>JALJVW010000196.1:5998608-10998608 GCA_024865655.1 Emberiza elegans
CACAATGGATAAGCTATAAAAACTGTGATCTGGAATCTGTGGAATCTGCTGCTGTTCCCTCTGTAGGATTCAGTGGCAGGCACTGTTGCAGCCACAGTTTTTTAATTGACTGACATCACTAAAAGAAAAATCAAAACCGTGTACCTCCCTGAATAGCAGATTAGATTTTCAAACATCTGTTTCAGCCAAATGTGTACATTGAGTTCATGCTCTCTTGAAATTGCTGGAGTGAGAAATGCACACTTCTAAAAGTCTTCTGCAGCAACTATTGTCTTTGCCTTGTCTTAAGCATCTATTATAACTTTTTTTTTTCCAAGTCTCATTGGGTTATTTAATGACAAAAATCAGTGAAATTTTGCAGAGTGCAGGTTGTGTGACAGCACTAGTGAAGAATGGAAAGTGACATATAAATACAAGAAGTACAGTGTATTGTCTTACATGTCATTGTAGGAATAAGTATTGATATTGACATCTCTGTGTCTAGAATTGGTCAGATGGTTGGGGAAATGTGGCCTGGGAGTTCTGTTTGTGAAATGTTTTTCAGTGAAAAATGGAAAACAAAATATTTAGTTCAATAGCATAAATATTTAGATTTGAAGAAATCAAGCTGCCGTTTCACTAAAATTGCTGTCTGCAACTCATTTTACTTGTTAGGCCTAATTATCTTGTCAGTCTTTTAAGAAGCACCTCAATTTCTCCTTCTACTGAAGAAAGGTGATAGCAGCCTGGGGGAGAACATACCATACCATATCATATCATGTGATCACATCACATATCATATGATGTGATAACTCAACCCATAACAATGTGAGGGCACTTGAGGCAATAGAGCTGTAATCGAATGAGAGGATGCAGTACTCCTTCTGGGTGGAAATATTTTTGTTTGCAGCTGAAATATTTGCAATTTGTAAATGCTACCTTTTCTTTTCTTTTTCTTTAGAGAGCTGTTTCTTTTTGCAGTATTTGGATTAGGAAATAAATAAATAAATCCAAACACCTGAAATATTTTGACACAGCAATCACTGTGCCTCACTTGGTTTACATGTTATGTGAAAACTTATGAGTATGGGCAAATGTAAATGTTGCTGAAAGAAGAACGAAGGTGTGGATTTATGCACAATAGCTGCTTGTGAGCATGTTCTGCCCCACAGCAAATGTAAACCCCTACTTTAAATTACTGCATTTCCATGGGATTTCAGGTGGCTATGGAAGAGCATCTAGAATGGTATTTTTTAGCAGCTGTAGGAGAGAGGTGAGTTTTGTAATAGGTTTGACAGTTTTGATGCATAGAGAATATTGAAATCTTATACCTGCACAGGTGAAAATGGTCTTGCTTCCTGTAATCTATGAAATTTTGATAATGTCAAATTATCCATAGTATCCCCCTCCTTCAAATACTTTTGTTTCCATAGGTTATGACGCATCTACGTGTGATATATGAACGCATGAACCAGTCTCTCTCCTTCCTCTACAATGTGCCTGCTGTGGCAGAGGAGATCCAGGATGAAGTTGGTATGCAAACTACTAATGTAGAAAAATACATATATTTCTGTGATGAGAAATTACCACCAAAAGCAAAAATACATCATCTCACTTTTCCTATTGATATACTACCTCAGCTGAAAAATAGAAGAGTGAACCTGGTAACATTCTTAAATTTTGAATTAAATTATAATGAACCCTTGGAAGACAAATCCTGTATATCCCATGCAGTGGCATCATCACACTGCTGTAAATGTCTTCCCTGAAATATGTTAATTGACATTTGGAGCCTTCCATGCTATAGGCATGCAGCAATTGACAGTGAGATTTAGGCAAACCCTATCCTTTGAATATTTAGTTTACCTGGTAAGTATTTACATGATACAGACCATTTGGAAATCCCACAGCTAAAAAATTGGTTGCAGAGCCAAGATCTGAGAAAAGTGTAGGTATCAACTTGGCAGTATCCTAGGGGTCATGCATTTTAGTTCTTGGTTAGTTATCAAATTGATATCTCTGCTCCTCCCATTTTTTCTAGCATACAAGCTGGACTGTGGATGAATCTGGTAGCAACAGACCCATGTTTGCCTTTTCCCTGGGAGCTGTAATGGCAGATAGCTGTGAGGGAGAATGGCCTTTCCTTCCATCCAGATTCCTGCCCTTGGCTGTGGCATTGCTGCAGCACAGAGATCTCCAGTACAGCACTCACATTTTGCCATTTGCTGCTGTTGCAGCAAGACAACTGCACTCAGTTTTGGACATCATGTTGCTAATGTTTGTCTTTAATAAAAATAACACATGGTTAAATCTAAAGGTCAGAGATGGGACAGTCATTTTTGCACAAGTTGTGGCAGTAAGTGGCAGTTAATGTATTAATTTCACTAGTTAACAGGTTCAGCTGAATAAATAAGTCATTGATTTCTTCAAAACACGAGGGAGGGAGGTGTGCCACTGCAGTAAGGATTAGGATGCATTTAAGACACAGGGAGGGATGGTGGTAGATTCATTTGCCCAAAGTATGAGTTATGACAGAGATATGCTTCTGCTTGAGAGGGCTGGAGATGAGATCAAGAAATAGTGGAAGGGATTGGGAGGCAGCCAGAAGATAACTGGTTAGTAATTGTCCTTAACTGTGTGTTTCTGTGCTCCACAATTATAAGGCACAATCAACAGCCTCAGTCTGTGCATGTAGAGTCATTCAGGGAGGAACAACATCTTACTGATAATTTGAAAGCATATCATTTCTGTAGAAAGAAGATGTCAGTACTGTGAGGTCTTTGAGATGCTCAGTTAGTTTTCTTTTTAGACTGCTATCATTCCCTTGGGGCTTTTGCTTCAAATTTCAACTTCTTCTATTCTTAGTAATGTTAGTGCTTGTTGCTGAGGACATTGTTGTAAATTTTGTTCTCCTTTCTGTGTACTGAAGTGGAACAAGGATTCCAGAATCTTTGGAGTGGCATGAGACCAAAAGTCTAGTAACTGCTGAGTGGTTTACAGGAATCTGACTCCTAATCTCAAATGTAATACTAATTTTTAGGGGCAAAAAAGAGCCAAAAATTACTAAGGTATTATTTCCTAATAAGTTGAGAGCATCTAAGAAATCACGAAGAAAATGTTTGTTACAGTCTCTTGAACAGTTTTTCCTTACCTTGATTTTTTTTTTCTTTTTGTGGTTTAGGCTGTGCTAAAAACTGTTCAATGCATGGCAAAGTTTAAAGCAATTAAAAAAAAGTTCTCATAATTGGGAGTAACTAAGCAACACAAATTAAAGTACTATCTTTTCTGGGTAAAATATTAGATCTAGATAAAATAGTTTTTCATAATGCAATGTCTTTCAGTGTTTTTCTTGTTAAGACTATTGTCTGCATACTTTGTTTTATATGTTTGTTTAAATGAAAGTTTGTGGAGCTCATTCCCATGAGTTCAAGAAGACAGTATCCTTCTAGCTGTGAGCCTTCTAGCTCTGATCAGCCTGTTTCAAAATCTCTTTTGAAATTACTGAATTTCTTAGTCTCTGTACTCCTCCTAAACCCATGGAAAAGGACATCTAATACAGCTGCAAAATCTGTGGAGAAGTAAACTTCTAATAAAACTTAACTCTGTAGCATTCCCAAGAAATATTACAACTCTCAGTAAAAAGACAGATGTTTGAATAAATACCTTTTGTTGGAACCATTGACTTAGAAAGTCTGAGTCAGTAGAAAATTTGAAAAATAAACGAGTTAAGAACATCTCACACAGAGTTTCTAACTAATAAATTACATCTAAGGAGACATGGTTAAAAATAGTTTTAGTTAATTTTCTTTCTTGATGATAGTTTTAGTTTCTAGTTCCACTCTGCTGTAGAGTTCTTCATGAAAAGTTTTTACCTTGAGGAATGGATAATTTTTGCTTTAGATAACAGAGCTCTGACAAAGGTAATATGAATCAAACAAGTAGCTCTATAAGCAGCAATACAAATGCAATCCAGTTTGCTATGAATTTGTCCCATGGGTTTAATTCTTCTTACAGATAACGTGGTGCTGTTTTTCACTCTATTTTTCCTATTGCTAAAAATATTATGACCTCTTTTTGCACAGTTAATCTGATGAATCACAGTCTTGCTGTTGGACATTTGGAGTTTCCTTAAAATACAGACCATGTTTGAAGTTTCTACCTTAAAAGGCAGGCTTACAGCCATTGTTATAATGTGCAAAATCCAAAATAAAAAATCCAGCTTCTATGCTTAAAACAGGCTCTTATGCCTTTTAAGAGCAGCCTTTTCTTGTTATTTTTGTAAGTCCAGCAAAGATGGTGGTAGGAATTTAGGGTAAAATTTAACTGAGTTTTAGTTCTTACCTGCAGGTGTCCATCACCAGCTGATGTCCACCAGCTTTAACATTGGGTGTCATAGGAGAATATAGATAGTTGGAAGACTCACAGCACTCCAGAGAGTAGAAAACAGCACTTAAATCAAGTGAGGGCTTTCATCCTAAGCATTTGACCAATGTATAATGTGCAAATGCCCCATAAGGGTTTCAGGCACTGTAATGCAGCAGCAAATTCCAGATTTGTGGAAAAGGATATTGCTGGCTGTCTCTTGTTCATGTTGGGGCAGAGGAAAAGGAGCCAGTCTGAAAGTTGCAGAAAGAGGTCACCTGACCATGGTTGTTCTAAAAAAGCTTGGAAAGAATAAGCAGGTCATTTGGGTAGGAGACCGGCATTCTGGCTGCAAATGATTTCACAAGGGACAGTGATGCAAATGTGTTAAAAAAGAGGTCACTCTTGGCAATTGATGTAATTCTTGGTGATAAATGGAGTTTTTTATGGGCAGGAGTATGCCCCATGAATAGGAGAGTGGCACAAAAAGAAATCTGAGCAAATTATTTGCCTGCCTAGGTGTTTGTACTCACCTTTTCTCTCTGATAAATCTCAGATACTATTTAACATGTATGGAATCCAGAAAAAAGCAATAGTAGGCTTTAAGCGAAATCAGCAGTTCCTTCGAGCACGTCCTGCTTTAAATCCATATTTGATTAGATTGCTTATCCATCTGTGTAAAAGGCAGTTTATTGCAGAGAGGGGCACAGCAGGCATGGCTTCTGAATCAGAAACTACGTCAGAGCTTTGTGCATCAGTCATGTGGGTAGGCAGTGATCTGAATTTTTAATTCTGTGTTTGCTACTTGTTTCCAAATTGATGTCCTCAGCTTCAACTTTTCAAGCCCACCACTGAGGAAATATTAATCTCTGTAGTAATACTGATACCACAGCAGTATTGTACTGTTATTCTGTTCCACTCTGCCTGGTCTTCTGCAGCATTTTCTGGATGCCACACGCACATTCATTGTCTAGAAGAGAAGGCAAACCCAGACCCCAAATCAGTGCCTGCTTTCAGATATATATATTGTACTATGGGTCAGGTGCTATTTTAAACATTTGTGTGCTCCAACTTAGCATGACAAAATTTGAAACAAGAGACATTTGCCTCTTGACATTTGCCTTGCAAGTTCCTTTGAAGATTTTTGTAAGTGTTTCTAGAAGCAGCTGCAGACTCAAGATGTCTGAAGACTTCCTTTAATACTTCCTCTTTAATCCTCAGGCCCAATACCTATCTGAGTGGAGGGCAAACTTAGCACTTCCTCAGCTGGTCCTGGTCTTTCAGCATTTATTAGACTAATTTTTGGGTCTTTGTTTCTAGCTTGTAATTTTGACCTGTAGTCAGTCCACAGCCTTTGTGCATTTCTTGTCATGAGTTGAATTAGGATGCTGTTTCCAGTCATTCTGTGGTATCCTTCTTAAGAGGTTTAATGGTATTTGTTTCTAAAGATGTTGAAGCAATACTTAGGACTTCTAAACCTTTATTTGAACTTGGGTTGCTCTGTCAAGGTATCAGAATAATTAAGGGTAGTTGACTTACATTGACTGTGTCAAAAGCTTGTTTAAAGGTTTACCAGAGTATTGTAGTGGGATTGTACAGAATGCTGTAATTCATATCAAGTAAGAACAATTACCTTGTAACTCAATTTGAGTGTGGACTAGAGTGTAGACTAGAAATTTCTTGAAATTGCTTTTTGTTTGTAGAGGTGGCAGCTCTAGGCTGCTTAATAGGAACCAGTTCTAGTCTTCCTCTAAAACTAGAGGCAAAAATACTGGTTGCATCTGATTGATGCTATAATGTCATGCATTAGAGTGCTTATAATGCCTTATTTTCTTTTTTGTGGTAAAGTAAAACAGTGTTGTTGAGGCACGGGTAAATGCATTAGCACTCCACAATTTATCTGTGAGACAGACCGTGTTCAGAGAGCTGGCATAGAGAAAAATAAAGAATAGTCACCAGTGGTGCTCACCATCAGGCCAGTTGGGTTTTGCATTAGTTGACTAATGTGCTTCATCCAGACTGTAAATAGAGTGAGCATTTGAAGTAGTTGCAAAAACCCATAGCTGGGGAAAGTTGGATGATTTCTGTTCAGTTTTATACTTTCTGCCATTCTGGAGATCAGTGGAATTGTCATTTTTAAATTGCCCCAGGCACTTGGCTAGCACTGTGTAGGGGAATGTTCAATATTGGGTACAACAAAACATCATCCTTGCCAAAGCAAAGTATTGAATTTCTGCCCTCATCTCTTTAAAACCAGCACATTTTTCTGTGACAGCAAGTATTACATTGAGATTTGTTGATAACTACACCACAGAGAAACTTCTCAGCAAAGTTTAAACAGTTTGTGGAAGTAGGACAATAGTATGTAGGACTTACCAAAGGTTCTGTAAAACCTGCCTTCTAGTTTTAAATAGCCTGTTTGGTGTGTCTGGGCTGTATCATACAAGCCCATGTTTCTGCCCTTCTGCTCTGCCCTTTGTGCCCGTAAGTGTAATGCAACTGGAAAAAGCAGTCAAAAGCAGCCTTCAGAGAATGTGTATTTGCACAGGTATGCTGAAGTGACTTCCAGCACTAACTACACCTGTGTTTTCTCCCCATAATTGTGTGTATCCAGTAACCTCAGCTTTTCAAATAAAAACTTGAATTTTCTGTGAAGTGGTTATTTACCTTTAATATTCTCCCTTGAAGGCCTATAGCATTCAGTCAAAAAGATGACTTGTTAGGATTCTAGCAAAATATATATTGTTGCATCCGTGGTTAAAAATAGCAGTCCTTGCACAAAAGCAAATGAATTCTGTGTTAAACTTTCCACAGCAACATTGAGATAGATTTTGTATGGTTAAATATTGACATATGGCCCAGGTGGAGAGCCTGATGAGCAATTAAGACCTTCTCCACCCAATGACATTGGTTTTTAAAGCATTTGACTAATTCATATACATATATATACACATACTCTGAAGCTTTTCTTTTTCCCAAGTGGTGTTTCTTTCTTTAATCGTCACAAGCCTATGGCCTTAGCTAAGCTATCCATTTTGCCACTTTGTTATCTCTATAAAATATTCTTACAGTTATTTAAATACCATAAATAATAAGATGCCATTTGTTGGAGCAAGGTGATGTATGACATTTATGTAGGGGATCAGCCAATGTCACAGTTGCACAGAATGCCTGAGGTTGGACAGAACCTCTGGAGGACATCTGCTCCATTCCCTCTGCTAAAGCAGTGCCACCCAGAGCCAATTGCCTGTGTTTGGTCACTCTCACAGTGAAAAAGCATTTTTAAGAGACTCAGCTCTGTCTGCTAGTAAGATATGACCTTTGCTTCAGTGTAGGAGAGAAAGAAAAAAATCCTGGAAATAAATCCAACATTTTCTTTCTCTAAGCATCTCTTATTTTTTGTCAAACTTACTTAACTGTCAAAGAAATGGTGGAGAATTGTAGATGATTCAAATAGATATAAATGCACATCACTGACGCTGATGTTCTGAAGTGCTTTCATTAGCAGGGTACGATATCCTCCCCATCTTTTTATAGCTAAATGGGCTATTGTGTGCTCTCATGGGCACTAATGTTCTCCAGAAAAGACATGAATCCTGATTTTTGTGTGCACAAGCCCTTTCCATCTCATAAATATTGTGAGCATGACTTCAGTGAGTAAAAGAGCCAGTTTCCTCCAGGGTGCACAGACACTGGGAAAAGGATAAATTACTTCAGGTGGCTTTGGATTGGGATGGCTTTTTCTTAAAGGAAAGATATAGGACATCTTGTCTTCCAGTTCAGAAAGAAAAAGTTAATAGAAGTGACTAAGTTTATTGAGAGAATATTTTCCTTTGGTTTGAATAATGCTGTTGTGTTTCACTTGCACCTATAAAAAAATCTGGTCTCATGATCCACATGTTAGAACTGAAAACTGATCATAATCACGGACTTGTAAATTATAAACAAAGTAATTTTAAAATTTTCTGAGCATCTGCTGTTTCAGTGAGTATTTAAATCTTTCACTCTAAATAATTCATGTATTTGCAGGTGAGGTTTAAAGGTGTTGCCTTGGCTTTTTTCAGGATGGTGAGAGCACTCTGCCCTGCATTGATAGATCCCTCTTGACGACCTTATTCTGTGACATTTCCAATACTTTAGCCTGAAGTATTTTTTCGTAGACACTTGTCTTTCAATAGAAAGTTGCCATCCCCACTACAGATCCCACAGGGAGTTCATGATCATGAGACCACTCTGGGCTCACAGTGGCAACAGGTTGGGGCTGAGACAGTGTCCACTTAACTTCTTTTGATACCCCTCTGGAAGAATCTACAGTTACCTTGTGCACAATGGAAAAAATACATTAGACTTTGAATAATTGTCCATTATTGGTTGTATTCATTCCTATTTTTCTTATTTTATTGGATACATGTGAATTTGATCAGGATTTTTTTCTTAATCACCAGTCATTTTCTGGTGTCATGAACACAATAGACTGGGAAATCCTCTCTCTTGGAGAGCCTTGTTTCTGTGGGGAGTAGGGTTACAATTATATGAAAATGTTGCATTAAAGGAGTGTGTATGTTATTTTAAATTGGTATCCTGGATATATTTGATTTTAAAAAGCATTATAGGTCACTATTACCTTATAGCTACAGATTTTCTCATAAACATCCAGTTGAATTATTTCCTGTTCTTTTGTGTCTTCTGTAGAAGGTCTAAAGCCAAGCACTCATTTTTGAGATGATGCAGATAAGCATCTGATACCAACATGTTCTCTTTAAAGCCTGAACTGACATGTTCTTTTTAAAAACTTTTTTAAAGTCTGCTTTTAGGCTTATGAAGCAGAATGGTTTCTCAGCCTTTCTCATTAGTATTTCCTGATAATTGCTTCTAGTGTTATGCTTTAAGGAGCTCATATGTTCATTCATGACCTACCCAGTTTAAGATGTCTTTTTTTTTCTTTGTTTTTTTTTGGATAGATAACCAAAGTCTTAAAATATCTTTCAGTTGTCCAGCTCTCAGATATGAAATGAGAGCAAGTGACTTTCCAAATGCATAGCTCCAGTCAGAGCGGAGGCTCTGACTTTATAAAATGTTGCCTGCTTACAGGAATCTCATTATACTGATCTATTGGAGATTTTTTTTTGATGCACTGAATATATGTGTAATTTTTTTCATAACTATGTCATCCTAAATGAAGTTCATTATGTCAATGTCCATGACTACTGAAGCAGCCCAAAATCGTGGGATCACAAACACTCCAACATCTTCTGCTTCATTTGTACTGTTGAATGATGGATTTTCTTTGCCCAGTTAAAATGTTTTGGAAACACAGTTGTGTCATGCTGTGTGATTCACTCTAAGATGAGATTCCTAGTAGGAGGTCTTGGACTGTGAAAGAAACAAAAGAATCATCCTAATTCTTACCTGCTGGCAAATTGCAAGTCTCCGTTGACAGCCAGTTACAGACTGGTTATATTAGCACAAGGTAATATAGTTTTATATATAACATATTACAGAGCTAGTGTGTCAGTCTCTGGAATTGCTATCCAAAGGGATTTAAACACTAAAGTCTGAACTGCATCACTGTGGGCACAGTATCCTGAGGGGGAATGGCAAAATAAGCCTCTGATGCCAGTGGTGTATTGAATTTTGTTTTGAAGCATAGCTTGCTTTCCAGAAGTGCAGGGGGAAAATTCACAGCTGTTTATTATGGTCAAGAGTATCTGTGGTCTTCTTCTTTGGCACGTTGTTGCTGTTGGGATAAAAAAGGAAAAAATTACAGAGGATATGTGATTTAACAGAATTGCTGGGTTGATGGAGATGTTGCAGTAATGTTCTGTCAGTTCCCATGCACATGGGATTACAAATGATCTTTCATCAATGCAGCTTTCTCCTGCCTGTGATTTTCATATACCCAACTTTCTGAAATATGCATTTTTCTGAATAGTGATGCCTGGGCAGGGTTCCAGTTCTTGGTCTGTTCTGCTTCATACTTTTAGATCATGTGTTATGAAAAACAGCATAAAAGGCAACAGAACTGGCCACATTCCACTTATTTGGTAAATTTAATAAATGCACCTCTTTAGATTACTCTGGCAACCTAGGATATATCTGGCCTATCAAACACTAAAACTGCAGTTAATAAATACTTATTAGCTGGAGCAAGCACTGCACAATTCAGTTCTGTAAGTTTGGATTTAAATTTAAATGTATTCCCTTTTGACCAAGGGTATCAACTGCTGATGCCTATTTCGGGCTTACCTAGAAACAGAGGCCAGACAAAGTTAAAAGGAGAAAAACAGACCTATTTAATGAAGGGCCTTCAGGTACATTAAGGGCAGACAAAGCCTCCCCAAGGGGCTACACCCAAAATGGACGATGGTCATGAGTTTTTCAGACAGATACAAGTTTGGTCTATTAGCATATCAGGTGTTAATCCTCCAATTACAGCTTCAGGTAATGAAGTCATATTCCCCCAGTTTGCTCCCCTCTCCCCCAATTCACTTTTGTTTTTACTTTTTGGGGCTTGAGGCCCAAATTCACTTTTATTTATACTTTTTGGGGCTTGAGGGAGATGGTGTCCTTGGATCTCAGGCCTAGAAGGATTGCTTTGTCTGACCAAAATATGAAGAGAGTTAACTAACACTCGGTATGGAGTTCAGAGTTATGCACTAATGCAGTACAGGATATGAAAAATGCAAAAGCTAAAATCTTAAAGCATCAGTGCAACAAGTTAATGTTCAGATTTTTGTATTTTTTATGGATTATTGAGTGCTTCCAAGATGACAAAAATTGTTGTAGTATTCACAATCTGACCTTGAGAAGTGTTCGTAGAAAATGATAGGTAACTGACTTGTTTCAGGTGTCAGAAAGTGGTAGTTTTAGGTCCTACTGCAGTCTTAAATTGTATTGTGTATTGTAAGTTTGGCAAGTAAATACAATTATTTTTATCAGTAAATAAGACCAAAAAATAATTTATAAATAAAGTAAATAATTATTTTCAGAAAATTAGACAATAAAATTCTGTAGCAATATTTCATATAAATGTTTTTTGCAGAGTAGTTTCACTTATAATCCTTATCAGGTTCTTGAGAGGGAAAGGTACTTGGCTTTTTCTACTTTACACAAGCCTGAGCAGGAATAATGATTGCTGATTCATCTGACTGTAATGTCAGTGACAATTGGTCATGTTGTTTATTTGTTTTAATTTAGATTCTTCAGCCTATTTTAAAGCACTTAATGATATGTTAATTCGGAATTAAATGTGGAGTTGAATTTAAACTTGGAGAGTTTGTCACAGTGCCTTCTGTGGATCAGGATGATGATATACAAGATATGTTCTGGATTATGGTATAATTTCAATTCAATCTTTTTCCCCAAGTATTTTTTAATATTATCTAGTCTACCTTCATATTAGGTTGTTTCCATGTCTTACTTGGAGAGGACCTGTCTAATTTAACCAAATTGAATGAGGACGGGATGAGAGGAAGGGAAAGAGACAACAGAAATTGACAAAAACGCATGTTGTGAAAGGGAAGGGCAGGGTCTTTCATTTCTGTTAAATAACTCCCAGAGATGACACAAGCTTCAATACTCTCTGCTTTGAAGTGAGGAAGAAATGCAGTTATTAATCAGATGACTGGCTGTTAAATACCAAAAAAATTATTAATGTCCACTTAGCTATAGCCATATGTTGAGATTTAATTTTAGTTAACAGATAGTTTGTGAAGTTGTCAGATAATTATGGATCTGTAGTAATTAAAGCTTCTGTCACTGAAGGCAAAGAGTGTCATACCAGGCTTCTAGGAAAATTAGACAAAATTTCAGACCATGAGTTTCATAGCAGGCTCAATTAAGTGGTGTGAAAATTGTCATGAACCTTTGCTCAGAGTGCTCAGTAATTGCGTACAAAACTAAATTTGCATTGAAGTCCATCCCTAAGGAAAAGATACGGAGGTCATTTTGAAATCAATCAATTACTTGGTGATAAGTTTATATCCTAAGCTTTAAAGACTGAATTTTCCTGAATTGGACTACCCAAGCTTTAAAGACTCTTCTGTACCAGAAAACCTGTGATGTACCTGCACAGGACAATGTCTCTGTATATTAGTTAAATATCTTTGGAAGTTTTAATGATATAAGACAAAGTGTCTGCAAGGTAAATTTAACTGAAACATTATTCCATGTGCCAGCTGACAGGAGGAAACTCTCTTGTGTTGTTTTTAAGATGTGATTCAGGAAACAGCAAAATCTACATGTGCTGAAATAGAAGGAGCAAGAAGTGGGAAAAGAATTGAAGTGCTAAGGTCGTGATTTTCTTTAAAATTTAGTAGAAGCATGTTCTTTTTAGCATAGTTCTAATTATTGCAGCTATTCTCAAGTTCAAATGTGTATTTTTTCTAAAGTTAGGTTTTCTTTTTTTCTAAAGTTAGGTTTTCTTAGCCATCAAGGTGTTGTCTAAGGCTATGGGATGCTTATTCTCTTATTAACTTCTAGAAAAAATATTTTAGGTCAACTGTTTCATGATACCTTAAATGTTCATTTTCTGAGAATTTAAAAAGGGCAAACTTTTCAACTTACTGAACAAGGTTTTCATACACATAGGAAATTTCTGAGAAGTGGAGGATTTTGGCTCTATTTGCTCTTACCTAGTGGTGGTATCTCTGAAGGACAGAAAATATGAACTATGAAATGCTTTTTCCATGGTTTTTGCTCTTTCTGTCTCCCTTCAGCTGTGAGGGAGAGACACATTGCACTGAAAGAGTTTCCAGACAAAAAGACCTGTGGCATAATTTCACAGACAGTCGAGGAGGTGAGAAGAAAACTTAGATCTGATGGTGTGGTCACATTTCTCTGTCAGTATGGATCTGAAGGTTGGGCTCATTTCCAGTATTTCACAGGAGTGATCTACCACTCATCACTCCTCTTTCATCATCCTCAAAGCTTGCAGGCAACAAAGGCACTTCTCCCCCCTCCAGCAGGCAGCTCACTTTCAGTAACGTTCTCATCAGTCTCTCTACATTATATTTGATTTGATACAAACGAATTAGTTCAGCGCTGAATACCACAGAATTGTGTTTTGTAGCTTGATAATGTTATAATTATGACTTATGGCAGTATGCAGCATCATGATCATACAGTGTTTGATTCAGCAAAACATCTAAAAATAACAAAATACTTGAAATTCAGTGGAGCTTCACTCTTTGTGGTAAGGCACAGGAGGTCTTGTTTTCATTTTTACCAGTTTGGGAGAGTTTTGATTCATGCAAGAAGACAAGATACAGACACTCAAAGTTAGTTCAAACCTGACTGCATTACATCAGTGCAACTGAATTAGAAAATAACATTAAATTAGCCCATAAAGTAAATACACAATTGAAAGCTGCAACTAAACATTACCTGTTGCCACATGTGCTGTAATAAGTTATTGTGTTGGTGTTGTTAGTGAATCCTAATTGTGACATCCAACATGTGCCCGATTTAAGTTGCCTTCAGACTGGATTAAGGCAGTTATGCATGCCAGTGCAAATGAAGCTGTTGCTGTGACTCAATTGCTCTGTAATTTCTGCTGTTAAGAAGAACAGGGAGGTTGCTGACACTTTTTAGTTTTGTCATTTTGAAAGCACATGCTCAAAAGCAAGTAACTTTGGGAAAAACATGTTCAGTTCAGACTGAAACATCACTGATGATAAGTGAGGCAATAAGACTCTGCATTTGTATGAGTTTATTTGAGCTGATTCCAAGCCCATCCCTGTTGGATCAAATATGTTCTACCATGTAAATGACATTTTACAAAGGAAGTTAGATGTTGGGTCAAAACTATGGCATATCATTTGGTGGTATTTTAACTAGTCCTAATTAGAGGTGTTTTGGGTAGACTTCATTTCTAATCTGGTTTAAGAAGTTGTTTCCTAGAACTCCACAATTACAATTGCTGATTTTAAGGATGCTTTTCAAGTAAATTCTATAGTTCTGGCACTTAACAGTGATTGCAGAGCTTTTCATCTAGTAGGTGGGCTCCTTGAAAACACACCAAATGTTATAATTATTTTTTAAAATTTTAAACAAACTGTGAACTAAATAAAATTACGGTTTGAAAGATAGCTGATGGGTTGTTGGCACTCCAGGACAGCAAAAGAAGCTGTTCCATATTAAATTCTTGTCATTGTAGCTGTGCCAATTAAGGGCTGGGAAGTATGTCCCAGAGTTCAGCATTGGAAACAGTGTTGTGTGACAGTAAAATTAGATAAGGTTCTAACATAACATGGGTTTGCCGCTCAGAGACTCCATCAACTTTGTTGGGATTTGTCATGATATCTTTTCTAGCACAGTGCTATCTGCAAAGATTTGCAAATAGAACTGTGGTCTTGGGGCATTGTAGACAAATAGCTTCTAACAATACAGTATCTACCAGAAGATTTTGTAATAAATTTTATTTCTTTTATTCAGCTCTTTCTTTGCTTTTGGCTCCATTTGCCTCTTTGTGGGATAAGAGAATAGTCTTGAAAGTAATTTGGGTTGGTATTACACTTTTATCCAGTTCCTCAAACACATTTGACTTCAGTTTTTCTCGATGCTGTTGTTGAGGACTGTTGACCCATGAGGAGGCCTGCAGTGAGTCCAAAAATTAATGAAACTTGCTTAGGTGCTATGAGAAGTCCAAAAAGCATCTTATTAAAATACTAGTAGTGAGCCTGTCTCTCATCCTGAGAAAGAAGAACTGTAGGTGCGTGAAGGAGAATGTTGAGTGTCTGGAGAAGCAGCAATTGTGTGCCCTCATACCAAATTCAGAGCTAGTGGGAGGTCTGAGGTCCCAACTGAGTGTGTTCTTTTCCTAAGGTCATGGTTGCTTTTGAGCACATGCTCTCAGAGGGTCAGAAAGATTTGCCATCCTCTTTATTTTTCTCAATGGCAAGGCTTAGCAGAATGCTACAAGGAGATAATAATCCAAGCAAAAATCATTTATTATAGGAAGATCCTCAGAGTGTTTTTGTCCTGTTGGTTTGATGTGAGATGAAATTTTGAGGAGCAACCTAGGATCTCTCTATATTCAGCATCTAATGATAAGATATTCATAGTACAAATAAATCCCCTGAAACAGTCTGGAATGCACATCCTAGCCTCTAGCTGTGTCTGTACTCCTGCTTATTTAGGGATTTGTCTTTTGCACGGTGGGGGAGTTGAGTTGGCAGCTGCAGATGGAGGAAATACTGTGTCAATGAATAGATGTATGTCTTTCCATTAGTGTAACTGATGGTTCAAGTAGCCATCGATACTTGGAACAAAATCAGCCCTGAAAAATTGATCTTGGACTTTGCCAGTAGTATCAATAACTGGAAATCCTAAGGCAAACTTTTTTTAGCAGTTTAACGATCGAAGCAATTGTTTGTGAATCATTTACTCAGTGCAGACACAGCTGCCTCAGTGTGATGGATTCCAGCAGTTTCTATGCCAGGCACTTCCAATTTCTCACTGTCATTCAGTGTCTGATTCATCCTGTCAGATGGGCTTGACTCATGTAGCCATTGTTTCCCTGTTTGTAAAATGGATGTGATCATAATCTGCTGGTTGTAATATCTGTCTGCCTCACTTGAGCTATTGTGCAGGTCAGCTCCTTTCCATGCTGTCTGCCACAGCTGGGTGGAAAACAATGGAGCTGGCAACGATGTGCTCCCACTTGGGCAGCCTCAAGAGAGACTTTGTGTGTGATCACTCCCAGCCCTCAGAAATTTGGCTATAATGATGGTATCATGATGAGAGTTTGGAACTCCTGTCTGTCAGCCTGGCAGGCACAGCCATGCCTGCACCATGGCCCCTCCTGAGTTCTGTACCAGTCCTGGTGCTGCTCCTGCACTGCCAGAGCTGAGATCCTTCCTTCCCCTCTGTGCACCATTTGTGGCTTCCCAAGGGCAGGAGCTGTCTGCAGGTGACACTGAGCATGTCAGCAGCAGAGTATGGACAGGAGTTGTGCAGGACAGGCACTGCCCAGGGCAGAGGAGTGGCTGGGGCACAGCTCCTCCAGCCACAGCTCCACCATCCTCTGCCACTGCTGCCTGAGCTCCAGGTCTCTACAGTTGCCCCACACCATCCTCTGGGGATGGGGAGAACAGCAGGAACAAGGGGAGCTGTGCCCCAAAACCATTCCAATCCCCAGGTTTTGAAAGGTCTGTGGTCACAAAGATGCTCAGTACTGTAACACTCTCCTGTGTGGTGCATGATGATATGGTAGTGGTGTTCTCATCTGTGGCACCCTGCAAGGTACATGGACACCAGACTCCTCCCTCAGGCCACTAAAATCCAACTCTTTTTTGTAAAGTCTTTTCATCCATATCTAATGAAAATTAACATGTCATGTGATAATGTCTGCTCAGAATATCAAGGTACTTCACCTGTCTCTTCTGATGAAAGGATGTGGTGTAATTTGAAAAAGGAGTAGTGTAAGTGCAGTTTGGAGACAAAATCAGATTTAACTTCGATGCTGAAGATTTAGTAGGTGTCATAAAATAGTACTGGTTTCAGTAAAATGAACATGAAAAGAAAAACAATTCAGTGTAATTAGCAACGGCTTTCTATACTGTCCTAGTCATTTTAATGGGCAAATTCAATCACAGAATTAAAATTTGTATTCACATTAGTCTTGCCATCTGCTCAAGTAATTACTGTTTAAACTGGAAAATTTATTTTAAAACGTTATTTTGTAAGATTCAGAACCTGTGTTTGCCCCAGAGCTGAGGTTGCAACATTCTTTTTATTTTTGATGATCTGAATTCTGAGTTATGGGAATAGGGTGGCAGAGAATTTTGTCAGCTGTCTCAAGGTGGCCTTTGAGAGATGAATTACAGAGCAGAGCCCTACTGCATCATCACTGACAGAGGCACTGAAGCAGTGGCACCTCTAATGCTCCTGAGGTGGTAAGGGTCCTTTCTGAGGGTGCTGCATGGTTCCATTGTACTGCTGTGGTATGAAGCTTCATGGTGTAAAGCTGAGAGAAAAATAACATTCAAAAGATTTTGCTGAGGTTTTCTAAAGCTGTGGTGTGTATAGAGACTTAGATGCCCCTCATCACTGATATTACTAGGAAATGGGTGAGCCCCTATGGAGTGGCATAAAGGGTTTAGCAGCAGAGTGGTTGGTGATTCATGTCCCTGACTTGCTACATGGTAGAGATGTGGGTGTGAAGTAGTGACAGTCAGGGGGTCAGGGGATCCTTGATGAAGTGCAGAGAAGACAGTCCTAATAAAAGCTGTTTTATCATCAGCTGCCATGTGTGTTCTCATGTGGTCACTCACACACTACTACAGTCTCCTGTTATTAACTGTTTAACTCTGTGGCACTTGCTCACTATTGGTGCCTTATTAGCAATTATTGGTCTTCATTGCAATTTCTTGCTTGAAATGTGCTCTTGTGCAACAGGTTCCCTCAAAATACTTGCAAATAGTATATTTTTCCTACAAAAACAGATGTCAGTGAATCAAGGTGGATGAAGAATGGAATTTTAGAATAGTTTTTGTTGGAAGGGACCTTTAAAGATCATCTAGTCCAGCCCTCTCTGCAATGAGCAAGGACATCTTCAACTAGATCAGCTTGGTCAGAGCTCTGTCCAGCCTGGCCGTGAATACTGCCAGGTACAGGGCATCTACCACCACTCTCCTTGTAAAAAATTGCTTTGTTATATCTTACATATATTTACTCTCCTTCAGTTAAAAGCCATCACCCCATGTCCTATTGCTAAAGGCCCTGATAACAAGTTTGGCCCTTCTTTCTTATAGGCCCCCTCTAAGTATTGAAAGGCCACAGTAAAGTCTTCTAGGACCTTTCTCTTCAGGCTGAAAAGCCCCAGGTGTCTCAGCCTGTCTTCATAGCAGAGGTGCTTCAGCCTTCTGATAACCTCTGTGGCCCTCTGGACTCACTCCAACAAGTCCATGTCTTTTCTGTGCTGAGAACAGAGGAATTTTGATGTGAGAGGGGCGTAGGAAAAATGCAGCACACGCAACCTCTGAGCTTATTTTTAACACAGAGTTGAAGTCTGTCCTATACACCTGATGGAACTGAAAAGTGCTTTGATTTTTCTCACCTTGCTTCAAGAAAAAACACTCCACAGCATAGATAGTACTGCATAGCTTTAGGTGCTGGTAGCTTGTAAAATAATTTGCCTGCTACTACTACTACTAGTACCAGATGTCTACTGCTGTTTTTTAACAAAGAACTACTTCGGTTATGATGAAGTTATATATGTTAAAAAATCAAATGTTTCTTCAGATTTGATGTGTTATAGTACACCCAATTTAATACAGTGACTGTTGTGGAGATTTAGGATTTAAGAGTTGTGATGAGCTTTGGCAGTGAGCATTTAAGAGGAAAGGACAAACACATTCCTTCCTGTGGATCTCTCGCCAGTTGACTTAGAGAAGCATGTTGAGATGAAGGGAATTGTTTTGTGCTTCCTTTCTTCCTTTCAAGGTGGTTGGGAAGAGCCAAGGAATGTTTATAGCACAAACCTATGATCTGTTAGGTAGTGGAAATGTGGGTAGGAAACAGTATTGAGCAGTTGTGGTTGATGTTTAAAAAAAATGCCTTAGCTGCAGTGCTTATCATGGGGTTTTGACTATTCCAAGCCTTACTATTTTTATTTATTGTAGGAAAACAGAATCTCACAACAGTGAATTCTTACTTGAATAGCATTGAAAATAGGTCCTTACATATGCTGGCTCTTTCATATAGTTTCTGCATTGAAATTTCCTTGCAGATGAATTACTTCAGAAAGAACAAAACTACTCTGATGATGTTTTGGCCAATATGATCAGCGAACCCAGAATCAGCTACGGAAATGATGCTCTTATGCCTTCATTGACGGAAACAAAGACCACAGTTGAACTGCTTCCAGTGGATGGAGACTTCAGCCTAGATGACCTTCAGCCATGGCATCCCTTTGGAGTTGATTCTGTTCCAGCCAATACTGAAAATGAAGGTGAGTACAATAGGGGGAGAAACCACTGACCTTTCTGAGCTGAGCTTTGTGGTTTCTGTTCACGTTATTCCCTGAAAATTCATATTTTTCTTATAAGTAAGTAAGTGGGATAGAGGTTTTGAAATGTACATTTGGAACTGGTCTGCCAGTTGTGTCAGTTGTGTCTCTTTGATGGAATAGAAAGTCCTGACTAAAATTGGTAATTTAGACACGCAATAAATTTCAGAGTTGAGCTTACTTGCCTTCAGAAACAAACCATAATAAAGTCTAGGAGATTATGAGTAACAGTCTTACAAGATACATGACAATGACTGCAGGGAGATAGAGAAACTGTTAGATTTGTGCTGGAATGAGTGTTTTATTTAAGGTAGAGCTTTTTTATTTGCTGGCATGAAAATTGTTACATTTCCAGCATAACCCTAGCAAACAGATAATATTATTTCGCTCCCTACACTGGTTGTCTGGAATGTACTGCAGAAATGCTCCTACATGCACATCAGTGCAACTTGGCTAGTGAAAATGTTTTTCCTGAGGAATATTATATGTTGTTCATGGACTACTTCAATGAAGTGACTGCATGCTACTTGAATAATCCATGTAGAATCTGGAATTGGTAGTTCTCTTAGGTGTTGGAACCAATAAATCAGAAACCTGAGGGACTTCAGTCATGTAATTCAACTTCCTCCTTTTGCCTTTGTTGTCCTTTCTTTACCTGCACCGTTTCTAGTGCTAAGTTAATCACATTAGTAAAAGTTTGATACTGCCAAGCCACAGCACATACAGAGCCTGGAACTGCAGAAGTCTTCTCAGGCAAATCTGTGATTTGTAGCTGAACTGCACAGACATTAACATCCTCTTTGAGTCTTTTGAAACCACTGGCTTAGGCTGTTCCTGCCCTCAGAATGAGTTCTGAGATGCTCCTTATGCAGTTAGTCTCATTCCAGCACAGTATGTGAGTGACTGTGAGGGTGTGTGGGACATGGATTTGCCAGGTCTGGTGTTGGTGCCAGGTGAAATCAGTGGAATCAGAAATAGATTTACAATCAAAGTTTGTCCCAAGGAGTCAGAGAAGCCTAGCATCAGGCAAAAGAAAAGACCTGCACAAAGGTCAGTGAGGCAGGTACTTGGCAGATCTGAGAGGAAGAGGAGAGGCTGGTCAGGAATAGGGCTAAAATCAGAGTACCAGTGAGTCAGCACTGCAGGTTGGGGGCCAAGTAAAAGAGCAGAGCCAGAGCAAACTCAACAGACCCGCTGGCAGGAAGAACCAGAAGGCAGGAGATTGTGACAAGGACTCCAGCTGTGTCTGAAGGGCACTTGCAGCCAAGTGGCATGCCAGGCAGTGAGAGCAGCTGGCTGGAGCACGTCAGGCACTGGCAAGGGGTACAGATGGCTCACAGGCTGGCAGGCTGAACCTCATTTTCCTGGGGAAGGAGCTGCAGCTTGCTCTAACCCTAGTGCACATATCAAGGCTGACTGCCAGGAGCAGGTCACAGTCTAGTGCAGTCTGCCCTGCAGGAATTTTCTATTGCAGCCCTTGCTCCAGTTTTTTCTGTAGCTGAGGCATCCAGGGCTTCAGTTTCTATACCTTTTGCCTGCTTTCATAAAACACGGTGGGGATTAATTGGTTTTGATGTCTTTCCTCCTACCTTCCAAAATATATTGATTTCAGTCACCGGGTTTAGAAGTTATTAGGTAGACAGGTACCCCCAGACACCCATAGTTTAATCACACAAGTGTATTTTTACTTCAGAAACCTGTCTAAGCTCAGGATCTAATAATGAAAGGTACTTCAAAGTGACACTGAATTCCCACAGGCAACTATACTGAGCATGGTTCTCCTTTTAAAATGTACAGCAACAAATAAGAAATAAAAGTCTCCTTCCTGGAATACCATTCTTAATTAATAGGTCTGTGTGTTTCAATGCAGTATGTGGTTTGTTGCAGCACTTATTCTTTCATGCCTCCAAGTTGTTGGGGTTTAAGTTTGGTTTTTTATAACAGGGTTATATTGTACTTATCATGAACTTATTACAACAGTCAGTTCATTTAGGCCAACCATTATAATTGTTCAAGTATGCACAGTTAGAAGTGGAAATCATTTGGTGACTTAAACCTCTTCAAGTCCTTCCTGTTTCCCCTGATAATTCTCTGTCCTCTGTCCAAACCACAATGTTCTTAATATGATCATGCCAAGAATACCTTCTTTCTTTAGAGGCCATTTCTATACCTTTGTCCATAGCATCAAAGAGGAATTTCATAGCTTTGTTTATTTCCTTTGTGTTTGTCTCCCACCTCGTTGTTCCAGAGCCCCAGGACTGATTGCCATTTGTCTTTACTTCCCATGCCTGTTTTCTTCTTTGATAGTGGTGTTACTTCAGGCTTTGTCTACCTTGCTTCCAAAAATATGTTTCTGTCTTCTTATAAAATGGTTTGGAAGTAGCAAAAAGTTAATAACAATTGACATTTTTTCTCCTCCTTTTTTCTCCCTCTGATGAACTGATGAAGTTAAAATACCACAACCCTTCCCCCTAACAATTCTTGTTACTATTAATTCCCATGCCTGTTTCCTTCCATGGCCATGATCTAATCCCAGATTTCACCCACAGATATTAATAATGTACTGGATTGATTTCTTGCCATGTAATCTTACAGTTTCATAACTCCATTTGAAATTTTCCCAATGTAAACTGCATGTTTTTAAGAACAGGTTTTATGCAAATTTTCCTAGAATTGCTTTTACTGACTAGTGAGTAAAAAACAGTCTAAAAATAAATAGACCTTGAAAGTCTAGCATTACTCAGTATTTTCTGCAAGTATATTCTCATTTGTTTTCCCCTGAAGCAGTTTCCCTGGAAATGTTGACAGGAGTTAATCTGAAGCAGCACATAATAAGATGTCCAGCATGCTGCAACACCAATTAGATTAACAAAGAAAACACTTTCTGAGAACTGTACAGAGGGCCATGAAAAACGGCAGGAAACTGTGCTTCAGCAATGCAAAATGCATCGTCAGAGGTGACCCCCAACAAACTCCCAACAGCTGTGAGGCTCTGACACTGCCCAGCCCTCTGGGCATTTTGCCAGTGACTGACTGGGTTTCGTGGTTTACCCTTTGTGTTTTAGCTTGCAGGTTACAGGGAGCCTTAATGTCTGGATCTAGTATTTCTCTAAAGTGAGATTCCTGTAAATGTACTGTGTTATCCTTTCATTTGTTCAGTTGCTCCCTTCAACAATGTTCTTGATAGGTGAGCATCACATAGCACTCCTCTCCTGCTGGTCTGTACCAGCTTTTGATGTACTTTTCTTTTACTTTTGGAAAGAGAAGTAAACACGTTCTCTCTTGCTCTTCTGAGATCCATTAGTATTATGTAAAGGTGGCAATGTGTGGCCTCCATGAAGCCTGAGCAGTCAGTGTAAATAAACATGTACCACTTCAGTTTCATGAGTCTGTTTGGACAATGCATTTTCGGTCTTCTGTGCACATGGAAGCGTATTCAAGAGAAACACAATTCTGGAGCTTCAAAATGAATGCACTTTTTATAATAACATACAGTACATATTTGAGTTTTGATTATTGATAAATGCTGTGGTAGGTTTAAATTTTTCCCCTCTTCCTTAGCTGTTGTGATGATGTGGTCTGGTGAGGTGTAGCGGTTTGACTGCAGGCCAAACGCCAGTGCACTCACAAAAATCATCTACTCATCTTCCTCTGCTATAACTGAGCAGAGGAGGAGAAAAAAAATCAGTTAAAATAAAGCTCATGGGGTTGAGATAAGATTTAGAAGAGACTTTAGGGCAAGACAGACTTAAAACTTCAAAAGATATAAAGAGAACTTTATTAAAACCAGTAAAAGAAGAATGGTAATACCTAAAATAAACCTTTAGAACACCTTTCCTCCCCCCAGCCCCTCTTTCCTTCCCACTGACATTGCAAAGAGACAAAACCTGGGATTCTCAGTCAGTTTATCACTTCTAAAAAGAATCTTTCTTCAGTTCACTCTGGGAGAGGAGTCTCCCCTGCTACGCTATGGAGTCCTTCCCACAGGAAGAGCCATGCAAGGAAAACAATTACGTGCTGTGCTAGTGCCACTCTGAACTGCTGTGAAGGAAAGTGCCTCTGCAGCACCAGACTGGCAGGGTCTGTGAAAGTCTGCCTTTCTGGAGACACAAGTGAGTGAGATGTGCTGATGTGCCTTTAGTTTGCAGCTAGTCTAAAGCTGAGTTACTGGGTTTTATTCAGAGGCAGGAGCTCATGCAGTCATTTCATGTGCAAAGGGCATGGAAGCCACTTAGGCTCTCACTTGCAAGCATGGTAGGTTGTTTGTCCAGCCCACAGGAACACTAAGCCAGTGACAGAGGCTTCCTGAGAAGATGGGCAGTTCCATTGCTCATATCAACAGTATCATCAGGCTTGTGTGATTTTCTGATGAGCAGTTCTTGATTGAAAACTAGGGGTCTATCAGATTTCCTGTGTTACTGCATCAAACTTGCTGTTGATAAAGGCTCATAGCTGAATCCAGACATTCAAATGAATAAGAATATATGTTAAAAATTCTGAATTCTAAGGAACAATGTAACACTTCATTTTTGAATTTAAGTTGTTTGACACTGTCAAAGACTGAGTAGATAAGGAAGACAGCACAATTGTAGCACAAGAAACAACAAAAAAAATCTGAATCTTTTAATAAACATTTCCAGTATGTTTGAACTTACTGAGGCAGTTGGCAGTGACTCAAATAGCTCTTAAGTTTTGCAAATGCTGTTTTTCTGTTAGTGCCAGTGAGCTACTTCAACTTAGGTTTCAGCTGATAAAACCTTAGTAGGGTAATAAAAGAGTTTTATAGAACTGTATATGACATACGTTTGGATAGAAATTTGTGTTTCTTCTTTCTTTCCCTTCCAAAAACTGGAAGATAAATATGGTGTTCACAAATCAGAACATGTAGGAATATAGATTGTATTTTCAAAATGCACCTTACTTTTTTTAAACATGATAGATGGCACTGTAAAGAATCCCCGTTGAAAGGAAAAAGGAGGGATTCAAGAAGCTTTTAAGTCAATATTGATAAAGAGCAGCTGCAGGAACTCATCATGTTCATTCTGGCTGCCAGTTCTGATCAGACAGTGGGGAAAAGTTTGCATGTAATGAATATGGTTTTGTTCTATTGACAGAGATTATTTAGTCTTACTGGTTTCTGACTTGAAGCAGTAACCAGAACATGATGTAAAAATGATGCTGCCTCAACGCTGAAGCTTTTCCTTGTGAAGTCTTACCCATCCCTTCCTTTTACTTTCAGGATTAACTGAAGGCGGATATTTTCTAGTTGTTGCTTTGGTAATTGTTTTTCAGTATGTCTCTCCTGCACTGTCCCAACAGAAGAGCCCTTGACTTTGTGATTTATGGGGATTTCGTTTATTTTTGTTTGCTTTTTTGTTTCTTTTCTGCACGTGCCTAGTTGAGCCCGTTGATGCCCGCCCAGCTGCAGACAGAGGACTCACCACACGACCAGGTATATGACTTGCATGGCTTTTACCTAACCTCTATTTTTTTCTGGCATGCATATGGTCTGCTGGTGCTGAAGTGATTTACCTTTGCTTTGCTGTACCCTGCTCACAAAATTAATACTATTCCATGAATGATGGAAGCATCATTCCCTCACAAATAATCCCCATATGAGTGCTGTCCATATTGAGGGTGTTTGGGATGTGTGCTTGCAGCAGGAATCAGTCCCAGATCCAGAACTGGTTTGTATCAAAGGTCTCATCCTTTCCAGAAATAACACTTTGGCAAGTGCAGGAGATGGTAAACTTGGTACCCTGTACAGACACTGCTTGTGATTTGGGGATGTACAATAGAAATGTTGAATCCTTTATGTAGAGTGAGCAGGGCTAATGAAGAATTAATGCACACAGTTTCAGAACTGCAGGGGGGGAATTGTTATTTTTTGCTGTGGTACTTGTCTTTCTTACCTCCAAATACCTAAAAATTGGTATATCCCTCTGGATTCCCTGAGGATGCCTGAGGACACAACTATTCATTCCATTCTAGGACAGAGCAGGGTGATTGTTTCTACTCTGTAGGTACCTCTGTCTTTGTATTGATTTCAGAGCAATAGCAGATCACTAGGTTGAGTCAGGCTGCAAATGTTTGGAAAAGTTCAAATGGGACAATTCCAGTTTCCAAAAGGAAAAATGATTTTAGCTTTTCATACTTTTTTTGGGGGGGGGTTATTTTTCCTGTGTTTTTGTTCAGAATTATCTGAAACTGTTAAAGCCATTGAGAGGAAACAGCCTTTTATTTCAGAAGAGGCTACTCTGACTCTTTGATGTAGTGAGAATATATTTTAGGGTCAGGATTATTCAGTGTCACATCGTAATTGTGTTTTCTTCCTTCAGATCATATTAAAATGATTGATCTGTATCCTTTTCCCCTTTACCTTGTCTTCCAAAAGTCCATTCGATAGCATCGTGGACATCATCTTCCTAATTGTTTTTAAATTTTAATTCACCCATGTTTAGCAACTACAGAAATTGCTACAGTGGGAGCTAAAATAAGCTCATATGTTGCAGCAACTGGGATATGTGTCAGAACTGGCAAGATTGTGTGCTTCTAGCACTATTTTAGGGGTCTGACATCTTTTTCTTTTGTTTAGAGTCTTATTTCAGTCCATGAGGAGAGCCTGGAAACTGGTACAGAGCTACAATGCCAAAAATCTTGAGATCAGGAAAAAATCCCTTCAGCACTGCATTATCTACCTTCTTCCCCAGAAGCAGTAGAAATATCACAGATGAAACATGCATATGGTTAATCCAAATTTTGTAATGCCATTTCAGTCTAGCAGTTTGCTTATAATATTAAAATCTATTATTATTTGCAATTTTAATTTCAGTCCTCTTGAAATATTTCCTGTTATGAGGCCCATAGTCACTACCACGGATTATTCTTTCCTCCCTTCTGTTCCCTCACACATACACACACATCTCAGAAATCCTTAGTGTCCCTTCTCTAGAGAAAGGATTTTCTCTCACTGCCACTGGCATTTCAGAATGAAACTGTATGTTTTAGTCAGTGTGGTGGTGTTCACAGGGGTCCCAGGAAGAGGGAAGACATGAGGATCTGACTCCCATGTTTCAGAAGGCTGATTTATTATTTTATGATATATATATGTATTGTATTAAAACTATACTGAAAGAATAGAAGAAAATATTTCATCAGAAGGCTAGCAAAGAAAAAAAATGGAACAATAATAAAATCTTGTGACTGATCAGCGAGTACAAGACAGCTGGACTGTGATTGGCCATTAATTAAAAACAACCACATGAGAACAATCAAAGATCCACCTGTTTCATTCCACAGCAGCAGATAATCATTGTTTACATTTTGTTCCTGATGCCTCTCAGCTTCTCAGGAGAAAAAATCCTAAGGAAAGGATTTTCCTAAAATGGATTTTCATAAAATGTGTCTGTGATAGTCAAGTGCATTAGAGTGCTTTGTTGGTTGTGTTGATACAAGTAGTACTAAAGCCTAATAAGCCTTATGACAACAAGTAATGAGTCATCTTGGTGAATGTGTGCAATAGACTGCTAAGGATAAGTCAGAAATATTTCAGGATCTGACCATTATGGCTTGAAATTTGGCAGATGGCAGATGCTGTACTGTGAAAATCACATGGGAAATTTCCTCAATGTTCTGCTAAAGTGCAAAGTAGTGCTTAACTTTCCTATGTCTTTAATCACCATTTATAGATTTAGAAAAAAAATTTCTTACTCATACAGATTCTGTCTATAAATGTCCATGTGGTTTTTCATCATCATTCAAAATTGTGTGACAAAATTTCACTTTAACCGAGAAATTTTTCCAATCTGAATATCTTAATGAACTAGGAATAGAGGAAAGCAAATAGATGCTTATTTCAACTGTGAAGTACAGAAGGGATTCTGATAGTATAAAAGTGTGTGCTTTAAAACAGTTTTACTTTACTTGCTAATAATAAACATCATTTCTATATTGGAGGTTGAAAAAGGAAAATGATTACTTTTTGTGCAGTAACTGTCCTTTTGGGATAGTCTGTTTTTACAGTTTGGGTCTGTTATTGAAGAAAAAAATCTAAAAATATAGTAGATTACTGTAGAGTGAAAAAGTATTAATGAAAGACCTGCAGATTAATGCATCCAGCTGCTTGTGACTTTTTGTTTTAATTGCCCAGCTTCTTGTTGGTTTCCTGAAAGATTTGCCCTTTCTGTGGGCCTGACTTGCCAGCTGATGCTTCTGCCTGCTTGGGTCAAGTGACCTGCTTCTTCAGGATGGAAATACTGGTATCATGTCAGTCTGTAACACTCCAAGCCTGAAGAAGAACAAATGAATGTTTTGTAGCTGTTTGAATTTTTTTAAGAAAACAAGCTCTGAAAGAACTAAGACAAACATGCAAACGTGTGCCCTTTTTTCTCTTTTCTATTTTATTTACTTCTTTCTCACACAACATTCTTATAATGATCAGTGTGTTTTTCTTACAGGTAGATCAAAATCATGCAGATCATCTTGGTCACTTTGTTACAAGAGAGAGAGTTTGGTCACAGTATAGAACAGAGTCACAGACTCACAGAATACTGGGTTGAAAGAGGACCTCAATGATCATCTGGTCCAACAAGTATTTGATGGTAGTAGTATTTGTGATACCTGGGATCTTCTTCCTTCACCACATCATTCTCTTTCAAAAAATGAAGTCTGTGAGTCAAGCCAGAAACAGTAAGGAGTTGTCCAGTTCATAGGGTAGAAAAGTTTATGAGTAAGGACCAAGTTTAAAGCATTTGTTGAAATTTATGCCAATTGTCTAAACCCCCACCTCTGTTGTGCTCCACCTTGACTGTCTACAATTAAAGCTTGAATTGGAATCTGATCTACATCAGTCCTAGGAAAATAATATTGTCTGGATGAGTCCCATTTCTAGTATGGATAAAATATCTGTGTAATTCACATTAGGCATTACAAAAGGACTCTAGTGCCTTAACTTACTGTCTTTCCCCTTCCTAATTCACAAATGGGCAAACAAACCTAAAAATTATGTCTTATACCATTTCTTATCTTCTTCCTAAAAACAAAGTAAATGAGGTGGTAAAAGGTCAAAGGGAAGAAACTATCTAGATATACTAAGTAGTCATCAATGCACTATTTTTTAATACAGCACAAAATTATAACAGATTTGTGACATATTTCTTGCTATTTATAAATTGCTTTACACAAGGAGATGTTAGATGTTAGAAGGCTTCAGTCCAGCCTGAGAACTACCATATGAAGAACTTCAGATACAATAAATACCTCTTTTCTTGGTAACCTCACTGTAAGAACTTATTCAGTAGTGTTTTCTTCTCTCCTGTGCTCCAGCAGTCACTTTTTCATGATGAGCACTTAATTTCTTGCAACTGAATTTTGGGTATCTGTTTATTAGTGATTTTTTTCTTTGTGCATGTGTGCATGTACATATGGAGACATATACACATAAAAATACATATAAAAACATCTCTAGATGCTCATGAGCAAGCTCCTTTTACTTACATTAATTCAGCAGCTCTGATTGGTAGACATTGAGTGAAGATTAGAAAATGTGCCATCAGAAGGGACATTGCTTAGTATTAGCATATTTTCTGTAATTCAAAGTGATAAACAGCAAATGCTTTGTTCAGGGCAGATCAGATTTTCATCTCTTACAGAGTTGCAGCTGTAATTATACATTCACAGCTGTAAATACATCACAGGATGCCCATAGTTCACAAGGATTTTTGCTATTAAGTATGTTACTTTCTTCCATATAGCATGGTTTTGGACTTGGTGGTTTCTGTGTTATTCCAGCTCTTTGTCAATTGATGATTTTTGCAAACATTTAATTATTTTGGGGAAATGTTGCACATAAAGCTGCTTCTGTGTCTTTGGCCCTTCTGCTAATAAATCCTGACATGTCTATCTTTATTACATTACACAGTAAGTGAGGGGTTTTTCCCCTCATGCAGAGGCTCTGTAAGCCTAATGGCTGTTCTGCAGAATCTCTGGCACATATGCTGTGGTCTGTATGAGGTGAGGGCATAGAGCAGCTTAGTTATTTATGATTTTCTTGTCAGAAACTGCCAACTTTTTTTTTCCTGTCTTTGTGGTGTTAGTTCAATACAGTTGCTTTAAACAAAATAAAAATAATTAATAATTTTTTTCCATTAGATTGTTTTGGGTTTTTTTATGAGATCATTGGTAACAGTGAATGCAATTATAGATGCACAGGCACAGCATCTGGATTGACATGCCAGAAAGATTATCAAACCAGATTTTACTTGTTTTGATTATTCATTTCTACACACATGCATTCTGAGAAATAATTATTTTATACTTCATTCTAATGAGATTCTTTTTTTAAAAAATAATGCTTTTATTGCACTTATTTTGTGATTTTTTCAATTTGAGAGCCCCATAATCATCCATGAAGTAAAAGTAAACCAGCAGTTCACGGACATCTTAGGAGAGACCAGAAAGTTTTATCTCCATGCAGTCTTAAAAGTGCATATCCCTCAAAGATGTTTGAGTTAACCTTACAGAAAAGGGTCTTCATTTTCATCTTTATGAGTTTACAATATGAAAACTCATCAAAATGAGTTTACAAACAGAGTCATATGGAAGTAATAGTTGAACTTCTCATTAGAACAGGCAGCTCTCTACTCTGGGGGTTTGTTGGAAGACTGCATTCCTTCCCTTCCACACTTTTTATCTTTGATGCACATTAACCCAGATAAAGCTGTTTGTCACATGTGTAAAAGGCTTTGATTCAACAACTCTTTTCTTGTTCTTGCCATGACTGAAGCACAGTTCATGGACATGGAGCTGAATGTTTTCCTGAATGCAATCAGTACTACATTCACTCAAACTGCTACTTCGATTTTCTACGTGTTGAGAGCACCCAGGTCTAGTTGTTTCAACAGTGCTTCACTTGGAGATTTGATTTTTAACTCTGGATGTAGCCTTAGGCACAGCTAACACTCCTGGATCTGTGCAAAACAGTATCACAAAACCTTTCTAGCTGTTGATGTAACCAGTAGACAAATAATTGCAAGCTGTTTGGTAGATAATGTGCATCTAATTATATCCTTGGTGGGATTCACTGTAACCTCTTTTTATAGTCTTCTGAAAGCATAAATATATTTACACAAACACAGAAGCTTATCAGTGTTAGCAAAGAGTGTTCCCCAAAGCAGCTACTTGGTTTTTATTTCATATGAGTAGTTTTTCACTCCATATGATTTTTTTTCCCAATAGGGCAAGGAAAACTTGGGGTTTCATACTCTCCATTTTTTGATGTTTGGAAGTGTATGTGTGCACACATGTATATATAAAAGCAGTTAATATTGCTAATTAAAAGCAATATCAATAAAAAGCCTACTTAGTTCATTTTGTTGTATTTCACTAAAAGCTTTTAAAAAAGCCCGTGGTTTTTATAACAAAAGTTTTGTCAATTTTTCTAAGGAGCAGTGAGTTAATGTATTTTTCAGCTGAATTGAAGCATTTTTAAATTGAAGTGATTAGGACTGCAGCTCCCTAAAGGTGGTATGTAATTCAAAAGAAAACTGGTAGCAATTATCATTATTTGTGAATTTGCAATGAGGCTGTTGCTCTCACTTTTCATCTTGTATATTGTCTTTTATGTTTGGCTTGTGTGTTTTAGAATTGGTAATGGAAAAAACATTATTTTGTCCAAGGTCAGGATTAAAGTTCTTGTCAGAGAGAGAACTGTCCTTGACTGTTCGCATCTCACCTCTGATCAAAGTTTTAGAAGGACCCTGAAGTTTTTCCTACTTCAGTTACTACCCTTGAAAAGTATATCTTTGATTTTAGCATGTAAGTCTAAATGTGTGGCCACTAGGACAGCAAAATGAATGAACTGGTTATAGAGAGAATCTCTTCAACAAAAAGTCTCAATTCCATAACATGGTGGAAAGGTGTGTGTAACCCCATGTATATTTTTATCTCATACCAAGTATTTAATTGATTCCAGTGCAAGGTCATACTTCTCCTTACTATATAATCAGTTATTTGCAGAAGATGAGCAGTTTACCCTAGTTGAAGTCTTTTTCCTCACTTGTAAGGGAGGTAGAAGAAAGGAAAAAGTTGCTCTTGGGTTTGTTAGTGCAACAGCTAAAAAAAAAAGATTTCTCTGTTTCTGACCTTTTTCTGGTGCAAGTTGCCAAAAACAAGTTTCAGTAAGTCTTAACATCATTAACTTCCTAATATCAGATCCTACCTTGTGTTCAGATTCCATGGCATTTTTATGGGGTCTTGGTCACTTGGCCCAAACAAAAAAATTTTTGCCTAATCCCAAGGCAAAAACCCATAGTTTAACCTGCTATATGCTGAAAGCATGGCTCCCATGCTACTGTTTGAGTGGAATTGTCAAAAGCAGAAGTGCTCATGTCCATTTTCCTACCTCTAGCAGTGGTACAAACAGAATATGTACAGATTTTTCCTCTGCCTTATATATACCCCAGCACATCCATTTGGCAGCTAGCATTTGATAGGTTCCAGGACTGAAAACCGTATTTTCACCATTGTGTTTAGTAACCCTGAAGGAACCTTTCTTCTTTGCATTTGTTCATTTGTATTTTGAACATCCTCATGATTTGTGCCAGTGAGTTCCACAGTCCAGTTTTGCGTTGTACTGGATTATATATATATATATATATGTACACACACTTTCTTGTGTTACTTTTCAATCTTCTGTATCATAGCCATGTTAGTGTCCTGTATTTCTTAGGACAAATAATGAATGACCATTTCCTGTAGACTTTCCTCTTGTCATTTACAGTCACACACTCTGTTGTGTTTCACCTCATTTGCCTGTTCTAGTGTGAAGACTCACGATTTCAGTCCTTCAGGTACAAAATCTTCACTGATTTATCTTACATGTGTGTGGATATGTTCTAATCAATATTTATAGCTTCAGTGGATTTGCCAGCTGTAGCAGTCGAGTTGTACAGTTCCTCAGGCCTTTCTTTGCCTTGGTGGAATCTCCACGTGGTGCTTTTGCCAGGGTATCTGCAGGGGCAGTGAGTGTGGCCATGGACAATGGTGAGCAGCTGGGAGCAGCCACCTCTTCAGCTCTGCAGCCAAGGACAGTAAAACAAGCCCTGGGAAAGCCCTTTCCCCCTGCTACTGCACTGCTCCTCCACTACTCTAATTTCCCCCCTTCCCTTTTAATCCTAAAAGCAAAGAGGCCAGAGGGGTGGACAGGTCGAGCTTCCTTGCTTCCGTGTTCTCCTTTGTTGCAATCTGCTCTAATCATAGAGGAGCAAAGAGAACTAACTCTCTGAATAAAATGGAACAAACCTGGATGTTTGAATAATCTCCAAAATGCAGTTAAAACCAAAAGAGGTTAGATGTTGATACAAAAAAAAAAAAAAAAAAGGATATCTTTGATTTAATAGTAAGAGAGGCAAAGAGAAAGAAAGGGAAAAGAAAAGAGAGAAATAGAAATGGGGGGTGGGGAGAGGGAGGACAGGGAAATGACAGAGACAGTTTAAGTAGAAGCAGACCACCAATGACGTCTCCTTGTTTCTCTCCATTTGGTCTTCTTGCTGGTGAGGGTCCCCTGCCAGAAAGTGTAGAATCCAATGGATTAGTACACTTTTGGGCAGGTGGGAACACACAGGTACCTCCCTGAGGGGCGCCAGTTTGGCACTTGTAAGACTGTGGATCTGTTGCATCATGCAGGATCATGTCCAGGATCTGGGGACTCCTTTGGGGAGGCCTTTGAAGGGCCATGACGCCCCCTCAGCTGTGCCCCATGTGAATGTCCCATAGATGTGGCTTTCCAGGGGTGGGAGGCCTTCTATATGGAAGTAATAGGTGAACTTCTAACAGGGAAGAAGTATGGGCCAGTCTGCCCAGTGGAGGATGGGTGTTCACTGCCTCTGACCAGAGGCTTTTTTGCCACACACAGGAAAGCTCTCCTCATCCTCCCTTTGGTGTAGGGGTCTGCACAAGCCTGGCAGCAGATAAGCCTGGGGCTGTAGCCTCCCCCCCTGAAGGGGCTGGGCTTAATCCTCCTGTGAAAGTATTCTTCCCAAACCAGAACTGAGAACAGTGTCACTTTATCTTACCCCAAAGCAATTTACAGCCCAGGGCCTCAGTCAGGAGTCTTCAGTGCAGTTTTGGTTACACGGTTTTGCTAAGATAGGCAGTAGTCCTTTGTAAAAATATCTCAGCCATAAACCATAACATTTCAGTCTCCAACATGCTTTTCCTCATTTCCCATTGATGCAGGTGTAGGGGGTACTTTGAGATGATGCACATAAGAGAGTAAACTGTGCTCTTAATTTGGAAAACTAGCCACAGCTGCTTCAAGGATAGAATGTTAAACCTGTTTTCAGGTACCACCTGAGCTTTATTTCCTGCGGCTCCATTCCTTCCTGCATTTCTTGACAGAATATCATTGTTTTCAGACTGCAATTCCTTAAGTAGTTTACAATTCTTACATTTTAAAATGTCTCCCATAAATGTCATAATATATTTGGGTTAGTACTGTTATGTAGCATCAAAAATCAGGACCTTAATAGATTTGAGAGGTTGAAGTGCTTGATTCCTTAAAATAAAAAAAGGAAGGTAAAATTTATGGGGCAGTCAGACTTTTCAAAAAAATAACCATAAATTTTTTATAGCATGAGAATGATTCTTGTTCTCTCCTTTGCATGTTTTCTTATGAAAATAAAGATCAGAACCTTAGAGTGGTTATCTATACAGTCCAGAGAAGGAAGATCTATTCTTGCTGGTTCATAATTCAAAAATAAACCACCACTTAATGAAAAAGAAATTGCATATTCGAAGGCAATTAAAAAAAATTATTGGATTGAGTGCTATTTCAGGCTGTGAAGCTCATTAGCACATGGAATTCTTGAGGAATTGTTATTGAGAGGCCAGCGAGACAGTGGAGCACAGGAGCAGTCAGTAGTGTTGAGAATTTTAAAAGAGGTTCTTCCTCTGAATCAAAACTTAAGTTCAGCGCAAGATTTTAAGAATTCAGCCTTGGAGAGAGGAATTGGGAGTGAGAAAATGCTGAAATAAACTCAAACAAGGAATATGAACTAATTTGTTCTTACTATATTCAGTAGAGGGAGGAAATTGCATCTCATAAACACCATTCTTCTGCAGTGTTTTACCTCCAAGAAATACGAATGTTGGGTACATTGGTGTACTGAGAAGGAAAACAATCAGCTCCATGAATATCCATACAGTCTCTCTAAGCCAGAGCCAGCTCTTCAGGATTCGTAGACGGATACAGGATTCACCCCTCATTCTCCTAAGGCTATTTTCCAGGAGGAAATTTTGGCCTTCTTTCCAGCTAGACGAGTGCAGCACCTCCCCTTCACACCCCTAAGAGAACAGGACTGTAAACTGTGTACAATTATAAACGTTGCAAGCTGTAGTCACTTGCTTTTCTGTATGTTTCTAACAGAGAGACAGTTACCATCTTTCAGAGAGAAGACAAGAACAATCATTAATTCTGAGCAGTATGAAATCTGAAAACTCTGTAAACTCCACAAACATTTTAGTAAATTGTGCATGTTTGTGGAAAAGGTACAGACTCGCAGGAAGCAAGAAGATAAGATATCTGGAGTTCTCTTATTCACACCATGAGTATTTTGTTTTTTCCTCACAGAAGCCTGAGCTGAAGGAGGAGGAGGATTTTGGCCTAAAAAACAAATTTTCTTGACATTGCTAAAGAGGCTGTCAGAGCAGATCTGTATGTAGCCTGTGGGCCAATTCAGGAGGCCTCTGTTGTCCCTCACAGCTTTGTTCATGCAGTGTTTCATGCTGGAAGCCTTTAATGCCTGTACTGATATAGCTGCTGAGGACTAAGGATCATTTAACAGAGGAGAAACTTTACTAACTAGCTATTCTGTGTCACCTCAGTGGGACTGAAACACCAGATGTACCTCACTTCCCTCCCTGTTCTTTTCACATTGCATCACGCCTCCTCCATGTGAATGGCACTGCTGCCTTCTGCTCTCCAACAATGGGGTTAAGCAGAATCTTCCTGAATCTGAATCCTGAGTTTAATGAATTGTCTTTGTGGTGCAATGCAGGTTCTGGGTTGACCAATGTTAAGACAGAAGAGATATCTGAGGTGAAGATGGATGCGGAGTTCCGGCATGACTCAGGATACGAAGTTCATCATCAAAAGCTGGTGGGTGACCAAGCAGTGCTTTCCATGCAAGCATTTTGAGGTGCTGGTTCAGTCCTGAACTAGTGAGTCACTTATGGCCATGTTTTGCTCGGGTGATGTGGATGCTGGAAGTGCCAACAAAAAGTTAGCATGTGAAAAGATTATGATTTTTCTGGTTCTCTCTTAGATGAGAGTAAACCTGGAGCAATGTCAGCAGAGAGGATGGAAAGTCATTGAGCCTCACATGAGAGGAATTTCTGACAGTTCCTGTCCTTGCACTACTGTGCTATTTTTGGGGTCCCCAGGACAAAGGAGGAATTGATGAATCTGACTCCATGTTCTTAGCAGGCTAGTTTATTATTTTATGTTACTATATTATATTAAAGAATACTATACTGAAGAATAGAGAAAGAATACTTATAGAAGGCTTAACAAGATACTAACTAAAAACCTGTGACTGACTCCTCAGTCCAACACAACCTGACAGTGATTGGTCATTAAGTGAAAACAATTCACACGAAACCAGTCAAACAACCTTGGACAAACAATCTCCAACCACATTCCAAAGCAGCAAAACACAGGAGAAGCAATCACATAATCATTGCTTCCATTTTTCTCTGAGGCTTCTCAGCTTCCCAGGAGAAGAAATCCTGGTGAAGGGATTTTTCCAGAAAATATGAAAGTGACACACTGCCATGCCACTGGATGTGCTTCTATGGAGAATACTTGTCCCACAGTTCATCTGTCTCATAGTCTCTCTGTATCATACAAGGGATACAGAGGATGGAAAATTCTGAGTTTAAAAAAAAAGAAAAAGAGTTTGAGATGCACAGCACAGTGCAGCAAGAAATAGAATGACACCATTTCAGGAGTATAGTCCTTTCCCATCAAAACAGATGGCAGAGGTGAATGCATGGAGCATAACCTTTCACAAGAATGGCTGCTTGGGATGAAAGGAGATTCCCCACTGGCCTTAATTTTAGCTTGTGTTTGGCTGTATCTGTGTGTTTTGTTCCTTAAGGTACATGAATTATTATTAACAGGGGAAAGGAAGGTAGGAGCAAAATATTGTTCCCCATTTGAACTTATGCTTCTTATGAACATAAAAGTGACAACCAAAAACACTGTAGGTAAGAAAAGCATCTTCTAAAAGCTTTTTTTTGGATAGCTTAATAAGAAATGAAGAACCCAGACAGAAATGTTGCCTATAAACCTGTTCAGTTTCTTCTTTGTAAGGGTATATTATGTGATGAGGTTTCAGTTCCATAGCTTTCAATATCCTGATATTAAACTTGAAAGCTTTTTTTCCTTAATATATTTTTAAAGCTAAGTAGTGCTGAAAACTAAAATTAACACGGGACTCCAATTTGCATTTGAACTAGACAGTCACTCTGTGAAAGGATATTCTGCCATCTCTTTGATGCCAAGAACTGAGAATTACCAATTTGATGAGTTAATCCAAAATGCATTAGCGCTAATTTGGGAAAGTCTGATGTGCTTTAGCTGAGATGGGTTAAACAAGCCAATGGAGCAAACCTGTGCAGGGTGTAGAAGGAAAGGAATTTGCAGGAACATGGGCTAGACACAGCAGTTACAGGTTGTCATAGTTTTCAGCAGCACCCTTTAGTTAGTGTGGAAGTGGTTTGATACCATCTCAAGGAATTAGGTGCTGGGAACTCCCCACACCATGGTGGCTGATGGGCATTGCAGTCCCTGCACATGGCAATCTGTGTCATGCTTAAAATGGGGCCTTTCTAGCTTTTCACAGTGGTTTTTGCCATGCTTTTTACTGATAGGTACAACCACTGTTAAAAAATTAGTGAGCTGTCTTCTGGTTGTCTTTTTAATTGGGACTGAGCAGGGATTCTGGTGTTGCTGAGCAAGTACAGGACTGATGCTTACAAGGCCTTGCTTCCCTGCCAGACCATGTCCTTTCCAATGCCCCTCTTTTTAGCATTCATTCAGAAGCAGGGAGCAGAAAACACTTTGATCTGTGCATCCATTCTATGCCATGGTAGAATTTCCTGAAACAGTCTCCTAAGGATACTGCTTTGAGTTCAGCTGCATGTTGTATTTTACATGCAGACCTCTGAGTTGGGTTGAAATTGCATTTATTTTCTCCTTTATGGAGGCTCATGTTTGAACTGTGCATTAAGTTGATTTTCATGGCTCGGAGTGCTCAAGGCCTTTCTGTCTTGCACATGTATATTAGCTGGGGCATTTCACAGTGCTCCTGAAATAGTATAATAAAAAAATTTCAGTCCTAGGCAGGTAAAACTCATGGAAGAAATTGCTAGTCTGCACTGGTTTATGCCAACACTATCCATTGTTTGTACTTTCTAGTAAATGTTTAACTTTGTTATATTTCTTGCTTGTGACTAGGAGCAACATAAATATTTATACTGCCTGCTTTAATACCTTTCTGACAAAGGTTTTGTTTATTAAAGAGTGCAAATGTTACACAGCTCAGTATAATTCTCAGCTGGTTTCTTGCTTCCCTCTACGTTTTTGTTAAATACTTGTCAAAGTATTTATTCTTTCAGCATGAGATAGTCGTACAATTCCGTGAATGTAATTTATGCTCTAATTTTTTTTGCCCATTTTGGTTTAAAATAATAATAACACCACCAACAAAAACAATAATATTAATAATAATTATAAAAATTAAAATAACCTGCTATTGGTCTGCAGACAAAAGAATTGTAGTGTATGCTCAGATGTGAAATAATCCTATGTATTCTTTGAATATGGAACAAGGCAATGAAGGCAATCACCCATTTTTCATACCAGCTCCTGCTTATAAAAGCCAGATTTCTTATATGCACAGTAAAGCATCTTGCTGTCTCTGTTTTGCCTTATCAGTGCATAAAATTCAAGTGGATTTTCTCTGGTTTTCACACAGCTACGACCTCCTAGGTCTCACAGAAGTACATCATACAGATACAGCTTATTCCCTTTACCCTGCAAAATCTTGAAGCACTCCTTTGTGGTCACTTAAATCAGTGATAGCTTTTGCTGGCTCATCTCCTTTGGTGTGAGGCTTTTCTCCCAGCTGGTTGTGTGCAGGCTTCACTGTAGTTCACGGGTCCTTCACTACTCTTTCATAGAAAAAATGCATCATAGTCCAAACAGGCCACACAGAGGTAAATGTATGACCACACTCGAGATAAGCATTCTGAAAATAAAAAAGGGAGCTCCTGTCTGAGACCTGTGTGAAGCTGAACATGGAGCTGAATCCCCCTTTAGCACAGCACTGCTGCCCCACAGGCCATACATGTCCCAGATTGCTCCTCTCCAGCTTTCAGAGCTTTGTGGCACAGCAATCCAGGTTTGAGTAATTCCCAAGACATGCAGCGCCATTTAATTACTGATGCTTCAACAGCCTTTCTATTGCTGTGGCAGCAGCTTGGCAGGTTAGTCAAATGTTCAGTGAGCTTTTCATTAGCCATCTTCCTTTGTATTTCTTTTGTAGGTGTTCTTTGCTGAAGATGTGGGCTCAAATAAAGGTGCTGTCATTGGACTAATGGTGGGAGGTGTTGTCATAGCAACAGTGATTGTCATTACTTTGGTGATGCTGAAGAAGAAGCAGTACACATCTATTCACCATGGGGTTGTGGAGGTAAGAAAAGACTTCCAAGCACAACTGGTGTCACCTGTGCAACACAGTCAACACACTGCTGTATAAATATTAATTTATAAAGGAAGAAACTGTGGTTTTAGCTATGTTGGCATTGTTACATCCAGCAGTGTGGAATCAATTTGCTTTATTTAGTAAATGCAAGCACAATGTAAACCATGTTAAAGTGGGCGTAAAACCACAAAACTTTCTTCTGTAACTATTCCAGACCAATCACTTAATAATGTGAAAGTTCATTTTATAAGAAATTTGACAGCAGCCAATGAGAAGATACTGTGCAAGAAGAAAAATCTGGTTTTAGTGTTGGGAAATCATACACCAATTTTTTTATTTAGCTGTAATGTTTGAGAGTGGCCCTCCCATAGCTTGTGCTGTGCACTGCAAGGATTTTCCCTAGAGAAGGATTTTGTTGTTCTCTGTTCTCTAAACAAGATTTTTTGTTGTCACAAACAGTTTTGGATTTCTGGCAAATCTGAAACTCATCATTTTGAGAAACAAATAGTATGTAAGACTCTTATGTAGGACTTTCAAGATGAAATTTTTTGTCTCTTCTCAGTCTGCCAAGGAGGTTTGTGGTTAATTTACAGTAGTTTAAAATATTTTATCTATTTCATAGCTTTGTGATAAGATCCCTGTAAGTAGACAGACTTCATTATGAGAACTGGAAGAGGTTCATGTAACTCCTTTTCTTCCTATTTAGTTCACTGTGTGAATGTCTGGTTTGCAGGCAGTACTTGTATTAGTGAGCACTTGAGACACTTGTTTATTTTTGCCTTTTAGAACTGGAATTTTACATTTTTGATTGAAACTGAAGTCTTGATCAAGTCCATAGTTTATGTTGGTTTAATCTTGAGTCAAATGAACCTTGCTTTGTTCTTGCTAGAGACACACATGATTTATTCTACTGACTGGGATTACAAAGGGTCTTAAGAATTATTTTTGTAAACCTTTGTCTTAAGCCTGTGCTTGTGCATCCTTGTGTCTACACTGGTTATCCATGTGGTTTGAAACTTTCCAAAGAGACTTGGTCAGGAGATCATCAACAGTGTGGGGTGATTTGCACAGATAGCAACCTGTGCAGAATTTTGGACCAAGAGGCAGAAAATAGCAAACAGGAATCTCAACTTTAGCTTTTGATGTGATGGCTTTCAGCCCATTTTGTCGAAAATTGAAGCAGATTTTAATATTAATCCACCAAGCTGGTGGATATCTGGATATCTGCTGCCAACAGTTGTGCCACCATAGACTCTCCTTTGGGTGAATTTAGTAATAATGGAAAAAACAGAAACCTTGTTAGGCCAAACCCCAGATCAGACTTTGAATGTAGACATACCATTATTGCAGGATGTCTTGGTTTGAAAGACAGGTGTCTGCTAAGGAAGGCAGAAAGGAAAGTGTAAACCCCCTCCCTCTGAATTACTGTAATTTTGAAATTAAGGGGCTCTCAGGCAAAGATATTAGGATAGGAATAACAGTTCTTTACTAGTATGTATAAATTAAAAAAAAAATAAAACAACAACAACAAACTACAACTTAATAGGAAAATTAAAAGACACGGGGTATGCTGTGAATTGAGCAGGAATGTGACCCCGGTTGTCCCCTCTCCTGACAGGTTGATGCTGCAGTGACACCGGAGGAGCGCCACCTTTCCAAGATGCAGCAAAATGGCTACGAAAATCCCACATACAAGTTCTTTGAACAGATGCAGAACTAGGACATCATAGCAGCCTCATGAGTTGAATGGAAGAATAATTGCTTCACTGCCCATTGGTGTTCAGTTATAATGTGGAAAGAAAGAAAAACACTCTGCTTTATTATTTACTCATTCTCGCCTTTTGACAGCTGTGCTGTAACACAAGTAGATGCCTGAACTTGAATTAATAAAATCGGTAATGTATTTTCTCTCTCTTTCTCTTTACATTTGAGTCTTTACACTACATTATTAATGAATGTTTTTTGTGTACTGTAAAGAGGTTAGCTGTATTTAACTAGTGCATGGATAGATTCTCTTTCCCAATTATTTATCATGTAGCTCCTTAGCCAGTTGTATATTATTCTTGTGATTTGTGACAAAAATTAGGTCCTAGTTGAAACATGCTTTAAGAATTGATGGGGGATGCTTTCTGTGTCTGTGGGGTTTAGCTGCTTCTCTTTGCTGAGCATTTTTTTCTGATCACTATGCATTTTAAAGTAAACCAACATTTTTTAAAAGTATTTCAGACAAGTTATTGAAATTCTTTTTTCTCTGCAACTGCATTTTATTGTACGGATTGTTGCTCCTGCTGTATTAGTGATGTAGAAATCATGAAAATACACATTTGTTTTGTTGTGCCTGTTTTATGTGCACACTTTAGGCATTGAAAGGTAAACTTTATTTTCTTTTTCATGTATCTTTTTGATCTTAAAAAAATTATTAAAAAGAGTCCCTGTTAATTGTGAGCACTTCTGGGGGAAGAAGTGCCTGCTGGCCAAAAGTTAACAGGGGTCCTCTGCAGGATGATTGTACAGAGCCATTGCTTATGAATTGATAGCTTTCTACACTGTGTTACATAAATAAATTAAGAAAAGAATGTGTGGGCAAGAGTTTTCTTTGGAGGCAGAAAACAGAGAGTTCTGAAAGCCATTTAAACAGAATACAAGGGTGTTCACCCTGAGAGAGAGCTGGGATCCTACAGAGATTGCGGCACTGACAGCTGGACTGGAGCAGAAGGAAGGCAGCAGTGAGACAGGGCAGGAAGTGGGAAGTGCCATCTTTGGCACAGCTACCCTCTGAGATGTCTTTTCTTTTTTTCCTTTTCTTTTACTTTCAGTTTGTATAACAGTGTTTTAATGTAAATAAATACATTCCTGGAGGAGCCCTGTTGTAGTAGTGCGTTTCTGTGCCAACCAGCCACCCTTGCTCATGCAGAGGAGCATGGCTTGGATGGCTAACCCACCTCCCACTTTCCTGGCCATCCCCTGGCATGATTTACCACCCTCTCCTCCCCACACCTCTGCTGGCTGTCTGGCAAGATCTGTGCCTTGCAATGTGCTGTATTGGTGAAGGCAAGCAGGAGTCTCCCAGGCTGCCCCCAGCTTGGTTCTGCTGCCTCACTGCAAGTGCCCGAGGGGTAGAACAGCAGCACCAGGAACTTTTTTCTGCAGGAAGAGGGCAAAGCCATTGGTGAGCTGGGATACATAACCCCCAGCCCAGCATGTTCTCTCCATTGCCTGAGAGCTTCCATCAGCTCTTGACCCTCCAGGAGCGCTCCTGTGGCACAGGAAGGGCACAGTAACTCACCACAGGGCTCTCCTGCCAAGAGAGATGAGACCTCAGTGGGTGAGTGGACCTGGGGATCTTCAAGATAGGTTTTATATCCAGTCCAAAATAAGGACTCCTCTGTTCAAACTGGGAAATGGGTTCTGGAATAAAACTGGAGGGGGTGTGTTTGTGAGAAAGAAAGTGAATTACTGTTTCTTTACAGTGAATGGGTTAGCTAAAGCAGGACTGAAGGAAGAACTAGGAGCAGAATAAAGACAGCATGATCTTGTCAGGGAAAGCCTCTTGTAACTCAGTTTGTGTGCAAGCCATGGCAGCCTCTTCTTCAGCATCACTGGCAGCTTCTGTCTCAGCAAGCAAGATGAGGCATGGCTGCACTGCAGCTGCACAGCTCAGGCAAATGGCTGAGTCACTTCTGACTTCACCTAGGAGAAAATAATAGTTTCCAGTCCTATTACTCACTAGTCTACCCCATCCGTGGTCTTACACAAAACCTCCCCTGTTCAGGTAATTCACCTGGCCATGCTGTCAGACTGGCCAGGAGGGATGTTTAGTCAGTGAGGGAGCAACCAGGTCAGGGAGTTTCAGAAGCCATCTGTGGATTCAGGATGATGAGGTGGCACCTACTACTCTGAACCAGTAGTGGGAAAAACTTCAGAGCTTCCCGTTGCCTGTTACCAACCAAGTGTTTATTCCCTTTGTTCTTCCATCTCTACTGTGCCAAGGGAATTTGTCTCAAGGGATCAGAACACTGGAAATGGTTGGTGTTATTTGCAGGCCTTGGAGTACCAGTGTGTTACAAAAAACTTACAAAATACCCCCAGAGGATTTACCTTCTGCAGTTTTAAAACTGAACTGGCTGGGCCAGAATAATGTGTGATGACAAGCAGAGGCTTTCAGGCCCCAAGCTGCTTAAAAAAAATTCTTCTACGACTATTATGGTTTAAGCTTGTGTCTATTTGTGTAGGTCTTGTTATATAGGTCACACGTACCACCTAGAAAGGAATACGTAAAACTGTCTTCTGTGCACATGTCCAGTGTCATGGAAGATGATCCCACTTCAGTGGGAAGGCAGGATGTAATTCAATTTAGCCCAGTCTCATTAAAGAGGGATTATCAAATTCCTTTGAGAGGAAGCTGGAGTAATCCATAAGATACAGAGAACCACTGGCCTTTAGAGCAAATTTCATTTATAATACCATAATCCCATGCAATCCCAGTTATAGAAAAATGCAATTGCTTTGAACACCAATTCCCAGACAATCAAGCCTCCTGTGTGGAGTTATGTGTCCAGTGAGATGCTGGTGCTGCTCTTGCTCCTTGTGCATGAGCTGTTAATAAATTGCTGCTTTATGCACTGATTAAGTGATCAGGTTTTATGGTTCCCTCCACACACACTCTCCGGAAAGAAAGGCAATAAATGCACACCGTGACGTGCATGGAAAGCACAAGGTGTGAACAAAGTTCCTAAAACTTCAAGAGAAACACTCCCACAACTGCTCCAACTCTGGAAGCTGATGTTCCCAGGTAAAAGTGGCAGCATCCTGCCTATCTCTAGCCATGCAAGCTCCTTGTTGTGGAAAGATTATATTTTCTACAAAGTAGAAAAGCTCACTGAGGACAGTAGCTGAATGCCTTGCTTCTAAGTGCGGGATTATTGATTTGGTATCATCCCCTTCAGCAATAAACCGGGCAAGGCCACTGCATGCAGCCGTGGGCTGGAAACAAAATGCTATTCTCCAGCCCTGAGTAAATTACTCTTGGAGGGGTGGGGGAATAAATAAAATAAAAATATCCCTGTTTGTTGAGTTGATCTGTTACATGGGAGAAGTTTTCTAGCCTGTCCATTCCAACAGAACACGGTTAGAGAGTGTTGGCACTGCAGGTTCATCAGCAGAGCTGGTGAGGGTGGTGGTCCCTGGCAAGCCAGAGTGGTGCCAGCAGGGATGGGAGGCAGCCCAAGCCTCCCCAGCCCTTGGGGTATCCTGGAGGTCTGGCTTTGGCTGGCTTGTGTTGGCTTGCTCAGGTTAATGAGTCCCAGGTGCAAGGTGAAGCTTCAGACATTTTCAGGCACGTCGTGGTGGAGCCACCATAAAATGTGCCATGCTCTGCATTCAGTGTCTGCCTCCAAATCAGAGTGGAGAGCCAACATTTGGGGACAGGGTTTAGGGGTGGTTGTGGTGGTGCTGGGTTCACAGTTGTACAAATGATCTTGAGGGTGTCTTTCCAACCTTGATGATGCTGGGTTTCTCTGACTACCTGGTTATCTAGGAAAAGCGAACAAGGCTTTGTGTTCCCTTTGCAGACAGCACCTCACAGCAGCTGTATTTTCCTCTCGGTCTCTTGTGACCTTCGCACAGCTCCAAAGTCTCCATCCTCATTGTGTCTGCACTTACCAAAGCAATTTTTGAGGGCCTTCACTGTGTGCACAAATGGCTCATTTTTATTGTTTAAACTAATGGATTTTGTGGGCAGCAGGAAAGCTGCAGTTCAAGTGCCTCCAGGCAGCATGCATGAAAGCACCCTAATGACACATAAGAACAGGTTACAAATAACACTGTCTGCTTCTATTTCTCTGCACTTTTTCCATCACTTGAAAATGAGAGGCTCAATTAAGTCAGGCTACATTGGCTCTTCTCTCTCATTGCTTTCCAGCAATTATCCATTCCTCCTCCTTCCTACAAGAAGCAAGCACTGAATATTCCCCACAGCTTTCTACAGTCCTGGGAAATTTATTTGGCTGACTATAAAGCAAAATCTTTCAAGGTTCCAAATAGAAGTATTGAGATTTTTATTGAAGTAATTAAATATTCTGGCTTTAATAGGATTCTTAGTTAAAGCTGAATTTAGACACTGAATTAGAAAGCAAGTCTCCCTAACTAGTGCCTCCCATGTGTGGTCTTCAGCATCAGTTGTGAGGAGACCCCATGGGAGCTGGGTTTGTTTAGTCTGGAGAAGATGAGAGAGGATCTCATCAGTACATAAAAATACTTCAAAGTAGGTTTTTAGGAAGACTGGCAGATTTTTCAGTGGCGTTCTGTGACAGGATGAGGAGTAGTGGCTATAAACTAAAACACAAGAAGATGCACCTGAACATGAGGAGGAACTTGTTTCCATGGAAAGTGACAGAGCACTGGAACAGGCTGCCCAGGGAGGTCCTGGGTTCTCCCTCTCTGGAGACATTCCAAACCCACCTGGACACATTTCTGTGGCCCTGCCTGGGCAGACAGGTTAGACTGGATGATCTCCAGAGGTCCCTTCCAACCCTGACAATTCCATGGCTCTGTGTTTGTAACCTAGTTTCTCTAAGGAAGATCGTTCAAGAAAAGCATCCACAGCAGTTTCAGATAGGATACCACCTAGGTCAAAGGGTGATTGGTGTCTTGGGGTGATTTTGTGATGGTACTTTATTCCCTAATCATCTGCTTTATGCCCAGAAATGGCTGGGGTATCTTTAAGATGAAGCCTGGGAATGCAGGGCAGGGCTCTGGTCAATCTCTCCGGTGTTCTCCAGACAGAGCGGACCAGCGACGCTGCGTTGTTACTTCTGTTGGACTGGGCTTTTTGCTTGCTTAAAGCCAGAAGTTTTTCCCTACCCTTTCCCTAGCCTGGAGGCTGTACTGGGAATGCTCCCAGCAACTTTTTTGGTTTTTTGTTCCTTTGAACTCTTTGGCTTGGCTTGTTTTCCTTTTTGGCCTGTCCGGGGAGCCAGCAGAACCTCCCCGAACCCAAGACCTAGGAGGACCTGAAGCAACACAAGAAAGAACATTAAAATCCACCAACTTTGGCTGCTGTGAGGAGGAGACCCACACCAGAAATTCAACAGATTTCCCTTCTGCTTCTCTCTGTGCTGCTACATGAACTCCCCTTCCCCTTCCTGGAGACAAAGGGACCAGTCACCATTTTGTTTTCCAGGCCACATGGTCAGTCTCAGTAATTTTCTTCCCTGGGCATTTTTTGATTTGGTTTTTTTTTGTTTGTTTTTTGTTGTTGTTGTTGTTGTTCCGATGTGGGGATGTGTGGGTGGGTGGGTGGGTGGAGAGTAAGTTCTGGGAGTTCATATCTAGCATTTATTCAATCCTTTTCTGTGCATTGTGGGCACATACCCCTTGCCCCTTCCCCCCCCCTTTTTTTTGTTAATAAACTTCTTTGGGTTTTTTTCACTTTGATACCCACTGGTATCAATTTCTCTCTTTGGCAGAAGAAAAGAGAGGGAGTTATTGAAGCTCTTTTCTCTTCAGAGACAATGCTTATTCCAGGGACTTTTCTCCAAAAATTTGTCTCCAAAACCAAGACAATTGGGTCTTTTAAAATTCTGCTAGTTAATAAATAAATGAAAGAGAGAGACAGAGGAAGAAAACTAGCTGGAACAGGGCAGACACACCTCAGCAGGGGCTGACCAGCACCTGCAGGAAGCAGATACTTGAAATAGCTGTGACATTGCTGCTGGTCCAAAACAGGTTGTGGTAATTATGGTTATTTTGAGTCCCACACCAAGTCCATCTAACTGTGTCTAAACACTGCTTGAGGCTGTAGCTCTGCGGTGTGTTTCAAGCACAGGATCTTTTTTTCCATTTCATTAGGATGAGAAGGCTTGGAAGAAAAAGGCAAAATTCTATTTGCCCCATATGTTGTTCCTCTAAGAAGGGTTTATGAAGAAAGGTCTGCATCCCTCCAGGTACTGCACAGGGATGAGAGCAAACTCAAGCAGCAGTCCCTGCCTGGAAGGCAACTGAGCTCCGGAGTCTTCATTTGGCTTTTAGAGTCCCTTGAGAAAAAAAAAACCCCAAACCTGTGATAAATATCTCACAGTGTTGGCTTTCACAATTCTTAGAGTGAATACTATGTGTTTTATAATGCTGGCTTTTGTAAAAGAAGTTTTGCTAAAGTTTAGAGTTCTTTTAATGCAAATGTTGCCTTGTAATACCAGTGTTGGTGAAGAGTTGTTGTAATGTTAACGTTTAACCAATGAAGCAATCGAAACCTGTTGGATGTATCAAAAAATAACAAAAGACCTTGACTAAGGCCACTGCACATGCCCCAGAAAGGCAGGACAGAGGAGGAACCATGTTAAAATATTTGAATATATGTGGCCATTTATGAATATGTAGTTGGCTGATGCAATGCCCAGGGTGTATGGGGGGGGTTGCTGTGTTCACTGGAGTGCCTCTGGCTCTGGCCAAGCACCCAGCACTGTTCTTTTTCCTTTATTGACTTTGTCCCCTATTGTCCCTTATTAAATTTTCTTTAAACTTTAACAGAGTAGTGGGCTTTGTTTCTCACAAACCTATACCAAATAAATACTGGGGAAGTGGAGTTTATTTTCTTTTCAACAGCCTTGTCCCTCAACCTGCTTTATGAAAAAAAGAGAGCAGTTTATTTTAATTTTTTTCTGAATTGCAAAGAGGCATCCTATTAAACTACATAAATTGTAATACTTTTTGAAATGCACTTTTCTAACCCTTCCTTGGTCTGGAAACTTTCGAATCTGACCATTATGAGAATGTGGTGGACAATGCTATGAAAAACAAAGCAATATATTGTTCTTTATAGGCTCATATTTCCTGTAGATCTGCCACCAACAACATGAGCTATTCTGGATCCTGCCTAGAAGTGCGACTGAAAGCTGCTTGTTTAATTCTATTGATTTGGGGTGATGGCAACAGTAACATGTTAAAACTTCTCTATATTTTTATGTGTTGGCTACACACATAAAGATTACGCCCAAAACCATCTATAATTCCCAGGGGCTAGATTGCCTCTCACATCTTGCACAATCATTTATGGAAGTGCAAACTGAATCTAAAATGCTGCTGACACAGACTGTGGCTACTGTACACCCACTCTGTGCTGATATAAATGACTATAACAAGACACCAGACAATGCAGAATCTGCCTAAACTACAGTGATGACAAAATGTTTATTTTTTTTTTTAACAGCACAATCAGAACATAAATATTATATGTTTCAAAGAGAACTTGTGCAACAAGATTTTTCACGGTAACAATTCCAATGAATCCAAAGCACACGCAGCTAAATTTGATGTCAGTAGGAATTAGGTATGAATAGGGAGTGTTACTTAGTTATTTTTGTTAATGTTTTCCAGAGCTTACACATTCACTCTACATTTTTTTAGCAAACTTTATCTTTTGGCATCATAACATCAATCCCTAGATGGGTTTGTTCTATATGGAGCAGACACACACATGCAGTTGCTGTTAATTGTCAAATACAGAAGCTTACAATAACCATCTAGATAACAATTAATGGTTGTTTAACAGTGGGCTTAGAAGGATGGATCTGAAATCTGTCCTCATGTGAAAAATGGATTGTTAGACTCTCATGGGAACAAACTCTTCAAAAGGCTTCATTTTCACAGGTAGAAGCCAAAATACTTGGGTGGAATTGGCTCTAGAACGCTGGAGGAATTACCTTAGAGACAAATTCAGAACTCGTGCAGTGGGTTTGGAGTCCATTGAAGGTGATGATTTTCATAGGCAAATCATTTATTTTTCATAACAGACTGAGAGAATCTGCCTCGATGGTTGCACATGAAAATATCTCATCAAGTACAAGATTAAATAGCAGAAAGGAAAGGAAGAGTAATTTTTCCCTAAGGCAGATGTCTCCCCTTCTTGCTCCTGCCCCTGAGGTCTCCCTGCAAGGGAAACTGCAGAGCCCAGAATCACCTGGCAAAACACAGCAGCATCAGTCACAGACAGTGCCCAGTCTCGAGTCTCTGAGCCCAGAGGCCTCATCATTTCAATGGCACTGTTCATTCATGCCAGAGGCGGCAGGAGACTTAGACAACACAGCTCCCACTTACTATACTACTTCTCATAAAAGCAAAGAAAAAATAAGTTATGCTTGACATGAAAATAAATATGCCAGTATAAAATCTGCATATATCTATAATCTGCATTCAAAACATGACAGTACCTTCCAAATACTTGAAGCATTGGACTTGACTAACTTTTTGGAAGAGCTGCTCTTTCTTAATCCTTCCTTAGTTTGTCTATCTCATAAATTTACCTCATCTCATTACTGGGGTTGGAAGTTGTAGGTGTAGACATAGAAGGTTTTAGTGTTGAGTAGAATCTAAACCATAGCCCCAATGTTCTCTTGAAGTCAAACCATGACACCAGAGTCAAACCTGGTACAGATGCTAATTGGAATCTTGATCTCTAACCATATTCTGTTTGTTTACTTTAAAACCTTACAGCAAAACTAAGAGGAAAATATGTAAATAGGTGTCTGAGTAGTATCCTCAGCAGACACACAGGTGACACACAGGTGCTGGGAAGAGGCAGCTGGACTTCAACCCAGAGCTTAGTGCTACATCCTCAGAGAGGGACAGCTTGTACCTGAGAAGCTCAGCTGCTGCACAGGAATTCAAAGTAGGAGAAGCAGGTATGCTTGAAGCACCTGTAAAAGAGCATCCAGAAGTAGGCATGAAAACTACTTCCTCCCTTGCCCAGACAAACCCTTCCACATGCCGTGGAATCTTTTGGCCATGGAGACCTAACTGGGCCTTTGATTGTTTTGTGGCTTTTTACACATCATTTTCACTCTCAGTGTATACTTTGGAAAACGGAGATTCTGATCCTTCATCTTTCTACTTTACTGTAAGTCAAGTGATTGCAGCAGAATTAGCAAGACTGGACTTGTACAGTGGGAAATCAGCCCTTGGAGAAGCACCAGTCATCATTATTACTTGAAGGAAGGAAGAGAAGTATCTTACAGTGTATTTAATCTGTTCTAAAAATGCTAAATGAGCATATATTAGTTCCTGCTAGTTGTTCTATTTTGCTTCACAAAGCTTCCATGTTAATTAGGGAAAAAATCTTTAAATTAATGTCTGGCAATAAAAAGAAAATCCTTTATTACATAAAAAGGTAGCTTTAGTGCTCTGGACATTCTCAGAATAAAATGTTATATATACATATATATATATATATATGTTGACAAGAGCTGAGAAACTCTGAAAAAATTGAGTGTACTTTTATGTGATATTTCTGTTTATTTCATTCCTTTATTTGATAATTTTTAATGAAGGAAATGCACTTATCAAGTTCAAAGTTTTGGTCATTGTGCTTCATTTTCTGAAGTACAATTATTAGGTTATAAACAGGTCAAGAGTAACAAAAGCATTTCAAGTAGAACTAAGGAATTCAAGGGAATATTTATATAGGTTTAATATTTTGGAAAAAAAGAAAGCAATCCAGTTAACTTCCATTATTTTACAAAATTTAACTTTGTGCCACGTGGAACCTGACAATCATCTCATAAAGCTGTAAAAGGCTGGGAAAATTTCCAGACCTAATATAAAAGAGGCAGCTTATTTCTAACCTCTTCCCTGATGAGAGACTGCCAGACCAAGCATTTGTTCCTTTTTATGTGTCTGAAGATCACTTGTGTAGCTCTCTAACCATGCCCTCCTGTTGGTAGCCAGACCCTTTTCTGCGGAGCCAAAGAGTGTACTGGAAGCACAGAAATAGAGCAGAAACACAGAAAGGCAAACATTCCCTTCAGGGCCTTCACTGTGCTCCTCCTTTGAACCATTTCAAGGGTGAGCACAGCAACGCTGCTTGGATGGAGCCTGTGCTCCCCCCACAAGGACAGCCTGCTTTGCTGGTGCTCTGCACCTCACCTCTGGAGCCCTGTCCCTTAAAGCCTAGCAATGCGAAGCACAGCGTGATTTATTGGTGTTTCACTCCATGCAGCAACTGCATGGGTGGGCAGGCAGTTTATAGAGCATTGCCCGCTACCATAAAAAGTAGTTTGTAACAGGGAATGAAAAAAAACCAGTCAAATGGTTGTAAATGCTTGTTTAAAATGCATAAATTTTAAAATACATAGTCAGCGAATATACTTGTTTTCCTGTTTTTAATGCTCTCAAACATTAGAATTTTCTTTTTCCCCCTTAAATCTCTTTTTGATGAAAAAGGAATGTTAACTTTATGTTTCCAGTTCTTCCTGGATTAATTTTTTTCTTTTATCACTCTAAAGAGTTAAAGGCTTCCTCTTGTTTCCTCTACCCTTTTAACAGCTAATTGCAATGCTGACACCTAACAGAAAAAAAGAAAAGCAGCCTAGCAACTCTGCACCTTCTCCTCACCCCTCTCTAGCCCCATGCAATTGTTTGATACCCAAAATAAAAGGCAGTCATCAATAGCAGCCAGTCAGCTCAGTCTTCTTTTCTCCCTTCAAATAAACATTGCATCCCTCAACAAATCTGATGCAGCAAGTGCTGCAGCTCCCTGATTTCCAGGAGGAAGCAGGAAGTTTCCCTTTCCTCACTTTCCTCCTGGCCACTCATTTTTCCCTTGAAAAGGAAGCTGGTGACTCTTAATTGTCTGTGCTTCTTGTGGCCCTCTTACTGTTGCCTGTATTTCACATGCATTTAAACTTATTTTTCCTTATTTCACTTCCCCACATTGCATCCAAGTTTGTTGTTAAATCAAGAGCTGTCTCAACCATTATTCTATAATCCAAACAGTACTCATTAGATTAATTAGAACATGGCCATCCACTAGAGCCCCAGTCACTACAACTCTCCCTTGTGCTCAGCTGGCTTGAGTCAGTGTGGGTGACCTGGCAAATTGTTTTGTGGAAATGGCTTTGTACCCTTCTTGCAAAGGATGCCTTACACAGAATAAAATCAAACCACCAGTAAATTAGTCTGGACAGTGCCTTTTCTTCCCTTTGGGTAAGATCTGGGATTACAATGAATGCACACCAGAAACAAGTGTTGCTTTGTTTTTCTTGCCCTTCTTTTCTCCTTGTCATACACCATACAATACAACAAAGAAAATTATTGCTGCTTTCTGATTTGGGCAATGCCCATGTGGTGGGGAACAGAGAGCAGGCCAGGACAGTCTAGAGGCCTGCAGTAATGCAGACATGCACTAGATCATCTTTTACACAAACGTAGCTCCTCATACAGCAAGCCCCTACTGAAGCTCGAGTATAGAATTCTCCATATGGAGGCATAAATTCAATATTAGATTTTGAACGGTTTTTTTCCAGATGCTTAAGGAAAAGCTTGGCAAAAGCTGTATTTCCAAGTCCTGTTCAGCAGCCAGCACCTGAGCTCAGACCAACCCTTAGTGCTGGGGCCATCTAGTGGGAGAGGAGGCACGGACAGGGAGGCCAGGACCTGTTCTGCATCCGGATTTTTCATCCTATTCAGCTTTGGTGTGGCCTCCAGATACCTGGGCCAGTGGAACAATGAGCAGCAGATCACTGCCAGCATTGCACACAAAGGACAAGATGACTTTCAGGGCTACTTTAGAAAAAGAGAAAATGTGAAGCAGCCCCTGAAATTCATACAGCTGCTAAGGAAAGCAGGCTGTCCCCATGCAGCAGGAACCAAACAGTCAAGGCAGAGAGTTTCAAACAGGATCAAGACAGGGAACACAAAATATGGCATGATTTTGTGGATGCAAGCCTGCTGTCACTGGCTATTCCAGTTTGTTTGCTCATACTAATCCTGTCAACCCCACAGGGAAAATGTAGTAGGGTGAAAGGCTTGTGCAAACCTCTCCCACTCGGCTTAGGCTACTCAATACAGCTACAGGATCAACTTTTGGGATTGACTTTTAGTTAATCAAGGATTTACTGAACCACTGTGGAAGATGATGCTGGTATCTAGTCAGTGTTAACAGGCATAGAGTGCAAGAAAATGGAACCTAGAGATTGGAGAATTAAGCCCATTAAGTTTTAGGCGCCAGCATTTGCATCTGCAAGTGAAGAGGAAGAACAGTGGGGTTCAAACAAACAAAAAGCCCAAGACCCAGCAGTAAGACCCCACAGAATGAAGAGACACTGAAATAAAACTATTGTCTTTTGTGAAACAAGGGAGACAACCATCCTCTTCTGACAGCACAAGACTGATGACACAGCTGATGTTTTAGCTAAATTAGACCTGGCACCATAAGAAAATTAGGTAAGTTTTACTCTGAGCAAGGTGCTTGTACATTTGTTTTCCATGTATTAATTTAGTTGAAGTATTATAGTAAAAACAGAGGAACTGGAATAAAAAGAAGGTATAAAACCAGAACACTCATTTACAGCTAATTAATACATAAAGTGCTAACTCATAATGCTCACAAAGCATATTTCCACATCCCTTTCTGGTATTTTAGACCTACTGAGAAACAGATAATTTCTTACTTGACCACATATATATATATATATATATATATAATAACATATAATATATTTTTTTATAAAACTTTAACACATAAAAACACCATAATGAGATTGATCAGGAAAATCTTTTTATTCAACTTTGCATCACTATAACACTACATAGAGACACTGAGAATACTAAAAAAAATTGTGGCTCAGTAAGACAGTAAGATAGAAATATCTAGAAAGAGGGATCTGCAGAGGATATATCTTAGTTCAGCAATCTTAAAGGATGCTTAGGTTTCTGAAGAAGCTCTTCTGTCATATTCTCCATTTTTTCTCCACTGGAGCTGCAGATTTGTTCTCTTTATCCTTTTTGAGACTTCTTTTGTGCTGGGATGAAAACACCCAATGTTAAGAAAATACAAAGAAATCAAACTTCTGCTCATGTGCAATGCAGTACATAGTGTCCTGAGAAAAAAACTGGATCTAACTCCTGAAAAAGGTTCCTAATAGATTGCATTTACTCAAGAGATTGATTGTAGACATACAGAAGCTCAACAGCTATTTTAAAGGGTCCACAACAAGAAAATATGCTCTCCCCAGCAAGAAAACCCCTAGATTAACAGACCAAGAAGTTTACACTGATACATTGGTAGAGCAAAAGGGTCAGAAACAAGGAAGTAAAAAACTCAACCCCATGAAGACTTCCTCCATATACTTTCAATTCTTCCACTAACACATGTCTAGCAAATTATGACAATTTTCTTTATGGAAGATTATTTGCTAATGAGTTTTCAGCTTGTCAGAAATTGCATTATTTTTTCCACTATTAACTGCTATCAGAATCTGCTGTTACTTTAGCACAAGGTTAACAAAGCGTTATCTACACGATTTGAGCAAGTTGTGAGACTACCCTAAAATGTAAAAAGTGGCTCGAAACTACAGCACTGTTACAGAACAGTAACATTTCTTCTCAAATACACATCTGTTCTGCTTATCTGAGGAAGTTACCTGGAAAAAAGGAATGCCACTATTTGTGGCAAGGCTTCCACTGGGTTCTTGCACCTCTCCTTCCTCTTCCAACAGGTCCTAAAACAGAAGTTTGCCAGAAAGATGTATTTAATGTCTTAATTTCCTTCATGAATGTATTAAGAATGATAAGTTCTATAAAATACATGGAACTTCTATTTTTGAAAAATAACAAAGAAATCTAAATTATTAATATCATTGCTTGTTTTTTGAGAGATGGTTTTTGTCAAAAGCTCAGCACACTTGAGTCCAAGTACACTGTAAAACATAAAGGCTGTAACAGCCCTGGGGTTTCAGTCAATTCTCCAAAAGGGCCCAGAAAAACCTCAAACGTGAAATATTCATTCAAGAGCCTCATTTGCCATTTGTATACATAGCTTTCTTGCATTATCCTCCATCTCCTTTCCCACACCGCTTAGCATAGCCTCAAGATTTGGTTGCTTTTGCCTCAGTTGCTCCAGAAGTAGCTGCTAGGGCTCTGTTCTCATAAGGGTGACAGGACAGAAGTAGTCTTTTCTCTGTGGACTTGTCCCTTTAATGAAGATCATACACTTTACAGTGTTTGCTTTAATTTCAGATCCTCAGTTTTACATCAACTCATTACAGAAATCATGCCATGTTCACACACCATTCTTTGCATACATCTTTAAAGGTGTAGAGCTGCCAGGTCATGTCCCCATCAACCTTCATTTATGAGTTCTGGAACTCAAGTTGTTTTCTTTAGGACCATTCTGCCCCTGACCTGATTAAATACCTGTTGGAACATCCACTTGGAGATTCTCTTGCAGGAAAGCATTAACCTGAGTTAGTCCATGCTGTACTTCTTCCTTAAGTGCCAGCTTCTGCTCCACAAGTTTCTCCTGACCCACCTTTATCTGATCCAGAAGGCTATTTAGCACCTTTGCCTCAGCAGCCTTTTGGCTGCCAATGTGCTCAGCAATCTCAGCTATTGCTTTATCACCGTTTTCTTCATTTTTCTGAAAATGAAACAAAAAACCCCAACCCAACTAAAACCACTAAGTTAACAGGAAAGGTAAGACTATGGCCTCTTTTCTAAGATGTGGTGCATGGTTAGTGACATGACCTGAAACAAAACAACTGAGACCTCAAATTGAGAAGTTCAGTGCCCATTTTACACTCTCATTTTGAGAAGCTATCTTCACAAGAGTCAGTTTCTTAGAAAGTATGATCACTTTAGGAAGCTAGTCACAAGAATAAGGATGATACCATCTGGCTCAGACCAGACTCCTCATGCTTCTATGCACAAACCTGACACAGAATTGGGATATTCACCTGAACATGAACATCCTACAAGTACTAGAACCTTTTATGCATTTGTAGGGGAAAAGGCAATTGTGTTTTCAGCCATTCCTGTTGAAATGAAACTCCTGAAGTGCTCAGCAGGTGCAACAGACACAGAGCGGTCTTGAGACCACAAATACTTTTAGTTTAGAGCTGGACTTGATCCTTGGAGATCCCTTCCAACTCAGAATATTCTGTGTGAAGGAAGTTTCTCGTTGAGTTTTTCCTTCTGAAAATTTGCAAAATATTGGATTTGCCTATTTTATTGCCTATTACAACAATAAAACCAGCATGGATGTGAAATTTGTGATGGAAATGAAAAAAAAAAACCCCAAAACATGAGAGAGAAACTCTTAGAGGCCAGAATTTGTATATACTTAAAAGGCCAGAATTTGTCTATACTTAAAAGGAATACTTTCTCCCATATTGATTCAATCTGACCAATAAATGTCATTTGCATCCTCCAGAAAATGGCCTGCATTTGATCACTGTGCATCTCCCAAGGACAGTACTGTAGAGAAAGCTTTAGAATAAAACCACCAAAACAATGTAAAACATTCAGATTACATGTACAAGTCAGTTGTATGGCATTAGCCATGACACCATTTTTTGAGGTTATGGGCACTTGAAGTTCAAAGTCTTCCTCTTAATTTAGGCTTTTGATTTCCTCTAATTACATCTTCTCAAGCTCAGTAACATCAGTCTGGTATGAAAAAAAAATCAGTGTTCTGTTTTGACTAGAACTATTTTCTCCTCTCTACAAATTCTGCAGTAAAGTTTGTCTCAGGATGTTGCATTAGACTACAAATGACTGGAAGTACCTTTTGTAAACACTGAAATTGCTGTTTCTCATCCTTGAATGACAACAGGTGCTGATTAGTAAAGTTGACCATCTGAGCAGTTGTAAATTCACCCCATGTATTGGTATGCTGAGACACATTTTTGAGACTGGTGAGAAGATGATGACATTGGTCATTGGATTCTTCCAGCATTGTCTTGTTTTCAGCATTTATGCTCCTGAGCTCTCAAGAGAAATTAACCAGAGATGCAGTAAATTTGCTGTGATTGCAATTTGTGCTGCTGACTAAGTCTGTAGTTTTCCTGCAACAACATATTTGTAAGAGTTTAGAGATTTTGAAAGGTAGATTTTAACACAGTATACTTTTAGAAATATGAAACCAGAGCCTGCAAAATAGCACAGTTCTATCAAACCAGTTAATTATAATATTTTTGTTCTACTTAGTAAACTTGCAGCACTTGCAGCAGTAGGTTTGCTAAAATAAACAAACAAAACCCCCACTAACCAAAAAAACCCAAAAGAGAACAGAAAGACCCTAACCACAAACTAAAAACAACTTTAGCAAGACCTTAGTTATTCAATCTGCAATTGAATGAAACATATTGCAATAGATACATTATTATGCTTCAAGCCAAACCTTTTGATAATATGTTCTGAAGTCAGACACTGAGGGACACTCCTTAGCATGTTGCTCCCAAGATGATACTGTCTTACCTCAACACGCTCAGGAGACAAGTTCAAGGGCAAGCCTTCTAGAACTACTGTTTACTCTGGGGAAAGGCCAACTATGAGCTACACTCTGTGGCAGAACCCAGCTCTAACACACAGGCCATGCCCAGCAGGCTTTATAAGCACATCAAGATGGAGAGCATCCAGTTTTGAAGTTATCTTCATATACAGTTTATCTTGTGTAAGTGTACAGCAAAGAGAATGTGCCCCTTACAGGTGAACATTTTCTTGCATAGCAGCGATGCTGGTCTGCAGGCTTCCATTTCTTGTGAGTACATCAGTTAGGTTTTTCTGAGTCTCCTGAGCAAACAGATCAAGCTGGCTTTGCAGTGAAGACATCAATTCGGCTGCACTCTATCAAGAAAATTACCACAAGTTTTGCTGTTAATTCTGCACTTGTTAACAGTCTTAAGGTAGACTTGAATACCTGAATTAAAAATGCAGAAAATGCAGGGTTTTCCAATTCTAAAGCAGAAGGCACAATTTTTTGGAGTGAAGATACAGACATTTTCTTTTGGGAGAGATTTGTAAATGCACTGGATATACAGCAAGGGGAAGGGGGGTTTTGCTCATTCCTACATAAACTACTTAAAGCAGACTAACAAAAGCTGAATAGAATTAGGATAAGTTACTGTCCTCCTAACATTTTTTCTGAAGAAAGTACAATGGTTTACTACCACATCAGATTTTAAATCAAAGCAAGCAATCACACTTGGTGTTAGGATGTTTTCTTACTCTAAGGATACCTTTCTATGTGCCAACCTCATCATTTCCACTTCTTCTTTTAAGCTGTCACAATTATGCTGGAGCTAAGCAAAGCCACTGGCTGTTTGTTCCTATATTTTTTTCAGAGTGAGAAGAAGATCTCCAAAGGAGGCATCCATTTCCTTTTTATCGTCCTCCATCTTAAAAAAAAAAAGTTTTACTTAAATCAAGATATAGAAATATAAGAAGCAGATATTTTTCCCTAGCATAACAAGATAGAGTAAAACTCTGACTTGAAGCAAAGGGCTTCAATAAGTGCAGTATTGTTTGCACTTATGGTTGTTAACAAGATAAAGCATCACATTCCCCAGGAAACTAAGGGACTATAGAAAAAGTTTGGTATGAAGGCAGAAGATTTTTGGAGTGGTAGGACTTGTCTAAGTTGACTTTTTTTTAGATTTCTGAAATACAGGGGGGGAGTATATTAAATGTATCATCAAATATTTGTTACATAAAGATTCAAGCATCCGTGTTCTGCCATTCTACTGTGGCACTTAGGCAAGCGGTTGTGCCAATATAGAGAACAAGCAAATTGACCACAGCCAGGAGAGGAAAAAAGTCTGAAAGGAAGTTAAAAGACAGAACTCATCAGATAAGATAAAGGGGAAAAGGCCAGACAAGAAGTGGAAACACACTGACATACTGCAGAAAAACAAAGAACATATTATCTGTAAATTAAATAAAAAGAGAAGAGCACAAGGCAAAGAGGCAGGTCATGTGCATTACCTGGTCAGCCACAGCAGAATATATCTTCATGTTACTCTGGAAATGACAATTTAACCCCAAGACAAATTCTACCATTGATGTCAAGCTATTTACTGCTCTTCCTAATCCAGTTTTATGCTCTTCCTAGGAAGAAGAAAAAAAATTAAACCAGAACATGGCTGTTCCTTCATCTACATTTGTAAGAAGTTAATATGTACATATCCATGTGCTCTATTATGGCAGTATATGCTATTTAGTACATTACAGCTTGTGGGGGTGACATGGGAGAGACAGTCATGGTCAGGTGGTGAAGCAGATACAGGTAAAGAGCATCAGAAAAAATGTATAGCATTTACAGAACCCCTTTTGATCAAAACCAGTTTCAAATATTTAAGTAGGAGTATGCTAATGCACTAACAATTAATCTCAGCAGCTCTGCTTTACAATCAAGTTATAGATTCTCATGCTGTGATATTTTTTCAGACAGGTGAGAAACTTCAGTAGACACCAATTCTTTATGAGAGGCAAAAGATGCTGATATAACTGATGCAAGAATATCTGCTGTAGAAGAACTGGTAGAACAGGAGGTCACCTGCGAAAGAAATCCAGAGTTACAAACTTTTTAAAAATTCCCCTGTAAGACAGAACTCTTTTTATTACTCATCACTTTATTGCCCCTTACAGGAAGGCTGTGGATCATCCCAGACACATTATTACTGGTGCAACTGTAATCATTATGTCACTTAAATAAAGCCACTTCTTTCCTAAAACAGATGCATTTTAGGAAGTGGTCTTTGAGATTACTACAGGATGACTACTAATACAGGTATTACACTTCCCTATAAAATTTGTGCAATATGTCAACATCTGTTGCTGATTCAAACTGTTTTCAGTAATCGAATCTTGTATTTTGCTGAATGAAGCATTCATTTGTCCTGCAAAGGTACTTTGGACAACAGCATTGTGCTGATCAACAGCCCTCTTATGGCCCAGTTTCGCATGGAGCCCAGACACATCTCTTGTTGTTTCTTCAACTGTACTTAGTAACTAGAATTTTTAAAGTTATTTCAGTAAGTCTTTAAACAAGAAGTCAAGCATATATTATATAAGGAAAGGCAACAACAGGTCTGAGTTTAAGAAGTTATCTCTCTAGGAAAGCAGGTATTTCCCTTTACGCCATCAAATTACAACTGTTCTGGGCCCTGGTGTTATGTCATTTCTGCTCTTAGAACATGGGGAAAAGTTACCTTCTAGAGACCATTTCTTCTGCTTTAAACTCAAAGCATGAATAAATGACTTCCCCAGTATTTGAGGAATAAAGGTATCATTTATCCCAGAAGAATAACTGAAAAACACCTGACCACTTCAACTTTTTTCTGAACAATCTGACAGTAAATATATTCTTTAATATAGAATTAAAACAAGAGGTTTTTAGTACTAGTCCTGTGATAAACAATTTAGAATTCATACAAATAGTGAAGTCCTGGTTTCTAGTGAGCATAAGTAATTTCTGTACCTATTTGTCTCAAACACTCCACAAGCCACATGTAAAAACCAGGCATTCCCTCCTAATCTTACAGGAATCCAAAGAGAAAGAAATTGTCATGGTGCCTGAAGATACAAGTTTCATCACCTTGCAGTTTAAATAGCAGGACACACTCTCTCCCTACCTCAAGTGTTTTGATAATTAAGACTAAGCTACAAACACATCAAAGCCATACCCTAAAACACAGAAGTGACAGGACAACATTATTCAAAGATTTTTGCTGTTTTCCTACCCCAGTTCATAGAATGGTTTGGGTTGGTAGGGACATTAAAGAGCATTTAGTTCCAAACCTCCTACCATGGGCAGAGACATGTTCCACTAGACCAGGTCTCTCAGGTATGTATAACTTACTGTTTTGCAGGAGCAGTCATAAGATTTCTAAAGAAAACTACTTCTTCTGCAAAAAACCTCATGATAATAGAAACTGCAAAGCACTGGAACTCCCATGACAAACTGGCCTGAGGGAAAGTTAGTTCCAGACCAACCAGAGTGTTTAGCAGTCAACTGTCAATACTACCACAGAGAAAGTACTGCAATCTAATCCTAGTTTTCCATCTTAAATTCAGGTCTTGTCTCACTCACATCATGCTTTAGCAACAATAGCCCATCAAATTCCCAAAAATAGGAATGTTTTACACATTAGGTACAAGAACTGTGACAACTTGGCTAGCTGTGCCATGAAGCTCTTGTTCAGTATCTTCCAAAACTGAAACCACATATTCTTCTTCAGCCAGCTGAACCTTGGTTTCTTGCAGATCTTTCCATGTTTCTTCCAGTTCTTTCTCCTTGATCCGCAAATCTGTTTTACACTGTTCAAGTTCATTTTTACTGACTCTGAATAGTTCCATGACCTAAATAGGAAGGCAATAATCAAAAAGGTAACACCACTTTTTATGAATGCGACAGTCTCATTTCACATCTCTCAAATTACATGACAATGACAGAAGGCAAACTGTCATCTAGCAATGCAACTTCAGCTGTAGGACTCAGGTCTCAAACCTAAACTACAGGTTTGTATAGACTTTGTAACCACTGAAAATATCAAGCCAACACCATTCTCACTGTAATTATTGCTTGCTTCTCCTCTCAAAACATAAGAGCAAACTACCATTACAGCACAAGGAAAAGGATCCCACTGAACAAACATAACCAGATAGACTGAGAAGAGCCAGTAACGCTGATTACATAGAGGAGTTACATATACCAGCAAATTAATATCTACATTTCTCTTAAACAAGGAGCTCAAATTTTTGTGTAATTTGTTAAAAGGAAGCTCATGACCTCTCTCCCCTCATTCTTTGTTTCTAAGCAGATAGATACCTGTCAGCTGAGATGGTATCATTTTACAAGCAGATTTTGTGCTGAAAAATAAGCAAAAAAAATATAGTAGTAGACATGAAAACAGCTTTAAAAATAAGTACTGCAACATGCAATTTCACATACATTATTTCAAATTCCTCACTTCAAGGACTAGGAAGCTTCCATTCTTGTCTAATTGGGTAACTTTAAGACCAACAACAACAAAAACAATCTTCTGACTGTTCTTTCTTAAACTTTTTCCTTTTTGACAGGAGGAATTAATTTCCACAGTTTAAGCCACAGTTGAAAAACATCACTTACCCTTTTCACTTCTTCTTCCATGACACTGATTTTGTCAATATACTCTGTAATTTGTTCTTCCTGGACTGTCAGCTTTCCATTAAGGGCTCTCAAACAAGGATTAAAATAAATGAACAAATTAGTCAGGTAAGAGGTAGTTTCAAGATTTACACTACATTTTCAGTAATTTTGGAAAATTCCATATGAACAGCAAGTGATTTTCACTTAAGGCAGAGAAGATTTAAGGCAATTTTCCATTGTAAACTTTCTGTGCAAGATAGCCCTCTTAAAAGTGAAGTTAAGTATATCAAGTTTACTTTCCTGTATTAGCTTCCACTGGAAAAAAAAAGGCTGCATGTGTAAATCTGCATGCTGGCTAATGCTTATGGTAAGTTCCACACATACAAAAATTTCTCAGTGCAAGCCTATTCGATTTTATCTGTATAATCATTAATTTTGAATTAACAAGTTGACCAAACAGTTAAGTTTTCGTAACTATCTTGAACTTCCTGGATTAAAAATGTATCTGAAAGTATTTCTGTATAAGTATAGGTATCAGTATCTGAGATTTGTTCCTATTATTTTATAGAAATTTTACAGACATACTCATAGATTTCAACAGAAAGACAGAATCCATTTTTCTCTTGAGCAGCAGCAAGGTCTCGCTTCAGACGCTCAATCTCTTCAGTGTATTCCTGCATAAAGAAACAACCACATGTAAACATGAACATTTCTATTTTAGTTTTGATATTCAGCTTAACAGATCCTTCACAAAGGTAGTTTTGCATAAGCACAAGAGCACAGCACTTCACCTGTGTTCTAAGTTCAGTATAGCACCATTTAAATTCACATCACTGGCATTCACATCAATGTAGAGCATTGAAACTTTCCATTTGAAGGTCATACTTGGCTGCATTTAGCAGCTTCCAAGATTACATTAACAAGAAGTCATGCCTAACCTGTAACTTCATTTTTTAAGACATATGTCTAGTTACCTTAATAAGAGCTTTTTTTGTTAGCTTCTGGCTTGTTCATGATGTTCTTTGCTCTACGGGCATATTCCAGTTACTCAATGTTTCCTTGTGAAAAATAGATGTAACACTAGGTCAAGCTGATGAATTAACTCATATTTTTGTATCATTAGCAAAATAGATTATTTATTTTAGGACTAGGTTTTCAGACTTTAAATTTACCTCAAGATTTACAGATGCAGGTGAAACTATGGCAATTATTGATGTTTTTGTCCGTCCTCCAAGAGGGCCTTGAAGGATTCTTGTGAGTTTAGATCCCCTGTATGGAATATGAGGGGCTCTTTCCACTAGAGCAGTAATAACTCTTCCAAGTGCCAGCAGAGATTGGCTGATATTTCCCGCTTCACGAGCTCTTTTGTCAACAGCCCCAGATCAACCAACGTTTTCACTTCCTGCAAGATCAACCTGAAAGGCAGGTTATGCTTCTGTCTCAATCACCCTAAAGAATGCTTGCCCCAAAGTCTTGCAGAACAAATAAAAGAGCTTACTAGTTTTTCAGGAGTCACTGGCGTGACAAATAGGACTGATATTTTTCAGAGTGACAAACATACTCCACTTTATGAGAACAATAATTTTTTCCTTTATCAGGAAAAAACTCTAATAAATTCTAGTACATGGCTAAAAATTCTGACAAACTGTTAATCAATGACAGTTCAAATACTTACCAAGTTTAGCTTTCCAGCTTTAACAAGTTCTTTTTCCATCTACTGTTGTTTCCTTCATATGGATGGTAATTGAAAACACAGAGTGGGAAGGGCTGCAAAAGAAACCAGTTTCAGATGTTCCATTAAAGCCAAATATCTAGTTGTTATATGACTGCTCCAATTTTTGTGCTCTTTATAGAGAATACATTTAGCCCATGAACTACAAATTACATTTTCAATACACAAAGTTATTCTGCTAAGTATAATTTTGTGTGCGTGTGTATATGAATATGTATTTAAAACCAGTAATGAGGCAACTGGTTGACATTTGACTTCTTCAATCCTGTAGATTTTCTCTTCTTTCAATGGAAAGCAAGAGAAATGCCTTCGTTTTGCTTATATTTGAGTATTCTCAACTCACAAGCATCACATGAGAACTGATTTGCAGATTTTTTTCCAGTCCTTATGCTAAGAACAGTTTCACAGAATGTGAGATTAAGGAACATAACTTTCCTTATGCAGGCTAAGAAAATTCAGCAACTAGTTGACTCCAATATTAAAAATTTAGAAGTTCCATTAATTTTTCAATCAAAATTAGTAATACAGTTTAAGATCATAGAATCATGGAATGGTTGCATCTAGATCCAATCCTGCTACCATGGGCAAGGACACCTTCCACTAGACCAGGCTGCTCAAAGCCCCATCTAACATGGCCTTGGACACTTCTAGGGATGGAGCACCCACAATTTCTCTGGTCAACATGCTCCAGTGTTTCACCATTCTCATAGTAATAATGATTTTAGGTTGAGTTTATTCCTTTAATAAGCTTTTACTACAGGAAGCTGCCATATATAGAAAGCCACAGATAGCAAATTACACCAGCTTGACCATACATAAAACAACACCTCAGGCACATTAATTTCCTAAATTCCCTGGAATCTCAGACAAAATGAGTTCTGTGTTCTAGTCAGTGGTAGAAAATACCCATTTCCTTCCACCAGTAGACAGACATGCTCAGTATATCTTGAAATTAAAATACAATACAGACAGGGTACATTCCTTACTGTTCTAGTACAACTTGTGATATAAATTTCACATCTGCAGCTCAAGAAAGTGAAAGCAGTAATAAAAAGAATGCTATTTCTGACCCAGGTGCCCCTATTACATTCTATGACCTGCAACCAATATGAAGCAGCCCTTATTGCCATAGAATCTTATCCCCAGCTTCCACAACCTAATTTGCAAATTTGACAGAAGCTGGCTGAGGTTAAACCATGACACCCCTTCAGACACCTCTTGCAATCATCCCACAGCAGGCGTTAAGGAAGATATTGTAACTCTGGCTTTCTAACCCACACCTGATAGCCTGCACTGTGATAGACTGTGGGAACTCAGCACACCCCTTCAGATGTCCAGAGTTGTGAAGATAGCTCTCAAAATGAGAGTGTAAAATGGGCACTGAACTTCTCAATTTGAGGTCTCAGTTGTTTTGTTTCAGGTCATGTCACTAACCATGCACCACATCTTAGAAAAGAGGCCATAGTCTTACCTTTCCTGTTAACTTAGTGGTTTTAGTTGGGTTGGGGTTTTTTTGTTTCATTTTCAGAAAAATGAAGAAAACTGTGATAAAGCAATAGCTGAGATTGCTGAGCACATTGGCAGCCAAAAGGCTGCTGAGGCAAAGGTGCTAAATGGCCTTCTGGATCAGATAAAGGTGGGTCAGGAGAAACTTGTGGAGCAGAAGCTGGCACTTAAGGAAGAAGTCCAGCATGGACTAACTCAGGTTAATGCTTTCCTGCAAGAGAATCTCCAAGTGGATGTTCCAACAGGTATTTAATCAGGTCAGGGGCAGAATGGTCTTAAAGAAACAACTTGAGTTCCAGAACTGATAAGTGAAGGATGATGGGGACATAACCTGGCAGCTCTACACCTTTAAAGATGTATGCAAAGAATGGTGTGTGAACATGGCATGATTTCTGTAATGAGTTGATGTAAAACTGAGGATCTGAAATTAAAGCAAACACTGTAAAGTGTATGATCTTCATTAAAGGGACAAGTCCACAGAGAAAAGACTACTTCTGTCCTGTCACCCTTATGAGAACAGAGCCCTAGCAGCTACTTCTGGAGCAACTGAGGCAAAAGCAACCAAATCCGCTTTCCCACATGGCGCAGCCACTGCCACAGGCATCTCCGAAAATCGAGGAAAGGAAGGTAGACGTCTCTAGGTACGTCTTTCCCCTGGCATGCCAAACGAGGTGGTGAACATGGAGGGCGACCATGGGGGAAAGTGGGGACGAGAAGGTAAAGCCCAGCATCTCTCCCTTACGGGAGGTGCCGACAGCTCCAGGGGTGATTGGATACGTGCACACCCTGATTGACACCAGTGATGTGAGGGTGTTCAAAAAGGAAATGGGAAAATTAATGGATGATCCTTTGTGGGTGGCAGAGAGGTTGGATGAGTTTTTGGGAACCAGCATATACACATATGAGGATCTCCAAGCGATCTTAAGATCGCTGTTTGACAACGAGGAGAGAGACATGATCTGGCAAGCCGCGATCAAGGATTGGGAAAAACGGAACCCGAATGGGGGGGCCAGGGAGGAACGGTGGCCAAACCAGAAGCCATCTTGGGAAGCCCAGATGGACGAGGGGAGGCAAAAGATGATTAATTTAAGAAATATGGTTATCCAAGGTATCCAGGAGGCGGTACCAAAGGGGCAGAACATGAGCAAGGTACTCAGAGAATGTCAGGGGAAAGATGAAACTGCCACAGAGTGGTTGGAAAGGCTCCAGAAGGGTCTGAGAATGTACTCAGGAACAGACCTTGATTCCCCGGTGGGAATGGTGTTGTTGAAAACACAGTTTGTGGTGAAATCTTGGGAAGATATTTGGAAAAAACTAGAGATGGCAAGAGCAGGGGTTGCAGGAACTTCTGCAGGAAGCCAAACAAAGGCTATATGCCAAGGTTTGGGTGGCAGCAGTAAGGGAGGCACAGAAGCAGGAGCAAGGGAAACATCCCGGCTCAAGGTGAGACTTTACAGCCTCACTGTTCAAGACGAGGGAAAGATAGACCCGAGGGTGTGGTATGTTCGGGGGGGGGGGGAGCCGGGAGGCTGGACATAGAACCAATTCGGGTTGAAACTGAAAGACCAGAAGACCCAAGATGGATCAAATGATATCCCCTATCCATGGAAGGGAGGAGGGGTTTGAAAGCAGTGATTGATGAATTAATAAAGAAAGGTACACTGGAGTCGTGCATGTCAGCTTTTGGGGTTGTTGGGATATTGCCGGCAGTGGATTGAAGGGTACAGTGAGAAGGTGAAGTTCCTATATGAGAAACTCACCACGGACTGGATCAAATGGACACAGAAACATGAAGAGGAATTTAAGGGAATCAAGGAGGCACTCACAGCAGCACCAGTGCTGAGTCTCCCTGACATGAGAAAACCCTTTCAGTTGTTTGTGGACATGAGCAATCACATGGCACATGGGGTGTTGATGCAGGACTGGGCGGGGGTCAGGAAACCTGTGGGTTACTTGTCCCGGCTTTTGGACCCGGTCAGCAGGGGAAGGCCCACGTGCTTGCTGGCAATTGTAGCTGTGGCTTTGCTAGTGGAGGAGGCAAAGAAGGTGACCTTTGGGGTATTCGCACCGCACAATGTGTGGGGCATACTACAGCAGAAAGCGGACAAATGGCTCACTGATGCAAGGTTGCTAAAATATGAACCCATTCTGATTCACTCACAGGACTTGGAATTGAGAACTACCACTGCGCAGAATCCTGCGCAGTTTCTGTTTGGGGAAGCTGCAGAGAAGTTGGTTCATGACTGTGTGGAGGTGGTTGAGTTGCAGACCAAGATCAGGGAGGATCTGGAGGAAGAAGAACTGGACGAGGGGGAGGAGTGGTTTGTGGATGGGTCAAGCAGAGTGATCAAAGAGAAAAGGAAGTCAGGATACACAGTTGTGGATGGGAGAACAGGAAAGGTGATTGAGGCAGGTCCCCTGAATGCGAGCTGGTTAGCGCAAGCATGCGAACTGTACACAGTTCTGAGGGCATTGAAGGGACTGAAAGGGGAAAAGGGAATGATTTTCACAGATTCAAGGTATGCCTTTGGGGTGGTTCACATGTTTGGGAAAATTTGGGAGGAAAGGGGACTGATCAACACAAGAGGAAAGGGACTGATGCACGGGTTGTTAATCTGGCAAATTTTAGAAGCTCAAGGGGGCTGGAGGAAATTGTGGTGGTCCATGTGAAGGGACACCAGACAGGAATTCAGTTCTGGACCAGGGGGAACAACTTGGCAGACCAGGAGGCCAAAACCGTGGTGTTGATGATGGTAAGTACCCTGGGGATCAAAAGGGAAGAAACACCTGAAGATCCTCCTCAGCCCTCCCAAAAGGAGATCGAATGCTATGAAAAGATTGGAGGAAAATTGAAGGAAGGTAAGTGGACGTTACCTGATGGAAGGGAATTAGTTTCCACAGGTTTTTACCAGAAGGATTTTGCAGAAATAGCACCAGAAAATGCATTGGGGGACACAAGCCCTGGCAGAGCAATTTCTGAAATTTTTTGGGTGCAAGGGAATTTATGAATTGGCAAGACAAGAGGTACAAGGGTGTTTGATTTGTCAAAAGGTAAACAAATCAAGGGCCAAAAAGGCTGCCCTGGAGAGTCACCCCATTGCATACTGACCATTTGAAAGGATCCAAGTAGATTTCACGGAATTGCCAAAAGTGGGAAGGTTCAAATTTGTACTGATAATTGTGGACAAATTGACTCGTTGGGTAGAAGCCTTCCCCAGCTCATGGGCAACGACCCAGACCGTGGCAAGAAAATTGTTAGAGAAAATTATATCCTGTTATGGGGTAGTGAATTGCATTGATTCAGATCAGGGAACACATTTCACATCGAAGGTTATTAAGCAGATGGCTGATGCACTGGGCATCCGGTGGGAGTACCACACTCCCTGGCACCCCCAGAGTTCAGGACAAGTGGAGAGAATGAATCAGACCTTGAAGGCACAGTTATCTAAATTAATTTTAGAAACACAGATGTCCTGGCTGAAGTGCCTGCCTTTGGCACTGCTTAATATCCAAACCATGCCTCACTCAGAGACAGGGCTCTCACCATTTGAAATGTTATATGGAATGTCAAATACACATGGAATGGCGGTGGGACACCCCAGGTTTGAGGATGGTTAGATTCAACCATATCTGGTTGCAATCAACAAGAATTTGCAGGAACTCAGAAAGCAGGGAATAGTGGCCCAGAGCGCTCCTCTGGGATTTGCTATTCACAGAATCCAAACGGGTGACAAAGTGCTTGTGAAAATGTGGAAAGAAATGCCGCTCTCTCCTCACTGGGAAGGTCCTTTTCTTGTGCTCCTGACAACAGACAAGGCCATTTGGACAGTGGAGAAAGGCTGGATGCACGCGTCTAGGGTGAAGAAAGTCGAACAGCAGGAGGAAGCATCCAAGTGGAGGGTCACTTCTTCTCCCGGTGACTCGAAGATCAGACTCCAACGTCCTTGTAAATGACCGACGGTGAGCGGATAAGTTGTATACTGTCAGATTGTGTATGCTATCCATTTGCGTACTTTAAGTGTGAATATTCTCAAGAGGTTTTTTTTATTCATTGTAGAAGGGGACAGAGGCCAAAGGGGCTGTGTACCCAGCGTTTGGAGGACGAGCTTGAGCTGACTGACCGTATCCTAACCTTAGCCATCAATTTGGGAATCATTGAATTGAACTCACAGGAGTGGTTTCGCATTTTTCAAAATGGGGTGTGTGGGAAGCTTAGATTTCAAACAGAAAAATTTTGGATGTGGAGTGCTGGAAATCCCTCAGGGTACCGTGCAGTTCTGATGCAATCAGAGTATCGCGGTGGGGCGTCTTTAAGAGGAGGTATGCGGCTAGGTCCGAGGGCGTCTTCCCCAAAGAGCTCTCCTGCTGCCGCAAAGATGGTCTTCCTCATCGCTATTGGCATCGCAGGGGGCGGAGGCAAAGGCAGAGGAGCACGCCTGGTGGGAATTCTGATTGGCCTGAGCCTAGTCGTGTGCGGGACGCAAAGCCTGCACACTGAGATCCCGATGAGAGGCGGAAGCGAGAGCTCCCCAGACGAGTGTGGAAATTGCACTCAGGTGGTCCCGGTCACAGGGGACAGGGGACACTCAGCATACCAAGCCCCAAGGGATTGTCTCAGGGAACTTGGCAGGTACTGTTGGAAGAATGGCACTCAGGTGAAATTGTGTGAATTGGAAACCGGGATTTGGTGTATCAATCCCGAGGCAGGGCTAAGGAACGGGCAGTCAGATGAACACAAACATCAAATGAGAAAACAAAGTGTGGAAACACTGTCAATCCCCATTTGTAACCAATGTAACCGAACCATGTGGGTCGGGGGGAGGATGGAATCTATCTTTATTGAATATCACCAGGTGAACCCATTGTGCTATGACAATGTAAGGCTGGGAATATGCATGATGAATGGGAAAATGTACTGGATGGCGAGAAATACCAAATTTACTCTGAACAAAGACCCACTCATATTGGATCTGGCACCGGCAAATGATGACAGGGAGTGCCTGCAATATGATAAGGTTGTTTGTTTAGTGAAAAATAAAAATAATGAGGATCCTGAGGGAAGAATGAGAGGGATAACCCAGGAACTGAAACGAAGGGAGTCAAAATTGAGGAAACAGAGAGTCAAACAGGAATGATTGAAAACATTGGGCGAACAGTATGAAATACTGGAAAAGCAATATGCTGATGGGGAATTACCTTCCCCAGACAGGAACCTGTTCATTGATTTGATGCAAGAAATCGCAACAGAATTGGGGTTTGTCAAATTGTTGGATTCATGGGGGGCTGAAATCTGCAGAAAAATGGCCTTGGAAAGGGGAAGGTTTGGCTCCAGAAATTGGCGCAGAGACCCGAGGGGCGGATTTTGGATCAAAGGGTAATTGGTACAATCTGTGTCAGTTGGGAGGGAAGAGAGTACACCGAGATGGTGGGATACACTCCATGTGCATCTACCCTGATGGTGAACTCAGACATGAAAAGCAAGGTCTGGCACCCAGCCCCTCCTTTGGGGTACTGGAGCCGGAAGAACGAGACAAATTGTGAGTGGGACAAAAGGATGGGATTGTGCTGGGTCAAAAATCCAGGAGCCAACCCTTTCCAATCCTTGGAAGGTATGAGAGAATACTGGGGAGACCCAGGGAAAATAAACATAAAGTAGAAAGCCCCTGATGGAATTTACTGGATTTGTGGGAAAAAGGCATACAGTGAGTTACCTCCAAGGTGGAAGGGGTCATGCATGTTAGGCATGATCTGACCAGTCTTCTTTACTCTCCCAAGGACAAAAAGTAATCTGTTGGGTGCTCCGTTATACAAGACCCTGAGAAGGGAGAGGAGGAGTCTGAAAAAGATAATACCGGTGATAAGCGGTAAACAAACCTGGGGGGAGGAAGAGTGGCCAGCGGCACGAATAATTGATTATTATGGGCTGGCCATGTGGGCCCAGGATGGAAGCTACGGGCATAGGACTCTGATTTATCTGCTGAACAGACTGATCAGGCTGCAGGCAGTTATGGAAATCATTTCAAAACACACCTCTGAAGCCCTGGATTTACTGAGTCGGCAGCACACCCAGGTACGAGACTTTGTGTACCAGAATCGAATAGCTCTAGACTATTTGCTGGCCAAGGAAGGGGGAGTGTGTGGAAAGTTCAATGAATCAGAATATTGTATTGAGATTGGTGACTATGGGGGACCATAAGAGGTTTTGCGGCCGAAATCAAAAAGGTGGCCCATGTCCCTGTCCAAAACTGGAAATCAATTTTACAGTCTTCATGGTGGGACAAACTATTTGATGGGGCATGGTGGAACAAAGTGATGTTTCTTGTGCTCTGTTTGGTAGCCGGAATCCTATTCCACCCTTGTCTGATTCCATGCTTTATCAGACTGATCCACTCAGTGGTCCAGGGAATGCAGATTGCAATAGTACCCGTGGATTCGGAAGGAGCTTCCGGAGGCAACGCATCTAAGATCATGCGGTTGAGAGAAATAAAATACGCCAGGAATGCTGCAGAGGCATTGGCAAAATTTGAGAATCAGGCAACTGTCAAAATGAATAATGTAATGTATCAGGGCATCCCACAAGGGGAGTACCGAATAGTGTAAAGGAGTACTCTGTTTGTGAGGAACCCTTAATGGTGATGGGTAGATGTAGGAAATTAAAATTTAGCAATTTATGAGCATGAATTAAATTGGTGAAATGAATGGGGAGGGATTGTAGTACATGGTAGAGATAATTCATGCTATTTATGTATAAAATATTGTAAAATCCAAGTTATCTCTTTTGACCACCCCAGCCAGGAGCAGGCTTATTTGTATTCAATCAGTTCCTGGACAGCATTCTGATAATATCAGGTCTGTTAACGTATGAATTGGACCTTCCTGGGCCATGATCGATGACTTCCCCGGAATGTAGGAGCGATCTCACACCTGGAAGATTGCATCTACCACGCTCAAGCACCAGCACCACTCTGTTACATGTGATTGCAGACTCTTTCGAAGTGTTCAGACAACCATCTAGACACCTGGACTAGCTTTTGTCTATTCCTGCACATGTATGGCCCCAGTTCTACATGAAGGGACACAAAGGAACATTCGGTCATGTCTGCCTCAGGCAGAATAAACTGTATATAAGCTCACTGCATGAAGCAGTCAGGGTGAACCACTGGGGAGACGCCGAAACTTTGTTGGTTGGATCCAGGTTCACCCAGTGACGATCCCAGGGTTCATGCTGCCTTGGCTGTGGTTGTTTTTTTCCTTGAAATTCTATTTTGATAACAATCTGATAAATCATTGCTAAATTTTCTTATAAATTTGGTTTCCGATTTGATCATTTATAACAACCCCCACCCTGTGTCACCTCCCCCTTGTGTCACCCCCTCCCCCCGTGGTGTTACCCACCGTGTGTCACCCCCCTGTGTCACCCTCCCCCCATGTCCCCCTCATCCTGTGTCCCCCTCACCCCATGTCACCACCCCCATCCCCTCCTCGTGTTCCCTCCCCCACATTGTCCCCGTGTCCCACCCTGTGGTGTCCCCCTCCCATCCCCCTGTGCTGGTCCCCCCAAAACCTCCCCATTGTCCCCACCACCCCAACCCCTTGTGGTGAATTTTGGGGTCCCACCTTACCCTAAATCCCTCCCCAGAAGGTAAGGAGCTGCCCCAGTATCTCCCCAACACCTCATGATGGATTTTGGGGTCCCACCTTGACCCCAAACCCCTCCCCAGAACATGAGGAGCTTCTCCAACATCTCCCCAACCCATTGTGATGAATTTTGGGGTCCCACCTTGCCCCCAAACCCCTCCCTAGAAGATGAAGAGCTGCACCAACATCTCCCCAACCATTTGTGATGAATTTTGAGGTCCCACCTTAATCCCAACCCCATCCTCAGGAAGATTAGGAGCTACACCAACATCTCCCCAACCCCTCGTGATGAATTTGAGGTCCCACCTTGCCCCCAAACCCCACCCCAGGAAGGTAAGGATTTACGCAAACATCTCCCCCACCCATTTTGGTGAATTCTGGGGTCCCACCTTGACCCTAAATCCCACCCAAAAAGATGAGGAGCTGCCCCAACATCTCTGCAACTATTTGTGAGGAATTTTGAGGTCCCACCTTACCCCAATCCCATCCCAGGAAGGAGAGGAGCTCCCCCAACATCTCCCCAGCCCTCATGATCAATTCTGAGGTCCCACCTTACCCCAAACCCCGTCCCAGGAAGGTGAGGATTTACCCAAATGTCTCCCCAACCATTTGGGATGAATTTTGGGGTCACATCTTGCTCCCCACCACCCCAATACCTCGTGATCAATTTTGGGTTCCCACCTTGACCCCAAACCCCTCCCCAGAAAGGTGAGGAGCTGCCCCAACATCTCCCCAACCATTTGTGATGAATTTTGGGGTCCCACCTTGCCCCCAAACCACCCCTTGACCTCCTAACCCCCATGAGAAGGTGAGGAGCAGCCCCAACATCTCCACAACCTCTTGTGATCAATTTTGGTGTCCCACCTTGCTTCCCACCACCTTGCTTCCCACCACCTCAACTCCTCATTATCAATTTTGGGTTCCCACCTTGCTCCCCACCACCTCAACCCATCGTGATGAATTTTGGAGTCCCACCTTACCAAACCCCTGTCCCCAGGAAGGCGAGGAGCTGGTGCAGGCCAAGCTGGAGCTGGGCGGGGCGGTGTGGCGGCAGCTGGAGGAGCTCACGAGATGCTGGCAGGAGCTGGAGAGCACCAGCCAGGCGCGGAGCCGGCACTTGGCCGAGGTGGTGGCCACTGAGCGCCTGGTGCAGAGCTTCGCTGACGTGGAGGCGCGGCTGGGCCGGCTTGAGGAGCAGCTGGAGAGCGTTGGCAGCATCAGCACCGCCAACCTGTGCAGCATCAGCCGGCAGCTCAACCAGCTGCAGGTGGGGTGGGGACAGCAGGACATGGGGACATCAGGTGTTGAGGGGACATCAGGGATGGGGGATATTGGGTGTTCAGGGACACCAGGTGTTGGTGGACACCACATGGTGGGGGGACACCAGGGGTTGAGGGGACATTGGGTGTTGGGGGACAGCAGGGGTTGGGGGGACACCAGGCCATGAGGGGACACCAGGCCATGAAGGGACGCCAGGCCCTGGGAGGACACCAGGCTATAGAGGTACACCACATCATGGTGAGGACATTGGGTTATGGAGGGACAACAGGTTATGGTGGACACGAGGTTCTGGCGGACACCACATGATGAGGGACACCACATTTTGGGGCGTGACATCAGGTCATGATGGACACCAGATTGTGGTGGAAACCACATTATAGAGGGTGACACCAGGTTATGGTGGACACCACATTATGGGGGTCGCCACCAGCTTATGGTGGACACCAAACTACGGGGCCATCATATTATGGGGCCACAACATTTTTTGGGAGGAACTCTCCAGCACTGGGTGCTGTAGGTCCCATCCCAGCCATCCTGGCCACCATGCCACCCCCGTGTCCCCCCGTGTCCCGCAGATGATGGAGTCGCAGGTGGAGGAGTGGTACGAGGAGGTGGGAGAGCTGCAGGTGCAGGTGGCGGCGCTGCTAGTGCAGGTGGCCGGGTGGGACGTGGTGGGCGAGTGGCAGAGCGTGGTGGGGACACGCATCGTGCACCTCATCGAGCCACTCAAGGAGCACCGCAAGATCCTGCTGGCCTCCAAGAAGGTCCATCAGGTCAGCCATGAGCTGGAGGACGAGGTGGTGAGTATCAGGGTGGGGTGAGGTGGAGGTGGGATGGGGGTGGGGTGGAGTTTGAGATTAATGAGGTGGCGATGGAGATGTGATGGAGATGATGGAGATGGAATGGAGATGAAGATGGATGGGGATGGAAATGGGATGGAGTTTTAGGTGAATGGGATGGAGATGGAGATGATGGAGATGGGATGGAGATGGGATGATGGAGATGGGATGGAGATGGGGGTGAAGATGGAGAAGGAGATGGGATGGAGTTTGAGATGAATGGGGGGAGATGGGATGGAGTTGGGATGAAGATGAAGATGGATGGGGATGGAGATGGGATGGAGATGGAGATGATGGAGATGGAAATGATGCTGGAATGGAGATGGAATGGAGATGGGGGTGAAGATGGAGAAGGAGATGGGATAGAGTTTTAGGTGAATAGGGTGGAGATGGACATGGAAATGGAGACGGGATGGAGATTAGATGAAGATGGATGGGGATGGAGATGAGATGGACACAGAGATGGGATTGAAGATGGAGAAGAAGACTGGATGTAGATGGGATGGAATTTCAGAGTAATGGGGTAGAGATGGAGATGGGATGGAGATGGAGATGGAGATGGAGATGGAGATGGAATGGAGATGAAGTTGGATGGCGATGGAGATGATGGAGACGGAGATGGGGGTGAAGATGGAGAAGGAGATTGGATGGAGATGGGAGGGAGTTTGAGATGAATGGGGTGGAGATGGAAATGGGATGGAGATGAAAACAGATGAGGATGGAGATGGGATGGAGATGGGGATGGGATGGAGGTGAACACAGAAATGGGGATGGGGGACAGCGATGGGGGACAGTGATAACACCGAGCTCCACCCCGGTCCCAGATGTGGGTCCAGGACCTCCTGCCCTTGGCCATGCTCAGGGACCACAGAACCAACCTCCAGACCGTCCAGCAGTTCATGAAGAAGAACCAGGTCAGCGCCTGTGCCGCATTTGGGTCAAGGTGGGACCCCAAAATTCACCACAAGGGGTTGGGGAGATGTTGTGGCAGCTCCTCACATTTTTGGGTGAGGTTTGGGGGCAAGGTGGAAAAAAATTCACCATGAGGGGTTGAGGAGATGTTGGGGCAGCTCCTCATCTTTTTGGGTGAGGTTTGGGGGCAAGGTGGGACCCCAAAATTCACCATGGAGAGATGTTGGGGCAGCTTCTCACCTTTTTAGGTGAGGTTTGGTGGCAAGGTGGGACCTTCCACCATCCTGGTGGTCTTGGGGCCGGGGGGGTCCCACCACCCTGAGCCCTCCACCCCACCCACCCCACCCACCTGCAGAACCTGCGCCGGGAGATCCAGGTGCACCGGCCCCGCATGGACGAGGTGCTGCAGCACACAGCTGCTGTGGCGTCCATCAAGAGCCCCGAGGCCGAGGGCATGCAGGGCCTGGTGGAGCGGCTGGGGATGCTCTGGGCTGAGCTGCAGGAGCAGACGGAGCGCCGGCAGCAGACCCTGGATGCCACCTACCAGCTGGAGCAGTACTACTTCGACGTGGCCAAGGTGGAGTCGTGGCTGGGCAAGCAGAAGCTGCTCCAGATGAACGAGGAGAAGGGAAAGGTGGGCTTTGGGGTGGGGTTGGTGGTTGGGTCTTCTGGGGGGTTGGGTTGGGTCAGCTTGGTTGCTTGGGTTGGGTTGGGATGGTTGGTTGGGTTAATTGGGTGAATTGGGTTGTTTGGTTGGGTTGTTTGGGTTGTGTTTGGTCACTGGGTTGGTTTAATTGGATGAATTGCGTGGTCCGGTTTGGTTGGTTGTGTTGGGTTGGGTGAGGTTGGGTTAGGCTGCTTGGATTGGGTGAATTGGGTGGTTGAGTTGGTTGGGTTGGGTGAGGTTGGGTTGTTTGGATTGGGTGGTTGAGTTGGGTTGGGGTGGTTGTGTTGTGTTTGGTGGTTGGATTGGTTTAATTGGATGAATTGAGTGTTTGGGTTGGGTTGGTTGGGTTGTTTGGTTTGGGTGGTTGGCTTGGTTGGGTTGGGTGAGGTTGGCTTGGGTTGGATGGGTTGTGTTTAGTCATTGGGTTGGTTAATTGGGTGAATTGAGTTGTTGAGTTGGTTGTGTTGGTCTGTTTGGATTGGGTGAATTGGGTTGTTGGGTTGGTTGGGTTGGGTGAGGTTGGGTTGGTTGTGTTGGGTTGGGTGGTTGGGTTGGTTTAATTGGGTTGTTGGTTGGGCTGGGGTGGTTGGGTTGTGTTTGGTCATTGGGTTGGTTTAATTGGGTGAATTGAGTTGTTGAGTTGGTTGTGTTGGGCTGTTTGGATTGGGTGAATTGGGTTGTTGGGTTGGTTGTGTTGTGTTTGTTTGGTCATTGGGTTCATTTAATTGGGTGAATTGCAGTGGTTGTGTTGGGTTGGTTGTGTTGTGTTGGTTTAATTGGCTCAATTGAGTTGTTGAGTTGGATGTGTTGGGCTGTTTGGATTGGGTGAATTGGGTGGTTGGGTTGGTTGTGTTTGGTCGTTGCGTTGGTTTGATTGGGTGAATTTGATGGATTGGGTTGGTTGGGTTGGGTGGTTGGGTTCAGTTGTGTTTAGTCATTGGGTTGGTTTAATTGGGTGGTTGGGTTGGGTTGGGTGAGGTTGGGTTGGGGTGGGTGAGGTTGGGTTGTGTTGTGTTGGTTGGGCTGGGGTGGTTGGGTTGTGTTTGGTCATTGGGTTGGTTTAATTGGGTGAATTGAGTTGTTGGGTTGGTTGTGTTGGGCTGTTTGGATTGGGTGAATTGGGTGGTTGGGTTGGTGGGGTTGGGTGGGTTGAGTGAGGTTGGGTTGGTTGTGTTGGGTGTTTGCGGTGGTTTAATTGGGTGAATTGGGTGGTTGAATTGGGTTGGTTGAGGTTGGGTTGGGTGGTTGGGTTGGTTTGGGTGCGTTGGATGGTTCGTTGAGTTGGTGGGGTTGGTTGGGTTGGGTTTTGTTGGGTTGGTTGGATGGTGGGCTTGGGTTGAGTGCACTGGTTGGTTTTGTTAGGTTGAGTGGGTTGGTTTGGGTTGAGTGGGTTGGTTGGGTGCTGGGGTTGAGTTGATTGGTTGAGATGGGTTTAGCAGGCTTTGTTGGGTTGGGTAGTTGGGTTGGTTGAGCTGGGTTGGTTGGTTGGGTTGGGTTTATCTGGTTTTGTCAGGTTGGTTGGTTGGGTTGTGTTGGTTGGTTGGGTTGGATTTAGCTGGGTTTGTTAGGCTGGGTAGTTGGGTTGGTTAGGTTGGTTGGTTGAGTTTGGTTTAGCTAGCTCTGTTGGGTTGGACGGTTGGGTTGGTTGCACTGGTTTGGTTGGGTTGGGTTGGGTTGGGTTGGGTTGGTTGGGTTTAGCTGGGTTTGTTGGGTTGGGTTGGTTGCACTGGTGGGGTTGGTTGCATTGGGTTGGGTTGGGTGGGTTGGTTGGGTTGGGTTCAGTTGCACTGCTTGACTTGGTTGACTGCACTGGTTGAGTTGGGTTGGTTGGTTGAATTTAGTTTAGCTGGGTTTGTTAGGCTGGGCAGTTGAGTTGGTTGCACTGGTTGGGTTGGGTCACATCAAGCGCTGCTGCCAACCCCAACACCCCCCCACCCCACCCCATGGCACCCAGGACGAGCAGAGCACCCTCCAACTCCTCAAGAAGCACCTCCTCACTGAGCAAACCATTGAGAACTACGAGGAGACCATCGCCCAGCTCTCCCGCCAGTGCCACGCCCTCCTGGAGCTTGGCCACCCCCAGAGGTCTGCCCACCTCCGCCCACCCTCCACCCACCCCTGCCCCCCGGGCACGCCCCAGGCACCCCCTGGGCACCCACCAGGGCTGACAGGCGCCATGGTGTCCTTGCCCAGTGAACAGGTCAGCAGGTGGCAGTCACAGCTGTACATGTCTCTGAAGGACCTGGTGGAAGAGCGCAAGGTCAAGCTGGAGCAGCAGTACTGGCTCCACCAGCTCAACCGTGAGGTGGATGTGCTGGAGCAGTGGATCGTTGAGAAGGAAGTGGCGGCTGGCTCGCCCGAGCTGGGGCAGGACTTCAAGCACATCATGGTGAGGATGGGAGGGTGGTGGATGTGGTCAGGGTGGGGTGGGGTGGCTTTGGTGCTGTGGTTGAGGGGGGTGGAGAAGCTGGTGGGGGTTGTGGGAGAGGTTCTGGCTCATGGTGCTGTCGTGAGGGTTCTGGGGGCCTTTCCTGAGTTCTGACAGGCGTCCTGGCACCATCCTGCTGGACCTGGCCACCCCCTCTGTCCCCTGGCTGGTGGTCCTGGCACCATCCTGGTGGTCCTGGCCATCCCCTCTGCCCTTGGCTGGGGATCCTGGCACCATCCCTGCCCCATCCTGGTGGTCCTTAGCACCACCTCTGTCCCCTGGATGGTGGTTCTGGCACCATCCTGGTGGTCCTGGCACCATCCTGGTGGTCCTGGCCATTCCCTCTGTCCCCTGGGTGGAGGTCCTGGCACCATTCCTGCCCCATCCTGGTGGTCCTGGCACCTTCCTGGTGGTCCTGGCCATCTCCTCTGCCCCTGGCTGGGGGTCTTGGCACCATACTGGTGGTCCTGGGCATCACCTCTGTCCCCTGGGTGGGGGTTCTGGCACCATCCTGGTGGTCCTGGCACCTTTCTGGTGGTCCTGGCCATGCCCTCCATCCCCTGGCTGAGGGTCCTACCAACCATCCCCACCCCACCCTGGTGGTCCCAAGCCCTGCCCACCTCTGACCCTGCCCCACACCCACCCTGGGCCACCGCAGCTGCTGCAGGAGAAGTTCCAGCAGTTCGCCAGCGAGACGGGCAGTGTGGGCCAGGAGCGCATCACCGCCGTCAACCAGATGGTGGACAAGCTCATCGACTACGGCCACACCGACGCCGCCACCATCGCAGAGTGGAAGGACGGCGTCAGCGAGGCCTGGGCCGACCTCCTGGAGCTGATGGAGACCCACGCCCAGATGTTGGTGGCCTCCCACGAGCTGCACAAGTTCTTCAATGACTGCAAGGAGGTCCTGGGCCAGATGGAGGAGAAGCAGCAGCGGCTGCCCAAGCTGGCGGCGCGCGAGGGCAGGAGCTCGGCCGACGCCTTGCAGAGGGCCCTGGGCCCTTCGAGCACGACGTGGAGGCGCTGGTGATGGAGGTGCGGCAGCTGCAGGAGGGCGTGGCGCAGCTGAGGACGCTCTACGCCGGGGACAACGCCGAGGCCATCGCCGGGCGCGAGCAGGAGGTGCTGCTCGCCTGGAAGGAGCTGATGGTGGCGTGTGAGGAGTGCCGGCTGCACATGGCCAGCGTGGCCGACAAGATCTGCTTCGTGGGCACCGCCAGGGACCTGCTGGCCTGGATGGACGGCGTGCTCCACCAGATGGGTGCTGGGGAGAAGCCCAGGTAGGGGGGGTGGGCAAGGGATGGTCCATCACGAGGTTCTGGGTCTTGGTCCATCTGAGGGTCCATGTCCTGGCCCACCATGGACCCAAGGACATGTTCTGGCTTTTTGTGGTGCCACCATCCCATGTTTTGGTCAATCTGAGGATCTGAGTCCTGTTCCACCATGGACCCAAGGACCACATCCTGGTCCATCCCAAGGTCCAACATCCTGGTCCATCTGAAGATCTGGGTCCTGTTCCTCCATGGACCCAAGGATCTGGGTCTTGGCCCACCACAGGTCCAAGGACCATGTCCTGGTCCATCCCAAGGTCCTGTGTCCTGGTCCATCTGAGGGTCCATGTCCTGGCCCACCATGGACCCAAGGATCAAGTCGTGATCCATCTGAGGGTCCATGTCCTGTTCCATCATGGACCCAAGGACATGTTCTGGCTTCTCAAGGTGCCACCATCCCATATCTTGGTCAATCTGAGGATCTGGATCCTGTTCCACCATGGAACCAAGGACATGTCCTGGTCTCTCATGGTGCCACCATCCCATGTCTTGGTCCATCTGAGGATCTGGGTCCTGGCCCACCATGGACCCAAGGACCACGTCCTGGTCCATCCCAAGGTCCCGTGTCCTGGTCCATCTGAGGGTCCAAGTCCTGTTCCATCATGGACCCAAGGACCACGTCCTGGTCTGTGTGAGGATCCATATCCTGTTCCATCATGGACCCAAGGACATGTTCTGGCTTTTCGTGGTGCAACCATCCCATGTCCTGGTCCATCTGAGGGACACAAGGATCAAGTCCTGTCCCATCATGGACCCAAGGACCATGTCCTGGTCCATCCCAAGGTCCTGTATCCTGTTCCACCTGAGGGTCCATGTCCTGTTCCATCATGGACCCAAAGATCAAGTCCTGGCCCACCATGGGCCCAAGGACCATGTCCTGGTCCACCATGGCTCCAGGGACCATGTGCTATCCCACCATGGACCCAAGGACCAAATCCTGTTTCACCATGGACCCAAGGACATGTCATGGCCCATCATGGACCTAAGGACCATGTGCTGTCCCATCATGGTTCCATGGACCAAATCCTGGCCCACCATGGACCAAGGACCATGTCCTGGTCCATCAGGAGGACCCCCCACCCTTCCCCATGCCCATGTCCCCTCCCAGCCAACCAAGGACCTCCCTCCATCCCCACCCTTGTCCCTCCCCTGCCCCAGGGATGTGTCCTCAGTGGAGCTGCTGATGAACGACCACCAAAGCCTCAAGACTGAGATGGAGGCCCGGGCCAAGAACGTGGCCATCTGCCTGGAGCTGGGCAAGACCCTCATCCTCAGCAAGAGCCCCGCGGCCAATGAGGTGCCCGGGGGGGTGGACAATGTGGGGAGGGGGCGTGGTGGAACTTCTGGGGTGTCCCGACCCATGTCCCCCCTCCCCGCAGATCAAATCCCACATGGAGAAGCTCCTGGCAAAAAAGGAGATGACAGAGAAGTGGGACAAGCACTGGGAGTGGCTGCAGCAGAGTGAGTGCCACCCCCAGGGACACCAGGGGGACATCAGAAGGTTTTTGGAGGATGTTGAGTCTTGGAGGGACACCAGGTCTTGGGGTGGGTATCGGGTCATGGAGGACATCAGTTTATGGGGGTCACCAAGTTTTGGGTGGTCATCAGGTGTTGGGTGGACATTGGGTGTTGGGGGGACACCAGATCTTAGGGTGGACTTTGGGTCATGGGAGTCAATTTGTGGGAGTCACCAGGTTATGGGGGACACCAGGTTATGGGGGACATGAAATTACAGGGAACACCAAATTATGAATAACATGAAATTACGGGGAACACCAAATTAAGAGGAGCATGAAATTACAGGGAAAACCAAATTAAATTATGGGGAACACCAAATTATGAGGAACATCAAATTATGGGGATCACCAAATTATGAGGATCACCAAATTATGGGGAACACTAAATTACAGGGAACACCAAATTAAATTATGGGGAACACCAAATTAAATTATGGGGAACACCAAATTATGAGGAACATCAAATTACGGGGAACACCAAACTATGAAGAACACCAAATTATGGGGAACACTAAATTACAGGGAACACCAAATTAAATTATGGGGAACACCAAATTATGAGGAACATCAAATTACGGGGAACACCAAACTATGAAGAACACCAAATTATGGGGAACACTAAATTACAGGGAACACCAAATTAAATTATGGGGAACACCAAATTATGAGGAACATCAAATTACAGGGAACACCAAATTATGAAGAACACCAAATTATGGGGAACACCAAATTGTGAGGAACATGAAATTATGGGGAACACCAAATTATGGGGAGCACCAAATTATGGGGAACACAAAATTATGGGGAACACCAAACTATGAGGAACGCCAGACTATGGGTGACACCAAATGATGAGGGCCACCAGATGATGGGTGACCCCAGCCCCCGCGGTGACCCTGCAGCAGTGACGGGCGGCCCCGGCTGTGCCAGCAGTGCGCGAGGTGCAGGAGGCCGTGGTGGCTGACGCGTGGCTGACGGCCCAGGAGCCACTGCTGAAGAGCCAGGAGCTGGGCAGCAGCGTGGACGAGGTGGAGCAGCTGATCCGGCGGCACGAGGCCTTTCAGAAGGCGGTGGCCGCCTGGGAGGAGAGGTTCAGCTCCCTGCGGTGCCTCACCATGGTACAGCCACCACAGGGACATCCCCAGGGTGGGGACAGCTGTGGGCTCTGCAGAACCATCTCCTCATCTGACCTTGATCTTCATCCCGTTCCCGTCTCTGTTGCGGTTTCCATCACTTGGCATTGTCCTTTTCATCTTCATCTCCATCTCCGTCTTCATCCCTGTCCCACCCCCAACTCCATCCCTGTCCCCATCTCACCTTCATCATCTCCATTGACATAATTTCTATCTCCATCATCTCCATCTGCATCCCATCTCTATCACATCTCCATCTCTATCATCTCCATCTCCATCATCTCTTTCTCCATCTCATCTCCATTTCCATCATTTCCATCTCCATCCCATCTCCATAATCTCCATCTTCAATCTCCATCTCCATCCCAACTGTCATCTCAATTGCCATCTCCATCTCATCCCCATCGCCATCATCCCCATCCCCATCCCCATCCCCATCCCCATCATTTCCATTTCCATCCCATCTCCATAATCTCCATCTCATCTCCATCCCCTCTGTCATCTCAATTGCCATCTCCATCTCATCTCCATCCTCATCTCCATGTCATCTCCATCTTCATACTCTCCATCATCTCCATCTCATCTCCATCCCGATCTCCATCTCATCTCCATCATCTCCATCTCCATCTCCTCCCCATCTCTCTCATCTCCATCTCCTCCCCATCTCCATCATCTCCATCTCATCCCCATCTCCATCATCTCCATCTCCTCCCCATCTCCATCTATCTCCATCTCCATCTCCATCTCCATCTCCATCTCCATCTCCTCCCCATCTCCATCTCATCCCCATGCCCATCTCCATCATCTCCATCTCATCCTCATCTCCATCTCCTCCCCATCCCCACCCCACGGCGCAGATCGAGAAGCTCAAGGCCGAGCAGAACAAGCAGCCACCAACGCCGCTCCTGACCCGCAAATTTCTGGGGGAGCCCCCAGGTGGTGCCGACCCTCAGCGGCCGGAGCTGCGCGTTGCCTACGTCCAGCACAAGCTGCGGCCGGAGCGCCTCCAGCCCAAGCTGGACCGCGTCCAGTCGCCGCCCACTGAAGGAACGCCCACCGAGCCACCCCCGGCTGCTGTCACTGCCATCACCACCGTCACCGCAGCCACCACCAAGCTCCCGGCGGCCACCAAGGCCGAGGAGCCCGGCGAGGTGCGGCCGGAGCGGCCGGGAGCGCCGGGAGCGCTGGCTGGAGCAGCAGGAGTACAGTGAGCCGGAGCCGCCGCGGCACGACGGGAAGGGCGGTGGATGAGTGGGGGGATGCCGTGGGGACATCGCGGGGACACCAGGTAGGGGACGGGGCTGGGGTGATGCCACCCTGGTCTCCAAATGTCCTCCAGCAGCAAAGCCACCCTGGCCGACATCATGGAGCAGCTGCAGGAGAAGGAGGTGGGTGGCCCCATGCCGGCTTCGGTGAGTCCTTCGGTGAGCCCCAGTGTCCCCTCAGTGTCCCACTGGACATCCCTGAGTGTCCCCTCAGTGTCCCCCTCAGTGTCCCCTGCTGTCCCCTCCATGTCCCCCTGGACGTCCCTTCAGTGTCCTCTTCGTGTCCCCCTGGATGTCCCCTCAATGTTCCCACCATGTCCACTGCAGATCTCCCAGTGTCCCCTCAATGCCTCACTGGAGATCCTTCAGTGTTCCCTTTGAGATGCCCCAGTGTCCCCTCAGTGTCCCACTGGACATCCCTGAGTGTCCCCTCAGTGTCCCCCTCAGTGTCCCCTGCTGTCTCCTCAACATCCCCCTGGAGCTCCCTGAGTGATCCCTCATTGTCCCCTGCTGTCCCCTCAATGTCCCCCTGGAGATCCCTGAGTGTTCCCTCATCATCCCCTCATTGTCCCATGCTGTCCTCTCAGTTCCCCTGGAGATCCCTGAGTGTTCCCTCATCATCCCCTCACTGTCACCTGCTGTCCCCTCAATGTCCCCTGGAGCTTCCTGAGTGTCCCCTCATCATCCCCTGCTGTCCCCTCAATGTCCCCTGCTGTCCCTTCAATGTTCCCCTGGAGATCCCCCAGTGTCCCCTCAATGTCCCCTCAGTGTCCCACTGGACATCCCTCAGAGTCCGTTGGAGATCCCATGTGTCCCTTCACTGTCCCCTGCTGTCCCCAGCCCCGTGACCGTGACTCCCCCGCCTGTCTCTCCGCTGGCCCCTAGGCCCTCCCGGAGAGGATCCCTCATCCGGAGCGTCCCCGCGCGCAGAACAAGCCGAAGCCGCGGCGCCGGCCGCACCCCCGGGACTCGGCGCAGGGCCCGGGGGAGCCGCGGCGCTCGTGGTCAGTGCTGGCACAGGGCAGCGCGCTGCCACCGCCACCGCCGCCTGCCCACACCGTGGCGCACGAAGGGTTCCTGCTGCGCAAGCACGAGCTCGACGGCGCCGGCAAGAAGGCGTCCAACAGGTCTGGGGGGAAGAGTGGCAGTGGGGGTGCTCCAAGAGTGGGGGTCAACAAGAGTTGGGGGTTCTCCAAATGTTGGGGTTCCCCAAGAGCTGGGGGCTCTCCAAGGGTTGGGGTTCATCAAGAGTTGGAGGTTCTTTAAGAGTTGGGGGTTCATCAGTGATCCACCTGAATTTCAGGGTTCTCTAAGGGTTGGGGTTCAACAAGAGTTGGGGGTTCACCAAGGGTTGGAGTTCATCAAGAGCTGAGGGTTCTCCAAGGTTTGGGGTTCATCAATGGAAGGTGTTCATCAAGAGTTAGGGGTTCTCCAAGGTTTGGGGTTCATCAATGGAAGGGGTTCATCAAGAGTTAGGGGTTCTCCAAGGGTTGGGGTTCATCAATGGTCCCCCAGAATTTTTGGGGGTTCATCAAGACTTGGGGTTTCTCCAAATGTTGGGAAGGGGTTAATCAAGAGTTGGGGGTTCTCCAAGGGTTGGGGTTCATCAAGTGTTGAGGGTTCACCAAGGGTTGGGGGTTCTCCAAGGGTTGAGGGTTCATCAGTGGAAGGGGCTCATCAAGAGTTGAGGGTTCTCTAAGGGTTGGGGTTCATCAAGAGCTGGGGGTTCTCCAAGGGCTGGGGTTCATCAAGGGTTTGGGTTCATCAAGAGTTGGGGGTTCTCTAAGGGTTGGGGTTCATCAAGAGTTGAGTGTTCTCCAAGGGTTGGGGTTCATCAAGGGTTGGGGTTCAGCAAGGGTTGGGGTTCATCAATGGTCGGGGTTCATCAATGGTCCACCAGAACTTGGGGTTCAACAAGACTTGGGGGTTCTCCAAGGGTTGGGGTCCACCAAGAGTTGGGGGTTCTCCAAGGGTTGGGGCTCATCAAGGGTTGGGGTTTATCAAGAGCTGTGGGTTCTCTAAGGGCTGGGATTCATCAATGGAAGTGGTTTGCCAGGGATTGGGGTTCATCAAGAGTTGGGGGTTCTCCAAGGGTTGGGGTTGACCAAGAGTTGAGGGTTGTCCAAGGGTTAGGATTCATCAATGGAAAGGGTTCATCAAGGGTTGGGTTTCTCCAAAGGTTGGGGTTCTCCAAGGGTTTGGGGTTCTCCAAGGTTTGGGGTTCATCAAGGGTTGAGGGTTCACCAAGGGTTGGGGTTCATGAATGGTCCACCAGAATTTGGGAGTTCACCAAGTGTTGGAGTTCATCAAGAGCTAGGGGTTCTCCAAGGATTGGGGTCCATCAATGGAAAGGGTTCCTCAAGGTTTGGGCCTTCTCCAAGGGTTAGGGTTCACCAAGGGTTGGGGATCCATCAGTGATGGGGTCCACCAAGGGTTGTGTGTCCATCAATGGAGAGGACCCACCTGAATTTGGGGTTCCACCATGAGTTGGGTCTCTCCAGTGAAGGGGATTGACCAAAATTTGGGAGTTCACCAAAGACAGGAACCTTGATCAACCAACAGACAGGAGCCTTCATCCACCACAATTTGGGGTTCTACCAAAACTCGTTTTTCCCCAAACCCTGGTGGTCACCCCATGTCCCACCACGAGCAGGTCCTGGGTGAACCTCTACTGCGTCCTGGCCAAGGGTGACCTGGGCTTCTACAAGGATGCCAAGGGCCCCGTGTCTGTGTCCCTGCTGAGCCTGCACCGCGCCACCAGCGAGGTGGCCAATGACTACAAGAAGAAGAAGAAGGTCTTCAAGCTTAAGTGAGTTCTGGGGCTGGTCGGTTTTGGGGTCTCTGATGGCACTTTTGCAGTTTCTGATGTCACTTTTGGGGTCTCATGTTGATTTGGGTGGTTCTGATGGCACTTTTGGAGTTTCTGATGTCATTCTGGGGTCTCCTGTTGATTTGGGTGGTTCTGATGGCACGTTTGGGGTTTCTGATGTCACTTCTGGGGTCTCTGATGGTACTTTTGGAGTCTCTGATGTCACTTTTGGGGTCTTATGTTGATTTTGGTGGCCCTAATGTCATTTTTGGGTCTCCAATGTCACTTTTGGGCCTCCTGTTGATTTGGGTGGTCCTGATGTCATTTTGGGGTCTCTGATGTCACTTTTGGGGTCTCTGATATCATTTTGAGGTCTCCTGTTGATTTGGGTGGTTCTGGTGGCACTTTTGGGTATCTGCTGGCACTTTTGGGTGTCTGACACCATTTCGGGGTCTCCTGTTGACTTTGGTGGCTCTGACACCCCGAAGTCCAGGGGAACATGGTGACAATGTCCCTGTCTTGTAGGACCGGCAATGGGAGCGAGTTCCTGCTGCAGGCCAAGGACGAGATGCAGCTTTGGGGGGGTCTTTGTAGGGTTTTGGGGGTATCTGATGGTGGTTTTCGGGGGGTCTCATGGGGGTTGTGGGGGGGTCTCATGGAGGTTTTGGGTTGTCCGATGGTGGGTTTGGTGGATCTTGTGGTGTTTTTGGGGTCTCATGGTGATTTTTGTGGTTCTGATCTCATGTTGATTTTGATGGGTCCCCAACCCCATTTTCGCTGTCCCTTACCCCATCTTTGGTGTCCCTAACCCTGTTTTTGTTGTCCCTAACCCCATTTTTGTTGTCCCTGACTCCATTTTTGCGGTCCCTGACCCCATTTTTGGGGTCCCTAACCCCACTTTTCTTCTTCCTAACCCCATTTTTGATGTTATTAACCCCGTTTTCATTGTCCCTGACCCCATTTTCATTGTCCCTGACCCCATTTTTGGTGCCCCTAACCCCATTTTCATTGTCCCTGATGCCATTTTTAGGGTGTCTGACCCCATTCTTGGTGTCCCTAACCCCATTTTTGGTGTCCCTAACCCGATTTTCATTGTCCCTAACCCCATTTTGGCATCCCTAACCCAAACTTTGGTGTCCCTAACCCCATTTCCGTTGTCCCTGACCCCATTTTTGGGGTCCCTGACCCCATTTCTGCCCTCCAGGAGGACATGCAAGGCTGGCTGCGAGCGCTGGCTGCCAGCGCCCAGGAGCACACCGAGCTGGCCCGGTGGCAGCAGGGTCTCCTCACCACCTCCTCCACCGACGAGGGGCTCCCCCGGTGTGACCCCGACCGGCCCTGGCAGAAATGAACCCCCCGAACCTCCACTTTGGGGTCCTGGCCCCGCAAAAGTCCCAAATTTTGGGGTCCCGGACCCCCCAAAAAACCTAAATTTTGGGGTTCCACCCTCCCCACCACGAGCCCTGGGTTTGGTGTCCCGAGCCCCGTTTTGGGGTCCAGGTCTCCCCAAATTCTAATTTGGGGGTCCCAGCCCCCCCTGAACCTCAGTTTTAGGGTCCTGGCCACCCCCAAAACCTTAATTTTGAGGTCCTGGTCCCCCAAAAATTCGAGTTTGGGGTTCTGGCCACCCCAAAATCTGAGTTTGGAGTCCTGGCCAGCCCAAAACCTCAGTTTTGGCATCCTGTCTCCCCCAAAACCCAAATTTTGGGGTCCCGGCCCCCTCTTTCCCCCAGCACAAGCTATAGAAAGCCAGGGGGACCCCAGCACCGCCGTTGTACAAATGTAATAAAGCACTCGCTGCACCCCAAAACTGGCCTGGGCGGTTTTGGGGAATCCTGGGGGAGGTTTTGAGGACACCAGGAAAGGTTTGGGGCTTCCTGGGGGGTAGTTGGGATGTCCTGGGGGAATTTCTGGAGTCCTGGGGAAGTTTTGGGCATCCTGTTAGGGGGGTTGCGATCTCCTGGGAGGATTTTGGGGAGACCTGGGGGGGCTTGGGGACATCCTAAGTGGGTTTTGAGGTGTCCTGGGGGGATTTGGTGAGTCCTGGGGGAGTTTGGGGCATCCTGTGGGGGGTTGTGATGTCCTGGGGGAATTTCGGGAGTCCTGGGCGGGCTTCGGATCATCCTGGGAGGGAGTTGGCATGTCCTGGGAGGAATTTGGGGGAGTTCTTCCAGGTTTGGGGGAGTACTGGGAGGTTTTCAGGGTTCCATCCCTTTCCATGAGGAGGGATTGAAGAGGAGGAGGGAGGGAAGAGAAGGAGGTGGGGAAAGAGAGGAGGAGGAGGGAGGGAAAGGGGAGGGATGGAAGAGGAGGTGGAGATGTGGTTGGGTAGGACGAGGAGAGAGGATGGAAGAGGAGGAGCGGCAGGAAGAGGAAGGACAAAGGCGGATCAAGGCTGAGCTGAGGAAACCACGCTCCAGCCCTGCCTGTGGCATCATCACCGCCCCCATCGCGCAAGTGAGCGGGGAGGGGGAGATGGGTCCAGATGTCCCGGGGGTCCCTGGGTTGGGTTTTTTGGGGGGATGTTTGGAGAATGAAGAAGTCCAAGGCTGAGCGGAAAAGGCCCTCGTGGGGACATCGGGGGTGGCGGTGGCGGCTGGCGGCAGAGGCAGTCTGGAGGAGCAGAGCCCTGTGTCCCCCAGGAGCCCAAAGTGGGGAGCCCAGAGAGGGGGGAGCGCCGCCATTGGCGGGAGCCTCAAGAGCCTGGAGAGGGGCAGGGGGGACTCCTTGGAGCCGCTGCAGCCCCGAGCAGAGAATAAGGGGAGAAGGGAGCCCAGGAGGCCAAACAGCCCCGGCATCCCGAAATGGGGAGAGCCAAGAGGGGGCAGGGCATCCCCGGGGACACCCTGGGGGGATCTCCTTGCCCTTGCCTGTGGCACGGAGGCCAATCCCATCCTGTCCTTGTCCTTCCTCCCCCAGAGCAGGAGCTGAGCATGGAGAGCAGGGAGGACAAATGCCCGCGGGCAGAACCTGGTGGAAGAGGCTGTTTTGAGAGGCTCCACGGTGCAGGAAGGCAACGGGGAGGAAAAGGCCCGGAGGTGCTGTACGAGGAGGGGCTGCAGACGCAGCTGGTGGGGATCTGAGGGGGAAAGAGCCAGCCTGGGCTGGGAAGGCGGCCGCAGATGGAGCCCGAGATCGGAGCCGGTGCTCCATGAGCAGCTCCATGATGGGGACAAGCCCCACACGTGTGTGGAGTATGGGAAGAGCTTCAGGTGGAACTCTAACCTGATGGTGCACCAGGTGATCCACACTGGGGAACGGCCCTATGAGTGTGGGGAGTGTGGGAAGAGCTTCAGCTGGAGCTGTGGCCCCATCGAGCACCAGAGGACCCACACTGGAGAGAGGCCCTATGAGTGTTCTGAGTGTGGGAAGGGGTTTAAGACCAGCTCCTATCACCTCCTGCACTATTGCATTCACACAGAGGAGAGGCCCTTCCAATGCCCTGAGTGTGGAAAGGGTTCAGGGACAAGTGCACCCTGATCCAGCATCAACGCATCCACACTGAGGAGAGACCCCATGAGTGTGGGGAGTGTGGGAAGAGCTTCAGAAGGAGCTCCCACCTGATCAGCCACCAGATGATCCACAATGGGGAGAGGCCCTACGAGTGTTCTGACTGTGGGAAGAGTTTCAGCCGCAGCTCCAACATGATCCAGCACTGGGGGAACAGTCCTACAAGTGTGGGCAGTGCGGGAAGCGCTTCAGCCTCCACTCCAGCCTGGTCAGGCACAATATGATTCACACTTGGGAGAGGCCCTACGAGTGTTCCGAGTGTGGGAAGGGCTTTACGAGCGGCTCCAATCTACTCCTGCACTATCAGATTCACACAGAGGAGAGGCCCTTCCAATGCCCTGACAGCGGGAAGGGATTCATGCAAAACTCCCACCTCATCATTCATCAGCGCATCCACACTGGGGAGAGGCCCTACGAGTGTCCCCAGTGTGGGAAGAGCTTCTTACAGAGCTCTCATTTGACCAAACACCAACGGAGGCACCGGTAAGGGAAGCCCTGCGAGTGCCCCGAGTGCGGGAAGAGCTTTGTGCGCTGCTCCAGCTCCATCCCCCACTGGAGGAGGCACTTTGGGCACAGCCCTGGTCACTCACATTCCCTGTGATCCATGTTGGGAACACACCTGGCTGCTTCTTCTTTTGGTTCGGCCTTAATTTTTTTCTATTCTCCATCCATTTGCACTCCAAAAGCCAAGAGGGATGGATCTGTCACCTCAAAACCACTCAAATCCCAGTAAAAACAGCTCAATCTTACCCCAAAAGGGCTCACATCCACCTGAAAAAACTCAGTCCCACACCAAACTCACTCGATTCCACAGCCACTGAGATGGCTGAGATGGGGTTGAGAGGAGACTGGGAGAAGTGGGATCCCATTTCGGAGCTGTGATATGGGTATTGTGTGGGGCTGGGTGTGTGGGATGTATTTGATAGCAAATAAAACTCTCAGACTTACTGCTTTCTTTCCCGTTCATGTTCAGTCCGTTGCAGTTCTGTTTGCAGAGTGCCGCCTCCCAGAGTGTCCCCTCAGAGTGTCCGCCCTTGGCCTGAGCCCGCCCCTTTCCCCTCACGGTTCCCGCCCTTTCCCTGCCCCCTTTCCCCTCACGGTTTCCAGCCGGTTAGGGGAGAGGAGGAGGGGGAGGGGAGATGGAAGAGGAGGGATGAAGGCGGAGAGAGAGCAGCGATGGAAGGAGGAGAAGGAGGTGGGGTTAGGGAGCAGGAGGAGGAGAAGTGATGGAAGGGGAGGGATGGAAGAGGAGAAGGAGGCGGAGATAACACAGAAGAACGGGAGGGGGGATGGAAGAGGAGGAGCGGGAGGAAGAGGAAGAGGAGGGATCAAGGCTGAGCTGAAGGCGTCGGACGGCCGAGCCCTGCCTGAATTCGCAGCCCCTACCTGTAGAATCATCGCCCCCCCATCATCGCGCAAGTGAGCAGGGAGGAGGAGCCCGGCCCTGAGATCCCGGGGGGTCCCTGGGTTGGGTTTTCTGGGGGGATGTTTGGAGAGTGAAGAAGTCCGAGGCTGAGCGGAAAAGGCCCCTTGGGGGGACATCGGGGGGTGCAGTGCCGTCCTGCCGGGGACGCCCCGGGGGGATCCTTGCTCTTGCCTGTGGCACGGAGGCCAATCCCATCCTGTCCTTGTCCTTCCTCCCCCAGAGCAGGAGCTGAGCATGGAGAGCAGGGAGGACAAATGCCCGCGGCAGAACCTGCTGGAAGAGGCCGTTTTGAGCGGCTCCACGACGCAGGAAGGCAACGGGGAGGAAAAGCCCCGGAGATGCCGCACGAGGAGGGGCTGCAGACGCAGATCGCGGGGATCTGAGGGGGAAAGAGCCAGCCTGGGCCGGGAAGGCGGACGGAGATCGAGCCAGAGCTCGGAGCTGGTGCTCCATGAGCAGCTCCATGATGGGGAGAAGTCCCACACATGCGTGGAGTGTGGGAAGAGCTTCAGGTGGAACTCCGACCTGATCCTGCACCAGAGGACCCACACCGGGGAGAGGCCCTATGAGTGTGGGGAGTGTGGGAAGAGCTTCAGGAGGAGCTCCCACCTGATCCAGCACCACAGGATCCACACCGGGGAAAAGCCCTATGAGTGTGGGGAGTGTGGAAGAAGCTTCAACCAGAGCTCCCACCTTATCCTGCACCAGAGGATCCACAGTGGGGAGAAACTCTATGAGTGTGGGGAGTGTGGTAAGAGCTTCAGCTGCAGCTCTTACCTGATCACGCACCAGAGGACCCACACAGGGGAGAGGCCCTACGAGTGTGGGGAGTGTGGGAAGATGTTTCTGACCAGCTCCCATCTCCTCCGGCACTATCCGATTCACACGGAGGAGAGGCCCTTCCAATGCCCCGACTGTGGGAAGGGATTCAGGGACAACTCTACCCTCATCTCCCACCAGCGCATCCACACTGGGGAGAGGCTTTACGAGTGTGATAATTGCAGGAAGAGGTTTCTGACCAGCTCCAGTCTCCTCAAGCACTATCGGATTCACACAGAGGAGAGGCCCTTCCGCTGCCCCGACTGCGGGAAGGGATTCACGGACAACTCTACCCTCATCACCCACCGGCGCATCCACACTGGGGAGAGGCCCTACGAGTGTTCCAAGTGTGGGAAGGGGTTTAAGACCAGCTCCCATCTTTTCCAGCACTATCGGATTCACAGAGAGGAGAGGCCCTTCCAATGCCCTGAGTGTGGGAAGGGATTCAAGGACAACTCCACCCTCATCACCCACCGGCGCATCCACACTGGGGAGAGGCTCTACGAGTGTGACAAATGCAGGAAGAGGTTTCTGACCAGCTCCAAACTCCTCCGGCACTATTGGATTCACACAGGGGAGAGGCCCTTCCAATGCCCTGAGTGTGGGAAGGGATTCACGCAGAACTCCACCCTCATCATCCATCAGCGCATCCACACTGGGGAGAGGCCCTACGAGTGTCCCCAGTGTGGGAAGAGCTTCTCCAGCAGCTCTCACTTGACCAAACACCAACGGAGGCACCGGTAAGGGAAGCCCTGCAAGTGCCTCAAGTGTGGGAAGAGCTTTGTGCACTGCTCCAGCTCCATCCCCCACTGGAGGAGGCACTTTGGGCACAGCCCTGGTCACTCACATTCCCTGTGATCCATGTTGGGAACTGTGAGAGTCTGTCCCAAATACCCTCCATCTCTGCCTCCCGATTGCCTTTGAAAGACCATGGTGACTGCTGAACCAGTGGGGGAGGAAAAAATCATGTGCTTCTCAGTCCATTGTTTGCCACAGTTGCTGTTTGCATAGCACGCCACGCTGAACTCGGAGGGGGTGTCCTGCCCTTTTCTGAACAATGGACTTGGACTTTCTCTCCACCTCTTGGCCTGGCTGGCTTGAGCTCTAGGAGGGTCCCTCCTCTAGAAGAAGTCCCCTCTCGCCTGCTTCTCACCATCGTGACAGACAACCAGAAGTGCAAGCCTCTTCATAACAGAATTGGGACAAGACGATCCTGTGCAAAAGGCCCCCCTCGCACCCCCTTTCCTAGAGACTGGGACTGAAACCCCCTCCCAACTCGGGGGGGGTGTGCAGTGAGGGCAGGGGGGAGGAGGTTGCCCAACGCGGGCACAGGCATGATCGTTGAGCCATGAAAACAATGGTACCTGTTGCCTGGTTTGAGTTTGTACATCCCCCTTTCCATTCTTTCCCCTTGAAGATCATTGTTTCAGTTGTGAAATTTATAACCCCCTTCCCCCAATGAAAAAAGAGTATAATTAGAGACCAGTTTCAGCCGTGCCTTTGAGATCTCCCCGGACATGGCCTGGTGAGCTTCGACGACAGCTGGACCCTTGATAGAGCAACACCGCGTTTTGGTAGCTATAACCCCCAAACCCATACCCCCTTTTCCTCCCTTTTTCCTTATCTTCTCCTTTCTTTCCCCAGACTCCTCCAACACCAACGCCCTTTCTGTTGTGATTCAATAAAACAAAAGTGGTTGATTTTGAATACTGCAAATCCTCTGTGCCTGTAGTGGTTATTTTGCACCTTAAAATCACCGTGTAACCCGTTCACATGGGACGGGTTGCGACAGGAACACACCTGGCTACTTCTACATTTGGTTTGTCCTTAATTTCTTTCTCTTCTCAATCTCTTTGCAATCCAAAGGCCAATATGGATACATCTGTCAACTAAAAACCACTCAGATCCCAGTAAAAACAGCTCAATCTTACCCCAAAAGTGGTCACATCCACCTCAAAAAAACTCAGTCCCACACCAAACTCACTCGATTCCACAGCCACTGAGATGGCTGAGATGGGGTTGAGAGGAGACTGGGAGAAGTGGGATCCCAATTTGGAGCGCTGGGATGGGGACTGTGTGGGGCTGGGTGTGTGGGATGTATTTGATAGCAAATAAAACTCTCAGACTTACTGCTTTCTCTCCTGTTCATGTTCAGTGCGTTGCAGTTCTGTTTGCAGAGTGCCGCCTCCTCAGCTCATTGTGTTTGTGTCCCCTTTTCTCTCCTGCCTCTCTTTGCCTGCTCTGTTTCTCTCTCAGTGTCTCCCTTGACCCAGGCACCACCATGGACTCTCCCCTGATTTAATTGCCCCCTCCCCTCATTTAATTGACCCCTTCCCTGATTTAATTGTCCCCTCTGTCCCCACAGACCCTCCCCTGATTATTTATTATTTTATTTCCCAATTATTATTTTAATTCCCAGTCCCAGAAGCTGAAGTTCTGAAGGCTGGCAGGGAAATGTCTCTGTAGGATTTTGCTCCATTTGCCTACAAGGGCAGGAACATCTTTTCCTGGCTGGGAGCTGGAATTCCAGACTTTTGGAATGTGTGCAGGGCAATACGGATTGGGATCAAATATGGACTGGGATCAGATAGGGACTGGGATCAAATATGGACTGGGATCAAATAGGGACTGGGATTAAATTTGGACTGGTATCATTTGGACTGGGATCAAATATGGAACTAGGATCAAATAGAGACTGGGATTAAATATGGAGTGGGATCAAATATGGACTGGGATCAAATATCGACTGGGATCAAATTCGGGTTGGGATCAAATATGACCTGGGATGAAATATGGACTGGGATCAAATATTGATTGGGATTGTACAGACTGGGATAAACTGGACTGAGATTATTTAGACTGGGATAAAATACAGACTGGGATCCTATGGATTGGGATCCTATGGGCTGGGACCATACAGACTGGGATAAACTGGACTGGGATCAACTATGGGCTGGGTTTAAATAGGGACTGGGATAATGTATGGACTGGGATTAAATACAGATTGGGATCAAATATGGACTGGGATCAAATATAGACTGGGATTAAATACGGACTGGAGTCAAATCTGGATGGGGATCCTACAGACTGAGATAAACTGGATTGAGATTATATAAACTGGGATCAAATCTAGACTTGGATTAAATATGGACTGGGATCAAATAGGGAGTGGGATCAAATATGGACTGGGACCATCCGGACCAGGACGGCTGAACCAGTTCTCCCAGTTGTCCCTAGCACAGTCCTAGGCACTCCCAGTATGATCCCAGTCTCTCCCAGCAGGTCCCCAGTCACTCCCACTTGCCCCCAGCGTGTTCCCACTTCTACCCAGCACCTTCCTTGTCGCTCCCAGTATGGGCCCAGTCCCACAACCATATGGTCTTGGACACTCCCAGTATATCCCAGTTGCCCTGAACATTCTCAAAGTCATTTCCAGGCACTCCCAGTCACCTCAGCGTGGTTCACTTGCCCCCAGTTTTACCCCAGTTGCTCCCAGTTCCTCTAATTATGTCCCCAGTTGGCTCCAGCATGGGCCTGGTAGATCCTAGTAACCCCCAGTCAGGGTCCAATCACACCCACTCTAATCCCAGTATGATTGTAGCCACTCCCAGTATGGTCCCAGTCACTTGCAGTCTAATCCCACTTGCTCTCAGAAACTCCCAGTATAATTCCAGTGCCCCCAGTGTGATCCCAGTTGCTCCAGTCAATGCCAGCATGACCCCAGTAGCCTCCAGTATGAGCCCAGTGATTCTCTATCTCTCCCAGTTTATCCCAGTTGCTTCCAGCTTCTTCCCAGTCACTCCCACCTCTTCCCAGTTGTTTTCAGCACCATTCCAGTTGCTCCCAGTCAATCCCAGCATGATTCCAGTCACCCTCAGAGTGATCCCAGTTGCTCCCAGCATGGGCCCAGCTGTTCCCAGAGTCCTTCCATCACTCTCCTATGGTTGCAGACACTCCCAGTATGGTCCCAGTTGAACCCAGTTGTCCCTGCTATAGTCCCAGTCACTGCCCATATGATCCCAGTCCCTCCCAGTATGATCCCACTCACTCCCAGTTGCCCCCAGCATGGTCCCAGTTCTCCCCAGCATGTTCACGGTTGTTCCCAGTGTGGTTCCAGACACTCCCAGTATATCCCAGTTGCCCGCAGCATGTCTGTAGTCATTTCCAGACACTGCCAGTGGCCCCAGTAAGGTGTTAGCTCTCCCAGTATGATCCCCCAGTCATACCCAGTATATCCCAGTTCCACCAGTTTGCTTGCTTGCAGCATGATCCCAAGTTTCCCTCAGTTGCTCCCAGTAGCCCAAAGTGTGATCCCAGTCGCTCCCTTTCAACCCCAATATGATCCCAGTGAGCTCCAGTTTGATGCCAGTCACATGCCAGCCCACCCAGTGCGGTCCCAGTATAATTCCAATTGCTTCCAATCTCTCCCAGTATGGTCGCAGCTGCCTCCAGCATGATTCCAGTTCCTTCCAGTTTGATCCCATTTGCTCCCAAGCACTCCCAGTCAGCCTCAGTGTAGTGGCACTCACTGCCAGTATGATCCCAGTCACCTCCAGCATGATCCCAGTTCATCCCAGTGTAAGTCCAGAAGTTTCCAATCACCCACAGCATGCAGCCACTCACTCCCAGTTCCTCCCAGTTGCTCCTAGCATGATCCCAGTTGCTCACAGTGGCTCCCAGTAACCCTCAGCACCATCCCAGTCACTCCCAGTATATCCCATTTGCCCCTAATGTGGTCTCAATTGCCCCCTGCAGGCTCCTGCTCACTCCCAGTATAATCCCACTAGGATCCCAGTCTCCATCAGCGTGATCACAGTCTGCTCTGGTATGGCCTTATGATCCCAGTAGGATGTCAGTACAAACCCAGTACAGTCCCAGTCACTCCCAGTACGATCCCAGTGTGATGTCAGTACAAAGCCAGTACAGTCCCAGTCACTCCCAGTACGATCCCAGTGTGATGTCAGTACAAAGCCAGTACAACCCCAGTCACTCCCAGTACGATCCCAGTATAATGTCAGTACAAACCCAGTACAGTCCCAGTCACTCCCAGTACGATCCCAGTGTGATGTCAGTACAAAGCCAGTACAGTCCCAGTCACTCCCAGTACGATCCCAGTCCAGCCCAGTCCCTGGCAGGGCTGCCACTGCTGGGATCCCCCAGCCCTGTGTGCGTTCCCCCCTGGCGGATGTGCCGAGAGGAGCCCCAAGGGCTGGCAGTGGCCAGGCAGGGTCCCCAGCAAGGCCCAGTTGGGATGTGCAGCCCCCAGTTTGCCCAGTTTGCCTCTCCTTTGGCCCGGGCCGGCTTCCCCCCGTCCCGCAGCGGCTGGGAGCAGCCGAGAGCCCCGCGCTGCCCATCCCGACCTGTCCCGGCTCCATCCCCGCGAGGGCTGCGGGAACGGGGCACCGAGGGTGCGGCTGCTGGTGGGGGAGGAGGAGGAGGGAGGGAAGGGCAGGAATGGAGGGGGAGGAGGAGGAGGGTTAGGGGGGAGGGGGAGGAGATGGGACGGAACGGGAGGAGCGGGAGGAAGAGGAAGAGGAGGGACAAAGGCGGATGAAGGCTGAGCGGACGGATCCATGTGGTCTGAGCCCTGCCTGAATTCGCAGCCCCCACCTGTGGGATCATCGCCCCCCCCATAGCGCAGGTGAGCGGGAACGGGGGATCCCGGCCCGGATATGACGGGGGGTCCCTGGGTTGGGTTTTTTGGGGGGATGTTTGGAGAATGAAGAAGTCCAAGGCTGAGCGAAAAAGCCCCTCGTGGGGACATCGGGGGTGGCGGTGGCGGCTGGCGGCAGAGGCAGCCTGGAGGAGCAGAGCCCTGTGTCCCCCAGGAGCCCAAAGTGGGGAGCCCAGAGGGGGGGGAGCGCCGCCATTGGCGGGAGCCTCAAGAGCCTGGAGAGGGGCAGGGGGGATTCCTTGGAGCCGCTGCAGCCCCGAGCAGAGAATGAGAGGAGAAGGGAGCCGGGAGCCCAAACAGCCCCGGCATCCCGAAATGGGGAGAGCCAAGAGGGGGGAGCTTTTGGGATTGCTGGGACTGCCAGCAGGCTGGGCAGGGCGGGCACCGAGGAGAAGGGGGACCCCCAATCCAAGCGTGACCCCAGCAGCTGGGACAGGGCGAAACCCCCTAAGACCAGAGGGGAGTGACCAGGGACAGGGAACTCCTGGGAGGCTTTTTCAGGGCTGAATCTTGGTGTTTGTGAGGGTGTATGGAGCCCAGCTACCCAGAGACTTGTAGAGATGGACTGGGGCAGACCTTCAAAGTCATCGTGCTCATCCATTGTTATCCTCAAACCAGGATTTCCCATTGCCAAGCCCTGGGAGGCTGTGAGGAAGAGGAAGATGCCCCAGGACACTGAGGCAGGTGAGGAGGAAGTCAGTGCCCCTTTCCCCCTCTGTGCTGCTCCATCTCCCCGCCCAGTGCAGTCCCCAGGTGCAGCAGAGCCCTGGGGGGATCTCCTTGCCCTTGCCTGTGGCATGGAGGCCAATCCCATCCTGTCCTTGTCCTTCCTCCCCCAGAGCAGGAGCTGAGCATGGAGAGCAGGGAGGACAAATGCCCGCGGCAGAACCTGCTGGAAGAGGCCGTTTTGAGCGGCTCCACGGCGCAGGAAGGCAACGGGGAGGAAAAGGCCCAAAGACGCCACACGAGGAGGGGCTGCAGACGCAGATCGCGGGGATCTGAGGGGGAAAGAGCCAGCCTGGGCCAGGAAGGTGGCCGGAGATCGAGCTCAGAGCTGGTGCTCCATGAGCAGCTCCATGATGGGGAGAAGCCCCACACGTGCGTGGAGTGTGGGAAGAGCTTCAGGTGGAACTCCAACCTGATCCTGCACCAGAGGACCCACACTGGAGAGAAGCCCTATGAGTGTGGGGAGTGTGGGAAGAGCTTCAGCCGGAGCTCCAGCCTGATCATGCACCAGAGAACCCACAACGGAGAAAAGCCCTATGAGTGTGGGGAGTGTGGGAAGAGCTTCAGGTGGAGCTCCAGCCTGATTCTGCACCAGAGGACCCACACGGGGGAGAAGCCCTATGAGTGTGGGGAATGTGGGAAAAGCTTCAGCGACAGCTCCAGCCTGATGAAGCACCAGAGGATCCACACTGGGGAGCGGCCCTACAAGTGTGGGGAGTGTGAGAAGAGCTTCACCTGCAGCTCTTACCTGATCAGGCACCAGGTGATCCACACTACGGAATGGCCCTACAGATGTGGGGCGTGTGGGAAGTGTTTCACTCGGAGCTCCCACCTGACCAGCCACCAGAGGATCCACACTGGGGAACGGCCCTATGAGTGTGTGGAGTGTGGGAAGAGCTTCAGCTGCAGGTCTGATCTGACCAAGCACCAGAGGATCCACACTGGGGAACGGCCCTACAAGTGTGGGGAGTGTGGACAGAGCTTCAGGTGGAGGTCTGACCTGACCAAGCACCAGAGAATCCACACTGGTGAGAGGCCCCATGAATGTGGGGAGTGTGGGAAGAGCTTCAGCTTGAGCTCCAGCCTGATCAAGCACCAGAGGATCCACACTGGGGAAAGGCCTTTCAAGTGTTCCATGTGTGGGAACAGCTTCAGCCAGAGCTCCCACCTAATCATGCACGAGATGACCCACACTGGGGAGAGGCCCTACAAGTGTTCCAAGTGTGGGAAGGGGTTTCAGACCAGCTCCCATCTCCTCCGGCACTATCCGATTCACACGGAGGAGAGGCCCTTCCAATGCCCCGACTGCGGGAAGGGATTCAGGCGCAACTGCACCCTCATCACCCACCAGCGAACCCATACTGGGGAGAGGCCCTAGGAGTGTGATAAATGCAGGAAGAGGTTTTTGACAGGCTGCAGTCTCCTCCTGCACCAGCGGATTCACACAGACAAAAGGCCCTTCCAGTGCCCTGACTGTGGGAAGGGATTCCAGCGCAACTGCAACCTTGTCAAGCACCGGCGCATCCACACTGGGGAGAGGCCCTACGAGTGTCCCCAGTGCGGGAAGAGCTTCTCCAGCAGCTCTCACTTGACCTAGCACCAACGGAGGCACCAGTAAGGGAAGCCCTGCCAGTGCCCCAAGTGCAGGAAGAGCTTGGTGCGCTGCTTCACCTCACGGATGGGGATTATGTGGGGCTGGGTGTGTGGAATGTATTTGACAGCAAATAAAACTCTCATACTTACTGCTTTCTTTCCCGTTCATGTTCAGTCCGTTGCAGTTCTGTTTGCAGAGTGCCGCCTCCCAGAGTGTCCCCTCAGAGTGTCCGCCCTTGGCCTGAGCCCGCCCCTTTCCCCTCACGGTCCTGCCTTTCCCTGCCCCCATCCCCCTCACGGTTCGCCCTTCGAGAACTGGGAGGAGGAGGAGGAGGAGGAGGAGGGAAGAAGGAAGAGGCCGAGCAGCCGCAGCACAAGAGGAGAGGGAGAATCTCGTGGCCCGGTGCTTCCTGAAGTCAACCCCAGCCCCGGGAGCATCCCCCATTTTGCAGGTGCCCAGGCACAGGGAGCTCAGGCCCAAATATCCCAGGGTGCCTGGGTTTGGGGTTTTGAACGGGGGATGTTTGCAGCTGGCAGGGCTCCAAAGACGAGCCGTGAGATGGCCCTCAGGGGACATCAGGGGTCCCGGAGCCAGCAGTGGCTTCTCCCAGTATGAGTCTAGGATGATCCTCCCGTGAGCTTCCAGTTTCCTGGGCACCCCAGTATGAGCCCAAAGCCCCCAGTATGGGCCTGTGCACTCCAGTGTAATCCTGGTCCCTTCCCCTGCCTTCCTGCATGATTCCAGGAACTCCCAGACGAGGTCAGTCCCTGCCAGTTCTTCCCTATGTTGATGCAAATTGCTCCCAGCACGGTCCCAGTTCCTCCCACTTTCATCCATTGTGTTCCCAGTTCTCCCAGTTGTCCCTAGCATAGTCGTAGGCACTCCCAGTATGATCCCAGTTTCTCCCAACAGGTCCCCAGTCACTCCCACTTGCCCCCAGCATGTTCCCAGTTCCACCAGCACCTTCCCAGTCTGGTCTCAGTTTGGTCCCAGTCACCACCTGGATGGTCTCAGACACTCCCAGTATATCCCAGTTGCCCTGAACATTCTCAAAGTCATTTCCAGGCACTCCCAGTCACCTCAGCGTGGTTCACTTGCCCCCAGTTTTCCCAGTTACTCCCAGTTCCCTAAAATTATGTCCCCAGTTGGCTCCCAGCATGGGCCCTGGTAGCTCCCAGTAACCCCAGTCAGAGTCCAGTAACAACCTCTAATCCCAGTATGATTGTAGCAACTCCCAGGATGATCCCAGTCACTTGCAGTCTAATCCCAGTTGCTCCCGGACACTCCCAGTACAATTCCAGTGCCCCAGTATGATCCCAGTTGCTCCCTGTCTCCCCAGTTTATCCCAGTTGCTTCTAGTGTGATCCCAGTCACCCCACTTCCTCCCAGTTGTTTTCAGCACCATTCCAGTTGCTCCCAGTCAATCCCAGTATGATTCCAGCCCAGCTGTTCCCAGTCTGCTTCCATCACTCCACTATGGTTACAGACACTCCCAGTATGGTCCCAGTTGAACCCAGCTGTCCCTGCTCTAGTCCCAGTCACTGCTCATATGATCCCAGTCCCTCCTGGTATGATCCCACTTGCTCCCAGTTGCCCCCAGCATGGTCCTGGTTGTTCCCAGTGTGGTTCCAGTCATCTCAGTATGTTTCCAGACACTCCCAGTATATCCCAGTTGCTGTCACAATATCTGTAGTAATTTCCAGACACTACCAGTAGCCCCAGTAAGGTGTTAGTTCTCCCAGTATGATCCCCAGTCATGCCCAGTATATTCCAGTTGCCTCCAGAAGGCATCCAGTCCTTCCCAGTTCCTCTAGTTTGCTTGCAGCATGATCCCAGTTTCCCTCAGTTGCTCCCAGTAGCCCAAAGTGTGATCCTAGTCGCTCCCTTTCAACCCCAGTATGATCCCAGTAAGCTCCAGCTTGATCCCAGTCACATACCAGCCCTCCCAGTGTGGTCCCAGTATAATCCCAGTTGCTTCCAATCTCTCCCAGTATGGTCCGAGCTGCCTCCTGAATGGTTCCAATTGCTTCTTAGATCAACCCAGTCAGGCCCAGTATGATGCCATTTGCTCCCAGCATGCTCCCAGTTGCTCCCAGTCAGGCCGAGTATGGGGGATGATGTGCAGGGTATGTTCCCAGTCACTCTCAGATCCTCCCAGTATTAGTCCAGTCCCTCCCAGTATGATCCAAATATGGCCCCAGTGTCCTCCCAGTCACTGTCAGAAGAAACCAGTTTTGTCCTACATGATTCCAGTTGCTCTCTTTCACCCTCACTTTGGTCCCAGTCACTCCCAGTATATCCCAGTGTGATGTCAGTCAAAGCCAGTGCAGTCCCAGTCACCAGTAGGGATCCCAGTCCAGCCCAGTCCCTGGCAGTGCTGCCACTGCTGGGATCCCCAGCCCCTGTGTGTGCGTTCCCCCTGGCGGATGATGCCCAGAGGAGCCCCAAGGGCTGGCAGTGGCCAGGCAGGGTCCCCAGCAAGGCCCAGTTGGGATGTGCAGCCCCAGTTTGCCCAGTTTGCCTCTCCCTTGGCCCAGGGCCGGCTTCCCCGCCCGCAGCGGCTGGGAGCAGCCGAGAGCCCAGCGCTGCCCATCCCGACCTGTCCCGGCTCCATCCCCGCTCCTGCCAGGGCTGCAGTGGAACCCAGGGCACCCATGAGGGGGGCGGCTGCTGGTGGGGAGGAGGAGGAGGGAGGGAAGGGCAGGAATGGAAGGGGAGGAAGGAGAGCTTTGGGTTAGGGGGGAGGGGAGGGGAAAAGGGATGGAAGGGGAGGGATGGAAGAGGAGAAGGAGATGGAGAGAAAACAGAGGAGGACGAGGGGGGATGGAAGAGGAGGAGGGGAGGAGAAAGAGGAGTGAAGGGGGCGGGGTGAGGGGGGAGGAGGAGAGGGAGGATGGATGGAGGAGGAGAAGGAGGTGGAGATAAGACAGAGGAGGAGGAGGAAGAGGAAGGAGGGAAAGGGCGGATGAAGCCTGAGCGGACGGATGCAGGCAGTCTGAGCCCTGCCTGAATTTGCCCCCACCTGTGGGATCATCTCCCCCCCATAGCGCAGGTGAGTGGGAACGGGGGATCCCGGCCCGGATATGCCGGGGGGTCCCTGGGTTGGGTTTTTGGGGATGTTTGGAGAATGAAGAAGTCCAAGGCTGAGCAGAAAAGGCCCCTTGGGGACATCAGGGGTGGCAGTGGCTTGCCAGCAGAGGCAGCCTGAGGAGCAGAGCCCTGTGTCCCCAGGAGCCCAAAGTGGGGAGACCAGAGAGGGGGGGGGAGCGCCATTGGCGGGAGCCTCAAGAGCCTGGAGAGGGGCAGGGGGGGACTCCTTGGAGCCGCTGCAGAGAATGAGGGGAGAAGGGAAGGAGCAGGAGGCCAAACAGCCCCGGCATCCCGAAATGGGGAGAGCCAAGAGGGGCAGCCCATCCCCTGGGGGACGCCCTGGGGGATCTCCTTGCCCTTGCCTGTGGCATGGAGGCAAATCCCATCCTGTCCTTGTCCTTCCCCCCAGAGCAGGAGCTGAGCATGGAGAGCAGGGAGGACAAATGCCCGCAGCAGAACCTGCTGGAAGAGGCTGTTTTGAGCGGCTCCACGGCGCAGGAAGGCAACGGGGAGGAAAAGGGCCTGGACGCCACACGAGGAGGGGTTGCAAACGCAGATCCCTGGGGATCTGAGGGGAAAGAGCCAGCCTGGGCCAGGAAGGTGGCCGGAGATCGAGCCAGAGCTCAGGAGCTGGTGCTCCATGAGCAGCTCCATGATGGGGAGAAGCCCCACATGTGCGTGGAGGTGGGAAGAGCTTCAGGTGGAACTCCAAGCTCATCGAGCATCAGATGATCCACACGGAAGAACGGCCCTATGAGTGTGGGGAGTGTGGGAAGAGCTTCAGCTTCAGTTCCAGCCTGATCAAGCACCGGAAAATCCACACTGGGGAACGGCCCCATGAGTGTGGGGAGGTGGAAGAGCTTCAGACCAGCACCCACCTGATCAGCCACCGGATGACCCACACTGGTGAGAGACCCTACAATTGTGGAGAGTGTGAACAGACCTTCAGCCGGAAGTCCAACCTGATGCGGCACCAGGTGATCCACACGGGGGAGAAGCCCTACGAGTGTGGGGAGTGTGGGAAGAGCTTCAGGTGGAGCTCCGACCTAATCAAGCACCAGATGATCCATACTGGGGAGAGGCCTTATGAGTGTGGGGAGTGTGGGAAGAGCTTCAGCTGCAGCTCCCACCTGACCAGCCACCAGAGGACCCACACTGGGGAAAGGCCCTATGAGTGTGGGGAATGTGGGAAGAGCTTCAGCTGCAGGCTCTGAGCCTCATCAAGCACCAGGGGAGGGATCCACACTGGGGAACGGCCCTACAAATGTGGGACAGAGTGTGGGAAGACCTGCTTCAGGATCCACACTGGGAACTCTGGGGGAGGTGGGAAGAGTCCTGGTCCTGCCTGACCATCAGCCCAGAGAATCCACACCGGGAACGGCCCTATGAGTGTGGGGAGTGTGGGAAGAGCTTCAGGGACCATGACACCCTGATCAGACACCGAAAGATCCACACTAGGGAGAGGCCCTTACAAGTGTTTCCAAGTGTGGGAATAGGTTTTGGTTCAACTCCTCATCTCGTCCTTCACAATCTGAGAGTCACACAGAGGAGAGGCCCTTCTGCCCCGATTGTGGGAAGGGATTCAAGTACAACTCCCAACTCATCAGGATCCACCAGCGCCCAGTACACTGGGGAGAGAGGCCCTATGAGTGTGGGGAGTGTGGGAAAAGCTTCTCAGAGCTCTCCTTGAACCGACACCAATGCAGGCACCCTAAGGGAAGCCCTGCAAGTGCCCCGAGTGTGGGAAGAGCTTTTGATCTGCTCCAGCCCATCCCCACTGGAGGAACCACATTCCCTGTGATCCATGTTGGGAACACACCTGGCTGCTTCTCCTTTTGGTTTCGCCTTAATTTTTTATCTTCTCCCTCTCTTTGCACTCCAAAAGCCAAGAAGGATGGATCTGTCACCTCAAAACAACTTCAAAGACCAGTGAAAACAGCTCAGTCTTAAAGGAAAAGAGCCAGCTCCAATCAGAGTCGTTTTTCCCTGCTCAAAAAAAACTCTAGCCCACACCAAACTCACTCGATTCCACAGCCAAACAGAGTGAGATGGGGTTGGGAGAGATTGGGAGAAGGGGATCCCAATTTCGACCCGTGGGATGGGGATTGTGTGGGGCTGGGTGTGTGAGATGTATTTGATAGCAAATAAAACTCTCAGACTTACTGATTTCTTTCCCGTTCATGTTCAGTCCGTTGCAGTTCTGTTTGGGAATGCTGCCTCCCAAGAGTCCCCCAGAGTGTCCGCCCTTGGCCTGAGCCCGCCCCTTTCCCCTCACGGTTCCCGCCCTTTCCCTGCCCCCTTTCCCATCACGGTTTCCAGCCGGTTAGCGGGGAGGAGGGAGGGGGAGGAGAGATGGAAGAGGAGGGATGAAGGCCCCCCTAGCAGCGATGGAAGGAGGAGAAGGAGGTGGGGTTAGGGAGGAGGAGGAGGAGAAGGGATGAAAGGGGAAGGATGGAAGAGGAGAAGGAGGTGGAGATAACACAGAGGTGCGGGAGGGGGATGGAAGAGGAGGAGCGGGAAGGAAGAGGAAGAGGAGGGACAAACCTATTTTAAGGCTGAGGTGAAGAATGCCGCGCGGTCGAACCCTGCCTGAGTTCGCAGCCCCCACCTTTTGGGATCATCGCCCCCCATCACGCGCAGGTGAGGTGGGGAGGATGGGATGGGCCCTGAGATCCCGGGGGTCTCTGGGTTGGGTTTCTGGGGGGGATGTTTGGAGAATGAAGAAGTCCAAGACTGAGCGGAAAAGGCCCCTTTTTGGGACATCGGGGGTGCAGTGCCGTCCTGCCCAAGGACGCCCTGGGGATCTCCCCCTGCCTTGCCTGTTTTTGGAGGCAAATCCCATCCTGTCCTTGTCCTTCCTCCCCAGAGCAGGAGCTGAGCATGGAGAGCAGGGAGGACGAATGCCCGCGGCAGAACCTGGTGGAAGAGGTCGTTTTGAGCGGCTCCACGACGCAGGAAGGCAACAGGGGAGGAAAAGGCCCGAAGACGCCACACGAGGAGGGGCTGCAGACGCAGATCGCCAGGATCTGAGGGGAAAGAGCCAGCCTGGGATCATAACTGGAAGGTGGCCGGAGATCGAGCCAGAGCTCAGAGCTGGTGCTCCATGAGCAGCTCCATGATGGAGAAAAGCCCCACATGTGCGTGGAGTGTGGGAAGAGCTTCAAGGGAACTGCGACCTGATTTAAGACCAGAGGACCCACACTGGGGAACGGCCCTGGCTCGAGTGGGGGAGTGTGGGAAGAGCTTCAGCCGGAACTGCCACCTGATCCAGCATCAGGTGATCCACACTGGGGAACAGTCTGGATTTGAAGAGTGTTGGGAGTGTGGGAAGAGCTTCAGGTGGAGCTTTGATCCTGATCAAGTTTGTCCATCAGGGGAACATCCACGTTGGGGAATTGAGGCTGGTATGGAGATCAAGCATTTGGGGGGGGAGGGGTCCATTCAGGTCCGAGCACCCATCTGATCAGGCAAACAGGGAATGACCCACACTGGGGAAAGCCCCTAGGAAGTGTGGGGAATGTGGGAAGAGCCTCGGACAAAGAGAGAGCCCATCATGCACCAGAGGACCCACACTGGGAAACACCCTATGAGTGTGAGCAGTGTGGAAGAGCTGGACCCAGCGCCCCAGCCTGATCCAGCACCAATTGACCCACACCGGGGAGCACCTGGGATGAGTGGGGGCAGTGTGGAAAGAGGTTTCAGACCACCTCCAGTCTCCTCTTGCACCAGCGGATTCACACAGAGGAGAAGCCCCTCCGCTGCCCCGACTGTTGGGAAGGGATTCAGGCAGAACTCCAACCTCATCCAACACCAGCGCATCCACACTGGAGAGAGGCCCCACGAGTGTGGGGAATGTGGGAAGAGCTTCAGACTGAACTCGCACCTGACCAGCCACCAGGTGATCCACACCGGGAGAAGCCCTACCAGTGTGTTGAGTGTGGAAGAGCTTCAGGTGGGCTCTGACTTGATCAAGCACCAGAGGGACCCACTCTGCTGAGAGGCCCTACGAGTGTGGGGGAGTGTTGGGAAGATCTTCAGCCACCATTGCTCCCTGATCAGGCACCAGAGGACCCACACTGGGGAGAGGCCCTATGAGTGTTCCCGAATTGGGCTTTTTTAGCTCCAAACTCCTCCGACACTATTGGATTCACACAGAGCAGAGGCCATTCCAGTGCTCTGACTGCGGGAAGGGATTCAGGCAGAACTCCCAACTCATCGACCATCGGCGCCCATCCACACTGGGGAGAGGCCCCAGGGTGTCCCCAGTGTGGGAAGAGCTTCTCCAGCAGCTCCAACTTGAGCAAACACCAACGGAGGCACCACTGAGGGAAGCCCTGTGAGTGCCATGAGTGTGGGGGAGAGCTTTGTGCACTGCTCCAGCTCCATCCCCCACTGGAGGAGGCACTTTGGGCACAGCCCTGGTCACTCACATTCCCTGTGATCCATGTTGGGAACACCGCTGGCTGCTGTTTCTTTTAGTTTCACCTTAATTTCTTTTTTTTCTCCATCTCTTTGCAATCCAAAAGCCAATATGGGTACATCTGTCACCTCAAAACCACTCAAATCCCAGTGAAAACAGCTCAATCCCATCCTGGAAGTGCTCACAACCCACCTCAAAAAACCAATGTCATACCAAAAAGAACTTGACTCCACAGCCATCAGAATAAGGTGGGGTTGGGGAGAGATTGGGAGAAGGGGATGCCATTTTGGAGCAGGTGGGATGGGGATTCTGTGGGGGGTGTGTGGATGTATTTGATAGCAAACAAAGCTCTCTGACTTACTGATTTCTTTCTCTTTCCTTTTCAAATCCGTTGCAGTTCTGTTTGCAGAGTGCCAGAAATCCAGAGTGTCCCCTCAGAGTGTCCGCCCCCAAACTGAGCCCAAGGCTGTTCCCACAAACGGTTCCCTTTTTTCTGTCCCCTTTCCCTCACGGTTCGACCTTCGGAAAACTTCTCAGAGGAGGGGGGAGGGGAAGAAGGGCCAGGTTTTGAGGGTCTCAGGGAAAACAGGTGAGGAGAATCTCCTTCCTGGCCAGCCCATGGGGGGTCAGCTCTTTCAGCATCCCCCCATCCCAATTGCAGGTCCCTGGGCGGGGAGCTGAGCCCAAATATCCCTCCCTAATTTGCCCCCAGGGTCTGGGTTTTTAAACCAGGAGATGTTTGCCAGTCTGGTCAGGGCTTCAAAGCTGAGCCTCAAACATGGACATCGCATTCCCCTGGCACATTCTTTCTGCAGGTCCGTGCAGGTGCCGGCAATGTCTGCTCCCAGTATGAGCCCAGTTGGTCCCCAGTTTTATCCCAGTTGCTTCCAGCACTCCCAGTATGACCCTGGTGGCTCCCCAGCATGAGTTCTCTCACTCCCACTATGACCCCAGTCACTCCCTGCAGGATCCCAGCCAATCCCAGTACGGGCCCAGTCCCTCCCAGTCATCCCCTCTGATGATGCAATTTGCTGCCAAAAAAATCCCAGTTTCTCCCAGTTCCATCCAGTGTGTTCCCAGTTTTCCCAGTTTCCCCTGGCATAATAATAGTCACACCCAGCATGGTCCAGTGTAATCCCAGTTGCTTCCAATCTCTCCCAGCATGGTCCCAGCTGTCTCCAGCCACTGTTCCAGTTGCTTCCAGATCAGCCCAGTCACCTAGTATGATGCCATTTGCCCCAGCATGCTTCCAGTTGCTCCCAGTCAGGCCCAGTATGGGGGGATGATGTACAGGGGTGGTTCCCAGTCACTCTCAGATCCTCCCAGTATTAGTCCAGTCCCTCCCAGTATGATCCAAATATGGCCCAGTGTGCTCCCAGTTACTGCCAGAATAAACCAGTTTTGCTCTACATGGTTCCAGTTCCTCTTGTTCACCTCCACTTTCCTTCCAGTCACTCCCAGTATCCCCCAGTGTACCCCAGTTTCCTCCAGCATCTTTCCAGTTCCTTCCAGTATGATCCCATTTGCTCACAAACACCCCAGTCAGCCTCAGTGTAGTGGCACTCACTGCCAGTATGATCCCAGTCACCTCCAGCATGATGATCCCAGTTCATCCCAGTATAAGTCCAGCAGTTTCCAATCATCCCCCAGCATGCTCCCAGTCACCCCAGTTCCTCCCAGTTGCTCCTGCCATGATCCCACCAACACATGCAGCGGCTCCCAGTCATCCTCAGCATAATCCCAGTCACTTCCAGTAAATCCCATTTGCCCCTAACATGGTCTCAAGCACCAGTGCAGGCCAGTTCACTCCCAGTATGATCCCAGTAGGATCCCAGTCTCCATCAGTGTGATCCCAGCAGTCTGCCTGGCAGTGGCCCAGTATGATCCCAGTGTGATGTCAGTACAAAGCCAGTACAGCCCTAGTCACTCCCAGTACGATCCCAGTGTGATGTCAGGACTTCAAAGCCAGTACAGTCCCAGTCACTCCCAGTACGATCCCAGTCCAGCCCAGTCCCTGGCAGTGCTGCCAGTGCTGGGATCCCCAGGTCCCAGTGTGTTCCCAGTGTGGTTCCAGTCCCCAAGGGCTGGCAGTGGTCAGACAGGGTCCCCAGCAAGGCCCAGTTGGGATGTGTCTGTAGTCAGTTTGCCCAGTTTGCCTCCTGGCCCCCGGGCCGTCAGTTCCCCAGTATGATCCCAGTCATGGAGCATATCCCAGAGCTCCAGCATGCCCATCCTTCCCATTTCTGTCCTTTGCTTGCATCCCTGCTCAACCGCAGGGGGTTCAGTTGAACCAGGCAGCCCAAAGTGTGCTCCCAGTCACCCCTTTCAATCCCAGATGAAGGCAGTAATGAAGGAGGAGAAAGTCACATGCCAGCCCTCCCAGGGTGGGGGGGAGTAAAATCCCAGTGAAGGCGAGAGAGAGCAGCGATGGAAGGAGAAGGAGGTGCCTTAGGGGTGGAGGAGGAAGGAGGAGAAGAAGGAGAAGGGAGAAAGGGATGGATGGAAGAGATGGAGCTGACAGAGGAGGAGGAGGCTCCCAGGGGGGGATGGAAGAGGAGAAGGGGAGGAGAAAAGGAGGAAGGAGGCAGGGTTAGGGGGAGGAGGAGAGGGAGGAGGGATGGAGGAGGAGAAGGAGGTATGATCCTGGAGGAGGAGCCCAGGAAGAGGAGGGACAAAGGCGGATGCCAGGCGGAACAGCTGAAGGAACCACAGTCGTTCCCCCTGAATTCAGCCCCCCTTTTGTTCCAGTCATTCCCCCCATCGCCAGTGAGCCCAGGAGGAGGAGCCCAGCATGATTCCCAGTCATTCCCTGGGTTGGGTTTTTTGGGGGATGTTTGGAGAATGAAGAAGTCCAAGGCTGAGCGGAAAAGGCCCCTCGGGGGGACATCGGGGGGGTGGCGGTGGCGGCTGGCGGCAGAGGCAGCCTGGAGGAGCAGAGCCCTGTGTCCCCCAGGAGCCCAAAGTGGGGAGCCCAGAGAGGGGGGGAGCGCCGCCATTGGCGGGAGCCTCAAGAGCCTGGAGAGGGGCAGGGGACTCCTTGGAGCCGCTGCAGCCCAGAGCAGAGAATGAGGGGAGAAGGGGCCCAGGAGCCCAAACAGCCCCAGACGCATCCCGAAATGGGGAGAGCCAAGAGGGGGGAGCTTTTGGGATTGCTGGGACTGCCAGCAGCCTGGGCAGGGCGGGCACCGAGGAGAAGGGGACCCCAATCCAAGTGTGACCTCCAGCAGCTGGGACAGGGGGGAACCCCTGAACACCAGAGGGGAGGGACCAGGGACCTGGAACTCCTGGGAGGCTTTTTTCAGGGCTGAATCTTGGTGTTTGGGAGGTTTTCTGGAGCCCAGGTGTCCGGTGACTTGTGGAGATGGACTCGGGCAGAGGGACCTTCAAATTCAACATGCTCATCCCTTGTTTTTTCCCAAACCAGGATTTCCCATTGCCAACAGGGGAGGGAGTCTGCAGGGAAGAGGAAGATGCCCCAGGACACTGAGGGGAAGGTGAGGAGGAAGTCAGTGTCTCTGGAATGCTTAAAATCAGAGGGTTTTGGGAAATCTGCAAAAGACAAGCCTCAGAGACAGTCAAACTGTGATTAGAACTTTGCAGCAGCCATAAGATTGGTCAGGAAAAAAATTATATAAAAGGAGAAAGTAGGAGAAATGAAGACAATGGTCTGTGCATTAACACTTATCTAGAATAAATCCCTAACCTGCAGAAAAGTATATCTAGGAAGATATTAGGAAGTTCCAAGGATAATAATGGAGCTCTGTGCATTGTGTTTTAAGGCTTACAAGCAGGTATTGTATTTGAAATAAGCAAGCATTGTTTTTGACCCAGAAGGCACATTTGCTTGGATGGAACTACTGTCAATATGCTTTTGCTTTGTGTGATTGGTCAAAAATCTTTTAAAGTAAGTTTTAACATTGTTCTTTGTCTGCTACCTGGGATGTGAGCTGCTGGCATCTTCCCATTGTCATAACCAAGTAATGAGACAGATGTTGGAAAATAAAACAGCTCAAGATGGTTTCCTAGCAGTCCCATCCCTGTTTGTGATTTGTGCACAGCCCGAGCTGGCGATGAGTGAAACCTTTCCCCTGTGCTGCTCCCATCTCCCAGCCCAGCACAGGGGAGAGGCCAGCTCAGCCCTGGGGGATCTCCTTGCCCTTGCCTGTGGCACGGAGGCAAATCCCATCCTGTCCTTGTCCTTCCTCCCCCAGAGCAGGAGCTGAGCATGGAGAGCAGGGAGGACAAATGCCCACAGGAGGCACCTGGTGGAAGAGGCCGCAAGTTTGAGCAGCTCCAGGACAGGAAGCCAACGGGGAGGAAAAGGCCCAAGATGCCACACGAGGAGGGGCTGCAAACGCAGCTGGCCTGATCTGAGGGGAAAGAGCCAGCCTGGGCCGGGAAGGCAGCCAGAGATGGAGCCAGAGCTCAGGGCTGGTGCTCCATGAGCAGCTCCATGATGGGGAGAAGCCCCACACGTGCATGGAGTGTGGGAAGAGCTTCAGGTGGAACTCCCACCTGATCAAGCACCAGAGGACCCACACTGGGGAACGCCCCATGAGTGTGATCAATGCAGGAAGAGGTTTCAGGCCAGCTCCCATCTCCTCCAGCACCAGAGGATGGACACTGAGGAACCACCCTTGGCCTGGCTGTCTTGAGCTCTGGGAAGGGCCCTTCAGGAAGAACTCCCCTCTCCCTGATCCAGCACCATCGTGATCCACAACTGGGTGAGAGCCCCCACAGGTGTGGGACAAGTGGGAAGAGCTTCAGCAAAAGGCTCCCCCTGATCAAGCACCAGAGGACCCACACTGGGACTGAAACCCTCCCAAGTGTGGGGAATGTGGGAAGGGCAGGGGGAGGGTCTCCCCTGATCAAGCCACCACAGGACCCACACTGGTTGAGCCCCACCAGTGTGGGGGAATTGGAAGGTTTCAGAGTTTGCGTTCCCACCTTTGATCCTTTCACCTTGAAGATCCACACAGGGGTTGTGAAATTTATACAGTGTTTTCCAAATGTGGGAGAGGTTTTAGACCAAGTCAGTCTCCTCCTGCATTTCAGATTCACACAGAGGAGAGGCCCTTCCAATGCCCCAACTGCAGGAAGGACCCCAAGCACAACTCCACCCTCATCAGGCACCTATAACGCATCCACACACACCCCTTTTCCCCTACGAGTGTCCCCAGTGTGGGAAGAGCTTTCCCAGAGCTCTCCTTGACCCCAACACCAACGGAGGCACCGTTCAAGGAAAACCTGCAAGGTGCCCCAAGTGTGGGAAGAGCCCTGTGCCTGCTCCAGCTCCATCCCCCACTGGAGGAGGCACTTTGGGCACAGCCCTGGTCACCTCCCATTCCCTGGGATCCATGTTGGGAACACACCTGGCTGCTTCTCCTTTTGGTTTGTCCTTAATTTTTTTTCTTCTCAATGTCTTTTGCAATCCAAAACCCAAGATGGATACATCTGTCACCTCAAAACCACTCAAATCCCAGTGAAAATTTTAAACCCCATCTCCATACCAGCTCAAATTTCACATCCCAGAAAAAACTCAGTCCCACACCAAACTCACTTGATTCCACAGCCACCAGGATGGCTGAGATGGGGTTGGGAGGTGATTTAGAATAGTGGGATCCCAATTTGGAGGTGGGATGGGGATTGTGTGGGGCTGGGTGTGTGGGATGTATTTGATAGCAAATAAAACTCTCAGACTTACTGATTTCTCTCCCATTCATGTTCAGTCCGTTGCAGTTCTGTTTGCAGAGTGCCGCCTTCTCAGCTCATTGTGTTTGTGTCCCCTTTTCTCTCCTGCCTCTCTTTGCCTGCTCTGTCTCTCTCTCAGTGTCTCCCTTGACCCAGGGACACCACCATGGACCAAAAACCCCCCAATTTTATTGCCCCCAATTTAATTGGTCCCTCCTGATTTAATTGACCCCTCCCTGATTTAATTGTCCCCTCTGTCCCCACAGACCTCACCCCTGATTTTATTTCCCAATATTATTTTATTTCCCAATTATTATTTTAAATGTTTCCCAGTCCTTCATTGGGGCTGAATTTTCCTGAAGAAGCTGGCAGGGCAATGTCTTGGGATCATTTTTGCTCCATTTGCCTACAAGGGGCAACTATGGAACATCTTTTCCTGGCTGGGAGCTGGAATTCCAGACTTTGGAATGTGTGCAGGGCAATATGGATTGGGATCAAATAAAATGGACTGGGATCAGATAGGGACTGGGGATCAAATATGGACTAAGATCAAATAGGGACTGGGATTAAATTTGGACTGGGATCATTTGGACTGGGATCAAATATGGAACTAGGATCAAATAGAGACTGGGATTAAATATGGAGGGGATCAAATATGGACTGGGATCAAATATGGACTGGGATCAAATTCGGACTGGGATCAAATGCGGTCAACCTGGGATGAAATATGGACTGGGGATCAAATATTGATTGGGGGATTGTACAGACTGGGATAAACTGGACTGAGATTATTTAGACTGGGATAAAATACAGACTGGGATCCTATGGATTGGGGGATCCTATGGGCTGGGACCATATGGACTTCCTACAGGATAAACTGGACTGGGATCAACTATGGGCTGGGTTTAAATAGGGACTGGGATAATGTATGGACTGGGATTAAATACAGATTGGGATCAAATGGGATCATGGACTGGGATCAAATATAGACTGGGATTAAATACGGACTGGGATCAAATCTGGATGGGGATCCTACAGACTGAGATAAACTGGATTGAGATTATATAAACTGGGATCAAATGGACTGGGATCTAGACTTGGGATTAAATATGGACTGGGATCAAATAGGGAGTGGGATCAAATATGGACTGGGACCATCCGGACCAGGACCATCTGAACCAATTCTCCCAGTTGTCCCTAGCACAGTCCTAGGCACTCCCAGTATGATCCCAGTCTCTCCCAGCAGGGCCCCAGTCACTCCCACTTGCCCCCAGCGTGTTCCCAGTTCCCCCAGCACAATCCCAGTCGCTCCCAGTCTGGTCCCAGTCCCACAACCATATGGACTCAGCCCCTCCGAGTATATCCCAGTTGCCCTGAACATTCTGGCAGTCATTGCCAGGCACTCCCCGTTACCTCAGTGTGGTTCACTTGCCCCCAGTTGTCTCCCAGTTGCTCCCAGTTGCTCTCATTATGTCCCCAGCTGGCTCCCAGCATGGGCCTGGTAGCTCCCAGTAACCCCCAGTCAGGGTCCAATCACACCCACTCTAATCCCAGTATGATTGTAGCCACTCCCAGTATGGTTCCAGTCACTTGCAGTCTAATCCCAGTGGCTCTCAGACACTCCCAATACAATTCAAGTGCCCCCAGTGTGATCCCAGTTGCTCCCTGTCAATGCCAGCATGACCCCAGTAGCCTCCAGTATGATCCCAGTGACTCCCTGTCTCTCCCAGTTTATCCCAGTTGCTTCCAGCTTCTTCCCAACCATTCCCACCTCTTCCCAGTTATTTTCAGCACCATTCTAGTTGCTCCCAGTCAATCCCAGCATGATTCCAGTCACCCTCAGAGTGATCCCAGTTGCTCCCAGCATGGGCCCAGCTGTTCCCAGAGTCCTTCCATCACTCCCCTATGGTTACAGACACTCCCAGTATGGTCCCAGTTGAACCCAGTTGTCCCTGCTATAGTCCCAGTCACTGCCCATATGATCCCAGTCCCTCCCAGTATGATCCCACTCACTCCCAGTTGCCCCCAGCATGGTCCCAGTTCTCCCCAGCATGTTCACGGTTGTTCCCAGTGTGGTTCCAGACACTCCCAGTATATCCCAGTTGCCCCCAGCATGTCTGTAGTCATTTCCAGACACTGCCAGTGGCCCCAGTAAGGTGTTAGCTCTCCCAGTATGATCCCCCAGTCATGCCCAGTATATCCCAGTTCCACCAGTTTGCATCCAGTCCTTCCCAGTTCCTGATCCCAAGTTTCCCCCAGTTTCTCTCAGTTGCTCCCAGTAGCCCAAAGTGTGATCCCAGTCGCCCCCTTTCAACCCCCCATATGATCCCAGTGAGCTCCAGTTTGATCCCAGTCACATGCCAGCCCACCCAGTGTGGTCCCAGTATAATCCCAATTGCTTCCAATCTCTCCCAGTATGGTCCCAGCTGCCTCCAGCATGGTTCCAGTTCCTTCCAGTTTGATCCCATTTGCTCCCAAGCACTCCCCAGTCAGCCTCAGTGTAGTGGCACTCACTGCCAGTATGATCCCAGTCACCCCAGCATGATCCCAGTTCATCCCAGTGTAAGTCCAGAAGTTTCCAATCACCCACAGCATGCAGCCACTCACCCCAGTTCTGCCTCCCAGTTGCTCCTAGTATGATCCCAGTTGCTCACAGCGGCTCCCAGTAACCCTCAGCACCATCCCAATCACTCCCAGTATATCCCATTTCCCCCTAACATGGTCTCAATTGCCCCCTGCAGGCTCCTGCTCACTCCCAGTATGATCCCAGTATGATCCCGGAGTCCATCATTGGACAGTGATCACAGTCTGCCCTGGTATGGCAGTATGATCCCAGTATGATGTCAGTACAAACCCAGTACAGTCCCAGTCACTCCCAGTACGATCCCAGTGTGATGTCAGTACAAACCCAGTACAGTCCCAGTCACTCCCAGTACGATCCCAGTGTGATGTCAGTACAAAGCCAGTACAGCCCCAGTCACTCCCAGTACGATCCCAGTATGATGTCAGTACAAAGCCAGTACAGTCCCAGTCACTCCCAGTACGATCCCAGTGTGATGTCAGTACAAACCCAGTACAGTCCCAGTCACTCCCAGTACGATCCCAGTCCAGCCCAGTCCCTGGCAGTGCTGCCACTGCTGGGATCCCCCAGCCCTGTGTGCGTTCCCCCCTGGCGGATGTGCCGAGAGGAGCCCCAAGGGCTGGCAGTGGCCAGGCAGGGTCCCCAGCAAGGCCCAGTTGGGATGTGCAGCCCCAGTTTGCCCAGTTTGCCTCTCCTTTGGCCCGGGCCGGCTTCCCCTTTCCCGCAGCGGCTGGGAGCAGCCGAGAGCCCTGCGCTGCCCATCCCGACCTGTCCTGGCTCCCTCCCCTGGGCTTGCGGGAACGGGGCACCGAGGGGCAAGGGAAGGCTGCTGGTGGGGGAGGAGGAGGAGGGAGGAAGGGCAGGAATGGAGGGGAGGAGGAGGGGGGGGTTTGGGGAGGGGGAGGAGATGGGACGGAACATGGAGGAGGATGGAGGAAGAGGAAGAGGAAGGACAAAGGCGGATGAAGCCTGAGCGGACGGATCCATGTGGTCTGAGCCCTGCCTGAATTCGCAGCCCCCACCTGTGGGATCATCGCCCCCCCCATAGCGCAGGTGAGCGGGAACGGGGGATCCCGGCCCGGATATGCCGGGGGGTCCCTGGGTTGGGTTTTTTGGGGGGATGTTTGGAGAATGAAGAAGTCCAAGGCTGAGCGGAAAAGCCCCTCGTGGGGACATCGGGGGTGGCGGTGGCGGCTGGCGGCAGAGGCAGCCTGGAGGAGCAGAGCCCTGTGTCCCCCAGGAGCCCAAAGTGGGGAGCCCAGAGAGGGGGGAGCGCCGCCATTGGCGGGAGCCTCAAGAGCCTGGAGAGGGGCAGGGGGGACTCCTTGGAGCCGCTGCAGCCCCGAGCAGAGAATGAGGGGAGAAGGGAGCCCAGGAGCCCAAACAGCCCCGGCATCCCGAAATGGGGAGAGCCAAGAGGGGGGAGCTTTTGGGATTGCTGGGGCTGCCAGCAGGCTGGGCAGGGCGGGCACCGAGGAGAAGGGGGACCCCCAATCCAAGCGTGACCCCAGCAGCTGGGACAGGGGGGAACCCCCTAAGACCAGAGGGGGGTGACCAGGGACAGGGAACTCCTGGAAGGCTTTTTCAGGGCTGAATCTTGGTGTTTGTGAGGGTGTATGGAGCCCAGCTACCCAGAGACTTGTAGAGATGGACTGGGGCAGACCTTCAAAGTCATCGTGCTCATCCCTTGTTATCCTCAAACCAGGATTTCCCATGGCCAAGCCCTGGGAGTCTGTGAGGAAGAGGAAGATGCTCCAGGACACTGAGGCAGGTGAGGAGGAAGTCAGTGCCCCTTTCCCCATCTGTGCTGCTCCATCTCCCCGCCCAGCGCAGTCCCCAGGTGCAGCAGAGCCCTGGGGGGATCTCCTTGCCCTTGCCTGTGGCACGGAGGCAAATCCCATCCTGTCTTTGTCCTTCCTCCCCCAGAGCAGGAGCTGAGCATGGAGAGCAGGGAGGACAAATGCCCGCGGCAGAACCTGGTGGAAGAGGCCGTTTTGAGCGGGCTCCACGGGCGCAGGAAGGCAACGGGAGGAAAAGGCCCAAAGACGCCACACGAGGAGGGGCTGCAGACGCAGATCGCGGGGATCTGAGGGGGAAAGAGCCAGCCTGGGCCAGGAAGGTGGCCGGAGATCGAGCTCAGAGCTGGTGCTCCATGAGCAGCTCCATGATGGGGAGAAGCCCCACACGTGCGTGGAGTGTGGGAAGAGCTTCAGGTGGAACTCCAACCTGATCCTGCACCAGAGGACCCACACTGGAGAGAAGCCCTATGAGTGTGGGGAGTGTGGGAAGAGCTTCAGCCGCAGCTCCAGCCTGATCATGCACCAGAGAACCCACAACGGAGAAAAGCCCTATGAGTGTGGGGAGTGTGGGAAGAGCTTCAGGTGGAGCTCCAGCCTGATTCTGCACCAGAGGACCCACACGGGGGAGAAGCCCTATGAGTGTGGGGAATGTGGGAAAAGCTTCAGCGACAGCTCCAGCCTGATGAAGCACCAGAGGATCCACACTGGGGAGCGGCCCTACAAGTGTGGGGAGTGTGAGAAGAGCTTCACCTGCAGCTCTTACCTGATCAGGCACCAGGTGATCCACACTACGGAATGGCCCTACAGATGTGGGGCGTGTGGGAAGTGTTTCACTCGGAGCTCCCACCTGACCAGCCACCAGAGGATCCACACTGGGGAACGGCCCTATGAGTGTGTGGAGTGTGGGAAGAGCTTCAGCTGCAGGTCTGATCTGACCAAGCACCAGAGGATCCACACTGGGGAACGGCCCTACAAGTGTGGGGAGTGTGGACAGAGCTTCAGGTGGAGGTCTGACCTGACCAAGCACCAGAGAATCCACACTGGTGAGAGGCCCCATGAATGTGGGGAGTGTGGGAAGAGCTTCAGCTTGAGCTCCAGCCTGATCAAGCACCAGAGGATCCACACTGGGAAAGGCCTTTCACCCCCTTCCATGTGTGGGAACAGCTTCAGCCAGAGCTCCCACCTAATCATGCACGAGATGACCCACACTGGGAGAGGCCCTCCAAGTGTTCCAAGTGTGGGAAGGGGTTTCAGACCAGCTCCCATCTCCTCCGCACTATCCGATTCACACGGAGGAGAGGCCCTTCCAATGCCCGACTCCGGGAAGGGATTCAGGCGCAACTGCACCCTCATCACCCACCAGCGAACCCATACTGGGGAGAGGCCCTGTGAGTGTGATAAATGCAGGAAGAGGTTTTGACAGGCTGCAGTCTCCTCCTGCACCAGCGGATTCAACACAGACAAAAGGCCCTTCCAGTGCCCTGACTGTGGGAAGGGATTCCAGCGCAACTGCAACCTTGTCAAGCACCGGCGCATCCACACTGGGGAGAGGCCCTACGAGTGTCCCCAGTGCGAGAAGAGCTTCTCCAGCAGCTCTCACTTGACCTAGCACCAACGGAGGTACCAGTAAGGGAAGCCCTGCCAGTGCCCCAAGTGCAGGAAGAGCTTGGTGCGCTGCTTCACCTCACGGATGGGGATTATGTGGGGCTGGGTGTGTGGAATGTATTTGACAGCAAATAAAACTCTCATACTTACTGCTTTCTTTCCCGTTCATGTTCAGTCCGTTGCAGTTCTGTTTGCAGAGTGCCGCCTCCCAGAGTGTCCCCTCAGAGTGTCCGCCCTTGGCCTGAGCCCGCCCCTTTCCCCTCACGGTCCCGCCCTTTCCCTGCCCCCCATCCCCTCACGGTTCGCCCTTCGAGAACTGGGAGGAGGAGGAGGAGGAGGAGGAGGAGGGAAGAAGGAAGAGGCCGAGCAGCCGCAGCACAAGAGGAGAGGGAGAATCTCGTGGCCCGGGTGCTTCCTGAAGTCGCCGCAGCCCCGGGAGCATCGCCCCCCATTTTGCAGGTGCCCGGGCACAGGGAGCGCGGCCCAAATATCCCCGGGGTGCCTGGGTTTGGGGTTTTTGCGGGGGGGATGTTTGCAGCTGGCAGGGCTCCAAAGACGAGCCGCAGATGGCCCTCGGGGGGACATCGGGGGTCCCGGTGCCAGCAGTGGCTTCTCCCAGTATGAGTCTAGTTGATCCTCCCGTGAGCTTCCAGTTTCCTGGGCACTCCCAGTATGAGCCTCGTCACTCCCAGTATGGGCCTGTGCACTCCAGTGTAATCCTGGTCCCTTCCCCTGCCTTCCTGCATGATTCCAGGAACTCCCAGACGAGGTCAGTCCCTGCCAGTTCTTCCCTATGTTGATGCAAATTGCTCCCAGCACGGTCCCAGTTCCTCCCACTTTCATCCATTGTGTTCCCAGTTCTCCCAGTTGTCCCTAGCATAGTCGTAGGCACTCCCAGTATGATCCCAGTTTCTCCCAACAGGTCCCCAGTCACTCCCACTTGCCCCCAGCATGTTCCCAGTTCCACCAGCACCTTCCCAGTCTGGTCTCAGTTTGGTCCCAGTCACCACCTGGATGGTCTCAGACACTCCCAGTATATCCCAGTTGCCCTGAACATTCTCAAAGTCATTTCCAGGCACTCCCAGTCACCTCAGTGTGGTTCACTTGCCCCCAGTTTTCTTCCAGTTACTCCCAGTTCCTAAAATTATGTCCCCAGTTGGCTCCCAGCATGGGCCTGGTAGCTCCCAGTAACCCCAGTCAGAGTCCAGTAACAACCTCTAATCCCAGTATGATTGTAGCAACTCCCAGGATGATCCCAGTCACTTGCAGTCTAATCCCAGTTGCTCCCGGACACTCGCAGTACAATTCCAGTGCCTCCAGTATGATCCCAGTTGCTCCCTGTCTCTCCCAGTTTATCCCAGTTGCTTCTAGTGTGATCCCAGTCACTCCCACTTCCTCCCAGTTGTTTTCAGCACCATTCCAGTTGCTCCCAGTCAATCCCAGTATGATTCCAGCCCAGCTGTTCCCAGTCTGCTTCCATCACTCCACTATGGTTACAGACACTCCCAGTATGGTCCCAGTTGAACCCAGCTGTCCCTGCTCTAGTCCCAGTCACTGCCCATATGATCCCAGTCCCTCCCGGTATGATCCCACTTGCTCCCAGTTGCCCCCAGCATGGTCCTGGTTGTTCCCAGTGTGGTTCCAGTCATCTCAGTATGGTTCCAGACACTCCCAGTATATCCCAGTTGCTGTCACAATATCTGTAGTAATTTCCAGACACTACCAGTAGCCCCAGTAAGGTGTTAGTTCTCCCAGTATGATCCCCAGTCATGCCCAGTATATTCCAGTTGCCTCCAGAAGGCATCCAGTCCTTCCCAGTTCCTCTAGTTTGCTTGCAGCATGATCCCAGTTTCCCTCAGTTGCTCCCAGTAGCCCAAAGTGTGATCCCAGTCACTCCCTTTCAACCCCAGTATGATCCCAGTAAGCTCCAGCTTGATCCCAGTCACATGCCAGCCCTCCCAGTGTGGTCCCAGTATAATCCCAGTTGCTTCCAATCTCTCCCAGTATGGTCCCAGCTGCCTCCTGAATGGTTCCAATTGCTTCTTAGATCAACCCAGTCAGGCCCAGTATGATGCCATTTGCTCCCAGCATGCTCCCAGTTGCTGTTCAGGCCCTTGTATGGGGGATGATGTGCAGGGGTATGTTCCCAGTCAGGGCCATCCTCCCAGTCCAGTCCCTCCCAGTATGATCCAAATATGGCCCCAGTGTCCTCCCAGTCACTGTCAGAAGAAACCAGTTTTGTCCTACATGATTCCAGTTGCTCTCTTTCACCCTCACTTTCGTCCCAGTCACTCCCAGTACGATCCCAGTGTGATGTCAGTACAAAGCCAGTGCAGTCCCAGTCACTCCCAGTACGATCCCAGTCCAGCCCAGTCCCTGGCAGTGCTGCCACTGCTGGGATCCCCCAGCCCTGTGTGCGTTCCCCCCTGGCGGATGTGCCGAGAGGAGCCCCAAGGGCTGGCAGTGGCCAGGCAGGGTCCCCAGCAAGGCCCAGTTGGGATGTGCAGCCCCCAGTTTGCCCAGTTTGCCTCTCCTTTGGCCCGGGCCGGCTTCCCCCCGCCCGCAGCGGCTGGGAGCAGCCGAGAGCCCCGCGCTGCCCATCCCGACCTGTCCCGGCTCCATCCCCGCGCCGGCTGCGGGAACGGGGCACCGAGGGGGCGGCTGCTGGTGGGGGAGGAGGAGGAGGGAGGGAAGGGCAGGAATGGAAGGGGAGGAAGAGGCGCGGTTAGGGGGGAGGGGGAGGGGGAAAAGGGATGGAAGGGGAGGGATGGAAGAGGAGAAGGAGATGGAGAGAAAACAGAGGAGGACGAGGGGGGATGGAAGAGGAGGAGCGGGAGGAGAAAGAGGAGTGAAGGGGGCGGGGTGAGGGGGCAGGAGGAGAGGGAGGATGGATGGAGGAGGAGAAGGAGGTGGAGATAAGACAGAGGAGCGGGAGGAAGAGGAAGGACAAAGGCGGATGAAGCCTGAGCGGACGGATGCAGGCAGTCTGAGCCCTGCCTGAATTCGCAGCCCCCACCTGTGGGATCATCTCCCCCCCCATAGCGCAGGTGAGTGGGAACGGGGGATCCCGGCCTGGATATGCCGGGGGTCCCTGGGTTGGGTTTTTTGGGGGGATGTTTGGAGAATGAAGAAGTCCAAGGCTGAGCAGAAAAGGCCCCTCAAAGGACATCGGGGTGGTTTTGGCGGCTGCCAGCAGAGGCAGCCTGGAGGAGCAGAGCCCTGTGTCCCCCAGGAGCAGGTCCCCAAAGTGGGGAGACCAGAGAGGGGGGAGCGCCGCCATTGGCGGGAGCCTCAAGAGCCTGGAGAGGGGCAGGGGGGACTCCTTGGAGCCGCTGCAGAGAATGAGGGGAGAAGGGAGCCCAGGAGGCCAAACAGCCCCGGCATCCCGAAATGGGGAGAGCCAAGAGGGGGCAGGGCATCCCCGGGGACGCCCTGGGGGGATCTCCTTGCCCTTGCCTGTGGCATGGAGGCAAATCCCATCCTGGTCCTTGTCCTTACCCCCAGAGCAGGAGCTGAGCATGGAGAGCAGGGAGGACAAATGCCCGCGGCAGAACCTGCTGGAAGAGGCTGTTTTGAGCGGCTCCACGGCGCAGGAAGGCAACGGGGAGGAAAAGGCCTGGAGACGCCACACGAGGAGGGGCTGCAAACGCAGATCGCGGGGATCTGAGGGGGAAAGAGCCAGCCTGGGCCGGGAAGGTGGCCGGAGATCGAGCCAGAGCTCAGAGCTGGTGCTCCATGAGCAGCTCCATGATGGGGAGAAGCCCCACATGTGCGTGGAGTGTGGGAAGAGCTTCAGGTGGAACTCCAAGCTCATCGAGCATCAGATGATCCACACGGAAGAACGGCCCTATGAGTGTGGGGAGTGTGGGAAGAGCTTCAGCTTCAGTTCCAGCCTGATCAAGCACCGGAAAATCCACACTGGGGAACGGCCCCATGAGTGTGGGGAGTGTGGGAAGAGCTTCAGGACGAGCACCCACCTGATCAGCCACCGGATGACCCACACTGGTGAGAGACCCTACAATTGTGGAGAGTGTGAACAGACCTTCAGCCGGAAGTCCAACCTGATGCGGCACCAGGTGATCCACACGGGGGAGAAGCCCTACGAGTGTGGGGAGTGTGGGAAGAGCTTCAGGTGGAGCCCCACCTAATGTGGGAGATGATCCATACTGGGAGAGGCCTTGGGAGTGTGGGGGAGGGGAAGAGCTTCAGCTGCAGCTCCCACCTGACCAGCCACCAGAGGACCCACACTGGGGAAAGGCCCTATGAGTGTGGGGAATGTGGGAAGAGCTTCAGCTGCAACTCCAGCCTGATAAAGCACCAGAGGACCCACACTGGGGAACGGCCCTATGAGTGTGGGGAGTGTGGACAGAGCTTCAGCCAGAGCTCTGACCTCATCAAGCACCAGAGGATCCACACTGGGGAACGGCCCTACAAATGTGGGGAGTGTGGGAAGAGCTTCAGGTCAAGCTCTGACCTGATCAAGCACCAGAGAATCCACACCGGGGAACGGCCCTATGAGTGTGGGGAGTGTGGGAAGAGCTTCAGGGACCATGACACCCTGATCAGACACCGAAAGATCCACACTAGGGAGAGGCCTTACAAGTGTTTCGAGTGTGGGAATAGCTTTCGGTTCAACTCTCATCTCGTCCTTCACAATCTGAGTCACACAGAGGAGAGGCCCTTCTGCTGCCCCGATTGCGGGAAGGGATTCAAGTACAACTCCCAACTCATCGTCCACCAGCGAATCCACACCGGAGAGAGGCCCTATGAGTGTGGGGAGTGTGGGAAAAGCTTCTCTCAGAGCTCTCACTTGAACCGACACCAATGCAGCCGCCAGTAAGGGAAGCCCTGCGAGTGCAACGAGTGTGGGAAGAGCTTCGTGCGCTGCTCCAGCTCCATCCCCCACTGGAGGAACCACATTCCCTGTGATCCATGTTGAAACACACCTGGCTGCTTCTCCTTTTGGTTTCGCCTTAATTTTTTTATCTTCTCCCTCTCTCTGCACTCCAAAAGCGTAGAAGGATGGATCTCTCACCTCAAAACAACTCAAAGACCAGTGAAAACAGCTCAGTCTTAAAGGAAAAGAGCTCAGCTCCACATCAGAGTCGTTTTTCCCTGCTCAAAAAAACTCTAGCTTGTGACAAACTCACTCGATTCCACAGCCAACAGAGTGAGATGGGGTTGGGAGAGATTGGGAGAAGGGGGATCCCAATTTCGACCCGTGGGATGGGGATTGTGTGGGGCTGGGTGTGTGAGATGTATTTGATAGCAAATAAAACTCTCAGACTTACTGCTTTCTTTCCCGTTCATGTTCAGTCCGTTGCAGTTCTGTTTGCAGAGTGCCGCCTCCCAGAGTGTCCCCTCAGAGTGTCCGCCCTTGGCCTGAGCCCGCCCCTTTCCCCTCACGGTTCCCGCCCTTTCCCTGCCCCCTTTCCCATCACGGTTTCCAGCCGGTTAGCGGGGAGGAGCAGGGGGAGGAGAGATGGAAGAGGAGGGATGAAGGCGGAGAGAGAGCAGCGATGGAAGGAGGAGAAGGAGGTGGGGTTAGGGAGGAGGAGGAGGAGAAGGGATGAAAGGGGAAGGATGGAAGAGGAGAAGGAGGTGGAGATAACACAGAGGTGCGGGAGGGGGATGGAAGAGGAGGAGCGGGAGGAAGAGGAAGAGGAGGGACAAAGGGGGATGAAGGCTGAGGTGAAGCTTCCGCGCGGTCGAACCCTGCCTGAGTTCGCAGCCCCCACCCGTGGGATCATCGCTCCCCGCATCGCGCAGGTGAGTGGGGAGGATGGGATGGGCCCTGAGATCCCGGGGGGTCTCTGGGTTGGGTTTTCTGGGGGGATGTTTGGAGAATGAAGAAGTCCAAGACTGAGCGGAAAAGGCCCCTTGGGGGGACATCGGGGGGTGCAGTGCCGTCCTGCCGGGGACGCCCCGGGGGGATCTCGTTACCCTTGCCTGTGGCACGGAGGCAAATCCCATCCTGTCCTTGTCCTTCCTCCCCCAGAGCAGGAGCTGAGCATGGAGAGCAGGGAGGACGAATGCCCGCGGCAGAACCTGGTGGAAGAGGTCGTTTTGAGCGGTTCCACGACGCAGGAAGGCAACGGGGAGGAAAAGGCCCGGAGACGCCACACGAGGAGGGGCTGCAGACGCAGATCGCGGGGATCTGAGGGGGAAAGAGCCAGCCTGGGCCGGGAAGGTGGCCGGAGATCGAGCCAGAGCTCAGAGCTGGTGCTCTGTGAGCAGCTCCATGATGGAGAAAAGCCCCACATGTGCGTGGAGTGTGGGAAGAGCTTCAAGTGGAACTGCGACCTGATCAAGCACCAGAGGACCCACACTGGGGAACGGCCCTACAAGTGTGGGGAGTGTGGGAAGAGCTTCAGCCGGAACTGCCACCTGATCCAGCATCAGGTGATCCACACTGGGGAACAGTCTTACGAGTGTGGGGAGTGTGGGAAGAGCTTCAGCCGGAACTGCCACCTGATCCAGCATCAGGTGATCCACACTGGGGAACAGTCTTACGAGTGTGGGGAGTGTGGGAAGAGCTTCAGGTGGAGCTCCGACCTGATCAAGCATCAGATGATCCACAGTGGGGAGAGGCCGTATGAGTGTGGGGAGTGTGGGAAGCGGTTCAGGTCGAGCACCCATCTGATCAGGCACCAGGTGACCCACACTGGGGAGAAGCCCTATGAGTGTGGGGAATGTGGGAAGAGCTTCGGACAAAGAGAGAGCCTTATCATGCACCAGAGGACCCACACTGGGGAACGGCCCTATGAGTGTGAGCAGTGTGGGAAGAGCTTCACCCAGCGCTCCAGCCTGATCCAGCACCAATTGACCCACACCGGGGAACGGCCGCATGAGTGTGGGCAGTGTGGGAAGAGGTTTCAGACCACCTCCAGTCTCGTCTTGCACCAGCGGATTCACACAGAGGAGAAGCCCTTCCGCTGCCCCGACTGTGGGAAGGGATTCAGGCAGAACTCCAACCTCATCCAACACCAGCGCATCCACACTGGAGAGAGGCCCTACGAGTGTGGGGAATGTGGGAAGAGCTTCAGACTGAACTCGCACCTGACCAGCCACCAGGTGATCCACACCGGGGAGAAGCCCTACCAGTGTGTTGAGTGTGGGAAGAGCTTCAGGTGGGGCTCTGACTTGATCAAGCACCAGAGGACCCACTCTGCTGAGAGGCCCTACGAGTGTGGGGAGTGCGGGAAGATCTTCAGCCACCATTGCTCCCTGATCAGGCACCAGAGGACCCACACTGGGGAGAGGCCCTATGAGTGTTCCGAGTGTGGGAAGGGCTTTACGAGCAGCTCCAAACTCCTCCGACACTATTGGATTCACACAGAGCAGAGGCCATTCCAGTGCTCTGACTGCGGGAAGGGATTCAGGCAGAACTCCCAACTCATCGTCCATCGGCGCATCCACACTGGGGAGAGGCCCTACGAGTGTCCCCAGTGTGGGAAGAGCTTCTCCAGCAGCTCCAACTTGAGCAAACACCAACGGAGGCACCACTGAGGGAAGCCCTGTGAGTGCCATGAGTGTGGGAAGAGCTTTGTGCACTGCTCCAGCTCCATCCCCCACTGGAGGAGGCACTTTGGGCACAGCCCTGGTCACTCACATTCCCTGTGATCCATGTTGGGAACACCGCTGGCTGCTGTTTCTTTTAGTTTCACCTTAATTTCTTTTTGTTCTCCATCTCTTTGCAATCCAAAAGCCAATATGGGTACATCTGTCACCTCAAAACCACTCAAATCCCAGTGAAAACAGCTCAATCCCATCCTGGAAGTGCTCACACCCACCTCAAAAAAACTCAATGTCATACCAAACGAACTTGACTCCACAGCCATCAGAATAAGGTGGGGTTGGGGAGAGATTGGGAGAAGTGGGATCCCATTTTGGAGCGGTGGGATGGGGATTCTGTGGGGCTGGGTGTGTGGGATGTATTTGATAGCAAACAAAGCTCTCTGACTTACTGATTTCTTTCTCGTTCCTTTTCAGTCCGTTGCAGTTCTGTTTGCAGAGTGCTGCCTCCCAGAGTGTCCCCTCAGAGTGTCCGCCCTTGGCCTGAGCCCACCCCTTTCCCCTCACGGTTCCCGCCCTTTCCCTGTCCCCTTTCCCCTCACGGTTCGACCTTCGGGAAACGGGGGAGGAGGAGGGGGGAGGGAAGAAGAGGCCGAGCGGCCGCAGCAGAAAACGAGAGGGAGAATCTCGTGGTCCTGGCGCTCCATGAAGTCGCTGCAGCCGCGGGAGCATCGCCCCCATCCCGCAGGTCCCTGGGCGGGGGGAGCTGAGCCCAAATATCCCGGGGGGTGCCTGGGTCTGGGTTTTTTTGCGGGGAGATGTTTGCAGCTGGCAGGGCTTCAAAGCTGAGCCGCAGATGGACATCGCGGGTCCCTGGCAGGTGTTTCTGGGGGGTCCGTCCAGGTGCCGGCAATGTCTGCTCCCAGTATGAGCCCAGTTGGTCCCCCCGTGTGCTTCCAGTTTCTTCAGCACTCCCAGTATGACCCTGGTCATTCCCAGTATGAGTTCTCTCACTCCCACTATGACCCCAGTCACTCCCTGCAGGATCCCAGCCACTCCCAGTACGGGCCCAGTCCCTCCCAGTCATCCCCTCTGATGATGCAATTTGCTGCCACGAAAATCCCAGTTTCTCCCAGTTCCATCCAGTGTGTTCCCAGTTTTCCCAGTTTCCCCTGGCATAATAATAGTCACACCCAGCATGGTCCCGGTATAATCCCAGTTGCTTCCAATCTCTCCCAGTATGGTCCCAGCTGTCTCCAGCGTGGTTCCAGTTGCTTCCTAGATCAGCCCAGTCAGTCCCAGTATGATGCCATTTGCTCCCAGCATGCTTCCAGTTGCTCCCAGTCAGGCCCAGTATGGGGGATGATGTACAGGGTATGTTCCCAGTCACTCTCAGATCCTCCCAGTATTAGTCCAGTCCCTCCCAGTATGATCCAAATGTGGCCCAGTGTGCTCCCAGTTACTGCCAGAATAAACCAGTTTTGCTCTACGTGGTTCCAGTTCCTCTTGTTCACCTCCACTTTCCTTCCAGTCACTCCCAGTATCCCCCAGTGTACCCCAGTTTCCTCCAGCATCTTTCCAGTTCCTTCCAGTATGATCCCATTTGCTCACAAACACTCCCAGTCAGCCTCAGTGTAGTGGCACTCACTGCCAGTATGATCCCAGTCACCTCCAGCATGATGATCCCAGTTCATCCCAGTATAAGTCCAGCAGTTTCCAATCATCCCCAGCATGCTCCCAGTCACTCCCAGTTCCTCCCAGTTGCTCCTGCCATGATCCCAATTTCTCACAGCGGCTCCCAGTCATCCTCAGCATAATCCCAGTCACTCCCAGTAAATCCCATTTGCCCCTAACATGGTCTCAAGCACCACTCGCAGGCTCCTGTTCACTCCCAGTATGATCCCAGTAGGATCCCAGTCTCCATCAGTGTGATCACAGTCTGCCGTGGTACGGCAGTATGATCCCAGTGTGATGTCAGTACAAAGCCAGTACAGCCCTAGTCACTCCCAGTACGATCCCAGTGTGATGTCAGTACAAAGCCAGTACAGTCCCAGTCACTCCCAGTACGATCCCAGTCCAGCCCAGTCCCTGGCAGTGCTGCCACTGCTGGGATCCCCCAGCCCTGTGTGCGTTCCCCCCTGGCGGATGTGCCGAGAGGAGCCCCAAGGGCTGGCAGTGGCCAGGCAGGGTCCCCAGCAAGGCCCAGTTGGGATGTGCAGCCCCCAGTTTGCCCAGTTTGCCTCTCCTTTGGCCCGGGCCGGCTTCCCCCCGCCCGCAGCGGCTGGGAGCAGCCGAGAGCCCCGCGCTGCCCATGCCGACCTGTCCCGGCTCCATCCCCGCTCCAACCGCGGGCTGCGAGGGCTGCGGGAACGGGGCACCGAGGGTGCGGCTGCTGCTGGGGGAGGAGGAGGAGAGAGGGAAGGGCAGGGATGAAGGAGGAGAAAGAGGTGGGGTAAGGGGGGAGAAGCAGGGTGGGGGGAGATGGAAAAGGAGGGATGAAGGCGGAGAGAGAGCAGCGATGGAAGGAGAAGGAGGTGAGGTTAGGGAGGAGGAGGAAGAGGAGAAGAAGGAGAAGGGATGGAAAGGGATGGATGGAAGAGATGGACGTAAGACAGAGGAGGAGGAGTAGGAGGGGGATGGAAGAGGAGAAGCGGGAGGAGAAAAAGGAGTGAAGGAGGCGGGGTTAGGGGGGAGGAGGAGAGGGAGGAGGGATGGAGGAGGAGAAGGAGGTGGAAATAAGACGGAGGAGGAGCGGGAGGAAGAGGAGGGACAAAGGCGGATCATGGCGGAGCTGAAGGAACCACAGTCGAGCCCTGCCTGAATTCGCAGCCCCCACCTGTGGGATCATTCCCCCGTCGCGGAGGTGAGCGGGGAGGAGGAGCTGAGCCCAGATATCCCGGGCGGGCCCTGGGTTGGGTTATTTTGGGGGGATGTTTGGAGAATGAAGAAGTCCAAGGCTGAGCGGAAAAGGCCCCTTGGGGGGACATCGGGGATGGCGGTGGCGGCTGGCGGCAGAGGCAGCCTGGAGGAGCAGAGCCCTGTGTCCCCCAGGAGCCCAAAGTGGGGAGCCCAGAGAGGGGGGAGCGCCGCCATTGGCGGGAGCCTCAAGAGCCTGGATAGGGGCAGGGAGGACTCCTTGGAGCCGCTGCAGCCCCGAGCAGAGAATGAGGGGAGAAGGGAGCCCAGGAGGCCAAACAGCCCCGGCATCCCGAAATGGGGAGAGCCAAGAGGGGGGAGCTTTTGGGATTGCTGGGGCTGCCAGCAGGCTGGGCAGGGCGGGCACCGAGGAGAAGGGGGACCCCCAATCCAAGCGTGACCCCAGCAGCTGGGACAGGGGGGAACCCCTGAAGACCAGAGGGGAGGGGCCAGGGACCTGGAATGCCTGGGAGGCTTTTTTTGGGCTATATCTTGGTGTATGGGAGATTTTTATGGAGCCCAGGTGGCCGGTGACTTGTGGAGATGGACTCGGGGAGAGGGACCTTCAAATTCAACTTGCTTATCCCTTGTTTTCCCCAAACCAGGATTTCCCATTGCCAAGCCCTGGGAGTCTGCGAGGAAGAGGAAGATGCCCCAGGACACTGAGGCAGGTGAGGAGGACGTCAGTGTCTCTGGAATGCTTAAAAACAGAGGGTTTTGGGAAATCTGCAAAAGACAAGCCTCAGAGACAGTCAAACTGTGATTAGAACTTTGCAGCAGCCATAAGTAAAGCAAGGAGAAATAGAACAATGGTATGTGTATTAACACTTACCTAGAATAAATCCCTGACCTGCAGAAAAGTATATCTAGGAAGATATTAGGAAGTTCCAAGGATAATAGTGGAGCTGTGTACATTGTGTTTTAAGGCTTACAAGCAGGTATTGTATTTGAAATAAGCAAGCAGTGTTTTAACCGAAGGCACATTTGCTTTGATGGAACTACTGTCGATATGCTTTTGCTTTGTGTGATTGGTCAAAAATCTTTTAAAGTAAGTTTTAACATTAAATTCTTTGTCTGCTACCTGTGATGTGAGCTGCTGGCATCTTCCCATTGTCATAACCATGTAATAAGACCGAAGCTGGAAAATAAAACAGCTCAAGACGTGTTCCTAGCAGTCCTGTCCTGTTTGTGATTTGTGCACAGCCCCGAGCTGGCGATGAGTGCCCCTTTTCCCTCTGTGCTGATCCATCTCCCCGCCCAGCACAGTCCCCAGGCTGCAGCAGAGCCCTGGGGGGATCTCCTTGCCCTTGCCTGTGGCACGGAGGCCAATCCCATCCTGTCCTTGTCCTTCCTCCCCCAGAGCAGGAGCTGAGCATGGAGAGCAGGGAGGACAAATGCCCACTGCAGAACCTGCTGGAAGAGGCCGTTTTGAGCGGCTCCACGGCGCAGGAAGGCAACGGGGAAGAAAAGGCCCGAAGACGCCACACGAGGAGGGGCTACAGACGCAGATCGCGGGGATCTGAGGGGGAAAGAGCCAGCCTGGGCCGGGAAGGCAGCCAGAGATCGAGCCAGAGCTCGGAGCTGGTGCTCCATGAGCAGTTCCATGATGGGGAGAAGCCCCACAAGTGCGTGGAGTGTGGGAAGAGCTTCAGGTGGAACTGCCACCTGATCAAGCACCAGAGGACCCACACTGGGGAACGGCCCTACGAGTGTGGGGAGTGTGGGAAGAGCTTCAGGTGGAGCTCCAGCCTGATCCAACACCAGAGGATCCACGCTGAGGAACGGTCTTACAAGTGTCGGAAGTGTGGGAAGAGCTTCAGGTGGAGTTCTAGCCTGATCCAGCACCAAGTGATCCACACTGGAGAGAAGCCCTATGAGTGTGGGGAGTGTGGGAAGAGCTTCAGTCTGAGCTCCAACCTGATCAAGCACCAGATGATCCACAGTGGGGAGAGGCCGTATGAGTGTGGGGAGTGTGGGAAGAGCTTCATCCGCAGGTCTGACCTGATCAAGCACCAGAGGACCCACACTGGAGAAAGGCCGTACCAGTGTGGGGAGTGTGGGATGCGCTTCAGCGAGAGCTCCACCCTGATCACGCACCAGAGGACCCACACTGGGGAGAGGCCCTATGAGTGTGATAAATGCAGGAAGAGGTTTCAGACCAGCTCCAGTCTCCTCCAGCACTATCGGATTCACACAGAGGAGAGGCCCTTCCGCTGCCCCAACTGCGGGAAGGAATTCAAGTACAACTCTTCCCTTGTCAGGCACCGGCGCATCCACACTGGGGAGAGGCCCTACGAGTGTCCCCAGTGTGGGAAGAGGTTCTCACAGAGCTCAGCCTTGACCCAACACCAACGGAGGCACCGGTAAGGGAAGCCCTGCGAGTGCCCCGAGTGCGGGAAGAGCTTCGTGCGCTGCTCCAGCTCCATCCCCCGCTGGAGGAGGAACTTTGGGTACAGCCCTGGTCATTCACATTCCCTGTGATCCACGTTGGGAACACACCTGGCTACTTCTCCTTTTGGTTTTACCTTGATCTTTTTCTCTTCTCCCTCTCTCTGCAGTCCAAAAGCCAAGAGGGATGGATCTTTCATGTCAAGACCACCAAAACCCCACTGAAACCAGCTCAGTCTTACCCGAAAAGGACTCAGACCTACATCAAATGGGCTTTTTCCCACCTCAAAAAAACCCTAACTCTTCACAAATTCACTTGATTCCACAGCCACTAAGATGGCTGAGATGGGGTTGGGAAGAGATTGGGAGAAGTGGGATCCCATTTTGGAGTAGTAGGATGGTGATTGTGTGGGGCTGGTTGTGTGAGATGTATTTGATAGCAAATAAAACTCTCAGACTGATTTTTCTCCCGCTCCTTTTCATTCCGTTACATTTCTGTTTGCAGAGTGTCCCCTCAGAGTGTCCGCCCTTGGCCTGAGCCCGCCCCTTTCCCCTCACGGTTCCGCCCTTTCCCTGCCCCCTTTCCCCTCACGGTTCCCGCCCTTTCCCTGCCCCCTTTCCCCTCACGGTTCCCGCCCTTTCCTTGCCCCTTTTCCCCTCACGGTTCCTGCCCTTTTCTCGCCCCCTTTCCCCTCTACGGTTCGGCCTTCGGGAACGGGGGAGGAGGAGGAGGGAAGGAGGAAGAGGCCGAGCGGCGAAGACGAGAGGGAGAATCTCATGGCCCGGGCCCTCTCTGAAAGTGCTGCAGCCCCTGGAGCATCGCCCCCCATCCCTGCCTGGGCAGGGGGAGCTCGGCCCAAATATCCCGGGGGGTGCCTGGGTCTGGGGTTTTTTGCGGGGGGATGTTTGGAGCTGGCAGGGCTCCAAAGCTGAGCCACAGATGGACATCGGAGGGGTCTCAAAGCTGGCAGTGGCTTCTCCCAGTATGAGCCCAGTTGCTCCCCCGTGTGCTTTCAGTTTCCTCGGCACTCCCATTATGGGCCTGTGCAGTCCCAGTATAATCCTGGTTACTTCCCCTGCCTGACTGCATGATCACAGGCACTCCCAGACGAGGTCAGTCCCTCCCAGTCCTTCCCTATGATGATGCGAATTGCTCCCAGCAGAGTTCCAGTTCCTTCCACTATCAGTGTGTTCCCAGTTCTCCCAGTTGTCCCTAGCATAGTCCTAGTCACTCCCAGTATGATCCCAGTCTCTCCCAGCAGGGCCCCAGTCACTCCCACTTGCCCCCAGTGTGTTCCCACTTCTACCCAGCACCTTCCTTGTCGCTCCCAGTATGGGCCCAGTCACCACCCATATGGGTCGGAGGCCCTCCCAGTACCAGTTGCCCTGAACATTCCGTCAGTCATTGCCAGGCACTCCCCATTACCTCAGTGTGGTTCACTTGCCCCCAGTTTTATCCCAGTTGCTCCCAGTTCCTCTAATTATGTCCCCAGTTGGCTCCAGCATGGGCCTGGTAGCTCCCAGTGATCCCCAGTCAGGGTCCAATCACACCCACTCTAATCCCAGTATGATTGTAGCCACTCCCAGTATGATCCCAGTCACTTGCAGTCTAATCCCAGTTGCTCCCAGACAGTCCCAGTATAATTCCAGTGCCTCCAGTGTGATCCCAGTTGCTCCCTGTGAATGCCAGCATGACCCCAGTAGCCTCCAGTATGAGCCCAGTGATTCCCTGTCTCTCCCAGTTTATCCCAGTTGCTTCCAGCTTGTTCCCAGTCACTCCCACCTCTTCCCAGTTGCTTTCAGCACCATTCCAGTTGCCCCCAGTCAATCCCAGTATGATTCCAGTCACCCTCAGAGTGATCCCAGTTGCTCCCAGTCAGGCCCAGTATGGGGGATGATGTGCAGGATATGTTCCCAGTCACTCTCACATACTCCCAGTATTAGTCCAGTCACTCCCAGTATGATCCAAATATGTGTGCTCTTTTTAGCTTTTTCAACTTCTCCGGTTTCTTCTCCACACAGCCCTTTGGCTGTGGTTTCCTGTCACCTTTGTTGCAAAGCTAGCTCCTGCAGCCTTTGCTGCCTATTTTTGGCTCTTCTGGGCCTCTTTCTTTTCCAGCTCTTTGCTCCATCTCTCTCTGCAATTTCCGCAGGTCCTTGGACTGCTTGTCCTCATGTCAGGGGTCACCACGAATTATATAAATAACACCCGTGATGGTCGTGTGTCTGAGACATAACCCACGACAAAACTCCCCTTGGTCATCAGCAGATCTGATTTATTGTATCAGACACCCTTTCATAGGCAATTCAAAAACTCATGGTGCTACACAGACATTGGTCTAAACTCTGTGCCCCAGAGACTCTTAACCAGTCAAATGCTTGTGTTTTAGGAGAATTGTTATTTGTCCAAGCCTCCGTCAGTCAGCCCAAAGGCTGGTTTGTGGAGGTGGGCTGGATTTGTTATTTATAACTGGATTCATGTTCAGCTTGCAATGCAACAGGCAACCAAAGTACTTATTTGGGAAGGATTGGAATAATTTTCATATACTTGGAAAAATCCTGCATTGAAAAGAGCCATTTTCAACTGATAAATTTAATTCACTACCTGCTGCTCCAGGTGACACATCTTGCCTCCAACAAGGAAAAATCTCTGTGCTTACAGCAGCAGCTGGAGGTGGTGGAAAGGAGGAGGAGAGATGTTCACTTGCCAGAAAGGTGGAACCAGCCAGGCAGCTTTGGAAGGGTGGAGGTGCAGCAGTAGCAAATGGGAAGCTCTGCGCTGGGCTTTGGGACAAAACAATGTGAAAGGGCATTACAAAAATCCAGTAAAAACAAATGAGCTATTGATTGTTCTCAGCACAGTTGTGCCAGACTCGCTGCAAATTCAGACTGGGGGTCCCAGGCCTCCTGTTTCATGCTGGCATTTGTCCTTGCACCAGCCCCCTGCCCACACCTGTTCTGCCCCTCCCAGTGGGGCTCAGCCTTCAGCTCTGCTGGGTGTGCCAATGCATCTCCCTCCTGCAACCCCGGGACGTGCTGTCTCTGCTCAGGAGCATCACTAGGTTTTGTAAAGAGTGCTGGTGACCTCTGGTGTGCTTGAATCTATTGTCAGAGTGACATCAGCTGGGAAATGCTGGTAGTGGAGCAGTACTTCTTTTTAAGAAGTTACTTTCCACCCTATAGTACATAGAAAATCAACCTCAGTTCTTCTGAAATCAAAAAATCCTAAGAAAATTGTAACTTTCCATAATCTGAAAGCAAGCAGTGTCCTCCCTCTTCAAGAGCATTACCAAGATTAATATCCAATGAAGTTGCACTTTGATTATTTCTTGTCACTGTAAATTCTTCACAGATGAAATGAGAAAGAGTGAGGCACAGCAGTGCAGCTGAGGGACAGAGCTCAGCACAGTGAAGTTTCCTCTTTTAGTCACACAGGAATGAAGCTTCAGCATCAGCTCTTATGGAGGCAGGAGTTGACAGCGGTCATACTGAAGGGCTGCTGAGAATGTTTCTTTCCTGGTCCTTCTAGTGATAGTAATTGTATTTGAATTTACTGTTAGGACTACAGGCTCCTCATTAAAAGGCAAAGCCTTTACAACACAATACTGAGTCAACATGTTTATAATAATTGATGTCACAGGCTGCCCACATGCATTACCATGCAAGAACCTAATGGATTTCATATGATCAAGGCATAAAGCACAATTGTATTTCTTTCTGAAAGCTATCCAGAATTGCTGCAGACAAGTGGGAAATATATCAGGAGTTCTTCTTTGACAAGAAAGAATACATATTGTATTTCTGAATGTGTGATAGGTGTGGGTGGAGAAATCCTTCTCAAAGAGGAAGATAGGTAAAGAAATTCTCAGAGACTCAGATCAGCATTGAAAAAAGGTTTCTTTTCCTTGGGGCAGGAGACTATTCAATTTTTTTAGCCAAAAATCTCTATAGGTACAGCTGAGCTCATCTTTTGGGAAATAAGCTGTATGAGATCTTACTTGCCAATATCTGTGTTTGCTTCTCTTACACCTATTATTGGTTTGCTGAACCACTACAACCAGGGTTTCAATTAAGATTTTGTTTAATGACTAAAGATTTACAGTTCCAGCAAGTGACAGGCATTTTTCATTGTCTAAGTTAAACCTTGCAAAGGGAAATGACCTCTTTTCCAAATAGAAAACTGATTGCCCTGAAGGTCACGGAGAAAAACCACATTTTTCAGACACAAGCTACTTTAAAAGATGTTGAAAATATCTCCTGAAAACCAGTCTGCATGCACAGCATGTCCTTTTGAAGAAAGGAAAAAAGCCAAGCTTCCCAGCAAAGAGTGACTCCTGGACTTATTTTGGCACCAATGTCCCTTGGCAAAAAGGCAGGTGCTGAGCTAGCACACTCCCTGGGACCACTGTCAGGAAAAAGGAATACTTTTGCCTGCTGTACTTCCACTTCATTGAAGACTTTCAAAGGCATAAGGAAGGAATAAAGTGCTTAAATAAAGCAAATAGCTCCAGTAATTCCCAAATTATTTGTGAAACTCATATTGAGCTGGTATGAAGTTTGTGAGTTTCTCTGCAGTGAAAAAACTTTTATTTGGTTCCTGGTTAAAACAAAATTGTCATCAGTGGCTCAAGCAATGGAAAAATGTACAGCATTACCAGTTTACATTTCTAGTGAGTGCTCTTATGTATTGGTTTGGCATGGCCTGGTTTTTGGCAGCAGGGGGGCCACAATGATGGTTTCTTTGAAAAGCTGCTGGAAGCTTCCCACCATGTCTGACAGAGCTAATCCCTGATGGCTCTGAAGATGGACATGCTGCTGGCCAAAACTGGGCCAATGACAGAGGCTGGTAATGCCTCTGTGAGGACATATTTAAGAAGAATCAAAACAAAGTCACAAGTTTTTGCTTCTTGTCAGAGGAGGGGAGGAGGTGAGAACATGTGACAAAACAACATGGAGACACCAAGGTCAGTGGAGACAGAGGGGGAGGAGGTGTGGTGGTCCAGATGCCGGAGCCCAGCCTCCTCTGCAGGCCAAGGTGAGGACCATGGTGAAGCAGGTTGTCCCCCTGCAGGCCATGGATCCATGGGGGATGCAGAAATCCACCCACAGCCTGTGGGGGAGATGCCCAGGCTGGAGCAGGTGGATGCCTGGAGGAGGCTGTGATCCAGTGGGAGACCCGGTGAACAGACAGGGCCCTGCTCCCAGGCTGGAGCAGCCTGTCCTTGGAGGACTGCACCCCGTGGAAAGACAGAGCCATGATGCAGCAGTTTTGGGAGAACTGTCTGCCCGTGGGTGGAATTCACGCTGCAGCAGGTGCGGTGTGGCTGCTGCTTGTGAGAGTGGACCCATGATGGGGAAGTTCACAGAGAACTGTCTCCCATGGGAGGGACCCCATGGTCTCACATGGGATGGACTCCTCTCCTGGAGCAGTGGAAGAAAATCTTGGTGGTGACCTGACCAAAACCGCCATGCCCTGTCTCCCTGTGCTGTCAGTGGGAAGGAAGGAGAGCTGGGGGGGAGAAGCTGTTTTCAGGGCTTATTTTACTTCTCATCATCCCCCTCTGATTCTGTTGGTGATAAATTTCACTTTGCAACTTCAAGTTGAGCCTGCTTTGCCCTTGAAGCTTTTTCTGCTTGTCCTTATCTCAACTCAGGAATCCTTTGTTAACTTTTTTTTCCTTTTCCCTCCTCTGCGCAGCTGTGGGTGTCTGGCATTGGGCCAGCACCAAACCACGGCATCCTATGTAATCACAAGGCCAAATACAGTTAAAAAAATGAAATACAAGATTCCCCAGAAGGCAGAGGCCTCAAGATCCAAATTCTTAAATTGGTAATTTGAAATGCTTCATTGAATAACACTGTGATACAATAGCCTGTTGGAAGCTGCTCCCCAGGATCACTGCTCACAAGACATATCTGTTAGCTGATATTGAAAACAATTCTGCATAAGATGCCCAAAGTTTACTCAGGGTAGGTTTTTCAGGCCCCTTCACTGAAACACAGATAATGACAGAATCCATGTTTCCAGGTGTGCACTGATGAAAATGATAAGAGGAAAAACTGCATTTATCTATTTAATTCCCAGCCCAAGGGGATAATCAATGCCAGTTGCTTTGGTTAGCAGCTGGTGAGAATAAAACCAAGAACTACCCTGACACCATCTGGTTTAGTTATAAAGGCTCTGGGAGAGAGGGAGCCAAGAGGAGACAGTCCTTTGGCACACCAGGCTGCTCCCAACCTGCAGCTCCAGCTCTCAGTGAGCTTTTCTCAGAACTACTTGGGCTGAATCAGGCCATTTTTTGCTTCCCTTCATTTTTGTTTTTAAGTGATGGCTCTGTTTCCATTCCTTCTGGCTTGCCTGCACCTTCAGCCAACATCAGTGCTCTACCTGCATTTATATGTGGTCTATTTAACAATAGGTGACAGGAGGCATTTCTGAGCATTTCTTTGCACCTCTAAGGAAGTTTTATTACTTCCCTCCATTTGCACTCTTCAGCCAGGTTTGTCTTAAGAATAAACAGAAAATTAAAGCACTCACCCATTTCAGCTTTCTCTACTGCATGGTGAAGTCCAAAGCACCTAATACTATCTGACCAAGCAAATTTGGAGGGACACCCCTTACCCTGTATATATAGGTACTTATGTATTTTTATAAACTTGCAACAGCATTTTTCTGTCAGGACATGTTCTGTCCCTCAACAAAAATCAGTCTTGGGCAACATCCCTTGGATACCTTGGCAGAACACCCAGGCAAAGGTCATCTGTTTTCTTTGTACCTACCATTATGGTCTAGTTTGCCTTCTGAACTAAGACAAAACTCTCTTGCCACCTGTCTGGTTTTAATAAAATGAATTCATATTGCTATTTCCAGTTTGATGCCAGTTTAGTACCCTAAACCAGCTATTGGTATGATATTGTGCTCTGTCTGGTTACTGCCTCTCCTTGAAGAACTACCCTCCTTTTGACAAAATATTACAGGAGTAACAATTAAACTAATTGTTGAAAGCTGTTTTCTAAAATAATTGAGGCTTTTCTACCCTGACACAAGCAGGGCCAGGAATAACAGCTCCCTGTTTTTTTCCTGCTTCTGCAGTTGAGCTATGTTCAGGAAGTGGCCAGTCTATAGCATCATGCTGTCTGTTGCAAAAAGGCTGAATTACTATACTTCATTTTCCTAGCTGGGCACACTAATTTGGGCATGGTTGCACTGGCCCAGCTCTTCAGTTTCACAGATCTTGTGTTTAATGCTCATTACTCTTTAGATGTAACTGACCCATTAGTTGAGTAAGAAAGACACAAACTTCTCTCTAAAAACTCCTCTACTCTGTAGCTATTGCCCAGATGATTATTTTTCTTTTCAGTTGTACTAACGTCACTTCAGGCTCAGTGAATTATGCCTGAGGACAAGTTCAAGCTCCTGTTACAGCTTCTAGTTTCTTTCTGGGTACAGTTCAGGTCATCTTATTAATTTATGGTTGTTAGCCAAATAGCTTCCCATTGGTTCTGCCTCCCTCAGCTCTCTTCACAGGAACAAGTCGAGTTTCAGTGTGAGTTCTGCATCCTGACTGTTCCTAACCTCCTCTCACTGCTCTCACTGGGGCCATCAAAGTGGGTACTACAGATTTCAACACAGGGCACTTTCGCTGAAGCCCAACAGGCTGGCTAGCCATAGGATCTGGGAGTTTCTGGAATAAAACATTGCTTTCCTGGAGGAAAAAAAAAAGAATCTATTATCTACCCTAACCCTGAAGTTTAAAGAACTGCACCCTGTAGGTGTCTAATTAATGTCTAGTTAATCTCATTAAATCTCACCTCTTGCATTCTCACTCTTCCAGACTAATTGTTTTTCCATGCGTGGTTTCCAGCTTTCACCCTGATGAGATTTGTATAAAACACACTGGTTTCTCATTGTCTGCTGTAGCCCAAGGTTTATGCAAACCAGTTCATATGAAGCAGCTCCTGCAGAGTCCCTGAAGATGAGAATATTGAAAAACCAAATCCTATCAGGATGAAGGGGGAAGCAGCTAACTCACATTATTTCATCCTAAATTACGTTTCCCTAACCAGATGGAATTTCAAATAAACAATAACTCTTCTAACAAACAGATTTTTTAGTGCCATCCATGTTTGCTCCCATTACAATCAGTAATTGATTATATTAATATATAATTCCTATAATTTGCTTTTCATCTACTGAGATGGAGGTATGCTACCTTGATTAGTGCATTCTGAGAGGTAGGTCCCATAGGACTAGAAATACAGCTCCTAAATGCTAATTTCAACATTTAGGTTAAAAGGCACATGGAAGAGGTAAGAAAAAAAAGTCTTTAAGATTTCAGACCTATTATGGATGGACAGTTTAAATTTTTTATTATGTGAGCTCATTTAGATAATTAGTAACAAATACTTGAAGCAATTCAGTAGACAAAATGGAGGATTTTGACAAATTTACAGTCTCCCCCAATTTGTGCTAAACTAAACAAGCATTTTCTCTGTTTTTTCGGAACAAATATTTCAATATGAAAATTATTAAAAACTGATCTTTTAAAATATTTCATGTCTAGTAGTTGTTTTATAAGTCAAGAACTGCTGGACTATGAAAAACCAATGTTCTTTTTAGCTCAGTTTTTAGCTTTTTCTGGTAACTATTTACATGAGGATTCCAATTATTTCTTTATAGTTTCTTTTTGAACTGACTTCATTTTTATTAAGTAGCTGCACAAGTAAGTTGCTTAAAACTACAATCAATTACTTCTTTGGATTCTTTTTTTCCCATCACAGCTGGTTACAGTGACACCGCCTACAAAAAGAAGTTACATGGACATTGTGTGCCAAAAACCACAAACACAACAAATTATTCCTCTGTCTTTTCAAAGTAAATGAGAACTGTTCTGCGGCCCCCAGACCCGTCTTCTGATACAACTGCCACTAGAAGCATTTCATTTTGGTTTTCAGAAGCCCAGTTTCACAAGTAAAAGGCAATTTTAATTAGACTCCTGCAATATCAGACAATATTTGTTTTTCCCTTTTCAGCATTTTTTAACCTTCGTTTCAAGTTATGAATGGGTAAGATATCAATACTCCAAAATTGCAAGATGGTAAAATTTCAGTTTGGTGTGCCATTACATTCTATGGGCTCCAATCATGAAATAATGAGGCAAAATGTAATGGAGCAATAATGTATCTAATGCATGGGGTTCCAGGTTACAACCCTCAAAACCAGTCAATCATTAATTCCTGTCCTTTAATTAATTTCTTGTTTAGCATCATTCATATTAAGAATTACTTTTCCAAAGGAAAAAAATTAAACATTATCAACCCAAATATATTTTAACAGCCATGACATACCAATATTAAATTCACAACCTTTAAGAATGTGTATGACCTCAAAGAACAAGACACCCCAGTCCAGTCAGTAAAAATATTCCCCACAATCCTGTGTTAATGGACCACATAACAGTTCCCTGACCAGGCAGCAGAGTCCCACGTCAGCTTATCTTGATTAAGAAAAGCATTGCAAGCAGTTAGTTGTAATTCCCTACATTGTTTCAATAACAATTTCTGTATGGTAGGAATCACAAAAGAAACTCACACTAGATAAATATACTAATAGCTACAAACCCAAATAATAGGCCCTCCATTAATATGATACCAGAGCACTTGTAAGTGAACTTTAAAATCACAGATTAATTTTGGTTGGAAAAGACTTCTAAGGTCATCAGGTCCAACAAGTTACTGAAATGTCTGAAAACCAGTATGTTCTGTCAATTACATGTTGTTGCTGCTATGCTAAACATAAACATTTTAAAATCAAGTGATGTGGTAGGTATAAAGATGACAAAATATTTCAGTCTTGAATTTGGCAGTCCAGATAGAGGAGTTCAGAAGTATAAAGAGAATATTATTAAATTGTGTCTCAGTAGAAATAAAGCAAGAGCAGTACAATCAGAATTTTATCTTGTTTTTAACATGGATAGTACTAGCAATTTTGTGAGCAGAGCCACATGAAGTAAATGGGGCCATCTGAAGCAATGAAAAAGTTCCAAAATGTACAGGTCAGCATGAACCTTTCTGATTTAAATGCTGATAAAAACATAAATTGAATAATTTCAGAGGGATCCATTCTGTCCTACTACTGAGTTTTCACCATTTGTTTAATCTAAGCACCATTCTGAGATTTACAATTAAGATGCTAAAAAAGCTGCTACAGAAATAAAAGACACTGAGTTACAGTTTAAAAGTAGAAACACATAGCCAAATATTGAGTCAAAGAAGATGCATCTTCAGAATATAAGCTGAATTTACCTTCTTTCTGTACTGAGCTTCTGACTTTAAGAGAAAAGAGAATAAAGGGGAAATACGCATCTTTGAACTGCTTGTCCCGGAAAGATACTACAAATGTCTGAAAAATTAGGAGGGCAAATTAGCTGTATAACATTTTTATTTTACTATATTGACATTTTATCCACAAATACTTTATCAGAGTAAAAATAGAAAATAATTGTTTCATGGAAAATTACAAAAAAAAAGGCAAAACAAAGAAATTTGTAATAATTAGCAGAGTATAAGTGTCTTTATTTAAAGAGTAAAAAGTATGCAAAATCCCTTCTGTTTTACAAAAATTGGGAATATTCTATGTTTTCCTTCCGGCAGTAACAGAAAATCCTTTGACAATATATTCTACATCTTTTGTTTTACTGAAGACATCAAGTTAGTCACAGATTTCTCCCTCAACTACAGACAGCGTGATAATAATTTTCTACCACTTGAAAGGTTCTTTCTTTACTAATTAGAACATGGTGGAAAAGCAGATGGAGCCACAACAAAGAACCCCAAGGACCATTACTCCTACTGAAAGGCTGCAAAGCAACAACAGGATGTAACCACAAACAAAGGATGGGAGCAGAAGTTTCCCCCATCAGGACTTACCATGTAACAGGAAGAGGCAGGGGAATGAAGTATTGATACTGCTTTTCAGTTTTGCTGTGTGCTTACCCACAGTCCAGTTTGATAGAGAAAGTTGGTATTTTAAGCTTCTTTCCTTTTTATCCTGTATTTTAACTAAAAATGCTTCTCAAGAACTCTGCAGTCTAGAACCAGTGACTTGTACTGGACTTGTGTTTAGTCACGGAATGTTGTTACAAGCAGAGCTGCTGCCCTCAAACATCAACTTCACATAATTCTTGGTTAAACAAACCTGCATCTCCTGCACAAGACGCCTCCAACACCAATCAGTGACACCAACTCTAACAGCAAGAAAAGGGGTGATATTGACCTTTCATGACAGATACATTTACATTTTTGCTCAGGGCTTACAATTTTTTTTAAAAGCAAAATGACATCAGCATGCTCAGCAGATGGAGTGCTGTAAGAACTCAAGGATGAGAACAACAGTAAGAGTTACCAAAAGAATCCAGCAAAAAACCTTTGATTTTATAATCATGTCAATGATGAAAAAACACAAGTTAGAATATATGCAAACCTTCTAGTTAAGCAAAACCTATTTGCAGATGAGCATCCAGGTACAGAAAAACCTTGTCCTCAACACATCTTTAGGATACACACAAGTCTTTGTATTCTTTGCGCCTTCTGCCTGCAAGTGTAACCATTCCTGCTCGGCTCAAGAGCAGCAGCCCAGTGCTCTCACTGCGCAGCACAAACACACTTTGTTCAGATCTGTGGGGTTTTGTTCAGAATCTCACTGTTCAAGGACTTCAGATTTAAGGTTTAAGAGCAACTCGATCCCTAACAGAATTTAAGGTTTTCCTTGTAATTGTTAAGTGTTACCAGAGGGGGTTTAATTTCTAAAAAGTTGGTGAACATCAATGCTGACATAGTAATTGTGCTGTTTATTAGCAGAAGAGGCAAAAGCAACCCCCAAATCATACCGTTTTCAGACATCAAAAGAGGCAGTCTAATAGACACCAGTACGGACACTCAAAAGCTGAAGCCTACTTTTTTCTGCATGTGTAAGTTTGCAAGAAGCACTGAGTAGCTCAGAATTCAGGATACATCCCAACTATTTCTGACTCATCATCCAGACTTCAAATTGCACCCAGCTCTGGAACATGCATTTGGCTTAAGAAGCTTCAAAAATATCACTTGAAGTTCAAAGAGAATTTAATTTTAAATAAAAAGTACCTCTTTGTAGTTAATATATGTTAGACTGTACAATGATTGGGAAATGAAAGCACAGTTCTCTGTAAAACTATTTTCAATTTGCTTTCTGTTCCTAACCAGGGACTACTGACTGTGATTAACTTAAGTCTTTGGATACTAAGGTTGGCTCCCATGCAAGGTATAAGCACCTTGCAGAACACAGCATTAATACTCCCCACCAAAACAATCTACTCTTTGGGTGAGGGCTGTTTTTTCAAGTTTTTGAATTACCTGATGGGGAATGGCATGGAGGGAAGAAGTTCACCTTTGCTTTCTACCAAATGGCTAATATCAAGCATGTATTTCAAAACAGGTATTTGCCCTCGTATATGTGTATTATGTGCATACTACAATGAAATACTCATAATTGGCTTTTTACCTAAGCCATATCTAAACCTGGATCTTCTTCTTCAGCACTGATCTCCAATTAAGTCTAGTCTTAAGTGTCCTTTGCTTTTAAACACAGAAGCTATTTTAAGAACTTGATGCTTTGTAACATTTAACGTCTTTCAGCTCCACTTGATTAACAGAATAATGAATATATTGTAAACTTTGAAAGCATCAAATGCCATTTGGTAGTTCAGCAGAGAACAAAAGACTGGAAAAGGCTGCATTCACACAACTGATCAGCCTGGGGACTACAGGGACTTAATTTTTGTTACAAGTGTTGCAAAAATTACTTTGCACAGCTGTGGTCACAGGCTCCACCTCTCACTAGCTGCAGAAGTTGGGGTGATCCCTTAAATTACATTAAAATATATGCTGTTAAAAGATCCAAATTTATGCACATCTGAGTTCTTTATAGAAATTCATGCTTTATATTGTACAATCAAGAAACAAAAGACGTTTCCAATTCTGATCAAGGTAAGAGCACCAACTGCTCTGGTTATAGAGGAAAGGCCTCAGGTTCCCACTTACAGGTCCCAGTGCTTAATTATCTTTCTCTGCTTGCAGGGATGCTGTAGCCAGGGCCACTGCTGTAACTGGCTGTGCAATGCCATGGAGCTGCATCTTGGCCAGTTTCTTCTGCTCGCACTCCGTGACCAAGCGGTTCAGCTCTGCTGCGCTGTACCCAATCAGAGTCTTCAGGTCACACACAAATTTGTACACAAACCTCTTGCCCTGCACCTTGCAGATCATGTCTCCATCATAGTAATACCTGCAAAATAGGCATTTTCTTATATGAGAAAGGGAAGTGCTAAAAATTGTCTCTGTACCTTAGTATATTAAGGAGAAATAAAGCACAGTAATTATTTTACAGGCTACTGGAAGCACCAGGTGAGGAATAAGTCTTGGAGCAGTTTAAAAACAGCTTGGCAGGGAAGTTGTCTTATATATAGTGCTTTGCCCTAGTAAGAAAATACTGTCTTTCCCCTTATTATGGGCCTTTGCTTTGCTTTTCTGAAGAAAAAAATTAATGCTGGAAATGGGTTGAAAATTACCAAGCAGTTTCTATGCTGTGAAAGCAGCTATTCTCTCCATACTGTCTTCAAAAATGGAAATAAAACTATAAAGGCATGGGTTGGATTTGTGGGGTTTGTTGGTTTAGGGTTTTTTTTGTTGTTTTTTTGTTGGGTTGGGGTTTTTTGTTATAATTCATATGCTGTTAAAACTACATCTTTGCCTTTATTTACAACTAAAAGTGAAGTCTCTAACTATCTTTTATATTGTGTGACAAAAGAATGATCAGATTGGGCAGAAATACAGTGAGATAACAAGGTCTACATGACCTCCCCCCCCAACAGTTTTGGTCTCACCAATAAAACACAAAATAAAACAGAAGTTAGAATTTTGCAGTTTTCTTGCTGTTCTACTCTCACTACAAGCTTTAACAGAATATGTATCACATTTCTCATTAAGGAAACTTAAGTGACTGGGATGTAACTTGGATTTGATGAGCTTGAAAGCTTATGATAAATTGGAAAATAATAAAAACTCAACCAACTCAACTCACACAATGTAATTTCCTCAAAACCATCACCCAAATATAGAACAAATGAACCTTTTAATTTCTTACTTTTAGGGGTCAGGACCTAAGCAGCAGGACCAAAGACAGATGAGAGACAGGCTGTGTAGAAAACAATGTTGGTAAATCTGTTGGTTACTGAGATCATACAAGAAACCACAGAGGTCTGTCATGGAGGACAGGAAGTGTCAGAGTAGCTTATTATTGCTCTGTGGGTAAAGACAGTGTGCTTTGTTTACTAAAACTCTCCTTCAGCTTTCTCCTGAATGACATAAACTTATTAAAAAAGCTTCCTTTTCAGTCCTTGTCCTCACTCTACCCCTCAAACTACCACCTGCCTCCCTCAACTCCTCCATTTCCTTCTCTGCATCTCTGTGCTTGCTCTTGGCTGCCACTACAGCTTCCACCCAGCAATTCTCCATGCCAGCCCTGTCCTCCAAAACATCTCAGCACCAGCTGAAGGAACTGCTGTGGAATGCTGTCCAGGACTTTCAGCCTCTTCCTGAGGTTTAGCTGGGTTGAATGAACTCTGTAAACATGAGGGTGGGATCATAATTTATGTCAGCTTTGAACATAAATTATGTAGTACTGGGCAGAATTGGAGAAGGATGAGCAGTAACCTGGTGTGTCCCTTGTGTGTGAAAGGCAACACTGGGCTCAGCATGGGAACACTGGACAGACTCTCCTGTTGAGTATGACAGGATAGAGGACATAGAGAAACTGAGCTCTGCTCACTTGGGCAATATGAAGCAGAAAACCAAAGTTTGCAATATGTGGCCATGGCATATGTCAAGTGGCAGTGGTCATAATTTTTTTAAAGTTTGTTAATTCTGTACAAGCATTTCCATTTATTCTACAATCCCGTATAATCATTCCTATCTCAAAAAAATGCTGTAGAAAAATGTTTTAAAAACCTGAATATACTTTGAATTACTTAGTCCACATTACTGATATGATCAGAAAGGAAAAGGATCACAAGAAATTAGATCATGTTTATATGAAGGCCCAAAACATGCAAGATTCCCACATCTCATGCTCAAAACACTCAAGTTAAAATCAGTTAATGTGGCAAGAGGATATTTTCAACACTAGGTTGAAGGTATTTCTGATTACAGCATTTGCCTACTCAAAAATACAGAAAGCTAAAAATACATAAAAATTAAATACCCATGCAAGTTCACAAAGTTACTGAAACATTCCAAGACACATGGAAACTTTGTTTCAGAATAATACAGGAGATTAATTATTTTTCTTCAAGTCTCACGTCCTTACTGGATAACTAAACAGACATGGATTTTTAGAACATTTACCAAGATATGTATAACAAAAAAAAGCTGCTCTTCCCTTTCTGCCCCTCTGCCCTAGTTTCTATATGCCTGCTTTTCCTGCAGCTGGGCAGAAGAGCCAGCATATTTCTCAATAATACCAACATAATTTCCTGTATTAATCAATGATTGACACAGTGATTTCAATACATTAGTAAAAAAAACATATAATAATTTATTAAACTTCAGCTTGGCAACAGTGTTTATCACAGGAGTAGCAAGAGTTATTAAATATCCCTTCAGACATTAAGCTGTTAGAAAACATGTCAATATTGATGCAGCTGCCAAAATGACACCACTTTGACAAATGTGATTTCTGTAATTCTGTGACTAAAATATAAATGCAAAACTTTTCTAATAGTGATTTATGCAAACTGGTGTCTAATATCCCACTGATAAGAGCATTATTCCAAAGTTCTTCAGCTGCCTTTGGCATCTTCTGTGGAGCTTGTTGATGAAACCCAAAACCATCTGCATTGTTTACATAATTTTTATGTATCAGAAGGTTTTCACATATGTCTTTAGTACAGACTCACAGACACACAGGTTGGAAACAGGGGAATGGTATTGGAACAATACAGGCTGGGGAAGAGCTGTACTGGAAAAGTCCAGAAACCTCCTCCAGCCTTCCAACCCAAGAGAGTCTGTGATTCTATGAAAAAATTAACATTCTCATTCATATATAAATAATGCAAGAACAGCCATACAAGACCAGACTAAAGATCCATCTAGAACAGGAACAGACTCCAAGAGACTGAAAAAAGAAACAAGACTCCAAGAGACCTGAGGAAAAGCATGAGAGTAAGCATCTACCAATGCTGCTCGCTGCTTTTAGTGACCTGAGGCCCAGGAGCTCTCATAAGTTGCATCTTTCAATACCTAATATTGTCCAAAATATTTGTTTTTCATTAATTTTTCCACTTGTCTGTCAAACATAAAATAATTCTGGCATCCTCAGTGCTGTGCCTAAAGAAGTTCTAAGACAAACAAAAGGGTATAGTTTAGCTGTGTATCTCATGCCTCTCAAATGCTAATTAAACACTCCCTAAAAGGGTAAAGAAAGCCAGAATATGATACTTTACCACCATTTCTTACAGAGGTATTTTCAAATAGAAGTTGGTATTTTTATATAATGCTAGAGGAGTTTACTTTAAAAAAAAACAATCAAGCAAACAACACTTATCCAGAAGTGAAAATGTTAGTAAGTAAAACACAGACCTTCAATGAAAATGGAACTTCACTCATACAAAAAGAATTGCTAAACCTGCTTGAATAATTTGCAGAATTAGGCAAAAAACATCTTTCTTGAAAACAAATCAAGAGAAATATATTTAACAATATCAGAATAAGAAATCAGAAGTTCACTCTCAACGATTTCAAAGAACGTGGATGAATTTTCAAATTATTCTAGAGGCTAAAATAATCAGGGAAAAGTAGCTTAAAATTCAGGTACTTGCACTCTTCCCCCTCCTCAAGTACCTCACCCACAGTGAATCAATAATATAAGTCCCTTTTATCAATGTCAAAGTGAAAATCTCTATGAAATGAAGATACTGAAACACTTCAATTTCTTCAGATCATTGTGATGTTGGAATTGTAACTGCTGGAACATAGCTGTCAAATGTATTTTTCAATTTAAGATCCACACAATCAGAACAATGACATGAAACAATGAATATTTGAAATTAAAAAAGGTTCTTAAATACAGAAAATCACTAACAATTACAGAGAAGTATCTGCTTTATTCCACAACAAGAGCAAGAAGAACACAGACAACAGAACATAAAAATAAGTTAATAATTCTCATATTTCTGTATCTTTCATCAATAATCAATATTGTTTGGCATGCTACTAAAAGCATAAATATTGAAGATAAATAAAAACAGGTATATTTCTGGAAGCAAGCACCCCAAAATTATGATCTTGGAAAAAAGAAAACATATTTTCAAGAAGTTATTCTACTAGCTTGTTTAAAAATAAAAAAAAAAAAAAACTAAAACAAAAGCAAAAAGCCCAGCAAGTGCCTCTCCCCTAAGATTAGCAGGATCTCATTGCAAGGACCAGCTTCAGCAGATTTGCCTTAGTAAAAAAGCTGCAAGTTTTGCATTACGTTAATTAAAAATGAGGCAGCCAAATGAAAGCAAATCATACCCCGTGAGTTCCTTAAGTTTCTTACCTCAAAGCCCGACTAAGCTTCTCATAGTTCATGGTGGGCTTGTTCTTGCGCTGTCCCCATTTCTGCGCAACCAGTTCAGGCTGGTTCAATTTAAACTCTCCTTCATCACCAACCCAAGAAATACAGTCCCGAGCATCTTTGTCTGTGAGAAGTTCTAATAAAAACTGCCACAGCTGGATCTGGCCGTTGTTCCCTGTTAAAACAGGAATAACAAGCTGCACTGCAAATTGTCCTTTTCCTCTTCCACTCATAGCTAAAAACTTGCAACCAAGATATTAAAGCAGACCAGCATAGACTATATGATAGAAGAAAAATTTTCTCTTAATTAATCCCTTCTAATGATTCTTTTGCAAACATTTTCCTGCAAAGTCATTAGTACCCATTTTTATTAAAAAAATTATGAACACAGGAAAAAATTAATCAAGATTTCACATAAATCTTCCCCTACAACTTAAAAAAACACAACTCCCCCAACATAATAATTTAGAAGCATATCTGTCTTTAAAATAGAACAGAGAGCTGCTAATTCCTCTTCACGTACACACATATTTGTGTAACAGCTGTTTTTTTAAAAAAATTTGGTCTCAAATTTTCAATTTGAAATACGAGAAACACAAAAGAAACCCCCAAATTTCAGTTTACATCATTGTTGCATCTTTCACATCCAATAGTTAAGATTTTTTCCTAACTCAAGTAGCCACAGTAAAATTCCTAAATTCTCAGTGAGATAGAGAGCAGACCTGATGACTGAAGAGAGAAACACACAGTATTCCTCACTAATGTCAGCCAATAAAACTTTGGCCTTAAAATTCTGCATGACATCCTTAGAGGCCTTTATAGAGTCTAAAACAAACAAAAACTCAAGGAGGAGGAGAAGGAAGGATTTAACAGAAAAATTCACAACATAAAGGGAAGCAAAACAAAAATGACAGCAAGAAAAAATAAAGAAATTAATAATCAAAGAGTATGCATAAATAACAGTAATTCCAAAATTAAGTTGCAAATTTAGTGTGCAGTTTTCCAGACATACATTCATTTAACTAAAAAAGAAATAGGAAACTTTATAAATTTTGAAGCCATCACACTGGGGAAAAATGGAGGAGGAGCACAACAGACAGTGCAAGTAGCAGCTAGGCTATATTTTACGACATAGAGTTTATTTTCTTCCCTTTCTACAAATAGAAAGAAGTTCAAAGCTTGGATAAATGCTATGCAGTGGTTTGAGAGGACAGATTGTTAAGTCATGGGGAAATAGATCCATTTTATTTGCTGCAGGATGGAAAAACCAACCCGCCAGGGCCGCCTGTGCTTACCACATTTTTTGTACCTATGGTTCCCTTCACACCACTCCCTTCACACAGACCCTACAAACCTCTCATTTTGAGCTACAAAGAGGTGTCTCACCAAACTGCAATTCAAATGAATGGGTCAGTGTTGAGTGCATTAGCATGTAAAATAATGGAGGCAATACCTGTTCTGTTCCCAGGGGAACTCCTATCTTCCCCAGAGATCCTTGGAGCTCGCTGTACTTTGGCTGCTTTTGCACTGCTGTTTATCACTTTGATGGTGGTGGGGGTAGCAGGCTGTACGGATGCTGGTATAATCTGCACAGCTGTAGGGCACAGAGTGTTGCAGAACATCAACTATAAATTGTTTGCACAGAAACAGGCATATTTTATTTATTACCTGTATTATCATAACATCTAGAAGCTAGTTTTTTCCTTTGCTAAAAAGGCACACTGCATTAAGTCACAATGCTAAGTATAAATTAAAGACCTTTTTACCTCTTATTTGAAAATTGCAGTTTTAGACTCATTGCAGAAGTGTCACATTACAGATAAAACACCAGTTTTAATTTATTATCATGTGTTTACATGCTTCCACAAAAAGAATACAAACTCTCTCAAGCCCTTGTTTTGTCTTCATGCTGTTCCCACACAATCTGCCCTAATGCCCTTTTCCCTGCAGTCACTGAACAACCTCCATACCTGATACTCAAACAGCAAACACCTTCTATTACCATGGTGTAGAACACAGATGCCCCACTCAAGCTGGCTTTAACTAGACACAACCACAGGATGTAATAAACAGTATGTCTATTTAACATATAAGATGCTTATAAATCATCTGAAAATTGATTCATTTCAATAATTGATGACACTGCTTAGCTGAAAGAATGAGTTTCAAATAACTGGAAAGTTACTTTAATGCATTGTTTCTAATATTGGTTTCTAAGCAAGTCATCTCTTCCACAGAACCCTTCAGTTTTTGGAAACAGTTTTTTATTTTAAATTAATATTTAAATAGATCCATTCATTAATGCAATATATAACCTAAAGCCCTGAAGCAACTAAAAACCTCAAATATGTATCCTAGATAGCTTATTTCAAGGAAGTGAAAAATCTGCCATCCAAAATGAAAGTTATAAACTCCTATAGTTCAGGTCAAACACTACCTTTCAGCCAGCAACAAAATATAGAGAAACTCAATGTTATATTTTGGAGTTTAAAATATGTCCTCCTCCCTTTCCCAAGGAAAATCTCCCTCAAGTGATTTTCTAAACATTGTACTATCAAACGTCTGAACCACAGTACAGTGCTAAACCTGCACACAGTGAATTGTGTCAATTACTGTTGACAGAAGTACTTACGCTGATCAATTGTAACAGTAGCTATTTCTCCAGAGTGTTCTTGGCTAGCCAACACATCTACAGATTGAAGAAAAAAACAACAGGCTTATAAATAACCTGAAAATACTAAGTCACCTGAAGATCAAAAACTTTCTTATTTCATAGAGGAAAGAAATAAAAATTTGGTATCAGTTTGCAAGAGACATGTACAGCTCATGGTCTTACAAGTGGAGACATTTAACATCTATCACTCATTTTTAGAAGGGTGTACATGGCAAATTTCCACTAGCTCCATCCTCAAGAACCTTCTGCTCTATTATGTAAATTAAGACAGAATTAGTTATCAGTCTGGCAAGTTACCTCCAAGCATGGTACATCTGAAATGCACATATATTTATTATGTTACTGTATTATGCACATACAACGCATCGCTTAGCAGCTGTGTTGTGCACCATCTACGGATTTCACTTCCTGTGCTTAAAAATCTCCACTTCAATGTGACACAGAAATGTACATTTAATAACTCAAAATCAATATTTAATTATAGAACTAACAAATTCAGTGAATGCACAAACTATGAAGCTTTATAAAAAACAAAGATGGAATGATCATTCACTACCTTCCACCAGTTATGAGGTTTGATAAAAGACAGGCAGTGTTTAGTATGCAGTCAATGTTTCATGGCAGCAGACATTCTAATACCTTCTCTTATCTTCTACTGATACCCTCGTTTTTACCATCAACATCAAGTAAAGGAAAAATGACTGCTCATAATTGGTTTCATAGTTCAAGAAAAAAGTCTAAAAAAAATTAAAAACAAACTGTCGTACACTTTCGAAGAAGTTCCAGGTGGCTCCAGAGGATTTCTCCCCGTGGGACACGCTGGAAGAAATCTTCTTGGCTGAGGTTGCAGAGATCTCGCCCAGGAATGCTGAGTGCATTGAGGTCGATGTCAGTCATGCTGAACTCCTTCATCACCCACACCACCCAGTGGAGCACCTGGTCTGTCGACCACTGAACTGGGTCTGGAAAAGATGGATGAAACTGCAAATCACCTCATCATACACTGCAAGGTTATTATGTAATAACTTCAATAAGAGTAAAAGCACAACATCAAGAAGCAGAGTTACTGAGACCAAATCTACCTGGAAAGTTGGTGACTGCACTTAAAATGGTGATGGGATGGTATGGGTTGGTGGGGTGACGGAAAGGGTGAAAGAACGATTTTCTTTAGAGGAAGTTTTTACATCAGATCTATGCCTGACATATTTCAAACACAAAAAAGAGAATGTTTTTCTTCCACAGGTCTTTAGCTTCAAGAAAAGAGTACCTTCTCTCACAGAAGGATACTCTCCTTAAAAAGTATTGATCAGTTTGTGATTATCACAAAATACTACATTCTAAACTCATTCACATGATCTCAGTTTCTGCTGACAAAAACCACCACTGGCTATGTCTGGGATGGATTCATTTTCTTCCCAGAAGCCCCTATTGTGTTGTACTTTAGGCTGGTGACCAAACCACTATTACTAACACTGAGATCTTTTGTCCACTGCTGAGGAGCACTTGTAGAGGCCACGAAGATGTGACTCAGCCCAACAGAGAGAACATAAACCACAAAATAGCAAGAGAATTTCTAAGAGAACAATGGGCTTGAGTTGGCTGCAACTCATGTTCTCCTTCCTGGCCATGAGGAACACCTAACCTTGTGATGGTGAGCATATTATAGACACCTGTACAAGGAATCCTGTTGGGATAGGGATTGGGATGTGCAATGTTCTGAAACTGCTGTATTCATTCAAGTATATCTTACCTCTGTGCTGTGTTTTAATGTACTTTGTATCACTCTACTAAACCAGCAATCCCATGTAATATCAATGATTTTCAAGTAAATCTGATATTCAATATTATTCTAGATATTCCTGCACACATGGAATATCTAGAAGAACAGACTGTCTCACCAGACTATTGGACTCCAATGCAAGGAGTTTCTCATTCAGCCACCTCAGGGAGTAGACAGGGGGTGCACACGAAACTGAGGAGGGACAGTTGACCTCAGCTGACCAAAGGCATATTCCACACACAGGGAATACTGCACAATAAAACTGAGGACCAGTTTTTTTTCAAGTATCCCTTGCATAGAGCCTGCCTGAGCATTGGCCTACTGGAGGTGAACGATTGCTTCTGCAGCACATTTTCAGCCAGACCATCAAGTTTTGGGATGTTAACATTGGATACAACATATCCAAATATGTCAACAGGTTAAGCACAAGAAACTAAAGTAGGGACATCTACTTTTCACTGGAGCAGAGTGATTATGTATTTTTAAATTCTGATATCCCAAGCAGATGTCACCTTGACAATTTTTTATTTTAAGATTGAAAACAAATAAAATTAAGCATTAAGAAAAATTAAGAAAATTAAGATTTAGAGAAAGCAAAGTATCTTAAGTCTATAAACATTTATCTAGGAGCTACAAATTTAATTTTGGTTAAGAACAGCTACATGGTATAATTTTTCACTAATGCTACCTAAAACAATGGAATGTAATCCTGTGGCACACCACAAGAGGGCTGATCTACCAAACATCAGCAGCAGTGAGCTTCCATCAAAAAGCTGCTAATTTGTTCTCATTGAGAGAACACAATCTGCAAGGAAACAAAAATCATTACTTTCTCTAACCACTGCTGTGGTTTCCAAGCTTTCTGCTGCTCTGTTTTCTGCATTTATTTCTCATAACAATTCTTTCTAGGTACCAAATATTTGGATTCTAATAGCAGAAATACTTGTAACAAAAAATATTTATAATCTTGAATAAAATCCACCCAAAACATAACATAAATATAAACAACATTTTAAAGACCTGCTAAATGCTAGTTTTCAATTTGCAGCAAACCAGAGAAGCCTGTAAGGATGAAGACATTGAACCACTACTTTTCTGGATGATTATTTATTGACTAGCCTTGACTCTTAACATCAATGCATCCTGTCTTCTGAAAAGATTCAAGAAATAATTTTGTATTATAATGTATAACCTAGGAACACCTTATTTCAGCCCAAGTCCCTGTAATGTCTACTCAGAAAACATTTAAAATGTTATTCTTTTCAGGAGTGTAATTTAGCACATTTTTTTGATATCAAGAGAACACTATTTTTCATAATATACAGACCTCTGTCATAATGAACTAATATCATTTTCCTGAAAAATCTACACTCCTATGGCCCAGAAATGATTGAACTTTTGAAGCCACAGTTGTGGGTTATATAGTTTTCTTATAGCATCAACATTATTAAAGTTTATTAAAAATATTATTCAACATTACAACATTGGTTTAAGTAATTTTATTCTAATATTAATGTGACAGCATGATGAAAAGTATTAGTCTGCTTTGTGATATCCCTCACTTTTTTTTTCAAACATTACACATCAAATCCCTGATTATCAACAGACATAACATGAGGAAAACTATTTTTGAAGTGCTTACCAATGAGAAAACTAAAAGCCATGAAAAAGTCTTTGCTTTAGTTATCAAAAATATGCTCAAAATATTGGCAAGTTGCATGTCCTGCAAAGACCAGTGACTTGACTGGAATTCTTAAATCCTTCCAAACTTCCCTCTAGCCAAATATATTCCAGTTTTACAGGTCTGCTCATGTAGAACAGCTTCCTGAATATGTCCTGACAGTACATTTCTGCTAGTCATAAGAAGCAATTCAGCTGGATAATCTCCCAAACATGATATAGGTCTACATTCCACAGTTCCAGTTCAATCTTAAACAGACATTCAGAGATATTTTTAAAGCAAACATTAAAAGAGCAACCTGCTAAGTAGCAACATTAACTCAAAAAAGATGATCATCTAGAAGAATATTTATTTTCAGTTCTGAATCACCCTCCTCCTCCAGTATGATGAAGTCCAGCACAGCTTCCCATACAAAATCTAATTAACAGAATATTCAGCATCCTCCAGTCCATGAACAATTTGTTTCAGCAACTTTACAGGCAATGCCCCAGTACTGAGTCTGTTAAATTCCACACACACACACCTGAAGAGCTTTATCACTAACACACACATTTTTAAGGAGGGCAGGAGAAAAGTGCTTTCTAAAAACTGCATTGACAAGGTAGTTATGGCACAAAAGCACTCATTTAATGAAACTATTATGAGCATTCATTTTACTTCTTGGTTTTTAGAATAGGAAAAAATTATTCCCTGTGAGAGGGGTGAGGCCCTGGCACAGTGCCCAGAGAAGCTGGGGCTGCCCCATTCCTGGATGTGTTTGAGGCTGAGCTAGACAGTGCTTGGAGCAACCTCATCTAGTGGAAGTTGTCCCTGCCAATGGCAGGGGATTGGAACCAGATGGACTTTAAGGTTCCTTCCAAGCCAAACCATTCCACAATCCTACCATTCCCTTGTGCAGATTACTTGCATTGAACTTACCCATACCACAGGTTTTCCTCCTCTGAGGCCCTTGAGCACCAACCCCACACAGCACACAAGGGACCAGCCCCCAGGTGCATGCACCCACAGCTGTGCACTGTTACCGTAAGGAATTCCAAGGCGCTCCTGCTCCTTCCGGTAGCCTTCCAGTGCTGCCGCCCACCGCGTCACCTGCTCTGATGTTTCATCTGAAATTGTTGCAATATGTTTTGTTCCATCCAAGGTTATCACTTGAGCTTCCTCAACAAGGTGAGCTTCAGCCTCTGCATGATGAGCATCTGGATCAATCACAACCTCCACGGTCTCCACTGGCTTCACGATTTCCAGGATGTTCAGCTTGGGCTCTATCCCTAAGCATGGAAACATCACAAAACTTAAAGACAGTAATGCAAATATGACAAAAACATTGTTTTAAAGCTTTCTGATTAGTAGGGCTAGCAAACTCAGGAAAGAAGCAGGACACAGGAATGTCATCAAATTTCCATTAGTGTCCTAAATTAAAATGACATACTGTATTATAGAGCATATACTTTAGTAAGGTGAATAACAAAGCTGTCCCTCCTTCTTCCCCCAGTATTACACCTTCCTGTTCTATATAAGTGATCTATTTCACAGATCTTGAACAGAATGGTCAGCATGTGAGAGTAAAGTACAACATTTTGGTCTGTTAGAAATATACCATATAAAAACCCCCAAAACAAATAGAAAAAGCAACCTCGAAAAGAACCCAGAACAAATATCCAGCTTTACTCCAACCATACGGCATTTCTTTCAGCATTTACAATACTTCCCTGATATCTCTGGGTTCTAGACAAAGCAGTTAACATTTTCTATCAGTACTCTGAAGCAGACAGTGTGTTAAACAGCAAGTTAGAAGAAACATAGAAAATTCTTCTCATCTTAGGCTTCATCCGTTATTAATGTTTTGGCTTTTTGTCTGTCATTTTGTGTATTAGATCATGGAGCTAAAAGATATAACTGCATCTATTCTGCAGCAAAAAAGGACACATTCACTAATGCTTTGTATCACCACCTTCTCTGTTGTCTTCTGAGGTGTTTTGTCCAGCTGCTGCCTCACCAATTTTCATACACTGTACAGAAGATTTTTCAAAATTATTTCAACTTTTGAAACATACAATTTTCATTGTAATGCCAACAACCACACTTATTTTAAGAGATTTTTATCAAACATATTTTCACATAAAAAAGAATCCCTGCAATTCTATTTTATCATGACTTGGAAAACCTTAACTATGGTTAGGCTGATGAAAGCTGGATTCACAGAACACCATATGGCCAGAGTAACTTCAGTATCTTGGACTGTAAAGAGATTACTTTGTGTCCTTCCTGTCTAACCTATATTAAAGCACAGCATGAGATGGTTCTGCAGGTAATAGCCTTAAATGCTAAATCCACAATCCAGTCAGAGTTTGTAAGGGAAAACAAATGGTGTATGTACCTGTATTACAAGTAAGAAAAAACAAGTCTTTTTCAGACAAGTATTTCTCTAGATTTTAATATGCATTCAGCTTGAAAAAATATTAGAAAGGGAACAAACACTATAAAGACCCTAGAGAACAAAACTCAGCAATGTGAAATCAAGGAGGTGAAAACACAGGTTGACAACCTGTAAGTGGTTGGTTAGATGAAGAAGCAAATATGAAGACCAAGGAAACAAATACCTTATTTAGGAGAATGTTTTATCTAGGCCATGAAAAATTAATATGCACAACACAGGCTTCCTTCAAAATCATACAAAAAAGGGTAAGGGAAGCTACTAAGGGTTAAGATTCTATTTTTGATCCTCAAAAAAGAAAGTAAAGAAAAAAGAGATACAGTTCATTATTGCTCAACAAAATAATTCACTGTGTGTCATAAAACTACATGTCAAAAGAACTTTGTGCTTCATCCACAATACAGACATGGAGATTAAAGCAATGAGTCTCTGTAGAGGAAACACCTTGTAAGTAAAAATGTGAGTTAACAATCTGCCATCTAACTTACTGCAACACTAGAACAACCTTAATTCCCTGGATTTGCCTGCATCTCTCCTCACATCTCTTCTCCCTTTACCTATTGCATAAGGGATGACCAGTTCCAGATTCCCATCTCTCCAACCAGAGGAAATGAGTTAGGGCAAGGCAGAGCACCATAAGAGTCTTACTAGTAAAGTGAAAAAATAGGAATGGTATTTTATCTGCTGTAGAATGAAATGCTATAAAATAACTACACTCAAGTTCAACTATAGAAGAAGAACTATGTTTCACCTGTTGTCTTTGAATTTAAAGCCAGCTCATCAAAATTTGGTAGAACATTTGAACTGACATAGCCGCTTTTCTTTCAAGAAATAAGAGAGTCCAATCCACCACAAGAATTAGCATCACTGTGTTGTGTTGTGTTGGACTGCTCCGTTCTCCCCCCTGTCCTGTAATGGTTCTGTCCTGTTTCTCCCTCCCCTCCTTGCTGTTGTCAGTCACCTCAACTCCTCCCCAGTTTCCCTGGAGATCAAATGTATCTTTTTGTAAACCCCTCCCCGGTGCCCTGCCAGTCACTCTCTGCCACCACCTTTTACTCTAGAAACTTCTACCTAGGGCCGGGAGTGATTGGCTGGGGGGCTGGGAGCTCAGGAGCTGGGGCCCCTCCCCCAGGCTGTTACTATTGGTATGTTCTTTATGTCAGTCTTGTGTATCCAACTCCCCTCTTTGTTCCTATTCGCTCAAGGATGGGCTCCTCCCTTGTGCCCCTAACCCTTCATAAGCTCATGAAACCCCTCCCTCGCTCTCTTCGGTTGCTGGCTTCCCTGGGATCCACATTAAATCTGGACTTGCCCCAATCTGAGAGTGCTCTTCATTTCTTGCTGGCAGCAGCCTCAACGCGGCCACGTCCTTCAGCAGGGCAGCACTGCCCGCTATAACGCAGGGTGCTGACCTCAGGCGCAGTCCCAGACACCGAGAGTGGGACAGTGCCCCCCGAGCTGCAAGCGGTGCTGGCCAGCTTGCCGGGACATTTGAGAAGGTTGACCCTTCTCCTCTCTAGCCACGCTGCTTCATCACTGATTACTCTTAGTTGAATTCTATCCATTACAGAAGACAGGGGAAAATGAACATAAGTAAACTGAGAATCTCTCAAAATCTCATTCAAGCAGGTAAAATATGAGGACGGAGTAAGAAGCCGTTTTTTTCCCATTTGGCTCAAAGAGGAACTGTGGTCAAGAGTAACAAGTCCATTTTCCTGTTAGTGATCCAAGTATCTTCCTTTTGTTTATATGCATGCTATTTGTTTTCTGATATTCTGGCCTGCAAGTATCTTACGAGTTCCTAAAGTATCAAGGCCTGAAAAACAACACTAAGGAGTGTTCCAAAGTGACAAGTACTTCATATTCAAGTGTTTCTTTTAAGATGGGAGGCAGGGAGGGCAGGAGGGAGGGAGAGAGAGAGACAAGGTGTGATGGGGGCATAGAGCAAGAAGCTCCTTGTGTTATGTGATCCTGAACCTCAGTTTTACATTAAAGGAAAAAACGAAACACAGGAAGAACATTGTGGTGGTTTCAGTTTGAAACTGGGTGAAACACCAATTTTATGTAGTGGTTTTGGTTCACCAATTGGAGATTTCACCAGTTTTGAGATTTCCCAGGTGGTGCACCAAGGAGTGTGGTGGGTTCTGTCCTGGCCAACCACCAATGCACTCACTTCCTGCTGGGAGGTAGGATTAGGAGAAAGGCAAAGCAGGCTCAAAACTTGAAAAGGGTATAAAGAAAAATTTATTAATAATAGCTAAAAGAAAGAGTAGTGAGAATCAGAACAAAACCTTCAGAACACTTCTCCTCCCCCTCACAACCTTTTCTTTCACACTGACAATGTAAAGAAACAAAACCTAAAATTTCAGTCAGTTTACCGCCTCTAGAATAGTCTTTTTCAGTTGACTTAGGGAGAGCAGTCCCTCTTGTTAATGTTATGGGGATTTCTCCATGAGGGGAAAAAAACCAGTTCTCTTATGGCTCTCAATTTGTCACGAATAGTGGCCACCTGGGGAAATCTGCAATCGTGAAGTCCTCCCATTTTCCACAGCTGTGTTGATGGGCCATGTCAAATTATGGAGTATTGTTTTAAAGATAAGCTGTTCAAAGGCAAAAGTTCTCTTTATCTATCTCTAAAATAATCTTCATCTCTGGGAACAAAGATCATCTTCTTCTCCTGGGGGTACAGAACCACTCTTCTCTCCTTTTCTGTTCAAACATCTCATAGGATCACAGCTACTTTAACATCTGCTTACTTTATCATGGAAGCCTTTGCTCGATATCAAATTGCACCCTTCATCTCCCCATGGCTTTCATGCATTACAGGGAAACAGTCTTTTCTCCACAGCTTTACAGACCAGAAGAGAAAAAGGAAGTTCCCGCACTTCTTTCACCTTTAACGTGTGTTTTTCACAGAGGCACATCCAGCTGTCCAGTGGCTGGAAGTTTTGCATCACTCCTTTAAATGTCTCCCATGCAAAACCATGACAAACACGAAAGATGAAAGTAAAGATATTAATCACTCACATCCTTTTGAAAATGGAAGTCTGAGCACTGAATACTAGAAGTTACTGGGCCTGAATTAAGAGCAGTTATTCTAGTTCCTTGAAGGGTATTTCCACTCTATTTTATAAGTAGAAAGGTAGTACCTTTCCCATTACATATGGGTAACTGAGGACTCAACTTAGCACTAGTCACCTGACACTCAGCATTAAATGCAAATTGTGTCTTACTGAAGACTGTTCATACAAAGCAGAAAAGTTTTCTTCTGTTTAATCTACAATGAAGCCAAAAGAAAACAAAAAGTGCACCCCAAATTTTGCTCACTTGCTTTGCTGATGTAACTCAAACCAGATAACTAATCTACTCCTGTAGGAACTTGTCTCTGTTTAAAAATACAGAAATAAACACTTGTAGCTGTTCCCACAGCCCAATATGTACATTGTCTATAAAGAGCGGTGGCTGTTTGGCTGTCCTTCCACTCAAGACATATGGAGGGGGCAAAGCAGAAAACTAGGACAAAAAGTAAAACAATGAAGCTGCTAGTTCCTGAGAATCTGACAAAGGGAAATCCTGTCATACCAGATAATACAAATAAAAACTATGCCTTAACAAATCTGTACCCAACTGGTTAATGTTCCTCTTACACAATGGTTTATTCTGACTTCTCATCAAAAGAAAACAGACAATAGACAGTGATCAAGGACCTTGATAAGGATTTTCAGTTAGCTACATTTACTTTCACAATGTAATTGTTCCTAAAGCACACAAGCTCACTCACCTTACAGGGGTGAAACTGCCACCTACCTACACAAAAATCTTTTGCCTGCGTCGATATTTGGTCTGAGTAACTACTCAACCCTGAGGAAAACCTCATACTGTAACTGATACTACTTGACTAAGAGTTGTTTGGGTTCTGGATTTGTGCTTAATTTTGGTAGTTATGAAAACGATACAAAATTCCTTTAAAAAACATTTCAAATAGCATCAGTGCATTACATTTATTTTAATTTCAGTACTTAGAACTACAGTACACAATGAAAAAGACATTCTCAAGCTCTGTGACCATTCATTGATTTTCTTAATTTTACAGCTAGGAATAGGAGATTAGTTTTGCTTACAAGTATTTGTGCAGTATTAGTCTGTACAACAGACAAATGTAACTGCTTACCTTGCCTAGATATTACTTGTACACTGAGTTGCACTGTTCCATCTGTTTTCACTCCTTGATCAAAAAGGCTTCGATCTGGGTCCAGCTTGATAAAAGCGTTAAAAATTAAAAAAATGTATTAGTCTCATAGATACAATAAACTTGCTCTCCTTTAAATTTTAGAAACATTGGGTGCCTGCAGCAAATTTTCTGAAGAAGCATGCAAATATTTTTAGTACTGTCTTATACAAAGTACATAACAGAAAAAAAATGATTGTATTTGAAACTTACCACTCTGTTCTGTTTAAGATATTTTTGCCTACAGGAACATTTTTTTACCTAGAAGAAGTAATGCAATAGGAGGAGGTACCTCCACTACCTGAAAACTATCTACAGTTCCTTCTCTGAGTTTTTAACACCTTCATAAAAATTCTTATCTTTATAACAATATTCTCCTCTTGTTTTTGGAAAAGCCACAGATGCCTGATTATAACTTCAAATAAAACACAAAACAGTTACACTGTCTAACATGTGCCAATGCCTGCAAAAACGGGGAGGGGGGGATTCCTTGAGTAATGCTTTGCTACCTCTATACCTCAATAATATACAAACCTTCTCATTTAGATTAAAAACAAGATTAGAATTATAGAAGTTCTGGCAGCAACAAATGATGTGGGCTACCTCAAGAGAAAGCAGTCTGGTCATCACCCATCCTCATTCTTCTTTCACTTGCAAGGTGGTTTCTTAACCTCACACCAGGAACTCCAAGAATATTTTGATTGTATTCACACTGAATTAGTGTGCATATATTAAATGGTCTGATGATAATGAACCTGACATGAAATTAAACTCTTAACTGTTGTTAAGATTCCACATGAAACATGAATTCCACAGACAATGGAAAAAAGGGAAAAAGTGTAAAACACTTCTCCAGTAGGAAGTTAAATCTTTCATAACCTTTCAATTTACCTGGATATCTTGCAGACAAATCTCGTGTGCATCCAAGGAACACTGCAGTCTGGGTTCCAGCAACTTCTTAAGATTTCCAATGGGTTCACTGATGTCAATAGCCTGACTCACAAATTCTGCAGTGGTGTAGCTTTGCTCGACAATGCTTAAATAGCAAATTGATATAATAAATCATTACTTGCATGTTAATAGAGCAGCTATAGGACAGTTTAATAAAAGTTGGAAGTAAACTAGATAAAAAGTAATACTGACTCTGAAATCTTAGTATCATGCAGTGTTGTATTGCACTGAGTGGTTTAGTTTGTTTAGTATCATGCAGTTATTTTGCACTGAGTGGTTTGTTTTGTATCACAGAGTTTGCTCTGTACACCCCCCAAGTCCTGTAGCGTTGTTTTCCCCCGTTCCTTCCTTCACCCCGTCCAATCAGTTGTATGCCACTGTCTGTAGTTCCTTTCCTCTGCCCCCACTCCCTGCAGGTTTAAAATCTCCCACCACGAGGTACCTGGTCTCTATCCTCTCCCAGATGCCATTTCCTCTCCCAGGCTCCCTCTTTTCTCTCCTCTACATTAAAGCTGTGGGACTTTGGTCCCAAGCAGAAAGACCGCCTCTCATCTTTTGCTTTTGTCCTTGTTGGTGTTGCCAGGGTCCAGAGCTAGCCAAACTGATCCCCCATGAGGTGAAAACTGACAATGCAGTATTAGTTTGAGTACTCTTCACTTGAGTAGAGTCAATTACTAAATTTGGTCTCATTAATTTTACAGTTGTGTAATTCCTCTTTTAGCCTGTCACCACCAAAAAGCTCAGGTAAATACCAAGATTCAGATCACATTTTTCAAGACAGTAAGCCATGGTTAGCATGTCATATGTGGTTAACTTGCATGTAGAGTAAACTAATTTCATTTGCTTTGCCTGGACTGTATTTTAAAGATATTCAAGTTAAAAGTAAACACAGAAACAGAGACAGGGAAAACAGAAGGAAAAAAATGCTCACACCCATACATAGCAACTTTCCATGTCTTCTCACTGGTCAGTACAAGAATAATAAGCTTAACACATAAAAGGGACAACCAGTAGGATGTACAGCAACATGGAGCCTTGAAGGAACTGTTAGTCACATGACATGGTTGTCCCACACTAAAACAATGACAGTATTGGCACAAGCATTCAGAAATGTCATTGTTATGGGACACATTTATAACAATGACCTTACACAGTCTCTTCACTTACACAGAAGGAAACCAGAATGTACACAGACATAGTCTGTAAGTGGTAAAAATACACAAGGAACTTTGAACAGTAAGAAACCAGTAAGTGGCTTTGAGTCAGTTCTCCAGAATAGGTTCTTAAAGAGCAGTTAACCTAACCAGCCTCAGTTCTTTTTACCTGTTGGAAACTGAAATGGTATATGGCTTAAACATCTTTATGAAGGACTTTTGCCTATTATAGCTAAAGTGGGTAACAAGAACTGCATCACTGCACCCTGAATGGGCCTTCTGACTTGAGGCCCTCAACTGCAAGTTAAGACAGATATGATAAAGTTACCTAAGTCTGGGCTGGGGGAAAAGAATACATTCACAAGAGTGTGATAAACGATACTCACTTCTAAAATTTTAAATGGTTTATTAAAACCTTATCAAAAATACAACAGAAGACTGAATAAAGAAAATATTACAGCACCAGGATTCTTCCTACCATGGGCTCACCTACACAATGGATGTTTTGCCTTTTAACCCTTTAGCCCCTCCCAAAGTTCTGTCTATTGACTGCTTTTTCACTGCCCAGTGGTGGAGTTAACTTCTTTACATCTTGATTGGAGGTCAGGTGCCACCACAGTAACAAGTTGACCCTTCCAAATGTCCCATGATAATAATGCAAGGGGGGGTAAAACATAACCATAAAACCTCTCTTAACATATATATAATATTTGCCTTTTGATTGTGAGAGCCAACCATTGCCTTATCTGTCACAAAAGGATTAATCCCAGCACCTTTGGGGTAGAACCCCCAGCCCCAGGTTTTTCTGCTGCCAAGCTCCCACAGATCCCTACACCAAAGCAGGGAAGGAGGAGAGGTTTTGGGTGTGTGGCATGGCCTCTGGCCAGATGCAGTGAACACCCATCCTCCACCAGGCAGGCTGGCCCAGCTGTGGGGCCTCCCACCCCTGGAAGGCCACATCTGTGTGAGGGACAACTGAGGGGGTGTCATGGCTCATCAAGGGCCCCCCACCAAAGGGGTCCCCAGACCCTGCACTGTGTGTGATCCTACATGATGCAACAGATCTGCAGTCTTGCAAGGGACAGTGTCAAACTTGTCCCCCCTGTTGGGAGGTACCTGTGTGTTCCAACCAGCCCAAATGTACATTAATCCACAGGATTCTACACTTTCCAGCAGGGACCCTCACCACCAAGGAGACCAGATGGAGGGAAGCAACCAGATATCACTGGGACCCTTGGAAGGGTGATATGATTCCACTTAATATTTGTCACTCTCCCTGACCCCGTCTCCCACGTCTATTGCTTTTTTCTTTCTTTTCTCTTTCTCTCTAGTATTAAATAAAATATATCAAATTTTTTGGTATCAACATCTAACCTAATCAGGTTTTAATTAAGTTTTGGGTTATATTTCATACCTTTCTGTGTTTGATCTGTTTTATTCTGAGAGAATTAGTTTTCTTTGCTATTCTGTGCTTAGACTGGAATGCAGCACTATTCTACACATTAACTGATGCTCTGAGCTTCCAAACACAGTAGTGTAAATTAGAAGGGAAGCATTCAAAACTAAAAATCCAGGTTGAGGTAATTAAATCAGAAAGGTATCCTACTTCAGTGTGTATGGTTTCAATGGCCCTAGCAATAGTATAGTAGATACCGAGCATCATTTCTGCCCTGTTAAAAACAAATCGTCCGGTACAAATCCTGCGGAACAGTAAAGCAAAGGACTGGAGATACAGAAAGGTCCATCTCAATTACAGAAGGATCCACTGAAGGTGAAAGGTTTGCAGCACACACACAGACATACTACTACAGGCATGAAAATAGGAAAAGTAAAGTACTAATAACACAGCAAGAGATAACCAAAAGAGTTTGGGATTTAGATAATTAAGGATCAAGAACATGACAGCACTATACTGATTTTCTATAGTGGCTGCATTTCAACTTCTGGAAAACCACTGTTTAATTAGACAAGAAACAGAAAAATGAATTACTCAATTAATTGCTGCCTACAGATCCCAAAAAGCAAAGACAGTACATACCTTTCTTCAGTGCATTCCTGTTTCTCAGTTCCATCAATCTCAATTTCTATCAGCTCCTCTGCCTCTCTCTTAGTCATGGCTGCAAAGTCCTAAGAACAGAGCTATGAACAGAAAAGAATTTTTTGTGTAAGTCACACACCAACAAGACTAGACAATATTTTGTGTCCTATCACACATTTTTAAATCAAATACCAGAATAGCCTTTTAAAGACAAAAATAAATACAAAATCTAATTCATATTTCCCAAAATATATTACACCTGTTCTCAAATAAATGTTCCAGAAGCAAACATGGGACTATTAAGACATTTGCACAGAGCCCAGTGCCTGATTCTCTTGGAGGCACCCAAATTTATGGATTTTTTGTTGTTGTTGCTACAGGCCACCTACAGCAAAGCCCATCTGAAAATCCAAGCTACCTTCCTAGCATGGCTGAAAGATGCTTATAAATTTGAGCAGCATTTTACAGGAAATGCTGCAGGAGGCAGTTAGGGAGAAGATGCATGATTTCTTCATAGGCAAATAAAGTCAACAACAAAGTGTTTGTTGACTATCTCATCTTTCCACCCATGCCTCCCATAGGTGAACAGCTGATGACATAAGCACAATGAATGTATCTTGTGAAGTCCCAAACTAAAGCAGGATGTTAGTAATGAAATGAAAAGCTATTCTGTGATGACATTCTCACTAACACTGCAGATTTTCATGCCCTGTAGAACACTGGAACCTCTTGGGAACATAAGTGGGAAACAAAGAATTACAGCACTTGGTCTGTAAAGACATAGTTACTCTGGTATTACTGTTTTTCACTAACCTGCACACATACCATAACTATGAAATATATATGATAAAAAACAGGGCAAATTATATTAACAGTTTACAATAAATAACATCATTAATTCATAGCAAAAGAAGTAGGAATTAGAAGTACAGTGGAAGAAAAAAAAAACCACTGGAAAAAAGCAAAACATTACTACTATTTAAATATCCAAAATAGAAGAGGGCACCAAGATTTCCATCCTGGAATCATCCTTTCCCAGGTACTATTCTATCCCAAACCCCACTGTTAGCAAGAGTATCTACTGAAGACAAGACAATAAGGATATGCATTAATCTTTAAAAGTTCACAGAAGCAACAGTAACCAACTGTGTTTTACAGCTGCTGAGGAAATTCAAACTACTCATCATCTCATTCAAAAACTATTTTGTAAGATCAGGTGTCAAGAAATCAAGTGCTCCATGTGGTTCATTCTGTAAGAAACTACCAGGGTTAGGAAGTAAAAAGCCACCTTATCAACATCTCACCACAAGAAGCAAACCCAGGACCTGTTCTCAGATCTGGCTCCGTGAAAATCTCCAAAGGGTCAGTGTAGTGTCCACTGAATAGAGCCCCAGGAATTCAATTCCTGTATCACTTAATCTTGTGTATTATTCTCATGATAAATGGGAAAGACTGAAACACAACTTCTGCAGAATGCAGACAGGCTTAAATGTCTGAATGCACGGATACTCACATGGTTACAGGTGATCTGTCAGACTGCTAAAAAAATATTTCAAACCCAAGATTTGAGCAATGTCTCTTGCTGAAAACTCCCAAAGAAGCAAACTGATATGAAAAAAAAGGGGTGAATGTCTTTTCTGTTTTAGCAATCAGATTAAAAACAGAAAACAAAGGTAAATTGTCTTTTTTTGTGATGAAGGTAAGGTCACAAAGGGGTCAGGCTGAGATTTCTGTTCTTTGACATATTCATACGTTATCTACTGAGAAAACAGTGCAAACTTACAGAAAGAACTCACCACTTTGATAGATTTCTGCCAGAAATTATTCAATACAGCTAAATGCAGAGTGATGAGAGTGAGAAAATATTACTGCCCACAGTGGCAGTACAGAATTAGTTACGGCATTTAGAAGTCCCTATGGATTGGACTCCAGACTGGCAGCTGGGACTAGTAACTGCTCACTCCCTCTTCAAAGGCAGTTCATGGTTGAATCTCTCAGGCTTTGCTATATTTCCAGATCCCTGGAGGGGCAGGAAAGAGGAACCCAGGCACAAAAAGCAGGTGCACAAAGAGCAGGCAAACAAAGAGGAAGAAAGATGGTTCTGCTGAGCACAGACACAAAGAAGGGAGATGGGTATAAAGAATAACAACATAACATAAACACATAAACTCATAAAGTTCATAGAAGCCTAAAGGGGAAAATTATTCAGTCTCCACCAAAGGAGCATAAAGAGATTTCTTAGAATATAAATATTTCACATGAAGTCTAGCAGTTTGCTCCTACAGGACGACGCAGAGTTTGAAAGTGAATATAGGTTCAGATGGGACTGAACTGCCTGCCCCTTCCCTGAAGGCTGCTGAGAGACAAGAAGGCTCAAAGAGCCTGGCTTGCATGGAGGGTTCATGTGGCAGGAACACTTTAACAGCAGCATTTGTTCAAAGGAACATAAAACCTGTGGTTGATTGCTGGAAGGCTCAGCCTATTGATTTCTGCTTGTTTCTACTTTTTCCTCCAGCCTAACAAGCCTCTTACCAGTTAGCCCAGAAGAAAGCTGACCTCCCCTAACATGCAAGAAGGCATGTGTCAACAGAGCCTTTTTCCTCATGTGACAGCCCAGCATTACTCCAGTACCTTTTACAGTAAGGAGAGCAGTCCCCGTGTTCTGCTTAAGATCTATCTTTTCCCTAGAACACAAGGAGTCAAGCAAGGAATGAGCCACTGGGAAATGGGCCCAAACTCTGTGAATAGAATTGTTTGCTACTCCAGCAGGTAGTTGTGAGATGGGGTCCAGTTCTGGAGCTCATCCACATAATCAGCTGATACTGAAGCCCAGCCACTGGAGTTATTTGTGCCCCAGAGAAGCTCTGGTGTGTGCAGCACATGGTTCCTATCCATCCACATAAGCCAAATTATGGACACCAACACAAAGCAGGTAACAAGCAGATAGCCCGTCCTTTACAGATCAGCTTTTACAACTCATGAGCCAGCTCAGCTTTATGATGGAGATTGATGGAGCACTGAAGAGGGTGGGGGAAAAAAATCACACCAGATTTTTTGCGTTTAACTTCCCTATCAACAGCCTGAAGTGAGAAAATAAAGCCAAACTGGCAGCTGCGGCTGTGCAGCATGTACCAAACATTAGGAAGCAAACTATGCAAGATCATGGGATCAATTAGGTTGGAAAAGACCTTCAAAATCATCATGATTGAACACCATGTCAACTAGACCATGGCACTAAGTGCACATCCAGTCTTTCCTTTAGCATCTGCAGGAATGGGGATTCCACCACCTCCCTGGGCTGCCTGTTCCAATGTCTAATCACTCCTTCAGTGAAGAAATTCTTCTTACTGTCCAACTCAAACCTTCCCTGGCACAGCCTAGGACTCTTTATTTCTGGTTTACGGAGGAGCAGAGCCCACCTGGCTGCAACCTCCTGTCTGGGAATTGTAAAGAGATACAGGGTCCTCCCAGGCCTCCTTTTCCCCGAGATGAGTCTGGGGGGTCTCACTCCTCATCAGACTTGCGCTCCAGACCCTTTCCCAACTCGGCTGCCTTTCTCTCGACTCCCTCCAGCCCCTCTAATGTCCTTCTCGGAAAGAGAGGCCCAGAACTGGTCACATCACTCGAGGGGCTTCTCACCACTGCAAGGGAAGAGCCACAAGCCGCCACACATCCTGTTACTGTTCGGCCAAAACAGCATTTTTACAAGCGGGGATAAGTTTCCAGGCGCCGGGGAGGCCTCGCGATCCCCGCGGCGGGAGCCCTCGGTCCCTGATCCCAGGGCCTTTCCCCGCGGCCTCCAAGGCGCCACCTCCCCGTGGGCCCCGCTTCCCGCGGCGCCTCCGCGTCGTTGTTTGAACCCGAAACGGAAATGGGACCGCGGAGCCGCCGGGAGAGAAACGGAAACAAAACACGGGCCGGGCCGCGCTCACCCGCCGCCGCCACCGTCCGTCCGTCTGTCCGCCCTCTCGCCCGCCGCACCGACACGTCCCGCCGTCCGTCCGCGTCCGGGAACTCCCCCAGCTCCGGGTGCAGGACCGGCTCCGGGAGCGGGTCCAGGAGCGGGCTGCGCCAGAATCGGGGCGGCGCGCAGGCCCAGCGCGGGGAAACGCGCGACACCGCCGCGCCCCCGCACGAACTACGGCTCCCGGCAGCCCCCGCGGCTCCGGAAGGCCCTGAGCCGCTTTCCCTCAGTTGGAAGCGGCTCTGTGCGGGGACGGTGCGTGTTGGGTGCTCCCGCGGCTCTTCCAGAGGCTCTTCCCGCGCTTTGCCAGGTCCCACGGGCGCTCAGCGGGGCCGGGGTGTGTGTGCGCACGGGGCAGCCCCGGGTGTGCGGGCGGGGGGGGGACGGTGGCTCCCGGCGCGCACTGCGAGGGCAGGTGGGGCCGAGCGGAGGCAGCGGCTCGGCCAAGGTGACTCTGGGCTTGGAAGTGTCGCCTTTTTTCCTACTTAAAGAACGAGAAGAGCGGGATTCACGGTTTGTCTGGGTTGTTCTATCGCGGTTCCGTACCGAACCGCAGTGCCGAACCGCGGTACCGACCCGGGTCGCGGAGCTGCAGCCGTGGGATCACGGTGCCCTCGGGTTCAGTGGTTGCTGGAATTTCCCCTTCCCCCCATGCTGTTTTAAATAACCTTTGAATACCTCTCTGCTTTAAAGCTCAACTCCAAAGTACATTTTTCTTTTTTCTTATTTTAAAGGACATCTTTAAAAAATACTTTTCTGGTTTTAGCTCCAAGCTATTTTTTCCCTGCTTTTTTAATGCATTTATTATATGGCCGAGACTAATTTTTTTATTCCTCCTTTCGTGTTTTATTAATGATAAAAGTAGTAGTGCCACCATGATCCTGCGGCAGATCTTGCGGCTTTCCTCCCTCTTCCACTCCGCCGTGTCCGTTCACCTGCGCAGGAACATCGGGCTCTCTGCGATTGTCTTCAACAAGGCAAAAGAGCTCGACCCCGTCCAGAAGCTCTTCGTGGACAAGATCAGAGAATACAACACGAAGAGCAAGTAAGTAAAGGAAATGGTCTTAAGGAGGGGGGCTGATGGCAAAGGGGATTTTGACATAAAAACATCAGACCTGAAGTGTTTGATTTTTCACAGTTTGATATTTCTGTAGGCTGGTCCGTAAATATTTAAGGTGTGTTTTTCTGCAACACTTACAGTTTCACTAGTGGGAAAGGTTGTTCTTGCATATCTAATAGAAAATACCAATTTTTTTTTCTCTTAAAAAAGAAAAACTCTGATGCCATTCTTTCTTGGGTAGTTAAGCCACACAGTTAAGGCCTCTTGCACACTGCATGAATGTACTGGTATGTTAATTTTTACCCATCTACATGCTCTATAAATAGGGGGGGAAAAGTTAAACCCTTTATTTTGTTGGGTTTTTTTTTTTTTTTTGGCTGGGGAAAAGAGTTATTCTGTAGTCTTGTTTCCAGAAGCTTAATGGAAATAGCCTCCAAAACCAATTAAGAATTAATGGAATTATCAGGATGGTCCATTTACTTAACTGCTTAAGTTAATAAGCAGTTCCTTCAAATGGAATCTTAGATTCTTGTAATGTTTGGATGAACTGCTGACCAGGAAATGAAAACTGCAGTAATTCTGTGTAATTTATTCTTGGGAAGTATTCCTGGGAAGGAATTAAGATGCTTCTTAACTCTACTGGTAGAAGATGTGCCTATCCCTACCCACAATCCCCATCTGTGTAGGGAAGCAGATTTTTGGTGGGTTTACCAATTCTAAGCATGGATCCTGTGCTGGTACAACTGAGTGTTGGCAATCTAAAGAGTTACTATTTTAGTTATCTGATGCTTGAATGCCAGGAAGCTCCTGTTGAGGAGGGGATTTTTGCTTCTCTAGCGTTTAAAATGCATTCTCTTGGCAAGAACAGTTAAGCTTTACTGAGATAACTAGTTCAGAGGCAGAAGAGATGCAAATCGCAGTTTGTTAGGAATTCACACCTGGAACAAACAAAACTAAAAGCCTGAGAGCCTCCATACTCATCAGTGGTTTTGCCTCATAAGACCACCTCTTGTCTCAAAAGGCTTGGAGTTTCATCCCTGATAGTTGGATTTTTATCACTGACAGCATAAAACCTTTACCCTGAGAATCTTGTTTGTGTGTAAGGTAAGGAGGCCCTAAGGTGTCATATATTGAGTTTTGGAAATATTTTAAATTGTTTCCTTTGGCTGTTAGAAAGGTTTTTATTAATAAATCAGCTTGAAAACCCATTTATTAATTAAATAGAGTTTTCCATGTGAAATATTAGAACTTCACAGCTTTTAATGTTTATTAGGCAAGCTGGAGGGCCTGTTGATGCAGGACCTGAGTTTCAAAAAGATATGAATGAATCCCTTGCAAGACTCCAACGGGCGTATGGTGAGGGAGATCTCACCAAGTTTCCAGAATTTAAGTTTGAGGGTAAGTTAACAATCTTACTGAATTCTAATTGCACATAGAGACATGTTCGCTCATAGGTTTCTTAAATTCCCCTTTAGTTTATATTTGAACCATTAATTTTGTGTAAAATGCCCACTGGGAATCTTAACGCTTTTGCACAGTTCACATCTGTTTCCATGTGACTCCTGCTTTGTTTATTTGCCTTTTCTAGCAGGGATGTGGTCTTCAGTATGCTAATGATTAACAAAACTTGCAGTCAGAGCAGGCTATCTTAATTATCCTTCAGACACCCTAAAGAAAGAGCTCAAATAGAAATAGCCTAGGGTCTGTCCTTTTCTCATCTTGCCAGAAAGATCAGCAGACTATAATTTGGATATCAGTTAGTCTTAACATCATCCAGACTGTGACTTTCTTGATTTTGTAAGCTCCTCTGGAAGCCACTGATTTCAGAAAATTAACATAGGACTAAACTTCTTTACTTATGAATATTTTGTGGCTAAACTATATTAAACCATTTTCTTCAGCTATTTGGATATGACTTCTGTTTAACTGCTCTAAGTTTGTTTTAGCGTGGAAGGGAAAAGGCAGAGAGCATGAGGCTTGGTGGGTATCTGGCAGCCAGCCAAGGCCAAGCAACCATAGTCAGCAACTTGTAGTTCTGATCAGACTGTCTGGGAATTCTAATTTAGACTTGGAACACACCTGAAAATGTTTTGGGTTTTGGTAGTATTTCAAATAGTTGGGTGAAGTTGGTGTGAGGTTGTTACTGGTACAGATAAAACAAGAGTACCTGTGAAGTAGGATCTATGTTTTTTCTGTTTCATTTTTCCACAATTTTAGGGATGTGGTTTCACTACATTCAGTTTTATTTCTGTGTCATATGTGCAATTATGCATATTAAAATTTTACTTGTTTTTGTAAGGAAACAGAATTTTTGAGACCATAGGAGCAGAGCAAAGCACAGACACAAATTGCTTTGTTCTTTTGCCTATCCTTGATCTAATTTCAATTAGGTTTCAAATTGTAATTAATATGAGTAATTATATGAATAGGAACATCAATTTTTTACCTTAAGGATGCTTACTATAAGCTGACCCTTGCCTCTCAGACTTTGTATTAAAGACAGCAGGCATTAGTAGCCCAAGTGCCCAAAGGCCTAACCTTGGTGAGCCTGTACCTTTGACATCAAGAACTCCTTGGTCAGTGTTTGCACTGAGAGTATCTTGCTGAGATGAAATTGTGTGCTCCTCTCTGTTAATATACACTGATGATGCAGTAAAGAAAGGCAGAGATGAGAGATTTCTTGTTCTTAGAGCTATGGGAAATACTTGTCCAGTAATGTTCTGCTTGACTTCTTCAGTTTCTCTGCTGTCTTCTCCCACATCCCAGGTGTCACTAAAAGCTGTTTAGGGAGAATATTACTGAGGCTCAGCCTTTATGCATAACTCCTGCAAGGTGAAAAAGACCTGTCTCCATCCTACTTATTGTTTACTGCTGCCCACATTTAATCAGTCAGTGCAGGTGTAGACTGCAATGTACTGCTTTAGCTTGCCAATCTAACGGTTAATTTTCTTTGAATTACAAATTAAATGTGGCGTTTGAAGATGGAATAAAAAGAAACTAATAGGAATTTTCTCTCTCCCATTCCTCCTGTAGAGCCCAAGTTTGAGGAGACTCCAAAGTGATCTCTGCAGCTTGTACACCAAACAGCAATGTACAGCCATGGAGTTGCTGAACATGGCACCGGTTGTAATTTAATAAATGTAGTACTTCAGTTTGATTTCAGTGGTGTGAAGAAGCTCTTTATTGCATGGTGGGTGTAGCTGTGATCATCAACTCTTAAATGACAGAGGCAGCTGAGTAGTGCTGCTCAGTGTTAACTGCAAAACTCCTTTGTGTGCTATGTTTTAATGCTTAGATATTATAACACTTGTAATGATACACCAGGAAGGAACTATTTGTTCTGTTGAGTTTATCCAAAAAGCTTCTGCAGAAAAAAAATCTCCTTGAACCTTAAGTCTGTAGCAAAGCCCTACAGTAGTGATGGAGGTGCACAGTCAAAAGCATAGGCACAAATGACCTAATTCTACACTGCATCAGTGAACACAAAGGTGATGAAGTTAATCTTCCAGAAGAAAATGAAATCTGCTAAAGAGGTTGTATGGTGTGAATTTCTGCGACTGAACTATTGACACAAACCCTTTAGGTTCTGAGGAGCTATTTATTTATAATAATTATATCTGAGAAACTACATAAACGCTTTGACAGAATCTTCATACTACACTTTGAATTGTGTTGACATGATTTTTCTTCAGAATGAAACTACATATGCAGTCTACAGAGAGAGAGAGACTTCCACATTAAACACAAAAAACACTGCTTGAGCTTTTGTTACAGCAAGATTTATTTTGTCAGCATAGTGAGTTTACTGCTACATGCCTTGAAATTGTATCAGACTTGCCAAAATCCTCTCTTAAGTCCTAGTAAATCAGAATTGCAGGAGAAATTGAGCCATTGACAATGGGTTGAGACACAAGTAGTGATGTCATCTATGGAAGTTATTTGAATAGATAGTTCCAAGCTGCAGGAGTGAATCTTGTATTGCTGCATGTACATATGAACAAAATGAGAAGCTTTCACACAGAACTAAATTGAATATACAAGTTAAATTGTCTTTATTTGGGGGCTGTTTTTTTTTTTAATGCCATCACAGCTAGGTTGACTAAATATTGGCAGTTTCTATTTTCAGCATGTAAGACATGGAAACAATATTTACAGATCAGAGGCCCAAAGATCCCTTGATGTCGTGGTTTAACCCCAGCCAGCAACTGAGCATCCCATAGCCTCTGGCTCACCCCCTGTCCCGTCCCCCTGTAGGGAAGGGAATTAGAAAAAAAATTCATGGGTTGAGATAAAGCACTTAAATAATTGAACCAAAGTAATAATACGGGGAAAAGAAAGAGAAACCCTGAGAAGCACAAGTAATGCGGAGCACAAGTGCTCATCACCACTCGCTGACTGATGCCCAGCCTGTTCCCCAGCAGCCAACTTCCCCTCAGTTTGAATACTGGGCATGATGTTATATCCCTTTGCCCAGTTCAGGTCAGGATCCTGGCTCTGTTCCCTTGTGGCTTGAGCACCTTCTCACAGGCAGAGCATCAGACACTGAAAAGTCTTTGACTTGGGGTAAGTGCTGCTGAGCAACAACTGAAACATTATTGTGTTATTGACATTATTCTAATACTAATTTAAAAAAAACCAGCTCTGTAACAGCTACTAGGAAGAAAATGAACTCCCAGCTGAAACCAGAGAAGTATCAGCTGCTTACTCCATACCATTTTTGTCACGCCAGATCCCACACTTCCCGATATACCAGCATCTTTCCTGTCTTTTTATAGATGCACACACAGCTACCATTTCCTTAACCTATAGACAATCCCTGTAGAAGTCTATTGAATTCATTCAGTCCATGACTTTTGGCTTATGACAGTTGTGACTTGTGTCATGAACGGTCTTTCAGGGCAGGAAAGAGGGGGTCTGGTGTTGGATTGTTGCGTGTTGAAGCCAGTTCTGATGCTGTCACTGCTCTGCTTGTCCAGTTACAACAGACTTCATTCTTAATCTGGCAGTTGAAGGGGAGCTGGGTTCACATCCCCAAAGCTGGAGTGGTGGAGACAGGAACCATGAGGTGCCCAGTGCAGTTGTGGGCATGCAGCTGATGTAGAAGTGCTAATACACAGCATTTCCAGCAATTAACATCACACCGTGCACTGGCTATTCAATGAAATCAATGCACAAACCAGACTTGCCCATCCTCCCATCTTAACAAGTATGCCCAAGTCCTTGAGCAAAAACAATCCCACAGACAAGTTTGCCTTTGCCCAAGGCAGGAACAACCCAGACTGTCTTCTGCCACATAGTTTTCACGTGCCCTACAGGAACTTTATTCTCTTCTGCAGTAAAAGTTTTGATTGGGCAGGGCCAGCCCACTTGGCAGATCTAGTGCTGACTCACCAGGTGGCCTTTGCCAATGAGCATCCCAATGTTTGAAGGTTCCCCCTGGCCATTGCTCTCAGTGTAGACTAACAGTCCATTGGATCATGTGGTTTTCTCAGCTGGTGCATGATACAATATACCCACTAAATGCCATGTTCCTTGGCCCAAGCATCTGTGAGTGTTTTCCAGGTATTTCTAGTTTATTCTTGAAGAATATTCTAGAAGTTAGAACTATTCTTGAAAAGCTTGGTGTTGCTCAGGGCCCCATGTGAAATCATTCTTCTAAATCACTTGATAAAGAGGGCTTACAATCAGACTAGTTTGGAATATGCATTTTCAAAAAACCCACATTTAAACTTTTACTTTTTGAAGAAATTGATTAGTATTTCTTTCCATAGGATCAGGAGTAAATTTAGCCCTTCCACTCTACCTAGGAAACTATCCACTGGAGATGGGAGTAGCAGTTTTCCTGGAAGAACCCCCATTTGGGATTGTTTTCCTTACAATTCATGTCTCTGAGTCAAGGTAGGTCTCCCATCCCAATTCTTCATGCCTTCTCTGTGGTCTCTCTGCTAAACCCACAGGGCGTCCCATGGTGTGTACCTTCCATAATCTCCCTCTTGGGCCAATGCTTACTGTCATTAGCATGGGTCTGTAGAGGTGAGGAATGGAACATAACCTCTTTAAACTGCTGAAACTCCTGGGACAGTTTATCTGATAGTTTCTCCACAGATGAGAGAGGAAGAGAGGTTGTCTGCAAATTCCCAGAGATGGCAAGCCACTGTATCCACAGACAGTGGTGTGATGTCTTCTCAGATCAATGTTGCCAGTGGGTTGGTGTGTACTCTTGGTGCACTCTACAAACTTCACCACATGGGTCATGTGCAGAGGAATTGGTCTGGGTCTGTGGGGAACCTTGTATTGTCCAGGTCAAAATAAATCTCCAGCATGGCTAATTCCCTCAAGTACTGGATCTCTTTCCACTTGCATGGTGACATGTAGTGTCATTCTTGTAAGGAGACCTTTCCTTCAGGCTTGACAGAAGTCACTTCCAGAGGCTGGGGACTTGTGTCTGTCTTGCAATCACCTTGTCAATGCTTGCTTTCTTAGAAAGTGATTCCTTCCCTCTAATTCCAACCCGTTAGTCCCATTATCCCAGCATTGTAACAGCTAGGTGGTAGTATGCTCATCAGGACAACAGCTGAAATATTTATGTATATCCTGCAGCTCAATCAGGGGTAAGGATTGAGTGGTTGCCTCTTGTTGGCCCGTTACTGAACTTTGTGTAGGTACAGTACATGTCAGTGGGGTTTTGGTTGTCACAGATCATTTCCTAACCCTAAATAAGGCCTGAACCATGTGCAACAACATACTGATTGTTACCAAAAGGACCAGGTTGGTTACAAGGGTAGTCACAGGATATGCAAAGTCTTTAAAATACTCAAATGCTATTGTAATCATCCTGGAGGGGAAGGAAGGTGTTTTTCCCATGGGTTGGCTCTCTGAGGGTAAAAGGCAGTAGATGTAACTGTGGATAGTTTCCAGCAGATGGCTCCCAAAGGACAGAGGGGACACACACCAGACAGGCTCATGTCATTCTATCATTTCACAAGCCAGTAAAACACAGAAAAACACAGTGATAACCTTAGCCCAGGCCTAGAGCAAATGAATCAATATGGTGACCAGCAACTATTAAACCAATACAATGAAGGCTTATAACAAACTTGTTTTAACATGCTCTAGTCAGATCTGGTTTCATCTCAACCTGTTGAGTCCCACATTGGGTGCCAGAAAGAACTGCCAGCAGTTCAGCCAGGAGCTCAGCCCCATGTGGCTGCTTGCTCACTGTCCCCACTCCAGCCCAGTGGAGAAGTGGGGAAAAAAAGGTAAAACTGGTGGGTTGAGAAAACAACAGTTTAATAATGGAAACAAAGTAAAATAAGATACTAATAATACTAATGATAATAAAAACAACAATAATGTGAATTGTAGTGAAAAGGAGAGAGAGGAGTAAAGCCCAAGAAAGGCAAGTGATGCACAACAGTTTCTCACCACCCACGGACTGATGACCAGCCTGTCCCCCAGCAGCAGTCGGTTCCTCCTGGCCAACTTCCCCAGTTTAAATACTGGGAGTGATGCTCTGGCGTGGAGGCAGTCACCAAGCACCAAGCCTGTTTGAGTTCCAGAAATGTTTGGACAACGTGACAGGCACATGGTGTGATTCTTGGGGTGTCCTGTGCAGGGCCAGGAGCTGGACTTCATGATCCTGATGGGTCCCTTCCCACTCAGCTTATTTGATGATTCTGTGATTCTATGCATATCCTTTTGGACAACTCCGATCAGCTGTCCCAGCTGTGCCCTCTCCCTGCTTCTTTTGCACCTCCTCACTGGAAGACCATGGGAATCTGAGGACTCCTTGACTTGGAGTAAGCACTACTCAGCAGCAACTAAAACATCAGTGTGTTATCAACTTTATTCTCGTATTAAATCCAAAACACAGCTACTATGAAGAAAATTATCCCAGCTGAAACCAGGACATTGATACTTTTGTATAACAAGTAGTAATTTGATGTCCCTCACAGAGGCTGAAATCTTCTAAATAACAAAGGACTTGGTATGCTTGAAATCCTAAATGAAGCAAACAAGGTTACAATAAATAATAGTTCAAAGATTTTAAGCACGTTAATATTTAGTGTACATTTCAGAAGAAACTAAGGCACTGAGCTTGACAAGAAATGTGTCTGATGTACTCTTAGTAAATGTTCTTTTCTGAGACAGGAGTTCAACAAAATGCACTCTACACAGAAGTAGCAACCTATTCATAAATACAGGTATCAAACAGCTCTGTTCATAGCATCTGATTTTAAGTGCATTAACAATGATAAACCGATACCATAGCTCTTCAAAGCTTTATCTTTCTCACTCAGAGCAACAGTTGGTTTCAGGAAGTTTCTTATATACATACTAGGTCAAGGATTAAGCTTATGCAATTTAGTATGTTTTGTTTTGATTAAGAAAATGAGTGGTGTTCAGGGATCTTTTAAGGTTACATCAGTATTACTCATGCTACTTTAACTGTTTTTGTCCTTAAACTGTAGATAGTGATACTAAGTAACTCCTAGTTGAAGTTTTACTTAGAACTCTATTCCTTTTGCACCAATCTGAAAAGCTGGAATGATGTAGATGTAGTTAAAGCCCTCTGAGCCAACTCAGGGAAGTGGGGGTGGAAGTAGTAAATTCACCTTCCATATTTAGTGAAATCTTTTGACCCACATTAATCTTAGAAGAGTTAGGGGTCAATCTTTCTCTCACTGCTGTCTTGGACTGTGTCTCAGTTAGTTAATCAATATGTACAAGAAGATGCAAAGCATGGAACAAAGCATGTTGCAGCTGTGTTGCACTTAAGACCATGCAATAGGAAGCTGTAAATGCAGATAAAGCATTGCCAGGTACGGGCACAGCAGGAGTGAGGAGTTTGTGTACATGTGGAAAGACATTACAGATCTAAGGAACTTTGAAGATATCTAAAGCTTTTAAAACACACTAGTGAACACAGAAGACTTGCCTTTTCACTTGTAGATTGATAGTTTGTCTTCTTTCTGTTAACAGAGCAGGAAAGGAATACAGGTTAAATAGCGACTTTTCTGGTGTTGGGTTTACCCCATTGGGAGCCTTATATATGAATGCATTTTTCCAGATTTCCAGCAATCCTCAGGGATTTTTCCCCTCCTCTTAGAAAAGTAACAAATCCATTGAATGGTTTTAAATATCAGTCATCTCATAAACCACTGCCAAACACCTTCTCTAGCTTGTCTTTCCAAGTCTTCCAGTTACACTTTTTGTCTAGCTCATGGCCAGAACTAAAATAGCTTGGGGAATTCTGACTTGCTACTAAATTTTAGTGAAATAAATCCATATCAAAAGAATAGACCAGGCACTGTCAGAAAGTTTCTACCAGTTATATTTTTACAAAACACTTCCTGAAATAGCTTGTGGATATGGATTTGAGAGCAGTTCAATTTGGTTCTGATTGTCTTTTGTCTAGTTTGAAGAGGAGACACATGAATAGCTGAGTTAGAAGCGTAAGCTGTAACTATGTAAAAAGACACATCTCTGTGAATTTACCACAGCAATGTAATGATTCACTTTTTGACCAGCACACTGGTTTCTATTAACGAAACCAGCTAGTGTGTAGGATCAGGTTTATCTCAGTGTCAAGAAACCTATAGCACAAAAATCATGTTAGAAAGGCTGTAAAAATCATTAGAGTTACTAAATAATCTGAAATGTAAATGAGGTTTGCAGTGATTTATGTACTACTTGCATACTTACTGGGAAGAACTTTCCTCTGAAAATGAAAGGAAAAAAAAAAGAATTAGCACAAGAACAGTTTTCTTAGCTGTTTTAAAGTTCTTTGAAATAGTTATTCCTAGAATATTCAGCTCTTCAGTTTCTAGAAGGAGTTTCTGAACCAAATGTCTCTTTTTGAGGTAGTGAGTTTAGGCAGAAGAAAGATTGGTTTCAAGGGTCAATGAAGCCTCAAGTGAACTCTAACGAGCAGCTCTGTAGCCTCTGGTAATTTCAGGCAGCTGACCTTTTCAGACCCAATGTTTGACCTCCCATGTTTGATATAGCTGTTGCTGTGCTCAAGCCTATAGGTACCAATGTAAAGGCTACAGAGAGGGTTGCTGGATGTCAAGCTTTATGCAGCAATCCCTAAAAGCAAACTTTTTCCATGACCCAGAGGAAGAAGACAGGTAATTTAGTTTCCCTTTCATCAGAACTTAGTTGGTCAGGCACTGTTGACTAAAACCAGTTTAGTTTTCTTTTGCCTTTCTTAGGCATTCCTTGTCAAGACTAGGGTGGAGAGGTTCCAAGAACCAGTCAGGCTTGTTGCTTTCCCTAGGTTGTTGTTTGGTAGCCTTAAGCAACTGCACAAACATCTCCATGTCATTTTCAAAGTACCTTTTGCAGTATATGTTGGCAGAATAAAAATGTCTGCACAAAATATTGAGTTTTAATGCTCTCCAACTTTAGTACCACGGAGTTAGAACCTTCATGGAAAGGAGGGCATCATCAGAATCATAAAATTATGGAATGGTTTGGGTAGGAAGAGACCTTAAAGATCATCTGGTTCCAACTCCCTGCCATAAGCAGGGACACCTTCCACTAGATCCAGCTGCTCAGAACTCCCTCCAACCTATCCTTGAACACTTCTAGGGATGGGGCACCCAAAGCTTCTCTAGGCAAGAGAGAGTGTCTTGGAACACTGCTAAATAAAGACATTTTTTGACTCAAGGAAGGAGTGATTTTATTCTACTTACTTGCAAAGTACCCCTTTTTTTGGGCATAGAATACTCCAAGGCCACACAGCACCATCACCAGAGCCACAATGACTACAGCAACAATGATACCGCTTACATTAAGGTCATCTGTAATTATAAAGCAGAAGTCCTATGTTCTAAATAGTAAAAATATCCACTGGCTGAATTTTTCCTTAATTACCACAGGCATTTTTGTATCTATAGGTGGGCTTTGGCCCAATATGCAAAAGTTAATTAGTAACAGTTGGATGTATTTAAGCAGTAAAAAAGTACTAATGTGCCACAGCCACTTTAACACAAGTGCTTAGTACACATCAGCTGCTTAGTTTGGGTCAAAAGTAAGGAAAGAATAAGAAGGACCAAGGGGTACATATTCCTTATCATATTTATCCCAGATAAGTATTATCCAAGTCATATGCCTCTGAGGAAAAACATCTTGAAATATTTGTAAGTGTTAAAGCAAGTTTTTTCGTACAGTTAATTTGCTTAACTCAACTGAAACAGCTGATGGCAATTGAGTTCCACTTCTAAAGAACTCTTCAAATGAGTTTTTTGAAATGCAGTGATTTTTACATTTTTAAATAGCAAGGCTTTAAAAATACAACACAATAAAGCTGAGTTGCCTGAAGTTAAACTCTACACCAGGCTCCTGAAACATCTGGCCATTTTTATTTTGAAGGTGATGGCTTGACTTCAACCATGACAAAGACCACACCCATATCCTGATATACTCACTAAGAGCTTCTGACTATCATTCATTTTAGGAAAACCAAAATTATCAAGAAGCAGAAACATTTTCATAGGTTTTTGTTATGTTTCCAATTGTTTGGATCCCAACTTTAAGCATATTTCAATATATAGTTGAGATTTTTACCCCAAAAACTAACAAATTTTTGTACAATTTAGGCTGACAGCAATTTAGGACTTAGTGCATAATTTTACAAAGTGATTCCATCTCAGTAGCTTGAGGAACATTTGCTCATAATTCACCAAGAATGCATTAAAACCCACGACACAGTGATTTTCAGCTAAGTTCCATGAAAGCACCATATGGAACTTTGCAGTTCCATGTGCTGCTTTATGGGAACACTTGGGCAGGATCTTCCCTGCAGTAGTTATTAGGATTTGTTACCACTTGCTCTCCTATGATATCTGCAAGAACCAGCTGTATGTTTTGCAAAAAAACCCCTCACACATTTTGGGTTATTACAGACTGTTACATTAAGATTTCCCATGAATGAATCCCAAAATGGAGGCTTTATGTAAAGAAAACACCCCAGTGGACTGGCACACTCTTCTGTAAGCCTTCCACAAAAGCATTTGGAAATATTAAAGTTCTCATATGGCTGATGATTTTCTGTGAATTCACTGTTTAGCAATCTAAAAGGTAATTACTGTGATAAGGAATTTATTATTTCTCCTCCCCCCAAATGCCATAATCAAATAAAAAGATTTAATTCAACCTGGTCTTAGATTCTTAGTTGTAACATGCAATTACATAAATCCTACGGCAAGACTGGTTTCCACCATTATTTTCTTTAACACATACCAACTTGCATTCGCTTCACTGAGCATTTCTGAGATAATCCAATCCCGTTGGAGGCTTCACAGAAATACTCTCCAGTGTCATTCTTTGTAACTGTGTTAAACAGCTGTTAAGAAAGAGTCCAAAATCATTTATCAGAACAGGGGAAAAAATCCTGTAGGATAGAAATTTTGACATGTCAATGTAGATTTGTTTGTTTTAAACAAATGAAACCCAAAAAACCCTGAAGGCAAGTAAGAAATTCTGGCCCATTTCAACGTTCTAACAGCTCCCTAGTCCCATTCCCTGATCCTTCCACTTCTCCTTGCTGCCTAAGAGGTTCCTTTAGATGGACATTTAACTCAGTGGAGTGTATCTACAAGGAAATTAATTTTTAGTGGACCAGAACTTTCCAATAATATCCACTTTTTTAGATATGCCCAAATTTCAGAATACCTGAACTCAAACAGTATCTTCATTTTATCAAAACAACCCCATTAACTGATCCTTCAAAAAACTTGACACATACTGCTTACGATGCATTGTCAACTGAAAATTTTCAAAAGTAAAGAGTTTTTGGGTGGTTCTCAACCCTCCAAAAATGCACTTTGTCTCTTCCAACAGAGAAATGCTCAACCATACTATTTATCAAATACTACTACTGTAAAATTGAAAATGAAATGAAAATGAGACTGTGGCAGGACATCTCCCCCCACCACAGAAGAGCTTATCTGTTGCTTGTTAGTTAGTGCAATAACTCAGAGCATCTTGCTCTCACATGAACCTTGGTGAAGTAACTCAATCAAGACAGTTTATCTTGTAGTAAATTATTTCACTACCATGGGATTGATGCTTTCAGCTGACAGTAAACATCTTGCTGTGGAAGCAGATATGGAAAAACAAGCTGGAATTTCTGACTGACATACACTTCACTTTACAAATTATAAAAGCTACAGCATATTTTCACAAAGCTGAAATTTTTTGTGTATTCCCTGGAAATGTGTGGGGTCTCCCTCCAAAGTCAGGACCCCACACTGTAGTTCCTCTCCTGGGGGCTGAGTGTAAGGACTCTGTGTACACTATCAGCAATTCAGTGGTAAGTTACACTGACTCCTAACCCATACTATTTCCTTGCTAGCTGTAATATAGGTACCTTAATGTCATGCACTGTTTTATGTAACCTACTAGTAGTTCTTATATTTTACACTGTGTAATAAATAACTGTTTAAGGCCTCTTGTCTGTTACTTTCTGCCAATTCAAAAAGTAATTCATTTTATAATAGACCTAACTGTCCACTCTTAAGAACTTGTGAGCCAGAGCGATTTAGGTGCAGGTCACCTAAGCAGAGCTGCTGCAAAAATCTAAGCCTAAGGCAGGGCTTTTCTGAAACTCTCACTTGATCTGTAACAGAGGTGAATAGAAACTGACCTCATGTCAATTCCAGTATTTCTATTTTCTTAATTATGAGACTTGTTAAATGTTTCTTTTTAATGAATGCCATACTTCGATATTTTCAGAAGTGATTAGTAAGTTTGAGTAGTCCACCTGATTTCCGTGATGAGCATTCAGAACATCTGAATGCTTAGTCATACTTCAGTTTCCACGTTTGATTTTGCACAAGAGTAGTGTTCCTAGAGCAACTCTTTACTTCTGAAAAATCTCAGCTCTTTAAGTAGCCTCAAGCTCTTTTGAAGGATCAGCTAATGAGGGAAGAATGAGAGAGACAGCCAGCTCTGAAGGAAAATAAAACTCAACACCACAACCCACAAAACAAACTACAACTAAAATGAAGAACTAAGCTTACTTACAGTCCCAGCTCATTCCCCCCGACTTCACAGGTCCTGGATGGGAACTTGTAAATGCCACTGGATTGCAGAGATTCTGTACTGCCCTGAGTGCTGCACTCCCCTTGAAGTGTATGAAGCTACTATTCCAAATTTTAAAGTTCTGTCAAATATATCTCTGTTGCCATACCGAAACCTCATTCTCACCTGGCATTAGTTTACTAACTGACAAGGTAAAATTTGTCATGTATTTCTAGATTCTCAGTTATCACTACTGCAGCCTTGAACCTCACCCACTTTGTATGTATCATTCAATGTCTATGGCTTGTCACTGGTTTGAGGCTGAAACGCCTTCTACATTTCTCAGCAGATTTTAGTATGACATTGGCCTCCAACAAAGAACTTGTGAATTTTTGGATTTACACCCCTGTGTATCATTTTACTGAACAGTAAATTTGGTCTCCTTGATAGTTGTCTATGACAGAGTTGGTTATTACACTTACCAGAGTGCCAGACTTTTTATTCATGGTGTAAGTTATGTTTGCTGCTCTGGCACTGCCTGTTCCTGTCTTCTCCAGCAAGGCAACACCATTCTTGTACCACTGGTACTCAGATGGAGGGGAGCCCTCAGTTTCCTTACAACTCATCTGCACGACCGTTCCTGTCATTGCGGAGCTGGGTACCTCACACACTGGAGTAGTCGGAGCAACTGGACAGTGAAATTGAAATTGTTACACATGTACTTATACTGTCCACACCTGTCAGAGTCTGAAATAGTTCATGCCTCAAACATTGATATAAAGTTTTGCCCATTATAACAAAACCTGTATAAAGAAGCTACAACCAAAGAAGCCTCCCTGAAGATAACTGGCTGGGACTTCAGACTGAAAGTCAAAATGCTGAGATTAAATAAAGTGAAAGCTCATTCTTCAATCACCTGAAACAAGCAAGTAAACAAGGAAAAGAATGTAAGCCAATCCCAGCAGGCGTGCTAAGAATAATCTCAGGCTTGCTTTGGGGTGAGGGAGGCCGTAGCCTGTCACTGATGGTGGAGACAGGAATGTGACATACACACAGACAGGTTCATGCAGCAACAGGCAGAGTTTATTGATGTGCGCCCTCTTTGTGCGGGCTTTGAATTCCCTGTGCTTACAGATACTATTGGTCAAAGGTCTTAACTCTGCCCAGCTCACTGGCCAATGATACAGGTGCATTCCTGGTTCAAAGGGATTGGCTGGGGTCCTCTTGTTTGAACTTGAATTCAGCCTGTCAACTTAAAACCTGGGGCCTTGTTTACTCCTTATTCTCTAATGAGCTAGGCTGGTCGAGTTGGCATCTGTTATGGCCTAATTATCTGTGCAGCTATAGATCAGCCATAGCTGTCACAGTAGCCCACTGACCCCGTTTGTGGGAGCAGGTTTGCACAGATTTCCCCCCCAGCCGAGGTGGGGGGAGGAAGTTTTGGTGCGTGTTGTAACCTCTGCTCAGGGGCAGGGAACCCATCCTCCCCTACACAAACTGGCTATGGAACCCCCAACCTTGGGAAGGTCACATCCACAGGATATTCATGTGGTGCCTTAATCCATCAAAGGCCCCCTGAAGTGCTTCCCAGTGTCATTCCTGAAGCCTTGCACCACAGGACTGCATGTGATGCAACAAATCCAGTCTGTTGTAAGAGACAGTGGCAAACTCCCCCTGCCCCCCAAGGGAGGTGCCTGGATTTTCCTACCTAGCCTGAGTGTATATTAAGCAGTCAGATTCTTCTTCACCACCAAGAGGACCAGCTGGAGAGCATCAGTGAAACATCGCTGGGATCCATGGAGTGGTGGTATTTTCCTTAATCTGTCCCTGTTACTCTCAGTCCCTCCCACCTATTTCTTATTTCTCTCTATCTCCTTCTCTCATATATGTACTATTAAATAAACCCCATACTATTGTCACTGTCATTTGGTCTCATTTGCGCCTTGATTTGGGCAGGGGCATTTCTAAGAACTTTACTAATGGGATCATGACAACATGACAGCAGGCTGACAGCCATTGTGAGAAGCTGAGCACTTGGTAACTACTACATCAATGAAATGAAGTGTAGGAGAAGGGCTGGAAGGCACAACCCTGCTACTGAGAGCACAGAAAAATTTATGAGTTGCTAAAAATGAAAGAGGTGCTTACAGCCAGCCTCCCCCCACCATATGCTGTGTCATCCTCTCTCCAATCTGTTCACTTTCATCCAGCCCCAGAGAGTTTGTTTCACTTTGTTTCTTGTATGCAACCTCTTGTTCACAGACCAAGATGGGATAACTTGGAATCTGTAGTCCAGCAACTGGCCCCTTCCCTACCCTAGTATTTAAAAATGGAAGTGAGGAAGAGGAAAAAGAGTTTTTGTATTAAAAGGAGTAAATTTTTGAGAAGTGAATGTCAGAAAGATTCACCAAGACATCAGCAGTCATCATAGGCACTTTATAAACCCCAGCCTGAGGACCAAAACCAATTGGTTACCACATTCCAGTTTAAATTAAAAATGAACATTCCCCCACACAGATGCAGGAGAACTGTTTGCTCCTTCCCCTATGAGGATGAACATATCTTTTTTGATTTTTAATATGTGAACAGAAAAGAAACTTAATTTTTTATTTTTTGGTACTTAACATTATATAGAAGAAAAATAATGGTGAAGAGGCATCCGTGGAACATTAAAAGAACAACTGATACCTTAACTAGTATTGATTGTTTTTTCTTGGTTGATTTTAAGATAAAAAGCAGAAATAAAGAAAACCAAATGAAATACTAATTCACATTAACTTTCAAAAAGGTTTATAAGCAACACATGCCCTTCCCCCCCCTTCCTCCTTTGGCCTCAAAGACTTCAACTTTAAATTAAGAAGCCACATTTAAAACAGGAAAACTGTTGAGAAAGTAGAAGAAAGCAGATTTAATTTATTGTTGATGCTAATCAGAAGTTCATGCATTTATCATCTTTTATGAAGAACATAGAAACTTTATGTATAATTTTGAATGATCAATTCTTATTAGTTTTAATAGGACAAATATAGAATCAACAAAAGCGAGATAAAAAAGGAAAACTATTGGCCTCTACCAGTCATCCAGTGCAACAAATACCAAACACAATGTGAGAACAATGTGCTCAGTATTCACTTTTCCATAAATTCCTTAACTGGGAAAGAAAACAAAGACCCACAAAGAACAAGTGGTCCCCAGTAGGCACAACCATCTCTCCTGTAAATAAAGTCCACTGATTGCCAGCTCTTTGGCTGTCATTGCACAAAAACTCTCTCCTTCCAAAACCAGGACGAGACTGTAGCATCTTGGAACAAACTTCTGCTTATGAATATTTGATAACTGTTGACAGATGCTGACTTTCCAGTGCCAAACACCATGAACATCTTATCCAGATTCTCAGTCACTGAGCAACTTCGTTTTTGAGAACTGAAACTCACTTTGATTTAATAAAACCCTAGTTATGTCCCTTTCTAATGCAAGTGTGACTTTTGCCAAGCTGTTTTGTGATGTTGTAGAACGTTCATGTGCAAGTGTGTTTATAAACCCAGCCCAAAGAAGACCCAAAACCCCAGCAGCCACACACTGTGTGGGCAATCCTACCTTTAACGCCCCAACACCCCATCATCCAGTTTCTTTAAAAAGCCCAAGTAATAAAGTTTGTACCCAATACTGTGAGAGTAATAGTAGCCTCTCCCAGGCGTTGCCCCTCTTCACTCTTGGCACTGATTTCACAGCGGTAGGTCCCAGAATCCCTTCTAGTCACGTTCCTAATTCGGATTCCTGTATTCAGCATCTCTGCTCGGCCTCGGAGATCGCCTTCAGGGAGAACAGACAGAGAGGTTTCTGCTCTTCGCTTATAGAATCATAGAATCACAGAGTGGCTTGGACTGGAAGGGACCTTGAAGATCATCTTGTTCCATTTCCACTGCCATAGGCAGGGGCACCTTTCACCAGACCAGGTTGTTCCAAGCACCATCCAACCTGGTCTGGAACACTTCCAGGGATGGGGCAGCCACAGTTTCTCTGGTCAACCTGTGCCAGGGCCTCACCATCCTCACAGGGAAGAATTTCCTTTGTATATTTCCTCTGCATATCTAACCTAAATTTCCCCTCTTTCAGTCTGAAGCAAATACCTATGGCTCATTGGCTTATACTGAAATCATGTACAATTTATTGATATCTTACGTCATATTGTACATTAAACATTTGCTCATTGGTGTTAGTTACCTACCAGCAAAGAGCAATATGTAATCCCCTTCTGAAAGCAGTATGAACCTCCATTTAGTCCAAAAAACCACCCTCAATTCAAAAAACCTCCATCTGCCATACATTATCCACTTGGAAGACGGAATGCATTTTTCTGAAGGTGTTTCAAGAAAATATGTATAGCAGTAGTGAGGTGACTGAAGGACATCCCTTTCCACTAGAGACATGGCGATCACTAACTTAATTACCTTAAAGAAAAGGTTGTATGACCACAGCAGAATATTTGACATTTTAACTTGGCAAGAAAAACTTGATGGATTTAGCAAAAATACTGCCATCAGACTTCTAACAATAAACAATTTTTTTTAATTCTACAGCTTATTATGAAAGTTAACATGCACACACAGAAGCATGAGTTCCAGTGTTTTTGTAAATTAAATATATGCAGAAAAACCCAAGTTCATCAAGGTCAACACATCTGCAAGCTCTACAAACTAACAAAATCTCTGTGCTTTTATTTTACTTCTCAGCCTTCATTTATTGTGTACCATGTAACAGAGACCCATATGTTCTCCAACACACAAAGCTTAAGTAAGTCCTTTTCAAAACATACAAAGAGAAATTCTACTTCTGAAAGGAATACAAATAATTTATAATATACAGCTGAGTTTATATTTTATGTATATAAAATGCTGCATTATTCATATCTTAGCCTTCTGCTTTACAGGAGGCTTCAGAAACCTCTTTTTAGGATAGGAGTGCAGAGCCTGCAGTAGTTATGGGGAGTTTACATCCACATGTAATTTCATTGTTGAAAAATCACAAAAAATCTGCAGTACCATTTTTTTTTAGTCTTTAATTTTATTCTTTTTAACTTAACTAAAAGGTAACTAATAATTGATGATTTTAGAAAGAAATGCCTTTTTTTCCCCAGAGAAGGATTCTCTTTCTCAAAATGACAGCTCTTCTATTTGAACAGTTAACAGCCTTCTTGTTCAGTCTTGTTCTTGGTGTTGCTCCTCAAGAAAGAGTCAATAGCTGTGCTAGGGAATGACATGTTAAACCACCCATTTTCACTACTGTACCTGTAAATTCACTGTTGTAGTAGACAAACGAGACTCCTTGAGATTGGATTTTCTTCCACTCTATTCTTAAACTCATCCCTTTCGAAAATTTGTGTTTGCAACTAAGAATGGCCTCTAGAGGGAAGAAAAAAAATGAGGACAAAAGGGAAAATTAGTGATTTTAGTATTGTGTTGGTATACATTCAGGCTCCACAAAATTAATGTTCATCCTTCAAAAGAACTTGTACAGTCAGCAATGGCCAGATCTACTTCTCAAAGTGATGCTTCTCCAGATTTACACAAACACAGTAGGGAAAAATAAACCAGTAGTTTTCTTATACTTCAGTGGCTTTTGGGTCAAACTTCAGATGCTGGGGATTCCCATGCTGGATAGGGTTTATTACTTTCCCCATCTAACATGGGAATATCTACTTTATCAATTACATTCTTTATTACTACTCTCATTTTAGTTTAAAGTATTCTGAGCAGATCACCCCTAAAAAGGGGGACTCTGACTTTGTTATAAACATATTTTTTGAATTACCATTCTGAATTCAGTATCAATAGCTTTTCTGTTTAAATGTATAACTTAATGGAGATGAAAAATATTGCAGTAAGATGGTTAAAGAAACAAATGCAATATTAGACCTTGCTACCTGTAAGCTACTAATTTTCCAATACAGGCCACAATATCCAGAGCAAAAGCCTTTATAGTTTTGACAAGGCCTGTCTAGCTTTCATTATGCCAACATGCCCTGCTCAAACATAATCAACCATCATCCTCCTTTCCAGTCTAAACAAATGAGGCTGGAAGGTAATTAGGAGCTACAGACAGATCTACTCCCTTGCCCTTCAAGTCTGATTTCCTAGGTCTGCTCTGAAAAGAAACAAAAACCCAGACTGGTAGCCTTGGTGACACCTCACAGGGGAAAAAAAATATCCAGACTTGAAAGAAAAATTGAAGCAGGAGGGCGTTCCTTGCCAGAAACATGTTACACGTGCGCTGGCTGTTTTGAAAAACACACTGTGCACTCAGGAAGTCTGAGGTTCCTGACTTCAGGTTGAGTGTATGGGTGGAGGCTTCCTGAATCTTAAGATTTGCTAGTTTCCTTCCCACTTTGTTTTTTGTATCCTTCTAACAAAGAAAAACCATCATTCAAGCTCAGCTTGCTTTTGCTACTGGCCTTGTGACAGCTGGCTTGTCAAATGAGCTGGTCTCTATTAGCTGACACAGAGACAGCTCAGCTGAAGTGTTCTCAGCTGAACAAGTCACCTCTGTCTCAAATGAGCTGCCCCTTTCTTGCATCCCACATGTTTTTGTTTCTGAAAAAAACCCTAGCACCGATGCCCACCCACTAATCTCATTCAGAGAAAAGGAATGCATGGAAGAAAGGGAGTGTGCACAGAACAGAGAGAACATAATAAAATTGTGCTTAATTATAGCTCCCCTCTCCTGCTTTTTCCCATAGTAATGGAGTCAGGAGTCAGTATTTTCCAGACTTGCATTAAGGTAAGTCCACTGGATACTGTGCATCAGCACTGGTACTGCTAGGCCTGCAAAAGCCCTCTGGAATCTTGGAGAGATCTACACAATATTTAATTTGGATGTACATCTGGTCTGGAGGCTATCACTGGTGATAGAATTATAGAGTATCTCAAGTTGGAAGGAATGCCAAGAATCAGTGAGCCCAACTCCCTGCTCCTTGCAGAAATACCTAAAACAAACCATGACTAGGAGAGTCACCTAGATGCTCCCTGAGCTTGGTACCATGACCACTCCCCCGGGGAGCCTGTCCCAGTGCCTGACCATCCTCCTCTACAGTCAGAGGCGTTAGAGGAGAAAGGAAAGTGCGTTTCCAGACCAGACTGCACTCAGCGGAATAAATGTTTATCAGCCCTGCCATCTCTTAGTGCTGCTACACATGGAGAACTTGGCTTGGCATCTGGGCTGTGCTAAACTGATTCCATTCAATGTACAAATAGCAAAAGAGAAAATGCAAGCCATATACCATATAAAAAGACAGAACCTAATCAAGCTTTAAGATTAGCTGAAGCATTTCTCTCTGCTTTTGCCTGCCTTGAGCTCTAAATGCATTCTGTCAAGAGAAGAATACTTAACAGAAGTCCAGATGACAGTTTTAGAGACCTCTAAAATATTTGATTATTACCTCAAAATGCTGCATAAGGTTTAAAGCTCAGAGAACAGTTTTTTTATCCCAAATTTCCACCTCTGTCCACTCCAACCAAATTCAAAAAACAAACCCACATACCCCACAAACTGCACACTACAATACTCCCTTTTCTCATCTACCCAGCAAATACGTTTTCCTCTTTGCCTCTGTAAGTTTTCCACCCCATTATTGGAAGTAATTTGCTATTTTATATATGACACACACACACACATATATATATATATATACATATATAACTATGTAAATAGCCATTACAGCTACTGACAAGTAAAAATAGCCATTAAATTATTGTTACTTACAATTAACTAACTTATATCTGTTCTCTCTAGTCCCTCACTTTTCTGTCTTGTAAGATATTTAACGTTTCTCCTTTCCATCAGCTCCCATAATAATGCGTGGAAGGAAACCAGGCAGGAGTTACAGGACTGACAAACAAGTCACAGAACCACAGAACAGGTGAGGCTGGAAAGGATCTCTGGGGAGCACCTAGGTCAACCCCACCTTGAGTAAGAGAAAATGGGGACAAGACCAAGATAAGGCAGAATCAGTGGAGAGAGGTAGGCACAAGACCCCTCAGGAAAGAGGGAAAAAACCTCAATAGCTGCACAGCTTCTGTATACACAGTTTGCATGTATTGTGTATATATGAAAAATTATCACAACAATGCCCATACCATACCTTTAAACTCCTCTGCTTTTACATTTTTGTTATCTGTTTCAATGGAGATTCCAGACACATCAGGATCTGCAAAGGGACAGCAAAAAAAGACAATTCAGCAATAAACATTTGTGCTTTCACACAAATCACACTGCTTGTGCTTTGGCAGCTACAAGCAACATTTTGAGACCTCCTCACACTGTACAAGTTAGACATTGCCTACGAGAAAGAGTACAAACTAAGAGCTAGACCAGGGCTGGCCTTGAACAGTTCATCTTTTTTCTCCAGGTTCTGGCATCTGTAAAAAATAAGTATTTTTTTTTTACAATGGCATAATGATATTAACATGTAAGAAGTTCTATATAACCAGTAAACATTTTATGCTATGGTAATGTCTGTTTATAACGGGGGAGACATCTATTAATCCATAAGTGTATTTTCCATAACATTCTTATTACAAGGCATGCATATTTTCTGAAGAATACCACTTACAGTTTCTACAGGGTAAAAAATATGTACAGTAATTGGCAATTATCTCAAATTCTTCTTGAAATGGGAAGGAAGATAACCAAGATTTATCTAGTTTTAACTCAAAGAAAGAAAAAAAACCCATATATTCTTGGATATCTCATTGTTGGGGGAACTGCAGGGGGTTCTTCTAAAACAGATGGCTGAGGATGGAATTGTGTGAAACGAGGCAAGTATTCTATCTGAGAACCATTTATTGGTAGTGAAAATGATGTTGCCCGACTCAGGGAGAATAGAAAAGACAGGAGAAGGAAGAAGAATGGGCAGAGAAAGAGACAGGGGGCGACTGAGAGAAAAAATGGGTGTTACCAGCAGAACCTCAGAGTGGGCCGTCCATGTCCAGCTGGCAGGAGCCACATGTGCCACTGGGAGAAGCCTGTGCAGCTCCTGGAGCAAAGGCACAGCTCCTGCACAAAGGGGCAGCCAGACACGAGGTGAGTGGGTGCTCGGGCAGGGGGTGCAGAACCCTGGGCAGGGTCATGGTGCAGACTGTGGTGACAGGACAGATCAGCAGAGCTGGAAGCAGGTGGCTGAGGCAGGAACACAGGTAGGCAGGGCAGGTGACAGCTGGAGCCCGTGAGGGAGATGAGGTGGTAGGGCTGGACACAGAAAGTGGTCAGGAAGTGTCCAGCCAGGGAGGGAGACAGCAGGAGAGCGAGGGCAAGCGAGGGCCAGTGAAGGCAAAAACGGGGGCAAAAGAATCAGCTAGTCAGGGCTAAATGATGAAAGTTCTGAAGCTTGTGACACAGTTACTTTGATACCCCTGGCTCTTCCCAACATCTGCAATGCTGAGAGGAGATCATTGTCCCAGTCCAACACTGCACTGCAGCCCATTGTCGCTTCACCATCTGACTGGAGCCTCTCTGGAGGTCAGTGTCTGTGGTGGCCTCCTACTGACTGCCCATTATATGTGAGATGTGAGATGGCTGCCAGGCAAAGGCTCCTGAGAGGGCTTTCCATCTTCTCCTAGCTGCCTCCGGCTGAGAGTGAAAGATTTTAAAATCATAGAAAATTCGGGGAGCTAGAAAAAAGTTAGGCTTAGTAGGCCCTGGGAAAATGTTAAGGGTAGGCCCTAGGAAATGTCAGGCCTTGTGTTTGCTAGATCATGTGCAATCAGTATATAATAAATTATATGATTGTTAGATGTGATGATTACTTAATTATTAAGATGTAATTATTGTTTAATCATAAGAAGAGTCATGAGAAACTATGTTTGAAGGTTTGAGGGAGATCACGAGAAATCCATGCTTGGATAAAATCAATGTATACAATAAAACAATGTAAGTTTAATAATTAATATGTAAGTTACATATCGATAGAATACAAAATATGTTCAGCTCGAAGCCATGTCGGAGTCAGATTTGGGTCTGTGTACCCCTGACACCCAGAGCTCTTCAATAAAAGCACCTGCATATAATCATTGCATGATTATGTGTTCCTGAATGCAAACACTGCAAGTAGCACTTGTACAGCCCCCTCTCCACACACCTCTGGTAATTTCAAACAATATTGAGACAGAACTCAAAATGAAATTGATTCCTCACACTCATGTATTGGGAACACTGAAATTCCAGAAAGAACAAATGAAATAACCACTAGACCTACATCAACCCCTACCCAGCTACCAGGAGATGGGCACAGGTATAACAATTAATCCATGTCAGGCTAGCAAGTCTTTAACAACAACTGAACACAGTTCTTTACACAGGTCTACTTTTTTTGTTTTTTTTTTTTTCCAAAAGCATCTCAAGTTCTCTTGGTTTAGTACTAGTTTTGAAGACAGCACAGACACTTCTAATGCAGTCTATTTTCTCCATCTTCATCAGCCAACTGAAAAATTGCTATAGTGGATATGGACAAGAACTGAGAACCTGTTTCCATCAATGTTTAGAAACTTGACTTGGTTAAAAATAATCTTCTTTTGACTGACAGAAACTAGGAAAATAGCAAGATTAGATGTTCTTAAGCACACAAACCTCCTTTGTCCATCCCTAATTAATTTATTGTTCTCCTGCTTAATGGGGCAGGAGTTACACACACCCTAGCAAATGAATATCCAATCTTGATCTGAAGACACAAACAAATTAACAATTTCTTGATTCTTATGGCTTTCTTTTAACAATTAATTACTTTTGTTGAAGTTAGTGCCCCACTTCTGCCTTGAGTGCGTCCATTTGGGCTTTCAGTGCTCAAAGTTTTGTTTGTTTGAAGATAACCTCATAGAATCTCTGAGTGGCTTGTGTTGGAAGGGATCTTTAAAAGTCATCTAGTTCAAGCTCCCTGCAAATGAGCAGGAACATCTTCAACATGAGTAGGTTGCTCAGAGCTCTATCCAGCCTGACCCTGAATGCTTCCAGGGATGGGGCATCTACTCTATCTTTGGCTAGTGTGTGTCAGTTTCACCACTCTCACTGTACAACCTTTCTTCCTTATATCTAGTCTGAAACAACCCTCTTTTAGTTTAAGCTATTACCCCTTGTCCTAACCCACAACAGGCACGACTAAAAAGTTTGCCCACATCTTTCTTATAGGTCCCCTGTAAGTACTGAAAGGCTGCAGTAAGGTGTTCCCAGAGCCTTCTCTTTCACAGGGTGAACAACCCAAATTTTCTCAGACTGTTTTCACGGGAGGCATGCCATATTCTCATGATCATTTTAGTGGCCCTCTGGACTGGCTCCAACAGGTCCATGTGCCTTCTATGCTGGGAACCCAGAACTGGATGCAGCCCTGCAGGTGGGGTCTCACCAGAGTTGGGCAGAGGGACAGAATCCCCTCTCTTCCCTCCTGCCCACGGGGCTTTGGAGGCAGCCCAGCACACGGGGGGTTCTGGGCTCCCAGTGCAGCCTCTCACCCACCAGCACCCCCAAGTCCTTCTTGTAGGGCTGCCCTGTTCATCCCCCAGCCTGGATTGATACCAGGGGTTGACCTAGGTGGAGCACCTTGAATTCAGTCTTTCCAAACCTCATGACATTCCCATGGGCCGCTTCTTGAGCTAGTCCAGGTCCTTCTGGATGACAATCAAATCCTTCAAGTGTGGCGAGAGCACCACTCATCTTGGTGTCATTAGCAAATCTGCTGAGGGTGCACTTGATCCCTTTGTCTATGTCAATAATGAAGACATTAAACAGCACGGATCCCATACACCAGAGTACCCTATCACAGTTTTCTTCTCAATTAAAGATCATTCCTTATGGTTTCAGTCCGACACAACACAGGGAATTCTTCATTCATTCTGTTCCTATGGCCTTTTTCCTCCTTAATTTTCTAGAGTTTTTTTTCAGCATCCTTTAAAAATACAAATTACAGTTCTACAGGTATCTATAAGCACTGCCTCAGAGTCATGCAGCAACACTCAGAAATGTTATCTGAGGCCCTGGCACTGTAGCAAGAGTTCATTCACTGTATATTGTGGTGGCTTGACCTTGGATGGCTGCTGGACACCCACACACCTCCTCCTCCTCAACATGACCAGGGAGAAAATAAGATTAAAAAGCTCATGGGTCAAGAGAAAGACAGGGAGTCAAGGCGTTTAGTTAGCATTTACCATCACAGGCAAAACAGACTAAATTTAGGAAAAAATAATTAAATTTACTGCCAGTTTAAAACAGTAAATGCAGTAGTTGTGGGAATGTGCTCTTCTCTGCTGCTTCTTCCTCTCATGCTCTCCCTTACTCCAGCATGGGCTGCTTTCTATAGGTCACAGTTACTGCCAGGAGCCTGCTCCAACATGGATTCTCTGTGGTGCTTTCTTGCTATCTCACATCCCCTTCCAACATGCCCAACAATTCTTGTGTCTAAAAGAAAACAGCCTCACCTGACAGTGTAAAGTGAATTTTCACGTGTGCACATTACCAAAAGATCCAAACTGGGTATAGCTGTCCTGTCTGGAATATGTTTCAATTTTATCTACCTTATGTTACCCCAAAAGTTATAATCAGAAGTTCATAATATGAAATGAATAAGACATGAAAAATTCTAGCAATGATATTTATGTACTCTAAGAATACTGAAATAGCAAAAAAATATTTCCACTACAAATAGCACTTAGAAATTTTTTCCATCCCTCCAAGAAGGAAAACTTTCCTACTGAACTTTAAAGAAAGAAATTTTAAAAATGCTCTGTATAAGCCCCCTCACACCCTGTTGAAACCAGAGGAGGAAACCATTTCTCCAGCTCCTCCCAAATCAATCATTTCTCCTGCAAGTCCATACAAGCCCAGCTCCTTTTTTTTGTTCAGGCTAGGTCTATAATAGCCTGGAATCATTAAGTAATTTTCTTTTTAAACTATTAAGTCCTATTTAGATTTATGGGAAAAAAATTAACATGTGACTTTTACCCAAACCATATTTCTAGAACAATACCCCTCTTTCCCCCTCTTCCCCCATATTCTAGATGCCAGTAGTTAACAAATCACATTTATCTATTGAAATAACATCTTCCTTCATGATGAGGAGGAGCATTTTATTCTGAGACTGACAACAGCTAACACTTGATAACATTTCAAAAGCAAGCCTTTCTAGGTGTCCAATGTGTGGATAAAACCATTTATAAATGATTGTCTCATCAGCCTCTTCTGTCTGGACACAAAACAGCTCTAGTACATGCAATGCATCACTGTATTACATTCTCTGTTTCATGGGCCTGGAAATTTCCCTCCTCATCATTAATATAGGTGTCATGCAGCTCACTGTCATGATCAAAATATTCACAGAATATGAAGCCACAAAAGGAAAACACATTTTATGACTTCTGGGGCAGGACCATGGTATTTACCTTCCGCTATGGAAGTCATTACAGAATTACTTTGCATGCTTTTTATTGGGAGCTTGCAACTGCAGAAAGTCCATATTTACCCTTACATCATGGGATTTATAGAATACATGAAGATTCTATGATACAATACAATTAAGTAGGAAATATGAGAAAGAGGAGGAGAAAGGGAGAGAAAGAAGTTCAACTTACACACATAAACCACACATATACAGGACCCTTTTCAAGAAGCTGTAGATTTCAAACAGTAATGTAAGGTGGTGCAGAGACAGCTGACTATATTAAAACCATTATATATTCTGATCAAGCAGAAAGATAGGAGAAGTCCTTAAAGCTAGAGAATCTCTCCCCTTAGACATCCTTTGAGAAATGTCTGTGCCAAATATTCAGGAACCAAGTCTTCAGCTTTGGATTTTAGTTCACCATATAAAGAGCAATAGTGAAAAGATGACATATTACTGTACCAGTAAACCTTTTATTCAGGCTGCTTTTTAAAGATCAGGAAAAAAAGAAAGAAAAAAAGCTGCTTTTACATGTTAGTGGCTATGTTTGTTTAGAAGTAAACTCAAAAAAACACAAGTTCCATTTGATGAACACTCACAGCTGTAAACTGAAACTACTAGCTAGACAAATCATTAAGGAAAAACATACTAGTCAAATAAAATCAAAACAAACAGTGTGCCTGGAAGAAATTATATGAGAACAGAATCAAAACAAAGTTATAAGTACAAGAGAAAAAACAGTCTTGCATTTGTTTTGCCAAGTTCTAAACAACAGGTGGTCTAAAACAAAGTTTAACAAAGGGTTTCTGAGGATACTGTAAATTTAGGAAGTCCAGCATCTCAAGAATAAAGGCCAATTCTCTTACTTAAGTCCCTGAAAGAGAATAGGAAACCAGACATCTGTTTGGTGTTAGCATCCTTCAGACATGACCACTTCAGGGTAAAGCCTCAGCTACATGATTAGGTGCTGATGCAAACTTCTCAGCCATGGAACTACCTACCACAAGGCACTCAAATGATACCTGGAGTTTTGCCATTGTCACGCCATTTAAGCACACCTGTTTTGGCTCCCTTCTTGCCATACTTCACAGGATTCACAGAATGACTAGGCTGGAAGAGACCTTCAAGATCATTAACTCCAACCCATGCCCCAACACCTCAACTAAACCATGGCACTGAGTGCCACATCCAATCTTCTTTAAAAACACATCCAGGGATGGTGACTCCATCACCTCCCTGGGCAGACCATTCCAGTCCTTTATTGCTATTTCTGTGAAAAACGTTTTCCTAATAGCCAACCTAATTTTCCCTTGATGCAGCTTGAGACTGTGACCTCTTGTTCTGTCAGTTGCTGCTTGGAGAAAGAGACCAACCCCCCCCCGGCTACAAACACCCTTCAAGAAGTTGTAAAGAGTGGTAAGGTCTCCCCTGAGTCTCCATTTTCTCCAGGCTAAACACCCCCATCTCCCTCAGTCATTCCTCACAGGGTTTGTGTTCCCAGCCCCTCTCCAGCCTCGTTGCCTCCTCTGGACGTGCTCAAGTGTCTCAAGGTCCTTCCCAAACTGAGGGGCCCAGAACGTCTCCCTGCTTCCCTCCATCTCGTCTTCTTGGCGGTGAGGGTTCCCCATCAAAAAGTACAGAATGCAATGGATAAGTATACGTTTGGGCTGGTTGGAACACACAGGTACCTCCTGGCAGGGGGACAAGTTTGACACTGTCCCTTGCAAGACTGCAGATCTGTTGCATCATGTAGGATCACACACAGTGCAGACCCCTTTGGTGGGGGGCCCTTTGGTGGGGGCCCTTGATGAGCCATGACACCGCCTCAGTTGTCCCTCACACAGATGTGGCCTTCCAGGGGTGGGAGGCCCCACAGCTGGGCCAGCCTGCCCGGTGGAGGATGGGTGTTCACTGCATCTGGCCAGAGGCCATGCCACACACCCAAAACCTCTCCTCCTTCCCTGCTTTGGTGTAGGGATCTGTGGGAGCTTGGCAGCAGAAAAACCTGGGGCTGGGGCCTCCACCCCAAAGGTGCTGGGCTGGGCCCTGTGGTGGATGCTCTTCCAGATGCTTCACACAATGGTGTCATTTTATCTCAATCTGCCTTAGGTGGTTTCACCCACAGTTCAGGGTTTTCAGTCAGGAGGCCCATCCAGGGTGGGCTTTGCTAGTGCAGTGTTGTTATACACCTTTGCTATAATGGGCAAAACTCTTTCATAAAGATGTTTAAGCCATAAACCATAACATTTCAGTCTCCAACAAGGTCCCTTCAATCCAAACCATTTTGTGACCCTGGGATTAAGTTAACAACATAAACACAGCATTAAGACCTCAAATTTTGAACAAGAGCTAGAGGAACTTATCCCACATCACTGGGGGCGAAATAGGCAAAAAACCCTCAATTTCAGTCACTCAGTTACCTTTATCCTCAGCTTTGTGGGGACTGTTAAGTGAAATCTGGAAAGCCAGCACATCCGTCATGGTGTCTTAGTTTTCAAGTTAAAAAAAAAAAGAAAAAAACCTTTAAAGTAAAAGTAACTTAACAAAAGACTTTTGTTAAGACTTTTGAAGTTTTCAGAGCCAATTATCTGAAGTTATCAGTGGGAGTCCTAAGAATTTAAGGTTAATTTCATTTCAGAGCCCCAAGGACAGTTGGCTCTGGAAACAAAAAACTTGAAGTGCTTGTAGAGAAGAAAGTGGAAGGGAAAGAAAGTCAAGTGGCACAGGGCAAGAAAGCAAGAGATTATTTAGGTCAGCCTTTCTGAAAGACTGAACACAGAAGTACAACAATTTTAGATAAATTCAACAGCCTCTTTAGTGCTTTCAGTAGTCCCCAACACTGAAAGAGTACTGCATGAGAGGGGGAAATACGGAGGGAAAAAATTATAATTTAATGTTTTATAATTAATAATCAAAGTGTAAAATTTAATTCCCTTCAATGTTTATATTGCTTCCTTCTCTTCTACTCACACAGGCAAGAGGAAAGGTTTGAATGCACAGAATGTGCAACTTGCAAAGGTTCAATGTAGCATGGAGTTTATTCCAACAGAGAGACACCACAGAAAGCACATGCTGTTAGCCAAATAAATATTTATAGCTTGCACTTTTACAAGTCTCAAAACACCAGTACTCCTCTTGTCTCCATGGCAATTCAGAGGGAGCTTCTGCAAATGGGGGATGGGGATTTAAACTAGTCAGGCTCTCAGAAAAAGCCTATTTTCCAGCCATCTCCTGGTCCTGCCCAGCAATGGTTTCCACAGCAACTCATTGGCAGCTCAAAGACAGCTTGTATGTGCAGTGAGAGCCTATAGCTGCTTCAGCTGTTGCCTATTTTAAGATGCATCAGGATGCTGAGAACATGTGTCTAATGCCACCATTTTTCAAAGGACTGTGTGAATAGGCCATTGGTGTATAAGCCCCTTACCACTGCTGTCCCACCCCCCTCATATCAAACAGTGCAAAGCTGAAGCTGAACAGATTTCCCTTTGCATTTCTAGGGGGTAACAATCCACCTGAAACACTTCCCTGTGCAAACACCTGGTGAAAGTGCATAATGTTATTAAATGTGCAAAATAAAGCTTGGCACCCAGTGCAAACCAGCGTGTTCCTCTGAAGTCAATAGTACCAAGACCGATTTACATCAACTGTAAAATCAGCTCTGAAACACAAGAGAGATGGAAAACCAGACAAAACAAACAATACCCCAGCACCCCCCAAATAAACACAACCATTCTGGCCCCCAATTTGCGATAAAGATCTCTGAAGTCTCCTACAACCTTTAAGTGACTTTTGCTGGAATTGCCAAACAATTTGGAAAGAATAAACACTTTCATGAAGTCACCTCATTTATAAACCTATAAATACACCCATTATTTATCTTAAAATCCTGAAAACCGATTTCATTGACTTTCAAACTGTATCAACCAGTATTACTTACAATTCCAGTATACTCCATATGAAACTGGAGTCCTTGCTCATTCAGGACCAGTGAAGTCAGACAAGTTCCCTTACTGTTGGAGCATGTTTCCAGATATTTAGGAGGAACACCTTGACGGTATAATTTAAAATTGTTCTAAGTAAATACATTGGTAAAGTGAGGGAGAGTCTCATCCTGTAGTTAGTCCTATTAATTTAAGCTGGAACCAAATTTCTTGTGCATCATGGAATCATACAGTGATTTGGGTTGGAAAAAACCTTAAAGACCATCCAGTTTCAACCTGTCTGCCATCCTCAGTCCCCCTCAAATGGAACTTCTCAACACCTTTTTGATTAATCTCAATATTTCTACAAAACACACAAAGTAAGAGGATGAGTACATACAACACTGTATTAAGTTCTGGCTTCTAAAGGTATAGGAGTGGCTAACTAACCAGAATTGTGCACAGCAAACATCTCAAATAGCAGGCAGCATAGCTAATTTGGCTAACTACAGACAAATGTTTCATTTGCAGCAAAGTATAATGACCAAGTCAGCATTACCACCTTATATCCCCCTGTGTTCCACCAATGAAGGAGATAAAACATCTGAAATAGTTTAAAATTTTTTAAAACTCCATTCTCTCTGAAGCAAATATTGACCTAGAATATACTTCTATATTCAATGTGTGTAACTCCTTGAGGGGGGTTTTTAAAAAGGGCGTTACATATGCTTTTTCTCATCTAAATTTTGCTGACTTTGAGACACACTACTATGACTTCATTCTATTTAACATGCCCATTTAAAAGAATAAAAAAGTCCTTCCAACATTGGTAGGCTGCTCTCCAAATATTCAGCAAGGGTCTTGTGCAATGCTTTGTGAATTTGGGACTTCTGAGACGTTTCCAGTAACTGGGGGTGGGAGTGGTGGTTTCACTTGTGTAAATGTCACTTGAACCATGAATTTTAGGACTGCATCCTATTAGACAGCACTGAACTTGGTTTTTAAACTTTTTGTCCTCCAGACTAAAGACCAGGTTCTTTGCCAATATGAGCAGGGAACATGATTACCAGTTCTCATAGCTAAAAGAATATAATGAACTCTTCCTAAAATCCAAATGCAATGGCCAAATTGCTCATCCCATTTTCATTCACAAGTTCTTTTACATTGCTAAGGTTGCTCAATAGTCCCTTCCTGGCAGAAGCAACTAACACCTGTGTTTGATGGCCAGTACCTTCAATCAGCTTTGCAGCTTACAGTATGAATGCATATTTTTAACTTTAATTCTACAGGCCTTTAATAGATAATTTAGTTGTTTAATGCCAAATTTTATAGAAACATCTTCTGGCATATTTGAACAAGACAAGCTACTCTAATTCCATTAAGGCTAACACATACCAAGAGAAGCTACAGCAAACAGAAGATGTTTTTCACACTCTAAGGAGAAGGTTGATTAGAAGAAATCCTCCGGAAGGTAGAGCTAGGAACAATAGGTCACAGTATAAGATGTGCCAAGTTTTCCTTAAAGGGGACAAAGAAAATTAAAAAACCCAACTACGAAACACTACCGTCGTCATCACAGTAAAAGCTACACAAGCAAAGCAACATACAGGTATTCAGACTAGAAGACATTAGAACAACACTGGAAAGTTACACAGGAAACAGGAATAAACAAACTCTATGCCTTATCTATTTTTAAATCAAGCATAAATTTTAACTCGCTGATCATCACAGCTTTCCACAGGAAAGATGTTTTAGGAGCCACATCCTCTAAAGTGTTTCCCTGATTAAACACTTGCAGCTTTGCATCAGAAGAAGGGAAAGCTCAGTACATGAGCCAATATTCACAATTCAGTGGTTTGCTCCTTCATGTAATGGGATTTGATGATCTTGTCTGCAGGCACTTACACTAAGCTGTTGCACTGTCGCAAAAATTGTCTTAGAGTAATTATTACAATAATGTATTCCACAATCCTCAGGTCTGTGCCCAAAAATGGGTATTGTGTCTTTAAGACCCTGTAGCCCAAGACCTGGTGTGTGGGGGACCAGGGGGATGAAGACTTTTGCTTTTGTATGAGCATTTTTAAAAGCTCCCTGCCCAGCATTTTCATGGCTCTGGGCAGCGTGGGTTTTGCTGGGCTGGTTTGGTTTTTGGCCCAGGCAGAAAGCTTTTCCTTTCCTTGGCTCAGAGATGCTGCAGTAGCAGCCTTTAAGCTGCCTTAAGGTGAACTGAGCAGCTCCTGGTCAGAGACCAGGGACATTGTGTCAGCAGGAGTAGAGCTGCCCTACTCCGATGGAAGCCAGACTCCATCAACCACGCCAAGCTGAGAAGAAAACACACAGAGGGGCTCCAGCCCAGCTGCTTTACCTGCTGTGATCTACTGTACCTTGTCCTGAGGAGCAGGCTGATGCCAGATGAGCCACTGGGCCTCCATCTGCTGCTGGAACTGCTCCCTGAAAGCTTCTGCCTTCCCAAGAGGGAAGCTGACACCATCCCATACTGTATGTTGAGAGCAGGTAATCTCTGGCATTTTGGGTCTTTGTTCCAGTGTGTGGGAGGTGAAATCTAACAGTTTGATATCTAGCACCTATTTACTTTTTTTTCTTGCCTTGTGGGCATTCTGTTTGTTAATGAACTGTTGTGTGTTTCTTTTTTTAATTTTCATCTATTAATATTGATTTCCTATTGCTGGAAAGGAATTGTTGGAACCCTTTAGAGGAGGCAACTCATTCCAGAGTGTTCTCCTTTAAATCGTCTCAAACTGAGACAAAAATAAAACAAAAAAAAGATGTCATCAATCCTGCACTTCTGTAAAAAGTCAATAAAAATATTTTTTAAAGCCATGATTTTTTTTGGAGTAAACCACATGTAATTAAGGATTCTGCCCCCTGTGTCACTACGAACTCCAGCACAACTTCTGTGCTTAGAAGTCTGCTGGTTAAAGTGGATGTCTGCAAAACCTCAGTAACACATACAATATCATCAATTTAGTTGTTTAATACCAAATTTTATAGAAACATCTTCTGGCACTTTTGTACGAGATTGAAGCCACTCCAACTCCATTAAGGCTAACACATGCCCAGAGAAGCTAGAACAAACAGAGGATGTTTTTCACACTCAAAGGAGAAGGTTAATTAGAAGAAATCAACATTACAATTCTAGAATACTTGTTAGAGTCAATAGAACAACATATTTTATTAAGCCATGCCTGCCATATAAGCATATATGCTGCTTTAAGCTAATGTTTTGTCATGTACTTTGCCTACTTCTGCCTGTATTCCCTTTATAACCAACTGCTCATGGCATATTGATGCTCTGGAAACTTGGGTGACACAATTATTGCTTAAAGTTTCCTTTAGAAGTCACAGGTTAAGGTTGGAAAAGACCTCCAAGACATCAAGTCCATCCTGTGACCAAGCCCTATCTTGTCTCTCAGACCAGAGCACTGCGTGCCATGTCCAGCCATTCACTGGACACCTCCAGGGGTGGGGACTCCACCACCTCCCTGGGCACCCCGTTCCAATGCTTGAGATCACTTCTCAAGAAGAATTTCTTCCCAATGTCCAACCTGAATGTTCCTTGACACAACTTGAGGCCATTTCCTGTTGTCCTGTCACTTGTTCTCTGGGAGAAGAGCATGGCCCCACCTGGCTGCACCTTCCTTTCAGGGAGTTGTAGAGAGTGAGAAGGTTCCCCCTGAGCCTCCTTTTCTCCAGGCTGAAAATTCCCAGCTGCTCCTCATCAGACTTGTGCTCCAGACCCTTCCCAAGCTCTGTTGCCCTTCTCTGGACATGCTCCAGCACTTCATGTCTTTCTTGCAGTGAGGGCCCAGAACTGGACACAGATTTGAGGGATGGACTCACCAGTGCCCAGGACAGGAGGACAATCATTGCCCTGGTCCTGATCATATTAAGGCAAAATAATGTCCCTTTGACTGAAGAAGAGTCCAAGGACTTTACTGGGAAACAACTTATTCAGGCATCAGCATAAATACTGTGATCAAAAATAAGGTCTTCAGAGTTCAGCTCTAAATTCACAGAACAGTTTTGTTTTTATAACAGGATCTAGGCACATTTACAGATTTATTCCCACTGTTGTTGCAGGGCTGAACTTTTTGCAATGAGCCTGGATGGTACAGAGCATCAGCAGTTCTATGAGTGGCCAAGAAATCAAGAAAGGGAACAAGATGGCTTGTTGAATTGCTACCAGCATTTCTCTTCCCAAAAAGAAACTCACTGCCAACTCATTCAGAGTTCAACAGTTTTGATGAAAGAACCTTGAAAAATAAGCCCATAAGTTTTTATTGTTTATGCTTATGAGTATCAGGTGTTTTTTAGGGCAGAAACGGAATAGGTTCCTTAGAGGACAAAATTAATTACCCTTATACAGGAAAGATTATCCACTTCAGAGTTTACAGATACGTAATGCAACTCTTTGTACACAACTCTTCATAGCCAAGTCTACATATTTCTTCTACTTAAACAGTCTAATTTTATAACAAACCCTCTTGTCCCATTTATCCATAAAACTTCCTTGGAGATTATGTGTCCACCCAGCACATGAATGAACTGTCTACCCTTCAGTCAACACAACTGGCAATCTAAAATTACCAATTTTTTTTTACATGTAAGATTTCAGCAGGGCTCCATAAAGGTACATCAAACACGGCATACAGATGCAGGGTTGCAACTTTAACAGCAACACAAAGCAGTAGAACATTTTTTCCATTTAAAAACTGATTAGTCCCATTCCAAAACTGAGAGTGTTTAAGTTACTAATGTATCTACACTGAACATACTATTTAAATAGCGTGCCTTGTGACAGAGCTAGCTCAGGAAATATGTTCTGCACCTGAAAGTCCATACCTACAAAGAACTGGCTGTCCCCCTCCTCTTTCTCTGTTCACATAGCTTTCAAAATTTTTGAATAAACTTTAAGTATGGGCAATTGCTTACAGAGGCATCACTTCATTCTTCTCTCACAAAAATCAGTCCTCCCAACAGCTACTTATACTAGAAAGCCACTGTCTTTCAGCAACTGGGCAAAGCCTCTGTAGCACTGCTTTCCCTCCCTTCTTACCCCTTAGAAAGGTGGCTAAGAATTTAAACACAACTGGAAAGTGAGTAGTAACTGTGTGTGGATTGTTCCTGTTTTAATGACACAGCTACAGATACAACTGGAACATAAATTAAATAAGAAACAGTGTGCAGTGGCAGGGAAAAAGCAGAGCTGAAAAAAATCTTTAGTCAGTCTCTACAAATATTGCTGATTCACTGTTGACAGAGCCTCCCCAGATGATTTTTTATCCCCCAAAACAAGAGTCTGAAGACAACTGCTATAGAAGACAAGAACATTAACTTCTGCAAATACCCAACTGCAACCTTTCCCCTCCTCCTCTTCCTCCTCTCAGCCACATCTTTTGTCTCATAAGTATTATCATTATCATCTCTTAGGCAACAAATGGAAGAAAATTCCCTGAGAGAAAGAAGAAGAAGAAAAAAAAAGGAAAAATCCTAACTTCCAACATTTTTTTACTCATTGTTGCTAGCTAATAGAAGGCTTCAGTTCGGACACAGGGCCTCCAGAGACAAGTACTGTTTATGCATTCTAGTGGCAAACTGCTGTCTGCCTCACATAATAGGCATTAAAATGCTGTTTTTCTGCATGGTATAGATGGGTAATGCAATGGTTGGCTCCCACAATTAAGAGATGAATATTATGTGTATGCTAAGAGAAGTTTTATTGATGTATAATTATGTTATTGTGATATGTTCTCCCATAGTGCTCTTTCTCCCCCATTTTATTTTTGCCACAGGATGGCCTTGGTAGTCAGGGCATTTGGGGGAGGGCAGGCTTGTTACTGGGGGGGCACAGCATGGCAACACCTGACCTTCAATCAAATTGCAAGAAAGGAGTCTCCACCAAAGGACAGTGAAGAAGAGTTGACTGATGGACTTTGGGAGGGCTGGGGTTACCTGATGCAACACCAGGACTATAAAAGGGTGAGCACGTGGTGGTTTAGTTCAATGGTCCCAGCACTGCTCTTTCTCCTTATTCAGTAATTTTTTGTATTTTTTAAGGTTTAGTAAACCTTTGAAATCTTAAAATGAGAGGTTGTTTTTTGCACTGCATATATTCTTCCTCGTATTTTTACAAGTATGCCAAACACAAACGCTTGTCCAACTCTAACAAACGTACACAAGTCCACATAACACCCCCAAGATTGCCTCCCAGTTCATACTGGGTGCTTTCTGCAGGCTGAGATACAATAACTTTGGCTTGTATATTATACTAATTTGAGCAAATGTAATTTCTCAGGAATTTTCCATCATAACCTCCAAGTAGTATATTAGAAGTTTGTGAACACCAAATATATCCTATTTTGATAAAATTATCTGGCATCAAAAAAACATATAATACATCATTTTCCCATCCAGACAATAATATGTTTTGTTCCCCTTTGAATCGCATCCAGTGGTTTGGATGTGGTCAAAAGCATTTTCAATCCTTAAGATGTTAATCCACCTAAGAGCTATGAAATATATCTATTGAAACTTCATACTTGTAGGGTCTGTTCTTTCCAGCTCAAATCTCACCATTTTGTACCTCTTTAAACAATCAGAATCAAATCGTAGCTATTTCAAAATTCTAGTTTTATTTTCCCATCTCTTACTGAAAACTGCTAAGTTTTGAATTTCTAAAAAGGAATAATTCAAAAAGGTTCAGTACCAGATTTTTTTCCCCATGTTTTCCTCTGAAAATAATCTTTGGGAGAAATTGGATGCCTGATTTAATTTTTATTAATCAGAATGGTTGACAGACTTACTAGTGGGTCAACAACTACGACTGTTGCATGACTTGCTCTTTTCAGAAATTGCCATTTTCCCCTTCTTCTTTCTCCAAAAGCTCCTCCACCTCCCACTGTGTTAGAAACCAGCAAATGAACAGGACCAGATGTTCAGCTGCCAAGCTTACTTTCTGCCCAGTTAAAGATATTTTATGTAAGCACTTGAGTGCTTGATGATATATTGTGAGCATAGAGGTCACAAAACCAGTTGGAGTCCTCCAGGAAAAAAAGTGACTTTGGAAATACAGGTGAGTGCAAGCAATGGCAATCATCCAAATGCTTCTCCAGCCTCATCTGCTGTCTCATTCTTTGAAATACATATTCCATTCTCTAAAAAACCCAGCATTTAGATGAAGGAAACAAATAATTTGTCTTGATTACAAGACACCATAATATTTGCTTTAAGCTTCCTGAAGTTGAATTACAGAACAATCACAGTGCTTTGAGGAAGATGTGAGAGGCTTTTCTGCAGAAATGTTTTGCTGAAACTGATGGCTCTTTCAAAAGTACTGGGGATGGGAGAAGGCATGCTAGAAAGTAAAACTGTAACAAAGTTAGCTTAACAAAAGTGGGGTGGGAGAGGGGGTGAGCTAACCAGAATAGAATGAATGACTTGAAACAAAATAAACAGCTTCTTCATAACATTTCCCTCAGTTTCCATTAAAGTCCTCTCCCCGTGGTACTGAACTAGAACTAAACTAGCCCCTGACTAGACAGCAAGAACTTGTAAACCATCTCTTTCCCCACATATATACAAAACTGCCCCAAAGTTAACATGGTGGAGAAAAAAAACCCAGCAAAACAAGAAAAAACAGCAGTAAGACAGCTCATTGTACACATCCACAAGGACACTATTTTATGCAAATTTTGTTTTGCCTGATATCGTTATATAACTTCAAGGGAATTTAGCTATTCCATATGGCCCTGTCAAAGAATCTGCAAGGACAAATACATATGTCTGCCTTTGCTTCAATTGCTTTAATAGACAAGATATTTATTATCTAAGTAACCTTCCTTTACATAAGCATTTGTACTGGAGTCACCTCTAGCATTTCCAAGGGAAAGCATGACACTAAGCCTTACTTTAAGAAAAGTGTTCTTAAAAGGGTTCACCATGTGCAGGGAGCAAGCGTCTTCAGAAGTGCTCCAACATGAGGATTACATTTTGAGTGTTGATGGATTCTAAGTAGATCATACCAGATGGAAACTTTTACATCCCAACTGCAGAACTACATTACTAGCTGTTCCTGGCTCTCTAAAAGCACCACCAACCCAAATCTCTTCGCCCTCGAACAAAGGAAGCTTGCTTACTGCTACTGCAGAAGGTTCACGTGCATGTCTATCTTCAGTGAAGAAATACTACTATTATTTACTCACGTGAATTTATGAGGAGACTGAATTTTCTTAATATCAGATGTACAATAAGATTCTCCCATACTTCACAAGAGGACTTCTCCTTAGTAATCACTAGCACTTGAGAATAAATTAAAGCACCTGGGGCACCTTTGGAGGAAGGGTAAGTGTCTGCTGTAATGTTTTTAGTTCACTTTAAAAACAGGTCTGCACACACCCCAAATAACATTCGGAGGTAGCCAGTGAACACAGACAAGTTTGGTTGCTCTAGGTCATGAAAGATGACACCAGGTGTTCTGTTAAATCAATCAACTGAAAAGATGATGTCAAAATTCAGCTACTTCTGTGTTCTCACCAAATCATTTGCACTGGCATCAGCCAGTTTCTGAAACAGAACCTGGCAGCTACCAAAACAGGCTGCAGCAGGAATTACAGGTGTAATACAGGAAATAATCACAAAAATATCCTTGTGTAATTCAATTAAATACCCAATGGGAAGACCTCATCCAGGCTTAACTAGATCAGTGAATCACAGTGGTAGTTTTAACTGTCATTATTAATGCCAGATGCCCTATGATATTCACAATTACCAGAAATATGTATCCTACAACATGAACAAAGAATTGTTGCAATTTTTTAGCTGAGAAAACAGGACCTCAGAGGCCAAGCAATTACAAAAGCAAGTCCTCCTCTTGCATACATCCACCTTAAAAAATAAACAAGGAATTGCAACTGTCTTGATGTAACATTTCCAGGCATGTTTCTTGTCTCCTCTATATAGTGAGGGAAGACAGCCACCCTCATTTTCTGTTTTGCACATTCAATAGCAGTCTGTGGGGCCAACAGCTTAGAAGAATGATACCATGGGGCCAGCCAAGGAGGAGCTCTCTCTGCCTCATCTCTGCTCTAGAGAGACATCAGGGAGACAGAACAGCAGCACTTGTGGCTGAGCCCTCTCAGGAATACAGAGTCTCTTCTAAGCAGCCCAGGTTTTAGGAAAACAGCATGACTTGCTGTTTTGAAATGCAGCAAAAGCCATGATTTCTGAAAGACAGTCACAGCCAGTTTCTTCTGAGGCATGAGGATCTAAGCAAGAGGGTGAAATTGTAAAGGTTATTAAATAAGCTAGAGAGAAGCATGTATCCCTTTTAAAGACAGAAACAGTCTTTCCTGCCATGTCAATTTGTGTCAGTTTCAGAAGCATATGGGTATCTTGTTCAGTCTCAACACAGTCATAAATGGAAAATGTTAGGCTGAAGACTAGAAACAAACATTGCTTTTTTGTACTTAGTTTTCATTTGTTTGTTTATATATTAGCAGTTTATTATCCTCCTACAACTTATGTTGTAGTCTCTAAGAGTCTGTGCATGTTTATAAACCTTGAGCAGCCTTTAGCAAAGAAATACTGCTTCTCACCTAAACCAGCAAGAGAATGAGCATTCAGTTGATGCCTCTTCCCCCACTTCTCCTCCAAAACCAGGCTGTCTGCTTTATAGCATTATGTTGAACAGATATTACTAGAGACTACGCAGACTTATAAACTTAAGAAATCCCATCTCACCTGAATATGGCCTAATTTAGACATTAGTTCCTACCAAGCTCATCCAGCAAGCAAAGAGGGTTCAACAAAAGGCTGAGGGTTGACAATAGTCTCAATTTTGAGTACATCAGTTGTGTATCACATTTAGTCAAGAAAGCCTGTCAATTCCTACAGCAACGCATCATGCTTTATGATTTTTTTTTTGTCAGGGTTGGGGGGGGGGGAGAAGCAAAAGGCTTCTTTGGTCTAGAATCTCTGTATCTGAGTGAAAGATTTCTGAGAAATAAGGAGTGGGGTTTTCTTGAGTCAAAACAAATAAACAAAATATCACCTTATTACTGCTCAAACTACCCCAGTGAGCTCCATCAAATATTTAGGTAAGACTCTATTTATTGCCTCTGCATTGTCCTCACACACACATATTGTACTGCATTTGCTTCCAGCATCACCACCTGAAGTCTAATTTCAATGTCCACTACTACTAAGAAAAATCACACCTAGATGCTTCTCAGAAAGGCCATTTGATCAGTACATACTATCTCCTCCCATGAAGCCATGATAGTTAGTAACAATTTCTGTACCTATTCTGTCTTGCCAACAGAGCTCACAAGTCTTAGGCTGTGGCACCTTCTACGACTTTGAGATGTCAATTCCAGAAGCTGAGAGATAACACGATTAAAGACTCCCAGCTCCCTTACTTTCGCTAAATTAAACTTGGAAGGGAAGATTAGCTCACAGAAACTACAATTTCTGCAGGTCATGAATATTTCTTAGCAAGTTCTCAATGAAAAGCAATTCAAACATCATCTGCCTTGGCTATGCTGATGCTCTGTGACCAACTTAGCTTTTGATTTCTGCAGCTCAGCTACCAAGGAAGTTCTCTATACCTGCTCCACAATTTAACCACAGAATTGCAGAACCATTTAGGCTGGAAAAGATATCTAAGATCATTGAGTCCAACCTTTCACAACTAGACCAGGGCACTGAGCACCACATCCAGTTGTTTCTTGAACACTTCCAGGGATGGTGACCCTACCGCCTCCCTGAGAGCCCATTCCAATGCCTAACAACCTTTTCCATGTTCTTCCTGATGTCCTGACTCAGCCTGAGGCTGTGTCCTCTTGCCACCTTGCTGGTTGCCTGGGAGAAGAGGCCAACCCCTCTGCTGCTTGTGAGGTATCAACCACTATTTCCTTTTCCTCACTGGTTTCTGCCCATTCCCCACCATCTCCAGAGCACATGGGACCCACATAAGAGACTGCTCAGCCCATTTGCCTGACTTGGACACCTGAATTATTCAGCCTTACCATTCATTGTAGACACACTGCAGCCACAGAAGCAGCAGCAGACTGCTGGTTGCCTGGCTTTCTTCCTGGGTTTCCTCTGGCTCCCACAAACAATAGGCATTTGCACACCCATGCACCTACAATCACTTTCTTCACTAAAAGAAAGGTTCTTATCATCACCTTGATTGTAAACTTGCTTTCCACCTAGTGTTTCTTTGCAATTCGGACAGGAAGGGAAAAAAAAAACCACCAATAAGAAACCTCCAAGTCTGGTAACAATGTAGGCACCAGACTTTGATGCACTGTATTGCACACTCTATCATTTCCTTAGCAATCAAAGCTAGCACTGCCAACAGACAACTAACCAGAAGGCTGAGCAGCCTGAACACACTGAAACCTGTTGCCAAAAAAAATCACAGCAGTTTCACCTGCTCAGATATATCATGCAATTAAGAAGAAATTAAGTTAAAAAAAAAACCAAACAGAAAACCATGTTTATTATTATTATTAGTTACTGTGTGAAAGAGAATTTCTGCACTAGCTGTTAATTTAACAGCCTAACATTTCCAGAAGGTCTTGTAGGAGAAAAAAGAGAGGAAAAAAAAATTCCAAGCCAAAGACCTATCAGACATGCAGGACTCCACTGCAGGACTCTGGAAAAAAAAGGGAATTTACGCACACAAAGCTTTCTGTTAGTAACGTTCTGTTAGGAGGAATGAAAGGTAAACCTCGAAATATACCCAGCATCAGTACCATGGATGTTCCACATCTACAATGGATTGAGAACCCACCCTGGGCTGGTCCTAGCTGGTCATTTCATTGGAAGGCAGTCCTACATAAGTCTTTTCAAACCACTATTTTCATGTCCTGCCCTTTCCCCAAACAACAGTGAGACACAAAAAGCATAGAACATAAGCACTGTAAGACATGATCTGAAAGTGACAGCCTTATCACAACTGGCACTACCAACAGTAGTGTTAATTCAGTGCTTCTCTGCAGGTACCTGCTGCACATATCTCCTTTTTCCTATTATTTATGCGTGCTTTCCGGCTGGGGAATCTTTGCCCAACTTATTCTAACCTTACCCTTTTGTTTTTAAGGAGTTAGGTCCATAAAAATACTGGAAACTCAAGTCTGTTCCGAAGATGCAGCAGCCAGTACTGGCAACAGAAAACGCCCTCCCGCCCCTTGTTCATTCACCTTGCGAAAGCCATCAGAAAAACAAACTGCGCAGCCCGCATCCTAAAGTTTGCACGGCGGCAGACGGCCGCTGACTTGCACTTAATCAGGCCGGCCTTAAACAGGTTGAAAAGATGGAAAAAGACACATGGAAAGAATCAGCGCGCACCGCCCCGGCTGTGGCGGGGAACGCGCTCGTTCGCGTTTCGTTCTTAGAGACGCGACTCGGCTCCTCTCGCTCCGGGATGAGGGAGGGAAGGGGCACCTCTGGAGCCATCCCCGAAATACACACACACAGAGATTCCGCGGGGACCGTCCCCCGCAGCGCAGCGGGTCGGGCAGCCCGGGGAGCCCCCCGAGGCGGCGGTATCCCGGCGGGACGGGGACACTTACAGCTCAGGAGCCCCAGGCAGAGCGGGAGCAGCAGGCGCAGGCTGCGGCTCGCCATCTTCCCGCGGCGGCGGCGGCGTGGGGCGGCGCCCGGGGCCGGGGGCTCGGCGCCCGCGGAGCTCTCGCCGCGCCCGGCCGGGCTCTGCCTCCTCCGGAGCCGGAGCCGCCCCAAACTTTTAACGTGTCCGAGGAGGCGTCTCCCCGCTCGGAGCGCAGGAGCCGGGGCTTGAGGCGGGGACGTGTCCTGGCCGCCAGCCCGCCCGCCCGGAGCGGGGAGCCGCTGAGAGAGCATCCCTCTGCTCCGCCGCCCCCGCAACCCGGGCACTGCGTTGTGTGTGCATCCAGAAGTTCTTCTCTCCGTTTCGTTTATTTATTTATTTATTTTTGAGCGGGGACATCTTCATAAACTCAAGGACATTTGTTGCAACAGAATAAACTTTTCGTTGGGAAAAGATTTAATTTCTTAAAGAAGAGCGTCGTCCCTGTTGGTGCGTTTCCCTCAGGCAAATCCCCCCCAGGGGGATAACGGGGTGAAATCACGGCACAAACATTTGGATATTCCGGCTTCCCCCAAGGAGGAAGTAGGGATAACGGGGTGAAATCACGGAACAAACATTTGGATATTCCGGCTAACAAAAAAAGCCATGTGAGGGCGAGGCGAGGCGCTGTTTTAAGGCGAAAGAAGTCACAGTGACTCCTTGTGCCTCTCTGTACAGCTGGATTGGACAGAATCCCACCTACAGCAGGAGATGGGTCACACGGTGACCTTCAAAACATTTTTATTATGTTATTATTTTGTACCAGACTAAGAGAACTTTTTGTTAAATATACAGGTGGTGTGTGTAATGGTTCTTTAAATTTATGAATCAAGGAAAATTACTCATCTTGATAGTTAATAGTGTATCTGAGTAGCTTCCAATGACATCTTAAAAATGCATTACCACTGATGTATAGCAGTTCTATAACAAGAAAAGTATCACAAGTATTTTTTTTGGTAACCAGAACAGCAATGTCGGCTATATTTTGTTAGAGGGCAACAAAATGAAGAAAGATCACTTCTAAATAAAATCTCTAACAGCTATTTTAATGGAGAGCAAGGAATTAGGATGCCACAATGCTCTTCATGGCAAAATCTTCTTAGTTTATTTTTCACGTGGAAAAAATGTATACAGAACACAAGTAATATTTCTTTTTAAAAATCTCCATACATATGTATGTATGTCCAGTATATATTACTGGCATCATGACATGTATTTAATAAAATCAAAACTGTCCCATTTTGAAAACAGAAAAGTTTTTTGTGTGTCCCAGCACATCATAGCTTTAGACAAGTACAAAGGCTCATTGATTTCAGTCGGACTGTTTTACTGTTTAGTAAGACAGTGATGGAAATGTTGTCTTGATATAACATTTAAATATGGCAAGAGTCTGGTGGAAAAGTTATAAACATGGGGAATGTAAAGAAATAGCAGTATGGAATTAAAGGATAGGTGATAGGATGTTATTAATACTGATGGTTGATGAAAAACTAACATGCCTTGGCCGTGTGTGCTGGAAGCCCAAAGCCCCCTGTGTGCTGGGCTCATCCAGAGCCCCATGGGCAGCAGGGCAGGGAGGGGATTCTGCCCCTCTGCCCCTCTGCTGAGACCCCCCCTGCAGGGCTGCATCCAGCTCTGGGCTCCCAGCACAGCAAGGACAGGGACCTGCTGGAGCCAGGCCAGAGGAGACCACCAGGGTGATGTGGGGGCTGGAGCACCTCCCTGATGAACACAGGCTAAGAGATTTGGCGCTGTTCAGCCTGGAAAAGAGAAGCTTGCATGGACAACTCACAGCAGCTTTCTAGTATGTGAAGGGAGGCAGGAGAGGGACTCTTCATCCGAAAATGTAGTGACAGGACAAGGAGTAATGGGTTCAAACTCAAAGAGGGAAAATTTAGGTTTACATATATGGAAGAAATTCTTTACAGTGAGCATGATGGCATGGATTGCCCAGGGCAGCTGTGGCTGCCTCATCCCTGGAGGTGTTCAAGGCCAGGCTGGATGGGGCTCTGGTCTAATGAAAGTTGTCCCTGCCCATAGCAGGGGCTGGAGTGAGATGGACTTCAAGGTCCCTTCCAACCTAAAGCTTTCTGCGATTCTGTGATTCATTAACACAGCTCTTATACTATAGTAAATCCATTCAAATGAAAAGGTTTTATACAAGCATGAGTCAGACTAAAGTTCCTTTCTTCTGTTCACTATTTCATTTCTCTTGCAAGTAAAGCAAATTCCTAGTGTTTCCCCCACTTTTCTCTGACTTTTTCTAGTACAGTTCATATTTTCTTTCCATTCCCTTCTTTTATTTCAGCAATGACTAGTTCATGGTTTCTCCGCTTGCTTTATACAACTACAGGAAACACCAGCAGTTAAATGTTAGTATTTTGAAGGCATTTACAGAATTACTGGAAAAGTGGTTGTAATACATATAGTTAATTTAATATATACAGTTTTTCTCTATGTACTTTGCTCAACAAATGTATTCTTAAAAATACTGTTAAGTACTTTGTTAGAAGGATACAAGACTGCTATCCATATTTTTTACCTTTTAAAGTTGGAGTAGAAGTGTTTTCATCAAATAACACATAGAGCCCAAAATGGAAGAATTTGAGATGCTCAGTTTAACAGTTATTCTTGGAGAACTTTCCACAGACACTCCTTTTTAGAATAATAAATAGTCTATAATTAACATCTGCACACAAAATGCCAGTCAAGAATAGCTATCTTATTTTGTGAGAGCTGTTCTAGTCAAGTTCATATAGAAAGCCTTGAAAAATTGAGTGTAATTGCAACATGATTTCAAGATTTGGATATTTTGTAACAATCCCAGGGATTAACAAAATGCAAGACAGCCCTCATTTTATTAGGCAGTATTTTGGATAAATCTACATTCTTACATTGCAATGGAATTCTTCCTCTTTTTAATGAAACTTTCTATTGCAAATGTGAAGTGCTGATGATAATCTGTTCTAATAATGAGTTTACCTCTTTTATTATTGCACCATCACTGTGTTACGGTCCAATTTTTAGAGTTATTAGAAATGCCTCTGCTTGAGTTAAGGTGCAAACAAGACCATATGCCAAAGTCAATAATATGGGGTTTATTTAATTATAAATATGAGAGAGAGAGACAGAGAGAAGGAGAGAGAGAAAGAAAGAAATAGAAAAGAGATGGGGGGACAGAAAGAGAGTGACAGAGACAGATCAAAGAAAATATCACTACTGTGTGAATCCCAACAATGTTCTGTTGATCCTCTCCAGCTGGTCTTCTTGGTGGTGCCCCCTGGTCCCCCCTGAAAAGCATGGAATCCAATGGATTAATGTACACTCAGGCCAGGCCAGCTGAGAATGCCCAGGTACCTCCCCTGGAAGGAAGCAGTCTCTTGCAGCAGACTCTGTTGCATCATTTTGCATCCATGCAGTCCTGTGCTGCAAGGCCTCGGGGATGCACTTTCAGGATCTTTGATGGATTGTGACACCCCCTCAGCTGCCCCCCATGTGAATGTCCCATGGATGTGGCCTGTGGGGTTGGGGGTTCCACAGCTGGGCTGGTTTGTGTGAGGGAGGATGGGGTTCCCTGCCTCTGACCAGAGGTTACACCACACTCGTTTTGGGGGCAGTCTGTGCAAACCTGGCCTCTGTGGGCTGTGGTCTCCCCCATCCCAAACCCAGCCAGGGATGGTTCTCTGCTGGGTTTGGCTTTCTTGTAGATGAATTAATTTCCCTCAGCCTTGTTTGTTTCTCCCCACACTTGAGATGATTGAACATATTGTTGCATTTATCTTATCTAGGCTTCTTAATTCACAGTGCAAAGTTCCAGTCAGGCATCTTCAAGGAGGGATGGGCTTCTGTGGTTGTAGCTTCTTTATGCACTTTTTGCTATAATGGGCAAAACTCCTTCCTAACAATGTTTAAGGCAGGAACCACTTCAGTCCCTGACACGCTGCTGAAGAGTTCTGTTCTCCTCACCGAACAGAAAAACTGTTTTGAAAAATAATTTGTAAAAATTCTGTGAAAGACCATAAGTCTCTGGCTCTTCACTTGGGAAACATTTTATCTTTCTAGCTGTAGGATGCTAAAAATGAATAAAGAGAAATTAGGTTATATTAAGAGAATCCTCCTTTTGGTGATTTCTCCACTCAAAATATATTTTATTTTGCAGGGGGAACAAAATCTCTCTAGATTTATTATTCATCAATTTGCATGCTGATTTCTAGAATAGCTTTAATGCAAAATAACAACAACAAAAAATCAGTATAACAAATTAGAACTGCTAAATTTGGTTGCACAGGTGTTGCAATGTAGATGCTCAAACACCTATCACAGGTAGATTAGCAAGGAAGATGATTGATTCCTCTTCTCAAAAACCTGCATAGAAGAGGGCAAAAGCAGTGCAGTCCATGAAGAGAACTGGCTGTTTAATTAGCACCTTGAAGAGTAAGATGTTAATTTCTATGGAATCTCTTCTCTGTTATGGCTTACATATGCCAGACTAGAAGATAGTTGCAGGAGAGATAATGAATGTTCATCTCTGCACTGCCATTAAAAATAACTTTAGGAAAAAGTTTCATGAAAGACAATGTTTCCCTAGTCAGTCACATTCAGGCATATCTCAGGTTTACTCATTGAATTTAAGTAGATTAAATAATGCAACTCTCATTCCATGTAAGAAAGCACATATTTTATCCTGTTGATAAGCAGGTAGTATAGATGTCTGATGATCTGGGAGTAGCTGTTCTCTTGTTTGCAGACTGAAATGCCAATCAAAGCATAAAGGATTACAGTTCTGTGCTGCTTTTCCTTTTTCTTCCTGTGCTTTCCTACCATGATTGCTCTTTAAATGTTTTAGTGTCTCTTGGTTCATCTATAATAGAAGACAACCCAGCAAGTTTGATAATAACTGTGCCTGATAATGATAAGAGTAGCAGTAGGGAAGATGTTAGAGAGACACAAAGGGAGAAAATGAAAGACAGAAAAAGAAAGTGTTCCTGTGCATAAGTATGCCTCTCATTCATTATATGGACAGTTGAGAGCTTACTGTTTATGGAACTCACATGGTTCAGGCTTTGATCAAGAAGACACCTTTGTATATTTTTCCTTATTTAACAAAGAAGAAACAGTTTTTTTCATGTTTCTAAAAAGACAAATGCTATGTTTGAGATGGTCAGAGATGCCATTTGAGATTTGGTGCCATAACCTGTGCATAAGATCTCTGTAGACATCTTTTTTCTGAGCCCACCAAGTTGTTATCACATATATGCTCTAAAAAATGCTGAATACAATAGCACACAGCTGTGAAGTGACCATTGGGATGTGATTCCAGGCATAGCTATGGGACAAATTGATGGAAAACTATTTTGTAAAACTGCTAAAACAGATTCCATTGAATTTAGCTCAATTGGCAATATGCTTTTTTTACAATCTGTATCACATTTTTTTCCTAAAATCCATTGATTGATGTGCTATGCATTTTTTGTGCAGCTTTGACTGCCAGCCTGCAGTACATTGAATCTATCAGCTTGAAAGCCTTGCCCTTTAGTGTAAAGAAAATCAGCAGCTATCTGTAAGTATGTACACAGGCTGATATTTCCAATTTAAGGGACAATTTTTTTTCTTTGCAATTTTAGTTATCACCACACCTGGTTTTTCACAATGTCCTGGGGTATTGCTTTAATGGCTCTCCACTCCCCTAGTTACAGAAGACTTTGTCTCCTTTTGAGTTCTGTGGCTTTTTATTAATTTTTTTATAGCTGCTTCATGTGAATTGTTTTAACTCACATCTGGAGAAAAAAACCTGATTTATCTGACAGATTATCTGCTTGTTTTGTAATTTGAAACTAAAAACTGTCAACAAGTATATTTATCAGACAAGAAGCAAAAAAATATTTTCATATACTCCAAGCTGTCATTGATGGCTGTTTAAAGACAGAGCATGCCATGGATTAGTTGCCTGGCTGTAATGCAATGGACTAGAGTAGTGACAGAACACTGTACTGCTATAAGACTATTAAAATATTTCATACCTAATGGGACTGCCAAACTTCAATGAAGAAGGCCACAAAATGTGAGGGTAGAACAAGTAAAGAGCAATACAAATTACTTGTTCTCAGTAGTGTTTTTCAGTGAAACCCCCTACAGCCCACCTTCATTTTCTGGAATGTCTTGTATGATTTTATCTTGGACTTGCAAAGTGCAGAATCAATGCCTTTTTCTTTTCTTTTTTTTTTTTAACTGAACTTGCAAGATTACTGCCACTGCGTAGGCAGCTCAGTAGCAATTAAAGGTACATTTCCAAAAAAGATCCATCACATAGGATGGCACTGTTGGACACAATTCAGCCTAAGCAACAGTGGACAATGCTTTAGCCACAATGCTGCTGGTGGAGAATTCAGAATTATTTTGCCCCAGAGTTCATAATGCTTTACTGCTCACTAGGTGAAAGAATGCCTGGATGGCAGAGCCCAGAATTCCAGTGAGTGGTGTTAAATCAAGTGGGCAACTGCTCACCAGTGGTGTCTCCAGTGCCCAGTATTGGGGACAATCCTGTTTCATATCTCTGTAATGATCTGGATGAGGGGATTGAGTGCATCCCCAGTCAGTTGCAGATAACACCAAGTTGGGTGGGAATGTCAATCTATTGGAGGGCAGGAAGGGTCTGCAAGAGGAAGCAGGACAGGCTAGATCAGTGGTCTGAGGCCAGTGGTCTGAGGTTCAACCAAGCCAATTACCAGGTCCTGCCCTTAGGTCACAAGAACCCCCAGCAGGACAGGCTAGGGCAGAGTAGCTGGAAAGCAGGAAAAGGACCTGGGGGTGCTGGTTACAGCAGCTGAACATGAGCCAGCACATGCCCTTGGTGGCCAAGAAAGCCAACAGCACCTGGCTTGTGTCAGAAAAAGTATCGCCAGCAGGAGCAGGGCAGCAACCATTCCCTGCACTCAGCACTGGTGAGGCCACATCTCAAAACCTGTGTTCAACTCTGAGCCCCTTAATTCAGGAAGGACATTGGTGTGCTGGACCATGTCCAGAAGGGCAGTGAAGCTAGGGAAGGGTCTGGAGCTCAAGTCTGATGAGGGGCGGCTGAGGAACCTGGAGTTGGTTTGGCCTGGAGAAAAGAAGGCTGAGGGGAGATCTTATCATTCCCAACAACTACCTCTGAGGACAGTGTAGCCAGGCTGGTCTCTACTCCCAGGTAACAAGTGATAGGACAGGAGAAAATGGTCTTAAGTCATGCCAGGGGAGGTTCAAGTTGGATGTTAGGAAAAATTTTATCACAGAAAAGGTTGTAAAGCATTGAAACAGGCTGCACAGGGAAGTGGTGGAAGTGTTCAGAAAATAAGCAGATGCAGTACTTTGTCATACAGTTTAGTAGATGTGGTGGTATTCAGTTAAAGATTGGACTTGATGGTCTTGGAGGTCTTTTCCAACTTTGGTGACTCCATGATTCAATAATTCTATGGCTTTATGAAAAATACACCTCTTAAGATGTAGTTACACTGCATGTTGTCTTACAAGGCTGTTGCTGCTTCTGGCCATGGATTACTTCTCTCACTTTGCTTGTGCATGAAAATTAGTATAAGAAATAATGTTAATCATATGAATAAAACATTATCTTTCAGGAGTACTCATCCTGCAAATTGTATCACTTCAGCGACCTTGCATTCAGTGCCTTGTACAGGCTGCTACAGTTGTTTACCTAGAGGATGAGCAGTGAGAAACAGCCAAGAATGACAAAGGGAGGCTCAGGAAGTTTTAAGCTAATTTTACTTTTGAAGCAATCTTTAAGTGAGCTCAGAGCTGGCTTTGGGACTATGAGGGTGATAAACAGTCATGGTTTGTTGCTTACACACTTCTGTTGGGTCACATACCATGGCATAAGAGCAATTAAAGGGTTGCTGTTGCTTCAGAGGGAAACCTTGTATTTTCTGACCATTATAAAACAATAGACATACTTTTCCTGAAAGTGAAAGGGCTTTATGAAGACTGGTAGAATGTAATTATTCTTGGACAGTTCTGTTAAGTGATCTCTTTGTTTTTCTTTAGGCATTGAGGGTGGGCTGCCCAGGCTCCTTTGGATGCAGCCCAGGACACAATTGGCTTTCTGGGCTATGAGCACTCACTGCTGGCTCATGTTCAGTTTTTCATCAGTCATCACCCCTAAGTCCTTCTACACAAAGCTGCTCTCAATGAACCCTGGGTGAAATGCTTTTTGGACGTGTTTTGGACACACTTTTGGACGTGTTTTGATTTTCTCTGGGTGGTACAGCTTTGCACTGTCATTCTGTTGGCTGAGGATTACCAAAAGGCAGATAACCTTGCTCCTCTCTATAGTCTTCAGTGTGTTACAAATCCCAAATTTTTTTAAATCTACCTTGTGCTTCCAGAGCTACACCAAACAAGTAAAAGGATGGAGCAGATATCCTACCATCATTTTTTCTGAAGATTCAGCTGAATAAAAAGTTGCAAATACTTGTACAAAAGAAGGTTTAGAGATTAGGAAGTGCCAGTTTAATATAGATATGGATAATGAAGTGTGCAGTATTAAGTAGGGCTTTACTCCTGTTGTTCACTACTCCCTCAGAGTGACAGAACAGCATTGGTTCTGTCTCTCATTCTCTGAACATTCTGAATTATCTACTTATAGAATAAAAGTGTTCTTTTTATGCCCTACACTAGTAACCTTGTTTTGCTTATGGTTTTTTAACCATTTAAACCAAAATGATTTGTCATGTGATAGACTGCATATGATTCCTTGAGTTAATAGGAGAAATGGTGTCATTGAGGCGTAATTACACAAATATTGGCATCATTCTATGTAACTTGGATTTAACTCATTTTAAAAATGAAGAAGCAGGATGACTGAGTTGCTGAAATTCTTAAGCTATCAAATAATGTAGCCAAGGGCACAAATAGCTACCTTACTCACACCCCTGGTTTTATGGATGAGAGCCCAGGTAAAGAGGGAAGTCAGTGCCAGGTACCAAACCAAGGGGACCCAGCTGTCCCACTGCTCCACAGATGTGTTTCCACAGTGGAAAATGCCATGTCTTTTATTTTTTTGACGCTGAGTTTAATTACATGCTTTAGCTCTTAATGACACTAATTCAGTGTCACTGTCTGACATTGGTTTCACGATGGCTACTTATATCATTGCCAGCTGAGGATTGCAATGAAGACCATCACCAGCTAAACTGTAAAGCATCAAAATGAACTCTTCAGTTATTTCACAAATTTATTTTTTTTATGTGAACCATGGTTTTCCTACATGGGCAGCAGCTAGTTTCTACTTGCATTCAATCTTTTGGGGAGGAAGGACAGTTGGGAGGTGTGAGGACTTGGCCTTGGCTGGACACCAAGTGCTCCCCAAACTACTTTATCACTCCCCTCCTCAACTGGACAGGGAAGAGAAAATATAGTGAATGGCTTGTGGATTGAGACATCACTCATAAATGACCATCACTAGCAAATCAGACTGAACTGAGGAAAAATCTAATTTATTGACAAATCAGAGTAGGGAACTGAGAAGTAAAAACAAGTCTTCTCTCATCTCTCCCTTCTTCCCTGGGCTCAACTTTACTCCTGATTTCCCAACTTTACCTCCTCCCCTCCTCAGTTGTGCAGGAGGATGGGAATGAGGGCTGCAGTCAGTCACACGTTGTCTCTGCTGCTGCTTGCTCCTTATTAGGAAGACCCACACTTTTCCAGTGTGGGCAGTGGAACCTGTGCTCTGGTGCCTGGAGCATGTTCTCCCTCTCCATCTGCACTGACCTTGATGCCCACAGGCTGTTCCTCTCATGGATTCTCAGTCCTTCCTTATCTGCCTACAATTGCTGCTGAAGAGTAACTCTTTTCCCTCCTTAAATCTGTTATCCCTGAGCACTACCACTGTCACTGATGGTCAATTTTGGCCAGCAGTGGGTCTGCCTTAGATCCAGCTGGCATTGGCTCTGTTGGACACCAGGAAAGCTTCTGGTATCTTCTCAATAAAAATACAGGGGTGCTCCCCTGTAGCTCCCCTTCTCCGCTTCTGTGTTGGTTTTGCATCATGGAAGTGATGTTTTGGGAAAGGCTGCTGGCAGCTTCTTTTGTGTCTGATAGAAAACCAATCAGTGGATGACTTTGGGAATTGACAATCTGTTGAACCAATGGAAAGCTGTACATGCCCCTGTGAAAAACACATGTTAAAGATGAAAGAAACTCATGAACTTTCTCTTTTCTCTTCTCAGCAAAGAGGTGACATGGCTGGTCCGGCCTTTGTCTTGGCCAGGCTGGGCCGGGCAGCCCCTGCTGCGGGGTGTTGGAACCCAGGAAATTCCTCTGGCTGCCCTGGAGGGCTTGAGCTCCTGCCCAGGGGCCTCAGAGACCTTGGCACAGAACCCAGGACCCCTGTGCCTTTGATTTAGCCCTTGGAAAAAATTATTACCAACCTTATATGAACAATTACAAGTCAAGAAAGATTAAGTAGAATAATAGCTAGTTTGTCACAGGGTGAAAAATAGATTTTTGAGGTTTTTAGAATGGGGGCTCAGGGTCCCAAGATGGAGGAATTTGGGCGTGCCTCGTCCTTTTTCCTTCTTCTTCCTAGCCTCCATCTTCTGGGTGATGTTGGCACTTTTAGATCGGTTTAGAGTAGAAACTCACTGTCTAACAGAGGTGATAGGTATTGGGAAGTTATGGTAAATAGTGTACACATACTTTTTAGTATAAAAAGATAACACCGCCCCAAGGACGGGCAATGTGCCTCAACCCGACCTGCCAGACAGACCTCGGCAGGTCGGAGAAATAATTTTATAGATAAGAAACAATAAACAACCCTGAGACCGAGAAATGAAGAGTTCTGACTCCTTCTTTGACTGTTGGGCTGGGAAAAAAGACTTTCTAATGCATCTCAGGGTCACACTGACCAGCAGAGATTCTGAGAGCAGGGCACCTGCTGGGGCCCTGCTTTTGGATGCCAGGCAGGGGAAAGGAGAAGCCCAGGCATGTTGGCTGCTGAGATCACAGTGCTCCCCCACCCCAGCCACAGCTCCTGCCTCAAGCTACCGAGCCCAGCCTGGTTAGTGACCATCTACAGGCTCCGGGCAGGATATTAACTCTTTCAGTGCTTCAATCCTCTCTCTAGTGAGAGAACAAGACAAAAGTGAAGACATGAAAAGAAACAACATGAAGACGCTGATGTCAGTGAAGAAGAAGTCAAGTTGCAGATGGGAAGGATGAGGAGATGTCTTTAGTTTTAAGCTGAAATCTTCTTGTAAAGCTATGGAGAAGGACTCTTTTTTCCCTATAATGCATGAAGGCACGGGGAGATGACAGTGCTCAAATTGTAGATATCAAGCAAAGGCCCCCCATCCTAAAGTAAGTAGATGTTAAAGTAGCTGTGATGCTATAAGAAATTTGAACAGAGAAAGAGAGAAGAGTGATGAAGATCCTCTACCCCCAGGGAGAGAAGAAGAAGATCTCTGTTCCTAGAGATGAAGATGATTTCAGAGATAGATACTGAGAACCTTTGCATTTGAACAGCTCATCTTTAAAGCAGTACCCCATAAGTTGACATGGCCCATAAATGCAGCTGTAGGAAAAATTTGTGGAACAATCGGGAATGATTTCCCAACTGCAGATTTCCCCAGGCAGCTGCTATTCATAGAAATTGAGAGCCACGAGAGAACTGTTTTCTTGTGGAGAAATCTCCATAACATTAACACAAGGGACTTCTCTCCTGAAGTGAACTGAAGACAGACTATTCTAGAGGTGGTAAACTGACTGAAAATTTTAAGGTTGTTTCTTAACATTGTCAGTGGGAAAGAAAAGGTTGTAGGGGGAGGAGAAGTGTCCTGAAGGTTTTACTCTGATTGTCATTACTCTTTCTTTTAGTTACTGTTAATAAATTTTTCTTTATGCCCTTTTAAAGTTTTGAGCCTGCTTTGCCTGTCTCCTAATCCTACCTCACAGAAGGAGACAAGTAAGTGCACTCTAGTGAGTACACTAGTGATTGGCCAGCACTGAACCCACCACACTAAGTAGTGAATTGGCTGAAAAATCTCAAATTAGCAAACCAAAACCACTACACGAAATTGGTGTTTCCAGCTGGTTTCAAACTGAAACTGCCACTGCCATCTTCCCAAAGCCGAGCCATGCAAAGCCAGTGCAGGTGGGCAGTGTTAGCGAAGGGGAGCAGGCTGCCAGTGGTAGAGGTACAACATTCTGGGATCATGTTCCTGCCTAGAGTAATGCTCAGAACTACTCTCCAGGACACTGGAAACAGCACCAAGACTGTCAAAGCTCACACAGTGTTTGGACAATGCTCTCAGAATCACAAAATGGAATTGGAAGACACTCCCTGGTCCAACCTCCTGCTTAAGCAGGGTCATCCCAGAGCACATAGCACAGGATTATGTCCAGATGGTTGTGGAATATCTCCAGTGAGGGAGACTCCAGAATTTCTCTGGGCAAACATGGTGTGACTCCAGAAGCTCTGTCTCAGGCACATGGTGGTGGGATTCTTGGGATTGTTCTGTGCAGGGCCAGGAGCTGGACTGCAATCACAGTTGCAAATTCACAGAATGGTTTGGGTTGGAAAGGACCTCGAAGGTCATCTAGTTTCAACCCCTTGCCATGGACAGGGACACCATTCACTAAAACAGGTTGCTTCAAGCCCCATCCAACCTGGCTATGAACGATTCCAGGGATGAGGCAGCCACAGCTTCTCTGGGCAACCTGTCCCAGGGCCTCACCACCCTCACAGGGAAGAATGTTTTCCTTATGTCTAATCTAAACCTACTCTCTTTCAATTCAGGCCATTTTTCCTTCTTCTGTCACTGCAAGCTCTGGTAAATAGTCTTGCCTGTCTTTTCTGTAAATTTTTTTCAGGTTCTGGAAGGCCACAACTAGGACACCCCAAAGCCTTCTCTTTCCCAGGCTTAACAGTCTCAGTTCTCTCAGCCTTTCCTCAGAGCAGAGGTTTTCCATCCCTCTGATCCCCTTGGTGCCTCCTCTGGCCTGGCTCCAGCAGGTCCCTGTCCTTGCTGTGCTGGGAGCCCAGAGCTGGATGCAGCCCTGCAGGGGGGGTCTCAGCACAGGGGGCAGAGGGGCAGAATCCCCTCCCCGCCCTGCTGCCCACGGGGCTCTGGATGAGCCCAGCACACGGGGGCTCCCAGAGCACACGCCGGGCCATGTCCAGCTTCTCACCCACCGAGATGAGATCGTCCGGTGATCGCTGCGGGTCCCTTCCAAGGCAGAATACATTCTTTGGCTCGGAGTTGTGGCGGCGGCACCGGGACCAGGAGGCTCCCGCCGCCCGGCGGCCGCGCTCGGCACAGCGGCGGAACGGCGCGGCTGCGGCCGCTGTTCCTGCCGGAGCCCGGGGAGGAGGCACCGGCGCTGCTGCGGGAGCATGGCCGCGCCGTGGGCCGCCCGCGGGCTGCGGGTCGGGAAACGTGAGTGCCGGAGGGAGCCAGGAGTGCCGGAGGGAGCCGGGACTGCGGGAGGGAGCCGGGACTGCGGGAGGGAGCCGGGACTGCGGGAGGGAGCCGGGACTGCGGGAGGGAGCCAGGACTGCGGGAGGGAGCCGGGAGTGAGGGAGGGAGCCGGGACTGAGGGAGGGAGCCGGGAGTGAGGGAGGGAGCCGGGCCGAGCTCGGGCTCGGGCTCGGGCTCGGGCTCGTACTGTGGCAGCGCTTTCAGGGGCTGAGGGGGCCTTATTAGGCCGCGGGAGAGTTGGCCTGTCAGATGGAAGGACCTTTGCAGCCAGGGAGCGACATTAACCTTTGCAGAGGATCAACTACCAAGAGCAGTTAGGGCTGGAAGAGGCTTCTGGAGATCATCCACTCCACGAGCAGGTGACACAGGGACATGTCCAGGTGGATTTGGAATGTCTCCAGGGAGATACTCCACACCCTCTCAGGGCAGCAAATTCCAGTGCTCTGCCCCTTTCCATGGAAAGAATGTCTTTCTCATGTTGAAGTGAAGCTATTTGTGTTTTAGTTTATCGCCGTTGCTTCTCATCCTGTTGCTGGTCACCACTGAAAGGAGTCTGGCACCAAACTCCTGGCACCCACCGTTGAGATATTTATGTGTGTTAATGCGTCCTTTCAGTCTTCTCCTCTTCAAACTAAACAGGCCCAGATCCTGCTGTCCCTCCTCATAAGAGAGATGCTTGAGACCCCTCATCATCTTTTTGACCCCTTTTGTTGCCTCAGAGTCTCTTGTTGTGACTTTGGGCACACAGTGCAGGGTCCCAGTGTGCTGGAGCTGCAGAAGTGCTACCTTGTGCATATTGGGACAGACAGGTGGGTGATCAGTAGTGTTGTAGAAACCAAAACCTTATAAAGAGGCTTTGAAAACTCAGAGTGGGTCACAGATTGCTGAGGCTGGAATGGACTACAGTGGGTCATCTGGTCCAACCTCTCTGCTCAAGCAGGATCATTCCAGAGCACATGGCACAGGATTGCACCCTGGTGGTTCTGAAATATTCCAGTTAGGGAGACTCCACACCCTCTCTGGGCAATCTGTTCCAGTGCTTCGTCACTGTAGAGGAAAGTTCTTCATGTTCATGTGGAACTTCTGTGCATCTGTTTCTGCCCCTTGCTTCTTGTTCTGTTGCTGGGCAGAGCCTGGTCCCTGCTCTGACCCCTCCCTGCAGGCACTGACAGAGATTGATGAGGTCCCCTCTTACTCTTCTCCTGAGGCTGAACAGCCCCAGCTCCCTCAGGCTTTCCTCATTACAGGGATGCTCTGCTGGACTCACCCCAGGATTGCTGGCTCTGGGTTTATTGCTTACTCAGTGTCTCTCCTGTCCCCAGGGTACATCTCCACACCAGCTGTCTCTCGGCTGACACCCGATGAGGTGGTTCAGATGCGAAATGAGCTCTTCACCAAAGAGAAAGAGAGACAATTGTCTCTTCACCCACGGATTGAGAAGATTGAAGTGAAATACACGGGGAAGTCACACCCTGGCAGTGTGTTTGTCATGAACAAGGCTCTGTCCACGCCGTATAACTGTGCCATGCGTAAGTGGATGCACTTCTGAGCTAGCCCCTCCTGGTGAATGTAGTGCTGCCAGTTGAAATAGAAACAGTTACTTTTTGGAGGCTTATTTCACAATTCATGCTTCCAGGTCGTTTACAAATATGAAACTTGCAGTTGTTACAAATGCAGCAGTCTGAACTGGTGATCCTGAAAAATATGGTTAATAACAAACTAATACTTTAGGGGTTTTTTAAATTTTCTTTAGATTTAAGTGAATGGCATTGCAAGAACTCTGTTCTGGCTTTTGTGGATGGTGAAGTCTGGGACATGTACAGACCCCTGACCAAATCATGTGAAATTGAGTTCCTTACCTTCAAAGATGAAGATCCAGAGGAAGTAAACAAGGTAAGTTATTATCTTGTTCCATTGTAGGTGACCCTGTCTCATTGCAGGTGGCCCTAATTATGACCTCTTGATTCTGTGTGCACTGTTCAGTTCCATGCCTGTCTGCTTTCTTGAACTTTGTTGTCATTAAAGTTCAGACATTTTTAATGTCTTTTTAATGGTGCTCTGTGACTATCATTGGCTGGACTAGTGTGTGGGCTAGGTGAATTGTTGGCTTTCCTTTCAACTCTTGTATTATTCTGGGATTTCAGATTTAAATATCTCCAAGGTTACATCTGGCTTGCATTCTAAGTGAAGTTTTGATTTTTTTAAATTGATTCTGTTTGGAGAATCATCTCTGAATAGAAGTTTAAATACTAAAGAGAGCAATCATAGAATAATGGAAAAGCTTGTGTTGGAAGGAACATTAGAAGCTCATCCAGTTCTACCCCTTGCCATGGGCAGGGATGCCTTCCTCTAGACCAGGTTGCTCATAGCCCTGTCCAGCCTGGCCTTGAACACTTCAGGGGTGGAATGCTTGGTTGGCAGCTAGGTTTGTACATCATCCAGTTAAGTTTTGGGGAATTTTTTTTTTTAATAATTAGCTTCTAGGCATTAAATTCCTGTTCTGAAATTCTCTTTGCAGGCATATTGGCGTTCCTGTGCCATGATCATGGCGTGTGTGCTAAAGAGAGCGTTCAAGGATGAATACTCAGTCAACCTAGTTAAAGCTCCAGAAGTGCCAGGTGATAAAAGTGTTTTATACTGATTGTCTTTTGCTGCTTCTCAAGTGAGTGCTTAATAACCAAACCTAGAAAAATATTATTTCTAATGGTTGATGGTGCTTAGCATTGATATGTGTATTACAAGCTGTTGTAGTTGCCTTTAATTTATAATAACCACACTAAAAACAATTTTGTTATCAATGTGCAGAAAATAGGTCCGTGTGGCCACTGGGTTTCAGACCACTTAGGATTTCATAGCTGAAATTTGTAACTAAACCTCTGCATTGTGAAGTGACGTGAGCTAGGTTTCTAGATGTGATGAGACATGTTTCTGTGGAATTTGCTCTAATAACTGCATAACCTTGTCCATCACTTGAATTTCTAAAAATGACAATGTCTACACCAAATTGGAAGATTATTGAGGTACAAACAAGCTTAGTAACAACTTCTGCTCATCCGTGATCTAAGATTTAGAAAAGTAAGAAAATGCACAATAGAAGAGGTTGTTTCAATAAGAAAACCTGCATAATTATGCATTTATTATATGAGAAGGTTGGTTGTTGGTCATGTGGGGTGCTATAACTGCTTCTCTTTTTAGCAATTTTAGCATTTTTTGTGATTGGTAAGTACAGGTAAATATTTTACCAGAATTTAGAATAATCTTGGATATACTCAGCTATATAATTATACTGCCTGTAGAGAAATAGTGTGATCTTACTGGGTTCATAGATTTGATTTCTAAATAGCCATAACACAAAAGAGTGTTCTAACAACTGTCAGATAAATTTGTGTTGCCTTTACCAGAAATTTGTGCATTGCATTTGTCATGGATAAACAGCTCTAATGTTGTCTGGTATCTCTGTGCAAAAAAATCCTCTCTATAATTTAATAGCTCACATTTATTGTGTGAGGCATACAATGGAAAAACAGTGAAGTATTTTTAAAGTGAGTAGTTTTGGTTTTTTTTCTGCAGTGTTAGATGCAGTTTTGTGAAGCAGTTTATTTTTTCCCCTCTTTACTGGGATTCTATTATACTCATGTTGCATTAAAACTCCTTTCAAATTACTTTCTCATTCAGTGAAATAAAACTAAAACAACACAAGTTCAATCTGTCATTTTATAGTATAATCAGATAAGAAAACTTTTATTATGAATTTCTAGAAGTAATTCTGTTTTTCTTCTAATTTATTTTGTTGTAAGAATATGGTATGATTGGGAAATGCATATTTTGTTACAAACATTAATATTTTTATCTTTGGATTGGAATTGCAGTGATCTCTGGAGCTTTCTGTTATGACGTGGTTTTGGACAATAAACTGAATGACTGGAAGCCAACAAACGTAAGCACTTTTCAGGCATAAACCCAAAAAGTTCTAGAGTTTGTGTCCTTGTCCAGTTGTTCTTTTTTGATAGGGGAGAAGAGACAGATTTTTTTTTCCCTTTTTGTTAGTGCACATTTGGAGTAGTCTTTGGGAGCTGATCTCTGCATTTACCACACACTGATGCTATGGCAGAGTGCTCTCACATTTCCTTTCAGACAAAAATAAACTTTGTGCTGTCTTCCACATGCTTTCAGGCTTTAGGTCTGTGGAGATAGAGAAAATTCTAGTCTGAAGTACAAGTTCAGAAACAGTTGATAGGGCTGTTGGGACCTCAGTGCCATATTTGTTACTGTACAGATCTGTTCCTCCTCAGCTGCTCTTGCCTGGTAATGTAAATGCAGCCACAGTCTTTGTGTGAGTAGAGTTTCTGAAAATAAAAGTGTGTATGAGGCATATTTTCTGGTGGTTTACAGCAGAATCAGTTTGTTGTTGAATAAAATCTGTGAGCACATTCAGCTGCAGCTTTCCTTAATAGCTGGCTTATGTTTCATGCTCTGCAGTAAATCTAATAATCTGAATGCTCTAAATCTCAGAACCATTTATGATCACAAATGTTTTACCCATCTGGGGCCCATTCTTGTTCTTGTGCCCAAAAACCACCAGAGGGGTGTATGGCTAGCAAAGCAGTATTGGTACAATGCAGAATCTTTCTTCAATATGATCTTGGGGCTGAAGTAATTTAGTTAGAAATATTTTCTACATGACATTTTAAATGTAATTCCACCTCATAACAATTTCTTATTTATGAGTAAATCTGAATTATGCAGAACCTCAGATTCTGGTCCAAGGTTACAAATTTTTATTTATTAAATATTCAGTACCTTTTTTTTTTTTGATCTATCATAATAGAGCTTATTTATAAGTGAAGACACTAATCTGGGAAACAAGATTTAAAGATGAGTATTCAACAGTAGCAAGACTGTGTATGTAGTACCATGTAGGGAAAACCTACTATTAAACTGCCTACATGGGCAGTTTAATTAATATATATTGTTTTTGATGGAAAATGCCTATTTCTCATTGAAATGACTGGGCACTGAGTCTGTCCATTAAAACAGTGATGATCTGTAGTGCTCTTATGATAATAATAATAAGAGACTCCTACGGTAAAATTGCTGTATTTAGGGTTTATAGTAGATGATCTTTGTTGCTTCGACTAATATTTAGTGTTTGCTGTGCTTTATCTGTTCACTGCAGCTGTGAAAAGATGGTTACAGTTTTTATGTTCTTTTATTAGGACAACTTCTGTTCTCTTACAAGGGATGCCAAAAAGCTAATCCATCAAGACCTGCCCTTTGAAACACTGCATGTTGAAGCAAAAGTAGCACGTGAAATGTTTCAGCAGAATAAGTGAGTGTCTGAATTTGCCTTTCTTTCAAAGAGGCAATTAGAAATCAAGTCAAATCTCTGCTTGGTTTTATAAATCTAAAATAAGATGGGACAGGTGAAGTAAGAAGGTACTTCTCCCACTGCTCTGAATGAGCCTGCCTCCATTCTCTTCCCACCAACTTGCTCACACCAATTTACATAGTTCTTGTTGTTCTCTTCAGAGGTCAGCACCAGGCACCTTCACTGGATGTAGTTTTGTCACAAACTGAAAGACTGAGACTTCTTTTGTTCGCTAGTGAGCTTCAAGATTCCATTACTATTAAGTTGAAACTCTGGCGCTTAGCCTTGACATGGTAGCCTTTTCTGAAAGGCTTCTATATTTAAAAAAATTTATATTTTTCATGTCCTGGTATCTTCAAATGAAGATTTAATGAAATGCAGTTTTTGAGTTGTGCAGGGGAAAATGGGTAAAATACTTTGGTTTGTGCTATTAAAAAAAGGTTTGTTCAAAACCTCCTGTCTTCTTTGCTGACAAAAAATACCTCAGCCATGTTTCTGGTCCACAGCTTTCTGGCAGTTGGAGGGATGTGGGGGAAAATGAGAAAAAATTTATCATTTTGTGAACCAAAATTAAACTACAATGAAGCTAAAGTTGCAAAATAGCAAATTTTTTAGCTTAATGCTGAAGGTCATTTTAATGGATCATCATCTCCACTTTGTTGGCTGCATTGACAGCAGGTGGGAGCTGATTTTTGATGGTCCCTTTAGATTTTGTGTATAGAAAGCACAGAGAGCACTTCCCTGTATTGCAGGCAACCAGCTGTTAAGGGCTGCACATTGCATCAAGTCAGTTTAGGTGGTGTCACGGTGCCTTCTAGTCTTACAGGTGACCTGAAAAACTCTTATTTGTAGTAGTAGGTCCTTTGTATCTTTCTGAATAAAACTGCTGTGGGAGCATAGCCCTCCTATAAAATATGCACAGAATAGACTGGAATGGATGTTTCAATGGGAAGGGACCTACAACAACCCCCTAGTTCAGCTGCCTGTCTGATGTGGGGCTGACAAGTTACAGCAAGTTTTTAAAGGCATTGCCCAGATGCCTCTTAATCAGTGACAGGCTTGGGACATTGACCACCTCTCCAAGAAGCCTGTTCAGTGTTTGAACACTGTCTCCTAAGGAAATGCTTCCTAGTGTCCAGTTTGAACCACCTCCCAGCACAGCATTAGACCGTTCCCAAACATCCTGTCTCAGGATCCTATGTTGGCCGTGCCTGATGATTGCACTATTTTTGAAGTGCCTTTCAGTAGTGCTCAGTAAAATCTGTAATTTTTCCATGAACTGCAGTTAACTAGCAGGTCTGTTAATGAAGCATGTCAAGATGTGTTCTCATTAGAAATTTAAACCAGTCTCAAAGCTCACTTAAATACAAGCATGATTTTTAGGAATTTTAAATGAATTAAATTAGTTTCTGAAGTGCTCTTATAAGAGCAAGGTGTTAAAGGTGAGGATTTTTTAAATAATTTTTTTTCGTGTCCAGATACAAAATGGAGATGATAGAAAGAAAAGCTGCTCAGAATATGGAAGGAATTGTACCATTACATAGGTAAGCAAAACTGAACTCCTATTCTGCAATGATTCACTGGAACATTTGAGTATATTGCAGGTATTCTCTGCAAATGAGAAGAGCAAGTTACTTGGGATGGTTTTAGGTTTAAAGATTACTTGTATTCATTACTGTCTGTGATCTGTCTTAAGTTGTTGGTGTGGTTTGCTTGGATTTTTTTAATGTAACCATTATTTTGTGATACTTTGTGATACTAGGTTTTCTATTTCTTGTTATGTTTAGGGTGGTAAGTGCCAGAGAAGTCTTACTGTTTTGCTTGCTTTTACATGAAAACTAAATAAATCTCTAGAGCTTGACAGGCTAAATAAAATACAAACCAAATACTGGTTTGAGAACAAGAGTTAGCATTGTATAATGGATTTTTCTTTCAAAGTTGTCAAGATCTTCCTAACTTGCAACCTGTTGTTCTGTAGTGGGGGAGTTGAGAATAGAACACTATCCTGGGGATACAGTGTAAGATACAGAGTTCTTATTCTGGAGGCAGGATAATTGCCTGTATCTCAGGCCATTCTCTGTCTTAGGCTGTTGAAGGATATTCAGTTGTGTAAATGTCTGAAGAGTTCCTAATTTGTTTTTGTTCTATCTTAAGAAAGCATCATGTATCTGAAGGAACAGATGTCTTTGCAGTGGTGGTTCTTGAAATTTTAGAGCAATGTTGTGTCATTCTTTCCTTCCTCCCAATCTGATTTGCTCAATAAAGGGGAAAATGGGCTTACCTATTGCTTTCTGGGAGAGGTTCATTCTCAGAATTGGCTGTACTATGCTGTCTCTCTTTTCTTAATTGATTTGCAGTTTTCCAAGAACTGGAAAGGGAAGTAACTGTGCAGGTTGTAAACACTGTACTGTGGAAAACAGGTGATCTTGGAGACAAATCTTGTTCTGGTGAATGACAATTATCCCAGTTTTAGAGCCAACATCAAAGATTTTTTAAACCTAACATCCTTTCCTAGACTTCAGCTTTAAATTTCCTAAGTTCATTTAAGAAAATGGTGTGACCTGTACTTTTGGTTTAGGAAACTCAGAAATGCTGAGCTGGAAATTTGTTTAGATTTGGTTTGGTATTTGTGTGGATTTTTGTTCTGTTGACTGGAATTTGACTGGAATAAAACCTAATCTCCTTGTATTTTGCTCCAAATATATTTGGCATATAAACTGGGGTTTTCTTCGTCCCCCCAGGTTTGGTGACTTTGTAGATGTCAGTGAAGGTCCTCATATTCCAAGGACAAGTTTCTGTTTCCAGTATGAGATAACAGCAGCCCATAATCTTCAGACTGACCAGTCTGAATTGATAAGGAGATTCCAGGGTGTGTCCTTGCCAGTCCATTTGAAGGTACGTAATCCATTTTGCACAGGTTTTCCTTCTTTAAATTAAAGCATTTTACCCGTGTTTCCATTTTTGTTAGGTGCTGTGTTGGTAGCTAAATGGAATTCATAGTTGAGAGCCTTAGAAAGGGACAGCCCCTGATGGTGACTGTGTTGAATATTTGTGGTTCATTTTCCTGAAACAGTTGTGGATGTGCAGTCAGAACTAGAACAGTTTGCATGAGAGGGCCCATGATGTTATTTTTCATTATGGTAGGTGTTGTTTCAGTTGTATAATTCCTGCATGGATATTTCATTCTGCTTGCCTAAGTTGTGCAAACCAGTCTTCTGACATCTAGGCTACTGACAGTGCTTAAAAGAGCAGAACTTTGCATTTATACTCACTATAAATATAACATTCAAAGAATTTCATGGCACCAAAGTAAAAAGTAGCAACAACAAAAAATGTCCAAGCTCTAATGAGTCTTAAACAAAGAACTGAAGGTGGAGGCAGGAGTCTTTATTCCCATTTGTGTTGACCTACATGATTTTGACCTTGTGATCTAGCACATGTACTATTGTCTTAGTTGGAGAAGGTTTTCAAGGGTTCCTCAGCTGATCTCTGTGTTCCCTTCCTAAGCATAATTCATTTTTTGCCAATTAATTCCTCAAGGATTCCACACAGTGGATGAATTATAGAACCATAAAATGGTTTGGGTTAGAAGTGACCTTAAAGTTCATGTCGTTCCAATTCCTTTTCCATGGGGAGGGGCACCTTCAACTGGACTGGGTTGCTCAGAGGTCCATTCAACCTGGCCATGAACACTTCAAGGATGGGGCATGTGATGGGCAGACATTTATTCAAGTCCCCCACATGAATATGGACAAATTGGACACCAAAATTTTAAGTTGTTAAAACGGAACATTTGAACTTTGTAGATGTTAATGAAGGTCCTCATATTCCAAGGACAAGTTTCTATTTCCAGTATGAGATAACAGCAGCCCATAATCTTCAGACTGGTTTAAAATTATGGTTTTGTGCCATCATTTCTATACATTTGTCAAATCTATTCTATGATAAGATTATTTTTTACCTCTGCTAACATAATTTAATGACATTTCACACAGGCTCACCACACTGTGTGGCACAAGCTGCTGGAAAGATCAAAGAGGCTGGTAAGTCTCACTAGAGGTGAAGTACAGTTTACCAAATACAAAGGTATGCTGTGATAGAGGACACTTTGAATGATTAGAGGTAGGTAGTATATTCAAGAACAGGTCTTGGGGAATGGAAATATTCACAGGTAAATGGAAATCAGAAATCTAACTGCTTGTTTATTAGAGAATGTGGTAGCGCTGTTTCTGAGGTCTGTTATTAAAAGGCATTGTGCCATTTAAGAAACATACACTGTTTGATTGGTATGATTTGTCCAGTTAAAAAATACTTCAAGGTAAATGGAACTATAAGATGTTATAACCCACATATAACCAAATAACCACTATCAAGATGTATTTAAACATAGAAAGTCTTTGTAAGAATTAAAGAGCAGCTTTTGTAGAGCCTTTCAATCAATAATTTTACTTACTTGTTTGGCAAGATGCAGAAAAAAAAGTACTTCGTGTCTTCTGGAACTTGTTAGCCATGGATATGTTCTGAACCTGCCCCATGGCGTCTTCCATAAACTTAGTTTGAATATTCCTGTCCTTCAGGTTGTTTAATTTTGGAGAAGATAATGGTCTTTGTAGATTGTTCTTTCTTGATACAGTGACAGTATAAGGGGGGGGGGCAGTTTCAGGATCAAGGAGAGTGAAATAATTTTAAAAAATATAACAAAATTGCTATCTTTCTGCAGGTCACTGAAGAAGAATATTTGGAAACAGCAGGGCAATGTCTTGAGGCAAAAGATGGAACTGAAGAAGGAAAACATGTATCAATTTAAATTAAGTTGAACCTCTAAATGTACATAATAAAACATGTATTTTACATGACTTGTTTGTGCCTCTTACAAAAATATCTTGGGTAATTAATTTGAATTCTGGACATTAATCATAGATAGGTATAGACACAGGTATACACAAAATGTTTTAGTACACTTCAAAGGTTTCCTTAAACAAAAAAAGGGTGGGTGGAGAGAAGTTAATTTTTTATTTGCAATAACTTGCAAGTTGCCCCTCTCCTTACCTTGACAACAGTAATTGCATGTGTCATTCCGTATGTTGTTGCCTACTGCAACTAAAAGTTGAGACAAATAGTATCTGAAAAAGATAGCCTTAAAAGTATGTGAAGGTATGTTTGCCATTGCTTTACCAATACAAAAATAGTAGAATGTAAAAACCAGAAAGTTCTTGGAGTTTAATGATTTCTTTCTGCTGCCAAGTGCTGTTAAAGACAATTTTCCAGAATAATACCAAGAATTTTAGTTCATTACTTGGATCGCTAGTGTACCAAGATTTATTATGCATTTTCTTTGTTTGATATTTAAATATGGTAACTTCAGTTAAATTTTGGAAGGGGGTTTTGTTAGATGATGTTTTCTGATGTTTTGTATTTTCATCCCTGACTCATTAGAACTGTTCTCATTATACCAGAGGAAATTATTACTTTTTGAAGTGCAAATATTTTCTCTGAATTTCATCCCAATTATTATTTTTACCATTAACTGTATCACATGGTTCCTAATCAGTTGACACCACAGTTTTGTGAGAGCAGGGTGGTAGTTCAGTAAAACACATTTAGGTATAACTCATGTCTTCTCAGGATACTTGGAAAATGGATGGTGCTTTTCCCTCTTGATTAATGTTGCAGAGGACTGTTTATAATGGTATCAGATGCTTATTTTTTAAATAAGATTGTTGAATCACAGTTTACCTTCAATGCACACATATGCATTTACACATTCTGTATATTTTCATTAAATTGGACTTGCTGGAGTGTACTTTGGCTTTGAACCTGTTGTTCTGGTGCTGTTGAAGAAGCAGGCATTGTTTCTTGTCTTAAGAAACACAAAAATTTGCTGTTTGTGTTGTTTTTTTGGGTTTTATTGTGGTTTTCTTTTAGTTTTGTTTGGTTGGTTGGTTTTTGTTTGTTGTTTAATGCAGTACTGCCATCTTTGATTAACCCAAGACTGGTGAAATTTTGCCATCTGGATTCTGAATGTTTGTTTCACCCAAGACTGTTGAAATTTTGCCATCTCAATTTTGGGATCCAATCCATGTGGTCTGTTTTGAATCTTAAGCTTGTTCTATTACAACCCAGAAAGGCTCCTGATGTCTGCTTGCTATTTTGGATTGCCAGAATTCCTCCTGGATTCCACCAGCTGCAGAAGAAGGTGAGATGGTTGTTATCACTTAGAAGTATCCTTTTTTAACCCTGTCTGGGATTTCAGAGATTTTCTGGTATGTTCTTTTTTGGGAGGCTGGGGAGAGGGTTTTTTGTTTTTTTGGGGGTTTGAGTTTTATTGGTTGGAGCAGCAGGAAAGTCACCCCACAGGTGAATCCCTCACAAAAGGGACTTTTGCAAGTGTGCGACTACAATACTGAAAATGTTGTTGACGTCTGTAGCAGACTTTCCCATGGAGATTGTGCATAAAATGGTGGAAGCTCAAACTTCTATAGAACTCTGCTGTCTCACACCTTGACTTCCATGGGGCCCAGAAGACAGGTCTTCCTTCCTTAGGGAGAGATGTAGCTGGAGGATGCCTTTGAAAAGCACCAGGGTCCTCACAGAGCACAGCAGCAGTTAAGAGAACTGGGCAGTAGTGTTCATTTCTTTCTCACCATAGCGCATTTTGAAACAGGAATGTAGATTGCAGTCTGTTCTGCCCATGTGGGATTCAGAGCCACATGTGCAGAGAAGAACATCTGTAGCCATGATATTTTCTGAAAAATCCTTTCCTTAGGATTTTTCCTCCTGAGAAGCTGAGAGGCCTCAGGAACAAAATGTAAACAGTGGTTATCTGCTGCTGTGGAATGCAACAGGTGGATCTGTGATTGGCCCATGTTGGTTGTTTCTAATTAATGGCCAATCACAGTCAGCTGGCTTGGACTCTCTGTCTGAGACACAAGCCTTTGTTATTCATTCCTTCTTTTTCTATTCTTAGCTAGCCTTCTGATGAAATCCTTTCTTCTATTCTTTTAGTATAGTTTTAATATATATCATAAAATAATAAATCAAGCCTTCTGAAACATGGAGTCAGATCCTTGTCTCTTCCCTCATCCTCGGACCCCTGTGAACACGGTCACAAACATCTGTGGTTCTTGGGGGGGATGGCTCATACAGTGTTTTGAGCACTCCCTGCCTGATCTGTATTAAGTGGTGGCACTGTTAGAAAAGTCCTGAACATTTCATAAATGAGCATGAGAACAAATGGAAGCAGTACTCAGTGCCCCTGGCAGCCACAGAGCAGCAGGGAGATACAACCCTGAGCTCAAGGCCATTTGTTTTACCATTGGCTGTTGGTGCATAAAATGCTGGAATTGTCTGCTGAGAAGGCTGTTGCAGCAGCTGAGCCAGAGTGATTCTTCCTTTCTCTTTTTGACTTAGGTTTTCTGAACTTCAGCTGAACTGCAGGGTGGTTCCAGCCTGGCTGGCTCTTTAGGGCTGTGCTCAGACACATACCTGCAACTATCACTGTATACCAAACTTAAAGATATGGTATTATAAAAATACCAAAATGGGTATGGCAAAGCTCTGACTGAGTGTGGATTCTGGATGTTTGTGCACTCTCCTGCCCTCCCCAGGGCCTGGCCCAGTCTTCTCCATTGGAAATAGTCAGAAGACACCATCAGTTCAAAAAGAGACAAGAAAGTAGGTGTTATTTTCCATACTGGATGCTATAGGCAACTGCAGAGATTAGGGGTGGATAGATGGGCAAAAGAGACTGCAGAATTTAGCCAAATCCCCTTCTTGGCTATTTCTTTTTATTAAATTTCTGTGTGTAAAGAAGCAATTTTTACTCAGCAAAAGAACTTCAGAACCAGCTAAAAGTAAGGAAGTATCTAGGAGGACACAATGCTGCAAAGTGGAGAAAGAGGAGGGCAGGGTCACTTAGGCCAACATACATGGAGAGAAGCTGATACTGGCCAGATTCTGATAAGAAATAAATAAGAATTTTTTTTATGGTGAAAGTGGTGTGACACTGTAACCTGTTGTTCAAAGAACTTTGTGAGTACCTCAGCCTTGGAAATGGTTGAGGTCAGATTGGATGGAGCTTGGTGCATCCTGGTCTAGTGGAAAGTGTCCCTGCCTGTGGCATGGGTGTTGGAACAGGATGATCTTCATGGTTTCTTTGAACCCAACCCATTCCAGGATTCTATAGTGACAGGGGAAAAGGCCTGGAGCCTTCTTCCTTGTTGCACATCTCAGCAGTAGTTTCGTGGCTTCTCACATTCAAGTTGTTCCTCCTTCTGCATCTTGTTTGAGAGAGTTGAAACTTTTAACTTTTTCCCTATACTGGTTTTATCCAAAAAAAGGAAAACCCTATATTAAGGTTAAAGCTACATGCTGTCTTAATCCTAAGAGGTGGCAGTAGGAAGGTTGAGCAGTATCAGCTGACACATGTAACCAACTGAGAAATTTTTTTCCAAAGAAATATTCTGTATTTTATGTTATCATGGATTTTGGAGATAGAAAAGGCAATTGGGATATAGTATGACTTATTTCATAACAGAAGTAATTAAATGCCTAAGAAAGAGGCTTTTTTCCTTAGCAGGCAGTAAAGGTCTTCCCTGGGAAATTGAACACATGCAAGTGATGAAAACAATCATCAGTAGAGACATCAAGTCCTTTCATGACAGCAGCTAGAACAAGCTTCCCTTTCGATTTTAACTTCTGTCAAGGAGTAATCTTCTACTGCTTTTTGGTCACCTATCTAGCACTGCTCCACTCAGCACAGTACTTTTTATGTTTGAAGCCAGTGAACTTGCTACATTGACTTTATTAGTTTTTACAGACACAGGAACTTGGCAGCATAAAGATGTTTGATGGGAAGAGGTGACAGTGGGTATTTCTTGAAGAACACCAACCATCTGAAAATGGTAATGCTATCATGCTGTGGTTTTTCACAAATCTTAACCCCAGTCATGGACAGCATTAACATTTTTTCAGAGTGAAAAGAAAACCTATTATTTTAGTATCTGCTAATATAATATCCACAGCCTAACTATGTCCACTTTTCTGGGGAACCAGCTATGCAGAAAGAATACACATAATTGGTCTAACATTTGACCATATTTATAATAGCTATCTATTTCTTAAGTTTACAAGTTACTCACATTTTAAAGAGAGAAAATGTGAGAGAACAAATACTTGATTTTTATGGCGTGACTATGAATCAGGATGGTGAGAGGAAAGATCTCTTTTCTTCCTTAGGATACCTTCTATTGACATGTGTCTATACAGCATAGGTGCTCTAGGATCATCTTTGCTTCAGCAAACCAGTGCTGCTGAATGTGGCCTCAAATGGACAGGGAAATCCAACTGAGCTTCAGTGTCACCCAAGAAATGAAACTGTCTCTGGACTGTCTTTTGCCACAATCTTCTTCCTGCTTTTAAAGACATTTTCTCTGGAAATTTAATAGGAGTATGCTTTTCTTTACCAAAATATGCTGCACCACTTTGAGAGTTCCCTCTCAGAGCTATGGCTATGACTTTGGAAGGGATAAAAGTGGCTTTTCCTTTTTGGTGGTTATGGCCCAAGAACTGTATGCATCCTGGGGGAGCCACTTAACCTAGAGCCTGATTTGGAAAACATTTATGCCCTGCAGCAGTTCTGTCTGAGTGTAAAAATCACATTCAGTGAGACTTTTTGTATGGGACACTTTTTAATGAGACTATTGATTTGTTGTATTTAACATATTTCATAAGTCCTGTACCTCTCTGTTGTTGTCTTGTGGGCAGCAGATCTTCACAGCACAAACTCAGGACCTTCCTCAGTCACACTTCCTCCAAGGCTCTGCCTGACTAGCCAGCCCACTCCCCTTTTATCCCAGTTACCTTGACAAACCACAGCTGCAGCCCAATGAAGGACATCACAGCTGCAGCCCATCAAGGATAACAGGGACCAGCCAGGGTAAAGATATTCAAATACAGTACAGGTATATAATACATATATTCAAGGCCTCCTACATTTATAATACATATATTCAAGGCCTCCTACATTGATTTGTAAGTTTCTGTGGTCTTGAGTGCTCTGTGATCAGTCCTTGTTGTACTGGGGATTCACAGGCAGAGCACTGCTAACAGAAAGAGGTGTTCATATTGATACATGACAAACATTAAACATATTTCTTAATTTATGGTGAGTATTTTGAGGCTTTTATTTTTCCCTTTTGTTCTCCCATCAAATTAATGTTTCATAGCTAAACTATTCTCCAGGCAGATTTAATAGAGATAAGAGTATTAAGGACTGACTCTGTCACTCAGGTTTTGTGACTGTGAATATTCAGGAACTATTTTGGCCTTCCACAAATTAAATATAACAATATTTTCCTGTTTCTCTACAATTTTCTAAGACTTCTTGAAGTTTGTAATGCAGGGGTAATCCTAAAGTAAACTAAAAACACTTTAATTTTCTCCTAATGACCCATTGACCCATTTCTCCTAAAGAACTGACAATGGAATCTCAAAGAAACATTTTCTGTCAGTTTTTCTCTTACATATAATTAAATTCTGTAGAAATTAATAGAAGTTGTACATGCCAAAAGTTTAATCCATATTTTTTCTTTCCTAAATAAAAAGGAAGACATGAAATATTTGTTTAGGAAGTAAGACCAAAAGAGCTAAAAGGTGATAAAGTAAAACACAGGTTGTTGGGTTCAAAATGTTACACGTTTGATATCCTAGTAAGGACTTGCTAATACACAAAGCTGCATTTTTTTTGCTGCTGTTCCAGACTCTATACCTAGCAAGCATGCCTGTGTGCAGAACAACTCGTCTTTTTACATGTAGAGCAGAGGTTTTTCCCAGCACAGCACTGACTGATTCATGATTTCTGTTCTCCTCCCACAGCTGTACCAGTTTGTTCCGTGTGAATTCTGGTAAGAGGCATGGTACAGTGTTAATGCTAACGTGTAGGAGTCAGTCATAGGTAAAAACCCCTATCACGATTAGCATTAACAACATACAGCCAGCAGAACTCCAGAGACTGGAGTATGAGACATAAACAACTCAAAGCACTGGGTTTTCCCCTTGACATACCTAAAGAAAAAAAAAAAGAAAAAAAAAAAAAAAAAAAATTCATATAAAGAAATTATGGCAGAGGATGGAGAAATATCAGAGAGGGAGTTATTGCAGTAAAATACACAGGAACCATCTGCTGTACATTTAAATCCATTCAAACTTGCCATTGTTTTAGTTAGAGAGAGAGAACCAGAGAGCATTGAGCAGTGAGTGCACTGAGCTTGCTGTGAACAGGCAGAATACAGATTACAGCATCGTCTTGTTTAATTTTGTATCCCTTTAGATATCAGTAATGAAGACTTCTAACACAAACCTCGTTCCTCAAAATGTTTTAAACTCCCCAAAAAACAAAACCAAAAATTATTTGATCTATTCTGATTTAACGAAGAAAAAATGCCTCTGACTCTTTAACAGGATGTGTGAAACAGAGCTAAAACACAAGCATAGTTTCATCAGTATACAAGGTTGGTGATTAGGCAACAAATATTCCTTTGGATTCTGGTATAAATGAGCAAGCAGAAAGAAAACCTTTTGGACAGATTTAGTTGCTGGTCTAGAATCCATATGCAGGGCTCCTATACCCTCATACCTACCTCCAACCAGTACATTAGAATGAGATGAATTAATATAATTGCCTGTGTTGAACCATTTCTAATTGCTCCATAATATTAACCAGTCCATTAACTGATGCTTTGACCATAAAATTAATGTGCTGAATCTTTTTGACCAAAGCTGAACACTTTTTTACTTATTTCAGCCTATTGTCAGTTCTCCTCTGGAAACAAACAAGGAGACACGTTTTAGAAAACAGCAATTTCAAATATCTGCAAAGAAATCACATAAATGAAATAGCAATACACTCAGTAAAAGCAAGGGTAGACAATCATCATTATATATTAAACTATCTGATTTATTTTTACAATTTTCAGTTACTTACATCAGTAATAAGGGTTGAATTGTTGAGACAGTCTTTCCAAGCAGTTCTAAAAAGGCCTAAGTAATGCCCATTTAGTTCTCTGCTAAGTATGTCTTGGTTGCAATATATTTTTCTTTATCTATCCTTCTGAAATAAATTATCAGCTCCTGTGCAGAGTTCATAAATAGTTGAATCTTGTTTGTTTTCTCTTTGGTCTCCCAGTAACCACTTAAAAAAAAAAAAACTGCTTTTTTGTTGTTTAATCCAAAAGTAACAAGAAAGCTTGTACGAGAAATGAGACATTATATATGAGGCAGTTTTGGAGATCTTTTTGTGTATGTAAATTTTAAGAAACTGATGTACTTTTATAACTTCCTTACTGTTACTAACACATGTTTTAAGGGGAAGTTAAAATGTCATAGTAAGAGTGTGATCTAATTTAGAGATTTTAGGGAAATTACCTTTCACTTTGTGCCACTCTAAATGAAACCAGCCTCATACATGGCTGCAATATGTGAGCGTCAAGCAAAAATTCCAAGGTGAATATAAAATTTTGGTAGGCAGAAAAAAGGCGGTTTAGAAATTTCCAAACCTCAGGTTTAAAGTGATGATTCAGAGCTCTGGTGAGTGTTCAGAGTAAACTCCCACTAAAGTTGGGCACAGAGAGCTGTGGTGTAAGATTTGCATTTGTGGGCAGTGAAGTGAACAGTGTTTAAACCTGTGATAAAATGTTTTGTGTCTACTTGTGGTATGTGTTTGTAAGATGAGGGACAAAGGCCAGGGGAGAAGGATAAAAGATCCAAGTTAAGGTATTAATTTTTGGTGGGTTTTTGTTTGTTTGTTTGTTTTGTTTGGGTTTTTGTTTGTTTGTTTGTTTTTAAGGAAGAAAGCAAACCTGTAATTTCTGTCAATAAAAGGTTGTTGTCTTACCTAAATTCATTCTGCATTGAACCTTCTTTGAGCAGGGCTTTGAATTTGATGATCTTCAGAGAATCTTTTAATCTAAATTATTGTTGAATTCAATTATTGTGTTTTTAATGTCCCTAAGTCCTTATTCATTGATGTCACCCAGTGGGCAAAGGTATGTATGAAGGGCTCAATATAAAACATCAGTTCCTTCTGTGGAAACACTAAATTTGTCTTCATTAAGCTTTGGAAAAGGATCACTTTAGGCAATAGGACAAGAGCTTTCCATACCAAAGGCTTCTGTCACCTCCAAGTCTACTGCCTCTAGAATATTTGTAGAATATGTTTGTTAATTTGCATTCTCTTCAATGTATTCCAGGTTGCTATTCTTTACACCATGCTTTCAAATTCTAATTACTTAATGTCTTACATGGCTTTTGCTAAAAAGCAAATGTTTTTATCTGTGGTTTGCAGAAGCCATTTGTGATTGACAGTACTTTTCAGTCTGCCTGTGTTCAGACTTGGGAGAAGAGACAGTTTTGAAACTGATCACTTAAATAACCTAATAATTGTTTCTCTAGAAGCTGAATGAGTGCTGGCTGTACTTGCCCATGCCAACTTCCAGCAGTTTTGCTGAGCAGTGATAGAAGTGAGAGTCTTTGGGCAGCACGTGGTCTCTGCAGCTGTACTCCAGAGCCAGCCCTTCCTGGCAAAAGCACAAGGCTGTAACCACAGATGAGAATCTACTTTGGGGCTTTTCTACTCCCATCATCTTGGATTTATGTAATGGAATGGTTTTGCCTAGGCTGCTATACTTGCATTTCAGTTTTGCATTTAAAAGCTGCATAGCATCTCCAACACTGCAAATTGTCTGGCTTCTGTGCACTAAAGGCAGAAATACAAATCGTGCTTTATCAGGAAGTGGTGAGAAATGACATGTGTTTCCTCTTGCTGAACCTTTGTAACAGCCTTTGTACAGCTGTCAGGTTTCTTTTACATGAACAAATACCTGTATTGCTCCTTGCTGTCTTCTCAAACAGCTCTAAAAATGTGGCCTTGACATCAGTGGAAACAGCAACCATCTCCTCAGGTTTAAATATAATGAAATAAAATCCCTGTTATTTCCCTTGCAACATTAATTTAAAAAAAAGCTAATAAAGAAACGATCTGCTGTGACTTTCCTCTTCCCTTTTCCAGCACTGTCTTTCTTCCCCTGCAATCAGAATAAAACATGTATCCTTCCTATCTTATCTGCTGGCCTCTGGTCATTAGGTCCCATCCACTCATTTGCTTCTCTGTTCCTTCACCTGTTGCAGTGACCTCAGATAGGTGTGTGTTTTATTTTCATTTTCAGACTCCATATCTGCTTTCACTGCTACTGCCTCCATGGAAGCTGTCCAATTAAAAAGTCAGATTCCCTTCAGAAATATCATCAAAAGTATAGTTCTAAGTACTTAGTTAAACTGTGACAAATGCTTTTTCCCCAGCTGTACATTTGGACATTTTTGTATGGTACCTAAAGGTTCTGAGGGGACTCACTGTAGTCCACTGAAGGATTAGAAGCATCTAGTTCATTAGTCAGGTTATGTGAATCTCAGCCAGTTTTGCCTCTCCAGTTCCAATGACCAAATTCTTATTTACTTATTGCCCAACCGGAGGGGCTTCTTTGTCACAAATCTGGAATAAAATTCAATTTTTTTGTCCCTGGGTTGATAGGAAGAAGACATGCAAGCTTTAGTAGTAGTTCCCAATATATATTTTTTTTTTTTTTTTTTTAATGAAAAGCATGTGCAGCTTAGGACAGTAATGCCAACCCTGTAAAATTCAGCAGCCAGTTTAGAAAAATAAAAGGTCTTCTCCAAACAGCAAAAATAATTTAGAACTTGCCTTTTGGGAAGCCTTATCTGCTGATGCTTAGGGTTGTGCTGTCACATCTACCAAGTCCTTTTCTGGTGGGAGAAAAGGCAGTTCACAAAGGCTAGAAATCTGCAGTGTATAAGTATATAAACTCATGTATAAGTAGACAAACTCACAGTCCTTTTGAAAGAACCAGACTGTGATAGACCCCAAGCCTGATGCTTTTGGTAGTGTGAGAGTATCTTCTGAATCTTTACTGTTCTGCAGTCATGGAAAAACCCATTTTTTATAAAAAAATAAGGCCAAAATGGAATGTACCAGTTTCAGAGGTGTTTTAGCTTTGAATAGCAAAAGTCTAATTTTGACTGAAAGAGAATTAGAGTTAATGCAATCAACAATTCTGTGAATGTTTTAATCACCTACAAAAGGCTGTTACATATAAACAGTATACAAGCATCCATTTTCAGATATCCTGTTTACATTTTCAGGAGGTTTTTAAGTCTTCTCATATAATTTCTCAGAAAGTAAAGCTATTCTTTTAAGAACACTAAAAAATATTGAATTCAGGTTTTTAAGATACTGGAAGAGCTCCAAAGATGTGTATGTAGATATAAAAAGCTTTTCTCTGCCAAAAACGTTTTTGTATAATAAAACATACCTCCACTTTGTGGCTCAGTAGCTGGACAATCTGGGTTTTTAATACTAACTTTCAGATACTTTTCTTGCTCCCTTGTAAATTAAGAATTGCCATATGGAAAAACCAGTAGAATAAATTATTTATCCTAGATATTTGCTGCCAAAATTGAGTCCAGAGCAAATTTTTATCATCAAATAAAATCTTAGAGTTTTCAACAGACAGGTATTAATGATGAGCATGGAGATCCTGTTTTGTTGGTATGATTAGGGATTTCAAGAAAGCTGTGTTGAATTCTTATATCGGCATTTGGATCATGTTAATTTTAAAAAGAATTAAACAAACCATAGTAAATGATACAAGTCTAATGGGTATATTTAAAAAAAAGCATTTTTCTGCTGCTTATTTATGAAATGAGGACAAAAACTTGACACATTATCCAAAACTACTTTGGTCAAAATTTAAAAAGTCACACCTCAAAATTTTCAAGTTTTCCACACCTCAAAATGCCTCTGACAAGCTGTAGGCAAGACAGTAACTGCAGATGCATCATGAAACTCTTACAAGTAGGCAACTAAATGCTGTAGAAATTCTATTCCATGCTGTATGTTCTTCTAAACTATTGACCCTGGAGCAAAAGGAGGAGTGCATGAGCTAGCAAGCAGCATGAGGCACCTTTCCTGTGTGAGCTCTCCCACCAGATAAATGAGGTCACCATGAAGGTGAATTCAAAACCAGCAAGGGAACTGCCTCTGCATTCTCTGGAGGCTGGGTGAGTCTGGATGGCTGGAGGCATATTCCATAAGGATGCCTGCTAGAGTATTTCTGCATGTGTGCAAAAGTTTGAGGTTCAGCCTCCCTGACCCTCGAGTCCTCTAAGCCCTGCCCTGGGGGCCCCTCCCTTGGCCTGGTCCCTTTAGCACACAAGCTTCTCATTTTTAAAAAAAGAGTGCATACAAAAATAAACAAACACCAAAGAACCAAGCTAAAAAAACCTACCTGCTATGAGGCAGTGTCTTTACACAGAGATACAAGCAAAACCAAGGCAGCAAGAAGGCCACAGACTTCCTTTGTTCCATCTCACAGGTTAACCATGATCACTCAGCTTGGCTTTTTTTTTTTTCTTTTCCTTTTTAAGGAGAGACAGAGAAAGAAGGTAAATGGAAAATGAGGCAGGAATAGTTGCCACAGAGATGTGTTAGTCTGGCTGGCTCCTGGTATCCCGTCAGCATGAGTTAGGTGGAGAAAGCCTCTCCAAACAACTTGAGACCCTTTATAAGTCAAGAAGGTGACTCATAACTAACCGACTTGCCTTGCTTTTAGTAAATCCCCCGCTTTCCTTTTCTTAGAACAGAGCTTAAAAAAAAAAAAAAGAAGAAAAAAAAGTAGAGAAACCCCAAGGAAAACAGAAAACTCCAAGCAAATTGAGGACTTTTTAAAAATGCACCATGTACTTTCCTTCCCTCAGACGTCTTGACATCAGCCTTTGAATTGAGTAATAATAATAATAATAAATGCAAATGATTGTTTAGTGGTGCTGGTGCACTTAAACAGCTTGTGGGCATGTTGTGAGAGAGAGAGAGTTCATGCCAGTATCTTCTGACTGAAGAGGGAGTTCACTGTGGTGAGGTGTTTCCTACTTTTCTCTCTATTCCTTTCCAGGGCTGTCCTGCATGGAATTTTTGTGCAGCAATTAACCCTGGCAGATCTAGCCAAAAAAAAAAAAAACAACCTCAAGAAACGTTCAGAGACACTGGACAGCTGTAACTGGAACAGCTGCAAAACCTCTCCAACCAGGGACATACTTTAGTGAAATTAGGGTGTATGTGGGGGACTGTAAACCAGTGGGTTGTGGAAACCTGTTACTGAAATGATATAGCATTTTTTAATTGAAAGACCATTGGAAGACTACTGCAGATGACTGGAAAGACAGGTTGGTCTAAATGGACAGGAGATACAGTATTATACAGTCCTTAGGTTCTGAACATATTCCCTGAAAAATCCAGTTTATTTTAATTTCCAGCAGCAAAAATGGTGGCTGCTTCTGCCTGATTTTTCTCAGACACTGAGGTTTGTATCTTTTCAAAATTAATACATTTTCACTGTGAATACAGGATCTTTTTGCCTTGAGCTTTGGAAGTTCTATCATGCTTTTAGTAATATTTTCTTTCAGATCTCACTAAGATGGCCGAAATACAATAGTTCCATTTACCAACTACTGAAATATAAGGAAAAAATTCAGTCAAATCCCACCTTATAATGTTGTTCTCTTTGTTTTAGGTGTGTGATTACAAATGTCTTAATTTTCCCCAGTAAGGCCACATAACTTTCTGGTGTTTGTCCTCAGATCTGCACTTCCATGGTTCCATCAGACCCTCCTTGCTCATTAACAGTGGGATAGGGTTTTAGGTTCAGACCCTCATAGCCATTAACTGTGGCTTCCATGGTTATAGAGATGAGTTTGAAGCTGTGGCTGGAGCAGTGGTGTTTCCCTGACACATCCCAGGCAAAGCAGCTCTTGGGAACACAATTTTGTCTCCCAGGGCCCCTGCTTTGGGAACACTGCTGGAGGAGAGGAGGGTGGTCAGCTGGCTGAGCTCTGGTGCTCATGCCTCTGTGGCAGACACCTCTCTGTGCTCTTCCTGCACCTGTGCCTTGAAACAAGGCTGGATTCTCTTGGGCACTCACTGAGGAAAAAGAAAAACTCCTGAGCTACTTGGTCCTCTTCCCCATTCATCTTCCCCCATGTGGTACTTGATGTAGGGCCAAAACTTGGGGCCAGATTCTATGGGAGGGAAGTGTGAGATTAGACACTGAGATTGTCTCCAACCGGATCATATTACAAGACAATTTCTTAATTTTTACCACATATTCTTTTTTTAAAAAACTTGCTTGATTCCCTTGATTTCAGTATAAATTGAAAATCTATATTCCTAAAGAGATGAGGCTTAGGGAATTATTTTGTATGCCTGTGAGCATATCTGCTGGTCTCCTCGCTAATAACTTGAAATCAGGGATTATTTTGAACACACTTGATGATGAAGGGGTATTTCAAGGATATGAAGCTCCTATAATTTCTGTGACAACAAATGTGGACATTAGACAAGATGTTATCAAAATTCCCTTTTGTGGCAACGATGGTAATTGGATTTCAACTCTTATCAAACATCACAATTTTGCAATTTTATAGGCAGTAAGATTTTGTTCATTTTGCCACTCAAAAAATGACCAGGTTTGTAAGGGATTATTTTAAATGCATGAAACCACCACTTGATACATTAATTGATACATAATGTTGGGTTAAACAGCATATAAAATCCTAATGTTGCTAAGAGCAATGTGCACAGGTAATCTAGCAGGATAACTGTCAGCTAGGTATTGATGCCTACTTAGGGTTAGACTGTTTAGGGTTCTGTACATGCATTTGTTTGAAGGCAGGTAGAAAAGCAGCTCTAAATGCTCAGGCCATAGATGCTGTGAGGTGGTCTGGTGGCATTCCTGTGGTCTGGGGTGCTGCTGAGGCTGTCCCAAACTCTCTTCCTGCTCCTCTGGGTTTCACTCCCTAAACTCTAATTTGCACCTTTCAGCAATTATCAACATGGTTCTGCACTTGAGTATGGTGTAGCATAATTTCCATGGAGATTAGGATAAACACTATTTTTGTTTTCAGGTGTATTCATATGATTCCAGTGGCTACTCTGAGGCCCAAAGCAATATCACCTTGCAGGAATGTAAAAAAGCCCTGGAGTCTTTCTAGTTGTCCAGCTTACATAGAAACGTAAATCTCCTGGATGACAAGGCAAAGATGTTTAGGTTTCCTGTCTTCTATGAGCAATATATTCATACAAGGAATAGATTCCAGTCCAAAACTGATGGGATTGAAGGTGAGTTTGAGCTGAGTATGACACTGGTCAGACCCATAACACTCAGCACTAACTTCGCTTGAGGTGGTGGTTAAGGATCAAAATAACTTACCAGAGACAGGAGCAAGCCACAATTTGGGGTCTATTAGAAAATAGACAATGGAGGAGGTGAAAATGCTAGGTTGAATTTAAGTTGCTTAATGACAGAAGTACTATTTTCAAACGGAGTTTCTTCATGAGTAACTGCAGAGCTTTAAAAAATGGGTCACTGGGGAAGGTAATAAAAATCTACATGTAGCCAGCTTCTTCTTTAATTAGCTGCAATTTTATTCAGACTGTCCAGATTTATCTTCTCCCTTTTGAAATAAGTTTTGTTCCTTAATGAAGCTTTTTCCATTGAAAATTTCAGAATTACTAAAACTTGTCTTTGCAATAAAAGTTGCCTGTAAATTTTTATTTTCAGTACCCTTTTAATTTTTTCATGGAAATTTTGACATTTATTAGAGAAGATATTTTTGAACAAAAGTTCCTGAAATGTCACCATTTCAGTTGGCCAAAAAGTATTCTATATGGTTTAATCCGTTCTTGTCACACTGTGTAGTCTAAAACAATTGAGATGGATGTTTGGAGCTTTTTAAAATCATCTCTCCCCATTCTCCTGTATTCCTTTGCCACAGTTTCTGGTTCTTCAAATTGTGCAATCCTGGGTCTTAAAGAAAAATGAATTAATTTGATAGGAAAATATGTTTTTCTTGTGGACACCAAAATTCTGTCCAAGTTACTCTTTAAGTGCCAACTACTGTGATAATGAAATTGTACTGATGAGCCAGAGAGAAGACAGAATGTGATTGCTCAGATTTATCCTCCTTTTCTGGGTGGAGCTTTAAATCTGATGAACAGTGCCTTCTCTCTCTTGTCCATCTTCTTGTCCTTGCAATGGAGATGCTGCTTTCTAAATCTGCCACAAAAGAAAGATGCTCTGCAGGACCTGCTTGGAATTTGTCTTTTCTGAGGACCTAGAGCTAGAACCAGTGCCCCAGGAGATGTGCAGGCTCAGGAAAACCTTGTGGTCCTCCTCCATTCATGTCAAAATGGACAGTGAGGAATCCAGGAGCACGTACCAGAACAATACGTAGGTGGTGCAGATGGTGGAGTGCAGCTTGGAGAGTGTTCCAGTGAAAAAACTGGACATCAGAATTTGAACATGAACTCCAAAGTCCCCATGCCCAAGCCCTGGAAAGACACAGCAGTGATAGAGAAAACTGCCTGAAAAGCGGGATCCTATGGAAAACAGATTTCTTCTACTTTAAAGGAAAGACTCAATCCCAGAAAGCAATGAAAACCGGAACTAGTAAGCAGTTTTGAATACAAGAAGGAAATGGGTGTTAATGTGAATTGCTTTTGAGATTAACTTTACATGGCAGAATGGACTATGGTCATAAAATACCAATTTTAATACATCCTGGATAAGTCTAAATGTGACTGAATAGAATTCAGGTATAATTAAAAAGATGATTTTTAATGCCAAAACAGTCTGTGTAATTTTAAAGTGCTTTGAATTATACCCAGACATCAAAAAATAATGTTTGCATTTCTACCCTAATGTCATTTTTCCTTACAGACTCCTCAACTTACAGTTGGAGCTTGCATAGTTTCTGGATGTTTTCTTTATTACAGCCTTTCATTCTTAAAGGAGAACCAGGCTTTCAGTAATTTTAATTTCTATCAGACTGTGACTCAGTCCTTTATTTTTCATTATGTTTTATCATGCATGTTTTTTCCACTTTGTTTCTAGGAAGGAAGGGACAATATAGGGCAGGTAGAAGAGAAATCCCTGCTGGCCTTGGCAGGAGGAAAAAGGAGTGAGAAGAGGGAAGCGCTGCCTGTGTAATGAAATGGCAAAACATGCTTTTGTAGCAGAGTTCAGAAAAGTTGAATTTCCATATATCTACTCATGAACAACTTACTGGAGCTTTCCTGTTCAGCTGTATAATGTAGTCTACAATTGCATTAGGCATTGAAAATATGACTGAATAAATTAATCACTCCAAAAGTGTGTTTAGTCCAAGCTGGAACCACAAATATATGTATGTAACCTTAAGCAGGGAGGTTTTATGTTTCTATTGCTTTTTTACCCTTGCTGTTGGTAGACATGGGACAAAATGACACCATCTTGGAGAAATGACCTTCACAATCCCCTTAGGTCCCTCATTAAGCTAGAACATCTGGTATGGGTCTTAGTAGGGAATCACTGCTAAGCTTCTACCCAAAATTGAAAGAGAATGCTTTCCCTCATCCTAGCCCAAGTGTTGCACTTGTAATTTCACAGAGGAGGTGTAGCCACACATTTCTCTTCACAGAGAAAAGCAAGGCACAGTTCTTCCCAAGAATATTCTTATTTGCGGTGCCTGTGTTTGTGCCAAAGTGGAATGCAATATGGAGATTGTTTACCCAGAGTGATGGTGTTTTGTTTCCTTGGCCTATCAGGGCCATGTGTGTGTGTGTGTGTTGGACTGTCACCTGACAGTCACGAGATTCTGTGCAGAGGGGTGCAGTGTGGAGGGCTGGGCAGATCCAGTTTAGATGTAATGTAATATAATATAGAATAATAGAGTATAATAAAGTAATTAATTAGCCTTCTGATAAGATGGAGTCAGATGCATAATTTCTCATTCCTCCTTCATCGGGGCCTTCTCAATGCAGCCATAAGGAGGGGAAACCACAAAACTCTGACTGCCTTCACTGCTGTGGAACCTCCTCCTTCTATCTCTAGGCCATTTACTACTGTATGCCTTCCTTAGGTGGCATTTGAGCATAAGTACCCTGAGCAGTCAGAACAGTGGTTGTATGATTTTTATACAAGTTACACAGAATAATATGTTGGTCACAGGTAAATGCCCCCAAGGGCAGACCAGGTATCAAATCCTTCAGTTCTCACTTCCTTCTGAAAAGTCAGAATTATATTTTTGGGAATCAGAAGAACATTTCTATAGATTATTGATCACTTAAGCTGAAGAAAATGGGAAGTCTTTGGAATTTATTTTCTCAGAAGTTTTATTGTATTTCTGAGGGTTGTAATTGTGGGGTTTTTTTGTATAAGCCAGGTTAGAGCTGTGAAAGAAATGCTGTATTCTCTTGTTCCCACCTTTCCCCAGGTAAGTAGTTTTAGGTGTGAAATTGGACCAAGGGACATCTGCCTTCAAAAATAATCACTAACTGTTTGAACTTACTGAAATATTATTATTAAATTCCAAAAGTACATGGTCAGATATCCTCAGCAAAAGTGTGGGAAGTAGAACAGCAGTTCAGAAGTTATGACAATGTAAGACTGAATACAAAGCAAAAGAATGACAAGCCTCTTGTTTCCTCACAAGAGAAGAGTTGGCAATATTTTAGGGGCTATCTGCAACTTTTTCTGAATGCTACTGGAAAGTCAAAAATCCTTTCCCTGAAACAAGACCTATTTTGCCTTTAAAGATGATTTGCATGCTGCTCCTTCCTGAGCTGCATCTGTGTTCTCTTTGGTGGTTGTGTTTACTCTGCCCTATGGTCAGACACAGCAAGATTAGGTTGATCTTGTAATTGAATTTCCTTCCAACCTGGTGTTATTCAGTGGTTCCAACAGGAGAATTCAGGTAGAATATAGCACAGATAAAGGATTTCTTGGAAAAGAATGCAAAACTCACAGGTAATAGACAAAACATTCTGATAGAAGATGAAGTTAATGGTACGTAATTTGGGTTTTGAATTTTGAGTTTATGATCACTGCTCACCTCTTGTTATGGTGTAAGCTAACGACCTCTGCCCTGTCTTCTCCCCTTTGTACCATAAATTTTATCCATATGGAATATTAGGATACTTCTAAGTAAGTGTCTATTTTGATAAGCCATTATCTGCAGAATATTAGGACTCATTAAGAATTCCACAGTGCAAGGCATCCTTACATCTCCAGAATTTCTCTATGTCTAGATGTCTAGAAAAATTTAGATAAGGATTATGAATTTGCATTCTTTTATTCACAACTCCTAATCTCTTGCGGTCTGCCCATCTCTAATCATCCAGCAAAAGATTTCAGCAAGAACTAAATCAGAAATATCTACCCTGAGTTGATAATTTAGAGCTGGGTCTGAGCTCATGGCACACCTCTGTTTCAACAGCATACTAGAACATACTAGGCTGCCAAATCAAGAAGAAAAACAGATTTTAATTTTCTAGGCTGAAAGACTATGCTGAAATTTCATATGAGAAAAATATTTTGTAGCTGTTAGAAAAAAACAATGTTGTAAAGAACATGAAAACACCCATAAATATTTTCTGTGGACAAATAAATTACCCAATGAGTAGAACAAAAAGTTCATAAAGAAAAGAAACCCTCCTCACTGCCACTGTTGTTTCCCACTGAGACTGTTTTTCTTTGTTGTAAGACACGCAAGGTTACAAGTGTGTAAATATAACGTGTACTGAAAGGGTTAATGGAGTTGATTTCCTTCTTTCATACTCACAGGAAAATGACTTAGGTCAATTTCCTGTACGATAGAGAGCTGTATCACACCATGAAACACTCAGCTGACAGCTTTATGGCAAGAAGGAGCAGCTCTGTGAGGTCTTCAAAGACAATAATGTGGGTGGGGAATTTTTACAAGCTCTACAAAAGCTCAAAATTTTCTGAAGAAGTTAGTCTTCAATCAATGATTTGTCTTTCTGTAAAGTACATGGGATTTTGTGCTTTTTTTCTCCACGATGAATATTTCCTTCCCAGGATACTCTTAATGACAACATTGGTTGGTACTACAGAGACATGAGATTAATGTAAGAAAAGAGATTTCCTGGTAATATGGTAGTAAGTATTTTTGTGTCAGAGAGGGAGAGGGATGTTGAATAAAAAATTACATGTTTAGATGTAGTCTATGCTTTTCTGTGTTGCTAGGAAAATGGAATAACTTCATAAATTGTTCCACAATTATATTTTCTCTTTAAATGTTAATATGGTGTATTAATAAACATCAATAAAGTTTATTAATAAGGTAGCAGTAGCAATAGAGTAAGAACAACAACAAATAATTTAAAAACTCATTTGCTGAATCCCAGTCACTAAATTTTTCATTAGATACAAGCACTCTGCATTTAAGAAATGGGTGAATAGGTAAGTAAAACAAAAGCAACACAAACAAGTGGAGAGGGCTTTCAGGGAGGTAACACACCTCTGAGAAATATTTTTAGGCAAGAGAGTGTCACAAAATCGTAGCTGGGAGCAGAAACTCATTGGATAGGGAAGATGTCATTGTAACCAATATCACTATAACCTCACTTCTATTCAGGTTTTTAGAAGAAAGGAAAAATGGGGTCTAGCTTTCCTGGGCTGGCATCCTGGAAGCTCAGGGCTGCAGGGAGGACAGGGTGTTTCAGTGCCATGAGGAGCTCCAGGGCTCCTAATCACAGCCTTCTCTAAGTGGCAGTGGCAGAATTAGAATAATCAAGCCTTGAGGGTGTAACAGCATGTGGTGCCAGCATCAGGTTGTCTTGGGAAGCCAACTAGTAATTATATAAACCTAAAAATCATGTTATTACATCACACCTAAATGGCCTTCAAAGGAGAGGCAGTGGTCTTCAGTGGGGCCATGACTTTTATTTTGAGTCACAGCCTCAACAGATTTCTTCTCTCTTGGAGGGAGGGATGAAGTAATATGTCTGTCTTGTTAGAAAGAGAGCCACAAAACCCTTTACTGAGAAAAGTTACAGCTGCATGTACCAGCATGATCTCTTTAAAAAAGGATATGGTAGCACTGAGGACTGTGAGATGAGAGTTCTTCCTCACACAGCCAGCCATGTGTGGGGTTAAACACCCGGGTTTGTTAACAGTACGATCTGGATCATCTACATTTCTGGAACTAGAGAAAAACAAATTAAAATACTACAGAACAGAGCTTTCCTCAACACATATGAGCAGAGAAGTAGCATTATACCTAATAAACTGGCTGATGGTGTGACAGTGTCGTAGAGTATCTCTCTCTCTCATTTCCATGTAGGTTGTCATTCTATTAATATTCCAGTATTTCAAGCTACCTCAGCCTGAGAATGGCTAACCTGGACACATAGGTCACTGCATGAAAGCGAAGTGAGATTCCTCAAATGTGATGCAGTTGGAGATCTGGGCAAATCTGTGGTTGCTAGAAGCAGCCATCAAATTGTGGGCAGGTATTTCAATGCAGAGAATCTCTGGCACACAGGCGTGGTTGATCCCTGGTATGAAGTGCAAAGCCCAGGAGAATGGCTGGCTTCAGAAGAAACTCCATAAAACCCTGCATAGTGAGGCACAGCAGGGACTGAGGTTCCAGCTCCTCCAGAACTGCTGGAGTTTTTGCTGAGGCATCTTAAAAGTCCCACTTTAATTCAGGGCAGTTTGGTCCTGAGACTTTAATTTAGGACAGTTTGGTCCTGAGGCTTTAATTTAAGGCAGTTTGGTCCTGAGGCAGTCCTAGTGGAAGGGAAGTAATAGTCTGGGGCCAGAAGCCTCAGTGAGCAGAGCTCACTGGGAGAGATGAGGTGGCAGGAAACCAGAGGAAAGGCTGCTCCCTACTTAGTAAAAGTCTTTTGAAACAGAAATGTTTCCATGAGGCCTATGGTCATCATAAAATTGCACTATGTTGCTGGATTCTTGACCAACTGTACGTGATGTCTCCAAGTGCAAAAGCTTTGGTCAGAAGCAAAATGTCAGCATATTCACTTAGAAGTGGTAAACCATTTTTTCCTGTTCCTTCATATATTCTCCATTTTAGGATAATTTCTTCACTTTCTTTGTGCACAGCCATAAGGGCTTGCAAGCTTCCCTGAATGAAAACTGGAACTATGATGTTACTACAGAATTCTTGAGTCCGAGTTTGCTAAGGAAAACACCCAATAACCCAACACTTCAGTGTTGTGCTCTGCCCAGTGAAATGTAGCCATAGCAGTATCTCATTCTTTTAGCTTGTGCTCCTTTACCCTGCGTTCTCCTATTCTGCAGGAAGAACAGGTGGCAGATTAGAACAAGGAAGATCTGGAATCAGCCAGAACATTTACCTCTGTCATTTCATCTCCATGCAGTAGCTGTCAGCTACGAAGCACAAGTGAAACTTTGTGGGACATAGTCCCTTCTAATGATTCAAAACATCAGACAACTGTGTTGCTGTGCATTGGATGCTACAAAGAGATAAATTGATATGAATTTCCAGTTTTCAGCGTGCAAAAGTACATTTATTTGGTCAGAAACTTTGCTGCCAAGGCAGAGCTGGTGAGATAGAAAGGGATGATCTAGTTGGGAGGGATGAGACAGATCAGTAGCTGTAAAACCCCTTAACCAGAGGGATGATAGTTTGAGATGAAGAAACTGGTTGCAAGCAAAAGTCCATTCCTCCTAGGACATGTAAAGACCTTGCTCAGTCCGCCCTTGGAGGCTGAGTGTAATCATTGTAAGTGTGTACATTAACATCTATCTCTTTCATCTCCACCCCAGCCCATGGTGGTCTTTGCTGTCGGTCCTTGGATGACTGTGGGCACTTCTCAGAATGCTAAATGTGTTGATGAATGATTTTCTGAAAAAATAAGACAACATCAGATGGAGGATCACTAGATTTGTAAATTAATTTATGATTCTAGAAAATGTACAACTCACTGACACACATGCACATATCCTTCTTGCCCAAGATCCTAAAATCCCTTTCTATAGGTAGTACCTGCATTCTAGTATAAAAAGAAAACCTTCAGGTATTAAATGCTATATATTTCTCTGACATTTCAGCCTTTGAAAGATGAACATTTATAAAGGACAGCCCAAAACTAAAAACAAGAAGTGTGTCTAGTATTTTCTTGCCCTCCACATAGATCTCCTCTTTTCAAAGTGACATAGCTTCATGCACAAAATTTGAATTTCTGAAGTGACTCACGAAATGCATGCAGGCTCTGTTTATGACTTCTTCACCTTCTTAAACAAAGAATGCCAAACCACTGCTGAACGTTAGGAAGCATTCCTACTTTATTTCTTAGAAGTTTTTGCTGTTCCCCTTTCTAACGAAGGCTGCCGTTACAGTCATATGTCAAGAATGATTCATATAACACAAGATAAGTTTACATATGCCTAACATTGTGTACTTTCACTTATTCATAAACTTACACACTCATTCTTGTTTTAGATTTTATTTTAATCCTGTATAAGGATGTTTGTTCATTTACTTACAGACACACCATTTATCATATTGCATGGACTTTTGTGCATAGCATATATTGCCTGGGTACTTGGATGCTTTATTTTTGAAAGAAACAGACATTTAAAAATGAAGTCTAAAAACTAGCTTGTCCAGATACGTGTATTTTTGTCTCCTGTATGCCATACTAGAGGTACATGGCTTTATTTTACATTTACTGTCCTAATTTTACTGGTTTAAGCAACTGATAGTAATTTGTATAGTAATTCATTTGCCCTATTGCAGCACATAGTGACCTTACAGGTTTCCAGATGTTTGCCAACACAGGCTACTGGATATTTCAAAATCCCAGTAAGAGAAGCTTGGGGCAGAGTTTAACTATTTCATACAAAAACCTAGAACCGAGCAGGTCTGGATGCATGGAAAAGTCAGCTCTTGCTCAAGATTTACTGCATATGCAGGTGAACAAGGAGGTTTATGGAGTCCTTTGTTGCCGGTGATGTTCCAGGGACAATAATTTTAAAGGACTTGGGACTTTGTAAAGGGAGCAGGGTGATTCTGAAGTCCCTTTGGGCTTGAATGCAAGCAGGTTTAGGTTGTTGACAAGGGATTAATCGTGAGATGGACTTTAATGATATTGATATCTGTGTCTGTGCTAGATTCTCTGTACAGTCTGTAAGTGGGAAGAAACATACTTTTTTGGACACAGTTAATCTGGCCCAGTTTAGATTTCTACTTTAGATGGAGATGAGTTGTAATCTAGAAGACCTATTTATCTCCATGACTACTCAGAAAACCTATACATTTACCTCAGATGCTCAGGTCTACTTATGCTAGACACTACATTTTTTCAGATGAATCTTATTCCTGGAGCCCAGCCTAACTCATAGATTAATCAGAAGAGCCCAAAAAAGTGCACTAATCTCAGCATCCGCCTGAAGCAGGGGGTTATATAGGTATAGGAATTGAGATCCAGTGTTGATTACCAACTTTAGCAATACAAACTTTTTGTAGAGTTGTTCTAAAATATTTCAAGTGTGTATTAACAAAATTGATTTATTTTAAACATATGATGTTGCAGATGAATACATGAATTTGCTGTAACATGATCCAAATAAGCCTCTAAGATTCCACAGTTAAAAAGCAAAGAAAATGTCTGAAATCCATTTATGAAAGCTACTACATGGACTTTATCAATTTGTGGTTTTATCTACAGCTGGCTCAAAAAAAATAATCCGAGTAAATGTACCTGTGATGACCTCTATTTGCCAAAGGCTGTAAATAAGGAGAGAGGCTGGACATCTTCTAGCACAGTGAGGGTTTCCTTGGCAGGCAGTGATTGCAGTTAACTGATTAGTTTCTTATTTAGTGCAGTGCAAGAACATTTATCTTGATCTAAACATCAAAACTTTCTGTGGGTGTTTATATGCAGAAGTCCATATTATGATATCCATATTTGACCCCTTAAAAGCTTGTCATATTCAGATGATCAGATTTGTCTGGAGTTAGTAGACTGGATCCACAATCTACATCTAATCTAATCGAGATCATAACCTATGGCATTGCCATAATTCTAGCAATGCCACAGACATAAAAAGGTGGATAGGGAAGAAATTTACTCACAGCTTTGCAGGAGTACACATTATACCTTTATTTAGATGTGCCGCTAAGGACCTCCTCTGATGTTGCATTCCTACCTCCTGGTAAAATAGGCAAGACAATGCACACGGATATTGAGTGCAGGGAATGCTTTTTCTTACATTCTGAGCTGTAAACAAAGGTTACTCCATAGCCCACAGCTCAGAGCACTGTGCTATGAAAGCAGTTGCACCATTTGAGTGTTTCTGGCATTGCATGCTCCTGAAAGACTCTGTTGCTCCCCTCTTTCAAACAGGAAATGCCACTCAATTTTATCAGATTTTTAAAAACAGGACTGTGTTTTAGGCACAACATTTTCCCTATGAAACAAAATTACTATATTCTGACTGACTTCTGAGACATGCACATGCACATGCACAGGGGAAAAAAGTAATTATTTTTTAAAGAAAAGTCTAACTTGGATTTCAGCAAAAGTTAGAATCAAAATATCATGGAATATTCTGAGTTAGAAGGGGCCCATCAGGTTCATTGAGTCCAACTCCTGGCTCTGCACAGGTTACCCCAAGCATCCCACCATGTGCCCAACAGTGCTGTCCAAACACTTCTGGAACTTTGTCAGGTTTGGTGCTGAGACCATTCCCTGAGGAGCCAGTTCCAGTGCCCAACCACCCTCTGGGTGAAGAACCTTTCCCTCATATCCAACCTAAACCTTCCCTGACTCAGCTCCAGCCATTTCTTTGAGTCCTGCCACTGCTCATGAGAGTGAAGAGATGAACTTGTGGAGTAGGGTGACCTAGAAGGACTTGGCAAAGAAAAGATGCTTCATTCCAACCAATTGCATCACTGGAAATTTGGGATTCTCAGTTCCTTCTGGGGGATAGGCTACTAAGAAAGGTAATTTGTCCACTAAATATCAAACACATGAATGATATTTAATTTAAAACCACAACAATAAAACTTTGTGTTGGCATACATGTTCCTACTTATTTTTTAAAAGCAGTATGAGTTTTCCAGAATTCTCCTTTGGAACAGATTTGCTAAGAAACTATAAAATAAAGCTAAATAGAAGAAATGTATTTTCATATGGAATATATAATTAAATTTCACACTGATGGAGCAGGAAGCCAATTTTCTTGCAGGGTATTAACAACGAACAGTGGTTACTCATTAGTTGAATGCATTCCTAAAAATAGTTGGTTATTTAAACCCATATTAACTAGTGTCTTGTGATCTTGATACTGAAGCCCATGGGACATATACCATAAGAATAGCAGGTTTCATTTTGTCTGAATATTATATAAAATTGATAAAGATTGACTGGAGAGAATAAATAGATTTATTCATGCTGTTCCTACATATATATCATAATGTATCTATTGGAGACTGTCACTTGCTTCACTGTGACTTTGGAAAAAGCTGGATGCAAATATATGAAGACAGAAAACATGAATTATTTCTTAGAACAAAGTGTTAATATATATATATGATTTGTGTATTTACCTTGGTATGATACACGCACTTACTCAGAGACACTGTGAAAACATACCATTAAATTAAAAAGAAAATCTTGTGTAATCTTATTTTTTGTCACATGCAACTACTACTTATTTTTGATTTTCTAATGTCTCAACAGCTAGAAAAATGATGTGGGGATGGATTCCTCTATTTGAAGTAGAAAATCTCATCTGGGATTTTTTAAAAAAAAATTAATTAATTTTGGAACTCAATACTATCTTTTATTCAAAATTTAAAATCAGGTCCCAGAATGAAAACCTAGTTGAAACTGAAAGAATTGGGAGTCTTACACAAGTGTCACTTCTTCATGTTTCTGTTCAAGAAATGAATCTGATTTTTGTAGTGGCCTGTGGTTATTTTAAGCTGAGAATCTCACTGGTGTGGGGATGGTTTGACAGTTCTTTTGGGAATGTTACAGGGAAAATCTAAAACCTCTCAGTTTTACACCTTTCATGCTGAAACTTTGTGTTTTAATATGAAATTACTCAGGGTTCTTACCAGCCATAGGGGAAGTTTGCTCCCAAACTCATCTTCTGCTCTCAGAGAGGATGAAGTGATGCCTTCCCTTCATTTCTCCTGGTCTACAGGCCCACTATAGAGGTTGTGCACACAAAAGTGAGAACTGCTCTGTTCAACATGTCAGAAGACAGTGCATCTATTATCTTTTTGTGAAGCATTAAGTGTAGTAAAAGCAATGATACCTGTTCTCATTGCTTTTTTCTTTATTAGTTCACTATTAATTTCTTGCATACACTTCAAATTATTTTATTCCAGGAACATGTCCAGATAAAATATGCTCAGCGATTTTCAGCTATTTCAGCAATATTCAGTGTGTGTGTAGCTCTCCTTAGCTTGACATGAAGTGTCCTACACCTCACTTTCACTCCTAGTGGCCTACCCAGCAACCTGCTTCTTTGAAAAATATTTTAATGAGCTTTGGAAACTTTCCTGTAGTCATAGAAATTGTGATAACAGTGCTTGGCTTCATGTGAAAGAGGAATTTCAGCAGACTTAATGGGACTATTCAAAAGTTTAAGGTAGAGTAAATCTGTTTGTAGGATCAGAACCTGAATTTCTGCAGGATCCATGGAGATCACCATGACGCACATGAGAAGACAGTGAAATGATTTTTTAGATCCCTTATAACAAACCCTTGAGAAAGGCTATTACCTAAAGAAAATTTACATCTCATTTTTGGCTGGTAATTGGTTTCCTTCTTGGGACCTGCACCTGCAATGAGTCTTTTTTTTATTTTTTTTTTTTTTTGTATTTTAAGGCCTCTAAATCACAGATGGAGAGAGAAAGCAGCGAGATGACTATTATTTCCTTTGGATAACTACATGCCATTAAGTTCCCTTATAATTCCAGCTTTTTCTTGCATCCCAGGGTGGAGCTGTTTTACTGTGTGATACATATGAATAATGTTCAGGGATCATTCTGACTCATTAAATGTTTTCATCTCCTGAAATCTGCTTATGTTAATTTTTGCAGATCTTCATGCTTTTGCCACAAAGAGAAAAAAAAACCTAAATCAAGTTTGCCACCAAACTACAGGCAACAATTTAAAAAGAATTATTGATTTTGTATATGTTTATGAATAAATGTATCCCTTTGCTATTACTGCAGTCTTAGAGCTACAATGAAACAACACGGCTTACGCAGAACAGACTTAGAATACATACAGAAATAATGGTAAATGAAAGCTTCGACTTAAAAAAGCAACATATTTTTTGGTGATTTTAAGCCCAAGGTGTCTGGAACAACATCTCTGGTTTTGGCTAGGGCAGGTTGAACCACAGCTATGATTCATCCTGGCAATTCTCAGTTGATTTTATACATTGAATGGGGATTCCCACTGAACAAGGGTAATTCTAAAAGAGTGGTTGAAAGTGAATTTCTGCATCTCAGCAGATTTCTAATCTCAGCCCTGTTGTGAAGATCAGGACTTTACCATCCTACATGTGCATCTGCTGATGTGTTCACTCCGACACTCACGTTCCCTCTACCTAAACCTGGGGGGGACACTGAACTGTGCAGTGGAGGGGCATGGCACCATTTCCATGTAAGAGTTGACTTCTTACTTTCATGCTGTTTTCCTCATTGTCCATACCTTCTTTTCCTTTTCTAAAAATCTTCATCAGAAACAATAAAGAAAAACTCTTTTCGATCTCACTCTCTTAGCTTCCTGAGTTTTTTATCCAAGACAGTTTCAGTCATTTACCAGCAGTCCTGGTTAACCCAGAAAGGTCTCAGTTGACTGGAAATTGGCAAATCTGTCATTTATCTATAAGAAGGGCTGGAAGGCATATTGGGGGAACTACAGGGTTGTCATCCTGGCCTGAGTGCTGGGGAGGTCATGCAGCAGACCATCCTGAGTGCAATCACACAGCACGTGTAGGACAGCCAGCAGATCAGACCCAGCAGCTCTGTTTGTGAAAGGCAGGTCCTGCCTGAGCAGCCCAATGCCCTTCCATGACAGGGTGACCTGCTTAGCAAATGAAGGAAAGGATGAGGGTGTTGTCTTGCCTGGACTGTAATAAAGCCTTTGACACCATTTCCCACAACATTCTCTCCTGGAGGAACTGGCTGCTTATGGCTTGGACAGGTGTATTCTTCACTGAGTTAAAAACTGTCTGGATGGCCAGGCCCAGAGAGTGGCAGTGAAGGGAGATAAATCCAGTTGGCTGCTAGTCACAAGTGGTGTGCCCAGGGTTCAGTAATGGGGAAAACTCTGTTTTTTCACCTCTTTATCAGTGATTTGGATGAGGATTGAGTGCACCCTCAGCCAGTTTGCAGATGACACCTAGCTGGGCAGGAGTGCTGATCTGCTGGAGGGCAGGAAGGGTCTGCAGAGGGATCAGATTAGATCAGTGGACTGAGGCCATTGGTCTGAGGTTCAACCAGGCCAAATACTGGATCCTGCCCCTCTCCTGAACATGAGCCCAAGTGTGCCCAGGTGGCCAAGGCACCCACTGTCATCCTGGCCTGTATCAGTGACAGTGTGGCAGCAGGACCAGGGCAGTGATTGTCCCTCTGTGCTGGGCACTGGTGAGGCCACATCTCAAATCCTGTATTCAGTTTTGGACCCTTTGCTACAAGAACAAAATTGAGGGGCTGGAGTGTGTCCAGAGAAGGGCAACAGGGCTGGGGAAGGGTCTGGAGCACAAGTCTGATGAGGAGCAGCTCAGCTTTCGGTTGGGGTGACCTTGGAGCAAAACAAAACCTCAACAATTAGACCACAACTCTAGACTGAGAGCAACCCCTCAAGGTGCTAATAGCATCAAGACCCAATACAAATGATCAGTGGACCAAGCTACCCCAGGGATAACAGCGCAATCTCCTCCAAGAGTCTGTATGGATGGGGAGGTTTACGACCTCGATGTTGGATCAGGACATCCTGGTGGTGCAGCCGCTGCTAAAAGGGTTTGTTTGTTCAACGATTAACAGTCCTATGTGACCTGAGTTCAGACCGGAGCAATCCAGCTCGATTTCTATCTATGATGAACTCTTCCCAGTACGAAAGGATAGGAAAAGTGAGGCCAATACCACAGGCAAGCCTTCGCCTTAAGTAATGAAAACAACTAAATTACAAAAGGCTATCACACCACACCACGTCCAAGAAAGGACTAGCTAGCGTGGCAGAGCTCGGAAAATGCAAAAGGCTTAAGTCCTTTAACTCAGAGGTTCAAATCCTCTCCATAGCTTAACCCAAACCACCTTCCATGACTAACCACCCCCTCTTAATCAATCTCATCATAGCCCTCTCCTATGCCCTCCCAATCTTAACTGCAGTAGCCTTCCTTACGCTAGTAGAGCACAAAATCCTAAGTTACATACAAGGCCGAAAGGAGAACTCCAGGCCACTCAGTCTGGAGAAAAGAAGATTTGGGAAAACCTTCTCACTTCTGCAACGCCCTGATAGGAGGGTACAGCCATGAGAGGATTGGGCTCTTTTCCCAGGTAAGAAGTGACAGGACAAGAATTGTGCCAGGAGAGATTTGGGTTGCATTCTAGGAGAACATTCTTCACTGAAAGAAGAAATTAAGCACTAGAAGAAGTGTTTAAGTCACCATCCCTAGAGGTGTTAGAAAGACACATAAATATGACACTCCAGGACAAGGATTAGCAGTGAACATGGTAATCCTGGGTTTACTCAATTATTTTGGAGGTTTTTTCCAACCTAAAGGATTTTGTGATTCTATCTAGTTCCCTCTGCTGTCAACATTTCAGTGACTATGAAGACTGTCAAAATTGTCTCTGGGAATTTGGCTTCTGAAGAATTTCCAGAATTCAACAAACATGTGAATACTAGAGAAGACACATTGAGAAGTAGAAAGCAATCAAAATAGTGCTGTTTAAAAAAACACTTGTAACTGACATTCTAGCACTTTTAACACGGAGCTGTTTTTTTAGTTCCAAGAAGTAAATTAGGACATTACTGCTAAAAGCTAAAAGCAGATAAAGAAAATGTGTTTCTTAAATGCAGAACAGATGGAATTTCATTGAAAAGATGAATCTGAACAGAAGAACTCATGTGTGCTGCAATCTTAATCTATTGATAAACCAAACTGAAAATCTGGATAGTCATGAGTGTATTGAAGCATGTTGGAGCACATTTGTTTCCTGTTTTTTCTCTGTATCTACTTTTCCTCAACCCCCCCTGCAAACACTGGGTCTCATCCTGAAGTGCAGCTGAAACTCCTCTAGAGTGACTCTCTGCATGTGGAAGCTCTTAGTGTAGACATAGCTGATAAATTGGTGAAGAGAATGTTTGTCCTGGGAAGATATTCCAGGCACATTTCAACTCAACCTTTGCTGCTTCAAGGTGACTATTTAAACCTGGAGATGGAAATCTGTTGATGATGTTCCAGGTTATAGCAGAAAAATTAGCATCAAGTTTCTCAGTTTGTCTTGAGAAGTTTTTTACTCTCTTCCATCTAGAGCATGGGTAGGCATGTTAACCTCTGTGCTGGGAATGGAAAAACAATGACAATAATTGTGGGTCCTTGGCTTTCAAAAGACTTTTGTATAGGTGATAATACTTTGGTTTAGATTATTGTTGCTAAAGATGTATTTGCTTTATTTTGCTCCTCCAAAAAACCAAATATTTGGCTAGAAAATGGACATCTAAAACTATGGCATATGGGTTTAACCTATGCTACCTCAGGGCAGGCTATTTCCATTCCCTGCAGAGATTGCTTTTCTTTCAGGAAGGAAAGTATTTCAGTGATCTCAATGAATATGATAAGGAAGATGACTTAACTTTTTTTTGAAAACAGTGGATGAGATACTTCTGACAGCATCTGCTAGATCTGCCACACTCAACTGTGTTGGAAAAGAGTTGAAAAAGAATGAGACAATAGCACACAAAATACTTTACTTTTGTAAGAACGAGCATAACTCCTTTAAGGGTCCTGTTGTTTAGGAAGTGTTGCCTTCGTCTTCTGTCAACTATCCATGGGATTTGGTGTCTGGGAAAATGTCAGCATGTGGTCTACAGGACAGTCATGCAGGGGGTCACCTCCTACTCCACACCCCTGAAAGTGCAAATGGTGGCAAAAGGCAGTGATGGGGCCTACAGGCAGGTTTTGTGGGAGCTGATTTGTGCCTGGGGAGCTATTTGAAATGAGAGAGCAAGCTTGATGTGGCCTTAAAATCATCCACAGTTCTCTTTGTAAACCTTTAGAAAACAGGTGATACTAAAAAAGTCTGGAGGAGGGTAGGCACATCACGAAGGGAATCTAGGGAGTTATAGACACTCAACTTTTATTACCAAAAAATACTGAGACAAATAATGAAACAAGGAATTTATAAACCCCTACAAGTATAGATTAATTAAAGATGAATTGAGTCAAGCAGTTTCATTCATGAAGGTGAACTTGGTTTTGTGCTAGGAAGGATGCTTGATTTTACATCTTCTTACACTTTCTTACATGACATTGCTATAAGTAAACTGTAGAAAAATTATCTAGATGAAACTGCTGTAGAGTGCAAAACTGGTTGGAAAACTGTTCTTACAGAGTATCAATTAGTGATTCTTCACCAGATGAGAAGAATAAATTTTCATTAGTGTCCATGATGAAGTAACAGGGAGCATGACTTATATTTAGAGATGACACGAATGACACTAGAAGATAGCATTAAAATTCAAAGTGCTCCTGGTAAACTTCCAAAATAAGATTTGAAAAAGGTGCTATACAATAAAGACAAATGCCAGGTTGTGCCTTGAAGGTCAACTTTCTGGTATATTTACCATGTGTACATCAACCAGAGTATTTCTTTCAATCCTCATGCTACACAAGCAATACAGAACAATTGGAGAAGATTTAAAAATGAACAGCAAGAATAGTTGACCTCCTAAAACATGGGACCTACAAGGAAGTCTTGAAGGATCTGGAGTTGTTTAGTCAGGAAGGAAATGAGAGAGGTAGCAATTCATCAGTTTTGAAAACCAGAAGAAAGAGGGAAAAATAATTTGTTCTCTGTGTTCTTGATTGTTAGGATAAGAAATAATAGACTCTGAGGTAGAAGAAATAATAGACTCTGATGTAAACTCTTTGAGTTTAGAAGCCTACACAAAACCCTAAATAATTTCCAACAGGGCACGTATCTTAGGCTTATGCCTTATATAGAGCCATTACTTGAGATTTTTCAGAGCAGCTTTTAGGAATAGCAGCAGTTCTACAGCATTTGGAACAGGTGAAAATACTAGATGGTGTCTTTAAACCTATTTCTCTGCTGGTTTCTGTGGTTCCCTGATACAGCTTTTGATAGACAAATCAAAAGTTGCTGCTTATAGAAGCATTAGTCTTGAATAACTGTTTTTTGTGCTTCCTGTGTCTCTTTGGTTAGAAATGACTGTTTCTGTCTTGCTCTGGTTGGGGACAATCATGCCAACATTTAGCTTGTATTTATGTACTGGTAAAACCAAGAACCCATAGCCTGGCATGGCTGTGTTCCTCCTGACTCTCCATTACCAGGTCCTTACGTACACTAATAAGGCATAAACCCCCTGACCAGCCTCACCTGGGGCTTCCAACCACACTGGTGGTTCTAGGAGCTGTGTATAAGATCAGCCCCAAGCCTTCTCTCCCTGCTTGAGCTGGGGTCCTCAGCTCAGGCACAGCCTTGCCTTGGCCTCTCTACAGAGCCCTCTGAGCTGGGGGACCCCATGCTGTGGAAGGCAAATTTTTCATAGCACAAATAAGTGCTGTGGATGAATATCAGGTCAGCAATAATTTCTGTTTAGATAGGCAATACACATATGTGGTTTTGATTCACCTCTCCTAAGTGTAAACCTCTGAAGTACTCATTTTTATGTGACAGTTTGACCTTTTGTTTATGCTGAGCCTATCATGAGGCTCCTGAAGTATTTCACAAAATGAAGGTGGCAAAAGGGGACACAGAATAAAAATCTGAACATGGAGGATGTATTTTAGATTATAAATTTCCCAATCATGTCAGGACCTCAAAAATGCTTTTTTTTCTACAAATGACATCAGCTTGGAAATAACCTATGCCTTCTCTGGATAGAAGATATTAGTACAGACTCCTGATTGTAGTATTAATCATATTTTTCACTTCTGTTATGCATAACCTTCATAGTACAGACAAAGTGAAAATCTTTGAACTACAAGATTAAATAACAGGTTACGTATATAAGGGAGACACCTAAATTGGCATTTGAAAGCATAGGCATTAAATTCCTGAGGGAAAACAGAAAAACTGCAAACAACAAATGAAACAATGTAGTTGTATTGTGAATTTTAGTGTAGTTTATTTTTATTTTAGTGAATTTTTGACTTTCCAAGGTCCTTATTTAGCTTGAATGTATATGCTTGCCATTTTTTCACTCTCTAAATCTTGTTTGTGCTGAAACTAAAACAATTAACACTGACATTTAGTAGACATGTAATTTTTATATACTTATTTTTTTTAAAGAAGGCTTGAAGAAATTAGGAACAGAAATTATGAAAAAACCCTAACCCTTTCTATACCCAACTGTTCCCTTTCCACGTCAGTCTTGGAAAATATTACTTGAGTTGTTTTCCTTCTCTTTGTAAGTTTTGGTTTTTTTCACTTACAACCTCCGGACTGTAAAAGAAACCAAATACTCAGAGGAATTGAAAAAAAACCCAAACCCTTTGAGATTTACCAGCTCTACTTCAAAGAATGAGGAAACAATGGAGAAGCTAGGAAAAAGTTGTCTTATTTAAGAGTTTTCCAAGGAAAGTGATATCAATCTTTATCAAGACAGAAAGTGGCAATGTTTGGATTTTCAGGTACATTTTAGCGCTGAACTACTTATTAGTGTTTGTTGAATTTTTGATGATCCTGGAATGAATAAAAGTGCAGAATTAAGAAGCATGTGGCACTTGTCAGAGCTCTGCCTCTCACAGCAAACTGTTCATTTACAATCCATTTATAGTAAAAAGGTTGCAGATACTTTTTTGATATTACAGAAAGAATAAAATTATAAAATGTTCTATAAAATTTCAGTACAGCAGTAGAAATGATGTTCAAGAGGATGACACTGACCACTGAGGAACAGTAACAAACAAATAGGAAGGTTTTGATCAGTGAAGAAATATATTAGGTTTCATCAAGTGTGACTGTCTAACAGATATCTGGCTGCACTAAGACTTTTTTTAACCTAATTTATTAATGTGGGTTTTTTTTCAAAAGATAATTGGTAAAGACAGTTCCTACCAGCTGTTGATTCAGCCTTACTTTCTTACAGACCTATATTAGGATGCAATTAATTACCCTGTGGGTGTGACTTTATGACACAAAATTTCTATTAATAAATGCTCATTGGGCTCTTGGACAGCTATTACTGCATAACTTTTAATTTGCATTTCTTCCTGTCTCTTTAAAGAGAATTAGAAAAGAAACTCAGTCCTACTATGCATTTCCATCAGGCAGCTTGAGTAAGATGCCAGGCCCTGCTGAGTGCCCAGTGTTATAACTGTGGACAGGGCTGTCACACATGTGATATCCACATTTCTGCAGTAGCTCTTGGCTGAAGGAGGCACAGGAAGGTCTCTTGAATCTGCAAAATGAACTGCTTCCACTGGGGATTTCCAAGCACCTTGCATCTCATATGACAAGGTGTGAGCAATGCATTCAGATCTAGTAACCACAGTGAATCAATTTCCTGCACAGTCTAGTTGGTAATGCTGTAGCCTGCATCCCTAATATTCAGTATTCCTATATTCTATAAACCCAAAGGATTTGATTTTGTTCCAGTGTTGATATCAGTGCTTTTCAACTGTATATATTACTGGTAATTTTTTAAGTACCAATAGCTAAATTGCTTTAAGACATTTTTGAGACCCTGCAGACCTACACATATGCTTACAGCTCTGCTCCATACACTAATGAATAATAATTTGGGGGCAGCTCAGATTAATTTTTTTGGGGAGAAAAGCTCTGAACCAAAATGTCAGAAGGATTGCTCATAGAGTATAATTCTTAAAACACAGAAGCTGCTGCTTCTTGCTTGTGAAGGGTCACTTTCCAGGCCCTCCTAGGATTTTCCTTTCTACATACTGTGATTTATCTTCTTCCTCATCTTTAATAATTCAACAGTACCTTTTCTTTCCAAGCTTAGCATTCCTCTTTACTGTCCGGATATTAAACCAGAATTTTCATGCTCAGGTGATTCTCTGTTTATAGTCACTGGTATATCCTCTCCCCAGAATTTTTAAATGGATTAGTTTTGATGGTTTTTCTTACTGAGAAATCCCTCAATTAGAAAAAGATTGCTTTTTCACAATTTAAAAATGGGACCTTCTTTTTAGCAAAAACTTGCAGTGTTGGCAGTTTTGTTCCATATAGTAAGTCATCCCCTATTATCAAAAAAACCCTCCCAATTTTAGTCATAAAACCTCAGTTTATTTTCTTATCATTTTGCCAGTCTATGATCACTAAAACCAAAATTTTGCAAGTTGGTCATCTTCCATCCAAAAGTTTTGTTTTAATTAATTATGGTAATAAGCGGCCAAGAAAATGCATCAGTTATATTTGAGCTCAGCTTTAAGAGCTGAACCTGTGATAGCTGGTCTGAAAGTTTATGTTTGGATCATAGGGCAAGATTAACTTTGGAATGAGATGGATATTTCTGGTTAGTCCTCCACTGTTCTTTTGAATGTTCAGTAATCAGTGCAGGAAGGATTTCCCCTATAGTAATTAGTAATTTGGAAAAAGAAAAAAGTGTCTCAACCACAGGAGGAACGTTTTCAATAAAATTTCCTTTTAAATGTTAAACAGTCTGTACAACAAGTGAGTAAAGACTTAATCATAAGTATCACTATGGCAGTTTGGGGAGCTGAATTGAAGCCAATCTACCACAAAAAAAGCACACCACATATAGTTCTGGTATATGAAAGATTATTTTTGAACTTGACAGTCTTTTGCCTTTTTCAGAAGCTGATGAAAATTCAGTCTCAAAAAATCAACTTTTAGTGTTATTAGTACACAAAGCTACAGTCTTGGCGCTCAATACAGACACGATCATGTAAATGCAAATTTCTACCCTGGGTTTACTTGTTGAATTATCTTTGCATCTTAGTGAATACTGTTGTCTGCTTAAACACACACTAGCAACAGCCAAGTTTCCATGACAACAAAGCTGTACACTTCATTTTTTTACTGATTAATGTCTCTAGTCTACCCCAAAGATAGGAGCTTTAAAGTGTAACAATCTTGTGAGACAAAAAATGCTGAACCAAATGAAGTGATTTATTTGGAAATCTTGTAGTTATGAGGTGTTACTAATAAGCTGCAATTGTGAGTTTTCCCTATTCTAGAGCTGAAGAAAAAAGGTTTCAAGTTGATGGCAATATCACCATATAAATATGCTGATTCTTGCAAAACTGTCAAAATTATCCTGTATTTGTAACTAGATTAAAGGGGATTACCTGAAATTTAAATATTAAAAATCTAATCTCTCTTAAGTAAAAAGGAACCTGCTGCAAGATCAAGTATCTTGAGCATAAAAGAAGCAAAAACTAAGGTTTTCTGTGTGTGTGAAACCTTCCTGCTGAGCAAGACCCTTATGCATATACTCCTTGAGGTATTCTGTTTATTTTTTATTGTTTCAAATTTATGCTTACTTCGTGAGAAGCTATTTAATGTTTTATTAATATCACAGTGTGATTCTCTGCAATATTTACTCTAATTTGCCTTCTTTGGAGGCAAAATAATAACTCGTGATCTTGATTATTGAACTACGATAAATTTATTTAGTATACTATATGTCTAGAGATGTAAAAATATCAGCTTGTTTTTTACAGGGGAAACTGAGGTACAGGTCTAAAGTGTTTCAATTTTGGATGCCAACCTCAGGTTGTCCAGAGCTTGATTTTTATCCAGGGATTTAATGAGAAACTTATAGACACCTGAGAAAATAATTTAAAAACTTTTCTGATCAGCTGATGAGTCTCTGTGACAGAGGCAGGGATAAAATGTGATTCAGTGGGGTAGATTTCAGCTGTCTTACTCAGAAGGCCATCTTGATTCTGATTTCAGTTTACATCTCCCAGTGTCAATGACAAATCAAACCAAGGTGCTATGAGCAAGTGCTTATTTTGCTTCAAAGCAGTGATGTGTTCCAAGAAATGATTGGACTCTATACTGAGAGAGGTAGAAATCTGCACAAGTGATAGTATAATTAAGACCTTTGCGATGCATTCAACCAGGAGTATGAAATAAGTCGGACAGACACCACTTTAATCCTCACATTTCTTAATTTTAGTGTAATTAATTTTACAGCAGTCACTTTAAAATGTGCAATTATGCATAATTTTCAAGGTCTTATATCACAAGACAAAGAGTTAAGAAAGAAAATTAGGGCCTATGGCAACATACAACTATGAGGCCAGTTGCTATTCCTAAATCAATAACTCACACTTCTGGCATTTAAGTTAAAAACAACTGATAAAACTGACACTATTCTCTGTATACTGCTATGAAAGGAGTGCTAAAACTTTCATTTGGCCAGTGGATTTCACGCTTTCTCTCTAATATGAGAGGAACTTGACCTTGGAAATTTTAGTCACTGATAGAAGACCTAGAGTATTTTAATATGTTACTAATTTTGGATTTTTTTTTGTCATGTTGATGTTCTCAGAAATTGTGTAGCATTTCTCTCTGTTTTCTCTTGTCCTGGTAGTATCCCACATACTATTTGCTTGAGGCAGAGACAGTCTTTGTCTTCTGTACATGGTACTCATGGCTACAGGATTCTGGTGATGATGCATGCTGGTGGGGGCTGCAGTTCTGGTATGTGCTGTTGAAATACACTTAAACACATATATTCACTCTTAATTAGGCCTGGTCATCCACCAATGAAGCATGCTTCATGGAGATCTAGAACACTGTAATGTTTTATATTCAGTTTTCAATTATCATAGCTCATCCAATTCCAGCTCATCTTCAGAATGTGTTTGCTCATGGTTAAAGCTTTTTCCACCACCACAATTGATCCAAATAAAGGTGGAAAGTATTATAATATTTTATTATTGGCAGCAATATCCTCTCAGTATTATAATATTTTATTATTATTACTAAGATTATAATTATTTTCTTATAATGGAAGAAGCTAATTTCTTTTTACCAATATCTCACTTGATGCTCTTCCAATTTTCTGCAATAATTTATAAACAGGACAAGAGGACACAAGACTTCAGCTGGAAAAAAGTTGTTCAGAAGAATGAAAGTGCCTGGAAATATAACAGTATTGTGGGAAAATAAGTCTGTTTCTCAGAGCACCTGAAACTCTCCCTTTCAGTAGAGTTTGTTATTACCTGTCAAATATTTTAGGTGAGCTATTCTTCAGAAGAAGACACTAGATATTAACCTTCAAAATATTTTTGAACAAAAACTTGAAAACTTACCTTTCTGATAATCAACAGGGTTTTTTATTTTTTTAAAGTATATGCAAAGAATATTTTGTAGTATTAAGATTAAGTTCCAAGATATAATTCCTATCTGAACTGGTATTCTAGGGACAGAAAGGCTGTACAAAAATTGTTTGTACTCTGATTCCTCAACTTCAGGACCCTTAGATACCAACCAGAATCTGCTGTATGCTATGGTAGTTAAATTGGTGAAATTATGGAGCCCTCATCCACACTCTGGGTTTCTGATTGCCAAGAAAGGGGTTCACAAGTTGAACATGAACGTGCAGAGTGTAATGAAAGAACCACCCACATCCACTGTATTAGCAGAAGTGTAGTCAGCAGGCTCAGAAAAGTGATCATTCCCTTCTGTTTATCATTTGGGCTGGACTACTGGGGCCTGTTTGGGGCTTCCCCAAAGGAAGTACAAGAACAAGACATGGGCATACTGGAGAAAGTTCCCTGGAGGGCAGCTGGAATGAAGAAGAGGCTGGAACATGTGGTGTACCGAGTGCTGTCTTTGCTCTGTGTTGAGATAAAAAGGCTGAGATGGGGAGGATTTTAATTGCTGCTTTCAGATAGTGAATGAGCAAGTATAATGAGGAGGGAGCCAGAGTCTTATTTCAGCTGAACAGTGAAGGGCTGAGAGATAAAGGTCACAAAGAGCAGTACAGGAAACTCCAATGAGATACTAGAATTTTATTTTTTTTTAATTTTTTTTTTTTTTTTGCAACAAGGCTATTCAAGTAATAGAGCAGATGTTCTAAAGAGATTGTGAAGTCTCCAGCCTTGGAGGTGTCCATAATTCAACTAAGCAACTGGCTCAGAGTTCATCCTGCTTTGAGCAGGCCTCCAGAGATCTTTTATGAGCTATACAGATCTATAATCTCTAAAAACGTCTCTTTGCCTGGGCAAGACAAACTTTTAAAGTAAGACTCATCAATATTTTTTTACTAACAATCATCTGTTGGTACTTAGGGTTACAATATAGTAAACATGCTCATCTATCTATGAACAAGTTCTGAGTGATCAAATTGAGAAACACTTGCACACTGAACACTTCTGAGTGCATAGGAGTTTGCTGATATGTCACAGTCACTTTTTTGGGATAGCACACCTTTGAGACACAGTTATGGTGATTACAAAAAGGGAGTAAAGTCTTCCAGTAGCTGCTTTGTTAAAATGATGGTGGAATGGGAGTCTGATCTGTATTTTCCAATCATGTGAGTCAGTTCAGTCCCTGTGTTGGGACAGTTTTCACCGCTGGTAAAGCACTCCTGTACAGAGTCAAGGAGTCAAATGGGTTTTTCAATTTCCATTTTAACCACTCATCCCAGCTGTGTATGAGAAATTGTCACAGTTGCTAACTATTTGTGTCATTTGGCACCAAAGAATATTCAGCGAACCAGCAGCAATAGCCTCTCAGTGAACACCTGCAATTTCTTCACCATGGTAAAAAGTCTTGAATGGTATTATGAGTTATAGTCTCCTGAAAATGCTAATTCAATCTTTTCTCTCCAAATATAGTTTTCCATCAGAAAGAGAAAGGGCTGTCTATAGCTGAGTGGTCTTGGCAGTGCTCTAGTGGGCCAATCCTTTCACATAAAAATTAAGAGCATTTAATATACTGTTGTAAGATATGGACAGGATGCAATGGCAAACACTTTATTCCTTCATTCCTTTATTAGCATTCCAATGGTAAACACTAATTCCTTTCTCTGCAGTAGGAATTGAATGGACCTTCTTTGTAGGGTATTATCTGTAAATTCCCATACCATGGCCTCTTCTTTTCAAGAAGTCATTGTGGGACCCCAAGAACATGGCCACCCATTGCTCACACTCTAATTTCTTTCTGGTTTTTGTGGGGTGTGTATTAGCTCTATGGAACTGGTGGCAGATGAGCTATGTAAGCCTTGATCTTATGTGGTCAGGCTTGAAGTTCTCAGGACAGAGAAATATTGCTAGTTTCTATGTTTGGGCTCCAAGGTAATATGAATTGTGGTGGGTTCAGTGCTGGCCAATCACTAGTGCACTCACTAGAATGTTCATATTCATCTTCTGTGAGGTAGGATTAGAAGAAAGGAAAAGCAGGCTCAAAACTTTAAAAGGGTATAAAGAAAAATTTGTTAACAGTAACTAAAAGAAAGAGGAATAAGAATCAGAAAAAAACCTTCAGAACACTTCCCCCCTACAACTTTTTTTTTCCTACTGATAATGTACAGAGACAAACCCTAAAATTTTCAGTCACTTTACCACCTCTAGAATAGTCTTTCTTAAGGTCACTTAGGGAGAGAAGTCATCCCTCATCCCTCCCATCTGAGACTTTTTCTTCACTGACTTTGGTGTCTTCATGTTACTCCTCTATATGCCTGTACTTGTCCTTTTCTCACTTGAGGGAGAATTGAAGCTCTGAAAGAATTAATATCTCACCCCTGCAGATGGCCTCATGGCACCGGCTGGGCTCAGTAGCTTGTGGTGGGAACTGGGGCTGTGGTGGGGAAGTGGCTCGGATTCCAGCAGCCAACACACCAGGCCTGATGGCTTCTGTCCCCCAGGCCCAGTGGTTGTGGGTGAATCTCAATGGCGGCAGAATCTTGGCCGAGCCGGCCTGGCCCGGGGCTGCTCCTGAGGCCCGTGCGGACCGTGGCTGGGCCTGGGCCAGGCAGTGGGGCAGGACTAATGTCAGTGAGATGTTATCAACCATGGCCCAGCCCTACCTTGGCTGGAGGCCTCTCCCAGCCACTGGGCCAGGACTGGGTGGGAGAACCTCTCTTTCCAGGTGCAGGAAGGAAAAAGAGGGAATTTCTGTGTTTCTTTTGTCTTTACCATGTGTTTTTCACAGAGGCGTGTACAGCTTTCCAGTGGTTCAACAGATTGTCAATTCCCAAAACCAACCACTGATTGTTTTCCTGTCAGACACGGAGGAAACTGCCAGCAGCCTCTCCCAAAACATCACTTCCGAGATGCAAAACTAGCGCATGAATTAAGCCAGCAGTTTCCATTCATACTGAATTGATCAGCTGGTGGCTTTTGCTTAGATCTGATTAAGGCTTTCTAATGTAATCTGAGTGCGACCACAATGAGCTGAACAAACCAAAGTCTGCAAAATTGTTATTTTCAGTGCTTAGGTTTCAATTTTGTTGCAATGTGTTGCTTTCCAATTGGGACAACAAGCTCAATATTTCATTTCAGACCGAATCTATCTGAATGGAAACATGGCGGTGTGTTGAATTGAGTTAAATGGTTTGCATTCAGGTCAGATTGTCTGAGTTGATGCAGTAGCTCCTGGAAGCAACAGTTGTGGGGAAAGTAATCATATGTCCTGATTTTCTTAGGAAGAAGTGAAATTGAAATAAGTAAGGCTGATCATGTACTTTATCTTCTGGCATCTTCCAGGTCCAACTAAGAATCACAGATATTTAAATACATATATTTTCAATGGTACATATATGTACAAATGTATGTATTTCTAGGAGAAAAGTACATTAAAATACTTTTACATACAGATAAATATATATATAACATTTATATAATATATATATGTTATATAAAATATATATATAACTTTTAAACTGTTATATTGTTATACTTGTGTTTCTATAAATGTAATAAAATGTATTTTTGTTTCCTTTGTGAAAGCATTGCTGCAGCCCAGAGGAGAAGTAAAGAGGTCTACAAAGTAAGAATCTCTTTCTCTTTCCAGGTATGATGTCCTCATACATGGTGTTTTATATTTTGATACATGGCTATGCTTTATCTGAACTGTTCATATGTGTATGCAACTATAACTGGCAATCCTGTGCCACACATAGGCATTAGGAGAGCTAATACTGGAACTTAGTTGAAGTATAGAAATGAATGAGTTTATGCTCTTAGGACTCTGTTCAACATAGCCACAAGATGGCAGGAGCACAATGTCAGTTTCTTTTCACAGCAATTCCATCCTATTTCCCTAGTTTCCGGGAATTGCATTGCAATTTACATAGTTTTGATGGTCTTAAAAGCCAACTCAGTTCAACAGCAAGTAATTTTAAAGGTTCCAGGTCTGTTACCATGTGTGCCAGAATCCAGAGTAAATGCAATAGTAACATTAAAAGCTTAAGTGTTGTACTAAATGAAAGAATGAGCCATCCAAATCCATAATATTTTCTTTATTTAGAAAATAAATTGTATCACCATAATATTTTCAACTCCATAGAAAATTAACTTTTTTTTTCTTGATCAAGTTCATGATGTTAAAAACGTTTAATGAACTGAAAAACCTCTCCCAATCTATTCCTCACATTTGAATTTTGGAAAAAAAAAATTGCAACCAGCTCCTTAACCAAGTTAATGAGAGACTACTATAATCTTGTACTACTGGAGGAAAGTGCACCAGGTGCAGAGCTATCAGAGTCTCACATAGAGCTAGTGCAAATATGGAATGTTGCCCACAATTTGACAGGTGTAAACAGTTTTGGAAGGCTTCAGCAAAGCAAAATTAGCTTCAAAACCCTGCACACTCTTAAAAATCTTAAGCAGCGATTTATGAGGCACCTCTAGTATATCTGTGATTTGAAGAACTGTTGAAAATAGGAAGGGATCCTTCAGCATCAACAAATTTCACCATCTCTAAGAAATGGGCTCACATTTGACCATATAATTAGCCTAGCCTATAATTGTACAAGTACCTAGCAGAACTCTATTAAGAGCTTGAAAATTTCAGTATTTGGTGTATTCACTTCTTGCCTAAGTGTATTCTAAGTACTTCACAGGTTTTCTCTGTGTATGTGGATACACACAACATCCAATTGAGTAATCTGTGCATCAGCCCTCCTGGGCTCCAGGGACCGCGCAGGATTTCCCCTTCAGTTGTGGATGCTCCCTATCCTTCTGCTCAGTGTGAGACAGACACTGTCCTGCTGTCTGCAGGACAGACAGCATATGTCCAGTCTGTCATCAGAGACTGCACAGAAAGACTATGTAGGTGGTGCAGAGAAGAATGAAAACTGAAGTAGATGGAAAACACACTTGTGTGAAAGAGAAAGGAATATGATGGGATTATTTTTGTTTTGTTTATTGGGGTTTTTTTAATTAGAAGAATTAGCAAGCAATAAGATGAATTTTAAAAGAGAATGCAGAAAAGGATGTATTACACTGCTTGGTAAAGCAGAGGAAAAAAAGCATGGGACATTTGTAAGGGTGGACTGATGGAGCCAATGTAGAAATGCCATCACATGTAGTAGCATCCTAAGAGTCTGTGGGGCCTCACTGCTTCTGTCTAACAGAGCCCATTCACCCTGGATCCTAAGGATTCCACTTACAAATGCAGGTATAAATACAGGTATTTTTAAGAGGTTTTTCCACTCAAAAGGTGAAAGTAATTTTACATTCACAGATATGGTTCCTTTACTGCAGACCATGAATGCAAGAAGCACACTGGTGGCTTACCATTTGCTGAAACTACTGGACTGAAAGAAACATCCTTGCCTTCTCCTTCCTCCTCAGTTCTCCTCAGAAGATGTGGACTGGTGGAGGGAGCCTGATGTATCTGCCCTGCAGTGCTGTGCTGTCTGTTGGAGATACTGATGTTCTTTACAAAGCTCAACTCAGTACTCCCTGGAGCAAAACCTTTGCTCAGGCATTGAGCAGCAAGACAAAGCCAGGGTGATTTCCCACCCCCACCCCCTGCCCACCCCCCTCCATGGCATATGTAGGCAGGGACTGCATCTAAAATCTGACTTTTTCTGTATTAAGATCTTGTTTTCAGTTTCTTAGAAGATTTCACAGCTTAAAATGTTCTCTGTGAAAAAGCCCATGCAGGGTGTCATTCTTTTATTTGTATAAGAGGTACAATGGCATGGCTAGACAATTTCCCAGAATGTAAATAGGGGGAAGTACATTTGACCTTTAAAAAGATCTTAAATGTTTCATTGAGATGAACTGGCATTTCTGTGTTTGGAAACATCTGTTGTGGGACTTTTTCTGAATAAGGGCATTGCCTTTTCTTTATGGAAAGGAGATGACAATTGCTTAAATTATGCATAACTAAGAAAACCTTGCAGTTCACATGGTGATCCATGTGTACGGAACAAGACCTGGTAAGTCAGGTTGACTACATCTAGTTCCTCTTAGTGTTAGGTAGGCTGGTTGCTTCTGCTACTGGCTGGAAAGGAGGCAGCTCCTTGCTAGCAGCACTCCTCAAGGAGTGACACTGAAGGATCTGTAAATCTTGAAGGATCTGTAAATCTTGATTCTAAATTATCTCCTCCCTTGTCCTTTACCCTGCTCTCCTCACCCATTTGTCTGTCCCTCTGAGCCCTGCTTTTGTTTTGAGAGGGTCAGCAAAATTAAACTTATATTTCTGAGAAGCTATGGACTAGATCAGGCTAGTCCTCCCAGATGGAAATCAGGGGATTGCTCTAACATGAAACATCTGAGGAAGCCCTATTTAACAGAGGTCTGAGAGAATTTAAAGTGCTAGGATAATCAGTGTAACACCTACAGATAGCACCAATTCCTATGGCAAACACATAACTAATTTGACAGAATATCTTAACTTTTACATTTATAAACTCCTAGAGGCCTCACACAGTAGCTTTTTTTTTGACCTTTGATGCAACTAAAGCATGTGCATAAAATTTTTGTGTTTATCTACTGCAATCTATTTATCTAGCTATCTAATTCTCTTGACATGAATTATAATCTATTCTAATACAAACCCACAGCTTTGTATTTCTTCATAAAGTAGAAAATATAAATGATAATTTTGCCAGAAGAGAAAATCTATTTGAAGGTTTTGTCTTGATGGCAGCTGCTTCTTGAATTTTTATGTTCTTTAACATAATGTGGGATGCTAAAATACACACCTACCCAGAGGGATTATAATCCATTTTAGCTGTTCAAACAACATTATGCTATTAAAGGACTTTTGATTTCTGAGCCTTCTCACTATACTGGACTTTTTTTTACTGCAGCAGTATATTTGGTCTCATTCTAGTCCATTTTATACCTGCTGTCTGTTGTAATCTTGTATTATTTACTGCGAGTGTTGCATATAATCATCTGCAATTTGTATTGTTACATTTCTTTAACATATTTTAGAACCAAAATCTAGCTAAATAGTAAAGAAAAAGCAAAAATTGACCTGCTCCCTTTGCTCCTCCTCTCAATCACTTATCCTCTAGTGTTTCAAAATGAAAAAATAATTTGGAAATTGGGGAATTGACCTTTTCACCTTTATCAAACGAAGGCTCTTGTTTGTGAAACCTGTTGTGTGTTTCAGCTCTTTACTGAACTCCCAGAGCTATTTATGCAGTATATACCCATGATGTAGCTGCTGCAGGCATCTCAGTTGTGTTGTTTGGAGTAGGTGGCCTAGAAGGAATCCAATTAGAAACACAAATATCTGTGAACATATTTGAACTTGTTATTTTACTAAGAATTTGAAGGAAGAAAGAGATAATGTATACTTTTACTGCCTGCAGTGTAGCTATAATCCCAAAATACATACAAAAAACTATATAGCATTAACTGTAAAATGGAATTATTTCCATCACTGAACAGGATAATGTACCAAGAATTATTCTTTGCATCTTGGTTATGCAAGATTTACGCTTATGCTTGGTTTGTCATGTCATGCTTTGATAAGCCTCCAGAATTACAATGTATCTTTTTTTTGTGTGTGTGTGAAGAATTTAAAATAATTTGATTTTAGTTTTCTGAAAGAGTACAATCTTTTCGTGCCATTTGACTAAATGGAATAGTAAATATGGAGCTGCTGAATAACAACTCCTCTCAGCACATCTTTAATCCTAATGGAAACTCATCAGAGTTCATGCTAAATACAAGGTTTCTTTCTGCTGCCTTTGCTTAAGAAACCAGATGAAAATGTTTGTAAAAACATAAAGATATATAGGGAGATAAAATTCAGACATTTTATGTCTTTTATGAAGCTTGGGAAAGGCAATGTCAGCTGTGGTGTCAATTAAGGAAGTCTCCAGGAAAAAGAGGACACACCTGTAATCTGTCACACTTAGCGACAACCTTCCCATAACACCCCTTTTATAGTGAAAATTCTTCTTTCCATAGGAAGTCTGAGAATACTGCACTGTGCTGGTCTAGCCTGTGCACATCCTCTGGACTGAGGATCCCCAGTGCTTTACCCTGGAAAAAGAGGCTGGAAAGAGTGAATTTAGCTATGGAACAGCCAAAATGCCATCATCCCGAACCATTGTTTATGTTGAAAAGAGAGAATATTTTGGGGAACAGTAGGTAGTAACAGTAAGAGTGGTTGATTTTAAAATAATCTCTAAACCACGTTTTTTCCCAAATAAATAAAGATGGTTTGTTAGTTGCACTGAAGAATTTTTCCATGTCATAGAAGAGTACTGATGAGTAATTGAATATATAATTTTATTTGTATTTGACCTTTGAAAAGAAAAGAAGAAGACTCCTTCACAAGCTATTAAGAAAATAAGCCCTTTTTTCTTAGGCAAATTAAATGAAATAATACCTGTATAAGTGATCTTTGCTGTCACAACAAAATATTAGACATCAGCTTATTTATAGTTCCTTTGGTATCTACCTTGTAAAATAGTTTTTATTAAACAACTGGAAACAGTTCATGAGAAGGATCATATTACAAGAAAATTCTGTCTTAGTTTTCCATTGAACAAATCTGTGGCTTTACATTAAAAATGCTTTTTTCCTAGGTATTCATAAAAATAATCTATTGTTATTACCATAATTTTCCAGTCTTCATTGTTAGAAATAAATATCATGGTGACTGACAAGAAACCATTTTGCCTTTTAGCTTTTGCTGAAAAAAATAGAAATCAGGTTTCACAGATGAGTTGGACTCCATCACAATAATGAGAGAAAGCAATTATCTAACAAAGCTTGTTAATATAAACCTTTACATGTATCGACATACATTTTTCAGGTATACATTTTCAGAGCATAATACTGAGGGATATAACCTCACCATTAACATTAAACCCTGCATTTTCCTTATTAGGAACTTATAAGATGTATGGTATAGGATCATATTTAGAAGCATTTTTAAAAGAGAAATAAAATGTCTGTGAAGGTGTTCTCACTGTAACTGTAACAGGACAGAGCTGATGCAGCCCTTAAGGCCAACAATTATAAATTGAGAACTGGAGACCTCAAGTGCAAATAATCTGAATTGCGAATAATCAGAATAATAGGAATTGCTAATAATCATGCAATTTACCTGCTCCTGCACATAATATAAGAAAGACCTAATAAATTGAGACCTCTAATAAACTGAACTGTTTTAGGGCAAGAACTACTTGAACAGCATGATCTGTTGTGTTTTATAGGGATTACATATTTGGAAATGTAATATTACAAGATCACGGACCTGATGTTACTCTGGGGCTGATCATTGCCTAAGTCAAGCAAGTGGAATGCTTTTCACTGGTATGAGGGAGAGTAGTCCATATTTAAGGAGGCAGCTTCATGAATACCAGAAGTTTTTTCCAAAACAACTGTATTTTACCTCTTCATTGGCTTTTTCTGCTACATTGTACTAGTTCGAAAGCAAACCAGTGGGAGATTCCAAGTCAGAACTAAAATTTAATAGGAAAATTAAAATAAAAGTAATAGTACAGAAACTGACAAAGTCAAAATATGACCTGACACCTTGTTGATCAATCTGGTGTTAACAGTCCAATTAAATGGTGGCTACAATCCTGTTGGAGTGATGGATGTGGTTTTGTCAAAACAGTCATCCTGGAGAAAGATCTGATCTTTCTTTGGAGGTCCAATGGTGGTTATTGAGCTCTTGTCCTCTGAGAATCCAGTGGTAGCACTACCATGGTGTTCCAACCCTCAGATTCCAGACAAGTAGAAATATTCAGTTCTTTCCTCTCAGGGTGGGGCATATCACAATGGTATGATGTAATTCTGTGAGTCAAGCAGGGAGACCTTGATGGCCAGTTATGGAGATGGCCCCCCACAAAGTGGCTGCTGCTTCCCAGAGAGTGTTATCAGGGCTGAGTCATGGGGAAGAACACTGCCCCACCTATTTGAACATCTTATATAGATGGTAATAGAATACATGCTTTTGGTTGCATTTTGCATTCTAACCCAATTCTAACCCCTGAATAATGAAAAAAAAAATAAATCTAATATTAAATGGAGGAGAGGAACCAACATTTTCAGACTGGGTGATGAAAAATTCTGGGGTTCCTTCAAACCATGATGTGTAGTTATAGATTGGGAGCTCCACTTTTTTGTTAGCCTATAAATCCAAATTTTCTCTTGATCTGTTTCCTGCATGAGATTGGACTGAATGAGAAAATTAGAGGGTCTTTCCTCTTCCTTGTGCCTCTTGTGTCCAGCTCTCCATTTTCTGTGAGAATGCTGGTTTGCCTAATAAATAATGATTTAAAAAATTTTAATTTTTAGCTGAGGGTTAGAACCAATTCATACTGAAGTTAGATACACCAATGATAAATTAATGATTAAAGTTAATTTTTATATTATGAGCTCATTTGTAGAAAGAAGACGGAGCAAGGGAACCATTATAGAAACATATTAAAACCAGTAGAACAATGCCCAACACGTGGACTCTGTGTTAATCTACCATGAAGCAGGGGGCCTTGAACCATGCCAGAGGATCACAGAGACCTGATGAAGACCTTCCTGACTTCATCCCTGGGGCTACTGACCCAATCGAGACCACTGACTCAACCCAACTCAAGAGAAGAATTGCACAAACATGAAGGACTAATAACTTCATTTTAATACAAAAGAGGGGATGGGAGGTGCTGGGGTTATGCGTATGTATTATTTTGGAAAATAAATAGAAGGCAAAGAACCTTGTGTGGTGAGGTCACACATTTTGGGGACGACATCCCCTCCATGCCACCCACTGGCATAATAAACATATCACTTTCTAACTGACTAGTTAGAGAGTCTTTGTCCATGATCTTCTGTTTTAGCGATTCACTAAGTCCTTTTAGATTCTGCCTCCCTTTCTATCCATGGTTTCCCTGAAGAGCAGCTGATTAACATCCACAACATTCTTCACCATCCACAAACAATGAGTCACATAATTTGATCAAGAAAATGCAAAACTGCTTGTACACCTGCTGATTTTTAAATTTTTTGTTATATAGTTGAATGATCACAATTCATAAAATCCTGGGATTTAGTTGATGTTTGCATTGTGATAGGCAATTAATTTGCTGCTGTATAAGTAACAACAATATTAATTAATAATACAAAGTAATAATCTCCTAAAATTGCTTCAGATATTTGTCCCTATTGAACTTAAATATTGTAATTAAAGCCAACATTTATCACTTGTAAACATCAGAAAGTGCAAAAAACATCCCAGAATCATGTTGCTTAATGGCTTTTCCCACATATTTCTCTATTTGCTGTGGTATTAGTTTGCAGCATGCTGCAAAGATAAAATTAATTCTGCAGAGAATTAGTCATGTCCCTGTTCAAATGTCACAAAAGAGAAGAACACATGTGCTTACAGAGTGATGTTGTCCCTGTAAAAATACCATTTACTAGTAAAAAATCACACAAGTATTCTAACAGGCATTGTTCAAACTGAGTGAGGCTGGTGAACAATGACAGTATGTAGTGTATAGCAGTGTTTTATTACATTACAAATTCTCAAGGCAGTGACATCAATATTCTTCTTCTCTAGTATAAAACAGAAGTCATTGCAATTATGAACAAAGCCTTCTACAAGTGATTGTTGTACTGGGTTGTATGTAAAATAAAATCAATATTAACAACTTAGAAGAAAAATGCTAAATGAAAAGAGTAGTTGCTAATGCAATATAAGAAAATTTTTCAAAATGTGCCACTTCATTTTTCCCCATTATTTCAGCTCAAAGCGAAACAAGGCAATGACATCATAAAGAGAATGATACCTCAGTAGCCTCATATGCCATTTAAATTTTAGATGCTCATTTTCAGGCCTCTGTGGATTTTGATTGAATTAGTTGCTTGGTAGTATTAGTTATCTGCTTCTTCCTTGAAACCCATATGTTCTTCTTAAAGAACCTTTATTTTTACAGAACTATTGTATACAGTGCCTCAAAAATGCCTGGTCTCCTATAATGGGAAATAAAACATGAAGATTAGCAAAGCATAACTTCCTCCAAAATCTAATGTTAAATGTATTCCTTACTACAATTATTTATAGCCAGCACATGTAAAAAGGAAAAAAAAGCACAGGCACCATAAATTTTGGGTCTTCCAGGGTCAAAAACAAGTTTTTCTATTGCATCTTTATCTGACTGTTTTGACCAAGTTTATATGGGTTGTGAAACAAGGAAGATGAAAGTTATGGTGGAAATTACATGTGGAAATTATATAAATTTTAGAAGGTGTAAGACCAACAAAGGGAACCAGTGAGTCATTGTTATTCTGTGGGCTAGAGGCAATAAGTAAAATGGTTTACTCTCTGAAAAGTTCTAGAAACCATCTGTTGCTGATTTTTATGTTGGACTCTTTTAAGGCCAGGGTACTGGATGTTTTTTGCTCCACAATCTTTCATCATCCAACAGCCTTTAAGACCAAGGGATTCTGACTTGGCAGTTTGGAAAAAATTTCTGGAAATCTCCAGGATTTACTGGAGATTAACTGCTATATTTCTGTTTATGGTAAAATAATACTTAGAATGGAGAGATGGCTGAGATATTAATTTCCAAAGTAAGCAATCATGTCTGTGGTACGTGATATGATTCCTTAACCAAAGATGGTGGATGGCACAGAAGAAAATGAGCCATTTCCTTGTAGTAATACACATTCCTCCAAAATGAATGTGCAGTTACTCTGCATTCTCCCTCTCCCTGTTTCTCTCTCTCTCTCAAATGAACAATGAAACATTTTTAGCTGTAATAATTTTCTGTTCCTTAAAAAAATCTTTTTTATTATAATCTCTGAAGATAATGACTAAAATAAGAAAGGTAATTTGTGACCACATAGAGACAAAACCAAACCAAAGAGTAATCCACTTTATGTTACTTTATCTTGTCCCATTATGTTACTATGGAGTTGAACTCAATAGTCACAAATTGAAGGTAAAATCTATGAAACAGGTATGATTACCATATATATCTCACAGCTAGTATTTTGAAGTCTGCTTAAAGCACACAACCTAAATTCTGAAAAAAGTTGTAAGCCATTAAATAGATTTTGAAAGAAATTCAAGCAACTTCAACACTCAGCACTTCCCTTGTATATTTTCCAGCTCTTGGGGAAAATTTAGTACCTTCTCTGAGAAATCACATTTGACATTCTCTTGCTACCATTACTCAGTTATGTCCCTAGAAAGTATACCCCTTTCTAAACACATTTCAGGGAGCTGCAGGTATGGGAGTTTGATTGCTAATTGCTACAGGCTGTACATTATTTATTTTCATCTAGTAAGGACTCCAAAGTTTTTGCACTATTTTCCTTTCCCTTATTCTTGTGGAAACATTTACTGGTTCAGCTACTGTGCATGGTTCACAGCAGTAGGATTAGCTAAGAAGCCACATTTTATGAAATTTGCAACACCTGCACAGCAGTCAGAGAGCTTTTTTTAACCCACTGATAAATGTGTACAATTCTGCCTGTTGCAAAGAAGATATATATCTTCTCATGTGTTCTTCAGGACTAGCATATGAACTTTAGTAATTTCATCTCTGGAGTTCCAGAGTGTATTAGACATGGGCTTTGTATGGATCGCTCCTCTGGAATTCTGCTGACAGTGTCATTTGAAAGAAGCTCAGGGTCTCTTAACATTCTGTTTAGGTAGCTCTTGGATGAGGGCATCTCCTAAGAGCTCCTCAGGAGTGACATTTGCATTCTTCATACTTCCTGCCCTTATCAGTTAGTCTTGGGAAAATAGCTCCTATTAATGATTTCTTCACTGGTTTTCTGAAGTAGCAGTGGAGATGAAGAGACAGCAGGGTTTTTATGTAAAAGAGCTGAATTCTGGTGAGATAACAGAGATCCTATGGGCAACATTATGCTAGATGTGCTTCTGACTACATTAGGTACTGATGAGTGTATGAGCTGCTCAACACTCATCATGTTTAAATCTTAAGAGAGAAATTTCTTGAGAATCCTCATTCTTGATCAGGAACCCTGATTCTGGTGTTCCTTGATGACATGCTCAATCTGTGATGTATAGTTATTCCTGCCAATAGAAGTACTAAGAGGTAGTTAGTAGTATTTGAAGTTGAGGAGAGACAACAAAACCAGTATCATGCTGAATGCAAAGGAAGTAAAATTATTTCTAAACACTTAAAGAGATTTTTTTAAATGAGGGCATTTATGATGGGCTGGTGAGTCAGAAAACTGGATAGAGGCACCTATTTTCTGAACTTACCTGTATCAGCTTCTAATGTGCTAAATGACAACTCTGGTTATACTCTTTTCCCAAATTTAGCTTTTCTTTTCTAGCAATTTCTCTTCAAGGTTTCTTCAATCATATGGTTTAGCAAACTGTGTGCCCTGTGTGTACTGACAGTTATGGTGACTGTACTGGTACGGATAATGATATAAATAGTAGTGTATGTATAACTCCAGGATTTTTTCACCCTTTTCTGGGAAAGATTTCAATAAGGGATTATAAATGAACCTGAGATATCATTCTGAAATGTGTGTTTGAATATGTGTTAAACCTCATTTTGAGGAAGCAAAAGAGATGTAAGGATTTTTTCATGTGAGTATGTCCTGGTTTAGTGCAAACTAGGGAGAAAAACCTTTAAAGGGGTTCCTCTAGAAAGCAGATCCAAGCGAGTGGTTTGGGAAAACATTTTCTTGGAGAAAAGTGGAAAAAACCTGTTTCTTTAACAGGCAAAGCATTCACCAACACAAAAAATTAACAATATTAAACAAAAAAATCTCTTGCCAATCTGAAGAGATGACAAACTCAGAAGGTCCTTTTTGTGGGCTGTAGCTCCGCTCACTCAGTCTCTTATCAGTCCCTCTGGAGCTGGAAATGCCACAGCCCAGGCCTGGCCCCGTGGGCCACAGGTGGGAGCTGCTGGTGCTCTGCTGGGTGTTCAGTCCAGAGCAGGTTTAAACAGGTCCAAAGAAAAATAAAAACCACAGTCCAGGGAACTTCTCTGCTTCAACTAGCTAAAACTAACTAAAAAGCAAAGGAGAGCTCTGTCCCCCTGTCTGTCTGTGCTGCAGACAGCACAGTCCAGGAGCAGGATGGGGGGGAGAAAGTGCAGCTTCTGATGACAAACTCTGTGCTTCTCCTCTCCCTGCTTCCCTCTCAGGACAAGTCTTAAAGGTGCAAAACTTATTATCCAGCATAAACAGAACAGACAATTGGGGATACAAGCATCATACAGCCAGCCCAGGACAGGGCACTAAATTGGATGTACTGTTTTCATACATCAGCCATGCCTCATTCAGGGTTTGAGGTTTTATCATGCAGACTTCAATCAACAATCTATACAGAGTGAGCTCACTGACAAGCAAAATCTGTTTTTTACTAAATCAGGATGTGAAGATACTGACCACAGATAACTGGAATATCAATGAGTCTGAAAGGAAGATTCAGAGGTGATGAGTGGATGTTTGTTCCCAGTTCCCTTATTTGTTTAGGATGGTGTCCTTTGGGTCTGTGACTGTGTGATGAGGGAAAAAAAGAGCAGTGGAAGGAGTGGCAAACAAAGTCTGGGGGACATTAGACATAAGTCTGGGTGACATAAGCCCAGATAGGAATTGCAAAGACTAGAGACACATTTTAAGGCAAGACTGTCTATTATTTCATCAGCTAGTAAAATATAGCAAAGACTTGGAATTAAAGAAGGGGAAAAAGATCTTCCATAAGCACAAGCCTGTATGTGGACAAGGCACAGCACTTCTTGATTTCTCTTGAGTGCCTCTTCAAGACTAGAACAGCAAAAATGATTGCAGCTCCAAAATTGAGAAGACATGACCTGTTTTTATTTCATGGTGTTATTCCTTTTATTAATGGTAGTCTGGCACCAAATTTAGCAGAATAAATGCATTCTATTGAACCCCTGGTACCTAGCCTCTACCGTAACCAAAGACACACATGACTTCAATATGTGCGTAATATTTGTGTTAATAAAAGAATTCTTTGCTTTTTAAAAGTCCATACCTCTGATTTAACTGAGATATGAACTGACTTATGTTATCCTTTTTCCCCATTGTGTTGGCATAGTAGACACAAATATCTTAATTTTACATTAATTGAAGGTAGTACCTTGGAGTGCTGAAGCAGCAGATGCTTACTTGCTAACAATGAAAACACAGAATCGCTGGCAAACAAAATATAATCCATCATAAACAGCATAAAATGGAATATGCTTCCCTGATGCATCACTTCCAATCACACACTGACTAATCTAGAATATGAATTTTCCTCAGGGCTTCTGCAGTTTGTAAGACATGCTGACTATTCATACACAGATAATGCCCATTCTCTCTTCTCTTTACAGGGTATTTAGATGAATTCTGTTCATTAGTGTTAATAGAAAAGCTTCAGATTTATTCTTTTAAAACTGTATTCAGAAAAATATGCTGTTGGTTTTGACACAGAATATCTGTACATTAGCTGTATTTCACTGCCCCAACTGAAGAAGTGAACTCTGTATTTGTGAAAACATGTGCCTCTTTCAACAGAAAAATGTATCTGATCTGAAAGTGAGTCGCCAGGAGAGCAACTAAAAACTCAGCATTTTTGTGCTGGGGAAATTCTGACACCCTGAAAATGCTTACATTGTGCTTCAGTACAGCACAGCATCTGGAATCTTCTTTGCAAGCATAGAGCTGAAGAAAATTTTGGGTTGGTTTTGAAAATCTTCATCTTCTGCTTTTTCTGGGGAAAAATAGAAAACATTTCTATGTCTTTAAAGATTTCCTTGCTTCCATCAGTAGGGGAAGAAGGTGGGAATGTCTGAAACCCTTACTCTGATTGGAGTCCCAATGCTGCTGGGATGTAAGGATTAGATGGGACAGAGGTGCAGATACTGAAATGTCCTGGGCAAGAATGTTTGGGTCCTGGCATCTTTAGCTGTTGGTCTAAGAAGCTTGGATTCATAAGCAGTCTGTAGGAGAGGGAACAGAGATGTGTCAAAATCTTGAGATATTTTTCATAAGTGTTTATGAATGACACTGATTTACAAAACTTCATTTCCTTAGATTGGATTTTCCTTTATGTTCAGCTTTCACACAGGACTTGCAGACGTACTGGCTGAGTTTGGATTGCCCACTTATTTTTAGCATACTTGCAGGAATGTGAGGGGAATTGCCTCCTCTGTTTCACTCTTTAAAATTCCATTTTGAGTCATGCAAAATAGGTTTAAATTATTATGTACATGGAAATTCCTTATTTGAATGTATTTTGGGCCTGAGTTGCTCAACAATAACTGGTAAGGTAGCATTGACAAATTATTGTGATCTGAGGAATTAAATAAGACGCCTGTATGCAGCTATTCACTAAAGACTTCCCATCTTTCTCCAGCTCCACAGTTTGTGCTTTTGCCTCCTTGGCCTAAGGGCATTGTGGAATCAATCACATTGCATGCGCACCCAGTAATTCCATCTGTGCACATCAAGGTGCAGGAGGCTGGGAAGCCAAGCTACTCTGGTACAATTTAGCTTTGCCTCTTCTTCCCTCACTTGGGTTTGTTCTCATATATATAGTGAAGTCCACAGAGAATATGGGAGAAACGCATCTCTCAAAGCTTGCCTGTGGCTGATTATATTCCTTATAAGACATTCTTCCTTGCACTCATATGTTAGTCACCTCAGGTTCCTGAAAATGCCTGCTTTTTCCTCTGAGAGTACCTACAATTACATGCTGTCTAACTGAAATATCATCTGCAATTTGACACAAATGCCCAGTGGACTATGTGTTAGGTTTTACTACTGTGGCATAAAACCCCAGTATCTTGTAGCTGGAGATGTCCAGCAACATGAATGAAAACCTTTGTTCTTGACTGAGATTCTGCATAATCTGCACAAAGTAACCTCCTGAACTTAAAAGGGTACTGTTAGGACAACAGTGATAAATAGCATTGGTGTCTGGAAAACTTAGTGATAATTAAAGCTGAAGCACTGCAATTAGTTTATTTGCTTATTTCTGGAAACTTTTGTGGTTTTGGTATTGATTTTGTACATGCAGAGATGGTTTAGACAAGGATATTGAATTTGGTTTTATGTTCTCTTAAGACCTTTCACTGACCTATGCAGTAATATATAGAATATTTGAAGTGAGGGAAGTAAAATAACAGTATCTTTAAAATGTCAGCTTCTAGAGTCCTTTGTGCTAAGTCCATGATACTTTACTGGTTGCTAATAAGTATGTAGTACTTGATTTCTTAAAAGAACTCAAAATGCTATAGTGACACCCTTGAGAAAGTGTGGCAACACATGCAAAAAGAGCAAAACCCATGCAGGATGCAGGCTTGATGAACAGATCACAAATGCAGAATGTGAGAAACTATGTGTTGGTCTCTCTGCTTGCCTAGGAGGAAGTAAAATTCAGTTGACTTCCTAGAAGTGCAGTCATAGCAACAATCTTCTACCCTTTTTATTGGCAGTGTGCCTCAGTAGAGAAAATCAAGATTTCTTGGGCCACAAGGAGAAGAAAAGATTACTTGTATTTTCTGCCATGTCTTCCTCCCAGGGCAACCTTGAGCTCTGTGCTTTGGTGAGTTTGGTCTGCAGAGCTTCAGATGTGATGGGTGGGATGTGTCCCTGTCCAAAGCAGCCATTTTACCATGTATGAATGTGCTCTCCTGGCTAATGGCAATCTTGGAAGAGCAGCTCAATATTCTCCTGCTCAAATGCTCTGCCTATTAAGGACCTGGATGACCATTGTGTCCTAGATTGCAAGGCAAGATGTATTCTATTTGCCATCTGTTAGAGGTGTGGCAGTTATCTTCTGTTTATTGGGTAGTTTTCTTTATCTGTTCCACAAGCCATTCCTCCCTCCAGGGAGACATCTGCTGTTAAAGGGCTGTTGAGTCTCACTGCATGACTGATAAAAATTACAGCATCCCATTGTGAGATGCTCCACCCAGAGGGTGGAAGTGTTCCCTGGAAGTGTTCAAAACCAGTGTAGCTATGCTGCTTAGGGACATGGCATAGTGGTGGACTTGGCAGTGTTGTGTTTATGGTTGACTCCTTTTTCTCAGAGGCCTGTTCCAACCTTAATGATTTGATGATGCTGCCTATTCTGGTGGCACCTTTTATCTTTTTGGTGGGCTGTGTGTCATAATACAATTGGGTAGGTCTTCTTACAAATTCAGATGTGTTTGGAAGGTTTTATTCAGTACTTCTGAATTGTCTGGTGACTGATTTATAACTGTGGGTATTTTTTTCTTACAGATTTTTATGGAATATTTCAGGCAGATTTCTTTGAAGATATATTACTCGTCATCTGTTTACTTTAAATTATCCATCTGTCCAAACAACTTTGGTCCCTCTATCTTTCTCTGAGGTCCATGTTCCCATGTAGACCTCTGAAATTTGGTCCACACATTTACTCAATCATTCTCTAGGTTTACGCATCTCTCATTTAAAGAGTGTCCCACTTGAAACAAACCTAGGATGAGGTAAGGTGTAATGGTGCCCCTGATGCTTTTCAAGCTTAAATAATCATTTAGGTTTAATTACAAATGAGATAGATGAAGAACTAAAAAAACTTCTTTATAAGCTTATATGAGTAATAGTGAATACACAGATGCATGAAAAGAAAAAAATGACAGTGAAAATTTAAAAAAAATGTTGCAAATAAGTAGATTCAAGATACAGTATTAAGTTACAGAAATTGTCAATGAAACAAGATGTTTAACATGACAGTAGTGGTTGAGTTTGAAGGAAGTTATTCTTATATCTCTTTGACTCTTTGTTCTGCTGACAAACTCAATTTTTTTTACTTGCTATTAAGGTCTGCTTTTTTGGCTAATGGTAAATACTCTGGACCTCCATCAAAATCAATCCAGCAGAAAATATTTTTGCATGCACTTGTTGTCTTTCTGCTGTCATTGTTAGACATGAGCAAAATAAGGGTTAATACAGTTTTAGTAAGTATGAGCAACAAAAATACATTTACATTTTCAACCTTTTAGGAAGTTGAAAGACTATGCCTTCTGCTCAAATTTGGAAATAAAGCACCTTTTCATGCTCTCCATAACCCACATTAAAAGAGCATTTGGTCTCCTCTCCCTCTGAAACTGCAAAAAGAGCTTCAGCACCTGACTGAGGACACTGAAAACCACTGAAGGCAGCACATACAGCCACGCTCCCTCATGGACTCTCCAAAGTCTTTTCAGAAACTTGTTCAGTCAGATCAGCGCAAGATGAGGGATCAGAAGACAAAAGTGAGCGGAAAATCCAAAGGTCCATATGTTATGTAGTTTTGCCTTATTTATCCCATCTCCTCCCTTTTGGCTTGCCTCTCCCTCTCTCTTTCCTTGTCCCCAGCCCACTCTTGATAGAGTCCTTCACATGGCCTTTCCCACAAACTTTTTAACTTCATTCTTTCTCTCTTCCTTTTTACCTCATTCCTTACCTTTCAACAGTGTTTTAATTTTTGTTTCCCTTTTCTCTATGCATTGCAACAGCTTAATCAATCTTTTAGATTCTACCCTTTGGATCTTCCTTCAGCTTAAATCTGATATTTGCTTTTATGGTACCTTAGGGTCCATAGGAACCATTTGTTTGTCTCTGTCTCCAGTGCATAGAAGATATTTTAGGCAAGGATACATGGCTTTCTGTCTGACTGGAAATAAAAGATGTTGGCATTTAGAAAACTGATCTAGCCTGTGATGATAGAATGGCTTAGTCAAATGCCAGGCTTGTCTTCTTTGTAGCATTAAATAATTGTAGGTTTAATTACAAATGAGATAGATGAAGAACTAAAAAAACTTCTTTATAAGCTTATATGAGTAATAGTGAATACACAGATGCATGAAAAGAAAAAAATGACTGTGAAAATTTAAAAAAAATGTTGCAAATAAGTAGATTCAAGATACAGTATTAAGTTACAGAAATTGTCAATGAAACAAGATGTTTAACATGACAGTAGTGGTTGAGTTTGAAGGAAGTTATTCTTATATCTCTTTGACTCTTTGTTCTGCTGACAAACTCAATTTTTTTTACTTGCTATTAAGGTCTGCTTTTTTTGGCTAATGGTAAATACTCTAGACCTTCATCAAAATCAATCCAGCAGAAAATATTTTTGCATGCACTTGCTGTCTTTCTGCTGTCATTGTGAGACATGAGCAAAATAAGGGTTCATACAGTTTTAGTAAGTATGAGCAACAAAAATACATTTACATTTTCAACCTTTTAGGTAATTGAAAGACTATGTCTTCTGCTCAAAGTTGGAAATAAAGCATCTTTTCATGCTCTCCATGACCCACATTAAAAGAGCATTTGGTCTCCTCTCCCTCTGAAACTGCAAAAAGAGCTTCAGCACCTGACTGAGGACACCGAAGACCACTGAAGGCAGCACATACAGCCACGCTCCCTCATGGACTCTCCAAAGTCTTTTCAGAAAGCTGTTCAGTCAGATCAGTGCAAGATGAGGGATCAGAAGACAAAAGTGAGCGGAAAATCCAAAGGTCCATATGTTATGTAGTTTTGCCTTATTTATCCCATCTCCTCCCTTTTTGCTTGCCTCTCCCTCTCTCTTTCCTTGTCCCCAGCCCACTCTTGATAGAGTCCTTCACATGGCCTTTCCCACAAACTTTTTAACTTCATTCTTTCTCTCTTCCTTTTTACCTCATTCCTTACCTTTCAACAGTGTTTTAATTTTTGTTTCCCTTTTCTCTATGCATTGCAACAGCTTAATCAATCTTTTAGATTCTACCCTTTGGATCTTCCTTCAGCTTAAATCTGATATTTGCTTCTATGGTACCTTAGGGTCCACAGGAACCATTTGTTTGTCTCTGTCTCCAGAGCATAGAAGATATTTTAGGCAAGGATACATGGGTTTCTGTCTGCCTGGAAATAAAAGATGTTGGCATTTAGAAAAACTGATCTAGCCTGTGATGAGTTAGAATGGCTTAGTCAAATGCCAGGCTTGTCTTCTTTGTAGCATTAAATAATTGTCTGCTTGGTCTCACTGATTATTACACAGCTGGAGGAAGGGTGCTGTCCAGATAACTTCTTAGTTTCTCCTTTCTTTTCCCTTTTCCCAGATCTGCAAGTATTTAATCTTTTCTGCTTTGCTAAGCTAAGGTAACTATCTGGCCGGGAAATACTCCTTTTTTTTTTCCCCTTCTCTCTATATTTCCACCTATTTCCCTGGAGATCATTCTTCAAGACTTTTTCTAACTTCTGTCTAATATATTATTTATTTCATAGTTCTGGGTATAATTCCTTCTGGATTGTTTCTTTTTACCTTGTAGCCTCTCTTAGACAATGGAATAATTCAAAAGGACCTATTGTAACACATCATCACATAGTTATGACTGTTTTTTCAGTTTTGGTTGGAGTGGTTTTTGGTTCAAAAACTCTTAAAATAAATAGTAAGAGTTAATTATTCAGGCCAAAAGAAATTGACCTCAGTTATAAGTGGCATATGAGGACAAAAAAATCTCAGGACAACTCATATTACCTGTATTTCTTCTGCCTAGTTTTAAAATTGCTAATTACACTTGTCTTTCTGTCTCATGGTTTAACATGATCTCTTTATTGAGGCTGTCTGTAGCAATATCATATTTTCAGATTTTTTTTTTCAATTTGTGTTCATGTTCTGCTATTCTTATTATTAGAATTATTAGCAGTAGCAGTAAATTTGTGGCTCACTTCAATCAAGTATCCTTCAGAGAATGTTACAATTTTCTTTGGCAAGGCAGGCTGTCTGAATTCAGGGACAGTAAATCCACCCTTTAGAAATAATGTGTTTTTATGATACATAAGGAAACAAGCTTGTCTTGAATTTATGAATTTGTTCTCCTATCCATTATGATATTCAATAGTGAATCAAAATATCCTCTACTTTCTACCCATAATATACAGCATGTTCTTCTACCTCTGACACTTTTTGCTATGTTTCATACAAATTTTCTTGAGAAGCCTTGGAGAAGGATGACTCAAAAAGCCAATAAAGGATAGATCAATTCTATGTGTACAATAAGCATTCTCATTATCTTCTGAGAATATCTCAAAAGAATAAAAAAAATAGTTAGTTGAGAACTGTGAAATATGACAAAACAAGCATATCCAGAAATGAACATTTGTCTTTAATCTCTCTGTGGAGTTGATTGCCTGCTGCAATATCCCTACAAAGATATATAAACTCTTTAAATTAGCTTCCTGTATTCCCTGTTAGGAGTAAAAACTTGCTTTCTCTGAAAAGATATTATTTTGCACCTTTGTGAAGAGTGTCTGTCATTGGCTTTAGATGCATTCCTTATTTAGACAGTATGTTTTTCTTTTTAAGCAGCAAATTTGTTGTGAGTCAATAAACTTTCTCTTCTCTGTAGTCAGCATCCTTGCCCTCTCCCCCTGTACCTTTGGAACACATGGAAAAAAGCTTGTACTTTGGTAAATAACCTACTATATAAATATTTATTCATTGTTAGTTATACAAGAAAATATAGTGAATCTTTTTTTTGTTTGATCTTAAATAAACTCTTTTTTTTTTCCCTGTGTCTGCCTCTAACTTTCTACTAGACTGGCTCAATACATTGATCTATATAGTGGGATGAGGTAGGAAACATATTTTAAATCTGAAATCCTACATTCTGCTGAATGTAACAGACATCATTAAAAGAGCACCAAATGTTCAGAATATGTCAATTTTAAGCACACATGCCCTGTGAATAGTCCTGCCAGGGATTAAAAAAAATGGCAGAATGCAGATATGAATCTTAGGAAAAGTTATTTTTCAGAGTACTGTATGGTCATTAATGTGACATCCCAGTATAGTAATTATGTACAGTGCATTATGTTCCTGGCTTTTTCTGTGATGATATTGTATAGCACACTCAACCATTTTCATTATTATTATCCTGTGTTTTCTGGAAGTGTGTTTATTATAATATTCAGAAGCTATTATTGTATGCTGCAATGTGATTCCTGTAGCCTGGGAACTTCAGACATCCAGTGGTGAGCCAGAACTGTGCCAATGAGTGTTGTGGTAGGAGGACAGAACTTTGGCAGAAAATAACCCCCCTTGCTTTGCAGCTGGTCCCCAGATTTCAGAGGTGCTCACTGCAGCTGGGCTGAATTTCCAATGCCAAACTTGACACTGTAAATATGGTTGCATTTAATAAAGTCCCAGAAGAACCAACAGTGTGGGTTACACTCTGTCTGATCTCATTCATGATCACAGTTTCATCAATAGTGTGGCTTATTACAAGCAACAGATTACAGACTCTCATTATTGCAGTGATAGATTGATCTAGATAATATGATAAATGCACTAGATGTCCAAACTATCAGTGTTTAGCTCTCTGTAGAAGTGTCCCCAAGTTAAAAGGGCACAAATCTTACCAAAGAGGTGTCCCTGTTTTGGTAGGAGAGAGGAGCAAGCTGACTTATCTGCAAGGTGATTGTATTCTCCTCCTCCACCCTAGAGGATTTCAAATGCCAGTTTATACTTTTGGGAGGTGTGGAGGCGAGACTGTAGTCAAATGTCCTGTTACTGATGTCATAAATGGGGGTGCAGAACATAATATGTAAATGACTACTACAATGAGAGAGATTACAAAGCCTGTGAGTCCTGTGTTGGGGCAGGATAGAACTGTGACATGTTGGTATCACTCCCTCTTCCCAGTTGGCCAATGGCAGTGATAATGGTCCGATAGCTTATTACCCCAATAGCATGCCTTTGTACCCAGGGAAACCCCTTGAATGCACGTCTCAGGACATGTCATGGAGATTCCTTCACCACACACATATCTCACAGCAACAGGCCTCATTTCTGCAATGAGATCCTTAGAAATTTGATGACTGCTGAGAAATTTAAATTAATCTTAATAAGCAAGACAACAAATATATTCTTTGATCTCCAGAACTTGGCATGTTTCAGTGTCTATTCTATGTGATCCTTGTAACTGGAATATTTTTGAAATAATTTTTATATTACAGTCTTTCATGTTGGTCTGTCATCCAGTCCTTGATTCCTATATTTTGAATAGCAAAGAACTGTTCTTTAAAGCCAGGGGCTGAGCATACCTAGCACTTTCTTGGAATTGCTGTAGAGTTTGATGCTTTCTAAGGTTGTAATTTAGTCTTTTACAGCCAAGTTCTGATCATTTCTCTGCTCATCTGGATCTACAGATCAGTCTCTTTTGGTAGTGAGTTTACTGACACTCTGTAAAGAAGTGAACACTGAATAGTTAGAGAAATGAACACCAAAATGTTAAAGAACAAATAGAAAGAATCCAAATGAGAGAACAGGAAGGAAGAATAGGGAACTATGCAATCAGGTATGTCAGGTATTGTGTTGCAGTGACTTGCCAGTTTAATATGCTGAAAAAACAACCTGATTTGGGGACTGCTGGAGGGTACAAATGAGTCTTGCTGCTTGGTTTGTTTATATGCTTCTTTTTCAAAAGAGAAATTTAACTGTTATAAAATACCCCATAAAAAGCATTTAGCAACTGTTTTATTGGTTACTAACCTTCTGGTTTAATAAATATTAGAATGATGTCAACCTTTTAATTAGTTTTGGAACTTTGTCTGTTAGGAAAACCATGCTTGTTCTTTGAGATTTTAGGGAGTCATCAAAGAGGATACTCACAACCAAAAAGGTGTGACATCACTGTAAGTATGGGATTCATTCGGAGTTGCTACTGGATTTATTATGGATTGAACAAAACTTTTAGTTAGTAACTTTCAAAATAATTGATGTACAAAAAATATAATCATCAAAAAATATGCAACCCTTGCATTAATTGCAATGGTGATGAAGTTTTCTTCCTCAAAGTCAGGTTCATTACATCAAAAACAAGTTGAAATACATTAGCCTCTGAAAATATCCAGAATATAGCCTTGAAAGTTACACTGCCTTTCTGAGACTCTTGTGTGGTCAGACATGAACTTATGGGATATTTTAATGATGAGTTCTACAAAATTGCTGAGTAACTATGGTAACATCCATACTATCACAAATCAAGCTGACAAAATATTTCTTGTTTAATCCTTATAATTTGTCCAGGGATGTTTCTATTCAGCACCAAATCAGTCTTGCATAAGTCTGAATTAGCCCTAGAGGGAGATATGGTTACTCAAAATGGGCAAGTCAAGAAAATAATTATTAAAAAAATTATGGTTTTTTGCATTTTATTCTAACTAAAGGGCAAGACATTAATCATGAGTAGAATATTTTTGTAATTTCATAGTGAGTTTACCTTTCTAATTCCTTTGGGTTCACATAGACACAAAGTTTTAATATATAACAAAAGCATGTATGAGAAAAGGAGATCATTAGACCTAGAATATGCTTAGGAAAAAAAATCAGAAAAAAATATGTGATGAGTAGAAGTATGGAGCATTTTAATTTGTTGTTGGTCTTTTGAGCTTATTTCCAAACACTAAATTTTATCCCATTAGTTTACAAATCTGTTCTCTATTTTTCTGTCTTTCATGGCTATCTTCTCACAGTTAGAGTAGTGCAATATTTTTAGTAAATTTTTTATATGTCACAAAGGTGTTTTCTGACTGTTTCTAAGAGTAAAACAGAATAAAAGAAAGACTGAATCTTGGCTTCCAGGGTTTGACTGGGAAACTACAGAGGGCAAGGTCTAAAAGATTGTGGGAAACTGACTCCGCTTAAAAACAGCAATTGAGTCAAAAAGACTTTCAGAAATCATTTAAGTCACTTTTAATGTATCACAAAGAGGAGCACAGGGTACAAACAGAAGCATTTCATTTTATGTTGTCAATATGTGTGCCTGGAGTTAACTATTACTTTGGAAGACCATTACCCATCTGTTGGAAGTTTCATAAACAAATATAAGTAATGACAGAATAATTTGTGAATCACTGCTTGAAGTGGCACAGGAGGAGGAAAACACAGAACAGAGGGAGGGCATGACAAATGCTGTTATCTGTAATGAAGTGAGTTGTGTGGGAAGGAAAAAAGGAAGACTGGAAGGATGGAGGAGCTAGTGGATGAAAACTGTGTGTGCAGTGAGGTGTGATGATCTGCCTCAAAGAGCAGCTTATGTCATGAACTGAGCTCCTGGTGTAGAGGTCAAGTATTTTTCAGTGCTTGTAATTTTCTTTATAACAACTCTGGCTCACGTGGCTAACTTTGGGCTCAAGTTCCCTGTTTTCCCTCGTGCAATGCAAAAAGGTAACTAGAGCAGGTTCTAGATCCCTTTGCAGGAGGGGTATTGGCCTTGCCCCTTGCTCAGCCTGAGTTTCCTTACTATGTCCAGCATTTCTGTGGCCCTTCAGTGGCCTGGGGTGTTCCTGTGAGGAAAAAAGTCTTTTGAATATTTAAATCAGGACGAACTCCCCTGAAATAGTTAAGAGAATTGGAAGTCTTGGTTGGAAATGTTTAGAAGAGAAAACATGAAAAAAAGCAAACAAAACCGCCAACTTTGGAATTTATGAGTTTTTTTCTGTGAAGCTCTTGCTTCTTTTCTTGTTTCCTATATGTAGGAAGCAATAAAAATAATTCTCATTGGTTAGAGAACCAAATGCATGCAGAATTTACTTTGGTGCAGAAATAAAACAGTATTATTGCTGGTATATCAACAAGACCTATTTGTCAGTGACTTACTCCGAGTGTAGGGGGTTGATAACCTAAATAAGTATCCCTTAAAAAGCCTAGCTAACTTCCTTGAAGTGTTTTTTCAAAGAAATATTACGAGTCTCTTTTTACACTTAGGTACAACGCTGTAATGAAGGTACAGTGCTGTAATGAGGAAAAGCAGTGGCTTCAGTAGTCCCAAGGGCAAAGACAAAACAGGAACTGAATGAGTGAAGCTGAAACTTTAAATAAATTCAAGCGATGCATTTAAAAAGTGCAATCACACTGGCAGCTTCCATCCTGCTACTAATTAATTCTGATTTTTGATTTTTGCAATCCATGTATAATGTGCATCATCCTTGAATAAATGAAGAAACACATATGGAATGCTGTCTGCTCAAAATTGATACAAGTAGAAGACAGAAATTGTGTACCCCAAAGACATCTTTTATTTAAAAAAAAAAAAATGTAATTGCTCTGCTAACAGTTTTGAAGACAGAGCTTTTCAGCTGGCTCATTTAGTCTTACCAGGAAAAAAATGTGAGAAAGATATGAACCATGTTTTGTGAGCATATAAAAGAGCAGTTGTTAAATTCCAAAACTGAATCATTGTGCATTAAGGATATCTTATAGCAGAACAGAAACATACCACAGTGGTTTTATTTTTCAAAAACTTACTTTTAAAATATGTTGTTTTACCACCTTGTGTGTGTATCCTTGTGTATCCTTGCACGTTTTTTTTTTTTTTTTTTAATTTTGAATTAAATCTTTATGAATTGCCAATTCCAAGAATGGCTAGTAAACATGATTTGAGTGTGTGCTAAGGGAATTTTATGGAAAAAAAGTCATGCTAGAGGATCTAAAGTTTCAGCAAGCAATTTAGACATGTGAAAGAGCTGATGAAGTAAATAATTATTTAATCTTATTTATCATAAGGCTTTTTCCCACAAGACATGCAAGCAACCTCAGCATTCTAATGGATGATAGCTTTATGGGATTGGTCCTTAAAAGGGAGTGGACAGATGTGTGGCAATTATAAAAATTAAACAAGTATTACAAAATTGAAGCATTTAAAGTTGTCTAAAATCCATGCATGGCCTTTTATATTTTGATTATGCTAAACAAATTTAAACGTAAATGAAGACATTTATAGTGATATATCATGACATGAGTGCAGGCTACCTTGATTATGCATTTAGAAATTACCTGATGAGAACAGTTTACACTCTCAACAAGTGGAAAATCAAACTGCAGTTGATTGAAGGGCTCCATTTAGAGATATCTGGGAAACAGTCACAGAACTGTAGTGTGCAGCAGATAATTGCTTTTCCTGCAAGTCAGAAATTTATATAGGGAAGGTAAAGCTCTAAAAAAGAGTGTAAAAGTAACATAGCTGCATATGCACTTTTCCAGAACTGATTCAACCTCCTAGCAGTGGAAGAGGGCTACAGCCTTGAGACCTGAATGCTTTGAGACAGTGTGGTATTTTCTGAGTCCCCCGTCATTGGGAGGAATGATGAATCGGACTCCACGTTCTTAGAAGGCTAATTCATTATTTTTGATCTATAAAGAATGTTATACTATAACTAAACTAAATAATACAGAAAGGATACAGACAGAAGGCTACAAAGAATGATAATGAAAACTCGTGACTCCTTCCAGAGTCCTGACACAATCTGACCATGACTGGTCAATAAGTCCAAACAATTGACATGAATCCAATGACACAAGGACCTGTTGGTAACCAATGTCCAAACCACATTCCAAAGCAGCAAAACACAGGAGAAGCAAATGAAATAATATTGTTTTCCTTTTTCTCTGAGGCTTCTCAGCTTTGTAGGAAAGAAATCCTGGGCAAAGGGATTTTTTAGAAAAAATAAAGGTGACAAGATAGCTTGAATGTCTCTGTAGAAAATGGAAATGTAGAATTGAGACCATAAAAATTACTCACTATAAAAATGAGGATTCAGAAAAGCAGTAACAAAGAGTGATCAGTCTCACTGATTTTCATCACACCAATGGCTCCCCTTTCATTTGGAGTGTAAGTTAAGAACACACCTGAAGAAAAGGGGACCACCTGAGGGAAGAGAAGGAGGGTGCAGTTTTCTTTCTGGGCAGAGAATCACAGTTTGAACCAGTTTCTGGATGGACACTGACAGGGATAAAAACCCAACGTGTATTGAGTTAGGAATATGTGTCTCTGTTGGAGACTTAAGGACTGATGAAGAGAGCAGGGAATGTACAGCATGAGAGGTGACAGAAAGAAACACTGTGGGAATTGTCAGGGAGTCTTCTAAACTTCCTGAATCCATCACAGATATTGAACCACCTGAAACTATTTTCTCTGGAGTGTCTTTCCAGGCACCCTTAAGTTTGTAACTAAAGACAACAGTCTCAGTATGCTAAATAAATCTCTAAAGTTAAAAAAAAACCCCAAACCCCAAAATAACGAACCAACAAAAAAATAAAGAAAGAAAAAACAAAAAAAACCAAAAAAACCAAACCAACAGAAAAACAAAGAAAGAAAAGAAAAAACCCCGAACACTGAGTTCCTGTTCCAGACAACCAAGTGTTCATTTACATTTATACCACCTGCACAACATTTTTTGGAGGCACTGCTGACCTTCCTGTGTGAAATTTCTCTTTTCTCCACCTTTCTCAAGGAAAGGAACTTGATATTTTCTATTTGTTCTTGTTTCTGTTCAGTGTACTTTCAAAAAAATTACTAAATTACTTAAAATTGTTTCTCTTCTTCAGTTAGTGTCAATATTTGAGTTCTGGTACAAATCTAGAATGTTAAGAGTGACACATTGCTCTGGTATCTTGAGTTTGGGCTGTATCCTCAATATCAAATATCAGAGAATTTCTGTCAATTTCTTTTAGGATGAGCTGATCTATGGATCTAGGAAAAACCCCACAAACTCTTCAGGCTTTTTCTTTTTTTGAGTGTGAGCCTTGTGGGTAACTCAAAATGTTCATGTATTCTTTTATAATGGAAAGAGGAAGTAAAACTTCAGCTAACCACAGAGGAGAAATAACTTGTTTCATATCACAAACATAATGTTTCAGTCCCTGTCTTTCTTTTCAGATATCAGCACCTTTTCTCCTCAATGTGTTACTGCCTCCCTCCAACTGATTGCTATTGCCATCAATGTCACTGTCATACCCCCTTTATAATCTGAGACTGGATCTAATTGATACTTCTGACTTTTTTCTTTCCTCTTTTTTGTAGTCCATGTGTTTGGAAATGGGGCTGTGTGTGCTGCCCCATTCACCTTCCAGACACAGTGCAGCATTTCTCCACCTATGTGGAAATATAAAGAAAAAGAGCACAGCAGGTCTTAGGGACCTCCTGGAATTTGTTTTAACCATTTGAATTGTTTTTGTCTGTTTAGAGCCTGTTTGATCCAGTTTGAATATGATTTGTGAGCAAATGCCCATTGACTTTTTAATCTATTTATTGTTTATGAATTCATGAAAAGGATAATGCTCTGAATAGGGGTTTAGCACTCCAAATTTTATTCTAGTTCTAATGCATGCTGCTAATCCAACCTAGTATGGTAATCCAGCTGGTTTCTCAGAGGCTGTCAAAATGCAGTATGTGGGTGTGTGTATATGTATATACACACACTGTAGAAGAACAAATCAAGAAACTGTTATATCAAGTTAAGACCAAATTATGGCTGAAAACGATCCATATTCAACTGGCATTTCAGACACTGTTTTGGAATGCAATATGTGCCAGGATAAAAATGAAGTAAGTGGCTCTTGGTTATCGTGACATTAGAACACCCAGATTTCAAAATTTTCTAGTTCTTCTCTCCACAAGGCACAATAAGCCAACACCTAATCCACTTATACTTTTGTATCTTTTTCTTTCCTTCAAGGTGAATAATGGGATGATTCAATTTTTTTGCTGCAGATCTTACCTGCTTCCAAATATTCCAAAATATATTTTACCCTTTGGAATTGTTTTTAATATCAATTCTTTAATGAAGTATATTGCTACGTATTGCTAAAGGAGAAGCAGCTGCCCAAGCATTTGGCACATATGTGAAAATATCTTCCATAACATTGATTATCATCCTACCCAATTTTGGGCACCACAAAATAAAAAAGATATAAAACTATTAGAGAGCATCCAAAGGACAGCCATGAAGTTGGTGAAGGACCTTAAGGGGAAGCTCTAAGAGGAGTGGCTGAAGTCACTTGGTCTGCTCAGCCCGAAAAGGAGAAGACTGAGGGAGATCTCATTGCATTTACAACTTCCCCTTGCTCGTGAGGGGAAGTAGATGGCCAGACTCTCTGCTCTGGGGTAATCAGTGATAGAATCTAAGGCAATGGCCTGAACTACTATCAGGGAAGGTTTAAGTTTGATGTTAGGAAAGGGTTCTTCCACTAGAGGGTCGCCAGGCACTGGATCAGGCTCCCCAGGGAGTGGTCACAGCACTAAGGCTGCCAGAGCTCAAGAAGTGTTTGGACAATGCTCTCAGGCACAGGGTGGGATTGTTGGGGTCTCCTGAGCAGGGCCAGGAAATGGATTTCGATGATCCTTATGGGTCCCTTCCAACTCAGCTTATTCTATGGTTCTGTGACCTAGTGAGACCATTCCTCAGGCTGCCCATGATGGTGGCTTGAAGCCCATGGTGGTGGCTGAGATTTTCTCAAGTTGGCAAAAGTAGCATCCTGAATAGCCTGTTCAAGGAGGACTTGCCCAGTGGGGTCAATCTGTCACATGTTGTCCCTTCAGATGTGGCTCAGGGCCCTTCTGCAGCCCCTGCTCATTGTAGGGATTCTGAGGACCACAACACCTGGGTGTGGTTACAGCAGCCCTGAGGCTGCTGACAGTCCAGGTGAGCTGGGATCTGAGCCCAAACTGCCTTTGGCTGGCACATCTCTGCCTGTGCCTATGGGAGATTCTACCACAGCAAGCAAATACCTCTGATTCAATGGGTAAATAAGTAATATCCATCTCATGTAGCTTGTAGTTGCCAAAATTTGTTCATGTTGAGCAGATTTCCTGCTAGGTTAAAGAATATAATTCATGTAGCAGTATATACATATATTAATTTTTCTTTTCAAATTATTTTACTACTGCACCTGCAAGTATTTTTAGATTTCTGCTGGATGCAGCTGCAATTTTTTGTTCCCATCGCATATGTCCTCTTAAAGGAAAAGCTTTTGTGTGTGTGCTTTCTCTCACTTTCTTCTTTCCTTTCACCTTCTACAAAAACCCCAGAATTATAAACAAACATGCACTGTTGGTATTTTGCATATAGAAGACACTGTTCATATTTTTTCATAGAATCATGGAATAGCTTGGATTGGAAGGGACCTTAAAGATCATCACATTCCCACACCCTGCCATGGGGAGGTGCCTGCCACTAGACCAGGCTGGTCCAAGCCCCGTACAACTTGTCCTTGAACACTTCCAGGGATGGGGCACCCACAGCTTCTCTGGAAAACTTGTGCCAGGGCCTTACCATGCTCATATAAAAGAAATTTTTCCTAATATCTAATCTAAAATAATACAGATAATCTAAAATGAACACAGAAGAATTATATTACATAATAATAGTAGATATAATAAAATATAAAAAATACATATATTTTCTATTAATATAATAACCATACAGTAATACAAGAAATAGAACAATATATATAATTACATATAATATATAATTATATATAACATATAATATATATTAAACTATACAATAATAATTAAATACAATGATAACAATACATCATAGAAACTAAGATTTTAGAGTTTATCTCATCTATCCTGCCTACACAGTAAGTTCACATCAGCCAATGTAAAGAGTAAATGGAAATAAAGGTGACGTCCTAACTCAATGTTTATTTCCCAAAATGACTTAATACTGAAAACACAAATCCAATAATTTTAAGGAACAGGAAGCCTTTGGTAAATGTTTTCCCTCTCTGGACTGGTGGATCTTAATCAGCTAATCAAGCAGATAATTTCTTTTCTCATACTGACTACATGGTGTTTTGTATTTGAGCAGAGATGGATGATGGCAGCCATTCATTTAGGTAATGTGGTAGCTTCCCAAAATACCTGATACCTATGGAAATTTCCTCCTACACCACTACTCCGTCTGTTACAATCATATTAATTTTCAATACAACTGAAAAGAAACAGTTGGCTCAGGCTCGTGGTTCATGTTGTAAATGAATCTGCCTGTCAGGACAGTGACCTAAAGTGGAAATTTGCAAGTAACAAGAGCTTGCCTTTACAATGAGCACTTGCCAGGCAATTATCACTTTATCACAATGATGAGGAAAATGAGTAGTTAGAGGAAAGGGAACTTGCTTTAATGTTATCTACCCTTGATATTGTCAATATAAAGATGTATTCTTTAATATAATATCAAGATGTATTCTATTCCCATCCTGAAGAGCTGTTGAAACCAGGAGGGGCATTGGTTTTTTTTTCCTTCTCTCCTCTTAACGGGCCCATCAGTGCCCCTCCCCGTGATTCAGAGATAACTCCCTCTGGGAGCCATTTCTGTTTATTGGACCCACCACATGACTCATGGAATGATAACAGCCCACTGGGAGCTGCTCCGCCCAGGGAGGAGGAGCTAAGCATCCCCACCTGGATATAATTTGGTGTTTGGGACAGAACAAGGAGTCTTTCCACTGGATTTCCAGAGTAATGGCTGCCTTTTCCACTGGATCTTCAGAGGAAGACCACACCTTTCTACAGGGTCCCTGCTCCAACAGAACCACATCTACCACTCCAGGAGGACTGCAGCCACCAATCCAACTGGACTCCTACCAACACCCTGACCAACAGGATGTCAGATTGTATTCTGACTCTGTCAGTGGTTTTTCCTTTTGTTTTATTGCATGTATTTTCGTTTTGGGATTTTTTTTCCTTTTCCTAATAAATAGTATTTCTGGTTTGGAGTCTCTCACTGTTTTTGTGCTTTCAAAACAGAACAGATATCATTGAGCTTTAAAGTGATATTCAACCTTCTATTAGATAAGAAAAATGGTAACTATTAAGTATGGTGATTTTTTCCAAGTTGCTTGGTATCTGTGACTGGGATGTCAAACCTTTGATTTCATCCTTGCAACAACCCTGACAATAGAATGTGGTTTCCCCCTCTGCTTAATATAAAATCCCAGCAGGAGTTCTTACTTTCAAAGGCATTTGATAAAGGAGCCCACTCATGGAGCTGAGAGGAAATCAATTGAACTTTTTCATTTAATGGGGCTGTGATGAGTAAGTCCCATGGTATAATGCATTGTTTTTATGAGATTTTTCTGACAGTGTTCTTTCTTCTGGCTTACTCTGCCTTTTGTCTCATGCTCACATTTATTTTTGGCAAGTCCACTTGTAATTTTAGGCCGTGAAATCTGGGATATGGCATAGCACTATGTTGGCACACTCTCATGAGATTTTAAATACTTTTTTATGCAGAACCTACCAGTGCGAGTGTTGTAGCAGGGTATCCCTGGCTGGGAAATGATTAGCATTGACTCCATTATTTCAGAAGGCTGGTTAATCGCTTTATTATACTATACTTATTAAGAAACTCCTAATAACTCACCCTTACCGATAGTCTGATACAGGCAGACTAGATTGGTCCTTGAATCCAGACACCACCACCACTAGCCAATTAAGAAATCACCCTTTGGTAAACAAATCTCCACAACACATTCCACATGTTCACAACAACAGGTACAGCAAGTGGAGATAAGAATTGTTTATCATTCTTTTCTCTGATCTTCTCACAGCCTTCCCCAGGACAATGCCTGGGAAAGTTATGTGTTGCTCTCTGTGGCCAGAGAGCTGTGGCCACACGAGAGCTGAATAGCGCTGTTACCACTAAATGAGCTCAAGAAGGAAATCTTCTGTGGCCCTAATGCATATTCTCCCATGCCTACCTTCAAACTTGAAGACGTACATTAAAAAGAAAATAATCCCTACTGCCCATTGGAAATTCCTGGCCTAACACAAATACCATAGGTCATTCCTATCTTTCTCTCCTCTCCCTGGGAGCAATGCTAATAATTTAACCTGGAGGTTGCAAGGCACCAATGAGTCATTATGAGCATGTAGATTCCCATTTGGCTGCTGATGGATGTTGGAATTTTTGTGGAGAGGGCTGTGTGCTGCAGCTGGTGGCTCCACAGAGCTGGTGCAGGCACAGGCCAGGAGCTGCTTGGTTTGCTGGGGTGGCATTTGAAGGCCAGTTCATGTCCTGGCTGTGCTGTACAGTTGTGCAAAGTGTCATTTCTCTTATGCCTCTCAGCACACACTTATGGAAGGAGGGCTCTGGATTCCATACCTGTCTTCCCTGTTCAGGGAAGTTTACTGGAGAATCATGAAAGGGCAAAGCAGGGACGTAATGAGGGTGACACACAATTGGACACAGCTTGGAGCTGTAAGCAAAAAAAATGTTAAAACCTACTATACATTCACAGATTCACAGAATAAGCTAATTTGGAAGGCACCCTCTGGAACCACTGAATCCACCTCTTGGCCCTGCACAGGACCATCCCCAAGAGTCACACCATGTGTCTGAGACTGTTGTCCAAATGCTTCCTGAACTCTGTCAGGCATGGTGATGTGACCACTGCCCTGGGGAGCCTGTTCCAGTGTCCAAACACCCTCTGAGTGAAGAACTTTTTTTTGATATCCTGCTTAAACCTCCCCTTGCACAACTTCAGGCCATTCCCTCAGGTTCTGAAGGGGCATTACAGAAAAGAGATCAGTGTCTGCCCCTCCTCTTCCCCTCATGAGGAAATTGTGGTTAGAGTCCTTATTTGTACACACAAAGGCTGAACAGCTTTTTGCTGGAGGCTGGTCCAACATTCAAGATCAAGGCTTGCCTTGGCTTTCTCTCACATCCTCTTGGAAGCCCTTGTCTCCAAATTAGGAAGTCTGTACTTTTATCTGATCCCATAAAAGCTACATTCCTTAGAGAGGATTTTCAGGAGAGAAGGTGTCCTACTGCTCTTTGCCTGTCAGCAACCCCTGCCCTCACAGCAGCTGCTGGTGCAGTCTTTGTTGTGTGGATTTTGGACAGCCTGATGTTCCCCAAACCTCCTTCCTGGCCAGGTGTCCTGTCTGGTCATCTCCAGCCAAACCCTGGGGCATGTGCTCCCCACTGGCATGGGTGTCCCTTCACCTGCTATTTAGTGTGATGTTTGTGGTGTGGGGAAAAGAGGGGCTTCTGATCCACAGCTCAGATTTTACCCAGATTTTACAGTATTTCATCCCAGTATTTCATCTATCACTTTCTAGTGGCTCTAGCACACACCCTCACTTTAATTCCTGAATTGTTTTCCTAGCTGTCCCTGTTATGAATTGTTAGCCTTGGATGGACTAGAAGGAGAACAGAGAAACCTTTCACAGAATGAGACTAATTTACTTATAGTCAAGAGAAACTGAAGTGATGGAAGAAAAGTGAAAAAACTACATTTTATCTTTTGGATGCATTTTTTTGTTTAATTTCATAATATTGAATAAATTTTGCATTTTTAAAGCTGTGGGACGCACAGGAAAGCACCCAGCTTGTTTGGAAGTCTGTGCTGACAGAAAAGGAACAATTGTGGAGAGATAATGGTACAATCTCTAAGATCCATAGGACCTAGGCCAACTGCTAAGCTTTATTTCAGTCAAGTCTCATTCTGGTTTAAAGAAGAAAAATAAAAAAAAAAAAAAGCTGGAACATACATACAGAGAAGAATTTATAGTTAGAAGATCACCACAGTGAGAAGATACAGGAAAACAGCTGAAAAATCACAGAATCACAGACAGTATGAGAAGAGATCTTAGAGATCATCTACTTCCAAGTCCCTGCTATGGACAGAAACACAAAATAACCTACTTTTGACTTTGATTTACCACAGAAATATTTTTGTTTGTTTAAATGCAGTGCAATAAGGTGGAGAAAGGTCGAGGAAGAGCAGCAAGAGAAAGTATCGAAAAATCTGTGTCACCATTGTTCTGTTTATACTGTGCAGATGGTTTATGTTGTTGTACTTTTTCTCCCCTTGGATGCTATTATTTTCCTTCCCTGATAGTCTGAAAGGGAAATTAAAAAAAAATTCCTAGGGTCAGCTTATTGATTTAGAGCTGCCAAATTCTCCTGATGTGCCATTCTAACAGCTAATTGAAAGGTTTCTGTTGTGTAATCAAAAGTATGCTTTTGGGAGCTGAAACACCTTGTTTTGTTTCTCAAATTTTTGATCTGAAAAACCTAGGTGAGCTGTTCCAGGAAGCTGACTATGGAGATGTATGTCCCTAATTTCCTCCTGTCACTGGCCCCAACTGTGCTAGCCTTTTTCGCTCCTTTTAACTAACTGCCATTAAAAGAAAAGTAATTGGCTTTGGATGCTTCTATTCCTCAAAACCTCATTAGATCTTGAAAACATGTTTTCTTTTCAAAATGCTACTTTCCATCTTCAATGAAGAAATAGAAATATCTAACTCTGTAGAAAAAAAAAAATAAGCCTCCGTATGTCATTCATGCTTCTGACTGTCTCTCTAGTCCATGTAAGAAACATTGTGATTGAAAGGCTACATCAAACTAAAAAGGCATTTCTTTTCCCAATCAGTCTGTCTCTTTCTTCTGCCTGCAAGCACCTCAGCTTCATCATAACTTTATTTAAGTGAATTCATCCAATACACATCTAAGAAGAATGAGACTTCTAATGCTCTTGAAATAATTTCCCAAATTTAAAGTATATTTATATATTTTGTTGCCTATATACATATGGTAAAAAGTAGGGTATTATTTTAAAAAATGTTATGGTCCAGCTTTAGCAGTGAGCACCTGCTCCATTAGTCTGTTTCTGGAAGTATGAAGTCAGGCAAAGCAAGTATCTAATCCTATGACATTTTTGTTTTTGTCAGTATTGGGCCTTGTCACAGGTATTGCTCCTTCCTTCCCACAACGGATGGTTTGGTGTCAGTGTGCTCTTTTTATCATTAAATTGCTATCATTTATATTGTTGCAGTGTTTAGTTGTGCTAGTCTGAGATTTGAGTCTTTGTAACAGAGTCTGTTTTCTAGAAGTGAATTCTCCTTGTAGAATCTAATGGGATTAACAGCTTCAGAATGGGAAATATTTTAAATCTCTGTTAGATTTTATACTGTGCCCACCCCTTTCCAGACGTCTCTTTGTGACTGCAGGGTGTGGGAACCTTGCCTTGAAGGTGTCCAGGGCTGGAATTTTTCATCCTAACACAACACAAAAATGCCTACTTACACTGACTGTTAGATGTCCTGCTGTCTTCTTCAGGACTTCTGCAAGGTCAACACTGCAAGTATTTTCTCGCAAATTCAGAAAATTCTGTGTCATAGAATAAATTAAGGCATAAGGATTTTACCTGGTAAGCCCCACGCCTTTTGTGCTCTGTAATGAAACAGGTTTTAATATGAGATTTTAAAAAGTAATAATTCAAGTTCTCATTTTCTTTTATTTTTTTTTAATTTTATTTTTTAAAGTACTTTGATTTTCTATTTCCAACTTTCTGGAAGAGTGATAGCAGGTGAAAATGACACTTTACAAAACTGAAATAAGATTCCCAAACCCTTGTGATTTCAGACACCAAGACTTAAGAAACAAGCATCCTAACATGCATGATAACATAGTGAATGATAGAAGTACTGCAGCTAAAAAGTTCAGCTGTGAGCATTCAATCTCAGAAAAAGATAAGAGAGTTTTCTCCCCAGAAAACATCACTTTTAAATGAAACTGGAAGAACTGCATTTGAATGTAATGTTGAGATTCCTGTTTAAAATGAATTAGGATCTCTTTATAAAGACATTCTGCAAAAATCACTAAACTCTTTTAGTGTTAGTCCTCCAAATACTAGAGTTGTCAGAATTTTCTACAAAATGGTAGAAAATTCTAATATTTTCCTTAAGGACAAAAACATTCAAGAGATAAAAACATATTTTCTAGCAGTGCCAAATACATTACTGCAGTGTTAGGCACAGGTTCAGAAACAACTAAAAAAGCCCATGAATGATTCAGCCATAACATTAGTTAATGTGTCATCCAAAAGTCCCTCCTTATACTCTTGATTTGAAAGGTCAAGTTTTGCTAAAAAGAACATTCTCAATGGTCCCAGGAGTTCTAATCTATCATAAATAACCAATGAGTTTGAGCATGAGACAAGATACATGGCGGGCAGAAAAACCAGCCACTCCTCAGCTGTGGAAAGGCAGCAAGGTCTGCTGGAGTCAGAACAAGGGCAAACACTTTGTCTTTTCATTCATTTCCCCCTCTATTAGAAAATGTTCTGCTCAGGACCAAGTGGGTGACACCAAGTGTGAACACAGCTGTCCTTGGCTGAACGACAATAGAGTGTCTTGACCTCAGTGAGGTGTTTTGGAGATAGATTTGTGTTCCAGGCTGTCTGAAATTATTTGACTATATAAATGCTAAAGGTGCTGATCCGAAGCAGTGTTTCCCCCTTTAATGTAATTTCTGGTGTGTAGAACAGACTCCCTTCTTCAGCTGGAAATTCCATTGGGAAATTTACTGTGAGAAGGGAAGACTCAGTCTCCTCAGGTGGGATCCCACTGTGAATCCTAGTGTGTCCAATCAAGTTTTTCTGGACTTTATGTGCTCGTGTTTCACCAGACAGAGCAAGGTAAGGACAGAACACTGATGTACAAATGGAAGAGAGACTCCACTACCCTGCTTGCCATTTTAAAATAAAAATTATTTCTGTCTCCTTGGGTGGAAAGGTTTAAGTGGGCTTAATTCCTGAAGCTGACAGATTAAAGCAATATAAAGATTCTCTTGTTCAAACACTTTCTACAGCAGTGTGATCAAAAGACTAGAGCAAATAGCAACTTTACAATGTCAACTGCATTTTTCTAGTTAAATAGGTGACTAAATTATATAAATACTATTTTTAAAATGTGTGTTTCTTAAAAAACAACAAATGATTAAAAAACCCAAACATGGACGAGCCAAATACTGAAAAGCTAGTGAATTCTTTTATTCTAGAGACCATTTACTTCAAGAAGTTATGCTCTTATCTGCATCTCCCAAGAAGAGCAGTGACTAGGAGCTCCTGTAGTTTAACTGCCTTCATTTTTCATGATAGGAGATGGGAACCAGCACTGGAAGAATATTCTGAATATGATGCATCATTTTTGGAGAGGAACAGGAGTTTAGGAAAGTATAATGCCAACATTTCCTATAGAAATTGTAATTTTTTCTTGTTGTTTTTTTTTTTAATTGAAGATTTCCTCTGTAAAAATGAGGTGTTACTTACCCCTGACAGTATACATTCAAAATGTGTTTTTCTCAGAATTGCTCTAAATAATACAATGGATTTGGCAGTCATGGATATATGAATACTTGCTCTATTTACTGCTTTATATAACCATTATGTGACAGTATCACCAGCCTGCTTAGAAGACCTGCCTGATTTTAAGAACAAATGTTTTGATTCAACGTATTTACAAAATCTGGGTGGCCTGGAAGCTCTGTGTTTGCACCATAATGAATTGATTTTTCAGCTACTCTGTAAGTGAATCAAATTAATGCAAATCTGTGATAGGATATTCCCTACCAAAAAAAAACCAACCCCAAATCCCTGAATCAATGCTTAATCTCTTTAATTCTTAGGCTTCTTGCTCTTGCAGTGCTTGTTAGGCTATTAATAGCAGTCTGTGCAATGCTGCCCACAGACTTTTTGACTGCCATTCATAAATACTGGAAACCTGAAGGTGAATTTTGATAATAAATGTCTTACAGGAACATATTTGTGCACAATGTAGTACAGACCTTTGCCTATTCTTCAAGGTTATGGACTTTGTAACAGCACAAGCTCCCTTGCACAGAGGCATGATTTCATCCTGGAATGTGGGGAATAATGCTCATCTCAGAATTTTTTGGCAAATGCATCAGTCTGTGTCTTGATGCATGACTGGATCTGTGCCAAAGATTTGAGTGTCAACAGCACCTCCTCGTGTTGAAAACTTACCTGTTTAAACATTCCTGACTGCCTTACTGACATACATTTAATACACTGCATTTTCTGTGCAATAAAGAATTAAAAATACTTCTCTGCTTCACAGAAGATCCCATTTATGTGGATTATTAGTAAAAATATGTGAACATTGCTAAGGAAAATGTTAAAGACTAATGCTATTTATGTCAAGAAATGTTACCACATACTTTTCAAGCAATGTATTCCATCATCAGCACTTCCTGCTCTTTCACACCCACTCTGCTTTGCTCCAGCTGGTTTGGATGCTGATATATGCCCATGGTTTGTTATATGCCAGTCTAGGTTACAGGTGATCTTGTAAAAAGTTGGAAAAAGGCCCCCAACATTGGGTTTATTTCATGTATGACAGTATTTGCCTTTACTGAAAATAATACAAATTAATTTTGTCAATGGCCAAGACACACTGATATATGTCAACAATTTTCTTATGACATGTGATTCGGCCAGAATTTTCTGCTCAATAAATGCAGAAAGTTTAAAACCTGTTCTTTTTTTTTTTTTTGGATAGAAAGTCTGTATTTTAGATTTTAAAAAAGACTTAATTTTTATTATTGAGTGACTTTAGGGAAAAAATATTGCAATCTAGTTAAACTATTTTTTTGGCTGTGTTTTTCTCCACTTACCCATGCTGTTAAGCAAAATTCTTCAAGGCAAACATGTATGGAAGAAGGTGATTCGTACTCCCTAACGTTAGGTTATTACAACTACTTGAACAGCTATGAGCTCTGTGGAGTCTGTCTGATATTCTGCTGCCCACAGCATCTTTTAGCCAGTTTGGGATGTGCCAGGCTACATGAGCAAACTACTTGACAGGTGGGAAACTGATGGACTGTTGGCCTCAAGGCAGCACTTATGGGGTCATACTTGAGACTGGCTGTGAGTGCAGATCCTGAGGGATCTGTCCTGGGGCCTCGCCCATTAAATGGCTTTACCAATGCCATTGCCCTTGTCAAGTTTGTGGATCATAGCAACTTGTAGGATGCTGTCTAAATTCTCAGAAAGCAGGGTGACCATTTAAAATGAGCCTTGCACACTGCAGGAATGAGCGAGTAGGTATTTCAATGACAGCAAACGCAAAGTACCATTCCAGAGACGGGATAACCTTCTGGAATGCCACTGACTGGCTGAAGATCAGCTCTGTGGAAAAGGATTTGGGCATACTGATGCACAGGAAGCTGAACAGGAACCACCTTGGAAAAGAGACAGATAAAGAGTCATCAGGGAAGTCATCAGGGGGACGCGGCCAGGTTTTTGCATCTGCGTGTGCAAGGACAAGAAGACGACAATGGGAATACAGAGGGGAGGCTTCTAACAGATAGAGGGAAAAATGTCTCTCCATGAAGACAGCCAAGCAATGAAGCAAATGGCCCAGTGAGATTTTGCAGGCTCCATCCTTCAAAGTTTCAAGAAGGAAGCTGTGAACAACGTGGTCCTTTGAGATGAACTGCTTTGGACACGGTCTTGGGCTGATTCTGTAATTCTCCTTGCTTGTCTGACACTCTCAATATTCTCTGATGTTTTGTGCAAGGCAGCCAGAAATGCAACTTCAGTGGCCAAAGCATGTAGTACAAATTTGCAGAGAAATTTTTTATTGTGCAAAAGGAGGCAGTTCCAACCTGGTGGAAAGAAGGTCCACACTTTCTCCTCACCTTTCTTTCCCTCCCTCTTGATACCTGTGCCCTTGAATAGCACAGGTATTGAAAGCCTTGAATTATTTTTCATCCCAGTTGTGATATCCTGTCTGAAATTCTTTCATCTATGAATGTGGGGGGCTAAACAGGGAAACTGGAACGATATGGCATGGTCTCCTATGAAGATATGAGTGTCATGTTAGTCCTTGACACTTTGGTCTTTCAGGTTAAAGAATTCTATGTTACATCCAGATTATCTCCCAGAGAATTTCACAGAAAACTGACAGAATTTGACAGTGTTAAAAGAAGAAGCAAACTAACAGTCAAAATTAGAATAATCCCTACCAGAGCATATTTTTCTGCCACCAGGAGAAACTGATGGGGGCAGGAAAAAAAGGAAGAAATCATTAACAAAAGGATAAGGCAGAGTAGATAAAAAAAAATATATACAGTGCTACACTAACATAGCATCAGTGAGGGTGAACCACATGACAGATGACAGAGCAGACTGCCTATCCAAGGAACAAAACACAAGTGTAAAAAGTACTTGACTGTCCTGTTTTCAAAAACTACTAGCATGTTTATGGAGCCTGGAATCTGATCAACACCATTGAAGCTCAGGCAATCAAAGCACATAAAAGCAGATTTGTTGAAATCTATAGCAACTAAGCACCTACCTGTTTATCCATCAAAAATTCCCATTAAGCATTCATCTACAACACTAGTCACTTTATTAACTTTGAAAAATTGATCACTTTTCTAAAAGAGTTCTGGCTTAAAAATAGGTTACAGTTTTTGAAAGGATTATCCATAAATGTTTTTTTACCAACTGGTACATAACCACCCTGCTTGGCTTTGATGGTCAGAATGATCAGGTTATGCTAATGTTAGTGGTAGTTACATTGCTAGAAACTTAATTTGTATGAAATGTCATTCTGAATGCAAGCTTGTATGAAAAATATTGCCTTGTATTAGTTGTTGTCACACCTAAATGGGTGTATGTTAGTTTAAGAATACATTTTCTCATGTAGTTATGTGATGTCTCTCCACAACTGTGACAAATCTGTCTTGGCTGAAGACAGGGTCAGATTTCTTAGTTCTCGTTTGGGTGACTTTAATCACAACATTGTGCTTTTCTCTCCTCTTCTGGGACATTTGTATTACCTAACTGTGCAGTTAGATGGCAAGTCTTCATCTGTAACATGTTTCTTTTCCTCCCCTGGAATTTGGCTTGGATTCCAGTTCTAAATTAAACGGAACTCCATTTTCCTTGTCTAATAACCACTGAGTAATTAGGCTTCTACATAGAAAAACAATTATCTAAAAAATGTGTTCCTAAAATGACATTTTGATCCTCCTCTGCCAGGTTACCTGCAGTGTGCAGAAAAAAATCTTAAATATACAGATGTATTTATACATATCCAGTTCCTGTAATTTGTAATACTCACTTCCATTATTTGTGTATCTTATCTCTTTGATATTACTGGAAAATATTCTTACTTCCTAAAAGAGACATTTGTTTCTAATGGAGTGGCCCATTTAAAGAGTCACATAATAATATCTTCACAGAAAATGCAGCTGTATAGCTCAATGTCCACTTCCAGCCCCTCCCCACCCCCCCTCAACTATTTTACTGTAAATGGTACCTGGATGGAAGCAGGTCTGATTGTTACTAATTGTTTCCATTGTCTTATTCAGATTAGTTTCTGTCTTATTTCCATTATTGGCCAAATTCGTGGGCTGATATTTGGAATGAACTTTGTCTAAAGTTCTAATATGCTGCTGTATAGTGCTGTACATCTTAATGTGCTTTTAAGGCTGCAGACCTAATAATTTGCAGTAATGCCAGTGAGGATTCCACCACTGGACGTGTCTCTCTGCACTGCAGTGGATTATGGAGATTGCTATTCAGCTTGGTTATTGCAGATGTACAGTTCAAAAAGGTCTCTGGATATTTGATGGCATTTGGGTGTCCCCAGCCTGGATCCTACAGCCCAGTACCCCACAGTTCTGCGTGAAACATTGTTCACAGTGAAACATTCCAGGGGCTGCTCCTGCCTCTAATTGCTCTCCCTGGCTGGTGCTGCACAGATCTGCAGTGCCTCATTTCCCATGTCAGTGTCAGCATCCAGCAAGACTCTGGTGTGTTTGGCCCCCTTTAGTGTTTCCCTCAGCCTGCATCCAGCTCCTGCTCTGCCCTCATGAGTAGACAAGATTGTGGGAATCCATAGAATCAGGGGGTTTGGGAAAGCTGCAAAAGGCAGGCCTCAGAGACAGCAGAACTGTGATTAGAGCTAAGCAGCAGCCATGAGATAAGTCAGCAGAAAAATTATTTAAAAAGTAGAAAAGTAAGGACAAATAGAACAATGGTCTGTGTATTAATGCTTGTCTAGAATAACTCTCTAAGCTACAGAAAAGTTTATCTAGTGAGACATTAGGAAATTCTAAGATTAATAATGGAGCTCTGTGCATTGTGTTTTAAGGCTTACAAGCAGGTATTGTATTTGAAATAACCGAAGGTACGTGTGCTTATAGTGGTTGGATGGAACTACTGTCAATATGCTTTTGCTTTGTGTGATTGGTCAAAAAACTTCTAAAGTGAGTTGTAACATTAAGTTCTTGGTCTGCTACCTGGGATGTGAGCTCCTGGCATCTTCCCATTGTCATAACCATGTAATGAAACTGATGCTGGAAAATAAAACAGCTCAAGGCACGTTCCACAGCAGTCCTGTGCTGTTTGTGATTTGTGCACAGACCCTGGAGGGTAATAAAGATGACTGACTTTGGTGTTTCAGAACATGTCCAGCTGGAACATACAGGTAATTATTAATGTTGGACTGAGTTCAATCTGAACAAATACAGCAAAATCAGCAGTGAACAACTATTTCAAAGTACCTGACCTAGCTTTGGCCATTCCACGTGAGAAAGCTTGGAAAGCACTCACATGGGCAGCTCAGCTGCCAGATCAGAGAGAATGGCTCTTCCTGGGAGAGGAGAAGTGATGATCATGTGGAGGAGGCAGTTTCATCCATATGCAAATGCAGGTAAGGAAGGTTCATATCCAGATGGTAGCTTGTACCAGGCAATTGGCAGTAATCTTAAAGCACATGGTTTTATGGGACATAGAACGAGAGGAGTAAGGCTTCCTATTTTTCTGTCATTTGTGTCCTGCTTTGCTCTCTGGCCAATAGTATTCCCATTTTCCCATTTCAAGGCACAGTCACTCTGTGGCATTGGGATGTTGCCTGGGCAATCAGCCTTTGGCTGCTGATTTTCCATCTAAATGTGTGAATTGGTGGGAGACTGCTGTCTTCCTTTGGGAGCCCACTCTCTGCTACTTAGTCTTTGAACAGACTTGAGGTCCCTGAGCCCCTGTCCCTTGTGTCAAATTGAAAATTGATCAGGGGCTTCAAAGGCCACTGGGGGATATGGGTCTGAAGACCCAAAAGTTAAGTGATTGTATGTGCTTAATTTCCTTTGCAAGTTGGGAGAGCAAGTATTTTCAAATTTGTTTTTCATTAAACTATCTTTTAAGCAAAAGATTAGATGCAGTACCAAGAGAATTGTATGATATACAGCATAATTTTTCAGAATATGTGAACAAATAAAGGCAAATATCACACAAACTGATAGCGATGGCCTCTTGGGCTAAGGCAGTTTAAGGCCAGATGTCACAAAAATTGTCATGAGACCGTTAGCTATAAACAACTTTTTATTTTTAACCATCCTGCTGCTTGTTTCCCTGCCATTTCTCATGAAAATCTGAATGCTTTTCCTTTCAAATATTGACAAGGGTTTACAAAAAGGTTTTAAAAAGGGTTTTAAAAAAGGTTATCAGTGCATGAGTTCTTTGTAGCCAGTAATTCCCAAGGCAGCTGTGAATTTGGAAAAGCAAACAGCACTTGGCAAATGTATCTTGGAGATAAAACCCCAGACAAAAGCTCCTTTCCTGCAGATATGTGTTTGGTGGGTGTGAACCATAGAAATCATGGCTAAATTATTTTCCTTTCTCTGGAAAGGAACAGAAAATGAGTTCTGAGCAGCTTTTATAAACCCAAAAATTCAGAGTATGTGTGTGAAGCACCAGTAGAGGGCATTAATAGCCCATGAAGAAAGCACTGCAGCAATAGTAAATTATGAAATGTATTTGTTTTAGAATTAAAGTTGTAAGAGCTGTAAACGGTATACTTTTGCATCCTTTTTGCATCAAAGCATTTGCCTGTTTTTAACCCTGAATGCGTGGTTCATTTAGCTTTTTTCATTTAACTGGCAATAAGTAAAGCTTCTGAAATTTTTCATATCCCTCATTTTGAAAGTAGTTTGCAATCCATTCAGTATTCAAATGTAGTACTATTTCCTCTTTCTGACAAACATGGACTAATTAGGCTTTCCAACAGACAAGTGATTACCTGATAAATGACCTTCTGCAAAAGGCTGCAGTAAAATAAATTAAAAGGCAGATTTAGCACAAATGACGGCCAAGCAACAAGGTGCGGGAAGAAAAGAGAATCTTTGCAAAACCAATCTGTTTCAGAAGCTTTAGAAAGAATGAAAATGTTTGCTAATGATGTCTGACTCTGTGTGTACATTCTTAAACACAAAATAGGATAGGCTGCTTGCTACACTGGCCGCTAATTCCCTTGAAATCATAGTTACAGCAGGAAGGAAGCATGAACACTTTTCACAGGATACTTCTCACCTGCGGTCGTTTCTGAAACAAAACGTGAACAGCAAGCAGATGACAGAAGAAAATGGCTGAATTGCACATAGCTTCCAGCGCCTTTTTTCCCCCCATTTTTATTATCCCATCCCATTTTTGGGGTCTTTGATCTGTTTTGTTTTGTGCCCAGGGGCGGTGGCTGTCCCTGCCCCACACCCCATCCTCCCTGGCTCTAGGGCTATGGTGGATGGAGGGGAGCTGAGCCCCGGCTTCCAGGGGGAGCTGGGGCGGGGCGAGAGGCAGGAGAGGCGGCTCTGTCTCATCGCTCCGCCGCTTCCAGTGCACACGTACGGCTGGTGCCTCTGACCAGGGCTCCTGCTGCTTCCGTGGGATTTGCAGGCTTCTTTTGTTTTTTTTTTTTGTTTTGTTTTGTGTTTTTTGTGGGTTTTTTTTTTTTGGGCCTTTTTTTTTTTTTTGTTTTTTTGGCTTTTCCTTTTTTCTTTTTTGTTCGTTTTTCTTTTTTTTTTGTTGTCGTTTTTTTGTTTGTTTTGTTTTGTTTTGTTTTGTTTTTTTTTTTTTTTTCCCTTTGCTCCGGCACGGTGACTCTGAGCTGGCCGGCTGCGCTCCTTCGGCTGCCCCGCTGCCGGGCAGCCCAGACCCGGTGCGTGCTCCGCCTGCACCCGGCGCTGCCCTCGCTCCATGCCCGGGGGGCTGTCCCCACCCTCCACACCCCTCCGGATCCGAAGGACCAGCCAGAGCCGGTGAGAAAAGCCTGGAGAGTCTTTTACCGCGTTCGGGAGCCGAACTGCTGCTGCCCGACGCCCACCGTACCTCCATCATCGCTCCGAGTTTGTGCTACACTGCAGCTTTTCACTGCCGGGAGCTCCTGCTGTTCCAGCTTGCTTCTCCTGAGGCTCCTGCTACAGCTCCTTTCGCTATCCAAAGGGAGCACCGATATACTCCCAGGGATATCAAACGAAAGGATTGTAAAGAGCTGTTTCCAGTTTGCTTCTCCTGAGGTTCCTGCCACAGCTCCTTCCGCTGTCCAAAGGGTGCACCGATATGCTCGCAAGGATATCAAACAAAAGAATTGTAAAGAGAATGTCTTTGAATTGTTGTTTTCATGGGATGTCCAATCTCAGTCTACTCAGATTAAGTAGGTTTCAAGTGTACCACGTGCAATCTCCATGTGTGTGTTCTGACACCCTTTCGTCATCTCTCCCTTCACCAATTTTGCCATGTGCCTCTGAAAGCAAAGAGAAACGAAACATACCACTTAGTGTTCCTCCAGAATCAATCTTAGTGTTTGAGGGATGAAAACATTTCTTTTTATCTAGCCAAGAAATTAAACCTTCAGGAAACAAAATCTTTTTTTTTGCTCAGTACTGAAAAAAATTAGTTGTGAGAAAATATTTCAGCCATTGAAATACTTCAAAAGTTAATTTAGCAGTTTTCAAGATGTGAGGAAAAAACGAATTGTGGGAGTGTGAAACCTGACTATTTTTCTCAGCATGTCAGCAGTCCCTAGAGTATGTTTTCCCCTCATCTACTACTGCTTGATCAGATGTGTCACAAACGGGTATGGTTCAAGAGCTGAATTTTTACTTGGCATCCAGGTCTGCTGATTTCCTGTTTCTGACTCTTTCCAGAATCCCTGATCTCACATCACATTTAGTGATAGGAGAACCCAGCCTTCACTGAAAATGTCAGGGCCATTTCCGCACGTATGCACTGCTGTGTGTGAGAGAGAAAGAAACCAGAGGCCTCAGTGTCCTCAGTGTTTAATTCCCAGCTCCTACTTCAGCTAAATTAGGAGCCAATTTTCATTGGTTCAATAAATTGTTGCAGAAAGAAAGCTCCTCCTGAGGGTAGTTCAGAACAAAAGACTATGTTAGGCCCTCTGTCAGTATAGTTTTACTTCTCCCATTATACTTATCCAGATTTTTCCACAGTAGAACAACATTTAAATTAATATATAAACCCTATAAATTAATAGAACTATATTTAATTAAAATTTTTAAAAAATAAAGTGGTATGTGAAAATAAATCTTACCTTCTTATTTTTTTTGATTGCTGAGGTCAATTGCTAAATGAGAGCTTGAAATATTTCCCTCTCTCCCTCTAATATATCCTAATCTGAAGCACAGATTCAGGCCATTGCAGAAGATAAAGAATACTGTACATTGCTTTTAGGTGTACTTCATTTTCTCAAAGCATAAACAGAAGGCAGTTGTTTGTGTCTCTGATCTGTAGTCTCCAAGACTTCTTTGATCCCTAAAGGTATTGCAGGACCTACAGTGTATCAGAATAGCAAATGTGTTTTAATACACTTTCTGGCTCAGGGTTGTCCAGAAATTGACAAAAGAATGTCCAACATTTCAGAGCAACACTGCCATCTAAACCTTTTTAGATGCCTTTAGGTGAGAATACAGAGAAGTATATAATGAAAATTCAAACACATCATGCAGAATATTTGGTTTGTAGGGCCTTTTAACAAGGCATTGGGAATCATTAAGATAACAGCACAGATCTTCCTGTGCTAAAAAACCTTGTTCCCTCTCGGTGTTGGCACAACCAAATCATTTAGGCCACAGTGATGATTTACAGGGAGAGAGGGAAGGAGTAGGAATGTGCCACATAATGCAGTAATGGCCAGCTGGCATCAGTTTAATTATTTTGTTTCTGCTTACCTTGTGTGTCCCCTTTTTATTGAAGAAGTCTTGTAAGAATATATGTTTTCCCCAGGTATGTATACCATGACACAGCTGGTTGGCTGTTGGACAGCAATGAATGGCCTCTCTTGGGTTCTCCACACTCAGTAGCAGAAAATAAATGGACTTCTGTCTTGCCATGGATGTACTGACCTAAAAACAAATTTAGGAATATTATTATGCATTTATAAATATTTATAAATACTGCTGGAAAGTTACTGCACCTATGTTTTTGCTGTTATCATGAAATTATTTGATTTCAGCTGGCCTTTCTTAATTTGTCTCAAGACACCTTATGGCCACATGTATTGCTTTGGAGTAGATAATTAATTGTGATATTGAAATTACATTCTTGAGATGAAACCAAGAGATGGAGTGGAAGGTTGAAAACTCCAACCTTTCAGAATTCATGCAGGAGTATTTTTTGAGTCTCCTGGCAGCCTGTATTGCTGTACCTTGCTGAGAAAATCCACTCCCCTAATCATGGCTCAGCATAATCCATGATATTTTGTAAATAAGAAATAAGGGTGGGCAATTTCCTGCCCAGGTGATTTTTATTCTCATTTGCTTCTACATAGCAAGGATTTTGTTCTCAAATTTTAATGTGATTTGAGGGTGTTTGGCGATTGGATTATTTCCTTGGTTTCTTGATGGGATCCAAGTAGATTAAAAAAGACATTTCGCTTAAAATAAAAGAGCAGAAATAACCCACTTTCCTCTTGCTCTGCCCCCAGATGCAAAGATAAGGATAGGTAAAAAGATGAGTCTGTCATGCTTATATTTAATAGATGACAGTGTTGTTACAGGAACTGAGGTAGGGAAATGAATTTTTTCGTTTGATATTGACAGTGCTCCTTTAAACAACAAAGGCAAAAGTAGAAAATAGCATTTCAAAAAAAAGTCAAAATATAGGTCATAAAAGCCCATATTTCAATTTTGTAGATGTGTTCATTCTTCGTGCATAATCTGCATATCTATTACATTACTCTTTTACTTTTTATCATTACTTTTACTCTTCACTCTGAAGTCAGTGTTTAGGAGGCACGGGCTATAGTGACACATGACATACAATGTCTTGGTGCAAATATTTACAAGTGTTTAGTGCCAATAACAATTGCAATATTGTTGGTAAGATATACTGTAATTCAAATGCAAGATTTTAATGAAATTTAGCAAAAGTTTGTATTATACCTCAAACTACTTTGTAACAGTTTGTTTTGTCTCCTATTTTTTGGTGTATAAGGAACAACTGTATTAGTGTCACATAAATAATTGATTTGTGAAATAATAAGGCCATGGAAAAACCTGTGACAGTTAAAAAGAAAGTGTTCAAGTTTGGAATTCAAGATACTAATTTTCTTCTGAACCCAACTTGAGACAGCTTTTGTCTTTTTAGGAATCTGCATTTGGTTTCCTGTAAGATGCAAATATCTTATGGATCATTACCCTTTAAGATACTAGTTAGCAATTAAATGAAATTAATTTTTTTGTCCAAGCATTAATTTTTTGTTGAAAATTATATAAATTTTATTTTTCTTATATGAATGTTGCCATTTTAATGTCATTAATGGCATGAGACCATTATCTTCAATTTTCGTCAGAACATTTTATTTGAGATGTGAGTCATTCTTAAAAGCTATTTGAATCCTGCAGATTTAATTTAAGTAAGGCTTATGAGTGTTTGAAATAAAAGTTCTGTCTATGCTTCAGGTGAGGACTGTGCAACAGACCTTAGAATTCAATTCAGCAAAACAATTAAAATTACATTTAGCTTTAAGTTCATGACTTGTTGCCTTTATTTTTTTCTTCTATTTAATGGTTCTTCCTGCTGTTATAATTCATTCAAGATGCAATTTGGAATCTCTATCATTTGCAGATAGCTCTCATGTGACAATAATTAAAAGAAAGGAAAAAGAAAAAAGAAAAAAAAATTCTCCTTGCTTTTTATTTCTGTTCAGTCACACCACAGCTTTGGAAATAAGATAAAGTAACTCTAGGAAATTTTCTGACCCACCATGTATGATACAGAGAAAGATCTCTGCACATGAATTCTACTGCATTACCTACCATGTGTACACTAGTCTCCACACAACATGGGCAAAGCAATATTTTTCCAAAGCCATATAATGAGCACCTACAACCCATCCCTACAATGTGCTAGGCTGCCCTTGAAGCTAGTAAATATTACAGCTCAGAGCTATGTGGGAAATCTTTGGACAATTTAAGTAATAAACATATTTTTCTTTATTATGTGCTATTTCATTAAAATAAAAAATGAGCATATTGGAAATGGACTAGAAAAAAGATTAGATGTGCACCATCTGTATTCCTTTCTAATGTGAACTCTAGAGACAATTTAATTTGCCATTATGAAAGAAAGTCTCTCTGAGAATACTGCATTTTTATGCAGAAGGAGTAGCAAAAATGTAGTAAAAAAAATTGTCCATTTAAAATATTCACAAATATTCAATCAGCTAAGTGCTGAATTGTGTTCAGTGACATTCACCATTATTTTATATTCACTTCCACAAATGAAAATACATTCATTCAGATGAATTTAGTCCCTGAAGTGGATGCAAAAATCTCTGAAGCTTCCTTGCAGGTTTGTGTGGGTGGTGATTCACACTGATATTTTGCTCATTCTTGGAAAGAGAAAGAACTGGCTCAGCAGTGAAAGTGTTCAAAGGCAGTGAAATACAGAAATGGTGTGATATCCGTGATCAAGAGCTTGCAGCCATCAGACCTGATCCTGCAATCAAGGCACGTGTGTGGCTAAGAAAGCCACAGAGTTCTGCTGACTTTGAGTGGGTGTATTGGCTCATGAGTCTGCTGCTAATACTGAACTGCAGGATTGAGGTTTATGGAATGAGTCAATTCTGTAAAATCTATTTCAGAAAAAAAAATTGATGATGACATGACAATCCAAATAAACTAGTATATATAATAAAGCGAGCCTCTCTAGGTAGGCCCTATTATTATATATAATATGCCCAGCTAGCTCAGTAGTCAAGTCTTTAGCAGAGACCCAATAGCTGAGTTAAGCAGGGGCCAAGCCACCGGGCTCCTTCCTAGCGAGCTAGTGATATTCAGCTTAGTGATTTGTCAGCTCTTTCACGGATTTCAGCTCTGCTGCTAGGAAAGATCGCCTCGGGGCAATGGCATAGCAGACGGAGAGAGAGGGGTCGAGAAGACACCGTGGTTCCGCAGTGATGGTTTATTCGGGAGGTCTGCGAAGGGTTACAGCTCTTCTTCTTCTCCAACTTGTGGGGGTACAGAGCGCTATTTTTATAGCCTTGGCATGGATCCAAAACCAGCCAATAGCCGCAGGGTTAAGCATATTCCTTAACTGACCAATAGCTAAAGGTTACAATAGTATTGCCTTAACTGATTAAAGGACAGGGTTTCAACACGGTCGGGTCAGAGGGACAAGATAACACTTGCTCAGGAATGACTCAGCATTCAATTCTCCAAGGAGCTTTTCCTGTATCTTTGGGGTTCACTACAAACTAGGATTTGTTCCATAGGCAATGTATGAAAAGAAACAGGTGATGGGATTCTGCATTATCCCTTTTTGATTAGCAGCTCTATCTTAAAGGTAACTAGATGGGATGCTGCTAATGCATTTAAAATAAAGAGATTAAGTGAAGAGAGTCTATAATGGTGAGAACTAATTAATATATGGTGTTAGACTACAGTATAACTATAATTGTCTTTGCACTGTGGCGGAGCCATGCTAATTCTGTCCAAGTCTGTAATTTTTGTGGTATGTGAAAAACCATAAATGAAACAACATTTTGGTACATTTGGTACATTTGGTGCTGTTTTTGGACTGTCTGCTTTTAGGAGAAGGCCAGTTGTTCAGAGTGGTGATCTGAACACCCCAATTATCCAGTGGATAAAATTACATCTGCAGCTCATCAACTTCCACTTCTGCATTTAAAGAGAGTGTGTTTGAGAAATAAAAAATGGGGAGATCCTATCTGTTTCTGCAATAAATATTAAAAGGGCTTTCTGCTTAAACTAATATGTAAGAGAAACACCTCTGCCTTAAATTTTCTCATAAATATTTCAAACCTGTCTCTCTCCAGTAGCAGTGGTTTCTTGAGGCACAGAGCTCATTCTCTGCCTGTTATACTTAGTTAGTAGTAAGTCTTTCCTTCAGAAAATGCCCCATGCAGAAAGTGTGCAGAATTGAATTATCATCATTGCTGCAGAGCTTAGAGGATGCTCTTGTACAACATAATGAAGGTAGACCTAAAACCCAATCTCCATGATGTTATTACAAGGCAAAGTTTTTCATCCTTAGATGAATATTAAAAGTAAATGCAGAGTCTTACTTCTGTTTTTGCTTTTAAATGAAAACTAATGGGTCTAATTCACTTGTAAGTTTCATAGAATTTTCCATTCACTTGTAAGTTTCATAGAATTTATACCACAATACAGTTTTGCAACTGTATTGTGGTATTAAATTCAATCGAGTTTCTTCAGCTTAAGACAGCAGCATGTTTTTGGCTCAGTCTTCTGTCTTGCTGGCAGACCTGATGTGCATTTTTTGGTGAAAATGTTACTAAGACACTAACAACTGCTTGAGAAAGTAGACTTTTGTTAACCACTGGATGTGTGCAAGACTGGTGAGAAAAAAAACTTGCAAGAGTAAAAAACTTAAGGGTTTGGGCAATGTATGAAAATGAGTGAGACAAGTTTGCAGGAAAATTTACTCTGGATTCTTTTGCATTTACAGTAAGAAAATGTCTTCAATTATATTAGCCAAAAATGGCTATTCAATGCATTTGTGCTGAAGACAGAACACCAATGAGCCTTGTTGCTCAGCATGGTCTGGCACACAGTTGCTGTTTGCACTGAAAAGAGGGCTGTGAACTCCAAGAGAAGACAATCAGTGCTCTAAAGAGTCTTGCTGAAAAATATCTTACAATATTGTGGTTTTCTCTAGTGATACTAAATGGCAAAACCAAAGGCTGCTTATTTTAAAAATCCAAATGTGTATCCGATTATCTGGGATTGTGTGAACAGGTACCTGGGTATTAAATTGAGATGAGCTACCAATTTTACCAACAAAGCCTATGCATTATTTAAATGAAGACTGCCACTCTATCCCTAGTTGCTTTAATTGCTTCACTTGAATGTGAAATGTATTTATCTTTTACTGTTGCTATAAAATCTCTTCCAAACAAAATCTGCAAACACCACAAGGGAACTGTCTCCTTACTGGTAAAATCACTTCTATTATTTCTATTTTTACTATCATGGTTCAGAAGAAGGTGCCTTCATGAACAAGGATTTCATGTCTAGAGAAATTGTTTTCTTGTATAATATATGTTTTAGAATTATACATTTGTCTATTGCTGCCAGTAAAAGCACATGATCTGTTAAGCTACATTTAATCAACTAAAATGAGTTTGTTTGCCAATGCATACTGCTGATATCCTACTTTCAACAGATTAGAGAGTGTTTTATACAGGATTTTCTTTTATTTCAAAAGACCAGAGATGGCCACTTCCAGTAATTTCTGACAAAGGACCCATGTCTTGCAGCCCCATAAATATGATTGTATTTATGGCCAGGACTCTTCTCAGCCCACTGGTCTAAGTGCAATAAATGCCATATGATTATAGTCATGGGACTTCATACAATGACCCCATTTAGGATATATAAATGCGTTTTTTCAGAGGAGTTTAAATTTACATCAGGAAAGTTGCTTATTGAGGAGTCGTTTTTCTTTACTTGACAACCTTCCTTTCTTTCTTTCTTTCATTCATCCAAAACAGCTGAACTAAAAGACTGCTGTGAGACTTGTCTGGTATTTTTTTTGTTGCCTTTTTTTGTTTTGTTTTGTTTTGGTCTTTATTTGAGTGGGTTTTTTTGGCTTTTGGGTTTTTTTTTTTGTTTTTTTAGTTTTTGGATTTTTTTGATGGTTAGGAACATGATGTACTGCAAACTCTAATAATACTAAATTTAAAATAAACTGGAGAGAGAAAATATTATAGCAGTGTTAAAAAAAAAAAAAAACGGCAAAAAAACCCCAAACCCCAACCCTACACATTCTCTCCCACTGCAGATCAGGGAAATCTCATAATGATTTGAAACCATGGCAGGTACCTACGGTAAATATGTTTTGGAATCTCTGCACAGTCAGCTTGTTCTCAAACTCTAACACCTGTTTCTCTAAGTTTCCTCTCTCTGATGAATGGCTTAAGGTGTCCATTATACCTCTGGCAATCCTTCTCTCACCACCCAGAGGGTCATATCTGGATTTTGAGAAGAATATTCTCAAGATAGAATTTGAGTTTCATTTCTTTTGTTTGTGAACTGGAAAAATGTATTTAATAATGGAAATGCAAATGGTGGTGGATGTACCAGAGTGCTGCCTTCCCTACATTAAAATTTTAAAATCATCAGAAATTCATCACATTGGTACATTTTTCTGTTTCTTTACTGAAAGCTGATTAGATGCTTTAATAACCCAATGCTTTTTTAATCCAGGTTTCCTAAGGAATTTTGTGTACATGATGACACTGGCATTTTCTTTTACTACAAATAATTTTTGAACTGGTTTCTTAATTCCAGGGAAATGTAATGGTGAAAGTTTAAAAGCAATCAGGTTATTCTGACAATAATGTACTGAGTAAAGGAGAGAGACCTAAAACAGTGCCCTACAAAGTATGAGATGGCCACAATATGAGGTACTAGAACATGCCAGTAAATGCTGCTCAATCAAGAGAAAAGCTCTAGTTGGGGGAACTGTGTGTTTTCATGGAATTACCCAAACGTAAGGCAAAACCTCAGGATCCAAGTCTTCATTACCTCTCCTGTCACAGATCTGTATGTTCTGCTGATATTTCACTACATTTGTTTTCCCTCTTTTGTAAAATGTAGGCCACCTGTATGTATTTTTAATGAAATAGGTCCTTAAAGAGTTTGTAATTTTTCTACAGATTTGATCCTTGATGTGGCTGACTTAATGATTAATAAATAAATGAACTTTCACTTTGGTAATGAATTTACTAAGCACTCCTAAGCATTTGAAACTTTTTTTAGCAAGAGTAGCTTATAAATTGCAATAATTTAAGGTATCAGATAATACCTTTTTCCTGACCTAGAGATGGGCAACTGAGAGGCATTTAAAAACTTTTATTCCATTTTCAGTCTCATGTGAAGGGTGAGACAATACAGATGCTATAATTCACACTATCACAATCAGAACCAATTATCTCTCTAATTACAATGCATTATAAGTGTTTCTTGGCCTATCAGCTTTTTGCTGCACCATGCTGTAGATGCCTTAAAGCCAATCATCTAAAACTACCCCTTGTGGGTCCTACTACAATGCATCTTTCATAGTTCTGTTTCTCCAAATTATCCAGTCTTATTTGCAAGGCCATCCTTTGAACCTTGTTTCTAGCTCCATTTCTTTCCCAACAATGTCTGTCCCATTCCATGGCGTTTCCAAGTCAGCATTTCTTATCTCAGAGTTTGCATACAGATTCATACTGTGTGAGCCTTCTGTCAGGTTTTGAGAATTTTCTACAAACCCATTTCCTACGTTAAGGTATTTGTTTTGTTATTTGTATTTCTGGCTGGATTTAACTCCGTCTTTGCCAATGCTTTGCCTTCTCCAGAGCAGAGTCTGCCAGCTCAGTGTTGGTGGTTTCTCATGTGCAAGCCCAGTGTTCTGAGACTCATTTCTCAGTCAAAATATGGAAAACTCATCACAAATTATTTTTCTGCAAACACTTTCAGGGTAGCTGTTTCACCACAAAATGTGAATGTCAAAGCCTTGAATGCTTCCTTAGTACCAGATTTTGGTCCTTCATGCTACAACACTGAATTAAGATCCTATTCAGTTCAGCACAGAACAATATTTTCAGGAGGTGGAGCAAGCATAATACAACAGAGTCTCTGATTCAATTGCATTGACTATGGAGACTGACTGTAACATTTTAGTATCCTCTAAAATGTTAATTTTTAAGAGATTAAAACACTTCCCAACAATTTCAAAAGTGATTTAAAAAAGAGAATGATGAAGTCAAACCTGGTGCCTGTTTTTTCTTTGACCCAAAATCCATGTTATAGAGACTGTGATGCAGTTGTTTATTAACTCAAGAGAAACAGGCATTTACTCAAGTAATGTGCATGTCTACGAGATGCTTGCATTTCAAAATAATTTATTTCAGGTTCTGATCCTAAAGGAGCAGAATTCATGGCTATATTACCAGTGATGTGAAGGTTTTCTTCCTGACACTTTTCCTCAGTCCATGCTGACCTTGATATTTCAGGCGTCACCATGCTGTAAGATAAAGTGGCAGGCTGATAAGTATTAACTGCAAGACATGAGTGTTCAGGTCAGAAAATAAAATGCATTTGGTATTATGGGAATTGATGGTTTTCAAATACTGTGTGCTTCCATGTTCAAAATTGCACGCCAAATTATGCCATCTGGGAGGACAAGTGTTGCTGTGCACCAAATGTAACTCCAGGCTGAAAATTAGCTGAGCTTCTTATTTTAATCTAACAAAACAATAAAGAAGCCTGCTCTGTTGCCCAGACTGTAGCAGATTTTCTTAACATATTCTCTCCTGACCTTTTAATGTTGTTAAAAAAATAGTTGTTCAATCAACATCACAGAGTTTGTTTCCATAAAGGCTCTCTTAGTGTTCTTATGCTGAAAACCTGAATTGGTGGTCACCTTCACTTACCTCCATAAATCATTGATTTGACTTAGGCTGGAAGCACGGAATGCAGGAAGGAAAGAGTCTTTTTGGATCATGGATCATTGTCACCATCCTCTCTTCCTTTGTGAAAATTGCATAGACTTTCTCCACTCATTTTGAGACCCTTTTTACTTTTGTTACATTTAACAAACTCACTTGTATAAACAGTGTAACTCACTTATATCACAGTGTAAAAACTACAGAAAAACCATAAACCGAGTGGAACTTACAGAGATGAAAAATGGACCCATTAAAAAGCTAAAGACATCTTGTGGATAATGGGTAGGTTATACTGTGCAACTAAATGATCACAGACAGACAACTTTGATTTTTAAATTTACTGATGCTGATCATGGATTCATATTGGAAATTAATTATACATAGGCCCATTACTTTTGTTTGAATGCCTGAAAAAGCATGCATAATGAAGTGTTAATTCAGTGCTATTAAAAATGCTATTTCTCTTTGAAGTAGATTTTGAAATGTTTTTAGGCATTTTAAAGATAGGTTCTTTATGGAAGGAAGGTGCTCAGTATGTTCTCAGGGCCTTTTATAAGAAGTCTCAATGTGAGTAGTCCAGCAACAGCATTTTTAGAGGCACTGGTTTGAGTAACACTGGTTACACTGAAGCAGCTGTGAAGTTTTGCATGTGCTTTAGCAGAACAGGTGAGGATCTATAGCATCAGTAACCACCAAGTGGAAAATGCTTTCATAGTTGCTTTTTGAGTTTTATTCTTGTCTCTTTTACTTCACATTCATCAAAGGATTAGGTTTGTACTGTATATGTGTACCACGGGGACAGCAATCACTGATTTTTATTTTCCTTTTGTGATGGGTGAACCAAAATAAAAAAGTCTTTAGTTTGTTCCTGGAGAGTCAGACAAGATAGCTCATATGTCATGTATCTTCAGAATTATTTCTAGAGTAGTGAAAAATTATTTTCTTAACAGCTTTGGGAAATAAAGGGTTGCTAAAATTAACAAGACTCCAGCAATTCACCAGTATATTTGTATATTCACATACATTCATGTGAGAATGATTCTCTGAAGTTGCAATAAAATCACTAATAGTTTCTGTTAGGAAACTTCTGTGCTTCTATTGCATTTTCTGCTTTTTTGTAATTTTAAAGTATTGGTCTGATTTTTTCAGGGTCCTTGTCTAGATATTCCAGCCAGACTGTTGCTTAGACTATTGGGTCACATGCAATCTGGATCTTTCTGGCTTGATTACTCTGGAAGACTAAATGGAATCTTGGGTTTATGGTTGCTTCCCCACACACTGACTTTAAACTGGCATTACTGAGATTCTAGTAAGTATTAGTTTGTTTCAGAATGGTGTTCCTGGGAATGTCTTTTACAGGTAATATTCTCAAAAGCCATATATAGCCTAAAATGACAAATGTTTTCTAAGACAGGATTTGGAGAAAATGCAGTACATATATCAGTGGACAATTCAGCTAAGGATTTATCTTGGTTTGCTTACAGGCATTGCAGTGTCTTCTTTTTCCCCAAGGTGAAAAATTTAGTCTCCAAAACAGAGCAGAAGTCCTTCATGTCATAAAGATGTTACTCATTTTCTGAGGATCAGTCCCAGAAATCAGTCAGCTCTTCAGTGCTGGCATAATGACAGAGGTTGATAAACATTTAGTTATTGCATTTCCTTAGATGAAAGTGCATATGATTTTTTAATTTGATCTTCAGGTTTAAATTGTTCTAAAAACAATTTAAACTTCAGGCAAGTCAAGCAAAATCTAATCTATTGATAGCTGTGAAGGACATGCTTGAGCATTTGAATTATGCTCCTAGTTTAATTCTCCAGATTGAAATTTTTCAAATGATTTAAATGAAATAGGTATCAGCACTCATTGAAAGGTCAAACATGTTTGCAAAATAGGATTTAAATTTGTCTTTATGGTGTTTAAGGTACCTACTCTTATGTTTAATGATGGTATTCCATATTTTAAAGAAATTAAATTTACTATGTTAAATTAATCTGTGACATGTAGCTTTTACAAACTTCATAAAAATGAAGTGGAGCGTCCTTAAAATTAGTAGAGCTTTTAACCTGATCTTTTTATAATAACAGGATAAAATCCTGCTCCCTCAAGAGGAAAACAGGAGGAATTTTAGCACTGGCTTCAGTGGGATCCACAGCTGTTCCCCATGCGATAGAGTTATTGACGGAATTCACCACGTTCCTTGGCTTTGATTTAATTCATGACAACAGTGCTGACAAGATCAATACTTATGGCAAATTGTCAAGCAATTGACCATATTAATAAGGTCCACTGAATGCCTGAAAAGAATTGGATGATGTTTATATCTGTCAATCACCTGAAGACATTTATTGAATCCACTGAGTATTCACTATATTTGTAATTGCCAATAAGTACCTCAAAATATTATAGTGTTCCTGGAAACCCACATAATAATCAACAAGTTTCATGTTTTCAAGTTCAATATTACAAATACTACTGTTCTAATATTTTGTTGACATCTGGTTTATTAATATATAATGAAGTTTGTAGTCTATGCCCTTTTGAATTATTATGGATCAGCTAAAATAACTAAATTTAAATCCAAAAGCTTTTCCCCTTTTTCTTGTTTTCCTTTTTTTTTTTTTTAAATTTTTCTTCTCTTTTTTCTCTGTCTTCCTTTTTATATTTTCATTTTTTCTTTCTCAGGGTGGAACTCCATGAGAAGGTGATTTCTACTTTCTCATTCTGTCCCTCTTCCATTCATATCCTTCGGCAAGGAAAAGAACCCTACCAGTAACCAAGGAAAAAATCAAACAAAACAACAAAACCCCCCGCAAACGAATTGTTTTCTGATTTACAAAATGTTTTTTAGCATAAGACATATTTCTAAACATTGCACACATTAGAGATAGTCTTACAAGGTCAGTCTGCTAGAAGCTGGCAGCTTTGGAAATACTGGATTTGGGTTTTGAAAATTGTTTGTTTGAGCAGAGAGGTTTAAATTCTTCATCCATGGAAATGCTAAGCATAGGGTTGGGACAGCAAAGAGTGTGTGTGTGGTTGAATCCCTGGTCCATCCTCCCAGCTGCCATGCACAGGCTGTGGCACTTGGTGTAGAGTTCTATGGAAGTGTGCTTGGTTGGAATAAAATCTTTTTTCCAGATTAACATAAATGGAATTTTTCATGGTGCTACTTGCCCTCATGCAGCATCTCCTTTGGGGGTGTTAAATAATTATTATATCTTTTATAAAAGCTAAATGCGATTCATGGAAGCTCAAAGAGGAAAAACTACATGAGCTGTGCAAAATTTTGCTCAATAGTAAACCAGTTTTTAAATACTTAAATTTGCACAAAGCACTAATCAGGCAAGGGGAAAAATGCTTGAATTATTTAAGCTAATTTATCTAACAGAAAAAAACCCCACCACCTTCCAATGCAGGACTTCATCTGTCTCCAATGGTAAACAGCTACCACCTGCTTCCTATAAATGGCAGTATGAGATTATCACTCGGTAAATGTCACAATTTCCATTTCAAAACTTCTTTTCAGCTCTCTTCCTGCAGCAACAAAATAATAAATCACCTGCTACCATGGTCAGAATAAATCCCCTATCTATGAAATAAAGGGAACGACAGCTAGAAAAATATTAATTTTTTGGTTTTTGCTTTCAGTTATTTAGAATTGTACCTATATGATGATGTGTGAGACATATATTCCACTGCATATTTTAGAAAATAAAATATTTTTAGTCTTAATGCTCTATTAACGTAAAAGGGCAAAAATTGCTAGTTTATATATGCAATGGCACCCATCAGTGACCTCTAAATCCATGCAAATATGTTGTAAAGTATTACAGTTAGTACAAGGAAGAAAAATGTGCTTTAGGGGAAACCATTTATTTTCTAGAATAGAAAATTGCCTTGCCTTTGTTAAATAATTCCTCATGTCAAGATATTCCTCAAGCTCTGCAGTAACTGTAGGGATGCATATTCACCAGATTTATTTCGAGGGGCTGTAAGAGAAAAGTCAGGCTGAAGTGGGTGTGGACAGAAGAATACTTTAGTGCCTGGTTAGCCAGGGCCTTCAGTTTCAACTCAGTTGTGGCTGTCATATTTTCTGGAAAAATCCCTTTGCCCAGAATTCTTCTCCTGGGGGGGCTGAGAATCCTCAGAGAAAAAGGAAAACAATAATTATCTGATTTGCTTCTCCTGTGTTTTGCTGCTTTGGAACGTGTTTGGAGATTGTTTACAACAGGTGGTTGTTTCATTGGTTTCATGTGAATTGTTTTGACTTATTGGCCAACCAGGGTCAAGCTGTGTCGAGGCCCTGGAAAGAGTCCCGAGTTTTCATCATTATCTTTGTAGCCTTCTGTAAGTATCCTTTCTTTATTCTTTAGTATAGTTTAGCATACTGTTCTTTAATGTAATGTAGTATCTTGAAATAATAAATTAGCCTTCTAAGAACATGGAGTCAGATTCATCACTCCTTCCTCTGTCTGGGGAACCCCACAAATACAATAGCCAGTGATCTGGCAGTGATCAGCAATCAAAGCAGGGACCTGTATGATATTGCATGCTTTACTGACATTCTGGTCTCTGACTGAAAGGCAGTGAGATTCAGAATCATAAAAGAATCATACCATGGACTGTAATGATGTTGTCACTTGTGCATTGCCACAGGCTGACATTTATTAATATACGTCTTAATGCAAAGCATATCTTTATGTATTATCTGCACTGTGATTAAAATATTCAGTATTTTAATCACAGTACAGTTCAACCTTATTTTGGGGGGCACTTCATACCAGTCTATTCCCATTTTTTCCCCTTTCTTTTCAAATCCATCATGGTTACTTCATGACTCAGTCATGCTTAAGATCCAGGTGATAAGGGAACCTGCTTGAGAAAAGGGTCTTCTAATATGGTACCAGTTTCCTGTGCTCCAGATCCAGACTTTGATGTACCTCTTTGTGTCCTCCTTCCCCTCCAACATAGAGTCTGACCAAGCCAGTTGTGTGCACCCAGTCTCTGTGTCTCAAGGTACAATTTTGCAGCATTTTACTTCTTAGAGACACTTTTATTTCCAAACATGCCCACATATTTGTAATGTTCAAATGATGCGGAATACAGGCAACAGATGGTTTTTCTTCCAGGTAGTAAACTGCACTGTTTGTATTACATGGATCTAAAGATGTATTTACTAACAATTATTTTACTATAAAATTAATTTTTTTTCTTTTCTCAGAAAACTCACATCTTCTGAATAGGTGTCTAACTTCAGACACACTTGTATTTCCCTTCTGTGACAAAGACAAGAATTTCTAGGATATGAGACAGATGTTGATGAATGGATTCCTTCAGAGATGACTGTTCTTTTCTACTTTATACTCAGAACTCGAGAACAGATATGCTTTTATTGTGGGTGCTTCTGTTTGATCCCTAAATTGAGATAGCAGAAACAGAGTTCTTCTGTGATGGTTATGTTCTTCCTTGCTCCTAGGAAGAGATGTATTGCTTTCATAGGAGTAAAGTGAATATTTTATGCATAACATGAACAATTACTACAGAATATTTATACAGAAACACATCAGAGAATGCAAGCAGAGTTTAGGTTTGTGTATCTATTGGTGGGTCATCCCCAGTGTTCTGAACATAATTATTAAAAGTGATCATAAGTTATACCATTCCTATTAAATCTCTGCCAAACAATCTGCTGTTAGGAAGCAGGTAAACTCCCCTGAGTTTTGCATCCTTGAAGTACAAGAAAGGTATTGATGAATGTGTTAGACCACAGAGGAGGATCACTATGGAAGTGAGGTGCCTTAGGTGTATGTCACATGGGAAAATGCTGAGGAGAAGAGGGTGCTGCAGGTGAATGTGGTAGAAGGCTGCCACCACTTAGTGGAGCAGATGGAGCCTGGCTTTTCTCAGAGGTGTGCACTGAAAGGATGAAAGCCAATAGTCATGTGTTGCAACCAAAAAAATCTGAATCAGACCTAAAGAATGAATATATCATGATGTTAATAATGCATCACTGGAAATGGTTGCCATGGCAGGTTCCTAGGAAGGCAGCTGCAATTATATATATATTATATATATCATATCAGCCTCTTTGGACAAAGCTCTTGGCAATCTGATCTAACAGAAGTTAACTGTTTTAATGAGGAAGTTTTATTAGATGACATCTATAGGGCCCTTCCAAGCTAATTTTCCTATGACTGTACATGCCTTTTCCCCTTCATTTCACAGAACAATTCTCTAGTTTGCAGTGAAGAAGGAACTCTTATTATGTGTGTCCCTGCTCTCGGGAATCCTGTATCCTCCTGGTAGTAATCAGAGCCCACATTAACATGTCTCGTTAGCACCTTTGCTAGCAGTTTATGTGGCTTATAGCTCAAGATTATCCTGCCTTTGTGAGGATGTAATTGAAAAATGATTAGAGCTCCTCTAGTGAGGAAAGGCTGAAAGAATTGGGATTGTTCCACCTGGAAAAGAAAAGGCTCTAGGGTGACCTTACTGTGGGCTTTCAGTACCTGAAGAGAGGCCGAAGAAAGATGAAGAGAGACTACTTACAGGGGCCTGGAGTGACAGGATGATGGGGAATGGCTTCAAACTGACAGATAGTAGAAAACGACTTAAGCTATTTCCAAAACTGGCTTTATCCAGTGTGTTTCAGCATTTTAATTTCATAAGTAGAAATCATTAACTTTAATAATTGAAGTACAAACCAAATTAACTCAATGATACAACGTAATTAGGAATGTAATACATGGGGTTATATTACAATCTGATTAAATATGTCTTAGAAGACTCTTTTCTAAAAAACTAATTTATTAAAGATTTGTAATATAATCACAGAGAAATTAACTGCTACTTCCATAACTTCATTCTGAGGTAATCTGAATTAGCTTATTTAAAATAAATATGCAAGAAATTAAGTTTGTCTTGCAATACCTTCAACAATTTTTGAGGAAGATAAAAGAAGTTACATTGAAGTCAAAACTGGTGATATTACAATAGAATGCAACAAAATAATTTTACAGTGGAAAATCTGCATTTTTTTTTTTTTAATTTTAGAAATGGTGATTAGAGCTAACCTATACGAACCATCACATGCTGTAGGCTGTCAGTGCTCTGGCTTCCTTGGGAAACTCTTGTGAGAAATGACCACTCACTTTAAAATTTTTAAAAAGTTTATTAAACCTTAACAAAAATACAACAAAAGGACTAAATAAGGAAATATTGCAGTGCTGGGACTGCCCTCGTGCCTGCCTACCACATGGCCAGTTCACCTTCAAGATGGATGCTCAGTCTTTTATACCCCTGGGGTTGCATCAGCCAGCCCAGCCCTCCCAAAGTCTGTCACTCAGCTCCTCTTTGCCATTTATCAGTGCAGACTGCTCTCTTGTGACTGGATTGGAGGTCAGGTGTTGCCATGCTGCACCCCCTGAGCAACCCCCTGAGCTTTTCCATTGCCCACTGCCCCATGCCAGGGACACCTGTGCAGCTTCTTTGTACCTGTCCTGGACAGCCCCGGCTGTCTGATGGCAGCAATGCAGGGGGAAAGGGAACTGTGGGGAGAACAGAGGGCATCTAAACTACAGTAACAGAACTGTACATCACTAAAGCTTCTCTTAATATTCACACAATAGTTATCTTTTAATTGTGAGAGCCAATCATCTCATTATCCATCTATAACACTTTCTTGTGGCTGAAATTGTAAATGCCCAAGTCCTAGGGCTAGAATTAATATGCTCAAATGAATATTTTTTTATTGTTGCCATTGTTTTCTAAATATTTATAACTATTCTTGTCTATTTTATAGCCAGACTCCTCCTTAAATGTGTTTTAGTAAAGCTCAAGAGAGCCTTCTCTCACAATCTTGTTTCTCCCCTCAATGTATAGGTTTGAAAATAATTTCTCAGTGAAAGATTTACTGAAGAAGAATGCCCTGCTGTCAGGCTATTATCATTGTTCACATTTCAGAGTACAAGATCTTGATGCAAAATATGATAACCAAACAGAAGGGCTTCATTAGGGAGCTCTGTAGTGGCTCTTTGAAACACTTTACAGAATGCATCCAGATTTGACATTGCATTCACAGATGCTGGCATAAATTATCATAGTGGCACAAAAAAAAAAAAAGATTGTTCACAGAGTTGCAGCAGTGGATACTCAGAATTTGGATTTTTTTACTGCCTACTTCATCAGGAACTCTCCTGCTCTGGATGTTAGTACTCATTGTCTCTGTGTGTGAATTAGTGCCTTTCCTTGCTGAAATAATGCAGGGACTAGACCCTGTAGTGTTAAGATACCTTACCTAACAGATTAGGAAAGCACCCACGTTTTTTTTCCTCAATCTCTCTCTCAGAATATATAATACAGGATTTAAAATAAATATCAACAAGACACTTTGGAGATGTAAAGTCTGATAGTCTGGCAAAGGCACTTTTTAACAAAGTAGAAAATGTTGATATTGACTTTTCAGCAGAAAGGGAGTGAAAATTATTCCAAATGAATTCCTGAATGGTCTACTGCCAAAAGGAAATGTTGCAGATTTTTTTATTTTGTTGAAATTTTGCAGATGGAAGTTTTTAAAAGTAGAAATTAAGAATTGTAAAACTGTTTTGTTGGAAATTACCTTAAAGATCATTCAATTCCACCCTCTGCCGTGGGCAGGGACACCTTCCACTAAACCAGGTTGCTCAGAGCCCCATCCAATCTGGCCTTGAGCATTTCTAGGGCTGGGGCAGCCACATCTTTGCTGGAAAACCTGTGCCAGGGCCTCACCATCCTCACAGGAAATTCTTTTAATACCTTATTTAACCATGCTCTCTTTCAGTTTAAAGCCATTTCCCCTTGTCCTGTCACTCCATGCCCTCATTAAATAGTCTCCCTCCATCTTTGTTGTCTCCCTTCAGGTCACAGTTATGAAATTCTGGAGCCTTCTCTTTTCCAGGCTGAACAATGCCAGAAAGTGGTTTTAATAAATGATGTCAATTTCTAGTGTTTTCTCCAAAAAACCTCTAATTGACAACTACTGAATAGTAATTAATTATATATATATTAATATATAAGTATATTAATTAATGTATATATTACTTATATACATTATAGGTGAGCTTGACACACCTGGCCAGAATTCTTTTAAAAGAAGATTCTACCAGTTGTAAAAAGAAACACTTAAAACCCCACAAAAAGTTACTCACAAATACAGACTATGTTGAGAATGGGGACGAGGGAAGAGAGTGAAAATAACTGTGATGTTTAGGTGCAGAGTAATTTATTGGTTTATTTTGTTTGACCTGTGCTGTACCAGACATCATTATACTAAAGATGACATGCTCACTGTTCACAGCAGCTGCAATACATTAGTCTAATGGATTGGAATTATATGTTTCCTTAGGAATTGGCTATTTTGTGCCAAATCCAAATGTAAATCATACTGGGAAAACTCTTGATACTATTACATTTGATAAAATATGGTATCTTTGGAAAGAAAAAAACCCAAAACCTAGAGGAATGGTGGGAAAAATAATAAAGCATGGCTAAAATTACAAAACCAATAGTTGGTCAAATGAAGAAATGTGACCAAATAAAAATTACAGATTATTTTTTATTAAATGTATGACATTTATTAAAATATATTTGACCTCATGAATTTATATTCATAAGGTAGACATGCAAAGATTTAGTAGTTACTAGATACTGGGGAAATATATATTCAAGAGCCACTTCTTAGCACAAATTATCTTTTTACAAACTTGAATGTTAGCAAAACACAATGTGATGCTGTAGAGTTGCACTGCAGGAAATGTTAGAAACTTACCTTACTTGTTGCTAAAGCATCTCCTTTTTCTCTGAAACATTTTAGGAGGATTATCTGCATTTATTTGTTCTACATATTGTGGCTACAGCGGAAAGACTCGATGCACAGCAGAAGACAAAGATGCTAAAGTACTTACCAAACTGGTATGCTCTAATTTTGGGGATAAATTATGACCTCAGTGAATTTGCATATGTCTGCTGAGCAAATGACTGCCTTGAAAGTGTGGATGGATCTCCATGAAGAAAAGAGTTTCTACCATTCCTATATAATTCAAAAAGGTTAACAAATAACTTAATTTCCAAATTCACATCCTACTTTCCAATAAAAATAACTTAAAGCATTTAGAATTTCACATATGGTCTAGTCTGCATAAATTGCTGCATGGAATGAAAATAATGCTAAAATAATTCAGTTCAATCTTTCAGTTCAGTCTCTGTGCTTCTACTTATTGATCTTACATACCCTCTATTAAAATATCCTATCTTGCTTGAAAGACAAAAAATATTTTGAGTGAAAGATAATTCACAATGTTCCAGGGTAGGTAGTATTTTTATTAACAACAAAAAAAAAAAAATAATCCCACAGTGAATTTTAGTACCTTCACTAATAAAATCCTGGAATGCATGACAATGTTGATCAATAGGTAAGAGTCCCAGAGTGTCTGCTGGTTTTCATTGTTAATATGTATGATAAAATCTCTACTGCAGCCAGTAGAACTTTTATCTCTTACATCTGCAGGATAAGGCAGACTGAAACGTATTTAGGTTTAGTGTGTTGACACTACCGTGTCTCTCAGTTGGGGTGTGCCCTTATGGATACTTCACAGGTGGTCATTGGGATGTGCTTAAGCACATCTGACTGTAGGGAGGAGCAGAGCTTGTTCTGAAGTGATGCCTCATGTATGGAGGAGACAGCAGGTTCTGAAGCTTCTTTTAGTGATGCACAATGACTTCTTTAGTTGCCCATTTTAAGGTGTTTTTTATTTCCCCATTTGTTATGTTTTGTACCTTTTGTTCCAAATCTAGTCCTGCAGTTAATCTTTTTTGAGTCTTTCATTCTCCTGACCGAACAACTTAATTCCTAATCCATGTCCTGAATAATGTTATTTGTTTTGTAGACAGTGTGGAGGTGTTGGATCACTTCATGAGCTTCTGAGTATTTGAAGTGTTCTACTTTGAGTTGATATGTTTCTGAAACTCCTCTGAGTATGTATTACTCATATCTTTCCAGTTCATGTGTCCAAAGGTTAAAGAAAAAATAATTTCTTAGATGAAGAGTTTTCTTCAGTCATTACATTTTAAACATAAAAATAGTAATTTTTTTAAAATTATGGGAAATGCAATGATATGTTTAAAAAATTGCAAAATAATTCCTATCTAGACTTTTGTGTTAGATTACAAATTGCTCTCAAGTTTGGAGCTTTATAGAATCATAGAATGCCTAAGGTTAGAAAGGACCTTGAAGAACATTCAATTCCAATACCCTGCAATAGGCAGGGACACCTTTTACTAGACCAGGTTGCTCAGAGCCCCATCCAACTTGGTCTTGACCACTTCCAGGGATGAGGCATCCATAGCTTCTCTGGGCAACCTGTGCCAGGGCCTCACCATCCTCCTAGGGAAGAATTAATTCCTCATATCTATTCTAAACTTGCCTTATTTCAGTTTAAAGCCATTCCTCTTGTCCTGTCACTGTATGTTTTGAAGGATTAAATGAATGACATGCCATGAAATGGAAAGACCTGTTTGATTGAATTGCAGAGTCATTATTTGTGACCTTTCAAAACTTGTGTAAATCTGGTGAAATAGGAAAAGCACAGAAAAAGGACAAATATATAGCTACCTTTGAAAAACAAAAATAAAAGGAATTGGAAACTCTTAGGCTTAACTAAGCTAAAGGAAAAATCTTTATTTCTGTATGAAAGTACCTGAGGCAATGATGAAGGCAAAGACGACTTAAACCAAACTTTCAAGAGCAAATCCTCTAAAACACTGTCTTCTGTATGACTTCATGGGAGTGAAGGAGGAGTTGCAGAGGTGACACATCTCAAGCTTTGATGTGGTTAAAAGCAACTTAAGAAAGCAGAACATCTAAAAAAATATATTTAAAGCAGCAGGAAAATCATATACGGAAAGCAAGAAACAGTGGCTTACCATGAAATAGAGGGAAATACTGACTTATGAGTCCTGGGTCAGGTCCTACTTGCTGTTTACAAATAAGGAGGTTGATATTTATTATATATACTGATGAGAGGAGAGAACGCAAATACATTTTATAAAAGGATGTCTGAAAAAAATAAGGTGTTTTTCAGACAAACAAATGCGAAGTGTTCCTATTAGGAGAGACTGATCTCATAAGATTGAGGAGTTACTATACAGAAAAGTGGTTTGTTCCAAAACCCCAAGAGTTATGGTTACAGAGAACACAAAAAGGTTCCAGCCCAGCTGCTTGTGACTGCTGTGGAGAGGAGCTCATTGCTACAGAGCCACCAGATTTTCACCTCCTGCTGGAACTCTTGTGGAATCTCCACCTTCCTCAGCATGAAAGCTGGCGCCATCTCACACCATGTGCCAGGAAGGGTATTTCTCCAATGTTTTCCCCATTCTCTGAACATTTTTGGATCTTTGTTCCTCTGTGTATGTGCATGGCAGGCTTGCTGAGTTCTGATGGTTTGGTAATTTACATTTGTTCCTTGCCTTGTGGGCATTCTGTTGTTAATAAACTGTTGGGTGGGGATTTTGTTTGTTTTTTTGGGGGCTTTTTGTTTTTGTCTTTTTTAAACTTTCCTCTGTTGGTATTAATCTTCTATTATTGGAAGAGGATTGTTGAAACCCTTAGAAGAGACTACTCGTTGCAGTGTGTCCTCTTTTAAATTTGTCTCAAAACTGAGATACCCTGGATATCAGTGCCTATTCTTTGCAGACAGGACCATATATTTCATGTTTTTAAAGCCAGCCTAGATGGTGATGGCTTCTTGTGATGTGCTGATCCCTGCAAGAGTTAATAGAAATGGGTTTCACCAGTCTTACATAGAAAATGAGGCAATAGCAGGAATGTAAAATGCTTGTGTTAACCATACATATGCTCTCATTACCAATAATGAGATGAAGATTACTCATCTTCATGCTGTTTTATATTATTCTACCTTTTTTTTAAATCCTACCTAGCATTTAATGGAGGAAAAAAAAGTCTTCTTCTTTAGATTACTTGGAGTATGCATGTGCATTGTGGAACCCAAAGAGAATCTGAATCACCAAATATTAACTCTCAGTTCTGAGAGATGCCAGTAAACACCAAAGAGTTAGAACTGGTGGCTCTTATTTAGGCCGTGATAGCTTGAAAAAAAATCAGGCTGATCCAAGTGGAAACTGCATTTGACAAATGTCAGAAGGTGGTAAGTCTGAAACATCAAATAACAGGAAAAAGGCATGTAAACTGTATTTGTAAACTATTCAGCTCAGATCAGAGGAGACACATGAATAATTAATCACACTTATACATCTTTATGTAAATACAGAGAAATCTATATTGGGAGAAGATAATAAAGAAATTGTCTTTTGATTCTTAACTAGAACTTAAATATCTCTCAGTCCTGAAAAAAAAGTAATTTCATGATTTTTCCCCAAGAATGGGGAAGAGGATCATCTGAATCTGGAAAGGCTGATTCTTACCTCTACTTATTTTTAAAGCAAAAGTAGAAGTGGCATGTTTAAATATGATAAATAAGAACTAACAGCAGGAAATAAAGTTTTTGAGTAATGGAACTTAAAGCCCACGGTAATGTCAAAAAAAGGACTGAATATGAACTGGTCATTGACTTGCTTTTGAATTCAAAAAATTCTTAATCTTGTTTTGAAATCTATCAAAGTTTATAGAAATTGTGCTCCTATCTTCTGCATATATGTAATGCACATTACAAGTGCATTTCCTAGTAGGCAGTGAAGCTTGACTTGCAAAAAATATTTTCATGGCCTATTCTAGGGCTTATTTTATAGTCCCTGTAAACTGTTTCCCAAGGCAACATAAACTGTATATAATGCAGTCGATAAAACTATCAAGCATTTACATGATAGGACAAATTGGAAGATGGTTAATTTTAATCTAGCTTACAGTTACGGCTGAGAAGCTATAAAATACTGGAGGAATGAAAAATACATAAATATCTTCCATACACAGCCTTCCACAAAATGAATGGAAAGTGAATGTTATCGTATTTGAGCTGAATGGAAAATAAGTCTGGTCTGCTACAGTTATCAGTGACTGCTTTATTTTCTGCCACCTCTCATCCTATCCACATGCCTTCTTTTCCAAAATAAAGTGAAGATTCCAACTCCTGAATAATGATGTTTAAAATGCAGCCATGTTTTCCAAATATAATAATGGCATGTAACTGACAGCTCATCTTCACATTTTTATATAAAGTTTCTTCTAGACCAAGGAAAAGCTATCACAAAGATATGAGAAAGTTTTGTCTTGTGAAGTAAGAAGTATTTCAAAATACTCATCCTGAGGGCTGAAATGAGATATTAGAGATGAAAGAAAAAAGCCTCAAGTGTCAAGGGCCTCAAACATTCATAGTAGGTCAAGGTTTTTTTAAAATATCAGGTGACTTCTCATTAAGTATAGTTTTCTCATTAGGGATAACTTTTCTCATAATTTCCTTCTAATGGGTAATAACTAGCTTTTCCTGATCTTTTTGAATGACACTGCAATTACAAATCCTAAAAACTAAGGGGGCACCAGCAAATACACTTACTTGTTTTACTTGCTTTCTGAAAGAACAAAAGTTCAGGTCAAACACCAATAGTGTAATCTTATTTATTTTATTTAAAGAAAGTATCGAAACAAAGTGTTGTAAGATTGAATCCCAATACTCATGGAATTTGAAAAAAAAAAAGCATTGTCATTTGATAGACTGGTACTATCTTTGATAGATTGCTATTCTTGTTGCCAAGCAAAAATGATGATTGTAAAGCATTGAACCTTGATGCTATGGATGAAGTGGGTCCTCACCAAAACATGTTGCTGTGGGAGAGCAAGGAAAGTGGAAGCTGACTCAAGCGCAAAAGTTCGGATGTAGACAAAGAGAGGGGAGAGAATAAGAAATTTGAAAATACAATGGAAAATACATGTGTTAATATTTATATAGGTAAACATGATGAACATGTTGCTCTTGAGGAGTTAAAAGCAGTTTAATCAAGATTTTGGATTACAGGGACTTCACTGGTGCTTGAAGGAAATGTTTATATTCTTGTTCAATGGAAAAACATCTGATTCTGCTCCCAAGAGACTACAGCAAGTGTTCTCTTGAGAAATGTGTCATCAACCTGTCATGCATGCAGGTGGTTGGGCAAAGAAATTTTAAAATCCTCAGCATGTGGCCTTTTCAATTGTCACTAATTTTCATGGGTGTAAAAATCAGATAGAGATTGATACCTGCTTCTTTTAGAGGTGTGCATCCAGCTGAAAGGGATGTCAGCTAATAAATGGGCAGGTTTTTGTTGTTAAGCCTGACCTCTAAATATTTTGAAACTTCTAACACCTATCTTGGGATAAAACCCTTCAGAATCTCAGAGTGGATAAATTAGCCTTAAGCTGACCAGCCTCACTTGGAGTCCCCACCCATACCTATGGATATTTAAGCTGGCATTTTTTTTACTCTTTTCCTGGCCTAAGTGTGAGAGGAGTTTGCATTCAGCTCATGTACAGCTGCACTCTTGACTGGCTGTGGGCCTTGTGAACTGGACTTCACCATGTGGATTTGTTGCATCTATCTGCACCCTTTTGTAGTTAATCTATTAGTCAGACACTACTGAAATGGCTTCCATGTGAGACATTAATATGTCTGTAAATAGCAAAGCATGTAAAGCTGTTATTATTTCTTGTGAAAGATCTATCTGATGTATCAGTCTATGTATGTTATGAAGGATTGAAAGTCAAGATTCTTTGTAGCCCAGTAGAGCTATAGAAGTCTGCAACAGAATGGTATTCTGACAAGAATAAATTAAAAATATGTAATGTTAGTCTGTGGCTCAGAGACTGGAGAAGTTTTTTGTAAGTACTGTTCTTGCTTCTGTTGATCTGCTCCAGATTTAAAAGTCTTTTCTTAGTAAAAAGACTAGACCTTCTAGGATAGCATTTCTGCTCTCATCAAATGCCATGAAAACTCCACAGAGAATAGGTTTTATTGCTAGGAGAAAAAATGCTGCATATCAGAAATGTGAACTTTAATTATTTAGTCAGTTTATACCCCACTTCATTTTTGAAAACAAGTTTTGTTTTCCCCAGTGCCCACTTAAATGTGAAATGGCTTAAGTGTCCTGACTGCTATGATGGCAAAACACAAGTTTCATCCATTTTGTAGTGTATTTGCAGTCTTGGGTGAAGTGATGTTACTTAGGGAATTATTTCACACAAATGAATGTATATTTCTGAATAGGAATCTACAGGAACTGCGTAATATTCAATACAGAGCAAAGAAAATTATTTTAAAAATCCATCCCCAGTCTTTTTATGAAACCTAATTATTCTTAAACATCAATGGAAATTTAATTTCTGCTATAGGACTCAGTACAGTCAACTGTGTTTTTCTTAATTATAGAGCTGTTACTAATGCACAGGAATTATATTTAAATAAGATTTAATCTTCTTTTTCCACATTCTAGTGTATTGTATAATTATCGCTTTCCCTTACTTTGCTTTTGCAATATTTATTTAGAAAGGAAGTCAGCCTTATTTCAAATAAGTTAGGCATTTATGGTTCTGGAAAAAGAAAAGTTATACTGCAAATTGCTAATGCAGGGGATTTAGGCTAGTTAATACAATCAAGAAAGTCCCCCAGCTTATCTGTGATCAAGTCTAGAACTTTTCTGGAATACTAGGGGGTTTTGTCAGGCCTTGGTTTTACTTGAAGTCATCCTTGTAGCTTTTAAAATATTTGCTTGGGCTCCTAATGTCACTTGTCTTTTGCTAAAAGAAGTTTAAATTCTGGGGAGAGGATTACTCATGATTCAGTTGCTCTTACTCAGGGCTGATGTTCTTTAGACAACCACTGAAGGAAACTGGGATAGGACAAATAGTTCACTTCTATTATTAAGTAAACTTCTATTACCACTTTTTAAAGTTGCTGTGCTGTAACATATTTACAAGACCTAAATGTTTTAAAAGTTAGTTGAAGCCACAGTCCAAATACCTTGTTCAATACAAACAGAAACTAGCAAAATATTGATGAAGAATTAATCTGTAACAGCTGTTCAAGCCCTGCAGTTTAGCTGCTGCTGCATGTTGGGGCAGCATCAGCTCTTGGGTCAGTTCAACCAAGGAAAGAGATCTTGGGCCAGAGATGACAACTTGCTTTCCAAGCTTTCTCTGTATTTTAAAAATCTGTATCTCATTTATGCAGAGTAACCTATGTCTAAAGCTTGCATAGTTTTGCAGGCTGGTGCAGTGAGATAGCAAATTCCATGGCAAAGCCAGTGATGTGTTTCTAGAAGCTGTTTTCTGCATTAAGGATACAGGTGGTAAGGGGATACTTTATACAATTTTTAGGTCCACGTTTAAACAAGTATCAAAATGGCCTTTATATGGATTATGCCTAGATTTATGGATTTTCTGCTATAAGTATATAATGTTTTATTTTAAACACTGTTGTTTATTCACTGCCCCTTTAAATATCCAGTGAAAAGGAAAATGTAGTCACAGGGATCTGTGTTGCTACTATGAGCTAATCCTGCACCAGAAAAGTGAGGGAAAGTAATTGTCTGCTTTTGTCTCAGATCCTTTGGTTCTCATTAAGTAACAAAAGAATCTCAGGAGAAGGTAACTGGGGCAGGGTTTAACTCAAGTGAAACATGTTATTATGTATTTGTTTTATAGTGAGAGTGAAGATATGAGATTCTGTGAATCAGCCTCTTTAAGTTTGCTTTCAAAGGCTTGTGTTATATCTTGCATTTTTAGAAGCTGGCACAAGGAACTGAGCTGAAAACCACCAGTTCTAACAGCAGCAAGAAGGAGGAGCAAGAGCATACTGCCAGAAAAATGTAAGGAACTGAACCTGATTCATTCTTTTTGGATGCCTATATGTTATGGCTGCCTGGAGAATCAGAGGGACTCACAGAAGCCACTGAACATCCTCTTGCCTGTGCACTTGCCTGTGCAAGTGCTCCTGGTGGCAGGAGGTGGGTAACAGATGGTGGGGACTGGGTAGGCTGCCATTTGCACATTCACTGCCACTGTTCATGTTCAGGCACCATGTATTATCAATTTTAACGGTGACATAATGTTACGCTGTTTACAGATATATGGCAGTCTTTGTCATAATCCCTATTTAGGATGCACTATAGAATGATTTTGTCATAACTTCACTTATGTTGAATTGATAGGAAATAAAACAAAGTAAGGTAAAAGTCTGAGGAATTTGGAATTTCCAACTGAATTTGCTAAGGCCTGAACTGCAGGTCTAAGCCTGAGTTGACTTTGAAGATGAATCTTGAGCATGATGCTATTAATACCATCAAGGTCATTTAGTCAAAAATAGATTGTCAAAACATTTATATTAGTTGTTCTTAATGCCAACCTGGCTGTTGTAGAGATGTTTGTATAACATTCTATACAATATATTAAAAAATTCTTCCAACCAGTATCCCTAAAGGCTTGTTAATAGGAGAAACTCTCCCAGCTGATAACTCTACAGGCTTGTTAGTAGAATGTTTTAGGCAAAAATCCTCTCACTGTGGCCTGGGCTCTGGCCAGGCCTTGGCCCTGGCTGGTTGGGAAATGTGCCATCAGAACCAGATGTTTTCTGTTGACTTGAGCTTATAAAAGCTGGACCCCTATTTTGGGTGAACTGGAGACCTCATCCACGAGTGATCACACTGGGTGGGATTCTCCCAGTTGCCAGGAAGGGTTCTCCAGGTCCTTGCTGTGAAACGGGGCTTCCCAGCGACTGCAGACTCTGGATGATGGTATTTAGGGAATTGGTGATGTATCTTTCTCAAACACTATTCTCTCTCTCTTGTATAATAGTGAATAGATGCCTTACCTTGCTTATGTTTTCTTGTTGCTGAAGCTTATTGTTTCATCAAATATATCCTTTTACTTCTGTTTTGCCTCAATATTAATAGTAAACTAAGACCATTCTTTCTATTGATGTCTATGTCTATTCTCTTGCCCCTATCAATTGGCAAAACACCAGCTCAAGGAAGGAAATTAAGAGTTGTGAATGAAGAGGGTAACTCTGAACAGGAGTAGCAGAAGTTCCTGTGACCAACCCATGGTCTCAGGGAACTTGATAGCAGGCAGAAGTTGCTTCTGCAAAAGGAGCACGGCCACAAGCGTGTTGGCATGTTGGTAGTCTAGTGGAATGTCAGAGAGTAATATAGGAAAGTGGTCAATTCAGATTGTTAATAGTTTTATTTACTAATAATGTAGATTTTGGTGTGCTGAACAGAAATATGTTGACAAAATAGGGCACAAACTTGATATTGCCACTGATGCCACAGGGTTTGCATTGATCAGAGAATAAGGACTTTAATTTTCCATTATAATTGAATTAGTATAATGCAAAGAAGGGAAAACCTGAAGTATAACACAAGTGGTAGTTAACTAGGAAAAATCAATCTTCAGAAACTGCACTTGGAAAAATGGAGTTGTCCATCTATCTCTGTATTAGATAAGTAATACTTTTGAAATAAGAGTAAAAGCAGGTATTTTGTATCTTGTGAATCTCAGCATTGCCATTTTATTAGTAAATATCTCTAGGGGCTTCAATTTATTGTTCCCTGTTTTCCTTCTCCATACCCACATTTCCTGGGTAGGGATTTATCTTCCATAACAAGAAAAATACTTAAACACAGTCATTGAAGAAAAAATGGAAAGTAATTTGTACATTCAAGATTACAGCAAGCAAACTAAGTCATGCATTTTAGGGATAGTTATAAACATTACATATTAGGCTGTGTAAGGAGTTTTGTACTATGGAAGTTATTTCTCCCAGATAGTTTCAGTATGTATTTGGAATATTAATGTGTGAGCCCTCTTTGTTTTGGATGGGATTTTACTTTCTCAAATCCACCTTAGTTACACGACTAATGTGCTTGGGATACTGAACCAGTTGTGCTATTTAAAGAGAAATATTTCCTTTGTTTTCTGTTAAGGCTTTGGTACTTCAGGCTTTCTTTAGTTACAATTGCTGGCATACATTTGTGGTCCCTCTGTCACACTGGAGAGAGCAGAGGTAATTACCATCATTGTGGCAGCTGGTACTGATCAGTTTAGATGAGATGACTCCTTCTTGTCCTGTATTTGCTATAATTCTAATTCAGTGGGTCATGTTTCTGAGCATAAACTCACATGCATAGTGGGCTTAGTTAAAGGTGTTGCAAGGGAATTGTAGGCTCCAGAGCTTGAGGTAGAGGCAGCGCATCAAGAAGCACATCCATAGCAATCCAGAAAATTTAGGAATGTACATGTAGGAGTGGTAAGGAAAATCAAGAGAAGAATGCCTTTTGGAGGAGTTCCTTTGCATTTATATGGAGAAAGGTCCTTAACTGGTTTTATGGGGTTCTTGAGAAGCTGCCTTTCTGATGTTTATGGGTTCATCAAGAGAGGACCTTTAAGAGATTTATATGGTTTAAGAGGAGAGTGTCTGTATGAGCTTTATGTCCTTTATGAATTTTGTAAGGAGTTTATAAAGAGAGTGCCTTAAGGAGGGAAACACCTTTATGAGGTTTTGGTGTTTGTGAGGCGAGTGCCTTTAGAAGGTTTAAGGCCTTCATTATATGAAGGCCTTTATGAGGAAAGCAGCATTACAACATTTACAGCATTTATGAGGAGATTTCCTTTATGAAACTTAGGGGTTTATGAAGACAGCATCCTTGAAGGTTTATGGGAATTATGAGAAAATCACATTTCTGAGGCTTTTCTCTTGATGAGGGGACTACTTTTACAAAGTTGATGTGGTTTTTGAAGAGAGCACCTCAATGAAGAGAGTGCCTTTATGATTTTTATAGCATTTATGAAGAGAGCATCTTCAGGAGGAGACACCTTCATGAGGTGACAACTTTATGAAATTTCTGGGGTTTATAAGGAGATTGTGTTTATGTTGTTTATGATGAAAGCATCTTTATAAGGAGATTGCCTTTTTGAATTTTATGGCCTTTTTGATGTCAATGGAGTTTATGAGTTGAGTACCTCTGTGAGGTTTTATAGCATTTATAAGTTGAGGGCTTTTATGAGGTAAAGGTGGTTTATTAAGAGAGTGCCTTTATGTGGTTCCCAATGTTTATGAGGAGATCTCCTTTAGGAAGTTTATGGGGATTATGAGGAGAGCACTTGCATTAGGACAGTACCTGTATGAGGTTTATGGTGTTTATGAGGTGGATGCCTTTAGTAGGAGAGTGCCTTTGTGAGGATTATGGGATTTCTGAGAAAGGCGCCCTTATGAGGTTTATGTGGTTTCTGAGGAGAAGGCCTCTATGAGGGGAACATTTTATGAGGTTTATGGGGCTTATGTGAAGAGGCATTCTCCTCACAAACCTCATAATCTAAATAAACCTCATAAAGGCACTCTCCTCAGAGGTGCTCTTCTCATAAGCCCCACAAATATCATAAAAGCACTTACCTCATGGAGACTATCTCCTCATGAAGGCCATAAATCTCTTAAAGACACTCTCCTTATAAACCCCCTTATTGTCATAAAGATATTCTCCTCATCAATTCCATAAAATTCAAAAAGGCCTTTAATATCATGAAGGCCATAAAGGTCATAAAGACACTCTCCTCCTAAACTCCATAAACCTCATATTGGTGCTTTCCTCCTCAATACCAAAAAATCATAGAGACCCTGTCCTTGTAAAGCCCATAAATGTCATAACTAAAAGCATACATACAATCACCTGAAAATGGCTTTGTCTTCATAACCCCCATAATTCTTATAATGATGCTCTCCTCATAGACCCTACAAACCTCATAAAAGCACCCTCATTAAAAAAAAGCAGTCTCCACATAAACCCCATAAACGTCATGAAGGCACTCCCCTAATATACCCCATAAACCTCATAAAAGTACTCCTCATCAAGACCATGCTTTCCTCATAATCCCTATAATGCTCATAAAGGTGCCCTTATGAGCATTATGGGGTTTATGGGGAGAGCACCTTTATGAGGTGAGCACCTTTATGTGCCCTTTTGTGTATGGGGTTTTCAGGGAGATGTCTTTTATGAAGTTGATGGGGATTATGAGGAAAACACTTTTCTAATGTTTATGGTCTTGATGAGGACACTGCATTTATGAAATTTGTGGTTTAGGCAGCGAGTGCCTTTATGAAGTTCATGGGGCTTTTGAGGAGAGAGTCTTTATGAGCTTTATGAGGACTGCACCTTTATGAGGTTAATTAGGTTTCTGTGGAAAGCACCTTAATTAGGAGAGTATATTTTAAGGTTTATGGGGTTTATTAGGTGAGTGCCTTTATGAGGATTTTGGGGTTTATGAGAGATTTAAGGTGTTTATTAAGAAAGGACCTTTTAGAGAATTTCTGGTTTTTATGAGGAGATATTGTTTATGGCGTTTATGGGTCAAGCATCAGTAAGAGGTTAATAAGGTTTATCAGGAGAGCACCTATATGAGCTTTATGAGGTTTATGGTCTCTAATGAATTTAATGGGGTTGATGAGGGGAGCACCTTTACGATGTGAAATGGGTTTGTGAAGAGAGCGACTTTATGTGGAATGCACCTGTATGAAGTTTTCAGGGTTTAGGAGGCAAGCAGCATTAAAAGGTTTATGGCTTTCCTGACCAAACCTACCACATGGGCAGATGGCCTTCATGAGAAAAAGTGCCTTTAGGATTTTTACAGGGCTTATGAGGAAAGTGCCTGTTACATCCCAGACACTTAAATCCAGGGATTAAACTCAAGGTTCCTTTACTGTAGCTGATGCGAGGGAGAAATCCCCACCAGATATTTTCAAGAGGTGAAAATCACACAAAAGTTTACGGGCAAAAGTATAGAAAATTAGGAAACTTTGGCAAAGAAGTAAATACAGCTCCAAATCTAATATAAAACACTTACTAGAGCATTATTTAGTATTTACATAGTATTAACTTAGCAGAAACTTATAATTTGCTTAGCATAAACATAGCCTGTTCAACCTAGAAATGTTTAAATCTATAATATGTTAAGTTATCCTAAAAAATTCCATGTAAAGTGGATTAGGAGAAGAAGAAAGAGAGACACAGAAAGAAAGAAGAAATACCAAAATACACCATACAGCTACCAACTCCTAGGACTCCAGTGTGAACTCCAAGGAAGCTGGCATATTCCAGACCTGTGTAGCTTCCCTACTGGGGGCTTTTAAGCCCTTGGCCCTTCATGGGAGCCCCTCCTGGATGGGATTTCTGGTCATTTGGCCAACCAGGGTCTGGGTCAGCACTGACCTGGTGTGTGATTCATTGACAGCTTGGCCAGGGCTGGGACCATGGCTCTGGGCTGGGGCTGGGGCATTTCACTGTGTTGCTTTCGCAGGACCTGACCTGCCTCTGCCCCCAAATCCACACAAACATTCCAAAACATTTCAAAATGTTCAGAGACATCAAAGTTATCCAGTCCCACTCGAAATAGTGACTGGCACCACCATCCTGGGACCTTTCCTCTTGGTCTAATCAGGGTACCATTCCTCTCCTAGTCCAGTCTAGCAGACAGAGCAGAAAGGAAAGAAGAGAAAAGCGTATTGAAACTCATCCAATGGGTGGCTGCTATTCATAAATCTAGAAAATGTCCTTCTATGCAGTTCACACACACCCCCCTACACCCCCCTCCCACCCCCTTTATCTCATCCCATGAGTCCAAAAATTGCAGGACAATCAGGTTCTGGGAGGGAGAGTTCACACAGCAGTCTTTCAGCACCCAGAGTCCAGCAGATTGGTCCATGGTGTATTCCTGGTGATTTCTGGTTTATTCCTGGAGACAGCACTTTCCTTCTATGAGATTTAGTGTTCACTAACATTAGATAATTTACACAACTATTTTTGAAACTTTTTGGACTTGTAAGTTGAGCTCCAAAATAGCTTGGCAAATTTAATTTAAGCCATCTTGCCTTTTGGAGTCGACAATCTTACAGATCCAGGTATCCCCACAACCCAAACTAATACACATGTCCCAGATCTACAACCTTTACCCCTCCCACCAACCAAGTTTCAAAGAGATTCCCAGAGCCTGTACTCAAGGGGAGAGAAAAGGTCAGTGGACATTACGGGAAACAATGTAAAGTACAATTCTACTACCTAAAATTATCTGGATTGCCTCAGGGATGGGAGTCAAATATATAGTAACACTCATTCATTCTAATCTCCTTAGTGAAACAGGGTCCCAATTCACATCAAAAACCTTTTCAACTTAAACAAAACCTCCAGTGGTTCTCCAGCCAGAAATATTTTAGTCACTTCTACAGCTGGAGAGAACCTTCCAGCTGTTGCTGTTGAGTCAGGGACAGAACACAGACTCCAGTCTTCAGGAGGTGAACAGAAGGTGTTTATTAAAAAGAAGCGCGTCTTTTATAACCCGACATGCTAAGCTGAGACAATTATTCTTGGAAACTAATGGTGTCATAAAAATATATTTCTGTGTCAGTTTGGTGCTATAAGTTGAATGTGTGCCCAAACTTTAACAAGGCAGCAAAATGCATTACTGATCGTACCAAGGAAAGGAAGATCCTTGTGATGTGTAAATCTTTGGGCCCCAGTCAAGAGGAGAACTGGGCCCTTTAGTCTGAATCTCAGCTGTATTTCTCTTGAATAGAAACCTTCACAAGTGTCTACAATACTAGGAGATGTTTACTGAAGGGAAAGGATGGAAAGCTCAGCTGAAATGGCCTTAGGCAGTACTGTTTACATAGGGTTATACTTGCTGAAGGAGGTGATCCTTGACACAAAGGAGGAGTGACTGAAGCAGCATGAATTGAGGCAGAAATGCTTGTTCTTATTCTTGATATGATAATAAAATGTCAGGAGAATTTTCTACTCTTTTAACTGTCACTTCACTGTTATATTAAAAATCTTGCCCTTATATTTTTATTTTTTCTCCAAAGTGTCCTTGGATTAACCTTGAGTCCCAAGGGATTTTCATCAGTGAAGACACCCTGATGTGAACCTTGAGAGTTGCTGGGCAATGACTTCCATGCCAAAGTTATGTGGTCAATGAGACCATGTAAAACAGGAGCATGTTCTAAGGTGACAATTCTCTATTCCTCCTGTATTGAAGACATAAGATGCAATTAGTATAAAACTGTTTGTAGCTGCAATATACTTATCCTGAGCTACATAATTTGAAATAATTTTCTGGTTGCATTTTTATTATTTTATTTTTTTTTTAAATTCAGATGGATTGTCTCCTGAGAAAATCTTCCATGAAAAATAATGTGAAAAATAATGGACAATCAGTTCTCCATGAACTTTTTTAATGTGAGTCCTTCCCACAGGTTTCAGTTGTTCAGAGACAGGCTGAGTTTGTGAGTTCTTTATCTCTTACCTTCTTCTCTTTCCTCTTTGAACGTCTTTTATTATTTTCAAACAGCAAAAATTTCAAGAACTTATGGAATGTCATGGAAATAGACAGATGGTATGAGCCACTGTTAGCTACTGAAAAAAATCACTTCATTATAACCATAACATTTTGGAGTAGGAGAGATTCTAAATACATGTGAAGCTTTCATAGCACTCAAAACATCTCTTGCGTTACTTCTTTGATTTTTTTATAGTGTGTGAGTTCACACTAAGGTCTTCCTATGTTTCTTGCAAAATTGAATAGAAATCTAGTGGAAAACTAGTCTTTTTTGATAGTGCTTGTTGAAGTACTTGCTTAATTGCTGCATATAGGTAAAACCTTGCAAAATAAGGGGCTTGTTACCCTTGTAAAATCATGGCTCAGGCCTGCTACTTTGTCTAAGTAGAAGAGGGCTATGGGAAAGTGACTCAGCTGAAATAGAGGTAGGAAAACAAGTTCTATAACCATTATGTGTTCACATTGTGGTTTATAGTGTTTAGTTGAATTACATTTGTTGTGCTTAAATGGAATGTAATCTTTCAAAAAAAAATTTCTTTTCTTGCCACCATTAATCTTTCAAAACTTAAAAATGAACTGCAGAGATTTAGAAAACTTCAAATCAAGCTTAAATATTCCTTATATCAGTAGGCATATTTCTTCAGGTTCTTAGGCTTGATCCTATATGCCTAGGAATTTATAAGAGAAAAACTGCTGTAATATATGCTTAATGCATGATGTCATGCTGCTGATCACCTTTCCACCCTCTTCTACATATTATTGGATTTGGGTAAATGAAATAATTTTACTAAACTTTCTGAAATGCTCACAAAAAAAGTGCTATTTGATATCTAAAAATGAGCAGACCTATTTTCCAAATACCTATTTTCCAAATTTTGGAAAATTTTCAAAATTTTCCTAATCTGACAAAATGGAAGAATGACATTTTGGACTTTGGACTTTGCCAAGGTACAGATATTAGAATATTTTTTCAAACCAAAAAAACCTTTGATTTTCCATTCTTGGGACATCTATGTCTATCTGTGTATGTTCTTGTCAGTTACATAAACACATTGTCTTCTTAGTAAAGCCTGAATGCTATACATGTTTTCTTTTATAATGCTTTATCAGAATAAATTCTAAAATCCACTTAAAAAGACTAACAGTGAATAGAATGACATATTTTATGTGTGAAAAGCACTAAATATGGAAAACCAGGATGTTCTTGCTTTGTTAGGATCTAGGAACTTAGTAAAAATTAAATGAGTTAAACTTTGTCATCTACAGCTCTTTGTTTTATTTGATAACCAGTGTTTTTTCCCTTCTTTGCTTTGTACTTTCTTTCTTTCAGCTTTATTCATTCACTCAGAAGCAAACTGGCTGTGAATTTCTCACTACAAATAAGAACAGAAATACCAAAAGGCACTTTCTGATTAATGTCTCTCAGAGATCCTATTTTGTACAGATAAAGGCTGAGTGAAAAAAGAAAGTGAGAGATCACAGAAAAATTCTTAGAGAACAGATGAAAAGTCCTGAATTAAGATAGAACTTAAACACTTTGAAAATCCAGAACCGTTCATAGCTTTGTCATTAGGGTGATTAACATACAAAAACTTTCTGTGACTTATCTCTGCATCCCCAGAGAATGCAGATGTAATGATGATCAGTATCATTTTATAAGGAATTTTTCAGGTGAGCCCAGATAGGTAGGATGATCTTGCTGAATCACCTGAATGCAGATCTGCCTATGGTTCCACTGTTGTAACAGAAGTGGTGAATTGGAGCATCTGCTGGTGTAAAAACCTATCAGCTGGACGTGCGGGTCTGGCTGTCAACTTTGGACCTCTGTCACCATGCAGACAGGAGATCCTGTAAATAAAATCCCATGCCTCTGGCTACATTGTACTTCTGGACACATGTAGGGACACACCTGTTTTCTGTCACCACTGGAAAGCCCATCCTTGGCAATCCATCTTGCAATCCCATGAAGTGCAGCTGCACCAACTTCAGTGACTCTGGACATTCAAAACAAAAATATTTTCTCCTAAATTAATTAGAGCTGTACATTTTATTTAATTAATGATTTAAAACACAGTATTTCCCTACTGTGATTAATTTTCTTTTTACTGCCTAGACTTTTTTAGACCAAGGCTTTTTTATTACTCATTGTTCACTGACAAATTTTTACATTTTCATGTAGATTTAAGCATTTAGAAACTCCAGAGAGAAAAATACAAAACTAAACTGATACAGAGTCTCTGAGTACATAATGAATAACTACTTGATACAAATTCCCTGATGTGTGAGGGTAAAGGCTACATAAATTTTTACTGAAGCAAGACTTCATTGCTCAGGAAACTATGAAATCTTTTTTTCTGTTGTGTTGTAGTGAGGATGGTTCTATACCCTGTGGTTTTACAGTTTGCTTGGGTAGGCTCTAAAGCATGAAATCTATTAAAATATTAAAAATTATGAATTATTAAATTGAAGTTCATTACAATAAGATAAAAGAAGTCTCTGCTCTCTTTCTAGATTAAGATGCAATCAAAGCTTTAAAGTTTTCAATACTTCAGTGTCTTTTAAAACTGAATTAAGTCCCATTTGTTAAAGAAGTCACAATGTCCATGGCTTTTGGGAACTCTGATATTTTGCCATGATTGTTAATCTTTGTTGTGCAGTTTATAGGTATCTCTGACAAAAGTATTCCACCAGCCTTTCTGCATGAAAATCAGCATGGAGCCTTTTCACTGAAGTGTCAATCAGCTCATTGATCTTGTGCCTGCATAATTTTGAATGGAAAGCAGATAAATTACTTTGTGTATTTGCTATTGTATCTGAACTGAAATAATGAGCAATACTTGGCCTGATTTTATGGGCTGAATGAAACTTTAAATTATTTCTTAGCATGTCACACAACTGCAAAGGTTGGTTGGTTTTTTTCTTTGGTTTGGTGTTTGTTTTTTTTATCCAGGGAAATAATACATTGCCATACATTGTTATATTTTCAGATATGTGCCAGTGGCAGTTTTAAACTGAAAATGCATACCTTCATTTATTTTTAATTTCCATGAATATTTTTTTGGGTTCAAGACAAGAGAATGATATTTGATGGCAGTTCATACAGAATGTAAAGCACATAGGAATGATTTGGATTTTTCAAAAAACCACCAAAATATGCATTGATTTTGGCTGGGATAGAGTTGATTTTCTTCTTGGTAGCTACATAGTGCTTTGTTTAGGATTCAGTATGAGAAGGATGTTGATAATACAGAGATGTTTTGGCTGTTGCTGAGAAGTTTTTTACCATAAGTCAAGGACTTCATGGTCTGCCAGTGGGCAGGTGCACAAGAAGCTGGGAGGGAGCACAGCTGGGACAGCTGATCAGAACTGGCCCAAGGGCTATTCCACACCATAGCATGTCATGTCCAATACAAAAATGGGGACAGTTGGCCAGGAGGAGCCAATCCCTGCTGGGGGATGTGCTGGGCGCAGTCAACAGGCGATGAGAAACTCTATTGTACATCACTTGTATTTCTTGAGTTTTCTCCTTCTCTCTATCCCCCTCTCCTTTTTTAATAACATTATCATTAGTAGTAGTCTGATCATTTTTTATAATAGTTTAATTTGTTTCAAATATTAAACCTTTCTTATCTTTTTTTTTTTTGTCCCATCCAACAAGAAAAGGGAGAGATGTGAGTGAGCAGCTGTATGGTACGGAACTGCAGCTGGAGTTAAATCAGAACAAAGAGTTTTTGCTCTCATTTCAGACACATCACTTCAGCTGCATCTTTAACCTATATTCTGTCAAATATATTGCTTTCAAGTTATCTTCAATTTAGCAATATTTAGCAATACAAGAGAGGTGAATAGTGAGAAGAGTTTTTTGCATACTTCCTCACTTAAAAAAACCCCAACTTTAAAACTTTTAATGGTACTTGATGTCTCTTTAATACTGAAATTGAAGAATTGTCAAAAAAAACCCCAAAACCCAAGACTGTCCATGAAAATACCCTATGATATAATTCGATTTAGGAAATAAAAATGCAAGCACTTTTATTTACTTGCTTATAGTACTTTTATATGCAATTTAACTCAAGAGAGATTTATGGTTTGCTTTGGGAACATAACTGCTTCTTGTAGAGAAGGACAGGAATTTGCACTGTAAGATAAAGGTCATTAAAAGTGTGACTGTCTTGGAAATAGTTTTCTGGTGGAAAAATAAGCTTTTGATTGTGTTTACTTACAGAATCAAAGAAAAATATATTGTCACTTTCTGAATTTTCAACGGTGTACAAAATAATCATAAATCCTAGCGATGAAGAGAAATGTTAATTGATGACTTTCTTTAAATACTTGCTGCTACACAATATACAATAAATTTCCAACAGCTGTGGGTGTTTTAAAGTAACAAATCTCATTGCAGGCTGCACAAGAAGGAAAGGTTTTCATTTGTTTATTTTGAATAGAACTGGTGGTATAGACTCATACCTATGCTCCTTTCTTTGTGTTTACAGTAACAGTGTTTGTCTAGGGGGTCTGGGTGGGATTACTTGTGACAGCACAAAGAAAAAGGGTCACTGGCCATGAAGGCTCTGTCTCATATCTTCCACACTGTTTTCATTTAGCAATCATGTGCCTGTACTTTGCATGTGCCTCTTATGCCTTCAAGTAGCTGATGGTGATTTTTATAATTTTCCTTTTTCTTCTGTCCCTCCGCTAGGGAATTCTGCTGATCTGCTCAAAGGCATTGTTTCCCTCTCTGGTTGTAGTCTGACTTTTGTTTTTCTGCTCTGAGCATCTTGAAGTTGCATGTAGATATAATGTATGATGGCCTGGTGATTTTAGCACCACCTGTTCTTTCTTTGTTCTTTATTTGTGACATTTGTTCTTGTGCTGTCATTCACATGTTCCTAGTTATACATAATTCACATAATTCTTAAAGGTTTTAGTCACAAGTCTCTGCAAAAAGTGCATTTTACTTCTTAGAAAATCTAGATGTGAACAACATTCACAATTTATCTCACTGCAGTTGTTGTTGTGCTAGTTCATCTGGATTTTTTAATCATGGGAAATGATTTCCTATGCAGTTTAATGAAAGTTTTGAGGCAGGTACAGCATGGGATGTTTATGAGAGCAAAGATCAGTCAATTTCAATTTTTTATTTATGAAGGCTGAGGACAAAAAAAGGATGTCTCTCAAAACCTTTCTTGTTTGCTTTGTTTCATGCAGCAGCTATCCATGGCCTAAAAGATGCTGAGGATATTATCTTGCTTTATCTAGATTGAAGGCTATATAACAAATTGATGAACAAGAATTCAAAGGTTGACTAGAGACTAATAGTTCATTTTGCATGAAATTTTTAGTTATAAATGGATCACTTTATTACTGTGGAGGGTAACTCACAAAAGTACGATATTTTGTAAGCCAAGCTACATGGAGTATCACTTATTTAAACACAAACAGAATGATAATTTTGTTGTTAAAAAAAATCCAGTTTCATTGGCAGCATTCAAAAGCATTTCCCACGCTCCTCATGCAGGACTACAGGGTGGGGGAAGAGTGTCTGGAAAACTGCTCAGAGGAAAAGGACCTGGGGTGCTGCTTACAGCTGAACAGGAGCCTCTGTGGGCCCAGGTGGCCAAGAAGGCCAATGGCACACGGCTTGTATCAGCAATAGTGTGGCAGCAGGACCAGGGCAGGGATTGTCCCCCTGTACTGGGCACTGGTGAGGCCACACCTCAAGTCCTGTGTCCAGCTCTGGACCCCTCCCTGCAAGAAAGACATTGAGGTGCCAGAGCATGTCCAGAGAAGAGAAGGGAGGTGAGGAAGGCTCTAGAGGGTAACTCCAATGAGCAGTGGCTGAGGGATCTATTTAGCCTTGAGCAAAGGAGGCTCAGGGAAAACCTTCTCACTCTTTACAATTCCCTGAGAGTGTATCCAGATGGGGTTGGGCAACCAGTGATAGGATTAAAGGATGCAGCTGTGCCAGGGGAGGTACAGGTTAGACATCAGGAAGAATTATTTTGCAGAAAGAGTTGTTAAACTTTTGAATGGATTCAAGCATTGCCCAAGGTTGTACCACGGTTGAGAAGGTGATGATCAATCCAAACTTGGACTTCATGATCTTGGAGGTCTTTTTCAGTCTAAATGATTTAGTATTATTCTATGTGATTCTGTGTTTTGGTGTTTATTTTTTCACCCCCCTCACATGGAAGAGGATATCTTATGGAATAATTAGTGTTCTACATCTGTAATTCTTTTACCAATTTGCTGCATTTTTGCAACTCTGAAACTGTGTGTATCGTAAGAGGAGGTATCTAGACAGGATTGCACAACTGATGCTTTTGGAAAGCCTGTTAGTATGATTTCTGGATTTTTACCCTGTCTTATCAAGTGCAAATTCACAGTGTGGTGCAGTCAATGAAATGTCCATTTCTAAACCTTATTAAAGAAATCTAAATCAGTGTACAGCTGTGAAAAATGTAACAGTGGTCATATTATATCAACAGTTGCCCAGAAGGAAGAACAGCCTGCTCTGTTAAAACCTGAAGTGCATCCAGAAAAATGCTAAAATTGCACAACAGATATTTCTGCAAATATTGAGGCAGTTAAGGTGCAAACAACTCCTAGTATTTGCTTTCCTTGGGAGAATATGTCATGATTTCTGTACAATGGAAATTTATGATGTTTAATGTTCTTAATTTGCATTTTTAGTAATATAATGGGATTTATAAAGACAGATGTCATTCATTATTTCTTTTATGAGAGTTAGTAATTTGGTTGAGCTTGTTGTATATTGCCTACTTAATGTGGAACTAGAATGGGCTGTTTTATGTTCCATAGTCACAATAAAACAACCCATGAAAGAATAGTTGAATTGAGGATATAATGTGCCTCATGAAATAAAGGTGGTTTGTGCTGCTGTAACTTATATCTACTTTGCCAAATGCAGATGCAGAATTCAGGTGTTTTAAAGGGGTTCTGCTGCTTTGTTATAGTTCTTCACATGAATATATGTGAACAACATGCATGCTTTCAGGTAAATCCTATATATATATATATATATATATATATATATGAGAAATCTGTAAATCAGGTCAAGCTTAGAACAAAGTCATGGATCCTATCTCAGTCTGTTGACATACAAAGAAAATTTGTTTACCTGTCCACATAAAAAATATCAATGCAATGTCCACAGTTACAACTTCACCCCGTGAGTTTCCTATTTCTGGATTAAGACTGACCATGAATAATATCTGACTGAAAGGCAACTGAATATTTCCAGCAAAGGGAACAGTGAGCTGCAATTGAGAAAATGTTGTTTTATTGAAGGAGCAGGTGTTTTAACAATGTGCATGTTGATTGTGCTGGTTTTGGTTGTGGCAGAGTTAATTTTCTCCACAGTGGCTGGTGTGGAGCTGTGTTTTGGGTTTGTGCTGAACACGGGGCTGATAACACAGAGATGTTTTTGTTATTGCTGCGCAGAGATTGTACAGATCCAACACCTTTACTGCTTTTTGTACTGCCACTCTGGTGAAGAGGCTGGGAATGCATAGGAGCTTGATCTTAGTGTATGTCCTAAAATAATATGGGAAAATCTTTACCAACCTTAGTCCCTGCAGCTTTTTAATAGTTTAATGAAACACAAAAATACTTTTGTTTCTAATGATAATTAAAAGAAAGACAGAAATTCGGGTTTAGAAAACATATTTAGGAAACCTCTGAAACCTCATTTGTAGCTTTACCAAGGTTTTCTGATTGACAACACAAATTTATATTTTTTTCTAGAAATTTTAATTCTGTAGTACAGCATGCACAAATAGTTTATATGTTTTCTTTCTATCAAACTAGTGACAAAGACTTTTTTGTAGCATTTAAAATGTGTGTGGGAAAAGAACAGTAGGTTTTGGTCACCAAGATATGTAAGAAGGGGAAGGAATTGCTTTGGTTTATTTTGTTATGCTTACTATTTTTTTTAGAAAAAAGTAATGGAGATTTAAAGAAGCATTTAGAATTCCTTGGGAACTCAAGTGGGAAATTTATCTTTCACCTCATCTCAGATGAGTTTTGTTATTGGAAGTTAAAGAATTGCTGAAAGGATTTATACCCCTATACTTTCACCCCAAGGTGTCTCAACATTTTATTTTTTTAAGGAGAAATTGTACAGTTGGAGAGAACACATGGAAACTCATTCTCTGTAGGTACATAGAGAAATAATTTTTTGGGGAGAGCAGAATTTTTGGATCAAAATAAATTGTATTACACCACCAAACCAAAATTTCTTAGAACAGCAAAGCTAGACATTGCCAAAGAGGTTGTAAGGGTTTTCTTGGCTCACACTGTTCTGTCTTTTCCATCCAGGGGCATCAGAGGCATTAAATCCACTAAGTTTTTTCTGAAAAGACAGTAATGTTTTTGCCCTTTGAAAGGTTTCACGTACTTTAAGTAATCTTATAAGATTAAAGTGATTGTTTTCCTCCTGAACTTCTGCTGAGGTCTAAAGTACTTGCTTCCAGTGTCCACACACTTTGGTTGGGATTTGTGTTTTCCTCCCATATACATTTATGGAGAATTCTCTCTCTTATCAGACTACACTTTATTAGATAAGAGGAGAGAAGTTCTTCTGGTGTCATCTTGGAACAAACCACTGCAGAACTTCAATATTTGTGAGATTATTTTTCTGCTTAAAAAACTCACAGAATACAGTTTTAAAACTGCTTCTTCAGCAAACAATACATAATTATAAAAGAACTGCCCTTTCCATGACCAGACTCATTTACTTGTAAATGTCCAGAAAAAAATGTGTTTCAGAGGGGAAAGGCAGTGTGGTACAATGCATTCTTGCTAAATTACTTTTTCTAAAGGACTGTTAGTTTCAAAACTTTTTTGCAGTGTTTGAAACTTGGCAGAAAAAAATCAATGCTGAAAATGGGGAATATGTCAATTCTGTTTCCCAAAGCCCAAAGTTTGATTTTTCTTGCTCTCTTCACAATAGATGTAAATATTGATGAATTCTCATCTGTATTTAGCTGAACTATGTGATGAAATTAATTCCTCTGGGAATAATTGCTTTGGTACATATTTCTTACATAATAGGGTTTCTGTTTTTGTGTATTTCCCCTTCATGAGTCTTGTTCTCCCTTTTCTCATAATGAGGAAGATTTTGGGAGAAATTAATGAACAGTTTCTGAATCCAGACCTTGTTCTTTTCTTTCTGTTTTGATGGTTGATAATATTGCTATTGTGCATAGTTTGCATTCATGTGGAAAACTGATGTTTTTTTGACAGCCTTGAGAATCTTTGATCCTGTCATTTTTCAAATGTTTGACTATCTATTTCAACTCTCCATGTAGCAGATTGGCAGAACAGATGGGGTCACATTTTGGAGTGAAAAGTCTAAAAGGGTCAGCATTCTAAATCAAAGACCTTAATCTTTTGAATGCTGAAAGATTAAGATACAGCATCCCCTTTTATTCTGTTTGCTCTCACAGTAATTGGTCCTGTTTCCAAGGCAGATTCACCCTTTTGAAATACACTATGAGAAGGAATGTAGATTAGGTACCAATAAGTCCCACTAACACATTCTGAAGCAAGCAGCTCACTCAGAGGTGTATTTGCACTCTGAAAAGGGTTCTGGCACTGCTGAAACCCAAAATGGTGCTTGTGTGCCAGACCTTGCCTGCTCTCTCTTCCTGACTCCCAAGTCAAATGTTAGATGAGTAGAAAAACAAGACTGGATTGATTGGGAGTTCTGCTCATGTATTTATCTTTTCTTAGGTTTCCACTGTAAGTAGTGTGAAGTACAGTGAAATCCTTTATTCTGTTTGTAAAAGCAGAGCAATCTTAAAGTTACAGAGGATCACTAAGTATTAGATCATAATGTCCTAGACCTCATCCCACAGTGTTACTCAAACTGACATGTGGTGAGAAAATGAAAAAACAGCTAGACAAAAAACAACTCCAAACCAAAACACATATTCTGCTTTCTTTCCTTAAAGCCTTGTTGGTGACTGTAATTTTCACCTCTGTTGAATTTGTGAGAGTCCCCAGGATGAGGTGAGAGATGAGAATTGGACTCCATGTTCTCAGAAGGCTGATTTATTATTTTATGGTATTATTTATATTAAAGAAATGCTAACAAGAATGATTATAAAAACTCGTGACTGACTCCTCAGAGTCTGACACAGCTGATGGTGATTGGTCATTAAGTAAAAACAATTCATATTAAACCAATCAAATATGCACCTGTTGGTAAACAGTGTCCAGACCACATTCCAAAGCAGCAAACACAGGAGAAGCAATCAGATAATTATTATTTACATTTTTCTCTGAGGCTTTCTCAACTTTCCAGGAGAAGAAATCCTGGTGAAGGGATTTTTCAGAAAATATGACAGTGACACACCTCTTCTGCCCTTTTTGACTTAAAGGCAAAAACCTGATAATGCTTTATCTCTTACTCCATCTTTTTTTTTTGTTTTTAGGCACATAGATTCAAAAATAATTTAAAGAAAATCATGTAGAAATGGACCCTACCAGCTCCTGTAATACTGTTTAGTTTTCTCCTCACTCCTGTTTCCTCTGACTGATGTTTTTTTTCTCTTCTGGACAGATTGAGCACAATGTCAACAAGCTGACTAGAACTCGCATTTAGAGAGCTGATCTATAAGGAAAACACTGTGAACACTCAGTGTTGATAATCTCATCTCAAAGCAAAAAGGGCATAACAAGAATGAAAATGTATCAGATTCATGCATAAGAAAAAAATCATTTGGCTTTGCCTCTCCACTTATAGGTGTACTGCCTCCTGAAGCCTCCTGTCATGCAAGTGCAATGTTATCAATACATTCTTTTCTCATAATAGATTTTTTCATCTGTTCACTTGCAGAACACCCAGTTTTCTTGTCTGAAACTGCAGCTTCTGATTATTCTAATCCTTGAAAAATGAATGCATTAATTGTCCTCATCATTTACAACATTTGCTTGTCTTTGACTCCAACAATTGATGGTTTTCTCATTTCTCATACTGGTTTTGACATTTCAGCTTTTGAGGACCCTTAATTAATTTGTCTGTTCTCCAGTTCCCTGAGTGACATGAACTCTCAGAGGTGAACACACACTCATATTTGCTGCTTCTGGCACATAAGGAAAGAAGGAAAAAGAAGATCTTGCATTTTTCCCAAGCAGAAAAGAAAATTAGAGCTCAAAAGTCACTTTGCATGTGGAATATCTTATGAAATAGTGATGGGTTGTAAATAGCCTGGTGATTTTTTCCTGAATAATCACTTTGCTAGCTCAGCTATTTCCATCAGTGTCAAGAGACTCCAAAATATGTGATCTTACAAAAACATTCACCACCGCTTCTGCTCTGTGATCTTGGTTAATTCCAAGCTCAGGGTAGACCACAAGATTGTCATATGAATGAATAAGAATGATATCTTTTCTGCAAAGAAAGGTGAGTTAAAGCTTTGAGGGAAAACCAGAATACTCTGTAGAATATCCATGGGTATTAAAATGAACCAGGAAATCAGTTTTCCAAGATTTTTTTTCTGTGTCAAAACATAGATGCTTTCTTATAGACAAGTTTATTTGTTAGGGTTTTTTGTAGATGTGATTTCTGAGACTTGACACTTCTTTCAGCATGGTAATAGACTTTTTTAGACAAGGTGACAGAGTTTAATTCAAAATATGTGATAAGTAGTTAACAGAAAAGTCAAATTTTGATTTCTGGTCTTTGTATAATATTTGGGATTAGCTCAATATACTTCACTCATGAATTTCTGAATAGCTCAGAGGCCAATTATCAATCTTAACTAAGCAGAACAACTGCTTTCCATGTGGCAATTTATGTTAATTTATAGATACACGTGCCGTAAGGCTAAACCTTTACACAGGAGGTATTGAAGCTCATAATGATGCATGTAATCCAGGCTGGGAGCTTTTCAGTCTCAAGAAGAAAGTAAAACAGATTGATATTTTAGAACTGGGGGGGAAATAAGCTTGTTTTTATAAACAAATGAACTCATCCATGACCTCATGCCATTAAAATCTCCCATTTAGAATTATAAGTTGTGCTTCCATCTCACTTAGAGAAGGGAAATACTATGTGTGGCAAAGCCTCACAGCCTTTTCTGTTTGGCTACTACTGTGAGTAAACAGAAAGAATAAATGCATTGTGTCAGGAATTTCAGGGCCTCTTCCCCTCCTTAATTTCCTACCACTGGATTAGATTTACTTGTTGGGTGTAAATTTATGACATCTGTATCAGCAAAGAAGCTGCCTCCCTGAGTCAGTGGGCAACGTTAGATGGTTGCTGGTGGCTGGATTGTTGGATGGCAGGGAGGGATGGTTGCTGGCTATTGTGGAATCTAGTTCTCCTTGGAAGCAAGCAAGCTGAGGGAAATACAACTACCTTTATTTTACAAGTGTGACACCTTAGGAATGCAAGCTGTCTTTTATTGTGTGGGAGAACAATCAGATCAATCATCTTTTGTTTCACCTGTCAGCGCTAAGAAGGTGCTTCAGCACTGCACACTTTGAAATCTAAAAGCAGTAAAAGTATCAACTAGCAATCAGAAATCTAGAGAAGAGAGATTTACAAAGGAAATCTTTCTAGTAGCAAGGAGGTCACTCTTTCTGTGCATCACTTTATTACTCAATAACAAAAAACCCTCTAAAAGGGATGTTTTATTTTTAATCCAGTGGTAGTGCACGAGTGCTAAAGAATATATGTAATTGGATATTTAGTATTTATTTTATCCAAGGGTATGAGATCTCTCCTTTTCTCATGTCATCTTTCCCTGCCACAAGCACTGTGTCTCATGGACTGTTGGGAAGGGGTGAGAGTTGAGATCTCTTTTTAGTGTAGGGAAAGGAGAGAACAAGGTGGGATTTGATGGGAGAGAGTTTGTGGGAGAAGCTGTGCTGGTTGTATTGGCTGCTCTTCCTCTGGCACTTTGGCAGCCTGTTGTCCTGATGTTTGCCTCCTTCCCCTACTGTCACTGCCCTGCTCCCTGCCATCTGGCATAATTGCAGATTTGCTCCCTGCTTCCGGGGTGATAAAAAAGTAGATTTTCACAAGGCTAATTTCTTCAGAAAAATGCTGACAAAAAGTAGTTGCTAGTATTCTTTATTTAACAGATCCAAGACTCCATAATGACAACAATAGAGTTTTTCTTTGACCAAATAAAAAATCTGGCTTTGGCCAAAGGTTATCTGTAAAAACAGCTAAACTTGAAGGAGATACTTGGATCGTCTTTCACAGATTTTCTAAGTATCTCACCTTACACAATTGTTTATACTTCACTGCACAAATGTATGTGAACATTTGTGTTCAAACTAATAAACATCTGTGTTGGTTTTGCATGACCTGGTTTTTGGGAGCAGGGTACAGAGGTGACTTCTGTGAGAAGCTGCTAGAAGCTTCCACCATGTCCAGCAGAGCCAACCCCTGATGGCTCTGAAGATGGACATGCTTCTGGCCAAGCCTGGCCCAGCTAGAGAGGTTGGTAACACCTTTGTGATAACATATCTGAGAAAAAAATTGAAACAAAGAGTCACACCGTTAATTCCAGCCTAGAGAAGAGGAGGAGGTGAGGACAAGTGAGGGAAGCAACATGGAGACCCCAAGCTCACTGGAGAAGGAGAAGGAGGAGGTACTCCAGGCACTGGAGCTGAGATTCCTCCTCCATGATGATGACCGTGGTGAAGCAGCTGTGCCCCTGCAGCCCATGGGGATCCAGGGGGGATGCAGAGATCTGCCCACGGGGGAGATGCCCATACTGGAGCAGGTGGATGTCTGGAGGAGGCTGTGATCCAGTGGGAGACCCGTGGAGAGAGGGGGATCCTGCTCCCAGGCCGGAGCAGCCTGTCCTTGGAGGACTGCGCCCCGTGGAAGAATGACCCACGCTGCAGCAGTTTGGGGAGGAATGTTTGCCCGTGGGGGGAGCTCAAGTTGCAGCAGTTTTGGGAGGACTGCTGCTCGTGAGATTGGAATCCTATTGGAGAAGTTCACAGAGAACTCTCTCCTGTGGGAAGGGAGCCCATAGTGTAGCAGGGGAAGGAATCCTCTCTCCGAGCAGCAGAAGATGAATTTGGATGGTAAACTGATCAAAATCTCTATGCTGTGTCTCCCTGCTCTGTCAGTGGAAAGGAGGGAGGAGCTGGATGAAAAGGGTGTTTCAAGGTGTTTTTACTTCTCATTATCCTCCTCTGACTCTGGTAGTAATAAATCTACTTTTTACCTTTAAGTTGAGCCTGTTTTTCCCTTGGAGTGTTTTCTCCCAGTCCTTATCTCAACTCATGAAGCCTTTGCTGAGTTTTTTCTCTCCTCTGCCCAGCTGTGGCAGGGGAAGTTAAGTGAGCAATTTTCATGGGTGCCTGGTGTTTGCCCAGGGTCAAACCACTGTCAGATACTGAAATACTGTAGTTTATGACTTAAACATTTTCATGAAGGACTTTGAGAACTGTATTACAAAAGCTGCAAAGAATACCACCACACCCTGAATGGGGCTCTGAGAGGCCCGACACAATTCGCTGATGAAGATAAGATAAAGTAATAACTCCGGCATGGGGACATTCACAAAGCACAAGTCTAATATCTTCGGGGTAGAGACCACAGCCCCAGGGCTATCCACTGCCAGCTTTGCCCAGAGCCTTGCACCAAAGGGAAGGACATAGGATCATTTTAAGGAAGTTTCAGGTTTATGTTTAGATTAAGTGTCTTCCATACAGGTAGTTCTGATGAATAAAATTAAAGAACAAACCCAAACCTATAGAAACCTTACTCTTCCTCAAATAATCCTCTTTTGGTAATAATTGGCTAGAGAGGAATTCAAAGAAAAGTTCCGGAATAAATTTTGTACTTACAGCTGGACTGTGACAAGAAAGGAAGCACAGGTTCTCTAGGTCCCAGCTTCCTCTCTTTTTTGCCACTTGGAAGGGACAATATTGGTGGTTCAGTATTCTTAGGGTAAAAATACTTTATAGCATTGCCTCTTGCCTGCTGGGTGTTAATCCAGAAAATGAAATGGAAGTTGTAGCTGTCAGTGTTTGGTTGCCATGTCCTTTGGTGGTTTCTCAAGGCTGTGATGCTTTCTTCTTGAGTCAGCTATTTATAAGTTGATTAGGTGCTAGAATGTGGTTGTCTAGTGATTGAAGAGCCCTTTATATGGTGAGAAAAATGAGCAGAGATGGTCAGAGGAACAGATATTGACTGTGGACATTCTTAAGGACAATGCAAAGAGCTCATTCAGTCTGTTAGGTGAGTTTGGTTTTTCCCTCTGGAGTGCACTTATCTGCCTTTCAAGGTAAACAGGGGGGACATATGTCAGAAATGTCAGTGAAGTTATGAATCTCTTTGATGTGAAATTGTCACTGCCTCAAATAAATGATAGCAATTTTTCGTTGTAGTTGTTGCTTCTTTTTTTCCCCTCCTGTGTTTTGTTTCAGCTCTGCCTCTTTAATGTCAAGGAATTTTTCTTTCTTTGTGCCCTCCTTCTTCCTTCATGTCAGTGTTATTCTTTTGTTTCCTTTCTCTCTGATTTTGATATCACTGCCAGCCCTCCTTGTATCACTTGTATCCAAAGATCACAGGGGTCAGTAATGTTAGACCTCTATATATATAAATTTGTTCTGTGGAAGCTTTGAGATTTTTCAAAATCCTTTTTCTTTCTATCCAGTTAAAGTGAAATAAAAAAGAAATGGAAGGTGAAGAACAATGTTCATCACCTTTCCCCACTCCCAGAATATCTAGTAGCTTTTTTATCAGGGCACTTGTTTTTGGCATCAGGGATCCATGTTCCGGGAATGTTCCAACCTCTAAGTTTTTTTCAAAATGCTGCTCTACCTAATCCATGACAGGGAATTTGCACCTAATCCATAACAAGGAATTTGTACATCTCCTTGGGCTCTGGATTTACACCCTAAATAAACAGTGGTTCTGTAATGAATATGTTTTTGCCTCTCACTGGAGCTGTACTGTTTTGTAAAAGGTAATCATTCACTGAAGGAAATAAAGGAAAAAATATGTAGAGTCTGGATTTAGACATGTAAAGTCTATTTAAGTTCTTACTCTCCATCTGTGAATGTCCTTTCTGCAGAAGGGTATCTTAGAATGTGTCTCACACATATTTGGCTACGGACATGGTTAGCTTGGAGGAGGCATCACCAGCGGCTCTGACTTGTGAATTTTTCCACCATGGGACAGAGATATGTCTGCCTGTTTTCTCCCCTTGCCTATTTGAACCAGGACCCACATACACTCCAATATTTGATTTTAAGAACTAATTTTAAGAATTTTTATCCTTCAGAAACTAAGTCATACATTCATTAGAAGTATTTCTGTGTGAACAAAGGAATATTTTCTAACAAAAAATTTCTTCAGAAAAGTTCATCAGCTGAATCCCTGACACATGGACTACTTCATTTAATCTCTTGCATTAGATGACAAATTAATGTTGAAACTTATTTTAGTTTGGGATCTTATTTCTTTGGCTTTTTTTATATATATATATATATATATAAATTATTTTTAATATATATTTTAAAATTACTTAGAGTTCATGGATACCTGATAAATTATGGGCTAAAACAGAAAAAAATTTTCTCAGAGTTCTAAATTGTCCCTTTGGGTTCTGGCCTACTCTTCCACATGTCAGGCCTGGAGTTTATGAAAGTTAAGTAAAGTCAGCAAAATTTTTTGAACTATGAATTAGCTGTTGCTAAGTTAAATAATTTTGATTTTGAACTGGCATCAGTAATGGCAGTTCTTCTGCCAGAGTAGAGAGGGAAGGCTGGCAGTTAAGTTGTAATCTGTTTTAGTTCTTCATAATTGGATGGATTAATGTATTTTTTGATCCATTAAATCTGGTGGCCACTAAAAGGATCAGAGGGAATGGCATGAAGCTTTGTCAGGGAGGTATCAGCTGGGAATCAGGAAAAAATATTCAGTCAGAAGGTGGTCAGGTACTGGAACAGGCTCCCTGGGGAAGTCATCACAGCGCCAAGTCTTACAGAGCTCAAGAAGTGCTTGGACAACATTCTCTGGTACATGGTTGTGCAGACCCACAAGTTGGCCTCCATGATCCTTATGGGCTCCTTCCAACTCAGGATAATCTATCATTCAATTAAATCCTTTGTCAAGTTGCTCCCTCTCCGTTCTTCAGAAAGGGAATAAAAGCATAAAGATATGTAGCTCGAAAAAGCATGTTGTAAAACTCCCAAATACTTTGTAAATATCCCTAGTCACATTCCCTTTTTACTTTACTGGGAAAGGAGATACTCCCTACGGGATAAAGGCTAGTGTAACATATGGTCATGTTATGAGGCCAATCTGGGTACCTCTGTCTGCTGCAGTTGCAGCAGAAGATGGCAGTCTTTATTCAGTCTAGAATGCCTTGAATAAATATTTTGATTTCAAAGGAGCAGTAAACACTCATCTGTTAAGCAAACCTATATGCAAATAGTAATATAGTAAATCTTTTTTAAGCATGTCATTTCTGCATTAACAGCTATGTAATAAAGCAGAAACTATGTTTTGCATTATTAAAGCATCAAACGAATCAAATTATGCCACACTAATGCTTCATTGAGCATCATTAAGCTAAGCTGTCTTGTGTTTTGTACAATGTTTACATTTTTTTGTTAACAGAAGGATGCTTAGAGGGTAAAAGTTTACAGTCCAATAAAGATGAATAACTGGTTCTTCTTCCAGTTTAGATGTACTGAAAACTTCTGACAGTGTGATAGGAGATACCCTTCTTAAACTAAAGGTAGGTAATTTCAAACAGGTGTTTATTCTATATACTTCAGATACATCTACAGGTGATCCAGCCTTACTAAAAGCTGGATCAACAGCTGGAAGGACTGTCCTCTGGATTCTTTTCACTCTTTATTTTCTTGGAGGTAATGATAAGTACTCATCAAACATAAATTATTTTCTGTACACTTCCATTCTGTCCTCTAAATTTTTGAATGATACCAATCATAGTTCTTATTCAAGTGGGTCCTTGTAGACCCATTTGTAGATACTGCATTCATGCTAAGAGAATCAGGAGTCTGGGTAAGGTCTTTTACCTTCAAAGATTGTAATTCACTGGTGTGTTGTCCATACTTCTGTAATGTAATGAGTAAGAGCTTCCTGTATTTGCTTCCTTGTCATCAACATAAACGGTGGAAGATTAGTTCAAGAATTAATAGATACATGATCCACAACTTGCTCAATGTACTTCTGTCTTTTCTTGCTCTTAATAAAAAAAAATTCTTTCTCTTTAATCAGACAGTTTCTGATTAATTCTGGAAAATCATGCATGTTTTTAAGTGTTGAAGTCACCGAGGCTCACTGAAGTCACTGAAGTTTTAAAGGTGCGGTCTTTCCCTGAATAATCACAGAGGTAATTTAACTTTCTTTTGTGAAATACAATATGCTGTCTTCTGTGATTTTTGGGGGGCTGAAAGTTTATTTATATCTCTGTTGTCTGGTTTGGCATTTGAGTTTGGTTTTTTTTTTTTTTTGGTGTGGTTTTGGTTTTAGTTGTTTGGCATTTTTTGTACCTGTAAGAGGAGGATTAATATTATAACCCACCAGGAAATACTGCATTTATTTTCTTGAGGTAAAACTTGCCACTAAAATCTGTTGCAGATTCTCCACCCTTATGAAATAGAGGTTCACAGGACAGGAACCAGCTGGTTTTATAAAGGCAGTGAGAGACTTGTCATTTCCAAATGTCACAGATGTGACATACATATCCTTCAGTGTGCTACAAATGAACTGGATGGAAGATGCTTTTCATCTTGTAAGGGTTTGACTTTCTTGTATTTCTTACCTCCTCTCAGATAAAGCCCAAACCTTTCCATGCAGAGTTAGAATCATGGAATCATTAAGATTGGAAAAGACCTCCAAGATCACTGAGTTTAACCTTTGACTTTGATACCACCTTGTCAAGTACACCATAGCACTAAATGACACATCCAGTCATTCCTTGAACACTTCTGGGATGGTGAGCAGTTGGAGAGCATATCTCAAAACACTGAAAAAATTTTACTTGCCTGAGAATATCCCAGTTCAAAACATTCCTTTTCTTGAATCATTGTCCAGACTTGCTACACTGTCAGGGAGAATTATGCTTTTGTCTAATCAAAGTTTTCATCAACACCCCTCAAATTTCCAGTGATTTTCACATGTAAAAGACTAATCCTGCAAGGTTTTGTGTAAATTGAAGCACTGGCAAAATGTCTTTCCGTTAATTATGACCAACATGGTAACTAACAGAAGGAATCCTGCTGTAGCATGATCAAGATATACTTTCTCAATTCTTCTAAGTCTTAAAATAGATTACATTACATTAGTTTTTTGTTTTGGTAATTTTTCAAAATAGATTGTTATATTTTATTGGTTCATAGGCTATATAGAAGTATCCTACCTTCCTCTTATTTCTTTGCATATTTTTCTCAACTTTCTTCATCTTATTTCCTTCTTTTTCCATTCTTTCTGTCTGAAAAACCTTTGTGATATTTTCAAAATTATTAACTTACCCACTGTTGAAAGAATGAAGCTTATGCTGAAAGACCCTAAAACTTTACAAAACTGACAGATTATTTCAGCTGTGACTAAGGCTACCTACCTACTAGGAGCTAGGTAGAAGTTGATGATGCTATAATGGCATATTGATTTAATTAAAAAATATCTTTCACTATTGCAAAGTATTCTCCTGCAAGAGTATTGCATTCCAGTCTGATGCCCAGCAAAGATAGCATGACCCTAGAAGGAAAACAGCTGCATTTTGCACTGTGCCAGTCTAAAAAGCCCAGCACTAGTTTGGCAATCTCTGCCCTCCAGTATGTCCTATAAATGCATAATTTCAAAACTAAGTGGGTCTGCCATGAGAGAGCTATACAGGTAGAGTGCATTCAGTCAAGCAAGAGAGGTGCTTGACTAATCATTCATGCATGCTGTAATTTTATTTTGAGGGACATGTCATTTTCTCTGTGATATTAGATGAACTACAGATGCCAAGTTCATAATCAGTGTTATGATGGCTACTGGGCAGCATGAAGCAGGGAGTGAATGGCAGAAGGAAATGTAGTGTCTGAGCTGAGCAGAAATCAGTTATAATGTCTGAAATGTCCAAATGTCTACATTTTAGATGTCTACATTCCCTGAATACAGGTGCAAGCAGCAATTTTCATTGTCGATTCAGTAGTTCCCAATCTCTTCTGCTCTGCTGTCCCCTGTCAAATACAGAAAGTCCCTGACATGATGGAAATTTTCCAATAGTATAAATATAGACATTGTAGTGATGTTATTGTAGCTGTTTTATGAGAGGATGATGAAACAATAACTAAATATATAATCTTCCACTTGTCAGGGTTTACCATATCAGCCTTTTACTCATGGGCATTTTTTGTTCTTGACATAAGGCATCACATCAGTTCATCTGCTACTTCAAACCAGAATGTGTTAGCAGCATCCTGAAGTTTTCACCTGTTTATGCCCGTAGTTGTAGCAGAAACTATATCTCCTGTTGATACAGACAGGTGCTATCTCTTAAATTTTACAGTTCTTAAGGTCCTTGAAATTATATGACCCTTGTGGGACCCTACTAACTTAGGATGTTCTATGATTCTATGATTAAGTTTCTTCTAAATTATAGTTTAGATTTGAGAAGCTAACAAAATTTACTCAAACTTATTTTCCATTATGAAAGTGGACCTTACTTTCTCTAATTAAATGTGCTTAGCTACTCTATTTGTTGTTTTTAGGAACATTTGAAGTTTGTATGGCTACAGTAACAGAGAAAAATAAAGAATTTTTTATCTAGTAAAAAGGTAATTATTAATTTTGCTGATACTGGTTCTATGCCAACAGGAGCTAAAGAAATAACTTTACTTCCATTAGTGGCTTACCAGCTGTATCTGAGGGTCAAAGAACACCAGCCAGACTATCTCCCATTGCTGAATTTGACCCTGTAAGCATTGCTCTGTCTTTCAGCTCTCTCGTGCCATATTTGGGTCACCTTTGTTTTCAAGGCTTATTTATTCACTTTTTGTAGTCTCTGGACTGATTGATCACCTAGAGAATCAACCATCAATTTGTTAATTTTCAGTCAAATATTTCTGCATTATCCTCTTGCCTGTCCTTATTTTTGGAAAAGAGCTTTCCTGAATTGTATCAAAGACAGCTACCTCAAGTGTAGCTGTCTTTGAGCTTAGCCTTTCATTTTTTATATCTGTGATTCATTATACACAAATCCTTTCTACCTGCCTGATGAATACTGTATCACTGTTCACTTTTATTTCATTCTGTCTTCTCTCTTTATCAGTCTGTCTCTTACTTCAGATTAAACACACTTTTAAAAAAATAGAATGTCTTTTTATCCTCTTTTTGTGTAATTGCTGAACAAGAGATTTGCTCTTGGGAGACACTCCAGGGCACTATAGTATTGTCTCCACCTCTCTTATTGTATATTCCTTGCACATTAAAGTGGTGTCCTAGAGTGACTGTATGGTGTGGTATCCCCATCGTCTGTCTTTTTGTCCAGATATAAATCTTGTTTCTATAAGAGCAAAAGTGGGGAGAGAAGCAGTGGAATGATTTTTGGCATGCAGTTTGTGTGTGCAGCAGCTTCACTTCCTCCCTGTCACGATCTGCTAGGGCAAGCGAGTTGTGATGGTTCGTTTCCAGATCCCAAAAGTGCAAAAGACAAACAGCAAGGGACTGTCACTGTGATGGTTCGTTTCCAGATCCCAAAAGTGCAAAAGACAAACAGCAGGGGACTGTCACTGTGATGGTTCGTTTCCAGATCCCAAAAGTGCAAAAGACAAACAGCAGGGGGCTGTCAGTTTAATCACAACAAAGGCACCATTATTTAGGGCTGACAGCAAATGCGATAGATGGATCAGAAAAGAAAATAAAGGATTGAAAGAAAAAGAGGGGAGGGGAATATAGCCACCAACGAGAAGGAATCCTCATGGTCCAGCCACATAGGTTCGCTGTCGTCAGTGGGGGCTCACCAGAGTCATCTCAAAAGTTACAGTTTATATAGTCTCAATCCACAGCAAGTGGCATCTGGCCAAAAGATGGGGAAGATTCATGGGCCATTGTGTTGAGACCCCTTGGTCTGTGAGGCAGGTGCAGGCGTGCAAGGACAAGCCACTGCTTGTCAGAACCTGTTCGGAGCAGTGTTCCTTGAAGGAACAGTGAGCACACCTGCAATCAATAACTTGGCATAATATCCAGAAAACATCCACCTCAGCCAGGCCAGAGTTTCTGTCGGGGCTCTTCAGGGTCCTTGTGACGATCGATCGTGAGGCAAATGAAGGAAACTACGGACTGTGTCTTACACTTCCCCGGATTCCTTTCTCTTGGCACGTTGTCTGCAGCACGGATAGAGGGAGGACAGCTTTCCATTGTTTTTTAAGCTAGTTTCATGTCTGTGAGCTGAGTCAAGAAAGTTTTTCCTGGGACAGTGGCTTTTTCTGGAGCTGTTCAGTTCTTCTGTGGTCTGGAACACGATCTGCCAGGGACCCCCTCCCACCGAGAGCCTGGAGGAGCCCGGGCCTGGGTTGCTGAACCCCAGCTCTGGGTGGAGAGAGCAAGAGAGAAGGAGAAGGAGAAGAAAGCTAAGGAGAAGGAGAAAGCCGAGCCACACCTACAGAAAGGACTTTGGACTCTGAGTCCACCATGTCTTCAGAGCAAGAAGAGGTTTTATTGTTTAAGATTGTTCATTTCTTTTTCTCTTGTAAAATAAACAGTTATTTTTTCCACTTTCTCGAAGGAAATAATTCCTGAACTGCAATGGGGTCCATTCCTTGGGCATAGAATCTTCCCAAAACTTTTGTGGCATGGGTTGCTCATTCCATGGCAGGGTGCAGTCTTTTAAGGATAGGCTGCTCTAGTTTGGAAGCAAGGTTTCTCTCTCTCTATTTCTGGAAGCACCCCCAAGTTGGATCTTCACAGTAAGGTGAATGTGTTTTCATCAGAGATCCTGAGCACATCCCAGGTTGATGAAATGCTTACATGGACTTGGATCCTACAAAGTCTAAGGGTGAAGTCTTACCAGTTTCAGCATTGTCCAGAAAAGTAGTTAACCAGTTGAACTTTAGGCAGTTTTCTCATTGCTTTCCATGGGCTTTTAGCGATTTTGAAACAAACATGAAAATTCTCATTAAGATTACTTTAAAATCAGTAAAGTTAATTTAGCTTCCTTCCTGTAAACAAAACTTAACAGCAACTGTGTGTTGATGTTAAGTATAAAGTTGATTTGATTCTTGTTAACCGATGCTATATTCTTTTTTTCTTGTTGTTTTTTAAGGTTGACATAATTACTGAGTTTCTAGTAGAAATATTTTTCAAAAGTGTTCTTCAAGCTCTGGTTTATTCAGAAATATAGAAGCAGTACACCTTAAAAATCAACTGAAGTTACATGAAGAGCCATGTATTTATTTTGCTAAGCAGCTTCTCTGGATGTATTTCACATGAATAATCTCCAATTAAGGGGGAAAATCTTCTGTACTCCACAGACTATACTACACTCAGTAGGAACCACCACTTTCCAAATCCTTGGAGACAATATTTGCATTCAGTGTGTTGGTGATGGAAATGCAGTGAGAAGGGAGAAGTTCTGACCCACAAAGCTTCTGAGGATAAGTTTCTGTCAGGCAGCCATTGTGATGAGCTGCCTGTCCCTGGCCTCCTCAGCAAGACTCTATGCTAAGTTAGAAAGAAAAAGAAATGTTTTTTTTGGATTCACCTGCCTTGTCAAATAGTCCACTAGAGTAGAGCATTTAAAAGAAATTGACTTCCAATTTGCATCCCAAATATCATAGTAATTTATTTTAAGCAACTAGAAATACCTCTTTCTGAGGAAAACATTTTTAGTACCTGCATCTATAGACACTAGAAGTTGAGTCTTGGTGGGTCATCTGCTGTTGTAACCATTGCTGTTGTTTAATACTGAGTTTAATTTCAATAAATAATTTTTTATTTTCTGTTGTCATGACTCCTACTTGGTAAATAATGGCCTTGCACATCTTCCATAAACTTCTTGGTCTGATCCAGTATTATGTTTTAGGAAGTAGGCCAATTATTGTGTCACATTGTGCTACCCCACTGGAGATACTTCACAAGAGCAAACATCTGTGTAAAACAGATTGTGAAGAAAGATAATTTTGCAAAATGTGTGTTATTTCTGAGAAGTAAACTTAGGTCACTGTCATTCCCAATTTAAAAGACAGGAAGGTGAGAACATTCCCAGAATAGGGGAGGTTATCCAAATTATTGTAATTTCAAAATTATGGTGCTTCCAGGCAAAAGTATGAGAAAAGGAGTAACAGTTCTTTACTGGCATATATATATATATATATATATGTGTTATAGATGGACAATGAGATGATTTGCTCTTGCAATTAAGGGAGTACTATTGTGTGAATGTTAAGAGAAGCTTTAGTGATGTACAGTTCTGTTACTGTAGTTCAGATGCCCTCTGTTCTCCCCACAGTTCCCTTTCCCCCTGCATTGCTGCCATCAGACAGCCGGGGCTGTCCAGGACAGGTACAAAGAAGCTGCACAGGTGTCCCTGGCATGGGGCAGTGGGCAATGGAAAAGCTCAGGGGGTTGCTCAGGGGGTGCAGCATGGCAACACCTGACCTCCAATCCAGTCACAAGAGAGCAGTCTGCACTGATAAATGGCAAAGAGGAGCTGAGTGACAGACTTTGGGAGGGCTGGGCTGGCTGATGCAACCCCCAGGGGTATAAAAGACTGAGCATCCATCTTGAAGGTGAACCGGCCATGTGGTATCCATGAGGGACAGTTCCCAGTGCTGCAGATTTTTCCTTATGTAGTCCTTTGTTGTATTTTTGTCAAGGTTTAATAAACTTTAAAAAATTTTCAGTGAGCAGTTGTTTCTCACAATAGATATATATATACATATATATCTACCTGAACAAACAACAAAAACAAAAACAATAACCCAACTACTCCCACCTGTCAAGTAAAATTTTCCCTTTGGCTTAGTTATGACCACTGCTGGCTCCTGGTGAGGCTGAGGGGCTGCAATGGTTCCCCCTTGGCATCAGGGGCACTCCCATGCAAGCTCAGCAGCCCCCTGACATGGTATGAGAGCTTGGGTGGGGAGGAGATGGGAGGTGATTTCCTTGGCAAAATTCACAGGGAGCAGCTGTTTTGGTGCCACTCCTGGTGGCAAGCTCAACTGTAGAACTATCCCTGGAAGCAGCCAAACACCCTCTGTAACACACATGATCGCTCTCCTCATCCAGCAAGCTGAGGAGTCCAAAGCCAGCACCCCACTCCCCAGGCCACAGTCCCAGACTCAGACACCAAGCGTCCTGCAGTATTACACCAACTCCTGAAAACACCGCAGCGGGGAGACCCCATTCCCCAGGCAACACTCCCAAGCTCTTCCCCTGCTTGGCTAACCCTTTTGTTAATCAACCACTTTGAAAATCACTACTGTTTTTTTTTTGTTTCTCCAACATGCCACAAATGGAAAGAAATTAATTTGAGAAATCTAACCCACAACAGTGACCATAAGTGACATTGCCAAGTTTTATCCTTGCTGGACTTGAATGGCAGTGGAAAAATTGACTGGCTACTTTTATACCTCATCCTCCAGCTCCAGCATTCTTGCAGCAAAATGTGATTCTGGAACATTCCATAGCTATCAAAATATGTGCAAAGTACTGAAATAGTAGTAAATATAAATTACCCATCTAGATAAATATAGCTTTTGCTGCAGAATGGTGAAAAGAGGCAGACAATGGGAGGCAGGACTAGCCAAATAACTGTTTCCATTATATCCCTTCAGCTCTGAGAATATCACAAAAAGGTACAATTGTTCTTGTCAATCACATCTTTGTCTCACTTTGACTAAAACCTTCTACCTACATTACAAATCCATTAGCCATGCTGCTTTATGACAGGTTTGTTGCTCAAGGAGGGGGTTGATTTCATCTGTTTTAGGAAGTCATTCTTTAATCTCAGTTTTTGTGTCTATTTTACATGGTAGTGTGAAATCACTGAGCTGCCTCTGTGTAATGGTTTCAAGCAACTCAAACAGGACCAGACAAAATAGGTGGTCACTATGAATAATTCATAATGTATGCTCAGTTTGCTTCAGCAGCTTATGTGAAGTCATACTGTGGATGGTAGGACAAATTTTTGGTTATGAGGGCATTGTGAAGATCAGTAATTGTAGGCAAAAAAAGAAATCTCAGTCCTCAGCATGAGTTCAAATGATAAATTCATTGAAAAAAATTATGTCCCCTGGTTCAGGATGGAAACTGGGAAGTCTGTACTGACCAGTGATTGTGAGCATCTAATCTCACCAAACCCTAAAATGAAAAGATTTCCAGAGAGAATGCTTCACTTTTTGAAAATTTGGTTTCATGAGGATTTCAAGCCTAATGCCATAGGCTACCATGGAGGCAACATTGCCTTGAGTTTGCTTTTTTTTTTTTTTTTTAATGTTGAAAAGTGACTAGAATTTCTTTTGTTGTTTCTTTAAGACACAACCACAATTGAAAAAAAGGTCCTTAAATCCTTCTGAAAAAACCAGCCTTTTCATATTGCAAAAGTAAGAAGAAGGAAAAAAAAAAGCTTGAAAGACCATCAAGCTGTGAGCTGTCACCTCTCAGGGGTTAAACCATTTTTTGTCTCAGTTACATTTTTGTGTTTGTGTGTCTGTGTGTGTGTCTGTGTATATGTGTGTCCATACATGGTGGTAATCCAAACAACAAAGTTAATACAAAATACTTTGTATAAATTATGAAATAGGTTTTAGTAAGAAAAAAAATCCATTTCAAAATATGAATAGCCTCATACAGAAATTTACATATGATTGAAATTAACTCAAAATAAAGAAGCAGTAGTGTTTTTTTCACAATAAATAGAAAACAGCAATGTGCTTATGAAACACAGGTATTATTGAGTAGTTTCTTGAACACTATGATGTTTCCTATGCAGAGATGAATCTCAGATTAATAAATTATTCAACTTTAGAATTTCAGAGCTTTGCTGACCATGTTAAAGATCTGACAATGGTCAACTGTTTCCTCAAAAATATTAGTCATGATCATAACCCACAGTGTTAGTTTGGTTGTCTGGGGGAGTGGAGTGTGGAGTGAGGGAAAAAGAATGACTGATTCCCCACAGGCAAAAAAAAAAAGAAAATTATTTACAATTCTGAGTTATATATGAAAAATAATTCTGATCACTGGGAAAAACTTACTATTTGCATTTGCCATTTTCCAAATTACGATTTCTGGAAAGTAAAACCATTTTGTTTCCAATTGATGTTATAACTTGAAATTAGTCTATAAGCTGGGTGGTAGTGTTTGGTTTTGGTTTTTTGGTGTTTTTTCCTTTTTTTTTTTAGAGAAAAAGATTAAATTATAAAACAAAAAGACAAATATTGAATTTTGTAAGTAAAAAAGTTTGATTTGTCCAGAAATAAAATTTAGTATTACAAATAAACCCGCAACAAAATGTTTATCTTTGGTGACTGCCACACTATGTCTGCAAATTCTGTTTGAACCAACATTTTTAGTCTTGTTATATCTTAGGTGGTATTGCACGTCCTGCAGACAGAAATGGGGGAAAACACATTAAATTTGAAAAAAACATATTTAGACCTGAGCCTCTGTATCATCCAAACGTGTTGTCAAAAATGCTTTAAAAACAACCTAGATTTGTTTTTCCTCGAACACCAATAGTCCAATAGCAATGTGGAAGCTTTGGGAAGAACAGATTCTTTTCTACAGAAAGGTAATTTTCAGCTTATTGCGCAGTTAACGAAATTTATAGCTAGGTGTTGACTGGATGGAATCATTGAAGTGTTCAAATGGCTTTCTTTTCATGTAGCTGAGGTATTATCTGGTGAGATAATATGAGGAACAAGTATTTTTATAGGTTCATGACCTTACTGCACTATCTACAGGTAAGGATTAAAATAAAGTGGAAAGGCAGCTTTTTAGACAGGTAAAATGATTTTCTTTCTTTCTTTCTGTGCCTTATGTATCATACTTGTCACATTCTTTCTCCTACACTGGACACTTTTAATCTTTTTTTCCTCTTTTTTAACATATGCTTTTCAAGGTCTTTTTTAGTCCTTTTTTCTATATGTGTCTGTCTTGTTCTCTAGGACACTGCAAATGCTTTGTAAAACCTTCTTTCTTGCTCATCAGTACTTTAAAGGAGTGAGGTCTTGGGCAGACCTGTTTGCAAGAGCTGTTTTGAGCCTGAATCAGTCTTGAAATCTGTTTCTGAAAGTCTTGGTGTGTGTACTTGTTATGGAACATAGGAGATAAAAGTTACTGCATAAAAGGCTTGGCATGCAAGTTCATGGTCCTTCCTTTTCCTGCCTGCCAGTGACACTATGCCACGCTTCCACATTTGGGGTTTTTTGGGTTTTGTTTGCTTTTTTTTTTCTTGTACAAAACAAAAAGCATTTTAAACCAAAAGGAATTTCAAATCAAGAGCCAGGATTTAACTTGGAGAGACATGGATTTGATGGATGGACCACTCAGTGAATAAGGAACTGGCTGGATGACCTCACACAAAGAGTTGTGGCTAATGGCTCATTGTCCACGTAGGGACCAGAGATTAATGGGGTCCCTCAGGTCAGTGCTGGGGCTGATTCTGTTCAACAGCTTTGTTTGTGCCAGTGGACAGTGGGGTCACTGATGGCACCAAGCTCTGTGGTGCAGTCACAGGCTGGAGAGAAGGGGTGGATCCAGAGGGACTGGGACAAACTGGAGAGGTGACAACTGCATGAAGTTCAACAAAAAAGTTGCAAAATCCTACACTGGGATGGGGCATTTCCAGACACACCAACAGGCTGGGTGGAGAAGTGATTGAGAATGGCACTGAGGAGAAGGACTTGGGGCTGTTGGTTGATGAAAACCCAACATGAGCCAGTAGTGAGTGCTCATAGCCCAGAAAGCCAAAAAAATCCTGGGCTGCATCCAAGCCCCATGGCCAGCAGAGCAGGGGATTCAGCCCCTCTAGTCTGCTCTGGTGAGGACCCACCTGCAGTTCTGCATCCAGCTCTGAGGTCCCAGCATAGGAAGGACAGGAGATTGGTGGAGCAAGTCCAAAGGAGGCCATGAAGATGGTAAGAGGACTGGAGCACCTACCCTAGGAAGACAGACTGAGAGAGTTGGGTCTGTTGAGCCAGGAGAAGAGAAGATTGTGTGGAAAACTCACAGCAACATTCTTGTATCTGAAGGGGCCTTACAGGTAAGCTGGTGAATGACGTTTATCAGGAACTCTAGTGACAGGACAGGGAGAGATGGGTATGAATTGAAAGAGGAAATCTAGATTAACTATTATGAAGAAGTTCTTTATTGTGAGGGTGGTCAGTTGTTGGCACAGGTTGACCAGGGAAGTTGTGGATGCTTGTTGTGGTTTGATACTGGCCAAACACCAGGCACCCCCAAAAGTCGTTTGCTCACTCCGTTCTGCTGTAGTTGGGCAGAGGAGAGGGAAAAAAAATTAATGATGGATTCATGAGTTAATAACTGGGAGAAAACTACTCTAAAGGCAAAATAGGCTCAAATTTAAAGGTATAAGGGAAATGTATTATTAACAGAGTAAGAGGAGGATAATGAGAAATAAAATAAGCCTTTAAAACAGCTTTTTCTCCCCTGCCCTTTCCTCTTTCTCACTGACAGTACAGGGAAACAGGATGTGGGGGTTTTGGTCAGTTTGTCACTTGAGATCTGCTCACTCAGGGAAAGGAGTTTATTCTCAGCTATGCAATGGGGTCCATTCCTTGGGCATAGAATCTTCCCAAAACTTTTGTGGCATGGGTTGCTCATTCCATGGCAGGGTGCAGTCTTTTAAGGATAGGCTGCTCTAGTTTGGAAGCAAGGTTTCTCTCTCTCTATTTCTGGAAGCAGAGGCTTCTCTCTCTATTAGGGTCTCCCACGGGGTCACAGATTTCTCTGGCATCCCCTCGCACTGGTATGAGCACTTTTCCCACAGGCAGCAAGTGGATCTCTGCATCCTCCATGGACGTCATGCAGTAGCAGGGAACAGTTTGTTTTGCCATGGTCCTCACCACAGCTTGCAGAGGAATCTCAGCTCCGATGCTTGAAGCATCTCCTCCCGCTCTTTTTTTTTCCCCACTGACCTTGGTGCTGCCATGTTGTTTTCTCTCACACGTCCTCACTTCCTCTTCCTCTCTGAATAGAAGAGCTACTGCTGCTTATAAGCGTCATTGCTAACAAGTTCCATCAATTCAAAGATTTCTACAGGATCCCGCAGCACTGAGAGGCTGATCTTGTCTAGGCTCCATCAGGGAATTGCTCACCATATTTTCACCACCAGCCATGCAGCCCTGCCAGCACCGAGTGGGCAGCGCCAGCTGCTGCAGTGCTGCCACTGTTTAGCACCTCTCCTCATGTGGAACCCTGGGAAGGAGAAGCCACTGCTGCTCTCCCTGCCCTTCTGCCCCCAGCACATCTGGCCAGGGGTGGCCAGGCAGGCAAGGCTTGCTGAGGGTCGTGCTGAGATGGCAGCAACCACGGCACATTGCGGCAGGCTGCACCAGGGATGGCCTCCGACGGCAGCGCCTCGCCGTTCCTGGAAAAAAACCCCTGTGCTTATGTTGTTTTGATTTTCTTCTTAAATATGTCATAACAGAGGAATTACCAACACCTCTAATTGGCCCAGCAGCATGACCACCTTCAGAGCCATCAGCGATTGGCTTTGTCAGACATGGTGGAAGCTTCTAGCAGCTTCTCACAGAAGCCACTTCTGCGGCCCTCCCCTGCTGCCAAAAAATCAACACAATGCCCCATCCCTGGAAGTGCTCAAAGCCAGGTTGGATGGGGCCCTGGGTAACCTGGTCTAGTGGAAGGTGTCCCTGCCCATGTCAAGTGCGTAGGGCCTAGATTATCTTTACAGTCCATCCCCTTACCATTCCGTGATTCTATGATTCTGTGATGCATATTTTTTTTCTGAATGTAGGCTTTTATTTTATTTTCTTAGTTAGCACCCATTATTGGAAAAATATACTGCTTTTTAACTCCGGCTCTTAGACGTCTGCTTTCACCTGACAGTAATATCTTTTACTGGTTTTTGAATGTGAGGAGATGTCAGTGCAGTTACCCCTGATATGCATATGAGAAACAGAAAAGTGATTTTATTTCTTCCAGTGTGTAAAAAGAAAGAAAATTTCCTACTCTGCTAATGTTTCAATTGCAAACTCAAATAAATTACCTTATAGATATGATAGATGTCTAAGCCTGTGAGAAATATTGTTATGCCAAAAGATGTTCCCTTGAGCAGAATTTAGCTTTTGTTATTTTACAAGCATATTAAAGAGATTATTTTTTTTAGTCGAAACAAAAACCTATATTATAAAGCCGGATAAAACTGACTCCCTAAATCCTTTCAGAACTGCTGCTAATTTCTTGCTATTTAATTTTCTATTGACAATTGTGATCATATTTTGGAGACAGCAGTGTGAGATTGTCTCATTTTCTTGTGTACCAAGGACTATGACTAAATTCAAGTAGGTATTTCTTAGGATACCTACCCCTATGCCAGCAGCATTAAACCACTGTAGGAACTATTTAAATTATCTTTCAAAAGTGAATCAAGTTCCTTCCCCATCTAATTTTTTTTTAAATCTCAGATGTTTTAGAAGCATGATTAAAGCTTTTAGATGATATCAGAGTCCTTTTATGTTCTTGTATCTTCTCTTCAGTCCAGATACTTACCAGCACCTTACAGCCCAGTCCAAGAAATCTGTTTTATAGTTGTTTGCACAAACAGTAGTGCGCAAAAGAAGAAAACATCTCATAAATGTCTCTGTATTTACAAGATGAAGTCATGTTTTGCCCCATAATTATCAGAAATAACAGAAGGGGAGAATATACCATCATTTGATCCTTTGTGCCAAAAATATTGTTTATTAGAGCATACATTTTATGAGGAGCAGCTGAGGGAGCCAGGGGGGCCCAGCCTGGAGAAAAGGAGGTTTGGGGAAAACTTAGAAGTTTCTACAACTCCATGACAGATTTTCAAAGACCTGGGAAATAACAATTAGTGGCATAGAGGATCAAATCTAAAATTTATAAAAATTAAAGATTTGTGGTTATCAAGACAACTTATAAATACATTAGAAACCAACCTGATTTAAATAGCATATCTCCCCCTTGGGTCATAAACTACTACAATAGTAACTGCTTTAAACTACTTTAATTGCCCTTAAATTCTAGTGTAAAATGCATATGAACTGCACCATTACTACTGAAGATTATGAAAATAAACCATTTCATTCTTTTTCAGAGGTATAATTTTCCAAGGCATTGCTGTTTACAAAAGTACACACTAGACACTGAGAGCAGTCCTATGGCTAGAACTGGTGGAATACTTTGGTATAATATGCACTGTTTACTAGTTAAAGACTCAAGAGAGGTGGCTGAAGATTTTTGGCATGTGAGAGAGAGTGATAAAAAAAGGTGGCAATATGCTCAAAAGCAATATTTCAGGTAAATCATAACTCAAGGACCCTGCACATGAAATGCTAATTAATTAGTATTTTTGACATGGTAACTTAGGAGTAATGTCACATGTCATCTAGCCTATTTCTAACTAAGGAGATTATCAATATTTTGAAAGCTTGGAAAAGTTTTGATATTGTAATTTATTTTTTTTTGTGTGAACTATACAAAGTGTATTGTATTTCTTGTACTATATGGTGGGCTTCAGACACAAGAACAAACAATTATGTAATGTCATATTGCCAAAAACTCTGGAATACAAATGGCTTTATCAAGGAAACATTACTCCTGCAAAGTTTATATCTAGCTCATTTCTTACATTATGTTGCAGACAGCAATAGCAAATTTATAGGTCTGGTCAGAAAGTTCTGTCACACCAGCCCCATGAGACACATGGCCAGAGACGTTTGATTTCTGCTGAGATGTTCAAGTAAGAAAGGTGTGTGACACAGTTATTTTATTTTTATGTGGTTGACTTAATTTCCACATGTGTAATATGTTGATTTTACTTATGTGAATGGGAAATTTAGGTAGAAGGTGAATGCTCAGTAAAGTAGGAAAGGATTGTGAGAGGGTCCATTGCTCATGGATTTATCTTTACCACAGGATCTAAAAGGTGTCAAGAGATTCAGAATCCTCAGCTCTGCACTACTTGATCCTCTATAACTATTTATACAGGCCCTGAATTCTAACTGGTTGAAAATTATATTTCATTCTCAGGTTTTCTAGCAATCCTGAATTATAAATGTTGCTTCTATGATCTCTCTGGAATATGTCTCTGGAATATTCTCAGACTGATGTAATGCAGGGAATTTGAATATCTGAACTTGAGAGTGGCCATTACCCAAAAAGGATTGTAATGATCTTCATAGACTTATGAGCTTTTTCCAGAAACTTATGTTGTCAAAATATTTATTCCAGCATGAGCAAATACATGTTCATTGTTATTGTACACTTTCATCTAAAAATATTCCTTACACAGTGCAAAATCATTAAAAGATACTAAGAAAACTCCAGTAAAAATCACATTTAGAGAAATTAATATACTACAAATGTTAATGTTTCATCAATAGTTACTGCCCCATTCAAAAAACTATATTAAACTTAATGGTCTAAATTGTCAGACCATAACATGTCTGAGCTCCACTCATGTTAAGGCATACAGAGAGCTTTAGATGAGATGGAGATCCATGCCTGACTTTTACATAGTTTGACAAAATTGCTCTATTTTGGTTCTTAATTTCCCTTCAGTGTAAGAGCATAAAGGGGTCCCATTTACACCACAAAGCATTGCTTTGCAATTCAGATATTACGATTTCACTGAAAATCAAAATATTAAAATAAGATATTTGTTTTTCTATCATCAAGACTTTTGTTACCTTTTCCCTTTGTTTTTGGAAAACTCCTTATAGGTGACTCTTTTTCTTAGGGCAAACAGTCACAGGGCAGTAAGGGTAGAGGAAGGGAAGCCTTGAAAGACAAGGCTTCATTGCTCGGTCCTGGGATGTGGGTTGAATGTCAAAGTAAGACTGTCAGCAGTTTGTAAGGGAGCAGATTACAATCTCAAGAAAATAGATTAAATTTCTTTCTGTCCAGACATATAAAATTAAACTGAACATATGAAATTGTGCAACAGCTGTTTATTAGCAGGAAAATTGAATAAAATATGCAGATTTATTTCACCTTACCTTCTTTGATTCTCATGCTATGTTTTATAGTCATTTTGTTGCAATAGTGCAAATTATTTTAATGCTGTTGGATATTCTGGCCCACTGAAATTGCTCCTAAGGTATTTACAATAAATGAAGAAGTGGCAGGAGTCTCCTTTGCATCCCTAAACATAAACTGCCTATCTCTTTCATTTTATTTTAAGCTTTTTAATGCCCAAATAATCAGCATGTTGAGTTGTAGCCAGGAAGTTCTGCTCTTTATCACTTGATTAAAATTGAATTTTGTTAACAGCTGTGTGCTGTACTACCTTTGCTGCTTTATTATTTTAAAGGACATGGCATTCTTTCTTGTTTTACAGTATGAAGAAATGTGTCTATAGATTCCTTTTTCTCTTAAATTTCTTCACTTAATGGGATTGGGTTTTATTGTTTCTGGTTTGTTCATGTTGACCTTTCCTACATTTAACTAATTTCAAAACTGAAGTTTTAGAGTGCTCAAGGTTTTCTGTGCTAGAAAATTCTATTGAAGACTGATCAGAGGCTTTGTGGTAGAAGAGCTGCAACTGACTGGACTAAGAAACCAGCAGTGATGGGTTGACTCTTGGGTCCATCTGTTGCTCTTTCTTCCCTCTAGGGGCAATAGGTACTTGTTTTTTGAGCAGACAGGAACTTGACCATTGCCCTGGGGTCCAGCTGTGGGTTAGGTGTTGCTGAGCTTCTCCCTTCTTCATTTCTGTTCTTACTTTGAGCTCAAAAGATTTTTGTTATCATCCAGAATATGTTTCCTCTTCATTTCTAACCAATTAAAAGTAATTTCTTTGAAATTTGGGTTACTGAAGGTGTGTGGAAGCAATGTATGGCAAAGAAATTATTTTCCCTTTTCTCAGTACATTTTGTATTACTATTTTTAGGGGAAAAAGGCAACTGGGTTTTGCAGGAAGTCATGACCTATTCCTGCAGTAACATCCATTTGAATTTTGAGATATTGCAAAATTTCTAGTATCTAAAAATAGAAGAAGAGGCAGAAGTGAGGGTGAGAGGGATGGTAATTTATTAGTCCATTTCAGCCTCCTTGCAACACACCTTAGGATACTGAAAAGGAATTTTGAATGAGCCATAAGAAGGAGTCAGTACTGCACCCTGAAACACTTCAAACTAATTAAGAATTTCTACAACCACTGGCTGCTTCTGGATGGGTTAAAACACACACATAAAATTGTCATTTTATTAAAATATTGAAAGAAAGGGATTTAGTGAATATAATTTGTGAAAACTATTTTAAAACAAAGACCAGATAACTGCTCCCTACAGGAATCATAAAAAGCACTGGATAACTTTTATCCTCCTAAGATTTAGAGCACAATGTAAGTATTCTGTTAAATATGTTAAGTGGTTTATTTAATTAGAAAAGTTTTTGTTGGAATTATGTAACTCAGACTCACAGGGAGTGTTCCTTTGGTAAGGGCACTGGATAACAGAGCTCATGTTGTTGGATTATATGCATGATTTATAGATGCATTTTGATGAACATAGATTGTGTCTCTCCATCTTCACACTTTTTCTGAGTATTCAGTAGTTGAAAATGCTTCTGAGATTCTATTTTTTTTGGTAGTACAGACTTTACAGGTGACATAAAAATATTTGTGATAATATAAAAATCCATGTTTCTTTACAAGTGCCTGATCCTTGTCCTTGGGACTTCTAAATGTTGTTAAGTTCCTTTTGCTAAATCATACTTGATGAAATAGCAGAGAACAAAAAAGAGAACAAAAACAGGGAAGAAGGAACTGAACAAACTGTTTTACCAAACTTATTTTGGTCATTGTCTGTTGAACTAAGGACTCTGTAGCAAATAGTGTCTAGTTAGACACAATCTGTGTTATGTTAATCCTTTACAAATGTCTTATTCATGAAAGTCACATAAATATGAAGGAAAATACCAAAACCTAAAATCAGAGTAAATGTTCTTTGGGACAAGCATGGAGCTATTCAGTTTGGGCTATACAGGGCCTTTATCTCTCTTATAAATAATTTCTTTTCATTCTCGACCCTAAGAGCAGAGCAGATACTTTAACTTTTTTTTCTTCTGGAAAATAAGTGAAATTACTTGGACTTGATGAAAAAATGCAAGTATATGGACTAAGAAACACCCATTGAAATGATTAAGTTTGGTGAAATTACAATAATAAGCATCTAAGAGCAGAATAATTTAGATTAATTTAACAATTAGGAATCTTTCTGGTTCTCTTATTCTGAGACACACATTATAAATACATGAAGGATTCATGCATTTCAGTGCCATAAGATAATGGAATATAAGGTTCTTTCAACAGTAGTCTGCCCTTAAAGATCATTTCAAAAATAAGGAACATTTCTCATGTATACCATTATAGGTGGTACATAGAAAATAAATCCACATTAGAATAACACCAATGTGTTGTAAATTAAGTAACCTATTACTTAGGAAATGCTGGAATCAGAGTGATGCCTTGTGAAGGCTGACTTGGAACAGAGACTAGGTGGGAGTTAAAGAATAAAGTAGGTATTTATTAAAAGGCCTTGATGGATTCAAATTGGGCAGTAGAAGAGCCCTGCCATGGCTACATCCAAGATGGACCCAAAATGGTCACAAAATGCACAACTGGTCACAAGGTCCCATACTTTTATAAGTTCTGGTCCATTAGCATGTTGGAGTTAATTGTCCAATTACAGCTTTGGATTATGAAGTTCCATCCTTCTTGTTTTTCTCTCTTCAGTCCACTGTTGTTTATGCTCTTGGGCCTGAAATTTGGGTCATTTGTCCTTGGTCCCTGCTAGAGAAGGAATTGTTTTGTCTCCCTGCTCTGTGAAGAGAGCTTACTATCCCCTAATATGAAGTTCAGAACCACACACTAAAGCAGCACAGAATCTGAAAAATATAAAAGCTAAAACCTGAGGCATCAAGAATAGAGCTTGTCTTCATTTTTTTCCATTTTACTTATGCATTCTAATCCCATTCTAATCTTGTTGTTTTCCCTGTTGTCTGTAGCATGGGGTTTATGCAGAATTCACAATGCTGCTCTAGTGAACATGGTTTTGTAGCATTTGGCTCAACAACCTCTACCTCCACAGAGGCCAAATTGATTTTCCTCATGGATTTTTCTTTGGGACTTATCATATTCACAGATGAATGGTTCATAAACAGTAATGTCAGTGTTCTGACACCACTATGATAAATGGCTTTTTAAAATCTGTTCTAAACAGATGGGGACTGATAGTTAGAGAGGTTATTGTGTAAAGAACTATTGCTTTTACACTGTGTAATTTGGTGCATTTGGGATTTATCCTGTCTGTCTCTAACACTGGATAGGATTCACATATTTCCACATGGTTCATATCGACTTAATGTGCAGCCATCAGTTTACAGCAACTCTTCAACTTAGGCTGCAAATGTTTTAAGTCAAACACTCAGCAAATAAGGAACATATAATTAGACTGAGCTTCACCAGCAGTGCTCACTAGGTGTTTGCTGCTTCCTACCATGAATGTAGTTGGAGATCTTGTTTCATTCCATAGTTCATCCTTAGACTTGATCTCTTCTGTGTGATGAGGTTATTTTCAGGCACTCAGTGTAAAAATTTCTCCAATATATGATTTTAATATACAAGAGAGGCTGAATTAAATTTACAAATATTGTCACCATTCTGCCTTTTCCAACATGTGAAATAATTTTATTTTACTTATTTTACTATATTCTTTAAATTCAAGTCATCTGAGCATATGCATGCATGTATGAAATTTTTCAGTTTTACTTTCTGTTTTTTATTATTTTATTTTATTTTATTTTATTTTATTTTATTTTATTTTATTTTATTTTATTTTATTTTATTTTATTTTATTTTATTTTATTTACCTAATTATGTTAACATTCATATAAATCATCAGCACTGTTGAATCTTTTGATTCCCCATATAAATTTCTGTCACCTGATATTACACAGTAGCTGATAAAGTTGGTTGTAATTATCTCTGATCCTTCATGAGAGGATGAAACTTTTGGATAATAAAATAAGAAAAAAAAAAAAAGACAATTCTGGTCGTGGTTGTGGAGTGAGCACATACTTCTCAATAAGGAAATTACAATATATTTTCCTTGGCCTCATTGTCTAAAATTACTAAAATTCTTCAAAAATTATAATAAAAACAAGCCTAAATATCTAGAGCACCACTACTCTAGGCAAAAACCTGGCAATATCCTGGAATTGTATCATAAATAGTGTAGCCAGAAGGACCAGGGTGGTGAAAAGAAATCACAGATGATAGGTGTAGTAAATACCTCAACATATCATGATGACAATTACCCACACAAAACTGGGATTTGTTGCATCAAATCAGGGGAACTTTTTTGTTTTGTTTTGTTTTGTTTTTATGGTTGCAAGGCTTGAAATGGAATATATTTCATTGATGTTGATTTCCAATAGTTCTGTGCCTTGTTGAGCTTAATCTCAATTTCCCTTCCTCCATTTCTGCTCCCTATTGTCTGTTCTTCACACAAATGACAAGAAAAAGGGTTTATTCTCTTTTTTATAACTCAACAATCAACATTTGCAGATCAGTGTCTCCTGCCTCTATGTTTTTCATGTGCCTTCATCAGTCAGATTTTCTAGACCTCTGCTGTTTCTCTAAACTCATCTTTGGTCTTTCTAGAGTTGATCCATATCTTCCTGAAAAGCAACATCCAAACCCAGACTTCTTCAAGAAACAGCAGATAAAAAGAAGTTTCCCAAACCAGGGAAAGCTCAGGAGGAGCTGAGGGAAATGCCAGGACCCTGAAGCTCATGTGACAGTGTCTGAGAAGTCCTGGACATTCACAGAAATGTGGTGGAATGAATTGCACAACTGGAGTTTTGCACTGGATAGTTATAAACCTTTCAGAAGGGATGAAGGTATTTTCCAACCTAAAATGAATGTGTGATTCTATAGTTCTATGATTCTATCTATCCTTCAAAGTATTCTGAAGTGCATTCCCCACTTTTCAGGCTAGAGCTCCAATTGAAACAATTTGAATTATTATCCTCAGCTCCTATGTACATGCATTACTGTGTCTTGGAGTAGTTTGTAAATTTAGTAAGCTTATTCTCTACTTTTCTTTCAGAAATGAAAATCTGAATCTTACCAAGAACTGAATAGATTCTATTCTTCTCCTTATTCTTCTCCTTAACCCTATATTTTCTAATAATTTTTAAATGAAATAAGCATATTTCTAAATAGTTCCAATAAGCAATTTACAATTAGTTGATCAAAGTAGTATTTGATAGAAAATTTGCTTCTTCGGTTTTATGTAACTGCCTACAAATATTTTGGTATTGAGTCAGATTTCTCTTGCCACAAATCTCATGAGGTGTCCCTGCCCATAGGAGGGTGGTTGGAACCACATCATCTTTAAGGTCCTTTCCAACCCAAACCATTCTATGATTCTGTAAATAAGCTTACTGGGTGTGAATCATAAAGCCCAACAAGTTCCTTAGTGACAAATGCATTTCATATTTTACACATATTTTTTGTATGTTTAAAATAAAACTTTGCCTTCATGTATTACATTCATTACTGCCTCAGCCACCACACAAAAATATAAACATGTCTTTGCAGGTGAGAAAGCTGAAGGACCCAAGAGATTTGTCTCAGCTCATAGGTGAAACAAAGATATAGCCTCTGTTTCCTGAAATGAAGCTTCAACCAGTGTCTGTGCATAATGAACACACTAAGAATTCCCAGGTATGTTTTTGCACAGTACTGTAGTTTCTGCTGACAAACACCATTTAAAGTTTAATTAACGTACCATTCAGAATTTTCTTATATTTTCTTTAGAATTAAAAAAAAAAAAAAAGGGAAACAAAACACTTCCCAAAGACTTGGCCTGTTTTGGTTTTTTCCTTGCTTGGATAAAATATTTTTAGCAAGCAGTTTTAAGTGTCCTTGAGAACCCCAAATATCTTGGTAAGTTTTTGGTACTTTTCTGATTTGTATAGCATGAACATATTCTTTTTTATTTTACATGTTCATTTCCAACTATACTGTGTGTAAAGCAAGCAATACAGAATCAGGACTCTGTTATCTCCATCTTCTCTTTTTGCTTTAGCTGTAGATACAGATTTATGCTCTACTTTTGTACATTCAGTATGAATATTTTGATGAGAATGTAACTGTAGTTGTGTCAATATTGCATTTCCTTATGGGTTTATGCTCTGAAAAATTTGCATGCTAAATATGCCAGCGAAGCTATTTGCACTGAAAAAATAAAGTGAAGAAAATATTCAGTAATATGTTGTGTTGCACTGGCTGGACTGATTATAGTTTCTTTCTCTGGCATATAGTACCACTGGCTGAAACAAAGATGTTTTCCTATGAACATAATGACAAAGCAAGTCAGAATGGAAAGAGCATTTTTTCCTGTCCCAAAAGGGGCAGCACAGCTTGCTTCTTGCTTCCTTGTGTAACAGAAATGTTTTCCTGGAGGCCTGTGTTTATTGAAAGATGATGCTAATGCAGTACTTTTGTCCTCTGGGACAATGCATGAATCCAAAACTCTACTCTTCAACCATGCCCTTGTGACCAGCACAGACGCTTTTTTCCTTTGGTTTTGCTAATATCAGTCACATTTCTCTGTGTGCCACCACATCCTTTTTTTCCTCTTGAAAACTAGACTGGAGAATTTCCTTCAGGTATAACTATGAGGTGTGGAGAGGAGAGAATACAACTTTTGTTCAAAATGAAGCTATCAAACTGAAACAACTGAAGGGATGATCTCAGTTTCTCAACTAATAGATTTCTCTTGGCTGTATTTTTGCTGAAGACTTTCTAGTTACTGAGATGGCATAGACACATCAATGGTTTGGCTGAAGGAGAAAGGAATTATATTATATGATTTACAAGATACAGCTTGAGCATTTTTAATAGAAGAAATGAACTGGACTTTCTGTTGAAATTGTGTGTATGACTTACAAACTGCGTATCCTGCTCTACTTCTCAGATTAAAGAAAAATTTGATTAATTGGTTTGTGCTGGAACTGAGGAAATTCTTATATCACTGTGGTGGGTTAATCACTAGTGCACTCACTTTCCGCTGTGAGGTACGACTGGGAGAAAGGCAAAGTAAGCTCAAAACTTTAAAAGGGTATAAAGAAAAATTTATTAACAGTAACTAAAAGAAAGAGTAATAAGAATCAGAACAAACTTTCAGAATACTTATTTTCCCCCCAAAACATTTTTTTTCTAACTAACAATGTAAATAAACAAGCCCTAAAATTTCAGTTAGTTTACCACTTCTAGAATAGTCTTTCTTCAGGTTACTTAGTGAGGGAAGTCTTTCTTCTTAATGTTACAGACATTTTTCTGTGTGGTGTGGAGATCCAGCCATGGAAAAGCTTGCTGCACGCCCTTGGAGGGCCAACTCCTGAACCACAAACTTTTGGTTAGGGTTAGCTAGCAGAATCTTTTGTGTGACCCTATGTTGGTTCTTTATAACCCATTGGCCCTTCCCCTTTACTCCGCCGCTGCACCCTTACCCCATTGGTCCCCAAGATTTGTCTCACCTCTCACTTTCTCTATATAAACCCCTGTTTTTCCCTGGCTCCTTGAAGCTTTTGTCCCTGGCACCCTTTGCAAGAGTGCCCTGCTCTTAAGAAAGGCTGTCACTCTGTGGAATGCCATATGAGGCTCGTGTCTCTTCCTCTGTGTTGCCCTGAGGAAGAAGCAGCAGCTGACCATCGCTCCCTGGGCCAGAAGAAGGACGTGCCTCTTCTTGTGAGCTGTCCTTCTTGGGATGCTTCTCAGGAAAGTCGTGGCACCCTTTCCACCCTGCCACCAATGTAGCATTTTTCTACAAGGAAAATCATCTTCTCACGGTTCTCAATTTTTTTCATGAATGGCAGCTGCCCAGGGAAATCTGTAATCGTGAAGTCCCTCTTATTTTCTATAAGTTTTCTCACAGCTGTGTTTACGGGTCATGTTAACTTATGGGGTATTGTTTTAAAGATGAGTTGTTTAAAGATAAAAGTTCTTATGATCTATCTCTAAAATCATCTTCATCTCTAAGAACAGAGATCTTTTTCTTCTCAGGGATATGGGACTACTCTTTTTTTCTGTTTAAATTCCTCATAGGATCATAGCAACTTTAACATCTGTTTACTTTGGTATGGAAGCCTTTGCTTGATATCAATTTGAACATTTCATCTCCCTGTGTCCCTGTGCTTTTATGTGTTATAGGGAAACAGAGTCTTTTCTTTATAGTTTTACAAGGGGATTTTAGATCAAGGTGTCTCTTCATCCCTCCATCTGGGACCTTACTTCTTCTTTACTGACTTTGATATCTTTATGTTGCTCTTTTACGTGTATGTACCTTGTTCCTTTCTCTCGCACAAGGGAGGATTGAAGTACTGAAAGAGTTAATATCTCTGCCTGGGCTTGCACCGGCTGGGCCTGCTGCTGATTGATGGTTTTTCCTCTCCCTTGCCTGGTGGTTCTGAGCGAATCTCTGGCCCAGCCTGGTGCCGCTCTTGCGGCCCGGTCCCGCAGGATGGGCCTCAGGCTGGGGAGGGAACAGGGCTGTGAAAAATGCGTATTGTATGCTTGGCTTTTCGCAAATACTAAAATGAATATTATATGTGTTGTGTTAGAATGTTATGCTGTATTAATTTTCTTAAGTGGTGTGTTAAATATAGTTTTAGGTTATAACATAATGTTAAAGTACAAACTATGCTATGTAAGATACTTTTTTAAAGAAAGGACTCACAGAGAGATAGCAGCCATAGGACACCTAAATCTTTCAGAGAAAGAGAATTTATTGCCCCATTATCAGAAGAAACGAACTTCTTCCTGCCTCGCTCAGCCCTGAAGATGCCGTTAGGATTCAGAGGAAGAATTGACACTGACCAGACAGAATCCTGTATTTGAATGGAATTTATGAATCATGTATGAGGTGTATGAATATGCAACAGGGTATTGTTTTTAAGGGTTAATTCTTTGTTAACGTGTGTCCTTTTTCGGGCTTATGCTGCCCAGAAAAAGGTACCTGGACATCTGTAACTCTTTGTTTCTATTGTCTCATATTGTCCAAATCCAAATTGTCCAAAATTTTTATTACTCTAATTATATTGCTATTTTTATAATCATTTTATTACTATTAAACTTTAAAAATTTTAAAAACAAGTGATTGGTGTTTTCCGCAGGGCTTAGCAAGGTGTTAGAATCGCAGCTGCGGCCCAGCCCAGCATCGGTTCCGAGGCCTTGCCTGCCCTGCCTGGCCGCCGACGGCGGCAGGCACCCTGGGAAGGGGCCCCACAGAGCCTGCCCAGCCCGGCCTGGCCCAGCTGAGACAGATGCTGGGCCAGGCCTGGCTACCTGTCCCCAGATGGAAGGAAAAGAAGAAATTCCCAAGTTTCTTTCATCTTTTAACATGTGTTTTCCACACAGGCGTGTACAGCTTTCCAGTGGCTAGAAGATTTGCATCACTTCTGTAAGTGATGCTTTGCATGAGTTCAACAAAACCAGGACAGTCACCCAACTTAAAAAGCATTTTGAAATAAATTTCTGATTATTAGGTAAATATTCACAAGACTGTGAAAAACTCCAATCACTTGTTTATAAAATTTTAGAAGTTTAATAGTAATAAAATAATTATAAAAATAATAATACAATTAGAGTAATAAAAATTTGGACAATGTGGATTAGGACAATATGAGACAATAAAAACAAAGAGTTACAGACATCTGGGTACCTTTTTCTGGGCAACATAAGCCCAAAAAAGGACACCCTTTGACAGAGGATTAACCCTTAAAAACAATACCCTGTTGCATATTCATACACCTCATACATGATGCATAAATTCCATTCAAACACAGGATTCTGTCTGGTCAGTGTCAACTTCTTCCTCTGAATCCTAATGGCATCTTCAGGGCTGAGTGAGGCAGGAAGAAGTTAATTTCTTCTGATAATAGAGCAATAAATTCTCTTTCTCTGAAAGATTTAGGTGTCCTGTGGCTGCTATCTCAGTGAGAGCCTTTTCTTTTAAAAAGTATCTTACATACTGCAGTTTCTATTTTAACATTTTGTTATAACCTAAAACTATATTTAGCATGCTACTTGAGAGAATTAATACAGCATAACTTTCTAACACAACTCATATAATATTCATTTTAATATTTGCTAAAAGCCAATCATAAAGTACCCATTTTTCACAAAGACTTAATTTATCTTTTCTTCTGCCACCCCAGGAGCAGGAGCAGGAAAAAAAAACTGCTTGTAAGGTTCAACATCCTTTGTCCTTTGGAAGCCCTAGATAAAGAGAACCGATCCCAGAACTGCAAAAATCTTAAGGATTAAAATTTAGTACTATGTTACATATGATCCAGGAGCTTTAAAGTAGCAATTTTAGTGCTGGAAATTACATCTCAGAAGCTTATGGTGTAGCCCTCCTAATTGCTACCTGCACTAAAAGGCATTTCATTTAGGTCAGTTTTGTCTCAACTAGTTTATTTTTATAAGCAGAAAGAGGACTACTCTGACTGAAAAGATGGAGGAGGACCTGTCTTGGGTCCCTGGAAGACACTTTGGAAACTTAAATTGATTTACTCTAAAATAATACCACTGAGATTTTCACTCTGTCCCTTACATGCTCCTAAATTCTCTGCTCCCTATACAGAGCAAATGAATACAGAGCTGGATAAATTTTCTTTATTTAGCTACAGTAGTGAGTTCCAAGAGATTTTGGCACCACCTACAGCTGCATTTGAAGGCAGTTAAGAAAGCAGGTGATTACAATTTCTCAAATCTTAATGCTTCAATACAGCACAAAGTAAACCCAAATTGACTATTAATACAGGACAAAAATAGGACATATTGTGGTTTCCTGTACTTTTTACATCCTTTGTTGCTGACAATACTTCTGGTGTCCTGTATGTGGAAGGAGGATTTGAGTTTGTGTATGAAAGGACTTTAAAGTACATTAAATGTTCTTTTTCCTGTGCAAAATGCATATTAGTTTTCTTTGGCATGTTTCTCCTTGCGAATTTTTGCTGCTCCCTGGAGCCAGATTGCTAACCAGCCCTCTGGGCAAAGCCCACAGCTTTCCAAACAGGAATCTGCGTTAGTATACACCAACTTTTTCCCAGTTCCTGCTTTCACATGATTTATAGCTGTTAGGCATTTGTGACTCTTTTCTGTTCCTCTGAAGCCTACTCAGTGCCAAGGTCCTTCACGTGCTGTTGCTGGAATAAGCCAGAGCTGCAGTCAGTGTATGGCAGCGCTTTCCAGCTGGTGTCTGATAAGCCTGGACCCACATCAGTGTAGCCTAAGCTGCCTGGGACTAAGCTCTTTTCTGCCACCACAGAATATAAAACATAACTGTTGTCCAGCAGAAATGGCTGTAAATGAGTTGAGATCTTGTCAAGAAGTTGGGCAGATGTTTCATGCTCAGTGTAATGTTTTAATAAAACTCATGACTTCTGTCTTGTTTTTTTTTATCCACAGTCTTGCTTTGTAGTTTACAGGTTTATATTATTCCGTAAATTGTAATTATCCAGCTTTCATATGCATGTCCCCATGTCCCTGAAACTTTTTATGACTCCTTCTGCCATCCATAAAGTGAAGAAAGAAAACATATTTATTCAACTGCCAAAAGTATTTCATTTAATGGTGACAAGTCTTAATTAGAAGGCCAAAATATTTTGTGAATAAAGGTCTGGTCTGAAACTCTGAAAAATATATTGCATTACCCAGCTCAGTCACAGACTGTGACCCAGGGCTTCACATTTACTCTTCAGTGTCTCTGAAAAATTGAAACAGTGCTTCCTTTCCTTAAACTGGTATTAAGAGGATATACAACTATATTCATGTGGATTGAGAAAACATGACAAAAGGGAAGAGACAGAAGAAGAGAAAGGAAGAAAGGACATCTATTCATGGCTCCATAGCATGCTGGTGTGCTGTGTTTCCTTATCTGCAGAAGTAATTTTTAAACAACTCTGCTTCTTGTTCTTTTCAGTCTACAGTTTCATCCTTTCTATAAAATAGAGTTCAAAGATATAATAAAGCTCTTCCTTTCTTCCTAATAGTGGTTGAAATATTTTCAGAATTACCTACATTTTTTGTGCTGATTAAATATTTAATCCCCACACCCACTCAAATAATTTAAAAAATGCTTGCAGGTGAGACTAACAATTCTTTAAAAGCATCAGTTGTACATATACATATACATATCAATATACATTTCTCTAGTCTTGATTGGTTTTTTTTCCTATAAACAAGGTAATCACCCTTGGCTTATTACACTTATACCATACAAAATTTGAATTTGACTGTCAAGAGTGGTTATTCTTCCAAGGCAAATAATCTCCAAGTGTATGTATAGGTCAGAGCTCCAAATTGGAATGATTAATGGCAAATCCCCATGTATGCTTAGCCTGCAGATTTCTGATTTGTAGTCTCAGGGATATGGGGTGCCTTCTTTCATTAGCTCTGCAAATGTCCTCCAAATTTTGTAAATCTTATTCCAGTGAGAAGTGTTGGTGAACAAAATAAATATAGGCATAAATACTCTAAAAAATTTTAGCTGTTCTGACTGTGGCAGGACATCCCCTCTACCACAGAAGACCTTGTCTCTGCTGTCCATCAGCTGGTGTGATAGCTCTGGACATTTTTCCCCCACCATGAATTGATGGGATAACCCAGGCCAGCTCATTTGACTAGTAAGTCCTCCCTGGCTAGTTAGTAATTTCTCTCTCTGGTGCCAGGAATAGAATTTCCAATAAACAACTGGGCATGAGAACAGATGTGGGGAGATAAACTGGAATTCCTGACAGACGAACACTTCACTTTACAAACTGTAAAAGCTACACAAACTTTCACAGAGGCAGAGGCCTCCTCCCCACACCCTGGAAATGTGGAAGATCATCAATTTGGTGGTAAATTGCATTGAATCCTAATCTAAACTATTTCTTTGCTAGCTGTAATATAGGTGCCTTTATCGTGCACTGTATTTTATGTACTAGTAATTATTTGTTTTATTCCTGTCTAGTAAGTAGTCTGTTTAAAATCTTATGTCTGTTTATTTTGTGCCTATTCAATAAATAATTCATTTTGTAATAGACCTAATCAGCCATTATTAAGAACTTGTGAGTGAGAGCAATCTGGGGCTGATGCCACCTCAATCAGAGCTACTGCCAGAAATCTGATTCAAAGGCGGGACTTGTTCAAGCTCCCTTCTCATGTGTAACACTGACAAAATGCATTTTTCAGACATTCCCCTGAGTATCTACAGTCAGATCAGACTGTTTTATCTTTGTGTAAGTTATGTACACTCCTTCATGGAATAAGAATGAGCATTTGTGCAAGAGCTGTGGTATCTCATTCACACTCTGTATTTCACTGAAGAAATTGCAAGCCTACAGCTTCTGGCAAAGGTTCAACCTAGTACTGAGCTATGTGCTATTCCCAGTGTATCCCCAAGCATTTGTCGTGCATGCAGTGCAGAGTAGGACATCTGGGGCAATCAAGGAAGTTCAAGAACACGAATACAGATAGGAATCTTCTTCTATGTAGTGGCCGTGTTCTTCCAAAATGTTAAAAGTCACCACCTTTTCAATGTAAATGCTTCTAGGAAGCATTTCCTTTCACAAAGGAGATAGAATAAAATTGTTGTAATGCCTGCCCTATTAACTGAAGGTTCCACAAATAAGAAGAAGAGTCATTAAGGAAAAAAGAAAATTAATCCTGCTGCTGCTTGCATCTTGCACATTCAAGTGAGTATTTGCTGCTAAAATCAATATCAATTACCCATGTCAAACATTTTTACAGCTATTGTTAGCATCTTAGGTCTGATTTTAGCGGTAAAAGTGAGGGTCTTCTATGGATAGGGTAATTTTCATCAGAGCAGAAGACTTTGGGGTTTATTGTTTGAATAACTTGTTTGAGGTCTGGAACTTTGCACAGTGGTGGTAGTGATGGTGGAAAATTGGATCTAAATGCATTTTTCAGACATTCCCTAAGTATCTACAGTCAGATCAGACTGCTTTATCTTTGTGTAAGTTATGTACACTCCTTCATGGAATAAGAATGAGCATTTGTGCAAGAGCTGTAGTATCTCATTCACACTCTGTATTTCACTGAAGAAATTGCAAACCTACAGCTTCTGGCACAGGTCCAACCTAGTACTGAGCTATGTGCTATTCCCAGTGTATCCCCAAGCATTTGTCGTGCATGCAGTGCAGAGTAGGACATCTGGGGCAATCAAGGGAGTTGAAGAACACGAATACAGATAGGAATCTTCTTCTATGTAGTGGCCGTGTTCTTCCAAAATGTTAAAAGTCACCACCTTTTCAATGTAAATGCTTCTAGGAAGCATTTCCTTTCACAAAGGAGATAGAATAAAATTATTGTAATGCCTGCCCTATTAACTGAAGGTTCCACAAATAAGAAGAAGAGTCATTAAGGAAAAAAGAAAATTAATCCTGCTGCTGCTTGCATCTTGCACATTCAAGTGAGTATTTGCTGCTAAAATCAATATCAATTACCCATGTTAAACATTTTTACAGCTATTGTTAGCATCTTAGGTCTGATTTTAGCGGTTAAAGTGAGGGTCTTCTATGGATAGGGTAATTTTCATCAGAGCAGAAGACTTTGGGGTTTATTGTTTGAATAACTTGTTTGAGGTCTGGAACTTTGCACAGTGGTGGTAGTGATGGTGGAAAATCGGATCTTGTCTTGAAAGATTTTAGAGGCTTATTGGTATCCCTGTTAGGTTACAACTGCCTATTTATTTCTGCTTATTGCCTTTAAATTGCAAGATTTTAAATTTAAAATCTTATCAAACATATCTATTTATATTATATGCATTATCTTCATAGCTTGAAAGTGCCAGGTACATCCAGCTGCTCATTTATACCAGGGAATGAGCAAGTGCTGCACTGGAGTTATGGTCACTGGTGCTTTCCCTGTTCAGGGGACACTCTCAGGGCCAGAGAGTGACAGGACATGTCCATCCTACTAACTGACATGCCAAATTGCTGGTGGTTTACAAGGTTTTGGGAACTGGCTCCTTCCTACCCACTTTTTCTGGAATGGTTGTATAACAAAGAAACTACCTCATTCATAGTTTTGCTGTACTGAACAACTCCATGTACTTCCTTAGAAATAACCTTGGACTTTGGGGCTGAGTTATTGGACCTGAGTGCTGATTCCTGACCATCTCTTCTATAGAATTAATAGTGCTCCCCTTGGCACATGTGATGTGTGGCAGTAGGCAGACTCAAATTCTAGGTCCAGTTCTGTTCAATGTACTTATCAATTATCTCAATGCCAGAGTTGAGTTCACCATTAGCAGGTTTGCTGTTTGATACCAATCTGGGAGATGCTCCTGGGTCTCCTGGGAGACCAGAGGCCTTGCAGAGGGGTCTAGATTGATTTGTGCATTGAGCAAACATTAATGGAATTAAATTTAATGAGACAAAATTCTGCATCTGAGAAGTAGATGCAGATCATCATTGAGTGCACCCTAGAGTGCTGCCAGATGCAATTACAAACTGTGGGAGGAGTGGCCAGAGGGCAGCCCTGCAGAAAGGGATCTGGGAATGCTGATTGGCAGCAGGCTCAGTGTGAGCCAGCCCTGTGTGCCCAGGCAGCCCTGAGGACAAGCCCCATCCTGGGGGCATCAAACACGGCATCATCAGCTGCCAAAGGAGGTGACTATCCTCCTGTATTCAGCCTTGGTGTGGCTTTACCTTGAGTACATGTGCAGTTCTGGGCCTTGCAATTCAAGAGGGATGTGGAGTTCCTTGAATGCACCCAGAGAAGGGCAACAAAGCTGGTGAAAGGGCTGGAAGGAATTGCGTCCAATGAGGAACATCTGAGGACACTGGGCATGTCTAGTTTGGAGACAAAGAGGCTGAGTGGTGATTTCATTGCTCTCTACAGCTTTCTGAGGAGGGAAGTGAAGAAGGAAGGTGCTGAGCTCTTTGCCCTGAGATCCAGTGATGGGACATGACAATGGTTCAAAGATGCTCCAGGGAAGGTTCAGACTGGATTTCAGGAATCATTTCTTTACTGAGAAGGTGGTGAAATACTGAAACAGGTTTCCTGGAGAGGTAGTCAATGCCCCAAGTCTGTCAGTATTTAAAAGAGGCATTTATTCAATGTCTTTAAAAATATGTTTTTTACTTTAGGTCAGCCCTGAGATGGTCAGACAATTAGGCTGGGTGATTGCTGTAGGTCTCTTGCAAGTGAAATCTATTCTATTCTATTCTATTCTATTCTATTCTATTCTATTCTATTCTATTCTTCTATTCTATTCTATTCTATTCCTGGTCACAGAATGCATATGTTAATGACCATTACAACAGCCAGTTCTAACAGTGTGCCTTTGGTAGGAAGAAAAGACACTTCCAATTTTATGGATGTGAGCTGTGCCATGCCTTATGAAGCCTTATGGCTCCAGATGCAGAATAATGTCCCTCAGCCATTCTAACGAGGACTATAGATATAGCCTTGAGGTTGAAATAAAAGAAAGAAAATAAAAGAAAGATCATGACTCTGCAAATACATGTAATCCAGGCTGGCAGTTAATAAATTGAAAGCAGACAACATTAAATTAGAGGTATCCAGAGAGAAAATAATAGACATGAAGAGCACATAAAGATCTTCAACTTGAATGAATAAAAAGTATGAAGTATAGATAGAAATAGTATTAAGTTGACCTGCCATGTAAACAGTGTAAAAATGAACTGCAGCAGTTGTTGGTCCCATGTGTTTCGTACTCAACCAAACTTCAAATGAGTATTGGTTTACTGTCTTAGTATTAATCAATTAAGTTGGGAGAGGACAAGTGATTCAATAATACACAAGGTAGGAAAATAAAGTTTTATCTCCTGCACATTTAGTAAAAAATACATTATATACCCTCATAAAAATAGTCAAAAGTAAAAAATGTAAAAAAATTATAGACAGAATTTTTGATGGGGAGCAGAAAAAATTATTTCACTTAGATAATCACAAGCCTATGCTTTTTATGTCAACATTGTCTTTTCTTTAATAATTTTTACTAAACACAGCTTTAAAATGAATAATGGTTGTCCATAAGAATTTGATTTACATGTTGATTTTCAGCCAAAATTTTTCTTCTAATAAATCTGAACTCAATAAAATAAAATAAAATAAAATAAAATAAAATATATCTCTCATAATTTTCTATGAAAATATGCATTTTAATAACATCATTTTTTAAAGAGAAATTGTTTGGCATAAAACTTCCTGGCCAACTCAGATAAAGTTCCTTGATTCAGTGGTACTGAACATTCAGTTTTAGCCAGAGTCAAGTTCAAATTAAGTCTTTTAACAAGAGGATTGATCAGAACACCACAGCTTTTTAGTGTTGGCTAGACATAGACTTTTTAAAAGGTCACACTTTCCCCATATCTAAATGGTATCTGCTTTTAATCTTGGTCAGTCTCAGAAGTAACCTACTGCAACCTTGTAAACATTTTGAAATTTATAAGGATTCATTCCTGTTTTTTTTGTTAGTCAAAACTATAATAGAGTCTAAACGTACTTAGGAAGAGCTGAGATTTTAGGTCATTGAAATGTAACAGACTTAGCCAGATTGTTTCTTTGCATTGAGCTCTTGACAGAACCAAATTGACTTTGAACATCAGTTTATATTTTCCACTCTCTTTTTAATCCAACACTATGGCCCTTATGTGATAATCTCACTTTTATTCTCTCTTGTTTTGGCAACAGAAAACATACAAGCATAAGGAGCAGATTCAGCAGAAACTGTTTGCTAGTGCACCTATGGCCAGATGGCTCATCACCAGACCTTTAAAATTCAAGTAGTCATATTTACGTGTACTTATATTTATACAAGTAATCCTGTATTCAACTTTTATATGCAACATATTTGAAATTTACAGTAGCTTGAACCCAGCACTCTGCTTCCAGTTTTGTTAGTGAATTAGATGAAGAATTGTGTATATAACTCTTTAGAACTATTTTAGAATTTGATATTTGAGATGGATTCAGTCTTTATATATAAAATACCACAGGGAAATCAGAATGAAACTCTGCACATTTATGCATATCTATTTACTTGGAGTAAGCAGCACATTGTTTTGTCTTAAAACCCTTTGATAAACTTGTTTATTGCTCTGCTAGGTCATTTGATGAAAATAAACACTCCTGCAGTTGCTTCTTGCTGAGATAGCTAGTAGCTGTTATATTTGAAGCTGTGGGCAGGAAGAATGTATGAAGTGTTTTGGTCCCTTATCTCTCATAAGAGTCTGCAAATCAAAGATTCTTACTGTATTTAAAGGGTCTCATGAATTATCCTTGGGCATTTGGATCAAAAGAAATAAATGCATGTATTCATGCATTCAATGAGAATTTTTTTTCTATTAAAAGTTAGATCTCCATGTTAGAAAACTTGTAATTGGGGGATGTTGATACAATCTCAAGTTTCCACATTTTTCTCTACTCTCAGTCTGTCTGTGAAGTATTTGCACTGCAGATGTAGATCTTCTGGATACATTGTGCTATATTTACACTGCTTCATCATTGAGGACTTTCAAAAGTGTCTCTGTGCAATTTTGGAACTTACTAAACAGCAAACAATGATGGAGAGTAAAGCACATCTACACTTATGACCTGTTCTCTATATTTCCTACATGGTGGTCTCAGGGAAATATAATAATTAAGGTCTGCTTTTAGTCCAGAAATGGGGGGGAACTTTTATGGCTTTTCTGGAAAGACTCTGAAGGTATTGCCAGCAGGTCAAGGGAGATGAACCTGCCCCTCTGCTCAGCCCTGCTGAAGAACATCTGCAGTGCTGTGTTCCATTTTGGGCTCCTCAGGACAAGAGAGACATGGAGCTCCTGGAGAAGCTCCAGTGGAGGTTTGCAGACATGATGAGGGGTCTGGAGCATCTCGCTTATGAGCGAAGGCTGAGGGAGCTGGGATTATTTAGCCTTGAGAAGGGAACCCTGAGAGGAGACTTCATCAAGAAGAAGAAGGAAACAACCAGCCAACCAAATAAGTATCAGTGAGTAATGTGCTAAAACAGATGTACTTTCCTACTGAATTTGGCTGGAAAAAGCAATGTGCTTCCAAATAATGGAAAAGATTAAAAGCCCCTTTCCTTTGTAGCTTTCTCTTTTCCCCACTGAACTTGGATGGAAAAAGCAAAGTGCTTACAATAATGAAAAATATTAAAAGTTCCTTTCTTTTGTAGCTTTCTCTTGTTTTGCTTTGTTTCCTGGCTAAGGTCTACTTGGACTGCCACAAAGGTGACTCAAAGAATGAACTTTATTTCAAATTTGCTTTCATAAGCTATAAAATAGTGTATCTACAATAATTATTTTGTATTACAGTGAGAGGAAGGTAATTTCTGGAAACAGCTCCTGTTCGATATTTAAACTACTATGATGAACTACTCAGTCTGTTGAACCTGTGGTGTTTTAAATAGGAACCCAGAACAGTGTTAACATACCTACTGCTAGGAATTCAATTCACTCCTGTTCATTCCTAAGAAACTCAGTACAAGTTTTGAATTTTTAATTTGAGATGTTCTTTGTGCCTTTTTGCCTCAGTAAAGGACACATTGGTTCATAGACTCCATTTCTCTGTAAAAGGTTTGTTAGGTATCTGTAGTGAATTTAGCAATTCCTGTTATCCTCACTCAAGCAAAGAACCTGAAAATGTTCTAAAATGTAGGTGTTGGGGTTTATGATTTTTCATTTTGTTTCTTTCTCTTATGGAATTTTCTCCCATTTTGTTGATAAGAAACAATAATACCTGGTACTTGAGAGAGACAAAAGAAGTAATCACAGAGAAGGGGGAGGAATTCAGCTGGCTTTACCATCACAGCTGAGGGACATTCTCCTGGGGAGGGCAGAGATACCATGAGACTTGGGATGGGGAAAAGGGTTGGGTGCAGCTCCCAGCCCTCTTGTGCTCTTGGCATTCAGAGGGGAAAGAGGCTGCAGTTGCTGTGGGCAGAATTCACCACCCCTGCAGGGTTCCATCTCCTGCTGCTTTCTTCTGCCGTGAGTGTGCTATGAACAAGCTTATAGGTTAACTCAGTTAATCAATAGTTACCGTTTTTGTTGGTTGTTAAATGTTAATCACCAGGTTGAACGTGTCAATTCTGTTAATTACCAATATTGTTAATCACCCTACCCAACAGCCCCTTACCTGTACCCTATTTTTAATCCATCGAGTATTACCCCCACTGCTCCCCAAAATGGCCCTAGCTGTAAAGAAGAAGGTGGCATCACAGGCATATGTGTAAATTGAGAGATCTCCAGTACCATTCAAAGTAATAACACCCTAGAAAATATGAGCCAACCTGCAGTTCAAGAGACCAAGTGACCTGTCCTGCTTGAGAACTGTCCTGCTATTCCATCAGTGTAATTCCAGGTTGTCAACATAACCTGGCAAGAACTGGACCAGGGTGAGGACCTTAAACAACGAATCCAAAGGTGTCTTCCTAGGCATGCTGGTGAGGATGGAAGCCCCAGCTCTGCTACACAGAAAAGCTGCCTAACTCCTCCTCCACTTTGTCAAAGGGAGCAGCAGCGATGGTGTGTGTGACCCCCTCAGGCCCCCACCCAGAGCTGATTTACAGCCTTTTCAATGCTGTTTAGATACTGTGTGGCCATGGTGCAGTCTCTCCATCTTCCTGTACATCTATTTCCTAATAAATAGACCCTAATTTTGTCCTCTTTCCTTCTTGTTTATACAGTTAGTAAGCTGCTTATGGCTTTTCACAGAATCACTGTGACTCTGTGATGCTGAACAGAATTCACATCTGATCCCATTAGGACACCTGGGCACCACTCTAGCACACACAGTAGTGTGTGTCACTTGCAAGATGAAGTGTGTCATTTTGCAGTCTAGCCTGGTAGTGGCTGGCATAACAAAGAAAAATGGCCATACTCTCTCCAGGAAATGGTTTCTAGCACTAGCACAGAGGATGACAAGCAATCCAGGCAGACATTAGTGTGGGCAGTCCGTAGGTGATGAACAGGAGTGAAGTTTCAGTAGCGCCGTAACAATTTTATGTAAAGCCATTATGATGCATTATGGTATTGATCTGCATTGAAAAACTCAGCAAGATTCTTTAAAATAATGGCACTGCTAAATTTTTATTCACATTGCTAACAAATTGTTTTACAATACTTCCTGAATTTATCCTTTGTCTTTTTAGTAGTGGTTATGGATTGAGACTGATGGTTTTTGTGTATCTTCAACAATGATTTTGCTGTGGGCATAGTGCCAATAGATATTGTGAAATAAAATCACAGGCCTTTGAAACTGCCTCTGTTCTCTTCAATGTGATAAGGATTTTGTCTTGTGCTAGGAATACAAGTGGAAAATCTCCTGGTAATTCAGACTGGTTAGTCATTCAGGGTAGGTCCACATAAAACATAAAGTAGAATGAATTGGATTTGATTACATCTGGTAAGTAGAAACTCAAAGGCTCTCTTTAGCTGTTGACTCCCATTCAAGCATTTTGAAAAATTAGAGTTCACTTCATGCCCAATATATTTTTTGGTCATTATGTTTCTTGAGGGAGGACAGGGAGGAAATTATTTGTTTTAGGCCAAATCCATGCAGCTGAAAGCAGTACTCTCACAGGTGTTCACACTTTGCCTAAACTGCTTAGAGAAGTTCAACAATGTCCAACAAAACCTCAAAGTTGAAGAAAAATCAGTGTTCCTTTGACCAGTATAACAGACCAAAGGTCTACTATTTGCAGTGATACTTGAGAGAGAAATATATGTTCAGGGTGGTTAAATCTGCCTTGCAATGAATAGATATTTAACACAAAATTCATTGTAGCATCTGGAACCTAGTATTAACAGAAAAAAGTATTTGGAACTACTTATTTCCTAATATAAGGAAAAAAGTGAAAATTTCCTCATGCAGAGATAAGGACTGCATTTGGTAAGGCTTATACCATGGTTATGGTATTCAAGACAGAAAAAACACAGTAAATAAATTTATTTTTTACTATAGGATCTGTCTTCTATGGCATTTAGGTGAGGTGAGAGAAAATTCTACCTTCTAATGTTTATAACAACATTTATGTGCTTGTTTGGTTGTTTTTTCTCCCTTCAGGTTACCCCACCCAAACTCAGGAAATTTCTTTTGGCTGTTGAGATGTGCACATTTAGGCATAGTGAGAGAGGTATTTCAGAATACCTCATTAGCCAGGGGTAGCATATTGCTGTACTGCCTTGGAAGAAAATCAGTGAAAAACAGCAATGGAAGTCACAGTACATTTACTTAGTGTCTATTTACTCCAGGGAGAGCATTACTTCTAGTAGCAAATTATTTGTCCCTGCATGTTTACTCATTTCTGGTATATGATACAGTACAAGGAAAGTAATATATTGCATATTCCTCAGTGCCATTTCTTTATTTCACCTCCAGTGCAAAGGGGAAAACAGGAGTAACTACAAAGAGATTTCTCTACATATCTTATGTCCTATATTATGCCTTGCAGATAACCAAACCAGCAAGGAATTAAAAGAATTCTGTATTTCTTTACTTCCCAGTGTCCCTGGAAGACAAGAGACAGTAGTGCCTTTAAACACTGTATACATTTTCGAAATCACCAAGAGTATTCCAAAGCAGGCACATACTGGAGATTAATGAAGAACTAAAAGCTCTAGAGTGTCTCAAATTCTTTACATTAAGAAGCCATAGTTTAAGTCAAGCCTTAAGGATCTTGCTCCTGGTCGTGGCTATAGAATTTTTAAAGGAAGAGTTATACTGAAAAGCCAGTAGATGATTCCTTTTAGTACTTAATACTTGGTTTACAGCAGTTTTAATGCAATACCTGTCATGGATTTTCATTTTACAACACAAGAGCCGCAACATAACAGAGTATCTGTATATCCCAGGGGTTTTATGGGCATGCATTATTTTAATAATATTGTGCTTTTAATGTATGATACTTTTCTAATTCTTTTCTCACAGAGGACCATATACCGCTATTCATAATAAATAATTGTGCAGTGCTTAAAAATGAGAGAGTAGGCATTCAGCTAGTCATTACCTCTTGAATACTTTAGAGTTCATTAGTTGTAAACAGTCCTGTGAAACAAAGTCAAAAGAAATATTTTACTGACTGGTGTCCGGGTGACAGCACTGGAAAATTATTTCTGCACATAAAGACAATATAAGACGACATCTCAGTTTTAGAGTGATACATTTTTCTTTCTATTGTCATAGGAAAAACTGTTCTTCCCTCCTCACCCATTGCATCAAAGTTTTTTTATGCATTCAAATGATTTTGGAAGTCTTGAGTTAGCTTTTCTTCCTCCTAATATTATACAAGTAATTGTCTCTAGCTAAAACTTTCTTTATTTATTGGTAAACCATGAAAAAGAATCATAAAATGTAACAGAGTATGGCACCATGTGATCTCCTTGCTGAGTTTAAGCACTTTGCAATGAGGCTGTATAAAACTTTGTTTAAGTGAGAGCACAATGTGTTTGTTGCACCAAATAATGATCTGGGCTGAAGCAGACAGACCATGAACAGACTGGTTTGCTGCCTTTCCATAAATGTGGTGGATTATTTCTAGGGGATTAGCTGGAAGTAAGAAACACTTTAACATGATTTTGCAGAAACAAGCACTACAACTTCCTGACACAAATAACAAATAAAATACTTATTTTCAAGGATGCTCACTTGTTCTTCTAACACTCTTTCCAAAGGAGTAATCTTTGGCTGAAATAATGATTCATATTATATAAGGCTCTTTCCTTAGGACAGTTGGAATAATTACATGCCCAATGATCTTGATGGCATCTATTTTCTTTTATAAAGTCATTGGAATATTTTAGCAACTTCAAATAGCACAATAAAACAAAGTAAAGATTTCTTTAACTGGAACATCAGGTGCAAAGCTTGAAGCAATAATTGTGTCATCAGGTCAAATGTTGTGGTGCTGACACCTGGAGTACAAGATGGATGTATTTGCTTGTATGTGCTATCCACACTGACCTGTGCTAAATTTTTTTCTGTTCTGATTTAGAAAATTAATTTCCCTTCATCTAGAATGAGTGCTAATAGTGTGTTTAACTCTTTAGTCTAATGCTGGCTGCGGAGTAAATAGGGGAACAGATACATACCTTTCTGAGAAAAAAGAGAAGAACATGTATAGACCACTTTTTCAGCATTCTGCTACAGTATGGGAGAAAGAGCTCAAACTACTGCATGTTTCTCACACTTAATACGAGTGACTTGTAATTTAAAGAGAAGGTACACTGTATTTTTCTAGTGAGGAGAAAATATTCACCTAGCAAGGATATTCAGAATTAGCAATGCAAGAAGAAAAGGACACCCAAGTGAAGATTTTTGGAGGATGTGCAAATAATTCTCTCATTATGCCATCCTTGCTACTTGTCAAGGTTACAGTAATGTTTTTTAGTGTAGGTAGAAGATTTATCTCTCTCTGGTTTCATTTTCTGGGAATTCCATTGAGTAATCTGGTAATCACAACACCGGAGACAGGGAACTAGATCAGATGAACTATTGATGTGACCTAGTAGGGCATACATATCTGTACACTTCCTATGGATTCTTGCATTTGAAGCAACAAATTTCCATCATTTTTATGGGTCTAGATATGCATACTTAAGTTTGCATTATATAAATTCTTTGAAAATTTTAACTAGAGTATCTTATGGGGACAGTGTTTTGAGACATGTAAGTGCATTCTTCAAGTCCTCACAATCACAAGGTCAAATGAAAGGATTCTCTCATGTTTTTGTCCTGTCAAAACCATTTTTTGCTACATTTTATCAAGAACTTCTACCAGAATCTCTGAACCCATTTTCTGTTTCCTGCTGAGCCTTTATTTCATGTTTGGATTGTCTTTTTTCATATGATATTATCATACCTTCTTCAGTGGATATCCAGCCTCTGCTTTTAAGGTGGTGCAACATCACTGCACTTCCTTTTCAAGTTCAGGTTGCTTTGATCCTTTTACAAGGACTCATCTTTGGTACATTATGCTTGTGACTGAGAACCATGTCCTCAAATCAACCTGAGAAGATGGGATACCAGACTGGGCTTCCAGTCTTCAGCCAGTACTTCTCTCTCTATCTGATACAAAAACAGTAGCATTTACACTGGAAGTGTCTACTTGGCAAAGAAATTGTCTTTGCAGTTAAATTTGTGTTCCAAATTTTAGCAGGGATTAAAGCCATTGGAAAGAGCATTGGCTTTTGTTTGTGGGGGGTTTTTTTGGGTTTATTGGGGAGGGGGGGAGTGTATTTTTTTCTGTTTATTTGTTTTTGTGGGTTTTGTTTTCTGTTGGTGGGGATTGTTTGAGGCTTTTTTTTTTTGTTTGGTTTTGATTTTCTTTCGAATTTTTTAAATTTAATTTTTAAACCACATTCTTAATATCTAAATCTTTGTATTGCACAAAACAATTTTTTGTTACCCCCTAACCCATAGAAGAATTCATGGTCATCAAGACACTGATGCAAGGGCTTTTTTCAATGACTTTGACTTCCTTTGAAATGCAGAATCCCTTTAGGCTCAGTAATCCATACACTCAGTATTCAAGCTACTCTCTCATTTTTTTCTCCACCCTTTTTTCCCCCTTGCTTGTCTCCTGAGTTATACCTGTGAATGGAGGTCCTCACAAATTTCTTTGTTACCTCCTGAGTCTCTTTCACTCCCTAGCAGAATGAATTATTTTTTCATCTGCCAGTTTCAACAGCAGCTGTTTCCAAAATTTTTTCCAGAGGCAGATTATAATAATTTTCTTTATTGAAGTGAAAAATCAAAGAATGGTATGCAAATAGATGACCTGGTCTCTTATTATGTGACCTATCCATTATGTCAGTACTTATCAATATTTGTTAATAATTTTTGTATTGGACAATGTGATTATGTGATATTACAATGCAGAGAGGTTCAAGTTTTTACCTAAAAGCCTTATAAAATGCTTACCCTGATACCTTTGTGGGAAATGATAAATGTCATCAAACAAGATGATATAGAAAATAATACATCTGATTTTCTTTTAAAAACACCTATCTGATTTCTCTTTTGTATATCTCCAAACCTCTATATGGTTTTATTTATGGCTGGTGATGCAGTATTCTGCAGACCACAGATGCTGTGACTTAAACTTCTATACTTATGCTGGTTGACTGAGGAAAAATGACCCATTTAAGAAATAGAAAACAAATGGGGAGAAAAATGCTTTAATAAAGTATGTCCATTGAAACATTTTGTAGCACTTTTACTTCATTATTAATGTCAATAATCAATGTCATTGTCATTAATGTCAATGTAATTTCAGAAATTATGATATTAATTTCCCCTTAAAGAAACTCATAAAATATTGCTATATTTTATGCATAAATAGCTTCTAGCACAGGTAAAGCAATTTAGATATCATTTAGTTCACCTATTCAGACTCAAGGGAGAATTTGAAAATATTTTCCTGAAGCTTTTTCTTTTTCCACACCAGTTTCTAGGTTTGTCTTCACCTTTGGTAGCTTACCCATTGAAAGTTAATTAATTTGGTGTAAACAAGATGAGGAAAAAGGTTTTTACTTTACATCTGTTCAGTAGCTTGGACTTTAAGTCTCACAGAAAGACATTTATGCTGCTGTGTGACCCCATGAGGGCAAAACCTCTTATAGAAGCTCTGATTTCAGCTTCAGGGACAAACCTTGCAAAAGTTTTTCATTTAACCTGTTTGATTATCAAATTAAATTTTAATAAACAACATTTTCTGAGTTGGAATGTTTTCAGCTAATTATCTGAAAGGGCTTTACAATTTTAATTAGGCTCTCAGTTCTTGTGATCTCAAGAAACATTTGGTGGGTGTGACAGTCTTGTGTTTATGGTTGGATGAGATGATTTTAAGGGTATTTTCCAACTTAAATTATTATATAATTGAAATAAATATTCTCTCTTGTTGGAAAATGGTTTCCTATATTAACTGAAAAATAAAATTTTCCTACTTTTTAAGAAAAAATACTTTAAACTGAAAAGTGAAAATCCCGAAACATTTTTAAAGGTGACTATGAAACATAAAAGCAATGAAGAAAAAAGTGTTGCTTTGAAGCTTTGAAATACAGATAGTGCAGATTCCCTCTTCTGGAGGGATTGAGGGCTAATGGCAGTCTTCCCAAGTTTAATTTTGAAAGAGATTTCACAGCACTGAAATACTTTTAAAAGAAATGTACTATAGAACATGAAAAGCCCATGATCAGCAGTAGCTGGGTTTCCTGAATAGACTAATATTTTCCATGACATGACACCTCTTGCTGACCAAAGACTTGCAAAGAGATAGGTGACGTGGAGCTGAACACTGTTTGATCAGTTATCAGAGGTTAGCTTCTTCTGCTTCTGATTTTTTTATGTGATCCCTTACAATAAAAAAGTTGTCTGATGTATGTGAAGTTGAGTTCAATCACTGTGGTATTGCAATGTCTGTGAAAGGGTAATCTTTTCCATTTGCAGACACACACAGCAGGTGCATGCACAGAAAAGTAAGAGACCGTCCTTTCTAAATACATGCTTCTATGAGGAAATAAAACAGCATGATAGACAGGCCTAATCACTCAAAGCGAAAGTCCTCTGTACTGTGATGAGTTGGGATTTCACAAGGCACCAGTGTCAGAGAATTTCCTGAAATAAATTGGGTGCCTAGTTACCATGTTGCAGTCATATTTTCTTTCATGAAGCAAAGGATCAACTTGCTGAAAGGCTGCCCAGAAACAGACATGCTCCTAGGAGAACCTGTGGGCTTCTCTTTTTCTTGCCATGTACTGTTGAAATGTCTGAGTGTCACAAGGAGTGTTCTTAGGGTTGGAAGTAGGCAGCAGCTCAGGTCCTGAAGAACTTTAACCATGTTACCACAGTCCTGAAAAACCTGAGTTCAGTAGTGCTGGCCTGGTTCTTCTCAGCCTTCACAGCCTCGTCCTCCAGAGATGCTCACACCGATCCAGCTCATTTTGCATTTCCACCAAAGCTGTTGCCATGCAGGCTGCCTCAGGCAAAGCCCTGAACTGTCTTGGTGAGCTTTTCAAAAGGGTCTTGACTTACCTCAGTTCCCTGAGGAGGCGCAAAGGAGAAACAGCTCTCAGGAGGTTCAACAACAAACATTTACTTGCAAATTTTAGAGCATGAAGGTATACAAAGATACTTGACAAAATTTTTAAAGCCACAATCAGTTAAAATAAGGCATTTCACAAAGCACTGACTGAGGAAACTCTAAGTCATCCAATTTTAACATACCCAGATTTCAAGAAGAATTTAAGAGGGGAGAGAGAGGGAAAGAGAGAGAGAAATAAAAATACAGAGAAAGATTAATATTCACCACTTGAATTTTAGTGCAATCCCAACTACTATACAATCAAAAACATTGGGCTGTGACCCTGTGTGTGCCTGTGTGACTGCTTTTATCTGTTCTGGTCCCCTGGGGCTCCTCCACCCAGGTGGGGCTTTGGGTGTGACAGTGGCTTGACCCATTCTGGGCTGGACTAGAGGCTTCAAGGGTTGGAGGCTAGAGCAGTGACCCTCCCACCTTCTCAGAAGTTACCTCCCTTCTTGCCCCCTACTTTAGTTGCTTTGAGCCACCAAACATTTTCTCCAGTCTCTCACACCTTGCATATTTGTGCCACCCTTCTAAGCCTTTCTGGCTTCATTTGTAGAGAGATGGTGGTAACACAGCTGTGTGTAAGAAATGAAATTGTTATTCACACATTGAAAACATTTTACTTAAGCTTAAAATTATTTGCATCTATGGTGCTAATGGAAAATAATTAATATATAATTTTGGGGCAAGACTCTGATTGTAGTTTGATTCAGAGAGGCCAGCTAAGTATCTCTGCATATGAAGAGTCAGCACATCCTGGGTACAGCATAACTATTTTCTTCTGCATTTTCTGCTCTTTTGTGGCTGAGGTGCAGATATTGCAGAAGTCTAGATGAAAAAAAGTTGAAGAAACACTGCTATGCCCAGTATGCACTTTCATACCTTACAATTTTAGGAGGAAATTTGTACTCTCTCCAGACCCTTCCATACACAGAGCAGTGAAGGATGATGACAAACTGGAGCTGTGCTTGAGAATGAAAGTACTATTCATGAGGCAGAAATTGCTTCACATAGGCAGAAAAATAGCAAGTCTCCAAACACTAAAGGATCATAAGTGACTTCTGTTGATTCCCTTCTGATGCCCAAAAGTCCACAAGCTCACAGAGCTGAAATAAATATGTACTTTACTGCAACTGATTCCTTTTTCATGTGGCTTAGATGGCAATTTGCATTCAGGCATGCTTTGAATGCTCCTAACAGCCATTCCTCTGCACAGTGCCTGGGCATTGCAGATGCCTCTGTCCTCTGCCTGGGTGATTTCAGCCTTTTCTTAGCTTCCTTGATATTTAGGATCTCAGCAGCACTGAACTCCAGAGGAAAGCAAGGAATAATCCAGTGAGTTCACAGATAAAATTAGCTTGAGTAGTCACAATTCCTTTACATGATATTTTTCATTTTTCTGACGTTTCAGCTCCTTGGACCTACTGAAAGGCAATGCAACAAGATATGTACTGGAGAATGCCATAACACCAAGGGAAATAAATATGCCAGAACTCCTTAGTCGGATCTTTGAAAGAGAAGGACAGCTGATTCACAGTTTAGAGTTTGTGAAAGGGGAGAGTTTAAAGATCTAGTTGAAAGAAAATGAATTTCTGTTTTTGGTGTGGAATTTGGCTCAGATGTTAGACCTTGCCTTGTAAGAAAGATATGAAGAAGAGATGGAGAGGGATATGAAGAAGAGATATACTCTTCACCTATGGCTCTTCACCTACCTAACCGAGATTCTTTCCTGTACTTCGTATCCAATCTGGGTAACTCTCTCAGCTGATGTCACCATGATAAAGATGCAAAGATGTGCAGAATAAGACAGGATTACACTGTGTATTAGAATCCAGTATACAAAGAAAGATCTTGCTTTATCCTTCTTGACATAATGGAGAAGGAGCAATGCATCTGTGGCACTGATCTTCCCTTATGAGTTATTGCAGGACACTAAAAGGACAGAAAATTGCTGTTTCAAAATACTTATTTACTTGTGACTGCCAGTGTGACCTTGAGCAAGAACAAGCATTTCCATTACATGTTCAGTCCCAAAAGGATTTCCAGTCTCCTTCAATTGTTAAAAATAAACCAGGACTCTGCTGTGTCTGAAAAGACCTTTCTAGAAACAGGAAAAGTGTGTTTGGGGTACAGAACCTTTGGTAAAGGAGAACTGAGGAGTGTCGCTGTGTGATGAAAAGTGTTTATTCAAAGAGCAGAACACCACACATAGATATGAACTAAAGCTAGATAGGCTTTCTTCCTTTTTTTTTTTTTAATGTGAAAATAAGCAATGCTTTTAAAGACAGTAGAGTGAAATACAGTTTTAGCCCTGCTGGCAGTGTGCCCTCATGTAAACAGACTCTATTTGGCACACCATGGGTGTGCACAAATTGAAGAACCCAGGAGCACTTTGCTGTTCTCAGAATGGACCTGCACACTTGCTGTTTCTGCCTTGCACGTCAGGATCAGACTTCATGTGTACACACAGTTTCCTTCAGGACAATGGCAGGCAGGGAGCATGGGCCCAGTCTAAAAGATTTATTTCTTTCATGTTTATAGAGGTGTGTCATCTAGATTAATAAGAGTCCAAGATATTACATAGTAAGAACACACCTTGTTATGACTGGAATGACCTCCATCTACACTTTTTTGGACCTTAGAAGTTACTGAAAAAATATTTTTCTACAAATAAACCCACAATCTAAAAGGTGAAGCACCCCTGACACAACCCTGCCAAAATTAGCCAATCCCAACTTTATTTTTTGGCCAAGAGTCGTTGATTAAGGGAATATGAAATGTTCACTGCTTGAGGTCCTGAGACAGCTGTCATAATATGTATGTGTCTTCAAGTTAAAATTCTGTATTCTTGATTAAAGATGTTCTAGCCAACATATGGTTTAGTGGCTACACATCATGATCATCTCGAATGAGAGTAAGGCATTTGTGCTTGAAGTGCTCTCACAGCAGGGGAAACAGCAAGAGTACATTATTTTTGGAACAACTGGCACAGGCACATCCTTCAGCAACAGAGAGAGCTAATACTTTCCTGCTCCAGGTCACTCCTCCCAAGGAGTCACAACAGATGTTTTGTTACCCATCAGCTTAATAGATCATAGAAAGGGCAATAGTTCTTTGCAATTCTAGCTTTGAAGTAAACCAGTTTTAGAGAAGGGAGCCTGATATTTTGCAACAAGGCAAAACAGCTGCCACATCGATGAACAAACAAATCAAGTAAAATGTGTTCTATATTCTTACTGATATCAATATGAATGCTGAGAAAACACATGTATGACAGCCATGGAACTAAATTCTGCTAATTCATTCAGCAGACATGCTTTATTCTTTGTTCTGGGGGCGAATCTCAGCCTTGTAGCAAGACAAAAAGGCTGATGGAAGACAGGTGTATTGACAGAAGGACTGTATTCAGCCATTAGAAATGTTGTTTTCACATTTTGGAGGGCAGGATCATTGAACAGCTTCAGTGTTTATGGATAATTTACAGAGAAGTGAAGCTTAGATGATCAAACCAGTGAACAGAACTAATACTGTGAGTCTTCAAAGCAGTCATAGAGTAAAAGGAAAATGAGAGCTTCAGATCCCTTCAAACTGAAGCAGGTGCTAATAGTCACACAAACCCACATCTCAATTGGGTGGAAAACATGGGTTTTAATATGAGTAAACAATCCACTAAGACATATGGGTTAATTAAAAATATTTATTAATAGCTAAAGCACAATCAGAAATACATAATAAAACCAATTATAAGTAATACAATGCAGTATTTGGGCCAAAGAAGATTTTTCTCATGATTTTTACTTTTCTACTTCTTTTAAATAATGCAGACATATCTCACTGCAATGACTACAGGAAATATTTTAACTTTGTAGACAATAGTTTAGCCTTCTAATCAGTGCAATTAATGACAGATTTTGGTATGACTCTAACTGGGAATTTTTTTTTTTGAGAAAAATTGCTTATGCTGTTGCAATATGTTCCAGTTAGTTCACTCAAAAGCATTTCAGGGTCAATCAGAAATAGAAAGTTCTTTTCTGAAACTTAATAAGCTTCTACCATAACAGAGAATTAATTGGATTTTCTTTTTGCTTGTAATCTTCACTGACAATGTTCAATACATTTTAGTTGCAAGCGGTCTAAGGAGTATCTCTACAAAGCTTTTCCTCTATACACGTGTTCAAATGAGATGATGGGCTGGTCAGCAGAAACAGTTGAAGCTGGTTTTATGGTACATGTTTTGCTGAAGCAGTGTGGAGGGGGCTGAGTTCAGCAAACAATTGGAATGGCATATCTTATACCTGGAATAATCTTTGAAGTACAAAGGAATTACTAGAGCATCTAATCTGAACACCAGCATGGGAAAAGAATTTCATAGAGTTATTTATTAAGTCCAGAATTTATTAGGGGGAATAGGTTAGACCTTCATTAAATGCTCATTCACATTAGCAGATATATGTATAATGAATCCATGTATTGAATTGGAGGAATCCATCTATTTTGAGGAAGAAGTTTGGAAACTCTCTCTCCACCAACGAGCTGCCCACCACTGAGAGGTGCTTTGCATTCTGGAGGAGCTGCTGTTGGTGCACTCTGAAGATTTGGTAATTTTATTTGGGCATCTGGCTCCCTGCAATCCACAAGGTGGTGTGGTTGCTGAAGACAGCATTTAGCTTTTACCAACATTATGGAAACTAATTTGCATTATTTCACTTCATTACTTACATATAGATAATGTATTTTCTACTTGACCAATGAAATGTTAAGAGTAGGAGTAAAATAATTAACCAATATTGGATAACAAAATGAAAAAAGATAACTTTTGTAGATGTTTTGTAGATAGTTTCAATGCACCTTTTCATTTTCATCTTTGTTGCCTAGAAACCATAATGTCAAGTACATTATTACTGCCTATATAAATAAATCTGCTAGGACTAATTCTTGAACATACTCTTCTTGCTTGTCATTCTAGAAGCATCTTGAAAATCATTAAATGGTTCCTATAATGTGATATGACATCTTTACCACACAGGGCAGCTGTAATTGGCCAGTGGTGGTTGCCCTGTGCTGGGCCTGACTGGGATGGAGTTAAATCTGCAGTAACTGTAGGGTATTTGGTACCATAAGACCTTGTGATTTACAATGAAAGTCTGACTGGGATGAAATTAAATGTGCAGTAACTGTAAGGTATTTGGTACCATAAGACCTTGTGATTTACAGTAAAAGCCATGGTAGACAACAGAGAGTGTGGGAGGATTGGGTTTGAAGGTGGTTGGCTGATCAAACACTGGCCAAGTAGATGTTTGCCTGTGCAGAGTGGTGAGCAATTTGATTTGCTTTGCCTGTTTTTTGCCTTTTGCTGGTTGGTTTTGGTTTTTTATTCCACCCCTGTTCTTTTAACATATTAAACTGCCTTTGTCTTGACCCATGAGTTTTCTTGCATTTACAGTTTCTGTTTTCTCCACCCATTCTTGCTGGGGATGGTAGAACAGCTGTGTGCACAGCTGGTGCCTGGGTTAAAACCACCACATATGTAAAACATGAAGAAGATTGCTGGCAGGGGCTCTGTGCATGCAAGAGAAAGGAAGAAAATATGAAATCTTTCTGATGTAAAACAAGAAAGAAAGATTTCTAGTTCTGGAGGTAGCGAAATCTAAAAAATGTGGCCAACAAGCACATTCTGTCTTTTTTTTTTTGAAAGAAAAAACATCTTCAGTGCATTGATGATCCCTTTGATCCCTAAGTCTCTTGAAAGTCTCTTTACTATGGATTTTTTTCTAGTGTATTATTAAAATTCCCTTGAAATTTGGCAAGGCTATACAAGTGTGTCCCTAAAATAGCCAAAATATTAATATGTTCACATTATGGTATCTTTCTTTCTTCTACTTAATTCAAATTTGTATGTATTTGAATGATGCTCCCAGAACTTTTGATTTTTTTTAATCTGAAATCTTTTGTTTTTTATACAAAATTGAAAAGGCTAACAGCGGGCCTGTTAGCTAATGGGATGCACAATCCCAAGAACATTTTGATAAAACCATGGACATTTTAGATATAATCTTTATCTTTTCACCAATAGCTTTTGATTTATTGTGGCCAAAGGATAGAATTATAAACAAAAAGTGTATAAAATACCAGCCATGTTCATTAATAAACTGTTGCCAACCGAGACTGCTTGTGGTCTCTGCTTTATGTCTTTCATTGTCAAAGAGAAATAATTCATGGGACATTTAAGAGACCCAAAAGTAACAGAGACCTAAATTCCTGGAAAACTGATTATTCCATGCTTACCTCCCTTGAGTTATTGGGTGTTAAAATGCTGCTCAGTATGGCAAAAATATTGGAGCATCTGACCATGTGATTATGTTTCTGCAAAATTTTAATAATAACAATTGTTATGATTAAACAGCCAACTCTGAATATAATAATTTATTTTTCATTTTATCTAGATTGGAATTATATTGTAACCTAGGCTACTATAAAATTGAAATATAATTTCCCTCCTTCCTTTGCCTCTCCCCAAATCCTCTTATTGTACAGCTTGTTGATAATCCCAACAAACAGCAAATCTCAGTTTTTCCTGGATCCCCCCAAGGCAAATTCCTGTCTGTGGAGTCCCTGAGGAGGGTCAGAGTTTGCCAGTCTGTGGTGTTCCATGGTGTCCTGCTTTGGAGGAAGGGGCTGCTCACTGGAGGCTGGCAGGATCTCAGCAAGGGATGCAGCCTGGTGCCAGGGCGAGGTGGAGCCAGGCAGCTGCTCCTGCTGGGATCCTCCAAGCAGGGAAGAACAGGGTGCATTCTGCAAATACAGACAGCCTCTGACAGGCACAAGGGCAACAGACACTGGGAGGCCCTGCTTTTCCCAGCAGGAATGTCAGTCTTGGCACAGCACCTCTTTCCTACTAGCAAATGTGAAATTAAGCTTTTCATGTGCCTCTTTTCCAAATCTCTGGGATGCACTGCAGCTGTTGTAGCTCCACGTGCACTTCTTTTCCTCATTCCCTCATCCCCCACACCTTTCACTGTGCAATGAATAAACATTTGAAAGACTAATAGCAAATTAATTAGTTGTAAGTATTAGAGCTTGATTCCAAAATTCAATTCAGTTATAATTTTTGGTTTAGTTATTAAATTGTCTTTCAGAAATATAGTTAAATTATTATTACATTTATAGTCAGATGGTTTTAGCTATCATATTTTATGGCACACACACACAATATAGATTTGGCTGCCATAAACATCAATAGGAAATGCTTTTATTTTAATCTTGTGTGCACCTACATATTTATTTCATGGCATATGTGATTAATAAATACCTCTGAACTGAAATTTGACTGAATATTGCGATATTTTGTTTTCTGCAAGGTACAGCTTAAAGCTCTGTATTTATTGATGTGTATTTTGAGAGCCACTCCAACTCACATAGACAATGCTCTCCAATAGTACTTCACAATACATCTGTTCTTTGAGTGAGATTTGAACTCATTAGGAACAATTAAGTAACATAACCACTCATAGCAATGTGATGCCAAATGCATCCTTGACAATGGATGCAGTGATGCTCGATATGTCAGGGAGATGAGAGTAAAACACAACACAAATTTGCATAAATTAAAAAAAAAAAGGCCACCCACTGAAATCACAATTTGTAATGCAAACATGACTCTAGTGAAAAACAATACCTTGCCCTAACCATTAGAGCTTTACTGCTTTTTTCTTCAAATTTAGTTGACTCATAGTCACAAGATTGTACTATTTATAGTATGGACATGTGTATTACACTGATCCCAACAGGATACTCTCATGTGCATGATAAATCGCACCACTGTACTTATTCATTAAAATTTTCATAATATATCATTAATTAATTAAAATAATCAGAGTAAAAAATACTGAAGGATCTTAGGTTAGACATTAATTGGCAATTAAAAATTATATGTTATGACGGGCAAAATTCATAAAAAAAGGATATGAAACTGAAGTATCAACAAATTAAACTGATAAATCAAATTAGTATTAACCCACAGTGAAACATTTTATATATATTAAGTTCTGCTTCTCTGGATGGTGATTTTATTATTGGCAGAGGACATTAACTCTTAATAAAGATGTTATCAATAGGCTGATCCCAATTTATTTTTCAATTTCTTTCTCTTCCTTTGTTTCCCTTTTTCTTTCTCTCATTCAATTTCTTTCTCTCAATTTCAATTTCTTTCTCTCTTTGTTTCTCTTTTTCTTCTCTTTTTCTTTCTCTCATTCAATTTCTTTCTCTCAATTTCAATTTCTTTCTCTTTTTGTTTCTCTTTTTCTTTCTCTCATTCTCATATTTACTGTCAAATAAAACCCACACTCTTGATTTTGGCACGTGGTCTTGTCTGCACCATTATTTGGGCAGAGGTGTTTCTAATAACTTTAAAAACCGGACTGTAACACGTATTTCAGCCAACAGTGCTAAAATGATTAAATTTCCATTAAAATATGTAATTAGAAAATATAGATGCAAACCAACATCCTGAGCACTTTATAAGTGATTAAGATCAAATAAATTCTTAAAATATTGTCTGGGTAGTAGTTTAAAATAGTCTTCCAAGACAAAAAGAAATCTAAAATATGCTACCAAGAAAGAATAAATATGAATTTTTGGTACAAAAGGGGCCTCACTTAAATTGCAAATGTTGTATATTCTCTTCTGAGCAGAGACATTTATGGTAGGTTTATGTACAACTGACCATAATGGATCTTGGATGAAAGTTGTTCTTGAGGGACTTTGTGACATGAATGTTAAGGAAATGATAATGCTATAGCATTACGGACTCAAAAAGTAATTTTTCAAGTCAAAGTATTGATTCTAGAAGCCCTTATTAAGTATGATGGTTCATTCAAAAAATGTATTAAAAAAATAGAAAATTAGAATATTCCATTAAGTTATACTGATTTATATTATGTGCATGTCAGGCGTCTACCAGACATATAAAAAAGGAATTTTGCACAGAAAGCAAACTATTTCTACCTTCTGTTTCCATTTGCATTTCATTTAACCATGAATGACTGCAGGTCAACTCATTCAAATGTTCATGTTTTATTGAATCTGATTATAGACCACCCAAGAGAACTGAGATGGATTCACATCCAGCCCTCACCTTGTCACTCCAGGAAAGAGCTACACAGCTCCATTGCTTCATCTTCCTCTTCTCGGTCCCAGGCTGATTCTCGTCTCCTTTTCTTGGGTACATTAATGATATTTGTTTTGAAGGAAAGTAGAGAAGGAAAAAAACCAGATGCTTAAGAGTGTTAGTTAATTAGAAACTCCTCTGTTTGCTATAAGTAAATGAATTCAGATATAGCCATTCTTTTTTGTTTTACCCTGAAGAGATTATTGCTATTTGGGGAATAGAATAGGAAAATAAAAGAGCACGTTTGGCTTAAATATGTAGATAAGATATCAGCATTGCTGTCTAACCAGGAATTTTTATAATCCACTTGGAAGGTCAGGCTGTAATACTAAATTTGCTACGGTCACAGGGGTTAAAATTGTTGAGATAGATTTGATGTAAGTGTAATTTAAGTATTTTTGCATTTATAGAACATCCTTAGATGCTCACTGTTTTGGCACAAATGTTTGGAGAGTGAATATATGGGTAAGGTAGATAAAATAAAGAATAGAAGGCCACTTAAGGATTTTTGTGTGTATGTGTTTGACATTTCTTCAGGCTCTTATTTATTGCAAAGATTAAAATGTTAAGTTAAAACCACAAAAAGTGCAAAGCAAAGCAAGTGTGACTCATCCCTTTTCTGCATTGATAAAAGCACTTTTGAGTTTAACAAAACAAACAAATAATCATGATTTATAACTCATATTTTTCTGGATTCACTGTGAGCATCTATAAAAAGACTGTACAGTGACTAATCAGAGTAAAACCAAAACCAAGCAAAAATAACCCCCAAATAATAAATGTTTCTAATTTATCCAAGCTCAATGAGTCTGACCCACAGCCCAATTTCTGGCTATGTTTTTCATCATAGGATTTTGTTTATGTTGACTGAATGCAGAGAGGAGGCATAATAGGAGCACAGGAAAGATGGGATGTGCTTGGTCTGATATTTATCTTAATAATCAGTAGGATCAAGTTGCAAGAAAAGTCCTGTTCTCTTTCTGCAGTTCCCTAGTGGAAAGTACTTGGGCTGTTTGTAGGGACTGTAATGGCAAGGACCAGATCAGAGCCAGTTACACAATTGAGTCCTATACAAAATTCTTATCAAGCCATCACAGCCATAGCCAACATAAATTTTTGTAAACACAGAGACATTTTCTGATAATGGCAGAAAAAAGTAAACTGTAGACAAAGATTAATTTCAGCAATAGAAATGCATCCATAACAAAGTTATAAACTGACAAGTATTTATTATAATGTCACTGTTTTCACCAAGTTTAATGTTAATTCCATGTAACAAATAGAAACTGATTAATTACCTTAAAATTCTCTTGATAATACCAGTAGAAAAGTTTTTTACCCCTCAGTTTTTCCAAAATAAGGTTTGTGTTGTTCTTGCATATGCAATATATTTTACCACAGAGTCTAGCATTAAATTTCAGAAAATGGTCCCTTCTGTTCTTCTAATCACCTGCACTTGCTGCACACTCTATTTGTTGTGCTGCATTTCTTCTTGCTGTGGTATTATAAAGACCAACAATTAGTCTAGCAACTAAGTAGTCATGTTTATTACAGTGGGATAATCCATGAGGTCTGTTATTCCCCTTTTTAAGTATTTGAAAATCTTAAAACTGCAAGAGAAGAGTCTTCATGCAGAAAGTGAGACTGTGCTGCTTTATTTTTCCAAAGCTCACCAAGACCAGAGTTGCACAAATGGTACTGCTGTGAAGGCTCTTGCACTAACCTCAATTTATTTCTTGCATCTCCATGTACTCTTTCATCTCGTGCACAGTTGCTGTGTATGAGAATTGTCCTTTTTGTAGTCAACACTGGGAGCCTAACCTGTACTTAGGGATTGCTGTGCTTTGCTTTACAGAGCACAAATAATGAGTGAAATAAAGTTGAATGCTAGACACTGCTTAGCCAAAAACTTGAGAAGTTATGGAGGAAGAACTTTTTCAAGCAAAGCATATAAATTATTCTTCTTTCAAATGCTATTATTGACATATGAGGGAGATGCAAGAACTAACCCTTGGTATGTGCTTGTTTTACAGGTAAAAGTGAATTGACAATATTAAACTTATTGTTATCTGTCCTTGTCATACAAATTCACTTTTGCACCTTCCACACAATGTGGTGGCCATACACATGCTTAGCTTTAAATGCAGTCTATATGACAACATTTAATTCAATTTGTAGCACAGTTGGATAAGTGATATTTTTCATCACAAAAATACTGAGACAATTCCTCAGGTACTGTAAGTAAGTCCAGTGTTTTCAGTAGAAGAATGTTGATAAAGAACCTGATACATAGTTTATGCTAAATGCTACATTCCTGTGTTATGTAAAAATGCCTGTTTCACAGTTAAGCAGTGTTTTGTGCTACTGCCTAATTTTGAAGGTAGGATTTATCATGGGAGCTCATGGCACTTTTGTGAAATACCTGTATTAAACTATATGGTAGACAAAACTACTCAGATTAATAGTTTGTACAGGAGCTGAGAGGTCTTCTTGTCCTGGCTGGCACTCTCACAGTGTGAGCTCTATTTCTGGGGAAAACTCCCTGCCAAAACATGCTCATTGAGGGGGTAGGTGCAATTCAGCCACCCATAAAGGAGTTGTAGAGGGAGTAGCACAGGTCAAACTTCCTGTGCCAGATCTCTCCCATTGCTTAGCTAGATGCTCCCCCACAAATCAGATCTTAGGGGGATTAGTGATCTTTTCCCTCACACTGAATATTCCTTAGGACAAAATCATTGTCCATGAAATGAATATTGCAAAGCTCAATTATCAGCAATGTTCTTCCCCCTAAAGCTGTGTTTAATTGCTATTTGGAATTTGAGTTGGTTGCTTTCACGTTTCATTTCAAGATATCCAGATGATACATGTAATCCCTTATTAATGCCCTGGGAAAGAATAATTCTCGGTTATGGTTTTCCTCATGTCTGTTTTACAGATGACTGAAACATAAATTAACTTCAATGCTTTGCTGGTACATTTATGTAGTTCAGGAATAAACCTTCCATCTGATGAAAGGTACCTGTAAGGCTTTGTTCTACAAAGAATGTGTGAGTTTAAAAATTAACAAATATTGCAGATACCAAGAGTGTGCACTGCCTCAGTACATTAGTCTGTTGTTTTTTACAGAAAATCCTGAAAACTGAATAAAAAACATGCATGCCAAGAGCTCTGTTTCTTGGATTTTAGCTGTAGAGAGATGCGAACTTGTTCACAATAACCCAGGAAGACTGCACAATTGCAGCCTCAGAGACAACAGATGGCAGCCTTAGTCCATGATGCTCCAAGTACTGCAGAAACATCAGCATCTCTTGTGTCTCACCCAATAAGTCACAGCTATCTTTCAGCACTTTGTAGGTCAATTTACAAACATGTCAGAAAGGTTCATTTTGAGGGTCTTTTCCTTCTGCAAGCCTGGCTTGGTTTACATCCACCCTGCTATCACTATAAATGGATATCAAGGTGAGGACTGATGGCATCAGGAAGTCAATGCTTTCCTTGCATTTAGCTCAGGAGGACACTACAGGGCTGTTGCACGGTGAATGGAGAATATTTGGCACTGTGGGCACAGCCTAGAGAGCAAACCCCACAAGTATAAGCACTGCAAACCTCCCTGGGTAGATTTTCCTGCATGGTTCACAGAAGGAGAGAGAAGCCCTGCACCTTGTCTTTTCTTTTGCCTGGCCAGTATTCCTTTTGAGGAGGTCACACAGGAGGGTGCGCCTGCCTGCCTGCCTTCCCTCAAGCCAAAAAGCTTACATAGACTGACCAAAATGAATTTTGCTATGTGCTGTGGCAACTTTCTCTATTTTCTCTCAGCTAAAGGATGGGTCCTCAAGGCACCCATTGCTGAACAGTGATTTTCTTTTCCTGTTCATATGGAGAGAGGATAGTGTTTTCTTCACTTCTGAGAAATAAATTCCTGAAGCAAATTTCTTCCTTCCCCTGCACTTTTACTAGGAATAACATGATTATAAATGTTTCACAGGACTGGTAAGGGGCTTAATTAATTAATAAATCAAGTAAATCACTGCTAGCAGGAGCATCTTTGAGTTTAATCTCCCACTTCTATCTGTTTGTTCTTCTGTCTTCTCTGAGTAGAGCTGTGGAGCCACCGACACAACTTCCTTGTGCTCTCTGCGTTCAGAGCATTTTTGTCACATTGAAACACAACATGCCTCATTATCTTATCTAAACTCTGGGGCATGATACAGGTTCCCATGATTCTTGTCAAAAATGTCTCACTGTCCTCATATATTGGTGTATCTCAGACTACAATCTGTGTTGTCAAGAATTGCTGCTGGACAGAGAAAATGCCTCTAAATTGCTGAGAGATAATAAAATTTTACATACAGAATCACAACATTTTTGGTTATCATTTACAAGAATTCTGTTTGAAATACAGTCATAGGAATTCTGGTGATAGAATTGATGTAGAATGATACTATTTAAGTTTCTGTTGGCAAATACAGATATGCGAGGAGGATTATAAGAAGAAAAAAACAATTATACAAGATGATGAATAGTAGCTGCCCTTGCTAGCCGAACCTGATGAAAGCAGCTTAAGAGAAGGGGAAGGAGTAAAAAGTCATTCACTGCATTTCAAGATTTGATTTAGTTTTCCTGTGGCACTGAAAATCAGCTTCACTTGTCAGGCAAGATTTGTGGTTTCCTATGTTTTCTTATAACAATTAGTAAATTGCTTTTTGTAGACAAAACTTTAATAGGTCATTCATAAAATAAGCAGAAGCAAATATCTGACAAACTGGATTCTTCTCTGGTTTTCCAAACAGAAATTTTGATGTTTGCAGTACAGTAGTCTTTTTATCTGTTGTCTAAATATTTTTATTAATGTTTTCCACAGAACATGTTATTTTGCTGATTTCTTTCTGTGAAAACCAATATTTTTTTCCATTAATTTGCCATGATTTCCGTTTTATAGATACAAGGCAGCTGCCACTTGCATTTATGTGCTTATACATGATGGTTTGCAAGTACCTTAGGTTTCATTAAACTGAACATGGGAGAAGTAACTTATTCCAGAAATACCACTGAGGAGTCAATACTTGCTTTGAAGCCCAAGAAAAATCAGTAATTAGCATGTATGTCTCTAGATGGTGATATTCACTGTGTCATACAGAAAATGCTATTTGTCACCCTGTTGATATTTTGTTAGGAATGTGTTTCTATACACTGCAGTTTTTCAAGCTGAATTTTAAACAAAAATCTTCTGCATGCCTTCATTCTACAGTTGGATGCTGTGACACAAAATGGGAACAATTTATTTCCATTGAAATACGCCTTCAACTTTCACTATACAAACTTGAGTTTCATAAACTGTTCTACCTGTAACTATGTCTTCTGAATAGCACTGCAAAACAGATATAAAAAGATAAGACCCACAAAATCATCCCTAATCAAAGCCCCAGTATAAAGAAAAAGGAAAGAAAAGCAACAAGAAGATGCACAGACAAAGACAATAGAGGAAAAGTGATCCCCAGACCATAAGAAATTTATATGTTCAGATGTGTTGTTCCATGAAGTGCAGAATCTCCCTGCTCCCCCCAAATCATCTTTCTCTATTTTTATGTAGTTTTGCATATTTTTATTTCCTAAGAAAACAAACAGAGAACAGGAAGTGGGTAAGGCATAGCATTATTTCTGGCAATGACAGGCAATGCCAATATCTTGCAAGAAAACTTTATGGCAAACTGCTATTTCTAATGACTGAACCACCGCATAGTTTTCAATAATGAAAAAAAAAACAAGTCTAAACCCAACACTATTTAGTGAATAATTTACTAGCAATTAAGAGCTAGATTAATTGACTTTCTGTGTGCCCTGAATTGTTCACCCAGCAGCTCTGTCAGTTCATCTGCACAGTTGTTATTAAGCTCTGATTAATTTCAGAAGCAAAATTCTAAATTGGAGAGTTTGGTTAACCAAAATCCAGTAACATAGCTGCTTGGGATTTTTCAGAGAAACACTTTTGTCATGGAAAGTAGCAACTGCTGAAATAAAATACCAATTTTATGCAGCAAAATGTCATGCTGATAAAGAATTCATACGAAGGTCTTCTCAGGTTCAGGACAAAATTTTTATTCAACAAAAGTGATCAGAGAGAGAGGGGAAAAAAGGGAGAAGGGAAAATGGGGCCTGAACATTGTAGATTAGGGACTTTGCCCAAGCATCTTCCACATGTCAAAGCCACCAATTGATTTACTACTCTCAGATGACTACTGAATTTTAAACTATTTTAAACTAGAAATTACTATTTTGATTGACTATGTTTCTGCCATCATTGAAACTTAATGATACACTGCCTGACCATAAACTTTAAATAACAAAATATAAATATCACAGGATCACAGAATCACAAAATATGCTGACTCAGAAGGGACCCACAAGGATCCTTGAGGCCAACTCCTGGCCCTGTACAGGACCATTCCCAAGAATGCCACCATGTGCCTGAAAGCATGGTCGAAATGCTTTGGGCCAGTTTGGTGGCTAAGAATGTTACCAGACTACAAATTGTCTATGCCTGGTGAGTTCACACAATGCTTGTTCTGCCAAAACCACTGGCCTATGGAACTGCACAATGTCCATTGAGTAAGACGGAAAGCTGGAAATTCACCAGCCCCAGTGTCCTGACAACTCAACCAGGTCACCTGAAAGACTGGGGTCTATGCCCACTCAGGGACCACCAGAGAGATCCCCAGGACAGAAGAATGTGTGCATAAAGGGAGGGGAAATATGTTAATAATATTGGGAAAATTTTTATCATATGTATATTTAGTTTGGGACAATCAATGAATATGTATGCAAAAACCACTATATAAACAGAAAATTTTTTACTCAGTATGCACAGCTTTTGGGGTGAGCTATTTCCCCCGTGCATCTGGCAGAATAAAGAATGCTTGCTTCTTAATGCTACATTGGTGTTAAAGAGTTTTTTTATTTTACCCTATTTTTTCTAACAGGAAGGCATTGCTAGTATTTATAACAACCAAAACACTAAAACTATCCCTGAATGTGTTGTTAAAATCCTCTTACCAATGCCACACTGCTAATCAAAGTAAAAGCCAAAAAGCTCATTATCACAAATTAAACATTTGATTGGTCTACTCATAACTAATAAGACATAGATACATTTGTATATTTTTCAGGCATTTTAAAATATATAATGTTCAGCTTTTTCAGAACTAATGAGCTGCTATAGCTGATAAGCATCTCCTGAAGTTGTGTGTGTTTTATAACTACTGGACTTTTCTACATCCTAGTCTCACCAAAAAATATTCTGTATTATGAATTACACCTACCGTGAAATCTGGGAAAATGTACGAGCTAGATGACAGCATGGTCTGCTGCACATTGTTTATGAGAATGCCCTTCTAGCAATCTCCTGTATGTCAGCTTGGAAATGGAAATAACATTTCTGTTCTGTCCTTGAAACATAGATCAAACAATATTGTCAGAAGAGGGGTTTCTCTGTCAAACATTCCTTTGATCCCGCTGGAGACTGCACTGCAGAGCTTGTGTATCCTTCAGATCAGAGAATGTACCTCACTCTGCTTTGTTAAACTGCTCTGTCCATAGGTTTTGGTGTTGCAACCATGGCATTTACTAATAATCATGTACAAGGATAAGAAGCGGTCGTTACTGCACTGTTCCAACAGATTTTGTGTTCTTTTCTTCCTGTGCTTTTTCTGGGGATTATTCTTTTGTTTGTTTTTCTCAAAGATCAAATCTAGTAATTGTAAAATTTTCGGGACCTATTTTTATTTGTAGTTAGTAAAGCACATTTTTTTCCCCTTGAATGAGGGGAAGACTTGTATTATTGTGAAAATAAGCAATCAGAACAGGGGAGATATTTCCATCCCTTTCAGGAACAGGAACTTCATAAATAAATCTTGCAGCAACTTAGGTACAATGCATTATTCACAAATTCAAAATGCACACACTTTTATACTGATTTGACCATAGTCATACAATTTCTATTTACTTTTTGCCACATCACTAGCATAAACAAGTAAACTACTAATACACATTGGCGCTACTGCTGTGACCATACAGCAAGTGCAAAACTGTTGTCTGTCAAGCAAACTGAGCCAGCAGTTTAAGTGATTGACTAAGCTGCTTGAGTTTCAATACTTCATTTAACATAAAGCAGAAGTTTCCTGATGCACCAGCATGAGCTGGGGGCTGAGCTGCTGGAGAGCAGCTCTGCAGAGAAGGACCTGGGGTCCTGGTAGACAACATACTATTCCTGGTCAAGGAGGCAAATGGGATCCTGGGGTGCATTGGGAAGAGCATTGACAGCAGGTGGAGGGAGGGATCCAGCCCCTCTATTCAGCCCTGGTGAGGCACATCTGGAGTGCTGTGTCTGGTTCTGAGCTCCTCAGGACAAGGGAGCCATGGAGCTCCTGGAACGGCTCCAGTGGAGGTTGCAGAGATGATGAAGGGATGGAGCATCTCTCTTATGGGGAAAGCCTGAGGGAGCTGGGGCTCTTCAGCCTCAAGAAGAGACAACTGACATGGTACCTCACCAGTGTCTGTCAGTGCCTCCAGGGAGGGGTCAGAGCAGGGACCAGGCTCTGCTCAGTGGTGCCCAGCAATGGGATAAGTTCCACCTGATCATGAGGAATAACTTCTTTCCTGTGCAGTGATCACAAAGAGGAACAGATTGCACAGAGAGGGTGTGGAGTCTCCATCACTGGAGATGCTCCAGAACCATCCGGACGCAATCCTGTGCCATGTGCTCTGGGATGACCCTGCTTCAGCAAGGAGGGGTTGACCAGATGACCCACTGTGGTCCCTTCCAAACTGACCCATTCTGGGATTTTGTGATTCTGTGCTGAGAAATGTTTTCAGGAAGTACATAACACTGTGTGTATCTATATATCAAAATACTGTGTGTATATTTATGATTATTGTAGATGGTTGGCTTTGGTGTGAGGTTGCATATGGAGAGAACATAGCCTGTGCTGCGTTCTGGGGTCCAGATGATCCCAGCTGGGAATTTAGGCAGAGGGTGTGCAACACTCCCAGGATTCTTGCTGACATGCTGCTTATACTTCTGCTGGCTGGTGGGAGCTGGGGAAGAGGCGTACAAAGAAAGAAGGAAGGAATTAGAGACCATTAACTGTTTTGCCTTGACCTATAAATAGGATGCAGCCATTCCATGAGCATGAGCCACAACAGTTTGGTGACTCGATGTCAGGACACCACCTTTGGGCTGATGCCACTGCCGGGTGCGTACTGAACACTTATCCTCCTCAAGGATGCTGAACTTTTTTCAGTAGTCTTATGGCTTCCAAATTTTCTCAATACATGTTACAACTGTGAAGGAATGTGACTGCATTTCACCACTGTAACATGCATCTGAAATGACCTTTGAAATATTTGCCACTTTCACAAGCGTAGATTCCAAAGTAAGAAATTTTCAAGTCTGGAAATTAGCTGTGGTCTAATTACTGGAATCACAGCAGTCCCTTCAATGATATCTGACTAATTCAAACTGTCTGATGTTTTAATGAAAAAAAAGAGTAAAGACAAAGAGCATTTCTTTGTCTTGTAACAGTGACAAAACAAAAATCTACTTAATTTGTAACTCAGACTATATTTTTTGTCTTGGACCAGAGCTGGAAATCAAAATTTGATTGAGGTGTAATGCAGATGTATCAGGTGAGTGGCCCCAAAGAAGGCTATAAGTTTTCTCTGCCATGCAGGGATTTCTCTAGTGACCACATTTTCTGGCCCTGCAGCTCAGACTGGGCTGGAGGCTGTTCCTCACTGATAGATGGTTCAACAACACTGGCTGATAGCATTGTACTCTGATAGTAGTGCTTTTCTGTATTAGATGTAAAGTAATATTTCTTTATGCTTTTTCCAGATAAAAAATGTATCTTGGGGATTATTTTTCTTCTCAAGGAAGGAGAAAGAATTTACTAGGGTCTCAGTTTACCTGTTTTTTAAAAATTTCAATCTAGAAGGGGTAGCTGTGAGAAGAGGAGGGCAGGATATTGTCTGCCTTGTTTCTCAGACATAGAATACTTCTGTTTTCTTTCAGCAGTTCCTGTTCAGTTTGTTCCTATTTTTATTGTGTAATTGTGTTAATGTGATCTTGTAAATTACTTCTTTTTAAGGAAAAGATATAATTCAACTTACCAAATTTAATTTTTGATTTAACGTTCTTGTCACTTTTTTTTGACTAATGGATCTGGCATTGGACTTAAGAAGTTAAGAACAGTTTCAAACTGCTTCTAGAAACAAGAGAATTTCATTTTTGCTCCTCAGTGATTGGGATGAGACATTACTTGCTGCAGTGTGACTCACCAATTAATGATTTACTTTTTCCCTTATCCTACTTCAAATTTGAAGAAAACTGTGTTAACTAGTGTTGCTGAAAGGGCCTGCAGATCTGAACTAGTATATTACATACAACTCTTCTCTGAAAATATTTGTAATCTTTCTGAAAACAATTGCCTGGTAGAATGCTTGGATTATTTCCTTGAAACTGAGCATTTGCTCAGTCTCTCTAGCTATGGCTCCTGAGTGCCTTATATGAGCAACATCCTCCCTATATTGGGAAGAAAGTTATTCTTGGTGTCTAAGGCCAGTAACAGAGGTTCTTTTGGAGATAGAGATTCTTTTTTTGGGGGGGTAGAGGTTCTTTTGGAGGTCTACAGGGAAGCCCATTAGTCCTCTTCACCACCATCAGTCCTCTTATGTCCTACCCCCCTGGAAGATATGTCCTTAACCACCTTTGCCACCAGAATGAACTGCCAAGGCATCTGAACTTCTCAACTTAAACCCACTCAAGGCATTGTTGAGAAAGACAATAGGCAGAAATTGGTGTCCTTTCTATGTGCCAGATAAGATTGAGTAGTACAAACAGCCTTATTCCTGCTGCCTAACATGGTGCTAGCACCAGAGAGGTGTGAGCAGGTACAGAGGGAATTGTGGATGGGCAGTGATGAAAAAAGATTTCAGAGACTGGGATTTCCAGGAAAAAATATCAGCTAACAGATGGGAACTGTGGGGGAAGAAAGAAAAGGAGGTTTTCAGAAGGGTTGGTGGTCTGTAGGAGGGAAGAAAAGTAGATTTTCATCCTAGGCTTTTAGGAGACTCTTATCTCTCTCAAAAATTTGCTGTTCTCCCAAAATTTTCTCTCTGCTTTTCCAGCTGTAATAGCCCACACCCTGCTCCAGAGGAAACCTTAGCTTAATATTATTGTCTTGGTCTGTTCCACCACCAAAACTGAGTTTTGCCTATATGGTTCACAAACCTTGAATTGACACTGAATACGACTATAAGAAATTATATCAACAAACCTGATACGGTTTTGGTATTGCCATCAGCAGATTCAATTTATTGAAAACTAATCTTTTAAAGTAGTGTTTAAGTTAGATTTGTTGATTGTTTGGATTATCACTGAAGTCATAATATCTATATTTGTGCATATTCATATTTGCACAAACAGAGATCTCCCATATTCCCAGATGTAATGCTTTGTAAGTAATTGGAAAACTTCTCATTGAGTTTCTGCAAACACAGTCAGTGTCCATGGAGCTTTCATATCAAGTAACAAATGGGATAACATATATTTTATAACTCTAAATATATTTTTTCCTATGCATTTGTTGAAATATGGAAGCATGAATAAGGCAATCTGGAAACAGGATTATCTATAGAAGGCAATGTGTTAGTCTTTCATCTTAAACTGAATTTTGTGGCACTGGTTGTCCTCACTCTTATTAATAAACTTATAACAAAAAGGTTTTCAAATCCAACCAAGGCACCTGCTGTTTGTTTATTTTAGTCTATATAGCAAAACTATTACTTGAAATTGCTAGTAAAAATTTTATGTTTTGCAATAATTTTTAACCATAACAATTGTTTGTACAAATCTATTCTCACATTAAAGAAAAATGCTTTTTTTTTTGTGTAGTAGGGAAAAAATACTTTAGAATCACATGAAACTGAAAAATGTGTTATATCTCCTTCAGCAATTATTCAAATAATTTCAGATAGTCTCCAGTTACTGAGATATGATTTCTCATTTGCATGTAAAAACTACACATAATCCAGTTAGCAACCAGATTTCTTTATTAAACACTGTAGCACTTTTTCTACTTGATTCTGCATTAGCCCTTTCAGAAACAAATTTACCATATGAAACCAATTGCTTTAAAGGTTTAGCCACTGAAATTTTGATGCCTTTTGCTTTAGTTGCTTATTTAGTTTATTTTAAGAGTGCTTATCATGCTCATATATGGGCTTCTCAACCAGTAAATGTGACAGTAATCAGCTGTCTTTGGACAGCGAGTATTGGACATTAAAATTCAAACACTCAAATGTATTTAACCACTTGTCTTATAACCTTAGTCAATACAGATCTTATTGTGACTTCCTAAATTAGAAATACATTAATGATGGTACTATAAAAATAAAACATAATCAAAACATTCAACCTATTGAGATGACTTTCTGTTCTTTAATACAGGTGACTTACGGTTATAGGACTAGGTGGAGAGAATTTGACTGAATCTAGATTTGGCACCTTGAGTACCATGAGCACTTGTGCAGTGAGCTGCTTTTTGCTACCTCTTGGTCTCCTCACTACTCTGTACAGTAGTGTTGTGTAATTTTTTTCTCACAATGAAACTACTTCTTTCCCTCTAAGATGTTTACTAATTTGGGAAGCCTTTAGTATTTTGTTCCAGGGTTATGTTTATATTGATTCCATTAGATGTCATTCATAGGACAGAAAGGAGGGAGGAAGCAACATTGACCAAAAAATGCATCTTTTACTCAACTGTGTATTTTCTCTGATTGTAAAGAAAGCTTTGTAGCCTTCCTGTCCTGATAAATGTCTCTTGGGGATGACTGCTTTATTGGATGTGGTATGGTATGAGCTTGTTGTTGTTCTTTGTATTTAATTCCTGTGTGTTTGGGGCTCCTTATTATGGGTTCAGACATTACTGATGTAATAGAAACATTTAGTAGCAATTTATTAACCTTATCATTAATATATAATATATTAAATAATGAATTAATTATATATAAATATATTTATGAAACTGTCCCCAGATTTGAATATTGAAGACTGTGGGCCACCCATCCTTAGGCAAGATAGAATATACTTATTTGATAAATATAAATTATACACTTGTCTACATTTTTGGGGCTTGAAACTTGAAGCAGCTTTTGTGAATTTTTTTCTGAAAATGAATAAAATTACCAGTATTTTCTGCTGTGCTGTCCTGTCTAGAAGGATGTGGTCAATCTATTGTTGGTGTTGTTCTTTTGACCAATACTCAGTCAATTTTCTTTTTTTTCATAACTGGCTTCAACCTCTTAAAAATGTTGCTGAGATTGGGATACACACATGCACACTATTTAATGACTAATTTCTAACTATTGAAACTTTTTGTCACTTAAAACTCTCGCTTATATCTGCAGATCGTTAAGACTCTTCTAATAGAAAAGTGTTTGAATTCTTACATTCTTTTATTGTAATTTCTGATGCTTTCTGACAGCTACTCTAAGCTGACAATGCACTTTGGCAGCTTTTCTGATTATTTTTTTCTACAACAATAGACAGGAAATTTATTTTAAAATGCTGTTCTTTGTATAAGAACTTTAAATAATCAGGAAGCTCTGGTTTAACTCTCTCCTAATTTCTTGACTGCAGGTAAATGCTTCTTCTTGCTAAACCTGGTCTTCTCCTGCCTTGTCCTGTTCAGTCTGCTTTATTTTGAAACAGGGGATTACTTCAAAGGAAGTTAGAAAACACAGGTTTGATTTGTTCTTTGACTGTGGGAAGACATTTTCTCACACATCATTTGCTTTAGTTTTTCAGAACAGAATCAAGATTAATTGTTGTGTCTTCCCTTTCTGAAGAAGTCACTGTGTCTTTTACTGAAAAGACTAGGTGAATGATTTTCCTATGCATGAATTTCTGATTCTTTTCCTTACTCTGCTGTGCATTTACACAATTTCTGTTAGGACTTTTTAATTTTACTTCCTTCTTAGATGAGGAATTTTGTCTCTCCAGTGTTCTTTAACAGCATATTGCTCAAAAATTCCATATTAATGTCATAAAAATGAAAGTTCTCAGCATTCCCCACCCCCCCCAGACATATTAAAATACTGAAACTGCCAGTTTTCCCAAGAGGGCTTCATCCACAGATTTTCTTGGCAAAGTTAACTGGAATTTGTTTAACTGATCCAAGCTCAATTCCACTTACACTGCTAATAATTCTGTTTTATAATGTGCCTGACTCTTAATTAGAGTAACCTTTAGTAAATCATAAACTAGGATTTTAATAACATCTTCAAGACTTCAAGACTCGGAAAACCAGTTTGGAATTGAACCACTTCAGAAAATATGTATATTACAAGAAGAAAGGTTTTTTACATGTGCTTGTTGGGGGTATTTTTTTTAACCCTCTATGAAGGATAATGTCTCATTTCTATCTCTGTTTTCAATGTCACCCATATAGTCTCAAATGACAATTTGACACTACACTTCAGCACAGTAGATGGATTTATCTCGATTCCTAACAAGTTATTTCATTCTTCTCTGCTTTGTTTCCTGATCTGTAAAGTGACTCTTACAACCTTGTCCTTAGAAGAGTATTGTGAATATAAATTCATGAGCGCTAAGGAATGTTCATGAACAAGAGGATGAAGAATTTAAAAATGGAGAGTGTGAAGCACGTGGATGACAGGAAAAACTTCAGAAGTGATGAAATTAGTGCTTGGTGTATAATAGCATCTTTCTTCAGAATGACCAGAACATATTTTCCAGTAAGAAAGATAAATAGACCAGGCAACTGTTCATATACAGTTATGATAATTTTGATTCTTTGTTTCATGGTGAGGGCATATCAGACAATTTTATCCCATAGGTAAGACAGCTTTTAAGTGCTAAGTGCCTATAACATTAAAGCATTAATGGGATTTGACTTGATGCATGACAGGAAGGTTATACAAGCTCAGCCATCCTCTTCTACGACTATTATTATTAAAAAGATCACAGAATTTATACTAGAGTATTTTTTAGATTTTCCAGTTACCAGAGCAGAACAAAGCATTTTCTGTGTGTTATAAATGAAAATTATTTATTTCCTTCCTTCTCTCTAAACCATATTTCACAGCTCATGAGACACAAATGGGGAGATGCTTTCGATAAAATATTCTTGGTATTTGCTCTGTGTAAAATAAACAAAATAAGAAAAGAAAAGAAGGGGAGGTTACAAAAAACATGTAACAGAGATAAAAAATTAACAATTTTTCTTTTGCAATTAGGAAGAATTATATAGAATGAAGGCTAACTGACAAAACATCAGTATGTTATAATTTAATGCAATAAAAATGAATTACAGGAGATCAGAATCAACTTTTTAAAATGCAGTACTTTTTTCTCTCCTATATTTTTGATATACATTTGCTGGTAAAATATTACTTCATTTAAAGATAAATCTGTCATAGATATGCAGCAAGTGGTAAGTATAGACTAGAAAGTGAGAAGATCTGGGTGAAATATATAAGTCTAGAAAATAGGAACATTTTAGAAACTGCACAGTTTTGCAAGACAGGAGGAGACCAAATGTTTCTAATGAGTAAAACAAAGAAAAGTTGCCAGTAATGTAAAAAAAATAGAGAACAGTATATGATAGGGAGGTAGAAGTCCTTGAAGGTTCTGACCCACTTTGGCAACCAGAAAAAAAGGTAAAATTTTCCAGACTATATCCCACTATCCTACAGAACCTAAATTAATAGCTAGCTTTTGACCACCTTCAGTACAACTGCAGCTGCTCCTCAGTGTGCCAGAGACTCCATTTATATCTGGAGGTTTGTAAATACCACAGTTTCACTTTCCCCAGTATTTCCTCATATGCTGTTCCAAACGCAGACATGTTGTTCTCATTTTCTAAATACAGATGCCCAACTGCCCCTCACAAAAGCTGATTAACATGATTGGCCTACAAGGTGAAGTTCAGGTGCTCATTTTTGTTCATTGAAGTCAAGACATCGAGTGAAAAAAGAGCCCCACAAGTCAATTGAGCAGAATTTGTTTCCCTTCATAGTGCCTGGAGAAGGAATAACAGCAACAAAATTGCTGGTAAGAGTTAATTTTATTCATGTGCCAGAGGGCTGAGTCTCTGAAACCTGTTGTAATGGATGTTTTCTTATTCTGCCTGAGTTCAGCTGCATTTCAATGCAGACAGAATTTCTTTCAGGTGGTTGGGTGCAAAGAATTTAAACAAATTCAGAGGCCTAGGGAGATGGAGAGCATAGCTGTTAAACATATAGCTTGGAGTCATGAGAGCTGACTTGTATGCCTAACTCCTAATTTATTTTCTATACATGACTTTCCTTGGCCTCTGCTATCCTTCAATGCAAAAATTGAGAAGTGCTTTGAACTCCTTGGCTTGACATATACCTGTGTCATCAACAACCTGTGTCTGAGTTTCTTCATTATTACACGCGCCCTTCTAAGCATGAACAATAATTTCATACTTGTAGAAATTCATGCACCCATAGCTGTATTTTGAAAAATGATGATAAACAAAATTTGGGCCTGATTTTTAAGTCTAAGAATAGCTATATAAAAATCAACAGATAATGTTTAATAGGTGGAATTCTCTGATTTTTTCTACAACCGACTCATTTGGGTACATGTAAGTTAGTAATAATTATTCAGATATGAGCCTTTAAATAAATTCCATCCACCAACTGTACTAATACTTTAGATATTTACAATTTCAATGTTCTCCAACGGTTCATAAAGGCAGCTGATTGTTGCAAACAAAAAGTGCTCTTCCTCAGACTGCCTCCATTAATTCAATGCAGTTTTCAATAGTAAAAATGAATAGAAACTAGATTTTTGAGATGGCAGGTTTTTGGGCACTCATGGGTATTATCAATGCTCAAAAGGAAGAGGGAAAAATTCAGTAATCTCAAAACAAAACAGAAAAGAAGCAGTAAAACAGTTGCCTGGAAGCTGTGTAAGACTAGTCCCTTGACTATCTAAATAGGGTAAAAGACAAGTAATCCATACTTCTCCATGGCTTCATTGCAATTGTCTGCTTTCTAATACCTGATTAAAGAGAGAAACAACATTGTTTATCATTCTTATTTGCTCTTGATTTTTTCTCTAAATCTGTTGGCTGCAAGGCTATGCTGATAAACCTGCCAATCTTATTATAATTCCTAACAGAACACCCTCCATATTAAAAAAAAACTTATTAATATGACATGCTAGATACAGTTACCAAAACAGACGAGGTTGTATTGTCAATGATGGATGTCCTTTCACTTATATATTTAACTTTGGATCTACCTGGAAAGGATGAGAAGTCTCTCAGTCAGCATTTAACTCTGGTTTGTCTCTGAAACTCCAGCTCTTCTTTGCAGCTGGGCTAATCTCTTGGAATCATTTGGGCTAACATTTCTTGCAAATTAATCCTTTGTGGTGCAGTATAATGACACCTGCATGTGTGGAACTTTACCCTGGGGCAGCTTATTGCACCTCTATTTTCTTTGAGCTTATATACATGAAGAAATTTTACCAGTTATGTTTACAAAGTGATGGAAGTACAGTTTTCTTGCAAGACACTCCAATTTATCCATTAAAATGGTTTTACTCAATTTAATTGAAACACCTTTTACTGTAAAATAAATGAACTGATGAATGCATTTCTGAAATAATCTGTACAAGTGATGCAGAGACAAAATATTAGATGTATCAGTTAAGTGTTTCAGTTCACTATCCCATTTTGGGATTTCCTCTACTGTACATAAGGCTTGTGCTATCTTTATGACTAAATATTAGCAATAATACTCAAGCATGGAGTTCTAATTTTGTATGGTGTTTTAATATTTCTATATTCTGTAACATCAAATATGTTTACAGTCCACAGCTTAAAATAGCAAGTCTTTAGCTGATGATTTAACCCATCAAATATGGTGTCAAAAATATTTTCCCCCTTCATGTTCAATGCCAAATGCAGGTAATATTTTTGAAGAAAATATATATGAAGCTACATCATAAGCAGCATCATGAGGATTATTAAGGACCTTGTCTCTCCATTAATAATGATTTCAAATTTACCAGGATGACAAAGACCTTGCTTAGTCCCTTAAGTCTTCACGGTTCCAGAGACAGCCATAAATCTTTTTCCTTGCAGTGCAGCTTTAGGTTTAATCTGATGAAAATTTCTGTTGCTATCCAGTCTGACAAAAGCCAAACTCCACAGTGTGCTCGAGAGGGCAGTTACTTGAGTAAACAAATAGTTTGAAAACACGGATCACATCTTAGAACCAGGTATGCTAATGAGTTCCACAAAGGAAAAGTATTTGTAAGAAATTTAACAATCATGTAACTGTGCTATATTTCTGGGTCAAAGTTACAAAAATACAAAAAGGGTACTTGAAAAAAGCCATTACTTAAAATATATGATGAGGCACTGGAACAGACTTCCAAGAGAAGTTATAGATGCTCCATCCTCGGAAGTGTTTTAAGCAAGGCTGGATGGAGCTCTGAGCAACATGGTCTAGTGGACGGCCATGTGCAGAGGGGGGTGGGAACTAGACCTTTAAAGTCCCTTTCAATCCAAACCATTCCATGATTCTATGACTCTTTGACATAAAATACATAATTAAGTAGTCCTCTGTAAGCCAGGGAAAACCCCCTTTATAAAGCAATTTCATATTCAAATATTTCCTCTCTTTTGCTGAGATTGTTAATAACAGAAACTCAGAAGTTCAGTACTGCATGTCTCAGCACATGGGTTTTTGATTTTTACATTCAAGCAATTCTTTTGGGGAACCTTATGCATCTGGATAGACTTACTATATCAAATAAATATGATAATTTTATGTAAAGGCTTATGGAAGAGATTATCAACTGATGCACATACACTGGTTTCCTCTGAGTTCTTAATGCCTACTAGGAAATAAGAAGGCAATACTATAAGAAAAGGAAATGTCAAATTTCATTGTTTTTGAATGATGTAGTATATTGAAAACTAGATTTTTTTTTTCTAATGATACTTGAATATTGAGAAAACTTCAGTTGTATTTTCTGTCTGTTATCTCTGTATGCTCGTGCCCATTGTTGTTTTCAAAAATATTCCTGTGCTGGTACTGCATGGGTGTGAGGAGCCAATTTAATCTTGATTTCTGTCTCACAAGCTCTGGGGCTTTTTGGCTTTGGCTTTTCGAGTCTTGGCTTTTTGGGGCTTTTTTGAGTCACAGCTTTTTGGGTCTGGGGGGTCTTTCTGTGTCTAGTGTTTTTGCTTTGGCAAAAGCTAAAACCTCTGCCTGCTGAGGTAGGCTTCTTGCCCTGACCCTAGCTTTTTTTCTTGTCCTTTTTGCCCTGGCTATAGTCTGCTTTTTGGCTCTTCTGCCCTTGCTTGTCCCTTGCTTGTCTTCACACACTCCACAGTCGCCCTCTTGTTGGGAACCTGGCAGGACACTGTCTGATCTCCGAGCCTCGTGTGTAGCCTATGTCCTGCCCTACCCCCTTGCCCATCCCAGCCACTGCCTGTCCTGCCTCCCTGTGTTCCTGCCCGAGGCCTGCCTGCTCCATCCCTGCATTCCTGCCGGAGCCACCTGCCTCTCTCTCCCATCCAGCCCATGGTCGCATCCCCGCCGTGACTCTGTCCAAGGTTCTGAACCTCCCGCCTGAGCACCACTCACTCACCCGCCTCTCCGATCCAGCCCCTTAATAAAAACTGAACATGCATATGAAAATGGCCAGGATCAGACCCCCTTTTAACAACTAAAGAGGTGCCTTTTACAGCTATGGAGTTGTTAAACTGAAAAGTGAATTCAGTTGCCACCCCCGCAAAACCAAAACTGAATATGTTTAGTGTGTTTCCTTGAGCAGAAGAGACCAAATCTTGCTCAGTGAGAAACAGAGAATTACTGGGGTCCTGGTGTTTTCCTCACCAGTGGAGACTGCTGGGCACTGTGGTCTGTGATCCAGAGGGCAAAGTCTGAACTAGTCCCCTTGCAAGAATCCCCCATCTCAGTTGATGCTGAGAGAATGACTCCTCTAATTCACGGGCTTCCCAACTCTCTAAAATACCAGTCAGTATTCAATTGCAGGGAAGGATACAGACTTTAGCACCCTTAGAAATGATTGCTGCTGCTCAGGGAGGTACTACCTCTTCCCTTGCAGGGAATGCCCCGACCCACGGAGACAAGGTCTGGACCTGGAGAGATGTCACTCAAGAATTTTGAAAGGGAGAATGTGGTTTGACAACTTGGGGCTACAGGGGTCCTTTGGATCCACTAACCACCAAATCTGAGTGTTACAGGTGGCCCCAAATCTTGCCTCTTCAAAACTCACAAATGTTAAACCATATCCATTGCCTTTGGAAGCCCAAGAGGGAATTACCTCAGTCCTTAGAAGCACATATTCAGGGTTGTCTTGTCACCAGGAAAATTGCAAGACATGCATTTCAGCCTGTGAAGAATGTTGGGTCTGGCTTGAAAGACACCCCCTAGAGGACCAGGCAAGATTAATCTTTTTCAGCACTGCAGAATTCCATCTGAGAACAAATAAATCTATGAATGCCAATTTTCTCCCAAGTCAGAGAAAAGAAAAAGTGAAGGCACATGAAGAAAACAACAGGGCGACACCAAGGTCAGTGAAGGAGGGACTGAGGCCCAGAGGAAAGAAGAAGAGGAGATGCTGCAGTTTCAGAACTGAAAACCTTTTGCAAGCCAAGGGGAGAATATAATACACCAGCCTATTTCCCTGTAATTCACACAGCACATGGGAGGATAAAGTGTTCATCTGCAGCTCAGAAGAGAACTGGAGAATACAGATGTTGAAAGAAATTGTGATCTGACTTGAACAGAGAGAGAATCTTTGCTTTCAGAAATAGAAGAAAACATTTGCTTTCAGAGATAGAAGAAAACTTTTGCTTCTATAGTCAAACAGCTCATCCTTAAAAAATTGCACCCCATAAGAGAGTGATCCACAGGGGCAGTTGTGGGAAGACTGCCAAAACATGGGAGGGATGTCACAATTGCAGATTTCCAGGCAGGCTGTTATTTGTGAAAATTAAAACCGTGAGAAACTGTTTCCTGTGGCATGGCAGGAGACACTCCTATACCTAAGCAAACTGAAGAAGGATTTATTTTTTGTAAGTGGTAAACTGACACAAAATTCCAGGTTTTGTCTCTTTACATCATTGGTGGGAAGGAGAGAGAGGCTAGGGGTAGGAAACGTGTTCGAGACATTTATTTTAGTTCTTATCATTCTCTTTTTAGTTCACTTATTGAAGATTTCTTTACACATTATTAAGCTTTGAGCCTGTTTTACCCCTAAGGCATTTTTTCCTAATCCTTATCTCAACCCTATGAGCTTTAGTTTAACTGTTTTTTTTCCCTCCTCTGCTCCACTTATATCAGAGGAAGATGAATAGATGATTTTTGTGAGTGCCCTGGCATTTGGCCAGCGGTCAAACTGCTACACCTTTTTTTTGTCCTTTTTGTCCTGGCTCCTGCCTTTTGGCTCTCCTGCCCTCGCTGGCCCTTGCTTGCCCTCTCTCACTCCTTCCTCATCCTCTTGCTTGGGTGCTTTGTGGCACACTGGCTGAAGTCCAAGCCATTTTCTTTCCTTCTTTTCTGTCTTGTCCAGTCTTCTTTAGTAGGGCAACACCTTTTTTTTTTGTTTTGTTTTGTTTTTTTTCATTACCAATAAATGGTTCTCAGATACAATGTTGTCTCATTTGACTTAATTTCATCCTAGACCATCTATTTTTAAAAGAACTACTCACAGCTCCCCACAGTGGAGCACAACAATGGGGTTTGTTTTCTTATTATGATCCTCCCTCCTTGGAGTTTATACGGACAGGAAGAAACTTATGTTGACTAATTATTCACAGGCATCACATTTAAATTGACTCTCATATTATGATAATTTGTTTAATGTTGCTAATGAGTGTAGTGGTGTAGTCTCACTCAAAATACATAACCAGTAAAATGTTTTCTTGAGGTACAATAATAATTTGGCAGAATTCAGTAATTTTTATGGAATTTAACTAAGTTTAACAGTGATTTACAATGGTTCAATAAGTTTGATGTCAAGGTTCACCTTATTAATTAATGCATGACAGAAACATACGAGGAAAAACTGAGTTTAGGGTGATTGATGCAGAGATTGGAGATGCAAAAGATAAGGAAAATCCTCTCATTGAGTAATGAGGCACAGAATGGACCCCCCCTTGTTTTCTAACCTTCTTGTGGATCCTAGGAGCAGCCCAGTTCTCTCTTAGTCTCAGACAATAGTTTATGTCTGAAGGAATTATCTATACAAAGTTTATAATTATTAATATTGAGCAGCTACATGAATTAGTCATGTTTCATTAGTGTTAATTAGCATGTTATCAATTACTTACTGAAGATTTGTCATGAATAAAGGATCTCTCTACCCCGGGCGAGGAAGGATTTCATTGTCTCAGATAAGTGCTCTCAGACCTTGACAGGAGTCTGTCCTCTAGGGGGGATTTGCTTGGCAAGCAGTCCAGCTTCAGTTCAGGGAGATTTTAAACTGGGGCCATCCTGATCAGAACATTAATAGAATGAAATAGTTGGTTGCCAGCCAACAGCATAGACAAGATAGATTTCTTTGTTTTAGCTCTGGTGTCTTGTTCTGTACTTTGTTCCACTTTGATCTAATTTTTCTAATTTTTTTTCTGAGGCACTTTCAGTACCACATCCATGAGTCAGGAGCTTTTCTGCTCATAGGGTCATCGTGGGACATGAGACCTGCTGCTCCTTAGTGAGACCCAACCAAACTACAGCCTGGGATCAAGTGTACCCATCACATTTACCCATCATTTAATAACTCTTCAAAAAATATATTTTTTAAGTTTGATTGTCACACTTTCAATTTGAATCAGTTAATTAATCAGTTTTTAATACATTCATTAGTCTAGTTTCCAAATTACTAAAAGCATTTGGCATGTGGTATCTGATGACCCTGTTGCCCATGTTGATCCATGATGATTCCCATCATGTTTTATTGTAGTCTGAAATGGCTGCTATTGTTTTCCACAAAAATGTGATCAGTTGTAGCACTTGCATTTAAAGTCCTGTCTAACATGTCTAACATGTAAAATTTCACATGTGTAATGTGTAATGTCATTACTAACATAATATAGTGTGGTGAAAAGAGCAAGGTTTTTGTAGTGGGAAGGATTTAATTCGTTCAAATCACTGATTTGGTGTTTAGATCAAAATAAAGTGTTTGGTTCATGCTATCTAGTGATATACAACATTGTGGGAAGTTAAGATTGTTTTTTTCCCTCTTGTTTCTTTCTCTCATGGAATTTTGTTCCATTTGTTGTGAGTACGCAATAACTATGGATACTTAAAAAAACAAAGAGGTAGGTAGGTGTCACAACATTCCATTGAAATGGCCTTGGCTAGGGGTGGGTGATAATGCAGGTGATAATGCCAGAAAAAAAGGGTGAGAGGGGCTACCCCGGAGGTTTGGCTGGGTTTTTGGTCAGTCTGGTTTCTGGCTTCAGGGGAAGAAGGAGCTTCTTGCTGTGTTTTCCCTGCCACCTGACTGCTCGGAGCTCAGAACCAGCATGCGTGGCACTTAAACCTCTTTTTATAGATAAAACTTTCATAGGAAAGTTGCATGTGGTAAGCTCAAGCATCAAATGCAGATCAATACATTCTTATCAGTTCTACTGGCCCCTTTTGAAAAGCTATTCATGATGCCTGTAAATACCAAGTGGCTGAAAATAAATTACAGCTCTGCTATCTCACCAAAATAAAACACAGAACAAAGAGGGTCTTAAATGCAAAAGTAAATGTGGAATTTAGATTGATATGTGAGTTGTTTACAGTGTATTTTTGTCTTAAAGATCTTACAGAAGTGTAAGATCAGAGAAAAGAAATCCATTTTCTTTCAAGGACCTTCATGAAATTGTTTAATCATCACACATTCACAGGCATACAGATTTTCTGTTCATGGTGCCAAAGAATTTAATCTGTTTTTACTTGAGGTCAAAGACATTATTTGTCACTTACTCTCAGAAAGCCACTATGAAACATTACTGTTAATGCAGAATGCTGAGAAATAAATGTGAATTTCACAATTCTACTTTATGTACCTGAAACTAGAGTAATTTTTCAATATCACTATAATCAGAAAGATGTCTGTCTCAATTTCTAATCAGCTCAAGAAATTATGAATTCAAGATTCAAATTTTAAATATAGATTCATATCCTTCATGCATCATCCTAAATGTAGCTGAAGCTACAAAGGAGCTTCTAGACCTAGATTAAAATTCCATCCTGCACGAGAGAATGAAAATCCTTTAAAAAAAAATCACTTGATCTGTTTTAGAGGAGAGAAATTTCTTCCTGATTTAAGATTGGGACATCAGTTTTATCCTTAGGCACATAAAGAAATTAGATTGAGGGAGAGAAAAGTGTGTGTGGGTGAACTGTAAACTAAAATCTGTTATGGTAGAGCAGTCCAAAAAGAGGTATTTGTCTTTTCTCTCCCTGGACATTTGCTGTTGGAAAAGAAGGAAGTGAGTAAAGAAATCAAAAACTAAACCCCTCACTAATCTTAATTATATTTTTTTCAAGTTATAAAATAATATAAAATATTTTTATAATATAGAAAAATTTCTAGCATTTTTACAAATTTCTATGTTTAAGAAAGCAAGGGCTTGTATGTCCTTTTCAAGTTCACCTGACGGGATAGCATTAGGATAAGCTCTTCATGTGGAAGCCGGAAAGAGCACAAGTTAATCACTTTTAAAAAATATTCACAATTTCCTGGTAAATTCTGGATGTGCATTATGGATTGAGAATTGCCTTTTGGCATTTCCAGGAGTTCTGTCCCTTAAATCTTGAATGCTTCAGGTGAGATTGCTCCTTTAGGTGTTTAATGTGTTCTCGACTTTCACAGTGAGATTATAAAAATTTTGTAGGGTTTTGTAATCTAAGGTGTCCTCAAATATTCTCTTTAGAAGAAAAATAAGCCTTAAATTTGCAGTACTGGCCAAATGAAGATTGAGTTCCATTTTACCCATTTTAAATCTTTCTGATAAAGTTTTGGCATTTTTCTGTGCTATTTTGCAAAACACACAAACCTGTGACAAAATTCCCCAAAGTTATCTGAAGATGATGAAATATATAGCAATATCAATAGGACTATTGGAAAAGAATTTCATATCATATGCTGATTTACCCCCTCTCCCCCTCCAACACAGATGAAATAAAATTAATCTTGGAAAAAGCTTGTCATAAAATTTTAGCGCTAAACTAGAATTTTATATTTTTACATAGGGAAGAAAACAAAGGGGCATAAAAATGGAACTATGCAACAATTATTCAGAAATGAATGATGAAAATAATAAAATTTGTTAACATGCTAGGCACTGCATCAGAGAGAAAACCCATTTATTTTTCTATGTTATATCAATTTTCTTCACAACTACCTGGCCTATCAAACTCAATCTCTCAGAAAGTAAAAGGGAATATGATCTAATTTCTTCCTGGAATAAAAATCCCTAATAATTCTCATGTTCTGATTATGTAAGCTGCATTTTGTTCTTTGTGTATTTTACTTTTGCCAGCAAGGATACACAAATAAATTCCAAACTTTCTGGAAATGTACAGTTTCAGGTATGGTTTGCAATGATGTACCATGGCTCCTTACCTCCTAGGTTCCTACCTTCATTAAAATCTGTATTCAATAAAAAAAAAAATTATTTTTAGTAAATTCTTGAAAATATCCCTGAATTATAGACTGAATCTTGTCAGGGACTTTTTTAATAGTAAATAATAAAATACCTTTATAAAGACACTCTTTCACTTGTTATTTCATGTCCCTAAGGAAGACAGGCAAAGTTGGGTAGATCACTTATCTTTCAAATGATCAGTTGATTCCAGATAACTATAGGATTATCAATAACTTTCTTTTTTTTTAATGGAAACATAGATTTTAATTTTTTTTCCATTTTGGATAACAAAGGCAATCAAATCAACCTTTCTGTTTCAGACCTCCTAAAAGTTAGGCAAATGTATATGCTTAGCAAAGAAGTGCTGTGAAATCCTTTACACTTTAATAATTCTCTTTTCATTATGCTTTAACACTAGCTGTTATTCCCTGTATTGTCACTTACTTGCAGAAGCTTAAAAATACTGCATAACACAATAGCAAGTTTATCTTAAATACATTTAAACAGACAAAACGTATAATGAAATTGAAGGCAATTTTTTTATGTTATTGCCCTATAACTCAGGAGAAAAAAACCCTAAAATAATATTCAATTATACCTAGGGTTTTCAGGATATGTTTCTACTTTTATTACATTATTTAGTTGTCAATTGGATAGTGCTAGGCAGAAAATTCATAGAATGTGAACCCTTTCAAAGCCAAATCAGGACTACGGCTTTTGTGGAATTACTGATGATAATGACAGTGCCAGAAAGAGTAGAATATAGAAAAAGTTTAAAGAGTTGTTGCCTGTGTTTTTGTCCTGCTTGGTTAATGAGTTACCAACTTTGCATAAAGAAGCATAGAGCTTTGACCATGACTATTGCACAAAAAACAAATGGAAAGGTTCATAGCTTTGCTTATGCTTTGTTTCCTTACTGTGAACTGAGAGGAACAAAGATTTCTTAACATTTCCACTCTCAGAAAACATGTAAAACAGCTTTTGTGGAGAGGTTGTGCCTAATCTCACAAATTGCCCATATAAGCCTATTAGCACTGAAAAAAACATGTTTGGTTCTATATTTTACAGACATTCTTTTAGTGATGTGTAGCTAATCAAAAGCCTTGCAGAACCTGAAGATCCTCTATTCTCTTTGTATTCTGCTTTTTTTATAGGTAAGTTGAATAACATGTTCAGGCAACAAATAAATACAGGAAAGTTTATTTTCTCTCGAGTCAGCCATCAGAATTAAGGCAAATCCATTTTCATTTAATATAAAAATAATTTTTCCTTCACTTGTAGGTCACATTTATTATGAAAGATGAATAGCTTTAAGAGTGTAATTATGCATTTGAGAATAAGAGTGTAATTGAGGTTAGTTGTGTTCTATTTCTTTCTAATGCAAGAGGTAGAAGACAAGATTTTGTTGCTCTTAAGGAACATGGATGACCAAGAAAGATTTTGTGTTTAGAGACATTTCCTGCTTAGAGACCAAAATTGTTCCTTGAAGGCTATATTATTCAAAAGAAATGGAACCAAATATACAAATATATTACATTTTTCCCTCTTTGAGAACATCTGTGACAGATGTTATTAAATTGTAACATACACAGAAGTGTATCATTTTATGTCATAAATGCTATTTAATTCCAAGGAAGTGACCTCAAAATATTCTTCTGTAACCATTCATTAACAGTTCATGTCTCTCAAAGCTGAAATTGGTAGGTTCCATCCTATGTTGTTACTTCTGTTCTCTGACTGGGGAGCCTGAAAATTCTATTAGAGAGACGACAATATGAAGGAAACTTTGGTTGCCATAGTTACTAATAAATGTTTCTTCCAATTTCTGTTTCTGCACACAGCTTGGTCCATAAAGCACAGGCAGTCCCATGTTTATGAAGAGTGATTTCAGGAAGAATGTGGTCAAACTTTCTGTAATCAGTGTTATAAAGATTTGTGAAATATATTTTTTTTCCATATAATTTGATCGTATCTGGTCAGTGAAATATGGTGCCAAATATTCTAAATATCTAATTATTTTACTGTATACATGACACTAAAACTATAAGGCATAAGGAAAATTTAAGAATTAGTCTCACTGTCATTCTTATGGCATGAACAACTATTGTTTAAATATTTTCAGGTGAAAGGCAATTGAATTTGTAAATTTAATAATTTTCCATTATTTTATAAGTAACATTAAATTGCTTATATATAAGATTTCACCAATTGCTTATATATATATGTATATCATAAAATTGCCCAATCTGTTATATATAAAACAATGGAAAATTATTAAATTAATGGAATTAATGCATGGATTTTAATACCATTTTTTGAAATTAACAGGGAAGGAAACAAATGCAATAAATGTGCATATGATTTCAACTTTCAAGCAATAATTGATTACACAGTATTTGTAACCCATAAAGCTTTAAAGTGTTACAAAATGAGAAAATTCACATTTTAGCTTTACAGTGGAGAAGAACAGGGAGATTGTCAGCAATTTGCTCTAAATTACACATGCAATTGAGAGCACAGATATGAATAGAGCTAAGAGTTTCAGAGGAGTAATCCACTGGCCAAGATAGCATTAACACACTTTATTATGTACCTGGAGGCATCAGCTGATAAATCTTTCCAATGACAGAGTAATAAGTGGGAGCCCAGATGGTAGCAGTCTTTTTCATTCTTATCACTTCTATTGCTTTTATCACTTTTATCACTTTAAAGCTGCTTTCCTGTAGGGTGAGAGTCATCAGAATCCAAAGACCTGATAACCTGAGAAAAAAAAGGTGTTGGTAGCGGGGGCACATATTACTTCTGGAAATTTTGTGATTGTAATGGAGGAACTTGCAAAGCCCAATTTGGTGGTGTCTGGCTGCTGGGCTTTTTTGGATTTTGAGGTGTGGGAGTTATGTCTGCATGTTCTTATCAAGGAACTTCTGTTGCATTTCATCTGTCTCCTTCAATTTGCAAGTCTGCACATTGCCTCAAAGAAAGAGAATAAACTAAAGGTTGAATGCTTTGGAGCAGACAGAGATAGAAACAAATATGGGGAAATAGAGGGACAGTTAAAGAATACTAGCTATTCACTTTAAGTATTCTGTTTTCCTAAACATGTTAGCTACTAAGAATATTACAGAAGATTTTACAAAACCTGAAATAACACTCCTAGCTCCTCAGACAGGAAACAAATAAGATACTTGGTACAAAAAAACATATTACTAATTACTAAACCAAGTTACTGCTTTATATTTTTGACCTTTCAGATGTCTTTTTGGTTTTAATTTACTAAGAGAATATAGTTTTAATGTACACTTCTGATTCTGTGATGCAAGATCACAGATCCTGCCTCCTCATTTGGAGATGTGAATATTTTGAATTTGACTTCAGAGATAGTACATATCACATGCAGAAAATATTTTTCTGAAACAAATATGCCTGAAGGGCAAGAAATAATCATCAAAAAAAGCATTTAGATTCCTCCAGGAGGGTACTGAGATGTCTCATGATCTAATGCTACTTCTAATTTGTTCTAATTTCTACCAAATTAAAATAAGTTGTAACCTCTCCTGCTATTGAATAAATATTTCTTCTGGTTAAAGATAGTAATAATTGATAGAGTTTATTGAATAGAACAAAAATACATAAGTAGGAACTTTTGCCTATGTTAAAATAGAAATGGATAGTGCTTTAAAAAATGCAATGATCAAAAAACCCCACATTGATGGTGCTATTTAGAATGCAGAGCACCAAATATTCCTGCTCAGTTTATTCCATTTCTAATAAATAAAATCTACTAAACAAAGAGATTTGAACTAGAAAAAGTGAAGTGACCAAAAACCAAAACACGTTCACTTGACTTTTCTAGCTTTGCTTTAAAGGATAAACTTGCACTTTAAATTGTGCATATTATAAGAAATGTAAACAGACTAAATTACTAGAAATTGTCACTAAATAAACATCAATACTGTAACTTAAATCAAGGATTTAATGTTTTGTCTCTCCAAGCTGGTGAGAGTTACAAAATTACTACCTCTCTCAGTGCTTGCTAATAACATAAAAAATTGCAAAAATTAGGATCAGTTTGTGAACTATGGGGTTTTTTTTAATGGATTAGCTCAAGAAGCATGAAGTTAAAGGAATGACATCCACTCACCAAATGTTTAAGTTACAGTAATAGGTCTGTGATCTGTGTCTAAACTCACAGGATCAGAAATGCTCACACCCTTGCCAGTGGTAACTAATGCATTACTTCTGAGAATGCATTACCACTTCCAGGACCATACTGCTTTTGTTCAATTTGCTTACTAGGGAACATTGGGAATTACTCTGAGAGAAGCATTTTTGTTAAGGAACAACACTGAATGCTTTTGGTTACTTTTTTTGCTTTGTTTCTCTCCTTTTCTCGTAATTTTCTTCTGCAAGTTGCAAGACTAATGAGTGCAAAACCAAACCAACCTTGGATCATGTTTTTCCATCTTGTAACAAGCCTGCCAAAGTAATTTTGTAGCTTTGTAGTAAACAAAAATTCAGTGCTTCCCAGTTATTGAAAGAGTAAGATTTAGACCATTAAAACAGAACCCTGAGGAGTTATCATTTCCCATGGGGTGCATTAGATTTCCCTTTGCTAATGCATTAATCATGTCCCTGGCTGCTGGCATTATTAAATTCTTCTCCATTGTCCCTTAGTACTCAACTTTTCTGTGTGGAGGTATGCATTCTAAAATTTACACCCTAAAGACAAGGTATCTGCTTTGAAGCCACTCCATGTATACTCTGAGAGACATCAGCAATTAAACATGAATGATAAGACTGTGTGTCATTGAGACAGAGATAACTTAATTACTTTTTAAAAAGAGGACACTTAGAGAATCCAAGGCTTATGGCAAGTACCCATGGACCAGAAAACTCCATTTACACACAATAGATATATCATCTTTTCTGTATGATACCTGGTGTTTTCCTGAAGACACCTGAGACCTGGAATTCCTTTTTTTTTTTTGACAGACTATGTCCAAAGTTTATTCAGGAGAACCTCTGTGGCTCATAATCTTGTTCCCCAAAAGCCACCATTATTCAGCCCTTAAAGATGTTGAGGACTGAATTTGACTTTTCACTTTTGTCTGTGTTTTGAGTTTGACAATGCCATAGTACAAGCTGGTTTGTACTGGGCAATTAATTTGGCTATAAATAAGAAACCCAGCTCGGTTCCACAAACAAGTCCTTGGCTGAGTGATAACAGTATGAATTTGAATACTTACAGGGGCTTCACCCAATCACATTCCACCCTAAGCTGCAGGCATCTCACTGGCACAAGAGCTGGGCGGTGTTTAAGCCAGACCAATGAGCTGTCTGTACCAGGAGATTCAAAATCCTCCTATTTAGGGAAGGTAAATGAAACAGGCAATAATAATAAATGGACAATAAAACAGGCTGCTGTCATGTGAGAATCCTGGGGGCTGTGAAGTCTCTGATATTTAGGGGATGAAAAATGAGGTGAGGTTCCCACAGTCAAGGTGGGTCTGGTCTGTGACTTAGGTAGATGTTTTTATAATTGCCATTTAAAGAATAAATAGAGTTACATGTGTCTGACTTCCATTTCTATAGCTGGAGCTGGAAATATTTTCTCCATCAGTCTGCAGAACAATACAGACACTTGGGAATCCAATCTAAAAATTCTGGATTTGGTAACTCCATTTCCAGCCAGCTAATGGTTACAGATTATAAGATGTCAGAGTTCACAGCCTCTTTAGAGGAGTACAATATAGAGTACACCTTTGGGGCCTAAAGACTAGAAGTCTTACAAAATATTTGTTAAGCTTCATATTAACCCAGTAGAAGATTTGCAAATATTGTCAAAACTTTGCCAAGTTACAAGGATCTAATCTAGCATATGCAATTGCCCAAATTCTGTTTAATTTTTTTTTTTAAATTCCAGAAAGATAGTGAAGAGAGATGTGGAAAAGAGATAAGTAAAATAAATAAGTAAAGTTAGACAATACCGATTAGAAGCTAAAAAGACAGATTTGAATATATATAGGTCCATCAGTGAAAAAGTACCACGGAGTTTCAGTCTTATCTTTTCTTCAGATTTTCTGAGAGGGTTTGCAGTGAGTTTTGAGTGTTTTGGTCCTTTTTCCCTTGGAGGGCTATTGAAAGATTGGTGGCACCTAATTGATACATGCAGACAGGTTATGTTTGAGGAAAGCTGACAGAAAGGTATGAGGGGAAAGTAATCCATTCAGAGAATGGATGTTAAGGAATAGAATGCATTGCAGAGAAAGTGTGACAGATGCTATATATCATGGGAAAAAAGTTGAGAAATGAGAAAGGATTGAAGAAATAGATACCAAATTGGGTAATTATTTATGCAAAATATCTGTGTAATTAACTTTAAAATGGTGATTAAAAAGAAGACTCAATAAAACAATGGATTAATTAAGTATCATGTAATCCAAGACAAGGTAAAAAATAGGCCATTCAGAGTGCATAAATCACAGAATATATTAGCTAATTAGCTTGCTAGTGGACACACCAAGTGAATGATCAATAAATTAATCTATTCATTAAGCAATAAGATAGTTGGAGTTCCATGTAATTAAATAAACAGAAAACACTGAGTTCAAAGAAAAATATCTCAAGAAGTTAGACAACTCAGAGTAGGTGAAAAAAGGGAGAGCTGGAATGTCAAGAGCAGACCAAACAATAGAGGAGAGGAAGGGCAATGCTGAAGAGACACAGCAGTGGTGGGAGGCTTGGACAGAATGCCATCTCCAGCAAACACCCAGGTAAGATCTTTCCTCTTGAAAAACATTGCTGCTGCTGTGGTTGCTGACATTAACAGGCCATGTTTAGAAATAAGAAGATATATTCTTATTTTCAGGATAATTGTGGGTGCTTATAGCAATTTCCAAACTTTTGATCTCATAGTAATGCTATTCACTTGGGGGACAGTTTGTTTAATAAAATTGTTCTGTAACATTTCCTTTTAAATGTGGAAGACATTTCTAGGTTTTTCTTCCAATGCTAATATCTCTGCAAAAGTTACATATTCTACTTTGTATTCCAATCAAGTAAGGAGAAGTTGATATGTCTTGTCCTTTCTTGAACATTTAACTTTCATGCACCACTGCTTTTCACATTGTGCCTTTAAAATGTCTTCAAATGTACACAGAAGTCTAATTCCAAGCACTGAAGGCATGTGCTGACTGATTTATAATTTAACCACTCTAAATCATGTTACTTGGAATAAAGAATTTTTTCTGAAGAAAAATAAAATACAAATATATTTGCTTTTACAGTGCTTTGATCACACTAAGCAACAAAAAGCCTGGTAAGCTGCTCAATAATCCCTATAGGGATAGTAACAGTTTTAAAAGACAAAGTATTCAGAATAGTTCTTTCTCCTTCAGATTTTGTTTTTGTTTGTGTTTTGGTTGGTTTGGGTTTTTGTTTTTGTGGATTTTTTTTTTTTTTTTTTTTTTTTTAAATTAATTCTTAACATCAAATAAAGATGCAGCTTTAAAAGAATAAAGAGCCTGATACTTTAGAAAAGCTTCAGTAGCAAATAACGGGGACTTTCTCAGCTAAACACATCCATATTTCACCATATAAATTTGTACTGGTAGGTCTCTTAAGAACACCAAAGGGCAAAGACAGTAGTGGGAATTAAGCAGTTAATGGCAGAGTCCCTCAGCTTTGATTCATTCTGCCATGGGTGCTCTCATATCCCATCTGTCTACTCTGCTCCTTCTAAAAAAGGAGCCCTCTAACTTCTGTACAGATAAGGGAGTTTGAATAACCACTGTGCATTTCTTTTGGATTTATTTTTGTCTAGTCTGTATAAATCTCATACTGGTAGTTTATTTTGTGAAGTAGAACAGCCAAAGGGGGTGGCTGCTTTTTTGAAAGAGAGTAACATATATAAGGATGCTACATAATCTTCAAAATAAAAATGTACACTTCAACATTTTTAAATTTCCAAAAGTGACAGTGGATTGGAGGGTGAAAGCGTCACCTCTCTAATGACACTGGACAAACCAACAAACCATCAAATTTCTCCTCCTCCATAAAAGAATGCAAAACAATAAGTTATTTTCAGAAAGTAAAGAGAAAGGTTGTTACAAGAATGTAAACATCAGAAAGCTTAGAAAATCTTAAAAAATGAGAGTGGCATATGTCTTTGAGTTTGTTGAGTGGGAGCCATCTTGATGAGAACTGCTAAAAGAAATGTTGAAAGTGACAATTCCTTCCAAATGCTCCTTGATATAATCACCTTGTTTGGTCTTTTTACCATCATGCATTTCCAAGGGCAACATTTGTTTCTGCTCTTGTCTGTGATCTTTATCACCTCAGTTCATCTTTTATGGCTGTTGTAGAAGTGACTGCTGTTCAGCATGAGAAAGCACACACCAAAGGATCATGACCAAGCCATTGTGGAGGCCTTGAGGGGGCATTCCCTGGTCAAGGGAGACACAAGAAGATTCCCTCAAAAAGCTGTTGAGACCCCATTGGCTCCTTCCCCTGTTCCTATATCCCTGAGCCACTCCTTCCCTACTGCTGGATTGTCCCTTATCTTTGTACTCCCCTGAGACCAAGGTCACCCCTGGGGTCACTCGGGAGGGAGAAACCTGCACCCTCCACACGTGTGTGCCTGGGACCCTGAACATCTTACCAGGGGGCTGAATTAAACATCTGTGGATACCATGCAAAGGCCCTTTTTGCTTCCTTACCCTGGACTTTATTAGCAGCAGTTCAGGCTGCAACAAGCCATAAATACTTATGTGAGAATGGATGTGTGAGAGTGCAATAAGAGCAGAAATATCCTCCTCTGCCATTTGTTTGCAGTTTGGTTAGTGTCCTGCCTGTCTGTACAGCTTTGGTCCTAAATTGTAAACAGCAAAACATAAAAAAAATAAATCTCATGTGCTAAATAAAGCAATTCTGTTGCACTATAACAGGGTCCATGTTTTCACTCGCTACAACTGTTTGTAGATCTTCACTAGAGGTATCCAGACTTGTCATTGGTTATATAAAATTCATTTTGCCTCTAGGTGTCTTTCAAAGCCAGTTTGAAATGCTCTTTTTCTACAAGTGTTTTCTTTTTCTTCAAATATTTTTATGAGAAAAATGGATTGATGAATCTGGAAATAATTTTATGTTTGAACAAAGCAGCTAAGATTTAAGCAGACATAGATTCTGTTATGCATTGGTCCCAAATGAACTAGGATAACTAGCTAATCTTGTTGGAAATCTGTCTTTTTTTCTTTAGCCACAGAGTATATAAAATCCTCCCATACATTTAGAATCTTTAGTAATTTGTAATATAATTATTTATTTGTAAAATATGGACACATCCCATACAAGTATTTCTTTGTCTTTAGTTTTAATCCCATGTTTAGTGAATGATGATGAATGCCATGAGACACATCTCAGAGAATTCAAAGCTAGAATTGCAGTTTTTAAACTGTAGGTCTGAAAACATTAAGAAACAAAAACCACCACATAAAGTGAATCATCTGTGGTTTGCACCAACAAGACCTAGCAGATGCAATATGTAAACTACCTTATGAAAATGTAAGAGTGTGTTGCAGATGCTCCCTTGGCAATATTATTGGTTTTGGTCTTTTTATTTTAATAACATTCTGCTGAAGGATATAATGGACACTGACACAGTGTCTCCTATTTCTTCCATTCCAGCAGGTATTGAGGGAATGTAAAGACCAGAGGCAAACTGTTTCACATCCTCCTTTTCTTCCTTTCAGAACTGTTTTCCTTTAAACTTCATAAACACACATCAATGCAAAGGTTTCATGTGGAAATCTGCTGAAATCTTTGCATATTTGAAAAGTGAAAGAGAAATGCAGAGAGCCTGATTTAGTTTTCATACACTGTGGGATAAATGCACTGTCATTAGAAGTATATATATTTCTGTGGAAGAACAGTTTTTCAAAAAATTATATTTGCTAGGCAGTTCTGTTACAAATATTGCATGGTCTGAAGATGCTGTTCCATTTTGGTTTTGGTTAAGTTCAGGGCAGCTGGATTTTATATTTCTGAGGATAGTTTTGGTTGTTGCTTTTTATCCAGTAAGTACAAGGCAAGATGATCTTCTCTGTGGCTATAAACCTCCCATCTTCCATGCATGAATCACTGCATACAGTCAGCAACACAAACCTACATAAAACCTGTGTTGTGTAAATTACTGCCATTCAGGAATCTCTCTCCATTTAACAAAAAAAAAAATAGTTAGCTTTGGTGTGTTTTCTATCTATATTATAGTAAAGGAGAAACTTTTCTTTCATGATGCCACAACGAATGAACAATTGCCTTAAAATAAGAAACAGTCTAAGTGATTACTGAAATTGGTGCCATCTTATGTAGTGCAGAGAGAGCTTCAAAAGATTGTAAGAAAATAATCAATAGTCACCCTGAAAGAATGGAATGACACAATGTCATTTCAGTTTTTGTTTTTTTTTTTTTTTCTTGCATGCAAAATAAATATGTTTTAGAAATAGGAGGAAAACCTGTATTTATGTAAGAGGGTACTCCTGCTTTTGTCATTCCCATTTAAAGGATATTAAAATCCTTTAAAGGATTTTTGAAAATATAAATATTTACCCTTTAAATTATTACCCTTTGCACTGGGTATTGCAAAGGTATTACCTTTGTACTGATATTTCTACTGCAGGTAGGACTGTATTACTAACAATAAAAAAAAAGTAAAGTAGAGATTAATTTCCATTCAAAATATAGAGTCACAGAATCATAGAATGGTTTGGGTTTGAGATGACCTTAAAGATCATCTAAATCCAACCCCCTTGTCAGGGGCATGGACACCTTTCAGGTTTCTCGGAGCTCCAGCCAACCTGGCCTTGAACATTTCCAGGAATGGGGCATCCACAACTTCCTTGGGCAACCTGTGCCAGTTCCTCACCACTCTCACAGGGAAGAATTTCTTCCTAATATCCAAACAAAAGTTACTCTTTCAGTTTGAAGCCCATCCCCATTGTTCTGTCACTCCAGGGCCTTTAAAATAGTCTCTCTCCATCTTTCCTGTGGCTCCCTCCAGGTACTGGAAGGCCACAACTAGGACACCCCAAAGCCTTTTCTGTTCCAGGCAGAACAACCCCAGTTCTCTGAGCCTTTCCTCCCAGCAGAGTTGCTCCATCCCTCTGATCCCCTCGGTGCCTCCTCTGGCCTGGCTCCAGCAGGTCCCTGTCCTTGCTGTGCTGGGAGCCCAGAGCTGGATGCAGCCCTGCAGGGGGGGTCTCGGCAGAGGGGCAGAATCCCCTCCCTGCCCTGCTGCCCACGGGGCTCTGGATGCAGTCTGGAACATGACTGGCTTTGATAAATGATTATCTATCACACCAAAAAGAAATTTAGGCTGAAATGCTACAGCCATTTGGTTTCAAGACTATAAAAAATGATTGGCATGAATGGGAAGTAGACAAAACTAACTTGTCTTGTCTGACAAAAAAAAAAGGCTGAGTGGAATATCACTGATCTATGTGGATGTATTTTTATGGCAAATGTTTAAAGAAAAGAAATCTTGGAGGAACAACTGCAAATGAGAGAAGCTTCTCAGTGAATAATATAGTTTGGAAAATAAAGAAAATTTCTGTCAGTCAGTGAAGTGAGGATCTGGAACAGCCTAGAGAAACCCAAGCAAGGGTCAGCAGCCAGAAAAATTTCTGTTTTAAGATAGACCTCCATATATTCTGTAGGTGGCTGTGTGAGCTGTTTACGCATAACAACAAAGGTGCTCAATTCAGTGACTCAAAACATTTTGTCTCATGTGGAGGTCATTAGTCATGTAAGAGCTGACCTTTTTTTTCAAAGACCCCCTACAAATGCATTATCTAAGTCCCCAATTCAGTGGAAAGAGAGAGGATTTAAGACTGAAATGATGCAGAAAAACTGGGCAGAATTTTAGATGGCTTTTATACAAGGTACCATCTTCAATGTATGGGTTTTTTTGAAGAACACTTTTCTAGTCTTGCAGAACATGTACTTTTTAAGTGACAGAGGTCACTTTCAAAATATGTTTAGGACTGTTTGTTAATTTGCATTTCAAATCTGCTGCATCTTTTATCAATGTATGACACATCTACTTTCAAGGGTTTTTAAAAAAACCCAAACTACGTACTATATTATCTTAAAATATAAATGGCAGTTAATTTTAGAATGGAAAGGTATGCATTTTTCAAACTTATTTCCTTTCTTGATATGTAATAATGTTGAGATTAATTTCACCTAAACTTTTTGAACTGGGACATTTTCAAAATGTTATTTCCTAATGACCTTCGACTATCATGAAGAAAGTGAATCTGAATCACAGTGACAAGCTGCAGTGAGTTGCAATGAAATACCTTTGATACTCATTTAAAGAATAAAAATGAGCATATTACATAAAATTTAAGATTATTTTTCAAAACCAGCATTATATTTTTTCTCTTTGATTCAAGATTTCTTTTTTTTTTGACCCATTGAGTAAAAACCAATAAAGTGAAAGAAAATTTAAAAAAAGTTTAAAAGATAATCTTCTCTAAATTATAAGACAAGATATGTAACGGTCTCAACTAAGTGTTCACAGCTGGGAGCTTTGTAACTCAAACTTTCAGTAGTGAAGAAGCATTTTAAATATTTGGACTAGTAAGGTAAAGGAATAAGCCAAGACTGCAGAGACTGTTTTTGAATGGTGATTTATGGTCAATAACCTGACTCCCAGCAATAATTTACTGTCTTGAGAGCACAAGGGACACCCTTGTACCCTCTTTTCATTTTCCTGTAATATGAGCAGAAAAAAAACCATACTTATCAAAAATGTCTTAATATTAAAACTTAAATTCTCTGTTTCTCTATATGTCTCTAAAAAAATACATTTCAGTTATTCTTGTTTTGCTTTAAATGAGTTGGTAACTAATTTTTGGGGCAATTTATATTTTCCTTCTTTCAAAACTGATGGCAGTGAACTGATGGAAGTGTCCATAAATATCAGAAAGAACAGAGATTTTAGTTTCTAATAAGTCTCTGCTTAAATCCTGCAGGCATTATTGGTGCAGATTTTATAACAGGCATTCTTTATGTATATTTTTTGTGTATGAGCCACAATGAACCCTGTGGTAAAGTATCAGGTGTAGAGTGCTTTACATCAGTGCTCTTTTGTTACCTTCGATAAGTCATTCAATTTCTGGTTTCAATCGACTTTTATTGATGTAACAACCTGCTCAAAGAACAACCAGCAAAACTTTTCTCTCCTAAGTTTTCCCATTTATGTCTCTCTCCACACCTACTATCTTCAGTTTTTTACAGTTCAGGCATTGTTAAACAAGACAATAATTATGAACCTTTTCTCATTGTCCACCAAAGGAATAGATTTATTTTGGAGCTACTGTAGCTCCAGTATGACTGCTTGTCCTTTGGCCACATGCATGAGTTTGATCAGCTTTTGGAATTGGTCACAGAAAGGAGACCCTGCTGTATAGACCAGATACTCAACTTTTGACCTTGAAAATCAACTTGCAAGTCTTTTTATGGCTTGTAGAGCTGTACTTCTTCAGAGAAATCAAAAGGGTAGTGGTAATTTCCTTAATTCTTGCCGTGCTCTTTCCACTCTGTTTCTAGCTAATTTATGTTAGGGTAAGGGTTTCTTTTGTTTAGCTTTATTTTCTTTATTAAAGACATAAGGCAGGTTTTAAAAAGACTTATTAAAAGTGTATTTTAACTGAAGATATTGTGATGCTTTAAATACGCAAAAACTGTTGAGTCAGTATTTGAAATATAAACCCTTGCCATCTTCAGTGACATGTTCCTAGTACTTTGTGCTACTCTTGGGAAACACAAAGAAACAAACAGAGTTATTTTAATAATAGCATGTACTTCTAGCACAACACAGAACTTTTTCAAATTTGAGTTCCTGATAACTGCAGTTAATGGTGTTTAAATTGAGTAAATTGGTGCAACAGATTATTTTTGAAAATCAGTTGTTGGTGTCCTATGGTTGTTTTTTTCCTCCCTCTACTTTTCATAATAATCTGTTGCTGGAGGTGGATGCAGCTTCATCTTTGGTTTCCTGCTCTCTCCAGCTGTGTTTAATGGTTGCATTACACCAATCTGCCCATAAGTACTGTGTTATCCCACTTCTGCAGCATAAATTAGGAAAATGTACATCTAAAAAACTGAGTCAATTCCACCAAAGAGACAGTGTCTCTTGTCCTTGGTCTTCATGTCACCTTAAGGTGTCCATTTGTCTGGAGCAGAATCTGATAATTTTCTCACAGAATTTATTGAAAAGAAAATTTGTCATTATCTTCATTTAAAACCCTCCCAGACCCTCCATGGCTCTCCTTTAACAGAGACACATCATCTCTGGAAATCCTCCATCTGCAAGAAATGTTGTCTCAGCATTTCATGTGACAACTAAGCAATCTGGAGCTCATTATTTCCTCCTTTGCTCTGTACACTCATGCAGTGACCATGCTCCATCGAGCATACAAAGCTTCTTCATTTTCATCAATATAGCTCTTTATGCACAGTTAACTGGAATTGATAAAGCAAATTCCCTTTCCTGCAGTAGTTTTTCATCATCCAGTTCTGTTTTCCTTACCTTTAATTATTAATTATCCACCAGGATTTGTTCTCAGAGGGTAGGGGTTTTAACAGAGCTGTGTCCACTTTATTGAATACAATAAAGCATTATATTTTATGCAGAAATCAGGGATAAAGGACAGTAGGATAAAACATACATCCTATAAAATGTGGGTTAACAGATTTGCCCACAACAAAGATTGTTTCTGTAAAAAGTCTCTACAGTCATGTCTGGTGGAAAAAAAAAATAAAGGAGAATTATATTGATTTCAACTGCAGCATCAACTGCAGTTACTATTTTAAAACTACATGACAGGCATGTCCTGGATTCTCAGAAATGTAATTTCATTCTCTTTTATCTGAATACACCTCTGTGAGGCCATGTCTGTTTCAGCTGTATCTTCTATGATGCAAACCAAAGTTTCTTCAAAGTGATATGTCTAATGGTAGTACTTAGACAAACTAGACTAGACTAGAATTGAATGGAATATTTTCAGTTGGAAGTGACCTTGATCATCTTGAAGGGAAAATATTCATCCATTCCAGCTGCCAATTTAGCTTTAATTTCATCTTATTTTGTAGCAAGTTGGAGGGTTTTTTATGTATGTATGTATGTATGTATGTATATATGTATGTATGTATGTATCTATGTATGTATCTATCTATCTATCTATCTATCTATCTATCTATCTATCTATCCAAAATTATTTACTATATGTATATGTATATATTGTGGAATGGTGTCCTTGTTTGTTTAAACATCTAGGCTTGTGCTCAAATTTGGTTGATTTTGCATTAAGAATATGAGATGAAAATGTAAAAAGGAAGTAAAATACTTATTTTTCATGCATGGGCGAATGAACTACATATGACCATGGCGGATGGGTGGTGGATATGAACAAATAGACAGCAGTGCTCATAAGTGTTATTAAATAACTTGAGTGAGCAGACCCATATCCAGACACTCTCAGAAATGCATGAAGCCCTGAGACATCCCTGGCACCCATGCAAGGTTGTGGTTTCCTATATATGGCTTCCAGAATGTAGAAAATCAGGTGGTAGCTACAAGAACATTGATTTAGCCTCTACATGTCTTGTGTGCATAATGGTCATGTTATTTAATTCTATTTCATTATCTCAAAATTGGTTAAAGATGTACCTTATGAGTATATTTACATTATTTGGTAAAATTCCTTGCATAAAAAAAATAGATTCTCAAAAATATTTGAAGAATTTTTCCCCCTCAACACCCATATTCAGAAGAAAACACTGTAAACCTGTAAGTCATCAATCTTATTAATACAGACTTTTCTTTGGAGGGATAAAAGTGTCTTAATAAATTGCAAATGCATGCAGTTAACTTAAATAAAATATTTCCGGTGTGCAGTAATTTGGCTGTAAACAGAACCACATTCTTATAAATCAGCCCTAATATTCATGGCATTTTCATTAATGGTCTTATAATAAATATGGTAAGGGAGACATAAACACATTAATAATACACGTTGCACTTAATAGCTTTTGCCCTTGGAAATTCTTATCTAGCTCCTACAAAAGTCAATGGAAAATTTGAGCTTGAATGCATTTAAATAAAACTTGAGCCAATGTATGAAAAAGCACATTCAACATAAAAGAGTTTAACTACTGAACTATTGCTCTTCCTTCTCTTCAGTGCCTTTTGTTTCAACACCATGACAGATCTGTTCTTGTTGCAGGGGATTAATAAAAATAACAGGAGTAATAGAGTTTGTAATTCAGATGTGATACTTAATGAGGAATTCTTTTTAAAAATACATAAATACCAAGTTTTTCTCTTAGGTGTGCCTCAGAGACATAGAGTAATAACTGATGGAAAATTACTATATCAAATTATTTGACCAACTAAAAGCTCCTATGTGTCTGTCCAATTTTTGAAAGGTAATAAAATTTATTTTAGCACAAGCTCTGAATAAATTTTTACTTTATTTTCTATGTAAGCTTAAAAATGTGTTTTTATGTAGGTATGGTCTCTACAAGAGCAGACTCCCCCCTCTCCCCCACCTCTCCATAATTTAGCACTTTTCCTAATGGCGTTGCATAGGCTCTAGCATTCATTTCTATAACACATTGCTTTTTGTAACAGCTGTTAAGAACATTTCTTAATAGGAATGTGTACAATTAGATAGGGTGGATTAAAAGTTCTAGTAGTGAAGAACTACTTAGGTGTTCAGTAAGTGCTCGTGTATTTTACAGAAATTGCATGGAAATTGCTGCCATTATCATGTCTTCATCAAGCCCACTAAGGGACATTTTAATCATACTTGGTTTTCCTCTTCATAAAGGGTTACTGTGACCAGCAGCAATGTGACAAGGAGAAATTTCAAAAAGAAAATGTGTTACTTTTCAAAAGAAAATGAGAGCTGGAAACCTGAATAAAAGGTAACACAATTTTTTTCCCTGGAGGAAACCAGAGGAACAAATAAGAACTCAAGCCCTAACTTTAAACCTTGTGAACTCTAAATGAATTTCCTTTTGAACCACATTTATGTCTGTTATGCCCTCTGGATGCAGACAGAAAGATGCTCTTATTCTCAGTGAAAACTGCCTGAAGTAAGGAAACACTATAATATGATTCATTTCATACCTCATTGACCTTGAGTAAGACAGGACACTATATAAATACAATGTAAATTTATTCCAGTGTTTGACACCTACTAACTCAAGTTTACTGGAGGGCAGGGGAATCATATACAAGAATATCCTTTGCTATCACAAGGCAAGAAATATAAACAAGTTGAAGGAAGTGCATCTGAGGAGTTTTGGTGTCAAGTGTCAAATGACAACACCAACAACAGAGCTGGAAGCTGACACAAACAACACAGATTTCATATAGAACAACAGAAATGTGAACAGCTTATCCTGATTGTTTGCATATGATTTCAAAGCATGCTAAAGAGGTTTTCCTGAAGAAAGGAATATATTTGCTTGCTTTTACTATGTGTAATTGTTTTAGTAAAAATAAGCTCTGTCAGAAATTAACTTTACAGCAAAATCATGCTAGATTTATGTTAGACCATACTAATAAGTCTCTTGTCTAACCAGGAAAAGAAACAAAAAATAGAGACATTTTTTAGAGAAATCATACTCATTTTTAGTAAGAGAGGACAAGGGGCTAAAGAGCCTATGAATACCAGCAAAAGAAACAACAAATAAAGAAGCTGTGTGAAAATATGGACTCATTTGCAAAGCCTATACCTTTAAGTTGCTTAACCCATTATCTGAACTGTATGAAAACAGGAGGATGAGCCTTGCAAGAAGACAGGCAAGTCCAGCAGTGACCAAACCTGAGCTGATTTTGGCATCCAATAACTCAAAATTACACCATCTCTCCTTGTCCTGAGCACCTGCCATAAGAGATGGAACCCAAACCATGGGCTGAAGGGGATCTGGACATTTATGGATATTTTGCAGGGGTGACCCATGACTGAGGGACTGATATCTGTGTGTATATCAAAAGATGAGGAGGGGGGTGTTTAATGAGGGTGTCTTGGGTAGTGTAAGACCCACTAGAGAGCACAATGTAAATGGTACAGAATAAGGGGTGGGGATTGTACCAGGTTTGTACATGATGCAGTGCCAGAATTCAGGACATCCCTCTGGCTGTCCTGGAGTGCCAGGACCCCTGCCAGGGGGCTCAGAGATCCTGGCACAGAGCCCAAAATGCCTGTGGGTTTGATTATGACCCATGGAACAAGTTACCAACCTTTAATGAAGATCTGCAAGCCACGAGAGTATAAGTAGAACTATAATTAGTTTGTCACAGGGTGAAAAATAGATTTTTGGGGTTTTTAGCATGGGGGTTCAGGGGGCAAGGTGGAGGAATCTGGGCATGTCCAGTCTTTCTCCTTCTTCTTGGCCTCCATCTTCTGCTGCGATGTTGACACTTTTAGATTGGTTTAGAGTAGAAGCTCACTGTCTAACATAGGTGATAGGTATTGGAAACTAATTGTAAATATTGTACACGTAGTTTTTAGTATAAAAAGATAACACCACCTGGGGGCAGGCAGAGTGCCTGGACTGTCTTGCTGAGTGGACCTTGGCAGGTGAGGAGAAAGAATTTTATAGATAAGGAACAATAAACAACCTTGAGACCCAGAAATGAAGAGCTCTTACTCCTTCTTCTAGTGCCAGGCTGGGAAAAGAGACTTTCTAATGCATCTCAGGGTCACTCTGACCAGCTAAAGTCCTGAGAATGCAGTTAATTTTCTTCACTGGAGCTGCATTTTTGGTTTGTGACTAAAACACCAGTGGTTGATAACATGCTGGTGCTGATTGTTGAACAGCCCCACAGCAAGTAGGGTGATGGTGTGAAAGAGTTTCAGAAGGGATACAGGCAGGACAACAGACCCCAATGGATTACCACATGGATGATGGTGTGTTTATGGTTTATTTGTTTTGAGGAAATATTCTCAGTATTGTTGGGTGGGGTTTTTCTGGGGAGGATAGAGCAGTGTTGGCTGTTCAAAGATGTGAAGTGTCTTTCAGATGTGCCACCTGTTGCAGAAAGAAAATATTCTTCCATGCTGTTAAACTTATTGTTTTAGTAAACCCTATTTTTTCCCTTTATTTCTGCATTTGTTAAATTATGCTGAGAGTAATTCTCCAATCTGTTTACAGGTGATCTAGGGTTAAGATAGAAAATTATCAAAATACCAATTATTACTTTTTATATGAACTGTATGAGGAGACAGGTGAATTTGAATGCTGACATTGAAAAGAGACTGCTGCAGGAACAAGCTAGTTTGAGCTTAATTTAAGTCAAGTGTCATACATGAATATTGGCACTCTTTCAGAAAGAGCTTTTTTGACCCTAAAATTAACAGACAAGACAAACCACTGCAATCTGCATAATTAAAGGCAAAGGAGAAAATGGAAGGAAGCAGGTAGAGCTATGTTAGAATTTAGAGAGAAAAATAAAGTAATAAATGTGACATTTGTATGAGATATTAATGTTAGATCTCTGTTCTTACTATGAATTTACCTACAGGTTTTACCAGTCTATTGTTTTCTATATGGCATCATTTTATATTCAACCCATTTTAGAGGTGAAAATGTGAAAATCTTGAGTGATGTTGAAATAACTGAGAAAGGACTAAAAGTATTACATTGCAATTTGCCAGTTAGTTTTTTAATTTATATGTTCTTTAGGCTGAAATGGTACAAAAGGCTTTGCTAGGAGAAACAAAGATTATGCAAAAGTGTAGGTCAAAATCCAGTCCAAGGAATTTACATTCTCTTGAAAAATTCTTCTATTTGTAAAAATATCCAAATATGCAAATCTGTCTGATGATGTACTCAGACAAACCTTTTTTTTTTACCTTTATACAATGAATTGCTATGCTTATCATCTCACTATACAAAAGCTCAATTCAAAAGGAAAACTAATTTTTTTTCTGTTTTTTGAATTTGGGCAAATTTAGTTTTATCGATGTAATTTGTAAAATAGGTTATTCATGTTGATCTAGATCTAAATCCTACAAACTGGAAAAATCAAATGTTGTGTTGTGTTCTGTTGGTTTGTTCCAGCTTCCCCTTGTTTGTATAATGGTTCTGCCCAAGTTCATTCTCCCGCCCCAAGTTCTGTCAATCCCCTGGGTATATTATATAACTTTCGGTTCCCCTCCCTCTGTTTCCCATATACAGTTGCATTCTCCTCCCCTTTTTCATTCCCTGGCCCTAGTCAATCACTCCCTACTCCTCCCTGCCTTCCAGAAAGTTCCATCCTTTGGGAGCTCCTTCAATACATTGCCCTGCTAGCCGGACGCCCATTGATTTAAGGCCGCTGACCGCTGCAATCAAATACAACAAAATCAAACCTCAAGACTGAATTACTTTGCTAAACTGCAACTCCCTTTCCATCAATATATCCATAACAAAGTACATAATTTTAATAGAATATAGTTGTACTGTGTAAATAGTGCTTATGGAAAATGGAAGTGTAAATGCATAACATTAATGGTTTTGTTGAAAAAATATCAGTTCACTTGTTTTTAATGTTACTGCATAATATTAAAAAATGAAAAATGGGGAAAAATATCATATAACATGTAAAAGGTGTTTCAAATTTAATTAAATATTTTTTTCTTTCTAAATCTGCACATATTTCCCTCATGGTGAAAATTTTTAAATGAAAACATAGTCTAATGTAGTATCTGCTAGGCAGCAATGAAAAATAAAGGAATATAAGTGTTTACCAATACTTCCACAGAGGTGTCTGTCTTTAATCCCAAATGGATTAATCTGTATAAGTTTGTCCAGCCAAGTAAAAATTTCTGATTTCTGAGCCAAATAAATTATTTTAATTTTTATATCCCCTTGAGGATAGGACTTGCAAACTCTCTAGAATCATTGCTATTTTTGTTGGGAAGGTCCTGCCTGCTAGTTTCAATTGAGATTCTGTGTAAGAAATAAACATTCTTCATATCCTCAAAGATTTAGGAGAGCAAAACTATGATATGCTAATGTTTGCTTACTTCTGGGAAAATATGAGTTTTCATTTTTTACCTACTCTTTTTCCGCATTAAGACAGTTCTTTTTCTTTTGGTGAGGGATGCTGCTGAGAGCTTATAAGGACTTGCCACAGCAGACCCCCCTCTCATTTGCACCTCTTCTGGTGGAAGCCTCCAAAGACAATGCCTCCCTGAATTTTGTGGCCTCCCTACCCTTTGTTAAGCTTGTTTTTAGTTCCCCCTAGTCCTATTTAACCAAGTGATTGTTACTACCATACTTTATAACATCTGCCACCAATTTACTGATGTTGGTGACTTTTTCACAATTCTCTCAATGTATTCTTGGGTTAATTTTAAATAATGATGTCATTATATGAAAATATTAATGATGTTTTCCTCATAAAACCTGCTCTTTGAGTACAGAGGGCATCTAAGTTATGTGTTGACATGATGGTTATGGTATTGTGACATATAACAGTATTCTACAAGAAAAAATTAAAACATGAAGTATACACAGGCTATAAATTAATAAATGTATGATTGAATATGCATTATTTCTAATAGCAAGATATATTTTAATGTTCAGGGTAAGATTTTACTCTGCTCTATCTGTTTCACAGTCACTGTGAAATCTTGGTGGGGGAGTGTTCCTCCCCTTTGCTTCCTAGACTTCCAGTTTGTGTGTAAAAGAATTTTACTAGAACCATATTTTTTGTGCACGTGTTACCATATTTTTCCCTCTTGAACCACAGAAATGCTCATCTGACTCAGAAAGGTGGAATGTGCTCCAACCCAACTTTGTCTATGTGAGCAAATTCTTTCAGTGTAGCAACAGTCAAACAAAACTCCCTAGTGTATGTAGCCTTCAACAGGGGGGTAACACCAAGTGGACTTACATGTTTTTTGAAGTAGAGTATGTATTTTTTTTGTACAAGGATAGTACTTGTTCCCTACTTTAAAATGAGAGTAATAGTATTTGAAATCTCACCAAGCTTTTATGTCACAGTAAATGAATAAATGTTTAATGCACTCAGAGGCTATACTAAAATATTCTCATCTTCTGGCTGCAAATAACATGACTTGGAAAATACAATTTTTAATTAGGTGAAATTATACATTCCCTAGGAAATTTGTACAACAAATCTTCCTTGAAGCCAGTGTGTGGCAAAAAGTCTCTTGCACAAGACTTTTAAAAGATTCCTCATTAAAAGAAAGAATCACAAAGTACGTGGTCATATTGAGTACTTTGGGAGAGATTTCTGGATGTAAATGTTTCCAGTACTGACAGTTTTAGATCTCTGTCCTGGTTTTAACTGTGGTAGAGTTAATTTTCTTTTCTTCTTATATGGTGCTGTGTTTTGGATCTGAGACTCAAACTGTTGATAACACAAGGGGTTTTAGATGTTACTGAGCAGAGCTAATATGGAATCAAGGGCTTTTCTGCTTTTCACACCACCCAGACAGTGAGCAGGCTGAGTGATATGCAGGAATTTGGGAGGGGACACAGCCAGGACAGCTGCCCCAAGTGACCAAAGGGATATTCCACAGCAAACGACCAAGTGATCAAAGGGATATTCCATAGCATAAGACATCATACTCAGTATATAAAGCAGGTGGAAGGAGGAAGGGAGAGTGTTTGGAGTCATGGCATTTGTCTTCCCAAGTCACGGTTTTATGTGATGGGGCCCTGCTCTCCCAGCGATACTGAACACCTGCCTGCACATGGGAAATTGTGAATTAATTCCTTCCTTCACTGTGCTTGTGTGCACAGCTTTTGATTTCCCTGTTAAATTGTCTTTTTCTCAATCCACTGGTTTTCACACTCCTGCCCTTCTGATTCTCTCCTTGATCCCACTTCTGCAGCAGTGGTGGGTGAAGAAACACATGGGTTAAACAAAAATGGTCTATTTAAAAGAAAGTGAGGAACAGAAAAACTAATTTTCACTACTTCTTTGATATCACAGTGCTCCAATAGAATATGCAAAACTCAGCAAGCAATGAATTTATAGGTTTTTTGGCCAGCAGTTACCCTGTTGAAATATTGAGAAAACAATCTGTGATATTTTTTAGACTTATTTTATTTGTCATCCTAACTATGTGGCTTAGTGATTCACAGAGCATTTTTGTAGGTCAACTTTGTAAGGAAAGCCATTCCTACAATGTCATGGGAAATGTAGCAAATATTGGTGGAATCAAATGTCAGAGGTTAGTCCTGAGCCCATTATTTTTTTAGTCTGTAGTTAGAGATAATCAAAAGCCTAGATCTGTCCCAGTAAAATTGGAAATAGGAATCTGAAATGTAATTTAAACTTCTTTAAATCTTATAGTTTACAATAAAGCCTCTTCAGAGTCTCAGTATTTTGGATTCTGAAGTCGTCTTTTTAATGCTAGAGCTCTGAAGTTTAGATAAAAGATTCCTTTCCGAAGAACAGGCTTATTTCTCTTCATGAACTATATAGCATTGGACACTGTACAAAGTGTAGCTTCTCTATTAAATAACAGCTATGAAAGCTAGAGTCCTTGCTTTCATATGTTAAAAGCAAGCATGAGTTGTACCATTTGAGTTGTATTCAGCAGACAGAGGGAATTTTAAATTGTATTGTATTAAGCACTGATTGACCTAATTTTGAACCCTGCAGAGTTTTGATTGGTTGTTTTCAAGAATAATTAACTCTTACTGAAACAAGAAATTGCTTCAAGGATCACCAAGAGAAAGAAGAATATATACAATAAAAGAAAAATAGGCTGGGATTCTTTAATTAATCCCCTACGTTGCAAAGAATCTTGGTTATTTTGTATATGTCCAATGGAGCACAGGGGGAATGTGATGCACACTCCAGAGAGGAAGATCAAAGTCTTGCTGGCAAAAAAAAGATAGATAAAAACTGATTCCAACTAAGTTCTGTTTGGGCACTAGAAAGAAACATCTAGAAAGTAGAGTAGTATGTTTCTGCAGATTCAGTCAAACTAAAAGGTCATGGAGAATAACAGAAAAATTCAAAATTATTTTCAAAATAGAGGCCATAACACTTGTAAATGTAGTCTTATAACACAGCACATCAACCACACAGACCTGGAGGCCTCCCAGTCCTTTGTTTCCATGGGTTTTTACAGATCTTCTTTCTTTGTTCTTGTGGAATTCATATACATGCACACACAAGAATATTTACCTATAAAGAGGCTTGTATGTCAAATATCATTATTTTAAAAAAAGTTTGTCTAGGCTGGTGAAACAGAGAATTCTTCTGTAGAAGATAACCTCAGTAAAATCTTATAAGTCATCCATATTCCAGTGTTACCTTGTGTTCATACAGAAGTGTGTGCATTTTGCAATTTCTTCTGTAAGACCAGCATAACACAGAAATTAAATGACTGCATAAGAGAAGCTTATTGCAGTAGAAGGGAAAAACAGAAACGGTTTTTCTTTTTCTCTGTTATTTTCTATTTTTTTTGTATACCTGGGCTTATGGTGATGGTTTTATTTTCATAAGCTTATGGTGATTTTTGTTGTTTGTTTTCAATTGTACATCCTTAGAAAGACTGTTTTCTTGAATTATCAGAATTTATTCTTCTACCTTTAACTTCAGGAAAGTAAATACAGTTTTTTTCTTGTGGGACAATAATTATTATGTTTTTTAATGTAGAAATATTTTTAAGGTCCTATTGGTTTTACTTTTATGGTATAGAGAAAACAATGCTGATATAAATACTATAAAACTGTACAGGTTTTCAGGCTTGGAAGAACTTTCAACACTTCAGGCACTGAAGGAATGTAGGAATGTTTCACTTGTCAAAAAATTATTATTTTTGTTTTTAATGTTACTGTTACAGAAAGATTTTGTGTCTCTTTTTAAGTAGTTTTCCCTATACAATCAAAAAACCATCATATCTCAATATTGTCTGCATGGGCAGAAAATTTACTGTACTTTCATCCTTTGTGAGGTAAGACTATGATATCCACTACTGATTTGAAGAAAATGGGGTAATAGAGTTCTGTTTTGAAATACATAGTGCTTCTCATAGTTACCAAGTGTTTTTGGCACTATCTTAATTTCACTGAGTCACTCTAGAAGGTTGACTTCAACAACAGAAGAAAACAAGAAACATGAAGGGAGGAATAAACAAAAGCAAAATTATGCTATACAGTATCCTCAAAATATTTTTAACTTGAGAGTCAGGGTGAAAAATAAAACGATATCAATTTCAATTCTTCTGATGTTTAATTGTGCTGGGATAAGGTTCTTAAAATATGAACTGGTTGTTCAAAAGCAGTAGAATGATTTAATGAATGACCTCTTAAAACCTCTACTTTCTGGAACTATCACTGAAGTTTTAGGCTAAAGAAAAGCCAGATTGTTCTATTTTCTATAGTACAATGTAGTTTCAGAATAGGCAAACAACAATTTATGGTAGCCATTTTTCAAGACAAAAAATCATAAAATGGGATTACTTTCTGGAGTTAGACTTTCAAGTTATTTCTGGATGTACTCATGGAAAAAGCAAGAATCATGTCTAAGACTGGTTGCATGGACCTGCAGCTAGTAAACAGATGTAAATCCAATGAGGATTTGTAATTCCTTATGAAGTCAAATATTGTTTCATAATTGAACACCCACACACTTTGAGACTTATTTGTTTGGGAAAATTTCCTAAAAAATTTGAAATCCACAGTGGCCCTAAAGTGAGTTATTCCATTTCTTGCGAAAAATGAGGATTTGAAAAAGTAAGGTAAGAAAATTACTTGTCCTTTTTCCTGTTACCAGGGCCAGGCTGTTATCAGAACCAGAATTAGCTTCTCACAATTCCTTGTAGGTTGTCTGTATCACACATGAGCAAAGATATCCCTTTGTAAAGTGCATTGCTATGCTCTGCAAGTGCAGGCATAATGAATTCATTATCAATCAAAAATGTTTTGGCTTGGTTTTCCCAACAGAAAAAGATTATTTATAAACCTCCAAGAGCAATTTTTTCATACTAATCTTTTGAAAATCATTATTGTGACTGGCCACTTTAATTGCAAGTTTGTGATTACCCTTGCTGGTGATTAGCTTTTAGAAGTGATCATCACTACAGGTGAAAATACACACATTTATTTTAAGTTAGAAGCATGTAAAAATACTGTATAAACAAAGTTGCATACACTGCCTAAAATTTTTAATATTAAAATGTAAATGAGGGAAATTAAACCAGAATCATTGTACTGATAGCGTTCAATATTTTCAATCATTCATATCCTTTCTGTGTAAACTTTGTACTAAAACATTTTGATAGTGCACAAAGCTGTAAAATACCAAAGGCTCACTTTGTAACTATTCAATATTATTAAAAATGTTTCACTATAGCAAAATCGGAGCAAAATGAAACATGATAGAAAGGAGAAATCACACTGCAATGTTTCAGTTTGCATATGCAAACTCAGCCCATGGAGGGTTATTTAAAAGGCTGAGGTACTGTGAATCCATTAATCCTTCAGAAATCACACACAAAGGTGTAGCTTTTCTTTGGAACTGCTTTCATTCAAGCCAGAAATCTTTTTCTGGTCTGTAGGATTTTTAGACTCACTGTGGAAACAAAGAAATCTCTGTCTTTTCTGCCTGCTGTCACATACAATACTGTTGTAAAATGACAAAGCACTCCACATTCATATCATAAGGCTTGCCGTGGTTTTTTTGACATTCAGAGAAGAATTTTATTGATGATCTCATGAAATATCAGTTTGCATTCATCCTGTTATATCCAAGCATTGAAACTTCATCAAAGACACCTAAATGTTAGATTTTTATATAGTTTTGTCACTAGTGTAGCTCTGAACAGGTAATCTATTTAAAAAACCATTTAAAAGCTGGGGAAAATGGAAAGGGTTTTTGCAATTCAGTCTAGCAGTTCACATTTTGTATTTCTGTATGGTCCAGCAGAGACACAGACATTACTTTTCTAAGACAGTGCTGCTCTTGACAGACGCAAAGAACCAATTAGTACAAGAGAATCCAACAAACATTCCTTATACATTTCCTTTCACCATATCCTAGAAACACAGTCCAGCACTGCCACCACTGTATTCCATTGTCTTCAAATTATCTTCTGCAATAATAAGCAGATTAGAAATTTTTAAGGATATTAAAAGGTCTTTAAACCTGTTGTAAAAGGTTTAAACTAACCTGTTGGCTAAAGGTTAGTGCATTACTAGAATAATTATTAGAATATTTACTTATTTCTTGCTGTGAGATAGGATCTAGGAGGAGAGCAAAGTAGGTTCAAACTTTGAAGGGTATAAAGAAAATTTTATTAGCAGAATTAAAAAAAAAAAGGAAAAAGAGAATTTAGAATTAACCTTTAGAACGCTTCTCTTTTTTTTTAACCTTTTCTTTCATTTTATCACTGACAATATAAAGAGACAAATCTCGTATTTTCAGTTCATTTACTACTTTAGAATAGTTTTTTATTATTTTTTCTAGGGGGGCTTATTGGCTTGGTAATAAGCCAGCCTTCTCTGAATGCCCTGACTGCTGAGGCTATTACAATGGGGAGGGGAAAGAGGACTGGGGGGGACATATTACAATAACATCACTATATATCTTAATATACACATAATATCTACCTCTTAATTGTGAGAGCCAACCATTACATTACTCATCTATAACAGTAGGAGCACTTACCCACCTTGTTTTTTAATCAGTAGAGTTCTCAGATATAATATTGTCCCATTGGCGCTTTATTTTTGTCAAAAAAATCTATTAAAAGAATCCTCTCTGACTCCTGCTTTTACAGTGGAAGGAGACACAGGTGTAGATATTTGTTTGGGGTTTTTGGAGGCATAAAGTATTTTGGGATTATTTTTTGGTTTGTTTGTTTCTTTTATGGGCCATATGAAAGAACTGAGACTTCCTACAAGTATTTTCAATCTCTAGCTTCGTCCTGATTTGCATACAAAGCTTGCTTTTTTACCAGATCAAAAATACACTTTTTGAGTACCGAGACCTGCTTATTATTTCTCCATGTTTCCCACTGAAATGCACATTTGGTTTGTTACGCATAGTATCAAAATGGTGTCTTGTAACAAAAGATTTTTTTTTCAAAGAGAGAGTCCCGCTACCTGGAGTATCATGTTTGCACTCTGAAGCCCTGATGCATTTTTTTTCATCCTCGGAGTGTGAATGATCTCTCCACAGTGAAATTTAGTTCTAGAATGTTGGACAAAATTGCTGGTGTGTGAAGCAGACGTGTGATGTTTTTCATTAGAAAATAAAAAGAAGAACAAAAATCTAGTAAAAAAGCAAATAAGAACAGAAGATCTGAATGGAAAAATCTACATTATTTCTAAACCAAATTTTAAAAACTCTTACTTGTAGGCTTCAGGTCTCTCTGACTATAACTCCCTGGGTGAAAACTTAAATTTTATACTTGTATTACTTAAATAGCATAATTTAAAAGTACACATTATGTTGATTTATGCATTTATTAAAAAAAAAAACAAAACAAAACCCAGCTCCAGTTGTTCTGCAGTTCTTCAAATCTCATATGTTCATATTCTGAAACATTACTCACGTTATATATCAGCCACAAACATGTTATGTCTGGAGTCACTAGCTTGAAGGAGTCCCCTTAATTCCTTTTTGGGCCCTTTTCAGTGTTATAAAGAGCAGATAACTGTACTTCTCCTGCCAGCATCATTATATCCTGGTGTGGGCTCCAATAACTGAACACTGACATGAATCAGGATCTCACGTTTCCCCTCTTCTCTTGTGTGGAAGTCACACAAGGGATTAGTCACTTGGGATTTACTAGGTGGTTAGGTAAATAAACACAGAAAAAAATACAACTTGAAAGCTTCAAAATATTAAATCCAGAAGGATTTTCCTTATGAAAAGCAAAGTGAATTAGGTCTCTGACCTCAGTGTTGTGTCTGTATTGTTCTTTGGACCGCACTATGTGCCAAGCGTTTTTGACTGACTGGCTTAGTTCTTTTAACACTTCCTGCTTACCTACTACTAGGAAGCAATACTTGCTTGGTGTAAATTGATCAGGTAGCCTGAAACGAAAGAATATTTTTATTATGATATAGTCTCTTGAGTTATACTGTTATCTTTATCATGTATCTCACACTGCAGGTACGCCACGACAATTCTTAACTGTGGGGGTGGTGAGGCACTGGCACACGTTGCCCAGAGAAGTTGTGGATGCCCCATCCCTGGAAGTGTTCAAGGCAAGGTTAGATGGGGTTCTGACCAACATGGTGGAAAGTGTCCCTGTCCATGGCAGGGGCTTGGAATTAGAAGATCTTTAAGGTCCCTTCCAACCCAAACTCTTCTATTATTCCATTCTTTTATAGTTTTGACAAAAATAAATAGTTGTATGCACCCCCTGGGTCAAGTCCTGAAATTTTGAAGACATACTCATGTTAACTTGGGTATATACTAATATTAAATGTGGAGAATGCCTTAAAAAAAGTTATTAAATAATCCCAATTCAGATCTTGACAGTTATTTTGGCAACCAATAACATCACCAACTCTGAAAGTGTCAGGAAAGATCCATGCATCCTCTTCTTCTGGCAATTATTCAATGTGAATTTACACTAAAATTTTGAGGTCCAGGTCTGTGGGTATTTTCCAGTGAATACTGGTCATAAGCACCTTTGTCAATACCTCTTAATCATATTGAAAACCTTTAAAACTGTGAAGCACTGATATTGCTGCTATGTGCCACTGTGCCACCAGGCTCTTTAGGTCTGAATTTAAAATACATAAGTGAATAAAAAATCACTGCACGTTGTAGCACAAAATAGCCAGAGAGCGCTGAAAGAGTCTGTTATGCTCCAATGAGAAACACAAGCACATTAGATATTGCACTTTGTACCTACAGTAAGATCAAAAGCTTTGTCTGAGAAACTAACATTATTTCTAGAGCTTGTTAAACCAGTGCTTTAATGGGGAAATAAGTCTTTTCAAGTTTCATATAAGTCTTCCAAAGATCTTTGAGAAGTTTTGTAAGAAAGCATCACTAAGTGAAAACCAGTGTTTTAGAAGGCAGTTTTGCTTTCAACACATCAGAGAAATGTCCCATTCTTGTTATACATGGGGTGTAGTAATCGGTTCATGTAAATGAGAGGAAGTTATCAATTATGTTGAAAAGTTCTGCTTAAAGTTTGGGGTTCTTTTATCATTCTATTTCCCCTTCTATCCTATTTCCACTTCTATCCAACAACCTCAAGAACACCCCCAACACAATCACAAACACAGTCAAAACCTCCTTCTTAATCAGCTTAATCCCCATAACCATCTACATCTACTCTGGAACAGAAAGCCTCACCTCCTTCTGAGAATGAAAATTCATTATCAACTTCAAAATTCCCATCAGCCTAAAAACAGACTTCAACTCCCTTACCTTCTTCCCCATTGCACTGTTCGTATCACGTTCCATCCTACAATCATGACACATCCTACATGATCCATCCATGTCCTTTTGTTGTCTGTTTGCCCATTGCTGGCCTCCCTTCAATCCTCCCCTCCCCCTGGGTGGTTGCTGCCTGGCAGCTCTGGCCCACAGAGCTGTAAAACATGAAGGAAGAAGGGTGTACGCTTGCCCCTTGCCAGCGGCAGCAGGGGTGGGGAGCCTTTGTTGCTGGGAGGCTTGGCACAGTCACATCACACCGCCAGTCAAGGTAGGAGAAGGGCTCCACCAAGGAAGGACCCGGAGGAGCTGATGGACAGACCTTGGGGGGGTTCCAATTCTTTATATATAAATAAGTATTTAAATGTTTATCATAAATATCGGTGAGTCTGATGCCATCTCAGGCATATAAAAGGTGGAGATGCCATTTTGTGAGCCAAGCCTCTGGTGGGCAGGAGACCCATCAAGCTCCCAGCATGCCCCCTCCTTTTGCTTTGTGTTTTTAACTGGGTCTTAAAAAAAATTTTATTACTCATTCCCCCCCATGGTCCAAGTTGTTAATAACATTCTGTTTCCTCTTTCCTTCCTTCTTGCAATACAACTGAGACACTAATAAAAGGAAAGAGGAAGGGAGAGTAAGTGTCTGTGATCATAAATCTAGGTCAAAAAATAATTGTGAACAGGATTTGGCATTTGGGGAAAGTCTTTTACTGCGTACTACTGATTGCCAAAACTGTGTAGAAGCAAAGACCTGAAATACCCACCCTCAATATTATTTTGATAAAATAAGAAAATCAGAAAATCTCATATGGTGTTTGGAGAACAGCTAACATAGAATTACCTGAAACAGCTTTTTCAGATCAAAACTGTAGTCAATTCATTTGGGGAAATTTTTTCTGATGTTTTATCACTACAGCAGAGATCATTTGTGTATGGTATTTGTGAAAAAGGAGTGGGAAATAGGAGTACCTACCAGCTAGGAATCAATCAATGAAGTTTCCTTTGTCTTTACGGTGAGGTGATAATGGAGTTTTATTTAATCCTGCCAACCACTCAACCTGTTGTGCCCTAGTACACCTTATAACAAGGATATTTCATATTATTTGTGTAAATGACTTCCTGTTTAAGAGCATCTTCGTGCATGTTATTGTAGCCCAAATTTAAAAGATGAAGCCCTGTTTCTAGGGAATCAAACTGGGCAGATAAAATTTGCCTGAGATGCCCTCAATATTATCCAACCCCTGCAAATTTTATATTCCATCAGTCTGATAACCCATTTTTAATTAGCAATATCAGCTAACAGAATTGTTAAAAATTTGTGCTGTTATTTGTGTAATGTGAAGGAGTGAGTAGGATGTAATGAATCCATAAAAAGGCAGACCAGCTAAGAATCATTTCCCTTTGAGCCACTTGTGCAACTGCCAGGTTTCACCAGAAACAGAAGGGAAAGAGAATAATTTCTTTTGCTGTGAGGCCTAAGACATTTTTCTTTGAAAAATTAATAAACAGGAGAACACTTCAGGCATGTGTTTTGAGCTGTATATTTTGCTAATTACCCCTGCCTTGCTCAGGTAGAATGATCAGCAGGAATGGGTGAATACTTTGTTGGCTTCAAGAGCTCCACTAATGGCTTTTTCTTTCCTTCTGCTATCAGCACATCATTCTATTCTAATACCTCCCAGTTGCTTCTTCCTCCCTCTGTATTCTGGTCTCTGACTGTTTTTTCTTCTGTCTAATTAATTTTGAATAAATCAAGCTTGCAAATTTTTGTTAATGAAGAAGGTTGAATTCATTAGAATCCATTAAAAATAAAACCTTTGGAGATTTATAGTAGGATTTAATGCTGCTCTTCTGGAGCAAAGACATAAGGCTAGATAAAGCACGTACTTCTTAGGCTGGGACGCTCTTTATTGGCTGAGGTTGAGTATTTAATGTTGATAGTTTCAAATGAATTCATCAGGGATTTATGACTGACTCCATTTGGACTGTCCCCAAATATGCAATATTCTTTGATACTCAAAGTTCAAAGTGTCTGAAGAAAAGATCTTCCACAGGCTTCTGTTTTCCTGATGGTGGGTCCTGTGAAGGCCACCTCCAGGAATGCCTGATGACTATTTACCACCTACCTCATGCCAATGATTTCAGCGCTGCCACAGGAACTCACAGGCCTGGTTTCAGTTCCTGCTCCTCTTTCTCCTTATATCTCTTCCCCCTTGTCTTGTTCTGTCTAATTTCCAAGTGATGTCATGATGCCTGCAGCCTAAACTGCCCCTGGATTGGTCATTGATGTGGACAAATTCGCTGTAAGGGAGAGTGGAGGGCTTAACACTGCAGCTGCAGCAGTTACCATGTGTGGACATGCCAAAAGTCACTCTGTCTTTCTTAGACTGTTTGTTCTTTCACACCTTTTTTGAACTCTGTCATTGCAATTACATATCTCTAGCTCAGATGGAAGGTTTAGGACTGATAAAGAAATGTGGACCAATAGTCCAGTGCTGTCTTTGTGATGTTGCACAAGCCACAGTAGCTCCAAAATTTCTAGATGTGAAGGGACAAAATAGAGATTGGTACTGACAGCTGATGTCCTAATGTTGTCATGTTTATGTTGGATTTTGGGAACATGAATCCATGTTCAAGAGATTGACCATTGCATGGCAACCTCTTGATTCTCTCCAGGAATGGCTTCTTAGCGTGGTGTGGGTAAACCTGCCAAAGGCAAAGCTGTGATTAATGCTACCAAGCCTGTTCTCAAGATTCTCGTCCTTTGAACAGAGCAAGTGGGAGACAAATCAAAAATATCCAGGTATTATTATCACCGCTTTAATTGAAGGGATGGGAGCACAGTTGGGCTAAAAACAATTTATTGCTCAAATAAACATTTACGTGCACACATACACACACACATATTTATAAATACAAAGTCTTAGGGTATTTTTCTACAGAAGCAGACTTTACATAGTCTTGCTTTCTGTGTGCATAACAGCTGATCTCCATCGGACCAATCTGAACTGGATTTAATAATAGAAGTCCCAAATGTAATTACATTCCTGTAAGGGTGATGAAATAAATGGATTTGTAAGGGGGAAAGACTCAGCAAGGGCCCAGTGTGAGCTTTCACTACATTAGACACATGAAATGATCCAAATGGAAGAAAATCTCAGACAAAAGTGAAGCTCTGGAAAGCTCTGCGAGCCTTTTAGCTGTCAAAAGAATCAACCACAAAATATAAAAATGTCAGAATAACTCTGACAGGTCCTTTTGTTTCTTCATAAGCAACAACATGACGAAGAAGAGGACACAACAGTTTAGGAATTGTGCAGAGATCTTTAGATATTTTTGCAGAGCTTCATTTGAGAGAGACAGGCTGAGCAAATGAAATAGAAAGTGGAACCTCACCGTCTCTTGCAGGGGTAAGTATATAAAATATTATTTTATGTTGACTTTGATCTTTCATAACACCTTCTGCTGAAACAGTCATGGCTGGAGATTTTTATGTTCTATTTCCTTTTTTATCCTTTTTATTGTCCTGTCAGTGTTAATAAACCCTGACACATTAAGTTTCAAAGCTTATAAAAGATCTCCAAAAAGCTGATTGTTATAAAACGCCTGATTAGACCTGTGAGAATACAAATCTTAATGGAAAAGTTGCTAAGCAAGTTTATTTTGTATTGATGTAATTTCCTATTGACATAATTTTCTATTCAGAAAAATTTACAGTATATTCCACTCTTTCTACACCATTATGTCATGATTTTGCCCAGATGCAGCTGTAAATGCTTGACACTGCAATGCTATGCTATGCTAGGCTTAAAGTTATTCAAACTGAGGCTCTCTGATATTGATAATTATAGAGGTTTGTAGGTTCTCATAACTGTTCTATAGATTCTCTGCAAATGGGTCTTTCTTGACATGAAAGTCCAGAAAAGGCCTTACCTGTTTTGGATATGACTATGGCTCATGATGGATTTACATATCAGGGTGGGTATGTAGCTCAGAAATATTTTCTATTGTTTGCTCATTTTGTAATCAAATAGGAGTCTTCAAACCTTTACTATATATGTTTTATTTAATTAATTGTTCTTGTCATGTATTCAGAGAATTTATTTCCCAATTTACTGAGCTAATTTTGAACTCCAATCCTGCCTTCTAGCATAAAATAATTCCTATTTTGTTATGTCTTAAAAATATAAAACATAGCTACACAATCTTCCAGATAATTAAGAAGGGCAAAATGAAGTGGTGATGCAGACGAATCACATCAGAACTGTATTTGGTAACATCCTCCTTTTTTTTTAGGGAACCAACCATAACTGTTCTCTGAATGTACTTTACCAATGAATTTAGCATCTACTTGTTAGTGAGCCACCTACAGTGGTCTAATCAGATACATTTCTAATTAATCTATGCTATTTTCTTCAATGCTTAAAACCAAAAATCTGTTATTTTTATAAAAATATTTCTGTGAATTTAAACTATTCCCCAGAATGTGATTCTTCTCTTACAGCTAAGTAAAAGCTACCATTATGGGCTCCTGATCATTTTCATATCTTTCTGTGTTGAAAAGCAGTCTAAGATTGTCTTAATCTAAGATTTCATCAGCCCCTTTTGTGACAAGGTCCAGCTGTATGTGTGACATATTTCTCTTGTCTGCACACTACGTAACCTTTCCTTTTTTCACTTGATGCTGTCAGTGATGGTAACTATGTTAGCTGTATGTCAGTAGATGACCTTTTTAGTGAAGACTGATTTATAAGGAATCAGTACTTTTGCTTTTTGGGGGTTATCTTTTATTTCCCATTGGAGTGATCGATGTCTGAATCTTTTCCTTGGTATTTCTTGTACTTTCAGTGCTTTGATAATGTTTAGTTGCTCTTGATCCCTTGTTTGTTGCTGTGTACAATTGTGAGCCTTGGATTTTATAGTTTTACTTCTAAGCACATACTGCTGTAAGTTTTTGTTTAGCTTTTGATTATTTAGTCAAAAGCGGTGATTAATTGATTTTGATAATTTGCTCTATGGACCATTCTGATGTCTACTTTTTCTAATAAAAGTTAAAACAGGTAAACATCAATCATGGTCATCAAGTCCTTTGTATGAATTGCATACCTAGGAACAGCATCATCTGCCCAAAATTTCCTTGGATACAGTAGATCACAGATCACCACAATAATAGCAAATACATTTTTTTCTCAGTCATAACCCAGAAAAAGCATGGTTGGACCTATTGGAACTATTATCTACAAGGTAACTTTACCTACCCAGCCCCAGCATAATTTCAAAATAATTTTTATGTTTAAATATAAATATGCTAGTTGTTATCATTCAGTCAGTTGTTTGTTATAAAATCTAATTTATAGTAATGGACTCCTAGTGCTTCAAGATTGCTGTGCAATACTTCTAGGTCTCCATTTTATTTTCATATAATGATCATTATTAGATCAACTTTCAAATATTCGGAGATGTTCCTTCTTCTTTTTCATCCCTCTTTAAATTTTGATTTTGTGTTTCCACTTTTTCCAAACCTTTGATGAGGATATTGTTGTTCATGTCTGTCTGATAAGCTTTGTTATTTAAATGAATAATTTAAAGGCCAATTGTTATTTTAAAGGTCAACTTTAACGCATCATCCAGTATGGCCATACCTTTGTTTGATGATGTTTCTACACTGTCACTGAGTAGGGCAAGAACAACAATGAGCCTCCTTCCAGCTTCTCCAAAGAATTCACTGGATCTTCTAGGCCAGAATCCTCACATCTAGGAATAATTGGTTAGTAAGCAGCCACCTTTGTACATTTGTTTACAAATAAGAAAGAAACAAAGAAAAGAATGCATGAGGAACACTTTCAATGTTGATTAATTACCTATGCAAAAATTATATTACAGATTTTAGACTCTGGTCCAAAGACAATTTTTAGCTGTGTGAGAATGGATAATACAATATTTTTTGTTCCCTCTGAAAAAAATGAAAGAAAAAGCAGTTGAAATGTAAACTATAGCTTTAAAAACATTAACAAATCAAGGGTTCAATTACCAAACATTGAAGAGAATGCTTTGAGCATTCTCTCACTTTCTGAAGTGCTTAAATTTTAGTAGTTTTTCTATATAAATTTAATCCTATCCAAATTGATACTTTGGGGTTGATTTTGAAATTAAAATATTATTTTCCCTGATCAAAAATCTATATGTAAATACTTCTGTCTATCCTGTATTCCCATTAAAGGAGTATTAATATCTAAAAGTATCAGGAAAATTTATGGATTTTGGATCCAATAGTTGAAAAATTTGGATCCAATCATTATTAAGTTTGGATCCAATCATTGAAACTTGAGGAAGATGAAAAATAAAGGTGAGAAAAACTTGTCTGCAGAACCTGAGTGCTTTGCCTTGACAGGCCTTGTTGGGTAAGAATATGTTGGACAGAACCTGCTTGCTGGCAAGTGTGATTATGTGTCATAGACATGTTTTATTAAAAATCCTTTCCTTAGGATTTTTCCTCCTGAGAAGCTGAGATGCCTCAGAAACAAAATGTAAACAATGATTATCTGCTGCTGTGGAATGCAACAGGTGGATCTGTGATTGGTCTCGTGTGGTTGTTTTTAATTAATGGCTGACCACAGTCCAGCTGGCTCAGACTCTCTGGTCAGTCACAAGATTTTATCATCATTCCACTCCTTTCAAGCCTTCTGATGAAATCCTTTCTTCTATTCTTTTAGTATAGTTTTAATATTATATATATAAAAAAATAATAAATCAGCCTTGTGAAACATGGAGTCAAGATTCTCATCTCTTCCCTTGTCCTGGGACCCCTGTGAACACCATCACAACTATGCATTTATTCCCTTGGAAGAAATGACGTATGGACATGGTCAATGGAGGGGGAGGGAGGGGTGGGGTGAGGCAGGGTGAGGTGAGGGGAGGGAGACTGAGACTGGGGGCAGCATTTTGTCTGTGTGGCACTGAACATCCCTGCTGCAATTCTGGTGTCCTCAACATGAGATGACAAGCTTGGAGTATTTGTGTCACCAGTGCTTAAGGCAGGAAAAGGAGTGCAGAGAGCCCTGCTCAGTTCTGCCTGGGTCTCTGGGAGTGCTCAAAGCCTTGGATTAGCCCTATAGGCTGGTGGTACTGGGGTGGTATTCACAGAATTCCAGAATGGGTCTGGTTGGAAGGGACCACAGTGAATAATCTGTCCAACCTTCCTGCTCAAGTAGGATCATCCTGAGCACATGGCACGAGATTGTGTCCAGATGGTTCTGAAATATCTCCAGTGATGGAGATTCCACAATGTCCCTGGGCAATCCATTCCACTATCTGGTCGCTGTTCAGGATAAATGTTCTTCTCCATGTTCAGGTGGGTGCCCATGAAAGAACTTACACAGTGAGATGGGTCCAGACTTTTCTCTTGAACTACTCATAAATTGCCTCCCCCCCCCCCCCCAGAAAAAAAAAAAAAAAAGGACCCTGTTCTTGCAGGATAACAGACTTAAGGATGGGAAAGATATTTTTGCTTCCAGGAAGCAGAGAAAGGTATATTATTGAGGAGAAGGAAGGAGAAAGATGCCATTGGTGGCTCTAAGAGAAATAGTGTTACCACACAAGTCATGAAGAATCACCCTGTGGATGGTGGAGAGAGCAGGATAATAGAGCTGGGCCCAGCTAGAGAAGACAGCCTCATCATAAGGATAGCATCTATAACATTATTTCCCATATTCCATATGGAATTCCATATGAATGCTAAGAGCTGAGTAGTAGTCACTGAGTTGCTCACTCCACCACTCCCCAGCATGAGTAGCATCAGTGTAGACTTTTTGGAGGGTGGCTTTTGTTTGATATTGCTATTAGACAATGTATGTCAATAATATAAAACACCATTACACTGCTCAAATCAGTATAGATCCACTGAAATAGATCAGTTATCCTTCCCACAGGGGCCAAACTGGAAATTTGTGCCACAGTACAGTTGAGGCCAAAGTGTTGAGTGGGTCTTCATGGCTGAGGGCAGAGCACATGAACAACTGCTTCCTGAGACAAAAAGCAGGATGTTTCAGGGAATTACGGACACTATGCCCTAATGCAAAGCCATCTGGTCAGGCTGATTGATTCAGCAAACCTGAGACTGAAATCAGGTGCACCCATGACATCCAATATAAAATCAGACAATATGGGTCTTCATATATCTGTGGCCACATTGCACACAAAATTCTATATTTTACTTTTTCTTCTTACAATTGCCATCTTACTTTAGGCACACATTCCACCTTAATCACTTTCTCTGCTGAACTGTTATGCTGAAAGATGTCTTAACTGAGAAATCCTATTTACTATGCCATTTAAGTAATTGTTTGTTTTGAATATTTGCCTACAATTGTCACAGACATATTTTATGAAAAATCCTTTCCTTAGGATTTTTCCTCCTGAGAAGCTGAGAGACCTCAGGAACAAAATGTAAACAGTGGTTATCTGCTGCTGTGGAATGCAACAGATGGATCTGTGATTGGCCCATGTTGGTTGTTTCTAATTAATGGCCAATCACAGTCAGCTGGCTCGGACAGAGAGTCCGAGCCACAAGCCTTTGTTATCATTCTTTCTTTTTCTATTCTTAGCTAGCCTTCTGATGAAATCCTTTCTTCTGTTCTTTTAGTATAGTTTTAATGTAATGTATATCATAAAATAATAAATCAGCCTTGTGATACATGGAGTCAGATCCTCATCTCTTCCCTCATCCTAAGACCCCTGTGAACATCGTCACATACAATATTCAGGGAAAAAAGTAAGTATACCCACAGCACAATTTATGGTTTATTTGATGCTTATTTAACTGAGTCACAGACATCTTTTTTCTCAATATTCTTTCCTCTTTTTTTCTTCATGCATTTTCCCCTTCCTCCTTGCTCTTATTACTTTTCTCTTTCCATTCGTTTGAAATGTAGGTTATGTTTCTACCTTTTGTATGATTATTTATTTACACGCACAACTTTTTTTTCTCCATATTGTTTTATAATGTTGCGTTGTGAAGGTAATTTCTTGAATTTGTATGTAAAATTTATTCAAAGAAAGAAAGATAAAATGGAAGAAGCCATCAAGCGCCTTCCAGACATGCCTTTCCCTGACATGATGAGATTATAAAGCCCCTTCTTTCCTCAGTTTTGTCTGTGAAATGGTTTGTTTGATGTTATTTACCCCCTCGCCCCTCCATGACATGGAAAATGAAAAAGTGTAAATTCATGACTGGCAAACTTAAGAGTTGTTGAGGCACAATATAAAGATTCCTATATATAATACTCTGTTAGAAAAACATTTGGTATATCATCAATATTCTTATGTGTACTGGGGAGAGAGGTCTGGAGTTCAGGAGGGGAGCTGAGGCTTGGGAAGGAGAAGGGATGTGTTTTTCCTAAATGAGTAAATACTTGCTTCTTTTGTTGTTGCTTTTCTTTCCCCATACCCAAAAGAATAATTTCCTATTTGTTTTATATTGCAAGTTAATATTCCCAAGTCGAGTCTGTTTTGCCTGCAACAGTACCCATTAAGAGATCATCCTATCTAAATCTAAACATGAGAGTTTTCTCACTCTCATCTTTCCTCATGTTCTTCCTCATCCTAAGGAGGAGGTGATGGGCAGTGAGTGACAGTGTGGGGCCATGGCTGCCAGCTGGGACCAGCCCATCATAGCATGCAATGAATGTTTTAACATTCCCTGAAATGTCACACAAAATGATGACATTACTGATTACTGAGCACCTACCTTTTCAGGTCTTATGCCATGAGAGTGATTTTTTTATTTTTGCTGCCTTAATGTGTTTCTTAATCTCACATATGCACTATTATCTAGAAAATTTAAATCTGTTCTGCATTTCTCAGCTAGTGCTCCTGTAGTTATGTTGTGAAAAGATGTTCTCTAGTTTCACAGGAACATTTAGAAGAAATAAAGAAGGATCTTATACTGATGAAATATTCATTGCCACTCAATACCTTTGCTTTGGTTGTCTGTTTCTCAATTAGCACATTATGTGGGAGATTATTTAAGATATGCTTTTGTGCAGTAAGTAATTATAAATGATTAAAGTAGATGAGAGCACAATGCAGAAGGGTCACGCAGAGCTGGGAGAAAAAATTGCCAACTTCTGGTGAGACATTCTTTTTTCATGATGGTTATTAAGGTTTTCTGCCTTCCAAAGCTTCTGTCTCATAGTTTATAACAAACAGTGTGAACCTATGGATCCAAACCCTCTGGGTTTGAAGATCTTCAGTTGTTGAAAGATGGTACTAAAAGTCAAAACGGGCAATTTTCAAGCATTTTATAAAATTATGTGTCCAACCTTTTCTTGACATGAACTGGGAATTGTGGTTGAGAGCATATTTAACCAAATGAGAATGAAACATACAGCCCTAAATTGCTTCAGCAGCTTTGAAATTCCAGGTTATAAGGGATATTAGTCTTTTATGGAGCTCGGATACCAAGTATTGCATGTGATCAACAGTCATTGCATTTTCACAGGAACCACTTTAAGTTTTTACTATTTTCTTTTTCTACAGTGTATTTACAAACAGTTTTCAAGTATCTATTAAATTTGGGCTTAAGAATATGTGGGTATTGCTGCAGAGGTTAAGGCCAGGGATGGCCTTCAAGGGGAAGCATGGCTAAGACATGAGTTTAAGAAGATTTCAACTGGCCTTTGTCTTCCCATACTCTGTTGTATTTACTTGGTCTCTCACACAAGGGAATAAGTGACTATTGTATTCAGATAAAGGAAGATGTGATCCCTGTATGGTGACAAAAAGTGGAGTGATCCAATAAATTGAGAAATTGATGAAATAAATTGCCATAAATTTTCCCTTGCATCTATGACATTCCTTAAGATTTTCTTATGGCAATAACTCATTAAAAAAAAAAAAAACCAAAAAAAAACTCACCAAATGTTTTCCATGGTCAACAATCATAGGGAAAAACAAATGTCTTTTTCTTCCTATGAAGTGTGTCTAGATTAGGAGTAAGACCAAAATAAACCTCCAATTACTTGTCAGACCTTTCTTCAGCTTCAGAGCAGGAATCAGAACTGCAGAATATCTCATTAAAATAGAAATGTCAAGCCTAAGATGAGTTTTTAAGGACAGCAAAAGTTAAAGATTCCTCTTAAATACCATGGCCCTGCTAGTTCATTAAGTTGGGACTAGAATTGTTAACTAAGTTGTCAACTGGTACTGAGAAGGAATTACACTGGAACAGCACTTTGATATACTCTGTGGGTGCAAAGATTTAAATACCATCTTTTTGTGCCTAGTGAGAATTAGATATTGAACAAAATGTCCCAAAATGTCAGCAGAACATGTGCTGTTGAGAATTTTTTCAGGAGGCAAGTAGAGGGACCAATTAATTTTTCTAAAACTATAGAAAGGACCTCCTTTAGATGGTCTTTGAGGGATATAACAAGAAAAATGTGGTGAAAAAATCATTGAGGAATCATCAATAGCATGATCCACAGGATTCTGCTGTGAGTTAGAAACCCATTCTCTGTTACTCAATTAATTTGCAATCAGCCTCCCTGTGTTTTAGTTCCTTACATATACATAACAGCAACAACAGCAGAACTAATTAGATAAGATATTTCTGGGCTATGATGATTTTGATTTAAACAGATTTTTTCCATTACTAATTTCAATGATGAACTAAATATTTTTATAAAAGAAAATTGCTAGATAAAACCATTTTGAGATAAATGAAATTTTGCATTCTTTTATATTCTACCTGGTTTCTTTTTATTTGATTGTTTTGTAAAAAGAATTAATAACAGCCCATTGACCTATGAAGCATAAAAATTAAAAGTAATAAACTCCCTAATATTTTGAAACCATTTTTCTTTGCAAATTAAATTACATCAAACCCTATACAATTTTAACACAAAAATGTGTTGAACAATATTTGCTACAAATTTTGTCAGTTTGTCTATGAGGATATTATGGGAGATTGTCAAAAGCCTTATTAAAGTCAAGATTAACGACATTGACTTCCTCATCAGGAAGTTACTTTTTTCATTGTAGAAAATTATCAGTGTGGTTAGGATGATTTCCTCTTCATAAAACTATACTGACTATACCCAGGCAACTTCTCGTCCTTCCTAAATTTGAGAATGGTGTGCAGGATTATTTCCTTGTGGGATCAATGTGAACCTGACTGGCCTGTAGTTCTCTGGATCTTCCATCTTGACATTCTTGAAGGTAGAACTGACCCATTCTTTTTCCCAGTTGACATGGTCATGGTCTTTCAAATATGATTGCTAGTGGCCTTACAGTGCTGGCGTCCATCTCCCACAGCACTTGTTGGAGTACCCTGCTGGATCCCAGGAGCTGTGTATTCAGACTGATGAGGTGTTACTTGATCTTCCACTGAGAGCAAGGTGTCCTCACTGAAGATCTTCCCATGGGTGTAAGGTACCCAAGGTTTCTTGTACCAAAGATTTCTGAATTTCTTTACTTACTAGTAAAGACTGAGACAAGTAAGGTTTTGAATTCATTTTCTGTGTTTTTTGTTGCCGGTTCCCCTGCCCCATTCAGCAGTGGGTCCACGGTTTTCCAAATTTTTGTTTTGCTACTGATAAACCTGTAAAGACACTTGTTGGCCTGCATATTTCCCTTATTACATTCAACTTCAAGTGCCCTGGCAGTATCCTTGTTTATTCAAACAGGCTTTCTACTACCTTAGGCTGGCTCTGCATGGGGTTGGACCCTCCTTGGGTGTGGAGGATGTTATCCGGATCCCTCTTCTCTACAGAACCATATTCTAAGGGGTCTTTCCAAACGTGTCTCTGAATTAGCCAAAACCCATCTCCTCAAACCCAGGGAAATCATGCTTTTTGTTTTTTTCCCCTCCTGAATATTACCATCCCATGGTCACTGAAGTCATGGCTGCCAACCCTAACCCTCAATCCCCAGCCACTTTCTTGTTTCTAGTTATAAACTCTGGCAGCTCATCTCTCCTCAGGAGCTGCTTAATGACCTGTGCCAGTCCAGAAGCTCTCATCAGTATACTCCTGAAACCTCATTGTTTTCTTATGCCCTGCTGAGTTCCCCACCAGCAGATATATTTTTGCATGTTTTCTCACATGCTTCTACACTTTGTTTTTAATCCAGTGGTCTGCAACTCCATTTTAATTCCAAGTTTTCCATGTTAAGTTCTGCATTCTTTTGTCCTTCTTGTTTTGTCTACAAACAGGTTTCTCCAGCTTCACATCTGCATTTTTTAACTGAGCATGGCTGAATTTTATAATAGCAGGGGGAAGAGGGAGGAGCAGGCACTCACCTCTTCTGATACATGCAGAAGAATACATGAAGATCATGTATTCTTGTGCATGTATCCTGTATTCTGCATGCATGTCTCTCCACTTCTTCAGGTCTCTGTACTATTAGCTTACAGGATTGCACAAAATGTCACTCTACGTTTTACAGTTATCACTGAGGCAGAAAAACGTAATGTGACATAATTCAGAAAATATTTCAAATTCTCTTAATTCCCATCGCCTGTTCTCTAATAGCACAATGTCTGTGATTTTAACCCAAATCTATGCCCTTAAGCTGTAAAACTTTTATTGTTTAAAATTTCATATAAAATGGTTTACTGCTCTGAAATTATTTTGCCATAATGAATCTATTATTTTGAGAAAAAAATTTATTAAAATATTTCATTGTGTATCTTTGAAGTATGATTGATAATGTTAAAGGACATGGAGCTAGGTGTATGAAATTCCTAACAGCAGCCAAAAATACTGAGAAGAGCCCTACAGGCAAAATAGTTACTGCAGAAATTCATATTAGTGGATACACCTGCCAGAAATCCATTTCATTATTATTCATCTACAATACTTGTCAACAGTGAGTTGAAAATTACAAATTTTCTGACTTTGTTTTTCACTGTCTATTTTACAAAACCTTCCATGCAAGTAACAATTGGGAAGTACTCTACTTATTGCTCTTTAGAATACACCATACACTAATATCTGAAACAAAATTAATGGTGAATGATTTTGTTTAAATAAAACAAAAGGAGTTAATTTGGCAGTGGTTAGAGATGCTGTCTGATTACTGATATACTATTTAGAAAGCTTCTGTTAAAGATATTACTTTCTATTCTAGGAGCATTAAAAAGATTATCTTAGCTTTGATCTGACAATAATATTAAGAAAGACAAAAATTCCAAACTGATTAAATGAATAGCCACTCATTAAAAAATTCTTATACTTTAAAACTTGTTTTGCTTTCAGCAAGGACAGGAAGTCATAATGTCAATTATAAAAAAATGAAGTTTTTTAAACAGTTCATTAAGAAGCCATCACAACCTTTTGGTATTTTTGAAATATTTGTCATGAAACTTGAAACACTATTTCATCAAGGAGAGAACATTTCCTTTAGATACATGACATTAAAAATTCTCTATTTTCATTAAAACATGCTTGCCTTGGTTTACCAATGCAACTTTTGTTTGTTTTGTTGGATTGAAAAAACTTTAACTGTGGTGCCAAAAAATAGAATAAGTTTGCTTATTTGTGGCTTCATGGAATATATGCATATGATTAAAATTGTCTCACCATGAAATGAAGAAATCCATCAACAATCATAAATGGGGTAATTAAGAAAGTGACAAACATGGAGCAATTGCAATAACTAGATGTGAAGGTTGTGGCCTTCTGGCTTTAGGAGGTGATAATTTACCTCTCTTGCTTTGCACCTTAAGAGCAGTTCTAAGTGGCTAAAATTTGCTGACTTGTTTCAGAAATTTGTCTTTTTTCACTGGAGATAAAGGGTTTTTGAGGGCTTGCTTCAAGGGATTTTGTTAAGATAGGTGCAATCAGAAACTTTATCTCACACTGCAGTTCTTGACCTGTGAAACAGGGGACATGAAAACCTAATGAGAAGTTACTTTCACGGAACATATGGAGAGGATAAATTTACAACAGTACTCCAGGAAATTTGAACAACACTATTTGGATCATGATTAGCCACTTTTGTCCCATCTAATTGACTAAAATAAACCAGGGAATATTAGTAATTAGTAGGCATACATTGGTAGGTTTTGGCAGCATTAATAAGCATAGAAATACATAGTGGTTTTTAATGTTGAGAAGGACAACCCCAGTAATTATCCATGAATATTCCCATAAGGAGGACTCCACCCTGATTAAAACTAAGGATGTGGAGAGACTCTTACCATGTATGTCCACAGGGATGGGCCCTGCCTGGTAGATTCAACAATGGGCTTGGGCCCTAGATAAGTAGATGAACTTCTAAGGTGCATTGCACACTGTATTCTTTCTTCTTCACCTGAACAGCCTCCTACATCACTTGAATTTTCATGTGCAATAGATTTATTTAGCTCATAAAACTCAAGAATTTATCATGATTCATAATTCATGTTTCATAATTCATTGTAGAAATAAAGTTGCCACTGACATTTAACACTTTGAAATGTTTTTGCTGAAAGGTCACCTTTACAAATAACTAATCTTTTACTTGAGTGAAGCATTTTAACAAAACAGGTTGGGGTTTTTTCAGTTTGATAATTCTCATCATAATAGTTCAAGCTCCAAAGAATTCTTAAAAGGAAATGCAGCCTAGGTAGACCAAATGAGAAATGCTTGATATTTATGACCTATTTTTTTTCTGAAGTGACATTGAGAATTTTTCTACCCATTGTTTTTGCTGGTCACACACAAAAATTTCGAAGTCCTAATTCAACCCCCTTTTTCTTTCCTTTTGAAATCAGATGAATCAGTCCATTCTTCATGGATTTCTATCTTCTTGCAGTGACAAAACCAAAAAACCCCTTTTCATGTGGGATGCTGATATCCATCTAATACTTTAGGGTTTGATTAATAATTTATATAATTTTGTAGGGCATCAAAAGGATTGATGTGTAGTGCTGCACTTAAGTGTACCCTTAATCATGGCCATTAGGTTGTTATTCCTCACAGTTCACATCTCCCAGGAAATTAAGTAACTCCCAAGATGGAAGCATTCTCTTCAAATTTTTACTTTGTAACTTTTGGATAAAAGAAAAGAGCTGCACTCGCCTTTCCTACTGAGCTAATTTTTTATTTCCAGTTACCTTCACACAGATACATGTACAAACCCCAAGGGCCATTCTGGTTAAGTTCTCTTTTCCATTTCAGAGAAAATGGAAGGAAAATATCAATTTTCTCTGAAAGTTTGTTGAACTTTGTTGGCTTCATCTGAGCTGAAATTTTTTCATTGTAGGAATAAGGGAGAAAAATGCAACAATTTAATGATTTATTAACTTTCAGGAACTAGGAGTTCCTGAAATTTAATATATCAGTCTCCTTCATTAACTAGATTTTCAACAATGAGAGCTAGCACTTACTGATAACATAATTTTGGTCATTTTCTCAATATGTTTTTCAATGACAGTTCCTTAAACCTGTTTTTCCTGTGCCTTATGAAGTCCTGCAAGCTACTTTTACCTCTTCAGCCCTTATCTGCTTACAGCAGAGAGTATAGTGTTGTAGTATACCAGCAATAACAGTGCTGAAAATTGTGGAAAATGAATTTTTATATGCTGTAAGAGATATATGGGCAAGTCTGCTTTAAATATAAATACCTTACTGATAAAATAAGTTAAGACCTAGATGCCCTTTACTTTTTTTTTTTCAATTTAATGCAGAGAAGGGCTTCAAACCTTGTGATGTATCATATCAGTCTATATGATGAAATTCTTACCTTTCTGCTTATTTGATAGATAAATCTAGAACAAAGATAACTAAGCCTTAGAGGAGTCCTATATCCAGGTAAAGACCCATGACATTTTGTGGCTGGACATAAAGTTTCAGCAGTGAAATAACTAGCATTCAGTTCTGAAAAACAGGAGTCTTGGACTTTTCATTGGTATTGTAACTATTGTTCCACTCCTAAAACACAAGGTACTGATTTCTTGGACATGTTTCTACAAGCTTTCAAAATGGAAATAACATTCTGATCAAGCAGCAAATCCAAGTGGGACAAGGGTAGGGTATAATTCTCATTCCTTTTTTCCCTGCTGAGTTCTTTGGATTGCTAGAAAAACAAGCAAGCAATACATTTCGCTGTCAATCACTTGAAAAAGAAATTACTTTTCCTTACATCTTTTCAAGATCTTTCAGTATGTATGCCCAGATGCTTTTCTTTATTATGTATTTGTTCAAAATATGCTGAACTATTTGAAATAGCTTTTGGTAGGAGCACAAAGGCCATAAAAGCAGCATCTTGATGAATTTTTATTTTGCACTGTGTGCTATTCATGTAGAATAGTAGAAAAATGTTTAAAGTTTTGAAATTCACGGATGATAAAGAAACTTGCAAAAAAAGACTTTTTCAGGTCCTTTTGATTTATGAGTCTGGGTTTGTGCCAAGAAGAGCAACTAACTGAAATGTTTCAAACACTTAATCACCCATCTTTCTAGTATGGCTGTAGCACCACAAGGCAGAGTAGCCTTTGATGCCTGCAAGCGCTGACAGTAAGACATTGGATGACCTACTTAACTCTGCAGGGAATTTAACTTCTGAAATATATAACTTCTGAAGTATAATTAGATACCAGGTGTCAGAACACAGGTCTTACATGAAGCTTATGAGGATCAGGTAGTTGCTGCTTTTAGTGCACATGTTGTCTATCTTCTAGTCCCTGCAAAAACTGCTGAATTTCACTTATATTTGCTCTGTGTCGATTTATTTTTAGTATGGCAACTTATAGGAACTAACAAAAATAATTGTGGACAGAATACATTAAACTTTTTAAAAAACCCACAACAGCATACTGGAGGGATTGGTTATGCATTTCCTATTTTTGCTTCTCTGGAAAAAATATTTGATTCTGAAAATTAATCTTGTATTCTTAACACTAATTAATCCACATCAATTTGAATTAATGCAAAACATAGTAAGTTGAAAAAGTGACTTCAAGAATTCTGAAATCTGTTACCATTTTTTCAATTAATAAAGAGTTTTAAAAATTTATTTTAATGCTTTTGATTATTTATATTTATCTGGAAGGCAAAATCTATTCTAGACTTTTAGAAACAAGAACAGGATATGCTATTTCCTAAATTGGTGAAAAAGGCCTAATCCAAAATCTTGTACCAGAAATCAAAATCTTAGAAAACCTGAACAGCAAATTTCAAGATATAGTTTAAAAGAGAGTTCTTTATCCTGCATCAGAACAGCCCTTTTGCATTATGAAATGATGGAACAATCTTGTGAAACATTTGAGATAAATTCTTATTCCCATTAATCTTCCTAGTTTTGATAATATTTCTAAAAATACTGTTAGTTTTGTCACTGCAGTGCTAAAGGTTTAAAGCATCCTACATGTTTCTACAAACATTGTTAAAAGAGCACAGCTTCTGTTTTAACAGTGTCTCACTCAATTTCTATGACAGTGCCTTACATTTATCTTTCATTTTTATAGTTGAAAGCAGGGAAAAAGTATGACTTAATTTTAAAAAGGATATATCAGTCCAAAGAAATACATTACCTAAAAAAAATACAACAAATTTTCTGTAGAAAAGGACATAGAATAGCTCAAATTTACCCAAGCTTAATTTTTCTTGAGACCTCCTGTGAAATTATTAAATCAAAATGGAGGACAATGTGATACAGTTTTAGAACGGTGAGGTGGATAAGGCAGATTTATAAACTGACTAAATTGGTTTTCCTGCAAGACAGAGAATAATATTTAATATTTGAATCAAAAAATTTGGCAAACAAGCAGAAAAAAAGAATTTAGCAGATGAAAAAAATATATTAAAGAAATTCAGTATGAAGGAAATAAAATTCGTAAAGTAGAAATCATACAGACCAAAACTGCAAATTTTTCATGTCCAGTGCTGTGTTCTTTTTCCGTAAGTGACAGGAGGAAAGAGGTGTAGTTACATGTCACAGACTGTGGCATTCATTTGTACCCTTTCTGTTTAACTGATGACAAGCAAGACTGGTGATGCTGATTGTGAGATGGCGCCAGCGCAGACACATTTGGTTCTATCTTTCCACGTAATACTGTATAAATGTTCCAGATCACTCAGAGCCAGTTTGGGCATCGTTATGTCCTTCCCTCACACAAAATGATTTCAGCTGAGGAGGATGTGATTGCAGTTTACATATAGGATTGCAGTTCATCTAGCAGGTAAGAATGCAATTACATTATTGGCATAAGAAGAAATGGACCAATTTTTCAGTGAGAGCCCCACTGAAATTGGAAGACAAAAGATTTTTTTTTTTAAAGAAGCATGTCTAGGACAAGAAATTGAATAGTTAGAAGACTGATTCTGACATTTATGATCAGATTATGAGCTCAATGAAATAGTAGTAAATTTTTAGTCCTCTATTTTTCTATTTTGGTGGATCTGTAATTTCCATGAGACAATATAATTTGAATCAGATTGCATTAACTACTGTAGAAACTTAAATAACTGAGGGATGAGAACTTTATGGTTTTATAGGTTGAGCCTCCTGAGTAAAAACAGAAGATGAAGAATAATTTTTATGATGTACTAGCTATTCCCACCTACAAAGCTGCAGGAATGTTGCTTTTAAATCGTTGAATGAATTTCAGTTTTATCATAAGTTTGGAGCTTTTTACTCTATGGAAAGATTTATTTTTCCATTACTTTTAAATAGAATATTTTTATAATCTCACAATAAAAATATAGAAGAATAATAAATGCTAAAAAAGTAAAAGAAATTTTCCACTAAAACTTAAAAAAATTAGGAGAGAGATATCTGATATGGGATGATTTGGAAAAGAAAAATCTGTCCTATTTCTTTGGAAAACTAATTACTCAAGAGAAAAAAATCACATGAAGTGAGCAGGACTCTGGAATTGTAAGACTGGAAATGGCTAAAAAAACCACTAAATCACTTTAAACAGACCAACATATTTTATATTTTCTTAGATGTGCAAATTGTAAAATAAATTAGAATTAGTTTTTGGAAAGGAGAAAAGGTCAACATGTTGCTTTTAGTTTATTACATTGAAAAATAAAAGGAGTATCAGTTACAGTCACCTAGAAAGAAATTATTGCAGTGAGGTCATAAAATTTCACCGCACCAAGGAAAAAAATCCAGTTGCAATGCCAAAAAGCCCACTACAAGAGAATTAATGGTTCCCCACTCTTAAACCACTTCAAAAAAAACCACATTGGTTTAATGTAAATTTTAAAACAAAATATTAAAAAAATAAATAGAGCAGGTTGGAAGAAAAGTGGAAGAAAACCTTGGGTGATGAACTGAGCAAAACTCCACCCCCCTGTGCTGTTGGTGGGAAGGAGGGAGGGGTTGGGAGAAGAAAAGATGTTTTTAAAGGCTTATTTTGCCTTTCATTATACTCCTCTGATCTTGTTAGTAATAAACTCACCTTGTATCTCTAAATTGAGCCTGTTTTTCCCTTGGAGTGTTTTTTCCTGGTCCTTATTTCAATTCATGCCCCTTTCATTAAATTTTTCTTTCCTCTCCAGCTGCAGCAGGAGAAGGGTCAATGATCAGCCTGGGGGTGCCTGGCGTTTGGCCAGTGTCAAACCACAACACTTGGTGAGGGCAACAGTGTGAGAGACAGCCCTGAGATCACTGAGATGATTAGATATTGGACTGGGCTGCCCAGGGAGGTGTTTAAGGAGAGATGTGGCACTCAGTGCTGTGGTCTGGTTGACAAGGTGTTGATTGGTCACAGGTTGGACTCAATGATCTCAGAGGTCTTTCCAGCCTAATTGATTCTGTGTTTCTGTGAGGGGACAAGGAGGAGTAGGCAAGAACATGCTCCAGATGTCCCAGCAGGGATTTCTCTGCAATCTGTGCAGGAGATCAGGTTGGAACAGGTAGCCCACGGAGAGATTGCAGCCGAGCAGATCTCAGCACTGCAGCCCATGGAGAACTACATACTGAAGCTTATCCTAAAGGACTACAGCTCATGATAAGGAACTTCACTGGACCTTGAGGAAAAGAGTTCAAAGGAAAGAACAGCAGAAAGGAGCAGTTAGAGACTGACTGCCTATTCCCCATACCACCCGTAGAACTCAGAGGTAGGAGAGGGAGGAATGAGGGAGTGAAGTTGAGCCTGGGAAGAAGGTGACTAGAGCAAGGTGGTGTTTTGGTAATTTTCTTCTTTCCATTCAGGTATCTCTTAATTAGTAATAAAATAAAAGTAACTTAATAAATTAAGTTACTTTTACAACTGGGTCTGTTTTGCCCATGACAGTAACTGGTGTATGATCTCCCTGTCTTTGTGTCAGTCCATGATTAATTTTATTTTCTGCTCCTGTCCTGTTGAGGAGTGGGAAAAAGTGAGCAGGCATATAGTATATCTTTTACCATCCTACTTCAACTGCAGTCAGAACTCATGACAATAGTTTTTATTTTCCTTCATAGTTAAAACCAATAAAATCTATTTTCTAAAATAGCCATTGTGTTGCATACCATGGGCTTGCATGTCATCTTATGGGTGAGGATTGTTACAATGAATAATGGTCTTTCCAGTTATCAACTAAAGCTATTGCAGGTTTTCCAGCCTTTCAGTATTTGCATATTTTTTGTCCAAATACTTTTTTGTGCAAAACCTATAAATAATTCCTGAAGCAGAGAACAGTTAGACTTACAGATTGGAAAAAAAAATCTAAGAAAAGATGGAGACTTCCTCTAAAAATATAGTTGGGCAGCTGGAATATTCTTTGCAAAATGATGCAAAAGTGGGTGAATAATTGTTTCTTCTCCACACCTTGTCTAGTTCCACACACACTGATTGTACTTGGAGCATTTACCACAGCAAGGGATCATCATATACAATGCATGTCCTCTCCATCTCCTCCATCTCTTTTGAAGTTCCTCTTCAACACTATAATTTTGAATTCCTTCATGTCTTTACTTGTAAATTGGTCCTCTTTATTTACTATAGATGTGGTTTCATTGAACTCCTTTTGTTGTGGGAAGAGTTTTGTACCACCCCCTGCACAGTTCTAATTTTTTTTTGGCACCAAAGTGCAATCTAATTTTTGACTTTCTCTTGGTGTCTGGTTTAATTTGACAGTCACTTTGCACTGAGGAGTAGAGTACTGTGATTGATTCTGTGTTTCTGTTTTGTTCTATGTGTAACACTGCTTGAGTCAACACAGTTGACTCCAACTTTCTCCTCTCACCCTCAAAGCTGTCACAAAACCACTCAGAACACTTTTTCCCTTCTCCATAATTTGGGATTGCTATGTTAGCAATATTTTCCTTATGTTCATATGTATATTTTGTTCTGCTGTGGCAGGGAACCTAAGTCATCCTAAGAATTGTGCTCTGGCTGCTGCATAAATATTTTAAATCAGCAGTTTCCCCAGATTTTCCAAAACATTACTCCATTTATTGTGTATGGATGACAGGGTTATGTAACTGCAATTCCTTAATATAAATACATAACTCTATGGTATTACAAAATACAATAAAACAAATTCAGATTAAGCAGAGCTCATCTTGAAAATGATATAATAATTTTGCTACAATCACAAAAATATTGACTGTGAAAATAAAATTTTCTCAATGCTGACATTTAATGTGTTTCTAGAGACACCATTATCTTGGTGTAATGTTAAATAATGGAAAGAGTTCTTTGGTTTGGAAAATAATTAAAGTTGCTCATACATCTCCAAATGTTTCTGGTGAGCTTGGTAATTAGTTGTTTTCAGGAATAAAACCTTGGGCTGGCTTTTAGTAGCCCACTAAGAACACAAATGCACATATCTGTTTGTATTCTGGCCATAAAGTAACAGCAACAAAAAGAGCATGCAACATTTAAATAGTCATTAGAGATAGCTATTCTCAATATGCAAAAGGCAGCATCTTTCATAAGGTTAACATCGACATGAGCAATCTGAGACCAACTTCTCCCTGAAATGTTAACAACTTCTCAAGGGAATAAAAAAAGAATGTGGTTTTGTGGATCTTGCTTAGTGCTCCCAGAGACGGAGCACACTGCTGATGAATCGAAATAGAAAGGAGTGAAAACTACAATAGTTTTGCTTCCTGTGCTCTCATTAAACATGCAATTATGCTATTATATCTAAAGGTACTTGCAGCTCTATTTATGGGAAGACTAATCAATCTTGTCCAGGTGTGTGTTGAATGACAGTGAAGATTCTGCATATATACCATATATTCTCCCAGTAAAACATAATTCTGTTAATTCCTCTAGCTGTCAGCTGCTTTATCCATGTAAGTAGTAAATTACATGCAAAAGCAAGCTGTGACAATGGCTTGGATGCCTGAAAGAAATGGCAAAGGAGAAAAATAAGAAATCCAACAACAAGGAGAAAGTTCTGGTTTATGCACTCTTAATGGCTAACTTTGTCGTATCTCAAGTGTGTTTTATTAGGAAACTTCTGCTGGTACTAATATAAAATATGGTCACTAAAAATCTTCAATCAGTTGCTGTTGGTGAATTAAAAATGCCTTTACATTGCCTGAGCTTTGAAAATATATACATAAGGAAATATTTTCTGAAAGTCTGATCAAAACTCTTTGGACAGAATATGACATGTTGGAAAAAATTAATAGCACAGAGGCTTCTGGTGTCTTACTGGCTTTCCTTGGATCACTTAGAAATTATTTAGTTTTAAAACAGTTACTGTCCTTATTTCTCAGTATGTAGACTTCATGAGGTTCTGAACTTCCTTTTGACTTCCTAAAAGCTTACCTAAAACCCTTTAGTATTTCAAACTTCATAGTATTAATGTCTGCATCAGTAACTGAAGATAGAATCTGTAAAATGTAATTGAAAAACTTGATCTAAGTTATACATATCTGGAGTCCAATCTTCAATATACTCATTCAATAGATATTTCAGAGTTTGAAGACAACTTTAAATTATACAATGAAGGCAGAGCTTGATTAATTCTGATGGATTGAGAACTTCTGGGAAAGAGAGAATAGCCATAGTGTTAAGGGTAACCTCCAGATCAAACCAACACCCCTTGGAATTCAAGTAATCGACAAGTAAGAAAGGAAAATATCAACTTATATTAAGATGATGCTTTGCCAAGAAACATGGACAAAATATATGCAGAGTTCTTCTTTTTACTTTTGTGAAGGGAAGACAGTGAATTTTAAAATAAAATCATTGTAGAGGAAAAAAGTGCCAGGAGCAGGGGAAGATGAGAGCAAACAAGGGGTCAGAAACAAATCAGATACACAAGAAAAACCTACTATTCTCTGCCAATCCCTCATTTGGTTATTGCTGGAACAGCTTTCATTGGCTTCACTCTACAGTTTCTCTTCCACACCTGGAAGGTTTAAAGAAGAAACGAAACTTGAAATATCTTCAATGATGTGAGGAAGGAGCTATCAAAGAAGATCCTCTCAAGTCTGAAGTGCTGTTCTTGGCTTTGGTTTTGGACCAGTGCATACCTGAAAGAATTTCTGTCAATGCTGTTTTATGGAAGATGAGTTTGACAACAAAAGTGTCTAGGAATATCTTACCACTACCACTGAAGTAGGAATGTTCTATTGGTGTGGCACAGTGTACTATCAAAGACTGATGGAGAACATTTATTTATTTATTTATTTATTTATTTATTTATCTATTTATCTATTTATTTATTTCCACTGGATTTATTTAATGTTTTTAATAGATAATGTAGCAAGAGCACAGTAACATATACAGTAAATCAGATGATTGTAGAGAAAACATTCACTTCCCTTCAATTAAACAAAAATGCTTTCCTTTGATGTTAAATCCCACTTTTCAAGGTCCTTTGAACACTTAAGTATTTAAAATAGAAAAAGGTATTATCAGAAAGTTTGACAGTGGGATTCAAACTGCTTTGTGGGACTGGTAAAGGAACAAAACTCCCTCTAAAATATATAGACGCCTACCAGTATTTAAAAGATGTTTTGTAGCAGAAAAAAATAATTGTGTTTTCCTAGGAGCATTTTTTTAGGAAACTGATAAAACCACCAAGTTTTTTCAGAACTTGATTGTAAGCACATGTGCATTGAGAACAAAACTGAAGTGAATCACCTCAAAAAGCAGCTCAAGGGACTGTGTTTGCATGCACAGGTGTGTTTTTTTACAAGTACAGCATAATTCTGCATAATGAAGGCTAAACTGCCTCAGTTCAGACAAGATTTCTGACACCTTTTTCATAGAGCAGTTTCTTTACTTTCATTGGATACTTTTTTTTCCCATAAGAAGAGTCTTCTAGCTAAAACCTTAATTTCAAGCTATCTTAGTCTAGCTGTGTGGTGAGTATGGTGTAATCTGTAACCAAGGAGACACAGTGCCTCCAGGCTGACCACAACAGCTTCTGCCACTTGTCCACTCTTGAGATTTCCCTGTTTCCAACCCAGGCAGCAGTTGGGGTCCCCTCATCACTAAGAGTTACAAGTGACAAATAAGTAATAAATAAAATAAAAATTTCACAAATCGTGCTAATTTTTTATGTAATACGGAGTTTAGCTACTTCAGGAAAGAAAATGACAGGAGAAGTGTAGATAGAAAATGCTTTTATTTATAGACCAAGAAGAGAATCAAAGTTTTTAAAGGATCTGCAATGTTGTATTGAGGGATTGAAACTTCAGCAAGAAGGCCTACAATTTTTGAATGGCTTTAAAAATGAAATAGGTCTTTTTTCTGCCTTAATCTGGGGGAGAAGTATGGACAATTTTCCCCTCTTAAGCTGCCATATAAGTGGTTGCTACTTTTACCAGCATTCTTCTAAAATGCATGTGGGTGTTCTTTTATAAGGATTTGAACACAGCAAAGGAAAATTTGAACAATTCTTCTCTCCTCCCTTGCAGTTATTTAAATATTTTGAAGCCTGAGAGTTGGATTAGAAAATATCTACTCATTCTACTTCTTTAACCTTTGATTTTATTCAGTGCAGATTTTCAACCATTTTTTAAACTGGGGATAAGATGATAACTTTGAATATGGTCGTAATGTTCATAAAATATTCCAGTTCAGTTTGTGTGTTCTTAAATACTGTAGAGTAGACATGTGAATACTTTTATAAGTTGTGTGTAGATAAATTGGTATTACGGTTTTGGCCCCATCCCTGCTGCCTCCTGGGCAACCTGTTCCCCTTCCCGTCTCCCAGCACTTCCTGCTGGAGTTTGAGTGAAAGCTCATATTTTTAAAAAGTATTTAGATGAATTAAGCTTATGTTATGCTTATATAATCTTTATTGATTAAGTAAAATTTGCTATATTTTCTGGTGTTATGACTTTTCTGGTCACTGAACTATGAGATTCTGCAGCCTAGATTATGATACTTATGGTATTTATCCTACAAAACATATAGGCCCTCAATCCCTCTGACTTTGTACCATTTAAATTGGAAAAGATGTTACTAATTTTATTGATATTTTGCATGTACTGTATGATGGCACAATTTTTTTCTATGAGGTAGATAAAATTTATATTGACAAGTACACAATCTCCTCCATAGGGTCTGACTTAATTTACTTTGCTTTTATATAAACTTCATGCAATGAGTATTCTAAACTACATTATTATCTTGAAGGTGAGCTAACCATTAAAAACTTGTATTAAACACAGTGGATGAAAGTGACTCCTGAAGGGGTTTTCTGATCATTCTCTGTTGGGATATGAGTGACCTGGTACAGAATGAGGGAATTGTGATGGCAATAGCAGTTGGGCGGAAATGTTGACAATGTGAATGTAATTTCATTAGAGGTGTTAGTATTCTTTATTTCTGTCTGAGGAAACAGCTGACACTACATCTATTAAATACAGTAAAATTTAGGACATGAAAGCTTGTAGTCTCTTTGAATGTTATGTTTAGAAATAACGTGAGTATCAGCGGCTAATCTATACATTAAGCAAGGAAGAAATGTGGCACTTCAGGGGAATGAAAAGAAAAGTTCAGAAGTGTCTATTGCTCCCATCATTAATACAAGTTCATCATTTGTCATCCTTAAAAAATTAAGGGGCTAATGAACTTGTCTTTGACATGCAAATTGGATATGGAAGACTTAATTATCTAGGCAGTTTCTGTCATGTTTATATGTGTTTTTATACCATCTCAACAAGTATTGTAATGTATTCCTAAGGAAAACCATATTAAAATTATTTTTGTGGGATGTCATACTTTTGTTTGTTTACCATAGGTCTTGGAGGTCATAACTTTCTTAGCTTTTTGCATCCTACCTACCATGTGGATATGGAACAACCAGTTTAGCTTTGCTTCCACAGAGCATTAGTCCAAATAGATGCATGGTTTAAGAGTAGAAACAGAAAACATTGGGGATGTGCTTTGGAAAAGCTCCAGCTTTTTCAGGATTTCTTTACAGTCCTGCTTTTCATGAACTGCTGAAGTCTGTGTGACAGCCTGCAGTATACAGAGACCACTGTGGAAGAACTTACAAGGAACTGGGTATTCCTAAGCACATTTTTGCACCTCCCTTATCTTGTCAGTTTTAACTTTTGCAAACTCATTTCAACTACAGCAATCTGAATTAAAAACTGAGTTGACATCATAAAAGGATGTTTAATTAAAATTGTGCTTCTTCATCTCAGATTTGGATACAGTGATTAAGTTTTCTGTGTTCTCAAAGGGACCTAAGGACTTACTCTTATTTAACCAAGAGAGAAATCTCAGATGTGTCAGGTCTAGGCATAATTCCTGACATTAACAACTAAAACCATACTTAGCACAAAGATCACTCGTGGAATCCAGTTCTGTTGCTGCAAAAACCTGTTGGCTCCTTGCAGCATCTCTGACCTTTACTAAAATTAAACACTACTGAAAAATATTGGCCTACTTTTCTCTGGATTATTAGAGTTGAAGGCTGGCCTTTGAGCCAAAACTGTCCTTTTCAATGCTTCCAGCTGTATCCTTTCTTAAGGGTTTTACTTTGGCAAATAGTATCCTAGTGAAAACATCTTTGTTTTCCTCTAACTCCAGAGTAAACCACCTCCATTTTATGCAACATTGGTCTGTACTGGAACTGAATCATAGATTCCTAAAGCAAATATTAAATAATTTTTGGGCCCTATCACTTCTGAGTATTCCCCAGGACTTTTCTTGTAGAGAAAGAGCTTACCATATAAATCTTTGTCTTTGTGTAAGTCCTCTTTACAATCTTCAACTTTTCTTACTTATAGTCTAGAATATTTATAGAACTTCATTTTACTGAGTTAATTATGGAAATATGAGTAGGGACAAAAGTACTATTTATGTAGTTGCTCTTTTACAATTTTTAAACATGAGCTAAAAAGCTTGCTTTGCATGGGCAGTCTTTCAAGTTTTTGTTGTACTTGATTTAGCATCTGTGTTTTTTCACACTCCAGTGCATTCTAATTAGGCCATAGATAACAGAGAGGGGAAAATGTGGGGAGAGAAAATGAATGGCAGGTGAAATATGATGCTCATCTTGAAACTCACAAGAATTATTTTGAAAGTAAATTTGGGATTATTGTGAATATGCACTAAAAATCTCTTCTTGTATTTTACTTCAAAAGTACACTTGCCCCCATTCTATATTCCACACTTCATTGTGTAACCCAGTTTAAAAATTGGCCTTATGTTTTTGCCATATGTTTTCATAAATATTGCTGGTTTAAGACCATGAAAAACCAAAGTTCTACTTTTTTTGATAGCACTTGTCTGATGGCTTGTGCTTGTGTTTTTAAAAGATTTAAAGATTTGTAATTTGTTAAGTATAAACATACTTTCTATCTCTGTCCATATATATACATATATATATATATGTATGTATCTATAACATGCTTAACTTTATATATCTATACACCAACTTTAAACACACAGAACAAAGATATTGGCAGCAAACAATCATGTCATTTAATGAACTGAATATTCAAAGTATCCCTTTCAAAACTGACTAATGACTGATGAATGGTTAAAAAGGCTGTACGTTGTCATGAAATAAGTCTTCACTTCCTAGATCCATTCTCCTTTTTATCAGAAGCAGAGCTTGTATACATTTGCTGTCAAGCCCTGGTGGATGTATGCAATCTCTGACCTATGAATCTTCCTGCGCTTGAGAAGAGTATTATATTGTTCAGGGGGATCATAGTCTCATTAATTTACTAAAGCACTTCCTCATAAAGAAATTATTTTCTTCCATGTGGAGGTGGGATATCTTTTTAGAAAACTTTACTGTATCAGTGAAAACAGTATGACATTCATAGCAATAAATGAAAATAGAAATTAAATTAAGTCAAAATAAAATGAATTTTTCACCTATGGAACTTTTTTTTTGCATCTCTGCATATTTAGTGTTTGTCTCTGATTTAAAGAAAGAAAAAAATATTTTTCCAAGTCTGACTGATCTGAGCTGTTAATGGCTACTTAGGGGATGTGAGTTTAGGCAAAGTGTATGGCACTAATTGTACATAATTTTGATTATTACAATTTATTTTGATGCTTCTTTCTGCAAACAGAAAGTATTTGCTCACCCATCTCTTGCTCTACAACATTTCCTACTGAAAGACAAAATACATTCCCATAACAGACTCATTTACTCGTTTCTTACTTTGCATTCCATGGGGAAACTAAATTACCTGTCTTTCTATTTTTAACAGAGCTAGTACACTTTGCTACCTAGAATAAATAAAATCATAGTCCTGTAGTACTGACACTGATAAACTATGCTATTTTTAAAATCTGATTCTTCACTGTAAATTAAACTACCACTATTTCTGCAACGTTTTATTTACTGAAGTTGTATATAAGCACTGTCTGAGCAGTTGAACTGTTAATGACCACAAAATGTATGGTAATGAATTTACTCAGAAGGGAAAGAGCTATCCAGTTTTCTGAGCTTTTAGAGACCTTCTGTTAAATTAACCAGAGTCTTTAGGAGCTGGCTTCCCTTGATCCTTACCTGTTGCTACTACTAAATAGTTCCTGTGGAATATATATGTTAATTTTCATTCATATAAGGGTGAAATAGATTCTGTGGTTTCAATGTCTCACTTGTTTTCAAACCTTATTAAGAGCTGCAGTATTTACTGAAGGCTATGAATCTGTAAAATCTCATACTTTCTACTTTGAACTCAAGAAGTTTTGGAACTATTATTCAAAAGCAGTCTGTATATTTTGATCATATTTTTCTAGCTGAATTTTTTTCTACCTTATGAAGAAACTAATGTTGGCCTTTTTATCCAGCACACATAAATTTCCCTCTTTTAACTTGAATATATGATTTTAAAATAAAAAGTTTAAAAATATAAACTGGTTGTTTCTTCACTCGGAATGATTGCTTTCCTTCTCCATTGCAGTATACTTCTTGGACTTCCTCTGTTATCTGGTCAGTCCATAGACTGCTGTATACCAAACCTTGTCAGTTTGTTACTTGAAGTTTTGCACTGGCCATAGCCTGTTAAACATTGTTAGTTTTTTCTGGAATTTACTTCTGAATGCTGTAGATAATTAACTCAGATAAATATGTGTATAAAGTGCTTTAAAAGATCATATGAAGTTGTTCCATGTAGAAATTGACATTAATTCTTGCACTTATTCCATGCAGGCCTTTGAAAGTTCCAAAAGATGGCAGAAGTTATCAGCTAAATGTCTTGACAGGAAACAAGACAAGTTTAAAATCTTGTAGAAGAGACTTAGCAGCCCAATTATAGAGTTATAGTTCACTTTAATAACTATATAATGTACTTAAAAACAAAATATATTTAAATATTGAAATTATGTTGCATTCCGTGGGTGGAGTCATTCCATCACCAAAGTTGTCTTTATAGCTAGTCACCACTGTAGGAAAGCAAAGAAGATAGGAAAGGAAAACAGGAGACACTTCATGGTTTAAAATGAAACCAAGGAATTTTGGGCATTTTCCCAAACAAGATGGCTTAAACAAAGTATTTATATTATCCTTTCAAGGATAAGCAAAGTCATGCATAATTCTCTCATTACAAGTAGTTTAGTGCCCACCCTTTCAGCTGCTTCCATGTTGTATAATGCTGTGTCAAGGTAGATTCCTGACAATCATGTTGTGTCAGATTAATAATAAAATTTGCATTAATAATGAATTAATGTGTTAAAGTTAGAAGGCTGAAGCCAGTTTCCCAATAACTGAAGCCTTCAGCACATCAGGGTTGATATCTGTCTGCAAAGCTCTAACATTTTGGAAAGAATGTTTTAGAGAAATTAAATATAACACTCAGAAGAGTTAAGTCAGCAAAAGACTGTGCTTAAGGATATAAATTTAGATCAATGAGGATCAAAAAATCCTACATAATTTTAGGAAGAAATGCACTTGGATGTGTGAAAGCACTCTATGAATCGCTTCTGGACAACCTTTAATCACACAACAATTCACTGGTACACATCAACAATAGAAATCACTCAGAACAAACAAAGAAAAACAGAGTTTACACAGTTAAAGTAACTGCAGCCTTAAGAGAATAATTTATTAGAAATGTATAACTGTTCAAATTAAAATTCCACACTTAAACAAAGTATTTAGACTTGAAATTTTCAATTTTAATCCCAAATTTTAAATTTTCATTTCTGAATATTAAGATATGCAAAAGAATATCTAATAGCTAGAAAAACAGGGAATAAAATATGTTTGCCATATCTTTTTACTCATTGAAATGTTGTTTTACTTGGAATTAAAATGGAAGTCTCTGGGATGCATGACCCCAGTAAGATGCTGCAGAATAGAATGTATTGAACTGTTGAGCAGGTAAAGAATAAAGGGGACAACCAAAACAGTCAGGTCTCAAATCAATTTCAGGTAGGGATAACTTGAGACAAGGGAAACCAAACCAGACTTTGCCCACAAGAAACTGTTGAAATGTTCATGCCATAAAGAAATGGAACTGTAGGAAGGATTCAGATTTCCATATGGCAGAGGGGGAGAAGTGTTTAATATAAGGGAAATAAAGGGTAGACAAAAAAATTTAAGAGAATTTATTAAAGGAAAAAAGCTTGCAAAAAACCCAAGGTAGATGAGGACTCACAGTCACATTATTATGTGAAATAGAAGTACTTGACTGAATGACACACTGCCTAATTCAAAAACGTGTTTTGGGTTTTCTGTCTGTTTGAAGTAACTTAAAATTATCTGTTAAATATTGTTGAAAGGGGTAATGTACTGTGGCATGTAGCCAGTGGAAATTTTAGGTCTTGTGAAAGTAATAAAATTTCAGATAGCAAACGTATCTATATGTGGCATATATTTGGCAGGAATATACAAAAGAACAAGGAACTCTGGCTAGTTTGCAAAGCAGATGAAGAATGTTGGCAAAGCTGCTTCATTTCTGGGTCAAAATGTAACCAATGAGTCAGATTAGAAATAGAATCTAGAAAAAATTCTTCCTCTCCACTGCGATATTCTTCCTTGAAAAATACAAAGTTATGCATGGACATAGATTCCAAGAGCATCTCTCATTGACCAAGGATAGAAGTCAAAATGCAAATTTCAATTAACTTGGTAGTGGGCATAAAAAGGACAGTGGCCTTCCTCTCTGTCTGGATAACTAGCTGGAGCACTGGACAGCATGTTCCTGTTTTGCACAGCTTTGGCTACCAACTCATCTTTTTTATTGGAATGAGGACTTTGATGGGGTGTTGTCAGCAATCACCCACCTTCACTGATTGCAAAGATCTCTCTGAGCCTCCATGGACAGAGAATCCTGGGTGTATGTTTTGCTGAGCTCTCAGTACCTGCAATGGGGCTAGGAAGGACCACAGCATGTTTTTCCAAAAGCTTAGTGTTTTGGAAAGGCTGAAATTTGTGTACCTCAACCCTCCAAGTCTTTACATCCTAGTGACATCAAAACATGAGTCAAAACTGCTGAATAGGAAATTGACCCTGTCAGTTTTGTCATTGAACACGACAAATTGAACTGGTTTACTACTGGTAGTCTAGATTTACCAGAGGCAATAGAAAGTGCTTCGGTCTTTAAGAGAAATCAAAATGCTTTACAAATTCTGGGTAATTTAATTAGAAGCTAACTCTGAGGGAAACAAAAATGTTCTGATAACTTTGAACAATTTTTCAATGCTTTTAAAATGAAACTGACATTTTAAAATGGTTTCATTTTATGTTACTGCAAAACATTTAAAACTACACTGAAAAGCCTGAAAAAATATGTTAGAGATGTACCCAACTTTTCAATGGATGGGGGGAGAAATGGAGGTAGTTCTTATTCTGTGTATAATTGACTAAGGATCTGTTTGAAACTAAGTACCATATGTCAGAAGGAAAACCAACAGGTTTTATAACCTGAAATTTCTGTTCTTTAAAAATTTCATAGGAAAGTTAAGCTGATTTCTCATTTTCTCTATTTTTTCCTGAATGTTAGTTAAAAAGGATAAAAATTATTATATATGTATATGACAAAATAACTTTCCCTTTATTAGTAAAAACTAAATAAATTTGTTAGCTCTAATGTTTATGCTGTTGCTGCTATTGTTGTAGAACTTCTGCAATGGTGTTTCTAATTTTTGTTTCACTCATTTCACTAAAGCTGAAACATTTTGAGAACAGATCCCTAAACAGTACTATTTGGGTGAGTTTTGGGTACAGAGGCTTTTCTTGCAAATTAGCACATGGTCTTCTGTGTTTCTTTTCCATGTATAAAAGTTGATACTGGCATACTAATTTTTAAAATATTTTTCATAGTATTTTGTATTGTCTGTTTTACACATAGGCTAATGAGATTTAGGACATAAAGATCTACAAATTAGGTCCATGTTGCTGTCTGGGAGGAGGGGAGAAAGAGGAATAAAAGGTGTAGTTTCATCTTTGTGAAATTTCAAAGCAAGTTGATCACAAAACTGAGATTAATAGTTCCCTAGTGCAGGACTGTTCAGAAAGCCTCTTTAAATCATGTAGCTGCTTAGTAACTTAATTTTAAGCATCTATTAAAAACCTTTAAAAAATAATCCAAGGCTAGTCAGAATTTCCTATTAACTCTGTTGATCTTTTACGCATTTAATTTATACACTATTACTGTAAGACTTTGCCTTTTAACGGAGGAAAATTAGTTGCATATTTTCTAATGCAGATTTGTTTTAAAAAGGAAAAATTATTAAGCCAAAATTAAATTACTTTGCTTATTAAAAAAATGAAAGTTACATAAGTTGTGGGAGGGATATGTAAATATTATACCTACATATACCTGTGAGACATTGACTTTTCTTTCTTACTAGTGTCTAATACAGGTACAAAAGTCAAGGGTTTCTTTCTTGGCATTTTTTCATAGTCAAGCAAGTAATTCTGATATCTTTTCTGAGTACCTGATATCTTGTCTGATGTGTGTATAGTAAAACTTTCAATAACTATTTAAGATTTATTTTTCAGTAAGAGAGCAGAATAATCCAAAATAATTTATAATGTATATACAAAAATGTTATGAAAAATTATTTCAAGAGAAGATCAGAAAAAATACAGAAAAAAGAGTGTGTGCAGACAATAATACAGTAATTCTTATATTTTTGCAAATTTTTGAAGTTAATACCTGCAGTTACACATAAAATCATTGCAGTACACATGACTGCAAATTTCTCACATGTAAACAGCTTGAATAGTGAACAACTTCAGGATAGGCAAGCCAATTCAATTCTGACCTTTGACTTTCAGCAATAATTGTTGAGAAGTTACATATAATTCAGCTTTCAGGTTTTTATTTTCCGGTGTTTCTTCTGACTTCTTGTTTCAGAAATACAGCACAGTAATTCTTGGTGCAAATTGCATAACACAATTAGAAATGGATTCTTGTGTTGCAAAGCCTTAGCAAAAAAAGCCATGACAGTTTTGTGGCTGTTCACTGGAAGCATATGTTCACTGCTTAGATAGTCTAGCTTAGTCTTGTTACACAACATAACTTATATAGGAATTAATTTCAGGAGAATAAAAATATAAACACCACCAAAATCATCAATGCCTATGGATGGAGGGGTTTACACCCACTGAAAAAAATGATAACATGCATTTGAAAGTAGCTGGGCTTATATTCCAAGGGAAAAATATTAGAAAATCTTCTACATTGGACATATTCAAAACCTGCCAGGACACAGTCCTGGGAAACTGGAGCAATAAGGTTTCTTTCTGGGTGGAAAGAAAGTGTATTGGAGTCTCTTGCATTTTTTTTCTGTTGCACATATATGAATAACAGGACAGAAATTATGGAAAATTTGGAGGGTTTTGTCTTCTGTGTGTGTTATCCAGTTTTGCTGTTCATACTTTGAAGACCTTTGTCTTCAACCTCTCTCCATCCTCCCTTGATCCTGGAGTGGAAATGATCAGCTGGGTGAAGGAAATTCAACACTGAGCACTTTTTTGTACTGCAGCTTTAAAGAAACCAATTTCAGTACACTCATGGAAGGAAGTTAAAATTTCTCCTAATTAACATTTGCAAATTTTCTTTTTATTGCTCTGTATTCCTGACTTACTTTGTGTGTTTCTCTTGAAGGTCTGATCCACAGAATTCTTACATATCCTGTCAAAATCAGTTTATCAGTTTATGCATTTCATGCGCGCATTCAGCTTGAAACTACAATGCCTTTATGGTAAAGACAGAAAGAAAACTTTAAAGGTGCTATTGCAATCAGGTAAGTAAAAAGTTGTGTGGTGAAAGCTTCAAATCATCTTTCAGTCTTACCAAACATATGAGGTCATGATTATTTCTTGGTACACTCAGTTCCTGTATCTTTAATTCCTTTAAAAACAAATTGAAAATATAACATTTTAACACCTAAATATATTTAAACAAAAAAATCTTAGGGCATTTTAGAATTTTACTGATGCAATGAAGATCTGAATGTGTAAATAACTTCAAAAGAAAAAAAATATGTCAAGCCTTTGGGGTTTTGCTTTAGATAACAATTTACCATTTGGTTCCTGTAGTGAACCTGCAATGTGAGCATAACTTCCCACGAGTGGTGGTGTTCTCCTTTGAGAACTTGCTGTGAGTGAGGGGATAACTCTGGTTTTTTTCCACATCAGGCAAGTGCACTTCTGTGACAGACTCTTCTCATGCTTTTACTTCATCTTTAGGACTTTTAGATGATCTCACCAAAATCAAAAGTCAAGCAGCTCAGGGTCTTAAGGTTGCTCTTCTATTGTCTGGGATGACTGTTCCTTGCAGCTGTGTTTAAGTCAAAGGCACAACCAAACCAGATTATCCCTGCATAGGCAAAGTGATCCCTGAAAATAAAACTGAATTACAGGTCAGGCTCCTGCTGAATGTCTGAGTGTCCATGCCTGCAAACCTCTGCCTGTGACTAGCAGCAATGAGAGAGAAAAGCAGACCTGATTAGGTGATCAGGTAATTCAAGGCTGATTTCAGCTTAAAGTTAAGTGTGATTTTGGTGATGATATGATGCTCATCACTGTATTGGAAATTTTATCCTACATGTGATAGATTCTGAAAATTAATCTTTTATTAGTGGAAAAAGTGTGTTCGATGGGAAGTTTTCTCCTGCTAATGAAAGAAAAGGGGAATAAGCTACCACATTAAAAAGCAGACTAGCAATTTCTCAGCATCTTACACCTGAGTAACAGTACCATAATTTATTCACTTTCATAGTAAATGAATGCAATTACTCCTCATTTCTTAATTTTCTGCAGAAAAAAAAATCAAGTATTTGTTGGTCTAATACTAAGTACTATATCAGCCATGTAACAATTTGATATCTGAAATATGATACATCCCTATTTTTTCCTGTTATTCATACTCGTATCTTTAACATCTAGACTTACAGAAAAGGGTTTGTGCATTATAAACTATATAAAAATGAAGCATTTCCCCTTTTTATTTGAGTCTTCTGTAATTATGGAAATAAGTGAACATGGCTTCTCAGCCATAATTATTTTTCTCTTTAATGTTCAAGCTGTAACTCAAATAAAAAAAGTTTTTCATCACTTTCCACTTACATTGAGAGTAGTTGACGTGTGTATTTTTTAGATGAGTATTTACTTTTATCTTCAACAAAAGCCCATAAGGTTCTACAGCAACTAAGTAGTTCAATGTGGAATAAATTATGCAACAAAAAACTGTCTGTCTGAGACATGATCTTCCTGTCTTGAAAAGGATGCTTTGCTTTTTAAATGCCTATTAAGATGAACTGATATGTTCAAGCATCTTCAACCACAGAGGTTTCTGGGAAAACAAATCTTGTGAAGGCCCTCTCTCTTGGTGTGGCATCACATCCTTCGAAAACATTGGCACTGTTGCAGGGATTACCTCTCAGAGCACACACAGGGCAGTGATGTATCTTTCCTCACACCTTGTGAATTTTAGTCTTTGGAATACTAATGGAAGTATCAAATGGTATATTGACAGTTTCAGTCTGGTATTTGTTATGTGAACCTACAAATCCAAGTGTGGACCCTGTGGGAAAGATTACCTCACTGGTATTATAGATACCTGTAAATCCACTGGCTTAATGTCATACCTTCTAGGTAGAGGCTGTGATTTCTACATAACTAATCTTTTCCAGGGTTCATCTTGTCACTCTTTGCAATTCATTAAGTAAATTTCATCCTCTACAGCATTTTCAGTGTGACTGATTTTTTTATTCTTATGTAGACCATGAACTGCTATCAAAACTGTGCATGAGATAAGCAGAAAAATAAATATTTTTCCCTAAGAGCCTTTCTATCAAAACACAATGGCATATAAATTATATCACAGTGAAACGAAAAGTTATGCGTTTATAGAATTTTAAGGCAAATGATGCTTGAAGAGTATAATTGCACAATTCTCTGTAAATATCAATAAATTTCTGAAAGTAACATAAGTCCCATTAAGTCTTTTTATTATTTTGGAATATAAAAAATTTCTGGAAACTTTGGAGGAGTGATTGTGTTCTAGGAGAAAATACAGTAGTTACTGAAAGTGTCAAGCATTTTGTTCACCTACTCTGTATTCTTTATATTTAATTTGACAGAAAGTACATTAGGTGATAAAGTATGATACAAAATTGTAATATGTGATGTCTTATGTTAAAATGATGGTGTAGAGATATGCTCTCACATCAATTATTTATTTCTTTTTTTTTTTTAAACTTTGAAATATGACCTCAAAGCCTAGACATGGAATAGGTAAGTGGTAAGATTAGCAAAGAATTTTGTGCTTGTTAGGCTTCTTTAGATAAAATGTAGTCTTTAATTAGGACTCCATTAATTCCTTTCCGTTCATATCTGATGCACTAATTTCTGGAAACCTAGGATGTAAACTTTCTCTTCTGAGAAACTTTCTCATAAACAAGAGCCAATCATTTTATCTTTGAGAATGACTTAGGTTTGAGTGATTAAACTTTCTTAAAAGCCAAGCAAACTCAAGCAGACTTAATTACATCATGTTTACTGGACCAGGGGGGCCATGGTAATACTCAGCATCTTTGCATTGTAGACTGTCTTTCATAACATAAACTTCTTTTTGTCTGTTGCTGCCTCCTACACAGAAGGAAAAGACATTTTTGTCCTAGTAACATCTAAAATCTTGATGTTAAATCATGTAAATATACAATTAGAAAATAACTCTTGTAAGACAGTCTTCCAAGAGATGAATTAAACAAAGATTCAAAATAGCCCAAAATATAAATTGACTTTTTCTGTGAGATTGTCAAGGAAAGTTACATGCTAATTAGGTTTTCATATAGGCAAGACATACAAAGGACTGCCTATTCTCAAATTCACTATGTTTTAATATTGTTTTAGGTGAAAAAGAACTATCTTATGCAAGATACTGAAAATATTCAGCAATTTCATTTAAGGCTGTGCAAGATTGCTATAGCCTCATAAAAATTAAAATATATTACAGTATATCTGGACTTCATTGTTGCTTTATGAAAAAAAATATTACCCTTTATTTTCAAAGGTATGTAATTAAAAAAACATTTCTTTGGAAGTTTATTTCTTCTTTGCAGCAAGAAAATTTCAGCTTAACTCGCTTGCATGTATAAAGCCTTTTTTCACAGATTAAAATTCAAATTTTCTTGTTTCTGCATTAGTAAAGGTTCAAATATTAGTCCAGCATGTAAATGTTATGTTTGGCTAGATCTTCAGTTCATTATCCCAAGAGAATCTTGAGTGAATTTCCAAACAAAAAACCCCAACCAAACCAAACAACCACCCTCCCCTCCACCCCAAACCTTAGAAATCCTCACTATACAAGCAAGGGAAAAAAAAATTTGAGTGAAATATAAGTAAAACATTTTGAAAAGAAATTTTATCTCTTCCTTGGGCTAAAAAAAGTTCCAACCAGTCTATTTCCATATGGTGCCTTTTTCATGGAGATATTACCAAAGATTTAAATCAATTTACAACTAGAAAAGCTTAGAAGGTGATGTATATAATCTAATTTTACATGCGTTGTTGAAAAAAAAGTGTATAATGTTGGAGCACATCTACTGTAATCGAAGACTGAAATAGAAATATAATAACTTGAGAACAGAATTTTTGTTGTCATACTTTAGAAACTGACTAAAACCAAACAATTGCAAATAGTAGTAATAAACATTGTGAACTTTCTCAGTTTGGGATTTTCTGTGAAATACTTAGTGTATGCTACCTTTTCTATTTCAATAAAAATGCAACTAATACAACTAATAAATACATGATATACAGATTTGAATACAGATTTTGAAAAAAATTGAAGCTGTAAACCTGTAGACATAACGGTTGCTGTTGGAATGAATCACATTTTTGTCATTTGAAGTTGTCACCTCAAAAGTATTAGCAAAAATTTTTTTTAAGTCTTTTGGTGGATTGTCATATTTTATAGTTTCAAAAGTAGGCCAAAATCTGGGTTTACTGGCATTTTAAGGACTAAAACCACATTTTGTAGAATATGAAATAATAAACACCTTTAACAGGAAGCAATATGATATTATAGATGATAGTCATGTCAAATTGCTCATTTTCTGTGAAATACTTAGTGTGTGCTAACTTTTCTATTTCAATTAAAATGCAACTAATTATGCATGAAGATGAAATACTGCTGTTGTCTAAACAAAGAAGAAGAGCTTCTTTTACTTGAATTGCCGTTGTTTCAGGATATGTCTTTCTTCTCTTTTAGATTGTAAAAACTTGCTCATCACTGGTTTATGAATTTAGCAAGTGGTCCCTAACTGTAGGAGAAAAAGTTTAGTAGGCCTTTTACACAGTGCATATTTCCTTACAGTAGAATTCTTCTGACTGTGGGTCATAAATTGTTTTCTCTCTTCATTTGCTGATATTTTCATCAATATGTCGACTTCTTCATCAGCTGTTCTTTTCATAGCTTGCTGCTTGGTGACAGAAGGGCAAACAGCCCTTTGGCTTTGGTAGCTGCTAAGCAAAACAGCTGAGTCTCCAAATGACTGCTAAGGTTCTAAATATTGCAATTTAACAGTCTAGGGTAAGCCCACTCTCAAAATATCCATTTCAGAGCAGCAGCAGTAAAACTAAGTCTCTATTTCTCAGCCAATTGCCATGTTGTGTGAAGCCTGGAAGAAAGCTGATGCTACCAGCGCGGAAACACAGCAAAGACTGGATTTGTTGCTCTGTTCTTTAGGATGATAGTATATCACATATCTCTAGAGAACTTAATCTGTTACTGTCGATTTTCTATCTGTTCCAAATGTACAATTCTGTGATAAGTAACAAAGAAAAGTTTTACAATGCAAGGAACTTATTTTTATATCAATACAGATAAAAAAATACTTGTCTGGAAAAAGATTTATAAAGGCTTTTAGAATATGCTTCATAACACAGTGTTTTTAATAATTAATTAAAAGTCATTGCATCAATTGCACAAGCCTGACTGTATTAGGTTTTTTTAATTTGTTTATTGAGTATGAATTACCATTGAAATACCAGAGATGTATTCTTGAATAACCAGAACAAGAATAAAATTTCACCAATATAAATACAGTTTTCAATCTCCTAAATAGCAACAAGGATAATTTTTGCATACATCACTGTGTCTTAGACCTCATCTTTGTTTGCCATATAATCCAAATATCCTAACAATGAGTTTTTTTCTATTTTCATGGGAATTAGCCAATGGAGAGATAAAAGATGTATAAATTAAGTCTCCCTTTATAAAAACATGTTATCAGAACACTTCCTTGATTTGGAACCTTTTTACAGATCATAGGGTAGGTATGTTCAAAATTTTTATTATTCAGATCTTCAGACAGCATGACTCTTTCAGTCTGAAAGATCAAGAGATCCTGTGTTCTGTGATACGGAAGAGATTAATTAGATCCTGTATTTGTGTCAAAATACCTGAACAATGACAGAACAGGGGTCAGAGAGAAGATGAGTGAGCTTAACTAGCTAAGGTGAAATGTTAAACTATTATTTTATTTTATGCTATGATAATTTTTCCCTTTCTTAATGTTAGAAGCCAGAACAGACACCTCACATGAATCATTTAGTCACAGTAAAAGCAATCTTTAATAGTTCATTGTAGTAGTTAATAAATTTGCACATTAATTTTAGTATTATATCTTTGGAAGCTCCTCTACATTTTAAAAATTCCAAGCCACCCATCTTTACAGTGAATCAATACCTCTTTCTCCACAGAGAAAAACAAATGGACTGTGCATGTTTTTATCAGTCTAATTGTGATCAATATCTTTATTCATGTGGGTTTTGCTGGTGGAAATGCATTTAAATTTGTGAATATAAACCCCTCTTTCAGCATGCTTGTGAAATGCCAATTGATTCTGGAGAGAGAAACACATGGGTATACATATCAGTATAAATGACCTATAATGTAGCAATGCGTCTCCAGCACTAAATAGTGTGGTTGCTATTTGTGCCAATGTTTGATGTATGAATATTCTCTCAGTGCAGCATTGAAGAATGAGCAATTGATTTAACTAGATATGTTTACATTTTTGAAAGATGTGTACGGAAGTTAAAGCAATGTAATTAATTCCCAAATTGTTTTTCAAGCTCTGAATCTTCACTACCTGCTACATTAAGGCCACTTCATAAATTATGAACACCAGAAACTGTAAAGGCTAAAGAAAACTCTAGGTGAACTATTAATATCCTTCTTTGTAAGCTAATGGTTACTCTTTCACATTACCTTGATTTCTACTGGAACTGGTTGTAACTCAGCCTACCCCTTCAGAAATGTCCCCTTAAATTATCGTTGCTAAAGTATGCTCCAGCTAATTATTTTTATTCACATAGAGAGTACAGAAAGCTGTTTTGCAACACACATATATGAAATCTTGGAAGACTTGCAATGTTCTTGTAGTCTTAGTTATAAATTGGTTTATTAATTATAAAGGGCTGATTTCTATAAAGCTCGAAATATTCCTCAGCTTTCACTTGAAATCTCATTGTTTGTGATGAAGGTATTTGTGGAGGGAATCACTGCTGATAGCTGTAAAATCTGCAAGTTTTTGATAACCCCTTTTTATGACAATTTTGTCCACCAATGCAGCAAAAATCTACTGGGTATTTAATGACAAATTAAATTTTATAGCTTGAGTACAGTGCAGTGTCAAAGAACTGCTTTTAGATTCCTTATTGGAATTGTACAATCACTCAGGTTGAAAAGTATCCCTAAGATCCAGTCCAACCACTAAGCCAGCATTGCCACGGCTGTGTCCCCAAGTGCCATATCTACACATCTTTCAAATTCCTCCAGGGATGTTGACTCCACCACTGCCCTAAGAAATCTGTTCCAGGGCTTGACAATCCCTTCAGTGATGAAATTTTTCCTAATATCAAATCTAAATCTCCCCTGGCACAACTTGACACCATTTCCTCTTTTTCTCACTTGCTGGATGGGAGCAGAGACAACTCTCACCTGGCTACATCCTCTGTTCAGGGAATTGTGCAGAGCATTAAGGTCCTTCCTGAGTGTCCTTTTCGCCAGGCTGAAGACTCCCAGCTCCCTCAGTATAGGAGGGAATCTTCCCCTTCTTCTTCTAGAAATACCTGTAATCCAGACCAAAAAGTGCCTTGTTTTGTTTGGATCTATTAAAGTTTGACAAGTAGAAGTTTGCAAAGTGCCTTATTATATCTGGATGTTCTACAGTTTGCAAGTAAAAGTTGTTTGTTATTTAACCTACTAGGAATTTTGTTGTTTCTCCAATGTACCATCCACAGTAAATCCTCTAAAAAAATTGCTAAGTGGGCTAGAGCCTTACACTCAGCTGCTTCTCATCAGACTTGTACTTCAGACCCTCCCCCAGCTCTGCTGCCCTTCTCTGGACACACTCCAGTACATCAATGTCTTGCTTGGAGTGAGGGACCAAACCCTTACTAAAACCAAGATTTTTTTTCCCCCCCCTTTGAATGCTTTGCAGAACTAGCACTAATTTGTGTCTTGCATGCCTCCAGGGAATGCCTCTACTTTTACCAGAGAGAGCACATGGCAAGAAAAGTCTGATGAGTTACAATTTTTTCTTTTTATATATTCATGTTCGCCTGTGTGATCATTATAAATTTCAGATGGGGAAAATGTCCTCCTTTAAAGAAATATATAAAGGTATATGGTGTATGTGCATCTAGTTACTTGATCTGATTTGCTTTATAAAATCTTCCCTTATTTTCAACCAGCAAGGAGCTTGCATATGGTGTTTTTATAGGATGATTCTCTGCTATTTCAGAATATGCTTACAGATCTGAATTAATTTTACCTGAAAAGCCATTAATTTTTGCGTAACTTACTTTAAATACTCTCAAAAATCTTTTATTACTCAAAGAAATAAACAGCTCTGTACTGGAAATTTGGTCTACAAATCTGAAAGATGAATTCTTGTCTTCCCTTCTAACATTTTCCCCTGTTTAATATAATTTATATTATCTTTCACATCATAACAATTCAACAATGTATAATACATAAGTTTTATAACTAATTCACATCAAAAATCTCATTTTTAGTACATTGAATTCTTTCTCATGTTTTTTTGTCCAGCACGAGTGGTGCTGGTTATTTCTTTCCATTTTGGAAAATTTTTCCTTCATTGAATTCATGCTTAAACTGTATTAGCTTTATCCCTGCACAATATGTTTTTTAAACTCCCATGTGTTACAGTCTGCAGTGTTCAGGCTTATGATAAATAGCCTATCACCAGTCATACTGGCAACACCTCTGCCCATAGGGTTTTTTCCTAATCACCTACATAAATTCTGAAGAAGATAGTTAGCTTCAGAGCTCATAGTTTGCCTCATCAGTTATCAGAATCATTAATTAAATGTCTTTTGGGGATTATGTGTGAAAGATTTTAGTGTCAAAGTTTCTTTTTAGAAAATAAATCCCAGCCTCTGGGCGTGAAATCAAGAGTTATTTGATGATGACAAAGTATCAGCAAAAAATCATTTAGTTTGCACAGTTGTCAAGACAAATTCAGGAAATAGTTAGTATCCAGTGGTTACCGATATCTTAATATCCAGTGGTTATTTCAAGGCTTTGTATAGTTGGAAAGTGTGGATGAGGGGAGAATTGGAGAGGCTGGCTTTGGCTTTGGGGTTTAGGGTTCATGGGCGTGTTTGATTTTATTTGGACAGTGTAAATCAATAGAGTTATGGCGAGATGCTTCTACACCTCCTAAGCAAAGTTTTCATTGTCTGACTAAGTATTTCTTACAGATGAACTTTGCATTATGGCACAGTGATCAACAAGTAGAGACTGTTGATGAATAACAAACTTTCGCCTATTTTTTCTATCATTCATGTCTTAGCGTAGATAAAAAAATGTGTAGTTTATTTGTGTATACTTTTTTGTTTGTTTTCTTTATTGAACCATGCATTCAAATGTTCACTAATCCACCTGATCTTCCATTAATAGTGAAATCCCCAAGTTAATGAACTAGCTCTCCTCTGACAAAATAGCTCTTTTTCACCCTGTCTTTGTAATCAAACCCAGGTATTGAGAAAATGGAGGAGAGGTAATAAAGGAGGTAGATTGTGTGTTAAGAGTGTGGTGGATTGACCTTGACTGGATGCCAGTTGGCCACCAAGCCACTCTATCTTTCTTGTCTTCACCAGGACACAGGGTGGAGAAAATAAAGTGGGAAAAAAAATTGTGACAAGAAAAGGGCAGTTTAACAAAGCAACAGGAAAGACTTTTGCACATGAAAGCAAAGGAAAACAGAGAATTTATTCTCTGCTTCTTATCACCAGCAATGCCTGGCCACTTCCTGGGAATCAGAGCTTTGGTATGTGTACTGATTTCTCCGGAAGACAAATGTCTAATAACAACAAATGTCGCCCATATACTTTAATTTAGATTTTATACCTGAGTAAATGTTGCATAGTGTGACAAACACCTTTGGTCAGTTTTGGGTCAGCTGTCCTGGTTGTGTTCCCTCCCAAGATCTTTCCCACCTTCAGTTTAAGGGGTGAGGGAGAGTATGTTGGAGAGACATAGAAACCTAAAGAATAACTTGGATGAGAATGTTACTTTTGTTTAGATCTCATATTGCTCATATTGTAGTGCAATTACACTGGGTTTATGGAATACAATTGTAATATCTTGATTGTTTAAATGACCACTGAAGAAATTTCGGTCCCAGGAGAGAAAACAGTAACCTGGACATTCACAGCCTCAAACCTTGTGACTCTCTTATGTTATTGTGGCAGAAAATACTAAGCACTAATAATAATTTCAGATTCTAGACATTTCCTACATCTCTAGAAGTTGTATTGAAACAAAATTTTTACACTGAGAAAATACTTATGACCATGAAGGCTGTCCTGAATATGCAAGTGGAAGAGATGCAGGATCAAAACGAGGTGTGGCAGTCTAGTAGACCCATTCTGATTTTTAATGCAATTCTTTAAAGCTTCTCTTATTCATGCTAAATAAAGAAGCTTCCAATGTCAACCAATCTGCCTGGTACAGGCTACATATTTTTGTATATAAATACTTTTGCCTAGTATTCTGAATGTGTGGTAGCTTGAGTTGATAGCAATTATTGCAAGGATTTTACTTCTTGTATATGCCAGTTTCAGTATTTTCACTTAGGCTTTGAGGCTGGCAGCTTGAGACAAGGTGATAACTGACTCATGTTTTTTTGTTTCTGCCCTTCAGGGGATCATATGCAAATGATCAATTCCCTGCAACCAGGTCTGTAACTCACCAGCAATGTTGGTGTGAAAGTAGTGAATGATGAGGAAAAACAGGTGCTGGGGAAGAAGCTGACCAGTGGTGGATATCTTCAAATTAACTAAGTTACCAGGGTTTTTGAATATTCAAATCCAACCCAATCACCCCAAAGTAACAAAGACCAAAATATGTTTGCAAAAAATCTCTTGCAGATGGTAGAAGCTTGCTGGAATATGGCATTATAGAGAAGTGATTCCAATATCCAGCAAGAAGTGTATGAGAAGTGTTGTGCTATGTTTTGTGGGGAATAAAAAAAGAAGTTAAAGGTCCATTTTTCAGTAAGAACAATTAAAACCTGCTTGAAAGAGGTAAATTTCAATATTTGGGTGCAAAGTGATCCCATTCATAAGGATTTGACCTGTACTTTTTGGAGGAGGTGTTTATGGATTGAAACTGATATTTAATTGTGGTAAGATGCATGCTTCCTGAAAAAAACTTGAAGTTTTTATTTATTTGGTGTATCCTCAGAATCTAATTTAAAACTGCAAATTTTTGTTGTGAGAATCAGATACCCAAGAGATTTTGACCAGAAATGAAAACCTCAAAACTCTAACAGAACAAAGAACATGAAGTCCTGCAAGAATAAGGATTCATTTTGTGTTTTCCCAAAACAGGAATCTTTGAAGTTGGGGAAGTATGTGAGAGTTAAATACTTGGGTTTTTTCTAGACTTTTTAATTTTAAAGGTACTTCATTAGGATCATAAGAATTTGTGAAATTATTAAAGATATAAAGGGATCTTTAGATATATTTTTTTTATGCATGAAATATACAGATTCAGATGCTTGCAATGGATTGAGAAAAGACAGGAATCTCCTGCATCTCAGGAAACTCCTTAAAGCTCATAGGCCTGGGGGTGGGAAGACACCATGCCATTTCCTCTGCCATCCTTTTTAGAAAAGGTACACGACAATACCAAGATTCTTTAAAGAAAATAAATATTAACATAGATGCTCATTTTGGAGAAATGTGGGAACTGGGGTGAGGAGAAAGTGTTAATTTTAAATGATTTCTTTCTCTCAGTTTAGTAATAATTTACCGTTTTGACACAATGCATTAGGCAGTCTGTTCCAAACACAGCTGCAAATTTAAAAAAATTAAGCTATTTAAAGAAAAACATTGTCCAACTATATTGATTATTAATTTTAAAAATAAAATTTTAAACCCCCAAAGATAACCCCTGTGCACAGGAATTGTTCCTCCCTGTGAAATACAATCACCACATAGTCTGTTATAGCAGCTGTCATGGGCTGACCCCATTTCTCATGCCCCCTCAGAGCCTGGAGAAGAGGAGGTAAAGAAGCCAGGAAAGAACGAGTGAAATTGAGCCTGGAAAAAGGAAGGGTGAAGAATTTTGTTTCTGACCAGCCAACTTTATTTTTAATTTGCAACAAATTAACTTTCTCTAGGTCAAATGTCTTTTTCTTGTAATGGCTAATTGTTCAGTGGTTGCCCTGTCTATCTCAACCTTCAGGCCTTTTCATCTTATTCTCTCCCTCTCTTTGAGGAGGAGAAGTGAGAGGGTGGCTGGTGGGAGCCAAGGTCAGCCCACCATAGTTTGGGTGGTGATTTCTCTGAAGTTTCTTAGCAGGGAAGAAACAATCAAGTACAGTTATAAATAGATTATGTAACTATGACATGGGCATCACCTTTAACCTCATCAAATACAGAGGCTTTTGGCCAAGAGTTGCAACGTGTGATGCCCAATAATTATTACAATGTATGTGTAGACAAATGCTGGCATTCTAGGATCCTGATGGCAGGAAAAAAGATTAAGCAAGGATGATATTAAAAATAGTGTTAATATTAAACACTGCAGTGTTTAATTGAAAACTAGAAACACATGTTTTCATTAGAAAAATACCACTGTATTATTATGTCAATAAAAAACCTTTTCACAAAATCTTCATGTGAAATTTGAAGGTATATAGTAAAAAAAAAAATTAGAAAAACCCCTTTGTGTTTTCGAAAAGTTAACTGGCTTGTATTTGAATTCTCACAAAAATATGGCTTTGGGGACAGTAATAACTTCATTTCTCTGTGGAGATAAGAATTTCATATTTTGGGTTTGAATAAGACTAAAGTAGAAGTACTTTTGGTTAAATTGTTTTACTTTTTGATGCAAAGTATTTGAGAAGGAATTGGAATAACTGATTGAAAAATAATTTTATAGCACTTAGTTACAACAAATGTGTTTTAGTTCTGATGAATTCTGCAGGCAAGTTATGCTTCAAAACTTATTGGAATAGGAAATTAATTCCCAGGTATGACCTGTCTTTGTAAGAATGTAACTCATCTCCTCCTCCCTCTGCTTCCCTTCTCACTCACAAAGCTTGGGCCCAAGTCTCTTTTCTGCTTTTCCAATAGATTTTTAATTAAAGAGATGCTGTTACTGTTCCACAATTATTAGAAGTATTCTGATAAATAAAAGAAAATACACAGACTAAACTGTGTGATTAGAAACTGACTTTTTTTGGAAGCTAGTGCTTTCATTATGAATGTCACTCTATGAAATTGCTGCAGTCATACAGAACAGCCTTATAAAAGCAATATGAAAAATTCTTCGTGTTAGTGATGGGAGAGGAAGAAAACTCAAAAACCCCTAAAATAACCCCAAAATTGCAGAGTTCAAAAGCTACTGTGCAAAGAAGTCAAAAAGTTGAGTTCAGCAATTTTATATCGACTTGATTGCCACTGTGACCTGGAACATCAGTACAGTATCTGTAAGGACTTAGATATTGCTATCTCTGTTTGGATGCTTTGAAAAGCCCTGAAAAAAAGTGATAGCTGTAGCACCCTAGAAATAAGTAGCTTTTTGAGAAAGCACGCTGTGTACTTATTTGTCAAAAAAATTTGGGAAGAATTTAATATTTTTTGTGAAACTGCAAAAGCATTGAAAGAAACCCACTCAAATAACAGTCATGAAAAAAGACAGAAGAAATACTACTACTTGTCTCTTGCTTTTTGAGACCACAGTTTACTAAATCAAATTATTTAAAATATGTTGTGTCTTTTCTCAAGTTATGATTTTCTGTCTACAAAATATGAGGGGTGTTTTTGGGAGGAGGGAGTGCTTGTGAGATTCAAAAGAACCATATAATAAATCTGCTGGCTTTTAAAGAGCTCTTGGTACATTCCAGAGTTTACATCTGATTGCAGATACATTGGAGCTGTGGAACAGTTTTTTGAGGAAAGAACTGACAACCTGATTGCATTCTCTATTTCTACAGTATTATGGGCTCTCAGCCTGTTCTTTCCTTTCACTATTTTTTCAGAGTACAAGTGACATATAAATTCAAAAGCCTCTTCACATGTCTCTAGCAAGAAACTTCTTCAAGATCCTGTAGTTTAATCATTTGTGCTAGGGGAAGGTTATCTCTGCTTTTGTAGCTGCACAAGGACTTTAGTTTGATCTTTCATTTTTTAGGCCTCTTTTGCATAAGTCTTTAGGGCTTTTGTATAAGGCTTTGAAATGGGATACTGAAGCATCTGGGAAGTTAAAAATGTGTAGATCATTTTACTGTTTGGAGAGTTTTATTTGAATGCTGTTTAAAGACCTCAAGATTTTTTAATACTTATTGTAAATATTCAGGAAGACTATTGTAAATATTCAGGCAGTCTATTGTTTTTCTATAGTCCTTTAGAGAAGTTGAATGCTGCTCAGGTTTGGGTTTTGATTAGTGTATCTGCACTCTCATGAAAGCTAATAGTCTAAATATATCATGAAAGGTGTTTACCTATAGCAGGTGGTGGGAACTGACCTGTAGAGAACTCTGTAAAGAGCCCTTTAGAGCTTCTCAGCAGAATGAAAATTATTCTTTCTTTCTAAATGGGAAAGAATAATTTCAGGGCTGGAAGATTCACTTTCTCATGTTTTGGGTGGAATCTTAGAGCTACCTTTAAGCCTGTTGGCACAGGCTGATGCTATATGTTTCCTCATCCTTAGGTCAATGCTGAAAGTTAGATGCAAAGTGTGGAATCAAGGCTGTCCTGTTAGATTGTCCTGATTGCTACAAAAGCTGCAAGACTCAGGTTTTGGAGCACAGGCTGCATGTCCCTCAAGCATAAATAACAACATCAGTAAAAGCAATGGGGTATTGCTCTCAAAAGACCACGATTATTTTCAGGTGCAGAGGAATTCTGTAGGAGTTCTATAGGCAGCAGGAGCCCAGTGGTGAAAGGGCTGGGTTATGACAAAGACTTGTGAGGGTGGTAAGAAGAGAAGTGCTGACTGTGCTGGGAAGGCTGTGGCCATTCACAGGGAATGGAGCTACCACACTCTTAAAAACGAGGTCATTAATTAGTACAGCTATGAAACTTTCTTGAGGGGTGAAACATTAGGCAAATTAGATTTGCCTTCAAAAGTCATGACTATCCATGAGGTGCAGGAGCAGGGTAGTGCTAGTTAAAGGACTTATGTATTATATAAATTATACATATTAATCATCCTGTAAAGTGTAAAAAGTATGTATTATACAGATGTTATCGTAATAGATAAAATAATGTATCTATGTATAAAAGAGAAAATATAATTTTATTTTATTATATTCATATATTTTCATATTATATTCATATTATATTAATCTTTGTATAGTCCTTCATACAGATCTGTGTATGTCTCTGTGTATATAAGGTGTTTATATACAGGACAAGAAAACTGGGGCCAGGCAGACAAAGTTGGGGCTGTTCAGCCTAGAGAAGAGAAGGCTGCAGGGAGACTTCACAGCAACATTCCAATATCTGAAGTGGGCCTACAGGGAAGCCAGAGACAGATTCTTTATCAGGAAATGAAAATTAGCTATATGGAAGAAATTCCTCAGCACCTCAGCACCTGCTGAGGCACTGGAATGGGTTGCCCAGAGGATTTGTGGTTGCCCTATCCCTTATGATCAGGTGTCATAGTTTAACATGAAAAAAATTTAGAGAAGTAAACCAGAAACTTTTAATATAACTAACGATCTATTAAACCAGTAAGAAAATAGACACACCTCTGTGAAAAACACATGTTAAAGACAAAAGAAACCCCAAGAACTTCCTCTTTCTTTCCCAACCAACAAAAAAGTAACACACCCTGGGCCCCCATCTCCACCATGCTGTGGGGGGCCGGGCCCCCTTTCTCCTCCTGGGGTGCCTGCTGGCCCCTCCATCGGCTACCAGGCAAGAGAAGGAGTGCCGCAGGAGTGCTGCTTCCCCTTTCCAGGAAGCCCACCAAGCCCCATCCTGGACCAGGCCAGGCAGGCTCTGCCACGTTGAGCTGAGCCCCTCTCCAGGGAATCCAAGGGACACCAAAACCTATTCTAACTAAACCAAACCCCAACAGTTACCAAGCAAGAAAGAAGGAAAAGCTACAGAACCCTAACCAGAACAGAACCAACCAAAACTGTTAAGATATTACCATCAAGTACCCTCCCCCCAACACAACTAAAACCAGAAAAAACCCTAAAACCCATGCAGAGTGGCCCTACAGCTAAAAATAAACACAAAAAAAGCCCCCCAAAACAACCATAAAACCAATCCTAGCACAAACCCAGCCACAACTCCCACCACAAGTAACTGGCCAGTCAGGTAACCATTTAAGAAACCCAAAAAACCATATTAATTGTTCTTCTAAAGTTCTTCTAAGCCTTCTGATGTTTACATTTTTGTAATGTACTTTTCATGTAAATAACTGTTTTGCATTCCTTTTTGGAGGAGAGAATTGATGGACTGTTGGTTTGACCAGTGTGGTTGGAGAGGTGGCAACTTAATCCTCCAATCCATGGTCACCTTTGGAATTCTATAAATATCAAGGCCAGGAAATAAATGCGCTCTTTTTTGCCTTGAACATCTCAGTGTGTTATTATTAATGATGATTATTACCACAAATGACATCTCTCTGACATAAAATCTCCTTCCATAAAATGAAAAAAACTGGTGTATGTAGAGGAAGGGTTGTCTTGGCCTGATGTACTTCTGAATAAACTGGAGGGGCTAAATGGTCTTCTCAGCCAACCATTTCAGACCACATCACTGGAAGAAAGGCAGAAAAATGGCCCTTGAAGCTGCAGGGAGGGGGTGGGATTTTTGCCAGAAGCTGAGGAGGGCAACATCATCATCATCTTGCCCTTGGTGAACTGGTTCAAACAAAATGCCTGTTTTCTATATTAGCTGATATATCCTGTAGTTTTGTAGCTGCTTGTTTAGGAATTCTTAGTGGAGGGGTGGTAATGTGGTCATGACAGGTGGGTGCTGTCTTTTGTTTGAACTTCAAAGCTAACAGTTCAATAATCTTAATGCATTGCTGAGTGAATGTCAACAAAGGTATTTGCTGGTTACAGCATGTTTTGTGAACACTATGGAGATGAGGTAGATTAACTTCCATTGATCAGTACAAGGACCTTTGCCACCTTGAACTTTGATTTTAACCATACAGGCTGCTGTCACTGAGGGGTGGTAACTGCTGTCCTACAGCAGGAAAAATGTGAAAGAGAGGAAAAGAACAAGATGAATTTACATATTTCCTTCACAAAGCATGCCTTGACACTTGCCTTGTTCACCATAAAGAGAACAAATAAGGGATATCTCCATGTTTTTTGAAAACAGAAAGTAGGTGGGTGTATGAGAAGAGGTAAAGATGCTTAAAGGCCAGAATTACTAAGACTGCAGAACAACCAAGGAATAAGTCAAAAGTGCTCTCCTATAAACAGCATTTTGATATATCAAGACAGTGATGTGTAATGGGTATTTTTAAATTTTGTATGATTTTTTTGTATATGTTCTTCCATTGTAAAAAGCCAATGTGTATTTAGTGCCCCCAAGGAGTAACACACTGAAGAGTATAACTAATAATTTATCCATTGTTAATAGACTGGCAGGTTGATGCAGTAAGATACATGCTTTCACCACTGGCACATATACTTCCGGATTTAGTGATATCACAGAAATGTGTACCTTTTTAATAGTGTCATGGTGATTAATTTTGCATAGGAAAAACAGGGCTGAGGTTTGAGTTATTTGAGTTTATTATTTGAGTTTAACTCTGTCAGATTTTTAGTTCTCAAATGTAAAAAAAATCTGTGCTGCAGGATCTACTCAAACTTATGAAGTTTACACCATTGGAAGAAAGACTGGTATGTGTGTTTCAATAGGGATGACAAATTTAAGTACTTGAAATAAAAAAGTTATTATCCAAGCTGCAGCAAAGTAGCCTTTCTCTCTATTTCTCTTAACATTAAAGACATCAAGTATGATATTGAATCTTTAATATGCATAACAACAATGTTCTACCATCATTGTATCATGTAAAATAAAAATGATGGATATTATGAGCACTTTAAAGCTTATTATGTGCACTGTGCAAAACATCTTGGGAGACTTACAAAAGCTAAGTGGTGAAAAGTGCTCTAATGAGAAATATGTTGTTATGTCCCTATACCAGTCTTGCAAATCTGTCTGTATGTCAAGACTTTTATGGAAATGAAAGATGAGAATTCAGGATACAGTCTCTTGCCTTTCACTAGGTCATTTACACATCGATACTTCTCTGTAACACAAAAATTTTCTCTCAGTCTGTTAATTCTGAAGGTCTTAAATATCCTCTGTTACTCCTAGGAATTAATGAAAAATGTTAATTTTCTTTTTAATAGTTTTGTATTTCCAATTTGGCAGCTGATTTCACAGGATTGCCTATTTTTATAAGCAACTTTTACATAAGATTGTTACACAGCTTGTGAGGTTTTTTTGGTTTGGTTTTTTTTTCTTACTGATTTTAATATTTCACTGTGTTTTGTCCACTTGAAGACATGTCAGTATCTCAGGTGCCAGTCAGCTCTGAGCATTTTTCCTTCTGTTTAACAAAGTGTTTGCAATCTATTATCAGAAAATTTTGATGGTTTCATATAGGCTGAATAGAACCTTCTGTGGTCCCTTCCAACCTGACCCATTCTGAGACCCTGTGATTCAAATTTCCCATTAGTACCTATTTGACCTTCTCTGGTGGTCAATAGCATTTGAATCACAGGGTCTCAGAATGGGTCAGGTTGGAAGGGACCACAGTGGGTCATCCAGTCCTAATCCCCTGCTCAGACAGGGTCATCACAGAGCACATGGCACAGGATTGTGTCCAGAAAGTTTAATATCTCCAGTGAGAGAGACTCCACAAGCTCTCTGGGCAATCTGCTCTGCTGTGTGATCACTGCACAGGAAAAAATTTCTTCCTCATGTTCAGGTGGAACTTCCTGTGCATCCATTTCTGCCCCTTGCCCCTTGTCCCATTGCTGGGCACCACCGAGCAGAGCCTGGTCCCTGCTCTGAGCCCTCCCTGCAGGCACTGACAGACACTGATGAGGTCCCCTGTCAGTCGTCTCTTCTTGAGGCTGAACAGCCCCAGCTCCCTCAGCCTTTCCCGATAAGAGAGAAGCTCCATCCCTTCATCTCTGCAACCTCCACTGGGCCCACTGCAGGAGCTCCTTGTCTCTCTTGTCCTGAGGAGCCCCAAACTGGACACAGCACTGCAGATGTGCCTCACCAGGGCTAAATAGAGGAGCAGGATCACCTCCTTTCACCTGCTGGCAATGCTCTTCCCAATGCACCCCAGGATCACATTGGCCTCCTTGGTCCCCAGGGCACTGTTGTCTCAGGGACAACTTGTTGTACACCAGGACCCCAAGTTCTTCACAGAGCTTAATATAATGCTGCTCAATGTTAATTTTTAATGCATTTTTGTCAGAACATGTAATAGTGACAGAAACTAAATGCAGGAAAAATAAACAGGGATTTGAAGCTTGGCTATGAAAAGAGAAATCATAGAAAAATCTTTCAGTCACCTGTGTAAGAGGATGTATTTGTAACATGTATCCATAGTAAAACCCAGCTTATTTTACAACATTAGTATTGAGTCTCTTATCCTTCTCTGTGTAGCTATTTATTTTCTTAATATATGGCTTAGGCTTCTACAGTCCTTCACAAACTCTGTAGGGAAATCTGGCTTTCAGATGTAGGCTTGTTATCAGTGTTTCCTATTACTCTAAAGAGCTCCATGCAGTTTGTGATGAGTTTTTTTACTATGTTTGGAGACAAGAAAATCTCTCCAAAACTAGATAACTAGCAAAATAATTTTGAAGAGTGTAACAGACATGAGTTGGCTCCAACCCTCTTATTCCTTCCTGGAGATTGGAAACACTCAGTGTCATGTCAAATGAGCATGTTACTGGGAATCATTCTGGCATTGTGATTGAACTGTGTGCTGGAACCGCTATATTTTGTTCTGTGTAACTTACATTTGTATTGTGTTTTTATTTTTTTAAATATCTCTGCTAAACCAGAGATCTCATAGAGCACCAAATACCTTCAAATAAGTAAATTTGATCTTAAAAGTTACACCCTCTCTACATAGAATATGTCAAAGAACCTGGTCAGAGAGAATTGTACCCTGATGTGGCATAATAAAGGAATGAGAAAACAATGTTTTATCTAAATTTTTCTGCCATTTTAAAGGTACTTGCATAACCTTATCTATCTTGCATAACCATTCTCATACATGTTTGTGCATGCTGCCTCTTTGGTTTTCTGAAAGGTGAAACAAGGGTGATGGTCTTGTAAAAGAGAGGAAGAAAGTCTTCAGTACAAGGTTGCAGCAGCAACACATATTTTTTCCTGATTTCTAATTATTATTTTGATCTAGTACTAAGTTTTTGTTCTTTCCTGAAATAAGACAATTACTTGAAATTTTATTAATAAAAGAGTGATAATTTATTGTCATTGGCTTTTACTAAAAAAAACCCACATGGTTTCTTTAATAATGTTATCAAAGGGATGACTGACAAAGCACTGTTTTTTACTAAAGAAAACCCACGTGGTTTCTTTAATAATGTTAGCAAAGGGATGACTGACAAAGCACTGTTTTATGAGGCCTGTCTCATCTTCCCACCTGAGCAAACATTCATATGAATGAAGTGACACCCTTGCCTTTTCATGTCTAGTAGTTTGAAATTTATTAAATTGTTTGCATTCAGGTTTTGCAGCTTAAGTCCACTTTTAAAAGGAAGAATAATAATCTATATTTGACAGTTCTCGTGTTTTCTCTGTGTGTATTCTTATAAATAATGTTTAGCACCATGATGCTGAGCAAAATAATTTTGGGGGTTCCTATTGTGTCAGGGTCTAAATTTGATACTTTTATGTCAATAACCCTTTTAAAAGCAACTGTCCACCACATGTATGCATTTTCAAGACCAATGAAAATGAGAATTTTTGCATCTGCACACACAAACACACACACATATATATGTATGGAGAATTTATATATTTTTCATCTGTATGAATATATATTTCTGAGAATTCTTATAGAGCTCCATCTTATGATTTCTAGATTTCTTCAATCTCACTTAAAAGAAAGTAAATGTCATATGGCTAAGGAATTCTCTTAGAACTTCCAGATCTAAAAGCCTTGCAAAACATTTCATATTAACTCTACAATATTCCCCTTCTAAGAAGCGTGATGGGAAATAATCATACGGAGATGATGGGACATAGTTGTACAGTTTTAGCTGTTAAATATTATTCCTATACAACTTGAATTATTCTCTATTTAGTTTAGTCTGAACAAAGTTGTCCTTCACAGCTCTGCCTATAAAAAGAACTGGACTCGCTATTTTATGGCATAGTTGTTCAGTTTGAAGTTTATGTAGTCTCCACAAAACAGGTAATAGTAGTAAAAACAACCAAATAATACTCCCTGCCATTTCTTCTTAGAAAATTAAGCTGATGTAATTCTGAACATGAAGTGGGAATAATGTGACCATTTTGCAGATGCTTCATGACCCAAATCACATTATTTGAGCTAGTTCTCTTTCTCTGCCATGAGCTGATGGCAATGGATGGCTTCATAAAACTTTCAGCGACAGGTACAAAAAAGGGATTTTGGGCAGGAAAAATATTTTCCATCACCCTAGAAATGTCAAAAGCAAGATGTGACTAGAAGAGAATCTGAGGATAATGGGTTACTATTTTACTGGTCCATAGAATCTTGGTTTCTATGACATATGAAGGATGCTATGAACTACAGGGGTTTAATGATCTTATGGATCTTTCCATGGCTATTAAATCAGAGATGTCAGGAGGGAGGTGGAGGGGAAGGGAATGATTTCAGTGCTGCTGATGGAAATTTTTATAGGCATCTTGCTGTTTCCCATGGTGGGGGAAGATGGAATAAACTAATGACAGGTTAAAGGTCAAATACTTAAGAGTGCATAGGTCCCCAACTGCTCAGATGCTGAAGTTTACCCATGACTTCTTGGAATATTTTTGGGTTTTCAAAATTGTTTTATTCTCATAAAGAGTAGCTTTGTTGTTGTTGTTGTTGTTTTGTGGGTGTTTTTGGTTGTTTTTTTGTTGTTTTGTTGTTTTTTTTTATTTGAAGATGCACTCATTATTCACCTATCAGAAGTATAGTACTTATAGTGGTATTGTAATGCTTTCAATTCAAACTCCAGCCCAAGTTCAAAAATATAAAATTTAGAGTAATTTTTTTTTATCATGAATATGCTTTTTTTGTGACTTTTTTCCTTAGGGTTATGATCATATGCTACACAATAATAACACTTCTAATACTTCAAAGTGTTTGTGCTCCTTGTTCTTAGAACATCTGGAATCACTGAAGTTTAAACAGAGAGTTTTTTCCCTTTCAATTTCATACTGATCCTGCACAAGTTGAATTGCCTGATGTAAAATAGTGACAAGCTGAGAGTATTGCACCAGAAGCAATTTCTAGCTTGAATAATTGAATAGGTTGTGGTATATCCTTGCTCAATGGCCTGACTTTCAAAGTATTTTGTATTTGCATAAACTTACTATAATAAATAAAGTCCATGCAGTAGATGTATGAAATCTGAGTTTCACAGGGAAAAAAATGTGTAAACTCTAACAAGATCAGAATTTAATCCAAAAGAATTTTTGCCAGACTAAGTTCTTACTTGTATTTAATGAAATTAGAATACAGAAATATAGACTCTGTTGTACTGTTTTTACATGGACGTGATCTTGTTTCCTTGTTGAAAAATGTTTTTTAATACTCTTCCTATAAGGTTTTTCAGTAAACATATTGTTTATACATATAAAACTTACCTAAAGCAGAGGTTTTGGGTCCAAAATTATTTAAAATAAAACTTATAAAACATATCCTAGTCTTAACTTGCAAGATACCTACAGTGAGAAAAGAGGAATACTTGAGAAAGTTTAGGAGAATAGCATTTATTCCTTCAATTAGTTACTGCTTGAGAATGAATAAAATCACAAAACTAGCCATGCAAATAAGTGAAAACTGCATTTCATTTTTTGTTCCTTTAGGGAAGAGTTTCCACCAGTAACAAATAATTTGTTTGGCTAAAAACCAAATCCTATCTTTATTAAGTGACCACATATTGCTGTAATGATCATGGGGAAGCTGAAAGAAGCAGTCTGTGGATAAATGTGAAACTCCAGAGGAAAGAAATAAAGAAACTTACCATTTCAAAAAATTATAGCTGTGCAAAAACAACACTTAGAATCTGTTTTCTAGAGGCAATAATGGAATGGTAGGTAATTTTAGAAACTCTAAAAGGATTTAAAAACTCTAATAGATAACAGCCCCTGAAGTATCCAGCACAGTGAAGATAATAATTTTTCTGTCCTGGAATAAATGACACTTTGGATCTCATAGAGGTTTGATTATTATGAGGTTTTCTACTTCTGGCTGTCAAAGTTTGCTCATATTTTTCACCAGGTGGATACCAGCAAAGTTTTTATACTATTCATGAATATTTGAGGTTTAGGTTAGATATTAGACAAAGGTTCTTCACCCAGAGGGTGGTTGGAACAAGCATTGGAACAATCTCCCCAGGGCAGTGGTCACAGCAGCAGCCTGATGAAGTTCAAGAAGTTTTTGGACAATGCTCTTAGGCATGCATTCTTGTGGATGGTGCTGTGCAGGGCCAGGAGTTGGACTCAATGATCTTTGAGGGTTCCTTCCAAAGCAGCATACTTTGTGATTCTGAAATTTTGCTGCATTTAAAAGACAGAACTTACCTAGTTTAAATTCAGATATATTAGAAATTCAGAGCACTTACTCCATGTATGACAAATGTCTTAATGTGTTTCGTTTCCTCTACTGTAAATAAGCTCCATGTATATGCTGGGGCCAAGTGACTGAAAAGTGGCTTTGCAAAAAATGAGCTGGATTGCCAGAAATTGATTTTGTAATCCTGAAATGTGTTAATTTTTATCCTTTTTGTTCTTTTGTTTTTCAGTAAGTACTTTTTTCATTCAGCAGGTCCATTCAGTCTGTTGAGATAAGCTCATCTTTGGTTTTGTTACAAATTGAGTGGAAATACTAGTTGTCTTGGGCAGGAGCAGATATTTCAGAGAAGACTGCAGCATTGAACAAATTGGCAGCATTTCAGTCCCCTGATGAAAAAATATCAAAAATAGAAAATTGGGGATAAATAAACACATTTATATAGTTCTACATACAGTTTTCTTGTCTTCCCTGTTTCACAGTGTGGCTTCATACTTGCAATTAGGCAGTTGGACTTTAAAGGTATGTTGGGAATGATTTGCATGCTTTCTGCTTGAAGCAAGCCTAACCTGAGGGACTTCTCTGCAATCCTTGACATTCATCTTGTGCTATATGGTGTTGAGCATACTAATTTTATCTGTGGATATCTGAGAAAAGTGACTTGCCTATATACAAAAATTGGCAGCCTATCACTGCCAATATATTTCTGTCTTGTGGGCCAACAATTTTCCTTGCATACCCTTGCAGACATGCAGTGTGTGCATGCAAAGGAATGGTTGGGTCCTCTCAATCAGTAGCACAGGGTTGTTATGGCAGGATCCCCAATTTACTTTCCAGCTCTTGCATGATTACCAGTGGCAGACTGCATGCAAATGTCCTGAAAATACAGTTGTTAACTGTACTGATACTCTTTTAAACTGATCTTCAGGTTCCACTTTTATTTTTCAAGGTTGATGGCTGAACCAGGAGGAAGAGCAGATCTCTTGGTTTGTTAGATAAGAACACAAAAGGGGAGTAGATAGGCATCACACTGCTTTTTATGATTTTTTTTTTTTTCTTAATAGTATGGTCATTGGAATACTGCATATTTGTAAATTTGCATATGGCTTTAACTTTGCCTATAAAATGTCTAGTTTGAATCTCATGGCATAATAAAACCTGATAATCCTTTGGGTCTGGTCTCTTAGATCTATTTGCTTTTTGTATTAGCTGTATAGTTTTATGAATTACATCAGCAGCAGATTACAGCAGGTCCTACTGTGCTAAACACCATACAAACACAGAGCAAGGCACAATGCCCTCCTCAAGTCCTTACAATTTAAATAGATTAAAAGATTATCAGGAAAACACAGATGTGAAGTCTCTTGCTCAAGGTTACCCACTAGGCCAAGAGCAAAACCAGAACTGAACTGGTCCCTGTGTCCCAGTCTAGTACCCTGCTGATTGCACTGTGGTGCCTCAGGAAGTTAATTTGAAGTAATATTTTCAACTCATGCATTCAAATTGCTTTTAAACCTAATTGTGGTAGTCTAAAAGGCATCTTGGTGAGAAAAAAGCCCTCTCAAAAGGGAACTGGAGGACACAGTCACACCTGAGCCTGTCTCACCTTCTTTTTAGCATCATTCATCATCTTTGACAAGAAAATGCTTTGAATACTGTAGAAGGCATATCAGCCAACCTTTCACAGCACATGAGAAAAAAGGGGGTCTACTTATTTCCAAACTGCATATTTACTTATGAAATTTTAATCCAGAAAATTTTTTGCTACTTGAGAGTCACCAGGAAATGCCCATTCCAGATGGGAGCCTCAAGGATACTGTGACCTGCTGCTGTGGTCCAGCTCCTCCTATGGGGAGCTGTGCAAGTTTTCTGAGGAGAAAAAAACTGATCATCAAAGACAGGGACAGACTCACAAAGTTATGAAGTTTTTCCATTAAAAGTATTTAACAACTGTTGAGTATGGCTGGAATGACTGTTGAGTATGACCTCTTGGTCAGGAATATTCAAATTAAAATTTAGGCCTCACTCTAGCAAGGCTCAGGATAGGCAATACTCTGTCATAGAGGACTGGACATACATTCTTTTAAGGTACTTGAGTAAAAAAGCAGATCCCAAACCCTACATTTTGTCTGTGAGCCTGTTTGGTGTTTCTTCACTCGAGTGAGAATAGTGGAACTATTAAAAGAACACATTGTAAACAAGCAAATGGTGCAAAAACAATTTCTTATTGATTTATTATGTGTATTTTAAGACATCATATTCAGATTGCCTCTGCTTCTAAAACCCATAAAAATAATTTTAATCTATGAAGTACAGATTAGGAAAATTGCAACAACTTACTTAGAACAGTCTAATCAAAAACATACTTTCCTCCTACCTTTCCATCTCAGTGGGAGGTTGAAGTTTAGATTTTTAAGTTTAAAATTTTAGCTATTGATTATGAGTCATTACTTTTATCTTGTGGAAAAACTCAGCTATTTTACATATGTATTTGTAGTGCATGCACTGCTTACTTTTTGCAATTATTCTCGTTAACTTTTTTATCTCCTTTCTTTGAGGGTAAGGGTTGGATACAACAGTGTCTCAGCAAACAGTGAAGAAAACAAGAATTACTTTTATTTTCCCTGAACACAAAAAACAAGGAATACGTATGTTGGATTCTCTTCAGCTATGCTATTGGTAAAAAATTCATTTTGAAAGATATAGCTGGGGGAAGAGATAGTAGTGAAGTAAAATAGCAAAATCAAGAAATGCTCTGAAATAAAAACCATTTCTTTAAAAAGATTCACTGTTATATGTCCAGTACGGTATCGCTAGTTGGAATGAGATATGCAAGTTATTTAATGATTAATACTTCGATCACATTTCATGTATTCAATACAGAAGCTTTCCATTACCTGATCTTTTTTTTTTTTTTCTGAGAAAATATTGATAATCATTAATTTTGAAGAGTTATGTTGAAAGTTAGGATTTTTCCTTTCTTTTTTTTTTTTTTCTTTCTCTTAGGGAATTTGGTCCCATTTGGTGCCTATGAGGTGGGAATGACCAATATGTAAGAGACAAAAGTGGTTTCTGTGGGGAGGAGGAGAGGGAAGGGTGCAGCTGGGGTGCTTTCTCTTGGGAAGGGCAGAGATACTGAGAGATTTTTGCCGAGCAGTCCTGGGGGCTATGCTCAGCTCCTCACTCGCTCTTGCTCTTGGATCAGATGGGAGAGATGGCTGGTCTGAGGTTCATGTGGGAAGAATTCACTGCCACCATGGAATTCCACCTTTTACTGCTTCTACAGTGAGTGAGGCTTTGCTCCTTAGTGTCACAGACGTATTTTATGAAAAATCCTTTTGTTAAAATCTTTTCTCCTGAGAAGCTGAGAAGCTTCAGCTTCCTCATGTTTTGCTTCTTCGCAATGTGATTTGGAGAATTGTTTACCCAGCATGTGAAATTGTTCTTTCTTGATGACCAATAACAGCCACCTGTGTCGAGGCTGTGAGCAGTCACAAGATTTTATTATCATTCCATTTCTTTCTTTTGCTAGCCTTCTGATGCAATTCTTCATTCTTTTAGTATAGTTTTAATATATAATTTTCTTTTAATATAATATATATCATCAAATAATAAATCAGCCTTCTGAAAAATGGAGTCAAGATTCTCATCTCTTCCCTCTTCCTGGGACCCCTGTGAACAGCACCTCATTTGGTGATCCTGAGTGAGGAACATTCCCACACCTGAGAGCCGCCATTGAACTGGGACCTTATGGAAGACCCAATCTCGCTGGAAATGACTCACCATCTCTTTGGGTGCTTCAAGGGAAAACCCAGGACTGCAGTGCCTGCCCCGCATTTAGAGGGAGTGTGTCTGGGCTGTCTGTGGAAGCCTGGGTGTCACTGCCCAGCCCCACTTATTTCTGCTGCTGCATCGGGTTTTTTGCTTTACTCTAACCCAGCAAGTGTGTCCACCGGGACACCCCAGGGCTCCTGCCAGGGCTGCTGAGTTTCAGCTGCATTTCATTTGTCACCCAGTGTGTGCCCCTCTCCGCCATTCCAGCCCCCACTCTGAGGTTCCTGCTACAGCCCGTTTCACCAGCTGGAAGGGCACAGGAAAAGGGCACAGGAATTGGCTTCCTGTGAGTTTGTAAAGGAATCCCCTTTTCTCTCTCCCCCAGCCTGCCCGCCATTACCACAGGGAGGAATGGCCGAGCCCTCCCCACAGCGCCCCCTGCAGGAGCAGGGGGAATCATTGCACCTTCCCTGCCCGGCCGGGAGCCACCAGCGCCCCTGCTGGCCGTGACCGGAACTGCACCAAAGGGGAAAGAGCTCAACGGCCAGGAGATGGCTGGTACTGATTTTATGGGGTTTGTTTCTTGTTGCTGCTGCTGTTGCTGTTTTTCTGCCTTGTTTTGTGTGTATATATATATATATGTATATATGTCCATAAAGAACTGTAAGCTGTAGTAATTTGGAGGGAAGGGGGTCGCATTTTCCATTCCAAGCGAGGTTCCCAACTTCCTTGGCAGACAACTGTCTTTCAAACTACAAGTTATAATCAGAAAATTAAACTCTTTAACCATTTACAAACAAAAACATACATTGATCAAGATAAGGGACATTTTAAATGTATGATATTCTATGTATAACCTTCAGACTACTAATATTTTTTTTTTTACATGTTATTGACCGAGAAATGTCTTGCTAGTTACTCTCAATGGTTAGGAGCTTTCCTGAGCAAAATGCTGTACGCATTTGCCATAATGTAGTTCTGGATTAGAAATTCTAGTGGGAGGAAAAAATATGCAGTCCTGTGGCAGTCTAGAAAAAAAATGACATAGTTGAAAATCATCCATAGTTAGTATCAGCATCAATATCTTCAAGTTATTAAGAAAACTTATATTAATATTACAATTAATTTTGCAAGTCAATATCTAATAAGCACCTTCGATGATCATTGTGATGCAATAACCTAATGAGACCTATTAAAATAGTGAGTTTACATTTGCATGCTGCCATTGTCCTTAATGTTGTGCTTTGTAATGGCTTGTTATTGATGAGAAAGGACTGCAATTGCAAACTCTCCCTTGTTACATTGTCAGCCCAACCATCTACCTTCCAGTTTGCCGGTTTGTCAGAAGTGGGCCTCTCTGTTGCCTTAGTCTGACATTTACGAGCAGGGAAACAACAAAAACTTCAATCACACCTGAGAGTGACTTTACTCATAGCAGGTATTTTATTAAATCTGACAAGGGCATGATCTCTTTTTCTGGTTTGGAGTTTTTTGGTTTGTTTTTTTCTTTGGTTGGTTTTTTGTTTTGTTTTATTTTGGTGTGTTTTTTTCTCTTTTTTTGTTGCTTAACTTTCATGCGCTTTTTTACCCTGTTGGCCTTTCCTGCAACAAATAGGATTTTGTTAAATAATAGAGTTTGGACACACCCTTGTTTGCTTGCTTTTTTAACCTGGGAGTTCTGTTTGGTTTTGTATTGAGTGTTGTTTTTGTTTTTCAGATCCCCAGCTATCTATTGAAAGTGTTATAATTCTCTAACCCCTCAAATATCTAAATAATTTTTCATCTTGGAGTGTAAGGCTTTGTGAATTTACTGGTAGCTGTCTCATCTCACTATTTCAATATTAGTTTTCCCTATTTCTCTGACCATATACATACTTCTGGTTGTTTCAAATCCATTTCTTTTTATTACTTATTACTAGCAAGTATTACAGTTCCACATCCTTTATTCATAAAAGCTTGTCTAAAAACTTTGCATTGTCAAAGGATGTCTATTTGTCCTTTCTCTGATATGACTTCCCAGTCGTTAGTTTTTTGTTCTTCTCCCCTGTTTCTTCTGGGTCCAAATATATTCCCCAAGGAGTATGTTTAAAAGAATAACGTTTCATATAATTTTCATAAAATTCTAGAATTTTTGAAAGCTTAAAAATGCTGATATGCACTATGTGAAAGACAGCACTGGTTCCCCAGGAATATTGTCCGGAATACTTTGGGTTTTCTACTTCAGAAACCTTGAAACATTACATGCAATTATTTTCAGCATTATCTTCCAAAGCCTTATGATGCTCTGTAACACCATAATCCTATGATGCAGTGGGAGGGAAGGAGTGCTTAGATCCAGCATTGAATGCCAGCATGAAGCTACAATCCCACTACCTGCTGAGGACAGCAAGAGAAAGACCAGAAAAGTACGACACCCTTTGTCCTATATTTATTCTCTGTAGAGTTGTCTGAGAGTCTGTAATCTGCAATCTGAAGGGGGCCTGGATGCAACCAAAAGATACAGCTTTTTACTGTTATATGGAGACAAAAATGTAGGAGGAAAATTCTGTCACATTTTTTCATATACTTTAGGTAGGTTGAAATTACTTATATAAAAACTTCTGGAAGGAAACATGACTAAAAGGCAAACACATTTGAAATAGGTTTTCTGTGGATTCATATGAGACCAGTTTGAAATGATGCACTTAAATGGACATTCAGTTAATGTCATTTGCTTATCAGTTTTTGAAAAGGAGTTGGAATTCATAATTACAGCATGAATAGTAACCATTACTGAAAATGCAATCTAGTGTGGAGATTTTGTTTTAAAATTTTAATTATGATGCTTTTACATAATTTTTAACTATTTCAGCACAGAACTTGGTGTTTGCCACATTTTATTTAAAATTTAAAAAATTTTATCCTGAAGTTGGTAATATTTGTGCACTTCAGCAGAAAAGTCCAGTTTGTGGAAAATAACTTTTTTGAGAGCAAAAACCCCTCTTTTTGAGGTACTTTGTTTAAATATCTTAAGCCAAAGTGTTATGTCACTAAAGTTTTACTAAGTAAATTCAAAGTCTTTGAAGGAATGGGATACAAATGTCATCAAAAATATCTTTATTCAATAATGTGAGGAAATCACTTCAGAGGAACATGTTGCATGTAAAAATACCTTAAGATGGTTTAGATTTTATTTTATAAATACTTGTGAGACCTGACTGATTTTTTCTTAATATCTTATGTTTTGCACATTTTTAAGAGGCATCTTAGGTACAGAATATTATGTATAAAGCTGTCATGTAAATTTATTTTTTTGGCAAAAGCAGTGAGAATGTTTTTTACTCTCTGTGTTCATCCCTTTGATGATAACTATGTTAGTGAAATGATCTAGTAGGCCCACAGAGTGCGTTTTCTATTTTGATATCAGAAGAACACTTTAGACAGTGAATATTCAAGGCAGGCTGGGTGAAGGATACTGTTTTAAAAAATAAACATTAATATTGCTCCATTTTCAAATTTTGGTAACGCTATTAGATTTGCACAAGATATTAAGTACTCTTCTTCTGCTCTGAAAAAAACCAAAATATTAAAAAATGTATGTTAATGGATAAAGGTGGCAAAAGAACACTACAATAATAATCATAAATCACAATACATAAATCTCTAAAGAAGGAAAAATTTGAACTTGGATTTGTGAGATTTCTATCATAAGCATATCTACTCACCCAAGAAAGTAACTGTAGAATTTGATGTGCTTGTTCACAAAACAAAACTGTTTCAATATATCTCCATATTTTAGAGGCTCTTAAATATATTTTTGAACTGGGAAAAACAGAAATTTTACTGCTTAAGTAGAAAGAACAAAATAAGGTAATTAATATTTTCAAACATATTATTTGAACATAGTGCATATTTTTATTTCTATAAAAAATGGCATTTTTAATCTGTTCAAATCCAGTTTGGTTTTCCAGATCAAAGCAAGTCTCTATGGAAATTCATCCTGGTTTGGCAGAAGAGGGCAGTGTTTCTTTACAATTGTGCATGGGAAGTATGCATATTATTTCAAAAATCAGTCTCTGGAGAGTATTTTAGGCCAATGAATTTAAATGTAATAAATGCCCTCTGAATATGCTACTTAGTGAAAATAACAGGCAATGACAAAGCCTACATTACTGTTGCTTAATTGTTGTCAGAATTGTACTGACCTAAGCAACAGCATGTAACCTTTAACATACTGCATAGATGATTGATTTTTGTGTTCGAAGATGAAATCTGTGAAACAGCATCTTTGGTTGAAAATGGTAAAATGATAAAAATTAAGCCTAATGCTAGTGGTTTTTGGAATGTACTAAGGATATTAGCATCAAAAAAATAGCTTTGCAATAACTCACATGAATCAGTAGGGATAATCTCACCTGTCAGATTTCCATGGTTCTATAGTGTCCCCTCTTATAGAGCAGGAAAACTAAAAATACATGATCACAGTTTATTAATGGAATAAGAGAATTAAGTACATCTTTCACTTTAAAGACTCTAAGTCCTGGCTGATTTCAAACCAATTATTTGTTTCATTGGCCTTTTAGCATAGTGATGTTTGCCAAGTCTGTGCCTACATGATTGACGTATTTCAATATCCTGAGTGGTTTTATTTATTTCTGCCCAAAATAATTCTACAGGGACAGGTTTCTCCCTTTGCCCTAAAGCTCCTTCTTCCCTTTATTAACACTTTGCTCTTATCTGTGAGCACTTTAATTCAACAGGGGATGGATGAACCTGACAGCTACTCTTTGGGGAGGATTGAATTTCTCCATATCCAGAAGATGAGATTTGTTCATATGGACATAGGAAACCAAATGTCTCGAAAGTGTAATGAAAGTGATTGTGTAAACAGGTATTGAATTTTGGTCTGTTTAATGGTGGAAGCAATGTCTTCTGTGATTTCCACACAGAATTACAATATTGCTGCCAGACTCATTAGCCTCTTTTCCAAAGTGAATCTTAATTCTAAAAGAGTCTTAGGAGCAAAATTGCAGAGAACAAAGCAAAAGCTTAATTAAACAACTTATTAATGAAAACAAAGGAAAGGAGTTGAGGTAGGAAAAGGCATTTAGAAGTTATTTCTTTTCTTGCTTTTGTTTTATAGGTCTCTTTCCTTTCCTTCTCTGCCTGTTTCTCTAAAAAATTGATTAAATCCAGTGTTCTGGGAAAGTGGTTCTGCAATCACACACACTTTCCTGGAAAAGCTGTAGCACAGAAAATGGTGGTACAAGAGTCTCTCAGTCTACTCCAACTGCATGAAAAAAATCCTGCTGTAGTATTCAGCTTTTCCTTCCTCTGCTGCTCACAGAAATACAAGGTGTAAGCTGCAGCTCACTTGGAGCAGGAGACAGTCTATCAAGCCTGTACATGTGTGCTGCCAGAAAAGTACTTACATTTTGCGGAATATGAATTTTAGCAACATCTTGAATGCCTTGGGAAGCAATGAGCTGAAGGGAGAAATTCCACATCCTACTGATAACAGCCCAAACAAGCCTTTTCTAAAGCCTGGTGGCATTTTGGGGGTTGTGGCAGCAGCAGTGAAGACAGAGATTGGCCTCTGTGTTCTCTAAGTGATCCAATACCTTCTGCTGTTACCCTTTAGATGTTCATAGGTGTGAATTGACTCTTCGGAGCAAGACTCCACAGCAAAACTCTTTTGACTTAAGCCTATGTACCCTAATACAAAATTTATTTGAGATACAGGTTGCTAAAATAAACGATTTTTTGTTTTCTGATTAATACTTATGCTGCAAATGTCAGCATTCTTGGTTACAGAGATGCTTGTCAAAGAATTCAGAAAAGGAGATAATACGCAAACTGCTCAAATGAAGTATTTTAAAATATAATTAATCATATTTGGAATAAAATTCTAAAACACTTGCACTTGATATGGCCCTAGGCCTAAAGATACACAAGCTCAAGTATGAGATGAGATAACTGTTCCTGCAGGTGATCTCTTCTGAATACTTTGGGGAATAAAAGTGCTCTTTTTCTTGCTTATAAGGCCTTTGGTTTTATAGCAGCTTTACTTCATTGATTGTACATCCTGTGTGCTTGTTTGTTTTTTACAGTTTTGTTTTTATTACTTGGCTTCTTTGGATCCATACAGTTTAATTCATGTGCAGATAAAATGGGAAAGTACTGTTTTACCAATCTTCTGCATTTGTTATCTTGAAATGAAGCTACAAAATTGTTACTATTTTCTTTTCCCCATATGATCCTTGATATAAATTCTTGGCTTTTTCAGACTGATATCCAAGCTGAGTTTAACTTTGTTTCTGTATATGAATATAACCTAACTTGAAGAATTTTTATGTTTGCAAATAAAACTGGAAAATAATCCATCCACACAATCTCTGGTAAATAGAGTGAAATGAGGCTAAAATTAGGAACAAAGTTGGATATTGAGGAATTAAAAATGCTATTTATTATTGAACACATTGCAAATTTAAATTTTTTAGGATAAATTAAGAGTTTAAACACTGGTTAAATAGCAAAATTATAAGGATAGGCCTCATGTTTGATAACTGTAGAGTATAGAAAGCCTAGAATTCTACCTTTTCCATTCATTTGTTCCACACTTAACATAAAAAATAAATACTAATCATTAATTGAACATGAAACAATGCTGTAGGGATACTTCGTAGTGAACAGAAGCAAAAAATACTGTATAGACACTGTATGTTTATGGAGATAAATAAATTCTATTTTAGTAGCAACTGAAAAGATACGTTGCTTTTGTGTTCTTGTGCAATTTCTGTGTGTTTATCTGATACTCACAATCCTGAAAACTTTACCTCTGAAAACTGTGATGAAAGGCAAAGAAAAAGACATCTTCAGATTTTTTTTTTTTTTTTGCTGGAGGTGAGAACAGAGATAAATCTAATGTTATCACTTTATCGCTTTACTTAAAAATTGCACTTCTCATACAAAAAACGCAAAGAAAAATACTTGGTTAAGTAACCAGTAGATACACCTTGCAAAGCAGAAAAGGCAGTTTCATCACAGACAGTAAAGTTTAATTGTTAACCAAAGCACAACAGAAATGTTAATGCTCCTTTGCTGGGGCAAATACTAGAAATTTGCCCAATGCAGAGAGAAATATTTCTATTTTAAAATTTTTTGGCCTATGTCATAAGGTGTGCTTATATATCACAGTACTGACTTCTAATTTTCATAAAAGTATGGGAAGAGTCTTGAACTGGCTGCAGTTTCAACAAAAGATTGTGTCACCTCACTCCCATGAGAAGCAGGAAATGGGTGTTTTAGCGAGCCAGGCAATGCTTCAGTTGCCATTTTTTACTGCCATCCTCATGCACCTTTTTGAAAGCAATCTCTGGCAGGATGTTATATCCTTGAGCACATAGTTAGGCTGATTTTGAATAAGATTTCAGGGTAATCTGTGTATCCTAATTTCAAGGCAAAGAGGAATCATTTGCTTTCCAAGAAAGTGTTTGTGGGTGGGTGGTTATTTTGATAGAAAAGAAATCTATTATCGACTAGTGTACTAGTTTGTGTTTCTTGAAAGCTTTTTGAAATACTGTATTTTTATTTTTAAATTATTAAAATCGATAATGGAGAAATAAAAAAATAAAATTGCATGCAATGCACAGTAATGCCTTTCCTTTGACTGCAGTATTTTGTGAAGATTTCTAAACAGGCTTCAAAACTAGGGTACTGTGTACTTTCAAAGGCTTTAACTTCTATTTTCTCTGCCTCATAACTTAATGACTTTTAAAGAAACTTACTTAAAAGGAAAGTATTTGCCAAATTACTGTTTTTTCCCTGTCTTGTATTGAAGAGGTTACATGGTGTTCAAATCCTTGCTGTAACTGAAGCCAAGTTGTGCTTATGATAATAAAATTAATTACGTTATCAAAAAAATTGAGGTGGAAAGTCAAGCAGTTTCTTCTTCTTCCTTTTAACATTTATATGGTTTTTATTAAATTTATTTTATTTTGTAACACAGATACATTTATAGCTGTATTACTTTTTCTCTCCATGATTTAAAGGAAGTAATTAGTACAGTGACAAGTAGAACTTGAAATAAATTATTTAATCTGGCCAGGATGTTAATTCGATAGCTCCTTATATGACTAAAGATTTCCTATTGTTCTTAGAGTTATGGAATTGATTTTAATGTTGGGGGAATTTGAATGCGGGGAAATTTTTTCATTCTGTTGTCAAGATTTTAGGTCATCACCTAAAACAAAGGTGAACCAGATACATGCATTTTCAGCTGCAGCTGACAACAGCAATTTATAGAAATTTGACTGATAGAGATTATTATGAATATGTCATTTGCAAAACATTTCTTTCCTCTTTGAACTTTGTTCAAGACTATTAGGGATTCCTCTCAACCTACCAAAGGCTAGACCTAGAATACAGTTTCTGACAGATACTGAATGAGAATGATAGGGAAAAAACCCCTAAAAGATAATGTTTTTGAATCTTTCGAATAATCTTTTTTTTGATTCTTGTAATTATTTTCTAAACTAAGTATTTTTTATCCATTCTTGTATAAAATTAGTTGCCATTTAGGTGAATTCCACTGTGAAAAATAAGGAAGTCTGCAGGAAATGATAATCCCAAATGTATATTTTAAAATTATGGATACAGTCATAATGATTTTAGCTCATGGATCCCTTTAACTGAATCAATTAAATGTTGAGGTGACCTGCTGTGTGTTTCCAAATGAAATTTGGATCCATGTTAGTCAGTTCTGCTCTGCTACAAACCAGATTGGTGCTTCATAAAAATAATCATATTACTATATTTGTCCACTTCTAAAAAATGTGCATAAGCTATGAAGGCTTCATTGGTTAAAAATTTCAAGGAGCCATCATGATGTTGACTTTTATACACAACTGTGTTGAAGAGTATGTAGCTGAGCAAACTGTAGTGTAAAGAACTGGAATTTATGTCTAGTGTTGTTAGCTGTACATTCAATTATCCTGTCCTTGACAAGAAAAAGTTCTCTTTGATTTTATTCAGGTTGTGTGTCAACCTGTGAACAACATGAAGCATCCTTACTTTAATATCAGCTATTTATATATGTAATTATTTAATAGCAATATTTCAGGGTAGTCAACAATTTAAATAAAAATAATGTAATATATTGTGCATTTTTGTCAAGACCATCTTGATATATTACAGTAACCAGCTCTGTTGCTTTCAGGTAGGATTTGACACTGTCCTGTAAAGAGACTGTAAATTGGCTTTTGGGGTTTTGTGAAATAGGGTGTAATAACTGTATATAAGGGTTTGTTGTTCTGTTTTGGGGGTAGAAAGAAATGAACATGATTTTCAGATTTAAAATATTAGAAAAATATCAAAGCATCCATATTGATAATTTGAAGCAGAGTACTAGAACTTACATAATTTTGCTTTGGGCACTAGATATTGATATTTTCTTTCAGGAAAAAAAACAAACCCAAAACCGAAAGTTAAATCTACAAATTAGTTGCACCTGTGCATTCTTTTACTCCAGCTTTTATTGCTGAGGAAAGGTTAATATGCTTCCTTCTCCTTTTGGCTCTGGGTTATTAAATACTGAAACTGCTGCTGTGAAACTGGCACTTGAAGTAAAATCTCCACTGGGGCACAGATAAAGCAAACTCTGTCCATATTTTTTGTCTGTGTTTGTGCTGCCATTATCTGGAGTGTCTTTCTTGTACTGTGGCTGGTTCTTTTTTGGCAAACTCCAGAACCAGGAATTTGCACACTCCAGAAGCAGGAATTCCTGTACCATGTCAAACCCTGTATTTTCCTTGGAATATTGCTTTATTCATCATTGCTTCCATCTCACTCTCTCTCTCTTAAATTTCTTTGATATCTTAGAGAGCTACAGATATACTGAAATATGGATAAAGAAGATGATCTAGCCCTGTTTCTTATCATAGAATGATTTAGGTTGGAGAAGACCCTTAAGACCATCAGGGGTAACCATTCCACCAGCATTGGCAATTCATGTCCCCAAGTGCCACATCCACATACCTCCAGGAACAATGACTACAGACAGCATTCTCTGGGCAGCCTGTTCCAGGCCTTGACAGTCCTTTCAGTGAAAAAAATATTCCTAATGTCCAATTGAAGTCTCTTCTGGTGCAACTTGGGGCCATTTTTTCCTCACCTATCTCTTGCTCCTTGGCAGAAGAGCTCAACCTCCACCTGGCTGCACCCTCCTGTCAGGGAGTTTTAGAGTATGACAAGATCTCCTCTGAGCCTCCATTTCTCCAGGCTAAACATGCTCATCTCCCTCAGCTTTTCCTCGTCAAACCTGTGCTCCAAATCCACCCCCAGCTCTGTTGCCTTTCTCTGGACTCACTCCAGCCCCTCAATGTCTCTCTTCAAGTGTAATTTATAACAAAGTCACAGAATAGCTCAGTTTCCACAATAGCTATTGCTTGATGACTATTAATGAAATCAATAGCACTCCTTGAATCCCAATAAGCATTTCTGGCATCTTAAATGATATTTGAATATTTATTATTTCAAATGCTTATAGCTTTGCTACAAAAGAAAGAAAATATCATCTTTATGAAGGTATTCTGTGTGAAATGTCAGTGTTTCTACTGCTTCGCTCAATTTTTTCACCTTATCATGGGGATTTTCTGGTTCTCTGTTCCCCACCATAAATTCAGATCAATAATGCTACTTAATAATTTAAATTGTTTTTTGTTAATAAAATAAAATATTAAATAATAAAAGTGGTTCGTAAGTCCTCCTAACTTTAATTGGCACTCTTCTGATCTATTTGACAACTAGTTGGTATGTTTATACATTCCTTTCCCTCTTTGGTAGTCTGTCCAATGCTGATTGTTATTTTTCTTGTAAGAGCAACAGTGAGCCTCAAATAATTAAAGATCATGATTGATATAATATTTTATATTATAAAGATAATAAACATTTTTGTTTTTTGAAATACTGAATAAATATTTTGCTCTTGAAATGCATTATGAATGCATAATGAATGATCTCTATAAGCTTTCTCAGATTGAAAAAATCCTAGTGGCTTTTGCAAAGGACCGTCTGATATTTTCTTAAGCATAAAATAAGTTAATGTTTTGTACACATTTTCATCTCTCAGGGTTTTCATTAAGCTAAATGTTATTGAAACAATATTTACAGAATGCTCTAAAACACATTATCAAAGAGAAAAAAAATTGCACAAAAATATTCCTAGAGTAACAACATGCATAAAGTATTTCCATCAGAAGTAATATACCAAGATGATTTAGTACCTGAGATTCTGTTACTGCATGCCAGAATTGTGAACTTTTTGTTCAGCAACAGCAAAAAACCTTTGACTATTGTTTTGACCATAACTATTGTTGTGATTGTATTTCATATGTCTTCATAAAAGTATTATTTATTTTTCTGAAAAAGAAAGGAAAAAAGCAAACAACAACCTACTGGAAATGCTGTTAAATAGCAAATAGACAACTCATTGTGTACAGATCTTACTCAAAGTTATTAAGGCTGATGGATACCTGTTTTTTGGTTTCAGTATCTTCTGGTTTAACTATATATTTTATTAAAGGGAATATGCATAAATAGGATTTGACTTGGCCAATCAGTAAAAGAACGTGAATCGAGTGATGAGATGCTTTTGGTGAAGCTGAGTTTTGTTGCGAGATTGTTTGATTTATATTTTTCCCCAGTAATGATCTGTACACTGTGCTGGAATTTAGAACATGTTTTACCTAATTCCCTACTAGGGTAGGAATCCTATTGATTGAAGGGAAGCTAGATTAATATTAATTTGTAGGTCTCTTTTCCTCTTTTTTTTCCCCCAAAATGTTAAGACTTCCTGTTCCAGAAACACATCTACCATGGTTGGTTCTTGACCAAAATCAACCTCAATTTTTTTCCCCCTGCTTTTGTCTGGGAACTGGGTCTTCCCCATAACTGTTCTAGTCAAGAATATCTATGTTACTAATCTAGAACAGAAGAGTCATCTAATTGAGCTGTTGAGGTTCCTGTGTCTTTTTCTCTCCATGGCATAGTACACTGTGTCCTGCTATCCCCAAAATATTTAAAATCCCCAACAAGCATGCTTCAGTCATACCAACTGAACAAAATTAACATACTTTCACTCCTGACTGTTGTGAGAGCACCATTATCTTCAGATGAGAAAGATAAAAATTATGCATACACTTTGTAATGTTCCATTCAAAGTTTACCTAGTCTTGCAATCCAGACAGCATTCTTTATACTCTCAGAAATTATATATTCGTAATACACAAGCATAATGATGATTTGTAAAGAAGCCAGGTTATTCTCTGAAGGTCTATTTTAATATTTTCTTCGGGCAGAAATACTAGGATAGTCTTTCTCCATAATTATAGGGGTCATTACCAGCCTTTCAATGCAAGAGAATCAATAGTTTAACTCAAAGTGAGAATATTGCTGTTAAGGTTTGGCAGGAGAGCTGAGAAGGACTTAAGAACTCTTAGTGAAATTTTCTGAGTCATTGAAACTCTTCATGGGCATGAATCAATTTCAGCTAATTTCCTATCTCAAACTGGTGAAAGTAGTTTCTAAATTATTGTCAACCAAATACAAATAAGAAAATAATTAAAAAAAAAAGTAATAAAAGTAATAATTTATGAAACTGAATTGAAAAAGGAGAAAGATCTGAAGTGGTCTACCTAAAAATATCAGTATATTTTCTGTTTTGATTTCTTTCACAATTGCTTTTGAGGGCTTTTTCTGTTTGTTTGATTTTTGTGACTAAAAGAATATCATATATTGAATAATTATATATAACCATGTACTGTAGAAAAACAGTGAATGTAGTTCTTCAGACTTATTTGACAAAAAATTATTTCTATGGCTGGAATTTTTTGTGCTGTCATCAAAGTTTTCAAAATCTCTCAAATATTCATGGACTTATATTTTCTTTCTTAACCACAGCAAAAAGCATTTTTTTTTTATCTTTGCCATTATTCTACTTTGATTTCTGACAAATCCTGGTTTTCTTAGCTTTCCAAATATGAGTATCTCTGTCTCACAAGGAATGCTTTTCTCACCCTTGGAATTAACTTGGTCTTTTAGGTTTAGTACTTGTTTTGGTTTTGGTTTTGTCTGTTTGGGGTTTTTTTATTATGGTTTTAATTTTTTATTTTACTGCTATATTTCAGTTCCATTTCCAGTTTTTGCTTAGCTCATGTACTTTTCAGTTTTGTTTGTTCTTTCCTATTTTAAACTACTAGCCTGCCTATTTTCACAAGAATATTCTACTACTCTCCACATTTTGTCTATTAAAAAATAGGTGCATCATCAGCCTTCTTACTACTGTAAAATAATTGAAGAAAATGTTTTTTTTCTGTAGTTTTATCATATACAATATATAAAATTATCTACAATGGCTATACCCACAAAGGATTTATATTTTGAGTCTCTTTGGGGTTTTTTTTGCTATGTCTTCACTAATTTCCTATACTTATTGAATGTGGTTCTTTTACCAGAGGTAGAAGTTTTCCATGTCTGGAATGTATCTATCAGATGGTAATAGAAGAAATTCTATCATTTAATATTTAGACATCTGTTAATATAATAAGGATCTGGTAAAATCTTGCAGGTATTTATAATGAAATAACAGCACTGAAGAGTTGTAAGCTTTTCTTGTACCAAGGGAAGAGGACTCTTGTGAAAATCAATATAAGATACAAAAAGTTGTTTCCCATCCGTGTAGAAATGCTTTGAGGATACTATTCCTGTTAAAAAGCAAAAAATGTATAATACAGATCATTCAATACACTGGCCTTGTGAGGAAAAATCCATCTTATAAACTCTTCTTACACTTAATTTTCTTATTATTTACTTTCAAAGAGCAAAATTGTTGAGTTTTGATTAATTTAACCTGTTTGGTTTCTTCTGGAGTGAAAAGTAACTTCTCTTCAGCAATGGATCTGAAGGCTACTTAGAACATTGCTTATTTGATGAAAGTCAGTGAAATACTGTAACTGTACTGTTGAGAATGTTAATGTTTAACTTTTTTCCTATATGGTTTTGGTTATGAGCAACATGTTTTAAGGTATATAATACAGCATGAACTATGGTATCTTGGAAGAAAAATGGAGAATTAGGAAATAAAAAACCAGCAAGGTGTAGAGATTACTTTACAATGCTAAATATGATTATAAATTGCAGTTAGTAGACATGTGCATAAGGACCAGTGTGTAGCAATGTATTGGAAGTAGTAACACACAGTAATTAACAGCCTCTGCCCAATATTATTGCAAGATGAAAAAACCCCAAAACAAAAGACAAAGGAACTGCTCAATGTATTAATGGATACACTGTGAGTAACACAGTGGCAGCAACTGCTTGTTCTGTGAACTGCTGTCTGTGATGGGAGGTTTATCTGAGGGTTTAACCAAATTGAAAGCAAAGGAAGTGCCTCTGGGGAAAGGAAGATTAACCATAAATTAAACCTGAGACAACAAAGTCGTCCTGGCTGTTCTGGCCAATGCAGAAACACAAGGGCTGCCCATGAGAGAACTGCTAGAGCTGCAGAATGCTAAGGGAAATAATTTTAGCTTTTTGAATTTTACATTGCCATGTTCTTTTAAATTATTTTAATAATTTCGATTTCTTTCCTCTCAGAGATACACACTTTTTTGCTTGATAGCAGGATCTTTGCACAAACAGGTCAAGATCCTGCACGCTGACTGCAGGCACAGCCAATATGGAAAGAAATGGAGGAAAAAGTAATATGACATAGAGCAAACAGAATAAAAACCAAAAAAAATTATAGACTCCTGGTTTTACTGTCTCTCTTCCTGAAACTTGAATGCCTAATTGTTGGAGATTTTTTCACCCCAGGTAAGACAGTGGTAATTGTAACTGCATGAATTTGAGTGTATACCTATAACTCAGATAACATTTGTAAACTTCCACCCAGGCTTGCCAAAGTATAAACAGTGTTTGATACTTTACTTGCAAGTATATGCAAATTGATCTTAAACTGAGAGAGACAACAAATGAGCCAGGTCTTCTGCTGATGTAAGTCAAACAGTTTTGACTATTGACTAAAATGGCATTATGCCAAGTTAAATCATCAGAGAATTAGGACCACTTAAGTTTCAAAAGTGCATCTGAAAAACTGTTGTATTTTAAATATTGGTGAAACCCCTCTACAGTTATTTTGGTTTCAAGGGAAAAAGCCAGAATCAGTTTGGGTTTATGCTAGTATTGCATCCTCTTTTATAAGCAATACAGGCAACAGGTCCTGGACATCTACTTGTAGTGAAGTCACTTGACTGTCGGCTTTTTACAAGGCACACTGCATTCTTCCTCTCCCCTCTGCCCTTGTTTGTGCTACACAGAACCACAGAACAATCTGTGTTCGAAGGGATCTTGAGTCCAGCACTGGAGTGAATGTCCCACACAACAGACAATGTCATGGAAAAAAGAAAAGAACATTTTCTGCCACACACAAATGATAAAATGGTGCTGTAGATAAAACTACATTGGTTTCATTCTTAATTAGTCTTGAAACTCAGTCTTGAGAAGAGGATGCTCAAATAAGGAAATACAGAACCCCATGGGAAAAATTCAAAGGCACAACTGATGGATTAGGGCTTTTAAAATATATCATCCTGCTTATAAAAAAGATTTTTTTTAGCTGAGAATATGTAAAAATTGAGAAATTGTATAAAGTCTTTTTTCATAGAGAAGAACAATAGTAATGGAATTTTGGCAGTGAATTTTGTTAGTGTTTTATTGAAATAAATTTTCACAAGAGAAGAATTCATATTTGAATACAAAGTAAGTCATCATTTAATATTTTCTATTTTCTATTATGAACAAATATTTAAATACAGGGTGCTTTTAATTTTAAATATTTAAATCTGTTACAAGGGATGTTCTGGCTACTTGAGTGATTAAAAAAATGGAATGAAGAAGTCATGTCTAAGCATTCCCCATAAACTCTATAATATCTTTAATTACACCAGTCCCATACTCTATAAATTTTCCCATTTCACCTCTCAATAGTTACCAAAAATTAACCTGTGATTCCTTTTGACTAAATAATACATATTCTGCATATCTTAATTTCAGTTATACAGCAAAACAATTGACTTAACACCTTTTTTCCTCTTATTCCTCTTAAAATATTATAAAGGAAAAGATTGAAGAATGTGCTGCTTATGGATGGGATATAGTTAATTTTCTTTATAGTAGCTTGTATGGGGCTGTGTTTTTAACCACAAAAAATAAATTTCATATTCTTTCTGCAATTCCAAACAATGATTTTGTTTCAAAAATTGTAGAAGAATCTATAATTTTTACTCCACTCCAATATGCATTCTCCATATTCTCCTAGCTGCTCCAAAATTCAGAATCATTGTCCATTGTTCTCTACCTTGAAACATGTCTCTATAACCATGTCTTCTCCCAGTAATTACACTCTCACAACTTGTTACTTTCCACTCTTTTTTTCTATAACTCTTTGTAGGGTAAGGCTTGGAGGAGCAGCAAGTAGGAGACATCAATACAGAGCACACTGCACTCCTAGCTGACAGCTAGGTGAAATTGTACTAATAAAATCATTCATTAGGTTAGGAATGTGGTTCACTGCTGAAAATTCATCTGAGTTTTTTAATGATTCCCAGAAGAGAATATGATCCAGTAAGGTAACTCCATAGCAGGTCACCACCCAAAGGCTCTTGTCCAAGTCTCCACCGCTGGAGGTGGAACTGAGTGAGGAGGATCCAGTCCCAGCCTGGGTTCCTGAGGGCGTACACTCCAGAAAAGGCAAAGTCTGCCTGTTTCTCCAGCTCTTTATGCTCTCTTTGCCACTCTAATTTGACTAGACTCAGACCTTCCTGTCCACCTGCTGCTTGTCTCAAACCAGTACCTCCTTATGACATTTTCTGATTATTCCTCTGTTACTTGCTCCATTTCATAATATGTTTCTGACCTTGATTGCCTCAGCTCCATCAATTCTGCTTCTTTCTTTTTTAATACTTCAGTGCAACTTCCCTCCCCTGTCCACCCTTCATTCCCCAGACTTTTTAACCATCCAGTTTAAGTCCAGTTTCTCATGTCTGGCAGCTCCACCATCCCCTTCATTCATCTGTGGTTCCTTGTGCTGTCTCATGGTCTTCTGCTTCCCAGGTCTTGATCTTAGTCCTTTTTTAAAGCATATTTTGTCACTCTTACACAGATTCTTCATCTCTGCCTATTTTCTGCACAGCAACTTTTTCCCTTCTTGAATCTGTTCATCCCAAGATGTTAACAATATTGCTGATGGGCTTGGCTATGGCTGTGGTGGGTCCATCCTGCAGCTGGCTGGCATTGGCTCTGTTGGACAGGGGGGAAGCTTCTGGCAATTTCTCACTGAAGCCACTCCTGTAGGTCCCTTGATGCTAGCAGAACCTGGCATGCAAACCCAGTACAACTGATCATGAAGAGTTGTTCCTCTCAGTATCAGCTGATGTATAGGAAGTGTAGGCATGTTGTTTCAAACATTGATGGTGAACTCTTACCCTGCCTCCCTCTACAAATATAGGTTATTTACTTACTTATTTTAGAAGAAATAAACATTTACAGCAAAGGAATTTCAACCCCATCTGAATCTTTATCATCTATTACTCTTAACAGTGTAAGTTGGTGCCATTGTTAGCAACTGAAAAAAGGTTATACTGATAAATGTTGATGGGAAACTGTATTAAAATGCATGAGCATATTGTTTACATTATGCTCTGTTTAGCCTCTTGCCTTTAGTGGGATTACAGGACAGTAACAGGGACCAAAACAGAGACAACTTTGGGGATTATGGATGCAGAGTTCTGAGAGCAGTGGCCCATCAGAATATATCAAAGGGCATAATCAGTGTTTATAATGATTGTATAGTGCTTACATAAATTCCTGCATTCTGACTGATAATAGCCTTCAGCTAGGGGCCATTTGCATTCAGAATAGTTACAGAGAAATTGGTTTATTGCCTGCAACAATTCTATACCTATATAATCAAGAATAATACATTTTCTTACAGACTACAGAAAACTAATTTATAATACAGAAGACTTTTACAAATAGAAGGAACTAAAAATAGCACTCTTGTCCATGGTACACTTGACCTGCAGCCAGCATTCCTACTGCTATATTTTGTCTCAATGCAAATCATGTTGAAGATTACCTTCTGTCAGAATGAAGAGTACGTAGAAATATAGATCCTGCTTATAAAAAACATTGCTGAAGTGAAATTTATAGAAGAATGGAAGGTCTGGGGATAATTTATGGATTGACCAAAATAGCATTAATAGCTAAATTAAGTTTTCTTTGCATTTCATAGTGTAGTTTTGGGTTTAGTTTTTGGGTTTTGGGTTTTTTTTTCAGTTGCGTTTGCCTGGTATAAGTGTTCTCCTTTGAAGTTCAGCTTCTCTGTTTTAGTTTTCTTGTACAGAAAATGTTTTCCCATACATATCAGGTTAACTGGTGGTCATGGTGAATATAGTCCAGATTTTAAGATTTCCTTCTTATTTACAATCTAGTACAAATTTTGAGATGGCTTATTTGCTGCATAAATGGAAAACACATTAATACACACCTGAAAAATACCTCGATACCTTAAGATGAGAATACCGTCCTTCCAGGATTAGGAACTATTTTAGTATATATGAATCATTAAACAATAAGGTTGATAAGTATCCATGTTCCTTTCCCGTCTAGAGCAACTGTTTTTTGGTCATCCCTTTCTAAAATATCTCAGCAGAAAGATAGTAGAACTCATTTTACTGCAGTATTTATGGATGGTCTACAGCTCCTTTTTTGGGTGTTTAATATGCCATAAGGGAGTTTCTGAGACAGTGAAACAGACTCTCTGAGATTATCAAACTCTACTGAGAAGGACTTTGCTGTCCCAGAAATGCTGAAGCTGAACTCTGCTCTCAGTATGCCTAGAATTTGTTAAAATGTGCACCTGAGACTAAACTGTGGGAGACTATTAGGGCCATGGAGGAGATGGAAAACAACATTTTCGCGGTAGGATTTGATGAGTAGAGAGATCAGGAGAAGCAATTACACACCTGAGTTTTCTTCAAGGCAGACCAAAACAAGATAGTGGTGGTTTCACCCAGCCGTCATGTTTCAACTCACTGCTGAAAACCACTTTCACATTGTTGGGCAGACAACGACATTGTGTTTGGTCTCTAATTTTTAAAATTTACTTACATTATATATATTTTTTAAATGTCTGCTCTTGTTCATTTGGACATTTTCTTTCAAACGGGAAGAGTTCTTTTTCCTCTTACTAGCTAATTTGTGTATTCTAAGAGAATTGAGAAACTTTTAAATGTGTCAGTGGAAAATATTTTGATGTTCTTCAGAATGCCTTGTATAAAACAATAATTTCAATCTTTTTATGTATATTTTTATTAACTTTCAGCAAATTCTATAAGCTATGAGTTGCGCACAATGTCAGAAAAAGAGATTTAAAAAAAAGACTGCTCTAAAATGTAGGTTCAATGGTCATGTAATGTGTGAATTCCCTCCTTAATGAATACAATTGGAGTCAGTTTCCCAGAATGCTTCCAAAAAATCTTGGAAACAAAAAGTACCACTGGTCACTTTTCATTGTAGAAAAGGCCTTTGTATAGCAAAAAGACAAAAGTCAACCTATGGTCAACAAAATAGTTCCAAAAATTTGTGGAAAATAGACTATCAATCTAGTTAAATGATTGGTTTATGTATTTATTTTTGAATATTTCCCTTCCCATTTCTATGTATTCAAATTTCAGTGAGAAATGATATTTGTAAATAGAAAACTACTAAGTAGTAGATTTTTTCACTTCTTAATAGGCTTGTTATGACATATTAAAGTAAACTCTGGAAATTGGAGTGTGCTTCTCCTTTATCTTGTAAATATTCCATATATAAAATCAAATGAAAATAGTATAACAGTTTAATATTTAGAATTATTTTAGTCTTAATTATTATGAAATACAAGATCATAAAAAAATGTAATTGTCCTGTCAGTAACTAATTCTTTGTTTAAAGTGATGGCATATGTGATTAAATTTCAACTTACAACAATTTCAATTAGACTAATGAAAACTAATTATGAGTATTTCCAGCCACATTGGGAATATCAGTTCAGTAATTTGTCTGCTATATATTTAAAATCTACCTGTGTAACATTGTGTGTTTTATACAGGTTTTGTTGTAAAGTTGGTTATTTTTTATAAGTTAAGATTATGGTTTGACCTCATAATGGTTTGTTCCTGAGTTGTTTGTTCCCTGTTTTCCCTTCAGTAACCTGTCTCTTAAGGTGACCGATCCACTAGTCCTTCCCCTTATGTCCTTATAAGTTTATCTCCTCCTCCTGATGCTGCCCAGTTTCCCTGTCCATCATTGTAACCATCCCCCCTTTATTTTGAGAAATTTCAATGTCAATTATCCCTTACTTAAGATATGATTTGTCTCCTGAGTCTTTTCCCCCCTGTACAATCCTTATTGGTTCAGTTGTGTCCCTCGCTCCTCCCTTGGGCTCCGTTTATTGGTTCCCTCGTGTCTCCTCCCGTCACGCCCATCCCCTTTATCAGTCCCTCCCAAACGTCCTTTCCCTGATACCATCACTGGCCCTGTCTGGGTCAATGAAGTGTCGTGGCATCTATACGCGTGTCCGCTCCTTCCTTCCTTCACCTCAGTGCTTCGCAGTCCTGCTCTCCTGCGCCACCACGCCACAGATGGCACCACTACCCAGGGTTCTTGCAAAGAACCTGGGAGTGGCAGAATTCGTGGTCTCCACCAGCCACTCTGGGAGCGGCTAGCCAGCACATGTCAGCTCCTGTGGCTGCAGGACGAGATTACATACCTGTATATGCCAACAGATTTCTTTGTCAGGTTTCATGCTAAAAACATGACATAAATTATGAGAAAATCAAAGTAAATAACTGAATAATCAGATAAAATGCTAATGTAGTTTAGAGATTCATTATGCATCTTGCTAATGTCCCTGTAGTAAATATTTCAGTATATGTCCCTTCAATACGTGTCTCTTACAGGCTTGGCATTAAGTAATCATGACAATGATATTTGTAGCACCAAAGAAATGGACCATAGGAAAACAAAATAAGATTCATGTTTCTTGCAACTGAAATGGAAAATTACTATTATATGACTGTAACAGATTATCTTTTACTTTGAATCTATCAGTTGTCTGGATGTAACAAGCCTGAAGGGATTTAATAGCTGGTATAGTAAATTACATTTTTTATTGAAAATTTGTAACAATATTATTTTCTAATGGAAACAGGATTTATTTTGCATTAAAAATTCCTAGTAATTAAATACAAAATAATTTAATTTTACTTAATTTATTTGTAAAAATAGAAAAAAAATTGAAGGGCTTGCAAAATTCTAAACATACTCAGGAAAGATAAATTAGTCCCTAAATAGTTAAAATATTGGCTTATGAAAAAGCTCAAATGGGACCAGGAAAACTGAGAAACCTCTGTAGGTATATGCACCTCTCACATCTCTGGTATTACAGAGAAGTGCTGTTAAAGTTATTTAACAGCTATCCCTATATTTGAAATTCTTATAAGATCTTGTTAAGAAAATATTTAAAAAATAGCCAATTTCCACTGAAACTGCCTTTGAATGATCTGAAACTTTTCCTCTAAAATGATGGGACAAGAGCATGCCCAAAATTTTTGCAATTTTTTGAACAAATACTGAATGTCAGGATATATGTAAGGGAACATCTGTTTTTTCCTTCTGTTTAACTTAGTACAAAATATTTGAAATTTATTTTGGCCATCCTGATTATTGAAAAGAAGTCTGAGTTACCCACTGGCATTCTAAAAGAATACAGAAATGTGTTGAAGTTTTTGAAAATATTTACTCTTCAAGTGCACTGGTTTTTATCTGCCTGAGGCTATTTCTCTGTGAAACTTCATTTCATCTTACTTCCTGATTTGCCTTTACTAGTAGGATAAAGAATCAATGAGTCTAATTTTTTGAAGATTTTTAACATTACTAAAAGATCATCATGTGAATAGCTGTGTGGTTACCTAAGAATTTAATGTTACATTAATTTAAGGGGAAATAAACATTTGGAGCAAATGTCACTAAGTTAAATTGTTTAACTAATGGTTTTCAGGAAAGTGGTGTTTACCTTCCACTTTCTTTGGCATTATGACTTTTCATTTTGAGGGAACGCTGGGTGAGAGGTCAGTAGCAACTAATACACCATTCTAGAGAGAATGAAACTCAGAAATTATTAGCTTAATGGTTAAGAGCACTCATTATATCTGTGAAAGGTCTGCAGCCTAGAACAAATAGACTGTTGTCTCTCAGTTAAAAGACCATAAAATTTCTAAATAGGTATTTTCACCTAATGGTTAGAGGGCCAAGAGTTCCCATATTAGACTTATTTCTAATTCAATCACTGAAATAGGATGCATGACTTCACTTGGATTAGAAAACTAATGGGAAAGAGCCAAAGGTTCAGCCTTTTGATTTTATGGGAGTTACTCAAGTATTTAATTTTTAAGGTAGAAAGTATTTTTGGATATATTAGTGCAGCTCATATATAAAAATGGGATATACATGTCATAAATGTGCATAGGTATGAAACACTACTCACATGGAAACAGTAACATTACACACAATAGATAATAATTTATTAGTAGGAAAACACTGAGATTTTATTTGCTTTAACAAAGTATCTATTAAACTCCTATAGTTAATTCACAGGTGGGCAGACCCACCATTGGCCAATACTGAGTCCATCACTTTTGGCACTGGTAGCACCTCTGTGATAATGTATTTAAGTGTGATAAATAGGTATAATTCATGCTGATAAAATTGAAAGAGTAATCAATATTGGTACCGTAATTAATATTTGGGAATAAATAAAATGGTTAAAAGTTGTAATGTTTAAAGAAGAGAGGGAGAGGAGGGGCTCCACCCCCCCCCCCTCACCCCCCTGGCAGATGTTCCCAAGGTCCACAGGAAAGGCCGGAGATGCAGATGCTATAAATGAACAAGACCCTGGATTGAGTACCAAAAATTGCTAATTATAAAGGGATTTATTGCTTCAATTTGTAGATGCAGCGATATGTGCTCTTGGCTTACATTGTACTGGCTTGGTGCGCATGTGTAACCCAAAGGTGAATTAAAGGACAAAGAGGAAGACTACAATTTTTCATCAATTAAGACCCCCAAAGACTTGTGTGACCACCAAACTGAGTGGTGGCACATGCACACTAAAAGGTGTTCATGAGGACAGAGATAGGTAGATGACGAACCGGAACTAGGAGAATATGGTGTTAACACATGGCATATAAGGGGGGAGTCCAAGAGCCCTGCACTCCGTACCCCGCGGTTATCTTTTGCTTATGTGCTATTATTAGAACCAAATTATCCCTTATTAATATATTTTCTAAACTATTCAATTAAAATTGTTGATATTTCAAATATTGTTTGGTTTTTTTATGAGGGGATAATTAGACAAACATAACATAAGGAAGGGTAAAAAACACCATGCAGCAGCTCTGAGAGTGGAGTGAGAATTTGTGAAACAACGATGTGGTCAAGGACAAGGACAATGCAGAAGGAAGGGGAGGAGGTGATCCAGGTGCTGGAGGAGATTCCCCTGCAACCCATGGTGATGCAGGCTGATACCCTGCAGCCTGTGGAGGACAGCAGTGGAACAGCCCATGGAGGACTCCACACCGGAGCATGGACACACCTTAAAGGAAGCTGCAGCCTGTGAGGAACCTGTGCTGGAGCAGGTTCCTGGCAGGAGCTGTGCTCTGTGGAGAGGAGACCCTGCAGGACAGGGTTTCTGGCAGGAGCAGTGGCCTGTGGAAAAAATTTCAGGAGCAGTCCACTCCATGGACAGGACTCATGCTGAAACTGTTCATGAAGCATTGTTTCCCATGGGAAAATACTTCCCACACTGGAGCAGGGGAAGAGCATGGGAAGGAAGGAGCAGCAGTGGTGACATTTTATGAACTGACTACAACCTCCATCTCCTGCCCACCAGCACTACTTATGGGGAGGAGATAGGAGCTATGAATGCAGTCATGAGTTGAGCTTGGCAAGAAGGAGGTGAGGAAAAAAAGTGGGTTTTGTTTCTTCTTATTTCTTACTATCCTACTCTGTTATTGTTTAGCAATAAATTAAATTAATTTCCCCAAGTCAAGTCTGTTTTGCCTGTGACATTAATTAATGAGTGACCTCCCTGTCCTCATATTGATCCTAAAGCTTTTTCTTTGGATTTTCTTCCTCTATCCTCTTGAGGGTGGGAGTGATGGTGTCTTGGTGAGCAGGAGGGTTAAACCACTGCACCACATTATGTTTTTGGCATGCCCCTTTTTCACTGTTCTATGCTGTTTTATCTTGGCTTCTGTAGGTAGGTATTTTGTGTTTTATGATGATGACAACCTCATTATTAAAATGCCAGCCATTATGAGGAAAGAGAATGCTCCACTTAGATCCATGTGATAGGGAGAAATCTAGCATGCAAATGTCTGAAAGTATAGTGTTAAAATCTCTGTTTTTCTTCTTCAGTTCCAAGTCATGACAAAGAAAAAGAAACTCCATGTTCTTACCATGACACTCTTCCTTCTTCTAAATTACATCTAGCAACTCATGTGAGTTTTAAATGGCAATTCTACTTGTGTTGGTTTTAACACTATTTTTTCCCCTTGTAAGATTTTCAAATATAACTAGAAAATTAGTCTGTAAAATAAACTGACACTAGGGCTTCAACACTATTTCAGTTCTGAGACAAGAAGAGAAGAGAAAAAGAAGAGAAGAGAAGAGAAGAGAAATAATAGAATATAATAGAAAATGAATAGAATAGAATAGAATAGAATAGAATAGAATAGAATAGAATAGAATAGAATAGAATAGAATGTTGCAGATTATGTTTATCTTTTCATAGTTTTACTCTGTCTTAAACAGAAGTTTCATGGATATATTTTGTATAGTTTCATGGATATATTTTGTATATTATCAAAATATGCTGGAGAGAGGCTGTGTACAAGGGAATGTAGAGACAGGGTGAGGGGGTAGGGGTTTAAACTGAAAAGGAGTAGGTTTAGATTAGATATTAAAAAGAAATTATTTACCATGAGGATGGTGAGGCACTGACACAGAGTGCCCAGAGAAGTCATGGGTCCACCATCCCTGGAAGTGTTCAAGATCAGGTTGTATGGAGCTCTGAGCAACCTGATCTAGAGGAAGGTGTTACTGTCCTTTGTAGGGTAGTTGGAACTAAATAATCTCTTAGGGCAACTGTGCACTGGAATAGATAACCCAGAGAGGGTGTGGAGTCTCCCTCACTGGAGGTATTCCAGAACCATCTGGATGCAACCCTGTACATGCACTCTGCTTGAGCCTGCTGGCCCTGCTTGAGCAGGGAGGTTGGACTAGATGTCCCACTGTGATCCCTTCCTATCTGACTCATTCTGTGATGCTATGTTATTTTGCCTAGAACTTTGAGAAGAGTTTTGGAGATAACAGGTTGGGGAAGAATGAATACTTTCAGAGGTGACAAGTACAACTAGACTGCACTGACTTAAACCTACAAATAAGAATTATAAACAGCAGAGACATGGAGAATCTTGTCACTCTCCTGATAGTACTTTGCATTTACTTCTGTGTTGTTTTGGGCTTTTGCTTTCTTGCTTACTTTTGTTTAATCCCTTAAATTCCAAAACAAAATGTAAAACTAGCCTTTTCTATTTATCATCTTGGCAAAAACAGAAGTCACGGGGAAAAGTTGTTGATTCTCAGTTGCTTCTGCCAGAAGTCACACTGATTTCTTCAAGAAAAAAAGAGCTCAGATCCTTTTCCTGGCAGCATACAATATTTTCATGCTAATTTGTATCTCTACACTGATAATTGAGAAGTCTGCTGTTAGGCAGTAACCTTTGAGGGCAAATTTTCCTGGAATGACAAAAAACAGGGGAGCAGATGGGAAAATACAGCATGACGCAACCAGAAATGAGAAAAGGATTAGAAAGAAATTTAAAAACCACAAAAAGCACCATACTTCTAAATTCTCTACTATGAACCCTTGCCAGAAATTTGATATGTTTTCTTTTTCTTTTTTTTTTCTTCTTTTTCTTTTTTTTTTTTTCTTCCTGGAACTTCCCTTCCCTTTCCTTCTTTGTTTTTTACTTTCTTTTCAATATCCAGGTACAATTGAATGGAGTGCTGTTCATGGCAAAAAAGTGTAGTAAAAAGGTAGGCAATATTTAGAGTCATAGAGTATGCTTATCTTTTAGGTAAAGACTGATCAGTAGGAGCTTATTCAGATCAGAACTGGCAAACAGCACCTTCAGAATGTATAAGGAGGTTAAATACTTTCTCATTCAAGTCATACTTGCTGCTCTCTGATTTGACTTGTTAACCATCTTCTGTTCTGGTAATACCAGTGAAGGTTGTTACTAAGTAGATAGTGATAAATACCTGTTGGATTTATTATCATGATGGTTACATATTAAATGACAGTTTAAAAAGTCTTTTCAATAAAAAGCTCTAATTTTTTTCTTCTTTAAATTTTAAATTTTAAGTGATTACTACAAAGCCTGAATCTTCATTTCTTACAGAAAGAAAACAGATGTTTCCATGCTTGTAGCTGATTTTATAAAGCAGCTCATTATCTGCAGAAATGCCAAACCTTTGTTTTGTTCCCATATGCTTTCATATTATGTACACTTTTGCAGAGATACTAGAGCGTACATGTTTGAAGTATTAGGTACAAGAGATACAGACTGATCTGTCATTCTGAATCATCCTTGCAAATGCTCATGAAGTAAAATCAAGTCACATCCATCTAATCCCTGACACATTAGACACTCTTGCTTTGATAACCTGGCCCTGCACAATTTTATCAGTATGAGTAGCCAGCTTGTTTCTTTTTTTTATTCAATTTTTCACAGCGAAAGACAAAATCTTACAAACAGTTCAGTAAAATGAAATTGTCTTCATCTCTGGTCAAGAAAAATGGTGTCCTGTATGGATTCAAGCAGCCTTGTTTCCCACAGAGGTTTGCATTTCCAGTATGATGTGTTAAAAGTTGCAAAACTAAAGAGAAAAATAAATAAGCTGAGTAGGGAAGTGTAAATAAAATTCAAAGTTTGGTAATGAAAAAAAATTCAGTTATCCATGTCAGATTTAGAAGGAGGGAAGATTATTCAGAAACAGTTCTTCGATATGAGGACATAAGGATTAAATAGTAATTCAGTGCATTTTGTGTTTTGTTATGTGATGAATCAGATGTAATATAAAGAAAACTGAAAGGCAATTTAATGAAAAAACATGAGCTAGCTGATTATTTGTGGTCAAGAAGAATGTTTTAGCTTTGTGCCCATGAAACATCTCCTGAAAAATTTGTTTTAATATATTATTTTCTTCTATATTGGACTCTTAGTATTTCAGTTGCTGTTATTTCTACTTGGATGCTGCAGAATGCTAGTTTATAAAAAGAAGAAAGATCCGTTTTTCAGTTCTAGAGGCAGTTGACTGATGGACTCATTTGAACTAGTAGAAAACCTATGTAGCATCTGGAGCAGGAAAATAAGGAAATGCTGAGGAAAAATTGCCAATAGCAATTTTTCCTCAGCATTTCATGAAAACACTTCATAAAAACGCTGGTCCATCATTATGCACAAGCTGGTACATCAGTGGGTTTTTTTGAGGTATCTGAATTTAATAGTCAAAAGTTACAATTTCAATAATTGCCATTTGAAATAGTGTTGGTTGATTCATTTCTCAGTGATTATTGTTTATTTGACTGGATTTCAGTCAAAAGTCAGCATCACATCATAGAACATTGTCTGTTATCTATCAGACAATAGGACAATACCAGAAAATAGGTACTAGGGTACAGATGGATATTCCCTTAACTGGAATTTTCCAAAAAATATTTATTTTTTGTGAAAAACATCCATCACCTGTTTTTAAAATTTTAAAAGTTTAATAGTAATGAAATGGTTATAAAGATAGTAATAAATTTAGAGTAATAAAAATTTGGACAATTAGGATTAGGACAATATGAGACAATAAAAACAAAGAGTTACGAATGGTCTGGGTACCTTTTCCTGGGCAAAATGAGCCCAAAAAAGGCCACTCATGAACAAAGGATTAACCCTTAAGAGCAATAGCCTGTTGCATATTCATACACCTCATACATGATGCAGCTTCTTCCTCTGAATCCTGATGGCATCTTCAGGGCTGATTAAGGCAGGAAGATGTTTGTTTCTTCTGATAGGGGAGCAATAAATTACGATGAAATAATATAATTTTAAACTGTAATTATAGTTCATAGTTATTACCTAAAAGTAATTTCAAATGTTTCCCAGCTAACAAGTGTAAATTAAGTTTTCCATCCAGACCCATTTCCTTATGATATGCAATAATTTTTATTTTCTCAGTGATTATTGTTTATTTGACTGGATTTCAGTCAAAAAGTCAGCATCACATCATAGAACATTGTCTGTTATCTATCAGACAATAGGACAATACCAGAAAATAGGTACTAGGGTACAGATGGATATTCCCTTAACTGGAATTTTCCAAAAAATATTTATTTTTTGTGAAAAACATCCATCACCTGTTTTTAAAATTTTAAAAGTTTAATAGTAATGAAATGGTTATAAAGATAGTAATAAATTTAGAGTAATAAAAATTTGGACAATTAGGATTAGGACAATATGAGACAATAAAAACAAAGAGTTACGAATGGTTTGGGTACCTTTTCCTGGGCAAAATGAGCCCAAAAAAGGACACTCATGAACAAAGGATTAACCCTTAAGAGCAATAGCCTGTTGCATATTCATACACCTCATACATGATGCAGCTTCTTCCTCTGAATCCTGATGGCATCTTCAGGGCTGATTAAGGCAGGAAGCTGTTTGTTTCTTCTGATAGGGGAGCAATAAATTATGATGAAATAATATAATTTTAAACTGTAATTATAGTTCATAGTTATTACCTAAAAGTAATTTCAAATGTTTCCCAGCTAACAAGTGTAAATTAAGTTTTCCATCCAGACCCATTTCCTTATGATATGCAATAATTTTTACTTCTGCTTTAGTTACCTGGATCTACAGCAGAAAAGAAGCCAAAAGGCTAAGTGAAAATTTTGATTCTGTTTGGAAGATTCAGCAGAAGTAGGGAAAAAGATTACTTATTTCATATCTCCTTAGAAGTGTTCTGATGGCTTATTCAGTGCATTATACCAACCAAATAAGAAATTTTTTAAAAAGGTCGTTCTTATAATAAATCAAAAATATACCAGTAAAGATCAGGAAAATAAACACTAAATAAAACACTAAATACACTAAAATTATGTATTAAAAGGATGTTCCTGGACTTTCTGAGCAGAAAATGTCTATTAGTGAAACAAAAGTCCCAAACATCTAATAGACAAACACTACAGTAGTTTACCTTGTGTGGAAAAATTTTCACTACAGTGTGAAGGATTTGGAAATAGTGCTGCAGGGCCAATAGAGGATTTTTAGTGCTTCATTCTAATATAAGGACTTAACATTTGTGAGTTAACTGTTAGAAATTAAATTTTTCAGGCATAGTGAGATATGAAGTTTTTTTCTAATGCCAAAATGTCATCCTATAATGAAGGAAAAGTTGCACCAGTAATGCACACTCTTTTGCAGAAAAAAAAGTTTATACTCTAGTTTAAATGGGAATTTTTAAAATTAAGAACTCAAAGATCATTACCTTAGGGAATTAAACTGAGCTTCAGTGAGAATTGCTTCTGAGTTGTTTTTTTTTTTCTTAGAAATGGGACTGTATTATCTTCTTCATCTCTAATTTAATTAGATATGGTTCCATTCAAAATTATGTTTGTTCAAACTGTGTCTGTATACCCTGAGTAATAATGACTAGCAGATGTGTGATGCTTTTTAATACTGCACAGTTTCATTTTACAAATTAAGTTCCTATAATAGGGATGATGGGTGACAAAAGAGTGTAAGAGATGTTAGAGCTAAAAGACAATTTAAGACTAAAAAATGTAATATACCTGTATATAAGCTTTTGATATGGGAAAATATAGGAATTTATTGAATAATTTTTGTTTCAAGAAACCAGAACAATTTTATAGGAAAGAAGAAAGTTAGAATTAAGGCTATCTGTATGTAGGAGAGGATGCCTGATGAATGAATATGTTTGCTAAAGCAAAATGTGTAATTAAAATATTCATTAAGATTGAAAGCTTCTGAAGAAGCATCCTAAACATTTGTGCTGGTTTTGCATTGTAGCCACTTGTGGCAGTAATTTTTTTTTTCTGCGAGGAGCTGCTGAGACCTTCTTCTGTGCCTAGCAAAAGTAATTGCTTGCTAGCTTTTAGAATAGGCTAAATAATGAGCCAATTAAAAACTAGATGTTAATGAGCCAATTAAAAACTGGATGTGCCTCTTTGAGAGTCACATTTTAAAATGAACAAACCCTGGGAGTGCTCTTTTTTTCTTCCAGCCTGGGAACAGGTAACAAGGCTGGTCCAGCCCCCTCTGTCTCAGCTGGGCCAGGCCAGGAGGGCTTTGCCGTGGGCCCGGGCTCCTTTCTGGGCAGACCCGGTCCCAGCTGGGCCAGGCCTCAGCGGCTGCCAGGCAGGCGGAGGGGAGGCTGCAAGGCCCTGGCTGAGGCGGAGCCAGGCTGTGGGGCCCTGGCTGAAACAGAACCAGGCCGTGGGGCCCTGGCTGAAACAGAACCAGGCCGTGGGGCCCTGGCTGAGGCGGAGCCAGGCCATGGGGCCCTGGCTGAAACAGAACCAGGCCACGGGGCCCTGGCTGAAACAGAACCAGGCCATGGGGCCCTGGCTGAGGCGGGGCCCTGGCTGAGGAGGGGACCAGGCCGCGGTTGTTAATATCTTGCCACTGAGTTCCTCCCCTTCCCCCCAGCATGGCCGCCAAGCGAGATCATGCGGCTGAGGCCAGAGGTGGCTCTGAAGCCCACATAGAGAGCGGTCCTCTGGGTAGAACTGAATGAAGCAGGGGCTGGAGACTGACCATGTGGCTGATCCTGACACAGCCTCCAGTGCAGCCTAAAAATCCATCACCATGACTGATTTGACTGCCACCAGGCAGGGATCATGTAACCACCTACAGGACCCGTGAGATGTATTAACTCTTTCAGTGCACAGATTGTTGGAACCAGGACATCTCTCTGGCTGTCCTGGATGGCATGAGCCCCTGCCAGGGGGATCAGAGACCTTGGCACAGAGCCCAAGACACCTGTGACTTTGATTTTGACCCATGGAGCAAATTGCCACCTTTATATGAAGAATTACAAGTCAAGAGAGTTTAAGTAGAATAATAGCTAGACTCTCACGGTGTGAAAAGTAAATTTTTTGGGTTTTAGAATGGGGGCTCAGGGTCCCAAGATGGAGGAATTTGGGCGTGCCCTGTCCTTCTTCTTTCTTCTTGCTCCCCTCCATCTTCTGGATGATGTTGGCACTTTTGGATTGGTTTAAGGTAGAAACTCACTGTCTAACATAGGTGATAGGTATTGGGAAGTTATTGCAAATAATGTACACGTAGTTTTTAGTATAAAAGACAACACCACCTCTGAGGGAGATCAGTGTGCCTCTGACTGACCTGCTGAACGGACCTTGGCAGGCCAGAGAAAGAATGTTATAGATAAGAAATAATAAACAACCTTGAAAACTACAGCCAAGGAATCCTGACTCCTTCTTCGACTGCTGGGCTGGGAAAAGAGACTTCTACATATCTCAGGGTCACTCTGACCAGCAGAGATTCTGAGAACAGATAAGATCTTGTAGACCTTCAATCCTCCCTCAGGTAAGAGAAAAAGACAGAGTGAAGATGCGCAGAGGAACAACATGAAGACACCAAGGTCAGTAAAGAAAGAGTCAAGTCCCAGATGAAAGGAAAATGCAGAGATGCCTTAATCATGGGTTGAAATCCTCTTGTAAAGCTATGGAGAAAAATGTAATTGATACATCAGACTCTTTTTTCCCTGTAACTCATTGAAAAGTATGGAGAAATCAAGAATTCAGATTGCAGATATGAGCAAAGGCATCTATGCTAAAGCAAGCAGATGTTAAAGTAGCTGTGATCCCATGAAAAGTTTAAACAGAGAGAGAGAGTGATAAAGACTCTTTGCCCCCAGGGAAAGAAGAAGAAAACCTCTATTCCCAAAAATAATCTCAGAGATAGATAAAAAGAACCTTGCTCTTAAAAAGCTCATCCTTGAAATAGTACCCCATAAGTTGACATGGCCCATAAACGCAGCTGTGGGAAAGTTGTGAAAAATAAAAAAGACTTCATGATTGCAGATACCCGGGTGGCTACTATTCGTAAAAATTGAAAGTCATGTGGGAACTATTTTCTTGCAGAAAAGTTTCCATAGCACGTCAAGAGAGACTCGTCTCCCTAAGTAAACTAAAGAAAGACTATTCCATAGGTGATAACCTGACTAAATTGTTTCTATATGTAGTTAGTAGAAAAGAAAAAGTTGTAGAGGGGAGGAGAAATGTTCTAAAAGTTTTATTCTGGTTCTTATAATTCTTTCTTTTAGTTACTGTCAATAAAGTTCTCTTTATGCCCTTTAAAAGTTTTGAGCCTGCTTTGCCTTCTTCCTAATCCTATCTCACAACAAGAAATGAGTAAGTATATTCTAATAAGTCCACTGGCCTAGCACTGAAACAACCACATCAATTAGTGCGTTGGCTGAAAAAGCTCAAATTAGCAAACCAAAACCATTACAACATTCAAACAAAAAAGACAAGGCAGGAAAACAACTCCACAGAAACAAAAGAAAATGGGCAATTTCAAGAGAAAAGTAAAGAAGCAAAATGTTCTATTATTGATATTAACTTTTTTTCTCATGAGGGGTTTCAGCTTAATCTTTTTCCTCAATGTAAATGATAAAACCATAGGTTTTTAGGTGTAGCCAATGAAATATCTCATTGGGATTGAAAAACCTCTCTGAGCCATCGGCATCATAATATGCACACAATAATGGCTGTTTTCTTCTAACATCTCAGCAAACTTTTAATGGAAAAGATCTATAATGAGGTTTTATATTTCTAGGCTTCATTACTTTTTATGAAGCAAAGCAAAGTATACTTACTGGAGTACAAAGATAAAAAAAATCTTAAAATGGTAACAACTGAGTAATAACTTGAAATAAACTTTTTAGTATGCACAATAGCTGGTTTTTGACTTCAATTTTAGCGTATGCACTAGTTCAAAACACGTACATTTCCTTGTACTTACTTGCTTACTTTCCTTGTACTCCTGCCTTTGATGGTGTTCTTAAAGTAAGTTTTCACTCTTTTGAAACCTGCAAATTTTCTGGTATTTTTTGTACAATTCTTATTAATTCTTAAGAGCAACATCATGCAACAAATTCTGACCAGTTTTCTAGATCAACTGATAAAATCTTCAAACTCAGTGATCTTCCAGATCTACCAGTGCTCAACAGCCTGTAAAGGGGCATTCTTAGCAAAGCAGATGTTGAAAGGAGTGCCTGCATTCTGGCAAAATCTTACTTAGCAATCTAGGTAAGATTTTAACAAAAATAGGGTTTCATTTGAAATTATTTTACCTGTTTAAGTATTTAATAAGTGGATCAATGAACAATGGAACAACTCATGTCCATGTTTGAAGCACTGAGAAAAGGTACAATTATTTTCAGTGTCATTTTGAATATTATACTTCAATTGTGTACTGGATAGTGTTCAAGAAAATATAATTTTGACTTTATATCAACACAAGTCATAAGTGTAAGAAAAAAACAAGCAAAACCAACAAAACAACACTAAGTTTGTTTCAGCAAGAGAACAAGTTAACATCTTGCTTATGAACTTAAAAACCAAACATATGCAAGGAGCTGAAAAATGTGTGTGTGAATGGTGTGAAAGCTTGCAATGAGCAAGTCAGAAAACACAATTTAACAATGGATCAAACTAATTTGAAGTAACTTAATACAATTCTCTTTTTGAGAAACAGGCTTTCTTGCAGGAAAAGTAAGACTGTGTGTAGAAAATCAGTCTTAGACGGGTTGGGTGTCTCACCAAAAATGTTAACATTTGTTTAAAAACCTCTCTCTTTATCTGCTCTTCAGTTTTCTCCAGTTTTCAACTGCACCTCTAATTTTTACAAGACAAGAGGTTTTTCCAGATTTTTGCAGTCCAGCTTTTAACACTGCCTGCATAATTGTAAAATTGAAGGGTTGATAATAAGCAAAATATTTCTTTTCATTAAGTTACCTCTTTATATAATAATCTTTCTTACTGTATTGTTACTTACACATGATGAAATTTTACACTACTTTTTTTTTTAATTTCTTTCATTTTGGAAGAGGAACCCTCTTGCATGGGATTAATTTCTTAAAAGTGTTATCAATTCTGATAGAAATTTGCTTTGGTCTTCCACTACTTAGAAGAGTAGAATTATAGTTCCATATCTTTGTTCCTTCATTCTTTTGTGTTATTGCTGAGCCTGTCAACAAGAGACTAGTAAGCCTCACTCCCTTTGGTTTATTATGTTCTTCTGATGTTTCTGGCAGATGGCAAGATACTATATGAATAACAAATACTGACAGAGAAAGATAAAAATAACACTCTTTAAAAGCTTTTTAAGCATCTCAAAAAATATTCACCTTATAAATTAGAAAGTTTTATTTCATGAAGCCTATAAATCTTGACAATATCAAAACTAATGCCTGTACTGAAATACTTGTCTTGAAATTACAATGTTTATTGAGGTCACATATTACTTTGTATTTGAATATTTTTCAGCAGCTGGAATTCTCTCCCAGATAATTTTTACTCTAGCTGGAATAATTATTTGGTGGGGGTTTTTTTTGTTGTTGTTGTGTTACTTTTTTCCTGGAAGTCCAATTAGATTTTCAGTTTTGTCCAAAAACAATTGTCAAAGGGAAAATGACTTGAGGACAGAAGCATGTCAGCTGCAGTATGTATAGCCTGCAGCATCCCCAAGCCCATCTGTCCCATGGCACATCCTGCATTTCGTGCCTGCAGGAACTACAAAGAGGCAGCAGTGTAGTTTCCTGGCTGATGATCATAGCTGAACTGTGCTCCTACTAGAGCTGACCCTGGTGAACCTGTCAAATACAACATCAGTTCCTATCATTGTCTCATGAGCAATGAGATTTTTCTTTGATCTGTAGAGTTGCCAGCTATGTGATGCTATGCACGTTTGGTTGGGGTTGGTTTTTTGTTTTTTTTTTTGTTTATTTTTGTTTTATTTTTTTTTCTCTCCCTCTTTCTTTCTTGTGCTCTGAGCTTGGAATAAGTTTATTGCCATCAATCAACATATACCTGACAAGTTCCTTATCTGGACAGTTTACTATTATTAATTTTGTTTGATTTCTTGTTGTCTAAGCCAACTTTGATGTGGTTTTATCCAGTTTCTTCTCAATCAGTTTAAGTGAGAAACCTTTATTTGGAAATCTTCTGTTCCACAATTCATATAGATCACAAAAGAGTCCAGTCAACTACTTAAATTTCATGAAATTATAAGGACCCTCCTAAGAACACACATTTTAAATGTACTTCTTTCCAGGGCTTTTTTTCTCCTTAAATGTGCAATTTTCCAGGACAAATAGGAAACATAAATTATCAACAGTACAGTTTCAAAGCTGTTTTCTGTTGAATCTCTCTAGGAAACTTTGAAATGTTTTACAGTGAATTAATTGTCCAGATCTTCTGCTGGTTTACCCTCCTTTTAAAATTGCCGTTAGCTCCTAAAGGTCCCAAGTCAAACCATTAAGTCTTTTGGTACTTTTGTGGCACAGATTTGGTGGTGTTTGAAAATACATGAATTGTGTGGTGTTTAAAAAGACATGAATTGTGGTGTTTTGAAAAGACATGAATTTCCCCAGATGACATATTTAAATATATTTGAAATCTATTCATGTAAAACTTCATGTTAGAGACCTGCCAAACACAGCAGTTGCAGTTCTCATTGTGCCACATTCAGTACTATGAAAAAAAGTTAATCTTATTTTTCAGTTTTTGAATTTTATGTTGTTTTTGGGTTCTGCTTAATAGAAAATAGAAAATGGAATTTCTGCTGAAGGCATTTTGTACAGAAATTCCCTGCTTTTTAGGTTTTAAAAAGAATGTAATCTACATTTGTTGAATTTCTGTCTGGGTATTGACTGGGATAGAGTTAATTTTTTCTTAGTAGATGTTACAGTGCTATGCTTTCGATTCAGTATGTGAATAAAATGGATAAAAAGTGACAATAGCTTGAAAAATTTCTCAATCAAATTGTCTTCATTAATCATTAGTATTTTAGCATCTGTTAGTCTTCCTTTTCACATATAACACAATTGCTGTGTCTCTATACTTTTTAACATTAAGGAGAATTTTTTTTCTGCTCTATTAACTTTTACAAAAGCAATGTAGGGTGTGATGTATAGACCACATGTTTTGTGTTTGCACATGCTTTAAGGGGTTCTCCATTGCAGTCTGACTGTAACTGGTTTCAATGCTCCTTGGAAAAGATTGGTGGAGACTGTCTCTACAAGCAAAAGGAGATCACTTTGGGTTTCCATCCATCTTTGCTGTTTCTTTTTGTTTTGCAGGAAGCAGGGAGGTTTTCTGGCAGAATGTATGGGTGTTTTCTAGAACTGTTTTCTAGAACCTGAGTGTATATATGCCATCATTTCAGAGATGGCAAAGGAAGTAATTCCGGCATTGTTCTCTCTCGGGAGAGCTTATTCCTTCACATCTATTGAATGAAACCAGGTTGTAAAACACAATTGATGCTGAAGGGACTAGTGCAGTTTTACCTCAGACAGTCATCATCCTGGTCATCACTCATCTCCCTGAAACTAGCCAAGGTAGATAACATATCCAGAAAAGTGGAGCAATCAGGGTATTTCTTCCTGGGCTTTGTCTTTTTTGCATGAAAGAAAAGGAGAAAGGTGCTATAACACCTGTAAACAGTTGTAAATCAATTTTCAATTTCACAGAAACTTCAACTATCTTCATTACTCTAGAGATTGACATTGCAGTTATCTGAACTGGAGGGTTTGAACCCAAACCACAGGGCAAAAAACCCCACAGAACAGCCACACAAGAGCCACGATCTTTAGCATATTGCATTGGGTGGTTCAGGGACAGAATAGAGACAAACTCACTGTGTCCCACAATAAATTTGGGGCAGTCTTAAGGCTAATATAGATTCCACAGAGTTAAATTCTAACTAACTGGAGGCAGAGTTTGTTTTGCTTTTTTACTGTTTAAACATTTACCACAATGATGGCTGTAACAATTGAGGATAACAGACCACCACTTTGTCACCTAGCAGAATTTTTTTTATTAAACATGCTTTTATATGTATTTCTACACAAGTATTTGTATGTTTCTTCTGTGTTTTAGGATCAACTACACAGCCAGTGATTAGGAGACTACAAATCACGCAGATAAATGGCATAGCAGATGTTTCTTGCTCTTTATCTCAAACACTCTGACACATCCCACACAGCCTTAGCAGCCCAGTGTTCTGGGCCACTTAATTGAAACATTCTCACATAGGTCTTTATGGCTGCAGGTGATCTTTGGTAATTATGTTCTCATGACAAAAAGGTGCTTGTTAAGTTGACAAGGAGCAGCAGCTTCTACAAAGGCCTGGCAAGTGTTTTTCAGCACCTTTGTGTTTAGATCATATTAGTGTACCACAACAGAATTTCACTGCCCAACGTTCATTTATTTCTGTGCATATAAGAAAATCTAAACAAGCAAGTGTTGATTTCTTCTAAGACTATAATTATTTTAATGAGTGTTTTTTTTTAAATTCAGGATACTGGAAAACAGTGTTATGCCACGCCTCCCAACCTTCAAACTTTTGATAAATGCTTAAAACCTTTATGAGCTTTGTGAAGAGCAAATAACTGGGTCAAATTTTTTTGCTCCTGTCTTCCTGAGATTTTGCTCTTTAGACAGGTTCTATTAGATCATTCCATTACTTTAAGTATCAGCTGGAATTCATTTTTTTCCCTTCACATCTGTCTATTCTTCTCTTATCTCTTCTCTCTAAGAGCCCTGTTTGTTGTGTCCCAGCATGGTCTTTCTTCTTTACTCATTTCTTGAGTTCAAGGTTTTTGTTCCTTTGCCAACTGTGAACCCCTTTTCTAATTTCTGAGGCTGCTTCTTTCAGACCTGCATTCCTTTCCCCTTCTCACATAGGAACATGGAAAACAGAGCTGTAGAGGACCTGTAGGGTATCCACTTGTGTTTCTGCCACATGCATAATTTCATTATGAAAGTGAATTTAGAGGTGCTGAACTTTGCATGATTCTTTTTATAAAGATAAAAAACACCCTTAATATTCCTTAGTAAAATTAGAACAAAATGAAATATTTTGTACTGTTTTTATGAAGAATTATTTGCAGCTCAATAGTTGATGGTCCATGTAATTGAACATAGGAAAAGGGGTTTTTTCCATGCATATAGCACACATATTTATTATTTTTGTTTCTGGATGGTAAACACTTCTTGAATGAATACCACCCATATGCCCCTATTATCCCATCAGAACAGATGAGAAATGAACCTCCAGTGAAAATGCTGTCAAGATACTGTAAGTGGGGAAATGAAATGCCATGTAAAAAGAGACATTCTGATAGTCTAGATAAAGCATGAACTAGAAGTAGTAATATTTCAGTAGGCAGTTTAAATCAGAGGAAGTGTATATTTTTACCATAATTTCAAATGAATGATGATGCTGAGTGATGACAAAGTGCACCACTCTTAGAAATTTAGGATTGACAAAGACTATTCTTTTATATTTGCTCTTACTTCTGTTTACATTTAAAACAAACTTTATGGGAAGAGATCTTCAGTTAACCTTTAAATTTCTATTTAATTTAAGAGAGTTTCCTGTAGAATATTCCCTGGAGAAATATCCAGATTCCATATAATTGTTTGATAAAGGTAGTGTTTTGGCATAGAAGGCATGTGCAACAATAAGGAAAATATGTCATTAAAGTTTCAAAATCTCTTTCCCAGATATGTGCAGAAATTATATCCTTCTACTCTTGGCAAAGAAAGCCAGGTACTATAACCAGTTCAGACTTACAGAATTTATTTTTTAAGATTATCCACTCCACCAGATGTGGGTGATTGTCTCTCAAATTGATTAAATGAATTGTATCATGATTCCTAGGAATGTGCAGCCAAAATACCCTGGTAATATTTTGCACTTTCCAAGCCAAGTTCCTGATCCACACCTACACAGACATTATCCTAATTTCCTATGTGCTGTTTCAGGGTCTGCATATTCATAAACATTCAGGAACGGAGGAGCAAAAGTTTGCTGAATCAAGACCTGATGTCAGATAAGAAATTTGCTATGCAGTAATTTGTATTTGTACTACAAAAATTGGTATGTAGTTCATTTTACTAATAACAATAAATCATCAGGTGATAGATAAACATCTGGTAAACTGTAGGAGATTTTTCCCCAGCTACCTATTAGAAATGGTGGTTTGGATAATTAATAGGGCTTGACTTTTTTGTAATGTAAGTGTCCCTATTATTAGGTTCCATTAAAGGCAGTATTAAATAAATATTCATGACAGTGTCAACTCATTGAGATAGGGTCACTTAGACAGATTGTTCTATTAAAAATACATTTAATTTACTTGTGGTTGTCACCCGGTAGGTGTGAGAATTGATACTGTGACCAGTAACCTTTGTCAGGATTCATGGGGAGAGGCCATGAAAAATCTATTGGTCAAAATGTCAATTAGCTTCCCCAATAGATTATACCTGTGAGTGCTGCAGCCCTATCTTTAAGTAAACGGATGGTCTAGCTCAACAACAGGCCACCTTCATGAATATTTTATTGAATGTTCTAATTGAAGTAAATTACCAAATTACAGTGTGCATATAAAGAGATGCATTGGAGGTTCCCAGAAGCAGTCAATGGGATGTAATAGCAGATTAAATATAGAAGGATATAACTGTTAATGTTCTTAAGAAAAAAAAAAAAAGATGCAAGCTATTATAAAAACAGATACTGAGCTGATGATATGGTTCCCAGAAGTTGAGACCAAGGATTTGCCTGTAATGCAAAGGTGAAGAACTCCATGCCAATGATAAACATGCTGACTCAGTGTTACAGTCCAGTATTTAAAGTTATTAGAAAAGCCTTTGCCTGAATTAAGGTGAAAACAAGATCATATGCCAAAGTCAACAGTATGTGTTTTATTTGATAGTAAATATATGAAAGAGAAAGACAGACCAAAGAAGGAAGAGAAAGAAATAGAAAATAGGTAGGGGGACAGAAAGAGAATGACAGAGACAGAATAAAGAAAATATCACCACTCCATGGATCCCACCAACAACCTGATGATCCTATCCAGCTGCTCTTCTTGGTGGTGAGGTTCCCTCAAAAAGCATAGAATCCATTGGATTAGTGTAAACTTAGGCTAGGTGGGAATGCCCAGGTACCTCCCCACCCAGGGCAAGGGCATAGTTTGACACAGTCTCTTGCAGGAGACTCTGGATTTGTTGCATCTCTTTGTGTCACATGCAATGCTGGGGTGCAACGGCTCAGAAATGAGTCTGGGGAGTGTTTTGGGGGTTTTTGATGAATTATGGCACCCCCTCAGCTGCCTCCCATGTGAATGTCCCGTGGATGTGGCCTGTGGGGTTGGGGGTTTCACAGCTGGGCTGGTTTGTGGGAGGGAGGATGGGGTTCACTGCCTCTGACCAGAGGTTACCCCACACATCCAAAGCCTCCTCCTCACCCCTCGGTTGGGGGCAGTCTGTGCAAACCTGGCCTCTGTGGGCTGTGGTCTCCCCCACCCCAAAACCAGCCAGGGATGGTTCTTGGCACAGCTGCTGGCTTTGGCTTTCTTGTGGACGTATTCTTCGCCCTCAGCCTGAGATGATTGAACATATTCTTGCCTTTATCTTATCTACATGGCTTAACTCATGTCCAAGGTTCCAGTTAGGAATCTTCAAGGGGGGATGGACTACTGTGGTTGTAGTTTCTTTACACATTTTTTGCTATAATGGGCAAAACTGTTTCATAACAAGGCATGAACCATTTCAGTCCCTGACACTCAGGTACTAGAAGATGTTTTGATATGTGGAGCTCAATAAAATAGCTTGGTGTTTTTTGCTTTACTTGGCAGTCCAAACACTGTTAAAGTGGTGGGGAAAGGACACTCAGCATGCTGGCCTTACAGTATAAAGGGAATAACTATCCCAGAATGCATATCCTGGTAAGCTGATTGTTACTATTGGACACGAAATAACACGATGTGCACACACCGCTGTTCTCAAGGTAAGAAAAAGGGAGTTTATTTTCTGACTCCAACATTTTTAGATTTCCAAAAGTAACAGTGGATTGCAGGGTGAGAGTGCCACTTCTCCAATGACACTGGACGAACTAAGTCCATCAAATTTCTCCTCTCCGTAAAAGAATGTAAAACAGAAAGTTATTTACAGAAAGTGTGTGAGAAAGTTCGTTACAAGAATGTAAACATCAGAAGGCTTAGAAAATGTTAAAAATGAGGGTGACAGCTGATGCTGAAAGGTCTTTTTCAGTTTTTGTGTCATAAATTTGTCCTTGCAGCTGTAACAAAAGGTTAACATTCTAATTATTCTATTTATAGAAGCACACTATGCAATTGGGTTTTTTGGAGGTTAGGTTAACCTTAAATTGTATCAGCAGAACTTCGATAACATTAAGGTAAAGCAAGATTGGATATGATCAAACAGGAAGACTAGCATAATGTCTTCCTAACAAAGATAATAAGTCTCATGGATCTTACTTCTCCTTCCTTTTCATGGTAAAGAAGGAGGCAAAGATACAGAAATGAGACCTGTTGTCTTAGTGGTACTGCAGGGGCATTCCTACATGTGTGGAAGTAACAATTCCTCCTGGAAATTTTCCACCCATGAGTAAGATGGTTCTAGCTGTGGCATTCACATTCTCTGAACAGAATGAGAAATAATTCTCTCTCAGGTTTTTTCCTGGAGAAGCACAGAGATCAAAACAATTCTTATCTCATTTGCTGCTCCTGTGTTTGTGCCCATGTGGAATGCATTCTGGAGATTGTTTGCCGAGGTGACCAATTGGATCAACGTGTGTGGGTTGGGACTCTTGGGCAGACAGTCATGAATTTTTGAGCAGAGTTAGAAGTATGATATAGTATAGTATGTATCTCTTTAATATAGTATAATGTAATATAATATAGTTTTAATAAAGTGAGCATTCAGCATTCAAAAGCCATGGAGTCAGATGCCAATCATTTCCCAGATGCTGGGGACTCCCTGATTAAACTATATTTAGCTGTGCAAAACCTTACTCCAAATCTTACACTTTTTTGTAACAGAACTTTACTGAAAGATATTTGGTAGTTGCATGTGGATGATAGAAAAACCATGGGACAGCAGGAGCTAGGAGAGACAGCAAGACGTGTCAAGTCAAAGGGGAAGGGTGAGGCTGCAGCAGCTCAGTGTAAGGGACATTCTGCTGCAGCTTAAGCTTGTCCACAGGAGGAATGAAAGCTCCAGCGTGCTGTGCCAGCTGATGAACTCAGTCTCAGACCTCTTAAGAACCTGTAATTAAGACTAACTGAATTTGCCACTAAAGCATTTTCTCAAGAGCTCTCATTTGAATGATTGGGTAAAGTAGTCTGAGACAGAACACAAATTTCAATTTGGTTAAGCTCGGTAAGAGCATTGAGCAATAGAACTTCTAAAAAGATAAAATAATTTCTAGCCAAACTAAGATAACTTGTGTTTTAAGACACTTAGATTTAAAAATTATAAAACAAATTGGAGAAACACATTATGCTTATAAACAATTCTGAACTTTTTTTTAATTGAAAATAGCATTTCCTGACTGCTAAATCAAAACTGTATTCTGTGCTTATTGCTTGTTAAACAGCATTGCCATTAAACACTTTTTTCTGGAAACAGAAGCAAAATAGCTGAAACCTAATCAGATAAAATAGAGAATTTTATGCATAGAGAGTGTTCTGGGGAATGACATCCAAGTCCTTGTATAAGTCGGAGGAATATTTCCAATATGTAATGTTCTGCATTCCAGGAGATAAAATAGAAGGCAGAAGTATCAGCAGTTCTGCAGCCGTGTTGAAGAGTTAGAATAGAGAGGTTATTTAATAAAAAATGTTGTACCCGTCTTTCTGAACCATTTGAGGTAAAATACTTTGAACTTTGACTTTGAGTGCTATAATGTGGCTTCAAAAGCAGGAAGAAAAAAATGACTGTTCCAACTAGTAGGTACCAAAGCTGTGAATCGTTCATAGATATTAATAGTTCCTTTGGCTACTGACCACTACAAAAGATGCTAAAATTTATAGTAAATTCATATGCCAGGACTTTACATTCATAGTGAATTCATGTCTTTCTGAGAAAAGCAAATGGTCATTTAATTTATCACACTGTAATAAATTATTTTTCAGCCATGTTTCCAAAGAACAATCATTTAGTTAATTTTCTGTTTCTGTTGTCAGATTAAGTTTCTCATCTTTGTAAATGAAACTGAGCAGTTTGGAAACAATTCTGAATTTGCAGATGGAAAAGAGATAGTCAAAGTATATTTTTTGTCTGGACTACTGGAAAATAAAAATTACAAAGACATGTAATTTCTCTTGATCTTATAGCAATTACATTAAAATTAGAAAACTGAAAACACATGATATAGAGTCTATGCATAAGAATTATTACTTAATTAATGTTGAATTTTAGTTGAAAGTCCTATAGCTCAAATATTTGATTGAGGTATTAGATGCTTTTTTATTCACTCACAGCTGTTCCACCTCATTGCTTTAGGAAATGAAATGCATGTGGTCATGTTTCCTGTGTCTCCTGCCACTTTCCTGCTTATCCCCCTCCTAGCTTTTTCATCAGCTTCTTTTAGGTATGTCTGTGCAATAAAGGAATCTTGGAGATAACTGATTTTCTATAAAATTTATGAGAATAGGTGGTCAGGCAGAGGAAAGAAGCCTTGTAGGTGTTCCCTCTGAAAGCTCTGACAAGTGAGAATCTCTTAATAGAGTCAGAGAACACAGATGGATAAGTGCGTTTGTAAATGCACCAGTAATGAGAAATCAGAATCAAGAATCACAAATTTATACAAAGATGGTTTCCATCATGAGATGAGAGGTGAGCTTGCCATTGTAAAAGGAAGGAAAATCAAGAAAAAACTATAAAGTTTAGAGTGAGCAAAGGAATAATTGCTGTGAATACTGTTGTTAAAGTACACACAAACCACTCTCAATTATTTTACCCAGAGATAAAATATTAAAAACCCCAAGGTCACATCAAAAAAGTAGTTTTATTCTATAATATTAATGATTCAAACTGTTCAAAGAAATGAACGTATCTGTTCTACCCAGTGTGCTAAGAAAAATTGGAGACTTAGAGTTGTAAAGAGTCACTGTCCAAAACAAAGATAAAATTACTGATCATGTATTCCTTTTCTTCCACGAATCTCTCGCCATTGACCAGAGGAACTGTAACAATATAATCAGATATAACTATTTGATACAGAAAGATGGCTGGGTGAGGAGAAAGATCTGCTTTAACAAATTTATATAGTTTGATTTATTGCTTGAAAGGCATTTAATTACAAGAGAATTAATGCTTTCATCTGTTTGGCCTTTACTATTGATCTAGTATCACATTTTACCCAATGTCTTGTGAAGTGAGGTCATTTAAAGAATTAAAAGTAGATAGTTAAAGAATTAAAAGAAATTTAAAGCAGGAATAGCAAAGCTAGCAGCAAAAAATGCTTTTAGTGATAAAAATGTGACAGTAATTGCTTTTCATTTAAATATTAATTTTATGAAAATAATGTTTATTAAAAAAATCTTTCAGGATGGGGTGGGAGAAAAAAAGGCAATATAAGTCCTAACATATAAAATTAATAAAATAATTAAATATTAACACATTTTTTCAATGGATGCCTTAAAACATAACTTTTTACTTGAATAACCTTTAATCTGAATTATTCAGTAGCCAAGTTAAAAATTAAGAACTGGATTTTTAAATGTCTTTGGAAAATGAAAAAAAGACCTGTTGATGCTCTTGCATATTATATGGCAACATGTTTTTCCTTAAATATAAATCAGAGGAAAGTGTTCATGTGTTTTTTTTTCTTAATGCCAAAAATTCATACATGCATTTCTTTTATAAATGGAAATGTTTGGGTAGGAGTCCTAAAAGTTATATATATAATAATAATAAAAGAAGGGAATGTACATAAAAATAAGGCAATTAATGTCAACTTTGAAACAGGTAAACATAATTAAAAATTAAAAGTTACTAAGTAACATAATCAAAGGTGATATGAAATAAGTTGAAGGAAGAATGTGAATTGTTATAGATAGAAATGGAACTGGTAGCTCAAAAGATTTTTCATTATTATCAAAGTAAGAATTAATCAGGGAAGAAATTAGAACTCTGGAGAATGAGATGGGAGATGGGATGGTGAATGATGGAGAAATTATTGAAATATTAAATTAATACTTGCTTAATATCATTACAAAGTCTAACACTAATGGATCAATAGCTGGTAATGACTTCATGCTTAATTCTGTGCATGTGCAGCTAGGCTTGTTTTTGCTTCCCATCCCAGCATAGTTAGATTTGCAGGTAAGTTAGATTTGAATCTCATTAATTATTTTTTAAGCTTCAACAACACAGATTGGAGATAGGCTCTTTCTACCACTGCAATGATGAATTTGTACCATGTTTGTTTAATGCACATGGTTCTCTAGCGAGACATGACATCCCTAGAGAAAATGTTTTACGCATCAGTGCAGCTGTTAATTTCTGCACACTATAAAGGAAAGTAGATACAGAGAATTGTACTGACAAACATTTCCCTGCTTCTATTTTTTTTTTGCATACTGCAAACAAACAAACACTTCTCTTTATATATAAAAATGCTGAAGTCAGAGAGTAGGCACTCCACTGGTTTCAGCTGCCTTTGACAGGACTAGTGAAAATATAATCTAGGGAAAGTAACTGAAATAATTGAAATACTTTTTCTTTAAAAAAAATTAAAAATTCTTCTCAGCAGCAAGCCAGTAAATGAAGCTGATACTAAGCTGATAGTTAAAAATATCAGGTTTATTTGGAATATTTTAAGCACACTGTCAGTTCCATAGATAGCCAATAGCTATTGAAATCACATTTCAGAGAATCAGTACTCACATCTGACACATAAATTATTACATCTCATGTCTCCTCTAAAGATTTCTATGCTCATATTCTACATGGACAATGGGAAGGGCAGATAAAATCTTTCTATACTGTCAGAAATAACAAAACAGATCTAAGTATGCTGGGATTTCATCTTTCACAGACTAGAATTTTAATCATTCTAATATATGTGTAGCTAAGGAACTCTTTCTCTGGGTATTTTTCCTTAACTATTTTTAGAAATATATCTTCATTCATCAGTCAGCCATTTAGTCCTTAAACAGCCCAATCAAATTATAATTAACCTTTCAAACTAAACATGAGACTAATAGAACCTCATTCTCAGGGCTGGCAATAAAACTCAGGACTGGAGAGAGGCTGATCCCTTGGAAGCAAATGCAGGCAGGGCTTCAGCCCTCTGCTGGCTGCTGTGGTCTCTCTTGGCAGAGGCCTTCATTGTCCTGAGCAGCTGTGTGTAGATTCCAATTTGGTTTTTCTTCTACTTCAGCAGACCTTGACCCTGGCAGCAGTGGTCCAATGCCTCTTCCCAGAGTGAGCTAGAGACTGAAAGGCAGCCACAAGATGAATCTCTTGTGGAAGCTCAGAGCCTTTAGTGATAGTGCCAGTCTCACTGAAAGAGGGAAAAGATTCAGTCCATCAGACATTTTCCAATTTTGATAGTAAATGTTAGTTTTGTTTGTTTGTTGGAGGGTTTGACTTTTTGTTTCAGTTTTTCTTTATACTCTTTAATTCCTTATTATATAAAGATAATATTTTTTAAAATTATTAAATTATTGGTTTACATATCAGTATCAACTGGCTTGTAATGTTTGCAGAGACTAATTTCTTCTACCTCTTAGCTGAAATATTTCTTTAGAAACTTTCCTCATAAATAGTAAAACACCATTTCCCTGGCATTTTCAAGGGGTTTTTTTTTGGAGTTGCTGAACACAGTCTCACAGGAATGCCAGAAGTATTGAGAGGACACACATTCCACTCTGTGATACTTCTATTCTAATGCCTCCCACTTAGCAACTTCTTCACGTTTCTACATGACAATGACTATCTAACCAAACTGTTCTCCAAGAAAACCACTACCATCAAATAAAGAAAAAAACAACAAACCAAACCTTTCCTCTTAGGCCCATAGAGAGAGTCCCAATACTCTGATTATTAAAGAAAGCATCTCATGAAATTTAGAATCACAGAATATTAAGGGGTTGGAATGAACCTTAAAGATTATCTACTCCCAACCCCCCTGCCACAACAAGATCAGGTTGTTCAAAGCCTTATCCAACCTGGCCTTGAACAGTGCCAGGGTTGGGGCATTCACAACCTCCCTGGGCAACTTGCTCCTGTCTCACCACCTTCCCAGTAAAAAATTTCTTCCTAATATTGAACACTCTTCAGTTTATGCCCATTAATCCTTGTCTTATCAGCTATTCAGTGAATGTATCAAACTCATGTATCCTTCACTCACAGGTTTCAGAAGTTACTGTCCTTTTTGCAGTTCTTTTGTGAATACTGTATAACAAAGTTTTGCTCAATGTCAAAATCACTGTCATGCTCTATGCTTTAAGTGAAATCTGTCTGGTTTAATTTAGTACTCAGGTAATAAATATTTAAATATTTGGTCTCTATTCCTCAAACTGTTTGCCAACAATCCGTCAAGTCATAATTACAAAAGTATGTTTATCTTTACTTCAACCATATTTATAAATGAGCAAACTAAGCATTAAGAGTGAGGTCTGTGGGTCCATCCATATCTATTATGTAGCATGAATATGTAGCATCCCTAAAGGATATGTGCTTGTAACATATCCAGAAAACAGGGATACAGAGAAATGAATGTGTTAGGTGCAGGACACATAGATATATTACTGTGGCATGCTCGATGTGAAAGAGCCTTCCCAGCAGATGGGAGTTAACAGCCAATGCAGATCCATCTGGCTTAGTAATGAGTTGTTAATTGGAGAATACTTAAAGGAGAGTTAAGGGGGTCTTAACATCATGTCTATAATGATGTGCAGTAAATTGTACTGAAGACACTGCTACTGGCCTGTAAACTACTGTTAACTTCAGTTCAAGGACTGTGACCAATTGCTCATATGCAGTACTGTATTGTCATGTGTTTGCCCAGCACCAGGACTTACTTTCTGCCCTGTGTTCCAGTGTTTTTGTTTTATTGACAGTGCCAGATGAGATATTCAGTTCCAAATTAATTGCAGTAATATCACTTGTACAAATTAATACCTTTCATATTTTGCATTTATATTAAGTGGTAATGTCAGAAACTACTTTAATCCACACACTGATTATGAATTTTTTCAGCAAAATTATTTTTACTTACTGGATAAGACTTTTCATCTGATACTGTCCCAGAAGAGGAATCAGTCTTATTATCTGTTATAGAAAACATGATCAACAGATAACATGAAATACATAAATAAATCCAGTGATACAGTGCTAAAACATCCTGAATCTTAAAGAAAATTATCTTGGCAGAGAAAATTCTTTTTTAATCCACGGAGCAAAGTTGAAAAAGTGGCATTCATTATCAAAATAATCAACATGGGTGTAGATCCCTTTTTTATAAGAAATGTATTTAGAATGTGTTAGTTTATGTGAAAAAATGAAAGAAAAATTATTATGGTGCAATTAGAAACATATGAAATGAGGTAATGTTTAGTATTTACCATTTTAAAACTTTCTTTTTAAAAGTAGATTAAGACAGTAGTCAGATGAGAACTGTCTTTGAAATTTGCAACATGTTTGAATAATCTAAATTAATTGGACTCCATTATAAACATGAAGTGCCTGATGTGTGTCAACATTGTCACAGTTCAAGTATATGAACTGATAAAATTATGATGAGTTAGCAAAATTACCAACTCAATATTAATGCAGTGTTTAGACAAATATTCTAATAAGATTTGCACATTTAAGGGGCAAATTATCCTCTCAGTATGTGCTCTGTATATTTAGGGTATTAATATTGATCTGCATTGAAAGAAAAATGCAGTCCTAATCACAGTTACATTTAAGAGTCAAATCTATATGTACTATGAAATTATAAAAATATTCATAGTTTTTTCCCATAATTCTCAGAACAAGAAATAAAAATCCATTTTTTTAATGTACTCTTTCAAAGGACTAAATAATGCCCAAGAAAAATTAATGGTTGTGGGAAGTGTTGTTTTTTATTTCCCTCTTTCTATCTTCTATCTGCATGGGTAATTTCTGTTCCTTTAATGCCAGTGGTTATTTATATTAATTACAGATCTTAATCTTTATGTAGTATATATACAGCTGAATTATACTACGTGGTGAAAATAATTCTGTACCAAGTATTTGCTGTGACAGCAGGTTTGCCCTTCCTCTTTCTCTGGGGGCTTTTCCATTTCCCCCAGAGCTGAAAACCATTTGTAAGAGAAAAGGCTGATGAATTTGACCATCCTGCAAGAGAATGTAGTGACAGGACAAGGGGGAATGGCCCCAAACTGAAAGGGAGTGGGTCTAAATTCAATAACAGGAAAAAGTTCTATACTGAGAGGGTGGTGAGGTGCTAGAACAGGTTTTCTGGAGAAACTGTGGATGTCCCATCCCTGGAAGTGTTCAAGGCCGGGTTGGATGGGTCTCTGAGCAACCTGGTCTAGTGGAAGGTGTCCCTGCCCTTGGCAGGATGTTGGAGCTGGATGGTCTTTAAGGTCCCTTCCATCCCAGGGCATTCAGTGATTCTATGATTCATGTTCTTACAATAGTTATCTTACAGAAAGGTAGCACTGAGTGAACAGAGCAGAGGTTCTTCAGCCCACAATGTCAATACCACAGTCCTGGTGCCCCACACTTTGGACAGGCCAATTCAGGACTGCCTGAGCATCTGGCCTCCCATTTTCTGATCCCTGCTACTAAGTTTGCTCTTGATCCCTGAAACAGTGAAGGGATTTAGTATTTTATCTTACGTCTCCTAAAAGAGGGAGAGGTTTGGATTCTGTTGGGTATGCATTCTGTTGGGTTTAAGGAAAAAAAAAGGAAAAGAAAAGGTGCAGAAAGGGGAAGGGAAGGGGAAAAGAAAAAAAAAAAAGGACAGGAAAAAGAAAAGGACAGGTAAAGGAAAAGGACAAGGAAAAGGAAAAGGACAAGGACAAGGAAAAGGACAGGAAAAGGACAGGAAAAAGAACAGGAAAAGGAAAAGGAAAGAAAAAGGAAAGGAAAAGGAAAAGAAAAAGGAAAGGAAAAGGAAAGGAAAAAAAGGAAAAGGAAAAGGAAAGAAAAAGGAAAGGAAAAGGAAAAGGAAAGGAAAAGGGAAAGGAAAAGGAAAGAAAAAGGAAAGGAAAAGAAAAGAAAAGGAAAAGGGAAAGAAAAGGAAAGAAAAAGGGAAAAAAAAGGAAAAGGAAAAGGAAACAGGAAAAGGAAAGGAAAAGGAAAGGAAAAGGAAAGGAAAAAGAAAAGAAAAGAAAAGCTTGTGTCTCATTTTCTGTAGATAAGAAATCTCTTCCTGAAATTATATTTTTGCCATTATATGCACATCTCTGCAAAAAATCCTTAGTGTAGGATTGTGTCTCAATGTGAATTTGTTTTGCACAGAAAGAGTGAACAGGATTTTCATAAAAAATATATATTTATGTTTATAAAAATAAAATTTACATAAATATATATATTTGCATTTATAAATTACTTTTTCTGTGACAGATTTTTTGTAAATATGTTTCCATCTATATTTGGAAATTAAGGCATGATTTGATATGTAAGAAAAACTTATTCTTTCACCAATATTTCATACACAGAATACTGAAAAATTCCTATGGAAATGGAGCCTTTGAATTTTCTCTCTCTAAAGTGCCAAGATTGTTACAAATGTGAAAATTAAAATTTTAGTATCTTTTGGTCCTCTATGATTGTAGAAGCGCTTTAGAAGTAAAAATCACTTTCAGTCATTTGTCTTCTTGAAATCTGAACCTAGATATGATAAAGAGGACAAGTAACTAGATTTTTTTCTCTTCCCAGAAAGAGAAGTTTGAAAGATTTAGAGAACATGAATTTTCACACACTTCTATGATAACCTGCTGTTATTGTTGCTAGGCAGATTATCTGATTTTACTTGTGTAGAAGCAGAATTCATTGACTTCTATCTCTCTAGTGATTTGCATTTGGCTGCTATCAATATAGACACAGAAATGAGCTTTAGACCCTTGGAACTAGTGACTTTACTGTAGTTTCATAAATCTTAGGGTTGAGCAATCTGCAGAAAACTATGAAGGGGATGCAGGGATTACAGGAAAGTGAAGAGAAAATGTATAGGAAAGGCAACCTGCAACATGGTGACTATCCTGAACAGAGGTTCCTCTTCAATTAGCACTATTTATAATACAAAGAACTTCCAAAAATGTCTTATACTGCATTTTTCTCCTGGAAAAGTTGATGTGCATCTTTTCACTTGTGAAAATAGCTGAAGGAAAATTGGTAACAAGTGCACACTTTAAAGTTTAAGCTGGAAAATGAAAATGCCTGGTTGCATCTTTCTGGCACCCACCTTTCTGGTATTTATAGACATTGGTAAGAAACACTTGTTCCTCCCCTCCAGAGCCTTCTCATCTAAGACTAAGCACTGCCAGCTCTCTCACCCTTTCTTCACAGTAAAGATGCTCCAGTTTCTTATAATTTCTGTGGCCCTTTGCTGGATTCTCTGCAGAATGTCCATGTCATCCTTGCAATTAAAAGCTCAGAATTTGATGCTCCATGTGTGGCCTCAAAAGATCTGAATAGAGAAGACTCGCCTCCCTCAATCTGCTGGTAACATTGCTCCTGGTTTATTCCAGTATACCATTATCCTTGTTTATGGCAAGGGAACATTATGGCTTGTGTTCAACCTGATGTTCACCAGGCCCCTGCCCAGTTCCTTTTCTGCCAAGCTCATTCACACCTGAGTGGTCCCCAGCATATATTCATGCATGATGTGGTTCCTTCCCATGGTGCACGGCTTTGACCTTCCCCTGTTTGAGCTACTCTGCATTCAAGCTCATTATTCAGTGTCCCCTATGCCTTCTCTTTGGGAAGAAGATGAGAATGGCAGCCAAAATGCTGCCATTGATTTAAATTTTCTGCTTCTGACTTGTGTTCGCAGACAGCCCCAGTATGGATCCAAAGATAGCAGGGTTTACAGCAGCATATGGTCCTGCTCACACTCTGGAAGGGTAACAGGAGGATCACCCCTGAAACTGAGCTATTTTTCTCTTCTGTACCAAAGTCGGTAACCATCTGCCTTGTGAACTTCAGTAAATTAATTTCGATAGTATCCTGGGGAGGAATTGTCTTACTTGTCATGTTGTCTTACTGTGACCCCCTGCCTGGCTTGCTAATTTGCAGAAGCAGAGGGAATCTGTCTCCTAGGGCTCATGAAAAAAAAAAAAAAAAAAAAAAGTGGCATGATGAGACACCAAAGAAAACTTCTATCTTCTTTTTTTCTTCCTTCCTTGGGAAACACAGCTTATGTCAACAGTGGAAACTGAGGACAGGCAAAACACAGTCATGCTTCTATACAGAAATATCCCAAAATTGGTTATTGAAAGTAATTATTTATCTGAATAATTTCACAAAGAAGTAATTTTGCAGTAGTATTGCTAGATTATAAGAACAATCTCTGATGTAAGATAAAAGTTGATCAAGTTGTGGAGAATGAAAATCAAATTATTGAAAATTAATCTTTAATTTGTTGATATTATTCTGTTCATATTTCCGATTCCTTCAGTGGGGCTATTATTATTTTAAAATAATAAGTTTGAGTAAGTAGTAGACAGAATAAACCGTTTTATTTCCTCCTTTGGTAACAGGGTTTTTTAATATAGAACAAGACAATCTTTATCCTTAGGATGAGAAAAAAACCCCATTATTGTAAATTTTGCAGATAAAAGTGTTACATTACTTCTAATATCATATCTCTATAGAGCATTTCTTAGTTGCCTTCTAGAGTATTTTAGCTGCTGGGAGAACAAAGACAACAGTACTAATCTTAAAAGTGCTACTACAATGTTAAATATTAATCTTTCTAAATATTTCACTCTGTATCAAAAAATGCAACATTCTTCTTTTGAAATAAACCAGCAGATTCTTTGAACATTTAATTAGCCATTAGAATTTAGGGGCTTGAATTTTTACAGTGTTTCTGAACATTATCAACATGATAATGATTTAGTTAAATGTATCCTTTTTATTTGCAAATGCCTATTTTAAATTAGTTTTATACAAAAAGCTCCTGAAGTCCTTCCACTCATTTCCAGAAGGGTTTGGAAGGCTGTACATGACCACTGATTTGTGTAGAGAAAGAGAAACTTGGCTCTAGGGCAGGGTCCGTAAAATGTTCCCACATGAAGTCCAGGCATGTACGCAACTCTGGGCTGTGGACACCCCATCATCTGGAACAATGCTGGAGCCAGGACTGGTGAGCATTCTTTCTTCCTTTTGTCCTTTCATTTCTTCCTTGCCTCCTTCCTTCCTTTCCCCCTTTTTTCTTCCTTTGTCTCTTTCCCTCCCTCTGTTGAATCTCTCTTCTTTTTCGCTCTACCCCTTATTCAAAATACACTACCATGAGTTTATACCATAGGGACTAACATACCAGTTTCCACTGTATATAATTTACTAATATAACTTTATACATTTTTTGTGGACTCCCTGTGGAATTTTTTTTTTTCTTTTTGACCATGAGTGTCTGCACACCTGGTTGCTTCCCTTCCCTTCAGGGCTGGCCACAACAACATCACATTGATAAACTATTAAGGACAGACCACACGATTCTCCATTTTTTAATGAATTTGGGGGGGTTTAATAAAAAAATTAGGAAAAACATTAGAATTATTGGATCCTACATTTTTTGAATGACATCCAAATTAGACCAGAGGTAGATAGTTATAGGTTCAAGCAGTACCAGTTTTACACTGGACTCTAAATACTCAGTTTAAAGCTATCCTACTATCTCCAACATTTATGAGAACTAATATCACTGTAAACAGTGTGAGTTCTTTTTCAGCAGCAACTCAACATAGGTTAGTACAGCTATCCCACAATTTAATCCATCAAATGTCAATATTTACTGGAGAAGCAAAAGAAGTTAAGTAGGATGACAGACTAATTACAGAATCACAGAATCACAAGGTTGGAAGAGACCTTCAAGATCATCAAGTCCAACCCATTCCCTAACACCTCAACTAAACAACAGCACCGAGTGCCACATCCAGTCTTTTCTTAAACACATCCAGGGATGGTGACTCCACCACCTCCCTGGGCAGACCATTAAAGAGAAAAAAATTATCTATGATCCTGATGAACTGAATTGTCTTCTCTTTGCTGAATCATGTTCTTTGGACTCCTAGATTGCTGATTAACTCCTCCTTTGCCCACTACAAGATTCAACAAGAGCTTTGCTCAAGTCTCTTTCCAACCTGGCCCTGAACACTCCCATCTCTGGATGGAGTTCTGAGCAACAGGTCTAATGGAAGGTGTCCCTGCCTATGGCAGAGGGTTGGAACCAGGTGATCTTTAAGGTTCCCTCCAACCCAAACCATTCTATGATTCTCAAATTTTTCCCACATTTGTACACTTATATTTATTTCCATGGTGTTCATTGTATTGAAGTCCATTAAAAAGAACCTCAAACCTTTTGAGCGTAAAAAATTCCCCCAGTTTTGTAAAACTGAGAGCTTCATTTGTGGATTAGAACTTTATTTTCTGTAACAAAATAAACTTGTATTGCAACATGAACTAGAATATGTAACTGCTATACACAAGAGTGAATTCAGCGGAGTGGAGACAAAGTATCAAGTAGGGAAACTTGATCTCTGTAAGAACTGGATGAATATAGCATCTTTCTCATATTCTTATTTCTTGTTTGGGCTTTGCTTCAGAAGAGTGAAAGAACTTATGAAAAACACAAGTATTAATATAATGAGTGATATTATCAGTGTCTGAGGTTTTTAGCAGAGAAAATGTCATAAAGAGTTTTTCTTTCTTGTGCCTTGTTTCTCATAAGATAGTAATTTAATTTGAGTGGAAATTGGAAAAGTTATGTAAATAGATAAAGGTAGAGGAAACCAAGAAAAAATAAAACAAGCCAAAATATATTTTTTTATAATAAAAGCACAATGTTGTGTTGATATGAGATAATTTAAATAACCAGTGAAGACCAACTGTTGCACTTTCTAGAATATTTGAAAAATGCATGAATACAAGGACACTGTAAACTGTATAATTAACCCAGCATAAGACTTATAACATAATTTAAAAAAAAATAGCTGCTATGCAATTCTAGGAAATGTAACTGTGGTCTAATATGATTCACATTCTGCGGGAGTTTGAACTTTCTTTCTCAGATCACAGAGAAAATCAGCTTGATTTTTCTGTGGATTAAAACAGCTTTTTATCCATCACTGTTATCTTTCTGTTTTTGAATAAATCATTGTCTGTGTTTTGCTGCAAATGCCAGGCTTCAAGAATTGATTGCTATTTTGTTGCTTTTCATTGCCTTGATACTGCAGAGCTTTTTATGTCTGAATCTATTCTAGGTTCTAAAATAATACTGGAGCTTATTTTTAAAAAAGACTTCTCTACGAAAATTTGAGGGCATAGCAGCTGAACATATCTGAGCATTTGTTTAAAGAGTTTACTTTACTGAGACATCAGGGGTACTATATTCTCAGAGAGCTTTCTTTTCTCTGAACATCCTCCTACTCTGGTCTTCCCCAAAACTAAAACTCAAAGAAAGAATAAAATAGGATAAACATATATATTTTAAAATATTCATGAAAATATTTGCAGTTTTTCCACAAAAAACAATTATTTCTGTCATTTCAAAGAAGTAACTTTGAAGAGTACTGAGTTTACATTAAAGGACTAAAACTTTTATGGTTAAATGACATTTTTATCTAATTAAATATAACCATATATTCAATAATTCATGTGCTGAAAATATTTTGAATAAACAAATGCACATTCATTAAATTAAAATCCAGCTGGTATTCTCTGACAAAAATAATCCAAAACAAGTCAACTTTTTTTTTTAAGTTTTTCTATTTCCTGAAATAATATAGAGGCTTTCAATTTCAGAATAACTTTTGGTCTTTGAAATTAAAAAAATTAAAATTAAGTGTATTAGAAACCTATGAAAATTCTGCTATTCATGTCAAATCAGTCACTTAATCCAAAATCAGTTGTTCATATTGCTCATAAGCTCATAAGCATTGTGTAACATGATGGTTTACTTTAGTTTTTGACTGGCAGGATTTCCATTTTTTTCTATAAGTGTCTATCACCATGTATTGTGTCAATGCTATGTCTCAATTTTCTGTTTTACATCATGAAAAAACACTGTATGTCTCAATGTTGCATAATGAAGAATTAAAAGATGTTTTAAAACCATTCACAATTCTTTCATTCCATTTCAACTATTTACTTTCAAAATTTTAACTTTGCTGTTTATATTTATTACACTTTTTGTCAGAAAGAAGTGTATAACCAAGTCCCAAATCTTAGGCTGAAGGGTGGTAATTTATGAAAACATAGTGATTCAGGTGCCCTTGATTATTCATACAAAGCTCACGGTTCCCAAAGGAGCTCTCCTGCATTTCCTTAAGTGTTCATTTAATCTAATTTTGTCAGATTTACGCCCAGTAAAGGGGCTTTTGGGCCAAGGTCTTCCTTTCTCCATAATGTCCCTAAATCATGGGGATTGCAGGGTACCTTCAGGTGGGAGTTGTAACATATTTCTCAGTGAAAGACCTAAAGCTGTTCTAAGAGTGAGCTGGAAATATCACTTTCTTTTTAGAGCTGAAGTGCGAGTGAAAATGATCCTGTTGGAAGCTCAGATCTGCAATCTTCCACTTGCAGTCTCATATGAGTTTTCAAGGGACCAAACTGCTTCAGATACCTATGAACCTTCTGGATAAGGCACACATCAACAGGTACTCACAAGTAGGTGTACTGAGCTATATTAAATGAATACCAAGTTTTGGTTGTACCAAACTAGTGTTGGTAGGAAACATAAAGACAGGTGATTTGATTGCTCTGTTGGCAGCTGGATAGTTCTGATACAATCCCAGTGTGATTTGTTAAAGCTGTACCAGCAAAACCAAGAAATTTCACTAAGAATTGCCAGGAAGTTCATAAGGGATCCACAAAAGCCACTGTGCTCAGCCTGTGACCCCCAAACCTCACTGTTCACCTGGCTCCCATGAAGGGGAAGGGGAAAGTGCAGGTGTTAGGATGATTTTCTGCACTTGGGAACAGGGCAGGAGGGCAGCAGTGTCCTCAGGGTTCTGCATTTTCTTCAAACTCACTCTGCTTCTAATGCTTGGGGGCAGGACAATCTTTGCAACTCAAGATGAATATGCAGGAATGAAGCTGTAAAATGCTTTTGGCAGAGTTATCATGAGCACCTTTTTTCTCTAAATGTGTACTTCCCTCTTTGCTGGTGGTCTTTCCTTCTACACAGGAAACACTTTTTTTAGTTGAAAATGATGTGATGAGTATGTGTCATATTAACTGTGCAACTACTCTGTCCAGGGTTTCTGTGGGCAGGTGAACAAATCAGTAGACCTTTGATTTCTGGTCATATTAACAAAATCTGTGTGGGTTTTGAGGAGTCTTTATTTGAATTTTACAATTCATTTTTTTAGATATTAAATCAAGACGTGTCTATAAAGTCTGCTGCCTGAATTCTGCTGAAATATTGTCCATTCTATAAGGCTGATAACTCATCCCTAACTGGATCCATTAGGTAAAAGGAATATGGTAAGATGTGAGAAAATATATAAACATATTATAGGGAAACTTAAGCTCAGTAGCCATTTTTAATGTTGCTTTATTTTACTTTTTGAGGGCATGCTTAAATTTAGAATAAATGAGGAAATTATAATATACATAAATTGGGTAAATGTTACATTACATTAGAAAACAGTTATTTGTAAACTCCACACTCTGTATGTGTACTAGTGAGAACTTGCTGAGATAAAAACTGATTAAATTATGTAATTGCTCAACCCTTAGCTCAACTTGAAATAAGTTATAAATTCAGAATTAAATTATTGTTTCTAACAAAAAAATCAGGCAGCTATGTAGTATATATTAAGCAGGAAACAGTAATTATTAAATAATTGTCAGTACATATTCCTAAAGTATCCTGTTTATCTTGGAACCATATTAATTTATAGCAGATTTTCCAATTTTTTATAATAATCATATCACTAAAATTATAGTCTTCTCAAATGCAATTTGTTCAGGAAAATACAAAAGCAGTGCATTAATAAGAATTCCATTTTATATTTACAGCACCTTAATTCAGCTATATAAGAGAAAGTATTTCTTAAAGCATATATCCAAACTATGGTTGGTTATTTTGTAATGGAAAAGATCTCTGTGGGCAACGTTTTTCCTTTCTCATTTTCCCCAATTACCTTTTTGCTTCATAATGTTTTGTGCTTGAATCATTCAAAGAACTATATTTACAATGCAGATATTTTAGAGTTGTTTTCATTGCCATGTGAATGCTGATCACTTCCTTCAATTTTGGGCATTTTTTTTAAAATTTTTTGAGGACAAGGCATTTTGGAGAGAAGTACATTCTCGTAAGGGACAAGTTATGAGTCAAAAAAGTCAGAAGTTGCAACAATAAGCAAAAGTGCAAGCCAATAGACTTTTTGAATTATAGAAATCTTGTTTGGAAGAAGTTTCTGGATACCATCCAGTCCACCCTGCTGCCTGAAGCAGGATTATCATCAATACTACAACAGGGTAATTTCTTCCAGCATTACACTACCTTCTTCACTGTAAAATGCTTTCCCTGATTTCCAGTCTGAGCCTCTTCAATCACAGTTTGTGGCCATTTCCCCTTGTTTCATTTTCTCTTCTGAGAAGAGTTTGTCTCAATCCTCTCTCTAAAACCAGCAGGAGTAGACTTTCACTAGACTGCCCCTTAGTCCAAGCCCAGCTTTCTCAACAGAACATGTGCTGAACCTCTCTCACAATCCCAACAGCTCTCTCAAGGATTCCTAATAGTTTCTCAACATTTGGTTTTGAACTGCTTGTGTTTCAAAGGAGTATTATAAAGGCAGATTCAGCAGTACCTTAAAGGAAGAAACATATTTTTCCTTAGAAATGCTAGCTGTGTAGTGTAGCCCAGAATTCAGTCTGCTCTGCTTGTGAAAGGAGACCACATCAGGCCCATGTGCAGCCTGGTATCCACTGTAATATTCATGCCCCTTTTATCTCAGCCTGTCAGTTCCCAGGTGCTGGGTTATTCTGTTTCAAGTACGGCCTTTTGCATTTCTCATTGCTGAGCTTCATCAAATGAGATCAGACCTCAAGTTTACCAAAATGCTGAAGTGAAGCTCTGCTGTTTATTCTTAGTTTTCCCCCATAATTCAGTGTTGTCTATAGGTCAATTGCAAACAGTCACATCATAGATGAACATGTTGGATATGGTTGGACTCTGTACCATCCCCTGGAGTCCTCTGATCTTTGTCATCTGCCAGGTGAATATCAGATTTTGGTTAAGATCACTGAGCCCAGGGCTCCAGCCAGATTCCAGTGCAACTGCTAGTCTGTACTTCATATTCCAAATGAGAACTGCAGAACATGAAGCCTCACTGAACTGAAGGTATGTCATAAGCACTGTACATTCCTTATCTACAGTTAGGCAGTAACCACTGCTTTGTCCACAGAGGCAGAAAAAAGTATTTTTGTTTGCAAGGCCATGTGGTATTTGTACCAGTGAACTAATCCAGAGTAAAACTATGGAGAAAAGTAGTAGTCTAGTAGTAGTAGTAGTCTAGTTTCTCAGCCTAGATCAGTTCACTACTCTTTTCTATACAGCACTTGTTACCAAAACTCAAAGAATGGTAGAAGGTCAAGGCTGTGACTCAGAATTTCATGCCTAAAGAAAGAAATAAAACAATACCACAAATTACCAGTTTCTCAAAAGAATCATGGATGGATTGGACCACTGGCCCAGCTGGCTACTACTTTAACCTACCTTTTCTTGTGGCTTCCTTGCACATTGCACAAGGATGGGAATGAGCTCCATGTATGCTTTGCACTCATGCAAGAACACAGTCACCCAAGTTAAAATCATTAAAATTACTGATTACACTACAAATTATTTTGGAATACCAGAGTTTTATAATTGTTATTTATCATCATAAAATACCTGACTATTACCCAGATCTCACTGAGCTGGGATCCCTGATCAAACTTCATCAGGAATCAAATTCCCATTCTTAAAGGACTTTATTATTAAAAGAAAGAGAAGCCACAAAAATAGAAGTGCATTATTTGGAAACTAATAAAAAAAGTCTTATGTCTGTGAGAAATGGCATATCCTTTTCTTGGAGTATATGCAGCTTCATAGGTGACATTTTTGGCTTCTTTTGGCACACACACATGCACAAAGGAAAAGAAAGATGAAAGGTTTAATTCACTCCAGCAGATCTAACAGAAAAGCTTTAAAATAGTTGTGTACTTCTGAGTGTTGTGGCTTTCTGCCAAGCCCATAAAAGAAGGTTGTGGTATTTTCTTTCTGTCCATAAAAAAATGAGGCATAGAACGTTTGACCTTGCTAGTTTCCCCCCACCAGCACTTCATTTTTTTTTATTTTGAAAAAAGAACTTTGGAAAAAAAAAACCTCAGAAAAAAATCTCAGTCATGAGAAGCAGCATTTTAAAGCAGAATGCTTGTAAATTTTCTCAGTCTAATGTATACTTTTGATTGTTTTGGAGTAGGAAATATTAAAGCCAGGAACAATGAAAATGGAAGGAATAAAAAAAGCAATTAAAATTCTTTTATTGTCTCATCCAATGCAGAATTTGCACACATCTTCCTTTCTAGAGATTTTTAATTGAGTGGTCAGGCAGCCAGCTTGTCACGTTTCACATGCCTTTTATAATATATCCTCAACTGCCTCTGAATAAAGAATGATTTTTCTTTTGTTTTAGTTCATATTAATTGCTTTCTATTTTGCCACAATTTATAGCTGGTGGCTTTATGATATAGATGTAAATGTTTATTAAGTGCTCAATAGCTTTTTTTGTCTGACCTTGTGTCATTTGTGTTGGTCTTTGAAACTGAAAGAAATTCCTGTTGGTGCTGAGTGAGCAATGAGCTGTGAGAGGGCAAAGAACTGCTGAAAATCTATTGTCCTTGGCCTGCTTTCAAATGACAGCTCTCTTTATTGACCATGCATTTTACAAAGACATAAGCATGCTCCCATTTTTCAAAGTTCCAAGTCCCCTGAACCTTAAAACAGGCTCAGATTTCCAAGTGCTTTGAGAGCTTTTGAAAATGTAAGGTCCTTTTTTTAATCCAAATACTGTACAAGTATTAACAGATTTACAGACTTCTGTATTCTAACTTGAGAACTTTGCCTGAAAGGTGGTATAAATGGGTTCATCCTTACTCAAATGAATGTTTAAAGAAGAAAAACCATAGAGAAGTTTTTTAACTATATAGGAAACCCTCTTTTGTACAAGAAAGAGGACAAGACTGTTCAGTGGGTGAACATGTACTCTGTGTAGATGCAAGAGACTTGACATAGCAATATCTTGAGATGACGTTTCCTCTGTTATTGATGAACTTCAAATCACTGTGATAGAGCTACCAGTTAATATTACCTTATTTAAACAAAATAGAACAGTTCATGAATAGAAGAGAAACTTACACACAGAGAGTTGATCACATGGCTTACCAGAAAATTAGGAAAATAATTTGATTTTTAAAAACTTACTATCAAAATAAAATTTTTAAAAACGGTTTCTGCAAGTACAGGTGAGTGCCATAATTTCCTTCATAACAGAACACTTTTTTCTCTTTTGCAATTTTAATTGGCATATGCAATGCCAAAAACTATCAAAACTATCCTTTTGGTCAAGAAAAATGCTAATGTTTTGTTGACCATAAATCACATTGATTTTACTGTAATTTCTAATATTATTTCCTGGTTTCCAGCAGCCAATATGTTTTGAAGGTTTTTTCCCTTATTTTATTTATTTTTCAATTTAACCTATAAGGCAAATTTAAGCTATACTACTGATCACCTAAAAATTGACCTTTAAGTGTAGATTCAATAGCTCTAGTAATTTTTTGCAGTGCTTTGTGTAATCAATTTATTCGATCCAACTTTTGCTTATTGCAGCATTCTTTTTTTTATTCTCATGCAACAACAAGCCTATTTCGTGTTCTAAATTAACCTGAGATAAGTAATTTAAATAAAAATGTTTTATTTCATGAAAAGTAAATCTTTGGTGTTAGATCTATCTGAGATGTTGATATATATAACCAATATATTGTTAAGAAAAATTTCCTATAACAAGAATTTAATCAATAACCAAGTTATGTATGTCATGGCTGTTAGGGCAGATGATCCCTTACATATTCCCTAAGGTAGAGTTTTTATTTTATGAGGTATTTGTGCCTAAAAATACAGAATGTAATCCATGGAACAGATGGGAATCTTAAAATCTCTTTGAGTCTTTGATGACACCATACCTTTTATCACTACTAATGGAAAAATTCACATTATAAAGCAAATTAATCATTACCATTAATTATTTCATTAATTATTCATTAATATCTTCAGAAAAAGGGAGGTCTTAACTTAGTTTCTAATTTGTCTACCCTCATACATATATTTGTGTTCAGCCTGTGCAGTCACCATGATTATGGCACTACTACATGGGTCAGGAGTAGATACATTACCTTGGTTTTCCTTTCCTCAATATAATTTATAATTTTCTTACCTACCACTGGGCTGAGAGGAGTGCTGGAACATCCATAGTTTTGAATTTAGTATCTAAATAAAAGATGAATAAGAAGCTGGAGTTTCAACTTGTTACAGGTTAGGTAAAATGATCTAGTATAAAATAAACCACAGAATGTAACACATATTTTAATTTTAAGACAGAACCAACAGACATACTGAAACGTGTGAGTATGTGAAAAAGTGCTATTATTTTTATGAATGTAAACTTAAATCCCACTTATATGAACACCTGTTCTTCCTATAGTTTTCATCTTAATGAGTTTAGGGAGGCTTGTATCTCTGAACTGAGAGTAGCTCCATCATTTTGACATTTAATTTTGTTTATCTTTTATAAATGTCTTATAAAATAAGAGAATCATTTAGCATCTGTTATCTCCTAACATCTTTCTCAATTAGCCATTGTTAAATATATTCATAAGACATTAAAATTCAGATGATTTTTCTCCTCGTAAATCATAAATAGATTTAATTATTGATGCAAAGTTCTTACCATAACAATTGCTCGCTGAAGATTTAGAGAGTTCTCACATTTAGACTGGATTTACCAAGGGAACTCTCTTTTTCTCCTACAGCTATGAGGGAATATTTAATAGCTAGTGCTTTGCTTTGCTTGTGCCTGTTTAAAACCCCTTTTTGTCTTCCTAGTTTTTCCATATAGCCATTCCAGCAAATAAAAATGTAATAGGATACATTTTTGTACTATTAAAAAAATATGTATTGGAGGGGAGTGACAGCCTTTTTAAGAAATTATGAAAAAAGGTTAGCAGAACTGAGAATAGTGAGTATAAATATTGTTGTAGTGCAACATAAAAGAATATAAAGCTGTATAAGAAACGTCCTAAGTTACTGCCTAAGTAACATCAGGATTAAATAGTTACACATGCATGAACATACTGAATTTATGAGTACAGCAGCTGCACTGTGAACTGTCAAAGCTGAAGTCAAAGTTCTTGGGAATAAGATTATAGTCCCTATGCTTAGTTGATTTGACATAAAGATACTAATGAATCTGTTTTTATCTGGTTGTCACTGGGACAGTGTTGGGTGGGATTATATATTATCATCAATGATAAAAGAAGTTGTAAATAAGAGTCCATTCAGACAATGAACAGTTCAGATCCTGAACAGTTCAGCAATCTGAACTATCCAACTTCTTGTCCAAAAGACCTACAGAAAAAAACTGAGGGAAAAATATTAATTTTACATTCATTAATCCAAACCTAGTTTTATATTCATCCAATTACTGTATTTTACTACATAGTACACAACTAGATCATACATCACCAAAAATTATTTGTTCCTGAATGGAATAAAAGGAAACAGCAGTGTTGGAGATGATTAATTTGTTAGTCCATGAAAAGCCACATAAAATATTCCCAACAGGTACATAGGTGAGTGATATTTCACATTTTTTTAATATAATTTAGAAACTTTGTTTAATTCTCTTTCTATGATAACTTACTATATTTATTTTTTTAATACATTTTGATGGATTAATCCTGGCTGGACACTAATGCCACTTTATCCCCCCCCTCCTCAAGTGGACAGGGGAGGGAAAGAAATTATAATGAAAGGCTTGTGAGAACACTGACCAATTACAATCATGGGCAAAACAGGCTTGACCTCGGGAAATTAGGTTAAATAATTACCAATGAAATCAGACTAACATAATGAAAAATAAAAGCTAAATCTTAAAACACCTCTCCCTTACTTCTCCTTTCTTCTTAGGCTCAGATTCACACCTGTTTTTCTCTACCTCCTGACCAGTAGTGCAGGGGGACAGAAAATGGGGATTGCAGTTGGTTCATCACACCTTGTCACTGCCACTTCTTCCTCACACTCTCCCCCTGCTCCAGCCTAGTGTCCCTGCCATGAGAGACAGTCCTTCATAAACCTCTCCAGTGTAAGCTCCTCCCACGGGCTGCAGTTCTTCACAAACTTCTGCAACGTGCATCAGTCCTTCAGGAACAACCTGCTCCAGGTTCTGCCAGGAGGCTGCTCCAGCATGGATTTCCTGTGGGCACACAGCCTCCTTCAGGCATTGTGTGGGACTGCAGTTGGATCTCTGCTCCCCTGTGGTACTCCATGGGCAACAGGGGAATCTCAGCCCCTCTCCATGGGCTGCACCATGGGTTGCAGGGGAATCTCAGCTCTGGTTCCCGGAGCACCTCCTGCCCCTCCTTCTGCATTGTCCTGGGTGTCCGCAGGGCTTTCCTCTCACACATTCTCAGTCCTGCTCTCTGGATGAAGTTGTTTGTTGCTTTTGCACCAAGACTGAGACAGGAACAGGTGAGAGGCAAGTTTGTAGAAAAGGCAAAGAAGGCTTTATTCAAAAGAACCGCACGGTTTTTATAGAATGGTACTATAGGTTCTATTCTATTGGCTAGCTAACAAAAACATCTTCCTCACACACTGTCCTTGAGAGGAACAGGAAAACAAAGTAGAAAAACACCACCTGCAAATTGTTTATACTTAACAAATTATCACATCTTTCCAACTCCCTAAAATTTCTCACAAGCCGCTGTGAGAAACGCTCACCGTTTCTCTCTCTCTGTCCCATGGCATCCCCCGTTGCTCATGTGCAATAACTTTTCTTCCATAATACACCATCTCAGGGCTCAGCTTTGGCCAGAGATGGGTCTGCCCTGAAGCCAGCTGGCATTGGCTCTGTTGGACATGGAAGAAGATTCTGGCATTTTCCCACAGAAGCCACCCCTGTAGCCCTCCCACTACCAAAACCTTGCCAGGCAAGCCCAATACACACATTTAATTGTTAACTGTTCCGTATGTCATCAAGCAACCAACAGATGATGTTTCTTCAGAAACTTAATAATTTCTACAATAATTTTTAAAAAAGAGACACTCAAACTTCATATGTTCAACATTTTGCTTGCAGATAAATCTGTGACTTTTAATGTGATGTTAGTTATATGAGCATATTTGCTCAGCAGTTTATACAAGTGTTTTGTACTAGTAGGTGCTTGACATAGTATTTGATGAATCTTTTTATTAAAGTACATTTGCTAATTTCTATTGCCATGTCCATATTTCATGGACATGTACACCTGATATTCAGGCTTCTCCTTGATGTTTCTGAATGTATAACTAGAGGTATACATTTGACATCCTGGCTTTATTTATGTGACCTATCACAAGTGATTTAAAAATTTTTGTTTCTAATTTTCTATGTACATCATGTGATTATTTAATTTGGGCATCTAATATGTTTTGTTTGGAAAGAATTCTCTGAAAACACCTGACTGGAAAAAAGTTGGAAATTTTGCTGTCTTTATATTTTAATGTATTTTGATCCTTTCATCTGATATCCCTGACCTACACTACATTTTTCCTCCTGATGAGTTTATGTTCTCTTCAAAGATTACCTCAAAAGTTTCTTTTTCTACTTTCCATATTTTGCATTGCTGCATCTCTACAGGCTATTGACTTGTAGTTATTTTCTGCTATAAATAAATAATGTTTTTATGCAGCTCTATTTTTCCAGGAATATATCTAGTTAATGAAAAAGTATGTGCTCATGTAAGGTCACTAAGGATCACTAGATATTCCCATGTTTATTGTTGCCTTGTCATATAATGGATGGCCATTATGCAGTCAGAAGGAAAATCACACATATTACAGTCTTGGGGAACGTGCTCTACTCATTTTTTCAACCCCATGAATATTGTAGATGATCTTAAATTTACCAGGAGAGTCCTACCTAGATTATATTACCAAATGAAATAAAATACGCTGTTTATTTAAGATTAAAATTTTAAATCTGGTGGAGTTACGTTTTGTTCACCAGGACATGTAGCTTCTCAATTTGGCTGTTCATCAAACCAGTGTATTTACTCTAAACCAGTGTATTTACTCTATAATATCTAAGGCTTCTTTGTGGTTCTCCTTTCCTTCTAATAATTTACGAGTCAGGTAAAATGCAGCAGGTTTTTTACTAATATGTAATAATTTAGACTGTTAGCTTATTTCTTGCCTCTTGGAATTTAGAATTTTTTCTTTATTTTTTCTTTCTCCCATGAAGTTTTTCTTCCATTTTTGCCTAAAAATGGAAGAAGTGATGGAATGATGAGAGAGACAAAAGATGTGGCTGGAATGGGGTGGAGGTTGAAGGGTACAGTTTTCTGCCATCTTTTAGCTGGGGGACTTTCCCTTGGGAAAGTGCAGAGATACCACGAGATTCTGGCTGGGGGTCAGGGGTTGGGCTCAGTCCCTCTCCCTCTTTGGCTCTCTGGATCGAGTGGAGTCAGTTGTGGTTCTGGTGAGAGACTGCTGCTGCCCAGGGCATTCACTGCCATGCGGAGCTCTTGTCCTTCACTGCTTCTTCTGGGTGAGCCTTTGCTTGCAGGAGCAGCTGCTGAACTGGGACCTTTCCAGCATCCGGCCTCACGTGGAACAGGAGCCTGACTCCCTCGCCCTCTCTGGAGGAAGCGTCTCCCAGCTGCTTGCGGAAGCCTGTCTGCCATTGCCCAGCTCTGCTGCTCCTGCTGCTGCTTCGGGCTTTTTGCTACGCTTTAACTCCATGTCCTCCATGTCCTCCCAGAGCCCCGCGGCTCCTGTCACAGCTTTGGAGTCTTTGCTACACTTTGTTTTGCCACCCTGGGTGCGTTCCCCTCTGTTGTTCCAGCCTGCTGCTCCGAGGTTCTGCTAGAGTCCATTTTGCCACGCAGAGTGGCCTTGAGACTGACTGCGCCTAAGAGTTTGCAAAGGAAGTGCCTTTCCTTGGGAATGAAGGCCCTTTCCTTGGAAAGGAGGCCTTTTTCTTGGAAAGGAAGCCCTTTCCCTGGAAAGGAAGCCTTTTTCCTTGGAAAGGAAGCCCTTTCCCTGGAAAGGAAGGCCTTTCCTTGCCCTCCCTCTGCTGGAGCTGCCATTGCCATGCACAGAGGCAGCCGCGGGGAATCATCGCACCTGCCCTGCCTGGCCGGGAGCCACCAGCGCCCCTGCTGGCCGTGACCGGAACTGCACCCAAGGGGAAGCACTCCACAGCTGAGAGAATGGGTTTAGCGTTTGTTGCTTTATTGTTTATTGGTGTCGTAGTTTGAGGGGAAGTGGATTTCTGGGAGTGTGGTCAGTCCAATTGTCTGCCTAGGTCTCAGATTGACACCTGGATGGCCACTAAGATTTGGACACCCCTCTGAGAACACACAGGGGTTAAAAGCAGAGCTCTGCCCCTGGGAAGCCCTCTTGGGACTTCGGCGTGGAAGAGGAAGGACCTCTCCCCCTGCTCCAGCTGTCCCAGCTGGGCAGGGGGAGGGGCAGCCATGTGGTAGGCCCGGGCCTGGATCGAGATGGGGGTAGGCCTGGCCTGGTTCCCCAGGGTGGAAGGGTGGAGGAGAGAGAGAGACTGAGAGCTACTGAGCAGCCCCCCCTCCCCTGGGGAGACAGAGAGAGAGAGAGAGACTGTGTCTGTGCTTGCTGCCTGGAGCTGAGCTGTGGCCTTGAAGTTTGATATCGTGTGCTGCCGCCTGCCCGGCCTGTGGAGAGGAGGGGGGTTGAACCAGAAGGAGTCCGGCTGCTTGTGGGTTGTGAGCTGTGGAGTTTTAACCCTTTCTTGGACAATGAAAGCTTTTGCAGAGTACTGACCCTTCCTGGAGAGAAGATGAAGAAGGATTTAAGCAAGTTTTTAAAGGGCCAAGCAGGGGAGAGATTGTGAGAAGGACCTAGGGTGGAAGAGATGTGGAGTGGCATTCTTTGCTGGACGCTTTTTGTAGAGCCATGGACTGTTCCTAAATACAGAGACTATTTTCAGGGGGAGCCACCGAGTCCCAGAGTTAAGAAAGCAGTGTGAGAGCCTCCCGGCCCAAGAGGTGAAATAATGGGGGGACAGATGTCCCAAAATGGAGACTGTGCCTTTTTTTGGAGTGGGACGACGGAATCCTTAAAAAGACAACCCTCAAAGTAGCTCTGGTCCATGTTCAGTGGTGAGAGCACTGGACATGGGAGGAGGGGGTCACGATCTCCAATCCGGGTGGTGATATGTGACCAAAAGCCCAGGGCATACAAGAAGGACTCCTCCTCTTAAGAAATTGAAGACTGAGTATTTTTAAGGGTGGTTTTTGCTGGACCGGAAGATGTAATTGTATTGGGAATTTGGTGGGGGGAGGAGGAAGAGCTGTATTCTGTAGAGTTTTCATTTTCCTTGAGATTGTCTTTTCTTTTCTTTTCTATACCTATGTAGTGTGTAGTTAATAAAGTTCTGTTTTCTATATTTTTAAGTAGAAGACTGCTTTGCTTATTCCTAGGCACATCTCACAGCAAGTACCAGGGAGTAAGTATTTTCATGGGGGGGCACTGGCATTTTGCCAGGCTCAAACCATGACAATTGGTTTATTGTTTCTTGGGTTTCTGGGTTTGTTTCTTGTTGCCGCCATTGCTGCTGTTTGTCTTGCTATACATATATGCACTAGAAATGAACTGTTATTCCTTTTACCATATCTTTGCCTGAAAGCCCTGTAATTTCAAAGGTATAATAATTTGGAGGGAAGGGGTTCATATTTTCTGTCCCAGAAAGTTTTCCACATTCCTTGGCAGGCACCTGTCTTTTAAACCAAGACATTGCAAAACCTCTGTTTCTTGTGAGTCAAAGAAAAAGCAAATGACAGTGTAGTAGATGAAATAATAGATGAACTGAAGTGGTACTGCACTTCAATTCTTCCAGTGATTTTCAAGCCATTTTTTTTCCTCATTCAGGATCATATCAGCTGTGTATTTAAAAATGCACAGGAACTAATATTTGTGATATTTTACTTCATGATTTTTCTCTTCATACATGATTGAGGAAATCAATGTGTACCTACCAGACTTATAGTCATATTCCTTTTAATGTGTCAAGAGAGATCCAGAGTGTAAATACTGAGCAATAAAGAGGTTTTTTATTATCAAGAATCATAAGAACTTTTGAAAAATATATTGATTTCTTTGAGTTAAAAAACCCAAAGGTGCATTGTATTCTCCTAGAACAATCTTTTGAGAAATGTAAGTTAGAATTCTGTTTGATTAATTGTCTGTCTGATGAAATTTCTCACAGCTGCAATGATTTATATGTCTATGTTAAAGTAGTTAGATTTGCTCAAGCAACAAATTTGGGTATAGCCAAAATTTGGTTGGATATATAACTGAGAATGAATAATTTCAGCACTTAATATTTTGACTCAGAAATCAGTAACTTCAGGATATTTTTTAAATTTCATTTCATAGAGTCACAAAATGATTTGGGTTGGAAAGGATCTTAAAGATCATCCAGTTCTTGCCATGGGCAGGGACCCCTTCCACTAGAACAGGTTTCTCAGAGCCCCATCCAGCCTGGCTTTGAACACTTCCAGGGATGGGGCATCCACTACTTCTCTGTGCCAGTGCCTCACCACTTTCCCAGGGAAGAATTTTTTCTTCTGCACATGTAACCTAAATTTCCCATTTTTCAAAGCCATTTCCCTTTGTCCTGCCACCACAATTCCTGATGAAAAGTCAGCTTCACTAGAGGCCCCTTGGATACTGGAAGGTTGCTCTGAACTTTCCACTCAACCTTTTCTTTGTCCAGCAGGAACAGCCGGAACTCTCTCAGCCTGTCTCACTAAGGGAGGTGCTCCAGTCTTCTTATCAACTTCATGGCCTCCTCTGGACTTGCTCCAGAAATTCCATGTCCTGAGGAGCCAGTTATGATATTAGCTGTACAATGCAGCCACTCATTCTGTGCTTCTCATAAAAAGGGGCAACACATAAACAAATTTATTGATCTTTGTGCACTTAAACTTCTTGTGACTTCTGTTCATTGCTTCTAAGGTTGTTTTCTGGTTTAGCACTGCATTATATTACTTATTAAAATATTGATCTAATTCCTTTATTTCTTTTTTGTTCTGAGTTGAACTTAAAAGGTCGCTCCTTGAATGTTGTTTGGGACAGGAAAATTGCAGCAAACTGCTCAAATGTAATATCAAACAATAACTCATTTAAGAATTCACCCTAAAACCTTGATGACTTGCACAGAAAAATGAATGCAAGTGAGGGAAAGAAGTGAATTGTTTAAAAGTGTATAGATGAAGATAACAAAGACCAAGCTAGGTTTTACAAGAATACATTTTATTTTGGAAAGGCAAAATTCTGTCATTTATCATAAGCTGCTGTCTGCTCTTGTGGTGAAAATGTTCCCCTTTATAAATTCCAGGTAGTGAAATATCTCCATTGCCATCTCCTTGAGAAATGGCCCTCTGGCATTAAATACAGGAGAGAAGATACAGGCAGCAGAAGAAGCATCATCTAATATTTTTAGTTGTTTTTTTCCCTCAAGAGATATGTATTCAAGTGTATCACAACCCTTGATGTTATAACCAGCTGTGGTTTCCTCTATATTAAATGCTGTGATGCTTATTTCCGTCCTGTTAGATGTTAAACACACACATGTTTTCCTTGGATAGAACCTTCCTCAATTTGCCAGTGTTCTTTCCTTTCAAGATTTGGGCTCTTGATTCAATGCTTTAGTTACAGAAAACAACAGACTTCCTGAAATAAGGCTCCAAACAGCCTGTGATAACACCAAAATCAAAAGACAAGGCAATGCAATGCTATCTTTGCCTCGCATTTTGAAAATGACAAAACCTCACATTTTGAACTTTGTCAAAGGTTTGCTGAGCATCCAGACCTTTGTGCTTGGAAATTTGAACCTGATACATTCCCTGATACTGTTCTTAGCTTAATCAAATTCCATGCTAGACTACTAATGCTCCTAATGGAAAATTAGGACAGAGTTTCTGAAAGTTCAGTTGCTATGACAACTAGTCATTTTCAAATAACCTTGAGAAACATGTACAGCAGTAAAATGCATGTAATAGAGTTCTTAATTAAAAATGTCCATTGAAGTAATAATTTTTGCAATGTATTTGAAGCTAGGTTTCTCTTATTTATTAGCATCAATGTAGATTTAAGGTGCTCTTTTAAGCTACTGACTTGCTTTTTTTTTTGAGACATAATTATTTGCAAGTGAAATGAAAAAAATGCCAATAGACTCACAGAAAGAAATTTTGACAGGATCTCTATAAAAGCAGGGTTTTTTTATGTTCAAGACATGTGGCAGGCTGCTAAATACAAGGAAAATGTTCTATGCAATAATTGCCACTGGTTTTGCACAGTGAGAAAAACAATTTCTAATGAGAAATAGAGAACTGAGCTCCATGGTCACTTACATTTGAAGTTATTAGGTGTTCAACACTAAATACGGTTAAGTGATAATTTTAGTGTATTGATGACAATGACATAGATCATTTTTGAAAACAACATTTTAAAAAATTAAGTTAAAAAATAATCATATATACTAAATACAATAAGGTCATACTGGGAAGGAAATATAAAAAACCCTGCAATGTATTTGTCATGTTTCACACACAGGACTGAATTCACTTTACATATGGGGATTGAAGGCTTTGCATTTGTTTGCAATGAGTTCTTAGGTACCCTGGGACAATTAAAACTTAAAATAGCAGTGTTATATTACTTAATCAAAGTAGATTGAGTTATAAACTCTTTCTATTATCTTTCTTCAGTTTTCCTAGAAACCATGAATATGAAGTTTAATTTACAATACAAAATAATAGCCATCAAATCAGGTTTAGGAAAGTCCTTATTCTCATATACATTTTTAAACATCAGTCTCTTTAATGAGAAAAAAAACCTTTCTCAGTCATTTTGATTTCAGTTTCCATGTTGTGTAGAAATGTGTCAATTCTTCTACCCACAACATTTATTGAAGTACCTAAACTATAGAGCTATCAAAGAAAACACCCCAGATTATTCATGTTTAATTTTTGCACCACCTCTAGATATATGTAATTTAGCAGGATGTAGATATTGGAGCCCAAAGTCCAATGATCCAAAATTCAGTAATCCAAGAATCTGTGAGCTGTTTGGAAACAGCATTGATCCATTAAAGACAACATTAAAATCAGTTACAGACAAATATTGAGCAAATAAATTGTCTTTGTGACACACTGCAAATAAAAAAAAAAAGGCTGTTTGACATCAGGAATTCAGTCAGCAAGGTTGTCTTTCATATTTGTAAAAGAACAGTTCCACTGAAACTGGATGGAGTTAAACTGGGAATGCTATACACTCTTTTCCTGTATTTGGAAGAAAATATGTTGCTTGTGTGCTGTTAGAGACGTGATTGAATATGCAGTGTTGAGGTTTCTGAACTGAAAAAACTATTCAGGTAATAGACATGATGCTCAAGATGAAGAACTTGGAAAAGTCTCATAAAGCAACTAAACAGTATATAAAAAAACAACCCAACAAAACAAAAACCACTATGCTCCCATATTTGGTTTAATGAGACATTGATAAAAAATTTAATAAGCAGGTGTTTAGAAAGCATCTATTGTTCTCTGCAATATTATAATCCTCTTGCAATTTAAAATACTAATATTCCTAAGCGTATTTCTGTTAGCAAATTCCAAATCGTTCTTCACTTTTATATGTGATAAACATGGAAAATGAGTACATTCAAATTCATAAATAAGATTAACTGTATGAATTTTAACTGCAGTAATGACAGTCATTAATGATTGTCTTCTGCATGAATAAGACAGCAATTTATTATACCAGCATAACTTTAACCTCTGGTTGTTAGACATTTGTAAATAATTGGCAAAGAAATTTCAAACCAATATAATGGGTTTTCATGACGTAGTGATGCAAATTAATATTTCATCTCTTTAAAATAAATCTGTGTTTAATCAATCTTGGTGGCAAAGTAATGTAGAAAGAGTTCATATTTACTTGCAAATGCTTCATATTTACTACAGACATGCACCTACAGACACAGTACATGGCTAATTTTACTGAAACTTCACCTTTTTTAGAATCATTTGAATTGTGCTGTTAAAGGAAGATTACCATCTTGTTTTCATTAGTGTTGCATATTTATCAGAAATATATCTCTAACATAAAATTACCACTTCTCTGTTCCGTGGAATTAAAAATCAGCTAATCTGAATTCAGTGCTTTCAAAAATGCTTTCTTGCTTCTCTCCAGCAAAAAAGGCATTGAAGTTCAGAACTTTTTATTCTTCATTTGGTTTTTTGGGAGTTTTCTTTGGGAGTTTTAAAATATTTTTCTGCATATATGTAGATTTAGTGGTAGGAAAAGAAAAGGGACAAAATAGCTGATAACATTCTGTCTCTTCAGGAAAAAATTCTGCTTGAGTTATTCCAGAAATAATAAAATTTTAGAAGTAGTTTAGTAATCACTTTTGTGCCAAAACATCATATGGAAGCTCTGCTAAGATGGGTTCTTCAGAATTGCATGTGCCATGATGTTTTGTTTCAGAATTATATGCATTGTGACATTTCTTGGTTTTGTTTCTTGTGGTTTTTTGGGTTTTTTTTGGTTGTTTCTCTGGTTGTTTTTGTTGTTGTTGTTGTGGGGTGATTAGTGGGTGTTTTGTTTGTTTGGTTTTGTTTTCATGAAACACCACTTGCCATAGAAAGTTTCAAAACACTTTCGCAAAGCGTGTAGACAGAATTACCAATATAATCAGAAAACCTAATTAACTGCTAAAATAGAATGAACACTGCAGAATTTGCTACACTGATGTTTACAAGCTCATCTATAATATTTTCCAGCTTTATCAGCTTAGAGACTTAATGTGAAAGTGTTCAATTTAATTCCTATTCATAGCTGTATCAAATAAAAATTCCACTGGCAAATCATCCATGATTTAGCTAACCAGTGTTGGGTGCCCAATGATTCAAAAGCAGAGGAAAAGGTGGATAATAATAATAATAATAATAAAATACATCTGAAATTTTAAAAATTTTTTTTGGTTAATTTTCTCATCAGAGCCTCTAGTTGGGTACTTCTAGACTGATATGTTCACGATGTTGAGATTTTCAAGGACAAAAGGGAGGCTTTCCTGTGCGATTTCCTTTTTTAGGTGTAGAAGTTTTACTAGAACTATGTGGTTTATTAAGATTGTATGTGAATCTTGTTTAATTCTGAAATCTAAAATAATAAAGAACATCTCTCCAAAAGTTTGCAATAGACATATCGGCTGTTTACTTGCCACTTCTGAAACTCACAGTGCAATATATTAGATGTCCATAAATCTTCTGTACTCTTAATTGAAAAGTTTTTCCTCTGTGTTACCTCACTTTATAATCTCAGTTTAGCTGTGCATCTTGGTATTACCAATGTTGTATTTTACACTCACATCCATCTAACTTCATACAAACAAATATGAATGTGTGTTACAGACATCTGTACATTTTTCAGCAAAACTCATCATCCAAACTGTATTACATGGCCAAATACTAACTATTTAACTGGCAACAGCTGCAAATATATTATTGTTATTTAAATCCACGTGCTCTTGTTCCACTTTTATTTCCCTTCCTTTTGAAACTACTAAAACCATCAGAATTTATGTCGATTATTGCAGATCTCATATGATTGTTCTTCAACTGTTTGCTTCTTCTCAAGTCTGTTTTAGTGATTTTGTTTGTTTGTTTGTTTTTAGTACCTGAATTGGATTGAAGATCTGAACAGAAAAGCTAAGACAAAGCTGTTCTGCATACCACTCATTCCTTGGTAATGTCAACCTTGTGCTAAAAGGTTTCTGAATTTGAAGATCCACAAGGAAGTCTTGCAGATTTGGCAAATTGAACATTTTTATTCATCTTCAGTAAGTTTGCAGATGACATCAAGCTGGGTGGGAATGTGGGAAAGCTTTGCAGAGGGATCAGGATGAACTGAATTGATTGGTTGAGGCCAATCGTATGAGGTTCAACAAGACCAGGTGCCAGGTCCTGTTTTGGTTCAGAACAACCCCAGGCAGTACTACAGACAGAGTTGGGACAGAGCAGCTGGAAAGCTGGAAAAGGATGTGGGGATGCTGGTGACAGCAGCTGAAAATGAGCCCAGGGGTGCCCAAGGGAGCAACACCATCAATGGCACTTGGCCTGGATCAGCAGTGGTGTGGCAGCAGGACCAGGGCAGGGATTGTCCCACTGTGCTGGGCACTGGTGAGGCCACACCACCAATCCTGGGATCATTTCTGTGCCCCTCACTACAAGAAAGACATTGAGGGGCTGAAATGGGTCCAGAGAAAGGAGCACAAGTCTGATGAGGAGTGGCTGAGGGAGCTGGGGGTGTTTATGCTGAACAAAACAAGGCTCAGGGAGGACCTTCTTGCTCTCTACAATCACCTGAACGGAGGTTTTAATTCAGGTGGAGGTCAGGCTTTTCTCCCAAGGAATAAGTGACAGGACAAGAGGAGATGCCTTCATGTTGCACCAGGGGAGGTTTAGATTGATTATTGGGAAAATTTTTTTCACTGAAAGGGTGGCCAGGAACTGGAACAGGTTGCACAGGGAAGTGATGGAATCACCATCCTTTGAAGCCTTAAAGAAAATGTGTGAATATGGCCTTTGGGGATATGTATTAGTGGTGAAGACAGCCAGTGCTAGGTTAATTAGCTGGGCTCATTAATCTTTTCCAACCTTAACAATTCTGCAGTTCTATTACTCTGTCATTTTATTTGGTATTTCCAAAATGTTTCAACTGGTTACATATCACACAGTAGGAATTTTTTTTTGTCCTCTGTATACAGCTATAATCTTTGTAACCCTGCATAAAAGTGTCAGTGTCATGGTTTCCTACAATGACATGAAACCTATTCTATCAGCTCATGAACAGCCAGTCTTTTTGCAGCTACTGTAGAAATTTACAGTTTTCAGAATATCTGAGCATCAGAAGAAAGTATATACTACTATAGGTCATGGATAAAATAGTTTCTCATGTACTGGAATATGGACTATTTAATACAATCATACATATATTCTCATAAATTTTTAATGTACTAAATGGCAAATGCCTGTAAATTCTACAGTCTTCAATCCAGGCAAATAATAGGGTGTTTACCATGTTGGCTGTCATTGCTGTTATCCATTCCCTAGATATGTAGGGGAAAGTGTGAATGCTTTTCTCCTGCAATATTTTAATTTTATGGAAATCAGGCAATGGCTTCACTGTGCAATAAAATCATGTGGCATAAAAATATTTTTATGTGACAAAAGAGATGTGCATTCTGTACTGTTATAGTCAATAACTGGTGTTAGGTTCAGTTCCATATGTGCTTCTTGAGATCCTTCATAAGGAAGAAGCATGGTATAACATATGTGAGAGATATTCATGTTCAGAAACTACTCTTAAAGTTTGAGGGTTTGCATCTCCCTGGGAAGTTACATCACAGATAGAAATGCCTAGTGATTTTCCATATTCTCTGATTGATTTCTCTTTTTGTTCATGTAAGAATCATCTTGTGAGAGCAAAGCATTAAGAACAAGTAGATTTAGACATTTTAGTAGCTAATGTATCATCAATAATTTTATACTAGATTAATCAGGGAGGAAACCATGTTAATCACAGTGACATATGAATTTTAAAGGAAAAACTATTCACTGAATTTAAAAGCCTTCATCATCTGTATATTTAATTCTTAGTTGTTTTGGAATAGACATAGAAATGCCAATTGTGATGGCTCTAGTCATATAGTTACTTGTAACAGAGCTACTGGGCTCTACTGAGATTTTCTATTAGCTCCATGTCATTGATCAAATACCTTTCAGATTACAATAACTTGCCATTTCTACCTACCAGGACTAGACTTTAACAGCAGTTCAAATATTGATCCAGCAAGGCAGTGAATATCATAGGTACTGGTCCTTGTGCTGCATCCTTTCCACCCTGATTGGGTGATTGATCATTTCTATTCTGAACAGAAGTCACTGAAACCACTGTTTCATTTTTAAAGTCTTCATTTCAAAAGCTTTATGACACAATGTCCAAGTCGTCTTTGGGTACAGTGGGCCTGAGTCTTAATGGTGTGAAGATCTGTTTGCCTGAAAAAGACAGAATTATCTAATTAACATTATTTAAGCAACATATGACAATTATAAGTTTTAAATATTGACTAAAATGAGGAGTTATAGAGAATGAGGTAGATACCTATTTTAAATAAATGAGACTATTTTTGCCCCTGCTGCTCCTTTTTTCCATTGAATAACTGAAATGTCAACATCACAGTGCTAAAGAATGAGAAAAGCAATAAACACTTGGTTTCTGATCAAGTTATTTTTTTACCCACACTTAGCATAAACTTGATGCTTCAAATTAAAGTCTGCAGAAGTATAATTGTATTGATGTTAAGTATATATTTTATGGAATTGTTACTATAAACAATAAATAAACCTGAAATACCTAACCAATGATTTGATCTTGGAAAACAGAAAAATATATTAAAAGGTTTAGAAATGTAACAGTATTTTCTGTCTCAGTAACGAAAGGTGCTGTAAGTAATTCCTCAGTAAAATTTTCCTGGATTTATGGTTTCTATGGAGAACAAACAGAAATATTTGATTCCTTATTTGAATGATTTGTGCAAAATGTTGTAATTATTCATCGCTAATATCTTCCTACTACATGAAGAGTCAAAAAGATGGAGAGGTCAACCTCCCTGATCCTTACTTCTGTTAAGAGACTGACAGATGAGGGAAAAACAATCTGACACTGACCATTGTTGCGTCAATAATTAAATAACTTAATTTGGCAATTATAAATGAGCTTTGGCCATGCTATCATTTTATTTCCATGCCCCTAAAGGCTGTCATAGATTTTCTACTGACAGCCTGCTATTTTACATGATGTCTGTTTCAAGGCAACCATTTCTGTGCTTGCTTGATAATTTAGTGACCTAGTTCTCCTTCAGTTAATACTATATAATGCTATTTTTGCCACATATTTGACTAGTTTAGGACTATATGTTATTTCCTAATTTTTCAACCTGTAAAATACCATATCGTCACTTTTGCATTGTTCCAGAATATGCATTTAGTTTTCAAAAGTAATTTCACTGCTGATCTGCATAAACTGAGATTATTTTTGAGGCTTGGTTTATCTGCTTTATCTACTAATAATTTTACAGCTTCTGCTTCAGAGCAGCTTCAATAACATCTTATGTTTCTGAGGCAACAAACACCCCTGTTATTAAATATGCCTGCTTCTGAATATAAGTATGATGAAACAGTTAAAGCAGGTGAGCAGCAAAAATTTGTTCTCCATCTGAGTTTAAAGACCTTTGCAAAGAGTGAAGAGAACTTCTACTGGTGTATTAAGATAAAACTTGCCCTATGTACGTTTTCATCAAACACTGTTTGTATACCTTTCTTTGTACTTTGGGAATCTGTGTCAAAAGATACTGGAATTCTATTTCTAAAAAGCCAGTTATCATGTTTCTGATCTACCCAGGGAAATGAACTGAGTCAATTCAATACCTAGCAGTAATATTTTTTCAATAAGCTCAAGCTCTAAAATCATATGGGAGGATATAAGTTTCAGAAGTATTTCTCCATGTGTCTGTAGGTGGTGGACTAATAGTTTCCCAAGCCAAGACTGAAGAGAGAGACAGGTTCTTTCATCAGATTCCAGCTGGCACGATTAGAAACAGCACAGAACTTCTCAAGCCCATGTGCTTCTTTTTTCAGTTATAGCAGCTGGTGTAATGAAAGCAATTACCTCTCCAGAAAAGCCTTTTCTCGCCCATAGTGCTAGACCATCATGGCCAAAGCAACACTCCCTCAGTGCACTGCAATATTTTCTGTAATACTGCTAATATATATAGCCAAACCTTTCAAATATATTTTTTTACTTCTTTTTGTGTTTGCCACAAATCACACTTCACAGTTGAAGAGTGTTTTGCTCTTTTTTCTGTCAGAGGATATGAGGGAATCACCTTCATTGTCTCTACGAATCTTTTAATGTTAGTAGGAAGAGGTGAGAATCTATTTCCAATTCCCTGGTGTATGTTGCAACCTGCTTTTGATATTTAGAATGTACTTCTTCAGGTGTATACATTTTCAATATATGTTGTCTTTGTTGTAATGGAAAGGACAAAAGAATTTCCAATGGCAACTGGTGATGCCACACTTATGCTTTTGACAGATTCTCTCCCTGACTTGTGCCTTTTGTATCATAATACTATAATGTGGGCTATATATTACCAACCTGTCCTTGAATTCAGCAGTTCAGCCTCTGATAACCTGGCATTTTTTAGAGATGTTTTTCTTATCTTCTGCTTTTTAACTCTTACACTGAATCCTTGATATGTTAATGCATGCCTGTTACATTTGGCAGCATCAAATTATTTTCTTGACAGGAATACTTGCAGTTAAAGTGTAATCAGGTCATTAAACCTTCATTCTCCTAGCATTAGAAAGAATTAAAAAATATACTCAGAGTATTTTCAGAAATACCAAACTTTCACTTGGTAAAAAATCACTGAGAAATAATGCTTTTAATTAAAATGGAGAAATAGTGTTTATTGTTAATCTCCTCCTGATTAAATTTTTATATGTGAACTTTAATTCAATTTCTTATTCATAGGATCATAGAATCACTAAGGTTGAAAAGAACTCTGAGATAATTGAGTCCAACAAAAAAACCTAACAGTGCAAAGTCAATCTTTAAAAGATGTCTTTAAATGCCATATCTAAATATCTTTTGTTGCGGTGTGTGATGGTCTTTCCTGCCCACTAACCCAGGTGTTCTAGCCCCACCTACCCACAACCCCCTCGTCCCCTTGCTAAGGCCTGTCTATCAAATTCCACATACCATCAAAGCCGTCGTGTGAGTGGCACAAATTCAAAAGATGCCCCTCAGCCCCGGGGTCATTGGCTTAGCCAAACGTCTTGTCCCCTGCGCCACGCCCCCTCTTCACCTGGTTAGCAGCTTACCTGTCTCTCCCTGCCCCCTGCCCTAGGGCTTAAAAGGAGACAGGCCACGAGGTCCCGGTATTCTGTTGGAGCAGTTCCTACAATTCAGAGCTCTGTGTCATCTTGGAATTAAACTCTGGATTTACAACCCTCCTCAGAATCCATCTCCTTTTCTCTTCACCTCGCCTAAGGACTCTCACCAGAGGTGAACTGAGTTCCTGCAAGCCTGGACTCGTTCCCAGTGCCTAGCTGCAACATCCAGCCAGCCAGAGGTATCTCTGTGGTGAAATACCACAGCTGCCGCCTCTGGCCAAGCAGCGAGGGCCAGAAGAGCCCAGGCATGTTCCACCTGGCAATATTGCGATTATTTTCCAATAATCTTTGAAATACATTCAGGGATGGTCACTCCACCACTTCTCTGGACAGCCTGTTCCAGTATTTGGTAACCCTTTTGGTGAAGAAGTTTTCCCTAAAATTCAATCTAGATGTCCCCTAGTGCAACTTGAGGACATTTCTTCCTGTCTTTTGTTGCTTGGGAATAGAGCCTGACCCCTACTTAGCTAAATCCCCCTTTGAAGCTGTAATAGAGTGAGAATGTCTCCCCTGAGTTTTTTTCCTCAGCTTAAGCACTCCCAGTTACCTGAGCCACTCCTTGAAGTACTTGTGCTCCAGACCCTTCCTCAATTCCCCTGCTCTTCTCTGGAAAATCTCCACTACTCCAATGTCTGTGCCCAAAACTGAACACAGGATTTGAGGTGCAGCCCCACAAGTGCCCAGCATATGGGAGTGGTCACTTCCTCTGAAACACTGACAGGCCCAAGCATTGACCACCTCTCCGTGAGGCCTCCTTCAGTGTTTGACCACCCTCTCAGTAAAGAAATACTTCCTAATGTCCAGTCTGAACCTTCCCTGGCACAGCACTGAGCCATTACCACACATCCTATCATTAGATCCAAAGGAGGAAATGTCAGCACCTCCCTCTCCACTTCCCTCCTCAGGAAACTGGAAAACAATGAGGTCACCCAGCCTCCTTCTCTCCAAACTGAATGAGCCCAGAGTCTTTAGGTGCTCCTTTTTGGATATGCCTTCCAGCCCTTTCACCAGCTTTGTTGCCCTCCTCTGGGTGCATTCAAGGAACTCCACATCCCTCTTGAATTGCAGGGCCCAGAACTGCACACATAGTCAAGGTAAAGCCACACCAAGGCTGAATACAGGAGGATAGTCACCTCCTTTGGCAGCTGATGATGTTGTGTTTGATGCCCCCAGGATGGGGTTTGACCTTCTGGGCTGCCTGGGCACACAGGGCTGGCTCACACTGAGCCTGCTCCCAACCAGCATTCCCAGATCCCTTTCTGCAGGGCTGCCCTCTGGCCACTCCTCCCACAGTTTGTACTTGTGCCCAGCATTACACCCTCCCAGGTATAGGATCCAGCATTTTGTCTTGTTAGATTTCATCCCATTATGGTTTGCCCAATGCTCAAATCTATCTAGACCCTCCCTGAGGGATATCCTAATCTGCACATGGAGATAAGAGGAGGGATAATGCCTCTTATCTCTCAGGAGACCCAATAGCACCTCCCAGCTTGGTATGAACAGCAAACCTGCTAATGGTGAATTGAACTCCTGCATTGGGATAATTGACAAATACACTGAACAGAACTGGCCCTAGAATTGAACCTTGTGGAACTCTGCTGGTCTCCAGTGGCCAGCCAGGAGAAGCCCTATTTTCTACAACCCCTTGAGCTCAGTCATCCAGCCAGTTCTTCTCCAAGCAAGCATTAGATCACAGCTTTAGGTGGTCCTCCATCTGTGCTTTGCATTCACTTTAGTAAAATACTACATTTCATTTCTCCAAATGAGTAATTCTAAATACTATCACTTGCCCATTTATATTAGGGAACTGAAAGAGGTTTTATCCCTCAGGTTCATCTCTCTCAAAAGGCATGGACTTTAAAGACTGGGTTGCATAATACTTGGCTGACTGCAGTTTGCATTTCTGTACCTGAAGAATGAAATATCTAGTAAGAGCTACACTAGGAGCAAATTTTCCTTCTTTGTGTTGAGCTTCTTGATTGAGGTAGTAGTATTTTGATGCTTGTAGCATTAGATAGAATCATAGAATGTTAAGGAATTGGAATGAGTAGATGGAATCATAGAATGTTAAGGAGTTGGAATGGACCTCAGAGGTCACCTAGTCCCAACCCCCATTGCCACAGGCAGGAGCACCTCTCACTAACCAAAATCCTTGGCTCAGTGATGATCTCTATTCTGCAGCAGTAGTGCTCTGGACATTTCAGCTATCAGAGCCCTGTTAACTACTGAACTGCTAGTCTTAAACACATTTTCACTGCTTCCAGAATCTGGCAGTATATTACTTCTAGTTTCTTGCCCCCCACTCTTTTGGTTTTTTTTATACGTTTCAGGATTGGAATCCTGTCTATATATGGGAGAAGGTGGTAGATAGACTTTAGCTGTTTTTTTTCTCTTTCTTTTTTTCCATTTTGTCTATCACAGTGGAATAACAGATATTTCCGGGAAACTGAGACTCCACTACAGAGTTAAAAAAAAAATAAAAAATCACACTTCCTTTTTTGAACAGCCACAGCTCATTATCTGAAATGAAACAAGGGCAAGCCTGGGGCAGTTCAGTCATACACCTGGTGTGGTCATTAAACTGGACTTTACTTATGTATCTGCATGGGAACCAGGAGCTTGTATATAACTGTTGTCCTAGACCTGATTTCAGTATGTGGCTCACTCAAGTTATGGCCTTATGAAGTCGAGGATTCCTCAGTCAGCATCAGTTGTACAGGCAGAAGATGCAGGGCTGAGAGTTGGAAGGAAAGCAAAACAGTTTTGGGAGAAAATCTAATAGGCAGTGTTGTCTCAAAACCCTACTTGCTCTGTCAGAAGATAATTTAAGCCAATACACTACGGCAAAAGACTGATCTAGAGAATAGAGACACTTTACAGGGAGAAAAATACTTCATTAGAGAATTCCCAGACAACGGTGTTGATGATTTTTTAAAGTCAGGCTAAATTTGAACTAAGCAAAATTTTAATATCCTGAAGTAAATGTAAATTTCTTTGTTAATTTGAAAAAACTTCTGTGATACCCTGGTGAACACCATTATTCTGCTTCTGCACAACCTGTTCTGAGAGCCAATGAGAGCTTCTTTGTTATGAGGATTTTTACCCCTTCTGAAAAGCCTTTCTGTTTGCTCACCATAGTCCTGTTGTTCTCCATCTCCTTAGCCTCTACTTGTAAATTCCTACTATGTCAGCACATATGAAAACTTATACCTGTTATTTTTCAGTGCTGGTAGACTTGGACTCTTCTTTAGAACTAAACTGTTTGCCACAGGAATTACAAAACTGATTAACCTCAGATAAGTGTTGATAGCAAGATTCCTATTTATTTCAGTGTGAGATGAGAAAAATATGCTTTCCACTGACTAACTGGAAGCTGTCTAAGGACTTGCCGAGTAATCTTATGCCATCTCTTCTTGAAATGCCATTGCAGGGCCACAGTTCATATTCCTGAGTTAATACAGCAAAGATAAGTATCAAAGACCAAATACTAATTAAAGTTTGTATTAGTAATTCCTAATAATTAAATAAATGTTCCTTTGCAAGGTAATTATTGTCAACTGCTAATTTCATTTTCACAATATAAATTTAATAATATATATAATAATATAAATTAATTGTATAGACTAAAGAATCCATTAAGATGACTTATTTAAAGTAGGCCACACGTGTTTGTTCCTTAAGCTTGCTAGTATATTGACTGAAGTTTATGAAGTATATGAATCATGGGTTCTTGAAATGATAAATCAGTGTGGGCTTACTGCAGTGCCAATTTAAGTTAAGGTACAATGCTGAACTGAAATATTGCATGGAATAAAGGAACTGAAGTGGAGGTACCTGGTCATACTTGGTGACAAGATTATTTTGTATTATTTTGTATTTTTGTACTCCTGTAATTGGTAGAGCTAAGTCCTTTGAGACTGTGCATTTGTAGATTTGACATGCATCTCAACTTTAGATGAACTGTCAGCACCAAAATTATTTTCTATTTTTAGATTAGCATTTTATTTCTTTCAGTGAATTTCTATTCACTCCTGCTGCAAATCTTTTTTATTTTTTTGCTACTATAGTGTGTCACCTGTGACTTTTCTTCTCTGTTGCACAACATTTTCCTCCTTCCAGTTTTAAACCTTCCATGGCACTATTTGCACTACTGCCTACAGGTGCCATTTGCGTGTTTCAATACAGCTGTATTATTTTCCTGACCTGACCTTGCCTCTCCCATGCAGAAAGCTGTGAATTGTGGTGACATCTTGTAAAAATACTATACTACAAGTTTTTAATCTTTAGTTGTTCTGTGATCATACCATTTGCGATCACTCAGTGCTCCAATATCTCAAAAAGGATTCAAACTATTTTGCGTACTGTGTAGCCCCATGCATGAGGAAGACGCTGCTATCACTTTTTGGTTTTGAAACACCATAAAAACCCATTAAAAACATTAATATTGAAAAAGAGCATGTTATACACATAGAGTCTGGCTCACTAGTGTATTGCTCTACATTTGCTCCCTATCAAAATCATTGCAGGTGTGGCACATAAAATTTCAATATGAAATTAAACCACTTTCTTTTGAGGCAGTTATGGGCTGCACATTATCACAGAGCACATTATCAAGGATGAACTATGTGTAATAGCTTAATTAATTACAAGCTATCTGCTTCTATAATGTCTCTATCCATGTTCACTTAACCCGTATGAAAAATGTGGAAGTTCTAATGATATCTGGTACACTTCCGTGAGATATTTGTATTGTTAAAATATATGGAAATGAATGTTACAGAATCATAAAATAAGACTATTATGAGGAGTAGATTTAATGTTGAATATCCATTTATGTTGGATATCTTGTGGTAAAAATACAATAATATAAGTACAAATGAAAAAAATTAAGCATATGCATAAATATTTTCAACATTGGGCTCAATTTATTTACATCCATTTATATACTTAAGTCTAATTGGAGAAGAGTAGGTGTACATACTGCACTTATGCCATTATGTGATTTTTATTTTTGATCAATTCAGTAATTGGTGTAAGGCAAGTGCGTGAAAAGAAACACGAGATTCAGAAAAGAGTTTTCTCTGATATTCATTATGCTATTTTCTTAAGTCCAAAAGGACATAAATGACTTGATTATTTGGTCTAAACTGCAAACCCATTCTTTTGCAGTTTAGAAGCTTTAATTTCAGTATTTTTCCCTATAGACATTGCTGTCACTTTTACTGTATAGGATGCATTACCATAATAATTTTGATCATTTTCACCCTCTTCTGGGTTGTTATGAGAAAATTCAATTGACTACAAGAAATGTGATAAGCTCTATGCATTCCACCTATAGATTCTGTATCTTTTAAAGTTTTGAAGCAGTAGATTTTCATACTAAGGTTTCCTATATATGTATTTAGACTATAGGTACATAATTGAATGAAATTGTCATGGAATTAAGCAGTGTGGCAGACAATATATTTATATAGCTTGGATTAGACAAAGTTATTTTGGAAGGAAATGTTTTGTTTGAGAAACATTGTGTAGAATCCTTTCACTTCCTCAATGCTTTCTTAAGACCATTTTTATTTTGCTGATTTACTTATTTCTTTCAGTAAAGCTCAGTCACTCTTTTTGTATTTCCATAATTCATGAAATTATCTATAATTATGTAATTAGTGTAAATACATGCAATCACATTTATATGATATAATTACAAATGCAAAGCAATAATTTTGATGAGCGATGTCATAAAGAAATATCTATTAAACTTCTTAAATGCATAGTCTGTGAATATTCAGAAGCTAGTATTTAAAGCTGAATATGAAACTTGTTTAAGTGTCAACAATGGGTGTGCAAACTTTACAAGAATAACTAGAGGTGGTCAGAAATACTGTGACAAAGTAATTTTAATTTAAACCATTCAACAACTTTCCAAAATGAAGGTGAGTTTTCATTGCATAGCAGGAATTCCAGAGCATCTTTCTTCTAAAATTAGGCGCAAATTTGGACTTTATTAATAAGGCTGGCAAGCAATCTCTACATTGGGCCTAAAGTCTGGCTTCTCCCCAGATACCTGTGCACATATATGTCAGCCCCACATGCTCGAGGTTTCTAAAGCAGAGATTCCTACTCCTAAAGCCCAAAGAGGAAATTTTATCTCAGAGTAAGTATTGAGAAGCTCATGGCTCACTGCTGCAGAAGGGGCTTCTCTTCCTCCTGGGTCATCTTCAGCCTTCCAAGTCTTATTCTTCAGTCCCCAGAAGTTGAAATAAATGTTCATTTACCTTCACTGCAACTTCTGGTTTTTTGTGACGCTGATAGTTTCAGATCTCACAGGGTTGGTACAGTTCAGCCTTGAGAAGAGAAGGGATCTTATCAATGTGTGTAAAAATCTAAAGATATGGTGCAAAGAAGGAGCAGCCTGGCTCCTTTCAGTGGTGCTCAGCAACAGGCAATGGGCACAAGGTGAAGTGTGGGAACTTCAGTCTGAGAATGACAGAACACTGGCACAGATTGCCCAGAGAGGTTGCAAAACCTCCCATCTTAGAGGGACTTTTTCCTTCAAAATCCTTCTGGACATGGTCCTGGGCAAAGGGCTGTAGCTGGTCCTGTTTCAGAAGGGAGCTTTTACCTCCAGAAGTCCCTCCCAACCTGAACTGCTCCGTGATTCAGAGAAAACCCTACAACTACAGGTGATGAAGGAGTAGCTAGGTAAGGAAAGTTTCCTCTTCAGGAATAGTTTATATAACTGTGTTCAGATAGAATAAATTTTCACTCGTGAAATCTTACTTCAAAGAAAATCAATGGAAATGTGATTTATATTTTATTGATGCTAGGACTTTGATGATTGCACTAATATACAAATAGATTATGTTGACAATTTTGACATATAAATTGGTTATGCCTGCTTTGTATGTCCCTTAACTTTCTTCAACTTTTTTATTGTGAAGTTTGTAATCTGTAAATGGCATATTTCCATGTAATTACATTCTCTTTTATTTGGTTAACAGAATTGTGATAGTAATGCAAGTTCAGTAAATATTCAATATGTAATTGATTTTACTATGCTTACTTTTTAAAAAGGCTATTTATAGCATGATTTAAATTTTCCACATTAGTCACTAACTTTGTATTCCATACTGTGTTAGATGACAGAGCTAAAAAATGTTATATGTGTTTGACTTCTGCTTTCTTTGACAGTAATAAGCAGTGTTCAGTTAGATGCAGCTTTGACATCAGGGGCATATTACTCTAATTGTATTAGTCTGTCAGAAACCAAGAATTATTTGGTCAAAACTAAAAACATATTTAACATTAGTGCATCCCTTTGGACTTAAAATAAGAACTAGGGCCATTTGACAGTTATTATGGAGTGTATAATTTGCTAGGCACTCTTATTTTGCAAAGCTTATATGCTGTGAAATATATGTATGATCAAAACTGTATATTCCTTCAAGAATTTAATAAACTCTTGCTCTTTTTTTTAAAATAATATACTTTTTCTAATAAGATTTTCTGAATTAATGGTGATTTGGAGAAAGAATGGCATTGCACTAAATTGCTCTTTGTGGATGTCATTCCATGTAGTAATCAAGTTCTCTCCACCACCAGTAAAATACATTTGAATATAAACACTGCAAAGGAGGAAAATTTTAATACAGGGTTATTAACTGATTTTCCTTTTACCATGATCCATTTGTTTGTGATCCTGAAATGAATGAAAAAATTTTCTCTCTGTTTGCTCACCAGGCTTGTTTGCATCATTACAGGTTTCAGGAAATTTTTTTCTTCCTCCTTGATAATATAACTTCTAGAAGTAGGAAGGTGGAGAGCACTCATCATCCTCTGAAGAAGTGAGAACTGAGATATAGGATGCAAGTCTCTGGTGCTCAGCTGGTGAGAATCTGGGAATTGTCATGGGACATATGAGAAAGGCCTGAGCACAAGGAATGCTCCCTCAATTCAAGCTGTTAGCTGCACTGTCTCACTTTTTGGTTTACCTGCACCACCTCCACCACTCCCACACCCCCCTGCAGCTACTTAGTCTTTTCTGTTAATGTCAGTGAACAATCCAGGTCTCTTTTGGGTGCATTCGGAATTTTTGCACTATGACCCTTGCACTAGGTCTGCAGGATACTCATACTCAAAGGGAAGTTCTACAATGTGTGCTGAACAGGGTTCTTTAGTTGTTTCAGCTGTAATTCAGACAAAGAATAGAGGGGAAGTTCCTTGGTTTTGACTTGATAACTAATGACATCTTTTTTGACTGTACCCTCTGTTATCAAAGCATACTGACTCAGTAAAAATATTTAGGGGGTAAAAAAATTAATAAATATTGGGACCTTGATTCAAAAGTCCCAGGACTTTTTTTTTAAAAAATCTGGTTTTTTTCTAGCTGGAAATATAACTTTTAAAAAAACATATGTCCTTTTGTTGTAAGGCTGAAATAATCTTATATAATAAAAGAGCACACATTAAACTCCAGTTGCATAAATAGTTTCTGGCCAGATGTCCCAGGTGTTATTCATCCCAATTCTACCTCTGCCAACAACATATGTCTAGACATATTTCTAAGAGCATATCTGAACCTCATCTATGATATATTGGTAGGTGTTTGTGCTTGTGTGTGTATTGCTATTACTCAGATAAGCTAAGCTTTCTAAGTAAGAAAATACCATTGATTCTAGGGATGCAGGAGAGCTTTATGGTTTTAGTCAGACAGTTGCTTCTCAGAAACAATTGTTTACTTTCCTTGTTTTTCAGTGCCAATGAATTTTCATTCATTGTTCCAATGCATTTATAGGTCAGTAGATGCAAATGCTTGTAAAGCAACCATTAGACTATGGTTAATACCAGAAAAGTAGCTGTACTCATGTTACAGAATATTCTTACACTGTGAACCTTTTGACTGTGTTTTCTGAGACATATTGACTTACTTTACTTATTATTTGTCAAGGTGGAGGGCTAATGAAATTCAGGACTAATCAAGTAACAGGTAGCCCCACACTGCAAGACAATTTCAATAACTCATGCAACGTATTAAATTGTAAATTAACAGTAATGGTTCCAGAAAACCACTCAGTGACAAAATAGGTTATTCCATGAAAACAGGATCATTCTTAATGCAGTAGGCTGCTCAGTAGAGTGAAGCTGCTAGTTAGTCTTTAAAGGAGGAGGAAATGCAGTTAGATAAAATACAACAAACCCAGAAAATATATCATTATGTAATTTTCTCTGAATTGTCAATTGCAATTAACAGTTGCAGTGTGTGGATGAAACATGAAAATGCACTGATGAAAATATTTAGTTTTTTTAAAAAAATCATTATGATGAAAGAATGAGATGGCAAATGACTGGTGCTCAGTGGAATAAATTTTTTTTTGCTTACTCTTAATAGCTCTTTCTCACCTGTAGAATAAGATCTAAGAACATACTTACTAAAACTAAAATACAAGGCATTAAAAATTTATAATTTGTTAATTTGTTGAACACAAATTATTGTTAAAATTTTAATTTTATAGAATTAAAAATTGTACGGTAATACTGAGAAAGTGATACATTATTCTTACAGATAAGAGAAATGGATTTAGCTTCTGTGCAAAACCTAGGTCAAGTGAAAATGTGGAAATAGATGAAACAAATTCATACTGTAACTGTCTGTTATACAGTTATCTATTGTAACATCAGATCTTGTTATTTCTTCATACATAAAAAAGCAAATCAGAAATCTATTTCACTGGTTTCAGTTCTTGCATCTTCACACTTCCTTGTTTTATATACTTTTCTGAAAAATTCGTCAAGTTAAACCACTTGCATTGGTTTATTTTTCATTTGTCTTCTTTCTTTTTGGAGCATAATGATATTAATATTACATTCCTTGCTTTGAGAAAATAGCATATTTCTATTAGATCTACATTTCCTTCCTTTTTTCCTTCACCTTTTCCTCTCATGCATGTTTATGCATTTAGAGCTATTCTACTTTTCTTTCCCATTTTCCATTAATAGCAAGACTGCATGTTGCAGGGTTCTATGTTTGTATTTCAATCTCCAAGAAAAGTGTGAATAATTCAAAATTGTCAACTTCAGAAATTTTGCAAAAATTCTTGTAGTGTAAAGGACAAAGTGCACTTCAAACCTGTTTCTGTATTGTTTTTCTGTGAAGAGGCAACGCAGTTCAGCTGGCTACTTCTTTTGTTCTCATATTTTAGGAATTTTTCTGCCAAATAGGATTAGAAGAATTTCCTTTATCATTTATTGCTGCAAACTGTGTGGTCAGATTTTATTATGATATGAGGCACTGGTAAGGGAATAGAAAATGTTTGAGTGTAATCTAATTTATCCATGTGGAAGCTTGATTTAGAAGTGATTGGAGAATTGAGGAAATAGAGGAAAATAAAGTGATCCTTCATATGAATCACAGCACTAAATATAAAAATAATGGACTTTGACATTGACTCATATAATTTCTTGGATGAATGGACTAATGTTTGCAGCAGAATGTGTGTCAATTAAACACTGCTATTGTTATGTATCTGGAATAGAATCAGCATAAGCATGGCAGTACACTCAGAAGTGGTTCACTTGCAAATTCAGGCCTTAATGGTTCAATGGCAATACTTCTGCTTTGTTGTTGGTTTTTTTGCTTTTTTAAAAATATTTTTCTGTCACAGTCATTCTCTTTGGTATCTTATTCTGATAGAAAAAGTTGAATTTTATAGAGGGATAAGTTAAATGAATTGTATTTTTCTGATTCTGCTTTCTTTAACTACTGTGTCATGCTCAGAACAGATCCAGAAGTCTATGGAGACTTCCCTCCAGAAGTCTCCTGAAATCCGTCCCTTTTATCTTAAATGAAGCTGATGTCAGTTTTACTAGAAACACCACAGACAGGTGAGACAGCAAGATCCTGAGGAAATACTAATAATTCAGAAAACTAGAATTTCAGACAGATATGAATACAACTTAAACTTTTAATATTACAGATTAATACATATAAGGGACCTATTTGTATACATGAATTCAGCACTGTTTTTTGTAGAATTCAAGGTAAATGCAATTTTTTTCATCAAAAAAAGATTCAGTGGATAAACCAAAATAGGAAATCTGCTGCAAATGTAGCTCTACATCATGAACAAGCCCCAGGCTTTGATCCTGTTGGGACCTGCATGCCTGTAATTGTATATATGAGAAATTTAATGTTTCTATTGGAAAAATAGGTCAGAGATATAGTTAGCAGACTATACAGATGAAGCAAGATTAGAACTGTGTTTGTGAGGCAATGGTGAGTAGCTGAATTTTTTTTAAACTATACAACTTTCTTAAAGAGCAAAACTGGCATAGTAAAGTGAGCACATGGGAAAATCTCAGGTACAGCCCTCAGTCACACCCTGAGGGCACTAGCAGGCTTTAAAGACTCAGATCACACATCATACCATTTATCATGTACTGCTGCATTACTTACTGACTCTCTTTTCCAAAGGTCATCTTTTCTGGTTCAGGGCATGGAGGAAGGACCTTTTCTTCAAAACTCAGTTCAAAAATTAATGTAGAGAATGAAAGGGAAAATCCATTGATCTTGACCCAAATAAATTATTTCTTTAATTATTTGAATGCATTTACTCTGGTATTCATGCCTTTCTAAATAAAGCATTACTGAATGCTAAGCTACGTGAGTAGATGTGTGTGTGATTTTAATCTCCAGGATATGGAGCAGCATATGCTGATAAAGAGACTACAGCAAACTGATCTTTCTCAGTTATTATCTCTAAGTGTGAAGAGGCTTTCCCTGCACTATGGCTGCAGTACATACTGTTGTATGAGCTTTAAACCAGCTTGTTCAGAGGTAACTCTGTAGTCATGTAGTGCTGGTTTGTTGTAGGCAGCAGCAATCAGGGCAAACTGGCTTCATGGAGAGAGCCCTGTGCTGCCACTGCTTGGTCCTCATCAGCTCTTCAGCCTTTTCTTTACATCCTGCTGCACCTGAAGTTCCATTGTGCTCCTTGTGTTCATCTGGACCACAGTATCCTCCTGCCAGAGAACAATGTTTTAGTGAAATGTCCCTCGCCTCAGTACAGCTGTGATGCAGAACAACTGAAAGTGACTTCTTTCCTCTGGTCTCACAATCATTTCCAGCACCTTTCAGCTACTCTTCTCGCTGTGCTTTGGTTGCCTTTCTTCGCACATACTACTAAAAAAAATTAAAAGGCTTCTCTTTTTTTTTATTATTTTCAGGTAGAAATTCTGATCTTGAAGATGTGGATAGCGTATAAATACGTCCTGAGTGGTCTTACTTATTATTATTTTTGAGAAATTTGTTAGGGTTTGGGCCAAAACATCCCCTTGCTTATCAATTTTTCAGCTGTGTAGCATTTCAATACTACACACTGAAATTGGCCTGTCTCATCAACCTGCTGTTTATATCAAGTGAATAAAGCTATAGATAGCATTTGTGTGAACATGAATATTAGATTTCAGTACCTTACTACTGCTTTGTGGTTTTTATCTACTTTATAACTGTCTTTCCTTTTTGACACTGTGAATATATATTCACTCCACTGAACAACTTTCACCATACTTAACTTTTTAGAATATTTTTAAATCTTTAAATGTAGAATTGTTCAGAGATGAGACAGATACAAATGACTCTGACACGATATCACATGGCTGTGACTATGCAGTTTAGAATAGACTGTTTCAGTTGGAAGGGATCTACAACCACCATTTAATTCTAACAGTTTCTAACAGCAGGGACTAATGTGAATTTGGAATAGTCAGAATAACTTAAGCTTCTCTTAAGAAGACAGTCTTTATTACCATTGTTATTCATTCCCAAATTATCTAACCAAAACTAGGTAAAGAACACTTTCATTCTGAATTCATGCCATGCACATGTGAGTTTATGTAGTTCAATTTATCCTCTTTATATGTTGCTCTGCATTATTTTCTCCTGAGCTACTTGTTAAAATAAATCCTTACAAAAACAATTCCTTACTGGGACAAAAATAATCCTGACTGTAGATTGACAGGCATGATAGACCCCTTCCTGAAGGTACAGGTTCAGGCTGAACAGATATTAATTTCTCGCCAAGTACAATCTAGATCTTCTGTAATATTATGTATATAATACAAGCCACAAGGCTTGCAGAGATCTAAACTCATGTTGCAAGCATTGTGTTCAAAAGCGTTGCTCACTATGGATAAAATGAAACATGTAACTAACCTATACAAAGCAGAATAGTGAAATGTTGAGCACTGGTTACGGGTGAGAGGAGGAAGAAGATAATAAAAACCTCGGGGAAAAATAGGAGGTGAAAGCACATAATGTAAATGGGGAAAACAAGCGGAAAAAAGCAGAAGTGAGAAGTATGTGACCAGCTTTCAAGGACTTGATCCCCAGTGATTCCAGTCTTTTGAGGGAAGATTTTTGAAGTACAGTTTTCTAAAGCTGATACAGAATAGTTTCAAATGCCTAATTTCTTTCTTATTCACCAAATGCTCCAATATTATCAAACACAAAAAAATACAGAAAAAAAAGTCTTAAAATTCCAGGTAAAAAATTTCTTGCTTTGCTGAGTAAATAATGAATTCCAAAAGATTAAGTCTGAGAATTTCATCTGTGACCTGTTCCTAAATATAAAGATAATTCAGACTATTCTTTTTATTTCTGGAGAGTTACCTGACTGTTTTCAGAAGTGTGACCATGTTGCTCAGCACTTTCTGTCATCAGAATGCTATTTAAAATGGTGAAATAAATATAAAATAAGTAATCCAAAATAGCAACTTCAGAAAAAAATGTGAAGTGTATATAAATAAGTATTTAGGTTTTGAATTGATTCTGAAATCTGACCCCAATTTATCAGTAAAATTTAAATTTCAGTGCCAACAGAAGCAAGCCTATCTCAGGACATCCTTCAAAATACAAAACCACATGGAATTTAGAGGTACTAAGGGGAAGTATGATACATGTTCAGTCTCATCTTTGTCTTCTCTTTGTGCCTTTTTATGGCTACTTTTAAAGAATGGATACATAGGTATATTCTCATATTTACCTCTTTAGTTGCCTTTAATCTAACTTAAGACACGAACACTAGTATATATAAAAGAAAAAACCCCTAAAAATGGAAAAGTGACCTGCTTTAGCAGACTGTTCTTACACCATCCCAAGTACAACAATGAAAACATAAATACTATATTGTCATCTCTCTCTATTTCCATGCATTAAAATGTATCTTTACATTGCATAAAGTCTTGTTTACTTGCAAGGAATTATTGATTTGAGGAAAATGAGGAAAAAGTATGAATTAAAAGTATGAATTAAGAAGTATGAATTAAAGGAATGAATTAAAAGTTATGAATACTTTAAAATATGGGGTTTTTTTTTACTTCTAAGGTTTAGAGTAAAAATCTGAATACTTCATGTGAAACATTTCCTCCCCTCAGACCTCAAAACACAAATTACCCAGCCAAGTAAGCACAGCAGAACTTGTGGAAGATGCAAGCACTGACACAAAGCTAATTAACGTACATCTGTACAATTACCCAGCTAGGCAGGAGGGAATGATGGATCCTTTAATCCTATTAAGGGTACATGAGATAATACTTTGCATTTCAATTAAAAAGAAAAGGAAAAGATTCCTAAATGCCCCACTCATGAAGCATCAAATTAATGGAGTGAAAACCTGAAAGCACAGTAGAGATCAGCTTCTTTAGTTATCCCATGCAGCGAAGTCTAAGTATTTTCTTTTAGACTTGTGAAAAGCAAAGAAAGAGTTGTTTTGTTTTATTTTTTTGTAGGATGTTTTTTTTCCCTTAAAAAAGGTTTAGAAAAATATTCTCATGTCATCTGCTTACCAAATAGTAGTTTTGCACTTATTTGATAAATAAAATCTTTATAACAAATAAGAATTTTCTTTTTATTTTTTCTTAATAGAATGTCACTGCGACTTAGTGCATTAGGAATTTCTAAACTATTTACTTGTATTATGTCAGTTGTCATTGCTCCTAACATACCTAAATCAGAGTCAATTACTGTGGTAAAAATCAAATAAACCTTAATTTAATTTGATATTACAGAATCACAGAATAAGTTGAGTTGGAGGGGACCCACAGGGATAATTGAATTTAAATTTCAGTGCCAACAGAAGCAAGCCTATCTCAGGACATCCTTCAAAATACAAAACCACATGGAATTTAGAGGTACTAAGTGGAAGTATGATACATGTTCAGTCTCATCTTTGTCTTCTCTTTGTACCTTTTTATGGCTACTTTTAAAGAATGGATACATAGGTATATTCTCATATTTACCTCTTTAGTTGCCTTTAATCTAACTTAAGACACGAACACTAGTATATATATAAGAAAAAACCCCTAAAAATGGAAAAGTGACCTGCTTTAGCAGACTGTTCTTACACCATCCCAAGTACAACAATGAAAACATAAATACTATGTAGTCATCTCTCTCTATTTCCATGCATTAAAATGTATCTTTACATTGCATAAAGTCTTGTTTACTTGCAAGGAATTATTGATTTGAGGAAAATGAGGAAAAAGTATGAATTAAAAGGTATGAATTAAAAAGTATGAATTAAAGGAATGAATTAAAAGTTATGAATACTTTAAAATATGGGGTTTTTTTTACTTCTAAGGTTTAGAGTAAAAATCTGAATACTTCATGTGAAACATTTCCTCCCCTCAGACCTCAAAACACAAATTACCCAGCCAAGTAAGCACAGCAGAACTTGTGGAAGATGCAAGCACTGACACAAAGCTAATTAACGTACATCTGTACAATTACCCAGCTAGGCAGGAGGGAATGATGGATCCTTTAATCCTATTAAGGGTACATGAGATAATACTTTGCATTTCAATTAAAAAGAAAAGGAAAAGATTTCTAAATGCCCCACTCATGAAGCATCAAATTAATGGAGTGAAAACCTGAAAGCACAGTAGAGATCAGCTTCTTTAGTTATCCCATGCAGCAAAGTCTAAGTATTTTCTTTTAGACTTGTGAAAAGCAAAGAAAGAGTTGTTTTGTTTTATTTTTTTGTAGGATGTTTTTTTCCCTTAAAAAAGGTTTAGAAAAATATTTTCATGTCATCTGCTTACCAAATAGTAGTTTTGCACTTATTTGATAAATAAAATCTTTATAACAAATAAGAATTTTCTTTTTATTTTTTCTTAATAGAATGTCACTGCGACTTAGTGCATTAGGAATTTCTAAACTATTTACTTGTATTATGTCAGTTGTCATTGCTCCTAACATACCTAAATCAGAGTCAATTACTGTGGTAAAAATCAAATAAACCTTAATTTAATTTGATATTACAGAATCACAGAATAAGTTGAGTTGGAGGGGACCCACAGGGATAATTGAGTCCAACTTCTGTCCCTGCACAAGACAGCCCAAAAATCCAAATACTTCTTGAACTCTGTGAGGTTTGGTGCTGGGACTGCAGTCCTCGAGAACTTATTCCAGTGCCCAACCATCCTCTGGGTTAAGAAGCTTTTCCCAATATCCAGCCCAAACCTCCCCTGACTCAGCTTTGTGCCATTCCCTTGAATCCAGTCACGGGTCACAAAAGTGAAGTCAAGAAGTTTCAAAATCTAATTAAAAGAAAATTTCTTACTGAAATCCACAGCATTTTTTCAGGGACAACCAGAAATTCTCTATTCACACCCTAAGAAAAGTAAGTGCTAAGTCCACTTCTGTGTCTGATCATCTGTCATCTGTCCATGAGGAATAATACTTAGTCCAGTTTGTAAGAGAAGCAAGACCTACATTCCTTAAGTAAACTAGAATTTTTAAACAATAGTTCTGAAGGGCAATGTTGTATCTGTACATATTCAAAATTTTCAAAGAAAGATTTTAATATGGTCCAAACCAGCCTATTTTCTGTTTGGCAGCTGTTAGTCACAGAGAGAAAAGGAGATTTTTCCCTCTCAGAATTGCTATTGAGACTACTGATGTGCGGCTGGGTCTGATTTCCCAGGTGACTAGGATAAAAAATATTTATTGTAAACAGAATAAATAATTTGTGCTGACACAAAAACAAGCCCAGTAGCTTTAGTTCCTGTTTTGATAAATATTCTTTTACTATTTATCAGGCCACATCACATAATTGCTTCAGTGCTAAATAAATATAAATACTATTCACTTGTCATAAAAAAATGCATAAATATGTCAGAAGAAAAAATGGTCCATATTAGAAGCAGATAAATGCAAGTTTAAAACCTAAGCAGCTTCAGAAGCAAGAATTCTTCTGAATTTTAATAACCAATTCATGAAATGAAGCAAATCTCAGCTATTCTTGTCTCCCCTGAGGAAAGACATTTTCTTTTTAAGAATTATGGGTTCTAGTACTGCCTTGTCTTTTTCCACTCCTTGTTGTTTCTCAGCCTCTCTCTCTCCTCTTGCCTTCAAGATGTTCCTGGCTTCAAATTAGTTTTAATGAAGTTGAAATTCTAATATTTCCTGAAAGCAAAGAAGCAAACAAAAGAGCCCAACCTATATAGCCAATTCTCATCCTCTCTCTGTTTTTTAGTTTGAGGAAGAGGGAATGCTGTCAGGAATTATATTCTGCAATTTCAAATCTTGCAAACCAGCTGAATATCCCAAAATATTGGTATAAATTTCATGTGCAAATGAGACTTTGCTATGTTTCCCTTAATATTTCTCTGTAAATCTCCTCACATGACTGCCATTTTCCATGTTTTTCTGTGATGTCCTGTGATCATCAAATCAAAACTGTCCTGAATAAAAGTTCATTAGTAGTAGTAAGAATTTTTAAAAAAAGGTCATCTGTGGGGATACTCAGTGCCAGTTTCATGATGGGAATTTTTCTGGAAAGTTGAATACAAACAATAAGTAATCTCTTACACTTTCTGTGTTTCTTGAAACAATACTAAAAACCCCCAAAGCACCACCCCACAACTCCTCCCTCATCTATATATCTGCTATTCAGTTATTCTCTTTATCGCTCTGTATCTTTTCAGTCCTTTTTGATAAACTCAGAATGTGCTATAAATTCTTTATACTGGTTTCCTCATATTTCTATTTCATATTTTTTTATATATTATTATTTTGTATCTTCAGAACTGCCTACTTCCATTGTTTAACTAATTGTTCCAATATACCGAAACTGAAAACAAATATTGTCCAGTTCCAGAGAGAGTATCAAGTGAGTTTTTAAAAACAGAAAGCAAGAGGGATGTAAGGAAAAGCTACACATTTACCTTTCAAGGCTGAGCATTCTAACTTCTTGCTAAAAAGTGAGAATAAATTTGTTCTTTTCAGTGTGACTCACTCTTCAAGTAATCTTTTGGATTACTGTATGTAACTGGTGCTGAGCATTATGAGTACACTGCAATAGTATTTTACCCTTCAAGGTTTTAATTGAAAGTTCATATTTAAGTTCTTCACCACAAATTTCAGCAAAATTCTTAATCCTTAAATGCTTAAATATGGATATGTTTACAAATTAAGAAAATTGAAGGGATTTTTCCAAATGACTTGCATAAAATGGTTTACTCAAATTTATATAGAGGGAAAAAAAAGAAAGCAGAGCTGTTTTGATCTGATGTCCTTGTGGCAGAATCTAGATTAACAATATGAAAGAGATTATGGGTACGTAAGAATAATGTGAAACTTTAATTCCTTAAGTTTTCAAACACCTTTTATTGGGGGCGGGGGGGAGGGATGAGGAAAAAAATCTGTAAATATTTATGGGGGAATCCTGCAAACTTAATTTTGCAAGTCTTAATTGAACACTTCTGGACCTAAGAGAGATTTTGGCCATCTCATCCATTTGAAACATTGGTACTTCTTGCTTTGTCCCAAAGCATGCATTTTAAAGCTCTCCCTTAGTACAAGTTTAACTGCACCCAGACAGGGAATTGAGGGGAGTTCACTCATCCCTTACTCACTAAAAGCATTTCTCTTATTTCAATTACTTACATTTTTTCTTTAATTTATTGATATAGATGATCAGTTACTTCTGGGTAATATTGTTTTCTGGTTTTTAGGACAATGAAAACATCACTTAACTACATACCCTATAGTTTCAAAATATGTTACGTTTTTACAGCTAATATAAATCCAAACCAAAAAGTCAAGGAAAAGTGTGTTCTGAGATTGCTAATATTTCTGGCTAATTATAAAGCAGACACTGCTTAATGATAAACTTATCTCCTTGTTTAAGTTTCCAAAATTTATCTTGTCGGTGTCTCAAATGGCTTATTTCCATTCAGGCTTCCAAGAATATGATCAATTCTAATTTTCTTTATTTTTGATAAAATTACTGTTTTTTCCACAATCATATCCTATGTTCTCTGGGGTTTTATCACTCAGTCTTTCTTTAGTTCTTTTTTTTAATCTTTATATAAATTCCTTACTGTCCCATTTAATTCTGCAAGTCCTACCTGAATGAGACTTATTGCTTATGTGAATTTCAACTCCACTTCTAAATATACTAGTATTAAATTTATCAATTTTTCATATTCCTCATGTCCAATCTCATATTTTATTGGTTTTCAGTATCTTTCTCTAAGTCCCAGAAAGCCAAATAAGGAAAATATATCTAATTTTCTTCTGAAACCTTATTGAATTCCCTTGTTTTTTGCTGTGATGTTTAATTGTTCTTGTCTTTGAAACACAAAACATCAAGATATTGTCATATTTTCTTTTCCTCACTGAAGTAAGGAAAACCTGGATAATCCTAAAATTTCCTTCCTTTTCCCTCCTGCTAACAAATTGTACATCTATGTTCTTTAGTTTTGATCCTTTGGATGCTTATCCCAGTAATATTAATGGACTTATTGAATCCAATGTCAATGATGCTAATGGCACTCTTGTCCACAATTTTAAATGTAGGGGTTTTGGTTTTGTTTTTTTTTTAATTGATAGAACTGTTCTTCCTGTTTTTTTTATGACTCCCTTTTAATATTCTTGCATGCTCTTGAATGCAAACACAAAGTATGATGACTTTCTAGACCACATTTTATTTTCCTCTTATATTTCTTCCCTTTGCTTCAAATATCACTAGCATTAGTCATATTTACTTCTGTATGCTGTCAAAGAAAGTAATTTCTCATGTGTTACAAAATATTGATATTGGTTTGTGAAGTTCAAAAGCCATTCCATGTGGTCCTGGACCTGCCTTTCAGATGTCCATGTCTTCAGTAGCTTTCCTTTAATATTTAAATTTTTCTGAATCACATGGACTCATGACTCAGTTATGAGATAAAAATGAATATTAGTACAAGCAGACATGCATCACTAAGACTTGTCAGAAAAATTAGATGAGCTCATCTTTAAAACATGGTCTTTTTTAATGCATGACTGATTATATTGTTGCTACTTTCTTCTGTACTTCTTACTTGTGACATTCCAATGTATTCAAATTACATTACATTAGAATGTTCTCTGTGAATAGACTGTGTTTTTGCTTAATTTATGAGCATCTTGCAGAAATCTAATATGAAGCACTGTAATGGTTTAACACCACCTGGAAATTAAATTGCAAAGAAGCCACTCCCCTTCCTCCCACTCTCTCCAGTCAGAAAGGGCAAAGACTGTGGTTTGAGGTAACAATTTACTGAAAGCAAACAGCAATGGAATAAGAAATGCATCATAATAACAGCAATGTTAACAGCAAAAGTATACAAAAAGAAAAGGTAGTTTACACATGAAAAGTGTTCACCACCTTGCTTAATTCTGTGCGGCTTCCAAGGCTGGTTCAATTCTGTCCCATGACATTGCATTGGACTTCTCCACTCTGCTGGGATAAATTCCATGTGGCACCACCGTATGGACTGGTCCCCTCATTCTTCTTCTTAGAAATGAACAAAAAATAGATACAATTAAATGGAGACAAAGTCCTCTGAGCAAAATAAAACTGTTTATTTGTAAGGATTCAGCTGAGCTGGGTGTGTTAAACTTTCCCCCAGTGTCACAACACACACACACACACACACACACACACACACACACATGCACACACACACACACACGTGCGCGCGCACACACACACACACCATCCAACAAAAGAGCTGCATTTTATACCTTTTCCCAGCTGGGGCTGGTCCCCGTCCCCTTTCTCCATTGGATGGGTACTCAAGAACCTACATTCTCCTCCCACTGTCCACTTTTCTGTCATGTCCCCTCTCAACTTATTTCCTTTTTGGTCACCACACACCTCTCCCAGTTCACAACAACACTCTGATAAGACAAAAACAAATCCAGACCATAGATAACAACACATAGAGAACAAAACCGACAGCTTTCATTCTCTGCTTAATAACTTTTTGGCTCCAGCAAAATATTACTTCATCTCTCACATGCTGGACTGGATTCCGTGTGGCTGCTTCCAGCACCAGCACTTCTCTCCTCCACTCAGCATGGGCTCGGCTTCCTCACGGCTGCTTCATTCCCAGCAGCTGCTCAGCTGTGTTTGCCATTTGCAATGATTTTCTTCCTGAGGAGCAGGAAGGGATAAAAGGCAGTGGGGGAAGGACAGAGCCATCACTGTTTCCCACAGTGATCAAAAAGATGACTTGCTGGTACTGGCAACTTCCCCTAAAGAAGAAACTTCCAGGGGTATGTTCCTTGCTTCATTTTCCAAAACCACACCCCAGAGAGATGATTTGAGTCATATAGAATAGCAGTTTAGCCTTGCTCCCATGGCTCTAAGCTCCTTGTGAGCAAACTCAGGACAGCGGTTATTTTATATGCCTTTCATAATCTCTCTTGCATCCATTATTCAAATAATTACTCCAGGGGAGGCCATTTTTTTTCTGAATATAGAAGACACATTTTATTGGTATGTGGTGTGTTTAACAGGAATGCACTGAGAAACATTGGCTGTGAAGAAGGACATGGCAGAAAAGAGATTAATTCAGAGTAGTTCAGAGAAGCTGTGAGATGAAGCATAGGGGAAACCTCATCCTCCTAATCCTTATGCATGTGAAAGCATTGGATGGATGGATCCTCCTGGCTAAAATACGAAATCTTCAACTTCTTCAACCTGTAGTTGTAAATACACAAACATTGGCTATCAATTTGCATTACAACCATCTGCTTAGATGGCATTTTTCCTAGTCACAAGGTGATATGACAGCTAACTAGGTAACAAATGCCACTTCAGTTACTTGGCAGCCTTCAACTCCACAGGAGGTTTTTTCCTGTTGGAAAGAATATCCTTTTAACCTCCAAACTTCTTCACATCAGTTCCACCTGTTCATACCAGCATGCCAAAAATTCAGCATGAAAGTGTTCCTAGTTAACACTTTTGCAACCCAAAGGGGGGTGCATGCAGGATGTCAAAATGTGTAAAAGGTCACATTAAGTAAATACTTAGACAAACAAAAACCTAGTCAAAAAGGGATTCCAGAAGGTTATGTTAAACAAAATGGAGACAGACTCATAAACTATAAAATGGGATTTGATTTATACTTTCTCACAGAGGAGCAAGAGTGAAAATTAAGAGTACTGATTGTTTACACTTGTCTTTGTGGAATAAAAAATCAGTCATAAAATCACATTTGTCCTGAATAGACTTTGTTCTGAAGTACTTATTTTCTGATCTTATTGTAACATTGGCTTCAAAATATGTTAGATTTTTTTCTTAAGTATAATATGGAAAACCATTTTAAGTCTTAACAATCTCTGTAGAATAGAAAGAACTACCTAGATCAACATTTTATTGCAGCAGTTAAGATCCCAAATTTTAGAAAGAGTTTGTGTTCTGTTTTAGAGGCGCCAGATCATCAAAGAAACAAACCCTCAACTGAATACTGAAGCAAGTAGATATGATGTTAGGCTGGAAAACTGAGAATTTTTAACATGAATTCTATGCAAAGCAAAGTGTTGTCTTTGGAAACAGAATTCATCACGATTGAAAGCATAGTCAAAAATTAAATAGGGGTGAACTAATTTAAGAAGCGTTGGAAAATTTTTTAAAATAAGAGGAAGACTATACAGGAGAGAAAGTAATTTAAAGTTACTTAAAGCAACTGATTATTTAGTAAATGAGAACTAATACTCATGTAAAACATTTTTTTTTTTCATTCTTTTCATTTGCCAGAAGAATCAGGCTCCAAATTTGACCAAACTGATTTTCCTGTAGAAAATTTTCTGTCATTTTTATATATTGCTGGAACTTGGGTATGGCAGATGATATAAAATGATCACCTAACTTGAAACAGATTTTCCAATACAATGATTTGATGTTGTGGAGAAAACTACTAGAATAAGTTCCTTCAGAAGCTGCTTAGTATTTCTTCACCTGCTAGCTTTATTCTTTGCTATATATCTCTAAATTAATAGAGTGGCATATTGGAAATATAAAAAAGTGTATTAATACAAAAAACATATTGTTTTAGAGTACATGCTTATTACCATGTTATGGTACACTCAGATACCCAGCATCTGCTGAGCTCCACTCTTTGGATTTCAGCATTAATATTTTTAATTAAAGATTTTGTTGATAGTAGCTGATTGACTGTGCTTTGAATCACGTTGTACTGCTTGCACAAGTTAATCTCTTCATTTTTTTCTTCTCACAGATGCTTTTGCACATTTGACATGAACGTGGTTCTGCCCATGCTAGAGCAAGATCCTGCACTGTTGGGATAAGAGCTCTGAAAGTCTGGAAGCAGACAGAATTTGATTGCAGCCTTGTGGTTTGTTAAAACCTTTGGGTGACCATAGGTTGTGTTGAAGCAAGCACAGTGACCTCCTCTCTTGGGTTTGTCACTGCTGAAATGGCTCTCAAGGTATTAAAGAGTCTTTTTTCCCAGCCTTGTGAAGAAGTCGAGATTCCTCAGCTCTGGTTTTCAAGCTTGCTTATTTTCTCTTATGGATTACATTCTTTCTCTGACCTGCGGAGGTCTGTCCGGCAGGTTGGTTTGTGGTACACTGACCACCCTTGGGGTGGTGTTAGCTTTTATACTAAAAACTATGTGTACTTTATTTACAGCAATTTTCCAATACCTATCAGCTATGCTAGACAGTCTGTCTCTACTCTCAACCAATCCAAATGTGTCACCATCACAGCCCCAGATGGAGGACAAGAAGAAGAAGAAGGAGAGAGGCAAGACACACCCAGATTCCTCCATCTTGTCTCTTGAACCCCCATTCTAAATCCCCCAAATTCCACATTTTCACCCTGTGATAAATTCACTATCATTCTACTCAAACCTTGTGGCTTGTAACTTTTGCACAAAGCTGGTAATTGTTTCCATGGGTTAAAATGGAAGGCACAGGTGTTTTGACTCCATGCCAAGATCTCTGAGCCCCTGCCATGGTCTTGAGTCCTCCAGGGCAGCCAGAGGAATGTCCTGGGATCTGACACTCCTCCTACAAGGCATTGGCACTCACTTTTGTACCGAACTCCAACTACAATTGATTTTCTCTAGCACAGAACACTGTGACTTTGCCTTCACTGGTCCCACACTGGTACTTGGCCTTGGTCATTCTTGTCTTACTAAGGATGAAGGTGCTCAGGGAGCACTTATCCATATTTTTCCTTTAAAAGAATGTATTGAAGAAAAATTAATCTTAGGAGAGGTCAGAAATTATCAAGGAAAATTTGCAAATATAAAAGACTTAATTTTTAGACTGCTATTCCAATGTCACATGTAGTTGTTTTTAGCAAGTAGTCTCACCAAGCTTTCTTATTCATTATACACAATAAATTAAATGTTCAATTTTTCACCCTCTTTGAACTTGGTCTCCAGTTTATTGAGTTAGAAGTAAAATGCTGATGCTTTCCTGCCTATGAAAACTCTCTGTCCCTTGCTAAGAAAATCAATACTAATTTAACCTAGTCCTTCAGATTTTACCAAGCTCCACCTAGCAAATATAAGGCAATACAGGTAACAGGGAAAATCAGCACACATTTTCCTTTTTCCTGCTTTTTGCCCAGTTGCCTAAAACAGCAGAAAGTTTGGAGTTAGACAAGTCTAACACACTCACTTTCTTTAATTTTTTGCAGTTGAACTCAAGAAAGATGAAGTTAATGATTTTGCTTTGGTGAATATGGGAATGTGAAAACGTTGTTTGTTGTCAGAATGTGCTATGTATGTTACAGACCAATGGTTCACTTTCTAATGTTTAGTAGTTATTATATAGATTTTTCTTTCTTTTAGGGGTTGTTTTTTTAATATATTTTTCATAAAATAAGTGTAGTTAGCTACTTATGGTGCAGTTCTAGCCTTTATCTTGGAAATAAACAAACTACTAAGCACCACTGATATACTTTTCACTGGGTTTGTAATAAGGAAAAAGAAATGCACAAAACTGTGAATGCAAAAAGCCTGCATCAAGCTTATTGGATCTCAATGTACAACATCCATTTGAGCCAGAACTCTGTCTTATTGTTGTAATTTTTAATCCCTTTTACAATACTGGAATTACCAATATTATGAGCCTTAAGAGAAACCTATGTCAGAAGTAAAACCCTCTCACTCTTGTAAAAAATTTGAGGGTTTTACAAAACAAAGCAGAAGTATGTTGTAGGTGATGGTGATGTTCATTAAGTTTTAATAGCACTTTAATAGGTTCAACAACTCTCAGAAATCTATGCATGCATTTTCTTGCTCTTACTTCCTTTACACTTCTCTTCTTCACATCTCTGAGGATTCTGAAACAGGAATTACAACCATTCATGTCACAGGTGAGCACAAGCAAACAAACTGTGCTGCTGATTCTGGTAGCTGCCCATAAATGACCTACAGATGTTTTAAAATTAAGGCATAAAATTGGGCTCACCAGGACCTGAATATAGGAATGCCTCAATTACACTCAGAAGCTATGAAAACAACTCAATGTCCTTAGAAAAGAAAGCCAAAGATTTTCCCTGGAGTTTTTGCAGACAATACTTTTTCTTTTTTTTTTTTTAATTTAAAATGTTTACATCTTTTTATGCATGTAAAGCATTGGTTCATGTGAAGGAGAAATGCTGCAAACTGATACATAGACCACAGAGGGGTTTTTTTAAACTTCTAAAATCAAATAGAATTCTAGAAATCTCTTTCATGAGAAACAATGATCTACATCTATCGAAGAGACCTGACCTTAGGGACCTATCTTTGCCATAGGGTGATTTTTCAGTGTTGAACTGAACCTTCATTATGGAACATATTGGGTTTTAAATGAGGAAATCCTCTGTCATATGAAGAAAAATGAATTATAAAACATCTATAAATGGATAAGCTTTTCTTTAATAAATGTCTCAAATTATCCTAGGTAGCTCAGTGTCTCAGAAATTATGCATATCTATTTTGTTATAGAGTGCCATAGAATATTTATAAACTGCCCCTTGTGGCAAGACAGTTGAGGTCAAAGCAAAATGAAGCATTAGATATGACACAATGTATTAAATCAGAATCATTAGTCAGTGTCCAAAAATGAAACTTAGTAATGCACTGTTAAAATCCTAAATAAAATATCTATTGCTGAGTTCAATAAATATGGGCTTAAATATTCTCCTCGGTGAGGGTGCTGCAGAAACTCCTTAGTGGATTTTTCCTTGACTCTAGCTGCAAAAACAAGATTCATGTAATAGAGGCCTCCTGCTCATACACTGTCTTTAAAATTCATTCAGGAGTCTATGCATATATTCCCTGCTGACCTCACTGTGATGCTGGGAGAAATCTGTTTTGCAGAAATTAGGCTGAGACCCTTCATGAGCCCAAGCTCCCAGATATATGCTGCTCGCAATTGCAACTGAAGCAAATTGACAACAGAATATCAAACTGTACAGGGGTTCACTCATCAGCTTGTGGTTGCCACAAAATGATCCCTGGAAATTGCCTAGGAGGCACCTTTTGTAAGGTACCATAATAACATTCAGTAGGTCTAAATATCCAGACCTATTAATCTAATCTCTTGGACAAATTTGGCCACCATACAGTGAACAAGTCTGCATACGTGTCCTTTTTTTCAATTACAAATGAAACAAAAAATTGCTGTGTGTATGAAAGCATTAATTTTAAACTGTAATCAATCAGCAGTTACTCATTTCCCAAAGTTTTGTATTCCTATTTATAACTTCCAAAGAATATAAGTTGATAACTAATTACTATTGCACACATATTTTAAAGTAATGAAATTATTTTTTGTTGAAAAAATTTTTTAAATAGGCCAATTTTTATACACTTAGATATTTTCCCTTAATTTAATTAATTGAAATTAGGGGAAAATTGGAAAGACTAAAGTGTATCTTTTTATTGTTGTTCCTGTTGACAAGTGAAAAAAATATCACTGAAAGAAAGTCATAGAGAAGGAACAAACTTTATAACGTGATAATTTCTAGAAATAGTGTGATAATATCTGATATTGTAGTGGAGTGATGAAAGGAACCAAAGAAGCTGAGACTAGAAAATTCCAGTCCTCTGCTAAGGTGAAAATAATCATATAATGGATGACTGGATAAAACCCCTTAACTCAGGGCAAAGTTGGCAGCTGATTGGGAGGGCTGTTAGAATAGTGATGGCAAAGCATGCAGTATATTCTTGGATTGATCTGCCCTTGCACTGCCCTTTTGTGATCCATTCAACCTCTTTTGTAGCCAGCCATTCCTGATAACTCTTATATATCCTTCACAAATACACAGTACATTAAATACAAATGCATTAAATACTTGACTAGGAACTTTCAATATAGAAATCTCCTTGAGTTTAGGCAACTTAAAATTAATCTCTGCACAAAGATATTCCCATATACTTTTTGCTTATTCTGCCAAGAACATCTCTATGAAAATGTATTTAAACACACCACTATTTTAAAAGGTTTAGTTAAACAGGAACCCTAGAAAAAAATACAAGCAGTAATATTTAAGTATTATTTAAGATTATATAATTGCTGTAACTCACTGCCAGAATTACTTATAGTTACCCTCAGAAAAAGAATTAAGTAGAAATTATACATTTCATGTGGAATTTCAATCAGGAAACTTAGAAAGAAGGTTAGAAGTAAATTACCTATATATATGAATTCTCAAATAGACACACTTTTATCACCAAGCATTCTCATAGTTCCCTATGGGACCCAAATAAAATTTTCCATTTATATTAATGTTTTACTTTTTTTTGATTTTTATTATTCACCAGACTTTTAAAAACCTATCCTAGTATAGGGCAAATCTGGGAGAAAACCTCTAGAAAGTGAATTCAAGTGGCCCCTCTCTCAACTGGTTGGAAAAAAAAGATTTCCTTGGAGAAAAGTGGAAAAACTGTTTATTTAACAGGCCAAGCATTTGCCAGCACAAAAAATGAACAATATTAAACAAAAAAAACCCTTTTGCTGCTCCAAAAGAGATGACAAACTCAGGAAGTCCCTCTGTGGGCTGTAACTCCGCTCACTCAGTCTCTGATCAGCCCCTCTGGAGCTGGAAATGCCCCAGCCCAGGCCTGGCCCAGTGGGCCACAGATGGAGCTGCTGGTGCTCTGCTGGGTGTTCAGTCCAGAGCAGGTTTAAACAGGTCCAAATAAAAATAAAAACCACAGTCCAGGGAACTTCTCTGCCTTAGCTAACAATAACTAACTAAAAACAAATGAGAGCTCTATCCCGCTGTCTATCCATCTGCAGACAACACAGTCCAGGAGCAGGATGTGGAGGAACGGAGTGGGTGCAATTTCTGAAAACAAACTGTGCACTCTTCTTCCCCCTCCCCACTTCACTCTCAGAACCAATCTACAGGTGCAAAACTTATTTCTGGGCTAAACAGGTGAATGGGGATACAAACATCATAAGGCTCCCATCAAAAACCCCAGGACAAAAGAAGAATGGGATTTCACTCAAAGTCCAGTGGTAATGGCATGAGAAATAACATAAATTAAATAGCTACAGTTTTGAGACAGCTTGGAATCACCTCTAATTTTTGTCTGAAACAAAAAACAAGCACAGATAACCATAAGAAACAAAAATATTTTCTGGCTGATTTATAATTTAATTATCACCTTAAAATAAAGCAATATCTTTCCTTTCATATTTTCCTTAAAAAATGAAGAAATTCCTTTTCATTTCTTTAAATTGCAATGCCTACTCAAATAAATTGTTCAGACTTCAGTTCATTGTATTCTGACCCCACAGAATGCACTGCTATGTTCAGGAACTCCCTGATGGAACTCCTCTAACAGCACTGAGTGGTATAGATGAGAAATAAACTGCCATGGAGAAAGTTGAAACATGCATTTCATGTCTCCAGTGCTGGATCAATCCCTTGGATCATCATCAGGTTTATTCATGTGATTTAGGATAATGACTTCAGTGTGATTAAAAAAATGTATGTGTAAAATATATTATTTGTGAAATTATTCTGTGTTAATTATGTTATCCTATGCATGTTGGTTGTTCCCAGAGAAAACTACTAATGCAATGAACAGAAACACTCATCTAAGTGATTAAATTTTCCTGATTTTTACAGTCTTTTTTCACAGGCTGAGAATCTCAGGAAGGCTGCTGCAGATGCAACAATTGAGCCAAAAATTCAATTAGAAAAAGTGTTGACTGAAGCTGCCCAAGGTTTATTTTTTGTATCTTTATTTACTTACTAGAGCTCCAGTGGAGAGGACAAGCTGTTATTGTTAGAAGAATAAACAAAACCTTTTCTTGCTTTTTCCCATGTTATTATTTTCTATATATAAGGAAACTAAAAAGAAGAAAAACCAAACCAAAACAACACATAATCACAGCAAAACCCACGTTCCCCTTCCCCCTCTTCCTTTCCCAGAAGAAAGATACCTCTATGGAAATATGTTCAGCAGGAACAAAAAACCCTTTGAGCAAAATAAAAGTAAAGAGGCAAAGAAAATGCTCCAGAATAATTTGGAAAAAAATCTCAAGAGAAAATACTCCTTGTGGCAAGCTCAGCTGGTTTTTGGAGGTACCTCTAATATGAAACATTATTCAAGTTTTATGTGTCAAGAATGATCTGGTAGAAATGAATGGGCTGGAAGATCTCATGCATAATTTCAACTTCACATAGAAAAATGTTGATACTGCAATTACATGTATCAATAATGCTTTAAAAATTTTAAAATGAGAAATACACTCTAAAATTTATTAGAAAATTGTATCAGAATGAGGGAAATACAGAAAAATCATAGAGATTTTTATGTGTTTGCTATATTTTTAAACAACAGGTCCTGGTGTAATCCTTGTGTCATAACAAGTTTTCCAAACATACTTCTTTGCAATAGTTGAATGAAAAAGTTAAATGGAAAGTCACAGGTAGGCTTAATAAGCAGAATTTTTTTATTATTGTATTTAGGCATTTCTCAGTTCCCAGCAGTGCCACTTCCAGCCCCGAGGTCCCGAACACAGGAAGGATATCAACCTGTTAGGGTCCAGAACTGGGTCAGACAGATGATGGAGCACCTCTCCTATAAGGAGATGCTGAGAGTGTTGGGGTTGTTCAGCCTGGAGAAGAGAAGGCTTCAGGGACATCTTTTGTTGCCTTCTAGTACCTTAAGGGAGTCTATAAGAAAAATGGGGACAAACTTTTTAGCAGGGCCTGTTTTTGATAGCAAGAAGCCAGTGGTGGCTTTAAACTGAACGATGGTTAGTATGGATTGGCTGTAAAGAAAACGTTTTCTGCAATGAGGGTGGTGGAACACTTGGAACCAGTTGCCCAGAGAGGTGGTAGTTGGCCCATTCCTGGGAACACTGAAGGTCAGGTGGGAGGCAATGTTCTTGTCCTCTGTTGAGGAAGTTGGTTATGCTTAGGGGGTGGATTAAAGGGTTAAAGTATCCTAGGGATGTGGAGAAGTTTGAGAGAAGAGCTTGTTTTGTGAGGATGCGTGTTTGCCCAGTTCCCCAGAGAGCTGGTAGTTGCCCCATTCCCAGGAGCACTGAAGGTCAGGTTGGAGAGGGACCCTGAGGAACCTGATTGAGTTGAAGGTGTCCCCTGCCCATTGCAGAGGAGTTGGCTTAGGTGACCTTTGAAAGCTCCATTTCAATTCAAACTATGCTGTGCCTATGTGATATATGCTTAGAACCAATACGCAAGTAAGTTGATAGGAAATAACAAATTCTATTTATTTGTTTGCTTGTTTATTTTCATTTCCAGCTCTTCAATACTGAATGGAAATGAGTCAAAAATTTTCAGCAGTGTTTTGTTTGCAGTAAATGCATGTTAGTGTGTCCCACAGGCATACAGGCCATGTCTAATTCTAAAGGGAACCAAACCAAGAACAGTGTACAAATTTGACTTTCAACAGCACTATAAATCAGGTGCAGGTTGTGGGGATCCTGAGGGGCATTCCCTGGGTTGGGGAGACACAAGAGGCTTCCCTCAGGGGCTGTTGGGACCCCATTGGCTCCTCTCATTGTTCCTGTGTCCCTGAACCTCTCCCTCCCTAGCCCCCCCCCACTGGCCATGATCTTTGTATCACCTGGCTGAGCCCAACCTGGGAGGAGGGAAAACCTGGTGTCTCCCCCTGAGTGTGCCTGGGACCCTGAACATCTCACCATGGGCTGAATTAAACATCTGTGGATATCATGCAAAGGCCCTTTTTGTTTCCTGACCCTGGACTTTATTAGCATCTATTCTGGCTGCAACAATCGGTGTCTCTGTGACTTTTTAAAAATATGCACAGAACAAGTCATAATATATAGATCTTTCCAAGTGGTATCCCTCACCTTCCAGAACCTCATGCCAAGATTGTAGATAGTATTGAGATCTCCAAGGTCATGATTGTGAGAAACAGATGCTCACTTTGAAAATTTGAAAAGGTTTATTAAACTTTAACAAAAATACAACAAAAGGACTATAAAAGGAAAAAAACTGCAGCACTGGGAACTGTCCCTCATGGATACCACATGGCCAGTTCACCTTCAAGATGGATGCTCAGTCTTTTATACCCCTGGGGGTTGCATCAGCCAGCCCAGCCCTCCCAAAGTCTGTCACTCAGCTCCTCTTTGCCATTTATCAGTGCAGACTGCTCTCTTGTGACTGGATTGGAGGTCAGGTGTTGCCATGCTGCACCCCCTGAGCAACCCCCTGAGCTTTTCCATTGCCCACTGCCCCATGCCAGGGACACCTGTGCAGCTTCTTTGTACCTGTCCTGGACAGCCCCGGCTGTCTGATGGCAGCAATGCAGGGGGAAAGGGAACTGTGGGGAGAACAGAGGGCATCTAAACTACAGTAACAGAACTGTACATCACTAAAGCTTTTCTTAACATTCACACAATAGTTATCTTTTAATTGTGAGAGCCAATCATCTCACTATCCATCTATAACAATGATTACAGTTCTTATGTCCAAAGCAATTAAAATCCTCTCTCCTATCTCACATCACACCCCACATGCATGTCTTGCTATGACCAGATGCATTATCTAAAATTAGAAAATCTACTTTATTTCACCACTAGAGCACCATGCAATTATGAACTTCCAATAAAAAAGGTTAATGCATGCCCAGTAAGAAATGTTTTGTGTTAAGATTGATGAATGTGTGAGCACTGAAAATGCCATACCTCTAGAAATTTTTTTTAAGATTTTCTTTTTAAGGGGTAAGTGATGTGGTTGGTGAACATGCTGTTTGCCTCAGCATGTCTGGGTTTGTTTGGATTCTTTTGTAAATTGCAATAAAATTTTATTTTATAATTGCTTAATGTTTTAAGAGATTATTTTTCTTTTATTCTTAGATCTGAGTTGTATTTCCTTGGCATTTCAATCCTTTAAATAAAGGATTATATCCTAAAATTAGGGCAAGGTAAAAGCTTCTACAGTGCAGTGTAGCATCAGATATCATATCAGGATTTCATAAACAAGTACATTTCTGTATATATATGAATAATCCAAACTTCTGGCTGAGTCGTAAGAAAGTAGTCAGTACATGAATTCAAGGTCATCCTGCATTATTTCCTTCACAATGGAGGACAAATGGTTTTATTTGATATTAATGGATGCAAAAGTTTTAATGTTCACTGATAAAACTAAGAGGTTAATGCAATGGCAAAGCAAAGAAAGGCATAATGTCAACTGTGAAAAATATTTCTGCAATGTGAACTGAATCCTTTCATAAAGCCATATATCAGAAAGTTGATGTTTGTTTAGCAGGGATCCATATTCCACATAAACTAATTGATAAATTACAGTTTAATTGGCATGCAGACAGCTGAGATAAAGAGTCCCTTTCTGGAAAGGGTTGGTAGTCTCCTATCAAATGACCTTCAGTCTCAGACAGAGGTTCTGCAAATATGATGTGAATTTATTATAGTCTTCAGCATTTATTCAAAGACACAGTGAACAACAAAGTCAAAAGAAATAAGGCTATCCATCATCCCCACACAGGTAAACAAAAAAACCCACCAAGCTTGTTCTGTAACTTGTACTTCATTACTGCTTTGATTTGAAAATTCATTAATATTAAACATATTTTAAATAATGACAATATTTTGAAATAATAAACAGAATCCATATTCCACTGTCAGTTTTTAAAGTCCTATTAGAATTAGGAAACTACCATAAAAATCTGGAAAAAAAGACCTTCCCTTCAAAAACAACCCCTTTTCAAAAACCCCATGTTAACGCCTTACTAATGAAACTAATTCCCATATGTACATTTGTGAGTTTTTTTTCCCAGTAATTTTGCAAATTATTTTTGTCCCTGGATCCTGCAAATGTTTGTACTCATCTTCACACAAGCTGGACCATGAAGCTGAAATTCCTGAGTGGCTGTGTCCCACGCAAGAAACCAGCATGAAAGCTATGGGAAAAAATAAAGTTTGTTTCTTCCTAACCATGAAAATTGATTCATGTTTAACATTTGCTTTTCTCATTATAAGCCTTGTAATGGAAACAAGTAGTGGAATTGGAATGTAGTTTTTACTGATGTAGCTTTCAATGTGGAACCTTCTTATAATTTCTTGAGAGCTCATTCTCTCAGTTTTTTCTCAGCTGGGTCTGCTTACCTCTAAGCTTTTGAATTTGGCAGACTGTTACCTGGATTTTTTTGTTAACTAAGCATCTGCTTGCTCACTTGCTGACTGCTGCTTCATGACCAACCACAGAAAGGGAGGGAAAGGAAAAAGGAAAAAGGAAAAAGGAAAAAGGAAAAAGGAAAAAGGAAAAGGAAAAAGGGGAAAGGAAAGGAAAGGAAAGGAAAGGAAAGGAAAGGAAAGGAAAGGAAAGGAAAGGAAAGGAAAGGAAAGGAAAGGAAAGGAAAGGAAAGGAAAGGAAAGGAAAGGAAAGGAAAGGAAAGGAAAGGAAAGGAAAGGAAAGGAAAGGAAAGGAAAGGAAAGGAAAGGAAAGGAAAGGAAAGGAAAGGAAAGGAAAGGAAAGGAAAGGAAAGGAAAGGAAGGAAAAGGACTAATTGCCTCTGTATGTGTTCTCACTTTGGCAGACTATTGAAGGAAGCCTAAGAAAAAGTCCACTGTAACATCATTTCTTGTCTGAAATAGCTGACAGCAACTTATCAGTGCTTCCCAGTCAGGCACCTCCAGTGGAGCCTAATTCTCTAAACAATATGAGTTAGGTTGGGAGGCCCATTTTAAAATTGGAAAGACTAATTTTTATATCCATTGTCAGTCAGTATTTCTGCCATTTGCATCATTGTAAGAGTGGTTAGATCCTTTCCCTCTTGATTATCTATGCAACAATATGTGGATTGCTGGGGAGTGATGGAGTACTTTATCATGTTTTTATGTAGTTCTCATGTGTAATCACCTTAGCAGCCATGGGGGCCCACGTTTGTGTAATGGCTTCTAAGCATTAGGGGTACCAGAGGTTTTGCCTCCAATGGATTTAGAAGAAATGAATTTTCAGCAAAGCTCTATAGATGGTAAAGCATTAGAGATAAATACAAACACAGGATCATTAAGGAATAAACATGAATCTTTTCAATCAACATAAAAGAAATGTAAAAATGGATATTGCATTTGTTAATAAATTTTTAGCATAGAATCTTTCTATATAGAAGCCAGATATCTATCACAATATTTTCTCTAACTCGAGGAGTACATTATGAAGATGTGTTAATTTTATTTTTTTTAAACAGAACATTTACTTCAGGATTGATTTGTATTGCTTTTACATTGCTGGTTTTTGTCAGCAGGGGTACCACAAAATGGCTCCTGTGAAAAGCTGCTGGAAGCTGCTCCCACCATGTCCAGCAGGGCCAACCCCTGATGGGTCTAAAAATGGACATGACAGAAACTATGACAGAAAATATGACTTTTTTTTCCAAGCCCAGTCCCAAGTCTCTGCACAAATAATGCCCAGCTAAATAATGCCCAGGACTTCTTCAAGCAAAGCCCCAGCAATTGCTCAAGAGCCTGACCCTCTCCTTCCTCCATCTCTTGACTTGTGCATTTCTCCAATAGATGGTGGAAGAGATGGGCAGTGGCAGGAAGAGGAGATGCAGCAGGCAGTACAGCATAAGTATTTTTCTTGTGCTTAGGACTTCATCAAAACTGCTGTTTGCCCAACTGAATTATCAGAATAAAAGCATGACTAGAATTAAAGGGCAGCACTGTTTGATGAAGGACAAAAAGTGGAGAAGAATTTTATTAAAATCAAAGTTACATAAACATTTGTGGTTCAGAGTTTGTTGGAGGACTATTTGAAAACTGTCTGGCTGCTACACTGCTGTGATTCATTAAAAAAATTACATGAAGAAGATTTGGTCATTGTGGTAAGAATCAGAATCATTTAAAGCAGACAATTTGGGGGGTAAGGAAGATTTTTAACTGCACAGATTTCAACAAGAAGGCAATATGGGAGAACCCAGACATTTCTTGAATTTTAATGATAACATTTTTAATATAAAATTTGATTAAAGAACAATAAAAGTGCTTCAAGACCTAAGTGTCTCTAGTAAGAAAGAGAATGTGGAATGCAATGAGTGAGAATGAGTATAAAATAACAAAACCCACAACCTTAATAAGGAGAGAGAAGCATAAGAAAAAAAAACCCAGTGTGTTTCAAGGAAGGACAGTGCATTCTGTCTCTGTCTCTCTTCTCCTCTCTTTGCTCCCTTTTCCCCCCGCTTCAGTAGGAACACTTATCTTTATGAATAAACAGTTCTCAGGTATAATATTGCTGCATTTGTGGTTTATTTTAATCTGAGAAATTTAGCAAAAAGAATCCTCCCTGACTCCCCTTTTAGAGCAGGACGGGACAGTAGGAAATGTTAAACACAGCAGAATAAGAAATATATGTTTATTGCTATTGTGAAAAACGCCAATCACTCTGTCAGTTTTTAAAATTTTTAAAGTTTAATAGTAATAAAATGGTTATAAAAATAGCAATATAATTAGAGTAGAAATAATTTGGACAATTTGGATTAGGACAATATGAGACAACAGAAACAAAGTTACAGACTTCTGGGTACCTTTTTCTGGGCAACATAAGCCCGAAAAAGGACACAGGTTTACAGAGGATTAACCCTTAAAAACAACAGCCTGTTGCATATTCATACACCTCATACATGATGCATAAATTCCATTCAAACACAGGATTCTGTCTGGTTAGTATAAGCTTCTTTCTCTGAATCCTGACAGAGTCTTCAGGGCTGAGCGAGGCAGGAAGAAGTTCATTTCTTCTGATAATGGAGAAATAAATCCTCTTTCTCTGAAAGATTTAGGTGTCCTGTGGCTGCTATCTGGTGCGAGTGCCTCATTCCTCCCTTTAAAAAATATCCCACTTACATAGTTTCTATTTTAACACTATGTTATAACCTAAACTATATTTAACATACTACTTAAAAAATTAATACAGCATAATTTTCTAACATGACACATATAATATTCATTTTAGTATTTGCAAAAAGCCAATCGTAAAATATGTATTTTTCACAGCTATTATTATATCAGAATTATATCTGCTTTAAAAAATCCAGTTTAACAAAAGGAACATTCAAGAATTAAATGCAACTAAAGCCATGAAATATGGTCAGACTGGAATGTAGGAGTTCACATCTCATGCATCATCAGCAGAGAACAAACTGATATTTTGTAGTATGTACTTTTGCATAGAACTGATTTTGAATGTGCCAAGAATTTTTCTTATGCTCTTTAGAACCCTGACCTATCATTACAGTAGACAAAACTAGCTCTAGTGGGAAAATGATGGCTGTTACAGAGTTTCTGAACAACCGCCCAACTTTATGTTCTCTGGGCACTCACAAAGGTACTGCATCAAATCACATCCTCAAAGAAAAAAAATTTTACACACATGAAAGCCTCAGGGGTTTCAGTATCCATTTTTTTTCTGAAAGCCATTTAATTTTAAAGTAATGATACTATTTTTTTTTCTCTTGCATGTGTGTTTAAAGAAATTATAATGTATGTGAGATAAAAAATATTTAAATTTTGGCATGTTGTGTCATAGTGTTTTGGGTGATATAATGCATCCTTGATACAAAACATAACCTGGTGTCTCTAACAATAACAAATATCTTTAGGGTCTGAAATGCTTGAATACAGGTTTACCCAGCACCAAGATTCATGGAACAGTTTGGGTTTGAAGGACCCATAAAACCATTATGTTTTGACCTCCTGCCATGGCCAAGAACACCTTCCCCTAGACCAGGTTGCTCCAAGCCCCATCCAACCTGGCCTTGAACATCTCCAGGGACAGGACACCCACAATTTCTCTGGGCAACCTCTGTCAGGGCCTCACCATCCTCACAGTAAAGAATTTCTTCCTAATATCTAATCTAAACCTACTCTTTGTCGGTTTGAAGCCATTCCCTCTTGTTCTGTCACTCCAGGCCCTTGTAAAAAGTTTTTTCACCTGAGAAAGAATATTAAAAAGTGAGGGATTTTAATATAATTTTGTGACAGGTTTTGTCTTTGTTCCAGTTCTCACAGAATATAAAAGTAGAGAGTTCATATTTAGAATTTTTATAGCTGCAAGTCATATTTTTTAAGTGGTTTCTTGGTGAGATTTTTTATGAACATGGCATGCTGGAGTCTAATGTTTCAAAATAAATTCTTTATAGGTTTAAGATAATGAAATTACATCATAACTCAGTAAGAAAGAAACATTTTCAAAGGCAAAGGCAGTAGTCTGGAAAGCTTTAGTATCTTCTCCTAAATAAATCATTACTGAATCATTTTTAAGCTGTCATGTTTGTTTTACCTGCCTTTATCCCATTCCATGAGTTTTCTCATTTCTGTCCTCATGATCCTATCCCCAGTTTTACTGGTAGGGGGTAAGTGAGTGGCTGGATGGGGTGGGTGTCTGTCTTCCCCCTGCTTTCCTGTTCTGAAAATGGGCTGTTCTTCACAAGGGTGCCCCTTCACAGCCCATTTCTGCTGCCTTTAACCTTCCCACCTGAAAGTCACTGCTGTACCTTTTCATTGGGTCACAAAGTCACTTCTGTTTTAAAAGAAAAAGAGTTTGAACTAACTACATTTATGGCTAATTTCACCTTGCTGAGATTTACTCTCTTATGACCAAGATTACATGCTCATATTATCATTAGAAAAGGTGGAGCCAGCAGCATTTCTATTATTCTTGTCTTTGACTGTGAAAGATATATTTTATCATGATTTTTTTTTTATTCTCCTTATACTATTAATTTCGTTTTGCTGTATCTGAGCAGGAAAGGTAATCAATCATATTGTCATGTGTTTGGTACTCTGTGGTATACAGTGGAAGAATAGAATCTTATGATAATGTCCAGTCTAAGGCACTTTGTAGATCAGTGCCTATAGTGAAAGGAGTTTTTGGGAGGGCTTCTTTGTAAAGACTTTTTTAAAATTCTTTTGTAACCTAGTTTGTGCTTTTATATCCCTAAATTGACACAGGACTTTATATAAAATAGAACAAGCTTTAAAAATCCACATAAGGGACCTGTTAATAATTCACACTTGAAAATAGAGACTGATATAGAGCCCTGGCTTGCAAAAGATCTCAAAGTGCCTTATATAATGGCACTAAGGGATGATTTCACAGATGTCCTAGCAAAAGACAATTTAACAATTGTGAAAAGGCAGCTAAAAAGGAGGAGACAGAGGATACTTCATATTTTCTGACTTTTTTAGTTATTCTTTTTACTGTCACAGTGTGTGGAACTGCTACACGCTGAAGAAAGTAATGACAGTATATCACAAAATACCTGATATTTGATGGAAGATGTACCCTTATTAGTGGTGAGGCCTCTAGCTCCCTTTGATAATTAAAAAAGGTTTTATTCAATAAAAACAATGTGAAAAGGATGTTAAGAAGAAAAGAAAAAGAAAGATATGGCATTGTTTGTGAGTTGTGATTTCATGTTACCTTTACTTAGGACAATAATATTTGTGGGGTGCCTAAGCAAATTATATAATAATTATTTGGTTTTAGAAGATCACAATACCTTAACAATGTCTTTTTAATATTCTCTAAAAATCACCCACCTTTGATGTTAGTAATTTATAATAAAAAGGTTTCAGGGGCATGAGAAAAAATAATTATTTTGTAAATATCATGATGGAAAGACCAAGTAGAAACTAACAGTATATATTTTGGGATTATTGCCTTGTCATGTAGAACATTAGCATTAAATATTTGATGTTTGTTTGGGAGAAATGTTCTCCATAGAAAATTCAATATATTATGTATGAACTGTTGAGAGAATAGTGAGGGACTTACTGAGAAAACTTATAAAGTACAAAATTGCTGTAACTTTTCTGCAATTTGAATTTTTGCTTGAAACTTTTGCAACTAAAAGGTTAATGCTATTTTTACTAATTATTTTTGTATTACATCTAGTGGCCTTGTTTTCCATACTCTCTTTAGCTGGGATGTTTAATGGTGTACAAAAACAATAACAAAGTCAAAATGAGCATCACAGAAGCAATGAATATATTTAGTAAATGACACTGTCAGAAGTTGCCACTTACTTTTCCACTCCTCTGGTAGTCATATGTAGTTCTTTCAGAGATACTCTGTTTATACTGATAAATAATTTAGACAAATGCATGAAACATTTGGTCAACTAAATACTGATATATATTGGGAAAATACAGATAACTTTTATGTTTTCTTGTAGTTGTCATCCAGTTTTACCACCTAAGCTGTAGGGAAATGTTACACACCATTGACATTCGTGTCAAGAATGAAAAATTTTGGGTTGATAATTGTTAGGTGTATATATAGAGCTAAAGTTCCTCTCCTCAGCTGATTCCTGTGGTACTGATCATTTATAAAGTTTTAAAGAGTTAATTCCTGAAGATTTATTCCATATATATATAGATATAGATAATTACAGCAGCTACACGTTTTTCTGCTGGGAAGTATTTTTGTTGATTTTTATGTGATAGTGGAGAAAGAATATTTGACATACCCTGTCAAGTTGGTCTTTGGGCTGAGGGACAGTTTAGGAAACTGAGAGCAAAGAGAAACTGAGAGCAAGTGCTTGAAAGAAAAGCCCCAAAATAAAATGAGAGTGCTATGGTGACGGAATGCACAGGTTCAAGGGGTTATTTCTCTGTCTTTTTGGTGGAGACAGCCACCATAAAGTCTATATTTTTAATTTTTAAGAGAAAATGTAAAGCACAAAGTCTACAGTAATAAATGCTAAGTACTAACTGGTTTGTGCCCAATTGTTGTATTTTTAAGTAGGCTGTGGGCTGGTAGTTTGTATGCACTGTAACCAAGAGAATCAGGGTAAACTTGTAGTGACTCATGGCAGTTAGACTCTAAGAAGAGGAGCTTCAGTAAAGCATTTGTAAGTGATGGAGATAATTCACTGAAAAGGTAAAAACAGTGTTTCATTCACATACTGCACTCACATGTCATAAATCTGATGCTACCTGGTTATAAACTAGGAGCCACATGGTAAGCTTTCTTGGATGCATAATTTGACTTTAGCAATTAGTTTCTTTGACAAAATGGGCATGAAAGTGCTTATTCAAACAGTAGATTCTTTAAATAGCTGGGCCTCATGCATTATGGTCCTTACTGTGAGTTATAGCTGATACTTCAAGTCAAGCTTTTCTCTTTGCTGTGACCTAAATAGTTAACTGTAATTTCAGATGCTTTTTTCAAGGCTGTTGTAGTTGTATCTCTGTGCCCCTATAGACCACACTTCCATTTCCTTCCTTCTCTAGTCATTGACCTTCCTATAATGTAGTTCAATAGAGATTAGAGTTTGCCTGGAGACTTTATTTTGCTATTACTTCTTCCTTTATAAAAGAACTCTGTTTTGTTGGGGATATTAAATCCCTTACCTCTGATTTCTATCTCAGTTAACATCTTGTACCTGATAATAAGATCCTACTCATCTTGCAGACTGTTTTTGTGACCTGTCAGATTCAAATGACCTCTTGGATTATTATTTACAGATATGCCCTTGTTCAAGTTCTGGGTGATGACTGTAATCTAGTTCAAACCTTTACTATACAAATGAAGTGAGTTGAGTGAGTCGATAATTGTGCATGTCTTCAATGTCACAGAAATTTTATTCATAAATATAAACATAAATCTTTCATGATTCTCATTAAAGGAGATAAGATTCATCTTTGCCCATCTTACTTTTGATTGTTCAGACAGTTAACTAGATGGTAAATCCTTGTCTTGGTCATTCTTCAGTCTTCCTGTGTGTCTCAGTGTTTTTCTGAGACACTGTACCTTTTCCTTGGAGGTTTTTATTTGTGGTTTGTATGTCTGCCATTGTCCTTCTGCATTTCACTGTGCGTGTGATAGTTCTGTCACAGTAAGGGTATTTTTGTTTCATCTTGCTCATTATAACTTGTGGCATTGCTGGTCTTCATTTTTATTTTGATTGTTCTGCTGATTAGGAAATGACATCCTTAGGTGAGGGAATGATGCTTTGCAGATATTGATTATGGGTAATTTTGATTTTCTGTTTCATTGCTTGCATATATTGAGTACTGAGAAAATTAATCTGATCTTTTTTTTCAGTACACACTGATAATCTGCACAGAATTATCAGTGCTGCTTGCCAAAAGTACATATGCAGCAAAATGCTCATTGTTCCATAGGAATTTGTTATTTCTGCTTCACACTTTTGCTCTTGCTGCTGCTGTACATGGGAAACAGATCACTAAAGATTTCTGATTCAGACTTTCTCACCTAAACAAATTAAAAGTCAAGAATGCAGTAGTGATGTAAGGAACAACCCCTTAGAAAGAGCCTTGAAAAATATATTTGTGACTGTTTCAGAAATTCAAAACATGTTTCATGGTTTGTCTAGAAACCTGTGAGGTTTGAATTTTTATAAACAGGCATACATGATTTAAAAGTACCTTGCATTTCCAGCAGAGGTTATTCTCATGAAAAGGACCACAGTTGAAACCCATTTCCTCTAGTTTGTGTAATGCTAGTTTGTGTATGCACAGCTGTGATGGAGTTAACTTGCTCCCCAGCAGACAGTACAGCATTATGTTTTGGATTTGTGACCCAAAGTGATTACACACTGATGTTCCTCACTCTGCCTCACTCCCTGAGACAAGGCTGTGGGGCAAGAGGTGAGGAAAGGACATGGACAACATACCCAGGTGAACCAAAGAGATATTCCATGCCAAACATCACACAATCACAGAATATTCTGAGTTGGAAGGGACCCTCCAGGATCGAGTCCAGGGGGGAAAGGCTGGTCTGGAAGGCAGCTGTTGCTCAGAGACTGCCTGGATATCATTCTGATGTGAGAAATGGTGAGAAATTGCCTTTGCATCACTTCTCCCCTCTTCACCTTTTCTCCACTGATTAAACAGTTTTTATCTCAGTCAACCAGTTCTCTTGTGTTTGTGCAGGAGAGGGAAGTGAGTGAGCAGCTCTGTGGTGCTTGGTAGCTGGCTGGGTCAGCCTGCCACAGTACCCAAAGGTATTCTTTCTAGTTATCCAGACTAACTGAATGTAAGCAATGAGAGGGAAAGAAAGAAAAAAAATTTAAAATTTCTAAAATTTAAAAATTATTAAAATAATTGTAAAATTCCTTTTAAATTATTAAAAATATTTTTAAATAATTTTTTTTCTCTAACTGGAGTTTTAGAAAAATTCAGTCCTCATGGAGTTCAATCTACTGCCTTGAACTGCAAATTTAATATAGTCATTTGTCCATTGCTCATTTTTGAAGGTTGAAATGGACCAACATCAGTTAGCATTTACTGTTAAGAAAATACTATCTTACTGGTACCACTTGCTTCTGAAATATCATTGATAGATGAAGAAAATATTTGGTGTTGTAAATAACAAAAGTAAGAATGGTAGAACTAGTGATTTTAAAAAGTCTGATTCACTTTTTGCTGACCAATATCCATATATTTCATTAACTATTTTTCCTTATATTTCCAGAATAATGTTTGTCCTCTTTTACTTTTGTGGTACAATTTCAAACTATTTTTAATACACAGTAACAACATTAACATGATAGAGATATAAGAAATAAAATAATTATGTCTTCATTAAGGCATATATATACAGCAAATAATAAAATAGACAATATTTATCTCCTAAGCTTATGTTCAACCACATATAACTAACTTTTTGTAAAGCATTTGCATGGACTGTCTTAGCTACAAGTACAAAGTCATTCTTATTCATTCAACATTTGCCTGAAAATTAGTCTATGTACAACTGAGGAAAAACACTTCCAGTTTTTTTCTACTGAGTGTTTGATTATTTATAAAAGTTTAATTATACAACTTAGGACTAATTGAGATGGACCTTGTTCATACTTGTCTCTGAGAGAATTCCGAATATAGATTATCATGGATAAATTATCGAGTGAAACATGGCTAGAATGGAATAATAGAGAAAGGCTCTTAAAAGCCAAAAATTTTTCAAAATATGATAGAGCAGCAGAGAAGCTTAAAGGAAGCTTCATACTATGTCTGTAAACAGCTGATTGACTAATGCTGATAACAGAAAAGAAGAGAATCATTGTTTTCAGGAAAAACTGATTTTAAACATATATTTTTCATCATTTCAGTAAGAAGATACGACAGAATGTAATGTTTAATTTATGTACTTTTTATTACAGAAAATGAATTTTAAAAAATTGAGCTTATTTTAAAAATAAGAAAAGATCAAGATTGAAAAAAATGATGATGATGATCTATGATATAGTATGATCTAGAGGTCTCAGAATTATTGAAAGCCTCCCTGGTGGGAGAAAAGATGGTGATTGAAATCTAGAATGAGAGAATCTATAGGCTGTCTTCTAAAAACCCAAGAAAACTTGCATAAAACAACTGAAATTAGTGAGGTCAAATAATTAAAACTTGCCCTCCACTGATCTTTAAGATGTAATGTGATCTTGTTCTAGGAAGAATCCAGTAGCAGGGTTAAACAGCATGAAAAAACAGATGCTGCAAGTCAAGACTGCAAAATTTGACTTGTGACAAAAACAAAAAGGCAGAAAATGCAAGCAAGTCTGGCTGTGTAACGCCTTTGTGCTGACCCAGTGTTGCCACTTTAGAGAAGTCTCTTCTCTAAGATAATGTGTGGTTCAATGCCAGAAGCATTTTGTGTGGTGCAACTGCCCTTCTTTCCCAGATGTTATGGATGATCATTAACAATTAATATTAACTGAGTAAAACCATGCATAATGATCCTATTAATTGAATTGAATATTTGGTGCTGTTCAGAGATACCTTTTGTAGTTGCACACAGTGTTGCTCTGCTTGGATTAATGAGTATCACTAATGCAAAAAAAGTAGGTTCTGCCTATTTCTTCCTGCTGCTGGAGAAAGTACAACAGAAACGAAACATATTTATGAAATGAATCTTCCATATAAGATCCTTTTTTGTTCATCTTCCAATGTTTCATTTTATATTTCTTCAGTCAGCACAAATTAAACTCTGTAATTTCAGCAGTTTAAAAAATAAAGATAGGGCTCATTTAAAGAGAATGCTTTTTCCTTGTACCTCCAGTGAGAAATACCACCTGCTTCCCACTCTTGGGAATGAATTTTCTTTCCCTATACCAGTTATTTGTTTTGACATATCCAATGACATAGTACTTGAAGTGATGCTGAATTGATTTTTGCCTCTTTTCTTTTACATATTCTCTGTATTCTTTGCATGTTCTTTGTAGGCTGTTAGTGTATTTGTAGCTAGTTTTCCCAGTACATTTCCTTACCTTTTCCCTAGGCAGAAAGATAAAACATATTCTAGAGCTCCAAGAACCAGGGGGATACAAGGCCCCCTGTCCTGTCTTGATTCTCCCTGGCAATCAAGGTCAAAACCAGCTCTCTGAGACTCATTTTCATCAACAACATTTAGTCCCTAAAAAGGGAACAGGATTTAGGAGTGGCTACCTACACATACAAAGATAGGTTTTATGGTAGCTTTAGGCCAATGCAAAACCATAGAAAAGGAATAATCATAGAATCATAAAATGGCTTAGGTTGGAAGGGACCATAAAGATCATCTAGTTTTAACGCCACTGTTATGGGAAGGAGTACCTTTTACAGGTGGCTCAGAGCCGCATCCAACCTGGCCTTGAACACTTCCAGGGGTGGGTCATCTTCTGTGGGCAGCCTGTGCCACTGTCTTAGCACCCTCACAAAGAAGAAGTTGTTCCATGTACCTGATCTAATCCCACTCTCTCTCAGTTTGAAGCCATTCCCTCTTGTCCTGTAAATATGCTCCTGTAAATAGTTTCTCTCTTAGTCTTTCTTGCAGGCTCCTTAGAAGTATCTGTGAAATTAGGTCTGTTTGCATTTAGGTGTGTATACATGCTTATTTATAACTTGTCCTGGTTTAGGGCAAATTTGGGAGAAAACCTCCAATGGGGCCCCCCCAGAAAGCAAACCCACATGGTCCCCCCCGCCAACCGGTTTGGGAAAAATTTTCTTGGCGACAAGTGGAAAAAACCTGTTTATTAAAACAGGCAAAGCACTCCTCAGCACACAAAATGAACAACACCAGATAGTAAAACTTCATTCACCACTCTGAAGAGGTGACAAATTCAGGAAGTCTCTCCTGTGGGTGGTTGTTCCATTATCAATCCCTCCATCACTGGGAAAGGCTGCTGCCCAGAGCAGGCATTGCGGTGTCACTCACTCGGGGTCACCAATTGTTGGTGGTGTTGTGAAGGTCCCCAGGACGAGGTGAGAGAATGAGAATCTGACTCCAAGTTCTCAGAAGGCTGATTTATTATTTTATGATATTGTATTAAAATAAATTATATACTAAAGCTATACTAAAGAAAGAGAAAGGAGACAGCAGAAGGCTAAACAAGAATGATAATAAAAACCCGTGACAGACTCAGAGAGTCCGACACAGCTGGCTGTGATTGGCCATTAATTAAAAACAATTCAAATGCTGGATAAACAATTCTCCAAATCACATCCCAAAGGAGCAAAACATGGAGAAGCTGAAGCTTCCCAGCTTCTCAGGAGAAAAAATCCTGTCGAAGGCATTTTTCAGAAAATATCATGGTGACAAGTAGGCCCTGGTAGGCCACAAAGTGCAAGCTCCCGGTGCTCCCCAGGTTCCAGTCTGGAGCAGATTCAAACAGTCCCAAGAAAAATAAAAGAAAAACAGTCCAGGGAAAACTCTGCCTCAGCTAGCTAAACTAACCAAAAAGCAAAGGAGCACTCTCTTCTTCTCCATCTGTGCCCAGACAACACAGTCCAGTGCAGAATGTGGGGGACTGAGTGAGTGCAGTCTCTGATAAAAAACTCTGTGCTTCTTCTTCTCCCTGCCTTCGCTCTCAGCCAGTCTTGAAGGCACAGAATATAATATCCAGCATAAACAGGACAGATGACTGGGGAGACAAGCATCATAAAGTCGCCCTAGGACATTACTACATATATGCTGCTTATGCAAGGGAGCATGGACGGCTCACGGCATGACCTTAAGTAAAAGATTAGAAGAGAATCCTCAGTAAATGGGGTTCTGCTTGTACAACTGATACATTCCAAGAAAACAGGAAGATGGAGGCAGCAAATGGACAATATTATCTGCAATATTCAGACAACAAACACAGCAATTCTGTGACCACAAAAGCCTGTAAAAGTAAATGAAATAAGATAGATGAAATGTGAGCATGAGTGTAGCAGTTCCAATTTTGTTAATTAGTCTGTATTCATGCTCCACTGCTGCTGCAATTATGCTGCCTCACCCTTGCGTAGGCCTATTGTGCAAATGCTGTCATTATGCTCCAAGCAGCTTATAAAGCAGTGCAAGATATGAACCACCTACAGAGATGTCATTACAATTGTGTCAATTCAACAGGATGTTTCCTAAAATTTATAATTATTTGTCTTCACTGAGAAGCAATTTTTGAAACCATTACTAGTCTTTTTGAAGTTAACTTGGTAATTTCTTTTATGTGGCATCAAACACCTGCCACTAAAATTAACATAATTGTGAACACCTAGTAACAACATTTTAAAAGAAGAATCAACATCTATACCTACTGTATAGATTTCAAGCTTTGGGTTTTTTTCCTAATTTCCAATAAATTATACTAGATATTTAGAAATTCTAGAAGGAAAAGGAATCAAGCAGAGAATCATGGAATGTTTTGTGTTGGAAAGGACCTTAAAGGTCATCTAGTTCCAAACCCACTGATATTAAGTTTCCAGAATGAAAGGATTCTTCATTGCAATAAGTCTTGTGTAGTTCAGTGGCAAAAGGTCACATCCAAAAAGGTTGAGGGAAAAATGTCAAAACAACCTTTTGCCAAGAAGTGTTGTATATTTAAAAACTTTATTTCAAATACAGTGTTATTTGACTCTGAATGGAGCATTCATCTGAGATACTCTCTTATGAGGACTGCATCCAGAGTCTCTAGATGAAAACTCATTTTTTCAACTTGAGTTACAGAGGTAGGTGTGCCAGTTAGCAGGCAGTGGCAGCTTCATAGCTGCTTTATTCACCTCTATATGCCCCTTTGTTTGCAAGTTGTCTGTACAAAATAGTAATTATCAGAATTGTCATCAAAGTCATAGTCTACATCTATCAGTTTATCAAGGGACATACTTTATTTCAAATCACTTTCAAATATCAGTGCTCTTCTTGATTGGAATAATCCATATTTCTTTCAGTTTAAAAAGAATAACAGCCTTTTTTGTGGGAATGAATAAGATAGGAAATCCATTTGTGATGGACAATGTCAAGAAATTGACAGTTTATATTATAGATAGAGTGGATCCAATTTCAGAAGCAGCTTTCTGCAGATATTCACTATAGAGTTTTGCACCTCTATAACAATTAAGGTCTAGCAATGTTTAAATTTAATGTTACATCTTTCTTCAGCCTTTGCTGTATAAAACTTTGATGGAATTTCCAATTTATAACATCTGGTTAATTGTCTAGTTGAGCAAAGCAATATCTGCATATTTATTCAAGTAACCATTTTAATGATCCCTGGATACAGGAATTTTAGTCTACTTGCATCTAACTTAGGTCCAAATATTTTGAAAACTGATTCTGTTTATATTCCTTTTTTCAGACTATTACATTCAAAACATATTTTGTGTTGGTTCATTTGCTCTGTTTGAAACAGAAGCATAACTGCAAACAGTCAATAATTTTAAGCTAGTTACATAAAGAAAAGGCAAAACACCCTTAGACTGAGGGTCAACCCACTGCAAGAATCATAATCAATGCTTGCCAAATTGTAATCTACAAATCAGACCTGCAATCCCTCAGCAGCACCTAGATTTTATATGCAGTATTACAACAAGGTTTTTTTTTGCTTCTGGAGTTCCAGCTGCACTTAAAACAAAGGCCAGAAGTTGCACAAAGACATATACATGAACACATAGATATACAGTTTATTTATTTGTGTGATCTCTCAACACCTAAACAACTGGTATCAAGGAAGGAGCTTCCTTGGTGCCCAGATTCTTCATTTTTACAGTCTCAAAGAAGTCTGAGGAAAACTTTTGCCCATATATGAATAGACTACAGTAAATACCTTAACATGTTTTGAAGATTCTATTTTGTTATTTTATTGCTTTGTGCAGCTATTGATTTACATACCAAAATTGCTAATTAAAAAGAATAATTGCTTATTAAAAAGAAGTTGCCATGGGGAAGTGAATTCATAGAAATCTTCACAAGTTTCCTAAATGTGTCATTCCTGATCCTGAATCATACTACAAGGAAATCCTCTGATCTATGCAAAAACACATAGTAAAAACACAGAGCTAGAATGTGAGAATGCAAACCAACCAATCAACCAACCAAAAAAACCACCAAAAACCCAAAAAAAACCAAAAAACCCCAGCAAAACAAGGAACATCCAAAAATAAATTAACCCCAAGGGAAAATGATGGGTCTAAGATGATAGCTTTCACCCAAAATAGTTATTTTCAGTGGAATTTTAAAATGTGTCTTGAAGTTCATAGAGAAGTGCAGTTCAGCAGAAAATTGTTTCTTTGTTGTACCATCACATTGGGCTTTTTTGTCTTCATTTAAATTTTTGTAATGGTTAGAAAAAGATTTTATGCCCTCATATTTAAATAAAGAGTACAAGAACAGGAGAGAGAAAAACCTATGATATGTGATATGAAAATCCTCCAAGGATCTCTTGCCTTTTTGTAATTTGAGAAAGGTCAAGTACCAATAAGAGTCACATGAGGTTTGAACATGTATCTGTCACACAAACATGTGAACAAAGGCAACTATGCTTTGCCATTAAAGGAAACCATGGGTAGAATGCGTGTGGACGTACCTTTGTTTAAGAGTATACACATATTCTTAAATGTACCTTAAACTATACTTTTAAGTAGTAATGAATCTATCCAGAGAGATTTCTTTGGTCTGATTTAGTCTTGTGCAAGATCTCCCTCTGTTCCTCAGATTCTCTGGAGACACCCTGTTCTTTACATTCTTTTCTTTTGGCATCTGGATTCTTCCTGTACCCTGTACAGTCACAGAGCTAAAACACACAGCATGTTTACATGAATATTTGCTATTGATTTGAAAAAAGAGTTTACTTTCTCACTCCCTGCATTAAGAAGTAATTTAGTGTGTTTTAACCAAGGTACTAATTCGTGCCAGTTTTTTGAATGCTGCTCTTTCATCAGTTCATGAAGAAAGAAGGCAATGAGTCACTTGGGAAAAAAGAGCCACTCTAATATTGAACAAAAGTAAGGCACACCAAATTTTTGCATTCCCAAATAGGTTTTTTGCTAATACAGTGGAAAAAAAAAACTGCGAGAAACCCCCAGTCATTTCACAAATTTATTGGTTATTCTTTTCAATAGTGCTCAATTCATCATAGATAAATATTGACCTATCTTTAAATTCTCAACTCCATTGCTGTGTGCAGCAAGACATTCCTCTGACTTTGCCCCTGTAACTGTCTCTACCACTGACAAGCACCATTCAACAAATTGTGACTAGAGAGCTGACAGTGCCAGTCAATAGAATTCCACCCAGAGGCCCAGTAGTTCAAATATTGTTCCAGAGGTAAAGGTTTACAATGGATATGAAAGAATTACCCAATGAACAGAAACAATTTCTACTTGATTCTCTATCTTGAGGGTGAAGATGTTAAAAATATGTCTCCAGAAATTCTAATAATTTTTTCAAATAATGATAATATTTTGTGTATTCATAGCACAAGGACTTTTTGTATGTCATTAAGGAATTGTACAGTCAAATAATTGATAATTGCCATTAATTATTAAATAGTAAAATATAGGTAGGAATAAAATGCCAGTTCTAATAAAATAAATTTTAGAGAGTTGAAGGATATTGTGGTGATCCAAGTATTGATTGGTTGTTAAAAGAAGTTTTATTAATGTTAATATTAACCTAACCATTATGCAAAGCCCTAGAAAGGTGCAATAAATGTCAATCAATATTGATATTGAAAATTATTTTGTCTTTGTAAAGACAAAAGTATGTTGTTTTCTGCTATCACAGATTTCCTACCTTGTGGCAACTTTGGTTAGAGAGATAAAAAAGATGTAGCTATTTTTTTAAAAATTGATTCTAGAGGTGAAAAGCTTACATTCGAGATGTCTTTGACATAAAGTGAAAAATGTAGATAACAAACTGTTAAAAATATTCAACTTAAGCTTGGTGGTTACATGCAAGCTAACATTTTATCACCAGGACATTTTCTTAAAATGTATATTTGCCATATGACAACCAAAGAAAGAGGAACTCAATATTTGAAATTATATTTAAGAAAGATTTGATAAAGCTGCTTTTACAATATTTTAGAATAAAGGCCTTTGCAGAACATATATGAGAGACATCAGTACCTGAGAGAATATTTAAAGTATGTGTTTATGTACAGCAATCTGTACACAATTGGATCTTGAGGCAAACAAGGATGTGATTTGGTTTTAACAGAACTGATTTAAAGAGAGCTTCTAGTGTAGAGTACTCTCACTACACACATTTATATATATATTTGAAATTTGCTCTTCAGTTCTTTCAGTCAATTGAAATTGGAGGCTTTTGTAGTTTCTTTATTACTCTAGCTTCTTCTGGGAAAAGGGAATGCTGGTTTTGAATTCATTTACCAAATATTTGCCACCTTCTTCCAGTATGTCCCTGGATATGTTATTTCTATGAAGCTGATAAAGTCTCAGATTTATCTTCAGCAAAAAGATATTAAAAATAATTTCTAAACAACAATTCTATATATAATTCAAATATCTGCCTTCCACACTGCTAAAAATTCTATTCTAATGTTTATTATCACTTAAAAATTCTGAATTCTTTTGACTGTAAAATTTTAATTTAGCTTCCTTAACTGAAAAATGTTAGGAAGGACATTATTTCATGGAGTTTGATTTGAATTCCTGTTAGTACATTAAGTGCAATAATTATATCTCAGACTTGAGCAAAGTTCATATCAATAGACTTGAATCAGTAAATGTGAAGCTGGATTCCTTGCGAGTAAGAAGAGATGTGGAACTGAGCCCTGTTGCTGTAAAGTTTCATGTTGATCAACTTTGTAAGAATTTATGACATCTCTATGACAAAAAAAGGTGGTAAAATATTTTTGATAAATGCTAAAAACTTTGAGTATTTTGATAAATACTAAAGTCCTTCAGGATAAAAAATATATAATTCAGAATTACTCTATAAGTATGTAGAAAGGAAAAACAAGAAGAAAGTATTTCAAACTGCTGTAATAGCTCCAGGTGGTTCACATGTCATCAGTTCTTCCTAAAGTCTAATGAAGGAAGCTTTGCACTTGGTTCTTCAAATAATCATAATGTTATATTCTAATGTACTAGTAACAAGTACAGTGAATGCAGTATTAGTAGTTTTTATTAAATTGCATAGATTTTACTACTGTGGTTGCTATTGTAATTAAAATTTTCCAGGGTTAGATTTATTATTCTACATGTCTAAATAAAACATAATTCATCTAAAGTTAACATATTTTAGAATATTTCTATTCCTGTTTTAAACTCTCTTGTTATAGTCTTATAAGAAATAGTCCATGGCATCTTTTCCAAATGCTAGAAGATACTTCTCAACGTGCTACTTACCCATAATGTTTCTATTTTTTTTTCTATAATTTTGCAAAAATGAAATAGTTTTTCTTAGGATGAGACATAGTTTGATAAAGACTAACTTCATACATGACAACTAATGCAACTTAACATAATTTATCTGTATTGCAATTGTTTCTTTTTTAAATTTCATCATAGATTGCTTCATAAATATTCTCCACTGAAAGAAATTTGTTTTCCTGGAAAGCAAACTCCTACTAACCTATATTTTCTCACATTAACAGTATCTAATCATCTAATTGCATTTCAGTGATGCTCCCCATGTGTTTTGAAAATTATCTGCAAGTTAAAATGTAATATTTTAACACGGGGTAAGTACTCCTTGAATGACAATAGAGATGTATCCAATGGGAATTCTTCTTTTTTTAGTTTCTACTACTAGTAGTGGAAATACATGGCAATTCTTTAATAAAGAGTGAACTCATCCAAAGGAACGTTTAAACTACAGAAACCACTTGTAAAATGGATAGAGTACTCAACTGTACAATAAATGGGAGAACAGAAATTCATCCACTGTATGGTATGACTGTTGCCATATTATTGTATATTCATAAATCCAAGAGAGATAAAGTACCATGAATGTACCTGTGATTCAATGCATTTTCCAAAATTATATTTTTTATTTCTCAGTGACTGTCATAGTTTACTGTTTTTAATATTTTTCTGAACTAGACAGTCTTTAAGGTCTCTACCAACCCAAAACATTCTATGATTCTTAGATGATTTTATTTTTTTCCCAAAATTTACTTATACATGTACTGTGATATTGTTCACCCAAGCAATTATCTTCTAGTTTAAAATGGAATATAGAGGGAAAAATCAGAGAGATCCACTGTTAATTATTTTTCTTGGGGTGATTTTATGATGATACTCTATTCCCTGATTTTCTCTCTTATGCTCACAATGATGGGCACATGGTAGATGTCTCTACCATAAGCTGTAGGCAGAAAAACTTCCTACAAATCTTATAAGGGGGCATACCCATATAAATTACATAAAATATGATTTGGAGCACTCAAGAGTCATATTGAAAACTTTTTTATAACTACATTTATACACAGAGAGAATGTTATATACTTCTATAAGGGTTACTTCAAACATGTGGCACAAATGTGTACATCAGCCAATATCAGAGCTGTGAGGGCACCAGCAGTCCTGAATTGCCCTGGGACAAATCTGAGACCACCTTCATTGCCCATTACCAGGAAAACAAGAGTCCTACTTTGGGTTTGGCCTCACAGGAAGACCTGGCTCACTCCCTCACTTGCCCAGCTGGACCAGCTCACCTTGTGTAGTGGTCACCGCATGGCTGTGGGGAGACCCTGCTCTCTGTCACCAACCCTTGCTCAGGGCAGGTGATGGCAGAATGGCCCATCCCCTGGCTCATTGCAGTCCATGGTTCTTTGATTATTGTGTTGGGGGTTGTGGTGGTTTGACCCTGGCTGTACATCAGCCATCTGCCAAAGCCACTCTATCACTGCCCTCCACATCTGCACAGGGGAGAAAAGAAAAAAATACAACAAAATTTTCATGAGTTAGGGACAGGGAGAGTTCACTCACCAGTTACTGTCAGGGGCGAAACAGACTCTAACTGAGGATATGAATTGAATTTATTATCAACAAATTCAGAGCAGGATAATGAGAATTAAACCAAATAATAAAACCACCTTCCCACCGCTTCTCCCTCTTTCTAAGCTCTTCCTCCTCCCTCCAGAGGCTCAGGAAGACGGGATGGGGATTACAGTCAGGTTATCGCACACTGCTCACTTGCCACTGCTCGCAGAGATGAGTCCTTTGCTTGCTCCAGCTTGGGGTCCCCCAGTCCCACCTCGAAGCTACAGCAACCATTTGTGGGCATAAGACAGACAATTAGGGAATAGGGTATCATAAAATCACCCCAAGAAAAATAATTAACAGCTGATCTCTCTGACTTTTCTCCTCTATATTCCATTTTAAAATAGGAAATAATTGCTTGGGTGAACAATATCAAAGTACACGTATAAGTAAATGTTGGGAAAAAAATATAATCATCAAAGAATCATAGAATGTTTTGGGTTGGTAGTGACCTTAAAGACTATCTAGTTCCAAAGCCTTGCCATGGGCAGGGACACCTCCCACTAGACCAGGTTGCTCAGGGCTCCAGCTAATCTGGTCTTGAACACTTTCAGGGATGGGGAAGACAAAGCTTCTCTTGGAAAGCTGTTCCAGTGCCTCACCACCCTTACAGGGAAGAATTTCTTCCTAATATCCAATCTAAACCTGCTCTCAGTTTGAAGCCATTCCCCCTTGTCCTGTCACTCCAGGCCACAATTCTGTACTGAGAGGCCACAATTCAGTCACCCAAAGCCTTCTCTTTTCCAGGTTGAACAACCTCAGTTCTCTCAGCCTTTCCTCCCAGCAGAGCTGCTCCATCCCCCTGATCCTTCCCCTTGGTGCCTCCTCTGGCCTGGCTCCAGCAGGTCCCTGTCCTTGCTGTGCTGGGAGCCCAGAGCTGGATGCAGCCCTGCAGGGGGGGGTCTCAGCAGAGGGGGCATAAATTTTCTAATTTAGTTATTGTTTGATGTATATAAGACAATTTTTAAAATTTTTAATAGGAAAACATGGTTGAAAATATTTTAGAGTAAATATTGAATTGTAGTTAGCAAAATTTGCGGGAGAGTAATGAAATAACAGAGTATTATTGACTAAAAATCTTGATGGATTTCTAGTCACAGAGAATGTATTTCAGGGTCAATATTAATTATTTATTATTTTTATTTTAAGAACTGGTAATGAGCTGAATAGTATCAAAACATGAGATCATTACGTCAATAACCTTGTCCACAGAACTCCACGCTATGTTGCACAATTTAGAACTAAAAAAGCTACATTTTGAACCATAATTTCTATGAAGTCATGACAAACATTGGTATACACAGGGAGATATTTTAGCCCCATGGTAGAATGATGACATACTGAAAGATAAACACTGAAAGTTCAACTAATTGATTGTTTTACTTATTGCCCATTTAGACTCAATAGTGAACAAATAATTGCAGTGCTTATTAATTTTCTTTTTTCCTTTTGTCAGAAGAAAATCACTAAGTTTAGAAGCAGTCTACCAAGAATATATTTTCTTTTTTTTTTAATGATTAAACTTTCAGCATATTTTTCTTTGAGTATATATTCTCCTAACCACTTTTCGAATAATTACCATCTGTATGTTAGAATGTTGTTCAACACAATGATGTGTTTGGGAGTCTATCAATGTTTACTTCTTTGGACAATGAATCTGATTTATATTATAATTGTTTTTGTATGAAAAACATGCTTATTATTATAATATTTGCTTATCTGGTATTTTTCATCTGAAGATCTCAAGTGGTTTACCAAGGCGATGAATATCATTATCCATATTCTACATAAGGATAAGTTTCTGTAAGAGTAATTTAGCTCTAGAATAATGGAAATTTCAGATTGTTTATTAGAAGGATAACAGAGATGAAGAAGAGCAGAAGAATGAATTACAGATGTATTGTGCTACCAGAATGAAAAGGATTTTGTTTTAATAAGAGTTGGAATGTCTCACAGGACTAGTAGAGATAGAGGAGTTGGAAGTTAAAAGGTTTCTAATTTACACATTGCGACGGCAAATTAGAACACTTCATAAGGAAACAAACATAACAACTAAAAAAGGCTACATATATGGATATGGGCTAATTCACTTGGACTTGTTACCCAGCAAAAAACATGGGTTTTTAAATTGATCTTCATGAATTTAGACCATTATAAACTTACTGAAAATATGTATGAACATACGATGCAAATAAACCATGATGAGGAATTAGCCATTCTCTCAGATTCTTCTCCTCTTCCAGACCAGTTTGTTGAGTGGAGTGTAAGATGCTGGGAGTATTTCTGTTAGTTTGTAAAACACAGCAGTGATTAAAAATATTTGATCTTGTCACTTAACTCCCATTAAATGCTAACAAGATTCTAATTGACGTGAAGCACAGGTCTGTAAGAAAATAAGAATAGTCTGACAAAGCACTAAATTTTGCTGTTCAGCACTCCTGCAGTCTCTCATGACCATGTCTAATTTACTTGCAAGAACTGGGACAGGAAATGTTTTTCCTGCTACATCTCTTCTGAGGCTGCTGCAACAATAGAGAGAACTTTGTATGAGGAAAACACAGCCTGGTATGTCTTGTCAGACAGTTCCTCAGCTTTTGAGCACTTTGACAGTCCAAGATGACCTTGATTGCCATCCAAGTGAACCTGGATACCATACCAGTAGAATAACTCTGCAGTGCATGAGTCCAAAGGGAATCCAAATGGCCATGGTGTTTACTTGAGGGATATGACTGCTGAATTAAGAAGTTTTGCTTCTGCATATAGAATATCTGCACAAAATCAGGAACGAGTGTGTCAAGAGATAGTCACAGTGTTCCCTTAAAAGAAATTTCTTCTTTTCTTCATTCCAGCAACTTTACTCCCCAGAAATAGCTGTGAAAACTATTCTCTCACAGACTTTTGCAAAAACACAGATATTCACAACTCTAATATAGGGTTAAAATGTGCATGATTAGCATTAGCATGATTAGCTTCAAAATTGACAGGTTATGCTATAACTTATTATACAAATTAATTAGTTGTTACTAATCTTCTGCAGTTATGCTTGTGCCATTCTATATTGGCTTCTCAGTACTTTAGAAACTCAAATTTTTACGTGACAAGACCTGTATGTTTGGAAGCTAAATTGAAAATAAATTTGTGAGCCTGCTTTTTGTGAGGAATTAAATCATGGAATCACAGGTTCATTTAGATTGGAAAAAAACTTTAAAAACTTTGCTACTTGTACAGTTGCAGAGATATTTCTTTTTTTAAAAAAATCATGGAAATAATATGTGTTCTCTTTCTGGTCTTGAAAGCTTATAAGTGTTTAGGAGATGAGAAAATGAATTCTGAATAAAGTTAAAAATGGACTTGTCTGCTGTGCAGCTAAACTTCTTTACTTTTCTATCAATGTGCATTTCTGTGCTCTCTGTATTTCACATTCAAGAGAGTTTTCATGGTCAAGAGAGAAATTAATTCCAGTTCAAGGTGTGCCAAATACCAGACTAATTGTTTTTATTCCATTAAATTTCTAACCAGAATGAAAGTCATAATAAATTCTGCAATGTGAAGGATTCTCTCCTTACAGCAGAAATTTCATCCTTAGTAAGGTCTTTACAGTTTTGTCTTGGAGCTGGCATCTCAGTCCAGGTGTTTACTCACAAATTGCATTTGAAAGAAAAACATAAAATCACAGTATGATAAAAGCCTTACCTTTTTTTGTTGAATAAGTGATAAATATCAGAGAAATACTTATGAAACAAGTGAAGTAAACAACAGTTAGTGATGTCTTCTGAAATTATGCTTAGGAGCTTTTTAAGATTATGACAAGGACTTTAAGAACTAATCTCTAAACCCCCATAACACTTAGATGTGTACAAAAGTGGACAAGACATTTGCTAGTTTAAATTAGTAAATTGTACTAATAAGACAATAGTAATTGTGTTATTGTGCATTGGGGTTATATGTTTTTTTCTCAATCTCTCTTTGTTTGTTTCTGTTTAACTTTCGAGAGGTTTTATTTTAAGATCAACTAATTACAAACTGAGTTGTGAAAGCTCACAAATGTATGTACTGTTCTGACACCAAAAATCACACTCTTGTAAACTGTTTAAATTCTGAGACAAGAGTTTCATAGCAAAAAGATGTTAGTGTAAAACTTTTTGTTTATTCCTTTTAGCTACAAATGAATTCACAGCAAGTTGATTGCTGGCTTTTATTTCCAATGAAAGTGTTAAGAGTCTTGCCAGCAAAAAAAGCAAAATTCTGAAAAGGAGAAGGAAGTGTAAACACACAATCACAAGTGTGTGTACTGCAAAAACTGCTTCAGAAAATTTTGTTTCACCACCATGGGAAAATGTTGGATCATCAACCTAAAGGCAAATATTTACTTTCCTTTCTGTAATAAGCTGGAGAAGAGTTACAGTTTTCCAGAAAAAGTTTTGTAATTTTAAAATTTAAATTAACAGATATATATGTATTTACTTTCTTCCCTGACATTTAGAAAGTATTAGCATGATAAAAAAATATTTTTCCTGTGGGGCTACTTTATCACATTTCACTGGTGTCAGGACACAATGAAATGTGAATTCATTTATCAAATTCAAAGCAGACAACGCAGACAGAGACTTGAGTTCTGTGGTTGAAGAAATTGAAGAAATCACATCATCTTATATAAGATTAGATATGGGAAGTCTCTTTACTTAAAGCAATGCTGCTGCTATTTCTCTCTAGATGATCATATAGATTTCAGAGATTTCTTCTACTTTCTCTACTCTTCCAAGATTGTAATAACCAAATCCTCTTGCAAGATGGGGAGGAGAGAATGCACCTCATTCTTACATTCAGAACTCCCTCTGTTCCCCGTTCATCCCTTTTTCTGGGGATAGTTGTCAGGCTCTTCATTAATGTTAAAGTTCTGCACATATGTAAGCTTTATTTTGCAACATTAGAAGCCATCTCTTGCTTTTAACTGTTTTTTGAACAGTTTGAACAGAATAGTTTTTTAAACAATTCCTTGTCTAATGCAATGCAATGGGCTTTTCCTTTTCTTTGTTGGATAACAAGCATTCTGAGGAATGCACCTTTCACAGCCCTTGCACTGTGTCAGTTTATATCAAAAACACCAGACAAAATATCTAAACAGGTTTATTGTGTGTGTCCAATTATGGGCTCTTAGACATGAAAATAATTAATCACGTCGAGGTGAGAGTGACTTATCTCACTGAGATTTCTTTTGGATTGCCCTCCAAGCTAATTAGTGTTTAGTAGACATTTTTCTCCAATTAAATTTCTAGTTCAAAAAGACCTTGGGCAGTTTGGAAGCTGTGCTGAACACAAACAGTGCTTAATCAGAAGCAGACTAATTGGTTTGCAAAAATGGGCAAAAGGAGCAGGTAGAGCACAGCATGACTTAAGTGGCAGGCCAGAACTTCATCTTGGTAAGTATATGAAACAATGTTGACTAAAATCATGGCATGTGCCCACTATAGTGCCATGACCTGTAATAACTGCACATGCAGCTTGTCCCTACCATAGTGGGTAACAGACTGCCTTGATCCATTTAGGAACTGTCTCACAGGTAAAGAATTTGACCTCTTTGGAGATGACTCTCTCTCCATCTTTCAATGAAGCTAGATTTTGGCTGCCTCACTGTTTGTATCTATTGCCTCTGAGGAATACCTGTGACTTATGTTTGTTTGAATTTCCAAACTTCAGCTTGATCTGCCACATTGAAGACCCTTCCAGATCCTTGACAACTTTGCTTTCAAGAGAGATTTATTTACCTCCTTTTCCAGGAAATGACCTGTGCCCTGACTGTCTTCCTGTGTGTCCTGAATGTGAACTCATTCAGCCTTCTTCAAAGCCTGCAGCTATCCTAGAAAATTACAGGACCACAAACTAGGCTTGCACACTGGCACCCAGCTAGGTACACTGGTTTAGTAATAGCGTCTTGCCCAAGTTTGGCTTGATGCCATTCAGTACACTCACAAAAGATTAAAAGGTGGATGATCCCTCTTTCCTTTTTCACTTTTGCATTCGTCTTGCTCCCAAGTTTACAACAACAGGGGAAGCACTGCCCATGGTGGGCAGGCTATTCTTTTTGTATTCTGTTGTAGGGGGATTATCCATCAGGCCAAGGGGTTTAAATATATCAGCCATTGCTATCTTGCTCAATAAAGAGTTTGTAAAATTGAACGGCGAAATAGAACCCTAACAGACATTTAGAAGGTAAAATCTTTGCAGATTTTTCCCTTTTATGCATTTGTGTCTTTCAAGAGTCTTTTCTGTGTTGCTAGTGGCAATAGAACATAAAATCAAGATATTGAAACTTTAGGAGTAGACTTGCTAAAATATCTGTATTATAAAGAAAACTACATTTTAAAGATATTTCAACTTATGCTGGCCTCTGAGTTGCTGTAATTGTCTGAATTAGCTTATGATTTATAGAATAAAATACTGAAAGAAATTATCTGTACATGTACAAGCATGCTCATATATACAGTATTATAAGTGTGCATTTCATAAAATAAAGTGGTAAATTTAGATAATTCAGGTTGACAATTTTTGTTGCCTAGAGATAGTGAAAGTAATTTTTGCAATTTTGTAATGGATTTATCATACTTTAGTGGGCTCATGTTCTAGATGAATTATATTTTATATTTTCAGGCTATTTTAAAGTCATATTTGGGGGAGAGGGGAAGAATAGCTTAAAAAAAATAGCTGCAAAAAGCCATAGATGACATGAGGTTTACTATAAAACCAGAAACTGGTCACAACAGACTTGAAACAAACCTAAAACTTTACCCAGGTGGAATCATGCTAAAGAAAGCCTACAATTTTTTTTCTTGATTTTAATATTAATCTTACATAATGTTGAAAATGTAAAATTTTAACCTTTTATTTCAGTTGAAAAGTTGAATTTTGTGTTCTGTGTCTAACTGTAAGGCCTGCTATCTGGCACAGTACTTCTACAGCACCTGTGTGGAGAAACACTGCAGGTTTTCCATGTACATCCTAATTTTCTACTCATGACCCACATATCTTCCCTTTAAGAAGGCTGAGAAACCAATACACAGAACCACATTGAGCTGATTTGGAATCATTCAGAAGTATTTCTATGACAGAAGAAAGCAAGGTAGCTAGTCAAGCCCTCCTTTAGTGTATGTGACATTTCTGACACAGAGGATATGTTCAATCCATTTTCAGGCAGATCTCTCAATCAGTATATTATGGGAAAGGACTCTGGTTAATTAATGAGCAAAATAAACTCAGCTTAGAAAAAACAGAAATTGAAATTCCAAAGTCTGATGGGATGACCCTGGCTGGGTGCCAGGTGCCCACCAAAGCTGCTCTTTCCCTCCCCTCATCAGCTGGAAAGGTGAGAAAAAATATAGCAAAGGGCTCATGGGTCAAGATAAGGGTGGGGAGGGATCTCTCACCAGTGACAGACTGCGTCTGGAATTTTTCTAAAGTGTTAATAAAAATTTAATCTGTGGATGAAAACAACTTTTGTTGAAATGTGATACACCTAATAGTCTCTGCAGCTCTCAGTGTTTGGATCACCAATAGGACCCTGTGTATGGCCTGTCTTTGCTACAAATGCAAACCTCCAAACAGTTCCTACTGTTTGGAGTTCAGTATTTTGTCTGCATGTCTGAATAATGCCAATCTGAAAAATTGATGATAGGAATTAAGAATTTCTATTAAATCCCATTATTTGTGAATACAGTCTAGAGTAAGTCATGCTGTTAAGTTCAGATCCTATGACCAATTGCTTCAGAAATTTTGTGCTCTTAGCATCCAAAGATTGCTGTAAGGGTTTAGTATTGAATTGGTATTAGATCCATAGCAAGGAGAAAAAATGAACATTAATTTTTTTTAATAGAAATCTCCCTAATACATTCGTCAGAACAAAAGAAACCCTAACTACATATTTAATGTGCTGTCTTCTGAGTAATTAAATTTTTGCCTTACCTAGCTAATATTGATTTAGTTTATAGTTGTATTTTGTGTCTTCCTAGCAGGAAAATCAAAAAATGTCTCTTGTTATGGCCACTCTTTAATATAATACAGTATTTTGTAAATATATAACCAAAATTGCTTGGATTTATATTCCTCATTTAAGAGAGTATATTTAGCTGTACTCTGTTGTGTGTACAATTAAAAGCAAGTACTAATCTTATTGCCAATGTAAATATGTCTTACATTTTTTGTTATTGATATTTTAATATTGCTGAAATTGAACAGAATTATGCATGACCATATTTCCATAACTCAGAAGCTCTTTCTAGATATTTTTTCCTCCCAGTTCTTTACCATTACTTTCCTTTTGAATCCTTTTAGTGCTTAAGCAAGGCTTATAAAAAGGATGGGGACAGACTTTTCCCTAGGACCTCTAGGGATGGAGCAAATGGATGATGGTGTCAAACTGAAGGATACTTGATTTAGATTAGATATAAGGAAGAACTATATACAATGAGGGTGAAACACTGGAGTGGGTTACCCAGAGGTGTTTGAGATGCCCCATCCCTGGAAACCTTGAAATTCAGGTTGGACCACACTCTGAGCAACCTGATCTGGTTGTCTCATTGCAGGGGGGTTGGACTAGATGGCTTTTGAAGGTCTCTTCCATCCCAAACCATTCTGTGATTCTCTGATCAGCATTTGTTCTCAAGGTCAACAAGAGTAGATTTAGCAGGGGAACAACACAAAGGAGCCATCAGAATATTGCCAACATTTTCAATCACATGAAATGTAGGAAGAAGTAGAAGACACATCTGAACCTGAAGACCCTGTTGAGTATATTTTCTTCATCATCATCACTACCATCATCGTAATAATAATGATAATAATTTTTAATTTAAACACATTTCCATTAAGCAGTTGGAATTATAAATATAAATTCAGCATTGAAATTGATAGTTTCTTATAATTTTCTCAGGTTCATTGTCATACAACTGCGTAATTATAGAACTATTCCTAGAGTGAATGCTGCGTTATCCACTGAAAAATATTGTGATATTGTGGTACAAAATGTGAATAAAAAATTACTTTTTCTGCAAAATTAAACTTGCATTTAAAAATTTCAGCAGGGAGCAACTGTTTTGTAAATAACATATAGCTGGTTTTAATGTTTAGTTGTCATGGCACTAGCAACATGAACCTAACTGGCATGATTCCCTGCTGCCACTATGTATACTTCAGCTTTCCTGTCATTAGGGACAAAAAGAGTTGAATGCTTCTGAACTGCTACTGATCTGAAGAGTTTCTAAATCCTAAGACTCTTAGAAAAATGCAAAACAATGTATCTCAAAAAAGACTGATGTAGTTTAATTTGTAATTATACTGTTCTCCCATCATGAACATGTGCACAGTGGAGTATTTGAATCTCTGTATAAAAAGAATGCACACAACAATTAACTAATTAAATATGTGTGCTGGTTTTGCCTGAGGTAGAGTTAATTTTCTTCCTGGTGGCACATGTGGGGCTGTGTTTCAGGTTTGTGCTGAACACAGTGTTGATAATACAGAGGTGCTTTTGTTATTGCTGAGTGGGGCTTGCAGAGAGGCAAGGCCTTTTCTGCTTTTCATACACTCCCACTGGGGAGGGTGCACGGGAGTTTGGGAGGAGACACAGCCAGGACAGGTGACCCAAACTGACTAAAGGGATATTCCAAACCCCGTGACATCATGCTCATTATAGAAAGTGGGAAAGGGAAAGGAAGGAGAGGACATTTAGAGTGATGGCATTTGTCTTCCCAAGTCATGGTTATGTGGGATGGGCCCTGCTCTTCTGGAGATGGCTCAATGGAAACCTGCCTGCCCCTGAAAAACAGTGAGCTAATTCCTTGCTTTGCTTTGCTTGTGTGCATGGCTTTTGCTTTCCCTATTAAACTTTATCTCAATCCATGTGTTTTCTCACTTCTATCCTGATTTTCTCTCCAGTCCCACTGGTGGGGGACTGAGGGAGCAGCTGTGTGGGGCTTGGCGGCTGGCTGGGGTTAAACCATGACAATGTGAAAGAAAATAATGGATAGGACTAGGATTGGGTTTTCTCCTACTTAATGAGAAATTTGAGTAATTCTGTGTTGCAACAAAGGAGTTTCAGATAAAGTCCCTAAAGCTAACAGGGACTAGCAAAAGTCTAGTGGGAAGAGCCTAGTGGGAAGTGTCCCTGCCCAGGGCAGGGGGTTGTAACTCGATGATCTTTAAGGTCTTTAACCCAAACCATTGCATGATTTTATGATGCAATACAAAATATGACTTAGTCTTCCAGACTCTCATAATTTAGACTTGGCCTTCCAAGGATCACAGAATGAACATAACATTGTCAACTTGTGATAGTCTCTATGTGAAAAGGAGGGTGGAGACACACACTGCAGCATTTCTTGAAGGAATAACCCTTCTTGTGTTTGCAGTGTCTGCAGTGGCGGCTCCTATTCCTGTAGTCTATTAACCTTAAAAGCTGAATAAGGCTTAGGCTGGTCAGCATTAGCCAAGTGTGCTTCTCTGGACAGTGGATGTGCAGAACTCCACTGAAGGCAGAATTTTGCAGCCATGTCAGGGATCCCTTCTGGTCACAATTCCTTCCCCATTGCACAGGTGTCTCTCCAGGGACACTGGCTCACACTGACCCCAGTAAGCAAAACCATGACAGGAAATCAACTGGTTTTGTGCTCGCCATAGGATAGACTCCATGCAGCATGAAGGACTTGTAATTTTGTCTTCAATTTCTTTTTTTATAATTTAAAAATTACTAATGAGCAAGTTACCCCAGCTGAACTCGAGTTACAAAGACTTTATTAATTCAAGAGGAGCAAACTTTCTCTTCTTATACAATAGTTGTTCATTGTTACTCTGACATCAATGAATGACTGACAGTTATTATAGATTTAATTTTTTTACACTGCATGGAATGATTCTGGCACTAAGTACTAGGGTTTCTGCTATTAAATAATTTCACAGAGATATTTCAAATATCAAATGAAATCCTGGAAGATGATGGTGATGCATTAGGGATATGTCCTAACTGAGGGTTCTGCAGCTCAGAACTGAGTGTGGTTTCAGCTATTTTGTCTCAAAACCATCTACTCCATGGCTATTTGAACTGTGCTGTGAAACAGTAATTTAAACAGCTGCCTGAGGAATACCTCTTTTGAGTTTTAAGACTAACTGCAATTTTCAGTGAGTGAAAATTATTTCTATAAAAGTGAAATTTTGAAATCATTGGTGGGTTATCTTTTTTTATTGCAAACAAGGTTGGTTTCTTTAACAAACTTCTGACTATTTTCTATTTATGTAGTCTGCACCATTGACCTTTTATTTCAATTGAGATAGCTCTTGAAGCTGCAATACAACCAGAAATCAGTTTATGAGGTAGAAAATCTCTTTAAATGGTAACTAAAAAACAGGTGATAGTTCAACAGGGTTTATAGTACTTAGAATCTGGATATACAGAGAAATTAGGTATATAAAGTATATCATTGCAGGCAATATCATCACTGCATAGCAGCAGGGGAAAAGTTCTAAAATGAAGTTGTCTGCAAAAGTGAAGACAGACAAAAAACCACTGGTATAATTCTTAACTTTAAATGAACATTGAGACTGGCTTTAGCTCTTATTCCGATGCTTGAGAGTAAAATTTGTAAATCCTAAATCCTGTCCTTGGTGTTTTTAGTATGCTGAATTTCCTCCCTATGTCCAACAATTTTAATGGACAGCCAAAGGATCTTTGTTACATAAAACAGAATGCAGGAACTAGAAAAAAATCTTCTACTGTAAAATTACAGATTGCTTTGAAAATATTGGGATTTCAACAGCCTCTGTCTCAGAAAATGAAAAAAAAAAGCAGGAAGTTTGCCATTTTTTCTCAATTCACTGTGTAACCAAAGATCTAAAGATCTACATTGGTTTATTTGGATGAAGGTACACAAGAACCGATATCTTCAATAAATATTTGAAAGAATATTTCTGAGTCTTCCTAATTAAGAAAACAAATACTTTCAGTGAGATGTTAACAAAATTTAAAGTAGACATCTTCTTCTGTTCATAAATGAGAAATATAGGTAAATATAAATGTTTTTGCCCTCAGAAAACTGAAAACTCAGCTGGTGGTGAGTTGTAAAAAAATAAATTATGTTTTGTGGAATTATATTCTTTCTCAATCCCTGTTTTTTGTACCTAGAGCATGACTTCTTGCTTCTGAACTAATCTTTTGAAGGTATACTTTTAGTTTCCTTTGTAGATCAGGATGCAGAAAAAAAGAAGGATGGAAATAATTTATGGCAATGAATGCTCCAGCCCAAACTGTGTGCCCTAAAATCATTGAAAGAGGCATTTGGGGTTGCAACAGTCTTCAACTCCATGTGTTAGGGGAGACCTTTAGGAGCTAGGCTGCTGCATGGCATTCATGGTTGATGGACCCAACAGTTCTCATTGTTCCAATGAACATAGTTCATCTGGCAGGAAAATTAAAGGTGCAGTCCCTATAGTTCCCACTGATAAATTTGCAGGATCCTCTGGGAGGAAGGAAGGATTGGTGAATGATAATGACTTTGTGAATCTCTTTCTGTAATCTGGAAGACCTTGTGATCTGCTGATAAATGGCAAAATTAAATGCCAGTGACCAGAATGAGAAATTAATATAGCTATACTATATCTTATTTTTGCATTCAAAATATGATGTGATTTTAATTATTAAAAGAAACACAGATATTATTTTTCTCAGTTTTTTTTCCTTGTACATTTTTCCCTTAAATTCTTTGTTCTTTTTAGTTTCCAAGAGATGATAGTCTTGTGAAAAACATTTTTCATTCATTTATAATAACATGTACATTCTGGCCTTTTTCTCTGTAAGACAAATGTGTGTCTGCCAAAATATTTTATCTCTATGTCTTATCAGTATACTATTTAATGAGGCTGCAGGAATACAGTGTAGTTATCATATAGCACTGGGAAATATTATACTGACTCTAGGAGCAACAGCCAAGGAAGATTTTTAATGTGCCATTAAGTAGTAAACTCACAGCTGCATGGTAGTGTCTAAGTTATTGGTGAGTATAATAATTTAAAAGTATGTCCAGAATTAAAGAAAATACAGATAAAAATAAAGTCAGGGGATTACATTTTCTGATTTCATTTTATTAAAAATAAAGTGTTCTTTAGATAAAGGGATAAATATACTGTTCACACAAAGGGAAAAATTGTTAGAAAGTATTTGAAGGAGAGAAGAAGGATTTTGTGGGTACATCAGTTTCTAATGCTGACTGAAGTGTTCTGGCAGAACTAATCAGTTCATACCATCAAAAATACATTACACATTAAAGAGAACAAAGTAAAAAACAGAGCATTCTGTACAGAATGTAATAATACTAATGCTCAATTTCTGTTTGTAATCATCTTAGAATCTTCTAGGAGAATAAACCACAACGAATGACCAAGTGATGTCTTCCATTCTTGAGAAAAAAAAGGGAGGGGGGTATCTATAGAAATATTATTGCATAAGTCTAAAGTTGCTTAACTGAAAATTGCTTTGTTTTTACCATCTTGGAAAATGTGTGTCTCTTCTGAGATAACCATTCTGAGATTGTTGTAACATCATACACTAATGAAATATTATTATAAAAAAGTGTTAGGAAAGGGGGTCTTGTAACTGTAAAGTAAGTGAAGAGTCCTTTCCCAGTCCTTGAGACCCAATTTCCAAATACCTGGAGAAAGACATTATGAGATAGAAATGTGTGAAAGATGGTAAAATTACAAACTTTTCACAATTATAATCTCCTGGAGGCAGCAGCACTTAATAGATAGACCCTTTTTTCATGGGAATACAGTCTTATAGGCTGTGCACAGATTTAGATGAGAAATTAGAATTAGAGAAGGAACAGGGAAATTCTTTGACCTGTTTTATAGCATAGATGTATATTTTATTGTGTGTAGTTCATGTTTGCTTTACAAAGAGCAGAAGATGTCATCAGTCAGCAAAGTATTTTGTAAAAATATGAATAATTGGAGCAAGGGAGAACCAGCAGCTGACTCTTGAACTCTTCCCATGTAATTAAAGATTGGCACATACACAAGTACTTGACCATATAATAGAGAAGTCAGAACTACACAAAATTAGTCAGCAAACTGTTGAAGAAAGTAGTGGGGAGTTTCAGACTTAAGTATATAGTTTTAAGGAGAATCTATTCACTTTTCAGTTACACTGTAGACTGAGATATTTGCTTGAATGATCTGCTTATTTCTCAAGAGCCTTTTTTTTTGCCTGTTTTAAAAATTTTATATATTTTTACTGTAATAAGGATTATAGTAGTTCCTACTGCTGCAAGAAGGATTTCTGTTATTATAAAAGATACTTGCACATATTTTATTAAATGTTAAATCCCTTTATTTCTATTCTTGTACATTTTTATGCAACTTTTTATTGTTATTATCTTCACTTGAAGAAATGGAAGTATAGATGATGTATTACTCCTTTAGTTTATTTTGAGGACACAATGTTTTTTTATTATATTCAAAAGCATCTGTCACTGATTTTTTTCATTTTTGCCACTCTGTTCTAGTTATGCACAGTTTAAATTATGTTTGATCAGATATTTCCTTCCAACCCCAATATTTCTTTTGTTTTCATGGTGACTTCTGTGTCCATAGGAACCAATTTTTTTTTTTAATTTGGTTTTGCTTTCTTCTGGTATATGCTTCAAAAAATAATAAAAAATATATAAAAATTTTTAAGCACAGAAAAAATTGTTATTTAAAAATTTCACACCACAATCTAGATACTTGGTTTCTTCTCCTCTCTGGGTTCCTTTATATGAAACGAGAAGAAGTAATGACTTGCTGTAGATAATAATGCATTATTTTTCCTTTATTTTTATATAAAAGAGTAAAACATCCTCTTTGATTCTTGATAGCTTTTGGAATATGAATGATGAAATTTTTGAAATGAAAAATACCTCTTCTCCAGGAAAGAAGAGATAATACAAGAGGAAATAACCTCAAATTTAACCAGGGAATGTTTAGATTGGAAAAATTCTTCACTGAAAAGGTTGTCAGGCCTTGAAACAGGCTAGCCTGGAAACTGGTGGAATCACCATACCTGGAAGAGTTCAAAAGACACTTGAATGTGGCTCTTGGGGACATGGTTTAGTGGTGAACACAGTGTTGCTGGATTAATGTTTGAACTCGATGATCTTAGAGGTCTTTTCCAGCCTTGAACTGTGATTCCACATGGTGCATTTCATCACCAGGAAGTGTAGGAATGGCAGTGTGTGGACAGCTGGAATGCCAGAGTGCCTGGAGGGACCCCTTATGGGGCAAAAGTTACTAAAGCCTTGAGAGCTATTGGGCAGCCTGTGAACAGCTGGGCAGGATGATGACAGCTGGCACTGACTGGTTTCAGGGAAGGAATGAAAAGAAATCCAAAATTAGTGGAGTTGTATCTTCAGATTGAAACTAGGGCATGGATTACCTCACATTATCATATATGAAAGGAATAACTACTCTTGAGAAGGGAGGAAAGTTGGGAAAACATCTGTTTATAGTGATATGTCTGGTGTGGTTGCATTTTTTGTTGAAATGGCACTGAGGTAGCCACAGACAGTGAGACAAAAAGAGTGAGTGGTGAAATGAAATGAAGACATTATTTGTCTGAGTCAATATTTCCGCTAGCAGGATTTCAATCAATTGTGATTATACAAGAAAAATAAATAGAAGAGATAGGGTTGAAGTTATCATTTGTGTTCTGTGTAACACAGTAGAGATTACAGCCCCATTGTGCCAGATCTCAAACACGAATAAATATGTCATTTGTCACAAAGAGATTATCACATAAGCAGAAAAGACAGGCCTAATGTGAAAGAAATGTGAAAAGATAAGGGAGATATGCGAGTGACAAAGTGATGTGAATAAAGCTGTGGAAGTCCTGTGTAATTTAGTTCTACATTTGGAATCCTAAACCAGCTTGTTACTCTGAAGTCTTAAGCACTTCTCTAAATTATATTTAAGAACAAGTGTTAAAGTAAAACTGTATATTAGGGATGCACTCTTAATTATTTCCTTATTCAATTATTATTCTAATTTTCAAGTTGGAGTATGAGGTATGGAGAAACCAAATTTTAGCCAGATTTGTCTAGCTGGATTTTCTGTGATGTAACTATATGTTGTATTTGCATGCTCCTAGCATATCCAAAGGTGCTTCTGCAACTTTCTTCCTTCTATAATTCACTGATAAAATACATCTCTCTTCCAAATCAGGGCATCGTAGAAGCACTGACATTGCTAAATACTTTCCAATGAGATGTGGAGATTTATCTTGTTGACAGAGAGTGTGGCTAGCTTAGCTGTTTTTAAAAAAAATCTCTGCTTTGTAGCTGCTTGTTAGCAATGGCCACTTTTCCATCTATTTGACAGGTACTTGCCTTGAACAGCTGAGCTTACAGACCATGTTAACAGTATCTTTCCTGAAATACACAGCAGATTCTCTTTCCATTTCTTAAAATTATTTTTCAAAAAAGTCTTCCAGTCACTGCTCCTTCCCTTTTTCCACCACAGCTGCCCTATATATACAAGCAGATGCATTCAGATGTCCATTCACCCTGCTGCTGTCATGAGTTGTCCATAAATATCACTGTCAATGGTGAAAAATGTTTAAGCATCTGTTTCCCCAGTGTCATGTATTTGCCTGGATACAGAAGTGACCTATTTAGTTTCCAGATCAGAAATAACTTGTATTTGGCCAGATTAATTTGTACCTATAGGAAAAAACATGTCTATTCCTAATTGCCCTTGAAGACACCTTTGTTGGATGTTCATCACGTGTAATTTAATCTCTTGAGGGTAAATGAAGACTACTATAGACCAATTGCTACTTGGTCAATTTTCTGTTCCAGTCCGGTTCACCAAATTGCTCATCTTTTTTGAAATCTTTTTAAGCTTTAATTTTAGAAACAGTTTATTTTCTTCTAGACATCTTCACTAATAACCAGATCACATTCATCATGTCCTAATCACGCATATTTTTGGTGGAGAGAATCTTGGAGGCACCAAAAGAGCTCAGACAGGCAGCAGGTTTCAAAAGTTTAGTATTAAGAAACACTGTGGTTTGCTGCAATTTGCCAGTTTGCAGAGGTGAGGCACAGTTGATAAATTCACCTGTTCTTAAATGAGATTTAGAGATTGAAGGACCCACTCTGTAGAATGAAGGCTCCTTTTATTATTTTCTACCCTTTGAAACATATGAAGGCAGAAGAGAACAGTGTCTGAGGGAGGGATTCAGAAAGGAGCAGAGTCATAGAAGAAGGTCTACGGTTCCAATTCTAGGAACAGACTAAAGGGAGACTTGAGGTTAGATTAAATGCCATGACTCTTGGGCAAGATATTTGGATTTTCCTTCCATTTTTGCATTGGGGCATTGGGGCAAACAAATGAGATCTGAAACTTGCAGCAGAGTGATCAGGAGCCAGGAGCCTGCCCTTTTGCAGAGCGTCGATGGATGGATGGATATCCTTCTATAATTCACTGATAAAATACATCTCTCTTCCAAATCAGGGCATCGTAGAAGCACTGACATTGCTAAATACTTTCCAATGAGATGTGGAGATTTATCTTGTTGACAGAGAGTGTGGCTAGCTTAGCTGTTTTTTAAAAAAAATCTCTGCTTTGTAGCTGCTTGTTAGCAATGGCCACTTTTCCATCTATTTGACAGGTACTTGCCTTGAACAGCTGAGCTTACAGACCATGTTAACAGTATCTTTCCTGAAATACACACCAGACTCTCTTTCCATTTCTTAAAATTATTTTTCAAAAAAGTCTTCCAGTCACTGCTCATTCCCTTTTTCCACCACAGCTGCCCTATATATACAAGCAGATGCATTCAGATGTCCATTCATCCTGCTGCTGTCATGAGTTGTCCATAAATATCACTGTCAATGGTGAAAAATATTTAAGCATCTGTTTCTCCAGTGTCATGTATTTGCCTGGATACAGAAGTGACCTATTTAGTTTCCAGATCAGAAATAACTTGTATTTGGCCAGATTAATTTGTACCTATAGGAAAAAACATGTCTATTCCTAATTGCCCTTGAAGACACCTTTGTTGGATGTTCATCAGGTGTAATTTAATCTCTTGAGGGTAAATGAAGACTACTATAGACCAATTGCTACTTGGTCAATTTTCTGTTCCAGACCGGTTCACCAAATTGCTCATTTTTTTTTTTAATCTTTTTAAGCTTTAATTTTAGAAACAGTTTATTTTCTTCTAGACATCTTCACTAATAACCAGATCACATTCATCATGTCCTAATCACGCATATTTTTGGTGGAGAGAATCTTGGAGGCACCAAAAGAGCTCAGACAGGCAGCAGGTTTCAAAAGTTTAGTATTAAGAAACACTGTGGTTTGCTGCAATTTGCCAGTTTGCAGAGGTGAGGCACAGTTGATAAATTCACCTGTTCTTAAATGAGATTTAGAGATTGAAGGACCCACTCTGTAGAATGAAGGCTCCTTTTATTTTATTTTCTACCCTTTGAAACATATGAAGGCAGAAGAGAACAGTGTCTGAGGGAGGGATTCAGAAAGGAGCAGAGTCATAGAAGAAGGTCTACGGTTCCAATTCTAGGAACAGACTAAAGGGAGACTTGAGGTTAGATTAAATGCCATGACTCTTGGGCAAGATATTTGGATTTTCCTTCCATTTTTGCAGGAGGACATTGGGGCAACCAAATGAGATCTGAAACTTGCAGCAGAGTGATCAGGAGCCAGGAGCCTGCCCTTTTGCAGAGCGTCGATGGATGGATGGATATATGACACACCGTGTACTCAAGTCTTGGGCTGAACATTCTGCATATCCAATTTATAAAGTGGAGAGGACAGAAGTTTCTCCTAGTTATAAATATCTACAAAATGTTTCTGAGGAAGATATGTGAGCATTTTCATGGTGGAGGAGAAGGGAGAACCAGAATCCTTAACATGTTTCAAGAGAGAAGGTGAAATTTTCCAGCTTAATGTGCTGTAGTAAGGAAGAAAGAGACACTTTTAAAATTCCTTCACATTGAGACATCCTAAAGCAACACTGGCTTTATAGACTAAAGAGATTTTTATATATAAGCCTTTCAAAATGGTACAATGGAGAGACAACTCATCCAGATTCAGTATGATTCTTGAGTCCTGAAGGCTTTGCCACGTGGGATTTTGTTCACAGTCTCAATCTAACAGAAAACACTTTTCATTTGGCAGTGTTTCACTAAACCAGAGATGTCTAAATGAAACATTTCCATCTTGATAATTAGCATTTTCCCCTCAGGAGGAGCATTAGCCTTGAATTAGTTTCTGTGGGTAGTCGTGACCTGGAATACCAACACAACTGCATCCTTTGGAAGCCTGTGCTCTGGATTACAGTCTGATATTCCAACAGGCATATGTTGAAATGCCAAAGATGTTTAAACCTTCAGTGTGGTGTTGGTTTACAAGGATGTGTCTGATGAGTAATGCTTCATTTTCCCAGTTTTGTTCAAGTGGTGTAATAATTTTTGGTCCTTCCGTAGGGTTTCCCATAGAAATTGAGGGGTAAATATTGAATGTGGTCTAAGCCACAGCTATTTCAAATGTTTAATACAATTTTTTCTGTGCTATTAAAATGAACAAAAGTTCAATTAGCAAATGGAAACACATCTCTTTATTGAATGTCTTGTGCAAATTATTCTTATTTTCACTAATTCTGTGAAATTTCAGTATTTATTCCTCTAAATCAGCCAAACTTGTCTCCTTTCTAAATAAACAATCAATTAAAATACTAATTAAGAACATGAACTCTCTGTTTAAATTTGTTCAAATTTTCACTGAAATTATGACAACCTATATAATGTATGTAATAATATTTGTCAGCTAGATGGAACAGCAATTTAGATACACAATTATATCTAACATATGAGGAAGCTGAAGTACTCTAAATAATTTCTGCAGTAGGACCAAAAAAGTACATTCTAATATTAAAAAATGCTTCATATCACACACAGCAGGTAAGACTTTTTATCAGTGGCTTGAAAACAAGGATGTCATTGTGAAACAAGCTGGCAGAGTAGGCTGGATTTCACCCAAGACAGAGGACTTAATAAGTGCTGTCAGCCCTCCTGTTGGTGCTAGTCCAATTCATTTTTGAAAGACTGCAGTCCATGAAAATACAACTTTTTTAGAACTACACAGTTGACTGATGTGGCTAAAGTTCTTTTTATTATTCTGTATGCAAACAGTAGATGAATTTCTGCTGGGGAAATGAAGAAAGAAAAAAGTTTTCCAGACAATTTTTTAAAAATTCATTGGATTTCGCGCATCAACATGTCAGTCACACAGGCAGACACAGTTACATAATTTCCACATCTTGACCAGATATATGCAACAGAATCATACTGCAGAATCTTTGAGATATGGACTATCTTGTTTCAGATGCATGCTCAGTTAATATTTAGAACTTGTATAGAAGTCTATTTGGGGTCTGTCTAAGCATCAATGGTACATTAACAAATGTAATGTTTCTAATATGTTCCAAAATATGTTAAGTTTTCTGTGTTCATATTTGTGTAGTTTTTATATTTTTACATTACTAACAACCTACAGTAGAAAAGCATTTTATTAATAGTAATTTGTTTTAGAAATTTTTTTTCAGAAAGTACTCAGTCCCATCGTGTATATAAGATTCTGAATCAAATTATATAGGAAGATCTTCTTAATGCAAGACTGGGACCTGAATTTGTCCCTAAATAGGGAACATGTGAGTTAAGACTTTTAATTCCAATTCTTAAACACACATCTTTTTACATCTATCCTGAACTGTATTTTTCCTGACAGTATATGAAACAATATCAGTGGATTTTCATGAAGATTAAAATTGACTTTGCAACTTTGGCTGTTGTCTCTCAGACAAAGTTGTGTCATTTGCTGCAAGCAGCACTCTGTCACAACCTTCCATTTTCCTGGGTCTTTCCTTACTTTTCCAGAATTTAAACTCAATCTGGCATTTCCTTAAAGGCAGCTTGTCTCTTCTTTCATGCTTCTTTCCAAAATAAGAAAGTTCAGTGGTGTTGGACCCAAACTAGAGTAAATACTTGGATCCATATTTTTTTTTCTTAGTATTAGTGTTGGTTGGTCTTAGTCAAGGCTGCTTATAAACAAATAGGTTTAGAGTTAAAAAAAATGCAAGCATTTGAGTATAATGTGATGTTTAATCTGCAGGGTTTAATCTTAATTTTTCATTAAACTTTTCCTGCTTATATAAGGTTTGAAATTCATGTAAAGAAAAAATTACCAATATCCTATTTCTTTGATTTTAATATATATATGTGTTTAAATATGTATACATACATACATACAGACATACATATATGTATGTATATATATATATATATATATGTATATATGTTCTGACTACATTTTTGCTGAAAAATGTTTCTTTGGGTTTAAACAGCAGTTGGTAATACAGTCACTTCTGATTTTTGCAGACTATGTAAAGCTGGACATTAATTTTGCTGCATTATTTCTTAGCTTGCAAATAAATATGAATATATTCTACATACAATTATCTGTATGGGGGTATTTTTTCTCCAGTGCTACTGATGCTACATATTCAGATCAATACATCTCTGAACTTCTGGTACTCAGGGGTTTGCACTCAGAATCTAGTTGTCTTCCTTGGTCAAACCCTGAGAAATACAATCCTTAGTTTTGGGTTGCAGTGCAGATAATGTTTGAACTTGTACAGAAAACTAGAAGAAAGAATTTCAGTAGAATTTTTTCTTCTCCTCTTTATAATTCTGTTTTGAAATTTTTCAGACAATTTGGATTACACAATAAGGAAATTTTAATTAGTCTCTATGCCTTTTCATTAGACATCTACTTCTAAATGTTCCAACAGCACTCTGGAAACACATTAATAAAAGGGACAAATCATCAAATATAGCCAGATAGCGGAAGAGCAAAAAACTGTTTCTATTTGACATCTGATGTAAAATACATGCAGCAAAGACAAGCCATGGATCTCATATTGTGTCAAGGACATGAGCCAACACAGAGCAACAGCTGCAAGAGTTCAGTCACAGGAGGAATGAGTGTCCTGAACCCTTTCAGCACCACTGAGAAACCTCTGGAAGCACAGCATGAACAAAATCCTGCCCAGGTGAGGCCTCCTCCCACCCCCAGGATACATCATCACCAGCCCAGCAGTGTTCTATAGTCCACAGCAGGAGGTACTATGAGCTGGAAACACTGTTAAAAGCATTCTCACTGCTTAAATCTATTCTACCCTTGTCTATTTATCTTATTTATGTTTTGGTTGTCTTGTTTGGGGCAATGAAACATGCATAGTATATTATTCTTATATTTGTTTTGTGACTTACATGTTATAAACATGGTCAGAACTTTAGATTAAGGTTTTTGCTATGCTTTCAAAATAGTTTTCTTTACAGTACCTGTGTTAAACTGAGAGAAATATAGTTTCACTATTATAAGCACTCAGTAGTGCCTCTGTGTTCATACTGCCTGTGAATATTTCAGCCAACAGAAATGAAAGCTATATTTAAAGTTCACCGAGTTGCTCCCTTAATTCAGATGTTTCAAACTTCATAAGCTTGACCCCATTTTACTAATATTTTTTGCTTTATTTTCTTAAGCCCCTTCAGACAGTGAAGCATAATTTGAACAAATGTGCTGATAATATTTCCACTGCTGGTAGAACTGATAAAAAGAATGATTTCTATTTAATTGCAATAAGAGTTAAATAATAATTATTTTTTAAATGAAGCTTTGCTGGGTCTCTCAAAGAAAACACTCCTCAATTTAGTATCTAAACTGTAAAATAATCCTACTTAGTTTATGGAATGGTTAAAATGAAAAATTATTTTGGTTGGCAGAAATAACACAATACTTTAATATTCCTTGGCAAATATTAATTAATACCACTGACATGCAATTACTGCCTTATTTTTTTCCCCAAATAAATTATGAGCAATGTTTCAGAAACATTTATGGATTGGCACTGGTCTTAAACTAAGTTACCAAAGCAAACAGCCAACATCTTCAGAACCTTGGGCTGTAGTGCTGATAGTAGGGATAGTAATAATGAAATGCTTTGGTTGCTACCATTTCAAATTGTGATTTTTGATTAAGAAAACAACAAAATATGTGACCATCTTGTTACTTTAAATGATTCAAAATCTGACTCTTAGGCAGTGCTCTAGATATATAGGTGTTTGCCTCATAGAGAAAATTTTAACTTTGGAAGTTCCTCAATTTCCCAAGGAAATATGCATGAAGTCAGTGGTAGAACAGGAATTGTAATTTAATTTGAAGTGAGGAGACTGAAGAAGATATGCTTATTGATTTTTCTGGTGAATTGGCTTGGTCTCCTTTCTGGACTTCAGTTCAGCTCCAGAATTGAGAGATCAGCAGGAAAATAGTCTGGAACTTCTAAATTACATGGAGAAATGTCACTGATGTGAGAAATAAGGAGAGGAAGGATCATGACTAAAAAGCAGTGAAGGAGTCAAATGTGATGAGGTTTGCACAAATAAATGACTTCTTATTATCCTGAAAAATTATTCAATTTGTAAAAAAAGGCAATGTCTCATATATTCCTTGCATTTTGGAAGGTCCCAAATGTGCTTGTATAGATACACTGTTTGCCATATAAATTATAAGAGGTATTTGGTTTTCTAATTATTGATTTTTAGCTTTTTTTAATAGCAAATATTTGTTTTTCCAAGGCAGAGCTACCACCAGACTTCTTGAGTTGTTACTGTAACCTCCTCTGAGTCAAACTGGCAATGAATACAACTGATCTGAAGTAGCAAAATCATTAAAATCATATATAGGCTTTTTCCTCTGGATATTTTGGCTGTTTCCTCTGGAAATCATCCATGGTTGTATGCGTATCTATGTAAGTGTGTACACAAGATTAATGAATATAATTTCCAATATGCAAATCTCTATCCTGATAGTTTAAGATTGATGATGAATTACATAATGTTATTGGGAAAACTCAGTGTTTAAAACAAATTGAGGAGTTTCCCAAATGCCCTCTCCCATGGGCCAGTTCATATCTACCTCTCCCTAGATAAAAGATGAACAATATTTACAAAACAATATAATACAAAATTCTCTTGATATATCACAATTATTGAAATATCTGTGTTAGATCACATAATGGAAATCCATTGGGAATATTCATAGTATTAATTAGATCTATATTTTCCCATTTCTCTCTTGATCAGTTAAAAATACATGGAAAGTGACACATAGAAAGTAAATATAAAAGCCTCAAGGTCATAAAAATTTGCACCTGTAACCATGAAGTTCAAGATATTTTGATTTTCTGACTAAATACTATAGTCTGACTAAAATAGTTGCTCTTACCTTGGGTTTTTAAGGAACATATTATAACAGCTGCTTTACAGAAGTTTGTCTAATATGCTGTCTTTCTAGTCATATCTGTTTCCATGGCAAGTTTCTAGCAATGAGAAGATAATGATCATATGTGAAAATATAAGAAATTTAAAACAATCACTCACTGAAAAGACATGCACTCCAAAAAATATTTTGATTTTCTGAATTTTTTTTTTTGGAACTAAGCATTCTTTCAATATGGCTTATGAAGAAATAAGTTTATTAACCTCACCGATTATGTAATTTCTCACTGGAATGGCTTTCTAGAGAGCCCTTCCAAGACCTGCTAAGCTGCCTTTGAGATCTCTTGAAAGGAAGTGATACAGGTAACTTTGGTCTCAAACTCTGCCTCCAGGACACCCCAGAATTACACAGCAGGTGTAGATGATGTGGATAATTGTCTCCAGGAAGGAAAAAGAAAGAAATTAGCAGATCTCTGGGCTGGATTAGCTATTGTAAACTGGAACAGATTCCTATTCCAGCAATTTATTTCATATCTATTGTTTTTGGGAAAGGTCATATAAGAGGGGGACTTAATAATAACATTGCTAAGAGTTCTGCCTGGAAATGCAATGGCAAGATTGCCAGCATCATCTGGAAGTGAGGACTATAGGATTTGTTGTCTTCTCTGTGTCAATATGGAATCTTATTTTATGAGTAAAATAAGACTCTCTGTTTTTGAAGCTGCTGAAGATAAACTTGACATGTGCTCTCAAAGTTAATACCTATAAATTTATATCCATGAGGGTTTTTTTCAAAGCCAAAAATGTGGTTTAAGTCTTCTAAAAAATAACATACTAAATTCTCATGCATATGACATAACTACTTGGCATAAACCTGTGTGCAATGTGTATGTCCTTAAAGATCCAAAACAAAAGATAATTTGTTCTAGGTGTTTATTTTCTAGGAAAACAAATAGCCCATATCTTAGTTCACTGATTTTTGATGGAGCTTTTTACATAAGATAAAATTCTGAAGTATTGTTTAGGATTTTTAGCCTAATGAGCCATTATTCAAAATTCCAGAATTTTCTAAGGATGGAAAGTCTTATTTTCAGTATCTCTGCTTGCAGAGGGATGTTAGGGGAGAGAGACACTAAGATTTTGATTTTTATTTTTATGATAACTGAAAGGACTATTTACTGCAGGGGTTATTTCAAAGAGGACCTTGATTAGAGGACAGTTTTATAGGTTATTTTATGTCACATTAACATAAACCAATGTTTTTGAGGAACCTTGCTCCTTCTGATGTGAGTTGGGGTTTTTAAACGTACAGAGAACAGACCTTTAGAAAGCAAGGAGATCTCACATTCCTATCACCAAATCTGTCTTTCAGAAAGTCAAGGTTTGGGTATGATCAAAAGGAAAAAAATATATTAAGTATAATGATGGGTAATAAAATGCCATTGCTGCAGAAGATATCAATAAATGTGTACCCAGTATTCTGTGTCCCAAATGTATATGTTTAATGTATATGTTTCTATGTATTAATAGGATGGATGAAGTTTTACAGGATGCAGCTTACAGTTAATTTTTTGACAGGAGGAGCATTAACACAGTTTGGTATTGGGGACTTGGATTTTATTCCTGGATCTGTGCCACTATGAGCATTTGCTCACTTTTTTCCCACTATTATCTCTCTGTTCCATTTCTCTTCTTCTCCTTTATAGTCTGTAAGTCTCTTGGTGCAGAAACTCTGTATTTCTTTGTGTGTGCTCAGTACCTATATTCAGATCTTTGCCTGGACCCTTAAATGCACTTTTAACATAAAAATAGAACCCTAATTACCTGATAACCTCAGTGAATCATTGGGTGATCTCTGCAGCATCTGAAAGTAAAAGATATCATGCAAATTACAATTACTGCAGTTAATGGAAGAGAAGTTCTCTTCACACCAGCACATTTGGTTTCATTGACAATAATTCTAATAACGCTGCACACAATTTACAAAGAGTAATTCTGAATTGTCTTTGGATAGTACCAGAACATATTCTCTAGTGATGGTGTCAGTGTCATGGAGTTATACAGATTGTAGTTCAAATGTCTGAAAAGAGAAGCTACTGCTGAAAAACCTTTTTATAGGCAATTGCCCTAAAGCAAATGACATATTTCAAATTCTAGACTTTCTATTATGGTCAGTGTAATACAATGACTATATTTAATGAATAAGGTATATAAGGTACAAAACCCCACAAACACGTGTCTGAAGCAACTCAGTTGGGCAATTACAATTCTCTAATTTTAGATTGCCTGTATGGCTTTGAATTCTATAGCTATAACTTATCTTTTCACCAAGCTATTTTAGCTTTTCCTTTCAGTGATGATGTCTACAACTGAAATCAGAATTCTCCTCACTTGTGCAGAGAAACAGGGGTAAAAGTCTGTGTCTGATCCTTCCCTCCCCTCCCCTCTCTGAATCCCCCTTACATGGATTTTCTATTAAAACCTCTTTAAAAATGTAAGATCTGGCTTCTGGCTGCCTTACTAAGGTAAGGACAATAGGAATAAGGAATAGAAATATTATAAGGAATATAGGAATAAGGAATAAGGAATAAGAAACATAACAAAAGGCATAAGAGCCTTCAGCCATAATCACTGCATTTTGGGCAGTACAAAGAGGGGTTTGCTTTACTGTTCTGCAAGCCACCCTATTGAATTTAACCTTTGCCATGTTGTCTATTTTTCAGCCAGGAAAAAACCTAAATGTATAGATTTCATAGGAGAAAATATGGGTCTCATCTATTCAAGAATGGCAGAAACCCTTGCTGTACCACTTGCTTTTTTAATAAATCCATATTCTTGTGCTTGTGGATAGCTTGAAGCCAGAGATACAGGTCTAGGTAATCTTCATGCCAGTTGGGTATATCCTGCCCCAGTTCACATGTATCACTTATTTTCAGAGTAAAATCAGTCTGAATTGAATTTATTTAAAGTCAGGTTAAACCACAAGAGAGACATTTATTGGAGATTTAATTTTACCAAACCAAATGCTTGGCTCAGTGATTTAACTTTAGAGTAATCTCTCCTTTCTAAGGGGGATTAAAATTAATGACTTTATAATAGCTAGATCTCACTGTTCACAGATGTAGCTCCCATTGCTATTCAGGGAGACTCACAAAATCAAGATGATATTAATGATCAAGTAAAAGGAACTTTAGACTAATCTTTCAGGCATTTTGTGAAAACAATTTTCACTGTTAAATCCTTCCAACTTTAAATTCAATAGCAAAGTACTCACAACACCATTAGTCATAAGTAACAAAAAAGGCACTTTGCTACAATAGACTTGCATTTGTAAAAAGGTAAGTTGTTGTATTTAAGCTCTTAGTGTAACCTGTAATATATATTCCATTTCACGAATGAAATTCATATGTGCATTTAATGGTGAATATTAAATAAGACATGAACATTGACTGAAGTTTGTCATATTTGGAGAAAACTGATGGCTTAGCTTTAGCTCTAAATGTAAACATGCATTATTTCTGTAAATATTTAGCTTTGTAGTGAGATGCAAGGGCATGTAAATGAATCTCTTTCTATATATGAAGGAATTATTACAATTAAATGCACATGATATATTTTCTTTACTACAGCTTTAATATTAAGGGCTGCCAGGAATATCTTGGCATAAGCTCCACAGGTGATCATTTCCCCAGGATGACACAGTGCTTGTCCAGGCATAATTCACTGCAAATAACTCATTCTATTGTTGCAAATCCATTATATAAACAAACAAGTTACTGTAACCCTTATCCATATATTTTTTCTTCTTAATACTGTAGGAATTACATTTAAAAAAAGAATTTATTAATAAAAATCAATATTTGATTACTCCAATAATGTGCTGTTTAAACCATTTTGCATTAAAAATACTAATAAGGGGCATGTGTAAATATGAGTCAGAGGTGAGAGTTGTTTGCATTTTTGCTGTTATGTGTGTGGCATATTCAGTGAGGAAAACTGGTTAATGCTTACACTAAAAGAATTCCAAATTATTCTGAGGCAAGTTATTATGGATTGGTTCCCTTTAAAATCTAATTAAGGCACATCCAGATGAAAAAAGTAGGTAGCACCGGAGGGAAAAAACCCACAAACATTATGTGTGTTCTTTAAAGGAAATTAATTTAAAAATTTAAAAGGAAGTAGAAAGTTATATGTAACAGGGAACAAATCTTAAAGCTAAGATAAATAAACCACTTCAGTACAGTGTTCTTTAATGTCTTGTCCACTACAAGGAAATCAATTTAAGATAAACAGCTTCAAAAACATGTACTTTCTAAAACAGAATCCAGCAGCTTGTAAGGAATTCAGGTAAAATATGGGGCAAACTACTTTGGATAAAAGAAAACCCCTTTTTTTTTCCCAAATCAAGAATTAAGAGTTTCTTTGAATTTTTGCTACTGGCAATTCAATTAGAATGTACTTCCATATCTAAAAGAAGGGCAAAGACAGGTCAGTTCAGATTGACCTGGATGGGCTTTCTCACCCCAGTTACTTCATCCCAAAGTCTTCTCTTTTCCAGGCTGAAGAATTCCACTTCTCTCAGCTGGTCATTGTTGGAGAGGTGCCTCAGCCCTCTCATCATTTTGTCTTTCTCCAATCTCACTCCAACAGGTCAATCAATGTCCTTCCTGCGCTGAGACCTCAGAGCTGGATGCAATAAAACTTCATTATCTTAACATCAACCACTGTGTCTTGTCTCTTTGGGTTTTTTGCTTTAGTTTTGCTTCTGTAGTGGCTACATAGCAAGAATGCATGCCTTCCATCAGAGAAAAATCAACACAGAAATAACCATTAATATTTCAGTGCACAGAAAAATCATTCTGATCTGAATTTAACAGTTGATTGGGACTTCCTTGATTGGAGAGTCAAGCTGTTGTCTGCAAATGAGAATAACTCCTACTACTTACACATCACTTTACAGGAAGTGGTAAATTTAAACTTTCCTTTAAGGGTGGCCTGGTTTCTCTGTTAAAAATTAGAAAGATAATTCTGTATCAGCTACACTCACTGGAAAGATGCCCATTTTGCTCTTTATCATGGAGAGTTGAAGCAAGAAGGAAACAAAATTGTTCCATGCTTTGAAGATGAACTATTTATTTTACCAAAATAAAAATCAAAAACTAGTCGAAATCTTATATACAGGAGGTTATCATTCTGTGAATTACAACAAAATTCAGTGGCAGCGCTGCTTTGAAAACTCTAAAATTCATTATAATAGTTTTTAATTGGATCCCAATAAAGCACACAGTGAAAGCTCTTGACCTTGCTTTATAATGTCAAAGATAAAAAAAAGAGAGGCAAAAGAGGAAGTAATGAAGATGTGAAAAATAAAAGACACAATTAAACTTAAATCTAAATAACCTGCTTGAACTGGGAATACTGGTCTCAGTGGATATACAGCCTGGTGCTCCTCCTTCTGCTCTACCTCTCTTTGCAGGTGCATGAATTCTAATTTCTCTGTCCCGACAGCCACAGCTTTCAGGTTGAAGCTGACAGTAGTGAAGGGGAGTGGAGGGAAAATAAAGAAGGAAGTAAGTGATGTGAGACTGCACAGTGCTCAGAAAGGGAAAGCAAGAAGTTTGAAAATTATTTGTTTGGAAGGCAGCTATTCATAGCAGCAAGGTGTTTTGCCTAAGGACATGTTCATTAGAATTACAGCAGTGAGTGAGATAAAAAAAGAACTTAAAGAAAATGAAGTTTATGACAGTGTCCAGATATCTAATGGCAAACTAAACAAGGCACATGTAAAGGGGTTAGAAAACTTTGAATGGAAAAGTTGGAACATGGGTGCAGCTCCTTTTTGACTTTTTCTGGAATCAGTTTGGACTGACTCAGTTTGGAGAAGATGGAAAGAATTAAGCTAGTGAAGTGATTGGATTTTAATGATTAAGATACTGAATCAGGTGCTTCAAAAGGCATTTACAGATTAAAGCAAAGGATTTTCTAAAAGAGATCGAGTGCAAGAACAATTTGTAGGCCACAAGAGATTCAAGATCAGGTGGATGTTAGTGAGGTGGTTAATAAAAGGCATCAGTAAAGCATGAGTGTAAACACAGAGACTTCCTTCATGTTTGCCATTCTTGTTACCTATGCAGTGTTTCCTGCCTTTTATATATCATCCCAGAACTTCATGAAATTAAAACTTTATAAGGCAAAAAGTAGTTTACTATGAAAAGAAGGAAAATTAAAAACAACCAAAAAACAACAGAAGATGACTGCCTCTACCCTGCATTGAGTATCATGTACAAATATGTCACTGAGTTAAGGGAATATTACTTAAGAAAAATGCCATGTTTCTGTTTTGTGCATTTACATGCATCAACACACACCATGACAGGCCAGAGGACATGGGAAAACTTTCAGAGCAAAATTTGTGTGAGATGATGTACCTGACAGGTGCGTGTGACACAAATGTTTGATAGTCTGACTGTGCTCCACCTACCAATAACCTCAGGTAGGTATTTAGACACTGAACATCTGTCAGGCTGATTAGGCTGAAGGGGGTGGTGGTTGCAGAGCTGCCTGTGTGGATGCCAATCCAGCATGGCTGCTCCTACAGAGCAGGGAGCTCAGGACAATTTACTGAGCCACAGATGGGAGGATCTAAGGGCCAAATGTACTCTCTGCTCTGGTTTAGTAGGAAGCAAACAGCAAGAGTGTGGCCTGCTCCATACAGGGGACTGTTTGGGCAGTCAGAATTTATGGCAATAAACACTAATAGATAACTTTACACACTGGTTTCCCACACTTTTCATGGATTTATTGTAGAGTACACAAAAGGAAACAATACAAAATCTAGATGAAACCTGATAACAAATTATAATTTCCTAATCCATCATAGCAATCATTTATGTGTTGTAAATTCTTCATTTATTCCATCTAAGAAGAGAAACATAGGCACAACCTATTAGATCTCTGCTGCAGAGATCTGAGTAACATGATGCATCAGAGAGGAAAAGACTGAAGAACATCTCCACAGGGGAGAGGTTGGATGCTTATCAAGATGGTGTCACTCTGGTTCTGTAAAACTGTGTTTTTAAAGAGATGTGGGATTGTTGGAATGGGACTCTCTCCAAGCAGAGTCCAATCTGACATGAGGCTTCCTTTTTTATCAGCGTTATAGCTGAACGTCAGTACATAGTCTGTGCTTGTAAAGATACAAATTATGATTAAGGCAGACTATGGAGACATTCATTTCAGAGAGATAAATGTGCCATTATGAGGCCAGTAATAGAAAGAAATCTACATGTTGGTGAAGACTCCTGAAAAAACAGTAATGAGTAGTGCAAAAAACTGAATTGTTTCAAATAGACAATGAATAGACAATGCTGATAATCATATACAGTCCCCAGGTGTGTTAGTTTGGGTTTTTTTGTTTTTGTTTTTTTCTTAGATTGGTGCTGTGCTTGGTTTGTTTCCAATGAAATGGAGAAGGTTAAATTAGAGCTTCAGTGTAGCTAAAGATATGAGAAGCAAGGTAGGCTGCATTGTCTCAGCTGTTAAGGCACCCTTGTACATGACTGAAAGATACTGTGATACCATCTCCTTATAAGCTTTACACCAAAAATCTATTTATGGAACACTCTTTCAATAAGAATGTGAGTTATCTCTCTTGAATGACAGGTTATATAGTTGAGGAGCTTTTCTCTGTAGTAGGTATGGATTTCTCTATTTTCATAAATGAGGCTCAGATGTATGTAGCCATATAAAATGCTGCTGCTGGCAGTGGAAATCAAGCTACAGTATTCCTCTTTTCCTTATTTAATCGTGTAATTTCCTTTCTATACTTCAAAGAAAGACATCAAGGCGTACAGGAGCAAGAACCAGGCAGAACTGGGAAATCAATCAAACAATTTAAGGAACTGCTTTGTGGAGCTGGAAAAGTAAAATCCATAGATGTTTATACAATTGGTCTTAATAACAGGCAGCAGGGAGATATATCCCACCTTTACATGAGCATTAACAAGGTGCTTGAAGCCCACTGTAGCACAGAATACACACAGCTCCAACAGTCTGGTAAAGTATGTTCTTCCAGCCCTGTGTTGTGGATGGTTTTGTACTGCCAGAGTTGATCAATTCATGCCAAAAAATATGACACAATAAATGGGCCACAGCACTACTTTAGAAAAGAGAGTGAGCTGGGCCATTGTCCTGATTCCAGCCAGGCCAGGGCTAATTCTTGCAGTGGCAGGGAGGGAGCCTGACTGTGGCCCAGAGGTTATTCTCTACCACCTCACACCATTGCTGGGTGAGGGGCTCTCGGGGGTCTTTGTGGTCAGGATGACCCCAAGATGTGTTAGAGAGTCTCTTTTCCTAGCCCAGCAACCAAAGAAGGAGTCAGGATTCTTCTGTTCTGGTTTTCAAGGTTGTTTATTTTCTGTTATCTATAAAATTCTTTCTCTGACCTGCCAAGGTCTGTCTGGCAGGTCAGTTCATGGCACACTGCCCGCCTCAGAGGCGGTGTTACCTTTTTATGGTAAAAACTGTGTGTAATTATTTACACTAATTTTCCAATACCTATCACCTATGTTAGACAGTTTGTCTCTACTCTAAACTGATCCAAAAGTGCCACCATCACCCAGAAGATGGAGGCTAGGAAGAAGGAGAAAGAAGGACAAGGCATACCCAAATTCCTCCACCTTGGGACCCCGAGCCCCCATTCTAAAAACCCAAAAATTCTACTTTTCACCCTGTGACAAACTATCATTCTGCTTAAAGTTTCATGTCTTGCAGATACTCATATAAGGTTAGTAATTTTTTCCATGGGTCAAAATCAAAGGCACAGGGGTCCTGGGCTCTGTGCCAAGGTCTGTGAGCCCCCTGGCAGGGGCTCATGCCATCCAGGACAGCCAGAGGGATGTCCTGAGTTCCAACAAGGGGGTGCAGGGAAAGGCTGCCTTCCAGGACCCTTCAAGGCAGAGGGAGTGGTCAGGTATTGTCAGGGGTTTTCTATGGCTGGGGGAGTAATCACATCAAAATAATTCACCTTTTTCTTGTACCCTCTGTCAGTATTGTTCCTGTTACTGTTCGTTGCCTTATTTCATTGCTGTTCCCAGTAAACTGATGTCATCTCATCCCATGATCCTTTACCTTTTGTGCCTTTAGTTCTCCTCCACACCCAGCTGCAGGGGAGGGATGGGAGGATGGGGGAATGAGGGACAGGTGCATGGTTTGGAGTTGTCTCAGTGAGAACACTAAATTGGGAAATTATCCTTTCCATGAAGAAATTCTTCCTGATTTCTAACCTGAACCTTCCTGGTGCAGCTTGAGGCCATGACCCCTTGTTGTGCACATATATTGCCATGTGTTCAGCTATGTGTGTGCAAGCACCCACAGGCATTTCCACCTCCATCTCCCATCCCAGCTTATCTCCATGGAAAATACATCTACAGTCTAATTTATTTATTTGTTTTACCTTTTGACAAGACTTTTGGTAATATGTTCTTACCATTTCTTCCCATTTTGTCTTCCCTGCCTCTGGATTTATTTTCTATGAATTAAATTAATCTTTGTCCTGAAGATTTTATGTAGGAAGGTCACACATCAGCATAATTGCATACAGGACTCTCAATATTAATTCAACCCTCCATAACTGACTTTAAAACAAACCATCAGCAAGATCTTTCATCCAGAATGTCTAGGAACAGTGCTAAATTGAACTTTTATCATATATGATATGAACCAGCTGTGGGTTGGGAAAAATGTGGCATAAATTGAAAATAATTAAACAAATGTTTTCTGTTGTGAATGGATCAGACTGATTTTATAATCTGGAAGTTTTTAGGTGTGTGAGTGGCTGCCCATCAGCATGCTGTGACTAACCATGCAGAATAAAGTATGTAAGCCATAAAATTTAATTTACTTAAACCCAAAAATCTTTACATCTTTTAGCCTCTGTTCCAATTAGAGTGCAAATTTTTTTTTTTCTGGGATTCTTGGATAAAGTTTTTTAAAGTGCTGCTCTACAGCACATGAAACACAGAAGCTCAGCAGTTTGGAACGGTCAGGTGAAGCAAACTCTTTGTTTTATATTCCCCATTATGCAAAGCTCTCCCAGAAAACTTAATTGCAAATATTCAGACAGATTTTCTTCAGCAGCTTTGGGGTAATTTCAGTCACTGACTACAAAGGCTTCTGGATCAAATCCTTCATTTTCATTATTCAGATTCAGATGCAAACTGCATGACCTGAAACTTTATCAGAACACTTTCATGTGATGTCTTGAAGTATTTAATTAAGTTTTCAATTAATCATTATTTGAACGTTGGCCCTCCTGCTGCTGAAATATATTTGATTAATAATTAGGCCACATTTAAACCTACATTAGTGAACGTACATTAAGCTTTTAATAAAAGAAAACTCCACAAGCATTGCATTCAGACCCTGCATATGAGATGAAAAGGACTCCTCAGATTAGGTGACTCTACTTAGCAGAATGCTATTTCAATTTAGTTAAATTCAATTATAGTTGTGTTGAAACTGGGTACATAACACTCCATGCAAAATGAGCTGAATTTGAGAAAGATTCTTTCTTCTTTACACACGTTTTGTATTCCTTCACATACATTCTAAATTATGTAAAAGGAATTATGGAAAGACACTGTTTCCAACAGGGAGTGATCCACATTATTTACTTTGAAGTTGTGATCTTTACTGCTGCAAAGTCTCTCCTCTTACTATTGATATGCTTTTCAATCCAATACAAGATAGAAATGTCTTAAAATTAGAGGACTTGAATATTCTAGTGTGTGCCAATTTTCCCCTTTCAGAACATTCTTTAAGAAGAGATGCAGGAAAGAGCAAAAATTATGGTCATTTTCAGAGAGCCCTTACAATAATGTGAAAATATTTGCCTAAACCTATAGCACCAAAAGCCATCACATTTATGCTGGTCAAATATGAAGGAAAAAGGATGAAATTGAAAAAAGCCCATGTATTGGTAGGGAAATTTCCAGTACTAATCTTGAAGGCTAGTAAGTCACCTGAAGACAAAATCCAAAGATTTCTCTGGGTTTCGTATAACATCAGTGTTTTGGGGGTATCTTTACTTGCACTTTGCCTTTTGCAAAATTCCAAATAATTAAAATTTAAATTAAAAAAACTGATTGAAATGTTGCCAAATATCTAGTCAAGTGGAATTCTGAAAAAGCTATTGTAGCCCTAGAAGAGCATAAAGACATTTGTAACCTTATGGATTCTCATCTGTTTTACGCAGAAGGATGTGCCCAAACTTAATAACAATGCAATCATTTGCAACATTTTGCAAATTTTGCAACAGTTTTGCATTTGCAACATTTTTTGCAACAGTTTTCCATTAATATTTGATGGCAAAGTTGTATCAAATTTATCTCACACTAAGATACACGGCAATTAACTCACTGTATTCCCCAAAGTTCTGAGCATTGAAGAGGGTTCAAATTGCTTACTAAAATTTCCAGTCTTCTTGCTTACCTTTAAAGATACATTTAGAGAAAGGAAAAAAAAATGAGAAGAAAAAAATTCAATCCATTGACATGGTCACTCTACAAAAATAAACTCTCTGATTATATTTGCTTCATCTCATTTTTTTTTTCATTCCCAGAACCTTTTTTCTCGTTGGTATAACATAGGAATCAAATGAGGATACTAGCTAGAAAAATTGTGGATATGACTGTGACACAATTGGAAAGACAATGAGCAGTATGGTAAATATGTGACTATGGGAAAAACCCATCCTTTAATTTTTTTTGTTTGTTTTTTAATTTTCCAGAATATATTTTTCAACACAGCAAGAGGTGATTCTAAAGGTTATGAAAAAGAAGGACTATGTCCAGGATGTTATATGAACTGTAAGGTGACTTAAGTTCTTTTCAGCTGCTTGTTCCTATCTTAATATTCATTAATACCAACTTTCTTCAGAGTATTAGCATTCAACATGGGCAAAGGAGTGGCAAGATTCCCCACACCATCATGCAAGCACTGGAAAATTGTAAAGTTTGAATTTTAAAGATTTTGAATGTACTTCAGGTTGCTGCAGCTTAATGTCTATAGGCAATTCAGGATCACTTTGTTTGTTTTTTCCTTTCATAATATTTCTGTTAGTATGCAAGTGAATATTTGAAGTGAGGTCAGAATAGGTGAATGTATTTGAATAGTGCCATGTTCAGATACTCACATAAACATGTAATGTGGGAATTTAGGACCTGATTATTTTCTGGATAGATAATGCAGGGTTTCTGTTTCTTATTTGATTGTGATGTCCTTATAGTTCAAGGTTTTATCTGTGCTGATTATCATAAATACATTCCTTGATGGAATAAAGTAATGCTTTAAGTAGGAAACCAACTTATGAAATATTTACAGCTGTTAAAACATCTGCTGGACTTTGAAACACTTAAACACAGATCCATAGATTAAGGATATGATGCTACAGCTTGTTTAATTCACTCTTTGAGTGTGAAATTATCCAATTTCTGCATAATTCTTTAAACCCAAGTGCATACTTTGTGCAGAATGTGAGAAAAGAGAAAAAGGAGAAGGTTTTATTTTTGTTACCAGAAATCTTGGATGAGAAGAAATTTGAATTTTATTTTATTTAGTGTCTGGTTTGGTCTAATAGTCAGACACACAATGCTCAGAAGGACTGTGAATGATCATTCTTGTCTTTGTTTTCTAAGATGGAAATGGAAGTCAAGTAAGCAAATACACTTGTTTAGTGATGAAGAGACCACAGCAGAGATCATAATGGATAATTTGACCAGAAAAAAAGAAGTAATAATTTAAAAATATATATAATTTTTAAAAAGTTTTATAATTCTATTGTTGTGATGAAGTAGCATGGGTGCCATTTGAATTTTGTCCATAAATTAGGTCTAGGCTGTCTCTTAAGTCCTGTTGAAATTAGATGAAGAGTTTTGGTTTAGAAAGGCTAAAATGGGTACTGATCCATCTTTCAACTGGTCAGTGCAAACAGTTTATTTCACATTTATATCTTCCTCCTACGCTCAGAAATTGGAAACAAAGTAATTTTCTGTCTGGTGCCATTTGAATCTGAACCTATGTCTCTGTGCTGTGTGTACTGCTGACATTGTTTTCCCTTGTGTAAATCATTAATCATTGTCTGAGATTATATCAGGACTCTTACCTTCCTCATTCATGATAATTTTTGTTCAAAATATTTTTCTCTAAGATTAATGTCACATTCAGAAAATTTAAAGCCCCTGTTGTTTGTTTTTTTTTTTAATACAAGATTAAAAGAAAAACAGGACAGTGAAGTGTGAACCAGTACCGGCAGGCTACACTACAACGTCCAGATGAACAGCTTTCTTCTCTTTTGGTTTTTATACTCACCAGCAGGATGAAAATGTGGAAAGTGTCCTCCTTGCTTTTATAGGTTTTAAGGAAGTGCCACATGGCTTGCTCCAACTCAGGGGGGCTTTTTGCCTAATTTTTTTTAGCTTGACAGCTGAATGGAAAGAAAAGAATTTGCATAGATAGATGAACTTGTTACCACAGTTAGTTGCATATATTTCCTAAAAAAATGTGAAACCAATGTACATTCAGATAGTGAGATAAAAAATATTTCTTTAACTTTAATTCCAATTTCCTGTATTTCAGTTTGTGTTTTATTATGCCCAGTTCTTGTCATCCCAATGCAGAGCCTGAGGACCACAAATAAGGTCTCAAAGACCCAGATGTTGTCTCAAGGGACCAAATGGATAACTGATGGTTGAACAAGTGACATCAAAAGGAAGGAAGAGATGAGGATTCTACTTAGAGTGGCCAAGCAGTGGGAATTTTTTTATGATTGAGCTTTTTGGATGAAGGATATTTATTGTTCCATAAACACAGTGAAACATTCAGATCCAGTCACTTCTATATTTGAATAAATTTTGAGTTAGCACTTTAATACACTGAAATGAATTAACAGGAAAGGTGGTCTTGTATAATATGACATAAAATACTTCTAAGTAGTAGGTTTTCCCCTCAGGAAAGAGCTGAAAGGATTATTTAAAAGAGATAAAAGCACTCTGAGAGTCATGAAAGAGAATATGAGGAAAGAACTTCCTTAAAATAAGGATGGAAGTAATAGAGCACATGCAAGTACAGGTGTTGGATTTCTTCACCCAAATCAGTTAATATTCCACTCTTTTACTCTTCCAGGCTACCGATCAAACTGTGAAGTATAGAAATTGATCTGGCTGTATGATATATTCTGAATCTGCTGTGTTAGTTACACTGTGTGGCAGGATACACCTACAGAGTGCAAGTGCTCTAGGTCAGACAGAAAGTGATCTAAACTTTAGATGAGTTCTGGTAGCCAAGAGAGTTCCTTCTTGTTAGGGAAGCCTGCTGGATTAGCAGTGTCTTCAGCAGAGAAGAGCATGATTTCCTGCTGAGCATGTGCCAGCTGGTCTTCTGCGGCAGTGGTACGTCCACCAAGAAGGATTGCAGTTTGATCTGTGGTATCTGGGTGGAATTGGATTCAGGGACAGGGCTCCCACACCTTCAGCTTGTGATCTGTCTGTGCTTTCTGTCAGCATCATGCCAGGGCCTTAAGTCTGAATAAAAGCTATGGAAAACAACAGTTTAAAGCTTCCAGCTATGCTTTCCTCCTTCTAAAAGGGGACCGTGCATTTATCTCAGTCTGTTTTTTGAGTAACAAATGCAAGGAAATTGGTCAAAATATTTATAGATACATCTATTCCATGTGCTGCAGATCTCCTGTAATATCACTTAACATTTAGTGAACAGCTTGAGGCATCTGATTAACTGCCTGATATTTACTTTTAGGTTCACAGGCCAGATAGCCAAATCTTTGGGTGGGAATTCTAAAAGTACTAGCATTAATTGCTGGGACACTATTGACCTCTAATGGGAGGTAAATAAACATTTGCTCTGTGTTGTCACAGCATTAGCCACTTAGTATGAAAGTTACTAAGAAAATTATCAGCTGATCAATTAACTGATGGCAGTAGAAAATACTCCTTTGTAAGTGTGGATGAGATGACAAATTTATGTAAGCAAACAAAGAAGTGAACAAGTTTTACTTGTCACAAGCAAATGTTTCTCTTTCAGAGGTGGAACAGTGTACTGTGAAGGCCCTCCTTAGGGCACAGTATTTCAGACAACAGGATCAAGATGTCACCAAGGTGTTTTCCCAGTTAGGAGCACTGTGGTAAACAGTAACAGGGCAAACTAACATGTATATCCAGTTGTGCAGCTATATCGTGGAAGTCAGAAGATGGCAGTCTTAGCTCACTGTTGAAATTGATGCCTAGCTAATCCTAATAACACCTGAGTAGTGAAGAACAAAATGAATATGCATCTCTCTGTGTATTTTTAGTTGTTAAAATTTAATTTCAAGTGCATCTTGATAATGAAAAAATGTTAGCTCTTTATTTTTTCCTCAGAAATCATTCCTGTTGATGGCAATCAAAATATTTGTTTATATTCACTACTCCAAACAAGAAAAGAAAAGCATTTTTTAGTATAAAAATGTTCTAAACACTGTCTGAGACAGCTAAGAAAGGCAGGTGAGCACAGAAAAATGTGTCCAAAAGGAGGATTGACAGAGGCTGCTCTGTAACTGTGTACACCTGTAGGCATCTAAACCTCAGTATCTGATTACATTCTGCTTCTGTTCAGGTCAAAATTCTCCTCATATGAGTAGCAAAGAATTTAATACATTTTCACGCCACACAGGGATCCAGGAATTAGAAAGAAATGGGTCACTAATCCCTGAAGGCTTTGTCCAATAGGCAAATGTTGAACATTCCTGGTATGCACAGTAGGGTCTGCACTGCCCAGTATTTCCCACTGATCAGGGCGTATCAATTTGCAAATTTATACTCAATTCTTCCTGACACAAAGGGAGACTGAGCTTTTATCTTACCTGTTCCTGGTTGCAAAGCAAGGAAGTGCAAGCAGTTCTACCCCTGCTGGTAAAGGCACTCCATCATCATTAGGAATTTTTGTTCTGATCTCTTCTCACATGCAAGCAAAAAAACCATCTCAGTTTAGGAAATTCTTACTGTGATGAAACAAAATGCATAAATTTCTTGCAACAACCTTTGGAAAGAAAGAAATCACCTGTGGTATTGGAGCATTGGAGTCCCTGGGTTGATAGAGGGACCTGCACCTATCACCTTCCAGCCTGGGCTGCAGGTATCTCATCAGTCAGGAGCTGGGCTGTGTGAGGATCAGACCAATGAGCTGTCTAGACCTGGGAGTTTTAGACTCCCTATAAAAATAAGCTGTGAACAATAAAACAGGTTTGTCACATAAAGCTCTGGTGTGTGTGTGTCATCCCTGTCTCTGACCACCAATTCCACAGAACACGTGGATATTAAACATGATATCATTAAACATTATAATTTCGGACCTTATCCAGTAGGACATACAGTCACAGTAACTTTCCAACCTACTTCTGGCACAAAAATTTTGAATTTTTTGCTTTCTTGGCGGGTGTCATGGTTTAACCAAATCAAAACACAGCCCTGTACTTACCACTATGAACAAAATTATCTCTACCCCCAGCCAAAACCAGCACAGCAGACAGCAAGGTGTATCTTGCTCTTGAATGGTTGACAGTCTCTCCTGTAATTAAATTGATGTAATTAGGAAGGGACTAGAATTTGGATGTCTTGTATTTTAGTGAGTGTCCTGACCATGAGTCTGCTGTTGCCCAATGTTTACTCTTACCATTCTAGCAAGACTTCGTCAGGTATATGTAAAAAAACCCTTCACTTTTTATGGCAGGACTAACAATTTGAACACTGGGGGGCTCTGTAAGTCCCTTACAAGAGACATTGGATGCCAACCCCAGTGATTTAGTGCTGGAGGTTTCCTTTTAGGCACAAATTAATTTTTTGTCTGTAATAGGAATCCCACAGCATCCCTTCAAGAACATCATGGACGGGCTCTAAACATCTTCCTTCCTGGGTAACTAAGGTTGGAGGGATGCTTGACTTCATCAAGCGCAGAAGGGACGTGTCAGAAAGCCCTACTTATGTTGCAGGAAAGCAAAGATCTTCCACAGGCAGTTGTCTGCACTGATTTGGCCTCACCTTGAATATCATATGCAGTTTCAGTCACCACAATATAAGAAAGATGTTAAACAATTATAGAGCATCCAAAGTAGAAAAATAAATATGGTGAAGGATGTGGAGGAGAAGCTCTATCAGGACCAGCTGAGGTCCCTTTGGCTGTTCAGCCTGGAGCAGAGGAGGCTGAGAGATGATCTCATTGCTGTTTGCAGCTTCCTCTTCAGGGGGACTGCAGGGCAGACATGTATCTCTGCTCCCTGGTGACCAATGACAAGACCCAAAGGAATGGCTGGACCTGTGTCAGGGCAGGTTTATAGGTTGGATATTAGCAAAAAGTTCTTCACCTGGAGCGTGGATGGCCATTGGAGTGGGCTCCCCAGGGAGTGATCACAGCCCCAGTCCTGACAGGGTTCAAGGAGTGTTTGGACAATGCTCTCAGGCACAGGGGTGTGACTCCTGGGGATGGGGTTGTGCAGGGCTGGGAGCTGGAATGGTGATCCATGTGGGTCTCTTCCAGCTCAGCATATTCTGTGATTCCAAGAGCCTGGGCCGTCCTCACTGCTAGTCAAGATGTGACGTGGGTATCGAGCCCTGGGATCACCATGAGCTGCATCACATTCAACTTTGGCACTCTTGTGCCTCACCTGTCAGTGACATATAGGTATCTGTCCTCCTGAAAACAATTGTTTTTCTGCTCTTCTGTTAAAGCATTTTAATCTCAACTAGCATTCTTTCTATACATCATACAGAATGTTTTATTTTCACATTACTGACTATAAAAAGGCAAGGGTACACCAAAACTCTTGGTTCTGTATTCATTTCTGGCACCCAATCATTTAAAAGTTAGGTTTAAAAAGATCTAAATTTGAAAATATTGCTGATTCTGGTCCCAGTTAATATGAACCAAATAACAATATCTCTACTTTGTAACTTCATTTGTATCAAGACTTGATTACTAGCAAAGCTTTAAATACATGAAGACTTCTTATATCCTAAGTTAAATGGGATAGAAGAATATCCTTAGCAAACCTTTCTGGCCTTCCTTAAGCCTAAAGTCTCCAAGTTGCAATTTAGAAATAATACATCAGATGAATAGCTATTGAAATTCAACTCTGTTGACTTTAGAAGAGACACATACATTTAAATCAACCCAGAATCTCAGATATCAGATGATACAAGCTGGTTGGGTTTTTTGAATCAGTTTACTATTAAATAATAAGAGGTTTTTGTGTCAAATTTTGAGAAAATGAACAAGTATATCTTACTCTCTTATTTTCATTATTAGAAGTAGCTGTGATAACTAACAATAGCACTGTGGTTCTTAAACAGTTTTATCTTTGCTTGCAAAGGAAACCAGAAAGGTAATAACTTTACTTTTGAGCAAATTTGAAGTTAGGAAAGAAATATTTGCTTGACAATTCTGTAAAGGCTTAAGACCAGCATTGTAGCTAACTCTCTGTTCAAAGAGAGTTAGTGTCCCACTTGTATAAAATTTGATAGCAACATTATTTCCTAATTTTACTTTTTTCCATCCCTCTTGTACACAATTTCAAAAAAATCTCAAAATGAAACCAAATCAAAACTCAAAGGAACTCTCTTCCTTGTCATGCAAATATTATTTTACCATTATATAGAAATCTGTTTCAGGTCATTTAGCAGTGAAACACAAGACGTAGCAGGTAACATTTTTTAATGAGAAAATTAGTATTATAAAGAAAAAAATGCATTGGAAAAATGTATATTTATGTATAAATTTTACTTCAATTTGTGTGTTATATTGGAAAGAGAAAGTTTTCTATTAAAAGATAAAAAATCAAACCCAAACCCTAGATTTGCCTGCTTAAATAGTCTGGTGCCATCTTGATAAACAGTGCGTAAGCACTGTAATTCATCTGAGATTAGAGACACTGATTTAACAGTTCATTGCTCAGGCTTTATGCTGCTGACATTCTATTGATGTCATTGTTTTTGTTTAGAGGTGTTGTGTGCGTTGTAGGTGTTTGGAAGATGTAAATTCTACAGCTATTACTTACTTTGAATTAATAATTTATCCTTTGAAACTTATTAGTAGTCTCTGCAAAATATTTTTGTTTGATTTCAAACAATGCCAAAGTACATAAATCTAATTTTAGAGGATGTCAATTCTTTTTCTGAGTTAAACTGAGCTGAAAGACTAGTCTGCCAAGGACCCTGACACCTTCCGTGTCACTTAAGCCCACTGAGTAAGTCAAGATGGAAACTGTACAGAGGAACTGGTCTCAATTTTACATAGTGAGAAATTAAATTTTACTTGTCCATGTAATTCACAGAAGAAGAAATCATAGTTGTAATTTATTAAAGGGTATAACTGAGTTAATACTGCTCAGTAAGACCCATGTTATTCATCAATTACAAGAAGGTTTCATGAAAGTGATGTTGAAATTATTTCCGAGTTTCTTTTAGCAGATATTTTTCATAAATTTACATATGGTTTTAGAGGCAATGATTTTTAGAGTCTCACTCAACCCAATTCCTTATTTGAGAAGGAAATTTTTGTCTAAGTGCATGCCTCCAGTGATAAATATGAGATGACAGAACAAACAGATGGAGGCCCAGCACAACTTTTCTTAATTGTCTGTGGAAGAAATGTCTTTACAATTCTTGAAATGTGTTTTGCAAGTAAGTCCTTATTTGAGATGACCTGGTCTTAGGAGGCAGGTACTAATCCTCATTATGACATTTATCTACAGAACTCACACACACCCAGAGGACAGGGGAGGGACTTCCAGAAACTGTTCACAGGTTAATGATTTTCTGCAGTATGAGTACCTGCATGGTTTTGAGTTGGGTCAAAAGATTGAGTGAAAACAGTAGTGGAACTATAAGCAGGAGATGGGCAGAGATTGTGTCCATATTTAGCAGAAAAAAATGTCAAGGTCTAAGTAATATTTAACAAAAATTCTACCAATAAGATCAGTTATCATCTATAGGGAAAGGAAGATCAACAAACTAACATACAATTTGTCTCGTATTTGTGACAAAAGAATTATGCACACATTGCAATAGTTTGAAAAAATATTTACAGATCTTAGCTTGTTCCAATTGAAATTACCTGCCACCATAAGGTATCATATTTGATTGCTTTTATTTTCAGAATATATATCACTTCCCCCCGACCAGGGTTGTTTATAACTTGATTTAGAGGATTAAGCATAATTGTGTAGCAGCTACAGAAAGTCCACAATTCTCTCATTCAACTCTTCATATTGTCTTTCACTTTATATATTTCAAATGTGCTGCTGCTAAGACCATTGCAATGAAAACACCTTTTTCTTTCAAAACAGAGGTGATCTGCAAGGCACTGAGATTTCTTTTCAGGTAGGTGACCCAACTCTTGTCCATGCACTAAATTTAGCTATCATTTGGTAGCATGCAAAAGGGAACTTGCCTTTCCTGCTCCAGCAGGAAGGGTTCTAGATCTTTGTATAAAAAAAAAAGAAACAATTTTCCCAATTCATCTGTCTTCTCAATATTTTAGACTTTTTCTTCAGGTGCACCGTGGTGAAACTGAAAGTTGCTCTTTAATGATGTTATTTATAGAAGGTTTTTTTCTTGACAAGGTTAGTGAAGGCAGAGGGGCATCAGTTGGTTGGCCTTCTTTCCTAAAGAGGGGTGCAAAGCTTAATGGAGCTGTGACAGGCATTTGTGCAGCTAAATTGGCATGCTGCCAGTTCCTCACATCCTTAGTGCCTACCTCAGCCACCTTTCCATTGTCTCTTAGTTGAAGAAAAGAGTTTTCTACTCTAGAAATAATTCAGCTCCATATGAAAATATGACATACAGCTATGTTTTCCAGCCACTTTGAAGATCTCTAATATCTTTGCCCATGGTGTCACTTTCTTTCTGTGCTAGTAAGCATTTCAGCAGCTACATAATTTTGTCAATAAACAGGCAATTCAAATAACCAAATATGTACCCTAATGTTATGTCAACTTGACTTTTTAATGGGTAATTCCAGCAACTCAGTTTCCCAATGAGACTTTTTAAGGTAGTAATTTTGTGAAAATTATCCATATGAAAAATTGTTCTTTTTCACTCCAAGAAAAAACCACACAAAAACCCTCTTCAATGCCTCTGAGAATATGGCAAAAATATGTGTTCTTAAAAAAATAAATTTGAGAAATTCCACTCATCTTAAGAGGGTCTCTAGATTCCCACTGTAGAAACAGAACAGAAGTTTGCTGCCAATTTCCTTCTGCTGCTCATTTTCTGGCTATTACATCTTTGTATGTTTACCAGTTTGAAAGCAAATCAGTGAGAATTCCAAGTCAGAACTATAATTTAATAGGAAGATTAAAATAAAGGCAGAAAACACTGGCTTAAACTGGCAGTCAGGATACATCCCAACACCCTGTCTTAGGCAAGGTGGGGGTAGCAGTCTGATTAAAGGGTGGCTGTATTCCTGTTGAAATGATAGATGTGGTTCTGCTGAAACAATGATCCTGTAGAAGGGTCTGGTCCTCCTCTGAAGGTCCAGTGGTGATTATGTAGCTCTTGCCCTCTGACAGTCCAGTGGATAAGGCTGCCTGTGGTGCTCCAAACCTCAGATTTTATCCAGGTAGGAATGCTTGGTTCCTCCCCATGGGCGGAGCATCTCACAGTGGGGTGATGTAACTTCCTGAGCCACACACTGTGACTCAATTGCCCACTAGCAGAAGTCATCCCCGGGAGTCATCAAGGATGTGTTATGGACACAATAAAGGTCACTGCCTCACCTTGTTTTAAATGCTATGGAAATGGTGATGGAATACCTAACTTTTGGTTACACCTTACATTATAACCTAAGAGAGTATGGCTAAATTATTTTTGCTTGTTTGTTTGACCCCTTACTCCTTGGTGTTAAATAGTAATACTTTGTAGCTGACAGGTCTGTATTTTACCAGTTCTATTAGGTTAAGTAGACATGATGGGCAGCTACTACAAAAGTGAGGCCCACTATAGAGAAAGCTCCTCAAACAATCTAGGATGTGGCATTCCTTGGGCAAACCAAAATAAACCCCAATCAAAAAAGCTAAACCTTTATTTTAAAATAGTGTTATTTAGTCCATTCTGGTACTAAATAAATTTTGGAAAAACTACTGAACACCACATACCCCTCTTTCCATGTTTATCAAACTAAGGAACATTTTGCCTTGATTATTTTTCCACAGGTAACCAAACAAAAATCCAAAAGACAAGAATTAAGTCATTGGACAATTTGCCAACTTAAAATAACTGAGACCAATTTGGAAGCAAAGCACAAATTTGCAGCCAACACACAGTGTTTGGATCAATATTGCTACATGATGTGGATATATGGAAATCTGCTAATATTATGACAAGAAATAATGAATTTATGTGTACATGTACTTTCCTATGTCTTTATATGTTTCACAAACACAAAATAAGTCCACTCAGCCTCCCTTATTCTGGCTCTTCAATGTTCACCTTGGTCTCTACAAAACTGCAGTCTTTATCAACCTGATCACTCAGTACATCTAAAGCAGTGCAAGGCACAGCAATTAAAGAGCAGACACTTATTCAAACACAGGCTGTCTTTCACTTAACCTCTGTTTCTCCAACCATTGTGTAATGCTGAGCTGAGTAAATGAAAGGAGAAGTAACATTTTACATAGCTTGAAGTAATATGACTACAAATACAGGACCTTGCTGGAGAGGTTAGCTATATGACTTTTTTTTTTTCACTCACTATTCATGCACTACTGGACAATTTTTTATCTTTTTTTTTCTTTCTACAGACTGTAATTTGTTGTTTGAAGCAGAAAATTCATCTATGTGATCAACATTTGTCTGGAACATTTTGCCTTAGTTTAGGGCATGTGAATTTAATCCTCTTATCAAGATAAATAGAACAATACCCCTTCACAATGAATTCACTTAATATATTTCCAAAATATCTATCTGCTTACTGAGAAGCTGCTGCATATATTGTGTTTATTCCAAGTGGTGATACTGAAGGATGTGGTCACATTTCAAAGTCTGCAACAAAATAAGATACATTTAAATCTTTCACATCAACAGCCTTTGAAATTCTTCTAGTATCTTGAGATAACATTTACAAATATATGTATTTTTCAATAACACAGAAAAAGTAATCTTTTCTAAATAAAATTTTGCAGTTTATTTATTCTCAGTCTGTCCTTATTTCAAAGTGGTCTTTTACACATCAGCTATTAACAGCATTTTACAAGCTTAGGTGCTGTTTCTTAAACCATAAAAGAAGAAGAAAGAACATTCAGATCTATAAGCTGATTGAATTTCATGGGTTTTCTAAGTTGCATTTTCAGTGCAGCTCTTTTTTGCTACTTAAAGGATCAACCACTCCTGATGATGTGCAAAAATAAAGCTGATACCTTATATAGACTCTTCAAGTTTTTGGAACTGACCAATGTTGCTCTGAGAAACTCAGACCATTTTGTTCATGACAACATAGGAAGAAATATGAAGAAGATATAATAGACAGACAAAGTAAGCAATAAATCAAATCCAAATTGCCTTCAACAGAATTGTATGTTGTCTTAGCAATGCTTAATTTACAGGGGAAAGGTTTAGATAAATGAAATAACCTGATAACATAAAGGATTTACATTTCAAAATATTTTTAAAAATAATATATAAATTTTCTATAAAACTATGTAACTCCAAATGCTGTATTATAGCACTAACTGATATCAATTATATGTTTCCTGAAAGTAGTCATGGTAGATTCATACTTCTAAGGACTTCAATGTATAAAAGTTGCTAAGCTGTTACTTATTTGTGGACATCTTTCAATCCCTGCAATAATGTTTAATATCAATTTGATAAAAAGATGGTACTCCTCCTATATTCTTCCTGAAAAGACATGTTTCACATTCTTGAAACACATGCCTTGATTTTTATGGTATTTATCTCATCTGTCCATTTGGTAGAATTGTTTCAGTTAAAAGGGACCTTAAAGATCATCTCATTCCAAACCCATGCCATGGGCAGGGACACCTCCCACTAGACCAGGTTGGGAGCTCAGCCTCCATCCAATCTGGTCTTGAATGCAGAGGAATGGGGCAGACACAACTTATCCTGGAAAGCTATTCCAGTGCCTCATCACCCTCACAGGAAAGTTTCTTCCTAATATCCAATCTAAACCTACTCTCAGTTTGAAACCATTCCCCCTTGTCCTGTCACTCCAGGCCCTTATAAATAGTCTCTCTCCATCTTTCTTGTCAGCTCCCTTCAGGTACCCAAAGAACACAATTAGGGTGCCCCAAAGCCTTCTCTTTTCCAGTCAGAGCAATCCCAGTTCTCTCAGCCTTTCCTCCCAGCAGAGCTGCTCCATCCCCTCTGATCCCCTTGGTTCCTCCTCTGGTCTGGCTCCAGCAGGTCCCTGTCCTTGCTGTGCTGGGAGCCCAGAGCTGGATGCAGCCCTGCAGGGGGGGTCTCAGCAGATTGGAGAAGAAAATTCTTAAGCTGTTTTGGCTAGGAATGTTTAGAGCCTTGACTTCAATGAATGAGATGAGCTTAGCTTCGAGAATAAACTTTATAATACGTTTAATTTTAATTATATTTAGTATTTCTCATGGAATGAGATGCAGTTAGAGACAGTATTTTAGTGATAAAATATCTTCACTATTTCAGCTATAAGGGACCAGAAGACTTATCTTGTCTCATCAATATTCTTGTTCTCTCTGAACTTGTTAAGATAATGAGACTGAACTCAGGAAGATCCTATTTAACATCAAGGTAATACTGTCTGCATTGCACGTACTGTCTCCATTGCAAATGGTTACTATTTATAAACATGCATATGTATTTTTCTGTGCCACCATGCAATTAAAACAACCTTTATACTAACATTTAAGAAGCCTTTAAAATATATTTATTTGTTTATGCAAAAATAGCAATAACACTATGCCAGAACTATGAAAAAATAGCTTTTGCAAATGAAATTTTTGACAGTCTATTTTGAGTAATTTCATGCTGAACTTTCTACCTTGAAAGTTAATAGGAGTTTAAACATTAATGACATAATAGTGAGTTTGTTCTGTGAGCTCATTTAGCTCCATTTGCTATTCTACATGCCAGATGAGGAAGAGGTAGAGAAATGTAGAAGGAAGATCTTTGGCACAAAGTAGAAACAGATAAAAGTAACAAAAAAGGGTACAAATTCCAACTCTATGTATATTCAGGAAGGCTGAGTAATAGACATTTTCCTACACTCAATTATTTGTAGAATAATCTTTGTGTAAATTTGAGGCTCAAAATTCTTAATAGGGTAACAGGTTTTGCCACTCATAAGCGGACAAAAAAAAAGAAAAAAAAGTCAGAGGAATTGAAGTCTTTGAAATGAATCATAGCTGTGTTCTTTTTTTCTCACCTCCTTCAAATATCCATAAAAATTTGTCATGGAAGAAGTCCCATAAATAAATATGGCAAATCAATACAGTTTCTCAAGGTAATGTCAATCCTCACTGAACAATCTGCAAGTCTGTTCTTTGTAATGCTTTTAAGTGAATTTTAATTTCATCAGTCAATAGCAGAAGCAGCTGTTGCAAGCTGTTGTAAATAATATCATTGCTGAGTGCAGGAGCTGAAACTTAGGAACTAATGACACCATTGAGGAGATAAAGGTCAGAAATAGTACAGAAATGTTTTAAATTGTCTCATAATATGTTCTCTTTGATAGCATTTGGATATTAGCCCCAGTTTCAACACTCAGTCAAGAGATCTGCAGTGGAAGATAGTGGGACTTGTAACCCTTGTTTCATCTGTTTTGCTGCAGTCATCCTTTTTTCTGCCTCTATACAAGATCAGACCTCTCTCTTCCTTTCCATTTTACTATTCTGTCTGTCCTTCCACCGCTCCATCCACACCCCCCCCATCAATTTCACCAATCTATTCCAACATTTCTAAGCCTTTTATTGCCAAAATTAACAACTAATTCTCCAGTGGAGTTTCTGGAGCATTAGATATTTCGAGAACCCATTTTACTTTTAGGGAGGATAAAGGAGTGAGGATAAACATTTGAATTAATGGGAAAAGTAGGTAAAACACATCCTTAAACTGAAGAAAATCCAAAAAAATAAGTATGGAGGAGGAGAAAAGGTTAAGATGTCTGCACATGATCTCTACCATGAGTGTTTCTATCAGTCGTTGTTCTTCTCTTTCAAAATGCAATCTTTTCCAGTTACATCTCTAGAGGAAGAAAGTGTGTCTTTCATGTTTTCCTTCTTTCTCTGTTAAAAATAAACTCCACCAAGCTTCAACAGACATGTTTAAATCCTTCTTTAAAAGGGAAGGATTTGATCAGCTACACTGTTTAGCCCCAAAAGCACTGCTAACCTGACAACAGAGAGGTGTTAACCTCCTGCACAGTGGGACTAAAACGATGGCATGATAAGGCTGTCACTGTCAAGGGTGGCTTCATGGACTGTTTGGGGTCTGAAGGAACAAGCAGAGGAACTGTACATAAATGTTTAAAGATGGTGAGTCAAGCGAAGAAATGGTACAGCGCAGGTAAATTTGTAACAGCAGATCTTGAAGGACCTGGGCAATGCTTGCAGTTGTATTTTCCTAGGGAAATCTAAGGAGGTAACCCTTGGTGACTGCAGGAAAGATGTGGATGGCTCTTGGTTAAAGAGAGAGTTTTAAAATAAAATTATGCATGACATCCAAATCATTCAAGGTTTGAGTAACTTTGGAAAACCTGCCTGCCAAACATACATTTTTAATCCATACTTTTCAAGTGACCTGGAACTGAGAGGAGTTGGCTGAAATGTCAGAAAAGGAAGGGCTGGAGAATTCTAAAAACACAAGATGACTCTTATAACAAATTTAGGTTCTAAAACAGTGTTGCAAGTGTCTCACAAAAATATAAATTGATATAACTAAAACAAGGTGTACAGAAGAATTTCCATTGCACAAAATTTGATTATAATATTTACTGTAGTTCCTTTTAGCTTTCATAAAACTTAAGACATAGCAAGAAGTATTGCCAACTAGAAAAGCAAAGTGCAAACAATGACAAAATAAAAAATATGGCCTGCAGGTCAGCTGCAAACACAAGTTCTATCTCAATACTGTGCATTCAAATAAAATAAGAGTTATTCCTGAAATCTTAATTTGTTTAGTTTTATGTTATTTATTTGAAGATACGCTAATTCCTGTCCTCTCATTGAGTCCTTTTCAGGTCTTAAATTTGCTATTCTTGTTACTGTCTTGTTTTTTTTCTTCTTAAGTAAAGCCTTTATTCCAACGTGTTTCAGTCTATGTTTGATTGCACATTTGTTGGTGGCAATTTTGATTTTCGAATCACTGGCGCTTTTCTACTTGTTTCCCACTCTCTTCCTCTCACACTCTTTCTCTCACAATTCCAATCCTGTTCTTACTTCCCATTTTTTCAGAATGTATCCTAGAGTAAATTCACACACTGATTGTAAGGGATTTTTAGCAGCTGATTTGAAGTAAAAATTTATATCACAGTAAGAAGTCCAGAAAAAAAATCAAGTCAATCCAAACAACATTTATATCTTGGTCTCCTAGTTTAGCTATTCTTAATGATTTTCAATTAACAAAGACCTTCATCTAACACAGATTAATAAAACAAAGATTGTCTAATGCTGATTGCAATGGAGATACAGTATATAGATATGTAAAAATTTAGGGTTTATTTTCATAATAATAGTTTTGCATATTTCTACCATGTATATTCAAGTTTGAATTTCTAAGGAAAAAGGTGCTTTAATCAAATAAAAGTGGGAAAATCCATTTCTAAATTTTCTCAACCTGTAGCTACCAACAGATTAAAATCATGGCAAGATGATTAACTGCTAAATGACTGTTGCAACAAATGTACATATCTAAGTAATGTAACAAGCAGTATAAATTACATTTTCATGCCAATTCATGTTTGAGCTTTATAGGTTATAATACTGTTCATTCCAAGATATATTACACACATATAAAATCATGGAGTGTTTTATTAGCATGAGTGAAGAGCTGCAGTGTATATTCTTTATTTTTTAAAAAGCCCAAGATTTTAGGTATCATACAGGAATCTCATGAACACCACTTTGGGAAACCCTCATTCTTATACCTCCAATGATCCTATTGCTGTAGCAGCTTCCATAAAATCCTGTAATTCCAAGCATTTCAAAATCATTACATTAGTCATAAGACCAGTTTCTCTTCTGGTAAACCATTGGCTTCTTCTCCTTGAGCTATAACTAACTGGATTCTGTAACTCATTAACAGTTGCTATTTCTGTGTTTGTTGTGAGGTATAGAGACTTGCAATGCAGAAAAGCAGGTCTTGGTCTCCAGAAGTGCTTCAGTTCTACAACCACCACCTTATTTTAGCATCCCCTTTTCTCACTAACTTTTCTCACCACTTTTCTTACTTTAACTTAATTTAGTTTGAAATTTTATGCTTACAAATGCCATTTTTCACCTTTTGTTTTATTCAGGGTCTAATATACTAAACAAATCTACTTTTATTCTAGGAAGACAGTATATATAGTAAAGTCTGCTGTATGTGTCTGCATTCAGGCAAGACTCCAATTGTCTTTAAAATTCTTTATGGCTTCTTTTTTATTGTTGCTTAATTTCAGTGTCCTTCAGTTTGGCATATATAACAATCCTTAGAGTCAAATTGCAGCTACCTACTCATGTAGAAAGTATATTTGTATTAATTTATTTTTTAAAAAACAAGGACTTTACAGGAGAACAGACAGTTTTAAACTGAAAATTTGGAAAAAATACCCCAAGAAAATCTCTTTAATCAATAAAGATTCAGGTATTCTTTTCAAGTCAGTGAAGAAAAATGTGTTTTAGAATTGAGTATTCTTAAGAGAATTCATTGGAAATTCCATGTCTTTTTTTATCTTTTCAAATAAGATTATTATTTTAGAATAGAGAAGTCCTGTAGGGTATTTCAGAAAAAAAATACACTGTGTAGCCACAATTTACAGTTTTAATTTACTGAAGATTGAAAGAATCTTTATCACCTGAAAATCAATATTGATCAGAAGTTAAGCTTTTTCAACTTGGAACTAGTAAAATATATTGAAGAAATGTCACAAAAATGTGAATAGTTGCATAAATAATTTATTAGATAAATATTTCTTTATGTTCTATGTTTAAATTAAACCAATAACTTTATTTCTATTATGTGTTTTTATAGTTATAACACATATTTTGTACACAACCTCAGATAAGATAAACAATGCATATAATTAATTTTACTGGCTCATTCAAACTTTGCTGTTTGCATGTGTTCTTTTAGAACCAGTTCTGAAGTTTGAACTACAAAACTGAGCTGAATTTAAGACCTATTTCTAGCAAGTTGCTTGCCTTGCCTGTGTTGAACTTCAGGCTGTATCCACGGGGGAATGCATCTATATAATATCCCAAAGATGTGCAGTGATTGTATATTGTGGCAGTGCTCCATGAAGGGCACACAGAGCAGGTGTGTCCGCACCCCAGGTCCTACATCAAAACGAGCATTGAGCAGGCTGATGTGTCACACACCGGGGAGGGCAGGTATGTGGAGGGCAGACTGCCTGGGGAGGGAACACAGAAAGCTCAGAGGTTCTGCTTCTCACACTCAGGAAAGGGCTGGGTTGGTCAGAAATCTGATTGTCAGCACAAGCTGATGCAGTGAGTTTTCACAGCAGCATTTACTGTCACAGATGGAAATCTGAGCATGCGAGGATAGATTTAGTGCTCGTCTCATGGCACCTCTCAGCAGCAGGAGAATGTATCTTCCCCAGAGGTGTGAGACATGAGCCATTTCAGAAAACATTTTATCAGAAAACACAGTAGAAACTGTTGTCACCAGCCTAGTTATAAATACAATTTGAGCTTAGTTTCAGGAGTTAATTGTGGAATTTCTGTCAATTTCTATGAAGCCAGGAAAATATCCCAAAGTGCAAAGTGTTTTGGAAGGGTCCTTGGGTATTTTTTATCATCCTTTTTATGCAACAGGTCTTACAGACCCACAAAACCAAGCATTTTTCAGTTTCAGCATTAGCATTTAGAATTTATTGTCAGGAAACTGACTGAATGAACACTGCTCTTTGAAAGTTTTCTTTAATACTTATTGATTATTTGAGTGTGTAATTTTTTGTCTGTCTAGAATGAATTTATGGTAGTGGTTTATATGAGTGATAAAATAAGAATAATGCAAGAATTCTTATGAATACTTAACACTGTTGAGGGCAGACTCAATTTTCTTATCTGCCTTTTAAAATCCTGGTATTTTGACCAAATACCTTGAACCACCTCTGTAACAGCACGCTCTTTTTAACAATTTAGATATAAGCTCTCTGGTGAAGAGGCAATCTTTTCATCCCAGGTGTGCACAAGCCATAGTACAATGAGGCCCTAGCTTTAATTTCTAAGTTCTATTCAGAAAAAAATAATTATTGAAATTGTGTGCAGTGCACTTCCATGAATTTGGATGGGAGAGAATAGTGAATTGTCCATTCAGCTGTCTGTCTCTGCCGGATGCACGTAGGATGGTTCATGGGCAGTCCGTGCTGAAAGGACGAGACTGGACTCTTCAATAGTTTTGTCTTTGGATTATTTATTATTTCTTATCTACAAAACTGCTCTCTCTGCCCAGCCTGAATCTGCCCAGCAAGGCAGCCAAAGGCACTCTGACCGCCCAAGGGGCGGCCGTGTCTTCTTATAGTGAAGACTACGTATAACATATTTACCTTTTTTCCCCAATACCTTTCACCCTTGTTAGCAAGTGCACTTCTACCCTAAACCAATCCCCAAGTGCCAACATCACAGAGAAGATGGATGACAAGAAGAAGAAGAAGGAAAGAACCACGAGACCGGTCCTGAATCCTCCATTTTGTCTCCAAAACCCCCCTGTACCAAAATCCTAAAGTCTACATTTTTCACCCTGTGAACAAACCATTCAAACCCAAGTGATTCCCACAAACAGGTGGCAGATCCCTAAAAGGGTCAAAGTCAAGCCACCAGGTGCTTTTGGCAACATTCCAGGACCTCTGAGCCCCCTAAGGGTTCTCTCGGTAACTCTGGACATCCGGAGTGATGAGCTGAATTCCCACAGTGAATGTCTAAGAAAAGATGAAAAATATGCTAAAATTTTGGGTACTAATAGATCAAACCTGGCTTTTTAAACATGTGCCCTACAGAGGTGTTATTACTGATTTTATTGTGGATGTGCTTGACTCTGTTTAAAGGGTTGTGGTATGTTTTTCTGCGACGAAGAAGAATTCAGAGAGCTCTTCAACAAAAAAAGACGAGTTGGGAGTAACACTTCCTCAGCACCAGTGCTTCCCCTCCCCTTCTGAAGGGAGACCTCAATTCATCTTTTGATAGCTGTTGATTCAGATGGAACTGTGAATGCATAAGGAGAACCTATTTTCTTTGTTATTTCTAGCCCTTAACACATTTTCTTGCATTACAGTAATATCAGAGTTATGGTAGGTGTCTTTAATGAATATTTTTTTACTAAATTCCTCATCTTGTCAATGTCTGAAAAGAGCACAAAAAATCCCTTCCTAATCTGGGGATAACATTTAAGTTACATTTGTCAAGACTCTTCTGTACTCATAGGTATATGTTTAAATCTCAACAAGAATATTTCTTCATATTCATGATATTGATAATGATAGTGCTAGCTGTATCTGTTGATTTTGACACATTTTGTGAATAACAGAGGAATAAAGAATGTCTTAGAACATCACTAGAGGTGGTACAGACAGCTCTAGAAGTGGAACGAATTATTTGCCTCTATGTTGAATGCAAAATTTTATCTGTGTCAAGTACAAGAAATCCTTGAGGTTGCACGACCTTGTGTTTTTCTGACCACCTAAACATAGTATTTTTGGTTCAGAGAAGTTTTGTTGAATATATAACTCAAAAAGACTTTTCCTGGTAAATGCCTAGCAGAACTAATAAGAGAAATTTTTTACAACAGGAGATTTTTCTTTTCCTCTTTCTTCCTGTGACATTAACATTGGAGACAGGTGTGCTCCTCTTCCCAAACCTCATTTAAAATTTAATTATATTTTATGTCTCAGTTAATGACTACTGTATATTTCTCATCAGGAAAGTTTTATAGAAGACTATTCTTTGTTTTGTACCTATAGATCAATATTAAGAAATCTCTTTTCTCTCTTTGTCTTTGAGGTCTTAATATTTGGTTAAGTTAAAATAAAAAATATCAGAATTATTTCTCTTCAGTTTGCATACATCCTCAAACTCTTTTCTGTTTCTTCCAACAGCTAATTCAGTATACCATCAAGTGTTTTGTTATTCTGAAAGAGATGCTTTTAATCAAAAAGTTGTTTTAAATCTGTTGAGTTATGCAGTAATCTAAATATGTACAGTCTGGCAATATTGACAAAATTAAATTTTCTGAAGTTCCATTAAATCATACTCCCTTCAAATGAGACTTGAATTTTCATAGCAGTTAAAGCTGAAAATATTCAAAGCAGCTAGCTGAGTGTTGGATGGTTAAAGTGCATTTAAAATAGTTTTTTCTGGAGACATCTACTTCCTTTAGAATGTTGTGTACTGCCTCACAGAAACCATTATATTTTCATTGCAAAAATTAAACCTCATTTGGGTATTTGCCAACTTCAGTTCATTGGATCTTTCATTTCAAGAGCATTAAGAAGCTTTAAAAGACATTATCTATGTTCTACATTGTGATGGAAAATATGGTAGACAATGACATAAAAAAATAGTGTTAACAGTATGAACATGTCCCTCATTGTGGTCTTGCGGTTGTTTTGCTGTTGGCCTTGGGAAAATTGTTCCCATTTTGCAGTTCTGTGAAGAAAACCAGAATATTTCATCAGTTTAATCAAAAATGCACCAGTTTCCATTTCTTGGTGTAAGCATTTTCAGAGGTGTATTGAGTGGCAGAAAACTGTAGTGTGTTATCACCTTACTGCCAAGAGGAGTCCAAGGGGCCAGGGACGGACAAGAGAGAGGGAGCAGACTTATTTGTTAATTGAAATTGCCTGAAAAAACAGTGTTCTACCACAAAGAGATTTCATGAAGACAAAATATTTTCTATTAATTTAGGGTCTATCTGCTACTTTATACAATTCAGTCATCCAGTAACAAACATTGTGGATGTGGGCATCTTTTTAGTTAGGTTTGCTTGTTTTTGTTTTGGGGTTTGTTTGAGGTGGATGTTTGGTTTGTTTTGTTTTTTTTTTTTTTTTTTCAGTAAAACCTACCAGCAATAACCTACAAATTTTCAAGATATTTCTAGCTGAAAGAGAAAAGAAAGGAAAGAAAGAAAAGAAAAGAAAGAAAGGGAGAAAGGAAGGAAGGAAGGAAGGAAGGAAGGAAGGAAGGAAGGAAGGAAGGAAGGAAGGAAGGAAGGAAGGAAGGAAGGAAGGAAGGAAGGAAGGAAGGAAGAAAAAAGAAAAGAAAAGAAAAGAAAAGAAAAGAAAAGAAAAGAAAAGAAAAGAAAAGAAAAGAAAAGAAAAGAAAAGAAAAGAAAAGAAAAGAAAAGAAAAGAAAAGAAAAGAAAAGAAAAGAAAAGAAAAGAAAAGAAAAGAAAAGAAAAGAAAAGAAAAGAAAAGAAAAGAAAGATTTTCTTTGGAATATTAGACTTCACATTTATATAAGATTCTCTATCCTCTCTCTTGCTCATGATTGAGTACCAGAACAGGGAGCTGAAACCTACAAAATGCAATTCCAATTATATTGTCATGTCTGTTCACAGCCCTAAAATATATAGAGGGCATATTTTGGATGAAATTCCCAAAGAAATTATGGAGAAAATCCGCAATCCACAATGGAGAAGAATGTTAGGCTATCAAGTTTAAAAATAGCCACAGCACTTCAGCTGGTGAGCAAAGAACTGTTAACAAAATTCTTGTTAATTAGATTAAAAAATGAAGTTTATTGCATATGGATTACATGCTTCCTAACATAATGAAAAATACCCAGCTCCTTGTAGTTGTTGTTACAAAAGCACATACATTTTTTATATTGCTTAAAATATTTTTTCCCTAAGGTATTAGGGTGGTTTTTTGTTTGTTTTGTTTTGTTTTGTTTTGTTTTGTTTTTAATTCAGGAGTGTATAATAATATTGGAGTTAGAATAAGAAACCAGACTAATTTTTGTTGACATTATTATTTTGACATATTGACCATGGACATGTAGGTGACAGATAGGGTAAGAGTTATGTTAGTGACCTCATCTACTTATAGATAACTGTTGTCATTTATTTGATATTTTATTTTTATTTTGAAAGAAGAATCAAAACCAGAAAATGCTTTGGCAAAACTTTATCAATTGATCATTCCATTGACCTTACTGTATCTGTGAGCTCTGAAGCCAGTTTCCATGTTCTCATGAGAATCCTTAGCCTTGTGATTTTTAAACTCAATATACAAAACTCTACTGCTCTGTAGTTAATTTGAAAATCACAGAACTGGAAGTCTTGGCAGTGGCATCTATAACAACATCTCTGTGCTCTTCGGCCCAAGTGAAATACCTAAGGCACTAAGCTGACAAAGTATTATAAGGAACTTCAGGAAATTTGTTAGAGACCTGCGTAGGGAAGTGCCACCAGTGCATGGTTGAAAACTATGGGAAGTTTCTTTCCTTCTTGTAATTTAGAAATTAAAGTAATATTAAAAAGTAAGCTATATCAGGGTTTACACTGCATAAAAAATACAAGTCAACTCCAGTTTATGAGTAAATGATGGAATTTTGAATCAGGACATTTAATTATTTATGGAATAAAAATCAGACTAGGTTTATTTTTCAATAATGTATTAACGTTCCTGCATACCAAGAATAGAAAATGGACAATTCTGCTGTGAAGAAAGCCTGTATTCACTGTTTTAAATGTAACCTTTTATGTTACAGAATGTGTTCTAATTAGTAACTTCCAAACATACTGTGTATGCATATTGCAAGTAACAAATACGGAAATTAGATGTATTTTGTTATGTCAAAATTTTTCTTTCTCTTTTCTCCAGTAACTGACAGCTCTAAAATTCATGAGATTGGATATTCTACCTCATAGAATGTAGCTGTCATGGCATATTTATGAAGTTGAATAGTATAAATCTGTACATTCATAATGCCACATTTTATCTTAATTTTAGACCTTCATATGGTAATATAGAAAAGGAAAATAACAGCTTTAATTATATGTAGTTTTACTTACAGATTAACTGAGATTAATTTTAAGAGATGGGTTGTAGAAAATAACTCTGGAACCCAGTATCCCAAGTATCCTAAACCAGTACAGTGGAATTTACAGAAATGTGTCGGACTTTTAATTTTTCATTCCTTATTGCTACTATTTGAGTTTGCACAGTCTGCTACAGAAATGTAATGTGATGTGAGAGCCTTTTTCTCTTTATGTGCCCAAGGAGACCACAGGTGTGTTAAGACTGTGTTTCTCATAGATAAACCTGTTTGTTATGGTTTGAGAGGACTTCATTTCAGGGAATTTAAGATTAAATTAGGCAGATAGATTAGATTAGGGCTAGATCAGGAAACTGTTTTCACTTTAGCTGGTTTTCAGGTTATTTCTGTGGTTATTGCACAAAACACAAGCTCATCTCATTTTGAAATAGCTGCTCTTGTTAGCTGATGTAATTTTTAATCTGAATTTGCCTTTTGCAATATTAACTGTATCCATCAAACATTCAGATTATTAAAATTGAGCAAGAGATCTATTTTCTTGTCAGAAATTCATGAGATAAAGGAAAAAAGGGTTCTTCAGGGTTTAATTATCATCTTTGCTTTGTTTTATATATATAGCTTAGCTGGAAGAAATCTATATTGATTCTAGAAATAAGTATCCCTACTCCCATTATTTTCATTTAAATTATTTTTATTTACCATATTGCCATGGAACTTGTTAAAAAAAATGGCTGTGCTGTTAACCTGGCATTAAGACCTGCAGGTCTTACTCCCAAGTGTAAATCCCATGGATCTTAAGATATTCAGGAGAATTTAGGATTTATAAGCAAAGATGAGTTATTCTACTTTTTGTCTCTGCTGAGAAAGCTCATTCTGATGCAGGAGAGCCTTCCAAAGTGCTGCAACTTCAAGTCATTTCTTTAGCATAAGAAGTGGGGCATATTAAGATTCCTAAGAAGAGATTTCTGACAGGAGCACCTTGATCCTGCTGCAGAATTCAGTTTTCTCTTAATGATGTGCCAGAAAGGACATATGCTGATCTTCACTTATTCTCTGTGTGACAAATGCCTGATTTTATCAGAGAACTCCAAATTACACAGTTTTAGGACATCATATATGTGTATGGTATTCTGGAAGTCATCCTACACATTTGCACATATTTGGAAATAGGCAACCAAAAACTGAAGCTCTTTATTTGTTTTGTAATACATGGTGATTTTAATCACTGTAATTTTAATATAATAACTATTATTTTCAGTGGGTTTTTACAAACAAAATATTTGGTGTAATTTTTGAGGAACATTATACATGCTATTAAAAATTCAGATGACATTAAAAATTCAGATGACCTCTGCATAGGGAATACTGATAAATTGCTGACTGCACATGGACAAAATATTTAAGTACAAAAATTGGTATGTAACCTATCTGTTTCTAAAAATGGTGACAATAGTGTGTTTGCACCTGTAATCTAGCTGCCTACATAGTTTAGCTGATATTTTATCTAATATTTAAATCCTTACTAGATGTAAAATGTCTTTTAATAAATAAATAAATGAATATCTGAAATGTTGCTAGACAGTTTATAACTTTAAATGTCTTAGATGAATTGTTGGTGACCTTCACACATGGTCTATTTTCCTGCATTTCAGCTTAAAATCCAAATGTCAAATTCTGGAGTAGCTTCTGAGATACTTCAATCAGAGAACGTTAAAAAGCTGAAATTGTTTATTTATAAACTATAGAAACGTTCTTCACCAGAATAAGGAGTTATTTTTTCACCCATATGTAGATTTATATATTTCTAAGTTATTTTTTGGCCTCTAGTACTTTTCTAAATGAATTTACTTCCAGCAGCCAGAAGACAAGGTTGCATTTCAAATGTGTTGCAATATAATTTATGCAGGTTCTCGAGATCTGCACTATCAGTACAGTAAAAATTTCCAGTCTATAACATGCCACTTACTCCTTCTAAGATGTATGCCTCCAAAACTTTTATGCCTAAAATGATGCCTTCAAAACTTTTTTCCACCTCATTTGGCTAAATAGTCCTTTTGCAGCCATAGTGTTCTAAAGATTTAGATCAGCTACAACTCTATCCATGTTCACAAATAAACAAATGGTTTGGGTTGCAAAGGCCCTTAAAGCTCATCTCGTTCCAACCCCTTGCCATGGGCAGGGACATCTTCTACTAGACCTGGTTGTTCAAAGTTCCATCAAGTCTGACCTTGAACAGTCCCAGGGATGGGCATCCACAACTGCTGTGAGCAATCTGTCAATGCCTCAACAGCCTCACGGGCAAGAATTTCTTCCTAAAAACTGATCAAACCTACTCTCTGTCAGCTGGAAGTCATTCTCCCTTGTCCTGTCACTCCATGTCCCTGTAAAGAGTCTGTCCCTGTAACCTATTAATATTTATGAGAATCATAGAAAGTTGGACTTGGTCTACTGATATGTTTGCAAACCATTATGCTCCCCTAGCAACCACTAAACAAAGCCAATTAGAAAGACATTGTTATGGCTATGCTCCTAATAAGGCTGCTCAGAGCTGCAGCCTATTAAGGTGACTATTAAGTGACTGTCAAGTGTAACAAGTGACTAGCAACTTTCTTCCATTCCAAGAGCGCTAATTTTGTCTTACATTGCTCCCTATCAGTTTTTGTTAATAATATTGTTTACAAAGTTTGTATTTTTATTAGAAAACCAATGTCCTGTATTTTTCAACATCATCTCCTTCTATATTTTAGTCTCCAAATCCATCCTGTGATCTAATACAATGATTCCAAATGTTTGAAAACATAATTCCTAGGTAATTATCCATAACTGGCCAATTAGGGAGCCAATTAATAAAGCTTTGCTTTTGTGTTCCACTATTTCTGAAAGGAGAGATTAAAAAAATTGATAGATATAATTACTGGTGATTCCCCAACTTCCCCAATATCTGCTGTAAATGTCTGCTGTGGGTTGTCCTTGGTTGGCTTCCAAATGCTCTTGGACTCTCCCTCCACAACTAAAGAGGGGAGGAGAAACAAAGATAGAAAAGTCCATGGCTCATAATGAAGGAGAATTCACCTGCCATTACTTACAGGCAAAACAGACAAAAGCAAAAATAATTTCATTTATTGACAATTAGAATATATTTAGATGGCAAAAAACAAAGACAAATTAAAGCAGCCCCTTCCTTTATTCTCCCTTTTCCAAGGCTCAATGTCATCTCATCCTGAACTCATCTCCCTCCCGGCTCCTGAGCAGCACAATGGGATGGGGAATGTGAAGTTGTAGTCAGTTCATGGCTGTTCCTCTCTACATTTTCATCCTTTTCGTGCTTTTTTCTTGCTCCATCATGGGACCTTCAGATCTTCAGTCCACAGGCTGCAGTCCTTTAGGAAAAACTTACTCCAGGGTAGTCTCTCCATGCAATTCCATAATGATTTATCCCCTGGATCTCATGTGCCGTCCGCCAATGGGAACAAGGGGACAACTTTCTTTGCCACGCTTTCCTCCAGAGGCTCCCAGGGAATTCCTGCTGGGACACCTGGAGCATCTCCTCTCCCTCCTACTCTCCCCTCAAGGTTCTCAGGGCTGTCTCTTCTACTGTTCCCTTCACCATTCTGCCCTCCCTTAGAGGGACACTGCCATCATCTCTGGGGCTCAGCCATGCCCTGTGGTGGATTGGTTGGAGCTGGTGGAACCAGCTTCGCCCCACATGAGGCAGCCCCTCCACACAGGGGCCATCTGCAGGGCCACTGCACAAAATTAAATTATAAAGAAGGAAAGCAGCATATCTAGTATTTTATGCTGTTAAAATAAAATCTGGGGAAAATCAGTTTTGCCACTTAAGGAAGTCTAAGTAGTACACAGAATTGGATGAGGACCTGACTGGGGGGAGCAAGATTCTCTCCCAGTGTTTTTAGTCTGACAGTGAATTAACAGTCATAACAGTCTGGTCTTACATTACCAATCATCTGCCTGTCAGCATAATTTTCTAATTCAGTTTTTTTTTCTGTGAAACTGAAAAGAATCAGAGATTGCTCTGACTCTACCAATATTTGAAAAGCTTCCATTTGGGAGTATATTCCAGAGAAACTCTTGGAATATACTCAAGGTCTTGGCCCGTGTTAAAAATCATACGCAGATGAGTGGAAAGGTGGCCTTAAGAGGTCATGTAATCTGCATGCCACTGAGGAATAGGTGTCTACTCGACAAATTTCCAAACTCTGTAACTTCCAGCAGAAAGTCCCATCTCACACCATGGTGATGGACACTGCTATCCATGAAGCCACAAGGTGCTGCTATCACCAGCTCATTGTCCTTGCCACCAACTAACATGTCTTGTTCCAAGGCTCATTCTGAGAGTAAGCTATTTTCCTACTTACAAATTGTGAAGTGCATATTTGAAAGAGATTCACTACAGCAACAGTATCTTGTCAGTTACGTTGACTTTTTTCCTAAGAATTATAGGAATTGGTCTTCATAGCAATTTGACTTAACAGAATTACATTGTACAGTAGATGTAAGCTTCACATTAAACTGATGCAGGTGTAGGTAGAAAAAAAAGATATAGAAACATCTAATGATCACCATCAACCATGAACTAAATTTTAGTGTTCATATAAAATGAGAAAGTTAGAGATTTTCAATCTGCAAAATTCAGAGCAGGATTACTTATCGTAATTCAAGCTTTCTCTACTCTTTTTCTTGTCAGACTTCTAAATAAGATCTTGATTTCCTTTCTCCACCCTGTCTTGAATCACTTCCAAATGAATAAATCCTGAATCAAGCACCAACTATCAGTTTATTGATGTTCCTGCAACAGCTGATGCAGAAAAGAGTTCCTAGTCAAGTAACTACAAAAAGATCCAGCATAACTCTGTACCAAAAGTAATATTGCTTACATTGTGTGGTCTGAAAGCTGACTGTTTGATGAGATTACAAGATAGATGCCCAGAATTTTAATGAAATATTTAGCATAAATAAATTTGTAATTGTCTTGTATATGTATAGCTGTTTTGACACATGCCAGACCAAATGAAATAGTAAAATTTCTTTGGCTATTGGGACACTCCAGCTTACAAATGGACATACCTGAATAATGCCACTAGAATATCATTAAAATATTACATATCAAGTGGAATAAAATCTCCATCTTTTTCAGTGCGCAGTTTTTTTCTTACTTGATAGATGATATACATAGCAAGTATGAATTTGCACATTTTCTTCTTGCATGCCAATAACAGGCCAGAAAAAGGTGACAATAAGATTCAAATGAGCTCATAATAACAGAGCAAATTTCAAGCCATTTTTTAGGAGGTTTGTCTTGAAGTTCTGAGGTAAAACCTGCTGCAGGTGCTAATGAGTGGCATTGATACACTAGGAAGAAACTTCCTAAGCTCACAATCAGTCTAGCACACACATTATGTGTTTTGCTTTAGAATGAACTAAGTTCTTTTATCCTGGATTATAATGCTTGTCAATAAAGTGAAACCAAGGTGATTGTTGATCTTTGCTTGAGTGAGTTAATGAAAGTAAAGCTGACAATGATTTGCTGAAATTATCCCCTGAAGGTACAGTGCTGTACTGCTTGCCCATTGGTATCTCATACTGCCTCAGTGCTCCTGAAGTTTTATGGCTAATGATACAGGAAAGTTGTAGCTAAATTTATATTTATGTGAAGACCATCAGTGATATATATTATTGTAATCATTTGGCATATGAACGAGATATAAACACTTCAGATGAAAACATATGTGCCTATTTTATTACAAGAATTGGAACATAAATTGTTCACAAACTAGCTCTCATCTTGGTTAATGGCAGTGTTATTGCACCATCTAAGGCAATGAGTAGGAGAATTTAAGCATTGGTAGAAATCTGTGGCATTTCAGTGCCACCTATCACAGCAGTATTTGGCAGGGTTATTTAGTGTTATTTTTCATGTTCTGTGCCTTTGCATATTGTAATCATTGAGCATATTCCATGCACCTAATACAAAAAGGGAGGTAAAATATAGTTGAAAGAATAGGACTTTGATATACCCTAACAGTTAGCAATGATAATTATAATTTGAAAATATTAAGGCTGTGCCTTAATATTAGCTGTTGGAAGTAAAAGTTTGTGAGGCTTTTTACTGAAACGCAAGTTTCCTCTGGAAAAATAAAAGTCACAAATAAAAATGTTGTTGGTAAAGCAATCTTGAAGCTTTCACTTTATCTTCTGAAAGAATCTAAAATAATTTTAATAGCCAATTGTGCATATCTGAAAAGTTGGCTGTAAGAATGAAGTTTATTTTATAAGGAAATGACTCATAGTTGTAGGGAAAATAATGATCTCACTAAGTCCTGGAAAGATTTCACTGGTCACAGGGAAGGAATTCAAGTAGCATAAAAGAACAAACACTGAAAAGTACGAGGTTAAAAAGTAGATTTTATTCCTATTGTAGCTTCAAATTGAATCCTGAAGACTTCTTCAGCAGTAGGAATAGATACTTGAAAATAAAAATGTATGTATTACAGCCAGGATGAAGACTGAATCTAAAATGTCTCAAATGCCTCCTAAGATTAGCCCAATAAAAATTCATTGTGATTTGCAGCAATAAAACTTATGAGTTTCACAGTTCTTTATCAAAACCACCAAAAATGAACCAATTTGCAACAGTTATTTTGTTTAGAAAAAGCTAAAAATGTCTTTCTTAGAAATATTTTCCAGTACCCTTCTAACAGGATTACAATCTTCCCTGTACTAAAAAAGTAAAGGCAGAATTATTGTATACGGATTAAAAAGGAAGAATTTTCTTCTCTTTATGTACTATACAAGAGGTTTTACAGTATAATTTTCCAGTCTTATTAATTTTTTTCATATGTCTTCACAGAACAAATTAATTATAATAACAGATAGTATAATTATTTGTTCAGTGACTGCATAATAAGATTGCAGCCTAGACAAATTCAAGCTATATGCAGATTCTACTCTTTGAATGCTATTAGATTGAGTTGCTGTTCTGCTCAAAATTCTTTTCCATTGGTTATTCCAAGTGTATAAAATGTTCAGATATCTCATCCGAAGCTATATCATTATCGATATTAATATCAACAAGATATTAAAATGTGTTATTGTCTAATATCAGTTACTCTTCTTGAAGTTGCATCTCTGACTCTGATCTTACAGGGATGTCCAATTTTTTTATGTATAACCCTTAAGACTGTTTTAAAAAACATAATCAATCAGCTCTGCTCCAGAAAACTCTACATCAAAGTCTACACAAATTAAAATTTTAAAAAATGAAAGTGGGATGAGAATACCAAACCTTAACATTAGGAAATGTAAAACATAGTAAATATGTCAAAACTAGTTGTCATCTTTGATAAACCCATGTGTCTTGAATTTTTTATATGACTGAATGTTCCACAGAATATTTATCATTTTCTAATGTAAAATTCAATATTCTTAATATTGATGCCTAAAACTTTAAAAATATATTTTAAAGAATGAACCCAAATATGAAGTGTTTGCCAAATAATGATATAAAAGAGCTATCAGAGATAATGTCTTTTGTAAAAATCATCAGTGCATATCTAAGGGAAAGTAGAGTCATTATGTTTAAAATCTACAATCCTAATAGCAAGAAACAAGTTTTGCTTTGTTCAAAAATTGTACAAATGCAATAACTCTTCTGTAGTATCTAAAGATTATTAAAAGTAAGCTTATGTTGTCAACAATGATCTTTTTCCATGAACAGATATGGAATATTCGAAAATACAGATGGAAAGCTTCGGGTCTAACCTTTACCTCCAAAAATACTAGCTTCTAGTTGTATAAAATAACTAACAAAATGTAGGTATTTTTGCATGTTGGCATCACTATTTTACTGTGAGAGTTACATATGTATACATACTCTAATCTCTATATTACACTGGGAATTCTTCTCTTGGTTTTGCAGGGCCTCACATCAGGGTTGAATTCTGTTTTCAGCATTTGTTTTAGACAACCTTTCTTATAGTTAATCCCAAAACACAGTCATTGAGTGAAAGGTTTTAACTGCACTAATAGCTCTCGGATGAGAAAACAGGCAAAAGCTTAAATTATAAATAGGTAGCAGTAATGCATACTGTGCATTTTTCATGTTCCTTAATACACCTTTATTGCTGTAAGAAGCTATACACTTCAGTTCCTCATTTGTAAATGGGCTGTGCCAACTGAAAATGAGAAAAATATTTTCTAGTATATTTGCCTGCAAGGAAATTTTCTATTCAGTGTATGTGTATATTTCATTTAAACAATATACTAATAGCAGTTTCTTGGTCCAGCAAAATAAAGGCAAATTATTTTATTCTGTAAAAAAAATGCATAAATGTGTAAATAAATAAAAAATTTTATGCTCAGACTTCTAGAGATGAGTTTTTATATGATCTCAATTTCTATATGCAGACTCTGAACTGCAAAACTGCCTCCGATATCAATAAAGTGCACAAGCACTATAAGTAAGCCGTGAAATACTAATTTCTAATCACAAGATTCAATTTGCAATCATTTTGCTGATTGAAAAAATGCCTCTTTCCCCTTTTCATGTAATTTAGGTCTCTCAAAACAGCAAGAAAAACGTGTGCTCAATGGAAAGCATTCTATGTCCATACACAGACTGCAAGCTTTATAAGGTGCCTTATCATTTTAAGTAGGATTGGCTATCTGCAGTTTGTTGTGCTTTAATGCTGTGGTAGGGACAGGTCGTTCTGTACCAATTGTCATATGACATACATCATATGTCACCTACATGAATTATTGGGGCAATACAGTGAATAAAGTGTGGCTGAGACAAGCAAGTGTTTCTGAATATCTGAGGCACACCAGAACAAAATAGTCATTGAAAGAAGGATTATGCTCTAGGATTGGTCAGTGGGATCAGTTGAAACTTAAAAAAAAAAAATTGCCTGACAAAATAAGACTGGTGTTTAAAGAGTAAGAAGTAACAGAGAAAAGATGGATTGCCTTATTTTGTCAATATTAGAAACATGAAAGTGGAATTTTTTTTGTGGCAAATTAGACAAAGTTGAAGCTCCTTCTTTGGCTACAAAACATTCCACCTTTTCACCTTTTTAGTTTCTAACTAAAAAAAAGTGCTGTGAGTGCAGATTAGATATTGATTACTGAAATTGTTTAAGTTAAAATGTTTTATTTGCTGCTAGAGCAGCAAATTCAGGATTTTTTATTTCTCTGAAATTGTCTAGGTTTATGTGGACTGTCTAGTCCTGAAGCTTCTTTCCAAGTTGTAGTAATCCATTACCTGTCTCTAAAACATAAAGAAAACTCTAATTCATTTTTTTGTTGCCATTCTTTTAGAGCCAGAGAACATGAGCTATTGAGCAACTACCACTCTAACTAAAGGCTGTAAGGAGTAAAATCCTTCAGCAGCACATTTTAAAACTAGGTTTTAAACTTCAGTTATCCTGTTTCATTGATATTACCTACCTGCCTGGCATTAGAATTGATAAACCTCAATTATTGCCCTTTTGAAGTTTTATTTATCTTCAAGATATGTGCTGAATATCTTCTATCTATATATTTTGCATTACAATTTTTAAAACACGCAGAAGAGGGTTCTGAGTCATTTTCTCATTGAGAGCAACTGCCTTTCCCTGAGTTCATCAAGGCAACAGAAAAGTAGGAAAACATTATAATATAAACAAGATAGCCTTCTAGAATGTAAAATAAAGACAGAAGAGCTATTTGTCAGTCCCCTTCTTCTGGAATGATCCTGGGGTTTGGATGAGAAAGACAGGAATTTAAACCTTTCCACCAAACACTAAAGGCAGCAATGACAGATTGGTACAGGTACAAAAACCAGCAGACTTTCAAGAGGCTTTTCTGTTGTCAGAGACAGATATTCTTCTTAATGAGGATGGTAGAGACATAGAAAGAGTGGTTGAACTTGTAAAGTCTCTGCTGGCCTTGTGATTTGCAATGACTCAGAGGAGATCCTTCTCTTCAAATCTTCATTATATTCTCATAACCTTCTCTTCTCTTGAAATATTTGTAGGTATTTGTATTAATGTACTTGCAGGTATTGGTATTAACCCTACGGTGTGAAGTACTGAGAAAGCAGCCACACTTCAGTGTCTTTAAAATCATGGAACAGATCCTCCTGGAATACATGTCCAAGCATATAGAAGACAGGGAGATGATCAGATACAACCAACATGGCTTCAACAGGGTCAAATTGTGCCTGACTGATCCTGTGGCCCTCTACAGTGAAAATGGTAAGACAAGAGCTGCAGCTGTAAACTATCTTGACTTCTGCAGGGCATTGGACACACCCCCACACAACATTCTTGATACTGCATTGGAAATATATGGGTACAACACATAAACTCTTGATGGATTAGGAATTGGCTGGATTGCCACATCCAGACTGTGTCAATAATTCAATATCTGAGTGTAAACCAGTAACAAGTGGAATTCCTGAGGGGTGCACACTCGGATCAATACTAGTTAATATTTACAGTGGTGATATAGTGTGATCGAGGCACCCTTAGCAAGTCTGCTGCTGACCCCAAGCTGTGTGGGATGACTGATGTGCTGGAGGGAAGGGATGGCATCCAGAGGGACCTGGACGGGCTTGAAGAGTGTGCCTGTGCAATACTCACAAAGTTTAACAAGGAAAAGTGCAAGGTGCTGCACCAGGATCGGGGCAATATGCAATAGTAATATAGGCTGTGTGATGAGTAGATTGAAAGCAGCCCAGCAAAGAAAGACTTGGAATTTCTTGTGGTTAAAAAAATGGACAAGAGCTGGCAAAGTGTACTTGCATCTCAGAAAGTGATCCGTATCCTGACCTGCATGAAAAGTAATTTGGCCAGCAGGTTGAGGGAGGAGATTCTCCCCCTCTACTCTGCTCTCATAAGACCCCACCTGGAGACTGGCTCTGGATCCAGCACAAGAAAAAGACCTGGCCATACTACAGTGGGTTGAGAAGATGGATAGAGTGCAGGAACATGTCTCCTATGAAAAAATGCTGAAAAAGCTGGATTTATTTAGACTGGAGAAGAAAAGGCTTTTGGGAGACCTTACTGTGGCTTTTCACTATTTAAAGCAGGGATTATAACAAAGATGGAAAGAGACTTTTTACCAGGACTGTAATGATAAGAGTCAATGTTTTCAAACTTGTAAGACTGAACATTAGGGAGAGATTTTTTAAGGTGAAGGTAATGAGGCACTGGAACAGGCTGCCCAGACAAGTTGTTGATGCTCCATTCCACAAAGTGTTTATGGACAGGCTGGATGGAGCTTTGAAAAACCTGATCTAGTTAAAGCTGTCCCTATCCATGGCAGGATGCAGATCAGAAAATCTTCTGATCTACAGTCTGAGGAAATTTGTAAAACTCAACTTTTTGGCTTCTTTTCACTGTAAAGCACTTTGGTCTGTGCCAGTTTGATTCCTCTAACACTGCCATTCCTTTAACTAAAGGATTGTCTATTTCCTCAGTGCCCTATCTGTTGTCTGGAGAGAACAACAAATCATGTGGTTGATTGGAGGCCAGGAGGCCTCCTGATGAATATTGTGAGTGGTGAAGACGAGAAGGGCAAATTTAAGAAAAAAGCAGAGACAAGCACCTGCTGCACAATTCTCTTTCTCTTCCTATCTCACAAAAAGTCACTTCACAAGAATAATTCTCAAGTATTATAGGCAGATTGAGTTCTGATTTTGTAACTCTTTGTGAGCTGGTGTGTTTGACTCACATGCTAAGGGCATCTCCTAGGAGTAGATTTCACAGTGCATCAGTGCTAAAAAATTCCACAAAGCTGAACTGCAGAAGAAAGATATGAATCTGTGTTTCAGTCTGTCTGTGCATATCTGCAAGAGCAGATCTAATTCATCAAAAATAGAAAAGCTGTTATTTCACAAAATTTTGTCTATTTAGTATCCATATTTTAACATAAAGTATTGCAGGGCTTTGTCTTACTTAATAGCAAGTGGAATTATTTCAAACAGTCAAAAAGAAATACACAGAAGTTAGATTTATAATGATGAGATAGGTTCAGCTCCTTGATTTAGAAAAGTGTTAGGAAAAGTTGTCTGTCTGACATGTTATATATCAGTAAACCTGTTGATTGGTGCCAAGGTTGATTTCAAGTAAGCCTAATTTTTTTGGTATTATCTCAGATTCTAACTGCATTTTTACTTACATAATTCACTAAATCTATCCTCATACAGAATCTTCAGGAATTTTGCTTTATTAAGTCTCATCAGATAAGAGCAGTTATGGATATGACTACCAGTCTAAAGGGCTGACAAATCCAATTTGTCAAGCAGTTCTTACATTCTTTCTTACAAATCAATAACTTTTCCAACCCTTTCTTTTTTTGACAGGATATTTTTAAATTGAAATAACTTTACAACTTTTCACAGAAACTTGATAATGAGGATAGCTAGTTAATGAATGATAGTTTTAATAAACAAATATATTTTCATGTGCCGTATAGGAGGAATGTTCCGCTGAAGTATTTTCATGGATAAAGATAGATTTTTTCTGCTGAAAATACATTTTATATTTGTATACATATTAGATTTCTCAGTATTACTTTATTCTATTGACATTCATAACTACTAAATAAGTGTTGTGAAAAAAAACCCAGCAAAACCCTGAAAAACCTATGCAAATATGGGAATTTAGTTGGAATGTTTTATAAATTGAGTTAAACTTGTCAGCTTTAGGTTACATAATTTTAGGAAAATTGAGAAACACAAATAAAAGTGAGAGTGAGAAAGAAATTAATTAAAAAACATTTCACAGTAAACCAATTTACACAATGTAACGTAAACATTAACCAACATAAGTGATGTGATGGATAGGTGGTGTCAAAAGTAGAGAATATCATAAGGAATTTTAAGTGAAGTAGTATTGTTGGTTTACATTAAGTAGGAGCTTGTTTATGTTTAATATGTTATGTAAAAGCAATAGATCAAAGCCCTTAAAAAGCATGGCATGACAGAGGTTTCACAGTTTCAGTATTTGCTATGGGAGTTTTAACTAGCAGATATTCTGAAAAAACAGACTTTAAAGCTACTATCACAGAATCATAGAATGCTCTGGATTGGCAAGGACCTTGAGACCATGCCATGGGCAGAGGTAACTTCCACTAGACAGGGTGCTCAGAGCCACATCCAGCCTGACCTTGGACTCTTCCAGGGATAGGGCAGACCCAGCTTCTAGGAAACCTCTTCCAGGGCCTCACCACGCTCACAGGGAAGAGTTTTTTTTCTAATGTCTAATTGAAATCTGCTGTTTTTCAGTTTGAAGCCATTTCCCATTGTCATGTCACTCCAGGCCCTTGAAAATTGTGGACTCTCTTCATGTACTGGAAGGATGCAATTAGCTCACCCCAAAACCTTCTCTTTTCCAGGCTGAACAATCTCAGTTCTCTGAGCCTCTCCTCCCAGCAGAGCTGCTCCATCCCTCTGATCCCCTCGGTGCCTCCTCTGGCCTGGCTCCAGCAGGTCCCTGTCCTTGCTGTGCTGGGAGCCCAGAGCTGGATGCAGCCCTGCAGGGGGGGTCTCAGCAGAGGGGGCAGAGGGGCAGAATCCCCTCCCTGCCCTGCTGCCCACGGGGCTCTGGATGAGCCCAGCACACGGGGGGCTCTGGACTCCCAGAGCACATGGATGGGGCATGTCCAGCCTCTCACCCACCAGCACCCCTGTTGCAGACATCTTTTGTGAAAAATCCTTTCTTAGGATTTCCTTCTTCTGAGAGCTGCAGTTTCAGCAACAAAATGTAAACAATTGTTATCTGCTGCTGTGGAATGCAACAGGTGCACCTGTGATTGGCCCATCTCTGATGTTTATAGTTGGTGGCCAATCAAGGACTTCAGCTGTCCCGGACAGAGCCCAGGATAGCTGCTTTGTTATCATTCTTTCTATTCTATTCTTAGCTAGACTTCTGAGAACTTCTTCCTTCTATCTCTTTGTAGTATAGTCTTAATGTAATATATATATAATATAATAAATCAAGCCTCATTATGGAGTCAAGATTCTTGTCTCCTCTTCATCCTCAAAAACCTTCTTCCCTAAGCAACAATACACCCCCAAGTCCTTCTTGTAGGGCTGCTCTGTTCATCCCCCAACCAGGACTGATCTTGGGGTTGCCCTGGCCCAGGGGCAGCACCTTGGATTTAGTTGTGTTAAACCTCATAAGACTCCCATGGGCCACTTCTCAATCTTGTCCAGGTCCCATTCTAGAGAAGACTAGAATATATCAGGCACTTAAATCCTTTGTATAACAGCAATGAATAAATGAGATTTTACCTCTTATAGGTTCAGAAGCAAAGTTCCATTTTGCTGTGCATCACTATTTACAGAGCAGCCTAATTTGGGGTGCCCTGGTGAATCCAGCTCAGCCTTCCTCAGGCAATAGGTTTCTCAGCCACCCCATGGCATCTGCAACAGCCCAACACCTTCCCCCAGTAGTAGCAAATACAATCATATTTACTGGGCTACAGCTATAAAAGCTGATATGACTTCACCTAATTAGACTTAGCAATATCTTTGATGTATGGATTTAATGAAAAAAAATTTGCAATTATCAACAGTATGTGTTTAGCTTGTTATAAATGACTTTAAGAAGTCCAAACATTTGAAAAGATATGAAACTTTTAACTAATGGAAAATAGTGAATCTCTACTTTTACATTTTTGTTGAGGGGAAGCTGGAAGAGCAATTTATACATTCATCCTGGCTTGCAGCTTCACAGTCTCATTTTAAATTTACTCAGAAATCACAGGTTGACCCCTATTTATTTATTTCAAAGTATGTTTGAGGATAATGATAAGAAGAGGGGAAAAGTAAAAAACTGAATCATTCAGATAGTGAAAGCTGAATTTATCATTAATTGCATCTCCTGGGACATGCATATACTATGTAAATAAGAGTTAAGTATTTTATAAATAACATTTGCAAGTATAAGTCTGGCTTATTAATGATCCAGAATTCTTGCTCCAAGAGTTTTATCAAGGGTCAAATATATTTTAATCTAGATTTTCTTCCTAAAAATGCAGCACGTACATGTAACTGCTGACATTAAAGATTTTGAATCCACACTAGTTTGCTTTCTTAATCTTCCTATCAGCTAAACATTTTCAAAGAATTTTGCACAGCACCTGGCTGAATTTTTTAGAATGCCATCTTCTGAGGGTGAAAAGCATAAAAAAAGGTATTTTACGGGGCTAGCAAAAGGAAAATGCTATTATAACTTTCATGATAGAACAGTATGCTTCCAACTACATTAACTAGGTTTTTGGTGCCCTCTATGTTTTTGGCCACATTTCTACTTCCATTAATTCACGTTACCACTTTTCTGCCTACCTTGTTAATATTGAAGCTGCATGAATGAAAAATTCTCCAGGAGAAGATGGAAGAAAGTGTCCCCTTGTCTCTGGGGAGACTTTGCCTAGTAACTATTTCACATCTCACATGGGACAGGCAGTCAGGAGGAGGCCACCAAGGATGCTGCACTCCCCAGAGAGGTTTCTCCAATCAGTGGTGAAAGGTCTCCAGCAATAGGCTGCACTGGAAGGTTGGACTGGGCCAGTGGTCTCCTGTCAGCAGGAGAGACTTTGGGAGAAGACAGGGTCTATAAAAGTAACTGTGATACAATCTCTGGGGCTTTTAGGTCTTGTGTTTTTTGCTTCAGCTAATCAATTGAGCTTTTTGGCTTTGGGCATTTTGGCTTTAAGGTTTTTGGCTTGGGCTTTTTCAGAGTTGTCTTTTTGGGGCTTTTTGAATCTCAGGTCCTTTTGATTCTTTGTGTCTTTGTGTTTTTGCTTTGGCTGCAGGTTACTGAGGTCTGCTTCTTGCCCTGGCCTTAGCCTGTTTTTGTCCTTTTTGCCCCGGTTCCAGCCTGCTTTTTGGCTCTTCTGCCCTTGCTGGCCCTTGCTTGCCTTCACTCACTCCTCTCTCTTTCTCTCTCTGGGTGTTTGGCTAGACACTGGCTGCCCTTCACTGTCCTGCCTCCCTGTGTTCCTGCCCAATGTCCTTCCTGCTTTGTCCCTGTGTTCCTGCCCAAAGCCCTGCCTGCTCTGTCCCTGTGTTCCTGCCCAATGTCCTTCCTGCTTTGTCCCTGTGTTCCTGCCCAATGCCCTGCCTGCTCTGTCCCTGTGTTCCTGCCCAAAGCCCTGCCTGCTTTGTCCCTGTGTTCCTGCCCAATGCCCTGCCTGCTCTGTCCCTGTGTTCCTGCCCAATGTCCTTCCTGCTCTGTCCCTGTGTTCCTGCCCAATGCCCTGCCTGCTCTGTCCCTGTGTTCCTGCCCAATGTCCTGCCTGCTCTGTCCTTGTGTTCCTGCCCAATGCCCTGCCTGCTCTGTCCCTGTGTTCCTGCCCAATGTCCTGCCTGCTCTGTCCCTGTGTTCCTGCCCAATGCCCTGCCTGCTCTGTCCCTGTGTTCCTGCCCAAAGCCCTGCCTGCTCTGTCCTTGTGTTCCTGCCCAATGCCCTGCCTGCTCTGTCCCTGTGTTCCTGCCCAATGTCCTGCCTGCTCTGTCCCTGATTTCCTGCCCAATGTCCTGCCTGCTCTGTCCCTGTGTTCCTGCCTGAGCCACTTGCTGCTAACCCTGCTTCGCTGATCCAGCCCACGGCTGCGATTCCCTGTCCAAAGTTCTGGACCTCCTTCCCGAACTCCCACTCACTCACCTCATGTTTGGCCACCCATGGCATGGGAGCTGAGCTTGTGGAGCTCTCCCAGAGCTGCACAGGCTCCTCAGTGGGCAGCATGCACATTCCCCCACTGCGTGGATATTGACTCTCCCCAACCCTCTGGCACTAATGCCAGCTTTTTCTCTCTGTCTTCCTCCCCTCCTTCTCTCTCTCTTCCCATTTTTCTCAATTTTGCTTCCTCCTTTTCTGCCTTTTCTAGTCCTCTTTAGTAGGGCAACTTTTTTTTTTTTCTTTACCAATAATCAGTTTCCAGATACAATGTTTTCTCATTTGACTTAATTTCATCCCAGACCATCAATTTTTAAAAGAACTCCTCGCAGTTCTCCACAGTGGAACATGACAGTCTTCCTGTCTCATTTCTCTTATGAATCCACCCATGTTAAAATAAGATTTAGTTGGGCCAAAGGAGAGTGGTGTCAAGGGGTGCTTTTTGTATACTGTAGCTGATATATATTCCTTCAAGAAATAGAAGATTGTCTTCTGTGTTTCTAATTAATTTCAATGCAATTGTTTTCTCTGGTGTCTACAGGTCATCCCTGGTTAGGGGGCTCTCTTTTGGCTGGAAAGAGGCCCAGTGGAAAAGGATCAGGGGGTGCTGGTCAATAGCAGCCAAACATGAGCCAGCCGTGCCAAGGTGGGCAGGGAGGGCAATGGCAGCTGGGCTGTATCAGCAATGGTGTGGCAGCAGGACCAGGACAGTGATTGTCCCCTTGTACTGGGCACCAGTGAGACCACACCTCAAATCCTGTGTCCAGTTTTATGCCCCTCAATCAAAGAAAGAGACTGAGGGGCTGGAATGTGTCCAGAGAAGGGCAATGGAGCTGGGGAAGGGTCTGGAGAACAAATCTGATGAGAAGTAGACATGAGGGAGTTGTGTGGCGTCAGCCTGGAGAAAAGGAGGCTCAGGGAGAACCTTCTGACTCTATACAACTCCCTGAAAAGAAGGTGTGACCAGGCTCTTCTTCCAGGTAACCAGTGACTGGACAAAAGGACACAGCCTCAAATTGCAGCAGAGGAGGTCCAGGCTGGACATCAGGGGGAATTTCTTCACTGAAAGGGTTGTTAAGCATTGTAACAGCACTGTCCAGGGAAGTAGTGGAATCGCCATCTCTGCAGATGTTCAAGAAATGACTGGATGTTACACTTAATGCCATGTCCTGTTGACAAGCTGGTGTTTGGACAAAGATGGGACTCAGTGATCTTGGAGGTCTTTTCAAAACTTTAATGATTCTATGAGTCTATGATTCTATGATTCTATGACTGCACAAACCACATTCCCCTGCAGTAGTGAGATGGTATATTAATTAATATTTTCATGCATTTTCTCTACACAAATGTGCTTACATCACAGATAATTTCTGAATTCCTTAGAGCATACTTCCATATAGCGTGTCTCTGTACACATCTATTGTATCCTAAATACTTGAGAGGTTTCCCTCTAAAAGCTGAGAAGAAAATGTCCCCAGTGACAGGTAATTTCTAAAGCACCATGATACACAGCCACAATTTTCCATCAGAGAGACACAAAGGAAATGAGCTGGTGTAAGAACAGCTGTGGTGTCTGCAGACATGAAATATTTGAAATAGTTTGCTGAGGCATGTTCAACACTCCTCTGCATGGTGAAAATGAGGTAAAACAAGGCTGACCTGAGGATGCTTTACACTGGAGAAGAGAAAGCCTGTCTTCATCAGAGTCAAGATTGAACTGTTTGTCTAAAGTTCTGCTCACCCATTTTCCACCTTGACAGGATGATATATTCAGAGCTTTTCATGCTGCTAAGTAGTTTAACCTCAGTAAGCTGGCGAGCAAGTGTGCTACAACTCATGTTAACTCTATATCCATATGTTGAGTCAATTTTAAACAGTTGTTACATGTTTTTTGTCACTGTGCCATGCATTTGTCTTCAAAATGTCATGCAAAGCCCAAAACCAAGCAGATATAACTTTTCATAGTTCAATTAAAACAAAACACTGGATGTAGGGTAAATCGGATAATGCTGTTGTGAGGAAAGTAGTTTTTTATAGTTCTTACACGCATCACTATGAAAGGCTTATGAACAACTTCTTCACAGGAGAGGTAAAATAGTGGTCTGAATATGCAGATAATCTGTGAAAATGTATTTATCATTCAAAGATATTTAGAAGAAGGAAGTTTATAGTAAAACCTATGCATTTCTTCCTTTTAGATATTCATTATTTAGACATCTATTTACCCTGCCCTTCTTATGACATTTGTTATATATTTCTTAGAGTACTGAATGAAGAATATGGTTTATTCAGCACTGTGATAATGGGATTTGACAGCCTTGAGTGTAAATGTTGTAGTTTAATATGAAGAAACTGTATTAATTTAGACAACTGAAATCACTAATCATCTTCATTTCATATGTGGAAACTAAGTTACAGAGGGTTAGATAGAATAATGGTTATTTATGTACTTTGCATTAAGAAGTTACAGAATAAAAGCCATTTTTTGATCCAGGTTTATGATCATTCACAGGAATATAACTATCAGGTTACAGAGCTGTGCACTTTTATTTTACTTTCTGCTCCCCACTCTGTAGGGAATTATTTATTTCTAATGTCTTGTTAATTTTGTATAGTTAGGACATCTTCCATGGAACTGAGATACAAGGACAATCTCTAGGAAAAACCCAAAGCCAGGCCCATTACTTAGAAGAATCAAAAAACACTTTTTTGATTTCTAAACCAACATTTTTTTCAATGTTTTATTTCAAGGAAAAAGACAAAAATCCAGTCGTCCAACTTTAATGTTAACATTTTCATGTGTAGTATGTCACAGAATTCACAGAATGACTAGGTTGAAAGAGACCTTAAAAATCATTGAGTCCAACCCATGCCCCAACCCCTCAACTAAACCTTGGCACCAAGTGCCACATCCAATCATTCATTAAACACATCCTGGACTGGTGAGTCCACCACTTCCCTGAGCAGACCATTCCAGAACTTTATCACCCTTTCTCTAAAAAACTTTTTCCTAATATTCAACCTATATTTCCCTTGATGCAGCAAATCTAATTTGCTGATCAGAAAGGGTTTTGTTCTAATGTTTCTGTTTACATCTACATCAGCATGTACGTACAGGATATAAAATGGATAATTATTGCCCCACTGAAGTCCCTTATAATTGATTTCACCAGCTGCTGGGTTTCATGCAGACATAGGCAATGTCTTAATTTGCATCCTTAGGTCTATTTTAATTATTAGGTCTACTTTAGGAGGTTAAATGATAGCTCTTTCTTCAAGCTTGGTGTAAACCTTAATGTCTTCTCAGGATTATCCAACTTCAGGGAAAATACTGAAAAATTCATGCTATCTTTAAAAATTGTGTCCTCTTTAAATATGCTCATTTACTGTCTTCTCGTTTTGTTGCCTTCCAACCCTGAATTTATTATCTTACTGAGTACTCTGCTGTCCTGGGTTGCAAGATGTGGGGGTAGGAGCATATTCTATTATCATCTTTTAGACGTGGGGCAGTTATCTTCTGTTGCATGGGCAATTTTTCTTTATCTCTTCCACAACCAATCATCCCTCTGGGAAATACCTTCTGTTAATGGGCCATTGAGTGTCACTTCATGACTGATAAAATTACATCATCCCATTGTGAGACGCTCCACCTAGGAGGAGGAGCCAATCTATATATAATCTATATAATCTAAGGTTTGGAACACTACAGTCAGCCTTCTCCAATGGATTTCCAGGGGAAGGCCAGGCCCCTCTACACCACCACTGAACCTTCAGAGGAAAACTCCACCCTTCCACAGGATCACTACTTCAACAGAACCACATCTGTAGCTCCAGGAGGGCTGTAGCCACCATTTAATCAGACTGCTACCGACAGTCTGACCAACAGGGTGTCAGGCTATATTCTGACTCTGTCAGTGTTGCTTTGTATTACTGCATTGTTTATTTTATTTTTATTTTCTTCCTTAATAAAGAACTGTTATTCCTGCTCCCATATCTTTGCTTGAGAGCCCAAATAATTTCAAAATTACAACCATTCAGAGGGAGGGGTTTTACAGTTTCCATTTCAGGGGAGCCTCCTCCTTTCCTTAGCAGACACCTGTCTTTTCAAATCAAGACACATTTGAACATCTACTTTTATAACAGCCACCCTCAAAGCACATCATGTGGGTGAAAAGGGAGGAGAAAGAAGTAAAGCTTGACAATTTGCATCAGTCAACATATTAAGAAGACTGGTCTGCAAATTAAACATTTTATTTATGTTCTTTATTCTATAAAGAACTGTAAATATACCTCCATCTGTTCCTTCTAATGACAACTATAAGAAAATAAGAAGTTAGTAGGGAATGAAGGTATTCAGAAAATACTCTTAGTTTTGTAGAAAGCATATATATTTTTTATAAATAACATTTATTTTTCTGCACCTTTAAGTTGGATTTTGTATTTTCTACAACGCAGTCCCATCTAGGGCAGGAGGATCAATATCAATGGATTGTGAGGATTTTTGTTTTTCCTCTTTTCTTCATACAATTCACCTAAAGCCCTAATGTAGAAAAACAATTCAGAAATTGTTTAAGACCCACCAAATTCAACAAAATTTATACCACTATGCCTCTAAGAGAAGAAAATGCTGAAATAACTGACTCAGAGTTTGAGGCCAAGTTAGGGTTGCATGGGTTATGCATCTGCCCTTCTCCTCTGAGTGCCAAGACATGTGACAACACACAGTTTCTCAGGAATAGCACATGCTATTTTTCACTGCTGTCAAGGATGGTTTCTGTCACTGTGACTTCGCTTGGGTGCTGAAAACTCTCTTATTCAAATTGTTTCAGAGAACTGGGAAAGTTCCCCCTGCCAGAACAAGTACCCCCATTTCTGTGGTTCAGTGCCTCAGCATGCTCTGGGAAATGTTCCATGCTTTTCATCAAAGAGAATTTTATCTTGTCTGGCTTTAGAGAAGTGTTTTGCTGATCATTTAATAAGAAGCTTAGACTCTAAGTGCATTAAGTCCACAGCTTTTTCTTCCCACTAGCCAGTGGTTGAACTGTTAAATACCAGGAGAACAAATCACAACTATCCATAACATTTCTCAAAGCTATATAAGGAAAGAAAGCACAGAAAATGGCATATTTGCAAGGTAAATTTTGTTATTTGGTAATCCAAGGCCACATTGCAGCAAGGACAGCTGAAAGGAGGCCAATCAGCATGGTAACTCTCTAGGCTGGTAATATCATTTAGGTTGTGAGTACCCTCTACACAGACACACAATATCAAGTGTTGTCACATCCAATCAGTTTCATCGGTTTAAATATAAAAATCTTCTCTCAAGTGTCCATATAACCACTTCACCAGAACTTTCAAATCAGTGTGTCTAGAATAATTCTTTCTATAATTTCATGATTTTCTTGTATCATTTGTCTGAGATTAACGTTTTGGGAAAAATGTTTTAATTAATACCAAATATAGGCTAATATCTTTGTTTTATATACTATTGGACTTATGGGGTCTCTGTGGTTGAGATGACCCTAAGGTGTTAGAAAGTCTCTCCTTCCCAGCCCTGAGATCAAAGGAGTCAGGATTCTTCGGCTGTGGTTTTCAAGGTTGTTTATTCTCTGTTATTTATAACATTCTTTTTCTGACCTACTGAGGTCTGTCTGGCAGGTCGGTCTGTGGCACACCGACCATCCTTGGGGCAGTGTTATTTTTTTATACTAAAAGCTACGTGTACATTATTTACAATAATTTTCCAATACCTATCACCTATTTTGGACAGTTTTTCTCTACTCTAAACCAATCCAAAAGTGCCACCATCACAGCAGAAGATGTGTTCAGGAGGCTAAGAAGAAGAAGACGGAGAAAGACTGGACATGCCCAGATTCCTCCATCTTGCCTCCTGAACCCCCATTCTAAAAACCCCAAAATTCTACGTTTTCACCCAGTGATAAATTCACTATCATTCTATTCAAAGCCTTGTGGTTTGTAACTCTTTGCACAAAATTGGTAATTGTTTCCATGGGTTAAAATTGAAGGCACAGGTGTCTTTGACTCCGTATTTTTCTCGAAGGGCAGTCAGAGGAATGTCCCGGGTTCTGACATTGGACAAATAAAATAAGAACTAAATTACTTTTGAACTCTGGACTTTTTCTGGATTTTTTTAATGACTATTATTATTTCCTAGAACAATTTTCTGTAGTCAATACATTTACCTTGGATGATCTATGCTTATTTCATTGCTTAAAGCTACATTTCCTATCCAAATTCTTTAGTGTTCATAAACTAAAGATAGCAAGGATTGTCTCCTCATTGGGTAAGTTCTGTCTCAAACTTCCACTGAAGCTTGATGATCCTATAGGTTTTTTGCTGATAATCCTTTTGTAAAATGTTTCAGAGGAAAGTTCATCTCTGCAAAGTGAGCTGCATAGAAAGAAGTTGTTTGCTGCCCTAAGCAAAGTGAACTGTCGTGGCCCATTGGAAAGCAGCAGTATTTTCATGGAAGAAGTTCCCCTCAGGAAACTGAGCCTGTGCCTCTCAACACATTGAGTTTGATACCACTTCTGCAGCACTGCTCTAGTTCTTCTGCATAAGATTTGATTGACACCAGAGTCAGGTAGTAGTTGTGGAAGACAGAAATATTTCTTCTTGTCATCACAGCAATCTGTCTGCAACTGTCATTATCAACATTACAGACAACAGTAATTACAATGTATTTGTCAGTACATCACTGTTCCAGATCACTCCAATTGCCTGCTGAAAGTGTTCAAATGTGTTTCCCTATAAATCTTGCATAATGACAGCCCAAATATCCCTATTACCTTTATGGCCATAGTAATATACTTAGTTCTGGCAAAAAAATAGAACATTTTTAAAAGCAGATATGCAGCGTGATGATGCTGAGTATTCAAGCCTTCTTGAAGAAAAAAAGTCAGTAAAATTGCTTAATTTCAACAAATTAATCATAACTGGTGACCAGGTACATGAAGAATAATATAGAGGATGTTTCTAACAATAAATTTTGGAGAAATCATAGTGAGAGAGAGTTATCACTTTTTTCTCATATTCTCACCTTAAATTAGGTTTCAGTCCATTTTGAAAGTTCATGCACCAGATGTTGATTGAAAAGGTTGGTTGCACTCCCATACAAGCTGCACTTTTTAAAATTTTACATACAAAATACTGACTTACAGAAATTTTTGCAATGTTTCTCAAATATAAAGAACACCCAAAGGCAAATTTACACCTCTACAAACACATCGCTTCATGTCATGTCTTTTTTCTCAAAAATAAAATTCAGAATTTATAGAAACACTATTAAAAACAGGAGGTGAAGAACATTATTTAAAATATTGCAGAATTTGGAAAGCAAATCAATATACATGACATATAAGTAACAATGGAGAATTGACCTGCATATATTACTATGAGAATTATGGAACATAAAAAATGTGTACATTTTGATGCTGGAGATTGGAAAAAATGTAGTTAAAACACTTAGTGGCATTGTTTTAGAGAATATAAAGGAAGTTAATTTGAATTCATTTCCTAATTCAAATCATTACATAACTATCAGCTTCTTAATAACAATTAGGCACAGGAACAGCTTAAAATCTAAAATTAGCTAAATTGAAGTCAGAACAATGTGATATTTAAAACAGCAGCATAATAACTGTAGAAGTAGTAATTAATGATTTTAAAGACATAGCAGAGAGTAAAACTGTTGGTCCAGATGGATTCTTGAAAGAAACTTTGAAGTCATTACCTCCAAAACCCACATAGTCTTAAACAGGTTATTCTTCTATCTAAAATTATATGCTAGTAATTTATATGCAACAGGATGGATCGTAGCACTGACAAACAGGGAAGTCAAATACTTTTTTTTCATTATGCAATTATTGTAAGGTTTCTTATTATTGTTGTGGTGTGACACTGGCCAAATGCTGGGCACTCACAATAGCTTATCACTCACCCTCCTCTGCCACAGCTGGGCAGAGGAGAAAAAAAGTTAACAAAGGGTTCATGAGCTGAGATAAGGACTGGGAGAAAACAGTCCAAAGTCAAAAAAGGCTCAGCTTAAAGGTAAAAAGTGGATTTATTACTAATAGAGTCAGAGGAGGATAACGAGCAGTAAATTGAGCCCTTAAAACACCTTTTTCCCCCCAGCCCTCCCTCATTCCCACCAACAGTGCAGAGGGACAGGGCATGGGGATTTTGGTCAGTTCCTCACTTGAGGATTGTCTTCCACTGCTGCAGGAGAGGAGTCCTTCTCTTGCTGTGCCATGGAGTGCCTCCCACAGGGGACAGTTCTTTGTGAACTTCCCTGGCGTGGCTCCAATCTCACGAGCAGCAGTCCTCCCAAAATTGCTGCAATGTGAGTCCCTCCCACAGGCACACAGCTGTCCCAAAACTGCAGCACCATGGGTCATTGTTCCACAGGGTACTGTCAGTCCTCCAAGGACAGGCTGCTCCAGCCTGGAATCAGAGATTCCCTCTCTCCACCAAGTCTCCCACTGGATCACAGCCTCCTCCAAGCATCCATTCACTCCAGTGTGGGGACCTCCCCCACGGGCTGTGGGTGGATCTCTGCATCCTCCATGGATCCCCACGGGCTGCAGGGGCACAGCTACTTCACCATGGAGAGACATCACCACAGCCTGCAGGGAATCTTGGCTCTGACATCTGGAGCATCTCCTTCCCCACTGCCCTTGGTGTCTCCATGTTTCTTTCCCTCACATATTCTCACCTCCTCCTCTTCTCTGACTAGAGGAATAAAACTTTGCCCGCTTTGTTTTGATTTTCTTCTCAAATATGTTATCACAAAGGCGTTACCAATCTCTTTAACTGGGCCAGGCTTTGGCCAGCAGCATGTCCATCTTCAGAGCCATCAGGGATTGGCTCTGCTGGACATGGTGGAAGCTTCCAGCAGTTTCTCACAGAAGCCATCATTGTGGCCCCCTGCTACCAAAAACCAGGCTGTGCAAAACCACACAACATCAAAAAACCTTCATTTTTTAAATGTTTGCAATCCTAAACAGAATGAAACCAAACCAAACCATTTCTATGAAATTGTGATAAATCAAAAGGAATTCCAGAAATATTTTTTACTTCCCAAAAAAATCAGGAAATTAACTCATGAATCTATTATCTATTGTTGCACATGAAAAGGTTTCTACTTGTATGTAAGAAACCTTTAGGATATAACTTCTTTTCAGGGATTTGATCTGAGATTCTCCTGTATTCTGGGAAACATAATCCTATTTTCCCCCCCCTTACCCTATGTGCCTTCTTCAACAGTTTCATGGCACAGCCAGTAAAGAAATAGGGCTAAATTTTTTGTCTCTCTGATGGTTTATTTTCACCTACTTATTTTGTGCACTACTGCAGAAACATATGTCAGTGTTCTTCATTATTTCAATTTATTTCCATTATTTAATTGTTTTCTTCTGTGACTGTGATCAGAAACTCTTTAAATTTTTGCACAGTACTACAAAACTTTGGGATTTCACTTTGTTGGGTAAACTGTACTTGTAAACACAGAATGTAGTGGGACATCCTCAGTGCCAGCAGTGATGGTGCTTTAAACAGGGAGGTGTCATGGTTTAACCTGGTAAGATAACAAAGCCCCACATAGTCCTTCATTTGCATTCTACCTGGTGTGATAGGAAAGAAAAGTGAAAGGGTAAATGGGAGAAAACCCATGGGTTGAGATAAAGGTAGTATAATAGATAAAATAAAAGCTACACATTCACACAAAGCAGAACAAGGAATTAATTTACTGCTTTCTACAGGCAGGTGCTCTGCTACCTCCAGGAGAGCAGGGCTCCATCAGATGTAACAATTATTTGGGAAGACAAACATCATCACCCCAAATGTCCCCCCCACTTTCCTATTCTTTCCCCAGCTTTATGTGCTGAGCATGGCACCATCTAGTCCCACCCCATGCTAAAGCAGGTGCACCTAGTGTTCTCAAGTATTTCCTGACATGACTGTCTTCCACAAATGGTACATCTTCCTTGCTCCAGATTTTCCCTCTGGCCTGGGATTTTTTAAGGCTGATCCAGCTAGAAAAGGCTGATGTGAAGAACTAATTCAATGTCTCAGCCTTTTCCATGCCTCCATCTCCAGCTCCCTGACCTCATTGGGCAGTGGGTTTACATTTTCCCCAGTCTTTCTTTTGTTACCTATGTGCTTATCAAGTTCTTCCTTTGCCTTTGACCTCCCTTGCTAGATTCAATCCCAGGTGAACTTGGCTTTCCTGTGTCTTTGCATGCTTGGACAGTGTATCACAGCTTTCTGTCCCTGCTTTCCATACTCTGTACGCTTCCTTCTCACCTATTAAAATTGCCAGGAGCTCGTTCTTCATACATGCAAACCTCCTGGCATTTTTGCATTTCCTGTGTTTTGGAGTAGACAATTCTTGAACTTGAAAGAAATGATCCCAGAATATGTCAGTTTTCTTTGGCTCCTATTCCCGCTAGAGCTTTATTTGATGGGGTTTTTCAGGCAGATCATGGAAGAGGCCAAAATTGTCTCATGAAGTGCAGGATCTTGCATTCCTACACTTCGTGGAAATTGCCACCATAGCTGTCTTTCACCTTCACAGCTCCAGCAAACCCTTTCTTTTTTTGTAAGCATGAGGCCCAGCTGAGCATCTTCCCTTGCAAACTGCTCTGTCAGGAAATTCTTAGCTTCCTTTGACAGGAAGTTCTTCTCAATGTGCTCCCAAAACCTCACAAATTCCTTGTTCCTTTTTTGTGTTGCTCCTCCAGCAGATGCCAGGGTGATTCAAATCACTTATGAGGTGAAAAGCCTGCACATATTTGGCTTCCTGGTGTCTGAAGAAACCTCGTCTGCTGCTTCCCCCTGAACGGGCAGGGTAAGGATGCAAAGAGCACAGTTGCATGTCTCAAAACTCTGTCAAAGCCACAGAAGTAACTTGCCACAAGATCAACCATGACAGTGGGGACTTGAGATTAGAAATTGCAACAGGAAGGTGCTAATTCCAAGACTGGTAAGGTGAGACCTGGTTTACCACATCCTGCTTAATATATCTGGAAAAAAATTCCCACTGTGGCAAACTGTGGGAAAGGAAGGAACTCATGCATATCACCCCAAATTATGGGAAACACATTTGCAACTGCCTTGTGGATACCCAGAACTTGAGCTGTATAAAGATGGTAGCCTCAGAAGGAAGACTCTGGGACCCACACCATGGAGAAGCCCTGGGTGAAGAAGGACCAACGTGAAGACACTGGTGGTGACTTTTTGCTTTACCTCTCCCTCTCTCTCTGTCTCCTTTTTCCCTACCCCAGCTATTCTAACTTCTTTCAATCTCTCTGCCTCACATTTACTGTTAAATAGAATCTATATTATTGACTTTGGCATATGGTCTCATTTGCACCTTAATTCAGGCAGAGGCATCTCTCGCTAATCAGAGCATAAGAGGCAGTTTGTAGCAAACAGCCACCATGGCATCACCCACATTGATTTGACCTCTAAAACAGATCCATCACCTCTCAAATGTCTTCTAGCCCATCCCAAGGTAGAATTCTCTGTGATCCTGCTTCTCTTTCACTGGCAACTTGCCCTCTCTGTGTATACCTTCTTAAATAACCTGTATCCATCCATGGCACAACCCTAATTGTGTTGACTAACACAACAGAATTTACAGGATGGCCAGGGTATCAGAACCAGTCAGCATGGGTTTAGGAAGGGTAGGTCATGTTTAACCAACCTGGTCACCTTTTATGACCAGGTAACCCACCTGGTGGATGCAGGGAAGGCTGTAGATGTTGCTTATTTGGATTTCAGCAAGGCCTTTGACACTGTCTCCCACAGCACACTCCTAGACAAGCTGGCAGCCCGTGGCTTGGACAGGAGCACTCTGTGCTGGGTTAGGAACTGGCTGCATGGCCGGGCCCAGAGGGTGCTGGTGAGCGGTGCTGCATCCAGCTGGGGGCAGCCACCAGGGGTGTCCCTCAGGGCTCTGTGCTGGGACCAGTTCTGTTTAATACTTTTATTGATGGCATGGATGAGGGGATTGAGTCTTTTATTAGCAAATTTGCAGACGACACTAAGCTGGGAGCATGTGACGATCTGTTAGAGGGACGGAAGGCTTTGCAGAGGGACTTGGAATGGTTGGATGGATGGGCAGAATCTAATGGGATGAAGTTCAATGAGTCCAAGTGCTGAGTCCTGCACTTTGGCCACAATAACCCCCTGCAGCATTACAGGCTGGGGACACTGTGGCTGGACAGTGCTCAGGTGGAAAGGGACCTGGGGGCGCTGGCTGGCATGAACATGAGCCAGCAGTGTGCCCTGGGGGCCAAGAAGGCTAAGGGCATCCTGGCCTGTGCCAGGAACAGTGTGGCCAGCAGGAGCAGGGAGGTCATTCTGCCCCTGTACTCGGCACTGGTGAGGCCACACCTGGAGTATTGCGTCCAGTTATGGGTCCCTCAGTTTAGGAGGGACGTTGAGATGCTTGAGCGCGTCCAGAGGAGGCAGCGAGGCTGGAGAGGGGCTGGGAACACAAGCTGTACGAAGAGCGACTGAGGGAGCTGGGGTTGTTCAGCCTGGAGAAAAGGAGACTCAGAGGTGACCTTATCACTCTCTACAACTTCCTGAAGGGCGTCTGTGGTGAGCTGGGGGTCGGTCTCTTTCTCCAGGCAACAACAGACAGAACAAGAGGACACAGTCTCAAGCTGCGCCAAGGGAGATACAGGCTAGAATTAAGGAGGAAGTTTTTCACAGAAAAAGTGGTCAAATACTGGAATCATCTGCCCAGGGAGGTGGTGGAGTCACCATCCCTGGATGTGTTTAAAAAAGACTGGATGTGGCACTTGGTGCCATGATCTAGTTGAGGTGTTAGAACATGGGTTGGACTCGATGATCTTGAAGGTCTCTTCCAACCTAGAAATTCTGTGATTCTGTGATTCTGTGACTAACTCACTATGTCTCTGTGAAACCAAGGGGATTATGGTCCTGCAGTTTTCACTGACTTTTAATTTTTCTTGTGTGTTCCATGTGTTTTTGTGAGTGACTGACACGGGACTCGGACCAGCAGGGAATCTGAATCATTTATTCAAAGAAACGAGCTGGTTTCATATGATTTTCAAGGTGCAGTATTTCCTTACATGGCAATTCTCATTACATGACCTATCCCATGTTGCCACATCAGCAACACGCTTTCTAAATGTCCTTCTAAGGGGTGATTATGTGCTGTTCACTGCTCTGTCAGCTTCCAGCAGGCTCCTCTCCTGTGGGGGTCTGCAGTGGGACACCTCCTCCCCCATGGCCAGGTGGACACAAGCCTCTCTGTGCTGCCATGTGCTTCTGCAGGAGCATCCCACAGCCCCCAGCCCAACTCCATCCCATCTCTCCCCACATGCTGCATCTGTGAGCATACAGGCACTTCAGGAATGCACTCAGTTGTGTTGTTGTTTCCCCAGAAAAGTACAAAAGCTTTCCCCATAGTAGTTGCTCATGGTCGTGGTTCCACCATACTAAAAATGTCCTTCATGGTCGTCTCAACAGTAGTGAGTCTATTGGAATATTTTAGTTTATTCAACAAGGGGAAAATGTTGCTTTGGTAAAAGTCATAGAAATAGGATCATACCTACTGCTCGATTTATGATCTGGAGTATCATACTTGGTTTGTTCAGTGTTGTTTTTGCTTTTTCCCCACCTAACTTTTATTTCCCTTTCCTGTCAGTAGCAATATCTCTTGATGCAAAGTAGATGAGACTAACTGGTGTTCACCTTCTCAGTATTGTCAGAGTTTGTGTTCTGGTAAAGTGAAAAGAGAAATGATACATAAGGGCAGTCTTATGTCTAATAGAGCACTAGACAGACATTCCCTCTGGTTCTCAGGGGACTAGCAGAATTATCCTTCTTTACCCCTGTTAGCATTTCCAATGTCAGCTCCTGTTCCTGGCTGTGCAATGCAAAAGTGGGAAGATAAGCACCCTCTTTCTGTCTCCCATACAAACTGAGTTTCCTTCAGCACTTCGGTAGTGACTTCCAAGCTAACATCCCTCGAGCCAGTGCTGGAATGGCAAGTGTGGCTGTGTGAAAGCAGTGTGGATGTTTGCTAGGGGACAATTTCTGGGCTGCAATTCCTTGCTTTATGTAAATGACCAATCAGGCAATTCTGGCAAAAGGAATCATCACTTGCTGAACATCAGCATTCATTTTATTAGCTCCCCTGAACGCCCCTATCTACAGATTTGCATGAGCAGTCTCATTCACAAAAAGTCAGAAAGGGAGAAAAAATCACCCTAGTGCAATAATACTATGCATGTATGTTTGCTTAGATATCCTGAATGTCTGAGAAAACCTATCCTAGAGACTATCTTAGGTTTTTATAGCAGTATACCTCCACTACTTTTAACTTGAAAAGGTAATACCTATGTTTAATGATATTTAAAATCCCAAACAAATCCCAGCCAGAAAATTTGTAAACTGAAGAAATGGAAAGAATATTAATATGAGACAGGAAAGCTGTAATTAACTCCACTATCTCTCCACAAACATAGTATGATAATTCCATGAAGCAATTTCTCTGAGGACAACAAAGCAATGGAATAACAGTTTTACACATTCAGAGTTTAACAACCTGAAGTAAAATACTCAGCAATCTGCCTATTCATCTAATTAACACTACTGATTCATATTCAAATAGAATTTCCTCAGGGCATGGGAAGAATTCCACAGGTTGTTTGAATTCACTGATCCTCACCTTGCTGCTTTCTCTTGAAAAATAGAGGGAGAATGCCTTCCGGAAATAATTTGAATGGAAATAAAGCATAAATATGAATAGGTTTGCTGAATATGAAACTATGTAAGACAATCAGTCTGTAATTTAATTCCTCCAAAAAAGAAAGCTAAAAGTTTACTTGACCTCTGTTTGGACAGATGGGATTACCCACAGTGCTGTGGGTTATTTACTGCACTGGCAAACAGGTATAATAAAATCCACCTCAAGCCATTCTATATAAAATCTATAGCTAAAGCTCATATAAAATGTTACAGTTTACTTTGCTTTCTGTGTGATACTTGTTTTATATCCGTAGAAGTTGTACCTTGAACAATAAATGAAGTTCACAGTGTTTAAAAAACTGTTGTTTTTTTTCCTAACTTTACAGTTTTCTTCAGTTGAAGTGAAGGTTTTGAACATTTCAGAGCTATAAACATGAAGGCTAAGCTTCTTACAAAATTATTTGATTTGCATTTTTATGGTGTCATTTAGATGTTAAGATAAATCTGGCAGACAATAGTTATAATTATCAATCTGCAAAGACTGTGATTCCTTTGAAAGTAGATTTATGGCTTCTGATTCAATTAGAATAAACCATAATGAAAACATTATACAAGCCTAGAGCATGAAAATTAAAAACACACCCTCTGGTTCATATGTAATTGTTCCCAGTAAACTTCATGCTAGGATAAAATAAGTTAATCAAACCCAGAAAAACAAGAAAATATATCACAAATTACTAATCAACAGTTGAATATCATTGAGAAAAAGAAAAAAAAACACTTCATTATCAAATCTGTGCAGATTTGTATTAATTTGACCAGCAGTTTAGGATTGAAAAAATATTTTGGAGGTATAGAGAACCTTTAAAAAATTTCTCTTATGGGGTCCAAGATACATTGTTTTTTCTGTAAGTTGTATTTTGTACTTTCTGTTTCTGTACCTTCTGTTTTTCATTGCTAAATTGATGATGGAATGGTGTCTTCTCATTCCTGAAGTGTGTAACAGATCAAAAATGGAAATTAATTATAGACCTTTTCTTTTGTCTAAGAATTTCTGTTTGTAAGATTCCAAAGTGTCTCTCATGCAATAAATTAGGGTTGCATTTTGTACAGTATGGGAAAATCACCATTATCTCTACAAAGGAAACAGAATGTGAATAGAATGTTGTCTGATTTTTGTCACATATACAAGAAACCAAATAAATTTAATTTTGTGACTTCCTCAAGTGTCCAGTCACCTTTTAATCAAGTTTTTCTTAGCTGCAGCAGTGACTGGAAATCTTTGCAGCTCAGATATCAGTGCCTGACCAAGGGACAAACAGAAATCAGTTACAAAGTCACCTGTATTGGGAAGTGAGGTGGTGAATGGCCAGACAGACACAGAATCATCTCAGGAGATGACAATGTTAGTAGAATTTTAAGGAAAAATGGGAAAAGAGAGCTTTTGGTATAAAGATTTCAGGACATCCATTCTCCTGGATGGTGGATTTCTGCTTTGTTTTATGAATTAATTTCTAGGTTAAGAATAAACCTCTCTTTCATCAACATTATTTGTTCCTACCAAGCAGTAAAGAAAAAATATATTCTTTTTTCTTTGTATTTCAACATGTGGATAATAAATAAATAAACACAGCCTTTCCATATGCTAAAATAATGTATACAAATATGTAAAGTTGCACAACATTTTCACTTTCCCCCCACCACTAATAGGTGAACACCATCTTCTGAAGAGGTAACTTTTCAAAAACAGAATTGGTAAGTGACAGACAGCATTTTAATTTTTTTATACTTTTGAACATACCTACCTCACCTGACAAAACAGTTTGGACTCTTCTTTGTATATGAGTAAGAGTATCTATTTCAAATTTTTAGAGAAATGTACAATGAAGCCTAAATGATCTCATGTGGTTACACCACAGGAACAGCCAATAAATTTCTTTTGTCTAACTGGAGAAAAAAGGAAGCATATTAAACTGAGGGCAACAGTGCACATTGTTAATTAATTTATCTGGCATAAGCACATGTTGAAAGAAAAACAAAGGAAGGTATTGAAATGTTTTTTCTTGGTTTGATTACAATATATTCATGTTCAGGTGTGGAAAACCAGTGGTCTTTATCAACTCTCCACCACATAATTCTTAAACACCATAATTTATTTTAAGCAAGCTCTCAGGAAAATGTAGAGGCCTCACTAATATTATTATTTTACAAGTTTAGGGTCTATAAGTGGCAGAAGACAGATGATCATGTATTCATGTGTGTTTTCACTTATTTGCCCAAGCAAGGCAGAACTTGTGGCAGGAGTTCACTTTTTTCTTAGACTAGAAACAATCCACTCCAGCAGAGCTCTTTAATGTGTCTCTGCTGCAAGGAACTCATCAGTCAGAGCTCACAAATCAACCCTGATACAAAAATCTGTAGGAAACCAGGCTTCATTATTTCTGGTGCTCTTGAAACTGCTTGACTTGCAGAAGAACTCTGATAAACCTTGCCTCTATCTTCAGGCATTTAATGAAGTTTCTTTCTGGGTGTGTATATGTTTATAAATATACAACATAAAGAATTCTAACTGCTGACAGACCACATTCAATATGTTATCGTTACAAAAAGCATAATTTTAACTGTTTATCACCATTTTGTGGTTTTATGTCATTTTACCTTTAAAAGTTCACAAAGCTTGAATGTCCTTATCACATTCTGTCTGGCTTTTTCTCACAACAGAAATGTGACCACAGCCTTTTCATTTTATATTCTCATAAAGCGTTAAAGTTGAATCTTCTCATACATAAAACTGGGAGCATTCTAATATCTTTGAGAGATTAAGGTCCTTGTAAGTCTAAATAAATTAATTCTGATAATGTGATATTAAGACAGGATGACATTCTCTATTTCAAATCTTGCCAATCTGAAAATTTTACATACGGCACTTGTTTTTAACAGAATGCTTGCTGCATCTTTAAAAAAACATGAAGGAAAGACATTGACAAGATTGAATAAGTAACCAGGTTGTTTGCTGTATGTCCAGCCCCAAGGTTTTTCCTTGAAAGTTTTATGTTCTCACAGGCTGGCTGGCTGAGTAAATGCACGTTGTAACCTCTGCAATAGCAGAGTGATGAATCAAATTCCTGGATCAATTTGTTTTCCTTGTCATTTGATCCATCTCAATTACTGATGAACAAGTTTAATTTTGTGTTTTATAGAACAAATTAGTGAAATACAGCATGAAACAATGAATAAATATTGCCAATCCCAACTGGTTTCCCCCTTCCCCTTTAGAAAGGTGATCAAGATGGGAGTGAAGCAAGCCCCTAAAACTGGGCTGAAATGAAACAGATGTTTAATAGCAGTGCTGAGGCTGCACTATAACAAGGTGCCATTGATCTTGATCCTTCCAACCCAGAACTGCAATCTGCAGGATCAAGGCCATTTTCCAATCTTCTTTGAGCTACCCCAGGTATGTACTGTTGTGCAGTTTAGTCAGGGACTACTGCACTCCTGCATTAAAGGCACTGCTCCTGTATACTTGGAATAGTGTTTAAAAGCTCATTTATGCATGCAGAAGTTGAGTGTAAAGTGATGAATGTGAGCACAGAAATTATATCAACCTAGAACCATCATATTAAATATGATTTGGTTGTATTTTGTCATTTTCCTCCTTTTTAAATTTTTTATTTCCTAATAAAAATAGGTAATAGAACTTAGGCATCAAGGTCTCAGACTGGGGCATTTATGTGCTCTTTATTTAGACCCCAACACTATTGTCTTTTGATGTGCCACGTTGTTTTTGGTTTTCTGTTTCCAGGCATCTCCTTTTATTTTTAGTAGCTTAGGAAATCTATCTAAATTTTGATTCACTGATACATAATGCAAAACAATTCAAATTTCATTAGTACAATAAAAAGAAGAAAATTAAAAAAAAAAAAAAAGAGCAATACAGTAAAAAGTAAATATCAGATTGGCACATATCTTATATATACCCAGCTGAAAATGTGTTTGTTTCAAGTTAAGGGTCAGGCTTATTTGGGTCATAATATCTTTAAATTAAGAAGTTTTTCCCTTCAAGCAATTCTAAAGTGACTCATTAAATAATTCAAAATAAATGTTTCTTTGGTCCTCCTGTCTCAAACAAGGATTAGAACATTTGAGATATTATCCTGTCTACAGTAATTGCAACCATATTAAATGAGCATATAACAGCGCTGCCTGTTTCCCTGCATCCTGTGAAAACAAAGGTGTTCCAGATGGCTGGATTGAAAAGATGGCTCTCTGGACTGTCCTCTTGGTCTTTATCAGGCACATGGCCAGACCCACAGTGACAGGAAGCAGGCCTCACATTCAATATACCCCAAGGAGATCCAATTCTGAGGATGAAGAACCATCCCCTAGGAAAATCACATCTCCCACCAAAGAACTCAAGAAGCTGATGACTTGATGTAGATTTTGTCCACCCCATTTTTCTAAAAGAAGACTGAAACTCTTGAGATTAGCACCCAATATTCATTAAAAGAGTAAGCATTACACCAGAGAAAAGGATTTTTATCTAACAGTTTTATGCTGCTACTGAGGCTTTCCTGCATTAATTAGGTAATTTGGACATTTTGACTGTTAAAACAACACTTGAAGAGGCATTCTTGGCCCTGTATGCATGGTGTGTTCCCTTTTGGTAATTACAAGTCTTTGAGTAACAGGACCAGAGCTGTATGCAGTGTTCAAGAAATCAGCACACCAAGGCTTTATATAGCAGAAAAATGACACCATATGTCTCATCCTCAATACCCTTCTTGATGGTACCCAACATTTGCTGGCTCTTTTTGCTGCCACTGAACACAGAGCAGATTATTTCAGAAGACTGACAGATCATTTTTCAGAGCTAAGACTGTCAGTTCCAAGTTCAGCATTACACAGACATGGTTTGGATTATTTTTGTTATATGTGTTCCTTACTTTCATTTATACTATAGCTCATGTGCCAATTCCTTTGCTCCCATGTTCCATTCTCTGAGATCCTCTGCTATTTCTTGCCATTAATTTGGCACTTGACTACCTGGAATGCCTTAATAATCTGTAAAAAAGCCTTTTTATAAAGATATTGGATAAAAACAGGTTCAAAACCGACCCACCAGTGACCCAAGATCTGATTTTACCCTATTATAATATTTGATCTCTAGGACTTTTCGTCACATTCTTCAAAGAATTTTCTATCTATGTAAAATATATCTATCTCCTACAAAGCAAGCAACTTTTCTCCAATTCATGGTAGCTCAGTTTCCTGTTGATTTTTAGTCTGGAACTTTTTCAAGGGTTTTATATCTGCCTGATTCTCCTCATCTCCATGATTATTGACAGCTCCTATGATATCAGGGAGCTGGTGAGCCAGGATTTCCATTACAAAAGCCCCACTGTCACTTTCCTGACAGGCTTTCTCCATAGCCTCAGGGAACATATTCCTGGTTGCAAACCCTTCCATCCTAGAAGAGATGAAAGATTCAACAGCCAGAATACTCTACAGGATCTTGCTCTATAGATATCCCATAGTGCATCCAAGTATCCCATAGAATTTCTCTTGCCTGGTTGCATATTATGAAGGCAGCCTAGCAGATTTCTGGTCCTGTGCAAAGTAGTCACACTTGGCGGGAAGTCCTCCACGTCCACTTTTGAATTTTTCCAGAATACATGGGTAGGCATCATTCGATCCCAGTTATTAAAAATGCAAATAAAAAATGCCTTTTTGCTAAAAATGTGATATTACATTCTCAATATATTGCTTTAAAGTACTGTACATGTTTAAGTAAATATTAATTTGGACTCCTAAGATGTTTATTCTATTTAAAAAATCTGTGAAGCTCTAATAACTTCAACATATTTCTGTCATACATTATGGAGGTAATGCACTATTTTTTAATTTAAAAAATAGTAAGTTCTCTAGAGATTTTTTACAGTATTTTTTCTTAATGATTAAAAGAAATTCCAGGTTGTGGATATTAAAAAAAAACCAAACCAGGAATAAAACCCCAATCCCCCCACCCTAGTGTGAATATTTAGTTTTCTAAGGATTTATTTTTATCTGTTTTAATAGAAATGGCTAGAGGTACCTTTAATATTACTTTCAAAGCAAATGTCATGATTTGTAATGCAGTCTGTAATATAACTGGAAAAATAAAAGCCTAAAGATAGCCTAAATACTTTTCCTTGAAAATTCCATTCTTCATAAATTTCAAGAGGATTAAACTGAATGAATAGTTTCTCACATTAGAAAATCTTGATTACAATATAGTCCAGCTACCAGCTAAATCAAAATAAAGTGTTATTCTGCCCTTTCATTACATTTTCTTCTCATTTTCTCTACAAGTTTTACAAGAAATGTTCTAGAGAGTGATTTCTCTCCAGGTTCATCTTTTTTGGACACTCTGTTATGAAACTTGAAACAATTTATTTCTTGTGAAGACCAGCATTTCACCAGCCACTTAAGAGGAAGGAAACGGATCGGAATGATGCATCAGTCATCAAAATAGTTGACCTATGAACACAGACTAATGTTCAAATGACTGAAGATTTTCTAGTGTACTAATTTCCTAGCTACTTACATAAAGCCAAGACATTTTTTATATTCCATCTACTTCATAGATGGTCAGAAGGAATAAGGGTGGATATGTTGTCTAAAAAGAGGGGAAAGCAGATATATTTGTTAAGGAGAAAGGTTCAGAGATAATGACCTGCTTCTTGCCTCACTGAGAATGGAAATATCCCAAAAGGAGTCACAGAATCATTTAGGTTGGAAACAACCTTTAAGATCATTGGGTCCAACCAGACACACTGTCAGGTGCACCACTAAACAATGTCCCTAAATGATACCTCTACACACCTTTTAAATACCTCCAGGGGTGCACACTCAGCTACTTCACTGGACAGCCTGTTCCAGTGCCTGGCAACACAAGTTAGAGAGGAAAAGCTCCATGTGATGCTGAAATACATTTCATGATGTCATCATTGAACTTCGCTTAAAATTTAAATAGCAATTGTACTGTGTTCTCTTTTCTCTAAAGAACACCTAGCTAGATAGGCTACCAGTATTTTAGAACATGCAAGGAATTGAATAGGACATTAAGATTATGGCTTGAGGAGATGTGTTATAAGTGTGAGAAATTATAAGAGGTTTGGGTGCTTTTGTAAACCATTTGGTAGTTAGTGTTACATGCAAAAAGTTCAAGCTTTGCACTGCATAGACAGAATAAAAAAGCTTAAAGGTTAGCTGAAGTTGTCCAATAGAAGTAGAACAAAAGATTTATCATATGAATATTTTGATTGGTTTTGGTAGTTCTTTTTAAAGTAAAGGTCATTATATTTATTTCATTCAAAGAACTGTAGATTGGGCTAGGGATATGACTGGGAATCTTGATGTTCAGAGGCTTGTGTATATAACATGAATGTGAAGATGAAATGAAGGAATAGATATTTTCTATTCTGAAATGTCTGACTTGGCTGTAAAACACATGTGAGAGAAGATATCAGAGAAAATGTTTTGCACTTCCTTAATTGGTCTTTTAAATGCCTTATATAAATCAGTGTTTAGTTAGTTTACAATGCATCTTAAGCCCTAAAGATTATGGTTTTTTTCTCTGTATTAGATTATGACTTTGAAAAATCACTTCACCAAAGGAACTGGTGCAGGGACTTCCATTCTTCTCTGCCTTTTCTACCTTTCCCTTCTCTCCCCCTCCCTAGAAACACAGTACTGATTTTCCTGTGTCATAAGTTGTGCTCCAATATTTTTGACCCTTAAATTGAGCAAATCAAATCAAGATGTTAATTGGTTGTTCAAATTCATGTATAATTTATCTAGAAATGCATATGCATTTTTCTGATTGCATGTGTGTGATCTCAGTGGGAATCCCAGTGGGTGAGACTTCAGCTTCAGTTCCTATCTAAATATTCTTTCTGATATGAGCAAAAGTAAGAGTGATTAAATGTATTCCAATTCCAATTTACTGGGAGTGTCTGAACACCTGTTTGAATGGAAAGTTTTTATTTCCAGTCCTGTGTGCACTTTTTTAAGTCTCAAATTCATCCAAGTCCCTTCATAGTACAGTATATGCACATTCATGTATTCCAAAAACCTACTTCATAAAATGGAGATAAGTGTTATAGAAAACCATATAATTTTCTTTTGAATAACATCATCTAAAGGCTACTAATCATATAAAGATTTACTGAGACATTTTAAATTTCCCAGCAGGAACAATCATCTGTAAATTGGGAAAAAGTAGGAAGAAGTTCTTCCCTGGGAGGGTGGCAGGGCACTGGAACAGGTTTCCCAAAGAAGCTGTGGTTGCCTGGCAGGGACTGAAGTGGTTCATGCCTGAAACATTGTTAGGAAGGAGTTTTGCCCATTACAGCAAAATCTGTATAAAGAAGCTACAATCTCAGAAGCCCACCCCCTCCTTGAAGATGCCTGACTGGAACCTTGGACTGTGAGTTAAGCTAGATAAAGTAAGGGCGACACTATAGTTCAGTCATCTCAGGTCTAGGGAGAAACTAAGAAGGTTGAGGGGAAAGGAATGCATCCGCAAGAAAACCAAACCCAGCAGAGAATCATGCCTGGCTGGCTTTGGGGTGGGGGACACCACAGCCCACAGAAACCAGGTTTGCACAGACTGCCCCACGATTCAGGGGTGAGGAGGAGGCTTTGGATGTGTGGTGTAACATCTGGTCAGAGGCAGTGAACCCCATCCTCCCTTACACAAACCAGCCCTGCTGTGGAACCCCCAACCCCACAGGCCACATCCATGGGGCATTCACATGGGAGGCAGCTGAGGGGGTGCCATAATCCATCAAAAACCCCCAAAGCACTCCCCAGACTCATTCCTGAACCCTTGCACCACAGCATTGCACGTGATTCAAAGAGATGCAACAGATCCAGAGTCTGCTGCAAGAGACTGTGTCAAACTGTCCCACCCACGGGGGGTGTCCTTGCATTCCCACCTGGCCTGGGCACAAATTAATCCAATGGATTCTATGATTTTGGGGGGGATCTTCACTGCCAAGAAGATCAGCTGGAAAGGATCATCACACCACTGGTGGGATCCATGGAGTGGCAATATTTTTTTTAATCTGACCTTGTAATTCTCTTTCTGTTTCCCTACCTCTTTTCATTTTTCATTTCTCTCTCTCTCTCTCTCTCATATTTACTATCAAATAAAACCCATACTACTGACTTTGGCATACAGTCTCATTTGCACCTTATTTTGGGCAGAGGCATTTCTAATAACTTTAAAAACAGGACTGTAACACTGCCCCATCCTTGGAAGTGTTCAAGGTCAGGTTGGATGGGGCTCTGAGCAACCTGGTCTAGCGGGAGTGCCTACTCATGGCAGGGATATTTGAGGTACATACTTAAGGTCCCTTCCAACCCAAACCATTCTGTGATTCGATTAAATTTCCTATTAAAAAGAAATTTTTTTAAAAATAAGAATTTTCTTTCTGATTTTTCCCCTTTCAAAAAAAGAAAAAAACCAGCTTGCCTCAGAACAATTTATGCCCTAAACATGGAAGTGTCAAGACTCAGAGATTTTCCAATAAGACGCACCTAATCAATTTCAGGAGAATAAGCATGATGTGGACCACTGGGAAATGGGAACCCTTTGGAAACTAACTGCTGCTGACTTAATCTTGTAAATCTTTCTCAAGGAAAATTCTTACAGGGATTAAAGAGTTTAACAAGCTGAACAGCATTGACTGGTTGCTTTACTGGCCTTTTAAACTCCTGGGAGATTTTCTTGCATTCTACTAGGGCAAAAAAGTTTAGTGTGCAGAGCTAAGAAAGCAAAAAACAAAGCAAGGACATATGCATTGTAACATGAAACAAAAATACAAGAAAAAATAATCTTTAAATAATTGAAATGGAGCAGGATTTCCCTATTTTTCTGACAAATTAATTTTCTTTAGTTTAAGTGAGATTTGTTTTTTTTACCTCTTGCTATAGTTTACCTAGCAGAGGTAAAAATTGAAGTGATAAATATCGCTGTGTCTGCTGTGCATTACGGGTGGATTTTTTGAAGTGACAATGCAAAGATTTTGGGTCCATGAGCACCTGCATTTTGAATTCCTGTTTCAATTGCTCCTCAATTTAGACAGGGTTTTGACATTGGACTTCTAATGAAAACAATAATTTAGGTATTTCTAACTGAGTGCAAATAGCAATTTGGACTCATTGAAAAGGGTCCCTTTCCAATATCATGTGTTTAGGTAGGAGGAGGAGATGATCTGACTTTGCCAAGAAAACTGACTTTGTACACAGGTTTCACTTAGATTAATCTTAAATAAGTGTGAAGCATGAATCACAGAAGCTCAGAATTTCAGAAGAGGTTGTCTTGGAAGGGACCTCTCAAGGTCATCTAATACATCCCCTCTGCTAAAGCAGAATCACATACAGCAAGTAGTATAGGATTGTGTCCAGGGATATTTGGAATATCTCCAAAGAAAGAGACTGCATAGCCTCACCGGGCAACCAGTTCCAGTGCTCTGCCACCCTCACAGTAAAAATTTTCATCATGTTAAGTTTAAATTTTCTGTGATTTATTTTGTGTCCATTACTCCTTGTCCTGCCCCTGGGCCTGACTGCAAAGTCTGGCACCACTCTCTTGACACCCATCCTTAAGATATTTTTATGCATTGATAAGATCTCCTCTCAATCCACTCTTCTCCATGCTAAAGAGGCCCAGAACCCTCAGCCTTTCCTCATAATAGAGATGCCCCAGTTTCTTAATCACCTCCATAGCCCTCCCTGGACCCTCTCTGATTGTTTCTTGTGTCTCTTGCCCTGAGGAGCCCAGAACTGGGCACAGCACTTCTGATGTGGTCTCACTTGGGCTTAGTAGAGGGGAAGGATCACCTCCCTCAACCTGCTGGCCACACTCTTGCCATACACTCCAGGACCCCATGGGCCTCCTTGGCCATATTGATACTGCTGGCTCAAGGACACCTTGTTGTCCCTCAGGACCACCAGGGGCTTCTCCCCACAGCTGCTGTCCAGCAGGTCAGTCCCTGTGGTGTTGAGAGGTCCCCAGGATGAGGTGAGAGATGAGAATTTGACTCCAAGTTCTCAGAAGGCTGATTTATTATGATATGATATGATATGATATGATAAGAAATTATATACTAAAACTATACTAAAGAAAGAGAAAGGAGACATCAGAAGGCTAAACAAGAAAGATAATGAAAGCTTGTGACTGACTCCTCAGAGTCTGACACAGCTGATGGTGATTGGTCATTAATTAAAAACAATTGACATGTTTGGATAAATAGTCCACAGATCCCATTCTTGATGAGCAAAACATTGAGAAGATGAGGCTTCTCATCTTCTCAGCAGAAAAATCCTGTGAAGGGATTTTTCATAAAATATCATGGTGGCAAGTCCCCAGCCTGTGATGCTGCCTGGGGTTGTTCCTCCCCAGGGGGAGGACGCTGCACTTTCTTTTGTTGAATGCCATTAATTTCCTCCCTGCTCCCTTCTCCAGCCTGGCCCAGCGTGGCTGAATGGCAGCGCAGCCTTCTGGTGCATCAGCCGCTCCTCCCAGCTGTGTATCCACAGCAAGCTCTGTCCCTTCATCCAGGCCATGGATAAACAAGTTAAAGAAGGCTGGTCCCAGTACCGGCCTTTGGGGAGCACCACTGGCTACAGGCCTCCAAACAGACGGTGTTGCTGATCACAGTTCTCTGAGTTCTGACATCCAGACAATTCCCAATCATCTCCCTCTCCACTCATTCAATCCACATATCCTGAGCTTTCCCATGAGGATGTTATGGGACACAGTGTCAAAGCACTTCATGAAGTCAAGAGACAACATCCACTGTTTTCTTCTGCCCAGCCATTCCTGCCACGACAGAGGCAATTGGATTGGTCAAGTATTGGTGAATCCATATTGACTATCCCGATAACTTTCTTTTCCTCCACATGCTTAAAGACGACATCCAGGATGAGCTGCTCCATCAGCTTCCCAGGAACTGAGGTGAAGCTGACTTGCTTGTAGTTCCCTACACGTTAGTAGGGTTCTCCTACTTGCCCTTCTTGAAGACCGGAATGACATGAAATTGCAATGAGATCATGTTGCTATAAGAGCACCCAGCTCTCTAATTCCTCCTGTGTGTTCCCCATGCTGTGTGTGGTGGCTTATAGGCATTTCAGAGAGGGAATCGAGCATGCAGGGGTCTGAGGAGGGATGTGAGAGGGTTCACCACAGCCATAGACACCTTGAGGTGCTTGGTTTTCCAGTTCTCACCTTAGGAGGCAGCTGAGGAACATTTGTTGCTGCTCTGGTTGGCCTGGCTTATTCCCCAGTTGGATTTGATTCTCTCTTTTTTCTACCCATACGCTACCCAGAGAGATGAAAAATGATTTTTGCCTTTTTATGTTACTGAACTTACATCACATGATCATGCACAATAAAATATTGCAACTCATAAATATTATATATAATAAGTATATAAACCCAGTGCTAGTGAAAATCAGATGACAGCTTTGTGCATTTAATTCTGCAATGAATATTTATCAGATGCTATCTCAAGTGATGCAGTGGTGTTTTTGTGATGTAATGAAAGACACTTTACATACTTTATCTGACATTCCTCACAGAAGAATTTAATAATTATTTTTTGCTTTTAAGATTGTCAAGAAGGATCTTGAAAGTGCCTTTCACCATTCTTACTGTGAAACCAATTCTAAGAAAGTAACAACATTGAATAAAAATGATCATATCTTATGATTCTGAAAACAAATATCATGGGCATTGCTATTGTTATTATTTTTATTATTACACTGTCACTATGAAGTATTAGCTTTTTTTTTCTAGACCATTTCAAACCACTCAAACCATTAAACTTTTAAACTTTTCAATAGTATCTTGTACATCTGATGAGCTTTTTCTGCTTTATCCACTTTTTCTCAGTACATTCAGCATTTTAGGGATTTGCAATACCATTTTCCCTTAGAGCAATAGTACCGAGCAGGGTCAACATATCTTTCTTTTCCAGGTTAACTTTTTCCATTATTTTTCACTTTATTTTGGTCAGGAAGAAGAAAACATGCTAACTTGCTACACATGGGCCACCTAGCCATCTAAATTTTCCAAATTAATCCCAAAAGCCCTTAAAAACAGGTCGTGTTTGGAAACTTCTCATCTTTTTTACTAGAAACCCTTTTCAAAGAGTTATTGCATGCTGCTATTATATAAACCACTTCATATTTAAGTTCTCTCTAGTTTAGAGCATCGTGTTCAGTTCTATTATCATAGTTCTATTTTTTATTGCAGCAGTTTTGTCTGCAAGTTACTTCTACTAAGCAAGCCCTACTTTTATTGTCTTGATGCACCACATATAGGAACAGAGACTGCTGAAGAGAGCAGGAAACAGATACAGAGGCAGCTCATCAGGGAAATAGAAATATGATATTTTCCAGAGACAAACACAGACTGTAAAGTTTTCAACCACCTAGTAATTGAGATGGTGGGTTGAAAACAATCTTGAAAAAAGTATATATGTGTGTGCATATATAGAAGGTACAGCTTATTTCTTTATACTGTCTTTTATAGTATAAAAAAATCTTCCATTAAAACATTGGTTCACATGTTTAGGTCAAAGCTGATTGTCCAATAAAACTGACTTTACAGTTGAAAGGCATTTTGGGATGTAGTTAAACCAATTTCAGATCTCCAGCTAATGTACCAACTGAACCTTGAAGACTGAAAGAAGCTTGATTAATTTTAGAAATTTAACAGTGTTCTACATCAGCATGAGGAGTAAATAGAGCTTAGACAAATTTTTCTGGCACAATAGAATTTTTGCCAAAAATGGTTCTTCTTTCATTACCTTGGAATTCTGTGACTGAAAGACGGAGATGCAGACAGGTACCACATCTCTGGGCAGCTGGTGCCAAGGGTGACAGGGCATGTGGCTGCAGCTTCAGCAGGATGTCCCACAGCATCTCCAGCTGGGCTCTGCTCTTCAGTGGTGCAGCCTCACCTCAAGTCCTGGGGGCCATTCTGGGCAACAAAATATTAAAAAAAAATGTTTTCCAAAGGAGGCCACAAGTATGGCAAAGGATCTGAGGAGCACCTGAGGTAACTTGGTCTGTTCAGCCTGGAGGAGATGAGGACACAGATCATCTCCGTTTGCAACTTCCCCACAAAGGGCAGGGAAGGGACAGCACCAATCTCTGCTCTGCAGTGACCAGTGACAGGGCCCAAGGGAACAGCCAGAAACTGTGTCAGGGGAAGTTTAGGCAGGATGTCAGGAAAATGGTTCTTCCCCCACAGGGTGATTGGGCACTGGAACAGGCTCCCCGGGGAAGTGATCATGGCACCAAGCCTGACAGAGTTCAGGAAGTGTTTGGGCAATGCCCTTGAGCACATGGTGGGATTGTTGGAATGTCCTGCACAGGACCAGGAGTTGACCTTGATGATCCTGGTGGATCCCTTCCAATTCAGGATATTCTATGAGTCTTCAGAGTCACAGCTCCTATGTTTATGGAGAATAGCATAGTTTGATACTACTTACAGGACTTCTTCATGTCAAAATGCAACTGTGACTCACAGTAAATAAATCCTTTCTCTTTAAGGACTGGAGTAATGGCATTGCTTGCCTTTGTGTTTTATAAGAAAATAAATCTATTTTTAAAATAATATATAAGGTCAGATATATGCAGGGGAGAAAGAGGACCAGCTCAAAGGAAGGAGTTGGAGTGGTAATTAGGCACACACCACTTTGTATGCAGCATCTTTACATATGTAGAAACCAGCTTTGGAAAGTCTGCATGCAGAGAGGAAACATTACCATTGTTTTCCTGTTTAAGCTATCTTTTAAATTTACTATTTATTATACACAAATTACTCATACAGTAGCTGCAAAAAGGTGGGATGATGAAGAACTGATTTTATTTCACAGAGTTCTCAGTGATGCCTTGTTGATCTTTTGACTGATTTTCAGTAGAATTAGAAGTCTGGATTATCTAGAAAATATCTTCTCATTTCTTGAATATAGCTTCTGCTCAGTTCTTTATTGAATCAAGACATAACAAAGAAGTTTGGGGGGAAGGGCAAAAACATTTCCAGTGTTTATAAAATAGTCCTTTTGTTCCTCTAAAATATACACCAATTTATACAACTACTAAGTACTATAAAATTTTGGGTGCTGCATTGGAATGGAAAATTGTGTGACCTTAACACAAGAACTGAAGAAGAAAATATACTTGCATCTAATGCTAGCATGCTCTAGCTACTATTTTAATGTTGGTTTAGGAAATTATAAAATGAAACATTAGAATTTATAAAATAAACTTACCTTTAAATTATTTATGATTCATAAATAAAAGTTTTCCCATGTTTTGTAAAATACTGGATTGTTCAAGTTTCAGCTGTTTGTGTTAAATTGGATAAGTTGAAAAAATTTGTCTTTCTCAACAATACTGTATAAATTCTTATTATAAAGTATGGGGACATTAAAAATTATGAGGACAAGAGGCTTATTCTCATCTTTTTATTGTTAACTTTTACTGAGGACTCCTGCTTGGTATTCAAGAAACTCAGGATATATTAACTGATAATTTAAACTGACAGCAACCAAAAATTTATTGAATTAATGAAACTTAAAAATCAGTATTTTCTAACTATATATTAAAGAAAGTGCTATCCATGTCAATTACAAATAGTTCTGATTTAAATAAGCAAACTCTTCTCAAGTGCAATTTCATTTTAAGTTACTTTAGAAATAAATTCTCGTGAGAGAAATAGTAATTACTACATATGTTTTTATCCTGTCATAACATTCTGAAATGAAAATGTATTTTACTGTCTAGATTGAAGAAGATTTTTGATGTCTTCATTCTCTGGTGAAGACTTTTATTTTATTGTTCTGATATTTTATTCACAATTACTATTATCTGCTAGTGAAAATTTTGATTTCAAATGAAACATCTTATTGAATAAATTACTAAGCAACATAAGAAGAAAGATATTACAATGTTACTGACAGTAAAATTAGTTTAAAAAGATATGTTACCTTTTTTTTGGCCAAAATCTAGTTTTTTTTAAATGTTTTCAGCATTATTTTATATGTAGCCATGCAAGGTATTTCTTAGAAACATAGCATCATGGAATGATTTAGTTTGAAAAGGCCCTTAAGAATATCAAGTCCAACTGTAAACTAATGCTGCCAAGTCCACCACTAAATCATGTCCCCAAGTGTCACGTCCACATGTTTTTTAAACGCAGGGATGGTGACTCTACCATCTTAATCTAAAAAAATAAATGTATTTGAAATTAAAATTATCCATAATATGAAATTACCTTCAGAGCTAAATACTACTCTTGGTACAGGGAGAAGTCATGATCTCCCAATAACAAAGGCCATTTAACATTTTTTGGTTTTTTGACTCCATTCTTCAGTTCTTACATTTAGCCATGTCATAATTCTTTAGCTGCATTTTTCATGTCTTTAGTTTAATATTGCGTTTGATGTTGGCTGTATCTTGAATATTTTTTTTAAGATTAATTACAAATAATGAAGAAAACACTCTTTTCAGGAATCAGATTAGAGGGACATAAGCTGGTTTGTCTCTGTCAACATTTTTCTGTCTGTTTCACTGAGAATTTTTAACCTCTGCATTTTTAAGAAAGGACTTGTGATTTTAGTTGGAAAGGGGTCAGGTGTTTTTTACTGGCTTTGCTCTGCCAAATTTAGTCTTTTGCAGGGCAATAGTTTCAGTGTCTGGACAAGGGCCTATGCCATGAAATTAGTGGAAGTTAGGATGGATAGTAGTAGACACAATGAAAGAGGCAGAAGAGCAATGAGAATTGGGACAGGAAGTATTAATACTACAAAAAAGATTAAAGGAGTTGATCCTGGAAGGAATAAACAGAAGGAGGTCATAAAATGGAAAAGGAGTGAGAGAACTTAAGCTGAAAGGGAAGTACAGTTGTTTCCAGATACCAAAACCCAAAAAAATATCCTTCCACTTCCCAAAAAACCCAGCAAACAAAAAAATAGAACAAAACAAACAAACAAATAAAACCAAAACAAAACCAAAAGTCACCATACTGAACCAACCAAAAAAAGCTAAAAAATAATCCCCCCAAAATGCCCAAACCAATTAAACTCCACCAAAACAGAAATTAAGACCATAAATGCTCTATGCCTGCAGGGAACCCCTGTGGAACGGTCAAGATACATCTTATTTGGCAGAATTTTTCAGCTTAGAAATGTACCACCTACGATGAATACCATTAGGTCTAGTTGACAGGTGACTCGTACTGTGTAGCTAATCCCTGACACTAGTTGTTAATTATCATATATTACTTCTTATTTCTTGTTAGAGTTAAGAAAATTAAATCCCAACTAAGTCCAATTGCCAGACTGTCAATTTAAAATTGTATTAATGCTTATATCTCATTTCTTAATGCTTGTCTTAGCACAGTAACTGCAGAATTATAGCATATGTCAAGTTGGAAGGGACCCATAAGAATCATTGATTCCAACTCCCTGCTCTACACAGGACTGCCTAAAACCTGATAATTTGACTAAGGGCATTGTCCAGACACTCCTTGAACTCTGGCAGTCTTGCTGCCATGACCACTTCCACAGGGAGCCTGTTTCAGTGACCAGCCACCCTCTGGGTGAACATCTTTTTCCTAATGTCCAGCCAGAACTTCCCCTGATGCAGTTTCATTCCATTTTCCCATATCCAATCACTTCAGAAAGGAGACCAGCACCTTCCCATCCCCTGCTGCCCTGGAGGGAGTTGTAGATTGTGAAAAAGTCACTCCTCACCTTCTCCAAACTCAACAAGGCAGGAGATCTCAGCCTCTCCTCACTAGTCTTGTCCACAAAACCCACTATATCCTGAAAGAAGAGATTATTGCCATGTCTAGCAATACAATGCAGAGAAATTTAGCCTTTTATCTTTACATGGAATATTAGCCTGGCATTTATATTGCTGAATTCAAGAATAAATGTCAAACCCATACCTGATTTGAACACATTGCCTTAAAGGAATAAATAAACTCTCATATGAGTATTTGGTGCATTACCTAAATGGTCAAACTAAATACTCAGAAAGTTTGCTTACACTTAGTTTGCTATGGTAATTTGTAACTGATGCTCATTAAACATTTGGAAAACACTCTTCTGGACTGGAGTAGCTAAATATAAATGTGATTTGTTGTACTCTCAGATTAATTTTTTTCAGTCTTCTTTCCTCAAACTCAATCCAAGAACAGACTGGCTGGTTCTAGATGAGATTTCATCTATCCCAGTGTCCTGCATCCAGCTGAGGCCATCAGCACACACTTAGAAAAGTGTCAAAATGGATGAAGTGTCTGCATCTATAGTTTCTCCTATGAGATATTTTATCACATTCCCCAAGATTTAAGTCAGGTATTCTGTGGGAAAAAAATAAAATGTATTTGTTTAAAAACACATATTGTCTATTTTTGGTCTTTTTTTCTTCTATTAGAAGAGGGAGTGAACAGTCGACTATTTTACTGCTTCCTGATTTTGTAGCAATTGATCATTCTCATCTAAATCTTTTCTTTCCAACCTGAGAAGTTGGATATTCATCTCTTTGTTATGTGAAAACCAATTGAAAATTCAGTTTTTCTCTGATCATTTTGCAGTTCTCAGAGAACACTTTTGAAATGAATTGCTGTACTTCGTAGTGTTATATGTTATTTTATATATTCATCTTCAAACCTCACCTCTGAAGAAAATTTCAAAGTGTTGACTGAATCTGAAAGCCATGTGAGCAGAAAGAAAGAAATATAAGAGCTCCCTGTTTACAAGAACGTGCCTTTGTGACCACGAGGATCAATGTGCCATGTTCAAAGCCAAACTGTTCAGGTCGATGCTCATGGAGTATCAAAGCATTTTATTGCTGATGTGGAAGTGGCACAGAGCTCAGAGACTGAGAGATACCAACACAAGAGCACGGTTCCAGTAAATGTAATTGGAAAATCCTTGTTTATTTTAAAGGATTCAAATTTTGGACTGGATATATAGAAATAAAGAATAATACCAGTTGTTGCAGTTAGCTTCAAACCATTTAGACCATATGAAGAAAGGCTGCAATTTCACCTGTAAACAAAGAGAAAGGAAGAAAATGGTTACCTTTTAAACCTAATTGTTGCAACATTAATAATAGATTTTTTCTTTTCTGTTTCAGTAATCTTTATTTTAATATCTTTCATTAATATATTTCCAGAATAAATCACAGTTATCAGTACAAAGAATGGAAGATATTTATTCAAGACAATTTTTCTTATTTTCCTCTGGCACTCAGAATGCAGCAGAACTTTTAATATTAAAAATTTGTTTCCTGTTTACACAAAAATATCACTTTGGATAATCTTATTTTACTGTCTTATCAGATTTTAGCTTTTTCCTTTTGTTCACTTTGATTTCCTGAAATCTGCTTCATAGCTTAGAAAAATAAAAGGCATATGTGAGCCTAAAATTCAAGTTATGACACTTTTTGGTTTTTCTGACAAAAAAATAGCTTTTATGATTGTCTTTCCAAGATATACAGAAGTATGTATTTATCTACCAGCATAATATTTCAGCATCAGAGATGACTTAATCATAGCAAAGCATGGTCTTTGTGTACTTTTAGCTGTGAAAAGTATGAATTAATGAAGAGATATTTGTTCTGCATCAAGTTGGCCTTACAGTCAATATTTTAACTTTTAGAAATCTTTCTCTATACAAATGACAGGCTTAAAAATTATTATCTGTTTTGCATAATCAGTGTTAAAACTCAACTTCTATTGCATTTAGTTCAAATCTTTTCCTCTCCTTCTTTGATTTTTGGGGGTAAGAAGGGAGAATTTTTTCAAATAGCACCCAATTTTTCCTTGGGAACTTAAAACTGTCCTTGTGTTGAAGACTGGGTCTGTTAACTTCCAAGTAAAATGTTCTTACTGGAGCTGTAGTTTGCTTTACTTTACTTTCTTGAAAGAAGAAAAAGAATATTCCTTTTATCCGTCTTCTAATGGAGCTATCTTTGGAGTACTCTGTTCCATTTCCAAAGAAGAGATATTGGTTGGCAGCTCTGAGACACAATTTAAAAAAAACCCAGCTTCTGTGTCTACTGCTTTCTCTCACTTAGGACATTATATTTATAAAGAAAATCACTTGCAGTAATCCAATACAAGGTACCTCAAGGAAAAGCTCACTTTTCTGCGATGTGGATGCCAGATAAAACCCCTGTAAATAGGAACATTGGGAAAATGTCTTGTTGGAAATAATACATTTAGAACTTAGGGTACATTCTTTAGTGGCTTTGCTGATTTCAGGCTTTAGTGAAGATAGTGAATTGGATTAATGAAAGATATAGTAGTTAATGTAAATTCATGAATAAAATCAATGTAAGTGGAAACTATATAAGTGTTTATTATTTGCTGCAAAGATATCCTGACTTAGGAGAGTTTAAGCAGCTGTACTGGATTGACAGAATGTTTGTTAACTTGCATTTTTTTTGAACCCTACCATATAATGTTTGTAGTTATTTTCATAATAATTTTGAAATTATTCTTGTAATTAATTACCTAATAATTAGCTATGTATTGATTGCTTCTTCTATACTGACAGTGGTAACGTTTTGTGCTCCACTGGAATTATTGAACTAATTGCATGATAAGAAAACAATACATTAGTTGTAAAGAAGAGGTCTTCAATCCCCATGTAAAGAAATACTTGTTTCTGAAAGTAGGAAAAAACATAAATATATCACACAGAAAGCGACTTTAGGAATTTCTGAATGTCTAATCCCAATGCTGAAAGCATTCCTAGGTTTATTTGCCTACCTGGCAAATAAACAGTAGGTTCATCTCTAGAATTAACCAATTGATAATAAAAATTTAAAATATTATATAAAAATCAAGATTATGTGACAACTCAAGATTATGTCACACTTCTGAAACATAGATGTACAGAATGTCAAAGTAAAATTCACCTAATCAGGTTAAAACCCATTCTATTCCATTTGAATATTCTGCTCATTGAGTGTTTTATTGTATATGATAAATTAGACATGCTTTCATGGAACACAAAAATTTATTGCTTGTTCCTTGCACTTGTTGAATTAGATGGAGAAAATCAGACTAAGTGTAAACGTATCTAGTCTAAACTTGGTAAAGTAGTAGTGACAGTGTTTTTGTCAATGGTGTCCTGTTCAGAGGCAATTTGATATTGAACAGAGTTACTACTGATACTCTGATGGATGACCTAAAGAAAGTGATGAATGCATTATTTTTCATGAAAAAGCAGATGGATCAAGGTGTTTCTAGTACATCTCCAAAAGGCTATAGAGTATTTGATCTGAGGAATGTTTCATATGGATATTATTATACAATTTGCAAATGAAGAACAACCTTAACTTTCTTTTTAAGCTAAAGCTTTTTTTTAAGAATTCCAGATAAAAAACCTACACGATACTTTAAAGACAGATATAAGGGTTATTTTATAAACTTTGATATAATACTTACAGTATGGCTTATAAAACATTTAGCAGATGTGGAAGAAAAGGTATCATCCTGCTTCCTGTGTAGAACAAGAAAACTTTACCAGACTAAAGTACCCTTGGAGGATAGTGAGCAGAGACTTTTTTAAGTAAACTGAGAAACTGGAAATACCAAATAGAGAAAATAAGTTTAGGTCTTAAACATAAAGGAATAACTTCCTTTAAGAAATATAGTACATGTCTGACTGACCAAATTTTTGCCAAGACCTCTTTCCTTGTGAAAATCCAAAATGGAATAGATTTAAGAAATATGACTATTCTGGAAAACTGAATTGGAGGCTTTCCCTGATTGATGAGGTAGGTAAAAGATCTCCTGGGACTGATTAGATGCTGGATGCCCAAAGAACCAGTGTGATACTGATAATACTGATAATATTGATACTATGGGAAAATATTGGGTGGCATTTCAGATTTCCAGTATAAGAACAGTTGTCATCTGTCCTGAGTCAGAAGGTATCATTCTAGCCAACAACAGCCCAAAGACATCATATACAACATTTGTAAAGCCACAAAAAGAAGCAGATTCTTATTCCATATAATCTGAAAAAGAAGCAGTGCTAGGTTTCAAGACAAATCCTGTTGTCTTGTTTTGTTTTTTTTTCCACTGAACAGTAAGATAAAGAATTTTTTCTGTGACAGTTGCAAAAAAAGTTGTTGAGAAGCCACACTCACTGTTTTTTCCATGAACAATGTGTATATCAAGCACAAACAGTTTTATAGATGCACAAAATGTAGCTGCATTGCTTAGAAGTTATTACCTCAAATGCAGGGGAAAAGGAAACATTAAGAAACTAAGGTCATACTGCCTTTGTGCCAGTGGTATAGAAATAGACGAGGCTTACAAATGATCGCTTCTTTCTCCTCAGATGCCTGTGTCTAGCAAACTTGAACTGCAACAAAAATCATTGGACTCAAAGAAAGAAAGAAGCAGTGCTTTGTGTGTCAAAGCACAAAGTAGTAGTAGCAAAAACGAAATGAAAAAGTATTTCAAGGATGTCATTTGTCTGTAAAGAATGAAGTACATTGTTCACACACAATGATTACTCAAAATTCAGAGCAAGGTGTTATATGGGCAAGTCTCCTTTCACAAGAAACCAAATATTTTTGGCTGGAATAAAAAACAGGTCAAGCCAAGAGTTTTTTTGATAGATATTTACTTCCCTTACTAGCAGAATAGTAGGGAATCCTCTTCTGTTAAAACCAAGAGAGCAGGTTGTTGTTCCATTTTCTGTGTGTGAAAATAGTCTAATCAATTCCTAGTCAATCACAGAGGTACTTTTTGGGATGGTACTTTTGGTGTCTGTACTGGCATCTGTGGCACAGGGACTAAAACCATGGACTGTGCTTTCTTTGCCACCTGTACCTCAGTGTGAGCCTGAAACATTTCTATAGTCAAATGAGGTACCTGCCTTAGCACACTCATTTGCATTGTCTCCATGCTTCCCTTGGGCAGCACATCTTGCTGACACCCTGAACCTCCTGTTACACACAGCTTTATTCCTGACCCAGGAGAGCTCAGGCTTCACCCTGCACTGCTGACCTCACCCAGTCTGCTTTTGAGTTGAACGCGAGATCAGCACCCCAAATTTTGAGCAGGAAGCAATCTATCCCTTTCATCAGGTGCTTGCAGAAATCATATATGGTCACACAGGTCAGTCTCCCCTCCCTGTCACTCCTGCACTATGATTTTTCCTCTGGGTTGCCCTTTTCTGAGTGTGAACATGGTTCAGGTTTAAACCAGAGCCTCCACCATGACATGGGGCGTGTCATTCATACACTCCTTTGTTCCAGAGTGAGTTTTCAGTTCAAGCAGTTTGCTCTATTTCAGGTATAGGTAGAACAGCACCATAAGCAGAACAAATTGACTTGCCTTAGGAAAATATTTAGGAAATATCACCAGACAAATAGGAAGTGATGAATTTTATTATATCACTTTATTGCTTTCTCTGTTTGCCCAGGAGAGAGAGTTAGTAATTTTTGTGAGGGAAATATAAAGTGGAAAATTTTAATTGTTTTCTGATTTTGCTTTTTCTTTGCCTTTGAAGGTGGGGTGGTCTTGTCATCTATCAGACACCACAGTCTTCTGAATGTCTGGAGTGGTGTATGGTTACTAGCTACAATTGCTACTGAAACCAGCCCACCCTATTTCAGAGAAGGTCCTTTTCCTTTTTTAGCCAGACTTAATCAATACAGGAGTTATGGACTTGGTGTGTTTTCTTTTGGAGGTGTGGAAGTGCAAGTACAAGAATCTGCTTTTTGAAATTTTACTGTATATGCAGCAAACCTTAGGCCTCAGTAGGCAGTAATCTTATACATCAGACATACCTAATGTAAAATTTGTCCTACCGCTGTAGTTTTATAATCAATTTTAGTCCCATCTAAATCAAGCAGGTGAAAAAATATTATAAAAATTAGAGTCTTGTTGATAACTGTAGGAATATACCTCATGTATTTATCACCAGGTTTAAAGGATATATTTTTCAAAAGGTGTATAAAAATACATTCCTTATGCTAATGATGTTCTCTCTTCATTCCTCTAACAGCTAAAGGTAAAAAAGGGGAGACAGAAAAGAAAAGAGGCATACAGCAGTCTTATGTTACTTAGGCACTCTCTGCTTTTTTTCTTGGCCTCAATGCTAGAACACAGAAGGTGAAGTACCCTCAGATCTATTTTTAAGAACAGAGAGAACTTAGACAAAGCCTCCTTTACACATGGTTGCTTTGAATCTCTTTTGAAAGTTTGGTGCAGCTGTGAGGTTAATTCTATGGCAGGAGACTTTCTGATGCAATCATTGATTTCTTAACTGCCTTAAAATTGCAAAGAAAATGTGACATTTTGTGTGCATCCCTTACCAGAATTGGAAAAGACATACATAAGTTCTTTGACAGAAAAACCAGACTGACCCATTTGCAGTTAGCCCTTTTATTTCAGTCATGGGGGACTTCTTTTAAAAAGACGGTCTCCAATCTCCTCATTCCATGCTCAGACACCCTTGGACTGGAACTTAAAAATTACTTTCTGCCTAATTACAGTGTTATTTATTTATTAATGAGCCTAATATGCTCTCTGTGGGGCTGCCTTGGAAGCCACTTCTTGCTTAAGTGAGAAAGCAACAACAGTCTTCCTCAACAGCTGTGATAAATTCAAATGGTTTGAATGCAAGACATCCAGAGCTCATCAGAATAAGCATCATGCAAGTATTTTTGGTTAGAAGCTACTCCTGTTAAAATTAGTAGATATTGATTCAAAATTTGTTAAAATCTGCATCATGCTTTTTCAGTCACATACTGTTCTTGAGTGTTTGGACTATGAGATATTGCCATGTTCAAATTGGAATACAAAGCATAGTTTCAAAGCTGATATAAAGGATTTGACTTGCTGCCACACATTTCTTCTTTAATCTAGACCTTCAGCTGTCAGCTGCACCTTCCTCATCATGTTATATTTTATATTTTGTCATGTTTTGCTCTATATTTTAATTTCTGACTGGAACAAAACAAAAATTAGTAAAAAAAACCAAAAACATGCAACAGGTATCTCTCCTTTAGTGTATTTTAATCTGAGGTTCAAGACAGGATTGTCTTTTTGTATATTTGAATCCATGAGGGTTTTGGTTTTTTTCAGTCTGCTGTATGTAGAAAGTATGGGAAGAATATATCTGCAAAAGGTGATAGAGCTTTAAAATAATACTTGTTTGGATTTTTGTGTTGTTTCTGAAATCTTACTCATGGCACCAAATGCAACCTGAACCTCATTTCTTTTATACAAAAAAGCATATTAACTTGCAATTTTTTTTAAGGGGTATGGAGGAGGAGGGGAGAGGGAAACAACAATGCATATGAGGTTAATAATAAAAAGTTTATAATTTATAAGGGAAAAAACCTCAACCAAATCCTGGTTGCTTGCCATCTGTATTTATGGAAAAACATTTGAAAGTGGTATGTCTTCAAACCACTTAAGGAATCACTATATTAAACAAAAAAGATTTCATATGAGTCCTTTTGGAACATCTTTAGGAAGAGTTTTAGTTATTCAGAACATTGTTTTTGCATGTGTTTTCACAAAAGTCTTCTCAAATTCATAATGTTTGTGTCACTCATAAGCTATGCACCAGCTAATTTCTATATGGCTTAAAGAGGAAAAGGTGTGACAGTCTTGGTACTTCTCTAGTCCTTTCCTTTAGAAGATTCTAAATTATAAATATTTTTATGGACCAGACCTTGGTAAAGGATCCATCTTATAACTGGAAATAAAGTATGCCATGCCTTCAAAAAATTTATACCAAACTATTCAGTATTTTTAATTACATTACTCTGATAGATAATATTAATACTTAACTTCTCCTAAGTCCATCCATAGATTTTAAAGTGCTAACAAGAAATACACAATTAATCTAATTAATAAAGAAATTTTAATGAAAGACACACACATTTTGTGAGGCGTTTTCTGAGTAGAAAAACAAGCCAGATGAATTCAATGTTGTATTTCTTGGTTTATTCAATTTACTTGGAAAATCAGGGTTTCTAAGAATTATTTGATTTTAGGTGATTCCATATGAAAAACTTTTATCCCCTGAAAGTCAGGTTCATTTTCATTTTATATAATATACTCAGAAATTTAGGTAATGAAATATTAGTTGCATTTGCAAGTCTTATCTGTCTTTCCAGGTTATCAATCTGTCTTTCATTCTTGTACACAAATGAGAAAAAGGAAATGCAGATAATTAAAGTATCTTAGACATTTTCCAAAAAGAAATTAAGTATTTCCTAGCTAATACAATTGCTTTAACATCAGATAATACGTTTCTTCAGCAAAACGAAATGCAAGGAACAAACACCTACCCTCATCTTGGTGGCATCAAGTAAAGCCCCTTGTCATCCTAGAAGAAAGGAAAACTTTCTATTTTGCAACGTGCATCGAGAGATGTAGTGTATATGCAATTTTTTTTATGATTCACAGATTAAGAATTCCTTTTACTCATTCGAGTGGCTTGCAACCAGCAGGACAAGTTCTTTCAGACACATTTTCTGAGCTTGGAGTTCTAACAGAGGTCAGGACATTTGCTGCACCTTAGCAGCTACAGCATGGTTCAAGGGTTTGTTTATTTAGTGAGAGTCTCAGCTACAGCATTTATTGCCAGGTTTGTGATTTTGACAAAACTGAACAAGAAGATAACATTTGTTGGAGCCGTGGGTGCCAGAGGGAAATCAAATGAAAGTTAATAAGTGATGCACACTGCTGAAAAATATGATTACAGTTTGAAGATCTGCTGCTGTTCCTGCTGCTGCAATCAAATCTCAACCTCAAGGCAGAAAAAGCTGCAAAGGGCAATATGTGGGGAACACAACTTCAGAGTTTGGTAGATGGATACATATAAGTCAATTAGTGCCATCTATTTGCAAGACAGCATCAAAGCATTTCTGAACATAAAAATTGCATTGCACAGGAAGTGTGTGTGTAAGAATGATTATGTTGCCCAGACAAGAATGAATCAGCCAAGTGCTGCAGTGCATGGTATAAAACACATGGATGGGGCAGGTGGGCACTCACAGAGGAAAGAAATCTCACACACTCTGTGTATGCAAGTGAGGGGTTTGTTTATCAGGAGACTTTTTGTTTGCTTTTCTGAAAATGTTTCCTCTTCATGTAATTAAATGTGTGTGCAAGTGTTGAATCAGGTGACATAAATGGAGAGTTTGGTGAATAATGTTAATTTACAACCTTTCTTTCTGATACTTGGCTTGTAAATAGATTCTAGTTTATCTTTGGAGATTATGAGAGATTAAATCTCATTTATTGCTTTAATAATCCCCTACATGTGTTATTCTTGCCTACAAGGTACCCATTTTCTTCTCTGATTTTCAAAAACCAACTGTTAACAAACTGAGGGCACACTGGGAACTAGTGACAGCAATGGCATTGATAGAAAACAAGTAGTTTTAAGTAGAAGATGGGATTGGTTTAGGAATATCTGGTAAAAATGTTTCATCAATGAAACAAAATATTTTATCTATCATGCTATTCTAATCTGTCATGAATTTGCATAATAACTCTTCAAATATACTGACATATTTTGCACTGAAAATATACTATTGATAAGACTCATGATAAGGAGAAGTGGAATCTACTTTTTTCATTTTTTGATCAATAGGTTGTTAAAAGATATGTCTAAAATACAGTTATCTTCATAATTTCAAATAGTAAATGGTCACTTTAGAAATATAACTTTATGTTTGCCTACAGTAATGGAAGTGTTAGAAAGAGAAAGCATTGTCTTCACTAATGTTTCATGAAGAATTTCTGCATGTAATTGACAATATAAATCAATGTTATGCTGTTACTAATACATTATTTTACATGTATTGTGAAGTACTTTCATTTGCAGAGCATAATGGAAAGATAAATGACAACTTTATGAAGGACACCTTACAGTACTTTATCTGACATTCCTTTCAGAGGAATTTAATAATTATTTTTTTGTTTTTTAAGATTATCAAGAAGAATTTTGAAAGTGCCTTTCACCATTCTTACAGTGAAAACAATTCACAGGAAGGAGCAACATTGAACAAATATGTAAACATCTCATGATTCTCAGGTCAAATGTCAGCTGTTTGGCCTTCGCAACAACAAGATTTTGAGTTTCAATATGAAGACTTAGCTTTGTTTTCTAGACAATTTTAAACTATTAGAACACTCTTTTCTTTTCAATAGCATATTTTACACCATAAATTTAATGGACTTTTTCTGTTTATCCACTTTCTGTCAGTGCATTCAGTCTTGGAGGAGATTAGCAATGCAGTTTTGCCTCAGAGCAGGGGCAACAGCAGCCAGTTTAGGATGATGGGGTAAACTACTTGGGCCCTGTGGTTAAACTTTTTCTCAAAAGAGACGGGTTTGGATCAAATGAGGAGAAGCAGACAGTGATCAGCGGGTTCTGCAGAGGGAGGACAATGTTTGTCACTGTGCCACTCCTTCCTGCGCAGCCGGGCACCACAGCCCACCTGCAAACTTACACAGAGCCCCACTCTGGACCTTTCCAAGGAAAGGCCGTGCATGCCCAGCAGAGCTCCTCCTGGCAGAGGTACTGGGGTGTTTCCAGACACTTTTTTGCTGTGTGTGTGGGTCCCCACCCCTGGCAGACCAGGACTGGGAATTGCTACCACAGTCATGGACCAGGATCATCCACAGGTCACTGGAGCCAGGGGAGCTGATCTCTACCTCTTTCCCTATCTCTCTTTCACTATCTCTCCTTTCTTAATTTCTTATCTCTTCTTTCAAATCCCAGCACAGCTATACAGTGTAGCAGACCCCATGGAATTGTCTAAGACCCCGTGGAGGGCTGAGACTTAACAGTAGGAATTGCTGAGTCATCATGAGATAGCACAATAAGCTCCTGTCTTCTGGGTTGGGACCCTAGTTTATCTCTGTAACCCCATAGGTCACTTTCCCCTAACTCCTACTATTGAACAGTTTGGATCCCTCTGTACCCTATAAAAAGGGGCTGCTTTAGCCCATTCAGCAGAAGAAGAGCCATCGCTGTAACCTTTCACAGACCCCTCAATAAACCATCACTGTGGAACGCCAGGATGGACCCTTCTTCTCCTCTCTCTCGTCTGCTCCTCCCCATAGCCCTCCGGCACCTTGGCAAGCAAGAGCTGAAATCATAAGAGAGTTGATAATCACTAAAGAGCTGAAACACGCTAAGCTTGCTTAAGGTAGCCAGGGGCTACGAGCGGCATGGGTATTTGGACACTCTGTCTCCAAAAGGGACTGAGCTATCCAGATAGGACTGCCTTGCTCAGGGGCAAAGCCTGCTCTGCGGGCTGGGGCAGGGGGAAACCCTTAATACACCCCTTTTCCCAACAATCCCAGAGTCGCTAAAATAAAAACTATTGCTGTTGTTATGTTGGTTATTTGGTGTTGTTTTGCTTTAATCCACCACAAGAGATCCTTTGGTAAAGACACTACTGATGTGCCTCAGATGCTGGTCACAACAGAGGGGCTGGGATTCCAAAGTGTGGGATTATATGAGCTAACACAAGGTTTTCTCTTTTAAGATACCTGTGAGGACTTCCCCTTAAGGAGATCAGCTTCTCTGGACCTTTGGGGATATCCATAGCCAAACACACTACATTTCTTGTTTGCTTCGGAATTCTAATGCAGCACAAGTTTCATTGGCTATCTTGTGCCACAAGGTGCAAAAACACATTTCTTTCAGCGGGTTTGTTCAGCTAGCAGGATATCACGGGGGTCATCACAGGTACTAAGCATAGATGATTATCAGCTGACCTTGAGTGAACTCATTTGTATCTCAGAGACCCACAATGTCTGAGAAAGAAGGAAGGCTGTCTTCTATTCCAGACATTTCACCAAGAATTTGCAGACAAGCTATTGGGAAGTTGTTGATTTCTGGACCTGCAGGGGTGAATTCTGCAGCACTCTTGCCTCTCCTTTAGCAGGAATTTCCATCTATCTCAGTCTGCTCACAGAGACCACACATGGCCCCCAGCAGGTGACGTGGCTGGGCACATGTCACTGCATTCTTCCTTTACAATGAGCAGTGAAAGTGTGGTGCAGTGAGAGTTACATCATTGCTCTGCAGAGATCAAAGTGTTACCTGTACAGAAAACTGATTTCTCTACTCTAAAATGGGTCACAGTGGTCTATAGCTTTGTTGCTGTGGGACACCTTGTGCAAGGTTATCTATTAATCCCAAATCCTATTCAGGTCAATGGTAATCTTTCTGTTTTGGGAGCTCAGTTGTGCTCAGCTGAGTTTTTTAATTCCTTCTGAGATCCCAGGGAAACATTTTACAGTTTCTCTGTACCTAAAAACACTTGTATTTTACATCTATGTAAAGAAAAAAAAATAGACTGTAAATTTCATAGGATGTTTCAGTTCATGAAAGGAAGTGTCAGTAAATTGAAATACACCACCTATAAAATTCTTCAAATACATACATAATAGATATAATAATCCAAACATCTCAAATCATACAGAAAATTTACAAAAATTACTTTTGTAGCTTTGAGGCAGATTTTAACTATGCTAAGCACTTTTTCCTGGTCTTTGAAGTGTATTCCTAATAGTGTCATTTTAGAGTAAATAGAAACTTTTATGCTTTAAATTATGTCATTGAACCTCTCTTCATATGACCTAGCCTGGTCATATATATAGTTTGATGTCCTCCTACTATTTTGAGTATTAAAAAATTAAATGAGAGCAATTTGGTTAGTTACAGGAAAGATTTCTCCAAAATTGCCATTGCTTCTGGAACAATTTTTAGATCTTAACCTTCATTCAAGGTAAAGCAGGTGCAATCTGTGAAATCATATTTGCAGGGCAAAAAGGTGTCTGCAATGCTGCAATTGGATGGCCATGAACAAATCAGTTTGGAAAAAAAAATAATTAATTTCTCTGCTACTGATGAAGCAGGCCTAATCTTTTAGCATTATTCCTCACTCATGCAACTGAAGTTAATCCTGACTTTCCCTAGATGTGAAAAATAGCAAAGATTTATTGTTAACAAAAGTTAAAAACTAATAATTTTAAAGATACACTCAAATACTAATTCATGTCACCTGTCCAGCACAGTGCTTTACAGACAAATGAACAGACTCTAAATGGGGTTTGTGAGCAGAGTAAGGGTCAAATGACAAAACCTGATTGTACGCTGGTTCTTAGATTCTCTCTCATAATCAGATATCATACCAATGCTGAATGAAAAATATGAAATTCAGCAGTTCATAACCCAGATACTGTGAGATTTAAGTATTGCCAGCTTCATCTGTCATCCTCTGGGAGCTAGAGAGATGGAATTTGTTGTGCAGCCCCATCTCCAATGAGGAAAATCAAAATCAGCTTTGGGAAGAGATTTGCTGGCTGGACTCAGGAGGTGTGCCTTGAGTGCACGGTGGCAATTCTATGCCTAAACTCCTGAAGGAAATGGTCAGTCAGCCAAAAAATGCTTCCCTGGAGCCCAGGAAAAATCTGCAATGGGAAGGTGAGTCCCTATTAAACGTCTTCCTTGCCCTCTGTACATGAGGGGTTCTGCCAGTAATTCTGTATTTTCTTCACAAACTTTCTGGGAAGGTGTGTAGAGCACGTTGGTGCTCTCGGTGATTTAATGCATTTGAAAGTACCTCATCACTTGCTATAATCAGTAATTCAGATAACTTGGTTGGAAGTTAAAATGTGTGTGATAGTGTTCTAGCCTGAAGTATATACTGGGGTTTATTTTCTTTCTTTGGCATAGTGGCTTTTCTTCCCTCACACAGTGATAAGCAATGATAAAATCCAATTATTAAGTAGGGAGCACTATTGTATGAAATGATAAGAGTAGCTTGTTTCTAAATGTTTTGTCCTTTTCCTAGTAAATTGAATTTTGACAGTGAAAAATTGACATTTTATGAAATTGAGTTTTGGCCAGATCTGATATGCTCACTAAATGAGATGGGAGAACTGTGTTTAATGCATTAACTGTTAGATAGCTTTTTCTCATTTAATATTTGTCAACAAGTATGTATTTAATTAGCAGGAAGAGGCAAGGGACTAGATTTTTGGAGGGAACAACATGTAATAAGGCTGCAGTCTAAAGTTATATTTAAAGGTATATTTAACATTTTGAATGGAAAGAAAATCTAAATTTTATATGTGTGGTTTAAAGGATATGTTATCTATAATAAAATATTATTAAAATATGTGTATCGTATTTGTGTTAAAATATTATATATGCAGCTGTTAATTGTATAGTTCCCCAGTCTTTCAAATTGAAGATAAATAACCTTGATATGTGTCCTCTGGAGATAAATAATTTTTGAGGCATTTAAAATTATTTATTCCATCTTGGGCTCAAATTTGTTGTATAATCACTGTCTATACAATCCAATGAGAAAACACAAAATACAAATTAAACTAGTGGTGGGTAAAGCTCAAAATCTTTGACTATTATTCAAACTTCTGGGACTGAAAATCTGCATAAAAAATATTGTGAGAATTGTCTGTGGTATTTCAGTGTCTTGCATCCAGCCATAGCTGGATCATGGCAGAACCAAGACAAAAATTTTACAACATAAACAAAATGGAAAAACAAAATATGGCATTTTCTAATTTACTGCAACAAAACATTTTACAAGTCATTTCAAGGAGAGGAAGGGATGTACCTTTTTTTGACCAGAATCACTCAATTAACTCTTATAAATATAAATTTGGGTTCAAATGTCTGCTGGTACATTTGCATTGTTAGTAAATATGTACCTGTACCTACAGAAAAAGGAACAACACATCAGTGGCATTGTTTTATGTGTCACTTATAGATGCAGCAGAATGTCCAATAGTGGAGAAGCAGCAATGGATTTTGAAATAGTCAAAATCTTAGGAAGTCAGTCCATAAGTTTGCTACATCCTGACAATTTTATTTCATGCAGTCTCTAGACAATATAGACTATGTAATACATATGTTTCAAAGCTTAGACACCTGTTGCAAATTTACAGACATGAGGTAGTTTGCCAAACTATCCAAGAGAGACCAGAGCACACCTGCTCAAACATGTTGGAAGCATTACAAAAGCACAAACCTGACAGAGGCTTTATGAATCAAATATAATAGTTGGGAAAAAAAAAAAGAAGACAGCTATGGAATTTGCAATTTATTGATGGAGGAACACATCTGCTGATTTAATATTCATAACCTTTGCTAAGTAAATTATGCTCCTTTACAGAAGCTTATTTCCAAAAATGAGAAGTTTGTAAAGAGTTCCTCATGTTTTGGTTTTCATATTAGAATAAAAATTCCAGAACTACATGGCACACCCCAGTGAATTTGTTGAACAGGATAGTAATGTAGGAGAGAAAAACAGCAAGACAAGCTTAATGAACTGGAAAATATCAACTGAAGACAACAGGAATCTGTGTTGGCTGAATTCCCACAGGATCCGGCTCTGTGTGAAGGGACAGCCACACTGGAATAGGATCTTGTGTCTAATCTGGTCTCCTGTAATGGGACCTCTATTATCTGCTCTAATGAAAGATGTGTCTGCACAGCGTTTTGCAGGCAGATGTGAATTTGCTCTGCCAGTCTGCTAACCTGCCTGGAAGCTGTGTGTGTCAGACAATGAACCTTAGCTAATGTACATTGTTTCTCACAGGGGCTTATTAGCTCAGCTTTGATGTTATCTAGCGTGTCTGCTTTGTTTCTGATTTGGAAGTGGCTGGCTTCCAGCTGGCTCCAAGTGTGGGCAGTTGCCATCACCGTGCTCCACTGCATCTGAGCTTGAAATGCTGGGCAGACATACTTGCAGAATTCCAGAAAAAGAGATAGCATTACCATGAAAAATAGAAATCGATGCCTTACTAACAAAGTGGAAAAAAAGCCTGTGATAAGTTTAATTTGGGCGATGAACAAAACATGTGTTATGTATTACCAAAGGAAAAGAGCTTTGTATGAGGATAGATTCTCAGGGAGAAAAACTGGATGTTCTGGCAATATTCATTTAGCTTTGGAAGTCAGATGACAGACATGACACCGCATCATAAAACTGTGTTTCTTGAGCAGAAAAAAGACTTTTATTTTACTGAGTTTTAGCAGGCTGGGTCTCTGGGTCTTGTGCATGAACTTGAAGGCCTGAAGATATTAAACAAAAATACTTAATTCTCATACAGAGTCCTGGATGAAAGACCATTGATTTTTCTCAAGATCAATTTCTATGGCAAATGTGGAGGGTACTTGTAAGGACTCACAATTACATTTTGAAGATTTTCCCATTGCCAAAGGCCATGAGGATATGGAAATTTGCTGAACCCTACTACTGCTGGGCCATCTCAAATCTCTGGGATGGAATCCACAAGACAAAGGATTAGTATATAACCAACTTACCAACCAACTCAGGTGGCCTAGTTTATTTACCAGTTTAGCTGGTAATGTACAATGGGGCAGCACGATGTTACATGCCTTTTTACATGGAGTAAAAAGAAAAAAAAAAGAAACAAAAGAAAGGGTAAGTTAAAATTTGCAAAGCAGCAGAAGAAATACAGTTCATTGTTCCTACTGCTTGTAATTTTTTCAATGCCTCTTTGTGGGCATTTCAAGTAAAAGTAAACTCTTTTGTTCCCAGAGGATTGCATCCTGTCTCCTTGTTTGTAGAGCTAATAACCAGTTATGCTTCTGGAAGTTCAAGCAGACTCAACCTTCCAGTCTACACACTGCCTTTGGCTTACATCACATATAATTTTTTTTAAATCTCCATTTTTTCTTCAAAAACATTCCAGTCTCATTTTGAAACAGTATGAACAGATGGAATGATGCAGTGCAGAAAAGCAGTAGTAAATTCAGACAAAATAATCCAAGAAAGTGATTTAAAAATGTATCTCAATCTACTATGATACTTGAAAAGCATCACAGCTCTGCGTGGTCCTCAGAAGAACAGGTTTGTGGCATCTAGGAATGGGAACATTCATGGAAACATGAAATATGGTCAACATAAAGGGGGAAAATAGATATTGACATTTAATGTATTTCAGAAACATTATAAGAATTTTATTTTTTTTTCTAGTACCAATGCTCTGTTCTTAAAAAATAACATGGTTCAATCACTTACCATGGGAAAATCTTGATTATTCCACACTTTACATCACACAGCAGCCTCCAATCAGACAGACTGTAAAATGTGCATATAAATAGGAGGAATGAGGGGGAATACAGGTGGGAAAATAGTCAAAAAAAAGGAGGGGAAAAAAGATATAATGCTGTTTGTGTTCTTGTGGTAGTGGCAAGAAAGAATGAACTGGAAGTTTTTGTTTCATTTTATATTAGAACGAAAGATCATGATGGATGAAAAGCTGGACATAACTGGCAAAGTGCAATTGCAGCCCAGAGCCCCCCGTGTGCTGGGCTCATCCAGAGCCCCGTGGGCAGCAGGGCAGGAAGGGGATTCTGCCCCTCTGCCCCCTGTGCTGAGACCCCCCCTGCAGGGCTGCATCCAGCTCTGGGCTCCCAGCACAGCAAGGACAGGGACCTGCTGGAGCCAGGCCAGAGGAGGCACCGAGGGGATCAGGGGATGGAGCAGCTCTGCTATGAAGGCATGGGGAGAGAGTTGGGGCTGTTCAGAGTGGAGAAGACAAGGCTCCAGGGAAACCTTAGAGCCCCTCCCATTACCTGAAGGAGCTACAAGAAAGTCAGAGAGAGATTTTTCACCAGGGCTTGTGCAAGACCAGGAGATCAGATTGGCAAGGCAAGGGGTAATGGCTTTAAACTAAAGAGGGTCAATTTAGATTAGACATTAGGATGAAATTTTTTACAAAGAGGGTGGTGAGACACTGGAGAATGTTGCCCAGAGTGGGAGTGAATGCCCCATTCCTGCAAACGTTCAAGGTCAGGTTGGACTGGGCTCTGAGAAACCTGATCTGGCTGAAGATGCTCCTGATCACCGCAGTGTTGGAACTAGATGATCTTTAAGATCTCTTCCAAGACAAACCATTCTTTGATTATGTTAACAAGCGCAATGCATTGAAAGAAGAAATATTTTTTCCATGTGTCATGTGAATGGAGATTGGAACCCTTAGGTTATTCAAATACTGTAAAAGAGGATAAAAAAAGAGATTATTTTCCTTATATCTCATCAAGTAGTAAGGAAGCAAGGTATATTCCAGGATCATCTATTTCTGAGGACAGGTAGAAGTTTAAGGAATATTCCCTGATACACATGCTGATGGCTATAAATACAGTTCTATTTTATTGTAACGTGCCTTCTATTATATCTGACTCTGGTTATTTAAAATATTTTCTGCTCTCATATTCCCTCTAAGAAGCAACTTCCGGGAATGAATGAAAATTTGGGTGTCTTGGTGATCTAAGGATGTCTTTGTACTATATGTCTGTGACAAGTTTATTTTTCCTTCTTCAATCTATTCAGAGTGCTATAAATGAACTATCAGAAACTGAAGACTATTATCTTTAAACTAATGTTTCTCATGCCTTATCATTGGACTTTCCTGATTTTAAGAAGCTAGTCTTTGGTGAGTTTGTCACTCTATTGGCACCTGTCTCTTCCTGTTTTTCTCTTGCATTTCTACAAGTGTGACTTCTGAGGTTTTCAGTTTTTGAGGAAGTCTTCCAAAAACCCATTATAGAAACTATTTCAATAAATGCCTTTAATATAGAAGTCACTTTTGAATCATTGCTACTAGTTCCCTCTGTTTCAAAATCTTTATGCTTTTCTTTCTATTTTTTAATTTTTTTTCTTTTTTTTTTCCTCAGAGTCTTGAGGGAAGCAAATATTTTTAAAGGGTAGCATGATTTAAAAAAAATAAAAAAGCAGCTGTCTAGGAGCTCTATTTATAAATTTTGTCTATTTTGCAAGTTGCCACCTGTTTTTTTTCCTCATTTCTCAGAGGTGTCTCAGTTTTCATGGTAATTAATTGTGAATACTGTTTCTGTACTTATGTGATGCTGCTGCTCATTTTGCTTTCAATTTTCTGTGGTGATGACTGCATAGAACATTAATTCTGTTCAGAGCATGAGACTTATTTCTTACTCCTAGTGCCAGTTAATGAGTAAATGAGACACTTCTAGCTACCTTTAATGCTCTTAGGATATCTGATGTGTGGCACAAGCTCAAAACAAATGACCCATTTCTTATTGCTAGATGTTTAACATACACATGTAAGGTTCTCCTATATCATAAGTAATTTTGTCTTTGACAAAGAGATATGTATAATATGTTCTGACAATGAAATATTAAATTAGTAATCAGCTAATTCAAATAAGTCTCTCACCTGTCAGACAGACAGACACAAAAATAAAGTATTTTTTGTGCATTACCTTCAATTAAGATAATTTTATGTAGCATATTTCACATTGAATCTGTTGTTTTACACTTTGGCATAATTAAGTACAGGTACAAAAATTAATACAACATAAAAACTGAAAGTAGCTGAATGAAGAAAAAAGTAGAGAATTTAATATTAAATTGAATTTACTCTTGAGAAGGAGAAGATGTTGAGGACACCTCATCTCCCTCCTCCTCTTCAGTGTTAATGCTGGTACTGAATTTCTTGCAGCACTACGGCTCCGTCTGGGCTGCAGAAAACCCCCAAATTTCACTAAGGAGAAAAAGGAAAGCACTAAAATATCTCCACAAATGAGACAGTGGCCCAAGCTAGCCCAACATGCAAGGTCCTTGTGGAGAATGGAAAGAGATGCTTCTATTTTCCCTTATGTAGTAGATTGAAGTTTGGAGTAGGTGGTCATTCAATGTACTGATGGAAGAAAGGCTCAAAATATGAGTGAAAATATCTGGTAAAATGACATCATAAAATTGAGACCATATATGACAAAAGAATAAATGGAAGGAAGACAGAAAAGTAGCATGAGAAAAGCAGTTTTAATTAGCATAACTTGTTTCCATGATTGTTGCAATGCTCTAAGTCTTAGAATAATAGAATGGTTTGGGTTGGTTTTGGTTGGAAGGGACCTTAAAGATCATCTTGTTCCAAGCATCTTGCCATGGGCAGGGACATTTTCCACTTGACCACGTTGCTAAGAACTCCATCCAACCAGACCTTGAACACTTCCAGGGATGGGGCATCAACAACTTCTCTGGGAAACCTATTCTGGGGCCTGAATATTGCTTTATGCCTTCTTGCACATCTACCACATTAAGCGCAATACATTCCTGTAGAAGAGTGCATTTACTTACTCAGATTGTTCCATCCACATGCTTAATTTAAATGATGGACACATATTAAAAAATAATATAACTTTTAGTCAGAATAATTCAATAGCTAGCAGATATCACACATGTGACACTGTTGGGGACATGTCTGTACATTTGTAAATTCATGTGGCAAGGTATTTGAATGCTGATTTGAGACATTCTGGAGGGACTTCACACCATTAAAGAAGCACTGTATGCGTCATGCTAGTTTAAAGAGAAATCACATTTATTTGCTTTGGGCAAATTACAGAGATTTCAACACACTAAAAAAAGATTAACTTATAAGTAGAAATATATATAGGGGATTTCACTTAAAGTAAATCTGTATATCAAAATTTAGCTCAAAGTCAGGCATAGAGAAACAGCTTTTTCACTACAGTGCAGCACCAGGTACAGAACTGAAATGAGAGACTAAGGTAACATAATTGTTCAATTCTTTTTCTAGAACTGAATATATTTGTGGTAAAATTTCACAAAAATCTCTTACGTCTTTTATCCCTGAGGAGAATAAATAGTGAAATTTTGAGAGAGACAAGCTCAAGTTTTACCTTACGCTTTGAAATATTACAAAAATGATAGAACTTTATCCATTTAATTATTTTAATTTATAAATTACAACTATTCTGCATAAATGAGTGCATTTAAGGTATGTTAATTGAATTTGTATCTGGTGCTTGTTCTCTGAGCCACTGGAGACAGTTTTGGCCTTGTTGTCCATTAGGGAAAAGTCTCTTTATGGTTCTACAGACACACATTTGTATTATGCAAGGAATTCTTCTTCAATATAATATAGTTAGATCTCATGTCTGTGCCTTCCAGCATCCTGAAATATGAAAGGTCCAGTGAAACATGGTCCATTAGAAGGTTAGCCAAAATTTCTGTTGCAGTCTGGCCATCTCGCATTGGTAGCTTTGGAAAGTCATAATCTTAGAAATGTTGGTTGAAGAAGCTTTGCCCAATCCCATCTGCACCTCTCCCATTTGATTTAGTGGCTATTCCCCCTTCTTTTATGGGATGTCACTTTGAAGAAACATTTGATTCCATCAACTCTGTGCCTTCCTTCAGGGGGAAACAGGCTGCCCTTAAATGTCTTTTCTCTGTAAACCCAACACGCTCAGCCTCCATGCACCAGGAATGTGCTCCAGGCCTCTGAGGAGAGAGGACAAAGGGCTCTGCACAATTTTATGTGAACCAAGCAAAAGCTGTTTCTCGTGCTTCTAAACATTGTTTATATTTCTTCTTTTGGTCTACACCATCACACAATGTTTGATTGGTAGCTCCACTTTGTCCATGCATATCTTGATGGGTAGCTCTACTTTGTCCATGAGGCAAGAACCTATCTCCTTCTTAATCGAACTGGTAGATGCTGTAAGTGTTATTTCACTTGGGTTGACACCCGTATGTCTCTCAGCAACTTTTCTGCTTCTTCTTTCTTCTTGTAGCCTTAGCTTTTTTATCTACAAAGATGACCTCCTTCTTTAGTTCTAGAAGGCTAGGCTGGTTCAATTAATACATGTCCACTTTGCTGTAAATGTGATCATTCAGGCCTCCTACCATATTTTTCATTTATTTTAAACAACATTAAGTATTTCAGTGACCCTTTTAATGTCAGATTTTACTAGGAACATAATAGGCAATCCCCACAGAAAGACTATCTGATGTGTTAGTGTATTTATTTACAGAGTACTATAAAAAAGCCACAGAGCACAGACTCAGATGGCAGCCCAAGAAGATGTTCTCACCTCTTGCATGAAAATTATTCCAACATTAAGAAAAAGCACTTCTTAATGATCAGTTTGTGAAAAGTTACAAAGTGTATAGAACTACATGGTGAACTATAAAGAAATGTATCTTTGAACACTTTTTTTTTAACCAGCTAGATGAGCTCACTGACACTGATATTAACTTAAGTGGGTATTCAAAATATTTCTTGTTGCAAAATAGAATGGAAAAAATATGAAATTTGTAAAATGGTGAAAGTTAAAAAAAAAGATATTTTAAAGACTTACCTATAATAATGTCTTCTCTATATGTGAAAAGTATTAGTTTGTACTGATTTTTCAATTTGAATTAAATAAATAGTTGCGAAGATTTTTTTCACACTGTGCTAAAGAAAGAAAAGAAACAAATTGTATAGACACTTCAACAGATGTATAGATTGCAAATTGTTTACACAGGTGGATGAGAGTGTGCTGAACTTAAGGTATTAAATGTTTTTAAGGATAATCATAAATAATCAAATTAGGAGACAAATTGTACAGCAACTCAGTGGGAGCTAAAAATCTTACAGTTCAAGCAAACATAAGTGATATGAAATCCTTTTCAGTAAATAGGATCAAAATTTTATCAAATAATAAATCTTTTCTGCAAACTAGAGCTAGCTAGTGCTTTTGAAGAAATAGTTTTTCATTCACTTTCCTCTTTCTGATCAAAATTATTCTAATGAATGCAACTACTGTACATAATGGCTTGAAACAGACCTACTTACAAATACAGCTTGTCTGTTTATTCATTTATTACTTCATTTCTTTTGTATTTGATGTGCCAAAATCATGTGGTCCTGTTTATGCTCCTCAATTTCCTGAAACATTTGAAATGAGAATAAGTATTTATGAATAGCAAATATCTCAATTTGCATATCAATGTGGTTATTTGTACAGAATAGAGCTATTCTCCGTGTGCTTGGGACAAAAAATCACTGTACTCATCAGTGTCATGTGTCAACCTGCCAACCAATGAGGCATATAAATGACTCAACAAGTCCAGGAAACTGAATTACCCGATGATTAACAACTGGTTTAGAGGCAGGATAAGAGGGCATGAGATTTCCTCTCCCCTCAGTTTTCCTTTTGCCATAATTTGCATGTTTGAGATGCTGCAGTGCAAAGAAGACAAGAAACCGCCTGCTAATTTCAGATGAGAAATGGCTATTTCTGAGCCTTTTTGGAGTTCCCCCATTTTCCCTGCTTAGGCATGTAGGAGCTCTCTTCTTGGGTCTTTTGGGTGGAGTAAAAGCTCCAGTTGTCTGTGGAAACCTTGGAAGAAGGGCTGTGCTTCAGAAAAGAAACATTAAAAAGCAGTCTGTGAATTGACTGTTGCTTTAGGTTCACTAGAATTGAACTGGGATTAACAGCTTCCAGCATGTACAGCAACTGAATATTCACGAATGTGAAACAGTTGCTTTGGTTATACCTTGTAAGTAGGGTACTTAAATACTGAGTAAAAAAATGAGCTGCTGCTGGTCCACACTTGGGAGATGTTTTGCCTGCTGGGCTTTGGATGGTGATGGATATGATGCCTCACTGGGGACAGAGAAGCTGGGTCATTTGTGAACTGCAAGATTCCTGAGGGACAAGAAATTCTCATGAGATTATCCTTGCCTCGTTCTAGTCTGTATCTAGAGTGAGACAAGGATAATCTTGCTGGAAAATCTTAACTCTTATTTTTGTAAAATAAGGGTTTTAAAGTCATGTGTGCTAATATGCATCTTAGGCATTTCCTAAGAGGAAAGAAAATCACACCTCCTATCTGTGGAATTACTGTTTTAGTAGATAAAAAGGAATCTGATTTGGCAATGAACCTGCCACACTATTTCTAAGAAGTCTGATTTACACATGCTCATGTCCTTACACAATTATTTACAAGGTAGAGGGGAGGGGTAGATTTAGAAGAAGCCTTGATAACCATAGCGGTATACACCAGGCAAAGTAATTAAGAAACATGAAGGAGAAGATAATAAGGTTCCTTCACAAAGATTAGTATTTCTCTACAGTGCCTCTACATTTTCAAATTATCTTCACTTCAAAAACTACAAAGTACTACCAATGGAAATGTAATATTAGCTGAAATAACACTTGTACTCTCACCTAAAATTCAATTTCAAGTCTAATAGGCCACAATGGGAGATACTACTTTAAACATACAGCGTGAATAAAAACATGCTAAGAATGACCTAAAGAGCTTCTCAATTTGCTCTACAAACTGCCATGGTAAAGTTCATATGAGATATTTTATTTGTAGCAACCTTTACTCTTAGTAAACCAGCCTAGAAATAAGAAAGCATCCATACAGCAATTATGGACATTTAAGATCTTGAGAAGATTATTCCATAATTATTAAACTTAGGAATCATGCAGTAGGTTGACCTTCAAGAGTATGGCTTTTTAAACTATTGTTTTACAAAAAAGTTAGCTCTATAATATCACTGCTGGCAAAAAGGAGCAAAGTAACAGTGTGCATGCACACTGATACATTTGTGTAGCATATACACTAGTGATCAACCCTGTTTTCCTTTCAAAATACAGCATTCAAAGAACTACAAGACAAAACCAGGATTTATTCAAACGGTCCTTTCCATCAGCTGGGGACTGGACAAATAATTTAGGAAATAAAGAAAAACAGAAGTCATATAATAGATGTTGGTTTTTAGGAGGACACCTCTTCTGGATGGACTTGGACTATGCATCCATTACCTGTATCAGAAATTCAAGAACTTTCTTAGTTTGAAATCACAAACCAGTTCTCCAGCTAGGTGCAGATTATTTTTCTTTTTGCCCTTTCAAAATTGAAAGTCAATTTCAGTTTTAGAACTCAGTTTTTCTCATATAATAAAAGCATTTTTTGATCTGACTACTTTTAGGCTGTTTGGGATCTTTTGCCCACCTATTTTTTAAGCTCTAGTTCAGGAATGTCTGAGATATTCTGAATCAGTGTCTCATTTCTTGAACCATGTAAGGCTCTCTTTCTGGAAGATGCTTTCTCTTGCCTATTCTTCATTCAACTTTAGTAGCTGCCTGGACGTTTTCGTCATTAGTGAGATTAATTAATACCAGTGAAATTAATTAATTTCTGTTATGTTTAAGGAATCTGCTTCTTCACTCCAGCCAGACCTCACTGACACTGCAGAAAGCTGCGCCCTCTATTTCACTGTGAAATTTCTTCTTTCATTTGTCATAGCAAGTGTTATGGTGAAAACTGATTGGAATCCAGCCAGAGGGAGGCAGAACACTGAATGAAACAAACTCCTGTGAGTCAGAGGGACGGTGCAGGAATTAGTTTAAACCTGTGGGTGGGGCAAAATAGATGGATTAAATGAAATATTTAAAGAAATAATGTAAGAATGCATGCAGAGTCATTCACCATGGCTTAGCTGACAAGTGGATTTTCAATAACCAGTAGACATTGATATTTTGGTTTGGAGTCCATCAGCTTGAGCTAAGTAAATATTTGGCAATATACAAATGGTTCTGCTGCTCTGAAAGCATTTTTATTTTGAAAAAAAGTATGGTTTTTTTTATTTTCTGTTTAGTTTCTGTAATTTTTTTTGTTATGAGCAAAGATGTTTCTGAAAAAGTAACATTCTGTCATCAAGAGAAAAAACCCCAAACATCTCATTTTTTATATCAGAATGGGTGGACTCATCCATACATTTACACTATTTTTACAGCAATACAGAAGTTTTCTGGACATATCTGGAATGCTGGGGAGGAAAAACATGCCTAAATTATTTAATCCTCATTGTAGAAAAAAACAATGAAAGAGGTCAATAAATTTGTAAACTCCACAGGGCGAAATGCTGATATGTTGCAGAGATGCTTGAATGGAATGTGGATAGCAGCAAAACCACATATGGTAGCTTTAATATTTGCCTTTGATTGGATTTCTTTCTCTCTTCAGAGGTATCACTTTGAAGAGATAAAAGTTTTATCTTGAGGAGCAAGTATTGAAACTTATGAGCAACACAGTTCCTCCCATAACTACATATTATTAATTTTTAAGAAGGTAGTTTTTATTTTTCAGGTATGCACAAAATTCTAGAAAATATATTCTGTTCAAATGAGCACAGCAAAAAAGGTCATTCATGAAAGGCCAATGGTGGTCCCATTATGCAATCTGAAATGTTTATAAAAGTAGAGATAGTCAGAATACTTCTTTAATTTATAGAAATAATAAATTAGAAGTCTCTGAAATTCTTTGGGAGAAATAAGGTAAATTGTTTTCTCTGCTTTTTAAAATATGCATTTTATTCTTCTATTTGTCACCTACTGTAAAACTGATTATGACATACAAATATCAAAGATGGAAAATATTTTTTTCTTTCTAGATACATCATAAATCTGGTTTTGTACCATTGGTTTGATATTTCTTATTTCAGAAGTGTACCACTGTATTTAATTTCATTGTTTTTATTCAAATCTATCTTGTTCAGCAGTTGCCCCTCCTACTTTTCAAAAGCATTTCTTCACCTCTAGGCATCTGGTAAATGAGAAATATCTATTTTATCACTATATAATCTTAAAAAGCCTGACTTTTAACCTTGTAATAAGATTCTGAATGGATGACTTCAGTGGCAAAAAATTAATGTAAGTAAAAATATAAAAATTCAAGCTCTGAGACACAGAAGAAAACACTTTCTGCAACAAACGTGGTCTGGAAGACACATAAAAAATTCAATATAATCATAGAATTATTTGCATTGGAAGGAACCTTATGTAGACCCAGTCCCCCTTCCATGGACAGGGACACATTACACTAGATCACGTTGCTCAGAACTGAACTTGAGCACCTACAGGGGATGGGACCTTCAAATCTTCTCTGGGAAACCTGTTCCAGTGCCCCACCATGCTCAGGGAAAAATTTCTTCCTAATGTCCAAGATAAACCAGTACTCTAAATTTGAAGCCATTTCCCCTTGTAAAAAGTCACTCTCCAAGGTTTTCATGGCCTCTTTAGGTAATGGAAAGGGCTGTAAGGTCTCTCCAGAGCCTTCTCCAAGCTGAACAGCCCAAATTCTCTCTCTTGCCTTTATGGAGAGCTGCTCTGATGATTTTTATGGCCTCCTCTTGACTCACTCCAACAGGTCCATGTCCTCTTTTTGTTGGGAGCACAGCACTCCAAGAGGAGTCTCATGACTGTTGAGTAGAGGTCAAGATCCCTGGACCTCCTGTTCACAGTCCCTTGGAAGCAGCCCCAGACAGGGTTGGCTTTCTGGGCTGTGAGCACATACTACCAGCTCATGGTCAGCTTCTTGCCTGCCAACACACCCAAGTATTTGTCCTCAGGGCTGATCCTGGTTCATTTTCTACCCAGCCTGTCTTTGTGCTTGGGATTGCCCTCACCTGCAGAGAGCTTTGTGGATATTTGGCAGCTGACCCATTAACAAACTGAGAAGGACACAGGCCTTCAGCAGTCAGTGTCCAATGACAAAACTCGGCCATTATAACCTTGCTGCAACATGAGGATGTGGGAGAGTAGGGCCCTGCCAGAATAGGAAGAATAGTTTCAATAGTTGCTCCTAAAAGAATGTAAAAGTAGGTCCTGTATGATAAGTAAACCAACCAATCCTGAGCTCAGCTTTGCCCATGAACTTCATTAAGTCTAATATAAATGTATATGACTACCGATCAATAAACTGAGATCTGCTGATCACCCATATTGGCGTGCCGCTTTTCTCCCGCCGATCCTACAAATGGTTTTCCTACACTCACCCAGGTGCAGACCCTTTCACTTGGCCTTGTTGAACTTCATGAGGTTCACACAGACTCACTTCCCCAACCCGTCCAGGTTCCCCTGGATCCATCCCTTCCCTCCAGTGTGTTGACCCCACCACACAGCTTGCTGTCATCAAAAAACCTGCTGAGGGTTCCTTGATCCCACTGCTCATGTTCCCCAAAAAAATGTTTAAATAAACATATGAATTTTCCATAGAAATAAGAGACATATATCCAGAGAATAGTGGGGGTTATGTCACAAGTGCCACTTGTCAATAATTGAAATGCTTTTGTGCCAGGTTCAATAATATGTTTAGTGACTTCTGTGGAATGGATGAATTGCCACCATCAGACAGCAGCATGCTGAATGAGGAACTTCATGCTTCAGTTGTCACAGATTTATAATAATGCAAGAAAGTACAGTTTTTCTGGAAATAATTTTTCTGTGAGTAAATACAGCAAAGATTAGCTGAAATGCAAAAGATACAGAGTACACCATTAAATTTCATTTGCAAATTTATTGCCTTATGTATTCATAAGACAATGTATACATCTAAAATTTTGGATCTGTCTAAAAAGTCCACTTATTCAAGCTCATGTACTGTACAGTAGGAATAATGAACTCTTTAATAGATTTTTTTCATTTTTTTAAGTAATAGGCCCTGCTAAGAATAGCAGGGAAGATGAAGAAATTATCTTATGAGAGAGAACTGTGGTGTCTCAACCAGGTAAGAGTAGAGCTGGCCAGCAGGTACAAAGGCTTCCCAAACCACCAATCCACCCAGCCTTGACAATAATTCAGAATATTGTTCCTCTAGGAGTTAATGGTAGATTCAAAATGTTTGGAAATACATTAGGGACCTTTGTTTTCCTGAGCAATTTTCCAGTTTTTTGCCTAGTAAAATGAAGTTATGCAAGACAGTTCATGTGTCAGACTGAAGGATTAGCACAATGGAGGGAAAAGGGTTACCTCTCATAAAAGACAAGAGGCACGACAAATAATGGGTATACATTTGTTTTTGACACATTCAGAGTTGAAATCCACGAGAGAATTTATGCAGCAGCTTCACAGTTGGAGTCTTCTTTTCCCTCTCTCTCACAGATGGTGTAGAGACGGTCACATATAATAAGCTGCACTCTCCTTTCTACTGCACCTGGTGTCTCAGCAGGTACAGTCATGGTGTGCTTCATTCAAAGGCACTTAGTACTCGTGGGCTGCCATCTAGCTTATGTTCTTCAGCTTGATTGGTCTGGAAAATCTTACAAATCTGTTAAATGGACAAGAATTTAAGCTGTCCCTTTACTGACTTGGGAAAACCTGCTTGCCCGTATTTTGACTGACATACTTTTGACATAGTTTTGGTAGTTAATGTGGTAAAGTATTTAGAACCTTGAGTTTTGAAGGCATGTAATCTTTATCAGCTGTTTCAAACTAGGTGTTCTCTAGGGATCAGGAAAGAAAAATTTGTGTTCAGAAGTCTGAAGGCCTACACAAAAATATTGTCATTTTAGCCCTGTGAATCTGCTTCAGATGGCTCAGGACATCAGTCCTCTCTTATGCCCACCTTTGGACCTCCTTAGATCTGTCATTGTCCTTATCTCCTGGTAAATAAAGCTATCCATTTTGCTCATCCTGGTGCCATCTACCTTGGCATTTTAGCAATCTTTTTTTTTTCCTCCCAGAAAAAATCATTCCTTTTTTCTCTGTCTGGTCCTGACAAACAGCTTGATTTATTTGCCAGTTCTGAAGAGAGCTTAGGCTTGACTTTTCATGCTGTCACTTCATGACTGATGCTGTCAGCACATGCACAGTGTTGATATCCCTGCCATACATCTTTGCTTTTGGGGACTGTGACATTGTAACTTCACTAGGTGCTTCGAAGAATGCAGGTGAAAGTGACATGAGATTGCACCAACTCCTTGGCTACTTTAAACTGCAGATTTCAGAATGTTACTGCATGAAGTGATCATCTGGGATATCAGGAGACAGGGCTATGCAATCTGGTTTTAGCTGAGTTCTCTTTCCATAGGGGAAAAAACCAATCAAAAGAGTAAACAAGCAAAATATCCTCAAAATTAAACCAGACCCACAAACCTTCTAACAAAAAATCATTGTGCTTGTTTTTCTCCTTTCTAAAAATTGTTCTGGTCTACATGGAGTTATGAGGAATATACTTAACTGTAATATAAATTTCATAGCTACCCCTTCATCCCTTCATTTTTGCTGTTTTCCAATTTGGAGAATGCATTAAAGCTAACAGCTTCAGTTCTCTCTCTCTCTGCATCTAACATAAACTTGGTCCTTAAAGTACAGAAAGATGTGTCAGGTTTATTGAGTTTTGCTTTCTCTGACTTGTGGCTATGTTAAGCATAAAATGAGAATTGCCCATGCAACATACAAAATGAGAATTAAGGTAATTTAATACAAGGAAAAATGCCAGGGAACTCATAATGGGTTTTTTGCATGGTCTAAGAAAATAGATTAGTTGAAGCATTTTCTTCTCATGTGCTTCCTAGAATTTTCAAAAACTAATTTGTCAGCAGAATAGATCAATAAACACTAGTAAATGAATTTAATAATCCTTCTTATGATACTGAAATAAATATTGGTGGTATATTTAGTGCTACTTTTTAAAAAATATGTTTATCTTTTACTGAAGTGTGAGAAGCTTTAGCTTTTGTTTTCCTAAGTGATATGTATATTCTGAATACACAGCATTAAGTTGTTCTCAGTTATGATCCAGCCATACTATAAATCTTCCTAGTATTGATTAGTCTCACAGAGCTGAATTTACCTTCAGTGGAAATGTAAGCTGTGAAAGGAGCTGGGAGAAGCCTTCAAGATAATGCTGTAATTCCCATGTATATCATCAGATGCTGGATATTTTTCAAATGCATTACAAAGAACCATATCAAAAAGGGGGACCTTATGGGCAAGAAAGGAATTAATTGTCTTATGTGTAGCACAAACACAATCATAATAATTGCTAAAAATAAAACTGTATACCTCCAGCATAGTAACCAAACACACAAATATAAATCTTTTTCGATATATAGATCTTCAATGTAAAGTAAGGTATTTGTTTTTTGTCTGATGTATATTTTTTTATTTGTTCCTTGATTCAGTCTCTCTGTGCACAAAATAGCATTCTTTCTGTGCAAATTACAGCATTCCAGAAACCTATACCATAAGAACACTAACCTCTACAATCTCACCAATTATATTGATTTAAATATATCCTGCTGTTACTTTCTTTACCTTACAGGTTTTAGATGTATTGCTATCTGTAATTACCCAGAGCCTGCCTGGTCTTTTAATTCTCAAGGTAAGAGGGAAATTAAATGTAGAATTCCCCAGGTAGGTCCATGTAGACAGCTGGAATTCAACTCTCTGCTTGGAGAGGTATATTATTGTACCCTGATCTTCTGAGAAGATTTTCTGTGAGGGAAGGAGAAGCACTGGTTTTGGCTTTAAAATTGTCACTGAGAACAAAATAAGTGAAAATGGCTAGTGAGAGAATAGTGCTGTTCCTTCCTGCCCTAGGCCAATTAGTGGATTCTAGTGGGAAGTAAAATGCAGTATTTTCTGATTTAATGTAAAAAACTTCACTCACAGGACAGCTGAAAGACAGAAGATGGTTTCTCTTGCAGGTATGAGGCAGTGCACAGTACAAGGCAATGCAAAAAACCCCAGCCTAGATTTACATCACTAATGCCTTTCTATAATGTGAACACCTCCTGTTAGTTGAACATTGTCACTTGTGTAATAAACATTCAGGCTGAATTCACCCATTTAAACTGAACTGTTGGATGCAGCAGAGCACAAGCACACACAGTGCACTGTTGGCACTCACAAGGCACAGTGATTATATCAGTCCTGGAACACCAACACATGTGACAGAACTTTGCAGAAAACAAAATAGTGTTTAAAAAAGGCAGGAAAAAGTTTTGGACATTTCATCAATTTCCAGATGCTAGTTTCACTTTTGTGGGCTAATCATTCTGGTGAGTGCCAAGTTCTTGATGGTTGTCTAAGAATTCTGCATTTTAGTGAATACTCTTAAGGTCTGATCCCAAGCTGGGCTAAAACAGCAGCTCTCTAATGATATAAATAACTTTTTCAAAATGCATATGGAATGACACATGACTTGTCATATACACAAGACTTTATAATCTTAACAAATAATTTACTAATTATACTTGAAATATACATTAGGAAATATTGTGCTTAGCCACCTGTCTTGATGTTTCTTTGAGCCTAACAAAACATAATTCTGCATTCCAGGAATAAAAAAATAAATGTGATAATAATTCAAATTAAAAAATTTAAAAGCTGAAATTGAACCACAAGCATATTCATATTTGTACAAGCAGTTGTACATATTTGGTCACCAGTGGAAATTTAAGTTCTTTGTTAGCAATAAGATATGATGCAAAGGGAAAAAGAAAATCTGTGGAAGGAGAAAACCTGTGCAAGAAAATGCAAAACTGCTAATACTTTGCTAGTAAAAACACTGAATATGTGATAATACTAATGATTCCAATTTGACTCATCCTAATGGACAGTCTAAAAAAAGTGAAAATATTTCCTCTGTAACATTACTTATTAGAAGAAAAGATTGGGGAAAAAAAGACTCCAGAGTGTTTCTTGTTTCAGATGGAGGAATTGGGAAATATAAACTGTCTGCTAAGGTAACTAGAATAATGAAAGACTAGAAAAGAAGAACTTTTGTCTCCTGACAGAGACTTAATATTCCAGACTTTGTAACATTTAACAAACTGACCCATTAAAACTGTGCCAGTGTTAAGGATTGATTTCTAGAATAAAACATGGTATCCTTTAAAAAAGATACAACCCCCTTACTGCTACTCTGTGAAACAGGAGAAATTTTGAGCAAAAGAGACTGTTGTAATGAACCATAAGAGCCATTTTGGTCTTAATGCCAGTTTGTTAGGAGATGATCGCCAGAGACCCTCTCAGTGTCTGGCTAAAAGGAGTAAATTTTTAACAAAATAGATTATAGCTCCTTTAAAATTATTTGAAATGGAATTGTGATGGATCTTAAGAATTCCTTGGCTAAATCTCTTTCTCTCTCTTGAGATAACGGTGCCTTAGCTATGCCATTTTTACTAATATTGTATCATGAGCTTTGTGAAGGACTTGAGTTTTCTCACTGTATTTGTACTGTGCCATGGTAGAAAGAGGGAGAAAATCCCCCCTTTATAAGATTATAACCTTTGAGTTAGCTGATTTGTCCCCAACCCTCTTGGAAAGGAGGTCTGAAATTTATTCCTTTACAATTGGCTTTACTGCAACATTTCCCAGAAAAGATGTTCTTAACAAGACTACCTCCTGCTGTATCTTCATACTTTCATCAATAATCAGCTTTGCCCAGTACCACACTCCTACCCACACTGTAACCAGTTTTCAGTGCTTTGAATAAGTTAAACTTCCACTGAATTATTATCTTTCTAAACGAATCAGTTTAAATTTTAGCTGGCTTGTTATGGCGGCTTTCCCATTAACACACTCAAGAAAATTCATTAGATTAATTCTATACATGTTCCTAAAGGGTATTTCAGGTGTTCATATATCTTTAACTTTTACCCTGACTTTTCCTTTGCCTGAATTCTGGTCTTTATCCAAGCCTAGAACTTCTGTGCTATCCTATTTAAATCTTTACCTTCTCATGAAATGAATTCATTCCAACTTCTCCTCTTACCTTTTGAATTTCTGAGTGTCTGACATGGAGATACACATTTAAGGATAGCAAACTAAGTTTCTCAATGGCACTCAGCAACAAATGGAAATCTGCTCATGCATATACTTGCATATAGGAGTCTTTCTCAGCAAGTACACCTCTGTGCCTTGTGCACAGAAGGAAATTTCTTGAGAGTTTTAATTCTGTCACATTCTCACCCTGCTTTATATTTAGTGTTTATGTTTTAATTCTTAAAAGGGATAGTTTCTTCAGTCATAAAATAAATCTGGTTTTTTTCTGTGGTCACTGGTTTTATTTTTGGACTTCACTACATATTTTGTAAAAAAAGAAAAAACAAACCTAATGAAGAAAAAGGTGCTACACTAATAAGTAATCAGGTCAAATGAAAATGTTGTCCATAACTGATACAAGCATGTATTTCAGGTTACAAAATAAAGCAAAGTTAATTTTTCCTTTCCTTGATAGCTAATTATTTATCCTCCCTTATAATTATACCATCAAGGCATGCTTCAGAGTTACAGCTGACTCTCTATTATTAGGTTAGTTTGTCTTTAGGTGACAGCCAAACGTGCACAAGAGATTAAAAAACTCTTTGCTCTTTCATCTTTTGCATTATTTATAATTATAACTTAAATAGCATATACTGAAGTGTACTTCAGAAGATAATATTTCATTATTCTTGCTACAAGTTCATTCAGGTGGTTGTTTTTTCCTTATAAAATGCTTCTAAGTGAAAACATCTATTTACACTGTATTTTGGGATCATCCTTTTTTTTAATAGTCATTCCTTTGCACTGCTTACAAAGAGAAGGCATGAAAAGGCATGAAAACTTCAATATTATTTCAAGAATAATTTTTTCATGGAAAGAAGTGTCAAGCATTGGAATGGACTGCCCAGGGAGATGGTGGAGTCATCATCCCCAGAAGTTTTTAAGAAAGTACTTCACATGGCGCTCAGTGCTCTGGTCTGTTTGACAAATTGGTGATCAGTCAAACACTGGACTTGATGATATTGGAGGTCATTTCCAACCTAAACAATTCTGTGATTGTGTGATTATTGGATAATTTAGTTGAAAGATATATGATGGATACCTCAGCCATTTCAAGTCAGATATGTGTGGTTACACATTTAACTAAGACTCCTTAGAAACCTTAAGGCTGGAAACTGAAGGCACATTTAATAATATGAAATGCTGTGCAAAAACACTAGTTTTGGAACATTACCTTCATAGCAGCTTTACTGCTCATTCCTATCCCTTCATCTTGCTCTTTCTTCACACAATCGGTCACACACTGCCAATGGCATCTGAGAAATGATCTGGAGAAAATGAAAATACTTTTTTGTTGTTATTCCTTTCTTTCTTGTAAAGCTGCCATTTTTCTCTAATCAGATTCATAGCCCAGCTATACAAATTGCTCCGTTGTGCTGGTGCAGTGGGATGTGCAGTGCCTAGACAACAAGGGACCTTTGAGAAGAATGGAAGTGCTTTAAAATCAGTCTTGCCCTGGAACAGAAATCACTGCCCAGGGAAAACTCACAAGTGGAAGTCTCCGAATTTAGGTGGCTGAATCCATTTTAAGCCCTCCATTTTCTGTATCCAATGTGAGTGTCATGCTTCCCCTACAACATGTCATATAGAGTTGTGGTGTATACAGCTTCAAAGCTACCTCTGAGAATCTGGCTACAGAAAAAGTTTAAAAAAAGAACCCACAAAACCCCATACATAGCAAAAACCCCAGTATTGATCATTCAGTTGTTACTGATTTTCATTCTCACAGAAGATTATGAAAGCAGATGAGAATCTCAGAGCATTTCCTTTACAGGATGTTCCAAATATTTGTGTGTATTTGTTGGAGCTGCTTTGCTGAAAAACTAGACAATGAACTTCCATGTGCATGATAGACCTGGTAGTGCTGATTAGCAGTTAGAATTGATAGTCTTTTGGAGATTTTTTCCAACCTTTATGATTCAATGATTCTAAATCTCTGAAACAAAACCAATATCATTAAGAAGCAATTTTGAATATGAATTGTGAAAACTGACAGAGATGAACTTATTAAAAGAAGGTAAAGTATTTCTTATCTGCAACTCAAAATTTCTAAAGAGGTTAGATAGGCCAAAAACACCCCCAAAATCTGAACACTTAGTTTGTTGGTTTTTTTTTCAATCTCTTTATTTATTTATTTGAGTTTGAAGCTCTCTTCTGCATCATTGTACAGATATGAGGAAAAGGTCAAGAGAATTTAGACATGGTGGCTCTGTGACACTTTCCATTTGCTTAGCATTCAAGTCAGTTTTTCCTCAGCATCAATCAAAGAAACTTGGAAGCTGATGGAAGTGGAAAAGTACTTTCTGGCCTCAGGCATTTGTTTACTAATCATGTGGTGTTGCTCAGTGAAGTGACTCACTTTTAATGGGCGCTTAGCTGTGTGGACCAAAGGCAAAGGGGGAAAAAAACCAGAACAGTTTGTGTTATACTTATCCCTGTGGCTCCACATGTAATACTTATAGACAGACCTTCATTTGTTGTAAACTATGATTACTACATTGAAATCAAGCAAGAAATGTCCAATTACATCATCAGAGCATCTTATCCCATTTTTTATTTGGTCTTAATTTGGGGGATTTCTCAAATAAATAATATTGAGGATATCTGTACATGGTATCTACAGTGACTGATGGCTAAACTAGTTAGGTAAGGAGGAAATTTATTTTCCAGGGATTGTGAGTAAACACAATAAATTGCTATGAGTGCCCTTCATACCAGTGTTATGATTTATTGCTTTGGAGAACATCTAAATTGATTTGATTAGTTTCTGATCTGGGGACTCAACAACCCATAACTAGTCTTAACTTGCATATTTCTTGTGTCACCCTCTGAGCTTCATCCCAGGGCTGTCCATTTGATGAGACCATCCAACAGCAAGGTTTATGTGCAGCCTGCTTGACAGGGAGTTCAACAGACCAGATTTGGCACTAAGAAACTTTTTTTGTGTTGACACCCAGTTCATTTTACTCATGGACTAGTCCTAGGCATAACCTAGGAGGTATCTCAGCATTCAAGTCTCTGAAAATGATTTCAACTGTATTTTAACCAGTTAGTTTTTCCATTTTTTTCCCTCTGTGGGGTATATACCCTTCTTTGTCCTTTTTTGCCATAGTTATGGCTCATTATTGTATAATTAAATATTAGCTCCCTACCTTTCAAGCTACACACTGTCAGTCATGTCTATATATGAATTTTATTTATCTTTATGCAAAGAAGTACTATAGACATCAAGCTGCCAAAATTATTGTAGCATATTTTCTGAGAGCTCTGGCATCAGGCTAAGTGCACTATCTACTTCATAAGCAAACCAAACAACTTTGGGTGCACTAAAAGTTCATGCTAATCACATCCACATGTAACACTGGGTACACTTACTTTCACCAATATAAAAGCACTCTGCACTTAAAACACTGCAACATAATGCATTTCCATGATCTTGTTAAAAAAATAAATCCTTTTATAGGAAAATAAATGAGGGCAAGACCTCATTTAGCAAACAACATAGAAATATTCATTTTGGTTTTGGGGAGGTACATTTATCTTCTCCCTTTCAATCACAGAATACTTCCTTTCAACAGCTCAATTTCTCTTTTATTTTTGGTGTTTTGGTTGGGTTTTTTTTGCTATTGAATCAATGTTATCTGCAGAACTTTAGAGCTTTACATCTGCTTTTCTAAGGTGTATTAGTGTTGTGGACGGAGTGCTGCACTTCACCTGTAACACACAGGTAGCAGCATGTTTGTTAAAAAAAACCCCACTTATTCAATGACTTTTGGTGCTAAATCTGATGGTGGTTTAACAAGATCTGATAGCAAAGTGCTCTTGATTACTCACTGCTAACAGGACAGGGTCAGACAAAACTGTCAGGGAGACACTTTGGGTGAGTGATGAGCTAAACTCCTCAGAGGGGAGTTTCAGTGTAGCAGGATCCAGACTTAATCCAGGACTTGGTAAATAGTTTATGTCTGAATGCCTGTATTTTGCACCACTTGTCTAAGATTTCAAAGCTTATCATGCCATTAAATGCTTACTGGGTGTCTGATTAGATAAGGAATCTTTAACCTTCAACAACCTTTAAGCAGGAACCTTTCCAGGTGTCCCTGCTCCAGGGTGTATTCCATGCAGGACAACTGAGTGTGCCCTGGGCTCTCCACTGTTTTATGTGAAGAAATGGGCTCATGGTCATGCCTGCATCCTGACTACAGCTGTCAGTGCCTCCCAAACATGACTTGAGTCAGACCTTCCAGCAGAACTGGGGCTGGGTGTGCACATGGCTCAAATTAGCCCTTGGCTATTGTGATATTGTGAAGCAAATTATAGCTGGATGCAGCCATCATAACCAGATGCATCCACTAGGGATTATTTTTTTTTTTCACTTAAGTTTTGGTATCAGTGAGTTTAATTTATGGTTTTTAATAGATGTTTGTCTTCCTTCTTGGACATTAGATAGTTGAACTCCCAACACTGGCTTCATCCTGAGCACAACTGATTATATTTTGTGGATAAAAAATGAATGGTCATTATTCAGTAAATGTTCACTATTAATGAGATGTGCTGAATGGACTTTATAAAGAAGCTTAGTAACATCTCAGTGTAGTGGTACTTCTTTTATAGCTAGAGGAAACAGATCCTTTGAAAACACTATGAGAACTAAAGCTTCTATGTGGAGCAGAAGGTCAGTCTGTTCATGCAGAGAATGGATGACTGAACAAACGATTTTTCTTGAATTAACAGTTTTGACTTATAATGATACAATATTATCAGACGTTAGCAATTACAGCCAAAATCTCTTCTTTTTTCTCAGTGGAAAAAACAACTAAACCCACCCCTGCAAAAGAGTTTCTTCTCCTTTTTTTTCCTTTGTTTTGTTATTTTTATATTTCATATATTTTTTGTTGGTAGTTGTGTACAATTATCCAACAGTGTCTGAAAGCTACTGTACAGTAATCTTTACTTAGGGTAATACTTTGCATATGTTTGACACTGGTTCCTTTCAATTTATTTTTTTACTTCTAAATGCAGAAAATGGTCTGAAACCCATTAAAATAATTTGGAGAATTCAGTTATATAGATACAGATTTTTTTTGTTACAAAGAAATTTCATGGAACTTGTACTGAAACTCAGAGAATGCTAAGTTTTAATGTAGTGAGAGAAAGTACAAACTGAAAGAAAAAAACAGAGTGTCAAATAGAAACTCCCATAAGAAACCACAAATATGAAAAATTATCCTGTTATAAATAGTTCTTTTTCCACTGAATAGCTCTGTAAAAGCAAAAAACTTATATTTATATTTTGGAAGCAAAACAAGAGAAAACTGAAGGGAAAAAAATCTGACTATTTTGAAATTTTCATGTGCAACGTGCTACCTATGATGGAATTCCATAAGTTTACTGCACTCTATCTCACCAAATCCAAATATGTTTAATAATTCTATACTCTCTAAATGACAGATGGATGCTTGCCTTTGTTTAGATTCTTAGAATAATGATTACATTTTCTACTAATATCAATAAAAACCACATGCTGACTGTAAGTCATATATGGCAATTTAAATATTCAGGTATTATATTATATTATGTGTGGGGAGTTTTTTAATGACCACTCATAGCAGCCTATTCAAAACACTGAATCTGAGTTAAGGTCATATTCTGGGTCTGCATAGCCAGGTTTTGGTTGTGGAGTGGTATTGTATTTGCAAGGTGTTCTGCAGCAGGAAGGAATGATGAATTTGGCTCCATGTTCTTAGAAGGCTAATTTATTATTTTATGATACTATATTATATTAAATAATACTTTATTAAACTATACTAAAAAATAAATAAAAGATACTTACAGAAGGTTAAAAAGATAATAATGATAAACTCGTGACTCTTTGCAGTCCCAACACAGCTTGACACTGATTGGCTAATGAATGAAAATACACCAGAAACTAATGAAAAAATCACCTGTGGGATGAACAATCTCCAAACACATTTTACATGAGTAAAACAGAGGAGAAACAATAAAATAATATTGTTTTCCTTTTTCTCTGAGGCTTTTGGCTTCCCAGGAGCAAAATCCTGAACAGAAGGATTTTTCTAAAAAATATGATTGTAACAGAGTGGCTACCTGATACCAGGAATTTTTCCCATGTCCTTCCTCACTGTGCCACTGGCAGGAAGGATGTAGAGAAAATCAGCAGTGAAACTGAGCCCAGGAAGAAGAGAGGGATGGGGAAAAGTGTTGTCAAGATTTGGTTTTATCTCTCATTATTCTACTCTGATTTGATTGGTAATAAACTAATTTCTCAGTCAAATCTGTTTTGCCTGTGATGGTCACTGGTGAGGGATTTCTTCCTGCCCCAGTCTTGATGCATGAGTGTTATATTTACTTTTCCCTGCCCATCTGAGGAGGAGAGTGATAGAGTGGCTTTGGTGGGCCCCTGGCATCTAGCCAGGTTCAGCCCACCACAGATCATAAACAATTTTTTTCACAGTTTTGTTTCAGTTAATCTTTAGCACTGTTTCCTACAAAAATACATTCTCTTTTAAATTAGATTGCTCAAAAAGTATTTTATACCTTCTCAGAATTGTAAAAATATTTTTGGACTACTGATGACATTCTGCTGTTTGGAGACAGTTCTGCAAAATGACAATTTTGTACTTTGGAAGTAAATACACCAATAAAGAAAAAAATGTGACAAGCAAGGCAGAAAATACTGATTACTGCAGAAATTCAATCTGAAAAGTAGGTACCATAATAGTGGTATTAATGCCTTTAAAAGAATAGTTTTTGGTTCAGAGAGGAAGCTTTGAATGATTTTTGATCATTATTAATATTATTGTATGGTGAAAATAAAATGGTCGTTTAAGTACAATACTTTCCCTCAAGGAGTACTTACAAAATGTTTTGTTTCCTCAGATAAATGTTCTTTATACTATATTCTATTAAAAAAAAAGAGACAATAATATTCTGCTCTACTAGGATGCTAAACTAGGACAGTCATTTGTTTTGGAAGAACTGCAGAAAACATGAACTTCAACAGAAGATTCATGACTGAATTCTTATGAAAATTTGAAATATTACAGAAAAAAAACCCCTAGTTTTATTTAAAGAGATACAAAGGCTTTCTGAGATTCAGAGATGTGGTCGTAGCTAAAAGGACCTGAAATAATTATCAAAAATAATGTTAATGGCACATGCTTGTGATGCTTGTGATTGCAGTGGGGAAGCACAATTTATTAGACTATGCTTCTGTATGAAGTGTCTGGAAAAAAGACACTTTTTACCTAATGAAAAGTGACATTTGCACCCACTTAAGAGCTTCTTTATGTGTGCTTAACACATGTAAAGAATTATTGCTATATTAACTGTAAGAAGTGTTTAATTCCATATTCTTTTTCCATGCTTACTAACGAGAGTTCAAACATATAAACTTCTTTCTGTTGCATTTGTTTTCTGGAAGTTTTCCAACAGGGCAAATCAAGCAGTTACTCATTCATATAGAGCACTGCACTGGAGGTGCCATTTCCTGAGTTCAAGACATGTTCACACTGTGGTAGGAAATGAAGTTTACTACCTCTGTGTTCCTGTACTGAAGTTTACTACCTCTATGTTCCTGTAATTCAGGCACTGCAACACTGGCAGTCAGAGCACAGGAAGCTATATGCAATGAATTGACACATTTCAGGGCATGAAAACATATATATGTAATACTTCAAGACAACAAACTCCCAAAATGAGGTGGCTGGAGAATTTCTTATGAAATCAAATATTCAATTTGTGAATAAAACTTATTTAGGAGTTCCAAAATATTTTTTCAGTACACATTCAAACTGCATTTTCTACTGCAATGGATTGATAAATCTTAATATCCAAGGATCATTCTTTCTCATAGAGAAAGTGTCTGGGCTAGGATATGCTCCTTAAAGAAACATGATCTAATATACGTCTTCCTTACTACAGGTTTGGGTGACAAAAAAGCACAACTTAAAAAATTCTCTAAGAATCCTGGAATGGCCTGAGTTGGAAGGAACCTCAAAGATCAACTCTGCTGTCATGGACAGGGACATCTTCCACTAGATCAGGTTGCTCAGAACTCCATCCAGCCTGGCCTTGAGCACTTCCAGGGATGAGGCAGTTACAGCTCCTCTATGAAATATATTCCAGGGCCTCACCACTCTCACAGCAAAGAATTTTTTCCTAATATCCAATCCAAACATACTCTCTTTGTTTGAAGTTTAAAGTTTGAAGACCTCTCCGCCTTGTTCTGTCACTCCAGGCCTTTATAAATACTTTCTCTCCATTCTTCTTGTTGGTTCCCTAACAGAAGGCCACAATTAAGTCACCCCAAAGTCATCTTTAAGTCACCCCAAAGCCACCCCAAAAATATTCTTCTCTAGGCTAACAGTCTCAGTTCTCTGAGCCTTTCCTCCCAGCAGAGCTGCTCCATCCCTCTGATCCCCTTGGTGCCCCCTCTGGCCTGGCTCCAGCAGGTCCCTGTCCTTGCTGTGCTGGGAGCCCAGAGCTGGATGCAGCCCTGCAGGGGGGGTCTCAGCACAGGGGGCAGAGGGGCAGAATCCCCTCCCTGGAGCTTGGTAAATACAGGAATTCCCCGCCCTGAGCATATCCATAATGACACATACTTCAATTACACTCCCACATGCTTTATTTTTTGCTGGAGTTTTAAGCTACAAATTACTAAATTCATTAGAATTCCATCCATTCAATTCCACTGAGATGGGAAAACAAGGGTAATCCCTGCAGACATGTGGGAGCCTGTGTCCCTCCAGCACAGACTGGGATACGTACTGAGTTCTCACTAGCTCCCAACAAGATTTCTCACTACTTTCAAATATCATTAACAAAGATCCAACATTTTCAATCATATACATAAGATCTATTTATTGACTGATAAGCATTGGATTTTTTCCTAATCCTGTTTTGAAAGGAATTAATACATTGATTTTTTTTTTTAATCCATCTCAGACATCTGAAATGGAAAAAATCAGCTGGAGGGCTTTATATTTTGTTTAGTTGCAATTATCTAAAAACAACTGTTTGTAATAGAAAGTGGCAAATAATTCTAACTGCCTTTAAAGCATTATTATTTAACTGCCTACAAAACTCTGTTATTTTGAGAGAACACATAGCTCTTTTTAGAAGCAGAATTGTTTTTGAACTGCAAAAAAAGAAAGATTTTAGGTACTGTTAGTAACTTGTGTTATTAATCTTGTTTATTGCATATTGGATATATATATGTGTGTTCTTATAACATTATTTAAAACTGTTCAGCAATCCCCAGATGGCAAATAGGCAGGTGATACAAACTTGACTTCTGTCCATCTCCACATCTCAGTTTATCAGGCAGCACCATCTAGTTTCAAGAAGGACAAAGAATTTGTCCATTCTCCTTCAAATGTTTCTACACTAGAAAAGAAAGCAACTGAGCAGGCAGAAAAAGTAAAAATCTACTATCTGCGGAGAAGAGTTGGAAAACATAATTTTCAAAGGATTATATGACATGTCTTTTGGCATACCACCAAAGAAGATTAACTTACATGGAAAATCACTGGAGAGGGAATTCTGGAATGTTCTTTAGTACAAAAACTCTCACTGATATGGGATGATCTGCAATGTACATCCACTTTATTAGAGAGGACTTAAAAACATGGTAATCTGTCTTTTGAAAATTAATTGTTTAATTCCTTAGAATATGGCCAAAAAGTAATTTTGTTGAGTCACTGAAAGTTGCATGCAATTTCCTAATGATAGTGTTTTTTAACCAGGTCAATTGCACATTTTATTAATGAAGCAGCATATTGGTTAGTAGTAATTATTTCAAATGAATACTGATAATTCCATTTTTCCATAGCTAAACATATTTTTTATAACCTTGAACATGTACAGCTATTACTTTTTGCTGACAATTTCAATACTAATGGATCCTGTATATTAACAACCAATTTTCTTCTAAGTGCTGAAATACAGCACTTAATGCACTATGCACAAATACTTGGAAAGTAATTTGTTGAAAGCCAAGTGACATCTATTCCAGAGCTTTATATTCCAGTCTTTTTGCAGTGTTGTATCATATGTATCTATATAGACATGTACACATAAAATCAAAACTTAGGCAATAACATTTTTATTACAAGTGTGAATTGTCTTATAATTCTCTCAAGTAGATTTAAAAGTAAACTTTGGGAGTTTTTTGATAACCTCAGGAAACTAAGTATATCATAATTCTTTCTGCACTGAAAAACAAAGATATGTCATATATAAAGATCAGGAACTACTATTTTTTCCTTTTTAAAATTCAGAATTGATGTTAAAATGAATAAGAATTTTTAAAAAATGAAGAGAATAGACAAATTGTCCCTGAAGAGAATTGACAAATGTGTGTTGGCCCTGTCTGGATGTCAGGTTCCCACTGATGTCATTCTATCGCTCCTCTCCCCAACTGCACAGTGGAGAGAAAATGTAACAAAAGGGTCATGAGTTGAGATAAGCATTGGGAGAAGTCACTCTTCAAATACCATCATGGGCAAAACAGACTCGACTTGGGATATTAATAGGCTTTATTCCCAATCAAAATCAGAACAGGATCATGAGAATTAAAACAAATCTTAAAACCTCCTTCCTCCGCTACCTCTCCCTCCTTCCCAAGTGCTACCTCCTGCCCACCAGCAGCAGAGGGAGATGAGGAAGTGTGGTTATGGTCAGTTTCTCACGGAATGTTTTTGCCACTGCTTCCCCCTAAGGGAGCAGTCCTTCCATTATGGGGTTCCCTTCCATGGGAGAATCCTCTGCAAACTTCTCCAGTGTGAATCCATTCCATGGGCTACAGACCATCACAAACTGCTGCAGCATGGGTCACCCCACAGGGGTCAGTCCTTCAGGAAGAGGTTGCTCCAGCACAGATCCCCTACAGCGTCACACGTCCTACCACAAAACCTGCTCCAAGGTGGGCTCTCTCTCCATGGGTCCACAAGTCACTGCCAGGAGCTGTTCCAGCATGGGCTTCCCACAGGGTCAAAGCCTTCTGGTGTGTGCCTCTCCATGGGCTGCAGGGGAACCTCAGCAACACCTGCCAGGCAACACCTGCCCACCCTTCTCCACTAATATTGGTGTCTGCAGAGCTGTTCCTCTCACATGGTCTCACTTCTCTCTCTTCTGACTGCAATTACTTCTGTACAATATAATTTTTTTTCTCCTTCTTAAATATGTTTTCTCAGAGGTGTTACCACCTTCACTGATTGGCTCAGCCTTGCGCTGAGGCTGGCTGGACCTGGCTTTGTCAGACGTGGGGAAGGTTCTGGCAGCTCCTCACTGAAGCCACCCCTGAAGCCCCCGGCCACCAAAACCTGGCTGTGAGAACCCAATACAAGAAAGAAGGTGATTAAAATAGAATGCAGCTGAATATATCACTGTGCTGTTGCTACTCAACACAAAGTAGTTTGTATGCCTTCGAGCTCTTTTGTAATGTTTGAGGCTTGTCAAATTACTACAAACTAATTTTGCATTTAACTTACAAAAACATGAACAGATATACTAGCAGATTCTGCAATCAAGTTTTGCAATGCTGGGTTCTGCTCATGAATCCTGAGTATTATAAATTTGCCAAATACAGCAATGAAGTATTCTTTTTTTCCCTTTTTTTTTTCCTCCCTGATTATACTGGGCATATTATTCTGTTATGTTTCTGGTGTGGCATTGTTTCAGTACTTTGGAGACCTCCTTTGGAAAAAACATGTCAATGGCATGGAAACAGAAATAAATCATGACATAAACTTTGCTTTGGTACACTGTTGAAGACATAGAGCGGTTTCTATAGTGTTGTAGCGTGGCCAGTGTTTACATTGGACTGTGTGGTGCTGCTCTGCACAGTCCATTGTAAACACTGAGTGAGAAGGGGTGAGAGCTGCCCCACCACACGGCCCAGATACATGAGCTATCTAGATCCACCTAACTCCAAGTAGATAAATTTGTTATTGACTTGAAAAGGAACAAGGGACTCTGTGTAACCATTGGTAACTTCACTCTTCTGCATCGTATTTGGGGCAGGGAGAGTGCGCAGGTAGGAGTGTTAATTTGCCTTAGATCTGGTAAAAGTCATGAGACCCCAGAGCCTGTAGCTCTGGGGCAGTGGTGCCACGCAGTCTGTATCAGCTTGGCAGACCTCAGCATGCCAGATTTGGGGGTGGGAATGAGCAGCTCAAAAACTCCATTTATCTTTAAACTTCAAGAACATCTCACCTGTGAGCAGGGGTGGGTTGCTTGGTACATTTTTCCTGAGAGGCCAAATGGATGTAGATCCTGAGAGCTATTTTCACTGTTTGTCTTCCTGCAAAGCACAGAAGAGTTGTTTGATAGCTTATTGCCTACTATATTAAATATTTGCTTTTATGTGCTTCATATTCTGTGTTGCATCTTAACAGAAATTTTCACCATTTGAAAATAACTACTTTTTGCAGAGCAAGCAGCTTACCCAAGAAAATTGTTCCACAAATATTGGTAATAACTGATGAGTCAAAATCACTCATCTATTAGTTTATTCCCAAGTGAAATCCATTGTAGTGATCTGATGGCGGCTACACTGACAACCGAGATAATTCTTGGCAGCATAGAAACCTTGATGTTTACCATAGATAATTTTGTTCAGCTAGTTGACACATACATTTGCATTCAGTAGTGCCATGAATCACAGAATCATCACAGAATAACCTGGGTTGGAAGGGACCTTAAAGGGTTGGATCATCTCGTTGCATCTCCCTGCCATGGACAGGGACACCTTCCACTCAACCAGGCTGCTCAGAGTTCCCTCCAGCCTGGCCCTGATCACTGCCAGGGATGAGTTCTATTTAGTAACATATGCCATGCAGAAACATCATCTTCACAGGCAGGAGGCCGTCTGGGTGCCTCGTGGTAGCAGATGGGATTGTCCATCTGGAAATGGACTGGAGGATATCCTAATCAATGGCTTCTCTTCTCTAACACACCTGTGAAGAAAATCTTCCATCTGGTCAGTGTGTTGTTCAGATGAACGGCACGACAATGCCTCTCTCCTGATTTCTTCCTCTATAATATTGTTTCCTCTCTTGCAGGAGATATTTAGTGCTTCTTCTTGTCTTCATGACTGTGATCTTGCTTGTTGTATATTTTGGCTTACTTATCATCAGACTAGATTGAACTTCTGAGTTCACTATTTTCAGACTTCTGGACAAATTAATGATCTTTGCAAAATTGTTTTATTTCTCTAACTTTTAGTGAACACAACCTATAGTTCCTCTGGTTTCTGACTTCAGATTGTCCTTAGATTTCAAGACATATTTGTGTTCAGCTGAGACCCAGTGAACCAGAACCTCTGAATGTTTTGCCAATGTCAGAATAGGCTGGTGGATGAATGCAGGAAACACTCCATGCATACTAACAATGTTTCTTGTGCCAGTCATCTCCAAGAAGTTGACTGTGCATCTTCAAAAAACCAAAACCTGCTATTTTTTTTTTTTTTTGTTGGTGTTTGTTTTTTTTTTTTTTAGACACAGAAACCTCTGTGTTCCAATAAGTTCACCAGGCTTTGGAATGCCTCATTTTTGCAGGATTCCAAGAACCACATGGTGGCAGAACCATGACTACAAACTCCTGTTAAAAAAAATCAATGCTAGATTTCTTATTTCCATTGATTGATTGATGCCTTTAGACCTTGTTTGCATCTGCTTGACTCCTGTCATTCCTATTTGGATTATTCTGGACCGTTATTAGCCACGGGATGTCGTGTATTTGTGCCTCGAACAAAAAGGTATACAGTATTCTTTGAGGCTACTAGACATTGCTGTCAAAGTAATAATTGATGGTGATAGTCCAGAAAAACCAAAGTTATCTATGGTTTGTTGATAAAGAAAAGTGTTAGCAGACATGTTTTATATCATCGGACACTGGAAGCCAGCAATACAAGAAAGAGTATATTTGCTTTAAAGTAATTTGAATAGACAAATAATTAGAAGTGGAAAAAATATATTTTACAATTATAAATATCTAACAGGTGCAGTCCCTATTTGAAAAGCTGATCTTTATATTTCTGTACATGTTGATCTTGTTCCAAAAGTGCTACTCCTTTAGAGTTAATATTCCTGTTTACCAGGGCCTTTTTGTCATGCCAATGCAAATCACAATAAATGTCTGACAAAAGTTGTACATTCTGGTATGGTAAGATTACAAATTTAAAAATACAACACTTTCTGGCTTTTTTTTCTTTTTGTGGTGTGTTTGATTTTTATCTTGATATAAAAGTTGGAACAAGCTTTATAATGTTTCAGTATTTGCAATAATTTTTTGTAGTTATGCAACATTTTAGGTGTGTCCCAGCACAAAACGAACCTTAAAAGCCATTTATAGTAATTCTGTAAATATCATCCCTTAGAAAAAAACTGCCCTGGGATTGCTGCTTCTTGCACATTAAACACACTCACTAAACTTGCTCATTATGCTTTCTGAACTGTGGATTGGAAATTTTGTATTCAAGTCACAGTCTTGCTTACTTATGTTGTTTAGTTTCTTCTAATGTGAAGGCCCTTTGATTCCAGATTCTCTTTTGATGAACTTTAAGTAAGTAACCCCCGACTGGCACATTTGTTATGTGGAATCATTAAAGATAATTATCCCTTCCTTTGAGGTTAAAAAGATGCTTGGGGTTAATTCTTTTTCCAGCTAATATTAGACATTGAAATGATTATTAATGCAATGAACATACAGTGTGCAACTGTACATATGTGGATTTACTTATACACACTGTATATATAATATGCTACGTACGCATGTATATACAATAGAACCTGTATGATTAGATATTAAGTGCTCCTAAATAAGGATATAATGCATTCATCTTCTCAACCTTATCTCCTTCAACACAGATACACACAGAATATTGTATGGGAGAGAGTATCAGTATTTTTAGAATGAAATTACTGATAGACTCATAATATAGAATCATAGATTTATAGACTCATTAAGGTTAGAAAAAACCATTAAATCATGAGGTGTAACTGTAAACATTACCAAGCCCAGCATTTAACCATGTCCCCAAGTGCCACTTCTAAACATCTTTTAAATAATTCCAGGGATGGTGACTCAACCACCTCCCTGGTCACCCTCTTCTAGTGCTTGATAACCCTTTCAGTAAAGAAACTTCTCTTAATAAAATAATTGCTTCCCTGTTAAAACTTGAGGCCGCTTCCTTTCAATCTATCACTTGTTGCTTGGGAAAAGTGACTGACCCTCACCAATTTTATAAACTATGTGAGCTTTAGCACTTTGAAAGGGGTGTTTCCAAAAGTAATACAAATGATCGAAAAATTAGCTAAATCATTTAGTTTGCTAATTTATATTAACTCTTAAATAACTCTATCTTATTTCCAGACAAAATTCTTTTAAGCAAATGATTCCAAATACTTATTCTTGGTATAGCCAGTTTTTTTCCTAACTAAAACACAGTGTTTATTTTTTAGGCATTAAATTTTTCAGAGGACCAAATTGCCTTAAGAATGAAAAAGAAGCACTTAAATAACTTTTTAAACTGGAGATAGTTGTATTATCTGGATTTAACTAAGAAAATCAACAGACTTCCTTTGGGAGTTATGGGGGAAAGAAGTCACAGTTATGCAGTATTTCAGAAGAGGAAATTACGTGGCATGGTGACAAGACAAATTGTTGGAATCCCTATGAGTCTTATTTTTCGTGGAAGTCTAGTCCGTGTAAGGCTCATTAAAGCTACAATTAAAAAGCTGTTCCAGGCAAAAGAGGATTGCATGTTTCTGAACAAGTACAAATCCTGTCCCATTTACAAATGTGATTCAAGGCTAATTATTGGAGATTTCATCAAAGTTTTGCTCACATCAGTGGCAAATCTACTTAGTTAAGATGAAATGCAGGCCAGGCTTGCTTGGAAAACGATCTGCTGTGGAAAGCATGTCAAGGCCATGGAGACCTATTGATAGACAGACCAATATCAACTATGAATATTTATGAAACAAACCATCAAGATGCTTTTTCTAAGCAATCATTTACTTATTCACTCAGAATTTAGGATAAAGTGCTTTATAAATTGAAAAGAATGTACTTTCACTTCTGCTAATCTCCTTTAGTGGAACCCACTGAGCATTGCCACTGTCTTTTCATAGCAGCAAAATATATCTCTCTAAACTCCAAGTGTTGCAAAGATGTAAATTAATAAATAAGCATTTATAAAAGCCTTCAGTTACGAAGTGCCTTCATTGAAATTCTGAATTCTTTTGACTGACAAGTACATACCCAGAAAAAAATGACCAACTTATTAAACTTTAGACTCTTTAATTAAAAATTCATTACTCTTGCTTGCAAATGCTTCAAAACTAAGTGCCAAGTGCACTATATTATTTAAAAAATCATAAAAAAACCCTGTATTGGTTCTAATGGTTTTAAAAGTCACTTTGTGAGGATGTAGGCAATCATTCATAAGAAAAAAAAATCTAGATAAAATCAGCTTAATGGATTTAATAACCTGTGAATAAATTGAAAACAAAAAAAGTATAGGATTATTCATACCTAAATTTCCTTTTTAAATGTGGATGTTTGTTTCAGTTTCTGCATTAAAGATGTTACTTCTTATAAGCCTTTTTGTCCTTTTTTTCCAAGGAGGATTTTGTCATTTTGTGGCTCTAATTTCCCAAGGACAGTGGATTTTTAAACTTTTATGTTTCTGTGCCATCATCTTGTTTAGGCTTTAGGGATAATGTAGCTCCCAATTCTTAATGGAAAGGGAACTAAATGAGCATTGCAGTTCCTGCTGAGGAAGTCAGCAAAAGTTAAAGGTATCTGAAATTTTAAATAGCGATGAAAAGTGATTGCAAGTTAAAAGCCTGCTGTTTTCTCTTAAAACACTGTAATAATGTGTAAATTAAGCTTTATAAGGAAGGGATAACTCTTCAGAAACAGCTTGCATTCTCTGTACATAGAGATGAATTGCTAGGCCATATTGGATAATTTTACATGGCAGAGAGACTAAAGATGTTAATTGTTTTATAATGCTAGCTTATTATAGGATGGGTTTGTCTATAATTCCTTATCTGATGGAAACATACATATAATTTTTAAGTAGTGCACATAAAAGTAAACCCAGTGATATACGGAGCTGCTTTCTATGCATTCCTACAAGAAGTACACAGAGGATTTCACTAGCAGGCATTGTAGTTTGGAACAGGTGTCCTGGTTTGGGCTGGAGTTAGTTTTGTTGGACAGAATTATACTTCTGTTTTTTTCCTGTCAGGGGGAAAAAATCCCAAAACAAAAGCACTTAATAATGTTTAGAGGAAGAGTGGGAAAAACAAGGAATAAATATAAGATAGAGACCTGATACTCAGAGAAATAATTTTTGTGGTATTATAGTTTTAAAACCTGACATTTCACTTGTAATTCCTAACCATCTACCTCATAAGCAGATAAATGATTATAACTAAATCTTGATAAATATTTGAGAGAGGAGATAGAAGCAAAGAACATGGTTAAATATAAAGGAGACAGAGCAAAAATGCCTCTTATCTCTCCCTAACCAAAAAGTGTAAAAACCTCGAACTAAATAAAATGAACAAAAAAAGAATGCAAATGTGATTGAAATAGCAGTTAAGAAATTAGAAACAGGAAATGAATGAATTGACATTAGAAAGAGTGATTAAAAAATTTAAGTGTTGCTTTAGTAGTTTCATTGCAGAATGTGTATCTCATATTCCTTCATTTTTGTTTCATTCATTTGTCCTCATTATGGGCTGGCTTTCAAGAGTGTCATTTACCATCATTTTATTTTCTACTTGTCATAATTTTTCCTTCGATTTTTCCTGTCTTGAATTTTTATAAAATTGCTATACTATTCTCCATTTGGGGAATCTGTATGCATAAAGCAACCTCTACAGCTAAGGCAGCTGCACAGGAATCTTTTCAAGAGGTTGATGCAAAGCTTTTAGATTACACAGGTAGGTATTTAATCAGGTACTCAAATTTAAAATCAATGATAGGAATTAGAGCCTGAAAGGCATGCCTTTAATGCCTATCCTGCATCCTCACTTCATTTTTCTATCCTTATTTGTAACAGAAAATAATCACAGAATCATAAAATGTCCTGAATTGCAAGGCAACCGCAAGAATGACTGAAATCTGACTCCTGGCCCTACAGAGAATCCTAAGAAACCCTAAGAATCCCACCCTGTGCCTGAGAGTTTTGTCCAAACACTTCTTGAGCTCTGTTAGCTTTGGTACTGTGGTCACTGCCCTGGAGAGCCTGCTCCAGAGCTCAACCACCCTCTGCAGTAAGAATCTTTTCCCGATATCCAGTCTAAACCTCACTGGACACAGCTTCAGGCCATTCCCTCAGGTTCTGTCACTGGTCACATATAGCAACGCTGTGATCACCCCGATGAGGGGAGAGAATGATGCATCTGACTCCATGGATGTCAGAAGGCTAATTAATTACTTTATTATACTAAATTATTCTATACATCCAAAACTGAATCTGCCAAGCACTCAACCCTGCACACACTGCACACCCTGACTGAATCAGCTGACTGTCTCATGACTGTCAGCCGACAGTCCAACACGCACACTCTCTCAACCCTAATAGGCCAAGGAAATAAAACATCCTCACTTTGGGTAAACCATCTCCATATTGCATTCTACTTTGGCACAACACAGTCACAGCAAGTGATAAGAATTGTGCTTTCCCTTTCTCTGAGGTTCAGAGAATGTGAATCTCAGAAACCCTTGGGAAGAATAAGTGTCTTGCTTTTCTCTGTGAAGAGAAATGTGGCAACAGTCATAGAGAGAAGAAATTGGTGCATGCCCCTTCTCTGCCCCTTGTAAGGAAGCTGCAAACATCAATGAGCTCCATCCTCAGTCTCTCTTCTTCAGGCTGAACAGACCAAGAGACCTCAGCTGCTCCTCACAGAGCTTCCCCTCAAGGCTCTTCACCATCCTTGTTGCCCTCCTTTGGACACTCCTTAACAGCTTTATTTTTATTTTATATTGTGGCACCAAAACTGCTCCCAGGACTCGAGGTGAGGCTGAACAGAGCAGAGCACAGCAGGAAAATGTCCTCCCTTGCCTGGCAGGTGATGCTGGGCCTGATGCCCCCCAGGTCAGGGTTGGCTCTCCGGGCTGCCAAGGCGCTGCTGGCTCAGATTCAGCTGGCCATGGACCAGGACCCCCAGGTCTGTTTGCACAGCGCTGTTCTTGTGTGTCATTCCAGGAGCAGAAATACATTACATGCTTTCAACATGGTGTTCACAGTGTCATTAAAGTAAAGCAATTTTTAGTATAACTGGACTTAAGCTAGGTAAAAATATAAGGATTATTAAGGGCATTATAAAATTGAATATGATAAAGTCCATCTATCCAAGCACCTTGACCTTAGTCTCTTACTCCTCTTTGAACATTCATAGCTATTTTGTTTGTTATCGATTCCTATAACTTTAAATTTAAATCTAAAAGAGAGTTATCAAAGAAATTACTAATGTTGTTTTAGTGGGCTTTTTTTACTGTGATTTTTCTTCTTACACAGAAAAAAAGTTGGTATGATGGCAGTGCGACACATCAATTTTTCTTTAGTCAAGCTGATCATGTTAAAATGCAGTTCTGTTCATGAATAATTTTTTCACATTTCATTGAGAAGCTATTTGTATTGATGGAAACAAATACAGTTTGATCCCTCTCTCAAACTAGAAGACTAGTAACAATATTTTCACCGCTGTTTCTTGTTTTTAAAGGCTTTCCTTCTTTGACAGCCTGGTATGTTTTCTTTAATGAGTTACTATTGATAGGAGTACCTATGAAACACACCAGCACTGGTGTGATAAGATGCACAAAAAGATGAAAAACAAAACTTAAAAATTAGAGTAGCAAAGGGAGTTTGGGAGAAAAGAAAGAAAACTTCCAAAAACACTTGATGGGCTTTTTTTATCTTTAAGATTTATCGAAGAATCTTATCCATATTTAATAGCAGAAATATAAAAAATGTGGTTAAAAGAGAAGTGTTCAGGAGACAAAAGGCAAATTGATGTTCATGGCTAAACATTTCTAGAGAAACTCACTCAAACATACATGTGTCTGTGCTAGGTAAGAATTAAACAACATCCTAAACCACTCCATTGGAAAACATGGACATTTAATGCTTGCCATAACCAAGCTTTCTTGTTAACCTGCCTCTGCTTTACCTTCTTCCCATTCTCCAATGAGAACACCAACATTTTCATCATTTCCTCACTTGAATACTTGTGTAAATCTGTGGCTGATGTTTCAGAACTGTGTTTTCACAGTGATTTAACAGATTTTCAAACAGCGACTGATTCTCATGCAGACATTTGGGCCAACTCCATGCTCCACAGTCCAGTTTGTCACCACACATTAAACTAAATAAATACAAATCAAGAAAAAAAAGACTATCTCATTTTATTTTGTGGTGGTTTTGGCTGTGTATTTAGACACGCAACACATAAGATATTTGAAGAAAGAGTTTGAGAAGCATTAAAAGGCAAAAAATGTCACTGAAATAGATTGTCCAAAAGTTCTTAGATATTAAAAGTTCCTAGATATTTAGACCTCAGAAAATATTTAAAAGCAAAACTTTAGTTAAGATAAGTAAGAGCAAAAAAATCAGATTTAGCCTAAATCTTAATGCAATCAGTCTATAAATTTGTTTTCAGGTAGTTTGTTATAACTGTGCAAGTGGATAAGACTGATATAATCAGTAGCTAAAATGTGTTTGTTGGTGTTCTGAATGATAATTCTAAATAACATAATTCTCCAAAAGAATACAGAATACTCTGTCAAAATTTAACTTGTTCGGAATAGGTTGTAACAGGGAGCATGGGCCTTTCATCAGCTGATAATTGTATATGGATTTAATTGAACACAGAAACAAATACATAGATCCTTGTGTCTCAAGCAGAGTATGTCTGAACCCAGGTGAATGGCTATGAGTCTACAGGTGATTGCAAAGGTTTCCCATGAGAACACTTAGAGGGTGTTGTTGCTAAGTGCAAGGCAGCGGCAGATATGCAGAAATATTTTCAACTGGGGATGGTTTATTTGGTGCCAGGTGTATGTTGGCTATCAACTGGGTACAGTTAATCGAATTTTTTTTAACTGACAAGAGCTATTTAGAAATTCTACATGTGAGTAACTGTGGCACACCTTATCTTGACTGGTAACAGGGCTGCTGACATCAATTGGGACACCACTGCTCTCCATCCTTGGCCTATTGTTGGCAGAGCCACACTTCAGGTGGACTCAAGACTCAGGTTGTGTGACCAAAACTCAGCTAGTTTATATCTTTCTGTATAACAGTAAAGCTTAGTCTGTGCAGAACATTACTGGACCTTACATTAATGTGCCTCTCAGAGACAAAATGAATTCACACGGAGCTTCTTCTACACCTGTTTTCACAGAAATACCTTCTGAAGCCTGAGGTGCCAGCTTCTAACACGAAAAATTAAGCAGATTGTCTCTTGCTTCAGCTTACAGCTTGACTGTTTTTGCACTGCTCGTGGCAGTGGATTTAATGAGGAAATAATGGCTGAATTTATTTGCATATGGATGCAGCTCATGAGTGATAGTGCACATCTGGCCATGGTAGTTTTCTTGTTTCATTTCTGCAAAGAACACAACACTGCCTTGCTAGGTGTGACAGAGGAGAACTCTGATCACTAAGAAGCATTTGTCATCTTTAGCTACATCAAGTACAAAGTGATAGCACGCTGATACACCTGCAGGAAAACCAATTAAGATCAATTAAGCTGTGATGATACATACATTTGGAATCAGCAATTCTTCTACAGATCTGAGCTACGATACAACACTTTGTGAAGATGACTAAAGATGACTCAGGTGTCATGTCTTATAGCTCATTTGGACTGTGCAATCAAAGAAGGTAAGGCATAGATAGGAAACTTCTCCTGCCACTTCCTTCTGCAGGAAGCACACTTTAAAAACCCAGTAGCTACTCTTTGGGATTCCTCATCTATAGCTGTTCTCCAAAATTTGGATTGCATTATTTTAATACATATCCCTCTATCTGTCCCTGCCAAAGGACATCTGTATCAAAGATGGACATTTATCCTGACTAGAAGTGCATGTGTTGACTAAAGATGCAGTACATGGAACTTCTTATGAAAGCCAGAGGGAATGGCAAAGGTAATTTTGAGTTCAGTGCAATTCTTTGTAACAGCTGTTGACAGAAGCCATGGATGGAGGTTGAAAGACCATAAAATCATAGAATGGCCTGGTTTGGAAGGGACCTTAAAGATTCCAATCCCCCTGCCATGGGCAGGTACTTCTTTTACTAGAACAGGTTGTCCAGATTGCTGTGAAACATTGCCTGGTCTTGAACACTTCCAGGGATGTGGCATCCACAGCTTCCCAAGGAAAATACTTCCAGTGCCTCACCACCTTCATGGTAAAGAATTTTTTCCTAATATCTAATCTAAACCTCTTTTCTGTCTGTTTAAAGCCATTTCCCCTTGTCCTGTCACTCCAGGCCCTTGCAGATAGTCTGTCTCTGTCTTTCTTGTGGGCTCCTTCAGGTAGGGGAAGTTCATAATTAGGTCACACTGAAGCCTTCTCTTTTCTAGCCTGAACAATGCCAAATCTCACGGCATTTCCTCAAAGGAAAGGTGCTCCATCTAATCATGCTAGTGGCCTCATCTGGATTCACTCCAACAGGTGCAAAAGAGCATAATACCTTTCCTGGAAGACCCTCCCATGGATGCCTTGGAGTGAAAATGGCAACTTCTTGGTTCTTCTCTTGCCCAAACATCTGAGATCATGAAATAGGTTTGTGCTGCTGCAGCTACCAGTGACTGTAACACAATAAGACTGCCATCAACATCCTGAATTTGAGCCACCACTGACTCCAAGATGCTTTGCAGCATAAAGAAGATCCTCTGCTTCCTAAAGCTGCCATGAGATGATTGTGCCCCTGAGAAATGCCGAGTCCTTTAATGGGAAAGCACTTCCATATGGCACGCTGCTCAGAGGCATAAGATGCTCCTCTCTGGTATTGCCTCTAAGCATTCTGGAGCACATCTACAACAAATAATACTTTGAAAATTAAAGCTGTGAATAAGTTGAAAGATGAGGAAGGGTCTGTTGAAGGCTGTGTGCTGAAATCAGGTTGCAAGTAGATTACAATTATTAAGGATTTTTAAGCAAAGCTAAAGGCAAGGAGGAACAAATACATGTTCAGAATGACATAGAAATAGAGGTTTGTAAGGACTTGAGAGTTGCATGCAAAGGGAAGATGCAATTTTGAGCACTTTCATAATGTGAACAGCCTGAAGGATCTGGCTGGTAAATGGGTGGCATGGGAGTATGTAGGGGGTAGGTTTCAGAAACCTACATTCTGGTAGGTTTCCTGGAATCTATACAGAAAGTTTTTTCCAAAAGAAATTTAAATAAAATGCACCAAAACGACTTTGAGACTAAAGGAAAAACTGAAATCAACTAAAAATCATAAGGGGTTTCTCTCTTTCTCTCACACACACACACACACACACACACACAAATGCCTCTGAGTTAAGTTGCTAAAATATGTGCACTCCAAAAGAAATATGGACATGAAAGGAGAGCCTACAAAATGAATTGAAGATTTGAATTAAAAGTTCAAAAATAAATTTAAAATATAATTTTTGAATAAATCTAAGTGACAATCTATTAATTTAACAGGAATGAATCCTTCTGAAAAAAAAATTAGAAAAACATGAAGTTTGGTAACAATTGTGTGAAATGAGAGACAGTGGCATGATCCAGCATGAAGAAAAAAAGGCCTTTGTGCAACAATTTCTCTTTGAATAAGCAACTCTTTCAATGTGGGAAAGAAGATAACGTTTTATGATTTGCATAAGAAAAGTTTATCTTGAAGACAAAAATAAAAGGAAAAATATAATCAACTCTTTATTATATTTCAAGAACGATACCACATCCCCTTCTCAAGACACACACCTCAAACATTTATTTTCAATAACTGGTAAAGATTTTTTGATTTCTGAAACAAATATATTCCATGAAATCAAAAACTTCATTCTAAATAATCATTTTCTTCTTCCCTTTTGGTATATATGGATGAAAACATATTTCTTTGCCAACTAGCACATAAGATGTGAAATTATTAGCTTCCAGCCAAACTGAATAGTTAAGAAACCTTGGTGACAATTAATAACAATTGGTTGTAATGAAAAATTCTCCAGCTGTATTTCTTACTAATTAAACTTCATTAACAGAATATTAATATATAGTTTAAATAGTGTTCATGTTGCAACTATAGAAGACCTGTGTTCCCTCCATACTATTAAGAGAATTCATGATATGCTATATCTATTTTCAGTTTCTATTGCCACACATATGAAAAATTCATTGTGTCTTTCAAAAAAGGTGACGAGCAAAAAATATCATCATATGAACAGTGCACATGTGTTCTGCCACACAAAGATAAAGTTTTACTTTCCACTTACTAATGTTTCCACAATCCAAGCATGCTCCTTTCACTCTGATTTTCATTAAACTTTTTCAGAATTTGAGGGTAGTCAAATGGTGAAGGTTGATCAAGGGATCAAAATAATTTGTGTAAGATCACAATTATTTTGAACCGGTAAAGGTGCAGGCACAAAAAAAGGATAAAATTATTAGATAACAGCACAATATTTAGATGAAGGAAAATCTGCAGGTATTAAAAGAATTGCTCACATATTCTCATTTCTATCATAATAAGTCACACTTAAGACGAAGTATGTGACAAAATGGAGGAACTGTATTGAACAAAAATACATTCCTCTTTGTTGGACTGTATGTTGATTGATTACATCCAGATTAACAAATTGAAGTAATCTTATTCTTCAGTGATATGGTTAAGAATGGCATTTATAAAATGTGTCAAATATAACATAAAAAGATAAATTATCTGATGAAAATATTCCTGAGAGTATATTAGTCCTAAAGCAAATGCTGTGAACAGAATAGCGGAGGCACTACTACTGCTCAGATGTGCCAATAGTTGGCCCTCGAGTTTACTAATATTGATATGAAATGATATCTTGTTTTTGTGATAGTAGTTTAATGCAATTCAATCGAATGATGTAGCTGTTGTGGTTTGACACTGGCCAAATGCAAGGCACCCATGACAGCTGATCACTCACCTCCCCTGCCACAGCTGGGCAGAGGAGAGAAAATTTAACAAATGGTCCATGAGTTGAGATTAGGAATGGGAGAAAACACTCCAAGGGCAAAACAGGCTCAACTTAGAGGTAAAAAGTGAATTTATTACTAAGAAGATCAGAAGAGATTAATGAGAAGGAAAATAAGGACTTAAAAACACCTTTTCTTCCTGCAGTCCCTCCCTTCTTCTCACCCACCCCACAGGGAGATGGGGCATGGGGGTTTTGGTCAGTCCATCACCCAAGATCATCTTCCACTGCTCAGGGAGAGGATTCCTTCCCTTGCTAAGCCATGGGGTCCCTTTCTCACAGGAGACAGTTTTCTGTGGACTTCTCCAGAATGGTTCCAATCTCACAGAAAAACAAAAACTAAAAAAAACCCAAAACTGCTGCAACGTGTGTCACTCCTCCATGGGGTGCAGTCAGTCCTCCAAGGACAGGCTGCTCCAGCCTGGGAGCAGGGGGCCCCTCTCTCCACCTGCTCCAACCTGGGCATCTCCCCCACGGGCTGTGGGTGGATCTCTGCATTCCCATGGATCCCCATGGGCTGCAGGGGCACAGCTGCTTCACCATGGTCTCACCATGGCCTGCAGAGGAATCTCGGCTCTGGTGCCTGGGGCAACTCCTGACCCTCCTTCTCCACTGATCTTGGTGTCTCCACGTTGTTTCCTTCATGAGTTCTCACCTTCTCCTCTCTGTCTGGAGTTAAGACTGTGTGCCTCACTTTGTTTTGATTTTCTTTCAAAATATGTTATCACAGAGGTGTTACCAGCCTCTCTACCTCTCTAATTGGCCCAGTCTTGGCCAGCAGCATCTTCAGAGCCATTTCAGAGATCGGCTCTGCCAGACATGGCGGAAGTTTCCAGCAGTTTCTCACAGAAGTCACCCCTGTGACTCCCCCACTACCCAAAACCAGGCCATGCAAAACCAACACAGAAATAAATTTTCTTTATGCATTTTATCACTTATGATGCCAACAGTGATGTATGAACCTCCCAAAAATAAATAAAAGAACAATTAAAAAATAGTTTGTGTATTTCAGGGGACTGTGAAAAATACATTAAATTTTTTTTATTGAACACATGTTCAGATGCAGATTCCCATCTGCAAAAAAAGTTGCGTTTTAATTGATATCAACATATTTCCATTTCTGAGAAAAATCAGCACATTTTTTGGTTCTTATGGGGCTTATCAGAGTATTCCTATCAGTACTTCCAATGCAGTGTCACTGCTGCTGTATCAGCTGGCTGATGTGAAGGCCTGTGTATGACACTGCAGGAACATGAGAATCACAGGAAGCTTGGGAAATTTAGAGCATTTATTTCAGAAAGAAGCTTTTTTGGGTTGAGTGTGGTAGGTATAGCCCCTGGTGTTTTCACTCTACTGTCTATTTTGCACCTGAAGGTGGAACATTTCAGTTTATATCAGTATGGGTTCAATTAACCATGGTAGTAGGTTCATACACATATACAGAGACATACTTGGAGCCTTAAATCATTTTTACTTCCCTTTTTATATCCTCTTTTAAGCTGTCATCGCTGTTACTGTAAGACATTTAAAGTGTTATGGTACATATATTTTCAAAGCATTGAGAGGCTCTGATTTAGTAATAAATGCATTTGGGAAAATTAACCTCAAACTCTCCACACTCTCTCAGTATTCAGTCAAGGGTAATATAATGCCAGGTGGGGTTTTTTGCTGGTTTGTGTTTTATTTTCCTAGTGTCATAAAAATGCCATGGGTCAGTAGTTCCAGGAAAAAATGTGGCATCCTGTGTTCCACAAAATGCACTGTAAACCTTGTGTCAAAAGGGAACGTGGGGTCACAGCCTCCTGCCCTCTTAATGACTATAAATTTGCTAATGCCATAGAAGAGAAAAGGAGAAGGAGACTTGGGGCAGATGCTGCCAGAAATAGGCTCTGCTGCAGGGAAGGCTGAGGACAACAGGCTTAAACCCAGACCCCTGAAAAGCCTTCATTCTGATTGTCTTAGAACCTTTGCAGAATTCCTAGCTATTTTGAATATTGACTAATCACAACTCACTGATTTTTCATTTTCCTTTTCATGATTTACTGAATGTAGATATGAGTCATGTCCTCAGTTAATAAAAATATCAGTGTACCTGAGAACACGATTCATGGGTGGTGTGTACCAAGCTGTGAACCAACAATGATATTTCTTTGCAATACTTAAAATTTAATTAAAAATATAATAGCAATGGGATGTTCATAGAAGGCAGAATTAAGACACTAGAATGAAGACAAGTAAATTTGGGGGCTCAGAAAAACAGGAGAGGTGAAATCCAAAGTGGGAAATATGGGCCAAAGCGAACAACTGCTGGCTAAGGAGATCTCATGAATGACATTGCTTGGCTATTTGTGCACAGGTAGAAGCTGATTTATAGCTCTACAACAAATATATTACAGAATTATTTTCTCTCTCAGATATCTCTGCCATCCCTTCAAAAATGATATTTTTAAGGAATTGAAAAAGTATAAATGAGAATAATTGATAATTATTCATTTGTCACTCTTTCATATGATATTGAACACATGTTATATACCTACAAATTGTAAGGAGAGTAATTCGGGAAGTGTGTCATGAATCATGTTATCAGGTATACTGATGTTTTATTAACTCAGGACATGACTCCTACCTAGATTCAGGAAAATTAATTATAGGAGAATGAAATATCAGTGAGTTATAATTAGCTGATATTTAAATTAGTTAGGAATTCTGCAAAAGTTCTAAGACTCACAATAAGGACCTTTCAGTGTCCCTCAAGTTCTCTGCAATTCAGCTATTTAGCTAGCCAAGAAAATTAGAGAGAAATATAGATTAACATGCGAGGAAACACATCTGAAACCTGAATTTTATGGAAAACTTTTAATGGGACATGAAATAAGGATCCAATTGTCAGAACATCAAGGTGCAACATAGTCTCCTTCCCTTTTTGTGAACTTAACCAGTAAACACAGTTGTAATACCCATATTTTAATTAAAAATAGATTAGAAAATTAGAAGATTAAGTGTTTTTTCCTCTGGCATATGAATGTATACACTAGATCTGCCTAACACAGTCAAACTGCAACTTGAACACCTTGTCACTTGATTATGAAAAACATAGAATGAAATCCCAGCTATATGGAAGTCAGTAGGACTTCAATTATCTTGCAAAACTCTGAAATATTTCAGAGCTAGTCTATGGTAGTTCAGCTCCAATGTTTATACCACAGTCTTTCATTGCATGTATTCTCTAAGTAATTGGAAAGCAGCAAACTAATATATGAATAAGGAGAAATTAAATAAAGTTGGAAATCATGTCTATATAGGGCTGGAGTCCTGATTTAAATACTAGCATCAACTTCCTAGTAGACAAAAGGTCCAAAAGCCAATTTTCAAATTGATTTCAAGTTTTTGTAGAAATTTTCACATTTTCTACACTCATGAGCACATATGAAGTGGTAGGTATTTTTCAGAAGAATCAACTTTATTTTAAGGATTTACAATTTTCTGGTAGAGAGTTTGGTAAATCTGGCTTTTTCAAGCAGTTTTCAGGGTCTTCCATCTAGTGTGCTACCAAGGGGTTGAAAGTTGCAGAAGATGAACTGAGACTCCTTTCTGAGAACTTGAGAACTGTCCTCAACAGGCAGCCCCACATAACTTTGTCGACACTCGCAGTGTCCTTCTTTTCTTCTTTCTACTCTGCCCCTCTTTTATGAGGGACAAGAACCCTGGAAGCTTTTAGCAGTCAAATATTATTTGACATTGATTTTATTATAAAATATATAAACATGTGGCAATCAAGACAAGGAAGATAGAAGGATTATAAATAAACAGTAACCTCTATGGGATATGCACTTTTTATACAAATACTGCTTCAAATGTTATGTGTATTTCAGATTTAGTAAAAAAAAAATCAGAAAGAATTACTGCTCACAACATGACTAAAGTGATTTGTCCTATGGTGTCAAATGTTACTTTGTGGTAAAACAATGTATCTACAAACAGCCAATTTAATTGAACTCGGATGTACAAAGGGATGACACAATATAATTTTTGTCAATAACCAATGAATTATTCAGTGTTTTGAAATGTTTTCATCCTCTTTAATCTATTTGTATCTTCCACAATGGATTTATAGCTATATTACTGAAGTTTATCTTCCTCTGGAATTGTGTAAAGTGAAACTATTTAGTTTGTTTTAATTTACTTACTGTTTGTATTTACATTGTGAATTTTCCTGGTAGCAAAAGTGTCTTGAAAACTAACTGAAGAAAAATTAGAATGTCTGTTGAAATATCATTTCCATTACTTCAGATTTAAAACCTGAATAGCTATTCAATGTTTTGAATCACAGTTGAATTGCTTTTGGCATTTTAGCATGACCAGGGGCAAATTCCTATGTGGCATCACTTGACTTTCACTCAATTCAAAACTCAAAAAAATTCCTTAACTATTACTTTTGAAAAAAAAAAAAAAAGATGACTTTTTAATTTAATATTCTCTGTTGTTTAAATTACATAAATGTTAGACTCTGGTGTTTCAATTCTGGTGTATTTGTTAATATTCTGGGTGAGTATGCATGACTCTTTGGAAAGGTTTCAAAATACTATTCAGATTACTTTGCATCTCCACAATTTTTCAAAACACCATTTTATGTATTATATGTGATTTAACCTAAGCCTTTGAATAAACATCTACATTTTCTTAAAAGTGTACATATGCATGTGAGAATATATACAAAAACATATACAGATATGCAGCAGGCACTACCTTGCCTTTAACCATTTTCTTCCTGTCTGAATATTTTCTCCCTTCAAGGAAGAAAATCAACAAACCAAAGCCATCCCCCAAACTAGAACACATATTTTAGACAAGATTAAAGCAAAAATCTATTTTTTCATGTAATACTTTAAACCACAAAGAAAATTTGGATTCCATCTGTCTCATTAAGGAAAGACATGTCAGGTCCTCAGTTACACAGCTGAGAAGAAATTAATAACCATATGCTGATACAAACCTGAAAATCTGGTCTAATATCTGTATAATATTTCTAACAGAGTGTGAGATATCAGATGTAAAAATAACATTAGTCTAGCACTGAAATTTTTAGATATACAGCAGCTTATCCATAGTCATAGATATAGACCAGAAGAACACAAAGAGTTTAAATGGTAAACCACATATTTACCTAAGTTACACAAATAGTCTTCCGGGTATGCTCACCTTTTCTTCTCCCAAAAACTGTGCTCCCCAAGATGATGTGGGTGGTAAGAATAGCAACCTGGCCATGCCCACACTCTCCACTCCCTCTCTGCAGCCAGGACAATCCCAACACCACCTAATATATGAAGAAAGGCAATGACATGTTTCTAATGCTTCTCCTGCAATATAGGATACAAAATTGTCGTTGTGAGTTGAGTTCTGAACAAGGGAAATTTAGTAGATACTAAAGGAATTCTCATGCACCATGAAAGGAGAGACAGAATGATATGTCATAAGTTTTGTGAGAGCAAACATACTGCTGCAACCATGCAAATACTGCAAACATAGAAGATACACATGAAATACAGTGTTTAAATATTTTATGAATATATTACCTTTACAGGGATTTTAGAGGTCACCTCAGCAAAAGGCTTCTTGCCTCCTTGCAGCTGAGTCTTCTTTTCTCCAGTAGCTTTCCAATTATGTGGGGAACACGGATAATATTGAGAAGTTTCTCCTACCTTAAATGTGATTTGCAAGTCAATGCATGTGCAGTTTCTTGATTGAGCTTTTGGGAATGTGAATAACATTAGTGCAGTCTAAAAATAAAGGCAAAGATACAGTTATGTACTGATATATGTTAAATACATCATAATGAAGGGTTTTATTATAAAAACTGCTTTAAATATTTAAAACTCTAAAAGAGTTTGATGCATGTCACTGCATTGCAAGTTTTCTTGAAACTTTCCTTGGATACATCTTTCTGCCAAACATTTTCTCTATTTTTGGAGTAGTGACTATTTTGTTTCTAATGACAGACATACCGACTTTTAATCATATTGTTCTAAACATACTTTATTATCCAGGTAGGAGCACATGTTCTGTAATCCTACAAAAAGATTACAGAGCCTTCTGAAGAGTCTGAATTATTCAATTAGTCCAAAGAGAAAATCAAACAGAAAGAAAAAGCAACAGAACTGCTTATATTGCTTATACTACATATACTGTTTATACTTCTTATATATTGCAGAAATCCAGTAAGAATGAAATTATAGGCTGTGTCTCAATCTTCATTCTGATCTCTTTTCAATTCTGTGCATGGCCTCATACTATCTGAGAACAGGCTGATGGAGGAGGTTGTGATGGTGCAACTTAAACTCCCTCCAAAATACTGTTGTAACACCCTTCAGACATATAGCCAGAATAAAGAAATTATTCTTTGACTGAAAAGGATTTTGGTGAGGGCTATGAAGATGAGGAGGGGGCTGGAGCATCCCTCTTATGAGGAAAGCCTGAATGAGCTGGGGCTGTTCAGCCTCAAGAAGAGATGAGTAAGGGGGGACCTCACCAGTGTCTGTCAGTGCCTGCAGGGAGGGCTCAGAGCAGGGACCAGGCTCTGTTCAGTGGTGCCCAGCAATGGGACAAGGGGAAACAGGCAGGAATTCATGCACAGGAAGTTCCACCTGAACATGAGGAAGAAATTCTTCACTGTGCAGAGACTGGGCACTGGAACACATTGTCCAGAGAAAGTGTAGTCTCATTTACTGGAGGCATTCCAAAACCATCTGGACATGATCCTGGTCCTTGTGCTCTGGGGTGACTCTGTTTGAACAGACAGGATGGACTGCAGTGTCTCCCAAACTGACACATTCTGAGATTCTCTGATGAGACTCTTCTTATGCTAAGACAGCTTCTTCTAGATATGTGGTGTGTCTGCAATCTTTGAATAGTGTGGCAATCACAGTTTTGAGGTGAAATGCTGGCCAAAATAATCTTATAATGAGCCATCATAGGAAGACTAAAGAGCTTTTAACTTCAAAGAAAACAAGTTTTTGTAGAATATTGGCTATAATATTTAGCTATTTATAGAGATAAAAGAGAGAAAGTATAAAACTGGGTCAGTTGATTCTGACTAGATCAGAAAAGAAATTAAAAAGAGGTTTAGAGATGCTTCTCATCCTCTTCATTCCTTGTGGAAAAACCCTGTTTTCCAAATTTCGTTCCACTAACCTCAGTGCCTCTGAGAACTACTCTTTTCCCTTTTCTCTGGTTTATGTGAAGTTCTTGTTTCTGTAGTTCCAGATTCCTCATTGTGGATCTCCTTCTCTGTTCTTTCAAACATCTTTCTATTCTCAGATGAGCTACAGTTTTTCAGCTCACTCCTGCAAATCTATTTCACCTGCTGCATCCTTCATTCTCTCCAAAACACTGTTTTTCATTGAGCAGGATCAAATTATTGTGAAAGGCAGTAAAAATCTCCCTTTCTCTTTTGCAAATTTCACCTAATCCAATAAGTCCATTGGTAGAAGAACTACCAAGCAGACTGAGACAACACGACTAGAAATGACATTGATTGCCATGATGGTCATGTATGAGTGAGGAAGGGAGAGGAGCAGAACATATTTTTACAAGAAAATCTGTCACAAGGATCTTTGTTGCTAACTACCAGTGCACCCCTCCATGACTGCACCCTGGCAGATAATGCAACTATGGAGTGGTTTTGGCAGAGCATGAGCTCTGTAGCAGTAGATTTTGGTGTAGATGCAACTGAGTTTTTCATATCTCTTTGGATTTAGGGGGAAGATCATAGAGAGTGGTTAGGGTTGGAAGAGACCTTAAAGATTATCTAGTGCAACCGCTGATGATAAATGCAGGCAGAAAATATAGGGCTGCATTTCTATATCTGAGATGCTTAATTTTTAATACTTGCAGATGGGAAGAGAACAGAGACTAATAAATGAAAATAATATTATTCATGTAATCCATCACTCTTCCTCTTTTTCATTTTCTACACAAGTTTGCTTCTGAAAAGTTGTGCTTGGTGTAACATCTAAGGAATATTTGACATCTACTGTTTTTTTATATTTTATTTTTCTCTTTTGTTATTCAAAAGTTTCAGATGGGAATTAAGGAGAAAAGAGGACAATGGTTTTTGACATTTTTCATGAAAGGACAGAATGGCTTGTTGCAGAAAAATACAGGTGAATATAAACAAAGTGACTGTAGTGAGAAATCAATTATCACTCATTTAATAATGAAGAGGCAGTAATACTGCTTTAAGTGCACCTTTAAATATCAAATATATATTAAAAAATGAAATATCTGACAATATAATTTTTTGGGTTTTTTGTTGAGAGCTAATTTTATAGACATAATGGAAGCAATATTAAGAGTTTTACCATATTCATTGTTGCTGCAATTGTTTAACATATAGTTATCACAGAAGTAATTGTTATGTTATCATATTATGATTTAGGACTCCCATGCTATCTAAATGGAATGTTATCTATAGATCTGTGTTTTGAAAACATGTTTTATTGTGTCTTGTCTGAAAAATGAAAATTAGCCATTAATAATTTTTTTCATGGCATGTAACTCAAGAATCAGGCAGTAGATGTTCTTTAAGAAAGAAAAAGAAAGAAATCTGTAATATACAACAAAGTATGGAAAATATTGCATATTGCTTTTATGTCAAGACTGTACAACATGAATTCCCAATGACAAATAATTTCTTATATAAAGACCAATTTTTCATACTACTGGTCTGCAGGATATGATCAGTTTCATATTTCAGTTTTTTGATTACATTTAATTTACAATGATGGTGAAAATAAATTTAGATTTGCGCAGAAGGTAAATTTTGGTTTAAAGTGAGGGCAATCAATGGTAGCTTTACAGGTGAGAGATGCCTACATAAACTTACTGAAAAACTAAATTGAAATAAATTGTATATATCAGTAATGAGAAAAACACTTCTTGTGTATGTCATCTTAAATTAAAAATGCCAAAACAACATACTATAGGAAAAAAAAAAGAAACTAGAAGAAAATAAACTTTCTTCAGTTTAGAAGGTCTTTGATAAAAGTCACTAACTGCAAATGGTGCCAATAAAGTGACTACATTACACTTTGTTTAACATACTGAATTGACAATAACATACAATGCAAGGAAACTATGCACTTTGGATTCTTCTTTCTCTTCTAGGAGAAGTTCAAAAAAGGCTTATTTCTTCCAGCATTCTTCTCTATTTGCACTGACTATCAGTCACGATGTCTGCGGCTATGTTGTGCAATATTTTTCATTCTTCCCCAGATCCAGTTTGTAAACATTGCACTTCTTTGTCTCCATAAAATGGCACTCAGAGATAGAGAGGGGAGGATATATGCCTATTCTTTTAAATTTAGTTTCAAATAAACATAACAAATTAATAGTATGGTCTAGAAACAGTGAAATTGCAATGACATTAAATTTCAAACTGAATGACAATTGACAGTACATAGGTGATTTCTATTTCATTCAGAACAGTTCTGGAAGGTACTGATCATTCTTAACATTCATTATGGTGACTATGGTGTTTGAAGTATTCTCACAATTTTCTAGGAAATTATCTGTGCAGCACCAAATTATTATGCTGCTAATAATGAACTAACTGCTGTTTGTGAAGTGCTTTGCATTTCCAGATGAAATTCATTTTTGTGAAAGTGTTATAATGAAGATACTGTGCAGGATGTTTATTTTTTAAACATAGAAATACAAACTGGATTTGTTTCCATTTCATTTCTTAGTGTATTTTCAAAATGAATGATAAGGAAACTCATGAGATTTACTAGAGCATTTTATGTATTAATTTTTTTCCTTCATGATTTTTGTTGGACATTTATATCACTAGAATCTATTTTGTGTGTGTTTCTATGAAAACATCAAAGAAATTTTAATTGGAAAGACAAATTCCTAAATAAATTGGGAGGAGCAGTACACATCTAGGGTTTTGCTAATAGTTTTAGAGAGAAAATTTTCCTTCCAATATTGCAGTGCAAGACAATAGCCATCACATCCTAATGAGAGGCAAGTGTCATTTTGGAATGACACTTAGTGTTCATTAGGAAAAATAATATATTATCAGGACACATTTGAAAATTGCTGCAATTGTTTAACATATAGTGATCACAGAAGTAATTGTTATGTTATCATATTATGATTTAGAATTCCCATGCTATCTATATGGAATGTTACCTATAGATCTGTGTTTTGAAAGCATGTTTTATTGTGTCTTGTCTGAAAAATGAAAATTAGCCATTAATAATTTTTTTCATGGCATGTAACTCAAGAATCAGGCAGTAGATGTTCTTTAAGAAAGAAAAAGAAAGAAATCTGTAATATACAACAAAGTATGGAAAATATTGCATATTGGTTTTATGTCAAGACTGTACAACATGAATTCCCAATGACAAATAATTTCTTATATAAAGAAAGACCAATTTTTCATACTACTGGTCTGCAGGATATGATCAGTTTCATATTTCAGTGTTTTGATTACATATAATTTACAATGATGGTGAAAATAAATTTAGATTTGCACAGAAGGTAAATTTTGGTTTAAAGTGAGGGCAATCAATGGTAGCTTTACAGGTGAGAGATGCCTACATAAACTTACTGAAAAACTAAATTGAAATAAATTGTATACATCAGTAATGAGAAAAACACTTCTTGTGTATGTCATCTTAAATTAAAAATGCCAAAACAACATACTATAGGAAAAAAAAAAGAAACTAGAAGAAAATAAACTTTCTTCAGTTTAGAAGGTCTTTGATAAAAGTCACTAACTGCAAATGGTGCCAATAAAGTGACTACATTACACTTTGTTTAACATACTGAATTGACAATAACATACAATGCAAGGAAACTATGCACTTTGGATTCTTCTTTCTCTCCTAGGAGAAGTTCAAAAAAGGCTTATTTCTTCCAGCATTCTTCTGTATTTGCACTGACTATCAGTCACGATGTCTGCGGCTATGTTGTGCAATATTTTTCATTCTTCCCCAGATCCAGTTTGTAAACATTGCACTTCTTTGTCTCCATAAAATGGCACTCAGAGATAGAGAGGGGAGGATATATGCCTATTCTTTTAAATTTAGTTTCAAATAAACATAACAAATTAATAGTATGGTCTAGAAACAGTGAAATTGCAATGACATTAAATTTCAAACTGAATGACAATTGACAGTACATAGGTGATTTCTATTTCATTCAGAACAGTTCTGGAAGGTATTGCTCATTCTTAACATTCATTATGGTGACTATGGTGTTTGAAGTATTCTCACAATTTTCTAGGAAATTATCTGTGCAGCACCAAATTATTATGCTGCTAATAATGAACTAACTGCTGTTTGTGAAGTGCTTTGCATTTCCAGATGAAATTCATTTTTGTGAAAGTGTTATATTGAAGATACTGTGCAGGAAGTTTATTTTTTTAAACATAGAAATACAAATTGGATTTGTTTCCATTTCATTTCTTAGTGTATTTTCAAAATGCAATGATAAGGAAACTCGTGAGATTTACTAGAGCATTTTATGTCTTAATTTTTTTCCTTCATGATTTTTGTTGGACATTTATATCACTAGAATGTATTTTGTGTGTGTTGCTATGAAAACATCAAAGAAATTTTAATTGGAAAGACAAATTCCTAAATAAATTGGGAGGAGCAGTACACATCTAGGGTTTTGCTAATAGTTTTAGAGAGAAAATTTTCCTTCCAATATTGCAGTGCAAGACAATAGCCATCACATCCTAATGAGAGGCAAGTGTCATTTTGGAATGACACTTAGTGTTCATTAGGAAAAATAATATATTATCAGGACACATTTGAAAATATGAATTTAATAAAAGTAAGGAAAATAACAGTATATACAAGTGGTTGTTTCCCACCTCATCCCCTTTTCATAGTACACGTGAATGCGATGGTCAGATGTTGTGTCATTTAATGCTTAAAAACTCTTAATGTTTTAAATTAAGAATATCTTCCACTTCCCCTGGGGTTTTCTTGGCCTTTCCTGTTTATCTAACAGTCAATCAAGAATTACATTCTTCTCCTCAAGCATATTTCCAACTTACTAGTAAAATACTCAAATAATTCCTAAATTTGTCTAATCAAGAGAAAGTGGGAATGATGTTTTACTGCTTCTTGAACAGGTCTGTTGCCTGGAGAATGAGATTTTACTCTTCTTATGACCTGGAAATTTTAGAACTGCATGCATGTTTATATTCCATTTCTTTTCTTTTCCTCTTCAGGCTGGACACATAAGTCTCTCCCAGTTTCTGTAGAAGTTCCAAATCACAGTAAAATAGATCACATGAAATGAGAAACTATTTTAAAGTTCCTAGTTATTTCCTAATGTTACTAGTACCTATTTTGCTCAAATTGATAAATTAGGCATAAATAACACTATATCACTATTTTTAAACCTGATCCTTTTATGAGGATATGGAAGTCTTTTCCTCCAGGTTCATTAGTCAAGCAGTCTGATAAAAGTTAACTTCAATATTTATTAGGCTATCAGTTTTAAAAGTTGTTTTAAAGACATTATTTTCAAATCTCTATTAATTTTTATTCTTTCATCCCAGCTCATAGTATGGTATTCTTCCTGTACACAGAAGATACAAAGCATGAACATTGTTTTAATGCTAAGTAGTTCTGACTTCCTTGCAAAAAAGATCAGGCACATTATCGTACCCACCAACACTATCATGGCCCTCTTCCTGATTTTAAGTAGCAAGTACTCCACCCTCAACCCCCAAATACAATGATTAAATGAAATGATTGTAAGTGTGATCTTATGCAAACTATTCTGGAGTTACATTCCATTATTGTATTTAAACAGAGTGTAAAAATATTAAAAATTATTAATTGCATTTGGGTTTGTATATGTGTCTATAGCATCACTATAATATCTCAAATGAGAGCCATGGCAACGTAGCCAGGTAATAAAGAAAATTGCTCTTTGTAAGTCCTAAAAAAAACCATAAATCACTTCTCAGAAGTTTATTTCAAATAATTTAACTGATTTAATTAACCCCAAAGTAAACACGTTAATTAGGTCCCAGTGAAAGAAAAATTGGGACATTCTGGGGTAATGAAAAAGTGGTAAAGAGTGATTGAATTATCTTTAATCTCATTTTTCAAGGGAATCATCATGATTAAGTCTTGCATTTATAATTTTTTTTAATACTTTAAAGTAGCTTTCACTCCCAATAGAAATATCCATCTGGATAATAATTTTGCCTCTCTTCCTCCCCACCAGCCTCTCAAAATCCAGACCAAAAAAAGGCATAATAATTGACCAGTAATAATATAGAAGTCATGCCATAACATATCAATTAATGGAATAGGCTTTGTTCTTCAAAAGCTCTTCCCACCCTGCTACATGACATTAATCAATACATTCTAGGAACTCCTGAGAATACAGACAGAATTCCTGATGGTCTCACATGTACCCAGCATGGGTAAACCTTCACTGACTAGCAATGAATTAAAGATTTTATATCTTAGCTTGTAGGGAGTCAGATATTACGAAGGGAAGGTTTCAGGTCAGCACCCTGCATGTCAGTGTCATTATCACCCCTCTTCACTCCACCACCAGAGTAATTAATAATTCTTTCACCTTAACTGGAAGCTCTAATATTTCATAAGTACTTTCTTACTTTATCTGAAGCTCAAATACCTTGCAGAGAGGACAGTTGTTTTGGTTTTCATGGTAATCAAGATGAAAGCACTCACAATGAACCTGTTTATCTTTAAGATGCTCAAAATATTCTGTGAACGCACCCAAGTTGAAGAAGAATTTCTTGATGAAGAATTAACTCTCTGGAATATTAAATGAAGGATTATTCATATATTCAGAAGTATTACATCTGCTGACCTAGATCCTCATATAAGAAAAAAGCATAACCTTTAAACTTCCATTGAGGCAATGCTGATTTACTATTATTAATTACCTACAACATTTTAGTTTCTTTGATCCTTTGTTTAAGATAATTCAGGAAATTTAAGGAAATTATCTTTGTTTAAGATAATTTAAGGAAAAAAGTACCTCATGACAATGTATTTTTTATTATTATTTTTCAGTAAAAAACTGAAGGCATGGTAACAGAAAATTTGGAGAAAACTGTCCATGCTCTCTATGTGGCAATTGCCATTTGTGTATGTTTTCTTTGAAGATGAATATATTTTTTTACAACAAAATTCTAGCTGATCTCTGTGGCAAGAGAGACACTGCCCCATCCCTCCAGGACAAGCTCCCTCATTGTTTAATTAAATTTACTGCCTTTTTGTGGGAAGGAAAATCTAAAGCAAACAAACCAAATGGAAAAAAAAAACCCTAAATAACAGGTGAGATGGGGAAAATAATTAATTAATTTTTTGGTTCAAGATACACTTGAATAGAAACAAAAATACAATGAGAAAAAAAAAGAGGTAATGAATATAAGATGAAATACCTGGCAATTTAAAGGAAAGTTAGAATAGAGCTGCAGGATCTTTTTTTTGTCAAGTTGAACTTCTAGAGTGTAAAATAAATTTAATCTCAAGGTTTCAGACAATGTTGAACTACCTAGGAACTGAGCAACAAAGCAATTTAGGAAAATGGCTTAGAAACCAATTTTTAAAACGTGTGCTAAGGTGATTTTTTTTTGAAGGAAGAAGACTTTGTTAGAAACGTTAAAATGTTAAAAATTGAATTTAAAAACTGTCAGGTTTATCAACTTGTTTCATGAAGAAGCAGTTTAATTTCTAATTTTCAAGTATTCATGAGTATTCATACTTTAAAAAGTGAGAGAGAACAGAGCAAGTTATTTAACTTAAAGGGTGAAATTCCTCCTGTGCACAGATGTAGCGTAGAGAGTAAATTAAACCTTTTATATATTTATTTTTATATTTTTATACAGTCACACACAGGCTATTAAAAAACCTTGGTGGAACTTGTGTCAACAGGTGAGATTTATGTCTGAAAAGAGTATTTGTAGCACTGTCTATATGACCAGATCTAGATATGAAATATTCATTCTGGCACAGGTTATTAACTTTTCAAATCATATACAAATATATGTGTCCAAAAGATAAAGGAGATTAAATTGAAATTCTTAACTGAATATTGTTGTTGAAATTACTACAAAGAGATTCAAATGTTGCAAATGTTTTGGTGCTCTTTTTGTCAATTTACATTCTATTTGGCCTGACTTCCTCACAATGACAATCCTCACAATCACAACTACCTTGTATTTTTCATTGACATAAAAACCCAGAAAACCTGTAGTTTGTTTAAGAGCACCCATGCTTTAGATAGAGTTGCTATATGAAAATGCAAGAAACAGCACACTGGATGCAAGTATCCAATAAACTGTAAGTAAATATTTTTCCTTTACTGCTGTGCTGCTTAGTGCAAGGGTGTGTAGATGTGACAGGTTTTCCTTACTGAAATACTTCTGAAAGCCAATGTGGGTCTGAAGAGGAAACTAAATCAACAAGGATTGCTTTGTTTGAAAATGTATTGAATTCAGAGAAAAAGTGTGCATTGGGGTAGTGGTAGAAGGATGTTTTGCATGGAAGTAGAAAAATAAGATAATACTGTCCTCATTATTTGTTGACTTCACGAATGAACTAAACATATCAAGGACTCATAGAATTGCCTGGGCTGGAAGGAACCTCAGAGATGATTTAGTTCCAACACCCTGCCATGGGCAGGGGCACTTCCCACTAGACCAGGTTGCTCAGAGCATGGCCCAGAACACTTCCAGGGAGGGGACATCCACAACTCCTCTGGCCAGCTTGTGGCAGTGCCTCACCACCCTCCCAGTAAAGAATTTTTTCCCAATATCTAACCTGAGTGTGTTCACTTTCAGTTTGAAGCCGTTCCCCCTTGTCCTAACATGACCCCTTTTAGTTTGAAGACATTGCCCCTTGTCCTGTCACTGTGAGCTTTTGGTAAATACAATATATGCAATGATATGTAAGAATAATATATCAAATATATAAAATGCCTACTAATATATAATATGCTATTATAGTATAGTATAATAATAAACATATTCTAAATATCAAACTGCATTTATCAAAGCATCTCAAGGACCCGTGACTTCCTAGCTTTTAGACTTCCACACCATCTTTCAATGCAATCCCTTACAGTACATAGAATTCAGCTTCAGCTCCTATTTTGATAATAATCCACAAGTATTCTATCCTCTACCAGAAACAATCTAAACTAAATCAAAACAGACACACAAAAACAAACCCCCAAAACAACCAACCCAAAACCTTAAGCCACCGCTGTATGAATTCCTTGGGAAACAATGTTCAGGTTTGCAAGGATGAGCATTCAGAACAGAGTGAGAACCAGTTCTTATTGAACTGGTTGATTTGTACTTTTTTTAGTTTGTCATTTTATACAAAAATGCCTGCATACTGTTTCTGGATTTAAAAAGCCCTCTACAGATAGTGACTTGTTATTTTCAAATGAGTTTTTCTCATGTGATTGTTTTTTCCTCAGGATTGTTTTAATTGGTATTAATCTTTTGATTAATAGGTGTATTCCCATAATAGGAAAAATAGTATTGATTGGTTGAACAAGTGTGAAACACAGATTACAGTCAGAAATTATAATTTTATTGGCATGACCATTTGAAATGGCTGGATATTTTGAACAGCTAAATATTTTATAGCAGAGGTTCTGAATACAAAAATGTGTTAGTGGATTGCTCAGAAAATCTGAAAAGCAGACTCTGTCCTATATCAATTTGGAAAATCGGGGAAAACATGTTAGAATGGGTTCTTATGATTCTTTGTTGTATCTTATGAGGGGTCATCATCCTTAAAGACTCATATAATTATAAGTGCAGGCACCTAGAATTCAAACAGTGATGGGACATCTTTCCATTGCTCTTTGTGAAATGCTTGGTCAGTCTTATCATCCCTTTTCCCTCTTCCACCTTTTTTAAGCCTTTTCATATGACTCTCTGTTGAAAGGAAGAATCTTTTTGCTATCTTATCCAGGATTATTAAGAATCCAGATAGTTTCCTTGGTACATTTTTAAATAATCCACTGTGAAAACTCATGCTTTACAAGACCATATTGGGAATGACTTTAAATTTTTTTCAGTTTTTTAAGGATATATGTTTGTCACAGAAAAAAATGTAGAAAAGATTAATACTGCTCTGAAGATCTAAATGTATTTTTTGTTGTTTCTGTCAGTCTATATCCTGGTCTACTTTCCAAATAATTTCCTGCTTCATATGGGCTGGATATTTTTTTATCAAGTCCATATCTTACTCTTTAGGATTGTGTTTCAAGGAAATAAAAAAAAAGGTAAATGTGAAATTTAATGTATTCCTAAATGGGAGAAGGGAAGAGAGTAGTGCAGGAGATACACCCTGAATTTGGTTCTGTGTAAACTAAAAAACAAGAAAAACATATAAACAATTGCTTCATTATATCAGGATTTATATGGTCTGGAATGCCATGTCAGGAATTCTTTATCTTAACCAGAACAATTGTGTCCCAAGGTGAGAACCAGAAGACCAAGCACCTCAGGGCTGTGTATAGCTGTGGTGGATCCTCTCACCCCCCTCCTCAGACCCCTGCATTCCAATTCCCTCTCTGAAATGCCTATAAACCACCACACACAGCATGGGGAACATGCAGGAAGAATTCGAGAACTGAGTGTGGTCAGAGGACAAGAAAGACAAGGAGATACTGGAGATGGTTGAGTGGAAGCCATGAAAAAGATGAGGGGTCTGGAGCATCTCTCTTATGAGGACAGACAGCAGAAGCTGAGCCTGTTTAGCCTGGAGAAGAGACCCCTGGGAGGGGTTTTTATCAGCATACAAATATCCTAAAGGCTCATGTTAAGAGGAACCAGATCCTCCAATGGTGCCCAGCATCAATACAAGGGCCAATTGGCACTGAAACACTGACACTTCCATCTGAATATAAGGAAAACATCTTTCCTCTGAGGGTGACAGAGCACTGGAAACAAGCTGTCCAGTGAGGTTGTGGAATGTCCCTCACTAGAGATATTCCAAACCTGCCTGGGTGTGATCCTTTGCAACCTTCTCGAGGTGACCTTGTTCACAGGTCCCCTCAAACCCCAACCATTCTGTGATTCTGCAATAACATTAGAAAATGGATAGTTGTTATCTTAATTGGATGTTCAGTAAAATGAATTTGCATAACTCCAGTATTAAGAATTAACACACAGCTAAATAAAATCCATGCCACTTATCCATATTTTCAAACCTCATTTAATCAGACCATAATACCTATGTCGGGTAAATGAAGTACAAAAATGTTATAAAACTCTCTCTTAGAAGGATGCAAGGAGCAGATTCAGTCTGTCTTTTTCATGGTATGTAATTAATAATTCCTCAAGTAATTATTTTGCTTTTGGTAGACTATATGCCAAGTAAGTACTATATATAAAAAGAGATGAAAGAATCTTGTTGTAGCTAATTTATTTCACTCCTACCCAAGTCTTGGGAAATATTATCCAAAATTGGCATCCAGTCTATTTGATGATGAAAAAATATCTCATTGAATTAATTCTGAATTTATGAAATTCTGTGGTCTATAAATGATGTTGTACCATTAGGTTAGCGTATGCTCTAGGATTCATGGTATTTTGAAGAGGAATGATTAAGGATGTTGTTAGTAAATCTACAAAGAACAGGACACGCAGCATTTAAACATTACCCTATCATCTGTGCAACAAATGTTCAGCATCATTATGTTTCCACAATAGCAATTTGCTATTGCTCTGTGGGGTAAGCAATCAATATAGGCAGGGAATGCTTTTATATCCTTAGAAGGAGAGTACAGTTTAGCCTGTTTCAGCCTTTGCAAAATCAATAGGCATGTCTCTTTATATGGCAGATAATTAGTCTCAGTTGCAGATGAGACCGACAAGGTATGGGCTATAATTAACACAGGAAAGCCTTACACGATGTTCATGCCTTTGTTTGTAAAATGTCATTCAACTTTTTACTGAGGATTAAACATAAATATTGTTTATATCCCTAAAGCACAAGGATCAGCCTAGAATTTTAATTGTTTCACAGCAAATAACAGCCTCTAAAAGTGATGTTGTAACAATGTTTAGTGGAATACTCAAAGTGTGGTTAATACTGATCTGAATCTGGGTATGGAGAATAACTTTCCATTCAAAATACATAATAAATAGATTTCAAATCACATCTGACCTCAGTCAAAGTGCATACAAATGGCTCTTGCCATCAGAAACAGCTAATGTTTTCATTCACACTAGCAATTTGTCCTTACTATTTGTGTTGGGGATAGGGTGTTTTGGGTTTTGGTTTTTGTTTTGGTTTGGTTTTCTTTTATTGGTTTTTGGTTTTGTTTTTTATTCCATAACATTTTTGGTTATTTTGTTTTGTGTCTTGGGGGTGGGGGGGGTTGCTGCTCTGCCCCCCACCTAGAGAAGTACTGTGATGGGTGAGAGCCAGCCCAGGATTTCCTGTGAGAGCTGGGGAAGTGAGGAGTGGTTGCATCCTCCTGGATGGGAGATTCGGCTTGAGGGCCACGCAGTGTGCTGTCTCTGACCAGAGATACTGCAGTCTTGTGGGTTTTGCCTGTTTCTTTCTGTTTCTTCTCCTTGCTTATCTGTTTCTCTGCTGCTTGGGAGGCCAAGCCAGTGCCTGCTACACAGAGACCTGGGACTGGGAATACCCCATCCACTGCTGGGGGCTGCCCCTCCCTGCACCCCTTGTCCCCAGGATCAGCCTTTCACTCTTTTTCCTGTTTTTCTTTTTTAAAAATGCTAATTAGTATTAACTATTTGGAATTACATTCACTGATTATTAGTTCTCTTTTGAGATTTAACCACAGTAAAACTAAGGTTCATTAGAGGCTAACATTCAGACTCATAAGCCTGTGAGTCCCTGTGTGTCACGAACTCATGAACTGGAGTCTTTTGTCTTGATGGTGTCTCAGCTTGCATTCTGATCCAGTAGGTGATGCATTCAGAGACATAAAGGGATAAAGTTCTCCCAAACCCAGTTCCTTCAGCTACAGACAGAGCACTGGTTCCCTCCAAAACTTGAAAATAATTTGTTAAAACATATTTAATTCCTTCATTTTTCCTGTGAAATAATAACCAGTGGCTTCAGGCCTCTAGGAAATAAAAAACACAGAGGAAGCCCTCTGCTTTAATGGTACACAGCTGGTTGATGCACAAATGACATTTCACATCTCCTCCAGAGCAATTTAGGAGAATGCTCCTTACTGGCTTTTTAGCATATGGCCTGAAACATCAAGACTCACAGAAGATTTAAAACATACTAATAGGTATAATCTTTTGACCTTTAGTGATAACCTAAATACTAAACTGTTCTGACAAATATTTCAAAGATGTATCTAATCAATCAAGTATCTTTTCTTTGCATTATATTTCTTCTGGATGTTTACCTCCCTTGTTCTTTCTTTCTTTCTTTCTTTCTTTCTTTCTTTCTTTCTTTCTTTCTTTCTTTCTTTCTTTCTTTCTTTCTTTCTTTCTTTCTTTTCTTTCTTTTCTTTCCTTTCTTTTCTTTCTTTTATTATTATTATTATTATTATTAGCAATGGGTTCAGTAATAGAGGACATCCCTTGCCTGTAATAGCCATAGAAGTGGTTACCTTGTACCTTAAAGAAAATGGGATTTATAGTATTTATTCCAAAGAAAAAATGAGGATGATAATCCACTTGGGAACAAATTAACATGCCTCAAGACCTTTTGATGATCTCTGCCTGTGTCTCTCTGTAAAGCATGGTCTTATTACTTACATACTTTATACTTCAAAGGAAAGTTGAAAATAAAACACAGAACAGTGAAAACTTCAGATCCCAAAATAGAGATGGATTCATAACATGAATGATGATTATACTCAGCTCTTCAGGCTAAGTTTTTATATGCTTTTCATAGATTTAAAAATAAATTAAATATAATATATATTTAAATATATTTAAATATATTTAAATATATAAAACATATGTTAATAATATAAATTTAAATATATAATATATTTTAAAATAGATTTTTTTAAACAGAAACCATTTCAAAGTTTTCTAATTAGACATGTTTTTTTTTCTTTGTTTTTTGGTTTTTTTTCATATCCCAAAGAAAAAATGGTTGAGATAATATCTTAATTTATATAAATATATAGACTCCATTTTATTATATAGAGAGAAATTAAACACAGCTCCAGGGCAGGTGACCCCTTGCAATTACTGATTCTAAAGTTATTGTTTTGGCTTTTTTTGTACCTTCAAGTACAGCCAACAGGTTGTTCTGTTTGTAAGGATGAGTCAGTCATAGAATCACAGAATAATTTAGGTTGGAAAAGTTCTTTCAGATCACGGAGTCAAAATGTAAGGACAGCACTGTGAAGTCCACCACTAAACCATGTCTACAGGTCTTTTAAATACCTCTGGGGATGGCAACCCAACCTCTTTGCAGTGCTTGATAAACATTACTGTGGAGAATATTTTCTTAATACCCAATCTAAATCCCCTGGTGTAATTTGAAGTCATTTCTTCTTGTCCTTTCACTTGGGAGAATGGAAAAATCCCTCAACTCCCCTTAACTTCCCTTCAGATTGTTCTGCAGAATGAGAAGCTTCTTCCAAACCTCCTTTTCTCCAGGATGAACTTCAACAACTCTCTCCTCATCAGACTTGTGCTCCACACCCTTCCCCAGCTCTGTTTCTTTCTCTAGACATACTCCAGCCCCTCAATCCCTTTGTTCCAGCGAGAGGCTCAGAACTGGACACTGGATTTGAGGTGTGGCCTCACTGGTGCCCTGTACAAGGGGACAATCCCTGCTCTGGTCCTGCTGCCACACTATCACTGACACAGGCCAGGTGCCATTGGCCTTGTTGGCCACCTGGGCTCGTGTTCAGCTGCTGCTGACCAGCTCTCCCAGGCCCTTTTCCCCATGGCAGTTTTCCAGCCGCTCTGCCTCAGCCCGTGGTGCTGCCTGGGGTTGTAGGCAGGTTGTTGTCCTCACCCCAGGGCAGCGCCCAGCACCTGGCTTTTGTGGGCCTCATACAATTGGCCTCAACCCATCGATCCAGCCTGACCACATCGCTCTGTTGAGCCTTCTTTTCTCCAGGATGACAACTTTCCTATCCAACTTGGTGTTCTCTGCAAACTGACTGAGGAGTCACTCAATTCCTTTCTTGAGATAGTTGGTAACATTATTAAACAGGATCAGCCCCAAATACTGAGCCACTAGTGACCAGCCACCAACAGGATTTAGCTCCATTCACCACCACATTCTGGGCCTGGCAATCTAGACAGTTTTTTACCCAGCAAACAGTGCACCTATCCAAGCCACAAATAACCTGTTTCTCTAGGAGAATGCCATGGGAAAAGCAGTCAAAAAGAGATAAGTGATTCAAGGCACACATCTTAAAATACTTTCAGACATGTAATAGTCCAGAACATATTTCCCGTGTGAACATATTTCCATCCCAATAAAACTGCTTATTTAATGAGCTCAGTGCTTCTTAGCTAAAGTCATTATAGACCCTTTTGTGCTGCCAAGGTAACTCAGAGCTGTGTCAATCTGCAATGGAACCAGTCCCAAACCCTTTTCCTATTTTATTATTTGCTGCTATAGCTCTTTCAACCTGCAATGGAATCAACCCCAATTCTTTTTCCCTATTTCATTATTTCCTACTTTAAAATAGTAACAGCTGTGCATGTCGTTGAGAATGGAATGAACAGGATCCATTTTAGTTTTCACTACTGGATAAAAGAAAGCTGAACAGAACAGTAGGTATTAAGTACTGTCTCCAGAATTTAGACTGCTCCTACTTGACACTTATGACCTAATTCCTTTATTGATGATAATAATTTAAAGTGAGTGACCAGGGATCTCACTGCCATCAGAACAGTTGCACGCAATAATGCAATGTGCAGTTACTCAAGTGATTATTGCTATCCAAAAGCCAAGGCACCTACCACTCACTTTTAAACATTATCTGTCTTGATCTATAGAGTTTGAGAGTTTTAAATGTTTCTCTGCAGACCATTTTTAAGCTGTGCATTGATTAAAACAATACTATGGATTCACCACAATAATTGCTTATGTCTGGAAATACATGTTATCATGTTAATTCAGATATCTGTGTGTTGTAACTTTTAGGAAAACAATCTGAAATTGTCTTCTGGAAATTTTGTAAGAGTTGTGTTTTATTTTTTTCCTATAAAAAATAACCTCTGGAAGATGGGGTGGCTTTCTCCTCTTTGATTTATTCAATGCAGCATAATTTTGTATTTGCAACTTGAGTTAGATCCAAACCACTGCATTATGGAATTGTTTGGGTTGAAAGGGACCATAAAGATCATCCACTTCTAACTCCTATTTAGTAGACAGAAATGCCTTCCCCTAGACCAGGTGGCTCAAAGCCCTGTCCAGCCTAGGCTTGAACTCAGGGGTGAATGCACAATGCTGTCTGTTTCCTGATTCCATTGCCTCTTGATTATTACTGTTCTGCTGACTTCTGTACTGAGCCTACTCTAAAATGCAGGTGGAATGATTCAGCTATTTTCCAGATAGTAAAAAATGGCCAAACTCATTTAAAAAAAAAGAAAATAAAGTACAAAAAATCGTGCACAAAAAATCCCCAGCACCAACCAACAACAAAAAAATATCCCAAAAACAAACCAGGAAACCGCAAACCCAAAGAAACAAACAAAAGAACCTAACAAATAAAAAAACCCACGAAACCAAGGTAAACAAAATCATAAGTGTTGACACATTTAATGTTTCATCCACCCAAATATCCTTGTCTTCTGTAACTTCCCAGTGATTTCAGGAAACAGTTAAAATACTTTCCCATCTGCTTCTGAAATGCCTGTAGTTCATCTTTCACACTTTCTTCTCTACTTTTCTATTGCTCAACTGATGTTTTTCTCTCCTTTTAACAAAGAGCTGGAGGTTAGCCTGACATACACCTTATTTTTCATTGTGCTAATAGTCCAACCCACACACTGTCAAGCAGCAAAGATATACTCTGACAAATGTGTCCTTCCAAAATAGAACTGACCCTGAATACAGCTGCTAATTTCCTTTTTTATATACTCAATAAGTCACAATGAAAAAATCAATCAAATACCATCATTGTGTCATTAAAAAATTATATACAATATATTTGAAGTCTGAGAGAAAAAGGAGACTAAGGTTAAAATCACAAACTGAAGCTATAATTTATGGCTTAATTAAACTCTGCATTGATATCCTTATCTGACAACACCTTTTTTTTCTCTTAAATTGTCTCAGTGGGAATGAGTCACAAGGGGTATGTTTATCCGAATCTCAAGAGGCAAAAAAATCTATCCCAAAGTTGTAGATAATTTTGAGAAAATGTCATGCAAAATGACAAATTATTGGGCTTTTTTTCTGTAAAAGGAAAAAAAAATATGACAAAAATCATTATGTTTCTTCATATAATTTGGAATATATCCTTTTGATAGCAAAGTGGTTTTGCCTTACAGAAAGAAAGAGGCATCCATATTAGACAATAGTTTGACATGCAGATTTGACACTGCAGCATTACTATATAGCAGCAGCTGGTAAAATCGGGAAGAGATGAAAATGCCTAAAAAATAAAAAAAATGGCCAAAACTCCAAAGCCATTTGGACTTTAAAACAGAGAGAGTAATGAAAGCATCACCAGAAGGTTTCCCTTAGCATGATCATGGAGCTTCATTCTTCATTCTTCCCTTTCAATTTGCTATAAAAATTACAGAGGGATTGTGTATTTAACCTTGTTTTGGAGCACTGCAGAATGTGTGAGAATTTACTACATTATTCAAAATACATAAAGGGAGTGGCAGGGAATAAAATATTTCAGTTTAATTCCATAAAAAAAAACCCATAAGAGAAATGTGTTCATTAGAAAGAAGTGAAAAGATTTTATCAACTTTTGTTACATGTAACGTAATTGCTTGCAGAAGTTTGCAAAAAGCATCCAAATGCCAACTCAAAATTCCTTCAATGGGGAATAGAAAGAAAGAAAACAAAATAAATTTTCATGAGAGACACCTCCCCAAAACACTTGCCTTTCTTAGCTGGTACTACATCTTAAAAATCCATTGTGTTTTTTCATTGATACGTGTTTGCCAGCATTTGAAATCTGGCAATTTTGTTTGCTTAATTTCTTTTCTCTCTCTGGTCTTCCAAGTAATTTTACCATTTTCTCATTTTTCTCCCTCAAAAGCATTTATGCCTAAATTCCCTTGTTCATTTAAAATGTTTCACTACCTGCAGAATCCATCTGCTTCAGATGTTTTTCTACTACACTAGAGGGTGAAAATTAAAATAACTTAATGACTCACTGCCTGTAAAATTACTTTCATTTTATCATGAATTTTAGTTCAGTCCCACAGTGAGTGCAGATTCAGTGCGAGCTTTGTGTTTTGTGCTCTGAATTTGGGATCTTAACTAAATTAAAGTCACCCTCTTAGTCAGAAACTGTATATTAATCTGCAGAAAGATTAATTTTCAGAACATAATACAGTACTGATCACTTGGAAAATTCGTGCTTGGTAACTCCACACCTGAAGAATGGATTCAAGATTAGTACAAGGCTTACAGGGCTTTTTGAACTAAACTGTGGAAATGGGGTGTTGTGGGTAAAGGTGTTTTGCTATTTTTTTTCCTTATACTCCTTAAGAGTGTTTTGCATTAGCAGACCTTGGGAATTGGCATGTAACTATAAATGCAGGAGATTCACAGATTTAGAAACAGACCAGAATAATGCTTTAATTACATAAGTTTTGTCCATATTTAAATCAAGGAGGCATCAGCTGGACCAATGTATTTGAATAGAAGTAGACTGTTTACATACAAACATCCCATTTTGAAGTTATAAGGGTTTTATCCTCCTTTTTAAGGTTATAAAATAAGCTGTATTAAAATAAATATATTGACTTCTTATATATACAGAGCACTGAACTGTTCCTTTCTAATTTTGGGGTTTACCTTTAGAGTACAGAGTATTTTCTTAAAATATGCACTATGTTGAAAGACAAGAGAACCAGAGCCTCACAAATTACTCCATCAATAGACCTATTCAGTCCGTCCAGCAAGATCTGGGGATTTCTCTTGCTGATTTTATTCAGTTGATATTTTTTTAACATTGTTTTCTTAATATTTTTCACTCTTCTGAAACCCTTTGAGATGCTATTCACAGGGAATTCCTGAATTCTGCTCTAGTCAATGATATTCAAACACGGTCACCAGCACCCACTGTGCAGTTACTGTTCACTTCCTTCATTCAAATATCTCATTTACAATGTTTTTGATTCTTCTGCAGATTGTTATGCTTTCTGCATCTGTGCTGAACAGTTACAGAGATAAAGTATGCAACCTTGGCATACATCTCTCTTGGTGTTACAGTCTTCAGCAGCCTCACAATCTGTTTGTATTGCTACTTTCTCCCCAAGTACTCATTTTTTTCATTAGCTGCATATTTTATGTTACCATTAGACATGCAAAAATATGTATTTATCTGACATATTGGGTTTCATCAAGTCTTCTCAAAATCAACAAAACATTAATGAGCTTTTCTTTGAACTTCTGGTGTGTACATATATCATCATTTTGTTTCTCACGCCTAATTCTATGTATAATCCAAACATACATCTTAATGCTTATCTCACAGTCTTGATAAATACATTTGGAGTTTTAGCCATCCTTTTTTTTTTTTAAGTAAATGTTATAGTTCAAAGGTTTTTATAGTCTTTAGTGAAGGAATAAAAAAATATTTGAATAAGTTTGTATATTTATTTTTCAAAGTTACTCTCAAGGAGTGAATTTTTTCAAATTTTTAACATCCTCCCAATATATTCTTTATTGTATGGTAATATCCATCTTCTGCCTAGATGCCATTTTGAAAGTATGAGAGTTTCACATCTGTATCTTTTTCTTCAGATTTCCAAGAATAACAAAAATCATTCAGATATTGGGTATTCATGTAATAGCTCTTCATTTCAGAAGTTGTGTGGGTATAGAATCCTCATTTATGTCATTAAAGGATGAGTTACAATAAAATATTTCAATATTTTTAATTCTATTCTCCCCTTGTTCCTAGGCTGCTGTTGGATGCTACAGAGTGCTGATAATTGATTACAGTCAGTGTGGACATCAACACTACAGGAAACTTGTGGGTGAAAGTCACCTTCTGACATCGATCTCTCCAAATAATGGGCAGTACTTTTCTGGATAAAACGAGCTTGATGAGTATGATGGTACTTCACTTTAAATTGATGCATGCTGAATTATCTACTTTAAATAAAATTATCTGATGCCAGAGTCTCTGTGTTTCATGACATGAAATGATCGTTGCAGTCATTGCTTAGTACAGCTTGTGAAACAGAGTGGTTTGGGTCATGTTCTCCTAGCTCCTACATGAGCTACAGTTGATTATGGACAGGCTATGAGGCTGTCTGAAAAACAGGTATTTTTGGGATGACCAGTCATCTGGAACTCAAAACTCATTGTGAGTTTTCATGTTTCACTTTTTCAGTGATGTCAGAGACTGAAATGGTTCATGCTTTAAAAATTGCTATGAAGGAGTTTTGCCCATTGTAGGAATATCTGTATAAAGAAGCTACAACCACAGAAGCCCACCCCCTCCTTGAAAATTCCTGACTGGAACCTTGGACTGTGAGTTAAACCATGTAGATAAGACAAAGGGGACACTATAGTTCAGTCATCTGAGGCTGAGGGGGAAGAATGCATCTGCAAGAAAGCCAAACCCACCTGCACCTGAGAATCATCCCTGGCTGGGTTTGGGGTGGGGGAGACCACAGCCCACAGAGGCCAGGTTTGCACAGACTGCCCCCAACCGAGGGGTGAGGAGGAGGCTTTGGATGTGTGGTGTAACCTCTGGTCAGAGGCAGTGAACCCCCATCCTCCCTCACACAAACCAGCCCAGCTGTGGAACCCCCAACCCCACAGGCCACATCCACGGGACATTCACATGGGAGGCAGCTGAGGGGGTGCCATAATCCATCAAAAACCCCCAAAACACTCCCAGACTCATTCCTGAGCCGTTGCACCCCAGCATTGCATGTGACACAAAGAGATGCAACAGATCCAGAGTCTCCTGCAAGAGACTGTGTCAAACTATGCCCTCACCCTGCTGGGGTGGGGGGTACTTGGGCATTCTCACCAGGCCTGAGAATAAATTAATCCATTGGATTTTATTTTTTTTTCTGACAAAAATAACCCCCCCCACCAAGAAGACCAGCTGGAGAGGATCAACAGGACACCCTGAGGATCCAGGGAGTGGTGGTACTTTCTTTAATCTGTCTAGATTTCTGTCCCACCACCTTTTTTCTCTTCCTTTTTCTTTCTTTCTCTCTCTCTCTCTCTCTCTCTCTCTCTCTCTCTCTCTCTCATTCTCTCGTTCTATCTACTATCAAATAAAATCCATACTATTGACTTTGGTACATGGTCTCACTTGCACCTCAATTCGAGCTGAGGCATTTCTAATAACTTTAAAAACAATGACTGTAACAAGTGAAAATAGCTGTTCCTCTGTTCTTTTTCTCTTAGTCTTGAGCCAAAACCAACGAACTTCATTGTTTTCAAGGGACAGTGGTACAAAATAAGGCCGTGTGTTTTATCCAGACTGCACAGTAGCAGCTGCACCTGAACTGTTCCAGCCTAGCAAGCTCAGGCCTCAGAAACAAAACATCTGGAGGTGAGAGTAACCAGAGGTTACTCTGCCTCATCTGGCTTTGTGGTCTGCAATGCAGATGTATCCACGCTCTTCTTTTCCCCACTATGAATGTCTCAGGTGCTAAAGCTGGATGAGGAAATAGTGTTGACACATACCTGCAAAAAAAATACAAGCAAAAGTTTACACTCTCTCTTTTTGGTTTCTGTTGCAGCTTTCTGGCTCCATGGTTCAAAACTCTGAAATTTCTGCAGAAAGTCAGCCTGGAATTATTACAGTATTGAGTTTGTATATAAATAGAAAAACAAAGGAACTCAATTTTATATGTTTTTGCTAATACGCTTTATGCTATCCTCAATGTGAAGTGCTATGGAATGCAAGCACTAGTTTTATCTAATTGTACTATGAAAAAATAGAAGAAAAAATTAGAGGCTCACAAGGTCATAGCTGTTGATTTGGCCTTCTATGCATATAGAATGTAAAAAAATATTTAGTAGAATAATTTGAATTTTTAAACTATTTGTCTCTGTGCGTACCTTTGATGCTTGCTTTTAGTGCATGCATTAGTAAGAAAGGTCACTGCTGGGTCACTGGAAGCCCAGACTTATAGCCAGTTAAACTGTTCACACAGAATAGATATTGTAGATGTTGTTTAAACATGTGTACCAGGACGGCATCAAAGCAAAACAAACTTTGATTTGCTCAAAAAATTGCTCAGATGAATGACCTGTTAAAAGATTGGGGCTTGTTTGCTACAAATGGTTTTATAGTTTTTGTCGGTGTGGCCTTCACTTGGGAACAAAAGCTCTGGGTTATATTTTTTCACTTCAGGGTGAAAAAGAACAGCTAGCCAATTTTTTTAACATCATTGTAAAATTACCTTTGCATGCTTCACTCCCTTCATGGTAAAGCTATGTGGCTAAAAAGCTATCATAAAGCTATGATCACACAGCAGCTGATAATGATGCAGGTAAATGGCCAGGACACGATTGCAACAAAGAATATAAGGACTTAAAGAGGACCAGAGAAAGAGGAAAGGGATACCTATCCTAGGAAGAATTTACAGCAGGCCTGAACTGGTTTCTGCCACAGCTGCTACTGTTCCCAGTGGGGAAAAAAATAAAAATATTGCCAGCTTGGGGCTATGTGCAAATCACAAACGGGATGGGGCTGCTGTGGAACATGCCTTGAGCTGTTTTATTTTCCAGCATCAGTCTCATTACATGGTTATGACAATGGGAAGATGCCATCAGCTCACATCACAGGCAGCAGACCAAGAACTTAATGCTATAACTTACTTTATAAGTTTTTTGACCAATCACACAAAGCAAAAGCATATTGACAGGAGTTCCATCCAACCACTATAAGTACACGTACCTTTGGTTTAAAAAATGTTTGCTTATTTCCAATACAATACCTGCTTGTGAGCCTTAAAACACAATGCACGGAGCTCCATTATTAAGCTTCAAACTTCCTAGTATCTTGCTAGATAAACTTTTCTGTAGCTTAGAGAGTTATTCTAGACAAGTGTTAATATAACAGACCATTGTTCTATTTGTCCTTGCTTTTCTACTTTTTAAATAATTTTTCTGCTGACCTGTCTCATGGCTACTGCTTATCTCCCATCACAGTTCTATTGCCTCTGAGGCCTGCCTTTTGCAGCTTTCCCAAAACCCTCTAATTTTGTGGATTCCCACAGTTAAAAAGTCACTATAGGTACTAGGAAAATAGGGAAAGCCAGGGCAGAAGTGGGAGAACAGAACGGGGAAGAGACAGTGCCAAGTGTTGCAGGTGAGATGGAGTAAATGACAGAGCAGAGTGAATCTGGATGCTGGAGCTTATTTAAGAAAAGGGCAGTGAGGGTTTTTATCCTTCATGATTACCTCACACATTCAATCACACCCTCCCCTGCAGTTCTTGTGCTTCTTAGGTCTCACCATCCCTTCACTGCCATTGGTCCCTCCTGGCTCAGGAAGGTCTCTAGAAAACTGGGTTGGTTCCCTCTGTGCTGTTGCCCATCTTTACCCATCTCAGCTCTTTCCTCTCAAGGTCCCCAGGCATCTGTCTTTTTTGGTCGTCTTACAACCCCTTGAGTTCCAGAATCTTCCCTTTCTTTCAGGATCTCTTCTCCAGCAAAGATCTTCACTGTTTCAAGATCATTTTCTTTCCAAGACCAGTTTTATAGGAATCCTTTTCAGTGACAGTCTTTTCCAAATTCTCACTTCTCCCATTTTCCCTATTTCAAGAGTCTATATGCTGAAACACAACACTTGATCAGTGTCTTAATCAGTGGTTTTCTTTCATTTCTTCATTAATTTGAGGATTTGAGAGAGGCCAGTTTTTTTAGTGCAGATGTTGACAAATTTTTCAAAGAGCCCATATCTATTGCTGCCAGCATGTAGTGGACTTCTCCTTGAGAATTCAATAATTCAGTTTGGGCATTCGCACACAGACAGGCACTGATACAGACACACACACAGACACACACACACAAAATATATTTAAGTTGTTTTTACATCCATGAAAGCAGGTAAAAAATAATTTTGGTAAGAGGAAACAAAAAATTTCCAAGGGGTCAAAACATGTTGACATTACATATGCCTAACAATAACAGCAAAAGGAAAAAAAAGCAATGCATAAATACATTGATGGATCTTGCCATTCTACAGCATTATTATACGGTATGCTAGTGCTAATGCAGCTTTGCAATTGGGAAATACTTTCAAGACCTTATTCACTTTGGTGGGAGGTTGTGTGGGTAAAGAAAATAAAGCAAAAGAGAAGAAAAAGAGCTGGAAAAATTTGATGAACTCTAGCTCAGAATGTCAAGTAAGCCCCCTTTATTATCTATCCCACATACCTTTCTCTTAGACATCTGTCTAGACTACATCTCTCATAGCTGCTGACAAGCTTGTGGAATCCTATTAAGTCTTCAGGTCCACTGACATCTCTAGCTTAATTCTCAACATTTTCAAGCATTTACAAAAGAGTAAAAATTCTGCAGACTAAAAATTGCAGGGGAAAAAAAGGCATTGAACAATCTCACTATCAGCTTTAGTCTTTTATAAGCCTTTAAATACCATGGTGCAGTCTGTTGTTTTGTTTTTCAAGTGGAATTGTCATCACTACAGAAGAGTGTAAAAAATCTTTGATATTCCTGTGTATTAGTGTGACCTTAATAATAAATGGATCCTACCTTTTCATCTGAGTCTCTCAAAAACTTGTATGGAGCTAATATATTTTCTTGTGTCATGGCAAGATGCCAAACCAAGAAATATGAAATCATAAAATGATCTGGACTGAAAGATACCGTAAAGATCATCTTGTTACACACCCCTGCCATAGGCAGGACACCTTCCACTAAACCAGATTGCTCAGATCCCCATCCAGCCTGCCTTGAGCAGCCACAGCTTCTCTGGGCATCCTGTGCCAGTGTCTCACCACCCTCACAGCAAAGAATTTCTTCCTAAATCTAGTCTATATATAGCTCTTTTAGTTTAAAATCATTCCCCCTTGTATTGCCATTACATATCTCTGTATAAATTCCTTCTCCAGCTCTCTTGTAGAGGCACAGCTCTAAGGTCACCCCAAAGCCTTGTCTTCTCTGAGGTGAACAACTCCAATTCTCTCAGCCTGTCCTTGTAGAAGAGGTGCTCCAGCTCTCTGATAATTTCACCTCTGAAAGATTTTCAGTCTTTTACTAGGTTTTAGTACTTCAAATAACATTTGGAAGTGTGAAAATTGTGAAGAAAAAGTGTAATTTTTAATTAAATGAATTGTATGTATTCTATACGTATTTTAGTGCTCATGAGCACTAAATTGTCTATTAGTTTCCAGTCAGTGCCATGAGTCCTTTAATTATAATAATTCTTTTCTCTGACTGTATTAGAGGGTTTATTCTTCATTGAAATTTGGATAAAACTTTCTGAGCTTCCTGAAAATATTTTTATTAGTCTTTCTGCCTTCAACCTTCTGATTCAGATTTCAGTCTGAGGACTAACTCTTGTCAAGTAAAAAAATAGAGAATGCTCTGAACTTATAGTTTGGGATAAAAATATGGAAATAACAAAATCACCATCAATCTAAACTAAAACTTTTGGTATGTCTCTTCTTCATCACAGACACACTCAGCTGTCTTCTGAGACACACATATATGCATGAACATGCATATTCTCAGGTTAAAAATAATCTTTAGAGAAAAAAAATCAGAAATTGCTGGGACACAGAGTTCTATTCATTTTATATTTTACTCTTTTGCTTGAACGGTTGTTATTTTTTTGATCCATGTGAAGCAAAAAGGGATTGACTGAAATATGACTTCTACCAGAATAAAAGTATCTGGAGAATCATCTTTTGAAGCTGTATTTTGCTTCTTCATGAAGAGGTGGGAGAACAAAATTAAAATCTAAAGAACCCACAAAAACTAAAGCCTCAGTCGGACCCATCCATCTTTCATCTCCCTCATACAGGAAATTTTCCACTTTCCAGAAATGATCCTTGTCATGCTTTTGGGCTCACCTGTCTGATCTGTCATTGCAAAGTTCTTGTGCTTGGCCTAATTTCTCTTCTTTACCATGTCAGCACTTGGCTACCACTGTGGCATCAACTTCTGTGCTAATTTTTCCATTTAAACATATTATTTGAAAATGCACAACTGTTAGGGTGCACCACAGTACAAATATTCTTAGAACAAGCAGTAACACTAGAGGGTTTTTAGTCAGAATATTTGCCACTGTCTATGTATGGATTTTGCTCAATGGGTGATAATATCAGCAAACACTGTAATATTTCCTGATTCCCTCCCTATGACTTTTGAGAAGTGTTATTGTGACTGGCATTTTGCTGACACATTCATGAATTTGTCCATTTTACTTTCCGAGTATGCCTTCCCTCCCTCTCTAAGCAAGGATAAACTGCACTTCTGGAAAATATCTTTTATAACTAACTCTCAGATTTAGACCTTAATTGCAAATAATCCTATAAGAACTGCTTATGGAAGAAATAGTTTCTAACAAATAATGTTTTTTTAGGTTACAATTCATTGAAACATTTAATTTGTTTAAAGGTTGAAATAAGGAGGCAAATACCTTCTCTGTCAGACATGGTTTGTACAAAATTTTTTTTCTGTAGAACCTGGTTTCCCAATTATAAAATAGTAGAAGTAGTTGAATACTCAATAGATATAAATCGGGCAGTCAGATATGAGAGTACCTTTCTGTACTTTCTGATTGAAGTACAAGTTAGTGTTTTCTTGACTGTGTCATTAGGGTTTCAAATCAAAAATTATAATCTTTCTATTTTATTAGTGCTAGAATAAAATTTTAATAATAAGGAAAAGAAAGCTATCATAACTGTAGGAAAAGAAACCTCAAGTGCCCATTTTAGACATATTTCTATAATGAGGAAAACTGAAATGAAACTAATTTACCAGCAGTATCACTGTAATTCCCTATTTGCATTACCCTTCAATTAACTTTTAAGCACCAATCAAGTGAAAATCGATTGTGTACCTTTACTGGGGAGACTAGACTCAAGTATTCAGTGCACCTACACTTTATGTGTGTGAATTCATAGATCTCTGAGTGTACTAAAGAAAGGCCTTTTTTTAAGTTGTCAGAAGAAATATCCATGCAAATTTCATTAGCATGTGACTCAAGTCAGCACATGACACCACGTCTGGCAGGTAAGTAATTTAACATCCTGATTCTGTGGAGCTTTAATCACATTCTTTCCTTTCCACCTCAGTTAGTAATATTCAAAGCTGCTAGTACAGGTTCATAATTATTATGGTTCTGATAACAGTTAACAAGTGTACAGCAAAGTCTGGTGATACATAATTAACAAATCTTCATCCACTTAATTACCTTTCCTTTCACGTGCCATTTGCATAGTGTGCAGCACTATTTTGACTTTTGGGGGTGTGTGTAATTTTTTGAGAGTGAAAAGGGTGTGATGTTTCAAAGCTATTTTTACATTACATTTTACATTTTACATTTTCATTTTTCATTTACCATTCAGTAGTAGTAGAAATTTGCCAATAAGTTGTGATTTTTCCAGTGGGATGGTGAGTCTGCCCCTCACAGGAAGGTGCAGGCAATTGCAGAATTGTGAATTGCTGTGGTGTGGCATATTATCTGCTTTACTTATAAGGTGGTCTTCCTGCCTGGAATTGTGATGCAGTACCCAGAAATAACCCAGCTGTCTTTCTTTATGTGCTGCCTTGCAGAAAAGGTGATGGCTCCGGACATAAATTGTCCAATACTTGACGTCCTTTCTTGATCATTAAATAAAAGCTGAACTTCTAAGTTTCATCCCAGTTGCTAGACTAATAATGTCTTTTTGTAAAGAGTTGTTCAAATTAATGAATTTTGTATGAATACAAATATTCTGATAAAGCTCCAAATTACAGTCTTTACTAAACAAAGTAGGTCTTATGTAACAATAGTAATCCATGAATAAAGTGATTATAACCCTGTAGTTTGCCATGTGATTTTTTTTCAATTACTGATCAACTCCTCTTTAAGTTGTTCACATCTCCCTATAACAGTTTTCTCATGTGACCATTCTGTTTTGGAAGGCAAGACCTGGACAAAATCACTGATTTTTTTGAAAGAAATGTTCTCCATTAGTTTCAGTTTTTTATAACATTGGCAGTGAAGGGTTTTTTTTGTTTATGTATCTCTGTACCATTATTCCTCAAATCAAAGATTAAACAGATTGACGTGGCAGTCAATTGAATATGCTTTGATTTTATAAGGGGACTATAATGCAGTCAATAAAATACATTTTTTCATAAATAACTTTTGAAGGCTTTTTCCTAAGTGCACTTGTACTGATAACCTATCTTCCAGCAATTTTTCATTTGAATTGCATTTGTTTTGACTGTGTTTACCTGTTTCTCTCTGCTTGCTGCAAATAATGAGAAAATTAGTTAGCTGGCATGAATACTAATGTAACATTTATTTTACCTGTGTATAGCCAAATATTTGTAAGAATAAACTATAATTCATATATAATGTTATTCAAGGATGCAATCTCATCATAAAATTTTGGTTCATTAAATAAAATAAATATATTTTCTCACTGTGTTTAATCAAGTCAGCTGGCCTTACAAAATAAAAATGTTTAAAGCTGTACTTTAAAAGCTTCTTACTGGAGTTTGTACGCACTATTTGTCAGATGACAAGGCTATGGCTCACATGTGAATTGGATATTCAAATTACTTTGTTTGGGTCTATTTAATTAAATTCACACACAAAGTAAGTGTTTATTTACAGGAAGCATATAAACAGAATTGAATTTGCTAACCTATAACTTCTGTTTTGGATAAGAGTTACAGGAGAAAAAAGTGCTCACTAGATACATAAAATCTATGGCAGGTCTACAAAGCAGCCTGTCATGGTGTACCATGATGAAAAAAAGAAAAAAATGTATGCAAGATGTAAAGCCATAAGAAAATAAATTGATTATGTTACCATATTTTGCAATCCTGCTTTATTGTTAAATATCCTGAAAACTCCAGCTTTAGAACTGAATTATAAAATGAAAATTCTCATTTATTTAAAGAAAGATTCAGTTTTGTGCAAGAATAAAGCTTAGTTATTGTAAGCCAAATATCAGTATTAAATTAAAAAACCCAAGGTAAATTGCTTTTAAAATCTCATTTTCTAAACTTGAAGATAAATATGTCATGGCTTGACAAATCATCCTTGATCTGGTCGTTTACTTGAAATATAATCATTACTCAGAAACTTGTTCATCTCACTATTTAGAATCTACAAGTATGAGTAAAAGCTATTTGCGTTGTTCCTTGTGATTAGATCTGATTTTAAAAAAAAATATTATTTTGTTTTGAAGCCTTTAATCAAAGCCTTTAAGCAAAGGTCATTCTTTGCTATGACCAGTGCAGTCTATGTGTGTGCACATGTGTGTTTTAAGGGGATTGCCTTTGGTGCAACAAACTTCTGCATATCAGTGCTCAGCCTGTCTTGGTTGCTGAATTGAATGACTGGGGCACTTTCCTAGTTTGAGATGAAAATACAGAAGTTGTCACAGTAATGACTAACAAATATACAGAAGCTGTCACAGTAATGAGTAAAAAAATGCTCACTTCATATGGTGTTAACCATTCTAGTTTCTATATCATTGTTTTTATAAGAAGTGGACAAGCAGAAAAGCAGCAATGATGTTATTTTTATTTGTGATGCTGAACACTTGCAGAAAGCAGAGATATTTAAATATATCTTGAAATATACAGTTGGCTAAGAAAATTCAACTCTTAGCCAAAAATATTGTTCAGGACAGCTGCTGTCCTGAAATAAATCAGGGAAATATATTTGTTCCAGGTAGCTGCAACTGGATATGTGCTTCTGAGTCTGGCAGTTGGTAACAAGCTTTTGCTTAGCCTGTAGGATGAACAGCTTAAGTATTCCTGTGTAACAAATGCTCAATAGTTAGTAATTAATCAATTGTTTAATTGAATAGCTCACAACAGCATGAAAACCTTCACCCCATAAATTGCTAGGAAGGTGGAATAAAGGGGAGATCTCAAAATCAGAGGTGTTACCTGAAAGGTGCAAGAAGCAAGCCTTGAATTTGCAATGGGCAAAATTCAGAGGCTCAGCTGGTGTCTGTGGATTGCTGCTGCTGCCCAGCTGTAGGAAAACAACTGAACATGGTGAAAGATCACCAAGACATGTATAGAGCTGGCTGGGTACCTTGAAGGTCAATGTGGAAGGTTACAACTCCCAGGAAGGAAAAATTGAGTTGTTTTTCATCATGTTTAGGTAGAATTTTGGTCTTTCAGTTCTACACAAAAAAACCCCATACAAGAAAATAAATTAGTTAATGCTTCTTAAGTTTCAACTCTCACTTGCTGTGAAGTCAGCTCTGCAAGAAGTTATTCTAATTTATTCTAGCTGCTTCCCTTCCCTGAAGGCTGATAATGTCTGATTCAGTAAAATCCAGTGAAACAATATGCTGTCAAACCATGAAGTTTTTTCAGCTGAAATTCTTCAGGAATTTTTTTTTAACAAGTGTCTGTTTCAGGGAAAAGGGGATGTGGGGAGGGGGAAGGAAGTCCTGTTTTGACACTTTCCCTTTAAAACTTCCTGAAGGCAAATGTAATTACTTTGTCTGAAAAATGAAGGAGTGAGCTTTGCTTAATCTGAAGCCATAAAAATCCTTTTTGAATAAATGTAAAGCAAAATATAGTAATTACTGTCAATCCTCTTCCCCCAAGTAATTTATCAGCACTTTTTTCCATCATGAGCACAACAGAACTGTATTGGGCTTGAACACAATTAATTTTTGTCTCATTTAATGAGTCCATTAACTGATAATCAAATGATTCTGCTGCTAATGACATCCAAACTGAACAAACTGAAGCCTTTTCTGCTTTTCTGTCTCTGGTTTGAGTTGACACTATCTACACCCCTTTTAATATATAGTTTCAGTGATCTCTGCATTTAAACAAAAAACTTTTGGAACAACTGAATGCATGGGAAAGAAACAGGTAGTGAGACAATTAAATTGCTTCATAAAAAGAAAATTAGTTTAATTTAAATGGAAATAGCTAGGTCAGCTGTACTGGATGGATTTGTGATTTCCCTAGAAATCACTTCTGCCCACTTGTCCTGGTTTAGGGCAAATTTGGGAGAAAAATTTGCTTTTTATCCACACTACAAAAGAATAAGCCTTTTATGACAAACAATTATTTTTTCTAGAATGTCCTTTTTTCATTAAAAAATGAGGGGGCAGTAGTAAGGAATGGTAAGTAATGACAATGATATATGTAAAAGATTAATGATGACCTATATAAACTACTGGATATTAACTTAGAAAGAGCTTCTAGAATGACTAAGTCAATAAAAAAGCAGCTTACATTTCTATTTTAAAAGAAATAAGAACTTTATCAGAAATCAAATTTAGCTATTTGAAAGCACACCTTGCTGGATGAAAAATAAGCAAGGAAGTTCATTGCTGTCTTATCTCCTAACCCTTATTTTCTTCCCACCTTCTTCTACCTACCATCTATCCTCTCTTCCTAGAAGGATTTCCATGTGTGCAATACTTTACCATTAAAAATAATCTGAAGGCATCTTAATCCCAAATATTTTTCATATTATTTAAAAAAGTATTATTTCAATTAAAGTTACATGGAAGTCCTCAATCTGAACAAAAGTTTGTTACAATTTTTGCAGACAAGCTGCTTAAAGAAAGCATCAGAAAATAAGTTTAGCTTGTGGTTTAGAAGTGTTGACATCATGAAGTTCCCTGGAGGATTCTGCGTGAATCTTCTTGTGATGTTTGTTGATGGCATGTTGAGAAGGGTTCTGAGCAGAATCAGAGTGTTAGAGTTTCATGGCTGAAAACAGAAAAAAGAAATTTGGTGTTTGCTTTGATTTTGGGAGGAAGTGTCGGTGTGGATTTTTTTGTCTTGTTTTTCAAAAAGGTCCTTCCTCTTTGCTAGGAAGGTGGAATAAAGGGGAGATCTCAAAATCAGAGGTGTTACCTGAAAGGTGCAAGAAGCAAGCCTTGAATTTGCAATGGGCAAAATTCAGAGGCTCAGCTGGTGTCTGTGGATTGCTGCTGCTGCCCAGCTGTAGGAAAACAACTGAGCATGGTGAAAGATCACCAAGACTCAGGAAGTTCATGTATAGAGCTGGCTGGGTACCTTGAAGGTCAATGTGGAAGGTTACAACTCCCAGGAAGGAAAAATTGAGTTGTTTTTCATCATGTTTAGGTAGAATTTTGGTCTTTCAGTTCTACACAAAAAACCCCATACAAGAAAATAAATTAGTTAATGCTTCTTAAGTTTCAACTCTCTCTTGCTGCGAAGTCAGCTCTGCAAGAAGTTATTCTAATTTATTCTAGCTGCTTCCCTTCCCTGAAGGCTGATAATGTCTGATTCAGTAAAATCCAGTGAAACAATATGCTGTCAAACCATGAAGTTTTTTCAGCTGAAATTCTTCAGGAATTTTTTTTTAACAAGTGTCTGTTTCAGGGAAAAGGGGATGTGGGGAGGGGGAAGGAAGTCCTGTTTTGACACTTTCCCTTTAAAACTTCCTGAAGGCAAATGTAATTACTTTGTCTGAAAAAATGAAGGGAGTGAGCTTTGCTTAATCTGAAGCCATAAAAATCCTTTTTGAATAAATGTAAAGCAAAATATAGTAATTACTGTCAATCCTCTTCCCCCAAGTAATTTATCAGCACTTTTTTCCATCATGAGCACAACAGAACTGTATTGGGCTTGAACACAATTTTTGTCTCATTTAATGAGTCCATTAACTGATAATCAAATGATTCTGCTGCTAATGACATCCAAACTGAACAAACTGAAGCCTTTTCTGCTTTTCTGTCTCTGGTTTGAGTTGACACTATCTACACCCCTTTTAATATATAGTTTCAGTGATCTCTGCATTTAAACAAAAAACTTTTGGAACAACTGAATGCATGGGAAAGAAACAGGTAGTGAGATAATTAAATTGCTTCATAAAAGAAAATTAGTTTAATTTAAATGGAAATAGCTAGGTCAGCTGTACTGGATGGATTTGTGATTTCCCTAGAAATCACTTCTGCCCACTTGTCCTGGTTTAGGGCAAATTTGGGAGAAAAATTTGCTTTTTATCCAAACTACAAAAGAATAAGCCTTTTATGACAAACAATTATTTTTTCTAGAATGTCCTTTTTTTCATTAAAAAATGAGGGGGCAGTAGTAAGGAATGGTAAGTAATGACAATGATATATGTAAAAGATTAATGATGACCTATATAAACTACTGGATATTAACTTAGAAAGAGCTTCTAGAATGACTAAGTCAATAAAAAAGCAGCTTACATTTCTACTTTAAAAGAAATAAGAACTTTATCAGAAATCAAATTTAGCTATTTGAAAGCACACCTTGCTGGATGAAAAATAAGCAGGGAAGTTCATTGCTGTCTTATCTCCTAACCCTTATTTTCTTCCCACCTTCTTCTACCTACCATCTCTCCTCTCTTTGTAGAAGGATTTCCATGTGTGCAATACTTTACAATTAAAAATAATCTGAAGGCATCTTAATCCCAAATATTTTTCATATTATTTAAAAAAGTATTATTTCAATTAAAGTTACATGGAAGTCCTCAATCTGAACAAAAGTTTGTTACAATTTTTTGCAGACAAGCTGCTTAAAGAAAGCATCAGAAAATAAGTTTAGCTTGTGGTTTAGAAGTGTTGACATCATGAAGTTCCCTGGAGGATTCTGCGTGAATCTTCTTGTGATGTTTGTTGATGGCATGTTGAGAAGGGTTCTGAGCAGAATCAGAGTGTTAGAGTTTCATGGCTGAAAACAGAAAAAAGAAATTTGGTGTTTGCTTTGATTTTGGGAGGAAGTGTCGGTGTGGATTTTTTGTCTTGTTTTTCAAAAAGGTCCTTCCTCTGTTGCTCTAAGCTTTTCAACCACAACTCTCAATTTTGAGTGCATAACAAAGGAAGCTGTATTTGTGTTGTAGCAATGATGGCATTTTCCCCCTAGAGAGCCTGCACTAAGTCAGACCTTGCAGAGCTGCTGGCCCGTGCCCTACTTTTGCTAACAACTACATACAGAGCATGCACACACTCCATGATTTGCAGTGCATTCATTACTCCTTTGATCCTGCTGCTAAGTGCTTTGGCCCAAACATCAGATTAATAAACAGAGGTCTGGGTCCAGCCATATCCTAATGGAAAGCTACTCAAACCACTTGTTTCTGTTGACAGTACAGCACCAGCTATTCTGCCCTTGTGGCAGCCTGCCATCTCAGAGTGTCATGATTGATGATGAAGTCCCACAGAGCTGAGGAAAAGCCTGAACAGCTTTTGAGGAGATTAAAACAGTCTTTCAAGAAGTAAATAAGTATCTGAATCCAAACAAAAGTAAATGTGCCTTACGCAGCTGTGTGACGGTGTTCACAGGGGTCCGAGGATGAGGGAAGAGACGAGGACCTGGCTCCATGTTTCAGAATGCTTGATTTATTATTTTATGATATATATTATATTAAAACTATACTAAAAGAATAGAAGAAAGGAATTCATCAGAAGGCTAGCTAAGAATAGAAAAAGAATGAAAAACAAAGGCTTGTGTCTCGGACAGAGAGTGAGAGCCAGCTGGGCTGTGATTGGCCATTAATTAGTAACAACAACATGAGACCAATCACAGATCCACCTGTTGCATTCCACAGCAGCAGATAATTAATGTTTACATTTTGTTCCTGAGCCCTCTCAGCTTCTCAGGAGGAAAAATCTTAAGGAAAGGATTTTTCATAAAAGTTGTCTGTGACACAGCTGTAATTCCTGTTCTCTTGTGTGGCTGAAATGTGGACAATCCAGAGCTTTTCCAGCAAGCATTTTGGATTATAACACAGGGATGCACACACACACCCCATGCCCATGAAGGACAGTCTTTCAGGAAAGAGCCAACATTGTCATAGTCAAATATTCAGCATTCAAAGACCACTCCTAAAGGATCAGTTATACTGGAATGGTTTCTGACAGGTGTCAAAATAGAGTGCCTGAAATTGTTTCTAGAGGTGGAAAAAGTGAAAATCCAAGGAAAAACCTCCTTGGATTTCCAGGAGGTATGCCAACGAATGCTTAAAAACCCATGTTCAGGAAAATCATCAGTTATTTGATGTCAGTTCCACAACATGGGAAACTGCTGTTTTGGCCCATTTGTTGGTGTGGGAGCTCCCAGAGAGGGTGGTTGCAGTAATGCTGTCAGAACCACTGAGCAAAACTCCAGCAAAGGAAAATAGCCACAACAAACAGAGGAAACTGCATCTGTCATGTCTGTGGCAAAATTGAGTTAATTTTTTACCCAAGTCATGAAAATACATTTATCCCTGCAGTCTATAGAGATTATAAATTTAGGAGAAATCAACTTATGATTTTGTTTTCAATATCAAATTAAGTCAGTACTATCTATTTCACACATGAGATCCAAGTACTTGCAAGTATGGTTATATTTTATATAACACAAGGGATAGAGGATATTTTATGTCTAAAATAGAAAACATCCAGTAATTCTATTTTGGACACAACTTTAAAGTATGGTTTTCTCTTCAAGTGGAATTTTTGGGGTCGGTGGAATGGACTGTGCTTGTGGAAGTGTTCACCATTTTGGGGCAATAATGGTATTCTACATCACTATTTAGAGTCTACATGGCTTTTAGAGCACTTAAGGGTCAACATTTACAGAGAGAAAGATTTTCAGTCTAAAGTATAAGAGAATGGAACTCTGTTATAATCAAAAGGTTCAGAAGTTACCCTCAAAAAGTCCATAAGTTACTCCATGAAAGGCATACACAGTAAACCCCAAACCCAATCTTTCTGTTTGCAAGATAAATCATTTTTAAGAGCAGTGATGACTCAAGAGTTATTTTTCATTATAGTAAATTCTAAGCCCTCAGTGAGGCCTCTGGTCTATTTATCTTATTTTATTAAGTCAGAAAGCACTGCTAGTGATGCAGTGTTTGACAGACGTGGCTCCTATCAGACATGAGAGCTGCTCTACCCTTTTGTTTTATATGACAGCAAAGTTCCAGCTCTTTACCTCTTTTCAGAAAAGGCTTAAAAGTGAACTGAGAACAGTACACATTGTCACTTACCAGCATTTATTGATTAGTGAAATTTCTCTTTTATGAATGTAGTTTTTCCACTAATTCTTATGGATTATAATTTATTTTCCTAATTATTAAATTCTTATATTCCTATTACATTTACCAGTTTCAACTTCATAATTGTTTACACAACTAATTTAGATCACACCCTTTTGCAAAACTTTTCTTTGAAATCATAAAATGAATCAGAAAATCATAGAATGACTTGGCTTGGAAGAGATGTTTAGTGCCATCTAGATCCAAACCCTTTGCCATGGGCAGAGACACCTTTCTGCTAGACCAGGTTGCTCAGAGATCCATTCATCCTGGCCTTGAACATTTCCAGGGATGGGGCAGCCACAGCTTCACTGGGAAACTTTGACAGGGCCTTATCACCTTCACAATAAAGAATTTCAACCATATATCCAGTCTATTCTCCTTCAGTTTGAAGTCATTACCCCTTGTCCTGTCCTTCCAGGCCCTTGTAAATAGTCTCTCTCCATCTTTCTTGTGGGCTTCTTTCATGTAGTGGAAGGCCACAATTAGGTGACCCTGAAGCTTCTCTTTTCCAGGCTGAACAATCCCAATTCTCTCAGTATATCCTTGTAGCAGAGCTGCTCCATCCCTCATTTCATCTTGGGACTTGCTTCAACATGTCCACGTCCTTCCTGCGATGGGGACAATTGTTTTCTTTGAGTTTCTTTCAGTATTTTCTACAAGTTCAATAATAGTCTAGTAAAATAAGTTTTCCAATAAAAAATATTACTTTGACATCAAATAATTTAATATCCATAAAGGCCCAGCTGATGTCCCTTTGTGGGTTCTCTTGGAATTAAGAGGTATCCATAATAAAATTTCACTGGAATACACTGTTCAGTTTACAGAACCAGGAGAAATCTATCAGCACAGTGTGTCTGGATGTCTAAATAAATGTGTCCATTCATAAGTGTCCATTCATTTGGTACAGCCAAAGAAGTGATAGAAATATGGTAAAGAATAAAAGAGATGCATTGTAGGTAAGTAGAGGTTTTATCCAAGCAAGGGAAAAAAACTTGAACAACAGGACTTACACTCCATATGCACATGAACATCTATGTATAAAAAGCAGAGGTACACACTACATAGTAGAGATGTATATAAGTTTATAATCTTGTTTCATGGGGGAAAACCAAGAATTGCTAAAGTGCAACTAGATAACTCAGATTTAGTCAAAGGATATAAACCATGTCCCTGTGAAATGAGGCTGACAGGAAATAGTAACATTTAGGTTCTGAAATCTGAAATGAACTAAAAAAATATTATATCCTTGGCAGGATATAGTATTTTCTTCAGGAAACAAAATAGTCATATTCCAGAGTTTCCTAGAGTGAGAGAAAATTATGTGAAACCTGATTGTAGAGAAGCAAAATGAACTTCAGCAGAAGAATGAAAAAGCTGCCAAGTGGTGAACCAAACCATGAGTTGTGCAGGAAAACAACTGGAAACCTTTATCCAAATCGCAATTCAAACAGGCCATATCCTTGGAAATATAAGTTTTATTAATTATAAAATACAAAAATTTTTCCAAGCTGTAGTTAGATGCATCAACTGCTGTCTAATATTGAAAAATCCTGTTCCAAGACAAAATAAGAAACAGGACTAGACAGGCACTGCTGTTAATGCCTGCATGATATATTTGACAGGAAATTAAACCTGACCCCTGAAAACAGACAATTCCATAAAGATAAACCCTTATTAAAAGCATTGGGATATTGGGTTTTTTCTCATCATGGATCCTTATCACACAATCACATCTGAAGACATTCCTTTCCTTTCAGATGGCAGTTAAGAAGACCAGGAAAAGAAACCAGTACAACACACTCAAAATATTTTTGGGATCACATCTAGAGTATTAATTTAGCAAAATTTCTGCTTTATAAGAAAGACATCCTGAAACCATAAATTACATAAATTGCAACTTTGCATTACAACAACATACTTTTTACATAAATTACAAACACCATAAATTGCAACTTTCTTCATGTCTTAGATGTAGTACAGAATTAGTTCAATCTTTTCTTCGCTTGAGATATGTGTATATTTCAGTTTTACTTTCCTATGCTGACCATAAAGGAAAATAAATAGCCAATTTATACTAACATTGCTCTGCTTTTATTTCTGTATTGTCTACACTGAACAAATCAAACAGGCCTTAATACCACAATTTAAAGTCACATAATCCTTTACATTATATAGAGAGTAAATTAAAACTGTTTTTGGAAGCAAAGCAGTAACAATAATAATGATAATACCACATACCAAAATATTTATCAGATTAGCTTGTTTCATTCATCTTTGACTTCACCAGACAAAACATAGTCACAGTCTTCCTTTAAACATTGCATTTGTTTTCTCTGAACTTCACGTAAACTACCACTAGGATGTAACACTGTAACCTGCCACAGGTGTTGAAACTATTTCAAACACTATTTCATATTATTTTAAAAAGCTTGCTTGCCTGTAAAGTTCTTCACTTTCTATTGTCAGCTGTCAAAAACCTTAATCTCAGACTATACAAAGAACTTGTCAGGTAGCTGAAGGTTTATTCCAAGTTCTCTGTCTTGCTCCTGGGCAGAGTCAGGAAAGGATATATGCTGAAACAGGTCAGCACCAACCCTTCTGACTTGTTATGAATACTTAAGATTTTGTATAGATGTAACTCTTTTTTCTGCTTCTGGCCTTTACTTCCAGTCTTGCATAGTTTTTTCTCCCTTTGCTCTTTGCATTCTCTGCATTACCAGTGTTCATACCTGCTTTGTACTTTTTTCTTGGAGTATTTCATTTAATGTACAAGAATGACCTTGGAAATTAAATTTTCAATTTTAAATTTGCTCATCAAGTCTTCCTCAAAATCACTTTGAGACTGAGAGACTGGCAGAAGACTTTCAGACTCTATCTAAAGGTGAAAAGGAACATTGAAAGAGTTCCTGCCACCTGGCAAGTTTAATTTGCATATTTATCACTTGGTTTCAATATCATTTTATAAACTGTTCAATTTTTTTGTATCAGAAGCCTTCCTAAGAGGATTTCTTTATAACCTTCTCTTAGGAATGACAGTGACAATGATATGTAGCTGAATGTGCATAGGAAGGTTCAGTGGTTCAGTGAGAACACTTAAGGGAGAAGACGTGCATCAAAAATTCTCCTTTGAGTCACTTTACCACTCCCTTCAAAAGGAGTCCTACTTCTTATAATCACATACATTTTAAAAGTTTAATTTATGATAGCATAATTTATTAATACTATGGAGAGAAAGCTGGATGTCCCAGTCAAGTGGTCCCTTGGTTGCATTAGACAGTTCAAGATGAAGTGAATATTCCTAAGGGTCTTGCTTAGTCCAACAAGTTATAACCTAGGTTGCTGAAATTTATTGAGCAGTTTCAGGGGCCACTGAAAGTCACAGAGTAGATGGAAATTGAGCTCAATAGTTATCAATGTCTGACACTCACTTTTATTGTAGTGATGCAATGGAAAATGAGTCCTTCATTTAAACTGTAGAAAACTCCTGAAGTGCATTGGGAAGAGCGGGGCCAGCAGATTCAGGGAGGTGATCCTGCCCCTCTATTAATCTAGTGAGACCACATCTGGAATGCTGTGTCTAGTTCTGGATTCCACATTTCAAGAAACACAAGGAGATACTGGAGAGAGCACAACAGAGGCCACAAAGATGGTGAGGAGTCTGGAGTATCTGCCTTACAAAGAGAAATTGCAGGATCTGGGCCTGGTTAGTCTGGAGAAGAGAAGACTGAGAAGGGGTCTCATTAATACATATAAATATCTTAAAGGTGGCTCCCAAGAGGCTGGTGCCAGACTCTTTTCAGTGGTGCCCAGCAGCAGGACGAGGAGCAATTGCCATAAACCAAAATATGAGAAGATCCACCTCAACATGAGGAAGGTATTAGAGCACTGGAAAACACTGCTCAGGGAGGTAGTGGAGTTTCCCTCTCTGGAGATATTCCAAACCCATCTGGACATGTTCCTGTGTCACCTGCTCAAGGTGACCCTAGCCAGGCAGAGGGTGCTGTGATCTGGTCTAATTGCAGAGGAATAAAGAGAACTAATTCTCTGTGAATAAAATGGATCCAACCCAGAAAGGTTTGAATATGCCCCAAAACAGGTGACTAAAACCAAACAAGGTTAGATCTTGATACCAAAAAATTGATATATTCATTTATTAGTGAAAGAGGCAAAATGAAAGAAGGAAGGAAGGAAGGAAGGAAGGAAGGAAGGAAGGAAGGAAGGAAGGAAGGAAGGAAGGAAGGAAGGAAGGAAGGAAGGAAGGAAGGAGAAAGAAAGAAAGAAAGAAAAGAAAGAAAAGAAAGAAAAGAAAGAAAGAAAGAAAGAAAGAAAGAAAGAAAGAAAGAAAGAAAGAAAGAAAGAAAGAAAGAAAGAAAGAAAGAAAGAAAGAAAGAAAGAAAGAAAGAAAGAAAGAAAGAAAGAAAGAAAGAAAGAAAGAAAGAAAGAAAGAAAGAAAGAAAGAAAGAAAGAAAGAAAGAAAGAAAGAGAGAAAGAAAGAAAGAAAGAAAGAAAGAAAGAAAGAAAGAAAGAAAGAAAGAAAGAAAGAAAAAAGAAAGAAAGAAAGAAAGAAAGAAAGAAAGAAAGAAAGAAAGAAAGAAAGAAAGAAAGAAAGAAAGAAAGAAAGAAAGAAAGAAAGAAAGAAAGAAAGAAAGAAAGAAAGAAAGAAAGAAAGAAAGAAAGAAAGAAAGAAGACAGTGGGGACAGGGAGAGTAACAGTGATTAAGTAGAAACATATTACCCTTCCAAGGTCCCCAACAATGTCTCATATTATCATTATACATTTGGGTAAGGGGGTGCACACAGGTACCTCCTGGCAGGGGGACAAGTTTGACACTGTCCCTTGCGAGACTGCAGATCTGTTGCATCATGTAGGATCACACACAGTGCAGGGTCTGGGGACCCCTTTGGTGGGGGGCCCTTGATGAGCCATGACACCCCCTCAGTTGTCCCTCACACAGATGTGGCCTTCCAGGGGTGGGAGGCCCCACAGCTGGGCCAGCCTGCCCGGTGGAGGATGGGTGTTCACTGCATCTGGCCAGAGGCCATGCCACACACCCAAAACCTCTCCTCCTTCCCTGCTTTGGTGTAGGGATCTGTGGGAGCTTGGCAGCAGAAAAACCTGGGGCTGGGGCTTCTACCCCAAAGGTGCTGGGCTGGGCCCTGTGGTGGATGCTCTTCCAGATGCTTCACACAATGGTGTCATTTTATCTCAATCTGCCTTAGGTGGTTTCACCCACAGTTCAGGGTTTTCATTTAGGAGGCCCATCCAGGGTGGGCTTTGCTAGTGCAGTGTTGTTATACACCTTTGCTATAATGGGCAAAACTCTTTCATAAAGATGTTTAAGCCATAAACCATAATATTTCAGTCTCCAACAAGAGGGATTGGTATTGATGCTCTCCAAAGGTCTCTTCCAATCCCAATCATTCTGTGATTCTGTGAAAACACTCAGAATAACACAAGGTTTAGGATTTTATAAATACATCCATAGCCAAATACCCAGGTTTCAGATAGCATAAGATATAAATACTGTGAAAATGTTTTGAAAAAAGGATAGGGTTTTTTTTTATTGGTGAATCACACTGAAAAACATTTCCAGCTATTGCATTTTGAATACACACCTGTGTAAGAGCTGCAAATTTGTACCAGACAGATGACTAAAATGCCAATGCATACAAATGGATCTTTGTGCTAAGATGAAATTTAATCAATATTTTAAAATGGCAGTAGCTCAGCTAAGACAGAAGTTATAATGGAATGCAAAGAGATTTCCAGTTTTAAAGCTTTGGAAAAGAACCAAATAAGTTTAGTACTTGACATTACTAAGTAAGACAGAATATCAGCATTATGTTACCTCTTGAAGAATCCTGAATTTCAGAAATTTATGTTTGCATTGAACCATGCAGTCTTCCATTTACTTTTTAGTGTTATTTGATGCCTTTGTTGGTGTACTAAGGTGAAAAGTTTACTTAAGACTGTGAGGCTTCATACTGAAACAATCAGGAAGGACTATCATTTGAGCTGAGCAATACAGCTGTACACTGATTGTGGAAAAAGAAAAAAAAAGGCAAAAAAACAAAACAAACAAACCAACCAAAAAAACAACCACAAAAAACCCCAGGGGAGAGATTGCAATTGCAATCTCTGTTGCAATTTAATACATTTTTTCCCTCCCAATTTAACTTACAACATCCTTAGTAGATATCAAGATACAGAATGGAATTTTAACGCTCCAGAACACAAGAGCTGCTTCCCTGGGTTAGAGGGCACAGCAAGAATGGGATGTACCGGGGAGTTGCTACTCTGTGCTGGCACCTCAGAAGTTTGTGAGTGCTGCCAACATTTTTGTAGGAAAGTGTGATTATATTAGGAGAGCTGGAACAGCTAGCAGGGAAGGTGAGAACCGGAAAAAATACTTTCTGTTAAATGCAACTTCTTTTTTATACCTACTCTATGGAGAATCATGTGGTACAAGATGTCTGTGGGACAGGAAGAACTGCTGATGACAGGTTGTAACTGTGCACATAAATATTCATGTTCATGTATCAAGGCAGGGATATAATTGTCAGTTAAGTCTACAGGAAAAATCATTAATTATACTAAACCACAGCTTTGAAAACCTTTTAATTTGTACAGGCTTTATACATACTTATGCTTTAAAAATCAACATATTTTGTTCTACTTCATCCTTACACCTTTCCATTTGCCTGCCATTGTCTTTGGCTCCTTCTCCTTCTGTTCAAAAAAAGATCCTGCAGGAAAAATAAGATGATGCTTGCTGTCTTGTGTTTCTTCAATGGGGTAATTTAAGAAGAGCACAATTTTTTCACTCAGATAAGCACAACCTCATAAGACCACCACCATGTTTCCTTTTTAAAGCATTACAAATAACATATAAGTTGTTATTTTGGAAAGTAAAGGACATAGGTGAAGCAGTGATCATGATTTAACTAGGATTAATATCAAAGTTTTTGTAAATTAACTTCCAGTATCAAGCACAACAGAACAATAGGATCAAATTAGTACTGATATACTATGCTGCAATTTTGTGCAGTCCATTTACATTTCAATGGAAAACTGGAAATAGGTATTCTGAAGGATGCAATCAGATAAATTGCAAATGCACACATTTTATGTCTAAGGATTTCCTTTTCACAGCAAATTCTTTTCCAGCTTGGAAATACCATACAAATGAAAAAACACCGGGCTGCTCTGGCAAAGGGGTCTATCAGATATTTCAGTGTGTGGTGATGATCAGTCAAGTTTAAAAAGTAACTTTCGTGTATGCACACAGGAGAGGGATGAGCAAGGTTGTTTTCTCCCTACTATGGGGCTGTGTTTTGGGCTCATGCTGAAAAAAGAGTTGATATCACAGGGCTTTTTTAGCTACTGCTGAGCAGGGCTTGCACATGGCCAAGAGCTTTGCTGCCCCTCACAGCACCCCACTAAGCAGTGGGCTGGTGGAGAGCAACAAGCTGGGAGGGGACACAGCCAGGACAGCTGACTCCAAGTGACCACAGGAATATCCCACAACATATGGTGTCAGTCTCAGCTTATAAAGCTGGGGGAAGAAGAAGGAGGAGGGAACATTTGGAGTGATGGCGTTTGTCTTCTCAAGTCATCATTAAGTGTGACGGAGCTCTGCTCTCCTGGGAATGGTTGAACACCTGCTCACCCATAGGAAGTGGTGACTTAGTTCCTTGTTTTGCTTTGCTTTCATGCACAGCTTTTGTTTTCCCTATTAAACTGTCTTTATCTCTGTCTTTATCTCCAGCCACAAGTTTTCTCAGTTTTACTCTTTACTGTGGGGGAGTGAGCAGGTGGCTGAGAGGGGTGGCTGGGGCCAAACCATGGGATCATATGAGGTACAATAAAGGATTCCAGTCTATAGGTGCCTCAGACTTTCACACTAATCAGTCTTTACCAGACTTTCTGTGATAAACTTGGTTTTTGCCAGCTGAACCAGAACCTCACACATTAAATGTAGTTAGGAAAGTACCTGTGACCAAAGGCAGCTCCTAGGTTATTGAGCACAATGTGATAATGCTCTAGGAGTCCTAAGAGACCATCTTTATTTATGTAGAGTGATTTTACACTTATTGCTGTTTTTAATAACATGAACATCACTTCCCCATATTAGATGTTTGAGAGCAGTGTTATGTGTCCCTGCACTTTGTGGCATTTCAACTGACATCAAAAGCTTGAAACACAGAATTATGAGAACAAACTATCCATTCTATTTTTAGTATAGGATTTATTCATATATAGCTGTATGTATGCATGTAATTGGAACTGACCTGTGAGTTTCAGTTGTTCTGCTATGTCAAATATTTGCAAAATATCAAATATAAGTATCTTAATAGCTTACATTTTTTTTGATTAAAACATTAATTGATACCATGGCTCCAGAGGTTAACATCATTATTTTACACTATTATTGGTACCAGGTTTAATAGACTGCAGCATTTTTCTTGCAGATTAAATTAATCTCAATCATGTCTTAAAAATCTCAGCTGTTGGAGAAATTACAGTTTATGAAAGAGGATAAAATTATTTTTTGGTGGAAACCACTGCATTTTAATGGTCACAGAAGAGATTATTTTGGAAAGAATCTTTGGAGGTCAACCTCTCTTATTTCCTGAACAAGGCAGGGCAGGCTTAAATGATTGCATCATGCCCCAGGGTTTCTGCCCTGGGTCAAGGCCTTTAGCATGCCAGGGCAACCAGTGCAGTTTGAAGGTTTCCTGGTCATTGGAACATCATTCATATTAACTAGGAAGCCAAATGTTGTCCCCTCCATCTTCTGTATCCACCATGAGACTGGCTACATAAAGATAATAGAAAAATATATGAAAATAAAATGAAATAGAAAAATATGAACTGAAAAAAAAAAAGTGAAATTAATATAAAAAATATGACCCCTCATACTGTTCTTTGGTTCTCACTTTTGGCTCACCCATGTTGTGAATTCTTGGTTAACTACATGCTCCTTAGAGACACAAGTTTTAGATTTAAAAAACCCACCAGCATGCTCTGAGCATGGGTTTGGATTAGGTGACCTCTGGACCTTGCAATTTACATTATTTTCTCTCTATACATTTAAGAAAAGTTTCCTTGTTTCTATACATATGAACAGAGACTAGGAGGATCTACAGCAAAAAAAGCTTCTAATGATGCTATTATTATCTTATTTGAAAGAACACATAAAATTTACAGTGAAAAATATTTTGCTGCAAAATTTTTGAACTTAAAAAGGATTTATTATGATACATTTTTTGCAAATGTAAAATAAAATCTTGTTTTTTATAAGATTTTAGGGTATTCCTATCATGCTTTCTGCCTTGGTGGTAACTGCAAGTTTTGTTGTGGGTTTCTTTAATGTATATACTTGTTTATTAAAGAAGACATTAAGTCCAGTGGTTTTCATTCTTTTCTGATGTGAAGACACCAATAAAATACAATAACTCAAATTATTGACATTTCCCAATGAAATTTGGTATGTGATACTGAAGCCCAAATCTTCGTGCATGAAAATTGTGTGGATTAGGACACAAAAAGGAAAAGCTTACTTTCATTACAGCGCTAGGCATAGAACAGATCCAAACCTCTTTCCTTTTTGTCTTCTAATCTACATTTATGAAATAACACAACAAATAACATTAAGAACATTATTTTCCTCCTAGTCTGAGAGGTCTTCCTCTCCTGTAACTGTATCCAATCGTTGAAGTGAAAAATGGTGAGCACAGCTGATGTGAGAAAAGGAAAAGAATGGTAACAGCTGAAGAAAGATGGATAGTTCATTTAGAATGGGATTTTTCAGACTTTTTTGGATAGCTTATTTTTGTCTCCTTTTGGACAGACTTTTCCACTAGATGGATGTGAATAACTTCTGTGTCATTTTTGTTGCTGAGCAACAGCCTGAGAGATATAAAAAGATGAGCCTATAAAGCAAAGTTATAGTAGCAGGAGCCAACCCAGAATTTGCATATTTCTTGTATAGTTCTTAAAATTACAGTATAATTATGTCAATCTTCTTCATTCTGCTAGTTAAAATGTTTGTCAACCAATCAGACTTAAAGTGAGGGAGACAAAATACCCATATGGCATTTTTGTAAGGCATGATTATTTCATCCTGAGTGGAGGGATTCCCCCTGGTATGGCTCTGTTCGAGCTCTGCCTGAAGATGGAAATTGTCTTTCAGCTGTTTTTTCCTTGCAGCAGGGACGTATGTTACTGCCTGCCAGAAGGAAAGTCCTTCCTCAGAGCTCCATCACATCATGCAAGGCCCAGCATAATGCATTTGTTGAAATATGCACTCCTCAGAAACATCTTGTGATAATACAAGCCCTGAGCTGTATTGAAACCAGCACCTGATTGGGCTCCATTGCCTCTGTGGAGAGCAGTGTCCCAACCTTGCCCACATCCCTTGCTCTGCACCAGGGAAATTTATTGTGAAGGAAGATGGCACTACTAAGAAAGTCTGAGGATGCTGTACTTATGGGGAATAGGTTGCAGGAACTGAAAAAAAAATTGCTAGCTTGGTCAAGCAGAAAAGCTGGATCCCTGTCAAGTGATTTACACTGTCTTTTATGGTGTCCACCAGCACTATATTTGGAATGTCTAAAGCCAGACCAGCAGCTGAACACAGCTCTGCAAGATACAGCCCGTGAAGGCAAGAGGGATGCTTAGCCTGCTTGTCAGCATTTAGCAACAGGTGACAGAGACACTGAAAGAGGAGCTGACAGTGACACAGAAAGTAGCACCAATCTGCCACACTGAACAAGAAATTGGAGAGTCTCCATGAACTGATTTAGAAATGGTGTTAATTTTCTGGAAGTGCTTGTTTTTATTTCTCGGGGTAATTAGCAGAGAGCACTTTCTCTTCTCAAGCTGTCTTCCCTTCAACAAGGTTTAAAAAGCTGCATCAGTCTCATTTTTAGGAAATGTTACCTAGTTTTGCTAAAATAGAGTTTCCCTACTAAAAAGTCTTTCATTTTACAGACCTGGCTGTTATTAAAACAAAATATGTAATCAGGCACTTCTCCTCCTAGTATCTGAAAAGATGATTTAGTCCTGTAATTTTCTATTTGGGATGTTACTTTGTTGAATTCTTCATATGTAATCCATATAAGTTAATTTTCACTGGCAGAGAATGGATTGAGATGCACGAACAGAACACATTTGGGCTAATATGATGCTCCTTGTTTTTAGAGTAGGTGTATTGGATAGAATTTTATATTCAGTATATATTTCTTAATGATTCTTATCTTCCTTTGATCCTTTAAAACACTGTTTTAAAAAAAAAAGAAGCGAACTGTGGAATTTTATTTCTCTTTCCTCACAGACTATCTCTTACTGACACAATTGTTCCATGACATTTTAAAAACAGCACCAAATCCCAATAACCAATTTATAAAGTTCCTCTTCTCCCAGTCAATGTATGGCTGCTGCCCTTTCAGTCATACCAATAGAAATCCATAATCTAGAATGCTTTGTTTCTCCTCAGTGGCATTAATATGGACAGAGAGGGAGAATCTCTAGAGGACAAAATGCTGAAGTTCAGCCAAAAATAGAACAGCAAGTTTCAACTGCACCTTCTAAAGGAAGTAAAGATTATGTTTTCCAGTCTTTGAGCAACTTGGTAAGGGAGAAACTTTTAGTATATTTTACTTGAGTGTTACTTAAGCATGCATGTTTTAAAGGAAACATCACCAGGGTGACAAGTTTGAACCAAGAGTTGAGGCTGTTTCTGTGACTGAAGACTGCACAAAAATTAGAGAGCAAATAAACATGTAAGATATGACTTGGAAATCTGGGTTTGTTTCTTCAGACTCTGTGTTCTTGCACTGTGAAATTATGAATTTAGGAGGGAATGCAGTAGAGTTGGTGTCTAATTTGAGGTGTAAATTAAAAGTTTGGTACTGTCCTGAAAGATGACCAAGAAGCCTGAGTGAGCACTGATATTATCCAGTATATAATGCTTTGGGTAATTTTAATTCATCTGGTACAGAGAATTTAAAAGTAGGTGAATAGATTATTTTGATCACTAGCTCACAGTGTTAATTAAATTGACTGCATGTATAATAAGCAAAGAGTTCAATGTTCATAAAAATTTTATATCCAAATTTATGGAGCTTTTGTAATTCAGACTGCAGATTCATTGCATCCATTCTATTCAGATGAGGAAGTTGCAAAAACCACCTCATTAGCAAGGTCCCAGTATTGTATATAATGTCTCATTGGTTCTTGCATCTTTTTTCTTGTGTGAGTTCTGTATTTTTAAGCATGTAAAAGACTGTGAGTGGCTGGTCCAACAGTATTTTCAAATGTTCTCTGTGATCCCCTCATCCAGTTGTAAATACTTTCTGTTAATCAAGGAACAACAGCCAATATCTTGTTTGCTCAAATGCAGGAGATCAGCCTTGGAAAAGTGTCTGGTAAAAAAACTGAGAAAAGAAATAATGAAGTGTCATCTTGCTCTTTGCTGTGTGGTGTTTTAAACTGTCCATAATGCAGCCAGTGTGGGCTGTGGTATGGCAGATGGCTGGAACACATATCAAAACAGTTGATTCATACAATTCTGTGATTTTGCAAACTTCACTGGCAGTATGTTGAGGAAAGAAAATAGATAAATGGGTTCATAAGATGTTGCACATGTCTGTGGACTGAGTTTGAGGATTTGACATCAAGCTGTATTGTATTGATGAGGTATTTTGGTAGCAATCTGAGCAGCTGTGATGTTTGGCAGAAACTTTCTACACGGCATTGTTGATGGCAGAAGCTGAAAAATAAAAAGGGAACAGACTTTAACAACAGTCAAGGTCCAGACCACTTCAGAAATTTGCCAAGTAGTCTTGAAGTGTCAGATTTGGTGAAAGAGAGCAGGGACCTCCAGGTTTTAGGAGGGAAGTTATCCTTTCCTCTTGCCTTTTATGACTCCTGAATCATTCTTATTCCAGTGAGATCATTAGGATAGGGTGTGAGCATCCAAAGACTCAGCATATCTGGATATAGATGTAATTATGAATCATAATCTTATTCCAAGAATTCAATCCAGTCCCTTTAACTTGAATCACCTTTTCAACCATGTCACTGCTAAGGACTTTTACCTGTTTTCACTCAGTATCAAAATACTCACCAAGAATTACAGACTCTGGATTAGATTCTGAGAAGAAAACCCCACCAACAGATTAACTACTAAAACATCTCACAAGATTCTGGGTGGGATTTTTCTTTAAAACGTTGAGATGAAACAGCATGCAGGATAAATAACATAATTGTCAGAAATTTTAAAAATCAGTAAAACAGCTATCAGATTCTCTTTTAAACTGCAGAGTTTATTCTTTTGCTCTGGAGAATTCAGGTTTTACAAAATTTTATCTTTCTAATGTCAATCTAGTTTAAGGTAGAGTCCAGTAATTTTAGTGGCAAATTCTCTTAGCTTGCAAATATTTTTCAGCATTGTTGTGTTAGTTTGATTCTAGGGTTGTGCTTAATAAGTGCCATAATAAACTTCAGTATTTCTTGGAATGTATAAATAGATAAAGGAAATATAACTCACTGAAAAAAAAATTCTTCTTAATGTCAACAACTGCTTAGTAGGCTTCATTATGAGCTTATTTAAATCACGTATTGCGGAGTAAACCAGATTTTTTTTTGTGAGCTAAGTGGAACTGTCTAATTACTCTTCCTAAGTGAATGCAACAGAACTCCTTGGCATTCTTCAGAGAACTTCCTCTTTCTGCATTTGCATTAGAGTTGCCATGGACAGCAGTGTATGCTGCAACCAGTCATTAATCATCTTAATTTTTTTAAGCTTCTTGCTAAACAGCAGTTGACTCTGTACAAGTAGCTCTAATCTCAGCTGGCTAAAATTTAAGAGCAAGGTACCCAGCAGTTTAAAAAAGGAAAATAAAATACCTTGGTTTACCTTCTGCTTAACTGTGAATACTTTTGCTGCCTTGTGGTTTCATGGGCCCATTTTCCTAAATAGCTCATGCTGATTGTAATCACTCCTCTTAATTTTTCCCATATGGATAGAATAAGAGCAGAAGAACTGAAACTGTAGGTGCTCCCCTCATTGTTTTATAACAGTTTATGGAAATATTGAAAAGCTCCTCAAAAAGGCGCTTGATGTCTGTGTAACCTCAGCCTCTCCCCCATCTTCTCCCACCTCACACATATATATGATATCATTCATATATGTGTAAATAGGCACTGCAGTTTATTTTATATGTCCATCAAAAATACCGTATTTTTGATGGACATATAAAATAATACCGTAAGCAATTTTTTTTATAACTGAAATCCATTGGTTCTAATGACCTTAATGTTTTTCACTGTCTGAAGTACTGTCATTGAAACAATAAATTTATAAGATAAGAGAAATCAGAGTTTTTCACAGAACTTCAAAATTACATAAAAGCAGTAATTTTCTCACTAAATGTTTTTCACAGTATCTTAAAACAGATTTTCTTTTTCAGTTTGTTTTCTTTTTTAGTAAGGAAAAAAAAGGCAATGATTCTCACAATTTTTTCTAACTTTTTAATTACTTGTGCTTTACCTTTGGCCTTCTAATTTGTCAGAGAATAATAAAAAAATTCCAAAACTCACAACTGTTAGACAAAAGGATCTTCAAAGAATGCTAATAGAAAGGAGCAGGGGAGGGGGGAAAGACTCACACCAGTCTTTTGGGGAAGTATTGTCCCAAAATTGCACTTCAAAAATAAATCTTCTTCCAAAAAAGTGTTTTTTTTCACTTTTGTAAGCTCAAAATTCTTTTTGCATTCTCAACCAATGGAAATTACCATGTTCACAAAAATCAGTACCATAATCCTGTTGTGATGAGAAGCTCTGAGGACATTATTTTTCAATCAGTTTCAGTGCTGCACTATACTGAATGCTTTATTTTTACTTTAAAAAGTCTTAAAAAGATATGCTTAAATATAAGTTTCTGGTTTCAATTCCAGTAATGTAGTGGAACTTATTGCTGTAATAGCAGGGTTTATTGCTGCTCACAAATGGCATGATGGCAGCAAACACTTCCCTGCCAGAACTGAAATAAGCAACACTCCTTTATGCACTTAAATTTAAGTACATGATGTAGTCAGGAGGCTCAGCACCTAGGGAGCATCCTTAGGTTCTGTGTACTTTGCTGCCTGCATAAAGTAAACCTGGAGCTCTCCAGCACAGCATTGCCACTGTTGTTAATGGACCATAAGCACTGTACTGTTTCCAAGGCCTCAGGTCTGGGCTTTATCCATCGTCCTCTGTATTAACTTTTTTTGACCTGCCTGAAGCTTCATTTTTCTTGGTTTAGCTGTGATATCAGTTTCTGTAACTGACCCTTGGCTATATCATTACTTTTGTTTGTATTTGTGTGATACAAGCACAGTTCAAAATAGAGAGCGGTGAGAAGCAGTCACCCTGCACAGAAGATATTTATGACATGAAGACAGTGTAGGGAAAGACAGCCCTAATCTAAGAGCAGAGGCTTTGTCAGGTGGAGTTCAGAATGCTGCTTAGAGGAGTGCAGCCATGGGAAATGGGATGGAGGGTGGTCACAGCTCCCCCCTGATCCCTCAAGGAAAAGCAGACCTGCCCAAAAGGTGGTCTAGGAGTGACAAGGGCAAGACAGAAATAGTATTTAACATATGGAACTGCAGACCAGTGCAGGAGCAGAAAGGTGTAAAGTGTGTTATCAAACACATGAAAAAAAAAACCTAAAGTGAATTCTAGACCAAGGAAAAAATGGTGATGAGCTTGAATGTCATAATCCTGCCAGCAAAGGATGCTGAAAACTCTGCCCATGAAACTCTCAGCACAGCATGTACCCTCCTGACCTTAGGGCATAGAGGAGAAGTGCCAGGATGAGCATAGCTCCAGTAACAGTGAAAACTAAGATATGTATAACACTTTTAACTGCATTATTTGCTTGCTTTTCTTTTTTTTTTCTTTGTTGTAGCAATTACATTAGGCTCATAATCCTTGATTTATACTAATAATATTTCAGTCATACTAACAATAAATTCTTGGCCTGATATGCATATTTTTAGATATATAATGTATGCTTTTCCCTTTGCATGCAATCTTTCAAAAACAAGATTTGAGCATAATAACAATGAAGAATTGGATTGCTTGTAGGAATTCTTGGTATTACCAGAAAAAAATTAGTTCTCTGCTGTACTGAAGGCAGCAAATTTAATGAAACAGAATTCTTTCTTTAGAAGATAAATAACCTCAGGACTATGTCAGCAAGCAAAACTCCTATTGATCTGATGTTTTGCTCAAGTGGAGAAAACTCTTAAAGGAAGCAACACTTCCAAACCAAATTTGAGTTATATATCCAGTGTATTTGATCCTGAAGATGGTTTATCTTCTCCCTAGACACTCCTGAGCAACTGGCTTCTCTAGCTATCCTGTAAAAATATTCCCAACCATCAAACTATTTAATTTTGGTATCTCTAATAGTCTTAAGGTACTCCATCTTCCTAAAAAACCTGCAAATCACCCATGTCCTGCTTCTTGAAATGTGAGCAATATCTATATTTTTTAAGCCTTTGATACAACATCAGCATCATTCTCTTTCAGGTTGTAAAGCATATTTTCCACATATTTTTACTTTTTGCATTTTTTTTGTCTTCCTCTCTTGCCTCATGAGTTTATTCTATTCTCATTTCATTGTGTTATTTTTTTCTGATCTTCAGGATAAAAATTTTCCTACTCTACACCTTTGATTAGTCCTGCTTTTTTTTTTGTGTCTGTTGGCAGATATCTACACTTCTGAAGTTGTCAGTGCAGCTTTTCTTTCCTGTTCCATCCTGTCGTCAAAAATTCACCACGTTCAGACGTGTTATTATTCAGAAGTGTTATTTCAGAAAAATATGGTATAATTCCTACCTCTGCATTTTCTTGACTTAGTGATTATCAAGGCAGATCAAATTAACTGTCCATGAAATCACAGAATCATAGAATCCTTTGGGTTGGAAAAAAACTTTAAGAACTTCAGGACCATTAGCCCAGCACTGCAAAGTCCAGCACTAAACCATGTCCTTCACTGCCACATATGCACATTTTAAAAATATCTTCTGAGATGATGATTCCAGCACTCCCCCGGGCAGCCCCCTCCTTGAAAAGGCTTTCCGTGAAGAGCTTTTTCCAAATGTCAAATCTAAACCTCCTGTGACACAACTTGAGACCATTTCCTCTCATCCTTTCACTTGTTATTTGGGAGGCGAGACCAACTTCCACCTGGCTTCAACTTCCTTTCCCTTCCGACATTCCTCCTAAGCCTCCTTTTCTCCAGAACAAGCACCCCCAGCTCCCTCAGCTCCTCCTCACAGGACTTGTGCTCCAGACCCTTCCCCAGCTCCATTTCATCCTCTGGACACGCTCCAGACCCTAAATGTCTTTGTTCCAGTGAGGTCTCGAGATCTCTCGCTGGTCAGAGTGACCCTGAGATATGTTAGGAAGTCTCTTTTCCCACCCTGTTGCTCGAAGAAGGAGTCAAAGCTCTTCACTTATTGGTGTCCAGGTTGTTTATTGTTCCTTACCCATCAAATTCTTTCTCCTGTCCAGCCAAGGTCCGCTGAGCAGGACAGTCAGAGGTCACTCTGCCTGCCCCCAGGGCAGTGTTATGTCTTTATACTAAAAACTACCTGTACAATGTTTACAATTACTTTCCAATACCTATCGCCTGTGTTAGACAGTGAGCTTCTACTCTAAAGTGCCAACATCACAGCAGAAGATGGAGGCCAAGGAGAAGAAGGAGAAAGGCTGGACATGCCCAGATTCCTCCATCTTGCCCCCTGAACCCCCATTCTAAAAACCCCAAAATCTATTTTTTCACTCTGTGATAAATTCACTATCATTCTACTTAAACTGTTGTGGTTTGCAGATCTTCGTTAAAGGTTGGTAACTTGGTCCATGGGTCATAATCAAAACCACAGGCATTTTGGGCTCTGTGCCAGGGTCTCTGAGACCCCTGGCAGGGGTCTTGGCTGCTCAGGACAGCCAGAGGATGTCCTGGGTTTAGGCAGTAAGGGGCCCAAAACTGGACACAGCTCTTGAGGTGTGGCCTCACTGGTGCCCAGCACAGGTGGACAATCCCTGCCCTGCTCCTGCTGCCACAATATTGCTGGTACAGGCCAGGTACCACTGGCCTTGTTGACCACCTGGGCACACCTGGGCTCGGGTTCAGCTCCTGTCCACCAGAATCCCCAGGTCCTTTTCCTCTGGGCAGCTTTTTAAGCACTCTGTTCCCAGCCTGCAGCACTGCAGGGGGTTGTTGTGACCTAAGGGCTCTCAGCCTTGTTGAACCTCGTACAACTGGCCTCAACTCACTGTTCCAGTCTGTCCTGATCCCTGTGCAGAGCCAGTATTTGATATACTCTGACAGCAAGTAAAGGAGATAATATTCTGTGACTATGTAATGTACTACACACATAATTTACTGAAGTCAATGGCATGTTGTTCTTTCCTTGCATGCCTGAATTTTAATAAACCTTACATGAGACTGAAATGTTATGGTTTATAGCTTAAACACCTTTGTGAAGGACTTTTCCCTGTTACAGCAAAACTGTACAACAAAAGTGGCAGAAAAGACCTGATTGGGGCCCTGACTAAGACCCTGCACTGTTCATTGATGGATATAAGATAAAGTGACACAGGTCTGGACTGTGGGAGAAGAATGCACTCACAGGAGGACCAGCCTTAGCACCTTCAGGATGAGACTGCAGCCCCTGGGTTATCAGCTGCCAGGCTGGCACAGACCCCCCCTTAGAGCAAAGTAGGGAGGAGGAGAAGTTTTGGGTGTGTGGTGAAAAAGCCTCTGGTGTGAGGCAGAAAAAACCCATCCTCCAGTGTGCACACCAGCTCATCTCTGGGCCCCTTCACTGCAGGAAAAGCCACATCCACATGAAGGACAGCCCAGGGGGTGTCATGGACCATGAAAGGCCCCCAAAAGAGACCCCAGACCCTGCACCAGAGCACTGCAACATGATGCAACATGTCCACAGTGTTGCAAGGGACAGTGTCAAACCTAGCACCCTTAGGGGAGGCATCTGGGTGTTCCCACCTGGCCCAAAAGTATATTAGTCCATGGGATTCTAAACTTTTGGCTGCAGGGCTGTGGGGACCCAACCACCAAGAAAATGAGATGGAGGAGAACAAGAAGATGTCATGGGGATGCTGGAAGGGTGATATGTTTCTACCTAACCCCTGTCACTTTCTGCCTGCCCCCCAACCCTTTCTATTTCTATTTCTATTTCTATTTCTATTTCTATTTCTATTTCTATTTCTATTTCTATTTCTATTTCTATTTCTATTTCTATTCTTTTCCTTCCTTCCTTCCTTCCTTCCACTTTCTTCTTGACTAACCTAATTTGGTTTTAATCAAATTTTGTGGTATATTTTGAACCTTTCTGGGTTCAACCTGTTTTATTCACAGATACTTAGTTTTCCTTGCTCTTCTGTGTTTATTTGGATGGTAACAGGTCTAAAGAAGAATAACAAAGGATTTTGTAGCAAACACATATCCAGGGCTGGAGGGTGAGGGCAGGCTCCAGTTTGTGCCAGGACATCTGTTAAAAGGAAACAACACCGTCTTCTTTTCTTGTGGTCTTGCCTGCTCAACCACTTCCATCTTTTCCCCACTTCTTGTCTTTGATCAGATTAAATGGCAATGTGGGAGAAACTGTACTCCTGAAAATGAGTTCTAGCATTGCTCTTAAAATGCTTGAAGAATATGTGAATCCCCAGCTGACGCGAAGATGGGACGCAGCTCAATTTTCCCCGCTGTTCACCTTGCAAATTAATATTTTATAAAGGATATTTTAAGTGAAGCAAAACTCCAGTTATGAAAGAGATTATAACATTGTGGTTGAGATTTTTTAATAAAAAATGAAGGAAAGTATAAGTTATGTAACTTGTATCTCTTCTTAAGTTATCAATTCATATTTTATAAAATAGATTTCTAAAACAAATTATATAAATTAAATGTTCATCTAATTTTTATTAATCTTACTCTGGGAATGGAGCAATGATTGCTTTGGTTTTAATTACTGAAAATTCAAATATGAACTGGAATATGTTAATCTGGGCTTGCCTTAAAGACCCATTACTTCAAACTCCCTGATTTCTGAAACTTTTTGAAGGATTTTCTGTACTGTTGGTCCTATAGCAGGTCTTCTCCATGGGGTTTAAATCATAAGATAATCAGAAAAAGAGGAAAGAGAAACTTTTAATGCAAACCTGCTTAAGAGCAAGTGAACACATACTTATGTTGGGTAAAACAAAAGCTCCCAGAAGTAAACACATTTTCTTTTAAATTCTGTAGTCTAAGGACTTCCAGAGTCCCTCAATCTGCACCTTCTCTGATGGTAAGCTTTCAGGATTTTTTGTCCATGAAATCATAAAATTTCATGTCCATGAAATCCAGAGCTTTTTTTCTTGGTTTTGGCATGCAGTTTGTTAGAGTTCATTAGTGAGGGGGAAAATGGTTTCTAAATTTAGAAGGCAGAGGGTATTTTTAGTAAAAGTCTTCATCCTTTCCAAACTTGTATGTTTGGGAAAATTTAGGGAATCACTTTATTCTTGAACATTCACTTACATTGCTGTACCTTTGCAAAATTGTGAAAAGGCTTGAAGTAACCTTTTTCTACCTCAAGATATCAATCACAGCTACAGAACAAGTCTCCCACAGAGCAGATACCTTGATCACTCAATAAGATTGCTACATGCTTTTTAAAATTCCTTCCACATCAATGGAAATCTTGATGATGGTGTCCTGTTCAGCTGTAAGGGGAGTCAAGGAAGATCCTTTTTAATAAATTTCTCAGACTAAAATAATTCGCAAACATGGACATTATTATATCTGAGAACCGTTTACTGATAGAGTATGGTCTTTACTGGAGGAGGATAGAAAAGAGAACAAAGAGGCAGAAAGAGAGATGTAGAGAGGAACAGGTGTCTTGGTTTGGAAAGACATGTGTTTACTAAGGAAGGAAGGAGCCTCTCCTGAAATGGAAAATGTAAATCCCCCCCCACCTTCAAATTGCTATAAATCTTAAATTAAGGGGTTCTCAGGAAAAAAAATATGGGAGCAGGATTAACCGTCCTTTACTAGGGAAGAAAATTAAAAAATAAAACAATGCAGTAAACTAAAACAACACTGACAGAGTCAGAACACAACCTGACACACTCTTGGTCAGGGTGTTGGTAGCAGTCCAATTGGAATTGTGGCTGCAGTCTTCCTGGAATGTCAGGTGTGGTTCTGTTGGAGCAGGGATCCTGTAGAAAGGAATAGTCTTCTTCTGAAGATCCAGTGGAAGAGAGCAGCTGTTCTTCTGGGAAAATCCAGTGGAGAAAGCCGTGCTGGTGTTCTAGAATCTCAAGGTTATATCCAGGTAGCATGCTTGGTTCACTCCTCTGGGCGAAGTATCTCACAATGGGATGCTTTAGTTCTTATCAGTCATTCAGTGACATTCAATAGCCTGCTATCAGCAGATGTCTCCCCAATTGGGTGTGGAAGAGATAAGGAAAACTGCCCACTTAACAGAAGACAACTGTCACAAAGATAGCAAATAGAATACAATTTGCTTGACAATCCAGGACAACAGGAGACAGGGACAGGGTTACCACAAGAACCCTGGGTGTGGTGCTGGTGGCAGCAGGGTGGATGGAGCATGTCTGCTGTGCTGAGCCTGTGTGGCTCCCCTGGCTCCCGCTAGGCATGGTTTGAAACAGCAGCAGGCTGTGTGTCTGTCCTGCTGGTGGTGATGAACCACAATTGCTGCAGGCTGGCTGCTGTGGGCTGGCTGCCGGGCAAGCTGGGAAAAGCAGCAGTGGCCGCTGGGCACAGGTGGTGGCAATGACCTGCCTTCGGGAAGAAGAGAAGCAGGGTGCAAGGACAGGTGTGGACAGAAAAGAGAGGCAGGGAAGAAGCAGCACTGCAAGAAGAAAGAGCTGGGGAAACTAGTTTTGCCAGGCTGACCCTTGGGTGAGCCCCAGTTCAAAAAAAAAACCAGGGGCAAAATCATGGTTTTTTTTTTTTTTTGTGCTAAGACTCCTCTCACAGCCTGATTTCCTGGACATTTTGTTCCCAGGGGTCTACACCACCAGCAAGGGGGTTGTTGCTTGCAGCCCGATTGTGGAAGCTTTCTCTGCCCTGGTTGGCTGACAGGTGAAGTTCCCTCAGAGACAGAGGTTCCCTGCCTATTCTGCATGGGCTGTCCATATTGTAAATGCACGGTGAGCCCTGTGGCAGGAAAGAATGATGCATCTGACTCCATGTTGTCAGAAGGCTAATTTATTACTTTATTATGCTATGTTATATTAAAGAATACTATGCTATACCAGACTAAATAATACAGAAAAGATACTTAGAGAATGTTAAAAAGATAATAATGAAAACTTGTGACTCTCTCCAGAGACCCGACACAGCTTGGCCCTAATTGGCCAACGAGTCAAAACAACTCACACCTGAGTCCACTCAGGCAATCACCTTGGGTGGACAATCTCCAAACACAACCCACATGAGCACAACACACAAGAAGCAAATGAGATAAGAATTGTTTTCCTTTTCTCTGAGGCTTCTCGCTGCCTTTCAGCTTCCCAGGAGAAAAACCCTGGGTGAAGGGATCATGTTCAGAGAATGGGAATGCCACCCTGTTCACTTAGAGACTGTTATGTCAGCGGTCTATGCCCCCTCTCCCGTCCGAGCTGTCCCCTCCACGTGGCACATGCTAAGGCTCCTTGGACACACACAGCCCCTATAGTAATTTTTCATCCCATGTCAGAAAATGAATTTATAACAAATGTGAAGCATAAATAAAAATTGACTTGGTTCCTCTCAGATGGTGAGGAGGGATGTGTAATTTTTATTTTCCTGCAAAGCATCACATCATTTCTTTGAAGTAAAGAGTTGCTAAGAAGATTAACCATGCTGGTAAGGGTCCTGGTAATGATGAAAGATGCAATGTAATATCCTGTTAGGAGGTTTCACCATTTCAGACTTATTTGAAGTTTATGTATTGAACAAACTCAGCTAATTTTATAACTGTGGAGTGTGCCTTGGGTGTGGATTTGGGAGAAACAGACTTGAAGAACCTCTGCATGGGTTGTCTCAGGAGTTGGTAGTTCTGGTGCTTCTGGCCAGAATCACAGGGATTGCCAAGCAATTGCCAAGTGCCTGCCATATGAAGAAATGTGATCTACTGCTAATTAAATGAATGAATGAAACACGCTACATTCAATGCTAACTAGCTATAAACCAAAAATAGCACGGCTGAATTCTCTTCCTCTCTCTTCATCCGTGCCATCATATTGTCAACACTGAATTACCTCCAAAAAGAGAGAATAGAGAGACTGTATTGTCCCAAAAAGCTGACACATGAATGTTCAAGTTTTATCTCTCATTTCTATTACAGCTGTTTTGTTTGGGTTTTTCTCCTGCCAGTAATAGGTTCTGTGAATTTGTCAAGGACTGTTTTCTTTATTGGAGATTCTATCACTTTTGCCTACAAAAGACAAAATGGCATTTTCTTAAAGAACTGAGATTTGGACATTAGGGTTTTTTCCTTATAGATTTTTTCAGCAAGAATGGATTTTGGAGAGGACATGGTATAAATAAAGAGAATCACTTGTTTTAGATAAAGTTAGATAGTAACCAAAACCCAATTTCTTAATCATACAAGAACTCTGAAAGGAAAACAAAGCTATGTTTATTGTCTTGTTTCAGGTTTTTTGCCCATTTGTATAAAAAATACAAGTGCTGTGTGGGCAAATATTAATGATTACCCTGACTGTGCAGATAGTTCAAATGACACAGAAAGATACTTTGAGAGATTGTCCTCCTTTAAAACTCAGAGTCTTTTCCTGCCTTTCCCCAGATGTAACTAACTAAACCAGCAGAACTAATTTATATAATGTGATTAATATTACTTCTGATCTTTTCCCATAATATTTGGAAAGAATAATTAATATCTGATGGAGGAATGACCATAATTTTTTTCAATAAATGTTAGCAATCAAAATTAGATATCTAGTCTAAACTAGTCCTGGCTTCTCCTACAGTCAGTGGAAAAATAAATTTCTTCCTGAATCCTTTGTCAAAGAGAGGTGAAGTAACTTTCCAGTACAGGTCCCTATCTCAACATGTCTGTTTGAGATGGCTATAGACTGAAGTGGCTTCTACTGGTAATGTCAAAGATTTACTGAGAAAAATTAACTGAAATAAAAAAACTACAATTAGTTAAAATGTAATTTTCACTCAATAAAGCAAATACAAGAAAAAGATTTTGAAGTTACAGAATCATTGACCTGTGAGAGATCATCAAATCTCTTTCCCTGTCCTAGGACAGGGTAATTTAGATGATAATCTTACTGCCAGGGTAATTTTCTACTCTGTTCTTAAGTTTCCTATGGGTAAAGACATGCAAATACTATCTTTATAGCTCTTTCATTCAGAAAAGGCTTAAGTCTTTGGACATCTGTAACACATGGACATTGTGTTCATTCCCAGTACTCATTTCTTTTGACTAGAACATGTAAAGAAGGATGAATTTAGTTGCTGACCAACCACCCTTTTTTCTCACTTTTGCTTGAAGGTTAGCATGCAGTCAAGAAGTCCAGAAAAGTGTAGGACACATTTATTTATTCTCAACCATTCCAATTATTGTTCCTTTCCTCAGTGTTTTACCATTTTGGTTCTCTATTGGTCACTAACTAGACTAGATCACTCTCGTTCATTGAGGTGTTCTTGACATTGAGGTGTTCTTGATTCACCTTCAGCTTGAGATTCAATGATGCATCTTGATTTCTTTACTGAATAGCTGCTGCCTAAAAAGTTCTGCATTGCCATATGAATTTGCCTGAGTGGCAGCACCTTGCTTTTCCTGTGTTAGAGCATCATGCATCTTTCATATCAAATATCTTCCATTTTTCAAGGTCATTTTGAGTCCCAAATTCCATCTCCTGTATATGAGAAGTCTCTTTCAAAGTGATGTAATTTGTGATTTCAATGAGCAGATTTCTTCATTCTGATTGTTAATAAAAATGTTGAAAACAGCAAAGGTCTTATCCTGCTTGATAACCTTTCATTGTTAATAGCAAAGCACTGAGAGGTGCTCAGATTTCCAATGAGTTCACAGCCCAGCATGCTATTTTCAGCTAGACCGTGCTTCCTTGTTTGCACATAACAATGTCATGAGTCAAAAGCCTTACTAGCATGGAAAAATGACATTTGCAACTTATTTTCTATTCCCAAATCTTATTGCCATATCGGAGAAGGAAATTAAATTGGTCTGACAGAGCTTTTTTCTTGACAAACCCATGTTAGCTTCTCCAAACCTCTTAAAAGACATTTTTTCCACTTGGTTGTTCAACTACCAGTTTCTTAACTGGAACTGAAATTGTCATGAGACCTTGGTTGTTTTCTAATAACCACAGAGCTTTGGGGACAGAAAAGTTCTGGACTGCTTATTTTTAAAAGTAAATTTATATTGATATATTTTTATGGGCTTTTTAGCAGTAAGAAAGAGACTCTGTAGGCAGACTTTCACCTTATAGCTGTTAGTGATTTATTTGATTACTCTCTGCAATGTACTGGTAGTTGAACTTTAAAACAACATATTTAGATGTGTTTTTTTACTATTTTATTGATTTCTTACACTTAGCATTGTCAATAAGTGTAACATATCTCTGAATACGTGATTATAATATGGGATATTCTAACATGAATAATATGAATAAAACTGTTTATTTCAGTGATTTCAATTCTAGGGCAAACCTACACATTTTACCATAAGTGTTATCATTTTGTTTAGTTCCCAAGTGAATAAATGATTATTTAATTAAAAATAAATCATAATAAAAGGCCAAGAAGAAATTGTAAGTGATTGCCTTTTTAATGCAATAAAATGATCTACTTTTCAGATGCTTTTTTGAAAATGCTGCTGAAAAACCACAACCATTTTGACAAATAGTCTTTATTTACAAAATAAAGATGATTATTCTTTATTAATAAAATGAAAGTGAAATGTATTTTTCTTTTTGTTCATACTGCACTGACTATCTACATGTTATTATAGCCGTCTGCTTGTGGGAAAGTCAGAGTAACACATACTCTGTAAAGATACAGCTCACAGTGGGCAAACTCAATGTCTCACAGAAAAATAAATCCATAATATTCAATAATCAGAGGGGAAGATAAGCCCTGAGAACAAGGTGTCTGAGATTAGTTTTATTTGCAGTTTGCAACAAATCACGCTGAAATATAGAAGAGATTCAAGAAATTAGTACAAAATGAAATTATGTGCTAAGGGGCTTTTCTCTTGTCCTTTGTTGAACATCTGTGGCAGTAATTTTCTAGTTTTACTGAAAAGGTTACCTTTGTATTCCAGGAATGTGAGAAAATTGTTCTTTAACAGATGCCTTGGTAATTTGTGTGTTTAGACAAAGCAGTCAGGTGGACTCTGTTTTGGAATGTGAACCAGTTCATCAAGAGGCAGACAGACCTACTCTTACTGTGCCTATTGGCTGTTTAAGATTTGGCAAGTGACTTATTTTTTACAGGTCACTTCATTCACGCTGCCCTTGAGTGTAAGATGGGAACATAAGAATAGTCCAAAGATTCATCTGGCTTTGTGTTCTCTTGGAGCAATGGGGAAGAAAGAGACATGGACCCCCTTATGCATCCAAAAGAGATCACTTTATTTAAGAAAACACCCCCCTTTTATACTTTTAGTTTCCCCTGGAAAGAACCAGAATTTAACAGAAGAAGGGCACCCATTGGCTGGCTCAGCTGCAGTCTGCTGTCCACACATCTTATAACCCAATCAGCTTCCCATTCATGTGCTGTCCACGCATTCCTCCTCACAACTGTCTCTTATCCCCCAACTGACTTCCAACTGTCCAGCCTGTGTCAGAATCCAGGAAATTCCTCTGGATGCCCTGGAGGACGCGAGCCCCTGTCCAGGGGGCTCAGAGACCTTGGTACAGAGCCCAAGACCCCTGTGCCTTTGATTTAGCCCTTGGAAAAAGCAATTACCAACCTTATATGGAGATTTACAAGCCATGAAAGTTTAAGTAGAATAATAGTTAGTTTGTCATGGGTGAAAAATAGATTTTTGAGGTTTTTAGAATGGGGGTTTGGGTTCCCAAGGTGGAGGATTTTGGGCGTGCCTCATCCTTTTTCCTTCTTCTTCCTAGTCTCCATCTTCTGGGTGATGTTGGCATTTTTAGGTTGGTTTAGAGTAGAAATTCACTGTCTAACATAAGTGATAGGTATTGGGAAGTTATTGTAAATATTGTGCATATAGTTTTTAGTATAAAAAATAACACTGCCCCAAGGATGGGCAGTGTGCCTCAACCCGACCTGTTAGATGGACCTCGGCAGGCCAGGAGAAAGAATTTTATAGGTAAGAAACAATAAACAACCTAGAGAATGAGAAATGAAGAGTTCTGACTCCTTCTTTGACCGCTGGGCTGGGAAAAGAAACTTTCTAATGCATCTCAGGGTCACTCTGACCAGTGAGATATTCCAAGAAGCCTGCAGCTGTGCCTTCACCACAGGGCCTTCTGGGGAGCATAAGCCTTAACCACTTTAACAAACACATCCCCATATCCCACATTCTCCTACTGACAGTGGTTAAGATTAGAGGCCTAGGGAAGAGAGGAAAAACAAGCACATGGTGACACTTCCCCAAACACTCCTTTAACTGCCAATAATTTATCGCTCAAAGGTTTACTCTTCTCTCTGCCATCATAAAATATGGTCCTTGTTTCACAGTCACTTAGAGAAGTCTTGAAGAAGGTTAAGGAACAACCCTGGGCTTCTATATAATTTTTGTCCTTACTCTTACATGAACAGTATTTAATTCCATTGATCAGTTCTATAACTACTTCAGAATCCCACTTTTTCACATGATATCATCTCACCTATTAATAGTGCCTAAGGTGGATTTTGGATCTTCTCTCCATGTCTGAAGGCTACCTGCAGGAAAATTCTTTGCAGGATAGAATTGCAGATCTGGAGTGCTGGAATGACAATAAATTGTAGTGAACCACATTTTTTGCAGATTGCGTCTTAGTTTATTAGGAAGATGGACTGGTGCTCACACAGTCTCTGATATCCCTACCCTTAATTTTTAGATAACATTGTAGCGTTAATCATTCCAGTGTCCCCATACTTTAATCTCTGTTTTCTTTTCTACCAGAAGTGATTTGAGCAATTTGGCTCCTCAAGCATGACCAAACAGATTGACAAAAAGCCAGGAAGGTGAGTTTCACAGCATGTTATCAACTAACATTTGAGATTATTTTGACAAACTGTGGGCTAAATATGAAAACATATTTCAGTCATTATTTTTAAATTTTTACAGTATGGAAATGGCATTGACTCTCCTACAGTTTTTTGTAGCCTTTTTTCAACCATGTCATTTTTGAGGCTACTTAATGTAGCAAAGTGCTTCAGTGGAATTGCAATGCATGTTCCCACCTGATCATCTTCTGAAAAGAAAGAAGTTGAGGCATGAAAAGCCTCTTAACAAAAGTTTATAATACAGAATTTTGTTTTTCAAAGTGACTTTGCCATTGACAACCAGCACTAAACTCCAACAGCACATACAAATAAGAAGAGGGTTTCTTTATCAAAATGCACTATATGACTGCAGTTTTTGTAAACAGCGGCAGATTAGACCATGTATTTTTGCTTGCTGTGTGACAAAATCAAAGAGTTGGTATTGATTAAGGACAATTAGCTCTGGAAGAATCAGTTATTTAATTTTAAAAAGTCAGCTTTAAGCTAACAGTAGATAGAAGGTGAGAACAATATAATTACAGTATAAATACTCAAATTTGATTTTCATCTAAGCTATTAGCAAAGCCTTTAAAACTAATTTCTCATTGATTATGTTCTCTTCTTTTTATAATCCAATTTAAACTTTTAGACATGGATACATGACATTGGAGTGTCAGGTAAATGCCAATGAAATAAATCTTCTATCTTTCCTATTAAAAATGTCTGATGCTGTTTTTAAGTGTAATATTCAGCCAATAAACATAAAGACCCAACAGATATAGACACTGTTGTAAACACAAAGCATTCCAGTAATACAAATCAGGACCCTTGAATAAAATGAATAATGATTTAAAAAATGACATTACCTTAGAGTAATTCATAAAACAAAAACCGAATCTCTGCATTTTTTCTGCTTTTCAGATTCATTGGAAGAGTCAAATGATTTTTTAAAGTATCTTTCTCTCTAACCTTTAGGACTTGAAATGTCTATGAGTAGTTTTTGTGTAATCAATTGACTAGAACACCTAAGTACCAATTAAAAGAGGTAGAATATGTAAAAAGCAAACAGTAATCATAAAAGAATAATTGATAAAATTTCTGTGAGTGTCTTTCTCGTAAAAAAACCCTTGGAGTTGACCACTTCCCTTAATGAATAAGCATATTGTAAAATTTTTGTGCCACTTGCCCAATTTGGATTTATAGGATGTAGAATTCTTTACCTTTATGAGATGCTTGGATAGAGCTGGAAAAATTAATTAAGACTTTTTAATTTTTTAAAGAAAAAAGCTATGAAACTGATCTTCTGCTGCTCTTCTCACTGACTTTATAGTGATGACCTTCCTTTAAATAATAATTTTCCAGATTAATCTAAACTTTCTAAGTTTCTGTCTAGCTCCAAGCTCAAAATGGGCAGTGATACATAAAAAAATGGGTTTGGAATTAATCCTTTGATGCAAACAGTATGTGGAATCAGGGTGAAAGTATATGGAAGGTCGATGTATGGACAGGTAACCTTGGAGGAATGCTGAGACTGAGCATGCAGGCAGGGGATTAGGAAGGACAGAGCCCAGATGGAATTGAATCTCTCAAAGGATGTCTGAGACAAGAAGAATGGGGTGATAAAGTCACCAGGTGATAAAAGGAAGACCAGAGAACATGTCAGTGCACAGCTGAGAGAGGCAGGAGACTTGGTTACACAGAGCATGGTAAAGGCTGAGGTATTGAATATCTTCCTCACCTCAGTCCGTACCAGCAAGAGTGGTTTTCAGGGATCCAGACCTCAGAAACCACAGGGAAAGTCTGGAGCAAGAAATGCATGCCTCTGGTGAAAGAGGATCAGGTTACAAATCTTCAGCAAATTACACATGCATCAGTGCAAGTGGCCTGATGGGATGAGTGCTGAGGGAGCAGGTTGATGTCCCTTAAGAGGCAATTCATGACAATCTTGGAATGATCATGGCAACTGGGAGAGGAGCCTGGAGAATGGAGGGAAGAAAGTGTTACTCCTAACTTCTGAAAAGCCAGAAAGGAGGGCTTGGAACTGTAGAGAATTCCGCTTAACCTCAAAGCCTGGGAAGGCGATGGATCAACTAATCCTGAGAACCATTTCTAGACATGTGAAATACAAGTCCAACAGGATTCACCAAGAAGTCATTCTTTACCAATATTATGACCTTCAACAATAAATTGACTGTGCCATTAGATGAAAGGAGAGCTGTGGATGACTTTGGTTAGAGTTTTATATTTTCCCCCTTAAGATCCTCACAGAGAAGCTGGTCAAGTATGAGCTGGATGAGCAGACAGTGGAGGTACCTTGGAAAATGGCTGAATGGTCAGATCCAGAGGGCAGTGATCAGTGGCATGAAGTCCAGTCAGGGAGCAGTAACCAGAGGTGTATCCAAGTTGTCCATGCTAGGTCAGATCTTGTTTAGTGTTTTCTGTAATGATCTGGATGACGTGGCAGAATGTATCCTCAGCAACTTCACTGATAAAGCAAAACTGAGAAGAATGGCTGATACACCAGAAAGTCATGCTGCCACTGAGAGGGACCTTGAGAAACTGGAGAAATAGGGTGAGGAACCTCATGGAGCTCCACACAGGGGCATTACAAACCCTTTACAGTAATAAATGCTGGGGGCCACCTAAACTGGACACATCTCTACAAAAAAGGCCCCTGGGGGCCAGGATGAACATGAGCCATGAACCTCAAGGCAAAGAAAGCAAATGTTATCCTGGGCTGCACTGGGAATAATGGGAATAGTGTAGCTGGCAGGTGGAGGGAGGGGATTCTTCTCCTGTACTCAGGACCGCTAAGTTAGTACTTAGAGTACTGAGTATATTCAAAGTATTTTGCAATACTTGTGAGTTCTGGGTTCTCCAGCACAATAAATCCATGGAGCTTCTGGACAGAGTTCAGTGAAGGGCCAGTAAAATGACTAAGGAACTGGAGCATTTCTCATATGAAGAAAGGCTGAGAACTCTATGATCTCAGAGGGGATCTTATAAATTAATTTGAATACAGGAAAAGTGGGCCTAGAAGTACCAAGACTCTTTACAGTAGTGTCTAGTGACAGGAGAAGAGGCAATAAACAGAAACTGAAGCACAGTAACTGTAGGAATAGTGTTGTGGGTTTTTTTTTTTACTCTGAGGTTGACTGAGCATTGGAGATGATTTCTCAGGGAGATTGAGGAGTATTGTAGATATTCAAGAGGTATTTGGACATAGTCCTGGAAAACCTTCTCTAGAAAATGCTTCTAAAGCAAGATTACTGGACCAGATGATCTCCAGAACTCTCTTTAAACTTCAGCCATTTTGTGGTTCTGTGACTGACATGCAGATAATGACAGTGAGGAAAACCATCATGTCCCTTGAATTTTTTGAGTTAGGCAGGATAAAAGCTGTATGTTGCCTCTCCTCACAGGATGGAGAAATGGAGCACCAAAGAAATTACTGAGGTAGTTTTTGAGTCTGCTGTCCCTGTAGATGAAGGTTAACATCTGGAAGCTGTAACTCATGGTATCCTTTGCCCCTCAACCATAATGCTGAATTTGCCCAAGGGCTGCTTTCCAAAATCCTTGTCCAAGGGATACAGTTATTTGGGAGCAGTCAGATCATATTTTTTAAGTCACTATCTCTATACACTATTGTTATTATAATTAAACCATATTTACTACAGCAGTTCCAAAGCACCTGTCAGGTCTGAATTGTCATCATTCTAAGTAATGTAAGTGCAGACCTATAGACAACTGTCAGTGTGAACAATTTACAATTTGTGGACCATGGTTGTAAAATTTATACCTCCAAACAGCAGTATACCTTTCCCCCTTTCTCTTCAATAAAAAATAATGATGTGTTTTCAAATGTATGCACAGAAAAATAAATAATTTATCTCTCTGGCCCACAGAACTTAAAGCATTTAAAACTACATAACTCAGGATTTCATGAACACTGCTGTGCTTTCTGAATGAATATTGAATTTCATGTTATCCTGGACCCTAATGTGATAGAATACATTACAGCACTTTGTGAATTTATGACTACCTGACTTTTCCCCATACTAACCAAGACAAACTATCTTTTATTAATGGATGAAATGCTCCGTTTTGACTCCTTGAGTTGCAAGGTTCAAGAAATCTCATTTGAGCACAGACAGAAAGTTGATTCAATAAAATCAAGAAGAAATTATATTGAAGGCTTTTGTGGAAAAACTATAAAGGTAATTTCTTCGAAATTTGAGAAAGCAACTCTGTCTTGCATTTTGGTGTCAATCCCATGAACCATGAACATCTATTTATTTTCCAAGCAAAAAATTTTATGGACTAAAAGAGCTAATATAATTTTTTTTTTTTTTCATTTCGATGTCACTCCTTTCATATCATCTAAGGCTAAAGAAGTCTTTCCACTGTGAAGAATCTAACTCTGGAGTGACATGACAAAATTACATCTTGAACTGCATCTGAAGTTGAGTCACATACATTCAAAAGAGATGAGCACTGATTTCTGTTGAAACTGGGGCAAGCATATTGTCCCCACCTAGAAAATATTACTCAAAATATTCAGCATATGCATAATTATTTTTTTCCAAGTCTAAATACCAATGTTTCCCATAAAGTAATGTAATGCATGAAGAAATCCTGCTTTTTTCTTGCAAAATTTTGTCACTGTTGGTAAATAATGCTTGAAAATTCACATCAAGATCTATTATATTAGAAACTAGATTTAACTGCTTTAATATTTTGTGCCACAGGTGGACGTCTAAGATTTGAGTTTTCATTTTTTTTGCTAACTTCTCTTCATGCCTGTATCATTCCCATAGGGAACACAAATCAAATTGTCTGTTTTCAAATTCTTTTGCCAGGACCTAATCAAGGAATTAGAAGCCTGGCTTGTGGATGTTGTCAGCCATGATCTCCATTCTCATTCTTAATTACAAAATTAATGTACCACAAAAATCATTAGAATAAAATTTAAATTACTGTGAGAAGCTAAGTTACTATAAGACAGCTCTTATTTCATTAAACAAAACAAAATAAACAGATAGAAAACCACAACAAAACAAATAAATTTTGGGAAACCAAGTGACAACAAATCTTTTGTACAAAATCATGCATAGATTCAATTATACATACAACTTGACAGTGACAGTTGTGAACAATAATTATTTTCATTGTTAAAATGGAGTCAGGAGGTTAAAATTAAACAGATTTATCACTGACTCGATGAAAGAGCTGCAGTAGAAGCTGGATGTTTGAAACAGTATTTTATATTTATATCCTCCTGAAGTTGCAATTTCCTTCTGATGGTCTAAATATGGGCTTCAGCATGAACATCTGAACACACAAGAAACTCCTCTGTGTGTGTGAAGCCTAACTTCATGTAAGTCAGACAGCATATGACATGTGAGAAAAAGTTAACTTTCCATTTCTCCCATCAGATTTTAGTACTATCACAAAGTTCAATACTATGAGAATTAAATCCATGCACAATTTAATCTGCGCTGAACTCTAAATTAGTAGACTAATGATACTTTATTGATGATGAAACCGGAACCCAAAGTTCTGCTTTTGCTCCTGCCTCTGTAATTCTTACTGTCTTTTTATCTCCATCAGAGCTGGGGAGGATTCAGACTGGCATGCATGGCTAGAAATTTATCCCAATTTACATAAATGATTGAGGGGATTTGACCTCCATTTCTTGTAGGAGCATGATGATGAGTTCCAGGAATAATAAAGTAAAACTATTTGCCTGGAATAATAAAAAGGCAAGAGAAGATTGTTTTAACATCTGGCCAGACGATATGTATACAGATTATCTGCTGGGACAGAAGACACCTTAGTCTTAGACTCTACTACCCTGTTGCTGGGGGGGAAATATCAGAGCAGCAGGATAAACCTTTCTGTACAGGCCCTTAATTGAATGTTCCTACAATGCATTCCCAACTGCCTCTCCTGCACATTTTATACGTCTCAGCTTTTCACGACTATATAAATGGGAATTATTCACTGTGGAATTACTGGGAAATGTGCAGTGGATGCAACAGCAGAGAATTACTGGCCTCATAGTAAAGGATAGGAAATTATAAATATTCTCTTGAATCTTTCATGTAATATTCTTCCTATCCAATGCATTTTCTAAAACACCTTAACAAGCACCAATGCTTTGGATTTTCTTTTTTTTTTTTTTTGCGTACACAGAAGGATTCAATATATTTTCAGAGAGAAAAAGAGACTTTTCTATTCTCTTGAGCCAACATTTATACATTCCAGTGTTTATGTAAATCAGGAAGCAAGCAATCTCTGAGATGACTTCACCCTCTTTTATTCCTTGTATTCCCTAACTACTCCCTTGAAGAGACCCTTTCTTGTACTTTCCTTGAAGAACCCCAAATATTTTGTAAAAGTCTAAAGTTTATGCCAAGCTATATTTGTGATTTTTGCTAAACTTGTTTCCATCCACACAATTGAATCTCTTTTCTGTGTTAGACACGAACTGATGGCCAGATTCAAATGAAATATCAGCACAATTATATTGACTTTATTTAGACTTTACATATGAGGAAAGATTTTGGTTTTCAATTCCCATTACAGCAATACTTATTACCAAAGGTGGAAGTATTTGTCTTGATAATTGCGTTGTTTGTTGGCTTCATTGTAAAAGTAATCCAATAACAAGGATGAGGTAGGTATTTCGGGAAGCTGCATGAAGCCTTGAGAACTGGAAAAAAAGTGAGGCTTTCTGAATTTTATCCACTTCAGTCTTGCAATGCTGAAAATTTACATACCCCTCATTTTCTTCTATTTTTTCATTTCTTTAGCAGTAGATTTTTAAAATTTATAGAAACAGCTAAGGTTGCTTTCAACTGTTAATGTTTAATAGCCTTAGATAATTATATTTTCTTTTAAATGACATCTTAAAATAATTTAGGTTGACAAAGACCTTAAAATTATCAAGTCCAACTGTAAACCTAGCACTGCCAAGTCCACCACTGAACCATGTCCCTAAGTGATGCACACATCTATGCACCTTCTAAATACCTACAAGGATTGTAAGTCTATTCCTTCCCTGGGAAGCCTGTTGAAGTGTTTGACAACCTCTTGCATGAAAAAATTTTTGCTAATATACAATCTAAACCCTTTGTGTTTTTAATCAATTCCTCAAACTTTGGTGGTAATATTAGCAATGCTAATAGTTAGACATCACAGCAGCTTTGCCTTCTTTAATCATTATCCTCTGAGAAACTATTAACTGCTGACCCCAACAGTGCTTTGGAGATGCAGAAACAAAGTCCAGTGATTTGTCCAAGGCCTATGGTAAGCCTCTCATATGAAATTCATTGTCAAATAACCTTGTTTAACTTTACCTTTCTAGGTATTTCTTCCTAGCCCACATCATTACCAGATGAATTTATTTACAATAAAATGCAATGACTTGAATTACTATGTCATTCCTTAGCTACTCTGTTTCACATAGCTGTGAGTTACAGAGATGTAGATAAATCTTATCTTCATCATTGCTTTTCAAAACTCCTAATTAATATATCCACTTGCTATCATTTCCCACAGTGATAATGGTTTCTGAATGCAGCAGCACAGCATGAGGTTCTGCAGCAAAGCAGTACAATTTAAATGTCCTTCTAGCAAGAAAACAGAGCTTGTCACCACTATAGAGAAGACTTATATTTACAAGTCTTCCATTTGTGACACCTTATTTTGGAGAAAAGTAGCTACTCAGAATCACATCTATATTAAAGAGTAAGCTGAAAAACCTAACTTGGAAGAGTTTGGAGTGCTGGTTTTGACAGGAAGTGATGCAGATTCAGGGCTGATGAGAAAAATGGAACTGAATTGGAGCTGAAGGTGTAAAATTATCCATAAGACCACTCAGTGACCGCATTTCACACATTGCTGGGGATCTACCCCACTGTTGTTGCTAGATCTTTCAATTTTACAGTCTCTTCCATAATATTTTCAGTCTTCTCAAATCAACTGTGACTTATGTTGTTACATCAGAATCTCTATCTTCTTACCTTCATTCAAGTAAAGAAAAAAAAATACAGAAAAGAAAACCTGTACCAAAATACCCATAAAGATGTGAACCCATAAAGTGGTGGCAAAATTTCAAAGATATAAGACTTCTCCTTAGGTCAGATACAAAACATTACATGTCAATTTGGCCCTATTGGTACTGTCATGCTTGTTTTTCAACACAAGAATTCAATTTGTGAGAAGAGCTCCGGAATTGATCCTGTGATAACAAAAGATAAAAATATAGGTGAATTTATAATAAAGTTGTTATTGTAATGCAGGCTATGAGGCAACAAGACCTTTTCATCTAGTGCATATTACAGATGGATAGAAGCTTTTCTTTTAGTACTTTTATTCAATGACAGTATTGTTACATAAAGAAATATAAAGATGAATGATCTGATTTTCCCCTCGCTTTAGTGCTGTGGCAATTGTCATGACTTCCAAATTGTGCTGTAAAGTCTATGTTGGGTTTATACTTCAAGTTCCATTATGTATCTTCTACATGAGTATTTTAAATTCAATTGAGCCTTATGGAATTTGGCTCACTTATCCTGCTTTCACTGGTTTGGACCTAGTATTTTTTGTAGATTTCTGTCTTGGGTAACAGGTTTTGAAATGTAGCAAGCCTGTGCAATTCTATTGAGGTGGGTTTTTTGGCATTTCAGTAAAATAAGTAACTAACATATTCCAAAAGTTTGACTGCAGCATATTCTTGTGATATTGTTCCCCTCAAAGAAGTCTCAATCAAAGCAATATTTTACATCAATGTGTAATTGGCAAACACACATTATTTTCTCCCTATATTTTGATGAACCCTTTGGGCACATATTGCTTTGTCAATGACTATATTCAATTCAATCCAAGGTCATAATATTTTGTTGCTAAAACCAGAAAATAAAAAGGTACTTAAAAAAAACTCCCCACAGGCACTACTGCCTTATTAGAGGCTCTACATAAATCTCTTTTGGATCAAGGATCATTGACCTGATAAAGTGCAATAGAGTTGATTGCTCTTGCTTTCCATGTTGATGTCATAAAGGTGCATTAATTGAATAAATGCATTAAAGCTGCATTTCTCTGTTGGTTAGTGTGGGCCTCACAAAATAACTATTCATATTATTGTTAGGATTGAGACCACCTAGATGAGGAGGTCATTACTTTGAATGACACAGCTGAAGGTGTTCTGCTCATTGGGGCACAAATCACGGGACAAAAAAGCAGGAGCTGTACAGCTGGATGTCTGGCTCTGAATTAACAGGCCAGAAATAGGCCAATATGGAACACACCATGAAGTTAATGAAGTTAATGAAAGTTAAGTTCTTTCATTCCTGCTCTTCAGATTTGGTTATTGCTGAGATTACAGCCTGCTCTCCTTCCCGGAGTCACTCACTGTAGTAAAACTTCTGCCTGGAGAAAGTTTTAGTTCTCCAAAACTGAACTTGATGTCAGGAGCATGACCAATCCAATGTCTATGATTAGTCCCACTAATGATTGAGCTTGCTGATAGGACTTCTGAGGTGAGTTAAAATTCACTTTGAGTCAGCCAAAGCAAGCAGAGTGATTTTCAGGGAGACTGGAACACTCTAATGACAGAATAAGGGTTATATAAGGCCAAATTGTAAAAAATGGTACTTAAAGAGGATGATGAAGTACTTTTTTCAAGATGAATGCTAAACCAAAACATAATTGCAAAGTAAACTAAAATAAGAGTTTAAAATATAGTTCAAATATATTCCTGAATTCTTAATTTCTGTTCCATTAATTCCCCACTCTGTGCTCAGTTAGCAAATTAATTTTGGCGCAATTGTAAAGAATAATTACTTACATTAAAGCTGTTTAGAGAAATCAAAGTTATTTTTGGGGAGAGAAACCCTTAAATTTAATCAAAAAGCAGAATAATGCAAATGTAGTAAAAGGTTAATGCACTTAGGCCCATTAAAATTGTCCAGATGTCAAAACAGAACTAAAAGAGCAAATAATAAATATGTTGTCACTAAAAAAAAAGATACTGAATAAGTGCAAAGCTTTTTCCCTACCTACTTAAAGGATTTTAGTTCTTTAGAGATGAATGCAATTAAATTTACCTAAAAGTAATAGCACTTGCTATTTAAGGTTCATTTCCAGCAAAACCAAAGGTCATACCAAGCACATATAGTAGTTGTAGTTGGGAGTCTGGGCTGGAAGTAGTCTAGTTTAGCCTATTGCACAAAAAAAGTACATTAATTTTCAGTAAGTAATATTTTGGAGTGAATGTAACAATAGCATATTTAATTGCAGTTTTTCCTTTAAAATGTTGCATAGAGTTTTACTATCCAAACCTGATTATGGTCTCTGTAAAATACATCTCAGATACAGAAAGGGACAGAGATTTTGGTCAGCTATAGATAGGGGAGATTCAAAGTAAGAGATAATTTCCATGACAATTCACATTCTTATCAGCTAAAGCAGGTAAGAATGTAGGGTTTCAGAAGGCAAGATATTAGGCCAAGACATGAGTATAGCACTGAGAAACAATTAAAATGCATATGAGTTTTGTGGAATAAAAATCTACATTTTAGCAAAAGTTGAAAAGAGAGTAAAAACCAGCAGCAATGTTTTGCTCTGCATGAATATTTTAAATTAAAAGAAAAGTCTTGCTTGGCCTTCTCAGTGAAAAGAGGATACAGTAAAAATTATCAATATATAGAAACTATACTTTTAAGCAAAAGAAATTATTTCAGCACCCATTATTTAAATAATACTCTTTGTTTAAATAACATCTTTTGGGATGAAGTGAATTATTTATTCAATTTATTCCAATGTATGTTCCAATTCTTCTTAAAAAAGCCCCAATTTAAATCATTTTTTCAAATACAAGAAAAGCAAAACTAGAAGTATTTCTCTTTGAGTTTCAATGTCTTTATTTTATAATAAAGATCTTTTTATTATGTTAAAGCAATAGAAGGAAAGAGTACAAAAAAGGGTAAAAGAAGATGCTGGCAATTAAAAGAATATCTTCACAACATAATTCAGTGTCTACTGAAGCCAATAGGGTTGCAGACAATAAAATTTTTTTTAATAAACATATACCTTAGTGGTCTTTCATACTGGTTTAATTGCTCTGTTTATTTTTCTTAATAATAATGTGTTCAAATACCTGTCTATTCTTTTCTAACAAGTTAAGCTATATGACAGTTTATAATCTCAGAAAGATTTTTACATTATTTATTTACTAATATTTCCTAGTATTTTAAAATATTTTTTGAACTATAATTCAAATTGCCAGAGTATTTCACTTCCAAGATGACTTTTCATTATGTGGACCTGGTGGAACTTCATTTCTTCTTTAAGAACTTCTCTTTACTTTTGTGTAATTAACTCAATTTATTCTTGCAGCATTCAAGCAAGCTTGTTAAGTCATTGATTATTGAAAAAAAGAAAGAAACTTTTTCTTTTCATCCCCCCCCTCCCCCTGCATTTAAATGCTGTCTGCTGTGAATATCTCACTGCTCTGGAAAGGATTCTCTTCAAGCCATGAAAGAAAACTCTTCAGGCTTGAAAGACTAACAGTCATAGCTATTGTGCCTGATCTGTCAAAGCAATATCTCAATGGTGCAAAAACTTCCATCTGCATCAGAAATCCATTAGTCAGTGAACTTTAGTGACACAGCGAGCACAATGGCTGGATGAGCTTCTGTACTACTTTGCCTGTTTTCTTCACTTCCTATTATACACATGATGGCTAAAAATATTGACAAAGCATGAATGTGCACTTTATAGAGTATATCCTCTAAAATTTTGGACTAAATTAGCACACAAGGCTAAAGGTTTTGATACATTATTAATGGCAACTGCAATGAAAAGACATTAAAAAAATATTAAGGGTTCCCCCGCCTCCACCCCTGAGCACAATGATGACTTAGGCTCCCCTGGAACTCCTCAGGCTTGATTCCTGAGTGCTATGATGAGTAATCTTGGTCATCTCTAGGGCTGGAAAGTTTTTCTCCTTCAATGCAGAATGAAATAAACTGATTTGTCTTCTTAGGGTGACTCTACTCGTTCTTGAGCTGCATAGGATGGAAGGAACAGCAAAGTGACTTTTGGAAAACATCATAGAAGTGCAAAATTAAAGTCTTTAGCATCTAAAACCTTTTAGTTAAGGTTCAATACTTTGCTGCTAATGATTGTGCATCAGGAATAGTTCATTGTTCATAAAGTAATGCTTTGACAGATGATATAAATATTAAACATCAAATGATGAGTGGACTGGAGGCAAAGGAAGGGGCAAGCAGATGATTTCCTCTTTGCATTTCCATTTAAGACCTGGATTCTAGAGACTGTGACAAAAAAAGAAAAAGGCAAGATTTTAGTTTTAGTTTTTTCCACAATGCTCCAATTTTTTCTTTTAAAACTTTCACAAACAGTCTCAATCCCTCTAAAATCCTCATTGTTTTGAAAAACTTTAAATTAATGGTTTCCTTTTTTTATATACACAAACATCAAATTATTTTTAAAGTTGCTAAAAGTATATGACATTAATCATTGCTACTGAAAATATCTTTGTAGAAGCAAATGCACTAGGACAGTGACATTAAGTTCCATTAATATAAACAAGTATAAATAGATGAGATTTCACTACCTGGTCTCTTTCACCTATGGATTGTTGATGTTTACAGGTGCAAGGACAAATGGCCATGATGAACAAATATTAAGTATAATTTGGTCATTAGCTTTTCATGTCAATGTTTTTGTGGTTTGTACAGTTACATTATTAATACAGAAATTCCATCTGCTTTAAAAAATATTGTTATTCTGTACTTTACATAATTTAGCTCTTTACATAGTGTATAAATATATACTTTCTAAAAGCATATCTGGCAAGTAGAAAGTCATGTCTGTTTTGAACAAACAGAGTTCTCCAGACTATTAGAAGTGTACTATGGAACTGTGGTCAACTGGATTTTATGCCATTTGCAATGCCAAGGGAAACAAAGCATGCTGTACTTTGCCACTACATCAGCCTAATTCTGGGAGACACACATTATGTAGTTAAGTATTTGAATGCTGGAAGTGAAGAAATAATAGCTACACATGCAGGTCATTTTATTCAGGAGCTGTCACTAGAAGGGCTGACATTTCATAGACACTAGAGTGAAGAGACCGAGTACTGATCCATAAAATTAGAGCAAATGAATTGAAATTGATGGACCCCAAAAGGTTCAGTGCTTCTGCCTTAACTCTTTCCAATGACTTCTGGCTTAGAAAGTGCATTGACTTTAATACCTACTGTAAGTATGGCAGGATTTAAATTTTAATCATTCTATCCATTTCATAGTTTCATGCTGTCAAATTATGTTAGACAGTATAGCTGATGATAAATCTAAACCATTCCTTTCTTGCTTTCAGAGATGCCCTCAATGTCAATGGTTACATACAAGCAGAAGTGACAAGACTGAGCTGTGCAAGGTTATCTTTTCGACTACCTAAGAAACCGAAAACTTCCCATGAGACATACTTGAAATGAAATCTCCAGTGCTCAAATTTGTTACTCCTATTCCCTTACCTGATATAAAATTCTAACATTAACAGGAAAATAATGTGTCCAAAAAGCAATGGAGCTGGGGAAGGGTCTGGAGCATAAGTCTGATGAGGAGCAGCCAAGGGAGCTGCAGCTGTTTAACCTGGAGAAAAGGGAGCTCAGGAAGGACCTGGTCACTGTCCACAACTGCCTGAAAGGAGGGTGCAGCCAGGTGGGGTTCAGGCTTTTCTCCAAGTAACAAGCAATAGAACAAGAAGAAATGGGATATTAGTAAAAAACTCTTCACTAAAAGTTTAACAAGCATTGGAAAAGGTTGCCCATGGAAGTGGTTGAGTCAGCATCCCTGGAGGAGTTTAAAGGCCATGTCTTTGTGGCTCTTAGGGACATGGTTTAGAGGTGGGCTTGGCAGTGCTGGAGGAATGGTTGGGTTCAGTGATTGTAAGGGTCTTCTCCAACCTAAAAGTTCCGTGACACTTGCAGCAGACACCAGTGTGTATAGGCACATATATAAGTATATACAAATATGCATGCATATATTTGCTTTATGAAACCATCCTGTGCTTTGGGTCAAACTAAAGGTCAGCACGCTGTGAATGCAATCAAATTTCTTAAGTCTAGTAGACATTTAGTAAATTTGAAAGTGTGATTGTCTTGAGAACTATGTAAGAATTTCACACATATTTTTCCCATCTTCAACTTAAAATAGGAAATATATCTTTAGAGGATCACTGAATAAGTTGGAAAGGGACCTGGAAAGATCATCTGGTCCACCTTTTGGTGGGAAAAGGAGCTGAGGTGAGATTGCCCAACATTGTCCCCATCTTGAAAAAGTCCAGTGACTCTGCCACTGTCCTGGACAGGTTGTTCCATAGAGTGTCTGAATTTATTGAGCAAATATTTTCTTATTTTGAGATTAAACCCCTCCCAGTGCAACTTCTAGTCATTGCCTGTTGTCTTCTCCATGTGTTCCTCATGAAGCTGCCACCCTTTAACTCCTGACTGTTGGGAGGAAAGGGTTAAAACCAGAAGATTTGACAAGGAGGGAATAGTTTCTCCCAAAGTGACCTTAGGGGTGGGAATGCTAAGAACGTCAGTGTGGGAAAACTCCATTTATTATGTGAGCATTGTCCTCTGCCTGTTTTGAGAAGTAGAATTCCTGTGTAGAGATCACACCCTCTCACAGACCTGGCTGAGACTCCTGCTGGGGAGAGAGAGACCAGAACAGCACAGCCTCGAGATAAACTTCTTGGGGACTGAGCCCTTTGATGTACTGGGGCAGGCAGGGCCCCCCACCCTGCTGTCCCATGGGATAAGCAGACACTAATGGAGCCTGTGTCCCTGGGTGTCTGTGCTGCCCAGAATCACTGGTGAGGGAATTGAATAAATCTACTCTTTGCATTTCACTGTGGCTTGGTGGTCACCCTGGTCACTGCACATGGAGATTAACACACCAGCCTACTGTGATGAGATGCCCCCTTGAGTCTTCTTCAGGGAGCAAAGACCTATGACCTTCCATGTGCTCTCACAGAGTAAGTTCCCCAGTCCTTTAATCATCTTTGTGGCCTTTGGATCCTCTCCAATCCAAAATAAATTATTACTATTGATTAAAATAATTTTTCTAAATATCTAAAGCTGAATATGAAATTAAGAATAAGAAGAAAAGTTATTTTTCTGAGGAAAAAAAATGTCCATTTTCTTTTAATTAAACTTAAAATGGGATCTCATATAGAGAATTTTAATGAACTGGGACAAATATTTTCTACTAAAATTGGGAAATTTGCAAACTAAATGCCTCACTAAAATGTTTCTATTCCAATTTGACCATTTTTTTAAGAGTGTGTTTTAAAATCCTTGTTAGATCTCATTTATAACAAGAAAAACTCCAACTAAAACAGAACTACAAATTCACATAAATGACTGTGGGGAAAAAATTACTATTTTTTTCACATTAAAAGCAATAAATGCACTGAAAGATAAATTGATTGTGCAGTGTCCCATGAGAAGTCTGAGAGAAGCAAGAATTGAACCTGCATTTTAGTCTATGACCTTAGCTGTAAAAATATGCAGTCTTGAAACTATGTAATTATTAATACAAATGACAAGTTAATTACAGCTATACTCTCCTCACCACAGTCATCCTTTTGTGTCTCCATTGAGAGGGAAAATGCTAGTTGAGTCTGTCTGAGAATGTCATTCATTTTCCAGACTGTTATTTCCTCCACGTCTTTTAAATCTAATTGTCAAACAGCTCGGTTTCCTTTGTTGAGAACCTCAAAAGCAGTTTGAATGACACTATCAAGGGCAGCAGCAGCAGTTTAGCTGTTGAAGTTTGTATTGTGCTGCACACTGGTGACTGAAGACTAGACTGAGACAACAACATGTATTCTCTTTCACATAAACCCAACTTTGATTTTACAGGTTGTTTCTTCTCGGTTCAGATACAGAAAACACAATTACATGATGACAGCTAATTGCTACACATGGTTTTGCTTTCAGCTGAGCTAGTTTAACAGAGCACTGTGGATTACTTTGGGTAGAATGACCACAAGGTTAAAGAAAAGGTATAGCCAGTATAGCAGTGCATCTAAAGAGCACATTACAGAGCACCATGAACAATAGGAAGTGACAAGAACAAGTGCATATTTCTGTAACTTTCCTGATGGCTGACTCCAGCTGCTCTTTCTCTAGAGTGTATAAGGTTCGGTGTGTATTATAGACAGGAAAAGCACATTTAGCACTAAGGTAACAATAGATGACATTGTTATGCTGTGCAGAAATGTCTCAGTATTATAGAATTTGAAAGAATATTAGCTGGTTAGGTTTCTGAAAGTCAGGATTTAACCAGCTCTCACTGCCTTATGGCTTCTGATTTCTTCTCCTCCATGTTACTATTGATTAAAATAATTTTTCTAAATATCTAAAGCTGAATATGAAATTAAGAATAAGAAGAAAAGTTATTTTTCTGAGGAAAAAAAAATGTCCATTTTAATTAAACTTAAAATGGGATATCATATAGAATTTTTAATGAACTGGGACAAATATTTTCTACTAAAATTGGGAAATTTGCAAACTAAATGCCTCACTAAAATGTTTCTATTCCAATTTGACCATTTTTTTTAAGAGTGTGTTTTAAAATCCTTGTTAGATCTCATTTATAACAAGAAAAACTCCAACTAAAACAGAACTACAAATTCACATAAATGACTCTGGGGAAAAAATTACTATTTTTTTTTTCACATTAAAAAACAATAAATGCACTGAAAGATAAATTGATTGTGCAGTGTCCCATGAGAAGTCTGAGAGAAGCAAGAATTGAACCTGCATTTTAGTCTATGACCTTAGCTGTAAAAATATGCAGTCTTGAAACTATGTAATTATTAATACAAATGACAAGTTAATTACAGCTATACTCTCCTCACCACAGTCATCCTTTTGTGTCTCCATTGAGAAGGAAAATGCTAGTTGAGTCTGTCTGAGAATGTCATTCACTTTTCCAGACTGTTATTTCCTCCACGTCTTTTAAATCTAATTGTCAAACAGCTCGGTTTCCTTTGTTGAGAACCTCAAAAGCAGTTTGAATGACACTATCAAGGGCAGCAGCAGCAGTTTAGCTGTTGAAGTTTGTATTGTGCTGCACACTGGTGACTGAAGACTAGACTGAGACAACAACGTGTATTCTCTTTCACATAAACCCAACTTTGATTTTACAGGTTGTTTCTTCTCGGTTCAGATACAGAAAACACAATTACATGATGACAGCTAATTGCTACACATGGTTTTGCTTTCAGCTGAGCTAGTTTAACAGAGCACTGTGGATTACTTTGGGTAGAATGACCACAAGGTTAAAGAAAAGGTATAGCCAGTATAGCAGTGCATCTAAAGAGCACATTACAGAGCACCATGAACAATAGGAAGTGACAAGAACAAGTGACATATTTCTGTAACTTTCCTGATGGCTGACTCCAGCTGCTCTTCCTCTAGAGTGTATAAGGTTCTGTGTGTATTATAGACAGGAAAAGCACATTTAGCACTAAGGTAACAATAGATGACATTGTTATGCTGTGCAGGAATGTCTCAGTATTATAGAATTTGAAAGAATATTAGCTGGTTAGGTTTCTGAAAGTCAGGATTTAACCAGCTCTCACTGCCTTATGGCTTCTGATTTCTTCTCCTCCATGTTTACCACCCTTCCTGCAGGATTGTCACCTTGGAGAAAAGGCATCACAGAGGTCTCATGTGCCTGAGTGATGCTGAAGTCTATCACCCAGTTTCTTCCTTAAGTGGAGGAGAAAAGTTGCGTCTTCTCAAACAACTGCTTCTGAAAGCACTTTGTTAAATAGTTTGGGGAAGAATTAAAGGAGAACAGGATCAGAACTGGAAGAGGTTGTACTGCAGCAAATGCAATTGTAAAGTCTTCTGCTCAGAGGGTGAAGAGAAATATGAACACGAATGTTGTGGGGAGTTGTCTGAAGTTCTGAGGAAATTGGATTATTTCCAGTTAACCTCAATGGAAAACAAAAGCTGTCTACATTAACTGCCTGAAACATTAGCCGTGAAATCCTTTTTGTTTGTCTTCAGTCACGGTTTGGTTCTTAGTCTTTGTATCACAAACGAGTTGAGAGTTTTAACACTTATTACAAGTGTTTGTTCTATTATATCAATGTTTTGACCATATTGTTTGTGATTTAGTGGCAGTACTAGTTATATCTCATGGGGAAAAAGGTTGCAGAGAATGTTTTTTGAAAGAAACTTTCCTTGTTAAGGAAGCATTTTCATATCAGCCTCTACGTCTGTGGTTTTGTGTGTTCCTTATTATAAACACAGTCTTGCACTTCAGATATTTTTCAGAAGCCAATTTCATTTATCTACTGAATTTGTCAAATGGTCAAACAGGGTTTGAGAAAGATTCATCTTTGTATCTTTAAACAAAAACTGAAATATATATATATATATTGCTGCATTTTGCTTTTGCTATTCAAGCAATAATTTATTATCAGAATGAATACTAAAGGATAAATAAAATAATGCAAGCAAAGTGGACAGTAGGATAGTTTCCTATAATAATAATATAATAATAATAATTATTATTATTTCTCCCATGTTTATTTATATTTAAGGAGTTTTTCCCATTGTGCATAAAATGCACTTTTGTTGGAGATTAAGGACCTGATTTGTAATTTTTTTTCATTTGTTTCTGAGATTCTTTCAAAAACAGAAATGCAGAAAATGCAGCAAATACACCATAAAGAAAAGTGGACTCGACAGTTTTTAATATCTCCGCTCTTTTCCTTACTCTAGTTTGAATATTATTGTGCTGCCTATTTAAGTCTCTCAGTAAGATATAAGAGGAAATGATAACAACTAAAGCACCTTATTTCCATAGCTCTTTGGGTTCATTAAAGCCAAACACTGATGTGCATTATTACATCCATAAACATATTGGAATTGGTCAAGAATTTATCCAACTTGCACACAATGCATATGAGTGGTAACAAAACAATTAGTGTAGACATTCCTGTAAACACACTGTTGCATTCTCTACTATCAGTTTCATATTCCAGACATATGAAATCTACCTTTATATACTGACCAGTTTATGTGATAAGTAACTATAATTATTTAAGCCTAAATAGTTTAAATGTGTTGTCAATCAAATTTCAATTCTTTGTCAAAATCTTATCCAATAATTGGGGCAGAGACAATGGTTTATAGCCTTTTTTATTTGTTCAGAAGCTTGTTTTTATTTCTATATTTTAAGGGAAAGGGCAGGCTTATAAGAATTCTTATTCATTTTACTATATCATTGACCAAAGACTAACATCATTCTGGTTTTGCATTGGGTTTTTTGTTAGTATTTAAAAAATTACAAAGCAGTCATGTAAGATCATATTACATCAGACACTACATACACGGCTCACCTTACTGATGTACAGAGATGACTGAAATACACATTTCTATCTGCTAAGATAACTAGTCATAATTAAAAATTTTGCTTAACTTCTTAAAAACCTATATGACCCATTTCCTTTTTCCTGGGTATCTTTGAAGTGGTTTGGTGAGTTTCGGGTTTTTTAAGTATATGATATTATCTATTAAAATAATAATACAAATTATCAGCTGAAGATTAAATTCTAAAACAAATTTTCAGTGATTGTTTAAAGAAAACTGTCTCCCAATCTTTCTTCATGTTTCTTAATTTTTCACTTCCATTTAAATTTGCAATGCAGATATTTTAATCTGAACAAGCCAACACCTCTGAAGGAAAAAGCTCTTAATCACTGACTCATGGCCTCATAAAAATAATATTAATAACAGGTAAAGTCTGACACTTTGAAAATATTTTAATTTTGAAGCCTTTGAATGACCAACCTATAGACAGACAGAAGTTCCTACAATTTTGTTTGCTTGTTCTTAAATAAAAATATTTAGAACAGCTGATCTTCTTTGTCATCAAAAAGATTGTCTTTGGAAATGTCTGGGCCTGTTGTTTGATGGCATTCAGTTTGATTACAATGAATGTTACTAAATCCAGTTAAGATAATATAACAGAATATAATATAAAAGGGTATTTCTGCTATTTATTTGATTAAACAAATAATTTTTACCATAAGAGATTATGCTTTTAGAGAAATAGAGTGAAAAAATATTATCAACAGGAAGAATTTAGAAAAGAAAATTTGAAAAACTAGATGGAGATTTTGTTATGTGTAGAAAGTATGTAGATTCATTCTTTTTTCTTAAGACATATGAAATGTATCTGAAAAAAAATAAAGACTCTCTTGATGTGGAAAACTGTTCATAAAATATTTCAGAATGAATGGTGTGTGTTTTTATATTTCTCCAGCCATTGCAGAAGTCCCCCCCTCACACAGGCCTGCATGTGACTTCACCATGGCATTTTAAAGCTGCCATTTCTCAGCTAACTTAGGTCTATATAGGTGTCAGATTTCCCTTAGTAACATGAACTCATCTGAACAATTCAACCTAGGAATACACTTAATACTTGGGATACAGATTTAATGTTTCAAAAAATGCAATTCTCTGTTATTTCTTCAGGAAAATGAAACCAGAAATTTCCCACATATTTTCACAGAACTGGCTTTATGATTCCAAAACTCAACCATAAGAGACTGACATGCATGCCCATCACCTTGCTGTAGAAGAATAAAAACTCATGGGTTTCTTGTGTTACAATATATTATAATCACCAGTAATTTGTTCTCCATCGACGGATAAAGAATGCCTTTTAATTGATGAGATGTAATGACTGACCCAAACTAGACAAAAAGTGTGTTTCAAAGAATCAAAAAATCATGGACCAGCCTGTACTTAGGAGGTACCTTGAAGATCATCTAGTTCTAGCCCCTCTGCAATGGGCAGGGACACCTTGCACTGGACCAAGGTGCTCAGAGCCCCATCCAATGTGGCCTTGAACACTCCCAGGGATGGGGGCATCTACAGCTTCTCTGGGAAACCTGTGCCAGGGCCTCACACTCACAGTAAAGAATGGTTTCCAATATCTAAGCTAAACCTGCTCTCCTTCACTTTGAAGATGTTCCCCCTATCCTGTCACTCCAGGCTTTTGTAAATTGTCTCTCTCCATCTTTCTTGCAGGCTCCCTTCAGGTACTGTAAGTTCACAATTAGGTGACCCAGAAGCTTCTCTCTTCCAGGCTGAACAAATCCCAGTTCTCTTAAACAAGACTCTGTAGGCAAGCACTGAAGGTTTGGCCTGATTCTCATTTTGGCATGCTGCATTGTTGCTGTTGGCAGTATAATGTGAAATGCAGCAAAAGATTTTGGAGCAAAATCCTGAACTAAAAACTGAGGTCTGCCTTGTAGTTTTCACTACAACTTCCCATGAAAATGTGTAAATATTAGGCTTCTGTGAGAAAGCTGGATAGTGTAACTAAGTATCATTTTTTCTTCTTTTCCTCTTCATTATCCATTTTATAACGAAAGGTATTTCCAAGTTACATACTTTTAAAACTCAACAAACAAACCACCCAACCAGAGGAGTTGGGCTACTATACTGGAGGACAAAACCTGCATACAGGAGTACAGCTGAAGGCTACAGATACAACAGTGGGGTATCTTGTACTGTTTTTCACTGCTGGTTTTTTCCATTGCATTGAATACTTTACACAGGATGTATTTTCAACTTACCTTCTGCACTGAAGTGTTCTGATTGGAACAAATTTGAATCTTTACCTCACAAGACACTTTGTGCTTTTGGTTATTATTCAAGACCATTGCTACTTCCACTGAGTAGATATCCAATAATCGTTTTTCTGCAGTTTGAAACACCTCAGTTGAATATAAATTACTAAAAATAGCAGTATTTTAAGTTGTTATCTGTTGTCTTTAGGGACTAGACAAATCTAATGCAATAAGAATTGTACTAATATGAAATAAATTTTATTAAACACTAAAATTGGTCACAACTGAAAATTGTATACAGACAAGCAGAGCAATCTTGCCAAGTTATACAACCAGTAGTTCTATATGTCACATTTCTTAAAAGTCTTTTAGCTGTCTCTTGCAGTGAAAGAGGAGAATAAATTAAAGACCATGCAGTAGTTATACGCCTGTCTCAGTTTTGGAGACAAATTTCAGGACAAAACACCCTGGAATGAGCGTTTCCTCTAGAGGGAAAGGGCTTCAATAACTCCCTTTTCTTCTGACAATAAAAGAAATGGATACCAGGGGATGAAAGTGAAAAAAAAAAAAAAAAAAGGTGAACTGTTTATTAACAAAGCAAGATACCCACAAAACACAGGGGAAAAAATGGAACCGTACACTCCACCCACACCTCACTGCATGGCCAGAAGGTGAAGAGGGCAGCTGCCCTTCTTCGTCTCTGGGAAGGGAGGAGAAAAAAAGAGTTCACACAGTGGCTGGGAACCTGTCAGATTTCTGGTGTGGGTCTTCTCCTCACAGCAGGCAAAGTTGGTGGAGTTTAATGTCCCTTCTTTTGCTGGCTCAGTCTTTCCAGGGTTTGGATCGGCTGGGGCCACCCCACAGGCTCCCCAGGCCGGAGAGGAAAAACAAACAATTAAAAAAAAAAACTGCCAAAAGGATTAGCCAGTGAAAATCCTCCAGGCCAGGGGAAGGAAAAAACCCTAAAAAAACCACAAAAACCCCATCCTCCTCTGCAAAAAAAAAAAAAAAAACCCCAAAGCTTCTTGCCAAAATGGAAGAGAATTAACCCAGCAAATGCAATGAAGTAACAATCTGTGTAGCCACAGACCACTCTGGAGAGAGATTGAACCCAATCTGTGCAGGAGCCCAACCCCTGGGTCCATCACAAAGCTACAGCATCCATGTTCTAGGCATAAAGCAGATAGGGAATAAAGCATCATCATAAAATCACCCCTAGACAATGCCAAGGGGTTTAGATTCACCTCTGTTTTGAAAGGACCTGGAAAGACAACTGAAAACCAGAAGGAACTGGAATTGTTAAGAAAAAAAAAATATAGGATCATTCCTTTTGTTCAATAACTGCTTTCAGCCACTCACCTGCGATAATATCCACATGAAACCACTTTAAGGCAAGGTTTAAAGTCAGACAATAACTTTTTTTCAATGAAGACCTCTCTGCTGTATCTGACATCCCTGTCATTATTTTGTATCAATGTTATGTGAAATAACAATTAGTCTTTTTGCCCTGTTATTAAAATTTGTCATTTTGAAATTAAGTAAGAATGTTTCTTCACTCTTGAGCAGTTCATCATCTGAGCTAAATCAGTTCAGTATATTCGCCAGCCATTTAAAAATCACTGATACAATGAGGGTCTTCCATCATTATCTGAGAATTAGTGTGACCAAATGGAAGAGTAGGAACTGAAAATTTGAATAGCCAAAAAAGAAAAGCAGGGGGGAAAAGTGAAAAGAAATAAATATGTACCCTGAAGTCCATCCAAAATGTAGCATTGCCCTTTTTGTGCCAGACAGTTAGGAAAAAGAATAAGGTGTGGCATCTTACCTGAAGAAACCAAATATTAAGATTAGTTTGAAGGAAAAATTATAAACTAGAAATTTAGTCTTCATTGCAATTCTGAAAGAGAATAATGAAGAAAGAAAATATGATCAAAGGTTTAAAAAAAAGGATCTAAAGGATCTTGAATTAGTAGAAGAAAGAATGGAAGAAGAATGCTCCTAGTTCAAAAGTTTGACATTTCCAAATAAGCCCCTTTTGGACCTTTTCTTTTCTTTTCTTTTCTTTTCTTTTCTTTTCTTTTCTTTTCTTTTCTTTTCTTTTCTTTTCTTTTCTTTTCTTTTCTTTTCTTTTCTTTTCTTTTCTTTTCTTTTCTTTTCTTTTCTTTTCTTTTCTTCTCTTTTCTTTTTTTTTTCTCTTTTCTTTTTCTCTTTTTCTTCTCTTTTCTTCTCTTTCTTCTCTTTTTTCTTCTCTTTTCTTCTCTTTTCTTCTTTTTCTTCTCTTTCTTCTCTTCTCTTCTCTTCTCTTCTCTTCTCTTCTCTTCTTCTCTTCTCTTCTCTTCTCTTCTCTTCTCTTCTCTTCTCTTCTTTCTCTTCTCTTTCTTCTCTTCTCTTCTCTTCTTCTCTTCTCTTCTTTCTCTTCTTTCTCTTCTCTTCTCTTCTCTTCTCTTCTTCTCTTCTCTTCTTCTCTTCTCTTCTCTTTTCTCTTCTCTTCTCTTCTCTTCTTCTCTTCTCTTCTCTTCTCTTCTCTTCTCTTCTCTTCTCTTCTTCTCTTTTTCTTCTCTTTTCTTCTCTTTTTCTTTCTTTTCTTTTCTTCTCTTTTCTTCTCTTTTCTTCTCTTTTCTTCTCTTTTCTTTTCTTTTCTTCTCTTTTCTCTTCTTTTCTTCTCTTTTCTTCTCTTTTTCTTCTCTTTTTTCTTTTTCTTCTCTTTTCTTCTCTTTTCTTCTCTTCTCTTCTTCTCTTCTCTTCTCTTCTCTTCTTCTTCTCTTCTCTTCTCTCTTCTCTTCTCTTCTCTTCTCTTCTCTTCTCTTCTCTTCTCTTCTCTTCTCTTCTCTTCTCTTCTCTTCTCTTCTCTTCTCTTCTTCTCTTCTTCTCTTCTTCTCTTCTCTTCTTCTCTTCTTTTCTCTCTTCTCTTCTCTTTCTCTTCTCTTCTCTTTTCTCTTTTCTTCCTTTTTTCTTTTTCTTCTTTTTCTTCTCTTTTCTTCTCTTTTTTCTCTTTTCTTTCTCTTTTCTTCTCTTCTCTTTTTCTTCTCTTTTTCTTCTCTTTTCTTCTCTTTTCTTTCTTTTCTTTTTTCTTTTTTTCTTTCTTCTTTTTTTCTTTTTCTTTTTCTTTTTTCTTCTTTTTCTTTTTCTCTTTCTTTCTTTTTCTTTTCTTTCTTTTTCTTTTCTTTTCTTTTTTTTTCTTTTTTTTTCTTTTTTTCTTCTTTTCTTCTCCTTTTCTTTCTTCTCTTTTTCTTTTTCTTCTAATCTTTTTCTTTTCTTTTTCTTTTTCTTTTTCTTTTTCTTTTTCTTTTCCATTTTCTTTTTCCTTTTTCCTTTTTCTTTTTCTTTTTCTTTTTTTCTTTCTTTTTCTTTCTCTTTTTCTTTTTTCACTTGGCATAATCTGTGTATAGGTAGGGAAGCAAGAAAATTGGGAAATGGAAATAAGAAAGGGAAGAGGATGGGGGTAGAAAGGAATCTTAGAAATGCATTGAAGAGATTTAGACTAAGTGGTTGCCAGAATAAAGGAGGAAAAAAAAAGCTGATCATTAAGTCTCTACACTGGTAAATTAAATATATGATACATTGGTGAATTAAAATACTTCCTTTAGATTTTTTTTAATGGCTCCGTATATGTATGCTTTCATGAACTCTTCATCCTTTGACATCATAAAGTATCTTTAAAGGGAAAGTTTTGAATGTTTTAACTACTACATTCCTTATTTTGATAGTTTTGAGGTCAGGCAGTATATATATCAGTTCTTGTACATGTCTTGGTTTGAAAAGACAGGTGTGTGCTAAGGAAGGCAGGACCCTCCCCAGAAATGGAAACTGTAAACCCCCTCCCTCCAAATTGTTATAATTTTGAAATTAAGGGGGGCTCTCAGGAAAAGATATAGAATAACAGGGATAATAGTTCTTTATTAGAGAAGAAAATAAAAATAAAATAAAAAATGAAGTAAAACAAAACAACACTGATCGAGTCAGAACACAACGTGACACCCTGTGGGTCAGGGTGTTGGTAGCAGTCCAATTGGAATTGTGGCTGCAGTCCTGCTGGAGTGTCAGGGGTGGTTCTGCTGGAGCAGGGATCCTGTAGAAGGGTGTAGTCTTCCTCTGAAGATCCAGTGGAAGAGGCAGCTGCTGTTCCTCTGGGAATCCAGTGGAAAAGCTTTGCTGGTGTCCCAAAAATCTCAGATTATATCCAGGTAGGAATGCTTGGGTCCTCCCCCTGGGCAGACCATCTCACAAGGTGATGCTGTAATTTTATCAGTCATGTAATGAGACTCAATGGCCCAATTAACAGAAGATGTCTCCCAAGGAAGGATTGGTTTGTGGAAGAGATAAAGAAAACTGCCCAATTAGCAGAAGATACCTGCCCCACCTCTAACAGATATCAAATACAATACACACATTATCTTGCAATCTAGGACAGTACGTTTCATAGTATTTTTTATCTATGTTATTCTTTTCTTCCCTGTAAACCCATGAGGCCTCATGCTTTCATTTACTTTCCTTATGGTCTATTATTCATTTGTATGAATTCATAATTTACTCTTGTATTCATCAAAGAGGTTAGACCAGCTGTCCAACTGTACCACTCTTCCTCTGCCTGCCTTCTTTTTCTACCTTTAGGGTGGTTATATTTATACAATGTCCTACAAAGGATTTCTGAAGCTCAAAAATGTCATTGGAAGTGCAGCAGAATTAATCAAAAAGGTGCTACAGTGATATATGGTAGTGTTTTGCTTGAAGATGCCAGTCACCTTGAAACAAAATCATTTATGGCTTATTATGTATTTGAAGATTCAGATGGCACTTTTTCCTTTGTTTCCTTTATGTTTGCTGGGCTGAGTAAAATCAGCTGGTAGAGACTTTTATTATGTGATAAAACAAATGAAAGAGTTGGAGCCATTCACCAATAAACTGGTTTCAGTAAACTGAAATTTTGTGGTTTATCCAACAGTTCAATTTTTAAATCTACCTGTTACATAATAAAGGCAGCTTGTAAAACCTCTCTGTTAAGAACTGATCTCAAAACAGCACAGGACACCTCTGTTTCATGAAGACACTCCCCTAGACTTGCAGAATCAGACAGTCATGAAATAGCAGAAAACCATACACACACCACTTGTTTTTCACTAGGAAATATGTAATTCTTGTTATTTCAAATGAGTATGAAACAACAACTACTATAAAAGAATCCCAAAAGGAAAAGTGCCACCTGAAACTTCAAATGCATGAAAGGTTATGAATGATTTTGTTTCAAAGTGACTGGCACCTTCAAAGTAAAAAAAATATATTGTATCACTACAGCACTTTTTTTGGGGGTTGGAAGAGGGGAAGGAGTCATTAAACTGCTTCTGTTTTCAGGAAAAGGATGCCTAATTTGATCTTTGCAGAGACTTCCTTATAAGCGTAGGGAAATCTAACGTGGTAGTTTATTGATGGCACACCTGCTCATTTTGAAATTGTTCTGTGAATTGCAACAACATGAACTGACATATTACCATGCTGATCATTTAATTTTGTGAAGTAATACAGCTCTGCCTAGTTGTATGCAATCTGTTCCTTTCACTTTTCATGTTATACTGGGAGATAGAAGAGATTTCTGAATGAAGATTTATGATGCTCTTGCTCCAGAGGTATTGTATTTTATCCATTTTCAGACCATCAAAAAATAAGTCAATGACAGTGATGACACACTTGGAATTTTTAGAGGAAAAAAAATTACAGCCTGTCTGTTAAAAATTTATGTCAATCACTATTTTTGCACAAGGCTGTTATTTTAAAGGCATTAAAACTTGTGGAAGTTCTCACCTTTTTTCTTATTTTTTTTTTTTTTTTCCTACTTTCTTGTCTGAACAAGAAGGAATTTATAACAACACAAATCACATCTGAAAATTCATGAGATATACTTATTATACCCTTATACATTGATCCTTATATTTGCCTCAGCCTTTTCCAATACAGACTTGTTGCCGCTGCATTTTTTATAAGAATGGCAGAAAATAAGCCTAGACAAAGAAGACAGAATACTTCTGGGGAAAACATACAATTGCTAAGGATGTTTATTTGCAGGTATTAGGAAAATTACATGCTTTTAGTTGGCTACTTGGAGTAATGGCTGCTCAGAGTTCAGAGCAAATTTTACTAGGTGAAACACCTACTTTAACAGACATAGGTTTTAGCAAAATGGTTTATAAAAGGATGGATCAAATGTGCTGTGAGTTAGGGTAGGAAGACCAGGCACTGGTGTATGTAGATGCTGCAGTTGTAATGCAATGCTTGGCACGAAAGGTCTGCACTCAGTGAAAGTAGAAAATTCACAACAGAAGTCCAGGAGCAAACGTGGGGGAAGCAGATGTACACAGACAGTAGCAGAGCCCAGGGTGGGTACTCCAGAAAAGAAGTGGTTTTAAAATATTTCAATTCCCCCTGTGAAGATTGAAGGAAAAGTATTATTATGTTTTGCTCAACCTTCTGCTTCTTATTTTTTCTCCTGTATTTTTTTTAGTGGTGTTATATTAGACAAGTTACGCTTGACTGTTTAAAGAGAAAAGTCAGGCAACCCATGAGTCTAAGGATGCTTTTGATGATATCCTTCATCTAAGACATCTTGAACTCAGGTTCCAAGAAAGGGGATGGCCTGGAGTGTTTACTCTAGCACTGTCTTTAACTAGTTGAAGGTTGGATTCAGCAATGTAACTTTTTTCTAATCAGAATTGGCCTAAAAAAACCACAACTAACAATAAATCTGTGTTTGAACTGAAATTCTTAACTTTAGTTCATGGAGGTCTCTGCAGCAAATATGAATCGGTTTTATATCTCAACTCAAAAGTTAATAAATTTGCCCTTTTTATTTTGGTGGTGATTTTGATATATTCTGCCAAAATATTGCCTTATGGGTCAAAATTTCTTGGCGTTTGTAGTGAAAGATTTTTATGTGTATTTCTGATAAAAATAGATAGCCCTCTACTGTCTTTGTAATTGATATTTTTTCTGTTTGATGACTGAGTCTTGTTAGTTAATTTTGAGGCCCCCCAGGAAATTACTTAGAGACATTGCCATGAATCAACCATTAGAAGAGCTTGGCTCACTTTCCTTCTTATCTCTGAGTCCAACATTTCAGTCCCACCTACCACTGAAGTTATTTCTCACTTAGCATAGCTAGTGTTTGCACTTTTTCTGCAGTCTTCATTTTTGAGTGCTCATAATCTCGTACACTAATTCCATAACTACATTTTGTAGGGAAAACAAACAAGCTGGACTCTTGCTCACATCTATATAATCTTTCACAGTAACACCTCAGTTATGTATGGCTTCTGCAGGCTGCAGACAGCACTTCCCAAATTACCGAGGTGCATTAAAAACACCAATATCCTTCCACTGTTTGATTATTCTCTAGTCTTTTATGTCCTGGTAAGAGTATCAGACATTGCACAAACACATAGTTTGACATGAATTCCATAGATGAATCAAGTCCCTCTTCATGGAACTAATCTCTGTGCCTGTTAGGGATTGTGTGAGATTGATGCAGAGAAAGCCAAAAGCAACAGACTCAGTGAGGAAGAAGTGCTGAGGGACCAAGGTTAGGGAGGAGAACTGCATGATTCCCAGGAGCCTGGTGTGATGTCAAAACTACTAAGCTTTAAAGACCCTGTAGGAGATTGGACCACCCACAACGTATCAGTGAAAAAAAGGCATAGGGAAATAGGACATGCTGAGAGCATGCTGAGACAGTCTGCGTTTTCCAGAAGCAATAAGGGAATAAAAATACAGCAGCCAAGGCAAAGTCACAGAAACCATGCAAGGAAATACTGAAATAAAGAATATTACATGAGAAATATACAGAAATATTATTGTCCAACAAAAAATATGTATGGAGATTATTTTCTCTCTGTTATATATATTACTACTAGATAAAGTAAGACATATATAATCCTTTTTTCTGCAGCTTCTATGCCAGTAAAAAAATTGACATTAAAGGCTTGCATGAGGAATTCCTCACAAGTGGCAGATGCAGCACAACAGATCACATTAGGTTTACAAGAAACAGAGATTCACCTTGAAGTACCCTACCACTGGATTATCTTGGACTGAATCTGACGACACAACTCTGGAATTTCAATGTCCTAAGGGAAAAACACCTAATAACAAATGTCAACTGAACAAATGCCAACTGAGTCCTAGACGCCAGTTCAGTCCTCAGCTTTCATTAATATTTTTAGTATTTTAGAAAGATTTAGATGTGTTTTCAATGGAAAATGACAGACTATTCTACCTCAGTTCTTACCCTAGTCCCAGAAAAATACCTTACAGTTCTCCATCAGTTGATCCAAGTGTTTGAACATCTAAAGAAACAGTACCTTAGAAATATCTTGTCTATAATGGATGGAGTGGAAAATTCATAGGTGTCTATATATTTTCACTAATGAAATTAAGCAAATAATAATTTTGAAAGATTCTCCATGTACTCATAGTTTTCCTACTGCTGTGGAGTTTTCATTTGTGAAGTACCTCTGCACCAGTTCAGCCCCCAAGAGCTGCTTGGGCTGAAAGGGTCTCCAGGAGGGCTTCAAGTCCAACGTCATGCCCAAAGCAGACCCAGATAGCAAACCAGCCTGCTCAGAGCTTGAAAAGATAGTTTTGCACAGCTTCTCTAGGCAGCCAGCTAAAATGCTTCTCAGCTCTCAGGGTGGCAAAACTTTCTCATATTAAGGGATAATTACCCCTGTTTCAATTTATTCCCATGTTCTTCTGTCCTTTGACCAAATATTACTGTAAACATTCTTCCTGGGTCTCCTGGTACTCTTGAGGGAGGCAGGAAGTTGGATTTCCTGAAGTTCTCTTTTCTTCAGGCTCAGTGAGTCTCAGACCCTCTGCCTCTCCTCATAGGGCCAGTGCTCCAGCCTCAAACATCTTGCATTTGGCCCCATTTGTGAATGCCTTTCTTGTACAGGGGAGCCAGGACTTGAAGTACGCAGGGTGCTAGGTAGACAGGGATAATCCCTCCCCTCAATTTCTCAGGACAGAGCTGGGTATCTAGGGTGGGACATGCTCAGCTTGCTGTTAGCCCAGACTCCCAGAGCCTTTTCAGCAGAGCTGCTGCCCACCTGGGGGTCTAAACCCATATTTACTAATAAAATTATCATTATTATTATTATTCCTTCCCAGCTAGAAAATTTTTCATTTGTTCTTACTGAATTCCACAAAATTCACTCCTTCAGTCTGTCTAGGTCCAAGGGGCATTGCATTACGAACCACACTTCCACAATGAAATAGGAATGAATCTTAGAAGTAATTTTGCAAAAGAGCATAGCCAAAACACTGAAGTTTGTTGACACTCTTTCAGACCTTGGTGTTTTACCTGAAATTCAAATTCAGAAGAGCTTATGTGGCTCTGGAAATATGCCAAGAACTCCTTTGTATTACACATTGTTTCAGGTCAGAAGTATTTCTCAGAGACTGAGAAAGAAAACCAGTTCTTTTAAAATATCACAGAGATTGTTTTATTAGCATTTATAATTTGGAGGAATTGAGTAGGTCTGTGATTTCTGAGTGTTTGTAATAACAATGCAGGCTTTGGTTTACATCAAAATGTGCTGGCGTCAGCAAGTTTTTATTCAAGTTTACAAAGAGCACAGCTGGCAAAAACAGTGTTTGAAACAGTCTCTTATCTTCCTCAGCAAAGACAGAACTGTGCAGAAAGCAAGAGGTCTACCAAACAACACCGATTCCCGAATCAAGTTTTATCATCATTGTTGTCTCTTTTAGACTTTATTAGCAATGTTTTAATAGAATCTGCTTTTGCTGCTGCTCTTAAACACTCCTGCAATCTGAAGTGTGAGCATATGGTCAGGAGAGCTTTACTCAGCAAACAGGTAACAAGGACACTTTGTGCTCTGGGAATTTGATTGAATACATGCAGTTAATGACAGTTGCTCTACTTTTCATTTAAGAAGAAATGGTACAAATCAAAATTAGTTTGACAAATGGGTGTGATGTTTATTTTATTTTCTGTTCACTGTTCAGGTCTGATCCTGAAAAAAGGGAAGAGTCTAGGATGCTGATGGGTTATATATGGATTTGCAGTTTTTTAAACTGAACTACAAATGGAACAAACTGAACTGTTTTCCCCTGCAAACTCAAGCAACCTTTAATCTGACTTTCAATGTATTAAAGGAAGCTTAAAGTCTGAAGGATCTAAGTTGGTAAATTCAAAGATTTGATGCTGCAAAAAGCACTTTTCTGACTGTGCAGAGAAGGTATCTATGTCACTTCCTCTCTCAGTCTCTCTTCCCCACTCTCCCTCTTTTATCATCATACACACAGACATAGTTTTTTCTAGAAAAAGTGAGCCTTATGCCACAAATAGTGGCCACAATATTTTGAAACCAATCTGGAGAACATTTTATTGACATTTTCAGCACAACTAGCTCTGCTGATTTTACTAGGACATCTTGTGGCAATAAAATATGTGGGAGTATTTCCAAGGCTCTGTATTCCTGAAGCACTTGGATCCTTCAGCAAACAAACAGAAGCAGGTGCTCCAGCATGCTTGGAAGCCACTTGGAGGCATTGACATCTCTACAGGTCTTATTTAAGAAAAAATCTTGTCTGGGGAAGTTTATGTGTTAGGAGAGAGGAAAGGAAAGATTTAGTTGGCATCTGTAAATGCACAGCACATGGAAAAGAGGCCAGAAGTAAAGCACTGGCCCTACTCTGCTCTTCTTATAGATCAGTACTGACTAAATACAATTATACTTTGCCTATAGTGACATAAAATGAAACTTATTGGGTCTCAGGACTTCAACTTCATCATAATTTCTGTCTTTGTACAATCCCAACATTTCTCTTTGGATAATCACTGCAGCAGGAGATCTAGCCTGTCTATAATGTAATTGGGGCCTGAAAAGCTTTTTGACTCCACACTCTATGTTCATTCTGAATGCTTTAGAAATAAATGTTTTAGAATTTGCTAAAGAAATTTATATCCTCACATATTCCTATTATTTTGTTTTCAATTGGTCAAATAATGTGAAAGGAAAAGTGAACATTCTGACCTTAGTCTTCATTGCCAGGTATTAGCTGAATATCTTATGCATTTCAATAAATTTACATTCTGGATAAAATGAGGAAACAGAAGATAAAAAAAGATTGTTTGTAGCTCTGTGGAGTTATTTTCCCCTTTTAAATGTAATTCTCTAAATAACCTTGAACACAAATGACCTGCTAGATAACAGTAATGTGAAAGTGACTTAAAACATGAAATGAAATTATTTTGTGACTTCTTGGTAGTCTCATTAAACTAAAATTATTTCAGTAGGATATTGTACAGCACATTTATTCACAGCTCCCAAACCAATTTTGCCCATCTCATTTGATAACTGAGTGTTTATTTGTTAACTATGTTTTTTAATAGCATTTAAAAAAGCATTTTCACCATGGAATGTTCCAAATTTTTATTTAAAAGAAGAAAAAAGAACATTTTTCAACAATTTTAAAACAAATAATCTATTACTCAACTTCTTTTAGGGTATCACTATACACACAAATTTATTACTACAGTTAGGACATGATTTTTAAAATGACGGGAATATTCACCCAGAAACAACTTGTTTGTTCTTACATTCTTAAATTCACTTTCAGAAAGGATACTGGAGACTAAGTTTGCAGAAAAGAATCTTTTTGTTAGAATATATTAAATTTAGTATTACACACAAGGGAAGAAAACATTAGAGTAATACATTTTTGGTTTTATACAGGCTAAATGATTCAATAAGTTAAATTATTGCAGAAATGGGTCCAATCAAAACTTGATTCTCAAAACCACGTGGCAGTCACTGGACTGCAAAGGATCTGCAGGGTAATGGCTTTCAGCCATTTCAGATCGAGCACCTCTCCTGTGAAGGAAGGCTGAGGGAATTGGGATTGTTTGGCTGTGGGGTGACCCCTTGTGGCCTTCCAGCACCTGAAGGGAGCTGAAAAGAAAGAGGGCAAGAGACTTTTTACACAGGACTGGAGTGACAGGGCAAAGGGGAACAGTTTCACACTGACAGAGAGTAGGTTCAGATTAGATACGAAAAATAAATTCTTTATTGGGAGGGTGGTGAGGATCTGCCACAGGTTTCCCAGAGAAGCTGTGGCTGCCCCATCCCTGGCAGTATTCAAGGTGAGGTTGGATGGAGCTCTGAGCAACCTGATCTAGGGAAAAGTGTCTCTGCCCAAGGCAGGGATGTTGAAACGAAATGATCTTTTAGGTCCCTTCCAACCCAAATGATTCTATGATTCTGTGTTTGTAGAATGGGGAAAATAGAGGTATTTTCTGTCCAAAGAAACACTGTCAATTACATTTTTATCCTCATGAGGAAGAAACTTTTGATTTCAATATTCTGTTAAAATCACATTTAGTTTGTGACTATAGCAGAAGAACTGCTCTTTTTGTGAATAGTTATTTCTGCCCTTCAACATATATTAAATTAATAGTGATTTCATGGTAATTGCCACTTTTCCTCTAGGTGTACTGGCTTCAGCAACATCTTATTTATATTGTCAATTTTGACAAGCATGAATTTAGAAGTTACAGTAGAGGGAAAATTATAGTAAGAGATGCTAAAGAGATTTTAAATGCTCGTTTTAAGACCTAGCTTTTTCTTCTCTTCCTGGGAAAAGCCTTCAAAATTAATCATTAGATCTAGTGGATCAATTTTTGCTCAGTAAAATTTAAAATTTTTGTACAGTAAATGTAAAATCAAAGTGTTAGCAAATATTTTTTACCCAGTTTTACTATAAACAAAAAGTTAAATTTTTGCTTCTGCTACTCCTTGTATAAAAATGGATATAAATACACATATACAAATACATAAATATTTGTACAAACACATAAATACATATAATACACATGTACAAATACATAAAGCATGCATACACACACACACATATATAAAAAGGTTTACATGTACCAATCTTATAAATCTAAAATTATAAGTTCCCTCTCCTAATTGGGTCTATAATGTGTGGAAAACAAGCATATACATTTGTAGACAGTGCTATTAATGAACTATGCAAATTTTAATAGCAATGTCTCTGCTGCAATTTATAAAATTCTGCATTAGGGAATTATCTATACACAGTGGAAAAAAGATGAATATTTTTACTAATTGAAATATTTCCAAAATAATGGCTTTCTGGATAGTAGTTGCAGTTAAGCTAGCCTTCTCTCCCATGAAATAGCAATACTACTAATTAACATATTTTCAAAAACCAGACTGTTGACGGAGAGCTGCAAGAGCAGAAAAAGGTTGCTAGGTACCTGTACTCACAAGCCTGGAATGTTTTATTCTTTGGGAAAGAATGTATTGCAAAGATTTAGAGCACTGGCAACTTTCACTGCTAGGAAATTTATTCTTCAATGACTGGAAAACATTAATTTAAATCTTTTAAATGAACTAATGGGTCATGTAAAACACCTTATACTTTAGCAAAATAATTTCTTAATCAAAGAGTGTAAGTTTAATTGGCTAATATTTGAGCTACACATTGTACATCAAAAGCTGATCATTAGTATTACCACACAGATAAGTCACAAATAAATAGATAGGCTTTAAATATTTATTACAGTTTTCTCTCTCTCTTTTTTTTTTTGTCGTCATGGCACTTTTGTTGGTGTATTTTAGCCTAGCTCCTTCCCAAGGCAGTGGTCACTACAAGTTCCATATGCATGTGTTTATATATCAATGATAAATACATATTTCCATATTACATCATTGGAATTTTGTGTGCATGTACACCTGGTCCCAAGTGGTGAAAGAGTTTTTATACCTTAACATCATAGATATAAGGAGAACATTGAGTTTGTAAAATGGACTATTTTCCAGGTATGAAAAATGATCTCATATGAATGAGATGTAGGTTTATGTTCTTTGTTAAAGCTGCATCCTGAAATGGCAAGCCGTGCTATAAACCCTTCTTGTGCATTCATCTGTGCTCTCCTGGAACTTTCCTGCAGGATGGTGTGCCAGAAACTCTCTCCATTTTGTAAAGGACTCTGGTTCATTGGTGTTTATACAGCTGTTAAAAAATTAAACAGAGAGAGAAGCAGGATTTCAACAGGTGAGACACAATGTAGGAGTCACTTGACCAAAAAGGCCCTAAGTTATGCTGGTATTCAAACAGCAAAAAATACAGATTTTTTTTGCCAAAAGCTCCATAACATCAGCATGTGAGAATAGTCCAGTTCAAATGTAAGTAGATTTATTTATGGTTTTTTTTTCCTCTCTGGACTAAGAAGATGGAAAAATTAGCAAAGAGGATATGCGAACAGGGCATGTGCACAAAGATATTCCCTTCCATTACAGTCTGTCCAGCACTTGGATAATGAGCAGCAGTTCACCACAAATTATGCTGGTGAGCAATTCACCTCAATTAGCACCATTCTGTGGTAATCACCAGTAAGCCTTTAATTAGCTTATTTTTTCTACGCTAAAAACTCAAAATAATTGGCCACTATTGTATGGCTTAATTTCATCATCCTGTGAGGCTGGGAAACCTAAGAACAAGTTAAGTGATGTCAGGCTTGCACATGGAGAAGAAAACAGAGCTCTTCTGATGGCTAGGAGTGTCCCCAGAGCAGGGCAGTGTGTCCCTTGAGCAATTTCCCTTATTTACAATAGCCTGTATGTGAAGGAAATCACAGCTTTAAATTTACCCCAGTTTCTCCTACTATGAGAGATATATTGAAATATTTATTGAACTGTCAGGGAGTAGTGTTAAGGCAGATGAGACTCAACAAGGAACCTTTTAGACCTGATAATAATTTCTAAAATGAAATAATTATATTTCTTTTCTTCATGATGTATGTTCTACTTATCTGAGATATTGAGCACCCTCCATCTCCACAGAAGTAAGTGTAGATGTGCCCCTCAATGTTAATTCATCCCTTTATGTTTGCTTCAGGCTCGATGCAGGCTTTTTTCAGCTCTAACTAGGCTAGAGTAATAATTGTCATCATCCTGTTATCTCTGTGCTATAAATTAAGAAAACCTTGCCTGGCAGTGGAGAAGCTCAGCATATAAAGAGGGAAATGAATTGCAAGAGACCAAAGACGCAGAACTCTTGTCAAATATGTCTGAATTGATACAAGTTGTGAACTACAGCTGCTAATCCAATGAACCAGATGGTATCAATTGTCAAACCAGGTGCAGGAAATGGGGTTGTTATCCCTCCTGCAAATCAATTAGATCAGCATGAAAAATTCGTAAATGAACTTCCTACCAAACAAACAAATTGTACCTAAAACTGTCTCAGGTGCTCAGCTGAGTCATGAATGATTGGTCCTTTTGCAAGAGGCAGCTGCCATTAAAGATCTTTATTTATTTTATGAATAAACGTACCAGAATTTAATTTTCAACTCTAATGCATCATCGGAAGCTGCCTGATCCAACACTTTTCCTTTTACTGATCCATGCTAATTGGAGGTGTCAGAAAGCATGAAATATGCCATGGAACTAACTCCAGTTTCTGCCACACAATATTTCAGTAGGCCTTTTATATCCCAGTGCACAAGTAGATAAGTTTCTATCTCACTTAGGAGAAAGCCAATCCTAACGTGGTGTTTCTATAAAATAAAGGTCCATATTGGTTAATAATGTTTTCACTAATGCTTTGATATTTTTGTAATAAGATCTGATCTGCCTACAAAACAATACTCAATATGCAGTGGGTTTTATAAGAGACTATGGAGATTGCTGGGCTGCTAGAGCTGGAATGATGCTGTTTAGTGGAAATATTTGGGATGATTCCAAGGTAGTGGTGAGAACAAAATCATGAATTACATTAAAATGATTCCCCATTTTTTTCTGAATTCTGACAGGAGGAAGTAGAAGATTTTTAATGGAAATGGCCAAGAATACACATAAATAGCTTTCCCCAAGGGACCAATCTTAGATATGATCTGTAAATGGTTTTCTTGTCAAACAAATAACAGGAATCTTGAAATGCTTTATACACATGTTAGTTATACGTACACATTTAAAACATTAATCACATGTATATCTATATATCTATAATAGTTACATTAAAATAATTATTTCACTTTTATCTTCATTAGTTTTCAGCAAGAAGAAAACATAAAAGCAGACTCATGTTGCACTCTGAGCTGGAATTAAAATACATGCGAGTGATTCATAATCAAACTCTCTCTATGTAAGCACTTCTTAAGGAAGAATGCAAACAGGGAAAGGAGAAATGCACTGAGAGGGTTTTCTCTATATTTAAATTCTCTTACACAAAATGGACCACCACTGAGTTGGAATGAAGTAGAGCACTCCCATTAAAGAGGTATTCTCTAGCTAAAAGTTGATCAAAAGCATTAAAAAGGTTTAGCAATCAGAATAAACATGTGCAAAGCAAGATGATTCTCCAAAGAGGGAAAAAAATCAGGAAATCAGGTATGAAGACAGAGTATATGCCTCATAATATGTGTTGCATGATAATGAGTAGGGGGAGAAAATACCAGTGAAGCTGAACAATCTAAGAAAATTATATTACAATTTCTTGCACTCATAAAGTTCCCATCGCCAGAGTCCTATTCTGTTTTTTAAGTCTCTGCTTGTTTCACAGCCCAGAACACAAAAGACTTCAACCAAATAAGCCTGAACCAAACACTTATAATTTTGACAATTTCATGCCGCTTAAAGTATTGATTAAGGTATGATTCTTAAATGCTCTGCATACCTTATCCCAAGAAACTAGAAATAGTTTGCTGTTACAGGGAAACGAAGGATCAGATATTATCAAAAAGAAAATCAAAGTCCAAAAAAGTGGCAAATCGCATCACTTCAACATGTAGAGGCAAATGAGATGAGAAAAATTTAACCTGTGTGTTTTCCATAGGGGTACTTAAGCAGATCTTATAAGTATAAAGGAGAAAATGAAATAGCAAAGTGTAATTTTCAAGGATTTCTTTTACTGGATAATTCAGTATATAAATGATAATAACTGCTGTGTAAATTGAATGTAGCAAATACAGCTGTACTTTAACATGAAACAATCATTAAAAAAATAGCACCATGATATTCAATCATACACTTAGCTTTTTGTTTAGGAACATTTTTAATTATTATTTGAAGTCTGAGCAGATGCACACACATTTATTTTTCTATTACAGCACCACTAAGTGTGCATATGATTTTATCATATTTCAAACTCACCAAAAAACCAAAGAAACTTAAAAAATTATATTTCTGCTATAAAAATGCTTATTGAACCTCAATATATTTATAATTTTGTGACAATTTCAATCAAAACTGAAAGTTTCTTGTGTTGGACATGAAAAAAAATTCCATCTGTTTTCTGAATAAAGTGTTACTTAAAACACCAATATTGTGAAGAAAATTAAGTAAGGATTATATACTGAGATGTGTGTATGGGAAAGGAAATTCAATCTTTACTACTTTCATGTAATAAACTGTCACTGATTGGGTCTTTAGATTCCTTGTGATTAAAGACAATATTTAAAATACTTATAGGGAAAGGAGTACTACAGCTAACAATGGCTTAATGAACATTAATGAGGTCAGGAGCTGAAAGCCCATTCCCTCACTGCTGATTGTACACCAGAAAACATTGTCTGCATAAAAAACACAACTCAGGACAAAGATAGCCCAGGCACTCCCTGAGGCCTGGGCTTCACAGGCCAACTATTTTGTGACTTTTCTTCTAGGAAATTTTCATTATTTTAAACAATCATTTTTACATCATGATTTAAATGGGAAACAGGATTTCCTTGTTGAGATCCCAGTACTAAAAGTATTTTCATGACAGATACAAGATATACATTGAATTCTCCCACAGGCATAAGAAATGCTCTATTTTTAATTATATGGAATAGTTAAATGAGGGTAGGACGTTTAAATGCTTAATTGTGTGCACAGAATATTCATCCTGTGCATGCAGAAAAGTTCTTAATATCCTTGTGGGGATTTCAAGATAAAACCAACTACCTACAGACTTTCAGGTGTGCAACAGATGAAAGAATGACAGAATCATAGATTATGTTAAGTTGGGAAGGACCCACAAGAATCATTGAGTCCAATTAATTCCCTGCTCCTCACAGGACTAAATAAAACCAAACCACATGAGTAAGAGCATTGTTCACTCACTCCCTGTACTCTGGAAGAAAGTTTTATTGCCTTACATCTGTGAATGTAAGAAGTTCCTTCTCAGTCCCAGTTTACGTGTTCATTGATGAGAATTTGTGTTGGTTCTGGGACAGAATGGAAGCTATACCCCTCTTAAATTCTCACAAGACAAAGATAACACTGAAGAATTGCTTCCCATGTCAAACTCATAACCTGAGGTGATTACTTAATGCAGTAATTTAGTGACTGAATAATTAGAAATGACTGATTTATTGATTCAATTTTAAATGTGCCCATTATTTGATCATTGTACTGTTCATATTTAATTAGCTAATAAAACTGTAGCATATTAGCTAGAAATATGTCTCATTAAGCAAATACTTGCTTGCTTATGCTTTTCTTTTATAAAATGCATAATTGTCTCATAGAACTGATTTATTTTCTTGAGTTGCTATATGTGCCACAAGATTTCAAACCACAAATAACTGTGGATAAGCATCTTCAGAATAGTTGGCTCTCTTCCCATCTAAATTCATAAACAGAGATTGAGGAAAGTATTCCCATTTAAGTATCTTTGCCATAGTGTTAATTCCAAATCAGAGTTGGGTTTACCCAATGGGTAAAATGGAAAAAAAAATGAGGGAGGGAGAAGAGAAGGGGGTAAAGAAGGGGATGGGGAGAGGGAGGAAGGGAAGGAATGCCTCATGGTAGCCAAGTGCTTTGTGGGTTTTAAATGGTCAGTGCTAGAAATGGAAGTGAGCTACCAGGCCCTTTAGAATCAGCCCCCATGTAGGGTAGTGTGGTGTCCCATAGTGAAGGGAACAGATCTCAGACATCAGAGAGAAAAGAGAGAAACAGTGCACTGGTTTTGCAACATGGAAGTCATGCAAAGAGAAGCTGCTAGCAGTTTGCTCTGTGTCTGACAAAAAACCAATCAGTAACAGGCCTTTCTTTTAATCCAATCTTACAGCAGGAAATGAGTAAGCACATTCTAGTGGGTGCACTGGCATTTGGTGTGCACTGAAACCCACCACATTAATTGGTGTGTTGGTTGGGAAATCTTGAATTGGTGAACCTAAACCACTACAAAGAGAAAAACTAACTTGAATTTAACATAATATCCTGATTGTGCAGAATGTGGTAAACTTGAGAATCTTTGGAATCTCTACACCATTTCACTGTCTTCCTACTCCTGATGGAAATTTCATTTCTAGCATCATGCTGCATTTTGAATTTGTGGCTGAATAAGCCAAGATGACACACCAAAGTCCCAAGTATTGCTGATTAGTGATTGCATAGGTTTTGTACATCCTGCCGGCTACACCAGATCTTTAATAGCATAATTGCCATATAGGTGTGTCCCTCAGTTAAAGACAATGACCCTGATCCACCATCTGTCTAAATCACTGCCTCTCTGGCCAACTCAGGATTTCTGCACTGGTGAAATCAGATGGAATCTCAGCCCATGAATCAAATGTTTAAGGAAACATTACTTATTTCATACCTGTTCAGAATTTTCTTGCAAAGCTACATTTCCAAGAAAATCACAGTATCAGAAATTGAATTTCCACTGTGTTCTCCTCTTACAGCAGAGAGTACACTTCTATTTTGAGAGTATTAATTGGAAACACAAGATTATATACATTATTGGAACTATATAGAGAAAAAATAGTAAAAAATGCCACCTACACATTTCTAACAAATTACTGGAGATATTAATTGCTAATATATACTCTGGGGATAGAAGTCAAAGTTTAAATTAACACCTAAAAATATATATATCCTATGAGGATTGTCCACAGGAAAAGCACAAACAAATACAAGAGGTCAAGTTCAAGGTCCTTGAAACACCTGCTGTTATCCAAATGTCCATTTAATTAGTACAAACCGAAATTATTATTGTAATGTTTACAAGAACATTAAGAAGACAAAGTAGTTACACATGCAGATAGAGAAAATTAGTTTGCTGACAGTCATTTCAATAATTTCAAAACTATTACTATGAAAGATTCAATTTCATTAAAACTAAACAATACCAACAAGTTTTCTTAGAATATAAATGAAAATAAATCGCTTGTCATAAAGTATCAGTGAGTGAGCCACAGTCTGTGACAACTGCACATATTCCTGAAACATGACAGAAGAAAAATATATAAATCAAGGGAATGCAATTGAACAGCAATGCTCAATGTTCTCTTGTTGCTGAAGGAGTATCTCTTTGCTGTTCTGCTGCAATATTGGTTTGGTTGTTTTTTTTTTTTTTTTTTTTTTTTTTTTTTTTTTACATTTTATAACATCTTTCTGCTGAGTTCCTCAGATGTGAGATGCTGGAGTGAGGACAGAAACAGCACTGCTCCACTGACTCTTGGTGAGTTTACTCTTTCTGGTCTAGGTAGACTCATATTTGAAAATAATTATTTGTCTCCTTCATATTGGCTGGAATCAGTGACAGTGGGTGGAAGTCACAGTTGTTTGATCTAGTTTTTTCTTCTGGCTGGACACAGGAGGGAGTTTCATATCACAAAATGCTCATCTGTTCCCAGTGCTGTAGTCTGTCAGAATAAAGTAAGGTGTTACCAGCAACAAGAACGTACACATTTCTAGCAGATTCAAATTTCTCTGTGAGCCACTTTCAGAAATAAACCAAACCTTCCCAAAAATATTAAAAGTCAGATTAGGTACTTCAGATAGTTTTGACTTATTTATTTTACTAAAGAAATTTAACTCTGAATGTGCAGAAATACTTTTCCCTGAGTGGGTAGTTAGTTATTCAAATCAACCCATAAATCTTATCCAAATCAGACAAGCAACATACATTTCTTGACAGATTCTGAACACAGTTTAGAAACTGTCAATTCTAAATTTGAATAGTTCAATTTTTTTCTTGTGGAATGATGGTTCATTTATGAAACAGAGTTTTGTTTAAAAACAGAAAACAAGTTAGTGGATTAATTCTTTTGTATTAAATTCTTAAGAGAACAAGTCACAGTGAGTAACTGACTCTCTTTTGTACTTTTGGATGGTCTGTACACTGATTTCAAGTTTGCTGACAAAATTGTTTTTTCAGTTTTAAAATACCAGGTTGGTGGAATCTTTGCTCTTTTTTTATCCCTTGCCAATTAAGAATATCTCATTGGCTGTATTTGTGATCTGAAGTTTCAAATTCACATTTAGTAATTGTTAATCAGGAGTTTTTAGAACATTAGCTCTCATTTTTATTGGAAGTCAGAGCAGTTGCTTCTGGGGCTTCAAGATTTGCAAGTATATCTGAGAGCTCACCTCCCACTAAATCTATGGGTACATAAGGTCACCACAGACCTGACAGTGAAGAGGAGGGTGAAGAGAAACAGGCTGTCTAGAGGTCTAGAGTTATAAATTACAGGATTATATATATAAGTATCTATGTAAAGATCTGCTGCATAAGAATTCTTCATGCTTTCAAAATCTAACCCACCTCTAATTCCTGGCTATTGACACAAAGTTTTTAATTTCTTCTAACCAGAAGTTTTCACTGCTTTTTAAACAAAATTCCTAGATCACAATCACAGTCTGTCTCAATTTTCAGTCCTCTTTTCTCCTTCATTCCTCAAATCTCTATTTAAACCTCATGGGATTTTCTGAATCCCCCTTGGGGATTCTGCCATCACCCTCTGCGAGTATCCTGTAAGTTGCTCTGTCTGAGATCTCTCCTTGTAGCACTCTGAAGACACACACTCCTACTGTCTTCAGGTAAAGTTCAGAAACACAGATGAAGGTGACACTCACCAAAAATCTGCTGACAGTAGTCTTATGAATATGAATGAAATTGAATATTTACTGAAGATGTTGCTTCTTTTCTTTCCCTCAATTTTTTCTTTTTTTTTTTTCTCCTGTACCATCAGACCACTAGAGAATTTATTTAGACACAGGTTAAAGTTATATTAATTATCTTTTTCATTCAGTATTTGTGAACTTCAAATCTTTGGTCATATTTCTGAAATGTGACTTTAATCTTTGCCAGATGATGTTCTTACACTAGAAACTCTTACAATCAGCTTCATAAATGTTATATCTCCAGTGGACCAAGTCGTGTTTGTAGCACAGAAAGTGGGTTATAACTCCAGGCAGCTCTCTAGGCTGCTGGCTGGGCCCTCAAGCTTATGTTAGACAAGACATGGATGATTCCTGGTCAAGGCATGGGAAGTTGCTGTCCCTGACAGGTAGCAGTGTGGGAAGCTGGCAGAAGCTCCAGACAGTGCTGAAAAGGAAGGCAGGTTTCATAGCTGGTTACGTGGGGAGTTGTGATCCATCTGTGCCAGGATTCACAGGTGTTTAGGGAGGAGTCTTAGGTATATTCAGGGGACTAAAACCTTGTAAAGCCAACAGATCCTAAGTGTCATTTATCCCATAAAATGCTGAGATTTGACTGCAGGTGTCAGGACTAGAACCACAGGGAAAACCTATCTGAGCAGATTGTGTGGGAGGACACTGGCATGAGGGAAGGGAAGTACAGGAGTATCAAAAAGAATCAGAGAACAAGAAAATGGATAAAACCCAAAGTACACAGGGCAGTGCTTGCTAGGAAGCTCAGTATGTGGTTACCACATGTGCAGCATGATAAAGCAAACCCATAGTTCTGACCTCAACACAAAACACAGATCTTCTTCTTCAACCCGGAGGAAGCCAAGGAAGAAGCACCTGAATAGAAGGAGGATGGAGAATTCTGGTATTGCCATGTTAGAAACCACCCATCCATAGCAAAATGTATGGGATATGTTAATCACACTGGTCTGGACCTGGGCCATAGTCTCCATTATATGTAGAAAATAAAAATATGGGTACATATACTGGATTGTCTTTGAATTGTATATGTGGTATTTTTGCTCACATTTTCCATCATTTCTGTGGAAAGACTAGGATAACTGGTTTTGGGAAAGCCTTCATTCTGACTTCATTCTGTACCCCATGTGAATTATAATATTTTAGGTGTAAATATCTTGCCTGCAGACAGAAGTCCTTGCCACATAAATATTATGCAGTTAAATAATCCTTAACTTGTAGCTTATCAATATGGTAATGCTGAGAGTGACTTGAATAAGTTCAACATGAATTCAAGGGAACATGCATAGGCACATGTTTAGCAATATACCTGTACCTCTAATGTTTATTAAGAAGTCAAGAAAGCTTCATAAAAATAAGCTTTTAATTCTAGTGTCCTGGCTGAATTTCAGCTTATGTAATTACACTCTGCCTGCTTAATTTTCCCTGGAATTTTTAATTAGATTCAACATTTTTGTGCTTTTGTCCTGAGCCATTTTGGAGTGTGGCTGTGCTCTATTAACCACTGCAACATGATAACACACCACAAATGTACTGCAGAGCTGGCTGAAGCAATTTCTTTCTATATAACTTGTAATGTAAAAGAGTTTTGAGGTATTCCATGAAGAACAGCTCTCTACAAACATATGGACACTCAACATGAAATCAGTGTAGCAAGCAAAGGTTGGACAGCCCCTCTGGTCCTGAGCCAGATAGCCACTACAACACATGGAAGATTCTTCTGGCTTCATCTCCCATGTGTAAGCATTTTGCTAGATTTGTGTTCAGAAAGAGGAAATTCTGTCTGATCTGCAGTCAGGAATACTGGTCAGGATTCTGTAGAGTCTTTGACACTAATCTCTCATTTGGAACACATTCCCACAATTTCTTCTCTCTCTCCATTCAAGTCATGATGGTTCCTGCAGCAACCACACAGCTTTTCAGGAAAAGAAAGAAGTAGGCAATAAAGCAGATTATAGTATATTCTCAGAGGGAAAAGGATATTGTTAATTTTCACCTCGCAATCGCCTTTATGCCAAAATCAAAATGTATTTCATCACTGAAAAAAAATCCCCAAACAAACCATGGTAATCTCCAGTTGTAATAAACCTTTTGTTGCTATAAATGAGATTTGAGAGCTATGTGGCTGCTATGCACATCCTCTTTTCATAGCTAATTTTATTAAATTAGGTACTGAGACTAATTAGTGGAATTCTACATTACCCTTGCCTTACCAGTTATTAAAAGTACTATGGATACCTTACCACAAAAATTCTATCACATATCTACTATGGTGCATATATATATATATATTTATGTATGTATACACTATATACTTACAATATATACTAGATTAGAAAGACAGATCCCTACCGACTGTGTTACTTTTCTCCTCATGACCTAGTAATGTAACTGGCAGCTCAAAAGCATTGTGAAAATAAGATGGTTATTTAGGGAGTTGATCAACCTAAAAAATCATATACCCAAGAGGAATTTATTCCCAAGGAGCAGAATTTCTCATTTTTAATGACTGTGAAGATATTCTCCAAAGGTATGGAAAGAAACAGTATGGGTACAAAGAATACAAAATCTGGGTGCTCCTCTACAAACATGTTTACCTCCTGCCTTCTCTACATCAGTTTTAAAACAAATATTGCTAGGGAACCTGTATGAAATTAATTTAAAAATACTAAAAAATTTGTTCTCTTAATGAGAAAGTAAAACTTCATTTTTATTACAAGCAGCTCACAATTAAATATAAAGACTGAAAAAATACAATTTTCCTTTGAATACAATAAATAATATAAGCTGTTCTCCTGTGATGGTCATTTTAAGGCATTTGACATCAAAGGCTCAAAAACTAGAACTGACTGAAATATTTTATGTCTTTTCAGAGAAGTGCCAAGATTGGTAATGTGAAAACCTTTAACAGGTTTGCATTGATTTTGCTTCACTGTTTGCTAGGCAACTGCTTCATTTAGTAGCTCCAATACTGATAGCCTGGGTTCTGAAAAATGGCATTATAATCATCCTATAAAGTAGTATAAAGTGCTTCTATACTGATGTGATGGTGCACAGGAGCCACACAACAGCAGCCATGGTGTTAATGGGAGTCAAATGGTTCTCTCAGCCTTTGGGGCTGAGCCTGGGTAGGAACAAGCAGCTGAATTAGAAATTAAAACATGTAGTTTCTTTTAAAAGACAATGGGACTGTTCTTGAGAGAAGCTCTGGGTCCTGAGAAGGAGTGTGGAAAAAGAAACTACTTCTGAATTACTGTTTCATAATAAATACATGGCTGCACTAAAAGCAAATATTTAGTAGATATTGGCATTTTATCTTCTAGTAAAAAATGGGGTGACAAATTTCTGGTCTCATAATTTAAAGCAGAAATACCAAAAATTACTCCAAATGCAGGGCAATATTGGTAGAATAGTCTATTTGGAAGTACTAGACAGTGTTAATTTTACTGTGCACTGTTCTGTGATAATCTCATGCAATTTTTAAAGGTGAGGTTCTATCCCTGCCTGTAGGAGAAGCTTACTTATTGTGTAACCACAATTTGCTTACATGGTTTTCCTTAACCAACTTCCAGTGGTCCTTTGTATTGTTCTAAAATAATGCTTTTGTGAGGAAAAACAGAGGAAGATGCTTCTCAAACAGAAAGATGATGCTCATTTCAACAATGAAGAGTCACTACAAACCCTGACAATGCCTGGAAAACCTTGGTTCAGAAACAGCAGCTCATTTCAGGGCAGCTGCTGACACCACAGAGACCCTTCCAACCAACCCAACCACAGTGGAAATGGAAACTGTGAAACAAGTAGCTCTAACCAAACCTCCCCTTGGCTGAGACAGATATTAGTAGCTAACTCTTCATCTTGTTTGTGCTGTTCTTGCAGTCTTAGAGGGATCTTAAAATTAAATAAAGTTTTATGGTTGTAAATATAAAATACTTACACAATAAAAATGTATTGTTATCAACATTTATGTCTCACATCACAAAGAGATAGATTTTTTTTTCATTTTAAGAAAGAAATTTTTCTTTTTAAAAAGCCAAATATATACACATCCAAAAGTTTCAGTCCCAGAGTTCTCATTCTCTCCTAAGTGCCAGGAAAAAATATTTTTAGATTTCCTACCTAGAAAACAATGTGCAGTAATTTAAGAGAGACAATCCATTAGAGGAAGATGCTTCTCAAACAGAAAGATGATGCTCATTTCAACAATGAAGAGTCACTACAAACCCTGACAATGCCTGGAAAACCTTGGTTCAGAAACAGCAACTCATTTCAGGGCAGCTGCTGACACCACAGAGACCCTTCCAACCAACGCAACCACAGTGGAAATGGAAACTGTGAAACAAGCAGCTCTAACCAAACCTCCCCTTGGCTGAGACAGATATTAGTAGCTAACTCTTCATCTTGTTTGTGCTGTTCTTGCAGTCTTAGAGGGATCTTAAAATTAAATAAAGTTTTATGGTTGTAAATATAAAATACTTACACAATAAAAATGTATTGTTATCAACATTTATGTCTCACATCACAAAGAGATAGATTTTTTTTTCATTTTAAGAAAGAAATTTTTCTTTTTAAAAAGCCAAATATATACACATCCAAAAGTTTCAGTCCCAGAGTTCTCATTCTCTCCTAAGTGCCAGGAAAAAATATTTTTAGATTTCCTACCTAGAAAACAATGTGCAGTAATTTAAGAGAGACAATCCATTCTACTGTAGGTATTACTAAGCTAAAAACTAATATTCTCCTTTCACAGGACTCAGTTAAAAAAAAAAAGAAGTGTAGTAAAATATAAATATCACAATTCAGACTTTTAAGTCTAATTCAAAGACACAAAGTTCTCCTTATGTTACTTTAAACTGCTGCTATGAAGATTTGGTATTTCCTTGTTAGTAATACTCCAGTCAGTAGTAGGTCAATATTTCTTTCTTTTAGCAATAGATCTCAAACCAAAAGAAAAAAACCCAAACCAACCAAAAACCAAACCAACAAAAACCCATTAGCAAATCACTAAAAAGGGTGATGGTGAAGACAATAAAATCAGTTTAATAAATTAAAATTTTCAATCAATTTGGCCTTTTTTGAAAGCTTGTGTCCAGTTTCTCAAATTGAAAACCTCTTCTTGAAGGCAACCATGAGGTTTGTTATTCTTGGCAACCTTTTTGTATAGAAAGTTAAAAAAAACAAAACAAACCCAAAGTAAAAAAAAAAAAAGTTAACCTGTTCTGTACTACCTTGGGCATTACAAGTTAATAAAAACATGATGGAAAGTTTTACAAGTTTGGGGATTTTTTTGCGTGTGTTTTTTCCTTTGGATTTGTTTTTGGTTTTGTGTTCATTTTTGTGGTTGGTCTTTTTGCTTGTTTGTTTGGGTTTTTTTTTTTTTTTTTGAGGGGGGTTGGTAGTTGTGTGTAGATCTTTTTGATTTACCCTAGGAAAAAATGTAGCTGACACAAAAATGAAAGCATATTCCAAGTATTTGCACCTTCATTACAACTATTTTATCTTTAAACAGTTGAAGGTCTGTCTCATGAGTTTTTAACTACACCTTTATGAACTAGAAAACATGTTTTACACATAGGATGGATGTTTTCCAGTTTGTCTCCATTTTCAACACTGCAGCTGATCACCACTCCTGCTTCAGAGCAATAATTTGTCTGAAAACCTGGTGGCAGCCAAGCTGCGACCACCAAAGTGCTGGGATGCTGTAGTTCACAGTAAGAAGCAGCTGTACTTTGAGCCTAATCCCAATGGTAAAATATATTTAATTAAAATGTAAGACTTGGATACTGCTAAGTATTAATTACTATGTTTCTAATACACAATACAGTCACAGACAGTTTCAAATTTTTTTTTTTTTTTGTTAACTTAAAAATCCCTGCACTTTATGCTATTTATTATCCTTCAAATGCACATAATTATACTTTTGGAATACATTAAAAAAGTGCAGTGCAGAAATAAAATGAAGTAATGCACTGCAGCACACACTGCATTACAGAACTCAAAAACCTGGGGGAGACTTTCCTCTCTTTTCTTTTTGTTTTTTTTCCCTCTCAGTCTTCATATTCCTGAAGAATTTAACTGAGATTTCTCACATCAAAACTTCACAAACGTAAGGGATTTTTCACAGGGAAGAACAAATGATCAGGTTGCAGCCAAGAGAATGGTAGTCTGTATTGTACAAATGAATAATTATATTTGGATTTCATTTATTGGTGGGACCCCTGGGTAATTTTTAATTTTAAATTCTCAGGTATCCTAAAATTGTGAAACATAAAAGATGACAATGTGTAAAATAGACCATGGCTAAGTGCAAGTAAAGTAAAATATACTATAGAAGGATACTATAAAATACATGCTTAAGGTTTCTACTCTGATCAAATAATTGCAAAAATATTAGGTGCTACTTTCTTAAGTCCTAAATACATTAATCTAGGTATATGTAAGAAAAATAAGTAAATATATAGTACTCAGAATAAATCCATTAGGTTTTTTTTCTGAAATATGAGTGAGTGGCTTCCCAACATGTGATTTGTCTCTGCAGTTTACTGTAATCAGCTGTTTGTTTCTGTTGGACTTTGCCAATCTTACTTTTACACTGGGTTTTTTCTTCAGCATGTGCAAAGGCCAGGATTGTGGAAAGAAGCCTTTCTTATGTATAAGAAATGCAGAAGGTTCCTTTCAAAATGGAATGATGATACTTCCATATAAATGGGAAAGAGTACATGTAAACACAGTAGAACTCCCTTTCAAAGAAGTTTTACCACAGACTCTGAATAGGACAGCTTTTCTTATTGTGCCTGGTTTCATTGCTCAGATGAAAGGATATGATTTTTTTCAATAAAATCTGAAAATATGGAACCCAAATAAACAAAATAAATAGTGAAAAGTCAAATAGCAAGAGGTGGAAGACAGACAATTCTTAAACACAAAGGATTTTTAATTTTTATTTTATTGCACTTGAACCTTCTCCCCTTCACACATTTTCTTAATGCCTTTCCACATTAATTGGTCTTAAAATGGTACAGCTGGACAGCTTGTTAGAGATTACTTAATGCACTTGGAAGACATAAAGCAAAAGAACCAACATCCATGAACGTGCACTTCATAATCATATATTCTATTACAAATCTAATTCCAGCTGAGAGAGCATGAAGTCCAGCAATTTAGTCAGCTAATGGAAGGGGCCCTGAGCTTTCTGACACTGTTTGCAATGTAACATACCACCTACCAGCTACACTCAGCAATTATAAATATCCTTAAATTAGATAATGCACATTACTTCTTTAGCAGGTGTGGTGCAGCACTTAACTTTCCTCTCAGTACTGCCTCAGACTAGAACAATAATTATTCAAAGTGCCAGTGCATTCTTTAAAACATTGAAACTTCTCCAGCAAAAATTGGGAAAAGTCTTAACAATGCATATTGTTACTGTTTTTTTGTTTATGCCCATATTCTGATGCATTGCTTTGCAGATCTTATTTTTCTTTGACTGACAGTTTCCTTTCAAAAAAACAATGAGATAGTTTTAATATCAGTGGTTTTTGCACGTTTCTGCACTGTTACTGCAACCATGAAACTCCACGTGGATTTCTATTCTATTTTATGCCATGAAGGTCAACAAAAGATGAATGGAGACTCAGTCCTTAGATGCAAGATTCAAAGTGTCAAATCTGTCTCAGTCTGCTGCTGGTTCCTGTGAATGTCAAAGAGAAATTCCTCCACTTTGCATTTGTTTGTTTTCACACATGGTGCAAGCTAGAAAATATTCTTGCATGCATTCAAAACTTCCTTATGAACAGTTGCCATATAAGTAGAAATATCATTCATAGTTGATGATCAAAATGACAAACAAGATCACTTGCTCCCTTTCCAATGAGACACAGCTACATCACTAAGAGAAATACTATTGTATGTGAAAAAATATTTCTTAAGGAATATAGCTGCTTTTTTCTGACCTTTTTCATTCAAAGTAAAATGCATGACTTTTAACAGATAACCTTGCAAAGTGATTTAAGTAGACTTTGGAAAGGTTTGAATATATCCTAACCAAAACCAATGAAATTTTCTTTATTTTTCTTCTGCAAAATGAATCAACTGAATTAAATTTCCAGTGAGTTTTAATTCTTTTTAACATGTGTACTAAGGTAAATAGAGAAAGAAGCATACAAATGCCCAAACTAGAAACTTTCCAAAATTTTTCAGCCTTATCTGACCTTGGTATTCCTTGTCCTGCTGAACAGAAGGATTAGTCAAGCTTCATTTTGACAAAGAGACTGACAAATTGTTTCTATAGCAAAGATTAATACCTACAATTGATTGCATTGTCACTGTAAACTGTTGCCATCCAGACCATTCCTCATATCCAGAGGCATATTTCAAGTGTTTATTTTGCAATAGAAGACCCTGTAAAACACTGTATCATCCATGAGTAATGATGCTTTGTAGGCTCTACAAAGAAAAGTAATCTCTCCAATGTTTGATTCTGGGAAATCATACAAAAGAAAAAAGGGAGGGAAATGGTTAAATACACAAATTCATGAGGAATCTTTTATTTCACAAATATATTTAGCATCCTCTCAGCCACAGATACAATTGAAATTGTCGCCTTTTCTTTAATCTTGAGTAAATCCTATTATAATAATTGGAGTCTAAGATTATTAGCTCTCCAGATCTACATATTGTTTTGAGATCACTGAGAGGACTGCAGAAGTTTACATGGTAGCAAAACAATGTGGTCAACAGAGAGGTAGTAGAATAGTGGCACAAAGAGGATATGGGGCAATGGGGTGGAGCAGAAATCTGAGCATCCACACTGGATGTCCGTGCAGGTGGTGTGGCTATTCTTTAGTCCATTCATCAGTAGGATGCCTAAAAGCAGAAATGAGATTCATATAAGATGCAGATTTTGAACAAAAATTATAGAATTCCCACATAATATCTATATTTCTGAATTTTTTGCCATTTAAAGGGATTACTAAGGCCCATTCTAATTTGATGTGGGCCTACATAGTTTCAATCATATAAGCACTAGAGAAGCAGAATAGTGTTGCTGTATGAGTTGCAAAACAATTGCAATACATCTCAGGTATCAAAAGGCAAAAAAGTTTTCATACCTTTAACAAATACTAATTGTACTTGACTTGCTATACCAAATTTCCATCAGTTATACCCACATAATCCTATAGTGACTGGTGTTTGTTGGAACCACCAGGGTCACACAAAAACATCTAGTGAATAATACAAACAGAACAAGTTAAAAATCATAATCTCTTCTCAATTCATGAATTGAGAAAGATATATTGACTGAATATAAAAGATGACTGACATTCAGTGAGTCCCTTAGAACCTTAATGTCCCCATGACTGCCAAGTACAGCCTTGACCGAAGGAAATGTATGCTTTACCTCTTGAAACTTTAAAAGCTATCAGCAGGAGGGAGCTGGAAGGCTTTTATTAAACTCTCTTTATTCATTGAGAATACATTGTTTGTTATCTTAATGGTATCTATGAAACACTGTGAATCACTATCTATCCCTATTAAATCTACTTTCATATTTCTTCTCTCTCCTGCTGTCTCAACTCCATTTGGAGAAGTTGATGAGGCTGAATAAAGACTATAATAACAGGATTTAATGGGTATAGCATCTGTAGGTAGACAAGGTCATAAGTGTTGGGTAAGTAGCAGCAAAGGCAAAGGAAAGAAGCATGGTCTTAAATCAAAACCTTTCAGAAAGCTATTGTTAGTTAATACCCTCAGAAACTGCCTCACTTCTCTCTAGGGTGAAAATCTTTGTTCAAAAAGAAAAATATTGGATTGTTAGTTCTGTAATCTTTTTCCTTTAATTGTTCATTGTTTGTTTTGCTTAGCTGTTAAATCCCTATCAGAATAAGAAGACCAGATCTGCAACTAATTTTCCATGGTTACAGAGGAATTTATGTTTCTAAATCCTTTGGCAAATCTGTGATTTTATAGAACCATAGAATAGTTTGGCTTGGAAGGGACTTTTAAAGGTCAGCCAGTCCTACCCTCCTGCAGTGAGCAGAGACATCTTCAACAGGATCAGGTTCCTCAGAGCCCAACCTGGCTTTAAATATTTTCAGGGATGGGACATCTACCACCCCCTCTGGCACCCCATTCCAGTGTTCCACCATTCTCATTGTAAAAAAAATTTCCCCTATATCTAGTCTAAATCAGCCATTTTTTAGCTTAAAACCATTGCCCCTCATCCTATACAAGAAGCCCTGATAAAAGGTTTAAACTGTGGCTAAACAAACTTTCCTCAGGAGAACACAGTGCAGTGTGGAAGTTATTTCATGGATGGTGTCAGCTGTAAGCAGTGTTGTCAGCTTGGCATGTGACATTAAGTTTGTCTTGATACATGGATTTGAATATCTTATATTTTAGGTGATTGAGTAATCATCACTTTTACTGAGAAATAAATTTCTAGTGAATGTTTGTGGCTTTAATTTCTTAACCTGTCATATGGAAATATCAATAGAACTTAGAATCCATCATGTCCAAGAATGAAGCTCTCATATTTGGTCAAATTATTTTATTGATAGTGCTACTAAAACAATAGTAATAAATTGCCCAATTACAAATATATCAATTTTCATATATAGCCATTTTTTCTCCTTCTGCTCTTGCTTTTCTTCCTTCTCTAACTTACAAACATTAATCTTCATTTCTTCCTGTAAAGCATTGAGCCAGTGCTGTTCTTGAGCCAGACTCTTCTTTCTCTTCCCTGCTACAGATACTTCATCCATGTCCATCTTCCTTCCAGCCCTCAATGATTGTCGCATTCTCCCTTCCACCTCCTGGCTCTTTCCCAGACCTTTTCCATCCCCTCACAATTTCCTCTCCTCTTTCAGCTGAAGTTGTTCTGCTCCTAAATTCTGAGAAATTCAAGGCTTTGGTGAAAGTTTTGTTTTCATGTATCTCAAAAATGTAATGAAAAAGGCACATATTTGGTCAATATTCACTTAACTCAAAAGTTTGTAATTCAGCATTAGCTGTGCAAGTGAATTCAGTGAAACCCCACTAAAAATATTGAACTCTTAGCCCATCTTAGCAGTAAGAGTCATCAACACAAGGACTAAAGTGAACATATATTTATTAGGATAAAATCAGAAATAAGAATTGCAGCCAAATAATAGATGGATTCAAGGGAGAAAAGATAAAGTGAAGGGAAGAGAATTATGTTTGATGTAAGCATCAATAAGAAGGGATCAAACAAAACATTTGAATCATAACCTCCTAATAAAACATTCACTTCATTTTGAGTGTGTGCTTTGCAAACATATAATATCCCACTTGGCATTTTTGGTTGATTAATTCTCTCCAGGTGTAAGTCAGGCACTTTCACTTACATGCTTCAATACCTATATTCATCAGTCAAGGCATTACATAATTTTTTTTTCCTACCATTTTCAGCTACCAAGAGCTGGACTGAATATATGAGTTTACAACAGAGGGGTAAAACATCCTCCCAGTCTGTTTATTACAGCAACTAGAGATAATACAGTAGCACTGCACAATAACAATGAAACAGACCCTTTGCCGGTCTAGTGATTTCATGAGCAAGGTTGATTGCTGGCTGATGTTCTGGTTCTATATTTAATTAGTGACTCACTCACCCCTAGTGAAGACATTACCTTGCTGCACAAAACAAATAAAAAGAGGAGAAGTATTTCCAATGTATTAAGGAATGAGTAAGACTACGTCTATTGAGCAAGACTACCACTGTGCATTTGAATTTTCTGACAGGACAGTCAGCCAAAAAATGGTGCATCCTCATGACACGTGGGTGAAATCAATAGGAAATCTTAAACATCAGTTAAAAAGTTCTTTTATTTAGTTGGGGGTTTGTTTGTTTACTTTTTAGTTTTGGTTTCTTTTTTTTCCTACCAGATACAAGATTTTCTTCCTCTCACAAGATATTTCTATATCCTGATCAATTCAGATCAAAGGAAGTATTTCATATTCTTGCAGGGACATTGCAGAATGGATTTTTTTTTTCTTTTGTATCTCTTTTTCCCCTAAGACTGAGTGCAACACTACAGCCTGCTAACTTCCCAACTGCTGCAAGTGTTCACTGCACAGTCCAATAAACTTCCTAACGTCCTTAAATTTGCTAGGTTTCTGAGCACTCTGAATGCTAAGGTTGAACTAACTCCCACTTGTACTATTTCATTATAAATCAGAAAATTTCACAATAAACTTCAATCAGTCACAACACTCCAAATGTTTCTGCAGTTTAGGATGAAAACCAGTCTGAGGTACACACTGTGTATTTTGGTCTCATGTATTTCATCATTAATGATTTAACTATTAAATGCTGTCACTTTTGAAATGGAGATGGATGATCTTCTTTTTCTAGTATTGACAGTGATTTCTTATCTCTACCCATTATTACTAGCAATACATTGAACAGTTAATCAGATTATTTCCTTCATCAGCATGAATATTTAAATTCTGAGTACAGCTGATTTTTCTTCAGTCAAGGACTATATGTGAAAGAGGAAAAGCAACCCAAAAATTACATAGGATCCATTATTTTAAGTTTTTATCCCTACAGTCTTAGGTGTACTTCTTATTGTGAAGAAACAAATATAATTTCATTTAATTTAAACAGATGTTTTTATGTTATATTCTTTTCTGTAAGAACAGGGAACCGAGCCATGCTCACAAAAAGATAATAGCTTTAAAAAATTATTCTAATACAGAATACACCAAGATCAAAGGAAGAAACCCTGCTAGTTTCCAAATATACCAGAGTCAAGTAGCCTGCCTTACAATGATGAACCAGCCATAGGACTCATCAGAAGACTGCAGTTATTAACAAAACTGAGATGCCACCAAATGACTTGACAGCAAGATAAGTCAAAAGCAAAAGGACTCTACTTTTTAAACACTAGATAATTTTTAATTTTAATAATTTGTAAAAAGTTAGCCATGGAAGTCATAAATTTTACATTAGGAGCTTTGAAAGTTTTCTGTTTTTTTAAATCATTATTCAGCAGCGTAAAATGTCTCGAGACAAAGGGAAGAGAGTAGATATATTTAAGCACCTTCCTGGAACATTAAGTGAGAGTGTCAGAAACATGGAAAGGTGACAATTTTGAATATGTTGGGAAAATGAAGGAGTTTATATTCACATAAAGAACTCTAGGCTATACATAAGAAAACTTTACCTGTATATACCTAATAAAACACATTTGTTAGTAAAGACCTCTAAACCTGTCCACAATGCTGTTGTCTATGAGAACCATCAAAACAGGTAGTCAAGAATGCCTCCCCAAAATGGTGCCTGTTAAATAAATCTATTACTACACCTCTATACTGAAGCCTATACATCATTGTACTGTCTATGATTTCATGTGAGAAACAGTATATGCTGCTTTAATCTCACAAAAATAGTACTTTAGCAGAAAAGCTTATTTTGCAGTTTTGTCTTTGAGTTCTTTTTATGAAAAGGAACTCAAAAGAACTATTAAATCTTTCAATTCTTAAGGCTTTTTTATAAAAAAATAAAGATCAACAGATTTGGTGCACATGATGATGTGTAATATTCATATAAGTGAGATGTCTAATATACAGCAGTTTAATAACTGCAGTAAATGCAGATCTATGCTGCCATAAAAAAAAAGACAGGAAATATTGGGGAAATTACAGCACAATCCACCCCAGCCAGTGGAGTTAGGCACACCAGTCTCTTTCTTGTTGCCTTGTAAAATAGGGTGCTTTTCCTTAAGCTTATGCAGTCAGAAAATTACAAGTTAGGAAAAAGGATGCCATTTATAGCCCTGCTTGACAACTGATGGGTTCTGTTTGGGTTTAATTTAATCCCTTCTGCCTCTGAATGGAGTAATATGGGGATCCTAGCAAAAATAGAACTTGTCAAAGCAGAACTTTCCACATCTTCAGGGAACTAGCATTGAACTAGTATCTCTTATTTAAAGCATCTTCAAAACCACACACAGCTATCTGTCTTCCCTTTTTTGAATACTGTCAGTCTCCTCTATATGTCACCAAATAACTGACATCTATAGCGCTTTCAGTTGCGCTATTCAAAGATTAATAGGTTTTTTTTCAGAAATCACTATTGAAAACATCCTTGCTGGAGCACAACTGAGCTGTGTCTGAGCTGTTCATTTGCTTTGGTCCAGAAACCAGAGATTTGGGCAGGGCTGATGTGTGCTGGGCACTCACTGGGACTTTGAGGCAGGATATTTATCAGATTTCTGCATCCAGACACATAGATTATGTAGACCTCCTAGTCTGGTTATAGCCAGTGGACTTAATGTCAGGAATATCAAGAAAAATATTATTTTGCTTGTTATCCATTTCCAAAACCATATTAAAGCTGATTTATTTCAACAATGTGTGATCACTACTAATTTTACTTTATTATATTTTTCCTATCCTATCTTATCTTTGCACAACTCTTTTAAAACTCTCAAAAGTTAAATAATAAAATTAAAACCTTCTAACAGTTTAATTAAAGAAAGTCTGACTTTTTAAAGTCTAATAAAAAAATACAACTTGGTTCAAAAAAAATATAACTATCATTTTTTCTTTTATTTTGTCCTTTTTTTTGTTTGTTTTTCCTATCATACAAATTTTATCAGAATAAAATGCAGACAATACAGAGAACATTCTTTCCTTGTGGGACAGAGCATATCTGCTACAGAATTTCTTTCTACGTTCTTCTCAAGTCATGTGTTATTTCTGACATTTCAAAATTATAAAACTAGCAGAAATAGCAGCTACTAACAAAGGTCTTTCTGTGTTCTTTCCTTAGATTTATTTTATAATTCTCAGTGGTTCAGTACAGTAAGGCTTCTTTATTACATCACTCAAAAAAAGCAAAAGGATAATTTTGCACGTCCTGTAATCCTCACTAGAGAGGCTGCTTTCTTTTGCCTCATACTTTTGTCCTCTTCACCACAGATTTTTGTCAAGGGAACAGCCCAGTGGCTAGAAATGGTTAGAAATTCCAGACCTAGTGGTTAGAAATTCTTCCCTGTGAGGGTGGTGAGGCCCTGGCACAGGTTGCCCAGAGAAGCTGTGGCTGCCCCATCCCTGGAAGTGTTCAGTGCCAGGTTGGATGGGGCTTGGAGCAACCTGGTCTAGAGGAAGGTGTCCCTGCCCTCATTAGAAGAGTTGAAATGGGAAGATCTTTAAGGTCCCTTACAATCCAAGCCTGTCTATGATTCTACGATCACCTTCCTCTTCTGTGGGACTCAGTTGTATGTGCTGAGATTAAACCTAGCTCCAAAGTCCTAGGAGAGCAATTCCAGGCTCTTGAGGGGTTTAGATACTGTGTCAATGAAATACTCTCTTCCATGAAGGAACCTGAAAGGTGTAAAAAGGACTCCTCCCCCATGAGAATTTCAAAAGCTGTCTTTTCTTAGGAACAAAACTTAGCCCTCCCGTGAAGATGTATATAGAAGGAAATGCTTTAAAACAATATCTTCCATTAAAAACATTGCACTTAAATTAATTTTTCAGATCATAATATGGATGGAAGAGATTTAGTAAATTTAATCTCTTAAAAATATTTATTTACACGGGAATTTCCATCTAATTATAATTATTTTTTCTGAATAAGAGCTACAGGATTTTGCTACTGAACAGTTGTTTCCATTAAGGAACAACATTTTAATGCTGTTTTTCAATCAATCCTTCATTAAGTGCTTCAAATTCATGCCTAAATTACAAGCAAATGAGTAATCCCAGGGAAGCTAGTGGCATTCTAAAGATGTTTCAGATTAAGTATCTGTATAAACATTTTACTCACTGAGCCCCCAAAAGTGAAATATAAAGCATTCCTTCAGAGGTTTTCAGATACCTGTAAACGATTCAGAGAAATCATAAAGGCCTGCCAGTGTCCCGCCTGACCAAGCATCTTCCCAAGGCAGTGATAGATACAGTGAATTCCTTTCCAATTACCTTTGAAGATATGCCCATTAGCATTTACACAGCTCATTTATAAAAGATCATTATTTAACCCAGTGTTAAATGTGAGACAATAGCAGCGGTGCTAATGCATTATAACATTTATGTGTTTTTACAGCAACTGTGGTGGTTTTATTATTTCTTGTGCCTCAGCCAGGGCCCACAGGCGTTGTTCAGAATTTATTCACACCATCCAATAAACAATTGCTCTGGAATTGACTGCTCAGGAGACTTGTCTGCCCACAGGAAATCCCAGTCACCTCCCAAGACAGGAGAGTAATGACAGTGAAAATAAAACAGCCCAGCAATGATATAGAACAGGAAGACTGAGTCAATGAGTGTTCTTTCTGAATTCTAAAAAAAGTCAGATTAAATTTTAGTTTCAGAAACCCTAAGATTCATACTTGTAATTTTCTTTAGTTCTGGCTTGAGCAGATACATTCAGAGTAAATTGACAAAATAAAATGATGTCAACTTTTTGATTTATATAAATAAGGACTGTAAATTCCCACAGAAGATGGACATGAGTGATGTTTGAGTTTGTTGGTTTAGACCAATCTAACAGTCCTCACATCTTTACATGGTCTCATTCCAATTCAAATCAAAAGAACAAGAATGGAATGGCTAAACAAACTTTCAATACCTATTTGCCATGGTGTGTATAACCAATATGCACACTTAATCTACATCTATCAATGGATATAGCCTTTATATACAGAAAACCCCAGTTTGTTAGTGACTGTATTTCAACTTCTTACTTAAGAGAAATTTCAATATTAAATTTACAATAAAATATTTAAAAGAGTGGAAAAATAGAAAATATTAAGAAACTGTCTTGTCTGAGAAGAAATATTGAAAAGGTAGTTGTACATATTTTACTCCACAAAATTCATATGAAGTTCAATACTTTAGTAAAAATTAAAAATTACAATGATTCCTTCATTGTTATCTATTCCATTTATTTAAGACTAGTGCTAGTTTAAGTATACAAACTGTATATAGTGAAGGCCACTGTTGTCTCAGAGGGACAGTGAGATCAGTACAATCTTAAAAGGTTTCTGAAACTGAAACATACGGAATCAGACCTGCTCTAGTTTTTTCAAAGTGTTTAAGGATCCTCTGTAGGAGCTTGAATCCTATCCCAATCCTTTTTTAATCTATTTTGCTTTTTTTGTTTCTTTGTCATTAAAATGTTGATGAATATGTTCACACGTCTCTAGATACCTATTACCTAATTTACATTGTGTACTACTTTATGCATGCTGCTGTGGAATCCTCTGATATCACTGAGTTTTCCCCACCTAGGTGCCATGATCCACTCTACGAATGGGATTTGTGATGGTTCATTCATTGATCTCAGAGTGCAAAAACCAACACGGAAAGGGGATTGCAGTATCAATCAGAACAAATGCATCTTTATTGAAATGACCACAGCAAATGTGTTAGGGGACTGGGGAAAAGGAAAGAATAGGGAAAAGTGAGGGAGAAAAAGAAGGTGGGTAGAGCTACCAAATGTAGAAAGACAAAGTCCTTCGAAGTCCAGTCAATGGAGTTTGCCTGGTCATGTTGGGGGATCTCAAAGACACTGGTTAACTCAAGGTTCTTTGTAGTCCTTCTTTGGTGGGGGGGGAAACAGGTCTTGAAATCACTGAGGAGAATCAGATACAATAAAGTATAGTCTATTGAAATTGCTGAGGGGAAAGAAGACATTGAAGATGAGTACAAACAGTCCATATTCTCAGCAGAAGGCAAGAACCATTGTCTTCTCGGTCCAATGGTCACACCTGCGGACATCCATCTCTCTTTGGTCAGCTCCCCACATGCCTCCCCTGGGTTAGGTGTTCCAGTCTCAGTCCTTGGGAGGAGAGGGAGCTTCTCCATATAGGAGTTTTATGTCTCAGTCCTTGAGGGAGAGGTTTCTCCCATCTCAGTCCTTCCGTCATGGTGGTTGTAAAGCAGATGAAGGGTCTTCTGTGGGGACCACCAAAGGCTTCCTCAGAAAAGTCTAACCAGGCCGACAAGTGGGGAAATTCCAGGGTTATTGTTGTGAAAGCAGGTGCAAGCAAGTAGGGCAAGGTGCCTCTTCTTCTTCCACCAGGCTCAGTGTTCCGTAGCAGCAAACACACCTGCAAACAATAGCCTGGCAGGCCAGCACTCTGCTCAGGTGCCTCAGGATTTTTGGCGCTCATCCACCAACGGTAGGCCAGGATTCTGATCGGGGTCCCCAGGGTCCTGATGTCTTGTCCTTGAGACAGTCGTGAGGCAAATGTGGGAACTTCAGACCATCTCTCACACTAGACTGACAGAGAAGCAATAACCTATGATGGTCTGCAGCACTACTGCCAATGTACATCAGACTGCCTCCCCCATTGGCCAGTTGGCACTGCCAGTTATTCATCACCCCAATTATTCATCCCTCATTGCAACTACAGGTTGCTGCCCTTTGCCCACCCTGTGCCCTCAGGTCATTGGTCACTGACCCCATACTTAAGTCTCTGCAGACCACATGGTTTTGTCTTTGTCTCTGGTCCCTTCAGCATGCTTTGGAATAAATCTTTACTGGAATACATCATGCAAAGACCCTTCCTGTCTTTCCTCTGCTGAGCTATCTGTGGAGTGTGTGTGCATGGACTTGAAATGGCTGTTCCTGTGGCCTTACTCTGAGAAGCTTCTGAAGGACAAGAACTTCTGAACTTCAAGGAAGGTTGCAGCAATTATACCACCCTGCCATGCTGCAAAACAGTATGATGTGTAAAGTGGGATAGATAATTTACCCTTCTGCAGGCTGGTTCACCCCATGTGCTTCTCTAGTAAAATTAAAGTATTAGTGAAATGTTATTTATCTTAGTGGTAAGGAATTTTCAGTACTTTAAAGAATTTTATTTATCTTGCTTTTGTTCCTAAGATATCTCTAATAACACTTCAACATCCTTCACCATTAGGAAGTGAAACATTAAACAAAGTAGTTTAGGTAGCAACAAAACATAGATGTATAGACAGTGTGCATAACACTGCATTAAAGCTAACTGGTGTTTTCAGAGCAGTAGATTATTTATATTATTATATTATATATATACACATCATATATATTATATTCACATATTTATTTATGTTTATAAATTCATGTAAATATATTATAACATATAATTATAAATATAAAAGATAGAATTTAATATATCATATAAAATATGATATGTAGAATAATTTATAATTTATATTATACTGTATTATATTATGTCTACACATGTATATATAATATATGCATATATTATTTATATATGTATTTCTATATATAAATGTAATTCTGTCCAAAGAAAAGAAAGTCAGCATATTCAAAGCAAATTTTAACCTTTGTAAAGAAATAACTTCTAAAGATAAAAATTGTAACTCTATCCATCTTATCCCCAAAGTGACTTCTGGTGTATGTAAATATTAATCCTTCTTTTAATAGAATTTGTAAGTATGTTTACACCAAAGCTCTGCTCACATAAATATTTCAAAATGAAGGAAAAGAATAGGTCTTATGTCTGGAAATTTTTTTGTTCTCTCATCATTTTTATTCATAAGTAAAGATCCCCACAGGGTCTTCTTGAGATCTAGAAGTTAGGAGTTACTCCTAGTTTCTAGAAAACAAGAGTATGACCTCAGGACGTGAAGTAAATGCAAACCAGAGAGTGACTGTGCAATCTTGGACTCCAAGAATGTTTTGGGTAGGAATGGACCTTTAAGCTCATCTTGTTCCAACCCCCTGCCATGGGCAGGGAGAGCTTCCACTAAGCCAGGTTGCTCAGAGCTCCATCCAACTTTGACACTTTCATGGATGGGTCATCCACGACTTCCTTGGATATCCTATTCTGAGGATAAATACACAGTTCACCCAACCAAAAAATCACAAGATCTGATTATATATAAGCTGGAAAATTTTGAGGAAAAAGGAAAAGATTTCCACTTTCTGTTCAAATAAACTGCAAAGGTGAATGGAAATTCCTGTATGTAAGGCTGTATGAAAGGAGCCAATGGAACTGAACAAGTCCTCTCAACAACACTTGGAATGCAGATATGTTGACTGATGGCTTGTTTTAAGTATAAGTGAATAATACCAGAGGTTTTTGCCTGTCCTCAGATGCCTTAACATCACTTTTCTTCATCTCCAATGCTGTTTTATTGTCAACTAATTTTTAAAACCAGCAAATTTCTCTAACTCATCAAAGTGTGTTGTCTCCTTTTCCTCCTTTATCCTAGGAGGTCTTGCAAACTGAATGACTGATGCCAAGACAGTGAAGTGTGTTTTTATTCTAAATGCCAGATTTACAAGTTCTGTGTACTTATTCATGGATACTTTCATCTCTCCATGCTAAATGGGATTATTTTATACTTCAAAGCTTGTATATCTTTATTTGAAAAAAAAAAACCAACAAAAAAGAAAACCAAATTCTTATATTCTTCCACATATATATATGGGAAAGCTTGGTGTTAAATTTCACAGAAATATATGGCCAAGAATGACCTTATTTTAAAATGCAAATTTCAGTTGTACATACTTTTTATGCAAATAAAGTCTAGTGCATGATTTCTAATTTGTTTTTTTGGCTCTGTCCTAAGCCTATTTATGTAAGATACTAACTGATTTGAATAATCTTCTAAGTTGATAAGCCTTAAATATAGACTGGATTCTTAAAAGCATTAAATTGTTGACTAAAAGGCATGAACTACCAGCTAAGGAGCTGTCTTTTAGGTACAAATATCTGATCCTTTTTGCCTGACAATTCTGTTTCAATACATCTGAAAAAATCAGTTTTGGTCAGACAAATCCTGGAGACATGCATAAGACCAAAGATATGTGTAACAAAGACATGTTCCAAATCCATTATTTAATCTAATAAAAAAATAAAGTCAAATATTCCATCTGTCTCTGTCTCTGCCTGCAGATTTTAGGAATGAATTTTAAAAACCAAAACTTAAGGATAAACAGGTTTAGAAAGTGAGGCAAGTCTATGTAAGCTTTATACTAAGTGGGCCCTCCTACCAATTCACTAAAATATGTGTTTATACAGAGGATAAACTACAAGCCAAAATTTTTAAAATGCTCCTTCACAAAGATAAAAATGAAAAACACTTTACAAAAGCATTTAAAATGTCAGAAAATCAGTTCAACTTTTTCACTGCAGTTGTGATTACCATGAAGAATGAGTGGGGTTGACTGAAGTTCTGCTGTTATAGAATAATTTCTGATGTAATTAAAGAACTTGTACTGGTGGCAGACCTAAGGAAGGCTTTGTATCCCTTTGGATTTGCATCAGCAGGATGAATCTGAGAGACTTCATTAGTATTAATATACTGTGTGATCATACAGCTGGAAAAAGCAATCATCCACAGTCTCTCATGCCATAAGCCTCATTGGATGCCCCTGAGTCATAGCAAATTTTTGAAGAGTAGAAGCGTTTGGCTGCTTATCAGACATAGTGGAATATTTAGTTATATGAAGAGCTGAGCTAGTCAGTGGCAGAATGGCAGAAAAGCATTGGAAGGGAGCGTTCATTTGACAGTTCCTCTGTTAGATACATTTTCTCAGCCCCCTTAGAATTGTTTCTAGTGTCTCCAGAGACTCGCTAATTTGAACAAAGGAGAATGATTTCTAATGAAAATATTTTAATATAGAATACATTTCTTACTGAGGAAAAATGGCCAGGAAGATGTTTCTCTGAGGACCTCAGGACTTTGAAACAAGAACTGTCCTGTTTACCTAATCCAAAACCTGTGGGGTTTACCTACCCAACCAGGACATGCAGCCCCTGAGCTGGTGGGGGCTTTTGGCATTTGCCCACCACCACACATGCCTATGACAGAGCCAGGCTTTCCTCTACCAGCTGCTGAACACCAGGCACTGTAGGTTAAAGAACCTCAGATGACAATCAGCAGCCACATTACAGCAACTTGTTCCTCACTAGTTGGCTAAAAAACAAGCTTACAACTGCAATTAAGGTTGTTCTTTTCCACAGAGGTATTTGTGTCCTTTCCTAGTGCTATTATCACATATAGAATATCACCCCATGTTATCATATAAATTTGTTTAATTCAGTCATTTCCTTAAATTACAGTGGCCAAACATTTCAGTGGTGTTTCTCAATGCCTCTGGGACATTTGTTCACAGCATGCCAACAGTGTCTTACACATGTAAGTGTCAGAGAAAATATAAGTGTCAGAATGTCTACATCTTCCTTACACTCCACAATATAGTGAAATATTGCATAACATTTTTTATGTATGGTATCTTGCAAAGACCAGAAGAGAACATTGCATGTATATGTGGAGCCAAAAATGTATTGTTAAGCAAATTCACATTTTAGCAGTTTTAAAGTATGTTTTATGATATATAGAAATTTTCAACAGCAATAACTTTTTTTTTTTTTTGTTTAAAGCCCAACCTAACATCTACCAGTTTTCCTTGGTATTGTTCTCACCCTTCCAATGTCCCCTACATCCTAAACTTGACAACTTTTGCTATTTCTTACTCCAACATTCTCCCTAACTCCTTGGAACCCAGCTCAGGGTAAGGGCATCCAGCTACTCCCTGGGACCTGCATGGGTAGGGAAGACAACAGCCTGTCACCTTTCTGCTGGTAATGGCAAATGGCATCAACACCACTGTAACTAGTAAATTAGTTAATGTTTATATAATATTAAGACACTTCTGGTTCCTGTTCACAGTCTTAGAGTAAAAAAAACAAAACAGAAAAACAAAATAAAAAAACTCTTATGTCCTATGAATAAAAAAAAAACTACATATTTTTCATAATGTCATGACTTCTGAATATCAAGTAGGGCAATTATTACTCTGGTGCTGCTTAAAATTAGTTAGAATATATTAAAACTATGTTTTTAATACCAGCCATTTGAGTTGTATTTTTAAGAATTTATGATGGGTTTACACCTGTAGAAGAGATTGGTAGAATATTAGAGTCTGGCCATAGAGCGTTTTCTACTAATGATAATTTAAACTGAAAGTCAAATTAATTTATATATTCCTTTGAAATTCTTCTCTGTTATAATATGAAATAACTTAAGGACATAGTGAAACACAAATCCTGCTCTATGTTTTCCAGATTTGTTAGAATGGAATAACCCTGGCACTGATAATTGCAGACAAAACTGATGCCTTCATGAGACTAACAAGGGAATTGTTGAGTATTTGCTTAAGTGCCAATTAATTACCATTGATTTTATACTTTGATGACCTATTTAAAGAAATGTTAATTATAACCAAGTAACCTTTTTCTTGAATTGTCACACGAGGCTAAAAGCTAAAGACCTCCTATGGAAAAAAATTAATACACTGCTAGAGTCACAACACATGTCCAAAGGATTAGCTATTAAAATTTCTTCTGGGACTGTCAAGATAGAATAAATATTTGCAAATAGGAAAGCAAATAAATCATATGTACCAGAAAAAGGATAGAGGATTCAATTGCATTAACAAATATAAATTGAGGAAGATTATTAAACAAGGCAGCCTCACTCTTTACCTTCCCACCACCACAAAGGGAGAAAAATATACTGAATACTACAGGCTCAGCATGTGGAAGGTGATTTTTTAGAATGATGGATTGTTTCGATCCATACTCATAACCTTCACTCACAGTGTTGATACTTTCTTAGTTTACATATTTTTAATATGAGAATCATAAAATCATTTTTTGTTCTGTGATTTTACTAGAGAACCATGACAAAAGTTTCAATGCAGCATGGCTCATACTTGAAGAGATCAAAACCCAAATGAATATTATGTGTTTTGCTGTCTTTACCATGTGTACTACAACTCCCATAAATGCTAATGGTACTTACCACAGGCTGGAAGAAGGTTGGTTGTCCAGCAGGAATCTTTGAAAAATTAAGTGAGATTAATAGTTTGACAGTCACATGAAATATATATTTACACAGCCATAACCTTTGCTATTATTGGGAAACAGAACAAATCAATGCTGAATAATATGGAATTGCAGGTCATAAGTCTTCTCATCATGCAAAAATATCAAAAGGTATTGGTGAGGTACTGATTTGCTGGATGCTGTTAAAACCTGAAGATTAACAAATAAGTCCCCCCAGATTTTCAGCCAAAAAAACCTTTAATATTTGCACTCAGTATTTGAAATCCTAAATATTTAAAAGCTCTTTAGAATAGTTAAACAGAAACATATTTTCTTTCATCTTAAACATAAAAGAGTTTGTTTTGATAACCACAAGAATAAAGAAAGTTGAGAAATGGCTTTAAAGAATGACTTTTTAAATATTATTGTCATATTCAAGATGCCAAAAATAAAGTGGCCATAGCATTTCTTACTGAAGTAAGTTAGTGTTCATCACTACTTTTGATGACAACATAGTTCCTGTTCCAAAAATTATGTTTTTTGTCTGCTCAAAAAGAATCAGGCTTAGAAGTGCCAGTGGAATTAATTTAACATCCCTCTTAAAAATCCATTCAACAGTATACTTGTACTAAACTACTAAATCATTATTTATGAAGCTGTCTCTGTTCAGTTGAATATAATGAATATATTTTCAATCAAAAAAGATGAATAACTGAATATTTTTCATCAAATGGGAAAAACCTGAGGGAACAAATGGAACTCACCCTCCCTATGGAGTTCCATAGTGGGTTGGGTGAAATTCAAGAGCAAACACACTGGTAATACAAAGGGATCCACCAGAATAGTTGCACAACATATTCACTACACCCCTATCCCTCAGGAATTCTTCCTTGGAAATGGTAAAGTTGTTTATAATACTGGACCATACAGGGCCAAAATAAGTGAACAACTTACCACACAGTTACTATTCCCTAGTCTCCAAATTTACTATAGTAATGGTGAATTAATTGGATTTTTTTGTGTTAGAGACTATAAGAACATATTGTTGTTTTCTAACACCTTACAGATTCTCTATTTCAGGAACTTATAGTATCCCCTGGAAGAAAATAAATCAGTAATTTATCAAACAAATATCAAGCAAAAAGTGCTCTCAGAAATAGTCCCTTTTTTTTCTCACCAGCATATTAACAAGTTTCTAGAGCAGACCCAGAAGTTCCTCCATGAGATCTTAAAACAGAACTGAAATAGATTTTCTGTCATCCCACCTACGCAAATCACACCCTCTACCCCCTTATTACAAAATTATCATCCTTTACATAAATGGGTCAAGCCCAACTTTAAAAGTTTCCTGTTACAGGCAATTCTCATGAAATCTCACTACTTCAGTGGTTACAAAGTTGTCCTCAGCTGTACCCATTTCCACCTTAATTTAATTAATTTATTTTTCCTCTCTTTTGTTAATAATGTCTTTTAATAAAGCTTCTGTTCCCTCATCTCACCTTCCCCTTACTCAATACATAACACACATAGAACATCTTTCTCTCTTTTTGCTACAAGGGACATTTTCCAACCATAAAAAAGCTCTTTTCTGCCTATTTCTTTTACTGTCTCTGTTCCAGTCTAAAATAGGGTTTTAGGGAAAGAATTAGCTGTTCAGAATTGCAAAAATAGTTTTGTCAGGGTCTTGCAAAGTGGTCGATTTGTCTTACTTTCTTCTACTCTTTGAAAGCCTGAAAATCTCTCCAGAAGTTTTGCATATTATTATGGTCAGACTAATATGTTTTTAATTCTTTCCTATCAGTCATTATGACTCCGTGCAGATTTGTTTTAAAATATAAGATTTAAACTTTAGTAATTCAGTAACAAGTTTTGTCCAAATCCTAGAGTATAAAAGCGAAAACCTCAAACCTTGGAAAAGACCTCCAAGATCATCAAGTGCAACCTTGCCAACCAGACCATATCACTGAGCCAATTATTTCTTAACCATTTCCAGGGATGCTGACTCCACTGTCTCCCTGGGCAGCCTGTTCCAATGCTCACTAGCCTTTTAGTGAAAAAAATCTTCCTGATATCCAACCTGGACTTCAATAAGGTCTCCCCCAAGCCTCCTTTTCTCCAGGCTAAACATCCCCATACAACTCTCTAGACTTCACCAGTTTCATTGCCCAGTGAATTATTTTCTAACTCCACAGGACTGATAATTTCTTTTTTTTTTTTTTTTTTGTCTTTCTTATTACTTTCTTTATATTCAGAGTTCATGCATTTGTATCTTACCATCACTGGGTGTGTTGTCACTGGTTTCTGAGGTGCTAGCTTCAAAACCTTCCAATGTTTCCAAAGTGACTATTCTATGAGAAACATATTCTCAAAAATCAAACAGTAGCAAATACTCCAGTTACTATTTTTCAAACCGATTTGAAAAGCAGGTTCTAAACATATGTAAAGCACCACTCTGGTATAGAATCACAGAATGGTCTGAGTTGGAAAGAACCTAAAAGTTCATTTAGTCCCAGCCCCCCTGTCATAGGGACACCTTCACCTGGGCCAGATTGCTCAGAGCCCCAGTCCAGCCTGGACTTGGACTATTCCAGGGCAGCCACAGCTTCTCTGGGCAACCTGTCCTAGTGCCTCATCACCCTCATAGGAAAGAAATTTTTTTCCTTATATCCAATCTAAGCCTACTCTCTGCCCAGTTGAAGACATTGCCCCTTGTCCTGTCACTCCATGCCCGTGTAATTAGTCTCTCTCCATCCAAATTTCTTGTAGGTTCCTGTCAGCTATGCAACAAGAATTGACTGGGATAAAATTCACCAGTAATTATTAGTTTCATCTCCACACAGTCATGTCCATATGGGTCACTAGCTTGAAAATGATATCCAAGCTGAAGACAGCATTAAGATAGCATGTTCATTAGTCAGTAAGCACTTCAACTTACTGTCATCCAAATTATTTTAAGTAGCTTGAAATGTACCTAATCAAAGTAAAAGCATTTCCTCCTTTTTAATGTTAAAAGCATTACTGACCAATATAATTGCCTAGGATTTGGAAAAAGCATAATACTGTAAGTGGAAAGCAACACTATAATAATAAAGTAAATCAAATTTGCAAAAAGAAATTAGAAAGTAAAATATGAATAAGAGAAAACAGTAATCTGGAAATATAAAAGCAGACAGAGAGAATATGAAATGCATGTAGGTACAATTGAAGATGTTCAGAATTTGCCAAGTATTTCCTGATAAGAGGAAGGTGCCTTTTATGCCAATGCAGTTGAATATCCAGAAATGTCACAATGGGAAGAGATTGGAAGAACAAAAACAACTTATCAGCTGTCTTTAAGTCTTGATTTTTTATGTTGCATTCTTATTTTAAGAAATTCTCATCCATAATAGTACATCAAGGTAGCTGTTGTCAACATGAGTGACTTCCATTGCATTTTTATCTTTACTGGGGTGGCATTATTACTAAATCAACTTAAAAATGCACCTTGTTATTAGCCAAAACCAGTTCTATGACATAATTCAAACATTCTCCCCAAGGAAAAATATCCTGTTTCTTCTTTTGAACTTTTCTAAGTGAAGGTTAATATAAACTAATACTTATAAAACAACAGAAACAAGTTAAATGCTAAAGCAGTCTCATAACTCTGAGTGCCATTTATGCCTCTGCCCTAACAGACGAAAAGTTCACATTATAGATATGTGACCCTCTGCAAAATCAATGCTGTGTGGTGAAATATGGAGCTAAAACAATTAAATGTATGTTCTAAAATGTCACTCTGATTCTACTGGTCTTTTCATAGCCTGCAATGATTCATCTTAAAATAAAAAAAATACATATCATGTTTCTGAGTTTGAAAATCAGTCTGAACTTCATCAAAAGAGACAAATACAGCAGGAAAACACATCATTTAATGACTGTTTTATGTGGTACCTTTCTAAATTCCAGGAAAATGGAAGAATGGACATTTTTTGTGACAGTTTAAAAAATATATCTTTTTTTTACATCTGCACCATAACAAAGATATTGTCATTCAAAATATTATTGAGAGTAAATGAAAAGGAAATAAAATGAAGGGAAGGGAAGGGAAGGGAAGGGAAGGGAAGGGAAGGGAAGGGAAGGGAAGGGAAGGGAAGGGAAGGGAAGGGAAGGGAAGGGAAGGGAAGGGAAGGGAAGGGAAGGGAAGGGAAGGGAAGGGAAGGGAAGGGAAGTCTTTCCAGATAAAACTTTTATTTGTGTGAACCAAAGGAAAAAAGAATTCATGTTCAGGTTGTTTTTTTTTTTTTTTTGCCCACTGCTCTTGAAGAAAATAAGAGAAGGAAGAAAAAGTGAGAAATTTAAGTATGTTTTCTCTTGAAATAAAATTTTGTCTGTCAGACAGCCATTTTAATTTCAGTCATTATCAATAACAAAATAAATGATGTATACTTATTAACTATTTCAAGTATCGTATGAAATATTTATCCAACAGCTTGGTATAAATTTTTTAGATCTTTTTAGAGCTATGTAAAGCAACACAATTTTCCCCTTTTGATGTATTTTTACAGGTTTATAAGGGAATTAATATGGAAAATATTACTAATTCCACAAATTAAAATGACATGTCTTCAAATCTTAAGTGCTATTCTTTTTGGGCTTCATTTTCAGGGAATTAATTGGTTCTGGCAGAGGGCTGAAATGGAGCAGTAAAAACATTCTAAGAGATTATTTATATTATTGTGGATAATATTTTTTTTCTTGAAAATAGGCATGGATTTTGTTCAGAATTTATCCCATAGGAAGAATTTAACTATTATTTAGTCTTTGGATATCATTAACACTGATTGTAAATGCTTAGTTCTTGCATTTCTGAGTATAAACTACAGTGGTTCTTAAGTTACTTGTTCATCCCTCTTTCCTTTGGCTACTCAGAATTAGCTTTTCTTTAGGTACAAGGTCAGAATGACATGATGCAATTTCACATAAACTGCTGTGATAGTGGAATAGATTTTTAAAGTAAGTAATATTTGAGAAAGAAATGCTTATTGATTACATTGATAGTTTTATATTTTTAATATTTTGCTATTTTTAGCATTGTTTTGAATATAAAATGACTGCGCAATGTAGCTTAAGTCCTTCAGTTTCTTGGCAAGCAAAACCAGACAGCCCCAGCACTCCTGACCCAGACCCTTTGAAGACAGAATGTATAAAGAAAACAACTGACAGCATTTTAACTTTCAGAATTAAAGGCTTTGTTCTTGGGTCTGTGCTACAATGGATTCACACTGGTACCTTTAATGTATTCTTTTACCAATAGAAGATGCTAATCACAATGAATGAAATAGACTGAAGAAAACAAACAGCAATAAAAATTGGTGTGAAACTAAAAAATGTGTTGCCTATGTTGAGCATTTCAGTACTACCTCGAGGGAGAGAAAGAAGTGTCAGTGGAAACACAGAAAATGAGCATACACATGCAAAATTTAGAGTTTTACCCATTCATGTGGATGAGACTTTAAAAAAAGGGCTAGGTTTTCCCATAGCAGAGAAACAATTTAATTCAAACAGATGTGTCCTAGTTATGGTGTACACTGTCTCCATCCCACATCAATGAAATTAGGCTATGAAAAAAATAGTTAATTTAAAAAAAAAATTTACCTTTTAAAAACAAATATTCCTGATGCTTCTTGGTGAGTTGTGCATGAACAGAACTGGGCCAGTGATTTTTTTTTTTTTGTGCACAATGTCTGAGAGTCTGAGATCCTTTGAAGTGCTAGGTGGTTTCCCTTTAACTCAAAAATGAGAGGGTAGAGAGAGACCCTGTTGTTTTCCCAGTCCTGGCTGGCTCAAGCTTTTGTTGCAAAACTTTCATACCTTTCCAGGTGTCTCAAAGTACCTAATGGAATTTTGAAAAGGCTCTGTACCTGAGTTCATACTCTTTATGATCTTAGGGAAAATTTTATCTTCAATATAATTCTGAAAGAGATTTAATTTTGGGATTTTATAAAGCCACTTTGAAAGGATGAACATATTATTAGCAGTTTAAACTGTTGTTTGGACAATTGCCAAAGTAGTTCTAGGGTGAAAAGCTGGGTCATTTCCACCCCTTAAAGAAATTATTTTGTCCAATATCAAAGTTGCTGTTTGGTGTAGAAAATCGAAATAAAGGTTTTTATTAGATTATTATTAACAGAGATTTATAATCTCATAAGATTATTAATATAAGATTATCATTGACAGAGTATTTTGATGCAGCTAGTTTGGGACACCATGTATTGTTTGTAAATTTTACCTAAAAGTTAACAGGACTGGCTGAAACAACTCAAAAATTTTTCTTCTCAACATATTCACTCACTGGTTTTAAAACTGTTGTTTTTGCAAATGTCAAAATCAGAAAAAAAAAAGGATAGGAGCAGAAGGATTTTTATGCCTTAACTACTGCAGAATCTGCAAAATTTAGGTAAGTATTTGATTTTTGAAGAAGAAATTCTGGGTCATTGGTCTAATGTTCCCCAAAATGTACAGTTTTAAGTTCAAAATAGAAAATATTATTTATTTTTAAAGGTTAAATGTGTCAAAATATCCCCTACTATAAAAGTTGCATAGGAAAGCAAGGAAAGCATAAGGAAACTGTGGTAGTAGCAACAGACAGTGAAGTCTGTAATAGATAAAGAGATAAAAAAGGGTGGCATTGTGGCTGATGCACACAGATTATTAAAAGAGATCAGATGGTCCAGGAGCCTGAAGATTTGATAAGGAGATTTTCATCTCTGTTTCTAGGTTCAGGATCTCACTTTTTTTTTTTTTTTTTTTTTTTTTTTTTGTCTATTAAAATTTTGACACTATGTTGCAGAATGAGAAATAATATGAGAGCACCTGGGCAAGAGATCCCCCTGATTTGGTCTGCAGCTCCGTGGGGCAGTTTTGGGAAGGTGGCAGCAGGGGAATGGCTTTGTGCCACACAGCTGGGAATGCAGACCTGTGTTAAGAATAAACTATTATAAAATTAAAACAATTACATAGAGATATAATCTTCTGTGAAAGTCATAATGCTATGATGCTAGATTTTTAAATGTTATTTTCAGAGAGATAACTTAGTAAAGAAGATAAATATGTGTTCTAAATGGTGTAATTTTCTGTACACTTGGTGGAGAGCACTCACTGTCTGAGACAGGCAATATAAAAAAGATATCTTTACTGTCTAGCTATAAATCCAGTAGACTAATAGTCATTAGACCAGAATTGCTTAATTCTAATTGTTAATTTGATGTATATCTGATTTCTCCCTCTATTTTTGATAAATCTTCACCATCTTCTGCCCCTAAACCACAGACATCATTTTCTGGGAAACATAGCTTTTCACAGACCTAAAACCCAAAAGTAGAAGTCCTGTAATAGAAAAAACAAATGAACAAAAAAATTCAGCACTGGTGAAATATGTGGCTACAAATGTTGTTACACCATGTCAAATAGGGACATTGCTTGGTGTCTGCGTGCTAATTTCAAAATTAATTTTTTTATACAGTACAAACTCTCTGAAATTCAAAGATTCTGCTTTACCTCTTAAAGCTTTGTTCCTGAAATATACATGTGCTAATGAAGAGCAGACCATGGTTTCCTTTTGCATGGTATATGATTGAGAGGCATCCCCAAAATTTAATCCTGTTTAAAAAAGACAATCAACTAAATTTTCCTGGAGAAAGTGGTATGTGTAGGAATACATGTGGACATCATTCCTAATATCTCTGTATGTGTAGGAATACATGTGGACATCATAGAATCACAGAACCACAGAAAGGCTTGGAAGGGACCTTAAACATCATCTATTTCCACCCCACTGCCACTGGTGCAAGCCCACTGGACCGGGTTGCTCAGAGTTCCATCCAACCTGACCTTAAACACTGTTTATCTTTCTGTGGTTGTGCCCCTTTGTTAATGTATGGGATTGATATTTAAAATTCCTCAAATGCATGTAACAGCTCTATTATTAAGAAATAGATATAAGAATCTCAATGTCTATCCAATATTTATTTTTCCAGTAATTTTCAAAAGGAAAAAGCAAAGGGGGACAGTCAATAGTTATTAAACAAATAAAACATGAGTAGATCACATGAAGAATATCCAAGGACTCATCTTACAAACATAAGAACCTTTCCTAGGCAAAATCAAGGAGGTCAACTATTATGAATTAATTGTCATGGAAACAGCTGGGAAGTCAGAGGTCTCATTTCAGTACATAAACTTCACTGACATGACAGCTTAAGTATACTTTTAGAATGTCATATATTTAATTTCCTAGTAAGTCCATTTAATTGCCAGCCTTCAAGAAAGTGTTTTCAGTAATTTCTTTTCAGAGAGATATTGGCATTGTGTTTGAACACAACTGCATTGAATAAAGCATAGATTTTGCACTTTCAATACTTTTTTCTTTTTTTTTTCTGAAATAATCAGCTTGATACACTTTTTTTGGTCAAGATGTTTTCCCAGCCCAGTTGAAAAATAATCTGTGTTTTGAGGTCATCATACCAAGTAGCATCAATGTCCCTTTTAGCTTGTCATGAACATAACATATTTTAGTATACTAGACTGATTAAATATATAGGAATGACAAACAGGAGCAAAATAATTCAAAATTCACTACTACTACTACACTAAACACTGGTCTTTCTAGCAGTTCTCTGTCTCCAGCAGTCACAAACTACCACCATACTTACATACTTAGATACTTAGGAGATACTTGGGAGAAGCATGTTAGGCTGTGTTTCCATGCCCACACATGCTTCAAAACCCATAAGAAATGCAGGGAGAGAAGGACTGGTTCCTTGATTTCTCTGGGTCTTTGTGAAGACCCCACTGAGCACAACAACAGCAGGAGCAGCAGTTTCTGTAGGTCTTCTCTCGTACCACCTTTCCTTCACTAGGAAGAATCAAACACAGCTGCTGAAACCTTCCTCCATCAGGAATCACCACTATTTTTATTGCCCACCTCCACAGTCATGAAACACCTGGACTGAACATCCTTCAGGAGTACCCAAAAACATGGGTTGTAGCAGCAACTTTAGTGCATGTGATTCACACTACAGAGAGACAGCAATTGCCACCATCAGACATTCCCTCACTTCTCTGCACAGAAGGACTCTGGGAGAAGAGGAATTGCAATTCCCAGAATTTTGAAATGGCCAAAAAAGAATGTGTCACACACTGAGCCAATAATCCATAAACAGTTCAATTAACATCAAGTTATCAAAATTGGAAAACCTTTAGTAATAATGTTAGTTACAATTATTTCTGTTTTTCAAAAGACCTTCCTTGTATCCAGCTCTTTCCCTCAAATTTTTCTCACTCTTCTGATGTCCCTCTGCATCCTATACCATTTAGTATCACCCTTCCCCAAAAACTGGGGTGTAAAGCGGAATTTGTGAAAATCTATTGTTCCCCCTAGGTCTTTGACATGAGGAACTGTGGTATTTGTGCTGGGGTTTCCTTCTTTTCAGTCTTGGACTATTTCTGACCCAGACTTTTCCCTTTCCCCTGCTCTTAGGGAAGGGGTGCAGTCTGACCCTAGAGCCTCCCATGTTTTGGGGGCTGTTTATCTCACAGAGACTGCCTTCTGCACTCAGGTCAGGCCAAGCACAGTCCAGCCAACCTCTCAAAAATTATGGAAAGTGAGTTTCCAATTAAACTCTGACCAGCTCCAAAGTGTTCTGCAATTTGGTGAATAATAATTTGGCATTCACCTCATCTGCTGGCTTTATGATTCTATAAATCTGAGACTATGCCTTTTAGCCTTCTCCTCTCAGAGCAAAGATCTTTCAGTCCCACAGTTTAAAACTGCTCCATCCATTTGATAACAATCATTGCTCTTTTACTTTCCTGTATCTTCTCTCTACCTTCATAAACCCCTGAGATCAGAACTGTAAGTAGTTCTCAAGATGTGAATTCACATAGAGAAAAAATTTAAGGAAAGCTTCACTGAGAGATGGGTATTTTTTTTTTTTTTAATTTTAATTTTGTCTTTTTACACAATAAGAGTAAGCAAATAATGCCACAGCTAATTTAGTTTGGAACAAACTAAATATTGCACAAATTGATAGGAAAAAAAGGCTGTAAATTACTGGGGCCTAAGTCCAATTTCAATAGCAGTTCCAAAGCAAGCATCCAGCTGATATGCCTATAAATTTAGCTTAAGGTGTGTGGTTTCCCAGCACACTGAGGTGGCCCCATTAACACTGTGGTGACATATGGAGAACTGGACAATATTGGCAACTGCAACTACACCCACATATTTTCCCTTGCAGAGAGATGGAGCATCTGGGCTCCTGAAGAAGTGGTTAAACTTCTTCCCAATTCAACTGGCATTTTCACAAATGCCTGAACAATTGTCTCATTATGTGCAAAACCAGATTCCCTTAGGAAAACACTAAAGCAATCACTATTCAAATACGATTCTAAATCATAGTAGAGTTGCAGCTGCTCACTTGCACCTATAAGGAAGAACAGGATGTTGGTTTCACAAAATACCCAAGACAAAAACAAGACACAAAGGTCTCTTCAAGAGAAATGCATTTCTGAGCCAGAGGTCCAAAATCTATACCTGCTGTCCTACTGAAATTTCTGCATAATCTGCTTCTGTTGAGGTTTCACAGCATTACCAGGGTATGTAGATAAGGAGACAGCTTTCTGGGGATGATTCCTTAGTAAATGGGGTTCTTTAGTTCCACCTTGCATCTCTTAGTCATCAAAGCTCTCTGCAATCTTTCACTCTGCTGAATTTTTTTGAGTGCTGTCTTTGCAGAGTTTGTTTAGGAATGCAGAGGGAATTGTTTTATACAGATTTCTAAAAATGGATGTCCTGAACCAGTAAATCTTACCTCAGTTCCATGTACATTAAGTTCATTAGTTGGCTAACACAGTTTTCTAGGCTTACCTCTTTCCCTCAAATTTCTTAAGATTCTTTCGCTTTACCAATGTCTTCAATCTTTATTCTGTCTGCAGAGGTGACATTAACAAGACCAGAAGTCATGGAAGCCAAACTCATTATCACAGATGATTCATTGTTTTCATTCTTTATATTCTCTGTTTTTATAGTTTTATAAATAGCTCATTGTCTTTTATGTGAGTCTGTATTTAAATGCTCACTTCAGTAATGCCTGTTTCAATAATATGATGAGCTTTTAGTGAGAGCTCTGAATGCAAACTACAGCAACACAGCAAAAGAAACATTTACAATAACTCCAGGGATTCAATAGCCTTGATTTCCTGGGTGTAAAAAGTAATCATAAAACACCTGTTGCCAGATACCATTATGAATAACTGCAATATTCCTTGTACTGGCATTTTATTACTAGATTGTTTCTTGGAATAGCCTTTCAGCATCTTTCTATCAGCATCAGCACAGACTTGATTAATTTCAAGGCTGCCTGTCACAGAGTAGTTGATGGTTGAGGACACAGCTGGGCAATTGTATCTTTCTAACATTTTAATAACCAGACTTTCCATTAGATTGCATTTGGCCTTCAGTAAGATTCAGTGAGAAATGTCTTTGGTGTATCTGGTTTACAGGCTTATCAGAAAAAAGATGCCTTTTTATGCTTACCATATTGAGTAGGTTGTTCAGCATTGCTTTTGAGTGACCATTAAGATGTGACAGGATGTTCTGCAAACCATGGAAAATAAATCAACCAAAAAGTGCAAATCTATGAGAGAGAAATGTTCCTGAAGAGTTTTGTGTCACATACTCTCTTACATTTTATTTTTACTAATTATTGCCTGTACCCGTCAGAACAAAAAGCAGGGGCAGCCAAATAGGACAGGTTTAAATGGTAAAAGACTACACAGAACCTGAAAGATGCAACTTTCCTGGTTTTCTTAGCTTTTATCAGAAAAACTGTTTCAAGTTGGAATCACAGTTCTTCAGAAAATGAACTACATGATGAAATCTTTCATTCTGCATTGAAATTCATGTAACAGAACAACATTTCAGCACAGAAAAGTAGCAAATTATGCTCTATTTGATTGAATATTTTTTTCCACACCTTGTGACAAAAACAGTTGAAGAATGGAGATGAAGTCCAATCATATCTGTAGTTACTTGTGAGGATTGATTTCACATTGATTAAGATATTTTTTAAGAGCTGAACTATATGCAGAGAACTAAAAATTCTAAAACTCTCATAATAGAGTTGGGGAGTAGATAACCAGACAGCTGCAGCAGGAAGAAATGACTGGAAACATACTGAAGTTTATAAGAAATTTAACATTTTCATGACAATCATTAGTTGTCAAGTTCTTCAATATGCCTTCATCCAGCCTTTGCAAAAGGACATTCTTTAAAAAAATCCCAACAACTTTTAGCCTGTAGCCTTACAAGGTGTTGTTAAACAGAACAGGTGGAAATTATCTTTGACAGAGCGCTGTAACTGAGATTTATTGCCTTGACTTTATTGCACCGTTGATAATCCTCGTTTTTTTAGGCACTGAAAGAACACCAAAAAATAAACCTATGCAATGGAAAAAGAGCTTCCCCAGAAGTGTAAGAATTTTAATTGGAAGATAAGGTGTATTGGATGGATCTAACATCTCAGTGAAAGACACAAAGAGATAGCAAAGCAATAATCTTTCATCACACCCATGGATATGACTTTTTTTGCCCCTCTGGTCTGCTCGTGAATTGGCTACTGATGCAGATCATGACATGAGGTTTGACACAGCACTCCTCAGAGAGTTTGTCAAGAAGCTTCTGCAATGTGAGCTGTCTGTTTGTCAGCCTTTCCCCCTCTTCTCCTCATCAAGTATTCATTTTTCAGAGTAGCTATGACAGATGTAAAGAGGGAGAATATATGGGGAATATCATGTTGCTGTCACCAACGCTGGGCATCATGTCATGCCTGAGAGAATTGTGCTGTGCTGTGTTATGAGCAAAATGTGTACCCAGGTTTTTGCTTGTAAGCTTGGTTTTTTCAATAAAAATCATCATTCCTGTTTTAAAAAAATATTATGTGAAATAGGACTGTATGCAAAACTTCTTGCTTACATTAGTATTCCAGATATGGATCAGATGAGGAGTATTAACTGAAATAAAATAAAAAAATTATGATATACTCTTTCTCATAATGCATGAAATACTAAAGTAGAAAAGGAATTTATTTACTAGGAGCTATAGAACAAGCATAGGAAAATATTTTTCATGGCATGCACACCTTAATTGTCTAATTCATTGCTCCAGAATTTTGCAGCTCAAAAAGCACTGGACTAAATTAATTAAAGAAAAAAACATCCATCAAACACTCACTCCTACACAGATTTAGGATAGCCAGGAGATTGAAGAGAAAAAAAATTAGGGGGACAGTGTCTGAGGGATGGACTTTCATTATTGGTTTAGAATATTTTCTCCAAGTTTCTACAGAGCAAGAGCTCAGAAAACAAACACAGTGTTCAAGCGTATAGTGATTAAATAAATGTCACATGTATGTTTGTTGTCAATAATATTTCTAGTATATCAAATTGCATCTTGAAGCCACACAAATACATTTCCAAATATTACAGTTTGGGTATTTTTTATTCATTAGAAGGATAAATAAATATCATCTTGATTCTAACGAAAGAAAACAAGAACTTTAACTTCAGTTTGGGTATCAGTATATGTTGCTGTCATAATATATAACAGTGTAAAACAAAGCATCAACTTAAAATACTTTTTTTGAATTATTGTTACCAGTATCAATGATAATAAAAATATTGATAAAAATAATGAATATTAAACCTGGAGGCGCTCTTTTGCTTTCTCAGTTGTCTTGCTGCTGCTTAGAAGCAGATTTTTTCAAGTGTGAATGGAGGCTAACTTCTGATTGCCTGGGTGTCCAAGGGCCATGGGTGCTATGGGTGCTCAGGGATGCTTTTTTCTTTCATAGCAGTTGTATGATGAGGACTTTAGCAAGAGCTGCATTTCCCTGTTGGAGAGCTGCATAAATTTTGGAAATACTAACCTGGCTGTGTCAAGTACAGATATTTGTTAAAGCGTGGAGCTCTTTAAGTTACATAGATCATGGTTTTTCCACTTATGGCTGTGGTTTAAAAGGATGAAATAATAGGTTTTAATAATCTAATTTGTTGGATTGCTAAAAGAAAGTAGGAAAACATTCTATTTCCTAGTTGCAACATGAGTTACATTATAGACAAAGCTATAGGGAAAACTAACAAGAACAGCATAATTTCCCCATAGGAGCATCAGTCATGTGTTCAGTTCCTCTCATAGAAGTTGTCAAAACTCATAGCAATATGAAGTCTGATGTGCTACCCTGAAATTTCTGGATGATTCCTTTTTGTTTGTTCATTGCTGTATTTCTGAACAGTAAAAGGCTGCACAAATGTTTTTTATTTTATGTAATTTTCTTCTTCTTCTTTCATTTTATCAGAATAGCCCCTGCTAACCTAAAACTGAATCCAATGATTATCAGTGGGCTGCTAAATAGTAATTAAAATATATTGCTGCTGTTTATCTCATCCTACAACATTTCTTCTGCCTGTACAGTAGTTTTAGGTTAAAGCCTTCCCAATGTTTCTATAGAAGATACAAAACAGGCCAATCTTAGAGATTTATTCCTGGAACTTAGGAAGAGTTTGCATAAGACGTACCCAAAGAAAGAAGTTATTTCCACTTTTATCCATGTTCTAAAGTAAGGACAGTGCAGCATCAGCCACTATACAAAATTTGTTAATTAAATTATTAAAAGAAACACATTTTTATTCACAAACAGAATCCTTATCCTGATGGTACTTCAGGTTTTGAATTTAATTTTAAACACAGGTAAAAGAGACAGAAACAGAATAATGAAACAACACAAATTGTCAGCACTATTTGGTTTGGTCACAAGCCATCTAACACATGATCTGTCTTTAATCCAGCCCTGCAACACCCACTCACATTTGTAAGAAAGCCAGTCAAGCCAGCCACTGAAGTGGAAAACTGCATACCTTTTTTGTAAGACTAATACCTGCAAGTGTTTATTAAAAACAAACACTATGCAATCATTCCTCAGGTGTGAATCAGCAGCTCTGCCATCAATGCAAGAATTCGTCATATTTGTTGTATTCACTTTTCTGCACTTTTAAATTCTGTGGCCTTGGATTGCTGTAAATTATAGAGATGGTTAGTAATGCTTTGCTTTTTCCTATTCCTCTCCCTGACTGACCACAACCAGTAAGAATATTAATTTTTCTGTGTGTCTGAAGTTATTGCCAGAAGTCATAATGAAATCAAATGCCAGCATTGTGCTGGTACTGTCTGTACTAATAGATGCAGAAACCTTGATTGAATTGGCTTTTCCATACAGTTATATTTGATATAAGTATATACTCCACTTATGTATTTGAATATATACTCTTTTTTTTTTCGTAGCTCTTTAGGCAAGCTTGCCATTGAAATGAGCCATTTCCAAAGGGTATAAAGTAGACTACCTTCTTTCCCAGCAATTGTCTATTTAGTCCATTTCCTAAGGCAGATTCCTGAGGCAATAAAGGCCATCATGATTTACTTCCAACACAAATATTGGATATTTGACATATACAATACTCTCTGTACTACCGAGCTATTTATCAATGACATAATACTTTAGTATTACTTGCTCTGGATTGTTTTTTTTCCAATAAAATTCTGTTTAATTATTATAAATAGCTAATCTAAAAGTCAACAAATAACTGGAAAGGGTGCACTGACATATGCATTATTCACACAGCATAGGCAGTAAATCTACAACAACTATGTTAATTCTAAGAATTAATTGCTTTTATTCTTAGAACATACTATTGCGTGAAAGTTTCCTATTTGAAATATGCACTTGTAAGAATCAGGTCTATGTCAGAAGTTCCTTCCTTTATAGGTTTAAGCTAATAGATAGATAGAAAAAAGTTCCCATTTATTTCTGTGTGGTTACAGCTAAGGATTTCTGAAATTAAATCACTAATGTGAGGCTTAAAATAGATGTGTTCCCCCATAAAAGACACCAAGAATTTTTAATATTTCTCCATTTGACATTTTCTGCTTAAAATGTGTATAAAATGCTGACACAGAACTCAGCTTTGTGTCTAAGGGAAAAATGGCAGCAGCCAATCTACAAAAAGGTATGAATAAGCTGTGTGTTTTTCACTATATATATTTGCATATAGAATTGGCCTTATATATTTATCTTTATATCATTTTCATTAGTCTGATCTCAAGATAATTAAGCTGAGAACGGGACTTTCACTCTTTGCCATTTGTATGGAAACAGCAAACCCTGACCCTGCAGAAAATTCCTGGGAAGAATGGAAGAACCTAGATTACACAGTATCTGAGAATAGGAAAAGCATCCGTTGAAAGTCAAAAAACCTTCAGGAAAACAGCAAACTGATGGATTTATTACAGGATGATGGATTTATTACAGGCCTGCAACCAGGCTGTGTGGAAAGGACTGAACAGAGATTCTAAGTTACTGTCTTAACTCTGCAATAAACAGATTCATTTTGCTCTCAGCTTGTGAGTCTCATTTTCATACACTACAGCCAGTGTGAGAAAAAACACTAAAGCCTGGCACATTATGGTACACTGAATTTAGCCTCTTTAATTTACATCATTCCCCTCATTCACATTAAGGAAAATGCCAGATAAGTTTCTTGGGTAATGCTCTGCCACTGACTCTATTTGCTCATTTTATTTATGAATGCTCCAACACACACAAATACACTATATTTTAACAGTTCCTGTGGGGAAAAAAAAATCCCTGGAGCTCCCTATCATGCCATAAAAGCCAAGAAGTACGGTGTTTGAAAAAACTTTGTTAGGTGGCCTCCATTTAATCTGTTTGGTCTGGAATCCTTCATGCTTTTGAAACTGAATCAACAGCAACTTCTCTGGCATGGGTGACTTTCCTGCTGTTCTGTTCTCCCAGCACAGCTCCAGGAGACAAGTGCCCTGATGCCCTTCTCCTGGGCAGATCAAAGTTTGTACACCTTCTTTGAGACAACCTTGTCCCTCTTACCCCCACAGAATGTATTTTTAATGGTTCAATGACACCGTACTCTAAAATACCTTCTACTCCAAATCCTACTGTAACTTTTATGGAGATTTTAAATTGAAACAAAGTATTGAAATCTACGTGTCTGAAATCTATTAGTCTGCAGTATATATCTGTACTAATATGTCTTCTGGTACACAGATTTTTGTTTCCGTTTTACGAGCCAACCACATACGAGCCATTGCCTAAATGTTGGAGATTTTTATTTATTTCCATATGTAACAGAGCATTTCCTGATCATATGGTTGCATTATTTCTAAACACTTTATTTCTTACAAGACAGTTCAAGTCTATTTAGAAGAAAATAGAGACATATATACTTTGAAGAATAGGATGCAAAACCTTGATCTTTTAAAATGTAGTTTTTGAGTTTAAATATGATAAAGAGAACAGAGGAAAAAATTAATGTGGAAATTGTACCAGCAGTCTGGGGGAGGAATTAATGAGAATCTGGACTTTTCCCTCCTGGAAAATTTACATTAATAAAGCCTTTTTGATTCTACAACTATTTGGCTCTAGTTAGTGATGGGATGAATGCCTAAGAATGGTCAAGAAAAAATGTAAACATAAACACTTACATTGAGTTCACTACTATGCCTTCAGCTAAGAAGGGAGATAACTAATACCTAAGGAAATTGATTGCTTGCCACTGTGCAGGACTAGAAAAACTGAAGAACTGACTGTCACTTAGAATTTTTTCCTAAAATATTTTGTACAATTTTTGAACGATGTTGTCCTATGTGCTTTGTTCAACTGTGGTGTAGAAAATCTCTCATAAATTAGACTGTGAATACTGAATCTAGATGCAACTACAGCCTGTGGTCCCTAGTTATTGGATAGAAGCAAAATTTCTTACCTATGGGGAAAATATTGCATTTATGCCTATGTTTCTACATCAAAAAGATGGACACAGCTGTGCAGCTGGAGCAGAAGTGAAACTAGAGAGCTGTTCTGGAGGGTATTCTTGGATACACATTTTGCATGTTACTTCTCATTTGCTCAAATGGAGAATGATTATGTGCCAATTTGGCACATGCTTCTTCCTCTTCCCTTTTAGCTTGAGGGTTTTGGCCATTCCGGTGCATAAACATGGCCAAGATTTTATCCACTCTCCACCTCTGCTGGAACACTGCTTCCTTCAAATGGAATATTTGCATCTATTACTCTTCATTGGCATTTTGAATAATATGCCAGTATACCTTTGTACCTACACACATGAAAAAATATGCAGAAAGCATTTTTTTCTCTCTTTTTAAACCGAAGAAACTAAAATTTTGTAGCAGGAGTGCCTATACTGCCTTTCTTATCTTCTCCTGAGTAAAACAAAAGCACAATAAAAGGAAAGAAGGATTATCATGTAGTGTATTGCTGGTAAATTCTGTGTGATGATAGGATAGAATGCCATGGCATTAGGATTGACATAGCCTCCTAATGACACCTATTCTGATAGTTATCGTTTCCAAATATTTTTTTAGCTTTTTAGGTGCTGATAGAGGCATTTAATAAGCTTTTTCAATTACTATAATTTAGTACAATCAGGAAGGAAATTAAAAGCATAGATGCCCCAACCCTGGAAATGTTCAAGACCAGGCTGGATGGAGCTTTGAGCAATCTGGTCTAGTGGAAGGTGTCCCTGCCCATGGCAGGGTTGTTGGAATTCAATGATTTTTAAGGTCCCTTCCAACCTAGCTGTTCTACCATTGTTCAATGTGTTGGGTACTAAAGAATGACAATTATCTGCTGCTCAAGATTTTATAATTCTTATAGATAAATTGCATCATAATCTGTGCTAATAACAGACATGTATAAGGGACATACCAGTGACCTAGTCACATATTTGACACAATGTTCTTAGTGAATATTTGAGAAGTTTATTTCTGTGGCACTTAATTTATTTTTTAAACCTAATTGTAAAATTTCTCTTGATGTTAAACATTCTATAGCCTCAAGTTTTAGACTTTGTTGTGCGTTTATTTAAACTGTAAGACAAAAAAGTTCACCATTAACTACAAGCTAAAGTTAAAAGTACATGAGTACTGTTAGTACAAGCCCTGGTTTCAACTTACAACCATGGACATCAGTAAGTTACTGACTCCAGGATACTGGAGATCATTGCTCTAGGACCTGGACAAAACCAGACCAGAATTAGCATGGCTTTTTATGAGTTATTTCCTTGGGATTTGTTTTACATTGCTTTTCATTTTTTTCCTACATGATTTAAATCAGAAATGTAATCATAGTTTATATTTTGTTGCTTGACTTCTCCAGTATGTAAAAAATATACATTTATTATATTCTTCCTTGTACCTTATATTGATATTGCAAAAAAGATTTGAAATATGGATGTTGAATAGCAGAAATTCCCGCCGCCTAAGGAAAAAGATGTTAATGAAATTATCCTATAGACATGCCTACAAAACCTTACCATAATGAAATGTTTTTCCATATAGTTAACAAATATATGCTAATTGACTGAAAAGCCTGGTCCAGAAAGAATGAAAGAGATAAAATACCTAGAGCTGTATTCTGTTTTAATACTTACTCTTTATACACTAATAAACCTCTAAGGGACAGATTCATGGCTTGAAAATAGACTTACTAATGGCTTTCCAAATATTTTCCTTCATATACCCAGTCAAATGTGATAACTTTGTTACATTTCTATGATATACACCTCCATATTAATACATTTACTGTATGTTATTACTGCACCCTGGAAAAGCATAACAGAGTTACAAGAAAGCAAAAAGTACAATTTTTCTAGTAAGTAGCAAGGAACAATATTTTCAGAATGAAGATTCAGTCAAATGTCATGCTAGTTCCATGCAGCCTTTGAAGGATCTGGCCCATTAAGTTTTAAAAAATGTGGCTCAGTATGGATTTAGTAACCAAATTACCCAGGTTTAGAAATTGCCTGTCATTTCAAAACATTTTTTGTTGGAAGAAGACAAATAATTTGCAAAATAGTTTCTTTGTTGGTAACTTTAAGGGAGACAGCTTACATTTGTAACATCTTTGGAAGAATGACCTTGCGTACATAAATATTAGAACATTTTTATAATAAAAAAACAAAAGCTAAAAGAAAACTGGCAGTGGCAAGGGATAGTATTCAGGAATTATGACTTGGTAAATTCAGACTGGGCATCAGAAAAGGTTTTAATGGTGGAACTGGTTGTGCAGAAGTGAGGAATCTTCATCCATGGATGCTGTCAAGTTTCACTAGACAAAGCTACTGTTGACTTAATCTAGGTTTGGATAGATCACCTCCACAGCACTCAATCAACTTTTCTATAACTCTACTGCTACTACATTTATGATAATTTTAAGTATTTCCTTCATAGCTGTGTACTGCTTTTTATATTTACTTTTGTTTTAGAGTCAATGGGAATAAATGGCTCTACAAAATAAGATCACAGAATATTCTGAGTTGGATGGGACCCACAAGGCTTATCAAGTCTAAACCTAAAGAGAAAGGCTCATTTGTGGATTGAACCCACAACCTTGGAATGATTAACACTACACTCTAAGCAGCTCTCACATATGCCTAATTTCTTTCAGCTGTTTAATTTAAGAAGTGTTGAACTGGACACTAGACTATACTGACTGCAAGTATATCTTAGACAGAAAACTAAGGAGCTGATGGTATGTTTATAAAACTTATTCAGTGATTGCTTCAGGTAAATTCCACAAGTAGTCTGGAAGGGGAGCTTTAATTCCATCCTGATGAGAGTTCTTCACTCTAATTTTGCTGTAATGTTAGCAATATCAGCAACACAATGCAGAAATAATACATGTCTCAAAAAAATGAAAATTTTCTTTCTTTTGCTGTTGTCCAGCACTTGAGTTTCCTACAAACTTTTGAGAAGTTCCACCCTGAGAGATGAAATAAGAAATATTCCTTAGCCCATTGTCTTTGTCTCTAGTATCCTAAACTATATGCAGTCCTTGATGTGGGTTTCATCTCCATTTGTGCACACCCAAATTGCCAAAACTAATCTGCTAGATTTGAAAAGTAAGAAATCAAAAAACTTTACTTGGTCCTCTGGAAAAAGAACAGAACAACATTGGCAACTTTTATTTTTTAGCTAGTCAAAGTATTAAAGGGACTCAACAAATAATAAATCCCCCAACCTTTAACTGAAATATGTTTACCTGTTCTATCATCTTACTGACATTTATTTAATTTAGCTTTTCTTCAAGGCACTTATTTTAGGCCAGGTTGAATTGCCTTGGTTTATTGTTTGGTTTTCAAAGGCCTGTTGTATATGCAGATGCTTTAAAGGCACTTTGATGACAATGTGCTGCAAGTTAACCATTTGAATGAGCTAACAGCTTGCACATCAGAAGCAGGTTTTCTAGAATATGCATACACAGCTAAGGAATCAAAAGAAACAATTATGGATACAGCTGGTCACCAGAAAACACAGTAGGTCACTTATGTCTGTAAATGAAAGGCACTCAAATGAAAGTATATGACTGAAAAATAAAGAAAAATTAAGAAAATATATTTTTCCATAGCAACTTAGTTAAAGATAATGAATCTGAAGCTGATGGAACTCTGCTGCTTAAGGGGACAGATTCTGCACTGATACAGCTTAGTTGTGCCTGTCAATATTTGGTTTATTTTTGCTACTACTAATAGAAAAGGACTGCTGAATTCTTCATGTTCATGTCTTCAGACCATGACAGTCATCTGCAAATACTATCACAATTGGTTGAGATACATGATAATGTTTTCAATTGTACACTGCTTTACAGTGAGCTTGTTATCCTAAACTTTAACGATCAGGTTGTGCTGGATTATTTAATCAATAGTAACTTTAGATGCCATGGTGCATTCAGAATACTACTGATATTTACATTATTTTGCTTGGAATGCTATGCTTGTACTTCAGTTTCTCTGTGTTCACCTTCCCTTGTCTCCCTTTGCATAAAAAGAGCTAAATAATTACAGAAATTAGTTAATTTATTTGTGAAAGATAGCATCTCTATTGTCTTCTCAATGGGATTTGAGGCAGACTGAGTTAATGAGACATGCACTTCAGTCTTGTTTTTTCTCCACCATATTAAAATGGTAGCTAGTATAGACCTGTTTCCTTCCTTTTTTTAGCAGTCACTCATCTTTGACATATCTTTTAAATTTCACCACTTGTTTTTAGAATTCTCCATATTGCTGTCCATTTGGAAGCTTCATTAATTTTTAAAGTCCTATTTTAGCAAGTTTATTGTTTTTAAAAGAATTAAATCAGCATGAGTAATTGATCCAGCTAAAATTCATTCCTGCATTCTCTGGCATGCTTCTGTTACTGACCGGCTACATTGTACAGCTGTTTTTTTTTTACTTCATGTTTTCTTCATCTATTTAAAACTACACCTTCTCTAGTCTTTATAGTGCTCACTCTGATCTGAGAGAATTTGATACAATTTCTTATTTTAAATGATCAGGTAAGAGACTCAAAACTAGTATCTCACACAGAAAAGATGAATTTCTTAGTGAACTAGTCTGGGTTGAAATATATTTAGTGCCTTTCTTCACTAATCTCAATTTTCTACCAAAAATGTATTAACTAAAGAATGAGAAACAAAATCTCTAGGAACTTCATGGGAAGATTGGATTGAGTCTTGAAAAAAACCCTCTCAGAATATGAGTATATTTTATAGCTGTAGTAGGTGTTTGCAAGATGTCTTCCAAAACTACTAAAAGACATCTTTTAGATTTATTTGTTCTTGCTAATGCTGATTTTAACCACCCTTTGAAAGCTGTGCTCCTTATAGGGAAACAAAACCACAAGTTTCTAAACTAACTGTACAGTTCCTGATTATCCAAGATTTAGGTACAACTAATTAGGATAATGGGAGTGCTATGAGGTTGGAATCCCACAAAACTGAAGACTCAGTCAGCAAACAGCTGGATAAAAATTAACATTTAAATTGCTGCTGGATAAAAATTACATTTAAAAAAAATCAGGTTTGCTTATTTTATGATGTTTCATCTTTGTGCCCCTTCATAATTCCTGATGGTACAATCAGCAAAAGGACTGAAGGCAGAATTGAAGCTCAGTTTGTTTTTACAAATACATCTAAAAGTAATGTAATAATTCTCGCAAGGAAATCTAACCCCTATTCCACTACAAAGCTAAACTCAAATGTATATACCTGCCTATAGATCTTTGAGTTACTTTACTCATGTCAGCCGTATTTAAACATATAGAGATGACTGTCATGAATATGGACCACATATAAATGATTCAAAAGGCTTATAGAGTTAGATTTTAGGCACATCTTTAAGCATTTTTCCTTTGAAATCTGACAGTTTAGTAGTGTCTATTTTGAAGAAATCTATTAATTCTCCTGTGTCAGAAGGCTGTGGTGGAAAATCTGTGCTCTAAACAGAATATATTGACAGTAACCAGAAGGACCTTGCAACATGTACACAACAGGAAAAAAAGTCCTTTTTCTTTTCCTCTTATTTTATATGGAGCCTGTGTGACTAACATTACTCAGACTGCCGAGGGTTACCCAAAACAGGGATCAAGAAATAAACAATTAGATCTTTTTCCACTGACAGAATCAATTTCCCATTTACTTTCTGGAAAACTAATTTTCTTCTACAAATAGCCTTTCAACAACTACCTTGGCCCACAAGGATTTCTTCTGAGGCCTGCTATTACATGGTTTTAACTTTTTCCCCTCTGTTTTCTGCTTGGGATTTCTGGCAGACATCACAAGCTAAGAGCCAAGTAGATCAGAATTTCATAAATATGGAAAGCAAATACTTTGTGCAAGCACAGATATGTGGCTTTAACACACTGAGATATTTTTAATCTCTTTTTGCTAGAGATTACTCCACTGGTCTTCTGGGAAGTCTAGCAGCTCATTTGGGAATGCTCACTTGTGCTGTAGTTAAAACATCTTTCTGGAGGCTGAAGTACCAAGATCCGTTTCACTGCACAATTAAAACATTTCAAAGGTGAGGATTTCAGGAGACAATTTTTCTGATGCAGAACTAAGGACTGACAAGACAATTATGAATGACTACCCTCATTTTCTGCAGTCTGCAGGATGTTTGGTTTCATCCACGCTGTAAGAAGTTTGTGCTAGGTTGTGCTAGGTTGTAGGAATGTTTTATGTCTTGACCTGAGGATATCAGGATATCAAACATATATAGACTTTTCCCATGGTTAATTGGTTAATGTGTTCAAGCCTCTGGCTTTTTTTTTTTTTTTGGTTGCTTGGTTTGTGTTGGTTTGATTTCTTTCTTCTACTTAAATGTGTCTCACTTTACCTTCTGAAAAATGACTCATTTTTTTTCTCTGGAAGATATTTTGGTACTTAGAAAAAGTCATTTTTTAATTTTTTTTTTTGTTCCAAGCAAGTTGAAAGTTGAAAACTGTCCAGAGATTTTTTTCATCTTCAAATAACTTGTGTAGTTTTTCTTTTTACATCCATCACAATTTCTTCTCCCCTCCCAAATTTACAGACACAAACTCTACACATTTTATTCATATCTCAGACAAACACTTTAATGAAGTAAGCTGATTGGTCTTGTCTAGTTAATTTTACTCTTCCGTTGTATATACAAGTGTATTTAAAAATTTTTTTTGCAATATCACAATAAGAACTTATAATCATATATTATTAAAATCATTGTTTTCAGAAGTAATTTTTAGAAATATTTATTTCTAAATAATGTTCTCTTATTTTATAAACATAGCCCTCATATGTTGCTTACAGTGTATTGACTTTCATTTTATGTAAAATCCTACATCACACGATTATATTTTCACATTGAAAATTGTTTCATGAAAGCTGTCACTTATTAGTACTTGATTTAATAAATATGGCTTCTACTTACTGACACTCTTTTTGTACACATGAGCTCAGGACTATTTATCAATCAGGGAATGAGATTCTTTGATTCTTTCCAACTAGGCAAATAGATACTCACTCCTTACTTCATTACTAATTCCTGAAATGCAAGGAACCACTGGAACAGCATTCTGGTTTGACAGCCCATTAGAAGTCATCGTCATGACATATTCCAGGTGTCTGATTTTAGAAACAGCTCCTACTTTAGTAAGCCATGCTTTTATAAGAGATTTTGGATTTCTAATGGTGAAAACATGAATTTACTTGTTTTTTTTAAGACCTTTGGGTACTTTAGTTCCTCTTATTTTAATGTTTTACCACTTTAGATTTAAGTAAGATAAACTTGCTTAAATGCTATCTATTCACACGGTGTAACAAGGATCTATTTATCTTGACTTGGCTTGAGTCCATCATTCTGATTTCTATATTTCTAATAACTCAATGGATAGCATGGAAAGATCCCCTCAGAAGGAAATGACATCTTCCTATCATTCTAGTTTTGGATGTGCTTTTATGTATACAATTTCATATGAAAAATAACAGAACTATTTGGAAAATTTACACACAATAACATCTAAAATTAACCATATTTTCAGTAAAGGGTGTTTTTTCAGCACTTTTAAATCTGCTAAAAAAAAAAAAAGAAAGAGATATTGCTCCTCTTGAGACAAGTGTTAATATCCAGCTGTGAACTATTGTGAATCTCTGTGATGCATCTATGCATAGACTGCTAAAATATGTGAAATCATTATGATTTTTCAGTGTTCTAAGTGCTTCTATCAAACTTTTCAATTGAAATTACTCAAAAACTAAGAAGCCCTCCTACTTGCATACCATAAAGCATCTATGTTACATCTTTTATGGTGTGCTTTTTGTGTTATAGAGGAAGCATGAAAATATATTTACTCAGGGCCTATGGAGTTATCCCAGTTGTAATAGTCTATATTGATACCCTGGCATTTTTTGCCGTCGTTTTCAAACTTTGTAACTTTGGAAAGAAAGAAGAGTACGTTTTCCATGACAAGTTTGTTGGAGAAATCATCTACCATATTTTTGAATCTTGTTAAGTTAAAAAAGTTTTGAAAAGTGAGAAGTTGCTGATAAAATTTATATGTTGGTTTCCTGGTGCTGCCATGGGTAACCAATGAGTCATGGGTTGGAGGATGAGGGCAGTGACCTCCTGGCACCCGGGCTGTCCCAGATTCTGGCTCCCACCTTGGAGTACACCCCACCTCTCCTCTTCCCTGCTAGTTTATGTTTAGTGACATGCTGTTGCTGTCACCTGTATTAATGAAGCTGAACACAAAAACAAATGGAAAATGCTTTGTGCTACAATCAAACATATTTCAGTGCACAGAATAGGATTTTTTCATCTATTATAGTAAAAATACCTAAAAAATAAATAGAATATTCTATTATTTTGCAATCATAAACATTTTGAAACAAAACAAACACAAACATGATATTCTACATTCTTTTTAGTTAATATTTTTCTTTTAAATGCTCAGTGTTTTCTCATTAAATTAATTGAAAAAAAATTTTTTTTGTAGAAAAATGTGTACTTCTAAAAGGCTGTGCATTGCACCTTACTCAACTAAACCCAATTTTAATGCTCACAGTAGATGTATAACATTGTTAAGTGGATTTTTTGTCATTTGAACTGAACCCATTGCAGTGGAGAGCAGTGATTTTGTGAGGAAGCAAGGACAGTCAAAAGATCAGTGAAAGCAGCCAGAGAAAATTATGCATATTGTAGAGTGATAGCAACCAAGAACTATGTGGATTCTCTTTATTACAAAACAGTGTAGTTAAAGGGGACTTAATTCTGAATAGCTTTATTTGTTCTCATTTGCCAGACTATGAGTAGGTTGCAAGCTTTTCCTCACTCATCTACAACTATAGCCTTTTGAAAACAAATAATGTTAAATATGTCTTGTTTAAATGGTTCTACTATCTCTGTTTTAACTGAAAACATTTATATGGAAAAAACCCAATATTCCCTAAATTCTGTTTTAAAAGACTGCTTGCTCACTAGTTCGAGATGGTGCTTTTCTTGTAACACTTCTGAAAAACAGATTTAGTAACTTTTTAATCTGCTATTTCTAAATTCTCTCTTCCATATGGTCTCATGGATCCATTGCTTTTCTCCTGCTCAGAACTTCCATGCATTTCACTTCCGATCTCAGGCTGAAAAACATTTTTAAATACCACACCCAGAACTATACTGTCCCTACAGTGTGTCTTCCTCTACAGCTAGCAAATAACAGTATATCATTTTTATCTCTGAATAAATCAGATTTATACTCTGCATTCTGGAATTTACATTCAAAACAGGGAGAAGTTTTTTTTGGTAAGCTGGAAAAAAATGGAAGCACTCTGGAGGGATCCAGTTTACATTAGCCACTGAACTATTTTGGAAATACTCCAGATTTAGGGAAGCTCTAAGATACTGAAATGAATCTTCATCTCCATTGCTTGTGTTCTCTCAAGAAAAGCAGCAAAAAAATCCCTCAGTCAAGAGCACACATCTTCTCTGAACAGAATAGAAAGTGCTATGAATAAAAAAATATTTGTGACAGAGATGGACTTGAAGCCTAAAGCATGGAAAGAATATTTGATCTATACATTTTATAACACAAAATCAAGAACTGAAATCCTACCCTACTGATAACAATGTCAAAACTCCCATTTTCCTTTAATAGCCAGGTTTTTATATGAAAGGCTTTTAAGGAGGAAAAATGTATGTGTTTAGGTTCTCTTTTGGGGGCACTGGAACAACACTGCCAGTAATTTCCCAGCAACATTTTTAACTTAAGCCCTTGCTGCAAGGTTAACATTTGAATCCAAGAAGGCAGGTGTTTATTCAGTTTGCATTTGAATTTGCCTATTTTGCATTTTGTCTTTTAAGGAAAGATCTGCATTCTGCAGAGCTTTACACACACTTAGCATTTTGAGGTAAAAACTGGTTCTGATTAATTTCTGACAACAAAGTGGCCCTACTCTCCCTTCAGCACCAAGCTCTTCTGGGGGCCATGCCTTCAGCTTCATTTTCAGCTTCATTCCATGCCTTCTGCATTTATGGAGGAAGCTGGTGAGTATTTCAATGAGTCATTTTCCATTTAAGGAACAGGAAAGATGCAGAAGCAGCTCTTGAAATATTTTGCTTTCCTTAGCTTCTGCAGCTCCATGGTGGGCGTTATCTGTTGCTGTCACAGATACACAAGAACATGAATGTCAAGGTGCTGGGAGCAGGACACCTGTAGAAAAAACATACTAGATCAAAAAACTTATCTCAGTTATCCAGCCACATTAGACCATGAAGCCATTTTCTCCAAACTCTTTTCTTATTCTTAGTACACAAACTGAAGAATAAAGCCAAGACATTTATTAGCATGTGTGCTAACATGCTAATAACATTCTCTGAACAGAGAGAGGCATAATTCTATCTCCCAGGATTTTCCTGGGGAAGGCAGTGAGAAGTTCAGAGAAGAAGAGAAAACAATTCTTATCTCTACTTGCTGCTCCTGTTGTTTGGCACATGTAGAATGTGTTACAGAGATTGTTTGCCAAAAGTGATTTGGTTATTGGACAGCAGTGAAGGTTGTTTTGTTTCCTTGGCCAATCAGGCCAAAGTTGTGTCCTGGCTGCCTCCAGTCACAGGTTTTTCTTTAGTATTCTTTAGTATAGTATCTCTTTAGTAAGTAATTTAGTACAGTATTAGTGTATTCTAATATAGCTTAATAAAGCAATTGTTCAGCCTCCTGAATCATGGAGTCAGAGCACATTATTCCCTCCATTGTGGTCACCTGTTTCTACTATAAACATGCTGTCATTTTACACTCTATATTCTTAAATCCATTAGAATTTAAATATTATAGGAAGAGTAATATAACTGCACTAGAATTCTGTCCTATGAAAGAGACATCAGGCAGCTGCTGTTAAAAAGCAATGGCTGCACTCAATGAGGTACGCCAGCACACATTGAGTGGAATGCGTGAGTACTGGCATCCTCTATAAACAACATTTCTCCCTTTATGTTTCAGAAGAATTTTCTCCAAGTCTACAACATGCACAGAGACTGTTTTCACCCCTTTATCATGTGGTTTTAATTCTCATTATATTCTCTATACAGAACTTAATCTTCTATACCTCATGCATTGTCTTCTTAATACCTTTTCTTTGAATGATGTAAGAGTCTGACAGTTTTCTTTTTAAATGTTTGTTTATATGCTTGGCTGAACCTTGTCATCTACTTACTAGCCAGTAGACATTTTCTTTTGTTGTTTATTTTATGAACAGAGATGACAAACATAATTTTAAATTGCTGTGCTATTCATTGTATCTTGAGAAGTACAAAATTAAGACTTGAGCATGAAAGAAAAGCTTGGCAAAAGAATAATCAATCCATACTTTTGCAAATTTTGCTATAATTATTCAAATGATTTCACTTGGTCTTTTAATTGAATTAATTCAGGGTTGTTATTTTCCTTTCACAGAGAATAAATTCCATGGTTATTTACTAATGCAATGAACTATAAACACATAAAGGGGAAAATGCCATTGAAATAGCACTGTGTAGTACTTTATAAGTAAAATACATCTAAATTAGACACCTTTGAAAGTTCTGTTGTTAACACTTGTGTATCATAATTTCCCCAGGAAGCAACTGAGAAGTTAACATAAAAATGCTTCAAGTTATTGAAATGCACAACACAAAACCAAACCTAAGTAAAGGAGACACCTAAAACTGACAGTAAACTGCTCTTTTCTGTGAAGTCAATAAGATGCTCTGATAACACTTTTTCCCAGTGTGCTGGTATATGTTGACTATTGTTCCAAATTTTCTTCATATTAAGAAAAACTCCAGAAAAACAGGAATAGAATTTTGCTTCAATAGCCTGTAGTTGCACCCTGACAACAAGGTTACATAGAATAATATTCCCATTTAAAATTTTCAGGAATAACCTGTTGTAGTGCTTTTGGTTCACCAATTTAAGACTTCTCAAATTTGAGATTTTCTCAACCAATATGTTGATGAGTGTGGTGGGTTTTCAGAGCTGGCCAATCACTCATGTACTCACTTCCTGCTGTGAGGTAGGAAGACAGGATTAGGAGAAAGGCAAAGCAGGCTCAAAACTTTAAAAGGGTAAAAAGAAAATTTTATTAACAGTAACTAAAAGGAAAAAAAAAAAGTAGTAGGGATCAAAACAAAGCTTCCAGAACACTTCTCCTCATGCTACAACTTTTTTTATTTACCGACAATGTAAAGAATGAAAACCTAAAATTTCTAGTCAATTTTCTACTTCTAGAATAGTCTTTCTTCAGCTCAATTAGGGAGAAAAGTCCCTTTTGTTAAATTTATGGAAACTTCTCCACAGAGTTAAAAAAACCAGTTCTCTCATGGTTTTCAATTTTTATGACTAGTAGCCACTAGTAGCAGTAGAGAAATTATGAAGTCCTTCTCATTTTCAATAGGCTTTCTCACAGCTTGTCTATGGGCTATGTTGACTTATGGGGTATTGTTTTAAAGATGACCTGTTCAAAGGTGAAAGTTCTCATTACTTATTTCTAAAATTATCTTCATCTTTCAGAACAGAGATTGTTTCCTCCTGGGGGCACAGGACTGCTCTTTTCTTATTCTCTGTTTAAACTTCTCATGGGACTACAGATACTTTAACATCTTCTTACTTGGAGGCATGGAAGCCTTTGCTTGATATTGGTTTGAACCCTTCATCTCTCCATAGTTTCATGTGTTATGGGGAAAAAGAATCTTTTTTCTCCACAGTTTACCAGAGGATTTCAGCCCCAAGATCAAGGCATCTCCTCATCCTTCTTATCTGGGACTTCCTTCACTGACCTCAATGTCTTCATGTTGCTCCTTTACATGCTTGCATCTTGTTCCTTTCTCTCTCTCAAGGGAGGATTGAAGCACTGAAAGAGTTAACATCACACCCAGGGCCTGCAGATGGTCACTCCAGAGGCAGAAATTGTGGCTGGGGCTATGTCAGGATCAGCCTCATGGCTGGTCTTTGGTTTTCTCTGTATTCAATTCCAGCCGCAGGGCCACTCTGCACAGGCTGCAGGGCTGCCCCTGCTCTCAGCCGCTTCATCTCGTGCGGTGGCCGTGCTGGGGGAAGGGGACCTGGTGGCAGGATGTTCACAGCCATGGCCTGGCCTGCTCCAGCCAGGGCTCTGCAGCCTTCTCTGCCTTCCTGCCTGACAGCTGCTGGGGCCTGGCCCAGGCAGGACAGGGCTCGGCATCCCCTGGATCCCCAGAGGGGCCCGGCCCCTGCCCTGGCAGGGCCGCCTTGTTCGGCCTGGCCAAGCCGGGGGGCCAGCAGGCCCAGTAACCTGTCCCCAGGCTGGAAGCAAAAGAGGAAGTTCTTGGACTTGATTTCTTTCATCTTTAACATGTGTTTTTCACAGAGGCGTGTCCAGCTTTCTAGTGGCTGGAAGCTTTGCATCACCTCCCTAAATGTCTCTCATGCCAAACCATGATACCTGTGAAAAACGCCAATCGCTTGTATTTAAAATTTTTGAAAGTATAATAGTAATAAAATGGTTATAAAAACAATAATATAATTTAGAGTAATAATAATTTGGACAATTGAGATTAGGACAATATGAGACAATAGAAACAAAGAGTTATGGATGGTCCAGGTACCTTTTTCTGGGCAAAATAAGCCTGAAAAGGACTCATGTTAACAGAGGATTAACCCTTTAAAACAATAGCCCATTGCATATTCACACATCTCATACATGATGCATAAATTCCATTCAAACAAAGGATTCTGTCTGGTCAGTGTCAACTTCTTCCTATTAATCCTGATGGTGTCTCCAATCCTGAGCGAGGTGGGAAGAAATTAATTTCTTCTGATAATGGAGCAATTAATTCTTTTTGTCTGAAAGATTTAGATGTCCTGTGGCTGCTATCTCACTGCGAGTCCTTTCTTTAAAAAAAAGTATCTCACATACATAGTTTCTATTTCAGCATTTTGTTATAACCTAAAACTATATTTAACACACTACTTAAGAAAATTAATACAGCATAACTGTCCAACATAACACATATAATATTCATTTTAATATTTGTGAAAAGGCCAATCATAAAATTTGCATTTTTCACAACACCTGTTTTCTTTGTGGAAAGCTTGTATGAGGAGGATCAGTCTGCACTGGGATCTACACAGAATACATTTTAGAGAAGCAAGTCAAAAGCTGAAATTTATATATTTTATTTTTAGATCCTGAGAACTTAATTGTAAAATCACATAAACATGTTGTAAATGTGTCACTAAGGAGGCAATTCAGGGAAGGGAAGCACTAAGTCAAATCCATTTCACTACAAAAAAACTACCAAAATAGGCCACTGTCACAGTCATATTTTCTGAAAAATCCCTTCTCCCAGGATTTTGCTCCTGGGAAGCTGAGAAGACTCAGAGAAAAAGGAAAACAATAATTATCTGATGCTTTGTTTGGAGATGTGTTTGGAGATTGTTTATCCAACAGGTGGTTGTTTTCATTGGTTTCATGTGAATTGGTTTGACTTATTGACCAATCAGGGTCAAGCTGTGTCGAGACTATGGAAAGATTCACGAGTTTTCATCATTATCTATTTAGCCTTCTGTAAGTATCCTTTCTGTATTCTTTAGTATATTTTAGTTTAGTATTCCTTAATTATAATATAATATCATATCATATCATATCATATCATATCATATCATATCATATCATATCATATCATATCATATCATATCATAATAAATTAGCCTTCTAAGAACATGGAGTCAGATTCATCATTCCTTCCTGCCATGGGGCACCTTGCAAAAACAATAGGCCCCTATTTTGTTTTTATGTACAAATGAAAAGTAACAGAGAGAGGGACATACCTGCATGGAGATGAGATTCATACCTTAGTTTATCAGTGATTCTGCCCTCCTGCCCGTCCATGTTTTTTGCCCTTTCCTGTGGAAAGCAAGGGGACAGAAGGATGGGAAAAAACTCCATGCGTAGCTGGCTTTTCTCCCATGGTTAGTACAATATGCTTGGGAATTTGGAGGCTTTGAACTGCTCTAAGATGCCCTTTTTCCTCCGGTTTTGAGCAACTTGAGACAAGTCAATGCATCAATCCTGAATTGTGATTGTGGATAAAACAGTTAAGATCCCTGTGCCTCAACCAACTTGAATACAAAAGCAAATAACTATATGTATTTCATATTTACATGAAAAAGATGAAAGATATGAAATGCATATATATTGAAAATATATGAATTTGTATTAAATTTCTATTAAATATATTCATATTAATGCATTTCATATGTATAGGCAAATATGTGGTTCTCAGGAGATGTGTGTATTGGAGTGCAAACATTCACCTCTGTGAAATGTTGGCTCTTAGGGCAATTTCATTTAGTTTATCTCCGCACAGGTAAAGCATTGGTAATAATATTCATGATAATTAGCCTTATCTTCCTTGAATATTGCTGTTGCTCTGTAGGGAAAAACATTCTTAAAGGCTGAAATTCAAAGGCTTCCTTTCTGGTTTTCATTATCTTTTTAATTAACCATTATTTAAGTGTCTAAATATTTTATTAGGAAAAGATGAAAATTTAAAAAATCCATAATTTATTTTTAAAACTACTTCCAAATCAAAAGAGATGATCAGAGATGGCTCTTTAGCTCTGAGGTTACCTCCAGGCCATCAATATGAAAGAACATATTTCAGTGATTTGAGTCCAAATTCATCTCCCCTGAATTAGTCAGCCAAAAGACAGATAGATGACTCCCCAAATTAGCCAGATGCCTTTAAGTAGCAAAGAAACACCCTGAGGCCAGGTACATAAGTTCCCCATTATGTCCCCTACAGCAGTATGTGGGATATTAGACATTCATCCTGAGTGATCCAGCTCTCCTTTATCTTTACCTGGGCAGCTAGAGAACATTAAGGTTGCAAGTTGCTCTCATGCCAGGCCCACAACATGATCTTTTCCTGCCCATCTGTGCTTTTTTACAACAATTCAAAACTTTGTCCCAACTATCACAGCACTCTTTGCAAGGGAAATTTTTGTTTTCTAATTGGAGGAATGGAAAAGGATTGGTGGTTCAAGTGCAGACAGCAAGGAATGACATGTACTGAGCTATTTCACAGACCTAGGAGATCATGTTCCTGAACACACCCTTTTATAGTTACTCTTTTCACTCCTGATTTTGCATCAAGAGGCAACAGTCCCAAATTTGGATAGTTCGGGAATTATAGTATTAAAGGTTATCTTGTGTGTTTGCTACATGAAAACTTTAATGAAGGGATGGTTCTCCAGAAAGGGTAAAGCTATTGGGAGGTTACAAGATCAGCAGCACCTTTGCAGCTTCCTGGGTTTTGAAGCAGCAGCCACATGCTGCTCTCCATACTCCTCAGATCCACCACTTCAACCTCAGACAGGAAAGATCAAAAGTCTTGTGAACTCTCTCAGCAATGTGACAGTTGATGTTATGAATGTTCCATTCTTCCATTTATGAGGAATTCAATAATTCATGCCTTGGTACCATTCATCTGCTTTCAAGCACCTAGACAAATTCAGCTGTGGTAACAGACAGCAACTTATCCCTGGGAAAGGTCTCAAATCCCATGACAAGGAACATCAAAGAAAAACCCTATTCTAGCAAAACTGAGCAAAATGTTCAAATATGTACTGATCCAGAACTTCCTTAGGTAGGATAATGCACACTTTGCTACTTCTGGGAAGGCTCGTGTCCCTTATCCCTTTTGCCAACACAGTCTGCCTGACACAATGGCAGGGATGAGATATCTGGGCATTCCAACCAGAGAAGGCCAAGTGCAGCTATTGATTCACTCCACTCTGGGATGGATAAAGAACAGTTCTGAAATAAGAATGAGCATTTTTTTTCTCCTTATCCTTGCTTGTCTGGCTTCTATACAGTTGGACATCCTTCCAGTGAGGTGAAAACTTAATCCCCAATATTTTTGTCCATACTTGTTCCTCTTTGCCTGTCATTAACTGCATGGTCTGTCTAAACCAGATCTCTATATAAATTTATTAGAAGAAAATTATTTAAGTTTTTTTTCCTTCCTTCACCCACATACATTTTGAAAATTTTCTAATCCACACCAACTCTTCAAACCATTGGTATAAGATCACTGTTAAAGAAATCTTTGAGAAATCTCTCCATTCGTTCCTTTAGAATTTTGCTGATTTTTTCTATCACTCCCCAGTTTACAACCTGAACCCTGGTAATATGAGAAGCTTACTTATTAGTAGGAAAAATGGAAAACCTGTGGAAATTTAGCACCTTCTGTATGTCTATGAAGAGGTTGATATGTGGGATGGTTCTTCCAATGGCTCCAATAGGTGTACATCTGACTTCAAGTCCTGTAGCCACCTTATATCATAGGGGCGGTTGGGGTGGAATGCTTTATTTGGAGATTTTAAAAATTCTAACAGAATTTTTGTGTGAACTGAAAGAAAACAAGAACTTTGCAAGAGAACAGCATTGCTTAAGGTCAGAAAGTACAACTAAAATGTGTCTAACCATTCAAAAGGTCTCTTGGGAGTAGAAGACAGATATTAATGACCTTAAAAGTGGATGTAGAAAGACTTGTCTTTCTGGAAAAACTTTGTGGAAACTGCCTAGTTTAAAAAAAAAAAAAATCCCCCCAAAATACCCAAACAAAAAAGAACCAAGGCAAAAAAAAACCAAAAAACCTCCACAAAACAAAAAACCACAAACAGAACAAAACAAAACACCAAATTAAACCAAAAACAAAAACCCAGAAAACCAAAACCAACTAAACACAAAACAAGCAACCAAAACCAATTAAATTCTTTTTTTCTGTGAAAAAACTGTAGTTCATAGTGAGTATCTCTATGGGCATTCCTTATAATGATGGACATTTTCTGATTGCTGCTGGGTTGTTCACTCCAAGCAGTCAGAAAATAGATGGATTCTCCACTAGCTTTCACATAAAACAGTGTTAGGTAGGTTTGAAAGTATTTTTGGAATGAGTAAAAACTCTCTGTATACCCACAAAGATTAGGAAAATATCAAAAACAAAATTAGCTCAGGAGTAAGTTAATGAGCTACAACAAATTTGATCAGTATTTACTTTTGCTTTCTTTGAATGTTGCTCAATTTTGAACCAGAATTAATTTAAAATAGGTACAAAACCCAGGAAAACGTAGATGAAGAAATACCAGCATCATTTTAAAATGAAGCTTTGCAAGCCTTGAGAATTCAAAAGAGTTGCATTTATAGGAAGATATCCTGTTTTCCTTAATTTGTATAAGAATTATCCTAAAAATCTCATTTCCATCTTTCTTTACATGCTTCATTTAGACTAGGCTAGGCTCTGGGTAGGCCTGTTTGTAGAAGTTTTGGTCCTGCTGCCAAGAAAAAAATATTGCTGGATGTTCTTGATGAAGGAAGAACTTGATAGTCTTGAGAGAAGAGGATGTGAACTAAGGAATGATGTGCCTGAGCACATCCCAGAAATCCCAAAAGATTGAGGATGCCAACCAAGCATGTGCTATTCCTCCCAATGTTTTAAAGTCTGGACCTGCCAAAACTCAATGCTCTCTTCATAACCACATGGAATGCACGTGATAGCCAGACAAAGGACACCTGCTCCCTGAAAAAGACAGGGATTGACTTCTATCAAAAGTAGTTGCCCACAGCAATATGAGTTTGTTCTGCCTTTCATGGCTTTTTCTTGTCATCAAATGGAACCAGAGAAAGTCAATCTCCTGCAGGACAAAATGGGATTAAGGTACTGCTGTTCTCCATCAGCTAAAGGATTTGGTACTACAGTTAAAGTTAAATGAGTCTAAAGTCCAGCTATTATCTGTATCATATACCTGGAATTTAATTGAGGAAAAATGACATTGAAATTAATTTAAATATTTAAAAAAATATTATAATGCCTTCTTCTGATGAGATTGGTGAAAGTGACAGAGAGAAAATAACACCTGTTAGAACTGCAAATCTTGCATCACCAGTCACATTACTGTGGCCAAAATAGTACTTTTGTAGTCCTGAATTCTGAACAGCAAAATATCATCATCACAATGCCTGACCAGGGAGCCTATATAAAAATAAAATCAAATTTCAGGCTAAATTATAGCAATACAAATTAAAATGTATTGTCCTCTTTCATAGCCGAAGGCAATAAAGCATCACTTGAAGTGGCATTTATGAGAAAAAACAGTTAGGTACTGTAATTTTAAATTAATAGGAGCAAGAAGAATTACTGCAACTCATTCTAATCTCCATTTTATAAAGTAAAAATGTAGCATTAATTCTTATATTTTTATTTACAGACGCTTTTAACACTGCAGAACCAGTGTACCCATGTTTCTGTCACAGTAAAAAAAATCAATATTATTATACCTTCTCTGAGTGACATGTTTAGAATGGAACATGTGTTAATAAGCTTTTTATTAAGTGTATGCTAATCAACATATGGTTATTGAATGGAACTCCATCAATCTTGCAGCCATTTTCTCTGTGAAAAAATATTCTTTAGGACATGGCTAGGAGAGGAATTTGGAAATGGCAGTCTGCGGATTTTTAAAAGCCTGTTATTACCCCATTATATTTTTAAGAGTACTTTTTCTAGTTGATTTTTGTTTTTTTTTTTTTTTTCTGTACACATATGAAGCAGTATTTGCAGAAAAGCAAATGATGCAAGACAAGCTACTTTCCAGTTTTATGGTACATTGCTCCTCTCCAGATTTTCTGCCCACAGTGTTTCCAATTTAAAACCTCCATCTCTAGAGGAAAATGTAGAAGGCAAATGCCCATTAAAATTTTGCTGCCTGCTCTATCAAGTAGAGTAATTTAATTGCATCAAGTGACTATCTAACTGATGCACTAAAATTATAAAGCTCCAGTAGAGCCTCCATTTTACAAACATCTCTGTTGTTAATCACACACCCTTAATAAGATGGACCCTATATGTCTTTGCAAGATTTTTACACTTTTTTGCCATTTTAGATTACATGATATTGCACCCATGTTTGGACACTGTTCAACTTTTCAAAATTTGAATAATTTTTGTTATTGAGTTGTTTTACCACTAGGAGTCCACTGTTTTCTTTTATTACTTTACAGGAGTTAATATCAAAGAAACTTTCAATGAATGCTCTTTTGTGATGGAACTGAAATGAACAGAAAAGATACATTTGCTGTGTGACAGTGAATACTGTCACATTTCTTATGTCTACAATGTTCAGCATGAAATCAAGAACTGCCCACATCATGTATAACTAATCTAACAATTCTGCCCTTTTAACTGTTAGTTCACTATGTGCTGCATGTCTTGGCTGACTTTGAATTTTACACCAAGACTCGCCACTGCATCAGGAGGCTCTATAACCTGTTGGCTCTAGCAGACCAATTCCAGTGCTGAAGGTGTAGATGACTCCCATTCTTTTGAACACCAGGTGCCTGAATCCCACCTGACTCACAGTGCAATGGCAAAACTAGGAACCCACAGGACATTTTCTACATAAAAGAGATGTCAGTCCTAAAGTTCTAGTCAGCGAATGACAGCATCAGTCTCATGGATAAATTCAAGCTAGGTCTTAAAAATATGCACTTTGTTGGTAGTTATGATCAAATCTAAGTAGTACTAGAATTAACATAACAAGCCTCAGAAATTTAAAAACACTGTGATGAGGAAAACATACAGAGTAAAATCTGCCTTGTACCAATATTTAATCAAAATCAATATGTCCACATCAATTTTTAACACTGCAGACTAAACCCCCTGTTTACATTGAGATGCTACAGCTTAAGCAGTGCTAAGTAGGAGCCTGCCTTTCCCACTTTGAAAGAGATAATCTCTATCCAGGTTGTACCATCATATGAATGGACCTGTGTAAACATTGACACATAACTAATTGTAAGTGATGAGTTTAGCCTTCTAATAGTCTTCTATAAAGCCAAGCAACATAATGTCAGTCAGTGAAGTGCAACTTTTCTTTCATTTTCAAACCAAAGCCATTGTTTGTAAAACAAAATTTGCATGCATCACAGCAGTGGAGAGAAGTGTTTTTGAAAGGGTGAATTTTATCTGCTGGGAAAATATTTTCCATGGAAAGCATTTTCTAGGTGATTTACAGTGCTTTTGCTTCAAAGCAGAACAAAATAAAAATGCTGAAGAGCTCATTATATTTCCAAAGAAGACTTTTTGAAGACGGGAGAAGTAGGGGGAAAAAATAAAATTTGAATCTCTAAAAAATTACAGGGAGATGTTAAAAAAATTTAGAGCAAAAGTCTCAGTAGCCATAACAAACTACACTCTCATCTCCAGCATGAGGTTTGAGAGCAGGAAGAAGAAGGGTAATTATTATGCCCAGCTACCAAGAAGGCTGTCATGGTCTAAAATATTCACATCTCATAGAAGTACTTAGCTCTTAGTCACTCCTCATCACAAAACATCTGTTATTCATGATTCTGCCTCATGATTTAGAAGCCAAATGGTTAGTAGGAGATTTAAGTACAGCCACTTGGATCTGGCTGACTAAATTTGAAAATTACTTCTGAAATTATACATGTTTATTCTGAGACCATCCTTGTTATAACTCAGTAATATACACAAGTGTCTGTTCTTCAGAAAATCTGAGTGATGTATAAAGAGTTTTGCAGAAGGTGGAAAACCCTTTTTCCTTAAGGTTTTAATTTAAAAGAGTAGTAGAATTCTTGTTCCTAAAAAAACAAATTTTGAGTATTTGAAAATGCACAATATAAAGAATGGCCAGCACCATGGATGCTCCAGCAGGCTCTGATTGCTCTCAACCACCATCTTCTTCAACTCTCCTTCCCAATATCTCCTTCTCCCCATCTCTTTCTCCCTCCAGGGCTGCCCTGGCCACAGGAGCACACCGGATTGTTAACTTTATGCTTCTCTGCAAGTGGTCAAGAACTTTCTCTGGAGTTTGGCAGGGAGGGAGGTGGCACTGGCAGCATAATCCCAACACAGCCATGCTAAGCTCATCCCCGAATCATGGCCCTACACTTACCACCTCACTGCCACTTTGAGTACTCCCTGCAGCCCCAGGAAATTCCTCTGGACTGCACGGAGCTCCGTTCAGCAGCACTCCCTTCAGAGGCATGCTGTGACTCTGCCAGCACCTTGGAGAAGAGGAGGAAGGAAACTCTTAGACCACTGCATCAACTAACTCTCAGGAAAAGAGTTAATTGGTGACTTGTTGCACCCTAAATTAGCAGCCTATGAGAAGCTTCTCAGGGAGCATCCAGCACTGTACTCCTTTACCACTCCTTCTCCCTCTCATGTCCTTTGTACTTTTTGTAAAATGTAAGAATTTAGAGAGAGGATTTTCCAGAGGAATATTACAGTTACAGGGTAGTCAGACTGTCCAGAGACTGCTGGTACACACATTCTGACAAGAGCATTGTATAAAATAACCCTTAATAATTTCAAACTAACACTAACACATCAGTAGGGTGGATGTGCACGTATGTTCTTCTCCACCAAAACCTGCTCTGCACAAGTGACAGGGTTGCAAGGGACATGGATAAGCTGGAGAGGTGGGTCTGTGTGGGCATCAAGAATTTCATCAAGGCCAAGTACAAGTTTCTACACCTTGTAGAAGGCCAGGGCAATCCTATACATGCCCACAGGTTGGGTGGAGAAGTGATTGGGAGCACTGAGGAGAAGGACTTGGGGGTGTTGGTTAATGAAAACGTAATGTGAACCAGCAGTGAGCGCTCATAGCCCAGAAAGCCAAACAAATCTTGGGCTGCATCCAAGCCCTGTGGCCAGCAGGTCAAAGGAGAAGATTCAACTCCTCTGCTCTGCTGGGAGAGCCTACATGCTGTGCTGAATCCAGGGCTGAGGTCCCAGAATTTGAAGGACATGAAACTGCTGGAGCAAGTCCAAAGGAAGGCATGAAGTTGATAAGGATATTGGAGCACCTTCCAGGGTGAAAGTTTGGACTATTCAGCCTGGAGAGGAGAAGGTTTTGTAGAGACCTCAAAGAACATCCCAGTATCTGAAGGGGCCTACAGGGAAGCTGGAGATGGACTCAGGAACTGTAGTGATAGGACAAAGAATAATGGCTTCAGTCTGAAAGAAGGGAAATTTAGGTTAGATATTAGGAAGAAATTCTTAGCTGTGCGGGTGGTGAGGTGCTGGAACAGGCTGTCCAGAGAAGCTGTGGTTGCCCCATCCCAACACTTCAACTGGAAGTGTTCAAGGCCAGTTTGCATGGGTGTCTAAGTAACCTAGTAGAAAGTGTCCCTGCCCATTTCAGGGGTTTGGAACTAGATGATCTTTGAGGTCCCTTCCAACCCAAAGCATTCCATGATTTTATGATTCTGTTGTCTAACTGTAGATTTTTACTCCATGGTCTCTCACCACAAGAAAGATGGAAAGCAAGATTATTTTATTATGTGCAAAATATAATGTCATTTTTATTTATCTCCACTCTGCAAGAAGAAATACCAGGGAATGATTTTTTTTAGTAAGGAGAGATTTAAATCAATATAAATGGCAGGGAGTGTGCCCAGTTATTTGGACCAAAAGGCAAGCTGCATGCTCAGGTGATGTAAATCACCACAGTTCTTTTCAGGTTAAATATTCGCTGCTCAGATCCACCAATCTGATCCAGAGAAGGGATAAGTTTCAGAACTGGTTATTATTTATTTGAAGTAAATCACTGGTTATCAATTCATGTGTAGCTAACAGAGGACTGCATAATTTATTTTAATCTCATCTGCATAATAAATCTTAATCTCTCTGTATCTGAATTTCTTTGTTGCAATGATTTTCTTTTCTGTTGAAGCTGTAAAGTATTTGGAACAAGGAAGTTTTTATAACCTGGGCATGCATATACCTACACATACTTTGGCATTTGACATATTTTTAAATCAAAAACTCTGATGTGAAAAATAAAAATATATTAGAATATATTAAAAGAGGTTCTGTCTTCCAGATGCAAGCTCAGGGTAAGAAACCCCTTCTGAATACTGAGTTTATCCCAACCATGCATAACATCACTATTTTAGGACTTGGGAATACAGAGAAAATCAAATAGGTCATCAAATGCTGTTATTTTCGGCATTCATCCTGAAACTCCAAAATACATTTTCCTCAAAAGAATTGATCAAAATAGGAAAATATGAAATCAGAGGAAATAGTCTCCTGAGACTACAAGATGAATTAATAATGCTCTTATTGTATCAGTTGTCTGAGATGGCCTGATTTTATACCACCACTTCTTAAGACTGCTTTAACTAAGCAAACACCAGAGAAGATTCATTTACAGGATAGAAGAAAATTATTCATTAAAAACATACAGGGAAGAGTTACTTATGAACTCTCCTAAAGTCAACAGTGATTACGGGCATCTGACATCAATTAGGAATGCAACATCATGCTGCCAATCTGAAACTTTAGTATCTAAAAGTGCATTTAGAAATAGCTTGACAGCATCTCTCTGTGTCAAACAACTTGATATATCAGTATGCCTTCTGGTTAGGAGCCAAAACTCATAGGTTGGAAGAATAATTCAATTTCATTGTCTAAGAACTGATGCTACTTAGTCATCTTCCCATGATTAGGTGAAAGAGAAAACCCAGCAGAATACAGCAGCTACAGTGGGTAGTAATGAATAGAAATTTAAACTCAGTGAAGTGTTTAGCAGTTAAACTGCAGTACAACCGTGCAGTAGAACTTTCTGGAGTAAAGAAACTAGTACATAAGAAGATAAAAACCTTTGGGTTGTTTCTATTTGTTTCAGGTTTTGGTGTTTTGGGGTGTTTTTGCTATTGTTGGAGTTTATTTTGGTTGGGTTTTTTTTCTTTTTTGTTTTGTTTTGTTTTGTTTTGTTTCACTTTCACTCACACATTATTAAGGAAAGAGCAGGCTATCTTGAATTAACATTCAGAAAATCTGGCACGGTGAATACTTTTACCAGAAGCGCAAAATCCTGCACAACTGATCAGCACGAGCTGTTGCAGAAGACCAGAGCTCAGTGTGATAAAAAGAGTGCGCAGCAATGAGACCAGGATATTCTCTGTTCACTTCCTGTGCTATAATGAGTACTGGGTATCTCTCTCAGTTAGACAGAATAATTTTTACTTCTATAAATAATAGTGTTTTCAGAATGGCTTTTTCACCTTTTTTCATGAAGGATATTTGTCTTTCTGGACAGGAAAGAGATATTCAACACCAAATATCATATAAATATTATGTTAAGATTAGATATTGGGGGAAAAAATGTCTTTTCTGAAAGGGTTGCTTGGCATTGGAACCGTCCTCCCTGGGAAGCAGTGGAATCCTTATCCCTGGAACCGTTCAAAAAGAGTGTTGATAGGGACATGGTTTAGCAGTGAACTTGGTGTCACTAAATTAATAATTTGGCTTGATCTTAGTGGCCTTTTCCAACCTTACGCATTCTGTGATTCGAAAGAATGGGAAATAGGAAAATTTGCAGAGAGCTTCACAAATGTTGCAAGACAGTCATGGCCATGCCCAAGACAAAAAAATAGGTAAAGGTTCTAACAGGCTCCAACTAGAAGATGTGCCTGCTAACCAGTTTTATTAGTCCTCCTGAAAAAACAACAAGGGCTACCAATTATATTTACAGAAAAACATTTTCTTGCAATGCATATAACCATAATCATTGCAAAGACACAGAAGCCACATCAAGATTATTAGTCATTAAATGGATAAAGAGAGATGTGTGTACAGTGAATAAAATTAAGTGTATGGAAAATGAAATATAATGTTAAACAGAACACTAATGCTGATTAGAATAAACTGTGTATAATGAAGAATGAAGAAAACACATACTGAAAATAAACATTAAGAACATACAGAAATTCTAAAAAGGTAAAAGAGTTGAGAAAGACTATTTGTATAACTAAAGTGTGTCTGCACAATATGATGTGAAAAGGATTTACTGTTCTTTTTGTTGACATTGCTTAGGAAACTGGAACAAGGTTAGTGTGTTAGGGACAGATCTAGAAAATGCTGCAGGCTGAAACTTGTGTGTTTCTACATGAAAGTTTCTACGGTTCTTTTAAAGATGTGCTTGGAAGCCACATCTGTGCCCGAGGAAAGATCTGCCCAGCATGCACTTCCCCCTCTGCAGCTCCTACCTGAGTGTCAGGCAGCAATGCTGAAAGGAAATGGACTTCCCAAGACTTCAAGAAGTTGAGGAGCAGAGCAAGGCGACATCTGCATTAATGCAGCTTCTGCATTTCATCACTGACTAAGTGACGTTTCTCCAGTGAGTGTGTGCTCTTGATGAGGCCATACAGAGGAAACCATCATCTTTCTGACCACATTTTCATAATTGCCTTTAATTAAGAATTTTTCCTTTCTGTGATACCTGCCATTCTGTGGGCAGAAGTTAGATAATGTTTTGTTCCCTCTTAGATTGAAACAAGAAGACAGATGAGGTCAACAGCAATATCCATTAATGTCAATTATTCAATATTTGCAATCTTGAACGTGCTAGATTACCAAGTGGTATTTCATGCCTGTAAGTGACAGGTTTTTTCAGTGATTACCAGGACCCCACTTAGGACATTGTTTAAAAGCTTTTTTATCAATGGAAAACTAAAAATCATGAAATTAAAAATGGGGTTTTTTGACAAGTTTCTCAAACATAATTTCAATATATGCTTAATCATGAGCCTTTTTTGTTTTCAGACATCTGAGATATTAAAGTTAGCTCTTTCAGTAGTTGTGAAAATGATTTTATAACTGTTTTTGGGATCATATTGTCTTTCAGAGGTACATTAGTAGTCACTTACTTATCTCATCTGCCCTTTATTTTTAAAATGTATTTTATAGATGTAAGAATTGAAGCTTCAAAATAAAATCTTTCCTATACATAACAACAGATGAAAAGACCATTTTTTCCCACTTTTTGTTTATTCTGAAACGATTAAAATATTGATAATAGCTGAGATATGATGACAAATGAGATGAGAGAAAAATCACTCCCAGCTGACAGTTTTGAACTTTGCTAATTTTCAGCAGAGTTTATAGTAATACCAATTAACATAATGGGATGGGTAAAGAGCACTCAAAAGTTACTTGTTTTCCATGGTGATGGCTATAATATTCCCAGTTCCTAGAATGACTAAAAACCTGGGTGAAAGAGCAGTTGTAAGGGCATAAAACAGGAATAAAGCAGAACTAAGGAACCTGAATTCAACTACAAGGCCAGGTTTCAGAAATTGGGATTGTTCAGCCTGGAGAACAGAAGGCTTTGGCATGACTTAATTGCGGCCTTGCAGTGGTCTCCTAAAGAGATGGAGGGACACTATTTACAAAGGATTGCAGGGACAGGACAAGGGGAAATGGCTTCAAACTGAAAGAGGGTTGTTTCAGATTAGATATTAGGAAACAAAATTACTGTGAGGGTGGTGGGGCACGGGCACAAGTTGCCCAGAGAAGCAGAGGACGCTCCATCCCTGGAAGTGTTCAAGGCCAGGTTGGATGGGACTCTAAATAACCTGATCTTGTGGAAGATGTCCCTGCCCATGGCAGGGGATTGGAACTGGGTGATCTTTAATGTCCCTTCCAAGCCAGGCCATTCCATGTTTCCATGAAAATCTAAATTGTCAAGTCCCCATTCACCTCTCATCTAAGTCCAAAGCAAGCAAATTTAACAGGTCACTGCTGAATATATCCCAGGCACTTGAATTTCTGTCTGTTTACTCTGAACAGGACCCTTCCTGTCAACGGCCTTCAGAAAATAGTTATATAGTATAAGCTAAAAGCTAATTTTGTGTCAACTGTGTTGGAGTCAAATTCTTGTGACTGGCAAAGAGAAGCCAAGAATTAGTTCGTGGACTAAGTAAAATAATACTCTGCTGAATGCACAAGTTACTATAAATCCAATTACAATTTTGTTAACATTGACATGCCAAATTAATCCAGGAAAGTCTCATTATTAATACCTTCAAAGTTGTTTCACGAAAACTCTTGGTTACCCTTACCTCTTTCCTCTTACAACCAGTGCCTGAAAAAGCTCCTGTTGCAGGTGGCAAAGTATTGCTACACACAGCAGATTTAGGTCCACTCGGAGCTATAGAAACACCTTTGACTTCAGTTTAGACTTCACTAAAACAACACAATTTAAGCTCCTATGTAACTGTAACACTTTATATGGAACACCGAGGCTGCTGCTTAGTGCTTCTGAAATCCTTCTGCTCCCCATTCTAGGGTAGAAGCTGTAACATTTTCAGTAGCAAACCTCTCAACAGCATGTTGTTGTGTTCCACTGTAATCCCCAGCTTTAGCCTCACGCTCTCTAAGACTGAGTGCTCATACAGCATTGCTGTTATCTCAGGAATGAACCTTCTCTCACCAACATGATAGATTTCATAGCTCATTTTCTGCCCCCGTGGTAGTGTACACTGGGGAGATAAGAAATATGTTCAAATTCAATTATTTGATTATGATCAGATTACACAGACATCAAAATACAAACAAAATCTAAATATAATTTTCCAGAATAATCATAATACAGTTGGATTGTTCCCACACGCATCAACTAAAAAAATTCAATCTGCTAAATCCACAACGTTTTTGCTGGTTTTTTTTAAGGTATTTTGTATTTCACAAAGAAAAATAATCCATCTCCTACACATACTGCACTGATAAAACTCAATTAAATTTCATTACTAGCTCTTTCATTTGCAGAGCAAATGTAACTAAGTTCAGGAAAAATACACACCTTATGAATCTTTGTGAACCTCAGGAATTCTACCAGAACAGAAGTTAAAAAAAAAAAAAAAAAACAAAAAAAAAGCTGATTTTTCATTTCAGTAAAGACAGGGATGAATACAGCTGGCTAATACAATGTTATAAATCTCTGACTCAATATCCTGATAGAGAATGTCTGATTTTGTCCCTTACTGGCTGCTCAAGAGCCATATTATAAATCTTGCAAATATCCCTGTGTTAATTTTGGCTATGTACTTGCTCCCCCTCACTTCTAAACCATATCTGTGCAAAGCACAAGGAGAGAAGAAATAGATTATGTGTTCTCTGAAAGTGTAGTCTTAACTTATTCAGAAATGTCTGTGCAAAGTCAAACAGCTTTAGAGATATCTTTTGTTAGCCAAAAGAGTAGTGCTGCCCATTTCACAGATCCCCAAGCTGCTAGGTGTCCTACAAGGAATAAAATTTCATCACTATGGAAGGTATGAGTTGTCTCACAGTTTGTTGTGGCTTAAGCCCAGCTGGGAATTAAGCATCAAACAGCTGTTTGCTCAACCCCCCTCCCAATTAACAAAAATCCAAAACATCAGTGTGCTATCTACACCATACTCATTCCTAATACAAAACACAGCACTGCAACAGCTACTGAGAAGAAATTAACCCTACCCTAGCTGAAACCAGGTATTATTTTCACGTGTCTGTAGATGTGTTTCTAGGAAGCAGGTATGATTTTTCCATGTATATCTAGACTTTTTGATTTTTTCAGAAAACTTCTAAAAATATATTTTTGATTAGGCCACTGCTTTTGTAAATGAGTAAAAATTCAGTATTAAAATATGTCTTGAGCCTCTCACTGCTTTGTTACCTGCGTGCTGATCTTATGCAATGAGATGGAATGATTAACTGACTTATCATCACATACTATTTCACAGAGGTACATGATTTATTGCTAATACATTTTGTTATCTGCATGATATCAGATACGATGCTCAATAAATTAATTCCAAACTGAAAGGCAAATTGTTAGATCCTGAGCAGCCATTTAATCTGTAAGCGGGTGTAAGTAGAATCAAGTGAGAGTTTGGGAATTACATTTTTCTATTTTTTCTATTATACATATTAAAATACACTGTGAAGATAGACAAAATGATTAATCTTTCCCCTTTTCATCTTTCAAATTTGCCTTTTGTAGATTATGGAAAAAATGCACAAGCAAGAGAACCATTGATAGTTTAAGGAGAAGTATCTTACACCTATAATGCCAGCAACAGGAAGGGGTTACTGGTCTGCTTACTTCAGCTAAAAAACAACTTTACAGGCACTTTGTAGACAGACCCCCTATGATTTGTAGCTAAAACGGGCTGTTTCCAGACCACTGTCATACCAAATGGAAATATTTCACAGGGATAGAGGATTGCCCGCTCCGAGTGTTAAACTTGGCAGTGTTTCTAGCATCTTCACTCATTGAACTGGTTAAGGCTATGAAAGATGTTTAGAAACAGAGTAAGCTGTAAAGTCCTCTATCAGGGTCAACACCGTTTGTGAGAAAAACCCATTGTTTGGCTCTACCAGTAAATTCTGAAATGCCTGCCGCTGCTTTCCTTGTCAGAGCAGTAAGTAATAATCCTTGACATTAAGCACACCAGTCTTAGCAATTGCCACATAAGAGACCAACTCTAGGACCCAGAACTTTGGACCAGCTCTTTGGGGTTCACTACATGTTGATGGAGTGTGATAGATTTGTGAGAAAAACCCATTGTTTGGCTCTAATAACAATGATTGTGTTGCTGCTTTCCTTGTCATTGACATTAAGCACACCAGTCTTAACAATTACCACATACCAACTATCATGTATATAAAGGCTAAGAAAATGCTTTATAGATTTATATATAGTTATTATAGTTTATACCCCTTTCCATGGTTATCAAGAGAAAGCCAGGGTTGGGATATTTGGGAGGGTTGGATTGTCACTATGGTGACATCTGACCTCCAATCAGGATTTGAGGAAGAGATCTCCGCCACTGGACAGCAAAGAAGGGGTCAATGAACAGAACCTTAGGAGGGGATAAAGGGTTAAAAAGGCAAAACCTCCATTGTGAGGGGAGGTTTTGGCAGGGAAAATCTTTTGCTCCCAGTGCCATAACCTTTTTTCTTTATTCAGTCTTCTGTTGTATTTTTGATAAGGTTTAATAAACCTTCCTAAACTATGAAAAGTGAGTAGCTATTTCTCACAGTGGGCTATGGCCACAGGAATAAGACATCCCAGAACTGCAAAGCACAAGATGTTTGGAACTTTCACTCTTTTTTTTTTTAGAGTCATTATCTATCACATTGTAATTCAGTATATAGGTTCATTTGCTTTTGAAATAGAGTCATAAGGAGTGTGTTATGTCTTGAATTCAAAAAGAGTTCCATCCAATTTAAGAAGTACCTCAGACTTTCAAAAACTGATATTGAGTTCCTGCTGGAAGACATGGGACTGAGTGAAAAGACAACACCATTCTAAGATCACTTTGTCTAATTAAGACTAAAGAGGAAGTGCAAAACAAAAATTGATAGAGTTGAGTAAAAGTAAAGTAGGGTAACTGTTTTTCAAAGACCGACATATAATGATAGTGACATTTTAGTTAAAAATATTAATCTGAGCTCTCTGTACTTGTTCATTTCCATACAACACCTTCATCTACAGTCTCTCAGTACTCTCCCTTTGTGAGACTGAATTCAGAACAGATGACTCACATCCTGCATTAGGAACAGCCTGTATTGTAAAAGAGGCTATTTTCACTAGTGAGGGGTAAAGATTTTTATCCTTAATCTTTGTGTAAGGTTGAGTCAAACAATACTTACTAGCTTCAACAATATGAATCCCACCTGAAACCACATCCTATACCAGCATGAAGTTCTGGTGATTTATTCCTACACACATAGCTCATTAATATTTGGTTCAGTCTTTGCTTTGATTTGACCATCATGTTGTTTTACTGATGATGCAGTAATTTTAAGCTCAACACCATGTTCCTTTTATTTATTTTTTTGTTTGAAATTATTATTCTTTAAATAAAGCACATAAATAAATTTCTAATGTGCAAATATAGCTCTGAGGACTAGAGTGAGTTAAGTGGGTTATCTGATTGCCATTTAGACTTCTTCCTAAATTAAATCACCATTCCTCATAGCTGGGTTTTGATAGCCTCATAGCTGGTGATGATTGGACATTCAGACTGCTACAAGGCTGAGTTCTAAACATCACAAGGGGATGAATGCCCTGTGCTTCCCCTTCTCATCTCTTACGTTGCAAAATGAAGACATATAAATTCTGTTTGACAAGGAAAAAAAAAGCTTGAAGAAATTTTGTTTATATTTGGGAAGGAATAGGAGGAGAAAGAGAAGCAAGTCATATCCCCGCCTTACTGGTACACAAAGAAGAGCACTCTGACAACGAGTTGAAGACCTTTGTTGGGAAACCTTACCTGTTTCAAGCAGAGTTCTCCCTCAGACTCTTGTGATAAATAAACTAAAGGAAGGTGGAGGTGTGGAAGACATTTTAAGATTTATACTTGTCATTTCAAATGATGATCTAGCTATAATTATCAGTAATAACCATAGAAAATTAAAGAAGGTAAGCTGAGCTAGTTTAAGTTAATAAAAAAAAATCTTAACAGGATTTCAATATTCCATGCTCTTCATTGCCTCAGAAATTTCAAGAAGATTCAAAAATCACTATGGAAGATTAATAAAGAATTGTGTAATCAATAAATTTAGATCCATAATTGTCACCAAACTTCCTTCCACTACTCAAAAGTAATGCCAGGTTCTGGAATGAACAATTTTTTTTTCTTGAAGAATATATGGCATAACATAGCCCTTTTCATAGCTTAAAAAGTAATTTTCTCTTTCTCCCATTGTTTATGTATTATTTTTTCCTCTGATGAGATTGTAAGGGTAGTCCATATTAACAGCTAAATGGCCAAGAAGAGAGCATATTTGTGACTTGCTTATTTGCAGTCTGATCTATAGCAAGAAAAAAAAAAAAGGAGAATATATTAACAGACGTAAGAGGATGTGGCAACAGAGCCAAGTAGTCTGCAGTTTTAAAAAGATTCAGGGACACAAGAAAGGACTTTTACTAAAGTGTTCTATAAAATAAAGAAATATTTATTAATTTTCTCATTTAAAGCTGTAATAACATGTTGGATGGAGTGAGTACTTTAGATGTATCCCAGGATCTACAGAAATCAGATCATTAACTTTCATGACAATTAGAATATATTTTTATGATGTTTTGGGGGCAAAATTCTAGCTTCAAAGACTACTTTTCTGTGATCCAATGCAGCCTGCACAGAGCAATAAAACTACATATGAGCAGTAATGTAGAAATATCCAAAGGGAAAGAAGGACCAAGGCACTCATGGTATAAGTTTATGTTGTTACCTGATGTAAACACAACTCATTAAAAAAAAAAAAAAAAATCCCAAACCAAACCAACCCAAAACAAAACAAAAAAAAAAACACCAAAAACCAACCAACCCAAAACTTAAAAAAGCACCCTAAGAACAAACAAACAAAAAAACTCCACCAATATGATAAATTTGATGCTTCCAGAAATATATATTAACCAGAATAGAAGATCAAAAAATGGGAGGAAAAATGATAGAAGAGATGAGGAAACCTTTGTGAGGCAACTAGGGAAATATCTGGCTGCAGGAAGAGTTGAGGACCAGGGGAGGAGCTGGAAGATGAAATCAGGCTGCCTGGTAAAATGAGGTTAAATCCACTAGCAACAATGAACAAATCAAAAGACAAAAGTTAATTTAAATGGCAGAGCACGTTAATCAAATAGCAGCAGTGAATTAAAAACAGGCCAAAATCCAAAAGGCAGCAATGGAAAAGTTAATCAAATGGCAACAGTGAGGTGAAAAGTGGCAGAGTTAATTAATGGCAGCACAACTCAGACAAATAGTCAAATGGCAGGGAAAGATTAAAAACTGGCAATGCTTATCAGCAGCAGGTGACATTTGACGACACACACTGTGTGGAGAATCTAGAAGGTGGATTTAGCACAAGTGCGGCAAGATCCTTTTGGAGGAGGTTAGGAAGGGCCTTCCCTGGAGCCCAGCACAGCTTGGAGGAAGCAGATTTAGCCTGCCCAAGAGATAAGGCACAAACAGCTCTGTTGTGGGGATTTGGTGCTTATTTCGTCAGGGAACAGGAGGAATGAGAGGGGGAACTCCCTCTTCTGGGCACTGTTTTAGCAGGAACTGTACCTGAGAGTATCTCCTCCTGAATTTTGGTTCTAGCTGACTTGTTGCTAGAATATCCAGGCCATTCTTTATAGGAATAAAAATAGCACCAAACAGCATTGCCAATTTTGAAAAAAAAATAATCTGAGAAACAAGCACATATTCATAAATTTCTCCCTATTTTTTTACCTAGCTACTAATGTATAACCTTCCCTATCACCCTGTGAGACCAAAATTTCTATTAGTGCAATAGGTGAAAAAATTTTGGAAGCCTTTTTGAAGGCTGAATACCCTAAACCTACTGTATCATTCCTATCAGCATGTTTCTAACTTCAGCATAAACCATTAAGCAGCTTGTGAGCAATGACTTACTTTAAAAAACACATTTGTTTTTTCTCAGACTCTTGTATTACATTTCCATTCATTGTTTTTCATGTTTTCCACCAACCTGCTTGAAACCATAAGCTGCAAAAGCAAAGCCAACAGAGCTGTTTATTACACTAACACTGGGTTGCAGTCAAGCAGAATATTATTGCTCATCTCATGTTTTTTCAGCTTTCTACTAGAATGTGAGACAAAACATAAGATGATGCTTTAAAAAGGAAACTCACAGTAATATACTGACAAAATACATTAACTTCCATCCTCTGTGACTAATTTTGGGTTTCCCACACACCAAGAATTGCAGAAAACCAAAGAGAAAAGGGAACATGGGAAAAAGGTATCTGAATTTTCTATCTAGTGACATCCCACAGTGAATTTTTTACAACACTGTTAATGAAAATTGGTAGCTTCTCCTATGGGAAAACAAAACTACCAAAAAAGAAACAAAATTAGATATAGAACAAAAAATAGAGGACAGGCAGAGGGAGCTGGGGCTTCACATGCAGATTAATAAAATCTGGTCAAATTATAATGAATATTGTTGTAAACTATCCTCATTCAAGGTGACATGTTTGAAAAATATTTGATGAGAGGAGACTGGGGTGATTGAGGGTTGGGACTGGCATCAGAACAGCCAGTAAAGACACACCTGTTAATAGCACACCAGAAAAACTTTAGAAAACATTAGCAAAGCTTATTAAGTCATCAGAATAGCAGATATAAAGGAGTTTAAAAGGTGCATCATAATCACATGCCTAATATGCCTTTTCCAAGATTCAGGATAGCATTGAACACTGCTCTGTCAGCAGAACCTTTACATTAAATCTTGTCCAGAGATTAAGAGGAGACTGAAGATTTTTAGAGTTACAAGTTCATACCAGACAATGATATTTGTACAACAGCACAGCTTGAGCTCTCCATCCTTGAAACTTTAATGGAAAAAAAGTCTTAAAGGGTTACAGTGTAGGCAGGCTGGAAAATTAAAGAAGGCAAAAATTATTAGCTTTGTGTCATTATGACTAGCAAATCCTACAGCAACCACTAAGACAACAAAGTATGTCTGAGGTATTCTAAAATGTGTCTAACATTAAAAAGAAAGCCATAAAAGATTAAGATGTAGAAATATTGCTTCCTTTAGCATAAAAATATCAGCCATGTTTTTTAGTTAAAAAATAAGTCAGAGCTATTTCTTCTAAAGCATTTGTTTACACACAAGCAAAAAGTGCCAATTTGATTAGGTAAAATACCTGTAACAACATCAGTATAATTAAAGTATCTATTATTTTCCTAAAAACAGTGTGTATTTGCTGCAATATTAACTACTATCCATTAAACAGAGAGAGAATCCTTTAGACATTCTTGGGAAGAGTGTTCAAAATATTACGCTAATAAAAAGAAGACCTACACCTACAACAGGTGAATAAATCGCCTCTAGTTTTTGCCAATATAAATGAACCTGAAACTAATGTTTCCACATTCAGAAGCTTCAAGGAAGGGAGGAAGGAACACTTACTCACCTGGATGCAGATGCTCCAGTGGAGCAAACTCTCCTAACAACTCAATGGCATGAGAACAATGTGTACAGCTGGGGACCTTTGGAGGTAAATACTGGGGGGAAAAAGGAAAAGGCACTGTTGAAGACACAGATTTCCCATGATCTTTCAACAGATGTCTTTACATAAAGACAACACTTCAAAACTTAGAGATGCTGTTTTTCAAAATAACTGATGTATGAAATAGTCACATATAAGGGAAAAACCCTTTAGTGCTTGGCCATGGGCTGGGATCCACCACCTCTAGTGGAAAATGGGAATGAAAAGATGTTCTAAGTAAAATTAACCCTTGCATGTCATCCAAAGCCCTTCTGTTTAATGCAGTGTTCATTATGTTTTTTTGTCAACTTAGGCTGACTCATAGGTCATATCTGAATCTCTGGGTACTCTTTACCCATTGTCTCTGCCAAGAAATGGCTGTGTGGATTATGAGTGCCAAACTTGAAATGCCTTCATGGTGAATTTTGAGGGCTCCCTTAAGTAGGGAGACAGAAAAACATAAAGCTCAGCCAAGACGTGCTATTTATAAAAATCAATGTAAATGTAGTGGAAAAGTTCAGAAATGATCACGGGAGCCTCTCCATGTGCAGACCTGAGAGCAGCAGGCAGTAAAGTTCATAACAGTAACTCTTTCCAGCAGGAAGGTCACAAGAAAAAAACTACAACACAAGGCAAAGAAGATGGGTGTTTGACCTTTATTGCATTTTCTCAGTCCCAAAGTCACTATTTTTAGTGTACCAGTAAAGTCTCACCTTATCTATACACATTTACTATGAAATTGGTTGTATATGCTAATGTTCATGAGTGTAATATAAAGTATTCAAAAGCTCCACAAAAAGGCTATTTTATTTCTGTTTGCTTTATACTACTCCAAGTACTAAAAGTACTATTGTGTCAATAATACTGCATGTGATAGTAGCAGGGGGGGGTTTAGAAACAACTTCTGTATTTTTTGTATGTTACATATGTCCCTGAACAATAAACTACTAAATGCTTTGGTCAAGCTCAAAGCCTAATTGATTTTAAGGGAAAATAATGAGATATATCCTGAAAGACAAAATTAGATCTTCTTAATTAGAAGTCTAATATACTAACTACACTAAGGAAAAAATAAAGTCAGTCTAGGAATTTTGTCAAAGGATGAAGGGGCTCTAAACTGTGCCTGTAACTTTTAGTATTCATTCTTATTACAATCAAGTCTTTTTAGACATAGATTTTATTATTCTTGTTTGTTTCAGCTTTCAAACTCTTAAAATGAACAGTACAGTGAAACCAGTTCTCAGTAAGATGATGGTGCTTTAACTCCAGTCTTGAACTGTCAAACTTGCTGCATATCCTCAGAAGCCTGAAATTGTAGTACATATATTTTCATCTTTACCCACAACTTGGTTCCATTTATGCCAATGTGAGGTGGACATAGCCTTGAAGTGATTACTCCCATTTTCTTCTCTGTTAAAATGAGAGGATGTCCACTTATTTTACATGCTTACTTAGAGAATGCAATAATGGAAAAAGCACATTTGAAATGCATTTATCCTATAAGGTATTTTTCATATGCAAGAGGAGAAAGTCTAGAGTGCAATAGTAATATATAAATAAAACTCTTATTTTCCTCATTTTAGTTACCTTTTCTGAAATTCTTCAGGAAAGAGCAAATTGCCAAAAGGAAAAGGAAAATGTGTGTAACGGTACATTGAAAAAAAATGATGTTTAGTGTCAGTTAACAAAAAATATGGAATCTCTTCATAATTGCCTTATCTGCCTAAGTTGGAACCCTTAGTACATTTTCATTTTAAAAGAATGATACACAGTGCTTAATCCTATTTTTCTGTCAATATTTGTTACTACTTATCTCTTTGCTCCTTTAGAGGCAACCTTCAGTCATTCAAGTACAAATTGTCAAAAAACAAACGTGAAGAGAGAATATGTCTACAAGAAGTTGGCAGTTGAAAGTTTCTATCCTGACTTGCCACACAGACTTTGGATTTCTAGATTGCAGGAATTCCATCTGGTTACAGAAAAATCATGTGAGAGCAGCAGATACAGAGTATTTTGGTCAGAGAAACCTGTGTTTAGTTCTCAGCTGGCAGCCTGTAGCTGAGGTAGCTGCATCCCTCTCCACTGTCCTACTGCAGATAAATTATCATTGCACCAGTCATGAACCCCTAACTCTAGTTAAAAGTGTGGTTTTTGGTTCAATGAATATCCAGTTATACATAATACATGAGTAGAGTTCTAGGAGAGAAGAACACAGGCACATGTGTAATGAGGAAATACTCAAGCACGCCGAATTGGCCAAAGGACTGCTGTGAGCACCCACACCTTCTCTGCAGCCTGCTAGAGAATGCAGCTACCACAGGCAGACCACAGCAGTTGGTGCGTGTGCTGTAGTCTCTGAGCCCCTTTTCTACACTTCCTGGGAACAAATTCTGGGCTTTTCAAAGGAGTGCCATAGTTCTTAAAGACCTCCAAGTTCCTAAAGACCTTCAGACAGGCCTCAGTTGGGAGAGCTGTGACAGAAGGCCATGACTGCTGGCGAGCTCCAGCAGCAGCCGGGATTGCTGAGGACTCTGTGTGCGCTGTAATCTTGGTGCACTCTTTGGAACAGCAGCTTCCCCTGCCACTCCAGTGACACAGCCCACCAGAGGCCTTGGCTCAGGTGAGTTCCCAAGGGAGAATGCAGCTCTGCAGGTGTAGAGCTGCAAGAAGTGCATGGGCATACAACTGGAGAGAAGCCGGCAAAGTGCAACTAGCATGATAAAGGGTGTTGAAGCGTCTGATATATGAGGGGAGGCTGTGACTTTTGGGACTGATTATTCTGGAGCAGAATAATGGATTCTCAATGAGAATTTTATCCAGGCAAGGACAGTCAAACACTAGAATATGTTCCCAGAGACACTGTGTAGTCTCCAAGGATGGACACAGTTCTGGGCAAGGTGCTCTGTCTGCCTCTGCTCGGAGCAGGACGTTGGATCAGGTGATCTCCTGATGTGCATTCCTCCTTCAGCTACTACATGATTGCAAGGGACTCAAAGAGCTTCAAACTTTGGTCTGCTCTAGCACTCACGTGGAACTCCTGTCAGCATCAGGGTGATTGTTTGCAGGTTTCTCTTCAGCCAAAAAAGTAGAAAATCATAACATTTGTTATGACAAAAAGGAGAAAACTATGTGACAGCCAGCCAAATTTCCATGGAATTACAGTAATCTACTTTACATGAGGTGTTGGATAAGGGTTTTTGAAAGTGCATGGCCTGCTGAGCTAGTGTTGGGCCTGAGTTTATTTCTGTGAGCATCCATCCTGTCAGTCTGAGGTAGGACCTGGTGCAAATGACCTCTTAACACTGCCAAAATATCTTGGCACTGGGAGGGAAGTAATTTTTTGTAGAAGGAATCCCTATAGTCAACAAATGTGAATGAAGCAGAGAGGATGCAAAGGAGCAAGAGCTTTAACAGAAATACAGAGCAAAGAAAATTAACAGTATGGACACTCTGTCATAGAAAAGAGATTGCTGAAATGGATGCACAGAGATGGTTAAGCCACTTTCAGTTCCTGTGGGCCATAAAGGTTTACACAAACCCATGTGATTTCAGACAGGTCAAGCTACTATGGCGAAAATTTGGGGAATGAGGCTCTTTCCATCACTTTTAGTTAACCAGATTGCTGAAAATCCCCATGGCCACTCCCTGCAACCATCTAAATGCAGATCAGAAAGAAACACCCTTGGTGCTCAAGACACTCTGCCAGAGATAACACCAAACTAAAGTGCACACAGTGAGCTCTCAAACACAGATTTTGTGGCAAGAAGTAAATGGTGTGACCAGTTGGAGGCCCAGAAGCAGAACAGATCATAGATCAGCTTGTGCCTTTGGGGAGAGCTGGTTACCCAAGACAACAAGAAGGGAAAGTGTTTAGGATAGTGAAGGCATGATTGAATGCGCAAAGATAAAAAAGTTGCTGTTACTACTATTTTAATAGTCATGAATATAAATCTTACAACATGTTAATGTAGCCTTATGTGTCATTTTCTGTATTACACAGGTATCTCCATTATCATATTTTGAAATTATTTTTTTTTTGGGAATTAGGTAACACAAATCACAATATAAGTTTTTTTAAGAGTTAATCTAGTCTTGGGGTATTATATTCAGGAACTCATTCCCATTGCTCCAGCATGGTTTGGCCTATGAATTCCTACACTGTGCTTTTTCACATCTTTTCAGAAGTGTTCTTTCACTCACTCTCACATTGAAAATGTATCAGTTCTTTGCCCTCCTCTGAGCTGCCTTCCTTGAGAGTTCATGGGTTTGCTACAGAAAATATTTCTTTCCCCATTATGTCTCCGTGGTCTTAATTTTATCTTTCCCTCCTGAAACTGATGATTTTATGACATTTAATCTATTTAATTTTATTTTCACCTTCCTGTCTATCATTAGCCCAACTCTGCAGATTGCATTGTGTGTTTCTAAATAATTTCTCTTGTTATTATAGAGTATTTTTGGGTTTTTTGCAATCTTTTATCTTCATTTATTTCTCTTTCTTTTGCACCCAAATTACATTTTTTAGTTAAAAAAAAATTTAAAAAGAAAAGTTTTAATGCCGAGTTGCCTATTTCCAATGAAACTTTCCTTTTAGCCTATTGTAATGTATTTAATTCTTTACAACTTGAAGGCTGCTTTTTGTCTCCCATAATAACCTGTTTACCCAAGAACAACAATCAGTTAAATATCACAATATCTAGTGTGGGTGTTGCAGAGAAATAAACTGTCAAGTATGCTGATCACGTAGGTACTGAAATGCCAAGTCTTTCATAAACACATCCAGTGAAAACTGGCAAAATCTGGACTTTAAAATACAATTTAACAATACACAAGGGATTTATATTAGAAACTTGGCTTGAACTCAAGTGGAAATCAAAAATATTTTTTCCTTTTCAAAATATGTTACTTTTGATATAGAATTTACAACATTAGAGAACTGCATTATAAAAATAACCATTTAACAATAAATTGGTTTTGAGAGTCTGTAAAAACATAGTTACAAATGAACTACATAAATTTTTACAAATTTTCAACCAAAATGAAAATAGTTTTTCACAGGTAGAACTAACACAAGATGTAATACATATATTACCATTTGTCATTACTGATGGATATCAGCAAGATAACTGGTGGGATAATTTGAACTAGAGTTCAAACAAAACTGTTTAACCTTGGTCCTTAAATATAAAAAAAATGAAATTACTTATTTTACTTGTGCCATGAATGCAGTGAGGTTTGTATGTATGGAGGAGAGCTTGATTCTGGAGCTTTGCTAAAACACTCACTAGAATACAGGGGTTAGTAGGAGATTATTTCCTACAGTGAAATATATTCCTATATTCCTTTCGGTGATCATTTACCTCTGCTTTTTTAAGAACAGTGATGGTACCTATTCTATTAAACCATCTTCCTTCATATTTAATTTGTAATACAGATGTGTGTGATCTGCCTTCCTGAGCAGGTATTAAGGTCAGTTCCTAAAATTTAGGTGGCAAAATATATTCTGTGCTCATTGGAAATATACTGGAAACTTCATTAAGAACTTCAGGTTTAAAAGAGGATGTGTCTGCCTTATATAAATATCACCTAAAAATCAATCTTAATTAATTCCAAGCTCTATTACTGAATATTTTTGTACTCTTATGTATGCCAAGTCACCCAGGTCCTTCACAGCAGACTGTGAGTCATTAAGAGGACAGCACTGAAATAATCATACCATGGTCTCAGTGCTTTTTTATTAACATTTTGTCAAATACATTATCATGCTTATCTTTAACATTTTCCCTTATCTTTTCAAGGCTGTGTGCCATTCTTTGCTCTCGTTATTTGTAAATCACACTCAGATTGTTATTCAGTCTTTGACATTTTTGAAATATGGAATTAGATAACCATCATATTGTTTCAGATGTGTCCGTATTTCCCTTCTGAAATTTCTGTATCATGGTTGCATTAACAATGTAATTAAGTAACATGACAACACGTTGGACCTTCTGCATTATTCATCATTTGTTGAGCTATGATCCATCACCATTGCCTAGTGGGAGCTTCCAAACCACCTCATTTGATCAGCTTAATCAATTTGCTGCTGCAGGTTAGGGTTGCTGTGCCTGTGAAACCAGACAATTGCAAAGTATATAGTTTTACCCCAGATTCTCTGGTATAAATTCACATACAGACTCAAGCACATATGCATGCCTATATGTATAAATATCTGCATATCCACAGCAGGAATCAAATAGGACTTTTCAAAATTTAGCAGTACATGTACAGCAGAACAAGTATGTTCTGATTTCCCACCAGTCTCCCTTTGCTAATCATGGCAGGATTGCTTTCTGCAGCGTTGCTGTGACTTTCCACCCTATTCTGGTTTATTTTGACTGTCAGTGGTGGGCAATGCTCATGTACCACTATATAGAGCACACATATCATTGATAGTTAGTGCAGGCAAGATGAAGATTCAGTGCTGCTGTAAGAACAGTATATTAACATACCTATATTGCTAGTCTTAAAAAAAAAAAGTTAAAGTATCTCTGTAACAATCTAAGGTTGACAATATGCAATTGCCAGTTGTATGAGTTCCCTCTATTTGATCTGCTACCATAAAGTTTTCTTTAAGAGAAAAATTTGAGATTTCCATCTTGAATTGCTTTTTAACTCCTAGTCTTTGGCACTTTAGCTGTTGTCCTCCTTGTAGACTTAATACTTTGCACAGAGTTCCATCTTTTGTTTCCATTATTTGGGTGTGACATGTTCAAAGCTTACAGAATGATGTAACCTGCCTTAAAGATATGCCTTTGATAGAGCTTATTAGTGTTTCTAGAATTCAGATTTGCTCAAGGCTGAAGCTTTACCCTCACTTAACAGTTGTTCTGAACAGAAGTCATCATGATCTCCTCAAAATCAGAATAAAAACAATTAATAAAAAAGTTATATTTTAAAGGGAAATGAAAAATCTCTTCTGTGAGATTATGTAATCATATATATAGCAATAGAAATAAACTTCTATTTTCCCCTCCTGGTCCTACATATAGAGTGATACTTGGCAGGTAAAGGCAGGTTAAACAGGTACTTTTCTGTATTTATTGTTATAAAACCAGGGCTCTTCCCTAATATGAAAATATTGAAAATAGCTATCTCTTTGAAATAACTCTTTGAAAAGCTACTTCCAGTAGTTTTCTGATGAGATGATCAGAATGTTTCCAGAAAAAAACAAAACCACAACCTTCTCCCATGACATTCCCTGTAGCATCCTTGTGTGTGCCTGTGTGATTGAACATGAGAACTCTCATGTACAAATTGCTCTAGACACACACAAAAGGTTGTTGGCAAGTTGCAACAAAGAATGATCAACAAATATCTCCAGAGAACTGGAAATTCTAAACTGTGAACAGTGGAAGGTGCCTCATGTTAAGAGAGCACAAATGAAGAGTAAGATTAGCTACCTAGTGTGAGGCAGATGTCTAAGAGTAAAACTAATTGCATCAACTTCTAATTTTTTTTTTAACAGCTGATAAGAGCCAGAGAAAATTCCTCCTTTGTACCTAAGAGGAGAACTCAAAATCCTCTGGATGTTCATGTGCATAATTTAAGGAGAGTTGTAGACAGTGTTTATGCTACTTTTGAAAAACAGACAGTACACCTGCTGGCAGATCTTTGGTTAATTAAATTACTAAATGATTCTTGCAATACTTTATTATCAATTATTGTCCATTTTGATCAAAAACTGCTATCAAGAACTATTAAGACTCTAGCTGTAAAAAGAGACAAGACAAAAAGGAGGAAAATTATTAGCTCTGTAAAGTTCTCTTGAACCATATTTTAAATGGAACTAAAGATATGTTCTCTGAAAGTACACTACATAAGCACTCAGATCAGCAGGTACCAATTAGTGAAGAAACTCAGCAATTGTGTCTGATCTTTGGCCGAGTTCTGCTTGCCCCTGTGCTCTCTTTTATGCTCATACACCAGTTTTCACTAATTGTTCGATCTCTTCCTACTGTTCATTTACAACTCTTCTAGCTGTTGGTAGAGCAATCAAGGTATTGCACAAAGCTGTAAGTTCGTTTTTTTGGCAGAAATATACATGAGGAGAAAAAGGCAAGTGCTTAAAAAAGCTTGTCATAGAAGTCAGCTAAGGTTACACTTCTTACTGTCTCTAAATTGTGCAATGAAAGGGTTTGAGATACACTTATCTAAATTACCTGAATTCTAAATTCTACAGTTTTCCACCTTTGAAGTGTGTAATATCCCTATTTAGTCTATAAAATATATGTACATGTATACATGAACACAAACTCATGCATATATACATATATATGTGCGTAAGAATTCACTTGAGTATGTTTCATAAGATATTCAAACATACTAATTTGCCCTGCTCTTTAGATTTGAAATAATTAGATATTTCATGTACTGATCACCGTGAGTTGCTAATGACTTTTTAAAGGAGCAGTTGTAACCAGCAGAGTTAATCACATAGTACACTCTGGTTTATAATATTACAGTAAGGTGTTGAACAAACCTATATATACTTAATACTATATTCCTCAAAGCTCAAGAAATTAGAGAAAATAAAATGTTCAGGTGAAAAAGGAAAAAGCTAGAAAAGCAGAAATGTAACTAGATGCTCACAACGAGCTTTTATGGGCTTATTGTGTGACCTCATTTAATCTCTCAAACTAAGTTTGTTCTATGCATGCTGCATTAGCAATTTCATGTTTATTTTCCTTCTTAATTGTAAACTTTTAATAGTTTTATCCAGTTATCTCTACTGGTATTTAATATTTTTCATCATGTTGCTACCAAAAGGAGATCTTAAAGTCCTTGGGGAGAGATCACAAGCATGATTTTTCTGTGTAAACATCTAGAATTCTTCTGTCCACTATAAACTATTGATTCTCTAAGCACATTGTTCAACAAAATAAACACTTGTTAATTCTTCACACATTGTACAAAACTAATTTCAAAATTCATCATCAACCCTTCAAAAATCCGTTTCATAAAAATTTCTGGTAGTGGAATACAATTTTCTCCAAATATTCTTAAAAAAAAAACAAATTTCAAAAAGCCTCAGAATGTTTCAGTGACTCATAACACATATGAACACAAGTAGCTACCATCACTCTATTTTCAGAATATCTGGAATAATTACTGGAAAACCAAGGAATTAAACAGTTTATGCAAGAGTCCAAGGTTAACATCAGGTCTAGGTGGAGCTTCATGCTGGATCTCCTTATTTCTCTTAACCCTTTAGTCATTTTCTTCTAATTTTAACCTTCTCAGACCTTTGCTAACCTCTTTTGTTTGATAGTTTCTGAAATATCAGAAACCATATTCCCTTTCCAAATTCTAAATTTCGCATCAAAGCTGTATTCTGTGTAATTTCTCCTCTGTTGTACTAACAAACCCTCTCTTTAATTTATATTATGAACTCTTTGAACTAGAAATAAACTCAGTGTTCTGAGTGCTGTGGTGACTTGCAGTCACAGCTGCACAAATCCAGTGACAGTCTAGGACACAGGACGCAGAGGGCAGGCAGGGAGGTGCAGTAAGATGCCCTGCAGTGCTGAGTTCATCTCTATCAGCTGAGCTATCACTGCACAGAACCAAACCTTTGGCCATGGAAAAATAAGAAACTACTCTCCCTACAGCCACACACACACACACACAGAGCTATCTTAAGGGCATGCTACATATATCAGCATCTCAGGAGCATTTTTACCAAAGTAATAGCATTTATTAACTGGAAATTGTCTATTTTTGCAGTTCCTGTATTTATCAAAATCACTCCATTCAACTTGGATATTTCCACCTATGTTATCTAAACCAACACTCCAGATTTAAGCAGTATCTATTACAATTAAACTAGAAAAACTCAAACAACTATGTCCAATCTACCTGACTGTCCAGTAAAAGATACAGAATTAATATTAGTTAAACCTTTTCTACTTTTAGCACATTATTTCAGACATTCAAAATATTTGAGACATTAATAATTCAATAGCAAAACAGAACTGCATAACACTTAAGTACACAAATGAGACCTTGCATATCTCATTTGGCCTATTTATAATTTCTGCAGCTTTTAAATAGCAGTCAGTATGGCAATTAAATTAAAGGAGAGGATTTCTCAAAGAGATAATATTTAGCAACAGCCTAGGCTGAAAAATCCCTGCTTTATTTCTCCAATTAGACCAGTAATAAATCTTTTGTGTAAATCCTGCATATTTTGATCCACATTTTCAGAAAATTAAAACATTGATCTCTGGCAAGAGTTTTCTCAAGGAAAATACATAATGCATATTTTATGTATGTTAGCAGATAAATATCTGGTATTATTAACTGTTCTCTTTATGTGTGGTTGACATTATGAAATTTGGTTACATGCATGTAATTATTGTGAGCAGGCAGTAAAAAATTGTGTAAAGAAACAGTGGCTCAGTGCTTTGATACTGAAAAGCAAACAAACAATTAAAAAATAAAGGAACCCAATTAAATATCTTTTAATGAGGAAATCCACACTGCATCTTTTAATGAAAAACATGCACTTAAATAATGTTCAAGATGAAATGACCCACAATTTCCCTATAGTCAGGGAAGCTTAGAAAGCAGAGCTTCTCTCCAGCAGCTCCACACCTCTTTGCAGTGGGGACCCAGCACTGCAGCCAGCACTCAGATGACTTGCATGAGTTCTGGGCAGAGGGGAAGGATCACCTCCCTGGATCTGCTTGCAAACACTCCTAATGCAGCCCATGGTATTCTTTATATCAGGTAATGTTGGCCATTATCTTGAAAAAATTAGTCATTAGCAACCAGCACTGTTGTTAATGACTAATTAACACTATAAATAGCATTATGCATTTACAAGTAAAGGCTGACACAATAAAAAAAATCTATCTTAAAAACTAGTATCTATCTTAAAAAAATGCTTTCATGCACATTTTTATTTAGACATTATATTGAATGAATATTGATGATTTTGACAGATCAGTGAATGAAGATAGATTTGAAATTGAGGATAAATACACTTTTTCAAATGTTAGAGGGTCCCTTAAGAAGAATTCAAATTTTAAATTTTTGATCTAAAACTTATATAATTTATTGGTTTACCTCCTCAGAGCCATCTTTCACAAGGAAGATATTGACATAGTGTAGAAATTGTCTCTGTGTATTACAAACTATTCCCAGTTCCCTGAATCACAAAAAAAAAAAAAAAAAGTCTTCCATTTTCTGATTCTCTCACTATTGTGCTGGTCTTTTAAACTTATTTTCCATAAAATTAAACATATCTAAAGAAATATGATACTAAGCCCACTGTCAGGACAATCTTTGAATGTGGTTTTACCTACAAGTCACAGATGTCCCCAAAGCTCTCACAGTGACTTGCCTTTGTTGCCTCTCAGTGTGATCCTTCCCACTTCTGTTCCTTGGTCTCCCAGTTACCGTGGGACAGATTTTGTCCAGAAACTATGGAAATTAAGAGAAGTTTCTGTGTCACAGAGAGGACAGCTGAGAAATCTGAGCATGTGCCAAACAAAGCACTAATGACAAGTACAACGAATTTGTAGCAGTGTGAAATTAATTATCTCTAGGGACAAGAAACTAATCAGCAGGACTACCTGCCCATTCAACTGTAGTTGCATGGCTTTTCCAAATGAACCCATGGAGCCTTTCCAGAATTTACTTGGACCTCTATGGGAGGACCACAGAGCATCATGCTGGACTGCCAAGGTGTGCCTCAGAGTTCCTCAATGGAATGCTTTGAAAAAATCAGAAGGAAGGTCCTTCACAGCCATAATAAATTATTACAATTTATTTTGATTTTAAGAAGAAGCTTTTCACAGCACATTCTTGCACTGCTGCTGTTATGAGTTTCCTGTTCAATCAGCTTCTATTCTATCTTCATTAACAAAGTATCTGATGCAGCATGCCCTGATTGAGCACTTATGCTTTAGAAATCAGATTTTTCCATATTTTATAAAATTCAGCTACTACTATGCATATGTCTGACCTTAAAAAAACTAGACTGAAATTTCACTGGAACAATTGCCTTGAAATTTGGGAAAAAATCCTCTACAGATTTCGCCTATGTAAGTGTGTGCCAAGGCTTAGATTTTATGAAGCCAAACAAATGGCTGTGCAGTGGATGTTGGAATCAAAGCAAGTCCTCTGTGACCTTCAAACCTTTGTGCATAAGGTTTTGACAAAAAAATCACTGCCACAAAATACATGCAAAAAATGCCAGGCATATGTGCACATGCAAAAAATGAAACTCTAAATCTAGTATTCCTTTCCTTGAAATTAAAAAAAAGAAGAAGAATTAATTTGAGGAGTATAATTATTATATGCCAGCTACTCAATATTTCTTCAACTCTGTTGTGGGATATTTTTTAGTCTTTGTTTTTGTTTTTGGTAGGTATACATCTGGGCCAATTGTCTTTCCTGGTTGTGCTAATTGGTGCACAATTCTGCAGCTCTGTTCTAATTCCTAAATCATCCATGTTTGAATACAATCTGTTTTCTCTGTGCTGTTTCCTGTCAGCTGTAGCATGCAGAACCAGAACGACAATCATGTAAGAGGTTTAACCTATTTGTAAGTAAAACACCTAGTTTGAATTAGCAGTTCAATTTTTATCTAAACTCTGTGACCTGGAGCAGCTGTTATGGCAACAACACACACCCATTAGGTTGTTTGTTTTGTTTTTTTTTTCCAGAGACAGCTTATTTTAAAACAAAATATGCAGTGGGTGTTTTATTTGTAGTGACTGCTGGGATTTGTGACTTAATGGAGGTAGCTCCAGCTGCACCAGATATATTGTGTGATTGATAGTGAATGATGTCAACTTATTACCAACAGCAGAAATGTTATCTGGCTTCATGCTACGTGAAATAGTTGCTTGGAGTCAGAGTCAGATTTTTCACTCTTACCAATTTGCATTTCTGATACTATTTATTCCATGTATGTGTTAGGAATTCACAACATTTACAGGGTATATTAAAAAAAAAAAAAAGCAATCACATAAGAGAATAATTGATAATGTGGTATTTTCAAATTATTTAATATTAAGATACTTATGGCCAGGGTAGTAATATTTCAGTATAATTGGCCTCATAATTTTTAAATAAAACATTTTTGCAACATTTCAGATACATACCCGGCCACATAGCATGAACTCAGAAAGAAAATAAATATATTTACATCAGAAAGCCTTTTGAAAGGTTTTAAAAGTCGTTTTATGTTAAATGAAAGCTACTCTTATACTTATTATCATATTCACTGCTATTATCTGCCAGGTTTTTTTCAGCAGTCACATCTGTCTGAGACACTTCAGTCTTTCAGACAAATAACTTTTTCTGTTTTTCACATGCTCACAAAATGTTTATAAAATAAAATCACCACAAATTCTACCATTTCTCATAATCTACCAAATGCTTCAACATCCTAATCCCAGCAATGTGTTCTTTACAAACGGAGGGAACTCATCTAAACTGAACCAGCTGCTAGGATCTAGATCTGTTTGTTTCATTTACTGTAAATGAGTCTTCCTTTTATAAGGTATTAGATTATCTTCCCTTCTTTAGTGTTTATTTCCCAAAGAAAAATGAACTGGAGGCTCAGCATTTTAATATGTGAAGAGAACCTGGGGCTCTTTCTACCTAAATTTAATGAAACAAGTAGGAGCCATAAGATATTGCTTTTTATTGCTTAGTTGCCTGACTGATTAATTGACCATTATTTTCCTAATGATTATTTTCCATATCTCCCATTAACAGCATAATTGCTGAACTGCCTTATGGCTTCTATTTTCCTCATTTACTGCCCTTTCACTGAAACCTGTACACTTGTACCTCTCTAATGATTTTTTTTGTTGCCTTCATAAACAGAAATCCTTTATTTTACTATTTCACTATTCCTTTTTTTTCTCTCCAAACTGCTTCTGTTTATCTCATCCTGTTTCTGTTTTGCTATTTCCATTCAGTAGAAGTTAATTCAATGATGACTCCTTCTACACAACTTTTAATTTCACCTTCATGTTGCTTCTCTGTGGATCAGAAGCTGTATTAATAAAAAAGGTTATATTATACTAAAAAAAGGTGTAAAAAACAGCTGTAAAAGTCCTTAGCTAGCTAATGTAAAAGCTGATGTCAACTGCATAATTAATAAAAAATTAGGAAAAGGAGTATTTATGGCTCAAATGAATGCAATGATTAGCAAGACAAGAAGCTGGGAGTTTCTATGCATGAGGTCACTAAAAGTTCACTCAGCTGTGCTTTGATGGTGTTTTCTGTTCTTAGTTCCAGACATCCATGTACAGACTGGTAGAGCCAAGAACTTGTCATAAAGGGTGTAAGGCAGCCTGCTGTATTTTCTATCCCCCACAAATCCTGCCAATTTGAAATAGGCACTAAAATAAAACAAAATACTCCTATCATGTTCTAGAAGAACAGGGAGTTTCTAAATAGCTTATGCATGAGGAATTGTCTACGGATTGTCAGAAGCCCCACCATGAAACAGTTAAACTGGCATCCTAGAAGCAGCAAATGCTCACTTTCAGTATGCATTGAATCCCATGCAGATTAAACCTCAGAGTTTAATACACTTTCCACTGTTTCTCTTGCAGGTGCTATGTGTGTGACTAATTTCATCATGTTTTTCTGTGAATAGGCAGGTAGACAAACATAACTCGGTCTAACATAAAGTCAGCTTCAGTCCTGTTCTGTGATTTTTATTTTTACTGAAGTCTTTTTGCAGAAATCACTGCAAATCTGAAGTCCTGAGGATTGAAATAGTAATAGCAAGTTACACAGCTGGAATATAACCACTCCAATTTTTTGTTTACAAAGTCTCATTACCCATAATTTTATCCCTTAGATCTCCTATTGCATAAACAGGTGTCTGACAGCCAACCTAGATGGTTTATGAGATCTTTGTACTCCCATAACTCCATGCTAAATCTCATCAGAGCAAAATACCTGTTTACCAACTTGAACTGAGCAAACATTCTAAATTTTCCTTCTGAGCATGCTTGTGCAGATATGGTTTTAAAGGAAAAAAAAAGAGAGAGCATAACTTTTATTGTCCTCACAAACCTGCCCACTAACCACAAGGGAAATTAATTCCCCTGCAGAAAATACTCATTTTGTTCCACTCTGCCTACCTGAGATTGTTGAGTGAATTGACAGAGACAGGCATTGCTGAGAATTGCAATATGCCACTAGGAAGCTTATTTGCAGAGAGCAGACATTTTATCCATCCAACAATGTTTTTGAATTTAAAAACACAAGAAGTTTTAGTCTGTAACAAATTGAACATTGTCCAGATCTGAAAGAGCTCTGGCTGAAAAACCTGTGCACATTTTGCCACTTATAATAATAAAATGGAGCAGTACTCATTTATTGTGGATGCTTGCATCACAGGAAGAAAAGTTTATCAGCATCTTGACCACCATAGTAGCCAGGTGGAAGGTTTTTATTCCCATACTTCATGAATTATTTAAAAATGTGGTTCACAAGTAAAATGTGGATGCAACCAATTGTGGCTGCATTTACACTCCCATTGCATCCTCTGTAACACCATGGAGTCAAAACCTCACCATGCTATGCCATCCTACATAATACAACACATACTTACTGTACCCAGCCTGGTGGGAGCATCCACACATATTTAGACACTTTCCAGTGAATTTTCTGGCTGTGAGACCCCAAAGACTGGTGAAGCCTGCTAGTTACACCCCTGTTGCTTCTTATCACAATTCACTGCCCTTTCTTCTGCATGGAGAGCTGTTTTGAGAATAAAAAATAAGGCGGACTATGTAGCCTACACATGCACTGTCCTGTCCTAGTTATGTCCACTAGGCTGCTCCCCCATTCTGGGGAAACCGCTGCAAGACACCCTTTCAGTGCTGCCCATGGCGCACACGGGGCTGTCCTCCACGAGTGGCCACCTTGAAGCTATCACAGAACATACATGGAACACTTCTGAGGTCTCTAAAATCAGGCACGGCCTCTAAGATCAGGTATGGCGCTGCCAGGCTCAAGAAACCTTGCCTGCCTGCATAAGAAACCAGGAAAAAATGTCAATCCAGCAGAACATGTCCATGAGATCAATAAGGAAACCCCCAAAGACCAGGCAAAATAGAAGACCTGCCTGAAAAGCCCATGAATCAGAATCTATTTTGAAGAAAACTCGCATGGAGGAGGAGAATGGGGCAGAGAGTAGGTGTGCGCCATGCAGCTCTCCTTTTGGACTGATACTGCTCCAGAGACATTTTCAAAATCTTCAGCAAGTGACTGAGGAGGGGGAAGACCACTGCGTGCCCTGTGCTGCCTCCAAACTCAAATCCTGACCGATGGCTCCCCAGAGAATCTTTAGCTCTTACCATTTGCTCATACACACGGGGATGGACAATCCCCCATCCCAGACCCATGGGGAGACATGGATGTGCAGCACCAGAAATCCCTCTCATCTGTGCAGGGGCACCATCCTGGCTGAGGGCTTGTACAGAATTCTGAAGGCACCTGCCCTTAGCAGTAGGACATAACAATCCTTTGAGTTAGAATCACAGAATCAATACTAAGGTGGAAGGGACTTGCAGGAATTGAATCCACCTCTTAAGCTGCCATCACCTCGCAGTCCCTCTCCACCTCCTTTTGGCTCCCTGCTAGCTGGCATTCTTCCAGGACTCAGGGATGAAAGAGATGCACAAGGGTCACACAGAGTTATCAGGGCATATTTCAGCTGTGCTTTATCTTCATGTGAACCACTCTGTCTGGAACTAGGTGTCTTGTCAGGGCAGCTACAGAAGACAACACCCCGAGCCAATACAGAGCCCTGAAGAGGCTGGATTTGACCTGTCTTTTGAGTGTCCATTCTTACACTTTTACCAACAGATTTTTTATCATTATTCTAATGGTTCTGAAACAGCTTTCCAAATAGATGTAATGGTTCAAGCAGAAAGTATTTGAACAGGTTCTTTGTTTTACTATTTATTTTTTCCTCCAGCTCTTAATACCGGAATGTGAGAGTGGTAACGCAAGCTTTATGTTTATTTTTTTAATATGTGTACCAATGTTTAACATTGCTAGAAAAATGCTCTATAACAGAATAATACCACAAATAAGTTTCCTTTTACTAAGATGAGCTTACTCAAAATTTCTGCCTAATTCTAAGACAATTTTTCTACAACTATCCCTGTGCTCTAACAACAGAGAATTTTGGAAATGAACTACACAGTATGTACGTGGCATTGACAGCTTTGCTGCTAAACTCTGGAGAGAGCCAGCTGCTGCTCACAGGCAAAATTGCTGCACAGCAGAGCCTGGATGAAGATCTGTACCTGATGTGATCTGCCATTTTTGTTATTAAAGTTCAGATTAGACAGAGAGGTAGCCCTTAATTATTATAACAATTAAGGCTCTTTATTATTAATAATAAATATTCAGCAGTAAAGTCAGTGAAAGTATGATCAAAATACACAGCAGAAATGTGTCTGTCCTAGCAATGACATCTGACTCTTCTGTTTCTTTTCAAATTCTTTTTCCAGTTTGTCTGGGATAAAAATGGGTAATGTAAGATGAATAATAGAGAATGAGCAAGCGGGAAGGCACATCATAAAGCTCATCAGAATCCAATAAAACCGACTGCATATGAAGAGTGCATTAGGTTAGAATTTAAAGATAAAAATGATTGCAAGGAAAGAAGAAAATTGTAATCTTCATTTGCAATTCCAGACTTGGAAAGTGGAAAGTTTAAGACAATATATTGCTGAAATACTCCACATGCTTTGGAGACTTCTGACAAGAAAACTTATGAATATCATAAAAGGTAGATGTCAGGTTTTACCGGTGCACACTGAACTGTCTATGATATATAAGAAAATAGAAACCCAGGAATCTTCTAGGACTTTGCAAAATTCTAATAAAAATCTTCATATTGATGTGCATGGAGAAGGGGTATAAAAATGGTATGAGTTGCTGATATGCACAGATCTAACTGCAAATTCTCAAGACAGCCAGGTCTAAAACAGAGACAGTAATTAAATCCTTTTAACAGAAGGTGGGACAAGATAAAGAGATCAACCACTGTCATCTCCTCACTGGTACCAACCAGACACATTCAAAATGAGCACATTCATAAGCAGAATTCAAGGAGTGTTGGGAAGGGCTTGAAAACTGATGGCACTGCATCCCCATTCTCTCTGAGCAGACTGCCCACATAAGGGCAATTTTGTTCCTGATAACTTGGCATATGTACACACCTCCAAATATTGGTTGGTACGAGAATGAGTGTGAGACTGAAGTAATTTATAGTAGTAAGAAACTGCAGAGAATTTATCAAATTGTAGCTGTACCTAGATACTTATACCTATATCTATATATGTATGTGGTGTGCATAATTTAATAAACAATTCAGCATTTATTCATTCAGTTGTAATTGAAGGATGAAATTATTCATTAAAATAAAGGGCCATTCCTGATTCTAAAGCACTGAAGAAAACCAAAATTTATAGGCTGGGTTGATCCTATCCTGACAGGCAGTTCTAAAATAGTCAAAATTGAATTTCAGCTGTTCCAGCACACAACTGAATACCTCATAATATCTTTTAGTACCTCACTGCAGGCATCTAAATTTAAACATCTAAATGTAGCAAAACAATTCAGATGCATAAAGACATCTATGTAGAGCCATTCTTGATCATAGAATACCTGAAACACTTGCTCAGAGCTACCTTATGTGACAAAGAGGGCATCTTAGAGTGGAAGGATACCTTAGGATCTCTAAGGCGCTGCTAGATGCCCAATTTTAAGTATTTGAGTTATTATGTAGAGACAACATTCATCTCTGAATAGGTAAATAACTGATGTAATTTGGGAGTTTGTGGAGGGGTTTCAGACATCCAGGCAGAGTAGACTGACGACTAACACATTTGTTTTGATTCTGTTCTTCTTCAGTGGGGCTCCTCACAATAAAAAAGCTGATTTTCAGGGACCTGAATCCCACTTTGCTCATCTGGATTATACTGAGTGTATGTAGACAGAGTCAATGCCCTTCTGGAAATCACAACAAGAATTTCTTCCCTTTTTTTTTTTTTTTTTTCCTTTTAATGTGCATATTCTGCTACCTGGCTGATACAAGAGGGCAAGCATTTCTGTAGGACCAATGTGTTATCTGACAGTTTCTTGTATGTTCATAAAATATTAGGAAATAAGACAGCTAAAAAGGTGTCAGGCAAGCACACAAAGCCTCTACTCTCTCACCCATGCTTAGACACCTACATTTATTTACCTTCACCCTGAGATTGGCCTTTGCCTGACCAGGGTAAGGACAGCCTGGTGCAAGAGAAGCGGCAGATGCCTCCCTTTGATAATTTTGGAGGTCCTGCTCGTAGAAGGGCATCTTTGGGAGAGTCAGGAGCTTACATTGCTAGATGCCAGAAAGCAACCAGCTCCAGAACATGGGTAAAGCGCAGGGGGGGATACATGGGTTTATCAAGGCCAAGATAGAGAACCCAGGCCTTCTGTCCATGGAAAAACATCAAGGAAACTCTGTGTAAAAGTATGCAAGTACATTTGCAACCTTTAAATTTATGTTTGAGTGATGCTAAGAGTTAATAGGGAATGTATACAAGTTTAATGTAAAAATTGCTATTCCATGGTTCTGCGATACATTAAGTTTTTTTTCTGCCCATGTCACAGATCCTATAAAATGAATTATTTTGCTAAACTAGTATTTTCTATCATAAAATTAGTATTTTGCACTAATATTTTTCATAAATTATGCTAATACATATTTTTTAAAATAAATATTTCTTTGAAAACTGTTCAATTGCCATACCACCCATAGTTAGGAGGTATTGTGGGAAGACAACATGACTTCAGATATTTCCTGTGCCTGTATGTTCCTTTTTAAGTTCGGTCAGTTGACCACAGAGTAAAATGAAGAGATGAAGCTAATTTACCAATTTACTCCCAAAGCATGAACTCCTATGGACTGGAACAGGGTGGTAAAAAAGAAACATAGTAAATATTATTTTTACACTTCAACTCCATAAACTCCTATTTAGATGCAGAAGAGAGATTTTGAAAAGTAACCTCTGCCAAGTTCAGGACACCAGATGCCAGACTGGAAAATTGCCTGGTTGATCTGTGGCATTTGCAGGCAATGAAGGGAAAGGCCATTGCATCAAGTGAATGAGGACAGAACTATAAAGAAAATAATTTGTGGGTATTTTATTGAATTATGATATGCATACAGACTGTGGAAATTGGATTTCTCTAAACCTGCTGTACTTGAATTTGTAACTTCAACATTCTTTCAGTATATTTGTTGAAAAATACTGCTGCAAAATATTAATCAGAACAGATTATGATTGAAAATACTTGTTCATAAAAGCAGTTTTTGATGGATTTGCAGAACAAATATATTCCACACAATAAGATTTCTCCAAAATGAAAAAGATATTTCAAGAGTAATATCCAATATACATTCTAAGAAAATATTTACATTTGCTTTTTTCATTATTTTTTAATGTTGTCTTTTGACATATTAGCAATGGCACATAATTTGACAAGCTACAGAGTGAGATTATATTATTATAATATGAAAAAAGTCATGTAATGTACAAAATATTAGAGAAATGAATAATTTTGTTCACATTTGGATAGTCAAAGGGAGATTTTGACCCTGGTGCCTTGCTAAACATAATGGAAATGTGCCTTTAAGGAAATCTTTATGGAGAGATGATAGAGATTTTCAGTAGCCCATATTTTTTTTCTTGTTTTCCTTTCAGTGAAGAAAATAGAATGCTTAGTATTTGGGGATTTTTACCTTCAGCTGGAGGAGACAAGTCATATTAAAAGAGCATAATATGTGTTCATAGTTATTCTGTTCTCCGGACAGAAGTTTTTCAAAACTGATTTTTCTGCAAAAACAGTAACATCAGAGGAAAGCATTTATTCTGAATTTGAATATTTTTTTTTCCTAAATTTAGAATTTTTGTGGTTTTTGAATATTTTTTTATTTTCACTTTTGTGCACTCAAAGTAAATTTATTTCCTCTATATTTTTGGTTTGGGAAGAATTTTGTGATGATATCAACATAAAAAAGACCACTCATTTCAACTGAGAAAAAAAAACCATTTATTTTTTGAACCAACTGCCTGGGTAGTCTCTTTACAGTACAGTTCTCCTGTCATTCTAAAAGACTGTTTAGGACGTGACTGCCAGCATATTCCCAAGTAACATCCCACAAATACTTACAAAAAGCTCTTTGATTAAATTGGGGGTTAATTAAAAAAAATTAAAAACTGGTAAATAACATATCCAAATAAAGAAAAATATCTAACAGCCAAAGTAGGCAACATATTTAAAATTGTTACAGCCAGTAAAATATGCAAAATGTTTACTAATGTCAAAAAAGCCAATATTACAGTATAAAGAAAATAATCAAAAACTCCAAAACTGTGATAACAACTATGGAGTGATTTAATTATTTCATACATATAAAAACACTTGATCTTGCAAGTTGTGTCTGAAATTATAAACAGATTAAGAGAACAATCTCATGCCCACTGAAAGTTTCCCTGGGGTTCAACACCTTCATTAGAAAGGGACCACAGCTAAGTAGTAATAGTTTATTAGGGCAATCCCATCCAGCTCCAGGAAAACTCAGAACTAAATATCACTAAACATCACTCACTCACTTCTAAATATCAGCTACAAACTGAATATCACTACAAACTCACTACTAAATATCAGCCTTAGTAGCTTTATTCTTACATTAAAATTACATGAGTAAATATAAAAATAGAAGAGTATTTCTCTTGTACAGCAGCATAAAAGGAATAGAATTTCCTGAGGAATAAGGAAATATACAGGTTGGTGGGGGAATCAAGACCACTTTCCTCAAAGGTATGTAAAAAGATGAAGAAGATAAAATTTGTTTAGCCAGACTGCAGCATGAGAAAGAGGTGTCTCTCACGTCTCTACATTGAGTTTAACATGGTTATTATGTGGAAAAATGTACAAATTATCATTATGTGCAGCTACAAGATCAATATGGTTTGCTGCTCATCAATCTCAACACACATCCCCCGCATCACGTCTTTGGAACATGTGTTCATTTACAGTTATGGAAAAATTATAGGTATTAGGAATTTCATCTTCATTGAATTTAATTAATATAGGCTCTACTAAAAATTTAAATTGTTACTGGTGAAAGATTTTTCTGTTTAATGTGTTTGATTAATTTGTTTTATCTACTCATTTTTACAGGTGAGTTGTTATTATCATGTATGAATCAATCGTTTTTCAATATGTACTTCCAATCATTAAGCAGATGCAGTTAGTCACTGAGAACAGCACAGGTTTGGGGGAATTTTTTTTCATAATGGGTTGTAAAAGATGATGTTTGAAATCAGTTTTCTTACAATTATGTTTTGTCATTCAGTCTTCTGTCTCCTCCACTTTCCCCTCACATATTCCTTTGGTCTGATAATGTAAAGTTTATTTGGTAACAGTTTTAGAAGATCAATAGTAGAGCTTGTACAAGATGACACATTTCACAATAATTCTATTAATTAACTTTTCTGATTCTTCTGGGGAAAACAATAAAATGTGAATCTGCCTTAGAGATCATGTACATTTTATTTAATCACAGATTTTGTCAGGAAAGAGAAGTGCAATGGAATTGATAGTGGGCAAACATTTCCCCATAGAGAAACTGGAACTTTGGGCTACATGGAATGATGAAATTCTTTCACAAAAAATAAACTATTGGAGTAGAGACAAAGAATTGTATCCTGGGCTGCATCCAAAGCCTTGTGGGCAACAGGGGAGGGAGGGGACTCTGCCCTTCTACCCACCTGCAGTGCTGCACCCAGTTCTGGGTCCTCCAACACAAGAAGGATATGAACCTATTGGAGCCAGTCAAGAGGAGGTCTCAGAAAATGATCAGAGGGATGGAACACCTCTCCTGATGTGGAGAAAAGCTGAGAGAGTTGGGGTTGTTCAGCCTCTTCAGAAGAGAAAGCTCCAGTGAGACCTTCCAGTACCTTCCTGTACTTAAAGGGGGTACAAAAGGACTGAAGGAACTTTTGCAAGGACCTGGAGTGATAAGACAAGAGGTAGTGGCTTCAGACTGAGAACAGATCTGGATACGATATTTGGAAGAAATTCTTCACTGTGGGGTGATCAGACACTGAAGGAAGTTACCTGGAGAAGCTGTGGATGCTTAATCCCTGGAAGTGTTCAAGGACAAGTTGGATGGGGCTCTAAGCAACCTGGTCTAGTGGAAAGTGTACCTGCCCATTGGCAGACCAATACAGACCATTCTATGACTGTCTGATTTTAAGAAGGTCAATAAAATCCTTGAGTGATTTCCTGGTTTCTAGTTAAACCAGAGAGGTGTCTGATTCCTACAGAATTCCAAATATTAAATCAAAACACACTGTCTCAACAGCTAGCATGCCAAAACCTGAAAGAACTGAAACTTTAAATGTATTTCAGGAAATATTGTCAAAATTTTATGATTAGAATTAATACTTATAAGCAGTAAAGTTCACTGATTTCAGGTGCCCAGATAATTCTGTTGTCTGGAAATAGCAGGTTTAATATAAAACTGAAAGCATGATAAAGATGATTGGCAATGTTCACTCCACTGCCTACTAGATGATGACATTTAACAACTGCTCAGCCATCAGCTAAGTATGAATGGAAATGAATTTTATTGACTTGCAAACAAATTGCTTAGGAATATCCATTCTTCAGATCAAACACTGCTCAAGAATTATGTCTTACTGTAAAAAACGTCAAATAAAAAGTAATATTCAAATACAGTGTATGTAATATTAGTTGTATTTCATTGCACAATATTTCCAACTATTTGTAAAATAATTTTAATTGTTTGGCTGGTTTATTAATCACTAATCTCAACTCTTTAGAACTAGGCAAGCTGGGACAATCACAGTGATCAAAAAGAAAGACATAGATTTAGAATACTAACACTTCAGTTTTGACATGAATTTTGATGAAAGGATAATTGAGTGCCACAAGTAAAACAGACTGATATTTGAGTTACATTTAAAAAATATCAAATCTACCTTTGTTTCCTTTTCAGCAATCTGTCCATGGATGTAGCACTAATGAAGATGACATTATATGACTTATGGAGAGATAGCAAAAAGTATGACAGTTTCTCAGAATTAATGATAAATGTGTATTCTAAAAAGACTCACTAATATACCAAAACCATCTGATGATGATGATTCTTCAGCTAAGAGTTCCTGACTTTTTTAACAACTGATGTTATTTTCAACACATCAATCTTTCAACAAGATTTCTTCACAAAGTGAAAATGGCAGTTGAATAATACTTCTCTGTGATTTTTTCTTCCAAAAGGGATCTTTGTCATCATATACATACTTAAGAGAGTTATTTGTGAATTTTTCTGAATGCTTAAATAGAAGTATTACTTCTGCAAATATTTCATTGTTATTTCTGAAAATGTTTCATTGAAATGCCAAAAAAAAAAGATTTATACCCCACCCACACATGAAAAAATTTATACTTTCATTATTATTATTATTATTATTATTATTATTATTATTATTATTATTATTATTATTATTATTATTATTATTATTATTATTATTATTATTATTATTATTATTATTTCTTTTTATTAAAGCAGCTTCTGAGGAATAAGATCACAAGACCTGAATTCTGATGTGACTCTGTGGTTGTTTATTCCATGCATTAGGCAAATGAAGCTGTCTGGCTGCTGCTGTGTATAGTTACATTTAACTTCAATTAAAGATAGAGATTAGAGCTTGTTTCCACAATCAGGCTGATTTGTAATTAAGTATAAAAGTGTTATATATACAGTACTTATGATACTCTGTAGGGAAAAAAAATAGAAAAGGTTCTTTATAACAAGAAAACATCTATAGGCTCAGTTCAGGGTAGGGCTGATAGGAGAGGATAAGGATACATCCTTATCATATAAATCATATAAATATAAATCATCTTCTACCTATTCCTCCTGAATTGTCTGACAAGTACCATTTTAATAGGCCACATCCACAAAATACTTTTTTCCTTCCACAGCTAAACTGCTGCTAAAGTGCAGCATCAGTTTCAAATACATGTTTCTTATTAACATTGTGCTGTAATCCATAAATGTCTGATATTGCAAGACCCTAAAAATCACTTCCTCCATTCTAAATATGCAACCAAAACCTCACTTACAGTATGATTAAAACCACAAAGCTTTACTACTATTAAATATGAAAATATTTTTAGTCCTTCGCCAACATTGTGTTGCAATATTTAACAAAAATAATGTATTAATCAGTGTAGCCATAAGCCTCAAGTAATATGAATTCTAACCATCAAGGTAGACCATAGCTCTATATCAGTCCAAGTTAGATAAAACCCCAGTTCATTACTATAGCAACCTCTGAAATGGTTGAAATGCTATGTTGTAGGAAAAGTGTTACAATTTTACTACTGGGAACAGAAATTTATGAAGTTTTCTTAATATGTATTTTCATATTATGCTTCTTTTTAAGTCTTTTCATCAGCTTCTGTGGCACAAAAAATATGTGACTGAAAAAATCTTCTGCTTTTGGGTTTTTGGTTTCTTTTGCTTTGGGTTTTATGCCATGTTGGGGTGCATTTAGTTTTGGGGGCGTTTTGTTTGTTTTAATACTATTGTTTAATGGTCTTCTTATCTATTTTAGGAATAGTTGTTTGTAGGGTTTTTTGCATTGAAAACTCCCAATTATTTCCCTGAATGAAAATAATACAGAATATAACCTCGGTTTAGAAAAATATATGAAAACAAGAGGACAAGTGAAAAAAAAAGTAAAAAAGTAAAAAAAAAGTTTAAAAGTGTATGGTGAAGAGCAGGTATGAAATGTATTCATCAAAATTCAAGGTAACACAAGGATTTCCATTAGTCAAGGATCAAATTATTTGGTTGTACTGCAGGCAATGAGCAAGAGGTGTTACAGGGACAGAATTTCTATTTTTGAGGCACAAGAAATGTCACAAAAACTCCCTTCCCACCTTTAACTTTTAATGGAGTGGGAAAAAAAAAAAAAGCAAGAGATATCTTTTGCATTTCAGACACTTCTGTAATTCCAGTACTGCCACTCTATAATCTCAGCAAGACTTGATAACTCAGCAGTTCCTCCATAATAGTCTTTGCTTATATCTTCTCTTAGAAAACAATATAATAAACAATATCCATTACAAAAGGCAGTGAACCACTTACATTAACTGTAGTTCAAATATGCCTTCTTCAGAAAGATATTTATATAGGTGACAGCTATAAACCCTATGGGATTTTTTTCTTATTTGGGTTTTTTTCCTCCTTTTTCTCCATTTTCTTTCTTTTGCTGGTGCTATGATGTATAAGAAGAGGGGAAAGCAGGACAAAATAATAAAATATTAATAAAGCAAAGGTACTGAGAAAAAAAATAAAGCATTTTTCCCCATAATTTCTTCTTCACTAGCCTGGGGACTCTGCATCCAAGCAGCCAAAAACTTGTGAGAAAGTCCTGCCCTTTGTTCCTTGTAGCCTAATTTAACTACACATAGGCTTATGTTTTGCAGCTTTCTGGCCCTTTGTTATTCAATGACATACAGGAAGAAAAAGTACTTTTCATTATCTCATTACTACACCATACATCAGTTATATCTAACATAAGGCTCTAAAATAGCAAAGTATAAATGCCAGCTAAATGCTAGTAAAATTGTAGTGTTTATCTATTCATTTTTTTAAAGCTATAATGTCCATCAGTAACTAGCGTAACAAAGCTTTTATACTCTACTGTACAAAAAAATAACCCTTGATGAATGGTTTGCAAAGGAAAGCAACTAAGCAGAAGATCAAAAACATCATTAAAGCCCCAGGCAGATGACAACCCAAACAAAACCGTATTGGTTGCAGCCCTATGTGGTTCGCCTTTTAAAGCAGCAGAGTTTGTGTGCTCATCTTTCCAATATTCAAAATAAACTTCTTGCATTTTGATCTAGTGAAGAGAATTTACATTTAGAAACAAGGGACAGAAGTGCCACATTGTCAGGGAGCATGGCAGGATGGAGGTGAGCAGGGAAGTCATACTTCCCCAAAATATTTTTGGTTGGAAAACACCTCTGAGGTCATTGAGTCCAACCTTTGACCAAACACCACCTTGTCAACCAGTGGCTGAGTCACTGAGTGCAATGTCCAGTGGTGTTTTGAATACCTCTAGGTATGGTGACACTACCACCTCCCTGGGCAGCCCACTTAGTGTTTGACAGCGCTTTCAGCAAAGAAATTCTTCTTGATGTCCAACCTGACCCTCCCATGGTGCAGCTTGAGGCCGTGTCTTCTTGTCTGGTTGCTGGTTGCCTGGGAGAGGACCCTGATCCCACCTGGCTTCATCCTGCTCTCAGGAAGTTGCAGAGAGTGAGAAGGTGCCCCTGACATTCCTTTCCTCCAGACTGAGCCCCCTCAGCTCCCTCAGCTGTGCATTAGATGTGTTCTCCAGACCTTTCCCCAGATCTGTTGCCCTTTTATGGACATTGTCCAGCACCTCTGTGGCTTTCCTGAAGTGAGTAGCCCAGAACTGGACACATCCAACAATCAAAATCAGGGTGACCCAGGCACTTGCAGGATCCTGCCCTCAATCTCCAGCCAGAGCAGGGTGGGCAGAGCCACGGCAGGGCAGAGCCAGCAGCCCTGGGGCTGTCAGGGAATGGGACAGAGCCAGAGGTTCCACTAAGAGATGGGGCTGGGACTGGAGGCAAGGCATTGGTGTGGTGTAGATCCTACTGGGACCAAGACTAGGCATGAGCTGATATGAACATGAGGCACTTGGGCCCTGAGCAGGGGGCCAGAGGTTGCAGGGCAGGGCTCCCTGTGCTCTCCTGGCCCTCTCACATGCACTGCTGCTACCGAGAGAAATTATTCCCAACAAATAAAACACAGGAGTGGCAGGTCCAAAGCAAGGGTTGTTTGGGAACAGAGGCTGGACGGCAGCACACAAGTTGCAAACACACTTATTATTTTTGTCAAAGGAAAAGTTGGAAAAAAGATGAAACATAGTGATTCCCACCAAAATGAAAGTTGCTCTTTCTGAGAATGCAGCAATTTCAGAAAATCATTTAGGCAACAAATCAGATGGTGTTGAAAGAGACATATAGATAACACTTTCCAGCGAAAACCTTAAAAACACCCTCACAATTATTTAGATTCTAGAAAGGGAAACTGATAAGTAGTTTAGGTAGGTTCAAGTAGTTTAGGTAGGTTTGAGGACAAGTGAAAATAATCGAGTACTAATGGACATCCTCTCTAGTGAAGAAGAGGGGAAAAAACAATGGCACCCGATGGACTTCAACATAGCAAAAGTCAGGATAGGGAAAACGGCCAACATTTAAACCCATTGAAACATATCAGGTTCCTGTACATATGACACGAGTGAAGAAAATCTCTTGAAAATATGATTAAAAACATCTAAAACCCCAAAACTTTAAACTTCTCTAAACTTTTAATATCTAAAAATATAGACTATCCATAATGAATGACAGAATAGTACAAAAGGTTTTGGATGCACCCAGTAGACATGACCTCTACAGTTTACTTCTGTATTAATAAATAATTAAAATTTCCTAAATTCAGAATAATAAAGACTTTCCACTAGGCCAGCTATCTAAGCCCATGGGTAAAAGCTCTTGGGTTTTATTTTTTTGTTTTTTTTTTTTTTTCCAATTGGTAGGAAAATATTTTAAGTCAACAAAGTACACAAAAATACCCTCTTATCTTTCTCTTATTCCCTTCCCTAACAGAATAGATAGAGAGAGAGGAACAGTCACTTAACTGGTTTTCTCCTCATGGTTTTCACTCACTATAAACTTTACAAGAATGTTATCAGTTAACATACTGCCCCAAGATTTATGAAAAAGCATAGACCTTTTCCTTCTCACTATAAGATGCATCTCTATTATGAATCTCCTTCTTATTAGATGCCTTTAAAGAGAACAGCAATAAGTATTGCAAAACACATCACCATCAAAAGTCAGGTCTTTAGCAAGACTTGACAGCAGACCTTGCCCCATCTCCAAAGTCTCTAAGGGATTCCTCATGTAGTGGGTCTAACGCTGGCTAAATACCCATGAGATTACTAGAAATTATTTACTCATTTCCTGCTGTGAGATATGGATTAGGAGGAGGAGGGCAAAACAAACTCAAAACTTTAAAGGTATAAAAAAACTTTATTAACAGAATTAAAAGAAAAATTATAAGAAAATCAGAATAAACCTTCAGAACACTTCTCCTACCCCCACACCCTACTTTCCCTCCAACTGACAACAAAAAGAGACAAAACTTGGGACTTTCAGTCAGTTTATCACCTTTAAAATAGTCTTTCTTCAGTCTGCCTAGGGAGAGGAACCTCTCCTGTTATGCCATGGAGACTTTTCCACAAGAAAACAGTTCTCTCGTGGCTTCAATGTCGCAGTGAATCAACCCCCAAGTAAAGGAAAACCTGTTCATAGTGTGAAAGTCCCTCCCATGCCTTGCAGCTTTCCTAAAGCTGCTTTCATGGTCCATATCAACTTATGGGGTATTATTTTAAGGGTGAGCTGTTGCAGCACAAAAACAAAAGTTCTCTTCTTTTATGTCTGGGAACAGAGGTTTTTCTTCTTCTATCCCTGGTGCAAAGTTTCTCATCTCTCTTATCTCTTTCTGTTCAAGTTTCTCATTGGATCACAGCTTTTCAGCATCCACATGCTCCAGCATGAGTGTGTCTTTCTTATGGGCTGTGGGTGAATGCTGCATCCTCCCATGCACTCCATGAATTACAGGGAAAAAATGAAGTCTTTTTGAAGATATATCAAAATATATCTTTTTGAAGATATATCAAAAATATATCTTCACCATAGCCTTGCAAAAGAATTTGAGCCCAAGACTAAGGCATCTCCTCAATCCCCTCCCATCTAGAATTTGACTCCTTTATTGACTTCAGTGTCTGTCCTGGTTTGAGGGGAAATGGAATTCTGGGAGTGTGTCAGTCCAATTGAAATGTAGATTTGCGATTGACACCTGTTTTGACCACTGAGAGTTGGATACGCCTCTGAGAACACACAGGGGTTAAAAGCAGAGCTCTGCCCCTGGGAAGCCCTCTTGGGACTTCGGGGTGGAAGAGGAAGGACCTCTCCCCCTGCTCCAGCTGTCCCGGCTGGGCAGGGGGAGGGGCAGCCATGTGGTAGGCCCGGGCCTGGATCGAAATGGGGGTAGGCCTGGCCTGGTCCCCCTTCAGGGTGGAGGAGAGAGAGACACCGGGAGAGACACCCAGGGTGGAAGGGTGGAGGAGAGAGAGAGACTGGGAGCTACTGGGCAGCCCCCCCTCCCCTGGGGAGACAGAGAGAGAGAGGCTTTGGCCTTGAAGCTCGATATCGCGGGCTGCCAGCCTGCCCGGCCTGTGGAGAGGAGGGGGGGTTGAACCAGAAGGAGTCCGGCTGCTTGTGGGTTGTGAGCCATGGAGTTTTAACCCTTTCTTGGACAATGAAAGCTTTTGCAGAGTACTGACCCTTCCGGGAGAGGAGATGAAGAAGGATTTAAGCAAGTGTTTAAAGGACCGAGCAGGGGAAAGACTGTGAGAAGAACCTAGGGTGGAAGAGATGTGGAGTGGCATTCTTTGCTGGACGCTTTTTGTAGAGCCATGGACTGTTCCTGCAATACAGAGACTATTTTCAGGGGGAGCCACCGGGTCCCAGAGTTAAGAAGGCAGTGTGGGAGCCTCCCGGCCCAGGAGGTGAAATAATGGGGGGACAGATGTCCCAAAATGGAGACTGTGCCTTTGTTTTGGAGTGGGACAATGGAATCCTTAAAAAGACAACCCTCAAAGTAGCTCTGGTCCATGTTCAGTGGTGAGAGCACTGAAATGGGAGGAAGGGGTCACGATCTCCAATCCGGGTGGGGATATGTGACCAAAAGCCCAGGGCATACAAGAAGGACTCCTCCTCTTAAGGAATTCATGATTGAGTGTTTGTAAGGGTGGTTTTTGCTGGACTGAAAGATGTAATTGTATTGGGAATTTGGTGGGGGGAGGAGGAGGAACTGTATTCTGTAGAGTTTTCATTTTCCTTGAGATTGTCTTTTCTTTTCTTTCCTATTGTAGTGTGTAGTTAATAAAGTTCTGTTTTCTATAGTTTTAAGTAGAGGACTGCTTTGCTTATTCCTAGGCACATCTCACAGCAAGTACCAGGGAGAAAGTATTTTCATGGGGGGCACTGGCATTTTGCCAGGCTCAAACCATGACAGTGTCCCATGTTGTTTTCTCTACATGTCTTCACCCCTTTTCTTTTCCTGACTCAGAAGAGAATCGGTGTTCGTAGGTTTATTTGCTTGCAAGATTTATCAATTGAAACAGTTTTATAGAGTTCTGAAATGTTTAAAAGCTGCTCTCATCCAGGCTCTGCAGTCAAGGAATTGCTGTGTTTCTCGCTGCTGATCATGTGGACCCGGCTGGCACCGTGCGAGTCACCCTGGCTGCTGGCACCACCCCTGCACCTTTGCTTCATGCTGGGTGCCAAAAGAAAGTCCTTGTGTCCTCAGCATAGCTGGCTAAAAGCAGCTAAGCAAACAAAGTCCATTGCAAATCATGCCAAGACAGCCGTGGCCATGCAGTGCTGCCACAGTCACACCAGTTTTGGCCACAAAGTCCTGACTATGTGCTCACTCCCAATCCAGGATGGCAGCAGCCACTCCTGGCACCAGCTGCTCTTGGCCTCGGAGCTGCCTTCAACCAACCATGGGGCCACTGGGGCACTGCTCCCGGAGTAAAGTTCATTTGCAAGGCACACCAAAATAGTTGTGGCCGTGTGGTGCTGCCCTAGCAGTACAGCACTCCCCTGGGCATGTAGTCCTGCCTCGGTCATGTGGCACTGCCCTGGCCGCCCTGACCTCAGCTGAGCAGTCCCAGCAGCGTCGGTGCTCACGGCATTGGGATAGTCCTTGTGACATGGCCTGGCGGTGGCAGAAACTTCAGCCGAGCTGCATGCAGCTGGGTCAGGCCAGGCTGGGCTGGGTCTGGCTGGCCCAGGCTTGCGCAGCCCTGTGTGGGGACAGGTTGGCCAGTGATGTCTTCAAAAGCCAAAAGCCAAGAGAAATTCCCAGGGTTTGTTTGTTTTTACATGTGTCTTCACAGAAGCGTGTTCCACTCTTTTAAGTAGTTTAACCAGGTGTCAATCTTGAAAGCTAGCCAGCTGATTGTGTCTTCAAAACTAGGCAGCTGATTTGCTCTACCAGGTCCCCCCAGGGAGCCACCTACTACTCCCCCCATCTGAAAACCAGACTTTGTTAAACCAGGACATCTCAGAAATTCCTGAGGCCACAGCAGAAAAGCTCTGACTATATCTGATGGCTGCCTGTGCTGATCCAATTCCTGATTTTCTGACCGGTAATGCTGATAAAGATCACAGACATGCTGTTAGTGGCAACAATAAACTGTTGAAAAGTTCATAAATATTAATAGATGTTACTTGTCTGCAAGACAGCTATTTCCTTTCAGGTTTGATTCCTGTTAGCTCAGCGGTTTTAGGAGTTGCAGCAGACTGCAACAGCCCCTCTGATCTCTAGATTGTTTTTGTGGTTGGTTGTTTGCTGTGCCTCTCAAAAATCTTGCTTCTCTCTACACTATCCTGTCCACTCTACCTGTCATCTGCCTTCCCACCGTGAAATCTGGAAGTTATTTTTCCCTTGATGAGTTCAGTTCCATCTCAGTGAGAACAACAACTCTTCCATTCATAGGATTCTCCATGATCAAATCAGCATTAATTTTAAAGAGGAATATAATAAATAAATTGCATAGTGCATGTCATAACCAGTCAACTGATGCTTCTTTTACGATAGCCAAATAGTAAGATTTTCAGAATTATTAGTAACATTCTAATCCTGGGGAGCCTCAGGGAAAATGCTCATTTTACACAGAATCATATGATGGGAAGGATGGGTCAGGTTGTAAGGGACCACAGTGGGTCATCTGGTACAACCTCCCTGCTGAGGTACAGAACTGCATCCAGATGGTTCTGGAATATTCCCAGTAAGGGAGACTCCAGACTCTCTTAAGGTGATACAGGTTGTAATTTTAATGGAAATAACTGACAGAAAATTCCAATAAATTTTTTCTTAGAACTTTTATTTCTGAAGAGAAAACTGTTATAGAAAAAATATCTTTACTTACCCCTAGAACCCTTACTTTGTGTTCCCACTCTTTGCCTCTCCCTGGATATCAAATCCACTTTTTATCAAAATGTTACATTTACTGGTGGTGCTTTTGTTCATCACAGAAGAAAATATTTGTCAGGATTAAGAGGCAGAGGTGGGCGTACAATAAAACCTGTACAGATTGACATACTTTTAGCCAGGCACCAAATAAAATAGAATTTGGAAATTTCCCACTTACTGCTCTAGCTCTACTGAAATTCTTAAAAGTATTCACTAGCAATACTTAAAATAATAAGTCTTAACAACAGCAATCATGACAAAAAAGACATTGGAAGCTTTCAGCAGCTGGAACATTTTAAGGATTTTTGGAAAAAATATTAAAGTATACTTGATTTCTTTCAATTCAATGCGACTTTTTTTTTTTAAACCTCTCACTGATGCTTCATAATATTTAAGTCAATGCTGCCTAGACATTTAATGACTGTGACAATGTGCTTTGCTTTAAAACAAACAAGTAAATAAATAAAGAATTTTTTTTTAAATTATAACAAGTATGAAATATTGCAGAAGTTACTTTATATGGTTCACAAATAGTACAGTTTGTAAAGAGAATAATGTAATGCTTGTATATTTAGGCCATTTCGAACTTACAAAATGCAAAGGCCTATGACAATAGGAACAGGTTGTAGTAATACACATTTCCAGTTTAAATCTTAAACTCATTAGCAAAAGGTCTTAATATTTGCTTAGATATTTGCTTACTATTTGCTTTGCTTAGTATTTGCTTGGTTGTGGTATTGAGTTTCTTTATCTTGATAAGAAGAGAAACCCTATTTCCCTAAAACCAAGTGCAAAATTTTCTAAGGATCCTGCTCTAACATTAAAAGAACTTGCAGTATGTTTATATAAAAAGAATCATTATCCATAATGAAGTGAGAAAGGTCAGATTTTACTGTTAACTGATGGATATGTTGGCTTAGTTAGTCATGAGATTGGCCAACAAAAAAGTGAGTAATGCATAACAGAACTGTGCTTTTACATGTTTCCTTTCCAGTGCCCTATAAACCCTTAGTTGGATTATTTAGCTGCATAATTGGTGCTAGCCACAGGATATGTATCACAGGGGATTTTCAGATTTACTCATCCATAAATGTCAGGCTATTAATAATTCTGCAGATAACTCCTTGTATTGGATATCACCTGTGTTGAACACAATATAAGGAACTGAAAGGTCAGCACACTTTGTGTGCCTGTGCATGGATAGATAGGCATGTCTGCGTAAATGCAGTATTCTCTGAATATCAGACAGAATACTTTAATGGTCTCATATTTTTAAATAAGAAATTATATTGCTCTTGCTGAGAACTAGAGAACACAATTTCAAGACCTGAGGTCTCCATTAAAGAAAACCATAATCATTTTTGGCACAATGAAACATTTTTTAAACTTTTCTGAAAAACTGAGGTATATCAGCTTTAAATTACCTATAAATTGCAAGGCTGTAATTTCTGTGCTCATACCTTTTATTCTTCCCTGGCTCTGGCAGACTAATCTCCTGATAATATTTTAATAGATAGATATCCAAGTCAGATCTTAACAAAAAGTCAAAATCGGCATTGTAATTCAGACTCATTATATTTTAAACCCCTGGAGCTTCTAATTAGATATTTATCTTCCCTGGCTAGCTGTATTCTACTTTTGTTTACATTTCAATTAGTTCAGAAAAAAATAGAGTTGGTACAGGTATACACTTTTAATATTATACCAATTGCACAAGACAGCATTTCAAAATTCAAATACAACACATGAAGCAACCTGGAGGCAGAAGTGAAGAAACCAGAGATGTGAAAATGAAGTTTGAGAGGTCTCCTACATTTGTTTTATCCATTTTCTCATCATTTTATTTGCAATATTTGGTTCTTGAACTCTTAAGTCTTAATGAAATAGTTATTTAATGAAAAGGGTAAAATATCAACCCTGTAATTCACACAAGTGAACAAATGTCACAGGTAGGGCACATGGTGGCTCCAACAGATAGAGTAGAGCACCTGTCGCCCAGGGCATTTTTCTTGCCTTCCTGGATATGATTTGCTGGTGTGTTAGCAAATATAGGTGGGAACTAGAATGGTGATTTGGCTGTTTTTGTGTCCAGTAGTGTACTGCACCTTTCTTTGGTTAATTTGGCCACTTACAGCATTCTTACATGTGCAGAACACAGAGCCACTGCTTACATCCTGGGCCTTTCCTGCCTAAATATTACAGCGTTTTTTTAAATGAGTTTCAGTCTTCTGTACTGTTTTTATGTTGTTACATGCTAACATGAATGATTCTGTTTTATTTAGGAAAAGGTTTATTTATAGTGGTTCATTGAATCTTTAAACACTTTCTTTTCTGTTTGTATTTTAGCTATGCAATCATTACCTACAAGTGCAGGGGATTAATTTTAACACCACTTCTATTCTCTCCCATTGGACAAGTTTCTGTAGTCACAAACAATCATGAACCTGTGCCTTGGGAGAAAAAGGAGAGAGCATATGCAGTATCTGGGACTCACTGTGAACACACATACTGCTAAGGATTTGAAGAGGTTGTTGACAGGCCGAGGAATGTGATCCTGCCCCTCATGTGCCCTGGTGAGGCACATCTGGAATGCTACATCCAGTTTTGGCCTCCTCAGGAAAAGAAAGACTGGAAGCTACTGAAGAGGGTACAGCAGAGGCCATGGAGGTGATGAGGGGCTGGGGACATCTTTCTTATGAGGAAAAACTGCAGGAGCTGGGCCTGTTTAGTCTGGAGAAGAGAAGATTGGGAGGACCTCTTCAATGTCTACAATAATTTAAGGTTGCTCGTTGGGACAATGGGGCCAGACTCATCAGTGGTACCAAACAATGGGACAAGAGACAGAGGACAGACACTGCTGCGCAGGAAGTTCCAGCTACTCATGAGGAAGAACTTCTTTACTGTGAGGGTGACTGTAGTGGGTCTAGTGCTGGCCAAACGCCAGTGCACCCACTAGAATATACTTATTTTCTGCTGCAAGCTAGGATTAGGAGAAGAGCAAATCAGGCTCAAAATCTTTAAAGGGCATAAAGAAAACTTTATTAACAGAACTAAAAGAAAGAATAATAAGAATCAGAACAAAACCTTCAGAACACTTCTCCGCCACACCTTCTTTTCTTTTTCACTGACAGAGACAAAACTTGGGACTTTCAGTCAGTTTGCCACCTTTAGAATAGTTTTTCTTCAATTCACTCTGGGAGAGGAGTCTCTTGCCATGCTATGGAGACTTCTCCATAAGAAACAGTTCTCTTATGGCCTCAATGTCACAGTGAATCAGCTGCCCAGGAAAATGGAAATCTGATCACTGTGTGAAAGTCCCTCCCCTCGACTTACAGCTTTCCCCACAAGTGTTTTCGAGGGCTCAATCTTTAGCTAAAGGTGTACACTTCTAAGGATGAGCTGTTCAAAAGCAAAGGTTCTCTTCATCTATCTCTGAGACCATCTTCCTTCCCTGGAGGCAAAGAGTCTTCATCACTCTTATATCTCTCTATTCAAGATTCTCATTTGGATCACAGCTACTTCAACATCTGCTTTACTTCAGCATGGATGTCTTTGCACATGTTTACAGTTTGAACACTCCATTCCCCCATGCTTTACAGGAATTACAGGGACATTCTAGTATATCATAATCCATCACCATGGCCTTATAAAAGATTTTCAGCCCAAGACTAAGGCATCTCCTAATTCTCCTCCGTTTGGGATTTGATTCCTTCTTTACTGACGTTGGTGTCTTCATATTGTGATCTACATGTCTCCATGCTGTCCTTTCCTCTCACTCGAGAGAGGATTGAAGGTTTGCAAGTCTCATCTATGCAGTAAAAGCTCATATCTTGCCGAGGCCTGTGGATGGTTGCATGATTTCTGCCAGGCAGCGGCTGGAGCACTCGTGGGGATGGATTTCATGCCCTACTGGGGGGCTGTGCCAGGATCCCAGGGACCAGAGCAGATGCTGCTGTTCTCCGGCTGGTCTCTAGTCCCTGATGCGTTCAATTCCAGCTGTGGGGCCACTCGCTGCACGGGCTGCATTGGTCTCAGCTGCATGGTCTCCTGTGTGCCAGGACAGCCCCACAGTAGCTTTCAGCCAGAACTGTTAACAATGGAGGTTTCTTCAGCGGCTGTGCTGAGGGGAAGCGGAAGTGGGCCCAGCACATTTGAGTGTCCTCTTCCTCAGCTGCAGCAATGGCCTCCCCTCCTGTGACGGTGTTCACAGGGGTTTTCAGGTGAGGGAAGAGACGAGGATGTTGACTCCATATTTCAGAAGGCTTGATTTATTGATTTATGATATATATATTACATTAAAGCTACACAAAAAGAATAGAAGGAAAAGCTCTTATCAGAAGGATAGGCTATGAATAGAAAAGAAAGAAGAATGAAAACAAAGGTTTGTGGCTCGGACACTGTGTCCAAGCCAGCTGGGCTGTGATTGGCCATTAATTCCAAACATCCACATGAGACCAATCACAGATCCACCTGTTGCATTCCACAGCAGCAGATAACCACTGTTTACATTTTGTCCCTGAGGCCTCTCGGATTCTCAGGAAGAAAAAATCCCAAGGCAAGGATTTTCATAAAAAGAAGTCTACGACGACACCCTCCCCTGCCCAGCAGCCGCTGGGGCCTGGCCCGGCCCTGCCAGGCCGCGTAGGCCACAGCAGATTGCTCCTGGCCTGGCCCGTGTCTAGTTAGTTACCTGTCCAAAGCCAGAAGCAAGAGAGCGGTGTCTGGGCTTGCCCATCTTTAAAATGTGTTTTACAGAGCCGTATTTAACTTTTTAAAGTGGTTTAACCAGGTGTCAATCTTCAAAACTGGTTACTGATTGGTTTTGTCCAGGCATGGAGGAAGATCTTAGCATCTCCTCTCAGAAAATCACTTTGTGGCTGGGTCTTTCTCTCCTCACCAAAAATCAGTTAATGCTAAACTAGCATGGTGACAGAACACTGGAACAGGTTGCTGGGAGAAGCTGTGGGAGAAGCAGTCTCCTTTGCTGGAGATATTCCAAACATGTGCAGTCTGCTGGAGGTGAGCAGCTGGGCTGGAGTAGATCATCTCTAGAGGTCCCTTCACCAAGAATTCTGAGATTCTGTGATTCTGTGAATTAATTATTGTGTTTCCACATTCAACTGATCTGGTCTGTTAAGGGATGCAGAGCAACAGAAGCTCTTATGTTTTGAAACCTAATTCTTTGTATTTATCCTTGGATTTCTTATCTTTATGTTGTGTATTAAGCTTGACAAATCTTCAATATTTTTGAGGCCTATTCAACTTGCTGGGGAAGAAAACTTTTAAGAAAAATATGTTTGAAATGAGTTTCATGGACATTAGCTATTCCCTTGAAGATACGTGGATAAATTTAAATATTGAGAGACATTTAGGAGTGCAATCTTTACTTGATTTTACTCCCCTATCTAGTACACCTATTTATACACCTATTTAGATTTACTTTGAGTACTTTATAAACCTTGCCATATTCTTTTCATTATGAAAATGATTGTTCTGTACTATAATTTCACAAGTTTATTTTCTCTTGCACGAATTTGAATCCTATAACAGAATGAATCAGTGTTATAGTCTACTTTCTTGCCCCTTTGCACCTTGCTTTCAACAATGTCACAGTGAACTCATACTGGAAAAATAAACAAGCATTACCTTTAAAAGTAAAAATTTTCAGCTGTGATCAAAAAATTACAGGTTTTATATTATTACAGACTTTACATGAAAGATTATGGCTCTCTGCTTTTTCACCTCACCCCATTTGGAGCATTCATACAACAGCTTATAGAGGAACAGTTGAACACAATAAACTTAATTAAATATACTAACTTCTCCACTTCCTTAAGTAAAAGTTCTCCAAGGTGTTTAGAGAGGTCAAGGCAACATTTTTATTCTTCTGATCTTTTGACTGATCCTGTTTTCTTCCTTCCTGCTGAGTTATTTGCAAATGTATTTAGTAACTTTTCCCTTCAACTCATATCCTTGGTCCTGAAATAAGAAGGGCAAGGAGTTCCCAATTCCTATTCTGTTCCCTGTCACCACTTTCCCCCCTCCTTGAAGGCTTCCATGCCTTGATGAAGAGGAAGAGGATATTCAATTTTGCTGGGCAAGGGTGTCCTGTCCTGTCTGGCAGCCCAGAATTTACACACAGTGATTCTACTGTGACCTCAACTTTCTATATGGAGCTAATTTGCCATGGATGTGTTCCCCTCTAAGGGCCTGTTTTTTTTTACTTTTTATTGGTTCCCAATTTAAATAATTTGCCAAAGCTGCCAATGGCCACATAGAATCAGGCAAATGTCTTTTCCACTGTATACAACAGAATAAGTCTTGGTCTAATCCCATACCTGACCTTACTTAGAGCAGGATGTTTGACTAGAATCTTAAAAAGGTCTATTTTTACTTAATTATTTTGGATTTCTGTCTTTCATTTTCCCTTCAAAGGTAGTATTTTTATTTTCCCTTCAAAGGAAGTAGTTTTATTTTTTTAAAACTAATTACAGGAAAAACTATATATACTGAAGGGCCTTTTCTTGTAATGATATTAATCCAAAAATACAAATAGCTTGTGATTATTTTTAGCTACTAGGATGCTCATACAAAAAAAATACTAATTTTTCCTGGCTACATACAAACCAAGGACTTTGGTATTAATATCAATTGCATATTTATATAAAGTAAAAGTGCAAAATTAAAACCAGTGTTGCCACAAATGCTTATTTATCAGTAACTGCAGAAAAAAATGTTTGTATAATGCATAAATCACACAAATAGTTCTCATAATTAATTTATCCTCTGTTTTCCATCTCATTATGATATGGGTAGAGCTGATGAAATGCAAACAGACATGCTTTGAGAAAGCACAAAAAAAAGTGAAGTTTCATATTCAAGAAGTGGATTTCAGCACTTTTTTCAACCTACAGCTGCAGCTGGAATTGAGTGTTCTAAATAATATATCTGTTTTGCCACCACAGACAACAGTGTCCTAGTTGCAGTGAAGGACACCATCCACTTTCAGAGGACAAAGGATAGTGAACAGGGGTGGTTTAAGGCCTCAGAACCCAGTTTCAGTGGAGGCTGATACCACATCTCATTTGTTACAGTCCTCGTCTGTCTTGAAGCAGCCTCTCTTAGCATTGCCACATTCTAGACACTTCCAGAGGAGGGAAGCAGGATTCTGAAATTAGGTTATTTCAATGTATTCCTCATCTTAATTTCTTTCATACTTTCGTCCCTGTCGCATGTGTGTGCAGAAGATGGCTTTGCAAGAGGCCGTCCTTCCAAGACATTATCTGTGAGATAATTCTGACGTGTTGTCTTCTGTCTTCCCCTCTGAGAACTTAACCTCTGCAAGTGTGCTCCTCCCTAAGGACAATCACCACTGAGACTTGCAGAACTCACAAGAAGACAAAGTCTACATCAACAAATAAACTAGTTCTCAAAAGGGAATGAAAGGAAAAAATAAGGCTTCTTCAGTAATTTTTGTTGGTTTTGTTCACAAGGTTTGGTGGGGTTAGGTTTTGGACACATTTTTGTTGGGGTTTTTTTAAGATGGTTTTCTTCTAGACTGTCTCTTGGTCTTACATCCTTTACTTTCCAAGGCAATCCAGCACATGCTTATTCCTTTGTTTTATTCTATGACTGAATTAGCAGTGACAGTATAGGAATCTCTTCTTATTTGCAGCTCTTCATATGCAAAGGTTTTCAATGACTATTCACTTCTTCAGTGCTCAATCTCAATTGAAATCTCTGAGGAAAACAGTATCTTTTCAAACCTCTCTCAAATTTTTTCTTTTGCTCAATGCTAACTTTAATTTTATAATTAATTCACTTGGAAATCATTCTGCATAAGCTGCTATAAAAGACTAAAATCAAAGCAGCATTACAACAGAAAAAATGACAGCAAAGAATTAAGGAGAATTTTTTTGAAAATCTAAACATATGGGTGTAGCTCTTTTAGAGCAGATTTTTCTCATTAGTTGATGCTTGGAGTTGCATTTCAAAACTTCACAGATGCCTGAACAGAGAGGAGATACTAAATAAATTTATATATATATATATATACACACACACACATTATGCAGCTTTTAATAGAACCTGAGATTTATAGTTCCACTTGGGAATGAACCATGTTTCTTAATTCATTTCTCTTAGGAAGCATGTTTTTCATGCAATTTAGCAATCTTCTCTTCAATTTCTTCTTGTAATCCATGGCTTCTAAAAATACAAGAAGGCCTTTCTTTTCAGCCTTCAAAAAACTGAAATGCCAGAAAGGTGAAAGATTTTAAAATATTTTTTTATCTTCTGTAGACTGTTGTAGTGATCCATAAGCTTTACTTGAGAATAAATGTTTTCATGTATCCAAAGGTAACCCACTTTTAAATAACAGATAAATATATTTTTCTGTGTTACAGAAACCAGACATTTTCTCAGTCATCATTTTTAAAATTACACTACTGTCTGACATACTGCTAGCTGGAGAGAGAAAATGCATTTGTTCAAATTTATTTTAATATGATTCTATGGTTTAAAAGACTGCTTCAGTGAGTCTCACATGCAACAGCTCTGCAAAAATGCTAACCTAAATCTTCAAAATTCTGTTTTAAAATCTTACAATAGTCTAGACACTTCTGCATCCTCAGGAAGAGGAGCACTGTAAAGGCTTTTAAAGCTGTCAAAGCTGTATGCACAGAAAGTCACTGCAGGCTAGAAATACTCTGCATACACAGAAAGACAGCTGCAGCCACTACCTCATATAGCCCCAATGCTTCCTGGAAAGAAAATGAAATTCCCATTAAAACTGTCTTTCCTGCTAGACCAATAATGTTTGTCTGCAGAGATTTATATTCTAGGTTAATATAACATAAAAAGAATATTATTCTTTAGGAAAAAAAGACAAAAAAAAGAAAATGAAAAAAAAATTCTGTAGTTAAATCACACATGCTTACATTATTCATTATTTCTGTCATTAGCAGCAATCTTGTTTCCATGACTTCAAAACTGGTTATAGTAACAATTATTTGAATTTGAGTGAATGTCAAAGCGTGAGAGGCCTCCAAAATATATAGCTGCAATATTTCTGCTAGACTGCATGAGAAATGGGTGATCAACCATTTTGTTTGCCATCTATTTTGGAAGAAGAAAAACAGACTTACAATGATGTTCTACACTTTCCTAGGTAATGATGTGCTTTTTATTTCTACTGTGGTGATCATTGCTGTAAGATCTAAGCTGACAGTTTAATTTCTTTTCAAAGTTTTAAAAAATTCCATTATCATGTTGCCATGCTTCTGCACTTATAACTGCAAATTTAAATGCAAGGAAAGCAATCCAACTTCCCCAGTAATGACTAAATAACATTATATGACATTTCAGTAGAATTAAAAAATAATTTTTAGAGCATTTCTTAACATCTGAGTTAAGAAGAGGGAAAAGCATGAAGTCCCCTGCCCCTAGACCGAGTTCTAAGTTGTTTGTGTGGAAGTAGCACTGACCACAGGTCAACTACTTAACACTGAACAAGTAGTAGTTTAAGTTGTCTCCTATGTGTCACCTAAGAGGATGTTGCCCTCAGGCTTGTACATTTATTCAGTTAATCAAACTTGGATGTCTGCTGCAGCATTCTTGTAGAAGAGCCAGTAGCTCCTAAGACAACATTCTTGACCTCTTGATTATTTCCTTCAAAGTTAGGGAACGATGACCAAATGCCAGTGAACAAGTCACATCAGCACCACTTCTTCACTCATGTAAAGCCTTGGCTAAATACAGCACTGACTCACTAAGTGAAAGCAATGAAAAGGTTGGTTTGGAAACAAACACCAAGATCCTTGAAGCTGAAATGGGAGCAGGAGGTGTGTGGGTGTGTTCGTGTTGGTTAGTAGTTTGCCAGCTTGTAGTCTCCTACTGAGTCAATGGCAAGGTTTTACAGATTTTTTCAGGGATTCATAGCTCCTTCTGGAAAAAAAATCAGTTGCTTTGTAAAGGCCGTGCCTCTGTTTCTCCCTAAAGTACACAATGACTTACTGGCACAGAAATGAACTGCCATTTCTGATTTACTACCAGCTCCTTATTCCACTGTGGTTTGCTATTCCTTCATGAAAACACAGCACAAGCCCATAATTTTCTAAACAACCTTTATTTCATTTTGCTGGTCAACAGTACCTTCAATTATAAATTAGTATAGTTAACCTAATTTTTAACATCTTTTTGGTGGATCTAGTATTTTTGGGGTTTTTCCCTACCTTATGAATGTATTACCCAGACAACAGTGTGTCAAAGAAATAACAAAATGTAATACTTATAAATTCTTTTCACAAGAGATCAGCTCTATTACAGGGATTCCCAATAGAAAGAAGGGACCAGATAAGCCATATTTATGTCAAGGAATAACAATTCTCCTGGAGCACACAGATAGCTTGGAACATTACTGAAGACTTGACTTGTAAAATATATTAATTTTTTCAGTTCACTCCACAGATCCACTACACAGCTAGCTGAAAAACAAGTCAGATTCTTCTGGCATGGGTTTTATAAAAAATAGAAGTACGTGGGAATGTTATTACACAGAAACTATCAGACAGATATATGATGTAGTGCACTTTTACACTGTGTATCCATATCTAGTTTGAGCAGTGAAATGCATCCAACTTTCATATAAATGACACAGATTATTAAGTTTTTGGGGGAAAGTTTAACATTAGATCAGTACTAACAAAGGACAAGTTTTTAGAGTGCCAGATGTTGTTGCCTTGAGCAACACAGCCAAAAATATCCACCATTTTGCTAAACAGAGTGAGCAAGCAGACAGCTCTTTTGGATGAATAGAATATTCAAACTACAATTTCATTTAAAACAAAATGTTAAAAAATAAAGGCACTGAATTGATTTTGAATCTCAGTCATTCTGCTTTTATGTTAATTTGTAGTTTACAACCAAAAGTACTACCTATGGTTTCATAATTGCATTTTTCTGATGTTGTTTTGCTTCTTACAAAGCCTGTCTACTCTTGTCCACAAGGAAAAAAGCAAACTGACCTTGACAGGTGAAAAAGGAATAGCGATGACTCATATCTTCTAAATGTTCAAGATGAGAACAAATTCCCTTTGCTAGAATTAGAGTATTTCCACTTACCATTACCAGGTAGAATTTATAATGAATAGGAAGTGATACATTGCGTGATTTTATTTCTTTTATAACTTTTATTAAATATTTAAAAGTGTGATTTGAATCAGAATAATGGGTGGAACCTTCAGTGTCCTGCAATTTTCTCATGCCTTTATTACAAATATAGAATATGTAATTGGTGCATGCAAGTAAAGTCAGAGGTTCGATAATAAACAAATTTGACCTTTAAGGAAGAAGTTATCATCTTTTATGATAAGTCTTATTGCTTGGTAGTTTTTAATTTGGTCTAGTTCTGCATTCTTGTTACATCTTGTTATGTCTAGAGTATTTTTATTCTCCTTAAGCTCAAAATAGGAAAAATATCCTTTTTTTTAACAGAGTTATGAGGATATAGATATGTTCATGTACTATTATACTTCACCTTCAAGGAAAGCATTTCTTTCTGTTATAGAGACAGAAATGAAATAACTGTCTATGAAATTATATACACTCAGTTATCTAAGTTGCCTACTCTGAACATAGTTTAAAAATTATAGATATTTTCTGCATTTAGAATGCAATTTCCAATAGGTCACCTTGCATAACTCTATTCCCTCATGCTTTAGCACTCTTTATCTCCCTTTCAGTCCTTGAAGTAGAATCTATATTGATTTTTAATTAATTACCAAGATACCAGAAGGCTTATTGGATGATTTTAGATGTAAACATTTAGATGTAAACATTTTAGATGAAATTCTGAATCTTGTTACTCACATTACAGCCTTGTTTCTGTGATTTTTTCTCATGCTGAATAATGTTATCTCCCAAAAGATACTAATGACTTTAGTATGACTATTTTCAAAAAAGCTCCTACACATACAAAATGGGATCAATATCTTGTAGTTTAAAGATAATTTCTTCTTATTTCTATGTTTTTCTATATTAAGGGATTGGAGCATCTCTTATGAGGAAAGACTGAGGAGGCTGGGCCTGTTCAGCCTCAAGAAGGGACAAATGAGAGGGAACTTCATCTGTCAGTGCCTGCTGGAGGGGTCAGAGCAGGGACCAGGCTCTGCTCGGTGGTGCCCAGCAATGGGACAAGGGGCAACAGGCAGGAATTGATGCACAGGAGTTCCACCTGAACATGAAGAATAAATTCTTCACTGTGCAGTGACCAAACACTGGAACAGATCACACAGAGAGGATGTAGACTCTCCCTCATGGGAGATAGGCCAGAACCATCTGGATGCAATCTGGTGCCATGTGCTCTGGGAAGACCCTGTTTAAGCAGGGATTGGACCAGATGACCCACTGTGACCCACTTTTTCCAGCCTCAACCATTTTGGGATTCCGTGATTCTGTGGTGTGACAATATAAAAGTTGTCTCTGTCTTACTAAAGAGATAAAGACACAAGAAAAGACAAAGAACTTTTGGTATATATGCAACTTTTGGTCTATATCATTGGATGGGAATATTTGATAGCTATACTTGTTCTCAAAGATAGACTAACTGTTGTTCAAAAGCAAATCTCTTCTTCCTGAAACAATGTTTTGCCCCTACTAGTTATAAAGTCATCAAAAGCCTTTCTTCTGATTAATAAAGAGAGAAGTGGATTCAAGGAGGCATTAAGAAAGAGTCCCGGCAGGCTGAGGAGCCCCTGTATTGCCTGCCCTTTGATGGGGCACCCAATGCAACCTATATTTTTCACTGAGACTAAATGGACAGTTTTTCTGAACAGCAGTACCTGCTTTCTGGAAAAAGAATCATAGGTAACATCTGTCATTTAAATTGTTGACAGGTATTGCTGGTAAAGAGTTTATTTCCAGGTTATGCCACATCTGTTAGTTTTTCCTGGTTTTGACTGAAGCAACTTTTTAAAGGGATTAAGTGAAGACAACAAAAAATGCTTACATGATGCTAAATACGAAAGCAAACTAACTGTAATATTTGCCCGCTTTCCAAAAAGAGAAGAAAGCAATTAAATTTTAATCCTGTTTAATGAATTTCACTTGAAATCTTCTGACATAAAAAGGGACAAAAAGAGCAGTTGATACATAAAACCTATGGAAAACACTTCACTGAGTTGAATTTAGTGCTGTGAATCGCAACTTTGACAATTTGTTGGATTTGACCTTAAATGTTAATGTTTAGATGAATGAGATTTACATGCAAGGAGCAAAACAAGACACCAGTAAGGTGAATTAAAGCAAAAGCATCAGGGAACTACTTAGAAATAGTTTCTCCATTATTTTCTATTTGCCATGTTATCAGCAGTTAAATACTGTTCCATCAACAAACAACTTCAAAAACTGGGAGATTTGACAAATCAAATTAAAACAGACAATAGATCATGGTTAGATGACTTGTTTGAAGAATGGAGTTTTGCACCTTGGATAAAGGAGCTTTGCAAAATAAGTTTATATGCATTGATTGTTATCGTGACAAAGTTAGTGACAGTGCCTTTTGTCATTAACTGTGCACAGCAAACGACGAACAAGACCATCAAAGTTTTTTCTATCCAAGAGAGAGGGGGAAATGTGGGAAATGGATTTGTAGAGAATTCTCAAAGCCTGACAGAAAGCCCACACAATATGAATCTGTTTGCAAGCCTTGAGATAAGAAATGCTGACTTGGAAACGCCATGTAATAGGACAGACATTACTGAGAGAGAAATGGAGCTAAACAAGTTTCAAAGGATGGCCTTGCAAATAAGACTGGATACTCTCAACCATTTGGGATTCCGTGATTCTGTGGTGTGAGAATATAAAAGTTGTCTCTGTCTTACTAAAGAGATAAAGACACAAGAAAAGACAAAGAACTTTTGGTATATATGCAACTTTTGGTCTATATCATTGGATGGGAATATTTGATAGCTATACTTGTTCTCAAAGATAGACCTACTGTTGTTCAAAAGCAAATCTCTTCTTCCTGAAACAATGTTTTGCCCCTACTAGTTATAGAGAATAAAGTCATCAAAAGCCTTTCTTCTGATTAATAAAGAGAGAAGTGGATTCAAGGAGGCATTAAGAAAGATTCCTGGCAGGCTGAGGAGCCCCTGTATTGCCTGCCCTTTGATGGGGCACCCAATGCAACCTATATTTTTCACTGAGACTAAATAGGCAGTTTATCTGAACAGTAGTACCTGCTTTCTGGAAAAAGAATCGTAGATAACATCTGTCGTTTAAATTGTTGACAGGTATTGCTGGTAAAGAGTTTATTTCCAGGTTATGCCACATCTGTTAGTTTTTCCTGGTTTTGACTGAAGCAACTTTTTAAAGGGATTAAGTGAAGACAACAAAAAATGCTTACATGATGCTAAATATGAAAGCAAACTAACTGTGTAATATTTGTCTGCTTTCCAAAAAGAGAAGAAAGCAATTAAATTTTAATCCTGTTTAATGAATTTCACTTGAAATCTTCTGACATAAAAAGGGACAAAGAGAGCAGTTGATACATAAAACTTATGGAAAACACTTCACTGAGTTGAATTTAGTGCGGTGAATCACAACTTTGACAATTTGTTGGATTTGACCTTAAATGTTAATGTTTAGATGAATGAGATTTACATGCAAGGAGCAAAACAAGACACCAGTAAGGTGACTTAAAGCAAAAGCATCAGGGAACTACTTAGAAATAGTTTCTCCATTATTTTCTATTTGCCATGTTATCAGCAGTTAAATACTGTTCCATCCACAAACAACTTCAAAAACTGGGAGATTTGACAAATCAAATTAAAACAGACAATAGATCATGGTTAGATGACTTGTTTGAAGAATGGAGTTTTGCACCTTGGATAAAGGAGCTTTGCAAAATAAGTTTATATGCATTGATTGTTATCGTGACAAAGTTAGTAATAGTGCCTTTTGTCATTAACTGTGCACAGCAAATGACGAACAAGACCATCAAAGTTTTTTCTATCCAAGAGAGAGGGGGAAATGTGGGAAATGGATCTGTAGAGAATTCTCAAAGCCTGACAGAAAGCTCACACAATATGAATCTGTATGCAAGCCTTGAGATAAGAAATGCTGACTTGGAAACGCCATGTACTAGGACAGACATTACTGAGAGAGAAATGGAGCTAGAAACAACTTTCAAAGGATGGCCTTGCAAATAAGACTGGATACTTTGGAGAAATAGAACTATGAAAGATGCATTGTAGTAGGACTCACAAAGGGTAGTTTTAGATTATTGGCTTTAAGGCATCTACAGCATGGTGTGGCAAAAAGCTGATAGGCCAAGAAACACTTATAATGCATTGTAATTAGGAGATAATTGGCTTCTGATTGTGATGGTGTGAATTGCATATGAATTGTCTCACCCTTCTCATGAGACTGAAAACAGAATAGAAGTTTTCAAAAAGCTTCTCAGTTGTCCCATCTCTGGGTCAGAAAAGGGCATAATCCAACACTATAACCTGAAGTTTATATCTTCCCCCTAGGTAAGGATGGTGGGCAAAAAATATCATGGCTATTTCAGCACTGTCAAGCCTTTTGGGTCTGGAATTCTTTTATGTGGTTATTTAAACCTCATTTCTTTCCCTATTGTCAGTTATTTTCCCATGAATCTCTAAGTTTGAATAAAGATACACCACATCTGATATAGGGACTTGGGTGTCATGGATGCCACACTTTTCTATATTCAAAACACTATGCTCTCCAGTAAGAAGGGGTGGGAAAAAGAGCCCACATGAAAATGAGAGCAAATTTCTGTTACTAGGGATCACAGTATGTCTTTTCCTCCCATCCAGACTCATCCTTCCCACCATCAAGCCTGATAGCACTTAGACCTTTAAATTACTAATCTAACAAATGCTGTTCATCCAGGACCAGTGTGAGAAGGAAAAGGGACACTAAACCCCATTTTTAGCCATTATTATTTGTCATCTGTATATTGGGGGGTTTCATGCTTCCCTTACAAAGATCACCAGCAAGATTTTATCACTTTACATTAAAATCAAACATTATTGAGACAGCACAGGATGGTTGTAGAACAAAGACTTTTTGTATCTGTAGCAATAAAACTGTACCCTTGGAGCCACAAGTTTATATTCAGAGGGGATATTTCATTTATATAGCAGTGCTTTTGTTTCAGTGGGTTTTGCCTGCAAGGGATTTAAATTTCCTTCATCTCTTCAAGAGATGCATAACTCTTCTGAAAGAAGGTATCCTGAACACAAATAAGGCTTCCAAGTGCTTAAAATGTCTTTTAGTTTTTAACTATATCATGTGCTTCTCTCAATAACAAAATCTAAAAGACACAATGGAAAATCTGATTTTTTCTTGCTACTTTTCTTTCATGTAATCACAAGTTTATTTTATATACTTAATCGCAGGGCTGTTGTCTGAAAGTGATGCAACCACATAATTTTTTATAGTGTAGATTTGCATTTATGCACCCAATTGTGAAACAACTCATTCATTAAGATTCATTAAGATTGCCTTCTTAATTTATCTAAATTAAATAAATCTCATCAAAGAGACATGACTTTTTTTGTACATAGTAGGAAGGGGTAGCACGTTTCTAAGTCACCATGAACAGATTTTATCTTCCAACATGTATCGAGTACTACCCTGGGAGTTTGTTAGTTGAATGGCTTCTGTTCAGAATTGCCTCAGTTTACTTACCTGGACAGGGACTCTTGTATAGCAGTTCACAGGAAATCTGAATAGTCTAATTTGGTACAGATATTCCCAACTGAAAGTTATAGAAGTTTTGTCTGAATAAATATGGTAAAATTAGGATTTTTTTATTTTTCATCTTACCAGATGAGAATGCCAAAGTCTGAATGTTAAAGTTATGCATGTAATAAAGACACAGTCCAGAACAAGAGTTATTATTTTACATAACATTGTCATGCTCATTGATTGCCTTTATCTTACAGGACTACAGGCAGGTGTAGGTTCAGAAGAGAAACCTCAAAAGAATCTGAATTGAAATATTTTAATATTGTTTTAAAGATGTAAATTTACAACTGACAATGAGCAGGTGCTGATATTAATTACTGTACCATAAAATATTGCTTTTAAACCATTTTTGGGGCTTAAAAAGCAGTAATAAACTCAGAAATACAAACCACTGAACAACTGTAATAGAAGATACTAGAGGGGAAATGAAAACACAAGCAAGGGTATATCTTTATTCCATGCTAGTGATGCAAGGAAGAATAACTGACAAGTAGCTATTACCATGTTACAGAAGAGAAAGAAATGAAGATTAAATAACCACATACTTTATATTGGCAAGAAAAAAAATACGAGAAATGATGTGGACTTATCCATACACACAGTAGTTTACAATTAATGCTCCAATTATCCAGACAATTTCTGAATTGCCTCTAGCCCCTCTATACAAAGCATATATACACGCTGGATAGAGAATGAGGGATTCTGGCCCTCTGTCCCCTCTGCTGACACCCCACCTGCAGGGCTGCATCCAGCTCAAGAAGGATAGGGATCTGTTGATGCCAGGCCAGAGGAGGCACCAAGGTGCTCAGAGGGATGGAGCAGCTCTGCTGGGAGGAAAGGCTGGGAGAACTGGGATTGTTCAGACTGGAGAAGAAAAGGCCTTGAGATAACCTAATTGTGGCCTTTCAGTACTTCAAGGGAGTCCACAGGAAAGATGAAGAGAGGCTGTTTACAAGGGTCTGGAGTGACAGAACAAGGGGGAATGGCTTCAAACTGAGAGTATGTTTAATTTAAAAGTTGGAAAAAATTTTTCCCTGTGAGAGCGGTGATGATCTGGAGCAGGTTTCCCAGAGATGTTGTGGATGCTTAACTCCTGGAAGTGTTCAAGGCCAAGCTGGATGGAACTCTGAGCAACCTGGTCTAGTGAAAGGTGCCTCTTCCCATGGCAGGGCATTGGAACTAAAGAATATTTAAGGTCGCATCAAACCCAAATCATTTTATGATTCTCTATTTAATTGTCTCTCATATATAAAACAACAAGACAGAACACTTAAATGTTAAACTGACAGAATGGAGCTACTACTGAGGAGCTCCACACTGATGACTTTATTCACTGCAAGCCACATAACCCAGAAAACCCAGAAATATTCTGATCAGAGGAGCATCACACTGGTATAGATTTTAGATAAAAATGTCAAGTACCATTCCCATCATTCTTTGCCTAATAAGAAACCACAAACAGCTAGACATACCAGGGGATGAATGTGTCCAATTATTTCTTTGTTTAGATTTCTCTTTTTCTTTATTTTTTTTAACGCAGTGTCTGAGCATATTGGTGCATTCTGAAAGCTGTCTCATAATGCCCAAGCATGGGGTACAGAAAGTTGGAGGACTCCAATTGAAGAATGCCTTCTCATTCCATAATATTTCCTTAGAATACTTATTATATTGAATTATTGTAGTAGTCTAATATTTTATTCAACAAACTTTCATAAAGCAAACACCTTAAGTTCTTAGGACAGGAATTTTGCCTATGTTAAAAAGACTGCGCAAATATTCTTAATCCCAGGTGAAAGAATGCTTCATTTAGTGTCTTATTTTAGATTGCATTAACTGGAAAAAAGTTGATTTAGATCTGGGAATCTTAAAACACCAGCCAAGAGCCATCCTGAAGAAACTGGCCTGTTTGAGCATATCTTTTGTCTGCTCTCCCTGCCTGTGCAAATCAGACCTGCTGCCTTCACTGAAACTCAACAACAAAAAGCAATGCAAGCTGGAGGCTTTCCAACAAACCTGTTCCAAAGTACTGAGCTCCCTAATGCAGAAGATGTCAAAAGGATTACGTCATGTTTTTGTGTTTTAACACAGAAGTGGCTTCTGTCCTTGCAGAGAAAGCTCTGAGTTGGACTGAGATGTGGTCCCTTGCTGCTGAGAGCACACAGCATGTCAAACACTCTCAATTTGCATTGCAATTTAGTAGAGAAGGACAAGCTGTAAAACCAAAGATCAAAAAATCTGATATGAAACCAAATTTCATGCTGAAGGTTCTCAGGTGTTTGAAACAGCACTGAAAAATGAGAAATATGATTTGAAAGAAATTTGAGTCTGAATAACTACTGTTTTTCTGCAACTTTACTATGTCAAAAAAAGGATTTTTGACTGTGGTAGATGCTGCAGAGTAAGCTTAGGTAGGACCTGTATTTTAAGATGCACTTGTTCCTCATAATTTGAAGCCTCCTAGACTCACAAGTTTTCCCTTTCGTGGTACCTCCTGGACTTGTCCCACTGCTCCTATGGACCAGAGCTTAGCGAACAGGAGAGCTGCACAATGGCCAAGGGCAAGAGAATACAGTGATCCTGACCAGGAAGTCTAATAAACAGCATTTAAAATATCCCTTCACAGACCCTGAATGTTTTCCTTACTGAGATTGTGGTAAACCAAGTAATCAAAAATGTGTGATGAAATACAGTTTCCATTCTGTCTGTCCTTGAGGCACAATCAGTCTTGCTTTCCCATCTCTGAGATGGTTAACAAAGAAACTTTGTTTTCAAAAGACACATGGATTTCCTCATGAACAATGCTAGATAAATTGCTAGTTTAGATGCATGAGTGGTGTGATGTCCTGGGACTTTGCAAAAAACAAAGATTTCTCATCACATGTAACTGTCATGGGAAGCCACACTTCAACTAGAGAAGTGCTGCTGCTTTAGAAGAATGGACAAAAGGAACCCCTTAATGCAAATTACTGCCCTATCATTCAGTGGGAGGTTTTCTAGGTGAAAATCTGTGTGATAGAATGTTACATAAAAATAATGTGTGAATACTAAAATGACAGAATGTTCAATATTGTGCAATTTCTACCTAGAGAGTCATCAAAGCATTCTGTTGGGCTGCTTGTAAAGATAATTTTTCTTTTTAAGCACTTAGGTACTACAAAGGTGAGGGCAAATGCAATGAGAGAGTTCAGATAATATTCTGTAATGAATGAGTCATTTCATAGAGATTCCCTAAGGTGCTGTCCACTACAAATAACACTCTTAAGATAAGAATCAAAAACCACCATGCTGAAAACCATCTCTCACAATCCATAAGAGCAGCTGTGTGTCAAACAAAAAACCAAAATATCAAAACAAAACAAACAAACAAATAAAAAAACAAAACCAAAAAAAACCCTCAGTATTTTCCTCAAAATACTATAGATTTTGTTTAGTCAGCAATTTCAACAAAGAACAATGTTATTTTTAAAATATCTTTACTTGCTGATCTTTTCTGGTTATATTTTTCTCTTGACTTGAAGGCTGCTCCTTAGTAAGCATCAAATATGACATTTTGGTTTAAGTGAAGTTAAGAGAAACTTTGATCTTCACCTTATAAAAACGGTAAATGTTGAGCTAAAACATAAAAGCATGAAAAATTGCCAGTGATACTGTGCTTGCTGTTCCACAGCATTTGCACTGAATGAAAGATTACTTCAAATAAACAGAAGCTCAGTTACTTGAAATGTATCTCTCCCTTGACACCAAATGAGAATGACTACTTAAAGAACATACATCAGAATCTTCATAATATATATTCAGGAAATCAAAGACAGAATTGTGGGCATTCTAGTTTAAATTCCTCATCAGTGCAACTGGACCATTCATTGTCACTAGATTATGGGGTATTTTAGGCATTTCAGGTAGTAGGAATGAAGACAAAAGCTGGAAATCAATATTCTTTACAAATAACTGTGAATCAGATACTAACAATTTGATTAAAATTATTTTCCAAGAGTCACACTATTATTTCACTGATATAAAATATCCTGAAGGAGGTTAATAAACATAAACATTTATCTAAATTAATTTCATTCTCTGCTTCTCAAAGCACTATAAAAACTTCAGTAGCATGTATCTTCTTTATTCTCAAGTACATAAACTGATGGGAAAAACGATTTTTTTTATTACTGAGACTGGAAGGTATTCATATTGTAAAAGAAACTAGTTAGGGAAGAGAAGAAGTCTTTCCTGATTTCAGAAAGGAAAATTTATGGAAGACAGAGTTTAACAAATTAAAGAGAATTAGAAAGGTAAAGAAGAAGCAAAATTGTTAGAGATTGGACAGATACATACAATAAAAAAAACTGAGTGCTTTTATGACATGGTCAAACCATGTATTTTTAAAAGAGTTAAAAATACAAAAAACTCCATAAAGCATATTATGTTATAAATGTTGTGGATCAACAGAGGATGAGTAAAATGACATTTTTAATGTTTAATGAAAATATGTAAGTTGTTGTTGAAGGGCTTCAAAAGATCCCCTTTGACATTACCTACAATTGAGCGAGATTCTTAAGGTGATAAGACAGGCAGTGATTCTATGCAGAGAACAAAAAGTGATACTGTTGGAATACTGCTTAGTAGCTCCTTCCTTGACTACTGTCCTTCCCTGAGGATAATACAGGTTGAAGAATAAAAAGTGTTTCATTTTCACACCAGAGTATTGACACTTATGTTAGTTTAATTCAGGAACAAGTTAATGTAAGTAAAAGGAGCCTTATGGAAACTTCCCAGTACAGCCATCCTATCCAGCTCCAAAAGTCTGTGTTACAAGTAAGGCATTTTGCAGTAACAGGATGACAAAAAAAGTGGTTGGAGTTCTTAGTAAAGTAAGACAAGATCATTTTCAATATATAGTTTAAATTGATATGGGAGTGGGGAGAATATTGTGATGCAATTTAAGCCCTGTGTGTGGAACAAGAATTATGAATGCTTCTTTAACTTGTTGAGTCAAAATACTCAAGTCTTTGAATAAAGACTTAATGGAGTTGGGATTTTAACTTTGCACATTCTATCAGAGAACTAGAGGGGTCTGCAGGAGGCAGTATCCTCATATTTGCAAGCAGAGAGACAAACTGTAGTGATATAAATGGTTATAGATGCAACATAATTCAAGGACATCACTGAGATAAGCCTTAGTCCTTCCATTTCCCCGAGCCACATCACCAGACTATACTGCTTTTTAAGGACAGTTGATAGTATAACATACAGAATATAGTGACAAGTGCACTGATGGATGAGGTGCCATGGAGTCTCTCCACAGTTAGCATTCATTAATAAGAAATTGAATAAGAAATCTGTATTTATTGAACAATTATTATTTATGAAGTATCTTATTTGTGGGGTCAACAAGTGAAGGACAAAAATATAAAAAGGGACCAAATTATTTGAAAATTTAGCCAGCCTTGTAATACAACTGTTCTTAGAACATCACTAAGAAAGCTGGTGTTTCAAGGGAACAGCTATGTTGGCCATGTACTTTCCCAGGGAGGAAAAATGAAAATCCAAGAAAGCGCTTTTATCCTTCTCCCTCTTCCTACCCTTGGCAATGCATCAGAATGTAAGTGAAATCTGTTATAAACTAAAAATTAAGAAATAAAAATTTAAAAAAGAACACCCCCTCCAAAAGATAAAAAACTAAACAAACACAGAGACAGAACCAACCAAGAAAACACAAACAAGACAATGTGAAATAAATAGGAGGGGGGAAAAGTACAAATTAATAATGCTCAGAATTACAACATCTAATCAGGTAATCACAATGGTTTTCAGTGTTTGCTGCTCAATAGGTGAGTTTGAATTGATGAAAAATGCTGATCAGAAAGCTTCTCAACAGTAAGATGCCAGATTGACTCAGGGAAAAGAAGGAACAGCTCAGTAGTTGGTCAGAGGTACAGTATGAGAGAGAACAGCTTGGGGCTAACAAACCTGTCAGAACAGACGAAACACACAAGTGAAAAAGCTCATGGATGGAAGATGAAAGCAATCCCAAAGGAAATTATAGTGCTAAAGCCCAGAACAAGGTAACACAGAGAGCAAATACACATTTTTGCACTCCTACTGGGACTCCTTCTCGAGCAAAAATGCTCCTAGACTGAGACTGTTAACATCGCTTGGCTACTTCTCATGGAGTGAGGGAACCCATTCTCAAGTACACAAAATCCACTATCCCAGAGCTCCTAAAAAACTAAAGAAATTGACTGAAATGGCATCTAAATAACTTATAGACAGATACATGGGTATGAAGACAGAGCCCCATCTATTAGGCCATTTACTAATCTATCCTTGTAAAGCTGTTTTTCAGTAAATTCTTCAATATAAATAGTGATGGGGAGAAACATGTATAGAAGAAAAGTATGCAAGTTAAGTCTCTGCTCCCCTTTGACACCCTAATCCAAATGTATACCAGAGAAACACTAACTTCATGAAGAAATACACAAAAGCCAAAAGACAAAGACATCCTTTCCTGGGTCATAAGTTGTGGTTTGATGCAGAGGGCTTTGTAGACATTTGGCTGGCTGAGAGAGGGCATGTAGACACAGTACCATTAACAAACTGAGAAGGACACAGGCCTAAGAGTCAGCAGTCAGTGTCCAATGACAAAACTAGGCCATAATAACCTTGCTGCAACATGAGGATGTAGGAGGATAGTGCCTTGCCAGAATAGGAAGAATAGTTTCAATAGCTGCAATGAAAAACCTAAAAGAATGTAGAAGTAGGTGTAACTGGATGATAAGTAAACCAACCATCCTGAGCTCAACTTTGCAATATGTATGAACTTCATTAAATCCAATATAATTGTATGTGACTGCCGATCAATAAATGAGATCTGCTGATCACCCATATTGGAGTGTTGCTCTTCTCCCGCCGATCCTACAGTTTCAAGCCCTTATTTTCATACAGTTTCTTTTGGCATCTTTTTTGAGAGAAAAAGGAAACTTATTAAATACATGGAGCCAAGGATTTCTTTGCGACCTATTTAAAATCATAACAATACATATAATTTAACTAGGCTTATAATTATCATTGAAGTGCAATGGTTCAAAGGAGTACAAAAACATAATTAATAACAACTTTGAAATTTTAATGCAAAAAAAACTTAGGACAACTTGCCTCTTCCCTGTTAGTTTTTTTCTCTACACTCCCTAAGCCACTCGGGGTGTCAGAATGAGAATCTGGGGGTGCCATAATGAGTCACCATTGTCCCCAGGTCTTACTGGGACACTTGTGATGGTACTACTGAGGTCTCTTCCTCATATCTTTGTAAATTATGTCTGTGTGTTTTCCCTTGTTTTTACCTTCCCTGAGTATGCTCAGTTCATAGGGTATCTGGACATGAAAAAGAAAAAACAAATATAAGTAAATTCATACAATCAATCATATAATCATAGAATGGTCTCAGTTGGAAGAGATCATAAATACCATCTACTTCCAGCCCCCTGCTGTGGATGGGCAGGGTCACTTTCCACTAGACCAGGTTGCTCAGAGCTCTATGCAGCCTGGCCTTGAACACTTCCAGGGATGGGGCAGCCACATCTCTGGGTAACGTGTCAGTGTTGCACTATTCTCACAGTAAGGTATTTCTTCATAACACCTAATCTAAAGCTCTTATCTGTCACTTTGAAGCCATTGCCTCTTGTGCTGACACTCCAGGCCCTTGTAAGTAGTCTCTCTCCATCTTTCCTATGGGCTCCCTTCAAGTACTGGAGGCTACAATTTGGTCGTCCCAAACTTTTCCTTTTCAAGACTGGACAATCCCTATTTTCTCAGCCTTTTTTCATAGTTGAATTCAAGTTCCTTAGTTCTGTCTTCTTCCTGGTTTATATGCTCAAGACTGCTATTGAACTCAAGTTTTTAGTCATTCTAGGAACTGGGAATGTTGTACCTTTTCATCATAGGAGATAGATAGATAGATAGATAGATAGATAGATAGATAGATAGATAGATAGATAGATAGATAGATAGATGGATGAATGGATAGATAGATAGATGGATGAATGGATGGATAGATAGATAGATAGATAGATAGATAGATAGATAGATAGATAGATAGATAGATAGATAGATGGATGACAGAGTATAAATATCCAGAGAAAAGTGTAAAATCACTTGAAAATTCAAAAATGTGTATGCACACAAAAGATTGTTGAATTTAAGCATCTTCCTTTCCTTTTTCTGGTACTTCTAACACTATTAGACTCATTGACTCATCCTCTCTATCCTTTCCCGTAATTATGGCCCTCCTCTCTTCTCCCTGAAGTTTCCATCATTCTGTCTTTCTGCTGTCTCTAGCAGGATATGTGTAAAACCTTTCTGTGCTTACGCACACCATAGCATTTTCAACTTGCTACCTAAAATCAGCCGAGTTGAAAGATAAAGTTTTGTTATGTTTCTACAAAGGCTGTGAAAGGAGAAAGCCAGGAAGGGCAAGGAAGTCACACTGAGCATGGTGCTGAATAACAAACTCAAGTATTATTAGAGTTTAGAGAATCTTTAAGAAAAAGGACACTACAAGTGGTTCGATCCCAGAAAAGAATTTATTCAGAGCTCACAAAATTTGGAAAAACTAAGGCAATGAAAGTTTCTTTACCCAGGTGGTGTGAGCTACTTCTTTCATGCCATTTCTTTCTTGGAAGCAAGGAAAGACTAAAATATAGCCTTATGTATTGAGAAAGCTATAACAGCTTTATCTTAATCCACATATATTTTAGCAGGCTTAGTTTTGCATTGTTTGTCCATATTTTCTTTATATAGCATTAAAACCTCTCAGAACCCCATGAAATTACCAATTTGAAATTGTGGTAAGCATCATTCAAATTTTTACCCCATCAATTTCCACTGAAATATTTTCCAGGAGATGAGGCTTGTACTGTACCATTGTCTTCTGTCCTTTGAAACCACGGTTACTGAAATTAAGTATCAGATTTTTAATATCTCCTACAATCTGTGACAGGTGTTTTATTACCTCAACCTTTTCAATATTCTGAGGGTTGGCTGCTCTGCCTTTCCTTTCCTTGCAGTTTAGAGCCTCACTAAATTGTGTGAAAAAAGGTACTGGTCAACAAGCCAAACCACAAAACATTAAAGATGAAAGAGAAAAGGTCAAAACTTTCAAAATCTACCATCCTGTTTTATGCATTTCAGGAGTTTTAATAAACTCAGAAAGAATCCTTTGTTTTATGGAATTTAAAATAATAAATAATTATTTTTTTTTTTAAAAAAGTAAGCTGAGTCTATTTGTTGATTTTTCAATTAAAATTAAAAAATTAAAGTTCCTTTTCCTTTGTTCATCAAAATAATACTCCTTCTCACCAAAGATAAAAATTTTCATTTTCAATAATTTATCATAAAAGCAAAGAAAATGAAGGTCTGGTTTTGTAAAACTGCAAAATCGGTTTCCACTGGTGATTCCATCCTTTGTCCCATTATCGGACATAAACTGGATCCATTTGCCAAGTGTATGGGAGATCCAAGTTTCATGTCTGTCATTTGTTTGAGAAGACACTGTCTTCCAAAAGAAGCATATTCTGACTTCAGAGCATGGAACAGTTTGAGTCCCATTTTATTACAGCTTTCAAGTATTTAAATTCTCCTTAGGTCAAAGCCAAAATGTCATTTAGATGCCTTGTAGGGATATGGTGTTGGAGATGTCACTGAAGTGATCCTTGTCCATGCCTTAGTAAATAGCTTATTTTTGTTCAAAATAGCTTAACATTGCAACAGACTGCTCAGGGAAGTGGTGGTCACCATCCCTGGAGGTGTTCAAGAACTGGACAAGGCACTCAGTGCCATGTCAATGTTGACAAGGTGGTGATCAGTCACAGGTTAGACTTGATAATCTTTGAAGTCCTTTCCAACGTAAATGATTCTGTTATCCTTTAAGTAAGATGAAAACCATTAATCCCACTGAGAAATAACCTACAAGCCTGTAACAATCCTTTTCCACTTTGTTAAAGAATTTTCTTGGTCTGCTGGTTGTCTGAAATGGAGAAAATAATCAGGAAAAGGATGACTACATGTCAGTTCCCTCCATGTCTTGTTTCCTAGGCTCCAACTGATGGGCACTGAAAAGGCAGGATCAGGGAAGAGGGGACCCGTGTCCCCTCATCACAGATTAGAGTGGAGCCTTACACACAGCTCTGGCACTACCTGTCCTATGAGGATAGTTGGGAGTTTGTCCTTTCCATCCTGTTCCCTTGTCCCTGCAACCCACAGTGATTAGCCCAGTCAAATCTGTGAGTAGCTCAGTATCTTGGGGGAAACTTCCTTGTTTGGAAGGGAAGGAAGCAAAAAGGTTCACAGTGGACATCTGAATAGCTACAGGAAGACTCTTGGAAAATGATACATTTTGTTTATGGAAGGTTATTCATCTGCAAAATGGCAAAGCATAAAATTTAAATTATTTCTTCTATAAATCTCTTTCTTCACTAATTGAAAGACTAAAAATGATGTAGAGTGTTGGCATCTTCTGATAACTTTCTCATAAAATTGATATTTCTTCACAATGGAGCCCTCTCTCATTGCAAATTACATTTTAGTAGCAGCAAGGAATTGAGTCTGCAATTTTTACCCATTCCTCAGCTACTCACAAGGACAAGCTTTGTGCTGTTGAAGAAGAACAGTTTCAGCATAACAATCCAAATTCATCCATGCTTAACACCCCCCTGACTTGGAGTGACAGTTTTCAGCTCTGAACAGATGCTCCCACTCAACATAGCAGCATGAGCTAAAAGTATAGCCAGCTCTCATAAATCTAATTTCTGAGAAAAAAAAAAAAAAACTAAAGTTCATTAAATACCTGAATCATGCTTGATAATTTAATATAGTAATAACCATTTTCCCCCCTAACTTTTAACTTACTATTTTAAAAAATAGTGTACTGCAGATAATCTCTTTGGAATGTAGGGAGGGTTTTTTAAGGTACTGTAGTCTGATTTAAATACATGTTTCATAAAATTAATTTAAAAAACTCAAAATTCTCATCTTGACCTGACTAAAATGTATAAGATAAGTAATTGTATAAGGTAAGAAGGCTGGAACTTGTCTACAAACCCTGGATTTAGGTGAGATTTTCGTTGCTTGGTTACTGCCACCAATGGGTAAATAATGAATTACCCTGCAAATCTCTAAGAAATAGTATTAGTGCTACCTCCCATTAAATAATTACATAGCATCTGTTTCACTCTGTAGGTTTTTCCTTACAACATTATTCAGAGTAGTTATATCAGCAGCTACAAAATGCAGAGATACCCCAGGTGCCTGTAATGTGCTGCAGGAGGTCACTTCTGTATCCATGAGGTCCTGCTCATGCAGTTCATCTGTCTGCCAGGTAAGAGGAGGTTATCTGCTTGTGCACAGAACTGTATTGTTTTTAGAAAGCAAGCAGAACTCAAACTGCATGGGCATATCAGAGAATCATGGAACTATAGAGACCTTGAAAATCATCTCATTCCAATTCCCCTACTGTGGGCAGTACACCTACTAGACCAGGTTACTCAGAGCTCCATCCAACCTGGCATTGAATATTTCCAGGGATTAAGCATCCACAGCATCTCTGGGAAACCTGATCCAGTGCCTCATCCCTCTCACAGGAAGAATTTCTTCTTCATATCTAGTCCAACCCTACTCCATGTCAGTTTGAAGACATTGTCCCTTGCCCTGTCACTCCAGGCCCTTGTAAAGAGTCTCTCTCCATCTTTCCTGTGGGCTCCCTTCAAATACTGAAAGGCCGCAATTAGCTCACCCCAAAGCCTTCTCTGTTCCAGGCTGCACAATCCCAGTTCTCTCAGCCTTTCCTCCCAGCAGAGCTGCTCCATCCCTCTGATCCCCTCGGTGCCTCCTCTGGCCTGGCTCCAGCAGGTCCCTGTCCTTGCTGTGCTGGGAGCCCAGAGCTGGATGCAGCCCTGCAGGGGGGGTCTCAGCAGAGGGGGCAGAGGGGCAGAATCCCCTCCCTGCCCTGCTGCCCACGGGGCTCTGGATGAGCCCAGCACACGGGGGGCTCTGGGTTCATCCAGCCCCTCACCCACCATTTATTACCAACTCCACCAATACCTATTCTTTTATTGTAGACAAGACTTAAAGTATCCTTTCAGTATCATCAGAGCACATGTAACTAACAGGCATGGCATGCACCTTTTGGCTATTTTGTATGAATGATGTTAAAAACATGTAAATCAATTTTTTCTGGAGAAACTAACCATCAAAATTGAGTAAGAGGAATACAAGTTGGGTAGACAGCAAGTTTTGCATGGCATCTGTGGAACTCTTCCAGATTGTTCTTTTAGGAAATGTATGAATATAATTTAAAAATAAAACAAGTGGTGTTTTCTGTCACAGATTATGCCTGCCAAACACAAAGCTTGAATAAAAGTGACATTTATGTACACTGAATGTTTACAAAGTTCTTGATGTGCTCCTTGTGTAATTATCTCTCAGCACTGCATTCTGACACACAGGGAAAGTGAGAACAGCTGTTCTTTTTATAGCCAACCGCTATTTTTTCTGTTATATAGATATATCCACTTTCACCATTTTTATGCATTCACATATCCACATGCACAGATATATGGACTCAGAAATGCAAACATCTGTACTTTTGCAGATAGATGTCAATAGCTGGGTAGGAGAATGAACCTTCCCTGTGCTTCACAGTCTGTCGCAAAACACTGGAGCTGACACTCCTGCTGGATGGCTGGCTGAATTGGAAGGAAATTAAGTGCTGGAGCTAGCCAAGTTTAAATAAAAATACTTTATGCAGGGAAAAAAAAGAAATCCACAGGATAAACCTTTGGATTTTTTCTGGGTTTTTTGCTTATTTGTTTAATCTGCATTCTTTGTAAACACATTTACTGTCTTACTGAATTCCATTTCCTCTTGCAGATCACTCAGGAAACAGAAATCTGGATTCAGCCATTCCACTTGCACCAATGATCCATTTCTCCATGTACCATTGATCACTGTTTCTGTAGACATGGTCTACAGCAAACCTGGAGTGTTACACTAGATCAAACAAACAAATCCTCATTTGAGAAAGAGAAACCTCGTGATTAGCTCATTGAATAAAAGGACTGATTGGGTTCATCAGTTTACTCTGGTCACTTATCATAACTGAGACACATGAAATACTTCAAATATTTGTACCCTAGTTGCATCTGTCCAGCACAGAACCAATCTGCCTTTTCAGCTGGTAAACAATTCCCGGCATAAAGCTGGTAGGGGCAAAGGAGGCACTGCCTGGTAGCTGCTTTTCCCTTTCCCATACCACATATAAAGGACACCTATGAAAAAAGAAAGCAGGGACACACCATGAGTTCCCTCCATTAAATTTCTCCATCAGTAAAAAGGATAACATAGTAAAATTATAGAAAATTATATGTTATCTCTAACATAAGAGAAAAATACCCAAACCAGCTAAAAAGTTACATATGTGGGTAAAAGACATTTCTACCAAGTACATTAATTTACGGAAGTTACTCTGATAAATGGTATAATCCACTAATTGTCATATTTTTCTTGCTTGTTTGCAACAAATGGGATCGGCAGGTAGTGGTTAAGAGTGGCCACAATTAAATGCTCTCTTTCTTTGGATTTAGCGTACTTGTATGATTTTCTGGTAATTCAAGCTCCCAATCAAATCAAAGCTTCATTTCAGATTTCCAGGTCTTTCTTACTGAGTTCTAAAAGAATCTTGGTGTTCTTGCTACATCAAAATATAGAGTTGATAAGTATGCAGTTAGTCCTGTGATTGTCCATAATCATGTTAGAACAATATTTGTAGTGCTTTCCTGAAAAAATTCAATTAGTGTAGAAAAAACCAAACCCCCCTCAAAATTCAAACTAGCTAAAATAGGAAAATCAGGGCAATAAAAAAATAAAAAATTAAGTGAGTACAAAGCAGCTTTTGAAGAGACATGATATAAAATGTAGTTGTAATAAGTTTCATCCTTGGCCAAGTTTCAAATCTCATCCACAGAGCTTCAATTGGGCTTAGCATGACATGCTTTAAAACAATATTGCTGTTATAGAGAACTTTCTTATTTGGCATCTGTTTTTAAGGGTCATTCAACAATATTTGCTAAAAGGAAAACTGAAAATATTTATTAATAAATAGATATTTTCCAAAACAGCTTTAACGACATTTAACCACCTACTTATGTGCAGTCACCCGTTACAAGTATATTGTTTCTATATACTGTAATTACAGTACAAGATAAAGGTCTCATACATGCAACTAACCACTTAGTAAATGATAGGCTATGTTGATAATTACAGACATTGCTCAAATCACAAAATGAAAATCTTTTCTAAGTTTCCTAATAATCTTCCCTGTAGGCAGCTCTCCTATTATGCGTGAATTCTATAAAAGCCTTAAGAAATTGTCATAATGCAGAAATATTTGTTTGAATAGTTCCTGCTGCCAGCAGCAAGCTACAATTTATCACATTTTGGGATACACAGGCTGTCATTAATTCAACTTTTGTTCCTAAGTGCTTATTTATTCCATTCTGTAGTCACACGGATTTGGTCTAAATAGCACTGATAGCACCTTGTGGACTTACTGATGATATTGAGAGACAGTTAATCCAAACTTTTGGTCTGTATATCACTTCTGTACAGGTTACTAAACCAATGCTCAGTTATCAGTGGTAAAAGGTATGGAAGCATTTTTTAATCACTTTTAATCCATCTCTGTCAGTGCCTAAAAAGCAGATTTTAATGGAAGATTCGACTTGTTACAACAAGCTTCAGGTCACAAAGCCCCCTCAGAAGATAAAGCACTGGTGTAGATAGAACTGATGAGAAACACAAACTGGATTTGAGCAACAAAAAAATATTCTGAAGAGAGATGGTGCTGTTAAATGCTATCTGCTTTCGCCTGAGGTTTTTGAACCTGTCAATTCCTCTGAAAGTGTGCTAATGTCTGTGCTCCTGTGGAATCTCTGACTACTGTATTCCTGCATCATCTAAGTATATTAAAACTGAAGTATCTATCTGAAAAGTTTACAATGCTTTTAGAGATATGCAAACAATATTTTGATACTATAATATCAATTAATATATAATAATATTCAATATCATGAACACAAAGTGTATGGCTTATATGTGTTGCTCTTGTCCAAACCAATGCTTTGAGTTACTGCAGCTTTTCCTACACTGTACGTGGAAAACTTTAGTAGAGCTCATATCACTGAAATATCTGTAGACATTCTCCCATTATTCTAGCAGGAAAATCTCTCAGTTTATTAACCTGTGCAAGTTTGCCATTTTGGAATAAAATGGAAGTGCTGACTGAGCTCTTTATTTGAAATACTTCCTTTCTGTTACCAGCATTTAGAATCCCACTAACACCCAAAGGCTGAGTAGAAGTTCATCGATGGTTTCTGCTTTGAAGACCTTGAAATCCTTCAAAGTTTTCAGTTCTTCAGACACAAAAAGGACATTAATTTACATCAGTAAGAGGGCTATACAATAATGTATTGGCTTTCTCATTTTCTGTGGAAGTTCTGATTCTGAAAATATAGTGCACAACTTTTTCCTTAGCAAGACCTTACCTTATTGCTTTTTAAAATTTATTCCAGAAATAATAAGCAGATTAGCTGACAAATTTGGATTATCCCAACACTGTTCTATTTGATCTCAAGGCAGTCAGCCTCTGCTTGAACCTCATGTCTTCTCCTGAAAGAAATACTGAAATAAATTCAAAGCTTCAAGTAGAAAAAACCCAACCAAAACAGAAACAGAAATGTTTTCCTAAATGTTTAGAAGTTACAAAAAAGGTCAGATAGAGATAAAGGCATCATGTTACTTTCTAATGTTATTTAAAATGAAGCTAGGTTGAAGAAGATGATACCTGTGTGCCTTCTTTTGGATCTTTTTTTTTTTCCCATTGGAAGAGCTTTTTCAGTAAATGGCATCTTTGTCAGTATGGGGTCACCTGCCATCTCCAACCTGGTCTCAGAAGTACTTGCCTTTCCTCCTTGAATAAAAATGGTCAAAGAAATTATATATCTTACCTCAGTTCCTCCCTATATTTTTTCTTTTCTCCTCCCATATATTAGCCTAGATATTAAAAAAAAAATTCAGCATTTCTAGTCCTAATGAACTCTTTCTGTGTCTCTAATCACCTCATGCATTCTATCAGCTGGTTGAAGGGAGAGGCAAAGAGAAAAGAAAATTATTCTACAGACAGGTGAAAGATTTTATTTCTGTACAAAGAATAAGGGGAATTTTCCTATGTCATAAAGATTCCAACCATATCTTCCAACTTAACCTGAAAATCCACTAATCCAAGGAGAATTGTGGAATGAATTGACCCGCCTAGGAGTTAATTTTTTTTTAAGAGTGGTGATTTTAAAAGTATATATTTAAGAGAACTCAAAATGAACATGAGTGTTCAAACATAATATTAAAACAAAAATACCAAGAAGTGAGGAACACATGCTAAAGAGAAAATATTTTGAGAACTTAAATGTGCAACATATTCAATGCATTGTACCTTCCAGAGGATTTACCACAAGACTAATTATAATTTGTATTTTTCTTAAAAGATCAGTTCCCTGAGGTTATATGTCAATAAAGGAATTTTAGATTTAATTAATTTTTATTTCTTTGGATAGTAAAGGAAAGCTTTGAAAATAAAGGCTAAAAAACAGAAGGAAGATACATAGAACATAAATTCATTGTTATGAAGCAATTTTATCTATTTTGAATGTTTTTTTTTCTCTTTTGAGGACTAATGCATGAATCTTGAAATCTGGGTGTTAGCAACGCTGGGTTATGGACAAATAAATATTCATGGTTGCTTAGCATACATTCTCACACTTGTTATATCACGGGTAATACTAGGGGTTCATGATTTATTGTGAAGTGAGATGACTGAGCTCAAAAAAGTGGCACATAATTTGAGGAATGACATCTAGATCTTTTCAGCCTTGTTAAGCATTTTTCAGAAATGTAAATTAAATTGCTTATTTCACAAGTGAAGAGCTTGTACAGGGCAAAAAAGTTGTGAAAATTTGAGATAAGAAAAATTCAGTAGTTCAATAAATATGATTACTTAAGGTATGTATGTGCTAGTTTACCACCCAACTACTTCCTCCAACTACTACCAGTGTGAATGATTGAAAACAAATAGTACAAAAAATCTTTATATAATTATAATCTGAGACACACATAGAAAAAGGCACATCTACAACGGACCTTCAAAATCATTACATGTTAATCATTACATCTCTATTGCTGCAAGGTTTTGAATAAACGTGGTAAAACTAAAAATCCAGAAGTTCAGTAATAGCTTGTCAAAGAGTAATTGTGGGTAAAATGTTAATACCTCTCTTTCATTCTCTTTTATGTTGAATGAATTATTCATTTTTCATTTATTAGCTAACTCTGCATATTTGATGCTTTTTAGAGATTAGTAATTACTTTGAGCAACTTGAAGTATTTACACTGGATTTGTATGATTTTTTTATCACGCTGACGGTTTAAACACTCTCTCATATAAAATACAGCAATTACTATTGCCTTGTCTGGGAGAAGGTTGTAAAAACATGTCTCATTAATTTTATGAGGTCATCTAATTGATGCAAGAACCTAGCAGAAATTCTGGCAAGCATCTGGAAAGCAAGGAGCTCTCTGTGAGGAATTCACCTGCAGCATCCACCGAGCAGGGCACACTGTGCCGTGCCCCATCTTTGGCATCACTGTTTCTTTCACATGTGCTCACAACACGAACTGCAGTGCTGAAGGGAGAAAAGGAAAAGTGCTGAAATCTCAGTGGAGAACTGTCACCAAGTTTCACTGGACTGGAAATGATTGTATATGAGTCCACCAATTCTACCTTGTGTCAGCACTTTATGTCAGCACTAGCAAGGCTATGCAAACATGGAATGGAGAGAGGAACATTTGCATCAAGACACAAACAGAGTTGTCTCAAACTGATGTTTTTTAAATTATAATATAGAAGGCTTTGATGTTTCTTACCTATCCCTTGGCACTGGTGAAGAATTGTCCATGAACATCCATTGAAATAAAATGCTCAATATGTGAACTACATATTGTTCTAAGTGAAATAAAATACATCAAAATAGCACATATTAATATATATCAATATAGCACACATATATATCAATATAGCACAAATTCATCTTCAAATTTCAGCCACCAGGGAACATGGTGTTACATTTAAAATGCATGTGAAAAGACAAATTCATGTTATGATAACCTTCCTTTAAAGAAAATTAAGGAATAACAGGTTTTGTCTTATGATCCTTGCTCAGATTGTGAGTCTTTAGTCGAAAGGGTCAGGCACAATGCAATCTTTCCTCTTGGCAGTGTGTTAAAGCATTTAAAAAGATGTTTTTCCTCTACTCCCATTAGTTTGGGGCAGTAGTTCTTGTATCATAGAACATGATTATTCATTAGGTTTTCCACTTATATTGAAAACATGTCAATCAAAAATGAGAGCAATCAAATCAATCAGACTGTACAAAATGAAATTTCTTAAAAGTTTTCATTCATGGTAGTATCAAGCTTCTTGATTTTATGTGATATAATGAAAACATTGAAATAGAACTTTTGCAAAAATCTGCTATCAGAACTAATTTCTTGCATAAAATCTGAACAGCTTTTTCTTTATTGACATTTTCCTCAACTTTCTATTAAGAAAAAGAATTTGAAGTTAAAGCCAAAGACATTTCCACAGACTAAATAAGAGAGATTTATATTATATGTGAGAAAGAAATTCTGCCCTGTAAGAGTCATGAGGCACTGGAATAGGTTTCCTAAAGAAGTTGTCGATGCCTCATCTGTGGAAATGTTCAAGGCCAGGTGGGATGGGGCTTTAAACAAACTGATTTATTGGGTGACAACCCTGCCCATTGCAGGGGGTTGGAACTAGGTGATCCTTAAGGCCCCTCCTAACCCAAACCATTCCATGTAACTATTACATGTTCTTACATGTAATAATGGTGCTTGCAGCAAAACTGTATCAGACACTGAAAATTATGACAGACAACACCACTGGCACTGTTCAAATATTTGTTGTTTACATAAATGCGCTCTCCACTTCCTGAAAAACAAAACTAAATATAGATGCACCATGCTACACGAGAATGTGGAATATTTAAAACTAGGAAAAATGATAACAACATAGCTAGGAGCTAAGCAAGAACCTAAGGGCATATACTATGAGCAGCAAAGGGTCAAGACTATTTTCAGTATGCAATGTCAATATTTCTAATAACCCCAGAATTCCTCGTTATCTCTTTCACCTTGCACAGCACTGCTGAATTTGTCTCTCTTCTTTAGCTAGCGTAATATGGGTAAATACTTCCTGTCAACAGATTTGTTATAGTGATTAATACCAAAGCAAAATTCTAGTTCTTTTTAAAGTGATCAGTACAAGCAGTTGACATTTGCTGAGTCTATGCACTTGATAGTCGATTGCATATTTATGAGCATCTTATATGCTTAATGTTACAGCAGAAAAATACAAGAGGCTCTTGAAATATCTTTACTCCTCCTCCAAGTGACATTCATAGGGAACTGAATAAAACCCTCATAAAAGAAGCAGTCTTCAAAGCATGCTGAAAGCACATAAAATGGGTAGGACAAGAGCCACAACTGCAATTTAAAAGTATCAAAAGAACAAGTCAAGTTTTTACTGCTATACACATGTTTACATATCTCACTGCAGCAAAATCATAGTTCCCCCCTGAAATGTATAACTCCAACTCTTCACATGCCTTACACTTTCCATTTATTCACCATTTCTGGTGACAACCAGAACTACATAGAAACATTAAAACTTTTTATGAAAGTTTCTGTCACAGAGAAGCCTTTTCTTTCTGCACAGAATGGATCAGCCAACTGAAAAGGATAGAGATGATTCTAACTGCTGCTAGGCAGTGGCCAAATACTGGAAATTCTCATGTTTCAAGGCATATGGTGAGTAGGATAGGCTGGATCAATATCACAGAGAATAATTTCTCTCTTTTTGTGGATATAGCTCAAGTCACTACTCAGACCCAAAAAGAATAGTGCTGGAGAGCAGTAATGCAGTCAGAAGCATAGCTTTTACTGTAAGCTATATTGCCTGTATTAGCAAATTCTCTTTCAGAAATAGGACAAAACATTCAGTCCACTAAAACAGCTCAACATTTTTGTTCTTACAGGCTGTGCTTCATAATCTTTGTTTCTTTTTTAAGTCTTCTGTTATAATTCCATTTGTTGATTCCTTAGACAATAGACAACCTGTTAAGCTTATGAGTGCTAAAGGGAGTAAACCAGAGGTAGAACAAGAACTAATGATACCAATAGCATTGTTCCTGTAACTTAAAGCAGGAAAAAATCTATACCCACAAACTGAATTCTGCACTAGTAATGAAGATGCCAATGTTGATGGCAATAAAACTGGAAGCAGTGTCATTGAGTAGATGGGTTTTGCTTTGATTTCTACTTACAGACTGGAACAACTGAAAAAAAAACCCCCAAAACTTCAATATTTCTCTAAAGAGGGACAAACAGGCATAATTACTCCTGAAAACTGCTCTTGCCCTGCTAACAGGCTTTAGGACAATGTTCTGGTATCTGGTTTATCTGGTTTCATCTGGGATAGAGGTCTTTTTGTTCCTAGTAGCTGGTACAGTGTTGTGGTTTGCATTTGGTATTAGAAAAATGTTGATAACACACTGGTGATGTACCTATTGCTAAGTAGAGCTTGTCAAGGACTTTTCAGCTTCCCATGCTCCAGGGAGCTGGGAGGGAACGGAGCCAGGGCATCTGACTTAAACTGGCCAAAGGAATATTGAATACCATAAAATTTCATGCCTAGTATATAGACTGGGAAAGTTGGCCAGGAGGGGCCGGTCCAGGACTACCTGGGTATTGATCGGTGGGTGGTCAGCAACTCTACAGTCCATCACTTTTCTTCTTGGACTTCATTGCCCTGTTTCTCCTTTTCATTAAAATTCTTTTTATCATTGTTATTATTATCAATGATGTTATTTCTTTCAATTACTAAAACTGTTCTTATCTCAACCCATAGCTTTTAATTTCTTTTTCCCTGTTGTCCTCAGGGACGGGAGGGTGCGGGAAGTGAGAAAGCAGCTGTGTGACACTCTTAAATCTCTATCTATTATTGTGGAAAGATCTCCAGAGCAGATAGGCTGCAAAATACGATAAAAAAAATATTATGACTTCATACTATTAGATGGTCTGCACACATCTGTCATCCCATAACCCACAGGTATCTTTGTTGTCCTCTGTTAGCAAGGAAAAGATAGTGTCTCTTGTTCAAATGGAAGAAGTAGAAACACAAAGGATAAAGAATCCATTCAAGTAGATCTGTGGAACACTAGGAAACCAAAACAAGTTTTACAATATCTACATTTCCCACAGAAAAAGCTTTTCTCTCCCCATGGACAGGGGGACAGAGTTAGTGTTTTCTGCTGACACAGCAATATCTGTCAAAACAGACACAAAACTATTTTCTCTCCAGAATTCAAGCTTAAGGCAATAGCTGAACTGAGGGGTTTGCCCTTCAACAGATGGTGAAAACCTGTCTGAAATTAAGATTTCTGTTGCATTCTTGTGCTAATTTCACCTGAGGACCTGTAATGAATTCCATCATTGCCGAGGACCATACCTAAAGGCTTCAGATCTATCTAGTTAAGAGAAAGGCTTGGAGAGAAGACCTGGAGCAGCCTGCAAACTCAGCACAAATACATCACAAAGACAGTTAAAGTTCAGCTTACCTCACATCCAAGAACATGCCTCCCTGTGCAGAAATTAATCAGCCTTTTTTCAGTATCCCTAATTATAATATACAGAAAACAGCCACACTTACTCAGTTCATACATTAAATATTTACAATGTCCTAAGGTTTGCTATTGTTTCAAGCTACTTTCCACTTATTTCTTCCTATTCCTTTCTCCCCAGGTCTTCTTTTTTTCAATGCTGTAGCAAAGTGAAATTCACAATAGACATAATTGAGTTAGTATTATTCAACCAATTTTTTATACACCCACATCAGCTTCAAATCTTCAGGAGTTCACTGCTGCTTCCCAGCCAGTAACAAAGCTTTTGCATCCACTACTGCTTCTGTAATGGGATTGAAATTATTTCCAATGTCCTCCTACCAAAATGCTCATGCCAGGCTTTAATTATACTCCAATCTTCTTGTATATCCACCCCTTTGCAGCAGCCCCTTGCACAATGCTTTGCATTCACCCTTGCACCCTTGTGTTCTGCCTCTACTGTTCCATTTTGTTTTGAATACAGAATTTTAAAGACCTTAATTTCCATTTCTTAAATTCAAGCATAAGATTTTTCCTCTGAAAAAGTGTGTGTTAACTTCTGATGTTTTTAAGTTCCTGCAGCCTACTCATTTGCAATTGATAAAACAATTCCACAATGTCTGGACATATCTAAAAACTTACAATGAAGGGTAACTGCTTGACAAACTATTTCAAAATAATTATGCTTTATGAATGTATAAGAACTGAATACAATTTTAATTTTATGAAAGAAAGAAAGAACAACCAAACTCAATCCAAACCCTCAAAAACCCCCAAACCTAGAAGAAATATAAATCACTTTCATCAAAGGGGGAATCAGATCACACATATTCGTTCACGTTCACAGGACAGAGGTCATTATTTCTCCTTCCTGTGTTAATTTTAATCAGAAACATTCATTATTTTGGGAAACAAATATTTTTAAAACTCCTTTTAAAAAATAAATGCAGTTCTATGATTCTTTAATTGCTTGGAAACATTCAACATCTAAGGGAGTAAATGGCAGGACACAAATTCATAAGTGCACATGGTTCTGGGGTACTTGCAATTGAGCTAGAAGAAATATAGGCTAATATTTTTTATTCTTTGACAGTAACAGTTGAGCTTGCTTTTATTTTCAAATGAAAATATATTTGAAATTATTTTTCAAAACAAATGTAAGCATTGGACAGAACTGAAAGTATGCAAATAGATTCCAAGGCAGCAGTGCATAAACACTGGAAGCTTTCCTTTGTTTCACTGTTCAATAAAAATGCTAAATAGGGCAATTTTTTACAGAAGGATGGAAACTGAACACATATATGTATGTGTGAACATGGATGTCCACTACATTGAGTGAAGGCCTGAAAATGTTATTGAGAGCTTTTGCCCTCATTTTTAGACCTATAGTTTTATTAAGTTGATATACAAGACTTTTGCAGAATTTTAAATAAAGGAATATGAACTGCTTTGACATAATTACTCATTGCCAGGAACAATAATATTCATCTTACGTCTATCAGAGTTCCTTACAGTGGCCTCCAAAAAACTAATGGAATAGACTTTACTTGGCATTACTGCCTTAAATTAAAGTCACTGTGTGTCACAGATTACGTTTAAAGCCTACTTCTTCAGCTATTTATCTGCCCCATACTCTGTCGACTGTCCCAGAAGCATATTTTTCTGTGAGAATAGAGCAAATTACTACCCTTTTGCTGTGAATTTAAAACTTTTCAATATATAGATGTATATATATTTTATTTTTTCTCCATAAGAACACATCCTTATTTTTTTGGTTTTTTTTTTTTTGTTGCACTGAAAAAAAAAACTAAAAAAAGAAGAAAAAAAAGCCACCTCACAACAACAAAACAAAACATACAAACAAACAGAACCAAACATAAACAAACTCCACACAGAAAAAAAATCAAGCGAAACCGGGAAAACTCTTTTCCCCAGGGATAGGATTTCTTCCAGTACCTATATTCTCACTTTGTATCCTTCAGATTCAGTGTTATTATGGAAACTATTCCCTATTGTTGAACCCAAAAAATGTAGTTTATTTCCCTCAAAAACATCACAGCAGAAATTCCTACAAGAAATTCTTACACAAATCTGAAGACCCATCATCTGTGAAGCCTCATCCTCAGAGACTCCATTTTTCCTTCAACCTTGAACAGACCAAAGCCTGTTTTGATTCCATGGTCTTTAAGGGCCCTATTTGATGCTATCCTTTTGAGTCAAACCTTCTACCTGCAAACCCCCCAATAACAGGCACAGGTAGACAATTGTCACCTGGATTGTTCCATTTCCCTCCATCGCCCAGCTCTGCCTTGGTGGGAAGTTGCCCTCCTCCAATCTCCTGATTTTTCTCGACTGCACAAAGTCTGCCTACAATCCCTGAATATTTCAAAGCCTCTAAAACCATGATTTTCCTGGGTGATATCCCAAAATATTCGGCTGTAGTGCTGTACTGCATAGAAGAGAGCAGTGACAACCCAGGAATCAAGTATACCCAACACACAAACAAGGTTTTTCAGAAAGACTCATGCAAAAAAACATACATTAACAGAGAAGCATAGACAGATTCAGAACATATATTCATCTCATAGAACATTCAAAATCTGAAGATACATTCTATTCATACTTTCAGGATATCTTCTAAATGTGGGTTTTTCCTCTTGTAAACTTGTCTGAAGAGATTTGCATATGATTAACCTCTCGCTGCTTCAGAAGAACAGAAGAAAGATTACAGAAGAAGCTACACTTTAATGTCTACAGTCATTTAATTAATTTACAAAATAATCCAGTAGGCACCCACTGAAGGCCAGAAGAACATCAAATTGTTTATCTCTCCTGATGCCATGTATACAATGGAAACAGCTTCTGCACACGCTTTTGAAGAAAAAGGTCAATCTTAAAAGGAATTTATGAACATTTAAAGCATATTTATAGTGCTCAACAAATTTTCACACTAAGTCATCTATCCACTGATTATCCACAAAAAGAATGTTTTCCAAGTAAGATGTTTCATACACTCCAGATGTAAACATATGTAGATTTCTTTCAACAAAATCCCACTTCACAATTAAAAGCAAGCCTGACTTCTGACAAAGTAAATGTTGGGTAAGTAATACCTACTGGAATTTCCTTCAAACAAGATTAATCAAATCATTCTTTTTCCAGTTCTTAGTAATACATGACCTTCTTGAGGCACTGAAGGATGTTAATGTAAACTCTGAGCATCTATTCAATTTTGAAATAAATGAATCTATGCGGGTTGGAGACAAGTTTATGTAATTTTATTTCCACTTTGATGTTTTAGAAGGGACTTATTCACAGCAAAAAGACACTTTAAAGTCACATAAAACATTTTTCTGGGTATGTGGGAGTGTCTGGAAGACAAAAAATACAGAGTATTCTGCACAGTCTTCACAAGCAAATCACTAGTAGAAAAACAAGCTACTGGAAACAATTTTGTGTAGCAGTTAATTTTTAAGTTATTGTGATTTTTAGTGTGGCAAAATCTCTGAATTTCACGATTCTATGAAATTAGCAAAGATTTATCACAGCTTTTTTATTTTTTCCAGGAAATCTGAAATTAATTGTTGTAATTTCAGTATTTGTTAGGAACTGTCCCCTTGCTAACTTCTACAGGTATAATTCCAAAGAAAATTCTACATCAAAATGACAGCGATAATAAAGCCTTAACTTGTAAAATAGATGGGGATATTATTCTACTGCTAGATGTGACTCTGTTCCTTGTCCCCCAGAATCCTCAGCTAATAAGTCTGTGCTTTCTGTTCCTCTGGAAAACTGCACTTCCCATTTCTTTGCTACCTGAATAAAACTTTTTCCTCAGGAACTAAATTTTGAAATTGGAAAATGCAAATGGTTTGAGAAGACATTTTCCATTTTCACAAATAATATTTCTCAAATTTCACTTCCCAGAAATTGTGCATTGGACCAAGGACAGACAGTGTGTCTAAAATGTCAATAGGTAAAATCAATAAATTAAGAAAAAAAAAAGAAAAAACCCCAAAAACCCAATCAACCAACCGACCAAACAACCATCAACCTTCTCTTGAGGAGAATTTCAGCCAAAGAGCTCCAATCATTACTGAAACCTGGAGAATATCTAACATTAAATTAAATTCTCTAAACTATAACATCAATTTATTAATAAGTAAAAATCCTTACAGGCTACATTAAAGTGTCTGTTTTGAGATGGTGAAAAGCAAAATTTCTAGATGGTTTATTTATACTGTTGTGACATAAAGTTACAAAAGAATTTGGAAAATGGCGTTTATGAACAGTCTTTCATGAAGGCTTCAACAGAGAGGACACTGGGAGTTGCAGTATATTCTGCTTTAGTTATTTACTAAGAGTTGCCTGTAAAGGGACAAGGAATATGGAAAATCATGGCAAATTTTCAGGAAGTTTGGAAATGGCCTAACACAAGTGTCAGAACCCATGAAGAAAACAGCTACTTTACCAGGACAATGAAAAATCAAACATACAGCTCCCCTCCTTCATACAGAGTGACAATAACTATAGGATAATGCCACCATTAAATCCCTATTTTCTAGTTGAGTAGTACTTTTTCCACTTTTCCCTCAATTTAACCTCATTAAGATCCTGACTATGGAATAATGATAATGTACACAAATCCTTCTCCAACCTTTCATCCAGAACCAGCTCCAAATTAATGCCCATGAATCATCACAGCTTTGTCTACAGCAAGTTGCTCCAGACTCTAAAGACATTTCAAATAGTTGTCTTTCTTTTTAATTTAACACCTTTTTCTTACTTTTCCCAAGATGAATTTATTGTTGAGTGTCACCCATACCATAAAGAAATGCTTATCTCTGAATCAGTCAAGAAAAAGATAGATGAGCACACGAATGCATGCTGTTCAATGGTATTTGTGTGATAAATGAAATTTCTTTCAAAGTCATGCTTCGAATTAAAGCACAGCTATTCCTAATCAGTCTCTAAAATTACCTGAGAGGATGTTTTTGAGACGTGGGGGTCAGTCTCTTCTTCCAGGTAGCAAGTGATAGGAGACAGGGAAAGGCCTCAAGTTGCAGCAGGGGGAATTTAGGTTGGCAATTAGGAGAAATTTCTTCACTGAAAGAGTAGTCAAACACTGGAACAGGCTGCCCAGTGAAGTGGTACAGTGACCACCCCTGGAGGGGTTTAGAAGCTCCATAGATGTGGCACTTGGGGACATGGTTTGCTGGTAGACTTGGCAGTGCTGGGAGAACGGATGGGCTTGATGGTTTTAAAGGTCCTTTCCAACCTAAACTATTTTGTGAAACTGTGATAGAAAAGAAAAATACCGCTGCCACAACCACCACCAGAGTGCAGACAGTCAGGACACCAGGAGAGGGAGAAGAGCAGAGCCACATCCATTTGCCTGAATGCTCTGACAGGCACTCGCTGCTGTCTGCAGGCCAGGCAAAGCTGGGGACCTGGTCCTGTCATTTTGCCTCAAACACAACACTGGGTTTCATTCATAAAAGTAAATTCATGTCTAGAAAGATTTAAAAAAGAGTAATTTTTAAAATACTGTTTCTCATCTCCATCTTCCTACACCTGAGCAGGTGCTGCCCAAGTGGCCAAGTTCCTGGCAGCACCTCTGCTCTGAACCAGTCCCTTCTCTTTTCTCTGGTGGCTTTGATTGAAAACCATTGGGACAGGAATTACTGGAATCAGCTGTGAACAGAGGCATGTGGTAAGGGCTGGCAGAAACTCTGGGAGAAAGGTACAACTGTCTCCATTTCCAGTCAAGGTAGGTAAACGTCTCAAAATACCCTCCCTTACCCTCTATAAGGGACAGGAGATTTCACACAATGCAACAGAACCTAAAGTTTTACTACACCTATCCTGCATACACCACCTCTCTCACTGTTCTGTCATGGGCAGTGACAGATGGCTGATTGCAGGTCACTTTGGCAAAAGCTTGTCACTCAGAGCAATTCCACAAGACCAAAGTGTATTCAAAATTAGAAAACAAAGAAAACCCCAAACCATCAAAATTGTTGCATCACATAGACAGGCTAGGGAAAATGCTTCAGTGTGATCAGCCCAAAGTGGTCACTGCTTTGTTCACTTCTAAAGTGAAAACTGCAAACCATTTCAAAAGTAAGCAGTAAGAAAAGTTCAAGCAGCATTAAAAAATGCAAATGAAAGTCAATGTTACAAGTATTCTGTAAAAACAAGAGAAAGTAGAGAGGAAAGTACAGACAAGCCCCAGGGAAATACAAAAGTTACTTGAAGGTGTAGAGCAATAGTTGCATACACTTGTGTTATCCATAGGAATAAAAGATATAGTATCTCTAAAGCTCCTAGCAGTCATGAAAATAGAATTAATGTTTTAAGAATTCATTGAAAAAACAGATAAACCTATAACTATCACATTGGGCCCAGTTCTATATTAAAAAGGAGAGATATCAGCTTCCATTAGTGCCATAAATAGAAATAATCACCTGTCAAAATATAATAAAATTAAATCAGTTTAATGAAGCCCTGTAAGTAAGGAAATTAAGTTTATGGTAACCTATTGTGAATATGGAGAGAATGCTACTGAGACGACTCAAGCTGTCTAAGCAAAAGAAGTTATCTTGACATAAATCCTTTATTCATTTCCAAAAGTGAGCTGCTTTAATATACTTTGGATTAGTCTGGTATGTTCAATAGATATAGAAAATGTCAATTTACCCAAGTGAAATCTTTTCAGGAGATGAATCTATTCAACTAAACTACTATCAAACAGTCTTCTGACCTCACAAGTGGAACTTTTAACAGAAGAGATCAGCCAAAAACAGCTGAGCTCACAAGGGAGATGAGAGAGCCAAGTTTTAGCTCTGGACTTTGATTTTAGATCTCCCAATACAAGGATGCATCAGACCAACTATCTACACTGCTGAGATAATCTAGTTTTAGCTAATCAACATTTATTTTTATAGAGAATTGAATCTGAACCAATAATTTGAGCTCACTGCCTACACCTGTATGGCCACCATGCTCTCAAAGAAGTGAACAGGAATGCCTTTCATCCACATTCCTATCCAAAAAGAAGAATGAAGCTATCATCACAGAACATTTTTGTTTGTACAAACTTCTTGATCCCTAATAAAAAAAAAAAAAAAACAAAGGGAATTCTTTCTCTGGGAAAGCAAATAGAAAATTTCTGACATGCATGCTATATAGAAAGTTCTCACATAGAACTACTCACATTTTAGAAAACACCACTACATTTACTTTGTATTTCAGTACAAGAAAAAATACCATTGCATATTTGGACCACAGCACACCATAATTTCCTCAGCCTGAAGATGAACATCAGCTAAAATATGGTCTCTGAATCTCTGGGTGCCAAGATCCATTTCTAAAATGGATTAAGAAATTACTGTAGAGAAAAGGAATGGAGAGCGACTATTGTCATGAGTGTTCTTCAGGAAAGCTATTTGGAAAATAGGTTTATATATTCAGCAACAAATACAGAAAATTCCCCATTTTCTACTTTGCTTCTCCTTGTACCAATGATGTTTTTACTCTGCGGCACTCAAATGTATCTGAAATGATGATTGCTCACGCACAAGAAGAAACATAAAATCTTGTTGCTTTATTTGTTGCAATGGCTGTATTCATTGCTGTCTATCCAGGTCTATTGCCTAATATTTCACTAGGACGAAATCTGCAAGAGGGGAGCTGTTACTGAAATGTCCATCATTCCAAAACAATAATTCTTTTTATGGGAACAAATTAATTTACATGCACTGATCCATTTAAGTGTATGTTAGGAAGTACTATATTGCTATGATAGAGACAATAAGGCATATTTCTCTTAACAGAATTCAAATCTTTCTAAACAAGCCAGGTTTGCTATACTTGTACCTTCAATTTCACACTTCAGCAGATGGTCTATTAGACTCAGCTGTTTCCTCCACTGTTCTTTAGAAGTGTAAACTAAAAGTGCACCCTAGAACTGATGTTTGCAAATGCTTTCTATAAAATAGAGAACATAAGCCTATTCCAATGCTAATAAAATATAAATGTAGAACTATTAAATAAATTTGTATTGGAAGAGAAATAAAACACAGGTGTGATAGGCCCAGGGTCCAAATAGCTGGGAAAAAAAACCCAACACAACAACAACAGCAACAAAACAAACAAAAAACCCTTCTACAGAATCCTCACAGGAAAATTATTATTTGCTAAAAATAAAGTATTAATAAAAAAATATCTGCAGCTGAAATTTTTCTGCAGTTCAATACCCTGTAGACATGAAAAAACCTATGATAGAAAAGTAATTAGGATAGCTGCTATTTTTTCAAAGCTTTTTGACCAGGCCTCTGATCAGTGCAACTGAGCTTTATGTAGGACTTTAAAAACAATTATCTGTATTTACACATCTGGTTTTTAGTAAAGTATTTTGTACCTGATTATCTTAGGTACAGGTAGGAAGGTAATCCTCTATGCCAGGGTGCCCATCTATCTTCCAGAGATAATGAATTCTTAGGAAACACAGTAAAATGGTTCAGGGGTCACTAAATATCAGGATACCTCCTCATAGGTGACAGACTAAATAAGAAGCAAAATAAGTAAAATAAGAAGTCCATACATGTAAAAAAATAATTAAAATGTTCCTCATAAGAAAGATGAATGAAATTAAAATTAAAATTCTAAATTAAAATTAAAACCTTCTATCATGAAAAATCACAATACAAAAATTTAACCCCCCCTTAAGCAAGTGGTAAGTTCATTCCCCTGAATAGTGAGGAGCCACAAAAAGGGGACTGAACACAGCTTCATTTGATGTTTCTGGGTTAGACATGACCCAAACAACAGAGAAGGTATTTTACTTTGAAAAAAAGAGTATATCAAATGGTCTGAGACAGCACAACCAACCAATTTGCCATGCTCATTTTGGAAATTAGTGTGGCTGAACCACAGACTAAATCTGTGGACTTCTGGAATGCTGGTTTCCAATTTTGCTAATATTTGAGTTGAAAACGTATTTGGCAGGAACTTTTTACCAAAGTCCACACACAGCATTTCACAAGGAATCAAAGCAGCTTCTTCTAAACAAATATATTCCTCCTATGCTTTGAAGCGTACTGTAATTGCAGAAGCTTATACTCATTTCACTTCAAATTTATCCTTGTTCTTTCACGCTTGGATTGTAAAAGATAACTTTCATTCTTGGGTTTTGACTAACTCTCAGCATCAGCTTTAAAGCAAATTTTTTTCCACTCAGATGCCTTCTGTTTTGGAAAGAGGAAGTGGTGGGGAAAGTTGAAAGCAGTAAGCACCCCTTTGATCTGAGCTCTCAGCCTCACCAAGCAGCTGTGTAAACTGGACAGGGATGTTGACTGATGTAGCATGGGATTATCTTCTAAGTGTTTGCTGAAAAATCACTTAAAAATCACTTTGAGGTGCTCTAAAATATCATTAAGTGGTGAAACAGAGCCAAGCTAATGAAGAGAAGACTTGTAGTTAAGTAAGACTAATTTCTGCTTCTCTTTTCATTCCCAAACTGCACCAAATAAGTAGATCCTTCACTAAATGCAGGTATTTCACCACTTGCTTATTACACAGGCTGTGCTCACAAAATTAGTCAGCTTTAGTATATCCTCTATTTTAGATACTTTCATGAGTCATTTTAGTTTAACAAGATTTAGCAAAACCAATGTCACATTGTAGCAGGGAAATCCACAAACAACATATCATTCACTGGTGGTGTATTATGATGTTTAATTGTTTATTGATAAGAGCACATGTGAGCTGAGGTAGCCATGCCATAAGTGTGGTTCCTGTTTCAATGAGAAGTCTTCTAGCACCTTCTGAAGTAGCAAGTTTGCAAGTAAATTGGACAATTTAAACACATTTCTTATTTATTTGAAACTGAAACACAGACTGAAAGATTAAGAAAACTTCCCAAGACCTTTCTCTGTTACCTTTTGGATTCCTCTACACCTTAAGTAAATCTAATACACATAAATTTATGCTGAAGCTGAATTTGACAGGGGATTTATAAATTTTCTTTCAGTTGTGGGATGAATGAATAGGATGCCTTGACACACAGAAAGAAAATACTTCTCTCAGTAGCATCCAGAAAGGTCTGTGTTTTCTTAACTGAGATGCAAAAGACACTGCAGGTAACTTTGGTGATACAAGAAATACATATAGACATGTATCTGTCCATCCTGAATACATGTGTGCTCCTGAATCAAGATTCTCTTCCATACAAACATTCCATAAACATCCTGCTACAAAGGCTGCAGCAACCTTTGGAAATTCTAAGAAATACCAGCTGAAAATGGTTGAAGAAGATTCAACTTTAGAGAGTAGTTTAGGCAGCAAGGCTGTTCATGCTTTTTTAATATCCAAATGAAAAGCAAAGCTGTTGAAATGGTGGGACAACAAAAAGGCTGTGCATTCAAAAATGTCTCTTCTGTTTTGATATCCAACAGAAAGTCCTATTTTGGCACAGGTTGAATAGTTTTAAACTGCTAAGGATGTATAGGTCAACAAAAGCCCCTCCCCTACTTGAATTCCCTCAACTGCAATCTGAAGTTCAATCCCCTGTGAAAACTAATGAATGTGGGCACTCATAAGAGGAAAGAAAGACTTTGAAAAAGTAGGAAACAATAGCTAGGGAGGGGAAAGTGCATAGAGCTTGTGTGAAGGCTACTTTAGAACATAAAACAAGACCTCATATGAGGGCAAACATAGCTGCAGTCAGGTAGGTGTGTGCTTGTGTGTGCTCATGTGTGAAATCAGTGGTGATTTTTGCTCAGAGATACAACCTTCTCTTGATACATCCCTGGTCCTAAAATATCTCACTTTTTAATTTCATCCCAATATGCACCAGGAACGTTTTGCAATTTCATCTCACTCTTCCCACAAGCAGTTCCCATTACCATACCTTATAAATTAATTAGAAAATTACTGTCCATTAAACTTATGTCAGACTGTTATGTTACTCCAGAAGTCATGTCAGCATCAGTTTTCACTTCATTAATACTACTGCACTTTTTCATGCCCAAAGACTGTATATTTTGAAAAGTCAGCATGCTGGGGTCTTTGAAAATTTGTTACATTTTCCACATATGGAAAATGTTCAACACTGGAGGAAGTGATTATCTTTTAAGAGAGAAGACATTCTTTTTATTTTAATAATATGCCCAGAGGTTTTTGAACCCAGTGTGCCTTAGGAAGTGATTCACAAGGTCCTAGAGGATTAGCTTTTGAATTTCAATCAGTGAATTAGCTGATGAGCATAAAATGGCAAATAACCATGCTTCACCCCATCACCTATGGATCTGTGAAAACTGGATGTTGTTCTACACGTTACAGACTACCCTGATTTCTTTAATTTTCAATCATAATTTCCCCTTCAGCTCTGCATTATATTACAACATGACTCTCTTTAGTTATGGTTTGAGAAACCTTCTGAAAAGACCAACCTTTAAATGAAATATTTGCCACAATAATGGCTACTTTAAAGCTGTTCACCTGATCCAAAATTAAATATAGACTTACTCTACATTAACAAAATGCAACAGTCCTATGGAGTCTGATCTCAAAATTAAGATAAAAATACCATTATTTTCTAGAATTAACATGGTAGATAAGGCAAGTGGGAGTGGGACATTGTTTGACAAATACAGTGAGTAAAATAAAGGCACTTTCAGCCTCATTATTTATTTTGTAATCAGAATGGTTCAAGGACCCGGCTTACGACTGTCCTCTGCACAAAAGTAATTTTAAGATTCTTAAAACCTTTTTATTTTCCCAATCTTCTGCTAATATCATTTAGCAACAAAGAAATATCTATTTGCTGGTAATATATGTAAATATTTCATTGCTTATCTCACTTAACTTCCATAAACAATTTTCAGTTATTGTAATAAAAATCAAATGGAAATTTGACAACAATTCAGCAATAAAGCAAAACCTGCCAATATACCTGCAATTTAATAATAATAATAATAATAATAATAATAATATTTTTAATTCTTTATAAACCTGCTATTGAGGGTTGACTCTTCCAGGAATGATTGCACAAGGATATTTTTATTTGCTAATATAAGAGGTATCTAAATATGAAGGTACAGAACACAATTTCCTTGGGTGAATTTTTAGCAGGAACTAGAAGGAAATTAATTCTGCAACTCTTATTATTGTTAATGGGAGTTATTCAGGCAAATCTTCATGCATGAGTCATAATTAATATGTACCCCTTATGGTTTTTCTGCATAATATTGTAAATTAATTTCCACAAACAAATTCCCAGCAGTCATTTAATACAGTAGATGTGATTCTGATTCTCAAAGGTCCCTTGATTCACTTCAGTGTAAGCCTGAATGTGTGACAACATTAAAAGGAGCAAAGACCTGGCTGAACACCTTAAATTAAATACTCACCCTGATGTAACTCAACTAGCTTAAACAAACTGGCCCAAATTTACACCAGTAAAAATGAAACCAGAATCTGACCCTCACTTCTACAAACCAATTCCTTCCCTAACTCATCCACTGTGAAATTTCCACATCAGTAACTTTCAGATAGGGTCTAGAAACACTTCACCTTGCCCCACCAGCAACCTCTCCAGCATGGAAATCAGTTCTGGTGGATAGTATTTATTCTGGTCAGATCCTTTCTAAGTTTCTCTTAAATTTGAGGCTGGTACATATTTCTTCAGCAAGAATATACTTTTTATACAAGAAGAATTGAGGAAAATTGTTTTCTTTTGTTTCTCTCTTTAACTTCACTTGCAAGAAAACAGCAATACAATACAATTCAGCATTGCTTCCATCATTCACTTTTGCACAAGGCTTCTTTATTGTCTTAGCATCTGTTCTTTAGGGAACTGCTGAGTTCAGCACAGTGAATACCTTTGTACAGATGTAAATTTTTAACTTGCATGCATCATATAACACACAGATGGGAAAAAAGCTACCACTAATTACATAAAATGTGAGATCATAGCTACTTGCAACAGTATGTGGGGAATCTATTTACCACCATTTTACAGCAGACATTTCCATTTTGATACTTTCTCCTTTGAATGGTGACAGAGATGATGAATTCTACTGGATGAGCCTTCTCACTGTGTTGCCTAAACACATCTTGCTCTGCTTCTGAGGACTCCAGACCAGAGAATATAGGGCTTTATCACACCTTCTGATGGCTTCTCTGTGTTGAAGTGGCTGTGTGCCTAATGCCTCCCTAATTAGCACACACAGGAATCACAGAACATTGACTGGTTTGGGTTGAAGGAGATCATCCAGTTGCAGCCCCCCTTTCCATTAGACCAGGCTGCTGAACTCCATCCAACCTTTCCTTGAACACTTCCAAGGATTGGGCATCCATAACTTCTATGGAAAACCTGTTCCAGTGTCTCACCACCCTCTCAGGAAAGATTTTTTTCCTAATATTTAATTGCAAATGACTATTTTTAAGTTTGAAGCCTGTTCTTCCTTGTCTTATCACTACTTTCTCTTGTCAATAGTTTCTCTCCATCTTTCTTGTGGGCTCCATTTAGGTGCTGGAAGGTCACAATTGGGTCACTCCTGCATCTTCTCCAGGCTAAACAACCCCAATTCTCTCAGAGTTTCCTCATACAAGAGGTGCTCCACCCCTCTGGTAATCCTGGTGGTATTGTCTGGACTCTAACAGGTCCATGTCCTTCCTGTGCTATGGACTCCAAATGTGTGGAAAAGTACTGTCAGTACAAGTCACAAATCTAGCTGAACTAGTGCAAGCTCTTTAGGATCTAGTACCATGCAGTAGTTCCCCAGCAAAGCAATTTTGTCTGTTTTGAGCTTAGTTTCAGGCAGAGGCAAATCAACAACTTGAGCTTTGCCCTCGCTTTTGCCTTATTGTCTTAAAAGTCTGCAGGCTGCAATTCCACCTGGCATGATCCTGATGCTCCTAAGCTCAGCCACTGCTCAGTTCCTGTGTCACCACAGCTGGCTTGCACAGACCAGTGGGTGCTGTCCATATGCCAGTCTGGTGCTTCTACCAGAGGATTTTACCCTCCTCACTGCTACTAAAAAGACATCCAATAATTGCTAGCTTAGACTTAGATATTTATGTAATGAATCCTGCCAGCCTGGGAGGCCTACTACTCAGCCAGAGGTGATAAAAAATCTTAGTTTAAAGTGCTTGAGAGGATTTTATTTTTTGTTCTCATATTATCATTACAAGAGAATGCTTTTTTGTTCTAATATTATCAATTTGTACTATAGAAAGTAAGTTTATAAAGTGTTTGGATGATGTTAGTCTGGGGAAAACTTGAAATGAGCTCAGAGCTTATCAGCTTATGGCTCTGGTTAAAGAGTGGCTCTTGGGAGAAATGTAATTATGCATGCATGGTGCTGCAGTTGTGTTAATAATAAATCTTGCCTCACTCAAGGGTCACCATGGAACCAACTCCCTGTATCTGCATCCACAGCCCTGGTAATTTTCAATCCAGATAAGCTATCCATGGATCATGAGAGCTGTCTGCATTTTTATAGCAGGACAATCGCTACATCCAGCTTACAGATCTCTTACTCATTGTCTCTGATATGTCTGTGTCATGCAATCCCTGTAAGATTTTGCCACCCAATACCTACCCTATTTGTGATTTCTAGGAACAAGAAGGCATGAGAAAGATACCAGATCAAAGTCTGTTAAAATATAGAAGCAATAAATTTCTGTAATTGTCCTGGAAAATATAAATGGTGCAATTACTAGCAGAGACAGGATAAGATTCAGTAATTGGTCTTTGGATTCCTGTGAGAATGCAAAATATTGGTACCTGAAACTACACAGAGTGCTTTGTAAAACATTAAAGAAGTCGAGATTTCAGTCTTTTGGACAGTGAGAGTATAGCTGCTTATCTCTGGAGCTGCTCTTGTAAGTAAAAACCACTAAATATTTTTAGCAAAAAGTATTTTCACTTGAGATAGTATCAAAATTTTTGTCTTGCTGTCTTACACATTACTGAAAAAATAACCACAGAATCCCTCAAATCCCACATGCCATACTGTGCTGGTTTAGCACTGCCTGGCTTTTGGTAGCAGGGGAGTCACAGAGATGACTTCTGTGAGAAGCTGCTGGAAACTTCCACCGTGTCCAGCAGACCCAACCCCTGATGGCTCTGAAGATGGACATGCCACTGGCCAAAACTGGGCCAATGAGAGAGGATGGTAATGCCTCTGTGAGAAGATATTTAAGAAGAAAATCAAAACAAGGTTACAGATTTTTTCTAGTTAGAGAAGAGTAGGAGGTGAGAACATGTGAGGGAAACATGGAAACACCAAGGTCAGTGGAGAAGGAGGAGGTGCTCCAGGCACCAGAGCCAAGATTCCTCTGCAGGCCATGGTGAGACCATGGTGAAGCAGCTGTGACCCTGCAGGCCATGGATCCATGGGGATGCAGAAATCCACCCACAGCCTGTGGGGGAGATGCCCAGGCTGGAGCAGGTGGATGCCTGGAGGAGGCTGTGATCCAGTGGAAGACCTGGTGGAGAGAGGGAGCCCCTGCTCCCAGGCTGGAGCAGCCTGTCCTCGGAGGACTGCACCCCGTGGAAGAATGACCCACACCACAGCAGTTTTGGGAGGACTGTGTGCCTTTGTGAGGGCCTCACATTGCAGCAGTTTTGGGAGGACTGGTACTCATGAGATGGGAACCACACTGGAGAATTACACAAAGAAGTGTGTGTATCCCGTGGGAAGGGATGCCACAGTCCCACATGGGAAAGACATCACTCCCTGAGCAGTTGAAAATTGTCACTGTCATATTTTCTGGAAAAATCCCTTCGCCGGGATTTCTTCTCCTGGGAAGCTGAGAAGCCTCAGAAAAAAATGAAAATAATAATTATCTGATTGCTTCTCCTGTGTTTTGCTGCTTTGGAATGTGGATGGAGATTGTTTATCCAACATGTGAATTGTTTTAACTTAATGACCAATCACAGTCCAGCTGTGTCGAGGCCCTGGAGAGTCACAAGTTTTTAATTAGTATCTTGTTAAGACTTCTGTAAGTATCCCTTCTCTATTCTTTAGTATAGTTTTAGTACAGCATTCTTTTCTTTAATATAATATCATAAAATAATAAATTAGCCTTCTAAGAACATGGAGTCTGATTCATCATTTCCTTCCTGCCACGGGGGACTCTGAAAATAACACAGAAAGTCGTCTTGGTGACAAACTGAGCAAACCCTCACCCGCTCTGTCCCCGCATGGTCGGCGGGAAGGAGGGAGGAGTTGGGGAAAGAAAAGGTGTTTTTAAGGGTTTATTTTACTTCTCAGTATCCTCCTCTGATTTTGTTAGTAATAAATTCACTTTGTAACTCTAAGTTGAGCCTGTTTTGCCCCAGTGCTTGTTTGGAGTGTTTTCTCCCAGTCCTTAACTCATGAACCCTTTGTTAATTCTTTTCTCTCCTTTGCCCAGCAGTGGCAGGGGAGGGTGAGTGATAAACTTTCACGGGTGCCGAGTGTTTGGCCAGTGTCAAACACATACAAACATTGAAGAATGTTAATTTTAAAGAGAAAGAAGACTTTACTCTAAATTCACAAAGAAAATGCCTTATGGAAGAAAAAGTCCAAACCCTTGTCAAACACATGTAAAAAACTTAGATCACAAAGTACTCAGTGATTCAGTGAACTCATCGATTTTCAGAAGCTCATTCTCTAAAAAAATTAAAATTGAAGGGGTTTTTTAAAATTTTAGGTGCTTAAATATCTGTAAGATATTTAGATACTAAATAAAAAATGGCAAGATATTTTTTAAAAGTTGGAAGAAAGTTATAAGTGAGAGCCCATTTTTATAAATTGGCAAGAAGTGCCAAAAAGCAGCAAGATTCCACTTCCAGTGTCCTCTAAATACGAGTCAGGGTACAGGATACCTGAATTTCAGCTACAGCAAAGCAATATGCACAACACATGGATGCAACAGCAGGTCCCAATACAAAACTTCAATCATTTTTTAAAAATACAGTGTATACATCACATGTTAAAAAAAAATCAACGTTTTAAATTAGAAGACAAATATTAAATGATGTTGACATTATCAAATGAAAGATATGCCCAAATGAAACTCATTTGTTTCATCTTTTCTATAATATAATTTGTATAACATCATATACAACCAATTATTTGGTTTAGTTGAATAATGTAATAGCATCTATCATACCTTAGCTACAAAAGCAACCCTCATCCTGCCAACCATGTGCACATAACACAAGAAAAAATCTGCAAATATACCCTCACATAAAACCATGATTGCTCTCAAACTGTTGATACTGGGAAACATAACTGGTATTCTTAATTGATTCAGGTATATTCCATAGGAATATCCTGTCCCTTTTCTACAATGCTATATTTTTGATTGTTTGTTTATGCTGAGGGGATAGTAAAAATTTTTTTCCATTTCAGAGGTAGTTGGATGCTTTAGTTTCACTTGCTTTTTAATCTCTTTTCTGCAGCAGTTTGTCTGGGAAAAAAAAAAAAAACAAAACAAAAACCAGCCCCAAAATCTCACATGTCAAAGAAAAACACTGAGGCTGAAAGTCTCTGTTCTCAGGAGTCATCCTATGAAAGAGGAAAGTGGATTTTTGCTGGTGCCAGGATGTGTCTTAGGGCCTTACTATGAACCCTGAATGCACATCTATGGCTGTACAAATACTTTAAGGATTAAGCTGTAACTTCAAACTTGCCTAATCAACAGCAATTCAAGCAGAAATATAATGGAAAAATCATTAAGAACAGTAATTTTGCTGACACGGATTTCTATTAAAAGCATCTTAAATTGGAATGGCTGCACACAGAAAATGCTTTTCCCCCAAAAACAACTGTAAGTGATTAGTCTATACAAAGATTAATTTCTCCTAGAATAGAAAATCAAACCAAGAACATCTTTGTTCAGGCATCTGCTAGCAGTGGAAAACATATTTTAGCTCTGGCCAAATGCTGAAATAATGTTTTTATTCTGGAAGTACTTTTTTGTTTTATGTTCCCCTCATTTCAGTTTTGTGGATTTCAGGCTGTAGCCACAACAGTGTTATTAACACTACTAACTTTTTTTGTGTTACTTAATAAGGAAACCTATGGTTTCAAATTAAACACCACCACCAGAATTAGCATTTGCATAGTCATTGTAGAGAAGTGATTAGACTAATCAAAACTCCTTGATTAAAAAATGTTTCCCAAGTGTCTGTCCCTGATAATTACTATGCAACCACTACAGTCTAGGAGATAAAACTGAAGGCCTTCGTGAACATGCTATAATGCCTTTTTACACAGAAATTATATTTTTTTTAAATTATTTTATTTTATATATATATTTACATATATCTGATGCAATTCCAGATGTAGAAGCTGCTACTCTTTTTTTTTTTAAATAACAAATCTTCTAGAATTTACTGTGGAATCACAACTGTCAACAAAACCAAAAAAAAACTTTATTTCAGTTTTCTTAAGACAAAAGCAGAAGACAATATGACTCTACATCTTTGGGAGGAGAGCCTGCATTTCAGTGCCCACTCTAAAGATTTTGAACATGCTTTACAATAGATGAAATACATAAAGAGCCTTTAGAATCATTCCCTGGATTCTTCTTCTCCTTTGAGAATGTGAAACATGGATAAGAAGAAAATGAAGGTGAGTTACCTCATAACTGTGTGTTGAAAGCACTGATAAATGATCTGAAGCAAAAATGGTCTTCACATGCTTCAGTTACATTTTTAAAGCAGAATAATACCCACTGCAGGGAAGGTGTGCTGACTTATGATGGGTGCACCAAGCACAGAGGTATCAGATTGGGTTTCTCCAAGCATAAGGTAGCAGATTTATTTTGAGTCAGAATTCATGGCTTCCAATACAGTTTAAATGTAAAGTAGACACTGTGCTATTCAGCCATGAACAAGACACAAGAACATCCAGAAATGGCAAGGTCAGACACAAAATGTTAAGCAACTTTGCAATTTTATCAGCAAAATCTGTGCTCAGATATTGAGAGCTGCACGCCTTTACTTAGAAAAGGAAGCACCCTTGTACTCAGCGTGCCCAAGGTCAGAGCACAAACTCAAAGCTAAGGGCAGCTTCCAAGGCCAAAGGAGGTTTTAGCCACTGTGATCTCTTTTCTCACCTGACCAAAGTTTAAGAGCATCCTTAACACAGAATGCAATTGCTGTATATTTTATTTAAAGTGCTATATAGGATAGTAACAGTCCCTTTTTACAGCCTATAGAAAATATATGCACTACAATCTCTTTTTTTTTTCCTCCACTCCCAGTGTTTGAATTATTCATGTGAGTAGTAATTGGAAGGATGATTAGATTAAACCACGTGGAAGAAACTGTATATAAATTCCACTATGTTTTTACAGTCATATTTAATATCAAAGCAAAATATACATAAATCATAAGCCAAGCTCATGTCTATGAAGGAAAACAAACAAATAAATAAATAAATGAAAATTTCAATTCTTAATTCATCCTTGTGTAAAAGTCTGCTTCACAAACAACATATGTTTGGTGTTGTTGTTTCTTTAAACAGGTTAAATTGTCTAAACAGATCTGTTGAGACTGCAGCAAAGAATAGGCCTCCCTAATTTCATTTCTTTTCAAATTTTTTAGTCTCAATACCTAGTTTCGTGTTTAAAATGTTCTTGCTTGTGGTCCACTGATAGTGAAAAATTAAATTCTATTAGCATGAAATTTAATTTCATGCATTACTTAGTAAATGCTAAAAACAATATCTACTATCTTCTTTCTTCAAAAGGATAGCATCTTGCTATAACAGAAGTTACAGGACATTATCATGACTTAAAAATTTAATACAAAAGTATCAAATTTATCATGTAACCCAGAAATACCTAGGTCCTTCATTTTACAGTGCCTGGAACAGGGGAACCCTGATCCACGTAGTTTAAGTAAATAAAACCAAGAAAGCACAGGATCCAGGATCTCTTCAAATCCTGTATTACAGATGGTGCCTCTTCGGTACCACAGAGCTGCTCCAGACACAAATAAAGCTATATTTAGTTCTTCCTCCTGCATCACCCTCAGTCTAAAAACCACAGCTGATTCATCAACCATCAATTGTGGACAATAAATAAAGAGGCTGTCAGGATATTTTAATTGTTAACTTGAAAATCTGCTTATATTGTAGGTCTTTCCTACAAATAAATCACTCAACTATTCTATGACAATCCTAATCCCACATCTGTGATTAACCCATCATAAACCACACAGATTGCACTTTGAAACACTTTATTCTCAGTTTCTTTTTTTTTTTTTTTTTTTTTTTGTTGTTGTTGTTGTTGTTGCTTTAGTTGAAAACTTAGCTCTAAAATAATTGAATATAAGGCTGCCATTATTTCTATCAGGGTCACAACTCCAGAAACAGAACCACTCTTTTTACTGCATAATTATAAATCTTGAACAAGGAAACACACTCCCTGTTCTAGTGAAATGCAGAAAAATAATACCCATCAGAGTTGAATATTAAGTGAAGTCAAAAGAAGCAATGTCAATATTCACAATGAAGAGCAAAAATATCAAAAAAACCAAACCTTAAAATAAATAGAACACTAGAATAAAAGATGCAAAAGCAATTTCACTAAAGGAATACAGACAACTTAGTCGAATCACATTCAGAAGCCTGTGATTAAATCAGTGCTCTAAGTATTCAGGGTAGCTGATATACTGTGTGTATGGTAGTATGTGCTTTTTGCTTTTTTTTTTTTTCATTAAATGTATATTTAGACAACAATATTTATACAAGAAGAAACACATTTTTAGGTGTACCTGAAAACATAATCTTCTACTGATGCAACATTTCTGTAATCCCAGCTATTTAAGTAATCCATATTGCTCTTTCCATGCACCTCTAGGCTAGTTGAACAACAAATTTTCTCTCCCAAGCAATTATTAATTTCACAAGTTCTTCAGTGATGAAATATTTTAGAATCAAATATTCAGTAATCTAGATTTGCAAACAGAATCCTGTACAACAAGATGAAAGTGTAAGACATGCCCACAATAAATACAAAAATGATTAAACTATAACCACTGACAGTGGTTGTAGTTCCATGGTTCATCTCTTTCTGTCTCCTCAACATATTTTTATATTTTATAGTACTGCATGAAAAATATGTTCCACTTCCCATTAAAGCAAGGAAACAAAAAGATTTAACAGCTATTTGAGCTGGTCTGATCAACTAATTGGTGTCTGGTAATGCACCTTCATTGATTTATACACATGTGCTTGCATATAAATATTTTCTTCATTGATGTATTAAAGCTGCCCCAAAAGAAACAGAAATGTCAGCTTAATATTCATTTGCAGGATGCTCTTCTGAAACCTGACCTCTGCAGCATTTTCTTAGCATTATTGCAGTATTGACAGCCTAAAGAGTTCCCTTTTCTAATTTGAAAAAAATCTATTCAGAAAGGAATATTAATGTACAGCTCAACTTTGATGTGAGAATCTAAATGAAGGGAGATGGTGCTGGCAGGGTAAGCACTCTAGTTATAAAGAGTTATTATTTGCTATGAGTGCATTCAGTTTAGAAAATGAGGAAAGACAAAAGCCTAGATGTGCAGGATTTATCTGCTGAATATTCTTTAAGAGTAGGTCAGATAATTCAAACATGTGGTACAGCTTTAGAGTAGGACCTGGGCATCTGCAGATACCTTCCACTGGGCCAGGTTGCTCAGAGCTGCATTCAGCCTGGCCTGGAACATCTCCAGGGAGAGAGTGTCACATTCACGTTTTCTGAAAAATCCCTTCACCCAGGATTTTTCTCCTGAGAAGCCACCGAGACAAAGGAAAACAATATTATCTCATTTGCTTCTCCTGGGTTTTTCTCATCTGGAATGTGTTTGGAGACTGTTTACCAACAGGTGGTTGTTTCATTGCTTTGTGCTGTGAATTATTTTGACTCATTGGCCAGCTGGGGCCAAGCTGTGTCAGGACTCTGGAGAGAGAGTAATGAGTTTTCATTATTATCTTTTTAGCCTTCTGTAAATATCCTTTCTGCATTCTTTAGTATAGTTTAGTATTCTTTAATAAATATTGTATCATAATAAATTAGCCTTATGAGAACATGGAGTCAGATTCATCATTCCTTCCTTCATTGGGGCACCCCTCAAATACAATAAGGGAGCATCCAAAGTTTCTCTGGGAAACCTCTTTGAGTGCCTCACAACCCTCACAGCAAAGAATTTCTTCCTGATGTCTAATCTAAACCTACCCTCTTTCCATTTAAAGACATTCCCCCTTGTCCTGTCATTACATGTCCTTGCAAATAGTCCCTCACCATCTTTCTTTTGGGCTCTTTTGTGTACTGGAAGGCTTCTAGAAGGTCTCCTTGAAGCCTTTGCTTCTCCATCCTGAAAAACCCCAATTCTCTCAGGCTCTCTCATAGGAAAAGGGCTCTGGCCCTCTGATCATCTTCACATCTCTGCTCTGGACTTGCTCCAATATATCCTCATTCTTATGTTGGGAGTCCCAGAGCTGGATGCAGGACCAAGGTGGGGTCTCATGAGGTCAAAAAAGAGCAGCAGAATCACCTCTTTCTGGCCATTTAATGCAAAGTACTGTCCTATATTACTCTTAGGGAACACCAAGCACATTTTTCTAAAACAATATTCAACCAAATACAACATTTTCCACACAAAATCCCATAGCTGGTTATAATGCAGTCTTTCTGTCTGATCCACTGCTTGTCCACCTGTCTGTCAGATTCCATCACACAATCCAAGATGTGTATTCTCTTCTGTGTGTCAGTAACTACTAATGGCTTCCTGAAAAGGTCTTGGTGGAGGTTCAGTGAAAGGTATAATTTAGCAAGCAGCAGATAAAACAATTAAACTAAAGTTCTTTTAGGCTGGAAGTACACCCACAGCGAAGGCTGACTTTGTAATTTAGCAAACAGATTTTATGAGTGGCAGATACAACAATTAGTGGAAAAATCTTTTGTGAGTGAAATAGCTCATCAAATATGCACAGAGAAAGCACATTTGCATGAAAATGATGTGTACATTTCCACTGAAAAGCAATCTTTTCCTGCCTTTTTTCCCCTCTTTTTATTGCTGGGGTTTGTGGTAGGAGAGTGATGGAAAACAGAGCACTTAGTAAAGGAATAAATTCCAAACAGGGGCTGTGGATAAATTTGAAGAGCCACCCTAAAAATCCCTTGCATTAGAACTCAAGCATTTTGCACCTCAGCTATCCTAACTCTGTTTTCTTTGGTTGTTTTTTCTTTTTAATCAAGCTTTCTTGTTTTATGATTGCTATGCTTTATTGCTTTATTTTAACAACTTGTCTGCAGCCAAATGTTGACTGAAATGCTATGCTGTAAAATTTTTTGAAAGGGCCTGACAGGCTGCAATTTCTGTAACTCTGTGGAGGAAGGGGAAGTCTGACACTGGACTTATTATGCAGCCCTTGATCTCAGGTAACGATTTGCTTACACTCCATTGCAAGTGCACACAGAGCTATAAAATGCTGACAAAACCCCATGTTTATTTCTTAGGACCTTGGTTAACCATTTTAAAAGGGTATTTGCTTCCTCAAGTACAACAAAAGCCACAGGAGATGACAACTCAAACCTGAGAGCATCTCCCCTCAGCCATTCCCTCCAACCACTGGGAAGTCTCCAGGGCAGAAGAATAAATTTGAGTTTTGCCAAGAAGATAACAGGACACCACCAGCTCTGTATTTATATTGCTGGTGTGCTATAGAGGTCACAGTGCTGGTTGGCACAGGGCTCAGCAGGGCCCAAACTTACAGCAGCACATCAAGTATTTTAAAATAGTCTGAGCTATTTAGATAAATGGATCATTCATATCATACATTTCCTCAGGTTTGAGGATAATGTGGATTTGAGCAAAGTCTTCTCCAAAGGCCTTCCACCCATGCAGTTATGACAGAGAAATGTTTACAGACACGAGAGATCTAAACTTTCAGTTTTTGCCTGAAAGGGATGTTCCCATGAATGGCCAGTTGGTGATACCCCAGGTTTTGATCTGGTGGACTTGAATCCAATACAGTCTTCTGTCCAGGCTGTATGAAATGGAACTGTAAAGGACATTAAACATATCAGCAATTTTTTTCCATCCAATATTCTTACTGGATAAATGTACTGAGTTCAAAGTTCAGTTGAAAGAATGCTTGGATTTTTCCTTGCTCTTTTAAATTTTACTTATTTATTTATTTTAATATGGAGGTCTCTTTTAATACACTCTAAGACAAGTACTTTTTTCTTACATATGTTCCTATTTTAGCACTTTTCTTCACTTAAGAGCTTAAAAAAAAATTATGATCTTTTTTCAAGATATTTTTAACCTCTCCAAGAGAGTGACTCAGGAGTGACTCCAGGGTTTGCATTTCCAAACTCAACTATTCATTTAGTAAATGATATTACCATGTTTTCAAAACACAGAAACAGATAAAAAATATATTCAGAGTAATAAATATATTCAGAGCAAATTTATACACTTTGAGAGATAAAGAAGTAATGTTACACTTTTGCTCTGTGAAGGAAAACTAAACATTTTTAAAATTTAAGTAAATATGTGACTGAGGCACATACTATAAAGACAGGAATGGAAAAGTTTAGTATTTCTATTTAGATTATATGACCCTCTTCAATTAAGTTGTACTTTTTTCTTAGAAATTTTAAATTTATTCCTGTAAAATTTTTTCTTATTACTGCATTTTCCAGTATTTAAGACCCTTTTGAACTGTCTCCCAAACACTTATAGAAGTTTTTAAAGGAATACTCATGTCAGAGACTGAAATGTTTTAATTTATGCTTTAAACATCTTCATGAAGGACTTTTGCCTGATATAGCAAAACTGCATGAAGGCTGCAGAGAAGAATAGCATGCCCTAAGGCCCTGGACTGCCCATTGATGTAGATTGTTATGGGGACTAAGCTGATTGATAAGGAGGTTTTGACTGTGTTTGTGATTGCGTTGGGGGTACTCTTAAAGTTGTTGGATAGAAGCAGAAATAGGATGGGGGTGGAGAGGTTTATTAGGGTTAAGAGTATGGATGTGTTTAGGACTAGTGAGAGGTCCATTACTTTCACTTGGATTTGCACCAGATGGAGGGAAGCCAAGAGAGATCACTGGGACCCTCAGAAAGGTGATATTGTTCCTACCTAGCCCTGTCAATTTCTCCCTGTGCCACTCCTTTTTCTATTCCTTCCTTCCTTCCTTCCTTCCTTCCTTCCTTCCTGCTGTCCGTCCTTCTTGACGTCCTTCCTGCCATCCTTCCTTCCTGCCTTCCTGCCTGCCTTCTTGCCTTCCTTCCTGCCTTCCTTCCCACCTTCCTTCCCGCCTTCCCACCCTGTCCCCTGCCTTGCATCGCCTCCCCATTCTCTTTACCTCTTTTACTATTAAATATATTAAATAAACTATACCACTTTTTATTGGCACCAACATCTAACCTAGTTTTGTTTTTATCAGTTTTTGGGATATATTTTTTTGGGGGGAACCTTTCTGGGTTAGATGTGTTTTTTTCACCAACAGTTTTCTCTGTTCTTCTGTGTTTAAACTGGTTTGTAACAGTTACATTATGCTCCTGATAAATCTTTTACTTTTGTTATTACTCAGGGAAAATAGCAGACTGTAAGAACATAATAACTTAGGAATATGCCCTTTATGGTACAGCAACCTGCAAATGAAGTGCTATGGAAAAATATCAGAGATGGCATCACTATCTGCCCTCCTACCTCCAAGATTCATACAGTTCCTTTTGTTTGAGTAACTGCCAGCTTACCCTGCAGCAAAAACTGCTAAAGACAATTCACTATGGAAAGTACAAGTGAGATGTCCACCTCACCAAATATCTGTATACAGTGTGTATTTTTCCCCTCAAAACAATTTCAATTATTTCCTTTCAAGAAGCTAAGATTGTTTTCTTAATCACTTTGATTCAATACATATTTTATCCCATCAACTGGTTAAACAAATTCTAATATGTTCTTCTAATATGTGATGTTTCAAAATGTCACTGGAGGGGAGGCTTCTGTAAAGCTCAGTAGCTTACAGGAGCTTCTTGCAGGATTTAGTAACACACCCTTTGCATTCAGGAGCTGATATTCCGCTTTCATTTAAAAACACTCTCATGGCTCCAGACAGCTCTCTCCTAAACACATCAATCCTCCACAAAACCACCTCTTTGTGCCACAAAAAGGCAGGAATCAAAAATTCTGATTTGAGGAAAATCCAGTGTGACTTTCCTTTCTGGACACAGTATTTATTCCCATTTTCAACCTCAGCTCCCCACTGCTGGAAGAGTGGTTGTACCTCTAATATCACTGCTTCCATCTTTCAGGAAAGCCACATGAAAACAAGACATCCATATAAAAGCTGACTAAAGGAGGTGGCTACCAACTTGGTGATGTAGTAATTTTTAGCTACATAGTGTAATTTGATCAGAAGTACTGATTCCAGTCCTTTCCAAGTTTTTTTGGCAACAGAAATAAGAAATTTCACCTGAAAATATTACTAAGGGAATTCTCGAGGCACTATCAACACAAGAAATTTAGCAAAATACAAAGCATGTGCAGATTTGGCAATTTAGGGAGAACAACTGAGGTTTCTGAGTTCTCACATATGCAGCAAAACCTCAGTTGATATAGCAAAGTCAGCATTTTTTGTTTGCTTTTTTTGTTTAAAAGTCTGTAAGTGAAGTAATGAAACAGCTCCTTTTATGGATAAGTAGGAATAATGAGCATCTGCCATGTTTTAAGCTTAAATTATGTCCTGTTAAAAAGGAACACCATTTTGTTTTGGTGATGATGAGGTTACCTGACTGGGGCATTAGCAAGAGACAATTTATTACAGAGTATTGAGCAAAGCTCTATCAACCTGAAGCTCTCTGAAGTAAATTCTGACTAATCCTGTGAAAGTAGGCCACATTCAGTCTTGTTTTGGAGGGTAGCTCATAACCCTTTACAACCATTTACAAAGCAACCATGTACAAATACACAATCAAATATGTACTACAGAGACAAAGAGGAAAAAAATCACATCTCCATCTCATTTCTTCATTCAGCAAAGTGTGAATGGATATTTTCCCATTAGTGTGGTCTCTATTGCACAGCCCTGGCTGCTTTTGGAGAATAATTATTTTTTAAGTGATCTCCAGCTACTACACCTCCATAGCCTCATGTTTCTACACTTGGTTTGTTACTTGTGTAGGCTTTCATTTTTATTCAGGAGTGGAGAGACCTCTCCTTGTAGCCTCTGTTTGAATTTCCTACCTAGGAATATCTCTGAACCAAAATGTCGTGAGTTTCTACTCATCAATTTCATATCCTGGTTTATTCATTCACTGATGGTTTTCTCTCCACAGAATTTAAATTTAAAATTTTCTTACATTTCTGAGTGTTTTGGAAAACTGGCAGCTGGACCAAAAAGCATTCACAGTAAGAGAAAACAAGGCTGATTGCCCTCTATTCATACTCAGCACAGCCCCTGCAGCTGCCCAGGAACTGCTCCATCCCCAGAGCCAAAGAAGAGGAAAAGAAGCCAGAGTGACCACAGCTTCAGCTGGAAGGAGAGGGTGGAGAGCTGACAGTATGCCAACATATTTTGTGTCAGCTCTGAATGCCTAAGAATATCTGAACACTAAAGCACTCAAAGATTCATTTAGGAGAGTAAGATATGTACTTATAAAGATGTAATAAAAACATTTTGCTGTCTGTGAGACCCACACCACTGAGACCCACACCTACTGATGCTTTCAGCTCTTTTGAATCATCTGGTATCTGAAGCCATGCTCTGTTTAGCCATTAATACAGCAATTTAGGTATTTTAAGGGAAAAAAAAGTTTCTCCTAAAATCTTGCATCAGATAACCACTTGCTAAACCAAATAAATATATGTTTTATCAATTTTATATAATTGACGTAATTTTTATACATTTATTATAGATATACAAAATAAAAATATATGTAGCAACTAGGGCAACAAAAGTTCTAAATACAATGTATATTGATGTTATTTTTAATACAATTGCATATAGTCTTCAATCCAAAACTCTCAGAGTTAGAAGTTTTCCCAGTAATTAAACTGCAATTCATCATCCATTTTACTATGCTATTGCCTCTTGATCACATAATAATTTAGTAATTCACACACCTATGATGTTTTGTACAAGAGTTCCTCAGATATGACTACAATATTTCATAGTTATTGTTTTTGCAAAGTTATGGGCAGGATATGAAGCTAAATTTGGCGCCATGGATTTACTTTTATGAGAATCGATTGTAAGTCCTCACCTTAAGATGTCAAATAACTTTGGCTTCAGTGAAATTCTTTCTCTTAAAGTGTCTTCAAGAGAAAGGGCTTAGAAGGCAAAGGTTTACAGGTGTAACTTTCTCCTAACATGGAATAATGGCATAATTTAGGTTGGAAAATTATGTCCAATATCATCAAGTTGAACCTTGTCAACCACAGCATGGCACTGAGTTTCATATCCAGTCATTCCTTCAACTGCTTCAGGGATGGTGACTCCACCACTTCCTGGGTATCCTATTCCAACACTTCTTTGTGTCCATTCCAATATATTCACAGCCATTTGTATATGGACAAAATACAGACATAAATGCCCATGTTCCAAATTTAAATTGGTGACTTCAAAAATGGCCCCTCTTATTTCTTTAATTTAAAAAATCAGCTATTAACAAATAATAGGCACATTATGGTTTTCAGCACCTTGGACTCTCTAGCAGTAAGTAGGAATATATTCAGTGGTAATAATCCTTGACAAGTTTGACTTGTGTTAATGTTCTCCAGGAAGAACACAGGAGATCTGTCCCCTGGGGTCTGGTGCTCACAAAATGCAGCATTCACTTTGCAGATTACCTATCCATAAATGTGCGTGTTTCCAAGTTATTTTGAAAATGGAAGGGCCATATTCAACCAAGCATTGTTAACTAAAATTTAGTGAAATTATCACATCTCTAAAGAACAGTGTGAAAGACTACAAGAAAAATGCATACTTTTGTGCTCACGAATCAAAAAGAAATTACATTTTCTGCAATCATCAGCTCATGTATAAAATGCTTTGAAATTGAATCACATTATTACTTCAGACAGTACAGGAAGTATCATAAAATAATAGCTATGTCATGAATTGCTTTTTTCCTAAGGACTTTCTAAAGTAAATACAAAGATTTGATAGCATAGTGCTTCAAATGGGCTGCATCAGATAGGGGTGTGCCTGGGAAAACGTTTGGTCAGATATATTGGGTGTGCAAAATGAGTTCAGTAAATTAATAGCAGAGACACATAGTTCCTGCTTCTTGTCTCTAGCAGAAAAAAATGTGAGATTTTATCTGTTCTCAGTGGGCAAATTTCCTGACTCTAATTAAATGGATAAATAAAATGAATTTGGAAAATGGAATAACTTCCTCTTTATGATTTTAAAACGCTTATTTTGATGTAATATCTTTCTCTGTTTTCTTTCCTCTCCCCCCTCCATAAATTCCCTGTTCTGTCAACATTTGGGCATTCAAAAGTATTTTGAAATACAAGTAAACACACCTACTTAAGTGTGGGAAATTACTTATTTCTGAATTGAACTGGATGGAGAACATTTGAGTAGTATTCTGTCAGGGGTGTGTCTGCAGAATTCATCTTTGTTGATATTTCTAGCATATTTAGCAAACTCTTACACAGATAGGCTTTCAATGCTTAAAACAACAATTCTGGTGTATTTTTCAACCATGTATGTGAATATAATTCATGAATTCCCATGACTTGATCTACAATTTAGAACTTTGACATGGAACTAATATAATGCTTTTAACTGAGATAGAAATGAAAGTAAGTTAGGTAATAGCAAATAACAACTTAATTTGCTCACTTCAATCATCTGGGCTCTTTTCCAGCAACTATCAATATATTCAGCTGAAAATGTACAAACGATGAGATTTTAAAATGTGCAATTCAGCAGCATAAAAGCTTGTGTAAAGTTCATCTAAGATAAATTAAATATAAGCCCCACAAGGGCTGTGGGATTTCCACCCCCACCCCCTCCATATTGTGTCTGAGACAGCTTTTTATTTAGGCCAGAAAATAGAAGAGGAAAAAACTCCCTTCTTCTTTTTCCTTCTTTCTGCATGAACAGCACTATCTGCACAGTCTAAAAAAGATTGCTCCAAATAGAGTGAGATCTGTGGGAGACTCCTTCTGAAATAGTGGTGCCTGATTCCCTTATCACACAAAGAAATAATAATAATAAAAAAAGTCATGATCATCACTTGCACTAAAAGTTATACATGGTTAACTGCTGAAATTTGAAATAACAGCAGCAGTGGCTGAAACTACCTATGCAAACAAAACTATAATTAATATCTAAAGTAAACTTTGATAGTTTTTTCTTCTCTACCCCAAAAAAGGGCAAATTTAATTTTGATATGCTAGAAGACCTATGTGTTTATGACTGGAAAACACTTCAAGACTTCATTTTATGATAACAGAGGTTTTACTGCAGAGCAGATAAATAGTATTTAAGAAAGCAATTCAAAACACAGTGCTAAATTACCAGAGGCCTTCAACAAACAAGCAATGGAACAAAGTAATTTCAAGAAGACTGGACAGAAACAAAAGCAAGGAACAAAAAACCAAAAAAAACCAAAACAAAAAGCCCAAATGACAACAGCAACAAAAATATTAAACAAAACAATGATTAAATCACTAGAAAGACAATATTTGGACAAATATAATTTTTGGGAGGAGGAGACTCCAGTAGTTACCAGAGGTGAGAAATAGAGATAGAAAAACATGAGAGCATATGGTAAAGGTGAAATCCATTGTGCCCAGCTTGATACCTATATTTAGGGCACTTTCAAAAGCAAGATTGTTCAAGTGTTCAAAATTGTGTAACAGCCAATGAAGAGAGATTAAGAAAAGCACATTTAGGAAAACACAAAGTTGGTCTAGAGACCTGTAAGTCTTCCAACCAACTACAGAGGGAGCTAGAATTGTTCAGTTTAGCAAATGTAGGCACAAGTTGTCTCACAAAGTTTAGTGCGTTTGAGCCTGACCCAGGTTGGATCTCAGACTAGAATCAGGAACTGCATTATAAGTGACCCAAGAAATGGTTGACAAGTATTAGAAGCACAGGAGAAAGTGCAAGGTAGCAAAACCATCAACATGAGACACTGGCCAGGCCAGATATTAAGATAAGCATGAATTTAAAGAATGGATGGGCACCACCAAGATCCAACACACAAATAATTGTGTAGGTTGCATAAAAAACCAACAATGCAACAAAGACTCTGAGGCCTGCCAAAACAGCCAATAAAATGCATTGACTTAAAGGATGTTGAAGGAGATGGGGGCAGGGAGAGAGAGAAAGCAGATGCCAAATTATCAATAGGAGTCTTACCATCAGGTCATCTACTGGTCTTAGTAAGAACAGAAAGAGAGGATTATGATCAGTACCAGAAAACAAAATGGATGAAAAATATTTGCCATCAGAAGACAACCAGTTCTCAGCAAGTAGTTATATTCCAAAGTAATATAACCATTTATGCAACAAGTGATAGTGACATGTAACAGTCACAAAACCATTTTAAAGTCTCTTCCACAAAATTAGTTCATTTTGGAGAGAGGTTTTATGGGGGAAAGTAGAGATAAAATAATCCTGGGTTAACATTCTATGTGCTGTGAACCTTAGTAGAAAATTAAGCAACAGGTTTTGCATTGAACTTTGGCTTGGGCAAAGGGAAACCAAATAGTTTGGTTACTACTTACCTACTTTGGAGGTTTGGTTAGCTCTTATTTTGCTTTTGAACTGTATATCAGACATATTTGGACTCTCACATAATTTGATAGTGAAAGACAAAAGCCTAGAGAAAACAAAAATCCCAACCAGATGAAGTGGCTGAAGTCACTTGTTCTGTTCAAGCTGGCCAGACCTCATCATTGTCCCTCTTCTTCAAGAGGGGAAAAGGAGGGCCAGGCACTGATCTCTGCTTTTTGGTGACAGCTGACAGGACTAGAGGGGCTGAAGTTTTTTCAAGGAAGGTTTTGTTTAGATATCAGGAAAAGATTCTTCATTCAGAGGGTGATTGGGCACTGGAACAGGCTCCCCAGGAAAGTGGTCACAACACCAAGCCTGGCAGAGTCCAAGAAGAAACTGGAAAAGACTGTCAGGCACAGGATGGGATTCTTGGTGTGTTCTGTGCAGGGCCAGGAATTGGACTCGATGATCCTTGTGGGCTCCTTCCAATTCAGGATATTTCAAGATTCTATATATTTAAAAAATGTCTGGGTTTTGTAGATGGAATTTAAATTGTGGCTCTTTGAAGGGCAGGCAATGACATGATTTTCATGCAGAAAAATGTTTCAGGAGACAGAAAATCATGGTGGGATGCAGAACTGCCCAGAACTGAAAGCATGAACCATGGTAAGGGTTGTGGCAAACAGCTGACAGAAAGACAGACAATATTATACCAACATTACACGCGTTCCTCCCTGCCAGGGGCTCATCACTACTGGACTGTGGCATCCCAAACAGAAATCTCATCAGCTTGGGCTGAGAACTCCCTACAGGAAAAAGTTAAAATGCTTTTGTACAATGCTGTTGACTCTTGCTATGTCAACAGAGGTAGGAGCTGGAAAACCAAACCACCACCACCATTATTTCCTCTCTTGTGCCACTAGAAAGTAAGTAGTTAAAAGCTCCAAAGGCACTGCAGGCTATTTGGATGTGTATATATGAAGTTCTCTTTAGCACATGGTCCTGGTCCCTGACAAAGCTTTCATGTACCACAGCATGACATGCATTTTATTTCAATATCAGTTCTGTGTTAAAACTCAACACAAAATTCGTATCACTAGCAGAGTCAGCAAATACAGGGTCTTGTCAACAAGTTGTGCACAGTCTGTCATCAACATGCTGGCTGACAAAGAGCTTTATTACAAAAGCTTAGTCTGAAAGACATTGGAACATTCCCCAGGGACACCAAAATGCATTGGCAAGCCTGAATTTCACTGTTACTGAGAATAGTTTTTTACTCTGCAAGTTATTTATACATGCAGGAATATTAAAACAAACAAACAAACAAACAAAAATGATGCACAGTTGTCCATGTGTTTCAATCCATTTAAGTGTGAAAAATTGACTTCTGATAGTCAAAGATGCAACTGGCAATTTTCAAATCTGTGCAGTAGAGGGAGATTAAGTCTCACTGAATAATTCACTATGTTTATAAACTAGAGTAATAGAAAGTGAGAAGAGGGGTTTGCATTATGCAATCAGTATATTTTTCCCTACATGTGGTGAACTGACAGACTACTCACCTTTCATTTTTATTATCCAATAACAGATGACTCACAATGATAGAAGAAAGTGGCACATGGAAGCTGGACTCCCACAGAAGAGACCTAGACACTATTTTTGGAGAAGAGCTCTTCTCAAAAAAAAAAAAAAAAAAAAATTAAAAAAAATTACAGTCCATAATGGGCAAGTGCCCACAGGCCACTGGTGCTGACCCCATGCAGCCCTTCCAAGGAGCATAATCCAGATTTCTGATATGTGAGCTCATCTCTCCCCTGCTCTTTGGGGCACCAGAGCCCACACGCCTCCATCTTTGCACAGGAGGAAGCACAATGATCTTCCTAGGGACAACCCTCTGCCTTGGCTAAAGAAGCTGGTAAAATGCTAAGACAATAATAAGAATATTAGCAATGCAGGACCTGTGAACAGACAAATATTTCCTCTAAAACCACACATTTAAGTCTATACTGTCATGACTTCATTATCCAAGCTTATTATTTTCATCATTACTTGAAATTATTGCATTGTTATATTGCATATTTACACAGCAAATAAACAAGGAATAAGTAACTATAAATGCCAGTCATGTAAAGCCATTTTGTCAAATGTTAAAAGCCTAAATATCTCTGAATACCTACCTACCTATATAAATCACTGATTGTTACATGTTCAGAATTTAATGACTGAGACCTTTGTCACTTTAAAATAATGAAAAACTAGCTTTGCTTGGATACATGAAAATATTACCATATTAGCTCATTTATTTTTAATCTTTTCACATACAGTATAAAACAAAAGAAATCTATATACAAAACTGAAGATTCTTTTAAATATATTCATTTGTATGCATTGTGTGGTTTTAATGGAATTCATGAACTTGGAGGTACATATAGCTGACAGAAATCTACTCTTTTATAAAATTCTTACCTCTGCAGGACCATGAAAAATGTATTTGAAGCAAACAAATTACTGGTTTCAAGCTTAGTATTCACTGTGGCCTGCAGATGAACAAAAGATATATGAACATTCAGCGTGAGCAGGTAGAGATTCTGTTTATACATGAACCCCTTAAATGGGAATAGCTCTAACTCAGTAATTTTTTAGCTTTTATTAGCAGCTTTGACATAATTTACTTCAGTTTAATTGAATGCGCAGTTTGGAATACGTTAAAATGAGGAAAATATGTATTTTAAAATATCTTGTGTATAAGACTACTGAAAATCCATCAGAGTTTAAAATAGGAAGAGGATAGTGTGCAGTGTAAACAGAAGACATTACTGGTCATAGCCCTCCCTGTTCCCTGCATGCCAATCCCAAACTCCATCTAGCAGAAAACAAGGCTCTATGCTAAAGAGTATCACAGCTGGGAATATTTGCTGCAGAATGTCACCTGCAATGTTTTGCTGTGAAAAATGAGACTTCACAATATACCTGTTCAAAATTTATCAATTTCTGCTCCTAAAAGTTCTCTTTGGAGGGAAGAGAAATTCATTTATTTAAAGAAAACCCATGAAAAAACCAAAAGCCCACAAATTTTAATTAACAAAATGCATTCTTCCAGTAAAAATGCTTTTAAAATATTTAAAATAAAGTTTTGAATATTTGATTAAGAACCATTTAAAAAAAATATGGCAGTTTGCTTCTTTTTCTGAGGTGAAACGTGAAAGATAATGATTTTGATTTGCATAACATACTATAATTAAAGTAATTAATTTTTTAACTACTGCATCCACCAGTGAATTAAGATATTGTTGCACTTCACTCCTTGTATGTGAATTTCTGGATTACAATTATAAATACATATTTTGTTGGACCAAACACAAATCAGCAAGACCACTTTATCCTGATGCATTTCTTTTGCAGCTTCACCAGTTATTTGGTTCTTGGACAATTATTTTGCTTAGAAACTAAAACTCTGTAAGTCAGGCCTACACTAAAGGATTCCCCAAAATCTTTGAAGGTTACTTTCTGATGTGATTTTGTTATGTACAATTTTTATCTAAATGATACAACTGCCAGATGGAAGGAGTGCAAATAAAAAATTATATACTGCTGTTATATTTCATGGTGACACCTTTGAATATGTCCCTTTCCTGCTAAAGTGAAGTTTCTGACAGAAATTTTATACCATTATGTTTTAAAAAAATGTGTGAGATATCTCTTTCACCAGCAAAGTAGGAAACCTAGACTAGAATGTGTTAAAACACAAATTAAATGAAAGCACAATGTATTAAAAAAGCAAAAGAATAAAAAAAAAATTTGAGAATGATTGCAGGAACACCATCTCAATTTTTTGCTGATTCTTACTCAAAGATTTCCACAATTTTATTCTGGCCAAGAAGACAACAAATTTTTTTAAGCAAAAAATCTCAGAGATTTTTTTTTTTACTGGAACTATTCTTTCCTTTTAAGTAAGGTAGAACATAAAGTTAGCTTACATGACTTACATGGCAAAGCAAATTCAACATGATTTAATTCTGAATAGAGGATGCCTGTGTATATATACTTTCCTCAATTTTCTTCCACTTGTTTTCCATTTTGGTGACTATATATTTCTTTCATGATGCACAATCCAATTTCTGAAGAACATTAAATAATAACTTACTGTTGACACTAAATTACTAAAAATGACAATATAATTATCTTGTTCTGATTCTTGTATGCCAGGTTTTTTATTATTCTCTTCATATCACTTTATTTCATTTTCTCTAAGCTAATATTTACATTGTATTCCATCCAAAAAGCCTTTCACACAGATCTATCTAGCTGATAAAGAGTAATTGGTTATGTAATATTACAGTCCATGCAACCTACAATACTACTTTTTTCAGAAAATAATCTTAACACTTTAAAAATAGAAACTCTGTAACCATTCATTGAACACACTGGCTTGGACAGAAGTTCATTGCATTGAAAAATAAAATGCATCTTTCTGTTTGTTTTTATTTTAATTCATTTGATTTTCTGGTTAAGACAGTATTTTCTACATGGTAAGCTGAGCCACCAGCATTCTCATGAGACTAAACAGAAATTATTTGTATTTGCCATCAAGCTGTCAATAAAACCAAGAGTCAGTAACAGCTGGTAAGGCTCTAGTCTTCAGATTGTGTTGGAAACACACATAAGAGTATGCAGCAGGAGAGGATATGCCTTCTTGCATTTCATAAAAATGTATTGAAATTGTATTTATACAATTGTCTCTTCATCTATAAAAATAAATCTGTTCAGATGTAAAGAGGCAAAAAAAAAATTGTTAGACATTCAGCATAAAACTGAATAAAACAGCCTCAAATCAAGTGAGTGCACTTGTAAGATCAACCTGTAGTTTAGGTGGAAAATATACACTAAACCCAAACACTGTTTTAGCACCTTTTGTAGATACTCACTGTTTCCTCTCAAAACTGCCAGTTACAACAGTTGCAGTTTTAGCATGCACTCAGCCAGTAAAGCAAAACTGAACAGCAACAGAAAAGCTAACTTTGACATCTCCCCGCCACCAAAAACGGAATTAAACACCCACATACACACTCCTATGGCAAAAGCTTCATTCTTTCAGACCACTCTCAATAGATACAACCCCATTGCTGGTTCTTAAAAGTAGCAACTTAAATGACATCACAACTCTGCCATGTAATTTTCACTACTAACAGCTGCACAACCCCAGCAGTAGCTAATGCAACTTAGGCTCTGCAAATGTCAGACAGTGCTTCTCAGAGGATCTCACCATCAATGTTTACATGCAAAATTATGTCAGGAAAAGTAAAAAAAGCCAAACTAGAAATCAGTTTTAAAAAATCTCTATTATGTTTAAATTGGCATAAGCTGCTATCTAAACCCCATGCTAGAATTTGTCTTCTTTTTGCCATACACCAGTCTTCCACAGCTCCTCACAATTGAGAATTATAATAGGATTAATGCAGGAATTTTGATGAAATGTTTTCTGCTTTCTGAGTTCCTTTACACTGCTCTCTTGACTTTATTATAAAACGTAACTGAGAAGGGAAAAATCTGAGCCTGGTTTTTCCAACCCAACCACATTAGTCCTCTCATTTTCATTTCCAATAGAGTCCTATTCACTTTTTAACATTTGTCTATTGCACTGCAGCTTCCATTTATAACCAGGCATCCAACAACAAGCATGAAGTAGCACAAATGTTTAGACAGCAAAAGTATATAGCAATCTGCTAACAATTTTTTTCACCAGTATACTCAGTTTATTTATCACAACCCCAGGAACAAAGAACTATTCAATGATTTTCCAAAATGGTATTTCAGTGTTAGGCAAAAAATAAGATATAGCTCATAAAAACCCCAAACCTGAGGCATTTCCTGAATAACCTATTTCAGTGGATACACAAGTGGTATTACAAATATCTGCTTTTTTATATTTTGCACTTTTAATGTCAATAGCTCTTTTCCAAACACTCAAGCTGATTTTGAACATTTGCTGTTGATAAAAAAAAAAAAAAACCAAAAAGCCCACAACCAAACAGACAACCTCCTCCAAAAAAGAAACAAACCAAAAAACTCCAACCAAAAACCAAACAAACAGAACCCACCAAAAACAAAACAACCAGAAAGGTAAAATAGCTACCCATGTGTAATACCTACAAAGTTAAAAAGGGCTAATTCTTTCTTTTGGAGACATTAAAGTAAAAATACTTTATAGGTGGCATGCATTTTAGAAGGGTTTCTCTGCCATGAAATGAGATCTCTGCAGATGTAGCTATTCTTCACTGCCTGGAAGAGGTTCCATCATGACTTTGCTCTAATGGGAAATATTGAGCATCTTCAAAAGCAACATGGACAAAAAGCCCTGACTTTTTATGAGCGAGATTTTTCAGTGCAGTGGATGGCATGAGTGGGAGTAGATCAAGTGTTTTGCTTTGGGCTAAAGTCACAGAAGAAAACAGTGAGAAAATTTTGAAATGGGACTCCAAAGGTTATTTTAATGCATATTAACTAAAATTCTTTGTACTGGAGGATCCTCCACTTTCTCAGGCCAAGAGCAGCTTTAGTGCTCTTCTGTCGCAGACATCTTTTAATGAAAAAACCTTTCCTTAGGATTTTTCCTCCTGAGTAGCTGAAAGGCCTCAGGAACAAAATGTAAACAATGATTATCTGCTGCTGTGGAATGCAACAGGTGCATCTGTGATTGGTCTCATGTGGATGTTTGTAATTAATGGCCAATCACAGTCAGCTGGCTCAAAGTCTCTGTCCCAGCCAGAGCCCTTTGTTGTCATTCCTTTCTATTCTTAGCTTAGCTAGCCTTCTGAGATGAAACCTTTTTTCTATTCTTTTATTATAGTTTTATTGTAATATATATCATAAAATAATAAATCAAGCCTTCTGAAATATGGAGTCAGGTCTCCATCTCTTCCTTCAACATAAGACCCCTGTGGACACCATCACACTCTTCCATGCACCGGTGCCTTCCCGCAGCACTGAGTTACCCCAAACCACACCAAACCACTCCCAGTTTGGAACCTACCAAAACTATGGGGATGCACGCTCTGATCCATCCCCAAAGTCCATGCTGGCAACATAGATTACTTGGAAAAACACAGCAACCACCCAAACCTCATCGACAGTGTCATCTCTATCACTGGTAACAGAGGTAAGCACACAAAGAAATTGTCTAACAGAGTTTACCTGTAAATACACATAAATCTTTAGCAGGAAGAACTACAAAATACAGCATAAAAAGTGTTCATTCATTCATTACACAAGCAAAATGAAAAATTATCTGTAAGGAACTAATGTGCTAGCATAAAGACACCTTCATGTTTTTACACAATATTTATGATTATAGATCAACTCCTGACACAGATACACATGTAGAAATAAACAACCAGGAATGAACAAGAGATTAGAAGAACAAAACACTCATGTTTTACTATGATACAGCAATATTACAAAACTGCAATAACAGAAACTCTAAATAGCCTGAAATGATGGGGTCCAGTGGATTCACAAGGAAAAAAACCACAGCATGTTTCTCTCAAGTTTGCTTATCTGCTGGGCTCGGGTTAACCAAGCTACCAGAAGCAACCCAGATGAGGCAGTGGGGAAGCTCTCCTGGACTCAGTCCCAGGAGCTCCATGTTTCAACTTCCAGATTGCTTCCACTCCCCTTCAGCTGCCCCACACCCTTCAGGGTGATAGATTTGGCCACACCAGTGCACTAAATAGAAAGCATTGTGCCACTTCCATTGAAATAAAAGCATTCTGGCCAAAAGTAAGAGCAAATGGCTCTTTTGCAAATGACAGAACTAATTTATCATATGTTTTTCCTATTATGTGATCCTTTTCAGGGAAAAATAACAATACCACAAGTGGGTCCCTCTACTTTTTCAATATAATAGATTTTTTTAATAAGATTTTCTTCTATTATGCAGAAAAACTTACAGCACATGCACCTATCTAAGCAGATAAAACATCACATATTTGTTTTTCTGTTTATTTTGATTTATGTTAATTAAACATCTTCAACAGGATGCAATGAAAATTACTTAGCTCCAAGCTATAATGATTTCTTTTCAGAAGCAGGGCAATAATAAACACTGTCAATGCTTTCACCAAAACTTGCTATTAAAATATGCAGAAAAATGTTTGCAAGGAAGAAAGAGCAGCAAGGGACAGAAGAGAACCACAAACAGGCACATAAATATGCAGCCTTTAATAGGCAGTGGGGATTCCTATTTTCATATTTTAAGAGTCCTCACCCCTGAGTGAGCACAAAGAATGGGAGCGACAGGGCAGATGTAGCAGCATCGGTGACAAAAGTAACACCAGCCAGATCTTGCTGCCTCCCTTTGACAGTACAGCTCTCTTACCTGCCTCCCCTTCTTTTTTTTTTTTCTCTTCAGCAACCACAAAATGCATTACATGTTCTGTATCACATGTTTTGCTGGAGCCTTAGCGCACACAGGCAAGAAACAATTTCCCTGATGATATTACACGGTGCAGGCTAAATGAGAGGCCTTTGTGATGTTCCTGAAAGTTAATTTGTGCAGCTTGTGAACCATGGCAGGGCTGTTCAGCTCCTGACTTAATTCCATCCCAATCCTCTGACTGTGATTGCAGATTCCTATGTGCTGCATCCCAGGGTCAGGTGCTTTCAAAGGTTATGCTAACAATACCTGACAAGGAGTTAGCCCCTAGCTCAATGATGCCAGCTAAAAGTATGGGCAAGACTCTTCTTTAAAGTTATTTCATATATTTACATTTTTATTTTGATTTTGATTTCATTTGAAAAAGTACCAAACATACAACAAAGTAACATTTGAGGGAAAAAAAACCCAACGTCATAACCATTATTTTGCCACAGTTACGAACCTCTTTCTAAAGCTTTACTGGACATACAGGTTCTCTAGGTTTGATCATTGAAAGCAAAAGCCAAAAAATGTAGTCCATAATATAGACATATGTGTGTGGGCACAGATATGTGTGCATGTCAAGAGAGAGATCTACCTTTAAAAAAAATTTTGCTTATTTAAAATTAAACCTGCGGTTCCTGTAAGAAAAACAGCATAATTATTATGCATAAAAAGTAATTATCCACTAAAGTTTAATTTCTGTCTCCTACCTTATTTTTGCTAGGTAATAATCTCAAATACCTATTTAAATTTTTTTAGAGGATATTAATGATTCTTCCATGTTATTAGATTTATATCCCTCTACACATTTGTATGACCTACTACTGAAGTAGTCAGTCTGTAACACACACCAGAAGGAGCACTGATTTTTCCTTTTGTATAGGTGTGTATCTTAGAGAGGTAGCAAGAAATTCGGCATCCATAACTATGCAAAAATTCAGCTCTTCTGTGCCAACAGAGAGCAGTCAATAATTGAGACAGTCACAAACTAATATAAAGACATACATATTTGCTGGTCCCATCATGGGGTTATTGTTTTTTGTTTCTGGATTCATTTCTTGCCTTCTTCTTGCTGTTCTTTAAGTGCTGAATTGTTGCTTTTCAAGCAAGAGGCTGCTGTAGGTAACCCACAGGAAGGAAAGTGGGAGAGAAAAGATGCAGTCACCTCTTTATCTACCTGTCCTCTATACTTTTCCAACCTATCTGACTTTCAACATCCTTTACAGTAATTTTTGTTACAGGTTGACATTTCAGTGGCATTTCACTGCACGAAAAATATTTATTTTATTACCAAAGACTCTACCATTTGTCAATCAGATTTTTTTCTGTGCTATTAACAATGATTGCAAGAAGCAACAAGTGCAAAGTCTGCCTGAAAACAGAGGATGCTCAGCTAAACCCAGAGCTTATAGTCCAGTATTGCAGCCAGTGAAGCTTGCAAGAATTTTACTTTTTCTGACAAAGCAAAAAGAGGATAATATTAATGATTACTTAGAATTTTAAGTTCAATTAAAATAAGTTAATTATGTTTAAAAATAGGAAAGAGGATTACTAGCTGGATTCTTCAATGAGCAAGATAAATATGAGGATGGATAAAAATATTTTAATTTAACTAAAGAGTAAGGGCATTTTCTCCTGCTGCATCAGAAGGGCTGGATTTCAAGAAAGATAAAAAGCAGAATAAGTTACTGGCATGGGAATTTCCTAAGAAGCAGTTTTTCTGAGAAGGTTTTAACTAATAATCTCCAGTTTCAGATTTGAAGTAAGGCCTCCTCTGCTTAAAATAGAAAAAGGACAGAGAGCTCCTAGAGTGTCTGATGGATATTTCATTCCCCAGAAAGAAGGTTGAGTAATGCAGAATTATGACATTTTCATATGCAGTTTAATTATGATACAGACAATTCAAAATTATGGATCTATGAATCTTCACCAATGGAAAAGTTAGAAGGGCCAAGGTCAGTAGGGAAAGTCATTAATTCAGCAGTCAACTGATTAAGGAAGGGTAATCGAAAAGGATGTTTAAGGGATCTTTAAAAAAGAACCAGACTAATAACAAGCCAAGGATTATTCATTGACAAGAGACATGTCAGCTGATAGCTAAGTGCTACTTCACCAAAGGAAAAATCTATTATTTTTGTGTTTAAATGTTTGCGTACAAATTAAATGGCATTCAAATATATCAAAATCTTTTATACACTCTTTTAAACTGATTTAAAAAAGGACAACATTTAATCTCATTACAGTCCATTTTTAAATTTTTTTCTTAACTTTGTTCATAGCAAAGTTGAGATAAAAACCAAACCAACAAGTCAGATAAGTGTATTACAAATTTCTCTGGTTAGAGCTGTCCATCTCTAAAAAGTAATGGAGATATGTTAAACACAGCGTACAGCAGGTCCCACAATATAATGGATACTTTGAAAAGCAAACAATAAGACAACTAATTATCTATATCGTAGAGGGTTTGATTGGATAGTTATTTGGGTTGTTTTGTAGGGGGGTTTTTTTGTTTGTTTTTTTGTTTGTTTGTTTTTTGTTTGTTTGTTTTTTTGGGGTTTTTTTTTTTTTATTGGTTTTGTTTTGAACAAAACCCAGACCTTCAGGCTACAGGTCATCAAAGTTACTTTTCCTCTTCTGACTGAAGATTGAAAGAGTCTTAGGGTCATGCCATATCAACAAAATTAAATACAATCTACGTGGACTGATATTGATAGTAAGCTAAAGACTGGATGACAAAAAAAAGATCAGAAAATTTAAACAGACAGTAGTTCCCACTTTTTAAGGTTCTTCTATGAAATTTGGAAAGTAACAGATCAGCAGCATTTACTATAAGACATCCCTACAGATAACTAGCAACTGAAAGGAGAATAAATTCAAGGTAATTTTGATGCCCAAGTCACATAAATACTGTGCAATTGTTGCCATCTAGAAGAAATTGGATTTTCTGCTTCACAGGAAACACTGATGCTATTAGTTTCCATCAGTTACTGGAATAAATGGATACACATATGCATTTATATATACATAATTATGTATTTATATACCAAAAATCTAGAATTCTGGATAACAATAAATTTCAAGAAACATTTGATTAAAAAGGAGTGATGCACTAAGGTTATTATTTTAGACCACTAATTTTTCAAAGTACAAAATATTTTATTTTATTCTATTTTTTTTTCAACTATATAGTGACTCCTGGGAGTTCTCAATATATTTTCAACAGAGTATGCTTGCGACCCTGGGTGGAAAATCTTTGGTCATGTATTTCCTTTAAACAGTTAGCATAACAGTCTGCCTTAGAGTAGTCATCTTCTTTAACACCTCCAATATTTCTGAGAGGTTCATTCCAGATTCTCAATGACAGCATTTTTAGTTTAAATTTATCCAAAACAATTATTGTCCTTAGCTTGTGTCATTTCTCCCATCCTCATTTAAAGAGAACTTGGTCGTGCTTTAGCTCTGATAAATAAGGTATGCTTTCAGCCTTGCCTTGTAAAATAGCTTCAATTTCTTGCTGGTCTTTCTTTGTCCTCATTCCTGCCCAAAGTCATCACTCTTGTGTTTGTTTTCCTGAAAAACTGCATGCAGTGTCTCAAATAAACTCTCTTAAGGGTTTTTCCTCCAACAGAATCCCAATACATCCCACCATCATATTTTTTTATTTCCCTAAGTAAAATTTTAGTTTTGCAGACTCTACAAATTGTATCAGAGGGTCACTATGGAAAATTACTCTTCAGCCTAGGAACCAGAAAAGGTTCTGCTCTTCAGGTTTGCTTAAAAGATAAATGTCTATGTCATTGATTGTTGTACTGAACCACTCTTGGCCAGTGGAGACATCAGTTATTCTGTATATGTCTGAATGTTGTATCATAATAACATCAACCCATGCTGATGTGCTTTTAGTGGGGAGGACTGGGGGAACTCTTCAGCTATAAACCTGTCACAGAGCATATCCAGTAGCCACACCAGATGACATCTTGCTCTGAACAGTCCTTTAAAATTCATTCCTCTTACTGCAATTAAATTTACTTAAAAAAAAAAAAGACCAATCCCTCCCTCCCCCATCAAACATATAACAGTTTGACAAAGGCACCTAGAAACAGAGAGCTAAAATTAGGGCACAACTGGGGGACTGAATAGTCAGGTCCAAAGGACATCCATCCTTTCTCAACCTCTGCTTGCAGAAGTGCATCAAGAGAGGAATCAGAGAAGAAGCACTCCCTGTAAGTGTGTATAACTTCAGACTCCTTACAACAGACTGCCTCTGTTCCCAGCACTATTATATAGTCCACATGCAGAAAAGCTGATTAAGTGGATCCAAAACCCAGTTCCCACCGCTTTATTTACAACAATAGACAGTAGAAATAGATCTAAGTAATGAAAGAGTGAAACTTATGCTGGTGCACCAGGTACATTTCATGATTTGTGGGGATTTTTTTCCTAATGTCTTTTATTTTAATTGATAATTTGTCCCCTACACATTCAAAATCTGGACTTCAGAAATCATTTCACTTCAGAACAAACCTTTCCTACACACTCAGTTTGCAGCTCTGGAGGAGAACTTGTCAAATCATGAGAAAATTTTTTTCAAGGCCAGTTTCATGCAGTTGCCTGAAGGGCAGAGATAGAGCAGAGGTAGAGTTCTCCAACAGATCAGGTGTTTGAACATTCTCACACAAGTGCAAAGCCAGGGCTAATCACTGCTTGAGAACTGCTTTCAGGAGACCATTTTAAGTGCTGTCACAGGAGGTAAGGAAAGGAATGGGGGATGACTGGACATCCCAATTTCTCATTGTCACTGCTTCACTTAGGAAAGATAATGAAGATGTTCACACCAGGAGGGATATCTTCCCATAGGAGTACACTTAATGTCTTGACCAGCCGACCAGAAAGTCATCCTAGAATATTTTCAGGTTATGTAAGTTATTTATAAAAAATTAATTGCACCATTATAACTAAACACACAACCTTTAAGTTCTCTTAAGAGAGAGGGCATTCAGTTCAAGCTATCCCTTGTCTGATCAGTACAAGGAATTTCACCCAAGGGCTTGAACCAAAAATAAGCATTTTCTTTTGCATCATGCTCTTGTGATTCCAAAAGCAGCCCATGTTGGCAGGTCATTTCTGCCTACCTAGAATTGTAAATGGTTTCAAATTCTGGCAGTCCAAACCTCTGCTTAAGCTTTCCACAGTCCAATTACCAGCCTGAAAAGTAATACTCATTTCTGTTCACCTTCCCTTCATCCTCTTTTCATTCCATTCTTTACTTTTGCCTAAGACCTCCATCAAAATATATATTAAGTAAGTTAATAGGATAGAGATGAAAGTAGAGGAAAGAAAAACCAGAAGATTACTGGGAAAAGAAAAGCTATGAACAGAGAGTAAAGCTGAGAGAAAGTGGGAAGTGTGGAGGGGAAAAGTCAAAATAAGAGGAGTGTTTGATGATCAGCTTAATGGAACAGGATTGTGGGGAGATGAATGAGTGACAGAAATTAAGACAACGTCAGAATAGTTGAGTAGGTGATAGCAAGTGGGCAGAAAGACACTAAACACAACAAACCTTCATAGACAGAGTTAGCAATAAATGAAGTAAGATTCCTAAATAATTCCCTTTTTAAACACTAAGCATATGTAAGTTTAAATACAGAATCACATATATATAGTTACGAGGCAGATGGGATCAGGGGAAATCAGCAGTGACCCACACAGTTGGAGACCACACCAATGACATTTTTTAACACCACACATCCAAGAGGTGTTACACTGCCAGGCACACAACCTGAATACTTCCAGGACCGAAAGCTCTGCAGAATAAGTGCTGTGTCTTCTCACCAACTGCTGCTGCCATGGGAGTGTGGGTGCTGCTGGCACTGCAGCCACCTTGCAGAGCGGATGATTTTCTGGTGGTATTTCTCTTTCTTTCATAAAACTAATATATTGACTACCCCTGCAAGCAGGAGAAAGAAATTGATCTCTCCAGCAGTAGGTGGCTTAGCTGGCAAACAGCAGTGGTGTCTCCTTTGATGATTTTGAAGAATCTTGCTGACAGGACCCGAAAGCTGGTTTCCTTAGCAACCACAGATGATGCACGACTGTATTATGTTTGATTCTCCAAACATCATTTCAGCTCCTCCCTGAGATTTAGTTCTTGTTTGTTTGTCAAGCTTGTGTCTCTGAAAAGCATGTTCCAATGAAAGATTCCGAAAATTAATCCTCCACCCATTTTCAGTAAAAACATGTCGTTTCACTCATAGAGATTTAAACTTTCAATCAAGCAAATGAGCTTGGGCCCCTCTCCAGATTTCATTGCCAGGACAAGTAAAGTTCTTCCCAGGAGGGATGAAAGAGAATTTGTCACAAGAGCAAAAGTTAACCAACACAGCCCACCAGGTGGAGGTGACCGACTGGGGAAGGAATGATGGGTTAATATTGATCCTGCATAAAGTGGAAAATGGAATATAGACAGTGTGGTTTTGCAATCGAGGTTGAAAAACAAAGCAGAAGAACTGCTCAGGGTGTGCTTTAGGCCATGGAATAAGGGACCTAATTAGCCATTAAGAGGGCATTGTGATAAAAAGAGAATATAAATATTAATGAATATCAGATAACCCTCCAGGATACAAATAAAAGTATGATCCTGGAGAAAGATAATTTCATAGAAGCAAATCAATTTTAATGCAATGAATATTGCACTTGGAAATGTTCAAAAGAGGGGTGTACTAAAATGGGGCATAAAGAATTTACCATTTATAACACAGATGAAAATATTACTAGCAAATGTAGAGGATGGATATTATTAACAGTGACCCACCGTGACTTCAAGGATGATGAAAGTTAGTACATATGAATTCAAGTATTCACACCTAGAGACTTTGACCTGGCATTTTAGAAAGCACAGAAAGAAGAAAATATCCTAAGAGGAGCCAATTTCTCTAGCCACATTTTTCCTTTTTGAGGGTTTTGTTGGTTTCCCCCTCCTCCCCACTACAAGGCCCTGAATTAGCTCATTCTAGGCCTGATGCCTCCCACAAGACTGACCACTTACTTTGCCAAGAGGGAGCACTGCTGCCTCCTGGTCAGCATGGGAGGCACCAGGGTGCCAAGCTGAATTTCAGCAGTTCAGCCTCCAGCCTGCAATGGCTCCTCTAATTATTCCACTCCAGGTACAGGATCTGTTGAACTTCACGACCAAACCCCACTGCCTATTTCTCCAGCCTCTGAAGACATCTTTGAAGGGCTGCAAAACCATCTAGGAGCTCTATCAAGAATTCCTCCCAGCCTAGGGTCACCTACAAGCTTGCTGAGAGTAATTTCTGTCCATTCATTCGCTCATTAATGAGGATATTAAACAACATTAGACCCAGTATTGACCACCAGAGGACTCGCCCAGTTATTGGTATAGAGCTGGGCTTAGTACAAACCATTCTAGTGCTTTCAGCCCAGCAGTTCAGTCAGCTTTCAGTCCCACCTCACTTCCATTTACCCAGTCAATACTCCACTGGTTTATCAATTTTGATGTCATAGGAGACAGGATAGTCAAGATAAACTATGTCCATGGCTCTCCCTTCAACCACCCACCCTGTCATCTGATTGTAAAATGAAATGTCTGGACACAATTTGCCCTATGTTAATATTGCATGTTGCCTACTCATAATCACCTTCTTGTCTTTTCATGTGTCTGGAAATGGTATCCAGAATATTTTTCTCCATCATCCTCTCAAGGGATCAAGGTGAGGCTGACCAGCCTGTACCACCTCAGATCCTCCTCCTTTCCAGTTCATAGGACAGAAGTGGCATTTACTTCCTTTCTGTCCAGTACTCAGGAGCCTTCCCTGGTCACTACAACCATTCAAAGATAATCTGGAGCGGCCTCACAGTGAAATTGGACAGCTTCCTCAGCATTTGGTGGGTACATCCCCTCTAGCTCCAGTCTGCCTCAGCATTCCCAAATCTGATCCTCCTGCATCAACAGCAAATCCTCCACACTCAACTTTCCCACAGCTCCTGGGGAGCCAGAACTCTTAAGGTCTAGTCTTAACAAAAGAGACCAACATGAAGTTGAGTACCTTGAGTACCAACATATCATTGGGTACCTTGATCTTTTTCCAAGTGCTCTGTTACTGAGTCCCCTGCTTCATCCAGAAGTTTGTCCATATTTTCCTTTGCTTTCCTTTTATTGTTGAAATACTGTATGGAAGTATGGAAGCCCTCCCTGTAGACCTTCTTGCCAGACTGAAATTCAGGTGGATTTAAGCTTTCTTGGCCCTGTTCCTCTAGAATAGCACAGTGTGTCTGTACTTCTGTGGCACTAACACCATCTGTGTGCTTTCTTTGTCAGGGTTTCAGCTCATTCCTGTAGGCCTGCTCAGATCTTTGCCTGGCTTCCTGCACAGGGAATAGCCCATTCTTGAGATTGGAGCACATGGCTTTGGAAAATCATCCAGCTCTCCTAGTCTCCTCTTCTCTACAGGGCCATATCTTACAGTACCCTTCCGAGCACATCCTGAACAGGTCCAAGTCTGTTCTTCTGAAGGACAAAACATTGATCCTCCTTTTTGCCACCTTTCAGGATCATACCATATCACATGAACAGCAGCCAAGGTTCCTGCACCTAACCATCAAATCCTTGAACAATTCTTTTCATTGCATCCTGGATCTCCAAATGGCAGTTCTATAAAAGAGTGGAAACATTTCATTTCATGAGGCCCCACTGTCAGCAAGGCCAGGCTTACTAAGAGAACACGTTGCTCAAACCTCCTGGTTGTTGAACTCTGTCCCTGTTCAGAGGCCAAAATCCGTCAAAGTTCAGGTATTTCCCTGGCACAGTAAAATATAATCCTGTGGTTTAGGTACTTCATTCATCAGTACTTTTATCCTTATCAGTGTGTTTAATAAGTATTGAAGGTCTTTTCTTCCATGAATTTCCCTAATTGTTGTTAAACCAATTTATACTTTGGCATCCACAGAATCCTTTGGCAAGGAATTCTATAGCTTCATTAAGCATGGTTTAAAGCAGCACTTCCTTTTGTTCTTAAAACTTCTCATTATTTAATTTTGTACTTTCCAGTTCTTGTTTTACAATAAATAATGAATGACCATTCTTCATAATTTCTTGCATGATTTTGGATATAGTTACTTAAATATACTCCTTCAGATCTCTACCCAAGAGAAAAGATACTTCTGGAAGCATCTTTTCAATCTTTACAGTCTCTCTTGCAGCTTTTCCATACCTCTGGTAATCTTTATATCCCTTCTTCTTACTTCTCCCATATTATTATGTTATCTTTGAGATGAGAGGATAAGAACATGTAGAAACCAAGATTTAAACACACCAGAAAGATGTTGACTTACAGTAGTGCTTCTTAGCTTCCCTTTTTCTTTCATCTGTTCTAGAAAATTCCTACACACTTGTTGAGAACAGAATTTGTCTTTAGAGGCACTAAGGTTTTTTGGTTTTGTTTTGGTGTTTTATGGGTTTTTTTTTGTTTTTTTTTTTGGTTTTTTTTGTTTGTTGGTTTGTTTGTTTTAAGAGAGAGAGAGGAATGTAATTGCAGAGTTTCTCAATAATATAGTAACTAGTTTTTACCTGATCTGAGTTTCTCCTGTCCTGAATTTCATCTGCTGTTTCTTACTCAATCTGGATAGTGAATCACTCTGCAGGTCCTCAAAGTTGGTCGTCTACTGTATAATTTTGTATTATCTAGGATTTGCTACCTAATATTTTGTCACTTTTCCAAATAATTTATGAAAAAATTGAAGAGGACTTTAAGCTTCCCTGTATTTATTTGTTGAGTAGGAGTAATTTTGAACTGTGTTTATTTGTCCCCTTGTACTGTCTTTCAGCCTTTAAAATAGCAAGATAGCCATTTTATCACTGGCATTTGGGAAAAGCCCCTCCTTTCTATATGATCTCTCCTTAAAAAAAAAAAAAAATTTTTCTAGAAGAAAAATTTCTTCATTATACCCTATATCATCTTTTCTTTTCTTTTCTTTTCTTTTCTTTTCTTTTCTTTTCTTTTCTTTTCTTTTCTTTTCTTTTCTTTTCTTTTTTTCTTTTCTTTTTTTCTTTTCTTTTCTTTTCTTTTCTTTTCTTTTCTTTTCTTTTCTTTTCTTTTCTTTTCTTTTCTTTTCTTTTCTTTTCTTTTCTTTTCTTTTCTTTTCTTTTCTTTTCTTTTCTTTTCTTTTTTTTTTCTTTTCTTTTCTTCTTTTTCTTTTTCTCTTTTCTTTTCTTTTCTTTTCTTTTCTTTTCTTTTCTTTTCTTTTCTTTTCTTTTCTTTTCTTTTCTTTTCTTTTCTTTTTCTTTTTTTTTTTCTTTTCTTTTCTTTTCTTTTCTTTTCTTTTCTTTTCTTTTCTTTTCTTTTCTTTTCTTTTCTTTTTTTCTTTTTTTTCTTTTTTCTTTTCTTTTTCTTTTCTTTTCTTTTCTTTTCTTTTCTTTTCTTTTCTTTTCTTTTCTTTTCTTTTCTTTTCTTTTCTTTTCTTTTCTTTTCTTTTCTTTTCTTTTCTTTTCTTTTCTTTTCTTTTCTTTTCTTTTCTTTTCTTTTCTTTTCTTTTCTTTTCTTTTCTTTTCTTTTCCTGTCTGGAAACCATTCTCAGAAATCTTATCTATTCCTTGACAGCTTAAACTTTGTGTCCAGAAACTCTCAAGTCTCTCCTCTCTTATTTTTTCAGTGGGGCATTGGTTCATGGCATCTACATCTTACTCAAGAGGAAGAATTCACGTGGTCCTCAGTTAACCTGAGGATATATAGCAGAACAATGAATAATCAAACTCACCCAGAACCACAGCACCATTCTCAGTTAAACTCTGACTTTCCCACAGGGTATTCTCAGTACAAATCCACAAGCCTGTAACCTGGTGAAAACATTGCTTGCACTTTCCTTTTGTCTTGATACTATATCTGCTCAAATGGTCTTTCTCTGTTTCTGCCAGCTTAGAGGTAGGAGTGGTCTGTGTTGTAGCTCTGAATGCTAAAAACTCACCAGTTTGTTTTCCTGGGCTCCTGTTAGTGAATCACATTGGCTCAAGAGTCAACATTTCATGAAGATCACCTCATGCACACAATGGTATTAATGGAATCACAAAATCATTAAGGTTGGAAAACACCTCCATGGTCATCAAGTCCAACTTTTGACTGATCACCACCTTGTCCACTATGGCACCAAGTGCCACATCCAGTGGTTTCTTGAGGACCTCCAGGGATGGTGACTCTACCATGTTCCTGGGAAGCCCATTCCAGTGCTTGACAACCCTTTCAGTGTCTCACTCACGTCTGACTTAAACCTCCCTTTACACTTTTTGAGGCCATTTCCTTTTTCCTGTCACTGGCTGCCTGGGAGGGATCCAACCCGAACCTTGCTACAACCTCCTTTTTAATCCATTAACCTTCATGGCAGGTAACCAGGCCTGTTATGCTCCATGCAGAAAACTCTGAGACTTCCTTTCCCCCACCTCAGACTGTTACACCCCAGTCACACAAACCTAGGACCAAACCAAGGTTATGTTTCTCTGGGTAGACACAAAGGAGAAAATTCCAACCAAATATTTTCAAAAGGTGAAAACACACAAAAATTTACTGGAAAACTATGGAAAATTAAGTGACATGTAAGGAATAAATACAACATAACATCACTTATCCCAGCATAGAATTAGCCTATTGAGCATAGAAAACCTTTAAACTCATTTGATGTTACATTCTGTGAGGAGAGAGGAAGAAGAAGAAAGTGAGAAAAACAGAAAGGAAAGATAGCAAACAGACATAGCTACCAGCCCCTGGGTTTCAGCAATTTAAGGCTCCAAGATGAAGGTAGGGTTAAAGGACAACATGCTTGCCTGGTGGGGATCATTCTTAAACCTTTCTGGCACACATTGAACCTTACTCCAAGGAGGGACTTCTGGTCTCTTGGCCCCTCAGGGAATGGGTTAGGCAAAACTGGGGCTGCCTTGAGTGTGTCATGATGGACTGACACTGCAGGGCTGGGCAGTATGGGGACAGGGCACTGTCTCACCACAGCAGGGCCTGACCCACTCCCTACCACACTTTCCAAATTCCAAGATGTCTTGAAACAGATTACCTTTTCCAGACTCTGACACAGACACATTTTTTTTCAAATTCTATTTGGATTTTCTTCTACATTTAAATTTGGAGAGAGACAAAGAGCTAATTAAAAAGCATAGGTTATTTATTTTATTCTTCTTTTAAACTAGAAAGTTTCATCTTTCTTCTGCCTGCTCCTCTCCTTCCAAAGGTTAGTACCTCTGGACTCCACAAGTATCTCCTCCTCAACTCTTCTAAGCCTTGACTTACTCCACAAACATAGCTTCATTAGGGCTGGGGTTTTAACAGCTCATGAGCTTCATATCCAGCAGGCTTCACAGACACTCTGCTAAGACTTGTGGTTGCAACTTTTCTTCATGCGCTCGTGGACACAGATTTAGAATTAAATGCATTTACATTTGGGAATACACTTAGCAGTGATGTATCCTTCAAGCAGGACAGTAGGTATGATCAGGTACAAATCCATGCATTTTACTAAAAAGTGAGAAAACAAACTTCTGACTGCATGCTGAAGTACCACATGCCATTTATTTCCACTTCAATACTGAAGAAAGTTTAAATGTTAGAAAACAAAATTTCATTCTGTTAACTAGCATCTCAATTGCATCCCAAACACCAGCTATACAATGAATCATCACAGCAGCCTTGCATTCCCAGAAGAGCTGTCACAAAGATAGAAAATGAATAAATGAGTATCTTTGCTGTTACGTGTTGTTGCTCCTGCTGCCCCACTTCATTAGGGAAGAAATCAAAACACACAAAAGAAAAGTCATTAATTCTTACTCCTAATCCCTTTCAATATAAATCACCCTTTTTCATGCATTGTATAACTTTTGTCCTATAGGTTTACACAGATAACACAACATATAAATATAGAGAAGTCATATCACAGTAGAAGTCATCAAATGGGTTTCAAATAACTCTAACAGAAGATTTGTATTTTTCCATTCCTAGTGGCATTGTCAATTTGCATTTTCATTCTCCTCTGTCATTTTTGTTCCTCCACTGACTTTTAAAATCAACATTTTTCTTCCTTTGTCTTGAATTTGTTTCAGACTAAATAAGGAAATGCACTCGATCTGTGCCATGCATAATATATAGGGCTCATAAACAGCAACATTTCAGGTTTTCAAAGTTGCAGTGAAACAAAGAGAACACTTCAAATACCTGTTTTGACATACTTTCTCATTCTCAGCAACAACACACAGGCTCACAGCCTCAATACACATGAACACCTATTTCAAACTAAAGAGAGAAGATTTTAAAAATTAGTTTTGTGCATATCATAAAAAATTGAAAGCAGGAAACTTAATGAGATGTCTGCAGCATATTGTTCATGTTTCTAGTTCTTTAATTCCATCAAAATGGAAACTAGTGTGAAGTAAATTGTATTTACACAGTAGAGAAAGTAATACAAAATTTGAAAAAAATTAAAAAAGCATTGTAGAATCCATTGAAAGACAGGTGCAGATGAAGAACAGCAGTGTAAATAACATTCTCTCTATCTTGATTTTAGCATTTTATGTATCATTAATTTTTAATAGATTCTGTGCATGTTAGCTGTCAAAAAACAAATATAGATTTAAAGCTCGTCTCTCTTATCTAATCCACATTAGAATATCTAACACTCAAGTTCTTTCAAATCCTGAAGCCAATACTATGATAAATACAAACCAACAATTCATGAGACATCTTCTAACTTGTTCACTGCAGTTCCCTGGTACTCACCCTTAAATTAAATTAAGAGGAGAATTGTCTACTAAGGAGGATCAATTTATCAATTTGTTTGGTAAAGGTAATGAGAAAACAAAATAAACATCTCCAGCTGTGCTAGCAAGATATGGAGACCTTACTAATGAATGTCCAATAGCAAAAAGAAAAGAAAAATTTAAAAAAATATTTGCATAGCTGCTGTCTTGGCCAAGTTCAGTAATCCTTTTCCTTGGTGTTTTACAGAGAATTGAATGCTAGCCAATTCATTTTATGAAGAAGGGCAACACCAAAATTGAGTTTTGGACAAACAGGATTAAAAGGTAGCAACAGTATTTTACAGTGAAAGAGGATTAGACATTGTAGGAATTATTTTCTAATAAGTTATATGGTCTTCTGGCTGGACTGAGATGTTATTACATGTGTAAATTACGCATATAGAACTAATTTAAACAATTTATTTGTTGTCAGTCACTGATTTCCATTAGTAAGACATTAAGCATAAACATAAACATAGCAAAAAGCAGTAGGGAAGCTTATGGCTGAAGGCTGCAGAGACCGAGGGACGAAGTATTATAACTTTGTCTCTACTTAGCTAAAAAGGACAAGAGAGCAAAGAAAGAAAAAAAAAAAAAAAAAATCATCATTTAAAATATGCACAATCACATACTTGAAGAGTCTCTCAAGTAAGTATCTAAATCTGGATTCAAGACTCAAGACGACTTGTAGAAAGAAAAAGATTAGAGAGTCTTCTGGAGTTAACTGCCCCATTTCTGCCAATTTTGTATTGACTCTGAAACAACCAATTGATGGGTTTCCATCAGGTTCTCAGGCAGTCCTCTAGCAGTGATATTGAGGAGAGTATTGATGAAAAGAGCTGATAAAATAAATAACAAAGGGAAAATTATATAATTCCTTGAAAAATGATTCTTTTTAGATGACCTGGAATATTTTTAGAACAAATGTAATAATAAGAGTCTTAACTCATGCCTATGGCTCAATTCAGTTGATTTTTTTTTTCCTATTGAGGATTCATTAAATCTTTGATTAGGTTAGGTAATTACTTCAGGTAGTTTTCCTAAGACACAAAAGAAAATTATATAAGTGATTAAAGAATTAGTTATTTATGGCTAAAGGCCAACTTTTGAAGGCAGTCAGAGGGAAGACCACAATTACACTGTACAAAAAAACATGCACATTCTCCTATAGTCAGGTTTGCTTGGGTGGTTACAGCACACCCCAGTTAAAAATTTAGTGCAGTCTGAATGCCTCTTAAATAATAAATAGGGAACATCTTCCTAACAAGAGCTCTGTGTTGTTCTGTCTCTTTTCTGAGTGAATGATTCGCATTTTTCAGCTCCCTTTCCTCATGGTATCTCAGTATCTAGACATCTGAACACAGCTACAATGAGGACATCTGGGGGTCAACAGTGCCTGCTCCAGAAGTTCAGCTAGGAACAGTGCAAATACATTTCCTACTTCATTGCACACTGTTTTAATTTCTTCCTTAAATAATTTTAAAAATGTAGTTGGAATTCATTTGTTTAAACTCTTAAGAGTGTACAAAATAATGCAGACATCATTTTTGGAAAGTGCCAAAGAATTAGATTATGATACCTAAATAATGTAAAAGTATGTGGTCATTACATTTAAAAAAAAAAGTGGAAACAGCTAAAGTTCAGGGGGGGTTTTGTTATTATTTCTGTGGTCTTTCATTTCTGAAAGAAAAACAATTATAGCCAAAAATTACCTCATGAAACAGAGTCAGGAGTCTGCACTGAAACTGTACCATTAATAAGAAGACATTCCAGGTTCTGTCTAGCTCTAGTTCAGATGTTTTACCTGAAAAAGTTTTGAGAAGTCATCTTTAGATGGACAGAATAGCACATGGATGCACCAAGAAACAAGGATAATTAACTGAACTAATAATTTTGTGCGTTTTAGGGATAAAGAAATAAATATATTTTAAAAATTGAAATAAATATTAAATAACTACCAATTCCTTTGCAGCACAAAATGAGTCACAAAAAGGAACAGAGTGGTAAAACATTTTTCTTTTTTCTTGCTCTTCATCATCCAGATGGATCCTGGAATACCTATTCAAAATAACTTTTTCTCAACTGAAAGGTAATATAGGAATGAGCTTCAAGATTAACTTTTTTTCTTTAGCATCTTAACAAGCCTTATAAATACTGAGTACCTTGACCCTGAATCTCTTCACTGTAGCAAGATTTAAAGTTTGTGATATTCTGAGAAACAAGTTGTCTAAACCACTGTCAATTAAACAGTTTTAAAATAGGTTCATATCTTGCAGAAAACTCATCAACAGGGTAGTTAGCAAAGGTTCACAGTAAAAATAAAGCAAGCTACAGCAAAAAAGTATAATGAATGAAATCAGCCAAATGTCTTTCCTCCCTTGATTCCTTCTTAATGCTTTCATTTATGAGCTAGATAATGAAGGACTTTTCCTGAATTTGAAGTCAATATGAACACAGGAGGTAGGAGAAAGGTGCACAATGTGCCTTCACTGTTGCCAGGAAGGATGTGATTTAAAATTTCTTTTAATTTATTTTTTAAGAATTGAAGCTACACCCTGAATTATGGATAGGATGTAATTCTTTAATGGGAGGAGAAATTTTTTATTAGGCAAGAATAATCAGCCATGCAAACATAAGCACTTAGAAATGGAATAGCAGGTCTGTAGGAAAAGATGTGTGGGTTATAAAGGGAGATTTATTTGAAGCATGTGGAGACAGGATAATTATACCCAATATGTGCTAAAAGCTTCCATAATAATAAGACATCGTATGTGCTCCACATTCACTCAAGATGGAACAAGAAATAAACAAATTAAACTCTATTAGGAAAGTTTCATTTCCAGTGTCAGTTGAAAAGAATTCTAAAATTAGAAATCAATTTAGATGCTCCTGATTCTCATGGTACTGGTAATTTTAAAGAACAAAATAAATAAGAAAAGGTTGGTTTGGATTTGGCCTTGCCTTGGGGGAGTGAGTTAGGGTCAATGACTTCTTGAGGTAACACTGAACCTTATCTTTTAGGATTATCAACTAAACTCTCTGTCCTTAGCCCTGCACATTTCTGTTGGAGACAGCTCAATATTTTGCTTCATTGACAAATAAATCACCATCTTTTCCTACCTATAAACTGGCAATGTGCTGAAATATGAGTTTCAAATGCCATTTATGTTATTTGTCCTCCTGGTGCATGTTTAATGGCCACTGCCACTAATGCTATGCAACAACAACTTATTATTACAATCTCTGGAGAGCAAAATGCCAAGAACTTTAACAGCTTTAAGCCTAGAATCAGCACAAGGCTGTCATTGCTTCTTCCATCATTTTAATTTTTGCAAAGTATGAGAGAAAATTCTCCTGCCTCGTTTGATGTGTGTCATCAACTGCAAAATCAGAGCAAACTGCAGTTTTCATACCCTGGAAACCAGCATGTCAGGAACTGAGCTGCAGTCATCAGTTAAATTAGCTCCAAGCACGCTGGGCTGCTGTGCTCTCATAGTATTAATTTTTCATAAACAGAAGTTGTTACGAAGAATACAAGCCATTCTAACTTAGAATAATTTCTTCATCTCTTCTTTTTGTCTTAAGGTTTTTCATTTGTAGCTTGCATGTTCCACTACTTGGAACAACATAAAGCCAGCATAATTATTAGTTTGCATGTGAGAGCCCAATATGCCACTTAGCCAGGGTCTTCTTGAAGGGAAATTGAAATTATATGGCAAGACTTTTACCTTGTTGATCAACTGTTGTTATATGCCCAGTAATGAAACATTTTTTTAATGCTTAATTATGGACATGCCAATCAAGACCACAGCTAGAGATAAATAACTCTTGCACTTCATGATAAATAAAAAAAAACAAACCAGAAAATAATTAAAATATAAAAGATCCTTGGTATATTTATAGATAAATCATTATAAAGCAGGTTTTCAGAAAAAGACATGGGGGTCCAGCAGATAGCAAACTGAAGAGGAGTTGCCTCTTCACTGTCCCTTTGCAATGAGCAAGGTCAAGCACTTCCTCTTTTTTTACTAGCAAAAGTGTGATCAGGAGGCCCAGGCAAGTGATTCTCCCCTTCTGTTTCTCTGTACTTAACTTAAAACTTTCCAATATATGAAAGACACTGACATACTGGAGCATGTTCAGCAGATGACCACCAAGACAAGTCATCAGTGCTTCTCATGATCTACAAAGGAAGGCAGAAAACTTGATTTTTTCATCTTGAAGAGCCTCAGGAGAGAGCTTATTACTCCCTAGAACTCCCCACAGCTGGAGCATGTTGTAAAGAAGCAAATGGTCTCTTCTCAGAGGTATGCAGTGAAAAGAAAAGGGGTAAACAGGCACAAACTGGAACAATCATTTTCACTGTGGTATTAAAAAGAGAAAAGTATATAAAATTAGAGAATGGTTTGGGTTGGAAGGACCTTTAAGTTCATCTAGATCCAACCCCTTTTCCATGGGCAGGGACATCTCGTACTAGGCTCAGAGCTCCATCCAGCCTAGCCATGAACTCTTCCAAGGGTGTGCCCATCCCCATCTGCTCTGTGAAACCTCTTCCATTGCCCCAGCACTCTCACAGTAAATAATTTATTCTAAATATCTATTCTGAACCCACTCTCTTACAGTTGGAAGCCATTTCCCCTTGTCCTGTCACTGCATGTCCTCGTAAAAAAGTCCCTCCCCAGCTCTCCTGTACTCCTCTCTAGGTACTGCAAGGTGCTCCAAGCTCTCCTGGGAACCTCCTCTTCTCCAGGCTGAGCAGCCCAACCCTCCCAGCCTGTCCTCATGGGAGAGATGCAGAATGGCAGGATTTGTCCAGAGACATTGTGAATACTCAATCCATGTAGATTGTCAGAGCTCGCCAGGACAAAATTTATCAACTTGATCAACATGGACCTGCTTTGAGCAGAGTTTTGGACTGAAAGTGTCTTCTGCTATACATTACCCTTTTTCTCTATGCTATATAATGTGCATTTTATTATATGCAATCATGCACATAATATTTTATTATATTTTATTATATTTTATTATATTTTATTATATTTTACTATATGCAATATTTATTACATGCAATTATATACAATCTTTAACTCCTTGAAATCTGGGAGAAGGTTTCCACAAAATATGTTTATGAGGAATGTCTGGTTTTGATCATTAATCTTCAAAAAAGAAAGTTTCTCATTTAGCTCTTCTAGTTAAAACCTGTTCTGAAGGGGCATGAGGTGAATTAGCGCATTGCAAAATGCTTTGTCTCTCAGGTTATTCTTGTATTTTCAAGATTTTCTGCCATGATGATGACTTCTAAGCTTCCTATTTCTCCTTTTTTGACTCTCCATAAGATTAAATACCCTAGACTGAGTGAAAACATCTATTGTAAGAATGATTTGACTTCCATTCTCGAGAACAACAAAGAAAGGGGACGGATGCCTTCAATTAAGCCTTGTTAATGACAACTCCATTATTGAAAAACAATGAAAAGTGGCAACATCAGCTTGAAAGAATGAGTTTTAAAAAAACTCTCAACCCTGGCACATTATTCATCAGTCACTTCTGAAAATGAGTTATTACAATCAAATATCACTGAATCCAAAAGATTAAATCTAATCACTGAGAAAAATTATACTCTGGTTTACAAGATTTAGCCTTTTAAAAGTATTCCTACTGCACAGTGGAAAATTATATATATAAATACAAAACTTATACCATTTCTCCAGAGAATTACTTGCATAATACAATACAAATAGAATGTATTTAAAGAAAGAATTGAATTTAATATCTCTATAATCTTGAGATGAAAATGCACTAAATAAACCCCTCTAGTACAAAGTTGCTGAAGACTTCCTGGGCTTCAAACTAGAAAATGTTTATGCAAAATTAAATTTCAGTTTTCTATTCACACTTTAAAACATAAACACTTGTCAGTGTTACAGTATTAAACTGCCTTTTTCACAGCTCTGAAAATAGCAAAGTAATGTTCCTCATTCTTTTTGAATATCACTTGATGCTTTGCAATTCTTGCCTATCACTCCTGATTTTTAACTGTTTGAAAATCTAAGATACGCAGATGAGAATATGTGCAGAAATTAAGTAATGCTGCACGTTTTTTAAAAACCACAGAAACTACCTTCCATCAATGAAATTCTGGAGTTCATGAAGTTTTCAATGAAACAAACTTAGCTAGACATGCATGCAAATCTCAGACATCATTCACTAGTAAAAGATTTTTATATCAAACTTCAACATAATCCACTGAAATTTGTAGCATTTCCTAAATAGGATTTTCCAAGAAACCTAAGGGATTTGATTTCATGTTTCTCACTGAAACAAGAATGGAACTGTTCAAAAAACAAAAACTTGATGATGCAGACAGATACCTTTGAAAAGTGTTTGAGAGAGACTGGGGACCCTCCTGGAAGCTGCACAAAGGACAAGGATTCAGAAGAATGCAGATGAAATTGGGAACTGAAATTCTCCAACCTAAAAATTCAGATTCTCAAAACATTGATGTGCTTCCACATAAGCCTAGAAATGTCTGAAATGTAGCATTGATAACATAAAAACCAATAAAGTTGCCAAAGTACCTAAAATATCTATTTCTTGACAACTGCACCATGACAACTGTCAGCTAGTGACTTACACGAGAATCACATGCTAGAAAAAGACCATTCCCTTCAAAACTGCTCTGAAACAGAGAAAACTCAGGAAAAGAGGAAGTGACATAATATTTGCTACAAGTATTTGACTTCAGAAGTTTATTGGAAGTTATTTGCATTTCCATGTCAAAAAAAGTTTAATCATCACTTTAAACTTTTGCCTTCAAACACCAGAGGACTGCACTTCAGGGCAGCACATTCATACACGGCTGAAAGACGGCGAGGGTTTCATGTCACTCAAATCAACTTCTCCAGCTGATTGATAGATGCCCCAGAGATACTCCAAAGGGATCTCTGTCACACACTGTCTTAATCCACTGTTGGGATCGGATGATGCAGGATCATTGAAAAGAGTTAAGAGAGAAAAACTTCTCCTAGCTTGGTGCAGAAAGCAATGATCTTTACCAAGAACCTGTTCCAAAGAAGCACTTTATACATGCTCATTTACCTGCCATTTTGATTCATCAAGTTACTTCAAATTCAGCCTTCAGGTTATGAACATATTGTGGTCATTAATTTTCCAAAGTTCCCTGTTCCTGGAAGCTGAAATCCTTCAGCTCAGGAGCTCACTGGATGGGAGCAGCAGCAGCAGCTCCTTGTGCTCTTTAGCTTGGTCAATCTGCCCTAACTAACTTCTAGGAGAAGTAGCCTCAAAATACACATGAATGTAGCACTCCTTAACAGCTGCTCTTGGACATAAGATGGCAGACAGGTACCATAGGAAACCTTAAATTCTTTCTTTTCCTTAGCAACACACTTATGTAAGGTCTATTGGTGAATTATCAACATTCAAATTTCCTGAATAATGAAATTACCTTTTCCAGCAGAGCTGTGCAATGCTACATTTTAGACACTTCCAATACTGCTGTGAATAATAAAAGATCCTTGGAAATGTTTCATGTCTTTCTGTCACATTTGAGTTCCCACCCTTCCAGAGGGTATTATCATTCCTTCTTTGTTGTTGCTGCTGAATATTTTGGGAATTTTCCATCTTTGCAGCTCTTAGCTTTTCCATGAGCTTTGCAGCAAACTCCATCCCCATCCCACCCAACATCAGGATAAACACTAAAGGGTCTTGATCCAGACAGTACGCTGGTACAATTCATAAAGTCCACGGAAATGAGACCTTTTACAAGTCCATTGTTCTGACTATAGGACAAAATGTATAAAAATTACTCAGATTACTTCAGCACTGACTATCTGTTTAACAAATCACTTAAACACACGCAAGTGTTTGGCTGAGCACAGAGGTGCTTTACTGACTTATAACTTCCAGGGCACAGGAGAAGCACAGACATAATTAACCTGCCAAACCTGCACTGACCTTCTGCTCCTGAGATTATTAACTTTAAACTGCTTCTTTGTCAAGAAACATCAATTAACTTACCACAGGAAGCATAGCCGGGGAAACTAAATCTCTCCTTTAATGGTTTGATTTTCTCTGTTAGTTTCTGTTTCCAGCTCACAGCCCAATAGAAGAAATTCCCTCAGTGCTTGATGTTCACCTGAATGCATCAATTAAAAGAGACGTCTCCTGTTTCTGCTCCTTATTAACTTCCAGTGGGCAGCAGCCCAGAAGACAAGAGGATAAAACCTTCCAGAAGAGTGAAAAACTTTAAAAATACACATAATATTAGATTTGGACCCACTCTATGCAACTCATCAAGCATGATGTCTGGAGTAATTTCAAATAATTTGTTACCCTTCTTATCCTGGGACAGAGGCATCACACTAGCACTACCCTCTTGGAAATAAACAACTTTAAGTTTAGCATTTGGATGCATCTTTACAACAGCCTGTAGGAACAAATTTAAGGCTGGTTCTTTTTTTTGCTTTGGCAATTGCCAATAATTGAAGTTTTTTGTCAATTGCCAAAGCATACAAGTAATCTAGGAACAGTTTGGGAAGTGGCATTAAACCCAGAGTTTCACACACTGAACTAGCCTTGATCACTGGAAAAATATGGAATCAAAAGCCAGTATAAAATCTTTCAGATGAAAAAAAAAAAAATTAGTAGCCAGTCTGGGATAATGTGGATCATTCATCATATCCATATTAGAGATTAAAGCATTGGATTTTGCAGCTTTTACAAAAGTGGTTATACTGGGTAACTCCAGTAAAGCTTCTTACTTACATCAGTATCTTTTTAAAAACATTATGATTACATAATCTTACAAAGCTCTTGGATTCAGCTGCACCTTTATTACACATATTTCTTCTTATTCACTCACAACTTTTCAATGACATGACATAAAATATTTGTTTTATCAAAAGTAGTGCTCTGAAAGTCCATATTTAGGACATTTCACTTTAAACACTGAGTATTTAAATAATACCCATGTCTGGGTTACAACCAATGTTTTAGGGAGGGTTGCCAAGCCCTCAGAAATGGTAAAATGTATCTATTCTGTTGTTAACTGCTTAAAATAATGAAGGTGAATGAAAGGTATTGATCAATGAAACATAAATTTTGCTTACTTTTATGTTGTATTAAAACTCTTGAGAAAAGTTTGCAAGGTTTGAAAAAACAGGATTTCTGAAAAGAGGTGAATTTAAATTTTAAAAGCTGGTAGCTTCTGAATAATATTAATTTCTTACTTAAACATGTTATTATTTAATAGAAAATAAAGTCTAAGAGATGGGAAATCCCTCTGAGTGCATACTCTTTCATGGTCCTTGACTACTCATTTTTAAATAGAGATGACATCAAAAAATTAAGCTCAAAATATAGTTAGATGTCAGACATTTCTTATAATCTGTCATCAGAGATGCACAATGATCAATGCTGTACATTTTAATGGCTGAGATTTTCCCTAGCTTAGATTTTCCATTAAAATTGTGAGAAACAGTGGAGACAATAAAAGACCCGTCCTCTGACAAATTTAAAATTTAATTAATTTTGCCCAAAATTAGACCATTTTGTAAGAAAGAATGATAGCAAGACAGGGAAAGCACATGTTTTATACAACATATTTGTGTCTTTTTTTCATGTTTTAATGACATTGGATGTAGTCTCAGTTGCATACCTCTGTTGTTCACATTTTTCCATTGAACACAAATGTTATGTACAGCTCAATGAAACATCAATTCAAATGAATATTGAAAAAACTGGTCTCAGAAATTTAGAGTGAAAATTTTTTCTATTAAATCTACCTTTTCTTCATTTCTATTTTACAATTTAAGAAAGGAAAAAAAAAACAAACCAAATCACAAAGAAAAACTGAAGGAATGTATTTTATGCATGCATGAGCAAAAAGTAGGATTTATTATGAAAATCTTAAGCAGTTTCTATTAATCTAGTTATCATAACCCAGTCAATTCCTTTATCCTTATTATCACAAGTATTTTCAGGTTGCAAGGAGATATCTAAACCAAAAGCTAATACAGGAGAAGGTATTTGAAACCCACTGACATCTTGCAAAAAAAGGTACTGCTGATATTTCAAACTCCAAAACACCATGAATGGCTCTGCTGGCTGGAGATGCCTACCCTCCAGTTGGATATGCTGAGCATGAAAGTGTATTCTGAGACTCCCACTAAAGTTTCATCTCAAAGTGACTGCCTCTTCCTGAACTGCAACCAAGTTATTTAACATCATCCTTCCGCAGAAAATTTTGTGCTATGAGTCATATAATCAACTTGCTTTTTTTTTTACAAAAAGAGCCCATGGAATCAGCAATGTGCCACCTTGCATTGCCGCATCTGGCCATTTCCAGATGAAAGAGGCAGCAAACCCGTGCCCAGCTCACAGACCATAAACACCTTAAGCGGCATGGGAGATATCTTAGAAGAAAGCAGTACTTTGTGCAGTTATTTAAATTTATTCCAAGTATCTCTTTCTAACCATTACTGCTGGATCACTTTAAAGTGCAGTTCAAAATCAGAAGCAAAAAACATCCCTTACATCTCACAGATAGGAGCCATCACAGTCCTTTTCTACAGAAGTAAGCATTTTGATATTCAGTATTTCCCTTCTACAAAGTGATTGCAGTCAATATTTTGTATGTTGTGTGTAACATCACTCATTGCATACACTAATATTTTGAATTTATTTTTAACATAATAATAAGCAGCATAAGCATACACTTTTACAGAAGGTATAAAAACAATTGAGCTGTTTTTCCATAATCCAACACACCCTAGTTAGGTACAGTTAGGACGACTGTCAGCTAACTGAAGAGCTACAACAAAATAAGCAGTTTCAGACTGATTGTTAAATAACTGCTAAATTCAACATCACACATCTCAACAGTCTGAGGTCATCTGGCAGCATAGCATCATGAAACTCAAATGTCAATCAAGTTCCAAGCCTATTTGCTAAGGGGGGCTGAGTGAGTCAGAATTTTTCTGGTTGTTTGCATTTAAATATTATATATGATCCAGTTACTGGTATAGAAGCGATACCACATTTGACTTCTTCAAAATGGTAATAAAATGGAATTAAAAGAAACAAGCCTTAGTAGTAATCACAAGATTAACTTAGTGAAATTCCATGTCTACATATTAAAAACAAAAAAAAAGAGAGAAAAGAGTGTTCTTTGGTGATTTTATAATCAGATTTCTGTCAAGTGGAGGGTCCCTCTTTCCCCCTAGTAGTTGTCACTAAATTTTGGACCAGAGGGGTGTTTCTCATCTGAGGAAATCCTTACCACCACCTGAAAATTCCTGAAAACAACCTGAAAACTCAGTTCCTCCATCTAATTATCATTCAGTACATGGCAAAGCCCTCTTTAGCCTATAGATCAGGTATCCCAGATACTGGATCTTTAAACAATTTGGAACCCAACAGCAGCAATCCAAAGAAATTTCTATATGAGTTTTCCCATCTATGAAACTGTGAAATTAAGGCTGTGAAGCTATCTACAGAACTGATGATCCTGGTCCAGAATTCACAGCTATTCCTAAAAATGAACCCAACTAACTTTCATTTAAATTTCTTGAACAAACAATCATCTTTAAAATCAGCTCTTGTATTGTTTAGTCATAACAGGTGAATTAATTCTGGGAGTCTCGAGGCCAGATTTAATTCATCATCCTGAGGCCAGTCATTGAGGTCTTTCTTGTGTTGCACGCGTGTGCTTTTCCTTTTTGGGCAGTGAATATTCTTATAATAACGCCAAGGGAAAATCTCCAGAAACAACATTATTATATTCTTATTTCATAGATTATTATACTTTACAATATATTCAGGGTTTTTTTTTAATTTATTTTAGTTCTAATTCTTCCAATGGACTTACATAAGTCCTCACTTTTTTTCATCTTTATATGTGAAGCTCAGGCTGTTAGCATCCTAGGAGCTCCTGAATAATAGTCCATTAAAAAGGAAGGAAAAAAAACTCAAACACTAAGACAAGGATTATCTTGGGGTTTTATTGCTACATTTTCCTTCCAAATAACCACTATGCTGTCTCTGAAAAACTCCATTTTTTATTAATTTGTTCCATGAAAATGAGCATTTGTGCTGCATATGTGCTTTCGCTTGGCCTGGCTTCATCCCGATTTCTCTGGCTAGCTTCCCATACAAGTCACAACTTTCTTCCTAAAATTGGTTTAAAAGTGATGATCTCTGGTTTTAAAAGCTCATGGCAACCCAGCTTCCAACTGCCAGGCTCCTGCTGCTGGCTGAGCTCCATCCTCTGCAGTTCAGGAATGCTCAGAGGCACCAAGGCAGGAGTGCTGTCCCCAGAGCACATCCACAGAGTCATCACACTTTTATTGGGCTGCTTACAGGGGCCCAGCCCGGGTGGCAGGTCCATCCCTTGAATGGGACAGGATGAGTGCTTGAGGTGAAAAGACTCACAGTGTGCATGCTCCCCCACCCTGCTTACCTCCTACACACCTTCATTCCCCATTGCTGCAAGATTTTTCTCTCAATTTTAGCACGTCTGTAAGGAAAATTTCCATGAAATTAAAAATTTTTTAGTCATTTTTTAATCATCATGCATTAAAAACATAACATTTCTACTTCTATCGATTTATTCTTTGTTCAAAGTAATGCTCAACTTTAGAAATACATCCTGCAGGCAACATCATAATCTCACTTGCTAATTATATGGATGAGAAGAAACACATTTCATTTTCCTGATATATTGGTTCTTTGGCAGCATCTCTTACTGGGGCAGTTTGAGAGAAAATCAGCAAAGTTTCCAGACTAACAACATAGCACTCCCTATTATCCACTCCCTTTGTCTTCTTGGGGCAGAAGGGGAGGAAGAGGAGTTGAGGATGAAGAAGTGAAACTGAGCCTGGAAGCAAGGGTGAAGGTATTTTATTTTTGTCTTTATTTCTAATAATCAAAAATTATTTTATTGTTATTTCAGGCTTATTGTGAAAACAAAAACAATATTTCATGACACGATTTTAACACTTGTGGTTTATGGGCTCCACAAGTGTTAAAATTGTGTCCTAAAATGTTGCAAGACAAACACTATAAAATGTAAAAAACATTCAAAACCTGTCCAAAATAAATGTCTATTAGGTAAAGAACTATAATTTATTACTTTTGAAATTTTTAATCCTTCCTATCCCTTTTAACATTTATTCAGAAAGTTGCTACAACTTAGAGAAAATTGAAACATTTTTACATTTGTTATCTTTCCACTGTTAATAAGGAGGACTGAATAAGAGATAAACAAGTTATTTCTCTCAGAGATGGTGTTACCCCACAGAAGTTGCTGGCAGTTTCAAAAGACAAAGACACCATGAAAAGACCAGGAAAAAAAGAGCTTTCTCTGAATGAATGAAAAGCTCCAGTTTGAAGATAAAACTCATTTAGATTAGTTACAAGTCTTCAGCCTACTGAACACAACATATTAACTCATATGCACCAACATTTGACACCTGCAAGTAGATGAGTGTCTTAATCTCTGAGATACTTAAATTTATCTCAATATATCCATATATTAGGAACCAAGGTTCTTCTGATATATCAAAAAGATGGAACCTTCTGTTGTCACATGGGCTTCAGTTTATCCTCTATATCAATATCGACTTATCAAAGTCTATTCAAGTTCTTATTAAAACCAGGAGAAAGGTCAAAATTACCTCTCTTTCACTCACTAACCAAATCCAGTTCTTGTTCCTGCTGTACCTAATGCTGTTTATATTTCTCACTTCTAGGCAAAAGTAATAAATATAGCAAATAAACTTTGCATAAAGGAAGCCAAAGTACCAAGAGACTATTGTGATGAGAAGAGGCTATAATATGATTTTATTTCAAAGATGGACAGTGTTGATTAAAAGGGAAAGGAAAGCAGTATATTTACCTAAATAATTATTCTTTATGTTAATAGCACCATTAATTCACATGTTGATATGACAGTTTCATATAACCTATCAGGCTGAGTGAGTTTCATTGTCAGACAGTCCTTGTGAATATATCTAGTTTTGCATCACATGTTGTAAAAAAAAGGCAACAAAATTTGTCATTAATTAATTTGGGGCTGATTTTGGCTTCTCCAGCCCCAAATCTAAATCAGATTTGGGGTGTGCCCTCGCCATTACCTGCAGCACACAGTGACACAGAAAATGGTGTCCAGAAAGCAGCCTGCACTGCAGACCATGAGACACAGGGTGCCAAACAGCACCCAGGGGACAGGGATGAGAACTGGCTGGAAAATCACCTGCTTGATCTGCTGCACCACACATTCACCAAGTGTGTTACACATCACCGAGTGCCTTTAGGGGTTTCTTTCTTTCCTAGGGAGTCATTGTGATCATTCTTCTCCTTGACCCTATATAGAGTCCACGCAGCTTTGCTGCAACTTCCTGTGGCAGCAGCTCAAGAAAGGCAGGAGGTAAGTGCTGAGAATGTCCAAGGTGGCTTCACATGCATTTATGTAAGCACACTGAAACTGCTAGAATGCTTCACAACAAGAACAAACACAGGCAGTGTAACTCTATCCACCATATCTCACCAGAAGAACTAGGAGGTTATAGAATAAAGCATAACTCCTTCCAAAAATATGATTTTATATCCTTTATTCTTTTTTTTTCTCTTCACACACAGTCAAGAAATGTGATTATAGTAATGAAGCTTTCAACAAAATTGTTAACAGCACATATGAAAAGTCAAAGCTTCTCCTCTTTACATATTATTTCTTACTACAATTTCTGAAACATTATATACATCACCAGAAGTAATTTCATAAAGCTTTTATGGAATGAAATTATTTTACTCTTGAAACTTGAAATATTTCTATTGTATTTCATGACAAGTTAGAGGCAAAAGATTTCTAGCTCATATAAACTGAAATTATGTCATATTTCTTATAATGTGTTTTGTTAGCTTTCATTTTGGTAGACTCACTAAATTCAGATACTGATGTTTGCTTGTAAATTTATATGATAATGGTTCAAAATCCCTGCAGAATGATCAATTTATTTACTATTGTTTATCTAATTCAGAATTAATTAGCAATATATTTTTTTCATTCTTCCCATATGTTCCTGAAAAGATCATCTTTCAATTACTGAACAATGATTAGATGGGCCTCATAAAACTGCATTTTTCTTGAATCATTTCTTTCTGAAGTGCCTATGTAAATAAGTGGCAAAGACGAGGAGATATATAATTGATCCTTGTAAAGACAATGCTTGAAGAAATGTAGAAGAGGAGCAGAAGAAAAACAACAGAGCTTTACTTACACTTACAATCACCAAGCTCTCAGACAGACCTGTTGGTATGAAAACTGCTAACATTATTCCTGGACCCTTTACAGGAATAACCTAGGCAGGCGTGATCAATGCGCAGTTAAGCGCCATTCTAAAGATACCAAAGTAGCTCACAGGACCCTAGAATATCCTGAGTTTGAAGGGGCCCACAAAGATTATTGAGTCCAACTCCCAGCCCTGCCCAGGACACCCCAACAGTCACACCATGTGCCCGAGAGCATTGTCCAAATGGTCCTTGAGCTCTGTCAGGTTTGGTGCTGTGAGCACTGCCTGGGAAGCCTCTTCTCATGCCCAGCTACTCTCTGGATGAAGAAACCTTTCCTAATATCCAACCTAAAAGCTCCAGATACAGCTCCAGCTGTTCCCCAGGGTCCTGTCACTGCTCTCCAGGGGTGAGATCAGTGCCTGCCCCTCCTCTTCCCCTGACAAAGAAGCACAAACCCCAGGTAGGTCTCCCTCAGCTTCCTCTTCAGGTTGAAGAAATCAAGTGACCTCAGCTAATACTCATTCACAACCCAATGTGTTTCTCACTAAAAAGGAGTTCAACTAAAATGTTAGCTTCACCACTTTAATGGAAGTGTTTTCTTGACAATTGTCAAGGCTAGAATATGTTTCTTCTTAATTCCTGAAGTAAATGAAATATTTTTCGGGAAGTGACAATTAGTCACTGTTAGATTCGGTACACTGTAGCACTATTTTTGAAATGTCTATTCAATTTTCTGAACTCTGTACAAAGTACTTTTAAGGCACAAAACCATAAGCAATTCACTATGTAAAAGAAAAGATGGATTTAGAGAGAGGAGAATTTGGAAGCCATTTGTGTTGTCTCTCATGGGCTTCCCTTTCCTAAGCAATAAGGAAACACTTAGAGAGCAGGTTTTAAGCTGGAGAAAAAAACAAAACAAAACCCCACAAGCTACTTCTCTTCTAAATGTTTCTAAATTATTCTCAGTTCTTGCAAACACAGAAACAAGTGTGTGTTTGTGTGTGTGTGTTTAATCTTTTGAGCTAAAATTATTCCCTAGATGCACATTTCCTTTAAATATTTCTCCTTTATTTGCAGTGCATAGAAAACACCAGCTCCCTTGATGTTTCCAGAGAACAGGTAAGAAATATTCTGAAGAAAATCTCCCATCCTGAGCTAGTAGGCACTAAGTATCCTTCTGTTTGTTCCTTAAGCCTTTTGCAAAAAAATATTGAAGACATCTTGGCACAGGAAGTCTTAATTTGGTCTCTTTAATCTCTCTTCTAGAAGGAAAAAAGTGTGATACAAATGATATAAAAATGTTCCTCTTTATAATTATTTTTTCATCATTCAAAAGGAAGCTCAGTACTGAATGGATATTAAAAAGTGACATGCAGTATCTGGCTTAAGGTTACAAAGATAAACAGAGCTGTATTCACTGCTGCTGCTTATCAAATTATGCCAAGAATGTAAAAAACTCAAAACACCCAGAATCCCAAATCACTCAGCTCCTTCTCCCTCAATGGGCCACACACATTCAGACATTAAATGAAATCTCAGCCTGTCATTTTTCAGTGCAGAACACAAGGTTTTGCAGTACCTGACCATCAGCCACACACACATACAGGGCAGAGACAGAAAACACAAAGCCTTCTTGCTCCACCAGCAATCCAACATGCTCTCAAAGGTACAATGTTCAAATAATTTTAATTTCACAGAATTGCAACAGAAGGCACAGTGAAAGTGGTGCATACCCCCTGACCATGCACATGTGATGGTATTTATAGGTATAGCTAAGGTTACACAATTATCATCTCTAATGCCTTAATCATCATCATCATCATCATCATCATCATCATCATCATCATCATCATCACCACCATCTATATATGAACATACTTTTGAAACTTCTGAAAAAAATCAACGAAAATTTCTCATCACCTTCTTATGCACCATACTCAAGAAGGATTTCAAAAAAACCCGTTCATTTTTTCTTCTGCAACCCAACACAGGCAGATGGCAATGGATCAGGGCTCGAAGGAAGAGAGCCCCACCGGCAGGTAACCTGTCACAAGGTATCTAACCTGCCCTTCTGTCCAGAAATTATCCCCCTCCATCCTTCCACAATTAAGCTGCTTCTGCTTTCCAAGGGAAATGGAATGTTTATCTGCAAATGGACTTGACAGGCTAACACAAACAGTTTACCAAATCAGCAAAAGTAAATCTGAGAGAAAAGATAATTTGCTACAGCTCCAAGTTTTTCAGCTGATAATATTGAATTAGTTACAGCATGTGTTTGGTAACCCACTGACTTTCACTGAAGTCACGGGAGCTCTCATCTTTAATAACTCAGTTAACATTGTAAATAACCGGGTTTCATCCAACACAGACTCTTTTTCTATTTAGGGTGCCACTGCATGAGGCTTCAAGTCCCTTGTCTATTAGGTCTTATAACTTGGATGCAAGGAATGAAATGCTTTAGCTACCAGCAGTTGTCAGATTTCTTCCTGCCCGTGACAACACTTTATTTAAAGCAATTTAGCTAACTCTCCTGAGCAGATGAAATTATTTGAATGATTTGCCTCACTAATCTTTTCCTCACCAAGCTGTTAGTGTCTATGTGGACATTGTGCATTTGATCTTTCATCTAGGAAGAAGAATATAAATATATAAAAATTTATATACACACAATGAACTTTTCACGGGAAGCTCTGGCGGCTGTGCAGGGGGTTCTAGGCACTGTGTGCCTAATGCAGCATTTGCTACATAACATATAATATTTTCCTTTCTTATACCATGTATTTTTCTTTTGCACAGCACTGCAGTTGATTGCCATTACCTGTGTATGTGATAGATGTAAGACCTACTTGTCTCTGAAGAATCATAATGCTTAAATGGATCCAACACAGGCAGTATCTCTACTTTCTTTCATCTTTATAGCTGCACATCTGAACTTTACTAATTCCTGATAGAAAATCACCATATACTTCTTGAACTTTACAGTATAATTCTCTGATATACACAAATATACACAAAACCTCAAACCTAGATGGATTTTTAAATTAAGAAATCCAACTAAGACATAACATCAGTTTTGCTGACAGAATCAGAATATTTGCCATAAAACTGAAGTTCCAACAGGACGATCAATCTTGATACATATTTTTGACATAAAATATTCCTTGGTGCTGCTTCTTGGGAAATAATAAATTCACTGAGGTGATACATCCATCAGGGCACCTAAGACAGCTTTAATGTATACCTCCTTAAATGAAAATCATTGCTTTTACAGGCCCATAATACCATTTTCCTGTCAGCTTTTAAAGTCAGTCTTATAGCTCTACAGAAGAAGCAGGTGTCACAGGAAGACCTCTCATTGAATATTCATTGTGCTGCCAGCAGTATTTTGAAACTATCATCCTCTCTAAGAGAAAGCAGCAGAGATTGCAGAATACTGGCCCCCTTGGAGGACTTAGTTCAAGCAATAATGATCTGAATAGCAGGAGGTTTAATCTGGTACTGATTTTAAAAAGTACTTTTACACACAGGAAAAAGTGGCTGGTTTCCTTGGCTTTTTTATTTTAACAGGAGACAAAAAATATGTATCACAAATTAATATATTTAGTGTTAAATTATTAATTAATATGCAAAAATATAGGAAGAAGTATGCTTGAAATCCATTATTACTCATTAATTCATATATATTTTTGACACATATTTCTAAGTACTATTTTTCTTTATTGCTGAGCTTTTAAGAATAGGATAGTCTAACTTCACAATCTCAAGAAAAATAAGCAATAAAATATTTTGTGAACATAGATAATGTTGATTAATGGATTATTCCTCTGATACTGGTATTTTTTACCTATTCAGTTCATTTGTACACCTTGGCAACAGCAGCTGGCATTACCCATCACCAAATAGTGATGGATGGTTTCTTATTTATTTATTATTTTTTTTTTTTTTTCATTGTGGCTCCAAGTCCTTGGAGATCCTAAATATCCAACCCTTTGAGAGCAAGAAGCTACTGCCAGCATTGCTCTTTTAAGAACACTCCTCATAAATTAGTGATTTATTCATTTCTTTCTTCAGTGGCACACTGAACACAAGCCTCAACCCTCCTGGTACTCACTTCATCTGACAATGTGCTCTCCCCATGGATGTGGATGTTCATGGACTGCTATTGCTGACCTCAAGGCAGCCAGTGCTCCAGATGCAGCAACGTTCCCAAATGCCAACCTGACTTGGAGGATCTGCAAATCAAAACCAACCTGCTGAAGATAAGCAAAGCTTGTAATGGGAGCAAAACCATCCAATACACCTTGGAAATGGGGGAAAGGAAAAATTTCCCAGGCACCAAGACAGGACAGTGTGGGACAATCTGCTCCAGAAAGATGGTGATGTTTGGTGAATCAGAAAGAACACTGAAAGAAGAGACCTACTACATTAGAAACTGGAATGCGTTGTTTAATTTTTTGCTTTATTTTTCCCAGTCAGCAGCTCCAAATTCTGGGACTTCTGGGTCTTTTGAGTGTGGTTTTCTGTTTTTCCTGGACATGTTCACCAAGAACAAGGCATACAAAGCATTTCTGGCATGAAGATTCTTTCTTGGTAGTCACACAGACTTCTTCAAACAGACCAAGGGCTGCAGGTTTTCATCTAATGATTCAGTCACACCTCCTGATATAAAAGAGAAAATTGAAAATATAAAGACTCATTTCACTGCTAAGTAACAGTATCAATAACAAAATATAGAAAAAAAAAGTTCTTGCAAACATTATATTTTATATAATAAAATATAATTATACAACCATCTGCATGTTCTTTTAGTACAGGAATATATTCAGAAATAAGTTCAAATAATTGAAAAAAAATCTTCAATGCCTTGGAAATGCTTTCAGACAAGCAGAAGATGAAGAAGGGCAGGAGACAAGACAAGGATGATCACAAAAAGCTGTCTATTGTACTCAAGGTACCCTTGGAAGGGAGGACTTCATGAGGACTACTACAAAGGGAGGACAAGTGATGGACAAGGAACAAGTGCTGTAAGTCACATTTTCACAACTGTAGCCAAATTCCTCTCAGTGACCAATCCTCTCAGACAACCCTCTGTTGTTTGAGGAACATGAGGGCTTTCAGGCTGATCACCAGCAATGAAGTAATTCCTAGAATAGAAATTTCTAGCGATCATCCAAAGCAGAGAAGTAGACAGCCAATCCAGTTCGAAAGTCTGGATCATCAGCCATTGTGAAAAAAAAAAAGATCTTTTTGAATCCTTAAAAATCAATACAATCAGGCTGACAAATTTGAAGGAAGCTAGTATTCATCAATTTTCATCAGGCTATTTATGCACACTTGTGCTAAATATGGTGCTAATTTAATTTTATTCCAACATCATCATATTCAGGGATGGCAGATATTTCTCTAAAGAAAAAGATAGTTGTCAAGTAAAACTAAACGTGACAGCAGTCTTAAGTGCTGGAATCAAAACAAATGTTCAAGGTGAATACTGAATATTGTACATTTCATGTGCTCCTACTTCAAGGTCACATGAGGAAAAGGCTAAGTCCATTTGCTTCTCGTTCCCAAGAGCTAGGCTTTCTGCCAGATATCCTTCAGAAAGAAAACCTTTCCTGTGCTGCTGTGCAGAGGAGTTATGTATGCACAGCATGTGAGGGACATAAAAGCAGTGTGCTCCCATCACCTCTCCTAGATTTATCATTAGTTCAAAAATTTATTGTATTCCAAGGCTGCTCTCATAGTGTGAGATGAGAACTACAAAGAGTTGCCTCTCACTTTGTTGTGTTTCTTGTAGGGGAAGGTAAGTGCAAGCTGCCTTCTCACACCCTCAGCTGAGGAAGGAGCCCAGTGCTACCCCCTCCCATCACAACAGCAGGGCCTCTCCACCCCTCTGCAGAGAAAACCAGGGGAAAACTTAAAGAATGGAAGGAAAAAAGGTAGTCATACCTTAGGTGTAAAAAAGCAAATTTCTGTTATAAGAGAGGAAACAAAAACGTTCAACATTTCTGTTTCTGCTAAAGTTTCACAAGGGAGTATGGTTGGTCTGGTTGACTTTTCATGATGAACAATACCACAGTGCAGATATCAAGGGTAGCTGGAGAGCAAAGTAAAACAGAGGCAAGTGATACTTGAAGCTCAAGTTTCACTATGTTTTCACTAGTCTAATGAAACACAAGTACTCTGACCAAAACCCAAAATACTTGCATTTTTGGAATCAAATTTCATTTCAATTTTAAAAAAAATTTCCTGATTTGTGAGGTAGTTTTAAGGAATAATATAAATTACCTTTCAACATACTTATGAAAACTACAGGTAAGGTATAATGGACAACTTTCTAAATATAATTTTTTAATTGCATTTTATTCATCACCTTACTGTGCAGGATAACCTGAAGACATGAAGTCAAATCTTGCTGCCTCTCCTTCAGCTGAATTTAGACCTCAGCCCAAGATGCTCCTGAAGGAGCAGCCAGTACAGGGCTTCCCTACACAAGTCCTCTCCTCTGGCTGAACACTGTGATTGCACTGGAGATTTAATTCAGAAGTTGTCTCCATGATACAGGAAGCTCATTCACTGGCTTATGTCCACCTGGCAGTTTCTTTTTTCAAATATTGAGGCTGATGATGCTGGTGCTCAGAGACAGAAAGCACATCTTACCTGGTAACACTCCAGTTCTGAGACTCTCAAGTGATTTAAGAGTGTAAACCTGAGCTAATGTTTATTTATACCAGCCTGCATGACTCTGCAGTTCAGTTCCCCCAATATTATAACATGGAATTCATAGCTTTTTGGTTTTATAAACTACTCCTCTGTGAAAAAGTAAGTGACAAATAGGGGGCAATAGATACTTACATTTTTTTCCTGCATCAGGGTTGAGCAGAAAATCTGAGAGGAAGCAACAGGGATGAAAAGAACTTGGAGGCAGCAGGTCCCAACATGCTGGACATTGGTGAATGCTTGAGTGATTCTGGGAAGTGAATTAAAAGGGATGCTGCACAGGGAAAATGTCCTTTAATTTTACATCTTTTGAACAATTGCATTAACCTGCAGCCATCAGATGTGAGCTTCCCTTTTCATTCTGTCCTTTCTGTTTTCTCCTCAGATCCTAGATCCTTCTTTGCTTCAGTATAGCTAAAATTCAAAATGTCTTAATAAAGATTTCTAAATATACTACATAGGGGATTTTTAAAGATTCTACTTCTTCAGCTGGTAACTTGTTTTAGCAGTTACATAACCATTATGTATGGAAGCCAGTTCCCAGATTTGTGGGAACTGAGGATGGAAAAAGTTTATGAAAATGTGACCTCAAGCTACATTTAGAATTTACAAATCCCAAGATCAATAAAAATAATCTTTTGTTTTCTGTGTGAAATACAACATTTTCAAGAGAAAGTTTTGTGTTTTATATTAGAAATAACATCCCCAAATTTGTAGCAAATATTTGGGTGTTCTGTAATACATCCCTAAAGATTTCACAGAAACTAAAATCTACCAGGAAAGGTTAGTAAAAGAAAACGAATTTTTCTTTTCCTAGAATTTCTAGACACTTCCAGAAAGCCTCCAGAAATTATATCACTGCTGATATCATATATAAGAAAAAATCTGTTCATATTTATATTGGCTTATTTTTAAAAAAATATTATAGATACTTAAAGGAGATAATTAAAAAGTCTCTATTCTCATCTTAGTATGATTTTCTGCTTTCAATCTAATTATTTTTATTCCAAAAGTTATTTTTCAGCTGAATATTGCTGTTTTCTTTCCTGCACATATCCCTAGAAGAAACATATCCCTAGTGAAGCCATACCATACCAAGGAAATACAGTTTAGGAGGAAGAACATAATGTAGCATCAATATTTATATTCATAGAATCATAGAATGGCCAGGGTTGGAAGTCACCTTAAAAATCATTTATTTGCAATGCCCCAGAAATATTTTGAAACGTGTAAAGCAAATTGTCTTCTTTCAAATTAACTATGTTCCATTATTATTCGCTGACCTCAAAAATGAATTTTATTAGCTAAGTAAATAATTACCTTCTTCTCAGCACATACTTTATAGGTTTGGGTTTTTTTTTTTTTTCTGACTAATACATTTTGTTAGTTTTATCCAATAAAGACTTAGAAGGACATAGGAATAAATTTTTCCTCAGAATTGATATATTTCTGATTATGCTCATACAAACTCCCTATACTGAAGCAGATTTTTAGACTCTGCTTTTCTTTATTCAACAGAAAACTCAGAAATCACACACATACACCCCTTCAGTCTACAGCTATTTTGACACACAAGAGAAAGTTTTGTGTTTTATATTAGAAATAACATCCCCAAATTTGTAGCAAATATTTGGGTGTTCTGTAATACATCCCTAAAGATTTCACAGAAACTAAAATCTACCAGGAAAGGTTAGTAAAAGAAAACGAATTTTTCTTTTCCTAGAATTTCTAGACACTTCCAGAAAGCCTCCAGAAATTATATCACTGCTGATATCATATATAAGAAAAAATCTGTTCATATTTATATTGGCTTATTTTTAAAAAAATATTATAGATACTTAAAGGAGATAATTAAAAAGTCTCTATTCTCATCTTAGTATGATTTTCTGCTTTCAATCTAATTATTTTTATTCCAAAAGTTATTTTTCAGCTGAATATTGCTGTTTTCTTTCCTGCACATATCCCTAGAAGAAACATATCCCTAGTGAAGCCATACCATACCAAGGAAATACAGTTTAGGAGGAAGAACATAATGTAGCATCAATATTTATATTCATAGAATCATAGAATGGCCAGGGTTGGAAGTCACCTTAAAAATCATTTATTTGCAATGCCCCAGAAATATTTTGAAACGTGTAAAGCAAATTGTCTTCTTTCAAATTAACTATGTTCCATTATTATTCGCTGACCTCAAAAATGAATTTTATTAGCTAAGTAAATAATTACCTTCTTCTCAGCACATACTTTATAGGTTTGGGTTTTTTTTTTCTTCTGACTAATACATTTTGTTAGTTTTTATCCAATAAAGACTTAGAAGGACATAGGAATAAATTTTTCCTCAGAATTGATATATTTCTGATTATGCTCATACAAACTCCCTATACTGAAGCAGATTTTCAGACTCTGCTTTTCTTTATTCAACAGAAAACTCAGAAATCACACACATACACCCCTTCAGTCTACAGCTATTTTGACACACAAGTGATAGACAGCCATTTCCTAAGCAGAATAAATTTCAGTAGGTGTAAATGTATTTAGAAGTTTACTTTTATGAAGGAATACCCTGTGTCCCTTACCTGCTCTCCAAAACTGGATCCACACTGTTTCATTACTATTCTAGAGATTTCTTTTCAGACTTCCACATCTTTCATCACTTTGGTGCATGTCCAAACTCTTAACAGGAGTGAGCCTAAATTATTCTCCAAGTTTAGCAGATAAAATAACCAATTCAAAGGTAAGCACAGAGGACATTGAGGAGAGTACGTGTTTATACAAACAGATTCCTTCCTTCATCCCTATTCCCCAAACCACATTTTTATCCCTCAGTCTGCAGCATGCAAGTGCAATGATAATCTTTGTCAACATAGTCACTGCAGGTATCCTATGTTAAAATTTAATACCATAAGGCACGCTAGAAACAGCTCTCCATATGACTGGAATTTTAAAAACTACTCTTTGCTTTTTCTAAATGAAGTCTTCTCCCTCTGAAAAGTCTAGTGGACAACTGGGTTTGATCTACATGGGCTAAACCCTTCCATGTCAAATATTTGGGGGCTTACAATCCATTTTTCCAGAAAGACCATCCCTATCTTCTCTGATTCGTCCCCTTGTTTTCATATGAAAGAAGCTGGATAACTAGCCAAGGAAATTGGGAAACTTAGCAGTACACAGTGGTGACCTGTAACCTCATATTAACTCTTCCTTACATGATAATACTCAGAATGAAGAAAACCTGGGCAGGATTCACTTCAATGAGTTGCAGATTTTGAACATTACAGACATCTCCGGTTAAGCCAGTCATCTAAGTTCACTTTAGAATGAGGGAAAATGTAACCTCTGGGCACAATTTACCTAACTCCGAATAAATGGCTGAACCAGGTCAGATGAATCATCCTGTGTTTCTCTTCACTGACTATGAAAACAGCCTATGACTAACTTGCATGATAAAATCCTTCACTATGGATATATCAGTGGAAAAAAACCCCCAAAACACAGTTCTGACCACTCTTAAAAAGATACATGGAAATGTAGGTTATAAAGATCCACCATCACACAATGAAGAAGGAACCAACAATATTGCATCAATACCACCTGAAAATACAAAAATGGTACTACAATCAAACAGTTTGACCTCAGCTAGTTTATTGCATGCAAAGAATAACATTTATGTTAATTTTTAGATGTAATTACTATAAATTATGGAAAACAAAAACAGTTGTATGTTTCCTTCCAGTTAACTGCCCAAATTAAATGCCCAACCTCAATAGAGCAACATGTACTACAGGGGAAAAAAAAAGTCTTTATTTCAATAGTCTTTAAGTTTACACAGAAATCTTTATTCCATGTATTAACTACAAATTTATGTTAATTTCTACCTGAAATGCAGAAATGTAAAAAAAAACCCAAATTAATGTTCATTGAAACCTAATAAAAATGCTAAATAAAAAATAAAGAATATTGTAAAACAAATGCAACCTTATGAAAAGTGAATAATATGCTAAACAGATATAAAATATATTAAGGAAAAATGTGGTGCAAATATGTGAAACTTAAAATGAAAAGTGCTTTTCCACTCCCTCTCACATTTGTTTATATCTTAATTTTAACTGCATATCTATTTTCAGATAATTTTAATGAAGATACAGGGATCCAATTTCAGTCAGGGAGAAGTCAATAAAGTAACACATCTGAAAATTTCTTTCTGGCTTATAGTATATTATGCTCCAGGTGAAATCTCTCTAGTATGAAATGACTTACTGCATACAGGAAATAGATTTTTACAGCAAAGGAATCAAGACAGAGTAAACAAAGACTGCCAATTAATCCATTCCCACAGTATTGTTAAAATTTATTTTCCATGGTGAACAGCGTGGTCCTAGCTAAGTATGTGTACAGACTGACAAAAGACTATTTGTGGAATGTCTTAACATAGCTAGTCACTGTAGCTGGCAGAGCAAGTCAGCTATATTTTATTAAATAATTTGCAGATTCATAGGACAAAGAAATATTCAGCCAACTTTTCCTTTTTTGTTGTATTTAATTTCCTATGTTAACAAATTATTTTCCTCTTTGTACATATCTGCTTCATTGGAGACACTGAATTGGTGAAAGTACTTCCTCATAAATACAGCAACACATATGCAATGTATGACTTCTCCCCATTCTTCCTAAACACATTATTTTACTCAGTTTCTTTGCTTATACTCCACAGTCCTTACTCAGATGCATGGATCAGAACACATCCAAAAATATCTATCCAGTACAGACAAATTCTGCATTTATTGATTTTATAAAAAAACCCAAACAAAACCAAAAACATCAAAAAAAACCAACAAATCAAAAAAAATGAACCAAAACAGCCAAAAAACAAACTGACTCAAGAAAAGGCTTAAGGAATTTTCTGCAGGAAGATTTAACCAGCTTAAATAAACCAAGTTAAACATTAGGAAAATCCAAGGCAGCAAGGAACATTACTGTAATACTATCAAATTTTCTGTAAGGGTATTCTGTCCAGATACTAAAACCAGTTATTCAAGGACTTAATTCTTAAAAATATTATTTATGCACATATTTCCATTGACTCGAATAAGCCTACTCATGTGAGCTAAACATATTATAGGGGTTCTGTTTTATATTCAATATACTTGATTTCATGCTCTAATAACATTGCTGATTTATTTCTTCCATTAAGTAATCCTCTTGACTCTCTATGATAATTATATTGTAAGTTGTTTTCCAGAAGAGAAGAAAGTGAAGCTATGCTGTGGGAGGGAATAGAAAAAACTCTGGTCATTATACATGTATATCAAGACTTTATTAATTTACCACAGACACATTATTTTAAAGTGAAGAATTAAGATACTCAGCAGCTGTACTTGTAGAGATAAACAAATTTATCACACATCAAGTCTCTCTGCTAGCTTTATTTAAAAGACATTAATAAATCTGTTTCTCTTGATCCTCAGTCCCATGCTTATCATCTGATGATGCTTTTTCGTGGTCCTCCACTGAGGTATTTAAAAAACATTCTCCCAAGCAGTTTTACAGCCTGCTGACTAAATATAAACATCTTCATACTTATATACCCTGGTAACTTAGTAATTCATTTAATGACACATTGCAAAGCAACACTTCAGATGTGAGAATAAAATGTAATTGCATGGCCATTACAACAACAACACTCTACTTTCTGTTCAAATATGGCACAACTCTGAATTCTGATTCTAGCTGAAGAGAATAGCATACATCCAAATTTCTTCCCTGCAAGTGATTTGCCAGAAATTAAGTGTCCTTCTACCTTTCCTCTCCTCCAGTTTCTAAATTATATATATTTATAAAGTTCCACACATTCTGGTTTCCTAATCTGAGCAAATTTTCTGATGCCTCCAGGATACACTGATTCCTGTGAACACTTTCAGGTCTGCAACCAACTTAGTGATGTTCTTGAACTGACTTCCCTTATGTATATATGATGTTAAATCCATGACCACTGAAGAGCTCATCTTTTCTTGAACAGCCTTCCACCCAGGTTTACAACACCCATTCTTTTTATTTTCTAATAATGGTGACCTATGAAACATCCTGACTGAAGCTATTTTCATAGAGAATAAGTTATCCTATGATTCCCTAAGTGAAACCTGAAGGGAAATTTGGAAGACCTTGAAAAGGACGTTATTGTTAAACTTCAGTTGCAGTTGAAGGCTCAGAAAAAGAATCAATACACAAAGACACAGGTAAGGACATTAAAAATTGTGCTCTTTCTCTCACTATATATAAAAAATGCCTTGTATTTTTCACTTTTAACCCTACTATCAAATGCTATCCAAAATCTCCACCTCTTCTTTCTTTCCTAATGTAATGCTGTTCACCCCCAGACTGCAGCAAAACTAGCAAAAAAAAAAAAAAAATTGAACCAGATACATTTTTGGACTTATTATCTAACCCTCATTCTGGAGATGGCAGGCTCTATTTCTCTGGTCCTTATGCCTTCTAGATTAATGTAAACACAGAAGGTGAGTTGGTATATGTCTGCATAATGCAAAATAATGCAAAAAAATTGACAAGAACTTCAAAATTACCATTTGGATATTTATGCAAACCTAATGACTATCAGAATATGAAATTTCCTTGTGTCCCCATTATGCACCATATGCTGTTGTTTCCTGGAAAGATCTTATATGTGCTAGATGGGAAAGGTTTATTCCCCAAATCAGGATGTTGCTTTTGAACAATCTGAGGCCAAGAACTTCCTTTAAGAAAGCTGAAGGCAGGTAGCAGGGCTGTAGTAGAAGTACAGCCAGCAACATGTGGAACATTCCTAATCACCATGAAAATTGTTTGCATTTTTAGAGAATTTTATGGAATTCATATACAGTTGTAACACCTGTGGAATGTTGCTGAATTAAGAGTAGGGATATTGAAATTTCCACTGTACCTAATGGATAGGAGGACAATTTTGTTATTATTCTATTTATTTTAAACCTATTTCACTCACTAGATTTTAGAAGCTACTTTATTCCTTTGTTATTCATAAAAAATTCTACCAATCTCTTTCAAAGTCCTCTAAACTTCTAAGTTAAAGGAAGAGGTGGCAGCTGCACACCCCATTAGGCTCACAGTGGGAGGAGAATGAGACTGCAAAATCATCCTCTTTTCCACCTTTCCATCTCATCTTCTTTGCTTTTCTCTCTTATTATTCTTATCTGTTTTCCTTTCCTTTTGAAAACAGAATTCAGTTCTCCTACAGCTGCCATTCATTTAAAATATAATATTCAGTGGAGGTGAAGAAACATTTTGTCCTATCATGGTGGCAACGAACCCACTTTTTTTCCATTAATTATGTGGAAATACACAAGCATGCAAAAATCCAATGGCCTCTAGAGGCTAAAGGAAAAAAGCACCACTTTCCCCCATGCATTACATAACAGTGATCTACACAGCAGGCATGAGCTTCCATCTATCCTCTTGCCTCACATCCCTGCCCAAAATTGTGAAGAATCCCACTTAATTTCTGGTTATCAGCATGTCTCATTCCTAACCCTGTATCACTGAATGTTAATCTGCAGTCAAGGACAAATTCTGCCTGACTGCAGTTTTCTTGCTTTTTTTATTACTATTTTTTATTGTTATTTATACTCTCTTTTCTCTCTTTTTAATCTCTTCTTTGGAATAAGAGATTCAGTATGACTTGCAAGAGGCCTTTAAACTTTGAATTGCCCTGACATGAGCACATTCTGGACAATTAACAAAATCCCATAAAAAAATGATGGTATCAGAAGCAATTTATATTTTAAACAAAATAAAAGGAAAAATGAAATTTCTTATCTTGCTCAGTGTAGCAAGAGTTCAGAGGACCTTGAGGCCAGTAAAATGTAAGGAGCCATCAGTAACTGAGGACAAAGGCAAAAAATCCCGACAGTGCTAATACTGGAATCCATGGAGGATAACATCCAATGCTACCAATATCACATATAGTTATGGTCCCCAAACTGGCCAGATTTAAAATGGAGAAAAAAGAGATGGGAAGAGCAACAAAATGGAGACTCAAGTCTCCCATCAATTCAAATTGATAAAAGGGAGATTTAGGTTTGATATTAGGAAAAAATGTATATCCTGTGAGGCACTGGAACAGGTTTCTCTGAGAAGCTGTGGATGCCTGTCTTGGGGTGATTTATGAGGATAGTGTATTCCCTGATCCTCTGCTTTATGCCCCAAAATGGTTGCTGTATCCTTGGGGTGGGTACAGAGCAGGGATGAGCCTTGTCCTTGTTGGTGGGTTTTTCCAAAGCCTTGCTCCCCAGTTGTCTGGGCTGAGCTGTGGTCTGGGATTTGCTTGGCTAGCTTGGTTTTGTTAGCCCAAGTGAGAAGGTTTTTCTTCCCCTGGCGTTGGAGAAGGTGCAGCAGCAACCCTTGGGCAATTTGGTTCCCCTGGTCAGCACCAGCAGGAGAGAGGGCTTCCCAGCCCCAAACCTCGAAAAGCTGAGCCCGGGACACAGAGCAACCCCCACCTGCTTCATCTTGGGTGGAATCTTTGCCAGAGGTTTTCATCTGTCTGCCCGAACTGCTGTGTGAAGCTCCTTTTGTTTTTTCTCTTGAGACCAATGACAACACCATCCTCTACCATATGGGTTGAGCCAGTTTTTTTTCCCTAAAATTTTGGGGTTTTGTTCCAGTGTATGTGTGGGATAAAATCTGACAGTTTTATCCTTTTTTCCCATGCCTTACAGGCATTCTGGTAATAAATTGTTACCATTGTTCTTTTTCATTTTTTTTACTTTCATTCATTAGTGTTAATTTCCAATTGATGGAAAGGGATTGCTGTAACACTTTTAGAGGACACAACTCATTCCAGAGTGTCTTCTTCTAAATTTGTTATTAAACTGAGACAATGCCCCATCTCTGGAAATGTTCAAGACCAGTTTGGATGGAGCTCTGAGCAACCTGGTCTAGTGGAAGGTGTTCCTGTTGAGAGGAAAGATGTGTGCTTATGTCTTTACAAACAATTTGATGGGTGAAGGTGTGGGTGTTACCATCTTTGAAATGGATTTTAATGTCTCTACTAACTTTGGGCAGCAGGTTTGTGGTAGAGCCCAGACAGCTTGACTCCTAAAACAGACAAGTGGGCCTGCAAAAGCCTGAATTTCTGAACTCTGGGGTAAAGCAACAGGTTGAAGGAGGGAATATGTGATAGGTGGTTTGGGAAAGTTCTACCTTCCTAGTACCACAGCCAATGGGGAAAAGAGGAGGGTAACATGAGGCCAGGAGTTTAGGATAAAAGGAGGCTGTGCCCTTTGAAACCTTGAGAAAACCCCATGGGTGTGTGCCCCAGTGGACTCTCTCCCTTTATTTGAATAAATTTGCAGGACTCCTCTGTCTCCTTTATGGATGCTGGCTTGTGATAGTGTGATTTTCCATACACTAATCATGGCAGGGGGTTGGAACAGGATAATCTTTAAGGTCCCTTCCAAACCAAACAATTCCATTATTCTAGGATTCTATAAATAATAGCCTCTCTACTTAGAAATGTGTAGTCAAAATATACCCCATCAACTTTAGAAGAAAAAAAAACAATTATGGAAAAAAAAAAATCTACAGATGCCTACAGCATAAAGACAAATATACACAAAGTTAAACAATGAACATTTATTCCTTATTTTTCATAGGACAGAAAAGGAAAATCATGATACTAACACAGTCACAGTCAGCAATTCAAAGTCATAAGAAGGAATTACATTCTCCACACAAAATGTGATTAAATAGTGAAATTCACAAGAGACCAAAAGTATAAATGAATTCATAAGAAGATGAGATAAGTTCATGCAAGCGATATCAATTCCCAGCCACTAAATACAGTGGTTTGATGTAGCTGCTGGCTAATAAAGCCATTAATCTGCTTATGTCTGGAAGCTGAAGGGGGAAGGGCTTCTCTGCTTTACTCTGTGCTTTGCCTAGAATCTGCTACTGGCTATTGCTGGGAACAAGCCATTTGGCTGGATGGATAATGATATCCCTCACTATGGAAATTGAAAGCTTAAAAGGAAAACTATAGTTGCAGAAATACTTCATTTTCAAAACTACTGTGGAATAATTTCACAACAAATTACTTGCAAATATAAATAGCTACTATTGCTAATCTAAACTACAGTATTTATATGTTCAATACTAATATTTCAATATAAAAATGCAGAATAAACCTGTTGTACTCCACTATAACAGCCCTACTAACAAAACAGTAAATTTTAACTTTTTGGAAAACCATTTTCTAATATATTGTTTTTCAAATCAGATTACAGACCTGAAAATCAGCTGACATCAAATGGTAATCTTACACTAATCTTTAGCCCTAAGACTTTAAAAATGGTTATTCAAACACAGAGATGTGGGAAGAGATGGGATGGAGCTGGGCTGTGGGCTGTGGGATGCTCCTGCAGAAGCACATGGCAGCACAGAGAGGCTTGTGTCCACCTGACCTTGGGGGAGGAGGTGTCCCACTGCAGACCCCCACAGGAGAGGAGCCTGCTGGAAGCTGACAGAGCAGTGAACAGCACATAATCACCCCATAGAAGGACATTTAGAAAGCGTGTTGCTGATGTGGAACATGGGATAGGTCATGTAGTGAGAATTACCATGTAAGGAAATACTGTGCCTTGAAAATCGTATAAAAACCTGTTTGTTTCTTTGAACAAATGATTCAGATTCCCTGCTGGTCTGAATCCATGTTGTGGTCACTCACAAAGAGACACTATCATCCCTCCCATATGTTGGGCAGAGTTTGCCAGCTAAGACTTTGTTTATCTTCTTCAGCCAATGATAATTCAATTACTAAAATAAATAAAAAATTAAAACCTTACTTTGAATCAATTAGATTAGGGACTGAAAAGTGCAGCATTCAGCTACACCATTTCCCTTGCATTTCTGCAACACCTGTGTTTTTCTTGAAAACCGTGTTGAAAACCAACTGTAGGATTGGAACATCATAATTTGCTTCAATCCTTTAATTTTTTTTTGTAAATGTTACCTATCTCTAATATCAATTTCATTCATTGTTATAGTGGATTAATTATTTTTGTAACTAAAATGTAGTGTGAAGTGTCGAACCTGAATATCAGCTTTTGCTCAAAGTAAATCTTTCTTTGCCTAATGGCAACTGGTGAAGATGTACATCAGACATCTTATTCACTGTACCAACTGCATGGGCAATGTCAGATTCATGTGATGTTTATCATAGCATATGACCTTTCCATCATCAGGGAGGATCAGTATGAATAGAACAAAATCTAAAAATGCAGCTTTGGGAGAGCACAGAGAACTCTAAGAAGCTAAAAGACAGCTGACCCCACCTACTGAGATTGATGGGTGAAGAAGATGGGACTGAGATCAAGGCTTCAGCTCTCATTATCAAGATTTCAGTAACCCCCATTTATTTTTTGCTCATAATCCAGTTGTGACCTGCTGAAGACCCCTAGTTGCTCTGAGGTTCTAGTAATTTTATCTGCCACACCAAATAGTGCTCAGGTACTGACAAAAGCCATGTTACCTTTGCAGGCCTTGATGGTCTTTTTTGGCTGAAGGTACAAAATGTTGAGATTGCACAATTCCATCTTATTCCATAGGCCTGCCTGAAGAAAAGATTTTTGTCTTGCTGCTGATAACTCAAAGAAATGTATCCCAAAATAGGTAGAAGGTCATTCAAATTGGTAGAGAAACAGATCAAGCTGATCACAGTCTTCCTGGAAAATGAATGCTTTTTCTCTATTCACCTCTAATCCTGCTGATATATATCTTCACACACATACATGCAAACAATCAAGTGGTCATACCAGTCAATCAGCATCTAGCTTTAAAGTATGCATGTGCTCAAGCCATAGGGAAAGAAAATACTGAATAATAATGGCTTATAAGTATTGCCAGGAATAATCCCTGTTTGCATCTTGTGCATACGCTGTTAATACTTTCCTTTCTGGTTCTTTGCCTTCCTTCCTTCACAAATCATTCTCACAGTGAAATCCTTTTCTAGTCAAATTTCATCACACCATGCCATGTCAAATCAGGGACACAGAAGTTAACCACAAGATACAGTAGTCCTGCATTGTGTTCACCATCTTCTTTCATAACTTGCATGCAAGACACTAAGCAAAATCTGGGAATAGGGAAATATTTGGCAAAGTAAAGTCTTCTGCTTTTAAAGCAGCCAGAATTTCACCATGTTTGGCAAGAAATAATTACTAGAAACATAAAATAGACTCTCATAAAGATAAGTACTCATTTGTTACATGGTAAGAATGTAAAGAATAGAAAGCAAATTTTAGTGGCAATAAATAGTATTTCACATCTTGTTGTCCTGAACCTTTCGCAGTTGCCTTCAAGAATTTCCAAATTTATCAACCAAGATAATTAAGTAAATAAAGCTTTGAATTAATGTAAAGGAAGATGATGGGGATTTGCCTTAATGTGTAAACCACTCATAATCCACTACATTACAATACAGGTCTATTAAAGTAATTTTTTCCTGTTTAAGAATAAAAATCTGAATAAAGCCTGAGAAACACAGAAATAAGAAAATTTGTCATGTTGTTATATTTTCTCCTAATCTTGAATGTCTTCTGATGTGTCTTCCTCTTTAATCTTATACTGAAACTAAGTTTATTTGTCACCTAGTTTAAGCCATCTTGTCCACAGAATAAAATAACATAGTTATAAAGCCTTTCTTTAGCAGGAGTCACATTGGCAGGAGGCTTTAAAGTTGTTTAACTAAAAAAAAATCACAGAGGTTTTCACAATAATAAATTAATAACAAACACATCAATATGTATGTCTATGTATATTTCAGATATCTGAAAGCGATTCTTTTGACTCAGTACTGAAAAACAGCACAGAACAATTTGAGAAAGGAGGGACAAAAATATTTTGCCTAAAAACATGTGTAACACAATCAAAAAGAAAGCAGAATAGTGCCTTTCTGAAATACAATGCTTTGGGAAAAAAACAGTAGTAATCTTAACAACAAATTAAAAATAACCCAACTTACAATCAAAGAACATCAGGGTGTGCAGCCTGTAGAATTACAAAAATAAGAGGGCTGAAAATAAGGACAGGCTATTACACAAAGTTTAAAAATTAAAATGTTAATTATATTAAATTACATTTTGCTTTTTTTAAAGGCTTTCTTGAAAACCAAAATGTACAGAAGAGGATTTTTTATTTTAGTCTGAAACACAAAACCTAATGAAGTATTTTGGTGTGCTTGGGCTCACATAGGCACACAATCACAAACCAAAATATTAACAAGGCATCTAATGAGCAAGATTCCAACTGCCACTCCCTTTTGGCATAGCTTTGCTGGCTGCCCTTGAATCAAAATCACTTGGCCAAGGTACCATATAACTCACAGATATCTCCTTCCATTTAGCCAGGCACATTTGGAGCTGTCAGCAACATTTACAAAACTTTCAGTGGACTAAAGCTTACCACGGGCTGCAGGGGAATTTCTGCTCTGGCATCTGGAGCACTTGGGGAGCTTTTCTCTCTTCTTCTTCCCTGGTGTCTGCAGGGCTCTTTCTCTCACATATTCTCGCTCCTTTGCCTGGCTGCTGTGCCAGCAATTTTCCTTCCTTCTTAAATCTGTTATCCCAGAGGAGCTACCACATCACTGATGGGCTTGGCCTTGGCTCCTGTTGGCATTGGCTTTCTTTGACACCCATGGCATGTTTTGGTCACTTGGGAGATGCATTTTTAGCAAATTATCATTTAATTAATGTGGTCTGTAGCAATAATACATGGCATCTTAATCTTGGAACTTTGTTCTGAAATACTTTTTTTTTTTTCCTTGAGGTTTATTATGGGAACAATATTTTCATTTACATGAAGGGTAAGATTAAATATCCCATTCTGTAGGAGAAGTGAATTTTCTTTCTCTTTCCTGAATGCACAGGCTTTTTGCATCACCAGTACCTTAGAAACAAGAGAACAAGACATTCCTCCATGAGAGGGGCAAACAAATTAGTGACTTTTGCCCATTTTAGAAGTTTCATGGAATAAGGATTAATTGCAAGAGTTCTGAAGAGTTATGTTTCCCAGAAATAAAAGGTATCTTGAAATTATGCATATTAAAGATTCTAAGTACTTTTAATCACGTTCTAAAAAATAGCAGAATGAAAATAACAAAAGTGGGTAGATGTGCTCCTTACTTTGTGAAAGTTCAGAGTAGCTATAATGGAATAAAAATCATTAAACTCCTGCTAGATGAGTTTTATTGAGTGGTGATTGATTTTTCTCTCATTTTCACTTGAAGATAATTCACTGTATCAACTTTTCAGATGAAAAAGGAAATGGAAATTGGCAATGAAAAATTTTCAGATCAGTATAAAAGATATTTTTTGCATATACCCCTTATTTCAAAGGAATTTGTCATTGCTTTCAATTACTAAATTCCAAATATCCTATGGAAATTTGCTGTCTTCAAAAGTAAGTGAATAATCCTAAGTTATTTTTTGAGCAAGCATTTACCAAGCTTTGAATATTTAGCTAGGCTGACAATTACATACCAGTTTGACTGTTTACTCACAGATTTGCAGATGGGCACATAAGAGATACACAAGATGCTCAGCATCCCTCTGATTAAAAGCCAATATACAACATTGAAACAGAAAAATAAACAGCCAGGAGAAACTAAAAGGATATCTCTAGTCCCTTGCTGCTCCAAGTGAGCAAAGTAAACCTCTGCACACACTTTTCAATCATTTTTCCCTCAGATTTTACTGTAGTTTAGCTCTGTATAGTTATATACTGTTCCAACTTCAAAAAAAAAATCAACCAATGAAACAAAATATAGCCAGGTCATAGTCAAATTTCACACATTTTTCAGTTTCATCCCTATTTTAGGATTCTTACATACATTATTGTATAGATGTCACCTTCTGAATTCAATGAGCTTTCTTACAGAGTATTGTTTTTCCAAATGTATTTTGAGTCAGTCAAATTGTCAGGATTCAAGCAAGATTATTCCCAACAAATCACATGGCCATTGATCCTGAGAAAAACCCCACTTGAGTGAAAACAATTACAGGTAGATAAAAGACGGGTTAAAAAAAATTAAAAAACTCATATTATATGCACATTTTCATCTTTTGGAGGATTGGTGGATGTCTAATCTCCAAGTGCAACATACTTCTTGGTTTTTGTTTTTCTTTTTTTTTTTTTTAAGGAAAGGTACAATGTAGTGTTAAAGAATAAATCCAGTGATAGCTGTAGAAGATAGAACACAAAAAATAAAGTGATTTAAAGTCAGAATGCATTTAGATGACTAACTGAAAGAAGTTGTCTGCTTCCAACACCCTTGCTAATATTTTTATATGCTTTTATATGTAAGTTATATTCTATGGGGAAAAAAAGTCTATGCAGACTTTCGAGTTGATCATGGTAGCCTGAAAAATCAATGTTTTAAAAGCTATTGTCAGCAGCTATACACTTATGCACATAATATTTGTACTTTGACCCCTTAAATTTCTCAATAGCAATGCCTTTTTTTTAACGTGTTTTAGAAAACTCACTATTATTAATCTTTTAATGAAATCTTTTGGTGTTATTGTTCGGTATTTCACATTAGTCTTCATAGCCTTCACCCAAGGCTATGAAGAGGCTGTGTTGAACACACCATAAGACAAATATTTCTTCTTTTTAAAACTATTTTTGTGTGTCTTTCATTAACACTAAAAAAAATAGTACTGGCATTATTGCAGAGTACTTTTTGCAGATTCTTTAACACTTATGTGACATAAAAAATGAGTTTATCCATCATCATTTCAGATGATTGTGGAAATTGTTCTACTTTCATGGATAACACAGCTCAGGGTATTTGTCACCTCACTTGAAATCGCTGCCTAAGGAAGCTGATGATCTCCTTGAAACCTCCATTTTCAAGCAGTTAACTCTGGTAATGGAGTTCACTTCTCAACTGAATCACTGCTGCTGTGTGTGGAAGTTTCCTTTGATTCACACCCCTTTTTCTTGCTGGGATCTTTGCCGGACAAAATTCCTGGCAGTGCCCTGTCACTGGTGGTGGCTGATGCATTAGTTTTCCAAGGCACGTACTTGAGAGCAGGTCTGGACAAAATTAGAGATGTCAAGAAACAAAGAAAGGAAAAGGTATTTTCCAACTTTTTTTTATATTTAGAATCCAAACCAGCACCAGTCAAAGAATATTCAAAGTAGCAACTTATTTAAATGATGTTATTGGATAATTTTTGGAAGCCTAAAATCTTCAGGCACAATCAACAAAGCAGCAGCTGAAGCAAGTGAGAGAACGAGGTATCATCTTGACAAACTGAAAAAATCCACTGCAACAAGACATTCTTGAGAGAGAAAGAAATCTCTCTTCCAATATTCATAAACAATTTCCAAGAAGTAATTTCTGGGGCCCCCAGCATTAGAAGAATGTGGCCCTCTTGGAGACCAAGGGAGGACCATGAAGATGATCAGAGAGCTGGAGCATCTGTCTATGATGCAAGGCTGAGACAGTTGGAGTTGTTCAGCCTGGAGATGAGAAGGCTCTGGGAAGACCTTATAGGAGCCTTTTAGTGCAGGGACTTCTTTACAAGGACATGTAGTGACAGGAAAAGAGGGAATGGTTTTGAACTGAAAGAAGATAGATTTAGATTGCATATCAGGAACATTATGACAGTGATGAGGCACTGAAACACATCGTCCAGCCCAAACCATTCCATAATTTTATGATTCTGCAGCCAACAGAACTGGAGATGTAAATGTATCTACTATTGTATCTACTGTTTTCTTCATGAAGCTCAAGATAAACTACATAAAATTGTACTGAAAAATCTTTAAAGAATTGGATATATTTTTGCAGCAGTTTAGCACAGGGTAAGCTAAGCCTATTTTCTTCACAAATTTAAAAGTAAATCAAGTTAGATCAAAAGACAAAAAAAAAATCAAAATATTTTTAATTAATAGAAAACATTTCTTACAAGGATAAGTTAAAATCATAAAGTTAGGATGAACAGGGGGATATAGAATACCGTCAAAAGTCTTGAAAGTATTAACTAATGTTAAAAATTAACAAAAACCCAGTCATTTTTATGAAAATGTGTACAACATAAATTTCAGATTTTTATAACAAAAAGAAATTTAAAATAGCTTAAAATGGCAAGCAACACATTCCAGGAAAAGTTGAAAAGGAAATAAAACTTCATTTTACTAAGTCGGTTTGTTGGTACAAGATCTGTTGAAGTAATACAACATGAGGAAGCTGTAGGCAGGACATCTACCCAAAATAGGAAAGTTTAATCCAACAGAGAACAGTGTTAGCAGGGCTTGTTGGTTTTCCCAAACCATTTTTAAAGCAGACTAAAAGTACAATGTGAGCACATTTTCTGTGAGAGTTACATTTCCATTGCATTTATCTGCTGAAATCAGCCATGTTGGAATCATTGGAAAAGTGTGTGGGATCGCTGGTTAACAGCCACCTGAATGTGAGCCAGCAGGGTACCCAGGTGGCCAAGAAGGCCCATGGCTTCCTGGCCTGGATCAGCACCAGTGTGGCCATCAGGACCACAGGACCACCAGGGCCACCTGGACCAGGCAGTGATTGTCCCCCTGTGCTGGGCACTGGTGAGGCCACACCTCAAATCCTGTGTCCAGCTGTGGGCTCCTCAAATCAGGTTCTGGAATGTGCTGGGGAAGGTCTGGAGCACAAATCTCATGAGGAGCAGCTGAGGGATCTGAGGGTGTTAAGCCTGGAAAAAGGAGGCTCGGGGTGGACCTTTTCTCTCCCTACAGCTGCCTGAAAGGAGGCTGTAGCCAGGTGGGGATTGGTCTCTGATCCCAGGTAACAAGTATGAAGATGAGAGAAAACAGCCAAAAATTTTAGCATTTCTTTTTTTTCTCCAGTTCAGCACTTTGATGAGGAACCAAACCTGATACAGAACCTGCCTTTTGCAGAGTATCAGTAATTTCAGCCCTAGGAGCGCTTTCACAGTGCATTTTCTAGCCAAGGTGCTGGTGAGGGAGAAGGGAAGTGGGGAGTGATTCCAGCCCGCTTAGCAGCCCACCTATTCCAAATTAGCTAAGGACAGGGAAAGTACTACAAGGCTTTTCATCTGCCTTGTATTGGTTTTTCACAGGGAAAGAATTATTGCTGCTGCTACTGCAACTTTATAACCCTTGCAATTGCTATTATTATTTCTGTAGAAGAAAATGACAAAACATTAGTTATTCTAGATGGAAAGGGAATACACGCCTTGAAGGTCAAGGAAAGTCTAACTTTTACCACCACACAATACAATTACTTTCCCTTTTGCTAGTTCAACTATCAAATTGAGAGAAGAAAAAAGTTAAAACAAATCCAATTTGGTTTACCTGTTCTAAACTTTTTTTTTAATAAAGAATGGATATATTGGTGGGGGAGGGGGGTGGAAATTGTTTTGTTTTTATTTTATTTTAAACATTTCAGTTTAGAGAAAATAAATCCAATTAAATGTAAGTTGATATTTTAGCATCAGCTGAGAGGTAGACTATACTTGTTTTTATGCAGTAACTTGGGGGTTCTGGTGTTCATCTAGATTTAGAAGCTCAGACGAGTTATTTCCATTTTTGGACAAAATATGATCTCTCATCTTTCTTGTTCTGGGGGTTCCCCAAACCAGAAAGCTACAGGGGATTTCTGCATAAGCCTCTTGTAAATTAAAGAATCAGAGAATTGTCTGGGTTGGAAGGAACTTTAAAGACCACCCTGACATGGGAGGGAACGTTCTATGAGACCAGGTTGCTCAGAAATCCATCCAAACTGGCCTTGAATTCTTCAGGAATGCAGCACCCACAGCTTCCCTGGACAACCTCATTGAGTAAAGAACCACCCTTACAGTACAGAATTTCTTCCTAGCATCTAGCCTAAACTTACTATCTTTCGGTTTGAAGCCATTGCCCCTTGTCCTGTCACTCCAGACCCTTGTAAATAGTCTTTCCCATCTTTCCTGTAGGCTCCCTTCAGGTACTGGAAGGCCACAGTTACATCACCCTGAAGTTTCTCTTCTCCAGGTTGAGCAATCCCAATTCTCTCAGCCTTTCCTTACAGCAGAGGTGTTCCATCCCTCTAATCAAATCATTATCTTGTTCAAACAAAGTTTTTAATATAACAATAAATGCAGCAGAGAGTCCTACCGGAGTAGGAACCTCCTGAGAACGTGGATAATGGTCCTCACTTTACCCAGCAAAATTAATTTTTTAGTGCCACCATTGCAAAAAGAAAATAATACAAGTCCATTATTGCTGACTAAAGGCAACAGACACCAGTAGAGAATCTCAATGTGTCACTTTATTCCATTTTGAAGAGTAAACCAGTGGCCTTCCATAGGTAACTTCCTAATGCAGGGCAAACTTTTGTTGTCACAGGTACATGTTGCAAACTCAGCTGTATGTTGTCATGTTCACATTTTGAATCAAATGTGGATCTTCAATGCTCAGGGGTAAGCAGTAACCACAAATAACTTGGGAAAAAAAACACTAATGGCTTATTCAGTGAAAAACCTGTAAATTCTCAGTCAGTTGAAACTTTTATTTTTCAGCAGAGAGACTACCTGTCAGGATATTTGTTCATATCCACTATTTTTAGTCTATCTTTGACTGACAGAGTCCTCAGATATTTGTAGTTAGATTTTAAAAGGCAGTAAGTATTCCCTTTGTATTTAAACTAGTAGATATTACAATGATTATTCATCAATATATAACACATTTGGTACAATATCCAAAAGTACAATATCATTTTAGGAAATTATCTTTTCATGGAAATAAAAAAAAACCCTAAATTTTTCATTCTGAGAGCTATAACTTGAAAAAAATGAAGATACACTTATAAATCCGTGGAAATTTAAATTGAAAAGCCCTCAAATGTACTTCGCATAAGCTTTAGTTCTCAAAATGGTCTTAATTTGTGGGTCACTTGTCAACAATAAACATTTCTCTTTGTGTAGACAACACTGGTGTTCCTGGTTGAAGCATGGCAGTACACCAGAACACTTTCTTGTTGCTGGTGGAGTGACACACTTCACTTTTAAAGGAAAAGTAGAAATATGTTTCTTGATATAAAATAGTAATTTAACAAAGTTGATAGTAAATGTGACAGTGGTTTACGAAGATTCAAGGGCAAGGTACACTCAATTATTTACTGTATAGAGGATCTTAACCTTGTGTATAACTTAGGAAAAGGAAAAAAAAAAACCAAGCCAGTGCTTACCATGCATACAAGTCATCCTATCAAACACTCAGGTTAAGTAGTTTATTTTCTGGTCCTATCTTTAGCAAGTGATATGATGGAAAAATACAGTCAAAGGCAAAACATGGAACAGCGATTATGAAAGCTTCTCAGGAACATTGGATAGTTTGAGCTTCATAACCAGCTTCTTATCCTATTCCTTCTGCCCCAGCACTATTTTATCTCCCAGTCTGACTTGTAAAGAAGGAGAGAATAAGAGATGTCTGCTGTGAGATTTCTCCTGTTATACTTATAGGAAAATCTCCTTCTGGAATTCACAGGAAATTGTAATATACACAGCAGGGAGTTCCCCCAGCATCCAGCAATTTTCAGCAACAATCAAAATGTGTAAAGCAACATGCAGAAATGCTGAAACAGCTTTTATTTCAGATACTTCTGGAATGAAAAAGCAGTGTAGTGCCTTTGCTGCCCACCTTTGCTGTACTTCTCATCTCAGAAAAGTTGTATAGCATGTATGTGCTATACAACCTGACATGCTCATTAGAAGATTTTTTGTGTATATGCACATTTTTTACTAAACAGGACTTTTGCTGATGTTAGGAACTGGTTTAAACACAGAAGACCAAGGAAAACTAAGCCTCTGAATAAAATGCATCAAACCCAAAAAAGTTTGAAATATACCCAAAAAACATGATTAAAACCAGACATGGTTGGATGTTGGTGCCAAGACAACCTGTTATATTTTATTTAATAGTAAAAGGGGCAAAGGGAAGGAAGGGGGAAGGAAGGGGAAGGAAAGGAAGGGGGGGAGGGGGGGGAAGGGGGGAAGGGGGAAGGAAGGGGGGGGAAGGAAGGGGGAAAGGAAGGAAGGGGGAAGGAAGGAAGGGGAAGGAAGGGGAAGGAAGGAAGGAAGGAAGGAAGGAAGGAAGGAAGGAAGGAAGGAAGGAAGGAAGGAAGGAAGGAAGGAAGGAAGGAAGGAAGGAAGGAAGGAAGGAAGGAAGGAAGGAAGGAAGGAAGGAAGGGGGAAGGAAGGGGGAAGGAAGGAAGGAAGGAAGGAAGGAAGGAAGGAAGGGGGAAGGGGAAGGGGAAGGAAGGGGGAAGGAAGGGGGGAGGAAGGGGGGAAGGAAGGAAGGAAGGGGAAGGGGAAGGGGAAGGAAGGGGGGAAGGGGGGGGGAAGGAAGGGGAAGGAAGGGGGAAGGAAGGAAGGAAGGAAGGAAGGAAGGAAGGAAGGAAGGAAGGGAAGGAAGGAAGGAAGGAAGGAAGGAAGGAAGGAAGGAAGGAAGGAAGGAAGGAAGGAAGGAAGGAAGGAAGGAAGGAAGGAAGGAAGGAAGGAAGGAAGGAAGGAAGGAAGGAAGGAAGGAAGGAAGGAAGGAAGGAAGGAAGGAAGGAGCGAGCCCTGGGGCTGCAGTCTCCACCCTGAAGGTGCTAAGCTTGACCCCTGTGTGAATGCATTCTTATCTTCATCAATGAGCAGTGGAGGGCCCCGTTCAGGGTTTTGGTGGTTTTCTCTGCAGTTTTTGTACACTTTTGCTCTAATAGGCAAAAATCATTCACGAAGTTCTTTAAACCATAAATTATAACATTCAGTCTCCAACAGCTGCCTTTAATGTCCTGGAAGTTCATTTAGACATATGCTGCCTGTGGCTGATATGTAGAACTGGAGCATATTTCTAAAATTTAATCAGCATGGGAGGTGAGAGAGTTATTTATCTTAGTTTAATTTCTTCTTTTTTTTTCCCTTGCAGTAATAATGTTGAGAATCAGAGAAAGCACTAGCAGTTTTAAGCTGACAGATACAGTTCAAAGGTGAAATGTGCCAGTTTATTTGTATGTGAAAAGCCCAGTTAACACAACACAAAGTGTTAACACCAGAAAAAAAAATGGCATGGATTACCACATCCAGATTTATTCTGAAATTCCTTAAAGGTTTCAGACTTGGTTGCCTGCGGATATTTGCTTTCTTTTACAATAACTTGTACAATTTACCATTGCTATGATGAAAATCTCATATTTGGATTTTACTATAATTTACTCACATCTCAATTTTCTGCTTTTTACTTCTTGCATCCTTGGAACAGGATTTGGTATTTCTCTTAAGTCACTTTTTTTTTTTTCTGAAATCCTTAAAACAGGATTCTGTTTCGTAGAAAAGAACTACTGGTTTTGACTGATATTAACCAAAAATTACTTTGCAAAATCAAAATTACTACCATCAGCGTAGAACACTTTTTTTTTCCTTGAAAATAAACTTTTCAGTAAGAGGAAAAAGACCCCAAAATACCATTGGTGATACCACAGAATCTGATGTACTTAGAAATTCCTTTGTTCTTCCATTCTTGTTTAACCTGTCCCTCTCCCTACCAAACATGGTATTGCTTCTAAAACATAGATTTAGAATTTTAGTTTCAGGTTCATCCTTAAACCTCTATATGAAATATGGTGGATATAGAGCTTTAGAATAAAATTAAAATATATTTGAAATTCTTCTGAGTACTACTCTTTTATCAGTTTCCTGCATTCACATTGCATCTCCTAAAATTGAGATCAAGCATAATAATACAGACACAGGAGAATTTCATTAAAGCCTTGTTGAAAAAAAAATCCCACTAATCACAGGATCACAGGACCATCATTTGTCAGTCGGTGACTCAAATTCAGCTCAGAAGTTAATTTGAATCAATCATTGCAAGGTTCTATTTTTCTGATTCCAGGCACAAAAGGGTTGCTGCTCTCAGTCTAGCTTTTAATGGGCAGGTGTCCACATCATAGAATTTATCCTTTATAAGTGAAATTAGTTATTGATGTACTCAGAAGTGTTTATGTCCATTAATGATACACTGCAGGAAGCATTCTCAAGTGATGCTTGTACTCAGGTGATTATTTTAATAATGGCTTCTCATAGCAACAGCTGGAAAAAATGTAGAGGGAAGAGAGAGAAAGGAAAGATGACGATTTCAGGTTTGAGAGTCTATCAATTGTAAAGATTTTCATAAATACCTGAACTGGAAAAATAATCCCATTTTGACTATTGGAGTATTTATTATCTATTCTTATATCTTGAGGCTATGTAGACAGGAACAGCACAGTAAAAGGACTTTGACCTTCATATTTCAGAATAAGAAATGCACTCCAGTTTAAAAGAGGAAAGAACAAGAAAGTTCAAGGTCTCGTGTCAGGAGGATACAAGCAGGTTGGTGTTCCCATCCTTCATTCCACCCCAAATACCATTTACTCTTCATCACTAAACTTGTGGTCAGTGTCTGACAAAAGGTAAATGCAGACAGGCACAGATTTGATTGATAAACTTCAAATAAAAATAAAAAAAAAAAATACACTGATCAAGTCATGAGTGGCTGCTGACCTTCATTCTCTTCTGCAAAATGGTTATTCATGAATAGATGGAGAAAAAAACAAAACGAAAAAAACATGGGGAGGCTACATATTGTATTGAACATATTGTCCAGAGAGCACATTCTTTGAAATAATAATTTATAAAATTTTATATGACCTGTTAGAGGAAAGACATGTGGAAGTATATTCCAGATCATGCAACGAATAATTTTTTTTAAAAAAACCCAACATGCAAAAAAGACTAAATATTTAATACATAATTTGATGATTCATTAGTTACAGAGAGTTTAGAATGAAATCCTGAATTTTACATTTTTTTCCACCCTTCAATCTAAATAATTACTTTGCAAAATTAGGGAAGATGCAAAAAGCTGTATTATGGGCACGATAACTATTTAGTCCTGCAAATGTACCTCATTCAGTTACCAGCTGGTTAAGCATTATCCTTAGTACCAGCATAAAACCTTACCTTGGAGAAGATTTATGAAAACACCTCTCTTTTTTGGTCCTCAATAGCGTAAGACAGTAAAACTGGTCTCCAGTAGCACGTGTGTACATAATGGGAATTCCCTGCTGGGAAGAAACAGGAACTTTTTCAGACCTGTCAGATGGTTTTCTCCCAGAGGGGAACCGAGCTAAAAACAAGACACTCCTGTATCCACAACAGAGCATCACAAAAGCATCAAGATTGTAAAAGTTAGAACATGTGGACCAGAGACTGAGGTCTGGAAGGAGGAGCAGCAAGGGTTTAAATCTGACAAATTATTATAAATCTAGCAAATTTCATTAGAGAACCTGAGACTGCATCTTGCTAAGAACTTGAGCCTCCAAGTCACACACTACTGTGCCCGTTGTAAAATTTTAAATGTACTCCATGTTTTACAGCAACAATATTGGAACTGCTGCTCATGGAAATGAGATAATGATTTCAATTTCTCATTGTGCCATTTCAATTCTCTTCTTTTTGCTTTTCTGTCAATAATTTTTCCCTGTTAATGTATTGATGTGTGTAAAAATTGCCGTTTTTTTCTGATTGCTCCCTTCATCTCCTCTACAGAGATACTCACTTAAAAATCCCCACTATTCTAGGCATTGAGTCAAGTTTTCAATTTTTCATTAATCACAAGGGATACAGATTATGACTTTCTTTGGTTCTATGCCATTTCAGTCTCCTACAACAACAGAGAAACTCTAGTAAAATATAGTTTTCATCATTTTATACCTAAAAAAATCTTTCTCATCGGTCAGTCTTAAATCTTCCAGCTCACCTCTTCTCTTTTTTTTTCCTTCCAAAGCAATTGCCTTTTGCTTCATTAGTTATAGCTGTCCAGAATTCTTTGCTAGCTACATTCTTTATTCATCAGCTTTACACATTTAAGCATTGGATAACAAATAACTTTTTAGGTTCAGATACAATAATTTGTTTTGAATTTTAAAGAGTTATTAATTTCCTACTTCCAAATGAAAACACATTCATTTTTTCTGAATTCTTCTTTCCCAATAAAGCTAAGGAGTGCCATTAACAAGACCACAAAATTTCATGCTGAATAGAAATTTGAGTCAGTCTCACTCTTCATTTTTGATGATGCATGCTTTTCACTTCTTGACTGTATTTAATTCCTTCTCACTAATGACACACACTTGTCTCTTATGCCTCTTTGCAAAGATCAGTTATTGATCCACATTAATGTAACTGATGTATCTCTCCCCCATCTATTAGCCATGTGTTTCCAAGCATGTAATTTAACTGAATTCTTTCCTCCTCACAGATAACACTTTCTCTGTCATCCATTTCTGACAAGCACTCTACTTGCTTTTATTCCTTTTCTTGTGCTTCATTTTAGTGAAAAAACACCCCCCAGCTCTGCGCTCATTTTATAATAGCCATTGTTATTAACTGTAATAAGGGGAACTTCATCACTGTAGGTGATTCTTGTTTTGTTCTGAGAAAATCACTCAAGAAATATATTAAACATTTACAAAAGTAACAAACTCATGTGGGGGCACGGAACAGATCCAAAAAATGCTTTAAAAATTCTTCTAGGTTCTACAGCTCCATATTTCACATGCAAGGTATACCCATCATCACATCCTCCTGAAAAGTAAGCTGTGGCATTTCTGATAGAATCAATTGCTCTGCTCCAAGGGCTGGACTATTTAACACCAACTGTGTACCCCTGAGTCCCATGGGAACTGAACAAGCCTTTAACTTGGCCAAGGCATGCTGAAGACCAAGTCCCTGTTGTGAATACCAGCAGATCTTTCACAATCTAGCCCACGGCACAGCAGTCACTGCTCTGGTAGAACTGACAATAGTGATGGATAAATATACCGGTCACGTGCTTTTTCTAGGTGAATTCTGTGACCAAAAATATGCCTCCTCAAACCATAGGAGAATTTCCTTAAGCCAATTACAGTGTTGATGTAACCCGCTAGCCCACTGAGATTTTAAACCTGAATTTTATTTATCTTAGACATTTTAGGCAAAGGTAGACATCACTTACAGTTTCTTCTCCTGAACTAGCTCCATCTTAATCATTAAATAAACTGCCTTTATATAATTTCAATATCTGACAAATCATGTGATATTCCTAAGAATGACAGGTACAAGGATATGAAAGATTTACCGTGCCTCTGAGTAAAATGTTTCAACAGTTGCTGCCCTCATTGCCAGCAGTTTTCACTGTCTTTCCAGTTTGGACTTTGGTGATTCAAACTTCCAGCTGTTGGATCTTGTTTTGTCTTTGCTTGGCAGACTAGAGAGACCACTGCTATCAAGTAAAAGCACCATCGCCTACACAGTTGACTCCTCATTTGCAAGCAGTAATTCAACATCATTTTTATATGCAGATTAATAACTCAGTGAGAAAGGTGGGTAGGAATACACTGAGAACATTCAAGTTGTGTCAATCTTTTTCCACAATAATACTGAATTAATAGCTATGTTATTATTTAGATTTTTATTTCATAAATTGCAATTTATTCATATACCACAGCTAAGCAGCATGTAAAAACACCAGGTGGCAAAAATCTGTATTTTTTTCCAATTAAAATACATAAATATGCACAAAAGCCTTAAGAACACTGAAGTGCAGGGCTCTACTTTCAATGGCTCACTGATTAGTCAAATTATTCTCAAGCACTTTTTTATCTCTCTGGGAATCCTCATTTTATACTTTCCAATGAGCAAATTTCAGTTTTTCCAGTACTGTTTTCCTGAATTAAGTTTCTTTTGTTCAGAAATTCTCCTTTCAGCAGTCAGCATAAAAAGGAAACTAGAATCCATTTATACAGTAAGATAAGTTAAAATCCATCAGTACTTTTTGCTCTGTACCAAACATTTTGGTCTGGCAAGATGGATGAGCAGTACCTGACCATACTGCCCTAGCCATTTAAAATTAAAATGGAGTAACCAGTTGAAATGGCCATGTTTTCAATATATTTACTTAGACATAATATTAGAAGTTGCCAGATCTGGTGGGCTTCACTCTTACCACAGCTGGGTTGACACTAGGCTGCAGTGGTTCCCGGTTTCCAGATGGATCCCAAGCTCAACAGATGCTGGCATCTGGACATATATATCCCAGGCTGGATGGGGCTGGGAACAACCTGGTCTACTGAAAGGTGCCCCTGCCCATGACAAAGTGATGATCTTTAAGGTCCCTTCCATGATTCCATTCCCTTAGTCCCCAAAGCTGCAGCCCTACACCCTTGGCTGGCAGAGACTGTCATTCATCACACAGAGTTGAACCAGGATTTTCCAGGTCTCAACAGCTAATCCCCTCCATGCTTTTGTCCCTAGAGGCACGCAGATGCTTTCACAGCTGGAGTCGGACATAGCGACTTGCTCCACATCTTGCTCCTCAGTCATTTCTACTCACCAACTCATCAACTGCCTTGATCATTACTGTTGTTTACATCCTTACACTCATTCCAGTCCCTGGCACTGTGGACACATGGGCCCTCCATCCCCATGCTCTAACTGCTGCATGCAGATAACCCTGCACACAAAGAAGAGGCACCTCCTACCCAGGAGACAGCTGGGGAAAAAATTATAAGGGGGACAGGCAGGTGATCAGTCGTAGGGCAAGGCCAGACAAGAGTGCAGACCCAACTATGTGAGATGATCTCTTCTAATCCCTTCATTTCTCTCTTGTTTTCTCACTCTTGTTCCTCCCAAAATCACCCGAGCGCCTTCCTTTTCTTACCATTGATTCCTACCCTAAACATCCCGTAAATTCTGTGTGGTCTCAAACTCCTTTTCCCCTGCATCCTACAATGTGTCCCACCCCAGAGCAGCAACTCCTCTTAGCATGAAAGATGTTTTTCAAGACTGCTCCTCATGATACTCAGTGATGGTATTCATGCCTGGACACTGAGATTGATCTCTCAGCTGAGAGACCACTCATAGGAGTCTGGAAAAGCTGATTGTTCTTAGGAGGTGTAGGTTTGTGCTCCCACCTGTTCCTGTGAATTCCAGACAGGTCCTGATGGCCTGGTGATCCCTGTAATGGCCTAGGAGTAGCCCAAGAGGACATTATCTGGGCTTTAGGTAGTTTGGGCTACCGTCTTTCTGAGCTCTTTTATGGGTGTGGAAATGGTCTTCAGTATATAACTTAAGAGTAATGTGACACATATTGTGTCAGCACAAAAGCCGTGGAGCAGCACCAGACACACACGCAAAGAAAGAGGGGAGAAGAGAAAAGACAACATTGGACAAGACCAGGAACAAATTTTTAAAAGGTAGAACTGCCTATGAAGGTGTTGGAAATCAACTGGAAGAACTAAAAAGCCCTAGAATTTATCCCAGGCAGTATCTTGAAAGACCAACAGTGCTTCCAGTAGTAACCATGGATACAGAAGATGAGCCCTCATTTCCAGCTGAAACCTCGAGGATGTCAGCAGGAATGATTAGCACAGGGTTTTGTTTCCTCTCTGCTCTGTGGCCCTCCCATGGTTGCTGCTCCGAGCTGCCTCTGCAGCAATCACAAACAAACCCAGTACTGGGACTCACCAGTGAGTTGATTTCTCACAGAAGCATCACAAGAGTGCTGTACATGCCTGTGACCAACACTGAATTGCCAAATTAATATTGTCCCAGTGCTTGGCAATTGCTGGGTGACGACATTGTGGGCTTCTCCCTTACGAGGAACTTGTTTAGGTATGTAGAAAAAACCTTCTCCATAAACACGGCACTTAAGCCTAAAAACCTTTGATTTTTTCCAATAATATGTCACAAAATTCAACCCTTAACCAAGTACAGTAATGTTAACACAGCCACTAAGGCCCCAGTGCAGAAGCAGAAGCTGAAAAGACTGAACAAGTAATTTCCCCAACACCTGCCTGTGCTGAGACTGACTTCAACATGACATTTGCAGGAGAATGATGCAAAAGTAATTTTCAGAATATTCACATCCCAGATCTTGTTTCACATGACAACTAGAGATATCAGATAGACATTTTAAAAACCCCTCATCATCTATTCTAAAAGGAAGGACACTTTGTGATGAGTTAATTAATTAATGGCAACAAGGAACGTTTCATGTAATCACAGAAACATTATTAACAGTAATAAATTGCACCTTCCCTGAAGCAACATAAAATCAATAACTTTACAAGAAATTGTTAAAACTATGGTGCCGCTTTAAGAAAAATCCTTATTTGAAATATATGAAGGTTGCAAGGCCATTGTATTTTCATACATTTTTTTTTTTAGAGATATTTAATGTTACTGGGTTAAATCTATTTTCTGGAAAGCCAGTGCCTGCATTACTGGATAATAGGGAAATACACTTATTGTGTATAAATCTCTGGATTAATTAGGAAACCTGGTTCAAGTGGCTAGGAGAAATTCAAAGTGTGATGGAATGAGAATTGCTCCTCAGGATAACTGTAGGCAACATCATCCACAACGCTTGCGTTTTTCAAAAGTGATGGCAGCCTAGGTCCTCCTAGACAGAGATTTTCCTGTCCTCAGCATGGCATTAAACCAGAGTCTGAAGTATGGATAGCAGAAGATCAGAGTCTTGACTATTGTGCTTTGCTTCCAAGACTATCTGTCTTATATATACTGTGAATAGATTCTCAAGATTTATTTTTTGTATTTTAATGAGAGGTATGCAATATCAGGAAGCAGATTTTTGCTAAGAATGTAACTGAGGGGTGCAGGAATGAAGAAGTTTTACACAAATTGTAAAATTTCTTGACTAAAAATGTTCTCCGTACACCATAATCATAATTTTATGGAAAAAAGTAGTCATACTGATCCTCTAAGAAAGGTGTACCTCAATTTACTGAATTTTCATATGAATTTCATTGAGATATGAAAATATTCCAAGAATAACCACTGGAATGACAAATTTCCCTTTGCTTATTGATCTTTCACTATAATACAGAGAAGGTTTTTTCTCTCATGTGTGTGAACCTAGAGTAGTTTCCCATCTTCACCTAGAAAATATTTATCAAAACTGATCCCTGCTTCAGTATAAATTAGCACTGACCTATATGAGATAACTATTTTTGCTACCCAGTTCACTAAGGGATTTCACTGATTACATTGAGTAAGGGAAAAATTTTAACTTCAGTTTCTGGGTTCATTTTTTTCCCACACTTTAAAAATTAAATTCCTTTGAAAACACAGCTGGGTCACCACCTAATGTTAACCCTTATTCTGTGTTCTTCCATCTGCTGAAGGAGGGCAAATGTCATTAGTTCTGTTCTCCTCTTATTATTTTTCCCCACTAGCTTATAATTTATTCTTGGTGGTAATTACAGATAAATGAAATCTACTGCTGATAATCAAACATATGTGTCTCTTTAAAGACTCAACCAGAGGTCACAACAATTGTCAATAGTTACACAAACATTATTAGTATTAATTTAGCCTTAAGTGCCAAAGCATCACTTAGCATGTAAACTGAAGCAGTTTTTACACATAAATTAACCAGTAGGAGGTTTTCCCTTTGGTGTTGCATAACTAGAAGGAGGAAAGTCCTGCTGTGTCATGCTCTAGAAAACTATTATTTTCATCGAGAATTATTGATAGAGAAGCCAAAAAATTTGTCGTTTATATTTAAGGACGATAGAAATTGGAACAAATACACATGAATGACAAACACAAATGGAGACAACATGCTATCTAAAAATAAAAGTAGATGCCTAGAAAAAAAACCTGCCAAGTTTAAATAATAATTAAAGTGCTTTAGACACTGTCCTGGAAGGGAAAACAGTAATGTAGGACACCATGATATGGATACCATAATGTACCAACTTACTACTGTGATTAATAAAAAAATATTTCCCATTATGACTATTAGGTTAAATAAAAGGTAGAGGAAATTCAATTAATTAATGCTATGTTTTGGAATCTTACATGGCCAGACAGATTTTAATCTATCCTAGAAAAGTCAAATTTGCCTAAGAAGAAATTAATATACAAATTTTAATCCTTTACTAGAGGCAAAAATCAATTTCCATAAAGCCAAAATTCATGATGCTTTTTTTTAGAATATCCTTGGCTTGGTAAAACAATGTGACTAACAAATAGTGTGGGATATTATCTTGGGCAATGTTTTCCCAGAGTTTACTCCAAACATATCTTTTTCTTATTTGCATAATTTATGCAGCTACACCGAGAAACACTTTATTAAAACAAGCATTAATCTACCTCATTTCCACATTGAGCCACCTCAGAACTACCTTATCAAAATTCCTGTCATGTAAAAAGCTCAACCAATATCTGATTAAATAGATCAAATATATCTGATCACACAACCCACACACAGTCCAACTCACCCCTGTAACATATTGCATAACTTTGTTATTATCTACCCAATTAGCAAATACTTTTTTTTTCCAAAGTGTATCATGCTATTCCCACAACTGTACCACTACCAATTTTTTATTTCATCAACAAATAATAATTATAATATGCCTCAAAGGTATTTTTGTTCTCAGAGATTACATTCCTTTGTACTTGCTCAACTCCAAATGGTTAACATGGACTGCTAATCCTCAAAATTCTCATTTTGCCATACTACCTCAATGCATAGTGCCTGCCAACTTTAGTTTGGGGTTTTGGTTTGTTATTTGGTGGATTTTTTTGGTACTGACTGAAATGTACTGTTTGAACTGTACCTTGGTCTGATCCCTTGTGCTAATCAGAGGATTTGTCCAAAAGCACAAGACAAAGTCTCTCTAACATCTTGAATTCCCTACATGTTCCAGCACAAGGCAGTGACCTTGTCACGGTGAGTCATGAAACTCTAACAAAAACAGAACAGTAAAAAGCAGTGGGACCGAGCGTGCCCCAGCATGCTTGCAGATGACTCTGAGCTCTGTGATGCAGCCACACTCTGGAGGGAAGGGATGGATCCAAAGGGACCTGGACAGGCTGCAGAGATGGGCTTGAACAAAACTCATGATGTCCAACAAGGCAAAGGGCAAGGTGCTGCATCCTGGTCAGGGCAATGCCAAGCACAAATACAGGCTAAAAGGATTGAGAGCAGCCCTGAGGAGGAGGATTTGGCAGGGTTGGTGGCCTGGAAGTTGTCGTGGTTTAGGACAAATCTGGGAGAAAACCTCTGAAGGGGTTCCTCAAGAAAGCAGATTCAAGCAGCCCCTCCCCCAGCTAGTTCGGGAAAAGATTTCCTTGGAGAAAAGTGGAAAAAATCTGTTTATTTAACAGGAAAAACATTCACCAGCACAAAAAATTGAACAGTATTAAACAATAAAACCTCTCATCCCTCAGAAGAGATTACAAACTCAGGAAGTCCCTTTGTGGGCCGTAGCTCAGCTCAGTCTCTTATCAACCCCTCTGGTGCTGGAAATGCCACAGCCCAGGCTTGGCCCAGTGGGCCACAGGTGGGAGCTGCTGGTGCTCTGCTGGGTGTTCAGTCCAGAGCAGGGTTAAACAGGGCCAAGAAAAAGAAAAAACCACAGTCCAGGGAACTTCTCTGCCTCAGCTAGCTAAAACTAACTAAAAAGTAAAGACAAGCTGTCTCGCTGTCTGTCCGTTCTGCAGACAACACAGTCCAGGAGCAGGAATGTGGAGGAGTGAGTGCAGTTTCTGAAAACAAAATGCTCATTTCTTATCTCCCCCCCTGCCACTTCACTCTCAGAACCAACCTTGAAGGTGCAAAACTTATTTCTGGGCTAAACAGATGAATGGGGATACATGCATCATGAAGTCTCCCCAGGACAGAAGTTCAACATGACTGCTGCTGTGTCTGCTGGCAGCCCTGGAAAGTCAAACTTACCCTGGGCTGCATCCAAAGCCCTGTGGGCAGCAGGGTAGGGAGGGGGTTCTGCCTCTCCCCTCTGCTCTGGTGAGACCTACCTGGAATACCTGTGTTCAGCTCTGAGGACCTCAACATAAAAATGATGTGAACCTGCTGGACTAAGTCCAAAAGAGGGAACAAAACTGATCAGATGACTGGAACACATCTCCTATGGGAACATGTTGAGAGAGTTTGGACTGCTCAGCCTGGACAAGGGAACACTCCATGGAGGGGCATAGAATCACAGAATAATCCTGAGTTGGAAGAGACCCAAAGGCATAAATTGAAATCCAACCCCCTTCACAGAAAACCCCAAAAGTTACACCATGTCCCCAAGAGAGTTGTCCAAAAGTTTTGTGAGCTCTGGAAGACTTGAGGCCAGGACCATTTCCCTGAGGAGCCTGTTCTAGTGCCAAACCACCCTCTAAGTGAAGAAACATTTCCTGATAACCAATCCAAACCTCCACTGACACAGCTTCAAGCCATTCCCTTGGCTCCTGAAACTGGCCACCACAGGACAGAGATCTGCATCTGCTTCTCCTGTTCCCCTCATGAGGAAGCTGTAACTGCAATGAGGTCTCCCCTCAGGCTCCTCAATTCCAGGCTGAACAGATCTGAATCCAACGAAATCCATTTTATAATATTCAGATTACAGCCTAGAAGTTTACATAAGAGTAGAATCAAGCATAACACAATCCTGGTCAAAGTTTTCACTCACAGGAACTGGAAATTATGTCTGTGAAAGCCATAATTTTGGGGGTGGGGGACAGGCGAGGTGCAGGAGCAAAGCGAACCTTGGGCAGAAAGCACATGAACAGTGAAGTGGCTCCACTAAATCACTATACATATATATATATATATCAGTGGTCACTGTCATTGCTCCCCTACACTGAGATCTCTGTGTTATCTGTTTCCAACCCCTGGCTTGACATGAAGAACTGATCCCCAAATTACTTTGCAATTGTGCCCAACAGAGGTTTTGCTATTGCTGGTCCATCTGCACAAATCATATTAGTCAAATGCTGCTGTTTTTAAAATACATTGCAAGATGCTAAACTCAAGTATGCTCAAGAACAAGATTTTCTCCTTGTTAGTATTACTTTTATCACATTCCCATTATTTCTTATTATTAGCTAAATTGCACCTTTCCAGAATTCATTTTATACATCTGGAAAATATGACTCTTTGAAAGAGTTGAAATTCATTACCTTTTCCCATTGTCCCATAGCAGTTTCTATTTCACCACAGACCTACATCCTCTCAAACACTTCTTGTGCTTCTGCAAGAAATCAAATATTGTTAACAACAAAATATTTCCCATAAACAACTTATTTTAAATACTTAGTTCCATTTTGGCAAAGTGCATTTTGTAACAGGTTTGGCTTTGCCTTTCCTGAAACTCTTTGTACAGACTCTGGTGGTTTTTAATCAAATTGATGTGGGATATGAAAACTCTTCTAAGACATTTATAAATCCATCAGTATGTAATTACAAAAGCCATATCCATTTATTTAAAAAAAAAACTTGTATGTGAGCTTACATCTAACAGCACAGTGCAATAGCAAAGGGGAGGAGTGGAAGAGTCTTCTCAGCCACATGAATACAAAAGTAAAATTCAATAAAAATAATCAGCTTTTCCTCCTTTTCCTAACTGGTTGCCAAAAAACTCATCCCATCTCAGCAGAGACCTTGGCATGGATCCTGTATAAAATCACAGTGTTCAATTTCCAGTGCCTAGCTCAAAAAGCTTTCTTTGTGTTACATTATTCAGTGGGTAATTGATTGGAGCTTATTTACATTTTTTTGTTCTGTAGTGCAACTGGTGAACTCTCTGTGTTACCGTTCTCAGAGATGAAAAATAAAGACAAGTATGCATCTATTTCTGAATTATCTATGAACACATTTGAGCTATAAAATCTGGTCTGATGTTCAAATCTATATGATGAAAGATCCACGTAGCTAGATCTCTTAAAACAGAAAATGATACAGAAGAAATTGTGTGTAACAAGACATGCATTACACCACTCAAAGCAAAGGTAGTGTTGAGGGGAGCCATTTAATTTCATTGGCAAAGAAAATGAGAATTGTTCTTGCATGTGACTTTCTAAGGTGGGTGGCAGACAGCATTAATGCCAAGCAGGGGAGGGCTCTATTGAGTTTGAGCAAGCCAAAATACTGCTCATGGAAAACATTCACCACATAAATCTCTGTTATACCATCAGAGTCTCTGTGCCATTTTAGCTAGTTCTTTACTATCCTGTACTCACTTAATGTTTTAAAGATGAATTAAAAATATGCCAATGGTCTCATCACAGAATACCCTGGTGACTGGGAGATATGCTAATTATTCAGGGAACAAATTGGTCTGCATCTATACTCACCCCACAAGGAGAGAAGTCCTTGTGCACAGCATGGGCATGAGTACATGTACATGAAGCAAAGAGTCTGTGCATGACATACTGACACATTTTTAGATAACATCACATGCTAATCAACAAGCCCCTGCTTGATAATACTTGTAGGAACAAAGACCAATGATGGTGTCTTCACACAGTACTTCTCTGAGTCCCTATATCCTTTTCTTACTTCATCCCTGGATTATTCTCTTGTCTTTTTCCTTTGTCCATGCCCTGTCAACTAAACAAATTCTCCCTTCAGTACCACAGCTTAACACAAGCATGACTTAAATAGTCTTGAAAACACCATGACTGACTCAGTATTCCTGAAGAAAATTGTCTAGCAGTTAGGTGAAAAAATGTGCAAATGTATGCATATATATATATATATATATACACATAAAGATATGTATATAGAAGCAACATCTTTAGAACAAGTATTTTTTACATTCTCAAACACAAAATACCAGACCTATAAACCAGCACAACATCAATTCAGATTCCCTGTTGTGTTGCTGGAGCTCCAACAAAGCAGTGTGATTGCACTGCAAGAAACTGACACTTCCTACTATCAGATCTGAGCACTGGAGCATGCTTTCTTTTGTCATTCAAAAAATTAATGCTAAAAATCTTTCTTTGGGGGGAATTGGAGAACTAGATCTAGATATGGATGAAGTTTGCTTTTGTGTATTCACAAGGCTGACCAGTTACATCCTTTTGCTTCCTTTCCTCTCCCTTCCCTGCCCACCCCGCAGCCCCTGACCAATTAATAGGGAGTTTATGTTAGTCTCATGCTGAAAAATAATGCTCTACACTCACTCTTTCAACAAAATGCAAATGCACACCCCGGATCATATTTTTGGGGAAAAAATCTCTGCCCCTGGGAAGGGGAAAAAATTCCATGTATCTTCATAGGACACTTAAATATGGAGAAATAACAGGCAGAGGGCTGGGTGGAGGGAGCATGGAACTTACCTCCTAATGAATTAAACAGCAGATGATATTATCCTATACTGAGTCATGGCAGATGGAGTAATAGTCATCTCTGTAACACAGAAATTCACTAGGAAAAACAGTTGGAAAGTGGGAAACAGTGGGAAATCAGGATGAAATGATGAAGATGCCAGTCTAGCACACCAAGTTTGGTATAACATTACTCACATGAATAACCTTTATTAAAGATGCAGATCATTCTGTTCACAATCTGTTCATGTAGACTGACAGATAAATAGGCCTAGGTGAGTTGAATACCATAATTACATATTTGTCAATCAAAGAGTAAACAAATACAGACTGAATAGCATTTCTCTACCATTCTTTTCTATTTTATATTTTTTTCTAAACATATGATTTTCATTACAAACCAAGGCTAAAAGGGATTCCTCACACAAGACACTCAAAGAAAATGGTAGGAATTGGACTTTGACTCCAAATACCTACTGGTATTGAAGAGAAGACCTATTGGAAGTTCATAAGAGAGTTTATTAGAAGAGAGGATCTATTAGAAGTTTATTACCATCAGAAATTTCTGACTTTCCCTAATGTTGTGTTTAATAATGTTAACAACGACCTAGCAAGATGCACACATTTTTTATGTGACATAGCTGCAATAATTAATCCATAAATAGTTTGTCAGTCCTTCTAGTGAGATGGGATTCATAATTCTGTTGAGATTGCTAGAGGACCAGCACTGACTAAACAATAAAATAATGAACATGTCTCTCAAGAAAATACCTATCTTATTATTACATTAGTAGTTTGATTTTTCCTGGAACTGAAACCTCTTCTGAATAAAAACACAGTTTTAGTAGGAGGCACAGATCTGTATAACTTTCACTGGGTGATCCAGGTATATTAAACCTTGACAGGATATCACTGTAATGGACAAAACTAATGTGGAAGTCTTGGATATTACTTTCCAGCATGCTTGCCCACTTCCTCAATCCCTGAATCGCTTTGCCTTGGAAGCCAAAGGGATATCATTGCTGCATTGCACTAGTTTTTACTCTGCTGAATAAATGTCTTAAGCAGAGACTAAACCAGCATGTTCATCTTCTATTCCCAATTTTCCTATGGATTGCACATAGGTTTAATCCTATGTTCCCAATCTAAGCCACTCCACCACTAAAATGGCACAATAATGGTACATCTTTTTAGTTATGAGAAGGAAACAAAGACAGGATCAAAATTCATGTATTCAGCCTTTGCAGATTTGTCATAAAATAATTTCACACTGCCTAAGTGCATCTCTGTACAGTCCAATTAATATTTTACAAAATAAGGCAAAATCCAAAATAATGAATAATGTTGATCCTTGAAAAAATGGTACAGAAATACAATCCTACAGCATAGAGCAATGCATTTTGATGTGTTTACAATTCAATCAGTAGTATTTACTGCTTTTGCCTTTTAAATGCATCTAAAATGAAAAAGATTTTATAATAGACTATACTGCATAGTTTCATTTTATTCTCTTATTTGTAAGAACAAATTATAATAGCTAAGCTACAGTAAAAAACATAGCAGTTAGGGGATTTTTAAATTAGTTTCTTGTACTTGCACACTTATAGCTTCTCAGTTTGTTTAGTTTAAATAATTTCAATGCTGAACTCAGCACACACAGAAAGCTATTAACCATTGGAATAAATATTTGGAAGCTGAGGTTTTAAAAATTGCATCAACATTATTATTCTACTTAATAATAGCTTTTTCATTGTAATTTAAAAGGCAGTTTATCTTGCAGTTAAAGTGATAAAATGTAACTGTATAAAATAAATAGCCTTTTCACAAACCACTGATTTAATTAAATTTAGAGATCATTGTGAGCTAACTTTATGATTCAATTTTTGCATCGTATTTTTACTTTTTTAAATCTGAATGCTTATGTGTATATAGACATGCAGATTATAAATATAGATGCAGAGATGTATTTTGATAATTTATTTGTGCTGCATTTCTATGATGCATAGGTTGGCGCTTTCAGCATTCTGTATTTTAACTGTTTGGAATAGTTTGATGGGGTTACAAATTCCCAGAACTCTACAAATTAGGTAAAAGTAGTGCAGTTATAGCGAAAGAGCGGAATGTATGATTAAGAAAACTCGCTTATAAAGGGAACTGATTTGCCAAATGCTTTTACTGATTTTCTTTCCTAAGCCTAAACTTTACTTGAGTTTGCAATATGGGGCATCTGGATATTCATGAGCTTTCTACTACTCTACTTCCAGCACAGGGTCAAACACAGTGCTGAAAATTTCATGGCTGAAAACCAAAGTGGGAGATTTGCATATGTATATGAAATATATATAATTTATATATTCTTTATATTTTTATTTATTATATATATAATTTATATATATATATATATGTTTTTATATATATGTATATATATAACATTTATGCACATCTTTCATAGAGCTGGTTCTTCAGCCACTAGGGCTGCAGAAAGAAAGGTGAGGAAAAAAAGGGAAGATCTCTTACCTTCCCAATCACACATTTGAAAATACAACAGATGGAAAGTAATTTCCACACTAGGCTAGAAATTAGTGGGCTGGCCTAGTCCGAGGGAAAGGTTTGCCTTGTTTGCTCTCGCTGCTGTTCGCTGTTTTTTCTATTCACCAAATCTCCTTTAGCAGCTTTTGTTCCAACACACTATTTTAAATCACTGTAACTACCCAGTTTGGTTTCAACAGATCATATCTAAAGATGAGCTATCTTTATAAATTCCTCTCTACTGGCAGTAATAAGATTAATTTTATCGAGAATTTTTCACTAATTTCAAAACTTAAGTGTGGGAAGAGATGGGATGGAGTTGGGCTCTGGGCTGTGGGATGCTCCTGCAGAAGCACATGGCAGCACAGAAAGGATTTCTTCCACCTGACCTTGGGGGAGGAGGTGTCCCACTGCAGACCCCCACAGGAGAGGAGCCTGCTGGAAGATGACAGAGCAGTGAACAGCACATAATCACCCCATTAGAAGGACATTTAGAAAGCGTGTTGCTGATGTGGACCCATGGGATAGGTCACGTAGTGATAATTACCATGTAAGGAAATATTGTGCCTGAAAAGTGTGTGAAACCTGTTTGTTTCTTTGAACAAATGATTCAGATTCCCTGCTGGTTGTGGTCACTCATACTTAAGTGATCACATGTATGAGCTAATTCCACTGGGTCTCTTGAGACTGATGCTCTCTTGTAAAGTTCAAAACATTCAAATCTTTCTTTCTTTTAGCTGGGAATAAAGTTTTTTATCCCACACTGTTTTATGTGAGTTTATATCATAAAAGTAGCATCTCAAGATAAGATAAATCAACTGATGAGATCCACCAAGATTAACTTGGCTCATGAGAACACCAACACCTGCTAATGACACCAAGATTGAGGGTTCAATCCCTGTATGGGCCATCCATTTATAATTTGGACTCCATGATCCTTGTGGGTCCCTTCGGAATCAGAATATTCTGTGAAATCTGTGAAATCAAATATTGTCCCCATCAACACCATGCTGAAGTGAATTCCAGGCCAGGTTAGACAGAGCTCTGTGCAACCTGGTCTAGTGGAAGGGGCGTCCCTGCAATGTCAGGCCAGTTGGAACTAGACAATCTTTAAGGTCCCTTCCAACCCAGGCCATTCCATGGTTCTATGATTTTATGCTGAACTCTTGAGCCTGAAGCACTGATGGCCTACAAACCAACATATTTTTCTTTAGCTACAGAAACAGCCTGACACTCCACACCCACCACTTGTCCTTGACCCCACTAGGAGCCCCGCACTCCTACAAGTCATGCCCATAGAATGGCTTCCGGCTCAAATTAAAATAAAAATCTAAAAAATGCATTTCGCTTCTTCAGGTTATCCTGCAGCCTTAGAGATGCGTGTCTACAGGTATATGTCAGAAACATGTCAGTAAAATGCATCAAGGAAAACGCTGAAAAATTGAACTGCAAGTCAAAGAACGCGTGTTATCTTAAAAAGAGTTGAGTGCAGGAATGTCATATCTCAAACTTCTGTTGAAAATCACTCTGACTCCACTTATCTAGCAAAATTTGATTTTAATTTATGTCTTCCTTATCTCACCTGGATGTCAAGATAATTCGATAATTTTAAAACAAAAACTTGTATTTGGCAAAATTTAGAACTATCAATAAGCATTGAAATGACAAAGTATTGCATCTAGCTAGCAAAAAGAAAAAAATCAATAAATTAAATTTTAGTTGAAAGATTGTGTTAATATGTCCATAGAATTTATTCACCTTTAAGAAAATGAAGCAAACTGACATTAACTAACCAAAGGTTTACAAAACTATTTTGTAAGGTGTTCACAAATTTAATAAACAAGAGGAGTCTGGATGAAATCCACTGTAAAATAAGTGAGACAACACTGTTTGAATAACTGGCATTGACCCTGAATTACCTTTAATTCACATTTTATTGTCAGTACAGCAGTTTATCCTGCAGGGATAAAGGAATACTGAAACATCCAAAATTTGATAACAGGTACTGAGGTACAAAATTTTACTTCTTTGTACTGAGCAAAACAAGAAGTAAAGTCTCTGAGATGAATGAGTGCTTTCAGCCAAAAGTACAATGATTTTCCAGTCCTGTGTTTCTACTCCAGAAACATGTAAAAGCCTTTCACATCAAACTAACTGATACCCCAGCACTCTTTCCTGCTATATTATATGAACACAGATCTGTTTTTATACAGATGATCACTGCAATTGCTGGGCAGGCTGAACCATTTTTGGAAGTTGAACTATGCAGTTTAATACTACTGTTCCCACTAATGTTCTCATGCTTTGGTCTTAGAGAGTGTGTTTTGTAGACTTTTTTCACAAATGAAAAAGCTGCTTTTGCTGTTTTGAACTGAACCTAGGGTACAAAAGCCATGGCTGCAAATAGAGAGAGATTATCATTTTGCTAACACTTGCATCTGGCAAAGTGTTGTATGCAGTTCTATAGTTCGGCTGACATCAAATCCCTGGAACTTCAGACGTGTAAAACCAGACAGTGGTGATCACTGGCTTAGAATCTTAGAATTGAATCACACTGATCTCAACATGACTTGTGTAGCTTTGATAATTCAGTTGATAACTCTTTTACACTGCTATTGAAGAAATCAGTTTCCTAAAACATTCTGTTTCCTGCTAAACCAGTAAAAGCTACAGTAAGCAAGGCATAATAGGAGCTGGTCTCCTATTTTGGGAGTTTCTGGAATCTGAATGTGAGCCTTAAGAAAGGACTTATAGGGACATTTTACACTGTGTTTGACTAAAACAGCAGCCATTTATCCAAAATCCATCTGTTTTTCTAGTTATTATAATGCTCCTTATGGATTAAATGTAGGACACACAAAGCTTTTAATTTCCTAATCAGACGATGTGTCTTAAATAAGGAAGCAATTAGATCTGCAGTACAGACTGATGCATTTCCTTACAAAAAAACCCCCAAAAACCCAAAACTCACAAAAACCCTGTGTCCTGGTTTGAGGGGAAATGGAATTCTGGGAGTGTGTCAGTCCAATTAAAGATGTAGATTTGCGATTGACACCTGTTTTGACCACTGAGAGTTGGATACGCCTCTGAGAACACACAGGGGTTAAAAGCAGAGCTCTGCCCCTGGGAAGCCCTCTTGGGACTTCGGCGTGGAAGAGGAAGGACCTCTCCCCCTGCTCCAGCTGTCCCGGCTGGGCAGGGGGAGGGGCAGCCATGTGGTAGGCCCGGGCCTGGATCGAAATGGGGGTAGGCCTGGCCTGGTTCCCCCAGGGTGGAGGAGAGAGAGACACCGGGAGAGACACCCAGGGTGGAAGGGTGGAGGAGAGAGAGAGAGACTGGGAGTTACTGGGCAGCCCCCCCTCCCCTGGGGAGACAGAGAGGCTCACTGCCTGAGACTGAGCTTTGGCCTTGAAGCTCGATATCGTGGGCTGCCAGCCTGCCCGGCCTGTGGAGAGGAGGGGGGGTTGAACCAGAAGGAGTCCGGCTGCTTGTGGGTTGTGAGCTATGGAGTTTTAACCCTTTTCTTGGACAATGAAAGCTTTTGCAGAGTACTGACCCTTCCGGGAGAGGAAATGAAGGAAGATTTAAGCAAGTATTTTAAAGGACCGAGCAGGGGAGAGACTGTGAGAAGAACCTAGGGTGGAAGAGATGTGGAGTGGCATTCTTTGCTGGACGCTTTTTGTAGAGCCATGGACTGTTCCTGCAATACAGAGACTATTTTCAGGGGGGCCACCACCGGGTCCCAGAGTTAAGAAGGCAGTGTGGGAGCCTCCCGGCCCAGGAGGTGAAATAATGGGGGACAGATGTCCCAAAATGGAGACTGTGCCTTTGTTTTGGAGGGGACAATGGAATCCTTAAAAAGACAACCCTCAAAGTAGCTCTGGTCCATGTTCAGTGGTGAGAGCACTGAAATGGGAGGAAGGGGTCACGATCTCCAATCCGGGTGGGGATATGTGACCAAAAGCCCAGGGCATACAAGAAGGACTCCTCCTCTTAAGGAATTCATGATTGAGTGTTTGTAAGGGTGGTTTTTTGCTGGACTGAAAGATGTAATTGTATTGGGAATTTGGTGGGGGGAGGAGGAGGAACTGTATTCTGTAGAGTTTTCATTTTCCTTGAGATTGTCTTTTCTTTTCTTTCCTATTGTAGTGTGTAGTTAATAAAGTTCTGCTTTCTATAGTTTTAAGTAGAGGACTGCTTTGCTTATTCCTAGGCACATCTCACAGCAAGTACCAGGGAGAAAGTATTTTCATGGGGGGCACTGGTACTTTGCCAGGCTCAAACCATGACACCCTGTAACAGTAACAACAAAAAGCTTCCAAACAACAAGAAAAGAACAACCAAAAGCATTAGGAAAAAAAAAAAAAAAGAAAATGCTTCTAAAACCAGAAAAATCAAGTCTTACACCATGAGATGCACTGAAGTTTCAAATCCAGCTTCTGGGATCTCAATATTTGTTGTCCACCTGTATAAATAGTTTTTATAATTGTTTCCAGAACTAAATTACATGGGAATTTAAAATATGTAGAAAAAACTCTGCGCTGCAAATAAAAGCTCTGAGAGTAATATCTGATAAGATCATTCTCCAATGCCCATTCTCCTATGCCCATGTATGTTTAGACAGCAAACAACCCTTCTTACAGCTTCACATCCTTTTGTTTACAAAAAAATGAGTTTTTACTGTTTTTTGCAAAACATAGAGCATTTATTGTGCTAAGGCTTGCATGGAGGAGTTGGGTGTGTAACTTAAGAGAAAGAAAAAATGACAGAGGATGGCTTATGTTTCTGAGTCTGTCCTTGAAGATTACTTGCTTCAGTTACATCCTAGACAGAAAATTTTATTAAAACTGTATTTTATTTTTTAAATTTTGCTTTATTGCAAACAGCAAACAGGAACCATTTTAACTACATACACCTGCCATCCTGCATTTCTATTTCATTAGGTTGAGTTAGTACTCAAAATTTTATGGAACTCTCTGGAAGCACTATTACTGCTAATCACTCCTTTTTTCCCCCCACAATTTTTTAGGAGTTAAAGGATATGCTGATGTTAGAGGATTAAGAGTAATTGCCCAGCTTCTCCAATGTTGTACAGCATTTTTGGAAGGTGATTCATGTGTAATATCGATGGATTAATTTAAGACCATAATGTCCTTTATTGTATTGAAATGAGATAATATATTTTGATTTTTTTTAGTTATTTCACATGGTTTTAACAGAGTAGAAATTAGTTAATAACAATTATGTTAAGCTTTTTTAGTGCATTGTCACAAATCTCTGTATTCAAGTTCTCACAAATACTTTTTACAGTATTACCATACCTCATCATTGTAAAATGTGAACAGTGCAGAAACACTTTTTAAAGTATTTTAAGAGACTTCTGGCTTACTAGCAAAGAGCATACCAGAAAAAATGTTCTTCATTTTACAGACACATAAGAGAGACTATCAGATAAAATATGCAAAACAATTGATGCAAAGCTAATACTAATTCCAAATAAAGAAAATAGTTCTCAAGAGCCTGTAGCACATTGTGAAGTATGAAAATATTTTCTTCTTACAGAGTAAGATAAAGATTTCAATAAAAAAGAAGGTGCATTTGCTAAACTATGTCTTGCTTACATATGATAACCATCCACCTTCTCCAAGACTTAGTCAAAAATGGCTCAGAAACCCTTTCAGAAAGATACTCCTAAAAGAAAATTCCAGAAAGTAATTAACTGGAATTACTCTAGAGGCTGATGAAATAGAGAATTAAATCTGTCACAATCCTCTGCAGTAACACATGCATCAAGAAAACATATTTAGTCACCTCCTCTCCTACAAAATCTGAAGAATGATGTTCAAAACAATTTTCAAATAATCATTCATAAGACTGTATGTAAAGTGGAGAAACAAGAAAGGCACCACTCAGAACCTGAGCATTCAAAAGAGATGCAGTGTGTGTCAGCACAAGAATATCTACCCAGAAGTCATGCAAATCATATGCTACACACAGAGCAGACTTAAAAGGGTAAGGTTTTAAAAACAAGCTTTCTCACTATAAAGTATCTTTGCAACCTTGTCTCCAAGATCCTCTCACCACTGTTAGATAGACTTTAATTCAGAGCCATCATCTTCCTTTATGCTTTTATGCATGTATTGTTCCCTCTGATCCAATCCATGAATTCTAATAGAGCAGAAATAAAATACGTTTTAGTTTTATAATTTCCTATGTTTTTGATAAAAAATACAAAGTGTTTTGACAATGAAAAGGCAGCGTATGGAACTTAACAAGGAAGAAATTCTTTGCTCATGCAAATTTTACTACTGCCTATTTAGACTAATGAATATCTCCCCTTTCAAGCTCTCTCAGGAGAAATGTTTTATACACAAGAAAGATAAAACTTCTTGGTCACACTGACTTCTGTTGTCCACAGCCACTTTGCCACAACGGACCAGGGACTGCCATTTCAATAGGAATGAGACAGATCCTCAACTTTATATTGCCTCTGATGTCAAAAATGAGTAAGATCCCAGTTTCTTTCTATATTGGATTCATTTTTGTTTCAGCTTTTCCAGAACTGAAGGTCTCTTCTATGCTTTGCAGAGACTTCACAAAACATCTCCAACACTAACTTAAATATCACATATTGCTCTGTTCTCTCTGCTCACTTGGGCTTAAAATACCCATTCTGCTGAAGTAGAATTCTTAAATATTCTTCTCAGATGCTTCATTTGAAAAGAAAGTGAAGTAAAGGAAAAAAAAAAGTAAGCACCTCAGCTCATCAATTTTCTGCCTAAGAAATAGTTGCTCACTCCAGAGTACTGAAGTCTTCATTTTCTAACACTCCTGCTGTTATCACCTCATAAAATAAAGTGACACTTGAAGTTCCATCTAATGGCATTTACATGGCAACAGTAAAGAAAAATGGAGTACTTTCTTCCTTAGAAGTCTTCCAAGATCCCCATTATTGGAGCAGCCTTTCCTCATAAGATTCAGTTCAAATGAGGATTCCTACACCCAGATTAACTAGGTGTTAAATCTTTAGATGTTAAACTCTCTTAATGCAAGATCTATCACTTAGACAAGTGCAGCACATGCCTTTCCCAGTGTTATAAATTATCAAATTGAGAGCCAAACTTATAAGAAAATTTAGCAAAGATTTATTAATTTGTCTGCGAGACCAAAGTTTGGTCATCAAAACCACCACAGCCAAGGGTCAGCGTCGAGCCCGGGTTCGGAGCTGGGTGAACGCGGATCTGACCTCCTGAGTGTCAGAGTCTCCCCCGATCACGAATGCTGCCTCGCACAGTGAGGTTTTGTACAGTTTATTATGCCCAAGGCAGAGATGACCAAATGTTCTTTGTGTCTCTTCACATGCATAACCGTGGCTTTACATGAACAGATATAGACCAAGATTCAGTCCAGGTGTCTCAATGTCGTCAATCGACTCCGGGGAAGTCAGCATTCACATGTATCATTGTGGTAGCTGTAATCGTCAAGGTGATAATCACTCTTGAATGGACCCGAGACCCGGGGAACCCAGCAATTATTGGCCTGGAAACTTCTATTCTTATGTTAAAACCCCAATGTTATCTCAACGAAGTCTGGGAACTAGATGTGTATGAATAAGACACTGCTCCCAGCCAGGATGGTCAAAAGACATAGTTTGGATCTTACAATATTTTATACATTAATAGCATGAATTATCTCTGCCATATACTACACCAGGCATTTTAGAACATGAAAAAGACAGATTTTGCACCAAGTTGACCACACCATATTTCAACAAAAAAACTGGAAGAGTAGCTAGAAGAGGTGGAGGCATGCAATGGGTTGCTGACAGTTCCTCTGTTATCGAAGAGCAGTTTGCTGTGGGCTGCTTGGTGAAATGGGGTAGACCTACAGGGATGGCAGGGGAAGCAGGCAGGGAAGAGGTAGGTCTGCAAGGAGATGGACCCTTTAGGTACTCCTTCCTCACCAAGAAACCAGAAATGGCGGAGAAAAATTACGGTTCAGTTGTCTGTGTTTATGTGCTGAGACTCTTCCCATAACTTAACACTTTTAGGAAGACCATTGGTCAAACCATCAAAATTTTTCCAGGCTTTGGGGCCTGCCTGCATCCAAGAGGGGTCACTTGCAGCCCAGCTGTGGAAGTTTCTCTCCCAGTCAGACAAAGTCTCCCTGGGGACAGAGCCTCACTCTGTTTTCTCCGAGCTGCCTCCTGCACGTGGCACAGGTTAAGGCTTCCAGCACATGTGCAGCCCCTAAAGTAATTTTTTCACCACATGTCAGAAAATGGATTTATAAGTAATGATGAGACATAAATAAAAATTAAATTGGTTTCTCACATGCTGTAAAAGGGCATGGTCAAATAATGAAAATAAAAAACTAAGTGCTAAGGGGAAATTTGAAGACCTGCCACAGGTGCTGAGGAAAACTTAGCCTTAGGAAAGCTCACACACTCTGACTGTCACTGTGTCATTAGAAAGAAATCAGGTCTGAAGCCACAGGAATAACTTCAGTAATTCAAGAGCAGGGGAAAAGGGGAGACCAAATTCTCCAGGTTTGGCAGATGATAAAAAGGGAGGAGATCCAGAAGAAACAGCTTTGAAATGGCAGAGAATGTGTTCACTCCTCCAGAAAAGGAGGTGGAGTGACAATTTCTCTGCAGAGGTTGAGTATCATACCACATTTATAGTAAAGATTTTGTATCATGATTATTTGTTACTGGTACTATGGTAACAGTATGGTTGGGAATAAACATTCTGTGAAGTGTCTTAAATTCTTTCCCAAACCCCACAAAATATTAGTGGTACGCTCACAGCACAGTACAGGACCAAAGTATAAACACATTTGCAGTGTACTGTATATAAAGTTAGTAATATTTTTTTTAAATACTAGTAATGAGAGAAGCTTACCCACATGAAATAAACTTAACCCATAAGAATTTTAATCTTTCTAAATATTAATATGAATATACAAATGGAGGTAATAGACATTCCAGGCTTAAGGACAAAATTGAAGACACAAAATGCAGAAAAAAAAATTTACATTAAAATAATTTTCATTATTTTACATAATATTCATTATACAAAATAATCTTAATTCTATTTTGCAAATGATCGCTTATGCATTAGCCTAATAATTAGGCTATGATATCTGGATCACTTCCACCAGACTTCATGTCATAATCTGAAGCACAAGAACAAAGCTGAGTAAGAAATGCATTTTCAAAGTTGCATCATAAAGAAACAAAAATATTTGATTCTTCAGGAAAATATGATATAATATTTGAAGAACCTAAATATACATAAAAATATTTTTAATTTTATTTAAAGATTTAAATCAAATACATCTAAAACAATCTAAATTGTACCAAAGGGTGAATTTTAGAGATACTCAGAGCAGATTTCTTCTTATGACTGTGAAGACTATTTTCTTAAGCTTGATTAAAAAAGAAAAGAGTATCTTCAAATATCCAGAAAGACACTATTTTTTAAAATGTCTTCTTACGTCTAAGATGAGAAACTGGCAAGTGGAATATTGGTGCCCATATCCTATTTTGAAAATCTGCACCATCATGGGAAGGTTCACTTCTCATGTGCAGACATTCAATCCAAGAACTCTTCTTTTTTGGTGAATGCACTTAAGGAAAAATATTCTTGCCAGTCAATCTTTGCAATCCTGAAGGGAATACAGCTCAAGCTATATTGTTTGATAAAGCCATTTAGGGTAAGGAGTGACAATAAGATGATCATGAATTTCACTCATCTTATGTTTTTTTAAAGGATATATCAACTTCATTCTAATATACTGCACTTTATAATGATTGCCTTTAGACTTAACTGTCTGTATCAAAAGCAGTATGACCAAGGAAGATTATTATTTATTTAATGCCTGCTGACTGACAAACGTCTGTTTTCTGGAGAGGCTACCATCAATTAAGGCTCTTTTTGTTGTTCAATGTAAGTTACAGGCTGCTTCTCTTCAAAAAAGTAAAATTCACAAACTCACAGGTTTGCAGATGAGGTCCACCTGAAATACCTTTCAGGCTAATAAGTGATAATTATTTGGGTATTCATAAAGTCATATCACAAATCCAGATACTGCTTTATGACTGATGAATCAAGGTCATGGGAAAAGAGTCAATAAAGCACTAATTTCACAAGGAAGTCCTTCTCTCAATCTGTTGTCATTCTGAAGTAACTTTTTGATTACAGGATTTTGATTGATGCTTATGCTGTTTCATTTTAGTAGTTATCAGACATTATTCTTCTTTTAAGAAAAGAGAATTTATGGACAGAGCTAAAGTTATAACAAAGGAAAGAACAACAATCCTTCATCACCTCTGTCATATTGTGACTGAATATCTTTTGTGCGAAGGCTCTAATTGCAAGTACAAATTACTTGGGGTTGGAATTTGACATTCAAGACTTGTGGATGAAATGAATCCTTAAGTATTTACAAGTAACAAGACCTTTGCTATCACCAAAGAAGGTGCAACTGTTCAAACACATATTTCCCTGGGCTGCTGAAAAACACAACCCTCTGAGAAGTTAAATGTTCTTAAGTCAGTGTCTTTGTCTTTCCGACAACGTTAATAAATTAGTGTTGGCATTGGTGCTGTAGGACATAATCATCTTTGGCATGATGACTGGTTGTGCTAGACTGTGCCATATGTCAAAGAATTGCAAGAGCATCAAAATTCTCTCACTCCACCCAAGTACAATCACGCTCTTTCATTTGAGGCAAGAACACAGCTTAATCCTAGAGTTTGAAACTAACTAGATTTCCCTTGTCTCACGGAAAGATGCTTCTGAAATGCCATCTCACACCTTTTGTCTTCCAGGGCTTCTTCATTGTCTTAGATTAGAATGTTGCTAATACCTTTGTGTTGTTGCTTTATACATGCATATGTAAATTTATATATGTGTAAAACAATCCAAAAATTTTGGCCAATCAGACAAACATAATCTGGAGGTTTTTCACCAGATATTTCTTGCATTTCCAGCATTAACATTTTCAACCCAATTACAACACTTACCACAGTTATTTGAATGATGTTTTCATGATAAAAGAATACAAGATGAAAGAGTACCGTATAAAAACACATGTAAATTTAACTCAAAAAGTAATAGCCCTTCTTAGAAATGGTTGTTCCCAGACCTTCCTTTGCCTCCCACCAACTAAGATTAGTCTTAATTTTTTTCCAAATAAGTTTTAAGAGCAATTCTTGAATCATTTCAGACAAACATATCCACACCTCCCTTTCCATCTGCCTGTGAGCAGCGTGTAGGATGTGCCGTGCTGGTGGTTATTGATGGCAGTGGAGGTGGTGCTGGTCTCTGCTGTTGCATTCCCTGAATCTCCAACACATCACGGAGACAGCTTAGTCTGCCCATGTCTCTCCTCCATGCTTAGAAGGAAGGTGTTGGATCCCTATATCGCTGAGGTTAGGAAAACTAAGTTTTTTCACTGCACTTCAAAGATTTCAGTCAGTTCTGGAGATATTTAAATTCTGCCTGCCATCATATCTCAGCAAGTAAAAGTACCGATGATTATCAACTAAAATATTCTCTGCCTATTCACAAAAGGAAAATGCACGGGGGGAATATGGCATTTGGGAATAAAGCACTGACAGAAGCAGCGCTGCAATTTACGGGTCTGCTTTTGTCTCAGGCAAGAAATAATAAGTCTCATTTAATAGGGTTCATTTAACATTATCAGTCAAATCACCTCAGCATTTTGAAGACCACAATCTCTGGTATCCTAAAAAGAGGAAAAAATAGTTTTTCTATTTATATATTCTAAATATCAACCCAATTCAATTCTGTCATTTTAGCAAGATGTCCTACTTATATTCTCTTTTTGAAATGAGGCTAGAGAAAGAGTCCTCCTCATTTTAGGGCAGCAATGAAGATAACAGGCCAAGAATGGAGTACAATTTGGAAGTAGCAATTGCAGGCTCCTGTCTTTGGGGACATAATTGATAAGAAAAATAAATTTAGATCGCTCTCCGTAAGCATGTTATGCCTTTCACATATGTTGCCTTTAACACTGAGGTTTTCTAAACAGTTATTGCAAAAAGAATCACACAAAAATTTGAAGTCTTAATTTGAAATTGTTAGTGCTATGTGGGGACAACATGAAGTTTATAAACAAAAGATTTGACCCAAGTATATATACTTTGATTTCAATATTCACAAGATAAATAAAAATTGATCTCTGAAGACACCATTTCTCCCTTTTTGTTTCTCTAAATGTGAAATCTATTTTGCACAGACAGGATAATTGTTGCACGTTCCTTTTCTTTTTCTTCCAAGTGTAGAAATTGGAATTACTTTCACATTAAAGAGACAAAACTCTCCCTGTCACTGTGCTTCAAATTATTTTAATTGCTTTTGTTATTTGTTAGTTATTTCAATCAAAACATCCAAAATTCACTTCTCTAAACTTTTAAGAAGTTTGCAGTCATGTAACTTGGGGTTAGTAACGTAAGTATAAATAAATATATTCATCCATATTTGCATAAAATAGGTCTACAGGTCTTATTTTTTACTGTAATTACTTACTAGTTTAAGCAGAACTTAGGATGTCCAGATTTCTTATATTTTTATGGTAATAACTGCTTTGATAATACCAAACACATTATTTATAAGCCTAGTGAATCTGAATGTGAAAGCATTCAGTTCTTCACAACGCATAGTCATTATTTCTAATCAAAATTGGTACTGGAAAAACTTCAAAATGCACAAAAATACTTCCCTCACATTTTAAGCCTATCAAAGCAACACTGTAGCTTCACAATTTTTAGATAAAACTTCCTTCCTGTGATTTTTATTTAGGAATTTTTTAATGAAGGATTGTATCAAATTGCTTCCCAAAAAAAACCCCAATTAATGTAGCAGCAACTATTTCTCACTAATGTGAAATAAAACATGCAGCTTTTGAGAAAAAAAAAAAGAATAATGCTAGCATTAATAGTCCCCTCATTCTTGAATATTTCTCATTAGTTCCTTTGTGCTCAGTTTTATATAGTAGATTCATAGAATCACAGAATAATTTAGATAGGAAAAACCCTTAAAATCATTAATCTCAACCATTAACTCAGCACAGCCATTCCCACCACTAAAACACGATTTTAAGTGCAACATCTACAGGTTTTGTAAATCCTTCCAGGAATGGTGACTTGCAACGTGACAGGGGTGGGTCGGAGACCGAGATGACACACACTCCAAGCTTCTTGTGACAGACAGCCTCCAGTTTATTCCCACAGCTCTATTTATAGGAGCTCAAGTTACACAAGTGATTCATTGAGGTCTCAGCCCCATCCAGCTCTCTGGCCAATGATATATCTGCATTTAGGGCTGATTGACATTGGCTGAGGGTCCCTGCGTAGATTTGAATATAACCTATCCTTGCCCACCCTGAGATTCCAATGCTACAGTGACTCCACCACTTCCCTGGACAGTTCCAGTGCTCAATAACTCTTCTGGCAAAGAAATGTTTTCTAATATCCCGTTTAAACCTCCGTTGAAGGCCTTTTTTCTCATCTTTGCACTTGCAACCTGGGAGAAGAGACTGAACTCCACCTGGCAACACAGTCTTTTCAGGGAGGTGTAAGAGAGCACGAAGGTCCCTCCTGAGTCTCTTTTTCTCCAAACTAAACACCCCCATCTCCCTCAGCTCTCCTCATCAGACTTGTGCTCCAGACCCTACCCCAGCTCCACTGTCCTTCTGTGGATGGGTTCCAGCACACCAGTGTCTTTTTAACCCAAAACTTATCACAGGATTTGAGGTGCAGCCTCATTGTTGCCCAGTACAGGGGGATGGTTACCATCCAGTCTGGCAAGTCACAGTGCACGTAGCCGTCTTGGCCACCAGGGCTCATGTTCAGATGTTGAAGACCACCACCCGAGATCTTTTCCCCAGGGCAGCTTTGCAGCTATTCTGTCCCCAGCCCATAGCACTGCCTGGGGTGGTTGGGTTGTTGTCCTGACTCGGTCACAGGAACTGGCACTTGGCCTTGTTGAACCTCAGGCCACTGTCCTCAGACTACAGATTCAGCCTGTCCTGATCCCTCTGCAGACCCTTCCTGCCCTCCAGCAGATCAGCACTCCTGCCCAGCTACGTGTCATCTGCAAACTGGCTGAGGGTGCACTCAATCCTCATCCAAATCACTGATAAAGAGGTGAAAAAACAGGGTTTTCCCCATTACTGAGCTCTGGGGACACCACTTGTGACCAGCAGCCAACTGGACTTATCTCCCTTCACGGCCCCTCTCTGGGCCTGGCCATCCAGACAGTTTTTAACTCAGTGAAGAATACACCTGTCCAAGCCATAAGCAGCCAGTTCCTCCAGGAGAGAATGTTGTGGGAAATGGTGTCAAAAGCTTTATTACAGTCCAGGTAAGACAACACCCTCATCCTTTCCTTCATTTGCTGAGCAGGTCACCTTGTCATGGAAGGGCATTGGGCTGCTCAGGCAGGACCTGCCTTTCACAAACAGAGCTGCTGGGTCTGATCTGCTGGCTGTCCTACACGTGCTGTGTGATTGCACTCAGGATGGTCTGCTGCATGACCTCCCCAGCACTCAGGCCAGGATGACAACCCTGCAGCTCCCCATAGCTTTTTTCCAGCTCTTTGAGATTTGGGCTTGCCATTTACTCCCTCCAGTCTTCTGAGGCCTTCCTGGTTAGCCAGGACAGCTGGTAGATGATTGAAGGTGGCTCACTGAGCTCTTCTGCCAGCTCCTGCAGAACCCTTGGCTGGATCCCCTGAGGTTTGTGTGTCTCTAAGTGGTGCAGCACGTCACTGACCTTTTCCGCTTGGATTACAGGGCTTTGTGCTGCTCTCCATACCTGTCTTACAGTTCCTGGGACAGGGTACTCAGGGGGTAGCCAGTTTTACTATTAAAGTCTGAGATAAATACCATGTTCAGAATCTCAGCACTCCTCCCATCCTTTTTCACTATGTCTTCCCTGTGTCCAATAAAAGATGGAGATTTTCCTGAACCCTCCCTTTGGGGTTGATGTATTTTTCATTGTATTTTACACCAGTAACCAAATTAAGTTCTACTTGAGCTTTGGCTCTTTGGATAGTGTTCTCCCCTGCATGCTCTCCTGATTTCATTGCAGGACTCCTGGGCTGCCTAACCCTTATTCCAGAGGTCTTGACATTTTTTTCTGTTGAGTTCCAGTCAAAGCTCTCTGTGCATCTGGCTCACCTTTTGGCACATGAGAATTGTCATTGCCTGAAATAAGATAAGATTATATTTCTATCTATCTTGGATCTTTCCTATAAGATTTCCTTCCTGAAAATAATACTCTTAATTTCTTAATAATTATGAGGTGGTGGTAGAAGTAGAAAGATTTAAGAGACAGATACCATTACCTCTTATTCCAAATTATTGTCATTTTGATTCTGAAGGCAAAATTAGGAAGTTATTTTAAAAACATGGATTTCTTTTAGTTATCACTGTCTCCTAGTCTACTTCCTGTGCCAGAAGAGTATTACTAGTCAAATATTAAAGGATTATATGTTGCACCTGAAGTTCAGACATCTGAGTTATTTAATTAGAGGGAATAAAACCATTTAACAAAAAATAAGATTTGAAATTACAGGTATGTTAAGAATTCCTGCCTCCTTTGTGAAGTACATAGGTACTGGTTTTACTTGATCTGTAAACTGGTATGTGAAGTAATCTTTTCCTGAGCTTGTCATGCCACCACAATAATCAATTCTGCTCAATCACCAATACCAAAAGTGACATTACAGTGTATGTACCTACGTCAGTCTCTGTGCATAGAGCAGATGCTCAACAGTGAACATAAAAGTAAATAAAATCTCTCAACCTCTATGAAGCCTAGAACCCTAGATATTACCTCTTAGTCCTTTCTTGGTTTCCTTAGTTTCAGAAAAATCTACATCACTGTGCTTGATTAGGGCTTGGGGGTTTTTCCTGGTAATTTTTTTACACTTTGAAATAATCTTTTAAGAGAACCATCTATTTGACCACTAAAGATTGCACACAGAAGACTTGCAAATAACACCAGTCTGAAAAGTCATAGCTGAAGTACATATGCTGAACATTCCTTTTGTATAAGCAAGTTTAACATGTGGATATTTTCACACAAAATGAAAGGATCCTGCCTCCTGTTACAGCAATTGCTGCAAGTCACCAAGCCTCCATTTGTCTTAGAAGGGACTCTGAACTCAGAGGATACCCCCAGTAGATGCCTTCAAAGGATGCAGTTCTTTGAATTTACTGAACAGGTTAACAGAATCATAGGATATAAACATATTCACAAAAAGAAATTCTATTTCTTTATCAGGTGCAATGTGGATTTTTAAGTGCTTGCTTGCACACAAGCTAAGAGAGCAATTTTCAGCTACTGTCTAAGGCCATAAGTGTACAGCAGTAAGCTACTTTTTGTGAAGTTTAGTGTGCTTGCTCAGAAATTGGAAAGAGCCATAATACAAGAACTGCTACCTGTTTAGGTAGAAAACCAAAATAATAGGAATTCTTCTGAAGCTGATGAGTTAGAAGTTTTCAAAAAGTGGAAAGATTTGATTTGTATTATATTTTTCAAAGGATGTTGGAAGAAAATGATGATATTGCAATGGCAGCATTGTTCTAGGAGGGAAAAAAAACCCCAGGATTTTTTGTTTCTCTTGAATCTAAGTGGGGTCTCTATTGTTTTCGCTCACACAAATAAAAATGCATGTTTCTACATGTATTGTTATGCAAATAATAGCATAAAAATTGTTCTATTTACTGAAACTCATTAGCTTGCTATAAACGGTGTGAAGATGTGTGTTTTACGATTTTTTTTAACAAATGTTTATTTTCTTCAAGCATTAGGGGCTTCTGTGGTTTAGATTTCCACCCATATTACTATCACTTGTATCAAGTCAGGACATATATAGCAAGCAATGCCTCATTATAACTCTATTTCTGGATGATTTATTAATGGCTGCGGTAAATGTGACAGAAATACATTAAGGAAATTGTTTTACTTGAATTTGAGAAGTAGAAATCAGACACAAGCTTTAGAAACTGCTCACAGTTTACAAATCAAAAGTATTTCCTGATGACAGACCCATGAATCCCTAAGGAACTAGTTTCCATGAAAGTTAAACAACTTTTCACATTCAGAATAGGTTTTAGAAATTGAGGGAAATCTACTGAGGCTTAAATTTGAAAATTAAATCCAGATTTTGTGGAGATATGTAATTTCTTAATTTTGCATCTATAGATTTCAGCTTATTCCTTTATATAAGTGCTTGAACATTTCTAGAGCTTTGAATTGATAGTACTTGAATCGATTCAAGTACTTAACCTTAAGGACCTTATCCAAAACTGAATATAAGATATATATATATATGAATACAAGATATTTGTGACACATGCAGTATTTAACTTAGGATTTCATTTAGATTTGCATGATACTTTATTGTGTTTTGTGGAACTTTCTATATTGAAACCAGAACATTTTGATGAATTTCAAATTAGGCAACTACATTTTATTGGTCATTATTATTAGAAAAAAAAAAAAAGAGAAAATCAAACAAGCAGGGAAACACCACTTTTTTGCTGGTCAAACAACAGAATACTAGGAAAGAGCCATCCAAGAGCTACAATTCTGGTGACTGGCTGCCTTAATACATGCTGTGTATGAGCTTAACCACACAATCTCTCCTAGACTGTCGTCAGCACACCCTCCTCGCAACACTAGGAATTAACTGGATGCTAAGTGTTTTATTCATTAATAAATCCAAAGTCCATTACATCCATTAGGTTGCAGGAATATAATTATTCTTAGCTTTTTTTTTTTTGTCTAGTTACTTGTACCTATCAAATATCCAAGTTAGGCATTTAAGAATAATCACTACCAGTCACAAACACCAGTTTAACTAGAACTCATTAAGCAATTAGTAACTAATTTCAAAACCAGTGACAGATGAGAATGGGGAGAAATAATACATTCAACCAATTTCTGCCATTACTAGCAAGTAGAAATAACTTAAAGGAAGACAAATACTCTTGCATATATGAAAATGGCAATACTTTCCAGATTTAGGAGGTGTCCTCAAGTTCAAAAGAAGAAAAGGGTATATTCTCCTTAATGGTAAATCATGTTAAAGCATTTAAATGACATAAAGAATGCATGAGGACATTCAGGTACCTAAAATGGGTTGAGAACTTTTCTTACCTTCAGCATTTCCTTTTGCTTTCTTGGGTATTTCTCCATCTATCCTTCCTGATGTTGCCATTTGCCAGCACTTCTAATCCAGTGATACCAGTAGAAACAGTAATCGATGTCTCTTTGAGATTCAGATGCATAGAGACCTTTAGGGTATGGAGAAGCCGTTGGTTTATTTTATAAGGTGGCCAAAGAACACATTATTGTCACCACTGACCTTTACATGAGACAAACTGAAGAAGGAAAAAGCTATTTCCTCTGTTTTCCTTTCACTGCAATCTTTCATTTTGACTTTTCAGCAGTCCTGTCATAGAAGGAAGATGCAGGGAAGACTAAGCTAAGGACATAATCTATACCATTTCTTTCAATAAGCAGCAAGAACAATCCATTAACAAAATTAGACAGCAAGCACAATAAAGGAGGGCACAGTATCACAGACCTGAAATAGATTTTGTTTTCTGTTTGGCAGGATTATGTTCTGTCTTTGGCCCAAGGCTGCTGAGGCATGTGGAACTACAGACACAGGAAGCAGTGGCCTACTCATCATGGAGCTTCTTTCTTGATTTATCCTTTCTGAGGACCTCAGCTTCAATAGAGAAGTTAAATTATCATTTGCCAATTTCAATCAAGCCTATAATTTAGGGCTTAGATTTAGGAGACATGATGTTCTAGCTCCTAAACTCTTACTATAATGTACGTGCTATAAATTAAATACACGTAAGTCCAAGCTTTAGTGCAGTGAGTTATCCTTGGAGACACAAAACCAGATATGTCCTTAAGAGCCTGCTCTAGATAACCATGCTTGAAGACCAGAGTTGGGCTAGACAATCTTCACCTTGTCTTAACAAAATCTCTTGTCTTGACAAAAATCAACCACCCTGTGAATTTACTTACCCCTTCTTAGAGCAAGCAAATAATATCAGCAATACCAATAAAACCAGTGCATAATCACCCAGCCTTGCCCTTTCTACTTGAAACATGATATGTAAGATGAACTGAACCAGTGACCATCATTCTTCCCTGATTCCTGCATCAGTGCTGTATCACCCTCACTTTTTTTTTTCCTAATCTCTAATCTAAACCTACTTTCTTTCAGTTTGAAGCCATTTCTTCTTGTTCTGTCACTCCAGGCCCTTGTAGATAGCCTCTTTTCATCTTTCTTGTGGGCTCTCTTCAGATACTGGAAGGCCCCAGTTATGTCTCCCCAAAGCTTTCTCTTTTCCAGGCAGAACAATTCCAGTTCTCTCAGCTTTTCTATTTTATTTTTCCCTCTCATTTGGGAGCCATTCTCACAAGATCAAACCTCACACCACTAACCTGCCTAGTTAGTAAATGTCGGTAACACAGAACCATGAAAATAATCTCTGATTCTCAGCCAGGCAGGCAGTGAGTATTTGTGAACACACCAAACCAGAACTCACCTTGTAGAGACTCCTGCAGAACAAACTGCCTCAGGGTCAGAAGCAGGCTCTGCTAATTATCTTCTGTGACATCTGCACACCAAGGCCCATTTTAAGGGTTCTGCTATTGAGAGACAGGCCCACAGTATATTTTTAAAGCCATGTAACAAGTCTAATATAAGAATTAAGGAGATCAGCTTTCTGCTTACAGTCTTCTTAGGAGCAAAATGTAGAATTGTGATTCAGATTTAGTATACCATTAAAAATGCCCAACTGTCTAGCAACATGTGTGCAACATGTTAAAAGTCACTCATAGAAGCACCAAGGTGAGTTGGGACACTCCCTGCATTAGGCAAAATCCAACAAAATGACTTCACTAAATCCAAATATACACATGGACACACATGCACGCACATGCAGGTATTGATGTATGCATATGCCCACTTGGGTCAGAGATCATTCCGACCAGCAAATCTCATATTTCATCATCACAGACAGTCATTTACAATGCCTAGACTCCAGTCTAAGAGGAACCTGTGTGATCTGCATTTCTGGTCTTTCCTATGGTCTGTTTCTTAGGGTTATGTGGGATTTTTCTTGAAAGAGGACAGCAGTGTGGTTTCTATCAGGTACTCATGTTTTGTGATTCATCACCCTTTTCAGGTGAGGTTAGTACAGAAGTTCTGCCAGTTTTTTGTGGTACAGATTGAGCAGGTGGTCCATGTTACCTATGAGACACAAAGTGTTCTGAGGAAAAAAAAGAATCATCCACATATTTTTCTTAATGTCAATCTGCTTTGAACATCTGGAAATTTCACTGCTTAAGGACTTCAGATCAGAATAGTTACTTGAGACCCTGTGTTTATCACAAGCCTTCATGACAACAGAGGAATATGGAAGTAGTACAGAGAAAAAGACTCACTGGTTTATTACTGCTACATGTCTGGTACTTTCTGTATATGCTGATAACTCACCAGTCAAAAGAAAGTTTCATCCTTGTTGAAAACATCAAAATCTGTATCAAAGATATGTGTGGTGTAAAAAGGATTATGACTATTTATGATGAAATTCTTTGGTCCCTTATCTTAAACTTGGTTTGGACAAAACCCACTAGCTATGATTTTTCCTCCCAATAGCATTCAGAGCCGCAACCATGTCCAGTATCCTAACCCATGCATTTCCTATTCAGTTAATGAATTGAAGATGACATTATTAGTAGATGAGCAGCAATGTTTCCTAATTTGTTCACCCCTCCTAGCCAAGATGTGACATTGACCTCACCTCACAAACTTCATAAATCTGCTGCTGCAGAATATCCTCACATGTGGATGCTGAAAATAATGAAGCCATTACATAAAAAGGGAAATAAAGGTGGGGGAATGGCCGGGGTGGGGGGGTGGGAACATGGGGTGAATTTTATGTGATTGAGAATATGGTTGATGGACTCTGCACATACATGACAACACATTTCATTCATTCATAAATCTCCCTGTTACAAAATACAATGACAAGCCCATCTTGCCTCTTTAATCAACCATTGTAATTTTTTGAAACTGTCTTGGTATAATGGTCAGTTTTCAGTTTGGTGTGATTGCAAACATGCTGAATTGAGTTTCTGTCCAGAGATAGAAAGAATGAGTCCACTTTAGCCTTGAACTCCATGAGTATTGGTTTCAGAAGAAACACTGAAACTGGGGGGAAAGGGATAATTTTATAGAGAACAAGAGAAGCTACATTAAAAAAAAATAGGCTGGTTATGCCTTGATATTTGGAAAAACTAAAATAATTTCCTGACTTCTTAAGCATGCAGAAATTGAAAATGCTACTTTTCTATTCAGTAAGAAACAAAATTTATTTTTGATTTTTTCCACTCTCCATATAACACCAGAAATTAATATTGTCTAAGAAATGAAGCTCATTTTTTCCTATCCAATGAACATGTATAACGTGAGGCTTAAGAATATCTAGGCTGACACATGCAGATGTTTATTATAATTTCTCAGGTACTCAAAATCCCTTATCTTCTCTGGTTTTGCTTTTATTCCACCCATTACCTATGGATTTTTCTTTCTTTTTCCTAAAAATTTTAAACCAGTTAGAAAAGCCCACAGCTGAACTGTTTCAAATTTGCAACCACTAGATTTCAAGAAATATGCACAAAGCTAAAATAGTTTTTATAATTCAGTCTTTCCTAGATCTCTGTTTTCTCAATTTTTCTATAAGTCTTTGCAACAAAGTAGAATGAAAGGTCTTTTAAAATTTTAAGCTTGCAACTGAAGGAATCAATCTGCCTGATTTTATTCTCATCCAGGCATACACTTTACAGCAAGCAGAACGTGTACATGAAAAAGAGACTCCCAAGTATTACCCAGTATTCACTGTTCAGGCTTCACACTTGCACTCAGAATAAACCACAGTATGGTATCATAAAGTTAAATGTAGCAACATGGACAAGAAAATAAAATTGCATTTGTACCATAATTGAAAGTCAGGATGGTACAATACGAATGTCATTCTGTATATTTGCCAAACTCGATAATTTTTAAAAAGTGCATCAGTTTTAACCTGTTAATGTGCGTATGTATTTAATATAAAAATGCTTTAAAAATTACACTCTGAAAAAAACATTGCCTTATTTCAGAAAATATCCTAAACCTAGTGATAATGCTTTTTACAGAAAGGTTGTTTCTACTGTAGGAGAGGAAAACATTTCAAGCATTCTGAAATGGTACAGAACACAGAAGTAGTCCATTACCTTCCTACAAGGTATTCCATGATAAGCTCTGGTCGGCGAGATGCAGTTCCATACTTCTGGCTTATGGAGTACCAGCTTCCAAATTGGCTCATAAATCATCTACTGGGGACACTTAGGATAGTTCAGACAAGGTGCTGAAGTGTGAGGCAGTCATTAAAATTGAATCAATTTCCCAGAGAACGGGTATACAGAGAACCAGACACTATTCAGAGTTTTCTTTTATCATGAAATCACTAGCTTACATTAAAGTAAAAGCTTTAGGTCTTGTTTACAGTATCCAAAACCAGAAAACTGGCATGTGCTTATCTATACCGTAGCTGAAAAAGCAAAAAAGGCTGTACTTAACAGATTTACTCTGCATTCAATGTGAAGTGTCTAAATCTGCACTTACTTGACTTCCTGTAGAAGGCTTTCCTGAAACACTGTTTGTCATAAACTGTTCTGCCAAAAAAATCCCATCCATTTATCAATAGTGTTTACTTCTTGGATGCTCTAGTTTTGACAGTTAACTTCCTTTTCGTATTTTGTATAGGGTTTAAACTGATTTAATCTTTCACTCACTTCAAATAAAATAATTTATAAAATACTAAAATCACTGAGGAAATAATCTCCTCTTTAATATAGACATTAAACAAATTCCTTGGTGATGCAAATGTTTATCAGACCAAGTGTCATCTCCTGTACCCAACTGAACTCGTGCAGCTGCTTTCAGCAGCACAATCACGACTGTCTCATCATTCCCTATATAAAGAGAGGAACAAAACTCCAGTGGGGTTCGTATTTCACATCACTCTGCATGTTAACAAACATACTGGTAAAAAATTCTTAAAATGGTAAAAAGGTTTGAGGACAATCACGGTCAGCCACTATCAAGAGATACTGCAGCAGATATTTTCAAGTCAGTCACTTAAATATACTGGAGATTTCAAAAGGAAAGACATGCAGATAATTAAGATGGGAAAATTTCTAAAAAAGGTCAATACTGTCAGGGTTTTGCCCTCCACAACCCAAGAAATTCCATAAAATAGCATTTTTCTATTGTCTGTCATTAGATTCTGATTTGCACCAATGTCAATATTCCTCCTGGAGAAGTGAAACATCTTTTTCTTTTCTAGTATTGGAATTGTAGTGATAGGACAAGACGTAGAGGGTACAAATGAAAAGAGTATAAATTTATATTAGATATTAGGAAAAAATTTTATACTGTGAGGGTGGTGAGGCACTGGAACAGGTTGCTCAGAGAAGCGACAGGGATGTGGATGCCACATCCCTGGAGATATTCAAAGCAAGGTTGGATAAGGCCTTGAGCAGCCTGATCTAGTGGAAAGTGTCCCTGCCTAAAAGAAATTAGTTGATCTTCAAGATCCATTCCAACCCTTTAACAGTCTTAGCTTCTGTGGCAAATTTCTGTATGAGAAGTATAGTTAAATTAATATACATATATACATTCATACATACACATTACTATTGTGCAGAAGAAGAAGAAGAACAGAGTGAAAGAGTAGAAAAAATTCTGATTTGCCATAGTTATATTTAGATTTTATTTATCACATTACATCATATCTAGGACCATGAAATCGTAGAACGGTTTATGTTGGAAGGAACCTTAAAGATCATCTAGTTCCAATCCCTGTGCCATGGGCAGGGACACCTTCTACTAGACCAGGTTGCTCAGAGCCCCATCCAACCTGGCCTTGAACACTTCCAGAGATGGGTCAGCCACAACTGCTCTGGGAAACCTGTGCCTGGGCCTTACTACCCTCACAGGAAAGAACTTTTCCCTAATCTCTAATCCAAATCTATTCTTTATCATTTTGAAGCCATTTCCCCTTGTCCTGTCATTCCAGGCCCTTTTAGTCTTTCTCCATCTTTCTTGTATGTTCCCTTCAGGTTCTGGAAGGCCCCAATTAGCTCACCCCAAACCTTCTCTGTTCCAGGCTGAACAATCCCAGTTCTCTGAGCCTTTCCTCCCAGCAGAGCTGCTCCATCCCCCTGATCCCCTCGGTGCCTCCTCTGGCCTGGCTCCAGCAGGTCCCTGTCCTTGCTGTGCTGGGAGCCCAGAGCTGGATGCAGCCCTGCAGGGGGGGTCTCAGCAGAGGGGGCAGAGGGGCAGAATCCCCTCCCTCAATATTAGAAGAACCAAAGAAGGGACAGCCATAACAAACAGACAAAACCGTGCTTTCTCTGTGGATGAGACATTAATCTTTCCAGAGGTGCTGTGTCTTACAGGTGCTTTGGGCATTGTGCCATCAATCTTTGCATTGCTTTGAGTTGTACTGAAGCCATAGAAACAATAAACTTGGGAAGATTATTTCTGCCCACAAAAAATGCTTGATTGCTCTTTCTCCGGATTTTCACTGCTGATGAAGTCTTGAATTTTCAACACCAACACCTAATCTCAAGTAAAAAAGGTGCAGGCATGAAAACCTGCATCTCATTAAAAATGCTGTATGAAAACTCTTCTTTCATTCTCTAATGAACTATTCCTTCACCAATAAGAAAGGAACACTTCAACAGTGGTACAAATAGCAATAACTCATTTTGTTCCCCAAATGTAAAACTTTTTTTATTTAGCAGAACTTGCTGGTTCATTTGTGCGCTAATTGATGGTTTTTGTCATCTAGTAGCCACCATTGAAAACAAGGATGAATTTTTAAAAATTTCAGCATAATCTGGGCACCTTGGGTACAAATTTGCAAGGTTTTAAAGCATGATGTGGCTTATTTCTGTTCACATTTATGTATTTATTTTCTTACATGGAAATGATGTTACTCTAAAAATATAAAAAAAGCTTTTCAAGAAAAATAGTTGTATATGAACTCACTGAGGGGTTAAAGCTGTGTTTGTTATATGTATAAAGTATGGGATTCTCAATAGTTTTTCACATAACAGTTATCAGTATTACATGCTACATTCATATGGTTCTGATTGTTTTTAATTCTAGAACTCACAATTAAAAGTTGCAGGCGAGTTTTTACCAGCTGTTGTGAAAATGTGTATGAATTACATCTTACCACAAGACTTTATTCTAGCAAATACTAGCTTTTAATACATTTATGGAGGATTTATTGATGTTTTAGATATATTATAAAACAAGTATCAGGCAAAAGCCATCCTTTTTTAAGTAGTTATGATAGTACAAGCTCTTATGTTCTTGTAGGAACCTGGGTTGCCTACCTGACATTCTGCCTGCAGAAGACTCATCCTGCATGTAATGTAAAATGAGGTCAGAATTTAAATTAAAAGCCCCCAAAAAGCCATCCCATTCTCATGTTGTGACATTTATGTGCTTAAGGTCTATAGCTCTGTAAGTGAATGAAGCTACCTAAAGAAGAAAAGAACAGCATTATCATCAAAACTTATGGCACTCATGTCCTGGTTTGAGGGGAAATGGAATTCTGGGAGTGTGTCAGTCCAATTGAAATGTAGATTTGCGATTGACACCTGTTTTGACCACTGAGAGTTGGATACGCCTCTGAGAACACACAGGGGTTAAAAGCAGAGCTCTGCCCCTGGGAAGGCCTCTTGGGACTTCGGCGTGGAGGAGGAAGGACCTCTCCCCCTGCCCAGCTGTCCCGGCTGGGCAGGGGGAGGGGCAGCCATGTGGTAGGCCTGGGCCTGGACCGGAATGGGGGTAGGCCTGGCCTGGTTGCCCCCCCCCCCCAAAGGGTGGAAGGGTGGAGGAGAGAGAGACACCGAGAGCTACTGGGCAGCCCCCCCTCCCCTGGGAAGAGAGAGAGAGAGAAAAGAGAGAGACTGTGTCTCCTTGCTGTCTGAGACTGGGCTGTGGCCTTGAAGTTCGCTGCCAGCCTACCCGGCCTGTGGAGAGGAGGGGGGGGGGGGTTGAACCAGAAGGAGTCCGGCTGCTTGTGGGTTGTGAGCCATGGAGTTTTAACCCTTTCTTGGACAATGAAAGCTTTTGCAGAGTACTGACCCTTCCGGGAGAGGAGATGAAGAAGGATTTAAGCAAGTGTTTAAAGGACCGAGCAGGGGAGAGACTGTGAGAAGAACCTAGGGTGGAAGAGATGTGGAGTGGCATTCTTTGCTGGACGCTTTTTGTAGAGCCATGGACTGTTCCTGAATACAGAGACTATTTTCAGGGGACCACCGTCCCAGAGTTAAGAAGGCAGTGTGGGAGCCTCCCGGCCCAGGAGGTGAAATAATGGGGGGGACAGATGTCCCAAAATGGAACTGTGCCTTTGTTTCCAGGAGTGGGACGATGGAATCCTTAAAAGACAACCCTCAAAGTAGCTCTGGTCCATGTTCAGTGGTGAGAGCACTGAAATGGGAGGAAGGGTCACGATCTCAATCCGGGTGGGGATATGTGACCAAAAGCCCAGGGCATACAAGAAGGACTCCTCCTCTTAAGGAATTCATGATTGAGTGTTTGTAAGGGTGGTTTTTGCTGGACTGAAAGATGTAATTGTATTGGGAATTTGGTGGGGGGAGGAGGAGGAACTGTATTCTGTGGAGTTTTCATTTTCCTTGAGATTGTCTTTTCTTTTCTTTCCTATTGTAGTGTGTAGTTAATAAAGTTCTGCTTTCTATAGTTTTAAGTAGAGGACTGCTTTGCTTATTCCTAGGCACATCTCACAGCAAGTACCAGAGAGAAAGTATTTTCATAAGGAGCACTGGCACTTTACCAAGCTCAAACCATGACATTTTTGGTTCCCTGACCGGGAATCGAACCCGGGCAGTTGGCTGAGAGCTCTTATCTAACCACTGGACCAGCTGTCCCCCAAAATGTCATGGTTTGAGCTTGGTAAAGTGCCAGTGCTCTTATGAAAAAATACTTGGCTCTCTGGTACTTGCTGTGAGATGTGCCTAGGAATAAAGCAGTCCTCTACTTAAAAACTATAGAAAGCAGAACTTTATTAACTACACACTACAATAGGAAAGAAAAGAAAAGACAATCTCAAGGAAAATGAAAACTCCACAGAATACAGTTCCTCCTCCTCCCCACCAAATTCAGAGCCGGGCTTACATCTTTCAGTCCAGCAAAACCACCCTTACAAACACTCAATCATGAATTCTTAAGAGGAGGAGTCCTTTTTGGTATGCCCTGGCTTTTGGTCACATATCCCCACCCGATTGAGAGATGACCCTTCCTCCCATTTCAGTGCTCTCACCACTGAACATGGACCAGAGCTACTTTGAGGGTTGTCTTTTTTTAAGGATTCCATCGTCCCACTTAAAACAAAGGCACAGTTCCATTTTTGGGACATCTGTCCCCCATTATTTCACCTCCTGGGCCGGGAGGCTCCCTACACTGCCCTTTTAACTCTGGGACCCGGTGGCTCCTGAAAATAGTCTCTGTATTCAGGAACAGTCCATGGCTCTTACAAAAGCGTCCAGCAAAGAATGCCACCCACATCTCTTCCACCCTAGGGTCTTTCTCACAGTCTCTCCCCTGAGGTCCTTTAAACACTTGCTTAAATCTTTCTTCATCTCCTCCCCGAAGGGTCAGTAATGCAAAGCCATTGTCCAAGAAAGGGTTAAACCCATGGCTCACAACCCACAAGCAGCCGGAACCCCTTCTGGTTCAACCTCCCCCCCTCTCCACAGGCCGGGTAGGCAAGGAGGCAGTCTCTCTCTTTTCTCTCAGGCCCAGGCCACAGCCCAGTCTCAGGGGACAGCAAGGAGACACAGTCCCTTTCTCTCTCTCTTCCCCAGGAGGGGGGCTGCCCAGTAGCTCTCGGTGTCTCTCTCTCCTCCACCTTCCACCCTTTGGGGCAACCAGGCCAGGCCTACCCCCATTCCGGTCCAGGCCCAGGCCTGCCACATAACAGCTGGGCAGGGGAGAGGTCCTTCCTCCTCCGCCGAAGTCCCAAGAGGCCTTCCCAGGGCAGAGCTCTGCTTTTAACCCCTGTGTGTTCTCAGAGGCGATCCAACTCTCAGTGGTCAAAACAGGTGTCAATCGCAAATCTACATTTCAATTGGACTGACACACTCCCAGAATTCCATTTCCCCTCAAACCAGGACAACTCATTAAGTCTTTTGATGAGCACAGGTGAATTTAATTGCTCTTCAGAGCCTGGAAGATAAATCGTAAAACCTGCATACAGAATTAACAAGATCACCTCAAGAAACTGGTGGTTCCTCATTGACATCCCTGACAATAAAATTGTCTTCATATATCACCTGGGGATTCATCACTTTTGAGTAATGCGTTTACCATCTGTGCTCATCCCAAACTACCTCTGCTAGAATGTCTGACTTCATAAAGATTCTTGGGTAAACAACTCTCATGTTTCTGCAGATAAGTGAACAGATTCACTGCACCATTTTTCTAACACAGAACTAGTAAAAGCAGTCAGCTGCAAATTGCTTAGATTCGTAGACAAGTTCTTCAGTTTGCTGTATGGAATCAAATGAGATACCACTTGTTTCTTAATTTGCTTAGATAAAGTATTATTCAGCCCTATCTCCAGTTTTCATCCATTTCTGTGATATATACTCCTTGTCTGACATCCTCTCTCACAATCTTCACCTCCAGTCATCTGAATTGCTGAACACTTAAGCATCTCTAAGCAGAAAGCAATAGCCAGCGCAAAGAATACAAGTTCAACTTAACATGAAACTTCATGAAAATTTGGAGGAGGTTTTTTAAATAAAAACAGTGAAAAAAGCCCAAATTTTATCAGTATTTGCCCTTCAACTTTCAAAGATAGCCAGGCTGAATGGAGATTTGAGCAACCTGGTATAGAGAAAGGTGTCCCTGTTCACAGTATGGAGGGGAACTAGATAATCTCTAAGATCCCTTCCAAAAGAAAACATTTTTTTTATTCTATGATTCCTAGATTCTGGAGCTTTCACATATCTTGACAGAATGTCAGAGTCCCTCCTCACTCCTCTTCAATTCTGATAAAGGCATCTTGCCTGAGAAACTTCATAATTTAAATCTCTTGGTGGCCATTTATGTCCTACTTTTAATACAAGGGTTTTCCATCATCTCTAGTGAAATTGCTGGCAAATAACATGACTATCCTGCCAGCAAACCTCTCTGCCTCCCAAGGTGAAATTACTTAGATGAGATAAGAATGATATCAATGTGCTGAAGTTAGCCTGGAGGAGGCCGCCAAATTGATCAGAGGGCTGGAGCACCCTTCCTATGCAGAAAGGCTGGGAGAATTGGGATGGTTCAGCCTGGAAAAGAGAGGTTTTGGACTGACTTGCCTGGGACCTTCCAGCACTTAATGGGGACTCACATGAAAGATGGGGGAGATTGTTTACAAGGGCTTGGAGTGACAGAACAAGGTGGAATGACTACAAACTGAAAGACAGTAGGTTTAGATTAGATCTTAGGAAAAACCTCTTTCCTGTGAGGGTGATAAGGCCCTGGAACAGGTTGCTCCGAGAAGCTGCAGCTGACCCACCCCTGGAAATGCTCAAGGCCAGGTTGGATGGAGCTCTGAGTAACTTGGTCTAATGGAAGGTGGTTGGTCTTTAAGATCCCTTTGAACCCAGGCCATTCCTTGGTGACTTTTGATGTCCTGCAGAAGCATTAATTTATAAACTTAAATATGTTTAAAAGTGTTAAATCAGAATAGCAAAACATGTACCCTGAAGTACAGACTAGATGAAAACATTGTTAAGAAAAGTGATTGAGGTGTTCAGTGTTTCTGAAAGAAGATACAAAGGGGCAGTTTCAATGAAATATGAAAAAAATATTGGAAGTTCCTTCTGTTTTAAACAAAGTGTCTTGGGATGCCATGCACTGTTCTTTAAAAAATGCAAGGCCCACAGTTTCAGCAGAAAGTTACAACAGTGGGGCGCTGTATTGCAGTAAAAAATACTCTGGGATATTTTCAGATGACAAAGGGAATTGGCCAAGTGTTTATATATCACAACAGAGTACCTTGGAGAAAGAAAAGAAATAACCACTAAGTAAAGCTTAAAACAGGAAAGGACTGCATTATCACTGTTGAATTCCTCTCTTGCAGAGTATAACTGCAATCCATGTTTCTCCCCAGATGGAAAGAATTATACCCATTTAGAAAACAGGAAGTTATCTTGCACAAATAAGTGCATAGAAAAATAAAGGCCATTATGTTGCACTGTCAATACATAATGGCATTGCCTTATCAGCTGTCAACAAATCTATTTTAAACCCAGTATTTAACCAAAGCATAATATAAATAGTAAACCCATCCAAGCAAGCCTTTAGTGGTTCTATATTTTGAAGACAGAAATGTTCTTACTCTAAGCTAGTTAGATCTGTAAACTGTGCCCAGAATTAATTTTATGCCAGCAAATTACTGTTTTTAACAGGTTATACAAGGCACAGAGCCATATAATTGCTCTTCACTTGAAATATGCTCTCATTCAAACTGAGGAAATGAAGTTAGCTGAAGGTGCAGCTGGGGGTGAGGAGGAGAACATCTTATCTGTGCAATGACTTGTTCTTTACAGGTGGTTGGTTCAAAAATTAGCAGCTATTTTTTTCTGCAGTAATAAATTCTAATATTTGAAGAGAGTGAGAACAGATGGATTGCCAGTTCATTGCCACTTGCCACAGCACTATGAAGATTTAATCTTTATGATGAGCAATTTGCTCATAAGCACTATACCAGCTAGTGCTTTACATAAGCACTATACCAGCATTCCAGACTTATGTCTCATCAGCCCATTTTAAAGCAGACTGGTTTCCCAGACATTTTTAATATAGAGCTTGGTTCTATTTTTCTTGAAAATACAAATTGCTCTAAGACATTTTAGCCCTCCTTAAACTATGTGTCACCTGTTTAGTAAGTACTAAAATCCCAGAGCAACAATACTATTATTTGAAATGTATGTTTAGATGCAAAGGTTTTATTCAAAGGACTAAAAGCTCCCTATCTTTTAGGCACAATTTACTCATTTTTATTTGCAGAAATAAAAATATAATGGTCTATCTTTACCGCCATAATTTCTGTTAGTTTAATGAAAAAGGTTTCATACTCTAACTCAAGGAGCTTGTCCTGCTAAAATGTACTGGTAGATAGGTGAACACATCTGTCTGCAGCCAAAGAAATATTTTATCATTCCCTATAATATATGCGAATGTATGGCCTCTTATCCTTAAAGGGCCAGAAATGTGCATAGGGGAAACTTCCATGGCTCAGGGGCAATGAAAACTCTGAATCTCAGCCAGCTGCCCACTGAATTCCTAAAATCTTTCTAGTCCAACTTTCTAAAATGGTTGCATTTTGATTTTTTAAAAATCTTTGCAGCAGTGCTTTTTTTGTATATGGATTTTTTTCTCAGAATCAATTGAGCAAACAATTTCCACTATAATTACAACTACATTTGAAATATTTATATTTCATTATCTCACTTTTCATACACAGCAAAGGCTGTGGGGATTTTCTCAGGTAAAAATTAAAAAATATTTTTCAATAAAAAATGGAAAAAAATAATTGTTTTTTGCCTGAATAAATGTTGCCTTAACACTATCAGGTAAGTGATTGGTAAAACTATACCAGCAAACACGCTCCTCAAGGAGGCATCCTATGTCATCTGGATAGAGCTACACTTTGAAGGCACTGAAAAGGCACAGGGAGAGAACTGTGCAATGATGAAAACAGAAATTTGAATTAAGTTTTAATTGAAATCTGGATTGAAAAAGTCACCTAACCCTACACTATTTTGTCTTCCTTTTCGTCTTATTTCCTTGCTCAAGTTTTCCTTCAGGAATGCCCGATTTGTGTAAATAGTTACAAGCCCAGTAGAGGGTGCTGAATAATATCTATCATAGCTTAAAGTTTTTTAGAGCAATAAAATGTAACCCTTATTTTTATATTGCAAGTAGCAGCTTCTCTTTAGCCTGCACATCAATTCTTAAAAATTCAACTCACGCACTCAACGCAACCAACCTATTTGCACATCTGTTTTTTTGCTCAGCAGAGGAGTTTTCACCTCCTCTTCTTAAAAAGCCTTTCAAATGATCACACCAAACTGTGAGTGCTGGGACCACCTCCTGGTGCACCATAGGCATGTGAAACAAGCTGGAAAGAAGCACAAAGCAAAGACCTTTTACATTTCTGCAAGGTCAGACTAGAGGATAAGTCATCCCCTGGACACTGTCCTCAGTCACTGCAGTGTCCAATCATCCTCTGGGCATTTAGGAGGGAGAAAGAAGCACAGATTTGGGTCGTTTTACAAATGTGCTTTTACATCCATATCAATCCACAGATAATAGATGAATATGAGAAAATGAAATAATTTATTGCTTAAATAAGTTCAAAGGGAACTGAAAGGATATAACCTATTTTAAAACTGACTAAAATAGGGTATTTTTCAGTACAGTAAAATCTTTATATACTGAAGGTTTTGTTTGAAATCACAATTGTTTTCAAAGGAAAAATAAGCAATAGAAAGAATTATCATAATCTTATTAGCTAGAACAATGAAAAAAGCTGCAATAAAGTGACTGTGCATAGAAAGATGGTGCTCATTTTAAGAAATAAATTTAATCTCTTTTGATAACAGAAAAACTTCATTCTCAGTGGTTATTTCTGGTGTGCTCTTATAAATTAATAGAGGAATATGATGTCTCTTGAATTTGCCTAATCTTGTAAAAATACAGAAACTAAATCTGAGGCAAAACTGCTCTTCTAAGCACAACGTGAGTGAACTTGCCAGGAAAAATTTTAAGGTATGCTGTGTGTATTTTGCACACCTTTTTAAAGTGTCATTTTGACTGAGTATCCTGGTATAAACCCAGGACTCAGAACTGTCTTTTTCAACTGATCAGATCTTTGGTACAAACCTTTGAAAAGTAAGAATTTATTTGATTCCTTGTTAAAGAGCTCATTTGCCTGGTTTAGAAATATCAGCAGCTAATGAGGTTTAGGGAAAATATGTGCCTGTATCTCTACAAAAAAATGTCAGGTTTTGCTGCTCAGAGGCATTTTTCCCTATAAATTTTGTTATTATTGAGTGGCATGCAATATTTAGAATTTCATTTCATTCCCATTTCAAAGGACTCTTTTCAAACCCAGTTATGGAATTCTCTTTGATTTGGCAGCTCAGTAGCTGTTGAACTTTGACATTTGTACAAGCAGCATTTGGATGGAGGTAAAACCACCTCTTTCTCCCTTATAAAAAAGCAGATAAAAGAAAACCCAAACAACTTAAATGCCTTGTGAATATCAAGATCAATTATTCAAAAATTAAATATAAAAATTTTAAAAACCTGTGGAAAATGAAACAGAAAGGATGTGTCTGGAGTAGAACATCACCTTCTCAAATATCCACAAGAGAATCTTCTAAAGAAAATGTGGCCAATTACTTCAATTAACTCTGGTATTAAAATCTTTAAAATTATCAGATCATCCCAATACTCAAGTCCTGGTGTTCTAAGACATTAAAAAATAACAATGCTTTTGGCTTTTGTGGAGGCATTCTGTCAGATGGAGGATGACTGATTCAGACTCAGATTTTGACCTTTCAGGTTTTACTCTCTTAAAGTAATTTTTTCTTGTAATCAATATATACAAGATTGTGCCACAAAGTCTACGGACTATCAACAGTACAAAGGACAGAAAAGAAATTGCAAATTAAAAATGCACAGCTCTAAGGGGAATCTGAAATAGGCAAAAAGGTGAGAAAATTGTATCTGAAAAAGATAAAGGTATATAATGTACTCACTTTTAAATTCAACCTAATAATTATCCTCAATAGGGTATGAAAATTGAGACCATGCTTCAAGATCTGTATTGATTCTTATGAATGAAATGAAATCTATCATTTTAGCACCACACTTCTTGTGCTGTGTTGGGTTTTTAAGTATTTATTTATAGCAGAGAAAGACTTTTGTTTATCATTTGTTTGAGATATTGATTGATATAGTCATCTGAATAGTTATGAAAATCATGAAGGATGATGCACCTGTCTAAATTCTGACATGTAAAGCCCTGTATCTGAGGCAGCCACTTTGCTTGTAGAGATTCTTTGTGAAAATAACAGAAAGAAATAAGCATTGTGGGTGTGCAAAACACACAAACTACCCTCAAACCACAAAGCACCTCTTTTCTGCTCATTAATGTAAAGGGGAAAAAATAGCAGTTCAGACGTAAATTTTATAAGATAAATTAGCTGGATCTCTGTTCATGTCCCCATGTTATCACATATTCATTTGTTCATGCATTATCACTCACCCTTCAGTAAGGACTGCAAACTCCAGAGGAGGACTCTACATTTCTCAGTCTCTGTATGGTTTTATTCTACTCAGATCTGTACCATTCCCCTAAGCACAATTTTAAAATATTTTATTGTAAGTAGGAAGATTTTCCCCCCATCATCTCTCTCCTCATCAGTCCACTGCATTCTTTAGAGATCTGTTAGAAACAGAAACCCAAGACTGAGTCACTGTGTCTCAAAGTAAAACAGAAATAGAAATTCATAGGAACAACTAGGCTGTGTATGTCTATCAAATCAAAAAAAAAAAATGTGACAAACAGGAGGAACTAAAAGTTCCTGTGTTTTTTTCAGAGCTGTAATGTTTCTGGGATTATTATGGAATTGTTCACAAGAATGGAACACTGCGATAGGCACAGACTTTCCAGGAAAGATTATAAAACCATGCTCCCAGGAAAGACAGAGAGAGGGGGGAGATCACGCTCTCTGAAGAAGACTCTCCACCATAGCCAGCTGCAGTAGAGAGGGAAACATTTGGATGAAAGCTTAGGCTAAGGCTGGAAAGAAGGCCAAAAAAATAATGGATGTGCTGGTGGATGTTGCTTACAGAAAATTTAGTCAGCAAGAGAAAGGGAAAAAATGAACTTTATAAATAAAATATTGGAAGACACTCTTAACAGTCCTTCATTCTCATGGGTGAAGTTAACATCTCAGAATCTTCTGGAAGGAATTGTAGCATAATACAAATAAATTGAATTTCTAGAGTGTGTTTAAGACAATTTCTTGCTGCAGTTACTAGAGGAGGCAGTCTGCAGAAGCTGCTATTCACAAATAATGAATCAGTCAATAATTAATGGAGGGCTTGTCTCTTATGATCATGAGATGACAGAGTTTAAAAATATAAAAGTAAGACAAGTAGCAAAGTGAAGAATCTTGCTTTGTAGATGATGGACTTTTTCTTGTTCAGTGATCCAATTCAGAAGGATAAAGAAATCAGCCCAAAATTTGAGATTAAGTGTACCTGCTGCAGAATGGAGCAGGTATCAGACAGAGAAGATCGAAAAGGCTGAGATACTCATTACCTCAGTCATTTCCATCAGGGTCTGCTCTCAGGTCTCCCAGGTCCCTGGGGATGGCATAACTTAAGGAAAAGGTACTACTACCCATTGCAGAAAAAATCAGGTTAAGGACTGATTAGGTAAATTTTCATACACAAATTTTCATGCAAATTTTCTGGAGTTACAGGGAGAGTACCTCTGACAGTGCTGAGCCATCATTGACTTTGAGGAAATTCTGTCATCTCTGACACACTCCAGTGACCGTTCATGATGAAAAGAACTAGACAAAAGTTACACTCTAAGTTAGGAAGGGTGGTCAAGAAAGCTACAGGCCAGGCCACCTCACCTCAGTCCTGGGAAGGCTATGGAGCAGATCAGCACAGAAGCCACCAATGCCATTACACGCAAGCAAAGAAGATGACTGAACAAAGCCACTAAGAGCAACTAGAATTTTGAGCTTCAATCTCAACACAAACCTGAATTTGTCATGCAAGTTAACTAAGCCACTTTTCAGTTTCTCACTTTCTTTTTCTGTGTATCAGATTACTCAGGAACCATGGGTGTTTTAAACTGACCTGATTAGTGCTGATAATATGATTCAACTCTTCCAGAAGGGATCTCAAAACTCTCTCCAGCTTCCTTATCTGAAGGTATATGTCCTTGAGACACCTTTGTTCTCATACATTAAATAATGACCTTTATAGAGTTCTGTAATTTGTGAACTTCAGTTGGTTTAGCACATCTCTTGCTAAATGTCATTTTAAATTAGTATGCACACTGTAAGAGTAGCCTCAAATCATTAAGAAATTAATATTCAAAATAATTTCAAAGTTTATAGGAGTTGATACCCTTGGGTTATTATTTCCTACTCCAGCAGAATGTACATTGGCATTATAAAAACAGACTTTCAAATTTGTGTGGGTCATTTCAGACCCAAGAGCTTCCCAGGCACCCAACATTTTTATGCTGGGTAGTCTTTCAAGATCTGCCACTTGACATTTGAAGCACTGCAGTCATACACAAGTTTTTCCCCAGGACACTTGAGATGTAGCCCTCAGAAAATATTTGGTCCATTTCTGCTTTCACCATGGATAAGGTTAAGATGTGTTTTGTGTTTTCTGACGAGACTTATCTTTAAGTTTCTGTGAGATGCAGTTGCACATTTACTCTTCTCCTTAAAAAGAAAAGGTTCTGCTTTTTCAAAACCAGATGGGTTAAATCTTGACAGGCCTTGCCTAGAAAGAAACAATACTATAATCTCAATTTAGCATTGATTTCTTTTTTCCCAGAAGCACTGTATTATCCAAGACCTGCTATTCCTTTTCCCTTATGGTAAGAAAATTGTTAATGATACCAATTACATGACACAAATGACATGTCAACATTTGTCTTTTGTTCCAGGTCAACGAAAATTGTGACTCAAAAACCAACATATAGCAACCTGAAAAGAGTTTAGGGAGATTTTTTTTTTTCCAAGTGAAAAATACCACAGAAAATTCAAGTCCAGTGAATCAGAAAGTGCCGTGATGAATGAATTGACACGGTGCATTCATGACTGCTACGCTGTGTTTTTCTGGTGGGAGTCTGCTCAGACAGTGCTGTGAAATGAAATGGAATTTACCCACTGCCTTCAGTACTTACAATTGCTAAACACAACAAAGTAAATAAGGAAGAGTGGCAGCTGTCAATTAATTCTGATTTATTTTCAATTATTTTCATTTTCATACATAATTAGTTTTATAATTCCCTTAATGTTGTTCAAGATTACATTTCTCTTTTCAGCCATTCTTAAATAAAATCTGAACCTTTTTCTATTGAAAGCTACACTCCCTTATTTCTAGTGGATGAAAAGCAAATTTGGCTTTTATGACACACTCCTCCACTTCTCTTAGCAATAAATCTTCTCATTTAGTCACACAAATAAGAGCTTGCATTTCATTTTTATAACATAGGTAGACAAATGAGCTAAATTTCTTGGGTTTTCAGTATGACTTTACCTTTTTGCATGTGAATTATTAGTTTGCAAACATATTTCATTTCCTAGCATTCTCCTCCAAAGTTTGAATAATGCATGATCATTCTCTTTAACACCAACTGAATTTGTTTAGAAGAGATTATTCAGTCATTAACAGCCAATTGCAGAATAAATTCTGAGTTATTTTGTACTAGGTTGTATATATGTATTGCTTAGGGTGAAAAATTACTAATATGTGAAAATAGTGATATAATTTAATACATATAAACATATGCAGTGGATCGAGAGAAGGCCACCAAATTGATTAAAGGAATGAAGCTGCTCTCCTGGTAGGAAAGGCTTAGAAAATTGGGATTGCTCAGCCTAGAAAAGTGAAGGCTCTGAAGTGACCTAATAGCTACCTTCCAGTACCTGAGGGGGACACCAAAAAGAAAGATGGAGAGAGATTATTTAGAAGGAGTAACAGGAATGACAGGACAAGGAGGAATCAATTCAAATTCAAAGTGAGTAGGTTTAGATATTAGGGAGATATTCTTTGCTGTGAGGGTGGTGAGACACTGGAACAGATTTCCCATAGAAGTTGTGGATGCCCCATCCCTGGAGCAACTTGGTCTAGTGCAAGATGGCAGTGGGTTGGAATTAGACGATCTTCCAACCCAAACCTTTCCATGATATATTTAAATAACAATGTGAATTTAAGCTTTGATTTAAACTTATTCCCTGTATTCATAATTCTGTACACCTACAGCCGGGTCAGGAGTTCTCCCATTGCTTTTAACTTCAGGATTTACCTCTAGCATTTTTTTCTGAGGTATATAGAAGTGAAACATTAGTGACAGTCTCCAGAAATAATGCTATGTTTAGCCTGTCATCAGAATGTGCTGGAGATATAGACACATTCTACCCATTTCATCTTCATTGGGACAGACTAAAAGGCAAAACGAAACAAAACAAATTAACCTTGCTTGCTAGTTATGAACTCACATGGAGAACAGATGTTTCCTTTGTATTCCCTGTACTAATTTGTCTAGGAATGCAAAAATCCAAGGTCGTTAGTAACAGACAAAACAAGCAATTCCACCAAGGTTTACCAGATTATACAAAAAGATAGTAAAAATCATGGCAAAAATAGACAACCACAGGAAATACTAGCAAAGTGTAATGCACTTATAATATTAATGGAGTTTAGGATACTTAGAAAATGTTCTTGTTGCAGTAACTGCAATTGAAGCACTAAGGATTAGTAGGTTAGCCTCAAAATTACTCTGCCTCACTAGGAAAAGAAAATTTCTCTGCAAGAAGAATTAGAGATTTCTTAAACCACAAAGATTATTTAGATTTCAAACAATTTCATAATTTTTCTCTTAGCATGCTGAATCATCACATCTCATTTAAATCCAGGCAAACCTCAGTAACCTTCTGGCAACTTGTGAAAAGAATATACTCCCTCTGGCCATGACATGAACAGGATCCCAACCACTGTTGGACTAGTGGGAACACATTTTTGCTGTCTGTAAAGCAAAGCACAAATCACATTCACCACTAGTTCAGAGCCAGCATAAATACATATCATACCCTGCTCTTTCTGCTACGTGGTCATGAGAAAAACATATTCACTTCAGCTACTTTTGTGAGGTATTTTCAGTCACTGCACATTTTCCTGTACTCATACCTCCCTGGAAGAATAGGGAAGTGAGGATCAGAGATAGGTACATAAGTAGGTTTCTTTATGGTTCAGTAACAAGAAACCACCAGAAGTGGTAGGATAGTCAGATACACTGCACATATCTACTCATCACATAATTTATTTATGGCCAGAAAGGGTTTTCTCCTTTTCACTCATGCCAGAACTTTAGTGCTGGATGAAAATCTGTTCAACTGTGCCCTGTAGTCAGACTTCGCTTGATGATTCAGTTCACTGTTTGTCAAGGGAGATAACCCAGATCCTGCTGAGGAAACAGGCAAACTACAGCAATACCTCACCTTTGGTTCTGAGTACAGGACAGCTGCTTGTTACTCATAGACAGAATTTGCTGGTCAGTGGTACTGGGGTCAGTTCCTTGCAGTAATAGGAACCCTCTGAGCCTTATCCAGGCTAAGCAGTCCCAGATCTCTCAGCCTTTCCTCATATGAGAGATGCTCCAGTCCCTTAATCTTCTTAGCCCCTTTCTGGATTCCCTCCAGCACAGCCATCTCTTCCGTGTACTATGGAACTCAGAACTGAACATGGTATTTCAGGTGGAAACTGCTATAAGCTTAAAAAAAAACTTAGTGATTTTTATTATTGAAAGGTTGGTAATTTTAACCCAGTGAGGAATATCCTGCACCTCATATAGCAATACTCATTTCCAGTATCACTGCAAAAACAGAATTTTGAGATTTTTGATCTTACCCATAAACTAATTTGATTGAAACACACTGATTGAGACTTAGAACAGTCAAATGGGAACACTGCCACTGACTTTGTTGGGAATGAGATGCAAGTGACTAGATAAATAAGAACAGTAGAAAGAAAGGAAAATCAATCTGATTTATCACATCTTTATTATACTTACAAGAAGTCACACATGTAAAACTTGGGAGGCCCTAAAGATCATTCTTAGTTGTGAGCTTCTCAGCAGGTACTTCCCAACCAAATGTTGCCAGGTAGCAATAGCTCTGGTAGCCATAATTCTAATTTAAATAGCATTGAATCAGTTTGAGGTTTGAATAGTTTTCCATCTGAGGATGGAACACAGATGCACCAGAGCATATCTGATTACCCCGTCAAAGAGCGAGGCTAAAGAGGCAAAGCGCAGCAGGACTGAAACTGCTGCTGTCAGAATTTGTTTATGCTGTCTGCTCATTCAGTCAACGTGGTGCTCACAGGGCTCAGTTCACAACTCATATACATATAGTTTAAGTTTACATATACAAATAGTTAAGGTTTAATGCCCTCAGCACATCTGTCATACCATCACATTTCTGCTGCTCTTATGGTCTCTTTAGGTAAGTGTCAAACTTTTGTATGATTCCGTAAATAATTCCTTAGAAGGTAAGCTAGACATTTTATTTGCTGGGTACTTTCAAACACAATTAGGGATCAAAACTGGCTAGTCAAGCCACAGAGGCAAAAGCAGATTTAATGACCCCTAATGATTTCCTTTACTAGCTGTCTACATCACTATATCAAACTATGACCAAAACAAAATTAAAACAGAGGAATAACCAAGGCCCATCCTTATTTAATCCACTAATATGTAAGCAATCCCATTCTTTAGAAGGGATTTTTCTACTTGCATGACATGGTGCATTGAAGAGGATGGTATTGAACTCTTCACTTCCTTTATCATTTATTCCAATCACAGTAGAAATGATGATGGAATTTCAAATTCAGTTCAGCATTGTGTGCTTGAATATTCCCAGAATATTCCTTATGTTTTAGAAATCTTATATTTTGTGTTTTTACAGCTATTTTTCTGCAGAAACAGGACTATGAATTTGAAGCAACTGTGAACCCCCCCAGAGCTCAAGTCTTTCAAATGTTCAGGGGCTTTAAAACAGTAACAAAAATCAAGGGACATGAAGCGGGGAGCTGTCAGCTGTTTGATAATCACTGAATATTTGTCTCTCTTTTACTTCAAAAAATTACACCTTTCTATAAATGGGCTACATAATCAGGGATCTTGAAGCCCTTGTATCAATCATCATTTTTTTCTGTAGTCCAATTATCATAGAAATACAAATTTCTGCACATTCAATTAATACCTTATTCACTGTTAACTCCAGAAAGTAACAACAGATTTCCAGGTAAGAGAAGATGGCAAGCTAACCACTCTGAAGGCTTGCAGCCTCAGGAAACCTCCATCCATGGTAAACTCTTCTCATGCCCCAAGTGTACAACTTCACATGGTCCTGGAAAAGCATAAGCAAAAGAACTCATAGAGAGTATTCAGCCACCTCAGCAGCAATAGGAGAGGCTACATTTTTATTTTTTAATCCCTGAAGTAAGTATATGGTGTCTATGAAACTATGAACACTTTTGATTTCTGGTTTTGCACCTCTATCATGGTGCAAAACACAGGACACAATCACAAATGTTGTGTTTCACGCTCAGTGGCAACCATCTTTCATCCGAGCTCTGGAAGAAAATGAAAGAGCAAAACACTTTTGGTAAATTTTGTGAGCAACAGAAAACAACTGGTTTGTTCTCCTAAGGAAGCTATTTGAAATTAAGTCTGGCTAAGCACAGCTGAGTTGTGCTATGACAGAAGCAGAATATGAGGGCAAATCATAGAATGAGGACAATCTTCCAGGAAATCCTGTCTCTGGAGGTCCAAATGGACATGTAAATCAATGAGTTTCTAGGGAGATCCTGAGGTTAAAAAACAAAGATGGGAGTGCTTAGATGAGAACTTTCTTACTGTTGTTTAGAACAGCAAGAAAAATAATGTGAATTAATCTTACAGGCAGGACATCATGAAGTTTATGTTTTTAACAATCAAAACAGACAGAACAATGACACAGGCAACACAACACAATCTCTGCAGGAAGAATGTGAACTTCACACAACAGACTCCAGCTTTTACTGAGAACAGGAATGGATGGCCAGAAATGATGATTAGGCAATTTAAAATGAAGTCTTAACAATTCTGGGTATTTGATGGGGCAAGTCATGAGGAGGAGTTGGTCCTGCTCCTATGGATACCTTCAGACTAAGTTCAATACACATTTATGAGCCCCTCATGGCACATTCTTCTGAAGTATCCTGCTCCCCAGCTAAAAATAATCGTTCCATGCCCTTACACCAGTATTCCTTTATAGCTAAGATATAGAAACTGTACAACTTTTATCCAGATTTAAGAACAAATAGAACAGTCTGGCTGTCTGATTAAATCCTGATCCATCAAGTAAGGCTAGTTTGCTATTCATGAAGCACTTAGCATCTTGCATATTTGAAGCCTGGGAAAATATTCCACAACAGTGAGTCATTAATTGTACACTGTGTTGGCTACAGAGAAAAATAACAAAACAATATAATATTTTCCCCTAGAAGAATTATATGTTACAGGAAATCCCTCTGCTATATATACCCTCCCTCTTAAAATGGATTTTAGCTGTGGTTTGACTTGTTTATTCCAAAGATTTAGTAATCATACATTTTGATTGGTATAATTTACATACACTTAAGCACTACCTAACTCTCCAGGAGAAAAATTGCACCAACTCATCTTGAAGAAACTTGGTTTTTTTCTAAATCACAGATGTACTGGCATACAGAGCAACACCATAAACAACATAGAAAGGAATTCACTCTTCATCCACATTATATAGCACAATAGGAAATGTATCTATTTCTTTACCCCCAAATAAAATATGAATCCATTTTTAAAACAATTCAGAAATTACCAGGTTTAAGCTGCATTTTCTTCTATTCCTTAGAGGCATCTTTCTTCTATTTATTCTACTACTTTTGGAAATATTAATTACCATTTAGCAAACCAGACTAATGTCACCAAATCTGTAGCTCAGTCAGTGACCTCAGCAAGTAAAGCACTTTCATAAAAAGCTGCTCTGAGGTGTCAGGCAGGCAGGTATCTTGTCATTTTAAAAAGGGCCAAAACTAAATGAGGGTGAAATGGGCAAATTTCCACATCTAATTCTTCTGTTACTCACTGTAAGAATTCAGGGACCTGAGACACAAAGTGAAGGAGGATTCCCACAGAATTGCAGTCCTTGTCTATCTTTCAGGGATGGATAGGTGAGAACACACTTAGGATACATGAAAATAACAGCAAAGAAAAGTAGATCTAAAATGGTGATGAAAGACACCAAGTTACAGGTAGAAGCAATATAAGATATAAAATTAATCTACAATATTTAAAAGGGAAAGAAGGCAAAAGTATATCCTGGTCAACCACTACTGTAAAGAATGGTAAAACATGAAAAAAATTAAGTTATATCAAATTGAAAGAGCTATGAGTGATTCATGTGATAATATTTGCAAATAAAAAGAGAGAGATTTTAGTAAAAATTTCAAAACACAGGTAGTATTTTACACTGCTCCACCTTAGTGATGAACCAACAAATATCCACATGACCATGTAGATAGATAGAAACCCTGTTGAACAGGTTACAGCTGGAATAATTGAGGTATAATTGAGTACTAAAGAAAAGGCAACTGGACAAATAATAAAACCTGCAAGATAGAAGATGAGCTGGAAAGAAATGTGGAGTACTTAGGTGAACAAACCTGAAGTGCTTACCTAATATATTCATTCCCTCAGAATTTTATGACTTTAGGGAAGAGAACATTTTCAATTACTATCTAAGTAACAAGAAAAATGGCCACAGTAAATGAAAGAATTGGCTGATTGCAGTAATAAGCTTGTATAGACTGAAATGCATTTAAAGGTGTGATGTGATATTAATTCTGACCCATGTAAAGGGGCTATTTGAAGGATTTTAGGCACTGCAATTTGACAAAATTTCAAGGGCTCTAGAAAGAAGTCCACTTGAAAAAAAAAAAGTGGGCATTTGAAAGCAAAGATCATTTATGGCTGCAAGACCTGAAGCTAAATTCCTCCCTAAATTCCAACCAGAGAGTAGCTAAGGAGTGAGCAAATGGCTTTTGTACGGAAGCCTGAGGAAACAGATCCCAGAAGACAATAGGGTGATGTGCGAAACAGGACATCTCTCTAAAATTGCCTCATCTATCCAAGTCCTGCAGCTCATTATTCAGCAAGGACCTGTGACCAGAACTCTTCCAAGCAGAATCTAGTCAATAGGGTTTCATGGCTATGCTGAATTTTCTAATCTTATAGAACTTTTACACTTTGCATGGATGTCTTAGCCTTTACAATGCAACCTTAGTGAACAATTCTTAAAGCTGTTATTGAAAAGAACTATTTCTATAGTTCAGATCACCCTAAAAATCCCTTTGGAGAAGATTTTTACCTTATTTGTAATTATTACCACCTCTTATGCACAACTGCATTAAATGTAAATGCCAGACAAAAAACCACCCTAAGTTAAGGTTAATAAATAATTAATAAAGACAAATAAAGGACTATCATTCCTGTACCTGAAAGCTGAGTGTGGGAAGATGATAAGTATTTTAATTCTTGGTTTGTCTCTTTATTAAACTGATTGTACATATTTCTTGACTGTGCTTTTTTATGTTTGAATTTTGTGAGTCTTGTGTATGCCATACTGGCAGTGTCTGAGCATTAACAACACTAAAGAGAAACATTAGTATAGAAACTGATTAAAAAGTTTCTTATAAAAAAACATACATTTAACACATTTTTTTTAATTATGTGCCCTAATTTGAAATAAACAACATTGCCAGAAATAGTGCAAAATACAGGGAATACTGAGGCAATTTTAAAATTATCATCCAGATCTTGGAAGAGCAGTCTTCATTGTTTTAATAAAGAGAACTGGTTACCCAGTAACCAGTAAGTGAGAAATTAAGAAGAGAAGAAATGCACAATGCTTTAAAGTACACAAAAAATAGAATAAAATTTTTTTTATTTAATTTGCCTTTTTACTGAAACTAGGCAGAATACTTTACAGTAAATAAAATAGGTTACCTCATCTTCATTAATCTACTAAAAATTCTATGCTAAAATAACACAAAAATACTTGCAACTCATGAATCCATGGAATTGTTAATTACTGCTTTATTGAGCATAAATCCATTTAAACTGCTCTATTTCCTAAGAAACACATCTAGGCAAACACTTCCAAGCAAAATACTATCAAAGCAGTGAAACATTTCTTAATTTTTCTTCTGTTTTTTTAGTTTTACTCACACCTATAAAATTCAACACTCAAAATGCAACTAAGCAAAGAATAGAAGTCAGAGCTGAAAATATATTTTGAGAGATATAACGCAGACCTCTAAATATTTGCATAAAGAATTATGTATACCAGCTGTCCCTGGAGGATATACTGTGAATTCAGAAATTACTTTCAATGTCTTCTGTGTTCTGTAGGATATTATAATTCACATGAAACAGCAGCTTTGCTAGGCTTGAAAACTTTACATTAACATTTCTTCATTTTTTATGTGTTGTATGAACAGCAGCAGAGAAAACGACAAACAACAGAAACAGCATCAAAAGTATGTTGTAATGAACAATCATTAAACAACTGAGAAAGATTACATGTAGACTTTGTTTTCAAACAACACTTTACTGTTTCTCTCTTTAACATCTCATGTTCTTCATGTTCATTAATTAACAGTGGGCTTAATCAAAATCTTCAACAATTCAACACTATTAGTGAGACCAAACTATGAGAATAATAAATTAGTTATAAAATTAGATTATGCAAACAGTAAAACAAAATTGTAATTCACTTCTCTTTTAAGTGTTCTTACAATGATGACAAAATTCTCTGCAGTCACCACTCAACATATATGGAGTTTTTATGTTTAAATCAATTAGCAAAAATTTTCAACTCCTCGCAACTTGTTTCCTAGGCACTAAAACCACTACTCTTTATCTTTAACTATTTTGACAATTAAACAACCATGAATAGTAATCATTAAAAAACCCTCAAAATCTGTAGGTTCTAATGTCAGTTGCAGCAAGAGTTTATCTGCATAGAAACTGTTCAGACTGCCATTTTCCATGAACAAGAACAATGCAATCCAAATATACAAAAAATTATTTTAAAAATCTAAGATAAAATTTATATCCATGAATTTAATTCCAACTACTTGTTCATGATTTCCTTTCCTGCTAAATGGACACCAGTTTAAGACACAAACTTATTTCTGATGGATATTTTGGCATTCACAAAAATTACCACATCACTAAAGAGCCAAACCTGAACACATGCACAATTAGCTTTATTCTTTCACATATTGAATCAGGTTGGCAATTCATGAATGAAGTTGAAATTCTGTGTTGCAAGTTCAGCTCCCTCCTTTTCCTTAAAGACAAAATAGAAAGACTGTACAAATTACTTGACACATTTAAATATATGGAAGGCACAAGTGTATAAAACAAAATATACTATTTAGAGGATTTAGAAAGCTTAGTATAAAAAGATATTGGCAGTCATGGAAGACAAAGGAAAATCAAAAATTAAAATAAAAGATGGAAAAGGTATACAAGATCCTGAAGGGCAAAATAGATCTAAATCTAACAGATAGGTTTAGCACAACCTTCTACTTCTCAATAAAGGAGAATGCAATATTCAGAGTAATTTGAACTCTTCCTTTGAAACCAGTGTCAAAAAGAGTTTGATATGAAGTAAAGAAACTCCACTTTTTCCTTCCTCCTGCAACACAGGATAACAGAGGGAACCCTCAGGACTGTAACAGTTACTAGGAATTGTTTGCCTTTCCAGGTCCTACTCTCGAAAGGTCCCCAAACCCTCCGGGTTTCAGTGGTTACATTGCTCTTTGCCTCAAAGCTCCTGAGGACAAACCGCTCTGTTTAGCCTTGATGTGCATACCTAGGTCCAACTGAGTTTTCTTACCTTATACACAGAGAACCTATTGACCTGAGCAATGTGCTGTTCACATGATTTTGGGTTCACAGAGCACCCTGCTGCCTTTGGTAGCTGCGTGATTAAGGATCATTGACCTTGAAATGCTCCTTGGACTGCAGCCTGGTTCCTTTCAAGGATCTTTGCTGATGCCTGGTTCTCCATAAGGGCCCTCTTGCTCTTGAAATCAAAATAGCTTTCAGAAGGTGGCCTGCTGGTTTTCCATTTCTTAAGAAACATAACTGATTTTTGCTTCATGTTTTTCCTTCAATATCTCTATGACCCAGGAGCACCACAGAAATGTCATACCTATTTCAAAACTCCAAAATCTCATCTTTATTTGAAATTTATACCTGTGAAACAAAAATCTGTCTAAAACATGTACAAAACATATTAAAATATTAAATACAATATTTGTAACAGATGGAAAAAATCTTTGTATATTTTATTAAAGAAGTTACAGTTCTCTTGATTTTTTTCAGCCTAACACACACTTCAGAGCAGTGCAGGGCTTTAGAAGATATTAGCATTTCCAGAGTTTTCCTCCAGAAAATGATCAGTGGTTCATTAACTGAAAAGATTAAATTACACATCCAGACAATTATTAGTTATTTGACAATGAACATTTAATAAGGAATCAGCTGAATGACATTAATTGACATTGAAAATGCTGTGCCTTCTATAGCAGTGTTAAACATCAATCTAATTAAAAAAGGTGTGGATATGTTTACAGAAGAATCCTCCCTATCTTCCTTAGATACACCATTAGATACATCCAATCACACCATACCCTAGGTTTACTGATGGAATGCTCGACCTGAAAAATAGATTTGATAGATAGATAGATAGATACTACACTAGATAATCTTATTTAAGAGGGGAGGCATTAACTTTTACTTTAAGATAATGTCCATCCAGTCCAGGGGACATGCCTCTGTGTTTCTCAGTGATTCATGTAACTAGATTGGAATTGGAAAGCTGTGCCCTGTGCTCCCTTGTTCAAACTTCTGTTTCAACTAACACAGGGTCACAGTGTCTATTAAGTGTATGGAACATCCTCTCGACCATCTGAAATTATTCAGTGACCCCCATGACATTCAGCTAATCAACACTGCACTTTAATTCCTGTGTAATCTTCATTAATTAAAGAGGTCAGTCTTTCTGCTGAAATGACCAAGGTACAAGTTTCTTGTGTCTTCAAGAACAGATTAAATGAGAGGCAACTGTGATGATACAGACTTCTATATGCAAATACTGCAAAATAAAAAGAAAGAAAAAAATAACAATCTTTCCTGGATTTAGCTGACAAAGAAAGATCCAAGCTTTGTCTTAAAAAGTGTACTTTATCAGTGTTTAGTATAAACTTCAGTTCTTTCTTTTTTATTGTTTTTGGGTGAGGATATGTTTTTATACATCTCATAGCATCGGTATAGTTGAAACAATCAAAGCCAAGGCAATTCCCTTCCTGCTTTGCACCTTCCTGTACAGACTTTAATAAATGGTATGCAAATCCCAGTGACACCCACAAGACAAGAAACTGAGAAGACATGCCTAAGAAGTGGGAAAAAAAAGGGAAGACTGTTTCTGAGGAGTGGTGCTAGAACTACTTTCTTAAAAACCCTCAAGACCGACCTATGACTGCCACCCTACCAAAATGTTTTCAGATGATAACACACTTGTCTGTGTGGTCCCTCTCCACTAATACTTTGCTAAGGAAAAATCTCATTTTACTGAGGAAATGACAGAGACCTAAGAAACCAGGGATTGTGGGGAAGCAGCTGGAGAAAGCGCAGCTTAGAAACCCTTCTGCAGACTCTATTACTAAATACCATAAATGTGATTACAATCTGCAAAACTTTCAATGCACAGAAAAAATTATCCAAAAGTCCAAAATAAATTTCTCCCAATGGTGCAGCCAAGAGGCACTGTCCAATTTGATTGATCATGTGCAAAACACCACAGCCACCACAATGGGTAGAACTTTGCAATGTTTCTCTGGGAATGCTGACATTGGAGGAATGTGGAGATGCTCCCATCATGAAATACATGCTCATGCATCTCTCTCTGCTGAAAACCACCACAAATGTAGCTTCTATTTAGAATCACAGAATCATTTAGATTAGGAAAGACCTCTAAAATCATTGAGATCAGCAATTAACCCAGTGCTGACAAGTTTAATGTTGTAATCCAATAATGTTTTGGTTATCAATCCTTAGTCCTACACCTTTCCTCCCTCTGGGGAAACTCTACTAGGGATGCAGCCTGTTCTGCTTCAGGAATTCTACTTTCCCTTCAGAGAATAGTTAGCAAAAAATTAAAACTCAAGGTATTTTTCAGCCTGATATGGAGGAAAATGTGTACTTATAGCTGAAAAGATAAACAAAAATATTAATTTGCTAACCGTAAAGAGGCTTTATCTTCAATATCAAAACCAGGATTCACATATGGGCTATAAAATTTATAATAAAACTCCCAGCAGAATCAACATGCTCAAAGCAAGCCAATTGCTTTTCATTAGTGTAGGTACAGCTGTGAAATCAGGCCAAGACACAGAGAAAGGGATGAGAAAAAAACACCTTTTTTAAGTGCTTTTTTTCATTATGTCCATATTCCTTCAGGATTCTCCTTAACTGCTGGTTTAGAATGCAGAGAGAAACCAGCATTGTAACATGATCTTGACTCCCCTCATTATGATTTCAGCGCTTACAAAACACTACATAAATGCAGGAGAGGGAAGAGGACAAGATATTACTATTACTCACTCTTTACCAGAACAATCTGGGTAATGAATGTGCCCAAGCACCTGCTGTGTGAAACAAGCATGTAAAAATCTTGCTTTCATGATTATTAGCATTTCATGTATCTGCTTTTTTATTTATCTTCAACAATATGACACATTTGCTTGGAATTTATTATTTGTTTCTGTTTTAAAATAGTTATTTAATAGTTTACAGTATACAAATAGACCAGGGGAGATTTGAGTTTTACTGGTAAACAGGAAAGCACATGCATGAAGATGGTAAAATCAGCATGGACTGCACAATCACCAGAGACATTTTCAGTCTGATTGGCAGCCAGAAAGAATTGGAGCATTTTTTCCTATTTTCTTATTAACATAACACTTTAAATTTTGGTAATTAGAATCCAGGAATGTACAAAGAATAAACCAAACCCAAACTGCAGTTGTACAACCTGGGAAGTGCCACATCTAACTCTAGCAATGCACAATAACCATAGGCTTTTTTCATTGAGTCAAAAAGCAGAGGAATCTGCTGACTACCTAGATTGTTGGATCTTTGTTTCCAAAGTTTTATCCCTAAAACTTCTAGTATTACAAAAAAAAAGTTTGCAATTAAATAATATTTTCAGTGTCTTTTTTTCTTTAATTGTTGGTTAGAAAAATGTTATTAATATTATTTGGGTCTATGTTACACTTCAATTTTGTATTGTACACCAGTATTCTCATAAATTATGATACCATATAAGCAAATATTTATATATAATGGATAGAACCTCACGTAGTAAGTTAAGCTTTGAGAAAACTTAAAAACTGAAGCAGGATGTGGAAACACAATCCTTGGAATTACAAAGACCTAGAATTGTGTATTATGCTTATTCAAGCACTACACTATTTTTAATGAACTGAGCAGATTTTAAATTATAAAACCAAGAGGCAAGTTCCTCACGTCACATTTCATTTGCAGAACAATAGCTATTTAAACACTGGTTTCCTCTTTTCATGTGTAGTAACTTGTATCTTACATGTAGAAAAATATACCTATTAGAGAATAGGTTCATATTTGATTGATCAAAATGAATAGAAATAAAATACAGGAAAGGTCACCACATATCACACTCAAATAGTCCAGACAAGCTGCAATTGAACCAGAGAACGTCCCAGCAACCCAGTCATTCCTTAACTCAAACTTAAGGCAGCCACAGGCTGTTGGAGATCATGGAAGAATGTTGCTAGGATAGAGAATCTGAAGCCTGGAGTCTGGTTCACGTTACTTCTGTGACCTTCCACCACACAAAGCCATTCCATCCACACAAAGTTCCAAAGTACATTCCATGTGCATCTGACATCATGACATTTCTAATTCCTCTCCTAAATATTTAGGCAATTTCAAAGTAACTTTGAGAGTAATAGCACAGAAAAAGCGTCTAATTAAGAAAAACATGTACTCCATAAACTAAATTGAACTGACCCAGGAGGGCAGAACAAAACTTTGCTCCCAGTAGATTTTATTAAAATAATTTCATCCTTCTTGCATGCTTTGATCAGCAATATGATAAAAATAGTTATTAAATTATCATCAGTCACTGCATACCAAGCATTCATTTTACAAGCAATGGTGGAGAAGAATCATAATTACAAAGCAAGCATATTGAACCATCTGCAGTTATGCAGATGGCTTTTTTACAGTAGTAGAGAAAATGTACTTATTTATGCTTAGCTATTTTTAAGTACTCGAGAAGGAAAGGCACTCCATGAATACTTACCAGCATGAATGCTGACCCAAAAGGATTCATAAATACTAAGCTTTGCTTCTGGCACTTGAACAACCACACTGATTCCAAATATCATGTCCTAATCCACTAGCTTCTCTGTTTCTGATCCTGTGTAATGCTCTGAAGGCTTAACAACCTTTAACATTTCACAGTTAACTTCTTGAAAATTAATGGGAACAGCAGAGTAAAGTAGGATGAGAACTAACATCTACAAAGGAATATAACATTTGTAAATCAGAACAAAGTGGCAGTGCTCCATTTTCAAATATTTTTAGCCCTCAGTGTATAATATATTATAAAAGTGATTGACCATATATGTAAAATACTATCTTTAAAGACTATATGTAAAGACTATCTTTAAAAAGATACACTTTTGCAGGACATTTTTATATAAACATGATCACATAAAGCCTTACCCAATTCAGAATGACAAATTATCAGTTAGACTAACTCATAAATTGGAATCAGAACAGCTTCTCTGTAATATTGCTTTAAATTAGACCATCAGGCCCCATATTTGTCTGGTTTTTAGCTGAAAAACAGAACACTGCAGGAAGAAATATAATATTCTTCAATATAAATATTCATGGTATTTTTTTTCCTGACAGTCATCAGAAATACTAGTTTGATATATTTGTTAAGAGACAAAGAATAGAAACATTTTGCCATTTAAAACAACCGTTAAAACTCTTGCACTGACATAACAACAAGGCACCTCATTATATCAGCCCTGCCCATATTTCTGGGGAACTTGACAGGAGTGGTCACTCAAGCTCATTGTGCTCAGCAAAAGATGCAAGATCTGGTGTGACTTAGGATGTACAAACACAGTAGCACAGAGTCAGAGAAAACATGCACTATAACGATTTAGGGCAAGGCTTACTGTTGTTTGCCACCTGGAATAATAAAAGAACATTTTGGGAAAAGCTATGTGTTCTGACATTCCTATTTATGTTAGGCAATGCTTTATGCCTTGAGTGTTGAAAAGACATTCCTAATTACTGTTTCTACTTAAAGCAATATTCCAAACAGACTCTGGCCCACAGCACTCTGGGGTTTGTCTGACTGAGGAAGTATACACCTCTTAGCCCAGATCAGTGCAAGGATAAATGAACTTGCAGTACCAGATTTAATATTATGGAGCTGGTCTGTGCCTATGACCTCTCCTTTCTCAGAAGTTCCCACTCATACAAGACTGTAGCTTAACACTCCTGAGTACAGGACAAAGGAGAACACACACAAGCTGTATCTCAGCGCCAAAACTGCTACATTACCCCAGTTCATTAAGCAGACAAAGCTTTTATTTCACACAGGCTCCAGCTACTGAACCAAGAACTGTTGCAGTGTGATGTCATGGTTTGCGTGTCATTAATTATTCCAATAAGGAACAGGCAGAGCCTCCTTCCATTTCTTTTACTTTCAGAAGAAAGACATTAGTAAAATAGTTTGTGTTCTCATTCCTCCATGCCAGAAGGGGATTCAGATACACTGTCTACAAAAGTCGCCTTCAGTGACCAAACAGCCCAGCTCTGGTGGAACCATGCCTGGTTCATTTTGCAAGTTGTGTGTCAATTCAGCGATGGGCTGCTCTTATTTTAAGGTTCTTTTTCAAGTAGGTCACTTCACATGTCTTCTCCAAAAGAAATTTCTTCTACCCTTTCATCCCCAGTAAGAAAAAGGTCTGGATTTGAGGTTACCAAGATTTTGTACTTATTACCAAACATATGTTTGTGAGGTTTAGATGTAATGCCTGTAATGGTATCGCAGCTTGGTGCAGATTAAGTTCAAGAATCTTCTCATGAGAAAGAAATGGAATAGATACTGCTGTGGTGTTGTGAGGTCCCCAGGATGAGGTGAGAGATAAGAATTTGATTCCAAGTTCTCAGAAGGATGATTTATTATTTCATGATATGATATGATATTTTATTTATTTTATTATATTATAAGAAATTATATACTAAAGAAACAGAAAGATACAGACAGAAGGCTAAACAAGAATGAATAATAAAAACTCGTGACTGACTCACAGAGTCTGACACACCTGGCTGTGATTGGTCATTAATTAGAAACAATTCACATGTTTGGATAAACAATCTCCAGACCACATTCCAGAGGAGCAAAACATAGAGAATCTGAGGCTTTTCATCTTCCCAGGAGAAGAAATCATGGTGAAGGGATTTTTCAGAAATATCACTGTGACATACTGCAGCACTGTTCTCCATCTCAGTATCTTCCAAACTGGAGAAAGTCACTCTACATCATCATCCAGATCACTAATAAATGACTAAAATATGACAAAACAGAACCAAAGAAAGCCCATCAGATAACTTCACTTGAATACTCCCTCAGTCAGCAAGTATTCCAAATTAATTTTGTAGGTAGTATTTTTCTCATCTTGCATGAGTTTTTAAATAGAGTATTCATGCTGAACTCTACATATGTAGCATATATTGGGGATGGGGTTGTTTTGTTTTCAAAGATTAAACATGGTCTGAAACATGACCTTCTGCAACAAATTCTGTTTTCTGATGTTATTCTCACTATGTTTTTGGACTACAGCTCAGTTTTGTGATTGTTTCTTCTGTCAGATTACTGCATATTTTAGAGAGGGATTTATAACACCCTATTTTCTATCCTTTCTTCTCTGTGTAGAAAAATATTTTCCTTCCTTCCACCGTTTGGTATTTTATTTGTTCTTTGCAAAATCTTGAACACAAGTGCCAACACCTTTGAGATTTCACAAGTTTGTTCAATGTCTGGGAATGATGTTCAACAGCTCATCTAACTTACAAACCTCTAGCTCACCTAAGCATTTTCTAAATCCTTTTTTTTTTTTAGTTCAGGTTGGCTTACTGCCAGCTTTTGTTCTATCAGACACCAGTAGTAACCTCATTAGTGAAGATCAGAGAAGAACAGCATTAAACACATCAGCCTTCCCCCTCCCATTATCTGTGAGTAGAAGTCACATTCTGTACTCCCACTCTCTGGCAGTGCCTAATGCTTTGTGATTAATTATCTTATTACTGACGTGCTTTTGGAGGAAATGTGTTGTTTACTTGAGAATGGTTCCTAATTCCATTCTGTGATTTGATCTTCCAAATGTTGAGCTTGAAATTACAGAAATCAGAAGAGAAGAAAGGGATATTTCATTGTTCATTTACCTTTCCCTCTTGATAACTTTCTTGTATATGTAAACAGGGAATAAAATTTTAGCAGTGAGATCCGCAGTGCTTTTGGCTTAGAGTGATATACTCATCTGCTGAAAACAGTTTTTATACCTTTTCTCTGCTGAAATATATCAATATTTGGTAACCATTTATTTGTAGAGAGCAGTAACACTGTGTAGCAAGGAAGGGCCAGATCTCATGAGTTAAAACATCTCAAGTAATGCTGAACACTACACTTGGCCAGAGTCAACACTGATGAAGCAAATTTTTGAAGATACAAATTCAGATTAGCCTCTTTGGTTCTGAGTTTATATTATCAGTTGACTGCAGAGTCACTTCTGACACCCATTCTTTTACAGCATGTTGTTGCTTCAGGCACAACTGTTGTGTCTAACAAATTATCATAATTCCCTGAACCCACTATTTATCACAGATCTCCTCTGTCTGAGAGCTAGAATTAGGCTTCTAGTGCCAATCTGACACAGTCTAGCAGCCATGCCAGATAACCCTGATAACCCATTTTGCACTTTCCCCATTACCCTGCATTGGCCATGGAGGTACATTATGCATAAAATCCTGGAAAAGTCTGCTTGGGATTTATACATGTGGCACCACAACTGGTTATTACCCTGATTATCTGCATGACCCAATGTTCACTCACACTTCTCCAGCTGTCCTTTCCAGAAACCTTTGATCTGCAGACAGTCTATAAAGGTCTGTTCCCTTCATACCAGTGTTCCTCTCGAGCACCAGAAGCTACCTATCCCTCCTAAAAGGTACAGATTTTTATTCCAAACCTCCACGCTTGACTTTATTTAGTCTCTTTCTATACAGCCCGTGGTGCAGCATAGGTGGGAGTGCTGGAATAGAATTCTCTGCAAAACAGGGTGAGATGTGGAACCTTCTGCAGCAGGGACTGGAGGAGACAGACTAACAGCCTGTTATGAACTTGTTCCCAGAATGGCTCAAACTAGTACAGTGCTAATGAGTTTCCATCCCTGGGACACATCACGAAGAACATTCATGACAAATATGAGTAGGTGAAGTTCATTTATAATACAACAATTAATTTACAGCAGTACAGCTTTGCAGACTGCACAATGACTCTCAAGGTGTATTTGCTTGGAGGCATAGACAAGGATAAGATTTACCCTGTACATTTTTTCTCTTAGAAGGTTATAACCCAAAACTTTTCACAATTTACCTGTATCACTAGATCCCACTGTCAAAGCTTTAAATTTCAGAATAACTGGAAGAATTAATTACAAAGATTAATATTCAGAAACAATGGGATTGTTAATTCAACTGCTCTGTTGGAGGTCACAGTTACTTACAATTTCTGTTTATATTCAGACAACCACCTACAATAACCTTCCAGTTTCATTAATGTTTAATGATTAATGACATTTTCTTACAGGAATGAGCAACCATTTAAAGTGTATGTTGCTACTGTATTACAGTTTCTCTCTTACAGAACTCCAGTGTTCTAATTTAAAAACAAACCTCCATGAATTAGGCAAGCAATCACACAGCACTGACAGCAGAGTCAATCTCAAAACAACATTTCTCTCCCCCCAAATATTCAGTAAACTCCTGCCAAACTCATATATATTTGTATTTGTGCATAGGTAGAATCTAGGATTTTGTTATAAAATAAGAAGTTAAAAACTTACAACAATTCTTTCAGATATTGCTCAAATCTTTCCATCTCTTTAGTATCTGTATAATTGGTGTGTGTAGCATTAAATCTGCCCTTAACTCATCAAAATATCTGCCTGTTTACCTTATTTTGCTGTTTACCGAAAGCCCCCAACCCCTCCTGGTCTCAAACTTAATTTTTAAATAATTACCACTTTTTAAGAGGAGTATAATGTGTAGAGTAAACAAATCTTATTCAGAAAAGATTTCTAAAGATATAACCTTTCTAAAGATATAACCAAAAGGTTTGAACAGACCATTGATGGGATGCTCCATACAACATCTTGTTAAACCATTTTCTTCCATTTCACTCTTAAATTTTTAAAAATTGCCTGAAGTTTGAGATGCACCCACTAAAAACTACCTAAAAATCAATACATCAAAAATCTTGAACAACATTAATTACATTAATTACTGCTATTATTTTTTCTGCACAGTGAGAATTGCAGAAATTCCTACTCCTGGTAATGCAGACACATTGCTGACTGGCTCAGACCCAGCTACAGGAGTAGCAGATACTTGCAACATCAAACTCACACATTTCTCTTAGTCAGCAGACAGCAATTCTTTCAGATAATACTGGTACCAGCCTTCCTGAGTCATCTCATCGCTGCTCACATGCCATTGCCCCTGCCTAGAGCACAGTGTAGGAAAGCTGCTAGCCCATAATAAGACACATCTGTCCATTTCAAGGCGGAATCTCACAAAATCCTAAGGTGGCAACACTTTCCACTTGGGTTCAATTTGGGAAAGATAAGGTAATATGTGTCATTGTCAGGAAAAAAGCACCAATGATTTGGCTTTGTTTTCCTTATTTTTAAATTTAACATCAAGATGCTAAAATCAGGAAATTAATGCCTTATTATCTTGACAAGGTGCAATATCTCATATAAAAATTATTTTCTCTTTAGCATCATTATGTCTTATAACAGAATCATAAGTGCTGAAACATAGAATGGCCTGGGTTAGTAGAGACCTTAAAGATCATCTCATTCCAAATCCCTGCCCTGGGGGGGACACCTTTCACTAGACCAGGTTGCTCAGAGCCCCATCCAACTTGGCCTTGAACACTTCCAGGGATGGGGCAGTTCACAGCTTCTCTGGGAAACCCAGGCCAGCGCTGGAACACTCACAGTAAAGAACTTTTATAATGAATAATCTAAACCAACTCTCTGTTGAGAAGGTTTGTACCAGTTTGAAGCCATTCCCCCTTGTCCTGTCACTCTAGACCCTTGTAAATAGTTTCCCTCCATCTTTCATGAGGACTCCCTTCAGGTACTGGAGGCCCCCAATTAGGTTGGTGTGGAGATTCACAGTTCAGTCAAAGAAAATTCTCCCAGGCTTCAGGCCTGGGGAACTTAGGGAGGAAGAATAAAAACAATCATTATCTCTCTCTCTGTTCATGTTGTTTATAGATATGTACCTTCAGAGTGTATTATTCATAGTTCACAAATAGTGTGAAAGGTTTTTACTTTGAGACTAATCGGGTTTCACCTTAGTGATCCTCTTAATAAAGTCTCTTTTTTTCGCCTTCTGAACCATGGAGTCATTTTGTCCATCCCTGACTCAACAGGGTCAGGTCAGTACAAAGCTTCCTTTTTCCAGGCTCAATAATCCCAGTTCTCACAACCTTTCCTAATAGGAGAGGTGCTCCATTCCCCTAATCAATTTGGTGGCCTCCCCTCTCCTCCCTTCAACACATTCATGTCCTTCCTGAGCTGGGACCCCAGAGCTTGACTGAGTACTTTGTTGGAGTTGAGAAGACATGAAAAGAGCTTTGTATTTATTATCCTAGTTAGAGGATACTGTTGTCATGATAATACTGCCTGCAATTTCAGCTAACTGTACTTGCAACAGAATCTGCTGCCTTTAGCCTTTAATCCAGTTCCCATGTGTGGTACTTTACCCTTCTGCATTATGCAAGGGGATTATCTAAGGGCCCTCTGTATACAGTAACTGCTCATGCACATTAAAAATAAGGCTCTACTAAAACAACTCAACTATCAGAACTTTTACACACCTACTGCTTAATCAATACATCAGCATCAGAGAATGCTGATGCTGTAAACAAGCCATTTGCAATTTTATTAAGTGACAAGTGCTTTGGCTGCATGTTTTAAGTTATATTTTTCTGTCCATTTTACTTTTAAGTATTTTCTTAAATGACCCAAGGGAAGGCTTCTCTTCAAACATTTTTACAAGACTGAAATTATATACTAGGTTTTTTGTACATTAATAAAGGTGAAGTACAGCTTTATGAAAAATAAAATTTATTGTTTGCATGACAAGCGCTACTCTTCAAGCTTTTAGCATTCTAATATATCATCCATAAGATACACCTTGCTGGATGAAGGAATGTAACCATTAATGTTCACAGAAATTATGCATTGCTGGTTTGGTATTTTATATCTTAGGAATTTTACAATTTCATCATAAATGGAATTTGGAACATAGAGACTACTTAGAAATTCAAGATTGTTTTGTGGTTTCTTTAAATATTTTTACCCAAGTACTCCATTTAAACTAAATTAAGCCATAAAACTACACAGAAGAAGAGTGCATTTTTTAATATCAGCAAATAAAAGTTGACTATGTTGTATAAAACAACAGTTGAACTCCTTGGTCTGGATATATTCCTATTCAATAATTCTGTCATAAATCATTCCCTGCTACATGTGCTTGGCAAAATGCATTACTTGGCTCTAACAGCTGTACTTTTGATACTTTTGAGTCATACAAACTTCTGGAGTTTATTTCAACAAACTATGATAGTGCAAGCTCATTTTATAGATAAAATCTCTTCTGGAACAAACCAGTGGGAAAAGAAGATGACTCAGAGGATGATATTTAATTAGTATTATGTATGGTAATAAGCCATTCCAGAACTAAGCTAGTCATGACAAAGAAAACAGCCCCTCATTCTTAACAGCTCTTCAGGGTTTAGCTTTAAATAATGACTTAGCACTGAAAGTTTTAGCAAAGGCAAATGCTGATCTGCAAATATATCCTGAGCTGCCAATATAATTCAAAGATTTAAATAAAATTATTTATTTAAACCACTACTGTCTAGTAAGTAGATAATATTATTTCTTAAATACTAGTTCTTATAGTAAAAATGTATGATTAAAATCTGCCTGTGCAATGGTTTATATCTACAAATTAGGCCAACTGCAATTACCTAGAGAGTAGGTAGGCACAGGATTATTTACTGTTGTTCTGACAAAGGAATGGCTGGAAATACTTTTCTGTCAAACACATTTTCAGCATCTATTTTTAGCAGTTTGCCATGTTTAAAGTACATTGGAATCCAAGAAATCCATGTCTGCCTCTAAGAAAGGAGGGGAGGAAAACATTCCAGTCCAGATCAGCACAAAAGTTTTATGGCATTTCATCACCAGGCCTGTAAGAAAGACCTAATGACAGGGACAATCTTCTATTGATATCTACAATCTAAACTATCTGCCAGCTGCATGCCACTGGTAAAGTTTTAGGATGAAGGTGGGGGAACAGGTCTTTTACTTTCTATTGTTCATATCAAATCCATGAAATTGTTTTCATTTTGTGGTTATGACTGCACTAAACAAACCATTTCTTTCTTTTATATTACTGGATGGAAGATGTAAAGAGTAATTAGAGCTTTCAGAGTTAGAAACCCCAAGTGTTTGCTAAGTAGCAAGTTCTTATCTCTAAAGGAAATTGTCATGAGAGAAGACAAGATTTGTCAGCCTTCTTTTCACACTGCAGCTGTATCCAGCCAGGCTGGTACTCCAGACTGCCCCTATGGTCAAGGAGTTCACTCAGCCTCATCCATTCCTCCACCTTAAAGAAACAAGGAATGTCCAGACTGCATAGCACTGACTGCCTCAGCTACCCAGGGCAAAAGAAACAGCTCCATCCCTTTAACGTGATGCCATGCTGAAGCATGCAAAAGCAGCATGCAAAATCTACCCCAAATCTTTTTGTGGAATTAAGTTTGCATTCCCAAGGGCTTTGACTAAATTGTTAGAAGTAAATTGAGCTAAAAGAATTTCTGAAAAGAACCAGTCAGAAGCATATTAAAACACTGCAGAATAATTTATGAGAGAAAACTTTAATGATGTGATATATCATTTGTGAATATAACAATTTTTTCATTAGCATTTTAGAGTTAATTTCAGCAAATGAATTCATATTTGAAGTTCACTGTACTGTACAAAATTGAGCCCTACATCTATGAAGAATATTTGACAATAGTAAAAGAGTATCTGGGTTTAGTTGACATTTTATATCTTAAGGTGAAAGAATTAAACAAATGGGAGTTATGCTTGTTTGATGTTCTAGATATCCTTCTGTTTATATGCTAAAGCTGTCCTAATTTTTCAGCAAGACTGGTCTCAGAACTGCCTGCCTCTGAGTGGCTTTAGAGCACAGCCAGAGTTTTGAATTGTGGGTAGCCATGTTCTTGCTTACATTCTCTGATTTGAATTGGAAAACAGTAATGGGAATATTTTCAGCTGAATACAAACTTCATTGAGTGTTTTGCTGAAATTAAAATAACAGACAGTTCCAAATGTGGTACAAAAATAAGGAACCTGTAGTGATTATCTTCTGAAGTAGCTCAGTCTCCCCAGCACATCTCTCTGAACCTTTTGCTTGACAAGGTAAATACTTTCTAAAGAATATTAGCACTCACAAGGGCTTCTAGCAAAAACCAATATTCAACTCAAATGCATAAATAGATTTTACCTTTAATTTTCCAATAGGTTTAAACTATGTCTTTCTAGACTAGAAGACTACATGATGTTAAGATACACTAATAGAAAATAGGGCAATCAATGCATTGAATTTGAGAATGTCTGGATTGAACCCTTGAATGTGACCCACTTATCTTGTGTTGCAACAACAGGTAAACACACATGTAGTACATGGAGTTTCATTTAATTTCTCCAGGTGCCTATTTTCCAGGAATATTTATTCCTCTTCTATTTGCATGACTCATGGCATAAGATTATACAATATTTGGAACAAAAGACATTTTTGAGAATTTTGTGGAAAAAATGGATACTCCAATCTAGTCCAAATGGTATACCACAAGAATCCTAAGAAGTCCAAATATGTAGAAAGCAAACGCTAAGATAGCTTCCTTATTCTCTGAAGCACTTTTCCTAAGTTTTTTCTGAACTAAAAACTCTAATCGCACTTGAAGAATGTTCATCGTATAGTGATTTCCATTGCACACAGATACATCTGCCCCAAACACAGCCAAATTCAAATTCAAATTCAAAATCATGGACTAAATACTTAAAATGGTAAATTTTATTATGATTGTTATTATAATTTAAATTACAACCAAAAAGACTCATGAAAATCTTGGTTCCAAAGGTTGCAATGGGAAAACTCAACCCAGAGAAAATAAAGAGCATATTACTGATGTAGCATGCCATGCATTCTGAGATATTTGGTTTAAAACCTTGGAAGAATTAGTGCAGCAAACCTCTTACCTACAGTGACAGGATGTTCTTTTGATTGTTTTTCTCTGTGGGTTTGTTAACTTTTTTTTCATTTTTTTAAAGAGATATACTTTGGTGGCAAGAGACTCCTCAGTTAAACTGCAGTTACCCACTCTAAATTTATTGAGCTTGAAGAGAACAAACACTGATGAGAACTGCACTAGCCTTGGCACCATCAATCAAAGTGCTGGGTAGTATCACATCTTAAGCTTCTTGATTTAGAATTCTTTTCCTGCTTACTTACTGAGACGTGCAATGTGTGCTAATGCACCTGTGGATGAGGACAAACAGTGTGATATGCTATGAAATATTTTCCCTGAGATAAAAAAAATATCAAAAACTGACAAATGAGAGATCTAGTGGGACTAAGAAACATTTTATTAGAAAACCAAAGATCTGTTTACCTTATCTTCTAAAATTTATCATTCTTTTCTCTCAAGATTTCACATCTTTTCAAGACAGCTTCAGAGGTCTAAAAAGTTTTTGTATATTGGTCCATTGAAACTAAAATTGCACTTATACCACTTATGTGAGGTTATTTCAGAATCAAGAGAAGCGAGTGCAAATGAAAAATTTTTGAGTTGAAAACCTTTTTTTCCTTAGAGGGAAGCAACTATCAGAAATACCTTTTACTCATATAACACCTTTATGAACAACAAGGAATAGGAATTGTTTATGAATCGTCAATAGTATTCTGGGGTGCATCAGGAATGGCATTGTCAGCAGGTCAGGGAGTGATCCTGCCCCTCTATTCAGCCATCTGTGAAGCATCTGGAGTGCTGTGTCCAGTCCTGGGCTCCTCAGGACAAGAGAGAGATGGGGCTCCTGGAGCAGCTCCAGTGGAGGTTACAAAGATGAAGGGATGGAGCCTCTCTCTTATGAAGAAAGGCTCAGGGAGCTGGGGCTGTTCAGCCTCAAGAGGAGATGACTGACAGGGGACCTCACCAGTGCCTGTCAGTGCCTGCATGGAGGGGTCAGAGCAGGGACCAGGCTCTGCTCAGTGGTGCCCAGCAATGGGACAAGGGGCAATGGGCAGGAATTGATGCACAGGGAGTTCCACCTGAGCATGAGGAAGAAATTCTTCACTGTGCAGAGACCAGGCACTGGAACAGATCACACAGGGAGGGTGTGGAGTCTCCCTCACTGGAGATATTCCAGAACCATCTGGATGCAATCCTGTGCCATGTGCTTTGGGATGACCCTGTTGAGCAGGGAGGTGGGACCAGATGACTCACTGTGGTCCCTTCCAGTCCAACCCATTCAGGGATTCAGTGAATTTGGGTTTTATTTATATAGCTATCATATCACTCAGCAGATATATTTAATATTATGGAAACTGAAAAAGCACCCACATGATCAAGTGGACATGATTACAATGTGAATGCAAGATCTGACGACATTCCTTGAAGAGGAAAATCTAGCAGGAAGTCAATTAGGATTATTAAACATAGGAACTTAATGTACTGCTTAGATTTTTTTCCCACTCTTGTAGAAGGCCACACAGGTTGAAAAATATTAATATAAAAGGTAGAATTCCTTGGGCCCAAAATTTGGGTGATTACATTTTCTCTGTCAGAATTCTGACTGTACTAGACAGGAGAATATGACAGCATTACTTCCCTGCCATGCAGATATTGGTTTTCATAAGTAAAAGGCAGTTAATTGGGATCTTGACTGAACTCCTGTGAAACTCATGTTACCTATGTCTCTTTTAATGATATAGTTATGTAACACACACACAAAAAAAAAAGCATTTTCCATTTTCAGAATGCAATATGGAAAGGCACAAAAATCAGCCATCTCTCTCTTAAATTACAAAAGCATCAAGACTGTTGTCTTCTACAAAAAGGCTTGAAATTATCATTGATATTACCAAAATAATTTCTTTTAACTGATGAGGAAAAAAATGGCCAGAGCCATAAAATATACTTTTCTCTCAAAACAGCACTTTATTTGAACAAGGAGAATGACTAACATTGTATTGTGGGGGTGCAGGATTATTGAAATTAAATGTACCATTTTTAAGCAATTAGACCAGAAAATAAAACCAAGAAATAATCACGCATTATTTCTGAAAAGACAGTGCAGAACTAATTAGCATGAAAAACTATATTCAGGTTCTTCCCTCTCATTTTACTCCACAGATAACATTGATTTCTACAAAGCAACTCCTAAAGTAATTTTTTTTTAAAAAGTAACTGAACCTTCTCCTGAGAACATTGTATTGTTATATGTTAAATTAGTTATGCATTTTGCATGTATAAGATATCAGAGACTACATTCACATATTTTCAGTGATCAAGCTGCCAAAATGATTCTATTTAAATTGACCTTTTCTTTACATAACCTTGTTTTTCATACTGCTGTTACTTTTCAGGTTGCTGTATTATCAGACTGTAATTTTATAAACCTGTTCACACTCCTTAACTGTGCACAGCTACAGAATTTTAAGTGACCACGTTAGGTTACAGGTGTGCACCTGTGCCGCAGAAGATGCTCAGAGGCCTTGAAGCACAACAAAATATGTTTTTGCCCATGGTTTGAGCCCTAAATAAAAGTAAGATGGGCTACCACTGAAAAACCCTGAGAAGACAAATTGAAGACAGTTCAATAGCTGTAAAAGCATTTACATCTACCCTTTTCAAAAATCTACTGGACATCATGAGATATTCTGATTTTTCTTATGTACTTATGGCCATGGACATACTTTCTTTTTTTAATGTTTGCTAACAAACTCCTCTCCTCTTAACAATCTGTAACTCATATTCTGTACTATTAGCATTACATTTCTTAAATAATTTCTGGTTTTTTTCTGCCCAAGTTCTGCTGATATAGAAACATACTCAAACACAATGTTTCCACTCAATGTACACTCAAATACAATTATCCTGAAAATAGATAAAAATGCACATTTTCAAACAAATGAGAAACTAGAATACTGTGTATCTGCTCTGGTTGCCTCTAAGGTGCTATGTACAGGGGATATTCCTCCAGTATTGCTCAGCTATTATGATTTGAACCATATTTCTAAGCTGTGTTATGCTTCTATTTTTTCTGCAGAGTCTTCTGGGGGTAGCATTAATATTATTTTTCTAGCATGCTTTGAAGTTTCTGCTCCAGATAGTAAGACAAAACCAAAGACATATTTTTGAAGACATATTTAAAGAACATTCATCCCAGACTATAAAAGCAAAAGACATTAGTTGCCGTACTTAAATATTTGAAACAAAACCATTTAGGAGCTAAAAAAGAGCGCTGGCACACAAGAGCATGAGTAGATTCTTCCCCAAAACCAGAGTAAATAAAGGTAGTATTCAGAACATGAGACTTTCTCCCATTAACTGAATGATAGAACATATTGTTGCAGAGGAAAATCTTCATTCTCTGCTGTGCTAAAAGCCTGGAATACAAGATACTGCAGTTCCAAGATTCTGCCTGATGCCTCTTAAAACCCACGGAAACGAGACACCTCTGTAGCTTTTAGCACAGCTTGTAAAGTGCATGACCTGTTTCAGGCCACCCAACAGCCTAACAAAAAAGGAGAGTTTTTGTTGGAGAGTTCTGCCTCCCTGCACTAACATAAGAAGTGACCTATTAAAAGCTAATCATGAAGACTAAGGTCAATGAAATATTCATTATAGCTTAAAAATACACATTCAGTCATAAAAAAAAATCATTATACTACAATTCATTGGTTTTTCTACTTCAAAAACAGTGTTTACAAGTTATGTCATTAAGAACACAGAACCAACACAACACTAATTACAGGCCTCAGTGGCGCCCATGGGAAGCAATTTCAGATTTTCCCAAAGACAAAAGGATAAGCATAGGCATCTTGGTAACACTATCCAAACTAATGTGGAAAGATTTCTACAATATGACAGAAAGAAAATGAAAGAGTGTATTCAGAAATTTCAATTACAAGAGCAGAACAATTACTCTGCTGTCTGGTTTATATCTCCCAAAGTCATTTTCTTTCAATTGGCAGTAAAAGCAAACTTAATGCAAATGTATTTACATCCAGCTCTTAGCCATGTACAGAATCTGAAGCTAAAATACAGTGTAAAGAATTTTTCTGCTGACAAATACAGAAAACAAATGAAGAAACTTTTAGGCACGTGGATATATTTTACCATATCCACTGCTCTTGGTTTCTAAAACTAAAGGATAGTTTTACCCCAGTAGGTTTTCTTTGCTTTGCTATCAATAATGCAGTACTCTACCTTTCCCTTGAAAGATATTCACTTACATCTGTGTATTTTCACAATACTACAGTGGAAGATTTTTCTTGTTACCGACCATGTCAAGAAAGAAATTCAAGGTTCAACACCAGCTATGCTCAGTGAAACAGGCAGACTGCTTTAACAAGCTGTTGGAGCAGCAGTTATATCTCATCAGCTTCAACTCAGAATTCCCAGCTGAAGAGGAAGTCTGAATTTCTCACTAAAGTCAAAGGTTAAAAATTGCTAAATGTAATCCAGGTAGCACTCTAGTCTCTTGTGAGAAGGAAAGCATGTGTGTGGTTCTAAAGTAGGGCTATCCATGGAAGCCTTGCATTGGTTCACACGTACCTTTGACATTGCTTTCTCTTTACAGGTTATTTTGTTTGCTACATCATTTCGCCATCAGTCTGGTTATTCTAGTTTTTCTTCTTGAAACCCTATTTAAGTTAATGTATTTAAAAATGAGGTGCAAGAACTTTGGAAGAAAAAGAAAAGCCTTTCCAAAACACTCCCAATTTTAAAATTATATAATTTTCCATTCTTCTATCTCATTTTAGTCTCATGTGCATATAGGCAGCCTGTGAGTTGCTTAATAAAGCATCTTGTGAAGCTGGATTACACCTGCTTGAAGCAATTATATCAGACAGGAGTTATAGGAACACAGTGTGCTCAGAATTAGAAGCATTTACTGTTGGAATATATGGAAAATAGCAAGTTATGCATGATGCCATTCAGTTCAGCTCATTTTCAGCAGAGCTCTTGCAAGTTACCGTAGAGTATGTTTGCATGCTTAACTAAGTGCATTAACATTTTGGGTTAGATTGGGAACACACTTTTGAACCAAACATCTCTTATCACCTCTCACATGGCTTTGGTTTGCATTGCAGAATAGTCTCAGAGGACAAAATTGCATCCCTTTTGAATTAAGGTAAACTGACATTGTACTTCAGAATGACCTAAATCTTAGGCTGCTGTCAACAGGACCAGGGCAGAGCCAGGCTGAGCTAAATCCCTTGAAAATTGCATAAATACATAAATATGCAAATTTAGGGTCTTTAACCACAAAGTGGTTTGCTATTAGTTTTCTCCTGATGTACTACATTACTGGCTAATGCAGACTCAAATTTTCACAGGGGCAGCAGCCCTGGTATTCTCCCTGGAACTGCTGACAGTGCCAGCACCCTGAAAAGACTGGGTAGACTTTGAGGCAACAACCGTGCAAATGCTGGCCAGCTGTCATAAATTAGAGAACTCCTCTTCCTCTCTAGCCTTAGGAGTTTGCACTTTGCATATGGAGGAGTCCTGACAGATCCAGCCTCTCCAAATGAACAGGTCACCTTCTCTCATATACAGGCTGGTGTCTCCGCTGTCAGAAGTGGGGTCAGAGCAAAGGAAAGGGACATGTGGGTCTCATGTGCCATTGTGGGGTTCTGCCTGTGTGACCATGGGGAGGGCATTAGGAAGAGGCATGTTGAACCTACATGACCTTCAAGGTTGGAATTAAGTGATTTGGGAGGAATATCTGTGTCCAAAAAACATTCAGGAAGGTTACTCCTCCAGATGCAGCAGAAGCTCTGAGGACATTTTCACTTCTGACCCTGATGAAGGAGCTAGAGTTTTGCAGTTACAGGAATCAGGTGATGAATGCTCTGATCAGCGACAGAGGGGCTCTGTCTCCAGGCAGGCAGAGGAAACGGGACAGCTAGCCTGACTGGACTGTATGGAACAGGTTTCCTGGCACGTCAGACCCATGGGAGAGGAATGCTTTGGTGGACACTGGTGCACAGTGCAACTTAATGCCATCAGGGTCCATGGAGGCAGAACTCAGCCGGATTTCTGGAGTGACAGGGGGTCCCATCTGGTGAAGTGACCCTAACAGGAAACAAGGGGGATAACGTACTCCATTATGGACCAGCCCAGATTCCCAGGGTGTCCTGGTCAGAAACTTACCCTGTAACCAGTATTGCCACCCAAAATACCTTAAACTTCAAGTAACACGTTTGATGATGACAATTCACCAAAAACAAACTGAATTGGACAATATGAGCCAACTATGAAACTTTGTAGACATCCAGGCCAAGAAACACACTCCTTGACTGGGAATATCACATTCCCTGTCATGCACCAGCCACCAGAAAGACAGAACAAGGCAATGCATTATTAAAAATTATGCTGAAAGCAATGGGTGCCAAGACATTCAAGCACTGTGATGTACATTAGCCAGAAATCATGTGTCTAGCAAACACTAGATGATCTTCTTGCAAAATGAAAACCCAGAATACTGTGGAATGAACTACAGATCCCATGGCACATAAAGGGAATTGGATCAGAAAATGTGGGTTACACCTTCTTTGGGAAAAGGCAAAGACCTTCAAGGGATAGGTTTTTTTCCTAAGGACACAAGTGTATTTGCTGGTTAATTCAGTCAGATGGAGTAATCTGATGTGTTCCTCCAGGCTGCCTAACCTTAGAGTCAATATAAGGCCTGATCTGAGTTTTCATCATAGTTATACTCCATTGAGAAGCACCACATCAAGAGCCAGTAAGAAGACAAGCCTTGTATGGAACCTGTTAAGTGCAGACTGATCCAACCTGAGTTGGTTTCTGCACCCAACAATTCAACACACAACATCATCTCTCCCCTCTCAAATCACCACCACCACAGACAGACTCCAAGTCATAGATTTCTTTCTTCCCCATCCTGTTGGAGGTTTTGGACAGTGGCAGCATGAACAACGGACTGCTTAGTTGCTGTCTTGTTCAATCCCCAGTAGCAACTTTTTTGGTGTTTGTTTTTTTGGTGTTTTTTCAAGACAAATTCCTGATATCTTCATTTGGAGTTTAACTGGACAGAGGATGCTGGAATAATTTTTCTTTTTCTGAAAAAAAATATTTTGGTTAAAGAGAAAGTACCATGCATTTAAATACTTGCTATTTTGTGCATTTACCTTTTAGCACTAATTTAAGTCTCACATATATTTACATCCATATATAATTTGCATGTAATCAAACAGGTTTTGATTCCTACAGCTCACGTTCCTTTCAGAATCTAACAAATGAGAAAAAATAGCAGTCAGATATAAAAATCTGTATGCTACCAATACCACTGAAAACTTATTTAATCTTGAATTCCCTTGTAAACATCTGTTCCTAATAAAACATCCACCCTTTAAGCAATTGTAAGACTACCAGGGAGCAAAAAAACATCTAAATAATCTTTATTTCATTTCGTCTCCCATTGGAGGTCACTGGGACATGTATTTCTTTCTTTCTCATCTTTTCTACCCTGTTCTATCTCTTCCAGATTAGTTCTATGCTGAATGTATGCCTCAAAAAATGAGCTGTTTGCCTGAAAACATGCCCTAACTTCAAAACTTGACCGAAGTTATAACAGTTGTTCCTGTAAGCCTGCATCAAGCAACCCTGTAATTAATCATCTCTTTCCTTGAGGGCTGCTGTCACTCAGCATAAATCAGAGAATGTGTTTTCTTCTTGTTAAGGAAAACATTTGTTTTTCTCTTTATGAATACAACCCATTTGGGATTTTTTTCTTCTTTTTTTTCTTTATGAAAAGAAACATTTGGACTCCCCCTTAGTTAAAGAGTCTAAATCAAGGACTCTGAAGGCACCAGATTTTCACCTTCATAGCAGAACCTCCCTCAGCAACTTTTGTTTTGCTAAATTGATATTTAAAGGTCTGGTTTTTAGTAAGTGCATTTTCCTGTGAAAATACAGCTTGTTAGAAGATTGAAATTTGCATAGGGGAAAATTGCCATGGGACAGTAGGTATTTGGAGGTTGTTCCTCTTCTGCTTTTCCTCAGAAGAAAAGCTGAAACATTTTTCCCTGAAGGAGAAGACTTTTTTCTCCTCCTGCAAAGCTTTTTCCCTGGCTCTTGAAACCATTTTCTGCAAGGATGAAACCTTCCCTGGTTTTGAGGATACTTTGCATTGGCTGGACCCCAAGCATTGAAAGGTCTGCTGGATTTACTAGCACCTCTTCAAGGTTGACTGCGAGAAGCTGACCGGGAGAAAATTAATTGGGTTATCAATAAACAATTATCTGGCCTTCTAGAGGTTTGTACCCTACTCCTTAGGAGATCTGCTGACTTTTACTGTGTAATTGGTTCTGACTTGAACAGAGCACAGACATATATGGACTAAACTTTAGCCAAATTAAGGCTGACTAATCCATTATCCTGGAGATGCAGCAGCAGTTGCAGGTTCCCATGTGGTAAGATTTTTCCAATGGGATTTTAAAATAAGAATCAGGTAATGCAAAAACTGTAACACATTAAATTCAAAAGACTTTTATAAAACTACACCGACTGATGCCAAGGGAAGCCTAAAAGAGCCTAGGTCAAATAGGAATGAGAACACCATCACAATATCCCAGGGAAATGTCCTACATACTTAATCTGCTAGTCTTTGATAATGCACTGATACCCTATTCCAGTACTAAGGAGAAATGAAGTGAGTTATAAATCTGGCCTTGTTATATTTTCTGAAAAATCCCTTTGCCAGGATTTCTTCTCCTGGGAAGATGAGAAGCCTCAGCTTCTCCATGTTTTGCTCCTCTGGAATGTGGTCTGGAGATTGTTTATCTAAACATGTGAAATTGTTTTAATTAATGGCCAATCACAGCCAGGTATGTCGACTCTCTGAGTCAGTCACGGGTTTTTATTATTCATTCCTTTCTAGACTTCTGATGTATCCTTTCTCTTTCTTTAGTATAGTTTTAGTATACAACATCATATCATACCATATAATAAAATAATAAATCGGCCTTCTAAGAACATGGAGTCAAATTCTCATCTCTCACCTCGTTGTGGGGACCTCACAACACCACATGACCCTAAACTTCAGTTTCCCACATCTTACATCCATCTCACAGCTGTCCTGGTGAGGACAAACCTCAAAGCACAAGTCTGCCAAAGACTGAAGTGTCACAAGTGCACTGACAGAAATGGATGGAGAAATTGAGCACACCTGTATGACTGTTTCAGGCCATAACTATGAGGCATAGTAAGGCCTGAGAAGCCTTATGTGCTCACTCAGTGGCACATCTGGAGAAAAGGAGGCTCAGGGGACCCTGTCACTCTCTACAACTCCCTGAAGGAAGGTTATAGCCAGGTGATGGTTGTCCTCTTCTCCCAGGCAACCAGCAACAGGACCAGAAGTCCTCAGGCTGCACCAGGGGACATTCAGGGTTGACATCAGGAGGAATAACTCCTGTTTGTCATGCACTGGAACAGGCTGTCCAGGGAAGACATGGAGGTGTTCAGGAAATGACCGGACATGGCGCTCAGTGCTCTGGTGTGAGAGACAAGGAGGAGATCAGTCACAAGTTGGACTCAGTGATCTTGGAGGTCTTTTCTGAGTTTCTTTCAGCACAGCCTAGTGTTATCTATATTTACATAATTCTGTCTCAAAGAAGGAATTTTCAGGATTTTTAAGAACTTTCACTCTTGAGAAGAACATAACCCTTAAGAAAAGACATATCAACAGACTAGGAAGAGAAAGTAGAGAAGATAGTGTTTTCTTTTCAGCGCAGGATTTGGAGCTTCATGGGTCAGTGAAAGGGGCTGCATGGCATGGCAGCTACAAGTGGAATCAATGTGGAAAACCCTTTCCATGTCATCCTAGCCCAATGAGACTTCAAATTGGTAGGCAGCTCTCAGAGTAGACATGGCAATAGGCAAAGAATAATGCAGATACTAAATATCCAGTATTATCTCAAACTACAAATGTTTGGCTTCTGATATTGAACAAACAAGAAAAATATACAAAGTCTTGAGCAAATAAATGTTTTACAGTAATCTTGAAGAACAAATTCAGTAATACCTATGATTTGCATTCCAGAGTCCCTATTTATGTAACAAAGATTAATCATCAAGGTCTGTTCACAATAAAGTGACTTCTTGTTCTCTATTTTATGTTTATTTTGCTAGATGATCAGAAATTATTAAATGTAGGTAATTCAACTTTGCTTCCCAGAATTTTAAATTCTCACCATAGCTTTGATCAGCCCTCCTTAGTTATAAAAATCACATTTTTTTTTAACTTATGATTTTTTAACAAAAAACACAGTAAGAAGCATAGGAAATTTCAGCCTAATAATTCACTCTTAACTTACCATGTTTTACAAAACAGAGATCTATGTACAGTAACATGTTCAATTTATTTGCTATAACCAAGAAAAAACTGATCATTAAGCCAAGAATTCCTGGGGCAAGATATTAACAAAAGATTTCATGACTCCTTTGACAAAGTAGCTCTTCTTCTACTAACAGTTACATTAACATATGTTCAACTCCAATCAAAGTAATTGCAGCATAAGGAAAAAAACTACTTTCATATTTAAATCAGACATGCATATGTAGTTATATGTATGGTTGTATAAATAACTAAACCAGGACTCTGTTAAAATTCAACTCTCTGTTTCTGGTTTGAGTTAGTTGGGGTTTATTTTTGGGGTTTTTTTTTTTTTTTTTTGTTTTTTTTTTACCGTGTTTTAGCTTTTTTTTTTTTTTTTTAAGAGTTCTGTTTTTATTTTGTCACTCAAAAGCACCTGGTTTCCCCAGGAATTAGTTTTCCAACCCAAACACCAATCAGGGAAGATTTGAGCAACTGCAAATACTTCTTTCCCTCTCTCCAGCGCAGAGAAACACAGAAATAATAAAATTTATACATCACAAAAGATCTCTGGTGAATATGTAACATACATTTTCAGTAAATCAAAGCAACTATTCTGCTTTCAAATCTCCTACTGAGGTGTGTTGGGAGAGTTTGCATGACAAGAAAGCTGTGATGGACACACCTCAGCTCTGCAGGAGAGAAAGGCTGGGGAGGCATGGGAAGGGAGTTGTCTTCCATGCCCAGGGGCAGTGCAGATCTGCAATAGGATGGGAGACAATCTTGTTGAGAGCTCATGGGCTAGGATCAGGTAAGAGCCTATTAAGGGTGATGTCCAGGAGAAAGTCTGTCACAGACTCCCTGATCAAGGTGATGTAGCAGAAAAAGCCCATAAAGAACTTGAAATCTCTGTGCCACAGACCCTCGCTCCCACAAGAAACCTTGGCCTCCCTATATTTGATGGGATGCAACATGGCAGACACAAGAAATCATGAAGGGGATAACAGTCACACCCCAGGTATGCAGGGGCTGGATGAAAAAGCCAAAGATGATACAAACCTGGATCTGCTACTCACTAAACAAGAAAGAAAATAGTGGGGATATGACAGTCTGTGGTAGCCTTGTTAGTGCCTTGGGATCCTAGTAGTACCTTAGTGCCCATGGCTGAAGACAGAGCACAAAACCTCGATTCCAAGAGAGCAGATATCACTTTACTGAGAGAGTGGGGAAATGGGATCCACGGGCAGCTTCAAACAGCAATTCCTTGAAGACCTTCAAGCACAAGGCACAGTTCATCCTCATGCTGCAGAAAACAAGGAGAAAATTTTGGAGACCAATATGGCTTAAGCAGGAAATTCATGACAGACACGTGGCATAAAAAAGAATGCTATTATGCAAATGGAATTCAGGAAAGCCACTCAGACATTTAGTGAACCTGTTAGCAAAATTAAAATTTCTCCAGCTGAGACTAACAATGCGCTTTAAGGGCCACAAGAAATGCATTTACTGCTTCAGAAATATTGAAAATAGAGCAAGGAAAATGTGGGCCCATTACCATGTGAGGCAAATTATTTAGAAGGAGACAGATTAAGGAATAAGAACTTCATGTTTTCTTTGCCTCAGTCCTCAAAAATAATGTCTCATCAGCCTCTTTGTTTAGTGAAAGTCCAGGGAAGGAAAGTACCAGAATTAGATAGGAATTGACTCAGGGATCATTTGAGAAAATTTGGCCAAAACATCCCATGGATTCAGATAAACCATGATCAAGCATGATAGAGATCATCAGGGATCATTTGAGAAAATTTGACCTATAACATCCCATGGATTCAGATGAACCATGATCAAGCATGGTAGAGATCACCACTGTCCTCATAAGGTAGCTCTATTTTCATTCAAAGATTGTGGAGATTAGAAAAAATCCAAATCTAGTGATATAAAGCTAAGTGGCAGTGATACAAACAATTCAGGTTCTAAACTGCTATAGTTGGTGCAGTGAGGGCAAAGTCTCCATAACCACCTAAGGAAATCTGGCCTTTCACGGGTGTTGGAACACAAGAACACATGAAGACTAACAAAAACCAGTGAAATAACCATTACTTTAGAAATTGTATGTCCTGTTTACCATAATGTTAACTGAGAAAATCAGGATAATAAAGAAAATGCTAATCCAATGTTTTAAAATGCCTAAGGCATTTAATGAGGTTTTTTTTTTCCATTTGAAGCAAAAGCTCTTAGTCCTGAACTAGTTTTCCATATCTAATTCACTATTAACTTTCACTTTGAATTTAAGCATAAGCAGTTTGTATATCAATAATGCAGTGAAAATGGAAGTGACAAACTGTTATTAATGGAATGTACAGGCCTGAAACAATAATGACAAATTAATCCAATCTCTTCTGCACACCATACATTACCAGATTCACAGATGAAGAATCCTACGTGGTTTCCATAAATGAAATATTAATATTTAGAGTAAGACACTGATCTTAGATGTGTGTATTTAAGTTTGCAGTATTCACATTTCAGAGTATAAACTAATAAATGCAGCTTTAGAGGAAAATTATTTATAGAAATACTTTCAGTGATATCTTGCAAATGGAAAGTTTAAGGTAAATTTTATGGAACTGCAGAGGCAGAAGTTGACTGTAAAACGTCTCACTGTAGGGTATTTAAGCACTTCAAGCAAGAAAGTTTTTCTGTTTCCCAGAGCTAAATGTAGAAGGCTGACTTTTAAAAAGGTTAATAACACCCAATGGCATGCCTTTATCCTTATATATAAAACATGAGGATGACCAACTGTGATGGAAAGAACAAACATGGGCAGCCATCCTTTAAGGACACAGACCCTTCAGGACTCTCCTACCACTGGGATGAAATCTGCTTTTAAATCTGTCTCCCAGGAAAGCTGACAAGGTGCACATGTGCCAGTGTGTGCTACAAACCCTGGCAAAGGCACTGGTGCCAAGAGAAGCTGCTGACAAATTAATCTCATTTGATAACCGCAGGTTTTTGAGGTGATGGAGCTGGTACTTTCCTGCACTAATCACCTTAAAGGTCTCAAGATACTTACTTATATCCTTAAGTTCATGTTCTCTCAAGAACTATTCTTCCACTAGCTGACATCCCTCTACATCCCTTCTGAAACCTTTAAGTAAATGAGCTTTTATGGATTTCATATTAAAGCATCACATTTTATCACAAATCACAGCCAACAGAACTTACACAGTATATAACAGTAAAAAAGGCCTCAGAGATTTCACCAAGCTTTCTTTTAACTTCACACTTCTCATTTAGTCTTCTACTGTGCTAAACAAGGGAGTGGAGACAAATTGAGGTAACCAAATAGTGCAGAACTTAGCACTTTATTCATACACTGTCTGTTTTAATCAATCTTAGAATGTAAAACACAGGCTAAATGACAGCCAAAAAAAAATCATTAGATGAATTATTTGCCAAACAGTTTCCACAAAACAGTCTTTTGCACTCCAGTGTGGTAAGTCAAAACACCCCCAGCTTATATGTGTGATATGTAAGCAGGAACTGTAATACAAATAGCAATAAATACTTCTACAACAGGATGGGTTTCTTTCCTCCTAAAAAATTGCCTGAATTCTACATTTAGTCAAAAAGCTGCTGTAAAGCGAGGATAGTCCTGACCCAGCATGTTCAGGACATGCATCACCCATTTCAGAGTACAGAAGAATTCTGTATCTTTGAATTGATTACCAGGCTGAAGAGTGGACATGCCCGGGCCTCACACTGCTGACAGGTCTTTATAAGAGAATTTATAACCAAGGGTGACAACACACTCCACCCACAAGGAAAAGGTAGCAAGAGAATCCTTCTTAACTACTTCCAGCTTGGAGACATTTAACTTGGCCTTAACTTATCAAGGAAAAAGGGGGTATATTAAACAAAATGTAATAAAAACAAGCTCTGAATTTTTATTTATTATTTATTATTTATTATTTATCATTTTTTTTGTTCTCCTCTACTGGGGATATATGCAAGAACACAAGCTGGCTCAAAGTGCCCTAATTCTCACTATTATTATGTCCTTTAAAATGGGGAACAAGGTCTCACATTCTCTCAGTTTCAAAGCTCAGCTACTCACTAAACAAAAGGGCTTATGGGCTTTGTCTCTTCCCCCTTGAAAATTTTCCCTTCCAAAAGACTGGAGCAGGACTACCAACTTAGAGCAGCTCTCACCCTTATATTTTCTATAAAAATATAAGCTAAAATAAAAAGAAATCTGGAAGGCCCATGTCTGTATCTGTCTAATATGGTGTCACAATTATTTCTATGTGCACCTTCGCTGCTACCACTTCCTGATGTGAACCCTCTCCTTACTTTGGAAAACTGTTCCTCTGTAACTATTGTAAATATTGGAGAAATCAAGAGCACTGACAAACAAATAAAAAATTGACACCATGTCTCTGATTACATTTCATTTTTAAGCTTTGTGATTAAAAGAAATATTTTGCCACAGTCTTAAAAGACTTTAGCATCTTGTTAAATACTTTGAAAATAAAAAATGCTCTTCTATTCATAGTACATAGTAACCAATTAGAAAATTTGTTTTCTTGGAGTGGGTGTATTTTTTTGTGATGTGATGTGATTTCAGGTTCCAGTTTCTTAGGTGACATAATACTTTATTATTTCCAGAGAGTGTTGAGCAGACATATTTTCAAAAGCAGAACTACTGCAGGTTTTAATGACTATTAAATTCTGGAAAGGTAGACCATAGCCATTATTGCTGGCTCTGATATCGATGTGCTCTGAAACATTCTTACATAATTTTTAAAAGCCTTGTTTTCTCACTTTCCAATTGTCAAAAATTATTCTTGTAGTGTTTAGCTTCTCCATATGGTGGGGTGAAAATTAATTTGTGTTTGACAAGCTATTGTTATTTATTTTTGTCGTGCTCCTTTACAGCCTACAGCATGCAAGAACCTATCAGGAACATGTATTTGCTCACCATTGCTATTTACCACAGGGAAAATATATTATTAGCAAGCACAAATGTCACTCTGAGGCACAGGTGATATGAAAAATTTAGTGTCAGTCATTATAGCATTATGTGTCATAGGACACAAAATATCTTCCTATCAATTCATTAAATCACACAGAATTACCCTGAAATATTATGCACTTACCAAACAAATTTGATCAGTAAAATCTCAATTTATAAATAATTTTTATGCAGAGATGTCCTTGTGGTCATGTAGAATTTTCTGTAAGACAATGATGGAGGCAAGCATCCTTAAGTACACACAAATTCCTTGTCTCAAACCACACGAAAGAAGTGCTTACATTTCTCACAGTATATCTGTGTATCTTCATTTTTCAGCTGAAAGAGACATGGTCTTAAGGAAGGAAATTTTTGGGTAGGATCTGGAGGTCTGAGCTGCTCCAGCAACCTCCAAATATCAATTCTCCCCACTGCAGAACTATAAACCCCTTTTTTTCCCTGAAAAGATTGAAAACAAGTAATTTTCAAAGTAGCCATATAACTTAATTTTCTGCTTCAATAGAGGTGCCCCACTACCTGGTGGGCTTGGGGATTTATGTTTGGTTTTTTTTTTGATTGTGTTTAAGACTAAAATGAAACATAATTAATCTGAATAATTTATTCTTTTCTTTTTCTTCTATGAGCAAAAATAGGAACTGCACATGTTCTGCAAAGGAAACTCCATTTCCAGTCTCCTTTCTAACCTATGACATCTCCCCAATTACTGTTTCAATTAAATATGGTGTACTCAAACTGGGCATTCAAATAAATGCAATATAATGAAATGCTAGGTTACTCATTATGTTAACCTCATTAGAATGAATTAATGTAGTGATAAATAGATTGAGCTGTCTTTAACTGACAACAAACTAAAAATGGAGCACTAAAGAACTCCCACCACTAATTTAAATAATAAATCAATTTCCATTTTCCGATGAATTTAATGTGATATGAATGCTGTATCTTGCCTTCAATTAAGCCAAACTGTATTTCTCTTAACTAATTTCAAATACAATTATATATTTTCTTATTATCAGGTGAATGCAGTTATGTTTACCTTTTATCTAACCCTTAGTGTCCTTGATGTCCTATATAAACTACACACAATGAATCCTAATATGGGGCAGTGTGATGGAGGAGGTTTATTATCCACAGCCTCACTCACAGACAGAAGAAAAACCTGCAATTCTGATCAACAAGGACTGGAAAAGTGAAAAGACTCCTGCAAACAAGAGACAGAGAGTTCATTATGAAATCCATATATGTTCTTCTAAATCCAGTGATAAACACCTCAGTTCAACAACAATATACACACTAAAACACTGGCTGGCACTAACAATAAAGAGATGGAATTCTGATACCGAACCAGGATGCAGACTGCTACAGGCAGATCACCAATGCAGGATCTTTTCTTTAGGGTAAATTCCCCAAGTAGATACCTTTTAATATGGAATACATTTGACCATCAATGGGTTACTCCCATTGCATTCTTCTTGCACAGCATCAGTAATTTTGGTCTTCACTGCTTATTTATTAATTTTTATACATTTTCCTGTGTCTAGTTCTTTAAAGATCTGTTCCTGTTGCATAGTGTGAGATTGTTAAGTTTCTCAAAGCAAGAAATGCTCTTGCATGTGATTAAAAATCTTGTTTGGAAGAACAAGAAAATCAGAAGATTTGTGGAAGTGGGGTAACCTTAGATATACAAATAAATAGTTACTAATCACCAGTGAAGCTGCAATGTAAGGATATAAAGATGTTCTTTTTTCGTCTCAAACTTACATAGATGAGCCTGGTGCTATGACAACTCCCCTGCTTGTACAAGGTTTGTCTTCACATTTTGAGCTGGCCCCAAGATGCCACTTGCAGCACTCCGAGTGGCAGGGTCAGATGTCCTCATTATTAATTCCATTAAATCCTATCAAGTTCGTTCAAGAGAACTGGATCCTTGCCAGTAATGCAATCTGCAACTCCAGTCCCATAAGTTCCCAAAGTAAAAGCAGACTTGGACTGAGTCTCCATCATCAATCAAAACACATTATTTTTCATTTTGAAATCATTGTAGACCTTAAGTATAAAGGCCAAATCTGAGACTGACAATTGAATCAGGAGTAAACAGGCTGAGAACACTATTGATTTTGCCACTACACACATAAACAAAAAAAAATCCAAAGCCCTTCATAGCTTTAAAGTTTTCTTTAAAGATTTTGAAGTATGAATTGTGGGGGAAAATAGGATAAGAAAAAAAAAAAAAGGAGCTACTGTAATTGAATGCTTCTATTAAACACTATAAATTACAAATTGAAAAAACATATAGCCACAGGTGTATCTATTTTACTGAAATGACAGAAATCCTTCTTTTCAGAATTTTGCATGTTAATCCCAGAGTTGAGATGTCAAATTTCAATGTAAAACAAGACAGTCTTAAATTCACTGCAAAGACTAAATCATTCTATATCAATTTGCACAGAATTGGAACATTGGAAAATAATGAAATAGCTGACAATGTAAATTTAATCAGTGTCAGTTTAGTGGCCCCGTGGCAAAGGAGTCTTCAAAGTCCAGTTGGATATAGCGTCTGACCCACAAGGATTTAATTGATTAGTCATGATTAAGGCTGACTTGACAATTCTGAATAGAGCCACACACGATAATGTTTTTCTGCTTGCTAAATTTCAGAGAGATTTGAGGGTTTTATCAGGACTGCAAAAAGCAAACCTAAACCCAAAACAATCCACAAATTCTTCACTGGTGGTGCTGGTTGCAGAGGAATTTTCAGTTTCATGAAAATGCCTAAACAAGAATAAGGTTAGATTCTGTGTTATCAGCAGAAACACAGGATTCCTGCTGGAGCCAATGTGAAGAATTTTACACTTATTTTCCCCAATGATAAAGAACAGTAAAGGAATTAGGACTTGGTTAATAATTCTACTAGCCTTGCATTTGCTGCATGTATATAACTCATGGAAATAAAGTCTGCATGGCTTCAGATGCCAGGAAAATAACCATTTTTGTAGCTGGACACATTTTTTTTTGATGTCTGGACATTTCCCTGCAGTCTGTGCACCAAGTCTGAACTTCTGAATGCATAATGCACTTGCTCTTTTATGCCAGATCTGATTTTAAGCCTCCATAAAAGTGCTACCACATTCTTAATGGAACAGCAAAGTACATTAGCAACAGCAACTAAAAGGGATAAGTGCTATTTATATCTGACTTCTGTTCCCCATTGATAAGATAGTTGCCAGAAAACAGCGAGAGTAGTCAAAATACAAGTGTTATAGCTATATATGTGTATGGCATTTGTAAACCATTTTACTGTTATGATGCTTCTAAACCACAATAATAGTAACTCATGATTCCATATTACAGTAAAGGAGATATTTTTCTGGCCTCAGGTAGTATATTACTTGTAGGATTTGGTGAGTGGTGAAGAGGATGAGGAAAAAAATACCTAGCTCTATATATCCATAAGGAAGAAGTTTTAATTTTTATCCACTGATAAAAAATTACCACAAATTAGAGTAGAAAATCAAGAAAATCATCACTGATATACAAAAAATATTCTTAGCCGACACTAATTTGGAGAGCATTCAGAGAAATTCTGCATATAAATACAAGACCTGGAACTTTGTTGCTTTTAATTATCATTCTGTTTTTCTGTCTTATTTTGGAGGACAGGAGTAGTTCTTCTGTTTGTTCTTTGTGTTAAGGTGATCTTGATAATACTGCATGACCACAGACTGCTGATATATCAAGAAATTGAAAATTCTAAGCCAGTTTCTAATAATCTGACCACAGAGCTCCATAGAGATTAGAGTTTGGATGCTTTTCCCCATCCTTTCTAAGAGATCCCATGTAAACCTAAACTGTATTTTTCTCTCAATCCTTGTTTTTAATTATCTGAATTTTAATTAGCCAGGCTGAATAATTCTAATCATGATGAATCATTGAAAATGAGCTACCAAATTGTCTTCTGCCCCTACAGGGCAAAACAGGATGTCACACAGAAATAAATACTGCAACTGTACTTCTCTGACTACAGTAATTGTATAATTGAACCAAAAGTGAAAATTTACTTCTCTGACTACAGTAATTGTATAATTGAACCAAAAGTGAAAATTTACTTCTCTGACTACAGTAATTGTAGTCAGAGAGGTAAATTTTCACTTTTGGTTCAATTATAGATTCATAAAAGTTGGAACAGACCTCCATGGTCATCGAGTCCAATCGTGAACAACACCACTATGTCAACTAAATTGTAGCACTAAGGGCCATGCCAAGTCATTTCTTGATCCCTTCCAGGGATCTGACACTTCCCTGGCCAGCCTGTTCTCATGCTTAGCCACCATTTCAGTGAAGGAGTTCTTCCTAATATACCATCTAAGCCTCCCCAGCACAAGAAAATGCAGATATAAAACACATTTATATAACAGCAGATATTAGACTTACAGAAGAATAAAGAAGCACAAGAGCCCCTCTCCGACCAAATGCAATAGGACTTGGACCGCTGCCCCAAATTTTCTTCATTTGTAAGTTCAGTCCTTCACATGAAACAAGGCTTGTGACTGGGCCAAAGGGAGCACTTACACACTCAGATAGTGGTACAGTCCTCAGCAAAAACTCCCAATTCCACTTATCAGAAATAACTGAACAGAAAGACACAAATATGACAATATAACAGAGGGAAATATTGGTCATTCTTTGAATTACTAACTATACTTTAATTAATAGACTCATTAATATCTGCCTGACTTGCCATCACAATTCTCATTCCAACATCCTTACAAAACTGTTGCTCAACTCAACTGAGGAAACCTCAAAGTTACACAAAAAAATTCTGTAAAATCTACACATTCCTTTGTCAGAAATCACATACTCTGACAAAGAAATTGAAACTGCTCTCCAATTTATCCTTTATTAAAACCTGAAAGTCAATTAAATTAGAACTATTAAATTTTTCTCATTTTAAATTCCCCTTATTTAAATTTCTTTTCTCAAATTCTCTATATACTTTATGGACTTTTTCCTTTTTTTTTGTAGGAATCCTGCTATTTGCAGAAATTAAAATAGCTCAGAGATACTCCTACTTCATAACTTTGCTTTAGCTCTTTCCTGCAGTGCTTCTGAACATCCCAAGTATTACATTTTGTAGTGATGTATCAGAATAAGAGTGACCTTTACAATGCCCTTGTTCTCCTAGGATCTATCCTCAGAGCCAGGTGACAGACTACCCTCCTGGGCACATGAAAACCTCAAGAGAAAGGCCACTACTTACAAGTGGAAATTTGAAAAGAGAATTAAAATAAATGTCGCTATGCTAGATTATATGGTCTTTACTCAAACATAGCCTTTAAAAAAACTTCAAATGCCGGTATTTTTAGAAGCTGGGATAAATATGGAACATTTTTTAACTCCTGATTCTATTTAGCACTGCATTATAATCAAAATACAAAACCAGAATAGACAGTCAGGCTTCACTAAAATGTACATATTTCATGTCCATGTTTTTTCTTGAATAGAGATAAAACAGTCTGACAAATAACTAAGATACATCTAATTTAATTACACCTGAATTATTTTAAAGTAACACCTCTACACTTAAATGGATTCATTTAGGCTAACCAAGGAGGGCAGGGGAGGGAATTGTCAGAGACTGCTGAAGAACTGGTTAAAGCTAGTTACAACAAGCTTGTGTGACTTCAGAGATAAAAACATTGTATAAAGTACATAACTTTGTGAAAATGGGATTGATAAAATCTGCCCAAGTAGCTGTAGACCAGTAATTTCCCCTTGGAAGACTTTACTCACGGACAGTACAATCACCAAAACTGCTTGCAACTATGCACAGCCCCAGCCCAAATATTCTGAAAGAGAGGGGCTGGAAGAACCCAAGGTAACAGCGCTGACATTTCTCTTTTCCACTGCTGGTACTTTGAGCACTGTTTGGATCTTCCATTGATTTTCAGACTGTAAAGGAGCCACACCTCACTACAGGTGCAACTTAGGCTTTGTGACTCTTCCTCTGTTGGGAGGAAACCAACACTTCTCAGACCAGACCTTGCTGTCTGTACAGTGAACTGCCCATCACCATCTGCCCCTTGGACAAGTGTTGACATTCCTAAAGGGCCAGTCCTCTTATTTAAAATAGATATCCACATAACTTTCTGTCATTTGGATCGCTAAATAAATTTTTCTGCCTGGCAAGTCTTCCAATACGACCTTGTCATTGAGTGATGGGTGGAAAATCCTCAGGATAATATTTTCTGCTTATTAAACCAGATTTTTTTTTACTCTAACACTATACTAAGACACAATGTCATTTTTAGGAAGGAAGAAATGTTCCCAATTAATCACTGATGATGAGCGCACATGAGTTATTATTTGGACAGCTTGACGCCAGACCTCATTAAGTAGGTGCCACACAGAAATCGTACTACTTCTGCATAAATATTTGCATGAGTTTTTGCAACCTCTTCCTAATTCTGGCTGATGAGAAAGTTATGTTTATAGCCCTTCTGTTGTTTTCCTGCTTTCCAAACGGAATATTCCCTATATCATAGCTATGGTATCTGTTTAGTCTTCAAATTGCACAAGGTTTTTTACATGCTCACTGATGAATGCTGTCATGAATCACCAGAGCTCAGCTTCTTGAGCACTTCCTACTAAAATATTGGAATAACTAAAACTAATATTTTTTAAATTCTTGCTAAGTGAAACCAACATTGAAATACTGAGCATTTTGGGGTCACGATTCTGAAACTGTTTAAAACACTGATTATCATTAAAAATCCCCAGCTCATAAACTGAAACTGCTCATCACCATACCTTTCTGGATACTCAGGAAAAAAAACATCTGTCATTTTCTTAATGCTGCTATTATCCCAAATGTGAAGGCAATTCATATTTGTATCTTTCTATGTTCATCCTCAGAGAGCAGCTGGGTAAGCTGAAAGACCTGCACTGGCACCAATTTAGGAGTATCTGCTCTGTCTCCCAGATGTATCAATACATTTCTACTTTCTCACATTTCATAACCAAAGAGTAGGTTCAGTTAAAAGCCCTCTAGGCTCTTCAACCTTGTTTCTAGGTAACTTTTTAAAAAAAGGGGAAGTACTGCAGTGTGACAGTAATGTCAATGAAAGTAAATTAATTCAATACAGCCATATGTATGAGTCTGGAGTAAATGTGTTTACAAAGATTTGAGGTCACTGTTTGCCTACAAAACTCCAAATGTTAAAGAAGGAATACACTGTGGCACAGATGTACTGCAAAAATATTTATAATTAAAGGAATTTATTCAATCATTATTTAGAATCCCCCAAGTAAGTCTTGATCCTCAGACTTTATTTCAAATATTCAATTTGTACTTGGAGTAGCTTGCCTTAAAGCCCATTGATTCCATCCTCCTACAACACAACTGCTTAATTAAAATTAGTTCAATTTGTATACATTCTTACATTTATGTTGGACTTCTGAAACAACCATTAAAGGAAATTAATTCTGGTCCTTTCTGAGTCTGAGAGAGCTCATATAAATTAGCATATACATATTGTATATGAGCAAATATACTTGTGGAAAAGCATTTTCAGATGGTTCTTAAGCAAAAGCAGTAGCACACTGAACATACCCAGACAGTAAACAGGGGCTAACCCATCACATTTACACATGATGTAAAGGATAATTCTCCAGAAATTGAAAGGAAAAAAAAAAACATTAAAAATCCCTGCAGCTGTAAAAAAGGGGAAGCAAATCCAGAGTTGTTCCTTTTTTTTTCCTTTGAGTTCTAGCCTAACCACAGAGCTGCCAGAATTAATCTTTTGAAGACTTGGTTCTAGAAACTTGATTATGCATGTTTCAAATAAAGAACCATATTTTACCCAAGCAGAGGTATTTCTGTGTACACATCATGATGAAAATGAAGATGCTGAAGAAGGGTTGGTGGCTGAAGAAACAGAAAGGTAAGCAGACTTTTCCAGCTATTCACAGTCAGATGGTCCTGCTGGAAGTGACCAGAACTGTATAATTTTCTTACATGTATCTATCTGGATGTAGGTCAGTAAAGAATATTTGGGTCTGGACATGTAACTCTTGTTGTTTTCAGTGGAGGACAGTGTACCAAGTCTTCCTGAAAGGATGTTGGTTTTATCTTATATATATGTATATATCTTAAAATTGTAAAAGCTGGCTTAGACTTTTAAAATCTACCTACCAATCTTCATAATGTCATAAAATCAACAATAAAATTTAACTTTTCCTTCTTAGAAGTTCATTGCTCTCACTTTTTAGGATGCCCAATATTTTAGGAGCTCAGAAAGATAAGCTTCTCACAGTACCACTTCTTAAAGTGGGTTTGTTTAATCAAACCTAATTTCAAAGACACTTTTTATTTTTTTTATTCCTACTTTTGCACAATTTCTTTAAGATGGCTATTTCTTAACATCTAATTTAATAACACTCAAAATGCTGCATTTAATCCTCCTCATTTTTTAATATATTTTAATATCTTTTATTTCTCAACATCAAAATATTTTTCAGAAGATGAGAGAATGGTTAATTTTCTTTTTTCTTTTTAACTTTTTGTAACATTAAACATTTGAAATAAAAAGAACATTTTATATTAGCAGTGGTTTTCAGGATATATACTCAGGACTCTTTCTTTTTTTTTTAATATAAAGAAAAGTTCTGAAAGCCCATAATGATAAATCGTCTATAGTTCACACAGAGCAGATACATCACTTTGAATCCAGGCTCAAAGGAAAAACCCAAAAGAGGAGGGAGAATATGGCTTTCATTCCTTCTTATAACTGTTTGATGGTTTTTGTTTGTTTGTTACAATAAAATTTTACTCATTCACAAATCTCTAAAATTCCAATTAATTTATGGATATGATTCAGCCAAGAAGCTTACAGACTGAACTGTGTTTATCTCCATGATAATAACAACAGATTACACAGCAGTTCTTAATGATTGGCAAGATATTGTCAAAAATGTAGATACAGAACTGAATTATTTCCCTGACCAAGTGACCTTCTGGGTTGAAGTGACTGCACCAGTAAGAGGAGGGGTACAGATGGCATCTGTCTGAAGTTCTGTAATGATGGTCGCTCCCCACAACATTCTTACCTCTAAATTTGAGGAATGTGGGTTTGATGGGTGGACTGATGGATGTGTAAGGATAAGGAATTGGCAGGATGAGCAAGTGCAGAGTTACAATCAGTGGCTCAGTGTCCAAGTGGAAACCATGAGCGTTGTCCCTCAAGGGTCATTCCAGGAATTATCCATTGTTATACAAGCCCTTGGTACTACCAAATTATGTATCAGCAGCCATCAAATCACCATCATCATTGCCAGAATTTTGAGTCAGTAGCTGAATCCATATTTGGGCTTTTGTGTCTTCTTTCTTGGATGGCCAAAGCCTCATCCTCCCACCCAAACCCGTTAGGGTTCACATAATTTTTACCTTGAGGGACCCAAAGAAACTCTTCAGTTCTTTTTTATTTAAATGTATCCAAAACTATGCTCCTGCATACTGAAAACTCTATTTTGCTTCATATTTTGTCTCTTGTTATCTTGGCCTTGAAGGATAACACATTTAATAACTTTGAAGCAGCAGGATATCAGAAATACCAGCATTAGAAATATTCAAATTACACATTTGATATGCAATTCTTCACTTCCCATCAAATGTTTTCAAGCTTTTGTTGCCTACTTCAGCAAACAGGGTTATTCTAGTCACATTTTAAGGTGTTTTCTTTGATGTGCAAATAAACGAGAAAGTTCAGATAAGAAAATCCAATATATTTTGTGTACTTCACGTCAGCAAATCAAATAGATGAAGTGAGCTTATTTTGTACTGAAGGCAGAAAATGTCAGAAGGCATATTTAAAATTAAATGTAGTAATTGCAGGAAAATGTGTGTTAATACACTATTATAATAACAACAGGAGACCACAGATGAAAGGGTAGAAATAAATTTAAAATATCTCTGCTAGTTATAACCAAGCACAGCACAGAAAAGCAATATACTTTTTATGGGAGCAGGACTGCTAGCCATACTTTAAGCCATCTCACATTTTTCTTGAGATTTTAGGTACTGAAGAAACGAAACAATTCTCTCTAACTCACAATGTCTTTAAAGATAATGATGTCTACTTACAGTGATTTATTAGGAGAAGACTTGCACTTTAGGCAACCTAAATTAGTTTAAAATAAAAATTTCTGACCTACATAAGTTATTTTTTGTCTGTATTTTATCTACTCAGTTGGGCTATATTTAAGTTACAGAAACCAATTAGAGATGTTCTTGGTTTCTAATAAGGTCACAAAATTGCTGTGAAGGCGAAGAATTGCCAAAAACCAGGTGGGTAAACCATAGCAACAGCCACACCAGAGTCATGAGATCCTGCAAGCCAGAGCCTTCTGGAAAGTTGCTCTGCCATTAGTTTAAACAGGTTTGTGAAATGAGCAGTTTAAAAACAGAAGTCTCAGCACCAGAGGTAATGTTTTCCCTTATAGCCTTTTCAGGCTGCAGGACTGAGCTCAGCTTGGAGCCTTTAGTATTCTGGAGAAGGCTTTACAATCTCTACATAGCCATCCTTCCAAATCCTGAGCAGGATCCTTCCAAATCCTGAGCCATCCTTCCAAATCCTGGGAATCATCTTCTGGTGTTTCTCCAATCCACCCTTTTAATAGTGCCAACATCATGCACCACCATTTTTTTTTTCTTTTTCTTTTCTGTTTTTGTTGATAGGAAGCAGCACAACTACAGGGCAAGTTGAAGCGCCCACAAGTCCTGCAGCTGTGTGTGCCCTCAGCCCCAGAAAGAGGTGAATGTTTGGAACTCACACCACTTGGGAAAGGGGGTGCCTGGAAATGCAAGGATTAGCTGCAAAATGGTATTTTGAACATGGGAAAATTATTAATGCTTTAGAAGTCTTTAGTATTCTGTTTCATCAGTTGTATTAGTCATATTGATCCCAAATGTGTATTTCACTGATTGCTGCCTAATTATGAATCATTAATAAATCACTAGATTAATTAAACTCCTTTGATCCTGATTTGGTTAAGCTATATTAGCCCATGACAGGTGCCAGCTCAGCAAATGTATGAGCAATTCCTAGAAATCAGAATTCATGCCAGTAAATTTCATTTCCTCCTTGTGTTCATTTGTATGCAGTCTTAGCTTGAGTGTGCAGCTGCCATGGGAGACCCACTACTTAATTTAGTGTGGCTGGCCTTTCCCTGGCAATACAAAAATTCTAAGGGGAAAAAAGCTTTTCTTTCTGGTTCTTAAATATAAAAAGAATGAAATATAACACAGTACAGGATAATCTTAAACAAAATAAGGTTAAATAAATCTTTTTTGCAACTGCTCCAAGACAGTTACTTGAATTATAATTTACCTGAATTTTCCAACAAGGAGAGACACAGATAAGTATTCTGTGTCTGTATTCTGAATATCAGGGGAAAAGTATCACACATCAGTTACTGCAAGTTAGAAATCCTGACTACACCAAAAAAAAAACCAAACAGATAAACATATTTCCACAAGTGCCTCACACAGGACTTCCATACAGCTACAGTGATGCTGCACATTTCTACTGCTGCATATGTGGAGGCTTCTCAAACTCCACTGACTTGAGTCTTACTGTAATTAAACAGCTGCTCTTTAGAAAAATTATCTGGATTTTTCTCCTCATTGCTGAGATGAAAAAGTGATGAAAATACTTGCATAAGGGGAAGTTGATATTGATCCATTGGATTTAAATTTTTGTGAAGTCTCATATGACCTCATAGGTCATATTGTTATTCTACACTTATTCCTGTAGAATGACTCTTTGTAGCATTTGAGGGCAGAAACAGAAACATCAATTTCCCAGAAAACATTAGGTCTCTGTCTAAATTCCTTTAGGGGTAGAAGCAACATGTTAAAGGTGTAGAAATTGACATCTGTCTCACAAAGTTGCATGGAGGACCCTGAAGATAAAACATCCTAAATAATGCTCAAGACAAATATTTATCTACAGGATTATTCATCTGAATTTCCAGTACTTACCCTTAGATGGCAGTTAATCAAAACTGTTATGAAAAAGGCAGAGAAAAGAATGCTAGAATCTAGCTACAAAAAATGTAGTTTAAGCTTTTTTTAAACTAAACCCAAAATTTTTTTCCAAAATAAAGTATGTTAAAAGCTGTCCATGAAAATCAGTTGAAATATGCCACAGATTTTATAACATCAAGTAGTTTTAATGACTTATCTTCTTTTCATCTCTTAGGCTGAAATTGTGTTTCCTGACTCCCCTAGATTTCCTGACGGGTTGTTTTATCTTATGGGCCTTATAGCGCTCATTTAGTTCTTCCAGAGCTTCCACCTTAGGGAAGAAAAATGCTATAAAAATGCCACAGGCTTGCTAATTTTCCTCTAGACTTGAATGTGTGGTACTTCAAAGTCACTAGGCATGTTTATATTGCTCTCTGCAAACAGCAGTTAACCAGAGTGTGGAATGATCTAACAGCTTCCAGAGGTTCAATACCTAGAGCTGTGGATCTCTCTTCTGGCCTTACTCGTAGGGTAATGAAATATCCTGAGCTGGAAGCACCCATATGGATCACCACAGCCACCTTCCTGTTCCTTCCCAAGAGTCCCACCCTGTGCCTGAGGGCATTATCCAAACACTTCTTGAGCTCTGTCAGCCTTGGTGCTGTGACCACTGCCCTGAGCAGCCAGTTCCAGTGCCCAGCCACCCTATGGGTGAAGAACCTTTCCCTAATATCCAACCTAAACCTCCCCCAACACAGCTTCAAGTCATTCCCTCAGGTCCTCTCACTGTATTGAGATTAATGTTTCCCCCAGAAATTTTGGTATGAAACAACACTAATTTAATCTACTGATAGATCAATTTTTAACAGCAACACGACAGTTATAAGGAAATTTTAAGATGTTTTAAATGCTTCAAAATCAGACATGTCAGGACTACATGTGACAAAAACATAGAAGACACACTCATAAATGTTTGGGACATAAGAGGAGTTGTGTTTTACTCCAGTTCAAGATTCCCAAAGCATTCATTCAGGAAGACAGAGCAGAGCAGCTTGATCAATTTCTAGTCCTTTCATAAGGAAAATAAATTATTAAATCAAATGAATAAATTAGATATATATTAGAATAACAGCACTCACACAGGAGCTTTGAAGGAACCCATGTGGCAATTATAAGAACAAAGACTACGGTGTTGCTGTGCCAGGAGACCCCAGGCTTGCCAGGATAACCTTTGCCTAACAAAAGATATTTTCAGGGGATTCCAGGAACTACTGGCTGATGAGTCTGATTTTCATTTCAAGATGGATATTGAGATGGAGAGTCTACAGGAAAACATACAGTCACTGAGCCTGAACATAAACAGCCTGTTTGGAAGGGAACAGCCTGGCTTTCTGTGAAGAAAAGTCCTGGCCCAGCAGCCTGCCAGACTTCTTGAAGGGGATCAATAACCACATCCAGCAGACATAACATATTTGAATTTGCAAAACACTTTCAACAAGGTTTTTCAAAACAAATTGCTACAGAAACTGAACTACCTTATGACTGGGAATATTTTCATAAAATAAAAAGCTAATTAAGGCAGAGAAAAAGAAAAGGAAGAGCTTGATGCTCCCTTTTCAGTAAAAAGAAGAGCCAGTCCTCAGGCCCTCCAGGCACCAGTGCTGTGATTGACTCATTTTATTCACCTTCCATGACAGAAAAGGAAGTGCACTGTCAGATCTCCAAGTCTGTGACAATAATGAGCTTTTCCAGGTAGACAGATGCCACAACAGTGGTGAGTATCTCACTAAGCTGAGAGTGTGAGCATTAGATGGCAGATGAGCTTCAGGGTAAACAGGTGCAAGTTTGTGAACAAAAAGCAAAAATGTTCTGAAGCAAGCTGAACTCTGGACTAGCAGACAGCTCTGGATCCTGGAGTCACTACCAGCAGTTCCCTGAAATCTTTTGGTCAGGGTATAGTGGCAGGCAAAAAATCCAACAGCCCTTTGGGCATCACTAGAAAGGATACAGGGAGAACAAAACCACAGAAAGCCACATTACAGACAGTTCTGCTATCCATGTCAAAATGCAGCTTGAGCAGCTCCTCATGAAGAAAAGCTAGAAAGGTCTGGAACCTTTCCTTTCAAAGACCAGGAAGCTGAAGAGGATATGATAATTTCTGAAAATCAGGAAGATGCTGTACATTGCAAATTCAAAATTATTACAACCAAGTTCTGCAAAGCTGGAAGTAAAGAGGATTTAATACAAGATTTAAGTATTACAAAGCTGGCCTTGAACTTCTGGGACTTCCTTCTGTCAGGGTGTTAAATAAGGCTCTGACAGAGGGTTCAAAAGGAGTTTGGACAAATTCAGGTACCACAGATTCATTAATGGATATTTATGACAAGTTTCTTCTAGAAGGCCTGGCTCTGCTGTTGTTAGATAGGAAACAGTGATTTGAATAATCAAACCTGGAATTAAATATTAAGTTACTACTCACAACCCAAAAGAGCATTTAAAATATTTAAATTTCTAGGTATAAGACCAAGTAGCTTGATTGCTGAAAATGCCTATTCATCAGTCTTGGAAACGTAGAAAAAGCACCACATGATTTATAAGATTCTTTCCTCTTGGAACTAAATGGGAAAAAAAAATAGGAAAAAAATGCAGAAACTACTTTATAATAAAACCAGGCCAATCCACAGAAGTGAATAAATATGGTTTGTTCAAGCAGTTTGTGGGCATGTGTCAAGCTGACTAAATTTGACATATGCTCTTTTCAGCATGGTAAACACATCCCACTTCCCTACAAAAAGCTGGCAAATGTTGCATGGTTGGTTTTAATGTTGTTTTTTTGTTTGTTTGTTGTTTTTTTTTGTTGTTGTTGTTGCTGTTTTTTGGTTTTGTTTGTTTTTTTTTGATTTTTTGTTTTTGGTTTTTCTTTTTGAGAGTGGCAATACTTTTATAAATTTAATAGTTTATATTGCTTTCTTTCTCATATGCTACCACTTTACATGCATACTTGATGTTCTCAGGCTTTTCCTATTTGTTTGTCTAAGATCCATTAGTCTAGTCCTGAGCCCAGGATGTTATTTGACTTCTAATTAGTTTCTTCATTAAGTGAAATGCCCCAAAAAATTTGTTCCATAGCAATGAAAACAAGAAAAACTAAATGTACTCTTAATAGCAAGTCTGTATGACAAGAAGTAAATAAATAATCAGGCAGTTGATAATAGGAAGAGTAACTGTCACCACTCTTGACCACCTACACCATCCTTAAACACCTTTCAATAATAGAAATTTTCAAATTCTCTTTGTACATTAAATTACCAATAATATCTTAAGTGACAATGATACTAGCAAAGATTCTTTAGAGTGAAATTACCTATTCAACTATAATCTAAATACTGATCTACATGAAGATAAATGTTTTTCTTTCAAGTCATTCACCTGTGGCTTCCTCTCCTTTGGCACAGTCATTTTGCTTCTGAGCTGCCAAGGCTAATCAGCTTTTCTTTGATGCTTTCAAGTTCTCAGCTCTTCCTTTTTTCACTGATTGGAAAATGTATCAGCCCTAATAAGGAAAGCCATTTATTTCCTTTCATTAGGAGTGAAAGAACAATACACAACTGATTGTCTGTGGTCAGCATTAAACAAAACCTGTGTCAGTGATGAAGATCACCAATACTCCTTTATGGCTTGTGAATAATCAGCTCTCAAAAGCAAGCAAGGAACAAGCGGAAACAACAAAGTTTCTTTAGGATGCAAGACCCATCAAACCAATAAAGATAGCACTACATGAAGATTTGTGGTCCAAAATCTCATGTGCCTACATTAATTTTTTTTAATCTCTTGTTTATCTTCAGAAAAGGTCAGGTATGTAAAGAACAAGAAGAATACAGAGCTCACCATCTAGGTGCTTTTGAAAATTCTTGCATATCCAGGTAACAAGAAGTCATTAAGTCAGTTGAACATCCTTAATCTCCCAATCTCAGGGACAACTGCTGCAAAGCTGCAGAGGAGCATCTACCACAACAGTTTTCAGCAAATAAAACTCAGATCAATGTAAGCTGGCAACAGGACAGTCCAATATTTGTGTGAAACACTTTTGGACTCAACATCCGGGACAGGAAGACTAAGAACAGAGGTGAGTAACTATTCCTGGTAATGCCTATGTATATGGGATCTTTGCAGTGAAAAATTTGGTTCAAATAATGCCTTGGAAACCAAGTAGGGATCTCTGAAACTATTACAAGGTGTAGGATTTAGCCAAAATGCTAATTAAACCCCTTCAGAAAGCAGAAGGCCAACACATCTCTGGCAACATATGTAAAGTGTGTTTATTCACAGTGTTTTTTTCATAACTTCTCCATTTTCCATGCAGAGAAGGCATGAGGGAAATGTTAATTAGCAGCCTGTAATGGCTTGTAAACCACAATAAATAAGGAGATTTAATTATAATTATTTTTAAGTATAACATTACTATTATTTGTAAATAATTAAAAATGCAACCCTCGATGGGATGAAAGATTTGATAATGTTATATTTTTATATTAAATGTTTCTAGTATCTCCAGAACCCTATTTAGCCGTTGCCAAAAAAGCAAATAGGCCACCATAAAGCATAGGATAAAGGGAACAGGAGGATGGAGCTTGTTTTTAGCCTATGTTTGCCTGTCTCCTGTTCTTCCCCCCTCTTCCAGCATTAGGAAATGCTACAAATGAAGTTAAAACAATGTATGTCACAAGAGATGAGAGATTCAGCTGTCTCAACTGTATATCTGACAGATTTTATTACACCAGAAAAGGACATGGAGCCAGGCAATGGAATCTCACAAGGGACTCCAACTGGTGCAGAAAACTTTTCACACTTTGAACTGTAGCTCCACATGAGAAAATTTTAAAAGTTCCTGAATGCAAGTGTTCTAAAACTTTCATTTTTTAAAAATGTTCTTCCATAGTTAAAGATCATATAAGGCAGCTGAGTTTCGGTACCTGACTGAAAGTTTTGACATAGAAATTACATAGATATCCTAAGACACATTTTTAAAGACATATTTCTATTTAGACCTTTCATATTCTTTCCTGGTGAAAAGTAAACTAGCACACAGGTAACCAAAATTAGGCTTTCAGAAACATTTGAGGCTGTGACAAGGGAGGTTTAGGTTGCATGTGAGGAGAAAGGTTCTTCCCCCAGAGTATGGATGGACACTGGAACAGGCTCCCTGGAAAGTGGTCATAGCACCAAGCCTGACAGAGTTTGGACAATGCTCCCAAGCACAGGGTGGGATTGATGGGGTGTTCTGTGTAGAGACAGGAGTTGAACTTTGATGATTCTTGTGAGTCCCTTCTAAATCTTTATATCCTATGAGTCTATGATTTCAGGATAAGAAAATAAAATACAACCCAATAAAGCATTAATAAGTAAATGCCTACTAAAATACTATTTGTGTATTGAGAAATCCTTTTGGTAGTCAGCCACTATCGAACTGTGTGTGTAGCCTCTGAAATATGGACAAGTAAAAAAATGTAAATACACAAGCAAGACAAAAATGAAGATTTCATATAAAAGGAAAGGACTAAAGTCTTATACCCTAAATTATTCTGTACCCTATTAAGCAAAAAGAATCTTTTAAATCAATTCAGGGAGCTATTTCACCAGCTGAGAGCATCATAAAAGCATTTATTTTCAAAAGGAGGCATTACAGAAGGTATTCCAAATATCCATGCAAATTCTTAACATCAAAAATCAATTACAGGAATGCCTTAGTCTTCACAGGTCTGAATCCAAGCCCTGGAGCAAGACTTCAAATTGTCACCATCTCATTGGTGTTTAGTCACACACAGTTTGTAAAATGCTTAAGTGAAGTCTGATGAACATAAACAACAACAAGCAACTCTTTAACATTTCACTCCATAAACACACTCTATATTCAAAACTTACTGTGTGCAGTCACATAAACACTTAAACAGGTAAGCTAAAAAATAAGTATATGTTTAAGGTGCATGTAAAACTAATTTTGGTACATCATCTAATAAATAAAAAGGTGGAGATTGTCTTATTTGTGATCCTGTTTTTCTGGTGTTGAAGTATACTAAAAGAAATTTTCTATTTTAGAAAATCCAAGCAAAAGAGGGGAAGCTGCCTTTCCTAAAAAACCCAAAAACCCCTACAACAAAGAAGAAAGAACCTTAACACACTACCACATCATAGACAGCTTCTCAAAAAGATTAAATATAGCACTTGGAAATCTCAGTGACTTAAACCTGGGAGCCCAGCCTGCCACAGTCCAGTTGGTGCCAACCTTGTTTTTAAGCACAATTCAGTCAAGTAGTCATCACTTACAGTTCAAATAGACGTGTTATTATAAATACACAACTTAGCAGTAACTACTGAACCAGAAGTCAGACTCATCTCTAAATTTCCATCTTCTATTTTTATTCACATACTTAATCTTATTTTCATGGTAAAGATCTCCATTCTATTCCACATCATTGCACCAGAAAGAAATCTGTTTGCTTTGCCAAGTTTTCTCTCTCCATGTGACTAAGTTCAACATCACTATATAACAACTCTCATGTAATAGGATACCAGGGCCTATTTTTTACATCTTCACATGTAGATTTACATTTATACATGTAAAAATAATCTCATATATTACATATTCTCCTTATTAAGAGTGGGATACAGGTGTTATCTTACTGCAGTAAGCAAATACATGGATTGTACGTTCCACATTACCAGACTGATGAAAGAACCTTTTCTGTCTGGAGCAACTTCAAGTAAAATCTTTGCCTTTCAGTATTTCCTAATAGCATTTTGACAAGCTGAAACAAAACCCTCAATGCATTTGACTTCTCTTGATGAATGAAAATCCAAAGCCAGCTACCATGTTGAAGTACAATTGCTCATAACAACTAAAAAACCACTTTGGTACAGCAAAAGGAAAAAAAAGAAAGGTAATTCTGATTTTTACCTGAAAGTGCACTTCACGATGAAGTCTGTCAAGCTTCAAATGTTGAGCATTGGTGAGTTTTTTGACAGGACATTAATGATGACAGATGACACAATCTGACAAATATAGACTGTCCACTGCTGCTAGTAATTTTTAGCAATCAGCCTTTTATATAAAAAGTAGGTCAGACGGACCCATCACATTTTGCTAGGAGGTTTTTGGAGGAAAGATATAGAACACCAGTGTGAAATTCACATCAGTATATTCTATAATTCAGTCGTATTTGTTGTGTACAAGCAACAGAACAATCTTTGATGGATAAAGCTTAACTGTATTTAAAATAGAACAAATGAAAGAAAGAAACCATGTGAAATTTTGAGCCTGTTACCAATTTTTCTAGAAAATTTCACTGAATAAGAGACTAACCACAACTTGCAGAGTTACACATAGACTCACATACTGAAATTAGATTAATTAATCTTTAAAATATTTCTGCCCTTGGAAAGCTTAATGACCAGTTTCAAACCAATTTAGTCATAAAAGTTTCAGGTGAAAAGAGAACATCATTTTACTTTTAGCTAACAAAAATTACATTTTTGTAACATGTAGCATTACAGTCAGCGCCAGTGTTTACAATGCCATACTATTCTTTACAGATGTTTATATTTACTTGATCCTGGTACATGTACATTGAAAGAATGTGGTAGTCAAGGCATTATCCAGCATTTGAGGACAAACAACTCATCACAGAATCATAGAATTATTTGGACTGAAAGGAACCTTCAAGCTCATTCCATTCCACATCCTCCTGCCATGGGTGAGGACAGCTTCCACTAGACCAGGTGGCTCAGAGCCCCATCCAACCTGGCACTGAACACTTCCAGGGATGAGGAAGCCACAGCTTCTCTGAGCAACCTGTGCCAGGGCCTCACCACCCCCACAGGGAAGAATTTTTCCTAATATCTAATCTAAACCCATTCCCAGTTTGAAACCATTCCCTCAACGCTGCCATTTGGAGACTGAGGAAAGCAGACATGTTAAATACACATTTACTATGAAAAGAAAATCCCACACCAACCCAACAAAATAATTTTTCTGCTCTCTGAAGATTTCAAGTGTATGTATGTCCATGAACAAATAAAATCTGCACTGTACATCATGTTATTTCAATTTAAATTCAGTATTCTATTTTCAGTAAAATTATGGCCATATTTCTTTATTTCAACACACAAATTTCATCAGAAAAGAAGTTAAGTTCTTTTTAGTATTAAGTAACAAAGTAGTTTTTTACACCCAAAAAAATAAACTACCATTTTTCCAAATTTTTCTAATCCAACTAAATATATGGATTAGAAAAATAAAGTTTTAAATAATCCTCTTGATGCACTTTCCTTGCTCTGAACCTTTGGGGTGTGTTCTGCTGTAGTATCTACCATCTACATGAGTGTACTCTTCAGCTCTTTATACACATTAAAGATATTTTAAAGAAAATTGCAATTTCATAAGACTTCTCAATTCATTAAGTTAATCATGTGATAATTTTAATATAATTTCCAAGAAAGAATGCCATAAGCTTTTTCCAGTTTAGAGTATGCAACCCATAATCACAAGGTGAAGACTGCAGCTCCCCTTTTAAAAGAAAATAGCTTTAGAAAAAATGTGTACAAAATATATGGAACTATTTTTCTTCCTGAATTGATTATTTAGGGTAGAATAAACACCAATAATAACTTAAATCCATATAAATATAAAACACACGGCATTGCCATGACTGGCTTTTGTAATGCTAAATTTTATAAATTGCTATGTTTCGGTGATGAACATTTTGTTTCCTGGAACATATTTTAGAAACCTTCTAATCCTTGCCAAAACATCTGTATGACACTCATTATTTCAGGACATACACTATGCTTCCTGTATTTTGTGTTCAGTTGTAGGATGAAATTCAGAAAATAGACTCCTCAAGACACATTCATCCCAAGCAATCTCTAGGACAGAGATAATTTTTGGAACCACATGAAAGTAATCAGTCTTCAAGTAATTATTTGCACTTAAATTACATGACATTAAAACATTGGCAATGCCAGATAGATTCTCCAAAATCGCATTTATCTCAATACAGTCTGGTGTGATGTTTTGGTTTTTTGCCCCAGTTCAATTATTTGAATTAGTGGTTGGTTTTAAAAAGTAGAAAGCCCTCTTATTAAGAAAAGGAAGAACCTATTTTAATTTTTTTAAAAATATAATTTACACATTTTTTGAAGGTGAATATTCACAATTACGATTTTTCCTCTTTTTCAACTAATGGCAAATCTTCCGGAAGAGGGAGGAAAAATAAATTTTGAAGTTTAGAATCCAAGTAAAATATACTATCCCCCTACAAAGAGTGTTTCTTTAGGGTTTAATTCTTTAAAGGAGATTAATCTATGGTACAGGGTGTATTTTCTTTCATGTCATCAGGCGTGCACTGTTTCACAGATAGAAATGTTATTCCTTATGCAATATTTAAGTAATGTTTTGCCTGCCAAGTGCAAGATTCAGCTTTAAGACTTATTTCTGCCATTTCAAAATTTTAGGGAGAGTGATTTCAGAACATTTTACAGCCAAAATATTTACTTGACGAGTACATAATAGTTCTTCTTCTGAAACCAAGATCACATTGTTGTAAATAAATAAGAAACTTGGCTAGAGGTGGCAGCTGATCCACAAATGTTGCTAAAGAAACATTAGCTAATATTTACAGGGGTGGAAAGAATTCCATTGCACACCAACCTGAAATAGAAAATGCATTTACTGAGTGCTTTGTTCTGGAGTGACAACACCAAGAGTATCTGGGTACTTCCAGACTCCAGTCAGGCTTCCCAAGGCCAGTTCAGTTGGCCCTGAAATTCTCATGTAAAACAACCAAAAGAGAGCTACTGAGATTATAGCATGAAATGGGATTCCTGTGAAACTGTTTCAGCCACTAAGTGTGACATTTTAAAACTTTGAAATAATTTTTGTTCCATCAAAGCTTTTTTTTCTGTGATCGAAACAAAGGTGTTCAACTATTTAGCTGAAATTAGTTTCTTATTTCCTGCCCTATCAACTAATTGACCAATGACAAAGTGTTACCTCAGTATCACTCTGATGGTTATGATTTAGCCCTGTTCTTCAGGGCTAAAAAAAGATTTTTCTTTTTTTCTATTTTGAATTCATTTAAATACAGTTAAAATATTTAGATTTTAAGAATTTGGAAACAATGTTTTCAAATCTCTTAATCAAGATCCTGTTTCTCCATTGAAGCATTTATCATGACCAACCATCAGGTCATCAGGATTCATCAATGTAATCTTGAGGTTACAAAATGTAAATAAAGTATTTAGTTTAACACCAAAACAGATTTTCATTGGACAGTAATTTAGCCAACATTTAAAAGATCAATAAGAATAATAGGAACAAATATCCTGCACTTTCATATCCTGAGTGAGAACTTCAGTGAAGAAACATCCATTTTTGCAAATTCCTGCAAACATTATATTGTTTCTCAGTATAATGAATTTGGTTACATTCCAACAGGTATTTTAGATGTTCAGACTTCCAACCAAACAGGAGAAGGATGTTATGGAGTCCCCTAGAGCAAAAGTTAGTTCTAGTCCTAGATCTACACTACAAATCTCTGAACAAAAGTAACTCAAAACCACTCTATAAATATGCTGATAAATCAGCAATATCAAAGCAAAAAATAAAAAAAGAAGGAAAGAAAAATCAGATCCTAAAAGAAAAAATCCCTATTTGGTGTATGTCACCAGTCTGTGTGCTTCACCAGCTGAGGAATATATAGGTTATGCTCTGCTTCCCAAACTGAGATGGAAAAACATTGGTGCTCATTTCAGAAGGTATTTCATTGATTTAAAACCTTGCTGGCAGAGCACCGTGTAATAGTTAAATTCTTTGTACTATAAGTCCAGATTGGTGAAATTTGTTTTGAGCAATTCTTATTCCCCTATCTAAGCACTTTCTGTAATAATGAAAAGCAGCAGGGAACCTGTGGAAAGGAAATAAATTCAACATCAATAGAAATACAGCCATGGGAATGTATTATGGATTCATCTTTGGAATATCAATAAAAGTAAATGCTGTCATAACATCTGCTCCATGTTTTATGTCTCAGCCAGAAGTGGCCCCTCCAACCAAACAAGCAAGTTGAATGTAAGCATGTATTGTCTGTGCATCCTGTTTTCCAACTGTCACCTGCTTTCTTGTTTAAATGGATGTTAACAGCATAAAAAACGCTTTGTATTTGTCATCTATTTGACTGAACAGTTTATTGTGCCACATTTTCACTGTACACTATTGATTAGACAGCTTGCTGGCATCCACAGATCCAAACCCACAGAACATTTTAAAAATGGAAGGTGTCTCTGAGAGACACAGGCCCAGAGCAAAGGCTAGGCAGATAGTCAGGATGTCCATGGACAAAAATACCTCTTAGGGCAGCCTGTTCAACACCTTTTGTTCCAGGAGCAATGACTCTCCCTCCTCCCCTCTAACAAGCCCTGAATGCATCTCAGTTTGCTAAAGGTAGGCTGGAAAAATAACACAATATGTGTAATCCTGTATTAAGCTTTTGAGAATTTAGGAGAAATTAATGGGGCAGATGGGCAATAAAATGCAGGAGGCCACATGAAATCCATCAGTGTTATGGATAGTGGTGGAAAAATTGACTGTATACATCAAATTTGCAGCATCTTGCAAATGAGGAGTAACTTAAAGCCAGTTTAACAAGCTGGCATTTTTTACATACTTCTAAATAATAAAGAGCAGCTGAAGTGCTGATATAACTTTAAAGAAAAACTTAAACGAATAAAAAAAAATAATTTTGCTATCATTGCTTGCATCATTGCCTATATTATCTGTCTGCTGCAGCTCCTGAAGAGCTGATGTCAGTGTTGCTGCATTGAGTTTGCTGCAGCACAGCTAAAACACATAATTGGTTTTTGTGTCAGAATGTGCCAGTTTGGTCCTGAGCACTCAGACAAACCCTCTGTGAAGTAGAGTATGTCCTCACAGTTCAAGGGTTCCTTGGCTACCCAGTGGATTACTTGCATGCCTCCTGTTAGTGGCCCCATTGGTGGGTAGTATTAATTTATACCTTCTTTCTTGTTAACTTTACTAGATAAGTACATTTTAAAATCAATAAGCAATCAATCAATGAATAGTGCTACATAAAAAAAAAAGATGACTCAAACCTGAGGTAAAATTTATTAGTCCTTTGTTGTCTCATTATGCTTGGATAGCTGCTCCTCAGACTGTCTGCAATATATGAATGACCAATTCTATGGGTTCAAAGGCTGATAACATTTTTTTCATTTACTTCACATTCGTTATTTCAATGTCCCCAAAGAACAAATGTTTAAAGAATTTCAGGAAACCTTATATTATTGCTGGTAGCTAAAAGTGATCATCAGTGTGAAGGGTTGGTTTCTGAGAAGAAAGTCAAGGGGTAGTCCAACAGTAAACAAACAGCTGTTATATGACTACATACATTTAACTACCTAATTTAAACTAAATGAGTTAGTAAGATTTGGCAGAATACTTACTAGAGATGCTTTTTATAACAGTGGCCAGTGTATAGGCCTTTGAATAACAAAATTCTTTTTCACTTGCCTGGAAAATTAGGGGAGAGAAAAGCATGAAATTAAGGACAAAGTCAGAAATGTTCCATGGAAATCAGGTGTCTTAAGAAATTGTTCATTTGAAACCCAAACCAACAATATATTTGACCTATGATCTGTCAAATACAGATATTTAACAAATTAAAATGGGGGTTTATAGCTTTTAACTACTTGGAAAATTCAGATTTGCATGAGGCCTTTCTGTTTAACATCCTGGTGGAACAATTTTAGTGCAAACAAAAGCATTCACTGCTGTGTAATTGGGCATGAGGTTTTCATGAAGATTTGCAGCCCAGAGAAACTCACTGTGGGATCCCAAACAGCATTTGAGTGGGATTGTAACAACTGTAAAGATTTTATCATAATAATTAAAGCAAGGTATAGGAAAGGTTGAACTCTGTTCAAGCGTGTACAGAAACTATTGTTGCTCAGATAAAATGTGCAACTTGACTTAGGTAATTGTTTACATGACTCAGAATAAAGCAAGCAGAATGCTGCCGTAATACCTGCATCAATTATTGTTTTGGGAGTCCTGCTCTGGGTAAGATAATACTTCTCTTATGCCCATGTACCCTGGAGGATGAAGCACCAAATATGAACAAAAAGAAAGCCCCAATCAGTCTCTTACAGAAGCTGCTCTGCAGCCTTCTGCTGCAGTAACCTATATCAGGTTTTAGAAGGTTTTCTTTTCACGCTGTTCTTCCTCTGCTGCATGCAGTATGTTAGCTTTATCATGGAAGAGATTTTGATAAATAATATTATATTGAACTTATAGCACAAGTCAAAAAGTGTTCAATAAATTGAGTTCTTCCTTTTTACCCTATTTTTGTAGTTATCAAGGTTTGGTTAGATACTTTTTTTTATTTTCCTTTTCTTGTCACCCATATTCAATAACACATTGTCATCAGACAGATCAGGAGGTAACTCTATAGAGCATACATCTGAAAACTGGTAGCTGCATAACAGAACCTGAAACCCAGACAACAATCTCACATATGTTATGGAGCAATTTTTCTGCAAAAATGAGTAATTTGCAAGGTGTTAGTCAGATTTTAGATGGCTTTCCAGGTAACTTTTATGTTCTGGGGAAGTCCTGTAGACAGCTGTCTCCCTTCTCTGGGAGGGTGGTGCTTCCACTGTCAAAGTGCTACTGCTTTTGGGTGTGGCAATATCAGACACTGGAAAAGAAACAATGAACTGCAGTTCTTTCTAACTCTTCACTTGGGAAAACAATTTCTCATTTGTTTATGCAACCTTGATGATACAGACTATTTTCATCAGATTCCTGTGACACACTTGTACTTTGCAGTATATTTTCAAACTCTCAATAGATACTAACAAAACCTGACATCTTAAACATCAATTTCAAGTCTTTATTAAAAATGTTTGTTTCTACCATTTCCTGGATGTTATTTTGGACATTTCATTCTTTCTACTTGGAAGACTTTACACTGGAATCCTGGAAGTACTTGTCTCTGAATCCCAAAGCTTAGCATGACTTATTTTTCCCTCTATGGTATCAAGTTATAGTGAAGCAGAATTTTTGTTGGTTCATCCTACTTTATTTCTAGCCTTCTTTATAATGCTGTGTATTGTTTGAAATGCTATGTTAGAATCAACTTCCACAGGCATGTGTTTGGATACTCATTAGAGGCAGCAACATGGCTGAGCCCTGTAGATTTGAGTTCACAGATTGACAGAATGGCTGAGGTGGGAAGGCAGCTCTGGAGATCAGCTTGGCTGCTCAGTTAGGACCACCATGCTCAGGAGGACCATGTCCAGATATCTTTAAAGTAACTCAAAGGTGACTCCACAACCTCCCTGAGTGATTTTATTCAGTGTTTGGTCACCCTCTCTGCGAATAAAAGTGTTTCCTAACATCCAGGTGGAACCTCCTGTCTTTCAGTTTGGCCATTGCCTCTTGTCCTGTCACTGGGATCCACTGAGAAGAGCCACAAGCTCTCATTTTTTTCACCCTCCCTAGAGATATCTGTGTCCACCAAGGTCTCTCCATAGCATTCATGTCCCCATCTGAACAATTTCAGATCTCTCAGCCTTTCATCATAGGAGAGATGATCTAGTCCATTAGTCTTCAGATTGCCAGACTCTCTCTGTTGTATTTGCTGGGGTCCCCAGGAAGGGAGGAATTGGAATCTGACTCTATGTTCTTAGAAGGCTAATTTATTATTTTATGATACTATATTATATTAAAAAATGCTATACTAAAACTATACTAAAGAATTGAGAAAAAATACAGACAGAAGACATAACAAAAGCCGTGAAAACTCGTGACCCTCTCCAGAGAGCCTGACACAGCTGGACTGTGCTTGGTCATTAAACAAAAACAACTCACATGAAACTAATCAAACAAGCACCTGTTGGATAAACAATCTCCAACCACATTCCAAAGCAGCAAACACAGGAGAAGCAATCAGATAATCATTGTTTCATTTTTCTCTGAGTCTTCTCAGCTTCCCAGGAGAAGTAGTCCTGGCAAAGAGATTTTTTCAGAAAATATGACAGTGACACTCTCTCCAGGATGCCCATGTCTCCCTTGCAGTGGGGAGCTGAGAACTCGACCCAGCACTCATGATGTGGCCTTGCCACAAGTGGTGAGTAGAGGGAAAGAACTTCATCCCCTGGTGTCCCCTTGATCTGCTGCCAACACTCTTCCTGATGCAGCCCAGGACATCCTTAACACGGGCACATTCCTGATCCATGCCCAGCTTGGTGCCCACCAGGATTTCCAAGGCAAAGCACTTTCCATGCACTGGTGTCTGGGGCTTGCTCTTTCCTAGGGGAAGGACTTGTACTTGTTCTTTTTAAACTTCCTGAGGTTCCTGTTGGCCCATTTGTCCAGCCTGGCAAAGCCCCTGGAAGCCATCACAGCCATCTGGTGCATCAGCCATTCAAAGCAGGAATTGTGATGTTGGAAATACTTTTAGAACCTGAAGGGAAAACACAAAATGTCTTCCCAGTAATCTGTTTACTATCCCAGCAGCTCATCAGAGTGCATTGAGTAGACCAACTCCAGAAAGAAATGGGTTGACTCTTTTAAGTACAGTTATCCAAATCCTCTACTGCTAAGTTAAGCACTTATTTTCAAAAATTCTGAAATACAGCCAAAATTATTTCTGAAATTTGCTGGTTTAAAGCAACAGCAAAAGAACTCCTTTGAGTTATACATTTGCAATCAGTTATAGAAAGATTAGAAGATCAAAAATGGAAGCAAAAAATACCTCTCTGCTCATACTCAGTGGCAGAATTGTATTTGTGGGCTATTATTACAGATTGAAAACGCAGTATTCACTCTGATTTTTTTATTCTGATAATTATTTACATAACATTGTAATGTGCATGGATCTTTAAAATAGAGTGGAAGAAGATAGGTAAAAAGTGAAAAATTCTTTAACTTCTAGATAACATCTAAAGCTCAAAGGAATAGAAGTTCAATAAAGAACAGATGCAGGATGAATGTTAATACTGAAGTATTTGTTGTAACAGATGGATTTTGAAGAGAGCAGGGAATGGGGGGCTATGGGCACATTTTTTTGGCAGGCAATTTGGAATTAAGGCCTTTATGCTTTCTGGCCAGTATGAGATTGTCCAGGGACATTCACATGAATAAAAACATTGTTTTCTTTTCTGATTTATCCTAGTTGTTCAAGGGATTAAAAAAACCTGAAAACATAATCCCTGTGATTTGAAGTCTGAGAACATAAATTACTTATAGAAAAGTCAAAGAAAGACAGCATAATAGCCTGGCCATGTATTTACTCTTCAAGAACACTGTTGCTCTATCAGTGAAGGAACTTTTGCAGATCATAAGAAACATTAGATTGAGTAGAATACCTGATGTGGTGCCCTTTATGTAAAATACTCCTTTCCTATTCAGATACAAGTTCAAACCAGAAAGGATTGGTAGAAACCACTGTATATTGAAATTCAAAACTAAGGTTCAGTTTCAGTTCCCACTAAAAATGATTTAAAAATTTTGACAGTGAGATTTCATAAATTCAGGATTTTTTTGTTATTACACATACTAAAAGTCTATTTTTTTAAAACTTCATGCAGACCAATTTAAATATCTAATTATGTAAAACTGACCCAGTCATTGTAAAATTACAGTAAGATACTTATATCTTGTAAATAAGGAACTTGTCTTCACATAAGGCTCTAAAGCTCAATATTTTTGAAGAAAAAGAGAGATTTTGTACATCTGCATTAGAACGAAGTAAATATAATTTAAATTCTGAGTTTATTGATCTAAAAACAATGAATAGTAAATGTCTTTGTGAATCATAATTTAGTACATTTTTACCTCACTTCAAACAACCTCATCTTTGTCCTTAGAGATACACCATGCAGACTTTATTTTTTAGTCCACTACACTGTTACTCATGGTAGTGCAGTATCTGACAATCTAACACTGGGGTTGCTTCTTACCATTTGCAAAAATTGACTTTGTGTCAACAGCACTGACTTGTGCTTATTTCTCCCCTTTTCTTTGCTAATCAGAGAGTGAGCGTGCAGTTAGAAAAGGGAAAGATGGGACCACTGGCAATACAGCCCTTTGAAATTTATCTCTTTTTCCTTCTTCCTCAGGCCTTTGTTGGAGGCATTGTCAGTTATTGTGAAAGATTTCCCTTCTCTGTGTGCCTGGTCAGAATGAAGAGAAAGAGCCTATTGCTTGTTGCTCTTGTTCACTGGTGCCTAATCAGAATGCTGTAAGGAATTTTTACTCTGTCTCTTAGGGCTTCTGCTGTTTGCTCCAGGCAGTCTCAGGCTCCATGTGGAAATTGAGTGGCAGGTTTTTCCATTAGATTTTTGTGCTTACAGAATACTGCCAAAAATAGCAAGGCATGTATATTACATACTCTCCTTGATGCACAGAAGGACAGTGATGCACTGGAATCCTTGCAGCTAGGATTTGCCAGCTTTCTTTCTCTTATTAACTTGAGGAATCCTGGAAAGAGTGATGACTTCTGTTTTCACTCAGTTGAACTCCCTGACACTCAAAAATGTTTCTCTCCTGCGAGGTGTTCCAGCCAGGCTGGCAGTCACTGTGTCCTAGGCAAGACAAAACACCACTAGTTTTCTTTTTCATTGGCTACCTGCAGATGAATGGGTGTTTTCTTGGATAACCTGAGCTATGGGAGCTCAGAATCAATATATTCTGCAAGAGCAACCACACTGTGTCTTGATTTTTCTCATCAAGAAAGTTGAATGCAGGGCCAAAAAAAATCTATATTATGTCTGAAGTTCTGCACACTTTACAATGCAATATTGATATAAATGATGCATGGCAATAGATTTCCTGGCAGACCTGGTAATGGTGGTGGACAAGACCTATAGACAACATTTAAATGGGTAACAGAATTACAAAATGAACATAAATTATTGCATTCACTAAAGAAATTCAATTAAAATGCATCATGCAATAACAGTCAGTTGTAATAGCTGAAATTACCTACTGTATGAAGAAAAACTTGCTATTTTGGTACTATGTTATACATAAGTCTTAATCTGTATATGAACAGAATACTTTTTGTATCCTGAAAGGAAAATACACAGTACTTTGGTTAGCTGTGGGTGCAGTGGCAAAAGAATCTCTGATTACACGTTCATTTTTTGTCTTAGATCAATTTCCTAAGGGACCTGAAACTTCTTTCTAAAAATTATTCTAACTGAAATTTGATATGTAAACTATTAGACTAGGAGCATGTATAATAAATTCCAATTCTATGAAAAAAATATGAAGGAAAAAATAAGAGTATTTCTACTTTATGCTCATCTTTGCCTTCAAGTAAATATCTTACAACATCAATTTAAAAATTGCTTTGTCTAATGTTTTTTAACAGTTCTGTTGCACTTAGAAAATTTGGGGGTTAGTTTTGAAGGATGGAGAGGGAAAGCAATAGATAATATTTAACTGATGAAATTCATAGTGAGTTTTTAAATTATAATTCCCTCCAATTTGTAAATGTGGAGTTTCCTGATATAGTGTGGAAATACATTTTTGTATGTATTATATATTTTTTTATATAAATATATAGTTGAAGTAATGAACAGAAGGATTTCTGCATGTGTGTATAGAAGCATGGGTACACATTTAGAATTATAAACATGTGCTCATTTAAGCCAAGATATAGAAAAACTACATTTTTTAAAATTGGATTTTGGTACAAATTGGCTTGATGAAGTTGCATAGAAAATATTTCAGACACTGTGCTCATCTGAGGATATAAATATAGAAGCATTCATTTTGTAAATGTTCAAGCTTTGTATTTCCATATCATAATTATTCTTATCGTAAGAGCATTCTAAGTTGTTTTCATAAAATGGATAGAGAGTCTTGACTCAGCCCCTCTGCTGTATGTTTTGCTAGGCATTATGTGAATATAGATTGTTAAACCCTCAATCAACTCTCTTTGCCTATTCCATTTAAAATTGTTCATTTCAGAAATGTTTTTTTTTTGTAATTTATTCCTTTTTCCTTTAGTGTTGTACATTGTATGCCAAAAATTCTAGCACTTTTACAACATTTTCCTAATTTCCTAATTACATGACTTAAAATTATCATGTGTGGGGATTTTGATATATTTAATGGCCTGTATAATCTCAAGGATACAATTGTGGAGGGGAGCTTCAGTTTGAAAAACTAACTACTGACTCTGAAATAGTGATGGATTTTTTTTTTTTTCTGTTTGCAAAAGCATGTTTTTTTACCACCATGATGTCTTTTGAAGGAGGCAGCATTGTGGACCATAAGCTATGAAGGTTTCTGGAATGCATTCCTGACACTGGTGATGGAGAAGCCCATGGGGTAAGATGACCTGCTGGACCTGGTATTAAAAACAAGGAAAGACTGATTGAGGATATGGGAATTGGGAGGAGTCTTTTTCATGAGATGGTGGAATTCAAGGTCCTGAAGAACAGCATCAAGGGAAGTCATGCCTGATGAACCTAAGAGGTTTCTGTGAGGAGGTGACTGACTTGGGGATGAGGAGAGAACTGTGGGTGTTGCCGATTTCAGCTGTCTCACATCACAGCTGAAAAAATGGGGCAGAGGGGACTTAATGGGCTGGGAAGTGGAAGGGAAACTGCTGATCACTGTTGTGATCCGTGGCAAAAATCCAGTCCCTGGAAGTGCTCTGCAGGGTTCAGTGCTGGGGCTAGTATTTCTGAATGCCCTCAGTACTGAGCCATGTGACAGGACAGAGGGTACCCTCAGCAAGCTTTGTAGATGAACCCAGCCAGGTTGGGGACCAAAGAGATGGTTGTACAGCCTTCCACAAGAATGTGAGCTGGAGAAATGAGTGGAAAGGAATGTTGTGAAGTTCAGCAACAGGAAACATGGAGTCCTGTTCTTGGGGTGGGGCAGGGAATAACCTGGTGCCCAAGTACAGGCTGAGAACGCACAGGCTGGAAAGGAATTTGAATAAGAAAGCAAGGGAGGGGCATGGTGTGATGGTGGTGACATCCTGGTTGAGGCCACGAGCAACCAACGCACCTGCAGGGCATCCTTGAAAATCCTCCCAAACTAGTGGTTGTCCTGGGCACCTTGCCTTGTCCACCAGCTCTCTGAGCCAAGGACTGGACTGGCAACCCCCAGAAATGCCTCTTAACCTGAGTAATTTTGTGAAGACCCTTCAATCTACCAGCTCAATTTTGGCACTAAGCAGGTTCCTAAATGCTTTCTGATAACTAGAGCCTTTTTTCTGTGCTTTCTGTGTCAAAGCTGAAAATATAATTTTTTTCTTTTTTTGGAAGTTTCTTCTGAGGGAAGAAGAAACATGCATCTTTAGAATGCACATGCTGTAATAACGGTATCCACCAAAGAACTTTAAATACAATGGTGATTTATGTTTTATTTTCTTACAAGTTTTTTCTTACTGCATCAAGTGTCAACATAGATATCAAGTAGTTGAAGGAAGAATCAGATATGAATTATTAATGTATGCAATTTGAATATATCATAACAATTACATAATTGTATTACATTATAATTTTTTGTCTTTGAATATTTTAATTTAATCAATAATACTAACTATAAAGGTTCATTTCTATTTGTGTTGCAATTGTGCTTAATAATCTGTGGTGTGCATTGATTGCACTACTGTTTTTATAAATATTTTTTGTGCAATCAGGGGTAAACCATATATTGCTGTTTTCTGTCAGTTAATTTTTCCCTGTTGCATTTTTTAAGAAGGGGAATGCACCTTTTTTCCCCCCTTTTCTTTATGAGGAGGAAGACATTAGTGATTCTAATCCTAGTCATTCCTAATCCTAAAGCAGTTTCCTAGCTGAGCTCTGTGAAACAGCGAAACTCCCAGGGTGGAATATTGAAGCACAAGGTGCAGAATCACTGAAAAATTAGTTATCAAAAGTGAATTTAGAGATGACATGGTTGCTACATCTGTGTGAGTGCATAGTAGTACATGGTAGTGGCATACTGTTGGTGTAGCTGCAGAAAATACTGAGGTTGTTGGTATTTTGGCCAAATATTTTTAAACTCACCCTGTACACAGAAGAAGTGATCCCCACACACTGTGACAGTGCTCTGTATTTCTATCCATGGTCTGTCACAAAGGGATAATAGACACAAAATGCAGGGGCAGACCATCTCTGGAAAAGGTAATGAGAGCTGCATGTTTTTCAGGCTCTGTGGAAAGAGATATTTTAAGAGGAAATTCTCACCTGTTTTCTACAGCTTTATAACATTTTTAATGCTTCAAAGGGTAATAGATGGAGGAGGAGCAGAAAGATTCTCGGTGCCAAATCAGACAGCTGTAGAGCCTGTGTCCTCCAAAAAGTCGTATATAATTAGTACTTGTCATTGTGAGGAACAGTAATTAGTTACTGCGTATAGAAGCACAAAGAAAAAAAAAAAATGTGATATACTTTTCAAATTTTAGAGTGAGAGAAGCTTTGAGCACAATCTAAACTATCCCTTGATTAATGATAATAATGGTAGCCTAGAAGATATGTACACCTTTATTTTAAAGATCAGTGAGACAAAAAGCTAATAGCAAATATTTCCCAGGTGTTTTAAAAACATCACAACTTTTTTCTATTTGTTTTGACTAAATTTCAAAAATCAGCAGCAGAAGTTGTCAGCTAAGTAGTATATTTTCAAACAAAGGTTTGTTTTTCTAATTGAGAATAATATGCAGATACATTTATCTTCTTTGGTATGTCCCAGTTGTTAAGTCTAAAGGTCTTTATCTGTATATATGCATATTGCATGCATAAATGAACATTTTCAGTAGGTGTTCAGTAATAAGCATTTTAACTGCAAATTGAGATAACATACAAGCCTTCCCAGAGTAATTGTAAATGGTCCTCTAAAAAATTAACGGAGTGATGGTTTTATTAATTAGTCATCAATAGAACAAATGAGTGACTATCTGCCTGTCAGTATTCCCTACAATACTTAGTCTCCTTTGAAATATTAAATGTGAGCTAAATAAAAATTCCCATGCACTATAAAATATGCTTTCAGAAATACTTTATGTTGTTATCCCTTCTTTGTAAGTATTGAATGAGAGATGATTTTTGAAGATGAGTGGTTTGAGCTGTGTATAGACACACATTTGGAACCTTTGATATGGTATTGTACATGATATTGTAAAACTTCTGTTCCCTGTGGGTGCTGTGTTCAGTTTTAAAATGGAGCAGCTATAGTAAATCAAATCAAAGGTCTAGAAAATGTATTACCTTTGATGTTGATCAGAAATGTCAGTCTTGAGGAGAATAGATAGAACATCCCACAGCAAGGTCCAGAGCTGGGCTGACAGGACACAACCATGTCACTTAGGAATGGAGAATCCAAGTGGGATGAGCTAAGCAGATAGATAGAGGTGTGCTCTCTTTCCCAGTAAAGGCTTCTAACCACTACTCAAGGAAATAGAACATTTATTTGATCTCACCCAGAGGAGCATCATCTTCTTATCATTACTTACCATTTCCACAGACATATCTGTGTCTTATGCATTATGTAATGCTCCACAGTGACATTTCTCTTATTTGATAATATCAGATCACTTTGAGTAACACAGATTAGGTTTTTGGGGATCCATGTGTGTAGTATAAATTGAAATTAACTGTTTTTGCAAGATGTTTACAAACTTTTAGATTGTATTGCAGCTTCAGATGTGTTCCAAAGAAAGAAAAAGACAAAAAATTAGAAATTGAAGGGAAGAAAAAATAACATAAACCCTGCTATTTTGATCACATGCAACAATTTATGCTTTGGGTTATAATTGCAACATATCACCTTACTTTGGAATGACACTGAAGTAATGCAGAGAATATGCTGCCTTGTATTTCTCAAGGATTAGTGTGGATATCACATTTCCTGCAGACAGCAGATAATTTAAAGCTGTTGACAGCAGGTAATATTGTGTAAGGTAGAAATGCAGAGGAATGAAGAATGCTGTTGCTACATAAAAACTATGTTTACTGTCTAAACTATTAGTGCTTTAACATGTCACTGAAAGGTCAGCCTTAAAGAATAATGGAGAAGCTATTGGAATGAAGGCAAATGAATTTAAAAGGATGTACTGTGAGCTCATTCCAGCTCTATCTTCTTCATAGGGGAGGTTAAAGTAGATTTTTTTCATATTATTTTCATTGTTTTGCTTTGTTTGGGATTTGGGGTGTGTGTGTGCGTGCATGTGTGTAATTTGGAGGGAAGGGGTGTGTGTGTGTGGTTTTATTTATTTGGTTGGTTTGGGTTTGGTTTTTTTTGTTTGTTTTTTTTTTTTTTGGTAACTATTTTTTGTAATTTTTGTAATAATTGTTCTAGTTTTGGTGGCAATACAAATAATTTTCTTCCTCATAGTTGACTGATTTGGATTTAGTATGAGAATGATGCACATTGATTGTGTGATTGTTGCTGAGTGGTGCTTACCACATCCCTAAGTCAGGGACTCTTCAGTATCTCATGCTCTGCCAGGGAGCAGGTGCACGAGGAGCTGGGAGGGAGCACAGCCAGGACTGCTGACCCAAATTGGCCAAAGGGGTATTCCATAACACAGAATTCCGTGCTCAGGATATAAACTGGGAGAAGCTGTCCAGGAAGGTCCAATCACTACCCAGGAATATGACAGGCATCAGTCAGTCAGTGGTGAGCAGTTGTGTAGTGTACCACTAGCCTTATTGGGTTTTATTCCTATTTAATATCTCCATTTTCATTGCTATTATTATTATTACTATTATTACTATTGTTATTACTGTTATTGCTACCATTACTAGTACTACTACTATCACAACAACAACAACTAATAATAAAATTGATAATAATTCAATTATTAAACTGTTATATTCTCAAACCACGGGTTTTGTCTTTCCTATTCTCCTCCCTGCACTCAGGAAGGTGTTGGAAGCAAATAACTGTGTAGCACTTAGTTGCTGGCTGGGTTTAAACCACAAAAATAATGAGCAGGAATTAAGCATTTTCTAGATGTGTAATACTCTCCAAAACCACTGGAGAGTTCTAGCCTGTCCTGATATGATTTTTATCAATATTTTCCTGCTTTTTATAATTTGATTCATTAAAGAAACCAAATGCACTGTAAGAACAGTTCTATTCCTCATCCAAGAGGGAAGAACTTGGACAACACCAGCAGAGTGGGTGCTCCCTGTGCATGCCAATACAAGAACCCACCCTTGAACAGGTGCTCAGCCTTAACCTGCATCCTTCTACTTAAGATTTCTTTGCTAGTACACATTTATAAATATCACCCCCACCACCGCCCCCCACCACATGAGTAGTTCTGATCTACCCACATGAATATACTGATTTTGCTCCTGCCCATTAAGGTCTGGGTTTTTTTTGGGACTACTACATGAGTTTTCAATTTTTCTACCATAACTGTGTGTGCTTTTGATTGACCAAACAGAACATACATCTTCATGGCTGCTGCTGATGTGGAGTGTCTAGCTTGTCAGTTTTAAGTGATTTGCATTGATGTCTCCAGAGATGTGTTGGGGACACCAGCACGGGTGTCCCTAACACATCATGCTTGTATCCCCAGTCATCTGTTCTGTTGATGCTGGATGTTAAGTCCTGCTCCTTTAAGACTGGTTCTGAGGAGCAGTCCAAGAAGAAGAAGAAGAAGAAGAAGAGGAAGAAGTGTGCAGTTTGTTTTCAGAATCTGCACTCACTCCTCCACATTCTTACTCCTGGGCTGTGTTGCCTGCAGCATGGACAGACAACGGGGCAGAGCTCTCCTTTGGTTTAACTAGTTTCTAGTTAGCTGAGGCAGAAAAGTTTTTTCCTTTTCTTGGCCCTGTTTAAACCTGCTCTGGACTGAACACCCAGCAGAGCACCAGCAGCTCACATCTGAGGCTCACTGGGCTGTGGCATTTCCAGCACCAGAGGGGCTGATCAGAGACTGAGTGAGCTGAGCCACAGCCCACAGAGGGGACATCCTGCATTTGTCATCTCTTCAGAGCAGCAAGAGGTTTTATCATTTAATATTGTTCAATTTTTGTGCTGGTGAATGCTTTGCCTGCTCAATAAACAGTGTTTTTACCCTTTTCTACAAGGAAATATATTCCCAAACCAGCTGGGGGAGGAGCTGCTTGAATCTGCTTTCTAGAGGAAACCCCTTTGGAGGCTTTCTTCCCAAATTTTCCCTAGACCAGGACAACACCTTTGCATTAAAATTTGGAAACAGAATCACACAAAATAGTTAGGGTTCAATAGAATTTTGAAGATCATCCAGTCCAACCCCTGCCCAAAGCAGGGTCACCTGGAGCAGATGACACAGGAGCACACTCAGGTGGGTTTGGAATTTCTTCAGAGGGAGAGACTCCACGCCTGCACTTGCACTTGTTCCAGGGCTCTGTCACTCTCAGTGTAAAGCAGTTTTTCCTCGTGTTCAGGTGGAACTGCTTGTGTTTTTATTTACGGTGTACTGCTTATGAGAAGGTTCAAGAAGCATAAGCTTCCAAATTGTTTATAAATTTATAGTTTAGCATGAAAAAAAGGCCACTGTATCGGTGATGAAGATTAATGACAGAAGATGAATGTCAGAAGATGAATGTCATGGAATAGGTGGACCTAATGTCTAGCCCTCCCAAATGATGAAGCCAGCTTATCTGGAAGAAACAGAGCCTTTGATATTACCAGGAAACTGAATTTTAAAATAGCATCTAGGGGGAGTTAAGTCAATTAAATTTATCTTTTTGAAAGTTATCCAGGAAGTATCCTCCTAAGAATACTACAAAAAAAGGCACTTTTTTAAAGAATTTTCAAAGAAACACCTCTCTGTTCTTCAAAAACTAGCCCAAAAAATAGGTATATTTGCAATGAATCAAAAATCCATGAGCACCAACAAACAAATAATACATTAAAACATTGAAATGTGAAATCTATGCAAGAGATTACTAATTTAAATAACCAAGAAACTGCTCATCAGTTAAAATAAACCCTCTATCATAAAATACTTGAAACAATTTGATATTCATTCAATTCACTTCTAAACATATACATTCATATGAAAAAACCTCTTGTATTCAATTTTGGAATGGAAACTAATGCCCTTTGAGAACACAGAAAACAAGTCACTCCTCCTATCATGCCCTCCATTCGTTTTTGACAGGTCATTGATGACTTCATCAATATTACTTGTGAAAAAACATTTTTTTTCAATTTCAAATATTTAAAGGTAGGACTAGACCTTTCAGACTCCAGCTGCTTGAACTGTGTCTATAAAGCAGGTTTACTCTGTCAGAAATTTCAAGAGACTGTGATGTTAACTCAATTCAAAGTAGCCCTTCTTTTGCTACATGTGAAAAAACTTGTGCTGTGCAGGATGCAATGGGACAGCCCAAAAAGCCTGGACACAGTGTGCACTGGGCTTGTTTCCTTCAAATTCCATTTCTCTCCAACATTTCAAACAAACAGAGGAAAATCTCACAAGACAGTGCTCTTGGTATAAGGCTGCAAGGGATGGTAGGAGAATTTTCACCTGTCCTCCTCTGATAGGAAAGGGCTGAAACAGTAGCCCTGCTTCAATGCAAGAGGGGCTAGAACACAACTGATTGCTCTATTTTGTAACATTACAGGCATTTCCAGAGTTAAAGAGACAGTCATTTCTACTCAGGACTTTAAAACTCATAGCCAGTTGTACCACTGTGACAATGCATACATGAGATAGGACTATCACAGCTAAATCACAGCAGCAAAAAAATTCCCCAAATGCATGTAGAAAAAAAAACAGGTAAAGAACAAGTTTTGAAAGAAAAATGGGAAACTATTGTGCAATACAAAAAAAAAAAAAAAAAGCATTTCTATGGAAAGAGGTATCTAAGCATTCCAGTATCTGTGCCAGTGCAACACATAGAAATTTTATTGCATGTCTTAAGAAGCAGAAACACAATAAATCTGAAATTTACTCAACATCTTGGTGACCACATCTGGAGTGCTGTGTCCATTGTGGTCTATGCAGCACAGGAGAGACAGGAAGCTCCTGGAGCAGCTCTAGTGGGGGCTACAGAGATGATGAAGGGATGGAGCATCTCTCTTATGGGGAAAGGCTGAGAGAGCTGGGGCTGTTCAGCCTTGTCATGAGATGACTGACAGGGGACCTCACTAGTGTCTGTCAGTGCCTGCAGGGAGGGCTCAGAGCAGGGCCCAGGCTCTGCTCAGTGGTGCCCAGCAATGGGACAAGGGGCAATGGGCAGGAATTGATGCTCAGGATGTTCCATCTGAATATGAGGAAGAGCTTCCTTACTGTGCAGTGACTGGGCACTGGAACAGATCACAGAGAGGGTGTGGAGTCTCCCTCTCTGGAGATATTCCAGACCCATCTGGGATATTCCAGACCCATTGTACAATCCTGTGCCATGTGCTCTGGGATGAACCTGCTTGAGCAGGAGATGGGACCAAATGACCCACTGTGGTCCTTTCCAAACTGACCCATTCTGGGATTTCTTTTTTGAATTTCAAGCACAAAGAGACTGTTTCTGTGTTCCTGAAAATTTCCAACTCCAGTGACATACTAAAGGTGTAAGAGTAAAAAGTAGTCTTTATAAAAGGCCAAACAAAAATTACTACCCATATATCTTTTTTGTTCACTTCTACTATTTGGGCAGAATTCATCTAACATACCCTGCCTATGTTTAAAGAAATATCTAAACCCAGAATGAGCCACCTCAGTTGAAATTTTATCTTCACTGATTCTTCAGAGCCTACAGATTAGTCAATCTGGAAACATGCACTTGAAAATACATCATGTAACTAAAATGTACCATGGTCTTTTCTTCTCCTAGGATGGCAGCTCAGAAATATACACTTTAACGAAACTCAGAACCTGCAGAGGACAATTTTTCTGCAATATTTAAAAAATATCTTGCTACCCTCTTTTTTTTTCTTTTTTTTTGTACTTATCCTTAATGAATTTTAGTCAGTCTTTCAAAACACATGGATGAGTGTACAGTCTACATTTAATATACGTAAAACATATGCTGTCATTCTTCAGCTGCTATAACAAATACAGGAAAAGTGAAAATAGATTCTTTCAAATTAATAAAAAATAAACTTCTCCCTCCAAGACAATTCTTGCCCCCTCAGTAAATATACTTGTGTAACTAAAAGCCACTTTCTTGTCACAGAACTCTGAAAATTCTCTCTGAAAATTTTGAAATATGTAGTTTATTTTATCCTGATATATGAGACCACTCGGGTTTAGGTATGTCTCCAAGACACACCGTTCTCAAGCACAGCAGCTGATATTTGAAATGCACTCCTTTACAAAGGTTGTTGAGATTCATCCACTCAAAGAAAACACATTTCTTGCATGACTGCTGAATACCACTGTTGATCAAAGACTGAGAATACATTAAAAACCAGTTCTGCTATGAAAACTTAGGTAGGTTAATACCTCTTTAGAGAAGTATTCAAGAAAAAAATAGGAAGAAGAAGAATGAAGCAATATATTGGTCTAATATGAAAGAAAATTGTAAATGATACCGTGTCTTTACACATTATCTTAGAAAATTAGGTCTCAGTTTTGATAATGCATGTTTTTACTTTTGCCAAGCAGAATTCCTATGCACTGATCACTGTCCCATATAGTCAGAACAAAGATATTATGTTCTGGAAAATGAGACTTCCCTGGCCTTTCAAATACCAGAATTTATCAGTGTGTTTGAAACAGTCTCCTCAGCTTTCCCCCATTTCCCCAGACAACATGAGCACTCACATGGGTAACTCCCTGGACAATGTTCCTGACCCAACAGTGCATCTAAGACTTTCAGGAAGGATGGGCACTTGGTAATTATGCTTTCTCAAATCGGTGATGGTATTTAGGATGGGTTCTGGGACATTGCCCTACAAAATTATACCCTCATTCCCAAGGATCACTGAACTCAGAAGGGGCCTCTGAGACACAACTTCAACCCATAAAACACTCTTAGCTCTTGAACACATTTAAAACAGACCCTGAAGCTTCTTACACATGGGTACATTTGCTAAGCTGCCCTAAAAGGCCAGCCACAACCTGAGGTATAAACACTGTGACATTCTTTCCCCATTTCAAAATTTACAAAATCTGCCTTTTGTGTTAAAACCGGTCAGCGGTAAAGTTTCACATCCTACTCAGATGAAAGATAGAAGAGCGTTTTTTCACTGCCACAACAGCTCCTCTTTGAACACTTCAACACACATTAATAACACAATAAGTTAGGTGACTGCTTAACTACATCCACAAATAGCTTTTTCAAGTGGGAAGTTGAAAGGAAGATCCTTAGGAAGTTGAGGGGGCAAGCATGGGACCAGCAGTCAGTAAAAACAAAGTCTGGCTGGATCCTTCCAAGCCTTGTTAGGTGCTAATCTGCCTAAGTTTCCTCATTAGAAGAGCCAGGAAGCTCAAATGCAGCCTGCTTGTGGAGGATCAGCACATGACATAAAAGTTGACAGGGACCAAATTGAAAAGCAATACTGAGAGATCACAGTTACATCACTATGAGCATATCTTTAAATAAACACAGTAACAACAGTTACAGGTAAGATGACATAAGAGCTATGTTATTTTATCAAAATGCCTCCAATATTTTCTTTTAAAGGTTATGTATGGCCTCCAATCAAAGGTGATTCTACAAGAGTCAGGAGGGTGCATTTCAATCATTCGTTATTCAGACTGTTTCTGTTGTTCAACAGTGCATCCCCTTGACAGGCAGCTCCCCCAACTCTCTTACATAACAGGCACAGACACTCTGATCTAATCACTGCCATGAAAGGGAGCAATGACAGGAGACTGAAAACACAGAATATTTTTTGTTTTCTTTTGTGTATATCAAAGGACTGGATAATTTAGTACATTTGATGATCGTGTCCCATTCCCCCAAGATTTTTATAACCAGAGAACTCAGGCTATTCAGCGATTTATTTTAAAAATTCCTTCTACAGTTTCACTTTAATATCTATTGTACTTTGCTGAACATTGAAGGAATAAGCATTTTAAGACTGACATTTATTTAAAAAGAACAAGCACCAAAATCTCTCAGAGCACAATGATTTTACTCCTCTCCAAATAATGCAATGATGTTTGCAAATGTATTTGTGGTGAGCACTTCCAGGATACTACATTTCCATCAGAAATTTTCATGTAATTAGACTTTATCAATCTCACAGCACCAAAGGATATGTTGGAAGGGATCACAGTGGATCCTTTGGTCTCAGTTCCTTGCTCAAGCAGGATCATCCCAGAGCACATGGCACAGCAATGCAACCAGATGGGAGATTCCACATTCTCTCTGGGTGATCTGTTCCAGTGCCTGGTCACTGCACAAAAAGGAATTTCTTCTTCATGTTCAGGTGAAACTTCCTGTGCATCAATTCCTGCCCATTGCCCCTTGTCCCATTGCTGGGCACCACTGAGCAGAGCCTGGTCCCTGCTCTGAGCCCTCCCTGCAGGCACTGACAGGCACTGATGAAGTTCCCTCTCACTTGTCTCTTCTCGAGGCTGAACAGCCCCAGCTCCCTCAGCCTTTCCACATAAGAGAGATGCTCCATCCCTTCATCATCTGTGTAACCTCCACTGAAGCTGCTCCAGGAGCTCCATGTCTCTCTAGTCCTGAGGATCCCAGATCTCATCAGGCTGCAATCTCTTTGATTCCCCGGTGCCTTCCTAGACACAGGCGTTCACCTGTAAAAGATGCACAGCATCTCCACAACCACACCACCTTCACTCCTTGGACACATAACTGTCCAAAGGTGTCTCTTCAAAACATTTTATAGATAAGCACCAATAGAAGAAAATAAGCACAGAAATTGGCAGCAAATCATAAAGCGAGTTCATGTCAAAAGACCTGCAAAAATACAAGTGTATTTCCCTGCCTCAGTTTGCATACCAATTCTGATCCTCCGGTGCAAGTCATGTAAGTCAGAGCCCTGGACCTTGGACAGATGTCACTCTATGAAGCATTGGACTTCTCTTCTAATTAGAGAATTTAAGTAGCTTTTGTAGGCTCCACAATGAAGAGAATTAAAAGGGTACCAAGATCAGCACATAACTACATTGTCAAAATGAAAAGTGTCACAAGATTCCATTTACTGTTGGTCAGCAGCACCTCTCCGGTTATTAAGCAATGTATTCTGACCATTAGCACCACCTGAAATCTGTCAGTAATGTCCAGTGCAAGTTAGGTACGTTATGCAAAGTATCTTAAAGCTAGAATACATATACACCTAACCATATCTCGTTTTCCTTTTAAAAGATGGCTGTGAATCCTTCCAGCTAACCTGCCAAAATTCAGGAAATTCTGTACACAAGAGAGATCACAGCTTCTTGCCTGCTTGATTTTCAAGTTTGGGCCTGAAATAGGAACTAGAAAGGGCAATACCCATCTTTTTCTCCAAAGGACATTTCTTTTTAATAGACAGTTAATATTAGACTGTCCCCTGTAGTTATCTCTATGCCAGATTTTGTTCTGACACCTCCTGTGAGTTTAGCTTAGTATGAAAACAGAAGACAGAGATGGCAGAAAACAAACTGCACAGTCAAAATGCAGTTTGCAGGCTGACACCCAGACACAGAACCTCTAACACCAGGAGAGATCTGGTGCATAAACACTTTCCCTAGGCTGTTACAATAACATTACAAACCAAAAGGTTTATGCAATGCTTTCTTCAGCTGACATTTAAAGCACTGTCTCATTTAATTTATGCTGCCCCCTCTGTATTTATCCTCCTCAGAAGAATGTTTGGGTGGCTCAGAATTGTCAGGACTAGAGAGTCATTGTACAGAGGCAGAACAATAAAAAAAATTTATTCCTGGATTTACTGTATATAATTAAGACTTTAAAATATGTGCCCAACACAAAAGCTATGCAAGCAGCTGACTCTGACATACAGAGTAAGTTCTTAAATGTGTAAAAGCACATTCTACACATCCACACAGAATCTGTAACGTTTCAAGCCCTTATCCAATCCTAATTTTATCTGTGTCACCTACACTGAATGTAAATCAGAAAGATAGGATATTTCCAAACATGCTTAACTATACTGTAAAGGAATGCAAGGGCTAGACTTGCTTACCATCACTTCAAACTGTAAACAGAAGTAATCCCTCCTGCTCATTAGAAAATCTGAACCGCATTCAGGCTCTCCTGTGGGTAGCAGGGAAATGCAAGCCAAACATTTCCTGCTCCAGTACTTGATTATAGACCTGAACTGAAGTGTGAAATACTGTAAATTTCCAGTAACTAGATTGAAATAAGGTTGTTTCTCAAGGTACACTTCTGTGTGCTGCTTTTATGCTGCCACTGTTGGCAGTGGCCAAACTCCAGCGGACAGGATCGAAAAATCAAGATGCAGCTTTCTCCTGATCTTACACAGACGAACTTCTCAATAACTTCAGTGATATTATCTGATATTATCTGTACAGTTTCAGCATCAAGCTCTTCAGCAGCAGCACATATAATTGGGCACTTCCTGAGAAGTCAAACATTTTTCCTTCATCCTATCCCATGCTTGAGCATTTCTTTAGAATCCTTTTGACAATTACTGGGAAAATTCTCAGCTGTGGGGGTTAATGGAGATGGGGTTTATGTACTTCATTATTTTTCTAACTGTCTTTTCATAATTGCACATCATTGCTCATTTTTAATGACATTTCAAGAGTCTTAATTTCTTTTAAAATATTATAGATACTGAAAATTCGTTTTTAATGCTATGGGTTTGCCTTCCAGCCCCTGTGCTATGATGAATTATACATAAAACTAATCCAAGTGTTGTACCTAGTTTTCCAAACTGGCTACTGGGAGGCACTCATTTTATTGATGAAATAAGATTATTTCTTCTTTACTCAAACTGCTGAAGTGCAATAAAAAATATGGAAATAAACTATGAAATGGAGTTTTCATTTTGTTAGAATTTATTTTTGCTGGAAGGTTGAGGGAATGGGGACACTTATGACTTTTTCCAGAAATTTCAGTGTCAAGTAGAAGAATTGTCACCAAAAATGACTCTGCTTTTAATTCTGTGCTGCTAACCAAAGTGCTTTGACTGCATAAGTGTATTCTCTACATTGCATATGAATTGTGGTACTAATCTCAGGAGCCCTAGGCAAATAATACAATGCACAACAGTGTTTTTTTATCTAATAAAAGCTGTTTTCAGCTGTATGGATATATTAGGTACTGCCAGTCTTCAGTAAGCAATACATTTTGGAAATGCATTTAGGTGGCATAAATAAGTTCAGAGTTAATGTAAACAGCTGCAGATATCCCACGTTGCTTTGTTATCCTAGAAACCTGGGGAAAATGCTTTATTATTTTGGTTGAGAGCACTGGTCTTGACAGCTCTGCATGTTTCTCCCCTAAAACACACACGATAAAAGTCACAGATAAAAGCTTTCACTGCAACAGCTCCTGGATTTTTGTCATTTCCACAAGCATAATACTTATAACCATCAAATTTTTACTGTTCATCTAGCTGAGCACTGAATTCAGTCCCAGAAATTAAGCAAATTCACCTGTATCAGAAAGGACTACAAGAGCAGCTTACCTTACATAAAGATAGGCTGTTTAGAAGCTCCAAGAATTTAATAAAAGAGGGATATCCCTGGGAATGGTCATAAGTGCCTCTCACTTCCCTATAGATAGCAGTGACTACTGCTTAAGGTTGCTGCCTAAGGGCAAAATCTACACACAACCTGATTCAAACCTTGTAATTTATACTTTCTGTCCTTCACAGGTAAAAAGCTGCCCGCAGCTGTCTGACTTAAGTCATGGAGATACCACTGAAGTTCAAAGACACTCTGAGGGTTATGATTCAGCGTTTAATACAAACCTGACCTTGAAAGTACCGGTAAGAATTTCCATTAATATCTATGGGAATTACATATGCATGCCGTGGAGACCATGAGGCTCTAAATGCTTTTATTGCATGATTTAGAATCCCCTTAAACTGGGTATCATGGTATTTTAGGGCCTAATTCCTCCTGCCTCATCCAGCCAAAACTCACATGAGGAAGAAAGGTCTGGATCCATAAAGCATACTGAATTAAAGCCCATAAAAGAAACCAATTGCTTACCAGAGTGATTAAATTCAGATATGGTTCCACAGGGAAAATAAGAAGCTTCTTTGCAAAAAATTCACTGCCAATAGTAGCTAAAATTCCCTTTAGAGATAGTCACACTTTTCTTGAAGTATTTCTAACAGACAGTGAGGGAGTCATGAAACTTAATGCTTTCTTTCCTTTTCATATGTCAACCTCTTCCCTCCTCCCCAGCTCTTCTCACTGTACTTTTTATTCTTTGAGACAGAGAACACAAACACACACAAAGTATTAGACAGGTCTATTCTTCGATTTTCATCTTTTTTATAATCTGCTCCTCTTCCCCATAAAAGTCCTTGTCAACAAACAGTATTTTCTCTATAATACAGTTCTATTTTACAGCCAAAGGTTTGACAAAATGAGAGAAGCATCACTATTGTGTTTTCCCTGTATTAGTGCATGATGGGCCGGCATCACCTATTGCAGGATACAGTTGTGAAGGTATCCGAAAGACTGCAATTTTTCCTCACAAAACAGAAGAATTATAGAAACTTCTATTTTGACTTTAAAAGTTTAAGAAACCCGAACCTCTAAAATTTAAAAGAGAGCATTCATTTTCCTGAAAATAATGTTAAACTATCATTTCAAATGAAAAAGTTATACTAGGAAATAGAGTTTTACTGTTGGGCATTTTATATCAACCACAAGTATTTTATCTGTTTCTATTTTGTCCTTTTCAAACAGACCTGAGTTAAGAGAAGACCTAATTAATTTTCTCTTAGAAATGGCACATTTCCATCATCTTTCAACTTTTTTTGGCCTTCAATATGACATTTGAAGGTTCTAGGAACATCTTTATCCTTTACAACATATCCTAAATGATTCATTTCCATAGAATCATATTCCCAACATCAATTTTTGTTACACATACAGCACAAGAAGCTCTTTTCATTGCATGCCATGGATTAATGAAATTGATTAGATTTTAAACTGATTCATCATTGTACTCCTAACTGACTGGAAGTCATGATGTTGGAATTAAAAAGAAGCCTTTTCTAAGAAGTCCAATAAAAATGGTCAAGACTAAGAAAGACTAAGACTGTGAAAATCTTATTTCTAGACCTAGGTGTCTGCAGTAATACTAAGCCAAAAAGGAGTGCAAAAAATGGAAAAGGACAAAAACACATATCAATATTCAGGAAGAAAAAAGAAAGGTATGAATTCATTTCCATTCCACTTTAAAGGACTGGTACACTCAGATTTTGACCAACACCTACCCTCTAAGGAGCCACAGAAATTCATGAACCTGACAGAAATCCTGTATCTCAAAATCCTTCAAGGCAATTAGTAAATACTAACTGGGGAATCTGATGATTCTAAAGATCAGCAAAAGAAAAACTAACAAAAAAACTGCAAGCACTTCCCAGATCACAAAGAAAAGCCAGAAAGTTCCAAATTGGAAACAATCTTCAAATGACTATACATTCCTTTATGTTGTTAATATAAAAGCATGTTCCACATGAGCTTTCTGTGGTACATATATCATTCCTTTAGAGCCCCACCAAACTGGGGAGTAGCTGTTATACTCTTAGGAACAATAACATGGAACAAAATTGTATGTCTCATCCAGTCAATTGTCATTAATAAACAAATGGAGGCTTACTGCAAAACAGTATTTAGCTCTTTTTGTAACTGGGTCTCCTATTCAATCTATCATAGCAGAAGTTTGGCAGTGAACTGCCTGCAATCAGTGTGAACTCTCAACAATGCCAAAACCCTGCAGCTGACTCTTCATGCTACTTGATGCACAGGAGTTGCCCTCCCAGAGCTTAGAATGCTTACTTTGTGTATTAATTTTTAGTCAGTGGATACTAGGACATGGGTATTGTCACTTCTCCTGAAGGCTCTAATGGGAGGAGAAAGCCTCTAGTGTCTCTGCTGCAAATCACCCTGTATTCCATGGCAGCTGAAATCATTCCAGCAAATACAAAACACATCCCCACCCCTGCCAGCAACACACACCTGTGGGGCTAATTAACCAACTGCTAGTGCCACTAGGGTATCCAACTCCTTCTCCACAGAGCTGTTACCCATCCATCCATCCATCCATCCATCCATCCATCCATCCATCCATCCATCCATCCATCCATCCGTTGGCGTTCAGGGGCACATAATCACGGAATGATTATATGCAGGTGCTTTAATTAAAAAGCTCTGAGGTCAGGGGTGCACAGACCCAAATCTGACCTGCCATGGTTTTGAGCCAAACATGTTTTATATTCTATCATTATATAACTTACATATTAATTATTAAACTTACATTGTTCTGTTGTTTACATTAATTCCATCTAAGCATGGATTTCTTGTGATCCCCCTCAAACCCTTAGCACAGTTTCTCATGATTCTTTAAACAACAATTATATCTAATCACCTCTAACAATCATATCATTTATCATATACTGATTATACTGGTACAGTTTCACATGATCTAGCAAACACAAGGCCTAACATTTCCCAGGGCCTACCTTTAACAAATTCCCAGGGCCTACTAAGCCTAACTTTCTTTCTATCTTCCCAAATTTTCTATGATTTTAAAAGCTTTTACTATCACATCCATCCATCCATCCATCCATCCATCCATCCATCCATCCATCCATCCATCCATCCATCCATCCATCCATCCATCCCCTAGTTTGTAAACCAGGGATTGCCCCAACTCATGTGCAGGGCATTGCACTTGACCTTGTTGGATCTCCTGAGGCTCACATGGGACCATTTCTCGAGCCTGCGCAGTAAAATCATGCTGGATGGAATCCCTTCCCTACATGGTAACCATCATGCAACTTCATGTCATTTATAAATGGGGTGAGTTTTCAATCTAAGTGTCGGTGTCCCCCAAAAAGGTTACAAAAGTAGAGGAGAGTCCCTTCGGACTGAGGGAATGAGATCTTCAGACATAAATGAAGAAATTCTGGAGAGGGAAGAGCAGAAGGCCAGGACAGAGAATTCTGGAATATGCTATAAAACAAAAAAAAAAAGATTATGCAGTGAGCATGGCTGATCAGAAAATTAAGCTGTTGGGATTAATGGCTGAATTCCTAGGGCTGCTGGCCATCCTAATGCATCATTCCTGGTATTTGTGGGCTTGTCTCCAGGTTATGATCATCCCTAACATTTGCTCCATGGAAAGAGGTAAAAGGCTAAAATCAGAGACATCTGCTGCAATCATTGAGTACTCTGTTTGCTAAATCCAACAAGAGCAAAAGCCTGGAATAGCTCAGCTGCTCTCTTTCTGTCATAATTAGGAAATAGAACTTGATTTCATGGAAGAACAAAACAGGGACAGGGAGACAACAAAATGCAAGTCTCCAATAGGAGCTAAGTTCAGGAAGTTCTGGTTTCTTTTTTCCAGAAAACAGTTTACAAGGTGGGAAAAAAGCATGTCAATATGTCTCAATTTAATTTTTTGAAAAAAGGCAGACTTGAAGTGGTTTATTTACCTCTGACCTGAGAAGTTAAGGGTATTTTTGGTCTTATTTTACCTAAATTCAGTTATCTACGCACCTTTTTCACTGTGATTATGACAGAAAAGAACCCCACATTCTCCAATTTGGAACCAATATTTTCCCCCCTTTTCAGATGCATTCTATTATTCCAAAAATGAAAAAACTGCTAAATCAGGTCTTCAGAGTAGTACCATACATGAAATAGTTTTTTTAAAAAGTAGTCATCCATGATAAAATTCCAAAACAAGTTTATAAAAGAGACTTTCAGGCCTGAAATGTTTGAATGGTATTTCTTTTATTCCCAAGAGTCTTATCAGTAGCACACACAAATAAGCTTTTACCAGGGTGTACTTCCATCACTTTCCTTCAAAAGGTGGAAACATTTTTTTCCTCTTTGTTTTGTCTGTTTGAATGGGTTTTTTTCTTCTGTCTCTTACTACTCATACAGAACTTTAAATAGCAACAGGTCTACTTTTTTAAAATTTGCCTGATGGGAAGCATGGTATTAATTAAAACACAGGAACAATCAGTTGTCAGGGGGATGGGAGAGAACTCGAGCACACATATAAACACTTGAAACTCAAGTTTTCTGTTGGGAGCAAGATAAGAGTTCTCAACCCGAACCTGGGGGAAAGGACGTGCTGTTCCTCCAGATGTTCAATTAAACATCACACACTGAGGCAGGAAAATTAGATAGAAGGTGATCTCTCTCTAAGCAAATGAGTTCAGATGATGAGACCTTTGCTTCCCTTGACAGATTGAAAAAATTCCTAAGAGATGCTTTCAAAACGTTTTTAGGAATTTCCATGTGCTCCAGATTACAGAAGCAAAGATAAACAGACAGCCAAGAAAAAAAAGATTACCACAGTTATTTCTGCCTTTTTATTAAAAGAAAGGTCCTAATACCCCAGTTTCTTCTGGGGCTGGACTATTGAGTAGATCATTTAAAAATTTAGGATAAAATAAGCCCCACAAATGGAAGACACTCTTTCATGTGCTGGCATGAAGGAAAAGTTATAAAAGTAGTGAGAACTTCCAAATAAAATTATTTCAGTGAGACTGGACTGTGAACAGCATCCACAGATACTTTACAAATACAAAAATAACCCATATCCGGTCTCAAAAATAACTGTAGTTTCATTATTAAAAAAAAGGCAAAAATAAAAAACTAAAACAAATACTACACCAAGACAAACCAAAAAACAACCCCTCTAAAACTACACTAAGCAAACAAAACCAAAATTTCAACATTACAACAGTTAGTATCTTTCTAAAAACAGAATACAAGAGCAATAGCTGCCAAAACCATGTGTCTTATAATTGCATCTTAAGTTTCCTAGGAGCTTCAATAAACAACAAAATATCTATGGAAAATGTTATTGAAGAGGGTAGTTAGACACCTGAAAGACTTCAGCTGAAATATAGTCTTGTTTAGTAAATAAAAAAGAAGTATTAAAAACTGAAAGATAGGAGATCAGGCAATGGCACAACCTTCTCAGTTTAAATTTCTTTAAACTGAATCTGCAGAGTTTCTCTTTCCCTGTGAATCAGGACTGAGGTGCTTTTCAGACATGATCTCAATAAATTGAATGTGCATTACCAACATCTGCTGGGAGGGACTGTCACACTCAAAATCTCAATATGGGTAAAAGTAAGCACGCTACACATATGGAGCCAAGAATTTTTTATCAGCCTAGTGAATGTTTTGACATTCAGTTGGGCCAAATAATCAAATACAGAAAATTCACAGTGGTTGAAAATGTTACATGTATACTTATGTATGATTGTATTAAAAAAGGCATTCCTAGTCCTTCCTTTCTCTGGTGTGCCTGTGTTCCCAAAGCCTGTGTGGGTCCGATGGCGTTCCCCAAGCAGAGAGCTGGGGAATGTCCCTTGTCGCAGACATATTTTCTGAAAAAACCTATGCTAGGATTTTTTTCTCCTGAGAAGCTGAGAAGCCTCAGAGGAAAAGAAAAACAGTAATTATCTGCTGCTGTGGAATGCAACAGGTGCATCTGTGATTGGTCTCATGTGGTTGTTTTTAATTAATGGCCAGTCACAGTCCAGCTATCTTGGACTCTGGTCAGCCAGAAGATTCTGTTTTCATTCCATTCTCTTCCTTGCTTTGCTAGCCTTCTGATGAAATACTTTCTTCTATTCTTTTAGTATAGTTGTAGTACATAATTTTCTTTTCATATAATATATATAATAAAATAATAAATAATCCTTCTGAAACATGGAGTCAAGATTCTCATCTCTTCTCTCATGCGGGGACCCCTGTGAACACCACCACAGTCACGGACACATCAATGTCCTCAGCTCTCTCTTTGGGGCAGATGGAATGCTGGTGGTGGCATCCTTTCCTGGTCAGAGCCAGCTCAGGATCCTTTGCATACATTTGCATACTACGGCCTTCTCCCTTCTGCCAGGGAAGAGGTGGAAGCTCCCCCGCAGCCACCCAACATCCCTGGGGCTGTCAGCCCCTTCCCCAGGGGCATTCCCAGGGGTAAACTAAGGCAGTCTGGGCAAGGGCAGCCCAGTCCCCCCTGGGACCCAGCACAGCCCAATTCCTGCCCTGACAGCATTTACACGTGAACATGATCTAGCTCTTTCCAGGTACATGTAGCCACCTGCTTTAATAGATTTATTCTCCAGCTGTCCTCCAGCATGATTCATCTGCTAAATAAAGAGATTGGCACCATTTGGAATTTGTGCTAGACATGGCTAGCTGGGGAGCTATAATTCATATTTTACTTTCTGAACTCATTTCAGTGCCTGCTTGCCAGAAGTTACTCAGGATTATCTGTCTCTCACTTTCACCCAGTTCAGTAAGAGTCTTAATCAGGATAAGACTCATTTGCTTCAATAGGATTTACTGCTTAAATTAGGCAGATGCTTAAGACTCTAATTCAGCAAGGTGTTTAATCATTATAGCCTGCCTGTCAAAACAGTAATCCCAATGGGAACAGTGATTTAACACTTATTTAAACTCTTAAATATATATTTAATTATTTTTTTTAGTACTGTTCAGAATACAAAGGAACATAAGCACATGCTTAAACTCATATACTACATGCTTTGATGCATGGATTTCATATTCTTTGAAATACCACATTAACAAGTCAGGAGAAAGATTTACAAATTCTTCTATTCTTTTTTCTTGATAGTCTCACCAGGAAATCCATTATACATATATACAAAAGCTTCAGTTAAAGGGGAAAAAATCCTCAATTTTTTATTAATAATAGAAGAGTTATTTGACTAGCATTTTGGCAAAGAATATGAGCCCTTTACGCTGTTATGCAGGTGTTCATAAAATAGGTGAAAATGAAAACTTGGAAAGGCTATAAAATGTTATTACCATAATGAACGTACTTGAACAGAAAGTCAGCTCAAAGTTATCAAAACTTCGAAGAACTGCACAACTATACCAATACCTCCTTTTAATGAAAGTATTTATAGGAGGAGAAAAATTACCACTCAATCAGTATCTATCATAGCCCTCATGATAAAAGTTTTAACTCTTTTTCTTACTCAAAACACTTTTATTTAATGTTAGTATGTGAGGGAAAGGACTGATCAACAGGCTTCTGGGCATTCATTCTTCCTTCTGCTTTGTTTGCTTATATGAATGCTCAACTGCTACTGGACATCACACCAAAACATCTCACTGACATCACTGTATACAAACTCCAGGTCCAATAAGTTTGAATGTAAAATTTATTAATTATCTGTTTATGAGATAACATAGAATCATTACAACATGGGGAAAGGGTACAGGAATATTCTTAGTCATGTTCTACATGCCTTTCTGAATAGTGACTTGAGCAGTTTCCCAAACGAAGATAAACTCCCAAACTGGATGTGAGGCCAGCAAGACTTGCTTCAATAAACAAGCCCTAGCTGTCTAACAAGCCTAACAAGGTAACAGTCCCTCAAGGTAACAACAAAATTATCTGGAACCCAATAACCTGAGAGTTCACTTGCTTTTTTAGAGATACTGCCACACTGAGATCAAGGAATACAAAATAGCTGCTTTCAGAATAAACAAGATATAGGGCTGGAACAGTCTCTGGGGCACCTTAGTTAAGAAGTAGAACTATGTTCAGTGAAACCTCCTTTTATACGCATATTTTTACCTAACTTTATTAAAACTGCTGAGTAGCACATGGTCTGCAGTAGCAAAGTTGGAGGATTTTTTTTCCATTTGTAACCTACAATAAATATGACTGAAGATACGATTTGAAAATGAGGACTACTTTTCAAAGTTACCTAAGCAGAATTTATACAAATTAGGTTTTTGAGAAGAAAATGATCAGAAGAGCAGCAATAAAGATAAACTCTCTCCTTAATGGCAGGTCTGAAGATGTGTATTTACTGTAATGACACAAGATAAGTATATATATTTATCAGAATACAACATGACAGCAATAGTACCTATTACCTTGCACTGTGGAATTACTACACTTTCCAATAAAATTCCTGCTGGGATGCCATAGCTCAATAGTATGTAGACTTGCATCAACTACTTTCTTAAGGAAAAAAAGAAGATTTCTTTTTTCCTTAAGGAAAAGGACTCCTTTCCTTATAAAACCATGTGCAACTTAAAATTTGAAAAGTATTCAGCTCACAGATTTTTTTTACTTGAATCCCAAACAATAAGAATGAATGAATGAATGAATGGAGACATACCAAGTAAATGCATAATTTTTTCATGAGAAAACTGGGCTCTTAATAACCTTTTTTTAAAAAATCATTCTTTTGAGACATGTATGAACAATATCTACCAAAATGGGGCTGAGTAATGCAGCTTCCCAAGCCTTCATGCACTAAATGAGCACAAGAAAATGACAATAGCAAAGTTATTTGGTTTTGGCTCCTTCAAAGACTTGAATTAAAGCAGCAAATTTGAAACTACCACCTTAAACACAAGAGGTAAGGAAAGAATTCTTCTAAATTGATTTGCATCTCTTTTTTATCGAAAAAGAATGCTGAATCCTGTCAGGAAAAGCCCAAATTTTTTTTGTTTATGCATGCCAATGAATACTGACAGGTATAATTCATAGTCAGTTTGTAATTTATGCCTCCACCTGTAGACAGTGGTTGATTTAGAGTTTTTAAATTAAGTCAGCAAAGAAGGAGATATAGCATATGTTATTAGGTGCAGATGTTTTTATATTTTGATACTTAACCAATAAATTTTACAAGTAGCAAACCCATGAATTGATGGGGAAAAACAAAACAAAAAAAAACCCAGAATTTTTTCTTGTGAAAACTGGGCACTTAATAAGCAGATTTTTTTTAAATGATTTTTTGAGGCGTGTGTAAGCAATATCTAATGCAATTTATTCTTATTCTTTGGGAATACACACATTTGCTACTCCTCTCCATCAAAATCAAAGTAGACAGTAGCAGGACTAAAGCCATAATCTGTGAAGTAGTTTTCTTCAGGGTTCCATTTTATCTGCAGCACAGCATTGCAATAAATCAGCCTATGTACAACCAAGATGATCCCAAAAAGCTGTGCCTGAATTATTCTGAAGTTCAGAAGTTCAGCACTGAGATTTGAATGGCCCAGAATAATTTGGAAGTAACTACTCTTCACTTTTCCCTTCAGATAGTGCAATTTTATCTTATTTTCAGTTAATTTTCTGAAAAATGTTAAAATATCTCCATTAAATTTCTGAATTTTAAACAGCAAAGGTATAGAACATTTTTCATGTTTATGTCATTTCTAGGGTTTTTTTTAAAACCACATGAAAGTTTCTTGTACTTTGAACATTTTACATTGACATCCTATAATTTCATTTAAATAATATACCTCATATTCAGGTACAAGCTTTTAGTCCATTTCCTTTAAGAGTGATTCGCAGAGGTCTGAGGTTCAGTCCCTGCACACTTCCAGGAGAAATCTGTTTCTCTCAGATGTCCTGCTTTGAGTCCAAGCTTTGTTGAACTGTCTTATTTTTAGCCTTGCCAGACATTTAATTTTGACTAGTACTTTTAGTTGAACAAACCATTGCTTATCCCAGAAGAGGTTGGGGGAAGAGGAAAGAAAGGGAGAAGAAGACATCCACATTTGTATCTTCTCCACAGAGCCAGAATTCATTATGCCCTCATTTAAATGGGACTGTGATAGTCAGCCTGTCCATGGTACATGACTCGTCTTCCCTAATCAGCATTCCTCAGCTTGACACTAATGTGCCCTAACAAGGACAGCCAGAAGTTGTGTAAAAAAAAGAGATTTGGCAAAGAGCTGAAGTTGTCAATAAACTCTTACAAGTGACTCAAGGTCACTGTGTCAAATAACTCACTTCAGCTTGTGCAGAACTGCAAATTGACACGGGAAGACAAACAGTTTTTCAGAGCCCTGTCTCTGCCTGCTGCAAGACAGATTCCAGGCAGATTTCAAATTGGGTGTTTTGAAATCTAAACACTGAAGTATCACAGTTTCATCAGCTCTATCATTTCTGCCTATGGGCAAAGTAAATTGAAGGCTTCCAAGAAATGTTTCATTCAAAGCTAACATAAGTATGTGTTGTGCCACATAAACAGTATTTGGAAAGGTATAGCTGCTACCCCACTATGAAACGCAAATGAAAAGGCAGATTAAAAGTATAGAAAAGTGACATTGAATGTCAAGGACAAAACAACAATGTCATTTAGTCTGAAGACATGAGAAAGATACAAGTGGTCAAAATTTCAGAAATACATTACTTTTAGTTACACAAAAATGGTGCTCCCATTTTGGTGCTCCATCCAGATGGAACTTGGGTGTGGTTATTCATGAGGGAGAACTGGATATAATATGATTTAGATTAGATTTAACATTAAAAACTAGGTAGTTGAAATAAACTACAGATAGAGGAAAGAACGAGATAAGAAAATAAAAAATGGAAATAAAAACTTTAGCATAGAGTATCAGAGGAAACTTGTGTATAAATTGAGTAAAGCCTTTCTTAATTTATGAATTAAATATTATGTTAAAGTCAAAACTATTTATAAGGATACAGACTCAATAAAACTAGCATAATTAGGAATAATTTCTAGAAGTTATTCAGGACATTATGGACATACAGACCTTAACACAGAGTGTGTTTATTACTGCAATGATATTCCTGTCCATATTTCTTTGGCATAAACAACTGTATATATGTGATATATATTTCATTATTTATTTTATTTTTTTTAGTCAAACTATGAAAAGATGCAATGTTTCTAAAAATGCCAGGTGAATGACTCTGAGAAGGGAATGGGGGTTCACACCAATAGGCTGTTGATTTTGCCACTGGAAATTCTGCTGTGTGTATTGACACCTTCAAACACAGAAAAAAATTACAAATATCTGAGAAAAAAAAAGTGAGTTTTGCATTATACATTTTGCATTATGTTAAGAGTGAAGAGCCCAGGCTGTCGCTATTCCATTGAAGAACGATATCATCCACATTTGACAGAACAAAATACTGTAACTTTGTGCCTTGTAGATGAAATCATGTTACTGGATTCAGGAAATTGGGACCTACCTCCTGGGGCATTTGATGGAGTTAATAGCAGCTGTTTCATTGAAACAAGCATTTTGGAATGTAAAAAATATCCCACCATATTATAAGTAGTATTTGTACCTATTTTGCAACATAATAATAAATGAAGCAACAAACAAAGTTGGTTTTAAATACAAAAATAATTTGTAAAGAGATATTTTAAATAATCTGCATTATTTTTCTTTCTAAAAACCTGTTATTTCTAATTACAGAAGGAAAAAAAAAACAAAAAAAAACAACAAAGCCAACCTGCACTTATCTTGGATGAAAGAAAACAAACCAAACTCACAGCTGAAAAAGATCATTCAAAGTAATTTTTTCTGCTTTTTGTTTTATATATAATTTTTTGTATGCTTTCCAAAATGTCTAGTGGTTAAAAAAGATAACATTTTTATACTACAAGTCATCTTTAATCTCATGCTCTGTTTGTGTTATCCAGCTCAGCTCATCTAATACATGTAATTTGCTAAAACTCACTTTACTATAGAGCAATGTATATTATCAAAACCCATTAATCTAATATTTTTGAACAATTAATAGATATTCTTTTATATTGTACCCTTGATAAAGTCAAAAGGAAAAAGGTAAAACATTCATCAAATAAATCATTCATTAGACATTAGCCACCAAGTTCTAAGAGTTGAGGGCTGATATTTGTGTGTTTATGGTGACTTTCTAAGTGCACTGAAACTGAAAGTATCTCTGGAGACTCTTGAACTTAAAACACGAGTTTATGAATTTAGCAAACTGATGGGGGACTTTAAGACACATAGCTGGAGATGCTTGGCTTAGAGTTAATTACATATGTGTGTATTTTCCTTCTAAAATCATTTTCATTCTAATATTTTTCTTTCTGGAAGACTAAATTCTGGCCTGTTTAAAAAAAGTTGTAAAGCAAGTCACGCAAAAGCTCCTTTCTGCATTCTTTGATTTCAATGACATTTGAATATACCATTAGGAAAAGGGAATAGAAAATCTAGACTGCAGACAGCATTTGCCTTGAATTTCAGACTATACATTAAATACCTGGAATGATCTTAAACCAAACCCAGAGAGGAAAGCTTTGCCATTAAACTGCTGTATAAACATACATTTTCATTAAATCTTCCTCATACTGCAGATTAAAATTTACAGAAGTTGATTAGTAGCTAGTAAACACTTAGACTGTGCCAAAATGTTGCTGTGTGACCTCCGTGATGTGACTACCAATCAGGAGTTGTAAGTGAGAGCAAGCAGAAGCAGCATAAATAGCTCCGAGAAGACACGCTTGTGTTTATTTATGCAATCAGAGCTTCTCAAGTCTTTCTTCCTGATGAACTACTACTCAGCTGAGGGAAAAAAGAAAAAAAAAAACAGGTTATAGAGACAGTGTAGATTGCCTGCTGGAGTGATTACACACAGGGACCAAAGTTGCATGAGTAAAACATTAAACATAAGACAGCTTCAATATTATATTTTGAAAGAGTTCACAGCACAATTATGAAACCCAGAAAAGTAATTGATGATACAATCCTGTCAACATGCATTATGAATTAATATCAATAAATGTTTTCTCTTTATATTCTTGGAGGATTCATTTCTGTCTGTTAGATCAAAAACATTTTGTTAAAAAGTCCCATCCACCTCCATATGTATTAAGACACTGATGTCTCTTTATGAATCCCTCTACCTAGAGAGGAAATAGTTTGATATTTCAGAATTCAATTGTATTCAAGAAAATTATTTGTATCTTAGCCCACACTAGCACAAGAGGGTCCAATCAAAAATCTTTTTCAAATTGCATGTATAAGACATCAGAAGAGTAAGAGATCCTGTATTTCATATGCAGATAACAATAAAGCCCTGGTACCTTAGCAAGATCATTGATTTCAAAATATCCTTATATTTAGAATCATTATTTTTTTCTGAAAACTTCCTGAATTGGCAGCAGCTTTTGGGTGTGCCTGTTACAAAAATATTTTATGAAATAGGAGAGAAGGGTCAGTCAATTAAATTTAAGAACAGCAGGAATAAACAGCTCCTCTTAAAATCAGATGGAACATCCTTCAGCTCCAACACTTGACTATCAGATCCAGGTAGGAATTGGAGGAGCAAGCATAATACAAAAATAAGTTATTATATTTAACAATTTTAGTGGTATTTTTATTAATGAGGATTTTCTGTACTAATTGGGACTGTGTTCTTATGGCTGGACTATTAACAATACTCATATTGTGATTACATTTTATAATTTTCTGTTAGGTCAAAATTAAATTCTTGGTACTCCTTCTCCTGCATGTGATGTCTTTCTCTGTAACAACTTGTGATTTTGTACATGTCAGTTTATTTTCTTGAACTATATCCCAAAAGCTCAAATAAACTGCATGTACAATTGTTTTAAGTTCTGTGCATAGACATCAGAAAAGCTGGCAGTCCAAAGCGGCAGTCCTGTTAAATATGATATGACAAGCCAGGAAAAAAACATAAAGAAAACAAACAACTGTGTTGTATCTAGCAAATTGAGGGAAAAAAAAGAGATTAAAATAACTGCCTTGAAAGCATGTAATAAAACAAAACTGTAAGTTCTTCATCCTTATCCAGAGCTCTGTTGTTTCCTCCTTGTACTTTAAGATGATAGAGTCAAAATGTGACTTGGTGATGCTTTCTCACCTGTATCTTTTAATCTTTATTAAATACATAATTACTGTCCTTTTTGGATACAAGGCCAGTTTAAGAAGTTTTTACTTCATTGTCATAATAACTATTTTTTAATACATCATGGCATGAAAAACCACAATTACATTTTCCACAATCAAAAAAAAACAGGAGGACTAAGTTAGGTATGAAATTTGGGGTGCAAGGAGCAGAAGGCTTGCAAAATGTAACCCTTTTCAGGCAGTTGTCTGGATCTAGTTTGGCTTTGTTAGGACTATGTCCAGCACACACCATCAGCTTGATCTGCTTAGGGCACAAACCAGACCTCTTTATCCTGCTCATTTCAGTATCTTTTCAAGGGCTGACATCAAAAATTGGGATGGAGGAAAGCCTTGCCTCCAGACAGGCTGAGAACAAGCACCTGGAAAGCTGGTTTTGCACAGCTGCAGCCTTAAATGTACCCAATGTGAAGAGGAACAATCATCTGAAGTGCCCAGCATGTGGGGAAACAACTCTTCCAGTTTCAGCATGTGCAGTTCTGAGCGGTCATTTCAGAGGCTGGATCTTTCCTACCCACAGGATGTGTGGAGCCATTAAGAACCACCTTCCCTGCAATGTGAGCAAAGCCAAAGAACCTACCTTGGTATTCTCTAGAGTTCCTGCATCAAAGGTGTCAAAGTAACAGGTGGAAGAAAAGGAATTTGTGTTGATTAACTCATAGCTCAGAGAGAGCTAGACATGGACAAGCCTGCTACCAACTAAATCTAGAGTCCCCTTGTGAGAGTCTGTCCGAATTTTCCCTCATCTGCCTCACGATCGTCATTGGGGGACCACCGAAGAGAAGACCCCCTGTTTGAAAATCTCTGGCTTTGTAGGAGAAAGTTACACACGCCAAAGGCCCCGAGACCTGAGAGCACAGTGCCAAGTTATTGTTTTCACAGGTCTTCTTTGCTGTATGCTACACTGAGCCCAATGAGAAGGGAGCACCGTGCCCTGTTTGCAACAACAGCCTTGGAAGCTGTCCCACCTCTCGGCCTGGCTGACTTCTCCTGAGTTCAGGTGGTCTCCCACAGAAAACCCTCACCTGTTTTACAACCACCGTGACAGACAGACTGGGATGTAAGAAGCCACTCCATCAAGGACTGAGGCATGAAATCCCTATGTGAGAAGGCCCCTCTCCTCCTTCCAAGGACTGGCACTGAAACCCCAACCCGGGGAGGTGTGTGGGGGGAGGCAAGCTGACCAAAGCGAGATGTTTGCCTGCAGGATGTCACCACTGGACCACGAAAACAACGGCTCTTGTTTACTGCTGAGAACATGGACTACCTGTTACATCTATTCCTTATTGTATCTGTTCCCCCCCCTCACAATTTTCAATAGAATTATCATAATAAAAACCTCTGAGTTAGCTAGAGATTTTGAGATCTCCCGAACATAACAAGCGGATCCTCGACTGGACTGGACCAAAGGACTTTGTCTCTATGTTTGGTAGCTATATCCCCCTCTTTCTCTCTCTCTTTTTTCTCTCTTTCTCTATCTTTTTCTCTCCCTTAATCTCTCTATCACATTTTGCTGTGGTCATTCAATAAAGGTGCATTTGTTTTGATTATCACTGCAAACCCCATTGTACCATGTCGGTTTTTTGCACCCTGAGGTCATCCCTACGAACCATCACGACATCCATTCCCTAGGGAGGATCGTGACACTCCTTATCCATACAAAGATCAATCTAATGGCTGTGGCATCATATCATCCTCTCTTCATTAACATTAAATTACACACCAAGTCAACAAGCACTAATTTGGATCACAGAAGAAGAGGTCATTTTCTAGATGGGAGATGCAAAATTTAAAACAAATCCTAAAATGAACTTCGTTCTTATAGGAAGCAGCTCACTATCCAGCTTTTCTTTCTGCCTTCCTGCTCCATGATTTTCCTTCTTCATTTTCTTACATAAACAGAATACACATGGAATATAAATTCTTTTGTATCTCTGGCTAACATTTTGTTTACAATGAATTGCTATTTAAGCCATCAGGAATGTAATTAGGATAATAACTAACTAGGCAATAAAAACTTTTCTTCTTCCTCTATTCAGCCTCCCCTCCCTCCCCCACGTTTCTGCACAACTGGAGGATGTTAATTATCTTTAACAAAAGGTAAAAATTCTTCTAGTGAATGTTAAAAAAAACCCCAAACTACATGGTTTTAAATTAGCTGCTCTGTTAACTCTTGCATATCATTAAATTAATTTTAGCTTAGCAAATACAGCAGACTTAGCTCAAAATAAGTGTACATAGAAGTCTTAGGCAAGAGCTGCACTGAAAGACAGACCTATTTATAAGCTATGGATGAATACAGAGCACCAGTTGTGGGGTATCAGCACTTCACTTTCTCCACCAGCTTTGTTGCTCCAAGTGTGAGAGGAAGCTCAGACAGACTGCAGTACTTGGGAATGGAAGATATAAGAGAAAATCTGCATGGTGAATCAGTATTAATAGTGAAGATTGTTCATTATACTTTCTATTTCTGTAAAGCATAACAAAAAGCCTACTTCTAGGGTCCTTAAATGGGTTGGGTTCCACCACAAAAGCAAGGCTTTGATAAAATTGCCAGTGCAGTCAATTTGCCTCCCTTTGCTCTCTGTGGATTCCCCAGCATATCTGACATAGTCTTTCTAATTTTCGGTTTAATTGTAGGTGGCAAATTCTATGATGGCTATTTAACCATACCAGGGACTGAGTTAACTCAATTTACGTGTATAATGTTATGTCTTATAACAACCTAGCTGGGATTTTTCCTATTCCTATTTTCATCCCCATGCAACACTGAAAACCTCAGCACAGATGGTTCAGCTTTATAATACGGTAATTTAAAGTGTATTATCTCAGATGTTTTGGCAGTTCTGGATGGTCTGAGGAGGTTTTCTGGCAAAAGAAGTCAAGCTGGTACAATATTGTGATGAAAAGGAAGCAATTATGATGTTTATTTCTGATATATTTTGTAGCAAATGATGAATCAATCTTAATTCAGATGCAGATAGATATTTATCTCACTGAAGAAATTAAACTTCTAAGAAAAAAAGAGCAAAGCAAACAATCCATATCTATCTGTCTGTATCTAAAAAGTTGTTAGCCTTTGCTTTGAGAAAATGCAACCTCTTCATGCTATGGCAGAGTAACATGTGGTGGACCATAAAAATCAAGAGATGCTGTGTGTAGAGGCTGTGTGCAAGTCGTGTGCATCCATCCCAACTCAGATCTAACAAAACCTTAAATTATACTGCTATTATATTTTGAGCCTAACAAAAATAACTGATGAAATCCAAATGTATGGTATATCTTTACAACCTGGAATTTCTTTTAAAGTCAAGTATTACTCCTTGCAGAACTAAATGCAGCACTGTGTGATGGCAGTTTGTGTACAGTGACTCAAAGGAAGAACAGACTGCAGCTGAGATGGAAAATTTCTAGATTTGAACACATTTGTGGTTACACATGCTAGCACTCAGACAAGAGATTGACAACCTCGTGTCACAGACTCATTGTAAAAGGCAAATAAACAGTGATCAATTTGACTATAAGGAAAACACAGGACAGAGATACATTTTAACAGGATTCTGAACTAATTTTTAGAGTATCTTGTATTACTAAATACAATGGACAAAAATACAATTTTTTTGACTACAGGAAGGGAGTCCATTTTGCTTCTAGAAAATTCCAGCCTGGTCTCAACTAATTGGAAGGGATATGAGTGAGATTTAACAAAAGGAAGTGTACAAATATTCAAATGTTCCCAAATTAGCCATTCATAATAGAGTCCTGTGGTTTTTTTGTTGTGGTAAAGAGATTTTTTGAGACACATGTATTGCAGGGTCATTCTGTGAACAAGTTGAGTAAGAACCAAATAAATGGAAATCAACTTAAAAAGAAATCAACCCTATTCCTACAGGTAACTTTGTTCAAACACTCAATTTGAGTAAAACTCTAAAAAGCCTGCCAGACCACCCAGTCCATTCCCAGCTGATCTGCCCAACAGGGCACTTCTGGATTGGGGAATAGTTGCTAAGAAAAAGCCAAAACCTTCTAAAGATGAATATACTTGATTATCCAGAATGTTGTTTTCATCTGCCTGCTTTCTCAGCTAAATGAGTGAAGTAAACCACAACAATTCTAACACAACCTGTCTGGCTGACATTTTTTTGGAGTTGAAGCAATGGAGTCATGACCACAGGTACAGGAAGAACAGGAGGTCATGTCATAGGCTCATCAGTCAATAGATCCATAAGTGGTCCAAATAAAAGGTCTGTGCATAGAGAAGGGAACAAGGAAAACACAGCATACTTCTCATGTTTGCATTTTTTTATTCAAGCTTGACAGAGAAAAAAATTACATGGTAGAATAAATGTTCAATTATGTAAATTGAGCTTAATCCATCCTTAAGGCTACTCTAAAAAAATCCATAAAATGAAAAGATGCAGGGAATATAATTTATCTGGAATATGCAAAAATTCCACCTCAGAAGTGCTTTGGAGCACACTTAGGTGCTATGCAGCTTTCAGAAGAAATAGTGAGAGAGCCTGAGAGGAAGGCAATGTATTGTTAGCAGAAAAGTTTGGGTTTTGTGCTCAGCACTATAGAAACAGGTGATGTTGCACAGGTCAGAATGCTGAAGGTGTAGCAGTGCCTGAACACTTACCTCTGGGAAAGAGCCAAGTTACATGTGCCAGCCTGCTGCAAAATAGTCACACCACACTTGCATTTGTTTAACCCCTTGAAAGGTGCCCTCAAACGGCATAGTAAAGAAAAAAAAACCTTGAATATGTCAATTATGCTGTTACAAATAGCAAAGAATTTTAAAATAGGTAAACTAGGATAAGATCATGTTTCTTTTATTGTCTGTTAAGATACTCAAGCACATCCAGGGAAATTTGGTTGATGGTGGTATAGGAAGATGTTGTCTCTATTCTCTGAACAATAATTTAATTCATGGCTGCCCTTTCACATAGAAGTAACTGCCAACACTTCAGAGGAATATGTCTCAACAGGCAGCATTACATGTCGATACACCAGAGGTTTGGGAAGCTAAGCACAGGCATTCAGTTTCTTATAATTTGAGAAAGAATTCACAACTCTTTGGGGTGAAGTTAACAACATCACCATAATTGATAGCAGTTCTACTTTGTCCAGCTTGCCAACTTAAATATCTTACAGAGGACATATTCTCTTCTCAGGATTTGGCTATTGCTCAGATAGTGGTTCCAAGTCAGCTGTTAAATTTGTGCTCAGTAACACACGTATTCCAAGAGCTGAATGCTCCAATATGTTCAAACACAAACACACTCACACTCCATGAAGCAGCAGGAGAAGGATTTCTCACAAAAGCCCAGCAAAACCCTCTTTTAATCTAAGGTGTAAATCTGGCAAACTGTTTAGACTTGTTCTTATATTCATTGAGAGTGGTCTCACTGAAATCAGTAGGATAAATGGGTCCATAAATCTTTAGCAAAAAATAGCCAAGGAGAGGAAAAGAAACATTACACTTTCCTTTCAATTGATTTGCTCAATCCAAACAACTGTCACCAAAAATGGAAATCAGACCCTCTGACCCCTAATCCAGTGCTACAGCCTTTCTCATTGCTCTCCTACCTGAGACAAATTACAAACTACAAGGACCTTATCTCCCAAGAATCTCATACAGAACAAAACCAATCTGCAAAGGGTATGATCAGTCTACTTTTAGCACTGTATTTTCCTCAGCTGAGAATTGTGCTTAACCTGAAACACCTCAATAATCAATATCTTATTGCTTTAACATGTTGGCAATGGGCACTTATCCAATACCTTTCTCCAAAGCTGCTTTGTTTGTTTTATTTTTGTTGTTGTTTATTTCCTCAACATCTAACCCAATCTGAGAATAGATTAAATTCTTTGTGAAGATTTTCTCTAACCTTTCCAGGCTCTGGGAAACCTGACTGAGCCTGGAGCTCCCCCCACCTTATCCACAACCCAAAACTCATATCAACCTCCCAGGGCCATCAACCCCTGTTCCCACCTCAGCTTCACTCACACACCAGGGGGATCCTGGCTTGATTTTAGCCCTGGGATCACTGAGGCTGAGGCTGCCTCACCTACTCCTCCCCCTTGTCCTGGCTGTCTTGTTCCTGGGATAAGGATGGGGTGAGAGACCCTGGCTGCCAAAGCCTCCCAGATCCTTCATGGGTCCCCGAACTTCCCAGTGCCAAGGAGCTCCCAGACATCACAGCACTTTAACACTGAGATATCAACAACATCAGAGAAATCTAATACTGGCTTCTAATTGCTTCATGGGTTTTATGGATATTTTTAGTTAACAGACTTAACAGTAAATTCATCAGTAATTGATGGAGTGGCTTTTATGCCTCTATATTACTGCTTCTTTCTCGTTCCCACATCCAGCAAGTAGAGAGAATCTTCAGAATTCCAAGTCTGATGCCGGAATCAAACTCCCAGAAAACAATCAATCACTTTCTTTGGTCAAATTTGCAGCATGTTTGCTAAATGTAAATACAAAAATATGGATGCTGTAGTGTAAGACAAGACCATGGATCCTTCAGCTAGCAATAGGATGTTTCAGATTTGGGAGTTTATATCGACTTGAAGAACACAAGTGACCATGTGCATGGCAGTGATAATAATATCTGTGTTTTATCACCAGAATATACAAGTGATTTTTGCCTGTTTTCCTTTATGCAAAGAAAAAAAAAACATTTTACAGAGTAAATGCCTTTAATTTTTGAAAAGATTCCACTTCCTACTGAGTATATACTTTACAGAAAGGAGGATAGAAGAAAATGCTGCAGATGGGTATGTTGTGAATTCCAAGAAGGGCAGAACCACGACTTCAGTGTAACAATTACCTTCCATTAGGGAATGGTCTCATTACAAAACTTGTCTATAATTAAAAGTTTTGCATAGGAAAACTCTAAAATAGTTCACCACTTTTATTCTGTGCTACTTATCACACAGTAGTTTGAATTTCAGTGCAAGTGCCTTATCAATTAAATTTGCAGTACATTATGTGCAGGTGTCATTACTTTTGCTAAATTCTTTTTTTCTTAAAGATATCTCATCTCATAAGAAAATTGAAAACAATTTTTAAATAGTCCTGATGTTTATTTCTGATGGTTTTGGAGAATGTATAGCAGTACACAGCAACTTTCTATTTCTTGTGATTAAAGATTATTTAGGCCTTCAGATACAAGTTAATGATGAAGTGTTATTTCCCTGATCTATGATAAAAATAAGTGTCAAAGTAAAATTTATTCATCATGATGTCATCTATGACAATGAAACTACTTTGAAAATTTTAAAATAATAAGATATAATTTCTCAAGTCCCAGTTTAGTCCTAAAAGATGGCATTTGCTTAGTAGAATAAGGTTTTCTTTTTCATTCCAAAATTTTGTTCCTTTTATCATCAGATTTCCTGAGAGAATTCTACAAATTCGTGCCTGACCTGATCACTCTCCTGCCAGATGTGATTCATTGTGCGTTCTCAGCAGCACCACTGGCATTGCTTTATATTGGCGCTGAGTGTGAATGGGCTTCAGTGCTTTGTTTAATCAAGGACAGTTTTATCTTTTTGCTGCATAAAGGATTTTTACAGAAATTAAAGTCTGACACTATGCTCAGTCTAGAGGTTTGGGTTTTTTTAGAAAGTGTTGAATAAATCAACAAAGAAATTTTAACCATATCCCCAAAAATAAGCATTTTCCACATGGGAACGAGCTTACAAATACAACTTGTTTTTCAGGATCTGCTAGGGCTCAAATGAGAGAGTTAGTCATCTTTTGCCAAGAATTGAAGTGTGACTTTTTTTTCATTTGGGTTTTCTTGATGCAGTGCTAGCTGTGTCTAATTTAGGAATGACACAGATAAACAAACTATCATTATCAAGGTATCTGACTATAATTTATCTTGTGTTTTGAGTAGCACGTCTGAAGCTTGTTAGACCATGATATATTTTGACAAGGTTAAATTTTAAAAAGTTGAATCTGTTTCTGGACATGTCTTACATTACCTTTTTTAGCAGCAATTTGCAATAATTGTATTAATACTCACCTGTAGATTAAAGGGGCAACCTCTCTTGTGGCCAGTGCACTGTACTGATTGTCTCTTAAGAGATCTGAACTAAATTTGTGCATCATTTCAGGACATCTGTGGTTTTTTATGATCAATAAATATGATTATATGAAAAGCTTTCAGTGACAAGCTGATGTTGTGAGAGCACTGAAGCAGTTGCCTCATGTTCAGTTTTTCAATAGAAAGAGACATTTTTCTTAATTGTTGATGCTGCCACTGGCGCTTAGAGAAGTACATGCCTAAGACATCTGCAGTGGCAGAGCTTAAGGATCTGTGGAAGGAAGAAAATGAAGCTGTGAAGACTTTGTTGGGTGAAAAAATATATTTCTCCTATGTATTGCTGGTGTGGTTTTTTTAGAGCTTGGATTACACTCAGAAAACTGATCCTTAGGCATGAATACACAATCTAGCAAGTTTCTCCTGGGTTACTTAATTTGATTGGTAGTAATATGGATGCCACAGACACCCCTCTGCCATTTCAGGGAATTAGCTGAGCTATATTCTCTGGGCTGTGTTTTGCCCATTTTCCATCTTCAATGGAATAAAACCCAGCACTTCAGTAAAAGCCCATTTAATTGCAGACCATGCCCGACCTGTTTTCATCATCCCCTGGTGGTGTTAACACAGTTACAAGACTTTTTGAGGGTTCTAGGTTTGGAAAAATAAGGTGGCTTCTGTTGATAAAATCTTTTTCTCTGGCATAAACTGAAGATCTCTAAAATGTCACGCTTGTGTTGTTTGGAAAAAAATAGTATTATCTATCAGCACATTCTCTATTGGGGATGATCATAATGGGCCTCAAACTCAGCTGGAGACTCAGGATGCTAACAATAGATGTATTTTGACAGAAAAGAGAATAATAAATTGCAGGTCTGTGTGAGCATTATTCAGTAATTCTATAACAGGGGTAAAATAAGGGGTATGTTTCTTTTTGGAAATGAGACTCCCAATGAGTCAGACATCTTGACAGAAAGACACTTAGCAAAAATAAATGTAACTACAACACTTCATTAAAGTAAAAGTATCTTTACTATTAATATACAAATGGTGAAGAGTGACAAATAATTGATATACTTTAAGCCATACTTTCAATGTCTTTCATAAATACAAAACCAGCATCTGCGATATTACTTCTTTAAATAAGTGTCAAAGTAAAATTTATTCATCATGATGTCATCTATGACAATGAAACTACTTTGAAAATTTTAAAATAATAAGATATAATTTCTCAAGTCCCAGTTTAGTCCTAAAAGATGGCATTTGCTTAGTAGAATAAGGTTTTCTTTTTCATTCCAAAATTTTGTTCCTTTTATCATCAGATTTCCTGAGAGAATTCTACAAATTCGTGCCTGACCTGATCACTCTCCTGCCAGATGTGATTCATTGTGCGTTCTCAGCAGCACCACTGGCATTGCTTTATATTGGCGCTGAGTGTGAATGGGCTTCAGTGCTTTGTTTAATCAAGGACAGTTTTATCTTTTTGCTGCATAAAGGATTTTTACAGAAATTAAAGTCTGACACTATGCTCAGTCTAGAGGTTTGGGTTTTTTTAGAAAGTGTTGAATAAATCAACAAAGAAATTTTAACCATATCCCCAAAAATAAGCATTTTCCACATGGGAACGAGCTTACAAATACAACTTGTTTTTCAGGATCTGCTAGGGCTCAAATGAGAGAGTTAGTCATCTTTTGCCAAGAATTGAAGTGTGACTTTTTTTTTCATTTGGGTTTTCTTGATGCAGTGCTAGCTGTGTCTAATTTAGGAATGACACAGATAAACAAACTATCATTATCAAGGTATCTGACTATAATTTATCTTGTGTTTTGAGTAGCACGTCTGAAGCTTGTTAGACCATGATATATTTTGACAAGGTTAAATTTTAAAAAGTTGAATCTGTTTCTGGACATGTCTTACATTACCTTTTAGCAGCAATTTGCAATAATTGTATTAATACTCACCTGTAGATTAAAGGGCAACCTCTCTTGTGGCCAGTGCACTGTACTGATTGTCTCTTAAGAGATCTGAACTAAATTTGTGCATCATTTCAGGACATCTGTGGTTTTTTATGATCAATAAATATGATTATATGAAAAGCTTTCAGTGACAAGCTGATGTTGTGAGAGCACTGAAGCAGTTGCCTCATGTTCAGTTTTTCAATAGAAAGAGACATTTTTCTTAATTGTTGATGCTGCCACTGGCGCTTAGAGAAGTACATGCCTAAGACATCTGCAGTGGCAGAGCTTTAAGGATCTGTGGAAGGAAGAAATGAAGCTGTGAAGACTTTGTTGGGTGAAAAAATATATTTCTCCTATGTATTGCTGGTGTGGTTTTTTTAGAGCTTGGATTACACTCAGAAAACTGATCCTTAGGCATGAATACACAATCTAGCAAGTTTCTCCTGGGTTACTTAATTTGATTGGTAGTAATATGGATGCCACAGACACCCCTCTGCCATTTCAGGGAATTAGCTGAGCTATATTCTCTGGGCTGTGTTTTGCCCATTTTCCATCTTCAATGGAATAAAACCCAGCACTGCAGTAAAAGCCCATTTAATTGCAGACCATGCCCGACCTGTTTTCATCATCCCCTGGTGGTGTTAACACAGTTACAAGACTTTTGAGGGTTCTAGGTTTGGAAAAATAAGGTGGCTTCTGTTGATAAAATCTTTTTCTCTGGCATAAACTGAAGATCTCTAAAATGTCACGCTTGTGTTGTTTGGAAAAAAATAGTATTATCTATCAGCACATTCTCTATTGGGGATGATCATAATGGGCCTCAAACTCAGCTGGAGACTCAGGATGCTAACAATAGATGTATTTTGACAGAAAAGAGAATAATAAATTGCAGGTCTGTGTGAGCATTATTCAGTAATTCTATAACAGGGGTAAAATAAGGGGTATGTTTCTTTTTGGAAATGAGACTCCCAATGAGTCAGACATCTTGACAGAAAGACACTTAGCAAAAATAAATGTAACTACAACACTTCATTAAAGTAAAAGTATCTTTACTATTAATATACAAATGGTGAAGAGTGACAAATAATTGATATACTTTAAGCCATACTTTCAATGTCTTTCATAAATACAAAACCAGCATCTGCGATATTACTTCTTTTTACAGTATAGAGATATATATATATACACACAGCATTTCATAGGGACATAAGATTCTGAAACAATAAACAAACTAGCTCCAGTGGTAGCTAACTTATCAATATATAATTCAGGTGGCAGATATCGCAAGTGGGCTGTTGACAACGTGTGGAATAACAAAAACAATAGATGGTATGCTTTAGCTCATACTGTACACAGCATACAAATACGTACCGACTGCTCATTGCAGCAGGAAAGCTTTTTTATTTTCTCCTTTTAAAACCTTGTCTAAGTAGTTCAAAACTCTTAGCGAGAACTCTACACCATGAGCAATAAAATGATCTTCTGGGGAAATCTGACTCGTCTACGTATTTGTCATTAATTTGTAGAGACTCTGAGGGTTTGTCTTGCCTTCCTCCACCCCTGCGTTTTACATCTGAAAAACTGTAGCCTAATTACATGAGTAAAAGGATGTAGCAGGGTTAATTCCTCCTCTTCCCTGGTTTTCAGAGCTCTCATCCCCCTGCCTTTTGGCAGTGCCCTTCAACAGCCTCCCTTGCTTCAGTTACTCCCCTTTTCCCTTGCAATGCTATGGAGAGATGCCCCCAGCCCTGTCCTGGCTCACTCTTTGGCACCTGCTCTCTCTGGCTTTCCTGAGCTCTGTCGGCACTGCGTCTGGTCGCCTCGCCTGCTCCCCATCTCACCTGTCACTTAAAAGCTGCCAATACAAATTTGGCAATAAATATTTTTATTTCATTTCTCTGGGCTAAAAATGGCCAACATTCAAGTTTGAAAGTCAAACATTACGAGGATCTCAATGCCTCTTAAGAGAAAAGATAGACTGGTAAACTGAGAATTCTCAGAACCCGATCCAAGCCAAATTTCTAAGGCTTATTTTGGCTCAGGTCCAAGTAAATTGATATAAGAACACATATGAGCAGTGGAAATACTGAAGATCCTTGAAACTTACAGAACTGCTGTCAAGTGGACAGGGTATTTCTGAAACGTGAAAAAATCTGGAAAAGGGGTAAAGAGTTTTTTTAAAAAGGTATATTTAACAATGGCAGCTTTTCATCTATCAGAAAGATTATCTGAAGCTAAACAAGGAGATTTAAGAAGGATCATTATTTTCTTAGACCATTTTCATCTTCATCTAAAGAAGTATTGCACCCACAATGAGTTATTTCAAGAGATGTTTTCTTTCTGGACAAAGAGGGATAAAACTGTCATTCGATATTCTATCATCATTTCCTGATCAGTGAAAACTCCTGATAGAAAAACCTCCTCTGTGCAAAACATCAGTAGGAGTATGGAGATATTTGAGTTCCACTTACAACTCCATCAGTTGAGGACATGCAGAGCCTCGCTGAGATGGATGAATAAAATCCAGGTCCTGCTGGAATCAGTTTTTGTCTTAAATCCCAGAGGTCTGGATTGAGACCTGGATTCCTGCACTGTGACTCTTTGTGCAGCGCTCTTAGCACCCCTCCATAGATCAAAGAGGTCTTGAGCTTTCTCAGTAAATGGACTTTTTGGAGGTCCTTTAATCAGGAGTGAATATCCAACACACACAACTATTCTGCAAAGATGTTACTTCCTACAGCAGCTTACACAGCGACAGTGAGGCTGCAAATGAGTGCAAAACGAACATTCTCTCCAGTTTATCTCCAGAGGTAAAATGCTGGGAAGATGCTCCATAACATCTTTCAGATTTGAGGAAAGAATTTTATGTTTTAGGTCTAAGCACTTAAATAGAACTAAGGAAACTTTCTATCTGACTCTTGAACTTGAGAAATTGGTCAAAACACCCCTACACATCCACTACATTCTCCATCTGTTTGAAACTTTTCAGCAGTAAGACACCCACCATGACCCTCATTGGAACTGTGATCTCAAAAGATTTTTGCAAATTTTGTGTTTCACATATTTATGTTATTTGAAAATAATACCTTCTGTTTGATTTAGATGAATATTTGAGAATATTTGAGAGAAAAGTATGTGACAGTAAAGCTTTCAATTATTTTAAACAGGCTTTGTAGACAAATTATTGAAGATCTTTCTTTAATAAAGCAGAGTGGCATGCTATCAAAAGGCACAAATACATTTCCATTATCTGGTCTAGGAAACAGAAAAAATGGCATGATGATTATACTACAGTTTGATGATTGGCACTTAAATAAATAATCAAACTAATTACCATCATAAAAAAGAAAGCCACTTTTGTTTGGATGAACATCGATGCAGAGGCTGAAGACAGCAGGTGGGATTTACTGCACCAGGGACTGGTGTCAAACAGCCTTTGTAGACGGTGGCCACGGTGTAACTACGTTGTAGATATCTATGAAGAGATAGAAAGTTGGCCCAATCCTGCAAGGTCTCTTAGGAAGGTACATCCATCTTCCTGCTCACATCCACCCCACTAATGTCAGTGCATCGCCATATAAGGGGTGGGTTCAACCACACAAAATTTCTTGCAAGACCGAGGCCTGAATAAATTAATCTTTGTCACATTAGGCATTAGCATCACCAGAATAGCAAATATTTCTGCAACCACAAAAAAAATCTTATAAGTCAAAAAAGGCAAATAAACAAATAAAACCAGGAAAAAACTCTCCAGGGTACGTTTGGTTACTAAATTGTAAAATATTAATTAAAAATTTGTTATTATCGTGGTAAATAAGAACTCAAGTCTACTAAAAATTAAAAAAAAATACCAAGGAGCTTTAAGTAATTTTACTTAATTGTACTCCTTTTTTTTTTTTTTTTTTGAAAAGAGATTGTCACTGCCACATTTTGTTCAGTACTAATTTCAATGGCTCCCTCCCACCTTGGTCCCTGGAGTATGTTAGTGTAACAATTCAGATTACTTTTACAAATAGTTATATTTTGTCAACTCTTCTGACATTTCATACTAACACTTAAAATTACTTTAGACAGTAAAAGTGACATTTATACAGATACCTGTTTTTGTTTGTTTTGTTTTGTTTTTTAATCTAGAATAGCAAAAGAAAATAAACAAATGTTGTTATTCCAGTTCTACATATATCTTACAAATTACTATGCGCAAATTATTTCCTCATTTGGAAATATTTGGAACTATTTTGAAATATCAGTGTTTTTCAGCATTCTTTCATAGTGAGAGTTTGGTTTTCTCCTGCACAGCACAGAGTTAAAGCACAAGAGATAACCTATTAATCCATAGACCAAAAAGGTGTGCTTGGACAGTCCATCAGAAATTTAGAGCTGTTTTATTCTCAGCCCTCACACAGATCAACTGCCAAGAGACATAACAGCAAGAAGAAATTAAATACTCCTGGAAACAGCTTTTGATTTGTAATGCAGCATAGTGGGAAATGCTTTTGCTTCCAATATTGAAATAATACTGCAATATATTTTGCTTGTAAGAGTAGCACAGGTGTATTAGCAATAAATGTGCTGACAAGACCTCTTAAATCTTCTAATCCTTTCACACTGTAATTAGAGGCCATATCAGAAAATAAAATAAAAAAAAAAAAACCAGAAAAAACCACCAATATAGAACCGTTAGGTAATTTTTTGGGGTTTTCTTTGTGTAAGTTCAACTAAAAAGTGCTAAAATTTGAAATGCATCTGCAGTTGAGCCTAGACACTGTTAGTTCTGCTGCATTGTATAGGCACCTTCTTTTGGAAATGATCAGGCTAGCTTCAGAAAAAACACCATTTGTGTAGAGAAGGTTGAGTGGTACCATCCAAATTTGTCACAGCTGGTGAAGAGTAAACTATGTCTACCATCTTCCTCCTCATCCCGGTAAAAATATTGTGTGAGAGGATGTTCAAGCCACACCAACCACATTATTCTCAGCTGCTGGAGTTGTCCAGGTTCCTTCTTTGCACTTTGATAGAAGAAGAAAGCCCAGCTGCAAACACATGCTTTCTGGAAAGACTGCAAGTCCATACAGATAAATAAAACAACTGTTTCCTAATTATAGGTTATGAGCAGGCCTGCTTGCCATGTGCTTAGAACGAATCAGGAAATCTCATTAGAAATTATCAGAAACCTGATAATTTCAAGCAGCTATTTGGTAGTACTGCCTGCCCAGTATGTGGGAGCAACACTGAGAGTTCATAAAGGAATGTCTTCATCTTTCCATCATCCAGAATTAGTGCCTCAGCATTTAGAGATACTTCTTTTCAGCAGTTTTCCATGACTTTCATCCCATATTGCCATACCCTCTTACCCATTTTTTTCACTTTGGTACTGATTTTGTGGGAACTTGGCCTCCTATCCTAGCCATGCCAGTGGTATGCCTCTGTCCTCAACTCCTTAGTTCATTTTAGCTATTTCTCAAAGTGAGGAAAAGTTGTAAAAAACTCAAAAAAATAACTTGGTTTTGAAAAATAAGAAGTATCTAAGAATTAAATATAAATATATTCTCCTCAGCTCTTTCAAATGCACTTAAACTTGGGTTAACAAGAAGGTTATTATGATATTTTCCTCAAATTTAAGGAGATCCGTTTTACATTTCACTTCCAGTTTTACTGTACAAAAGTCAAAAATTACAAAGACTTCAAACATTATCAAAATTCAGATGGAGAAAACACAATTTGATGAGTAAAAGCACACTTAAGCCTCATGCATGACTTAGATGTGGAAAATTCACAACTTACTCCACCAGTTACTCCTGACAAGTAGAATTTTCCAGTCTAGTTTTCTATATGGTTTATCTCTTTCTTTCAAAGCAAGGCTTTGAAGAGTTAGATAGGTGTGGATACACTATGCTGGAATGGAAACAAATTATATTGCTCCAGTTAGTGACACCACTAAATCAATTAATAATTCATATGAATGAATTCCAGATCAAATAAATCAGTCAAATTTCCTGGTGGGGAATGTTGATCAGAATAATAAAAAGGAATATCTTAAAGAAAGCTTGACATGAAAAACATGTGTTTGGTTGAATATAAGATTGAATTAGTCAATAATTTAAAATTGTTCCAAACTGCTTAGACAAAGTCGCCTTTCCATCTGTTCTCACCTTGTACTTAAGACAAAGGGTATGAAATCATAAAGGGAAAAGTCCTGATTCAAAAAGGCCAAGTTTAATGTCTTATATACTGATTTGGGGAGAAAATGTATTTACTTCACTAAGCTAAAGTTTTATCCCTTAGCTAAATGGTTTGAATTAAGACAAAAAATGAAAACCCTGTATGTATAAATATGTTGAGAAAAATATTGTAAGTTTTCATTTGAAGTAAAGATTATGATTAAAAAAAAAGATTTCTTTTTTATACCTTGGCTGCATTTTAGTTCACATGTAACTTTCAAAACTTCCATACAGAAAACGTGAAGCATTGAAAATCCTGGAGCCTTGCAGAGTCACACTTTTGTAGTTAGGATGAGGCCAATAGACTGTTGAAATATTTAGCCAATTTTTGTGTTTGTATATTGTGAGTAGTAGCTTTTAAAAATGTATTTATTGAAGAACCCAGGAGAAACTGCAGTGGGACCTGGCTCTGTGTTGAAGAGTTTTGATTTTTTTGATTGCCTCAAGTGATAATCACAGCTGGAATGGCTATTGAGGGTCAGCCAGAGCTAAGGTCTTAAATTTTATACTGAGACTGGCTTAGTTGGGTTTTTTTTCTAAAGGCAACGTGAAATTTCATTTTATAATAAAGGGAAATAAACACATTATCATATGGCACTTTATGTATGCAGCTTGCACTGTAAGATCTGGAGAGGCCTGATGTGATTGTTTGTGGTTATGGGTGCTTCAGAATTCTTCTTTTAAGTAGACACTATTTTTCATATAATAAATTACAGTTCTTATTCTGCAGATTTTTCAGATTCATAGCATGGGACCTGGTGTCAGCAAAATTACATACTAAAACCATTAACAAACAAACAAGAAAAAAATATAGAAAAGAACTGTAGACAGGAACTGTTTCATCGTATGTACACATGTACTAACTATTCCAAGCTTAAGTTTCCCAAGAAATTAAGGTCAGCTGTAAAGTTTTGGTCACAGGATTACTTCAATCCAAATGCATTATCCAGACAGCTGTAGTTTATCTTATTATGCTTTGCTATCATCTTCTTTTGACTGGATGATGTCATTAGCAACTTTGATTTCTATGGTGTCTGGATTTAAAGCTTCTTTGCCATTTTCCTCCTTTAGTGGCAGCTTCCTATCGGAAAAAAAAAGAGGAATCATGGTAACACAAAAATAAAACTATCTGTAATTTAAGTCTATAACATATATACAGTTCATATAGGTCACAGTGTAGAACAATAGTTTTTTTTTTAAAGTAATGTATAGTTATTTTATTATGAACACTGAGGTTCTTTTTTTTAAAGCATTTTTTTCCATTTCTATAAAGCTACAAAAATCACATGATAAGAACATGAGTGCTGCTCAAAATGCAGTTCTTCAATAAGACAAAAGAAAACAAAATCAAATTACTTGACTCAAGACAGTACAAATGTATGTGTTGCCTAGAATACCATGAAACACTTACAGTCAAGATTTTTGATTGACTTTTAAATTTCGATTAAATTCTTTTTAATGCCTTTTCTGGATGTAAATTCAGTTGTATACAAAAGAACACAGCTATTATTGGAGATTATGGATTATGCCAAGAGATAGCGAAAGAATTTCTTATAGTGCAGGAGGTAATGGAAGTTATCATTAGAAAGTGCCACAGTTTAATTTTCATGGATCACAATGTGGCATCGTTAATAACTTACAGCTCTTTTAAGACTCAGTGAAAACTCAGGATTTGGCAAAAGAGTCCCCACCCTCTTGAATGTGATCTCATTGAAAAAGGTCTTGAAAATCATTGATTCCCTTCTGCCAGTAATTAGCTGTTGAAAAATATAGCTGTCAAAAAGATGTATGGTTTACTGATATGTTCTGTAATAATGTCTCCTGGGCATAATAGCTCTTAATCACAATTCCAGTTTGGGTTTTCTTTCTGTTTTTTTTTACTAGGGAAGAGTATGCATATGACTTTTTTATTCATAATAACTGATAAATGTTTCAGTAAATTTCTGCTTTGCTTGATTCAATTTCCCAAAGAGAAATACAATGTTCAAAACCTGTCTGAGGAATCTTGTAGCAATGTCTTATTACAAGGCAGTGTTTAATAACAGAAAATAAAACAAAACAATACCTGAATTCCCAGTCCCATGAAATTTAAGTTTTCTGAAATGAACTAAGAAAGATGCTGTTTATCCAGAAGTTAAACAATGAGCACAACATGTATCTGAGAGAAATCAAAGATTAACTTGTTCTACTACAGCAAAATACATGGGATACATAATCAGATGTCTGGCTCTGAGCACAGAGGGAGGTATCTACTAATTGTCTGTTTCTCATGGCAAACCCAAAGGAAACAGATTTCAGCTCACAGCAAGGTGCCTGAAAGAATGGAAACAACAGAATCAACATAAATCTATTTTTAACAGAAGGTAAAACACTGGGGCAGAGGAACAGGCAGCTCATAAGATGCATTTTTGGTAGGCAGGCTGGTGTGTCAAAGATCTGATTAGGCAAAACACTAAAATAAGTACTAAAAGAAACCCCAAAACCTAATTTAATGTAGTTTTAAAAAAAGCAGAGTGATTTCTCAAAAGATGGTGCTGGAAAGAAGGAAATATTTAGTAAAAGTCAAAACTGGGGAATTGACAAAATATACTGTGTGAAAATTTAAAGATATTGTTTTAAATGGATTAAGACCATGTTACAAAATATTTGAAATAGGCAGATTTGCTAGAACCCTGTTGAAGGATATTAGGCATCATTGAGATCCATGCTCATGCAAACAGTGAGATAAAATTAACCTTGCTTTTACATGCAAGCAGAGAACAAAAACTCAACAAAAGATGTACACAAGTAAAAAGTTCTATGCATCAAAACTTTCTTCATCCCAAAGTCCATGCACAATTCTAAAACCTTATTGTATTTTAAAACTTGTTGTTTTGAGGGTTTTTTTTTAATAGGGCATGAGTTATGAATGCAAGTTATCATTAGACATTGTTCTTTTTCCCTATGATAACATTTTTGTTATTTTGGAATTTTTGTTTCCATTTGCTTTAAATACATAAGTAATTTCTATTAAGAGATTAAATAATTTTCCTCTTTCAATTAACTAATTAAGTTTAAGTATTCCAATTATACCAATTTTTTGACACCACATTTTTCTTCAGCCACATCTATTAGAAAGAATTTTATATTTTTCAGCTAAGCAGACTAATCCTTTACAATATTTATTCATTTTATTATGAAAATATTTTTTTAAAAAATCCCACAAAAACCCAACAAAAAGTTCTCTCACTTTAATCTGATGTTGGCTCCTATCAAATATTAATAATATTGACTTCTCTAGCACTGCATGTTGTCTAACACCAACAGTCTGCTGATACCCATACAAAACCTTAGTCTCGATATTTACTTTCTTATTTTATGGAAAAATTACTCCTAGCCATTTTGATACTGGAATTCACCCAACTGCATTAATACTCAGAAAAACTCAACCAATATTAGAAACATATTAATGTCAGACTAGGAATATAATTATTTTACCACATTGTATGTGGTATTTTATTCATATTACAAAAGTGTGATATGAAATGCACAGCTTAAACTGATTTCCTGCCAGCATGATTAAAACTTGTTGACTTGCAGATAAAGTGCTTTGAGTTAATCTGTCATATGTGGAATCCAAACAGGGCTTTGACAAGGATCATCTGAGATAAGGTAAAAAATAGTTTGCCAAATAATATACTGAGCAATATAATAAAGAATTTTGTTGTAAGAGGAAGTAATCTCTTTACTAATTAGTTCCCATAACTTCTTAAATTGCATTTGAATTTCTGAGTGTAATTTCCTGTTATTCAATATAATTCAATAATTGTTAAAAATATTTTATGCAATTTAACCTCAAGACTTATCTTGTATAACTTTAAGACAGCCAGAATTAGTCATAATGAATCCCACCTTGTTTCACTGCCTGCCTAAAATGTCCTTGGAATTTTGTTTCCTGCAAGCTAAGCTCTCCCCTCCAAGATCTCTTCTGGTCATCCTCACCCTGCCCAGCATGTATCTCTCTGGCTGTTGTTGACCAAGTATTTTTGTGCTATTCCTACTGAGAGACTGATTTCTCCTCTAGTGCATCTTCCCTTTGTGTGTCTCACTCCTACTTTACACTGCTCCTCTGTTTCATTGGGTATGACCAGTGGCTGAGTCAAAGGTCTTCCCATATTCCCCTGGTATCAATGGCCCTTCAGGTGTCCCCACTGCACCACCTCCTCTCATCTTTAGTTTCCCAAATGACACTGTCCCAAATCTTTGTCTGACTTCTGTACAGCTGTGCTTTGGACTGCTGACACCTTTTGCCATTGGTTGTGAGGGAAGAAATTACCAAGAAGGAAGCTGTCATCATTATTGTCTCTTAGCAGTCCTATTTTTCCAAGGCCATAATGCCCGTCAAATACTTATCAGTTGATCCCGGGAGTTAGTTTTTCAGGGGTTTTTGTTGGTGCTTCTTTTGTTTTGGTTTTGGTTTTTTTCTTCTGTCATGATGACGGGATCTGATTCTTCCCCCTCCCCTAAGATAGTAAAATATTTTTGATTTTAACTTTCTCATATTTCATTCCATTCAGCTGATCTAATGATTGTGACAAGCAGAAAGAAGTGAACTGGATCTTTCCTGGCATCATGTTTCCTGCAAGATGCATCTGATTTGCAAGATCTAGTGCTAAAAATAGTCTTGAATCATGAACAAACATGGACCTGGTGCTTTACCCACTAACATATTCAAGGCTTGCTGGACTTGTACAATGTTTACAACTACATTCCCCTGACTCTTTAGATAACTGTGGGCTTCCACTGTGCCCCTGATTATAACTTGTAATATGAAGAGCAAACATATCAGTAGTCAATCAACAGATTGCATAATTATTTCATTAACACAAGTTCAAACTCTCTGTGCACAGCTTCTTCAAAGAACTATACAGCTTAATGTGCAGCTACTTAACCCCCAATTTACTAAAAATATCAATGGCAGCTGGTAGCAAACCTTTTTTTTTTAATTAAAGGTTCTGGCTCTTACAGTTGTACATAATGGCAAAAAATGAAATTTCTCCATATTTTCAGAAAAGATAAAGACTGTTTTGAAAGAACACCCTCTCCTTTTAAAGAACTATGATTTCATCAAATTATCAACAGGTGAATTTCTGTATTTACTACCTAATCATCTTCATAACCTTGATGCCTTGAACATGTCATGAGATAGGAGATTTTCCTAACACATGGAAAGTGTTGGGATCAAACAAAGAAAACTTAGATGTTTCTTCAGTAATTTCATCCCTGGGCACAAGGCTGGTCCCATTTTTCAGAAGGCAGCCAGAGCCTGTGAGCATGGCTGCAAGCTGCTGTGGTTTCTGTACGGAGAGAAGGTTGCAGGGAAGGAAGGGAGGATGAGGAAATGGAGCAGAGGCTGCCTTTCAGCATGATTTATCCAATTACACTGTGTGTGTGGATTTAAATACCAAACTAAGTTCTCAGTTACATGTATGAAAGCTGGAAGAGGCCACTCCAGTGAGGAGCTGGGTTTCTGGAGCACAGTATCCTTGTGCCCCATTTTCAGGATGTGTGTGTGAAGATGCATGTGAGACTCAATTTAAGGTCATTTGCGAGACCTGGGAGATTGTTCCCACAGGGCAGTTAAAAATTGCTGGGTAGGTGGTAAAGATGAGGTGCAACCAAATTAAAAATCCTTGTACTGCTGTGCTCAGCCAGTGTCAGTAAAGTACCATGATTTAGATTGATTATTGTAAAAACCAAACCAATCAAACAAACCCTACACTCCCACACTGCCTTGCCACAGCAGACTACTCTGGTGGTGCTGTGTATGTCCCCTCAGAGTGTGGGAAGGCTGTCCACACAGCCAAGATCAGCTTGTGTGAAACTCCAGGGAATATCAGGCTACTTACTCTGGCTCTGTGAGGGGAGTTGTCTCATTTGGCTCATTTACTGGACTCCCATCTTCGTGGCTGGTAATTCTTTCATCCTCTGTTCTCATTTCCACTATTGGCTCTTTTGATCCATCTTTCCTAAAAATTATTAAAAGAGTTTTAGTCTCTTATCCTCACATTAACTACGTACATTGCACGTAAAGAATTACTAAGATCCCTTCTCTCAAAAGTTGGCAAAGAAAAAGCAGAACTAATTATCAGTGACTAACACCACCAAGACACATTTAACAGCGTGTTCCCAATTCCTTGAAGTCTTCAAAGCATCCTGTATCCATGGTTACTTCCCTAGCTCTGTAAACATGATGAATTAGCATCTCAAAAGAGCATTTTGTTTATGACTAATAATAAGGTGACAGCTTCTTCATGGGAATAGATGTAAACTTCCCTAACCTACTAAAATAACGATTGGACTTGATGCCTAGTTATAGTTGAACTTTTCTGGCAGTGTTAAAGAGCTGTTATGTGAGTATATACACCACAAAAGTGTGCTCTGATCTCCAGAAATGTGACAACCCCAGCTGCCATTGATGCAAAGAGCCCATGTGTGGTAAAAATCGAAGCCCTTCTGCTTTTGCTGGTAGAAAAAACTGTTTCTACATCATATTTCCCCCATTTGAGGAACTGCTAGTCTCTCAAGTAAGTAAATGTACAAATATTGTGCTAATTAAACACTTAATTATAAGGAGATGGAGCAGTGAGTGCTGTCATAGTGATTTTGTTGGTAACCAAAGAATCATAGAATAGTTTGGGTAGGGAGGAACATTTATAGGTTATCTAGTCCAATGCCCCTGCAACTAGCAGGGACATCATCAACCAAATCAGGTTCCTCACAGCTTCATTCAAACTGACTTTGAGTGCTTCAGCAATGGAATATCTACAGGTTGTCAACCTGTTCAAATGTTTCACCATCCTCATTGTAAAACAGATTTTCCCCATGTCCAATCTAAATCTACCTGCTTTCATTTCAAAACCATCATCCCCTGTGTTTCTAAAAAGTCTGCCCCCATCTTTTTTCATAAATTTCCTTTCAAAAGATTGCAGAAAAGTCTTTATCACAGCCTGACCTCACAGAGAGTGCTACATCCCTCTGATCATCTTTGTGTTCTCCTCTGGACTTGATCCAACAAATCCATGTCTTTCCTTTACCAAGGACTGCTGAGCTGGATGCAGCACTCCAAGTGAGATCTTACCAGAATCACCTCTCCTGAACTTCTGGTCATGCTGCTTTTGATGCAGTCTGGGACACCTTTGGTTTTATGGGATGTGAGCACACATTGTTGGCTCATGTCCAGCTTTTCATGAACCAGAATCCCCAAGTCCTTCTCTACAGAGCTGCTCTCAGAAATATGGACATCACCTGGAAATATCTGTTCATTGCCACAAAGTATTAACAATACTTACTAATTAACAATACTTATTTAAAGTAATAATAAACTTTTATGCAATTTTGCTCTCAAAAAGATCAGATGATACCCGAGATATATATAGTTATGTATATATATACATATACACATACGCATACATATATATATATATATATACACATATATATATATATACACACACATATATATACATATATATACCTTTTTTTTTTTTCAAAAACCTCTTTTGATGAAAATATTTTCTTCCTATATCCTGGAAGAGCATCAGCTGCAGTCCAGAAACAGAGGGTAACTGAGTTAAAATTACTTTTATATTTAACAGATTCTTTTCTGGATTGGGATGTTGTAGGGAGCTGTAAGACTGCTGCAGGCCACACCAAAAACCTGGCTAAATTCTTCTCTGATTCATGTCTCACATTTTCATACCACTTCTTCAAGATAATGGATAAGGCTTTTGCAACAGGAAGTGCCAGGAAAACTCTACCATACTCTGACAGGTAAAAATCAGGAAAATCTGATTAGGAAAGATTAAGGAAAATCTTTTTAGGTTAATAAGAATGTAGCCCAGACAGAGAAATAGTGTGAAGAATTAATAGGTATAAATCTAAAATTTTTCTATCTATCAAAAAAAACCAAAATTGCATGTGCTTATTTATCTCTGCAAGTGACCCTTAAGATACACAAATGGATACAAAGCTCATTTTGGTAGATGATGCACTTAACTTTCATGGCTACCTCATACCTGGGAAAAGATTAAGGATCTAAGTTGGACTGGTGGATGGATTGGTGAGTTCTTGCTTTGTTGATACATCTACAGCCTTACAAACAGTATTGCATGACAAAAGGACTAAAAAAGTGGTTACTTGTTACCAGCATTCATGTATATTTACAGAAGGTAGAAACTGTAGCATTTCAAATTTGAAAGAAGGGAAAGTGATTTTTAGGAAATCCAATATGTCATGGGTGTCTGTGTGTGTTACATGGATTATATCATCATCATTCATTACATATAGAACATAATTATTTACTATATATATATATGTATATCTCCTACAATCAAAATGTAACTAAGAACCATATCATAAACCACCCAAAAATCCAGAATGCAAACAGCATATTTAAAAGCGAAAAATGTCAGTGAATTTTAGGCAATATCAGTTACCATTATATATATTTAAATGTTGACTCTTCAAGTCTCTCCTGGGAGTTTAGTCCTGACAGTTTATTAATGCAGAGAATAGGCTAAAATAAGAACTGTCCCAAATATTTTAAGGTCTGACTGACTGAAGACCATTCTGACAAGGAAAGAAATATGATTAAATAACATAGTTGTTCTTGCAAAAGAAGTGCAACAGAAGAATTAATATCAAGAGACAAACTCGGTGTTTTTTTGGGACAGCCTGGAATGGCATTTGGTAATAAGATGTTGATAACAAGGTATAAACTGCTGTCAAGTGACATTTCCAACTCTATCTCCGTAAGGTCTTCCCATTTAGGAGAGTCTGCACACCAATTTATGGCTGGCCACTCCTTGAATGGGAAACTTAGGCATAAACTGAAGTGCTGTGCTCAATAGGAAAGGACAGCTGGGTCAGGGCCAGAAGCTTCACATCTTGATTCTATTGATCTGGACAGACTGGCTTTGCAGGATGGAAAAAACACTGCTAGTCTTTCTCTCACTGTCAGATGTGGAGAATTAGGAAATAGCTAGTTTAAGTAATTTCTTCTATTTAGAAACATTATAAATACTTTTGTGTCCTCTCACAACTGGTTTTGTCCTGTGGAGTTTTTTCTGAAATGGCAACTCTTTCAAGAAGAACCCAACCAAGATGTGCAGCAAAGTTACCTAAGAAAGACACAGCCTGAAACCAAATAGCCAGAATTAAATCCCAAAAAGACACTTACACCTTCACTAGTGGCAATGGAGACACCTGCTCACCTATGAATAATGAGGGCTGCAAGATCTAGTGTGCTCTTCATCCATCTGAAAAGGGATGGGACCTAGGAAGCTGAAGGATAATGAACTGTAAAGCCTGCTTATTGGGACAGTAACATAGCAGTTGGACCAGAAAATATTATTTAAACCACACGCAGGCAGCATTCTCACAAATATTACAGTGCATGTGTCAGTTGCCTACCAGATGAACAGGATGAGAAAATTATGGGTTTTTCTAGTAAAAAAAGGAAATTTTTAAAATGAAGGACCATATGTAATCTTCTTTCTAGTTTACTTCTTGAAAACTCAGTAAATGTCACGCCTCTAAAGTATGATTATTTTATGTAATCAGTACTTGAACTGTTTTGCCAGAGATCTCACTATCCACTCTAATAATTTAAGAGACTATACTTTCACCATATTTTCACCAATGATCAGTTCATTCACATTTGTGTCATGGAGTAGCCACTACAAAAGAGTATTTGTGAGAATCAGTATTGATTATTTCCCACTCGTATTTAGCAATCATTGACTCTTGCTATAAAGAACAATCACTCACCACCATTTCACCTTGATCCAACTCAGAACTCCTATTAAAAAAAAGAAAAAATCTGACAAGATCTTTCATTCCTAAGGTCCACAGACAAGAATCAAGGTTTTCCATCAAGTGCTATATCTAAGAAGAAAAACTCCCTCACGGATTTTCTATAATACCATGTCCTTCACTCGTGGATTTACTGGCACTGTCACAGCCATAGGCCGAGTTTCTGGGTGTTAGCAGCTCAAAGATGGATTTGCAGAAATGGAGTTACAATGATCCATTACCTGCTTTTTATGAACCAAATCTGTGTCTCCAACTAGTACTGAATTACAATTGATTTCCTCTGTGTCAAGCTGGACAAAGAGGTCATCCTAAACTGAGCTACAGTGTATTTCTTTTTTGTGTCTCAACTTTTCTTTTAAAGGCAATAAACAACTCTACACACTTCAGAGAAACACTTTTCCAGGTAGTAGAAGCATTTTATTAATTCCCTTTGCGACACCACAAAACGACCATAAAGTTAATGTAAGTTGGACAGCCAAATTTTTCTTTTAAGGATGTTTCCAACTTATGTGATTAATACTCACAAGTAAGCAGCTTTTCCTTCTTCCAGTTCTTTACTTTTTCCACTTGAACCACTCTTCTTCCCACAGATTCTCCTGGTGATGCACATGAGCAATCCACATTGTCGTACAAAGAAGCAGCTAACATCAGTCACAACCAGGATTAACAAAAGAGCTGCCACTCCAAGGCCAATGACAGCACCAAGTCCAAGACCATTAAAAAGAGTGTCTTCAAGGAAAGAAAATTAAGATATATTAATAACACGAATCCTAAAATGTAATTTTCTAAGCTGTTGGTCAGGAGAGTAAAGAATGTTTGCGAATGAGCCATTCAGAAATTATTGGACATAAACTGTCCTGATGATAAAGCATATATAGTACCTGATTAAAATCACAAAAAAACCCATTTCTTCTGCATAGTATTTTCCAAATGCCAAAATTCCAGTAAGTTCAAAAAACATAAATGTCATTAATTAATAGCAAATAATATCACATTTTAACATTCCATGGCTAGGAGTATCAATAAGCAGCCTAAGGAAAATATTTTCAATGTTCAACATGAACATTGTTATAAGTTATCTTTTCTGCATTTCAAATACAATTGATTAGCAGTGATGATAAGCAGAATTACAGAAAGGTATAAGAGACTGGAAAACTAGTATTTATTCTTGTAATTTTCTGAATTAGAGTGAAAAATAACTCAATTCAAGTTATTTAATCTGCAAACAGTTGCATGCACTTAGTCTTAAATAATTTAACATGGGGAAAAATATGCATACCGTCAAATGATTATAGGGTCAGGACCTCACTCATCTTGTTTAGTCTTGTACCTTGAAAACGCGATCATACACTTCAAAATAAACACATTCCACACCTGATTTTGTTTGAGGCATTTGAATTTTGAAAGCTGATGTTTAGCTAATCTTACTTCATTACAAATCTCAGGAAAATATTTTAATGTTTTGCCTCGGTTGATATTCCCATGACAGCAGTGCTACAGACCCTTTTGAATAGTGTAATTCTCAGGAGTCTGTGAACTCAGATGAGGCTTATGGAGGAGAGGATTTGTATCTGATCATTGTCTAGGGGAAAAAACAGCTCATGCACCCAGCTGATTCAAGAAGATGCCAAACTAGCTCAGCCATTGGCCAGTGACAATTTCCTGGTGTGGGGCTGTGCCCAGGAAACCCCAGGGCAGTGGAACTGGGTGAGTTTGCCCCTGGGTTTTGCACACCAGCATCGCTTCCCTCCCATGTCCTGGAGTGATGCCTGAGCTACCACCACTCACTGGGACATTCCATCTGCTGCTCTGCCTGTTGCCAAAATAAGAGCAAGATTATTCTGACCACAGATCACTTGAATCCTGTTCTAACGGACACCAAACAATTTCATAATGTAATATGATATAAATATTTTAATTGGGTTACTAATATCATCATCCTCCTCTTTCTCTTCCAACTCCCCTATACATTATAGATTGTTTTCAGACTAAGCACAGATTTCAATATTTATGCTTAAACAATTTTTATGATAAAATCTTTACCACTTCAAATGTAATTTGAAAGTTATCTTAAATCAATGAATATATATTCTTTGTCTAGTCTTTGTTTAGAACTCTAAAATGGAAAAGTAAAATCTTTTTTTCAAAAGAAGGGGAGCATTTTACTTCTTAAGCAATTGACTTCATTGTCTGTTGTATGGGTTGTTTTACTATAGAAATGTTATTCACAATGTTATTATACAATAAGCTAGAATTCAATGTGTATATTTCCATGGATGGATAAGCAGAAAAACAGACATATTATTCCAAAGTTATTTTCCTTTGTTCAGAAAGACTTTATAACCCCCACACAAATTATAAAAATAATGGTGCATCAATGAAATGATTTATCATTTATGCACTGCTCCATCAGCAGTGTCAAAATTTGATGTTTTAGGATATTTTTTTTTCTTTTTTAAACAGCAGCATTCCTATTTAAATATTATACTGTCTGATACATCTTTCAAAACTTATTTTATTCCTATATCCACACACATATTTAGTGAATTCCTTTGTAACCTTCAGTAATTTTTTTTGCCAGTATGAATTGTCAGAAAGATACAAGTAGATATTTAATTCCAGTTTATTAAAAAGCTCATATATTTTAATTGTTATAATACCAGTAAATTCCATAGTCACCTTTAGAGACCTCATACAGTGAGGTCTTCTCAACCATCAACTAGAATGTGAAGGAGAAAAATTAGGGTGATTTAATCCAAATTTTGAAAGAAATTTGGGGTTTTTTTACTGGTTTAGTTTTATGGCTTTTTTTCTTAATAAAGTGTTTAAAAGTTTTTACTATGAAGAGATATATTTTCCACTGCTGTGAACAGCACTTTCAGTGTCCTTGGAAACATTGTGAAATGTCAAGGTTCTCATTCTAAGCAATCCAGGGGCAGAAATGACTATGCAGTATCTTCACTGGTGAGTGAAGGAAATGTTTACAGTCACAATATTGCTCCTTTGTTTTGCCATAGTGGGGCACTCTGTTTTTTCATTTTTAGTTGTCCTCCTATGGATGAGATATCTGAGACACAAGTATTTGACTGTTGCTTATTTCTCCATCTCTTCATGGTTGATGATTTCCTTTACATTGAGCAATCCCCATCCTTGCTACTGCTCTACCAGTCCTAAGTCACATTTTTCCTACTTGAAACCCTTTTGTTTCCTGCAGGTTTCTGTAATGCTGGTTTCTTAAAATTTTCAACATTTTTCCAGCATTTCTCTCCTTTATTTCCTGCACTCCAAAATGTGAGAGTAATGTGGCCAAATCCAGAGGTGAGGAGCATGGCTGTGATCAGCCTTTTCACCTGTCTGAGGATCTGGTGTACTTCTGAAAACAAACAGAAACCGGACAGCCTTGTTCTTTAAATCTACCTGTGCTATGGTTTATCTTCAATCTTAATGAAAACATACAAAACTAATTTTGTATGAAGTGTTTAGAAGTTTATCTGTGGCTTAATTCTTTTCTTTCTTGAATTGTTTTGATTTTGTACTTGCCCATCTGCTTCCACCAAAATCAGCTGTAAAACTAATCCTAATAACTATTAAAGCAGATTAAGGCCTCTCCTAATTGGTTTAAAAAATCGTATCCTAATACATATGTAATTTCAAAACAATGTGAATTTTTTCTTTATATGTTATGACATCAACAGAAGTTCTAATTGTGTGACAGGATGAAATATTAATGTCATACTACAAACGGTGTTCCCACCAACTTTGACAAGAACATCATAAAGGATGAAATTAAAGTTATTATTATGTTATATACTACAAACTATTTTAAATATTTGGAGTTTTTACAGCTTCCCAGTATGTACCAAACAAACTCAAAATAGTAGTTCTACTTTGTGCTCTAAAATAACAAAGTATTTATGCATTAAATATTTTTTTTTATTTTCCTAGTTGAACAAAACCACTTTAAATCATAAAACATTCAATGTCAATATGAAAGAATCAGTTCTCAGAAACTTTTTGAAAATGTTCATAGTATACCTGACTTAGTCATTCAACTATAGAGGGCCTTTAAAACACTTCTTTTTAAAAAGAAAAAAAGCAGGGAAGTTCCATAGTTCTGAATGAGTTTTAATTGCAATTTGTTAAAAATATGCTAAATTGAAAAGGATATGCTTTTTTTTTGATACAGAATGTGGCATAAGTAATTTGCCACATCACCTTGACATGATGATGAAGAAAACTGACAACTTTAAAGACACTTTTTTTAACCACTTTTCAAATAAATGATCATCAATGAATGGAAATAAGATTTAAAAACTTCCAGAAAAGTAAAAAAAACTAAAAAAAAGCCAAAAGTAAGTTTCTACAAATGTCATTGAAAGTTTTGGCAATATTCAAGTTCTTCTTTTTGAATAAATTATGTTTCTAATGATTTCCAGTGAGATAATGGAACCTTTTTTCAGGAATCATTATTTGATGGGGAAGAGGAATGAAGAGCTTTGGCAAGTAAAATGAAATTTTCCATTGAAAAGAACTAAGTGAAAGGATACATTTTCTGGACTCCCAAATGTAAGCTCGGACTAAATTCCTGTAAAGGTTCTGCAGCAGATACTGTGAGGGAAGCAGGTCAAAAGGGAGAATCTCCATCTGTATGTGTGTACAGAATCAGAGAATGGTTTGGGTTGGAAGGGGCATAAAAGCTCATCTCATTGCAACTCCCCTGCCGTGGGCACCTCCCTCTAGACCAGTTTACTCAGAGCCCCATCCAACCTGGTCTTGAACACTTCCAGGCTTGGGGCATCCACAGCCTGTGCCAGCGTACAGGTCTGCTTTACACATGGCAAAATAAAGGTTTTGCTTCTGTGCAGTAACAAAACACGCAACATCAATATAATCAAACTGGTGTTAAATGAACCTCTGTCCTCTGAGGTGACAGAATTTCTCTGTGCTCTTACAGAATCACATTGTATATATTTAATTACTGCTACAATAAAATAGTAATTGCAAGCTTTAAAACAAGCACTCTGTGTGATCTGGGGGTTGGATAAGGTGACAGCCAGACGTCCTTCTCACACCTTCAGCGATATTAAGTTTTGCTGGGGAGAAAAAAGCACGTTAACAACTTCTTGTGCATTATTCTGTTCCCTCCTCCTTAGAAGGCATGGATTGAAGTAAAGATGAAAGACAGATGATTACCCAAACCTCCTTTTGACATAATTTGAGTTTTTAGGGAAAAAAAAGCAATGCTGTAAAATACTTTCCTAGCTTACAGGGCAACACCTGGCTGGTACAAATGCATGGTGCAGAGTTATGATACATGCTTTTCCATTCTTTCAAGACAGTCAGAAGATAAACTAAACTGCCTTCAATCTAAAGTAAAAATTTGAAAATTATGACCTAACTAGAGGGTGAAATTGAAATACTGCCCTAGGTCATGGCAAGAAAAAAACCATTCTTGTTTATCACGATGAACTACACTTTTGTATTGACCCTTAAAAATATGCCCAACCATGATGGCTATTTCTGTGCTGCCTTTGAATATTGTCTTTGATTTTATATCTGATCTGAAACTTTTCCTAGACTCAAAGTCTTACAAAATGTGTACACTCACTCAAAACCTCTAAAAAGACAGAAAATATAGGTCTTAAAAATTTTTCTCCATGGATGAAAACCAAAAAAATCATAATGCAGTACCAAAAAATTAAACAGCTCTGTAAATTTTTCTATCAGTTAACAGTACAACAGTGGCAGCCCAAGACCAAAAGAAGTAAAGAACCAGTGATCCCTCCACGGTACCCAAAGAAGCTCCATTACTTTGCCACATCCAGAGCTGAATGACCTGTTTCTAGCAATTTATATCAATAAAACTTTTCTTTTGAGCCAGGTGAGTGCCCAGACGCATAATGTCTTCCTTCAAATGAAATAAACAAATAATTCTATTTGCAACATCAGCTTGCAAGAAATTGGGATTCTGTGCAACATTTACTGGGGGTCTGTTTGATGCAGAAGAGAATGTGACAGTAAGGTGCATTCTTTTATATCCCATTCCTTTATGCAAAAGATGCTAACAAGGCTAGAATCAACATTCATTGTAATGCTTTTTCTTCCCCAGTGGTTTTTCCTACAACTCTCTGCTAGGACAGATTCTGCTGAAGGGCAGTGGACAAACACATGGATGTGTGCTCTGAGCTGCTGGACTGAGTAATGTGTTCTGACAGATACACTTGACACACAACTTTGAAAAATTAGGGGACAGTACTACTGGCTTCCTCTAACTTTCTTCTACTCATCAGTGACAGCTCTTCATTGTGCCTCCATCTCAGATGAAGTCTGAGCTGCAGTGAGCCAGGGGAGCCTGTGGTGCCACCGGGACTATCAGATACAAAGATGTGAGCTACTGAAACAAGCATCTCTAAAAGGTTGTATTTTCTGATGCTTATCTAAGTGAAGGAGTTTTTCTTCATTATGGCTGAGATCCTCTTGCCAGCAAATTTCCTGAAATGGATATTTGCCTTTAAATTTTACAGGAAAATGTCTTGTATTATGAGTCTCTCAGGATACTGAGTAAGTAGGACCTGAGTTCACATTTATTCTAATGGCCCTTAACAACATTTTTCATGGGAAGGTGTCTTAATAGACAGAAATGCAATAGCTAAGTGTAAGAAATGCAATGTAAATAGCAGCTGGAGTATTTCTGGCAACAGTGCTTTGTCTGTGGTCATTGAGGGATAACAAGGGAAAGGATACCAAAAACCCCTTTCTTTACTACAAAAAGGACTCTGTGTTGTGAAAATGTTTTCTGGAGTCGTCATTTACTATTTTTTAAGCAAAGTTTTAAAAAATGAGATCCATTGCATGACCAAACTATCCCTAAGCAGACTTCAGGAGCATATTTCTAATATGCCTAAGAAGTTATCCAGTTACAGCTACAGCAGCTTTTCCCTTGTGTTTATTCAGTCATCTTATTAAAGGGTACTTTTTAGCATTGTCTCCTTCCACGGGAAGCCCCAGAAAAACTGCAGGACAGATCCCAGTCCTCCTGTGCCTTGAGAGGAAAAGGCTGCACTGTGGGTTCATGGCATCAACACTGCTCCCAGGTTTTGGTTTTCAGTAGATTTGGGAAAATAAGTTTCTGTGTCCCAGTTTCCTCCACTCAAACTGACAGCAGATTTACTGAATATGTCTCTTGGAGGAGTTCCTAAGAACCTCTGCAGATTAATTAAGATTGATGTGAGTATTGAGAACATACACTTATGTGTGGTTTCAGTACTGCTATTACATAAAAGGATAAATTATTTTAATTGCTTCATTTAGGAGAATTCAAAACCATGCTGTGCATATACCACAGAAACATAGGAAATTTTTGCATCTTTAGAGTGGATGACAATCCTAAGTAGAGAGTTGCAGCCAGCTGATCTGAAAAAGAGTCAAACTAACTCAGGATTTTATTTTAATTGAGAAATTATTTCAAGCTTGACAGCATTTAAGCCCTATGTCAATTCAAGCACAACAAGTTTTAAGAAGTAATACTCGGAATATTATGTTAAATATATAATTATTTTATAGCATGAGCTACAAAAAGAGCAGTTTAAAATTATAATGCTGCCAGTACATGGTGCATGGTTTTACTTTAAAATGTTCAACCTCTACAACTGTATCTTCCAGCAGAGTCCTGCTTGGTAGGGCAGCTTTTCCCAGTATTAAAACTTCCTTTGGGGATACAACTTCAATGAGGCAGATTAAATCAGAATGGATCAAGCTCAGGCTGCATATTTATACAGACAATGCACATACTTGCTTCACTGGTGCAGTAGCATGGCAGCCACCTAATATGAGCAAAACTTAAAATTAATGAATTCTAATTTTAGTGACTTTGATGATTGGGGTGGGGTGGTGTAAATTTTTTGTTTGTTGGTTTGTTTGGTTTTAGTTTTTTTCTTTTATGTGTTTGGGTTTTTTTTTCAGTATTTTTTTAGTTTGGGTTTTTTAAAATATTCACTATTAGATAAAACCCTATAGTTAAAATGCAGATACAATGCTAAAAATTATCTCTGCAGATACAAAATACATCACATAGATAGTACGAGAAAAAAAGAGCATTTATCAGCAATAAAGAAAATACAGATAGTAATGCTTTAAGTCAGTTTTCTTTATTACAAAAAATGAAGACAGAAGTTGCATGAACTAAAATGAACTTTGAACAACAGATGAAAGACAGACTAAGTTACATATATTTCTTGACATTGTGTTTGGAAAGGTGCTGAGGGACATCACAGTTACACCATGCACACGTTCTTCAGGGAAAAAGCAGAGATGACAACAAGTGCTGCATGCATGAAAAAATCAGTGGAGCAAAATGGTAGTGAATCATGAACAAGATAAAAATAAGCAATGTTTCACAAATTAAAATTAACTACTTAAAATCCAGATTTTTTCCTTGCCTTTCACACTGTTAAAAACAGAAACTTACAGATGTTGCAGTGTATTCAATATTTTTCACAAAATTAGTTTTTAGTACATTGTATGTATTTTCGTTTGCAATTCTGTTGGATACATACACTGAGAAAGATTTACTTTGCTCCTATTGTGGGAATTTAATACATGCATTAAAATTAAAACTTTATGTAAATAAAATATGTGCTGGAAATTGCCTCTACAAAAATATTAAATGTGTAAAATAAATATACAGAACTATTAATAGGAATATTGTACAACATAATATTATGGTGGCAAGCATTACTACCACAGCTTCTTGGGACTTCAGACCCAATAATAAATGAACAAAAATGGATATTCCTACCTCAGTTTCTTGCTCTTGTTGTAAAATATCTAAACTTAGCACAGCACTCAAGTGCACAACTTGCATACAGCTACTGTTTCTAAACAGGCAAATTTGGTTCACCTCTACACTTGGTATTTGATGCCATCAGCTTCATATTAAGATGTCATTGACATTAAAGGGAAAAGGTGATTTTCCATCACTTATACATTATGTCTGATAAATATATAGCAATGGAAAACTGAACATTCCTTACATGCCTGAAGAAAATGAATGGATAAAGTAAATATGATAAGCATAAAGGAGCCCTAAATATAGGAAAGAGTTCAGTAATGTCATCATACACCTCAGAAGCTACATTTCTCTATATAACATTCAACTTGCATCCTAAAAGTAACATTTTCTTTTTTTTCCTTTGCTCCTAAGATTCCTGAAAAAATGAACGATCAGAAATCATCAACATACTGGACAACAGATAGAGAATTATTAGCACAATCACAAATTGTATACAAATCTCCATTATGACCTAAAAAAAAAACCCCAAAAAAAAAGGCCTCAGAAACTGTTTTTTCAGACTTAATTAGTTAATTTTACATTTGCATACACATTTGAGTGGTGCCTATGCAGGTTTCCATGATGGAGAGAGAGTACATGGTAAGACCTTTAAAACAGATTCAGAATTGGTCATAAGGTTATTATGTATATAATTAAATCTCCATATCTGTTTATCTTTTAAATAAATATTGTTCACATGCATATGATATTTTTTGCATTAGTGCTTGGCCTTATACTTTCACCAAAAAAAATTAAATTGAATGTTGTTTGGTAATAGTATGTTTTGTACACCTCAAAAAACCATTCAGAAGTTTTATTTTGCACCCAATGTATGCAATATGTGTGCCTATTTCTGGGCAATATTTTTCCTATTTAGAGGGACAGCAATTTATATTCTAATGATCCTACAGCAGTAAAAAAAGGATGGCATTCGAAGTTGCATTATGTAAATACTTTGATTTGTGAACAATTTGTAAATGTTAGGAACTTGTCAAAACTCTGGAAAGAGGAAAGACAACAAATAAAATCTGATTAGGAAAGAAGCCAGCCTTAGACTCTAAAGGTTGTAAATCAGAACATTTTAAAAATACTGTTCCTTAGAGATATACTGCTATATCACAGAATAATCATTACCCTTTTTAAGTTTCTCTGCCACCAATTTGGATTTAAGGCACAAGCTCAGCATAACATATTTTAGGACTTCAGTGTTACAGACAGTTTAATATTAGCATTTCAAAATATGTGACAATGTTAAAAAAATTGTAACATTTTACATTGTCAGTCATAAGACCTAAAATCCATTTTACAATTACAACATTTAAAGGAACAAATTTACTTATCTAACATTTAAATACTAATGTCAAAAGCAAATTGAATTCAATTTGTAAAGACATATTTATCATTTTAATAGAGTTTAAATTACAATTTTAAGCTGCTCAGTCTATACCTATGAATTATAATTTAATTTGAAAATGTCTCAGTTCATTTTTTCCTTATTCTTGTCTGTAAGAAGCCAAGATTTCAAAATCTTCTGAATATTCACACAGATTGCACAAAATACTGTGAAATAATCTCGCTCTCGTTGTTTTTAAAGATACAATTATGAAATGCTCATAAAGAGAACTACAAACAAGGCTGTATTAGCCATTCATGTGAGGAGATATATGGCAACCCAAGGACATTATTCTCTTCTACTTTTTCTTTCTTGTTACAGAGGTTTTGGGTCACTGCCCAGAACTGCCTGGCTCTGCAGTCACATAATCCCCACAATATTGGTTTAAGTCATTCTCTTTGGAATTTGATGGGAAGAGGAGGGCTAAAAGAAAAGGATCACATTCAAAGTACTTGATAACTTCAAAATACAAAGCACAGAATAATTTAAATTGGAGCAGACCTAAAATTTCTCTCACTTAACAGAACAAATTTATCTAGTTCCCAGCTGAAGCTACTATCAGTTGGAAAAAAAGATAAGTGATCCAAATTTGTCTCTTTATCCCACTGGCATTGTGACACTGAGGATAAAAGACAACTTGCCATTCATAATGTATATTTAGCTTCTAAAATTTCTCAAGGCTTTTCATTATCTCCTTCACAGTATGTTTGGAGAGCTCACAGTCGATCAGTCTCTGTGCCCTAATTCCTATCTTGTCTTCTTATATACTTATCTGCAATGTTAGAATGACTTGCTAAGATAATAAATTTATAGTCTGTAAAGACCTCTTCAAATGTCTTACTGGAGTAGAAAAATTATATGGGAATTTTTATTTTTCTGCTTTTCTGCATACCTGTAGTAGCATCCAGTCTTGCTTTATTAAAAAAAAATTAAGAACAGTGACAAGTATGCAGAAGGTGAAAATATATTAGACAACATTTAGTAAAATAAGCATCAAGGTTTCAAATTTCAGAAAATTAGGAAAATTCTACAAAATAAGGAAATACTGGGACCAGATTGTCTGCGCAACCTTATAAGATCCTATTTTATTTTCAGTTTATGAGACAATATAAGTGTTACTCAAGACTATTTAATCCAGTGGTAGGTGCTCATTAGTTTTCATGGGATCTGCAATTTTATGTTCTTTAAGGTTCAGAACAGCAACTATGTGTCCACAAGAGAAGATTCTGTTCCCTCATGTGCATGCTGTGCCTGTCTTACAGTGGGATCAGAATGCCAAAGGGATGTGACTGCAAAGAGGAGCCCCTAGAAATAATTTACTGCTCCCCTGGACCAAAAGGGAGTCCCAGTGCTTGTGCACCACTGAGCTCCTGCAGACTGAGAAGGATCTCCCAGTATTGGTTTTTAGTAGGCTTGAACTGTGGGTTTCTTTCCCCCTTAGCATCTAGTACAACATCTACTTGCTAAATATTAGCCAATCATCAGTTCTTGGACAATAAGTAGAGATATCCTTGCAGTTTTGCTACCACAGAAGGCAACAGTGGCAATAGAGACAACAACAAATATTTTCACTATCTGGATTTTCAAAATGGTAGGAGAAAAAGAAAGAAAACCTCTTGCAAAAGTTACTGCCCAATGTGATTCTTTCACTAAAAACAAATTTAGCATTAGTAACAGCATTTGTCCAAGTTATACTCAATTGAAAATATGTTCTTAGATCTGAAAGTTTTTGGTAACTTATGTGCAGCCAGCAAATCTAATCCACTGCAACATAGTTAAAATGAAAAGTTTTGTTAAAAATATTATCTAGCCTTCATTAGTTATGTCTCTCGGTTCAATAAGCACTTAATAATTTAAAAAAATAAATGGTATATATTGGAAGAACACCTATACAACTAAATTACAAAGTCAATATATATATTAATGTTGTTTGTGCATGGAAAAATGGGCTTTCACCTGAGTCGCCCTAAATAGGAAACCAAAGTTTCAACTCCTACAAAATTAGAGCAGAAAATGTCTTTCTTTACCACACTATGTCAGGCACTCATCAATGTAATTAATTTCAAAGTAATGTCATGACATTAAGTCAAAGTGACAAGAACATAGTGGCAAGGGCCATGGATGGAACAGTGGCTTGACTTTACAGTGAGAGCTTATCTGCAGATCACAATTAAACTAATGTTTTCTAGATAGCAATCTTTTCAATTCTAGCCCCTTCATTACACTAAATATGTGAACTATTTAAAAAAGTATTTCTGTCAATAAATTATTCCATAGACTTACACACTGAAGACACCTTACTTGTGACATAGTCCAATTTTCTAAAATGACTGTTAGTTGGTTTAGATGAGGAGAGGTTTTATTTTGATGTCCTAAAGTAAAGACTTCCAAATATATTTCAAAACTGGCAAAAATCATCATTATCAATATTTCTTAGAAATAAGAAAGTTCTTTAACTGAGTGAAGATATATAGACACTTAAATTTGAGCAATCTATTTCCAATTTGTAAGATAACTTTTTTTAGATCCCAAAAAGTATGAACTATGAGGAGGAAAAAATCAACATATACAGTTAATTTATCATGTTTGTTATCTTAAGTAACAATTCGAAGGGAACTGTCTTAAAATAAATATTTAATTCTGCCTTAGTTTTAAAGTGCATTGCTTTCTTGGGTCATTCTGTATGCAACAGAGAAATGAACCATAAACCTAGATAACTACATAAATTTTAAAATCAAATATATGCAATAAAATATATATATGGACTCTTATGAAATAAAATCTTTTTCCTGAGGTTTTGCACAAACTGCTGAAGAGCTCATAAGCCATGGTTTTAATATATTTAACAGGAAAAAAAGCTTTTTCCATTCTTACTACAGGTCAAAATTGAACCCCTGGAGCTTCCAAATCCTACAGATGCCATGAAATGAAATGTGTCACCTTTGCAGTCGCAAGAAGTGACTTTGGTGAGCAGGGACCTGTTTTATGTGCTGAGGCATGTCAGTGGAGAGGCACAGAAAAAGTATTTGAAATGAAACAGTACGAACTAAAACAATTCATAAATAATTGAATAGGGAAGACATGCTTATTAAAATCCATTGGAAAGTACAAAACATGTCTGTATTCTGTATTCACAGAACCATAGAATGGCCTGGGTTTTGAGGGACCTTTAAGATCTTCCAACCCTTTGCTGTGGACAGGGACACCTTCCCCTAGACCAGGTTTCTCAGAGCTCCATCCAGCCTGGACTTAAACCAGTTTTATTAAGCATTAAGTTTTAAGTACCTTGTGTCAGGAACCAGTGAAAGGACAACTCTTTGCAAAGGATTAGTACAAAATGGCAATACTCTCCTGGAAGATGAATTGGTGGTGTACCTGGAAAGCCATGTGACTGACAATGGTAAGGTCTCTGCATGAATTTCTTATATCAAAATCTAGTTGAGAAAATGGAACCAAACCACCTTGATCAAATTCAGTAAGTCAGATTCTCCATGCTCCATCTGACTGGAGTGTCAAGCATCATCTTTTGAATTTGTCACAAAACCCACCAGGTTTCCAAAAAGCCCCATGAAGAATTTTTCATGCACAGACTGAAGTAATTACTCTATTTAGCATATTGACTAGCAATGGAAATTTTGGAAGAGCTGTAGAAAAGTACAAATTTTATAACGTCTGTGTTTATTTTCCAGCAAATAAAAAATTAGGAGAGAGAGGAAGAATACATATTGCTTGTCTTATCATCAACAGTATAAAAACATGCACCAGAAACTTTTGACTACAATGACAGAGAAAACAGCAGCACTCAGCTGCAGGGACTGGCCTCCATTTTCACGTCTAGTAGCTTCACAGCATCTGTCTGTGTGGATAAGAATAATTATAGAAAATCAAGAGTGTGAAAAATAATTAAATTTTAGGAAGAAAAAGTGGAAAAGTTGAGATGACATGAAAAAGAAAGTATCAAAAGGAAACAAAAGTGACAGTGGGAAAGAAAAAAAAAAAAAAAATAATATTGACATTGTGCCAAAGACAGTCACTTGAAAGACATTAACAAAAACATCAAATTATGAGTAAATCATAGATACAATGGCGACCATTGAAGTACCCTAGCCAAATCTATATAGTCTAGTACAAAAATTGTGGAAAAGGTATACCTGCATAGCAGCAATGTGGTTCTCCTCAGCAGTCAAAGTAGCAAACTGTTTGGTCTAATTTTAAAACAATTTATTTAAGTGCTTAACCTGAAGCATGTTTCTTGCTTCCCCCTGAGACCATTCAGCCAAGCCCAACCTAAAATACAATTTTGACTTTTATGTTGGAGGTACTTGGAACTCACAAAACTGCCATGTAACACTGCACTGTCACTATTCAGAAATAGTGACTATTGACTATTCAAAGCAAGGAGTATTGAAAGCAAGGAGAAACACCAGCCTGTAGGCTGAAAGGAGAAACTGGAACTGTGTCAATAATTACACAAAAAGAAGGTTTCAGTCATACACAAGAAGGGACAAACTTGTTTATCTGTTTCTCCTTGCTAATGGCTTTATCTTGTTCCTGAATTATTGTAGGAGATCACAATGGGCCACCAGGAAAACTGGCTTCAATAATATGGACAAAAGTCCAATTAAAATATGAATGACCCATGCAATTAACACATGCAGCTCAGTAATTAGATATTGACTTTGACACTAGAGTGGGAATAAAGTAGCTTCTTAGACATTCACATCCTCACAGTATGTCCGCTTGCAATTACAAAGTTCAAATATATTTTTTCTACAAATATTTATATAGAAGGTTCATTCTTTGGCAAATAATAGAGTCAAATTTATTCAATATATATTATATTGACTAGATTTTTTTTCCCATCTACAGTGACACAATAATTATGTTGGTAGTGATTAATACCAGTGTTAAACTAATATTTTGAAAAAGGACTTCAAAAGAAATGAAAATGTATAAAACCTTATATTGCAGTATAAGCAACAACCTTGGCTATATCTTGACTTTAAAACTGATTTAAGAAATTGTAATGGAAGCAAACTATAAAGCAAATGGAAGCAAACTATAAAGCCATATATAATCTTGTATGCATAATATTTAATCAATGCATTATCTTGGTTATCACAGAAATGCCCCTGTTCTTGTATGATGCAAAAATACATGCATGATAACTATCAAGTAGATATAAATAAAAATATAAATAAACTAAGAACAATTGGACAACTAAGAACAATGGACATTATTCCATCCTCACCCATATCTCTAATGTTGGGTTTCCAGTAATACATATTGTGTTCAAGCCATTCAAAATTCACAACCAATTATTTTTTTAAGACTTAAATAGTTTGGTCCATATAATCATTTATGAAAAAAAAAACAAACAAGCAAAAAACCACAAACCTTGAACACATTAAACGTCCACATTTACTTCATAATTCAGCTTTTAAATATTTTTACAGGATATACCTAAGCATCTTTTAATTGACGCTCAGGGATATTTTAATTAGAAAGCATCATAATGCTAGCAATTACCTGCAACAAATAATTAGGATTAGAGTATCATATGTGTAAAGTGTGTCCTTGCATTTCAACATTCAACATCTAGAGTGAATTTCTTTTTTCTTCATAGAATTCAAAAAGATAAGCAAACTAAAATTCATGTGATAAAAGGAAAACATTAAATTCCTTTTGAAGCAGAAATTCTGAGAATACAGAATAGCTCTTTGATTGCTGCTCCACTGCTATTCAGTGCCAGTTAATGTCTGTGATAGCTCTACCATAAGATTTAGATTTTTTTTTTTTTTTTCTTTTAACATTTTTGATGGTGTAAGTCTTTTTGTCTCTCTCTCTGATTCATAACAAATAAGTCCTATCACTTTTAGTGAGGGATTTCTATACCTTTTCATGTAATAACTTTAGTCTTTGCAAGGAATGGAGCAAACAGCTGGTTTTAGCCTAGAGCAAGAACATGCCCTATCACTTTCAACAATGATCATCTCCAGGATTTGATGAGAAATGGCTCTTATTCAGCAAATTCTACTACTGGTTTGAAAAACAAAACCAGATAGGTTTTGTGGGGGCTGTTATCTTTCTGAAGTTTTAGATACTAATTAATCTGATTGGTGTGAGTCCTACCAACTTATTTTCTCAAAGCAGGAGACCTCAAAGATATATTTCATCTCTCTATTCTTTTCAGAAAATAACAAAATTATTCTTCCATCACAGCAATATTGGCTGAAGAATTTAATTTACACTTTTACCTCAGGATTACAATCTGAACAAAAGTCAGATAAAAGCCTTCATTTTCAAACTCTTATTTTGGAATTACAATATCCTTCAGCCTATGAGACAATGAGTCAGGTAACTTCACAAGGATAATGCTGCAGCTTTTCCTTGCCTTGGGAATATGATCAGAGCTCCAAGGAGACTGACATGCCACAGGTTTTCCTTTTTCACTCCTGCATTTTGTTCTTCATTTTAGATTTAGTTAAAACCCTAACTAGTCAGATCTGTAGTGACAGACTGAGAAATCCTGTAGTGCACAAAATCATACAAAAGAGACACTAACTACCAACGTTAAATTTCAGATCTGTGGAATGGAGATTTTACCTGTGAAAATCTTTCAAACTTTTTCTGTGTTTTTTTCTTTTTCTTTTGTGGTTTAAATTTAAGGTGGCTGTCCAGGTTGGTTTTAGGATCAAGGGTCAGAAAATTCCAACTAGTCTTTTCCAAATCATTCCAATTGTTAGAAGTGTGTGAGGATTTAATACAATATTTTGCCCACTACAAAGAACTTTATTTCTATTTTCAGACAAGATTTTATAAGGAAATTACAGGAATGTTTTAATTTTGAAGCCCCCATTCTCTGACAAATTTAGTGAAATTGTCAGCTATATCCAAAAGTTTTCAGAAGCCACAAACTGATGGATGTTTGTGCACGTACACACACACACATGGAAAGGCAGTGTAGTCACAAACCATAGACTTAAAATCAGGCCAATCCTGAAAGATTCTACAGTCCTTTTATGGAGATCTAAACAGGCAATTTGTAAGCCACAAATGATGATATTTGATCCTGCCTCAAGTACCTACTGACAGCCTTTATAGCTTTTTCTATGGAAAGAGAATAAAAAAAAAAGACTAAAAGTCATCACAATTTCCCTAATTTAACTTTTAATGATGAAATTTCCTAGAGCTGAGAATAGGTACCAAGCGCCAAATTGGGGTCAATATGGGTTTCAATCCTGTTCAACATCATTAATGATTTGAGTGATGGGGCACAGAGTACACTCAGCAACTTTTCTGATGACACACAGAGGAGTGGATGAGGAACCAGACAGGGTGCAGACACACAGAGGGACCTTGGCAGGCCAGAGAAATGGGCTCACAGGAACACTGGGAAGTTCAACAAGAGGAAGTGCAAACCTCTGCCCCGGGAAAAAGCAATCCTGGTCCCCAGTTCACAGCTGAAGGCATCCCAGCTGAAAACCATCTTTGCAGAAAAGGCCCTGGAGGTCCTACTGGACACCAAGTTCAACAAGAGGCAGCAGTGTGCTCTCCAGGCAAGAAAGGTTAATGGAAATTACAGCAGAGGCCTTGGCCAGGCAAGCCTGCTCTCATGGGACACACTGACCTTGAGGCTTGGTTGTAATCACATAAAATCCGATTTCAAACCGATATGAAATGATTTAAAATCTAGGAAAAGTGTTCCAAAGGACACAAGAGCTGTTCGGTTTTGAAGTTTGCTCGTAGGAATGGCCAGTCAACAAAAGTTACATAGTTTTGTGGTGGAGAGCAGAACAGGAGTGAGGAAGGTGGGTTTTTGGCTTCTCTTAGTGGATGCATGGGCAGGGGTAAGTCAACCCTTCAGGGAAGGGGGCAATGCCCTTCAGAGTTTGGGAAACTGCCAGGGCACCCAAGGGCTGAAGGAGTGTGGAGGTAGGGTGCAGCAAGGGAATATGCTCTTTGATTGCCAGAGGTGACAGGAAAAAAAACCTACCCCAGCTACACAGATGGGATCCTATAGCATTTATTTATATCCTCAAAAGGTCACCTGATTGTTTGACTGAGAGAAAAATTTAAGGAAAATACTCACCCTGAAAAAAACCTGTGAGAATCAGGGAAACTTGTTTCTGTTTTATTTTTTTCAAAATTACTAATTTTGAGTTTCTGTCTGAAAAACCTTATCCTAGCTTCCATTCTAACAAAATGCTGTCCATATAGCTCAAAAGCTCTAGTAATACATCATAAAATGTATATACATAAATGCAAACCCAAATATATACACACATGCTTGAAGCAATGATAAGGGCTGCTTTTATTTTTATTCATGTCAAGACCACTGCAGATCCCATTGTTTTTTTAAAAAGTGCTGATAAAAATCATGTTTGACATGGTGATTGTCATCTTTGCCATTGGTGGCGATGAGAGAAAATACTATGTAGTATCACTATCCCTCTTTTGCCTCCCAGTATATGATTTAAAGTGTGGTGACACGCATCCACGGAAAAAAATAAATGAGATGTTCAAGGGATTAAAAATATTTTCAGACAATAAAAAATTACACTCACAGTTCATGCAGTATTGGAAAAAAACAACCAACCAAACAAAAAAACCCCTCAATCAACCAATATCACAAAGTAAGAAAAATAGATCTAAGAGGTTCTTGTTATATCCAAATATTTTTTTCATTTTCCCACTATTGCACCAAGTTATTAACTTTTAGTGAAGAAGAAAAAAAAAACTGTGATAAAACACAACTTGCAACCATTTTTAATATATCTACTGGCCTTTCAAATTAACAGCACTGACTGGATAAGAGCCTTTGGAAAATGGCACTTTCATAAATCTGCTGGTAATTCCTGAAAATATATTTAACACTTGCAGAAAGGATCTTTTTTAGCACCTTCCATTCCATCTTCTTTTGAGATTTAGTATTAACCTGTACATGTGTTTTTAGGTTGCAGCTGTAATGGTTCAGGATGACAACAGATTTGGACAGTTTTGTACCAGCTGTGGGGTACAAAGACAGGATCTCTGTCTTCTCACTGAGAAGAGTGAAAGGGCCCAAGAAATGGGCTGTAGAGGCAGCTCTGTGAGATAATGGACTTGAGCTGCTCCCAGGGGGCTTTTATGGCTGCAGAGGTTAGTGCATGCTCTCCTAATGTGGATGAAAAGCTAAAGCACTCTGCTCCTTTGAGAATCCTACAGAGCTAGAAGCTTAACAGTATAGATAAGCCAGAAGCAAATTTTATAAAACATTACAAATCATCACTAAAAGTGTGATAAATACTTCACTCAGAGGCAAACACACTGAGGTTAGAGCTGCACCTGCCTGCAAGCATTGCTAACTGACATCCCTAGTGAGATTTTGGAACACATAAAATACTACTTGTAAGACTGTGTCACTCTTTCTCCAAGCATGAGTCTAAAATACATATCCATGTGCCTAAGTGAAATGTAAAATTCAGATATAGAATTGTGACCACAAAAAATAACTCAGAAAAGTAGGAAGGAAAATGGTGTGTATATATATATATATATATATATTTATACACATGAATAAATTTATGCATACAGTTATTTAACTCAAAATGTTTTAAGAAGGTTTTTTGCTGGCATTTCTGAAAGTCAGTGCAAGTTTCCATTGATGAATTGTTTAGAAAACCAGGACACTTTTATTAAAAGGATTACAAATTGTAAGGAACAAATCACAAATATGAGTGGCTCAGTGAATGGATACTGTGTCACAGGCCTAGGAAGATACATTATGAAATCAGTGGATCCACATTTGGAGGCTGCTGAGGCCAACCATATGAAAATTTAAGGGAATGTCTGTCTCATTTATGCACCTCCCTGATGCCAGAGAGTAATTTGCTGCCTCAAGCTCCTTCCCAGACCTAAGACTATTACTGGAAGATCATCATTTTGTGCTATCATGGGATTTGACTCGCAGCCAGGAGCTGGTACTTGCACACTTCACTAGGAAGCAGAAGCTGTGGATTCAGAGCCCACAGGAGTTGTATATTCACATAAGTGGAGTTTTGGCTCCCAGTTCCTGTCCCCAGGGATCTGTTCTGCCTGACATCCAATGGCTTTTGAAAGCAGAAACAAGATCCTTCTTCAGAATTTAGATCCAGGGTTTTAGTTCTTGTGACTACTCCTATTTCCCTACTAAGCACCCGCTGAAGGAGAGCCAAAATGTCCCTACTTCCATCTCCCTTCAGTCTTGCTTCAACCTCTCTGATTTATTGCAGTAGCTTGCTACGCTTCACCAGGGTGTTCTATGTAGTTAACCAACAAGATACACTTGGGATAAGTAATATTCATGAGATTGCATACATAGGGTCTGCAGATTTATTTCTCTTTAAATTTAGGACCAGACACAAACACTCCAGCTGAAGTGCCACAAATTTGGGCAAATACAGATTAACACCTTCAGGAGTTTTAGAGGCTTTTCTAATGATTGCATTAATAATGTGAAAGGAAACCTCAGTTACTGTAGCTACTGAGAGAGCACAGGACAAATGATGAAGATTTCATGCAAAAGTCTATCCAGTTTCATTATTGTTGTCTATGTCCTGTTTAAAATTTATCTGTAGATACCTAGCTGTTAATGCCAAAGCCTCAAACAAATAGTGCATCATCAGTGTAACTGACATCAGAAAGAATATTTCTGCTCAAACTTAAGCATTTTCTACATAAACGCTATTATGTTTTAATAGATTACATTCATGTTTTTGCCACATTGTGTATATATGCATATAATATTATATTGCAGTTATAATATTATGTAATTTCAAAACAAGATAATCATGCTGACTCATGAATATGAAGACTAATGTTCCACTGATTCTAAATGTCTTTTGACATACTTTAAAAAATCGCCTACAGAATGTTCTTATGATGGGAATTTCACACTCTTTTTCAGGCTTTGAAAAAACAGTTGTCAAGGAAACTAATTAGTTCCACAATCATAATTGCAGTAATGATTCATATAAAGAAGACTTGAAGTTAAATAGTGTAACAGAGTTCTTACAACTACTTAGAGGTTATGAGAGAGCACTGAAAGGAAAAAGCCCCTAAGCACCTATAAAACTCTTTTTAGAGAGAAATGTTCTATCTTCCTTCTGAAATTAAATTAACTAAGCTACTTTTTATTTGAATGTCTAGAGACCACCTATGGTATCATTTACTGAGGAGAATTAAGTTTCTCTGCTACAGCAACTATGGCAATAGTACAGAATAGTTTACATAATTATAAAAGGCTAAAGTTGGAATTCATTGCAAAAGAAGTAATATTTTTGTTTCACATATGCAAAATTTAAAAGTGGCTTCCCTTCCCTCATTTTTTACTTATTTTTCTACTTGACAGATATCTTTATTTCCTCAGGACAATGAGTTTCCCTACATTTTTTCTCCCTTTTCCAATCACAGGAAATTTTATTTCTGAATGATAGGAATCACAAGGCTCTGCCTGTTTAAAAACAAGTACACAGAACCTATTGAGACCCTGAATTTCAATCAAGATGCAAATCAACTTTACTTCAATTCAAGTGCATAAACAAATATTTGTACTAGAACTGGATCTGACTCTATGAATGAATTACAAATGTGTTTTCTTTACAATAAATAAAAGGTAAGGATGCTTCCAATATTAAAAAAAAACTTCTATGGAATATACAAACATGTTGCAGAGATCATGAGATAAATTTCCTTAAAATATATTGGAAGGGATCTTGCAATAAACAAGAAAAAAATAGCCATTTATTTCAAAATTTACATTACTCATTCCAGCTCACTGGCACTGTATCAATGCTAGTCAGCTGTTCAGATTGAAATACAGGTATTAATTTGGTTTACATTTTAATATATTTGCCATTGAATTTATTTGGCAAGTTCTTTTTTGATTCTAATACACTAACAATTTGAAAAATGGCAGTCAGAAAATACTATGTTAGAGGATTTAGAACTTGGTTGTTCATGTGGTAATGATGATACTGATCTAATTTGGAAATAATTATCAAAGATGTAGCTCATACTTTTAATTAAAAGTTAAAAATCTTTTCTTCATAGCATTTTCTTTATAAAAATTAAAATTACCTATAATATTCCAGAAAATATCTTATTTTAGGTTTATTTTTAACTAAATAATTTTTCATTGTTGCATCAAAAAAACCCTGTATATTGGGAAGCATTAAAACTCATACACTCATTCTTAACTAAAATGCAGTTTTTCTTAAATGGAATTTCAAACCTTCCTATTTACAGACTTAAAAATTAAGAACAAAGTTTCTATAGATTTCAAATGTTGTAAATCAGCCTCATAGAATACTGCTTGGTCACTGTGTTAGGGTGAATCATCCAGACAGTATCTAAACAAGACTATTTGAAGTCGTAACCTCATCAGACACTAAAATGAATGCCTTTACTACATGTGTAGCTCAAAGTACATATAGAGATGGGAATTAAATAAAGAATTCTAGAAAATAACTGCCTGAACCAGACAACAGGCATTACAAGGCAACTTGAAAAGCAGATGTATCTTAAATATGGTATTTTTTGTTGAGTGTCATCAACAGGGTTGAAGAATCAATGTTTCTTATATACTTAAAAATTACTTTATTACTAAGACAAAAGTGGGAGATAGGGTCCCATTTAAGAGTCCTGAATCAATGTTTTGCTAATAACAAAATCTGGGGCCTCATGTTTTTCCAGTCCAAGACTTCAGTTACATTATGCTTAACTATACACAGTGTACTATGAGTTGGAAATAATTCATAGAGAGAAAACACAATTAAATTAACTTACCTGTAATAATGTTGGGCTTTGGTGGCATGCTGAATTCATACAATGTTGGTTCAGAATAACCCAGTCTGTTGGCAGCTGTAATTTGTACTTCGTAACCCATAGTCCATTGAAGATGCTCTAAGATGATGTGGTCTCTACTACCCTGTACTTTTTTCTCTAGCCACTGGTCTTCCTTATCTTTCTGTAAAGATGAAAATATTTGTTTCAATTCTCCCAAACTCTTGTATTATTTGTCTAAAGTCTGTATCCACATGATGCACAAAGATATGGAGCTGCCTTTACAGAAGTTATGAACAGAAATCTAATTTTGGAGTTCTGAGTACTTAGGCTTTTTATAATTTTGACTACTCCTTATCACATTTCCACAATGTGGATTTAGAGAATTTTGTGGTCAATCCTGTTAAACTTTTTGGCTTCAATTTATTCTTTGCTCAAATGCTGGGTTTTATTTTATAGAACAGCAGGATAATCACTTATATAATGAAATGCTAAAAATAAATTATTTAAGAAGTTTACTTTATACAGACATTTCAACTACATTTTGATCAATATTCATTCAAACAAACTTGCCATTAAACCAATTCTTGAATTGTTTGTGAGTCCAGCTGTGTTTATATCACACATTTGTTAACAAAATATACACTAATTGTAGCAATATGGAAACATGTTGCAAACCAGGTTGTATGCAAGAATATAAACAACATTGAGAAAATATGAAGTACAATGTCTACACCTGTCAGAGGATACATGCAAATCTTTAGGATGGTGTTCTAGACAAAAAAGGGTTCTCATAATTTCTCATAGTTCAGGTAATTAATACATCTATACATAGAGAACAAATGAGGACTTAGATTGCAAACCTAATTCTGGCATTTCATAAATCTGGAGTTCTTACCTTTGCAATCACTACTTTGAGTGCACAATACATTTATTTTTTTATAAAAATAGAAATTATACAATTATTAATAGGTAGAAGGATAAAACAATATATATTGTCAAACAAAAAAGACATCTTGTTCAAAGGACAACCAATAACATTCAGCAAGAATCCATGCAGTCCTACCCTTATGAGACACTGAGGTGCAATAGCATGGCTCAAATATCTCTTGAGAGACAGATTCTGGCCATCCAGCCACTACAGCAACATAGACCCAATCAGTGGGTATAAACCATACGGGAAAATTTAAAGCCAAAGTTATAATACCTGCAAGTATAACTTCTTATCTGCACACTACTCAGCAGCTTATATTTGGGCTCTTTGCTGAAGCATCTTGCTCTTCACTGATACAGGTTTCAAAGAAAATAGCAACTAATTTAGAGAGTTCAGGGACCAATCATGTTCTCTATGACTTAGTTTTTATTTGTCCCCAGTCTTCAGAGAATAAAGGACACTCAAAATTCCCTTGTGTGTGTTGCTGCAATAATTTATTTGTTATCAGCTCTGAGGCTGATGATTTTTCCATACTGACTTCACCTTTTCATAAACTTTCTTGTTTTGTCTGCATTAGCGTTGGTATTGTACATGATAGTTCTGAGAATGAGTAAAATCCAATAAAACCTGTTTCCAGGAATATTTTTATCCAGGTGAAAATTCCTACTTGGTGCAGTGATAGAATAATGAAAATATTGGAATCATAGGTCAGTTACAAATCATGAAAAAACGACATACACTGGAGTAAAACCAATTTGTTCATCATACATGAAAGCAGAATTTCCTGTGAAGGATATTTTCCCATATCCTGATGGATACTTTCTATTGCAATCACCTGAGTGAATCCACTCACACTGTCACTATACCAAACTCCTTTTATAAAATATATATTTGCATAGCACTGCTGAAATAGAAGGAGCTAATAATGATTGTAATATGCATATGGAAATCTTCCTTAGTGATATTAGGAATAGCAAAGTTATGTAGCACTGTAGCACTGTACTTTAATGGCTTGAAATTGGTGAGATATGGGAGGAGTTGCAAAAATACAGCTAGATTTTAAAGAATATCAACGTGAATCAGAAGTTCCTTACATAATCTCAGTATTGTGCACAGATGCCATGTGAATATACCAGGGAATTCCAAAGGGTTTCAGAAACATATACAGACAAAAAAATATACTAAGTTTGAAACTAAAGATTCAGGCTAATACACTTGCTGCAGAAAAAAGACAGTATCGAAAACAGATATGATTATATTTTGAAAAACATAGTGCAAAAATCTATATGATGAATGGAATGAAGCTGCACTTCTGCAGCCAGAAGAACGAGTGAAAAGGCAAGTGTTCCACAATTTGGTCAGGTGAAAAATAATGAATGAGCTGAAATGTCACAAGATACCTGCAAATGCTGTGCCAGAGATACCATAATTTAGTTGAAACTGAAACAAAATGGGTGAATTGAGATAAATGAAACAAAGTCCAAGACCTGAGTGTGAAGACAGAAAACTTTTTTGAAGAGTGACAAACACAAGTTAGGAGGAAGAGGAATAAAGCGTCTGGAGAGCAAGGTGTGTCCTAAAGACAGAGATGAAATCTTCCAGAGTACTGCTTATGGCTTCTTAAAGATGGGAAATAAAACAAACAAACAAAAAGCCCCAAAAAACAAAACCAAAATTCAAACCAGAGAAACTCCCCCAAAAAAACCAACGAAACAAAAAAAGGAAAATAACTTCTATGTCCTTCATTATAGCTGTTATTTCAGCTATATTGCATTTTCAAGTACTTTCCCCTAAGCAGAGCTCGGTAATGTGTCCATGTTTGATTTACTACAAGTGTAGAAATGGAAAAAGAGGGATGAGAACACAATTCATGGGTCTGCCAGGTAAATCTTCCCACAAATCTCCATTTAATGTAGGACCCTTTCAAATGTAGCTTAAGGAGCAGAAGAGAGAACCATAAGAGATCACTGTGTACCTTATTAGGTTGTTCTGTTATTAATACTCAAAATTGATAGAAAGCTCTTCATATGAACAGTGTTATACTACAAAAGGAATGAAGCTTCTAAATTACAAACAGTAGTCTAGTTTGGGGGGTGAATTAACATAAATGTCCTTAATAATCATTAATATCAAGCAACAAATCCACATTTACAGAAACTGTGATGGGATCTGCAACCTCAGAGATTAAACTGATCCATTATTTACATCTTATTTTGTTTCATATTATGCAGAAATACTCCTTTACAAAAGGCCACTGATAACCTCGCTAGTGACTGGCAGTTCTGAGGATTTCACTGCCCACTTCCATTACTCTTCAGCCTTATATCAACACAAAACAAAATTAACTACAAAATCTTCACATCATTATTTTTTAAATGTGTATATATTGGCTTTATATAGTTTTGGGTCCATTTTTTTCATAGTATAAGCATCAGCGAAATTTATTTAAGAAGCGTCTAAGAGCTAGGTTTTTAAGACAGCTGTAATACCACCTAAACAGCTGTAATACCACCTAAATACCCTGTCAAAACAAAAACAAACCCTCCTCCCCTGAAAAAAATAGACCCACAAAAACAACCAAAAACTAAACAAAGGAGTGTAAAACTCCAGTCTACCATGGCTTGACTGCTTCTCAAAACTGAGGGCATACCTGACAACAGTGGAAGTAAAGCCAATTAATTGTTTAGGCAGCAGATTACTAGTCTGGAAAATACCATCTCTCTCTTTCATGGTCATTCTAAATTGTATCCTAAATCACATTCTCTGGGATCTCATAAAAAGTGAGAAAAAGTGATTAACCCTCTTCAACTCTTGCCTTATTCTCCATCATCTCTAAATTGTTGAGCTGAAAGCTCAGCTCAAACAGACTTGTTATGGTGGTCCCCGTGATGAAAAAATGGACAGGAGACACCACACTGTCTTGAAAGCTGTCAGGAAAAATATCAAGAAATTCTCACAGAAGAAAAAACTGATCATTCAAAGCAGTAACTTCACAAGAACTAATTACACCAGGTTGGGGGATTTCTGGGTCTGGTAATATGGGTAATAAAGTTCGGGGGCAAATGCTGAACCAAGCACAAAACAGTTGATAATGTACATGTGTTAAAATACAGAGAAGGTCAGAGGATATGGCAGGTACACTGGAACTTAGAGATGCAAAATCATTTACCTGTTTCTTGGTCGGTATCTCAGAGTGGGAGTAAATGTGAAATTATCTCTTCTAAAATATTCTGTATCTATAAATTTTTTGTAGAACCCACCATTAAGGAACAAAATTAACATGTCCCACATCAACACAGTCAAAAAAGAGAGAATGTGCTTCAGAGAAAAGCACATAAACTATCCAACTCTTATCTGCCAAAATTGAGAGCATTAATAGTAACCCTGTCACAGGTCAAAAAGAGGTGAACAAGTTTTAGGCCTGTAAAAAACAGTCACCTTAGTAAATTTTTCTTGCTTCTTTCAAAAGGTTCATTATCATAAAAGAGATTTTTTTTTAAATTCTGTTCTAATTCCAAATGTTCACTAACATTTTCCCTGCCACGGAAGAACAAAAACAACTCTCTTCCCCTCACCATACTATTTTTTTTTTTTAATTTTTTTTTTTGTAGCTCACAGTTGGCATTCTCTGACCTGGCAATATAGAAATGTTAAGACACCTATTCAGAACTTTCTTTTTAAGCATTATGAAGTAAGCTTAAGCAGTGTCAACACTTTCCAAAGGCTGCTTTGTAGCCTGCCTTTCTCTTGTCTGTCTGTCCTGGCTGCTGTGACAGCCTCTCCCCTGTATTCCAACTGCTCCTTCCTCCTGGCCCTCCTTGTCTTGTCAACACTCCCCTCTTGATTTTAATTTATTACTCTGGTACTTGGTAAATGCCCCATCAGATAACAGCCACTTACCAACTGAGTACACTTTTCCATAATTTACATGGATAAAGCTTCACATCTGATGTGAAACACCAGCACATCCTCATGTGCCCCAACCAACTTTGGAAGCATCCACAAGCAGAACCAAAGGGAGGTTTGAGTTGGCCCCCATGAAAAAATATTAAGGAGTTCCTCTGAGAAGTGTGCTTGGCTGGTCATCTCTGGCACCAGACAGGACACTTCCCTGGAGAATTCCCCTCACTGCTCGTTCCAGCTGGATACCAAGGAACAATTTCCCCTTGTTTCATTCTCTCTCTTCCTATTCCTTCCTAAGGTAACTTTGAAGTCAATGTGTGCCGTCATCCTCAGACTCCATCAGTGAAGCTTTGTCAGGCTGTCTCAACTTTCTTAGTGTGACAGCATGGAAAAAACTGAGGCTGCTAATCATAAAAATTGCACAGTACCTAACACTCTGGAATACAGAAGAAAATGCCAAGGTGCTGTAGTCTCATTGTAGTCAGTAATTCCTGCCCATAATATGAAGAGATTGATGCTAGGAAAAGAATATTCAACAGAATGAAATACATGATTTCCAGGAAAAAAATTACTGTTTGTCCTCAACCAGGCTGTAATATTGCTTTAATATATTAAAGGCTGTCCTTCCTCCAGTTAAAAAAAAAAAAAAACTGCATAAAACTTACACATGGCTGAATTAACTTTTTGAAGAAAAAGCCATTGATGTATGGGTTGTTATCAAATATGCTCTTCAAACATGCAAGCAAATACATTGGTCCAGGTGCTAATAATGAGGCTGGCAAGAGTTGTAGGAAAGCTAATTAAACACGACCAATGGGGAAGATGGAAGAGAAGCAGTCAACAGATAATGATGAACTTTAAATAGCATTCATTCTTGCTGATTAAAACACACAAAAAATATTCTGCTTCTTTTGTTGTAGAAAGGCCTTTAATTTAGTCAAATTGCTTTTTCAATTGGAAGTTCAAGGAGTTTGACGTCCAAGGAAAAGCTTTCTTCAACGTTTTAAGTTTCCAGTTACTGCTTAAACTGCACATTTACCTTCCAACACCACACAGAAAAAGTAATCTTTTATACTATAATATTGTACCTTAGTAAAAACACAAGATCAAAATTAGATTTCCAAATTTTTTTTGGGAGAGGACCAAAATAATTTATCTTCCTTTAATCATAAAAACAAATTAAATTCCATATGCTGCATGATTGTATTATATCCAAACAGTTTATTTTCTACTCAGTGGTAAATACTTAAAGACATTGTAATCTAACTAGGAAGTTCAATCCTGCAAAACTCCATTTTTATCTTGTATTGCATATTTTACTACCCTTGTTTTCTTTGCTATTACTTTTCTTTTATGTCAACTGCATCCACTGGATGGAAAGTCATTTAAGAAGGTCAATTAAGATTTAGGGATCAGCAATAGCAGAATAATTCTGGTCATTGCCCCAGACTACTTTTAAGAGTGCTACCAAATATTTCTCAACTAATTTGCACTATTAATCTTCTTTGGTTAAATTGAGCATAGGAAAGTAATTTTACATATCAGTTTAGCATTCGGATAATCCCTAGACTATAACCAAAAAGTTACATCATAGTAAATATAAAGAAATGTGACAAAAACCTATTACAAGTTAAGGACCTGTCTTTTCCTTTTGGTAACATTCCAACAGGTTCTATAGTCACTTTCCCAAAAATTGCTTCTTTCTATGAATAAATACAGTCCTCACTACCTTCCATTTAACATGCCTAGATATCCAATGTTACATTCCCAATTTCCTATACTCTTCATGAACATGAAATTCTGCTGTGACACTTAGGTAAAATGGGTCTACTCAATAAAAGTATTACACAAGGAAATTTAAAAAAAATTTACACTGGAATGAAACACATCATTTTTGCCAGCTCTGTAGCTACTTCTTCAATCATTTCTAAACACAGTACATCAAGAATGAAAAATCTACACATTTTTTTTTATATATTATATACTGCAGAAAAGCCTGTTTTCTAAACTTTCCAGATTTGATGAGAGAACACCAAAACAGAGCTTTCAGAAGGCAAAATGCACAAAACTCTGCCCAATGGCTGTCTAAGAACAGAAACTCAGGAAATTCCCAATAATGTGCCAATGGTTTTTGTAAGATGAGACTTGGAATTCAGGCAGATAAGACACGAACCATGATCAGATAATTAATGTCATTTACTATTAATATGGAGCACTCCAATATAGCTTTCTATTGATACATTTGCATTTATAATAGATTAAAAATTTGCTGTTCAGACAAAGTTTAAGTGTGCAATTTTAATATTTGTTACTGTGTTTTTAAAAGCTGAACACAAATGTCCCACTTTTACTATGCAACCAAAAAAGAATATAGTTTTCTTGATAACATGAATTTTCAGTATAACTTCAGAAAAAGCTGAGTGCTTTTTGGCTTTTTAAAAATTTTTTTATTTTATATGCTGGCAGCATGCAACTTAGTTCCAGAAGAAAACATACTATATCTTTTTTTTATTATTTTCTGGAATGCAAACCACTTTGGTAAATTTAAAATAATATAAAAAATTAAAAGCAGATATTAACAAGCATAATTCACTTATTTTGATTAACTGAAATACTTACACTTCTGTATTTGACAATATATTCCAGTATGGGGGCACCTCCATCATCTTGTTTAGTTATGCTAAGTTTAAAACTCTTGCCACTCTCTGGTTGTCCATGAATTGAAGGGGGGCTTGGCTCCCCTAAATAAGGAAACAAACAGTACACAATAATAATAATAAATCAGCAGTGGGATAACTCTTAAATTACAGCCAGGAACTCATCCATAATAATATGAATCAAAATCTTAAAATCAATGTGATCATGGCAGTACAAAACAGCCTTTATATGAATGCTAAACACTGTGCTTGAAATTGTTCCAATGTAGATTCCTCATACAGGGAAATAAAATTATGGGAAGTATGAAAGAAATATTAATTTCTTTGAGATCTTCTGACTTCCAACACTTTTAAATGGAATTTCCTTCCAAAATCATTTAGTCATCAATTCAGCAAGGCTGGTTACCTGTTACTCACACTGAAGTTTAAAAGACACTATCGTACGAGTAAGCATCCATAACTTAAGCATAACCTTTAATGCTATGTGAGATTTCTAAATTGCAATATAGTTTTAAAATTTAAAGTAAGTTTATTCTCCAATGAATGTACCAAGTCAAATTAGAGTAAAAGTTATCTAGGAACTACAACTTCTTTGGGAAGTAAATATCAAGATTAAATGTAAAGAATAATATTTTCAAATCTAAAAGCAAATGTCTTAGTTGTGATAAGAAGATAAAGTTAGTCTTAAACATGCAATCAAAGATATACGGCCACTTTCAGACCTTTTCCTAGTCAAAAACTCACAGATTATTTTTTCTTTATGCAATGCCTATTACATTTTTTAAAAGAGATGCTAAAAGAACATATGCTGAAGTGTATTATCTTCAAAATATCTGTAAACATGCATTTACCCAGAGAGATACTGTTCCTTTGGAAATAATTGTATTGTGTTTAGTACTTGTTAAAGTAAGGTTAAACTTACGTAGATCACAGCATAAAACTTATCTAGCTTTCTATATGATAACTTGTATATATATATATATATATATATATATATGTATGTGTGTATAATGTCTCAGTTTCTGTCACTCTTCCAACAAGTATACTGATAGGAGTATGTCCTGGTTTGAGAGAAGTGGGTTTCTGGGAGTGAGTGTGTCAGTCCAATTGAAGATGTAGATTTGCGATTGACACCTGTTTTGACCACTGAGAGTTGGATACGCCTCTGAGAACACACAGGGGTTAAAAGCAGAGCTCTGCCCCTGGGAAGCCCTCTTGGGACTTCGGCGTGGAAGAGGAAGGACCTCTCCCCCTGCTCCAGCTGTCCCGGCTGGGCAGGGGGAGGGGCAGCCATGTGGTAGGCCCGGGCCTGGATCGAAATGGGGGTAGGCCTGGCCTGGTTCCCCCCCCCCAGGGTGGAGGAGAGAGAGACACCGGGAGAGACACCCAGGGTGGAAGGGTGGAGGAGAGAGAGAGACTGGGAGCTACTGGGCAGCCCCCCCTCCCCTGGGGAGACAGAGAGAGAGAGGCTTTGGCCTTGAAGCTCGATATCGTGGGCTGCCAGCCTGCCCGGCCTGTGGAGAGGAGGGGGGTTGAACCAGAAGGAGTCCGGCTGCTTGTGGGTTGTGAGCTGTGGAGTTTTAACCTTTTCTTGGACAATGAAAGCTTTTGCAGAGTACTGACCCTTCCGGGAGAGGAGATGAAGAAGGATTTAAGCAAGTTTTTAAAGGATCGAGCAGGGGAGAGACTGTGAGAAGAACCTAGGGTGGAAGAGATGTGGAGTGGCATTCTTTGCTGGACGCTTTTTGTAGAGCCATGGACTGTTCCTGAATACAGAGACTATTTTCAGGGGGAGCCACCGGGTCCCAGAGTTAAGAAGGCAGTGTGGGAGCCTCCCGGCCCAGGAGGTGAAATAATGGGGGGACAGATGTCCCAAAATGGAGACTGTGCCTTTGTTTTGGAGTGGGACGATGGAATCCTTAAAAAGACAACCCTCAAAGTAGCTCTGGTCCATGTTCAGTGGTGAGAGCACTGAAATGGGAGGAAGGGGTCATGATCTCCAATCCAGGTGGTGATATGTGACCAAAAGCCCAGGGCATACAAGAAGGACTCCTCCTCTTAAGGAATTGATGATTGAGTATTTGTAAGGGTGGTTTCTGCTAGACCGAAAGATGTAATTGTATTGGGAATTTGGTGGGGGGAGGAGGAGGAGCTGTATTCTGTAGAGTTTTCATTTTCCTTGAGATTGTCTTCTCTTTTTTTTCCTATACCTATGTAGTGTGTAGTTAATAAAGCTCTGTTTTTTATAGTTTTAAGTAGAGGACTGCTTTGCTTATTCCTAGGCACATCTCACAGCAAGTACCAGAGAGTAAGTATTTTCATGGGGGGCACTGGCATTTTGCCAGGCTCAAACCATGACAGAGTAATAGGAAATTATTTTATCTGTCTTGGAATATATTTAGAATATGTCTATGCTTCAATGAAAAAGAAATTTGAAAGCTTCCAAGTTACTGTGTTGGGACGGAAAAATAATGCAATATAGTATAATATAATAATATAATATAATAATATGTAATATATGATAATATAGAAATAAAATAGAATAGAATAGAATATAACAGAAATATTTTGTGTTCTTTGAAGTTACATTACTTTTGTTGTTCATTCCCTTAGAGCCAGTATTAGCCACACTGAGTAATGCCCTGTTCAGGAAACAGTTCTGTTGCAACAGATTTATGACAGACTGGTCTGGCAGTAGCTGCTGATGTATTTCAACATGTCTGTTTGATTACTGTACACTGCCATCTGGTAGTTCCTTTGCTTCTCTTCTCTCTATTTATTTAATTTATTTACTGGTCTTTCCATTTAAAAATAATTTGAGTAAAATATTTTTCATTTGCCTTTAATATTTTAATCTGAACCTCTGGCCTATAGTTAGGACAAATACAAAATTGGTTTCATATGATTTCTCATTTGCATGTAGTCATAGTTAAAAATAATTTGTTCTCCTCATTTCTTCCATAGCTTAAGATTTCTATTTGAGGCTTGATAATTGCAGAACAATACCACCATAATTTGGTGAAGAAATGTCTCCAGAAATGGCCAATTCACTTCTCTTAGATGTGGATAATACCCTGAGTGTTAATAATGAGGAAAATTCCTTATTCTAGTATCTCTCATGGTTTGTGTTCCATTATATCAAAAAAGGCCTTTCTGAATCTCAAAAATGTAAGATAATGGGATGAATTCTCTAATTTAAGTACACTCATACTTCTTGAAAGGGTGGAATAACAAAGCATGATTTCTGAGAAACAATGTAAAAAACTGATATAATACACTGGGGAGTAGATTATAAACCTGAAACATTATCTACAGTGGATCATAATTCAAATCTAGAAATATTGTAATAATAATAATAATTTTCATTTAACAGCACAAGTATTACTCACGGACAGGTAAGGTCTGAAAGATCTCAATTTTGCTGTACTCTCCTTGCCCTTTTCCATTTACAGCAGCTACTTTGATTTCATAGGTTGTATTTGGTTCCAAGTTGCTCAGAACAACCATAGCTAAAGGAGAAGAAAAACAAAAAAGGAAAAAAAAAGATGAAGTAATAAATTTATAAAAAGAAAGACAAATTCATAATTTGCTATCTTCACTTGTTAATAATGAGCCTCATATTTTGACAGTACATTGGTTTTATCACAGTACATCAGCTTTTTTGTTGAGAGCTAATAGTCCCTTTTTTTCATCTGCATAAAATCATTGTTGTGACTGAGCAGGTTATGGTTCTGAAGGAAGAACAGTGAAATTGGTGTAGGCAACAATTAAGGACCTTGATGGGGAACAATATCTTATATTCAGATTGTGAGCACAGTGTATTGGGTTTGCACACCCAGGTTTTGGTAATGAGGCTGCTGCAGGTGTGGCTTCTCTGAGAAGGTTCCAGAAGCTTCTCCCATGTCTAACAGAGCCAATCCCAGCTGGCTCCAGGCTGGACCCACTGCTGGCCAGGTCTGAGCCCATCAGTGACAGCAGCCTTCTGTGATAACGTATTTAAGAAGGAAAAAAGTTATTGTGCAGATGTATTTGTGGCCAGAGGAGAGCAGGATGGAGATGTGAGAGGAACAGCCCTGCAGACATCCAGGTCAGTGCAGAAGGAGGGGCAGGAGTTGTTCCAGAACTCCAGAAATTCCCCTGCAGCCCATGGTGCAGCCCATGGTGCAGCCCATGGAGACGCTGCTGTGCCCCTACAGCCCATGGGAGACCATGGGGATGCAGAGTTCCACGTGCAGCCCATGGAAGAGGCACACACCAGAGCAGATGGATGCTGAGACAGGGCTTTTCCTCTGTGGGAAGCCTGTGCTGGAACAGGCTCCTGGCAGGGACCTGTAGACCCATTCCAGGAGCCCGTGCTGGAGCAGGTTTCCTGGTAGGATTTGTGACCCTGTGGAGGAACCACGTTGAAGCAGCCTGCCCTTGAGGAATTGATCCTGGGCAAGAGTGACCCACGCTGGAGAAGTAAATGGAGAACTGTAGTCCATGGGATGGACTCAAATTGGTGTAGTTCATGGAGAACTGTCTCCCATGGGAGGGACCCCCTGGAGAAGGCGAAGGACTCCACTCCCTGAGTAGCAGCAGGAACAACATGTGATGAACTCCTTTTATAACCAGGCAACCCACCTGGTGGATGCAGGAAAGGCTGTGGATGTTGTGTACCTGGGCTTCAGCAAGGCCTTTGACACTGTGTCCCACAGCTCACCCCTGGAAAAGCTGGCACAGCCCAGGGCTTGGACAGGAGCACTCTGTGCTGGGTTAGGAACTGGCTGCATGGCCGGGCCCAGAGGGTGCTGGTGAGCGGTGCTGCATCCAGCTGGGGGCAGCCACCAGGGCTGTCCCTCAGGGCTCTGTGCTGGGGCCTGTTCTGTTCAATGTCTTTATTGATGGCATGGATGAGGGGATTGAGTCTGTCATTGGTAAATTTGCAGACGACACTCAGCTGGGAGTGTGTGTCCATCTGTTGGAAGCAAGGAGGGCTCTGCAGAGACTTGGAATGGTTGGATGGGTGGGCAGAGTCCAGTGGGATGGAGTTTAATAAGTCCAAGTGCCAAGTCCTGCATTTTGGCCACAATAACCCCCTGCAGCATTACAGGCTGGGGACACTGTGGCTGGACAGTGCCCAGGCAGAAAGGGACCTGGGGGCACTGGCTGACATGAACATGAGCCAGCAGTGTGCCCTGGGGGCCAAGAAGGCCAAGGGCATCCTGGCCTGTGCCAGGAACAGTGTGGCCAGCAGGAGCAGGGAGGTCACACTTCCCTGAACTTGGCAAGTAGTTGTAGAAATGTAGTATCCTAAAAAAGAGCCAGTAGTATCTTTCACAGTCCCTAGGGAGCCTAATGTTTTTTCATTATAAAGAAGCATTTTTAAGTTGCTGTAGCCTTCAAGTTATATATCCAATGAAAGCATAATTATTTCTGTCCATACTCTTTTTTATTCTTTTCAGTGCAGATTTATTAGAATTTCTATTTCTTTAGTTTCTACTGCGGTCTGACAGAGTTCCCATTAAATGTGAAGTTAAGGGATTTAATGAATTTGGAAAAACAGTAACTTCTACATTTCACACTCTATTATGGGCATTTTGCATGAATTTGCCATTGAAACATAACTGTTTTCTTGTAAATAGAGCAGTAGAATTGTATGTCTTCCAGCATGTTTTAGCTTTATCATTTTACGAGATTTAAAAATACTGAACTCTCAAATATAATCATGTCATGAAAAAATAATGTATCATCATGAGAATAAGAATAGAATTAGGAGATATATCACTGAGTTCTGTTAAGATGAAATTTAAAACTTAACTAAGCAGTAGCCGTATTTGAATTGCCTTTCAGCCATGATTACTTTCCAAGGATGAATAATTTCACTGAAAAGAAACCTTAGGGCATATCGAATATTAGTGCTACTGTAAATGTTTTTAAAATTTAAACAACATAAAAGCACGACTAGGAGTCTACATTTAAAAAAATGCAAATGTGTTAGATACATGAAACCTAAGGATCCAATTTTATAAGCACCCTTGGGACCTATAGAAATGAATAAAATTTCTTGTATATGCAGTATTTAAAGAATCAGTGCATATTTTAGAGTCCCCTGCACAGCACTGTGCATCTAGATACAATGACTTTTGCAATTACATTTGTGGAATTAAACCAGACATATCTGTTAGCATATTATGTCCTCAAAAACTGGACCCACTTAGTATCAGTGACTCAGTGAGGTGTATACATTATATATGTTGGAAAAATTATAGCTATGGTCTTCTGAAAACAAAGAACCATTCTGGATTAGAATACATACTCCAGTTGTAACAGAATACTTGGAGTAATTAAGATTAAGAAGCTGTCACACAGAGTGTAACCAAAATGCAGGACTGAAGAGTAATCTAAGAGAAATGAAAATTTTACTGCTCACTAGAAGTTGAGATTGGAAGAAAGTACTGAAAATACTTCATAAACCAGTTAATTTTTTTTAAATCATGTGTGTATCTGTTATTGAAGTATAAAATCAGCTTATTCATCTTTCCATATACAAATATTTTTTTTTTACATGAAAATAGCCCTTGGCACAATTGACATTTTTTTATTTATTTCACATTTAGTGCATAAATGTGAAAAGAACCAGTCCACTGCATGCCATATATTTACATTATGCCATTGTCATAATTATTGATGGATATCAAGTTCCAGATATACTGAAAGTGAAATCCCTTTATTTCAGAGTATCATTGGAGATTTTCCAGTTTCTTCTAGCTGTTTATCAGTAGATAGTGTCTTTCTAATCACAGTATCTGTGAGCTTTGGGTGGATAATTCAATTTTGTGGATTGATTTTGCTGGGGTAATTCACATAGTGACTGGTTAGATTGAGGAGTAGATTTGGAAGGAATACTCCAAAGAGGGAAAAGCAGAGCAGTCACTTGTGAGCTCTCCAAATTAAATAAATTATTTAATTTAAGTTAGTTAATTAATAAATTAACATGATGCACAACAGCTCAGAGCTTAGTGTTATCCATTTATAAGTGAGGCTTTAAGTCTTAAGGTAGTCTTGGAGGATAATATGAAACAAGAAGTTACCAGGTATTTATACTAAACCAGGTTTTGGTTTAGTATGCTATATTAAAGCCTTAATACAAAATTGTTAATATTTTTTGACAAGATATGTCACAATGTTGCTAGTTTGTTTTCTTTTTTTCATTTTTTCAAGCAGAAGTTAAAAAGAAACACAGCAACAGAAAATAATTAAAACTTACTGACTAAAAAATTAAGTTTAACCTATTATGTGATAATAGGTTAATTCTAAAGTTTAAGCAACATCAAGTATGAAGTACTTCTTTTTATTATACAGATTCTTGTAATTTGCAAGCAAATCTAATAAATTGAAAAAATTAACTCAGTACAGAAAAAAGCCCACCAAAATATGTTAGAAAAAATACAGAACTTCATACTATTTAAAATATAGCTTTCAAGCATTTCATCTAGAAAACTTCCTTTTATTGTCTCAGAATTTTAACTGCTGTCAGAATGAACCATGGGAAAGCAACATCTAACACAAGATTTGTTGTGAAATAAATTGTACCATAAATCCAAGTCAGTAAAACCGAAACAAAATTCCCCAGCTGCTTCTCTGGTCCAGGGTAGGTTGTTTATGTTATTTTATTACAGCAGAATGAGAGGAAAAATGTCTGGCATATTAAATTGTCTTTTCACTGAAGTAATCTGCCTCAGAAACCTTCTAAGAATTGTGATATATGACATAAACCATCACCAAGGAAAAGAAGGTTAGGGGAGCTTGCAGTACAGTTCCTCTACATTAATCCCAAAGTGGATCTCATATGAGGTTAATTAACAGAAATACCGCACTGTTACATTGCTCTTATTGGAGAGGCATCTGCTGCAGAGAACAATGTTATTCCAGTTCCAAATGCAATCCCCTGAGGATGTCAGATCTAACTGAAGAAGGATATAAATTTATTTTGAAATAAAGTAGCTGAGACACTCTTGCTGAAACAACATCTTCACTCCTATATACGTGAGATTGTGGTGGCAGAGTGAAATTTCTGTCAAAGAAGCATTACAAATTTGAGGATGGTTTGGTTTTTTTTTTTTTTTTTTTCTCTCCCTTTAATCTGAATCTATATTACTGCAGAGGATGTGTGCAGCCTGACTACTGTGCATGTTAATAAGTGGAGTGTTTTGATTTAACAGCACTTTGCTGCACCTATTACTCATTATTTTACTACTCCCAAGGAAAAACTGAGTCCCCTGGGAATACCTCAATCTCCTTCAGGGGAAGAAAAAAATGAATAGCATTTTTATGAAGCTTAAACAGGTTTGTGATGATGATTCATGTTCTTTTAAGGGCAGGAGAAAAAGTCATGGGAAGACAGCAGTGAGCAACTTGAGGTGATAAAGTAATAAGGTTCTGTACAAATGTCTGAGACTCTTGTAGATGTCACAGAATATGAGGAACTTTGCCCAAAATCTGTCTGCCTGGGATGAGCAACAACTGTTTTGTTTACTCTATGTGTTTGCACAGTAGGAGGAAGTGTATATAGCCTCTTTTTTCTAGCTGAGGCTCACAGTTAGCTCACAGAAATATTGACAAAATGAAGTTAGAAATTGCCACAGGGGAGAAATACAGGGGAAAAATTAAAAAAAAAGATTTTGCTACACAATAGACAAAATGTTAATTCATATGCAGAAACAGCCAGGCTGTCTCAGTTCCATCTGTCTGCCTTGCACAAATAACAATTAATTTCATAAATACTCATTCAAGCATCTGGCTATAACTGTCAGAATTCAGCTAACACAAATAAATGAACTTTAATAATAAAAATATTTCAAGTTGCACATTCTATGAAATAAAGATAATGATAGCAAATCATACTGTCAGTGAAATCACTGGCATAAATTGGCAACAATATCTAACTTTTTTTTTCCCTAAAACATCAGAAACAAATGTCACCATTTTATTAATCAGATAAAGTGGTTCTGTTCCCAGAATTTCCATCTTTCTCTGCACTATAATGTATAATTATTACATTATTTTGGAATAAAAGTATTAGCCATTTATTTAACTGTGAATACAAATAAAAACCCATGAATAGAGATACACAGTGTAGTAGATTTGGTATAATTAATATAATCTAATGTTCACTAACATGAGTAATTTCTTTACAAAACACTTTTCAGTAGCTGACATTAAAAATGCATTTGGCAAAAAATAGCTGTAATATTTTTATTAATATTAATATATAACACATTAAAACACAATTACCATGTTAAGCTCCTTTCTTCCATGGATTTAATTTTAATTTTATTGGGCTGGATTTTGAGATATCACTATACAAACTGAACCAAAAGTAGCATCCCTATTCAGGGATTTTCTTTGATACCTATTTCTACTGAGAAAAAAACTAGTCAGAAAAGATTAAGTAATCCATGGGAAAATCATAGCTACAAAATGCACAGTACTATAACTTAAAGAAAATAAAGCAAGCAGGAGTGTAAACTAAAGTGCCTAGAAAAGAGCAAATTTGTGTATTAACAACATAATTTATAATATATTGAATCATCATGAATCCAGAAGATGGAGTTCTTCATTTAACAAACTTCAGGTATAAAAATGAATAGATTTTCTTTAGAAGTTTATCTATTTAAAAAACACCCTTAATTCAACTTGGTTTTAATCAGAATAACAGCAGAGCACACAGGGAAAAAAGAAAACATTCCTGGAACAAAAGCAATCTATTGAGATAGATTATCAGATCAGTAAAGCTGGCACAGCTTTATTCAGAACAGAAACACACCTTGCAGGAATTGCATACAAAATAAATCACCTATGCAGTAATTAAAAAAAAAAAGTCAATGCATGTATTATTTTTAGGCTATAGGTTTACAAAAAATATCTGTACTTCAAATAATAAGATAAACCATATTATCTTGATATCTTCTTCAAATTTTTCTGTTTTACTGATTTGACAATAAAATCAAGTATTTCATGAAAAAATCCTGCCACTTGTACTGATTACTGATTAGCATCCTATCAGCAATCATGTGCAACCAGGATCTAGCTTTGACAGATTCAGTTTCCCATCACCACTGCAATGGAATTTATATTTCAAATACACAGTCTTTAATACCTCTTTCTCCAAGTTTTTATTTATATATTTCTTTGACAAACTTTATGATGACCAAGCCAGCTACTTAATACCAAATCTTGAAAAAATGAAGTCAACTTCCACAAAAGGCACTTGTGGATATTAAAGGAAAGGGAAATGGAGGTCAAAGAATAGGAAAGGGAAAAGACAGAAGGAAATGGAAGAGGAAAAGAGAGGATAAAGAAAGAATGGGCAATTAAAAACTTCATAAGTACCACTAAATATAAAGTTCAGGATAGGGAGTGCTTGAAACAACTGATATTCCCTGTAAGAAGATCTTATTAAACTAAACAATGGCATCCTGAATGAAAAAAATTTACAGTATGCAATAGGAAAAATGGAAATACATTCTCAGCTTCAAAATTACACAATTCAAATACATTTCAAAAATGAATACTCTTTGAATTTCCTTTTTTAAAGTGTCATGTCTCCTCCCAATACTCATAAGCCCTTAATTTTATTTATTTAATAAGTGTTTTGGAACAAGTTTTTAAATTTTTTTTTCTCTGGGTGTGTGCACAGCATTGTCAATGTTTTGTAGTGTTGCAAGTTATTGGACAATAATTTAAACAATGTTCATTATGGCTAACAGTTTCCTATCACAGCATTTAGAAACATTAATTTGATCAATGCAAATTCTGGATCTCATGGAGACTGGTGAACTGCACTTTTTTTTTTTTTTTTTTTTTTTGGCACGTTCAGACCAGGTATTAGAAATATTGATACTCTGGGAGAGACATGAAACACTGAAACAAGTTATTCCAAGAAAAGAGGTGAGGAATCTCCATCCCTGGGACTTGAGACTGAGTTAGACAAAACCACACCTGATCTGATCCAAGACTGGAAGTAGTCTTGATTCAAGCAGGAGAATGGACCAGATAAATACCAGTTATTCCTGCCAACAAAATTTTCTGGTTCTATAAATTAAAGGGGAATACTATCCTGGTTCTTGGAACATTTTGCCCTCTGCTATAAAACTATTGCAAAATTCTTAATGGTAAGATTTTGCTTGGAGAAGCAGCCAGACACTTGAAAAGGACTATACTAAAAAGTTTAATGAAACAATAAATGAATGCAGTGAAATCAATGGGGATTTGGACTTCTACCAGATATTCCCTTCATGATGTGAAAAGGAAGTATTGTTCAAAATGCTTTCTAACATATGACTAATGTTCTCAGCAGGGTTCATTGTTAAATATTTATGTCACTATAATTGCTGCAATTTTAGTAGTACAAATTATACTGCTAGATATAAAACCTGATTAAGTTAAACATTTTCATTAATCAAATTTACTTTCTGTAGAGACTAGTTTTAAAATTATCCTGTAAGAAAAAATACAAGGCCATTGAATACAGCGATCTTACACTGGCAATATGAACACAGAAAGACAGCAGAATTAAGATATCTAGGCAAGTAATACTTTATTGAGTGAACACAAAATACTACAAAATGTAGTAAAGGAATAACTGTTGTAATCTCAATGCAGAGGGGCAATCAATGCCCTTATTAAGATAATTTACACTGTCATTCATTTATCCTATTGTTTTTTCTCTTGAATACCCTTCAAGGCTGAAAAGAATGCTTAATGGGAGACAACCCAGAAAATAAAATGAGATTATTTATTAAGAGACTACAAAAATATGTTCATGGTTAGCTTGTAGGCAATGCTACTATGTATTCCCTGTTTTACACCAAAGTTTGGAATCTAACCTGGATTATTGAAGAAGGAAGTATACTTTGAGTGGGGAGGCAGGAGTTAGCTATGAATGTATACCTTCCTTTCCTCTACTATTGTTGCAGCTGTATCACTTTGTCTCATTCCTCAGTTGTATAAATTAAATCAAACTGTATCCCATCCCAGTCTATTTTATACATGGCAGAAGCTAGAATCTCTCACTCCTTGCAGGGCAGAAGGAATTACTTGTATGTCAGTTTTCCCGACCTTTTTTTTCTGTTCCTACAGTGGAGTTCCTGTTGTGACTTCTATCCCATCCGAAATTTGCAACACAAAGTTGGAGTTCAAAATGGCCTCCTACATCCAAATCTCCATCCATGATTTTTTTGTTACTGAAAGATCCTGGGCAGAAGGTGAGGTGGGCTTCTCATGAATTCACAGCAGACAAAAGCTGCATCTTCTAAGCATGAGTTCCACACTAGTTCCCGTGGTGCATTCTGTTTAATGTGAATACACTAGTTCATGGTGCAGTAAACACATACAGTTTGTCATCTGAAGATCCTGGTGTCTGATTTAATATATCAGGGTGAAACTCAGGTCTAAACTAGCAACATATCCTGAACTAGTCACTGATTATTTGGCTAAATATATTCTCTTTTAATCAAAAAACAAACCAAAAAAAAAAAAAAACAAACCCACAAACAAAAAACCAAAAAACCAAAAAAACCAAACAAAACCCCTAACCAAACAAACAAAACAAAACTCAAAGAAAAACAAAAACAAAACACACAGAATCACTTCAGTTGGAAAAGACTGCTGAGATCGAGTCCAAGCTCTGACTGATTTGTGGCAACTTTGTCAGCTGCCACATCCACTTGTTTCTTGAACAGTTCCAGGGATGGTGACTCCATCACCACTCCCTGGGTAGTCTGTTCCAAAGTTTAACAACCCTTTGAATGAAATAAATTCTTCGTGATGTTCAGCCTGAACTTCCCCTGCTGCAATTTAAGGCTGTGTCCCCTTCTCCTGTCACTAATTGCCTGGGAGAGGATACTGCCCCCACCTGGCACCAACCTCCTTTCAGGGAGTTGTAGAGAAGGATAAATTCATGCCTGAGCCTCCTTTTCTCCAGAACAAACACCCCAGCTCCCTCAGCTGCTCCTCACAGGACTTGTGTTCGACCCTTCCCCAGCTCTGTTGCCCTTCTCTGGACACACTCCAGCCCCTCAATGTCCTTCTTGGCAGTGAGGAACTCAAAACTGAACACAGGATTGAGGTGTGGTCTCACCAGTGCCCACCCACCTCAGGGGACAATCCCTGCCCTGGTCCTGCTGCCACATTATTCCTGATCCAGGCCAGGTGCCATTGGCCTTTTGGCCACCTGGGCACTGCTGGCTCATGTTCAATCACTGCTGACCAACACCCCCAGGTCCTTTTCCTCTCAGCAGCTTTCCAGCCACTCTGCCCCAGCTTGTAGCACTGCAGGGGTTGCTGTGGCCAAAATGCCTCCAAAGTCTAAAAAAAAAAACTTTTAACAAGTGTAACTACTTCCTATTACCAGCAAAGTTCTGCAGAGCTACAATTTATTTTCCCTCTGAGGCATTACAACATATTTAGGATGTTTTGTATAATAAAATACAATTCCCTCATTTTATTAGGATGTTACAAAACTGCACTCTGTTATTATATATAAATTAGATGTTGCTTAACAAGATGGAACTAAACTACCCAATACTACAAATATATCAGTATTCTTACATTGAAACCAAACAGATGTTGAGAATTCAGAAGTTTTTAATGGTAAGCCAAAGGAATACCTGAGAGCACAGGGAATAAATATTTTAAATACTATGCTTAGAGAAGCAGAGAATTTTTCATAGGTCAATTCATCTATGTGAGGAAGACTTGTCTCTCAATTAAGACTACTATTTAAAATTCCAACATTCTAAATTTCAATTTAATTCTGCTTCCTAACAGTAATAAACAGAATATGTAAAATAAATATGAATTTGCTCACTTAAGTTGCTGCAGCCTTGGAGCTGCCTAAAAAGCAGGTTCTGACACAGAACTTCTGTCTTTCACTCCTCTAAGCCACACAGTTTTCAAGTTTGGAGCATGTAAAGTGTGAGGAAAAGAAAGTCTACTTGCTCTGTTTCCCAATTCAGGAGCTGGCAGAAACCTAACCACCACCACCTGAAAAAAGAACAAAGCAGGTCCTGATTCCTGCTATCTCCACAGAGGCCATTTTCATGATCCCAAATGAATCTTTCCTAATATTCCCTCCTCTGTAAACAAAAAGACCTCAAGGCTGACATGAATGATGATTTCAAGAACTGTTCTTTTGCTTCTTACATGCAAAGATAATTTTCCTTCATAACTTTCCTCCTCATCCCCATCCTACTCCTGTATACTATAATTTATTTCTTACCAATGAAGAAAGAAATGGGGAAACAGAAAAAAAGTCATAAAAAGAGATTAATTCAAAGATATCGTGAAATGTAATACAGATAGAGCCATGCTATTGTTCTGCTGCTCATTCTTGTATGTGGCTGAAGGAGAGCTCTATTCATAACCACTCTGTCTTTCAATGACCTTGAAAATACTTAAGGAATACTCTGTCATCCTGGAGCACTTCTCTGTTTTGTATTACAAAGTGCAGCAGAAGTTTATATACACATAAATATTCCATAAATGTACCTTATCTTTCTCTAAGTAGACAAGCGATGTACAATAAATGTGGATGAATACAATACACTTGAAAGGCAAAATTTGCAGCTGCACCATGAGTCTCATTTATCAGCTCTTCATACCCAGTACTGCACTGCATCACTCTCTGCTTAACAAGATTTACCTTTACAAGCCACGTCAGCAAGACCTTTACATCAGATCAGCTGTTCACCATAAATTTACTTGAGAGCGTGCAGTTATGAAAAGCCTGAAAGGTCTAAATAGGAAATAGACCAGGGTTATCACAACAACAGCACCAGGTGAAATACATTTGGAATGACTGATTCTCCCTCTAATTTCTTATTAAAATATTTACTACATAGTCTTCTTGCAATCAAAGTATCTTCCATTTGTTCCTACAGATTTTTACGTCTGTGTCTTGAGAAAACCATAAATCACACTGTGCAATGAGCTTTGACTGGTTGGCCAAATGCAATTACAAACACAGAACTACAAGGAAAAAAAGAGTAAGTTCATATAGTGGTTATATCTGCACAAAACTCAGTTGCTTTTAGTTATGAACTCACGCTGTGCAGTAAATTGTCTGGATTCTCTTCACTTCTCATGACATTTTATTCACCTTTAAATGTGAAAAGTACATCTCATTCTCCTGATGTTTCAGGTCTGTATAAAAACCTGAAATGTTTAAACATTGTTTTCCCCTTACACTTCTCACTTTCCAGTCTCTCTAATCCATCCATATAATTTAGTTTAAGACATTTATTACAGTTCAACCTTTTCAACCAAAAGAGACTTTTACAGCAAAGATTTGGATGGAGGCCAAAATTAGTATAGAGACAGAATTTAAGAGTTGAATAACTTTCTTATATGAAGGCATATACACAAAATAAATTGGATAAAAAGTGGTCTTTATCCTCACACTTATTTGTAGCATAGTAGTTATAAAGCTGCATAAATTCTTTCAGTTTTGGGGTTTTTTTATGACAACTTGCCATTGAAAATTTTATTGGCAAATTGCACAATGCCGTTTTGTCCCAAGAATGAAGATTTAAAAAAAAAATAGGCACTTTTAATTCATATTATTTGTATCAGATCTTACAACGCTATAGCTTAATAGTATATGTGTATATGTGTATGTGTGTATATATATATATATATATATATATATATATATATATATATATATTTCCTGCCTTCTTATAGTTTCAAAGCAGGTTTTAAGTTGAAAAAACTAATTTTGAATCAAACCAAATACTCAGTTTATTTTGAAAAAAAAAAGAGTTTAGGCTTATCAATAGTATCATTAGATATTAACTAATAAGAGGAATGACCCACAAACTTTTTTGAAAATATTAACAATTATTACCAAATGAAAATGGGCAATTTCTTAAATGAAAACACTAATTTTAGTCAATTTAACAATGATAATAAATATGACATAATAAAAAAATTGGGAATAAAGCAACAATATATTGTTGGGGTCTAGCTTTATAAGGGTTTTTGATCCATGATTTTGCTGTTATTGAAATGTCTGCCTAACAGTCTGATAAATGAAGAACCATATCCTAAAGCTCAGTTCATGACACAAAATTTTTTTCTGAGTGGCATATGCCACCATTTTAATAGGGACAAAATCCTTTGAGTCTTGAGGTACTTCTAGATTTGTGGTGTACATACATAGTATTCCAGAAAAGCATAAACACTCCTCATGAATAGCAACTGTTATTTTTGAGCTGAATGTGATCACAATTCATGTCATAGTGAGTCAAATCTGACAGATATGATTAGGAATTAAATGTCTCAAGATGTATTTTCCCCCTGGGATAGGCTGATGAAGGCACTTTTCCTTCTTTTGCAGCTTGCAGTAGAAATTAATGAATTCTGCCTTGAAGATTCTCAACTCTGAATATAATTTTGAGTGCTGACTTAGTTTACCGAACTATTTGCAATTTATTTCTGTTTGATCTATAAATTATACAGATATATTCTACTTAATCATTAAACTCATTCAAAAAATCATTTAATTATATGGGATTTGTGTCTCTCAGGAATCTATTTGAAAGTCTCCCTGGTTTAATGGTTAAGTATTGTTACACTGGGAAACTGTTTCAGCAATCAATGGGATACATACTTTCAAGCTTTAGTACAAAAGAAGCAGTAAATACAAAACCTACAACCTAAGAGGCAATTCATGTGAATTCTTACTAATCTGTCTATTAGATTTCCTCTCAATTTCAATAATAAGAGATAGTAATGGCTTTGTTTCATAATAGGAGAGAATATCTTCTGCCATAATGGTGTTTCTGAAATCTCAGGGGAGATCTATGCAGAAATTCTTCCTTTATGAGGAGAATGAGATCCTGGCACAAGTCTCCTAGAGAAGATGTGGACACCCATCCCTGGAAGTGTTCAAGGCCAGGTTGGATGGGGCCCTGAGCTACCTGGTCTAGTGGAAGGTGTCCCTGCCTGTGGCAGAGGGTTTGGAATGAGATGAGCTTTAAGGTCCCTTCCAACACAAACCAGTCTATAACTCTATGGTTCAATAAAATTTTGAAGTCATCAGAAAGAACCTTTGTTTATTATGATGTCCACCAAAATGTTCTGCTTAAGGACAGAAAATGTAATCTAGTAGTTTTACCCAAAAAACTGATCCGCACACACAAAAACAAAATCCCCAAACCCCAACCCTCCACCCCCTTCCCAAAAAAAATCAAAACACCATTTCAGAGTTTGGAATATTATCTATATCTATAATCTACATCTATATAAAAAGTAAAAGAGAACATGGAATGCCTTTTTTTAAAATTTACTGGTTTATGGGTTTTTTTGTATTAAGAACTTTTATGTGAGTTGCCTACATCATTGATACCTTCTCATTGGTATGGCCAATTCAAAACTAAATAGCACAATACAGAGGGAGAGGACTTCAAGTCTTGATTACCTCATCAACACAGGCATGTACATAACTTCCTCTAACTTTTAGGATATTTGTAGGAAAAGGAGCAGCAGTATCAGGCAGAAGACACAGCACAGCAATTTAAGAACATGCCTTGGGTAAGAGAAAACACTTATCATCTATAATGTGCCCTAAAACCCAGTTAAATGTATATGAATAAAATAGTAGAGACAGGACCTGGTTTGAAAAAAAACCACTCATTTCATAAACAAACTGCTAAATATGGAATTTCCATGCACAGAGACATTTAGAACTCAGGACAAAGCCCTAGCAAAATTTTGAATTTGGCCCGGCTGCAACCCGGGGGAGCTGGAGCTGATTATGACCAGAATATTTTTGGGACTTTAGGAATTTAGAAAGACAAAATTATTCTAGAATTTCATGAAGTACATGACATATAGTGTACTCAGATGAAAAAGGAAGTAAGCAGAACCTGCTGAGATTTGAATGTGAAATTACAAAGAATTAGTTATTTTAGATTTGAGCTATAAGTTGTTAAAAGCCAGAGAGAAAAAAAACATAGTTATGTTGAAAGCAAGTATTTGCATTAGTGCTTGTAACTGGATAACTCCTTATTATCTGAAACTGAAATCTTAAATTTATTGTTCTTCTATTTCCATTTATTTAAGATGCTGCACAAGCTCAGATGTTTTCCTTATGCTGTGTTTATTTTTCAGAAAAGCAATATAATGCAACTTGTTCACCTGTCAAGGGTTTTCTTTTCTCTCAGAAAGAATAAATATTTCAACATTTCTTAGCTAGAAATATTTTTCATCCTTTCATTTTCCCTTAAAATGGAAAATTGTAAAAACATATTTCACTTCTTCTTGCCCATAGTCTGATTATGCTATCACAAGGCTTCAAAAATTATTCTCTCCTTCAATGAAATATTCACTAAAGAAATATAAACATATGTTGATAAATTATCTTTGGTATATTTGATATCACTGCGAGAAATATATTTACAAGTAACACTTTTACTATTGAATAGTATTATACTGTGCACATTATTTGTAAAGTTTCTGCTTTCTGCCATCCAAAGAAGAATCTCTAATATAAAAAAAAAAAAATCCTTGACCACTGAAACACAAAATATAGATATAGATTCAAAAAAGCATCTCGCATAACATCTTGATTTTGTATATCTTTCTTCTTTCTACCCCAAAATTTGGAAATGTATGTGCAACTTTAGCTTATATAATTTGTCTATTGTAGAAATTATTTTATGCTAGTATCCTATAAGAGCTAAATTATAATTCCAGGGATAATTTCACTAGAAGGGTTGAAACCCAACAGAATATCTTGTGAAAAAATACCAAGACAAATAGATGTCAGTAAAGTTCAGAGACTTTGAGATTGTGGGGTTTTTGGGTTTATGGGTTGGGTTGGCTTAGTTTGCATTTTTTAGGGGGTCTGTGTTTGGTTGATTTGGTTTGGGGGCTTTGCTGTTGTTTCTATTTGGTTTTTGTTTCCCAGAAAAATAAATTACATGAGACATTTCTGAGTTTTAAGATCCAGTCATTTCATGCTGATACAATTGTTCTCATATAAGAAATTCTAAATTATCTAGGGATTATACATTAGCAACTTCCCTAGAAACTCAGGAAAACTAGCACCTTCCTCAAATGTCTCTAAACTCAATGAATAGGAAGTCTTGCTTTAAGAAGTCTTCAAAATTTATTAAGTTTTTATTTGAAACATAAATGATTGAATTTAAAATAAAAATTATTAATTAAATTTTTTTCCTAAAACATTCACAGGATCAATACTTAGAAATAGGAAAAAAAGAAACTCTGATCTGGAATCTGAGAATTTCCAAACACAAGTGGTTTAGAGGAAGCAAAGGTGGGGGTATGTGTGGATGTGTGTGGGTGTAGGTGTGTGCATTGGCTCCACAAATCCCCAAATGTGTATCCCTCTTCTCTAAGACTGCCAGCATTCCACCCATGCCAGGGGTGAATTTCCACAGTAATCTGAATATGGGACTGAGTTTAATGTATTCCTTGTGTTGTTCTATCACCAGCAAATTGAGTAGCACAAGAAAGGCAGAGACTGCTTTTTCTTGGTATTTCACTCAGAAATATGTAATGCTTTGGGAAAAAAAAATATTTATCTGTCTACCTGTAAATTGAAGAACAAAGGAAATAAAGTGTTTTGTATTCCTGTTGAAGATACTCAAATATTTTCAGAGAGTGAACATTTTTCAGGTTTCAGGCCCACTTCCACAGTGGTTTGGATTTGTGTAAAAGCTAATTTTTACAAAAGCATTATCTGCTACCTGCAAACCAGAATTACTCATGTCTATAATGCTATAAAGGCAAAACAAGAACTTGATGACTTTTCTATTAGAGTTAAATCAGCAGTGCTTTCTGAGGGATTGAATGTGAAGAACTGAATTTCAGATTCTCTATCTTGTTTCTTCCTTGGAAGTAAAAATTGCATAAAATGGAAAAATAAAGGAGGCTTTTTCTTATAAATTTTTTGTTGATTAGACAGAAACAGATCAGTTGTTTTTTCTTTAAAAACAGAATTGCACAGAGGATTGTGGTAAGATGATTTCTCCCAGCACAGGTATCTCTTATGCCTTGTCACTGGTTTCTTTGTGCCTACAGAGGAAAGTGTGGCAAATGCTCTTCACCCTTGGTTATCCACTTGCTGATGGTGGATGGGCACCTTCCCACACTCAGGGATTTGCCAGCTGTCTGGGTGAAAGGATGCAAACTCTCCTTGGAGAATTAATCTTGCTACAACTATCAGTATTACTACTACTTCAGGATTAGTGGGTTTCTTTTCACTTCTTTCTTTTCACTTCACCTCCCCTTGGGACTCTGGTCCACAGAGAACTCCACTGTAAAGCTGGATTTCCTGGTAGCCTCCAACAAAACCATTTTCATATTCAGAGGAGCGCCGAAAAAGTGCGGAAAAATCTCACTGCCATTTGCTCCCTGATCTCTTGCTGAATTATGAGAGTGTTGATTATGATTTTAAATCCCTTAATAGACTGGAATTGGTGTATCAGATGATTGCTTCACTTTCTGTGCTCTGCTTCAATAGGTGCAATCAGCACAGACTTTCAAGTGAAATCTTCTTCATTATAAAAGACAAAGGGGACAGAACAGGGAAATAGATATTCCTGGTTACAGCTCCAAGCCTAGAATTTTCTCCTTACCTGAAAACAGCTCAAAGTAGTAAAGTTTGAGAAAAAAGTCACCTTTAGAGGGATTTTTTGAAGAAAAGCAAAAACGAAGAGAATTGCAGACTGAATTTGCATAGAATCCACTTCATAGTGCTTAATCATCCTGATTAAACTTATTTGTATTCACTGGATGATTGATTACAGAAGAAAACCTAACAACTTTGATAAGCATCTATTGTGGTTTTCATACAAACAAAACAATTATAATCTTGGTTGTAAAAGGTTTTATACATAGCTATTGGATCATAACCAAATGAAAATTAATGCCTTGCTAGCATTAGGAGCAATTTTTCTCAAAAAAGTTTTTGAAACACCTATTAATCACCTATTAATGCTTTATTTATAAACTTTCTTCTGTAGACACATTTCTGTAAGGCTTGTTTAATTTTAAAAATAATTTTTCATTAATTCTACCACTTTATGGTTGTTTTTTGTTACAGTGTGAGGACAGCTACATTATTTATTTAAGTCACAGTAGAGAGGGAGTTGAAGACAGCTTAGCCTTGAAAATCCCTGTGTTGGAACTCTAACAGTGTTCCAGACCCAACATTTTCCTGCATGTAAGTTTTTCTGTCTCTTTCCCTTGATGGTGTTTTAGAATTTGCACATTTTGTACATTGTGGCAAGAAAGGTCTGCAGTTTTAAAAATCAATTTTAATGTAAAAGGTTTTATACATCTATTGGATCATAACCAAATGAAAATTTTTAGCATCAATTTCTTTCTTCTGTAGACACATTTCTGTAAGGCTTGTTTAATTTTCATTAATTCTACCACTTTATGGTTGTTTTTTTGTTACAGTGTGAGGACAGCTTTATTTCTTTAAGTCACAGTAGAGGGGGAGTTGAAGACTTTTGAAAATCCCTGTGAACTCTAACAGGTTCCAGACCCAACATTTTCCTGCATGTAAGTTTTTCTGTCTCTTTCCCTTGATGGTGTTTTAGAATTTGCACATTTTGTACATTGTGGCAAGAAAAGTCTGCAGTTTTATCCTTCCTGAGTTAAATCTGACTGATAAATAATCATCCTGTAAAATTTCAGAATATTTTGTCACTTACTACTGGAAAAAATCATGGTCCATGCATTATGTATGCATCACCACTTGAGATGTGCAAGCAGTTATCTGTCTGTGTAAACAGCATTTACATCTGAGTCTTAGCCATAAAACATCCCTAAAATGTGAACAGATGGAAAAAGTGGTTTTGTTTCCATTAAGGAATATTGACTGAGTGTGGAAATTATGATGATCCAACTACAAATGATAATACAGAAAACTGACTGCATTCTAAACATCCTCCTCTTAGCTGAGATGATGCTGAGGCATGCTAGGAAAGTGGTTCTTCATTACTTAAGCACAATCAGAAACTGCCCCAAGACCATGTATTTGTTATTAGACTTTAATAAACTATCCTAAGTGTCTCAAAAAGCTGAAAGAAAAAAGCAAAAGAAAACAAAACAAAATAGCACCTTCACGCTAATGGAGCTTCATACAAAGAAGCTTTTGCTTCTTTGAAAAATATTTCAGGAATTGAAAATAGGGATTTTGGAGAGGGTATCTCAAGGTTGTCTTAACATGACACTGTAAGTAGGGTGAAATATAAATGGAGAGAATTTTAAACGGATGTTTTAGAAAAATTGCTAAAACCCTCTGAATGCCCAAGAAACATGCAAAGGCTCGATATTCCAGCATGATTTCCATTTAAATTTAGCAGCATTTCCTTTTTAATAAAGGACACTAAGTTTGCTTTTTGACATCTCCATTTGCAAAAGCTTTTTCTGTTCTGGATTGTGATGTTTGTGCTTTGGTAACATATTTTGGTTTTCTGGTTTGGCCCTATAGTACTTCACAAATAGAACAAGTTTTCAACTTATTATAGAATATCTTCAGGGACTTATGATAAATGAATCCAGGTCACTTTTGATTTCCCTATACAACTACATTATGTAGCTTCAATAAGATTTATGAAAACAAGATGTCTTCTGTTTAGCAAATGTTTGACAATCTGAAGTAGTTATTGATTTCTAAAATAGTACAGGGAGCAAATCAGAGAAATATAGGATATATAGTGTCAATCTTTCTACACAGGGGTATATCAGTAGAGATTTCAGAAAACATCCTGAATGAATAATGAATTTAGTATTAATTTTTAATATTTCCCACTGTCCTTTCAATATTTATGTATTAACTACATGACTCTTTGTAGACAAATATGGCTTTGTTGTATTCATATTTGGCTTTCAGGTTGTATTCATATTTACTTGTTTTTGTCATCTCTTGGAGTAATTTTTGGTAACATATGCTATTAAGAGGTATCTTTAATATGTCCAAAATCGTGTGACCTATTTTGTTTTCTCAACAAAACCTTTCAGCATTCAATTAGGAGACAATGAAATGAAGAGGACAACATGCTTGCAAGATGGTGTACCTCCTGAAACTGTCCATGAGAAAAAGAAGAGTAAAGTATATAAAGGAGTATGTAGGGAAATAATAAGACAGTATGCAGGAAGTGATACTGCTCTCTGCCAAAGAAATATTTAATATGAGTAGGAGTGGCAGCAGAGATCCTAAATGCTCACAATCCCCTTCATGGTTGTAACATTTGCATAAGGACTGCAGGTATTTGTACCTCTCACTCTACTCCACTTTTAGAACCATAGAATTCAAACAAGTCTTGGACGAAAATGATTCCAAGATCAATTCATGTTATACAGAAATATCCAAAGTGAGCAACAACACTCAGTGCTGAAAGAATGTTTCAAAAGGAAAGTGAATTTTTAAAGAAGGCAGCTCCAGTCAACTCTAGTAACAAGGGTCTGTCAAATTACACATCTTTCCTACTGTAATAAAAAAAAGTTAATAAACTTCCCAACAACAGAAATCATATTAAAGAAAGTTTTATAGGGAGTAAGGTGAATATGTTTTATGCAAATTTAATGCTGAGGACATGTGTTTGTTCTGGCTTTACAATGAAATCAATCATCTGTGTGATTGACTGATTGACTCTGTATTCACTGGGTTTTTATTCATTTGAGTACCTTGCACCCTACTATGCAGACTGGTCATTTCAGGTTTTACTATTGGATATAGTTCATATCAGAAAACAATTATTGCAAATTCGTTGAAGGAGATGAGCTATGAGAATAAAAGTCTCTAACTTGATCTGCAACATTGCATGAAAAAAAAGGGAAGAAGTACACCAATATCCATTAATGTGCCTGCCCTGCAAATAGAGGGCAAGCACATTCTTCTTTAGATCTTCTAGTACTGAGAGAAATTCAAGCTTTACTGGAATAAAATGGTTACTATGATTTACATTATTACATTTATACACACAGTTACTGTGTTGAGCTAAGAAAAACAAAAGATAAAGAGTTATAAACCTTTTTTTCTAACGTCAACTAAAGGTTCATTATATGTTTCTTTGAAATAATTCTGTAATTTTGAGCATGTTCAGTTTAGTGCAGAATTTTTGTATTACAGTATGTGAAAGGGAAAGAGACACACACTTTAGATTTGCAGCATTTTGTCTCCTGTGACTCTGCTGATCTCTGCAAAACCATTTACCTGCTGAAGTATTAATCAGGAAACTGTAGAGGCTGCCTTAAGTAGCACTGAAAATACCAAAAGGCATATTTGGATACAAGAGTTAACATTACTCCGTATGAACTCCCCAACTCATCAGGGGCGTAAAGAACTCTTGTCTGTTTGGGGAGGCTTATGCTCTTTTCTGCCAAGAGACATGCAAGTAAATACCCTTTCACAGGGCATTTAATGTTTACTGAACAAACATGATATGCTTTTGAAGCAGGTATCTTGAATATTAAAAGCTATGTAGAAAGTTACTAGGTGGCTCACAATCAGTGATTAGTGCCCAGGATTAAATATTATATAACAGCTTACATAAAATTATTCATTTAGCTGCATACATAATGCACAGTTTCAAATGCTATGTCAATTCTACTCTCTTTGAAATGTATAGCCTCAAAGCTGTCTTTTGGCTAGACATAAAAAATGGATAACAATTGTAGTTTTTTTTTTTTTAATTGAACAGTTTACCTTCATAAAATTGCAGGAATATTTCTAACTGGTGTTAGTAACTCTGTACTAATACAGAGATGCAGCTACTGGACTAAGACAAATAAAGGAACAGTTGAGAAATACTTACAGCATTTTCCTTGGACATTCTTCTCAGTTAAAATGCTTCCATTTATTTTTTGTATACTTACTTTGAACTCCATGGGAGCGAACTATTTTCCAGGTTTCCGAGGCTACCTCTTTGACATCCACTTGGTAGTGGTGAATGGGCACACCTCCATGAGAGTCTGGCTTATTGAAGGAAACCTTGGCAGTGGTTTGGGAGAGCTCTAAAACTCGTACTCCGTACGGATTTGATGGCACATCTGCAAAAGCACAAGCACAGTTTGAAAATCAGCAACAACCAGGCAGACCTAAGCAGCTGATAATCTGACCAACAAAGTCTCCTTAGAGTCTTCAAGGGATCAAAAACTAATATTGAATATGGCGCAATAATATTTGTGTTAGATAAACAACTTAAACTTTCTACTACAGAGCTGTAAGAAAACCACATTAATTTCCTTGTATGCTAAATTACTGCAAAAACATTTTCCATTTTCGCCTTTCTTTTATAATTTGATCTTTCTTGATAGCTACTTTCATCATATAAAAATGTAAGAGATCAGACTGTTGATGGTATAATTATGTAAAAGAGAATCACAAACTTTATATCAAATTTGACAAAACAAACAGTTACAGCTAATTAGATCATTCAGAGTCTAGATCCTTTTAAATAAACTTATGACAAAGAACCTTATAAATAATTTAGCCATTTTATGGAATTCTGAACACGGCTTAATACGTGAATCTCTTTTTCATTTTTTTTCAAAGATTAGATTTCAAGCTACTAAGAAAATATGTTAATGGAAGGTTTCTTTTCCTCTGCTCAGCTTGAGAACTAATTTACAAATTAGGTTGAAAGAAATATTTTCTCTGAAATCAAAAGCAAGAGTATATCTTTTAAAGTAGAAAAGATCTATGAAAATAAAACAGGTGTTTGTAGGTGTTGAAATGTTATTTGAAACAAAAGCAAAAAAATAACATTGGAGTCAGTACATCTTTAAGAATAGGAATATTATATTATTTTTACTATTTGTGATCAAACACATAGAAGTCAAAAGACTAGCTTTTCTAATTGTCCTACATTTTAAACAGTTGTAATTATAAAAAGTGATACTGAAAATGATAGGAAGAATTTTAATTCTGTGGACAGAATACCAGGGTTTTAAAACACCATTAAAATTGTTTTTTCTGATCCATCTGAAAATTATTTGCATACCTTCTTCTAGATTTGACATTGCTTTTGTCTCCATGCTATGAAAGATATTTTTGTAAGGACATGCCAGAATTTGAGCCAAAGCCTGTAATTCAGTTAGTGGGTAATGAACCATTTACATAAAATATTGTCTGTATTCAAAGGCTGTCAGACAGTGGTGAATAAAAAGAAATCAATCTGAGCTTCACCCAACATTGGTACTTGAATGAAAATGAGACAAAAATTTGTGCAAAATATTAAAGAATAGATTTAATAACATATTCAGTCACAAATTCTCAGGAAAAGGACACTGCCAAATCTGGTCTAAAGGCCCTGATTTATATAACCTCTTAATTATCAGAAACTTAAACTTTTTTTCAGAAGAACATCTCTGTCAGTTGTCAGACTTGAGTGTTTTTATGCAAAATCACATCTCTTACAGCTGGCATTTCTGATTCCAGGTCTCCTGAAACCTCCAATACTTGCTGTTCACTGGGTTAAAGCCAGCATAGCTTTTTTTTATATGGATAAGAAAGTTGTAACATCTCTTAGTTAAAGACACAACTATGTGAATCCATTGCATTACAGATTTTACTAGAATTCAAGCCTCAGCTTGAGGGATTCAAATCCTTTCCTATTCCAGAAAACAATAATCAGGATATGGGATTTTGCAAGAAATTTTCACGTTTCCTAGAAATGGATTGAAGATCTGTGATCAGATAGAACATGACCAAATGTAACCAGTCTGCTATGAATCCATGAAAACACAGACCTGGTTTTTGAATCGCTTTCTAAATGGGTCAAAAAGTTGGGGGTCTTTAGGAAAAAGAAATTATGTTCATGAAACATACAGACTGTTTTTTTCTGTGACCATATAGAGGAAGAATGAATTACATGAGTTGGTTGTTAAGTCAGTATTCACCCCAAAATGAAAAAGAGGACAAGGATTAGAATAAAATTGTGACCAATCCTTCAGATTCTCCTTAGAGCTGAGGGAAATACTTATTTTTTTCTTCCAATATAGTCATTAAGTACATAAGCACCACTCTGTGTGCAGATGCCTTCTCTCCTGAGCTCAAATGGGAGTTCTCAGAAGAGTGGGAAAAATACAGTGTAAAAATCCCAGCCAAGCAATCCAGGACAGCCATACCTAAGCAGAATGGCACTGTATGAGCCATGTGGACACCATCACTTGGGAAAATGAATATCAATACTCAGTACTAAAGATGAATGCTCTCTGGATTCAATTACAAGCTAAAAGCTGCTGTGGATACCTACAGTATTAAAATAGCTTCTAAACTTCTTTAAATTCTTTTTCTCTCATTAAAAGTGTTCAAAATAAAACAAAACCAGGGGATGAATGAATACCTAATTTCATTCATACTACTTTTATGTTAGTTTTCAGATGATATTTTTAATAAGCTAATTCCCTAGTGCTTCTGTCTGCATCAAAACAATTTTTTCATCTATAGTATGAATCAAAAATATTATTTACATGTCCATTCTGTTCTTGGCTTTCCAAATGTTAAGGAGACCTATCTTCCTTGTGTGTTAATGCCTGTATGTGTTTAACTATAATAAGCATGGCACAGGGAAGATGAAATCCTTCAGGAAGAACCTTATGTGTGCTACTGCAGATTCTAGCATAATTTCTGCCAGAGGAAGATATGATTCCAGTTGATAATAAGCATGAAATGAAGCTCCTTTGAAAACCCAGTACAATATTTTGTGTAACTAGCACAATGCAATATGTTTGGAACTCACTGAAGTGTAAAATACATCCACAATACTACTTTAAATATGCGTCTCACATTCCAAGCCACCCACACATGCAGGTAAATTTTATGCCGTTTTCAAAGTTGAACTATATCAGTTGTAAGGAAGAGAGTGAATCACCTGAAGAAAATATAGATGAGACACACTCCTGGTGAAAACCAAAACCAAATACTAGAAATACCATCAAAATATATTAAAATACCTACTATCTATTTCCAACTAGGCAGATCCTTAACTTTTTTTTTTTTTTCCCAATGAAGATCAATAACAGCATAATGAATTGAATCAAATTCTGTGGTTCTCTAATGAGTATGCATTTGATCATGCAAGGTATACAGCTTTCTGGTCCTCATCCAGCTAAACATTCCTGCATTTGAGCTGTCCCCTGTCAGTTCTAATTACTTGGAGCATTGCTGTGATTTTCATGTTAGAATTGCAAGGCTTTTGGATCAATGTTTAGCAGGAGGGAAGAATAATTTGCAATACTGTGTACTCTGAAGTCTGTGCCTGGAAGGATAGAGCTTTGGATTTTTCTTGTTCTTTTTCATTCTGAAACCAACCAACAAAATGAATCTTAGAGGAGGTTAGCTACAGGCAGTGATCACTAATTCATATACTCTTGTAGATATAAGCTGAAGGACTAAGTAGTGGAAAAAGGAGGGCATTTACTTTCTGTGATTTAAAGATCACTTAGTGATAGCAAAGATTCCAGAATTCTTCCCTGGAAGTTCTGCTGCTATATTTTTTGTTATTATACTGCTGTCAAAACCAGAGAAAATTCATCACAAATTCAGCCTTTAAATTAAAGATATAAAACGTCCCAAAAGCGTCAGACATTTTGTTGAAATGTCAAACTTCATCTTCTTTCCACAACAGCTATTTCTCTGTCCAAAATGGGACTATATTATGTATGATATTAAAGAACTGTGAGGAGCCAATCTAGTTTTCATTTCAGTTTCAATACTGGTTGTCAGAGGCGTGTGGGACAGGGGTGCACATGTGCCACTTGCTGGAGGCAGCCAGGAGAAGATGGAGGAAAGTGTCCCCTTGTCTCTGGGGAGACTTTGCCTGGTCACCATTTCACACCTCACATGGGACAGGCAGTCAGGAGGAGGCCACCAAGGATGCTGCACTCCCCAGAGAGGTTTCTCCAATCAGTGGTGAAAGGTCTCCAGGAACAGACTGCACTGGAAGGTTGGACTGGGCCAGTGGTCTCCTGTCAGCAGGAAAGACTTTGGGAGGAGACAGGGTCTATAAACGTTACTCCTCAACAAGCTCCTCAGGGCTTTTAGAGACCTGTCTTTTGGCCAGGGGTTTTTTGGGCTTGGGCTTGGTGACTGGGGCTTTTTGTGCCTTGTTTTTTGGCATTTTTGAGTCTGGGGGCCTTTTGGTCTTGTGTTTTTTTTGCTTTGGTTCCAGTCTTTTAACATGTGCTTCTTGCCCTGGCCTCAGTCTGCCTTTTGGCTCTCCTGCCCTCGCTGGCTCTTGCTCACCCTTCTGTCTGTCCTGCATCCCTGTGTCCCTGACCAAAGCCCTGCCTGCTTTGCCCCCACGTCCCTGCTTCTGGTGCTAATGCCTGCTTTGTGTCTCTGTCTCCTCTCTCTCTTCCCCCGGCCTCACCTGCATCCTTTTCCATTTTCCTTCCTCATGTCTTTTCTAGCCCCTCTAGTAGGCCAGTTCTGTATTTTGTTTGTTTGTCGGTACTAACAAACAGTTCTCAGGTACAATGTTGTCTCGGTTGACTAAATTTCATTCTAGATCATCTATTTTTAAAAGAACTCGCAGTTCCCCACATTGGAACACGACAAGAATCAAATAAAATCACATAGTATCTCCTCCAAACAATAGGTGTAAAATTGCACTTCATCTATTTTGTACTCAGCACATAATGCTGGTTTGCACAAATGGAATTTGTGATACAATGGCCTAAATAGAATTGGTTTGGTTCCAAAAACAGTATCACAGCTGATAGAGAAGTACACACAGAATTATGAGTTCGTATTTGCTTCCACTGATGTGTAAAGTCTCCTACAATTATGACCAAACTTGTTCAATAAATGACCACGTTTTATCACTGGGAATTTTCTTTTCAAGCTATTTTTTGATAGCTTTATGGAAGAACATAACTCCCTCTCAGAGTTTAGCAGCCCTGGTATAAACAGAAAAAAGGAAGTAATTCTGTGAGAGTGGGTAGTGGGCTCAGGGATTGATCTTCCAGTCATCTCCTGTCAGTATGTTTCTACTGCAGTTCTCCAGCTTTTCCTCTTTCTGTACATCTGGCATATATATTGACTGAAAATAACCATGTCTAAATGCTGAATCTAAATAGCACCAGGACCCTGGCAAGGATAGAGATGAGCTTTGGCAAGGAAAGAGATGAGCTGGGAAGTCTAGTCCCCAGATGAGCTGGGGACTAGACTTCTGGAGTCAAAAATCTCTATGAAAAAGCTTGTGCTTGTACATCCTTAGAATGGGAAAAAAAACCTCATATTGGATCTACATATATTTCTTTTGCCAAATCTCTGTGAGTTCTGGAAAAATAAGCATTCAGTTAGTAAACCGAATTCTGTCAGCAAGACCACAGCTAGAAAATAAATCCATAAATAATAAATTAAAATAAGACACATGAACACAAACTAAACACTGCTGCTACATTGATAGTTTCCTACCTATTCTAATTGAAAATATGTGTCTGTTTGTTTCAATTTTTAAATAAAAATCCTTTAGCTGATTCTGCTATTATGTGAATGGCAAGTTTTAGAACAGCAAGCTAGATTTTAGGTCTTTTTGGAGACAAATGGGCTTTTGGCAGGATATGATTTTCTTTTTCACTATATATACTATTCTCCAGGGAAAATTAAGTCCTACTACTTTGATTTTATTTTACCTGTGTGGAAATACAAATACTTGGTAAAAAAAGGAACATCCATTAACCAGCAGCAAAGTGCCAGCATCAAAACTACAGACAAGTAAATTTCTGGATTTGATTTGGTAGTCTTTTTCAGTTGTCAATCAGTCTTTTCATGTTTTGGGCATGACTTTATTCCATAAAAGAGGTTAAAGGGTGCATTTTCTGTGAAGCTCAATTATAGTCTTTCCCTTTTGCTTTTGTTGTCATTACTCCCCAAATTCACTGACTTTCTGTGTGCACAGGATGCTTAAAGAATATCTAATTCAATAAAGTGGTGAAGGAATTCTGAGTGGAGGAACTCTGATCTAATGACATCATTGACTTTTCAGTTTTTAACTCCCTGTAATATTCCTGTAGAAAGGAAAAGATAAATCATACATCTCTAGCAGATGTAGCATCTCCCATGTGCTCAGGGAAGCTGTGGATGCCCCCATCACCGCAAGTTCTCAAGGCCAGATTGGGCAGGATGTTGAGCACCCTGGTTTAGTGAAAACTGTTCCTGCCCACAGCAGAACTTTTAAACTCTATGTCATCCCAGAATATAAGGAAGAAAGGGAAAGGAAAGTCTAGGAATAGCAAGGCTATGAGATCCATAAAGCTGACTTTTTAGGGCTCTATATTCAGCCCAGCTATACATCCAACTATGCAAAAAATCTACATTAATATTTAAAAAAAGAGAAACCTTCAAAATTCTCATTTAGCTCTGTGTAACAGCCTTAAAAGTTACCATTTTAAGGTATTAAATTTCCTATTCCAATAACATGATCCTAAATTACTGGTAGCCATGCATCTTTCCACGTACATAAACAAAACATTTGAAATAATTATAAAAAAACCAAGAATGCTTTTCTCAAAAAAAACCCAGAAGAATGATTTTCTAGTTCATACTGGCTCCCTGCATAGTGATATTTCACATAAACTATGCATAAACTAGATTTGGACAAATCTAGGAATATCTGTGCTCACCTCAGCCTCTGAGACCCATTGGGGCAACCTGCCAAGCTGACCTGGCTTGCCAAAATTTAAGCCTGATTTAGATTAAAACCAGAGTGTAAATAAAGTTCTAAAATACAAATTGTGGCTGTTGTGCTGACATGAAGCAACCAATTTGTAGTGGCAACAAGTGACTGTGGTTCTTTTCAAATTCCATGTGTTACACATGCAACATTTTAAAAGTTTGGGTAATGAAAAAGGAGGTCACCCATGTGTTATTTTTACAAGTTCATCACCACAACAATCAGGTCACGGGAACATCTCATTAAGCTTTTAACAAAACTTTGAAGTTTCTAAGCAGGCCATCACCTTCCAGAATGAAACCTCAAATTCTCTGCAGCTTCTCAGTTGTTTTGAGAGGTTTAAATGGAATTCAGTCTGATTCAGTAGCTCTGTATAATCCAAGTGAACAGTCATGCTCTTTTCTGTCATACAAATATGGCTGTAAATTGAACATCAATTCTGAAATAAATCTTCCTTTCTAAAATCATCAATAAGTAATTTCTTAAGGAAGGCAACAGGAATAAAGATAATGGAATTTTGACAGTATGATAACTTTCTAAGTGGCATTAAATTAATAAAAAAGGTAGTTTGATTGTGCTGAAATCCAGCAAATCAGAAAATTGAATGAAACATGAAGGAACAAGTATTCCTGCAGAATTTAAAGAGAAAACTATTTAGCAAAATGATCATTATTTGTGATCAAATTTAACTTAGCACAATACTTTACTTAATACTGTCTCCCAGCTATGACTTGTATTTTTTTCCCTGGCAGAGCCTTTGTAAAAGCATTCTATGCCCCAGCATTTGCCTTTACAATCAAAGCCAGGAGGCAAAGCAGTCTGCATTGAAACGTATGAAATTATTTTTTAGGCTTTAATATGGGAAATATAGATCATTAGGCCTTCCTAATTAACCAGAGTGAAGCGACCAAGGTAATAAAACTCGGGAGAAAGCTGCATTTGGCATCTTATACCTGTATCTATTATAGTGGTTTCATGCTCCGTATCCCCGATCATTTTCCATTTCTAGCTGATGCCAGTTCAAATGCAAAACTTGTAACAGTGAATTACATGTTTGGGGTTTTATTCCAAAAACAAAGTCTATTTAGAAACAAATGTTAAAGACATCAATCTTTCAGGGTAGTGAATATTATGCATTACAATACGGTAAGTAGTGCATAGCAGTGCATAGCATTGCTCAGGGACACTCCAAATCCACTTTTTCCAGCCCTATTCACAATCACTACTAATAAACCTGCTTTTTTTTTTTTTTTTCTATTTTCTGCATTTAATATCATTATCTAGAATATCCCCAGATAGCTCATGCTTCACCTGATCTCTTCCCAGAACTCTATTTATTCTCACCCCCTGTTTTATGTGTATAACTACAATATATATTTTTTAAGTCTTCATCAAATTTCCTGAAGAATTCCCTGGAAAAAATATAAGCAAAACATTGCAGAAGTAGAAAATATTAATCTGTTCAAAAAACTGACATTGGTAATATTTCTGATATAGTTGTATTAAAAAGCAAAAAAAAGTATTGTGGCTTGTTTTCCTTGCACTTCGAGGGGTGCTCATGTGTGAATTTTGGAAGTAAAATGACAAAATATCCCATGCCTTTTCAATTAACTTTTCAATGCTAATATTCTTTATTAAATTGATTAATTAATAAATGATAAAAGCAGGGGATATATACATAGCTAAAATACTCATCATGTAGTATCATCTGTTGTGATGAGAAGTTGTTCTGCAAATCTAAGGAAAAAAAACCATTCTGGAGAATATCTGTTGAAATGCTCTCCCAAGTGTATACACATTTATGAAAAAACAGCACACAGTGGCAACCACAACATTTTCTCATCATTTTCTCTCCTGAGAGGTAAGACCCCAGAGGGATGCAAGTGGGGATTTTCCTTCCTTTCCTGTGATTTATGTTCATGGCTTCAAGAAAAGCTTTTTTTCTCACTGGTCAAATGTAGCTGTTGAAGGAAGGCAAGATCACACCACAGCTAACCCCCAAAAAAAGTTGTAAAATGAAGGTATGTTCTAAGTGTTGTAAAATTGTGTGTCGGAAATTTGAACCCCTCACTTCCCTATTTTAGGAAGCTCAGCACTTTTCATGGTTCTTCAAAACCAAAAGATGTATTATAGTAGAAATGTGTTCTAGAATCCTACAGAGGTGATGGGAAAAGCTTTTAAAACTGTGTACAAAGTCCAAGGAGACCATTAGTAAATAATGGGGTTTTATAACTCCTGAGACTCCAAAAGAAAAGAATTGCCCCATGGAGCAAAAATTCTCAAATAATAGCAGCAGGCCAAGTCAGAGATCTTCCCTGTGATTGGATGTCCATGCTTCAGCAATGCTCCCCTGAAAGTCTTCCTGGAGTAGGAGTCTAAATTGGTTTCGTGAACCACAAACAAACAAAATACCAAAGCAAAACAAAACAAAACACCCCAAACCAAACAAAAACAAAACAACCAAACCCACAAACAAACACAAACAAAACCCAAAACAAAAACAAACAAACAAACCAACCAATCCTAGACCAAAACTTACAACTAAAACATTAAACATCACTTGTATGTGTCCTAATGAGAAAGGAAAAAAAGAAAATATATATAGCATTAATCCATTCCACAAGAAAATATAATTGAAAGCAGTGCTAAAAACTCTCATTTAGTCTCAGTTAATACTTATTTCTGCCAAAGAACAAACATACAGTCAGATTTTTTCTATTTGCCTAAACAACAATAGAAGGACATAAAAATTTTCAGACATTCTGCAAAAATAGGGTGTAGAACATCTCAGAGCTTAATTATTTCAATCTAGCACTCCAGTCAAATTCTACTTTTAAATAAGTAAAAGTGCAAATGGAGATAGAAATTCTTTGCTGATGTATTTCAGTCTCTTGACATTGTTGTTTTATCAAGAAAATATGAGGGGGAAAAAAGGAAAAAAAAATTTCTAATTTCTTCTTCCATTTTACTGCCTGCAAGCCATATGTCTCTCTGCTGAAGTAATAAAGATACATTGTTATAAACGTAGGATATAGTAAGAGCAAAAGAAAAAAGGTTAGACTAATTTTTTTCAAGTTTCTGAAGGCCTTAAAATTAAATCAAAAGAAGATTCATATTCTGAGGGAACTGGTTTATTTTACTTCATATTGCAGCTCAGCTCTTAGACAATTAAATTATCTGCAAAGAGTCCAGGGAATAAAATAAACAGAGGATAGTATGTCTGAACTTAATGTTGATCAAATTTGGAAAAAATATTTAAAGAAAAGGAAACAAAATTTTAACTTACCAGCTTGACCAAGTGTATACTCTTGATATCTTGTTCCTATTCTGTTTGTGGCTGTACAATTATACCGTCCAAAATCACTGTCAGATGTGGGAGCAATCTTTAAAATGAATACACTTTGTAAATATTAGTTGCTATTAAATATATATATATATATTTTTAAATTAGAAATTCAAGTATGTTCTCCTTAACCAATATGCAGATGCGTTCCTACTTCAACATATCTAGTATATTCTCCTAACATAGACCTAAATACATATTTTTTCATGTTTGACTCCCCCCCTCTAAACTTCAAATGAAGAAATCTGATAATGGAAAATAGTGACATTGTTCATCTTTAAATTTCACCTTTAAAGAATAATTAAAAAAAAAAAAAAAAGTAAAAAAACCCCCAAAAAAAAAAAAACCCCTTTTTGTAGACACTAAGCACCTATGAGGCAGTCACTTTAATTTTCAGTCTTAGCTTGATATTTTAGTTTTGTATCTATTTATGGGTTTTTTACTTCCAAGAAATGCAAATTATATTTTTTGGGGTGTAGTTGGAACACTGAGCATAAGCCATTCAAATAAGATTTATTTTCTAATTACTCATAAGAAATGTGTAGGTAGAACAGTTCATATGTAGTTGTTTGTTGCTTTGTTCCTTTTTTAGGAGTGTTACTTATTAAATTGTAGGCTTTAGCCTCAAATACACTCTACACTACTGACAGTGCTGCCAAACTGAGAATAAAATTATGTCCTGCCACCACACTGATTTCAATTTGAAATCTTACCTCCAGAATCAGCTTTCTTCCTGTACTGTAGGTCTTCAAATGAGTTGTATTTTTTACAGGCAAAACTAATTTTCCTCTTTTCCACTGAACTGAGGCAGATGGATTTGCTAGCACTTCACAGCTTATATTGATGGGATTGCCTTCCCAAGAGTAATACATGGTTTGATTGGACAGGAATGTTGGAGCATCTGGAAGAAGGAAGTAATGCACAAGTTTATTAACTGGTTTAGTAAAACAAGCTGTATACCCATATTCAAGACTTCATGTTCAATGAAAACTTTAAATTGATTCTTGTGTCAGTTTACTACAGAACATGGGAGTTTTACTATTCAACCATGAGTTCATTGCACTTCTGTCTTGGTGAGTTTCTCCCCTCCTAAATGGTTTCAGCTGCACTTCTTGGGAAAGAGAATGCCTGTCAAATATATTTAACTTTAGGCAATCCCAGGCCCTTGAAAGACACTCTCTCAGAAATGAGGAAGAGCGTTTCCTCTTGAGGATGACAAATTCTTCAGCCAGACTCTCATATGAAAAAGAGAGGTGACCTAAAAACATACATTGTCTGCTCATGTGCTGATTTTATAGTGTCTTCTTTTGCTATGGAGAAATTACATTCACTCCTCAAATTTTCTTGTGCTATGGCTTCACCCATTTCTGGCTGGAACTTCATTATACTTTATGAAATCATTTAAACGAGACATGTTTATTTGTGGAAATAAAGCTTTAAAAAATAGCAAAAGAATACCAAAAAATGTTACAATGTATTCTACCTACTGCAGAAAATATATTGTGTGTACATTATTAAGGACAATTTTTTGTATCAGTTCCTTAGGAAATTATCAAAGTATAGCCAAGGAAAAAGTTGGTGTGTTTTTCTTACAGACCTGACTGGTTTGTAAGAAATGTCTGCATTGAACAAATACCAAACACTGGGTCTGACACAGGAAATTTTTGGTTTGCCAACTGTGATCTTCAGACCACAAAGTGACAAAACTTATCTCTTTACTCACTGTTTCTCTGGAGAGCAGGAAGTTTAGTGATCTCTATAAAATAAGAGGGAGTAGCCTTTCACCTCTTCTTCTTAAGTCTTAGGTGAATAGTGAGGTTTTTCTATCAGATATTGATTTGTGTTATTTCCTAATTTCATTGTTACTATCTTTTAACAGTATTAAAAAAAATTCTTTATTCACAGAAACTTCCTTAATGCTTTAATTCCAAAAGAGAATTATCAGTTACAGGTGTTGTAATGGTATCTCTTTTTAATATCTAAGATACATATACATACATACATACATATATATATATATATGTGTGTGTGTGTTTTGATAAATAGCTCTTAAATTTTTTCATATATATGTCTCTGGAAAATCTATTTTAGTCCTCTCACACATAGCTTAGTTTTAGGCACAAAAGTTCCTAATAGGTGTATCAGAGACCAGAACAGAGAATCTTTAGTATGAAGTAAAATTTAGCTTCAGGAATGGTTAAAAACAACTGGGTTTTTCTTCCTTTTTTTTTTTTTTTCCCTGAAGTGCACATTTTCAACTTCTTCCTGTTTGCCTCTGTCAAAAAGCATAACTTTTTGATGACATATGCTGCTGCTGCATCTAGGCATACAGACTCTGAGCAAAAAGAATTGTTATCAATAGAGGTTTTAAAGCACAGATCAAAGCTGCTACATTGCTCAAGGCCAGCAGCATTTCCTTTAATAACTGTTCTGCCCTTATTTTTGTAGAAAAACAAGCATTTTCATCTAAATAAGTAAAGCTTGCCTGGCTATGAATTTATTTACGAGACACAGGAGTTCATCTTTCTGCTCCAAGAGTTTTAATAAGTAATTCTAGCGATCCTGTTTTTCACAGACCTTTAAACACCCCATATTTCAGCAGCTAAACAGTTTAATGCAAAGAACAGACTATCAAAGAGTCTTCAGAGTGTGACGTCTTACACTTCTGGAGAACATGAAGAAAAAAGCAAACTGCATAAGTGTGTTTTATGGTTAGCTATGGTCAAGAATCTCTGAATACCAAGGATCAGAGCCTTGGCTTTTCCTCTGGAAATGAAGCTCATGGTGGGAATCATTTGTAGGAAAACTGTACATGTTAAATAGATGGATCAATAGCATGTTCAACAGATAGATTGGAAATCTCATTAGAGTCTTCATGAGGTTGTTTCACAAATTTTATGTAAGCATTGTCTTCCAATGTGCAATTTCTCACAGTAAGTTCACTCCATTTATGAACACTGGCATGAATGTTGAAGATTAAAAGATACTCTGAATCTGAGAAATCCTCCTTCCTAGACAACATTGTGTGGTTTGATGCTCAATACACATGTGGCAAACTCATATCCTATTTTAAGACTTACAAATGAAAAAGTAGCACACACTTCTATACTGCAGATAAAAGCATTTAAGTGAATAGGGACTTCCAGTTCCAACTTCTCTCTCTTCTAAAGGTAGATTTTGGATGCCCATTGTGTATATTTTTTGATATTTTAAAAAGTATAGGTGAGTTATGGACTGCCATTTACCACCAAAACTACAGGCATTAAAAGTCATAAACACAATAAACGGCAAGTAGGACTAAAAGTCTGTCAAATAAAGACATATCCCAAAAAAACAACTCACAATTGTAAAGCATTCCCCTCAAAAAAGAGCTTTGTAATTTCCCTCAAAAACCTGTCTAAAAATGCTTCGTAGCCATTTCCCCAGCAGTCAAGAGCTCCAGTATACAAAAAGGAGAGGACTGTACTAATGACTTGAAATGGAGAGATTATCTTAAAACAGATGATTTTTGATTTCCCAGTCAGGAACAGATTAAGATGCCTGGAGTGATGTTTTACAAAAAGAATATAATTCTGTAAGTAATTTTCTTTTTACAGTACAAATAAAAGATAATTCACATTTCTTATGAAACTAAAAGATTGAGCTGGAAGGGAATAATTTGTTTATAAAGAGAACTTGTTTTTTTCTTGTATGCTCTTCATCACTAAATGCTGTTTAGCATGCTTTAATGGCTACAGAATTAGTATTTATTAAACACAAGCACACATTATGTACTATAAAAGAATCACAAAAAATAACAAACTGTAAAGCCAAGTCTTTGAAAACGCCTGACTATATTATATGTTTACAAAACCTGATCCCATCAGTTTTATAATATAACTAACAAACAAATTACATTAAAAACCAGAATATTTATCAAAAAGTTCTAATCAATTGAAAATGAAGTAAAACCAAGTAGAAATGAGAAGGTTCTTCTGAAAGGATCTTTAAATGCCATATATTTATTATTTTAAAAATAAAAAATTCAATAGAAATCAGTTAGGAAATTAGAACCATTAAAAATAATAATAATGCTTTCTGATTAGCTTCTATGTAACTGAGAATTAATTTACACCTGACAAAATTCAATGCAGGGTGCAAATGAACTGTTCCTTTTAAGCTTTTTTACATAAAGTAAAAAGTTAAGATGACATACCAGAGTTCTGAACAGATAAGTAGAAGTAGGAGCTTGAATTCACTCCATTAAAATAAATCAACCCTGATGGTATTTCTTATATCTTACCTTTTAGCACTTTACTGAAAACAAAACAAGTAAAATCCCCCAAAGCTGCAAAACATTTACAAAATTTACCATTGATATTATTTAATAGATGCACACAATATCATAGAATAGCTCAGGTTGGAAAGGAACTTAAAGATCCCATCCAGCCTGGCCTTGAACATTCCCAGGGATGGGGCATCCACAGCTTCTCTGGGCAACCTGTTCTTGGGTCTCATCACCTTCATAACTAAAAAGAGCTCTCCCTAAAATCTAATTTCTGATTACTCTCTTTCTGTTTAAAACCACTGTCCTTATGCTATCACGACAGACAAAAAGTCTCTCTTTTGCACACGGAAAGGCTGCAATTATCTCCTTGGAGCCTTTTCTTCTCCAGGCATATCAACATCAACCCTCCCAGGCTGTCCCAGTACTCTGACCCCTTCATGGCCCTCACCTGGACCTGCTCCAGCAAGTCCATGTCTTTCCTGTATTTGTCCCAGAGCTGGATGCAGCACTGCAGGTGGGGGTCTCACAGAAGGTGGGTAGAGGGGTAGAATCACTTCTCTTGACCTGCTGGCCACGGGGCTCTGGATGCTGCAGCCAGGAATGTGATAAACTCCATAAGGTTTTAAGACTCAACTATGAAAGATCGAATATTATTTTGGAGAGATTAGGCAATCCAAATGAAAAAAGATGCCTTGAAGGAACAAGGCCTATATCACAAAGATATAAAACTGAACCAAGCTATTCTATGGGTGCAGGATTCTGTAAGAAATTATAAATTTAGAATGGCATTTTAGAGTAGTTAATGTTATGGTACCAGCATCAGCTAAACTCAAGCTGATTATTTTGCCAAGCAAGAGAGAAACTGACAGGTTGGCACTCCAATTAGAACGAATTCTGAATAACCTGTGTAAAAAGATTATTTAAAGAGAAGCAAATTCTGACCTGAAAGCTGTCTCTAGCATTTAGATATCCTTGTTAGTTATAACGTCCAGGAACGGTGATTCAAGAACAGACTAATACATCACCTGCCTTGTCCAGAAAGTAATTAAATTAAGGATGACAAAGATCCAGCTCTGGTGTATGTTTGGTGTCATACACAAAATTAGATACAGCAAATTACCTGATTCAGTACATGTGTCCGGACAACTATAACAGAAAACTGGTGTGCAGAATCAGATTTGTACTTCTTAATTTAAGAACATAGGTTTTCAAAATGTGGCTATTTGTTTCCCTGGGACATGTAATAAAAATATGTGACAGATTGTCAGGTCTAAGACTCCGGGACATTTCCTACAGTATATTATTGGAAGCCTCTCTCTAAAATGATTAATGTTGGCATAAGTTTCCCATCATCAAGGACTTTAATAAACCACATCCTCTGGCAAATCTAGTACTGTCCTTGCCATCGATCCTGTAAAAGTGCCTCAATTTTTTGTAACTCTGCCACAATTTAGTTAACAGCCATCTATCTTTCTCTTGTACTTTTTCCCTCATACCTTTTTCAATAGTTAATATTTTAAAATTAATAGCTCTTCCTTGGATACAAAGCAGAAGGACCTCCACAGACAAGTACAGTAACTGTCACATATTCATTTGCAAGAAGAAATAATATTAGAAAGATTTTAAAAATGTGGTTAGGTGACTATATTTTAATCTATTATCATTCCTAAAAGGAAGACAAGAATTGGAAAACTTCAGCTACTTACTGCTACTATCATAATCATGTGGCTGTAAGGAAAAACATCCAAGACCCACATAAGAAATTTCCAAATAGGAAAGGTAATGAAACTCATCACATATTGATTTTAAATTGCCATGATTATTAGCTGTAACCAGAAGGGTCTTTTTTTTCCAGAATCCAACCCATCATTTCAAAAGTTTTGAGAGGTACATGTTTCTTCCAAAGCAAGTGCAGAAAACACCACACCTATTGTAAGACTTCCTTTCCCCTGCCCCATTCTCTTGGTTCCTCTCAAAATTCACTAAAATATGGCATTGATGTTCAATAGCACGATGCACTATTGACTGATTCTACCTTTATGAAGAGTAAGAGCCCCCTCCTACTGACAAGCACTACTAGTTCCTGGAAACCTTAATTAGGGAGTTTTTTTAATATTCAAACACTGTACCAATTGCTCCTTCTCCATTAGATACTATTTGTTAGATGCAAAGCACATTAAATAGTGTTGGGCAATGAATTTGTACCAAATTTTCAATTGTTACATGTATTCCAGGACAGAATTACTGGAATAATTCAGTATGGCCTGGCTTCTCCATCAAATATTAGATTACATTACTGCCTTATAGGCAGAAGTGAAAAACTGAAGTGTTTTTCTCAAACCAAGATCCTAACCCCATCTTTCTTCCTGTCCAATGTGTCACATTTCCAGAACAAAATCCAGAGTTTACCTTCCATATTTTCCTACTTGTCACCCTTGCCTCCACAGTATGCCTCCCTATTGATATCATCCCTCCATTCCCTAATGTCTGTGTCTCTCTCATACATTCCCAAATCATAATAGTTTCTGTATGGAGCAAGGACTCTTAGCCTTTTCATCTCTTTACTTAATTTTTACATGCAGTGCTGTCTAGAAAACAACAACAAAATCTCTAAAAATTTGGTTTTTTTAAGTTTCAAATATCAGTGCCACACTTATCATATCACATAATTATTTTTCTCATTATACTCAGATGACATGACTCTGCTTTGGTGGATCTTTCTTGGAGGTATAAGAAGACCATGATGCCTTTTTTTCATTCACAAGTTATTGTTGTGTAATATGAACTTTATATAGTATGAAAATACTTGTGAAACCATTTATAATTTATAATATTCATTATCAGTGTAAATATTAAATTTCATAATGTAAAACCATGCTCAAGAAGGCATCAGAAAATTCTTCCTCAGTTTTTTTCTACCTTTAATTTTCACAATTGCAGATGTGAAAATTTATGACAGTAAGAAAAGATGTTGAGGCACATATATCCATTAATAATAAAATTAAAAAAACCCCCTAATTATTTTATTCTTTCAAAATTGTGTTCTTCTATTGAGAAAAAAGTAGCTTAAATGTTATTAAAAATCAACTTTAAATGATAGCAAATGAATTGCAAGATTAACCAAAACATGTAGTAGAGAACTCTGGTAAAAAATTATGATAAATTTCTAATGTGAATATCATGTTTAACAAGTGATTAATATGTATTTAAGCAAAATGTTTATAGGATGGAATTTTTGTTTCAAAGTATTTTTACAATCTTTTTGGGCTAAATAACAGGTAGATTTATTATAAAATAGGTAGATTTATTATATAGATGAATAATTTTTCCATTTTACCACAGTGCTGTAACATCAGAAAAAGACAATGGATGCATTCAATTCTGCTTCACTCTGGGAAGTTTGGTGAAATGGTTTTGGAAAGTGACTGTATGTGATAACCCTCATTTTTTTGCACAGAATTTGACTTTCTTATCCCCCTGAAGTCACAGCAGTGGCACAATAAACTTCCTTCTGTGCAAGTGCACAAGTGCAGAGAAGAAAAATGGTAAATCTTACAACTGACATTCATAATATGTCAAAATTATCACACTTATTTCATGATGTTAAAGGTTGACCTTTTCCATCTTTGCTTTCTCATTTTAACTTATAATTTGGACAGGAAGAAATGTAACTAAGGCCAACAGTATTTTATTAGAAAAGATGGATTTTTTTTATATACTATTTCAATTATTTTTTCTCTTGATTGTTTTTCCTGCAATTTGTTTCTCCCCAGGCCACATGTTTGTATTTATTAGTGTTTTTTTCTGGCTGTGATGACAGGATAGAGCTGGGTCCTCATGACTAATGGATGAAGGGAAGGTGCAAAAAAGACAAAGTCAGGTTTTTTAGTGGTGTCCAGGAGGCAGGAAAGAGGCAATGCCATTCTGTGATTCTGTGAGTAGTGATGGGTTGTGGCTGCGCTGATCTCTTTTAACAGAAACCAAATGCAAATTACGAAGTGTTTGAATTTATCATGATTTATGATAGCAGCAGGCAGCTGGAAAACCTTTTGTGACATTTATCACAACGTTGAGGTTTCCCAGAGAATTGTGGATGATCCATCCATGGAAATGTTTGAGGCTGGTTTGGAGGAGCTCTGAGCAACCTGGCCCAGTGAAAGTTGTCCCAGCCCATGGCACAGGGGTTGCTGCTGGATGAACTTTGAGACCACTCCAAGCCAAACCATTCTATGATTCTGTGATAATATTTGTGACATCTTGTACAAAGCAGTAGCATTTTCACCAACTGAAAACCTTTCTTCCTTGAAGGTAAATACAATTTGTAGCTAATCTGCTGAATCCACTTTTAAGTAATGTTGTATATATTTTTTTTGCAAACGTATAAAATCTAATTGCATGAATCCAAAGCATCCCACTCAACTGCAGTACAATACAGCTAACACACAACAAAACAGAATAATCAGTTAATGAAACCAAGTTCGATGCTGCAACAGTAATAAAGTTGGTTTCAAATTGTGGCAGAGGAAAAAAAAAATTCCAACCACAAAGGAAAAGACTGTTGTTGATGAGCAGTACAATAGTATAACAAACACTGCACAGTTTTCTTTACAGGTAAAGACTATACTGCACATGTTGAATGATTTTTTTGTTTTTATCACTCAAAGTTGTTAATAAACTAATAGGGAATATTACTATAAAAATCATGTTTGGATGAAAAGCAATATTAAGAAACATTCATATTCCTGGAATACACTAAAAATTATTTAAATGCATTTTTTCAGAAATTGCTTTTTAAGAAATCATTTTTATCAACTACTCACATGGCTGTTCTCATACAAAAATGTACCACATCACTCAGTGTAATATATTTGTCATAGATTATTCTATCTCAAAACATTACTCTTTGAGCACTGTGAGGAAATAAGCATTTTTGGGACCATCCAGCATATCTGATAGCTGCAGTATCAGTACTGAAATTGAGAGGTTTAACTAAAATAGTGATGTGAAAACTGGTAATTTCATCTAAAAAGGTCTCTTAGTCAGGATGCTTCCTGGATAGTGTATGGGAAAACAGAGTTTTCCAAAGGATTTAGCTCAATGCCTTTCCCTGGTAAAAGGAGTACTGTCCAAAGGAATTTGCACCTGGTGATACAGAGCAGTCAGAAACAGTAGCATCTTACATAATGTGTGCACCTGGGAGGACAAAATTAAGTGAGGGCTGTGAAAACTTCCGACAGGTTAATGGCAGTTTGAACACAATGAAGGGAAAACTGTAAGGGCACATAGAGAGCCTTTCAAAGATCATAAGTGTTATTCATTGCTCCTTGTTTAAAGCTTTTCCAACTTAGTAATGATGTAGGGGCACCCTAACTAACAACAACACTGTGGTGAAAGATGATCCAGCATGCTGAACATGTAAAAATTACAATTTTTTCTTCAGTGCTAATTATGCAGTGAAAAATTTGTGAAACCTGAGACCTAATTTGTTCTTTCATCACAACTTTTCTTTTAGCCAGGTATGGATTATACCTTAAAGACAAAAAAATACCATAATGAAATGTAAATATTTATATAGCAAAACTAACTTTGAGAGACACCTGATATTATAAGCAAAATCAATTTATAATGCACTAGGTTTTATATATTTAAATTCCTCAGGCTGTCTTGAAAACCTCATCTTAGCATATGATCTTCTTTATCTTCTGTATGTGTTTCTCTAATATTTTAATTTTAAAAATAGTTCTTTCTCTATGATAAATACATAGATAATTACTATAGACACACATAAATACCCAATACATATCATATATTCCACCATACTATAATATTTTCCACTTTTCAATTGATTACTTATTATTACTCTCATCCAATCAATACACACTAGGCTTCATACTTTAAAGCAAATTTTGCAGTTAATGAAATCCATTAATAAATAATATTTGAAAATATTTTATTTTGATGTAATTTGGATTTACATTTCAGACATTATATAAAGAAAATTAAACATAACTAAACAAAAAGATGACTTGATAGGAAGAAATATTTAAAAATGCCCCTGGTTCCCTGCAATTCATGTCTTCCCAGCATTTCCTTCAAATAAAAGTCAAGGTTAACTGTTCCCAGTTGGTATCAAACCTGATAATCTCTTCCTGTTCTAGAGAACTGCTCCTATCACCAGGAGCAACCCCAACAGAGCACAAGGATAAAGCAGGGAAATTCTGTGCAATCCTACTGCCAGTTTAAATCCCTGATAGGGGTCAGTAAGTAAAAGGATGAGACAGTGACACCAGAGCACTCAGTCCCTTCATTCAGCCTCTTTGACTGAGGTGGCATTTAAGGATGGGATGGAAGCAGTTTCCTCCCCTGACTACACAAACTGTCAAATAAAATAAAGCAAAAAGAAAAAATGCTGTAGTTTTGTTACTAGGGATAGATGCATAGTTTACTTCCATCTAGAAACTAGAGGACAATTTCAAGAATTAATTCTGCTTATCTATTTATTTTTTTTAATTTTAAAATAGATATTGGGGATTTATATGAGAATATTATTAAAGATAATTCAAATTTCTGTTAACATGGCTTAACTGCAAGACTGAGCCATACCTGAATATATTCTTCTCAAAAAATTGTTTGCAAGAGAACAAAACCAAACTAATGGAAGAGAAAAATTAAACTGTTTTGAAGGGTTTAATTCTATTTTTTATATGGAAATTATGGAAAAAAATGTAAAAGCCCTGATAGCACTGTTTATAGCTGCAAGTTATGCTGAAGAAATGCCTCTTGGAAAATATTATAAGGAGAATCAAAACTATTCAACACTGACTTCAAGGAACCCCCCCCTTTTTAATGGTTTGCTACAAAAATACAAATTAGTTGTTTAGTTTTTGAATCTGAATCTTTTGCTGAAATTCCCAAGCCTGCAACTTATGAAGCCCCATACCTGCAATGACAGATAAGCATGACACTGCTTCATATAGGAAGATACTGGGGAAAGGAATGTCAGAGCTTAGGACAGCCAAGCATTGGGTGGAAACAGGGGCAAGGATGCTGGAAGGTTCTTCAAAGGGGCTGGTCTGTTACAGAAGTTTCTGTCAGAGGCCAGACTGATGGGAGATGAGGTTGCAAAGATGCACTTCTTCCTCCTGGGGACATTATTTTTAAGAACAGGAGAATTCTTTACCATTAAACAAGTGCTTTCTTTCCCGGGCAAGACAAATAAGTTATGTTTGAAGCTCATATACCAGTGCAAAGTTATTTGCAAAGGAAAGCACAAAATTTCTCCCACTCATTAATCAGAATATGAGACAGACATGTATTATATCACCCCAGAAACACTTGCTTTGCATCATAGAACTACTTGACTTAAAGGAATTGAGGAAAATTATATTTCTGTTGCTCAAACAATGCCTGTACTGGAAAAAAAATACATTTGATTTAAGGCTCACTATCAGTTGAGTATTTAAAATTTAAAACTTCAGTTTTAGAAATATCATGATAAAAATCTTCTGTTATACATTAAAAGTATCCATTACAATGCTTGATTTCTCTGATGGTAGAATAATATTTCTATGTTCTTTATAAACTGGGTTTCCTCAGAGGATTTTAGAACTGTAGAAAATTTTATGCTGTATCAAAAACAGTGTCTACCAAGGCATAAATTCAGACTTTAAGTTATTCCATTTTCTCATATACTGTATTTGATTGTTCCCACACATATTCAAAATTCATTTTGCCATACCATAAAAAGACTGCTACTTTAAAATTCTTTCCACATCATCTAAAACTTTCACCCTGAAAGGTGTCTTTGGTTATAATAATGTATTGTATCATGCAGAGGTTTTATTATGCCCTCTGGTATGAATTCTGTATTGCTAATAAAACCTTAAATTTCAAGTGTCCATGTTTCATAGCATGTGGTGCAACATATCTCTCTCCTCTGAATTCAAAATATATTAATATTTAATGCTAAAGCATAGAGGCGACACAACCATAATCAAACCATGTATTTCATATCGTTATGTGGAGACTTGGCAGAATTTTAAGGAAACTTCACTTAATTTGCATTTTTTATCTATTTTTTTCCTTTATATGCATATAAAAAGTTATCATTGCATGCAATAAAGAAAACAAATATAGCAAATTAGAATTTTTTTCTTAGGTTTTCTGGCTTGGCAAATCTCTCCATTCCTAACACCAAAAATTCTTTTGATCATTCCTCATTTTTCTTTCAGATTTATATTCTATGCCACAATGCAATGCTTCCCTGCCAAAAAAGAGCACACAACTGTGTAGTGAAAACACTTTCAGAACTCCTCAGGAAATCACTCTGTGGTCTGCAATCATTACTTTTATTTCTGTGCCACAGAATCCAATTCCAGCTTTTATCTTCCCACTGGAAAGAATTTTTCTGTTTGAAGACTCAGTTCAAACAGGCTCACGCAAACTCTACTGGAGATGGAGAATAATTGTATCTAGAAATTTCTAATAAATGAATTAACAATGAAATTTTTTAAAAATAAGGATTTTTTTGCTTGTTTTCATTTTTTGAAGACCTTTGTTCATGAATTTTAAAAAAAAAATTGAAGAAGTAATTACCCAATGAATTTTTTTATATTTCAGATTAATATCCTCTGATTGGCTTCTCAAGCATGAGAATCTTCTTAGCAAAAATAATCTCCTTTTCTCCTGGATAGAATGCAAGAGCATGGAATAAAGACAATCTCTAAAAGAGACTGTTACAAACATGATAACTCCAGGAGGGGTTATAATAGTTGCTAGACATCTTTTAGGGATTAGTAAATCAGAGGACTCAGAAACAAAAAAGAATCTTTGTTGAATCTTAGGAGGTTAAACTCAAGACTAAGCTGTTGCTCAGATCAGTCCTTACTTTATCCTGCTGAACACTTTTCTTTCCCAGCACTCTCAGTTTGCCTGGAGATTTGAAGTTATTAAGCTTAGCCTTAAGTTAGTGGATAATAACACTGGAATATGATTTCAGAAGAAATCCTGTCCTACTTAAGTCATCAACACACCAGCAAGAGTCTTGTTAACTTCAGAAAAGACAGAATTCTTCCACAGAGGAATGAGATGCAGGACATGATTTTTTCATTTATGCAAGTTTAATCATGAATTACCATGTAAAAAATGACCTTCCATTAAGAATGTACTTTTTTTTTTCCTTTTAAAACAGATTTAAAAGAGAAAACAAAATATTAGAACTTACATTCAATATCAAGGTACATGCTCTTTTGGTGCCCACCAATTCTACTTGCCGCTTCACAGTCATATCTCCCTGAATCTGACAACTTCACATCTTTAATATGCAGTGACGACTTCCCATGCTGCCCTTTGACTTCTATACGGCCATCTGGGCTCTGTTTACATTGATTCAGGAAAAAAGAAGGTTTTATATGTTTATATATGTATATCAATGTAGAATTTATATATAGTAAACACTACTGATAAGAATGACTGAAAGCATCTCTTCACCTATGGTGAAGTTATTACTGACAGCTAAGCAACTTCTAAATTGTCCAAATAATTAAAAAAAAATATAGAAAAACATGTTCTCCTTTCTAGGCAGTATAATAAAAGAAATAAGTACATGCTTAAAGGAACATTGTCAAGGGAAACCACAAAACGTATCAAATTATAACAGCAATAGTGAACTACATACTCAAAACTTCTTTGTGATCTCACTCACTGTGCTTTGATGCTGTTAAGAAAAACACATAGATACAACACTATACCTTAGATTACACACAGCATTATCTCTTGTCCTTACAACTGCAGCTGTGAAACTGAATAGAAGTAATGCCTCAGACAAGGAGCAAAACCCAGAATCTCACAACTGTTAAAAAAACTTGAACCATAAATGCAACTAGAATTTTTGGATTTCAGTTCCTTTTCATTCCATGGAAAAGGCATGAAAAAAATGAATGTTGCCTTTCAATTTTCTAGAACAAAAATTTTATAAAAAATACTTATCCATAATGACTCTCCTTGCCCCTCCCCATCCCTCCTCACGATTTTTTTTTAAATTTAATGGGGATACAAATATTAGGTAAAACTAAACAGAATAAAGAAAAAAAATTCTCTTTTTGATGCTTCAAACTTTATGAAATATTATACCTGAAGAAAAAGAAGCTATTTTCTTCTGTTCCTTACTTAAAGCATCATACAATACTTTGGGCTGGAAAGGACCTTAAAGCTCATCTCATTCCAATCCCCTGCGTGGGCAGGGACACCTTCCACTAGATCAGTCTGCTCAGAGTCCCATCCAACCAGATCTTAAACATTTCCAGGGATGGGACAGCCACAGCTTCTCTGGGCAACCTTTGGGAAATTTGCTGTACTTTGTCATCTCTCTTTTTTTTTTTTTTAAGGGAAAAAACCTCCAAACATGATTGAAAATACTGATGTTAACCTACCTTTACTATTGTAAGGTAGAAAAGGGATGAAAACCCAGTAATTATTTCAGTGCATGATGTTACATCAAGATGTTACACTTGAAGTAGATTTTTATGCCCAATTTTATAACACACACACTCAAATTTACTGCATATTACACTCAATACTCACCAAGTGGCAGCTGATGTTTAAGTGGCTGAGCTTTTAACTCATTACAATTGTTCTTTGACTTAATAAAGGAAATATGTCACAATTTAGACCTTAAAATATTTGATGTAAAGCAGTCACATGAAGCATGCTGTTTATCATGATTTCTATAGAAAGAAAAGTACCTCAATCCTATATAAGAATATAAGTAGACTGAATGTTGTTTCCTGTGAAAATGACTCATCATAGGTATATAAATTAAAGTTCTTGAATTCTAACCCAGAAGCCAACATAAACCTCTCTGGACTGGTAAAAATTAGCAAGTTTGATAATTTAACTATCAATTTTAGTACTGAAAATTTATTTCCACAATATGATCAAAAAAGGAAAAGAAAAGTTATGATGTTGAAAGTAAACATGTTACAATTGTGAACATCATGGCTTTTGGAAGGAATTGCTTCGGCTAATTAAAATGCAATTTCTTTAAAAAAAAACCATTGTTTTCTAAATTCCTGATACAAAGCCAGATTTATACATATGTAAAACATAAATATAAATCATTATTTATATAGGATTTTATCTATTGTTTATATATATGTAAAGCAAGTACATTCTATGACATAGTTAATACCAGTTATGAGTATTTTCTTCTTTATTCAAATATTGAGCATGTAATACCATGGTAAAACTATATTATTCCTACCTAAAATGTACATATACTTCAGAAATCTTATTTCTGATTTTTCCTTGATGACAAATATTTCCTTAAGAACTTGCATTTAATATGGTGAAACAACCTGTGATGAATCATAGATACAATAGTAAATACTTTATTAGTGATTCATTAGTTCCATACTAATCCCAAATACTTTAGTTCACTAATACATATTTCACTATAAGTAATTCCATACATCCCTAAGCACATATATGAGTACTAACAGCTGTTGCACAAGAAAATAATGCAAATAAGCACAAAGATCTTTAAATTAAATGGGTTTCACAGTAATTTCTCAATGTCCTTTTAGTTTATTTAATTATACTGATGGAAAAAACTTTGACTGTACTCAGTATAATTTTCCTATGTTCTCACATTCTCTTCTCTTATTCAAATGTAGATGATGTAATATATCTTAGATTTATAGGTAGGACAAAACCCAAGCTATAAATAGTAATAAATACTCTGAATAATAGCTAATAAATACTCCGAATAATAGGAGATTTTCATATATCATTTATTCTTATAATCAAATATATGGTAAGAAACAGTGCAAGAAGAATTTACTAGGTTCAAAGTCCATAAAACAAACAAAACAATGGTAGGCAAGAAAATTCCACTAAAATTATAATAAAAATATGCATTTACTAAAGACAATTTCTACTTTTTTTAGGTTCATGTGTTAAAATTGCTTACTAAATCAAGCAAGATTTCTAAAATGTGTTCTACTTCATTGCTTATAATGCATATTATACTGTGGCATTTTAATAAACAGTTTAACAAGTCCTGTTCCCTGAGTCTATTCCACAGATGGATTGGTGTACAAATCCATCTTTTATTTCTTTTACAAAGATACTGCAATACCTGAATAAAAATACACTGATAGCCTGGCATTCCTGAAGAAAGAAACACATGAAAGAAAACAGGAGTGTAAAATACAGACCAAGAAAATTCCATTACAAACAAAGAAACAACTAATTAAACAAACAAACAAATAAATAAATAAATAAATGGAAGGAAATGTTTTGATGCAGGTGTCTCCATCTGTGAGAGGATTCCCAGAATATGAGGGAGATTACCACATGAAAAACAAAATGCTAGTTATCATGGTGAAGTTTCACAAGGACTTCAAAAACCCTGGTGTGGCTGTATTATATTTCTTTATGGTATAAATCAGACAAGAGAGATCTGGGTAAAGGATTCAAAGACATGTGGTGACACAAAAAGCACATAACAATGCAGGTGAGTATGAAAAAGAGCAATGAAGAAACTGTGAGAAAAATCAGATATGCAGTGTTACCTGGAGCAAAAACTGATGGCACGCTATTTACATTTTTCTGTTATTGAAAAGGACATTATTAAAAGCAGGATAAACTGTCAAAGCAGAACTGTCTAGCCATTGGTAAGGCCTTTCTAGGGTTAATTTCTCTCCTGCACTAATTATGGAGAGCACACATTAGTGCTATGTCTGGCACCATAACACACCAAAACATGAAGAGAAAGAGACAAGGTGTGGGAACACTACCCCTCCCCAGTAATCCTTAGGAGAAATCCCCACCAGGAAGAAAGCTTTGGAGCTGCCAATGGGCCAAAACCAAAATACAGATATAATCTCTATCAATCAACAATGTCAGTAACTCTGAAGCCTCTCTGAAATAATAATGGATATCCCATTAAATTGGGACATTCTTTTTTTTTCTTTTCAAATGTTACAGCATGAGAGATGTAGAATCTGTATTTTATTTTATTGCTTAATAATGATAAAGAGCATAAAAGGGACAGAACAAATTCCTAGACAATCAGGATAGTCTCTGTGGCCCATCACTCATGATTTGTGCTCATTCACTGAATTACTCAGTATCTCCTCCCACCATGGAGAATGAACAACACTGAGGTCTCAAAAACTTGAAGTTAAGACAGTACCATAGAGATTTACACATTCTTTGAAAAAAAAAAAAGATGTTAACAGACCCTTACACTCAGACACTGGAAGAATGATGAAGTCTTCGGAAGTTACATTTTCACAGCATTTTAGAATTTTAATAAAATCTAAGAAAAAAATATTTTTAATGGTTGATGTTCATTGGAGAATTTAATAAAATCATAAATAAAAGTGGGGGTTTTAAGGCTTTGGTGGTGGGGTTTTTTTCTCCCCATAACTTCATCACCGGCATAAAATTAAAATACAAGTGAAAAATCTTTAGCAGATACTTTGAAAAATGTTTTACTTACGTAAAGTCACTTTGTGATTTTATCCCCATGAAAAGCACATTCCCTAAATTTGGAAGCAAGAAAACCCTTTTATTTTGAATACTAATAGCAATCTAGTTCTCTGCCATTGTTAAAAGAAACTCTTCTAAACAGGTCTGCGAGTAAAAATATCCAAAATGACACCACTTAAAAAGTATCTTCTGGGGAAAAAAAAAAGGTGAAAATTTTCTGCGCTTGCAATATTTTTACTTATAATATGAAGTAAAACACAAATGACTTCTATGCTAATTAAAAAATGAGAGGTCTTGCATAATTTGAGATTAGTGCTGCAGGTTCTGTAAAAGTACATATATATATTTTTGGTTTTGATACAATTTATGCCTACTATACATGTTATTCTACTCCTTGACTTCTTCTGTCATGCTCATGCTTCTTGGATGCCTTGCATAATTTGTAGTTCCACATGTGAATATTCCCAAAGGCCTGACCAGCTGACGCTGACTGGTCTGTGCTCAGCTCCAAAGACAAGAACCAGAGCTCCCAAGGCAGTACCAGCACAAGGATAACTTTGAATTTCAAGGATTCCACTTGCAGACTGGATGGCAATGTGATGAGACAGCAACATCGACATAGGATAGCTTCTGGAACAGATTAAATTATTCAGGTACCATGGAGTTTTCAATCTGCAAAATTCCACTGCCATTTTAGTAAAATCAGTGTAATTTTTCAGGAAGAGAGAGTTTGCTGATCATGGTGCTCAGAAATTGTTGTTTGTTTGCAAACTGTAGAAAGTTGCACTTGGACAGAGGTGGATGGCGTGCTTAGTGGATGAGAATAGGAGAGGTTTGATTTATCAGCCATGGCTCCAACTCCCACTGAGAAAAAGTAGAACCAAATGAGATGAAGTTGTAGGGTTGCCAAAACTTGCATTTTGAGTTGGCTGAAAACAAGAACGGAAGGTAAGAACAATTGCAGAAATTGGTGACTCATTTGTAGCTGGGTTTTAGTAATATTGCTTGAATGGTTAGAGAAGCTGACTTCCCTCCTTGAGTTTGCCACTTGGCTGTTAAAGTACTCCTTCAACCCCTGAAGTAGAAGTGCAAGACTGCAAGAAAAACAATCCCTTTGTTTAAAATCTAGACAAGTTGAAATACCTTTATTTGTTTTTATTTAAAAGTTTAAAGCTTATTCATGAGCAAAGTGCCATCACTGTCTATAGTTAAAATGCTACAGGTCAGTTTTGCCTGTCAAATTTACCAAATATATCTTCTGACACCTTGCGTACTTTAGTATTATTTTGGAGGTGTGCTGCATATATTAACCACAGAAAAGATGAAGAGGTAGTGGCTTAGAAATGCGTTTTTCTTTTGCAAAACATGGAGCAATGCACTAAAAAATAGTCACTGTAAGAATATGTAACTTGAGTAAAATCTGCAGGTGTTTTAGATTTCCAGCAAAGGATCTCTTTCAGATGTACAGTTGAAGATCCTCATACTGGAGAGGGGAGGATTGAAAAAAATCACAGTTCTTCCTTCTTTGGATCAAATTGTTAAAATTTACCAAACGTTAGTTTGTCTTGGTTATGTTTCCAGTACACATCGCTGAATTTTCAAGGAGAAAACAAATATTGATTAACAGAATCATTTTTGGCATTTCACAAATAACAATTTTTTAGGAATTTTACTGATTTCAGGTTGTGTTCGCTTCCACAGGAGAGGTAACTTGAGATCATATACTTCAGGCTGATGCTTCTTATATGTGAGATTTAAGCAGATCTTAATAGCCCATGAAAATGTTTCTTGAAGCAGCATGAAAGATAAGAGCTTCTGCAACCTGACATGCTGATACTAAATGATGATAAAATTCCAGAAGTCTATCAAATGTACGTGACCAGCAATTCCTAGTCTGAAAATCTACCTTTGATGATGAGAGAAAGGGCTGTTAGTCACAACAGCCATCATCGTGTAGAAGCTGATGGAAGCTCCCTTCTGGATTATGGATGGTATATTCACAATATTCCCCATTCTCTTCAGGTAAATGTATTCTATCCATGCACCTGTTGGAGACAGCAGAAAATTCCAGAGTATTGCTATGTGCATATGCCTTAATGTCCAGTGAATCAGAATAATGCTAAAGCAGTGTCTTGGACTTCAGTGATTTTTATAGGAGACCTTGTGATATTTTAAAACTTCAGCTTGTTAATTATACATGTCAGCATGCTGCAAATTCCTGAATTTCTAGGAATATGTTTCTCCACAAAGAAGAACTTATTGAAGCACCTATATGTTGTAGATCTATAGTGTAGCACCAGAGAAGTCACAAGAAAACCTAATGTTGAAGAAAAAAATACTGTTGTTTTGATTTTCTGTTCAGCTGCAGACACACCAGTTGCTTTTATAGAATTCAGATTGTAAATGGCAGCAGGTTCTATGCAGGTTGTTAGCTGCATGTACAGTCTCAGGAAAAAATGTGCTCTTGAATGCTTCGTACAACTTTTTGAAATTATGAACTGATATTTCATTGATTCATGCTGGCCTTTCTTTTAAAGTTTAGTCATTATGCAAAGAGATGACACATGAAATCCTGACACCAAACACTTCCTAAGACATTAAATGGAAAACTGAACTTCTTTCCTTCATGGGTTTTTACTCAACGATGAATATGTAAAAAAAGTATTTAAGAGAGAAAAATGATGAGCATCCATTCAAGATTACTTCTGCTAAAGATGCAAATCCTAGATGTAAATCACAAATCTTAATGATGCAAATCACACAAAATAAATGGTTGATGATTTTTAATGGCAAAAATATTAGCATCATATCAAATAAACTTGTGGAGTAGAACAAGTATTAGTGTTGCCCATGATAAATGACAACAGCAACCACAAATGAGCATTTATAAATATAACAGAAATACTACAACTCCAATAATTGCAGATGTACTTTGTAATTAGAAATCCTCTTTCACTCATAAATACAGTATTTAATGGCTTTATTCCTAAGAATTTTGCTGATCTGAATCTAATCCAACACTGCTATGATGCCATTGAAATAAGTGACTCAAATGGATTCAGGCCAGCAAAATTCTCAGGAAGAAGTCTTTAAGTACAACGTTCTTACTCAATACAGATCTCATGTAAAACAGCCACTAAAAATAACAATTTTACTATATGATTGTATCATATCTTAGTTTAAAAAATAAAATATTACTGTAACTTGGGACTGAAGGTGGTTGTTCTGTAATTTTTAGTGACCAGCAAGTGAAAACATGGGGAAACTTAAAAAAAGAAAGTAACTAGAAAAACCTGTGGATGGGCACACACGAAGACAAATCATGTCAACTTACTGCATTACAGAATGGACAAAAATAACTTGAAGCTGAATTAAGGCAGGGCGATGAATGGTCAATCCTTTTCTATTTTTTTTATTCTTAAAGAAAAACTAGCACTGCCAGCCAGTGTATGGGAGATAAAAACTAGGAAAGGAAAACTAGGAAAATTTTGTATAACAATTTTTGCTATAATGTTATTTTCCCTCCTTTATTACTCAGACAATTTGAATTAAAATATTCATGAATGAATTAAGATGTTCTGAACACAGAATAATTGCTTGGTTTATTTTGTTTAAACTGGTATTGCTTGGACTGATAACAAATTCTCTAGATGTATACAGGTTGTGTACCCCTCCTGCCCAGGAAACTTTGCTGTAATATATGACAACCTTTAAAATTACTCCTACTACTACAAGAATTTCAAACAGAACTTAATTCATGTGTATATAAATTCATTTCATTTTCACAGAATTCTTATTTAAACTTTAACACAGTCTAGCTTTAGTTGCAGGGATAACTGATGTAGTGTGGGTATGTAGAAAAAGAAAAAAAAAAAAAAAAAATTAAAAAGATAAAGATAAACCCAAAACAAATCACTATTTGAGTTTCTGCGTTGTTCAGACGCAGCTTGAGATCCCTCCCAGTTTACCATACAGTTGATATATTTTACTAAAATTATTTTGGCTAGAAAGCAGATAAGATGTCTGTCTGGAAACTGGGCTGTGACAGAGACCTTCAGGGTAAGCCACAAGGCTTCCTTAGGAGAAGGAAAGTCATGGAAGGCCAGAAAGAGGCACAGCTTGAGTCACAAGGTGAAGGGAATTGTCAGTAGGACAGATCCTAACCTCACAGATCACAAAGTATTTGGTCACAAATACTGACAATTCTGGAGGGCTTTCATCCTCTGAAGAAACAAAAGGAAATTACTGCAGTAGCAAGCAAATGGATAATGTGAGGTGATGTGGACATAACTGAAAGGACATATACTTTCAAATAATTTTATTTAATTGATGTCCTGAATACAGTTCCCAGTTTTTCTATTTTCATGTCTATATTGATAAATGAAATAAATAAAAATAAATATAAGCTTGTGCTATAAACAAAAGCTTATGCTGGATATATCAGCTAAATTGGATATTTGCTATTACAGAAAAATGTTGTGCTACTAGAGTCTGAAATAAGTTGGGAAGCAGAGATTGCAACCCATATGTTATTCTCCTGGGGAAAGTCTCACTGAGAAACAAAACCTTTAAGCCAGTCTATTTCTTCTTTTCAGTCAGCTTGCAGGATTCCTGACAGCTGCACACATTAGGAAACTGAATACATGATTAAATTATCAGAAGTTATGTATTAGTACATCACTGAAGAAACAGATCTGTAATAACACATTAACTGAAGAGACTACGTGGATAAATTAATGAGAGCTGAAATATTAGTCACAGCTCTAGAATTCTCTGGTATGAAGGTAATTGGGAAGGAAGACTGGGACCTGGAGGAAAGTAGTAATTTTCTGTGTGATGAAGAAAAGGAGAAGGAGGACTGAGTAAAAAAGTGCCAGTAACAGCCCTTTAACAAAGTTATATAACCCTGAGGAATTTATTGTTATGTATAGGCTACCTATAAGACATATTAAAGCATGTTAGATTATTATCTTGCAGGTAAAGATTTCTACATGCTATTCATTCATTGAATTTCAACAAATGTTACAATTTCATTTGCACAATTTATAGAAAGGCAAAAAAAATCACTTTATTGCTAATAACATTATTTATGCAACACTTAGAAATTTTAATAACATAGGTTGAGACCATGCATAGATGGTAGTTCTTTTAACCATGAATCAAAATTCAGATGTATTTCCCACTTATGCAGTCCTAAGAAATATGGTTTGCTGAATTTTATAAGCTGCCAGTAAAGGGTGGTGCAAACACTCTTTGTTTTTCCCAGAGTACAGAAATAAGACTTTTGCATTATGATTTAGATGAATTTTCATAGCCTCCTAACTAGCAATACATTCACTGATGCATCATCATTGTCCTGTTAAAGGGTCATAATTTCACTGTCTTTGAAATCTAGGAACTGGTATTAGTAGGAAAAATACTTTATGAGTAGATACACATGGAGAGATTGCACAGAGAGAATGTGACAGGAAAATATGTAGTTTTAATGAGCATACTAAGGAAATTAATAAATTATCAAAAACTAATTATTACACAGAGCTTAGATAAAAATAACAAACAAGGGATTGAAAAATTGAATACAGGCCTTTGTTTTCATCCTGGCTCTGCCAGAAGTTCAGAAGACTTAAATTCTCATATATACAGGTACCCAAACTGCCTTTCAGGTCAGGAAAACTGCAGACATTTTAATAGCATCAAACACATTTTTGCCAGTGTTGCATGTCTGATTTTGCCACTGATTATGCTCGTTCTCAATGTGAGCAGAATGCAGAAAATGCAACACTTCTTGAGTGTCCTGAGAAGGTCCTGTAGTACATCAGGGAGTAATGGCTCCAGCTGACACCAGTCTCTAAAGCGTGGATGCATTACCTAGTGAATCATCAAGTGCAGATTCTCTATTTCACCAGACAAACTACAGCTATTTGGAACTTCTTAAATCATTAGCAAATAACACAAGTGACACTTAGGCTGAAGCTCTTGAAACAACAGTTTGTGTTGTAGAAGAAACAAGTGACTATTCCAATCCAACCTGTGCTGGTATCATAGGAAATAGTCCATGAAAAGTTCCCTGATAATTTCATTCTTCATTAGTGTAACAGACCTGGTATCATCACTGGTAACTAAATGGCAAAAACTAGAATCGCAAATTGGGAAATAAATGCCATTCCCAAGCCTTTAGAGCTTTATTTCAGCCAGTACATGCAGCATTACAACCTACAGAAAATACCCCCAAAAAAATCTATTTGGTACCTAGGTAGTACAGAAGCAAATAGATTAAATAGAAAATAGTTTTAAATTTTGAATATAAATTAGGTGTAAAAAAGAGCATCCATCCATTTCCAGAAGAGATAACAAATTTTATTTAATTTAAGGTATCCCATTAAAGAACTGCTTATATTATTTATGTTCTTAAATCAATGTTTTTCCCTATGTTCTTTAAGCTTTTAATACAGAAGAGTTAATAAATTTTACATTTTCTTCCCCTTTTTTCTCCTTTAAATAATCAAAAACTTTGTTTCTGCTTACTTATGGTCACTTTCTCAGTAGAAAGTGACCATAAAATTTTACAAAAAGTGTCAACAACATGAAAGGAAAAATGTACAGAAATGAGAGAATTCTGAGTTGGTGTAATACCAGTGCAAACAGCCATGCACACAACACAAATCCCTCTATCTCTGTGTATGTACAGGCACTTGGGCTTACTTTGAATAACAGATCATTTACCTTCTATCTCAAAAGAGGAGCAAATCTGAAGAGCCCTCTGGTCATGTGGCCAATATTTAGTACTGAGTTGTCAATACAATCAATATCTCAAAATAATTTCTAGCTTAATTTTTGGCTTGATTTACACATCACTGCAGGTACTGCAAGCTAAAGGACTGTGTGGAGCTCAGACAACGGATTGAGCTACTTGGGAACTTGAAAATTTCCACAATGGCTCACAGTTTCCCTGTTTCCTCAGGTCACACAGGAAAGCTGCTCTTTCTTTCTCACTGAATACAATCCTACTCCTGCAGAATCAATCTTGCTCAAATACTGCCACCGCCCAAAACTAGAGATGAATGAAAGAACACTAAAAAGTATTCAGATTTCCATGGATCACATGGCTCCTGAAATTCTACTATTCAGTGCTCATATATGGCCCTTTATTAGCTTATGTCATGGGGTATAAGCCTCAATATATCTCAACAGCATTATCTAACATATAAGCGACCCTCTTGGTCAAGTTCATTTATTTACCTTCTTCCAGTCACAATATTCTTGTTTTCTAACTTCATAGTCTTAATATGTGAAGCCCACTAAAATTCATTTGGGGCTTAAAAACAAAATAGAAGAGAACTTTGATGCCTGATTGAATTGTTTGCAGAGCGTTTCAATTGCATCATCAAACACAATTGTGGCTGGCTACATAAATTGTTCTGGATTTCAGGCCTGTGCCAATACTGCAACAACAAAAACATTCATATGATATTGTAAGTAGGAGCTTTTCCCTAGGTTATGACCTGTTTCACCACAATATGTAGGTGAAACAGGTTATAACAATTTTCTCCAATACAGCAAAGAGATTGGCCTTGTATATTTCCCAGCTCTTCAAAGGAGAATTACTCACAAAGAGCAGGATTTGGATAGCTCAGGGAAAGGAAAAAAAAAAGATATTTCCTGGAATCAATTAAAATACCCTAGATAGATTTCTGTTTTCTGTGATTCATTTCAAATAAAGACCTGATCCTTGATGAGCAAGAATTTAATAGGGCTCACATTTCAAAAAGAAGGACAACATATTTCAATGACACTGTAAGACTGCTTCTTTTTGTGCAGGGAAAACCAACATAAACAGGGAATAAAATAAAAACAGATTATTTTTATTAACATTTGTAATAGCTGAAGTGAAGTTAATAGGCTTGGGGAAAAAATAGACTTGACCTTTCAAAGAAAAAGATTACCTTTGTCTATTGCCTGATCATGAAAACTATTAAAAACTCTACAAGCTCCACTCTATAAATATTTATGATTTGCATGCAAATACAAAGTGAATTCGAACTTGGAAAATAAATAAATTAGTCTGAACTCTTCAATTTTTTAGAAATAATATCACAGGAAATTTCTCGGGGAGAACCAGGTTATTGTTGTAATGGAAGAAAGTAGAATTCAAGCTGTTTCTGCAGTGTTCATTAAAAATTAAAAATCACAGGCTGGGTTTTCCTTGATGGTACAAGGAGAATAGTACAATGTATTTAAGTGACATTCAGTGAATCTGTATGAAATAGAGTACATAGTACAGTAAAAAATAGAGTATAAAATCCTAACCTAACTCTAACACACAATTTGCAACTGGGACCTCTCTGTATTGGCTCCTTTCATTCATTTTATGTGTTTAGATCATAAATTCCTCAGGGTATGCAGCATATGCCTCTTTGGACACATGCTGCATACAGTGAAGCCACTGTCTCATATCAAGCCCCATCTGTTATTGTGATTTGTATTCCAAAACAGGGCTTGAAATGCTAATTACAAATAACGTTGATGAGCATTCATATTTCTGCTAGAATTAGAAACTGTGAAAGTGGGGCACTAAACTCTGTCCTCACACTTCTGCAGTACACACAGGAATCAGTGACAATTTTGTATCAGCAATCAGGATGTGCTGTCCTTCAGGGATGTGTGTAGAGACGTATGTGCATGCCCAAAATCCATTTCATAACTGATTATGCCAAATTGAATCCAATCACTCTCTTTCCTCCTGTTCTAAAAAAAGCAGCTCTTCTCCTGCCTCCTCTTTTTACTGGGAAAAGGGCCAGGCCTGCTGGATGCACATTGGTCTGTGGGAATGTGCCATTTGAAATCCCAGCTGGACGGGGCACGGCCAGGTTGGCACATCAGGACAGGCAGCGCTGGGGAGCTGGGACTGGAAGGACACAGGCAGAGTACATGCACCAAGCAGAGAGCTTTAGTTTGACACTGAAACAGCAGATGAAGCTGTGGCCTTGTCTCAGATACGGTTTGCAATGTATTGCAGCCCGGAGACACATGAAAAGTCTCTGTTTCGGCCCACATGTTTGAAGAATGAGTCAGAGTTCTTCAGTTTTTGGTCTCAGAGTTGTTTATTCTATCTTATCTATTAAAATTTTTCTCCTGTCCAGCCAAGGTACGCTCAGCAGGACAGACAGAGGCACTCTGACCACCCTCAGGGCGGTGTTATCTCTTTATACTACAAACTACAAACTACGTATAAAATGTTTACAATTACTTTCCAATACCTATCACCTATGTTAGACACTGAGCTTCTATTCTAAACCCATCCAAAAGTGCAACATCACAGCAGAAGATGGAGGTACAGAAGAAGAAGAAGAAAGGCTGGACATGCCCAAGTCCCTCCATCTTGTCCTCAAAACCCCTATTTTAAAAATCCCAAAAATCTACTTTTTCACCTCGTGATAATTTTATTATTACAATACTTAAACTTCTGTGGCTTTCAGATCTTCATACAAAGCTGGTAATTTTCTCTACGGGTCATAATCAAACCCACATGTATTCTGGGCTGTGTACCAGGGTCTCCAAGCCCCCCAGCAGAGGTCCTGGCAACTCTGGACACCCAGAGGGATGTACTGAGTTCTGACAGCCTTGGAATAAGCCTCCCTTTCCATTTTTACACCTTTAATGGTGAGACAAACACCTTCCAGCACGCACTGCCATTCATTTATTCAGCCTTACCCACCTCCCCCCATGTATTTATGGGCTGTACAGCCACAGAAGGAGTACAGAGGTCATCTAATGTGACATCCTGGAAAACTTTTCATTTAACTTTCAAGAGAAGTCAGAGGAAAGGGAAAGACCCCTTTATTTCAAATTCTTAATGAAAGAGAGACCACACACTGTGTGGTAGATTGTTCTGAGAGCTAAATGATAAAAGGACAGAGGAAAAGGCTTCTTTGCTTCTGGTTTGAACTCACTTGGCTTCAACTTTCAAATACACACTTCTGAGGTACTGAAAATCCTTTATCAAAGCTGTATTTTCCAAAGAGATAATTATAGAGCTCATACTCATTAATATTATCCTCCTTAAGCCCAGCTGGGTTACTTCTTTGATCCATGACTTTGGTGCATATTTTCCATTCTTTTGGACACAATAAATTCAAAAGTCAGGAAAGTCTATGTCCCAGTTATAAGATCTATGATTGGATAGAAAACATTTTGAATCCATGCAGGCTCAGAATGATCTCAAATTTAGCAGTCTTCCTAATCCACATGAGGTACGTTTACATTTTAGTAAAACAAGAACCATCAATTGAGGAGCTATATTCTAAAATTAATAAAAGTAAAGTTAAAAAATAAGAACAGCTCTTCATGTATTCTTTTAAGGATCATTGTGTTAATATTATTGCCTGAACAGTTTTTCCATTCTCTGTGCAAAAAATCATCCCCTAAAGATACTCTTAATTCAACAGAAATGATGAATAAGGTGCAGTTGATATCAAGAAAAAACTGACACAAAAATTCAAAATATAAATCCCTTGAATAAAGAAAATAATTTTATGTTTATGGTTAATTTATGTTGTTGAATGATGGGATATTATTTTAAAAGTTATCATATAAAAGTAATATTTTCAATTTAAGACTATGTTCTATGTTTCTCTATTTCCATTTCTTCAATTCACCTTTTCCTTCTCTTTCTGTGTGCAAAACACTGCTGTATTATTTAACAAGTATTCAATAATTTAATCACTGCTAGTTTTGTTCCCTATTCACCTAATTTGGTGGGAAAGCACAAGCCAGGCTTTTGGCAACCCAGAGCAGGAGGACCATGGGGCAAATATAGCAGCATATTTTATAGGTCAAGGACTGTTCAGTATTTCAGAACATTTATTCAAGATTCAGCAAAAACTCTCCCATGAGCAATACACAGAGTTCTTTCTTTGGCAAGAACAAAGGAAAGCACATAACTATTTATTCTCATTCTTTTTATCTTCCACATAGAGTCTGTCAGCACACCAGTAGGAAGTGAATATAGATTTTCATTTGGTTATCACTATTACTGAGTTGAACCACCTTTCAGAGAATATTCCAGCAACATGTCAGTTTAACCACCTGCAGCTGGAATTAAGAATATAAAACTGCCTTATAAAAACACTGGATAAATTTCAGATTTCAACTGCACCAACATTTAGAGCTTTTTCTGCTATTTTCTCTCATTTTCAATATCCTTTATTGCAAGTTATTTTAGGAACATTTCAAACATAAGTGAGTGGCTAACATTTGTAACCTTTGAACAAAGCATAGTCTTTGCAAGTCAGAAAGATGACCTTTAACTTGAAATATTTAAAGAAGAGAGAAACTACTTTGTCTTAATGCAAAACTATTAGAAAAAATAATATATAAATACTGCTATATTGCTGCAAAGTGGAAATCACAGAACAGGGAAATGGTAGACAGAGCTTCACATAAACTGCCTCAATTCCAGGAAAGGTCAAGTCAGAGGCTAGACCAGACCAGAGCTTCTGCTTTAGAACACAAAAAATGAAAGTACATAATTCCTTAACATACAGCAATTCCCTATGAACTAAGAGACTTACTAAGTATCTGATTCCATTCGTGGCATGATTCCTATCTAGGCTTTCACCTGTGTGTGTTTTTTAAGCAACAGCTATGAATATGCAAGAAGAAAATATTTTACTACATAATTACCTAGAGTAAAATTTATGAATTAGTTACCCAGAAAGATGGTATCTCTTACTTCAGCCACTACAGAGAAATTCTGTAGTCTGTGTCAGGAAATGAAGAAGAAAATACTTGCTCAAGTACTTAAACAATTATTTAAAAGGGAAAAAGAAGAAGAACTCTGTAGAAACACAGCTTGCTATAAGCATGGTCAGGAATTGCATTGCACCATTCCCTTTTCATTTCACCATTCCACCTAATTACAGCTCCTTTGCCCACACTGACTGACTTTCTCCATTGTCATGCTGCAATCTTTCTCTACTCAACTTACTTTTGTAATAAAATATTAAAATGGGGGGACAAAATGGAAAAATAGTCTCAGTTTTTCTTCTGTGACAGGAAAAAATTGGAAGAAAAAAGGGGAAGTGGGAAATAGAGAACTACAAAGTATTCAGATTTTTTTTTCCACTGTATTTTCAGGATTACTGTACAGAATCCAAATATTCTGAAGAAGGGTGATGTGTAGTCATAATAATCAAGATGAAATTGAAACCACTAGTGGGGATTATGTATAACAATTTAAGCTACAAAGATGAATTGCCTTTCAGCATTTGATTGCTTTTTTCTTTTTTCTTTTTTTTTAATTTAAAATTTAGAATTTCCATGTCTCTCTTACTGCCTTAGAAAATAGCAATTCCTTCTAATTCCAGAATCTAGAATTAATCTGTCTCTAAATTAATTTTTGCTTACAAGAAGAAGATTAGGCAGACAATGCATATCGAGATATTTCATATATTAAAGGTAGATTTACCTTGTCGCCTTCAGAGAAAGTCATTCCATCAATGGCCCTTTTCCAAGTAATCTCTGGAACAGGTTCTCCTTCTGCTTCACAGATGAGGGTTGCTTTCCCATTCTCAAACGTGGTTTCATTTTTAAGTTGTATTATTTGAGGCTGCACTGTTAAAAATACAAATTGCATTACTGATCCTGCACAAATAATGTAATATCAAAATCTATTTTTAAAACCACCTTTTTTTGGTCAAACAGCTTTTTTTTCTTTTTTCTGGATTAACTGAAGTTTTAATGTTATTATCTATAAAAGCAATTAACTTTTCTGACCTCAAGCTGTGCAGCAACCACTTCTGTGTGCCCCCTGAGAACCTGTGGAGTCTCCCTTCCTGGAGATAACCCAACCCAGCCAGATCTCTCCTGAGATATCTACTCTGTCTGACTCTGGACTAGATGGTCTCCAGACGTGCTTTCCTGTCTCAGGAATTCTTTGATGCTATAATGCATTTGTTTGTCTTCAAATGCACATTATTCAGAAAAAAAATTTGGAATTATTACCATTCTTTGACTTTGATCTTTAGCAGTGTTTCACCGGCCTACATGAATTACAGAGTTTAACAAAATCTCCCAGCAGCAAACACATTTCACTAGTATTAAACCCTTTGGAGAATTGAAGAGTCCTCTGATACAAAGGTATCCATTCTTACTTACCAAGTAAATGGGTGGTAAGATACATTTTAAAAAGTCCAGATATTGTTTGCATCCTTCAAACCATTCCACTTTATAGCCTCAATTACATATCAGCTACATCTTTAAATCTATATTGTACTTTATCATGTTATTTATACATACAATACAATTTCTGGTTACCTGTGAGTACTTTTACATAGAGGATTTGTCTGTACAAGAAGTCTGTATTAGTACTGTGCATAAAATATTACTCTCTTCCATGACATACAAGTATCTTCATCAAATTTTTTTGTCCTATATATTACCTCATCTATAATGATTAATGTTTCTCTGAACCTATTCCCCTTATACATTGAGGAAGACACTCATCCCACTGAAAAACCCAACATGTAATCCTGTAATAAGAATATGATTCAATATATTTACACCCAAAAGCAGTGAATAAAATTTACATGAGTGAATCAAAAATTGGGCAGCTCTTACGATTAACTTCATTAGCTTTAAGTACATTTGTTGAAAGCAATGTATTTTCCAAGCAGTTTCTATGAGCTTCACTTTTGAGGAAGCACTACCATGGCGAATTCCTTATGAAAAAGAAAATAAAGAGATGTAATCTGTTTTCTGATGGGGTTACTAAAGTGTGTGCTATGGAGAACACCAATGTTGCCTTATGTTCATGGATCAAAATGGGAAAGATGCTCATTCAAGTTGGAATGGGCACCAGGAGAGCTTGTTGGCCAACCCCCTCATCAACACAGCATTGACAAACCCTGTTCAGATATCAGACTGCTCAGGGATTTGTCAAGCACTATTTCAGACAATGCCAGAGAGTAGACAACCTCTCCTCAGCCCATTGCAGTGCCTGGCTGTCCTGGTGAGGGGTGTTTTCCTTATGTCCAGTCTCCTGCTTCATTTTATGACTCCTCAGTTATAAATTTTGTCTCACAGATGTTACATTCAGCATCATCAAAAAGAATAAGAAAAGCAGGTTCAAACTTGTTATCTGTAGGCACATCACCTACTTTTTATCCATTCCCTCCACACAATTCTTGGTCTCACTTCTCATTCCTTTTCTCCATATTCCTTCTGTTCCTTTTCTGCTGTCTGTTCACCTTTTACTATTATGAAAAAAACTATTGCGTGTTTACTGCATAGAGATGAGAAACAAGTAGATTTTTACTTAAGAAAGCACTGAACTAATAATCCTGCTTCATTAATATATAGTCTATGATGAATGAGATCATGTGATGAAAGAAAACACCCTGAGCAATCAGGAATTCTTGAAATGTCAACTGGACACAGATTTTTAGGATGTAGTAGAAGGCAGCAAGCAAATCATTACACCAGCATATCAATTTTGCCAAGAACATACAAAACTCCTCTGTGGTACAAAAGGGATCATTAAAACCCCACCAGAATTATATCATGTTATGGAATCATGTGATTGGGATGTAAATCAGGGATGGATCAGATTTTTAGGAAGTAGACCAAGCAAATCATTACACCAGCATATCAATTTTGCCAAGAACATACAAAACTCCTCTGTGGTACAAAAAGGGATGTCAGTGGAAAGACCTAAAACCCCCACCAGAATTAGAGACAAAAGATAATTATGTTAAATTCCAAAATAACTTTAATTATTACTCTCACTTTTGGGATCATTCAAATGCCCATGAAATATTTCATCTTGCACTCAAGTGCTCTATTTCTATAGCCATAACACCTGGCTGCAAAAGAAACTGTTCTATCCTTTCATTACTTTAATATATCATCCCTTCCTGGAAAAAAGGTTGAGCTATAACAGACATAAAGCTTTTTTTTTTTTTTTTTTTAGAGGGATCATACATAGAATTTCATGCCAAAAATTCTCAAAAGTTATAATTATTTCCATCAAACGAGTTTCCCATCTGGATGACATGACAAACAATGTAATTTGCTCAAGATGATGCATGTTCCAAAACACAAAAATAATTTTTAACCTTAGACTTATTCTGAATTCCTTTAAGACCTTTTTCAAATGGATCACTACAAGACAAAAAGTTTTAGCTTGACATTTTAGACAAGAGTACCTGACATTTAAAGGAATAAGCACTGATTAATCATCAAATACATCTAGCTGACAGTTATTACTTGGAAGAAGAGAGCTCATATGGGGGATATTATTTAATTAATTCATTTTTGTAGGTCACAAGTCATAACTTACTATTGACTAGAAGTTTTTACACTGTTTGAATACTTTTCAATGACATTTTGGACATTGGAAAATATTAAAATACATTTGTGTACATGTAAATAAAACTATTTGAAAATGCCAAAACTAGTATTGACAGAAATACTGGAACAGTCATTTCCCCCACCCTCCAGCCTTCAATTTTTAACTGTTCTTTCTAAATTGATAAGGTCATTCTCAAACTGAGTTGGTATTTGCTTTTTTATTCTAGAAAATATGAAGCAAATAAAAATACAGAGCCTTGGAATGCAAATTCAGGAAGTCTTCAGGGTTTTGCTGCTTTCTTCAGACAAAAAATATTGAAATATAGATGTTGTGATGGAGTTGAAACATTTGTAAGCTAGATGACCTGGCTCAAATGAAGGAATGCTTGAATATAGAAAGGTGGTAAACTTAAAACTATTGAAGGTAAGGAACTATTATTACTAGACATGCATTGTTAAATACTAATGAAGTGATGATGCCAAATAAAAAACCATATTTACTGATTGGAAAGTTTGTTTTCTGAGCCAAGAATGTTGGTTTTAAGTTTTCTAACACTTCCTCAGTAAAAAAGTTTCTCTCAGACTTGTTCCTTGGACTACTCTGGATTTGTCTCATTGCTGTGGACCTACAGCCTCTCCATAAAGCCTATGATGAACTTGGATAGCAGTCTGAGGCTTTTGCTTACAACCAGTTTCTTGGAAAAGGTACACAATTTATTGAATTCACAGACTTCTACCCATACCTTTAACAAAGAGTTGCATCAAACCTTGAAAGCAACACATATATAAAGCTTAGATAGTCCTGCTTGTGCTTCACCAAAAGAATTATTTTAAACAGTTTGATATTGATAGAAACTTGCTTGTACTGGTGAGAGGCCTGGTGTATGTCTGTATGGCTGCCTGATGAATCACTTGATTAATATATCCCAGGAGGAATCATCCCTTCCTGCTGTCCTCCTGCACAGACACATTTGAATCAGGTGGCAAAACTGCAACCCCATCCTCCTGGTACAATTTGAGCTTAGTAAACAAGCTAGAGCCCAGCATGGAAATACCCACGAAAGAGGTTTCAGAAATTTGATTCCTTATCAAGGAATTCACACACATACCCGTATGAAATGCTGACCTGACTTAGCACACCATGAACTGAGTCTCTGTCTTTGGATTGTATTATTGAGACATGTTAAAATGCTATTACTGCTTCACAATCAGAAGGGTTTAAAACTTGTATTCTGGGACAACTGTCATCACTGTCTTTGGAGATTTTTTTTATTTTAAAAATCTTTAAGTAGTATTCCAAAAAGTGAGGAAGTAATAAGGAGGAAAAAGGAATGCAGAAAACACATGAACGTCTAATGGTGCCTCAGGTTTTAGCTTTTATATTTTTCAGATTTTGTGCTGCTTTAGTGTGTAGTTCTGAGCTTCATATTAGGGGATGGTGAGCTCTCTTCACAGAGTAGGTAGACAAAACAATTCCTTCTCTAGCTGGGGACCAAGGACAACTGATCCAAATTTCAGGCCCAAGAGCATAAACAGTGGACTGAAGAGAGAAAAACAAGAAGGATGGGACTTCATGGGCCAAACCTGTAATTGGACAATTAACTCCAATATGCTAATGGACCAGAACTCATAAAAGTGAGAGACCTTGTGACTGGTGGTCCATTTTGTGACCATTTTGGGTTCATCTTGGGTGTAGCCCTGGCTGGGCTCTTGTCCTGCCCAAGGTGAATCCATTGAGGCCTTCTAATAAATACCTACTTTATTCTTGAACTCCCACCGAGTCTCTGTTCCAGGTCAGCCTTCACAAGGAATGACTAACATTACATTTGTAAGTGTTGAGTTGTACTTTGTGAAGCTGCAGTTGGTGATCTTTATGATATCTGGGAGGAGCAGGCACAGATGGCTCCCTCCATACACAGATCCATGGCATTCTCCTTCTAGAGGTATCAGTGAATTTAAATGAAAAGCTTCCATGTATGTATTGAATAGCATCTCATGACAAAACAAAAGTAAACCAAACAAAATGAAACACAAAAAGCATATTAAAACACATATAAATTTATTTACGAAGCCCAAAAGAAAATTAAGGCATGCTCCAGACACTATAAAAAGGAATGCAGCATTAAGACTGAAAATAAGGGAAAAATTTAGATAACTCATCAGCCCAATCTCAGAAGCACAAGACAGACTTTTTGGTTCCAAGATGAATGGATTTTGAAGGACTAAATTAACATAAAAGTTTTGAATTTTAGCATTTGAAATAAACACAAGAGGTATAAGATAGGAGAGGTCCATTATATTTTCTCTTCTCTTTCAGATGACAAAAAAATATGTTAATAACAGGTTATAGTTTCTCAATAATCAATAAAAATTACATTTTGAATGTAAAAAACTGAAAAAACTTTTCCACTGAACAACATTCAGCCTATAATTAAAAAGGTGTCTAGAAAATAAAAATAGTGTGTGTTTAAACAATGCACTAAGTAGGAAGTGTCTTTTGTAATGCTTTTTGAGGTCTCTCCTCATTTGATTTTTGTGAAGTCATTTGTCAGAACCCACTGAAATGCCAATGAAATACTTTTGCAATAAAATATTATTCAGACTGCCCTCTCACTGATTATGGAGGTAAAACACCTATATCATAGAGAACTTCAAAATAACTTATGCTAGAACTCCCTTAAATTTTTTATTTTTATTGGTTCTGATTAATGAAAGAATATTTTTTCGTTCCAGGAAAATCAATTATTAAAAATATAGATGCAGCTTTCTGTGACCTAAGTACAGAAAAGAGAATACTTGTTGAAAACCTTAACACTAAGTATCATCAAATTGTATAACCACGTATTTGAGTGATAAAGAAGTAGAAATAGGCAACTAGAGCAAACAAAATGAAAACCCTAGGAATAAAACCACTATTCATACTAAGCACAAATATGACTTTAATTAAAGATAATTTTCTTTCATTTAGTCTGATTATATTTTCTATTCTAACATAAATGAAGACTACTGCCATTACCTTGGAGAAGGAATGATGAAGAAATTAATGTTTGCTTTGGAGAAATTAAGAAGATATAGGAAGCTTCAATGTATTGAATTTATTAACTGTTCTTAAATCAAGTGTTTGTTATTAGGTAATTTTTGGAAATATTTTTGGGTTTTCCATAGATGTAAAAATGTGGTATTTCATAATTGAAAATGATAATTTAGATGTATCTAAACACACAAATTTATAAATATGGCTAGTTACTACTAAAAAAAAAAAAAAAAAAAAAGAAGTGAAAGAGCATAAGTGAAAGTGATAACTACTAAATAGAGATAAATACAGAGAATATTTTTAAAGAATTCAAAGATGAATACCTATGGTTTCAAACTGTTCAATAGTAAACATAAATGAATTTGAATTTAAAAACTTAGTACAAATTCTAAGCACTAATAGATAAGATCTTTTAGATAGTAATTGCTAACAATACAAAAAAAAAAGCTATGGCAGATAAAAGGAGGACAGACAGATAATCAAATCATGTCAATGAAGACTGAGAAAAATGGGCTTTTTCTCTCTTTTTAGAACAAAGAACTAATACAGATGAACTTGGGAAAGCAGGATATGTGCCTATAGGTTTCTACACATATATCAGAGCTGCAGAAAAACTGTCAGAGTAAGCATTATATATCAGAATAAAAAAAGGGTTTTTAGCATTGATACTGAAAAAATATCCAAAGTTAAACTAAAGAATCTAGGTCATGCATGGAAACAAAACATATGGCTATTACATGACACTGGAATGAGCATGTCTATTCAAAAGTCCTGTGCTCTAAAAAGTTTAAGTAGTGAATTCCATAATGTTTCTATTATTTTATTGCATTATGGTTATATTATTGTTATTATGAGTTTTAACACTGCCAGAACCATGTTGTAAAAACAGTAGTCCTTGCCCTAAGGAGTTTGGATTGTAAATTAAAATTAAAGATAGCAGACATGTGAGACAAATAAGCTAATGAAGTGAGAGAGAAAAATGCAATTTAATAGGTGAATTTAACATAAACAAGTTGTTTGTGTACTATTTAGCTATAATAACCAGCCATCTGCCTCGTCATTTTCAGACTGACGTTTTCTTTAACACATTTAATGGAAAAAAGATAACTACTTGTTGGCTGTATGTATGACTGTATACAATCTGTGTGAAAGAGATAAAAGTGAAGTTTATTGTAGGAGACATTGAAAACCTGCTCCATTGCAAATTAGCTATAACCTCTTAGGGCATCTCTATGTGGGAGACACTCTAGAGAATTCTGTGGAAACTTAAGAAATGATTTTCCATGCAGGAAAGAAAATACCTAAGAAACTTAAGAGTTTAGGATGTCATGGAAACATTAAGGATGTGTAGGTTCACAATGGATTTAACCAACTCATTGTATCCATTAAAACAATAGGATTTTGCTTTCCATGGAGTCCCCAGAAAAGTGGTTGCTAAAAGATGAAAAATTTATACAGGAAATCCTCACTCTTAGTCTGGTGTCTCCTTTTCCCTATCCTTTTCATTGAAAAGTTTCCTTGCTCTAGGCAAGGAAGTAAATCAAGTAAATTTCAGGAACACTTAAAATTACTTGTATAACACACACAGTTATTTCAGACTGAAATTTCCCCAAATTAATACCAAAATTAGAAAGTAATTTCTATTCCTTCCATTTTTTTTTTTTTTCAAGTTTGGAAATAAAGTTGAATGAAATACTTCAGTTTTCCAAACCAAGATGCTATACTTCTTGAGGCTGGGATGAAATTTAAGATTTTATTTCATCTTCTTTCCTTTGAGAAGAAATTGAGAATAACTCCCAAGTACCTCAGAAGAACAGCCCAATGGAATCCACCTGGAGTACAGAGATGAAGCCAACACAGCACAAAGAGTTTCTCCAAGAGGAGACAGTGGGATGTTGGGAACTCAGCCATGTTCACCTGACACCGTGGCTTCAGCCTCAGGCTGCCAGGCCCCAAATGCCAGCATTCTACAACACAACATCTACCCTCTTCAATGTCAATTATCAGATTCCTCTCTCCCATTAGAACTCTTTCATTTTCATAAATTATTATTAGCTTTAGCTAGTAATTAATGTTTAACAATTATTATTTGATTTTTTTTTAATTGAGAATTAATTTCCTTGGCCCTAAGTATTTAATCTTTCTAAATATAATATATTTAATAAATATATTATATATATTATATTATATTTACATTAAATATAGCTTGTATTATAGAGAAAGATAATTTATATATATATATATACACAACCCCAACACATTTATTTTTGTAGGTTTTTCATAAGTTACAGCCGTTTTTCTTTTTGCACATTGATTGTGAGGGATGTTTCCTATATTCTCACAAATACCCACTCTCACTAGGTTATATCTCAACAAAACCTCAAATAAATTATCAGTTCTGTGTAAAGGAGGGAATCATTAGCACAGTTGGGGTGGGGGAACACAGAAAGAGAAATAAGGGTTTTGAGGTTATTACTTTTATCCTTTGAAGCTCAGCCCACACAACATTTTTGTGACTACATCTGCAATGTACACTTAAAAAATAGATGCCAAGAAAGATAAATTTAAAAAAAAAAAAAAAAAAAAACTAAGAAGATCTCTGCCTGGCATTGCCTTACTAAAAACCCTCACTGCTTAGAAGTCAAGTTAACCTGCTTTTCCCCCTTTCAGAACTTCCCCCTTTCTCCTCTTGGTTTTCTTGCAAGCAGTCAAGTTCTAAATTAAAACCAGAATGAATTAACCATTTAACACTCCATTGTACACTGCCTGTGAATATCAGAAAAGCAAATGCTGAAGATAACCTTTTCAAAATTAAATTCAGATGTAAAGGTTTAAGCAGCCAACAGGGACAAAAGAAGTTGTAAAATCATAGAGAAAGCACTTTGCTGCATCAGTAGGCACCTCGCAGAAATACTATTAAACTAAAAAATGTGAATTAAAACCTATTTTCTTACTGTTTACATTAAAAAACAAGATGGACCATATTATGCAGTACTTACCAAAAACTTGAAGGACTGTCTGTTTTTTGTCATTTCCTGCTTTGTTTTTAGCATTACAGATATAAGGACCCGCATCGATATTTTTTATATCTCTTATTGTTAATTGTGTATTGCTTCCTCTCAGGAGATATTTTTCATTTTCTTCAATAAGTTTACCATTCCTAAAAAACAAAAACAAAAAAAAGGTATAAATCAGCCATTAGGTTCCAGTAACAATGTGCTATAGAAGCATCAATAGGCTGAAAATAATATTTGAGGGAAGAGACTATTATTACACCAGCCTCAAAAAATCACAATTTAATAATTTTTCAGGTTAATATATATATATATATATATATATATATATATAAAAATATTATAATACCTTTATTCTTAAATGTTCAATATTGTCCTAATATTAGAAAAATGGTTGTGAATAGGATTCTTACATATGGCTTACACTCAAGGGAGGGCATAAGGAAATTGGTTATATATTGTGTGTGAGAAACTATTAAAAGCATATTTTTCAAGTGTAACTGCTGAAGTTCACAGTAGTAACAATGCGGCAGCTTATAAAAAAATTAAATTACATTCACGTAGAGCCTATTGGCACATCAAGAACCCATCCAAATTATTTCCTCTCAGTTGTTGTTGGCTAGCCACAACTTAGCAAGCAGGCATGTCTCCAGATGTTAGAATGAGCTGTGACCAGATGGTACAGAAATAATAAAATCTGCAGGCAATTCTGAGGGCTGATTGAGGCTTGACCGGTCCATTTGGCCACCTTGGCCTACACACAGCTGCTTTTCAAGAGGGCATCACTCAAACATTCTATTCTATTCAATATTCCTAATTGAGGACATTCGATTTTTTTCAAGATTTAAACAAAACTTATTTCCATTTTATTCTCATATAATGATAACTACATATATTTTGTATTTTCCTAAATAATATATTCTCTAAAAGTGAGGAGAGTGTTTTTTTTTCTTGGGAGAATCATAACTGTTAGTAGGAGTACCCTGATACCTATATAGTTTGCACTTCGTACTAACACGTTTTTGTAAATAATTCTAATCCACATAGTTACCAAGTTCAAGACATTATTATGATACTTGTTCATTTCCTTTCCAAAGAAAATCACAGAAACTGTTTTACAGAACAGGAAAGGCCTAATTTTCCATATTAGATAGTCTCACAGAAAACCAAACCTAACCAAAACCAGAACAAACAGAAAAGCCACCCAAACCCACAACAGAACAACAAACAAAGAAACAAACAACAACAAAAAATCCCAAACAACCAAAAACCTCCTTGTGATTTTTTTAGGAGACAAAAGCATGTATTCAAAGTTAGAAGTAATTTCCAGGTACTTGTTTTCATAATCATTGATATCTATAGCAGTTTCTCAGCAGAAATGAGATTGAGTATTTCCCTGGACCCTCTAGTGAGCAGAGAGATTCATATTGATGCTGATATTGGATAACAGGAAAACATGAATAGTATACTTAAAGTGGATTATTTCTTTTGTAAGATAATTCTAAGTCCTGTCAGCAAAGACCAGGAAATTGATCCAACTAAACTTTAGCAGTGTAAATTATCTCCACAGCTATAAACAATGTTTTCAGTAGGACTATTCACAGGAGTAAAGATTTCCAGTTCATGACCTGTAGTTACATTAGGATGGTTATCTTTCACTCCTGGCTAATTTAATTCCATTAGTGTATTGCCTCTCTGAAGGTTATGCTTTACATTAATGTGATATCAGCTTTGACAGAGATCCCAGTTCAATGGAGAATTAATTAGATTCTCTTAGTCCATGAAATATCAACAAAATATATACATATATAAAATAGACCAGCAACTAAGCTTTGATGACCTTTCTTCTTGACAAGGAATTTCAAAATTACTAATTTTTATAAGTGCAATAAAGGATATTTGGAGAAAAATTGACATATTAGTTCAGATGCATCCATTTTTAATTGAAACTAAATATCATGAGCACCTGGAAATAAAAATGGTCAACCTGAGTAGTTCACGTTCACCACATTAGCTAGTGTCTTAAAGAGCTAAAAGTTTGAGACTCTTGTTTTGTCCAGCATCTTGCTTACAGTCAACACACAGAGATATGAGTCCCCTTCAATAGTAGTGTCGTCTGATTTTAAAAATACAGATATTTTTCATGGCCTATCTGAAGTTGATCTGTTAAAATCAGTTCATTGCAAATCAAAAAGGAAACAAGGGTAGTAAAAATTGAGATAAATTACTTTTTAATTGACTAAAATAGTAGTGGACTGTAAGACTACCTTTGAATAGATTCAGATCCTGCAGGCCTTTATAAAGAAAATGAGTGAATAATGGTGTGAGAGCCCATTTTAAAAGGCAACAAAGGCAAAAGAACATGGAAATGTGTAAACACAAGTCCTCAGTCTTGATGAACCACCTTAACAAGCATGGATATACTTTTCACACCATGAAGACAAAATCCTGCAGCAGAATGGAGTAAAAAATTATTTACCACCCTTTTTGTCAGTACTTTTCCACAGCTCTCCAGGAGACTGAATATACTTCAGAATGTTTTGCAATGAGACATCAGGAAAAGCTACAATTATTATTTTCTGTTAGAATATCTAACACCATCTCTCTGAGGCCATCAGCTATACCTAGCTCTTCAGAGAATTCAGAAAACAGGCTTCCATGAAATCACTGTATTACATCTGCCCATTTTAAAAATGTTTAACCTGAGAGAAATTAAATAAAATTACTGAACTCACATAGATAAATGTGAGGTTGGGTTTAAAACTGAACTGAATTCCCTTAATTTGCTGTGACCAATAATTATAATCCTTACAAAAGCACTAGTAAAACTTTATCAAATTCAAGACATAATTCCACTTGTTTATTAAAACTGAAACACAATAAAACTGAGTTTAGTACCAAATTACTTTCAACACCAAAAAGCACACTAAACAGTACAAAATAGGGACTAATTTGCTATTAATGCTGAAAAACATATTCAATTATCTCCTCAGTGAATGACAAACATATTAGTATTAGATAAATTAGTTTAGATAAACTTCCCTAACTCTCACTGACAATGCTCTCTAGATTTTTCTCAAAATCAAGAAAAATTTTATTGATCAGGTTTTCCTATGCTCAATCTAATTTATAAAAAAACCCTGTCTGAACTATTGTAGAAAACCAAGGTCTTTATCTTGACATACTTTTTAGATAAGACCAAGGACAGGAGAAGAGATCAGCTGATTATGAAATCATGGACCTGAAAATTTTAGGACAGAGATTTCAGAAATTTGATGCAGAGATTTCGGACTGAACACCATTTATTATTGTTTGCTTTCTCTAAAAATAGAAGGAATTCTCCTTCTCCATTTTTTTCCCTGCTTGCGTATCAATAATAATATCTTGTCCCGGGGATAAATGTTCTTTTTGATGTTTCATTTTACAAAATTTCAGTGTCAGCAAATAAAAAATAAAAGAATAATTTCTACTGACAAGAATTTACACTGTAATCAGATGAATATAAAAGAGAATCAAAAGGGAAAAAAAAATCAGAAGGGAAGGGAGGGACATTCGCCAATACTCCTCATTATGAGATAGTTCCTGACAGAGGAACAGAACAGAACAGAAGCTTGCACATGTGTGATTCAATATCCAGTCCACAAGCCTGAAAAGCCTCTGGAAAATCATTACAAAAGATATTTAATGAATGGTTTAAAAATTTAGCTCCTCAAGGGCTGTCCAACCAAAAGGGAAATCCTTCAGTGGGCTTTGATCAGTCTACACAGAAATAAGTGTCTCTTCAAGACATTTGGCCTGTGTGCATACTCTGGTATTTATAAAACTTCAAAAAAAATTCCACAACCATTAATGGAGATATTCACAAATGCAAATTGATGTAGTCTTCCTTAATATATACCATGATGCATGTTGTCATACACCAAAGCCATTTCGGATAGCAGATTTCAGACAATTCTTATGAGTTTTGGTCAGACAGGAGAGACATTTAAAAAAGTACTTCTAAGACATCAAATAAAAATAATATTATTTGAATTTAATATCAGTTTTTTGATTTGTGCTATATGTGTTTTATTTTTCCTCCTCTTAGAATTTGGAATTCTAAGCCACATTAAGGAATTAACTTTGCATTCTATTTATTTATATCTCCTGGGATTCAAATTGCATGAGAGAAAAATTCAACTTCACAACTGACCTATGGCATAACAAGATTAAGATATCAAAAGAGAGAAACTTAATCTAACATTGTTCAAATGTTCCAAAGGAGGTGAAGAATTGATGAAAATCACTTCTATGCCCATTTTAAAAATGGGATGACCTTTTAATCCACTTGAAATAATATAAGTAGATGCAAATTATTCAGGTCTAAAATAGAAATGTGCACTGGTTTGAGATATTGAGATACTTTACATTCCCAGAATGATGCATATCTTTGTTGAAACTGAAAGAACACAGAGTAAATAGATATTTAAATTTATACAAATATTATATGGTAAGTGTTCCCAAATGACATAGCTATACTATGTTCATGTCATTGATATAATGAAAAATACACACATGAGATTTAAAAGCAATTCCATTTTCAAAGTACTTTATATTGATAAAATTATATCAAGTTACATTGAAACTAATTCAATGACACATTCCTGGATCCTACAAGTGTCTAAATTTGTACCTTTTTCTGAATCTCATTGAAATAAAGTTAAAATCTAATTGTACAAACGTGGAAAGTGTTACCTTTTTTTTATTAGTAAAGCTGACCTTTACTGGACACTTATTTATTGTATAAATGCGTATCTGCGCATTTATGTGCAGAAATTGTTGTTAGATTTTCTTGTACTGTTTTTGAGATATGGACTTATTCCTTTTCCACTCACACAGGAAGAAATAATGACAATATGGTATTTTTGTTACTTTTTACATTTACCTCACTTGCTGGCAACCTGAGTGCAATTGAATTTGTGTGAGTCCGTTCACACATTAATGCTTAATCCAGCCTTAGTAGAGAGAATAGAAATGGACAGAAAATTCTCTTAAAATTCAGTGGAGAAATTAAGGCTGTGCAGCTTAACGGACTGTGCTAGAAGATCGGGACGCATTAAAACAACGCGCTCTGGTGTGGACGCCTTGGCTGAACTCACCTGTACCAAGAGATCTCAGGGGGAGGTGATCCAGTGGCTCTGCAGAACAGAGTTATCGCCTCTCCTCGATCTGCCGTGGCATTGAAGGATTTCTGCAGTAGAATGATTGTAGGGGGGACTGAAAAATAAGACATTATGTCCAATGAATGAAAAATGAAATATTTTAGGTGCTCCTGGAGAAATTTAAAATGCAGGATCCTTTGCTAATTTGGGAATTTGGGGTTACAATTAAAGATCAAGTTACCACGTGAATTATTGTTATTAGTATTTCTTCACTTTTCTTAAATTCAAGATTTTTAATATTCTCAGGAAATTTATAACTTTTTTTTTTAATAGAATAAATTTTTGGAAGTCTTGTTCAGAAGTTCTTTGATTTTCTTGCACAACACTGTAAGATGACTGAAATTACTCCTAACATGTATAAGACAGTACACATATAAGACATAAAACTATGTCCTGATGTTAGACAGTGTTTCTAAAAGAGGGATCAGTAAACAGGAGTCTCGATTATGCATATTCAATACTTTTACTGAGCCCCAGCATACTTCCCAGGCGGGAATATCACCAGCTTCCAAAGGGCAAATGTGATGCACCAATGCAATGTGCACCCAATGGATGACATCTATTTGTATTTCCAAGAATTTAGTTTTGTTCTAATAGTTAAAAAGGCTTTCTGTTCTTGATGGGATTAAGTTATTATAAAAATAACATTTATAACATTAATAATAATAAAATAACAACATTTTTTACCTGTTATAAATCATAACAGTTTGCAAAGAACCTCTACCCAACCAAAAAAATAGCAATAATATTTGAGACAGAGCAACTTACAGGATGATATTTAACATATCTGTCTACATATCTTCTTCTATTAATTAACATGCAAATATGAAGTGCTCAAGGCCAGATTGGATGGAGGTCTGAGTAACTGGGTGCAGCAGATGTCCCTGCCCATGGCAGGTGCCTGAAACTAGATGGTCTTTACAGTCCCTCCAATCCAAACTATTCTGTGATTCTATGATAATACAAATAAAAACAATCCAAGCAGATTGGATAGAAGTTGATATATGGAAAAGAATGAATGTCACAGAAAGTGAGAGGGAAGGGAAAAGATTACAGCTTCACAAAATAGAGGTAAGGTAGCAAGAACATCCTGGGAGATGACAGAGTGACTCAGTTATCCTTTTTATTTTTACTCTTTACTAGCAAAAAGATGAAACAAGCAACCCCAATGGATTTGTTTTTAGTGTTCCATTGCATTCCACCAGATTCTTCTCACCCACTCTTGAAAGCCAACTGTTGTGGCTCTCTACGATATATTTCAGAAGCCTTTTCACTTCTAAATCTTAAATATATCAAATTAATATAAAATCATGTACCAGAATTATCAATGATAAGTAATTGCGTGTTTTTATGTACTTTTCACACTTTTAATGGTGTGTTTCATAGTGTTTCACAGATCACTTCTTTCCTATCTGAAATTGAATGGGCCATTACTCAGCACACAAAACCCTTCTGCTGTGCAATGGGAATTTATCTGTCTCCAAAAAAAAAACCCCACAACACTACTTAGAAAACTTTTAATGCGTTTTAGCTATTTTGCAGTGCATTCTAATGTCTGGACCTTGAAAATAGTTGGGATCATGAGGAGATAATTCTTTGCTAGAAGCAGCAAGATCTTCAGTGTTCACCACTAAGAACTACAGGACTGTTCAATGCATTACTTAAGTAATTACTAAGTGCTTCAATCTTCCAAGAGATACTGCAGTGACAATGAAATGAAATATAATTTTCTCTTTTGAAAAGAAAAATTTTATTTTGCTCATAATTTTTCATGGAATAAATCTGTTTTCATGTTTGTATGTGCATAGGTTGTATCAAAAGTGTAAAGCTACAAGAAGAGAAGTGAAATGGAGGTATGCTGGTAAAGTCTCTCATTTCATATTTAAAGCAGAGTGGCAAAACTCAGTCCCATATAACTGTGTAAATAGCTCTCTTTCATTAATTTCAGTGAGATCAGGATGACTATTTAATTTATGGAACTTCTCAGATAGTAAAAAGTAAATCTAAGTAGTACATAAAGGAAAAATAAATTAAAAAAGAAAAAAAAAAGAATAGGGAAAAACAAAGAGAGACAAAAGAACAAGTAAAAGAAACTTTTGTTTAGAGGAGGGCTTGAAGTCTTTCATTCTCCTCTGTATCAACCATTTGTAATCACAGAAAATCATGGCATTCAGATCTCACTGTAAATATGACTAGAAAAGAAATGCTACAAAAATTTTAGTGTTCAAATTACAAAAGAAACATAAACATTAGTTTTCTAAGAGATAATCCAGCTGTTAATTTCTTATCTATTATGACCCTCCAAGGATTTACATACATTAGAAATTACCCTGATATCAAACTTTCTTGCAAGATTTAATTATTTTTGAGTAAATTTGCAAACTGTTCATATGCAAATTTTAATTTAAAAAAATGAACTATTATAATTAACACAGTATGCCAGATTTCAAGTACCCCTAAGTTCTTTTGTTACAGTTTACCCTGCTTTGGAGACCTCACATACTTCTGTCCTGGTTTAGTTGAAACCTGGACAACTTTTTCATTGGACTTGGTGCTCCTTGTGGGTCCCTTCCAATTCACCTCATTCTGTGATTCTTATAGAAATATTTTTAGCATAGATCTTGTAGATCTATTCCTGTAGATTCTACAGTGACTATTACAAGATGAGTAAATAAACAGCAAAGCTCTAAAGCTGAATAACTTTTACATACAAATACTTTCATGATAACATCTTCTTTTTATTGCAAGCTCTGATTACCCTACAAAGTAAGTATTTGTTATTTCTCTTTTGGAAAAGAAGATGCAGTGGAAATATGGCCATGTAGCTTTTGGTGGCCTATATACTGACCACTGATTCTTTTATTTTTCTTTTTTTTTCCTTTTTAATTTTTTCTTTTTGTTTTTGAATTCAGTTCGTTTACAGGCTTTTTTTTCACCAAAAAAAAAACCTACAATTTTTTTTCTGCATTTTAATATTAAAACAGTACAAATTTATTTCTGCATTTTAATATTACTCTAAAAGCTTTTTTGGATCAAATTTCATCCCTTCAACTTTATGTAGGCAAACCTATTTATTACTATAAATGAAGCAGGAAATAGCTCTTAATTGATGTCACTCTACATGACCAACCATGTCATAATCACTTATTTGGCAGCTCCTTCTCCTCCTAAGACTGAAGTTTAGAGATGAGTGTTAAAAATCTTGTCTAGCATCATAATAAATATAAGAATGCCCAGTTTTTTCTTATAATTCGGGAAAAAATGATGTGAAGTCAGACCATGGTTTGCAGACCAATGTTTTAGGTTAAATACAGACTGTCTCAGCCCAACTGCATATAGAGATAAAAGGTAATCAGAAGGTGGATTCATATCCCTGTACACAAATAGAAGCAGAGGAAAGTCTCATTTGGCATTTTAGATACTACCAGATGCACTGTTGGAACTGTACATAACCAGGAGTCGTGGTAATGCAGCACCAGAATGTGCCACCTACAACAGTCTAGAAAATTCTGCCTCAGATGTTGCTGCTTGACAGCGTGGACTAGGAAATACCTGTGGCAGAATGTGCTCCTCCTGCTGAAAGTAGCTGTGCCTTCACCTCACATAATGACTCGTGTTTGCTGGGGTTTGCTGGGAAGGACCAGTCAAGGGCAGAGCATTTAAAGCTCTGAACCTGAGACACACCGTGGAAGGATTTCACTGAAAAGCTGACATTAAACAGACTGCAGAGATAAAAAATGCCCTTTATGAACGGTGTCCTTTCCAGGCAATATATGAAGAGATAGTTATCTTTCACCAGGTCAGTGCAGAGTTTAAGAGAGGTTGAGTTAAATGCTCCTGCTGGTCTCAATTCATTGATTTTCCTTCTTAGAGGTTTATTATAAACTAATAAAATGTATAATGCAAATTTTGAGGTAACTCCTCACATATTTCATTCCTCTAAAAAAAATTAAATTTGAAAAAATCTGTAATTAATACTGTTAATAAAACGTATCTGTGGCTTTAGGGACAGCTCATAAAGTACATTACACAGTGAAAGTGAATAATTATGAAAAATCAAGCGTGTTTTTTTTAAGAGTAAATGACAAAAAACTGAAAAAAAGACTGAACTGAACTATTATGATCTGAAATTCAAGTCTTGAAATAATTATTGTACTGTAAATTATGAATAATAATGATCCATGCTTTACATGTTTATATTTACTGATATTATGAAATGCAATGAATTCTATTTACACACTATAGTAGATTTTTTTTCAAAAATAAGGAATTACATTTATAGGAAACCAATATTAAACAGACGTGACAGTTATATTAACCATTAAGGGTTTTTAGAAGTTGATACATGTTGAAATAGGCCATAATAATCAAAGCAAGAAGCAAATTCATCAACTTTACTCCTTACCATTCACAATAACAATTATGTCCCGAAAGTCAATTTCTCCTCTTGCTTCCACTCTTCCTTCACATCTGTAAACTCCTTCATCACTTTTATTGATCTTAAGAATTTGGAGATTATTGTTTGCTAATATCGCAAATCGATCTAGAAAGGAAAATAAGAGATCAAGTGGCATAAATCAAATAAATCAAGACAACATGAGGAATGCTAACTTAAATGAATAATATTTAAGTACTTTCTCTGTACAATCAGAATACTCATTGAGTAAACATTTGTACATTTAAAAAGAAAATGTAGGCTGAGAAATTTGTGGTTTCTTCATTCCAAAACACATTGAATTTCCTAGAATTCAATCTGGATTTTTCATCCTTAACTTCCTACTTACTCCAAGAAGTAATCAACTGTAAGTTAAATAACAACTCATTGCAAAATGAGTGGAATACTCGTGAGCATTTACACAGAATAAAAATAAAGATTAAATGGAAAAAAAAAGGACTCAAAAATTAAATTGAGCAACTTTAAATAAAATAAGCAACAAAATGCTGCTTCCCTCTCTATCAGGACTATCTGTCTTTGTGCCCATTCTACAGCCCAATGTTTAATGATTTTCAGCTTGCCTGCCCTCCTTCCCTCCTCCTCTTCCTTTCCTCATTCACTCTTGGTCCATGATATATTTCACCACCTTCTAACACTTCACAGAAATGGCAACAAAGACATAACCCAAAAAAGAAAGCTCTCTATCTTCTGCAAAGGCCAACATAAACTGAAATTCAGTAGACATTTTGAGAAGCTGAAGGACACTATAAAATCAGGCTCTGAAAGAAAACCATGTACACACTTTTTTGCACATGCAGCAGCAAAATTATAATCTTCAGGAGTAAACTGGACCTGAATTTAATTTTTCCTCTCCCTTCTCTCTGAACTATTATTGGGTTTATGTGTTTATCTGTTGGCCTCAAGGATCAGATATCCCCTTTTTAATCCATGGAGGACCCTATGCTACAGCAAATTCATCCTCAACTGCAACCCAGAGAAAGGATTCACACTGGAAATGTCACAGACTGACCACAGGCCCCATTCCCCAATGTCCCTGCATTCCTTGGGGTGGGTGAGGTAGAGGAGTCAGCAAGGAAAGAGTAAAGTCTGGGAAAAAAGGAGAGGGCAGATATTGCTTTAATTTTGTCTTTGTGTTTCACCATTCAACACTATTTAACTTGCAATAAATTTAATTAATTTTCCCCTCCGTCAAACCCATTTTGCTAATGCCAGTGAGTGCTCTCCCTGCCTTAATCTCAACACACTTTTTGTCTCATTTTCTCCCACAGACTTGTCATCTTTAGTTTTTTTTTGGCAAGACTTTGGGGGATACAGAAGCGGCTTCTTTGAGAAGCTTCTATAAGTTTCACCCATGTCCAAGAGAGCCATTGCCAGCAGGCTCTAAAAAGTACCTGCCCTTTGCCAAGGCCATCAGCAGCTCTGGGATAACCAGTTTAAGAAAGGGAAAATTAATGTGCAACAGCAATTGCAGCCAGGGGAGGAGTGAGAAGACTTGAGCAGAACCACCCTGCAGACTCCCAGGTCAGTGAAGAAGGAGGAAGAGGAGGTGTCAGAGCAGACATTCCCTGGCAGGCCAGGGCGCACAGCATAGAGAGGCAGCTGTGCCCCTGCAGCCCATCAGGTCCACGGGGGAGCAGAGATCCACCTGCAGCCCCTGGATGACCTGGTCAGAACAGATGGATGCCTGAAGGAGGCGGTGACCCTGTGGGAAACCTGTGCTGGAGCAGGCTCCTTGTCAGGACCTGTGAACCCATGGAGAGAGGAACCCATGGAGAGAGGAACCAGTGCCAAAGCAGGTTTTGTGCCAGGACTGGGATGCCCATACTGGAGTGGCTTTTGAAGAACTGCAGGCTGCTGGAAGCATTGCTGAAGTTCAGGGAAGTGTCTCCATGCTGGAGCAGGGGAAGAGTATGAGGAGTCCTCCCCTGAGGAGGAAGAAGCAGCAGGAGACAATGTTTGGTGTCATGTTAAGACCAAGAAGAAAGAAGGTATGAGGGAAAGGTGAAATTTAAGACTTTTATTTCTCACTATCCTACTCTGATTATGTTGGTAATTATAATTTCCTTGAGTCAAATCAGTTTTGATGGCAATTGGAAAGTGATTTCTCCATGTCCTTTTATTGATCCATGAGCCTTTTATTATATTCTCCCTCTCCTGTCGTTTCAGAGGAGGTGACTGAGCAATTTTGGTGACAGCTGGTGTTCCGCCAAGGTCAACCTCTTGAGGACGGTGAGTGAGAGAAAGGTTGGGTGACTGCCTGGGAGCTCACCAAGGTAAACCCACCAAAACTACTCAATATTCATGTACTCTTCTGAGGAAAATGACTTCCTGCAATTCACTGAATGTGGGTTTTGAAGAATATGAACCCCTCTTATTCAGCTATTGTTGTTCTGTTTTGCACCTTTCAATATCAGAGGATGATAACATTTAGCATTTAACTTGCATTTTTAACTAGCAAACAAATGACTTCTGTATTAGTAGCAAGAATTTACCATAAAATGAAGAGAGAAATGAAAAAAAAAAGAAGAAAGTCATCCTTCACCTGATTCACCTGATAGAAGTTTACAGGACATTAACATCATCAACATAGAAACAAAATATATCTTTTCCTGTTCAGCTTCTACACAATTACCTACACAGAACCATACCTCCAAATGTCTTGAAATGGGGAGATCCAGCCCCACTTTAAACCTTTAAGCATTGGTAAACCATTTTTGATTTTTTTGGTTTTGTTTTTTTTTTTTTTTTTCCATAGATGCAATGTGTGAGTTGAACAGGAAGGCTCAACTTTTATAAAACACTGAAAAAATGAGGGTTCACTTAGCATCAGGAAACAAATACTAAATGTTGGCTGGATAACTTTTCAACGTTCATTGTGGAAAAATGGATAGAGCAGTAGATATTCCCATGAGTATACCAGAAGTCCACTGTGCCATGGATACCTTGATAAAATTGTGCCCTTTACTAAACAGATTTGAGTTGGTGAATCTGGAAGTAACTGGGCATTACACTACTCCAGATCATCAGTGCGTTGTCTGGACTCAACCCCCTCAACTTCAAATGCCTGATTTAGAACAGTCAGTTGCATGACCTCCCACTTCAGTAATATCACATGCTAGGTGGTGTGCCTGACAAGAAAGGCTTATGTCTTTTCAGTGCCACTCAACCCAATCTGAAGGAATTTTTGGCTCATGGTTTGCGAATTTTGCAGTGTATGTACCAGGCTTTGAGCCAGAATGCCCAATAAAATACTGTCTAATAGTAGGACATTACTAAAGAGCTGTTGAATAAAATATCAAAACTTTTGGAAAGTGTTGAAGACCAATAACAATCCTTTTTAATAATCCTTTTTCTCATACAACTGTCCATTCTTCTGTAATATCTTATAAACACAAAATAAACACAGCATGTTAACCATCTTAAAGCAAGCAATCACATTTGAATGTTAGTTAATACAAATATATTTTAATGGCCTACATGGGCCCTGCAGGGCAATGGTACCACATCTCCAGTACTGCAATTAGAAGTGGACAAGCTACTGATTTGAAGTGGAAAGGAAATATCAGAGACTCTGCTACACTGAGGAAGCAGCAGAACTGTATTGCAGCAGCCTGCCCAATATGATCTGGAGGGTGAATCTGGCTCATTAGAAGCCTGCCTTAAGTCATTTTTAAGAACTAGAGATAATTTGATCATCCACTGCAGATTTTGAAACTGGAATTATAATATAAAACAGAATAATTTTTATTTCACTAGGCATGAAAAAATTCTTAACTGCAAGAAAGTGGGCATGCTCTTTTTCACCTGTATTGTAAACCCATAATTACAAAACCCACAAAGTTTACGGTGTCCTATTTTTATGTGATTAACAACTGCAACCTCCCAAACATGACTGGAATTAATTTGGATACTGTTCTAGATCAGAACATAAGGGAAAAATTCTACTATTTAACGTTAAACTTGTTTCTATCATTGTACCTTTTAGCACTGTGAAAGAAAATGGTTAAAAAAATAGAAGTTTATGCATTAAAATTTTAAAAACTCCATTTTCAAAGTGCATGATTTTGAAGGAGAAAGGAAATACTGCTTCATCTGCTTTGCTAATCCTACAGGTTGATTGAAAACCAAAACGGCAATAAAAAATTTGAGAGAGATCTTTGAGGCAGTTCTACTTTTTCAAGCTCTATCATCCTTGAATGACTTTTTCCTGGATTGCTAATTATTGTTTTATTTTCAGTGTTCTTATTTTTGAAAATTATCTATGTTTAATTATATATATATTTGTATAAATAAATTGCAACTATTTTTTTCTAAGTGTAGAAGTTTGCTGTTTCCTTTTAGTCTCTGTGTCTAAATGACAAAAGAAATAGGACATAATAAATAAGAAAAAGTTTAATCAAAACTTTCTTTCCTAATGGAGTGGAACCAAAGACTGAATCCAGAAATATTAACCAAGATTTTTCACTCCCCCCACAACAACTGTTCCACATTCGACTTCATAAAGGCCAAACAAACTTTTAATTTTCATTTTGAAATGAAGAAAAAAAAATTGAAAGAAGAAGAATTTTAAATATGTATCGCTACTCTGAGTTTCATTACATGCAGAGAGGAAAAACTGATGGAAAATTAGAAAAGCTGATTAATTAACAATGTTAGTTCCATTTCCAGAAAATGTAAAAAGGTCCTGTTTTTGCAAAGATTACTATTTAGACAGCACTAAAAAAACTGATTCAAAGTTTTTGTGGGAAGTAAATAGAAAAAATACTGTTTGCCTAGGTAATTGCCTCTCTAGAGACTTAGAACTTGCATGTGGGGAAGGTGAGATTTGTCTTAATCCAAGCTTTATCAATCCAGTCTCAGCAGGTTACTTATATCCCATTTACTTGAAACTCAGAGAGTAACAAGCAAACTCTCACAATGATGCAAAAGGCCTCTCCACCTGGAATTCTCTGAGCAACTGGGCAAGTATCCCAAAGTCAGGGCTGTGTAGGGTCAGCATCACAGCTTGGTCTCCAGTGCATTCAGCTCTGTGTTTTAAACGTGTTCAGCTCCTACAGACAGGGCACACCAGGAAGAGATCCTGTGAGGGAGCTCCCAGCAATCTTTTGGGCATTTGGAAGCTCATGTTACACCTGGGCAAAATTCCCATTGGGAAAAAAGACACGGGGGAAAGCATTGTACACAGATTCTCTACAGATCACAGAACCTGGTAAAATTACATTTCAGCTAATCAAAACCCCCCACTAAAATCCACCACAAAGTCCACTAGGACTTTAAAAAGACCTTTTTTTAAAATAATGTTTTAATATTAATTGGAATGTATAACTTAAAGAGTTACCAAAATACTAACTGTCAGCAATAGTTGTGACTTCCTCATTCCGATACAACCAGCTGACAATGGGAGCAGGTGAACTCGTAACACGGCAAACAACTTCTGCATCTTCTCCCTGCCTGAACTCTTGCGGAGATACTATATCCCGAAAAGTGAGCTTTTCTGAAAAGGGAAAAAAACCAAAAACCAGAATACAGTAAGAATCTTACACTTAATATGGCATTAAAATTATATTCAATAACAAATAAGATAAACACCCCTATTAAATCTCCTTGTTGTGATAGTACAGATATATTTCCATAAGATAATTTTCCCACATAAGACTCAAATCATCCTGGACTCCGCCTGTAAAAATTACTTTACAATCTTTTTGTATAATGCAAAATTTTGTTTATTTATAGTTATTCTGCAGGTTTTATAAACATATTTTCATTGTTTTCAATGTTCCAGAACACAATTTTTAAATTGTACGTCTTAGAGGTTTATATATTCATGTTGATAGTTTATTTACTCTCTTGTGAGTTTTATTCCTCATTATTCTGTTATTAAATTAAAACCTCATGTTTTTATTCTATTAATTCTTCCATAAAAAACATTAAAATTTGGAAAATTCTCATGAGAAAAGTGGAATTTTTGCCTCACTGTGAAAAACAGTAGCTGAGTAACATACATTAAAAGGCCAGTGATAAACTATTAGGTGTATTATTACTATTAGGTCATAAGAAATTGTATCATTATTTTTAGTAATTAACAGGATTGTTTTATGTCTGCTGAGGCTTTTAATTCTTCCAAGCTCAAATAACCAAATGATATTTGACTTTCCACATGTGTTGAATAATTCCAGTATTTTTAGAAGTCGAAGATGCTATTAATCCTTGATCTCATATAAGATCTAATGCAGTTGACTAACACGCAAAAAAAAAAAAAAAAAAAAAAGTGGAAGAATTTTTGCACACAGAATAAACAAACCAACCTATGTTCTCTCAGGTCAAATATGGCCAATTACATTTCAGAGTAAAATTTGGGGAGCTTATGCCAGAGATGCAGCTTCATCTCTGTTTTTTTTTTTGCATTGATATGAGTGCAGGCTCAAATAATCCACACATTCCCAACAGCAGAGGGAGAACAGTTTTGTGGTTACGCCTCTCATACATATTTGTATGAAGTCAGAAAAAACCTCTCACAGACATTGGAGAGTCCCAAAAACCAGGCCCTAAGACTACCAACAAGCTATCCTGCTTTTTTCTTACCTCACAAATATGAATAAGGAAATTTTACATGTCTGTTCCCACAAACCTTAACATTACTTGTGTAGGTTTGTGGGTTTGTCTGACCTCAGAACCATTAAAAATAACACATGAGAATGCTTCTAAAGATTTCTATTTTTCTCAGCATTCTGCTAATGGAGTAACTGAGAGTTTTATGCATACAAATGAATTCCTGAGAAATTGAAATCCTTTGATTTGTGAGGTTTCAAGCCACCATGTAATCACTTTTAACTGCTACCACTCTTTTATCGGTTCTTTTATCAGAAGATTTTTTTTTCATCTTCTTTTTTAATCTATGTCTTTTGTTATCTGAGCTATCTGTACCTCTCAGAAGCAGTGCTTTACCATTTTACTCTGTATTTTTTGTCTCATTGTAATTCCTTCACATTTAAAAAACCTCTTCTCCAATGAACTTAGATCCTAACTCATCTGATGGGCTGCTGGCGTCTGCCCCATCTTTCAGCAGCAAAGACCTTGCCTCACATCTTCACTGTGTTTGTTTAATGCACAGCTTTTAGGTATTTTTGATTGATCTAAAGAATTTGATACAATGTAGTTATTCAACACTGAGAAAAAAAGCTACTCAAATCTCCCAGAGAATGTCATACTACAATAGAATGCATTTATTTTTCAAATACACTCCTCAACTCATTGCTTGCAATTGAAATCCATTTTGGTTACTTATCACACTGAGCTTCAATGGCTTATGTCAAAACTCATTCATGAGGCCAAGAATAGCAAAAGACAAAGATTAAAATAACAAATCAGTAAAAAATCCATTTTTTATATGTCACATATTGCACTTCCTGCACTTTTATTTATGCACATATTTGTAATATTTTGTAGTTTGTAAACTGTACACACACTGGTAATACAAATTATAGTGATCTATTTTTTTTCCTCCTATTTTCTAATTTTTTGAGGGGCAGACAGTGCACCCTCATAGGATGGCATCCTAAAATACAGGAGAAAAGTAATCTACAATGCTTATAAGTGGCCCTCCAATTAATTGAAATCTTTGTCATAATGTCTACTTACTAAACTGTATGGGACGGAATTATTTGGAAGATAAAATTCAGAGCTTGGGATGATATTTTAAGAGGCTTTACTTTCTCTTTGAGAGTGTCTTTTAAAACAGAGACTTTTATTTTTTAATTGATGGTATTTTACTTACGATAAATCTCCAAAACAACAGTAGCTTCTTGAGTTTGTCCTTTAGCATCTGTTGCTTGGCACCGGTATATACCAGCATCTTCTATGTTTGCGTTATAAATGGTGAGGCGTGAGCGGACACCTTCCTTCTGAACAACCACCCTCTGACTGGAAACAATCTTCTCTCCTTGGGGGTTGAACCAATCTATGCTCTCAGGCTCACCAATAGCTGCAAACAAAACCAAAACCGATACAAATTTAGACATTTAGAAGGACATCGTGCAATGCGTACGCCTACCCAATGCACAGTGTGTGCAGTGTCAGGAATTTGAAACGAATTGAGGAAAAATTTTTTCATGGAAAGGGTTGTCAAGCACAGGCTACCCAGGAAGATGGTGGAATCACCCTGGAGCTGTTCGAGGGATGACTGGATATGGCACTCAGTGCCAGGCTCTACTTGACCTGGTGGTGATCAGTCAAAACTTAGACTTGACAGTCTCGGAGGTCTTTTCCACCTAAGTGATTCTGTAATGCCAGCTAATTGCTAAATTATGCGAGTTGTAAGAAAGACAAGCAGGACAAAACTGCAGGCAGATGTACAATCTTTGAGAATGGGTAAATAGCAGTTAAAGCATCTCAAAAGGGGGAAAAAACACAGAAAAGTGTAAAGTCTTATAGAAAAGAAACAGGCTGTCACTGACTGGATCAACAGGTCAAGTCCTCAGGTAATGGCATTGTCAGCGTACTCAGGCTATGTGTCATTGTCAATAGAAGATCTCAACTCAGCACCATCCATATCAATCAGCTGCAAATGCAAATTCTTCTTCTCCTGACTGATTACTGCCTCATCAGAAAAAAATCTCCTTGCCTGTCTCATTAGGTTGGAGAGGATTTAATTCCTTAGTTTAAATAAGTGACAATTTTTTAACTACAAAAGCATCCTAACAGATGTAAACTACCTGTACTGATATGGAGAATTCAAACTGATTCACTGTGTGAAATGAAGAGATCCTAGACTGGAAATGTGAAGCCAGTGAAGTCCTAGTATTTGCTACAGTTCTCACAAGTCAATGTGAATGTACAACAATATGTAAATTTAATATTGTGAAACAACTATTTCAGTTACAAATACATAAAAAAAATTCAAAATTTAACAAAAATTATATACCTACAAATAAAATTAATACATACCTGTGCATGTGAAGAACTTGGATTCACCCACACTGAGCTCAACTTTGCTAAGTGAAATTGTTACTTGAAGTAAAGCTGAAAAATATAAAGTAGATTTTAAATTAATTTGGGATTTATCAGTTTAAATCTTATATTATCAGGTTTTATATTGTTTTTATTCTATATATTGAACCTGTTGTACAGGTATGAAATTTTAACTAAACATTGTTATGTTTTGAGCTAAAGTACATATTGAAATAGAGAAAACAATCTAAATAAGGATGTTACACGATGACAGACTTATGTCCCAAACCTGAGGACAAAATTAAAGAAGAGAAAAGAAGAAGAAAATTTGATAGAAATATACATGAACATAAACTAGAAATTAAATGAGAAAAAGGTGTTTTGTAACACACAGAACAAGGGTAAATCATGACTGATTAACTCCACCATCTTCTAGGACAAAATTATAAATTTTGTGTACAGGAGAAGAACACTGGGTGGCAATTACCTTGACTCTATCAAGGTTTTTGGCTTTCTCTCCCACAACATTCTCATATTTGAGTGCATTGGATATAAAAAGCAAGTTTTGTTAGTGGGGCTGGTTGCAGGGGAGGGAGTTCAGAGGTTGTGCTGTGACATATACAGGCAGTTCTAGCTGGGTCACGATGGAGCCACTGCAGGACACAGCTGAGAGGGCTGAAGGAGTTTGTAGCACCTCTTAGAATGCCAAAGAGAGAGACAAGAAGGCCAAAGTGATAAGAGGTGCTCCATGGCACAATTGGCAACGCTCCAGGACTCTGGCCAATGCACGAGCCCATGAAAGAGCAAACACATCCTGAAAGGACTGTGGATAACCCACAATAAAAAAGAGGAAATGAGTTAGGCAGAAAGAGCAGTGGCAGAAAAGAGTGAAAAGGAAGGAATGACAGAAAGGAACCGCTAAGACCTCAGCCCAGCCTCCTGCATTATCCATCACCTCACCGAATGGACTGTAACCTGTGTGGGGGTGGTAATAAGGGGAGTGAAGGCCAGGAATAGGAGGGAGCGGTATCTGGAGTCTGAGAAAGAGGCAGAAAGGTGTTTTCCATAAATCTCTAGATTTTTTTTTTTTATGTGACAAATTTTACCCATGAATATAACTTCAAAACTTGCTAAAACCCACAGCAATTTGGTTCTGTTGATAGTAAAAAAGAAAAGCTGAGCACAGAAAAACTATCAGCAAAGTGCTATCCATAGATATTAACATTAGAACTATTACAATTAAAAGTGCAATAAAATAGATTTACTATTAACTTTTATGTAATTAGCCTCAATAAGCAAGAATTAGACAAGATGTGAATCTTTTGTTCCAATAGTCATATCAAAAGCTACATGAAAAAAGGCAAAGAAAACAGAAGATTGCTTCAGTATCAGTCTCCCATCCTAATCTTATCAGAACTGGGTATTATCCACAAAAAATCCCCACAAACAAACAAAAAAATTAAACATCAAATATCTGTATAGCACATAACATTTTTCATGAGATTTCCTGAATTGTGAATGCTCCTGAATTGTGAATGCTTTTCCTAAGAAGATAATCACAGTTGATTTTTTTTTAGTGAATATTAATATTTTATATCCTGTTCCCATAAGAAAAGAACTAAGAATAAATAAAATAAAAAAAACAACCAGTAAAAAGCCACAAAGAACATATCCTGCCTCAGGCAAAGGTAAATATCAGTGTGCACTCTGCTAAAATCAAAAATTCTCAGTCCATAAAGACAACCAGGAAGATGGCAGGACTGCCTAGTCCAGAAAAAAGATGAAGGAGACTGTAAAAATATTGAATGTAGTACTATGGAGGAGGGAGTAGTGGAATTTCCAGTGCAGCAGTGAGGAGCACGGTGAAGGCTCCTTTAGGACACACAGAGCCCTGACAGAGGAAGAGTTGGCTCCTTCTCATCTCTGGTCTTTGCACCCATGGTACCAAAGCCCAAACTTACGCGTAAGAAAGCAAATGAGTTTAACAGAGAGTTTTACCTTGTGTTGTAATAAGAATCAAGGAGCAGTCAATCATCCAGGAGGGTACTCCAAGACTCATTTCTTAATTTACCTGTCAGGTAAAGCTTTACTGTAGCCTCAAGATCTATAATTGCTGGTGGAAACCAAGGTACTAATAAATTCAGCCATGGGGGAACTTGAAGAGCTTGGATATTTATTCCACATCATCATTTTTCTGATAACATATTCTTTTAAAGAGCAGTCTTTTACATTTGCTCCAGAAATACATATGTTAGCAGTGAAATATAAGTGAAATGTATATTTCAGCAGGGTTGCTTCAAGGATAATTGCATTTCTTAATTCCAATAACCAATGTCGAACGATATAAATGCAATAGATTAGGTAGTACATGTCAGGTAGAATGGAAGAGGTGGTATGATGAGAGTTGTAAAAGTAAGAGAATATTTTTCCTTCATAAATTAAATAGATTTTTGAGATTGCAACACAGCTTTGGCAGAGGTCTCAAATCCAATTAAATTTCTTAGTATGAGTGTAACTATAAAAACTCTGTGGAGATGCTAGCTACATCTCTGAAACCAAAAGGAAATATTTTTTTTCTGCATATGGTACTTTAATATTCACAAAATAGAAAAATATAAAACCATCTGTCCCATTTTCCTAGCCTCACCATTTTCCTAGCTCTGCTTGATGCAAATAAAATAATATTGCTTCAAGCAACCTAAAAGTAAAAATATTGCTCAAATTATTAATCCAGAAATCTCTGCTTTTTAGTAGTCAGGCAAATGAAGCTAGGAGAATACTCACTTGTTACTTACTGAAAGCAAAATATTGCAAAGAGACAACACATTCAGAAAATTTCACTGTACTTCCAAATCTGCCTCAAGAGCTACAGATAGAATAAGCTCTGATGAAGATGGCAGAAATGTAGTCACAACTCAAACTATTACTGTACACTAACTAATGGATTAATAAAAAAATTGAGTTCTTTGCATCAGGCTGTTGTGAATCTCTTTAAATACACAGGTAAATGCTTATTTTATCAGTGGAGATACTGTAAATATTTAGTAGAGGCGCTACCTATGCTAAACTAAGCCCAGAAATAAATAACACCTTCTTGATAGATCTGAAAAAGTCCTTTCTCTTCCAATGTTTCCAAGAATATCACCTAACTACCTATTCAGAAAAAAAAAGAAAAAAAGAAAAAAAGAAAAAGGCAAGATGTAAAAGAGCTATTCAAGCAGAAGTCTGGGGAGTGCAATGCCAGTGTAGTACAGCTGTTCTGGGAAAAAGTGAATTCGTTCGGGGCTTCCCTCAGTCTTTGGTACATGTCCAATTTCACAGCAAAATAAAAGAGCACTACTAGAACTAGGTGATACAACCAATCCCTTCCCTTTTGATCAGTCATTATAAAGGAATTATCATCAGTTGTAATACACTAAGAGGATTCTGTTGAATTATTCCTTAATGGTTTTAAAAATCACCAAGAAGATAAGTAAGATCAGTAATGAGAGGTCCATTTGTACTGCTAAATATGGAGACAGATGACTGCATTCATAAGGACTAATATTTAGTAGACTAATTGATTTCAGTCCCATTAGCAGTAGTAGCCTTCAGGTTTCAGAATGAACATCACAAATCTGCCATGGGTGTCTGTGCAGATGCAACAGAAGTGAGGTGCTATCACTGAGAGATAACAAAAATTGTAGCAATAAGTCACTCACATGTGTACTTCTACTGTCCCTTAGCAATATATTTCATCACGCTCAAAATGTATACCATACAAATTCACATTTAAATATATAAATATAAAAGATGTACAACGTACTAAAAAGGTAAAGGGGAGGATATTTTAATAAAATCTGAAAAAAAATTGATTAAAACTCTGCTTCAACTAATAAACCCACTCAACATCATCTTGCTAATTCCATTTCTTAAAAAAAAATCCCACCCAAGCACTGATAAAACTTGAAAAACTTCCTTTTGTCTGCATTGGAAAGACACCAACAACAAAACATATCTTGTTCTGTTATACTTTCCAAAATATAAATTGCTTACAGCATAGTTGAACAGTTTGATGCTACATTAATACATCTGAATAACTTTTGAATTTACTTTTGAACCATTAGACATCACTCAGCAGTAGAGGCATCTTTCTAAACCTGTTGGACTGCAAGATCTCTAAAAGGGAGAGGATAATGGGAAGGCAGTAAAAAGGAAAGGATGCAGCTCTGAAGACAAAACAAGGCAATACTTGGGATCAACATGGAGCTAATGGAAGCAGTGACAGCTACAGACACTCATTTGGATGGCTTTGGCACTGGCTTCTAACAAAAACAAGCAGACTGCAAGATTTAGCTGAGAGGACTGTTTTCTTTGGGAAGGTCCAAATTCTGTTTAATGTAGGTTCTCTGAAAAAAACCTACACCCTTGGCTCTTGGTGTTCTTTGACTTCGTTCAGTAAGCAAGCTTCCTTGGGTGATGTGGTTTTGTTTTCAGGTAATGATTTACCTTCTATTTAACATACCCTTAGAAAACTAGGCTTCATTATCTTTGAGCATGAAGAAATTAATATGTTTTTAATAGGTATCAAATTCAATCCCAGGGCAACCACTCACCCAATTAATCTCTCTACCCTTTATCATGCAGAATTCTAAGAATATTATGTTCAAGTGCACTGATGCCCACATAAAAGTGAATGGGTTTTCATTGAAAATTACACAACCCTTGAAGAAATTGATTCTCTCTCAAAATTCTAATAATTTATAATTTAAATATATTTTGAAACACTATTGAAAAAATAATTTGTGGTTTTTTTAATTAATACTGTATTTTAGAGCCTTTTGGACCTCTAAGCTGAAATGAGAAAACATAACCAGTAAATATACAATGAACTTTTTAAGTATCAGACAGTTTAAGGAAATTTTCATTTACAGCAAATGCTATAGTTCTTTTTAAAAATATGACTAGTTTAAACCTTCTTAACTACTAATTCAGCAAAGTAAAAAATACAAATCCAAAAAATCATTAAAAAAGCCATAAAGTTGCTATTACATTTCCATTAGCAAAAGTTTGATCTAAGCCATTTCCATGAGTAATCAAAAAATTGGGTACAGTATACCACTTCCCTGAATAACTCCATTAAAAAAACAATATAAAACACAGCTGAATTAAAGTCTATTTAAAGTTGCTTGCAGTTGAGAGGTGGAATGACCCAATGGAAACCCTGTTTGGAGATATCATAGGTCACCTAAGGTACTATTGGTTTTTTCACATAAACAAAGAAACTCCAACACTTTAGACCTTTGAAGAGGGAACGGCATGCAGTCAAATATTAAACAAGAGATGATCATTATAGATCATGACTCAGTGTTTAAAATTATCATCATTAAACAGCAAATCCACAATGAAATCTTAGGAAAAAAAAAAAAAAATTTGCCACATACTGAGACATCTCTTTTATATCCAAATGAATTATCTATGGGGAAAAATCTTATTATTCTGTCCTGAAAAGGAGATGATGGTGCTGTTGAGCTTGTAAAGTCTGTGAGACTTGTAGTGTTTAAAACCATCTAATGCATTTGTAATCCTTTGGGAACAAAGAGAATGTTGAAGAATACTTTTTTTATATGTGTGTGAGAACCTACGGTGAAAAATTAATCTAAACATTCTATTTAAATGCAATGCATTTAATGTTTAAATTTACTCATTTAAATGTACTTTTTGTGGGTTTTTTTCCATTTTTTGGAGTTAAATATAAACTACACAAAATTTCCTATTCATCCTCTCCTAATATCTTAATGTCCTGTAAACAATGTAGTCCTAGTTTTTTCTTATGAATAAATATGCATTACCTGGCCTAATATATCCTTCTTCCATCCAATGGAATTGAATGGAAGAAGGATATATTAGGCCAGTTAATACTTGTCTGAGAGTTTTGTAAAATCATATGAAAGACAAACTGTACCTGGAAAGATAACAAACATAAATTTAAATCCTAAAGAGTTTTTATTTTTATTTTTCTAGTGGGCTGACTACTAAAAAATCATAAAGCATCACTTCTCCATGGTGTATGACAGTAGTGAGAGATGTTATACTCATAATTGCTTGGCAGAAAGTTTCACAATTAATTAAGTAGTTCAGTATAAATGAACTTTCCATTTTATCACATTAGCCTTAATTTGGATTTGTCAGTAGAGAATACAGTTCTGATTTAAAGTTCTAAGGTTTTATTTGAACTATTATGGATTCTTTCTTCAATTTCTGTCTTATAGATTACAGACTGTTTTATTTTTAGTGAGACAAAACAGTCTTTGTGTCATCATGAATTCATTTCCTACATCTGTTGAAGCGTCATTTTCCCTGATGAGAGGAGCTGGAAGTCACACAAAGTTCAAACTGCCTTCTGGGCCAGAACAGATGTTGTAGGGGTGAAATGCACAATGAAAGAGCACCAACACAATCCAGTTTTGTGCAACAAATACTGAATCATAATCAGAAAATCCTCTGTTAAACGTTCTTTTCTATGACACTTGCAGCAGAAAAAGTGAAATAGATAAGCCATTAATATCTGAGCAGAGACAGTAGACAAGTATAAACCAGTCTGCTTGCTACAATTCCATTCAAAAGACTAATCTTAAACAGAAGTTACTCACTACTGTTCCCCAAAAGTCAAGCAAAGTACAGTTTAGAAATAAACACATAAATATTGTAGGTGCTATTGAGATTTTCAGGTAGGTTGATAATGGGAGCTCAATTCTTCAAAACTAAAAGATGGGTAATTGGCTAAAAATGGGTAAATTTTTATATATAGTTTTACAAGCCCAAACATATTTAGATATTTTAAAGAATATGTAAAGAATATTTATGAATATTTAATATTCCATATCATGGCTTAGAAGCTTATAAAAAATCGAGATTAATAGATAGAGAAATGAAAAAAATCAATATGATTTATTCACTTAGAATCTGTGTAAGTGAAAGGCACGATAAACATCGGAGGAGTTTAGCTATAAAGTGTCAGGCATGACATGATGCATATCTTTAATTCTATTTAAATTATTCTAGCTAAATTCAGTACAGCTTTTTATTATGCGTGGGAAGAACAGTGAAGTTTAAAATTCATTTATTAACAGAATATTAAGATATTTTAACTGCAGATCAACATACTGGGGAGCCTTCATCATGTATTGGTCTCAAACACATATAGATACATATGTGGAGAAAAGAATAATATAGAATTGGATGATCAAAGTACTATAGAATTCTATTTATCAAGGATGAACATCACTTTAAAATAATGCTTAATCTGATTTTGTTTTAAAGCAATAAACAGAAATAAAAATATTTGATGGGCAAATGAATATTAAGGAACATGCTTCCCAAACTGAAAATTATTAAGTTGAGGAATTCCTAATTTCATAATATCTCCTACACACAAGGTTAATCTTATCAAAACCAACAAGTGCCTCAATAAAGATACACCTGAAAAGCAAGGACCTCAATCTTCAAAGTAACAGTTTTTTAGTAATAGTAACCTAGACATGTAGAAAAAGTGGGAGGTTGGGCATGTACATTGTGGGTTGGGTTTATTTTTTTAATATTAAATTTCTTTTCCGAGCAAAAGGCTGTCGGAAAAGAGGCAATGGCCTCAAGTTGCACCATGGGAGGTTTTGACTGGATATCAAAAAAAATTCCTTCACTGAAAGGGTTGTTGAGCACAGCAAAACACTGCCCAGGGAAATGGTGGAGTCACCTTCCCAGGAAGTATTGAAAAGTGGAGCTGCAGAGATAAGGGACATGGCTTAGTGCTAGGCTTGCCAGTGTTCAGTTAAAATGGTTGGACTCAATGATCTTACAGTCTTTTCCAACCCAAATGTTTCTATGGTGTTTTGGTTTGCGTGTGTTTGGGGTTTTTTTTTTTTTTTTCTTGCTTGCTTTTGTTTTATTTTGTTTTCTTTTTAATGTAGTTTCAATTGGATTTACTATAATTTCCAAATGACAAGTAGCAATGTGCACCAACAAAAATACAAGAATCTCTTTTTAAACATAGTAAAACATTTTTTTACTTGGTGGTCAAACACAGGAACTGGTTGCCTAGAGAGGCTGGTGGTTCTCCATCCTTGGAGATACTAAAAACCTGACTGGGCACAGCCCTGAGCAATCTGTTGCTGACCTTGCTCTGAGAAGGGATTTGGACCAGGGTTTTTTCCTGCCTTCCTGCCTCCACTGGTCTATGTCTATGTGTGTCTATGTGATCTTCAGAACATGAAAATCTAACTTGTTTCTCCTTGCTCCACTGGGCAGCCTTTCATTATAGAACAGTAAATCAGACACAGTACAGAGAAAAAAAAAATTACCTGAGGGTCACATTTGTCAAAACCTGCAAACTTGAAGGTAAAGCCACAAACCTTAGAAATGTTTCTGAAAAGAAGCACTCATGCCAAAAGTGTGTCTCATATTTCCCATTATATTCCATTTTGGTTTTTCTGAGGAAGAAGCTTTTTAAAACAGCATTTCTTCATTGTTGCTGGGTATTCAGCACAAGTTTGATAATGTGCCAAGACTGTAATTGAACATGGACACCCTCATTGAAAGGTACATATGGGCTGCCCGGGGACCAGCAGCAGAAAACATGATACTGAGAAAAGGGAAAAAAAAAAAAAAACCAACAAGTGGAATCACTGCTAAAATTCCTCCTTCAAAATCAGCTAAAAGCCCAAGTGGTCCTTCAAATTGCAGAGGGGTATTGGATTGAGCCAGCTTTCATCTAACTGCTTGGCATTTATAACCTAAATCCAAAGAACATGCTTCTCAAACTTCAGGCCAAAAGCTGTCTGCAAAGTTTCTGTTGAATGCTAAACACATTAACCCTCCCAAAATAACTAATACAACAATAACTGATAGAAGTAATACAACATAAATGTGTCTTAGAAGGAGCCAAGAGCCATTCTTAAGCAGTACATAATCCATTCTCACAAAAATGTCTGTTTCAAGCACATTTCTACAAAAGAGATGTGTGATATTTATTTCTAATGTGATGTATTTATTAAGGGATTTCTCTGGGAAAAAAATGTAGTTGCTTAAAAATAGTACTGTAATAAAGACAGGGCAAGAAATCATGTCATATAATTATGAATCAACATATCCTGATTGATTTAAAAACAAGAGTTCTTTGCAAAAAAGGTGTAATGAATCCTTTTTCCTCAGTTCTCACTAGAAAAATGTTACAATTAGCCTTAGAGTCCAGAAGTTATAAGGTGAGATTGAAAAAAAACCAAGAAGAAGTTGTCCAGGTACAGCAGCCATTGCACTTGCACGGTAACTGTTACTAAAAACACAGTAGTCTCTATGAAATGTACACATCGGAAACAACTTAAAGAAGAACAATATGCAAGCTAAAGTCAGCAGCAGAACGAGCAGTATTTAGGTCATGGCATTTTGAATAAAAAACACATTGACTAATCAATGTCTCTGTAGCCAAAAAGAGAGGATTTTAATTCTGATTGAAAGAATTGTGAAACAAAAACTCTACTGGCCTACCTTGCAGGTTTGTCTTTTTTCCTGTAAAAAAGATGACACGTGCAAAAATTACTTGTTTCTGAGAAAGGACTTTTCTAGTAAAAATATGCCTCAAAGGTTTCAGTCTCTGACAGGAGTTGTCATTAATGTAAATGTAACCATGCATTCTATTTCTCGGAAGAGTATAATGAAATCAGAGTATCAATTTCAACCACACATAACCTCACATTTTTAATTGTAGGAGTTCACAGGGACTGTGGAAATGTGACCCAAGGATGACTGTTCGACATCTCAAGAAAATGAGCTAGTGGCTTTTGAGGACAGACATCATCAGGGCATGGAGAAACAGCTACAAGGACATCCTGCTGCCAGACATGTACATGTAAGCAGTGTCTAAATTCAGATTTAAGAACGTGCAGAATTTCTTTTGGAAGCAGTAACTTTGTCTACATGGTCCTTTTAAAAGGTAGGTAGTTCTTGAGACATTCCAAATTGGCTGGAATATGAATTTACGGACACATCTTTTCACCCAGGGAGGTTAATTTTGAGCCATGTTTTTTTATTTCCTCTTCCTTCCATCACATCCTTGAAAAACTTGAACCTGCATTTTGAAATGCAAGGGTCCACAATCAGGTTTTCCATTATTACTAATCCAAACTCAAAAATATTATCAGCTTGGGGTGATCCTTAAATCAGAAATATTACCCACATCAGCTATGTCTTTATGAAAATTTTGCTTAGAAGAGAGGTAAGCACAGAATTACTCATTTTGATAAATGCCCTCTTCTGCCTTTATTTTCTTTTCCTTTCTGCTTCTGGAACTTAAAAATAAAGCAATTAAAAACATAGAGTGCATAACTTAGACAATCTTATTCAAAAACATCTTGAAATATAATTAGTTGTATAAATATATTTTATCTTTCATCAAAACCTTTTTAAAATATTACCATATTTCTAAGAAACCCAAACATGAAATTATTGTTGTATGAATTTTTAATCTTTCATAGCTTAAAATAGAATAATATTGTCAGTGATGTGTTTGTTCTTGTTATATTCCCTGCTGAAAACCCATTTAAACAAATTTTAAAAAGTCATAAATCACATAAATAATGCTAAAAATGCCCAAGGACAGAAAGATATTCAACATTCAATAAAAATGAAAATATTTTAGAAAAAATATTCCTTCAGCACAAAGTATTACTCTGAATGGCCAAAACCTGAAGAAATATGAAATTTGGTTGAATAAATATCTGTTTAATAAAAGGCTTAGGCATCATTATTACAGAAGTGTGACTGTTGAGGATATCAGAGCTGATGTGTGCAGAATGCGCTTGTGTTCACAGGTGCAAGCATCACAGTCCATTGCAAAGATGAAAGACTTTCATGCACACAACTTCAATAATTAGGAATGCTCCCAATCCACTTTAACCAAACAGCTTAACACTGCATGAAGCACGTTTAATTTTTCAAGAACTTTTCTAGCAGCCTTAGCATATAGAGCAATACATTAAAAAGATAGTTAAATTATATACAAGAAAGGATAATCTATTCACGGAAATTATTCAATTAGCTTACAGGTAACTATTATTATTCAGCACAAAGATGGTCATTTAAATCAAGTCCCAGGCTAAATTTGGGATGAGTTAATTGAACTATGAAGTTTGACATTTTCTTTATATCTCTGAAAAACTGACATAAAATCATACAATTATTTAGGATGGAGGTGACCTCTAAACGTTATATTACCCAGCCTTCAGATCATAGCAAGAATTACCTTAAAACTTAGATTAGATACTTTGGTCAAACAAAAAAAAAACATTCTCTTTCACATCTGAGTTCATTTAGAACCTTAGATTAGAAGCTGAAATGATTAGAGATGAAATTCTAAAGACTTAAAGGCTTTCCCTCATTATGTCAATTGATTTAGAACTTGCTGAAAGTATTTGATCATTAGCTACAATAAAATTTAATTTAATTGTAAAATTATGGCATAAAAAGAAGCAATTTAGAAAAAAATTAAATTGCATAAAAGATAATTTTCTAATTTATTTTAAATATGTTTAACAGCAAAATAATTATTTGTGATGGCATCTGGGCAGGTACTTTGAGTGAATTCTTATCCAGCTTTCTAGCCAATATTGAGGAGGGCATAACTGTAGTGTTGTGTCAAATTTTGGCCCCTAGTTAAGAGGTAGAATCTGGAAGAGTCCAGCAAATGGCTAGGATCTTAGAGAAAATGTCTTATGAAAAAATTATGTCAGAAACGGGCTTGTTTATTCTGGGAAATAGAAGGCAGAGCACCAAGCTATTAACTGCCTACAACTTATTTAAGCAGAGTTAAAAATATGTCAGAGCCAAACTCTTCTCAGCATGAATGTCATGACAACTCAAGGCCATGATCCAGAGGAATGTTTGTGACACTCTTACTGTAAAGAGGAGATTGGAAGAGATGGGCCACAAAGATGCTCTCAAATCAAAATCCTGTCATCTTTTGGTTGTGAGAGGAAACATCATGAACATTAGGGGACAGGAAATTAAATTAAATTACTTGTTCCCTGTCACAGTAAAGAACGGGCACAAATAATCCAGTTAAAAATCTGAGGAAACAATAGCTCAGAGTAAACCTCTCATGAGAAATAGAGAAAGAAACAGACTGATTTAACAAGTTAATCAAATGTGAAATTATCTCTGAGAAACTAAGAAGAGTCTATCACATCCGAATACACAAAAAAGCTTATGCTAAGCTACAACTGTTATGTACAGGCATTGTACAGCTAAGAAAAAAAAGTGGTTTTATTTAATGTTTGTATCATAAATAGAGGTAGTGTCTGTATAAGATAGTTCACCAAAAGGAACCAAGTTTGCAATTCGAATATCATGTAATAAAAACAACAGATGGAGCCCTACTCATCAGAATACCCTCACTGACTGACCTCAGGCAGCTTAGTCCTGGCCAAGAAGAACAAAGACAGCATTTGAAGGATACTTTTCCTATAAAACTATTGTGAATAAGAGGCCACATCTTTAGCTGATGCAAATAAGTATTTTAACATTAATGAGAAACCTCCTTGGAAATTACATAATAAATATTTAAAATGCAAACAAGAAGATTAAATTTCTAATTATGCTGTTTCCCTGTTGTCATAAAACGAAGTAGTTGAAGTGCAAAGCACATGATAAAGCTTTTGATCTTTGGATAAATGTCACAAACATTTCTTACACATAAAGTACTCTACTACAGCAAAGAAAGGTTTTATTTCATATGTGAGGTTTTTCTCCCATATATGTTATGGTCTTTCAAAATCTATGGAATCAAAAGGAACCACCAAACTTAAGAGTTTGATCTGACACTAAAACTTAATATTGGAAAATACAAGTCCTACTGTTAAGTATCCATTCCGGTAATATTCAAAGGCTTAAAATGAAATTATTTGGCAGCTACTTGAAAGGTACTTTATTCATTATTCCTCATGACCTTCTTGAAAATGAGATTCTAGATGTCTAAAAATTATATTCAAGGTAACTGTTTGTTTGGGTATGAAACAAATATACTTTTTTGTACCAAATCACATTTGAATGTTTATTTAGAGATTCAGTTCATTTAAAATACAGAATATAGAGAAGTTTTAAAAATTCATTAGACCTGCTAGAAGACAGATCTTACTTGACTTTGGGAAGCAATTTAGATGCCTAATAAGTTGCTTCATCAACTTTTTTAGCTATTGAAGCATTACTGCTGTCTTTAAAATCAGCAACTACAATAATACTTCATTTAGGAAAACAGAACAGCTACCCAAGAAACAGACACCAAAAAACATAAAAGAAATCGGTTGCAACATTTTGCCACTGTTTAACTGAACCTTCAATAGATATTTCACAGAAAATACTCAACATGAATTTTGTTTACTTGTTAAAACTAAGTAAAATTTGGCAGAATTCCTCCCTATATCTTAAGCAAGATTTCTGCTGATGTGCCTTTGATACATGCAGCTAAGATGCCACTAGAAAACCTGGGAACTGCTAAATGGTTAAAGAGCTGCTAAAATATCACAGAATCACAGAAGGGACTGTGCTGGAAGGTGCCATAAAGACCACCTAGTTCCAACTCTCCTGCCATGGGCAGGGACACCTTCCACTAGACCAGGCTGCTCAAAGCCCCATCCAACCTGGCCTCGATGTATGTTCTGGAACTGTCATCCTGATTCTGGTCCCTATGATTACGTGACTCCTCCTGGGTTCCAATGTTAACAGCATCATTTATAACGTGTGAGAATACTCACACCAGTTTATATATTGAATTGCCTTTCAGAAAAAAGCCAATCATCTCTGTGTTTTAAGAAATGGATGACTTGGCCCCACTTGTGAGGATGTTAATTACAATTATTAAAATATAATTTTCAATGTTCCAATGATACCTTTCATCAAAGGATCCAGAAGTTGTGCTAGAAATTACATAACCCATGGACATGATAGGCCTTGAAGAAGATGTAGAATCAAGACAACTTCAAGCTCCTCAGCAACTACATTTTCAGTTTAGTTTTGGCTAAACAGAGCAGTCCAATGGAAAACCTTTTAGCTTTTGTTCCAAATATCTTCACTGAAGAAATATACTTGAAAAGAGATAAATGTTTTCAAAGTTTTATGTGACTTTTATGGAAAGGAGATGAAACTTCAAAACTTAAATACTAAAAATAGGCAAAGACTTGACAATATATATCACAAGGTATTGAAATTATTACAGATCATGAAAAAACATTTTAAAATCTAGTTAAACTATCTGAAAGGAGCCACTGCCTATTGAGGTATTATAAAAAACTTAAAATATTGCTGTTAATACAGTGAAAGTATTCTTTCACTTGTGCAAAAAAGTCAGAGCAGCCTCATGAGACCTGTCTGGATTATAAAAACTTATAAAGTCTCTGGCATAAATATTCTTTCTGTTTCAAAAAATTAAAAGTTCAAGGAAATGCTTATAAATAAGTGACACTGCCAGAGATCATAGGAAATCAGACTGGCTTTTCAAGCTCTTTTTTTTAACCCTTAAGCTCTTTGATCTTTAAATGCTATTGTATGGGTACTAGCAAGTTCCCATCTTTAATTATCTTGATTTAGGAAACTAATTTTCTCTCAAAGGATTCATTTGAAAAACCTTCTAATTGAGAACCAACAGGGTTGCAATTACTATGAAATTAGTCAGACAAATGTATAAACAATCTAATGTACCAGACAATCCTAAGTTTTTAAAAATCAATCCTTTCATGACACTATATACATATTTATTAAGGCTGCCATAATCCCCAATTAAATCTTTTATGGGTCAAGTTATAGCTGGCTTAGAGATTCTTAGTACTTTCTGCATGTAAGCCTAAAGTAAACTCTAAAGTTCAGACTAAAACCCATATGACAGGTCAGGTTAGAAGTCTGACTAGCCAATACTGCAGCAGAATGCAAGGAAATTGCACTTCTTTGCTTCTTTGTTGATTTTTTTTCTTCTTCCACTCCAAATGCTGGCACTTTGGCACCCAAAGATCTGTTTGAAGCATCGAGTTCTAAAATCCCCCGTAACCTCATGGAATCATGGAATGGCCGGTGTTGGAAAAAACCTCAAAGATTTTCTCTGTCCAACCCTCAGTCTTGGGAAGAGACACCTTCCACCAGTCCAGGTTGCTCAGAGCCCCATCTGACCTGGCCTTGGACACTTCCAGGAATGGGGCATCCACAGTTTTTTGGCCAACCTGCTCCTTTGCCTCACCACCCTCATAGGGAAGAATTTCTTTTTAACATCTAATCTAAACCTCCTCTCTGATAGTTTGAAGCCATTCCTCCCTGTCCTGCCACTCCAGGCCTTTGTAAACAGTCTCTCTCCATTTCTCCTGTGGGCTCCCTTTAGGTACTGGCTGAAAAAAGGTCACCCCAAAACCTTCTCCTTTCCAGGCTGAACAATCCCAGTTCTCTGAGCCTTTCCTCCCAGCAGAGCTGCTCCATCCCCTGATCCCCTCGGTGCCTCCTCTGGCCTGGCTCCAGCAGGTCCCTGTCCTTGCTGTGCTGGGAGCCCAGAGCTGGATGCAGCCCTGCAGGGGGGGTCTCAGCAGAGGGGGCAGAGGGGCAGAATCCCCTCCCTTGAATTGTTTGCCACATTGCTTTGGGGCCCAGGACATTGCTGCAGCATCTCCATTATCATCTAAGTCTGTAAGATTTCTGGCTTCATCAACAGATTATTTAATTTTACTTATCCAGAGAGGAAGTTGGTTTCTTTAGATGGTGCCAGATTCTTCCACTGTGCATTTTTTCATTGTCCTATTCTGACTGTCACCCTGTGAATACTGATTTCTTATTCCCTTCCTCCATTATCTCCTGATTTTATAGAATTCTACAATCAGTCTTTTCTCTATCTGCAGCACAAGGCTCAGTGAAATTATTATAATTCATTAGGGCCTCCCAACTGACAAACCATTTGGCAGAACTTTAGAAGGTGAAATTCCCAGGTATGCTTGATAACTACACTTTTAAAGATAAAATCTCATAGCTAACTGTGACTTTTTTTTGCTTTTTGTCACTTTGTAGCAGACAAAGAATAAAGAAAATCTGTATTTGCTATAAAGAAACAGAATTCCCTGCAATTAATTACAGAATTATTACAAAATAAATAAGAATTGTATTTCTACCCACTAAAAGTCTCCAAACTCAGTCTGTATTGAATAATGCTGTGCTGATTGCTGAATAGAATTATGAAAAAAAATATTAATTTAATTTCTTACATATTGTGATGTAACATTAAGAAAAACAAACAAAAAACAAAAACCAACCTAAATCTTCAGCTCTAGACTTTTTTGAATTATAGTTCCCCAAGGATAAACCTCGTGGGCTCACACTTAGACTACCCAATATTGTTAGTTTCTCAGAGTTTTTTCCATGTTTCTAGAAAATGCAGTAAGTTACAATATTTTAAATAAAAACCCACCGGGAAATGTGTTACTTACGAAGGTCTATTCTTTAAATTGCAAAATAACCAATGATTCATGGCTGGTTTGTTTCTAAGAGACACACTTTATTAGAAACCAAATAAAAAAATCTGAAAAAATCATGTGATGATAACCACAGATATAAAAATTTTAAATTTACATATATATGGATAACATCCTGTAGACTACATATGGCTGTAAATTATAAATAATAATATAAATATAATTGCTTTATCTTCAATGACTTATGCAAATATCTCTAACAAGTACTCTCAGTAGTATTGTTGCTTCTCTTTCCTGAAATGCTTTACCCTACCTTATTTCAGTAAAAGGAGCAGCACAAAGCAGGAACAGTGATTTCAGTGGTGGGGATAGATAATGCTGAATTAATTCAATTATGAAACTTTTTCAGGTTATACATTACAACTTGCTTCCAAATGAACAGAAATTTGTCTTTGGTTCAAGCCATAATAGAACTTAAACTAACTTATTTATTCCACCACTGTCAGTTCCACTTCTTCTTCCTATGATTCTACTGAATCATTTTGATCTAGAATAAATAGCCCTCTAAGGAAATCTGGGATAAAACTAGATACGAGATTTTTAAAGGACTTTCTATACCATCCAAAATTATGAATGTGAAGGACTAATTGATAGGAAAAATAAATCAAAATCAAAAGCTGGGCTAGTGACAAATCATAAGGCAATAGCTCATTTTTCACAGATATTACCCACCACCTCGCCAGAACATAAGCCTCTAACATATTATCCCTATGCTTTTCTCACATCCCTTAACTAAACCCTCTTTGTTTGAGAAAGAGGTGACTATCCTGCTGCATGTTTCCAAGAAATCCAACTATCTTTCTCTGATATTTTGTAGCACCTGGAAGTGTTCAAGGCCAGGTTGGATGGGGCTCTGATCAGCCTGGTCTAGTGAAAAATGTTGGAATGAGATGTAACTGTTAGGTCCATTCCAGCCCGGGCTATTTTATGAGTCTTGTTTTAGTGTCAGGTCTGACTGAAATTAGAATTCTGTACTTATTAAGAAAAATAACAGAAAAAAAGTAGTTGAATGAGCCTCAGTTTCTAGGTGTGCAATTTCATGCAATTCAATTATATTTAAACAGTTTTTTCAGCCACTTAAAATATAAAGACATAATGGTGGCAAAGAAACCTCTCACAATAATAGCTATACAACATAACAGTATTGTTGTTGTTGTTGTTGTTATTTGTTCTGCCCTTAAGAGAACCTACTTGGAGTACTGCATCCAGGTCTGGAGTGCTTAGTGCAAGATGGAGGTAGGTATGGATAAGAAAACAAAAAAAAAATTCAATATGTACTCAAGACTGAGAAGAAAGAAAAGCATGTTCTCCAAAAGTTCCTTTTGAAATAGTAGGATGAACCCACGCCCTGCAGGCATTGAATTCCTCCTGGCAAAAACCTGGAGATGCTGGTGACTTCACAGACACTCTCACCTCCCCTTCCTGAGTACAGGACTTGTAAGCCTTAGGAGCTAGGTAGAAAACCATTAAAAAATTATTAACACCAGGAAGATTTTTTTTTTTTAATATAATAACTTTGAGGGGTTTCTTCTATTCATTAGACCTAATAGGCAGTTTAAATTCAGTGATACTAACAATAAACTTTAGAGTCATTTATATGTTATGCTCTCTTTTGCCCATAACAAGATTTTGAGCCTCAGCACTCCAAGGGATTTGAAAATGGACCTCTCATTTTTATGGCAGCATCTCTACCTGAAAGCTACAGGGCAGTTTGTAGTGGAGTGCACTCAGTTTCTCCCCAGAGGATATTTGCTTTGCATAAATATTTAAGCATATACTGAACAGGAAGTAAAAGCCAGGTGTTCTCTCTTTTACATGAGCATTTTAATACACTGCAGAGCCATTCTCAGCTCCAGGCTGAAATTTGTAAGCAGAATCCATCTCTCTGTATATGGTTACTTTGGTCCGATAGGATATGACATCCTGTTACAACTTCAAAAAAAGGTAGTGTTTCATTTTTCACTCTGAATATTTTCATCTATCAAAGAGAAGAAATACTACAAAAGAATTTTACAAAAATCTTCATTAAAATCAGTATCCTAGCACACCTTTTATATAATTCTTGAGAAGGAAATAAGTCAGGCAGGATGAGATATGAGAGATAGGGGAATGAATTATTCCTTTATGGAATAGAAATAGCAATAACTTTGTTGTATGATTCTGTAAGGGTTAAACCTTTCTATGCTGCAGCAAATTGAACATATTTCTTTCGCTGATATAATTAGTATTTTGACTTACTCATTTTATGGAACTTTATTTTATGAGGCCAGTGGCCAGACACTTTATTGCTCTGAGATCAGTGCTGTGTGTTTTTGCACAACAGCTCTTTCTGAGCACCTCCCTCTGACAAGAGGAGGGGAACTAATTCTCATTGCTGTGTGAAAAAGCACTGAAACCAGGTTAGGACCTGAGGGTTATATGATCCAGCAAACCTCCCCAAAAATGCAGCAGAATCAGAGACAGAAAAAATCTGAGACAGAAAAAACCCCCAAAACTTGGAATATTTGCAGACAAAATCTAACTTACTTTCTCCTTTTTTGATAATCTCTATTACTTAATATAGCAAAAGAGATGAACTATAAAAAAACCCAACAAACTTAGTTTGAATTTTAAAAAGTACTTGGATCGCTATTAGTTAACGAAAACAAAACCTGAAGACCACAATTATTTAATTCATAGTAGTATAGTAGTATTGTTGTAGTGCTCTATAAACACTGTGGGTATTAACTACCATATTTAAATTACTCTTTTTAGGCAGTATTGCACATGAAATATTGACTGCAGAGGGAATAAACACTCTTGGAGACAATGCATTGTATCCTAAAACAAATATCTAAAAGGCATCAGCTGATTAACAACTTCCTAGTGCCCTTTCCAATTTTTTTTAATTAGTTGCAAAAGGAACTTAACATGAATAGGCTAATATCTCCTTAGAAACATTATATCAAGATACTTGATATATATTTGAAATTTCTACTTTAAAATATATCTCATATATATTGTGTATGTGTGTGTGTATTTGACTTGAATTTCAAATATACATTGATAATAGACATGTATTTGATATATCATTCTGAGATAACTTGAAAGGTTTGAATTTATGGAAATTCTGAATATCCAAAATTTGGAAATGTTTCTTTATATTTTGATGAAACATGCAAAATCCTTTGTTGGATTAGAAAATAAAGTTCAATTCACCACTGAATATATTAGAAATCAAATGATATTTTATATGTGCCCATATTAATATTTTTCTTGCTTTGGCATTTCAATCTCTCACATGTTACATGTTGCCTGGCTATCTTCTTTACCATTTCATTATTACAGTCCTCTTTTCTAAAATTACTTTGGCCCAATACTTAGCTTTTGGCACATGTTCATGGGTAGGGAGCAGCAAAATCTGGAATATTTCTGCTACATAACAAGTTGTACCTTTATATGTAACTTAGTTCCAGTTACATATATCCAATACTGAGTTCCTCACATCTTCTCTGCCATATGGTTTACAAAAAGGGTAAGGTTCAGCAGCTTAAGCAAGAGAGGCCAACACTTGGAATATTAAAACTTCCCATTCAATCCATTCTAAGGAAAAAATCATATTCAGAACAAAAAAAATTTTTGCTATATACAAAGCCAGAAACCCAGGAGTCCTTATCTAATGTGATACATGAGAATTAAAACTTGGGATAGCATAAAATAAAATTGTTTTCTAAAGTACAAAGATTATCTTAGATTTTTAAACATACTTTATTTTTTAATGAATATTTTCTTTGCCTACTGAACTCACAGATTAACAAATAATCTCTAGTTTACTAAGCTGACTTAATCCATTATGATAGGCCACCATTTTTTTTTTTTTCCAGATCATTGCCAGAGGAAATACAGGAGAGCTAAATGTTTTTTTTCCAAATTTGGATATATTATGTGTTAACTGTTGACATTAAGTATTTGTCTGTATATGTGTATAAATATACAGATGTACATACATACATAAACACATACATACATATATATATATATATATATACAAACATATAGACTATTTTAAAATATTGTCTTTTCCAAGAATAATGTTACTTATAGCAATGACTAGGAGTTAAACTTCAGCTTCCCTCCCAACTCAACAGAAAACTGATTCAAGGAAGTCACGATGGAAAATATTTTCACAAATGGCTTATTGTTGGTTGTGCCAACAATCTGAGTTAAGAAGCTAAAGGGAGGGAGAAGAGAGAAGGGAATACAGACATGTACAAAGCCTTAAAGATGTTTCTGTGACAAATATATGAACAAACTTATATGTGAAACTGTCCCTGAAAAATATCTATCAGGAAAAAAAAAAAAAGCTTATGGGAGAGATAAAAAAAACATTCCTTGCCTAAATCAGAGAACACAACATTACCATTTAACACCCATAAGCTTCTCCTCCTGGGACTGGCTACCAATCCCTACAAGGAGTTTGAGCTCTGCACAGGTTAGTGTTAACATGGCTCACACACATCATGTGTTGCTCCTGTGAGCAGAAAATGCATCTTCCACACTCTTCTCTACCCTACAGAGGTCATTCAACTGTAAAATCCCTTCAGTATTATCAGATTAGCTTGAAAAATATATTCCAGGCAAAGAACGCCATGATAAAACTGAATATTAATTGATCCAGGATATAAATAAAACTACTTTGGTGTTCAGTTATAAACACATATTGACATCATTTATTTGAAATAAGCATAATGAAAACAAAAACACATAAATATAAATTCATCTAAACTAATTTAAGGAGGTATCACATGAGGGAAAGATGTGGTTTTGATATTAAACAAACAAGTTATTACTTCCAGATTATTGTAGTAAAATATAGCCAAGAATAATTGAATTTCCTTGAATCCTAATTTTATACAGAAATAGTTTACTAAAATGACTGCAATTTATTTTTATTTCATATTTAACCTTCTGAAAAAATCCATCATAAATAGAACAGCTAGTTTTCTGACTTCACATAGTATCACCCACTTGAACTAGTGTCAGGTGCACATTTTTAATTACATAGATTGTCATTAGTCATATGTTAAGCATCGACTAGTAAAACCTAGATAAGGACTAAGCAGAAATAATATCCAAAGTAAATGTCCTGAGAAAAAACACATGTTTAACCAACCTTGGTTATCTGCACAAAAAGGCTGAACTGAAAGTGAAGTGACTGAACTGAAAAGTGTTATTTTCCATTCCATTTCCATTATATATTTATCATATCAAGAAAAACCCCTTTTTTTCACCATAAAGTACATTCTGGGAGAAAATACAATATGTACTTTCCTGATTATGACATTTTAGTAGAGCACCAGTACTTTAGAAAAAGTAGCATAAACCAGAAGACTCATCTCATTAAGCCAATTCATTTTTCCTTTACAACACAAACCAAGATATTTAATCTGTATTTATGCAGACTAAAACAGGCTTGGAGACTGGATGTTCAAAGAACTGAAACTGTTTGCACAGTTTAGATTTGAAAGCCATCACTAGTATCAGAAAATGAAAAAGCCAAATCAGATTCTGAAAACTGATTATCATTTTGGACTTTTGTAGGAGTATATGCAAAGCAATTGGCACCAAAATATTTTTCTACAAAAGACAAAACAAAACAAACAAAAAACAAAACAAAACAAACAAAACCAATACAAAACAAACAAACCCCCAAAACATAGGAAACCCAGAGAAATATAATGCTAGGTAAGTTCAATGTGCCAGTCATTGCATAAAACAATAACAGAAAATTTCAAATTAGAGGATAACTTTGTTGTCCATACTAAAACATTCACTGCAGAATGCTTTGGTAAAACTGGAAATCAAGAATGGTGCCAAGGGATGCTCAACGTAGTTGTCAGAGAGTCTCCTTTTAAGAAGAATGTTAAATAAAAAATACACATAATTCTTGACAGAAAGCTTCACATTAAAATTGCTCATCTAAAAGTTGGAGGAGGGGGGTGAGGGGCTCTAATCCTCTCTCCCTCAAACTGGAAACCCTTGGTACTTTGACTTCGAGGTGATAAACTTCAGTGATATCTTAGAAACTCTCTGGTATTTCTGCATTTTGATTGCCTACAGGTAAGTCTAGATCACAATTACAAAAACAGTGAAGAAGGAATAGTCAGATGGCTTGTTCTGGGTCTTCCTTGCCAAAAGGTATAAGGAGAGATGATAAAAAGTTCCTGGGTTGATTAACCTCTGCACATTTATAAACCTCATGAGACAGGTTTGTGTGTGTGCATTTGCTGTGTGCATCACTGAGCAGTGGAGTTGTTCTGTTGTTTTAATTACTTATGGTCAGCTCATTAAAATAGGTTAGAATGAACTGAAAAAACTTCCTCTGTCCATCTCATCAGCAGAAGTAGAGGGTCTTAGAAAGACTTTGCGAGAGATGGGGTACAAAATGCAAAAGGGGGATGTGCAATGATTGCACAACCTAAAGAATTCAAGCTGCAAGCAGAAAAACATCTCTCTGTAGCATTCCAGTGCTAGAGTGAACATCTATTTTCACTGAAGGGCATCTCTTAACCTTTCATTGAAAGAAAAAAAAAAAAAAAAATAAATACACTCCAGTTTTATTCCAGAATTGATTGAGGATGACAAGGGATTTATTAAATTGGTTGTGGAACACTTGGTGGTACCTTGACAGTTGTCACATGCATTTCTTAGTGGTACCTCCCATCTAGTCCGAACTCCAGAGAAGTGTCCTCACATCCACTATGAATTTGGAGATCTCACAATAAACATTATACAATTAGAGTCTCAGCATAGAGATTACAGCAACTTCTTAGCCTTCACAGGAGCAGCCTTGGAAGCATTTTCAACATTTCAAGAAGGCATGAGAGAAACAACTCAAAAACCAATTCCCTAAATGACACTGAGAGGAGGAAGGATAAACTCAGTATGCATCAAGTGTAGAAACTGGTGACAGATAAATTAATTTCCTGGCTCAGCTAGAATTCTCAAATCACCTTAGGAGAGCTGTAAATAATTTCTACAGTGCCCTTTATCCAGAAAGAACTCAGTATACAGGAAAATAACCAGGAAGTTTGACTTTTTCAAGCTGCTTCTAGAAATAGCATTCATCAAAAAGGGCATTTTCACTGGCACAATTAACTAGAATATAACTGTAAGCAAATCAGTAGTAGACAGATTACCAGAGTCACCGGGTTCTGTTCTGCACAGGATTCCAGCTCTTTTATTGGTAGAAGTCCTCTGGCTGACACTTCAAAAATTTGAAGGCAATCTTTTATTACAAAACCAGAGGTATCTCACTAAGGGCCGATGATGGTTCTTTAACCAAACCAAAAGATAAATTATATTTCTTTTGGTCCTTGAAGTGAATTAGAAAGGTAGAAGGTGTCTGTCATGGTGAGGCAGAGTTACAGAAGCAGCAGGCCCTGTTAAGACAAGAGAAATCCCCACAATTTCTGTTTTAATGAAACCATTATTCAGGAACTCTCTCAGGGGGAAGATATAAAGTAATTAAAGCAATCCAACACTCAAGCCATAGGGTAGAGCACTGAGGAAATCCAGGTTAGAAATTTATCTCAGAAAAGAAAAAATCTTTTCTTTTTCTTTTCTTTTTTTTTTTTTTTTGTGTTAGTGGAAGACACCAGATGGAGGAATCCAGTTCATCAAGCTTCTTGTGCTTCCATTATATGCATTATATGGTTATATTACTGAGAAATCTCCTTTTTTTTTTTTTTTTTTGTTGGTCTCCTGGCTCTTTTGATATATGGTGCTTGTATTATTTGAAACCTGTCACAGTGTCTATCATGATAAAACTTTCAAGGAAAGGTACAAAACCCTGTCTCAGTGCTGAATTCCCTGGGAAAAGAGTTGGAAAGGAATTAATCTCTTCAGCTGCAAAATCCACTTCCAAAAAACTAGCTGCTAATAACTCTGAAGAGGTAATTTATTTTAACATGTCCCACAGCCTGATATTAAAAATAACTGAAATTTCACATTTCTCTCACACAAGTAGCTCAGGAAAACTGAAAGCCTGGAAGATACTTAAATCTAATAGGCTCAGACTCCAAATGTAAGGGATAAGGAACAAAAATAAACATATGTATTGATGGGCAATAGGTTTGTGCATGCAAAGTAGGAATGTACACGTGACTAATTTTTTTTTAAATCTATGTCTCTGAAATATGTATGAAGTGATGTTTCAGATGTGTGTATTTCAGAAGTATACAGAGTTATTCTTCTGGACAAAGGCAAAGAATGGAATATTGTATCAAATAGCAAAGTTTGTAGAGCCTATTTTTAGTGAGCTGTTCTTTTAACGAAGATTGGCTTGTGCACAGGAGAGAGGAAGAAAGAAATTGTGCCATCAGAAGGTTGGGATTTGCTGACATTATATTTTATTACCTTGGGAATGACCATGCTAAAATCTTCACTGACCTTTCTGAGGAAGCATGGATGCCTCCAGAAAGCTGAATGGAATCAGATGATTCTTGTTGGCATCATCCTCACTCCAAGTGACTCCCTAATTGTTACTGCACTTTGCAGTGCAAACACCAAACCCCTAAAGGGGCTCTTCCTTTGTAACAACTTTGGAAGCAGAGCCCAAGTTCTAGCATGCTTGAAATCCCAAACTTTGTTTTGCAATACTCATAATGACAGCAAGGCATGGCTCCAAGAGTTTTAGGAAAAGAAAGGGCAGGATAACACATGGATTAGTCACATCTGTGCATATTTTGGGTTATCTTCAGCAGAGTATAGCTTTAGGTGACATTTACTTATAAATGTGAAACTGCAAATAAACAACTCTGAAACAAAGAACAGCTAAATCTAAATGCTAAAGATAAGAAAAGACATTCAACAACTTAATCTTTCTAATTTCATATTACTGCTGCTCACTGCAACACTGTTCAGAGTTTTTACAGATTTAATTTAGATCATGTTCTTGAATACGTGATGAAAACATAATAGAAAATATTAGATTTTGCTTGTTAATTAAATATTTTTAATTTTGTTTCCTAGAGCAACATGAAAACACACTTATATTCTGCAATCATAAATGTAAAAATGATTGATCACTGTCTCTATAAATTGTGTCTATAAAATCTAAAATTATATTGAGGAATACTTTGAAGGATTGTTTATTAAGTTTCTCTGATTTAACAGGCAAGTTATATCAACTGCTTTTTAATATGTTCACTATATGCAAGCAGCTCTTAAATTTACTGCATTTTTAGCTAGTGAATCAACTGTATCTTCCTACAGAAATGAGACAAAGGCTGCTTCTGGCATTTATTCAGCTTGTTTTTTTTTTCCCTCTTAAATGAAAAATCAATAAACAGGCTCTATATTATTAACAAAGATTCATTTGCCAAATTATTGCCAAACACATACCATTTATCCTGCCTTTGTCCCTAATACATCAGTAAATATTAATATTGAATTTTGGTTCAGATTAAAAAAAATAAATCTGACGATAGTTTCTAATACAAGACAGGATTCTCTCTTGATGAGAAATTCTCTCTTCTCTCCCATTAGAGACATGGGAGAAAGAAAATGAGAAATTATTATTATCAGCTATTTGATTTAGCCATCAAGGATTCTGTGCAAATATGTGTGGAGTGCTATATTTTGTTTCCTTTGAAGTTCATCTGAATATCTTTCCTTCTACTCAAGCCTAATCCCAAGCAGTTTTTCCAGACATCAATTTATTCCACCCATTTATTCTCCTGATGTCAGCATCCACCTCTTCCTCCACTCCTGAACTATGTTTAGATTGCTGTTCAACTGCAGGTTCCTCCCCATCTTTCTCCTGTTAGTCTAACAGCCAAAGCCCTGGCTGCCAATGTTGTTTCTTTTCACTCTCAGCCTAAATTGAGCTTTAGCTTTCCTTTCAGCACCACTGAATAGTCAGGCCATGTTTTAATGTTTCTCTTTTGTAGCTTTTTCATGATGTTTTCTGGTTTTGACCAGTATTTCTGGAGCAATGTAAATAAATTTCTACCACAGCAGCTTCTCCTATCTGGACCCCAGTTTCTCCTCATAGAGCTGAATTCCAACAGCTCACAAAATAATCAGACAGAGAAATTTTTTTGCCCACAAAATATATCCATGTCAAGAACTCCCCTAGAACTATGTATTTCAGGGCCATTTATTCCATGCATTCTGGGGTAATCTAGAAAGCCACATAAACTAATTCTGTTTCTCATTGTTTTCCTCCAGATAGAAATATACAGACACTTATGTGAACCTTGTATGCTACACATTTTCAAAAGTAGTCTGTCCCAAAATGGTTTTGGTACAATAACAAATCACAAAGGAAATGTGTCTGCTTCCATGGATGGTCATTATATTCCTAGGACACGGTGAAAAATACCAATTTTCCTCTACATTATATCATTTTCCTATTAAAAAAAAAAAATTCACAACATCTTTCAATATTTCTCACTCGCTGCACAACAGATAATTTGTTCACAGTGAGGGGCCCAGAACAGGATACAGGATTCAAGGTGTGACCTCACCAGTGCCAAGTACAGGGGGATGTTCACTGCCCTAGTCATGCTGGCCACACTGTTTTTCATAAAAAATAGATGGTTTTGTATTAGTAGTTTGTATATGTGTATTCTGATATAAATATATTAGTACTGAACAGTAAGAAGGATATTTTTAACAGCCTTTCCAGTCTTTTAACTTGTCTTAGTGAATTCACTAATACACAGATCTATGAAATTGTGCAGTTGATAGTGATCAATTAAAACAATGCAGTATTTATATTTTTCTGATGATAAACTCAAATTATATTAAAACAGAGTAGGGACCTGTTCTTAAGACAACTGATTGAATCAGCAAAAAAATGTTACCATGACATTCACTATTCATCACTGGGATCCCCTTCCCACGTGTTGTATGTGGTTTGAAGTTCTATATTGCAAATGACTCATTCAAGTGTGATAGGAGACTTCCACAATCCCTTTCCTCCATTTACATTTAGGTCTGTACCACATGTATAGAACTTAAACATATTTCCCCTTCCTAACCCAAAATATCTCTATTTAATTTTTTAGCTTTAAAAGCTGATACCATAAGTAGAATTTGTCATGAATAAGTGCCTTACTGACAGACTGTCTGAAGGAGTATTCAGGATTTTGGATTAATTAAGTACAGAAGAGTATTTCATCAGCCTGACACTGTGCATATTAGTCCCACATCACCCACTGAGAACAAATTAAATTCATGAACGAGTACCTCTCTACTTTTTTTTTGCTGCAGCACTTCAAGATATTTGAACTTTTTGCAAACTCCCAGGAGATATAACTGAGTAACAAAAGTGGAGAAATTGGAAAGCGTTGTTTGTTGCTTGGTCATGAGCTCATCAAACTTTACTTTCCAGGACTACTACTGGTCTTGTCAGGGCTCTCAGCACAGCAGTGTCAGGCCTTTGAAATGGGAAGGAGCAACAACTCCAGGAATAATGGTTGAGACCTGCAGTGCCACTCTTTACTCCTTTGTGCAGGAACATGCAAAAGCAACCTCCCCCATCTTGTTACAACACAACCAACTCAGCACTGCTATAGAGAAAAACACTAGGAATTTTTCAAAAATATTCAAAAGATAAAGTTAAGTATAAAAAATAAAATAAAATTTAAGACTTGAACATCTATCACTTATCTCAAGGACAGGTTTTCCTTGTGAAATCAAATGCTTCGTGTGTTAATGCATAACTGTTGAACAATACAGGGGCTGTGGAGCTATAAACATTTCAAGCAATGGATGCAATCCAGAACAAATTGAGAACAAGTCCCATTTCCAAAGAACTGATTCCATGACAAGGCCGGTTTTTGCAATAACTCTGTTTTTTCAGTCTTTTACATATTTTACAGTACAGAATCTGTGCAGAGCCTTCACTGAATCTGATATAAATGAAATAAAGTTTTAAAACCTGATGTTCTTTATTGATGGCAGGAGCTCAATAAAAGTTGTTTCAATTCATTGGCCACACTATAGAAAGGTTTTGCACACAGGTATTAAGAGTACACAGGTGTTTAGATGTGTGTCTACATCTATTTTAATATGTGCCTACACATACAAAGATATTTAGAATATTTGCCTTCTACTTCAAAATTTAATGTTACCTCAGCATTCAACAACATCCTCCCATATGGGTAAAAACATTTTGCTTTGTGTAAAAAATAAAATATTGCTCTCAGAATAATGACTTCTGATACCTTTAGGAACTTTTTTTTTCCCCCCAAATAACAGCAATGAAGAAAATTTAGCCGCTCCATCCAAGGGCAAATTTTGCATTCACTTCAATCCTATTCATTAGTTCTATTTCGAAAGTTTCCATAACCATTATTCTGGAATTTGACTTAGGTGTGCTCTTTATGAACAGTCTCAGAGGACTGACCATGGCAATGAATAGTAGTTTCTGTCACAGGAGTGAGTTATAATATTATGTAATTCAGAGACTGACCCTCATTCCTCACTAATTGTTATTGATGGCATCCTAGCTTCACAAGAACAAAATATGCTACTAATTTGGAAGAACAAAAAAATGAAAGTAAAGTAAAATTTACTGCTAAGTAAACTGAGAAGCCTTCATAGTCTTTTAACAGTTTAATTAGTGAACGTGTAGCCTTTTTTTCTCAATTTCTGTATACTCATGCTGGAATAAGTATTTGTTCTGTCTGTTTAACAGTTCTGGGTTTTTCCACTCATATGAATTAGGGAACCTACAGGGAACGGTGTATTACACACAAGAATAATAGCCACAATTCCACAGCTATTTCCCTTAGGGGATTTTGTACAAACAGCACATACTGAGATTATTTTGACCTTTAATTAAAAGGTAAATATTCTGTAAGTAATATAGGCACGAATTGTACCAGCAATATGTGCCACACTGAGGAAGCTACTCCTGAGTTACAGAAATCAGAACTATCTATTACAGGGCTGCAGAGCCCTGGTAGACCAGGGGTATTTTCTAGTATTTGGTCCATTGGTGAACTTCAGCCCAATGAGAGCATGTGTTGATTTTAAAATATGGCAATAGGGACTACGGAACAGTTAACTGCTCATTATTCTTTAGTACTTAAATTTTCTCAAGTCAATTATTCTGGAATAATTGCTTTTAAAAATTTTGCTTTTTATGTCTAGATTATATCTGAATATAATTCCGAGCATTATTCCAAGTGTTCTATCTGTCACTGGCTGTTATCTTTTCAAGTGAATTTCCTTCTACAGTATTTTGTTTACCTGTAATTCACTCTCTCACTTCCCTGTTTTGAACATGCATTATATCTGATTACTGATCACACTTTCAGTTTGTAGCTTTTCCTTCTCAGCTTCATGCCTTTGACATACAAAAGTGAAAGAAAGGGAGTCAGAATAAAAGACCATTGCTACTGCTGTGGTCCAAGCTGCTGGCTACACTGCACTGATACAGGGCTGCTCCTGTGTCTAATGTGGCATCTTTCAAGGCTATGTCAGATATGTTTTCATAACCTTAACAACTGTGATGCCCACAAACTGTTAAATGAGTTCTCATGCACATAGGACACAAGCAGTGCTCCCTCAGAAACTGAAGATGTACCATGCACACACACAACACCAGTGACCTACAATTAGCAGACAGTTATCACAGCTAACCCGATTCTCCCCTGGAACAAGGACGTGAACTGGAACACACACTGAGCCTATCAAACACACAGAGAGTCTTATCCCTGCCAATCACCAGAAACATCAGGTGGCTTAACCTGTTTTCACTAATTTCTGGCTCTTTGATCGCTGCTTCATAGATTCCCCACGTAGGTCAAGAGCTGTCACCCCAACTCTACCCACCAGAATGTTCCCCTCTAATCCTTCACATAGGAAACTATTTATAGACCAAACTTATTGGTAGTGCTGGACTGAGAAAAAAATGGGAGAAGCTGAGTGGATCGAATAAGTAGATATCTAGTGATGTTTAAGGATTCAAAGCAGTGTGCCCCAGGGTTTGGAAATCATTATTCTAGTAATTTTCTCTCAAGTGAGAGACAAAGAACATATGTCAAGCATAATATAAAATGTCTACAGCTCCCTGCCCCATGTGGGAAAGCGATCTGGGAAAAAAAAGCTAGGGACAAATGATGTACTTTTCATATATATATAAAAAATTTTAAGATATTAATCCTCCACATGTCTAAGATTTTAATTTTTCTTTAGCATGGAAATGGCATATTAAGTTGACTATAATATTTATTCCTGCTGTATAGTTGGTGTGTTTAATTCCCCTGTTCTTTTTTAATTTTTTTTTAATGTTTTGCATGCTGATTCTGTATTTTCTAGTTAAAGAACCACTTTTTTGATGAAGTACAAATCAAGTAGATTTAAGCAAAAGAAGGACAATTTCAAAAAGCCTTTTCTGTGTTCTGAGTAAAATATCCATTATAACATAAGTTTTATTCATTTTTATTAGTTTTCAGACCACGGAATATATCTCTGTTCATGGGTAAATTTTCAGAAATGCAATACATTCAATAGATCATATTTTATAATATAATAAGCAGATCTCTGCATTTGTTTCAGACAGCAAATTATATTTCATAAGCTTATTTTTCTTTATTTTCTTCCTTTTCTCATTTTTAAAGCAAAATTTTGATGGATGATAATAGAAAACTAAGAAGTGTAATTACATTATTCTAACCCTCTGTTTAAATGGAAGTTCTGCTGAAAAAATGGGCTTCAACAACAGCCAGTGAAGTACCAAACCAGCCTCATTACCAGAAGGAACTGAACATCCTTTGGTTTCCTGGCTGCCTGGCTCATTATTAATCTATTAATTATAAATCATTTCTTGCATATAGAGAAAAATTGAGAAGTTCAATCCAGTTGTGCTCAATTAGCTTGCAGATTACATGAAAGGCTAAATTGGAGGCAAAAAAGATTATGTTGCTGTGCCTTACTGCTCTTTGTCTGCTACAGTTCAAAGAGCACCAGCTCTAAATATCCAGCCATTTTATATCCTCTATATTCATAGCAAAGAAAAGATGGCAAATTGTGTCATGCATCAACTGATATTAAAAAAGAAAAAAGGAACTGCAAGTGTCTTACATAACTTTGAACAAAGCACTCCAAAACGCTATTAAGTTTAACAGCTTCTCAGGATCAAATTATCAGTGTGATGGGAAAACAAAACTTGCTTTTAGTACAAGAACAGGATTATTTATGTCACACCTGCGTTCTGGTGAATTTTTATGCCTACCAAGAAGCTGTGATTTTTTTACACCTGTTCTGGAAGTGTTTCCTAATTAAACCATGTACACCAAGAGAAGCACATCTCTGTTTTGCTGTTCACGCAATAAACACCTATGATTAAACACCAGAGGATACGTTTATACATGCAAATCATTCTTGGAATGAAAATAGTAAACTTAATATGTCATTATCTGCATAGTACTGGAACCCACAGTAAAGAAAGCGATGATGTGTCATTTAACTTCTATAAAGATGAAAGGTGGTTGCAATACATGATGTTTTCACATTTTAGAAAGCATTTTAGAGCACTCAAACAATTTTCATCAACTCACTTTGAAGATATTTTCAATGGAGATTAAGAATTATATTATTATCACATCAAAATATTTAAATATCACTGATGAGAAATATCTATTTTAAGGATTCTTCTACAGTTGAAATTCCAAAAAATGGCATTTAAGCTGGTGATTTACTATTAAAATGATAGTGGGTCAAATATTAGATTTCTGTATTTAACTAGAACATCACATTTATTGAAATCTTTCTCCTCTGCTCATCCCCCAGAATTAGTTTTTCAGAATACAGTATAGTAAAAGGGCATTAGAAAATGGAATAGTTCCATAAAAAGTATATAGTACTCACTAGTCTTTTTCTCTTTGGGAAAACCTCATTAATATCACAGTTAGTATTTAGGCAATCACAAGTGACTATTTTTCATTTTTTGCTTCTTTTAATCTGAAGGTAGTCTTGCTCTCTGGTTCCTATAGTGAAACAGCTCAGGAAAAGAAACATGGCAGTCAACAGGAATTTTGGTTGAGAAAGGGCACTGGGTCTTCACCAAAACTTCAAATAGGACAACTTCCTATAGCTGCAGGTTCTCAAACCAGAGCTATTTCAAATAAGTACAAACAGGGCTTATTATCTATAGCATTTAGTCTTTATGAGAGACAAAGCTCTTCTTACAACCAAAGTGCAAAAAACAACAAAAAAAAATCTACTTTTTTTCCATATTAACTTCAGAGTTTTGTATAAATCTCAAGAAACAGTATTTTGATTTTAAATACAGAATTTTAGGATTATGTGGATAGAGGAAAAACATTTAGACGCTTCTTTATCGAGAACCTGCGGATTCTTAAGCAGTAGCTCTTCCTCAGTGAAACATTTTTACAGGAAGTGGCAGGAAGTATAAAAAGAATTTTGTATTTTTTGACAACTTTCCTTTGGGCTGTATTTTTAAAAGAAGATAGGATATTGCCTTTAAAATGAGGAAGGAATAACCAATCCACTTGAATAATCTGGTCTACATGAGTTATTCAAAAGCTTCATTAGACAAGGAGCCCATAAAGGCTGTCTTATTTTTTTTTTTTAATGGAACAAGTGTCTTTCTGAGTGAATTTTATTCCAAATATCTCTTTTTCCACTGCTTTCTTGCTCTCCTCTCGTCTTCCAAATGAATGATTTCTCCCTCCCACTGAAACAAAAATAATGTCTCATCCTCTCATATCTGGTGTCACCAAAGCATAAAACTTGCATGAAATGCTGCAATACGCCGTAGATTCTATATTGCCTGAAATACACCAAAAGTAATGAAAAATAACCAAATGTTATGAAAAAAAAGTAAAAAGATGGGTAAGGAATTTATATTTTTGCAGTAGCATGGGGACTGTTAAGTCAAGCTCCTCCAAAGACAAATTTATACTCCTCTCTCTCTATCATGAGACAGACTTGAGAAAGACTAAATGAAACAGCACAGCGCAAATGGGGAAATAGAGATTATGTTTAGAAGCTGAACCTGCCCCTGAATAAAAAATATCAAAAAACTTCCAAGATCAAGAGTAACAATAGACCAAAGCAGTTGGGAAAAAAAATTAAACATGAAAAGTTTGTCTCAAATCAAAACCCTGGTGAAAGTAGTTATGAACAAATCAACAGAGTGAGCCAGAAGGATGCACCTAAGCTGAGGACTACCCAGGTAAGGTCAGAAGAGACTCAGGATGAAAAAACTCAACCAATAATTGCTACCCAAAAACCTCTTTCTCAAAATATCTCTTTCTTGACAGCCCCAGCCTGAAAAGTAGCAAACATTACACACATCTTAAAAATTGGGTTCCAGGAACACAAGGAAACCATAAAATTGACCTGCATAACTTCGGTACTGGCCATATGAATAGACTGTTCAAAAAAAACCAGAATTAACAACATTTTAAATATTTGCTTTTACTTTATAGCAGCCTGGGCTCTGCTGTGCTTTGCCCTTGTGGATGATTCATGACTGTTTTGGCTTTGGTTACTGAGAAATGCCTACACAGCCTCAGGGCTTTCCCTCTGTCCCCCAGCAGGCTGGCTGGAGGTGACAGGGGATTGGGAGCTACACAGTAGGGACAGTGGACCTCAGATGATCACAGAAATATTCCACAGCCCACGATGCCGTGCTCAGCATGACAAGCTCAAGGCCAGGAAGAGGAAGGAGGGCTGTTGGCATCTCTCTTCCCAAGCAACCACAATGTGTGCTGGGGCTCTGCTTCCCTGGAAGTGGCTACACACCTGCCTGTTGGTGGGGAGCAGGGAATGAATGCCTTACTTTGCTGTGCTTCACTTACTAAACTATTTTTTATCAAAATTCATGAGCTTTTTCCTTTTTGCCCTTCCAATTCCCTCCCTCACTCTGCTGGGTAGGAGGAGCAGCGCTGTGGGTTGAAGTTGCTTCTGGGGTTAAACCACATGAACACTATAAATATGAAATATAGATGTAATAAAAATACTCAAAGGGATGTGACATGTTTGCATTTATACAAAGAGAAGATGAAAATACTAATATCAAAAACGCCCTCAGAAAAAGCTCAGAGCAGAGATTTTAAAAAAAAATTTAAAAGCATGCAAGTTTCCAGTTACATTTACTGTTTCCCAACTTAGGCACTATCCTTGCATCACTACAATCAATTGAAGCTTTATTACCAGAATCTTGCAATGTGAGAGCAAGCAAAAAGCCCTGCAATCAGCAAAATGAAGGTTAACAGGACTTTTAGAAAGCTGCTTAATGCAATTCCTTAATTGCTCAATATTCAACTGAATTTCAAATGTAGATTCCAAGAGCAGCAATCCTTAACATTTCTCCTTTTTTATCTGATAAAGGCCAGCAAGTAAGAGGTTTCAGTCTGTACCAGTTTGAAGGGAAAATTATTTATACAGAGAAAAAAGGAGAAGAAAGGAGAAAGAAAAATATTAGCTAAGGACATAACTAAGCAAGGCAGTGACTATAACAAGATTTTATTTTCTTGAAATAGGCTCCAGTATGCTTTAAATTAACTCTATAATGATACCTCGTGGTCAGGCTTTATTCCTATAATACAATTTCATGATGACATTATAATAAGATAAATTCTTCATGATAGATCATCGTAAACAAATTAGAAGTAAACATTTCATTGTGTTCAAAAAGACAACTCAAAATTTCAGTCAAGATTATGGTTTTTTTTTTCCTTAGGTTGAAATTCTTTTAATTGCATAAATTATCAGATTTTTTATCACTATATGAAGGTTTGGAAAGGATACATATATGCCCACTCTTCACTTCAACTCTGTGATGTCTACTATTTGGTAATTAAAAATAGAAGCAATTTTCTTCTGCAATGAAAACATCTGCATGGCAAAGTCCTTGCTTACCACTGGTTCACAATTTCCTACAGGTGTGAATAACTATTTGCCAAACTGTACAAATCATTCATGCTTCAAATTTGAGAACTTATGAAACACAGTGCCATAAAATAATAGAATGTGATTTCATTTGAAATCCATACAAGCCATACAAACCAATCCTTGGGTCCTTTGCACTAAAATTACCAGGTTCTTATACTTGAACTCTGAGAACTCTAAGATTTATTTTGATCTTCCACTCAGACAGAAAGATCTGAGATCACAATTAGATCACAATTTCTCTTCCATTTTTTTCCTTCAATGAGTTAAAGAATTATTTAAAGCCACATATACTATTGTTACAAAGCTTTTTAATTGTTCTAGATATTTTCTAGACATTATAAGTTTTACAGTTTTAACACTATATTTTTTAATTATTTTGCTTCCTTTTTCAAGGAAAAGTGTGGAATTGAATCATTGGAGTTATAAAGCAGATCTGCTATGTGAATATTTTCTGAAAAGGTATTTCAATTTCATAGCCTCTTACTATAAATCATATTTGTACACATATCAGAATAATTTATATTCTAAGCTTCTAGATCCTTCTCTATCTTGTTAATACCACATCTGTTCCCACACTGATTTTCATTCTACTGAAATCTCCCATGTCTTTCACTTTTCATTTTAAATGGCAACTAATACCAAACTCATCTATTTCTAATTTTTATAATTATATTCTCCTTGAGTCGTAGGTTGTGTGGCTTTCTTGGTTTTTTTTACTGGCTTTTATAACATGTGATAGCGACATTCACAACCATAAACATCCTGTTCAGAGAAGAAATCCACATTAATTCATGCTTTTAAAGCCTCAGACTGATAGGCTGATCATTTATTAATCTCAGTCTGAGTGTTGAGGGGCTGGAAGTGCTGAGTCTCAGTGTCGAGGCTGTTTCATGTACAATTACCAGTTTTGCATGAACATGGTTTGTAATTTTCCCTGACAAAGCAAACAAGAGCGAACAGCAAAAATGTGATAAGCAGTAAGAATATGAAAAACAGGAGGAGAAAAAAACCACTTTACTGGAAACTTTGCTACAAATATAGCTTATTATTAGTATTTTATATTAATATAATGTAGAACAGCTTCAAATGGAAACCAAAGGAATCGACCAAGATATGGAAGAATGCCCACACTCTGGTACAGTCAGAACATCTTCAAAAGATCTCTGATTGGTAGAGGGATACAAAACCTGAGGTTTTGCCACTCCCTCATTTCTGTGATGGCTACTCTCTTGATCCACCAGTCAACAAAAATCGGCTGTTTATTTCAGATTTTTGTTTGTTTGTTTTTAAACAAAATGTTCCATGTTATTTTAAATTGTGAAATTATGTTCACAATATTGTTTCAATGATTTGGTCACCTGCTGCTTCAAATAGGTGAAATTAGGAGGCCATTATATATTTCAGAATTATACTCTCATATACATGGATTTAATTACTACTTAGCATTCTTTGTATAAAATATTTTCAACTCTAAAATTGTGACTTTTTTAGTCCTGGTTATGCAAGCATACTGCCTCTTCACAGGTTATAACAGAGCACACATGACAGATTGTATTTTTAAAGGTCTGATATAAAGTTACCAAGGGTCCTGTTGCCACAGGTGGTGAAGACATGGTCTCAATTTTTCTTCTAATTTCTGGTGGCTGTTCGCCCAACCACCATGATAGGTAATTAATCCAATACAGTGCCTTCACTAGAAAAACAAACCCAAGCCCTAAATGTATGTGAAGCTGTCGTTATCATGCTTCTCTAGTGCTGTCATTTTAAAGACTGCTTCTCAGTGGTTCCTGAAGAACATATAAAATTTCTCTGACTTTAAAACAGTCTTAAAAACTAAATGATAGATTTAAAGCTCTAGTTGAAATCTGCAGTTGGCAACTTTGCTCCTCTGGGCAATGAAAAGTCCTGACAGCAAAATCCCTAGAAGACTGTACACTACACAGACTTCATGAGCTTGGACCAAGACCAAAAAAACAAGAGCTTCCTAAAACCCTTTTCCTTAGTTTCCTTATCTAGGTATATATCTCTGGGCTTGATTGTCCTAAAACAATATGCACCATAGTACACATTTAGTGCATCTGCATGCACATGGAACTAAAAATAATGGAAAACAAAGAAACAAAATATCTTGAAATATTTTCTAAGGAGAAAACATGAGAACAAACATGAGAAATGATTTTGGTAACATTTCACACTTTCTTCAAGACCACCAGATTACACAGTATGAATGTGTACAAAGAATCAGCAAAATAAATGACAATGTAAGATCATTGATCCTTTTTGTGTGACAAAAAAGTCATTCAGTCACAAGGCATACGTGGCATTTGGAGACATGTAGTCACCATCACAGAAACATGATGGGAAAACTCATATAGCTGGAGCGCCGCACTGGATGGCTACAAGCTCTTCAGGAGAGACAGAAAAGGGAGAAGATGTGGAGGGCTGGCCCTTTATATTAGGGAGGCTTTGTCCAGTGCTGCGTCCAGTTCTGGGCCCCTCAGTTTGGGAAGGACCTTGAGACGCTGGAGCGCGTCCAGAGGAGGCAGCGAGGCTGGAGAGGGGCTGGGAACACAAACCCTGTGAGGAACCACGGAGGGAGCTGGGGGGGTTTAGCCTGGAGAAAACGGAGACTCAGAGGTGACGTTATTGCTCTCTACAACTTCCTAAAAGGTGGCTGTAGCCAGGTGGGGGCTGGTCTCTTTCTCCAGGCAGCAACTGACAGAATGAGAGGACACAGTCTTAAGCTGCACCAAGGGAAATTTAGGTTGGATATTAGGAAAATGTTTTTTACAGAAAGAGTGATAAAGTACCAGAATGGCCTGCCTGGGAAGGTGGTGGAGTCACCATCCCTGGATGTGTTAAAACAAGACTGGATGCAGCACTCAGTGCCGTGGTTTAGTTGAGGTGTCAGGGCATGGGTTGGACTCAATGATCTCAAATGTCTCTTCCAACCTAGTCATTCTGTGAATTCTGTGTGTGACACCAAAAACATTTTGTCAAAAATTTAGAAAATATCACTCCTTGTTTGTAGTTATAAACTTTGCCACAAAGGACCTATTCTTTCTAATTGCCAAATAGAAAATAGACTTCATTTTTTCTTAGCATGGTTATTCTGAGTAGAATCCCAAATCCTCTCAAAGCTCTTTATAGGCAAACATTACATGGCTGAAATGCTAGAGACAATCAGGATTACATTTTTGTCTGGTTTTGAATATTATTCACAGTACCAGTTCACTGTACTTTTTTTCGACCAATAAGGTCAGGAAATTTCACCTGATCCATTTAGATATGTAGTTCACTAATCTGAGAAGCCCATCTCCATGCATGTTATAGTCAGTTTTAATATTCAATATTATTAATAAAGAAATTCAGAATTACACTCCTTCCCTGTAAAATATACTATGTTCAGAAATTATTTTTATTGAGATTTAAATAAGAAATTAGTGATAGAAGTATTTTTGCATAGCTTCATAATCTCATCTGCTTAGCTTCATCATTTCAAAATCAAGACTAAAAGTGCTCCATTTTATCATGGTTTATAGCCCTGGAAAAACTAGAAAAGTTTCCACAAAATTGTCTTTTAATGCAAGAATTCAGGAACAACTTTTTTGGAAACTTATCATTACACACAAACTCACAGATTTTACCCAGTAGAATTTTAACAAAAAGATAAACACAAAATCACACAAATAGAACATTAAACGCCTGATTCTTGCATACGTTATGTGGCATTCTTACATACATTATTACCACTTTTGCTATAAAACTGGAAAAAAATCTCCCCATTTTTTTGTCCAAATTCTTTCCATAGCACTCTGCCTTTGACTTTGAGAGTCATGCTTTCAGCTCAGAAAATTCAATTGTACTCTAGTTCACTAGGGTGGAAGTTGAAAATAAACTAGAGTAGAACTAGGGCTATGGGAAACAGCTTCTTTGTATTTCCTGGAAATTTGCAAGTATGTGTTTTATAACTGTGGAAAGATGGGCCAGATTAACCATAAAATTTAAATTTAACAGAAATGTTTTTAAGTGATTGTAAGAATTGCTGTCACATTACAAATAATCTACAATTATTATAAAGTCTTACTATTCCTTTTTTTTTATTACCTTATTGTGGTGTCACTACTTCTTTATTATTTTTATATGGAGTGATACTATTGTATAATTTTACTGTAATGCAAGGTCATGGTCAACATTTCTAGTTCTCATCATCAGAGCATCTGAATCACAATGAAAAAACAAGCCACACCTACTTCAAAACACAGATCCATGATCCAGATCTCCCCACATCTGTGATTATTGGTTATTTACCATAACCAATGCACCACAGATGACATCTATGTAATGACACCAGGAGAAAAACACACAACATTTACAAAGGCTTTAAAAGCAAATGTTATCAGGAAGACTAAAAGCTTACTTGATGTTGAGATCAGCTCTTCTAAAAGAAAGAACAAATGTTGGAACTGAAGGCCAAAAATCCCACTCTGCTGATCATATTTAAGAAAGCTTTTGCTTCAAAGGCAGTGTTTCTTTCAAAATTAAACTTCTCAACCAGTCTTCTCAAAATAGAAAAGGAGTCACTTATCAATCATCGTTGTAATGCCTGCCAGCCTGTCATTGCACATCCTTTAAAGCTGATACTTCCAAACCTTCAATGCACACAGCTTAAAAAGTAGGAGTACTTCAAATTTGATTCCCTTCATTCTGAATGCAAAACTTTTTCTATGTTTTTTCAGTTGAACTTCACTTTAGCCATTATAAGATATCAAGTACTAGTGATCTATGTAGAAAAGCAGTAATTTATTAACTGCCTCTCCTCAGTAAATAGTTCATGTCAGTATTTCTCCCTGGTCCTGTCACTTAAGTTAGTCATGAATAGCTCTAAAGCATGTGGCACTACAAACCAGTTTGTAGTGAGGAAAGAGAGCTTATCCAGTGATTGACATCTCAAAGTAAGAGAAAACATGTTTGAATATGAATCGTGTGGATACTGGGTAGTCTTAAAAAAAAAAAATCACAAAAAGTAACCTTATTTGAAAGTTCAATAATAACTCCATGGTCTATACACAAATAATAAACATGTATAATAAAAAATTAACATGTCTTCAAAATACTGAAGTGATACCTGTCATTTATAGTTGTGTATAATTAGGCATTTTAAAATAATATTAAAAAATTTCATAACTCAGGGAAAAAGCCCCAGTGAAAATCTAAATCATGGAACAAGTCACATTACTTATGTACAATCATAAATAGTAAGTGAAGGCCCAGAAGTTTTACTAAGTGATTCAAATATTATCTCTTTTTCCTTTGCTGCCACTACTTTGATCTTTCTGCTGCAAAGGGAAAAACAACAGCAAAGAAGGCAACATATCCCAGAAGAGATGCTTCAATGAATTGAGATCTGTACAAAACAAAAGCACTGAGGTATAGGAAATGTCAGTTTAAGAAGAACTTAAACATATTTTCACTGTGAGGATGACTCTAGGAGTAGAAAAAGTCATAGGTGACTAATTGTGAAAATTTATGTGGAAAAATCCAGGTATGACAACCCAGAGAAACTGGGATAAAAACTGTAGTCATAGTGACATTTTTCTGGTACAAACTGAAAACTGTGTAATGCATAATGCTGACAGAAGGATAGCAGTGACCTGCACAACCAGGCTATTGAATATGTTCAAGTCTTGCAGATTCAGTGGAGCTAGCTTTAGTTCATTCTCAGAGTTAGAAAATAAATACAATAATACACACCCATTTCAGTAGATCTTTAAGAACTCTTCTGCTGAAGAGCACAGAACAAGTGAGTGTAGTAATAATGTCAAGACATTTTCAAGACAAATCAACTGGAAAATTTGGCAAAATTGTCTCTCAAAGTATTAGAACATAAGCCTCCTCCCTCTCCTTCCTTTCATCCCCAACAAAATTCCTCATACAATTTGAGAATGTAATTTAAACTTCCATAAACTTGATTCAACGTAATCTTACTTTATTTTTATTGCTTATAGTTTGGCATATAGGCACTTGAAGATGGTGATTACTAAAATATTACACATATTTTTGTATTTTTATATAATATATATTGTCTGTATATATATGTGTGTATATATATATATAGTATTTTTCTTTTTTTCTTTACACAGAAGTTTGGATTTCCTACACATACATGTTCAGAAACGTGCCCTATTTTCGGGATTCTATAACAGTTCTTAGGACTGACAGTAACAAGAGGCACCACAAGGATCAAAGAGCTAAAGCACAACACTTAACGAGAAAAAAAGAAGCCCTTTACTTTATATGTAGTAAAAAGTTTTGGTTTTAAAATGCTCTCACAACTTTCTAATTGTCCACAAACCCCACCACAAGTTCATCTGCTTGGAACAATGAGAACAACTTGGAGACTTGGAGGCAATTTCCAATAGCTCTACTATCCAAAATTGATTGTTTTTCAATTTCTCTGCTATTTAGGAAATCCTTGGGGCAGTTGCTGCCCCACCAGTCTTTTTATTAAAAGAAAATACAGTTTAATTACAGTTTCAATTAGATTAACAGGAACCAATATACACAAAATGTGTTATCGTTCTGGAAGCCTGGCCAGCATTAAAGAACTTCAATTTTATTTACTTTTTATAGCTGAACCAAAGCCAGCCTTCCTATTTCAAATGGGAAATGCATTTCCCCTCGTAACATTAGGATGAAAATTAGGATAAAAACTTTGTGCACCTTGTAAAGATAAAATTATTAACCTTAAGGATCACAAAACAAACACCCCTCATGACAGACTATCTCAAGAATCATGATAAAAAGTGCCACCATAAATAACTGATTTTAGATTAATTTTCTGACACACTCTATTTCTTCTCCTTCTCCCTTTCTCAATATTTTGGTTTTTCATGTATGTGCATGGCTTAAGATGCAACCAACAGAATGATTCAAATCTCCACTAAAGAGCTCCCTCTTCAATTAATGAGACTACGTTTTAGAACACACTTCTGGAATTAATTCATACCAAAAAGCTTCCAGAACCACCTCTAAATATTTCTTATGGAGTGCAGCTGTCCTGTCAGCTGTAAAGAGCACGATAGGACATGGAAGAACTCTAATGGTTAGCCAGGCTTTCTACATGATCCTGAATTAATGGAAGTAAGAACAGCTTGCAGGTTCTGAGACAAGTGTGCTTGAGTCATACACAGACACAGACTCTGCTACATTAATTTGGACAACTGGACTTGAACATTTAATTTAATAAAACAGACTCTATTTGGTGCCAGTCAAATAATAGGGGGAAAAAATAATTTTCTATCTGGTTGAATTGCTTTCCATTATTAATGAAAGCAAAAAGAGCGTTCAGAGTTATGTACACCTTCATGGGCACTTTTCCTGTCTTTTTGTATGGAAGATAATAGTGGAATCAAGTCTGAAGTTATGCACACGAGTCAAATTTCAGCTCTCTGTATGAACGTATACATTTTTCTTTCCTACCTTTATTGACTTGGACTTCAGGTTAATTAAATTCAGATAATACAAGTCTCATTTGACATATGCAGTAGTGGACACATTTTCAATAGCAATAAATTTAAAAAATATATAACTGCATTATTGCATTATCCAATTGCATTTAATCAACAAATTAGATATTCTTTAAAACTTCCACTTTTTCTCTCATAGACAACAGAGACAGTATTTCTAGCCAAAAATACATGATGCAATACATCTACCAATATCTCAGAAGTATGGCTGTGTATAATCTGAGACTTTCTCACTGATAAATCGAAAGACATATAAACTGAATTTCAAAAGCATCATGAATTATGTAACTTATTTTTGCAAAAATTATCAAATTAATAGTAAAAAACCACTGGCAACATACTTTGTCTATGCAACGTACAAGAAAACTATTTACTGGTCCTCTATAGCACTTCTAACATTTTCAAGGCACAATTCACCTGTCTGTTGGACAGCCATCAAAATGGGAGTGTTCTCCAATACCAAACCTTTAGGATTGGAAAAAAACCACCAAGATTGAGTCCAACTTTTGACTGACAATCATCTTGTCAACCAGACCATGGCACTGAGTGCCACATCCAATCATTTCTTGAGCACACGTTTCTCTTCTCAGAAGAGTTTCATTTCACAGAAAGAAATATGGAAGGACACAAAGACAGCAAGCAGCAAATCTGTCTCAGTACAATTCCTCGCATGCTGCTCAGAGTTTCTTTGTAATGACTTAAAAAAATTTTTCCCCCAGGGTCTGCTGTTAAATTATTCCATTACAATTGACCCAGCAACCTCTAGTTATGTTTTCTGAAATATTTAAGATATTTTTACATCCAGCTTACAGTTTTGATTATTTCTATAGTTCATTATTCTATTTCCTGCAGAAAAACCACCAAAAAAATTCAGTTACCCTGCCAGTGTATCAATTCCTTGTAGGCTTGTTTCACATTTTAGAACTTAGTGAGACCTTTTTTTCTTAGAGCAACAGAGACTTAAGTTTATATCCTTTTTTGATTATCTTTCCTTTTGTTTGTTTTGTTTTAAAATGCCACAGCTTGTAAGCAATTCCTTTTTATTTCCTGTTATTCCCAATTCGTTTTCTGGGCAACATATTTCTTTTACTTTGCTCATCCCTCATTTCCCTCCAGGCTGTAACAATTATCTACATTCCTCTGGAGATCCACATTGCAATTACTACCTTTCTTCTTTCTTTAATGCTATTTCCCCTTTGGCGCTGACTATCTCAGAGATATTTTGAGTCAGCCACTACTTCAGTTTTGGTAGGAAAAAAATTCCAGATAATTCTTAGGTAAAAGTTTTTGCAACCTATGACTGTCCCAAAGGCAGAAAATTCTGCCTCTTCCTATCTTTCCTCCTGTAGCTTAGAGAGCCTTTCAGCCATCAAACTGAAGCACACAACTGTGCTGCATTTCAATTTTGACTGCATTGGAGGTGCTTACTAAGACAAATTAAAGGGGAACTTCCTTTAGAATTGTCATGTAATTACAAAGTCAACAACTTCTGCTTACCCACTAATTACAGAAAATTGTATTTGATAGCTGCATAATTTGATCATAATTGCAAATATTTGAGCATCTTTAGTGCTGTTTGAAGAATATTTCAAAATGTCTCCTCAGTTCTTCTGGATTTAAACATATGCACAGTGTAAATAAAACACACTATATGCCAATGGATTGCTTTTATGTATCTGCCAATTCAATTTCCATTACATTAATTCCTGTGTTGAACAGTTTCATCTTTTTCAGCAGACACATCATTTCTGTTTACAGCAGTGTGGAATTGAGTGACAAAGCATTACACCACACCAACAAGTTGAATAATCCTATATAGTTTTGTGTATTTTGGCCTGCATTTAAATAGATTGGTTTAGGCTTGCAAGTGTAAGTCCCACACATGCACAAACACAAAATGCTGTGCCTGAAGAAATGCAGTTATATGGCTGGAGAGGAGAACACTCTAGGGGTGCTCTCTAAAACACCCCTAGAGAAATGTATTTTGCAAAGTTGCCATTCAATTAACTGAAATCGAAACCATCTAGAGAGGAATCAAAACCTCAGCCACCACACTTGATTAAGTTGTATACAAGTAGGAAAACGCCACTGTCATTGGCTTTCAAAATTATTTTTCTCCTTGAGACTCTCATGGATTTATTCCTAAGTAACTTAAATTCCTAATCCTCTTTCTTTGTCCTCATTCTACATGACAAGAATTTATCTATTATAAATGTAGCCTAGACAGAAGGAATGGGTTTAAAATTAACAGAATTGAGTGCTCTAAAAAGAAAACACATTATATTTTAGTTTATTATGGGACTTTGCTGCACTATCATCTTGAAGTGTACAAGAACACCTCACTCGAAATATTTGGCACTTTTTCATGCAGTCCTTATCCAGTTTTCAGGCGGTATGAACTTTTGCAGATCTTTTTTTTTCTTATAGTGCATCTGTCCTTAAACACACCTTTAACATGGATGCAGCTGAGAATTCATCTGGACTATCAAATCATTAGAATTATAATCAGATGATGAAAAAATGAAATTTACGTTAAAGAATACATGGAGTAATTATAAAGAAGAATACCATGTAGAAAGAAACATTCCAAGCATTAATTTGACTAGAGCAGAGAAAATCAGAACTGATTCCATTTAAAATTCACCATTTAGAGAGCATCAACACAGACATATTACAAAACCATCAGAAGTAGAAAAATATTAATATTCTGAGGTGAAAAAGCACCAATAACTTCAAGTGAAATGTAACAATAAACTATTCAGCTTCTCTCTGTCTTGAATTTTCCCTGTTTATCTAAAGAAGCAATCATATAGAGGACAATGGTTAATTCTGCAACTGCATTTGTTGCCTGTTATCTTCATAGGTAAATGACCCAGAATTATGGATTTATTTGGTGACATAATCTTTTTCTTGTTTGAACAAAGTAAACATTTTAATAAATTAAGTTGTATGATTATTACTGTTCACATTTTCCCATTTAAAATAAAGTCAGGTAATTATTTTTTTCTCCTGCATAGATCCTTCACCAGCAGAAATCTTTGTGACCTTCTTAATTTAGATGGATACTTAATCTACATAGATTGAGACATTCTCCAAACTCTATACAGAAAAAGCTGTACAAGAAGTAAAATTTGTATGGTAAGAATGAAGGATGTTGAGAAAACAAGAAAGACACCTTGTAATATGAAATAATCCTTCAGGGAGTTTGGGAAGGGTGTCTGATAAGAACAGAATAATCTCCCTGAACAACAGGAGCCATGTCTGATGGAACCACATTAATCCCACAGAATATTATATAATACTCCACAGAATAATCAAGAAGAACACCTGGCCCAATTAATGCCAATGATGTCATGAACAGATGAGATTGTCTCCTTTTGGGGAGGGGAAAGGAACACAAGGTGAACAGGAAAGGATAATGGGAAGAAGATGGACCACAGTGGTTCTGGTTTGCCTTGCCCCTTGTGACCTCTTGAGTCTGACCACCTTGACTGGGTGACATCAAGGGACACGGCCATCAGCAAAACTTCATGATAGCAGCTTCTGTGGTAGGCTATAAAGGGCTTGACACAGCAGCCAAATGAGATTTATAACTACACTCAATACCACAGGAAGTCAGTCCTGTGGCAGCTCCCAAAAATAAACAGCTTTTCTCTTGTTTGAGAGGCCAACATGTACAGAGAATTTAACCTCCTCAATTTGCTTTTTTGCTGGAGTCCAAAAATAATCTGTTCCTAGCAGACCTCATCTTTTTTTTTTTCCTCTTGAAAGTCACATCTTAAAAGAAGTTAATTCTGGGAGTAGAGAATACAGCCACTGTACAAATATATATATATATATATACACACACACACACTTCTGTGCACATACATAAGTATAAATAGCTATGCCACTATAAGCCCTGGTACTGATATCATTGACTTGGTATCTCTATCAGGAGAAGAGATAGGAGATAAAGATGAACTATTTTTTCCCTAAACTGTCAGCTTCTGAGTGGCTCATTCACATTTCCTATGCTGTGTCCTGTTCCCTCCCTCCCCCAGCCTTTATCCAAGTTTCATAAGTAGGATGCAAATAACAGGCACTCTAAAAGATTACAAGGACAGGGGACAGCACAACTTCAGCTTTCAAAAACAGGTGATCTGGATTTAATGTCACAATGATGGATGAATGTTTTTGGATTAGATGTGAAATTAAATTTCTGGAAGCAGGAAGGCCTTTTGTTCCAGTCAAGTTATACGGTGTATGACATTAAAAACACCATGTTGCTAATGGAATTATTGCAAATTAAAAATAGTTATTCCAGAATAGGCTCTAATCAACTATTTTAGTATTGTGCATATAAATTAGTGTCTTGCTAAACGGCCATGTCATTGACCCCATGGCACTCAGATCTAAAATGTGAAACATTTATCTCTTCTTATTACTGAAAACTCCATGGTGAGTTCAAGAACAACTTAACTCACTGAAAATATATAAAATGATTTTTCTAAAAATAGTATTTTTAAACACAAAGCTCCCCCCAAAGCATACAAAAAAAAATATTTCTTGCTTTCATCTGAAAGCAAAAGAGAACAATTATTAAGCAGTTGTCATTTACACAGGCTGCCACAGTTTTAGTAAGCAGGGCAAATGAACCCTTTACATTTAAATGGAAACTCAAACATTTCAAATTCAAATATTTAAAATCAAGTTAATAAAAAGCTTGCTTGCCATAGTCAGAAAAAAAATAAGCAAACATAAATCCCACTAAATTTTAAGACCAATGAATCATACAGAAATCAAATTTGAAAAAAAAAAAAAGGCAAAAGTTACCTAATTTTCCATGTGCATATTTCAAATAGCCCATATATGTACATGTATAAAAAATTACATCCCATAAAAGGGGGGGAGCTTGGGCTTGGAGTTTTCAGATTGTCAGATTCAGACTAGCTAGAGGAACAGTCGTACAGAGATGACACTTATCATGGACAGTGACAGGTATCAGCAATTTCTTAGACAAATTATTGGCCAAGAAGAAGCGACAAGTCTCTTTTGTCTACCTCACCAGGTTTCATAGAACTCCGAGAACCTGTGATTGAAAAGGGACACTTCAGAATCCAACAAGACAAATCTTGAGAATATTTGAGACTGCAGGACTGTAGAAATAGATTTGCTACTAAGCAAGGACTGGCAAGAAGGGTTCTGAGACAGAAGATATTGACATCCTGTAAAAATCTCAGACTAAAGTGTACCAAATTATATATTAAAAAAAAAACAAAACAAACACAAAAAACCTACCCTTCAGCTGACATAATTATCTTCCCAATGGAAATAATAGGCAGTGGTCAATAATTTGAATGGGTTGCATCTTTAATTTAAACATTTCTAATGGGAACAAATATTCATCCCTACATTATCCCAGCAAGACTTCCTTCATCTTACTCACCACAACTAAAAACCAATGGCCACAGGCTACGACAAACAGAATTATTGTTGAAAGGGGCAATTACTCTGTTAAACAGCTACTGTCTCCTGATGTTAAAATTCTTCATTCCACAGGAGGGCTGCTAGAAATGTCTCACGAAGTACAGATGGCCACTGTTCAGTTTCAAACACAACCCATCACTGTGCATCTTTTCAGAAAGAAGTACAGCATCATTAAGTGAAAATCAAATTCTTATGTTGAACTAGGAGAAGCATATTTAAATTTCTACATTCTCAGTAACATTATGAAAAACTAACTTCAAAACCACCATCTGTAAAGAAGCATTTTATAGCACAATATTGTTGAATCAACATATGCAGGTAAGGGCTGCAGAAACTCAGAGATGCAGGATTTCAGACAGAAATTCCTTGCAGAGAAGAGGTTGATAGTAGGAGTCATTGGTACAAAATTCTAGGCACATAATGTAAATTTTCTATGTTTTTTAAATGTAACCCTATGAGAGCTATGTAACGCTATGAGCACTGTGTAACACTCACCACTGAGTGAGAATTTAATGCCTTGACCTTGTAATGACTAAACTCATTGGAACAAATCCCCTACATTCTAGGAAAAACATGTACTTTAGGAACATAAATCAGAGGGGTCTCTCAAAGTACCTCCCTTTATTGATAAGATGAGCAGTGATATAGACATCCAAATCCAAGCAAATTAATCCTACTATAGATGCTTAAATCTGTTCAAACTCCTGCATCAAAACCACTAAAATACACTTTAGATAGAAGCACTTTTCACTAGATCAAGCAGGTGAGACCTGAGCTTTCATGGCACAGTTTCCTTGGATTTAGACTTGCAAAGATAATTAGCTGATAAGAAATTCAAAAGTGTTTTAATACTTTTGGCTTTCTTATGTGCTTTTCTATGTTGTTGTTCTGTGGGTTTTTTTTGTTTGTTTGTTTATTTTGTAGTTTGGACTTGTTAGTTTAGGCTTTTGTTTTTTTCTTATTTTTTCTTTTTTTTCAGTGTGCATTGTGGGCTCTAATAAATTGTTAATCAGAAACACTGTTTCAAGCTGTGGACCTTTAATACTGAGTCACAGATTTAGAAAGCATTTAAATGCTTGTTTTTGTCATCAGAACACCACAAACAAAGTCCTTCAGAGGCAAAAATAATGATTTACAGACAGCTACTACATTATAAATGCCATCATAATCTATTTTGACAGGGATTAATTCAGTAATTAAGGGAAACAATAAGAAATTGAGAAAGAAAAAGAAGTAATATATTTTTGAATAAGCATTTGAAATAATTTTACTTTGTAATATAGTGGGAAAACATTGTCTAATAAGAAATTAAGTTATTTGAAGGTGATGCACTATTTAGTATTACAGGAATTCTGATACATTGTTTAGTCATCGAGTTCATCTCATTTTCTGGAAAACTATTTCAACCAATTGTGTTTTCACCAACACAAAAAGGAAAGAAAATTTAACTATTTTAAGGTTGCAGCAGTCAATAACAACAATCATTTATAAACTCGTTTGCATTTCTTTTAAAAGATAGTGTTCAGTATTTGTGAATTATATGGTGAATTCATTGGTGCCAAAACCGCGCAGCAATCACATCCTCCTCACTTAAAAATAGAAACAGCAGAAAACCTGCTCTGAAAATTGGTATGGCCACTCAAGTAGAGGAAATTATTGCCTCAATTCTTAAAGAAGTAGACCTGGGAGGTTTTGCATACTAATTCTTTTATGGAATGATAGATTTGTGTACTAATGTCACCAAAAATTAATCCGTTCATTATGTCCATAATGAATTACAAAGGAAAGCTGAGGACAGAATGATGATTACAATGATGATGATGATAATAATATTTATCATGAAACCAAACAGATATTTTGTATGACAATATGAAAAAAAAAGGCTTCAATCTTAACATAAATGATCTGTTCATCTTGTTCTGTCTGGTATGTAAGGAAGATGTATAAACATGTTTTGAATTTTTGAACAGCAAACAGCAAAAAATGCACTCTTTGGTAACTAGACCAAAAAATCATGTCTAATTGTAAACACATTAATTCCTTAATCCAACAGTTTATCTATATTATAGAGGAAAAAATAATTTTAATTCTTTGCAGTAACCATTAAGACATTGTGAACCATATTGAAATTCATTGGAAGACAAACCAAACCAAGCCAGTTAATTTAAATAAAATTATTAAAAAAAAACAAAGAAAAAGAAGATAAATAAAAAATTTAAATTATCATTTATAGTAATTGTTAATGGCTTTTGGTGCATATGAATAGACAACTGCTTTCTTTCTGAAGGAAAGGTCTCTTATTTTGACACCCTTTAATCTTTGAAACCTTGATTTTTTTTTAAATTTGCAAATAAAGACTCAAAAATATGACAAATAGTGACATACACATCGAACATTCATATACTTTCACTCTGCGCAAGACTAACAACTTTTCTGTACCAAGTATTCCATAAAATAAACTTTAGTTTAAATTACCAAGCAATTAAGACATTTCCAAATCCTTATTCTTACAGAATTTGCATTTTAAAAATAAAAAATACAACTGTTAATATTAAAAGCTCTAAAACATAAATTGTACCTTGCATGAACAAGGACAGCGAAGTCAACAAACAACACGGGAATTTTTCCCATGGAAAATACACTAATTTCACGAAGCTTACTTCCAACATTCACATTTTAATCTTTAGTTCCTCTATGCAGAAGAAGACTACAAGGTATAGTCCAGAACTCGGGTTTCCATACCAAAGAAGTTTCCCAGATTTTTCCTCTTGTTAATAATATTAGTTATGATGAATCAAATTAAATTAATTTATAAGATGCTTTTTCCGATTAATCATCCAACTCTTTAGTAACCTCAAAGGTAGATTATCAAAAACATAAGCAATAATAGTTAAAATGACAAATGCATCTTGAGTTAAGGAATTCTTGATAGCCTTGGACCCCAGATTCATGGTCTCAAATTCATAAACCTATTTTATGTTTGCACCAAAACATCACAGAACTACCTTTCCCAAGGTAACTTTTGAGTAAATAGTCCTTTCATACATCACTAGTTCACCCAAACACAATCTATCAGTCTATGTCTCCACTTTTTTTCTGTGGGTTATACATTATGAAAGAAGTACTGTTTCAAAACCATAGTACTTCAAAAAGCAATAAATCATAGAGGTGGACTAGGTGTATAGAGAAGAATTTCTCACAGAAGTATATTAGGTTTTTTGGTCTACTACTGCTCCATCCTCAACCTTATAATAGAAAAAAACAAGCAGAAAATTGAAGAACAATCAAACAAGGAAAAAAAGAACTCAAGAAGAGTCTACCTTGCTGTTTGCACTTGTTTACAGTTTTTTAGCTTATCTAGCAGTTAAACAGATATATACACTCCTATACAACCACCCCCCAGCAAAGCTTCTCACAGCAATTTTGGGCTGAAGGCATGGAAAGACAGACACACACCCCCCAAATTATTCCCTTCTGCTTTCAATGATGTTCTTGACAGCTTCATGGCCACTGGAGGAGGAATTGGTCTCACACAAACCCAGAGAAAGCATCAGACTCCTGCCTGGAACATTATGTTTCCAAGATCCCTGCCCACAGACACTGCACCCCTGACAGGCTAAGTGATGAATTTCTCCCAAACATTTCCTTAACAGATGTTTGCTAAAGGCTACTGTTAATTTTTATTTTATTTTACTACTGTATGAACTGTTGTCCTGCTTACCAAAGCCTTCCATCAGACTCTTTATCCAAATCTGTTAATTTCCATGTGCATCATGATTTGCCTTTATAAAAATTTCCTGGATCTTCTGACAGTATTTCCTATGAATAATCTTAGCTCAAAACACATCCTATTTTTATCACATACTATGTAGTTTATAAATATTCTTTCAGTATTTAGATTGAATACAGCAATTTAAGGTAAGAAACTTCTGGAGTAACAATTTTAAGAGTAGTAAGTTAAGAGGAACTTATTAGATGTTTATAGACCTCAAATATCTATCTGGGTATATATTTGAATATCTATGAGATCAAGCAGAGCACATGAAATTCCATTAAGGAGAGCAATATATTAATTATTTCATTTCCTCCTTTAATTTTTCCCCCTCCCTTCTTTGCAAACCTCACGCAAATGAGAGTATAGGTGATTTTATATCTACTTATATACCTTTGATTTCCTCTTAAAGTACTTTTCCTTTAAATTTGCAGCTTTCCTATCTGAAGTAGAAACAAAAAATATAAAAGCTTTTTTATAGAGGCATAAATAGGCATAATTCCATCCTTCATGTTTGTAACATGTAAACTAGACACTCTTATAACTAATAATACAAATCTTTTACTCTCCTCCAGACTAGAAATCATAGAATCATGAAGTTTGATTTGGAAGGGAAATAATAAAGGCAATCCGGTCCCAACAATAGGACCATCTCCATTTTTCTTGCACTCTTTGATGAATCAATCCACTGTATTGGTTTTTAGATAAAAATAGAAACAACTTTTCCACTTTATGCAAAAATTTCACTTAAACTTCATATTTGCATCATATCCATTTGTCACTAAATATCTCCTCTCTTGATCTTGAAAGAACTTCATGTAGAAAAGCATTATGGGATAAAGTATTTCTGTAGAAGTGCAGAGATAACTATTCATGAATTATATTCAGATTTCATCAGCATTCTGGTCACAAAATCTATAAAAATGCCTGAGAGATATGAAAATACATTTAATATTTATCTTTAAATACAGAAAAAGATTGGAAATGCCTAAATTTGGTTTTGATTTCTGAAATTTTTCTCTTGCCTAGATCACTTGCCATTAAAGCACTTGTTTCTTTACATACTTTCCAGACCTTTTTATTACCCAAAGTGCAATAAGTGGACTTGCTGCTCAAATTTCCAACACTTTGTATATTGTAGCTACTCTAACCAAAGACATATTTAGGACCCAATACTGATCTCACAGAAAATGCTAGAATATTTTCATAATGGCAGATTTCCGGGACAATTTTTTTTCAGAAGAGCACCCAAAACCACGTCTCCTGCATTGATTTAGACTTTGCACACCTTAATCTAGAGAACAGAGTAAATATTCAACTCCCACAACTCTCAGAAGTGTCTCTTGAAGCTATTTGCTTAATCTGTAGTCTTCTAAGTCACTCCTCCTCAGCTTGCAAAATCACAGCCAGGAGGGGAAGATTAAACATTTCTTCTATTTAATGATGTTCATCATCCTCTACATTCAGTCTTTAAAGGGTAAAAGTCCACTAAGTGAGTTAATCTGCATTATAACATGAATGAAAACATCATTCAGGGACACACTGGACATGAAATGCACCAATTCACATGCTTTTCAACACACACTTAAGTAGATTAACAGGTTGCCAAAATTAAAGCAGTTTATTGCCTAGGAAAAGGACGCCACTCCCCAAGTGTACAGTTATTTCAGGAGCTGTGAAAAGTGTGGTATTAACTAACCAATAAATTATCTCTGACACTAGGTGATGTCAACATTTTTGCATACCTACCACTATTTCAAAAATCAATAAGGTACAAATGAGTGATTGCAAAATATGTTTCCAGAGATTGTCAATCCTCCCTGGCTGCAACAGCCACTTTGGCACCTGCAGTTGAGACACTGCAGCATTCAACATGAGCCTTTTAACCATCCTTCAGGTGAAAGTGACAGTTTATAGCCAGTGGAAGAACTTTCTTAAGAACCACACAAATTCTTATTCTTACTTCAGGAAGCTGTTTTGAATGTAATAAAAAATATTTGAGAGAAGGTCACAAAACAGAGGTCTAGGCTTTTGATGCATCATTATGAGAACAATCATAATAAAGCCATTAAAAAAACATGAATAAAAAAATTGTCTCTATCAGTCTTTGGTTGTTGTTGACACAAAAGAGCATCTTCCTCTAGCAAAAGAAACTGTAGGACATACTTGGCTCATTCTGGAGACTAAATATTTTCATACATTTCTGTGTTAATATTTTCTGTCTTACTTTCAATTAACTGCCTGCCTTCTCTGTTCCTACTGTGAAGCAACAGCTGGATCTTATCTAATTTAGAAATCTTTCCCTTTCTATGCTATCAATTTCCTTTCTCCCTCTTGTTTTCTCTTATGATGGCTGTGTACTGTTCCTCATTTACAGGCTTCACTTTCTGAACTTCCTGCCACTTAAGATTCAATTTTTCATTTTAAAATTGTACTCCAAGTGTGACCTAGTCAGGGCCAAATAGGAGAAAAATGATTATTTCTTTGGTGTTCAACATGAGTTTTCTTAATACCATTTAAAATAATAGAGTCAAAAAAATATAGCTCTCATTTCATTCCATTGTGCATAATACACAGATAATTCCCTCAAAACTACTTTTTAAATATTGTCAACCCAGTATTTAATAATTTCTCTATGTGTTTAATACATGAGACTCTAGACAGAAAAAATACTATAAAATTATATGCTAAAGCAAAAGATGAAGCAACTTAGCTATCTTAAACCAATGGAGCACCACCCACTTCCATGTGCATTCCTTCAAGGTCTTGTCTGTGTTCCCAATCTTTAGTCTAAATGAGTATTCATTCCTTTTAAAGTGATGTGTAATGAATTTACTTGGCAGTTAGGAACATGGTTTTATGGTGGAGTTGGTAGTGTTATGTTAACAGATGGACTCGATGATCTGAAGGGTCTTTTCAAACCCAAATCATTCTATATTTCGATGAAAATATTTGTCTTCAGTCAGGAAAGCAGACGCAAAGGAAAAACAACTGTCCCTGTTTTTATTCAAAGGATCATGTGAGCTTTTTTTCACTTAAAAAGGAAAGTGAACACAATCACGACTAGAAAAAAAAGGCATATTCCTCCTCATTTTACTCCATTTATCCATCTATTTCACTCTTGGCTGTGTAACATGGCCATGTTTGAACTGTCTGAGAGCCCTCCTGGTGCCAGTGTGCATCTGTGCATCTGGCTGTCTGGGCTCAAAGCAGTAACCAGGGAACAAGAGACACAAAATTAAATTTCTTCAAGTATTCACATTATCAAGATGTTTTTAAATAGGCCTTCTTAATAAATCTAAATGTAACTATAATATTTAAATAGGTAATACTCTCTGAAACATGCACAATATTAAACTACTCTGGGCCCTATTGACTTTTTCTATTCTCATTACTCTTTTCTCATAAAATGTTACAAAAGAGAATCACAGGTTTAGAACACCAAGTCATTAACATTTTCAAGTGGCATTTTATTTCTATTTTCATCCCATTAATTGCATACAAGTCCCTCCACTCAGAACATTTCACACAGGCAGCTGCACATGAACAACATATAACTAGAACAAGATTAAGGAAAGGTGAAATGGGGAAGAGAATCTTACTTTGTAAAATGAGGCACAAAGAAGCAAAATATCTGGTCCAAGAACTCAAAGAAATTTCTGACAAAGCAAGGAGTAGTGCTTTAATATCTGTAAAATGCTCTGATCAATAAGCAGTTTGCCAGTAATTTTGCCTGAATTCCTCTTTCCCCTTAACAGGCTTTGGGCTTTCATTTTGTTTCAGAGACTTCTTAGTAAATTGTCTTCTTAGATAATCGTCTTCTTAGATAATCAGGCAGAATTTATTTTTGCAAGACTGCATTGGCTCTTGCAGGGTTTTACAGAAGCCATGGATTTTAGTAAGAATGTGAATGTGTGGGTGTCATCCCAGCTTCCCCTTATAGGATGTTTTTTGTCTTTTCTGTATGGAACCATTCCTCTTCACACTTGTTAAACTCACTGTTCTTGTCTCTCTTCTGCCTAACACAGCTGCTAAAACCTGTAGTCACCTCGTGACATATCCCTAGGTACTGGAGAGGGGGAAAGGAAGGACACAGAAAAAGCATCTAACACTCTTCCTTTCTGTAGAGAGAAGTGCCTCTAAACATCAATATAAATAACCTGATTTTCAGGACTAACTGCTTCTCTAATTGAATAAGTAGCTCCCAGCTAATAAACATAAACACCAAGAAAATCAATCTTCATTTCCCTGGACCAGGTGAAATAAAGATTCTAACCCACAATTGTCAACCCTTCTTACACTAAAATCCACTAGTTTATTTAGAGGGAACTGCAGCTTTCTAAAATACAATCTGAAAGGCAGGATATGCATGGCTACTCCAAAGACTTCAGAATAAAATAAAAATAAAAAAAATATAGATAAATACAAAACCAAAAAAAAAGGTTCCAAGTAGTTCAGGTATGCTGCTGAAAACTGCAAATTGTGTGATAATCTGATCAGAAATGACCAAGACGAAAGGGTTTGCAACACTTCAATATAGGATGATGTCTGAAAAAGTTTGCTATGATTCTACTGGTATTTCAGGACTAAAGCATAAGCCATTTAGCCAAAAGAGGTTTCTTTGGACTGACATGCATAGATTTTAGAAAAAGATAAAATGCAACCTGGTATTTCCTTCAGATCCTGTGCCTTGTCAGATCTATGTACAGTCAAATCTATGTAACTCCCATCTTTTTTACCCAAAGACAAATGAGCCCTTAATATCTTGCAAAATCTTTATGCACTGCAGAAATTATTATAGTTTTGCTGCTTGAATGCTGGCATAACAACACCTTTTTAATATATATCAGCTTTTATGATTTTGCTTGGCAAAGGAAGTAAGATGCCTTTTACAGGAGCTTTCTATCAACGTACCAATGTTCTCTGCTGGGTCCCAATGCTGGCTTTGAGTAGGGAGAGATTAGGCTGAGAGGAAATGTAAAACTCTTGGTTGCACTCACATTTCAGCACTTCTCTCATTTCTCAGACAGTGAAAGAACTGTGTAACTCTTAGAAGTTACACAGGTAAAGGACAAGACTTTTATTTTCATTACAGATTTCTACTATATCAAAGACATCCAGAATATCAAATACTTATGACAATTAATACTAAATAAACTAGAATTACACTGAGCTACAACTCTTGGCATTGGGTTTTGAAAGCATTTAACTTTTTGATAAATATACAAAAAACTAATAAAACACCATACAGCTTTAATTTCATCTTCATAGCTCTCATTCTAGTCAGAGTATTAATGGATTACTTTAGAAAACCCCACCAAGTTAGCATATGACTGGCCTTATAATTGAACACAAGGTTCCACAGCTCTTAGTAAAATACAATTTAAATGCTGTTAAGTGCATCCCAGGTAAACAGCTGCTGTCCACTGATCCTGGTTAAGCTGACAATCCTATTTTCTGAATTCTGATAAAGTTGTGCCAGCTGTAATGCTCCTCCTTTGTACAAAACCAAATCCACTTTTGTGTTAGCAACCTGTATTGCCTGATAGTGACTGCTTCCATTCTTCAGTGACAGTCTCAAAAAAGCATAAAAGTAAGGAAGCTAAGATTTGCTCATCCTAAACCTTACCAAAAAAACTAAAAACAAAAACCAAAAAGCTCTCCCACTTGAGAAAAGCCAGTCTTCAGCACCTTTCCTAGAAACCGAAGGACAAGAGGTAAACTTGATGATTAATCTCACCAAACATAAAAACCCAAATTTGCAGTGTATGTTTGCCTGTATACGAGTTTCAATTCCAGGACGATTTTGCAAAGTATATTAAACAAATGACCTTTCTTTTCTAAAGGATCTTTTGTCTTTTATTAACTTTTTGTCAAGTTCAGTTTCTATCTTTCACATGAACAAAAGGGATAAAATAGATAAAAGGAGCGAAAAAAATGTACAATTGTGCCAGTTAAAAAATCTTAACAGTTTCCTGTAAAATTCAATTTTATATTTAGACATATCTATTCAAAACATTTTCTACATGCTGCTATTCTAAGCATAAATTTACCCTGGCTTTTAAACGGCATTAGTGAAAAACAGGAACCTTGTCTAAAAATGCACATTCTTTATGCATGCAGATCAAAAGGCAGAGAGAGAGTGTATTTTACCTTTAAGCGTATGAGATATTTTTAATCTTAAAAAGACCCAACTAAACCAAACCCATTAAAAAAACCCCAAACCCTAAAACTTGTGTTTTGTGTCTCTATGTATATCAGAACAGTATTCAGATAGCGATTATTTTTAGCAGCTGTATTGTTCCATGTAAAACAAAAAAGTTACTTTTATACATAAATAAAAATTCTCAATTTGCATTTACTTGGTATGTTTTTATTTTATGAATAATTTAGCCTGAAGAAAAGAAGGCTCTGGGGAGGGGTGGGGGGCTTTATTGCTTTCTACAGCTACCTGAAAAGAGGGTGTAGGTAGGTGGGATCAGTGTCTTGTTCCGGGTAACAAGTGACAGGACAAGAGGAAATGGCCTGCCTGCATCATGGGAGGTTCAGGTTGGGCATCACAAAGAATTTCATTGTGGGAAGGATTGTCAGGTATGGGAATGGGCTTCCCAGATGGGTGGTGGAGTCACCATCCCTGGAGTGTTCAAGAAACAGCTGGTCATGGGACTTGGCAGTCTGCTCTTTTGACAAGGTGGAAACCAGACATAGGTTGGACTTGATGACCCAAAAGGTCTTTTCCAACCTTAATGACTCTGTGATTTAGAAATTCAGTAAGCAATTTTTCCTGCTTTTTAATTGAAAATGCAGTTTACTGTTAGATCTGCCAACCAACATTTAGTCAAGATCTTCCAGCTGTAGAACAAAATCCATACTGTGTCACCAGATCTAAAACATGCATATGGTACCTACAAAGATCTCATAATGTAGACATGGTTTTCCTTGTTGTATCTAAGGAGCCATGTGAGTTCTGCTGAGAGGGAGAAGATGTCATTTCCATCTACTCAGATTGATTTGAAACCGCTGTCTTTAACTTTTTGGGAAGCATTCCAATCTCTAAGGTGCTATACCGAAGTGAGGTACTAAAAGCTCTACCTCCACTTGTGCCTTAAAAAAAGAGGGCACATTTTGGTTGCTTGTTGGCTGAGTTCTCCCAAGTGCCTCCCAAGGAAGCAGTCTGAACTAGTCTGGATATGCACAAAAACCAAAATATATGAAATTTTGAAGTCATAGTGTATCTAGTGGGTGTGCAAGAACCTGTAGAACTGGCTGCAGCAGGCTGACAGGTAAATACAGACTCATCCCCTTTCCATGCACAAGAGCTTGACCCCATTTGAAGCAGACTAATAGCAATCTAAACAGGCAGAGGAAGATGAATCTCCGACTAAAAGAATGGCAAGTTTCAAAATATACAAGGTAAACTTTAGGATAGCTTCTCTGGGATATCTGCCTGTCTCTGGAAGAAAGAGGACACAGAGCTTTCTCACATATACTAACACCATACTAGTCTGTGTACTTACAGGAATTTTTCTTTGGCTTACAAATTTTCAGTACCAGCTGCCCTGAAAACACCTAGAAATAAAATACTTTGGATCTTCATTTTCCTCCAACCATATTTATCCCAAAGACAAGAAGATAACTACATACAAATGCCTGTGTATTTTATAAAATGTCTTGATTGTCAATTTCCATTATGCTGAGAAGTCTTAATTTTTTAAATTCAGATTTATTTGATGATTTTCTTGAAACATAGTTTGATTTGCATGAGGTGCAGAACCAAATGTTGGAGGAGTTTTTAAGATGACAATGTGATGTATCATTTATAGGTAAACACATTTTCTTATTTATTTCATTTCACCAAGGGCGTTATGTTTGGATTTGTGCAAAACAATGTCAGAGGCCAAGGAAAAGTTCTAAGGACTATAGGAGTTAATTCTAAATGTTTTTCAAGTTCTCTTCTTTCTTATTCTTTTATTTGTGATATATAGATGTCATGGAACACCAAAAAGCACCCTGGCTATCTATCCCTGCAAACGGAATCAGGGATGCTGGACAGATGAGAGCTCAGGAATTTCCTGAGATTCCTAGTACATCCTAGTTAATAATCAAACCTGCAATCAGACATTAAGCCATTTTGTCCTTGACTTCAGCTGTGCACAGCAATTTAAGAAAGACAAGGATGGTTAGGACAGACTAATTGGAAAGCAAAATGTTGAAGAGCAGCAGTGGAGCTGGTTCTGGGTCAGTAGTGTCATCTGCCTGTCTTCATCTAGCTGCACGTACCAGCAAACGAAAAACACAACAATTACCTAAGTAAATGGCAAGGCTGGAAAAATATCAGCCTAGGGAGAAATAAAATCCATGAATGACTCAACATATTAACCTTTAAAGTAAGCAAGAAAAGCAGATTCAGTGAAATAATTGGCTACATTTCAATCTATGTTAATTTTGTAACACCTGCAAATTTAACAAAATGTGGTGATTCAAAAATGATGTTTTGCTTTTTCAACACAATTAAATTACAGAACTATCAAGGATAATTGTATTCAGTGCCATGAATGAAAGAGGCACACTTCAATAACAAAAAAAATTGTTTTAAACTTGACCTGAGAAAGTAAGTCACCCACCCTTTGAGTACTAAAGGATCTTCAGTGTCTTAGTTTAGGTTTTCCTCTGCATCTCCCTTTTTTCCTTCCTTCCTTCCTTCTTTTCTGTCAGTAATGAATAGTCTTTCAGAAGTGAAATGGATTTATCCTTTTCTCTGGAAAATCCCACATACAGGAACTGCAGCAGACACAACGGGGACTGAGTTATCTCTTAACTAGCTCCTAACCAAGTGATATTTGTTACCAAAGATAAATTTTGGTACACTTGCTAATATTCCAGTGCAACAGAAATAGATTAAATACCAGTAATCTATTTGTTTTATGCACAAAGGAAAAGTGGAATAAAATTTTCAAATCTCCAAATAAATGCAATTACATAGGAAGCCTGATTATTAATGTAATTAATATGCTTAGCATATTCTGGAATAGTATTTATAAATAAAACTTAACCTGATTTTTTTTATTTTGTTGATTTATAAGTCAGAAACTTCACATTATCTTTGTTCTGTATATGACTTTAATTGGTTACCTCCTCTTTACTGAGAGAAAATACCAATTTTCCACTAGTTTATGCATTGAATGTGCAAAAAATGTCACTGAGAAAGCATGCCAAATTATTGCACTTCTGATTTTTTTTAGACTTCTGCTTTTTTTTATGGCAAGTCTTGAAAATGAAAATTAAAAACAACATGAAATTAAGAAGTGCATCCACCAAGCCGGTTGATACCTATGTAATTTTGCTTAGGTAACACACTTTTTCAATTTTCTTAGTAAAATATGATAAGCCATGTTCGCCAAACCAGATTCAGATTAAATCACATTTAGGAAAGTGCTACCCTGCAAATTAAACTTCATACAACTGTCTTGGCACAGAACCACTAGGAAGAGATGAACTAGAAAATCCTTCCAAGTCAAGTCCAGAATTAGAAGACTTTCTTTATGTGGAAGTTGATCAAAATTCCTCTCAACTAGGGTGGCAGCCAACCACAGAACAAGTGAGTTCTGAAAAACAGGTTATAAGCAATATACATGCTTCCTGGCAGAAAATATTAGCAATAACTAAGAGATTGAGCAGGTGACAGTACACTCCAATCATTTCTCATTTTCAAGAAGTTCTTCTGGTTTTCACTTTCCTTTCCTATTTTTTAGGCTTCGGCTACAGGATAAATGTCATTCATTCTTAGAAATTATTAACAGATAGGATATTTCTTACTGCATGGACTTTCCTTCTTCGATACTTTGAGAATTCTTTGCTGATGTGATCGGGTAGTCGGAAAAAACTGAACTTCCAAGTTCTACAGCCTGCAGCAACACCATGAATAGAGATCTTTCTGAAATATTGTACATGTTTGAGCTGACATAGATGAGTTAGTGAGGGATGATGCAACCTTGTGAGGAAGGAATATTGTTTGTGCTTCACATTTCACATTTCAAGTGAGACAACTTGCTAAGAACAGTTGATAACTAACTGTGAAATGTAGTATGAAACAAAAAAGTCAGCTGCAAATTAAAATGTATTGGCAAGTACAAGTAGATGTAATATACTAACTTGTTTTTTTCCAAAATTTCCCTTACATACATGTTCCAGAATAGATTCCATTTAATGGCTATTCTAAAGCATTTACTTAACAAAACTATTTTTTATGCACATGCAACACTACAACTTCAGCTGAAGAAGACCTTAAAGTAATACCATATCCAGTCTGTACTGTAAGCTAAGATTCCCACATAAATCTGCTTTATGTAAAAATGAGTTGGTCTCACATTAAATGTCCTTAAACACATTTATGTGTCTCATGTTGCTTCAGTCCTGTCACACTCGTTTAATGTTCAAGACTCTTCTCAGATTCCCTTCAGAATGAAATTAAAAGCAAAAACTGAACAGGAAAATAAGAAAGATCAGTGATAATTTGGAATGCTCTCCACTGGCACAATTATCTGAAGGAGGCATTTCTACTTCTATTTTTGTCCTTTTAATAGGAATTAATCTACAGAAATTAAAATAAAGAAACAACATTAAATCTTAAATTACCTACATCCAAACTCCTGAGAAAAATTTAATAGAACAGCACCTCTACCTAAAATGGCAGAAATGACCAAAGGTGAATTGACAATCAACTAATAAGAACACTTAACTCACAGTGACGTGCCCTGGACCACAGGGCATGTTTTGCTTATGGCACTTCTGGAGCAGCCTAACTCCTCAACAACACTTACAGGATTTCTCCTGGAACTGAGAGACAGACATCAAATTTGCTGCAATCTGTGCAAAACAGCTGTTCCTGAACGAAACCTTGGATGCCTGACACACCAACCAGGGAAAACAACCGAGGGCTACCAGCCAAGGCCATGCTGTTTTAGTAGGACCTTCCCTATTATGGCCAAAATTTGTGGAAGCACCATCTGTTCTGACAACAAAGAGCACGACTTTTCTTTATTTTCTGGTTGAACCCCCAGCTCCCAGCCTAATATCTTCTTCACCTGCGACATTGCAACATGTGCCTGGCTTTGCAAAGTGCGCACCACATACCACAGGGAACAATCTTCTTCCAAGTTTTGCATTATCTAGCTCAGAGTAGAGAGCAATACCACAAATTAAACTCCAATCACACAGAAAGTTGTTTACAATGTAAAGCACAGGGAGTTTTCATTGTTCAAATGCCATTAATGAAATCCACACAAATAAGTCCCTAAGCTTTTTCCTCAAAAATTAATGCTAAAGCATTTATTCATAACTACATGTTCTTTTCAAAAGACTAAATTACCAGGCTTTAATGACATCTCTTTGGAGAATATGGGTATATAATATGTATAAACCTAAAATAATTGTTTGGCAGGAAGCCTGGTTAAATCACAATTCTGTAAGTGAAAATCTTTCAGATGGAAATTTCTTTCATAGTACAGTTATATTCATTGTACAAGTCAAACTGTATTTTGAAGTCAGTATTTTGGAAAAGTGATTTTCTTCTTCAGAAGTTAGGGGAAAAAAACAATAAAATGGTTACTATTCAAAGTAGTTGACATCTTTCTTACAGTGTGGGAAGAAAACTGGAAGAACTTGCGTGGCAGCAGGAAAAAATGGCATGCTATGGAACTATGTTAACTTAAAAATTACAAAAAGAACTCTAAAAGGCTCATGTACAGAACCAATAAAATCCAACAGAGTGTTGGATTCTAAGTATCCTATTCTAAGAATTAAGGTGTAACTCCCTGGGCCAGAGGGAGAGGTAAAAGAAAAAAATAAATAAAAAGTGGCTGAGACATCAATCAGCTGGACAGACCATTGGCAGAAAATAATGAAAAATTAAAAATAGCTTCAATATTTGGTCACTAATATTCAGCAAAACTCCTACTAAACCAAGGTGTTGTTTCTTTTTTTCCCTCCAGGACAAATATTTTATTTTCCCCATATCAGTGGTTTCAGTCACTCAAAGTTAATTGTTTCACCACCCTAACAAACAGATCTACAAGTTAAAATCAAACCCATGTCCAGGGACAAAAATAAAAAAAAAGGAAAAAACCAAAGAAGAAATTAAAGGAAACTCATTAATTACTTTCCTTCATAGCTAAACATTTAATGAATAGGCATTTAAAGGCTGCTCTTCTTATGTAAGAATTCTGTATTTTTTATTTCTTGGAGGGGATTTCATGCCACCACCACTGCCCCATCAATACATTATTTTCAAGTGACAACTTGGTGACAACATCTCTAAACAAACTGCAGGTTTGATAAATAGGTAAGATACATAAATAATACTAACTTTCATGAACTGCATATTTTCTAATAAGATATTTTAAAGTATGCAAGTTATACCATAGTCACAGGAAAATCAGGATGTTTTAAAACTAAGAAGCAAACCTAGGTAGCCTTAAGAAATCAGGTAAATAAGAGAGAAATCATCTCCAGTTTACAGATGAGGAAATAGGCCACAAAGAGTATTTTATATTGAGATGTGCTTCCATAGAGCCTATTTGCCACCCAGATTTTACACTGTTCAGCAAAAAGTGTGAGTTTTTTAGACATAACATTATAAAATATTTATATGAACTCATTAAACACAAGTCTACATTGGACTGGTTTTATCTCACTCTACCTTCTTAGCTGTTTTATTAGGAATTTATGTTGTGTTTCACCTATATAAAATGACCATGTTTTCCAGGTGAATGAATGCTGTTAATTTTCCAAGAGTTCTGCAAGGAACAGAGCTGTGACCTTCCATTCAGTCCATTAATTTCAAAGAGTATAAAGATTTCATGGAAGGTCTATATAACTGAAATCTTTCAGCTATGAATAAGCTTTTTCAAATAAGTCTGGTCCTCAAAATTTCTCAACCTAATATGACATTTTCATAAACTCTCAGAAACTTATTTTCAAAAAAGTCTTACTATTTTAATAAACTTAAAAAAGGGATAACCATTACAGATAAAACCTAAATTAATTATAAAATAGATACTAATATAGTGTACTATGTTTTTGAAAAATGGTTTTCATGTGAGCAGATTCAAACAATGCAGAATAATCTAAGGGAATAGAGACCATGCACTATTGTATACTTCTGAAAAAAAATCTGAAAATCACTGGGAAGCCCACTGACTGTACTAGTTTTTTATTGAGTTTTAGCTAGTCTTACATCCACAGAAACCTCAAAATAAAATACTTATGTTGGGTTCCTATTACTGGCAAGCCAATTTGAATTCTGCTTGAAACACTGCCCTAAGACACAGTAGTAGATTTGGCCATGTGATCAAACTCTACCAACTTCATTTCCTTTCTTCCATAAATAGACCAAAATAATTTAATTTTTCACCCAATTTGACCTAAGCTGAAAATTATGGGTGGGTCTCAGAATTAAGGCAGAAGTCTTTCTTGACAATCATGCTGCAGGGAGCTGAATGAATCACAATAGCAACTGTCTCATCATAATTGAGATCGCTGATAATCCAAACACACAGGGAAAAATTAATAATGTGTCTATCTGGAAGTTTTGTAGAATGTTAAGCATTCTGTCTTTACTTTTGAGTACAAGGGGGTACTGCAGGAAAGTCTCACAGATATGGATCTGTCTGGCTTTTTCTCTGGCTTCAATGCCTCAGATACCAATAATTAAAACTACATGCTCTGAAGTATAAAATATTTAGTTATGGACTCACTGTATTACTTACAGCACCATAGCACTCTGAAATGTAAGCCTTTTTTTGTAAGATATTTTGCTTATCTTCCTGCACAGAACTACTCATCATCTACTTCTACAATTTGTGTTACTATTCACACAAAATATTCTATAGGCAAACACGTTTCCTTTACATTTTTTTTTTTTTTTTTTTACATAGGTGCATTAACCCAAGAAAGACAGGTAATATACTGAATAACACACTGAAAGACTGAAGTTCTGACCAATAGGAATGCACGCACACAGCATCATTTTCCATTTTAGTGGGAAAAAATATCAGTGACTTGAGCTGGGTGTTTCTCCTACTGGGAAGGCCACTGAAGGAGAGACATAAGAGATCTTTGGGTAAAGAAAATAACCTAACTTTAAACAAAAAATATCGATGAGTCGCATTGGCAGGCAGAAGGAATAGTTTAATAAACACTTAAAGACAGACTATGGATAGTGGATGACAACTGGCTATGGATACATGATGACAACTGGAAAATTCAGTTTTCTCTCCCTCTACATTAATATTGGCTGCTGTGGTTAATTCATGTGACAACTGGGGCTTATTTCATCTCCCAATCCTTAACAAAACAGGTATGTCTGACCTCATACAAGACTGCAGCTAAAAATTATAATGCAGTCATCAGCATATCTTTAAAACTAGAATAGTGTTTGAAATACAGAAGGAATAATTTAGCTCAATTATGGAGATTGATTCTCCATTTTTAAAACCCCTGCATAATATAAAAGATTTTTGTAGCTAAAGTGGCAATTTCCTACTAGAAATGATAAAATACTTTTTATCAATTTATTCATCTGGGAGATACACAGAAAATGCTGCTGCACTTTTCCATGTTGACATCCCTTCATTCCCTCTACAGGAAATCATTAGTCTCATACATACACTTAGAATAATTTTTCAATAATGCAAATTATTAGTATAACCTCTCATATGATTTGGGCCTGAGGCACAAATCAACTACTTGCTGAAATTCTACTATTAATATAACTTCCAGATGAATTTCAGAAAACCCAAAGCACATTTCTGGTCTTTATTTTAAATATGAGCAACCTCTTCTAGCATTAGAAGGAAAAAGTTTGCCTTATTCAACAAAATTTACCCCAAAATTCAGTCCTAACTAGATCTTACATTTTTCTGCATTGGTTACTGAATGTATCTTAAGCACATTTAATAGTAGGGAGATCCTAAGAATGACAGGAGTCACTGAAATACACTACTGAACAAATAAGTAATAGTAAATGAACACTTTTCCCACTGAAAATTGTGCAAATATACTTAAAAAGCATGTAAAAAATTACTGATAAAATTGTTCTGCCTGAAGTTACCATTATCCAGTGGTTCAAAACGTGTGAACAAACTAAACTATGGATAAAATGGGAGTATTTTCACACATGTTTTAGAATTTTTTATGCTTTCCATATTGTTTCCATAATATTATTAATGTTAATAGATTATGTTTCCATAATATTATTAATATTATTTCCATATTTCCACAACTATACTTGTCTGCACATGTGCATCTACTACATCAACATTTTAACTATAGATCTAACAAAAAAAGAATATTTTTACAGCTATTCAATGAGCTAAAAGGACATGCATATGGAATAAAGAAGGAGGAAAAAGTTGGAAGCACCTCAATAAATATAGACATTATGCTACTAAAAAAAAAAAAAATTCTGACCATTTAAAAGGAAGTTAAGAATCTGTTCTGCATTCCAGGTTTTGCTTAATCATTCAGCTTGTTGTGAGATTGCTACTGTGAACAAAGAACAGGAACTGTGAGTTTAAATCACTTTTTAATTGCTTTCACAGTTCAGTCATTGGGCAACGACCAGGTAATGGTCAGGATAAATGCCAGTAATATTTCTCTTGTGGTTCCTAATTCTAACCCCAGTCAGACAAATTACTCCACTAGATTTTTCTCCAACAGTCAGCTCAAATCAACCTCATTTAACAGCAATTATTTTTGGTTTTTTGTAATTGGAGCTGTTGAGAAATAAAATGGGGAATTGTTTTGAATATAGTCTATTTCATAATTTTGTTTATATCTATATTTTCTTTAATAAAAGCTTGTCATGTTAAGTTAATTTTTCATGTTTTGGGCAGTATTTTTTCTGAATGGATAAACTATAGGAGAAGCCAATAATTTCTCTTGAGAAAAACCCCACACAAACATATTCTTTTTTTGATTGCTTCCATTTAGTTTCGGCTACATTTCCAGGAAAAATTCCCTCCTCCTTGTTCCCTTGTTTAATCTTTGTGAACACCATGTATTCAGTCCAGAAACAGAGAGGGAATAAATCAGGTAGATTATCTTTAAGCAATGTCATGATCCTATACCAATAATGGCCTCTTTTCCATCTAAATGTGTGTTAGCCCTTGTGGTGCTGAACCAAATATCTTATATTTTCTATGATTACAGATGGAATGTTTCCACCTAAAAGCAAGATCTATTTTACCTAACAAATACTGAAGTACATAATAAAAATATTTTCCTGCCTATTTCTTCCTCCACATTGGAAAAAAGCCCAGTTCTGATTGAGTATCAATAAAATCTGTTTTTTCCATGATTTGCATGCCATACTGGTTGGAATTCAGATTGTGCCTTTTCTCTTCACAGACACTACAGAGCCCTTTAGCTGCAGGAATTTATGTTTTCTTCTACTTGCCATTGATTAAGCCATGGCCAGTTCAAAAGAATGATAAGTCTCATCTTTCATTTCTAGTATTTCTATGTTTATAGGATGTTTTCAGCCTTGTTATTCATAATTGAAGTGTCAAGTAAAAAAAATGCTTATTTTAACACCTTATAAGAATTATAAAATATAAAACTGCTAAGGAAACCATGACTGAACATCTGTCAGCATCAGCAGGACCGTGTTGCTTTTCCTTCTGGACTTTAAACTAGCATTGACCAAGTGAGCTCTAGAACCTGAACCAAAATGTTCCTCAGAGGAACTTAGTTTAATTTTGCCTCCCTCCAAAATAAAATATAATATGCTGAATTGGAGTTGGCATCTCTGGAAGGCACCACACTGAAACCCAGTAGACAGGCCAGCATCCTGATGCTGGCTTAGGCATCCCAAGTACTTTGAATTAGGAAAATCAATTTTTTGGTTTTTAATTACTATTACTATTGAAACTTCAAACAGATGAAATTTAAAATTTGCCACTTGGTGGCTGACACTCCTTAATCTCCCACTCTGGTTTGAATGCTGACTAGAAAGCAGGTACAACATACACTCATAACTTTGTTCAGACACAGATCTACATCAGCCCAGCACTGTGCACAGTCAAATGCACATCTGATAGATAATTTCATTTTTGCTTTTCTCCTTCTGAAGGTGAGGCCACATAAGTTACAGCAAATATTTCATACATATATTACCTCAACTGCTGGTAAACAAATGTGCCTCTATTTAATTCAATAACAAAATCATGCGATTTCAAACAATCCCATATATTTTAGTTATAATTTAATGGGTTTAAGCATCCTTGAATTTTGAATTTATTTGCATATTGAGCAAGTGGAGTCAAAATCCTTTCTCAATCATGTACAGTACATTATTTGAGGAAAAAAGTCTCAAAGGTGTGAAAATGGGGCAAAGGTAAGAAACATGGACAGAAACAAGTCTGCAGGGGGAAGGTACAGAATTAGGTGAGAAGAGCAAGTTTAAAAATCTCACAAGGACATGAGAATGATACCTGGTTTAAATCACAACAAAATAAATTATTTTGAACTGTGAATACATGTTTTGTAGCTTTTGATAAAGGCAAATGCAAAAAACAATTTGCATTTTTGTCAACCATAACTTCAATCTTCATTGTCAAATGTAAAAACAATCATCTTTCAGTGCAACTTATGATCCTCATTTTAATGAGGACTTTGACAACTGACAAAAGTATCTGGGTTTCTGTTTCAAGTATATCTTAAGTGCGAACCTGAATTATAAATTGTTAGAGGTCATTTTTGTTCTGATAGTTCTTTTGATGCACTCTAAATGAGGTTTGTTAGCAATATTTCTGTAGTCATGCAACACTGTTAAAACGCAACATGGGCATTCCATCCTTAGGGAGAAGGGGATAAGTGATTTCTGGACTGAATTTTCCCTCCAGAATTTTAGTTATTTTCTTAAGAAAGATCATTAGGCCCATGTTTCTTATGGTTAATGCTACATTTTTATTACTCTATTGTTTCTTTATTGTTTTTTGTCTCAATATTTCCTGGTTTATTACTTGTTATTTCTGTTAGTTTAATTGTATTCTGCTTTCATTGAAGCAGAAAAGAATTATATATTTGCAAAACTTCATTGCACATGAATTCCATTAAGTTAAATGTATTTAAGTGACTATATTAGGAAAAAATCTTAGAAAAAAACAGCATAGAGGACTTTTTTCTAATAATGTATTACCACTGTTCATTATTCCAACAGAATGTCACAAATTGTAAAAATGAAAATATTATTTAACGATATTAATGTTTTCTACATTTAGCATGCGCACACCAAGCAAGCCAAGTATGAGTTATTTTGAAAACTGAACCTTCTTTTCAGCTCTTTATAAAGAAAATATTTTGAAAATAAAATTCTCAAGTATACTAAAATGTTAAAGGTATACTACTATAATGGCTTATCAAAAACTACCAGATTAGATCTTAATGCCTTGTATTTCAATAAACTCCTGCAGAAAGTCCATGGGAAAGGGATCATTGATTTTCCAGTATTCTAAACGTGAATCTTGGTTTTCTTTCCATGTTATTGTCAAACACTGAAACTAAAATTTAGTAGTTCCTCATTTTGTATGTTTCATTAAGTAAACTATTTTCCCCATGAACACATTTCATTCTTTAAAAACCTTTTTTGCCAAAAGGGACTGCAACAGGCTTGTCCATTTACTTTAAGAGGAAAAAAATACAAGTTGTTTTTTTTTTTAATCCCCTTAAAAATATTTTTCTCTCTCATTATTTCTTTGCTGGGTTTGCAGGTGAACAGGTTTTGCTGTCTTTTACTACATCGGCTTGGAAAAGTTAAAATCTTCCCATGCTTAACACTCCAAGTTTGAATAACTGAATTACTTTGCAAGAGCACTTACAAAGACCCTATTTGCATTTTACCTTATAATATGTAAATCACAATATAGAAATATAGTGATTAAGTTCCACTTAAAATCACCATGTGCTGCCAAAAGCTCAAGCACCTAGAAATTTAGCAGCATTTAAGACTTTCAACTGAATTGAAAAGCACTGTTTAAAACCTCCACCTAGGAAGGAAGCATTCAGACTTTATGTATTAGCTGTAAAATCCTCATCTGCTTGTCAACAGATTCCTAAGGCAGTACAGAGCCTTCAGTGCTCTGTATAAAATAATAGAGTTATTACAGTAAGCACTGGAGAATCAAAATATAGGAAATATTTCAAACTTCAGCTCAAATATTGGCTTAAAAGTAAGCATTTTAAGAGGCCTTAGTGTAGTGACAATTACAATGACAGATGAAATCAACAAAAAAATATCAGTGTTTTTAACCAGATCGTCTTGCTTAGAAAAGAATAATGATTTTTTTAAGCACATGGAAGAGATAAGATGCAAATAAGTGTTCTAAAACATATTTTATAAGAATTGAAATTTTGCCTCCTGGGTTTTGTGAGATATTACTATGTAAAATTTTGATTTTTTCAGTACTGTACCACCAAGGTAGCTTTAAAATGCTGTGATTTATGACCCAGAAATGTTTAGATAATTTCTGTGTGTGCTTTGGCATTCCTTGCAGAAAGGAAATATGCACGACTCCTGGCACAGAGATTAGAGTCCATAGCAGCAGAGCACTGAGTGCCAAGCTGAAGAGCATAATATCCAGAATTGAAGAGTCAGATGTGAGTGGAGTTCCATGGACCAGCCAGAGGATCTTTCACATTTCATGGCTTGGTGGCTTCTGACAGTTCAGCAGCCACTTAGAAATATGACCCTGCAATTAAAGGAGCCATCTCCTCACTCTCTAGACTAAAAGCAGCGCTGCAGGCACTTCTGCATTAGATTTACCAATATTTTTTTAGCTTTGTGCCGACCAGGACATCAAGTTCAAGGGATAATTATGGAGTCTGCCACCCCATCCCAGCCTACAGTGCATGTAAACTCTCTCTTCATTTTAAACTTCACAATTTAGCTTCTCCAAATTCCTAAAGGAGTGAGGATTACCTGGCAAAGTCTTCTGACTCACTGAAAGCGGCTGGTGACTAGAGTTAGGGGACTTTACTTCAAACACTCAGAGGAGTGTAACATACTAGCAGAAAAACAGCACAAACTGCTGGCTATTTAATAAACTTAAATGTTTCAGTCTAAGAAATTTTTGTTTTCGCTAGTAACCACTCCACACAAGCAACAAATTTTCAATGTTACAGCTAAAGTCACAGCATTTATGCGCAGCTTGGGCTCCCTGTCAGCTTTCATCTCTGTTGCTGCGGTGTCAAACCAGATCAGCAGCCACAGAGTCATGGTAGAGAATGGAAAGAGAAAGATGAAACAGCAGCATTGAAAGAATTAAAATTTGCAGCGCTGCTGAGATTGAATCCAAACATCCTTCACCTTGATGGTGGGTTTTTAGTAAGTATGAAGCTGCAGGATTTTGTCAGTTGATGGTGATTATTTATGTTACTGGTGGCCACACTAGAAGTTGGGATTTTTATGAATCTCTGATGATGGCTGGGTCACACAGTATTCAGTTAATGACTATATCATGGCAAAAACCCAAGGAAGATGAATGGAAATTAATCATTGGCCACTCTGCCAACAGGGTGGCGGGAATTTTAAAACAGCTGACCAGGCTGAACTCAACTGCCTCATTTTTGAAGTGTGTTACCAGCTTACCCCACTCTTTTCTCAGCATCCAACAGAGCAATTACTTCTAAGGGAATATTGAAGGTGTAGAACCCAACGAAGACAGCCACCCAGGAAACCAAACATAGTTACTAATTTTCCATTCCCTGAGTCTGAAGGTACTGTGAAGGTATGTAGACTTCTGGTCACACATGAACATTTTTGTTAGGATACCAGTACTCTGAAAGCAATGGTGCCTCCTCAGAACACAGAGGCCTTTATCCCACATACCCTAATGCTTCCTACTCCAACAAGCTTAAAGAAATTAAAGTAGTTTTGAAATAATTCCAAATACTAGGGACTTAAGTGGATCAATATCCTTTCACTACAGGTGATTTCATAGTATTGTGGTGCTTTTGGATAAATGCTGGTGCAAATGTCCACTCAGTACTTGAAAAGCTTGATAGAACTCTGAGGTGTAATAAATTGGACTTTTTCAGAAATTTCTGTCAACTGGCAGTCTTGAAAAAATATTCCTGTAACAAAAGAGAAAATGCTGAATATTTTTTATCCCAAGAAGACCCAATACTTTCCTAGCATCCAATGTCACCTCTTGCAGAAAGATTGGATTTCAAAACTCCATGTGGAACAAAAGAAAAAATCACCTCTCCTATACTACATACACATTTACCTTCTTAGCACTTTCAAACAAACTCTTTATGCTGGCCAAAGATCAAAGGTGAGAACTGATGTCAGCCAGACAAAGCTACATCAACTTGACTTATTCGGTTTCTGAAAGTTTTCAAGGCTTTGGATGTCCAGTGACAAAAGCTTTCCCATATTGTACAAGGCTTAAAATGGTATTTCCCACTATCAAAATTAACTGGAGACAAGATTCAGACAGATGCTGAAAAGTCCATTGTAGTGAATACTTGGCAAAGTGTGCTGGAACAGCACACTTATAATGAGCAGGACTGGGTTTTCCTTTGGTTTTGTTTGGGAGAAATCAATAGGATATTCAAGAACACAGAAAACAAGTTTGTCTCTCCAATAAGCAGCATGGGAAAGTTAATACCACTGCCCAGTTTTCACTGTGGTATTTTCAGTGGATGTTCAGTTTCTGACTGAAGATAAATGTGCTGGCTGTGGTCATAGAATGGGCTTGTGGAGTCACAGGCTTGATGAATTGGCAAGGTTTCATAATTTTATTATTAAGCACGACACAGATCTTGGTATTGGATTTGTCGGCCTTAAAAGGTATTGCAAGCTGAGAAACATCCATCTATGACAGTTAGTACAGGAATTATGGACTCGATTTGGCAGGTGATCAGATTACTGACAACACGTGGTCAGAGGCAAACCCTTCCATGAGGCTATCTCTGATAATCACACAAGACACTCAGAATAACTGGGGGTGAAAATAGTGGGTTAAACCTGGATGGTTTCAAAAGAATCGTGGCAGAGCTCACAGATAGCTGCATCGAAGGCAGAACAGGCCTAAGAGTGATTTGAAAGGTCACAATCTAAAATCATCATCAAAGAATTCTTAAGGAACAATTACCTGAGGATCCTGAATTAACTCATGTACATGTGAATTTAAATCAGTTCAAGAAAGTAAAGTAGAGCATGCAAATATATGGAATTTGTAACAAACAGTAGTACTGACATGGAGATGCTTAATAACATACTCTAAATTACTGTCTGCAAACATTAATTAATAAATTATTCTTTGAACAACATATCTGTTAGAAAATTTAAAGGTAATTGCAACTTCAGTGGATTTAACAACTGTTGAGACCCCAGATGATTTCCATATTGACAACCAGTCTTTCCAATAGCCAGAATTCACACATCATTCAGGCCTAAGGTGAACAAGATGGACTTGGAAAATTTAGACCTGCTTCCAGCTCATCTCCAAAAAACAAAAAAATTACTTCCATCTTTTCCCAGAAACAACAGAAAAACATTGCTATGCTAACCAAAATGAAAGAATACAAGAACGTGTATATTTAAACCTCAGAAAACAACACAGTACTAGAATACAGAATCTGTGTATAAAAAGGATTATAAATGTCTTCAGACAACATAAACAAGAACCATTAGATCATCATCCTTAGTTCTTTTATACCCATGAGTTTTGAGGCTTTGTCACCGCATAGATCAGAAGCACACGCTTCCTAATTAAAATTCAGTCATAATTAAAGTTAGCCATTATACCAGGGAAGCATTAGAGCATCATTGATTGCTTCATGCTTATTATTGTCAGTACGTTTATCTCATCATTGGAAAAATATTCTGTTATTGTTTTACATCAGCTATTTCTTACACATGAGGTAAAGTACCAGCCCATTTCTCAAAGTCAAGGTAGTAATCCTTTTGACCAGAAGTATCTAAAGAGGGAAATTAGGAACTTATTTCTAAAAAAACCTTAAAAGAAGTATTTTACTGAGGGAGAGCAATAGTGATACAGGAGCTTTTCATCTGATACAGAATGAGACATGAAAGAATATCCACTGATGCACATAAAATTAAACAGGAAAACTCAATTACAAACTGAATGCAGCTGGTAGCTGCTAACATGGGACATACAAAGATCTATTGGAGGAAGAAGTGACCTAAAATCCACAGAACAATGGCTTGCACATCCTGTTCCAGACTCCCAAATGTCCTCCTCTCAGCCACAGGTTTTACAGGCCAAAAAGATCTCTGAAAACTATTGTCAGAATCTACCTCCTTCTCAAGATGATTTTAATTTAAGTTTTTTACCAAAAGGCATTTCAGCTCTGATTTATAAAACAATATGTTTGAGAACAGAATAATTACCACATGGAAAACTTGTCAGGTAAAAAGAAATGAAAGAACATGCATATTGGAGAGGAAGAACAGTGAGGGGAAAGACAGAAAGAAGCCTGCAATCCTGGAAAATTTACATACTGATATTAAAAAGATAAAATAACAGCTCAGAAACTGAAAAGAATTTCAAAGCAAATTAATCACAAGGGAAAGCTGGAAAACCTATTTTCAGGAGAAATGTTAGCTTCTTAACTGGTAAAGAAGTGGTGCTCTTTTTTTCCAAACATATATTAAAATATAAATAAATTTAATCTGTTAATATATCAATATGAACAGAAATAATTCTCAATGCTAGAAAAATACTGATAATGTAATTTTTTAAAAGAGTAATTCTTAAAAAGTGGTTAAGAAACCTGCATATCTGAGAAAGAAGTTTGAAGTTGCTCTATGCAAGTGAACAAAGGGACTAGTTACAATTTACAAGATTTTAGGCTATTTAACTAATATTTAATTTTATTCTCTTAAGAGCCACATTTTTTTTTTCTGGACTAACACTAGCATATTTAGCAGCACAAGTTAATATACTAAATTACTCTGATTATTTAGAATATTGGGGTGGGAGGGGAGGGGGACTCAGTGTTATTTAGAAAGAATTTATGTCAGTGTAAAAGTATACTGGAGATCCAGAAAAAAAATCCGAACAACCTCTCTCATGGTCAACTGGGAAGAAAGGAAAGCCAGCCTTAGAATAGAATTTCTATCTACGCAAGTTTTCAAATGCATATAGGCTTGAGAAATACACAATTATTTTTCTTATTTTCAGTGTTCTTGTTTGAAAGTTGAGAAGGTTATAATAATAAAAAGAGCTTTAGAATTTATTTTTCATTTTCCTTCTCTGCATTCTCCCACAAAATATTTGTGTCTCATGTCAATTAAGTCCGGGCAACTCTTCAGAGAGGAAAAAAGAGTGCTACAGATTTCTCCCTCTTTTCCAGTAAAAAACAACCTCAAACCACTCCTCTACTATAGACATACTTACTTCATACTGCTTAAATGGTTAAAAAGACTGTGACTGGGAGATGGATGTAAATAGAGGGGATCATGAGGATCAAAGATGTTCCATTGTCTTTCTCCACCTCAAAACAAATGTAATCACATAATTTATGTTATTTGCAATTTATTTTTTTCTCCCAAGATTACAAATGTAAGCAGCTTTTTAATTTTATTATGCTTCAGTCAGTCAATATATTTGCACACAACATACTTTGACAACTAATCAGGAAGCATTTGGCAACAAATAAGATTAAAAGAGAAATATCTGAGAGTTGAGAGTAGAGAACTTTCTAAGCTCTTACCAAGCAATTTCCCACCCTGATGGGTTGTATATAAGCAGTCCTGCACACAAACTATGCTACCAGATACAAGAAATAGTTACTAACAATAAGCAAACAATGTTGGGATGGTGTTAAGAGACTAAAAATCCATAATTTTCAAGGGAAATAAAAACCTGGCAAGTACACAATAAAAATGACAACTCTGCTAGGTGGAGAATCAATGTTGCACTCAATGCCAAGCATGATACACTAAAACCACACACTCAATAAGTCAAAATAGTAAAGTTCTCTTCAGCAATCACATCTTTAAAGCCTGTTGGATTAAGGTATTTCAATAATATGTTCTAGAGTCACAAAAGACATTTACCTAATTTTTTAAAACTTCTTCTTAATGACACTTTCTCTTCACCTTTTCTCTCCTTTATTTCCTGACAAGAAGAAAGCCTAACAAAAATTGCTTAGAAAGGGCATCAAAAAGGGAAGAAAACCATCAAGCAAGGAAGAAGTGGAAAAAAAATTAATGCTATCCTTTGCCCTATTAAATTTATGGAGAAAGTCCTCATTTTACGTCTTTCAATCACTTTTGGATCCTCACATCAATAATACCATCACACTTAACAATGTTATTCTGATAATTTCAGTAAATTTCAACCTATTATCATTTACAGACACTGAAAGTTCTTTGCAGAGTTAGAGTCATAACAACTAATAGCAGATATATAAATTTGTAAAGAAGCCCATCCAACAGAATCCTGGCATATATTGGTGTAATCCAAGTTAAAAGCTAATTTAAAACTGTACTGGTCTTGAAACTGAGGCATTTTTTTCATTAATATCTCCCTTACTGCAACATTAAAAAGAATAGTTATGACGTTTGTTTCTCTTATATTCATCAATGCACTACCTTCACATATCTATAATAAAAACTGGAATTCTCTTTTTACATTTAAATAATAATGTAATACTGCTGCTGTATGGAAAACATATTTTATCAGATTTTGCTTGCAGCTTAAATTATTCCAAGTTTACACTATTATCAACAAATTTAATGCAGCAAACAAGACCAAGTCTTGCTACAAACAACTGCCATACGCCACTTTCATTCAAACCTTTATAAGATGTACATAGAAACTTTAGAAATGAAAATAATATTTTGCTTCATTTTCAGAATAACCAGTTATAACTCAAAATCCTATTGTGATTTGAAGAAGAATTTTTATAAATATTTGAATTTTTTTTTCCATTTCTCAATTCAATAATTGAATTTCAACAGGCAGATGGTAAATTCCTGCCTTCCCTTTTTAATCCTGCTTTAGCTTCCTATTCTTCACTGTCTGTAGCACTCAGGCCCACATTTCTTTCCTTCTCCTCAGTGAATACGTTTTGTTCGGCTGGTTCCACTGATGGCTTTCCTTACGTCACTTAGGATTGCATAAAACAAAAGTACTACTAAATTCTCTGCAGCCCTAAAATGCTTCTTACCCAACCACATCTGCTTTATTTCATTTGTCCCCTCCAATAGTACAGCAATTTTTAGGGCTTTCAAGTTGTATCATGACAAGTGTATATATATATGTCTTTGTTTTAACATTGTGGAATATTCCATTCACTGAACATGGAAAAGGAAAAGGCAATGGTTAAAGCCACTCACCAGCTCCTTGTTTGTTATATGGCAAACACAAAACTAATCCAAAATGCACCAAAATGATATAATCCATAGATTAAAAAATAATGTGTAGGGGTTCCTTTGCAGAGGATTTGCTTGTACCACACATCCCAAATTCACTTTGAAATAAGAAATTCAACTCCCCTCTAAAACTATACCCTACTAATTGCCATTTCAGCAATGTTTTTGGAAACATTACTCTCACAAACAAAGACAAAATATTCTGGGGTACCTCAGAATGTCCTGAAGATATCACATTATTTTTTCAGGTACAAGGATTATATTTCCTTTATTCCTTTGTCTTATTTACGTAAGAAATAGTGCTGAAATCTAGGAAATAATGCTACAGTGCCTGTAAAATTATTTGTGGTTACAAAAACTCCATTTGGAAAAACAACCATGGCACTGCAGTAGTTACTGCTCTGGTAGCAGGACTGTCACTCTGAAGACTTACTGCTATTAAGGCATGAATCATGTGAGCTGTCCTCTGTAACTCAGTGTTCAACAGCAGTGGCTCTGCAGCCACACAAGGAAAATGCTAAACCAAAGAACCTTGTTAAAGAAAAACCAGATTAAACCACTTTCAGCAAAGTTTCACCTGCCTCTGCAGAGCACTGCAGCTCTCATTGTCTGAGAGTGGCCCTGGAGAACCTCACAGCACCAAGGTGCTAAGGGAGGGTGACCATGTAACTCAAGCACGTTTGACTTGAATGCAATTAATCTCAAATGACTGCCAGAGAAAAAGAATCATGGAAAAAACACAAACCAAAAGCATGTTTATGTAAAATGAAATGTCGGACTGAGAAAGCTGTAGAAATTATTATGAAATTCTTGCCTTTGAGGCACTTTGAGTTTCAATTTTATACTGGCTTTTTGGTACACAATGACCATAACATGTCTTGGAGCGAGCAGTTTACTTTCCCTGCTGCTCACATCTGAAATTATTGGTTCACTACACAAATATTTTGCTGAAAATTTTATTTGGTAAGAAAGCACTTCCTTGAAGCTTATATTTCTCAGTTTAATACTTCAGTCATGAAATTTTGTAACAGAACTGCCATTGCTGTTATTCACTTTTTCTTTAAACTAAATAAAAGTTAAACCCCATTTCACGTTGGAAGAAAACCAACATTCTGTTAAACTTTAGAATTAACATGAAAGTGTAACTGAAAATTTTCTGCCAGCTTTTGTAATCCTAGTTTGGTTCATGACAAAAGAAATACAAGTATATTCATTCCCTTTGATTTCTGAATAAGTTCAAGTATTAAATTTACTCAGGATGTTAACCATGTTTTCTCATTAAAAATACAGCTATGCTACAAAATAATTCTATTCCCTTTAGATAAACAAGAATTGTACTAGTGGAATAAAAGAGAATTATGAATTAAGGGATTTTTTTAAAGTTCCACTGACTTTTAAAGAAGATAAAAGAAATATGTATGAAACGAATTCTGTGGCATATGCATGAAATTTTGCAGAACATTTGGAAGAGGCCTCATTTCAAAAGGAAAATTTTTTGTTTCTGTCCCTGTACATTTGTTCATTCAAGTGATTGTGAGGTAGGTCTTCTCTTTATTCAACGTTTATATGAAGGAGGACATTTTGCCCATGTGTGTTTTTAAACCACATCTAAAATTCAACTTCTGCCTTATGATGAAAGAACTATTCTGAGTTCCAGGGTCGAGGATGATTAATGACAATGGTCACTGAATAACAGAGTAATCTGGGTTAAAGGGACCTCAGGATGTAGTCCAACAACTTTTTATTCAAGGAGGATCAGCCATGAGCACAAACCAGATTGCTCAGGGTTTTATCCAGACAAATCTTCAAAAAAAAACCTGAAGATGGAAGCAGCACTGCTTGGCCCCAGTTATACTGTTGGCTATCCTCACAAAAAATATCCCTTACAATGCAGCCCATCCTGACAAGAGAGGTCTTAGGAAAGAATATTACAGCCCTGCAGCTGTTACTGAGCTCTGGTAGAGTAGGACTCGTTAGCTTCTACCCCTTTAATCTGATTTTCCCATCTGATTTGTGTGCCATCACCATGAAGATATGGCTTGCATACAACTGCACAGCTACGGCATCAGCTTTCCACAAGTTTTCTAATCATATATGAAAGGAGAATCGGTGAAGAGAGGAATAAAATGCAACCTTTTTGGGGGAAGGGGTGTGGGAGAGAGGGATGATGCCCTACTTCTTTCCATGTACATCTTGAATTCCAGTCTGTGTGACACTAAAGATGTCTTGATCCAAGAAATTATATGAAGCCCAATACTTGCAGCAGTTTTCTGACTTACCTTTCTCCACAATGGCAGCTGGGTACATCTTGATTTTTACTCCAAAATATTTGAAAGACGAAAGGAAGAGTGCACAAAATAATTAAATAATTCCTGTGCCATAAGCAACAGGGATTAGAGAAGTGGGAAAAACATCCTCATGTTTGTCATAAGGATGATCAAGGCCATATGTGGGCTGTTGAACTTTCAGTTTTGTATAATATAGTTCAAAAGTTGAACTGGAATTCAGTGGTCTTACTAAGTGCAATGGTTTTGTGAATCCTATTTTAATGACTAGCATTAACCAACAATTACCATGAGTTGCCTTTAACATTGTTGTAACCACCTCCTGGAGGAAGGGATAGATTTACTTCATTAAACTCTGTCCAGGATACTGAAATTTGCAGAGCAGTTTTACCTTCTCTTGATTCACCTAACAAGCACATACTAGTTATAAACTAAAAGGAGAGTAAATTGCTTTAGATGTTAGGAACAAGTTCTTTCCTGAGACTATGGTGAGGCACTGGAACAGATTGCTCAGAGTTGTGGATTAACCATCCCCGTGTGTGTTCCAGGCCATTTTATTTCAGTATCATTTACAAGTATCAAAACATGGCTAGTTGTAAATATTTTTAAAATTTATTAAATTAGTATTGAACAAAGAGAGAACACAAACCAGCACAAAACTATGCAAGTACAGAGATGCATGAAAAATGAGTACCCATATGGTTTCTTTTCTGTGCTAATATTGTCATTTTTCATACAGCTTCTATTAATTTAAAAGGATAGTTCTAATATTTAGATGGAAACAAGTGATAAGTGTTTTTGAAACCTTTTTGTTCTATTGATTAATTTTATGAAGACCAAGCTCTCAGTCTTGGGATGCAGTTTGTGTTTAAATATCCTAAAAGTTTTACATTAAAGTCTGGTTCATTATGTTGTTACACAGGAAGAGTGTATTAAAAAGGCTTCCCACACCGCATAACAACTTTTTTTTCACTAAAAAATACCACCCTTTAAAACCCTAAGAAAAAATGGTCATGAACCTCTAAAAGCAACAGGGACACACTAATTTTTAAAGACACCCAAAAAGACCTGTCTGTTTGATAATAATAAAGAGATTATACCAGCTATTATCAGTCCTGTTTCTTACTTGTGGCTGAAGAAAACCCCTTAGTCAAACGTGTGCCTCTTTGTTTCTGTCAGCTGCCAGTCACAAAGCTTGTATTAAACCTAATGAAGTCAGACAACCCGACAAGATAACATTTTATGGAAAGAAATCTTGAGCTAGGCCACAGCAAAAATGCCCTAAACCTCAATAATATTCTCTTTCCACACAAACACCAACTTTGGTAGTCAAAGAGAAACTGTTTAGTAAAGGTTCTCTCCACAAACTTCAGCCCAGGGAACATGACATAATTGTAATTATTCATCTGCTATGTACAAATTTAAGTTCATAGAGTTCTTCAGATTCTTCTATTTCCCTCTTAATTGGATTTTACCATTCTCTCCTCTTAATGACTCTCTTCAAGCTTGGGTAGATCTGGTTTTACACTTGTTTGTCTACTGTTCCTCCCTGAACAGTAAGTGTTTTGTTCAAGCTCATGAAGTTTAATTTTAGTTGTGGTAACCAGAGCATGGATAGCATCCTTCCCCTCTCATCCACTGTCCCACTTCTACAATGACTTAGAGGTAAAACCTTTTTGCACTTAAATTTTTCACACTCAAAACAAATGTAAGCCCCAGAGTCACTTCTGTAGAGCAGTGGTACCCATTTCAAAACAACTGCAAATCTTCACATTATCTAGATCTTCACATCTTCAAATTATCTAGATCCTTTTTTGACATGAAACATTCCTCTAGCTGCAAAACCTTTTTGGTCTGGATCTATCTCCAGCATACAAATCTGCAAAAGCTAGTCCAAACATAAAGGCTTGATCTCCTAGGCCAACACAAATGCAAAAACCCAGATTGACTTAAATGCACACCCACTAAAATTTTAGGAAACATCCAGGTCTATGCTCATCTTCTATAATTCACTTTCGTGCCCTTTAGATAATTTCAGTCTCAGACTGGAAATAAGAAAAATGCCAGCTGCATACTGCTCATATTGGCTTTAGCACAAAAACCAGATAAGATCATAAAATGTTGGACAGGCAGCAGCTGGATATTCAAATGGATACACTTAAAGGCATGCTCAGAAAATTACAAGCATAGAGTTATGGAAAAACAAGCCCTTTAAGATTGCTCCTCTTAGATAACCACAAGTGAGTAAACTCAATCTTTAATAACCTACTACTGTATTGTTTCTTATCCTCTGTTGAGGATGAGAAAATTAACCTTATTAGGTTTTACTAAAGGAAATTTAATTATTTACAAATTCACTATACAAATAACTTCTACTTTGTGACTTTTTATGCATTATTTCTGAATTAGATGCAGTAATATCAGTTCTTTTAAAATGAACAAACATTTTTTCAAAGTCCCTCTGCAAAATCTGCAAAAATTGCATTTTTTAAACACTTCAGAACATTCGAAGTATTCAGGAATATTTTTTCTGAATTTAAAAAAAGTAAAGAAAAGAGCAGCCTCACTTGTTTCTTTTTGCCAACAGTATTAAAAGAAAAAATTCTAAGGAGAGATTATTATGTTAATGTTCCTTAATGATACTTTGACACTAAAATATTTTTTATTGAAGACAGGTATAATCACAACTAGTCTATAAGTTGTCAATATCTGGAAAACATTATTCCTAGTGAATAAGCATATATACTCCTAAAACATGGTCTATAAGGTAGATGGAAGAAGATAATAATACTTAGTTCTAGTTCTCATCAAATATTGTTTTCACCTGATGGCAAGAATTTCTTGCTGACAGAGTTTTACACCATAACACGATTTGTTGTAAAAAAAAAGTCACTAGAGTCTCATTTTAATAATTTTAAATTTAGCCATCAATTGTTCTATTTGAGTGAACAGCTATGACGACTTACTCATAAGTTTTCACAGATCACACTACTATACAAAGCAGCCTCTATAGAAATACTGTTCTACCATATTCTTAAGACAGAGTCATAAAAAAATTACACATCTTTACACCCTATACTCTTCTCTTATATACTTTCTATCTAATTTTCATTAAAAAATATGAGATGTACGCTCACATTTTTGCTTTACTGATATTCCAAAGCAAATGCCTCCCACTGTGTAGAAGAGCTTTTGAAAATCCATATTCCTTGAAAACGTTACCTTCAGTTCTTTTTTATTAATTTTAATTCAAATACCATTTTTCATAGCCAACATCCTAAATACCAATATTTTGCTCCCTCATATGTCAAAGAAACTTGTACAAAAGTCAGCTAATGTCACCTATATTCTTCCTGAAGTTCTGGTGATTAAGCACAACTTGAAAAGGGAAGAAGTGAAAATAAGACGGTTAATCCTCTCAGGCTGTCTGTACAGAGAGAAGAGAAAGGCCTGCCTAAAGGGGAATTAAAAATGTGGAACCAAATATTCCATCTTTTATAAAAGAGAATGTTCCCTACTTTAACCTTGTAAGAGTAAGGTCAAGCCTTTGTGCAACCCACTGTCACCTTATTTCTTCTCCCAACTGGATCCAAGGGGAAGCACTAATAAACTAATGCAGTTAGTGATGAACAAAGGAGAGGCAAATTTATTCTCTCTGTGGATGCCTTAAGGCTATAAAGTTAAAACTATTATTTTATTATAAATTAAAGCTGAGTTGAGCAGCAATTTACTAGGAGAAGAAAGAAATTAAAGGCACTAAATTTGCAGCAAGAATGTTAACTTTGATGTTAACATCTTATATATAATTTATGAAAGCTTATGCTCATTTGTTAAATTACTAGGACTCAATTTTCCTGAACATATTTCTTAAAGGAGCTTCACTGATTCCTGCTAAAATAATGAAAAGAAATATATCCTCATTCTCATGAAAGAGAATTTATGCATTGTGTTGCCATCAGCAGTAATGGAAACTGTATCCAATAGTCCCAATGGACAGTAATACAGAGGCATTCCTAAATACACAAAGGAAGTGAAAACACCTGGGAAATTCAAACTTCAAAGAAATTCAGGAGACCTTTATTGTACATTCTGTGACAATTTATTGATCTAGAATGAAAATATTACCATAGTCAGGTGCCACATTTCTCCAAATCTGCTCTGAAAATGTAGTATGTGCCGGTCTGCTGCACAGAAATCTCTCCAGCCAGGAGCTCCCAAAGCAGCAAAAAATTAACTTCTGTCTGCCCTCTCCCACCCTCCTCATTCACAGAGGGCTGAGGTTTCAGGGCAGGACAAGAAAGCCCAAGGAAAAAGAGGCACTTCTGTTTCCACTCCCAGGTCAGTCAACGCACAGAGCTATGACATACTCTCCAGCCAGAACAAAAATACGAGGTACTCAGGAACATCCTCTCACCTAATAAAATATTACAGCTATGTAATTATGAGATTAATACACTACACAACAACAAATGTTCAATTTGTGAGAAAGGGTCAACAACATTTAACAAAGTATTTCTTTCAGGCTTGTTGGGATAGAACCCAGCAGTCAATGAAGGACTTACAAACCTGTGTGAAGACTTCTCAGTGAACACTAGTGAGTAAGATGATAATAATTTCCTTACAGAAGTGTACACACAGACTGGCTGAAAAAAACTTGCATTTTAAAATTATAAAAAAATCAAGACTATGGGATGAAGTCCAAAACAACATATTTTCTGGAAGATATCATCTTAGAGTTAGGAAAAAAAAATCAAAACCAAAGTGAAAAGACTTAATGAAAGACAAGACAGAGGGGGTTTTGATAATGGAACTAGAAGTAACAAAATAAAAAAGGTAAGATAAATTTCCAAAGCAAGGTGGAATAATAGGACTGGAGGTAAAAGCAATTTGCTCAGTAAGCAAGAAGTACAGATGAAACAGCAAATAATTATTTTTAATTCTTTGTGTTGATGTATATGCTTTATTTGTAAGTAAACAACTAATGCTCTATAATAATAGTTTATCTCCTACAGCAGCATAATTTTGAAACTTTATGATGTGATGATAATGATTCTGACCAAATGCCTCATATTTAGGTTTCTTCCTTGTGAAATGTTGGACTGTATTGCAAAGATATGCAAAAAGCCAAAAAAAATATTTTCAGATGTTACTAGATTTTTAGCAAAATGAAATGAGAAGACCATACTGCATTATCACAGAAAATTTCCTCATTCATGTAACTGTAACTATAACTAGCCAAGATCTATTCCCCCTCTCCACCCCCAGCAATATTTTCACTGAAAATCTACTTTAGAATCTGACATGGTTATCAATTAGCATCCTCCCTTCCAATTTTCAGCCAAATAAATCTTGGTAACTAGGAACAAGCAACCTTTTCATCAAATTTTGTCTTCCTTTCTGTAATAATGAAGAATAATATTTAAACATAAGATTCATCTTGCTGAGCTAAAACCACAAAATCATCATTTAGCTGAGCAGGCTGTGCTAGGTGGGGACCTTCCCACCATGGCAAGCTGGATGTGAATCAAATTGGGAGAGGGGGGTCAAAAAAGCAGAGGGTACATTGGAATCAAATGCTCTACCTCAGCTAATAAATTGGCATGAGTCACAAAATTAAACACATTTACACAGACACCATATCAGACTTGTCTCATAGGATATGTCCTCTACCGCTCTTTTTCCGTCTAGTAACTTTCCTCTTTTAAATCTGTTTTTAACTTATTAAACCTATCAGATATCTTTAACATGATAACTGGGCTTGAGCCCAGGTTCCAGATGAAGTCTCATATGGGCTAATTTAAAAAAAAAAAAAACATTAAAAATGATGGAATTATCATAAAAAAGCTTCAAAAAACTGAAATCACAGACCAAACCAGAGTGAGACCCTTTAAAGCATTTCACTGAACTACTAGGCACCAAAATACTTGATTGTTTTAAGTAGTAAGATGGTAAACATTAATTCTAGAGATGTTTATCTCTCAAATAATCTGTTTCTAATAGATCTGTTCTACAAAGCACTGCAGACACTAAGTAAAAAAGTATCTCCTGCAATCTCATACTTTTTGAATTATTTATTCACTATGTTAGTTACCTAGCCTGTCTTCCATAAGCAAGTTGAAAATAAAATTATATAGACAGATTTGCAGATTCAAATAATAAACTGATATCAAAATTTAACCCAAAAATCATACCAGAATATTATGGATTTACAAAACTTTTTTTAATTTACAAAAAAATTCTATACAAAGAATTGGCAATTATTTGTGTACGGCTCACAAAGGCTTGAGGGTTTTTTGTTTTTCTTCTACTGAGCTACAGATGAACGCTAAATAAACTGCAATGTAAAGGAAGTACTTTCACCCCTGGGTAAGAAGAACAGTGCTCTAGAGTGATGTATGAGTTGTGCATGAGCTACATTTGTTCAGAATCAGTTATGGACACTTTGATCCAACTTAAATCCAGAACCCTTTTCATGAGAACAAGCACAGTGGTACAGCCAGTAATTGAGCACAAGTTTAGAAAACAAAGAAATTAATATATTTAAGAAAGAAGGAAAATATTAAGACATAAGGATTGATAGCAGGAAACTTTTGTCACACAGGAATAACTTTAGAAATTTCCTTTAGTGATGTGGTAAAAAAAAAAAACCACAGTGAAGTGCAGTTTGATTAATGACAGTAAGTCAGACTAGAGGAGATCATGTTTAAACAACCTTCTGAAGCTCTTTGAAAACAATGTTTTTAAAAATGAAAAATAAAGAAAATTCAGTGAATATTGTGTGCTTAGATTTTCAAGGATCATTTCACAACAGTTTTCATAACAGATTCAGCTCCAGACTAACAGCCATGCAACACAGCAGGCTTCTAAGTAGGAAGCTGTGTGAGGAGTGAAAGGTGCATAGTTACAATTAGATATCCATAGTAGTTTGGAGAGTTTTCCAACCCCCTTGCTCAACAATTATGTTTTGCAGAACCCCCCTTGGCAAGCTAATTAGGTCCTGATTGAAATGAGTATTATTAATAAGTATTAGGATTATATCTAATAATATTAGTGTGCATAAGATCACTCCAGATAATTTCCACTTTAAGTTTTAGAACCTAAATGAAAACAGAATTCAGTAAAAATGACATGAAATCAGAGCACTGTGCTTCTCATTAAACTTAGCAGCCGGGCAATTAATTTAGCGATGCACTCCAGAGAAAATGTGGTGGCAGCTACCAGCTCCAAGTGATGGACACACCATAGCATTCACATTCAGAGACACTGCTGAAAATCTGCACCAGGGAGCTGAAGGTGAGGTGGGGAATCTACTTTATGCACATCACTGTCAGCTCTGATGGTGCCAACTTCACATCATTCTTTTTCCTTCTCTGCAGGATGCAAAGAACAAGCCAAGTGTATCAACGAGATCAGCAAGCTTGGACATACAGCTTCTCTTTGATTCACACCACAGAAAAGCATTTTTTTTTCCCTGCTAATGCTACAATTGTATCACACATTTTATAAAGGTTGGAGACACTATAAAACAAATCAAATAATTAGATAATATTTGGGTATATCAAAATAAATTTATATATATTGGGTACACAAGATAATTTAAGACAAAAATAAGATATATTTGGGTACACAAGATAAATTAATACAAAAATTTTTAGTCATAGAGGATAAAATATTGAGGGAGAACACAAAACATGAGTTTGAAAAATCTCACAGAGGTTTTACATAAGGAAAAGAATTCATAATACAAATGCAGCAGAGGTAGCGTAAATTCAGCTTGCCAAATCAATGTTTTTCAGGTTCTCAAGCTACTATTTTTTGTTAATATCTGAATCACTAAATAATCCCACTAGAAATCAGATTTTTAGTTTTGTGCTAGCATATCCCTTTTCCTCATGTGTGATCAGGATGAACTTTTAAAAAGAATTAAACTTCTCAGGTCAAGAAAATCTCTGCTTCTTAGCCTATGGGTTGAAATCTTGAGACTGGCTATTTGAAAATGCTGCAGTGGAAGCTTATATCCACCTTAGAAGCAGAACTAAAGCATGAACTGAGAAGGAGAAAACAAATAACATAAACGAAACAAACAAACCCCTACTCCAAAAAAGAAAAACAGAAAAAAACCCACCCAACCCAAAGGTGAAGCAGTAAGAATGATCATAAGGAATGATTCAGTGCATGACCTTTTATTAGACTAAATGTCACAAATCTCACATTATTACAGAAGCATCTAATCTACAATATACTCCCTGTAGATAATTTGCTTTTTGTTTACAGATGCTTGGGGTTTTTCTTAAAACAGATCTCACGTAGCATCTGACAGATTGGAACTCTCATAAAACAAGACCCAGCAAAAAATACCAAATGGTTTTGACCCCTCGCAGCTTAAAACATTATTTGAAATACTTAATGCTTGACCATACTGTAAGGTTTTATCATAGATACCACTCCAGGGTAACTGCAGTGTTGAAAAATATCAATGAGTGTGCAAGTTCAAGTACTGACAAGCTGTTTTTATCACCAAAAGCTAAGATAACATCCTCATGAAAGAAACTAAACGGTGGCCATGCATCTTGTAGACTTACAAAGGCCACATAAGCTTTTCTCTACGGGGAAATGAAAGGAGTAGGATTCAGCCTTTCTATGCTTTCTTACTTGAAGTCATTGTCCTTGTGTTGATGTATACAAACATATACATACATACATATATTTATTTATTTATAGGTATATAATTAAAATATTTATGTATTATACATATACTTAAATATACACATGCGCTTTATATTCCCTTTGACTTTCACGTGCTGGAATGACCAGACAAAGGCACCATTAAGTGCCTTTGTTGCTCTCAACAGAACACACATTTTATTACAGAAGCAACTAGCAATGAGGGCACAGTAAAAACCAGTTCAAAATGGTGAGTTTGGAAATATCTCCCACCTTGTCCTCCTGCCAAATGATCATTTGGTGCAATTTCTACAAATAGTTAAATAAACAGACAAGTGTTAGGAAATAGATAAGAGGAAACATTATGTGTTTTAATATCTAATGCAATCATACCGCACCATAACTTTAAGTTAATTTTACTTTATATCTGCCTCAATTAAGATAACAAAACTTCTATTTACAACAAATAGGCCTTGACCCTTTTATGGGCTTGCTTGACAATAAATTCATGTAAAGTTGCCTGCCATGTACAGTAATAGTCAGCACTATATGGGGGGGAAGAAGAAAAAAGACCACAAAACCACAAAAAAAAGCCCAAAGAAACAAGCAACCAGCCCCCTGCCCCACCTAAAAGCAACTAATCGAAAAACACCCAAACTAAACACAAAAAGCCCTAACCCCACAACTGCAGCAAGAACTGGGAAAAGTTTGAGTGGAAACGTCACCCCTCAGACTTTCTAACATTCTGCAGCTTTTCTGTATTGTGGAGAAAAGTTTTGTACAACTTTCATGTAGAATTTGGTCTCGGTGAATTACTCTGGTTGTACTAAAAGCATCAAAAATTTGTCACAAAAGGAAGACACAAAAAATGAAGGAAAAAAGATGAACTCAGCATATATTGACACAGATTTTTAGTGTGCATGTCAGGAAAATGTGGCTGTACCACAGGGGCACTTCACAGAACAGCATCAGAGGCCAGCTGTGAGAGGAAGGATGCTCAGATGAGGGTCAGGCAGAGCAGGTTGCTCAGGATCATGTCCAGTAAGGTTTTTAATACCTCCAAGATAGAGACCAAAGCCTCTCTGGGCAACATCTTTTGCTGTTAAAAAATGAAAAAGCTTGTTTATTAAAAGGCAGGGAGATCACTCATTAATTAGTGGGTAAAGCAAAGCAGATTGAACTTGAGGATTTGACTTACTGTCAATTAGGATTTTAAAAAAAGGCAAAAATTAAACAAAAACCAAACCTTCTCCCCATCAAGGAAATAATTTAGGTTGGGAAAGATGTCACTAAAGCCACCCCCACAGGGTTCCATTCCACTATCAAAATTTTGCCACTTACACTAAACACATTCTTATGCCACAGCAAGCTACTTTTGATCTTCAGAAATCTTCTTGAAGTTAATTTTTTGAAATCTCTCCTCTTTGAAATTGCCTTTGAAAAGGTTTTGGGCTAAACAAGAACTCTTCACATACAGCTAATGCTTCTTTTAAAGCATTACTTTTTTCAAGATACCCCTTATAGACCAAAGCCTGTAATACAAAAGTGCTAGCTGAAGAGCTGCAAGAAAGCTCTACAAAGTAAAAAAGGATCTTAAAAATCTTCTCATGTTCACACTTACACCTATAAACATTTACTTTTTTAATGTCTCCCAACAGAAAAATAAAAAATAAAAATTAAGGCCATAAGATGATATGTTTTTAAAGAATGAATAATTGCACTAGAGGATACATTACAGCACTCCATATACAATTCCAAGTGCAGCTTTTCCATGCTCTGGCTTAGAGAAGCCCAAAACAGAGGCTTTACAACTAATTAGAAAAAAAAATAGTAATAATAATAAATTGTTCTCACCCCCAGCCTAGGTTTCCAGCCTGAAAGTGGAAGAATTTTTAAGAAGATCATAGCCCTACTGTGTAATTTTTACACACGTGAGCACTTTTATTATTGTTAGTTGGCAGTTTTCACCCATCCTCTGTGTTTCACTGAAGAATGCCCCAACAGAACTTCTTCAAAGATTCATGAATGACATCTTCAGAAAAGTAATCCTAAAGAGATGTAAGTCTAGTCTATACAAGAATACTGTTAGGGTCTAAGTAAATGCCATTTTATATATCTCAATGTGGAAAAAGTAGCATGAAAGTCAGTAGCACTATTCTGAAATATCATTTATCACATGGATATTCTGTGTTTGGCATTAGTCACAGAAAGCAGCAGAAGCTTAGCATTATGAAAAACCTAAAAAAAATCCCAGATAATGCCAAAATCAAGTTTTGCTAGATGAAAAATATTATAAAATAACATTTACTTTCAGTTCTTCCCCATGATCAGTTTTTCTGCAGATGGCAGGAAACCTAAAATAACCTTTGCCACTCAGACTTCCAAACAGGAGAGGAAATATACATTTGAGATAGGGTTTATTTGAGTGCTAATTTGAGTCTTAATTTGAAATACAGGAGTCTCTTTGAGTTTAGTTGTAGATTTAGTATAGAGAGAAGCTATTGTTTAGAAGAAAATTGAAAAAATATAAATCAACTTATGACAGCCTTTCATAACACAAAATCTCTGTCACTATACTTCCATTGTTTAGTTATATAGCAAGAAATAGATTATAGACTAAGTATACTGTATTTTACAGTTTAGAAAATGACAGATACCATTTTATGGTAAATAATGCAGTCTAAAACTAATTCAGTGTTAAATCAGAGTTATTGGTAAAACTATTTAATTTTGATATGTTTCAACATTAAAAGGAAAGAATCAGTGTTTAAAATGCTTTTAAAGAGTAGTTTGAATATATGAACAATTTAAGTGGTATAAAATAAACTGTGGGCCAAATACAAGTGCAGGATTAATCCTAAAAAGCAACTGTAAAAATCTAGGAGTCTTCCTCGTGAATGATAAAATTAGTAGATATTTTATGTAATAATTATAAAACTAAAAATTTTTAATGTGTTACTCATTAGTAATCATGATTATGTAGGAATATGCATTTTAGTATCATATCTAATCTTATTTTAATAGATTTAATAGAAAATACATCCCATTTCTATATAATCCTTATCTACCAGTAAGAAAAAAATTAACCACTTTGTCTGGATTGAAACCATTTTATATGTATAAGGTTTCCTAATGTTGTGCGCTATCTATCCAAAACTAACTTACACTGCTTATTGTTAGTAAAATGTATTTATTTTCCAATCAGCATCAGTGATCATTCCTTGATTATGAGGGCAGTGTTGTTCAGATCTGTCTTAAGTTTCCATCTGAATAAATATGGAAAATAGAAAAAGGCAGGGGTGACTGTAATCTGTCTTTAAACGAATTCAGTAGACCACTAGAATATGTTAAAAGTGTAAAGAAAGGAATAAAAAAATGTTCCTAAAGATGAAAAAAGGCAAAAGCAAAGGGTTTATTCATCCTACCTCCCCCTCACTCAGCATATACTGCAGGTTTTTACAGGTAAAGGAATTTAAAAGATCTGAATTCCTTTAAACTAGAAAATCAGGGCCTGCATCTCATTACTCATTGCAGGAACTACATTTCTCCTTATTTCAGCATTATGAGACATAACATTTTCTTTCATTCCTTATGCATTCTTCATGCCTTCCTGCTGCTCTTGTGCAGTGTCAAGATGAGATTAGATATTTAAAAGTATTCTGGTAATATATTATTGTAAATCCATGAGGAAAACAGTAATTTTATTGCATCCTTGTGAGTGAGGATGAAAGTGGTTTAGCTGTACATAATATCCTCCTATGCCTTACTACAAAAGTCTTTGAAAAAGGTCAAATCTTCAAACTGCAATCCACTATATGCACAGTAATACAATCTATTACATGTTCTTGCCAACCAGTCCATTGTAAATTGGGTTACATAAATATTATTTTCCCATTTGTTCAGCAAACAAGGACACTGCTACTTTCAAATCTAAGACAAGCACACTATGTGCTTCCTGTTCAGTTAAACCATTTTGTCACAGCATTTAGATGTTTATAGATTGTGCATCAGTTCAGTTGGGTCTGTTGTCCTGTTGCTTCTAGAAATCCAGTGTTACATTCTCCTTTTCCATTTCCACACCCATTCCAGTTGAGAGCAGCCCTGGAGAGAAGGACCTGGGGGTGCTGGTGGGTGAGAGGCTGGGTGTGCCCCAGCCGTGTGCACTGGGAGCCCAGAACCCCCCGTGTGCTGGGCTGCATCCAAAGCTACTGAGAGAAAGATTAAATACTGGGAAAAAATTCTTTCCTGTGGTGAGGAAAGTGGCACAGGTTTCCCAGAGAAGCTGGGGATGTCCCATCCCTGGAAGTATCCAAGGTCAGGTTGGGTGGAACTCTGAGCAACCTGGTGTAGCAGGAGGTGTCTCCACCCATGGTAGAGGGTTGGGGCTGGATGATTTGCAAGGTCCCTTCCAACCCAGGGCATTCTGTGTTTCTAATAGGTATTGCCATTTTTTCCAATATATTAGAGAATTGTTTAGGTTGTATACATACGCACATACCTATATATACACACACACATCCTCAGTGGGATTTGATTCTGTTGCCCAAACAGAGCATCTTAAACAACTTCAGATATCCCACCCTTGTAGTCTTATAAAGATGACTTATATTATACATGCTTCCAAAATACTGCTCGGAGCTCTCCATTTAACCAAGATGATTCTATCTTTTCTGAAAAAAAGTTGATAATCTATCCCACTAGTTGATTAAGTTCTGTGCTTTCTGAACTCTAAACCAATGCAAACAGTTTAGAGTATTAAGAGGGCTTTTTTGAAATCTACTGTATAGAATAGAAGTGACAGAATAAATAAATATTTTTTAAAGATTGGAATCAAGTCAGAACAGTCAGAAGCACTGTGGTTGATTCAGACAATCACCAAATAACAAAAAACCATGCAAATATCAACTGCATTTCATTGGGAAAAAAGTAATTATTGTTATTCCAGATGAATATGAAACAATAGCAACTATAAAAGCCTTACCAAAAATTATTCAAGTTACTCATCCCAATCATGAGAGGTTTTGATTACACAAAAACTCTTACTGACATTAGAAAGTGAAGGTTATCCATTATTTTAAATAAACACATATATATTCATGGGCCCTTTGTTATCACTCTCAGCAAGAAGGACACGACTAAGAGTTGTTAGATAAAACATTCTCCTACATAAACCCTATGCAAGGATATATAACAAAAAAGACAACAGAAAAACTCAAAGAAAATACTGGTCAAAAAACCTTTTAAGGGTTGTTAGATAAAACATTCTCCTACATAAACCCTATGCAAGGATATATAACAAAAAAGACAACAGAAACAGAAAACTCAAAGAGCTTCCAAATACTGATAACAGCATTGCTCTCCTCTCCTCTCAACTACCTCAAACCTTTTAAGGGTTGTTGGTCAGCAGGAGCTGAGCATGAACCCAGGTGGGCAAGGTACCCAAAGGCATCCTGGTTTTTATTAGCCATTGTATGGCAGCAGGACCAGGGAGTGGTCTAGAGAGAAGCTATTGCTTAGAAGACTGAAAAAAAAATATAAACCAACTACATTTATAGAGTGCCTTCCTGTGCTGAGCACTGGTGAGGCCACACCTCAAATCCTGTGTCCAGTTTTGAGCTCTTGTGGCAAGAAAGACATGGAAGTGTGCCCAATGGTGGGGAAGGGTCTGGAGCACAAGTCTGATGAGGAACAGCTGAGGGAGCTGGGTGGGCTCAGCCTGAAGAAAAGAAGGCCCAGGAGGGACCTTCTCACTTTCTACAACTGGAGCCAGGTGGGAATCAGCCCTTTCTCCCAGGCAAGTAGTGACAGGACAATAGGATATGGCCTCAAGATGTACCTGGGGAGATTTAGGTTGGACATCATGAAGAATTTCTTCGTGGAAAGGGCTGTCAAGTATTAGAATAGGCTTCAAGGGAGTGGTGGAGTCACCATCCCTGGAGCTGTTCAAGAAATGACTGGACATGGAATTTAGTCACATGGTTTACTTGACAAAGTGGTGATCTGTCAAATGTGGGACTCAATCTTCTAAATCTTCACCATCTAAATGATTCTGTGCTTACACCGTGATGCAGATGCTGCAATGATATATGAAAGTTAATTAGTCTAAATCTGACACTTTTAACCTATTTTCACTAGAAGCATCATGGGTGAATAAACATGTCATCCCAAAAAAAAGAAAGGGGATAATTTATTTCAAGCTTAAAATACAAATGAATACAACTATCAGCCAAGTGACACAGAAGATGACTATCAGGACAAATCTTTCAAAAAACAATTAAGTCTTTCACACATACTGTTCAAAAAGAGCAATGACAAAGACACAATGAGTGAAAAAACAGTACAGCTATATGGTGACACAGGGTAACTGGATGTGTTGCTTTAACTTTTTTTTTTTTTTTTTGCCCCCATGGTTTCTGTGAAGCTCTGGATGAAAATGACTGAATCACAGGGAAAAAGAGATTTGCTGAAGCTAAGTAAGAACACTTCAAACAACATGGAGTTTTGTCCACATAAAAATAAAGTGGGAAAAGGAAGGAAAAAAGGAAAAAAAAATGGGGGCAGGGAGGCAGAAAAGGAAACAAAAATGGGGGAAAGCTTCCAGAAAGGTAAGTCTGAAAGCACAAGAGACAAAAAGTTTAAATTACCTCCTTTTACCTAAGAAGTCAGGATACAGACAGAATCTGAGTACAGGACCTTGGAAGAAAAGAAACGTTCAGAAGAGACAAGGCTACTTCATAAAGGAAAAAAGTTCCTGTACAATCTGGGAAGATCCCTATGTTACAATCTTACTATTCAGGTTACAAGCCACTGGATGCCCCTGAAATAAAAGTTTTAAAAGAAGCTATTGAAGAAATAAAACATGAAATTGTCCCAAAGAATTTGTTAGGATAAGACAGCATTCACTAGAGATTCCTGGGAGAATTTACAAATGACACGGCATGATGAGATACAGAACAGTAATTCATCCTCCCTTTTAATGGCCAATGTTATTTGTTGGCTTTTAGGACTCTCTGCCACTGTTTACTAAATAATTTCAATACACATATCATGTCAAATATCTGGCACTATCTCTACTTAATTAATTAGAAAAATATTTTTAAATACAGTTAAGACTAATATTGCACTCTGACATTGCACTGAATTTCACACCTAATGTACTACATGAAGTAATAGCACAATATGTAGCAGAGGCAAAAGAGTATGTTCTTCCCGGAGTCTTGGAAAAGGTCCTTGGACAAGAGCCAGCCTGGAAGCAGAGTTCATGGTAATGAGATTTCACTAAAATACACTAATAACCACACAGTCATCACTAATAACAACCACTTTCACCTTACAGAGGGAGGAACTACATAAATATTCCTCACACCTTCTATCCATACTCTTGGTTATGTCTGTATGTACCAGCTGGGGCTGAGGTAGAATTAATTTCTTTCATGTTGGATTAGAGGGGGATGTGTGTTGAATTTGTTCTGAAACACAGAGATGTGTTTGTTATTGCTGAGCAGCACTTGACTTGTTCAGAGTAAGGACTAAACCCCAAAATTGTATTGTCAGTCCCAGAAAATAGAGAATATTTCAGGTTCATGTATTTTTTTTCTGTTGAGAGTGATTTAATTAAAAATAATTTAATGAATCCCAAAATATCAAATGGTTATTCACTGTCATAGAACTATCAATAATCACACAGAAGTGTTCATATTATTTATTAAGTGTTTGTAATATTAAGTGTCATTATATTAAGTGTTCATATTATTTATTAAGTGTACAAAATTATCATGGGGGAAAAAAGAAGCAGTAGTGCAGTCAAACCATGAAAATCATAGTGAAAACGTGTTGTTTAGGTTTTTTTTAAATAGTGCTGTTTAGTAATTTGCTTTGTAGCAGCTGTTTTAACATCATCACATAACAAAGACATTTACAAAAAAGTGGTTAAGGAGTTCTCCTTAGAGTTTAGTATCACCTTTCAATACCTATTGGGACATTGGAAAGTTCCACAGGACTGCCGCACCCTAAAGTCTGAAAAAGTATTTATAGACCCATCAATCAGATGATTCCAAAGCAAAAGACTCTACTCAGCAGATTATTGTCTAATTTTTACTAATGTCAGTTAGTGGATCTTATCTCAGCTCTTGTTTAGAGGATCTGAAAGTCTAAATATAGTTAGAGATTTGGAAATTGGTAAATTAAGTTTTTTAAACTTTCTTTAAGATACTTGCACTAAATTTTAAAATATTTGCATGAAAAGAACTAAAATAACTCAAGTCAATTTTCTAAAAAAAATTATACAAAATTTGTAATTTATTCCACTCAAACAGGAATTCTAAAGGCAAGTTGTCAATGCATGGGGGAGTTTCTAGAGTAGTCATTTAGATTAGTTCTCCAAATTATAACTACTTTAAATCACTAACACTATAAAAAATTAGCTAAGAATTGAGAAAATGCTGAGCTTTTCAACAAATCTCTCTTCACTTTTTCATCTTAATATTATGACTTAAAAAGTCATTAGGCAAAGATGATGCAAAATTTCATTATGATGTCATATTTGGAAATAAACCCCAGATTTTTAATTACTCCAGATTTTAGAATGAATACAAATATGCTCAAATTATTTTATGATATTTAAGTTTTATGTTTTGAAATTTATTTTGGCAGCCTAGTCCACAAGGGCATCAAAACACTTATTTCCAGACTCATAACTCATTTTTATTTCATTACTCATATTACCAAATCTCACAAATAATTCTAAATTCACAATATTCCCACTACATTTTCAAATCAAGTTTCATCTCCATATATTTAACTGCATTAAGAGGTTTTTTCCCACAAAATACTATGCCCAAGAATACTGTAATTATTAGTCATGCCTCAATTCACAGATTTAGCTCAATTCAATTTTTACCCTCAGTAAATGAAAATATATGAAAAACCTACCCTTATTTTAGCCCTTATTTCTCAAGAATGCTGCTGATCACAAGTTTATGCTTCTTTGGAATTTGATGCATGATGATTTATGATTTAGCTTGTGTTTACTTTCAAATAGCATCAACAATTCGTAAATACTACACTATTCCCAAGGTTTGCTTACTTTGGGCTTATTGACTGCAAAAAATTCAAAATAGAAGAAAATAAGAAGATGATGAGAGCCTCTTTCCACCACCCTGGTTCCAGAACTATATTTTTGTTCTTTATTTTTCAAATATGTGCAATTAGGGCACACCAACACAAAATGCATACTTATATTGAAGGCTCCTATTTCACTGAATGATACAACTGATACAATTTCTACTGGCAAGAGAGATACAAAAAGATTGTTTAGTGCAAGACTGTATTCATACAGGAACTGCTGTTGGGTATGTTTAAGATGCCAGTAACTATATAATATAAGAAATGTTGGATATGCAAATATATTGTGCATGTGTTTGTATTATGCACATGCTTGTACCCATAAATATTGATGCTATGTTACCTAAGAAGCTAAAAATATTAACAGATAGCGCTAAAAGAATAAACCTTTTTAAATTCATTTTTTTGATTAATGACTTAACTTACCTCTTATTACATACTATGTGCTGGCCATTACATTTTAAATTCTCTGTCAAAACAAAACCACAGTGATGAAGTTCCCTTGAAGCCAGTCTATCTTTAACCACAAGCGCTGTTGAATGTAAATAAACCAAGATGAAATTCAGGAACCTACTGGACATTTTTACAGTCAGGTAAATTGCAGACTAAAGGAACAGAACATATACCTGTTGTGCCAGGTTTTCTGCCTATAGAGCATTTTGCTATATGGACAGAAACTGTACAGTACGTCCTGAAGTGAGCGAAGCAAACAGGTGTCAGCACTAACTGAACAGCAGAATAACAACCACTGGGTATCAGCCTCACTTCCACCAACCTCCCATTCTTTCTTTTCTATTCCTGACCTATGAAGTCCGCAGTTTCTATGAAGATGAAAAGAAAGAACCATTAAGAGCATCTTCTGGTATTGTCGGATGCATCAAAAGCTGCCCTTCATCTTTTGCTTCTCCCCTTCTCACCTTTTGCAATTTCATCTGTAGAACAGAACAAAAGCAAGAGATCTCTTTCTTAACACCTTTATGTCCACCAATAACAAACAGCTTCCCAGCTGCACTTTTTAGCATTACACCAGGGGTTTATGCCTTTGTTAGTCTCCAAGGATGCAGTGCAGACCAAAGGTTTTAATACTTTCAAGATTTCAGGCATTGCACACATTACATTACACAGCTCCATGAATGAAAGGTGCTATAACAAAACCTAAATAAAGCCCATAACTTCACTCTGTAATTATCTGTTCTGGTTTTAAACCTTTTCACAGTCTGAGAATACACAGGGTCAATCACATTCAACTTGGGATCATGCAAGCAACTTGCACCTATTACAGTATTTGCTCAGAGAATTTGATACAAATGCTTCCTTTCATGAAGATTATTTTTTATTGCTACTGCAATTTTTGATAAAGATTAGTGACCTGAAGGGAAAATGGAAAATAGTTTTCTTGTCTTCCTATGCAGGCAGCTTGTGCACTCAGTATGAACCTCCAGATTCAGTGACCAACAGAGTACAAATGAAAGCTCAAGCAGCCAAGGACTGCACTGGCATCTCCACTCTCTCTAACAATGTGTTGTGATATGCAAGACCACTTCCTCAGGACACCAGAAGGAGCTGCTAGGTAGAGCTACAATACCATCCCAACATATTAACTTTACCACAGAAAGTTGACAAATACATTAAAATATGAGCATTCTCTGAAGAAAAAGTAGATTCCTTTGAAATGCAGATTTTTTTTCTGGTTATTATAGTTATTTTAATCTTTTTAAAGGGTCTGAGGGGAGTGTATACCACTGTTATTAAACACATTTTTCCTTACAAATCACAGCCTAGCTTCTATTGGAAGTGATCTCTGGGGGTCATTTTGTCCCAGTCTCAGTGTTATAGCAGGGCCACCTGCAGCCCAGGAATTTAATTTATTTGCTTTTTTTTTTTTTCAATGAGGAGTTCTTACATAATGACATGCATTTTCCCCTTGCTATTGTCACAAGACAAGGAGCTGTACTAGACCTCTTGGGAAATAATCAACTCCCTGGCCTTAAAAATAAATATTACAGTTTCCTAGGGTTGCAGGAGAGACTGTAAAACTGACAGACCATGACCCATCAAATTCATCTAGTTTATTCCATCAAATTCAGTAACTATTATAATAATAAATTCAAAGAATGTTCTTAGTAAAATCAATAATTACTTTCTATAGCCTCCCTCTTCCAAAAACAAATCAGGAGTCAATTTCTTGTGTTAGCTTTGCCACACTTCATGTAACATATCTTAGTTGCAGACGTTTCCAACTGGCTTGGCTAGTAAAACCCCTGCCTAGGTAGGTATTCAGGTAATGAAATTCTGCGTTTGTAATTAAAACCTAAAACCAGGTAATGCTCAGCTTGTCACTAAGCCCTGAAGAAGCAAATTCATCTCTATCTCCGATCAGAAAACTTCTTCAAGAACTCCAGTGATGTCATTTGGCATGCAAAGACAACATTTGGTTTCCTTCAAGAGATCAGAAAAGACAAAGGAAGACAACACTGCCAAACAAGGTGATTCTATTTTGTACTGATCTCTTTGTTCAAATCATACCAAATGCTAAGGTACACTGAATCTTCTTGCTCATGCATCTTTCTAAATAGATGTTTTGACAGATTTAATATCAGTTATATATTATTTGCAATGACAGACACTTCAGTATGAACATATTTTCAGTTAAGTAAATTTATCATCTTCATTACCCTGTGAGTTCTCACATTAATTTTCTATCCTTCAGGAAACTCCAGTCATGAAATAACTCAAACTGAAACAATAGCATTCTGCTGCAAATTGGTCTAAACATCACAATTAAAATCCAAGTGTGCTAATGTGTATATTATAAAAAAAAAGACAGATTTTCAGATAAGCATATTTGTATTCATTGATTTTTTCTCTAATTTCAGAAAAAAAAAAAAGAGGCAACTCAAGGAACAGGAAGTTCCACCTGAACAGGAGAAAGAAGTTTTTAATTGTGCAGTGACCGAGCTCTGGAACAGATCACCCAGAGAGGGTGTGGAGTCTCCCAGACTGGAGACATTCCACAACCATCTGGACACAATCCTGTGCCATGTGCTCTGGGACGGTCCTGCTTCAGCAGGGAGGTGGGACCAGATGACCCACTGTGGTCCCTTCCAACCTGAACACTCTTTGAGTCTGTAATACCTTTCTCCATTTTTTTTCTAAGATTTTACATGCATTTTATAACCACCAACTGTTATTGGGTAGCTTTTGTTTAGTTCAGCTTGGTTTGTCTTGTTCATTAGAAGGGGGTTTTTTGGCAGGTGTTTGTTTTTTTGTGGTTGGGTGGGGTTTTCTTTTAATGGTTGACAGCTCAGCTTCTATAAGAGAACTCCCAAAATCCCTTCAACAATGTTCTTATTTTTTAAAATAGCTACTAGTACATGAAAATTCACTACTGTGGCACATCCCTTGAAACAGAATTTTTAGCATTTAAATTAAAGACGTTGCAAATCCCAATGTGAACAAGTAATCCAAAATTTTTGAAAGTCATGTTGACATTTTTTCCTTATTATTACATTTATACATTGCACGTGTAAATTTTTGGAAATACCTGAAGCTGTGTCAGGGACAAACCAGGAACACATCTTTCACACTAACAGTAATCAAGCCTTTTAGATGTAAAATGAAATAACTGCTGATCACTCCTTGGCTCTCCAGTCAAGGAATCAGCATGAGGGAGTCTCAGTTGGTGTAATACTGAACCTGTGCACCATTGTGGTAGCGATTGACACAAGCTGTTCTTCAACCCTCAACAACCCCCTCTGCGAGACCAGGCAAGGTAGGCAGCTTCTTAATTTCCCTCATCTCCAAGGCAGCAATTTAAAAAAACAGCAGAAAAAACCAAACCAAACCAAAACAAAAACAAAAAACCAAGCAAACAAAGACAACAACAAAACTGATGCCCTTTTGGGGCCTTGAAACACTCTCTCCTGAGGTAGTCTCTGACAGACATACATAGCGTCTGGGCCAGTCACAACGGGATGTTCCAGCCATTCATTTATGGTCAGGCTGATTTTAATCTCCAGCAGAGTCTGCTGTTGGGATCCCTGTTACTCCAGAAAAGCAGCTGGGTTATGCCCCTCCACAGTTTGATGGCATTAGGGTTCACTGTGCACCAGTAGTGAGAAGAGCCTTATGCTCCTCTGGGTCCAACATTCCAGGCTATGGGATCTACACAGTCCAGTAAATCTGGCTGTTCCTCTCCTCCACCAGGCAGGCCTCTCTAATACTGATATCACAGGATTCTCCACTTATTTCTTGTAAAAGTGGATTAAAACTTCTCTCCATAGAATCAGAAGTAAAATCAATCTGTCCACACTGCCTGAGAAACTGTCCACTGGAGCAGGAACTTTCCACAAAGATTCTCCATTTGTTTTTCCCTTTAATTCATGTGCTTGTGCCTCTAGGGTAAGGTAGGCTTTCCATCTCAATTCCTCACATCCTGTCAGTGGTCCCACAAGTGAAACCACAGGGTACCCTGTGGCTGTACCTTCTGTATCATCTTTTTAGCCAAAGGACACCTGCAGTCGATCACTGAGGAACGAGCCCATACAGGGGGGGAGTTGGACATATTTCCTCTGAATTGCTGGGACTCACAGGACAGTTTATCACACAGTTTCTCCACAGCTGAGATGAGGGAAGAAGAAATACTGTCCTACATTCATATTCCTCAAGCTGGTAAATGGCTTCGTCCACTGTTGCTGCCACACTGTCTTTCCAGACTAATGTATCCAGTGGGTTGGTGTGTGACAATGGGGCATGCTGGACAAATTTCTGCCCCATGGATCACATGGATTGGACTTCATCAGGATCTGTGGCTGTGTGTTGTTCAGGCCATAATAAGTCATCCCTCACAGGGCTAATTCCCCAAGTTATTGGATACCTGTGCAGTCCATTTTCCTGGGCAACATGTAATATCTTCCCTGGAGGTAAACCTTTCCCTTGTGATTGATAGGATCACCTCCAGAAGTTAAGGACTGGAGTCACTTCTCCAAATACTTTGTCAATGCCTGCTTCTCTAGAAAGTGATCACAGCTGTTTGCCTTCCCTACCCTCTAATTCCAAACTGCTAGCCCAAATACCTGAGCATCAGAGCAGGTGGTAACCTGTTCACTGGGATGACAGCTGAAATCTTTTTGTATATCCTGCAGCTCACCCAAGGATAGGGAGTAGTGTTCAGCCCTTGTCCCTTGTTCTGTCTCTTCCTTCCATTCCTTCTTTGCCCTCCTTGTTCTCCATTACTAAATAAAACAATGGGGTTTTTTTCACATTTCCTCTTGTACACAGGGACAATGATAGCAGAACATGCTGGTTCTGCAGCTCAGCTCCAGGGGCTGTCATTGGGGTTGGAATAGCTACAGAACCTACCAGCTCCAGGGACCTTCTCTCCCCTTGGAGGGTACTGAGCAGCACTGAGCAAGGCTCAGCAGGCCTGGGCCAGACCCCAGTATGTTACAGAGATTTGTGTGTGCATATGAAATTGCCAGATGCACTTTTTCCAAATATTTCGCTAGTTATTGCAAATTCTGGACTTACTGAGGTGTAAAGTTCCAAACCACTGGAGGCACTCACTGTCCTAGGTACTTCCCCATGCCATCTGACAGACCCTGCTACTCATAAACACCCAGCCTCAGGGCAGATCTCTGGCTGATGCTCTTAATTACTTGTTTAACCTTAAAAAAACCTCACCCATGTGCAGTAATGTGCTAGTTCCTAGCAGAAGGACCAGGTTTGTTTCAAGGATATTAAAAAACCTTTAAAATTCTCAAAAGCTACTATAACCAGCCTGGGGACAAAAAAGGGACATATCTCCCCCACAGGCTGACTCTCCAAGGAGAAAAGGCAAAAGGTGTTATTAATAATAGTTCCCAGTAGGTGACTCCTGATATACAGAGGTGACTGGTATGCTGAATACTTGTACCTGAATAGTTTCATGCCCAGCAATGCTATCACACCATAAACACTTCACATCCCTTTTTTTCTACTACAAAGTATAAAATGATAACCCTTAGCTGAGGCCCCATGGAGGATAAACATCCCCACAGGGAACACACACAGCAACCTCTCTTAACCCTGAGAACAAGCACAACTCTGATAGCAAATAAATCAACATTGTGACAGCAACTACTAAGCCTACACAAAGAATGCCTACAACAAATCTGCTCTAACATGCTCTGGTCAGATCTGGCATTATCTCAATCCTTTGATCCCCATGCTGGGGGTGAAAAAGGACTGTCATGGTTTAACCACAGTCAACAATGACATACCCTGCCATCACTCCCTCACTTGGCCCTCCATCCCACCAGTGGAATAGGGAGAAGGAGAACAAGGAAAACAGAACTAAAGACACAAGTTTGTATACAATCATTTTAATAATTGAAACAAAGCAATTATAATCATAAAAATAATAGTAATAATGATAGTAAGACAAGGGAGAGAGATGCATAAAACCCAACAAAGACAAGCCATGCACAATACCATGCTCACTACCTGTTGACCAATGTCCAGCCTCTCCTCAGGTAACTCCCACATTTGATATGTGAGTATGATAGTCTGTGCTATGGAATATCCCTTTGGACAGTTCACATCAGGTGAGCAGGCCATGCTCCCTTCAAGCTTTTTGTGCCCTTCCTCACTAGCACAGCATCAGACATGGAAAATCCTTGACTTACGGTAAGTACTATTTAGCAACAAACAAAAGAATCGGTGTGTTATCGACCACATTCTCACACTGAATCCAAAACACCACTGTACCAGCTAAAAAGAAAAAATTAACTTTATACCAGCCAAAACAAGGACACTTAATAAAGTTTATATTAATTTGTTCAATCTCAGTAATAAATATTTAATCAATTGTGTAATTATTTTGTGACATTAAAAAAAGCCAGAATACATCAGGAATATGGACTGAGGTATCTTGGACATGGCAGAGATTCCTGAGGCTCATCTATTTCCAAGGTCACTTTCTGTTTGGTACTTATTCACATGGGGGCCACTGACATCCTCAGGGGACATCCTGAGGTGACTACAAGCTCTGAACACTCGGGTAAAGAAATGGGGACCTGGGGACTCTGGGGACCCAGACAGGGCTCCCTTTCATCCCATGGCCAAGGAAAATATCTTGGTAAGGGGCAAAATTTTCCTATAGATGAATGAACATCAAGATCCAACTAAAACTGGAGAATCCTCTGTATTTGCAAACAGGTCTTGCTTGTAAGGTCAACCAGTAAGAGTTTCAGTTCACCAGTAGATATGTTCCCTAGAAAACTGTCTAATGTTATTCAATATTTAAAATTTTCTAATCAGCTTTCCAGATGAATGAAGCTAAATCCTAAAGACACATTATATCACATTCAAAAACTACAGATTCAAACAGTTGACCACAGGGAAAAAGAGACAAGATGACAGTAGCCAGGAACTAGAATGAAAATAGAATTAGGATATCCCATTTCAAAGTTTAAGACTGCTTTACATGTCCTTATACTCATTTCTAATCATGGCCTGATTCTTTAATACTGCCAATTGTGCAAATTCACTTTGCTCCATCTGCATTTCTGACTTTTATTTAGGAAAAAGCAATTATTTTCATTTGCATGATTCTTTAAATGGGCTAATTATAAATATAAAAATTCACATTCAATAGGCAAAGTACAGATGGTCAATCTCAAGTTATAGAGAGCTTAAATTATTTTTTTAAAAAAATATTGAAAATATTTTATAACACCGGGCATGAGGTAGTGCATCCATTTAGATGAAATAAAAAAAAAGGTTGTTACAGTTACCATTTCTAAGTGTAATAAAGTATCATAAAATTCAAGTTATCAAAAGTAAATTTTTTTCTGCATTAGACAAATTTTCAAAAACCCCTTACTATTCCATAAGCCAGAAAATCTGATCCTGCTGAGATCATGCACAAAGGTTAAAGTGACATTTTATAACAAAGTCATTTATCCACATTTTGAGACAGCTTCCCACAGAAGAAAATAAAGAAAAAAGCCTGTTACATACATTTTAAGATCATATTATTACATTTTCTGTTCTACAGCAACGTGAAAAAAAAAAGATTTATTAATGAACTTACTGCTTCAATTTCATGTTTCAGCATTAGGTACAGTGGGAATTTATAACTCATCTCAAAGATTTATTCTGAAACTACTGTCAAAAGTAAGCCTAGACTGAATGTAACTTTTATTTCTTTTGACATATGCTTGATACACAAAATTACATTTCAGGAACAGTCAATCCAAAGACCGTATTTCTGTCACTGAAATCATGGCTTTTGATGGAACTCCACTTTTTTTGCTGAGAAAGTATCCAAGAGAAAAACAGATTATTTACTATGGCTCTGTGAATGACATGCAAGTCTTCTGCTGAGTTCATCACAAAGTTTTTAATTTGGAAAGGGCTAAACTAAAAGTTCAGCATACCTGGGAATACATTGGTCACACAAAAATAGAAAAACAGCAAACAGAAACCTTAAGGGAGCATACTGTATTTCTTATGCTTCAATCTCTGGGGGAGTATCAGGATCCACAAGAAAAGATGAAACATTCTGATCATAAAAAGTTCTGCAAAAACACTGCATAAATTTAAAAACTAAATACTTGCTCTGGAGATGTGGGAAAATCCTTATGGTGTGTAAAGTATCTCAGGTATTTAAAAATTTCCTGAGATTAGTTTTATTCACATTTGTCTAAGCTACAACTTGTTATCCAGTATAAACCATTGTGATGTTGCTCTATTAACTAATTACACTAAAGAGACAATTAAATTAGAAGGTTTGGAGGCTTATTAATTTCTAGGAGAATAAACCTGTACTTCCATATTTGGAACTCCTACTTCATTGACAGATGGAAAGTAAGGCTGCTTTAAAGCAGCATAGGCAACGACCTCCTCTGGCAGATACTTCTCCATCCCACCAAAGCACACAAAAATAAATGTACAGATAAAGAAACAAGACTGTTCTGGGTCATCTCATCAAAGAAAAAAAAATGAAGCAAATGGAAATTTTCTGATAACACAGCCTTGAATTTCAGCAGTGTAAGCAACTTTTCCATGCTCTTTGCATTTAATTTTTTTTCATATTTTTTATTAAACACTGTAAAAGCATAGCTTGAGGAAACTAATATATAGCCCAGGATTCAAAGGAAAGCAATAAGGAACATTTTTCTACAAATCACTATTTTCAGTTTTAGGATTTAAGAGCTTCTAATAGTTTCTCATTAGACTGTTCTGCCTAGCATTCATAACTATAATACCATCTATCATACAGATCCCTTCCTTTCCAGATCCTTCTCCAGCCATTGAATAACAAAAAAAATGTTGTTTTTCCTTTTTTTTTTTAACAAGCACAGCAAGGACAGGGACCTGCTGGAGCCAGGCCAGAGGAGGCACCGAGGGGATCAGAGGGATGGAGCAGCTCTGCTGGGAGGAAAGGCTCAGAGAACTGGGATTGTTCAGGTTGGAGAAGTCAAGTCTTTGGAGTGACCTCATTGTGACCTTCCAGCGCCCAAAGGGAGTTTACAGTAAAGCTGGAGAGAGACTCTTTAAAAGGGTCCAGAGTGACAGCACAAGGGGGAATGGCTTTACACTGACAGAGAGTAGGTTTAGATTAGACAGTAGGAAAAAGTTCTTTACTGTGAGGGTGGTGAGGTGCTAGAACAGGCTGCCCAGAGAAGCTGTGCCTGCCCCATTCCTGGAAGTGCTTAAGGCCAGGTTGGATGGGGCTCGTGGGCAACCTGGGATAGTGGCAGCCATCCTTGCCACAGCAGAGGGGTTGGAATGAGGTGATCTGCAAGGTCCCTTCCAATCCAAACTGTTCTGGGGTTCTGTGACCTTCTTCTTATAGACACTTCAGTCAAAGTGTTCCTAATCCATGCTACTGCTCAAGAGACAATTTTCAGTAAAATTATGGTCATTTAATATAATTTCCTAATAACACCTTCCTTCAACAGCTCTCTTCTCAAAATAGAACTTTTAGATATGTGTTTTCTTATGCCTCTATATCCTACTGGCTTTTATTTGATGTCAGGTTCTTTAACAACCATGCTATTTTAGATGAAATTTTAGAATTCACAACTGGATTTTCTCCATTTGAATGTCACACAGAACCAAATTTAATATTTGGCAATGTCCCTGAGGTTGGGGGACGTTTCTCTCTTTTCCCTGAAATTATATCACTAACAAAAATCACCAAATATAAGCTGCTGATTAATTGTGGCCAAATTAGGCAAGAAATGGTAGAAGAACAACATGTAGGGAAGCTGCTTTCCTATCACTGCAGATCTTAGATAACAAAACAAAGGGGCTTTTCAAGTTATTTGAATTATTGTAGGATGTGGCTGATGTCTCACAGTTGTAATTAGAAGCTCAAACAACTAAGAGAAGCATTTTCCTGACCTATATGAGGATGAGAAAGTAAACATCTTATTCCTTTCCTTGAGAATATAAACTCTCTCATCAAATGGGTTGGCCTTAAAACACATGTGGCTTGTCTGATTTACTGAATTCAGTCTGACAAATTAGAAATTTGAACTCTCAGAAACTGCTTTTATTTTGTAATTTACAATTACAGAATTCATGTTACTAAATAAAACATTTAAGAATTATATGCATGGACAGCCATCCAAAACCTCCAAAATGTTTTACAATGAAACAGGAACTGTATAAATGCAATACAGTGATACCTGTCTTTTTCTCAGTCTTTCCTGATCACTTCTGCTCAGACATATCCAATTTTATATCATTAAAAATGTAAACAAAGAATCATCACTGCATAGTCCTAACACTTCTATAGATTCAACTAGTAGCATCCATATGTGGAATTCTGGAACTGAGAATTTTAAAAAATTGTTATTACTACATTTTATGATAAAAATCAGTGGTATGTTCTATGGTGGTAAGGAAATATTTGTAACTAAAAGACAAACAAAACAGAAAACAAAAGCACACAACCTATAAGAACATGTTAACAAATGTCACATTTTAATAGAAAATTTATTTAACCCTAGGGATTTGAGTACAATTTAGGTAGAGATTTTTTTTTTCTCTTTCTAAATAGCTGAACCTCATGCTTGTGACATACTAAAGAAACTTATTTTCTGTGCTGAAAAGACATTTGTTGAGTCTAGAAATATTTTTTAGCTATATGCCCTACACTCTATCCAGAGATATAAAAACCTACCATACTTTGTACTCTCAGACCTTCCTCCATTATTTCCTCTTTGGCTATTTTTCCATTATTGTTACTGATGGAAGATTAAAACGTTTTGAGTACAATAAAGAAAGACCTTATTCAAATGTTGAACCCACTGCTGCTCATTTCCAAACTTGAAATGGGTATATGGATCTTTTCAGCCTCAAACTGATCATGCAAACAGACTGCAAGTTTAATGATTTTCTGCCAGTGGAAAAAAATAAGAACTCTTCTTTCTCTGTATGCAGTTAAAATTTGCAGGGAGCTGGAACTCAGAAATTTAGCTTTTTGCTGAGTGAACAAGAGTATAACAGCCTCAATTTGATCACAGGTGTATAAAGTAGCATATGCTTTACTTACTGGATGTAGGATCACACGATGAAAGAAATCCTTCTAAACATTACAATATGTGCACACAGTAATCTTCCCACATGATCCCAGTATCACACTTTTAAATTACTCATGTTGGAATCAAAGGATCCAAAAGTCAAACTATTTCATTTCTAAAACCTTCATATCACTGCAATGTAGAACTCTCTTATGTACCTTAAAAAGACCAAAAAAATCCCAAACAAAACCCCCTGAATTGACACCCCAGACCCCACAAGACTGCTCAGAATTCAGTTAGTGATAAAATGGTGCCCACTGAGTTGCAGCTTTAATTTTAAGCCATTCTTATTTTTACTACATCACAAATACAACTGTAATTGGTACACAGAAACAAAATAGGAACAAAGTCAAGCAGGAGCTTCGCATGTGTAAGCAATACAGAGAGGATTTCAAAATGAATATAGAACACAGAAATGAGTCTCAGGTATTCAGTGTAATCCCCAAAATATCCATTTCAACTGAGAAGTTGCACATCACTGACTTTTGTTAAAAAGGTAACAGCTTCTAACCTTTTCAGAGGTGCACAGTGGCATAGACAATCAAAATTTCAGTAATATTAAGGGTACACACTTCTCTAAAATAAAATAGCTGATAAATTTCAATTGTATATATTCTTAATTAATTCCAGCCAAAAAAAAAAAAAAGTTTATGCACTTTTTCAAGCATTAGAAACAAAACCCCCAGTTCTTCACATTAATAGTGGTGTTACTCCAGGGGGTAAAGAAAACTTTGCTTCAACTCAAAGGGCCCAAGTGCCAGCACTATATAGAGACACGCTATGAAATACACTTGGATGAACTCCAAGATTGAGAACCACCAGAAAAGCAATTGAGTGTTTAAGAGTTCATCTGTCTTTTTGACACAGTATGGATTCAGTCCCCCCAGATGAAATTGTCCTGGCAACCTCAGCAGTAAGCCAGCAGCCCTAGTTTAACTCTGTCAGTAAACAAATGGAAACGTAAAATTTTACCTCATTGTCTTGTTTTGTCTTAGAGGCCAGGGAAAGATAGGAAAAATGCAATATATTTTTAATGGGGGCTATATAACCATGATTCCCCTAAAAAAATTACTTTTATCCGTAAAGATTTTGCTCTGTAAGAAATTATTAAATACTGGAATACATATAAAGACTGCCAGACAGGATATGTCATGGCAAGAAATAGAAAAAAAAAAAAAAGGAACTGGTTCCTGCACTTTGCATGTTTTCTTTGTCAGCACCAGCCCATGAATCAGCCTTAATTACTGTAAAAGTAGAATTAATTCCTTGAATATCAACAGGGATGTAATGATATGTTGTAAGTCCTGAACCATATGATAGACCATCCTAACATATCTTGAACAAGATTTGATTATACAGCTCTTTTTGCAGGCAGCAGCAAGTGCATAGGCAAAGATATATCACTTTATAAACACTCAGCTGTTTGTATTCTTTTAATTCCTTCAATATTGAAATGAATGGTGATATGGAGAAAGAAAATTTTATGTTCACATCACAGGAAATTTATTAAAGGTAAGTAGACCTCAACCTCTAAAGTATCCATATGTTCATAGCCTACTAGAACATCTAAATAAATGTTTTTAGGACTTAAAAGACATTTTATACAATAAACTCCATTACCAACTCAGTTGAATGCAAATTCCCTGTACAGGAAAAGCAGGAACATGACTGCAAGCAATGCAGTTGTTTGATTATATTTTTTTGTTCTTACCCTAAAAAATTCCTTACTTTCAGAGGCCTGCACTTTTTTCACAGATTAGATCAGATTAAAATAGTTGAAAAGGGAAAATAAAAACTGAAAAAAATAAGGTAATTCAGAACAAATCAGTATAAAAAAACTTTGAGAAAGTTACTTTCACTCTAAGCAGTAACCAAATTGCTAAGAAGAGAGCACAGAATTCAGTGCAATTTGCAGCAGATTAGAGTCAAAAGAGAAAAAAGTGGCCATAAGTATTAAAGTACACAGCTGTTGAAATATTACATAATGAGATTCCCAAGCCAGTTCCAGAAGGATTATTTTATTTTTTTCTTTTCATGTTTCATCAGTACTTCACAAGCTCTCAAAGGCACACTATCTGAAGTATTTGCATCTATAGTAAAGAAAGGAATTTAAATACTCTTTATTCAACTATTTCAGATATAACAACTGATAGAATGTACTCATTGATTTTTAAGAAGGAGTAAGTTATAAGTATTAGAGAATATGCATATATTTGCTAGTTGGTTGTTGTTTTTTTTTCAAGTATTAACCTAATAATTGTTTGGCTTACATTACCAAAAAATTCAAATATCTCATTGAGTCTATTTTTGAATCTACTTAGATGACTCTCCTTTCAAAATATCCTTGGTTTTCTTTCCTCAACATAGCAAGCAGTAAAATTAAATCCAAAGAAGTCTTGGTATCTCTCAGTACTGTGAATTCAGACCCACAAAAACACCCTACAAACTGCTCCTCAAAAATCCAACTAAAAAAAGTTTGCAGACCAAACGATGCCACACACCACTGATTCTGCCAAAATAAACTCTACTGAGCCATGAGTGTGGCTCAAGATATGGAGCTGTGCAGAAGAAACTAGGCAGCCAAAGGCTTCCTTTAAGAAATCACAGAACATGATGTGTCGGAAGGGACCCCCAAGGATCACTGATTCCAACTCCTGGCCCTGCCCAGGACAGTCCAACAATCCCACCCTGTCCCTGAGAGCCTTGTCCAAATGTTCCTTGAGATCTGGCAGCCTTGGGGCTGTGATGACTCCCTGGGGATCCTGCTACATTTCCTGACCACCCTCCAGAGGAAGAACATGTTCCTGTTATCCAAGTCCCTGCAGCTGAGCATCCCCAAGGGCAGCTTCCACCACATGTCAGAACCCAGGAAATTCCTCTGGCTGCCCTGGAGGACTCGAGCCCCTGCCAGGGGGCTCAGAGACCTTGGCACAGAGCCCAAGACCCCCGTGCCTTTGATTTACCCCTTGGAAAAAAACTACCAACCCTATATGAACAATTACAAGCCACGAAGTTTAAGTAGAATGATAGTGAATTTATCACGGGGTGAAAAATTGATTTTAGGGTTTTTAGAATGGGGGTTTAAGGGGCAAGATGGAGGGATCTGGGCATGTCCAGCCTTTCTCCTTCTTCTTCTTCTTGGCCTTCATCTTCTGCTGTGATGTTGGCACTTTTAGATTGGTTTAGAGTAGAAGCTCATTGTCTAACATAGGTGATAGGTATTGGAAAGTTATTGTAAATATTGTACACACAGTTTTTAGTATAAAAATATAACCATCTCTGAGGGCAGGCAGAGTGCCTCTGTCTGTCCTGCTGAGCAGACCTTGGCTGGGCAGGAGAAAAAATTTTATAGATAAGGAGCAATAAACAACCTTGAGACCGAGAACTGAAGAGTTCTGACTTCGTCTTTGAGTGCCAGGCTGGGAAAAGAGACTTTCTAACACATCCCGGGGTCACTCTGACCAGCTAGAGATCCTGAGAACCACACACAGCCTGTGCCCATCGGGCCAAGCTGCAAAGCCTGGCAGGCACCAAAGCCCAGCCTAATCAATAGGGTGAGCTGCCCACTCTGAAATGCACTGAAATGTTCTGCTTATCACATCGTCCCATTCCTCTAATATACCTCAGGGATGTAACCCTCTTCTCATTTTTTTCCGGCCATCCTGAATGATTCTCCTCTCCCCAGAATCTAGACATCACCTCTGTCAGTTCAAAACCTACCAAAACATTTGAGTTTGCTAGACATGCTGAAGGCTTACAATGCCATCTAAACTGCACCCTTTGTGTCTGGTTAAAGAAATGCCAATGGGGATAAAATTTCCAAGAGCATCTAAACAGGCAGAGCTCTAATCAGACAGGGGCTTGACACCCTGTTTTCCCCAACAGTAAGTTCACACTTCCTCCCCTAGTCCTGGGTCCTTATTCCTGCTAATGCACAATGAGAGAGAAAGGAGCTCCATGGGGCTGCGTCCCTTCAGCCCAAGGTGAAGCACAAGAGCAAGGAGCAATGGGAGAAGCTTTCCTGGCTTTCCAGATGGACACCAAAAATCATCCAACCTACAAATGGCATAATGTCCAGAGAGAAAATCAGCAATTTGTGATCTGAATCACTGGAGGAATGTGAAAACATCTTAGTAGCTGGTTGAAATTTCCAGCTACAGTTCTGTAAGGAAAATTAGTTGCTTCCCCAAACATTCAATGTTTTCTCATTTTATCCATATTATAAGATTGAAAAACCCAATAGTAATGATATTTTTATAATTTAAAAAATACAATCAATAAAGCAGGAAATTCTTTACTGCTTAAATTTTACTTTAATGATTTTTTTCATATTAGTTACTCTGCAGCTTATACTACCTGAGCTCATCAGAACTGCTCAGCTCAACAGCTGCAGGGTGAAATATACTAAAAAATAAACCAAGAAAGAAGATTAAATTAGCATCTAATCTCTTTTTTAGGTGAATTTCAGTTTTATAGCTCTTTAGTAATAACTAGAAATTTGTTATTAAATTCAGAAATATATTTTCAGTCTTCAAACTCTTTGATGGATCAAAGAAAAATGGAATCCTGTTTCCACACAAAAGCTCTATATATAAAGAAAAAAAACACTAATAGAAACTTTTCCTCAGCCAATTTTATTAGATTAATGCAGCATGACAAATCAATGTAATATTCCCATATTTATGCCTTATAACAGAGATTGGTTGCTCAGCTATGTAAATGTAATTTGCTTGGTTGGGATTCCTTCTCCCTCCCTTTCTTTCCCTGAATTCATATTTTCTACATCTCACACAACAGAAAAACAAGGTGAGCACAGCCCTTTGAAGACTGAAAAATTTTAAGACTCAATGAACAGAAGCACTGCATTAACTCCTTGTGCCCCTTGTTTTTGTCCATTTAGTACTTATAGATAACAATTTCTGTGGCCCATTAAGCCTAAGAGGACTTTAGCAAAGGTAAATTCTCTAGTTCTTACCTGGAAGGATTAAATAGCAGTATTTTAACAGTAACAAAGATCCCACATACAGACAATCACATATCAAGTAAAGATCAGAGAACAGAGCCTGGATTTTGCCACAGATACAAACTTCCCTTTCATTTGGTGTTGGCCTAGTCTTTGCTTTCTAATTTTCCTCTTAAAAAACCCAGCCAATGACAAAGAGCATCCTAAACCAAACCACCTTTTAGCTTTTCCATGGAAGCTTCTCAAGCTTTTTTATATTATTTTTTTTATAATTGTGCTTAAACCACTAAAGAACTCATCATAAGCCAGTATATGTTGTAAATAGTGATACAAAAATAATTACACTGTTTAACAAAGAACATATTAACTATAAACTCATCAATAAAAAGGCTAAACTTTCCTTTTTAAAGAAATGCAGAGGTCTATTTAAAAAAACCCTTTAAATTAAAAAAATGGGGTATTTGATTCAAAGTATGTTAATATAACAGATGTCAAATGACACTACATATAAACAAATAAATTTATAAGCTTTAAATCAAAACCACATGACTTATTACAAGTTGTCAGCTGTCAGTTGGCTCTTACTGAACTGTTTTAACATTATGATTTGTATTTTAGGTAGGGGAAAAAAACAAAACCAAAGTAAATCTTTTTATGATCATTGTAGTTTCAGGGTCTAGTAACTAAACCCATGTTTGCTATTTTTTTTTTTTACCCCAAATCTAATATTTTCAGAAAATAGACATGACTACTGCCTTAAAAGTCTCTCCTGATGTTAAAAGGAGAGACATATTTCATACAAGATTTAAGCTGGTCAAATCACCTTACACCATCCAGGCATGTTGTATCTTCCTTACATTAGAGAATTTTTTTGAAAACCCACAATATTTCTAATTTCCTTTCCAAGTGAACCTTCAGAAACACTCTGGGATACTCTTGAAATGTAAGAAGGAGACATAAATGTGTAACATTTAAGAGATGACCTTATCTGTAAAACATATAAGACCGCTCCGCTGTGGATGAACAAGTAATTATGTTTTTCTGTAAAAATCTTAACCATAGATTGGATTTTTTTCAAAAGCATATGGAATTGCTTGCAGGGTGCTTCATATGTAAACCTTTTTTTGACAACTGTGACAATAAAAACTATTTTTGAGAACTTACCTCTAGTCTTTTCATAAGATTCTGTTGATACTGCACTTATTGTTCTGAAAATGTTTCCTTTCTTCACTGAGGAAAACTGGCAATTCAGCACTTCAGCAAAAAGCATTTCTTTGCAACAGACTACAAAAACACGCTCCAAGAAAACACATTATGCAAACGCTGCACAGCCTAATCCATATTTTATGACTACAAGAATAAGCAGAAAAGATATGCTAAACACTCTTGAATGTTGGCTTTCCCCATCAAAATACCTGCATTGTTCTTCCAAAGGGAAGCAATGCAGACATTAATACAATTGTGCCAACAGAACTCATGGCAATCAACTTGCATTTTGAAGGCATGGGATACTTATCAGTTAGAGATCCAATTACACACGAGACACCACATCCAGCTATAAAATATTTCATGCATATTTACAGGGTTTTTTAAGCAATAAATGACTCATCTGATTTAACTAGCTTTGATGTTATGTTTCTGTTAAATTAAAAAATGCTGCAGTTCAGCTTGTAACTCGCTTGCAGGCTATGACATGCTGCCACCAGGTGGAGATAATTTAATAAGAAATCTATTTATGTACAGAGACAGTGGGAGGAACTTCATAGCATGAAATTGTTACTGTAAATTAACCAATCAAAGGGAAAAAAAAGAAAATCTCTGAATTAACTAAAGAACTGGGACACAGACTTTGTATCTACCACTAACATTAACATATAGAGAGGCCAAAGCTTGATAAAAAATATTTTGATAAATCCTCAGATTTGATCTTCAAAAATTCAGAAATTCACACAGAAGTTCATTAAAAAGGCTCAGCAGCAGTCATCCAACCAGAGAAGCAGTTCAAATACAATCCTGCAGCCTTACACTCTTTCACCAGTGTGTGTATGTGGACAACTGCTTAAAACAAACAAAAGACAAAGCAATTTGAGGCAATTGGGTCAGGAAATCAGTTATACAGAACTGCTGCTTCTTGAATATATCCAGCAGATACCAGAGAAATGTATGTTTTAAGTGATAGCAGTAAAAAATCTGACTGTCAAGGACCATACATGGCTGCTCTCTTCACAGAGACAGATAATAGGAGCAGCATATTATTTCCTGTAGGGACTGTCATGCCACTTTGCACTGTTTCTTCACAATGCAAATTCTTCACTGTTTCTTCATATGCATTCAAAGGGAAATACAAACAGCTTTACAAAACAGACATAAGCAAACTACAATATTTGGATTATGTAGTAGTCATCCCTCCCTGTTCATGTTCTACACTAGCAGCGCAATCCCCTCATAAGCACCACCCTGCTTTAGATAACAGGAGGAACAAGCATTCTTTCACCCTGAAGTCCTTGCTGGATGCAGATGATGGAGAAAGGAAGGCTGAGAACAAGGAAGCCACTGTATCATCCATGGCTTGACCCTCGGGCTGTCTCCAGCCAGAGAGGCTCAGCACTTGAACCACGTCTGGCATGTAAACTTCGCTCCCTCCCAAGGGCAGACGCCAGGAGACTTGCAATCAGGGAGATTATACAGAGCTAGGTTGGTGGAGAGGTTCATAATTGGCTGCATGTCAAAACAAAATTGCAAGAACCAAACCTCCAATTTAGCTTGACTACAAATTACACCGCAAAGCAAAGGTGGAGTTGTCTTCCCCTGGGAGAAATGGCTGTTAATTTTATGTGTCTGTCTGTGGACCCACATTAGTTTTCACATACTTAGAATTACACAAAACCTTAAAGTAGGCATTCTTTTCTTCAGATCTAGAATATCATTCGCTATTCTTCACTAAACTTTTGATTTGGTTTAGTTCTTCAGTACTTAAAAAAAATTAAAATGTTATTTTCATATGCAATTGCCTTAGAAACCCCTGCTTTAAATTAATTTTTCATAGTATGTATTTGAGAGTATCCTGTTTGTCTTAATTTGTGGCATGGAATCTCCTCTCTGGTTCAAGAGCAAACTATAAAATACATTGATACCATCAGAGATATGAAGTCTTTTTAATTATACTTTGTTACACAGAATTAAGACATCGCAAGCAAAGAAAAAAAAAACCACAGCACAAGTATTTTAAGTTAATTAATTTATATTCCTCTGACACAAGATAATATGTCGTAAAATGAAGAATAAAGTAGCAAAGTGAAGATTGTTTCAGAGGTGTTTTTAAAAGAAAATTGTAATTGTAAATGTAATTTATTTCTGAATTACAAGCCTCTCACTGAAACGCATTTAGTCAAATCTATTTTGGGAATACAAGTGAAAATCCTGTGGTTGGCGCTTTGCAAAAAGCTAAAGATTGCGTTCTAATATGTAATCATTGATGAGATGCATCAACTAAAGACACATTAAATTGGAGCTATGATGTCATTTAATGAATTAATATGAGACTGGAAGAGCATTTCAACATGGACCAGAAATAGAAACCAGGTGTTTCCAACAAGTGGAGAAAAATCAGGCTGTGTTAAATACTAGAATAATATGTATAGAAAGTTGCAAGAGCAGCTGCATGGAAGCAGGAAGAAATTAGCATCTTCTAAACCTGTGTGAGGTTTAGTATCTTCTAAGTCTGTACCTCACAAAGTGTCACCCATGTTTTCTGATGGAATACAAGGGTCCAAGATTTGTGATCAAAGAAAACACATTCAAGCAATTATTAGGTGGAAAACAGGATTTAACAGAACTGGGAATAAATGACTGGAAAACATTGTCTTCTACAAACTATAACTACAAATAAAATATGTACTTTAACATATATAAGGCTAGTTTGATATATTTCCAAATAATATGAATTTAACATTAGTGGTGGCATAAATTTCTTTCCTGCAATGATTACACTGATATGCATCAGATGTATGCCTATCAGTGTAATCAAAACAAAAAAGGTGAACAATATTGTATTTTGGGGTTTTTTTTTGTCGGTAAATCTTAAAACCTTAATGACAGTGATAGCATTTTAAACTAAGGCCTAAGCAACTTTGATTACATGGCAGAATATCTACAAACAAAAAAAAAATCTGTTATGTTACAAAATTTGGAAGTCTATCCTGCCAGAGATACTGCTGTTTCATAAGAGAGGATAGGAAACATTACAGACTCTTTCCATTTGTCCTTTCTTTCTAAGGAATGAGTGGAACTAGACTTTGACATGTTGAATGTAAGTTATTTGCTGGCACTATGAGTCTCTTTTTTAGGCAAAGTTGATTCCACAGCATTGACTGAAACCACAAATAGAGAACATTTAGGAAAACATTTGCCTCTTATGGGTATCCAGCCTTCTTTGCTGTCTGGAAAGGCCAGAAAAAGCAGCTACATTGAAGAAATAAATGACAATCATAGTAAAAAGGCAGAAATTTGTCTTATCATTAATTATTTAACAACATACAGAAGTCACAATTAAAATCCTTCTCTTCAAGATGAGTCACTTTTTAAGGTCTCCTCTGCAGAGAATACAAATACTGATCATTTAATGTTTTCAGTAGCAGATTGGCAAAACTTACTTGGCTGTGATTTCTCTAAATACCAGTTCCTTCTTTAAAAATATCCAGGATAGTTTGTGTCAGTTTCACAAAAAAAAATTTAATGCTTCTGTTTTTCTAATGGCCATAACTCCAATTTTCTTCCACTGTTTGAGAATTCCTACTTATTTTGTGAAGTCAAAGCATTTAGAAACCATTTATTTTGGTGAAAAGGAGTGGACTCTACAGTCATATTTCATAGCACTTGTGAAATGCAACCTATTTTTCATCTCAAATTTTGGACTTTAATTATCACTAATCCATAATGAGAACATGAAATAAGTGAAAACTGAGATGATTCTCATTGCATGATGAATCCTTGCACAGATTTTACAAACATGAAATTCTAGAAAATTTCCTGAACAGATGTTAATATTTAGAATGGATTAAGTATTAAACAAGTCATTCCAATGTACTTTTTATTTTACCAAATAGAGACTTATAGAAGAAAAATCAAGGTTTAATTCCTAAAATTACCCCAAAAGTGCTGTTTGCCTGGGGTTTTTTATTAAGTTAGAGATCCTAGTGTCCTTCTGTAGGCACAGCATTACCACATCACCCTCAAATCCATTTACCCCCCCCTTTAAAATCACTTAATTTTATCCAAATTTTTGAAGTATTTTTGAATATTTTCTGTTCCAATTTTCTTCACTCTTATGGACAAAATGATTACGTTTTCAAACTAAAGATGGTGAAGGAAAAAAAATGAGCTGACTCAACAAGTATGTACTTGAATGAAAAAATGATTCTTTCCTTCCACTTGCCACTCTTGAATTGTTAAAGATGTCAAATATATTCCCTCCCCACTCCTGAGTAAACAAACCCATTTGCTCACATGTCCTGATACCCTTTCTTATCTTCTATGAACACTTATTCCTAAAAACTAAAACAATTTTAAAATACAGACTTCATTGAAATATGGGAAAATGGTGCAACTAAATAAAATTAATTATATTTTTCATAAATATGAGACTATAGGCTACATTTACACATACAGCCTCCCACACTACTTGTGCAAGAGCAGCAAACCTGTACTGGCCGGACATCTTTTAAACAGAAATACAGAATTTGCTGGTGAATCCTGTTTCATTTAAGATTATGGGATGGAAATTACTTGCTCATTCATTTTGTCTTTGAACTTGCAATTCCAAAATCTTCCTGTCATTACCCCTTACCATCAGTTTTTCTTGTCTCTTTTTAATACCTCCTTCTCCTCCTTACAGAACCTTGGCATTACAATAATGAATTTAAAAGATCTTGGATTCCAGAACGCATAGGATAAACTCAGAGTGTGTTCTATCACCACCAGCAAGCACAAGAAGTGTTACTAAAAGTAAGAGCAGGAAATTATGGTGGGAGTGGTTGAGATTTCAGAAAGATCTGAGCTGTAAGTGTATAACTTGAGTTAAAGATGGTTTGCATATCAAATGGAAATTACTAGATTTTTTTTTTTTTATGTAGGCATCTGAAATTGGCTTTTTATCCTAAGGCTTACAGGTCTCCCACCAGAAGGGAGAAGGAGAAGAGAAAGGAGGGGGTGGAGGGAGAGAGACAGCACCACTCCTGTTTTCTACCATGCACACTAAGTTAAGGACAGAGAAACAAATCCTGGTAGTGAGTCACAACCGCTGTTCTGCAGATCCAGACAATTATGCATTACAAAGATAAAACGTTCTGACTCGTGCATAGGGGGAAGCACTGCCTGAAGTCCTTTGAAATGAAACAGCACTCCTGTGTAAGAAGGAAAGCATGGGAATGGGTGTGGGGGTGGCACAGAGCAGGAGGAACAAGTGCTGAGGGTCTGGGATGCACAATCTGCACAATTCGTCCTCTCTGCATAGGCTGCATCACTGGAAGGGTGTTGGGAGGAAACATTTCATTCCACAGATATATATATATATGGAAAGTCTAGAATTCCTAGCTATGCAAAGACCATTTCCCTGCCTACTTCACTATCTTATGATACATACTTATAACATATAACTTATTTTACAGAACTTAAGAAATGGTGAACTCTTCCCCAACTTTCCTTGTATTTAAAAATTCACCCAGCAGTCTAACTTGCTGCCAACCACTTACTCAAACCACCTGTTCAGTATGAACCCAATTTGTGTTTTCCAGAGGGTGTTTTTGTTGGGCTGGGTTTTTATAGGTGTATAACAGTATAGATTTCCTCCTGTTTGTGAATTACTGACATGTCGTTGCATGGCTTCCTCTTCTCTGCTCAGCCTCATAGGACATCCAAACCTTTCACTTGCTTCAATCTAAAAATAACAGTGCTAAAATGAACTAGTACAATGAAATAATTCTGCATCTCAGCAAAGCTTTATCACCTGCCACCACTGTAAGAAAAAAACTGAATCTGCCCTCTTATGCAAGAAATTGACTATGACACCTGTTAGTTACAACCACCTCTTTTGTCTTCATTTACTACCAGTATCTTCATGCTGAGCTCAACAAGACAGAATATACAAAAATACAGCTTTAAGAGAAAGCAAAACATGTCATATGTATATTAAAATTGCAATTTAAATAGCAAAACGCTTCTGGTGGGATAACTGCTTTAAAATTTGGAAAAGGTCTACATGAAGCTTAAAGAGCTAATTAAAGATACAATGGCTTTTAAAGGTTCACAGCAAACCATTAAGATTTCATTTGCAGAGGAAAATTTACCAAAAAAAATTAGGTTAAATATGAATATTACACTATTGTAACTTTGTGCAAACAACCTGTAAACTTAAGAAATTCCATACATTAATAATAAGAACATGCACATCTGTGAGGAGGAAGAATATTATTATTGCACTCCTCTAAACTGATCTTCCACTTCATTTTAGATATTCCCCATTGTGTCAGGTTCCCTGAATAAGTTGTTTTTAATTTTTTTTCTTTCTTGTGTTATCTTTTCTCCAGCTAGTATCTCAGATATTATTCTAACAGTTCAAGAGAGATTTGTTGGAGGATTTTTTGGGGGGGAAGGTAGGAGAACGGAAAGGAGGAAGAGGGGTCCTGGTGTTTTGATTTACACAAGAGAAACAGAAGCTCAGACATTGAATGATATAGTGCTTTATTGAAAATTACCTGTAACTGACCATAAGTTTGTCAGATAACTTCATTATCCAGTTATCTGGCATATTTTGACTTGAAGAATCAACTAAGTACTTTTAAATTCTTGAATATCCCTCCTAGAACTAGTTTTAAATTTTCTTTTTTAAATGGTTTTAAGAGCCTGAGGATTTTAGATACAAAATGCACAGTACTTCCCTTTCATTTGAGGCTGTTTCTGCCTTTAAACTAGCTGTTAACTAGTCAAGGAACAATGAACTGTATTTCTTACAGCTGACACATTCAGAAGTTAATTGCTGACATAGATTTGGCAGCTACCCCAGTACAGGAAAAAAAGAATGTATGGATTCAGGGTACTTTGCATTCTGGTCAGAAACACACACCAGCAACATGACAACGAACTTTGCACTCAAAAAGGTCCGTCTTTCAGAAGGCTGGAGATTAAACAAAACATCTTGTTTGCCAAAGTGACAGATTTGGTCTGCAAAAACCAACAATCAAGATTAAAAAAATCAAGGAACATATTATATGCAACAAACAACCTGTAATAAAACTATAACTGCTCTTCTCAAACAGCCCATTTAAACATAAGAAAACCCCCACATTTTCCTTCAAGTAAAAAAAAGGATACATGCTACTAAGATACCCACATCATTTTTGAGAAATATTTAAATACTAATTAAAGATAGGAAATACTAAAAAATATTTATTAAAGATCCAACTGAATAGAGAAATTAAAACTATTCCATACACAGACACTAAAGTCCTTGTATTTCTGAGCAAGTTGCACTTTCTGTTGAGTTACTCCAGTGACACATGCTACCAATTTTAATCATAATTTATCTTGTGTTTGTGTAAATGATACTTTTGTTCATCTCAGTAATTCCTATAGAAAGACAGAAACGTGGTCTTGTTTTAACCCTGCAGAAGCCAGGAGGGGAGGAGGGGGAGCAGCACATCCCAAAGCTCTGCAGAAGCAGTGCAGGGGCACGTGCGTGTGCCTCTCATGCCATTACCACAGCTCCAAGCAAGGCAGCTGCCCAAAACATTCCTTTCAGTAACTGAGTGCACACTGAACAGCATCCAGAATAGTTATGTAGAAGTTATGTTATTGACTTTGAAGAAAAAGCACACATATATCATTTCAAAGGCACATCGTCATTTTTCCAACTCGTCTGGGGAAGAAGTGCAAGGATGAATATTCATAGATCAGCAGAAGGAGGTGGTGATTGATTTTATAAATTTATGAAATACTATTGGTTTAAGATATAAATATGCATTTTCATATAGGAGTAGAACTTTTAATGAAATGTTGGGTCCCCTGCTCTCTACATTGCCAATGGTTAAAGCACAAAGAAACTCTACTGAATGAAATTCGTCAATATATGAATTACAGCAGTTACTTGAACAAAAGTACAGCTGCATTCTCTGTACCTCTCTTCTCTTTACAATCCCCTTCTTGTTCTTCCACTGGTCTTTTCCAAGTCTTTTAGACCTAACTCCAAATAAATTATGCTGCTGTTTATACAGCCAATTCAATTTACAGCAATAGATAACCTCTTGTGTGTACAAACAGTGAAGGGGACACATAAATTTTGCCCCTCTAATTACTCTGTTCTCTCAGTTGTTTTAAGGGATCAGGGAATGTGCATTCCAATCTGCATTCCAGAGCACTCTCCATTTCTACTGTGGGATTAAAGAAACTACATGGGGTTGCCCCAGAATTTGGTACCCTTTACACTGCTTGCTCAAAACACCTGCCTTAGTAACAATAAGAACATTGATTATATACACAGACTTATTTAGCTATTTCTATATTTGAAACTAATATTATCAGTAATTAATTTTGCATTTGTATTTCAATGTGCTTGTGGATCATAGAAAGGCAGCTGTGTAATACCAAGGCACCTGTGTTTAAATGGAAACAAAACTCAGGAAGACAGAATCAGGTCCACCTTCACTACCAAAAGACATAAAACCACAACTACAGATATCCAATCTGGCAATTTTAATAAATGGAGTTTGCAGGAAAGAAGAAAAAAGCTTGGTTGGCTCTGAACATATCAATACTGAAAGCATCTTTCTCACCCAATTTAATGCACCTGAAGCATTAACAGTCCAGCATTCACAACCAACTTAAAATACCAAAATAGCCTGGATGGCCATGGAAGAGGAACAGTTTGGTTATTCTATTTAGTTCTTCAGAGAGATACATGCTCGCAGCTCTTATTTCAAAACCACAAAAAAGCAATTTCTGATGCAGTGTCAGAATAATGAGAGGGGAACATAAACCTTTAAACAACCTCTGTCTTACAGGTTGTTTTGACCCACATTAGGGTGTTTTTTGGCTTTGCGCTGGATTTTTTTGTTTGTATCCCTCTCCTTCCCCCCTCCCCCCTAGAAATGTATTTTCCCACCAAAAAGCACATTTCTATTCTGATTCCCTCATTTCTTAAAAAGAACCACTGAGCATTCCCCTCACTAATCTGCAGATTTTAATAAAGATTTCTGAGAGGTACTCCTTAGGATCATAAAAAAATGCTAAATCAAGCCCACCAAACATTTCAGCCTCAGCTATGGCCCATTTGAGACAGAGCTCCTGGACTCAACATGCATAGCACCACAGAACATCAGTGAAACCAGCTGACAATCAGGACATCTTTTCATGTCAGCTTGGACTCTGTATCACATAATAAAATAAAAGCATGATGACTGTTACAGCACTAAAATGAAATCAAAATAGCCAGCTCAATTCTGGATTCATGATGGACTCTGACTTCTCTCAAAGTTCCTTTATGCTTAATTTCACATCAATTAAGGAAGAAAATATCCAAAGGGGCATGACTTCACTCATATTTTAATTCTTGTAAGACAGTGGGAAAAGTATTTTTATAATGTAAAGGAAAAATAATGAAAAACCACTCAAAAACACCCCTAAACCTCCATTCCAACAAAAAAACCAAAACCCAGTCAAAACAAGCAAATATTTATTGAGGTAAGAATTAAACTTTACACAAAGGTATTTAATGAACAATTGAAGTCAGAATAGCAATGCAATTTTTTTTTAGAAGTGTTTACTGTGAAAAGTAGCTTTTGCTTCACTGTGCAGTTTTTTTTTCCTAATAGCTGCTTAGAGAAGCTTATATTCTCATTTCTGCTGTTTTAGTAATTCTTTGTCATAGACACGTGCAGCTATTTTTAGGACTGAATTTCAAAAAAACATCAGGTAGCAGAATTTTAAGAGGAGGGATTGTCTTCCAGTCTTATGAGTGCTATGTGAGACTTTATGTGATACTTTCATTAGGAAAAAAAATCATGGAAAGGGTTGTAAAGCACTGAAACAGACTTCCCAGGAAAGTGATGGAGTCTCCATCTCTGGAAACATTCAAAAATGTGTGAATATGACAGAGGACAGGAATTAGCAGTGAACAGGGTGGTGATTCTGGATTGCTGGTTGATAAACTTTAAGGTCTTTGACAACATCAACAATCCTCTGATTCTATAAAAACACCTCTGGACTATGAAAACCAAACACTTTGTTTTAGCAGCACTAGTACTTTAAAAAACCCCAACAAAACAGTAAAATAATGTATAAAAAAAAACAAAACAAACCAAAAAAAAACCCCAGAAAACCCCCACCACTGACCAAGAAACATCTCCTGTTGGAGGAGAACAAGCACTCAGGGTTCCTCCTTCCATACTGCTTGAGTTTCCCATCTCCCCCCTGTTACAACAGTTTGTTTTTTTTTTTTTATCAAACATTCATAAAAGTAATTAGATAATTCAGTCATTTTCATAGGTAAAAACAGACCATCATTGCAGTAACAAGATTTTATAGAGGAAGACAGATAGGGATGTAACTTAATTAATATCTAGAGGTCATAAGAAATAGTTGGTATAGTTATGAACAGAAATGGTTTTTCTGCAGGGCTACCTTGCATTGACTTACGCATCTAAAGTCTAAGAGTATCTAAAACCTTTGAGAAAACTCCTCAGTGAGCATCACAGTCTGGAAAATAGTCACAAACATAGTTAAGGTGCAACAAAGCAATAGCAACAGTCACTAATCAGACTAAAAAAAAAGAGTAAGTTTTCCTTAGAAAACTTTTGTAATATTTGTAATATTTACATGATGATAAAGTCTTTCTTTTAATTTTCTGGTACTCTTACTGGCTACAGTTATCTGTCCTGTTTTAAAATGAGCACAGAGGAACAGAAATCAGAACTCCATCTAACAGCAGAAGGGCTTTTCCCTGGAAAAGGATGCTTTCTGGGATTGCTTAGTTGTGCTTGATTGGTTTTTTCCTAAACCAGATCACATGTAACCAAAAATGTAAAATGCGTGATTCCCAGAGAAATCTATTTCCTTTCATGGCCATTTTTACTCTTTATTTATTTTACTCCCCAGCCATATCTGCTCTTTTATGCAGCAGATAAAGTGTTCATTCATGTACCTAGGACCACAAAAAAAAAAATAAAAGGCTGTCAGAGTTTGGCACAAAGGGCTACACAGAGTGAAATAGGTGATTCCTGAGATTTTAGAACACAGATAAGAATATTTTGATTTAAACTACTGCTTGCAAATTATATAGAAATTTAATGCAAGATCAAAATTATTTTTTAAATTAGCAGCACATACAAAGGCCATGCACTCACAGAATTGAAAATTATCATGACAGTAAACAGAATTCTCTAAATTTTCTTCCAAGAATGGTAAAATCAGGATAAATCTACCATAAGTTTAGCAGAACTGTAGAGAAAATACCACCTCTGAAAGAGTTCTCAAACCCAGCAACACAAATTTTTTACATACACAGTCTGTATAATCCAAAGACAAAATTCTAATTCACAGAAAAGCAGTGCACAGGTGCTGGAAAGGATTATTTTGACTAAATGCTAAAAGCTGTTGAACCCAATGTGTGGAATTGCCATAAACTGGCACAAGTTCCTGGAACATCTGATGGCTCAGACAGTGGCACTTACAGACCTGCAGGCATGACCTGAATACTGAAAGCCTAAAGAACAATTTTGACCAGTGTCACAAAGCCACAGACCAAAACAAACAAGTAAATAAAAACTCTCACAAACTCAAGCAAACCCGAGTGATGAATTTAGTGATGGATTTTCATACTGAATGCTAAACTTCCCAACACAGTTATAGCCTGGGCTACAGCTAAGTGAACATGATGATTAATTGCAATTTTTTCCACATGTTCCCAGAGGGGGATAATGAAATCAGTAGCTTACAATATTTACAATGTATCATTGGATTTGTTATTGAAAAGCACAGAGAAAAATATTCTTTTTGTGTCTTGCATTTTATCTCTTGAATAGAATCTGGCACACCAGAACACCCCTTTAGTTTCCAGTTCTTCCGTGCTCTTGGATTAGCCCCACACTTTTCAGCACTGCCTATAAACATGCCCACTACTTAAACACACAAAGTTAGAGCTTGATTTTTCTATTCTTCATGAATCAATATTCCCACATACTCATATGGAATTTATACATCTCCTGAAAGCTTCAATCAGACCCTGAAAAGTGCAATCAGTACAACCCCTGAAACACTTGACTCCAGAGGGAGTTCCGTGGCTGCAGGGTGTGCACAGTTCTGTTAGCAGAACTCATCTCACATAACACAGTTTTCTTAAAACAAAAGAAAATAAAAGTCTGGAGATGTGGCATTCATATCATACTACAGTCTCCACTGGGAAAAGTCAGCATTGGCTTCTGCTTAACTCTAAACTCAGGTATTGCTCCCCAACAGAGAGAACACAGGAGCACGTGAATTGCTGCATTATTTTTTACAGACAGCAATGCCCAACTGCATATAATTCATCTTAAATTCCAAGATAAATAGGACAAGATTTACAAAATTAGTGTTCAGGAACAAAAAAAAAAAAAAAAAACAAACAAACAGAAAGCAACAAAACCAAAGATTCTGTTGCAAAATAAAGATCCCTCATACCAGATAATTCAGGTGATTAGCAAAAACTAGGTCTAAATGTTGCATAATGTTGTCTTTGCAATTCTCTATTATTGCTAAAATAAAAAAAATTAAAAATGCAAAGAATTTAAGCTTTACTTCGTAAGAACTGGTGCAGCCTCACTGTAAGTGTTGTATGCTGTTTTGGCTACCTCAATATTGGAATTATTTCAGAGAACCTCCAATAGAGGGCAATGAGGATAGGGAAGGGTCTGGAGGGGAACCACATGAGGAGCATCTGAGGGTCCTTGGTTTGTTCAGCCTGGAGCAGAGGAGACTGAGGGCAGACCTCAGTGCATTTACAATTTCCTCAGGAGGGACAGAGGAGGGGCAGGCACTGATCTCTGTGGTGACAGTGACAGGACCCAAGGGAATGGCCTGAAACTGTCAGGGGAGGTTTAGGCTGGGTATCAGGAAAAGGTTCTTCACCCAGAGGGTGATTGGGCACTGGAACAGGCTCCCCAGGGAAGTGACCACAGCACCAAAGCTGACAGAGCTCAAGGAGCATTTGGACAATGCCTGTGGCACATGCTGGGGTCTCCTGCACAGGGCCAGGAGTCTGATGCTGTGATCATAGTGTATTCCTTCTAACTCAGGACATTCTGTGATTCTGAACCATCTTAAGAGTAACAATACTTCTTCCCTCCTGTTCATATGCTACAGAGTCACTGCTATTTTGGTCAGAAATTAATTTTCATCCTGAAGGGTTGGTTTTGGGGTTTTTTTGGTTTATTTTTTTAAATCATTCTATATCCATTTACTCATGTATCAAGCTTTGTTTTAAAGTATCTCTGCTCTTTCCGTGTGTTCATCCCTAGGAATCATCTTTCTAGGGATCAAATCAAATCTCTCTCAGCATTTATTTCACCAGGATTACTGCTAGACCAGTTTTAGCCCGCACCTCCTTGTAAGGTACAACTTGCAACACTGACTATAGTGCAAAAGAGACACAAACAAGGAAGCTTTTTTAAATTGGCCTGATGCAGATCAGCTTAAAATTCAAGTAATTCACATAACCATTTGTTAAATTAAAATAGCTATTACCAAAAGGGTAGGAAAAAAAAATGCTTAAAAGAAATTAGGAAACTGACTAGTAACCAAAAAAAAAGCAATTCACTGTAAAGTCCGTGAATATAACATGTAGTTCTGAGTCCATCACATAAGAGATTGGCAGCTTCTCTGTTATGTGCAATTTTGATTGTCACAGAAGAGTCAAGTAAGGAACTGGTATGGCTCCACTACTTACAGCACCACAATTAAAGGACTGAACATTATTTTTTCGGACTTCTTTTTCTCTTGTGTAAGTTGTTGACACTTTGTACCAAGCAGATCAAAGCACCGGCAGATTTAGGAACAAATTCAGGCAACAAAGATCTGCCAAGACTGTTAAGGAAGATCACACAGATATAACCTGACATATCCCTGAACATTGTAGGTGCACTGACAGAAGTATCACACTCTTTCTGTTCTGCACTCCCTTGTTCCCTTATGACTCCTGCTTTGAGTCTCTGTTGAGGTCACTGGAGCACATCAATCCTTTTCTGATCCAGTAAGCACATTAGTTTATGAGTATGGTAGGTTCAAGAACTTCTTTAAAAATGCTGTATTATGGTACTCCAGATAACTGCTCTCCAGTACATTTAAAATATCCTCATTTGCTATTCCCTTCCCCTAAATCAACTACACTGGATCTGTAGTTTATTCTGCTTTGACCAATTAAAATAGCAATGTGATAATAGTAACACAATACAATTGCACCTTGATTACATGTATCCTCTTACAATAAAAAAAAAAGATTGTATCATCAGTTAAAGGAACTGTTCATAATAAGAGGCAAGATTACCTCTTCCTTCTTATTTATATCTACCTGTATCACATCTTTACATTTCTGTTTTTAAATACTTTGTTATTTTAACCATGGACCTGAGTTCATGCAAGCCAAATTCAGCTGAGTACAAAGGTCTACAAAGTTAATGGGTTTGAAATTACTTGCAGCTTGACTGAATCTGGTGCAACATCTTTTAGTAGCAAGAAAATTGCTGGCAATGAGTGTTTTTAATCTGAATTCATACTACACTCTAAAGGGCACCTCTTGGGCAAAGGGGTCAGGACAATGACTTCTTGTGTGAAGTATGAATTTTTCCAAGTATGAATTTAGGATCATAACTGATATTGTTCTTTAGACTACAACAGCAATGCAAGCATTAGAATATTAGCTAATGAAACGTCATCTTGAAAGGAAAAGTTTCATTTGTGTCCTTATAAGTGATTCATAAACTACAGCTCTGAGTATTGCTGAATTATGAGGGTATTCTCAACCTCTATCCACTGTTCAGCAATACTACTCAGGTAATTAGAACACCAAATGAAAACCAGTACAGCCTTCTAAAGTCATAATATAAATTTTGTTAGGAGGGAAAATTTAACTCGGCAACATGAAAATGAGCCACTTGTATTTCCCTCTCATTTTTTTTAACCAAGAGCCACTACATCTTAAACGAACATAAATTAACACGTCAAAGATCTATGCTTTTTATGGAAAGCTAGTTCTTGAAGGAACTTGTTTAGCTAGGAGGATATTTATTTCAGTAATGATAGAACTACTAAAGAGGCTGACAAACCCTCCATAGTACTATATGCTGCTTCCCAATTTTGTCTGGATGTTATCCATCCAGAAACTGGATATTTCAGACAAGATTATGCTTGGACCATGGAAACTGGTAACAAATTACACCCTTGGTTAGTAGATCTCCAGGCTTGTAAAATAAGTTTCTGAAAGACTTGCTCTCTTCATCCTTTTTACAATGGTCTTTATGCATCACATTAAAAAGCAGGTGAAACCAAAGAACTGCAATTGTTTCTTTTCCAGAAGAGGCAGGAAGCAGGTAAAACAGTTCAGCAGGTGTTTGGCTGCAAGTTTTTAGCATTGTTCTTAAACAGGCAGAAATTTTGTAATGAAGCTGATACATTTTATTGATGTCTTTCCCAGATTTATCTACTTGAGACAGTAAAATAAATGCTTTTAACGAACTGGTCCTTCTTGTCTCTCATGCAAACACAAACTTAAGTCAATCGATGGTGTCCTATGACTAAAATTAGCAGAGCTTGGCTACAGTCATAGAATGGCTTGGATTGGGAGGGACTTTAAAGATCATCTCATTCCAACCCCAGTGTCATGGGCAGGGACACTTCCCACTAGACCAGCTTGCTCAGAGCTCCACTCAACCCAAGCTTGGACAATCCCAGGGACAGGATCCACAAGTTCTGTGTGAATCCTGCTCTAGTGCCTCCCAAATGACAATATTCACAGATATCTTTACATCTAAGCCCTATGTTATAAATTTCTCATTCTGCAGTAGATATTAGACCTGCAGTTCAGGCCATTACTCCCATGCATTCATTAACGATCCAGCTGCTAATGCACAAATGCAAAGAGAAATTTTCTGTTAATCAATTTCCTAAATCATAGCAGCATAAATGGACAGTGTTGCCTACCTTTGCTATTTCAAAAATAAATGCTGGTGACCTCCTGCCATTTCAAGACTTTCACATACTCCAGTGAAGCCACTGGAACCAATGGATTCCTGCTAAGAATGAGCCTCTGGTTTGGTGCTTCCATGGAGCCTCTCAAATGCAGGACACTCAAAGGCTCAGCAGTCTTGTGAACACAAGGATTTCTAACATTGTTGATGCCTGTATTCCTCTTTCATAACTTTTATTAACACTTACATGTATTTCTTTCCCAGTACACAAGGATTTTAATATCGTAATATGTCACTACAAAGAGCTATAACCAGATAAATGACTCTCCCTGTTTTTCTTCTTTCTTTCTATTCAATAAATTTAAAGGTAGGTTCCCCGCTCATCTACAGCAAAACAAATCAGAAAATGTCTTCTCCAATTAATGATATCATCAATCAATAGATAACAAATAATGCAAAAATTCAGACATGTAATAAAAATAAGAACCTTGGTGCCTTTATTTTTGAAGACACCCAATTAAAGATGCTATGGCATAACAAAACACAGCTGAAGAATATCTTTATTTCTTAAGTTAACTCTTTTGTTTCCTGATATCCTTAAAAAATATACAGACACATTCAAACAGTTTTAAGAAGAACTGAGCCACAAAAGCAATAAAAATGTTTTGTTAAAGAATGCAGAATTATATCACTGAGGCTGGACATCCTCAAATTCTTGAAGTAACAGCAAGTAGTGGTCTGAATGCCCTATTTAATACTATACATAATTCTGAGTTTTAAACTAGTAACCAAAAATTGAATATTCTAGTCAAATACCTAAACTAAGAAGCAGTTAAAGACACCAAGGGGGAAGCCATGACACTACGTCAAAATTGAGCCATGATTGATTGCTTAGGTCAAAATAAAAACTGGTGTTAAGATACAAGCTACCAATAGGCCTGGATCTAGTCTATGAGATTCCAACAAGCCTCCAGAGTTGAATACCTCAGGTTGTCAGTAAGTTTTTCTCCAGTCTCTCATTTCTGAATTTCAAGAGACATTGAAAATGAGATTGAAATGACCTGCAGAACTTCAGAATACACATCATCAATTATACTGCCCTTATTTCTTAAGGCAAATATATATGCTAAAAAAAAATTAAACCAAGCAAACTAAAGTCAAAACACCCCACAAAAACCAAAAAAAAACCCAAAAAACAAGCAAACAAAACATCTGGCATGAATTAGAAAACTGGTTTAAAATCTGAATACCAGCCATTATCCAGATTCTTTACCTGGAGAAGTTCATATCCTACTCTTTCAATAATAGATTTTCAACTCACAGACACAAATTACAGTGAAGTTAAAACATGTGTTTCCCAAAATGTCATATTAACTTGACTCAATTGCAGTGGAATCAAATGGCATGTGCTGAATGTAACTGTGGGATTACTGGAGTAAATTGAAAGAAAATCAGTAGGTAAACATGAACCACTTGTGAAAGGTGCCTCAAAGAAAAGGTCAGTGAAAGGGCAAACAAATATTGCATTTGTTCTCAAAATATTTGTTGAGGAAGGTGGCCATGAAAAGCAAATAATACATAAATTCATCTAACAATCCAGCAGCATTTCCATAGATAAAAAATGAGGTATCTAAATAAATGTGTTGTGCTGAAAGAGAAAAAGTCCAAATTATGCTATTCAACTTCTAAGACTTTGAAACTCTGTGTCTATGACTTGATCATTCATATGTTACAGTATTTAGAGTTACAGCAAATAGTAAAAGTATCTCTAATTCCATTTGTATGGGAATGCATGAAATAAAGCTCTCTACATATTTCTCATCTACCTATTTCTAAATCAACATTTCAGAACTCCTCATCAGCTCCAGCTTATTTTCAGGCAGGTATTTTGAGTCTCATATTTACCTGAAGAGGAGAACATAGCCTAAAAGAGAAAAATCAAACATGATTTTGTCAGATTTTTTGTTTGTTTTAGAAGGGTGAAAACAAGAAGGAAAGATAACATTTTAATCTGTATTTTAATCTTAATGCAGTTGTACAAATCAACTGGTAGAAAATGTCTACTTGAAGTCTCAGGATCTGATTCAGATTTCAGTGTACAATCAGAAAACAGCAGTTCCACTTAATCCAGTAGGCAAAATCACTGATTTCAAAACATTCCAAATGTCATGGGTTCACTACACAAAAAGCAGAAAGAAGCAGGATTCCAGACTGTTGGCGAATAAGACACACATGCTGGCATCTCTCTGGGGGAAAGTTTCTCATTAACAAGCAGTCCCTTTAAGGCACTTGTAAAGAGAAACTCTTCACAAAATACAAGAAAAACTTCCTACCAAAGCAGTCAAAAGAAGAAAGTTGAAGCACAACGTATCCACTCCTATGAATCTCCTGGATGAGCACAAAATAGATTGAATTCAACAAGCAAAACATTTTCTACTGCAACTTAAAAAAAAAAAAAAAAGGTAACCTCATGAAATGTGTGTTATGCAGAGTGCTAAAAAAATAGGATTTTACAATTTGGGAAGATGCCCATTTCATCCACTTCAAGTCAGTGTCTCCAGACACTGGTAAAAACCAAGGAAATTTTATTTATCACTACATATCTTAAAAGGCAGGTTTGCAGAGTGCAGTATGCTCTTTTTGGGTTTGTGGTATGGTGGGGAGTACGTGTGTGTGTGTTTTGTTTCAATTTTTATTAAAGTAAAGCTAATTCAAGCTCGATAAATTGTCTGGACAGCTTTGAAATGTTAAGAAAAAAAAATCCTTTTGTTTGAGCATAATAACACTGCCAGTTAAACTCCTCCCTTGTGATGAAATTAGGAGAGGGACTATTTGGCCCTGGTAGATAATTATGACATTCATAAGCTCTTAACATAAGGGGCTGGGGGAGGGGGTGCCTGTCTGCTACTTGTTCTCAAACTGCTCTGATTTTCTGGAACAGAACAAATACAGCACAGTTCCCTCTCTCCAGTCCTGAACACCAGCACTTCTCAAAGAAAAGGCTCCAGTCATCCTTCATAAAGCCTACTGCAGCTACACCCTTCAAAATTTAAATCCTGAACCCAGGAGCTTCAATATTTCCAAATCAAATGATCCAAATGTAGCTACTGACTTTTTCTTAGCCATCCGAACTATCTGAAGAGTCATAATCATTTAATACTCACATAATAATGCCTTTCTTAAGATCAAACCAAAAAAGTAACCCTCACAAGCACCACAATCTTCATTGGATGATGTAAGTGTTCCTCACCACTGCATTCCCCCAAACCCCCCCCCCAAAAAAAATCCCCAAGAGTTTTTGGAATAGCCTCTCAAATAATTTGATTCGCTTCAAGAAATTCTCAAGATTACTTCAGTGTGGGGTCAAAAAAAAAAAAATACAACAAATAATCTCAACGATGCTCAATAAAATTTAAAATAATAAACTCCCCCCCAAAAGACCACTGTAGAAAATGCTTCTTCCCTAGCAACCTAAATGGGTGCATTTTCCATATGCAGATGTTCTCTCATTCCCATTTACTATGCCCTGCTGTGGATTGAGGCTGCACATTTCTGTTACTTCTACAGTCATTTTAAAAATCGTACTCTGCCACTGAAATTCCCTTCCTTTATTAAAAATAATAAAATGAAGCTGTTTCTTTAAACTGAGGGAAATAACTTACTATCAATATTAGGTTTATTCAGCTTTCCTCCTCTTCTTTCCATCCCCCCCTCACACATATCCTGTAATTTTTAAAACTCGGTTTAATAGCATCTGTAATTCCACTCCATTATTTATCTCCTGACATTTGTGATAGTAAGAAACCTAAACTATGCAATCCACCCACGCTGCAGAAATCGCACTTCACAAAGTCGCTTTCTACCCTTCCTCCTTTGGAGGAGGCGCATTCCACATCTCCATCATTACACCAGGTGGATGGATCCATGCAAAGCCTGCAGGAAGCGTTCCCGTTCTCCTGCTCTGCCATCCCAGTGCCGAAAGCCTCCGGAGTGTTCCCGAATCGCTGCTCCTCGGGAGACCTCCCCAGCTCACCCCCGGGGTGCCAAAAGCAGGGGAGCATTTTCTCGTGCAGAAATCGAGAGCACCTGGCGCTCTCTTTTTAATAATTGTGGCCGAAAGAAACCGCCTGGATGGTGCCAGGGGAGACTTGGCACCTGCGGTTCCCGGCACCTCGAGGCATCGTGCCTGACCCCCGCCCCTTCCTTAAGCGCCACAAATCGCGCTGCCCGGCACAGGACACCGTGGGTGACACATCCACCCTTGCCAGCCCCGTACAGGACACCGTGGGTGACACACAGGACACCGTGGGTGGCACATCCAGCCCTTTCCAACCAAGCACAGGACACCAGGAGTGGCACATCCAGCCCTTCCAGCCCCGCACAGAACACCGTGGGTGGCATATCCACCCTTACTAGCCCAGCACAGGACACCGTGGGTGACACATCCACCCTTGCCAGCCCCGTACAGGACACCGTGGGTGACACACAGGTGGTGGCACACCGTTTCCAACCAAGGGACACCAGGAGTGGCACATCCAACCCTGCCAGCCCCCACAGGACACGGTGGCACATCCAGCCCTGGGTGACATCCAGCCCTTCCAGCCCCTCACGGTGGCACATCCAGCCCTGCCTGCCCCTCCTGGTGGCACATCCAGCCCGTTCCATCCCGGGAGCTGCGGGGCGAGGCCGCCCCGTCCCGGGCGCTGCCCGGCGCCGCCGTGGAGCTCGGCCGCCCCCTGGCGCCCGGCGGCGGTAGCGCGGCCCGGGCCGGCCCCGCTGCCATCCCGCTGGGGCGCTCGGGCTGGGTGGGGTTTATTTCCCCCTAAAACCGCCTTGGGAAGCGGGGCCGCCGCCCACCCCCGCAGGTGCGGGGAAGGTAGCCTCGCACAGGGCAGGGGGGCAGCGGGAGCGGGGGCAGGGACAGCCCCGCGCGGCTCAGCGCCCCGGCCGGACGCCGGGAACTTGCCCGAACAGTTTTCAAACACCGCGGTGGTCATCCCGCAGCCAGCGGCTGCGCCCCTCCAGGCGCCCCTTCCCGCCCAGTCTCTTGCAGGAGCACAAATCCTTAAGTAACCACGCAGGGGACAACCAAAAATAAACAAATAAATAGCTATATACACATATATATACACACATATATATATATGTCAGCCCCAGAAAACAGACCAAACCCCGAGTCCGCGTTTCTCGAAGCACTGTACGTATGTGTATAAACACACACACACACACATATATATATATAAATATATGCAGATCCATGTGCAGAGGACGAAGCGCGCCCGAAGGTGCCAGCCCGGCGCGCCCCGAGCCCGCACACACCTGCCCCCGCACCCCGCGGTGCCATTCCGTGGCACAAGGGCTCCTCCGCACCCGCGCACGGCCCCGCGGCCCCGACAGCGCCCTCCCCGCCGCGCCGCCCCGAGCCGGGGGCTCGGTGTCCCGCAGCGAGCGGGGAAGGGATTTCCAGAGAGGAGAAACCCCGACAGGGAGACTTCAGGTCAGGTTTCCCAGGGACTCTACCGCCGGCACTTCTCCCTGCTCCTAAGAACGAAGCCCACACTGCCTTCCCCGCGGGCAGACGCGGATTTTAAAGACCAGTGGTCGACAGATTTTTTGTAATCGCTTCATCTCTCTCACACATTTATCGGGCACAAAAATAATCAAAAAGGCAAAATCCTATGCAAAGCAGCTAAGTGCACTTAGCAGTGTCCAGCTTTTTTTTACCCTCCTGATAAATGACACCTCTTGAAGACTGAAACGAAAAAAAACAACAAAAAAGGTGGGCGATGAAGCAAGTTTTAGGTCCTTCTTAATTTGGTTCCAGGATAATACATTGCTTTAATTTTTTTCTCCGTTTCTTTTCCGTTAATTTGAGCGAGTGGACAGCATAAGCAAGAATAATGATTAAAAGCAAAAAAAAAAAAAAAAAAAAAAAGAAAAAGGAAAGGAAAAAAGGCGGCTGCGCTCCGCTCCTACCTTGCCCGCTACTGAGGAGCAATCCGAGCAGGTAGAGAGGCAGGAGGCTCATGTTCAGGAGCTCTCGCCGGCGGACAGTTCCAAGTCGGAGGATGCTCGGCCAGCCCAGGCAAACCCTGCTGCCGCTGCCGCTTCTGCCGCCGCCCGCGCAGCCCCGCACCCGCGGAGCGCCGCTCGCCGAGTGCCGGCCGCGCCTCCCGCGCCGCGCTATATCGGCGGGGCCGCGCCGCCGCGCAGGGGGCGGGCGCACGGCGGGCCGGCGATCCCTCCGCCGCGCTCGCGCCCGCCACAGCGGCGAGCGCCAGACCCGCAGATTCCTCCGCCGCTCTGAGAGGTGGCGGCAGGACCGGAGCATCCCCTCCTGCATCCCCTCCTGGATCCCTTTCCCGATCCCACCCTGCATCCCCTCCTGGATTCCTTCCCCGATCCCACCCTGCATCCCACCCTGCATCTCTTCCCCGATCTCCCCGCGCATCCCGCTCCGCACGCCCTCCTGCCCGCAGCCCCCGGCTCCCCCCGCTCGCCGCCGCGGCCCCTCCGGAGCCCGCTGCTCCCGCCGCTGACGGAGGGGCACACAGCCTCAAGCGGAGAGGCGGCGGAGAATCCCACCGGGAAGCGCCCAGCATCCCGGGAGAGCGCGGGAGCGGCGCTCCGGCCGCCCGCGGGCGGGGATGCTCCCCCGGCACCCCCGCTCCCCCCGGAGCGGGCGGCGGGCGCTGCGCGGGGCTCGGCGGGGGCCGGGACGCGCCGCTGTGCCCGCGGGAAGCGAGCCCCGCGTACGGGCGCGCCCGTAACTAATCCCGTCGGGCTTGTGCTCATTCGGCTGTCTAGGAATTCACTTGGTTTGACTTCTGGTATTAGTCCAGAGGGGAAACATACCTCTGCTATTCACGGCTGCGTGAAATAAAACCGATAAAAAAATAAACTGCTCACCGTTTGGTTGCTTTGGTGCTGTCTGGCTGAGGATCTTGCTTTGTAAGGAAAAAAAAACCAAAAAAAAACCTGCAACCTGCATAAAGGGGTGGTTTTTTGTCCAGCTTGACTTTGAAGAGGTAATTCTTTTTTGAGGGGGTTAATTAAGCTATAGGCTCCAAAGCAGGTTCCATAAATTTGTCACCTTACCACCTGTATGATATATGGAAGGAGATAGAAGTAGATTTATATTAATGTGAATCAGTGATAGTGGATAATAAAGGATTAATCCAAATTAACACATCCCTAATATTTTTTCCCAACCCTTCCCTTGCCCTTTTCAAGAGGATTTGGGGAGGAGGAGGGAGACAAGGAGTCCCTTTGCAGCAAACTAATATGAACGACATGATCAGTATCTCCAGCTTGGCTCCTGCTGCACAGTAGCCTACAAAATTCTGAAATATAGGAAGAAGAAATATTTTTCTGGGAACAAGTAGATAGGGGATAAAGTCCAAATTCTTTCCTCAGAGGGTGGTTTTAGGACACTTGAGAATGAAACAGAGTGAACAGAAAATGCTGGTAGAAGGGACTGTGAGGTCTTTTTTTTTGCCATTGATTGGTTGATCTACACCACATAAATCAGAATCATATTGCTCAGCTCCACACCTCACAGTCCTGCTCTTAAGCTAAAGATTTTGTAATATAGTATAAAAGGAACAGGTTCATATATATTTAAGTGGAATAGAACTGATATTCCTCATAAAGTTTTGGAAATACAAAATATGGCAACCTCAGCAAAGCCTTACAGGTCAGAATGGGATTTATATTTAGGAGGTGCTCTGCTCATGAATGTCGTGAGAGATGCTTAATTGCAGGAACTTTTGGCACCAGCCTTTAGTGCAGGTTCAGGAAAGCCCAGCAGTGGAATTTTTTTGGTGAAATTTTCCCAGCTGCAAAGGTTCCATTAGCCCTAGTACCCAACTACAGGAATAGACATCATTAATAAATTAATATAGAAAGGTAATGAAAGCAATTATTAGATAAAAACCTTAAAAATAAAAATAAAATTTGCTTGGCAAAGAGCAAGAAACCCTCACTATCAGGTGGGTAGGATGCCAGTTTCATCAAGTTTAATGTTTTGGAGCATTTTCATCCAGCAAAAGTGGAATAATTAGAGAAAATAAGTGTTAATAAATAAAACCAAATAACTTGTACACATACCTGAACATCTATAGTTGAGGGTCAGAAGCACCTTGATCTGCACAGGTTCAAGGAATGAAATCCATGCACACTGCCCCACCACAACACAATAAAGATGCAAGTAGGAGGTTTCTTGCCCACAAGAATGCTGCTATCCCAAGTCTGCTTATTTGAAATTATCAATATTATGAGAATATCACCAGTGTCAGGTCTGAGTGACTAGTTCTTGCTCCTTTGAAATCAGGTGGGGATGCTCTTCTTCCAAACAGGATTCCTTGTCCTGAGAGCTCTGCCTTGTCTGCAGCAGTCACCAGAGCACACCCACCATGTAGGCTGTCCACCACACATCACTACAGCATTTGGAGAAATCTGTTGTCAGTCCAGCATTTCAAGGAAAAGAGGAACATGCTTTTCACTGCTCTGAAGCAATGGAGTAAAGCAGGCAAAAGATGAGTATAAAGCTCAAAGATAATCACATTCTTGTAATACCACTGTAAAATACAGAGGCCACACTGAAGGAAGAGGCAGCAGCTGGTTTGCCCATCAGTAAGCATGTAGCTCAAAGGACTCTGTCACATATCCCACCTAAAATGTATGTTAGGGTATGATTATGTCCCTTCTCCACAGTGGAGGGACAGAGAGAGGAGGGCAGGAGGGGACAAAGTACATAAGTGTGCAGGGTTTCATGGTTTCTGCTGCTTATGGAGGAACAAGTCATTAGTTAGAAAATAAAGATCTGTAAATAAAAGTGTCCCACAGTGAACCACAGCAGCAAATCATGCTGAGGTCACACAAACAGGGATTAGAGAGATGGAGAAATAAAGCACAAATTTTCTGCCATCCAAAGCTACATGACTCTTGGTGCTCATGACCATACATTAAATGAACCAAAAGATGAGAATTTCAAAGTGCTGTAAAACATTAATTAGTACCAGTAGCAGACAGGCCTGTATTATTTCCCATGCTTTGGCTTATGGCATTATTCCTTAGAGTGTGCTGTTACTGGGAGGAAGGCTGACATGGAGTTTAATGGCTCTGCTTAGACTAGGGCACAAGAAAACATGATTTCTGGATAATACCACATGTATAACAAATATGCTGGCAGAAAACAAGCATATGCTATGTAAGTTTTTAATCAAGAGCAGAAACAAACTACAGTGAGTATTTTCCCATGTGAACTGCTAAGAGGAGCAGCATCAAGAAGTATAATGATCATTCTGCTGGGGCAGTTATTTCAAAGGTGAGGAACTCAGACTTTGATAGGTTTGATAGGTTCCCAAAGCAATTAAAATACAATTCCAGTGACTGGAAAATCTCAGGGGAATAGAAGGGAAAGTATTACCTAGTGTTACCAAACAAATTTGATTGGTACCTTAGATCTTTTGGGGTATCACACTCAGAATCAAAGTGGTTATATCTGCAGGTTCCCTGTCTTTTACACAGTAGCCTCCAGCTTTCACAACTGTGCTATCATGTGCAGCTTTTCTCCCACAAAGATTTACTAGCTGTGAAGTTTGCAAAAAGACAGCAAGAATTAATTTTCCCCCATGTTGCTTACTTGTTTTGCTCAGTGAGATTATTTATACAGGAGTCTGTCCTCCCATATGAATAAAAGCAGCAGAATTAGGCTCTGGCAACAGAAACATTTCAAGCTCTCATCACTGCACTTGAGTCAGTTTACAAAAACAGAGGATCTGTAAACTTGCTGTGACTGAACTTGTCAAGAAACATCTCCATGGTGTTTTCACAAGGATTATTTTATTTTTAAGTTGATTGATAATTGCATGTTCAATGCAAATGTAATTAAATATAGAAACTGAAATCTTGGTGATGATTCGATAATGGATATTTATCCTGAGAGGCATGTTCCCCAACGGACATCCAAGCTGCCAGAAAATCCAGCTGGATTTGCTTACATGTCTTCAAAACTTAAATGCTAAGGGAGCACCTTAAAATTAGCTAAGAATTTTAGGGGAACGTATGGCAATGGCACAGTTACAAAAAAAAAAAAAAAAGGCACAGAGATTGTATATCTGAAAATAACTGGTGAGGAGCTGTAAGGAAATTGGCACATCTTGTGAGCAATTGTCAAATGTTTTGGGGAACAGGAAGGGAGAGAAAAAAGGAAAAGAGAAAAGACAAAATACCCCTTCTTAGCAGCACAATATGTTGCCCTTGCAGGATAATGCCTTCTGCCAATAGGGTAATTTTCAGAGGTGCTTATGAACAAAATTGCTGATCGTCTCCAAAGTGAGTAATTATCCCAACTAGGATGCTTTCCTATGAAAACTGCAAACACAATTGAAGAGGCACTAAGATAAATTATACAACAGTGAACAGCAGCATTATTGTGGTGAGGAAATGATGCACAATAAACAAAAGAGTTTCATAAATGTTTACACCACATTTATGTTTCAAGTTCTTATAATCTTATAGGGACTTTCATAAAGATATAGCTTTCATAAAGATCTAAAATTACTATGATTTTGGATAAACATTTTATGAGAAAGAGACAAATTTGTTGTTTCCACTCTGTTTCAAGTCACTTTTAAATAAACAGCTCTCCTTTCTGCTAGAGAAACTTAAACCTGAAATTGTTCAGATACTAAGAAGAGATTCACAGATTTTTTTTTTTTTGGGGGGGGGAGAGATAATTCATTGTATCATTTCTGGAAATAAGTGATGACAAGGACAAATATAAAATAATTTTGTCCACGTAAAGACAGCAGCTTAATTTTTGGAGATAGCAAGGTTGCTTGAAGTACAGTGTGCTAATTTAGTTACAATATAAAGCATTGTGCTGGCGAAGAAATCAATACCCTGAATTTATATGTCTGAAGGAAACATTGTACACTTCTGTGTCTGGTGCAGCATTTGAGAGACGAGACAAGTTAACTTCGCCGGACTCTGGAGGCAGATTTCCATATGTTCAATGTTCCCACATTTCTGTATGTGTGACTTTATTCCTCTTCTCAGATCAGTCACTCAAAAACCATGAACTAGCAACAGTTATTACCCCATCACTATCAGGTACAGATATTTGGGCAGGATTATGGACATTTTTATTATTTTACCAGGGAATGAGACTACCAGTGCTAAGACACTCCAGCTGGCTCTATATAATTGCCTACATATTCAGCAACATGGCAGGTGTGTACTTTTTCTTTTTTATGGGTACTTACAAACAGACCTTTTCATGGTAGTTCCCTTCTTTCCTATCAGTTAGCAGTGGTTTATTTCATATAATTTCCAGAGCAAAGATGCTTTCTTTTTTTTTTTTTTCCCCCCAACTTGATGATATTATGAATGCTACCAAACAATGCTTCGTAAATTACTACATTTCCTTAACTCATTAGAACTTTCACCTTCATGCCTGACAAGTGTAAAAACCTGGTTTTAGTTACTGAAGTCCCACCAGCCATTTGTTACCATCTCTTCAATGAGAACTATTCTTCCATGAACTGCATTACCTGGTCATACAAGTAATAATATCTGGTTTAGTGCAATATCAGTTAATTTAATGGAAGGGAGCTTCAAGAATATTTTATTACTGAAGCACTGAAGAAGAGGCAACAGGATTTTCTGGCCTGAGCCAAGATGTACAGAAGTTATTTCAGCAGGTGGAATAGCAAAGAATGGTTGCTACATGGCAAGAATTTGAAGAGCAGTTGTTTTTAAAGTGGTTGTGTGTGCAAAACACAAACCTTTCTCAGCTGCGGTTCTGTGACTGTGAAACTTGTTCCTTGCAGTGCTTTGAATCACGACGAACTTCAGAGACATGCAGAACAAAATTTAAATCACCCTAATTGAGACATCCATGCTTTCATTAAGAGCAAAGACTAAAAACATACAAAACTGCAGACCAAACTAAGGTGACCTATAGAATGTAAAATTGCACATAAAGGGAAAAAGTTTATGGATGCATTTGGGTTATTTTTCTATATTGTGTTGCAGGTGGACTGGAAGCCAGACATGATCTGGCACTGTGTTTTGAAAGCCCAGAACCTGCCATTTGCAGAATTCTGCCCCTCTGCTGAGACCCCCCCTGCAGGGCTGCATCCAGCTCTGGGCTCCCAGCACAGCAAGGACAGGGACCTGCTGGAGCCAGGCCAGAGGGGGCACCAAGGGGAAGGATCAGAGGGATGGAGCAGCTCTGCTGGGAGGAAAGGCTCAGAGAATTGGGATTGCTCATCCTGGGATAGAGAAGGCTTTGGGGTGAGCTCATTGTGGCCTTCCAGTGCCTGAAGGGAGCCTTTAGGAAAGATGGAGAGAGACTGTTTCCAAAGGTCTAGAGTGACAGGACAAGGGGAATGGATCTCAAACTGAAAGAAAGCAGGTTTTGATTAGATAGTAGGAAAAAATTCTTGACTGTGAGAGTGGGGAGGCCGTGGTGTAAGTTGTGGATGTCCCACACTCAGAGTGCTCAAGGTCAAGTGGGATGGGGCTCTCAGTAACCTGGTCTAAAGGAGGGTGTCCCTGCCCATGGCAGGAGGGCTGGAATGAGATGATCTTTATGGTCCCTTCCAACCCAGGCCATTCTATGAGTCTGTGATTCTATGAAATATGCTGTACATTTTAATTACTGCTCAGATTAGAATGTCTGGGATTCAGAGCTATCTGACTAAGAGACATCACTCTTCCTATTTTCACTGGAACTGGGTAATAACTGCTGACTTACATGCGATACAAGTGAGCAACGACTGTCAACAGTCAGTGAAACCTTTATGGAGGACCTAGAAATGCATCTTTATTTAGATACATTAATAAGCCTGAGGCAAAAGGAACACATGATTTTGAGTTTATTCATTTGCCCAAGTGATAAAAGAACCATCCAATTGCCCACATATCCACTTCTTAAAATGGTCATGAGGAAAGTGCTTAGCTGTGATTTCAAGAAGAGATCAACTAATAAATAATGATAGAAAATCCAAAAAAAACCCCATTTTTTTAGTGCAAGACTTTAATGAAAGCATATGATCTAAACCCCATAATTTATACCCACACTTATCTTTTAATTCAATTTCAGACCTACAACTTCAGAAGCTCTTATTCATGAGGAGACATCTGCTGTTTTAATGAGATATTCTCAGCTCTTGACTTCTTCAGGCACATTGATACAGCAAGTGGTTTCAAAGGTTAACCGTGTTGGTTACACAACATTTTATTTCATGAGTTTTACTTCTGATGAGTTTTAAAAGATTAGAGTGCTCAGTTTTGTTTCTCGACATGCTGAATTCTAAGAATAAAAATTCTCTTATGTCTTTTCTAAATGTGGTGATCCCAATTTACTAATCTCACTTGCTTTTCCTCTTGTCTTTGTAACATGTTTTTCATTCTCCATCTATATTTGTTATAAATCTTAGTAAGGTGAGGAATTAAACACACTACTGCATATGAGGATGAACTTCTGATTGATAGTGAATTATTTTTACACCCAGTGGTAATGTTTTTTAATAACTGTCATAGGCACCTTTCAACTGGCTTCAAAACCAGATTGCAATACCACACGTCTTCTATAACTTAAGAAAAAAATCTGAATTGTCTTTGTGTAAAAAATTTAAAACTTACAAGATCCTTAAGTAGAACAGAAAATTTATTTTTCATTGCTTGCTTGTTCAGATTTTCAAAGTAAGTAATGCATGTTTTCTAATAAATAACAATTTGAGTTGGCAAAAATCAGGGTGTTAAGAAATTTGTCTTAAAAAGAGGGACAAAATATTGTATTTTTAAGCTAATCTATGTTATCCGAAATACATAGATACATAAAATAGAATTTTTCTTAGGAGATACCTAATTTCCCCAGAGTTTTTCAGCCATCCAAGATTTAATATTTTTATTACTCACATTAACAGTGTCTGGTATACTAAGAACAGTAGTTATGGAGCAGAATATCTTGTAGGGCACTAAATTTTTTTTTGCTCAAGGAAAATCTCACTTAAAAAATATCAATCTTAAAAGAGGGAAGTAAAAAACAACCAGCAGTACTTCTATACACTGCTGACAAACGTACTGAAATCACACTTATCAAAACAATAATGGTTGTGTTTGCAACACACTTGCTTATGCCAGTTTAATGTTAAAATTCTTCTGTGTAGACATAGTTACAGTTAAATAACAAGGAGTGAAAAATGCATTTTGAAAGGGAATTTTTATACCAACTTTAACAGAGGTAAAATTTGAACACATTTTTAAAATTGCATGAATAATTTATTTAAAATGTTTGTTTGGGATTAGTGGCCCTTGGGATATTTATTGCACAAAGAAACCTTTTTCATAGATTTATATGTTACAAATTGAAAACTTGAGAAAATCTGTCTGGAAAATAGTCTTTAAAATATATGAAGGCCTAAGGTTTCCTGACTTTTATGGGAGCAGACCTCAACCTTCCCAGAGCTTGAGAAAGCATATGGATCTCTTTCTACTGAAGTAGTTGTAAATGGTGTCCTCAAAGGCAGATTTTGCAGGTGATTCAGTTCCTGTTCTCAGGCACACATGATGACCATGCATGTATTCAGACTCTTTAAATTTGGACAATTCCACAGTGGTCGTTGCATCCCAGAACAGCTGGAAGCACAGTAAATGAGATCAATTCTCAGACATTACTTCGGGTCATCCTTCCAGCAATTTCTTTAGACCCAGCATTTGACAATATTTTCAAAATGTTTTCTTTCTTACAGCTTTATGTGTGAAAAGCCTCTGAGTTCTAGATGCATTCTTTGAAAACAAAAAAGAACATTTTAAAAATCTCACATTTGCCATGGACAAAGCACGATTCCCACAGAGTATTTACATTACTGCAGAAGAAGCAAGATTATCAGGGAAAACAAGATAAGGGATCCTTTTTCTGAGACAACTGTGCCAATACCACTGATGAAATCATCAGTTATGTTTTTGACAAGCAAGAGAAATCAGTGTACTGAATGTAGTGCTGTGCTGACTTGTACTTCATGGGAAAAAGAAAGGGTGGAGAGTTGGGAAGGATCAATATTTGTCAGAAGAGTTATAAAAAAAATATTACAAAAGGCACTAATAAAAATACTGTATTTTTTCCTTGAGGTTTTTCTGTTTGTTTCTTACATTTAGGAACCCAGCAGAACATAACCAAAACTGATTTAGGACTGGATTGCTCCCTCAGCTCACAGAATTACAGGAGATCAAGATGAGGAGGTTTTGAAACACAAAGTAGAATCTCCATGGCATTGTCCACTTTGGACCCAGGGAGTATCCATGTTGGTGGATTATATGGTAAAATGGGACACATTTGGAGCACTGAGTGTCCATGTTGGTGGATTATATGGTAAATGGGACACATTTGGAGCCCTGAGTGTCCATGTTGGTGGATTATATGGTAAATGGGACACATTTGGAGCACTGAGTGTCCATGTTGGTGGATTATATGGTAAATGGGACATATTTGGAGCACTGAGTATCCATGTTGGTGGATATATGGTAAATGGGACACATTTGGAGCACTGAGTGTCCATGTTGGTGGATTATATGGTAAATGGGACACATTTGGAGCACTGAGTTCCCAGTACAAAAGAAAGAGAGAGGGGCTGGACTAAGTCCAGCACAGGGCCACAAGGGTAATTAAGGCCCTGAAGCATCTGATATACAAGAGGAGGATGAGAAAATTGTGAGGATGCAGTCTGGAAAGAGAAAGTTCAGGGGATTTTATCAGTGTGTAAAAATATGTGATGGAGGACAGGAAAGAAGATGAAGCCAGAATCTTCTCAGCATTGTCCAGCAACAGGGCAAGAGACAAAAAGAATTCTTTAAATCTTTCCATAGTATTTTCATTTCTCTCAGCATCCTGGTTGCCTCAAGAACTTTTCCTCCTATTGAGTGATTTCCATGATGCCAGAGATAGCAGCCAGAGAGGGTGTTAAGAGGCGTTCTGGTTTTTCATTTACGTTAATTGCCGACTAAATTTCTACTTGAAAACACTTAAGCAAGGGAAACATGAAAGTATTTCTTCCCTTTTTTCTTCCTATAAACATCGTTGTTGTGAAATTTCAAACGGTCATAAAAAACGATCAGTATGAATTCTTGAATTGCATTTTCTATGCATAATGAATTTAAATAATAATGGTAATTATTAATAAGCTCCAGGAAAACTTGAAATTACAAAAAACAAGAAAAAGAAAAGGGCTGGTAAAGAAGAACAAATGACTCTTTGATTTAGGCAAATCATACTGTGTATTAGAAATGTCACTTAAAAGAAGTCACTCTCAACTCAGACTGTCTATAGCTCCCACAGTAAGATAAGTTTGTGAGAGCCTTGTGGAAAATTATGAGTTACCAGAACATCTATCAAAAAATTTTGTTTATTTTTGTGAGATGCCTCCAACCAAAGTAGTGGTTCAGCTCACTTTGAGGGGTAGGGTCATCAGCCTTAAGTACATGTTACTGCACAAAAAAACACTTTTCAGGGTGATTCTTTGATAAGAGCTAATAGACACTCTCTGGTTTGACCCTTGATATCCATATCTTATTCTATTTTCCTTAATTCTATGCATTATTCTTCCATTTTCTCTTTTTTTTTTTTAACTAAAATTTGCCAGTTGTTCTCTTGGTATTTTCCTAAATAGTCCCTATTATAATTCTGTTGCCTTACAATCCTTAAATACTCATAAAAGTGTAATTTACCTGCTGTATATGATTGCAGACTATGGTTGCTCTTTATTTTTATACTACTGCAGATTATATTTTGGCCGGACTTTCATGTTAGCTGGGCACTCAAAATATTTTTCTGCCTCCAGTTATCATTCAGTGTGCTAACATGGCTACTCCATGAACTGGAGTATGGTCTTTAAGAAAAACTTTCTGGTGGCCTGAGGATGCAAGAAGTTTGTGCTTGTTCTCCATCACAGGAGCAGACAGGCAGCTCGCGGAACTGAAATGCGTAGAAGAATTATTGTCGTGGTGATGCACAGTACATCTCCAGTGCACATCCTGCAACAGGCCTTTAGCACAAGAAAAATCAAAAAGGGTTCTAAAAACTTTGGCCACTAAGGCCACAATGTTAACATTTTTCAAGGTGTTTCAACAAATACTTCGACTTTATTTGCCAAAGTCTGGTTAATATTGCATATGACTTCAAGCCAAACTTTCTATTTCTCACATGACATTTATTTATATTGTCACAAAAATTACAAACAGTAACTGACAGTAGGATATGGTACAGTGACACTGAACCCTTCCTGAATATTTCATTGCCCTTCCTTGAATCATAGAAGCACAGAATGGCTGGGGTTGGAAGGAAACCCTAAAGATCATCTCATTTCCATTCCCCTGTCATGGACAGGGACACCACTCACTAGACCAGGTTGCTCAGAGCCCCATGCAATCTGTGCTGGGACACTTCCAACATGTAGGAAGTGGGGCATCCACAGGTTCTCTGGAAAACCTGTTCCAGTGTCTCACCACCCTTACAGGTATTTTTCTGTTTTGAATGTCTAGTCTAAGCCTATTCTATTTAATTTTGAAGTTATTTCCCCTTGTTTTGTCACTCCTTGATGGAATTATTTTGCATCAGTGTTTTGGTTGTTGTCTAAATAGGACTTGAAAATACAGATGTGGATTTTTCTTTCTGTGATCAAATAAGACCTCCTGTAGTTGTTCAATATGATTTCAAACATTTTTCCTATTCTCAGTGAATAAGATTTGCGCAGCTAAGAGGATGCCTTTTCATAGATAACCCTTTCTCTGAAAGGTAACAAAACAGTCATTCTGTGAGGGTTCCTCAGTCCTTCAGACCCTCTTGAAGACAAAGAGAGAGAAATCCAAGCATATACTCTCTTTTTTTTTTTGTCTTTTTACTTTAGTGTTGAAAATAATTTATGTGATTAGTTGAAGCATGAAGTTGTGCATCTATAGTTTTATAGCTATGCTAACTTAAATACCATAATGACAGCTTATCAGCATTTGAAAAGAGAAAAACTACTTATCTAAAAAAGAGATTATTTTCATAAAGATGTGAAAGTAAATAGAGAGTCAAGGTCTTTAGCAAACTAAGAATACATGTTCAGAAGAGCTGCAATATTTTCACTTAAAGGACTAAATTCAATTAATACTAAATTCAAGTATTTCACTTCCCTGTGTATTCTATCAATTACACACTGAGAGACCAATGACTCTTCAATGACTGAGTATAAAAACTCACTGTCTTACTGTTTGAAAAGGCTGTGCCAGGAGAGGAGATTCACCTCTCTTTGAAGACTAACAGATGGATGTGCACGTTCATACTTAGGAAGGAGATATCCTTGAACAGCTAACCAAAGAAATGAGTTTTGTGTTTGATTCTAATTGTTGTTGACTGGTTTATGAGTTTTAGTCCTGGAATACAGAGTGCCATAGTCTAGATCTTGTTCATCAGATAATTCCCCTTTCTGTTTTTGATTGGTTCTAGCTTGGACAATGGCATTGGGATTTGCTTGAAATGCAGTTGCAGATCATGGGAATCATAAACCAGGCAGGTTGCAAGGGACTTTCTGGAGGTCATGTTGTCTTCCCTTTTCTACTTAAAAAGGGATAATTTCAAAGTTAAATTAGATTACTCGAGCTTTAGGGAGGCTACAGAGAGCCTTCCATATTCCTGAGCAGCAAATAAAAGAAAGTGGTTCAATGAATTTTATTCAGTAGAGAATAAATAACAGCTGCTGTGCTCTGCATTGGGTGGGAACATTTTGAAGGTTTTGTTGATTTTTTCTTTAATTCTTTTTAAAATTACTGAATTTAGAAACATGTAAAATATTGTATGATATAGGAACATCAGATTTTTTTACAGCAGAACTGAAATTTTTTCCCTTTAATTCTCCTGCTTATGAACCAATGGCCGAGTCAATGGATGGCTCAAAAAACCCTTCAAACCAGAAGAAGATAATCTGACATACATATAACACTTAAAGAAAAAAGCTGGTAATTGCAGATATTTTTGTTTACACAAAAGATTCATTCATTTAAAAAATCTTCCTAAATTTTCATCTTTAACAAAACTTGATGTCAATGAGTTTTAGAAAATTGTGTAAGAAAAAATTTATCTTTATTCATTCATTATTCTACAACATGCAAATGGTGTCATAGTGCATGTATACTGCCTTCCTTCAAAATGTGTGCATTACACAATACCAAGACAGTATGCTTTCTGTGGTCCAAAACTATCTGCAGCTGTTAACTGGTCTATGAAAAATTAAAGGTATGTTAGTGATAAAATAGTCCTATCTAAACCAAAGAGAATTATGTTGAGTAGTGATTACCTAATTATTAAGTTATGATTACTTAGAGGTTGCCTGGGGTAGCAATATTTAAAAAAAAAAAAAAAAAGAATAACCAAGCACTCCAGAGTTCTGGTCAAAGAAGAAATTTCATTCTTCTGTCTCATTGAGTGCTAGGACATAACATTCTCCTCAGTTTCAAATATCATAAGGTGAAATAATTTGTTATAGTTGGTTTCTGCTTTCATACACTGCATGAGAAGGACACTGGACACTATTTCTGATTAAAAACAAAGAAAAATTCACAGGACATCAGTGCAGTAACATCCACATTCATATCCACAGAAAGGAATTCTTCAGATCCAAAGATATCTTGACAGTAGCTTCTGCTGGATCAAAATTGACATATTTGAGATAATGGTTTATTATTATCAATCAGTTTCTATTTATTATTTTCTCATAATTTTAAATATTAAACTTCATATCTGTCTTCATCTGCAAATTTCTGATTCTTGCTGCCATTCTAAAACTACTATTTTGTCTCATAAACATATAGATACTTTTTTCATAATCAGTTTTTTGTTCCTTTATTGATGAGTTCTTGAATTATATGAAGATTTGTTATCACACAGCAAATTGCTTTTTTCAGCTATACACTTAGAGTCCGATTTTTTATTAAAATTGCAACTAAGTATGAGACTTTTTTAAAATTCTTTAAAGGAGAAAAACATTTTTGGTGGCTGACAAATTAAAGAGGGGGAAAATAAAACTATTAGCAAATGTTTTACTTGTGATTGATTAGCTTTGCCCAAAACATTGACAGAAGAATGATGTTTCACTGTAAAAGACATAAAATTGAAATTACAACAGTTCATTTCAATTAACAATATCCTTTAGAAGCCTTACACCTGTAAAAAAACTATAATATACACACATTGGCCAAAAAAAAAATCATATTGGCCTACAGAAAAAAGCTGGAACCAACCCTAAATGCCTTGTCAAATGGTCCATTAACCTACTCAGATTTGTGCAAATGGGTGCTTATCTCAGTTCACAGAATATAAATTAATGTAAGGCAAAAAAAAAAAAAAACAAAAAAGAAGGTTTCATTAAAAAAAAAGGACACGTTTATGCAATGAACAAGTTTAGGAGAATTCTGCTTGCCTGTTGTGTTCTGTACTTTATCCCTTACTATCTTTCTGTTGAGGAATACTCCAATAAAAGTAGTTATTTTTTGCTTCAACTGCCAGCCTAGAGATTGTGGTCAGATTTGCAAAGATAGTTTTATTCTCTGAAGAGAAAGAAACAAGAAGAAAACATAAAATTGCCCATTAAAACCAAATTTCTCTGTTTGTTCCTGGCCTGCTCATCAGGAACTGTGTGCCCTGTAATTGAAGTTAACTACCCATACCAGCACATATGTGAGTAACTCTACTGCTCTGCTATATTCCTCTAATCCAGGAGAGTAATGAAACATAAAGCAATAAATTCAATCAAATCCCAGATTAGTGGGGGTGAGAAGGAGAAAAAGAAACTGCTGCAAGGTGCTTGTTATTAAATGCCCAAATAAGAAGAGCAGACCTCTGACTGCTGAGGACATTTCCAGGAAGGTTCCCTGGTCAATCACTCCAATGTTGTTTTCCATCGCAAATATTTTTGCACCCTGTTTTAAGGACACTTGGGGTATCAGTTATGGGAAAGGTCTGTTGAATTCCCAGAACGATGTGCTGAATGTTTATTTGTTATAATTATCTTAGGCTTTAAAACACAAACAAAGCAGGTGGTTGCCAAAGGCTTCAAAATATTAAAAGCAGCAAAGTGTTCACTGACTGAAAGAGAAACTGGACCCCATGAAGATCACATTTTTAAAATTTATTTTGGCAGTAAAGAACCTGAATGGAAGCTGATGTCAGAAAAACTGGATAGAGTAGTGAGGGGAACAAAAGACAACACATTTAGATACTCTTTTGTGTCTATGTGTTACAGGACAGAATGATTTATTTTGAGTACATGTTGTAATATAAAAATTTCCTCCATACTATCCTAATTTTCAAAAGGAAGAACATAAATCAAGCATTTTTTCTAAGACTGGTGAGACTTCCTCACTAAACAGTTTTGATCAAAGATGCACGTAGAGAAGTTGAGGGATTAGGCACTTAGGCGCTCTTTCTTTCTTTCTTTCTTTCTTTCTTTCTTTCTTTCTTTCTTTCTTTCTTTCTTTCTTTCTTTTCTTTCTTTTTCTTTCTTTCTTTCTTTCTTTTCTTTCTTTCTTTCTTTCTTTCTTTCTTTCTTTCTTTCTTTCTTTCTTTCTCTCTCTCTCTCTCTTTCTTTCTTCCTTTCTTCCTTTCTTTTCTTTCTTTCTTATCAGGAAAGGTAAACATAACAGGAGAGACACTGATGCAAACTAACTGGAAGAAAATTATGAGTCTGTACCTTTGAATCTAAAAGATATTAAGATCCATCCTCAAAGAGACACAATGCAAAAAAACCATTCCTAGTTCAGGAATGGGAAAACCTTATCAAGATCAGTGGCCTTGGGGAATGCCTGCCCTGGTCTGGCAGAGAATTTGATGACATGAGATTCCTGCTTAAGAAACAAACTCAGGCACAAAAAGAGAAAATGCACAATTTTCTACAGCAAAAGTCACAATCAGATCCATGCTTAGTGTGTAAAGTCTATACTCACACTAAAATGTAGCTGTGGATTACATGGTTTAGCTGGGTTTTGATTTATGTCATCTTTCAAAAACTGTTAATAAGTTTAGTGAACAAGGGGAAGACTCCAGCATATGGACTCCAACATTGACTCTTTCAAAATGGACATGATTAAAGATTGGTGAGTTCTTTTATTTTTTATTGTTCATATTTCTTTTCTGTTCCATAGGATCTTGTATTTTTCTTTGGTTTTATAGCATAAAATCTTTATTATAATTTACCTTTCAGGCTTAGGGGAATATAGCAAGCTAAGGTAGATGGGAATGTGAGGACTAAGCCTTGCAACTTTTGCTTCTCCCCTTCTTTCTGCAGACTTCACATTCAATTTTTAATGTATTTGCATATGTTGGAGCCTGTGCTATATAAGTATATACCAGTGAAATTTATTATATGTGTGCAATTCACATCCTCTATATGCATCTACAGCTGGGGATACCACAACCCTGCACTGAGGACCCCAGCTCCTATTACTTCAGCTGAATCCAGCTATTCAATTAGTAGTCAGAAATGACTATTCAGTCAGATACACCACTAAAATTAGACATCTCTTCACAAGAGCATTTGCTTCTCCTTTCCTTGTCATCTTTTCAGAAAGTCTTTGTCGGGAAATGAAAGAGAGTTACATTTTACTGCTCTGATTCATCCTGAGGTAAAGTTATACTTATGTGGGTTTTGATTAGACTCTTAATCCATAGGGATGACAAAATCAAGCCTCTATGATATTTGCTAATCATAAACACCTTGTGTCAGGGGTTTTTACACTTTGTTTGGCCTTTTATGTCATGATGTGCCACAGTGAGACATTGGCTGGGAGAACTCACACAAACATTAACAGAATTTGGTTTTTTGTCTTTCCTTCATACTTGCTTCTCTAAAGGACACATTTTTATACAAACAGTTTTGAGAGAGCAGTATTTATTGCAGAAAATGAAGGGCATTTTTATCAGACAAATGAAAAGAGAGATTATGTAACCGAGAGAAGCATTTAAGATTTATAAGTGCAGTACTTCATATTTGCTCCTTGTACTGTTTCTGATGCGGAGACAGACATTGACTCCATTACAGCAGTAAAGTGTGGCTCTCCAAAGACATCACTGAATTGGCAGGAAATAGAATCATGTTTCATAATTGGGTAGCACTGGAATTTGTGAATGCATGCAGAGATCTGAAGGACCTGACATATTGGGTAAAATCTCCATTGGTCAATAAGCGACAATAAAAAGAGCAGGGTATTGATTCAAATTTGCTGTAGATACCTAAAGGATCTTTACTATAAGACAACTTTGGGCCCAAAATTCAGGCCCAAAGGTCAGGTCAGGTCTGTGCTGCACTTGTACTGTTTCTTATAAGACTTGTCCTCCACTTGTTCATATGGTTTCTGCTATAATAATTCCTAAAACAAGCAACTCAGATCAAGGCTTACGACAATTTAAAAGTATCTCTGTTACAATCTCCACTTCTGGTTGTTTTGAACTGGTTTATAGTGTTCAACATTGCAGTGCACACCTCCCCTTGCTCCCACCCTGGCTAGAAACAAAGGCTTCCTGCATAAGTGAATTTTCCATAGCATGCAACTCAAAACCTGGTTTTCAACAATTTAAAGGCATTTTCATTACCATCTCCACCCCTGTCCCCTTTGGACCAGAACATAGGTTTCAACATTGGAACAGATTCCTCCTTTTCCCCCACCCCATTTCATCTTGGGCTTATCTGGAGACTGCAGTCCCTTAGGGGTGTACTCGATCCAGGTGGAGCCTTGTCTGTGAGCCAGCCTCTCCAGAGCTGTAGCTGCTCTGCAGAGCTGTACCTGGCACAGACACTGGCACATACACCTGCTCTATTGTGTTCTTGTTCACAGCCACAGATGTTCCAGGGTGTCCTGCTCGTCCACAGGTCACCGTGCTCTCGACTGGAGCTCACACTGGAGTTCCAGCACAGCGGCAGTGGTGATGCCCTGGCCATGTGTGTGCCTGCCAGATGCATGGCCCCTGCTACCACCAGAATGTTCCCAGAGTGAAATGAGAAGCAGCAGAGCCCCACAGCAAGCAGCAAAATAAGAGCAAAGCCACTAATGAGCACTAGACTGGAACATACAAGGTGAGCAAGCCCCATGGCAGGCGCAGGAGCCTGTCAATTAAAACCTAAGCAGCAATGACAGCTCTGCATTTGGTCTGCCACATTTCAATCAAATCTGTTGTTACCTCATAATCTTTGAGCTCCATGTTGTGTGCCAAAAAGGACTGTCTTTAACTCCAGCCAGCAACTGCACCCCACACAGTCACCTGTACACTTTCCCCCTGGTGGGATGACGGGCAGAATCTGTAGAGCAAATGTGAGAAAATTTGTGGGTTGAGAAAAAGGTGGTTTAATAGGGGAAGGAAAATTCATGTTTAAAAGCAAAGCAAAAAACATGGAATTCATTCCCCACTTCCCAAGGGCAGGCAGGAGTTCAGCCATCCCCAGGAGAGCATGCTCCCATCATACCTAATGGTGACTTGGGAAAAAAAATGCCATCTCTCAAAAAATGCTATTCTTCCTGTATCTTTCCCTAATTTTATATTCTGAGTGGGACATCATATGGTCTGGGATATCCCACTGGTGACTGGGGTCATCTGTTCTGGTCATGTTTCCTCTCAACTTCTAGTGTGCCCGCAGCCTTGACACTGTGAAAGCACAGCTCAACTGTAGCTAAACAACCCTGTGCCAACAGTTTTGAGCATAATCCAAATCATAAAAGCTAATTTGGAAAAAAAAATCTATCCCCATCAAAACAAGCACAAATACATAACATAAGAAGCACAAAATCACATTACACAACGCTGAACATAGCCATTAAAATTTTTGAAACCAAAAGACCTCTATATTACTGCAAGACTAAAACATACGTATTAGTGTAGGGTTGACAATTTAATTAAAGTTTTAGTAAGGTGGTCTCTACTCAGGAACTTTTATATTACAGATATCATCAAAACAAGTATTTTAAGGAGTAACTAGCAGAATGTCAATCTCGCAATGCTGCATATGCCTACAATACAGTCTTGAAATGTAATTGTCATCACAAAATTAAAAATTCCAATGTAACAAAAATGAACAGAAGGGGATAGTATACCAATTATTATTTCTAGATTTTGTGTTTTTAATTTATGAAAAAAATACAACATATATCCAGAAGACTATTTGGTACCTGAGTATGAGAAAGGTCACAATATAAAGAGCTTGAAAGAGCTTTTATGTATATGTTCTCCTTCTTTTATGATAGGTTTACAAGGTTAAATGGCAAAACATATATTAGTCATAGGAACTACTATCAGTGAATGAAAAGAAAATAATAATTACATTCGAACCTTATTTGTAGGAGAAGCGTGTTTTGACAAGTAGACCAATAAAAAATACCAAGAAATCAACCCCACCAAAAAAAAAAAAAAACCCCACAAAAAAACAACCAGGGAACAAAATTACATTTCTTACAGCTTGACTGAGACTTTATATTTATCTCCAAGAAGTGAGTTGGCTTGCTCCAGTGCCTCAGTCTTCTCTAACTGATATAGAAATTAAAGGCATTGCTTAGAATATATTGCGAGCCGTTGTAGAAAAAGTTAATTGAAACTTAGAGCTAGAAGCTTAAAGATTAATAATAGCCAGAGCAGACAAAGCCAAAAGCTTAAACATCAATAGCTAGAGTAGGCAAAGCTTGTAGATTGTGGTATATGAACTGTAACAACAGTATTCCAACATGCTGAATGACTAACTAGAGAAGCTGACCTGAGGGGATGTGATATTGTATAAGGAGACAAGCACTTAGCAACTGCTTAGTAACCAAACAGGAAACAAATCAAATGGATAAAACACAAGGGGACCCTGGACCTTCTACTATTACTGGTACAAAATTTCACATTTGGAGTGGAGAACTCAGATTGTGGGGCTATAATTGCCTAGGGATTTTTTTTGTATGGGGTCCCTCTTTGGAAGCACCCAGCACAAGCTGTAGTGCTGTTAATAAAAAGTACTTTCATAAAGGAATCTCTCTTTTAGCTTAGGCAGAAATGTGGAGACAAACCCTTTTCCAGTGGCTGGCATGTGCAATTTCCATAACAGAGCTCAACTCATTAGTTATTATAAAGCATATAGGCCTTCACATAAAAGGTATTACTGAAGTGCAAGGGTACCATTTTAATAGAAAAAAGAATAAAGTGTGAAACATAAAACACAAAATGCTCCAAGCACAGAAAAGGATGGGGAGTTTATAGAACGAGGGCAAAGGAATGAAAAAATAATTTTAGGGAAATGTGAAGTCAAGAATGATGTATTATTGCTGCAAAAATATTAAGGAGAAAGGTAGTCTCTTGTAGTGGATAACCCTTTAAGAGACATTAGGGATAATTTATTGGTACAGGTGCCTGTCACTGCAGGCTATTTACATGAACTGTTCCTTGAGCATTCTCAAAGGAGGAAAAAAGGCTTAAGAGAGAACTAACACCAGAGAAAGACTTACACCAAATCAGAACAAGAGCAAAAGCCTGAAGGAGCATAGTACTACATGAGTAGAAGAAGAGAACAATTTGAAAAAGGATTCATACCTACAAAAGATGCTAAAATCAACAGGAACCAGTAATGAACAGCAGAAACACAATGCACAAGGTGTGAGCCTTCCTAATATGAATAATCACTAGAAGAACCTCAAATAACACACGCCCAAGTCTGGAATTATATAAGGAAAGCAAGATAATCCCGAGTAAAAAAAAAAAAACAACAACAAAACAGAGAAGAATGAACAACAACATTGTTTCAGTCTTATCAGGATGGTTGCATGAAATACCTTGGTGAGAAACAGACCAATGTATAGGAGCAAGTGATAGATAGGATTTGACAGAGAAATTTTGACAGAATGTGCAGCCTTCAAAGAAACATTATAAAATATTTCTTATTACTTGACCACCCAAAGATGACTTTTATCAAGGCCACCTTGTACTGCAGGAGATATATGCAGTTCAGGAGGATAAAGAGCCATCTTGAGTTATAAAAAATTAACATGAGAAGAAACAAGCAAAAATGGATGCACGTGTCACATGCAGCACTGCGAACACGAGTATAGGGTCCTGTTGTTTTCACTGTGCTTGGCAAGGGAAAGAAGCTCTATTTAGTCGCAAAATATTAAAAGGAAGCAAAATGAATAGTGGCAGAAGACAGGAATTAAAAAAGCTTACAAAGCAGTTGTACTTAAAATAGCCTGAATAGTTAAACAACTTAAATGCAATTAAAAGTGCAATATAAAATGCACTTTTTTAAATCCCAGAGCTGGTCAGAAAATGCTAATAAAATACAGTTCACCAACAAACATGGAAAACAAGTATAAAAATAATCTTATATCCAAATTAAAAAAAAAAAAGTCTTTTTTTTTTGAGGTTTACGGTGGTATGGATATCATACTCTTTTTAGCAGTGAGGACAAAGTAATTTCATGCATGATGAAAAGATTAAATCTGAATGTGTAAATAGTAAAAGAAATTATTATATAAAGATAATTTCTTCCAGGAAAAGAAAAGTTGTCTAGTGGAAAATTAATGAACAAATAATGTGACTTTTATAATAAAGACTGCATTTTGGTCCAAAACACTGTGGACATTTTGCTAATTCAAGACAATATCAGATTCAAGTTGACAATTTTTGCAGCTTTCTGGTATTTTGCAAAGGTAGAAAGTAAGCCTTCCCTTGATCTGTGATAACAAGTTATTATGACAAAGTTATATTTAATATTCTAGCTGGAAAACAAAAAATAAGAGCTTGAGAATCTATTAATTTGAAAGTATTTTCCCCTTATCTTCAATAATGTGGTTTGGTAGATATTTCCCTAATAAGATTATTTGCATTTTGCAAATACTACTTAGGTGTAAAAGTGTGCTGCAACATGTCATAAGGTTTAACCACTCATACAAAAGGGGAATAGCAAGCAGGTACTCTATTTTTCTTTTGTCTTTCTCCTCTATTTTTGGAATCAGATGCTAATTTTGTCAAGTTAAAGCTGTTCAATAAAGGAATTATTTTCCAGAAACACATGTAAATTGGATATATATCCAATTCTGTGGCACACTTGAGAGTTAGTCCTGATTTTGTTTTACTTTAGTGCGTGTTTTAATTTCTTCTTTTATAAGAGACTCTCAGAATCCCTTTCTGTTGTAACATCATTTTAGAAAAAATAATGTGTCCTGACCTCTTTCTGCTATGCTTTTAAAATATTTCTAATAAAACATGTTAGTGGAGATCTAGAATGAAAATGGCAAGTAGTTGTGAAACCACATTGCCGTGGCTTCAAGCCTTATAAAAGCATGACTAAGACTTAGAACCCAAGGCAGCTTGAACTAGTATGAAAAAGTAAATTACTGGTTGTTTTGTGGTTTTGTGTAAGAGCTAACACATGAAGTAGCTTTTTACACCACCTCATGCAAGCAAACCATACTTTAAACAGGTTTGTTAAAATGCTTTGGGCTCCTAACAGAGGCAGCCAGTTGCAACCCAATGTGTTTGGGGACAGGTCTCAACCAAAACCTGATAGAGTATGTATCCTGCAGGCTTGGGAATGTGGGAGTGCCTTGGATGGAGTGATGCACTTCGCTGATAAGAGACAGGCAGCAATATGTTTATTGATATAAAACAGAAATTTATCAAAGTTAATGGCAAATGTGACAGGGCTTTAACAAGTTCTGATGACGAGGAGAGGACAAAGTCAGACAAAACTGTCAGACAGGCCCTCCTCCTGAGTCACAAGGTTCAGAAAGGACCTCCTTGCATTCTAATCACCTCAGAGAGGAGCTTAGTTGCAGCTGGATCCAGATTTACTCATAGACTTGATCAATATCTAAAAGACTATATATATGTGCACAATCAAGCCCTTATATCACTTAGCTAAGACTTCAAAGTTCAGTGTGCTCATTCCCGATCCACTTACTGCGTGTCTGGTTAGATAAGGAAGGTCTAAACCTTCAACAGCCTTTAAGCAGGAACCTTTTGAGGTGTCCCTGCTCCAGGGTAGATCCTATTGCATATCCCATGCAGGACAGCTTAGTGTGCCTTGGTCTCTCCACTGTTTTATGTGAAGAAATGGGCTCATGGTCATGCCTGCATCCTGACTACAGCTGTCAGTGCCTTCCAAACACGACTTGAGTCAGACCTTCACCAGAACTGGGGCTGGGTGTGCACATGGCTCACATTAGCCCTTGGCTATTGTGTTGTTATCTGTCTCCCCCGAATCCATAGGTACAATGGCAAGAAAAGGAATCAGCTGAATGGGGCAGTCTCCTGGTGACAAAGGACAGGGAGAAGGCTGTTCCACTCAATATTTTCTTCATGGAACCCAGGCCCTGAGACTCCCGAGAAAGTCTGGAGCAAGGGCAGCTTACTGTCTGTGGAGGAGGATGAAATTAGGGACCATTTAAGCTGACTGAACATTCCCAAGTCTCCCAAACCTATTGGGATGCATTCACAATTGCTGAGGGCAATGACATGAGGCCACTCACAGTTATCTGTGGAAGACTATGACAGTCCAGGGAAGTTGATTAAGACTGGAAGAAAGAAAGTATCATCTCCATCTTCAAGGGCAGAACTGCAGGCCAGTCAACCTCACCTCAGTCCTCAGGAAGGGGATGTAGCAAATAATCCTGGTAACCATTTGTAAACACACAAAGGACAAGAAGGTGACTGGGAGTAGTCAGGTTGGATTTATGAAGGGAAAATCATGCATGAAAGACCTGATAGGTTTCTATAATGAGATGACAGGTTTGGTGCATGAGGGGGGAGAAGTGAATGTTATTTATCTTCACCTTGGTGAGGCTTTTGATATTGTCTTCCATAATACCCTCACAGGCAAGCTGATGAAGCATGGGCCAGAGAGGTGGACAGCAAGGTGGATTGAAAATTGCCCGTGATAAGCAGGGCAAAGAGAAACTGGAAGTTGGTCCCTGGTAGTGTACCCAAGCAGTAAATACAGGGCTCAGTCCTGTTATACACTTTTGTTAACCGGGATGATGGGAAAGAGTCTATAATCAGCAGGTTTTCAGATCATATAAAACTGGGAAAAGTGGTAGGCACTACGAAAGGTTGTGTTGTAATTCAGAGGGATTTCGACAAGCTGGAGAAATGGTCTGATGGGGCTCCAGAATAATTCTTGACTCTCCATCCTTACATATTCACAACCTGACTGGACACGCTCCCAGGTAACCTGCTCTGTCTGACCCTGCTCTGAACATGGGGTTGAAGCTGCCTTCCTGCCTCACCATCCTGTGATTCTGTATTTAAAATGTTAAGTACTGACAGGCATTGTGAAGCCTTTGAAGTTTTAAAATAATCAGACATATGATATTCAATATCGAGAAGTATGTTATTCTACACAAAGCTAGAGTGAATATAAATTTCTGTAAAATTATATTGTGAAATGAAATAATAAATTAACTCTTGAGGATAAATCTTGTAGATTAAATAGGAAAGATTAAGAAATATTTAACATATTTATACAAAAAATACCAATTTGGATAGTTTTAAAAGATAAAATCACCTTTAATCAATAGAAGTATCAAGAGAAAATGAACAATAAATAAGCAAGAAAACTAAAATACAAGTTATAAACCAATATCTAAAATACAGTCAGCTGCACGAAACAGACTTTCCTACCAACCATCTGGATTTCAACTCTCATCATATTTTAACCTAAATTAAAGGTGTCTTGAAGGTAGCATAAATGTAAAGAAAATGTTATGGGCTTCTTAAAGCACCCCATTTATTCCCTGTCTCTTTCAAAATTGAGAAGGCTATGGGAAGATATGAGCAGATATTTCTTTCTAAGGGACTAAAGATAGGAATTTTCTGGGTAATAATGTCTATCTAAATTCATCTCAGAGAGACTTCACTTACAATTCTCTCTCTAGGAAGGAACATTGTTTTCCATCTATTTGTGATTCTTCAGGAAATGATCTGCTCAATTCTGTAGATTAAGATATACTGTATTAGATTTTGAGGTATTGTGCTGACATCTAACCTAAAAATCTAACCTTTCTTTAAAGCATCAATACCTCTCCTAAAGCAAAACCTTCCCAACCTTCATAAAGAGGAAAAAAAAAATCTTCTTTTCAAAACCTGAAATTTTCATGTTAATTTTCATCTGATTTCAAGAAATGCTGATAAAATGGTTAAACAAAACATAAAAGTAGATTTTACTTAAGTAGTCACTTGATTTTCTATTATCAGTAGACTATTTAATTTGTCAGAGAGTACTTTGAGAAGAGAATGTTTACAGGTTTAATTAATTTAAAATTATATAATTAGCCACATTATCGCAGTTAACAGAATCACAGAAATTACTGAGGAAGAAAGCCTATTAGATTATTCTCCCAGTCTCCCTGCCAAAGCAGGAGTACTTCCTAGGCTATTGCTCACAACACTTGATTTTTAATGGAGTTTAAAATACTTTGTAAATGTTGAACATATTTCAACCTCTCAGGAAACTAATGAGTGGAGTTTCACAATCCTACATCTGCATGAGCTATTCAGATGTAAGGCCCTGACTTTGCAAATGTTATGCACTGAGGCAGTTTTTATGTACCAAGTCATTCTCTGATATCAGCTGATGACAATCTGTGCCCACTGGACCACAAAGTACATGAGAAGTGTTCTTCTCAGCTTTTCTGGGGAGTCTTATTTACAATTTAAACATTGAAATGCAGTTTTGCTATGGCAAATGATTATATATATTCATGATCTGTAAGGCCAGTTTTCAGTCTATCATGAGGGAAACAGGAAAGGAAAAGAAATAAGAAAGGAATGACTCAAATTCTGTACTGGAATTTCATTAAGTAAGTGGTGGAGATGATGGGAATCTAAGGAGGTAAGGAAAATTTTTGTCCTACCTATATATAGGATTAAAATAGCCACCAGATGCTTTGGCTGTTGTTTTTAGCCTCATACTTGGAAATCATCACAATTCAGGAGCTGACTGCATGCTCAGGGATTGTAGCCGAGTCTGAGGAGAGGTGGTGGGTGTAAGACATAAGCTGTGACTCTTGATTAACCTTCTAGGGGTAGCATAATGTGAAGTGGATGTCCAAAGATAGCTCATTCCAAACACATCTTAGGAAAAAAATTGATTTTAAACAAGGAATGTGGTTCTCATGGCTACCTGAGAAAATTAGAACTTAACTAGAGTTGCATCATCAACTTTTAGACATAAATACAATGCTAGGCCCAGGAAATTCAGTAAAAGTGACAGTTTTTCAACAAAAAATAATGTAATATCAAATTCTGCTTGTCAAAACTATAGTTAGGAAACACCAATTTCAAGGATAAGGAAGGTTTGAAAGAATTTGGGAATGAAGACAGTTTTTGGTCATTTGTGCTCAAACTCATGTGACATGTACTGAATCATTTTCTATTCCTTGTAGAAAAGCTCATGTGATGCTTATTCTAGCTCATGTCCAGATTATTCTAGGAAGAAGAGTTCAACAGATTTCCTCAGTGTTTAGAATGATTCTGATTCTCTTTGCTTTCCTTTTGAACATGTGATCGAAAAACTATCTCAGTAATTTTAGTTTAGTCAAGATGCAAAAATGAACAAATCCTTTTGTTTTTCCAAATATCTAGATTTCCCTTCAGCAGTGAAGACTATTATCTTTCATACCAAGAAGAAAATAAGCTGTCTTTGCAACAAGTAAGGTAACGCAGAACAACTTTGCAGAGAATGTTGAATTCAGAGATTTTCAGGTATGCTTCTTGAGAAGAGATTGTTTATTGTAGCTGGTGACACCACCAACAGCTCAGATATCTAAAAATAATTTCCATCACTTTTGTTTTTGAGCAGTGAAGCCGGAGGAGCTATCCCTTTTGAGTCTCGCCTGAATTTGTTCTGTGGAGACTTTAGCATGGTGTGCTTAAATACATCTGCTAGAAATCACTGGACCAGTTAGGAAAAGACCACTGAGATCACCAAGTCCAACCTTTGACCAGTCACCACCTTGTCAACCAGACCAGAGCACTGAGTGCCACACCTAGGCATTTCTTGAGTACTTCCAAGGATGGTGATTTCACCATCTCCCTGGGCAGTCTGCTCCAATGCCTGACTGCTTGTTCATTGATTAAATTCTTCATGATGTCCAGCCTGAATCTCCCCTGGTACACTGGAGGCCATTCCCTCTTGTTTTGTTGCTGGTTGCCTGGGAGAAGAGCCAGACTCCCACCTGGCACTACCCTCCTGTCAGGGAGTTGTTGAGGTGATAATGCTCCCCCTGAGCCTCCCTCTCTCCATGCTGAGCTCTGCCAGCTGTCCCTCAGCTGCTCCTCACCACACTTGTGCTCCAGACCAATCCCCAGCTCCATTGCCCTTCCCTGGACATGCTCCAGCCCCTCACTGTCCTTCCTGCAGTGAGGAGTCCAGAACTGGCCACACCAGTGGCCTCACCAGTGCTGAGTTCGGGGGGCAATCACTGCCCTGGTCCTGACGGCCACACTTGGCCACACTTTCTGTGTACTTGTGGCCCCTACTATCCAAGGCGCTATTTAACATTGCAGTGTTTCTTTGTTTCCCTGATTCTTTCTGGCCAGATGTTCCTAGAGCATCTGTTATTGTGATGCTGAGACAGAGCTGAGTGCTCATCACATACAGGGACAGCAGGGCACAAACCTCCCTTTTACCATCTGTTAAAATGATTTGCTGAATCCACCCATCACATCAATGGAGGCTCTGTGTTAGCCAAAGGGAACAAAATGGTCATATATCAGCTCACTGCCAGTATTCACACGACATGCAGGGCCTGGAATGTCCTGTGATCTCACACCTGTATTGTAATATTGTCTGTTTCAAAAATATTTTTCACAAATACGGATATATTGGATTACTTTATGTAATGATAAAGGTATGAAATACAAGATAATAGTCCAAGTGAAAACATAACAAGAAGTTAGCTACGTAACTTTACCTCAGTACTGTAGTGGAAGAAGCTGCTCTTCAATCCCCATTCTAGCTAAGAAAAATTGAGAGTCTATTGTACCTGCTGTTGTACAGAGAGTTGTGTAAACTTCTTACAAGATTAACATTTAATATAAATAAGAGATGAATGAATGAGGGAAAAAAGGGCAAAAAAATATTGCATTGCCTGGGAAAATAGGATTTAAAATAGTAAGAAGAAGGTGTATTTTATGCAGTGTAGAACATTAAATATCTTTATGAGTAGATCAGACTGTCCAAGAATATGAAAAAGAGTTCTCTAGTATTTGGTTAACATTCAGATTTTGAAACCTAAAGAATGAAAGCACAGCAAGGAAATGAAATGTTGACACACTTACTAGACCCTTTACTTATTTAAATGCATATTTATGGATTTCTCCAGCCCTGCCTCCCTGTAAGTCACTCACTTAGGTTTACATAGGGAGTCCTGCTAGGGAGCACCCAAAGGCATCATACAAAATCAATACAAGAACAAAATTGCTTAAATATTCATGAATACAAATGTATAATGCACATGGTCTCCGTTTAGTCTGAAAAGCAGGCAAGGATTCCAAGGATTTATTTTTTTCATATTCAAGAAAGTACCAATTTTGCAGTGAAGAGATCATTAGAAATGCATTAAATTAGATGAATACAAAACTATACAAATAACTACATGCTCTGTAAAGCCTGGCATCATTGTCTCTGTGGTGGCAGGTGAGCAGGTAGTAAAGCAAGCACACAGCTGATCCATAACCCTCACAGAAGCCTCATAGCTGCAGTGGCTATGAAACATCATGACCTCAACTCACTTTCTGTGAGAAAGATGAGAAAGTGTAATCTTTAACATGTATATCCCTGATAAATAAATCATCTTATTATAAATGTATTTGTGTTATAAAAATTTTTCTACACCCCACTTATTTCAACAAGTCCCCAGTCTCCTTATGTCTGTCACCCAGTGTTGTGTCTCAGTTATTCCTGGAACACTATTTTAACAGGCGTGAGTTGTGTGAGGCGCAGATGATGGATATGTCTGGATAGCCCTGAGCACTGTATTCTAGGGAACCTCCTTGGGCAGGGAGCTTGGACTAGATGGCCTCCAGTGGTCCCTTCCAACCCTAAACATTCTGTTGTACTGTGATATGAAATCAGAGTTTCCATGAGATACAGAACTGTTGAGGTCTCAGTTCCTCGTTTCCTAAACAATTAACTTTCTTTCTGGGCAGTGTAACATTTTGTGCTGTTTCTGCATGTACTTTATAACCTCCCACAGAGTACTTTGGTGCCAAAATGAGTGCTATTTCCATTAGTAGCAGACTTCCTTTGATGTTATGCAAAAAATCATGTTAGCATTTGGGCTAATAAAAGCTATTAACAGTGAACTTGTGACTCTTCAAGTTGTGTTTATCCTGCTGGCCCCACTACCTATCTATATGAAAGCAGAGGTAGCTTATTAAAAATCATTAGAAGAAGATATAAAGACTCATTTCCAAGTCTCCCCAATGCCTCACGTTGTCATGAGGTGCCTTCATGGGTTATTTCAGTGGCCCTTTTTGAAAATCAGTCATTTTAGATGTGCTGTCACCACACGAAGCCATTTCTGGAGTAAGGACTTTGGAGAGGCCTATTCCATATACAGGATCAGGGGAATATTGTGTGATAAAAGCTCAGCATCTCACTTCCTTATCCATTCCAAGCAAGACTTTGACTATCCAGTCTCACGACTTTCCAGATCACATAGCAAATTTTCTTATAGTTATGACACCAACAGAAAGCTTTTAGTCAGACTATTTTTTTTGCCCATTTGATTACATTTGAAACTGTTTGCTCCAAAAAACTGCATTTGAGTGTATTGAGTCAATGTGTTCATAACTTGAGTTGAAGGGGACAAAAGAGAGAAAGGGCTTGATCCTAAAGAGCAAGTTTGTCTTGACAATCCAGCTGAAAACCTTATGGCTTTCAGAGACTTTGTGTTTGAGCTTAGTCAGGTTACTGACAATGGTGTGATGTCCATCCAGTGCTTTTTATAATGTCCTGTTGCCACAGTACCTTTTATAGTTCTACAGATCAGGACCTGATTTGGATTAAAAAATACACAGAGAGTCTTTATACCTTCACATTAGAAAAAACAAATCAGTTATGCATATTTTAATACTGTATGCCCTGTGGATGTGTGGATATAGATGAAAGAGGCTTAACTTTCTGTGTATACTGAAATTTCTTTTACATAGAATCATAGGAAAAAAACCCAAACTTAGTTTTTTTGAAGGTTTATTGAAACAAAACATGGATTCTGGGGCAATGAAGCAGGTTTTTTGGGAAATATTGAAGACTAATAAAAATATTTACTTTATTTCCTTCAGTATCATCTAAAGTAAGCTATTTAATGATAGGTTCTGTAAACTGGAATTGAACAATTAGTACCCAACAAAGTAAAATCACTTTAACATATTTTCTAGTGAAAATTTGAAGACAAATTAAATAGTACTATCACCTTATCAGCTCTCTGCAGCAAAAACCCAGAAAAGGCTAAGAAAATTTGTCTTTAAAACCAAATAATTCTTATTCTTTTAATGACAAAAAGTCATTATTTACTGTAGAGTAGGTGAATCTGGGTACTATATTATCTCTGATTTAAAAATCTGACCTGCTATCTAAGAATTAATGTGTGACTAACTCAAGGACCTTTTGAAGACTAAGTGAAGTAATTCCAGAATCTGTCTAAATAAATAAATACTTGGCATACAGAAGTCCACTCTTACAAGCATAACTGGATCTCATTATGAAATTTGACTTTAGGTATCTCAAACTGCAATAATAATTGTTTTTAACTTTTGGGAAAGAAAAGTAACTCTGATACTGAGTTGTATCAGTAAAACCACAATGAAAAGCTGCACTTAGCTATGCTAAGTTGAAATTATCCTTTATTGCTTTCTAAATAAATTATGTTTTATATATAAAGTTTCTGAGCTTCTTTTCACATACTCTTTTGGAAAACTACTTTAAATATTAAACATTATGTGTCCATTGTTCATATTTGAGGACTCTTATCTTTTTTTTTTTTTCCTTGAGTTCTTGGTCTATACATATCCTGGGAAAAGTGCATGACTTGAAATATACAGAAAGCTTATTTATAGTTATGAATATTTAAACCCAGACAGTCCTACCTAAGCCCTACTGGACTCCATAACCACAAGGGGGCAGAACAAACATTAATCACAGAAGTCCAATTCTACTTACTCTCAAGAAACTCATTCCTTAAGCATAGCACCAGATTTCTCTTCCATCTGGATTAAAACATCTTTGCTTTTCTAGAGACATTTTCCCAAGAAGTTTTTATGTCCTTATCTTTTATAATTACACTATTAAAAAATTAGAAAAAAGGAAAAAAAGGAAATTATTATATTATTTTCCAGAAATCTTTAAAGCACCACTTAGAAACCAAGGATGATAAACAAAAAGGGATCATTGCTTTTGTCCTTTATTTTCTCAAATGTAAAAATTTTTGGTTTGTATTTTATTATTAAAACAAAAACAAAACAACCCTTCAAATTCTGAGAATTCCCTCAATTGAAGCTTTAAAGTTTTCTTTTAATCCTTTTGATTCAAAATAGGAGCTTTAATGTTTAATTCCAACAAGGCATAGAACACATTAGTATGATTATAATGTCACTTATATTGAGGGCTCAGCAGTTAATGGTCTTTTATGTGAATATAGAATATATATGTTAAAGGTAGAAAAATAGTTCATGTTTTTAATTTGTTCATATTGTTCATTAGTTCATTTCATTTTGATGCATTCCTCCATAACTATCATAAACCTAAAGGCCAAGGTATCTGGTGCAGGAGTGAATTTTCTGTGTTAATAGTTTGTATTATAGAAGTAAAACCGTATCACATACAGAAAGTCTGGCATTTAAATATTGCCAAATTAGGTTGTGGGTTTCAGCACTCACAGTTCTTCACCAAGGAAATACAGCTCAGATAAAAAGGTGGAGAGTGGATGCACTAGAAATTATCTGCATCCAAATAGTAGTAAGCCCTGTTTACAAACAGAGTCTGTTTCAGAGCAGTTGGAGGTTATTTTCATAGAAATGTTAGCAGACCAATTTATGGCTCACATTCATATTTCTCTGCTTGCCAAATCATAAAGTGGTAGCCAGACTGAGATGTGTGCCACCTTCATTCTGGCTCCCAGGAAAACGCTTTGCTGTGGGCTTCTGTGGAGTTTTAATGAGCTGGAGAGGACTGGGAGCATCTGATGCATGGCAGGAGACCAATCTGTGTATTAATACAGTTGTACAAAGATATTAAAACACATAAAAATCCATAATGCTCTGCACATACCTGTTCTGCTTCTGACAGAAATGAAGTGCCGACAGAACCACACATTATTACAGTTCAGCTAATGGCCAGACTGAGAATAATGCTGTGGCTGCTAGACAGACAGGAGGCAAATTGCACTGCCTGAAGGAAAAGAATGAATTTCCTCATCTTCATGTTATACAAACCATGGCCTCAACTGCAGGCCATTCTCTGGCATTTTTTAGAGGACACTGCTTTCCATACCAAGGTGGAATGAACCTTATCTCAAGAGCACACACCACCACAGGTGTCACCACATTTTTGGGATTGGGATTGGTATTCCAGATGATTTTGGAGAACTGAAGAAAAGCTCTGTAAAGAAAATAAAAGGAAAGATAATGGAAATAAAAAACAAAATTGTGTTTGGTCGAAAGAATATGGTACTTGAGTACAAGGTGTCAGCTGTCTGCTTTCTAGGAGAGAAGCTGAGGATTTATGGTTGCAATTAATCATCAGCAGTTTCAGGCTGCTTGGGAAAAGACAAACTAGGGACAATAAAAAAGAGCACAGGCTATCAGATATGTAATTTTTTATTAATACTCCTTTATTTTGCATTGATAGGATCTCAGAGCATGAAGTAGATAAAAGCATTGTAGGCTTTTAGACTCCAGAGGGTGAGAAAAAGTACACAGATTAGAATTTATTCAAAGGAAACCAGGAAGGATATTAGTAACAAATAATGACTGAAAGGGGTTCTTTATTTAACAGGAGGGAGAGGGAAAAAAAAAAAAAAAAAAATTGTGTCAGAGTAGTTGATTCTTCATATTTTAAAAATTATGGCAAAAAAAAAAGATTTTTAAGGCTCCCACACCACTTAGGGCCAAGGCATCTTCAGCCAAACAGGCAAAACCTATCATCATGGCAGACAAACCCCTGTTGTTTTTCTAGTGTAACTTGGCACTTTCTGGCCACAATATTTTTGCCTTGATTGCAGTTCAGTTTAATACAGTTGGGATGATCTGATAAAAATCGAGAGTGAATTTAGCGAAGAGACCATTTTTCATACCACAAAAAGTGAGTCAGATATTGACTTAATGGATTTGGAGAAGGCTTGGATGAGTCATTCTTCTCCTGGTTAATTGATATTGCTAGGACATGCTAAATGTATCCCTAAATAGCGAAATAATTTATAGAATGTGCTTTTCTGGCTGTTAATTGTGCAGCTGGATAACTGCATTTAAAAGCTCATCCAATTCTCTTGAAATCACTAGAAGGTTTTCCACTGACTCAGAGGAAGCTGAAGTAGCTTTTCAGGGACCATTGTCAAAGGCAAGAGGTGATCTGACTGCATAAAAAATTTCAGGATCTTATTACTCTACATGTGCTGTATCCTTAGAGTTGTTGCAAAGCTCCAAGGACAGAAGAAACCCTCCTTTATCATCCTTTTACTTTTCTAAGAAGGAGATAAATCTGATGTTTGGTTTGTATTTTCTTTTTTAAGGACTCTGACCTTTTCAATAGCCTTAAAACATTTCATGCATACAAACTTCAGGCCACAAAGCAGTTGACAGTTTAACAGTTTGAATTAGAGCTCATTTGGGTCCCAAGACTTACATTGTGTTATCTCCTCTTGATGTATGTCTTCTGAAGTGCTTATATTACAAATATTTACTATAAACTTTGCTGTGATAGTCTCTGTGGTTTTTTTTCCTCTGAAGTTCTTGCAATACATGTTATAAACTGAGAGTAAAAAAATACAAACATAATAGTAAAAAATCTAAGAATAATGAAGTAACTTGATCATTCATTAGTTATTGACATTTAGTATTCACTAATCCAATCCCAGGGAAAGGAGGAGCATGTCCATTTCAGTGCTTTTTAAAACAGATATTCTGACTTGCACTAATAATACAATATATAAAAATATAGATGCTAATGTGGGAAAACAGGAGAATAAACACATTCAGCCACTGAAAAAAAATCACAAAAGCTGCTGGGAAAACAAGTCAATTAAAATTATCTTGTGTAGATAAACTAGAATAGTTTGTGATAACTTATTCTGTTGAAACAGGTAAGTTTTGAAAAGACATGCAAAAGAAATAATCCAAAAGGAGAGGGGGAGGCCTTTTGAATTTACATGAATGTCAGCTCTGGACTTTTTTATTATAGTCAAGAATTGAGCAGCAAAACATCTGAAGAAAAAGCCTATATGTCTGCTTTCTTTTTAATAGTTTGCATTTGATTTTATTTTTAATTTTTTTTTTAAATCAGGAGGTCACTAGACTTGAGTTCTAATAAATGGCCAAAGGAGGCAGATTCCAGAGACAGTTCTCAGAATGGCACACTCAAACTGAGACAGAGCTGCTGAGCTTTCTTTCAGCTTTCCTCATCTGCAGCAATAGTGCTAGGGCCTTTCAAGAGCTATAAAGGTCACAAAACCACCTTGAATTGTAGAAGAAAGACGACACAAAGATTTGCCTTGGGATAAAATATTTAATTGTCTGTGTAATGTGAAGTTGTCCATCATTCCAGCTGTAATAGAGTTTGCGGTGTGAAGCTTAGGAAACAGTTGATTGATCTTCAGCAGGAAAGTGTTAGAAGATGTGGTCACAGGGTCTGCTCCTGGGTGAAGTGATCAGGTCCCTAAGGCAGTGCAGCATCAGCAATGTGTGCATCCCATGGATCTCAGGAGAGATAAATAAATCACAGAGGCAACCAAGAGGGCAGGGGACTGCGCTCCTCTGTGTGCAGTGCCCTTCTCTTGCTCATGACAAAACTTGCCAGAACTGCTCATCTTATCAAAATCAGACTAAGGAACCATACAGACTTGGGCTTACCTATATATCACCTTCATACAAGTAAACAAATATATCAAGTAACTTTTTCAAACAACAGCATCAAGGGGTAAGTTTTCTGACCTACAAAATGAGGAACTGAAATTCAGGAGTTAAGTTGTTACTGAGCTCCATAACTACAGTCTCTTCTTCCCTACAGAAAGTAGTTGGGTTGTTTGTAAGGAGACAAAATTTTGGTTTGTTATATTCAAGAATTTATCAACAACTCAACATGCGTGTTCATATGGAAAAAAAAAAAATCCATATGGAAGCCTATATTCACATATCCAGTGTGAATTTAGGACAGTAAAAACTTAGGTACATGTCCAGGCCAGGTTGGATATAGCTCTGAGCAACTCAGTCTAATAAGTGTCCCTGCCCAGGAAAGGGGTTAGAACAAGAGGATTTTTAAGGTCCCTTCCAACCCAAACTCTGCTGCAATTCCGTGATTCTCTGTGTGTCATTTTTCCTTGATTTAGCTCTACTGAAACAATACAAGCTCTTCACAGAAGAGCAACATTCTTCAGCAAATCTTCAGCAACATTCAAGGTGAGTGATTCAGCTTTCTGTGATGAATTAATATCCACTAAAAAAAAAAAAGTAGAAAATGCAATAAGTGCTTAATAGCACTGTGCTACATCATTGAATTAATTTGCACTTTTGAGTTTTAATCTGTTCATCTTTGGGGGTTGTGTGTTACTATAGACAGTGCTAGGTCTGGACAGTGCTTGGATGAACAATGAATTAGAGCAATGAATTAGAGAAATAGAGGAAAATTATTCATCTGCATGTGAAATAGTCTGAGAAACCCTTCTGCAAGCACAGCATGGACTAGAAGCCAGACACACAGTAAAGACCATGAAAAATATTCTGTATAGAAGCACTATTTGGCTCAGCTTTATCCAATTCTCTGTCACAGGAAAACAATGATCTTCAGCTTTTGACAGTGTGCACAGAGATTAAAAGGGACAAGCGAAAGCATTACTATCACTATTTGGAGCTCTTTCAGCATATCAAAACCAAAGTACTTAACTTCTGCACCTCAATTATTCTACTGTATCTCTGAAGTACTTTGTACAGTGCCTTATCTACCAAACCAAGAAGGTGCATTTAAAGAAATACCAGACCGAAGATTTTCTATTCCTTCCCTTAGCAAAATCTGGTATCTAGGCAGCTTTATACATTCTCCTATCTGCATCTAATATTAATAGCTTATTCATTATGTCAGCCTCTGGAAAGTTAAGAATTATTACCTTCATTTTACAGACACAGGCAGGTATGGGGGAGGGTCAGGGGAGCTGGGTGTATGCAGCTTTCCAAGTCAATAGGAGCTGGTTTGCACAGTCCTGCTGAAATTTGATTCATAAACTATTTATCAGTGACAGGAGACAAATAAATTACAAAATCTGGATTAGCAAGCTTTATGAAGAGCAGAACACTGAAAATAAAATACCTTTGTTAGCCACATAGAAATTTGATTCATTAATGACCTTAATTTCTTGCTATTTTGAAAGAATTTGAGCAAATGAATTAGCTCTTGCAAAAGGTTTTAATAAAAAAACATGCTGTTGAGTAAAAACCCCCATACTACCACATGAGACACACCATCCCTTTGGCATTAAAAGTCCTCATCTTGCACTAGTTGCAAACCTTCCTACCTCAATAACTTAGCAAGCAGAACAATGACATGAGGGTTAGGTGACTGGCAGCACTTAATGATGTGCCAGTAGCGAGCCCTGAACGGCCGAATGCAGCTCATCACCTCCTCCCTCAGCCACACTCCTCTCAGGCTGACAGTTCTGAAATCATTACACTCTTTATAAATGCCTTGTGACTGCCAAGTCTGCTTACATTGCTGCTCCATGGTCACTGGGACCAGTTCTCCCAAATTACTGTATCATCAGGTCATGGTACCTTCCACCAGAAGCTTAAAGCACTTATGGCAAAGGAGGAGTGAACTGTATTAATTGCATGCTTGGTCATAAAACACAAGGTCTATTCTTAAGTAATGCCTTGTCCTTTAGCTTCAATTCTTGATAAAAATTTCTGCAAATATTTTAAAATATTCTATTTACCCAAATATCTAATATTAATTTCCTATGTTTCATTCATATTGAGAAGGTTTTCTTAATTTCAAACCCCATGTGTATGAAAAATTAGGCACAACTATTTTTATATAGGCACAAAGCATTATAATAATATATATTTTTTGTTATTATAAATAAGGTTCTGAGCTAGAAAACTGCATGTATTCCCCTTGTTATCGCTATTGTTAAAATTGTCTCACCAGCCTCAAATAAAACCTATGATTTCAATACTGTACTGAGTTCATTTCAGTGAGTATATTCCAGGTCCCTTGTGAAAACTCACCTCCCACTCAGATGCCAAAAAAATGTTGACTTCTATGAAAACTCAGCCTTAAAAATGTCAAATAGACAAATGTCTAATTATGCAAGGGAATCTTAATCCAGAATATAACTTAATGCTACAATCTGTACAGCCTGGTTTGATTTTCCAATTAAATCTGTGTGAGATACAGAATTTACTTATCTTTTACAGTGTCAGTGGGAGTGTAATGAAACAACAGGTTTTGAGGAAGACCGTAACCTCAATGATTGGGTTTTTTTGTTAAGTGGAAAATGGAATCCAGTCAGATTGTTTAAGTGACTCATTCTGCCTTGGAATGGGAAACAAAACCACTAGAATTTTTTTCCAATAGATAAATAGAAAAGAAACAAAACCAACCCAACAAAACCAACCAACAAACCTCCTCCACAAAGATGGGAAAAACAAGAAAGCTTCCTCCTGAATTTCCATCTGCAGCTACATTCCCTCCTGGAGTTATAGGTTCTAAGAGCCTTCAACCTGTTTTTTTTGTCCTAGCTGCCAGTTAAATGAACAGAAATGCTGATGAAGCTCCTTCTCCTCCTCTCTGAAGATTTAATTCTACTGTCCACAGCTTATTACATTCTGGTTTGCATTCAGTAGCACTCAAAGAGCACCAATACAGACCTTGTGTGGATGTCAAACCCATATAATAACCATGCAATGAATGCATATCCCAAGATGACTTCAAGAATAATTGCAGTTGTATGACTCTATTTGACAGGATAGTGCAGCTGCTTAACATTGTCATTACCTGCACACCACCAGTCTTTATCTGCAGACTACAGATCATTGCTTACCTCATGCATAACTATTTTCCAGCATGACAGGAGCTTTAAAACAATAATTTTGTAGTCATCAAAGTTGTATGAAAAGCTCATGGCCCTTCACAAAACATGGTTGTGAAAGATTTTTTTGCACCAAAAAAAAGGAAAACGTTTCTTAAGAGACCTGCTACTAGACCTCCTGTCTTTATAAAGACAATTTACATTTGTCAATGACAAAAAAATCTTAACCCAAGATAGCAATTAATATCCTAGAGGGAAGAAGAGATATCAGAGATAAAGCAGGGATGATGTAATAATAGTATTTTATTTAGCAAATCAATCTATTTATTGAGTAGAACAATTTATAGAGCTCTGATATATTATCAGCATTTTGACTTCTTGGCTTTCACTATTTATAGTACTGTCCTTGCTGTAGTCAAACTATGATATCTCTCCTTATTCTATTTAATATTTATTAATGCCATTTTAACCCTACCATGGCAGTTTGTACTACTTCATTTTCATTATACCCTATTACCTTTGGAGAAGACTAAATTACTGTTAATTCATCACCAGTATCATACACCTTTTTTTGCCAATTTCTGCATTCAGAATTGTATCAAATTATCTAAATTACAAAATTGGGAAATGAAGTCTGATTTCAGGCTTAAGAATCATTTTCTTACTCACCAGCACAACTAGCAAGGACTACTAATTTAATCTTATCTTTTACACAGAAAATCATAACAGAAAACATGCAAGAAAGGACCTCATAGACACAGAAAAAAAAGAGTGAAAAGCTACTCTCCAGTGTTCAAAATTCATACCCACATCTTAAGTCATAAATTTTTTACCCAATAAATTCACTCTATGGATTTTTCCTGTATTTTTTCTCTTAGATTATTCACTATTTTTACTCCTAAACTGAAGCACGTGGGAACACTTGCTGATTCCAGGCACATAAAATGTTTCCTTACTGTATCCTGTGAGAGGACCACACCCCACCGTCCTTTTTCTCCCCAGTTTTCTATTTTAGTTGGAGACAAATTGCAAGGATGGATTAGTGACCTCTGGAAACAAGACTGCTGGGTGCAGCCATTAGGGAGCACTCCTGTCTCATGTCTCTTCTGGGCTGGAAATCAGGAGTTGGTCCATGGGAAGCTCACTGCAAAATTCCCATTAACCTAGGTAAGCATAAGTGAGGGTTTTGGTTTTTTTTTTTGAAAAAGAAAATTCTCAGAATATGCACTGGTGGACACTGACTTGGGCAAGTCTCCAGCAGCAAGACCCCTGACAAAACTGGGAGAAACAAACTCAGTTTCTTTCCCCCAAAGATAGAAAGTGGTGGGAAGGAAGAGTAAGAGACAAGCAAAGAACAACTGCCCCCACAGAAAAGAAAACTTTTTAGTTTTATTCTCCCAGGGCAGCTACCAGAAACAGGAGTGCTGGGATCCATGGCTGTTCCTGGAGATGATGATAACAGCTTTCCTGTGATGCTGCAGTGGAACATCCATTTTCCCAGGGCTTACTGCCAGCATGAATAAAGAGCTCTGACTTCTGAGAAGAGGGAGTGTAACACAAGGCAGAGGGATTTTGCCTTTCTTGATTATTTCAGGGGCATTTTTGGTGCTGCTCCAGCCATGGACTTATCAGATAAACAGCAAACAAAGCTCCATCACTCAACTGAGAGCTGAGAAGAGTATTCCTCTGGATGCTTTGTTTTGCTTTCTAAAGAAGCGAAGAAAAATAAAGACATTTTCTCAAGATTCAGCAGGTGACTGTCCTCTGTTGAAAATAAAGCCATAATTTCAGCTTACTCCTCATGCTAGTTGCCTTCTCTATATCCACCAGAACTTATTTTCAGTTTGAGCTCCCTGGGTTTCTTCCAGGAGTCAATTTAGCTAAAATATTTGGACAGCTGGGACACAGCAGGGAAGAAAATGAGAGACAGGGCTGACTGTGTTACCAGTTGAGTTCTGTTCCTGCTCTTCAGACTGACTTGCATAATCTTGGCCATGTCATAACCTTTCTGTGTCTCAGCTCATATGCTTTCAGATAGGTACAATTATAAACCTTTCAGGGCTTTTCTGATGGTGGATTTTACTCTAAAATACATGGCTGAGAGCAAGCCATGAGTGAGTGTGAAAATCACTATATAAACAAGTTACTCAGCACTAACAGCCCTCCAAAAATAGAATCAGAAATGCTTTAATATTATCAAATGTTAGACCAAGAAGTATTATCTTTTTCCAAGTATCACTGCAAGGTTAATGAATTCTCTTTCTGTTGAGTGCTGTGTGTCAGAATATTATTGTGTTTAATATAACCAGTGTATAAGGTGCTGCTGTGCCTATGAACTTTGGGCACAGATTCACAAAGAACAAAGCAGCTATATTCTGCAGTGATAAAAACTAAAACAAATTCATCATTGCAATGACAGCTTTCTAGCAAATATATTATACAAAACATGAATTTCCAAAGGTACACTCTAAAGACTGCATTTGGGGAATTAAATGCATAACTCCTGCTATTTTTGGATTTTAAGAAAAAAACAAAAACAATCAAAAAGTTGCATGCCTTAATCAATTCAGGGATTTGAAAATGAAGTTTGGCCTGTTTGTTTCCAACCAGGATTATTGAGACCTAATATTTACCCAATATTATTATTATTATTATTGTTGTTGTTGTTGTTGTTGCTGCTGCTAACTATCTCATTGTCATCAGAGAGCTACCTGAATTTAGGAGAGAAGATCCCACTGACTGGGATCTCTCCCTGTCAGGAAACAAACTCTCTCCCCCTGCCCTTACTTTCTCTTTTTCAACTTCACCTCTTTTTTTCCTTCCTTTTCTCTCCTCACTCATCTCTATAAGACAGAAAAATATAAATGAATAAAATTCCCCAGACCTTTAAACTAAAATTCAGGGTTGTCTTTTTTCTCATGTTTTTAGAAACTGATTATCAGTATGTATCTTACTTGTCTTTGCACAATTTCTTGTCTGGAAAGTCAAGAAATCATATAATGCCACAGACTGGTATCCAATATTCCTGTTTCTCCAGGGTTACAATCCTGCTTATCAAATTTATGTACTTAAAGGTCCAATCTTCCCCATAAAGGCAAAAATACAGAAGAAAACATAAAGCAAGGTATTTGAAATCAAAGAGAGAAAGAAATGAAGTCCATAGATAGGTGAGAAAGTCACTCTGAGTACACAGAAAATAGCAGGAACACAGCAGCTGGAAAATGGCTATAAAATATATAAAATGGTATAAAATATGTAGCTTTCTTCTTAAATTAAATTTTGGATTTCAGTTCATTTGAATGAAAATATAAGCAAATAAATATGAAGAATTCAAAATTAAGCAAAGAAATATAATCAATTTTGCCATCCCATTTTTAAGAGGGTGTGCTGATCCCACACATGAAACAATGCTTTGGCAGGTCATTAGCTTTTCATAGGAGCAAATGAGGTTTGCTAAGCTGCTACCTTTAAGGAGCCACTCTGCTTAAAGAGAGGCAGCTCTTGATCAGCCTGACACACAGAGATGCCAAGATCAAAGGACCAAGAGCAGACATCTGCAATGTCCCATCCCTAATGAGGGGAACACCTGAGGTTTGTGGGTGCTTGTGGTCAAAAGGAACAACAAAAGTCAGAGTGCTCTCAAAAGCTTACAAAGTTTTAGCAGTAAATTACACACTTGGTATGGAACTAGGAATGTTAGTCCCTGGTTAACATAAACAGTCCATATAAACACAGGGCAGTGAGTTTTGGGTAATGAGTTGAGTGACAGCAAGGAGAAAGAGAGAGATGAATTAAAGAGGGGGAGAGAGGAAGAAATAGACAAAGGAACAGAGGGAAAGAGCACTAGTTCTGCTTCCAGTGTTGATCCAGCTGGGATGTCCAGGGTCCTGGAGTGCATGCACAGGGCAAGCCCACTGGACTTGATGGGATACCTTGTTATGGACAAATTCTTCCCAGGCTGGAGATAAGATTCTCACTTTCAATGCAAATTAGTTCTCACACACAGTCCATTCCTCCAGACCTTTCTGAAAAGCAGTTGGAGGTTTCAGGGTCTCTGGTGGTCTTGTTCACCCCCTACAGTCCATGCATACCTCTCAACCTCACTCCTGAGCTGTGCTGTGCTGTGCTGTGCTCTCCAGGAGCAAGAATAAGGATGTTTGTCCCAGAAAAGTGTTGCTCTACCTCCATATGGGCCCTGCTCCAGCCACATCCTTTCTCACAGTGTGTTACTGCCAATAATCCTTGGCTGTTTTAATCAGTGATCCATGGTTGCCTCCACAGCTATCTGTCTCTCTGTGTTTCAGACATACACACTAGCCCCATCTCTTTTAGGCTCCTACAACATCAATATCTGAACTAATGACCTTAATGCTGCCTTAACAATCAGTGAAGCAATGGAATCACTCTTAGAGCATGATACAACATCTGCTGTGTCCCAGAAGTGCATGCTTACTTCATGGGCATAAGAGCACCAAGGGCAGCTTGCTTCAGAGACAGATGTTTGTAATTTTCTTTAGGTAAGCTGGGTTGTGTGCCAATTGGGAAGCCACTGCAAAACAGAGAAAGACATTTCCAGTGCACTTGGATCTTTCAATCCCTGTTGCAAACAATGCTGCTGAGCTGTAAGTGGTATGCTACACAAATGCAATGAGCTGTGCTTTATCAATTGTTTGTGCCAATAGCTGCAAAGTCAGACCTAGCACAAGTCTTCCATGAGAAGCACTACACTCAATCACTGAAATATGTTAATGAAATTGGTGAAATTATGTATTTATTACTGCATCTGTTTCCTGACCTAGGGTTTTGATTTTCCTGTTTCTTCATTAAATTTTGCTGTGTTTATTTGCCGCATTCACATTTTCATTACAGGGCTGGTGGTGAAAATACTTGGCAAAGAACACATGGAAAAATCCAGATATTGAGGAATTCTAACAATTTAACTTATTCATAGAACTATGTAACTGGTATTTGACAGAATTGATGAACACATGATCAGTCCTGTACATTGGCAGTGAGAAAAAAAGCCTGAAACGTTGGTAAACAGTTGGTTCCATGGCCATTATTGGGACACTTGGGTGTGATATTTGCTGGCTCCCCAGGACGAAGGAGGAATTGAAAATCTGACTCCATGCTCTTAGAAGGCTTATATTATATTATATTATATTATATTATATTATATTATATTATATTATATTATATTATATTATATTATATTATATTATATATTATATTATATTATATTATATTATATTATATTATATTATATTATATTATATTATATTATATTATATTATATTATATTATATTATATTATATTATATTATATTATATTATATTATATTATATTATATAGAAAGGATCCTTACAGAAGGCTTAACAAGATATTAATTAAAAACTCGTGGCTGACTCCTCGGAGTCCCAACACAGCTGGATGGTGATTGGTCATTAAGTAAAAACAATTCACAAGAAACCAATCAAACAATGACCAGTTGGTAAACAATCTCCAGACCACATCCCAAAGCAGCAAAACACAGGAGAAGCAATCAGATAATCATTGTTTTCATTCTTCTCTGAGGCTTCTCAGCTTCCCAGGAGAAGAAATCCTGGTGAAGGGATTTTTCAGAAAATATGACAGTGACACTTGGGTTCTCTTTATTCAGGAACAGCTGAAGGAGTCAGGTAGACTGCAGCTGCTAAAGGAAGAATATTCTGATGGGAAAAGTCAGGAGGCCTAAAACAGTAATAATCACAGTCTAACAGGCAATAACAATTTGAAAGAAGAGCTTTCCTAAACCTGATACATATTTGATGGGGTGGCAGGTTGGCTCCTTCCAAGCAGTAAATTACATGATGTGAACAGAAGGAAGCTCCTTATTTCTCATATAGATACCATATATTCTTATGATATATCATAACAAAGACTGTTCATATACTTAAATGGAGGCCATTCTGCCATCATTGCAGATTTAGAAATTTCTGAGAAGGATTTCAGTGTCTGTCTGAACCACAAGCCTCTGTAGCCTTCATAAAAAGTTATATCTGTAAATTGGAGTGAGCATATCCCACCTTCACATCAGATAGGGACAGTAAAATCCAGCAATGACTGAACTGCTCAGAGAGTAGAAAACAGACAAATGGCTGAGAGAATTGAGGTCATTCATCCTGAAGAAAATTGCAGCCTTCCAGGACCTGAAGGAAGCCTATTTACAAGGACCTGGAGTGACAGGACCAGGACAAAGGGGAATGGCTTCAAACTGTCAGAGAGTAGGTTTAGATTGGATATTATGAATAAATTCTTTACTCTGAGGGCAGTGAGACCCTGGCATAGGTTGCCCAAAGAAGCTGTTGCTGCCCTAACCCTGGAAGTGTTCAAGGCCAGGCTGGATGGGGCTCTGAGTGAAAAGTGTCCCTGCCCATGGCAGGGGTTCAAATGAGATGATCTTTAATGTGCCTTCCAGCCCAGGCCATTCTATGATTCCATGAAAGCACAGGCAAGCCTGACAGTGGTCAGCTCAATGGTGTCAAAGGCTCAAGTGCAGCAGTGAAATAAAATAAATAACTAGAGCTATTTTCAAAGGCGCAAGTACAACAAAGAGTCCCTCCCTCTCTGTGTCCCTTCTGTTATACTTGTGTGCATAAATGGCCATACAGACCTTAAAAAACTCCAGAGGGGTGCCAGAAAACAGCCAATATTATGCACAAGAATAATTTTTACAAGTTAGGCACAAAGTTTTAACAATGAGGTCATCTTTGATATGGATGCAAATGAATTTAAAATGTCTCATAGCAAGCAGTTCCCACCCAGGGGATGTAAACAAGCTACTCCTGCAATAACAAAGCATTTGCTTTGCATCTAGAGCTTCTTAAGGGGAAAAAAAGAGAGAAATCATAGATTTTATGATATGCCTTATTAGAAGACATTCCCGGGGGCAGAAGGGGTGTGGAAATGCAGAAGCAGTGTCAAATGCAGTAAGTTAATAAAAAGCAAATAAAATCCATATGTTTTAAATAAAGCCTAATTCATTATTCATAAAGTAGGTCTTTTCTCACAAAGAAAGTTTAATGCATCATCCTGTTTACCATATTTTACAGCATCAATTAGAAAAGAGAGATTCTCTTCCTCTCCAGTTAGTAATACATCTCCACCCTACAAGAAAAATTATTATGGGGTTTAATAACTTGATGAGAGATGCGTAAAAGTGAATCAGCAAGACTGAAAGAAAATCAGCATGTGAGAAAGGAAAGGGGATTCCTTTATTGTGAAAATTCATTCAGTTTACAATGACTAGGGGATGGCAGGCTAGTTTTTCTCTTTTGGACCAGTTCACCTAAGCTGTGGCTGTGGGAAGGAGCAATGGAGGAGGAGGATGCTGGTTCCCAACCACCACCAGTGTTTTCCTTCTTCAGAAAGGGACCAGATAAACTGTGGCTTCTGTGTGTGCGGGGGGAGACACAAGAAAGAACATCAAAAAGCAGAATTTAGAAGCATACATGGATTTTTTTTTTTTTTTTTTTTGTAGCTAGTCCTTAGGATAACGTCTAGCTGGGCTCAAAGCCTGTGCTACACAGATCTAGCTGGGCTGTAACTGAATTTTAAGTGTTTTTAAAATGAATTTTTAATAATTTTTAAGCTAAGAAAATGAAATACTTCCAAAGACATACTTTCAGAAATATTTTACTGGGTGCACTATGGACATATTTTATGCTTACAGATTTGTCTTGTGCTTTTAAGATTGTCCTTTCATTTTTATTTTTTTTCCCTCAAGCTGCTGTAGACACCTAAAAACACAACAATGTCATGCCAGCAGGCAGATGCAAAACTCATCATGGACCATTATTAACTCCATTATTAACTGGTAGTTGAATATTCACATGACATGAGTAACTCTGTAAGGAGAATAGACAAGGTTTGAAAACATAATGTATATGATGTGACAGTTTTGAACCTAGTCTGTCCTTAAATGTTCTTATTCAGTAGTCTGATTTTAAGATTACACAGATTTGGGTAAATAGGTGACAACTTCAGCTTTTACACTGCAACTGTTTGCAGACATTTCCCAAGTATCTTTAAAAAAATTGTATCAGAGGGCTTTCCATAGTGAAAAAGCTTTGGAGACTTTCAGATTTGGGTTGCTTTTCTCTATATCACATTATCTTTTTCCCTGACCTCACCATATCCATTTACTAGCAAGTGTGGCGATAACTTCCAGTGAACAAGAATTAATATTATAACTTTCAGGAAAGTCCTTTGAGAAGATGCACTTAGTCCAGTTGAAAACCCTAATTGCATGCACCACATGATGGCACAAAATTAGACATGGGAAACACATTTGCATTTACATTTCAAATATACTCCATAGACTTTTATATTTGAAAGTCTTCATTTCCATCTTCAAACCTCAGTTCCTAATGCTCCCTAAGAGGCTAAAATCTACTAGGAAGATTTATAGGGAGCAAGCAAGGAATCCTGTTAAGTACTGGTAGAAATGCTTTCAGCAAGTGAAGATACATATATCTCATCAGCTGCAGAATCCACAGGGCATGTGTGAGGAGCTTCCAGAAATGAGCCCTTTCCACTGTGCTAAGAACAAACTTGTCACCTCTGCTCAGGTTTTTCCCTGGCCACATAAAATCTCAATTACATTTATAGAGTCTTTGCTTCATTATTTGATTAGTGGTTAGACTGTCTTCCACTGGGAAAACAAGAGAATTTGGGGCACATGGAGGAGGCCCAGAAGATGTTAGAGGTGTGTGACCCTGGCAGATGTGTAAGGTTGGGACTAATCCTCAATGGCAGATACAGAGATATTGTATTAGTGGGGTGGCCCGTGGCAGGAAGGAATGATGAATCTGACTCCATGTTCTCAGAAGGCTGATTTATTATTTTGTGATACTGTATTATAGTAAAAAATATTATACTAAACTGTACAAAAGAATACAGAAAGGATACTTACAGAAGGCTAAAAAGATAATAATGAGAACTTGTGACTCTTTCCAGAGTCTCGACACAGCTTGACCCTGATTGGCCAATAAATCAAAACAATTCACATGAAACCAATCAAACAACCACCTGTTGGTAAACAACCTCCAAACACATTCCACATGAGCAAAACACAGGAGAAGCAAATCAGGTGATTATTGTTTTCCTTTTTCTCCGAGGCTTCTTCGCTTCCCAGGAGGGAAGGGATTTTTCTAGAAAGAATGACTGTGACACAGAGATGCAAAGGTAACATGTGCCCGCTGCCTGAAGTCACTTGACGGCTCCATAGCCTCATATCACCCCAAAACATGCATGTTATTTAAAGGTTCTCAAATTCTAGGGCTCCCAAAATAAAATTTTAATACATTATCACCTCTGTGCAAAATAAAAGGTCCGTCAACCGAAAGCACTTTTTAAGGGTTAGTTAACAAATCACAAGTTACTCTTTCAAGTTGTTCTTTTTTCCTTCTTCTCATTCTTGCTTTCCCAATGGTTACAAATCCATCAAAGTCCCCAGTTTGTCCTGAATTCGACTCTCTCTAATTCAATTAATTTTTTTTTCTTAAACATCCATGACCCAGGATGTTATGATTAACTCCTCCTTCGGTTTGGAAAATGGGTACAAATAGAATTTACAGGTAGGCTGGGAAGCTGGGAGACATCATCTCCCTTCACTTCTACATCTCAGCCTGTCCTCACCCAACACTTGGGGCTGCTCAAATTTGCTCCTGTCTATAGGCTGTGCTGTGTAAGGACCTTTGTTTGCTTCTTGAAAAATACTGAAGATGCTTTTGTTTCCATTAGACAGAAAGTACAACGTAAGTAATATGTGATGTAATAATGATGAGAGTAAAATTGCATGCATTTTTTTGTTAACAAAAATTTCTGATTCTACTTGGGTTTTGTACCTCATTAACATAAACATCAGTGCATGTAGTTAGTTGATTTTTTTATGAATTCACAGAAAGTGTATAAATATTTGAGTGTATAAACATTAAAAATATTTCTATCTCTGTATAGGAAAACACAAATGAAGTTATAGGAAAAAAACAACTATTGAGCTAATAGCCTGTAAAAACTTAGTAAGTAAACAGATTGAGGTTAAAAAATAAAAGCTGGAATTTAATTAGAAAATTTAATGCTGTTCTATTTTAATAATTTTTGAATTAAATATTTCATAGTATTACGTGTAAAATGAATATCAACTTAAAAATTGATTATCAATTTAATACTTGCTTTGCCAATAATATAATCAAAGTGTACCTCATCAGAAAGTTCCATGGTAAAGTCAACCCTTGTGGGAAGACAAACTGAATCATTGGACTTTTAGTAAAATAACACTGAAATGCTTTAATTTAATTAGGTTAGATTTCTTTGAAGCTATATCTTTCCTATACTTATATTTTAATCTTAATATTTAATTGCTAAATTTATAAATACCAATTTCCTGTACAATGCTAAACTCATTGAGCAAGAGTCTTTTGACTTATCTGGGGCTCCCGAAATTGGCTTTAGAGGTATTATTCCAATTGAAGCCTTGGGATCTTATCTCAACATTGGCTATGACTTAAGGGGATAACAAAATAATAAAGAGAAAGTATGGAGAGGTGTAATAGAGGTATCATTAATGAGAAAGTACCATTAATGTATCATTAAAATCAAGGACATTATGGCAGAGAGTTAGCTATTTCATCAATGAGTGTCAAGGAGCTTAAAGGAGTTTTGTTCAAAGAAAAGAAGTCAGCTGGGAACTGCCCCTTAAGTTAATTTATAGGAGTGAGCAATAATGGGTCCAGCCAAAAAAAAAAACCTGAAAGGTTGGTCACACATATTAATGATTCAAACTGTTTTCCCTGGTTCTCTACACTATAAACATAAGCCTAAAGAACAAATTACAGGAGCTGGCTTCCAAACAAAGTTTCAAGAGTCTGAGGATTTTTTACTGAAACCTCAGGAACTATCAAATCTTCAGGTCATTGTATTCATCTGACTCCACTCAATAATAAATACTGTGGTTCAACCAACAGTGACCTAACAAGTCAGTTTTAAGTTTTTAATTTAAAATAGAAGTTCAAAGAAGAGCAGAAAAATTGGAACAATGACAAATCCAGACTATTTTGAAGATTCATTGCCTTTTGGCAGAATATCCTTAAATTTCAGATTAGAAAAATGTGCATTAAAAAAAAAATCACAAAGTCATTTTGCCCAGTATTAGCATAATACTTATCTTGATTGCTTTCATAGACATTGCACCCAAGTATTTTAATTTGCTTTGTACTACAAAATAGGAAAAGAAAGAGAAAATTCTAGCTAGTGATTTATTCAAGCATTAAGGTAATACAGTTCTGGGCAATTATAAATACCTATGTGTGTTATTACCACTAAATCAAAAAGTGTCTTCTGCCAAAAAGGCTGAACTCCCTGAAAGCCATTTCTGATGAATCAGCAGGAGATAACAGCAGAATTACATGAGACACACCATTCTTGGGGGATCTAAAATCAATACTTTCTCTGTGATTTCAGCCTCTGCTGGCTCCACAAGCAAAATGCTAAAGTCTGTAGTTCTATACTAAAAATTAACTTGGCTCACTATGTCTGAGGCTTAAACTTCAGCCACACAGTTAATGATGCATGATATCACTAATCACTTCCTCTATGAAATAGCAAACTGTAGCTAAAAAATAAGACATGAGATGACAATTGCTTATGAGGTTAAGAAGAAAAATGTTTTGAGGCCTTGGCAATTTTCCAGTGACTACTCCTTTAAATAAATTTTGGAGATCCCTCTGTGCATCACAACTGGCAAATATTGTACTCAATTAATTTGACAGTACCTGTTTTGGCAACATTGTCCCTTCAAATAAGCAAAAAAAAAGCCTCCTTCACACTTCAAAGACATGCACAATGCAGCCTTGTGATAAGAATGTTACAGCACTTACTCTTCTATTCTAGTTTGTCCCTATGGGTCAAGTGCAGTACTCTGAAGAAATCTGCCTCTTTCTCCAAGTGATTAATTTTTTTGGCTTTCTATCACCCCACGGAGACAAGTGCTACTTTGCCCTTACCAACCAGCCTAAACAAGGTATAATTGACCTTTTCTAATCATTACCATGTTCTTGGGAAAAAAAGCCAGAATAATTTTCTTCACAGTATGTTTGTGTTTTTGTATGAAATAAAGCATTTCAGGAAAGTTTGGTATATTTTGCTATTTAGAAACAACATTCAGCACAACATCATATAGCAACTTCAGGGCTCTACCCCAGCCTTGAGTAAAAAATACAAAGCTCAGATATTTGTTCAAATATAGAGGACAAGGATGACTTAAGAGTTCTTGGCTTGGTTCTCAAGCACTATGACTTAATTTTTGTACCTATTATTCTGTTTGAACCTGATGTCACAGGACAAAGGAGTTACCCACCATAGTGGCCGGCAGGGTTTAAAGTTCCTGAGACAAAGATATGATACTTGTTACTTTTATCATCTGAGTAATGAGTATTGGATTCAATAGAATAGACAGTAAAAAGAAAGCTATTGTGTGCACAGTGGCAGGTTCAGACCTAGATATCCTCCTTAGAGCTTCTTCCATTGAACATTTGCCAGAGCAGGATCAAATACATGAAAGGGGGACACATGGTGATCCCTCTTTACATCATCACTGCTGAGAAAAATCACTCCTACAGTAAGGCATAACAATAGGTAACCCAGATGTTTACCAATAGGTAGTTTCCCCAATTTTTAGACAAAACTGGAAAGAAACCAAATGCAACTATTGAAAGACCATTCAAGACCGTAGAAAAGACCATCAAAGACTATTAGAAGTTTGACTGCTTTACAAGTGACATTTATTAAACACAAAGTCATTGTGGCAGTTCTAATTTAAAGTTATTTTTTAGAGGAAGACATAGCACATTATTTTATTTAGATTGCTGTGTTATCTTCTGGGGTCAGAATCCTCTTCTAGCATTTTTACTCATGATATGCTGATAAATCTGCTTTTAAGACTCACCCCTTCCTTTCATTTTGAGAAAGCTTATCCTCTGCAGATACTTTAATGAAAGAAAAGCTGATTGTTTGAAAACCCAACTTGATACTTATCATGTTGACAGATGGTATTAATTTGTGGTGAAATTATACTGTACTCTTACTCATAATTGACCCTACAACGGGAGATGTTGGCTAGTGAAATACATTAGGTATACCATGGATGCCAAGATTACGATCACTGAAATAAAGCTTACTTAGGGAAATATTTAAAATAAAATGCACTGCCTGAAAAATCATTTTAGCAACTAGTCCTGTCAGTAGTCAAAATTGCTACATTTTACAGGTATAATTGCAAAAAAGAACAAAAAGCTTTTCACATTGAATAATAATCTCTAACGGTTATTCAGCCAATGTATTTATATGGCAAAAGAATAAAGAATATACACTGTAAACAATCAATGTAAATGGCAAGTCAGCAAATATCTTCAGCTTTCTGTGTTTTATAAGAAAAATGTGGCAAAAGTAACAACTGATGACTTTGAAAATAATTGGTAGGGTTGGATTTCCATGTAATGCCATCTCACAAAAATCTAAATATTATTAATAGAGGGAGCGAGAATGTACACTTTAAAATATTGGAATGGCCTAAGAATATTTTATTAACTTAACCATATTACATATTATGAAGTTGTTCAAATGCATACAGGTAATGAAGAGAGCTCAATTCAATTTAGTATTTTTCCCCTCTATTTTCTTGAACACAGTTATATTTTTAAATTACAGAGCTTTAGATTTAACATTTTTTTTTTATTTATCTATACTTACACTCCCTTTCCAGAAGTGAAAATGTGAATAAGCAATTCCATTATAGTCAATAAAGTTTACTGATAGTCCCAGAGATTTCTCTGATATCACAGTGCTAATATGGTAATAACATTGCCACTCTGTACATATTTGTGTGGTTTTTTTCCCTCTGCAGAATACACAATATACAAAAAGCCTCAGTGCTAGTGCATACTGTGATTAATCAGTCCTAATTTGACTAAAAATGTCTCAGCTTTGAAACACTTTTCTTATAATTCCTGTGTAAAATATAAGAATTTTTAGACAAAAACATTTTTTTCTGTGTTATGGTATTTTTACTGTGTCATTGTCTAGCCAAGAATTTCATCTCACTTACTAATGGATTTTACATTGTCATTTTAAATTTTACTGTTACCTTTTTATGGTAAAAATTTACAGATTTTCCTCTTTAATATGTTGTCTATGTGATGAATGTTCAGCCTGTAATGATGGCTTTAGGAAAGGCTCTTAAAAATACCTTTAAACCTCCTCAAGACCTGGGCCTTTCAATGGGAAAAATGAGGAAAAGCTGCTGCTAGTTCTTGTGATTTGGGATGCTGTGGTTCCTTCCAGTGCAGAACTAGACTTGTACAGAACAAGACAATGTGTCATGGATAGGGTGGAAAAAAAGCCACCAACACCCCAGGAAAGAAAAAAAACCAGAGAGGGACACCTTTAATTTGACCACTGCTAATCTACATCTCACGAGAAGGTAGAGGCAGAAAGAAAGACAAAAAAAAGGGAAGTAAATATGTGAAGACACCAACCCCTCTCATTTATGGTTCAATCAGCAGGCTTAGCAATGATAATGAAAAGCAGAAAGGTGAGAATGTAAAATTCAGATTAAGTGAGAAATACAGCAGGAATAAAGAAAACAGGTAAGAAAGAAAAGAAAGGGGTGCTTGCTGCAGTTAAAGGTCTGTCAGAGCTTTTCATTACAACAGTTGTACGACTGTAAAAGAGTATAAGCAGGAAGACATTTGGAAGACCCTAGAAAGGCTTGAGAAAGTGTGGCAAAAATGAAACAAATTGAAAATACAGAAGAAACACACAGGAGGTAGGGAAGTGAAGACAGATACCACTTGACTGAATGATGGTAGCAATAAATCCACATGAGTGAGAAACAGGATAGGAAAGAAATAGAATTAATGCTTTTATCTCATCTATTTCTTTAGCAACTGGGCAATAAAGGAAAAAAATAAATGAATTAATATGAGAACTCTTATTTTCTTAAGTATAGCTTTCTTTTATTCCTGTTTACTTGGAAACCCATTAATTTAAAATATGTATGAAGAAAAAGGAAAAGCTGTTAGTCTAAAGCCATGTACAGCAAGGTTCAATTTGAAGAGCTTTTTTTATGGCCAAGTTCCAAAGAGCAGTCAAATGGGATTTACAGTGCCAGTCTTGACAGGATCTTAAGCATAACAGCATTAGAAAGCTGCCACCATAACTTCTCGGGAGGAGATGGCTGCAGTAAGTTGTAGGCTACAATTAAAGCTCATTCGTTTCTCCTTCCTTCTCAGCATTGAAAAGGTTAAGGACATAGGGATCTCAAAGCCACTAAATTATCTCTCTGGTTCAGACTACCCATAAATACCATGGAAAAGCTCAAGCACTTTTCTTCTTTTGCCTTTGAGGAGGAAATTTTTTCCATTAGAGAGTGGTGAAAGGGCAAAATAAAGGGAAACATGATGAAATCCGAAATCCAATGCAGTTGAGTTTTATTTAGCCAAAAGACCTTCTTTTAGATCTTGCTGTTCTAGAGATCATTTTCCTTTAGTCTTTTCTTTAAAAAGCCCAACTTCTGCAAAGTGTCTGGACTTTTATTTTGCTGTTGTTGTTGTCACAAATTAAAAAAAAAAAAAAAAAACCAAAACAGAAATACCTGTGTATATTCTTTTTAGAAATCTGAACTGACAAAATGTGAGTAAGATCCTGGGCAATAACTTCCCCTGAATATCACCAGATTCTGTCTGAGAAATAGCATTTAAGGCAGCTGATAGTCATACACTCATCAGAATCTGAATTCCCATCAGCTGACTTAGTAAGAATTTAATAATGCATAATGCATTATGCAACCTAAAAAACCATTAGCTGGGTAGCTCAAGAAGATAGAGTTATCCTATTTTGTTGGATTCTGACAATGAATCATCACTTCCTTCAAATTACGTGTTGCTGGGTACCTATCTGGCTGATAGAAATCTGAATCTGGAAGGAAAGTGCTTCAGGCCATTCTAACATAAGTCTTACAACATTAAAAATATGTCAGCTGTAAATTTTCAATTATGATTTTGGTCTGGCAAGAGACACTATGACAGTCTGAATACAGATTTTAAAATTTTATAAGCTTAATATTGTCAGCTAAACCAATATTATATTTTTCCATGCTCAGTACTGAATTTTTACTTCAGTGTAGTCTCAGGATAAAGCGTTCCTAGCAAAAGCTACTCAGTGTCACGTCTGTGCTGAGATAAATCATTTGCACTGGAGCCCAGAGCAACCAGCATTGTTGCTGGCCTCAGGATACAATGTAGAAAACACATTTTGACATAGTTTTCCTGACATGGTTTGCCTGTATCTCATTAAATAAATATAAACAAGAATCATTTTAGGTCTGCTCAAAGGTAGGAACTGAAAAAAAAAAAAAAAAGGAAACTACAGCTGGTAATAGACTGAAAACATCCTAGTGAAAGGCAAGATACCAGTGGCACTGTAAATTCTCCAGGGGAATAAATGGGGAGGGGGTAAAATCAGAGTTTATGGACTCCCTTACACTGATTATGTACTCTGGATTACTCTGAGGAAGGCTTCTTCAGTCCATCCTACTGCCCAGCCACTTATAACTACTCTGATGTTATATTTCAATTGCTTTACTTTTCTAGGGGCCTTTTGACAGGAGAGTTTTCTAGAAGCTGTTGTTATAGAATGCTTAGTCTTCAGGTTTCCAATGTTCTGTTTTGTTGGAGGAAGGCTTGAGCAATGCTGATTTATGGTACAGGGGTTAGCAGCTGCTGTTGAAGGAAATTCAGAAAAATGGGTTCTGTAAAACAAGTAATAAAAGAAGGTTAGGAACTGAGATAATTTAGAATGATATTTGGGTTGAAAAAAATAAAATAATGATCTAAGAAATGTGAAATTACAAAGTAATGTCAAAGTACTTCAGAAAATACAAAGTTATGATAAAAAATGACATATTAATTCTGCAAGACATCCCTCTTTCTCTTTCAACACAGCTTCACCTATGCTTGTTAGAAAAAGGACATTGTTTTTATGAAGGGATAATATCTCTAACAAAATTATGTCCATTATTTTCCCTGAAAGATAAGAATTTTTATTGACACCAGAAACTGTATAGAGGTCAAAGAAAGACTGGGGTGCCTTCTTAGAGGGCCTTCCAGGTACTGCATCCATAGCAATTATTATGATAACTAAGTATTTATTGTGTTATATGTAAATGAACACAATAATGTCTTAATAATGTCACATGTGTGCATAATATCTCTGTGTAATTTATTTTGAATAGTTAGATACTCTGCTCATCCATTTTTTTATTATTATTATTCTGAGGTCTGAAGAAAACACTGCAGGGAAATGAAGAAAGGAAAAAACCCAGCATTTTACATAGACCTATAAATAAAACAAAACTAAATTTTCTCTGAACTGCCAAATGTAAATGCTTTTACAGACAAATTTGTAATTCCATGCAATAGTTTCAGTGATTTACGTGTTTTTCCATGATTGTAGCACTATATATGTGACTGCTTTAATGAAACCTCTCATCTTCAGGCAGAGCAGCTGAATGCTACTGCCCTGTCCATTTTACCATTTTACTGCCCTGACTTGTACACGTTGTACACCTCGTTATTCAAGCTGCAGGTTGCAAACTACCTGTGAATTATCAGCTTTGCCAACAGGTAGAGCACAACAAGGATTTAATTGCCTTCGCCTTTGGCATCCTTCACCCTCGAGGGATGGCAACTGTTATTCCAATTGTGAGACAGAGAAATTACTTAGTGGTCTTTCACCTGGAAAAGGATGAAGAATGTGAGTGTTAATTAATCAAAATTTGAGTTTCTCCAACCTTTAACATTAAAACGTTCTTCTGGAAGAGTCTGCAAAACCTCGGGGTTTGTGGTCGCCTTGTGGTTTTTGAAAATAGTGTCCAGGCCAGTTGTTATTAAAAGGTGACCAGGCAAGGAAAGCATTAAAGCTGAGGAAAAATTTATTAGCTCCAGCTCCACGTTTTAGCAATTTCCTGAAAATCAGTTCTCACAACACAGTATCCCTAGGATCTGTGCCCTGGATGGGCTGTTAGGTGTCTGAGCTCATCCTTGCTTGAAAAAATGATTTCTATCAGTACCACAGCAAACATTGCAGCAGGCTGGCAGGGCAGTCCCCTCTCCAGGCAGCTCCAGCCAGGATTTCCTTATGTTATGATTGGCTCTCGCAATTAAAAGATAACTATTGTGTGAATATTAAGAAAAGCTTTAGTGATGTACAGTTCTGTTACTGTAGTTTAGATGTCCTCTGATCTCCCCATAGTTCTCTCCCCCATCCCCCGTATTGCTGCCATCAGGCAGCCGGGGCTGTCCAGGACAGGTACAAAGAAGGTGTTATGAACAGAAAAACTGATAATTTTTAGTGTGGAGAAACAAGTTACAAATAGCTAATTTAACCACTTTTGCTACTAAAGAGTTATCTGTGTTATGATAAATGGCAAAGTCGTTCTGAATGACAGACTTTGGGATAAAGGCCTTTGTAACGCTAAAGGGGTGTAAAGAACTGAGGGGCATCCATCTTGAAGGGAAAGACCAAACTTGGAGGCGGGGGCATATGCAAATTAAACTGTAAAAGACCAGAGTGCTTTGAGAAACCGCAACCTCAGACATACAGAAGAGAACCCCAAAACAACGAGCCAAAATGAAATTGAGAAATTAGAGTGATGTCCACGTGTGAGGAACAAGCTACTGAACCTGCAAAGACACTCAGAACCTTAGGAGCCCCTCGCCGTGAGTGTAAGAGTCATCCAAAGCCGGGACCCCCGACCCCCGGAGAGCAGCTGAGTAGATCTGGAATGCCCACAGCTCCTACGAGGAGAGGGATTGCAACTCTGCCCCCAGGGGACAAAGCTGTGACTCATCCTCCTCCTGCGAGCTACCCGGGAGAGTCGACGGAAGCTGCAGACCCGTCGAACCACCCCTATCCTGAGCTGATCATTTTTTAATAAAGGCATTAAAAGGAGAGAAAGTCTCCTGTCCTGTTTATTTCAGAAGGTGTGCACAAATTCCCCTTCCCTGGGGCTGTTGGGAATGGAAAAGCTTAGGGGGTGCAGCATGGCAACACCTGACCTCCAATCCAGTCACAAGAGAGCAGTCTGCACTGATAAATGGCAAAGAGGAGCTGAGTGACAGACTTTGGGAGGGCTGGGCTGGCTGATGCAACCCCCAGGGGTATAAATGACTGAGCATCCACCTTGAAGATGAACTGGCCATATGGTACGTACAGGGGCAGTTCCAAGCTCTACAACTTTTTCCTTATGTAGTCCTTTGTTGTATTTTTGTTAAGATTTAATAAACCTTTCTAAATTTTCAAAGCGAGCAGTTGTTTCTCACACTTATCACAAAGGGTTGCAATCCTGCACTACAGCATTGCCACTGCCAGAAGCTCTGCACCGAGCTTACACAGCCTGTCCTGTGTTTGGCACTCCTGTGCTGTATGAACTTTTCTTGACCTGCCTGCAGTTTCATTTCTCTTGCTTCTGCTGTGACAGCAGTTTCTCAAATTCACTAAGGGTCCATGGCTAATTTGTCCTGCATTTGTTTGTCTTGTGTGATACAAGCGCAGTTTTTATGGCAGTAAGCGCTTTGTGCAGAGTAAACTTCTTACAACACAGACAGTGAAAGGAAACACAGCCTTGTTATGATAGCAAAGAAGCAGAAAGGTATAAAATTGTTAGAAAATGCATTTAAAAAAATCCAAAGTGGATTATAGACCAAGGAAGAGGCAGCAAACCATGTCAGCATCATCCTCCCATCAGTAAAGGACTCCAGAGACTGGGGACTCCCACAGCACAGCTCTCCCCTCTCAGAACCAGCACAAAAGACCTGACCCCAGGATCCAGAGGAGCAGAGGGAGAGTGAGCACTGCTCCAGAAAATGGGACATGTATGTTAAAAACTTTAACTGCATTAATTTTCTTTCTCTAACAGTTATATCTGGATTAGTAATAATTAAACTTAAAACTTCCATTGTACTAACAATAAATTCTTGGTTTTATGTACATACATGGTTTTATGTACATACAATATGTACATACAACTGTACATAGATACAATTTATGTACATATCAGACAGTTACATGCAATTATGTACATACAAGATACAATGCTGCATCTTGATCCATAAAAAAAAATATAAGAGGATAAAATCTTGGCTTCAAGGAAAAATATGTAGAAACTATTTCCCACTGTCTTATTAGATTCAGAAGTTCAATGTGTGAGCCTGTATATGGAGAATGTTGCATGAATTTTATTAGCTTTGAACAGATTTAGATAATTTCACTGCTTTTACCAATCTAGTCACTGTCAAACTCAAAAAAATAAGAGTTTGTCAAACTTTTAGAAACTCTGCTCTCTAGAAACATTTTGACAATGATGTCAGTCTTTTTTCCATTGAAAACATATTAATTTCATCAAAACTCTTCAACTGGGATATGTCTCTTGACAAGGATGGAATCTCTGATCAAAAAGAGCAAGGGGAAAACAAGAGAGGGAAGAAACTCAGAAACTACTGGCTAATTTGTTCCTTTCTCATGAATTTGAATCTCTCTTGGGAGTTATTTTTCAAAAGCAGAGATTGAGTTTATAGCAATCAAAACCCTTCAGTTAAGACATGGAATATTCATGTTCAGATTCTGTCCCCAAAGCTGTACCACTGTGGGACTGGAAAAATGTTCGACATGGCTAGATTTCACAGGAAAAGTAAACTTGCAACTTGAGAAGAAAGCTAAAAATTAGTCCCATAATACACTACTTCCAACAGAAATGCACTACTTGCTTCATCTTTTATTTTGAGTTGTCACTACAGTGTCATATAGACTAATCTTTATGAAATGTTCAGCTCATTTTCTTCTTTGAAAAATAGTCTCCTACATAATAATAAGAAGATTCCTGTTACATCAATTAGATCAGTTTTAAAAGCAAAGTGAAGGGAGAAGTAAGTTTTTATTTTAAAGCAGACTTATTCCCATCTCAGAAATCTTAAAGATAACTCCTCTATTTAGAATATATTTAGAAGGCTGAGAAATAATCTCTTTCAAAAAATCATCAATGTGTAAAGTTAATTTCTGAAATGTTAGAGAATGTCCACATCAAAACCACCTGTATACATTTGTTCTTCAAACTTTCTTGTGCATTTTCTTGAAAACAAGCTCTGGTGTGCATAAAGAGAAGTTTAGAAATAAAGAAATACAGGTGAAACTTAAAATAAATACTGATAATACCCAGTATCTGCAGAGGTCATGGTGCATGAAAACATTTAGATCCTCCTCACATGGCTACACCCCAACCACTGGTGGCATCAAGTTGCCTTGAGAGGTTTCTTACCAAGAACTATTTTATCTGAATAAGGGTGGGTGATGCTCAATATATTTCCTCTTGTAATTGAGAAGTAAAATTAAAAGTACTTTTACCAAACAAACATTCTACTGTTTGCTCTACTCTGTTCCTACTTTTTAGGAAAAAATGCTTCAAAGTATAAAGTGTCCTTGAGAAACTATGGTAAAACAACTCTATAAAACCCATACAAAGTCAACCCCAAGGAAATCCTAAGCCCTAATACTCTGGCCAGCCTAAATCAAGTTCTGGCAGAAATCCAGTGCTACTGCTCTATGCTGGTAGCCCATATCAATTACAACATTTACACGTGTGTTTGCATATCACCATCTGTGTTAATTTGCCCCTTCTGTACTTAAGGTTTGGGAATCAATGCCTTGACAGAAAGTTCAGAGCAGAACAGATATACTAGAAGCAAAAATAATACCAACCTTCAGAATTAATATAAATTTGCAAATTGCCTCTGGAGTGGATTGGGTACTAATTTTATCTTTGTGTCTGTTCCTGGCTTCTCATAGTGACTCAGAAAGTGTGTGAGGTGTGAGCCTTGCTGGGGAAATCTCTGCTGCCAAAAAGACACCAAGGGCTGGGATTCAATCAGGGGCTGTAGCTCCAGGGCTACAAATAACTAACCTGTTAGAAAGGACAGGGGCTGCCTGGGCCACACACCTCAGGCTCTTCAGGTCTTCCCTGGGGTATATGGCAGGATTTTCTATTCTGCTTAATTACAAATACTGCAGGCAATACAGTTCCAGATGTATCCAAACAAAATCAGCTTCAATGAAATTTTTACCATAACTCTTAAACCCAGAAAGGGCTGAGCTGCACATACAGAGTGACACATTCTCTTCCCTTTCTGTGTGTTTGAAAACCCAGACTACTGAATTAAACATTGGATACTTAATAAGTATAAAGAGTAGCAGTACAATTCTACTTACTGTTCCCTTTCACACATTCCTCCAGGAAAAAAAAAAAAATCCCAACTAATTAGAGTTTATGAGAGCTATGGAGCACTGCTCTGGGTGTTTTATTTCAAAGGTCACTTATAGTACAGAATTTTATTGCAGCTTAAGAGAATGAAAAATGTAAAAAGAAAGTTCCTTTTGTCACTATCAGGGTGTGATAAAAGTTTGCTTGAGAACGTATTTGAGTGGCAGGTAAAACACATCCAGAAAAGTATCTCACAGCATTGGACTGGAAAACAAATAATTCCTTCATATTACTTTATTTTCATTTCCAGAAATTTGCTGTTTAAGTGTTTTGCAGATAAAGCTTTCTTCTATGTTTTAAGTAATTACAATTCTGAAGAAGAAACAACAGGATTGGTAAAAAAAAACTGTTGTTTACTTTAGAGCCCAAAGAAATTGCTCCATTATTTCAATTTGTCACTTTGTTTATGTATATATGTATGTAGGTATTTATTTATTTATCTATTTAATGTGAGTGTTTTTATTGAAGCCTATTTTTATTGGCTCTATAACAGAAATTACTGTGATGGCATACCTTTCTATGGTTAATGCTTTTAACATTTCTTTTTACTGTCAAAGTAATGTAAATGCACAGCCTATTGACACATGAACATTTTGTTCAGCATGCTGGGTAGTAAATTTGGTATCACTGATATCTACTGTCTTCCCATTTTTATTGGTGTGACCAGTGTTTGCTATTATAGAGAATTTAGATTAGATTTGTCTTTTCCAAAAATCAACAAGATTGCTATATTCCTGACTGGCAATTCAAAAAGGAGAGAAAAATATTCTTCCCTCTTTCTAATTTCTGAGTTCAGAGAAAATATATTTTCTGAGGATTGTTGAATGGTGCAGTTAGTGATATTGTTATCACATAAGAGCCTTCCACATCTATGTTTTCTCTGCAGAAGTATTTACAGCTATGATTTCCAGATATGCTGGATCTTTTCAATTTGTTTGAAATCAAGAGGAGATGGAGATGTTGGGATACCAGGCTCAAGTGAAATATGCACTATTCAGAATAATACTGAGACCAGCTGAGAAAATTGGGGTTGTGGAACCTGGGGAAGGGAAGGCTCCAGGGACACCTTTTATCAGCCTTATATCAATACCTAAAAGGACCCAGAAAAGGGGGTCTTTTCACAATGATATGTAGTGGCAGGATAAGGGGGAATGGCTTAAAATGGAAAGAAAGCAGGTTTAAATCAGATATTAGGAAGAAATCCTTTACTCTGGGGGTCCTGAGGACCTGGAACAAGTTGTCCAGAGAAGCTGTGCCTGCCCCATCCCTGAAAGTGTTCAAGGCCAGGATGGATGGAGCTCTGAGCAGCCTGGTCTGGTGGAAGGTGTCCCTGCCCATGGCACTAAATTGATAAGGAATATAAATAACTTTTTATTCTCACAAGTTCTGGCAACATACTCCCATTGCAAACCCCCCTTCAACAATACATTCCCATACCCCAGCTGGCACTGCTATTGATAGGAGTAACATTGTAGGTTATCATACCCAGCCTTTCCTCTAAACTTCTATACAAGCTTATAGAAACACTCATTTCTGTAACTTTTCACTTTTTCACTCTATGTCTTCTTATTGAATAATCTCTACTTTACTTTTAGGTTTGGATTTGTTTTCTAAACTGGAATCCTTTGAAATAATTGAAAGATACCTACCACCCCCAGAGAAAGACTTTGCAACAGGGATCAGATGTTATGAACAAATACCAAGAAAACCATTAAAAACTGCTATATTTTCTTCTATTTGAAATGTACAGACCAATTAAAGACATTTTTTTCCCCACAGACAATTCACCTTGAAAAGTAAATAGGTCACTTTTAAAATTTTATGTACCACCAATCTCCCTTGTAAGGAGAATTCATGTTCCATAATGTATGTGTTTATTAAGTTAAGCAATAAAAAAAATATTTTTAACTTATGTGTCATAAGATAGACACTTAAAATTATAAATTTTTGGCTTTGGAACTCCCAGTGAAGTCCTCCATGCTGAGGTTTTTTTGCCTTCCCTTCTGCTACAACAGGATGTCATATACTAGAATCTACTTCTGCAATATTTAAAATGTTCAAATACAGCTGCAAAATAAATCTTACTGGAACAAAAAAATAAGATTCAAAGTGAGTACTAAAATAAAAGGATCATAATTCCTCTTGAGTTCTGTGTTTCTTTAAAATTTATTTTAAGAACAGCCCAAGTTACAATCAGAGATTATCCTAAATAAAGAGCATTTCTAAGACTACTTGGAATGGGTTAATTCCCTAATAACCAACATAGGATTCTGCCATGTCATGAAAGGGAAGAAAACATGAATTAATGAAACTTTTCCTTCTATTTAAATGAAATTTGTTGATGATCAATTTTTTGTGATACTTTTCTTTTGAGTTCACAGGCAGCAAGGGAAGCAACAGACAAACACAGCTACTGTGTTACATGACTCAACTAAACCTAATTAAGTCCTTTCAAAGGCTAACTAGAAGAAAGTATTTCATGGCCACATTTTGACTTTGACAGACAAATATCAGTGTCTCCCAGTTCAAACCCTTTTATTGCAGACTTAAAGAAAAATAAATATATATATATATATAAAAGTAGCTGCTCCTCCATCATCCTACCACCTTCATTTCCATACCTTTGGAAATGTGAAAATGTTTATCACACTTATCTTGGCATGGTGAAATCTAATTTTTGGGCTCATGTTTCTAATTTTCCTTCTTTGAGTTTGTATCCTCAATAAGTCTTGTTCACAGCTTGTTTTTCAGGAAACTGAATCTTCCTAAGAATTCTTACATAGTGGGATTAGGGCTGGAAGGGCTCTCAGGATGTCCCTGGTCCAACCAGGGGGTAAAATAGCCCTTGTTTTCTAAAACATATCTTATTTTCATCCATAAGCAGGGGAAAAAAAACCCAACAAAACTCCTAATCAAATGGCAATAGGTTAAACAAGTTGATAAATATAAGTTATGTGCTCTCTATTTTTTCAGAGCAAGTGAAGCAAGTTTTTTAGCTTTGATACTCATAGCAGTCTTAAGCATTGCCAGTTTAGCTCCCAGTCACCTCATTTCTCAGAGATAATTTGAACAGTCAACAGAAATATCCTTAAAAAAGCCAGGTCCAAACAAAAGATAAAAAGATACAAAAAAACCCCACTGCTAATGGAGAATTCAATTGGCAAATCAGAAGTACCAATAGGAAGAAGTAATTGTTAACCCTTCTGTTCTCTTGGACATATGTAAAAGTACAATTCACATCCCAGGCTGGTTTCTGCCCTGCAACACACACTGCTATTTTCCCTTTCGGTTTGGATGCCTGCCTTACACTTTTCCCTTTTAAACATGTGACTATACTGGAGGAATTGGTTGTGTCACCCATTTCCATTGTAATAAATTGATTGACTGCACAGAACTCAGAATTAGGTATGGAGAAATTTGTTTTCCTTTTACAGAAATTTGCTGGGGATTTTCCCCCCTAGCATATTACAGGGAAGAAACAACTTGCAGAGGGCAGAATACTTTGAAAAAATACCAATAATTTTTCATCAGCAACTTGATTTGTGAGTGGGACATACGGTACCTTTTGTGCATGAGACAAAGGTGAGGCTTGAGCCACACGTTTACCTTGGTGCTTTGTTTCAGATGGACAAAACCCAGATCAGAGCTAATGTCATGTTACAGCGCACCCTGCTCAACCCACCAGTGCCAGAGAGGTGGAGGGTGCATAGAGTAAAATGCTAACAAATAGTTGAAAGAATATAAAAATATTGTATTTTCAGTAATAACGTATTGTAAATTCATTCCCACATAGACCATAACTGATAATCTCTGCAGACTAAGGTAACAAGGGAAGTAAGAGAAGGATAGAGTCAGTGGCAATTTTTACAAGAAAATGCCAACAAGTATGCTTGAGATTTTTACAGGCTTTTTAAAGAAAATTACAGCAAGGTATGCCAGCATACATCTTTGCATTAATTTCTTGTGTATGGAGGTAATTGCAATAATTCAAAATTCAAGACTGGTGGCATGTCCCAATAACTCATCTATTTCATGAATAAAAGGAGAAAGGCCATACTATGGATGGCAAAATACTAGTTAAACTAATCTTATTCACATTTAACACATTAACACTGATTTCCCATTTAAAAATCCAAAGCCACAAAACCCTTGTATGTTCTAATATGCTTTTTTTTTTTTAATATGGAATTTTTACTCATTTCAGAGTTTTTCAAAAGTATCTATTAAATTTTCATACATAGAGATAAGAAAAAAGAGGAGAGAAGAAAAGAAAAGCTGGCTATGGGGAGAAAAGGTAAAAAGCACCAGCAAAAAAGTAATAATTAGCAGACATTATAATCTGAATATGAATTTCAGATATATTTGTACTTCTCTGAATAGCTTCTGAGGCAAGAACTTTTTTTTTTCAAAATTAGTTTCTTCACTACTTGTGATATTAATCAATTTCTTTCATTTTCCATGATATCAGAATTATTAACGTAGTCACTATTAAACCATATGATGGTTTCTCTAGGAAATAAAGCTGAGTGTTATCTGGGAGTTGGGTTTGCTTTGTTATTGCCATCTCAGAGAGTTTTATACAGTGAGAATTAACCTTAGAATGGGACAAGTGTTGGCAACTCTTGAAACATTTATGCCTCTCCTATATAAGTGACAAAATTTTGGCCCTAAAAATAATCACCCCAAGGTCCCCTGGGATGCAGAAATAGCAATTAATATGGAAATAGAGCCTCTCTTTCAGGTGCCTGTGCTGTGTTTGTCCCCCTGTGCTGCTGGAGTTGGGGACAGCTGGAGCAGAGGCACTGCCTCCGAGCTTCCCCCGGGAGCACTTGCAATCTGGCCTCCAAAACACAGCTTCCATTTTCTCCATGGCATTTTCAATTGTAATCCCACTTCTCTGACAAAAAGTATTTTTTTCACTAAACTGCCCTCTCTTACTCAGCACCTCACCTCCAGCCTTCTCTTTTAGTACAGGAAATCTTGATTGGAATAACAGCATTTAAAGCAACATGTTGTTTACAGGTGAATGCTATTATCACTTTTATGCCTTGCATGCTTATATAAATTGAATCATGGAATTTATGTATATACAGAGATATAAACTGAAGCTTGGGAAAAAAAAAAGAAAAGAGTTCTCTGGGGTAACCCAATAGCAAACACCATCTGCTGCTCTTCTGAGCTGAGAATGATGAGACATATTCTTGAAATTTCATGATTGTACAGTGTCCATGGATAATTATATACAGAAAATTTGTATGACATATGATACATTAAAAGAGTACTTGAAGCATATCACTAGTACCAAAAGGAAAAGAAAATCTGAAGTATGTCAATTTTTCAGAGCAATATATTAATTTTAGCTGAAATAACCCTTCAATTTAAAACACTGCTGCTCTAGTATCTTTCTATTGGTCACCTTTTAAAAAAAACCATTATTTATAAAATGACACTTCTTCTCTCCCTGCCCTCTTCTATTTTTCTAAACACATTTCTATATCCAGGTCCCCTGTCAGTATATTTGAGATCAATTTCCATGCAGGTACACTCATGGCACAATCGTGAATGCAAGGTTATGCATTTTTACATGCCTGCAACTTCTGAAATCACTAATTTTCTGACATTTGTCTGTGAACATTCAAGTCTATATACCTATCATGCTTGCTTAGAATTTTTTTATTTGCTTAAATGATCTACTAAGAATATTTTATCAAATCTGACCTTTGTCAAATTACAAGCGCTTTTAGAATTATTTTTTTTTTTCCTTTAAATAGTGAGGGTAGGCTAGGAAGGCAAAAAGTATCAACTTCAAGAGAAGTTATTTTTACCTTTAAAAATAAAACACCAAATATCTATATTCAGAGATTTACTCAGTGGCATTACCATAACTTTGGTGCTTTATAGCCAATAGATCTACTTGACTATACCATATAGGAAGACTCACAGAATGGTTGAGGTTGGAAGGCACTTCTGAAAGTCACCTGGTTTATTCCCCCTGCTCAAGCAGGGTCATTTAAATCCCATTACCTGAGGCAGTGTCCAGATAGCCTTAGAATATTACCAGGGATGGAGACTCTACAACTCCACTGGGCAACAACCTGCTTGGTCCTCCACACAGTGAAAAAATGTTTCCCTGTGTTCAGAGGGAACCTTCTGTATTTCAGTTTGTGCCCATTGCCCCTTGTCCTGTCACTGAGTGCCACTGAAACAAGCCTGACTCCGTCCTTCTGGCATCCTTCCTTTCAGTATTTACACACATTATTGAGAGCCACCCTGAGCCTTCACTTCCCCAGGCTGAGCAGTCCCATCTCTGCCAGTCATTCCTTATGTGAGAGGTGCTGTAGCCTCTCCATCACCCTTGTGGCTTCCCAAAATGGCCATAAGGACCATCAAAGACCCAAAGGAGCTTCAGCAGCCCCATCATGATCACCTCTCTGAGTCCATGGCAAGCAGCAAACCTTCAACAGGAGATTAATCAGAAGACAGAGACCTTCATCCCTGTCTGGAAGGAGTCTCCCACTGCCATCCCTCACTCCTTTCCCCATGGAACAGCTCTGGGGCTCAGGCCTGAGCAATTCAGGCCCTTTCTACATGAATCAAGCATGTACCAGGTGTGTGTTTCATGGGAACTGACATTCTAGTCAAAGAGCAGGGATAAATTGCTGTCAGTTCACGGGGAAGGATGCATCCATGTGTCAAACCCTCAGGAAAGGCAATTAAAACTCACGTGAACAATGCATCCTAATGAATGCCAGTGTCTATTGGGCCCTTGGAGAGATGCCAAGAAGAAATTGGTTGCAATTTGGAGGACTGAGCTGTATTCAGCTTCTGGACTTCAGGTTAAGCTGCCCAGCATAAGGAAGAAAATCTTTCTTGCATGTGTGGTTACATCTAGTGTTTGCTGGATTGAGGTTCAATACCTTTGCAAAATGTGTTCTGTATCAATTTAGAAACTGTGTCAACATTGCAGCTAACTTTGCTGTTTAAAATATTTTATCTACACATTTTCTGTTAAATTTATAAATCTCTGACCCCTGATTACACCTTGTTTCTAAACAGCAGTAGCTTCTAGAAACATTCCAACACCAAATAGACCATAATAACAGAGATAATATGTACAATCAAAGAGGCAAAGTAGCACAATTACCCAGAAAGATCAGTCTTGCTCTTTGTATAAAGTCACAGTGCATCTAATGTTTCTGTTCTGCAAATTGTTTGGAGCACAGATACCTCATCTCTCAGCTGAAATAGAAATATTTTGCTGCCACTTTGTCATTCAGCCAATGGCAAAGCATACATAAAAATAAATTTCATTGCCAGAAGTGAATGATGTAAGTGTTAAATAGTCACCACATACTCAATATGCTACTTTAAAAAAAATAAAATAAAATAAAAATAGAAACCAATAAAATCCTGGAGGATTTTTTTTTTTTTATTGTAGAACATAAAAGTTCATCTCTGCACACATTATGCCTTTTCTCACAAAAGCCAAAGGGAATTTTCAGCATGTTAGACCTTGCATACCTTCAATACAGGGAGGTCAGTGACATTTCTAAGCTCATTGGAACAGCATCCATAAAAGATTAGCTACATTAAAATCACTTCCACCAAGAGCATGAGGAGCCAGGACAGTTTGGGTCGAAGCAGTGGCATTCCCACTCCACAGCTTGGCACAACAGCCCTGGACAAATGCATCTCTGGTCCTGTGGAAGCTGCTGCAATCAAAGCTGTGACAGCAACTCCTCTTTAAGCCCCACTTTTCCTGCATGCTTTGGAGAGGAGCTGGCATCTGAGGGAAGCCTGCTTTCACTCATGGAAGGCAAGGGGTAATTCTCATGTAGGTTTTCATGAATCAAAACTGCCAAAAACTGCATAGATCAGGCAGGGAGTGATTCTGAACATCTTGTGATGCTGTGCAGATTTATTGTATGCTTAATATAAATCCTGTCTGTCTTGAACCACAATTCACAAAAATCTCAACATGCACAGCATGTGTAGATATTTTATCTGCATCTGAGTTAGGATGGCAAAATTAAACCTATTATTGCAAAAAGCAGAAATCAACGAGAGCTTGCCTTCAATTTTCATCTGAAGGTTAAAGGTAGCACTTCATACTAGAATTTGTTTTTTCATCAACTTGTGTGGTTTTACTGGCATGCCAGAATTTTTTTTAAAGTTAATAACACCTAACTCTGAACTGTTAGCTCCACAAATGAAGTTATTGTTGTCTGCTACAAACACAACAAAATAAATTAAAAAACCAGCCCTTACTTCTGACTAGTAATAAAAAAAGAAAACTTTTTTGTCACAAAGAGCTATAAATGCCTGAGATATGAGGTTTAATTAGAGTTTTGACTTAACAATCTAACAGTAAATGCTGTCATTAGTCAAAAAGAATGATATAGTGAATATACTCTGTCATAATATAATACATTAATATTCCTCTTAATACTAGAAAATAATATAATAATAAAATAAATATAAAATAATATAAACATTCTGTTATTTAATTAAAAAAATTGTTACGTTTCTACATGCTACCAGACTCTGTAAACTGCTTTCCTAAGTAACAGAAAGCTGAAAGGTGCGTGAAGTTAAGGTACTTTTGTGGCTTCCATTAATATAATGACGCCTTTCAGAGAGACTCAGGTCAATAAAGTGTTCCTCTGCCTTCTCCCCTTCCCTGTCAGCAGCTCCTGGTCCACCAGCAGTGTCACATTTTACTCAGTTCTGCTACCAGTTCCAATTCCTCATTATTCTTGTGGATGTCAGCAACAGACAGGCAGCACGAACCATGGACTAGGAACATGGAAAGAGTGCACAGGGAGTTTTTCTGAATTCTGTGAGAGCTCTTTCTGGCTCAGTGACCACCTGCACTCCCAGATGGAGCAACTGCAATGGCTCTGACTTCACTCCAGAGCAATATGAAGCCAAGCATGCATTCAAATACTTCTCCATGGAGTGGATTTAAGCTCTCAAAAGGAGGGAAGAAGCCATGTGAATAGACCCCAAGGCATTATTACACGATCTAACTTGTAGAATTTTATGGAATGAGACAAGAGCATAGTCCTTTGGCTCCATATCCATGTAGTAGAAATCACAGCTCTTTTTATGACCCTCACCTTTGGCAATTAAATACACCTTATATACATTTTGAGGTGAAAGGTAGGGGTTTTGCTATTAATATTACTTATTTTCATAAGTAATCAATGGAGAGAAGTGGATGTCCTCAGATCCAAGGCACTAAGCTGACCCTTGGAAGCTAGATGGGCGTGGGAATATTGCCTGAAAGTGCTCTAGGAATTCCTGCCAAAGGAGACTGCTAGGGAGGGAACACTTTGATATTGCTAATGATTTTAGAGAAAGGGACAAGGGGTGAATTGCATGGACTTGTGAACATTGTGAGTTATAAACATGAAAAAGAGGGGAGAAAATATGAAAGCAGAAAGAATAGCAGACAATATGGTAGTTAAGCATTTTGTGTATAGGAAGGCAAAAAAACTCCAAATAAATATATGTGAGATATGCATTTGATTGCAGGCAACTGCAATGCCATACCACAGAGATTTACATTAATAATATTTTTAAAGATAATAGAAACAATTGCTGAAGATTAATGACAAATAAAAGAATGAGCACAGGAATAGCAAAAGAGTCTGTGCTTTTAAATATTCAGAGATGGTTTCAGAGTAGAATATTATTATTAATAAAAAAATACATGTCCTATTCTATATTTAATTTATCAATATTTCCCTTAAACTGTCAAAGAAAGCTTTGGAAGGTCAAATATGTTTAAAATCTTCTTTAGACAGAGATTTAATTTGTCATCAACTTTTGGGGTTTTATTCCAAATGATATTACCCTGTGATCATATAGCACAGTGGCTACTTAGAGTTAACTGGCCAGCTGGTGCAAATTCTCAAACGAGCCTTTAAAATGAATTAAATTCTTTCTATTATTTCAGTATGAGTAAGGTTCATGCACAGCCTTTGTATTAGGTTGGCAGTCTTCCAGATACTTTCCTGCATTGTCTATATTATTCCAACACATTTTATTGTAACTCTTCTGTTCTGGAATTGAGTGGATAAAGCTGATTGTGGACCCCTTGCCTTTGCACCTTCAAAAAGATATGTACTTAAAAATGTAATATGCACTGGGACAAGATAAATACACTCTTGCAGAACAACAGCCCCTACAGTGAAAAAGACTAGGACAGCAAATATGAAAAAAAGTACATTCTCAAGAGTGTATTCAATGGGGCAAAGGCAAGAACCTCAGACGGACTTTGGTACTGTTTTCTTCCTCTTATTTTACTCCAACAGCATTCCAGATAACTGCTCTATAGGGAGGAGCTGGACACAGCATCCTTTTTCCAGAGACCATCAGGGCACTTTTGGCAAGACAGCACCCAGAGTGGGGTCTGGCAGTGCCCCCAGCTCTTCAGGCAGTTCCTTAGTCTTTTTTTTATTCAGCACTGCCTAGGGGAGATGGGTAGCAGATAGCCAAGATGACTACAGCCCTGTGTTATGGGAAAGTCAGATGGAAAATAGATTGTTTAATTGATATTTAACTACAGATAAAGCTAAGGCATTGATACACTGTATATATGATAGGGATCGTATCACTCAAACGCTGATGCTTTGTCTACATGCTCAGAATGACAATCATGCTAAAGGATGTTCATCCTAACACAAGAGAGAGATCTCTGGGCTCTTGGCAGTTCCTTATGGTTCAGCAGGCCAGTGTCCACTCCCAAGATATCAATTGCTGGCTCACTGTCAAGGCCTGACCCTGAATGCCCACCAGGTGCCCACCAAATGCTCTATCAGTCTCCTTTCCTCAGCAGGGCAGAGGAAGAAAATGCAGTGGAAATGCTTGAAGGCTGAGGTAAGGACAGGGACATCACTTACCAATTACTGTCATGGGCAAAACAGACCCAACTTAGGGGAAATTAATTCAATTTACTGCCAACTAATAAGAGAGCAGGACAGTGAGAAATAAATACAAAGCTAAAACCACCTTCTCCCCAGCCCATTCTTTCCAGGTTCAGCAGCACCCCTGACTCTTTGCCCTCCATCCTCACAAGTGGCACAGGAAGGTGGAAAATAGGAGCTGTGATCATTTCATAACACTTCATCTCTGTTGCTCTGATGCTCTTCCCCTGCTTCAATGTGGCTTCTTTAACATGACATCCAGTCTTTCACAAAGTTCACCAATCTGAGTCCTTCCCACAGGCTGCAGTTCTTTAAGAGATGCTCCAGTAGGGGAGAATACTTTCATTAGGGAATTTTACTGCCATTGGGCAGTAACTTTTCCCCTCTTCTTAAATAATGTTAGTCCTGAGGTACAATCACCATTGCAGTTGGGCTCGGCTTTGGCCAGGGCTGGTCTCTCTTGGAGCCAACTGGCAATGGTTCTCCCGGACACAGAGGAAGTTTCTGGCACCTTCTCACAAAAACCACCCCTGTAGCCCCCTGCTACCAAAACTTAGCCACATAAACTATCCATCCATCCATCCATCCATCCATCCATCCATCCATCCATCCATCCATCCATCCATCCATCCATCCATCCATCCCCCTTATCTGGGAATTATGCATTTAAGAACAATCTTTAAAATCCACAGTCCTCACATAATCTTCACAAACTTCACTCATATCAGCAAAAAATAATTCTGTGCTCCAGAATCATCATCACAACACCAAACACAAGTGGATAATTTATGCACAATCCGACATTCATCCTCTTGCCACAATTATGACAACTGAAAGTTCTCTAGGATCTTTTCACTCTCTAATATTGTTCAGTCCGTATTTTGCTGATTACATTTCCCAATTACTATGTTTGTTTGAATTTGTAATGCCAGATGTTGGATGCCAAAAAGGACTGTGGGGAACTGACCTTGCCTGGGTGCCAGTTGCTCACCAAGATACTCCATGACTCCTTTCCTCAACAGGACAGGAAGGGAGAAAATAAGATGGAAAAAACCCATGGAACAAGACAAAGGCAATTTAACAAGACAAAGAAAAGGCTGAATGTGGAAGAAAATGAATACAGAAGATTTTATTCTCTAATTCCCATCAGCAGTGTCCAGGTACTTCCCAGGAAGCAGGGCTTCAGCACAGATAGTTATTTCTCTGGAAGACAAATGCCATAATAATGTTTGTCCTCCCACTTTCTTCTCTCTCTTAGCTTTTACATCTGAACAAATGCTGTATGGAATGGAATATCCCTTTGCTTGGGTCACCTTGGGTCATCTACCCTGGCTGTGACACTTCCCAAGATCTTACCTGCTCCCACCTTACTGGGGGAGGGCAGCCTTGCTGGTGTGTTGGAGAGATGGCCCTGGTGATGTGGGAGCACTGCCCAGCAGGACCAGAATGCTTGCTGACACAGAACTGAGTGACATTTCATACCCCATTGCAATTCTTGGGATCTTGGAGATCCCACAGGATCCCTGACAAGATATCCATGACCTTGGGGCCACTTCTCTGTCCTCTGAATGAGTGAACAACCCCTTCCTTTCAGTTGGTTATATCACATCTCTGATGGAAGTGTTTCTCAGTCTAGTGCAGGAGGATTACCAACCTATTAAACCTATCAAAGGTATTTTCCAACCTAAAATATTCTATGATTCTAGTTCTTAGTTGTATCCTACTTTTCCTTATCTCACCATTTCTACCCACAAACTAGGATTTCTGTTCAGCATTTGCTCTTACTAGTGACATTCAAATTCAGTTGTGGTGAGACTGTAGGAGTGAGACACAAGCAGCTCCAAAATTTTATCTGATATTAAAAAAAAATTAGGAAAGAAAGAAAAAAAAAAAAAAAAAAGAAAAAAAATTACTTGACATAAGTGCCCAGAAAATTAGGTAGCAGATGACTTATGTTCTGGAAGATAATGAGAAGAGATTACAGAAGAAGTGAAATGTTTTATCAGTGTTCCCATGGAAACTGAAATAGGTGCAATAACAAGCTTTTAAATTTCATCAAGTTTCCTAAGAACATAAAGTTTGATCCTGCTAGCAGCCAAGGCCAAAAGCCTCCTGGTTTAGTCAGAACAGTGTTCAGTTCACCTCAGTGCTCAAACTCCCAGTTTATGCCCAAGAAGGAAAAAGGAAGAGCCTTGCTGTGGGGAGATAGACAACTGATAAGGGAGAAGGACAGGGAATATGCAAAACAAGTCCAAGACAATAGTTTTTCTGCAGATTATGCTAAAGAAATATTTTTACAGGTATCACAGCCACTAGTATTGTCAGAACCCAGTGATATCCTTCATCCCACAGTGAACTCTGCTTCCTGAAAGCAAGAGCTCCCTCCACAGGCTTTTGACCAGAAGCCTGGTTGATAATCTGGAACTGGGAAAATGATGAGTTCTGAAACTCCCACCCTGTTCTTCAGACACGACATTTCCACCAGACAAGGAATAATTACTGTAGGTGTAAGTCCTCAGCTTCCTGTTTTTCAATATGTAATCTTGCATGAGTGCCTCTCACTGCTATAAAATTTGAAAAGCCTTTTTTGTTTATAGTGTGTCAATCCAAAGTTTGGCTTGTTTTGCCTTTTCTTCTTCTGACTGACAGTTTATGAATCTAATATCATTAATACCTCCACTGTTTTCTAAAACAGTAATTTTTGCAATAGGAGAATGAAGTTTCATTAAAATTTTTTCACATGCTGTCAGAGAGAATTAAAGAGAAAGCATTTGAAACTGTAGTGTTTTAAGAGGAAAAGTCTAAAATGACAAGATCTCTGCATCTCATGTGCAGTACAATATGCCACACTGTACAAAATACAGTAAGCTTTAATGCTGAAGGGAGACATTGCTCAGCATATTCACAGCTGAATTTAGGTTTCTATTTCCATCAGTTTTTCAAATGTATTCACTCTACTGTGGTTTTAGAGCTACTTTGGCTATGGCAAAATAAGCCTTTTCTCTATCCAAATGTTCAAAGATTTCATTAAATAAGGATACTAAGATAAACTAAATTGGACAAAAGAAAAGGACTAAGACAAATTAACCTTGTATTCAGAAGTCACTGAGCACTAAGTCTCAATTTTTCATTGGCAAAATCAGCTGCTCTCTTCTGAAAACCTTCCACTTAGGATTTTCCTCTAGGCTGCGATATATCAGTGTTAGTGAATCTCTGACAGTAGAGAATGCACAGTAATCAAATTGAGGTGTGCTGAAGAAATAGGCTTCATGGGGAATTGCCATACAAGTTCACTAAAGTGTCCTTACCAAGAGCTAGGATCTTGCATAGGTGTCAATAAACACCTAAAGGCATTGTTTTCTTTCTCATGCTTTTGCTAGGTTCCTTAGATCTTGGTCTAGCCCAAAATTTCAAGCACATATCAAAGACAAACCCCTCCTCCTACCCCAGTCCCACTGTCACACCACAAGAGAACACCATAAATACCTCTCTGAGCATTTCTGGCCATATGACCAAATGTCTTCTTACTGCCAACACCAGCCCCACTCCAAACATAAGAAGCTTGCAGTTTTGTGATAACCCCAAGGTCTTTTTAGGTGGTGTTGCTTTCTACATGACTTCACCTGTCTTCCCTATTCCCACTTGATTAATATAATGTAATTTACATGGGCTATATCACGTCAGTCTTCCCTGTAGAAATCAGTGGAGTTCCAGTACCTGAAGGGAGACCAGAGGGACAATTTACAAGGGCCTGGAGTGACAGGACAGGGTGGAATTTCTTCAAACTGTGTCAGAGAGTAGGTTTAGACAAGGTATTAGGGAGAAATTCTTCTCTGTGAGGGTGATGAGGCACGGGCACAGATTTCCCAGAGCAGCTGTGGGTGCCCCATCCCTGGAAGTGTTCAAGGCCAGGTTGGATGGGGCTCTGGGCATCCAGAGGTTGGAACTCAATGATCTTTAAGGCACCTCCAACCTAGGCCATTCTATGATAAGATGCCTGCACACATTTTGCAGCCAGTCTGATAGAAGCCTCCAGAGGAGACCTTGAAAATGTCCAATGTTTGTCAGTGATAATCTGAAGGATGGAGACTCTACCTGCATTTTAGGTGATAACAGGCTGGGTGGAGTGCTTTCTGAATCAATTTTAAAAGTTAAATCTATTTATCAGAGTGTAACAAGACTGCAAAATCTCTCACTGGGAGAAGCATTTCTCCTGAGGAGATTTCCCAGACTTAACTGAACACAAGTACAGAGGTGCCTGTGCTGACAGAGGAAAATAATTGTTCTACACATTTAGAAAACAAGAAGAACCAAACAGCTCAGTATCAGATGTTCCATCAATGTGTTGGAACAGCTCAACGGCAGTCTAAAAATATTGCTACAAAAAATAAATGAATGGAACAACTGAAAAAGAAAAAAATAAAAAGGGGAAAAAGGACAGATTTTAAGCTTCTGAGATTAGATCCCAGCAGATGAAAAATTCCAGTCTCAACCAGCAGTATGTCTTGGAATGCAAATAATCCAACAGAAATGTAGCATATCAGGCCAGTATGCTTTTCACAGGGAAGGAAATAAGCACAATTTACTCACACTACTATTCAATAACTACTTGTAAAAAAGACGTTAGGTTGGGGCAAACAATGTTAAATAAATACTTGCAGTAAACACTGCTACATCTTTACAGAAATAATGATATATTATACAATTATGATATAACAACAGGGAAATCTGAAGGCCAACACCTCAGAGGATATTGGCCCAAGAAATTTCCTGTAAACCTAGAAGAGCAAAATTTCTAATCAACTCTGATAAACTACCACTAATAATAAGGCAGGAATAACAACTCTGCATTTGTGATTCTTGTGTATTTTGCAGTCATCCTTTCAGGTGTTATATTTGTGAAGTAAAAGCTTTGCTGAGTCTGCTGAGTTCAACAGATATTGACCTAACTTTTTGATCCTGTCTGAAATCAGCTTCTAATTTCATTACAAGGCTGTAAAAATTTAATTCTGCTTGCTTGAACCTACACACCTCTGGTTCTGCATAAGAGTATGCTCATATGAAAATAGCTTTTACAGTAAATATAATTAACTAATTTCCCTTGAAAAATACAGGATTTTGATGCTTTTGATATTATACTGGGGGCTTTGAATAACTGAAGATCTTTCAGATTTCAGTCATCCTCTTCAAATGAAAGTATACTAAGAGTTAAAAAAGATTTTGCTTTCACATTTTAATGCACCTAGAAAGTATTCCTGTAACATAATTTCACCTCACTACTTCAATGATGTAAATGAATGGAAACTCAATCATATCCATTTCAATTAATTATTAATATTTATAGGTGAAAATCTAGAAAATTTGAAATGCATTTTATGCAGATTTAAGGATGTCTGAGACTATTTGGAGATATCCAATTCAAGCTATACACTAATTTCAGAAATACTATGGAACAGATACAGTTTCAGTTAATCTCAGCACACATTCTGCCATATCCAAGATCTTTGCATGTTTAAGATGTCTTAGATCTGCCCCATTTGTCCAGCCTAGTTTGTTTTTAAGAATAAAGCTTAGCTTTTAATTATGGAAGCTGACCTGAAAAAAAGATTATTTTCATATGCATGGATGCAGTATTTGTGGCAGCAGAAAGAAATCTAACAATATGCCTTTTAAAGAACCTGCAGAGAGCAAACATCCTGAAAATTCTGTGAGGCACCAAAACTTTGCCACAGCTCCAACACTTCTGCAAAGCAGTGCCTCCCACAACTACCTGTAATGGTTTAACCACAGCCAACAACTAAATCCCACACAGCCATTCAGCTACTGTCCACACTGGGATGGGGGAGAGAACCAGAAGGGCAAAAAGGTAGAAAACTTGTAGGCTGAGATAAAGTTTGATAGGAAAGCAAGAGCTGCGTAAATCAAAGCAAAACAAGGAATTCATTCACTGCTCCTCGTGGGCAGGCAGGTGCTCATCATCCCCCAGAGAGCAGAGGTCTGTCAAAAGGAATGGTGTCTTGGGAAGACAAACACCATCACTCCAAGTGTGCCATCCCTCTCCTCTTCATCCCTCTCCTCCCCTCAGCCCTATGCACTGCCCACTGTGCCTTATAGCACAGAATGTCCCTTTGATCACTTGGGGTCAGCTGTGCTGGCTCTGACCCCTCCCAGCATCTTGTGCACCCCTAGTCAAATTGCTGGTGGGGTGCTGTGGAGGTGATGCTCCCCGTTATCTAAAACATCCCAGTGTTATCAACAGTGTTTCTGGCACAAATCCAAAACACAGCCCCATACTAGGTACTGTGAAGAAGATTAACTCTACCCCAGCTGAAAGCAGCATGACCCTATTCCCTCCAAACTGCCTTTTTACTCTTTGTTGTATGACACAAAAAAAAGCTCTGATTATAAAACTGTATGTGTTTGCATAATCATTTTACAAACTAATAGTTTCATTGTGAATAACTCCTGATAAAGTTTATAGCATGCTTATACTCAATTAATCCATTTTTACCAGTGAAAGCCAAACATGGGTGAAACACTTCCTAACACAGTGAAAAGCAAATCTAGGATTATTTAAATAGCTGTAAGCTTTGGATACCAAGATTTTCTATCAACACAGATTGTTCATTATATCATTAGTGCAATAGACTATGTGAACAAAAAGAGTAATGATCAAGTAGATTGCCTTCAGGTTAGCTGTGAGCCCAGGCATAGGGAAATGAGATTGCAAAAAGGGAAGGAGAAAAAAAAAAACCCAAAGGCAGATTGAGCTGTGAGTTACATACATATTTTGCTGAGCTGTTAATGAACACTTCCTACTGCAATTGTAGTTTATCTAACTGCATGACAAACAGAGAAGGCTTACTTAACAAACAGTTTAGATTATAGATCTTCTGTGGGTTTTTTGTCTCTACTAAAATGAAAAAAATATTGTATAAGCCATTTTCAAATAAACTGGTTTTCAGCAGTCGGTGATGAAGCATGTGCTAATTTGCATGACCTATTATCTCTGGTATCTATTTGTTTGGGGTCTTTGCTTTTAGAAGAATTGGCATTAATTATAAGTATGGAAGTAATTTGAAATGTCAGTTCAGAATTTTACAGCTTGGAACAGCTCATCCTTCAATAATTAAGTCAATAAAATTAACTTAATTTAATTTAAACAGCAATGCTTCTTTTTAGACCTTACAGAGTGATTACAATTAGTATTTCATAATTAGTATTTTATTGATGTCCATACACTGGATTGCCAGGTGTCATCAAGATACACTGATGATTGGAAGTAATTTGATAAACATTCAGAACTGTTGCATTAATGGCATGCCTCCCAATTATGCATTGAGTTAATGAATGCATTTAAATGTTATGGAGATGAATTTAAAGGACAGCTCAGCCTTAATTACTATACCATTTCCTCCCTCTTCCCATTCTAATTATAACTTCAGTAGTTATCACCTTTTAGTTTACAAATATCACATTCCTCTGAAAATGCAGAAATAGAATATTTATGTTATTTTTTATTTTTTATTTTTAAGGGTGCTAACAGTACTTAAATAACAAGGAGTCATTTCTCTATAAACTAAAGACTTACAGAAACTGAGAAATTATTTTTTTACCAGTCCTCCCTCATTCATATTTAGTTTTCTTAAAGACTAACAAGCAGGGCAGGATATAAGGTTAAGTGAAACCCTTTCAACTAATATCTTAAATTTCCCCTCCTATTCATGAAAGAATGCTGAGAAATAATGGAAGAGTTATCATCGCTGACCAGCAGGTTGTTTGAAAGTGAGTACAGGCAGGTTGGGGAAATCTTTGCATCTCTCTTTCAGCGCAATTTAACATCACAGGGATGACCCTGAGTGCTTTGAAATCCATGGCTCCCAAAACCCACAGTGGTTTTGCTCTCACATGGAAATGATTTGGCCTTAGAAACACCTGTCATTACCCTCTGAAGAGTATGGTGAGGAAGACAGTAGTCCTGGACTCAGTGAATCCCCTGGAAGTTTATTCTCTTCTGCGTGCATGCAAACCCAGGTTTTAGGGAAAAACAAAGAAAAATTGCTATCTCTAAGGGACAGAGATGAATCATCAGCTACCAGATGGCTAATTCATGGCTGCAATTTCCTAACTTTGACATGTTTAAAGGGAAGGCTGACAGAAATGTATGCCAGGAAACATTCCTGTAAAAGTTGACTATGCCATTAGAAGATACTTTCCAAACCACAAAACTTACTCTAGCACAGAAAAGAGACTTAGGAAGAATATGAGGGGTTTGTAATCAGATGTTCTGGAGCTCTGTAAGAAAGAGTTTTCACAAATCCCTTAACAGATTATAAAACTGGAAGGAACAGAAGTGTGTGATGTCCAAGGGCATTATGACATTGCAGCCTGACAAAAATAATCTGTTGTGCTTCTCAGTATCTTTATATTTCTCAGAGCTTTAGAGGTCCTGATAGTATCCAGTGAGCACTATCTGCATGGAAATAGAGTAAAAGGAATATTAAATTAACATGACCTGAGTAGATCTTAAAATTTATTAATTGCTACCTTGTTTAATTCCCTAATTTCTCTGACTCCCCTTCCTTATTTAGTTTTTATATCTAGTTTCTCACAAAGTTCTCACCGATTTTCAGAGGGTACTTTTTTTTTTTTTGTGGATTTTTTGACTATTGTTTCCAATGTGTATTATTGATAGTGGGAACGAGCAGTTTTGAGAAGAGAAAGATCAAGTTTGCTGCTTCACTACAGAAAAAGAAATTATGGTTAAAGGTAGTGGAGACCCAAGACAGTATCCCTAAAAAAAGACTTAAATTCTACCTACTCCCACCCTTGCACAGCTATGGCAGTGTTGTCTGTCGTGAGAGACTCTCTCCTATGCTGAAGAGGCAGCGTCTGGAAGACAGACTGCACAAGTGGTACCAAGAACAGGCTGAGACAACACCAATTCAGTATCCTACCTGATGTGCCTGCTCCTAAATTATCTGTCTATCTACACTGAAGAAATAGGATGTGTACAAAAGAGGGTGACCTGACAGGGAGATATATTTATTAGACTATGCAGGCTTCTCATTGCACTTAGGTAAATCCTTGTAAATCCTTTGTCCCTTGCACTTATGTAATTTTTTGAAGTGCAGTGAAAAGGAGGGCAAGTGTATTCAGCCTTTATGATTTGCTATGACAAACATGGGAATTTCTTCTTGTTCAAACATGTCGACATGTGAGAGAACTGTGGGTGTGTGTTCAGGTCCCTTCCCAACAGTCATGAAAAGTCTTGGATGTGCACCACTCAGCAGAAGCCAGGAGCATCCTGGAAAACAAAGGCTGTACTAGTCCAACTTGACTAACTTTATTGAAAAGGTAGGATAAGAAAAGATATCTACATGCATATTTTTCTAAATTAAAAAAGTTATTAGTATTGCATTTAAACAGGGTTTTCTATTCATGGCTAAGACACAAGTCCCAGTAATGCAACAAGAGGCTCAAAGTGACTCTTCTCTAGCACTTAGAATCATCTCTGTTTTACCCTCCTACATGAAAGTGCAATTTGTCTTTCAGCATTTGAGTTTCCCTTAAGAGCTTGTATTTTAGACCAAAAAAACCCATTGCATTTTGCTAACTAGTGGTGACAAATCACCAAATGTGACAAAATCACGATCCAAGAATATTCCAAAGACTCTGAAACCAGACAATTAACTAAATGACCACTGCTTTTAAAAACCAAATGCATCTTTATTTGTTGCCTTAATCTATTCACAAGCTGGCCAAAAAAAACCTAAATAGTGTATTAAAAGTCATGTGAGATTTTCTTACAGTTTCTAGAGTTTATGTATTTTCTTAAAGTCAATTGGCAAACATGTCTTTCTGGAACATCAAGATACTAAAAGTTTAGAACAGCAAAAATTTAGTGTAGGGCCTTATAAAGGGGAAGGGTTTCTTGTGTTTTCATCTTTAATCAAGATGATCTTGTGCACCATCTTGTCTTATCTTTTGCTTGTGCACAAAAAAATTCACTGGTGTGGTCTGGCCAGGTCCACACAGATAACATAGAAAGAAAAGAAAAAACAAGAGATGGCAGCTGTCAGGTCCTCACCACATTTTGTGAGTTTGTTTACCGCTGGCAAATCACCTATAGTGTGGTCCTACCAAGGTGAAGACTTTCTTACCTTATTACAGAGAACATTTCTACATTTTACTACTGGGAACTGGAGTAGTTGTCCTGGAATTGCTGTCCTGGAAATGGTACTCTCCACTACCAACACAAGCCAGTCTTAAGCCCTGTTAAACACAAATTTGCACATTCCCTTTTGCAATTTGTTCATACCGATTCTTCGTATTTTTTACAAAGCTCTACAGAATTCACTGAATTCAGAATGAAGGTTTTTCTTATGCACCTCTTGAATTCCATTCTAGCATGGGGCTCTTAAATGATGCAATTTGAAGTTAATATTTCTATTAGTTTCAAGTTCATCAATATTCAACAGTTTCACATTTATAGATATAAGCCTATCTAAAAGAACAAAAGCCCCAACCCACAGAATTCAACTCCCCAGTTTGTTACAAGCTGAGATTTATGCCCAAATTCCGTGAAACATTGTGCAAACAGTAGACCATTCCTGGCTGTAATCCTTTTTTCTCTTGTAAACCAGCCTGTGTTTTGGCTTTAATCCCCTGTATAAAATCAAAATGTAATAACAAGCTCTTTGAGCAAAATGTCATTCTGTCTAGCAACTGAAGCTGCAGCACCAAACTGTGCTAACTAGATCACTGACAGTTCAGCACTGTCAATAAATGACAGTATTGGTATGAGTAATGTGTATACTTAAGGCTGCATGTAATGGGAATAAAGTGTTCTTCCATTGTCAAAAATGTATCATTTCAGAATCTTCGTAGCAGAAACCTGCTCGATAGCTCAGCAGGCTGGCAGACAAGGGAGCCAGCAGATAAAGACCAGCCCAGTGACAGGTATAGCTGTTACATATTTTTGGAACATCATGATCTAACTGCAACCTTATTAGATAAACAGAGGTAAAAGGAAAAAAAAAAAAAAAATACCTTTAAAAGGAATTGCCTCAAGCTCACAGACAGCAGTACATGTACTGAAGACAGTGTAATTCTTGACCCAGTGACAGAGGGTTGGTGACAATCATAATGAAGAATGACTGGTTTTGGTCTCACACCCTCAGCATCACATCTAAGTTAAACACCAAACAAATATTACTACTTTCTCAAATAAAAAAAAACAAAAAAAACCAAAAAAACCAAACCAGCCAGTTTTCATAAAGTTATTTTAAAAATCATATAGGGTACCATCACTATATATATTCATCCAGTTGAGTGCTTCTGATGATATTCAAGTATCAGGCCTGATAATGTGAACTGAAGTTCTGGAAGTCATTCTGTTTTCTTACACAAGCCCCTCTCTTCTTCCCCTAGGCTGTTGAGGATATTTACAGCTACATGGGGAGCAACATAATATTGCTGCTATACTGTTTGTCCTTTATCCCAGGGGGAGGAGAGCTAAAAGAGACACATCTGGAAGGTGTGACTGTCATATTAAGAAAAAAAGACTGTGAAAGTGCCTAGGGAAAGGTTTAATTTATTAGAACAGCTGTCCTAGTTACGCCTCTTTCATGGCTACTGATGTAGCCTTTATGTTGATCTCCCCAAGTTCATTGAGCAAAGCTTTCTCACAGGGGTGGGTTGACCTTGACTGGCTGTCAAACCTCCACACAGCCACTCTCACAAATCCCCCTCCTCAACAGGGAAGGAGGGGCACAACACAACCTGGAAAAGCTCATGGACCAAGACAAAGACAATCTCTAGCCTTTATCAGTTACCTCACAAGCAAACCAGGCTCAGCTTGGGGAAAACAAGCTGATCACCAATTAAATATAGAGTTGCATAGCCAGAAACAAAGACAAAATATTTTTCATCCTCCTTCCCAGGCTCAACTTCATTCCTTCATCCCCAGTTCCTCTGCCTGCTGCTTGAGCAGTGCAGGAGCCATGGGGAAGGGAGGATGTGCTCCATGGGAGTCAGATGAGAGGCAAGAGTAGAAACTGATGCACAGGAAGTTTCACCTGAACGTGAGGAGGAACTTCTTTATTGGGCAGTGACCGAGCACTGGAACAGGTCACCTGGAGAGGGTGTGGAGTCTTCCTCACTGGAGATATTCCAGAAGCATCTGGACACAATCCTGTGCTATGTGCTCTGGGATGACCCTGTTTGAACAGGTGACCAACGTGGTCCTTTCCAACCTGACTCAATCTGGGATTCTGAATAATATAGGACACTCTCTCTCTTGTCAGTCTTCAGATGACATTTTTCTCCCTTACTGCTGATGTTAGTTTTTAGCAAGAAGATACTTAGTGATATAATTAATAGCTTAAGACCTACACAAAGAGGTCATGTTCAACACTTTTCATTTGTATGCTTTTCCCTCTGTTGTAAAGTCTTGGATATGTGCAAAGGGTACCACAATAAAGCTCCTTATAATATCTTCCCCTAGAATTTATAAAGTCTTAAACTGTAACTTCTTGTTACTTGAGGATGGGGACAGGGGGGTGGGAAGGGGTGTTTGGACAAGAGATGGGAAGTGGTCTTCACAGTTGCCAAGTAGCCCATGACACTGCCTGAAAAACAAACAAACTAAAAAGCCACAAAACCAATTCACAACCTCATCGTACCCCCGGATAACACATTATTTCCCAGTGTTAGAAGAAATCTGAACAAATAAAGAACTGAACAGCTCCAGAGAGATATGTGCATTTGTTTTTATCTTTGATAAGCTTAGTGTGGCAGTCAGTTACACAGGACTAACATCAAGATATAGGAGGTCGAGGACTGAGGGAACAAACAGAGGTCAGAATATAGCATTAAGTTACTGACTGAGACTCAGGAAGCAATACACACATGGACATGAAATTTCTCACAAATGTTATTTAAGAAGAATCATGAACCTGAAACCTTACAATTCACAAGAACTACACAGAAAAAAACAATGAATAGAGAAGTTGAAGGAGAGTAGAGGGAAATAAGTTTAAAAATTATCATAAAGTGCTAACAGTTTAAGGAATTTGATATTTCCACACAAGCAGAGAAAGTATGGTGTATATATTATAGAGTAGCGCAAGTTTTGGGGTAAGCTGTTAGGGTTTTGCAGTGGACCTGGGAAGAGATATGTTGAATGGGAGCTGAAAAGAAGCTTCAAATGCTTTAAGCACTGAATTTGAAGGGCAAAAGAAAAGAAAAAGGAAGGCTTGATATTTTGCAAAAACAGATTGTGTTTTGGAAGAAGGGAAATACAGACAATGCTTGTCCAGTTTGTGAGGCAGTCTGAAATTATACTTGAAGCAACTGGATTTAAAGAGGAGGTTCCCAAACTAAATTTCATTACTTTTAATAGTTCTTCAACACTGACATATGCAACAAGCAGAAATTACTTGCTGGATAAGGCTCAACTGATGTGTTAAGGATTGATCTCTTTATAGACTTCTCTGTTTATGTGCTTACATAATAGCATTTCATCATATAATTTTAATGGTGATAATAGTTATACTATACTTGTCTTTAATAGTCTTTATAGAAAGAACTTTGTATTATGAAAGAAAGGTAAGGAACATGCTATTAAGTAGCTGCTAGGAAAGAGATATACCCACAGTGTCATTTTTAAATGCAAAATTTTTTCCCTATGTTTTAAATGTAAAAGGAATCACAATTCCTGTGTCTCATGAATCAAATAGTGGGAAAAAATCTGGCTTGACACTTGTGTGGGACAGCTTTTTGCTCTACAAATACACCTGAACAATGAATTTAAATAGCTTTTTATCTTGTTTCAATCAAAAAGCTGATGTAGACAAAAACCTGCATTTAATAGCATTACAGCTCAGATATATGCTGACAAAACCCTGAAAATTCAAAAGCAAGAGTGTATTTTAAATTACTTATTTAAATTTGAAAGCTCTGGCTTTTGTGGTTTGCTTTGTTCGTATCCTCCTGCGTGGCTTTTCTCTTTTGTCCAATTTTAATACATAAACTGTACCTTACGCAGTCTCCAAAGGCTGGGAAACCTTTCAGGCCTCCCTGGATGGCAGACAGGTGAATTATTCACAATTGTTGAATTCATTCTGAGGATTTTTTTAAATGTTTACAGTTTAACTGGTTAACATCAGTTTCACAACATATGATTTAAAAAGTCTTCAGGGCTCTTGGATATACGTATTTTGATAAAATTAACAATTAAATAAAATCGTTTACTGCTACAGTCAACAGTAGCTTCTATCCTTTGTCTCAGTTCTTTCATTTTGTGGATTACAAATACTGAGACCAACTGTTCCAAAGGCAATATTAAAGTCTTTTAATGCTGATTCAGTTACTAGGCACATGTTCTACACTGATGTGTCTAAATATCATAATGAAATTTTAATTGCAAAGAAAAGAGCATTTCTAAAATGAAATAATGTTTTTGATTTCTCCAACACCCAGGGGCAATAATTCACTTATAGACTAATGGCCTGTAAAATTCTGCTTGTTGACTGTTAACTGCAAAATTCAAGCAGCGTGTAAGAACATGAAGTGCTTCCTGCAGAATACAGGCTTTAGAATCATAGAATGGCCTGGGTTTGAAGGGACCTTATAGCTAACTTGGGACATTAAAAGGGACATTTCCACCAGACCAGGTTTCTCAGAGACCAGTCCAACCTGGCGCTTAACACTTCCAGAAATGAGCCTTTCCCAGATTTTCAACAAGGCAATGTGTTTCAGTACCTCATCACCCTCAGAGTAAAAAACCCAACTTTTTCTGCATATGTAACCTAAATTCTCTGTCTTTCACCCTGAGCCATTATTCCTTGCCCTGTCACTACAGTCCCTGAACAGGTTCCTCTGGCTTCCTTTCAGGCTCTGTTCAGATACTGGAAGGTTACTGTGATGTCTTCACCCACCCTTCTCTAACTCTAGAGCTTGAAATCAATTTATTTAGTTCTTTGTTCTTAGTAGGTTATGCTCCCCACCTTACTTCTTGGTTTTACTCTGCAAGAAAAGCAGTAGAGATACTGAAACCTGCATTCAGCACCTCCCCTTGCTGCCTGCAGCAAGCTGTAAACATCATCCCTGAGATAAACTTTATGAGTGTGTGTACTGCTTCAGGACTTGTGTGAACAGAGAAACAGAAGATAATTTTTCTAGCTCTGAAAAATTCACAACTGTGCTTGCAAAGATAGAAGGTGCATGCATATGTAGGGAATACCTACAAGATTTTAAGTGCATCATGTTCAGACAACTTGCTGGTGTAGAAAAAGACAAATACTCTGTCACCTCAGAATGCTTCCATATGTACTATCACTGTTCTGCATGATGTATACACTCATCAGCTGACCTCCCTCTATCTGCTATGCTCTTTAAAAGTCATAAATTCAGGGAAGTTTCTCCATGGAAAGGGGAGAAAGCACAGCTTGTGTTAGGGCAAAATTTGTTATAAGTTGTTCACACATTAAAGTACAGAAAGCCCCTTGGGGATATAAGAAATGTTGTGCTGAGTCAATTTAGAAAGAAAGTCCTAATAGACAAATGATGGATTTCCCACACCACCACCACCCTAGTGGGGAATAACATCTCAGGTCCAAGACCAGGGGTCAGCCTCGGTACAGAATCTGAAGGTCCTAAAGTTCACAGGAGAATCAAAGCCTGGGAAAATAAGAATTCTGCTTTCAACTGGCCAGGGAAACCTGATTCTTACTGGAATACAGCTACATAGTGGATTAGAGAGTACATGGTAATAATTTGCCTTTCCCGTGTACTCGTACAGATGTATTTTCTACAAATGCAGTTTCACAAGTTCTTTAAACAAACTTTGAGTGTAAGTGCTTATGTAAAGAGAATTTATCTTAAACACACATACATGTTTTTTTCTGATTAAAGAAAAGCCCTTGATATATAGCATAACAATTTTACACAATTTAAATTTTTTTTTTAGATTTAGAATTTCAAAGCACTTATCGAAATCATGGTGTCTTATTGGACATTTTGTTTCAGTCAATCACCTTCAAATATCAACATTGCAAACTACATCTGCAAAGACAACTCATTTAGTGAGTTCCAAAAGAACCACAACAACAAAAAACAAAACATCAAAACCAAACAAACACAAAACAAACAAACAAACAAAACCCAACCAAAAAAACCTCCTCAACCTTCCTCCCTCTAAACCACAAACAAGAAACTTATTGCTAAAACACAGACAACAAACTGAGAAAGCCTAATTTCCCATGTTGAAGTGCAGGCTTTCTAATAACGGTGCTACAAAGTTATTGATTAAATCTATAACCAGGATCTAGCACACTTGAATATATAACTGAAAACATAGATCTTGTTTTCCTGGGTGGAAAGTTTGCTTTTCTAGAACATGACTAGTAAGTTAAATAAAAAGTAGAGATTCTTTAATTCAAATACTTTGGAATTATTCTTAGTGATTTATTTTTCTATTTAGAAACACATTATGGGGAAGAAAAAAGCTAGTTTAAGAGTTCTCCTTTCTTAGTTCCATTACTTGTGTGGGCATAATCCTTTTGATCCCTGACCTGTCTACATGCCCATCAAATATCACGAGACTGGCCTGATGTTATGGAAATTTTACATACCACCCACCATAACAGGATTACACTCCAGGATCCCACTGAGTCAGGAAGTCAGGAAGTCAGTTGTTTTTACAAAGTTCACTTTATTAATAGTGCTACAGCTCGAGCTGCATGCCTCCAAAGAGGAAACCTGAACAAAGAAATCCCTGCGTATTTGTACTGCTACAAGTTTTCTGTCCCTAAAGCAATAGTTTGGACCAATAGTTATATTAAGATCTGGGGGTCTTACACGTTTTTGTTTTGATTTGTTTGTTGTTTCATCAGGGAAGATATATTTTTCTACAAGACAAAGTGCTTTTTTCTCCTATTTCACCCCCTCTCAGACTGGTTTAAATGGGTTTTGTGGTTATCTTTTCAGCAGCTGCACTATGGTTGTTATAACACAATCTGTAGGCTTTGTCTGCTCATGGAATCTACTATTGCTAAATCTTCATTATATAATGGCCCTCTCCAGAACAGTCCTACCTTTGTTTTTATTAACATTCATGCTATTTATTACATGGGAGCAGAATATTTGTAGCCTCGAAGGTGTAAGCACAGTTGAGTATCGCAAGTGTTACAATGTTAAATATAAACAGTATGACAAAGATTATTATAAAAATCAATAACCCATAAAGAATTCATTTTTCCCAGGCTCTTAAATCTGTTATATAGGATGTGAGCCAAGACCATACTTCTTGTAAGCCTGTTGAGGTATTATTCAATTGTATTCTATGCATTAATTTTACTTGCTACCACAACTTCCAGACATCAGCTGAAATCCTCCCACTCTGGTCAACAAACATGCAATGACTAGTATTAATAATTGCACACACTCCCCCTTGTGAGGCTAAGAAAGTGTCTGCTGACATTTTGTTTTTCAGTGAGATTTCAGAGTTGTGAAATCTTTTTTTTGGAACGTCACAATTGCATCAGCAGTATTACTGCCTAAAGTTTCTATTGCCACTGAAATGTTAACTAAGTCCTTTTCTAATTCACTCACTCCCAATGAGATAAAAAAACATAAGGAGTAGAATGCAGTTGGAATTTCTACTAATAAATTACTACACTTGGTCTTATGAACAAATGTTTGTACCATGATCCTGATATCACATCTAAATTTGAGAACAAAAATATTGGGAGTTGAGGCTCCTAAGGACAAAAATTCTTGACCACTCTCCTGGTAATTTTTTGTAAGCTCTCTTACCACATATCCCAGATCACGCTTTGCTCTCAGGCACAGGCCAAGGTGCATGGAAAAGCCCCCAGCTATTCTTGTTATTATACGTCCATTGTTTGGTTACAATCATCCAGGCTGCTCGCAGGAGTAGTATTACTCTGGGAGCAGAAGCTGAGTGAGGCAGGTGTAATGTTTTACACACTGCATATTTGTCCTTTGCTTCTGGGACTGCCACCTCCCACTGTTGTGAGTGCGTGTGCTCTTGGTGGAAAGAAATATCTGGACACAACATAGTCCATGAGAAGTTATCTGTTACAGGGATCCCTAACAGAGGAGTGCTCAAAGCCAAGTGGCTTGGAAGGAAAGGACATATTCAACAGTGGGTTTTATCAGTAATTTGGTCTATGGTTTTTGATTTGTTGAAATAAAAATTTTCCCTCCTTGTAACAAGGCTGTATAAACTATCTCATGTAAAAAAGGATGGCAAAGGCTATTAACTCTACATGTAGGATTTCCATAATCTCCTCAGGCATTTGGAAACGTCACACTCAAAGGGGTCTGAAAAAACCCAAAACCTATCTCAGTTTTAAAAACACTGACCATGTTGGATTCTTCCTGCATGCATTGTTGTTCATCACTGAATGACCCTTTGACAATCACTTAACATGCGAGTGATGGATCCAAGCTTCCTGTCCTCTAACTTTTACAGCAAAGTAAGAATTTAATAAGACTATCTGCAGCCACTCCCATATTCCAATTTAGATTTATGGGAAAACACTTTTAATAAAATTTTATCTCCAGGCTACAAATCATGTGCTTATACCTCCAGAGACATGGGTTAGTACCACTAATCATGATCCCTTTTAATTTTGAAACTTTCCTGTAAGTTTAGGACATAGAGTGTCAAATGCTCATCTGCATTCAAGAAGCTGTTTTGATCTGGGATATAAGTTCCCAGTATAGACAAGTGTCTCTGAAAAAGAATTTCATCAAGCACTAGCCCAAGTCATTGTCTTGGGGCATTTGAAATATCCCATAAGGTTAAATTTAATGCTTCAGGCCATTTTAACCCTATATATGTGCAAATTTTAACTGTTCTCTCCTTAACAGCTAATTCACCCTCCCTACCTGTCCAGATGCTTGATGGTGATAAGGATCTGCAATCTTTTTAATTCCTAACCTTTTATAAAATCAATTGATTGTTCCTGCTGTGAAACTTGACCTTCTTCTGATTCAGAGTCTTGTATTCCATACCTAGGAATAATTTCTTTAAGGAGAGCTTTTATTACTCTTTCAGTGTCTGCTTTTCTTTTTGGGAATGCCTCTGACCATACTTATAATTGATCTCCTATAACTAGCAAATATTTATATCCACATATTGTGGACACAACAGCATTGTTTGCAGGAAATCTTCAGCATGGGAAAAAGAGGCTGATTTCCACAGACTTTATATTTGAGAATTTCTTACAGATAGATCAGGCATTAATAATTATTTTAGTGGCTGCACAGACACTCAGTGCCACCCACACTTGTAGCACTTGGATAGCTACTGCTTCCAGTCCTCCATGAGCTTTACCATGGAACCACTTGGTTACCATAATTTTTTCAGTAAGACAGATTTTCCCTCCCATTTTCCCTATAGTCTTCATCTTCTAGTGTTTCTCATTTTCTCCAATGTTCTTTGCTTGTCATGATTGATCAATATAATTTATAGTTTTGTTGGATGGTCAACATTGGACCTCAAGCTCTTGCCTAAAGCAATTGCTGTGATCTTTACCACAAGCTGGCAAGACACAGATTTTGCTGCTGTATCAACTAAGGCATTCCCTTTCCTAATAACAGCACCCCTTGTATGGACTGGACAGTAAACCTTCAGCAACTTCTTTGAGGAGTTGCAAACTGTTTCATCATTTCTCAGTGAATTGCTGGGAGCTCCTTATCTCAAAGGAATGACTGGATTGAGTCTTAGTACCGAATCTACGTTGAGAAATTCCTCAAAGTTTACAAGGATTTTGGCACTGGGCACTGTAACACCCACCAATTAATTGGTAGGTATTACTGTATCCAGTATATCTGAGCTCTCAAAAGAGAGACCTCTTCTGTGACAAATACCTGCAGTCTCCATACCTAGACTTAAGTCCATTTTTTGTGGCTATAGAGTTAGACAAATGCATTTCTAATCTGTTACTTGTTTGAGCCATCTAAATAGTTTACCAGCTGTAAGTGCTGACATTTCCTTAGGGGATAATTATATAAGAATTAGTGCTTTCAGTATTCATCCAACTTTACTGTCCACCACCAGTCTGCATCTCTATTAGAGCACATTTTTCATCTCTTGCCTCCTTTTAGTTTACATTTAAGTGCCTTGGCTTGTATTTCTGTTTGTTTCTTTGTTATCTTCTCAGTTGGCACTACCAACTCTTTTCAATTTATGACAAGCTGTGAATGTCATTAACACTATATCCCACTTCCACAGCAATAATGATGATGATATGCAAATGACTAATTCTATCCTACTGAAGTAAATAAATCTTAACTCTCATTTACATAACTTGGAAGAAAGCCCCAGAAGAACACTTGTTAAGTTTTCCCACTTGATACAGGTACTTGAACCCACTGTTTCTTTTTCAGACAGTTCTAATAGAGATCATCATTCTCAAATAACTTATGTTAAAGCTTAAGATGATCCCTCTACTCTCCCAAATGGGTTCATTAAAAGATTCAAACAAAACGGAAACACATTTCTTCTAGATAGTCAAATACTGTGCTGATAGTTATGGAAGTTCAATTTACAAATGCGAGTGTTTACTGTACATGTGCACATCAGTGGTGTTAGATGTTAAGGACATTTCAACTCCATCAACATAACTTTAAAGATAGGTTTTATTATGTCTGCTGTGGAAATTTCTGCATTCTGTTGTTTGTTCACGAAATACTACAGTTTGGTGTGTTTGGCTGGGGGTTTGTTCTGCTTTTTGCAGGATTTCTTTAAACCAAAGTCCATTCTTTATAAGTCTATTGCCATTACTTGACAGAAAAACAAAAGCTTTACTGTAGCACATAGAAACTACTGTTTATGTATCAAACATCATGCAATGTCGCAGACATCTTTTATGAAAAATCCTTTCCTTAGGATTTTTCCTCCTGAGAAGCTGAGAGGCCTCAGGAACAAAATGTAAACATTGATTATCTGCTGCTGTGGAATGCAACAGGCGGATCTGTGATTGGCCCATTTTGGTTGTTTCTAACTAATGGCCAATCACAGCCCAGCTGGCTCAGACTCTCTGTTAATGATAACAAACCTTTGTTATCATTCCTTCTTATTCTATTCTTAGCTAGCCTTCCAAAGAAATCCTTTCTTCTATTCTTTTAGTATAGTTTTAATGTAATATATATCATAAAATAATAAATCAAGCCTTCTGAAACATGGAGTCAAATCCTCCTCTTATCCCTCATCCTAAGACCCCTGTGAATGCCGTCACGATGCAAGACTGGGAAAATTCATCCATGCTTATGTCATTGTGGGATTTTTCCACCATAATTTACAGACAAGAAACACCTTAACCTAAGCAGCTCCAGCTTTGACAGGTTGCCAAATCTCAGGCAAGTCACAGCTTCTGATGCCCAGCTTGACCATGACCGGTCAGGAGTCATCGGCCTGACAGCACCTGAACTCGCACCTGGGGATCTGTGGTGCAATCCTACCTGGTTTATAGCCAGGGAAGAGGAACAGGACTATCATGGGCATGACTCACACCCTTTCAGATGAAGGTACTGAAGGAGGCTGAGATGAGCCTCCCCTTGAGGGCCTGTTCACTGACCACAACAGGGACCCGTCATAGCTCACGCAGGCTGAAACATCCTTCATATTTTACAGTCAGAGAGGTCAGAGCAAATCTTTCCCTCCACCTTCCTAGAACTTAAATTGCTAGAAGGAGCTATGACTTAATCTGAGACTTGGCAGCACAGCACTGGAGCTCCAGCCTCTTTTTCTAACCTTAATTCAACTGCCTATCTCTATCTGCCAGACCTCACTGTGATGCAGATGTGAATTAATTGTTTCACTTAGCTTACCTGATCTGAAATCAGGGCAAATTGCTCAGAATTTCCCTAGCTTTCCCAACACAATTAAAGATATAGAGTAGAATTTTTACAATTGGAACACATTGTATATTTACCACTGGTGGAAAAATGTGTTATGCTACTGCACTTGCAGATGCCACAACATGAAAACTGTCCATAATTTTTACCTCTCTGAAAATGACTGCTTTGTCAAAAACATGAGAGAGGAAAAACACGTGTATGTAGTTTTGTATACACTCAATATTTTAATTAGCCTGGTAGACAAGAAAGTGTATATTCAATGAATTCAGACATTTAAGTACATTTTGGAGTAATAAGTGTTTGCCATCTATAGTTCTCCAACAGAACATTTTACCAAAATATATTTTTATTATTTGAATTTTTATGTTCTATTTCTACTTGCACATAATTTTATTCAGACCTTTTTTTTTAAATCACACTTTGCCTTTTAGAATAAAAAACACACCTTAGGTCTCTAGATAACAGAGAAAGGAAAGGGAAAAAATGGGTTGTTTTGCTTTCTTAGCTTATGCAACCCAAACATACTATATCTTGTTTGGTACTGCTCCCCCTCCACCACCCCTGCCCAACCTTCATCTTTTTAAGAACTAGATTAATACTCATTTTTGAGCACAAGTCCTGCATACTATCTATTCTAAATTAGAGTATCTATTGATGAATTCCCCCCATGCAATGTTTTTAATTTTCAGATTCTGATTTATCATAAGCTTTAGATGTTTCAGTCAGTCAAAGTTTCTCGTGGTACCTTCAAGAGATCTGCAGTTCATTACGATAAATTGCACAGATTTTGTACCATGGGTTTGTGTTTGTTCTGCCACTGTCACAGAGCAGGACCCAGGATAAGCAGACAATTGTCCAGAATGGGGAAGAAACCTAGGAGCTTGCTCCTGTAAAGGCTGTACAGTCAGAACTGCTCATTTCTCTTTCCCTAAAGTCACTTTACCCATTTCAAATTTCACTCATCCCTCTTCCCCTTTTCCCCCTTGTACAGTGACATCTCCACTAACTCCTTTCTCCTTTATTTTCAATGCACAGCCTCCAGAGTTACAGCTGCCCATGTCTCACAGCTCCCTCCTAGATATCTGTCTCTTCTTCCTTGTGCCCCAAAGATCCTGCTCCACCTCCTCCCTGTTCCCAGAATTTATTTTCTTGTTTTTACAAAATTGAGTTTTGTCCTATCCTTGAGACATCTCAGCATTGACTGTACTGCCAAGAAGTAATTAGTCAACAGCATCTGACACCGAGGTTAAGATAGCACCACCTGTCTTTAAATAAACGCAGTAATATTTGTTCAGGGCAGCGTCATAGAGGAGAGTGTCAGAAGCACTGTTTTCCAATAAATACATCCCTCTGTTACCTGTTGCAAAAAGCCCACATACCTATATTCCAAACTCAAGACAGCCCCAAACATTCCAGAATCATTCAGGTTTGATATTGGCTGTAGAGCCATCAAAGGCCTGAGACAGCAAACATTACATATCAGAGGTGATTATGTTTTAGCTACTTTAAAATTTCATTCTCTGTGGCCGTTCCCCACCCCCTAACCTACTCTGAATAAAGTCACTAGCAAGCCCAACACAGACAGTAGCTTGGAATTAAGAAAGGAAAGGAAGAAGGAAAATAATAAGGAAAGAAGCTGTGCTTCTGCAGCATCTGTGCTTAACACAATAGTATTGAAATATTCTGTGCATGCACCTCTGTGCAATAATCACTAGATAATCCCTGTTACCTTCCACAGAAATTGTGCTTCTGCAGAGCTGAAATCACTGTAACAGGAAGATGAAAATGAATCATTCAGAAAAAAAAAAAAAAAAGTTTATTCTACCCAGAAGGAAAGTAAACCTCTTCTTCCAGTGAATTTACTTTTTTTTTTTCTGAGAAAAAAAAAAGTTGCTTTCTTTGTCTTAGGTATATTTCTCCATTTCAGATTATAAACATAATCTACATAACAGACATAAGTGGATAACATATCCAGATTGTTACATGTTGTATTATCACCTTTATTGACTATGCATTGTCAATAGTAGCACTGTTAATTGTTGTTTTTCTGCTATTAAAAAAAAACAAAAAAAAACAAAAAACAAATTAAAAAAACTACAAGGACAAACTACTGTTGCCAAGAGTAGGTGTTCAGCTCCACTGACTCCAGGCAAGATGAACCTGCTGATGCCAGCAAGGACTGTGACCCCAAGTCACACTTCCCTCAGAAGAGTGAGGGTGCAGGATACAGGACATGCTGCAGATTTCTATTTCTGTAAAGGCTTTAGCACAATCTGCATGCAGGGTGTGAAATGCGGCAAAATTGTAGCATACTGAAAGGTTGACAATGTCCTTTTGCTAACCTACATCTTCAAAGCAATATTCTCTCATCAGCTTTTCCTTCTTCTGGCCCTCTGCTTGAAGTCTTTGTCCTCTTCGCCTCCTCTCTACTGTGCATTAGAATTGAGCACTGTAGCTAAGCAGTCTTCTCCAGAAGCCAACTGTACAGGCTAATTTTATATTCTTCTGAAAATCCACTCTCCAGTGAAGTGTGCTTTGAGGTAAATTTGAGGTCCTTTTATGTAGTTTTGCTCCTACAGGTCTTTTACTGTTTCCACCACTTCCTTCTCTACTCAATACTTTATTAGGCTGCTGGCAAGTGTGGAGGCTATTCCTGTTCCTTTAATTCTTTATTCTGGAAATAAAAAAAAATCCTGCCTTAGAACTGACAGTGGAAAGAGGCCTTGGAGCAGACAACAAGAAAATGTAACCAATCTAAATCCCAAACTATTAAAATTACAGTAATAAAACATCCCCCATGCAAGTACTGCACTAAAGCTGTTGCACTGTGGCTTCAAACATTTAAATTCCCCTCCAAGTTAGATACTTGTATTTAAGGCCTTATTCTAGAATTCTTGCTGAATTCATGCAGATGACCACAGATTTCATCCATGCATGTAAAGAGTTTTACAGAACTTCTGATACCCTTATCACAGATCATTGTAGTTCATTGTTTTTTGAGGAGAGCTGTTCTTCACTGCTGGACCTTTCTTTGAGCTTTATTCTATGTGTGGCTCAAGGGGAACAGTTTCTTACTTTCCCTTCCTTTTGTTTTTTTTTTTTTTTTCAATGACAACATTTCCCTTTTTTTCCCTTTTCTGGCAGAGGCACAGCTCCTCTTCATTTCCCCTCAGACCTCCACACTCCCCTCTACCAACTCTCAAATTCCCTGCCCAACAGGAACCTGCACTCTGGTGAAAAGCATCTGTGGATGACAGCTGAGTGCTGTGGGAATGCAGAACTGAGGATGAAGCATTGCAGGTGCCTGCCTTACACTGCACATCTATCCTTGTTAGCTGCTGCTTTCTTACCTCCACTACATAAAAGACCAGATCAGCAACAGAACACAGAAAGATGTTGCTTTTAAGGGATCACCTGCTGTCTCACCTACAGATATAGCTGCAGGTTTTCAGCAGACATGAGAATTCTGCAGCTTTCTTCACCTCTGTCTTTGCCTCCATGAAAAAGCAATGAGCCACACTAAAATGACAGAGTACCTAGATGCACTTCCCATCCCCCCTTAAGGAGCCTTAGAAAAAGATGCCAGGAACAGCTCAGATCCACACTGAATCCTCATGTGGCACCAAGGACAGAACACTTCAAAGCAGAAAACACTCAGAAGCACTGTGCTCCTATATAACCCTAGTGCCTTGCCTGAAAAGTCCCTAGTGTCAGAAATGTTCTTTGGCTTGGTACTGCTTCCAGCTTTAGATCCTAGGAGCAGAATAAGAAGCAAGTTGCTTCTGAAGAGAGCAGAAACCATGATGCTCACTCAGGGAGTAGTGAGGTATACTCATTTCTATTAACCCTGCTAGACATCCTGGTGTTTCCATCCAGAGGCAGGAAAGGATGCAATAGATTTCAAACCTATTTCAACTTTTATGTGCAATTTTTCAAGAAAAAAATAATTTAGGAAGGATTAGAACTTCAGGGTTTATACCACAAAGTGGCCTTTCCTCCCCTTGGCAACTCCAGTCACTGCACAGTCACCAGCACAAAGATGCACTGCAGCAGCCTGTGCTGAAACACAAAAGCTGGGCAGCCAGCACTACTTTTCCCAATAGGACAGTCACTGGAAATGAACTCTGAAAAGAGCTAACACAGGTACACAAAGAAGCTGGAGACTGATAATGAGCAGAGCAGTAGAGTGAGAGAACAAAAAGCCAGCTTCTCACCTCATCACCTTTCAGAGCACCACTCCAGCCACACGGCTTAAAGACAATCCAGCACTGAACTATGATTATGCCTGCACAACACAGAAACAGCTTTCAAGCCCTGCTTTAGAGCAGTAGCCCTACTTCTTTAGAGTAGTGCCCTTGAAAGGCTTGCACAGACTGTTGGAGGTTTTTTTTTTCCAACTAGATTTTTCAGAGGTTTATAAAACACCTGCTAAACCTTCAGTAAAATTGTCAGACAAGCAAGAAGAGACTTAAATCTCCTAGAATTAGCTGTCAAAGTTAATTGGATAGTTAGAAAAATGATTTACTTGAAGCAGGCTACTTAGGTTCCTCCTTGTCTTGTGCTGATTATCTTCCTTTTCTGCAGGGAGATCTAAGGGAAGCTCAGAACAACCTGGAACAGGCATCTCCATATTTTTCAGATATCTGGGCTATTTGCCTCAAAAAGTAAATTGTATTATCATATAACCATCAATATTTCAGACATATTTTGATTCCACTTGCATTACAAGATAGCTATGAAAGCCTGGCTGCCCTTCCAAACCAAACATGGCATACTAAATCTGGGAGTTCACCTTTCCTTATGTGATTTGATTTCCTTCAAAGAAACCTGGAGCTCTGTTGGATACTATAACAGAATCCAGAGATGGGGCAACTGGAAGAGTGGGATTGCATAAAACACCACACATCACACCTGACACTGGGCATGACTTCCCATCTTATTTTACACAGTTTACAAACATGGGAAAAGAACATGGGAAAACCTGTCCACCACTTCTCTTCCAGAATGTGGTAGGTCTGCTGCTGTGCAGAAAATGTGATCATGTTTTCACAGTTATGTTGCATCTAACAAAGAAAGTTTGCAAATGCTTGAAAGAAAAAACCAACCACAAAAACAAACAAACAAACAAAAATAAACCAACCCAAAAAAAAAATCCAAAAAACCCCCCAAAAAATCCAACCAGCCAACCAACAAAATCCACCCACCAACACACATGCACAAAACCCAAAGGAAAAACATCCTTGTTTCATGATTTCTAGTAAGCGTTGAAACTAAAAAAAAAGTCAGAAAGCTGATCATCAGTTTGTACTTTACAATATTTAGTAAAGCATAAACTTCAGGTCATAGCTGTCTCCTCCTTGACAGTGCTAAACAGGTACTCTTTCTACCATCTGTTCACCTCTTGTCAGAAAACTTAGAGAAGAGTACTTGATGCTTCCACCCTCCTGTCAAATTTGTTTGGAATTTGCTAGCTCAGTCAAAAGTATCTCAAGACTGGTTCACAGCAAGAAAGACAGACTGTTTGATTAGAGAATTATTTTTGCAAGAAAGCCAGGCTAAAAAATTAAAGCTGTTTAGGATGAGAGGAGCATAGTTGATGCTTGAAGCTTTAAGGCTGATGATGTTCAAAAGCTTGAGAGGCTCTTGTCCATCTGACAAGACTTTACACTTTGTTAATTCTTTTCACAGGAAGAGCTACTGTTCACAATTTATCTTGTTAGTATGTGTTCAGTATTTCAGATCACTACATTTAAAAGAAAAGAGACATCATAGAGATAAGAGGAGATTCTAGAAAGTGACAATACTCAGTATATACAAACCAAGTGTGGGCTTTGGGATTGAAATTTAAAAAATTTCTATTTAATTCTGTGCTAAATCTCTGGTATTTACACAATCTGTAATGGAATTATTGCTCCTCTGATATTTCTTAAAGCAAAAGTTTCTGCTATCATACAATCAACCCAGAAAACCCCTTTTCAAGGGGGGAAATTTCAGACAGATCCTGTGTGTAAACAAGGTTAAAAATCATGAAGTGCAAAAGTTCAAGAGTCTAAAAGTAAACCTGAACTCCCAATAAATTTGCATTTTTTAATTCTTGGGGATTTTATTTTACCATTATCTTTGAGGATTTAAACAGAAATAGAATATATATATATAAAGGTTTCAAAGTAGTAACCTTGAGTATTGTCAATAACCCTCTTCCAGTCAAGCATTCTTTTGATGCTCAAAGGTCTAAGAGCAGTCCCTTAAGTAAAGGCTGAAGGAGTTAAGACTTCCCTCCCTGGAGAAGAAAAAGCTGAGGCAGAAGAAAAACCTCATCACAGTATTTTAGTACTTAAAAGGCAGCTACAAAAAGGACAAAAAGCTTTCTCTTCACAGGTATCTACATGGGAAACCAAGGGACAAGAAATACAAGAGGAAGTTTCATTCAGAATAGGAAAGAAATTTATTTTTACAGAAAGAACACTCAGGCACTGGAATAACCTCCCCTGGGATACAGTAGAGTCTCATCATTGTATGTTTTTCAAGTTGTGACTGGACAAGGTGCTAGATAATCTAATCTAGGCTCCCTTTCCCACAGAAATTTGGTCCAGAGAATCTTTTGGAGCCCCTTCCCCTCTGAGATAATCTGGGATCCCAGTTAGTGAATGAAATTATTCCGATTGTTTCTTTAAATGTCAAGGCCCCTTAATAAGAGAGTCTTGGCTCTCCACCCAGTAAAAACAGTTCAGCTGAGTTTAGTTTAATATGGTATTTATTGGGCATTTTTATAGCACACCCACACCTGGGTGTAGGCACACACGCCCACAAGTGTGTTGCATAGCTACAGTCAGTACCAGTTTTACTTCCCAACACATACAACAAAAGGTTATTAATATTTAGCTTCATTCACTACTTCACCTTGACTAAGCAGGCATAATTCCCTTAAAACTCACTGAAAAAATGTAGAATTCAAAAGCTGTGGCACAGAGTCTGCAGAGTGCAGTTTCTTTGATTAGAGCACAACAGAGGATGGTTTGAAATTCCTATACAGAAACATTTTGTGTATTGTCAGAAACTCACGATGGCATTTCCCCAGCTGTGATCTTTATTTCAGCTAAGTTACAGATATACATTGCCTGCTCTTTCTCTAATGTTTAACCTGCCCTTTGTGGTCACAACTACACAGTAATTGCAGAAATTTCTTGCAGAAGGATGTTTAAAGGGGCAGATAGCAGAACTGCAGAAGAGAGGCACCACAGATATAGAACCACTAAAAATGGAAGCCAAAGGGAACAGTAGTGAACAAGGTGCTGCCAGGCAGGGTTCCATTATTAGAAAATATCAGCTTTCTTTTAAAAATAGCTTTCTTGCTGTCTTACTCACCCACCCCTCCCTTCTCCCTCCCTACTTCCAGCAGCTCTGGCTATGCAGTTTCTTCTTCTTCTGCATATAAGTAGCCTAAAGCAAACTAATTGTTGCAGTTTATACACATAAAGGGAGAAAGCGGAATATTTTTGGATTATCCAGGTTTTCATTGCAGACACTTACCCCCTTAAGCACTTTTCAAAAATCTCCTTACCATGCTGGACTTTTTAATGGTATCACCTCAAGCGCACCATTCAATTCTGTAGAATGAAACATTCTAAAGAATGCTTTTATTGCACTTTTTTTTTTAATCCAAAATTCTACTTCTGTAGAAGCCAAACAGCATTCTGCCACCAATTCTGGAGAAAACGTAACTCTCTAAGACACTTATGGAAGAACTGCAAGGTCTGTGCTCTCAAGGAGGGCAAAGAAAAAAAAACAAACAAACTGAAAACAGGCTACATTGCTTTTAAATTTATACATGAATATGAGATACTAGGTATTAGATCACAAAGACAGCTGTCTATTGCACCCAGATGTACAGGGTTTCAAACAAAACCATCTTAGAGGGGATTTTCTGACTTTTCTATGACATAAATATTTCTGTTCAGATCCACTGTCTAGATGATTAATTCATTACAACTCCAAAGAAGAGAATGAAGAATTGAGTTTCACGCTGGTTGTGGCTGGGATAGATTTAACTTTCATCATAGCATCTAGTAGGGGGCTGTGTTTTGGCTTTGTGCTGCAAAGTATTTTTTTTATTATTGCTAAACAGTACTTACTTACAAAGGCCTTTTCTGCTTCCCAGACTATTCTGCCAGTGAGGCAGCTGGGAGTGCACAAGGAACTGGGAGGACACACAGCTGGGACAGCTGACCCCAAGTGATCCAAGGTATATTCCATAATATATGGTGTCATGCTCAGCGTATAAAGCCGTGGAAAGAAGAACAATGAAGGTGGAACACTCAGAGTGATGGCATTTGTCTTCCCAAGTCACCATTACATGTGATGGAGCCCTGCTCTCCTGGGATGGCTGAACACCTGCCTGCCCACGGGAAGTAGTGAATGAATTCCTTGCTTTGGTTTGCTTTCATGTGCAGGTTTTGCATTTCCTATTAAACTGTCTGGATCTCAAAGTTTTCCCACTTTTACCCTCCCAATGCAGGAGGGTGAGAACGTGTCATGGTGGGGCTTGGTTGCCAGCTGGGGATAAATTAAAAGAGGTAGAAAGGAAAAATAACAAGAGTGAACAGAACACTGTTGAAACATTCCTTTGTCAAAATATTTTGCTATAAATACTAGGAAGTATGATGACAGTTTAACAGATAAACACACCAGCCAACAAGAGATGAAGTTTTGCACAGTTGGTAAAGGTAGATTGCAAACAGTTCCAATTATGTAGTGAAGTGTCCCTTGACCAAACCTTACATGGCTAAGGTGGCAGCAGAATTGTTCATATCAGGGATAGCTGTTGGCAGACTAAGGTGGGAACAAGAGATAATCAGTCATCCCTGATAGCCTTGGAACACCACTTCCATTAATCACAGTCTGAGTGGAATGGTGCCATTGTTACCAGACTTCTGAAAAACTGCAGTGGTTACCAACCAAGATCATGGCCTGAATGAAAACTGACTAGTGACTAAAGCCAATCACCTTGAACTCTATTAACAGCAGTCTTAGGTGATATCCTTCAAGCTCTCCTGGATGGCAGGAGGCTGTGCCAGCATTGCCCTTGGAGTGTGACACTTCTCAGAAGTCACCAGATCACAAATCTTCAATACTTTGAGGAAAATCTCCAAAAGTTGGCAATAAGACATGAGCCAAGACTCTCCACTCCTCCAGGCTCAATCCCTTGTCCAATGAGCAATGCAAAGGCATTCAATGTATTTCACTCAAGTCAAGGAGAATTTTTGACAGATACCTTCATACATTTATTTTTATATATATATATATATGTGTGTGTGTGAGTTTGAATTCATCCCTATACTCTCTTGGAAGAATAGTATGAATATTCCTGTTTCAAATCTACAGTGACTCAATTACAATATATCCTATTGAGTCACTTTCTAAACATTAAATTCATGATTAAGTGGTGGTTCAGTCCTTTAGACATAACTGTTGACCAGGTCTGGGACTAAGGCTGGATCCAACAAGAGTTCAGAAAGCAAGGGGTGGCGGGTGTGTCTATTCTGAACCTCAGGAATCAGTGGGAAGGTTTAATCCTTGGAATGCCTATTCTCCATGCAAATCATTGTAAAGTGAATTTGAGCCAATTTTCCTTTGCATGTTTCCTCTATGCAGTAACTCAAAACAGTGAGCATTGCTATAGAGCCTTATCACGCTTTCACAAATTGTACCAAAACCTGCCTTTGAAAATAATGTTGATGGTGATTCTTTATAGTGACCCAAACTACTCATTTGCAACACCCCCATCCCCTCCACAGAACTAAGAGCTTGCCTGGCAAGTACTCACCATCAAGTTGTACTGTCAATGCTCAGAAATTTGATTTTTCAACTAAACAGGAAACTGTTACACAGAGAAAGCATTCACCTACACCTCAAGCCCACCAACAAACCCCTCCAGCCTACTACTGCTCATGCAAAACCTTTTAAACTACTAAAGAAGACAAATTGGTTATATCACAATATAAGTCTTGGACTTAAAGGTACAGAGTACTTAAAAAAAAAGCCCTAAACCTTGCCTTCCACTTTTATCTCACGTTTATTTCATCTGTCACTGATAATCCTAGAGATCATATCACTTTATCCTCTTTTAAATCCTTCCTTAAGACCTACCTCTCCTGCAATACCTACAAATCTCTGCCAAATGGGACTGTTTTGACTAATAGCCACTTGTAACTACCTTCAGCAAATGCATCTTTCTAAACCTTCTCTCATTACCTACATTCTCCACTATCAATCTGCTTATCTAATTATTTATTGCCCATGAAATATCAAATTCAGATATTCATTAGTTTCTTTTCTAAATAGAGCTACTATAATAATTTATTATCTTACAATAACTAGCATTCAGAGGCCTGAAAGGGTGCATTGGAAAATGGAGGAAAATAAGGAGGCAGAATTACTGCTTAGAGCATTACGTAAGAAAAAAAAGTCTGATTTCACACTTTTAATGGAATGTACACTTACAGTTAATCAAGAACGCAAAAATAAATGAAGACAGAAGAGCATTATTGTTCTGGAGATTTTGGATGGTAGTTTTTCATTTTTATACTCTCTTTCTTTTTCCTGAAGGGTAGGCAGATAAAACAACGTGAGAAGAGCAGTACTCAATATGAAAAACTAAAACTGACAAGGGTTTCTCTCATAACTTTAAATAAGTCATGCAGAATAGCTTCTGCATCATAAAACATCGACACTTACAAGTCTAAACACAAATAAAAACATCCTACCATTTTTTCTTGCCTCATCCAGTCCAACAAAAGGCATGAGAGGCTACTCAGAGCAGCTGCATGCTACCACTTAAATCTTTCTCAAAGCTAAAAAAAATCTTCAAAACATTCATAAGTCTTAGAAGATTTTTGTAACAATCTTTTATTATAAAAAAAACCAAAACACAAAAGACCAAAATAAACACAACTTTATAAAAAGATTATTATCCTCAGATATGCTTATTCAAGCATGAGCAGCCCTTATCAATGCCGCACCTCAAGGTTTATTCACTACCATTTTTCCATTCACCCCCCCTCCTCCTCAGAAACTCCAACTTCTTTCCTTTAAAACAACAGCTCTCCAGTCACACACCAGGAATCCAACATACATTAGTGACTACTAAAGCCTTTATTATATCCTACTGGGAGAGCAACAGGTGCTAGGGCTGAACTTTCAGGTGGATCTAGTTGAGTTCATTTGAAAACGGTGCCTATGCTACAGGTGCTTTCCCCATGGAAGGCTGCAAATTCTGGCCTCCAAGAATTATTACTATGTACCAGTATCACTGGAGAACATTGAAAGTAAGAAGATTTGCGTGTGGTAGAGCAAGATGTACTGTGTGTTCAGAAACAGCTTCTGTCACAGGTGTGGAAATATTGGGCTCTATGGTTTTGTGTGGGGAACCTGCCCTTCCCTGGGCACATCCAGGTCACTTATTACAGATTAATGGATAGATGTGCCTGGATTTCCAGGGCCAGGAGTAGGTGCAGGGCTGGAGACACACCCATGAGGAGGACACCACACAAATTTCCAGCCAGCTCACTGGAGATGCGTAGGCAATGAGGAATTTCTCTTTTAGTTTCACCTGCACTGCTGGTCCCAGCTGCAGCCCTTGTAAAGGATTAACTCTTAGAATTATAGAATCAGAAAAGCATTTAGAAAAAAACCTTTATGATTGCTGAGTGATTAATGAAGTACTGCTGAGGCCAGCACTGAACCACATCCATCCCTCAGTGCAACATCTACATGTCTTTGAAATACATCCAAGAAGGGTGACTCTAGCACTCCCCTGGACATCCTCTTCCTATGTTTGACAACCCCTTCAGTTTCCTAATATAAAATCCAAACTTCCTATGGCACAACTTGAAGCCATTTCTTCTTGTCCTGTCATTTCTTAATTGGGAGAAGAGACCAATCCCCATGTCCTTTCAGGATAGAATCTCCTTTCAGGCGATTGTACAGAGTGACCAAGCCTCTCCTGAGCCTCCTTTCCTCCAGGCTGAGTCCCCCCAGCTGTCCCTCAGCTGCTCCTCATCAGACTTGTGCTCCAAACCCTTCCCCAGCTCCATTGCCCTTCTCTGGACATGTTCCAGCAGCTCTCAATGTCCTTCTTGCCCCAATGAGGGGCCCCAAACTGAGCACAGGGTCTGAGGTGTGGCCTTGCCAGTGCCCCCAGCACAGGGGCACAATCACATCCATGGTCTTGCTGGCCACAGTATTGCTGACACAGACCAGGTGCCATTGGCCTTCTTGGCCACCTGGACACATTCCCAGCTCATGTTCAGCCAATTTTCTTCTTCTGAACCATTCCTAATATGTAAAATATATTAATATTACTTATTTTCCTAATGTTTGCAAGACACCACCAAAGTGTTAGATATTTGATAGTGACAACAGAAACAGAAATAGATGTCTTCAAAAAATGAAACACAGGTAATGGATCAATTTTGTGAGCTTTCATACTTTTTCATTACTTAAATTGTTCAATGCTGTTGTTTGTCCCCCCTAAGCTACAGTTCTTTGAAATTTGAGTCACGAAGTGAGAGTAAAAAGAGGATGTAATTTCTGAACTCTCCAGGTACTGCTAAGATTTTGAGACTGAATTGAAAGCTAAAAAAAAAAAAAAAGTTAAATGTATCCAGACTATCAAAATAGAAATCCTCAAACTCTAGTTCTTGTGTATTTATTAGTTTAAGGTTGGTCTTGTTTTTTTTTTTTTTTTGGGGGGGGGTTTGTGATTTGGGTTGGGGATTTTTAAGTGTAGGAGTTTTAAAGTCGGTCTTTTTCCTTGGAGAGTGAGGCTAGGGAAAGGGGATTTTATGCTTTATAATAAGTCCACATTATCAACAACCTGAGAGCTGTATGAAGATTTAGAATTCCATGGAGGCAGAGAACAGTAAGAAGAGAAGTAATATGAAAGAGAGAATAAAGATTAGAGCAAATATTGTAAGGAATTGGCTGGTTCCTTTCTGTGTACTCTGCTAACATCCAGCTGGCAAAAAGCCTTATAGCACATGAATGGGAAATTCTGCCAGAGGAAGAACTTTGCAACCTGAGTAAAAGAAGCCAGAGGCTGTATTAAATACAATAGCAAGGCAGCAGACTTGAAAACTGTTCATAAAAAGAAATTTTAATCCTCTATATAGGGACATATTAAATCAGTTCAACAACAATTTTTGGTTGAAAATGCAGTTCCAGCAATATTAAAATGTTTCACTTTGTTCCTGCGTGACTTGAATCTACTCAGGTGAATACAGGATGCTATTAACTTAAATTAAAATTCCATCTTAGAGATAACTTTCTGAGTCTAAATACTTCTGAATATTTCACGCCACACAATAGTGAGGTTGTGATTTTCATCATAATTTAGTACAAAAGTAAAGTTAGAAATGTTGGAATTATCTCCAGGTACCCACCATGTAACTAAAGAGGCCAGAGCACTGCAGATAAAGGGAAACATCAGAGTGTGTTTTCTGTCCCAGCCAACTTCCCACTTTCTCCCTCCTCTCTCCCCTTCCCTCCTTCTGACCCCCCCAGTCCCTGGCCCTAATCTGTGTCTGTGTGGTGTGGGTTGAGGTCAAGGTGTGATGCTCCAGCTCAGGGGCCAGGGACCTGCAGGATGGTCAGGAACACAGAACAAATGCTCACATGGGGTTCTTGACAGGCTGGAAATTGTTATCCCAAATGTAAGACACACGGAAGACCTATCTGCTGCAGAGAGGATGGAAGGTGAACCAGCATGTTTCTCTTCCCTATGAAATTGCTCAACTCTTTTGTGTGAAATTTTCTGATACACCTGCGTGAGCATGAGATCCAGTAAGAGAAAAGGTATGTGCCTGAGTAGGTTTGCCAAAATTACAAGCAACTGAAAAAGTGATATTTTAATGGAAATTAACAAATATTAACAAATATGTAGCAATGATATTAAATATCTGCATTCATTTGCAAGCACCAAGATTTTTTTTTCCTAAAAGGGCCAATTTCAAATGCTGAGTAGAATTTTTTTAAAGGTAAATAGGAGCTTGCAAGAAATATAATTTGTAAGAGGCAATTGAATTTTGTTTCAGAAGTGGGGGAGAGCATTGGAATGAAGTTGTTCTAGACAATAAGGTTGTTTTTGATAATGATTAATTGATTTCTAGAGACTGTGTTAATAATGAATTCAATTGAGAACTTAGCCACAAGTGGAGTTATATAGGTTGGGTGTAAAAATGTCTCTACCTTTCCTTCCAGCTACAATTAGTGAAAAACTTCCATGCTCATGGCTTAATTTCTATGGATCTTTGAAAATTTCTTCTTCCTTACTGAATTTCTAATACTTTTCAGATTCAACATCTAATTTATTGCTAGGATTCAGGAGACCTGATTTTGTCTAGTGTCTTTTTCTGTTTTAACACGATTTATGACAGTAGGGGCTGTTCTGGCAGCAGGCAATGTTTTCCAAGTTATGGGCTATGACCTGCAGGCAATGGATGCAGCAATAATCTGGTGAAGTAAAAGTTAGCTTCCCAGTGATGTGTTTTGTATCAAAAGATGAAAAGCCTCATGTAACTGATTCACAAAGGAGAAATCACTAGACAGAAGTTAATCATAACCTGTGAAGTTTAATATAATAGGGACAGTACCTAATATGACAAGTGCTGGCATGCTATTTTTTACATATGGTAAATGTGAGGGAATGAGACAATGAAACAATTTGCTTTAAAAGGCTGACAACTCTGTAACCTTCAGCCCAAGGACTGAGTTGCCTGTTATTCAGGGTTTGATTTGTTGCAGCACAACTCTGTGACCTTGGTGCAGTTTTACTAAGAAACTGTTGATGGAAGGGAGGTATGTCAGAGCCAAACAACAAAACGCAAGTTAAAAGCTAGACAGACAATTGAGAAAACAATAAAAAAGTTAGTTAGTTGAGAAAACAATAGTTTCTTTCAATGGCTTGAAAGAAAAAAAACACTGACATGAGACCACCTATAAATTGTAGGGACAATAAATGCATGCAACTAATGTGTAGAAGCACCAAGAGCCAACTCTTTTCAAGGGACAATGGAAGCTTACCCTTGCCCACTTGACCAAAATCAGTCTGGGCAGCAGAGGCTCACCAGATGCCTCACTGCTGGTGGTGAGCCCATTAAAGCTTAACTTGATACACAGACACAAACAGTTTGGGTTATTAATAGTAAAATCATGTCTTGTACTCTAAATTGTGTATATCTATCTATCTATCTATCTATCTATCTCTGTATCTATCTATATCTATCTATCTATCTACTCTTTTGAAGTGTTTTTGTATAAGGTAATTTTTTGTCCATATATTAAAAGTAACCCTAAGAAAGAGAATTTAAGCTGAATCATTGAATGATGACAAACTAGTCAAAGCTGTTGGGTAAGTGCCATAAATGTATGTCTCAAAATTACAGGTGTAATACATGTAGCGTGCTTCATTGTTCAATTGCTCTATTACAAGTTATTAGATTGAAGAAAAAAGGTGTAAGATCATAGAATCAGAGAATGCCCTGGGTTGGAAGGGACCTTAAAGATTATTTAGTTCCAATTCCCCTGCCATGGGCAGGTGCACCTCACACCAGACCAGGTTGCTCAGAGCCCCGTCCAGCCTGGCCTTGAACACTTCCAGGATGGGGCAGCCACAACTTCTGTGGGCAACCTGTGCCAGGCCCTTACCACCCCCACAGTAAAGAATTTATTCCTAATATCAGATCTAAGCCCCTCTCACTTTGAAGACATAATACTTTTCAGATTCAACATCTAATTTATTGCTAGGATTCAGGAGACCTGATTTTGTCTAGTGTCTTTTTCTGTTTTAACACGATTTATGACAGTAGGGGCTGTTCTGGCAGCAGGCAATGTTTTCCAAGTTATGGGCTATGACCTGCAGGCAGTGGATGCAGCAATAATCTGGTGAAGTAAAAGTTAGCTTCCCAGTGATGTGTTTTGTATCAAAAGAGAAAAGCCTCATGTAACTGATTCACAAAGGAGAAATCACTAGACAGAAGTTAATCATAACCTGTGAAGTTTAATATAATAGGGACAGTACATAATATGACAAGTGCTGGCATGCTATTTTTTACATATGGTAAATGTGAGGGAATGAGACAATGAAACAATTTGCTTTAAAAGGCTGACAACTCTGTAACCTTCAGCCCAAGGACTGAGTTGCCTGTTATTCAGGGTTTGATTTGTTGCAGCACAACTCTGTGACCTTGGTGCAGTTTTACTAAGAAACTGTTGATGGAAGGGAGGTATGTCAGAGCCAAACAACAAAACGCAAGTTAAAAGCTAGACAGACAATTGAGAAAACAATAAAAAAGTTAGTTAGTTGAGAAAACAATAGTTTCTTTCAATGGCTTGAAAGAAAAAAAACACTGACATGAGACCACCTATAAAATTGTAGGGACAATAAATGCATGCAACTAATGTGTAGAAGCACCAAGAGCCAACTCTTTTCAAGGGACAATGGAAGCTTACCCTGCCCACTTGACCAAAATCAGTCTGGGCAGCAGAGGCTCACCAGATGCCTCACTGCTGGTGGTGAGCCCATTAAAGCTTTAACTTGATACACAGACACAAACAGTTTGGGTTATTAATAGTAAAATCATGTCTTGTACTCTAAATTGTGTATATCTATCTATCTATCTATCTATCTATCTCTGTATCTATCTATATCTATCTATCTATCTACTTTTTGAAGTGTTTTTGTATAAGGTAATTTTTGTCCATATATTAAAAGTAACCCTAAGAAAGAGAATTTAAGCTGAATCACTGAATGATGACAAACTAGTCAAAGCTGTTGGGTAAGTGCCATAAATGTATGTCTCAAAATTACAGGTGTAATACATGTAGCGTGCTTCATTGTTCAATTGCTCTATTACAAGTTATTAGATTGAAGAAAAAAGGTGTAAGATCATAGAATCAGAGAATGCCCTGGGTTGGAAGGGACCTTAAAGATTATTTAGTTCCAATTCCCCTGCCATGGGCAGGTGCACCTCACACCAGACCAGGTTGCTCAGAGCCCCGTCCAGCCTGGCCTTGAACACTTCCAGGATGGGGCAGCCACAACTTCTGTGGGCAACCTGTGCCAGGCCCTTACCACCCCCACAGTAAAGAATTTATTCCTAATATCAGATCTAAGCCCCCTCTCACTTTGAAGACATCTCCCCTTTGTCCTGTCACTGCATGCTCTTGTAGAAAGCATAAGAATGAGAAGAATCCCAGTCCCTCTCCACCTTTCTTGCAGGGTCCCATGTAAGGAATTGCTTGATGGTATTAGCTATTAACTCAGTATTAGACGCTACCATCCCACTGAATTTATGCAAGCATAAATTCTCCTTTCAGCATGGGAAAAGTAAAGTTTAGGAGGAGGGAAGAAGAGCTTCTGACTGTGGGTATAGATTAGCAGTTCGACAGACTGCCAAGGCATGTTTGAGAGCTGTCAGCAGTGGTTTGCTCAGTGCTAGACGAGACAGCACACATCCAGGATGTGTGTAAGCCACCAAATCCACCAGCCACCTCTGCTGTGCTGAGCTGAGCTAGGTGACTCACTACAATGGCTTTATAACTGAAATAATTCTTCTTTAAAGAGTAAAATTAATGAAAAACCTCAAACCTCAGAACCATGTCTGTGTGTTTGTGTGTGAAATCAAAACTGGTCCATAATCAGTCTTTTTTCCAGTAGGAAAGTAGTTGTATGTATGTGATGAAAGACTGAAATGGCAAATAAAAAATCCTGCAGGAAATTAATGTAAGTTCAGTTTTCTCAAAGGAATTTATTTGGGATTTTTTATTGCTGTTATTTGCTTGATTTCTTTTTCTGTTCTCCATTTAATACATATTATTTAGACAAGTAATTAGCTGGAGTTTGGCTTAAACAATAACCTGTTTATCAAAACATTGCAGCATAAAAGAAAGCTATAAGACAAAGACTAATGGAATGGAGAGAGAGTGAGAAATAATGTAATGTACAGGAAATATCTTTAGGGAAGTTAAATATAATCCTAATTACTGAAATACATTGATATTGCAGCCATATAAAAGAAGTGATCTCCATCCTGTTCTTCTAGATCAGTTCTTAAAGCACTAAAAGCAAAACAGAATTTGTTATTTTCCTCTTTTTTTTTTTTTTTTTTTTTTTTCTGGGAAGCCTCTTTATTGACAAAGTCAAAAGCTAAATATAGAAGTTTAATGAAAATTGCAGGAAAAACATCAGTATTAAAAATCAAGTTTATATTTCATCTTCCCTCTGGAAAATGTGAGCTTCAGTCCCAAGGACACTCTGTTGAATTCTAATATGAGAATCAACAAGCTCCTCTTTACCCCAAGTACCGCGTGAAGTTTTGGGTGCCACAATATAAGAAAGGTATTAAACTATTGGAGAGGGTTGAAAGGAGGAAAACAAAGACGATGAAGGGCCTTGAGGGGCCGTACAAGGAGGAGCTGTGAGGTCTCTTCAGCCTGCAGGAGCCTGAGGGGAGACCTCACTGCAGTCACAGCTTCCTTGGGAGGGGCAGAGGAGGGGCAGGCACTGATCTCTGTTCCATGGTGACAGTGACAGGACCCAGGGAATGGCCTGAAGCTGAGCCAGGGGAGGATTGGGTTGGATATCAGGAAAAGGTTTTCACCCAGAGGGTGGTTCAGCCCTGGAACAGGCTCCCCAGGGGTGTGTTCACAGCACCAAGGCTGACAGAGCTAAAGGAGAATTTGGACGATGCTCTCTGGCGCGTCGTGGAATTGTTGGGGTGTGGTCCCCTGCACAGGGACAGGAGTTGGACTCGATGATCTTTGTGGGGGGCTTCCAACTCAGAATTTTCTATAACTCTACATGACTTAGTTAAACATGTCAGGAAAACTATCTAATATATTTTCTTAAAGGCATTTTTTTACTGCATTGTGAATTCCATGATTGCCACAATCCCAGAAGTGAGGAAGGGTGGGAAAGAGTTTAGCATCGCTTTTACTGTTTACTTTTACCAGAAGATGAAGGAAGAAATAAATTGTTATTTAAATATTGAAAATTCTCATATGGCCTTATCTTTTATCATTCATAATCACTGCAATTTTCAGAGCACCCTCTCCTTTTCTTCAGTTCTTCCAGAGAAACCCTAGGAGCTATTTATCAACCAGGTTGTTTTCAAAACAGAAACAGAAAGTTTTAGAAAAAACTTTCAATAGCAGAAACAGTAATATATGCTAATATGTGCTAATTCACATCTTTATACATACAGAGAAAATCCCAGCTGAAGAAATTTAGCAATTTTTCAGTTAAAATTTGAATGTTGCTCATTGTTTATGTTTAAGCAAGAATTTTCTTGATATTTCTTGCCTTTCAATGATTTGATTGCCATATGCACATTTTGCTGTTAAATTTATTTTAAAATTCAAGTTTTAATCCAGAACCTGAACACAATTGATGGCCTTAAAGAGTAGGAAAGAAAAAAAATATCAAGAAGTTTAACTACTGATTGATTTACTTTATTTTTTATGCTTGGCCTAAGCTACATGGGATTTCACAAACCAGAAATGTTAGCTGTGTACCAACAACTTGTTTTTCCCCTTTCTCTCTGAGAGAACTTCTGTACTACTATTCAAATGCTCTCAAAAGGAAAAATTTAATGTAAGAATTCTTAATAACATTAGAAATCAGGAGTATCAATAAAAATTATTACTTTAAGTTTCTCCTTTCCCAGATAATTTCGTGTTTTAATCTCGGTAATAAAAACAGGTGAAACTTTTCTAATGTTGTTTGCAACTGGTTTAAATTTTGTTCCAATTTTTTACCCCATTTACTCAGTTTTCTACAACCACTTTTGGAAAGCAGATGAGAAATGTTTTTCTTAATCTTAGTTTCTGATTACCTTTACAAAAACTAAATTGCAGATTCATAAGCATGACACTTCTAGACTCCTAAGACTATTTAATTTCTGTTGTTCTTATCCTTGCAGGCTGCTGAATTCTTTGATTAGCACTTACCTGGATTCTTGGTAATTTTGAACATGGCCACAGTGTAATACATTATGAGAAATGTGAAAAGCACAGTTTTCTTTAGTTGCTATGCCACTCAGACCATCTTCTACCATAAGGGCATTTGATTACAAGTATACTGAATTAATGTGAAATACAATATTATTGCAGAGAATTTTTTTCTAACTGGAGTATTACTCCAGCAGATTTTTAGATTAAACCTGAGAATAAATTTGGACACATTTTACTGTCTGTAAACTGGACAGGACTGTGCCCAGAAAGGGTAAAGGCATGATGATTTATGTACCTGAACAAGATTTAAGATGTACATTTATGCAATGCTACTCTTCATAGACATACGACTGTGTTACTCTCAAATTTTCAGGATCTAGTTTTGAGATCTGCAAATTCCACACAAGACAAAATTCAGCTGCGGATGAATTTTACGCTGCAGAATTTTGGTAGGCTTGCCAGAATAAGCTAAGATTAGTATTTGACTTGGGTTTTTAAATGCTGTAATACAAATTAAACATCTCTCTCCTCAACATGTTGGTCCAGATGTTATGTCCAGCTCAGGGAGACTCTCAGACATCAGTTGCTCAAAAGCCAGAAGAAGTATTTATCTCTTTGCCTAGTTTATTATGGAACACTGCCTAAAAATCCACTGCCAGCCCTTGGCTCAGACATGTTTTTGGCATATCTCAGTTGTATATCTCACTTTCTAGAAGGACTATTGTACCCTTAACTAATTAGAAATTCTAAAACCTCTCAGCTTTTCAACCATGCTGCCACCACTGACCCTACAGAAGGACACAAGCTCTTGTGGAAACTTGCAGTCCTTTGCAAAGCCTAAAATAAAAGTAAGTTGTACATATTTCAGGAACATGCATACATGTCTTTAGAAGCACGTGATATTGCCTAATGCATGAAAGTCACGTATATTTCATGCACAGAAGAGTGAGTTGATACTGTGTTTTGTAATGGCATTTTAATTGATTTTTACTACCAGGTGGCTCCTTGTAGATCTGCAGAGCAGTGGCATGGTAGCATGGCAAAAGGCTGGAATGTATACTAAAGCTGTTTTGGTGCCTATTTTATTCAGCTGGCAAATTTAATTTCTTCTTCCTTGGATGGTGGATTTAAAATGCAACATAAGTTCAGTCATCTTCATCAAATCCAACTACGCTGAGAGTGAGACTTATTAGACATTTCATGTAATATATGCTGTCTTAGGTCGGTTATGTAATTTATCTTCACTTGTGAGCAGACCTCAGAATTCACTTGTGGTAATGTCATTGATGATTTATTAGTCTTCTCACTTGTGAAGATAAATGTCATATCAGACCTCAGTCATCATCCCTTCCTTCTACATATAAATCCAGATTTAGAAAAGAGAGTGAGAAAGAGAATAAGGGAATTTTCCCAAATGGTTTGTGGGTAAGCAATGTCAAGCTTTCTGTGGTAGATATTGGACATTTACTTTAATAAATCTTGTTGTTTGAACATTTATTCTTTGACATATCCCTTCAGGTAGATGCCACTGAAACATTCAGGTGCTTCCCTTCATGCTGCATGGAGTTTTTTTTCCTAGGAATGCCAGCAGTGATTGGTAAGAACCCTTTTAAAAGCTTTACCAGAGGAAATGGCTGGCAGACAGAGAGGTACATTTGTCAGATCCACAGAAGGGCAAAGTCCCCATTTAGAAATGAAACCTGAATACCACTTACGTGTATCTCTGGTCCAATTTTATGGACTTTCATATATCACTCATAGCTCAAAGAAAGTACTGTGAGCAAAGTAGAATAAAACAGGACTGAAAACTGAGCGCTATTCTGGCTCATTTCTAAACTTCCACGGACACTGTTACAAAGGATCACAAATCAGGTAAATCTGATTTTATATTTTGAATCTTAAGGCTTGGGATCATTCCTTTAATGTGCAGGATATAATATCCAGATTAACCTAAGCAGTTGTGTGACAGGTTGAGTTAGACTTATTACAGATATGCCACTTGCCGTGATGCAGATCTATAGGAAAGGGATAAAAATTGTGCCATCGTAATTTAAGTCTTCATGAATTACTTTTAACAGCTGAAGATGTTTAGATCATCAGAGCATCTGCTTTGTGGAGTGACTTTCTGATGGAAAAAACCCTCAAGCAGCAAATAGTCTCCTTGAGTGTGCAGTCTTTCTTCATGATGGTGAAAGGCACTTAGGGTTGGTCCACTTAACTTGTCCTGGTGAGAACACATCATGAAATCTGAGCCCAGAAAGCAGCTTGATTTCTGTGCAGAAACAAATAAATTGCCTTCTAGGAAAAGCTGGTTATGTTGAAAGCCATCATGCAACATCATGACATCTAAGCTCATCAAGGACACTCACACCTCCAACCTAGATGTCTCCTATAAGCACAATGGTTCTTAAGGCTTTAGTTTTCCTACATTCATTCCTCCTGCAGGTCCCAAATTCAATTAAATCCTGGCCATGCTTCTCTGCCCTTAGATTTTTTTCAGAGAGAAAAAGGACAAAAAAAAGAGGCTTTTTTGAATCTGTTTCTTATGAAATTGACAAGGGATATTTTAAAAATATATGCTTGTGTGCTTGCATAAATACAGAAATAAATATATAAATATATATATATACATGCAGACATAGATATAAACGCACACCATGACAACACAAAACATATTGAAACACCCATCCTACATGTTGCACTCATATCTTTCTGGAACTAGTAGATATCATCCCAAAAGGAAAAGTACGTTTTCTAGTTGAGTTTCAGTTAAAAATAAACATTTCTAAAGAAAAAGAAGCCAAGACACGAATATAAATGCCTTGTGCCATATGTCTGTCTCAGTGTTAATAGGATTTATGGGGTTTTGGACCATAGTACAAGCTCTTCACAAACTTTTCCTGTCAGAGAAATATGTATGAGTTGTATTTCTCCATTTAATGTCACTGGGTCAAAAGGATGAGAAGCATGGGGTGAGGATGACTTTTATGTGGAGTACACAAGATCTGCCCAGAGTTATCAAGCTGAGCTTCATAAAACACACAGTTCTCATTTCTCATTGTTCCTTTAGAGGAGTTTATGGCTATCTGCCATAGCTCCCCTCAGATGTAGGTGTTTACTGCAGAAAAACCTGACATGAGAGAGAGATGATGTGTTAAACCAGGAGCCAGGAGTATCTGTGCCTAGAGACTGATTTTTTGCAAACACAGATGTGTAGGGCGTGTGGCAGGGTACCCTGGTGAGAAAGACTCAGTGGAAACCTCTAAAACTGGTAGAAGTGGTACAGGAGCTGTTAAAATGGGCTTGGTTCTGAATCTGTACAGAAATTTTTCACTGAGGGGCAAGCCAGCTGGCCCATCACTGTTAGCCACATCCTGAGAATGAAGGTGAAATGGAAATGTGTTAAACCAATGCCTGTATTTTACAGACAAACAAAGAACCAAACAAACCCAGGGATAGTCACCTAACACAATTTCAGCTTATTTTGGCATAAAAAAGCTCTACTTGCAAAAATAAGATTTAATTTTAGATTTGTGGATTTGCCAAATAATATCTGCAGGAGGAAAGAAATGCTGCTAGAAACAAGGCACAGGATTTGGCTTGCTTTGGGTACAGTCCAGAGATTTCTGTTTCACAAACAGCTGATGATGTCTCAGCTCATCACAAGCTCAGGAGAGATACACTATTTATATTTGTGCAGTATAGAGTTTGCTTCAACAGCAACTATGCAGTAGAGCTATGCAATTCCTCAGAAATTGAATGGTACTGTTTTTCTGGGAGTTTAGAAGGACATCTGAGCACCTGTTTTACAGATAGCATCCCTGTGGTTCAATCCTGCTATTAGCAAATCAGAAATCTGCCCTGTGCTTCAGTGAAGCAAAGCTGAAACACTGACAGAAAAGCATAGTGGGTTATTCAAAATATTAGTTCAGCACTCTGCTTCTGCCTTACACCATTGTGCTCTTTATTCAAGTATGTTCAAAATGGTGCAAAAAAAACCCAAAACAGAATGAAAACATATGTTCAGATTGAGAACCTCATTCCTTTTTATCCTCAGTCTTTTAGACCTTCCTGAGAGCAGCTTCAAAATGTTTGATGTCCAAATCTTATCTCTCTCCATAATGCTGACATTGAATTAAATCCCCCCAGAAACACAGCACCGATTAGGATTAAAAATTAGTCCTTGTTACAGCACAGGCCAAGTCAAGTCCCAGTAGTTTGAGTGTATAACTGATTTTTTAAGCTTATGTGGATTTTATGTTATGTAGTAATGTTTAAATTACTATGTATATTTATATATAATGCCATTGTTTTTCTAAAATAATTCACATAATATTTTATGACAAAAAACTAATTTCAGTGCAGAAGGAAAATTTGCATTCATCCTTTAGTTTTTGCAACAGTAAAAAAAAAAAGTCATTGCTTTTTTCTTTGATATGATGCAATTCATAACACCTATAGCCTCTAATGGGCCACAATGTACATCAGAATTCCTTTCATGTTGCTTAAATATATTCAGGGTCTGCACAGTAGAAGTTAATCTGGACTGAATATTTTAGTTAACATGCAGGTGGATAGGCACTGTATATATTAATACCAGGGAGATCATCCAGCACTTCGTGTTAGTGCTGTGTATTTGCTATTCAGGACATACAAACAAACAAATAAACTTGTAGAAGAAAACAAACCTCTCTTCCAAGCTTTTCATGCCATGAGTTTGGCTGAGGAATCAAAGCACACTTGTCTGAAGGTTTCCAGATGAGAGCAACCTTTTTCCAGGATGAAATTACTAAATACTGCACAACATGAAAAGCTGAGAAAAGAGAAATTATTTCCAGCTTGTGGAAGCATCCTTTCAAACAGAATTTTAACAGCCCACATCCAACCCTGTATGTATAAACACAAGAGAAACAGAGGGAAGCATCCTCTTTCCCCCTCTGGTTGTTGTTCAATTAGCCAACTCATCAGAAATGTTAATGAAGTACCAATACTGAGATACATCCTGTTGTTGTTTCAGGGAGAAAACAGGAGTTTAATCAATACCTTGTCTCCAATGCCAGCTAAAAGTCTAATAGAATTCATATAGTAAATTAGTATCTTGCATGTCATGGTCTGTGTTCTGCTTGGGTTTTTTTTCAGAGAATTGTTGGATTACATCTGGCAAAGCAATGCAACCAACGATAGTAGAATGTATCTTCTCAGACCAAAAAGTGAAGCACTAGGATACTCCCACACAGAGAATTTTAGTTTTCTGTGGCTGAAAATGTTTATTTTATCTCACAAAAGATGTTTCAGTTTGCATACCTAGTCTATGTGCTTATTATTTTGTATGGAGTGGTGAGCTCAGCCTGATTTGTGTACAATTGTGTAGAACTGTATATTTGTATATAAAAGTCAAATTCAAAGCTACTTCAACAATGTAATGTCAGGCATGAGTTGCACCACTAATAAATATTACATTCTGGATATATTGATAGAAAATTACTACTCAAGACTTTAGTGCACCTATTTTTTCCTTCTTCAATAGCTTTAGCTAGTACACTGAAACCCCTAGATTAGATTTTGCCATGTATCTTGACTTATCTATGCCTCAATAATTTTACTTTTCAAAATGTTATTTTGGAGATCATCATTGCATTGTGGAATGAATCTATATCTTTGCTGACTAGGTAACATGAAGGTACCACTCAGGATACTACAGAAAAATAGCTATTTGATCAGACATCTGATACGGATGAGATTAAGTTTTCTTTCTTATTAATTTTTTTTTCCTTTCCCTTTTTTTATTTTATTTTCCATGGAAGATTTAAGGTAAGTTATAAATTTTTCAAATATGAAAAAGGCTTTGAAGTGGCAAAGCAAGTTGTTTAAAAATGATTCACAGGAAGAGCAAGATTGAATTTCACTTGTATTATCCACGACGGTTGGTAGTATGTGGTGTATCTGTAGGATGAGAGAGGTCAGAGCAGGTGCACTGAGAAGGGAGACAGCTGATGGCTAAGCAGAAAATTAATAAATAAATAATGAAGAAAAGGTTTTTCACTGGGGTAATTCCCTGAATTTGCTCAAGGCACAGTTCCTGGCATGGCTGGATGGGTGGATGGGTCAGTGTGGATCTGCTCTTTCCAGCAGGAGCAGGCAGGTGTACCAGCCTGAATTGTGTAGGATCACAGCCCTGGAGGGATGCTCCCACAGTACTGAGATTAATTTGGGCACAGCTTTCCTTTGAGCCTCTGTGGCTGTGTCTACAGCAGTGTGAGTTTTACCAGTGACCCTCCTGCTCACATTTCATAGGCTGGACCAAAAGGAATTCTAAGCATTTCTGTTTAGGTCACTGATCTGTTAAAAATGCAATGGACTGTGTCTTTTTACTTTAGGGCTGTCCCTATTTAACGAGTATCCCAATATAGTGAAGTTATTTACCTATAACATTGTTTTAAGGGTGAGGTTTCTCTCCCAACTGTTGATTTTGATTCCAAGACATTATTCTCTCCCCCTCTAAATTCTGACTTGGATTTTGTTCTTGGCTAGTATGTATCACAGCTGAGTTTTGGTGGGAATCAGTGTAATTTGTAAAGATGGAGTAGTTCAAAGGGTGTAGACCAAGAGCTCCATCTCTATATTTTCATTTTCAATACTGTTGAAAGATTATACCCAATAAGTGCTGATTACAGAGTGAAGTCTCCCAGCAAACATTTTAGTGATATGAAACCATCATTCCCAACAATATTTTAAATCTTTCCCCTAGATATTTTAAATGTAATCCTCTATAGAGAAGCAATTAATATTCTAAATGTATTTGTCTCCTCTAAATAAGGTTTGGTGTTCCATGGTCTGGTGATTCTCTTGTCTGGGAAGTGCAACATTCTGAGATCTGGCAGCTTTCCCAGGATTATTCCTGAGAAGCATGAGGGAAAACTATGATACTCTAGCACATATGGATCTTTGATGCATCTGTTTTGGTAGCAAGGTACACACATAAAAGTTTTTTCCTTCAACTTCACTTCGTTATTTTTTAACATAGCAATTTAGCACTAAGGGCTGAGAAACAGTAATATTTAGGGTTGTTTCTTTGTTTGTTTCTCTTTTTATAAATTAAATGTGTAAACCAGTGACAAAACTATGTTCTCTTTGTTTTCTGTGGTAATTTCAGAAAGTAATTGTTGTTTGTATTTTGCAACGACTTCAGATTAATAGCAAACATGCACCATCAATTTGCATTGAAACCATTGTTAGATAAATAATAATTACTTGGCAAAGTGCTTGCTGAAAATGCAAAGTCAATTAACTTGAGCGTTGTTCTACACTCAGCAGTAATTTATAATGGTTTGGTTGGTGGGTTTTAATGGTATTTGTGTCTTTTCGAGCAGCTATAGCATAGAGCTAACACTAAGTACTTAGAGAACACTTTTAACTCCTGTCATTATTTTAATGTCTTTTAAATGGTAAATATCAGCAATTTGATGACATCCAGTAAGTGGAACTACTGCCAACAAAATGCCCTGCTTCTTTTGATCTGCTTATAAATGTATAAAGAGATGCACTTGCTGTTTTTATAGCACTGGGCCAGATCCTACTGACCTTGAAAGTAATTTTTTCAGTTAGCAGGTCAATGTTTGTCATGGCCTGAGAATGAGACAGTGTCAATTGATACCATGAGAATTATCATGACGCGCACATTTTATGTTTCTTTTTTCCAGATTTATATTCAGGTCAAGTTGAAATGTTATTAATTCATAGCACTTTTATAGCAAATGGGGTGCCATTATCCTTAATAACTATGTTTGTCTCACTAAATTCTGGGTTTTTTTGGGATATTTTGCTTTCTGGGTTTATATCCTCATTTTGTGAGTAGAGAAAGAGGAAGAAACAGGAACACAAAGAAGCTGGGGAAGAGGCTTCTAGGTTACGAAATCAATCTCTTGCAGCACTATGCTATTCAACTCCTTAAAAAATGTATTCATTTTTCTTAAAAGTATTGAAGTTCTTTTTGTCTCCATTATTTTCAATGAAAGACCTTTTCCAAATCTGATAGGCAGGAAGGCTCAGAGCCCATTTCTAAATTAAATCTAAATTTATTCATGTTCAGCTTATGTATATTTGTTCTTGTGCCAAAGTACTCCTTTAGCTCAAATGGTTATTTTCTCTCCCTTGTGTTCATTTTCTTGTTGTGTCTGAAGACAGCAATCCTATTCCTTCTCATCCTTCACTTTTCTAATCTAATGAAACAAGTCCTTTTGTTCATTTTTCATGAGGAAAAAAAAAATACTTTCTGGATCATCCTTTTCTGTACCTTTTCATCTTCAAATTCACTGACCCATTTATATGTTCACTTTATTGGTGACAGAGCATTTTTTTGTGGTTCTTTAGCAGAATGGGGAGAAAGTTCTTACATGCTCTCCTTTATTTCCTACCTCTACTGTCTTCAGGTGCAAGTTTATCTTTACTTTGCCCGGCAGAAACTAGTAACTACAGTTGAAATCTAGAATGATTTAATCTGAAAAGCTTTCTAAATCATGTTAAAGGGCGTAGAAAAACACCCACTGATTTTTGCTGTTTTAGAAACATTATCTCATTATGTTACTAAACAATTATGGGTATCTAAAGGCACAAGTAGAGACATTTATCCTCCCCTTGATGCATATGCAGGACTGCAATAAGCCCATTAGACTTGGTGAGATTTATGGGTGTTTATAATGGGAATAACAGGCCACAGTGGGTGGCAAAGGGAGAGAAAGAGTCTGAACTCAAGATTGGAAGCCGACAGCTTGAGCTCTAATTAATGCTGAATGAATATTTTGAAAAAAAATAATGTGTACAAAAAATTCTGTGCTTTTGCCTATTTTTTGTATTATTTTCCACACTGTCCTTAATATCAAAAAACTATTTTCAGTTTACCTCAGTTTGGAAGAATTGGTTTTTTAATGAGAAAAAGAGCATTGCCAAAGCCATTTCTGAAATTCTCAGGATTTCTCTGCCTTGCCAGATGTCTGGAATTCTTTCTAGGCTGGGAGATACCCTTGCTAAAAAAATAAGCAAACTGAGTCTTTCCTTTAAAGTAGTGTAGTGAAGAAAAGGCTGGAGAATTGAGACCACATAGGACCTAAGAGCATTTTTGAACTTTCATCTTTCCATCTTTAGACAAAAATGAGAATCTGGCTACCTAGCATATGAGAACTCTAGATTTAATCACACTTGTCCTTTTTCCACAGGTGTTCTGAAAGATATTGATTTGGTGCTTGTCCGGTAGATTTTGACATCACTCCTGTCACATTTTGGACAAGTAATTAATTATATGGCTGCATGAATGTTATATTATTTTTTTGTAAGTTCTTATCTGATCCTTTCTTGGCTGATGTGATTGCCTGTAGAGACCCAAATGCATTGCCATATGCATCCTATATACAATTTTATATGTTTGCTGAGAGTGTAAGTTTTAACACAACATTCACATTTTTCCATTTTTTGTAATCAGTATTTGTGAGTGTGGTTCAACACTGCTTGCAAATATTATACTAATATAACTCTAACCTTCTTTTCCATTTTGGAAGGTTGTTGATTTAAGTCCTTGGCCAGAAATTACAATTCTATTTAGTGTATAATAACTAAAGTGATCTCATTTTGTCTGTTTTGTCCCTATTATGACAATTACTTCCATTTTGTTGTCAACAACTGTGCATATTTCTCTCTTACATTGCCAGGGCAATGGCTGTAATAGGTGCAGAATTGCTCTTCAAGTTCATTGTCCTCCTTATCTCCCTGTCTGTCACATTATTTCCTCCACAACATCTGCCAGTTATACTTCACAGAAAAGAGCCCCTTCCTAAATTCCATCTTGTGTGCTTGTGACCTCTTGGCCAAGTCTGCAAAGACTGTAGACTCTTTAAACCTCTCTCAGCCCACCTTCCAGAGAGGGAACACATCTGCTTTCTCCCATACACAGTTTGCCTCTCTGTTTCCAACAGCTGACTCCAATATTATGTTTTTAATGAAAATATCTTGCTAATATTTTGCTTAATAATTTTTGAGCTTACATGCTACCTAGCAACAAATAATAATAAAAAAAGAGAATAATTTACTTTTGGCTCACACTGTGGTTACAGGTTGTCATACCAGCATTTCCATATTTCCTTTCACTTACAGTGGTCTTTTAGACCTTACTACCATTTGCTGTCCCTTTCTGTCAAGGCAGGAAAGTGTAACTGTAACCAATATTTTCCATTTTACTTCAATTCTGCCATTTTAACTTTCTGAAGCTGTTAAATATTATGAAAATAAAATTTCTTCCACCAGAATAAATGTAGGTATTCCTCAGAGACATGAAGTTATAATATGGAATATCTCTTTATAGCAAGATATATGCAACTCAGAACTATATCTCCCCAGTTGTTTTTCATTCCATCAAGTTCCTGATGGATTTAAACTGGTCATGTTTTTTAACATCTTGTTACAATTATGGATTACATCCTATCAAAGCCATTGGGCATTATATTACTGCTATCCAGCATAATCTGCAGAACCATAAATTTCAATGATGCCTGACATACCTGTTTCCTCTACTAAAAACCAGGGACCTCAGGGTGGATTATGTGTTGGACTAACATTTTAAGTTCAATTCTTTAAGGTCAAAAGGAAAATGTACTCCCTATTTTGTTACTGTCAAAAAGTGTATGATTTCATCAGTAAGCATAAATGTATCTAAGCGACTTGTCGAAAAACTTCTTAAAAGGCACTTTATGAAACCTATGAGAACACCACTTCCAACTGAACCATGGTTTGATCTCTAAAAGTAAAAACTGTTCTCAGGAATATATGTTCTTTAGCTTGTCCCCTGGTGCACATGCCTTGCTTATTTGGTGAGGAAATTATGGGGTTTGTATAATAAAGTAAAAAATCCTCAGGATTTTACCAAATAGTTGCTGATTACAATCTGATCTGTGTGATCAGCTGCATCATCTAGTTTGTTCCTAACCTGAAGTACAGATAATGCAGCTACAATATTAGAGTTCTGGTTTTGCATCATAATCTTTTGCTTTTGATAGAGCAGTCAGCAGGTAACAGAGTGGAGAAAGTAACCTGGCCTTTCAGTGGTGCTGATAACAACTGAAGAGAAAGTGAGTTTGATTGCAAACCTCTGGATTCAATTAATCTCCAGGACATTCCACACCCTCCCAGACACTGACATCCCTTAGCTGGTAATCAGCCTCTGCTTGGAGGAGGTCCAGAGCTGTAATCACTGGCAGAGCTAACACCCAGCTACTTGGTAAAACCTCTCTAGGGCTTTTCTATGCTTTGATTTAGCTCAGTGATGGTGATCCCTGAAAAATATTTTCCCAGTGTTTCATTTCAGACCTGCCTGCTGCAAAAGAGGTCTTCTGACACCACACATCCCCACAAGCCTGTTCTGAACAGGTTTGTATGATTATCTGATGCAGTCAGTCAATCACCAGTAAACAAAACCTCATCTTTCCACTTATCTTTGACATTTTTGTGTTGCTGGTTCTAATGCTAAATAGGAAAGAAATAAGCCTTGAACTTGGATGAATCCAGATATGATACAATTCTTCCTCAGCAGCACATTTATCAAAAAGAGGCTAATTTTTATGTCTGAATGTCTAATTAGTTGGGTGCTAACACTATTTGTCCTCTGAAGATTTAGATGGCATTTTAGAAACCTCTCTGCTCTGCAAAATCTATGCCATAGCAGAACAGCATTACATTCATAAAAGGAACATAAGTTAGTAGTCTAATTAAAAGAAATTATGAATATTCTAAGTCACAGGAAGTCCCCAGGGTGCTTCATGCACAGTAGAATTCTTACTGTATGAAGGAGTTCATAAGTAAGTTTCTCCAAATTAGAGATTCCCATTTCAGAATTGGCATGCAGCTCTAAGAATATAGACCTGTCCTTGTCAGTCCTTAACTCAATTAAATACAGAAGATATGCTGGAAATCACTTAAAAAATGCAAACCTTAAAATTCTTTCTGTATTTTATTCTAAATCTGTATGAAGCAGAGGGAAACAGAGTCCCCAGGCAGTGCAAAGGAGGTTTTTGCTTTATTGCAAAAACCAGGCCTTTTTAAGCAGTTAGCTGGTTATCATTTTACACAGCTTTAAGGCAGAACAAGGCCAAGTCAAGCACCCACCATACACCACGATGTGGACATGCAGCAGTCACACATCTCTCACATCTCTCTGTGCCTGTTCCAACTGAGTCACCCTCCCATAGTTCTCTTCTAGTTAGCCAAAGTAGCAGGCCTGAACCACGATTTTACAGGCGTAACAAGGCCCTTATTTTAAAAGGTTTTACCTATATGCAACATAAATCTGTTAATTAGTTATTTGATTTTGCATTTTACCAGACCGGATTTATCTTATTTTCCATCCAAATCTTGTACTATGAATGAATCTGGGTTAATCTTGCAAATACTCATATCCTACTCCATGGGATATGATGGACATAAAACAAAAGTGTAAAATTAATGGAAGTGTGCCTTTTATTCAGTACTGTGTGATGACTAACAAGCTCTGCAGGTTTTTTCCTCACTAAACTGCAAAAGATGCATTCAGAAAAGCAAAGCATGAAAGCCAAGTCCTAAGTCAGTTAGAGGATCATGAGAAAGTGCAAAATCTGTTGCAGAAATCTTGTGGCAGGAGCAGACCATCAGGAAAGAACTGGTTTCCATGGCAGAGATGCCTGTCCATCTCTTACTTTATTTCTGACCTCTTCAGCCTTGTAATGTGTTCTCCCCAGAGATTCCAATTGTGCCAAAAGCTTTTAAGGTTAATCATGACCTTAAAAGCACAGCTGGGTGATGGACAGTAGTCTCTGACCAGGAACAGAGAAGACAATCTGGTGCAGCAGCAACTTGATGTGACACAGCTGAACCCCCAGGACTTTTTTGGTAGAGTGATACCAACCAGCTCCCAAAGGCGTTCAGGTTTTAATATCCCTGACATCTTTTCTTCTTGTAAGACTTTTTTCTCTACTGCTTGTGCTTTGACCTTATTGAGTAGTTCAGAGAACTCTAGAATATCACAAATTATTTAAATTGGAAAAGACCTCTTAAGATCATCAAGAATGTCTATTAGCAGAGCACTGACAAGACCATTGCTAAATCACGTCCTTAAGTGCCACATCTACCTGTCTTTAAATGCCTCAAGGAATGGTGACTCTATCCCCTCCCTGGAAAGCCTGTTACAATTCTTGACAAACCTTTTGGTGGAGCAATTTTTCCTAATATTCAATCTTAAACCTTCTGTGGTGCAACTTGAGGCCTTTTCGTCTTTTCCTATCACTTGTTGCTTTGGAGAAGAGACCAACACCTACCTTGCTCACCTTGACTTTGTCTCTACCACTGACATTCTTTCACCAGTAAATAGAAAAATACCTTCTGTTTAAGGTGAAAAGTAGGAATGCGCAAACCTGTGAATATAAATGAAATTTTAAATTCCTAGAAAAGGATCTTATTTTAGACTTCTTTTTCCACTTCAGAATATGTTATAGAATCATATTATAATTGAACCTCTGATTGAAAGTCAATACTTCATAAAACCAAGGGACATAAGGTAATAATTAAAGTAGTTCAGCAGGAAATTGTTGCTGAACTTTTAAACTTTTACAAGGAGAAAAGCTATAATGTATGAAGCCTGAGAAAAGGAGGGTGCAGTAGAATTACTGGAAATGTTAAGGGTACAATTAAAAACTAGTTGACCCAAGGAAACATGACAGATATAATTAACCATACATTTTTTTTTGGGTGTGCATACTGCTAAGTATGCAGTAGGATGGGCTTGAAAAGAATTACTTAATGATAGTTTAAAGAATATGTTTCACCTCCCATGGCAAAATTTTGCAGTAGTTTCTGACTGCCCTCTGTCTGACTCCAATTTAATTGTATGTCATGCTCTTTTTCCTACTTGCCTTTGACCTATAGATAGAGCAGGAGGAATCACTCTGACTTTAATGTGCCAGAAACCTCTCTCTTTTGTACTGTATGAATTTTCCAATGTAGCTATGATCCATAAAGGCCATTGGCATAAAGTGCAAGAAGATGTGAACGCAAATCAGGGCAAGCAAATGAATGCAAATTATCTCTAATACAGAAACGTTCCATTGTAAATTAATATTAGCTTATCTTTACACTACATTGTAAGAGAGAGAAAAGAAATTAAGGGAAAGGAAGATAGGAAGGGATGTGACTACAGCGTTTTGGCCAGAGGCTTGTAAGTGTCACTGATCGCATTTTAATGTTGAGATTTTTATGCATTCCGAATATTAAAACTTCTATTACATTTTCAATTAAAAACTCACATAGAATACATGTTACAGTAATTGCATGCTCTCCAAAGAAATTGATGTATGCACATTTTGAGGGAATGGTAATGTTCCAAATTTATAAACTGAGAGGTTTGCTTAGAGAATTAGCTATAGAACATCTTTTACAAACATCGTGGGACACTGCAGACTCTCATTACATTTTCTGTACTAAATTCCATTTCTTCAATAATCTCGGTCTCCAGGGCAGTTATTCATTACCATTTAGAAAGAAAAGGTTCAACATCAAGTAAACAATCAGCCTCTTCAGAGAGGGAGCTGGGAAAACTGAACAATAGGTATATATGCTCATCTAGAAAGATTAGGTCTGGGCAAAACTTGTATGAAATCCCACCTCTGATGAAATCTCAGCAAATTCTCACAAGTCCTAATGGAGTATTGAGTATTGCAAGTAAGAAGCTAAAGTGTTTCAGTTGTGCTATATTTTCTACTCAGGGTTTCTGACAACTAGATTATTTAATGAATTGACAGATTTTTTTGGGATGATGTCTGACATTAACTATGTTTATTCAAATAGTTAGAGGGTCCAGTTGTAGAACTGTTATCCTGTTATCTCCTCAGCAGTTTAATGTCTTTCCATTAAGCATTTCTTTAATTAATATCAACAGTTTGTTGTATCCAGCAGAGTTAGACAGGGGAAGTATTTATCCTAAATGGAAAAATTAATTCAGTGCATTTAAGCACCATTTTCCTTACAACAGGACAAACCCAAAACTACCTTAACTTTTATGAAAAGGAGGCAGACCTAGAATAACAAGTTGCTTGATCATGCTAATGCTTCTTTCAGGGGACATCAATGCTGAGGTCCTGTTTTGTTGTTATCTTAAATCTGAGGTAACCTCAAATTCTGGATGACTCTGCTGAATAAGTTGGTGTTTCTCTAAAGACATCTTCTCTATGCATACACAGCTGCTCATCTATGAGCAGAATATGAAGTTGCTTCCAGGATCAGTGTTAGGTCCTTCCTCCTCCGTGTCATGTCTTCATGGCTTTGTAAGTCTACCAATCTGTGGCTGATCTAGGTCTGTGTTAGCATGTACCTGGCAAAGTTACATAGATTTAAGAAAAGATGTCTTGCACCACTTGCTAAGTCAGGTTGACTGGTAGCACTCACAGCACTGTGACATAAACCAGCAGTGCTCTCCCAAGGCAGTGTCTGCAAAAGGTGTGGGAGGTAACCTTCTGGGACCTGCTAAGCCAAAGCCTCAAAGCCCACAGTGACAGCATGACAGATTTATAGATAAGAAGCTGAACACAGATACCTTTTCAAGTGATTTTTTTTCTCCATGGGCAGAGTGTATTCATGACAATAAACTCTTCAATTCAGCAGGCTGAACCTGGAGTAACCAACACTATAGGTACTGTAAAAAGAAATAGTTCATTTAGTAGGTACACCAAATAGAGACCAGTGAGCAGAGCTCTTATTCCTGGGGGACCAAAACTTCACCTGCATGGGGGAGTTTCTTTTAAGGGAAGGAGCAGTAACCAAGCAGTAGAGAAGAGATTAGTTAGAGGATGAAATAGAAATAGAAATACCCCATTTCACATATTTGTGAAAACAGCTGTCATTCTTCTTGTGAACTGAGATTTGAGCAGAGGGTCTCCAGAGTGAAAACCGTCACACTCCACAGAAACCACTTCCCTTCTGTTCTGTTCTATGTATTACTCTAATCAGCTCTGCAATTTGACACAAACCATTCAGTTCCTGCCAGACTGGCAACTCCACTTGCCACTGCCATCACCTCCATCTTGGGAAGTGCTGCCCAAAAATGGAGAGCTGGTTCCATGGCTGGGACTTGTGGAATGCTTCTAATCTCTGTAAATGTGCAACAGCCTTTGAACACTGAAGTTTTCTCAGCGTACTGAGAGGGTGAAAGGGAGACAGCAGAGAAATACTTGGGTTGGGAGAATACCATCAGAGAGCAGAGGGAGTGGGATGCTCTCCAAGGTGACCTAATGTAAGCTGAGCTGGGCCCTCTGCTCACAGGGCACAGCATGGGACTGGGGTGGTGACAGTGACAGGCATCAAAACCCCAGAAGATCAGAGAGGGTTTGCTGCCCTACAGAAATCCAGTACCTTTGGAAGCTCTTTGTCCAGCAGTAGCCAGACCCTTCCCTGGCAGCTTTCCCAGAGCTGGAGCTCAGATAGGGTGGGCATGGGGCAGCCATGGGACCCCTGTTCTGGGCAAGGACAGCCCAGACACCCCTGGGACCCAACACAGCCCGCTGCCTGCCCCCAGCAATGGCAAATATCACAGAATCTCAGAGCATGCTGAGTTGGAAGGGATCCACAAGCATCCTGGAGTCCAACTCCTGGCCCTGCACAGAACAGCCCAAAAATCCCACCATGTGTCTGAGAGTGTAGTCCAAACATTTCCTGAGCTCTGTCAGGCTTGGGGCTGTGACCATTCCCTGGGGCACCTGCTTCCATGCTCAAACACCCTCTGCGTGAAAAATTTTCTCATGATATCCAAACCAAACCTTTCCCAATGTCACAGAATCACAGAATCAGAGAATAAGCTGAGTTGGAAGGTACTCCCAAGTGTCATCAAGTCCAGCTCCTGGAGTCCTGTCGTGACAGTGAGAATATCTGTATCTGTCCCTCCTCTTCCCCTCTGTGGGAGTGTTCTTTGTAGAAATTTCTAGCCCTGAGCTTTTGTGCCTCCATTTAGGAGAGAATATCACTAATGTGAGGGAGCAAGGCATCTGCAAATGCACTGGATGTCGACGCAGTGTAATGATTTGCCTTCCTGGAAAGTAAAAGGCAAAAAGCTTCAATTCCAGGAAGTCTGGCCCTCTGCAATGTTAAAACTCAATTTATTGTTAGCAAGTTTTAAAACTGACCTTCAGTAGTGGAGGAAACAGATTCTTTTGGAACTGTGGGAATCAGAAATGGAAAAATAACTCAGAAATTCAAGTGAGGATTCTGTGTAGAGAAAAAGAGAATAAGTTAATCAGCTTGTGAAAGAGACAGCATGTGAGGGAGATCCTGTTTATAGAATTTCTGTTATTACAAGTGCATAAGATTTTGAGAAATCAATGTAATTTATTACTATTAATTCTGTTATTCTGTAGAGATACCTTAGGACACTAAGTATCAGCAAAAGGTTTCAAATCAGTTTTTGTGACAGAGAGGTTTTATTAGCTCTTGCTACATTTGTACCACTTATTTTTTATAGTATGTGAAATATAGTTTGGATTAAGAGTACAGACAAGTACATGCCTTGTCTGAGGCTCCAATTCTTACTAATAAATTTATAAAGGAGAATATGTGTATTTCATGAGGTTTTTTACTATATCCTAATTTTAATAGTGAATGAAGACTGTAGGGCTTAACTTGACTAGAACCTAGTTATAGCTACAAACTGTGGAATTAGTAGGAAATTATTCTGAATTCAATTATATATATTGCAGCTTTTGAAAAAAAAGTGGAAGTCACTAGGCTGCAGTATCGATCTTTGCAGTTTGTTAATTTCTAAGCTGAAAAAAACAGAATAGTGTAATGAAAAGGAATCACAACAAAGCCTGATGACTCTGACTGGTACCACTCATCTCCAGTCAAAACATGTATCATACAATGTACTCACATAAACTTATGCACTCACATAAATTTATGAACTCATAATAAATCACTATGTCTGAGAGGAGCAAGACAATCAAATGTATCCCAGATTATAATAAGACATATAAGTGTATAAGAGGTTGCAGAAAAAAATTAAAATATTAAAATCTATTTGGTAAATGCTACTTTGTCAAAGAGGAAAAAAAAATCTCTGAGTTGAAACAATTCTGGTGACATCATTCAAGTGAGATCAGCCTAACAGAAGTGCAATTATATTCAGTGCTAGTAACTCATGGGGTCTGTGCATTTAAAAACTACAGCTGGAGGAATCTGTGGGAACTTGCTGGCAAGTTAATGTGTCCTAGTCCTACAAACTGACAGCTGGACTGAAAAATTCCTTTGGGCTACCCAACAGAGTGGGTGCAGAGACAGCAGGGCACAAACAGACAAACACAGCTTAAAGGAAAAGCAGAGAAAACTTAGATTTGTGTTCCATACAACCAAACTGGTTTTTCCACTTCTTTGTGTCCTTTTCTGCAGTTAATTAGTGCAGCTCTGACAAAGGGCTTGAATTAAGGAGAATTTACTTCAATTAAACTGTGAAAAGACTACTCACTTGGATCTTCACTCTCGCTCTCTTTAGCACTAGAATAGGCTAGGCTAGACAGTTAACAACCAGAATTGGCTGTATTCAGAGTTCAAGCTGGAGCCAGACTTACTGCTTATGAAAAATAGAGCCTAAAATGGATAAGAAATCCATCAAAAATCCAGAGGAGTTCACTAAAACCAACAGAATATTAGTAACCTCTAATTCTTTGTTTGTGTTTCTATTCATGCTGCCACTTTATCACCTGAGCCCCTCCTCTACTGACACTTCAATTACTCCTACTTCTGCATAAAGTAACAACATGCTAAATGCTTTAAAACTTTCTGGAGTGTAAATACTAGGTTTGTGTTGTACCTTTATTTTCTTCATGCCTGCTATCTTTATAAGTCAATTGATTCTTCCACAAAACACGAATAAAGAAGCACTGGCTTCAACCATTTCTTGAGACTGTGTCTGGAGTTTGTTAAGGGAGCGGTGCTTCAGATAGCAAAAAACCTGAGTAGTATTCTGTGCTATTCATTTGTTCTGGTACAGGCACAGCATTGTTAAGGAAATACTTCCTTGAGTATAAAAATGAAAATTGAAAAAGATACGTCTATTCCATTATCTGTCTTTAATGAGGAAACAAACTTAACAGCTTCTTTTTTTTTTAAATAACAGATGAAAGCAATTTTCTAATGTGATATGAAAAATTTGGTCTGATGTAGAGCTCCATTGGATTTTTCTTATTTATAGCATAAAAGTCTTTGCCTCTCTTAATGCTTATATTTCAACCTTTTAAATCTACTTATCTTTGAACAATGGGATTATACAAGCAATTAGGTGAATTCAGATATAATGAAAGTGAATGCAGCTCAGTCGTAATGAACAGATCTCTCACTTTGCATTTGATTGCAGTTTGTTTCAGACTGTAAATAAGTTAATCTTGTTTATGTTTTTCGGGCTGAGAGCAACCGTATTGAGTCAGATTTCCAAGACAGCTCAAATCTCAGAGTCTCTCTGTGGCCAGATAAAGTTCTTTAGAAAGTAGGCCAAAGTATTATGTTGAAATCTGACAGTCAGTCTTAAACCATGGCTGCATTAATCTTTGCAGTATAATGTATACTAACAGACTGTAATTTTTTTTTTGAACATAACTTTTAGTTTTTATCATCTTCTTTAGGTCCATACATCTGAGACATTGTTTAAAACTGCACATGGAAATTGATACACATAAGGCATCTATAATATCACTTTCTTTCTCAAAATACTAAGTTTCACCAACTTAGTATGGAATAAAAGTGCAATAGAGGGGATCTTAGAAGTCAGATGGGAAATTATATGTTGACCTGTCCTTTGTTTCTGAAATAACAGAATCAGGACATATATGCAATACACCTTAAGCTCTCCTCCAGAGGTAACCTTGAGGCTACCTGCTGTTATGCTCCTTGGAGTATTTAGTCAGTTATTTATTTGAAATAGTTCCCAAATTGTTTATCATTCACTGACAGATGGTTTTGCACCTGCACTGATAGGTGTATTAGTCAAAACCATTGGGTGGCACAAAGAAGCCAACACACACGAGACTGATTCTACCTTTGATTTATAGAAGATATCCCATTTCTCTGACAAATCTGAGTGCCTTTTACTCTTAAAATACTATGCTAATAAGTAAAGTACAGCTATTTGCTTTTATTTTCATATGTAGGTTGTAGTCATGAGATACATGAGTCTGCCTCATGACTGGAAGTGTCAGTGTGCCTGTGATTGAAGACAATTTTGGAGGAAGGGGGGAGGAAGAGGTGGGTAGCGGCATTTTAATGTCTCTCTAAATGATCCCTGCTCACTTTGCTTACTGGTTTACCTTTATTTTGTTATTATTTATTTAGCTGATTTTGTCACATTTATCATCACAGCAGTTTGTCCCCAGTTCTGTTTGTTATTCCCCATTCTCCTATTGTCACAGCAGGTAGTTTGTACTGCATTCTAATGGGCTGCTATGGCATGTTAAAGATAGCAATACTTTTGGTAGCTTGGTAACTTCCAAATACTTCCACAGTATTAATTATATTATCCTAACTTTTTTAATCCTTGAAATGAAGGCATTTATTTTCTCATTTAAGGAATGGAGAACTGAGGCATGACTTACTTATGAAACCTCTCCAAATCTGACATAAATCCTAATAGGGGACTAGGGATTTGTAATGAGATTGTCTTTCACCTCACTGATCCCATTGGCTGGTCCAGGCTATGTTTGCTGCCTTCCATGTTCTTATCAGATTAATTTTCTTATCTTTCCCCTGGTCCTTTTTAATTTCTTTTGTCTGGGTTTCAACATTTCTTTCAAAAGACTGAAAGTATTTTTTTTAGAAGAGATTGAAGATATGTATTTAAATTTAAAATATCTTGCAATGCTCTGATAATACAATTGGAGTGTTGGGCTTATACTGTTCATTTTCTGTTTGTTATTGAAATGGAAGTGAGACTAAAAATATCAGAAAGAGATAACCATATACCTATGTTTTGCTATTTTGAAGTTGTTTTAAGGTATGAAAAGCACCTGATTCAGCTAAAGAGTTTTCTATTTTGCATTAGTATTTTGTTGTTGTTTTGGTGTGTGTTTGTTTTTTGAGTTTCTTTTTTATTATTTTATGTTATTCCCCTTGGAAGACATCAATTTTCTGAGAAGAATGCATATTTGATGAAGTTCTGTCTCTTGGTGACCATTCTGTATTTCAGAAAAATCCTTCTATTTTGTAAATTCTTATGAGAATCAATTTAGTGCAGGGACCCTTTTCCTATTCTTCCTTTTGAACATTTAAGCTGAATTTGTGAAAACATTCAAGCTATCCTGGTTTGTTCACCCATTTGTATTTGGGTATAACAGAGAAATTATCACATTGAATACACTTGAGTCAGAATTATTCTCATTTTATTCAAAGTTACAATAAAAAGGAAGGGGGTTAAGCTATTGCTTGGCTTGTTTGTTGGCCTTTTCAGACTGTGGTGTTCTGGGTTTTTTTGTGCCCCACACTGAGTTTTCATTAGTTTTTTTAATTTCCTGATGCTGAAGTTGTGAATAATTTTCTGTTACTGGTGGTGCCTGGAACAGAATATTTGGGATTTATGGACAGCTCACTGTCAGTGTGAACACAGTGGATAATTCCATCTCATCTGGTTATTTCAAAAAGGAATAAGAGAATATCTGATCTTTGCTTCTCCATACATGTTCCTGGCTGCCTTCTCATAAATGGTACCAAGTTCCAGGAACGCTTTCTGCATTCCTTACAAATTTTGGACTATGGAGCTCCTCTGAGATGCATTTGGTAGGATAATAGGCAGCTAGCCCATGTGCTAAAAATAGGAAAGGAAACCCTGGTGGACTTTTGCCTTCTGTTTTCCAGCCTGTGCATCTTCTGTGTGAGTAATGCTTTTTGTTAATGCAGAGGATTTCCAGGAATAATGTCCTGGAGAAATAGATTCTTCTGCAAGAGTGACCCAGGGTCCTGTTATATCAAGCATCACAACTTTACATACAGAACACCTTAATATTATGGATGAGTTTTAAGGGCTAAAACTTTGTTTAGAGCAGAGTGATGAAAATGTAGAAGGATAAATTAATAAATTAATTGATCATAAAATTTAATAATAAAACAAGGGTTCCTGTTGGTTTGTGTGCTTTAGCAGCAGTCAATTGCTCTGACTGGTGATCTTGATAATGAAACATCACAATGTATTTGCTTCTTGGATTCCTTTATTTTCCAAACACTAATCTTTCCCAGCGTACTTGTGAGGTTGTTTGTACATCCCTCTCAATAACTCCTGGTCTTCATTACTTCTTTGAAGATGCAAATGTTGTTTCTGGAGTTCAGATGTTCTGTGTATCTTTGCGGACCCAAACCCACAGGTTATGAAACTGAAGGAGTCCAATGAAAAGTGTGTTTGTGATAGTGAAAAAAACAAAAACTGTTGTATCTGAGGGCTGCAAACAGATTTAGTTGACTTATTAAATACCTTATGTTACAGTGTCCCTGGAGCAAATGTCCTCTTGGTTATACATATTTTGGCAGACAAAATGTATGAATAGCTTTCTCTCTCTGATGAAAACACTACATGGTAGTAACAAAGAAATTGTGCACATCTAACTTTCAGCTGAACATTGCTTGAATGATTACAATTCAGTAGAACTCACGCCATAGTGCAGCTGTGTATCATCTGAGCCCATAAAGGAAATGATGAATAGCTAAAAAATTATCTGCATATTAACATGTGCCTTTATCCTAGAAATTTTAGCAATTTGTCACAAGGAAAGGTTATTTTACCCTGTGGTTAAGGGACCAAAAGTTGAAAGACAGTTATTCAGGGGAAAAATATGGTAAAATTGCAGAATTACTTTTTTGCCATTGATTTTTCTTAGCTTAGTTTCAGCTGAAACAGTTCATACTTGTCCTGAGGGTACAAAATAAAGTGGACTATAGTTGGATGTAGAGGGTCTAGCACTGGCTAAATTGCCAGGCACCCACTAGAATTATTTATTCATTTTCTGCTGTGAGATAAGTTTTAGGAGGAAGGCAAAACGAGCTCAAACTTAAAAGGGTATAAAGAAAACTTTATTAATAGAATTAATAGAAAAAATAATTAAAAAATCAGAATAAACATTCAAAACACTTCTCCTCGCCCTATACCCTCTTTTCTTTCCTATTGAAAATGTAAAGAGACAAAATCTGGGACTTCAGTCAGTTTACCACCTTCAGAATAATATTTCTTCAGTCTACTTAGGGAGAGTTGTTTCTCTTGCCATGCAATGGAGACTTCTCTATAGGAAACAGCTCTCTCGTGGCTTCAGTGCCACAGCAAATCAGCTACCTGGAAAAGAAAAATCTGTTTGCATTGTCAAAGTCCCTCTCATGCTTTGCAGCTTTCCCACAACCGCTTTCAAGGGCCATGTCAGCTTGTGGGGGTGCTATTTTAAGGATAAGCTGTTCTAGCAGAAAACAAAACAAAAAAAGTTCTCTTCATCCATCCATTTCCACTACTATCCCTGGACCAAAGTTTCTCACCTGTCTCATCTCTCTCTGTTCAAGTCTCTCATTGGATTACAGCAAGATCTACTTGCTTCGATACTGGTGCCTTGGCTCAGAGTTGTGTTAGAACACTACATCCCCCAATGCATTTCCATGAGTTTCAGGGGAAAACAAAGTCTGATATATCAAATATATGTTCATCATGGCCTTACAAAAAGAATTTCAGCCTAGGACTAAGATATCTCCTCAATCCCCTCCCATCTGGAATTTGACTCCTTCTTCACGGATCTCAGAGTCCCATGTTGTTGTCTCTACGTGTCTTCATCTTTTCCTGATTTGGGAGAGAACTGGTGTTCATAGGTTTGTTTGTGCTCAAGCTTTATCAATTGAAACAGTTTGTATAGAGTTTTCCCCTAGATTTTTTAGTTTTTAAATAGCTTTTCCACAGGGGCGTGTTCAACTCTTTTAAGTGGTTTAACCGGGTGTCAATCTTCAAACTTAGCCAGGTGATTGGCTCTTCCAAAACTATCCAGGTGATTGACTCCAGCAGGTCCCCACAGGGAACCACCCACCCCTCAACTGAAAACCAGATTTTGTTAAACCACGGTATTGGAACTTCTGCAGCTCCAAACCCCCAAATTTGCTTTGCCACCTCTTGTTCTATGTAGTCTTTGTTTCAGAAATCTAATTTCTTGCAGTGCTATGAAGTTTAAGAATCTAATCTGAGGAACCATTAATTGCAAGGTTTATTCCTTCTGTTTATTTTTTTTTTTGGTTTGGTTTGTTTTTTGGGTTTTTTTGGGGTTCATTTTCTTACTTGTAGTGAGGGTAGCAGTTTCAAGATCAGGACCCCAAACTTCTTCCTTTATTAATTAATTTTTTTTTTTAATTCCAAAATCATAGAGTAAACTTTTGTTTTATATTGTTGACTGCCATGACCTTACAACAAGAACATTACACTCAAGTGGCAGGCAGTGAAATATCTGTAGGAAAAAGAATATTTATTTAGAGACCAATGATGTATATGCCCAAAATACTTAATCTAGACTTTTGGTCTCAGTTTGAATTTCTTTTTTATCTTTGTTTAGGATTTCTTAACTGATCTACAAATATGTGAGTTTAAGATACCATAGCTCAGCTATCACAGGGAAAAGCTGCTCATTTTACATAATTAAAGCAAACCAGGATCAAAGTGGTTTTATTGATTTACTAATGACGTGCAATTAGCTGGCAAACAGTGGGCTCTGCCTCCAGGATCAATATGAGTTACAGAACGAATAGACTCTCCATCCTGGCTGCTTACAAGATGTTAATAAATACCCAAATCCCAAAGAGTTCCTTGTCTCTCGCACACAGGTGCGCACACAGCCAGAGGCATCTCCACCCCCTTTTCTGAGACTGTAGTGTAAGGGTTTGGGGGTGAATCCTCCCTTTCCCACTCCTGGGCAGCACTGTGATCCCAGAAATGCTTGTTAGGCCTTGACCCTGATAAACAGCACCTGAAGGCAGCTTCTCATGGCTATCAGAAACACTGCCTGCCCACAAGAATTTATGCTAAAGCTCCTGGGTTTTAACCCAAAGCCTTGGAAACTTAGTTTCCTTGCCTGAATAAAAACACAAGTGGAACAACATTTTTGTTATCAATCATTCAGAGAAAGTTTCCAAACCTCATTGCAGCCAGATGGAAGATAATTATGGCTAAAGCCATGTGACCCTGTAAGCAGCGGTCCTAGGTGGGACTCTTTGAGCTCTCCTGGGACACGGTGGCTGATATCCCCACACTCCCCAAGGCTCAACCCTTTGCCCATTGAGAAGATGCACAGCCATCCAACCTGAGTCTTCCACTTAGCCTAAGGGGAATTTTTCACAGGAATATACCTTGTATGTGCTTCCACTTAGCCAAAGGGGAATTTTCCACAGGAATATACCGTGTATGTGCTCTGTAGGTCTGTGTGTGTGCAAGTGGGAGTGTGCTATAGCAAATGTGCTGTGAGTGTTACTCCCCAAGATTCTTAAGTACATTATATTCATAAGAAGTTCAGGCCTAGAAGTGAGCTACTCTTGTGCTTACAGGAAATTCCATAGAATCTGTTGTTAAGTTATTTAACTTAAGCTATTGATTCAGTGCTGTTAAGCTTAAGTGTTGTTAAACTTTTAGGCCTAAACTGTTGGTTAAGCCTGGGGCTATGTTTGGCAGGGGAGGGGGGGTTTCCACCTTGTAGACTGAACAGGTGGTGTCCCTTATTTATTTTTATCTTTATTCTTTCCTATACTTACCATTTACTCACCCTCCCCCCCACTGCAGCCTCCACATAGATAAGTTTTAGATAAGTGGTGATTTTGGGTTTAGTTTGGTTGATTTTAGGTTTCAGTCTGATATTTCTCTGTGTGCTTTGACTATCTGGCTGAACCTTGCCAATGATCTTTGTCATGCTTTCACTTTCATATTAAGCCTGCTTTTGATGATTACTATGCCAGTGGTTCTTGGAGTGATCTTAAAATACTCATTCACAACAGTGAGTCATCCAGCTTTGAGTGTATTTGTGCTGTTCTGTAAAACCTGCTATTGCACAAGTCACTGAAAAAGAACCCCAAGAGTCTCACATGCACACCCTAGGTGTAGGTACTTTGCTTTTATCAACTTGATGTCCAGCAGCCACATACCCCTTCAAATTGTAATCAGCCAATAATTACAATTTCAATTACAAAGCAAAGAACACTTTTAAATTTTAGGTCTCAAAAAAAACCCCAGAAAACACCAAATAGGCAAAGAAAAAAAAAAAGCTACATGAACTACTGGAACTACTGTCCCTAAGGCACCAAATTATGTGGATGACTGGAGTAAATTTTGAGAATCTAGTATGAGTGCTGTGTGATTCTTCAGGCTATCAGGAACTATACACAGTGATTTGCAAGATTTGATTAATATATCAATGTAGCAGAATTAAAATCAGTACTGAAGAGAAAAATAACTTCCTCTGAGATGAACTTGGGTTTAGGAGCTATGGTTTTAGACTTATTGTGGATGTTCTGGGAGCATGGATGTTTGATCAAAAAGATAAAGGCACCTGTTGTAAAATACTGAAAGAATTTGCAAAAAAATACTTTTCCCAATTAGTTACTTTGCCCTATGCAACACAGAGTTTCTGAAATTTACACTCCTTCAATCCCGTTTAAAAAATACTGCAACCCAGAATTCTTAGAAACCTTATCAAATAAGAGTATTCTTGTGTTTTAAAGGACTGTCAAAAGTATTTTGTCAACTGCTATTTTATAAAGATTAGCATTTTTTAATTAATTATTGTCACTGTCTGAAATAATTTGATACTAATCTTTCTTTTCTTTTGTCTTCCACATTCTCTCCCTTATCTGTGTCTGTGTCAGATGTTGCACAGGTCTGTTGATGTTTATTCAGTTCCTTATGGGCTTATGTTCCATTGTTTTTCCTTTTTGAAAGAGGAGCAAAAGAGCTTTTTATCTTTGGTGAGGGTTTTTTTTGTTGTTGTTTTTGGTTTTGCTTTTTTTTGTTTTTAATATTACAGCTGGGATTTGATGTGGCGCAGAACACTGTAATAACATCTGTGCATATCAGACCACCATATGGGTGGGAGGGAAATGACTTAATTTAGTGCATATGCACGAAGTAAATGAAAACTTGACTATTGCTGGGCTACAAATCACAAACACTACAGAGAATCAGAGGTTGGGAGGGGTTACAGGAAACCGAAGGGCAAAGATTATCTCAATGGTGTTATACTGTTTCTGCTAGAGGTTTCTTCAGCATTTATCCAAAGCAGTGACTCAGCAAGCACATGTCTAGTCAGAAAATCATTAGAGGTTAAATATTGACCAATATGAAATGAAATGTCATTGACTGAAAATACAGCTGAGGGCTTCCAGGCTTGCATTTATTCCAGTGAGACAGAGGATCAGGCTTCACTGATTCAGCTAAAGGCATCATGAGTCCCAAAGTAGTTTCGCTGATAACATATAGCCAGAACTCTTAATCTCCTCTGGCTTCTTTTTTTAAACTGCCTTTGACCATCACTGCTTTTTAAGTCCTCCTCTCTGTTATCATAACAGGTCAGCTTCATATCTAATATTTCTGACATGAGGAACTTGTCTGAGTATACAGCGACTTTTTCCCAGAGCTGGCTGGGAGAGGCAGATATGTACAGGATTGGAAGGAAGAACTCAACCACCACTGAGTTTCAGCTAATTTCACTTACTGAAGTGATACAGGTGTTAAAAAGCATCTTTGTTTAAGGCTGTAACATAGCTGGTGAAGGGATGGATACACCACTGGAGAAGATAATTACTTACAGGGCTGATGTCATTTGATGGGCAAATGTTGTGCCACTGCTGCTTCATGAGAAAAGAAGAGTCAGTCTAAATAATCTGCTATCTCAAATAAACAGGTTAGAGAGTGCTTGTGAGCAGCCTGTGGCTGTTCTTGGTCAGGCCAGGGTGCAGAGGAGAAGCCCATTTTTGTAGCTTGTACTCTGTAAATACTTATCAAAAGTGGCTTACTGAGAAAGAAGAGGACATGCTTGTGCCAGACAGCTGCAATTTTCTAAAAAATGTGGAAAGCACCATGTATCTGAGGTCTGCCCATGTTACTAAAACCATCTCTATCTCTTGTTTATTTTTCTTTCTTCTTCTGTTTTCAATGGGACCTTTATTGTGACATTAGCCTGTCAGAGGGGACCTGAGCCAGGACTGTGCTATGGGTGAGTAACTAGTTCTTAAGGGTTTAGGTTAAACCTACAGAAACAGATAGTCATAATTAACAAATCTGGGATAAAATATAAGTACGTGTTCTCAGATTGTGATGGTATGATGTGTAATGCTCACTGGAGAAAATACAAATAAAATTCTTGGATGAAGGATGAAGAGCTTCAACTTCTCTTCTAGAACTGTACCATGCAATTAGACCAGAGTCACATACATACTTTGCTCTCATTTTTATTTAATTTTGAATTATTTCTTGCACATTGGAAGATGTATTTTAAATTGAACGTGCTACATAAAAATTTAAAGTGGATGTCAGCCTTTCAGCTAAAACAAATGTAAAGCTGTGCCTCTTTATCTGGACTGAGTATAAAAAGGACTAGGTCCCACTTCTAGGAAATGCTTATAATAGCAATAATGCTTATTTTCTGGCAAATGAGGGATTCTTAATTTGCCTGTTCCTCAAGATAGCTCTTTGTGGACAACACCAAATTAAGTATTTTAATAGCAGTTGTGTAACACACAACACCATGTAAGACACTGTGGAGTTCAATTTCTAAAAGAGTCTTTGAAAGCTGTAAATAAACTTAAAATTCAAGCTCTGTGCTTGTGCAGCTGCATTATCTTCCCTCTCCTCAGAGGCACGTGTGGGAGCCTTTTATTTTCTTCTACTTCTGTAAGTGTAGTGATACAATCCCTTTGTACCTGCTCCTGGAAACACAAAAATAACTGTCTGTGTATGCACTGTATTGTTGGAAGGCTTTTGGTGAGCTAAATCCTAAATTCTTGAGTCCATGTTGAGTTGTGGAATGTTAGCTGTAAGTAGTACTGAATGCAAAATACCCTCTTGCATAAACTGTGACTGAAATCCTTTAAGGATGAGAGTCTGGAGTATTTCAATTTTTAAAAAAAGAATATATAATTACTGAAAAAAAACAGTATTATATATAGAATTTGATTTTTGATGAACTTTTGATATTGCAATAAGTAATGTGAAAATTATTGGTAAAGAAAACAAAAATATTAGAAATTTTAAGGTGCGTATGCTAAAACAATGAATTTTCCTTTGAAATGACTTTCCTGTTGGTTTCTGGAATTGGTATGAAGTTTCTAAGTTTACATATGCCTTATTGATTATAGAGAGTAATTTTTAAGAGATTTTTACTCATGTTTATCCTCTTATACTTTGGTACATGGTCTGAAATTTATTTTTAAAACAAAACCTAATTATCATGACATTCTAATGCCAGAATGTAGTAATGATATCCTTTTATTTTGGAAATGCTATGCAAGAGAATCTGATTGATGAATAATCTTTAAACTTCACTTTTAACAGTATAAAACTTGGTGAAGTCATGTGAGGTGTGAACGACAGTAGAAAAAGCAAACAACTGCTTTTATTGAGTCTCCATGCTTTGGTCATTCAGAGTATTAATCTCATCTATTGCCTCATAGCAAATGAACTTTGTTACTTCTGTTCAGTATCTCAAGTTTTTAAGGCTTCACACTTCAAAGCCCAAAACCTTGCTTCACAACTGGATTACACAAACACCCCAGTCAGCTGACATGGGGAATGGGAGGTGCTGAGAGAATGTGGTGTTCATTTTTGCATTTACTTTGCATTGTCCAACCAAGTGAAAAAGACTTTTTGTCTAAATGTACTGACACCATTTTGTATTTAAAAAACTCTAGAATGAAAAAAAAATTGAAGTCTCTTTCAAAGTTTAGCATTTCTAGAGGGATTAAAGCAAACAAACAAGTAAAAATTTACTGAAAATTCAATTGAAAATAGTAAATAAAGAGGTTTGGTTTATAAACCCTCACTCAAACTCTCCTAAAAGCCATCTCTTCCACAAATAGTGGAAATCGACAGGGGAAGCTTCTGTAGTGTCTGTGGGCACTACCCATTTCACTACGACTACAAATAAGAAAGTTTAGAGACAAATGCATTTACCTACATTATTTTCCTGCAAGTCTGAATAGATTTATGGTAGAAAATTGGTGAACACTTGAAGCCAGAGTCAGTGTTTGAAGAAGACTCACATTCTGAGAGCTCAAGTAATCCTTGCATCTGTACAATCAAAGATTTGCAGTGTCAAAGATGCTGGATTTGGATAAATTTGCTGATGACAAAGTGTTCTTCAGGCAGCAGCCAGAGTTTTGAAAATTTAAATCTGTTTATTTCCAGAGTGCTTTCTCCATGATGGTGTGGGGCGTTTACAGTGCACAACATACGTATTATGGAAATATATTTAGTACTTAAACATACATTTGAACATAAACTTTTAAAAAATGTATGCATGAAGCACAATTGTGAATGTGATCTGTGGGCCTGGTCCATGTTTCTTAGCATTGATCTATCCTGGGATGTTCAAGCCCCTCTTGTTAGGTAAGTAATGTCAGCAGCCCCTTCTCCAGCTGAAAACATGTCTAGCCTTTACCTTCCTTGTTGCACACCTATATTTTCTTGAAAAAAATGCCAGAATAACTGTCTTGTGCATTTCTTTCAGAGCCTTAGTAGGAGAAAGTGGAAATAAGAAAGGTGGGAATTAGATGATCTTTAAGGTCCCTTGTAGCCCTAACCATTCTATGAGTTTCTCTCAAAAATTAGATTATTAGAGGGTTTAAAATAAAAAAAAATATGAACATGCATTAGAAAATAGTCTTTTCTAGACCTCAACTCTATAGCAGAAAATAAAGAGGAATTTAGATGTGTTGCTTTGGTTAAACCAAGGAGCATAATAATGTTGATGATTTCACTAGTTGCAAATTAAAATTAGTTTTATTAAGTCTGTTGCTGTGGGTTAACCCTGGTAGACACCTATGTACCATAAAGCTGCTCTGTCCCTCCTCCTGCCTAGTGAGATGGGGGTGGAGAAAAGGAAGAGTGAAAGCAAGAATACTTGTGGGTCAAGCTAAAATGGATTAATAAGTGAAGGAAAAATAGAAGAGAACACAAAAATAAAATTAAAATTTTGCAAATATAATTACCATAGTCTCCCATAAGTAGACCTATGCCCAGGCAGTTTCTAAGCAATAGATGGCTAACCTGCCTAAATCCCTTTATTTTCCCCTCCTATCCCCTGATCATGACTTTTTATCTCCTCAGTTAATTCAAGTCATCATCCTGTTTGCATCCCCCCCAGCCTCCTGTGCACCCCCTGATGCATTCACTGGAGGTGTTAAGTGAGAAGCCAGGAAGGACTTGGTGCTGTGCAAACATATTTCAGCTACAACATTAGAGTGTGATCATCACTGTTTAGCCACAAGTCCAAAACACAGCATCACACCACCTGCTCTGAAGAAAATTAACTCTATCTCAGCCAGACAGTGCAACTTCTCTTCCCAGCAAATAGTTGCCGTAATCTGCCTATTGTAGTATTATGGCAAGAATTGTTTCAGAGTGACCTTTTTCCTGGTGCTTCACTAACTCAGTCTTGAAAGCAGATGTAGTTCAGAAAAGTAACTCTGTTGTGAATCATACCTTTAAGATTTCTAACAGATTCATATATATGTATATATATATATATGTTTGTATAAAGACACATACATGCTACATAGACCTTTTCATACACATGGCAATAGAAGAATACTTCATGCTCTCCCTTTTTCTTTTATTTTTTTTGTTTTTAACCTTAGTTAATATTTTAGAGTTTTGGCTTATGGTCAACCTTTCACCCACCAAGACTCCCATGTCCTTCTCATCAGAGCTGCTCTCTAGCAGGTCAGTCCCAGCCTGTGCTGGTATTTGAGGTTATTCCTCCCTGAGTGCAGGACACTACACACGCCTTGTTGAGCCTTTTTAGGTTTCTCTCTGCCCAAGTGAGTATTGTGTTCTGATCCTGAAGAACCCATTAGCAGCTGGATGCAGACACTCCTGAGGTCACTGTGTGCCACAGCTGTATGGGGAAGCTACCAGCCCTGCTCTGGGCTTCCCTGGGCGCAGATAAACATAATTTAAAGGAAGCTGTCGGCTCTGTGGCTACCAGCTTTGCCAAACTGGGTCTGAGGACCCCGCTGCACCCAGAGCCTGCTCCCCTACCAAATGCTGTCAGGATTTTGTCCTTGTCTAAGTGTGCCTTGGGGGAGTGCAGCGTATGCTGTTGATGCTGTCCCCGTCAGACCATGACAGTTACTGTTGCCTGTTCTCCTGGCTTTGATTTCCAATTCCTTTGGTTCAGTGACTTCTGAATTAAATATGTCCAGATGCTGTGTTTCATTTACTGTGGTTGCATGTGTACACAAATAAGCATTTATGTTACTGACCTTTATGCACTGTAGGAGCAAGAGATGCCTTTTAATGTAGCAAAACCAAGGTAAAAACCTCCAAATAGCTCAGTATGTTTCTAAAAGTGAAAAGTGTCATACCAAGTGCTGTTATTCTAGAATACAGCTGTATGTTCTAAAATATGAAAATAAATTAATTCTTGAGACAATGTGTACAACAACTCTCTACATTCCCTGTCATTGCAAGTGTTGCCATATATCTCTGTTCATTTTTACTTTTTTTTAATAGTCCATTTCTATTTCCTGCATTTTATGTAGCTTTCCTTAAAGCTAAATATGTGCTGAATCTATTTTTTTACCCCCTACACCAGAAAAGAAAGAGGTAAAGGATATGTATTTGAATAGTTCAGCACTTTCTTTTTATTTTGGATGATGTTTCAGATCCTTAGACGCTGTACTGCTGTTAAATTTAGGCTCTTGGAAATGCTGTACTCTGGTAAAATTCACACAAGTATGCTATTAACAAAGACTTTATTGATATACTTAGCAAAATACACATTAATAAAAATAAGACCTCATTGCAGCTTTAGAAGTATTTTGTGAAAGAGGGGGCACATTGTTACAAGGACTTTATAGCTAATTGGTATGATCACAATGATTTCAAAAGACTGTTCCACAAAATCATTAAGGCTAGAAATTAATCTTGGAGCTATATTAGCTCAGAGACTTGCACTTTCTTCACACTCTGCAAGCACAACCAAACTGCCATTAAGTTCAAGGTGCCCTCCATGATGCTTCATCAGAAAAGTGAATTCATTTAAGAGTTTTGTTTCAGCAGGCTGTAGCTATAGACAGAATAGTTACCCTGCCATGACTGACAGAGTAAGTGGTTTCACGATGGATGTGCATCCACAGGAGTCAGAACATTTGCAAGTCACAGTAGGGTTTAAGGTCACCGAGCTGACTTTATTGCTGCAAGTGTGCTTATCTCTGACTTAAAAAGTCTTTCTTAAACAGGGTTAAAATGAATATACATGCCTTAATTATGACTTTGGAGTTATTGCATTGTACCTAGGGCAAATACCAGGCCCTTGAATTCCTCTTCCATATTAGTTCTTTCTTATCGGCCTCCTCAGATACATTTTAAGAACTCATTCCAAGACCACTGATTTACCTGTCTCTAACCAGTGCTGCTTTATTCCCTTCTGTATACATTTCCTTAAAGATGCACAGGAGCTGATATAGCTCCTCTGCCTGGGAACTGCTACAGAGATAGGCAGCTGTAGTGACTGATTCTGTAGATAGTGGCCTCATGCTATCTCCACTCTGGCAGCAAGTTATCTAGGTTTTCCCTGTTGACTTTTCTTTGCTGGTAAACCAGAGATGTCTTTGAAATAAAGACAAGTCAGTCTGTTAAATAAAATAAAGGCAGAACAAGAAGTGGAAGGAGAGAGGTATAATACAGACAGAATACTGGGCTAGGAAGAGCCTCAACAGGTGTAGAAGACAGGGACACTTTTATTATTTGTGTAAATAGACAATTGTTAAGATTGTCTATTTTAATTTCAATCAGATATGTCAAAAAATCCTTTATTTGTCCTTAATCACTAGCTTTTTTTTTTTTTTTTGTTGATGTAAGAATCAAATCCTATACTTACTTCCCAAGATGGAACTCTGTCCCGCCTGAAAGCGAGTCACCTGATGGTCTGGTGGAAGTTTAGGAACTAAAGGAGTCCTTTTAGCCACATCCCTTTATGTCAGTAGTTTACAATGTTGATGGAAAAATGTATTTATTTTCCCTGTGCTTTCTGTCTTCTGTTTCAGTTGTATAATACTTGATCACAAGAGTTTTTTAGGACTTGCAAGAAGTCTGAATTTTACCATATGCTACTCTCCAGAGCTACTTTACCACTGGTTTTATGCTTCCATGCTGGTTTTGCTAGCAAATATTAACATATTTTAATGCCTTTGTTTATTTTTTTCCACTGAATTCATCACATCTAAAAAATTCCTCTTGGATATCTGTCCAAAGTCCAACAGGTTTCATAGTAAGACTTAGCACCACGTGAGCATCTAACAGGAAGTACTAGATAGCAGCGAGGGTGACTTGGTATTTTATTATCAGATCAAGACCTGAAAACAAGACTTGCTCTGTTTACCACCTTGGAAGACTTTTAGAGCTGTCAGTTCCAGAGAGTGTTCAATAAATGGGAAAAATCAACGTCATGTTGGCTGAATCAACCAAAACGTGCGACATAAATCTCCCACCCCACCAAATTTTGTCCCCAGCTTATCCTCATTAAAACATCAACAAAAAAAATATTTGGTGTGGTCAACATGTGACCCTGGATGCTTGCAATTAATTGATCATGTGTACTGCACACCAAAGCACACAATTTTGCCTTCATGTTCTTCTTACAATATCTCTTTCAATTCGTATTTGTACCATCAAATTGAGTGATACTGACTGAATATAATCCAAAATACAGATGTAATTTGGTGTAGCCATTGAATGTGGTGATTACCAGGGTAGCTCAGACACACAGCAGTGCTGAACTAGCGTGACAGATGGTGACATCGAAAGGGTGAACTGATGGACAAGTTTGGAATAACCTGCTCACCAGGGAAGTTGCTTTGCTACACAGTCAGTTAGCAGAAGGTTTGCCCTTGAAAGTGAAAAAGAAATCTTGTGCTTTACATTCCAATTTAAAGCTTTTGTAGGTTTTGCTGGTCTGTCGTAAGGTGGATTGATTCGTTTGTTGTTGGGATGTAGGTCACCTGCTCTGTGGGGTTCTCTTTAAAGGCCTATCATGGAATTGGATTGCTGTGGGATGGGCCTTACTCTCAGCTGCAAGGTTCAAAAGCAGCCTATTTTGACCTCAATGTCTGTCAGTAGGTTTGTGGGATCAGAAACCTGAATTCAAATATATCCTTGCATAATACCTTTAGCCCGAGAATTATCTTTTTTGTTCTTCTATTCTTTAGAATACAACAAAGGGGAAAGAAAGAAAGGAAGAAAAGAAAGGAAGAAAAGAAAGAAAAGAAAGAAAAGAAAGAAAGAAAGAAAGAAAGAAAGAAAGAAAGAAAGAAAGAAAGAAAGAAAGAAAGAAAGAAAGAAAGAAAGAAAGAGAGAAAGAGAGAAAGAGAGAGAGAGAGAAAGAGAGAAAGAGAGAAAGAGAGAAAGAGAGAGAGAGAGAGAGAAAGAGAGAAAGAGAGAAAGAGAGAAAGAGAGAAAGAGAGAAAGAAAGAAAGAAAGAAAGAAAGAAAGAAAGAAAGAAAGAAAGAAAGAAAGAAAGAAAGAAAGAAAGAAAGAAAGAAGGAAAGAAAGAAAGAAAGAAGGAAAGAAAGAGAGAGAGAGAGAAAGAAAAAAAGAAGATTTTTTATTTTTTTTTGGCTGTGAACGTATATCTCAATTCACTCTTGATCAATGTGCCTGCTGGTTATAAGTTTTTCTTTAATATATGTGGCAGCATACATGTTTTCTTTAGATACCAGTTCTTACTGCAGAAAACCATGCATACAAACTCCTCTGATAAGATAAGATAAAATAAGATAAAACCAAAATGTAGGACTGGGATGATGGTGTGTTTGTCAGTCATCAAAAATGTATGCTGGCACAAAACCTACAACACATACTAAAAACATTAACAATATATAAGCTAACTAAAAATCCACAATTTCTGCCTGTGGGTACTCTCAAGAAACGATTATATTTTATAGTATTTTTATATTTAAAAATAATATAAAATTATAAAGACATTTTAGATTTTTATATGCTATTTTATTGTTAATGTCACAGTAGAAATCATCCTTTTTACGACAATGTCTGTTGTTTTTAAATGTCATTAGTGGTTCTGACATAAACCTTTTGACACAAAAACCACTTTTTTGTCTTGCTTGCTACCTTTCACTTACTGGAATCAGTGCCACTAAATGGAACTATTCTGCAATTACAGTTATTATTTATCTGGGTAGTGTTCCTTTTTTTGTTTTTTTTTCTTTTCAGTATTGAATTATTAAAACCAGGAAAAAGCCCCCAAGTCTTAAGAAACTAACTTAGGTCATCATTCTCTTTACTTTTCTTTCAGCTCTGTTGAAATATCTCTTCTGAAAACTTATATGATGCAAATATATTACCTGGATATTAATTTCGTTGAATTCTAGATTTTGAAAATGTGAAGCTATGAATGAGAATTTTTTTTTCTCAGTTTCAATGTACAACCAAGTTTCCTCTGGGAAAAATTATTTAATATTATCTGTATGTGTATTTAGTCTGAAATCTGAATCATTCTGGGAGCAAATACTATTCTTCTCTTTCTTTATTTTAGGTGTCCTATTTCTAGATATTGAATTTTGGTAGCTTCTGTAAGCCTGTTGTAAGTTGTTCTGTATATAAATAGAATCTGTGTGGATTTAAAAGACACTCATACTACTGAGATGAATGTTAAATTTTCTGTCTTTTCATCTGATTCCATAGATCTTTATTTGGACTCCTACATGAGCAAGGACTGTTGGAGTAAACCCAGTATATAATACACAGACAATTACAGTGTTCTATCAATCATAATTTTGTTTCTTGCTAGCACTAATTGCAGTCATTATACTGTAGTGGCATATTCATAATTCCATAACCCAAGAAGATTAGTGAAAATCCTCAGAAATCTGAGGGGTGCCTCTGGTTTTGCATGACCATTTTGATTTGCCATATGGTTTGGCATTTAAAAGGTACTTAACGCCCTTCAAACTTAATTTTTCCATTTTGCACACAAGCATTACAATGGACACTTAAATTATACAGTTGCATGGTTTTTCTAATGGACTCTCTGCCTCATTCTTGCTGTGGTCCAGAAATTCCAGGAATCAGTGGGACGCCCCTGCCTTAGTCATCTGGAGCATCATTGCTTTATGTGGTGTTTCCCAGCATTTGAGACTGTGCTTGGCAAACAAAAATGCTTTTGACACATACATCTTAACCTAAAAATAAAGCCCTTTTTCACATGTTTCGATATTTTATGATTGCTGTGAAGATAACAGAATAGATTATTGATTTTAACATCCATCTCTGTTGCAAACACAAATTTTGAGAAGTTTTCTTACATATATCGTGAGTAAAGATAAAATTAATTTTTAATGGCAATATGCTTCTGAACAAAATTTTGATTACATTTTCTTTTCTGTATTTCTTGAATTCATTCTCTCTTCAGATTTCCATGTGGTGCAGCATGCAGTGCGGTAAATTAAAGACAACTCCACTAATTTGGGAGGGAAATCCAGCCATTTCTTTGAGTAGGGTTGATAATGGGGAATATTCTCTTCCAGAGCATGAAAACTTGTGTTAAGTTGGGTTTGAGAGCTTTACAAATAGATACTGTATGGAATTCCCAAGGACAGGACAGACCTTTTGATCTCCATGCCAATAAGGTGCTGCATTGTGGCCCAAGCCATAGACAAACCCAGCAAGTTGGATGAGTATTTGCAGGAAAACATCCATTCTTGTCCGCCATTTCAGACAGTGCATGACATGCTTACCTGACAAAGATTGCTCAAACGGGCAAAAATACCTCAAACTCTGTGTCTGGAATATCTAAGTAGGAGGGTGCCTGGAAATTGGACTCCTGCTGACTAAGGCTGTGGTTCCAGTGGCTAACAATTTATTTTAAATTCTTATTTTTTGGAGTATATTCATGAACCATAACTTCCTTGGAGTAATTTGGGTCACTTTACAACAGTGTTCTTGATATCAGCAACCTTTCCTTTATTTGTTACTGAATTCTACTATTGAAGAACAGATTAACAATAAAATGCTTTTCAATCCTATTTTACAGAGAAGTATTAATTCCTATAAATTTTTTTCTCTGTTTATAAGTGCCAAATTGTCTGCAGAGATGAAGAAAATTCCTTGAGCAATTTGGATAACTTACACTTCATACCAGTAGACTTTAAATGTATGTGGGTTTTTTTAGCTTTTTTTTTTAAATATAGGCTCCTGTAATCCTATTCTCCCTTGGTTATCTCCACATAGCCACAGGATTATATGTATACTTAGATTTCAGGAAATCTGATATTACTCCCACTTTTTCTTCTGGGATTTGAAGTTTAGGTCAAAACTACTGACAGAGTAAACTACTGACATTTCAATTTGAGTTATCTTCAACAACGTATTTTTTTTCCAGAACAATTTAGCAGAGTATTGTGATGGCTAATAGATCTCACTGTATTAGAAGAAAAGGATAAAGAAGAGACAATCTGAGATCCCTAGCATTAAAATCTTTACTAATGAAAACTGTGGTTTGCACTAAAACCCTTACACAATCTGTAACTTTTTCAAGAGAAGTCATATGACATAAAGAGAAAAACTACATCACTAGTAATGAAGGCAATAGGAAGTGGTATGAAGCTGGGTTTGTTTTTTTTTAATTGAAATTAGCTAGTGCTTTTAATTGCTTCCATCATTGGATGGACTTAGTATATGCAGTGTATGCAGGGTTTGCATTGTAAACCTGTAAAAACAAGAACTATGGTTAAAAGCTTTTCCATCTGACCTTATAAAGTGCTATTTTCCCAATTTGTTTAAATGAACTTCTATGTTCTGACAATATGCAATAGAATTACTGGTAACTCTGACTTTAAATAGTTCTGGGAGCGTACATTGTCTTGATTGATTAAATTATTTTTTTGTCTTACTTCACTTGAGGAGACTCTTACCGCTGAACATTGTAGAGTTGTTCTTTGTGGTTTTTTCCCCAACCCCCCAAAACCAGGGATGTGTCACATAGAATTTTCTGAGCATTCAGAAACTTTTCAATTATGTCTGAAACTTGAAAAAATAAAATTGCTGTGACACTAACAGATGCTCTTGGCTTTCGTGCCTTGAACAGTCTCTACCACAGGAGCTAATTTGGTCCTGGTGTCCTCAGTTTTGTTTGAGGCTTGTGTGGTAATTTTTTTCAGAAGAACCACTCAACATGTTATGTAAGCAGAGGTAACTCAGATTCACTGACCTGCTGAACAGGGAAGAAATTTCAGTAGTTTATGATGGAAAGAGAAAACTGTTTCTGTAATCATGTGATTTTACTGTTGGGAACACTTTTATACCTTAACCAGTCTTGCTCTCAACATAGCTACAGTTTTCTCTCTAAGATTACTTGACTATTTTATAAATATCATTACATGAGCATGAGAAGGCATATATAGAAAGTATATATATATATATATATATATAGCTTTATTTTTATTGAAACTATGTATGGAAATACAAATCATTTTAATGTGTAGATTTGTTATATAATTACTGTGTGGTCAGCAGTATATGGGGGAGATATTTTGTCTTATTTGCTTTCTACCTGGATAAGCTGCTGTCTTGTCAGAAGTTGTAATCTTTGCAGAATTTTAAACAGCTTTAACAGATGTCATCACTAGTCTTTTAACTTTTTAACAAAATTGATTTAAACATGATTTTTTAGGTCTTATTCCTTCTTTTCAAAAAGCTTTCAAGTATCCTACGCAAACTTATTCTAATTTTGGGGATAATACAGGACTTAACAACGTTCTCTGATAGGCTACTGAAACAATTTTTAACAGGAAAATGAATGTATAGGCTGTCTGTTGTAGGTTGGTGTAACTGACATGAATAAATGTAACTGTCTTAGTATTTCTAACAGGAAGTCATAAGTCAGAAACTATTAGAATCTATAAAATTATCCCTTATTTTGAAGAATAACTTTTTCTCTTTTTAAGAGACATGCTATGTCAACAGCTTCTTAAAAGTATGATCATGTTTTCGGTCTTCTTTTGTTTTATTTCCCTAGAGTGAAACAAATTTAAATACAGTTAAATAAATTTACTGTGATGGTCAAAAGCTGCTTAAGACAAAAATAATCCACTTCCAAGCTGGCAATATCTGGTGTGTCCTCAAAGAGAAACTGGGTATAATTTTAAAAGTCCTTAAGGCAAAAAATTTAAAGATGGAGTTGTTTGTTTCGACCTCCTGAAGCATCAGATGCATTTTATGAAAGTCATAAATGAAGGAGAGGACATAGCAGGTAATCAATTTTATGTTGCAGATGACCATGGTAGACTAGAATTGCGTTTTGGAGAATAGTTATCTGGTTCTAATTACATTTCTTTTTCATTTCAAGTGTACATCAGAACTCTAACCTGTGTTGTACTTGTCTAGTTAAATGTCTAGGCCTGGACTTGTACCTTGAACTTTGCTGTGGTTCCAAATGCTGTGTGTGGGAATTCTATTTGCGATTTCTGTAATAAAATTATTTAAAATTTAATAGACCCAGACATTTCCATTGCAGCTCTTGAATCCAAACAACATTGCAATTATCCAGCTATGGGTAGCTTTTGTATTAATTTTTGAGATTATCCAGGTAGCTGTTGAAAGCACCAGGGGTAAGTTACTGTGGGCTGGATGAGTAGCAAGCTGAAGACATGGATGTCTCACATACTACAGACACTGAATTCAGAGCCATGTGCAACTGTGTTTTATCTAAGCTATGGCCACTGATAAATGGAAAATCTTCTGGTAGGCAAGGTAACACAAAGCACTTTGCTTGCTGAGCAGGACAGCTGCTGACAAACAGCTGCTCTACAGGGAAAATGATTCAATTCTTATAATCATCACTGGCTCAGGAATGGAAATAAAAGAGGAAAACAAAGAGGTGATGAAAGTTAGAATTTGGAGGGATTGACAGGAGGTTGGGTGGCTTTTCTGACACCCACAAGCATGGATGGCACTTGTACATTAGTCTTTTGTTTTATTCATAGTGCTGTTAATTTTTAAAGAACCGTTAATATGTTTCATTTATAACAATGAAACGTGCTGTCATTTTTATTCTGAATATGTTTCTGGTATCCTTTTTAGTTTTAACCTTGATCTGCATGTTCCCCACATGTGGGTATAAATTTGAAACTTATGAAATAGTTGTCTAAGGTGTCTGAATATTGCCCAAGTGTTATTGAAATACCTTTGCTCATGAGAAATTCTGTTTGTCTACACCAGCAGAAAAAAATCAGGGAAGGTGTAGAAAGAGAAGGACAAAGGAGACTTGACATAAAAGAGCAAAACAGTGCAAACAAAGGCTGTTGAAGAATCTGACAGCAGAATAAAATGGATGAAACCCTTGAGAGCTCCCCACATACAATTTGGAATACTGGGGCACATAGACACAGTCTTTTACATTTTCCATTTTATTTTGCTACACAGAATTTAGATGTTTCTTGACACTCTTAAGGTTGCCTCCTTGACTCTGATTTTTTTTTCCTTTTTTGAATATTCTCATACAAACTAAATATCAGGCTGCATTTCTCAGAAAGAAAACTCTACAGCCTATTCAGTGATCTTTCATTTGTTCATCTACTTTAGACATGATTTTAAATGTCTCTCTCCCATGGATATTTCCAACAGGGCAAACATCACCAGCAACCTTAAGGAAACCTCAATACTTAAATGTGAATAAATGTTGTCATCCTGAAGAAAGAGATAGTTTAATTAAGTAGTTTGTACTCTTCTTTAAAGCACATTTCTTAGATATTGCTCTGAACTGGTATCAAAAGAGCCAGTGGTGCCATGATACTACAGCTGTCAACTTACACTGGAAGGCTTGAGCACATTTTGCCAGCAAACTTTGAACAGCTGTAAGTAGGTATAAGGTAGAACTGAAATCTGAAAGCCAGTACAAGCTAAGAAACCTAAGGCAAACAAGGAGTTCTGCTTCCTTTCATGGTGTGAAGTTATTTGGAATCTGGAACCATTATTTTGATAGATATCATTGCTTCACACACAGCATCTTGCCTTTTGAGGAGTGGCAACGTCTTTGTGTTCAGTTTTCCGATACGGATAGCTTCTAGTCCAGGAAAGGATAAAAACATGATAGTCCTGAAAGGCTGATGCAACCTGAAATGTTGAGATTGCAGAACTTGTGGCCTTAGGACAGATCCAGGTTGTCCTCTCAGAGGGAGTTCCCATGAGGTAAAATTCACTAGGATAATCAATAAATGTTGAGTTGCTTATTAAATTTACCTTCACCCTGTTCAGTTGCATACATCTTTTACTTTTTCTTATTTTTGTCTGCTTTAAACTCTTGTGATGTACTGGAAAATAGTTTGTACGATTTCTTATGGCTAACCATGCAACAAGTGAGAGAAAAAAGACTGTTATTTACTTTTACTCGAAGAGATTAGCAGAGTAGGTGATTGGCAGAATCAGCAACTGAATCAAGGAGTTCAGACATTTAAGAATGGACCTTCAAGGGAATTAACAGAAGGAAAAAATGGAGGCATTTATAGGACATGTTACTCCCAGGAGGGCACTGAAAGTTCAGCTCTTGCTGTACTGAGGCCAAGGTGAGGCACTAAAGGAACAAAGATCTCAATCTGCTTGATTGCCAGCACTGGAGATGGAGATGGGAGATGGCTGCAACTTGACCTTGAGAAAGAAAATTAAGATCACAGAATAGAAAATAGTGCTCTATTCAGAACTGTTGACCCACCATGCAATTTCATTATTTTCCTTTATTTAAATACTTCAGGATTTTCTTCCCCCTGGAGAACTGGACATGAAATTAATTTTGATTTCCCTCCTTGGGTAATTGTTTTGTAGGGGATTGCATATTGGGATGGGGGAAAAGAAAATACATTTTAAACATACATACATATGTGTGTGTGTGTGTGTGTGTGTCTATAAGACTCCAGGTGCCTGCAGCTTTATTTTATAAAGCATCTCTCTTGACCTTATGTTCAATTAAGAATAGTAGAGGTCAAAATTAAAAGCCACATAAGTACCTTCCCTCTTCCTTAGTACTCCACAGTGTTCTGCAAGAGTCCAATGCAAAAAAGAACCTCAGACAAAACCAATTAAAAAAAAATAATAAATCAAAACAATTCCAAAACAAATATCATCCAAAAAATTCCCCAAAGAATGTTTGTAGTGTCTCCTTTATTCTGACTACAGCTGTGTATGATGCTCTCTAGTAGAAAGAAAATATTAGAGGGAAATAATAGAAGAAGCTGTATAACTAGGAAGAAAATTTCTAGAGCTTTAATGAAATATCTGCTGGATAAGTGCTTTAATAACATTTTAGCATTGGTTTACTTACTGAGAAACTGAACACAGGAGTGGGAAGCAAAGATGATTAGACTAAAATACTGTTTTCTTTCAAATTTTTGACAAAATTTGTTCATGTAAAAAAAAAGAACATCTGTAAAAAAATTACTTTGCAAAGAAAGAAAAAGAAAGAACTGCCTTTGGTAAAAAATACTGCATCTGTACTTTCTCTATTTTAACATAAGAGTGACCATCCAGGGCGGGAGAACTCTGCATCTGACTTCTTTATAAGGGTATTTCAACACCCAGCTCACAATCTTCAGTTTCATTTTATGCTCTGAAATTATTTTTTGCTTAGCTAGCCTTGAAACTTTTCCATTTTGTATACATAAATCTGCTTTAATTAGCTTCCCTTCTCAGTCAATAGAATCACCGCATTTCACGTATAATTATGACCTCTAAGCTCTGCCTCAAACCTCTTTAAAAACCAGTCATACTCCAGAGGAGCTGGGTGAAACCACCCACTTGCTGGGTGGCTGCACAGCAGTGCTGACTTGCTATTTGCATTTGGCTGTCATTCAGGAGGTTGTGTTTTGAGGAACCTGAACTCTTGCAACCTCGTGAATCAGATAGATAAGTGACTGAGGTGGATACGCTCATTCACACGAGCTTCTTCTGCATTCTGCTCAGTAGGAACATCATGCCTTGGAGTTTGCTTTTTGGGATAAATACATTAGCTGGTTCACAGCCAAGAGCCGTGACCTTGTGTAGTGCATGTGACCAAGATTTTCTTCTGATGAAACCCTGAAATGCTGTATTTGGTGTTTGAATTATTTCTCCAGTCTTATATACAAGATCTCACTGTTCAAGGGATTTATGTTCTATTTGGTAGTCTGCTCTTGCTGTCACATTAAATAGCTAAAGCTAAGAATCCAATTCTTGCCTAAGCACTGAGAAGGTGGCCTATTTACAGGGCTGCAGAGGGCACAGATCTTCCCCTAAACTCAGTAGGGAATTGTTAGTGTTCAACACCTAAAGTTGTGTCCATCTGCTTAATTCCTGGAAGACACCTTTAGATTCGTACCATTGCACAAACACAGCCTGAGATAACATGGTTGTTGGTGTTTCTGGGATTGTAAAATAAAACTGTAAAAATGAAATATGCTGGATTATATTTCCTTTACTGGTATTGATTAAAGTCTTTTTTTTTTTTTTTTCAGAGGCTCAGTGAATTCTAACAGTTCTGATCTTGATATCTCTGAAGGTAGGTATTTCCCTGCATTTAGCCATCTAGCTAGGACATCATATACGAGTATCTGCCTTTCAGAATAAACTAGATAGTTGGTTTTATAGCTTAGTGAGCATTCATACACACTGCATAGTATTTAGGAAGAATTTTGGATTTTTCTTTCTTCTCTTAGACCAATCTCTTACTTTTGAATGACAGCTGGCCATTCAGGTAGCCTTTAAATGTAAGTAAAAATTTCCTTTTCACAGTAATTTTTTTTGTATATTTAGTGTATAAAGAGGAGAGATATTTTAAAATATTGCTGTTCTGAAAGTTGGTTGGATGTTGTCTCAAAAAAATAAACCACAATAACCATTTGCAAGGAGTGAGAGTTTGCTATGGACTGGTAATGCTGAGACCTTAAAGAACAAAGTCAGAAAACTCTTTCTGGTTTCTCCTTCTTACATGGGAGTGAAGTGATGTTTAAATAATGCAGTTTGTCACCTTCCTCCTTGTTTTTGCTTGCCCTTATTCTAAGTGCTGAGCTGAGTATCAATAACAGAAACATGTATTTGGGGTTATCTATGATGACAAATATTAAATTAGGAGCAGAGAAATTTCTCCACAATTTGAGCTAAACTAAAACCTACAGTACAATTAGACCATTATATTGATATGTGGTCCATAATCAGAATGGTATAAATTTCACCTTTTGTGTTTCTAGAGATCTGTTCCTAATAAATGTGAACAATCAAGCCAATATTTTACAACCTGTTGTGCATAACTTGGAAAGGGTATTAGACAATTTTAAGGAATTTTAATTTCAAGGTATATTTAAAGAGAAAAAAGGGCACCAGATTGGAATCTAGGCACAGCAATCTGTGCAGGTTTCATTTGGCTTTTAGGGCTCTGGAGTGTATTCTTTGACTGTGTCTGCCAAAACCTAACCACTAGGGTGCAGATACGCAGCACAAACCGCAGTGGGGAGCATGTGCAAATGTGTCTTGCCACTTCAAAAGGTGCTGCTTTCCTTAGATGCAACTAACACTTTGACAATATTTCACACTCTGCAAGTATTTATTAGTTCTCGGAAACCAAAACCTTCAGGCTTTCATTCTTTATGTTAATATTTGGAAAGATTTCTGTTGTGTTCTGTAATTACTAAAACATTTCTAGAGTCCTTTTATTAATGCAATGATATAGAAAAGCTTTTAAAGCATCCATGCTTAAAGCAAAGGCATGAAAAACCAAGTGCATTGAATGTGACCTCGTAGTTAAAACTGCTGTGTGATAATTCTGGTGTTACCAAGTCATGCTTGAGGCAGGACTGTTGTGTGTAACAGCATGAATTGACAAGGGAGAATGGCTTCAAACTTGCAGAGAGTAGGTTTAGATTAGATATTAAGAAGAATTGCTTTACTGTGAGGGTATTGAGGCCCTGGTGCAGGTTGCCCAGAGAAGCTGTGGCTGCCCCATCCTTGGAGGTGTTCAAGGCCAGGCTGGATGGGGCCTGAGCCACGTGGTTTGATGGAAGGTGTCCCTGCCCATGGCAGAAGGCTGGAACCAGATGGTCTTTAAGGTCCCTTCCAAACAGGGCCATTCCGTGATTCTATAAGGAAGAGGATGCTGTTGCAGCTTTACTGGTAGAAGCTGGTCTAAGGATTTGTAAAATGGTCATTAGAAGCAGGAACTGATAACTTGCAAAACTCCCACCTACAGACACAATTTTGCTCTGAATCACTGTTTTATACTAACAACTTTTTCTTTTTTCTCATTAACGCTGAAATAAAAAAACTTTCTTTACTGCAGTACTTTAAAGATGAGGACATTTTATTTTGTGATGAAGAGCTATTATGGGTGCTATAGAACATTAAATTAGGTGGCTATTTTGTGCATTGACAAGCTTGCAGATAGGAAACACATCTTTGCCATTTGTAATTTTATTAGAGGTAATAAACACTGTCACTGATGTCCAGCACTGCTTTCACTACTATACATTTCTAGTATAAATAGGGCAATTGGTCTGCACCGTGCATGTGAAATAAATGTCTGGCCTTGAGATAAGAATACATATTTTCCTCAAACACTAATCCTTTCTATCAGATTAATATTCTCTTCTGCAGTAAATTTACCAAGCTGTTCCATTTGCTTTTTCATCCTGCAACACATCAGTTTCTATTTTAGTGCATTCTTATTCCTTCTTCTTAAAAAGTTTTCATTTTTACAGACCACATTTGCTGCAATGCTCTTTTCAGCTCCAGCTCACGCACACTGAACCCAAAAAGAGCCTGCCTGCTGTTCCACAGACAGCCTGACTTCATTGGACCTCTGGGTGCCGTGCAACCCTGCCTTTTCTCCTCGCATGTTTTCTGTGAGGATTTCTGCAACCTTGTCTTCGTGTCTTTTTAATGTCACACAGAATTTGAAACAGGAAAAGTAAGAATTTTATAACTTTCCAAGGCCTGGTAATGCTGCACTTCTGCTGGCTAAAGAAATACCCTAGATAGCCAAGACATCCCTTTACATCGACTTTACCCCTTTCGCTTTCTCTGATTTGGACATGAAGCTTTTCTAAGTTATCTTTCAGCATGTTTGCTACGTGTTGTTTTTTTGTTCCTTGAGTAGGTCCACTTAGAAAGTCTAACTTTTAATTTCCTTTCCTCTGTCTAAGAAAGGATCAGTCATCCAAAGGTTTTCTTTTCAGTGGTAATGTCTGGTGGTTTTTGTTTGTTCCTTTGTTTTGGTGGGAATCTGTTTTGGTTGGTTGGTTTTGTGGGGGATTTTTTCCCTTTTTCTCTTTCTGGTCTTCTTGTGATCAGCAGGTTGAGAAAGGGGATTCTGCCCCTCTGCTTTTGTGAGACCCCCCCTGCAGGGCTGCATCCAGCTCTGGGCTCCCAGCACAGCAAGGACAGGGACCTGCTGGAGCCAGGCCAGAGGAGGCACCGAGGGGATCAGGGGGATGGAGCAGCTCTGCTGGGAGGAAAGGCTCAGAGAACTGGGACTGTTCAGCCTGGAGAAGAAGAGGAGGCTCTGGGGAGACCTTAAAACCACTCCCAGTACCTAAAGGAGGCTTTAAAGTTAATCTGGAGTGACAGGACAAGAGGGAACGGCTTCAAACTGAATGACAGTAGATTTAGATTAGATATTAGGAAAAAAGTTCTTTAGAGTCAGGATGATGAGATTTTGGAACATGGTACCCAGAGAAGCTGTGGATATCCCATCCCTGGAAGTGTTCAAGGCCAGGTTGGATGGAGCTCTGAGCAACGTGGTCAAATGGGAGGTGTCCCTGCCCACAACTGTGTGGTTGGAAATAACAAAATTTAAGTTCCCTACCAACACAAACTCCTTTATGATTCTGTGCTCAGGGATTCTGTTCACTCCAAATCCTGCTGAAGGAACTGCTTTTCACATAGGCTTGAATTTGGTGGCTATCTTTTGTTCCAAGGTGTTTGTATTTGAATAATATTCACTAAGTGGAGTAGTATGGCCCTGAAGTGTAATGCTCTCCCTATTTTTGCTGAGATCACTGTTTTATCATGTCCATATATTAGCAAATTACTTCATTGCACATATTTGGACTGTCAACAATTACCCTGCTGAAAATTTCTCCCAAAAACCAGATAAATTACCTAAGCAATGTATCTGCTGGTGCTGATTTTGGTATCAAAATGAGACAAAACCTGTTTATCACCATGCAATTGCTCAATAATGAAACTAATGCAGTGATTAAGGGTTTAGGCTGGAGCGCTCCATTGTGCAATCTTTTAATATTTGTCTTTATTGAATGTCTCTGTTCCCTTGATGTTGGAAAGAAAATTGGAGTTTAAGATTTTCATCCCCTTGATTGCTCCCAGTTGAATCAGTGATATCTCAGTAATGATGCTATTAGTCCAGTGTAAGGGTTTAGCCTAAAATCACTCAAAGCTACCTCCAAAATCAAGATATTTTATGTTTTCTGGAGCAGTGAAATAATCAAAATTATAATCTAGATCTGTAACAGTTAAACCTAGAAATAGTAATGTAAAAGGTATATTAAAAATGTTGTGAAGTTTAAGCTGATCCTTAAATATTAGAATATCGAACAATATTTTGAAGTGGATGGCATAGTATTCTCTGATTCCTGAAAGCTACCTTTCAGTATAATAATTATGTCCTGTAACTGAAAGAAAAATAAGATTATTTAATTACAATTATGTCCATGTTTCTAATGTGCAAACAATTTTCTTATTTCTGTTTTTCTCTTATGAAAAGTCACAAGTTGTTGCTTTAAATGCCACAAATGTATTTGGAATTAACACCCATTGGAAAAAAAGATTATTTTCATTATTATCCTTTGGATCTCCACAAACTAAGACAAAATTATTCTTCATTTGTATCTCTTGTTTTCACCATTTTCTTTACACTTCCACAAAATAAAATAATATGTGGATATCTAAAAATATAAAAAAAAAAAAAAGAAAATTAACAGCTCTTCTGGTCAGTCTTTGAGCTTTTCTGGTGGGGAGATGTGTTTTCTCTGGGTGTAGCTCCCAGTGAACTGAATACCTACCAAGGATATGTCTGTGTGAGGGAACAGTTTAAAAAAACCCAAACAATTATAAAAAACAAACAAACAGAAAAACACAAATAAAAAACCAAACAAAAACCAAACAACAACAACAACAAACCAAACAAACCAAACAAACCCCAAAAAACAACTCAAAAAACCAAGAAAATACAACCAACCAGCCAACAAACCAACCAAAAAAACCCACCAGCAACAAAAAAAATTAAGCAAACTGTGGAAACCCAGGGCACAGGGAATATTTCTCTGTCTGCTCTGGGGTGCCCTGACCACCAGGGGAGCACTGACTTTGACCGTCATTCATGGAGAACGTTTCCTAGACTTCAAAATAGACTAGAATCCATAAAAGTGTGAAATAGATTATTGAGAGTAGTGTAGGTGTATCACTTGGTGAGAAATTGAGGTTTTGGGATTTTTAGTATGATGTGGATGGAAGCAAGATGGAGAGCACAGGGTGTCATCCTGCGTTTGTTCTTCATGCTTCTTCTTCCTTCTCCTTCATGGGTTTGGGTGGCATTTTGTAATTGGGCAGAAAAGTCCACACTGCGGGCTCCTTGGGATCAATTATTGGGTTAAAAGGGAAAATAATGTAGGTGTCAGTTCTTAGTTGGATAGTTTAGTCTTAAAAGACCTTGTAACAAGAGATTGTTACCCATTTGGTGCCTTCTAATGAAAAGCTGCCGAACTCACAGTAGAGAGACTGTTTTACTGATAAGAAATAATAAACACTTGAGTCCAAACATGAATTACTGTCTCAGATGCCTTCAATCCAGACCCAGAAAAAACAACAACTGGTACTGCCACAGCAAACCAGCAATTATGTGGGAATCCATGTGTTTCATGGAGTTGGTGGTCAGGGACGGGGACGACAGACACGCCTCAGAGCCCCATGCGACAGCAGCGTGTTTTATTGCTCAAAACCCTCTTATATAATAGGGAGTTCAACACTCCTGGGTCTACACAGCTCATTGGTCTGGTTCTCACACAACTCAGCTCCTGGACCAGTGAAATGTCTGCAGCCCATCCATCCTGGGCGACGTCCCTGTGTAAGTTTGGATCACACCTATCCCTGCCTCATCTCAGGACCTGTTTTACCTCTAGGCTGGGTGAGGTTGAAGGTCTGACATGATTTGGCAGCAACAAGCTAGCTGCAACCATGACAACCAACGAACCAAAAGGAAACTGGGGAAAGATATTAACAGAAAATCTATTTCACTATGTCTTTCTAAATGCTTCTTCCCACACTAAAAGTATGTGTGTGTTGGTACAGTTTGGAAACGTTACATGTAGATTACTCTGACAAATAAATGTGCTTAGGGCAGAAAGTTTCTAATGGAAAAGTTTTGTGGAAGAGCTCAGGTGCTTGGCATTCAGCCCTTCCAATCTTTCTGTTACCCCCTTTTATTGTTAGGGACTTTGTCCATACAAATCCTTGGAAACCATATTTGAGAAGCCAGTGGAGGCAAGTGTAGCCAGCATTTCTTATTTCCCTTCATTGTCTTGAATGCATCTATATGGAAAATATAGACATACTGAGCAACTGTACTGGCAAATGTACAAATAATCCAAATGTAGATTTTTTTTGTATTTCAAATTGACTTAATTTAAAAAAATTAAACCAAATATGGCTATTTTATTGTGAATTTTTTGATGTTCAACTTCCAACCCCTACAATGAATTTTCAAACATTTAAAGGAAAGAAGACACCTCATGCCCATAGATGGAGCAACATTAAAATTAAGTTTTGTGATAGAGGAATAGTTGATTTTTTAAAATTTTCCCTCACTGCACTTCAGGGTTTTTTCCTAGTTACAAATTGGGATAATCCCAGTAAAGTATTTGGCACTACTTTTTGATATATATTTGTTTGTATGCTTTGTTATAGATGTCTTTTATTCTCTGCCTCTCTGTATAAATATATCTCCCACCTTTTTTTTTCTAATAATATTAATTGTGTTGATTTTTGTTACTAAATGCCTCATCTGAAGCAGGATATGTAATCCAGGATTTTCTTTATTATTTAGATTTGTATATTTTTCTTTCTAGATCCTAAATTAATTTCAAATTGTTGCTGCCTTTTCGTGTCAAATTTTCATGTTGTTTCTTTCATGTATTTCCTTCTGATCATGTTGCAGTTGCATGTTACTGACTTATTTATTTCCTTAATTAGATTTTTTTACCTCTGTTTAGGATCTATCCCTATGCATCCCTTTAAAAGCAGCTATGGCTTCCTGATAGGGAAAGGGTAAATGTTTCTTTGAATTCTGAAAACAAAAAACTCTTTATAAAAATAACTTCCACTTGGAATTTAGCTGAGTGACTTTAGAATATAGAAATATTACTGTTGAATGAAGTTGTTGGTGTGTCTACAATGTCAGGCCATGTTTGTTAGGAAGACACTGTAGTGTTTTTCTTTTTTTCTTAAGCAAAATATGATTGAAATGTTGAAGATTTCACTGTGATTATTTCTGTGGTAGTTCACTGGTTTTGTTCATGTATCAATGCCATCAACAGCGAATTACACCTTTCTCTCTTTTGATACCTCTTCTTTTGCTTGTGGCTCTGTTAACAATTTGCAGAATTAATTTGAGTTGAATTTTCCCTTTTAAAAATAACCAAATCTTTAAATTCAGCTTAAACTGATTTCCTGATCTAGTTTGTCTTTCTTTAGTTGCCTGATTAAAGCTTTTACTTGCACAAAGAAAATAAAAGTGTAACTGTCCATGGCAGAGGGGTTGAAATTAGGGGATCTTTAAGGTGCCTCCCAACACAAACCATTGTATGATTCTATGATAAGAACCACATAGTGAGGATAAAAGAAGCAGAGGGAGGGAAAGTTCCCTTTAAAACATGTCACCACATTTTTAAAGACTTTCTATATTCCAGATATATTATCATTCAGACATTCCTGCTTCATGCTGCCCTTTCAAAGTTATTTTGATCCAAGCACTGTGATTTTAGTAGGTTGTCTTAATATAAGTGTGTAACATAAAATTTCACTGTTGTGATTCATATATTGAAAATTTGTTGCTAGTAGTCCTGGACTGGAGTTTTGTGTTGCTTTTTATGTGCTCCCAGACTGTAAGGAACTGCCAGCTGACATTTTCACCATTCAAGAAATAAATAATCCATTGCAAATGGGTTTATAAATGATGATTCAAGATACAGTCACCAAAACTTTTGGGGTTTAAATACCTTTAAAGTCTGGTGCAACTGGAGAGCTAAAAACCTCAGCAGAAAACTAAATACCTCACTGTGAATCTAAACTTTAGATTGTTAGTGGCTAAAATGCCCACACTAATTTCTTTCAAAAATGATTACCAAATATTGGAAAGTTTGCTCATAACTTCCAGCAACATTCTTCAAACTTCTTTATACAGATTTTTAATGCAATTCCTCACCTCATACTCTAGAAACAAATTTATTTCTACAAGATATAATGTGTAATGCATTTTGTAGCTAAAAATTGAACTAAAGATAGTTTAAATAAGGGGTTGGGGGAGTTAATTTATAGTCAGAAACCAAGAAATACCTGAAAAGTCTGTGTTGCAAACTCATATGTTGATTCTGCCATGCAGATCAACTTAGCAGGCGGGATGGCTTGGAGAAATGTTTAGGTGTCTGATACAGAGGTAGTATTTATATTGTATATGGTAACAACAAAAGCTTCAAGAGAAAATTTAAATACCTTGTATTGTGGTCCATTTATTTCATTGCCATCTTCTGTACCACATACTGAATAAACATCACCAGAAGTTCTGATACTAAAAAGCCAAAATTATAGTCATGTATATACATTGTCCTTTCAGACTTTTCAAAGCTAAATATTTAATATGCCGGTGTTCATTATTTATTCTAATAAGAAGGGCACTCAGAGACCATAATTATCCAATGCAGGTGGAAATATAGTACAACTCTCTGTGGATTGCATTCTCAGCACTAGTGAAATCTAAATGACAATGAAATAAATATATAAACCTGGGCTAAATTACCCCAAAGCCCCTTAATCCTTTTCCTCTCTTAGCATCCTTTCCAGGTGACTCAGGAATAATTCCTTAATTTCATTCTTCCTCTTAATTTGCCCATTAATACAATATTCTAGTATAAAAACACTGTGGAAGTTTCTGTGTTGCAAGCCAACAAGGAAAAAGGGAAATGTGTAATGAATTCACAAAACATTCTGTAACTGCTCTCTCTGAGTCAAGTGAAACTCAGTGTGTAGCTCCAATGACTGATGTATGACTTAGATAATAATAAACAAGAATATTTTACTTTTTGCTAACACCATGCCATAGTTTTCATAAATCAGTTAGTTTTAAAGACAAAGAGGCTTAAAATTATATTCTATTAGCTATATCCCTCAGTGGATTATTTGTTACATATATTGGCAGAAAAATGAAACCCCACACATAAGCTTAGAAAGAATCACATTTGAGTTGCCAAAGGACTATTTGAAGTTGAAATCTAATGAAATTTCTGGTGTTTATCTTTAGGTCACACCTGGGAAGAATATTTTATGCCTTTTCATCTGTTTGGAAACCTATGAAATCCCCCCAGAAAAGGTAACAGTTTCTAAATGGTTTGCAGTTATTCAGGGCAGAGCACAAATCCAGCAGTGAGGAGTTTCAGCGGGATGCTGAGTGGACGAGACACAAGATGGAGATGAAATCTAGTGCCAGTAAACACAAATTAATGCTTGTGGACAAAACTGCCCTATTTGCTTTGATAGGCTTCAAATTAGCCACTACCAGTCAGGAAAATTATCTCAGTCAGAGGTGATAAATTCTATGAAAACATGAACTCAATATTCAGCTGCCAGCAAGGAAAAAAAAAAAACCTAAATCAAATAAATAGGGAAGGTAGGCAGGAAATAATGGAGCACTGAATATAAACAGCAAATGCCTCACTTGAGGTCTTTGCTGCACCTGTATCTTTGAGGCTGATGGCACTGCTGTTCGCCCTCCTGTGCTGATTTTGGCTGGGGCAGAGTCAATTTTCTTCCCCGTGGCTGTTGTGTGGTGGAACAAACAGAGTGAACACAGCGGTGATAATACAGAGAGGGTTTTTGTTGTTGCTGAGCAGGGATTGCATGGAGCCAAAGCCTTTTCTGCTTTTCATACTGCCACACTGGGGAGGGTGCATGGGAGTTTGGGAGGGGACACAGCCAGGACAGGTGATCCAAACTGACCCAAGGGATATTCCAGACCATGCGGCATCATGCTCAGTATAGAAAGCTGGGAGGAGAAAAAGAGAATGGGGATGGCTGGAGTGATGACATTTGTCTTCCCAGGTAACCAGTAATGCACAACAGGGCCCTGCTCTCCTATCTTCATTCAGGAGATGCTGAATACCTGCTGGATACCTGCCTGCCCTTGGGAAGGAGTGAATTAGTTCCTTGTTTTGCTTTGCTTGTATGGGCAGCTTTTGCTTTCCCTATTAAAATGTGTTTTCCACCTTCCACCCTTCCAGTTCTTGCCCTGATCCCACTTGGGGGGAGTGGGTGGGTTGCTGTGGGGGATTGCCTGCTGTCTGGGGTGAAGCCGTGACATCTCCTCATTGGGAAAAACACAAAATGGGCAGGGAAAGCAAGAAAGGATGAAGATAAATATATGGAATGGCGTGGAATGACTTCACTGCACCAATGGGATTAAATAGACCATTATATTCAATGGACAGAAATATGAATCAACAGGGACTGTTCTGTTAGCACAGAAGAAGATAGAGCAGTGAGAATGCTGTTAGCCTGAGGACACAGTAGCAATCCCTGACCACGTATTTTGTATGATTTTGCTTGTTTGACTTTGCTTTTCCCTCAATTTTTGTGCATCTTCACTGGTATGTTTTCCCCCTTTCATCCCCCTTCATAAGAGCAAAGTCTATTTGGACAAGCCATAAAAGAGAAGATGTAGGGGATTCAAAATGGAAAAGATGTTCACATGGATACATAGGAGGCTCATTTCTCACTAGGGAGGAAGGGGAGAGACTCCCCTGGCTGGTGCTGGTCTGCATAAGGTGATAAAATAAACATGTGCTGTATGTTACAGGCTTAGTAAGCTGTAAGCATGGCCCTATTATAAAACAGAAGTTTTTAAGCAGATGCAAATGGTTACAGATGAGGAGGCAGACAGCCCACAGTAAATAGAAAAGGCAGAAAAGACCCGGTGAATCCTGGGGGAAACAGATGAACCAAGAAGGCCAAAAGTCAGGAAGAATTCTGGAGTAAGAAGTTAAAAAGGGGAAAGTAGTTAATGCACAGTGTTAAAATATCTGCCTGTTAAACATAGGAGAGGAAAGAAGGATGAGTCAGCTTGGTAAATTGAGGAGATGTGAGGATTCTGGTTAATGGGAAAGAGTGATAAGGATGCCAGAGTAATAAGGAAGCTATTGATTCTTCTTTTTCCTGCCTGTCCTCTTCCTTCTTTTGCATGTTAGATGATAGCAGTGTTCACACAATCAGCTGGAGGCTCAGGGGTCTGTGTGGTATTGACAGAAACAAACAAGGTTTTTCCAGGGGCCAAATTGCACAGAACTTCCTGGGCAGCAGGAAGGAATCTCACAAAGTACTTGGTCCTACCAGGAATAAAACAAATATTTTTCCTCCTTGCTGCTCACTTTTGGTCAGGTAGATAGACCTGTTTGACCTCATACTTTTAAAGCTTTTAAATTTGGTTAGCAAAGAGTTTGAAATGCATCAGTGACTTCAGGACACTAAGAACTAGTTTGGTAAAATCAATCTGATACAAATAAAAGACAAATTCTTTTCTAGACCTGCCCTTGGCCTTTATATTCATCATAGCTGGAGATCACCCTTAAAGTCAGCTAAAACTATGATTCAGTGCAGTGGAAACTAAATAATGGATGTAACCCAAAACTGGTTGCAAGTAGCCCAGACAATGTTGCAACAAGTTTTCCAATCTCCACACAGTATTCAGGGATGAGTATTTTCACATGACCTGAGAAGATGGAAAGTTTTCCAAGGGTACTCTTTTGAATTATTTTGTTTTACAGAGAAAAAAAGGATATCAGGAGTTGGTATTATTATTTCTGAGTGTAATTGCAGGCTGTGACTTTGGGTATGCTTTATTTATTTCTTAAGGCATGGCCCTAACAAAAGTGCAATTCAGGATTGGTAGCATGGAAGAATAGTGCAATCATGTAACAGTATGGTTTTGTACAAAAGAAACTCTTCTCCTAAGCTTCACCCCCCTCCCCGGTCTCTCAAAAACTCGTACTGAACTCTCACACCCCTTCTCAAGAAAAGCAGTCAGCATTTTTTTCCATTGAATACAAATTACTTTTAAAAATATCTCCTTATACCCTTTTTCTGTATACTGTCAATCAAAAAATGAAATGTACCAGAATCACTTAAAAAATAAAACCAACCCCCCAAAAAACCTATGGAGCTTAAGCCTGACTTTTCTTAACTCTTATGCCAGTGTAAAACTAATGTGATTTTGGTAGCAGGATTCTTGATACACATTCTCTGAAAAATAGTACAAAACCTGTAAGGTCTTAAAGTATTTTCCAGATGTTTAAAAGTAACCTTGAACCATTCTTAATGGATGGAAAAGCTGAAGGTAGGCTTTTAAAAATACTTTATGATACAGCTTAGTGAAATCTGAATCATTCCTTAAAATCAATATTTCTATTGAACTGCTCTTCAAAAAAATAGCATTTTGGCAATTATTGATTTAGAATGGTCTGTTCTCAGATTAACTATATATGTTAGTAGCTGGGATGATTGAGAAATTTAAAAATTAAAAGAAAATAACCTTTAAAAAAGAGAATTTTTACCATTTGAGTTCATTTGAAATATATGAGACTAATGATAATTTGAAAAAAATATTAACTATCCCTTGTATTAGCAACTGTTCAGTAAGTCAAGAATACTTCATATAGCCCTTAAACCTAACAATGGGCAATAATTTTTCATAGATTATGTGGTACTGATATTCAGAAAAGGTTTAAACTCCAAACATCTATCAAAATTTTGCCAGAGAAGATCTTTGGAAACATGTCATTACTATTATCCTATTTTACAAGTTGCATAAGCACATTTCATTGATAACCCTCTTGACTATTATTTGTCATAGTTTAATGTCAGAATTTGACTTCATAAAATAGACTTTTAATAGGATTTTTTATTTAATAAAGGAGTTAATAGATATCATTTGTTCCTAATTCTGTGTGCTACATGATATCTAGATGACAAAAAAGTTATGGATAGTATTTTATAAGTGTGAATATGTCTCCAGCAAGCTAAGAGTGTAATATCTTCTTTAGACCTGGTTTTGTATGTGTTTTCACATTCAGGGTGGTCACCTACAGTGCAAGGAACAACAGGTGTTTATTTCAAGACTGTGGGAAGGAGACAGGTGCTCTGTGGTTTTGTGTTTATGCACCTAAAAAGTACAGAAATATGCAGGTATGCATGTGCAGTTCATCTAGGAATATTGAGCAAGCCAAAAATGCTACAATTTTATATTATTTATGAGCCACAATCAGCAGTAAGAATTAGTGCTGATTTAACACTTGTGTCTGTTTTGTAGTTTAATCTAGGGCTGGCTTTCAGGTGTATTCTTCTCTCAGTCAATACTTTGGGGTAGTGATTTAGTATTTTCAGCTGTGGGACTGGGAATGGAGAAAAATGATTCTGGGTGAGAAGGGAGAAAATACTGTGCAAGACTTGGGTCTTGATTGGACTTAGAGCAAGGGCCTTAGAATTACAGGGGGCTGGACAAATTGCTTTGTCCTGTCAGTAAATATCAGTGAAAACTACTGGCAAAACACAGACTTCATTCTCCTCTAATTGGGGTACCTCTGGAAGTTACCTGTGGAACTGGTACCTGTGGAGCCTGGTCCTGCAGGTTCCCAGGATTGTTCAAGGTGAAATATGCCTAGGACTCCCCTCATGATCCATCAGGAGATGCTGGAATATAAATGCTAAGTCCTGTGGGTTTGACTGGACTTTTTGTCACCAATTTTATTTTCTCTTATTTGCAGAAAATCTAGGGGAAAAAAAAGGAAAAAGAAGTATGTGTTTCTGTATTTAAGGTTTGGCAATTATATTTGTTAAAAGAAAGCATAAATTAAGTCTGGAAAGGATTCATGATACTACTATTTTTAAAAGTAATTTGTTATGTAATGCTTTTTTTAAAAGACAGAGCCTTTTATACTGCTTAAAAAGGTACGATGAACTTTGCATTTCATTAGTCACCCTGGCTACATCAGTTTATATATAGGTTTTCAAAAGAGGCTAAACTGAAATGTTAATATAAATGTTATGAAAAAGCCAAGCTTTTCAGCAAACATTTTTCTGTCATTTTGATAAGCTGAATTTTCTAATTATGTGTTGCTCTTAAACAAGTTAACTTTTCCCTTAATCTTTTAATAAGGACCTCACTTTATAGTCTAATCTGAAAGAAATTTCACCTGAATAATCACAAGAGAATTTTCTATCAACTAAAAGAGAGAGTGTTTGACTGTGCTGTCCTTTTAAACCTAGATACAGATCTATAAACAGTTCCAGTCTGAAGGCACAGTCCTTTTTTGTCTGCAATGTTTGCCCTTCATTTGATATTGTACTAGTACCACATCCTGGTTTGGGGTGAAAACAGGTCAGATAATGTCCAGTGAAATCAGGAATTTTAATTTCTGCAATGGTCTGATTAGCATGCTCATAGAAAACCTAAACCAATTTTTAGCAACTCTCTTTTTCCTTGCAGTCACCATACCCTAATGTAAGTGATGAAAACACAATAGAACAATTAATGCCCATTTTCTAACCAGAAAGCTCTACAAGCTTTCAGATCTGAAGGAACTATACATTTCTTTCCCAGTCAATGAATGTGACTGACCATGTCTAATTTGGAAGGTATAAAAACAGTGGAGCTTCAGGTATGAAAAGTAGCAGCACTTTTTTCCCCTTCTAGTCTTATACATTTCCTCTAAAGTTTTTCACATTTGTGTATTTTTAACATAGGGTCTCAAAAGACTAATCAGCTGAAACCTGTCCTAAAATCAAACATATTTACTTAATCTTTGATACTTTGACACTAATTGTAATAGTTAGAGACCTAATGATGCTTTATTTGGTTTTATCATCTTAAAAATCAGATATGTTGATGATGGCTAAGCATTTCACAGCAGTTCAAAATACATCAGAACACCAAGGTATTAAAGGAGCATAGAAGCTTGGAAAAGGGGCCTTTAAGATCATCAAGTCCAACCAAACACTGTCATTTCCACCACTAAAGCACATCCCCAAGTTCCACATCTAGACAATTTCTGAATTTTGCCAAGGATGGTGATTCCATCATTTCCCTTGGCACCTAATTTCCAATGCTTGATCCCCATTTCAGGGAAGAAATTTTCCCTAATACTCCATCTAACTCTCCTCTGGTGCAACTTGAGGCCATTTCCTCTTGTACAGTCTCTTGTTCCTTGGGAGCAAAGCTCAATCCCTCACCCTACTGCAACCTCCTTTCAGGAGTTGTGATAAGAGAATGATAAGGTCCCTCCTAAGCCTGTTTTTCTCCAGCTGAGCCCCCCCAGCTCCCTCAGCTGCTCCTCACCAGCCTTGTGCTCCAGAACCTTCCCTGGACATTGCTCCATTCCCTTCTCTGGACACGCTCCAGCCCCTCAGTGTCCTTTCTGTCTTGAGGGGCCGAGAGCCGGACTCAGGATTCAAGGGGTGCCTTCCCTGTGTCCATTACAGGGGACAGTCCCTGCCCTGGTCCTTGTGTCACACCATTGCTGGCACAGGCCAGGTGCCACTGGCCTTCTTGGCCACCTGGGCTCACACTGGCTCCTGTTCAGCTGCTGTTGACCGAGGTCCCAGGCCTTTTCCTTCCTGGCAGCTTTCCAGCCACTCTGCCCACAGTGCAGGGGAGATCCAAGTGCAGACCCCAGCCCTTGGCCTTGTTGGCCAAGCTCAGACCACTGATCTCAGCCCACTGACCCAGCCTTTCCACATCCCCCTTCAGAGCCTTCCTAACCTCCAGCAGATCAACACTCACACCCAACTTGGTGCCATCTGCAATTCACTGGAGATGCTCTTGATACCCCTCATTCAAGTTATTGATAAAAATATTAAACAGTGTTGTCCCCAGTACTGAGCTCTGGGGAATCTCACTTGTGACCAGCAGCAAACTGTATTTATGTCTGTTCTCCACCACTCTCTGGGCCTGGCCATCCAAACAGATGTTTTATCCAGAGGAGAGTGCACTTGTCCAAGCCATGAGCATCTAGTTTCTCCAGGAGAATGCTGTGGGAAATGGTGCCAAGGGCTTTACTATGCCACAGACAGATACCCACAGCCTTTCCCTCATCCCCTTGGTTGGTCACTTTGCCAAAGAAAACAGGTTAGTTAAAAAGAACTTGTCTTGTTCTTTCAGCTCAGAATGGTTTTAAATTGTAACTGAAGATGTGGTAGAATAACTGAAAAATAACAATTTGCTGGATATTTAGATCCAGTATGCTTGAAGTTTGGCCATATCTTACATTTAAATGTGTGTAGAAATTAAGATGGATTTAAAGTCTGTAAATCTGTGGTTCACTTCTCTAGCTGTAGTTCACAGTGGCTTTTCTCTGCAAGCCCTGAAGACCAAAAACTTTTTGAAGCATTAGTATAACATATTCAGTGCATGTTACTTCATCTATATCAATTACTAGTGATTAGTAAATACTAATTATGCCATGTATAGCATAAGTGAATGATGAGTAGAAACATGATAATAAGAATGTTCTGTTCTATATTTCCTATTTAGAAAAATGGGAATATCTGAGCTAAGATCATAGATACAGTATTGATATATTGTCCTTTTTTCTTATTAATGGTACTAATATTATTCTTGACATGGACCTTCTGGAGGGAGAGAGATCTGATTATACCCTGTATTCCACATTTTTGAGATGAGACCTGCTTAAATTTTAATTGTGATTGGATAGACTATGCTACAGTTTTTTTAAGAAAAAGATACATCTTGGACAGCTGCAGCAGATTGGACAGATCCAAAACCAGCTGCCTTGCACAAATATGCTGCTCCCTGTGAGGCAGTAACTCCTGATCCCGTTGACTTCAGGCTGTCTTGTACTGCAGTGAGTAACTTCATCTTGTTTGAAACAGTGACTCCCAGGTCAACAGCACTGCTTGAAGCAGCTCCATTGGAGCTGGGAGCAGCAGCAAGGCCAGGAGCAGCTGTCTGACCAGGGCTTTCTTCTCTCTCACACTGCCTCTCTTGGCTCCCCTGAGTTCAATACTCTGCAGGAGCTCTTGCCCTATCAGATGGGTCAGTCTAACGTGTCCTTTTCTCACAAATCAAAATTTCCCACTATATAACTGGAGAGAGCCACAAAACTCTTGCAAAAATATCTTATTTCAGTGGTGCTGGTGGTGTTGGCTTTTGCACTCCTAATGACTCATGGACTTAGTGGGAGTTTGGGAATCATGGCTCACACACAAGCAGGGCCACAAGCTGTCACTGCAGAGGATGGCTGTTCAGGAATGGAGTTTTCTCATGGGTGAAACACCAGATTACAGCTCCATAGTTGATGAGTAATGCATTTCCTATATGCTAAGTTCAAATTTCCACAGGGGTCTAATGCTATATCATTTTAGTTTTCTTTTGTCTCAAGCACAAAGCAATGTGTTTGAATTTTCAACTGTTATATCAATAGGCATGCCATTAATAAACGTGTGAAAACTGGAAAGGTTCCAGGAAACTTTCAACAGTAAGGAATAGCAAAAAAGGTGTGAAGTCACAAGTCTCACCAGACTAAAATTACCATTGAGAAAACAAGAAAGAAATTGTATAAGAGGTGATGTTGTCCAACCCTTCTAAAAGCTCCTTACTGGAATATAACATGTCCTTATAAGGAAGAAAGACTGTGGCATTCCTAACTAAATCCAATTGACAGGGTAACTGTGGCAGAAAATTTTCCACAACTTCATTCTTATGAAACAAAAATGAACTATGGGAAATAACTTTTCCCCTTCAAGTATTTTTACCTGTTTGCTATGCTGCGTGTTCCTCCTACCCACAACAAAACTATCACTATTGGCTATGAGCAAGTAACTCTCTCAGCAAAGCTCAAATCTCTCGGTGTCTTGCCTTGGTGGGAAGAAATTCCAAGAACATAATGTCCTGTTGTATGTTTTGCAAGCATTTTTTGACATCTAACCAAGAGCTGTGAATTGTTACTGTTCTGTGTCACAGAGAATGAATGCTCTCTTTTCATCCAAATTTTTTGGTAAGTAGCACTACTGTCATTTAAGGCCCATTGGGAAGTTTTACACAGTTCTTTATATATTTATAAAAAACTGGTCAGGCAGGAATTGTACCCAGTTTCATTATATATATATATATATATCATGGATGTGATATATGTAAGGACAGCTTCTGACTGAAAATAAAACCAAAAAGAGAGCAAGCAAATATAAACCTCCCAAAACTCCAACCAACCAACAACAATAAAAAAGCCCCAGCCCAAATCTGTTACCAGTCAAAACAAAATGTTACTTGAACTTTCTTATTTGCTATATGCACATAATTAGCATAAATTTCTCAATTGTATCCAAGAGTTGTAGACCCAGGTGGAAAAAATTGTCTGAGTATTCAGGATTGGGATTAGGAAAGTCAAAAATCATCGAGTGTTGAATGTGAAAGGAACAAGAAGAACTCCCAAAGGCACATCAGACATGACTGTGCTCTGTGATTCTGTGACTGTTTGTATTGCAATATTCTCATACCAAGATGAACACTGTTTATCCATAAAATATGCTTGAAATAACAGCACACAAGGTAGTAAAGCACAATTTCCCTCACCTATGGTTTGATTTGTGAAAGTAAAGTATCTCAGAAAATCTGAGAGATTAACAGATTTGCAGGATAAATATTAACTGCCCCAGTATTTCTGTTCTTGTTACAATTTTTCCAGTTACATAGATTAAAGGGGGTTTACCCCTTCCTGGTCCATTTTTGTTGTAGCTTTTTGGTTTCAATTGTAATATTTCAGAAATTAGAATGTTATTTTTTTCAGACTCTAAAGGAAATTTTTGCTACATAGTCCTTTTTAGTGAGTTTGTGGAATGAATGAAGAGAATGGAGGATTTTTCCTCCTCAAAGTAATGCCTTGGTTTTTGTTCCTTGACTCCTTGGCAACCCTAGTGTAAGGAGGGATGGTGTTCTGGGAACAGCGAAGTAACAGAGCAGTGAAATTGAACAAATCATATTTTCCATTAACATAATGAGATTTAACATGTTGCTTAGGAACATAACCAGTTTCAATCATCCCTCTCATGTCCACTTTGTATATGGTGATTTTCAGTGGTATGAGTTATTTTGACACCTTGTTTGGAGCTTTTAGAGTTTATTAAGACAGTTCCTTATTACATTTCATGAAAGAACTTGTTTTCTTTTATAAACTTTTTAAAAGGAAATTCTACCTGAAAATACACTTGGCAATAATGTTTTCAGGCTAAATTAAGATGAGTTCATTTTGGTAATTTTTTATTTCACTGATAATGGGCTGTTTAGTCACCAGATAATGGGACTTTTCATAGATGATGAGAACTCATTATCCCAGTCTTCTAATAGAAATGCATCTTATCACAGGTGCATGACTGCTATTCTTGATTTGATTTGAAATCATGTCTAAAAAAATATGGTATCTTTATTGTCCATGGGGCTGCTTGCTAGTAGATAATGTCCAGATCATTCACTGTGAACTCCAGATGTGTCCTGTTTGTCCTCTATTGAGAACGTAACTTTTAATTGTCTGAAACACAAGTTTAAATATCTAATAATAATGATGAAGAAGTTAAATCATATCCCTTACTCATCTCTATATTATTGTCAGATCATAAGACTTTTTTTGGAGGCTTATCTAAATGAGGGTATTCTTAATTACCCATGGCTTTTAAGCTTTTTGATTCTTACTCCAGAAACACAAGACAGAAAGATGTATTAGAAACTTTAATTTGTTGATGAAAGGACTGAAAGACATGCGAATTTCTGAAGAAGCCTTGTATCAAGTGAATAGAGGGAAAAAAAAAAAGAAAAAAAAACTGTCCTCATAAGATAGATGTGTTCTTCCTGAACAAATGCAGTTGTTTTGGAAAAGAAAACAGAATAAAGGTCAAAATGAAATTGCATATTTTCAGGATGGCTGTAGATACAAGTTGAGTTTATTTGGTACTGCCCTCCTGGTAATGCTCAACTGTTGACATTCTGGACTGTAAAGAGTTGCTTGATAACTTTTTATATTTCCTGACTTTATGGTGTTGTGGCAAGTAACAGCTGAGATCAGAGAAGAAAGAAGAATATAGTAAATATATTTATTACAGAGAGTGCACAGTGTAGTTTCTACAATCTTATTCCATTTCATGATATTTCCAAAAACTTCAGGAAGATATTTTTTTAGAGGCAGCCTTCTCATAGTTTGCTTAGAGTTTCCCCAACCTGAATTTAAATCAAAACCTCTTCCTTTACAAAGAATGACAAGCATATTGTTGTTGCATATGTTGACTATTTCCACTGCCTTTAACTTTCATGTGCTTCATCTCTCTTGAGTATTGAATTGGAAAATATTTCTGGGGATCTATGCCTAAAATCAAGCTCTTCACTTTTAATACATTTGATAAATAACAGATAGCAGATATCTATGAAAAACAAACAAAACTTTTTAATGGATTTATGATATTTTAGTTTTATCAAGAGAGCATACATACATTTAAGAATCTTATTAAGATTTTTAAACCAGAAAAATCCTTAGTCTGGAGAATAATTTTGTCCTTTTTAAGTTACACCTTGAAGATTTTTCTTTGCCACTATTTCTTAGTAGTAGCCTTGATTTTCTTCTTTTTTAATTTTAACTTTGCCAAGAGGAAAGAGGAAAGAGTAATCTTTTACATTTTCTTTAGTAGATCTACATAATTTATATAGATTTTCACTTCTTTCTAAGCACTCTGCCACAATAAGTATTTAAGAGATGTACTATTAGTAATATTTTTCATCTATTGGTCTTTATTTAAATATTCTTACAATAACCTTTTAGTCTTACAGAAAATGGTGAAATATAAATGTTATTACAGAAGGAATAAGAGATCTGTGTTATAAGGTTGTTGGCGAAGTCTGGAGAGAAGTTTGGGAGGACAATCTATCCTGAACCTTGTGAGGATCCCCCTTATCCTTTTTTGTACTTGCCCTTTCTCATCCTTACCCTTTTTGCAACTCCAGCCTCTGTGCAGATAATTTTACACTGATTTTAGTTTCACAACGACTGAATTTAGATTTTAGTCTGATTTTTCTGTGTGCTATGGCTGTGGTAAGCTATAGAGTGAATCTGGCCAATTAACTTGCATTTTTATATGAAACCTTCTTTTGTTGATACTTTTCCAGGGATTCTATAAGTAGCATAAAACACTCACTCATTACAAACAGAAGCTGGAAGTCTTGGTGAGAAGGGACACAGAAGGGACACACATCACTGGGTCTGTGATCTGCCCTGCCACTCTGAATGTCTCTGCAAACTCGTTGCACTGATGGTCTCACTTTGCCAGCAGGAGCACCAGTGTAAAAGTGGAGAAGTTCCTCTCATTTTGCAATTGCAGGTTGCTGGGGCACTATTGGAAATTCTCTTAAATCATACCAGGGCCCACAAGACTCAGCTTCTGGCTATGAAACAAATCTCCCATGAAAAACCCAAGAGTTTTCTTTGCCCCAGGGAACTTCCATGTTCAAATACACAGTTTGCTGTTCCTTGTACTTAAAAAAAGATGGTCTTGGCAATATGCGGGTTAGGTTTAACAAGCGCTTTCCCATCTTTCATGTCCAGAGAAAAGACACCTTTTTGCTACATTGGGTAACAGATCAGGTTTCTGGGCCAGTCATGCCATCAAGAGGACATTTTCTTGCTCATGATCCTTGTACTAGTTAGTGGTTTGTTTGTCTGCAGATATGTCTAAAAGATAGGGTTTCACAAATCATATATGCCAATAGAATTTAATGTAATTTATTCCATGGGTGGAATCCATTTACTTTCACTCAACTCAATTTTGAACTCCTAAGAGATTTAATCTTTTTCTGCAATCTTTGCAAGTTCCTCATCATCTTTTTGGAACACAAATCTGCAGCGTTGATTGGATAGTAATGTAAAGAATTACTGCCTTTTTTCTGCATAAAGTATGGTTTAATCCATTGAGACTCTAAAGCATTTTTAATAAATTGAGAAAACATTGATACCTTCCTACTAAAAACTGCAATAGTCTTTGCTGGCAAAATATGACTTAGTAGAGGACTCGGAGTTTAATGAAGCATGAAGGAGCTGGTTATTTGGGTAAGCAAAATTAGTGTTCACTTAATGTAAGAACACAAAAATTCAAACTGTACATCTCTGTAATTTAAGTGGTATTTCACTTCCGTAGGTATCGTCTAAGGTATCGTCTCTTGCATTTATTTTCCTCAGGGTTATAAAATTTCAGAATATCCCAAGGAAATAGGAATTCCCAATGTAAAAAAAGCACAAAAGCCTTGTGTGTGGTATTTGCTAGTGGTGTTTGACAAGGGAAATAATTTTCCCCTTGTAATTGGTACTGGTGAAACCACATTTCTAATCGTGTGTCCAGTTTTGGGCCCCTCACTGCAAGAAGGACATTGAGGGGTGTGGGAATCCATAAAATATGAGGGTTCTGGGAAAGCTGCAAAAGGCAGGCCTCAGAGACAGCAGAACTGTGATTGGAGCTAAGCAGCAGCCATGTGATAGGTCAGCAGAAAAATTATGTAAAAAGTAGAAAAGTAAGGACGAACAAAACTGTGTATTAATGTCTAGAATAACTCTCTAAGTTGCAGAAAAGTTTATCTAGCAAGATATTAGGAAGTTCTAAGCTTAATAATGAAGCTCTCTGCATTGTGTTTTAAGGCTTAAAAGCAGGTATTGTATTCAAAATAAGCAAGCATTGTTTTAACCAAAGGTACGTGAGCTTATAGTGGTTGGATGGAACTACTGTCAAGATGCTTTTGCTTTGTGTGATTGGTCAAAAAACTTATAAAGTGAGATGTAACATTAAGTTCTTGGTTTGCCGCCTCTGATGCGAGCTGCTGGCATCTTCCCATTGTCACAACCATGTAATGAAACTGATGCTGGAAAATAAAACAGCTCAAGATTCCTCAGCAGTCACATCCCATTCGTGACTTGTACCGAGACCGTGGCCAGGGATAAGGGGCATGGCCAGAGAGGGGCAACACAGGTGGAGAAGGGTCTGGAGCACAAGGCTGGTGAGGAGCAGCTGGCATGTTTTAGCCCGGAGAAAAGGAGGCTCAGGGGGACCTTATCTATTTCTACAACTCCCTGAAAGGAGGTTGTAGCCAGATGGGGGTCAGGCTGCTCTCCCTGGCAACAAACAATAGGAAAAGAGGAAACAGCCTCATGTTGTTTCAGGGAGATTCAGATTGCACATCAGGAAGAATTTATTCATGGAAAGGGTTGTCAAGCACTGGAATGGGCTGCCCAGGGAGGTGGTGGAGTTACCATCTCTGGAGGTGTTCAAGAAATGACTGTATGTGGCTCTCAGTCTCATGGTCCAGTTAGCAAGGTGATGATCAGTCAAAGGTTGGTCTTGATGATCTTGGAGGTCTTTTCCAACCTTAATGATTCTGTGATTCTGTATAAAAGCTAAATGTCAGTGTGTTAGCAGGAACAGGCAGGATGCAGGCACAAGCATGGATGAAATACCAAGAATAAATTTATTTTCATTGCCTTACCAAGCAGGTCTTCCCTGAAGCAGGATCTGGGCAGTGGCACACAAGTGTGAGCCCGCTCACACGGACACCACAGAGCTCTTGCTGGAGGAGCTCCAGCCCGTGCTGGAGGATGAGTGAACCTGCTGTTTTCACCTGTGCATCAGGGGTTCCTGCAGGTGTGATTTACCACTCCGCTTTGATCTTTCCCACAGCAGGGCAGAAATTTCAAGCATGTTCCATGGGGTGCCTCCAATTCTATCACGTGTTATCTAAACAGAGATTTTGTTCTGGTTCCAAAGACAAGGCCAAATAAAAATGTGTATGATCTGTGTATTTCTCAAAACCCTGTCTGCAAGTCACTCAGGGATGTTTACAATCCTCTTCACCAATATTCCATTATTTCCCCCTCAGCTTGTGACAAGCACTGTATCATGTAATATAGAGCACATAAAAATGGTGTGGTTTTTGCTATTAGTGGAAGATCTAAAGCACCCATAACTTTCCCTGAGCACCTGCATTTGCCTGATCACCTTGCACAGTGCCAGAGGCATGTCATAAAGGTTGAGAAATAATAACTTTAAGTTAACTAGAATGCGTCTCTAGGAGACAAAACGAAACTGAAGAAGATTTAGGGAAATGCATTTTGTACTTTGCTATCGGCATCTTGCTGTTTTACATCAACATATACATTCAGCATTTTCTCCATTTAATTACAAACCTACCTCATAATGTTCTTTCAATTCAGTGGCAAAGCTTTAAAAAAAAAGGATTAAAACTTCAGCTTTGAAGTCTGTTGATTTTGTTTCCTCTCCTTTTTGATCTAAAAATATATTAAACCTCCATAAATCACTTCAAGTTTTTTAAAATAATGATTTTTTACTATGAAAAAATGTCTTACAATCAGTGAGATTCTATCATGCTTCTGAACTTTAGCCGGAGAGGTAATAGCCAAATTCAAGGTCTTGTATTCCCTTCATGTATCTAGATATGCAAATATTTTAATGATATCATTATATAATTTTAATTAATCAATTAAATATTTAAACAATACTGTAATATTCTATTTTCTCTTTTTTTTCCCTTGAATTCTCTGAAAAGAAAACAAACTCAGGTTTTTAAAACAAATAAATTAATTCTTCAAATGTTTAAGCTATCATTCTTTTTGATCTGACTCCTAACTTTCTATCTTGCTTTCTGTATCTCTTTGAGTCAACCAGAAAGGTTGTGGAGTCTCCAGGCTTGGAGACATTGAAAGGCCATCTGGATATAGTCTGGGAAGTTGGCTCCAGGTGGCTGTTCTTGACCAGAGTGTTGTGCCCTGTGATCCTCAGCACTCCCCTCTAAACCTAACCACTCTGTGATGGTTCACTGTTGCAGCATTTGGAGTCATAAGGACTACTTATGCTTCTATTCTTTGGACAATTCCAAACCATTTCATCTGTCTTTTCCATAACAGAAATTTAGCAATGGATATACTCCTGCATCTTTTATATATGTCCAGGTTTATTGCCTGTTCTATCAATTTTTTGGTTTATGTAGATATTTAGTACAAAGCAGGAAGATTTGTCTGAAGAATTTCTGCAGTCCAAAAGTTATGTAACTTGTCCATAAGAGACACTCTACTGATTCTTTCTTCTTTCTGCCTTTGGATTATTTTCCGTCATTATGGTGTTCTGTAGGTAACAAAATGCCTAGTGATTATTTATAGAAGATTTGTTACAAAACATTGATGACAAATGGAATTGTTGCAATAATCAAAATTATAATTCTGTCTCCTTAGAGCTGTGCCTTGTGCTTTCTAGAAGTGCAGAAATTGGAAGAAAGTTTAGCCTTCAATATCCAGGTCTTTACAATTCTGATTCCTGTTCCAAGGTTTTACACACTATTTCCTTCAAGTCTTGTTCTCTCAAGGAAGTCAACAAGTAAGAATAGTTGCACATTTTGCCTTTTATAACAATACATTTATTTTGGATTGAGAGTGGACAAAATATGCTGGTTTAACATAGACTTGCTTTCTTGCTGCATACGTGCACATGGAAAGGAGGTTGCAGTTCCACACTTCCCAAATCCATAGTGCAATATTTATTTTTATTGGCAGGATACTAAGTAATTTTTCCACAAGGCAAACCTGCTTTGTCTTCAATGGTATTTGGTTATGTGATCTCCCTGTCTTTATCTCTGCCCACATTCCACTGAGGGGTGAAGTGAGTGGCTGGCTGAGTGGATATTTATCTGCTAGCCAAAGTTAACCCACCAGAGTAATTGATTTCATTCATGTTCCACAGCTAACCATTCTACTCTGTGCACTTTCTGCAAGAATAACAAGATATTTCAGAATCATACAGGTTGATGATGATTAGCCTTTTTCACTTCAATATATCTTGCTAGGACTCTTTAAAACATGTTCAGTATGAAACGTTCTTTATCTGAAACCTGTACATTCTTTTCTTACCTTCTTTTTCTCTTAGATTTCCTTTGCTGTAATATAAATTTACTATGAATATTAATGTTCTGAGACATTAATTTTCTGCTGAGCTGCTCAATACATTTTGGCTCCTCGTCCTTCTGTGACACTGTAACAATTAAGGTTGATGTGGTTTTGTTTTCAAGGCATTATTGCGGATGCTTGGTCATTTTTTTCAGTCAGTCTTTCTCCAGTCAGGTTCTGCCTCATATTCTGCCTTGTCCATGAAGTTTCCTATAGAGTTTTTTTGTTTCCTATTTAGTGGAAGGTCACTGCTAATTAGTGCAACTTTGGGCACTTCTAGGAGTATACTTAAGTTTAACCCTAAGTTTTGTTCTGTCCAAACTGTCCAGGAAATGTTCTTATCATCTTTTCAGTTTATCCTCATCAATTTTTAGCATAAGTCCTTCTTAATCCTCTCACACAAAGATGACTTGAATACACTTCTTAAAAGGTTTTTGAGGATTTGGTAGACAGATTTAAAATTGATTTTTTTTTCTTTTTTTTTTTTTTAATCTGCTTTCTTGACTTAATTGTTGATACATATTCCATGCATGTCTTCATTTTGTAATCAGGTCTTTCATATTCTTAAGATTATGACATGCATTATTTCTGTTGAAAGAATGCAAAGACTGTTGTAAGAAAATGTAGGACCAAACCAAGGCACCATTTTCCTAACAGTAAATATTTTCAGGAAAAGTAAGTAGAGAGATCTTCACTCCAGTATTGTAATTCAGCCATCAACAATTTTGGAAATTCAAGTGATCCAACTGTCACAATTATAATAGCTACTAGAAGACCTAAATACACAAATTCACCTAAATCTTCTCTGAACATACATATTCCTTTATTCTCCATCAGATCTGGTGGCAGTGTTTTCTGCAGTTGAATTCCACCTTTGCATCAGAAAGCACTTGGTGTTCAGGGGCTGCCAGGTGATTTCAGTGGCTGTCCCAGAGAAACCCCTCCTTCCCTACTCATATTCCTGCCCTGGCTATGTTGTAGGTGGCCCTCCTGCCACCTCCTGTGGCTGTAGTGTCTGTATTTCCTGGATTGATCCTGGATTTGGCTTGTTGTCCTTGCCTGGTGCTTGCTGGACCCACAGCAGTCCCTGCCAGGCTCTACTGGCCTGGCTCTGGTGCTGTGGGAGCACTGCCACCACGGTTGCCATTTTTACCTTCCTTCAAGGACCCAAGTTTACCTTCCTTCAAGGAGCACCCTGCTCTTGCCTCCTCTGAGAGAGTGTGCCATTATAATTCAATACAATGGTGTGCATTATCTCATATTTATTGCCATCGAATATTTCTTTCCAAGTCATTTGGGAGGAGGATGCTCCTCTCATTCTAATGGCAATTAAGAGGCTGCCTCTTGCTGATCATCATTTTTGAATTGCTATTTTAGAATAAGCTGTCAACAGGCATGTGGCAGGGTCTGGATTTGTGTACGAGGCAGGCAGCAATTTCACAGAAAACCAGCCTGCAGAAACAGTCCTCTTTCCTGAGTGCCAGGGGCAGGCTGAGTTATCAGGTTTTAACTCAATTTTAATGTGAACTCAGCTTTTTTTCCCCCATCAACCTTAGTATTCCCCATTAGGAAAACACACATAAAGACAAATATGTGCCTTTTTGGGACGGAAAGGTAGTCAGACTTAACAGATACTATTTTCTTAATTTAATAGGAATTTTAAAAGTATGTGAGGCACCACAGCAATGATAGTAAGGGATAATAAGGCCTAATGTGCAATTAAATGGGAAGAACTAGGTTATGTATCCCCATGAAACTCCTGGGAATAAAGGGAAGGAATAGTTTTAGTGTTAGATAAGAGGTGGGGGAAATTAAGTGGTATAAGGCATAAAACAGTGTAAATTCTTCAAATGGGTAGAAGACTTCTGCTAAAGTCCATCTATCTTAAAGCTAATAAGTGTCAGGGAGGATGGGAGGGGCAGAGAAAAGATGGGGCTTAAACTCCACAAAATAGAGGATCTTTAATTTTTAAACAGCTGAACAGTAGTGGCATAAAAGAGACAGAAAAGCAAACCACAATTCTGATTGTGACTCTTGCAAAACCAGAACAGAAACTGCAAACTGTGTTCATTATTTTCACTTTTTTTATTTGTATCGTGCTCCCCCCCACCCCCTCCCTTCACTAACTCCACTTTTTTTTTTCCCCTAGCTTTTTGGATAGTGACTAACAAGTGAAAGCCTTATATCCCTGTGCCAACTGTTCCCTAGTGTCTCTTCCCTAGTCCCTCTTATTCTTTACATGACAACCACAATCTGTCTACTTTAAGGGGTTTAACTAGCACAACCCAAGCAGCCATATTTACCCCTTTTAAAAATGTTAAATATGGATGCAGATTTTCATATTCAATACTGCATCCAAAATAATCAAAGGAGACTTAAATGGAAGCATCATGGTTGTGTCTTAATACCAAGTACCAAAGTTTGTCAGCGATGAGTATCCCTGGAATCATAATGATAACCTGACACTGCTAGGAGAGCTAGAGAGACAGTCATTTTAAGTAATTCTCTGCTGTCAGCTCGGGACATTTCAATCATCATAAGCCCAAATGCCTCATTTCTCATACACAGAAGCAGGAGAAAATGTAGTCTGGAAGGGATGAATGATATTACATTAATTCTGGTAATGCAATGGGACAAAGAAAACCCTGGGAAGCTTACAGTATATGCTTCTGGCTCTTAAATTCTATTGTTTGATGTTTAAGGAGTTAATAAGTCAAAGGTAATCGGGAAAAAAAGTGAAAATGTAAAGAGGTCATGAAATAGAATTGCAAAGATGAAAAAAAGAAGAAAACAATAAGTTTTAAAATCTTACTCAAATCCTGCTGTCATTTTCTTTCCTTCAGCAGTTCTGTTAAATGAGTGGTTAATGGCCATGCACTTTTCAGGCTGTACAGAAAAAATGGCCATAGTGGAGAAGTTGTTCCAGAACAGGCTGTAAGATTGCACTCCCTGTATTTTGACAAAATTGATCAAGAAAATTTTATTAGTATTCCTCTGGTAGGTAGATGTTTCTCCTATCACTAGTGTTTCAAACTATTTATCTTATTTTAAAAATGAAGTTTGATGAGCAAGTGGAGCTTAATAAAAATTATAATATGTTAAAAAAAGTGTCTGAAAAATCCAATATGTAATCTGAGTCTGTTAAAGCAGCAATAGCCCTAATGGCATTAAAACGTTATCAACATTTTTTTTTAATCTGATAATATTTTCTAAAATGTTTGATAGGAAAAAGAAATTACTTTTTTTTTAACTTGGTCTTCAGATATCTTAAAAGATTAGTTGAATAAATTCTATCTGGTGGTTAGCAAAATGTCAAGATTTTTCAAAAATATTAATTGAGTGTTTTAATCCTTTTCAAGACATTTTGTGGCATGGTAGGAGTAATCTATGATCTCTTAGGCCCTAGTGTAATGGATTAGAAATGACTTTCAAATACAAGTAAGAACATTGTGAGAAAGTGCTGGTCTTGATGAAGCAGTGCTGTTTCTCTGGACACTGAACTGAACATTCAGTAGCAATTGTAGCCAGAAAGAAGCCATTCCAAGCATGAACTTCATAAATTTCAAGTGTGCAGCAATGGTAAATAAATATATCAGATATGATAAACACATGTTGTTTTTATGATCTTTTCTGGGTGTTTGTGACAGATTTGTAACAGAATTGAGACAAATATTATATAGATATTTCAGAAGTGGTAGATGTCCTGTTACACATTTTAAACACATAAATATCCTCTGTTTTGTTCCTGTCTATTAATGAGGGTCATATTTTATACCCCACTCAGTAGGACTAAAATATAGTTACTGTTTATGAGCATGTCTGTTTACAGTGACAATTCTAAATCACAGTTACTTGAATTTGTGTGGGGAGCGCTCCTCAGAGCTTTAATATAAACAAATGCAAGAAAGCAAATATTACCTTTCTTTCATGGGTGTGATACCAAAAATACAAAATGTATGACTTCATAAACCTAAAATGGAAGTTTGACAAAAAAAAAAAAAGGGCAAACACATGAATGCAAACCAATCATTTAGGCAGGAGAAAAAATTTCTTCAGCACGTAACCATCCCATCTTTCTCAATGTAGAACATCATTTTGACTACATTTACCTCAGTTATATAAAAATATCATTAAAGTAAACCTTTTTTGTTGCTGGAACAAATCAGGACATTCAACTCAGTAGCGCTTCCATCACAGTGGTGCATGACAAGAATTCAGGTGTATATTAAAGTGAGATATTTGAAACATCCAGAACTTCAGGATAACAAAAGGATGAGATCATGAGCCTCCATACAGTAGCTCCAGATCCTATTTTGATGATTCTTTAATAAACTTGAGAAGGGCTGCAACTCTGTGGTAATTAAATTAAAAGTTAGCCCCATTCATTGCAAATGATTAATGGGTGCAACTCACCCCACAATGTCATAAACATGTCACCCCACAGTCATAAACATTGTGGAATTTTGACCAGTTTATATAGATATGAAAATACTGCTTACTTCCCTGATATTATTCATCATTGAATGCTAAGAATAAAACAACCTCAGTGTTTACACATTGCATATCAATGCACTTGTCTTGAGGAGTCAGATTTGGTGCAAAATTTCAAAGCATAAAAGCAGAGTTTACAATGTAATTCTGGCTTTTTTGTGAGAAGTTTTTTGGTCTTGCCTCTTACTTTCTTAATTTCTAACAAGCTTCAGACAATGCTTGTTTAACATCTATGTCTTTTTTATCAGATTCAATTAATAAGAGAGAATTCAAAACAGTAATGTCTAAGTGAAAGACATCTAACAGCTTATTTATTTTCCTCTTCTCCTCTGAGCTGTGTCAGTTTCCCCAGTCACTTCTGAGAGATTTCCTTTTCCACTGCTGCATCCCAAATCACAAATCCACCAGCACAACTTGTGGTGCTTATCAGCACAGTCTAAGATAACCTGTATCATCCATCTCAGCTGAGATACTCCTTCTTTAATTCTGATTTTCATTAGAAAGAGTTATGCTCTTTTTCACAGGTGCTTTTCAAAACAAATGTGATGTTGTTAATATACAGGTCTTTTCATCAGCTTTGGAGGGTCAGATTTGATAATCTGCAAAATACTTTGGTCTCTATGTTTATGAATATGTTTCCTATTCAGTTCTCAACTATAGGGTTTAAATCAGAACATTTATAAGGCCACAGGGGCTCTTGATTTATCTTCTCTGACCTCCTGTGATTTTATTTCATAAACAGTAATTTTTGATGGAAAATAGAACTCAAGGAAACCAAAGAATTTTCAAAGCTAAAAATAGCTGCAGATACTATTTTTTTATTCTGAATATTTTAATAAGTAAAATATTTAGACTTTTAATTAAAAAATATAAAAAGAGAACAAGACCATTAATCAAAATAAAACAAAAAAAATAGAAATGGATTTATAAAACACAAAATGTTTTATAATGGCTTGAATTGTCCCAAATCAACCTTTCTACAGATGGAGAGAAGGATGAAGGAGATAGAAAAACTGTGTAGTTTCTGACAGAAACTCAAGTCAAATTATAGTCAGGGAAAGTTTATCTCATTTTATTTACCTAACTGATAGATTAAAAGTTGACCAATGTTTGATTACTCTTGAGGGAGATGTAGCTTGCCTATTGTATATCTAGGATGTCAAAGGAGAACACTCACAGCTTCCTTCTCCTTTGCTATAGTGACTATTCTTCCTCCTTGAAGTAAAATTTGTACCCATTTTAATGTATGTGTGTGTTGTTTGTGTGTATAACCTACATAAATATAGTAACTCAATATAGATAGTTTCTGGGATAACTTGTGCTGATACACAGCCTTGAAACTTTTTACCAGTCATAACAGCACTTTTATCTCTTATCTCTGTGTTTTGTTCTTGCTCATTTCATCTTAGCACATTTGTCATGTGTTAGGGATCATTTCAGCCAAAGAGTTTACTTAGTATCCCATTTTCTCTTTACAGGTGTAATTCCTGTTTTGCTTTAGCATATATCTGTCCAAAACAATAGGACCCTAAAGATTTTCTCTAGAAATATAACTGTTAGCTACACCTTACTTAAATCTTACCTCAGTAAATTCCTATGGAATCTTAATTTAATGCTACTCAAACTGATCAAAAACTGAGTCAGAATTCTGATTTTTCATTACCCCATTGTTTATCCCTTTCTCCTAATCCCAAAATATCAGGAAAGAAGATCTGGTGTGGTTCTGATTCCTGTGTTATCTGAGATGACACAAGAGGACAGAAACAAACTATGGTCAAGTATTCCTCAAGTTTCCAGATATATAATAAGTATTATAGTCCCACAGGAACTTGACAGACCAAATACTTCATATTAGGAACTGGTAAAACACATAAAAATGACATTTTCCTCCTTTCTTTACACTTTGCACCTGCTGTTCTTGAAAGACTAAGCACTTGGCCCCCTAAATATGTTTCTCAGCTGCTATTTTTTTCTGGTTACAGGACATTAGAGAAAACTACAAAAAGAAAAAAAAAAAAAGAGGGCAAGAAAGACCCCCTAACTATTTCAAAACTCTCCATCTCTCAGATTGCCAGGCTGACTAAACTATGGTTTGAATTTTTAGTATCCTTGCCTTAAAGGGCAGTTATGGTTTGAGCCCTAAAGGCAGCTAAACCCCACCCAGCCACTCGCTGGGGAAGAGACACGTTGGGTAAAAGGAACAAAAGGGTGGGGATAAAGACAATTTAATAGGAAAAGCAAAGGGCCATGCACAATATTAACAGAAGGGATTCATTCACTGTTTCCCCCAGTAGGCAGCTCTTCAGCCATTCCCAGGAGAGCAGGGTTTCATTGTATGCAACTTGGGAAGACAGCATTGCTTCGAGCATCTCCCTTTCCTTCTTTTTCTCCCTTCTATTCTATATTCTGAGCACGATGCTGTATGGTTTGGAATATCCCTTTGGTCAGCTGGGGTCAGCTGTGCCAGCTGTGTCCCCTCTCAGTGCCTTGTGCACCCCTGTTGCCACATTATACCACAGTACAGGCTGGCTCATCCTGGGCAATCACTGTGGCTGCCCAGCTGGGTCCATAAAACCAGTCTGGAATGGAGGACAGGAACCTCAGCCAGTTATGTTCCATCCTAAGCAGTGGGCATATCACTGGTCCAGGTTCTGGGATGTGTAAAAGATCAGACCAATGAGCTTCTAGGCCCTGGAATTTTGAACTCCCTATATAAGAAGGCCCTCAACAATAAACCACCCTGTTTATCCCGTGGAGCTTTGCAGTATGTGTGTGTCGTCCCTGTCTCTGACCACCAACCCCATGGAACACGAGGGTTTTAACATAATACACCTGCAGCCCTGTTGTACTCACAGGTAAAACAGTCTGAGAAACAGAAATGGCTTTGGCTCTGTGCAAACACTGCTCAGTGATAATGGAAACATCCCTGTGTTATCAACGCTGTTTCCATACCAGTCCAAAACACAGCCCCATATCAGGTACTATGGACAAAAATCATCTTTCCCAGTCAAACCAACACAACAACATACTATTAAATGCAAAAGGAGCATGTTTACTATTGATCTATCTATTAAGCACACTTTACTGACAAATAATTTGTCATTGACAAGGAATTTTTAACTTTTTTTATTAATTTTTTTCCTAAAAATGTAATGTGTCCAATTGTATTTCCAATGTTCATGTATCTTTTTCTGTGTTCAGTAAATGATCTAATAGTATATCTTTCTCAGTAAGGAAAAAATCCAAAACTTACAAGAGAAATTTTGAAGAGAAGTAGCAGCTGATGACAGCTACCATATGTGTTCTTTAATTGACAAAGAAGTTTCTTTGCTTATCATTGGGAGAAACATTCATAGAGTGACAGTAATTCACCCATGCACACTCACAAACATGGAACTCCCAGTTAATTCTTAACATAATTCATTATTCTGTGCTTAATTTCATGCATTCTGAATCTTTTGAAATCCATGCTTAAATTGAAAATGATGCTGATAAAGTGTAATTTAAGGGAACAGGTTATATTTACATTTTGTTTACTACTATTCTTTTAATAGGTATTTCAATAATGAAGGTTAGTGGTACATTTTTCCTTTTCCTCACAAAATTTCACAAATATTATGTGACATAGACAAGAAACTGAAAGTACTTGTCAGGTGGTGTGTATTGGAAAAACAGCAGTGAAATCCAAATATATCTGTTTCCATTCCATTATTTTTCTTGTCATTTTTACAGTCTAAACTGTGTTTTTTTTCCTTTCACTGGAGTGAAATCTTGCAGTTGTTCTTGCAGCCTGCAGTTCTTGAACACCTGCCTATCGACAGCAATTGTTTGCTTCCTCAAGGTGATGAGTATTTTAGGAATCTGTGCTTTATCCCTTGGGATAAATGTGACTAGTGGCTTAGTGACTGGCAGCTGTCTTGACAATATATTTAACATTAGGGAAAACAACCCCAGATTTTAAAATATCAATATTTATGAGTCTCTATCATACCTGAGGTGTTACAATTATAAAAATGAACATGACAAGCTTAGCATTTTGTGCATGATCCCATGGGTTGCTGTGGCATGTGCTTTCTTTTCCTGCTGACTTTCCTCAGGAAACTTTGTGGGTTTAATAGCTGTGTATGAATTTATCCATCTGCCTAGGATTATTTTAATCCTGAACCTTTTCTGACTTCCTTCCTCCTGCATATTGAGCTAGTTTGCAGGCTTCTTAGCGGAGCAGAGTAAACCCATTAAATTCTTTTGTCTGGCAGTGTCCCAGAACATTCCTAAAGCATTGACACCAGATGACTGTCAGAAAACAAACCTGCTGCCTGCTAGGGATGTTGTTACCTTGGTGGATCCCAGCAGTGGTTCTCCTGAGCACTTCACTTATAACAGCTCTGACTGTATGTTAATAATTTTTAGCCTTCCCTGAGTGATACATGACTAACATGTCTAGGATGAGTGCCTGTGTTTGACGTTAATGTAATTAAAAAGACCAGTGACAGTATTCAGAATAACCTTGACTACACTGTCATGAGTAGCTCACAGACTCACTTACTAGTGTTGGAAAATAAAACAGGAATAAAAATAACAAAAGAAAGCAGCATAAAGTGCCACAGCAGATGGGAATTCTGAATGTTCTCATCTAAAACCTTTATGTGCCTCCAGTCCCATGTACGGACCAGCAAACCTTTGTTTCCACAGCTCCTTGAGGTTTAATCCAATAAAGATGACCTGAACTCCTGCCTGATTTATAGCAAATGCTCATAAAGTTTCCTTTTATTACACTGAGAAGTAACACATTTTTGCTGTGATGTTTTGTTAGAAACAGAACTAGGCATTGATGGTGTTATTAAATATTTCAGTACTTTACCTAACAATAAAATCCTAAAGGGAAGTTCAGTGGGCTTCTGTCTTAGGATCCTGCACTATGATTGCATAGATCAGCAAATATAAAGCATGAGATAATGATTAATATTGAGATAGTAATCTGGTTTTATGTGACAAAAGGCTTACTATAGGGTGTAAGCCTGAGGTCTTTGCCTGAGCAATGTGAATTGATAAGTAAGACCTTAATTGTCAGTAATCTGTCAACCTATCCTCTCACAATGTATTGCAAGAAATTATACTCATCTATAATAAAGATTTTCAGTGGATTTGCATTATTATGATAAATTGCCTTGAAGATTTTTTTCCAGATAGGGCTAAGGGAGGTATTTCAGTCACTCTGGACAATTAGATAATCCTAACTAGATAGCAGATAATACATATGCATAAGAACTCAGCCTCTCTATTAATTTGGAAAGCTGAGGATAGATTTTATCATGAGGAGCGAATGAACCAAAGGCTTCTAACTCCAAACTACTTAGAGAGATTGCTATAGAAAGCTATTATCTTGCAATTTTTTACTATGCCATTATTTTAGTCTGAAGTACTGTGGGAAGAAGGAGACGATGGCAAGGAAGGGACAAATCTTGGGAAATTGATTCCACTGAGGAAAAGGAAGGTTCACAGGCAACTCTGAGGAAAACACAGAATTTTCTATAGATATGAAACTATTGTCTCACCAAAATACCTTTCTACACATTATAGGACATTAAATGAAATGTGAAACCTAGAGAAGGAAGAATGAAACTCCAAACAAAGAGCATCTGGTACATTTGTAGGATTCAAGATATAGGACCTGATAATCTGCTTATTCTTTATTTAAAACTTCCTTGATCCAAAAATAGATGCAACATTCAACAGTCTGAGAGCTGATGTCTGTCACAGATATCTTTAAAACGTTGTCTAATGCAGAATCTCCAGATATTTAAGGACCCTAAGGACAATAAGGAAATTTTTGTAGGAAAAGTTTCAACTGAAAAGCTAAAAACTACCTTAGGGCTCAGAAACTTGTTTTGTTTTCCTCTAGCTCATCTTAAAAAGGTAGTACATTGTGTTGCAAAAATTATCTGCATCCCCAGCACTGCTGGAACCATGGCTGGCTGGTAATACAGCAATATGACAAAGATCTCAAAGTTTATTTGGAGCAGAGGGGAAATAGGAGCAAGAACACGCTAAATTCAATCTGTTTTGGAAGCAGGCATGATCTGCCTGCTTTGGATTGCTTTGCAGATAGCTGAGTTGTTTTTTTAGTAGGAGAATGAGACATGAAGCTCCATTTCAAGAGCTATAAATTCTGCTTAAAAAAAAAAAAAAAAAGGAGTTTTACAGTCTTTGTGGTGTGTCTGTCTGATGAAAAAACCTGCAAACCTGACTTTTGAAGGCACCTTAGGCAGTTCTTCTGCTTTAAAGTCCAGAGAGGCCTAGAAGCTAAAAAATAGCACTACAAATCTGACAAATCTGACAGCCTCTTTGCAAAGCTCATTTTCTTATTACAAGAGTTAATGGTAGACAAGAAAAACCAAAGTGTACCCTTCACCTCTGGTGACCTCAACCTGAGGTCAGACTTCAGAAGTGTATTGAAAACTTAGGCAAGGAATCAGAGGGGGGTTATTTATTTAGTTTGTGGTTGTTGAGAATTCTGACATTTTTCAGGTTCCTTTTTCTTCTAAAGAATAGTAAGACAACTGAAAACTTGAGTTGTAGGATGTTTAAAACCATTTAGAATCTCAAAATCAGAGCAGATTCAATCCATCCCTTTAGCTGGAATAGTGAGGAGGAGGAGGAGGGTGTTTTTCTAAACATAGAATTCCTCTGTTGTGAAATACACTATTCTGTTATTTTTACAAAAAAAAAAAACCCATATATTACTTTGACATGTGGAAATTAAGTATTTTACTTTTCACTTTTGGAAGGACCTCTCATCAAGCAATAAAAAACTGTGACAGCTTAAAAGTAAGGAAAATTAATCCAAAAGAGCACACATTATTGGCTGAAGCTTAATTATTACTTTTTATTTGTCCCCTTTACCACCAGTTCTGAAAGCTGTCTGATTCAGTGCAATTTTTTTGTTCTCTGTTCTCTGTTCTATTACATAATTGAAAAGAAAAAAATCTGTGATGTATATATTCCCAGGTTTGACTGCACTAATGGGTAATAAAGGCCAGAGAATTTGAAATGTGAATAAATTCCAAATCCATGACAAGATCATGTCAAACGCATGAACAATTTCAGTCACTGAAATTCAGCTCAGCTGCTGTGTAGGATTCAGCTGGGTTTAGATCTTAAGAGGAATCTCATCTCTGTGTAGAGTGACCTTAAACAGTAAGGCAGACTTAGCTTTGATGCTCAAGTTTTGCCTGAGATGGACACATATGTCTTTTCAAAAGAATAATGGCATCTTTTAGACTACACACATTTTAAATGTACTTTGCAAAAATTGGTGGTGTAACTACTGTTTGAAGCCAAATTCACCTTTTTCCAGCCATTTCATTTTAAAAGATACTTCTCTTTCTTCTGTGTTTCTTGATTTCACAACAGGTGGTAACAGGACTTGCATAGCACTCTTTGCATGTATTTTTATAGCTCATTTCCTCAAGTAGTTGAGTGAGGCTAAGAGGACACATGACTATGAGAAACCATCCTGAGTAAAGATGTTTCTCTGTATTAGGAACAAAATATATTTTAAAATTTCTTGCAAACCAGCAACCCTTGCAAGCTGTACTCACCAACTGTAGTTTTTTATGCTTTGTCGCTGTAGACAAATACAGATGTGTTTGTGCTTGAAAAAAAACTTATGGGACATGGAAGGGGTTCTGAGCAGAGAAGCTGGGGTTAGGGGAGGAGCAGGAGAACTTCTCTAGATGTTTTGAAGTATTTCTGGAGAAATTTTCTATTTGTGGGCTTGCTCTTCTGAAAGGGAAGTCTGCAAGAACAAAAAATTATGTGCATGATGAGTAGGGGAGTGCAGGAGGTAATGAAGAGGACTGAAGAAGTGATCAGTGAATCAGAGATGCAAGTGACTGCAAAGGGGAAAAGAGAGAAAGGAAAGGGTAGTGAGACAACTGCAGACTAAGATAACTTTGGAAACAGCCAAGCAATTTTATGGCTCATTGATTAGGGATTAAGTATTACTTTATGTGAGGGTTGGTAATAAGTCTGATGTTTTGTCACTGGTAGTTCTTGGTCACTTGCTTACAAAATACAAAGAGATGGTATTTGTATTTTTTTTCCACTCATGAAGTGAACACAGCTAAGTTTTATTTATTATAATAATAACTTTGCAGATTTTTTTTTCCTGGAATAATTTCCCTTCTGAAAAACAGAATGACATTCTTAGGGAGTGCTCAGAAACTTAATGAGAAAATAAATTTACATAAATATATGTCTATATGATGATATAAGCTATGTTTTGGTATAGTCTGCAGGTAATTTTTGATAGATAACATTCCTGAAAACTGGAATCTATTGGAGACTGACATGTTATGTTTTATGGCTTAAACATCTTTATGAAGGATTTTTGCCTGTTATAGCAAAGGTGTACAACAAAAGGTGCATGGAAGACCACCACACCCTGAATGGACCTTCTGACTGAGGATCTCAACTGCAAGTTAACAGAGTCGATAAAGTGACCCAAGTCTGAGCTGGGGGAAAAGAATACATTCACAAGAGGATTAAGGAAAGGAGGGAGGGAGCAGGGAGAGTGACAGAGACAGATTAAGTAGAAGCATATCACCCTTCCAAGGGTCCCAGTGATATCTGGTTGCTTCCCTCCATCTGGTCTCCTTGGTGGTGAGGGTCTCTGCTGAAAAGTGTAGAATCCCGTGGATTAATGTACATTTGGGCTGGTGGGAACACACAGGTACCTCCCGACAGGGGGGACAAGTTTGACACTGTCCCTTGCAAGACTGCAGATCTGCTGCATCATGTAGGATCACACACAGTGCAGGGTCTGGGGACCCCTTGGTGGGGGGCCCTTGATGAGCCATGACACCCCCTCAGTTGTCCCTCACACAGATGTGGCCTTCCAGGGGTGGGAGGCCCCACAGCTGGGCCAGCCTGCCCGGTGGAGGATGGGTGTTCACTGCATCTGGCCAGAGGCCATGCCACACACCCAAAACCTCTCCTCCTTCCCTGCTTTGGTGTAGGGATCTGTGGGAGCCTGGCAGCAGAAAAACCTGGGGCTGGGGCCTCCACTCAAAGGTGCTGGGCTTAATCCTCTTGTGAATGTGTTCTTATCCCCCACCTCAGACTTGAGTCACTTTATCTTATCTCATTATCAGCAGAAATGAAAATTCTTTTTTTAAAAAAGAGATTTACAGAGACTTTTCATTGCTATCAGTCATGTCAGCATCACTGTTCTCAATGTAGGGTGCAAAAGTGTGGGTTATCAGGAAACAAGATACAGAATTTGATATTGTGAATACTATCCAGTAAAAAGATGCAATGGAAAAATATGGGCAGAAAAGGCTGTCCAGAGGAATTACGGTCTCTTGTCTTAAATGCTGGGAAGATGTAACTGAGAAAATGTATTGCTTTCTCTATAAAGCCAGAGAATCTATATTTCTGTTCAGGCTTGCTGGCACTGACAGAAAGATGTACGGAACGAGCTACTTTCTGAAGGATTTTGGTAGCTCAGCTTTATTAGTTGCTCTGGACTGTGAAGCAGCTATATTGTCTATATGCTATATTGGGATTCCTGTCTGACTCTCAGACATGTTGCCTCAACCTGTCTTCATGTCCAGATTGCATCCAACAATGTAAAACTGCAGACATGTTGAAGAGAATGTAAACCCATCCCAGACAAGCTAGTAATATTCCCTGGGCTGACAGCCTGTAGCTGAGGAGGTACCACTGGAGCAGAAAAATTATGGGAGGGGAGGAAGAAAACAAATTGGGAAAAAAAGTAAAAAGTCTTCTAAAATTACTTTTGAGAGGAATTTCCTTTGTTTTTTTTAGGGCTAGAATTGCCTTACCCACATAAAGAATCAAAAGAGGAATACAACATTTACTTCCTACATTTGATCCCCCTGTTATTGATGAGAAATTGAGCCCAATGTGGATACCCAGAATGTACAAAAATTTACATACACATGCATATAGGTACTTACATCTTTTTAATATGACTTTCTGGAATCTCTTTGCAGGAACTCATTGCACCTTTGTCCTTTATATGCAGTAGAAATAAAAAATCTTCATTGCAGTCTGATACCTGATACCTTGCTGAAAAAAGATTTTTTTATACATTTGTAACAAATGAAACAGAAATTTAAAAAAATGTTCCAAATATTTTGCAGGACATAAGTTTTAAAAAATTCTAAAATAGGATAATAATTGAAGTTGAGTTTAATAGACATGTTTGAATGGCCTTGCTGTCTCATTTAGTGTTACACTGAACACTTTATATATTTGCCTAGATGAGATTTTCCTGTAATATTTCGACATTTTCAACAACTTATACTTAGTCTTTGTACACTTATCACAAGACACTGAAATTACTCTGATATCCAGAATGCATGCAGTACTTGAGTTTAAAGCAAAAGAGTGTTGTGTGGTCCCTGCAAAAAAATTATTTGAAACTAAGTCGCCATATCGCTAGATTGAAAGGTAGAATAAAAGTCATATGTCAGTATTTCAATAGGAAGGTTTGCCAATCTGAAAACACAATGAAAGATAAAAACATGTGAGAAAACAATTAGTCATTTTCTGTGTCATCAGCTGGAGAAAAGCTGAGATATGGGCAGTCTGATAAAGTAGAAACATTATGGAAGTAGTCATGTTTGTGGGTTGTTGAGGTTTTGATCAGATTTTTTTTTCCTTTTGTTCTGGTCTTGCATGGAGTCATAAATACCTGTCAGTTTTCTTGCACAGTATTCTGAATTGTCCAGAAGTAAAAATATAAATAAAAAACCAAAAGGTAGTGTTTCACCATGAAAAACTGCCCTCTACGTAAAAACCAGGTGTCTCCTTGTGTCAGGTCCTGAGCTGTGTCACCAAGGGAGAGAACTGCAGAAATAATGCTGGGGAGAGGTTACAGCTGAATTGCTAATCTATTTCATTAAACCCCTCAAATTTTAAACAGGATTTCATTGTCACATGATGAACAAGTAATTGACATTGCTTTGGGCATAATTTTAATCATTTTTCATTTGTTCTGTGTTGTAGACTAAGGCAGGGAACAGGCTCAATTTTAATAGTACATTTGCAGTAGTGGCATGAGATATTGACATTGCTTATTTATTTAGAACATTAAGTGCCAGAAAAATCCCAGTACAATAAATGTATATCAACTCCATCATCAGTGTGGGAGGTAACTTAATCAGTAGAAGTAGAAAGAGTATTACAGAAATTGTGGTTTACAAACAGGGCAACGTATATATTAAAAACATTCATTATTCCACAACAAAAAAGAGCACTACAAACAAATAAATCCCATGTTAATAAACATGAACTGTTAAGAACAAGATACCTGTCTTCAGAAGTTTTTTGTGTCTACATTTGCAGTCTCATTATGGACTGGCTTGTCTGAGTTTTGATTCAGAAACGGGATTTACCTAATTATGTGGAGTAACTGTTATCGCTGGCTTTTGTGGGTTATGTATGAAGGCAGTGACTTTTTAAATGGATATAATCTCGGTTTTGCTACAAAGGCATAAAGTTGTTGTGAATGTCAATTTTATTTGGCACAGGTTAGGTGAAAGGAGAGCTGGTCTGAAAGTTTCTTACAAAAGGCATTTTTATTACATATAATTTATCAATTTTTTTTTTGTTTGCATCATAACTGCAACTTTTACAAACAGAAGTTTGGAGAGCATTTCCTGTCAGGACAAGAAGTAGAGAAAGGTCAGTGAGTCTCTTAAAAGATGGCTAGAGAGGGGGTAAGGAACAAATCTGCCTCTCTGTATGCTAATTAAATAAGCATAGGAAGAGAGAACTCAACTTTGGTATTACATGTATGATGTAGTTATTCTTTTGTCTGCACTGTGGAGTAAAAATGCTTGTCTTAATTAATATGTACTTAATGAAATACACCAAATTTCACTGATTAAATTGTCTGAGTGGGACTCTTTCCAATGGGAGAGATAAAAAGAATCTCTTTTTTCTCTCTACAGAATAGTCAACTACCCAGGAGTTATTTATTGCTTATGAGATGCTTAAGGTGTGAGAACACATGTGGTTTAGGGCCTGCTGTGACGATGAATGGATTTGACTTCTGCTGTTTCATCAGGACTCAGAGAAAAAACAGAATCAGCTGCATGAAGTTTAATCCCTCCCTCCCTCTCCACCTTTTTTCTCTAAATATTTGTTAAGAACTCTTGATTTCATCCCAAGGGAAAATGAATTAAAAAAATTAGAAAAAAAAAATAGGGTAGTCTGAAAGGTGAGAAAACGTCTTCCATTGATGCATGAGGGTTTTCTGAGCTCTTTAAAATGGGTGGAATTTGTTCCTCTGAAACCTGCACAGCCTTTCCTTATCATTCCTATGCCCACATGTATTGCAGGACAGCAATGTCAATTTTTAATAGGATACACCTAGCTTTGAGGTTAAAAGATGGAAGGAGGTCCATTTTACTTCTCAATCTATGTGGACAGCAATGTGAATGTCAATTCATCTGCTTGTTATCACAGCTTCATGAGCAACAAAATTAGTGATTACTGTCAGCTCAAGAAAGGGCAGTGAACCAACCGTGCAAACTAACACAATTAGAAAAAACATTGACACGATTGTCGTTTTACTCAATCAGGCAAATGTATTCAATTAAACAGTTAATTTAATGCAATCAGTTCTAAGCATCTCTGTTTAGGCAACCTCGATAGCTACTAATTTACTTTTGCTCCAGGGCATTTGTTTATGAGGCATTAAGATTAGGTAGCTATAAGAAGGGCTGTAAATTTTCTGTATAATAGAAGTACCAGACTCTACAGCAAAAAGCCTTATGCTTTTACAGAACTCATAAGTGCTGACTGTATCTGAGATTTTTGATTTTTCCAGTGCCACAGTAACAACATGGAGTTTCTTTGCATTTTGACATGTACTTCAGAAGTCTTTTTAGCTCTAGGAAATCATAACTTTATAGAAACCTTTCCAGACCCTTGGAAACAGAACTAATAATTCCCATGGAAGCATAAGTCATGTTCTCCAGGTTTACTTAACCATTTTTTCCACATATATATTGTTCTGCTATTCCTCCTTTATCTTAACTTGATTTGTTAAATATTTTTCCTGTACCAGATAGAAGGGGAAGGCTCTTAACTGAGGAGTTCCAAAGGAGTTTGTGGTGGAACACATTCATAGTCAGAGAAAGGGGTGAGTACTAAAGTGACCAAAATTGCTGATGATATTAAGATATTAAAGAGTCTAAGGACAAGTGCTGACTATGAAAGATTTCCAAGACATCTTATAGCTGCACCAGGTAGCTGGGCAATAAATGGCAGGATAAATTCAGAGTGTTTAAATGTGATACACATGGGGAGGACCAGTCCTAATTTTACATGAATGCTATGAAAAGCTCTAAGCTGCCTGTTACTACTCAGAAACAAGAACTTGATTTTATGGAATAAAATCCTGTGAAAATGTCAGCTCAATGCACAGGAGCAGACAAAAGAGAAAATCAAATATTATGACTTTCTGAGACTTCATCAAAAGAAATAGAGAGAACATTATTAATACACTGTGGAATTCCTGGGTTGTCCATATCTTGTACATGAAAGTGTGGGAATTCTCCATATCTTGCATACTTCACCTCTAAAAGAGAATAACTGAACAGAAAAATGTTCAGTGAAAGATGGTTAAGATACATGAACAAAGATAAAAACCTCTTCTGTATGAAGGAATATTGGAATGGCTAAGGCATAAGACAGAAAACTAGGTATTACAGAGCATACAAAATCCTGAGAGGCATTAGGAAATAGGGATTAATTGTTCCCATTTCCTTCAATGCAGGCAATGAGACTCAAAACAAGCCAGTCAGAGTTGATGCAAACACACAAGAGGTGGTTCTCCATATAGCAGAGAATAAGTCTGTGCAACTCATTAGAATAATGGAACATGGATGCTTAAACTGATGAAAATTGTGGGTGAGATTGGACAAATACGTGTAAGAGTTATCTGCAAAGACTTGCTGCATCAGAAAGATTACTCTTGGTCTGTAAGAGATTTATAAAATGAAAATAGTTGCGGGCAAGGAACACTTTTAGCAGAAACATCAGGTACTCCTGCCTATTCTTTTTAATCCTATGGCGTCCCTTTGTAGATTTTACTGAGGATACACATGGCACTGGACAGACCCTTTGTCTGATTAAATGCAATTCTCAAATTTTCCTTAAGTGCATTTAAGTGTCTTGTTTTACAGTTGTTACCACCCTTGAATTTTGAGTTCAGCCTGGTAGATAGGGTTTTTAAGGTATTTGTTGGCTGCAAACCTGTCCTCAGACTCCGAAACTGTAATAGTGATGTGTCTGGTGGCTACACTGAATATTTACATGTAAAGTATTTTCCATGGTGCTTTGATTTCCAGGGGAAAGAAATCGTGGGTGTACATCTTAAGAGGTCATTGGAAAAGAAAGGCAGGATATACCCTGCCATACACCTGCTTCACAATCAGTGGATGGCTTTGGTCTCTGGTTTCTTTTTCAATAGATATCCAGAGAGCTTCAGGATCACCAAAACTAGACTGTTCTTTCTTTGAATTGGTTCCAATGAAATCATATTGATGCCTTCCATCCACCAAACAGATATTTGCTATCTATGTCAGACAGCACTAGCCATTAAAGACTGAATTTCTAGGCTACAAGACACCCATGCTGACAGAACATGGGGAGAGATTTGGTTTAAGTTACAGAAATATGAGTTATTAATTGGAAGTTTATTACACTGGTGGCACCTCACATTTGGCTTAGAAAAAACATGAGTAGCTACTGCAAAAATGAGGACTTAACACAACCTGTTTCACCTAGAATGTTTGCCTGTCTTTATTTTTTATGTTTTGCATTTTTACTCCAGCATTTGTAAATCTTTTCAGAGATCATTTGTTTGGCACAGCTGTGACGTGCTTCTACTCAGTGCTCTGTTCATAAAACTGCCTTTGCACTGGGCTGGTGATATAATGTTTGGGAGTTTGCATCTTGCCATCAGTTTTATGTCTCAGACTACACAAAGTATCTAATAAATGGTATCTATACATCTTAAGGTGTGTAAAGGTTCTGTTACTTTTTTGATATGAATTAAGTTTGATGCTGTTTTTGTTGACACAGATTCAGAGGTTAAATAATAGGTTGTCATGCGATCCTTTTGAGGGGCTCTTACTCCTTGCTGTGGGCAGAGATCCCAAAAGCTAACCTCTATCTTTTGTTTGGGAAACTTTTACTCTATAAAAGGAGGAATATGGAAAAGTTCTGTTTACACAGCAATCATTTCTGGGCTAATACAATCGAAGCACTGGTATGTTTTTACTTCTGGTGCAGGTACCAGATGAGTCCCTACAAGCAGCTGTTAGCAGTCAATTTTCTGCACATTTATTCACACTTTCCAAATTTCCCTGGAGTCTTTGGCTATTACACTTATCTTTAGTTTATACAATATATCACATTGGTGGCATTGGTTTTTTTTCAATTAACTTGGCTGAATTCATAGCAATGCTGGGACTTTGTCCACAGGCAGCAAGGCTGTGTGCTGTCCTCATCAGAGTGTGGGGTGTGTCACTTCTTCTTATGAGCAGCTAAAATAATAATGATTCTTTGTCAGGGCTGCAGCCTACAAAGAGATTAAAGAAAATGTATTGTACCTGCTAAAAATACACTAAATCTAGATGTATTCTCACCATATTAGATGCTGAGTGTAGATATTTCCTCTGTGACTGGACTTCAGGCTAATGCCTTTTCTTCGTTAAGGATCTTTATTGGTGATATGCATTCAAGAAATTACTATAAATCAGTGGTTTCAGAATAAGGGAGAAATATTTGCTTACAAGATTCCTTAGTCACCAAAACTCTGGAAATAAAAGCCCTGTAGACATGGTGCTTGGTGATGTGGTTTTGTGGTGGACTTGCTACTGCTGGCTTAATGGTTAGACTCTAAGAATTTGAGGCTCTTTTCCAACCTCAGTGATTCTGTGATTCAAAAACAAGGCCAGGAATATATTGGCTAAATACTCACATTTCATTTCCCATGATCCAAACCAGAGTTTAACCAACATAACTCCATTAAAAAAAATAATTGCAAGGAGGTTTCATTAAATTTTTACATTTTTTGTTTGTCTCTGGTGTCAGGGAAAACATGTAAGCCTTCAATAAAACTGTTGCAAAATTTTCATGTTTTCTATACCTACATAAAAGACTGAACCTATGAAGTCTGTATGGATATGTCTTTTGACTCTGTATCCTGCAATTATTAAGAAACATGAATTAATTATCTTTCATTATCAGCTGAATTAATGCCTGGACATATCATCATACCTGGGAGAAATGAAAAATGAGAACTTGAGTAAATTCTCAGCTGATGATAGATGAGCCCATGATTGCAGAGCCCAGGCTACATCATAATTTGACTTCAAGGTTTGGGTACTTCCTTTTATTTTTAACATGTCTGGACATTTTAATCCTGTACTAATTATAAAAAACTTTTTGGGAAGTTTTTTTCACACTGTCTGTCATCAGGAGCACATTAAGTGAATGACATCCTCATAGCTTGTGGCAATTTTCTAGTGGTTATGAATAGCTCAGTTTTGATCCTGAAGGTGAGATGGGAACCATCAGTATAAAAACTTAACTCCGCTTCCCTGTCATTTTACTAAAAATGCTATTATAATAAAAGCTTGTATTAAATGGTGATGCAGTTAAGCCAAAGATGTTTTTTACTATGTGTATTTTGCAGTTTTGGAATTCAAGATTAGTTTTTGTGCAATAATACACATCTTCAATATATATAACTAACTCACACTTAAAGTGGTGTGTCAGTAAGAATAAGAAATGCTGGTATTTCAGTTTCCTGAGGCATTACAAGTGTTTTCTTAATTATTGTATTTGTTAGGAAAACAGATGGACCTTAACAGCTATAAATTTTTGGCTGATTCTTCATTTATAAAATGCAGATTGGACAGGGATATTACATCATGCCATTTAAATTAGGTTATATTTTCCCTTGCTCTTCATATATTGCTGTATTTTAATTCTTCCTAACTTAGAAAGATGCATTTTATTTAAATGTTCATATCTTAAATTATTAGTACACTTATTGATTTTAAGGTTATTTCTAAAATTATTTTAGAACCATTAGTATTGTATTGATGATAATAAGGAAATAGTAGCCATACATGTAAAATTGTACATAAATTAAACTAAAATGTAATTTATGTAAACTCAAACCTTTCAAGATAATTTTCTATCCAATTAAAAAAAGAAGAAATATTTAATACACAAAATTCAGCTTTTATTTTGAATTTTATTATGTTTTTAAGATGAAGAGATGGATAATTGAACTCTAGAAACAGCTGATCTAATAATTTGTCCCACATCTCTGATCTATCATTGAAGAAAATTTCCTAATTAGCATTTTGACCTTTATGAAGATAATTTAATGAATCTTTCATTAGTAATAGACCAGGAAGGAATCACGGATTAAAACACTTAACTTTTTCTGATGATGCAAAACCTACTTTGTAAAGTTTCTGGAAGTTCCCATTTTTACTTTGGTGTTTGATTTACAGAAACCCATTTTCGGTCCAGCTAGGATTAACTGACAGAATGCAAGTTAACAGACCATGAGCAAAATTTCAGCCTGATTTTTAAAGAGGGTATTTCAAATACCCTGTCTCAGCTGGACTGGCATTGTTTCTTGTAATACTTTTAAAATTTTTATTAAAATCAAGATCATTAAGAATTAATGGAATCTGGTGGGCAGTCTGTATAAAATTATTGTTTTGATGTCAAATTCTCAGAGGTTTCACCTCACTCAATGCACTTTTCCACAGAAACACTTTGACATTTTCTTGGAATGACTTTTCTACAAGAATTGTGCAGCACAGTAAATAACAGACTACTTTGGGGCACTACTGTAGGTAGCAATTCTCATTAATTTGCTGCTGGAGCTTGGTGCTTGGTTGCTGTGCCAAGGGAATGTTAACAAAAGTGGGGCTTCTTCCCCTGGCAGTATTTGGTGCCTTTAAGCACATGCTCAACTCATGCCTATTCAGTGAAGTGCAGAGGAGTTTATACTCAAATCCTGCTAAATGTACAGGGATATCTGTTTGTTTAGATTGTGGAGATATTATTATTCAGAAAACAGTATAGATTTATTTTGTTTCTATAGGCTTACAGTGCTCTTTGTGTAAATCTTGCCACTTCTGAGCTTTAGGGAGTCCTGGGAGCCTCAGGCCAGTCTGGCTTCCACAGGTAAGATGGCACAGTCAATGGGAATTAAGAAAACTGAGGTCGGGGGAATGCAGCCTGCTGGGAAAGTGGCAATGTGGGTCCTGTAAAGTGAAACACTGCTCAGCCTGACAAGACCAGGGCAGGCACAGTGGAATCTCCAAACAGGGAAGTTGCAGGGGCTTGAGAAGTTATGATGCGGCATGCAAACTGGATGTGCATTTCCTTTTCAACAGCCACAGCACAAAAGCTAGGAAGCACTTGGTGAAACTAGTGACATTGATTGGAGACAGATAGTTTACAAAACAGAAAATAAAGTTGTGAGACTTCCTGCCACAGGAAATTGTTGGGGGAGTTGTCATTAACAGGTTTGAGGGATTAGATAAATTCCTGGATGGCAGGTCCAGAAATGAATAGCAGGATTAGGCAGAAACATAGCAGGAGCCCTCCCACACTTATGGCTGCCCAAGAAGTATGATAATAGAGCACAGAAGATGATTGTTTTTACATGCTCTGCATAGCTCTAAATAGCATTTCCTCATGCCAGCTGAAGAGATTAAATATATAGCCCATGGTTCTGAGATATTAGGACCTATCTTACATTCATATTTTGCAAGTTGCACTGCTTTGCATTTTCTCATTTGATGTTCAGGTAGTTTGGAGTTCAATCTATTATTTCCTGAGTAACTCTGCTTTGCTGAAGGCCATTTTGTGCCACCTTCCAGAGAGCGCTCATTACTTTAAGAAGCCTCACTGATTTTGCCCTTTAAAAATTCCTTCATTCTGATAGACTATGACACAACAGAGTCCCTGGAAATTTCTTTTATTTCACTTAAAAGACAGAAAATCCTACTGAGTTAAAGGAAAAGCACTATAAGTGTCAAGGCATTTCCAGTGCAACGTCCTTGACTTTGTGTGCATCTGGCTCTACAGTCCTCAGGCAAGTGCAGTTCTCTTTTTGCAGTGATGGAACATGACCTGTAGCGCACATAAGCTAAAGGTTTGGGTTCCTGATGTACTGAAAAAAACCTCTGCATATTGACAAATCCCACTGTGTGTTGCACTGGAGCTGGGTGGTTTTTAGGCATGGGTAAAGGCATTACTCGGAAGGCCTGTGGGCACTGGGAAGTGTGACTTACATGGTGGGAAAACTATGAGGAAAGGGTGGAACAGCCATTTGTATGTAGCTGGTGCACAATTTCTGCAGAAGCTGAAACTGCCCACAGCACTTTTTAATGAACACAGTCATATTTCCCATATAAACACTTGCAGCCAGACATAACCCAGTGCACACATTCTGATACATCCTGACACATGATAATGCTTGCTTATTTGCTTGCTTATTTATTTTACAATTGCATTTCAGGGAAGGCTACTACCTCTGTTGGTAACCAAAGTGCAGTGTGTTGTGGGAACTGGTACAAATATTGTCAAAACACATCATTACTGCCTTGCTTGTGCCATGGATGTGCAATTTACCATGGAAGGTCACATGGTAATATCATAATGGAATGGCATATTACTTTTTCCTGACAATTTGACTTGAAGCTGTTTACAATTTTATGGGAATTCTTTATTGATTATGCCAAAAAAACCCCAAAAAACTCAAAAATGACAAAATGTGATTGTGGAATAGAGCATTAGATTTCAGGAAAAACAGAATTAAGCACCTCTTGAAAAGTGTTTTTTTCTTTCTTCCTTATATGTTCCTTTGTGCATAAAAAAGCCTTAGTACTCAAAAATGACAAAATGTGATTGTGGGATAGAGCATTAGATTTCAGGAGAGACAGAATCAAGCACCTCATGAAAAATGGTTTTCCTTTCTTCCTTAGATGTTCCTGTGTGGATAAAAAAGCCTTGTGTTTGTGGAGATAGCTGAGTTCAGACACTGATATTAAATTGTCTGGTTTTAGAAATCTGCCCCAAAGTTGATTGAATAGCAGACCTTTCCTAATATTGGGAAGGTCTGCTATTCAATCAACTTTTTGGGACAGTTTTCTACTCTCAGCTTTTACTCATTCCTGAATTTTTCTAATGGAGATTAGGGGTTTTAGGCTTTTAAATATAGAGTTCAGAGAGTCTTTGCCTATTTTGTTTTCTTCCCACACTTTTTCTTCCCTTTTCCATTCCCTATGCCCCACATAACTCATACGGACAGGGTGACCAAACACATTTTGCAGTGATGGAACATGACCTGTAGCGCACATAAGCTAAAGGTTTGGGTTCCTGATGTACTGAAAAAACCTCTGCATATTGACAAATCCCACTGTGTGTTGCACTGGAGCTGGGTGGTTTTTAGGCATGGGTAAAGGCATTACTCGGAAGGCCTGTGGGCACTGGGAAGTGTGACTTACATGGTGGGGAAACTATGAGGAAATTGTGGAACAGCCATTTGTATGTAGCTGGTGCACAATTTCTGCAGAAGCTGAAACTGCCCACAGCACTTTTTAATGAACACAGTCATATTTCCCATATAAACACTTGCAGCCAGACATAACCCAGTGCACACATTCTGATACATCCTGACACATGATAATGCTTGCTTATTTGCTTGCTTATTTATTTTACAATTGCATTTCAGGGAAGGCTACTACCTCTGTTGGTAACCAAAGTGCAGTGTGTTGTGGGAACTGGTACAAATATTGTCAAAACACATCATTACTGCCTTGCTTGTGCCATGGATGTGCAATTTACCATGGAAGGTCACATGGTAATATCATAATGGAATGGCATATTACTTTTTCCTGACAATTTGACTTGAAGCTGTTTACAATTTTATGGGAATTCTTTATTGATTATGCCAAAAAAACCCCAAAAAACTCAAAAATGACAAAATGTGATTGTGGAATAGAGCATTAGATTTCAGGAAAAACAGAATTAAGCACCTCTTGAAAAGTGTTTTTTCTTTCTTCCTTATATGTTCCTTTGTGCATAAAAAAGCCTTAGTACTCAAAAATGACAAAATGTGATTGTGGGATAGAGCATTAGATTTCAGGAGAGACAGAATCAAGCACCTCATGAAAAATGGTTTTCCTTTCTTCCTTAGATGTTCCTGTGTGGATAAAAAAGCCTTGTGTTTGTGGAGATAGCTGAGTTCAGACACTGATATTAAATTGTCTGGTTTTAGAAATCTGCCCCAAAAGTTGATTGAATAGCAGACCTTTCCTAATATTGGGAAAGGTCTGCTATTCAATCAGCTTTTGGGACAGTTTTCTACTCTCAGCTTTTTACTCATTCCTGAATTTTTCTAATGGAGATTAGGGGTTTTAGGCTTTTAAATATAGAGTTCAGAGAGTCTTTGCCTATTTTGTTTTCTTCCCACACTTTTTCTTCCCTTTTCCATTCCCTATGCCCCCACATAACTCATACGGACAGGGTGACCAAACACAGGCATGATATCTTTAATGGAAAATATGTTACAGAAAAGTTCCACAGTTAGAATGAACAGTAAGAGAGTAAGCTGTGCTTTAACTCAGCAGATCAATAAGAAAAAAAAAAAAAAAAAAAAAAAAAGAATTAACAAGAAGATCTTAGAAAATATTCCTCATCATTTTTTGCTGTTGTTTGGATCTGTTTAGACTGCTGTTAGACCATTACAGCAAGAAAGTGCAAGAAAAAAAAGAAGGATCTCATCCTAAATTCTGAGCTAGTAAAATCTTGTTCCTGCTGTAGAAATGTTTCACAGAAATAATGATGTATTTTGCTCATTCCAGTTAGGCTGCTTCAAGCAGTAAGTCTAAGAGTAACAGTTCATTCAAATATATTTTACATATATATTTTTTTGTCATTAAAAATATTTTTAAATGAATGAATGAATGGAGATTGTTTTTTCAGTATCTTCTCATACTTCTTCTTTTGCAATGGTTTGTGACTGGTTTGCTTTATGCCTGAATGAATAGACAGAAAGGAAACCTGAGGAAAAGCTCTGCATTATTGTCTCCATGCAGAAGGGAAGGTAAAGCCTGCAAATATCATATGTTGTAATGAACATCATTAATCCATTTTAGTGAAGCCTGGGAGAAATGGAGCAAGTTTTGGTAAACAAACTCCAGATGGAGATAACAGGAAACGTGCAGAAAAATGGCACTCAGAGGGAATACCTCCAAAATATAATTAAGTGGGCAGAATGATTCAAACAAGATGAATGAGGCAGTATTTTAATTGCAGTTTTGAGAGACTGTTTTGATGTTTGGGGATTTTGAGGATAAGAGGTTATATATATTTCTCAGAATAAAATTTAACTGCTATTTTAGCACTAGGACTAGTTTGGAGATCTTTTGACATTTAAGTTCTAGTGTTTCTTTATGACAGTATTATGACAACTTCGACCTTTTTTTATATTGATTAAGTAATACTCAATTGCATGCAAAGCCCTTCTCTCCTCAATTACAAAAGCAGAAATAGACTGTGAACTTTTGCATTGCCTTGGAATCTTTTGAACCTGCTTGCCAAGTATGATGCTGATTATTGAATTAAGACCTATTAAGGGTCTGATGTGGGCATGGACACTTCCCCTAGAGCAGGTTGCTCCAAGCCCCATCCAACCTGTTCTTCATCACTCCGAGGGATGGGGCATCCACAGCTTCTCTGGGCAACCTGTGCCAGGGTCTCACCACCCTCACATGAAAGAATTTCTTCCTAATATCTAATCCAAACCTCTTCTCTATCAGTTGGAAGCCATTCCCTCTTGTCCTGTCACTCCAGGCCCTTGCAAATAGTTTCTCTCCATCTTTCCTGTGGGCTCCCTTCAGGTACTGGAAGGACACAATTAGGTCACCCCAAAGCCGCCTTTGTTCTAGAAGAATCCAAACTCTCTCAGCCTTTCCTCATAGGAAAGGGACCCCATTCCTCTGACCATCTTGGTGGCCTTTTGTGGATGATGGATATAATTCTTCCTTTTAAGCCCACGTATTTGCTCCTCAGTGTGTATTTCCCACCCTTCAGCCCTATTTGATCACTGCAGAACTTGCTGCTACAGCACATGAAAAATTTACAGCTGAGCTTGAAAAAAACTAAATAGACAAATTCATAGATGTAGAAACCATTAAATCTTATTAAACACAAAGGTATCACATTTGGCTGGGGAAAGGTCTGAGCCTCAGGGTGGCTGAAGCCACATCTTACTGTAGCAAACACTTTCTCTTGCTTGCACTCTTTTAATGTACATTTTGCAGACCACAGGATTATACTTTTGACCCAGTATGTCTATTCTAAAAATAGGCAAAAATCACTTCAAAATGTACATTCAGCTGAGAAAACTAGGGTGGAGTTGCTAAGGATGAACTTTGTAGAGGGATTAGGAAGAGGCAGAATTTTTTTCTGTCCATTTCCTTCTGATTATGGTGCTTCTGAATAAACATAAATACAGTGTCTATGAGTCGTAATATTTTTTCTGACTGAACATCTCACTGTGATTGGCCCATGTTGTAAGATCTTTCACCAACAGTGTCACAGCATGTGTGTAATACAGAGGAAAAGTAATTTTGTGCACTTTGAGACAAACTGAGCTACTTCATTAGAATGAATCCTCCACAGGAAAAAAAAACATATCCATAGATGTAATTTATTTCAATTTGTTTTAATAATCAGGTGAATATTAGAAAAATAGAAACATTCCAAATCCCAAACAAGACAAAAATAAAAAAATACCCACAAATAATATAATAAAAGAGAATAACAGTAGGTCCTAGCAAACCCTTAAACCTCATTCTGCTGTTTTCAAATTTTCATTTTGATCCACAGACTAAGCAAGATAGCAGCTCTTTTGGAAGACAGGATCTACAATCAGGACAGTCTTGTTAAATTAGATAAACAGATTGAATTCTGAAAAATGAGCAGACATGCAGAAGAAAGTGGGAAGATTTAAGTAATAGGTTAGTGCCAAATGCACAATAGTAGAAGAGAGAAGTTGTCTAAATAATTGTACCAAAGAGTTACATTTATGAATTAAAGCAAATGAAGAAGAAATTTGTACAGATATGGTATATTAGGATCATCACATAAGAAAATGAAGGAAGATTGCTCTTATCTATTACTGAATCTGCCAGAAACTAGGTGTTCAATATATGTTGTCTGTTCAGTACAGGTCAGAAGTCTTTTAAAATAGAACAGTAGAAGAGTTTGGGTAGTAAGGAACCTTTAAAGGTCAGATAGTCCAACATCACTTGCAGTGAGCAGTGACATCTTCAGCCGGATCAGGTTGCTCAGCTGTCCAGTCTGACCTTGAGCCAGCTTTGTAATGGATTTATGCCACAAAATAAACCCTAGATCCAAATTTGCATTTAAATCAAGAATCTGATTTTATCTATAGATTTCCACTAGAGTTCCTTTTTTTATTTTGTATTTATCTAAAATAGAAGCTATTGATTGGTATTTACCATTCTGGATTCAGTACCGAGAAAGCAAGAAAGAAAAAGAGAAAGCAGATTTCTCTTTTTTTCTTTTTCTTTTTTATTTTTTTAGTAACAAATGACTGCTAATTCTTTTATGTCCCACGGGAATGTCAGGTGAGCAGTGAAATAAAACACTCTGAATGCAATAAATGGTTCATTCACATTAGAAAGTGTACAGATTAAAAAGGAGGGGCATGCCGTGTAAGTTCAAAAGGTATGCAAAGTAAACACTGACTTCTGATTTTGCTAAAATATCTGAGAAATCTGAAAATTTATGAAAATGACTTCTGGAAAATTTAAGGAATGTCTTTGTGATTACTTTATTAGACAATAGCAGAAATAGTATAATTCTCTCTTTATTTGGATTGCATGTTTAACATCAGCTAGTGAGAGGTTGTGGGGCAATGAATTATAGACAGTAATGTAATCATCCCCTTGGTGCCTCATCTTTCATATCTCTTTGAACAAATACTCTTCTTTTTGACAGTTTTTGAGTAAATAAAGCTTTTCCATGGCCTGAACTCTCCTGGGTGAATAAATGGAAGGCCAATAGTCTTCTGCATTTCATAGATTATTTAAACAGACTTAATGGTATTCCCTTTATATCTATATCTATATCTATATATCTATATCTATCTATATCTATATCTATATCTATATCTATATCTATATCTATATCTAATCTATATCTATATCTATATCTATCTATATAATCTATATCTATATCTATATCTATATATATATTTGTAATGAGGTGAAGACAGTGTACAGTATAATTAACTAGATACAATATTTAATCAGGAAAATGGCATTGTTAAGATGGCTGTTTGTTCTGAAATAATACACTCTGAAAACAAACTGGATACAGTCTATGATCTTCTGTCTGCAGCCTTTTAAACAGTTTGGAAAAATCATATCTGAAAATCATTTATACTGAAAATTTACCCCCCAGAACTTTTCTGCCATAAAATATGCACTTTTTAAAGAGCAAGTACTTAACTAATAAGGTTCATGGTCTTTTGAAGCCAGCTTTATGATGTTCTTTCTCTAAAGAACAATTTAATTAGATATCAAAATGTCACTTGCAGTGAATAAAATCCCTAAATGTTAAAGTTAGAACTGTGTGTTGCCTACAGAAGTGAAAGTCAGTAATACTTCTATTTTGCCCTGTTGCTTTAGAGGCTGAGTGGAAGGGTCATAATATTTGTTTACAACCAGAAGAAACTTATTGTCTAACCTATGATCTGAGTCATTATCCATTTACACATTAATTTCCACTGATTTTGCATATAACATCAAGGCTTTTGTTTTTGGCAGAAAATACAGGATATTTTTTCAGCAATTAACGTTTTAATGATTAATAATGATGAATGAAGGGAAATTATAAGACTTTGTAGTAAATTTCTTTGAATATAAACAAGATTATAGTTTTTCAGGCAATATTGGTAATCCTAATAGGACAGAACAGCCATCCTCTACCTCTGTTAACCCCTTCTGCAATGGTTAGACTTTTTTTCATTTATGTATTTTGGATTACAGTAAATAATCATAGAATCATAGACTATCCTGGGGTGGAAGGGACCCAAGGATCATCTAAATCCAACACCTTGCCCAAAATTCCACCATGTGCCTGACAGTATTGTCCAAATGCTTCTTGAACTCTGCCATGTTTGGTGTTGTGACCACTTCCCTGAGGAGCCTCTTCCAGTGGCCAACCACAGGATGAAAAATATTTTTGCTAATGAACATTAGTGTCTGTTACTCTGCATTGCAAGGACTGCATGAAATCAAAAGATTGTGGTGGCTATTCATGTCAAAGTTGTTCTACAGCAAACCATCACAAAAAAGCTATTCAAATAGTGGAATTTCTGAACTAACATACTTTTTATTATGCTTTAAAAAAATTAAATTTGAAATCTTACTTCATTCAAATAATACGGGGAATCCAGATACCATTCCATCAGGAGTATTAATAATGGGTATTAAGCATGCTGACTAAATAAACCAAAGTATTCCTTCCAATTATTTAGTACAGAAAGAACAACCAATTCCTTTGAAAGCTGTAAATTATACAGAAACAAGTATGCAGTGTTTGCTCTTCAATCTTTAGACAAGCTCTAGTGTCAAAGCTTGTGAAATCAGGATATGTCTCTCAATAGAGCCTCAAGATATAATTTAATAAAACAAAGAACTTTACAATAAAATGGAATAGAAATGTAATTTTAAATGCATGTTACATTTTCTGCCACTTCAAACAAATGCTGACATTTTTAATCTTATTCATGTTTTCTGTGTATATTAATTATAGATGTAATTTAACAGCCACTAAGTATAGAGTCCAATCGAATTTTGGTTGGGCTATGAGTGCCGAATTTCACTGTTAATTAGAGGACATAAAAGAAAATGCTAACTAACTATTTTAAAGATCCAGGATCTCATTTTCCCACTTGGAAGGTTCTAGCCTGTTTCAATTGCTTTTTTTTTTCCTCTTTCCTTCACATTCAGAAACTTTCCAGAGAAAAGACACATTTCAGACCAAAACCTGTGCCCTAGCTTTTACATAGCTGAAGAGGAGACAGCAGGTAGTAAGAGCAAATCCATAGAAATGTAAATCCTGTTCCACGCACTGCAGCAGGGGTGTGAGGACTGGTGTGTGTGGTGCTGAGCACCAAGGTCTCCCTTAGGCAGAGAGAGCGATTCTCCGGGCCACCACCGTGTAATTCAGGACAACTGGCCTGGAACAGGATGTAATTGGAAAAGTAGAAGTCCATCAAATCATCTTGGAAACTCAGTGAGGAGGAGGCAGACATGACACAGCCCAGAAGCCCGGAAAGGAGACTGAGTGTGTTTCCTTCCTCCTTCTGATATATTTTAAATGTCCATTTTCTCCTGCCATTTGCATTGGTTTATTGAAGCTCCTACATGGATATATTTCCTGTGGCCTTTCAATTTTTTTTTTCTCATTTTTCTTGCAGTCTAGAAGTTTAACTCACACATGGGCAGGCTCAGGCAATGCTCCCAAATCCATAGTGTATTCCATGTCAGCTGAAGCTGAACAAGTCAGACCATGAACTGATGTTCCCAGGGCTTGTCTGTGATGTTCAACAACTCGAAATGCTGCCAAATCTGCTTACTTTCCCCTGCTCTCAGAAGCCAGTGAACCAAATTCCCGTGGTAATCAACTGCAAACCGCCAGGTGATTTCATTGGATATAGGACTGGACCCATAAAGTTAAAATGGGGGTGGAGTATTCAGTGAAATTACCTGTCAAAATCTATTTGTAAACAATCATTCAGTCTGTAGGGTGACTTTGCAACCCTTAGGCATGATTAAACAGATTGAGACCTTTGCTTGCATTTTACGCTGCTTTTTCAAATTTTCCAGCAATGGCTTTGTTTGGAGCTTGTGGCTTGTAACAAAGTTCTTTTTTTATGCCGTGCTAACAGTAATTTAATGCAAACACCACCTGAGTACAGAGAAACAATTTTCTTTTCGATGGTTGACTCTTCACAATGAATTACAAAGGGAGCTAATACCGTCAGAACATGTATGCAAAATCTTTGCAACTAAACCACCCAATGTGTCAGTTTAGTTGATATTCTTTTCCCTCCATCAGTTTTGGGTATGTTTTACTTCTTTCTCAAACCCTCTAATTGGCAATATTTTCATGAGGCTGTTTATAGTTAAAAGAAAGCACAGATTAGACCAGATACCACTGGAAGTTTGCACAATCAAAGCTTCTTACCCTTCGAAAAGTCTAACAGGTTGCAGTGGAACCCAGTTTCAGTTAAATAAAAATATTGACTTCCATTTAAGGCATAATATTTCCTATCTATTTTGCACAAAATGTTTAAAAATTTTCTTTAATTAATATGTGAATACTGATATCTGTAAAGGAGGTAATGGATAAAATTCGGTGAAAATTTTTGTCTAAGGTTTTTATTGACAAAGAGCAAACAACCCCCAGTTGAAAGCACATAAGTTTAAAAGTATGATGTAATCTGTCTTTATAGTGGTTTAATAGAGCTTGGCATTTTCAAAAGTGAAATAACAAATTAAATATTTAATTGCTTTCATAATTATTAGTGTCAGTGTGTTTCTAGAAGGCTTGATCAGCATTTTCTTCAAAGTAATCTGACATAATCCTCAATTCTTATAACTCATTTTAAAAACAGCAACAAAAAATCATGAGAAGTCCACTTCTATTGTAAAAACTTTGTTTTTTTTAAATGGATTTTTGGCTTTACATACTTTAAAATAGTTACAGAAAAATTTTATATTAAGTATCCAGGGCAATGAATGAGTAATTTGGTAAAGCTCAAGAAATTCTCAAAGCTACTCAAACTGTGAAATGCTAATGTTATTTCATAATATAAAGGGCCATTATAATTTTTTTAAAATCTGCTGCAAGAAAAAATATAAAAGAAATAATTGAACATTTTATGGATAGGGGACAAGCTGAAATAGTAACACTGAAATGTGATTAAAAACCACATGGATTACATAATTCAGTAGTATTTTAATCAAAATGTGGAGACAGAATAGAGTATATTCTAAAAGGGGAAGACATAGTAGAATAAACTCTCTTCACTCTTTTTTTTTGTAATTTTGAAGTATATTTCTAACCTTTTCCACAATTTTCTCTATATTCTTTTAAATATATTAGAAGTTTTGTATTTAAAATTAAACTTACAGGATTAAACAGACATTTTAGAGGCAAAAAAACCTGAGCACTCTCATAAAATAGGTTCAATCAACATTTTGTAAAAGGAAATGTTGGTAGAAAACATTTCAAAATGCACAAAATCTCTGTAGAAGAATTTCATTATGAAAGTAGATTAAGAAAAATAAATGCATTATCCATATTTTTGGTTTGTTTCTTTGCTGTTTTTTAATTTTAAAATTTTAACCACTTCAGAATCTGAAGTGAGATAATTTTTGATTCCTTTTAATGTAAGATTTTTAATTCTTTGTTTATGTTTGAAATATATCCGAAGTCTTAAAGCTAATGTCATTGTTATTCTTCACTTTTTGTTTTAATTAAAGTACTTATATTTATCTTAAGAATGTTTTCTTCTAGAAATATCTGAGATAATTGCCTGTAAAAATAATGAAATCAGGAGACTGATTAGGGAAATTAGCTAGGCTGGATCTCAGAAACTGCATTTCTCTATTAACCTCCTGGAGGGATCCATCAGGAACCTTCTCACCACAACTTCTCAGTTCTACTTTGAAACTATCTAATATGACCCTCTCCTGAAGGGGTAACTCAGGTTCTTGTTAATAGGTCACCTGAGGAGAACTAGAGTGAAATGACACTGAATGATCACATTAAAATATTCTCATATAGATATGTAGGGTTTGTTTTAGAACAATTTGTTCCCGATGGAAATTATTATGCAGCCATTTTGGTTAATATCAATAGTACTATATCAATACAAAAATAACACTTTAGAAAATGTATAAAGAAAAGAAAGAAACTATAAGAGCAGAAAGATATCATTGCCTGAGGACCCAGCAGTAAGACTTGATTGCTGCAATTTCAATGTCCAAAGTGATCAAAGTGATTGTCACAGTCTTGATCTGTTGAGGGTGAGGGAAAGCACACAGAACACAAAGTTCAATGGGTTAATAAAGCTCAGATTTATGTGAGACCACCCAGGTGCCTCCCCTGGTGGAGGAGTTTTACACTGGCCTCTGCAGCACTGCAGATCTACTGCAACATTTTGAGTTTTGTGCAAAAATCCAAAAGTCCTCTGGTGGAAGGCCCCAGAAATTAGTCTGGGAGTACTTAATGCCTTTTGGATTTTTTTGACCCCTTCTGAGAGAAGACAGCTGCCTCTCATGTCAGTATAGCTGAGCCAGTTTTGCTCCATCAGAAGGGACAAATACCTTCAGGTGTACATGTGAATGTCCCAGTGCCTTCTGCAGGGTCGGGCAGAGTTTTGCAGCTGATCCAGTTCCGTAAGAGAGGAGACTGGCATGATAAAAAGCAATATCCCACCTTGCAGTATCTGCTTCTTTTTGGCCTTCTCCTTTACCTGGTTCAAAACCCAGCTTGTAGCCGCTGGTAGTGAGTACTCTTATGAGAATCAGAGGTTTCAACAGCACACACCCAAAAACTGTCCTGCTCCCCCTCGAGGGCTGCAAACCCAGCCCTGACAAAGCACTGGCTGCCTTCACAAGGCTGACTGGTTTGTTATTAACCATTAATGTTCCAGATTCTCACAATCTATCATCTCCTTTATGAGTTTTCTGCTACTGACTTTCAAGTATTGAAATATCTGAAAGGAAAACAGGCATTTGAACATTTGAAAATTACCAAGATTTACATATTTCATGCATATTGTAAATGCTGATAGCAGTCTTTAACATTCATTGAAGCTTTTTAAAACCAACCTACTTGTAGAATGGAGCTATATGTAATTTAGGATATTGTTTTTTACTTAAGATATCAAATTAGCTTATAAGAAATGCATTCAGTCATATATCAACTCAATAGGCCTGTGGCAGATTCCACCTCTTTTTAAACTCCGTATATTGAATGGTGTGTTGGACTTGCCTGGAGTAGAGGACACATTTTTCACAGTGCCTGGTGTGGGGCTGTGTTTTGGATTTGTGCTGAAAACAGTGCTGATAACTCAGGGATGTTCCCTTATAACGGAGCAGTGTTTGCACAGAGTCAGAGCCTTTTCTGTCTCTCACACCATCCCAGCAGTGGGAGAGATGAGGGTGCATAAGGGGTGGGAGATGTTCAGAGTGATGACATTTGTCATCCCAAGTCACCATTACATGTGACGGGGCTCTGCCCTCCTGGGGATGGACAAACACCTGCCTGCTCATGGGAAGTTATGAACCAATTCCTTGTTCTACTTTACTTTCGAGCAAAGCTTTTAGTTTCCCTGTTAAAATGTCTTTATCTCCATGAGTTTTCATGTCTTTAATCTATGAGTTTTCTCACTTTTACCCTCCCCCAGTTCTCTTCCCCACCCCACTGATGGTGAGTGGGTGAGTATCTGTGTGGAACTTGGTTGCTGGCTGAGGTTAAATTATGATCCATGGCTAAGGCAGAAGCCTTAAGATACTTTTTATCAAACTCAGAATAAAAAAAAAAAAAAACTACATTTTTTTTTCTTTATTCATGACCACCAGATATTTTACTAGTAAGAAATTACAATTATCCTTTTGATTATATACTCCTCCTTGAGTTTGTTGCAGATTTGCTACCTGGGCTAACCATTTATTCATTCACTGGCTGGTTTTATTCTTTTTGTAAGGTCATGTTCCATGTGAAATTGCTGAAGTCACTCAGCCAAATCAAATGCAGCTCTTGGAGGATCAACGCTGTAATGCACCTAGCCTGACAGCATTAATCCTTTACTCTGTAACACCAAGAGTTCTACTTCACAAATTCAAACTTCCCAAAAATGACAAAACGTTTCAATCCTGTAAATCAGTAACACTGCACTGAGGAACTTTGTCTTTAATGATTGCGACAAGAAAGCAAAAGCCACTGGATGTTATAAAATGCTTCATCTAATTCCAGTCTAACAGTTTGGAAATCAAATTAGTTACCCTCTGCTTGCTTTCCTGAGACCTCAAGTTCTGTATAACACCAGGATGTGGGGCAAGAGCTTTAACACTGATTTATGGCAGCTGGCAGAGCTGTGGAGAAGAAATAGAAGAGCTCTGCCTGTGTATATGTGCATCCTGATGAAGTGATAAGTAAGGAGTGTAATATTCCTGATAAATTGAGCTGTACATCTACAAAAATAGGGTTAAGTGAACACTGGTTTCAGCTCTGCACAGCTGTTTCTGCAGATTGGGTTCCTGCTCCTTAATATTCATTGCTAGCAAAAACTCATGCAGAGAAGTTTTTGTTCAACATGAATATTTAGGAAATTACTGTTCAATATATGAATATTTAGTTTTGCATGCAAAAAAGCCAGTATTCATGAACAATTTTATGGGTCTGTTATTCATCATTTACTGTTCTTCTCATTCATAAGTTTCATTCTTTTAGGAAAAAAAAAAATGAAGCCATAATAGTTTGGCAGTCACAAGGCAAAAAAATGCAAAAGGTTAATCTTTTCCTAATCTTTTAAAATCATTGTTTATAACAAACTTATCCACAATCCTAAGATTTTTGCTTTGGAGAACAAATACAAAATACTATTTCAGTAAATTCACTACATTTACTTTAGTAATGAATGATAAGCATTCATTACTATGAAATTTATAAAAATGAGGATGTTTTTTGAGAGCTTTTAAGGCCAAAGGTAAGCATAAAAGTGCTCAGTTAGCCTATTTAAGCCATTTAAAATCCAGAGGATTTAGATTTATTATGAAGAAACATCTCAAAGGGCAGATATTGATGGTAACTATCATTTAATATAATTACCAGATTTTTTGCCCCATCAAGTGGTAATTCTAATGAAAAAAACAACGGGGAAACACTCCACAGAATTATTGTCCCAATCACTATATTTAAGTAATGGAAAAGAATAATCTAATCTTCTTTCTTTGTGGTATTTTCTGGGGACCCTGTCATTGGAAGGAAAGGTGAATATGACTCCATGTCCTTAGAAGGCTAATTTCTTATTTTATGGTATTGCATTATATTATATTAAAGAATGCTATACTAAAACTATACTAAAGGATAGAGAAAGATACAGACAGAAGGCTAAAAGATAATAAAGAAAACCTCATTACTCTCTCTAGAGCCTCGACACAACTGGACTGTGATTGGTCATTAAGTTAAAACAATTCACATGTTGGATAGACAATCTCCAAACCACATTCCAAAGCAGCCAACACAGGAGAAGTAAATGACATAATATTGTTTTCCTTTTTTTTTGAGGCTTCTCAGCTTCCCAGGAGAAGAATCCTGGGCAAAGAGGATTTTTCAGAAAATATGATGGCAACATTTCTTCACTGTTTAAAACATATAATGCAAAGATAATTTTAGGAATGTCTTTAGACCAGGATATTAGACATTAAGTACTCATAATTGCATGGTGTTGATTTTCCAGGATCACTTCCTGCAAGCCTACGTGCAAGAAGCCAAACAAAGAAGATCTGCAGGGAAGAACAAGTAGCTTTTGACAAAATCACACATGTAAAGGAAGCATGCAGTAAGTGGAAGCAGGGGCAAGTGATCTAGGAAGAATTAGAGACAGTGTCCAGCCTTGTAGGAGTGGGTTAGGAAAACGACAGCCCTTGGTGAGTATGTCACAGAGTGATACTGGGACCGCTGTTGTTCAGCATCTCAGTTAATGACCTGCATGATGAGACAGAATCCACCTTCAGCAAGTCTGCAGAGAAATGGTTGGTGGACCAGAAGATTGTGTTGCTCTTCACAGGAACCTTGTCAGGGTGGAGACACGGGCAGACAAGAATCTCATCTATTACAGCAAATGGAAATGCAAAGTCCTGTACCTGGGCCCCTCAGCAACACCAAGTTATCTGTGATCCAGCAGGGATCAAGGTCAGCAGTCTCCCAAGGTCCATTAGACAGAGTTTTACCAGCAGATTGATGGAGATGGTCCTTCCCCTCTACTCAACCCCGAGGAGACAAACCTGGAGTGCTGGCCCAGTGCTGGGGTCTTCTGAACAAAAGACAGGGAAATTTTGGGGTAATTCTTGCAAACAGCCACTGTAGTGGCTAACTTAGTGGTTATGGGCTTGGAGCCCATGACTCATGAGGAGTACAGAAGGCTTGAGGGGGATTTTATCAATGTGCATAAATACCTCGTGGAAGAAGTACACTGATATAAATGTGCATTCTTCTCATGGAATAAAATACACTGAAACACAGAAAATCCATTCATACATGAGGAAATATTTACTGTGAGGGTGATTGATCAATGGAGCTGATTCCTCAGAGAGGTTATGGAGTCTTTCTCCTAGGAGACACTGAAAACACAACTGGAGTGACCTGCTCTGGCTCCTTAAAGGAGGGGTTTGACTAGATGATCTCCACATGTACCTTGCAGCCTCAGCAATGGTGAGGGAGTAGCAGCTTTTTCTTTCATATGAATCAATCATCACTTCAGTTGTTAAGACTTGTCTAGCCTGACAAGTTTAAGAAGAGACAATTTGAAGCTGTATTTAACCTTCACCCTAACCCTTAAATTAATGCAGATTTAGATTAATTTTGATAAAAGTGGTTAACTTCCCCATTGGACTAGAGAAGATCCAGCATCAGTCTCAGTGACAAACTTGTGCATCAGCGTAACTGTGCCAGGTATTGTGGATGTTCCTGCTGTGCTGCAGAGTGATGCTGAAAGTCCTCCTTTCTGGAATTGCATCTCCCAACATTCTGGTGGGTTCAGCACTCTCATTTTTGTTGTGCATTCTCCTGAAACAGGGGTATAGCAGTACTAATGGCACAGCTACCAAACACTCCAAATTGATGATCTGTTTGCTATTCTTTTGCTCAATCCATCATTTTAATACATTATATGTAAGAAATTGATTTAATATTTATGTTTTTCTATGACTTCTTCCAAAAGGCTACCCTTTCTGAAAGATAAGAGAAGAGCATTTATAAACTTCTTGGCTTTGTGAACTCTGTCATTGTCAGGATTTTTTTCTCCTATATTTCAACCACAGTACTGGGAACAGGAAAGCAGAAAACTCTTATTTAAGTTTCAGACTGTGCAGACGTGTTTACAACTTCCCCAGTAGTGATGAGCACTGGTAGATTCCGATATAAGGAAAAAGATACTAATATTTTTATACGCCTTTTTTTTTCCCCCTAAACAAATACTTTAAAAAGGTCTCAATTTTTTCCTCCCAGTTTTAGTCCATATTAGAAGTTTGCATAAGCAAGCTGCATGACTTAGCTTGGAACTCACATCAACTACAAAAGGTTCATATTTGACATATGAGCCACACATCAACATATGAGCAATGGGTGTATGCACATCACACATTTAATACTCCCTTGTTCTCAGAGTTTTAGGAAAGAAAACCCATACAAGCTTTGAATTTCAAATTCTTGAAAGTATGCTCTCACTGTGTGAGTATTTATCCAGCAGAGTAATGCTATCACTAATGAGAATTTCTTGACTCACTGGTCATTCTGTTCGCTTTGAACCATGACAGTCACTGTAGATGCAACTGGGTGGCCACTGTTATCCTTTGGGAAATAGCAGTGTTGACATCCTGCTTTGATACACCACTCTAAAAGGAAGAAAATAAAATACAGAAATGAGAAAATCTTAAAAAATAGCTGATGAAACAAGGAAAGAAAATGGATTAGCATGAACACTTCAGCTAAATATAGAACTGAGACACAAAAATGAAACATGAGAAGTTCTATTTTACAACAGTTGCTGGTTTTATAGATGTGCACAATCTCCTCTGGCTTATTGTTGCATGTGAAAGTTGGACCCCACAGAACAGATTATGTTGCCTGTTCTATCACATTTATACATAACAAAAAATAACATGACAAGGATTATTAAGCAGTGTAAAGCAAGTAAGAGAATAGAAGCAGAAATAACAAGGTTATCAAAATTCTTCCTGAACAGTTATTTCTATGAATTATGCTGGTATAGCTCAGTACAACTCCACTCGGTAACAAGCAGAGACTAAAACAGGGTGCGACTAAAAACTGTCTTTACTTTTGCTAAATGGTTTCTGGGACAGAGCAAGAGAATAATAATAATAATAATAATAATAATAATAATAATAATAATAATAATAATAATAATAATAATAATAATAATAATAATAATAATAATAATAATAATAATAATAATAGAAAATCCCTAAATAACCTCTCCTTAAACTGAAATCCTGCTCCTTTTATGACAGTCTGAAATATTTATTTAGTTGAACTTTTATACATTATAGGCAAACATATTTCAGAATGCTACTTCAAATATTTAATTACTTTAAATAGTAGTTGAAGTAAAAATTTTAATCAAGAGAGGATTGTACAACTATTCAAAATCAAAGTTGTAGCAAAATTCTGGAAGAAAAAAACCCCCAATATTTTACCACCATCCTGCTAAAAAGCAAATGAAAACATAAATTGCATGCAGAAATGTTAAAGTGGATTCAAGAATTCTGTCGCACTCAGGATGCATTGCTCACTTTCCTGCCTCCCTTTGCATGCAGCTGTCATACTGACAATCCTTCTTTCCAGAGGTGTGAAGACTGTCCAGAAAGTATCTCTAGTTCAGCCTGGATAAAGATTAGGTATGGTGGGTGGTCAGAGCAGGCACTGCAGAATTGTCAGTGAAGGTTTGCTACCAGTACAAAAATAAAGATACCATGCACACTTGTCTGCACTCTTGTATTAACATATAGTTGGAGATTAGTTTGAGGGTAGAAAGACCATCAGAGAGTCTCTGTACTATCCTAATGTCAGGTTAAAGGAGGAGGTTGGTATGTGGGCTTGGTAGGGTAAGGTCACTTTGGTAGGGACCAAAAGGACAGGACAGGCACCCAAAGCCATCAGGGAATCACACCAGACACGGCAGGAGCAGGGTGTCACAGATGGGCTTGTTTCAAAGGTCAACATATTTGCTGCAGTTCCCTCCACTGTGTGTCAGTTGTCAGCTCATGAGAAGACTGGAAAGAATTCCAGAGTAACCAATTTCTGTCCCAGCTTGCTCAGGTTCAGGGATGTGTGTGAAGTATCCTCAACTCAAGATATTTATTATGTTAATTTAGGATGACCTCTTGTGAAAGAGGGTTGTTCCAACTCATGTCATGAGTGCTGCTACTAAGTCACACTGCCATGGGCAGATGGATCCCTGATTCAGTGACATCAGCTGTTCAGTCACATCAGCCAGGCTACATTTCCAGAATCCTGGGAAAATTAACTAGCACTCTCTGGAAAGGGATAAAAAATAACTCATCTTCTGGTGGTCATGTAAGATTTTGTGTTACCTTTGCTGTTAACAGAACCATCAACCATTATTTTTATTTTTTATCTATTATTTACATCTTGGCACTGTTGCTGTGGTTTGTATAAACATTATCCAACCTCCTCTAAAAGTATTCTTAGTTTCTGGAAATCATTTTTATTGCCACTCTCTTATTCATATCCTTTCCTGCTAAGGTAGGGGTGATGCACACAGAGATGATGCAAAAGCACTCCAGTCTGCACTTGCCAGGGGGACACTCCCATCCTTGTCCAGCTCCTTGGTGGATGCAGACCAAGGCACTTACAGAAGACTCAGCCCTGAGATTCACACTGCCACAGCTGAGAATCCATGCCTTGTTTCAGCCCTGGGCTGTTTGGTGATGGACAGTCTGGCAGCACTAGGTGAACTTTTAAGTGAAATAAGTTTATTGTAATAAAATACAAAGACTGGGGAAAAGTAAAAAGCAATTGGTTTCCTTTGAGGCAGACAAGAAAACCCCCCTCTAAGTATAGCATTACTTCTCCTTTAGCTCTCACTCTAGCCTGGTTTCATTTTGTTTTCTCTGTTCTCCCCTGCCAGTGGAATAACAAGTCAGCTATCTCTAAAGTCAATTCAAACATCTCCCAGGAAATAAGCAGCAGTCTGTTAGATAAATTTCAGTCTTTTCTTGCTGAGGAGCATACTGCTCTAAGATGAAGTCTCTCATTATATCCTTTTTTCTTGGACGACTTCTGCTGAATGGAAGTTCAGCCCTGGGTGTTCCTATAATCTCCAACACTGAAAGTGATTTGATAGGGCATTATCTCTTCTCTCCTGCACTGCTCTGCTGCAGTCACAGTTTCAGTCACTTGCCATCGATAGAAAATTCATTCCTATGGGGAAAGAGCCAGGTAGGTTTAACTGTTAATTGACTGCACAGAGTACTGGAATTTCTCCATGACAAAAAGGTAAGTAAGGAACATTCCCCATATCTCTGAGTATTAACTATGGTATATAAATTTTTAATAGTGGTAACTTCAGAACACTTGATATGGCCTTGATATCATCAACACAAAAAATCCCTTGAAGATCATTGTGCTTGTGGAGATGACTTCTAAATAGAGATGTAGAGAGACTGTCTTTTAGGAACACAAATAATTTGGTTTAGGAATACTTTTTAAAACACTTGTGTGAAAGCACATTTGAGAAAGCACAGTGTTTATGATATTCTGAAGGGCTTTTGTCTGTATCCCTGATCATTTTTTTACATTTTATGATATAATAGTACATCATGCTTTTAACAGTAATGATGTAAAGAAATAGCATGAACAGAATAAACCTGTTCATGCTATTTCTTTACATCATTATTGCAAAAAGATTGGTACCATTTTACATAGCCACAGGGGCAAAATAGATATATAGGCATAAAAGATAGGAAATACCACAATGATATATTCACTTCACTGGTCATCAAAAGCAGATTCTGTATTTAATACAGACTACCCATGGTAGTCATAATGAGCTCATTTGTTTGCCATGGTGAAAAATCTGAATATCTACTGAATGTTCACATATATATATATATATATATATATATATATATAAAATTGAAAAATAATTAATAATTTATACATGGGGTAAGTTGTGTTAATGGAATAAACTATAGGAAATTAGTATCCGTATTTCAGTGAGAGGCTCTACATGGAAGAATCAGACAAGAGTTTAATTGGATGGCTTCAGTTCAGAGTTTCAAATGCTTGTTGGTGTTTTTTGTCTGTTTTGGATATTTATGAAGTTGACAGAAATACATTTCAGGGTGAAGAAAGAGTAAGGCATTCCATGTCAGCTGAAAATTTGTTAAAATCTCTGATTCTGCAGATTGTTCATGAGACCTAAAGAAGATGATGAAGTGAATTTACACTTATTTTTCTCACTTAATTATGACATTTTTGGCACAGTACCTGTTGTCAGAATCTGTGACATAGGAAGTGGGAAGAATAAAATGAGCTGAGAGCAGCAAAGTTGCTTTCCTTTTCAGTTATCAGAATATTCAATCCCTTCAATAGATCTTGTTATATACACATTTTATGGATTATCAGGACAAGGGGGATGCTTAGTCCCCTTGATACTTTCTCTGTCAATTAAACTGCTTTTTCTACTTCATCCAAAAAAAGCATTCCGAACATATGTGTTTCAAAGAAGGAAAACCACAAAATTCTGATCATAAGACACAGTATAGCAACAGGTCTTAGAGTCCTATTGGATATAAATTACTTGTTAATTAGAAAGACTTTACAAAATCTCAGACAAAAAAAAAACAAACAGTGTCTGTGTTGTCTTTTTCAAAATAGAAAAGCAAATAAAATACCTATGTACTAAATATGAAGTAGGTACTTAATGCATTTAGGTGTCAATCTAAGGGAAATACTCATAAACCCTGCTGTGTCAGGACCCCAAAGTAGCTGTGCTGGGTTCTGCATGCAGACAGCAGAGAGTGACTGCAGCACGAAGGAAGAGGAGGTTCTCCATGTGTTACTGTGGCAATGGGAACAGCATGGCCAAGATGTGCACTAATCCTCGTGGAAGGGGCTTTGATCTCCTGCCTCGTATCCCAGACAATTCATATACTGTCTATAATGGCATGACATATAGCACGACTGGGCAAGTGGACTGATTCTCTCTCTTTTTTATTTTTAAAATCTACATCTCTAGGAGCAATAGCATCCTTGCTCTTTTAAGTAATTGATTTCAGTACAGGTCAGAAATCCATATTGCTAAGCAAGTAAATATTGTCAAGTAAATAAAGGTGGTGAGGAATGTAAACAATGCCTTTGGCTATTTGACCTTAGTAAGCCCACAGGGCCAATGAAAATTTGCTGAAGGAATCATCATTTCTGATTAACCAGCTAAAAAAAACCACAAACCAAACAAAAAGAATGAATGCAATAAAAATGACAGAAGATAGTTAAAATCTTTTATAATTTATTCCTAAATTGATCTAATGTTTTCAGTCACTGGTTGCAAATAAGAAGAAATAGATTTAGAGTGTGATATTTGGTCAGCTTGTTTTTTATTTCGCTCAAAGTAATTTTGATTTTGGAGTACAAATTGATTTTATTTCATCTTGTTATTATACCTTCCTTCCAGCTAAAATATATTTTGATAGCCAAATCCAAATTATAATTGTCTGATTAGATGACTGAAAAAAAATATCAGACCTATGTTCCATGGTCATAAAAGTAAAATTTAGGAATATTCAAAAAAGATATTTAAATTTCATACCTATCAGATGTGTGAAACGTGTGTAGTTATGTTTACTGTGAATCTGTCCAGATGCATATTTGCATAAACTGCATACATATGTATCTAATATTTACAAACACACTTTCATTAAGAGAACATTGAGGTTGCACTGTTAAAGGAATTAGAGAAAGGACATATAGTCATGAACTGTTATTCCATTAAAACTGTAGTCATATTTCCCTGCCTTTATTCACATAATAACATGTGTCCCGATGTGTGTACACAGCTTGGATATCTTCACAAATAAAGGTGGGATAGGTAAAGCTTCCTACTGTCATGGGAAGACAATGAGGTTCGGCTCCCCGAGGAGAGTCATGTACTGGGGCTCTAATGACCTTTGCCTGGAGGTTGGCCAGGTGCTTTTACCTGCAGGTTGAAACCATCTGCAAATGTGTAATACATACTAGGGTCATTTTGTACAGTTTTAGGTGCATCAACTTCCTAAGTGCTGGAATACCAGACCTTGCAGCCCCTGCCTGTCTTCCTTGGGGTACCACATCCCCAATTTCCATGCCATGCGTAATTTGTCTTTCTACCTCCTTTAGACCATGCATCAGGAAAAAGAATGCATGGGAATAAGCAAAATGTCATTCCAACTTTGAGGGGGAGACCCAGCAGTGGGTTTTGTCAGGAAGTTGTTCACAGCACAGGCAAACAGGGAGACAGGTCAGACAGCCTGACTGGGTGCTCTTGGCCCCTGCAGCCTGCTCAGGAGAAGGGACTTCAGCTGTATTCCCAAGGCCTCTGCTGCGATGGGATTTGCAGGACTGAAGTTCATGCGGAGAACAGTGAAGGAATAGAGGGCCCATTGGAAGCTGATCAAGCCACAAAACGTGAAAGTGAGAATAAGAAAATCAGACTCTGCAGAATCATGACTGGACCAAGTCATGACCCAAGAAAACCAGCCAAAGGACAACGGCAAATTCTTGGCACCTGGGAGAGATTTTAGCCAAAGTTTTTGCACAGGAGATCTTTCTTTCTTCTGCATAGAAAGTGTAAAGCTTGTTCCCCAGCCAGGGAAGATTTTTGTTGAGAGTCCCTTTCATATCTGTGACTTCAAGTTCTTACTGCAGAACCTGTAAAATACATCCTTACTTGGATCAACCTGGTGAGACCAACTGCTTCTCTGACTCACTGAAGGGAAAGTATGGAGGAAATAAATTTAATATAAACCACAAATACAGGAAAAATATTAATAAAACATTTTTAGTATTTTGTAAATATTTGTAAAATGTAAAAAATAGTTATCTGTAAAATGCATTACTCATGTAAATCACATAAAATTGTGTCAACACATGTTGTTTATGAGAGGATTATGATTTTTCATTAAACATTTTTCTTCCTTCTTTTTTTCTTTTTTCTTTTCTTTATATTTTAAAAACTGCACATTCTGAAGCATTTTATATAGAAAGGCAGTATCTCTCCATTTTCTATCTTTGAGGGTATATTTCAAATTAGAAAGGAATTTGAAGCCTGCTGGGAGCACACTAAAAGGGACCAAAGTCAATTATCACTTCCAATATTGACACTAAAGGTAGGCATTAATCCTGAATCTGAAACTAGGGCCCAGGTTAGAAATAACAGTAATTGACTGAACATGTAATGACTTTGACTGGATTGGCTTTTTTCTTCCTTCCACCAAAACTCTTCCCTTTTTCACTTCTGATATAATCTTTAATCTTTAGTTCTCTTATCAATATAATAACTTGCATTTTAGCCCACACAAACCCTTACGCAAAAAAATCCTAGACCTTACAAGGGTGTGCTACTGGCTGAAAAAGCATTTAGAAGGATGGCAGAAAATGAGAGAAAGTTACCCAAAAAAGTAATCCAGATGAAGGCAATTTCTATATTTTAGCTTAGCATTTAAAAATAATGGTTTTCATGTGGCAGTTTTTATGCCATTTGTGTGTGTTGAGACTTGATGCTAAGAATCAGCTACACTGTGTATGTGACAGAGCTTTATTCTCCTATCTGCAGGAGGAGTTGCTCTTTTAATAAGAATGTGAAAATAAAAAATGGCTTTCCTTCAAGACCTGAATGCTTGAAACTTGTTTTGCAATCAATATAGAACACAGCTGGCCTGCTGCAAGAAAATAACACCTTGATGATAATTAATACGTTGTGTTATGGTGGTTTTAGCTCACAGAGATCAAGCACTTTACCTAAAAGAAATCCATGAACTCTTTCTCTAATCAGAGCTTCTTTTAAAGTATTAATGCAATTTATCAGTTGGAAACTGTAGAGCAATATTATTAGGGAATTATAGAAATAACATTTTCAAGGGTTTATTACTATATTTTTACTCTGATTTATAATTAAAACCCCTAGAAGTATGTAAAAATAATATTAAAAGTCAGGCTTAGACCACATAAGTGAATAGATTTATGAAAAAAATATTTTTCAGAGACAGGGGGAAGCTGTGTAACCTCTGATTTGTGTTTCCAATGAGTGAAGAAGTGGCTTATATCTATTTAAGGATATAAATGTAGGACCATACATGTTCATACGTTTTTGTTAACAGAATATGGAACTTTCATAAATAGCAGAAAATGTTTTATTTTGAAAATTGAAAATTGGTAGCTGGGAAAAACCTTATTGAACCACATAATCTTTTAAAAAGCACTGTAATCAACCTACATTTAGGATAACAAGACATCTAAATATGATTTGCAGATATAGTTCACAACTTCAAAACATTTCTAATATCTTACCAGAAAGCTTGTTTTTCTGTGAAGTAGTTTTGGGTTAGTCAAAAGAAGATATAAGGATTTCATATCTCTAAATATAAATGTATATGTGTGTGTATATATATATTTATTTAGCAATAACAACTTATTGAAGGGAAAATGTTCTGATTTAATTTTAATTCTGCTTTTCCTGAGGTTGAAGTTCCACGTAATACTGTTTAAACACTGTTAAATGATATTAACACCCACTTAATATGCAGGTGGTGACCTTGTTAGTAGTAATTTGGTACAATGAACTGATTATATAAAAGTACCTCATGTTCTAAGAAGTTGGCATCATACAAGCAGAAAATGGAAATATATATTAACATGGTTTGTGGGTAGCTAAGCAGTTTTCAAAAGATGGGGGTTTATTCTAATGTGGTCCTTATTTTTTTATTCTCTTTAAAATTTCTAATTAAGTTTTTTTCTTTATTATTAAAAGATCTTTTGTGAAGAGTTTGTGTGCTGGCAATAACTTATGTCTGTCCTCAGCCAGTGACTAACCATGGTAAGCCCCTGTCCTCAAAACAATCATGCCATATTGATCCTGTAGATACTGCTCTATAAAGTAGACTGATATTATGATTAAATACTTGAAAGGTTACTTACAGCCTAAATATGAATTGTAAATTAGGGTGGTAGGTTTCTATTTTAAAGAAAATGGATGCTATAGCACTATGATAAAGGAAAAGAAAATCAAAATTGTTCAACTACAACCCTATTCAGCCACTGACAAAATGTGTAGTTTAGCTGAAGCTCTATAAATAACTGTGTGACTTCTTGAAAGAGATCATTTTAATAATTTGGTAAGAAAAGTTTCTTGCATTAATTCAGAGCTTTTAGGATTCCAATGCAAATAAAACTTCTTGGTATTTATCATCATAAGATTTGTAGGAGCTGATGAAAAGTTTTTGTAATGCCAGTTGAACTGTTGCTTTGGAAAGAGGGAAAATGGCTTCACGCTGAAAGTAGGGAGGTTTAGATCAGATTTAAGGAAGAAATTCTTCCTTGTGAGGGTGGTGAGGCCCTGGCACAGGTTTCCCAGAGAAGCTGTGGGTGCCCCATCCCTGGGAGTGCTCAAGGCCAGGTTGAATGGGGCTCTGAGCAAGCTGGGATAGTGGAAAGTGTTTCTGCCAGTAAAGATGATCTTTAAGGTCCCTTTCAACTCAAACCATTCTGTGCTGTGTGAAAAAACAGGAAATAGCCAGGAAGAAGGAATAAGAGAGAACAGCTCTAGAACAGGTGTTTTTTGTCTGAGCTTTGAAGTGAGAAGCTCAAGTTTCTATTTTCTGCACCAAAGCTGTGGGGTTGCTTGAAACAATTGTTAGATAAAATAAAAAATCCCTATCCCAAACAAAACCATGGTCCTTAAAGGAACATTTATTTTTCTCTGTGTATCTAACTAATAGAGTCTAAGCTCTCTGTTCTGCAGTGCTCTCAGTTCAGCAAGACTCAAACATCTCACCAAAATTAATGAAATTTCCATGTGGAAATCTGCCCTTTTAATGGAAATTGCAAGATTGGAGTTCAATTATGGAAAAAAATACAAGAAAACCTAAATGAAGGCATGAGTCACCAAGAGCTGGTTTTGAGAGGAAGAACAGCAAGAGTAGCAGTTCTGGTGAAAGTTATATCTATTTGTGTTTGCTTTTAACAGAAATATTCAAACCTTTTATGAGTTTAGTTACTTTTTGACAGCTTTTGAAGCTTGATTTTCAAATAAGAGATCTTTCAAAAAGATCCCTTAAATGCTCCAATTTTGTTGTCTTTAGAATGAAACTGTTTTTTCTGAGCTAATAAAGGGTTTTTTTAAAATTCACAATATTTAGGAGAAAGTGGAAGTGGCCACACATTCTCAAGCTTCTGAAATGAATTTTTCTGCATTAAAATGCCATAATAAGATATTTTTTTCTTTTTTTTTTCTGAAACAGTTTAATTTTTTTTAAAAAGCATTATATTCCAAAATAATAGGAATGTGACAATAATACATGTGCTTACAGAACTGTAAATACAAGGCATAAACAAGTAGCTAGATGGATTTTTTTTTTTTTAAAATCAGTTACCTGCTAAGTAAAGTTACAAGCTAAGCAAAGTATGCAGTCAAATTATGTCAGAGTCCTTTACCTGTGAATTAGCCATGGTGATGCATTTAGTCTGTTGTTTCCTGTTCTTTTAGCAGCTGGAGGAGAGCTGAAAAGCTGATTAATCAAGGCATGCTTCTTTTCCTTTCATGTTATCATTTTGATTAATTAGTAATTACCCAACTCTTTCCTACCTTTATTAGCTTCTCCTCATGTACTGTCAGGTTTGGAAAACTTTTGAACTACGTGACTTGTCTCCTCAGACCACACTCTGACGCTTTCTTAAACATTTTATCTCTTGGCATTCTGGGCTGCAAAGTGCCAGAGAACTGTTTATGAGAAGAGACAATTTGATTTAAAGTATATAAAATATATATGTATATATATACATATATATACATATATATATACATATATATATATATACACGCACATATATATATACATATATATATACATATATATATGTATTAAATGTATAGCTGGGTTTGTGTAATTAATATTCAAACCCATCAACTGTAGTTGATGCGATACAGCATGAAAAGAATTGCTAAATAAATATTTTGAAGAAATAAAAGAAAAATAAATATATCTATCAGTCTGTTTAAAAGGCGAATTGAAAAGTTACAGATGCCCGAAATGAACATTTTCTAAATACTTGGGAGGTCTTGCTTACTCTATAGAAAATGTTAGAAATATTTTAATAGTTATTCAATTTCTATCAAACATGATATTGTTTATTCCAGTAGAATTAAATAACTATATATATATTAAATATAACTGCAAATTCCAGTGTCTCTTTTTCTAAGAAAGAATTCTTGAAATCAATCAGTTTGATAAAGTAATGGAATTAGTTTGGCTCCACTGTATCTCATTTCAAAATATCAGGTGAATGAAAATAAATTCTAATATTACATTGATAGATTGATATGCTAATTGAATAGAAGACCTTACAATAAATGAATGACATAGAAAAGACATTTGTGTATTTGTTAAGGTTTTTTCACTGACCACAAATTCACTACAGCACAAATTCAGAATAGGAAAAATTATTTTCTTTATCTGGTTTTTAAAAGGATAAAATACCTGACACCACAACTTAAACTTGACTTCTACATTGATGGTAGATTACCAATCGCCTTCAGTAGATTTTGTGCAAGCCAATTTTGTAACATCTGAATTAAGAAACAAATTTTAACTATTAGTTGAACCATTTAAAATTAAGAGTTAGTGTTAAATGTTTAAATGAAAATTCATTCATTTCTTTAAAGTCAGTAAACTGTAGGATAAAAATAGTAATTTGCAAGATCGGACTCAATAAAACAAGACACTTCTGAGTAGCTTGTAAGTCCATTATGCCATTGTCAATCTTTAAACACGTCATAAATCTCTTAGAATAGAGGAAATCCTATGAAATTTTAAGTATTTAGCTTAAATCTTTTGTAAATACGCACACTTTGTTAAAGACAGCATGGATGACCTGTGGGTGTCTGTGGATGGCAGCTGTTGAGGTCCAAAGAAAGGTGGTTTCAGAGTGGAGTCACACTGACGCATTTCAGTGACAAACACTGCAGCTAGCTTTAGAACCACCACACCCTCACGCATAACTAACAGCTTTTTATTTCCTTTATTTCAAAAAAAAACAACACTAATGTTCCCCAGCTTTGAAAACAAACTAAGAGAGGTTACAGATGTTGTGTCTTGAATCAAGTGTTTTGCTCATTTTTCAGTAGAATAAAGGAAGCAGTAGTAATACCTAGGATTTATAGAGACTTATGATTTATACATATTAAAGGACTTTATAAAGAGGCAAATCTATTTTTTCTTCCTCTTTTGAGATAGGAAAATGGAAACAGAATGAAGTGTGACCTGCTTAGATTCATCTAGAAAACCATGACGAAATTTAAAACTGAACTCTTACCCTTGCTTCTTTGTTGAAGCTCAATCTGCTATAACACAGGGAACCAGAGAGAGCTGAAACTGTGCAGTGCTTGAAGTCTTGATAAAGAAAGGTTAAAGGCAACAGCAGCCTGTGAATGCTACTCTGGTCCTGATTCAATCTTACCCGGCGGGGGGAAGGCTGGGTCACTGTGGACATGACTTGAGAAAATCTAGGGGGAAGCCTGAACAAATAATTTCTGATCTATGAATGAAAACGTGGAAGCTCAGTGTCTTTTCTTCTGCTCTCCTGCTCCCAATTCAGTTGCAAATAAAGGCACTTCTTTTACCCTGTGAGCTAATAAAGGAAATGGGTAAGATCATTCTCCAGACAGTAGTTCAGAGGGTTTGGTGGCAACAAATGGTCACACCATTTAACCTGCTTAGGCAGAGGTTCAAGAATAGCTGTGTTATCTGTAATGAGCTCATTAATGTCTACAGTCAAAGACACCAAATTTAAAAGCTCTCCAAACAGATACAATACTTAATTAATCAATATAACAAACATTAATATATTAACAAAAGTATGTCTAAGTTGTGTTTATTCAAATTAATTCAAAATGTCTCTAAATTTATTTAATCATATTTAAAATATAAACTCTATCATATTTACTTTCATTTAACTCATATCATCCTCACATATATCAAAGGTATTTCTCTGTAAAATCAAGTTGGTTTAACTCCACCTTTCTTCTGATTCTTCTTTTTTTTTGTTGTTTAAAGAGCATTCATCCATTATTGGATATAATTTCATAAATCTTAATAATGAAAAGCAATGCTTTTCTGGCCTGAATTTTGACAAGATTAATAAAGATAATTAAAAAAAAAGTATTGCACTGAACAATCTCAAGTTTTAAAGACATTCCTCTATGTTTTATTCTGCAAGTTTGCTTCTCACATATTTCAAAATAAATGCAATTAGATAAAAACCTACTGCTGAAAATCAAGTAAGCCTTCAGTTAAGAATCAGTGACTCACAAAAGGTGCTTCGTTAGTTAATACTTCAGAAGTTGAAATTTAATTAATACAACATAGTTCAAAATGTTCAAACATGCATGAATTTTGCAAAACAGCAGCTTATGAGCAAAATACTGGGAAAATAAAATAAAAAAGAAATTGAGAAGAAGGATGGATCAGTGGATAAAGTACTCACTTTCATCTCTTCTTTGATTCTGTATTCAGTCATCCACAGAGGACACAGCCTAGCTCACAAACCCACACCTAATTTATCAACATGGGCATGATCTTCACCTCTTCTCCCAAAGTTCATGACTAATCTATCATGGGATTTTAATAGCCTCTAGCAGAAGAAAGTCTCCTGCCAGGTCAGATTCATGGATCAAGATCCATGGTTTACAGCCAGAAATATTTTCATCTTTGCACTTCCCTGATACACATGGCTTTGAACAATTTTACATTAGTGCATTCTCAACATCAGTTTCCATATATTCTATTCTCTGAAGAGATCTTAGTAATATTTTTCACCTTATTCATCTCTTCATCAGGGAAAGGTTTTGAAGACTGACTCATAATGTCCTAAAAATTGTCAGTGTTCACTATGATACCTCAAATATCTGCTTTCCCTTTCCAAGTAATTAAAACAGGTTTTTATTAGAGACTTCACCTGAAAGAGTATTTCATTATCTCTTATGTCTTCCATATGAATGTCATCAAAATCTCCTCTTCATATTATTGACAGGTAGGTGCAGTTCAAGACATCACATCTGAAAAGATATAAAATGCTAATTTTTGTTTCAAGATTTTAAACAATTTTATTTAGTTACCTTATTTACTACTATATACAAACCAGTCAGGGACTGCAATCCATGGTATCTCCTGCAGAGAGTGCAGGTGAGCTCTGGCCCTGTAAATATGGTTTACACTGGGGGCAGCATTGGATCCCAGGAGCTGTCCTTGCCCTGAGGGGGCTGGGCTGGGTTCCCCTTGCCCAGCCTCTCTGTGCTCCAGCTCTGGGAATGCCACTGGAAAGGGGGTTGGCAGTTCCTGGCAATGCTGGATGGACAAATACCCTCTGGGGCTGCAGAGGAGCTGTGGGGTAGCTTTCACCTCTCCCCTGGAGAGAGAAGGTGGGGAAGTGAGAAGGTGTTAAAAGAAAGCCACATCACTAAGGAGAAAAAATATCTTACCATCAACACCACACTGCTCTCAGTAAAAACCTCAGGATACTCATAACTCACACTAAACATCCTCAGTCTTCAAGAAGACTAAAACTGTCAACCTTGGAACACACCAGAACATGTGAAACTGAACACACTGGAACTGGTGGGCGTAAATCCAGAGGAAGGAGGCAGATACTAGAAACACTGAGATAAAAGGTTTGATATTTTATTATTAATAAGGCCTTTATTTGCTTTATTTGGAGTATCAGAGCACCACAGCATTGATTGTGCTACTATACCCTTAGCTCTACAAAGTTAAGATGAATAGAAGATGAAGAGTTTGCTTTCACCCATAATGAGGTTTTGGTTGTAACAGAGGAAACACACAGATCCTGCAGAAACACTGAAATGCAGAATTAGCCACAAAGACTAGTTCTTTTTTCTGCATCTCTCATTTTTTCATACCAGAAGTTTATCCTAGTAAAACAAGATGTGATTAGATGATGGAAAGTCAGGAAGCAGACAATGTATGGGATATGTTTCTCTCTCTGGATCGCTTGCTCACAAGGTTGGAGTTCTCTTCCAAAACAGAGAGATTGGTGCTATGGCAGTACCAATGACACAGTGACAGCAGCACCTTGACTCCATTGGCATTAGCTCTTCACACTAGCTAATGTCAGTGCACTAATCAGCACTGCAAGGCTGTACTTTTGGAGCTAACGTCCTGGTCATCCCTACATTACAGCTGAAGCTTGATGGAGTCACTTGGTCCCCACCAAGTGGCTCTGGGAGGGACCACCAGGGATTTTGAGAGATCTGTAATCACATCTCCTGCCCAAACCAGCAGGGGAAGCTCTGGGGGCAGACCAGGCTGCTTAGGGCTTTCTCCAGTCAGGTCTTGAAAACCTCAAGAGATAAGATTTAAAACAGTTAACTCTCATGCTTGAACACCCTTAAAAAAAAAAAAAACAGCTTATTGTTATACCTAGACTTAAGCATCTCATTTCAAATTATGCCTGGTTAGTTTTGGTTAAGTTTTTTTGGTCCCAGCTTCTTCCCTGCAGCCATCTCTTCTCCAGGATGAAATCCAGATCCCTCAGCCCCTCACATGGCAAGTTCTCAAGAATTGCCTGGTTTAACATGTATCCTCTTACCTTTCTTCAACTTCTAGATACCTTTGTTTTACTTGGTATCTGCAGCTCTATGCGATCTAAGGAGTGATAAATAGAAAGGATGGAGCAAATAATAAGATGGTTTATGGATAAAATGTTATTTCCTAATGCATTACTTGAATTGCTCAATATTATCAAGTGTGGGCTTCAAAAGGCTCCTGCTCTTGTTAATGCAGTCCAGGAAAAAATTATGATTTCATAAGCAAATGATGTGGGCAAAGGTCCCATTAAGTGCCACCATTCAGTGTATTTGTTTGGACAGTCAACAGATAAATGGCACAGAATGGTGAAAGATAGATGATAATTAGTTTGCATTAAGAAATTCAAAATGAAAATGAATATAGTAAGAAACCGGTCTTCCCTTCTGAGACTGATGTGGGAAATCAGAAGTAAAAATATACTATATTCTGCTTATTGTCATAGTAACTCCATTTAAAATTGGATACACATACTTTGTGCAAAGATCTAATTTCCTAGAAAAATGCTTGATAGATATATCTGAAGACTTCATTTTTCTGCTTAGTCTAAACCATGGGTTCAACCCGAGGAACAGCAGCAAAAAATGCTCATCCCATGGTGTGTTTCTGAAGAGACAGAAGAGACATAAGTTTTTGACCATTCAGTGCCTGCCAAGTGTGATGGCACTTTCTGCCAGGGTGCTAATTACTCTCCCCTGAGGCCATGGTTTTATTGATCTGGACTCTTGGCTTCTGGCAATTGGATCGAGGTCACAAAACTCATTTCATGTAGTTCTTGAACTCTGAATTAAAGGTGTATGTGTACAAGTGCTATTTGTAACTCATTACTCTGCTAAAACTACACTAAGTCAGTGCAGTGTTAAGACAATTTAAAGCTGCTGCCTGTGTGCTAACCATTCTCTTAACCCCTGGGTGTTAACTTTTGGAAACTGGAGGAATGCTGTGTCACTGCCTCACTACGGAAGCAGCACCTTAAAGAGATGTTATTTCTGAGAATGACATCTTGGTGTCAGCAAATACTAGAGTTACATGCTGTGTCATTTCAAAAAGTGCAGTCTTCAAAGAAAGGTCTCTCAGGAAATCAATGGAAGGCCATAAATAAAAACTTTGATGTTATTTGGGTAGGCAAGTCACTACAGTGACCACAATTTTCAGCTGGGAAATTGGTCATACTGTCATTTTGTCGTGATCTGATTTTCAGAATCACTGAAACAGTTGGCAACAGTTAAGTTTATTGTTCTACATTTGGATATTAAAATCTATTTTGTATTATTTATTGCTTAATATATCCTGCTTCACTGCTTATTTCCCATCCTTGGTTTAAATCTTGTTTAATAGAATCCTGTTTTGTTTTGGTTGTTGTTTTTTTGTTTCTCTCTGTGCCCTCTTGTGCTTCATTGTTTTCCCTCATTTGTTATCCTGTTTTTCCATTTCTCTTCATCCAGTGGTTTGTTTTTTTTTCCAATACAATCTGTTCATTTCCATCTCTGTAGGAACATGGATAAGAGCCTATGCTCACGCCTGTTACAGGTTGAGGAAATCCTGTTTCCAAATTTATATGGACAACTCATCTTCTTTTCCCTGTTCTTTCCAGCTGCAGTTATGGCTTACTTAGCAGCTGCTTTGCAGAGAGAGGCCAGACTGATGGGATAGGCTGGAGAAGGTCTGGCACTGGTAGAACTTTCTGGAAAACTTGTAGAACCTCTGAGGAAACCAGAACTCAAAAATTAAGCTAAAATACAGGTGTGACTAGAATGTCATGGGTCTACAAAGCCCTTGGTTGCTTTTCATTTTCATTGGCAAAGAAATTAGGCATGTTTTGAATGCATGAAAATGTTTGTTTGTTAGGTTTTTGAAGTACTGTATGTATTTCTTTCTCATAATTTCTGAGATCTTCCAAATTTTCAATATTAAGAGAACTGAACAAAATAAAATTTAAATAAAAAAACACTCAGTAAGTAAAGAGAGTAGAGGGAAAAAATAGCTCTGGGACCAAGTTACAGGAGCAAAAGTTGTAGGTTGTAGGTTTTACACCTACACATAGTTGTACAGGAAAATAGAACTATATAAGTAAAAGACATGGAACTTCTAGTTAAGGGATTTATTTTGCTTGGAAATTTTGACCTATAAAATAGGGTTTTAATTCATCTATCTTTAAATGTCCACAATACCATTACAAATCGATCATCTAGATTCTTGTATGGTCAGTTGTGAGAAATCTATTTTCTATGAGGGTCTTCTGTCTTGTCTTACATGTCTTATGATAAGAATAATGGTACTGTAGAATTTTCTGGAGTTTTTTTCCTACTGACCATAAAGGCAATTGAAAAGAGGCTCTCAAGTGCAGATATTGTGAGATTACTCTTAAAAAAGAATATGATTAATAAATAAATATTTTACAGTGATGTCCTAAACCAGACATTCCCTAACTACTGTATTTTGATATTTTTGTATGTGAGCATGAAACTTTAGAAATTCTGACAGTAACTTAAATTTTTAAAATGTTATGGTCATATAAGTGAACCTGGACTAATAAAAATAGTCCTGAGCTGCCTGTAAAATTGATAGTCCCAGCTTTGACCTGCTGGAAACCAAAAGTGTTTAGTTGCTCATCATGAAAACAGCATGACTTCTCTTGGTGAAAGTTCAGCATGCCTAGCTGGAGTTTACAGAATTAGTTTCGTCAGAAAGCTACTGGCAAGTGCTGCCCATCACATGCTGCTTTCCGTCCCCAGACTGCCCTCACACTGGCTCTGCATTCTGAAACCCATGAGGAGAGATGCCAGAGGGCAAAGCACATTGCTTTGTGCAGAAGAAAAGTATAAAATGCTGCTAAACCACAGTTAGTTAAACCACTTTTTTTTTTTAAGGCTGTAGAAATACTAACAGCATATAAATAGGTTGAGCTCCAGTGCATTGTACAACACGTTTGTACTCCTCAGGATCATTCTGTATTGATGCCATCACAACCTTACCATCTATCATTATAGAGTATGAAAATAAAAATATATTTACATTAAAATTTCTTCTTGTTTTTTCTTCCTTGTGAAAATCTGACTGCGAAATTCCTAACTTTCATTGATATTTGTCTATCTTCATCAATGTACAAGTCTTCTTCTTTATTCTTGATGATGCAATGATGAGGAATAGTGTATAACTGCTCTTCAGGTATTAGCCAAAAGCATAAAACTTTTTTGATGAAGCAAGCACAGTATGCTAAACATACATACTTCTAAAACACATGGCAGCAATTATTATCATCTTTAAAACTTCTCTGTCTTGACGAGAACAAAAAGAAATGTCATATTTCAGAATCCTTATAAAGAAGAAAATCTATTCCTCATAAAGGAAACATAACCTGCAATGTATCATTTCTAGCCTTGAAGTGTCTATGATGCACATTAGCATATTGCATCCAAAATAATTTTCTCAGTGTGGTTTAAATAACTGATTCTGTTGATTTAATGTTGCATTTCTGTCAATCTTACACTACAGCATCACCAGTTATAATATCAGCCATTAACTGCACAATATCATGAAACGCACAGCCTGGCAAGTGAACTTGAAATATCTAATAACTGGTAGTGAAAACACCCTACTGAATATTTTACAGAGATTTCAAACCCATTTCATGATTGTCTTAAAGGGATAAATGTTCTTTCTACCTCATTACTACAAACTGATATTTTTACTCTTAATGACTTCACATGATTATTTGCAAGGACTCACATATCTCCTCTGTCATGTACTTTGATGTATGTTATATGCAAGTAATAATACTTTAATAAGGGAAATCAAAATCTCACTAGGTTTCTTTCACTTAAATTTGATCAGATAAACCTCTAAGAGTTTTAATAAACACTGAACATCATAATATGATCAATAACTGTTACTCCTAAAAGTAGGACTGAACTTATTATTCCAAAACTTGCTGACTTTATGAATAAGGCTGTTGGGGTCTGGAGGATTATTCATATGCATGAGTTATGTATGTACAAAAGTATCAACAGAATCAAGGTCATAACTTACTGAATGAGCCTTTTCCTCAGTTATTTTTGTACCACAAGTACATTTTCCTAAAGCTTGAGTTGTGTCTACTGCATTTGCTGATGGCCTCCAAGAAAAATTTTTCCAAAACTTCAAAACGGGCTCAGGTTGCCTTGTACATTCAGCTGAGACAAAGTCTGCAATGGCTGTTAGATTATTTGAAAAGACTGTCTGTCTTTTCTAAAGTAACATATTTTATTGTGCAATTTGCAATATTATGTTTGAAGTCTCTCCAGGAACACCAAACCTGCTGAGCATAATTTCAGAACTTAGTAGTACCATTAAAAATAAATGTTCTATTGACTATTCTACCAAATTGCCATTACAAAAAATGGCAAAGCTCATCTCTCTGCACTACCCACTGTACAGTGATTCTATACTAAGCTGCCTGATGTTTGAAGACTGTGAAAGAAAACACGAACAAAAAAACCTTTCTGCATTTAAATCTTCGAAGTGAATGCTCAGGCAGTGAAAAGAAAATATGCTACTCTGCTTTGCTTTACCAAGTCATATTACTTCTCTGCTTAACAACACTAATAAAATAATGCAACCATGATAACCTAGAGAGAGCTCCAGTGTTAAATGTATGTCTGAGTTGTTCTCATGGTATGATTTCTTGACCTTCTTCCAGGTCTCTCATATATGGTGTGTCACTAATTATTTACATCTTTTCCAGACTGTCTGTTCCACAGACTATCAAGTTAGTGAAGTGTTTATTTTTGTTCACTATACGAGCCATTGATATATGGGATTGGTACCTAGTGATATATAAATGCCTGGAGTTCAAATCCATTTTTGTGTTTGACCTTCATAATGTGAACAAGTAGATATAGTTAAAGTTGATGAACTATACTGAATGAATTATATTTAGACAAGTAAATAGGTCTAGGAAACGCTTCATTTTCCTTGGATTTTATGACTATGGTTGTGTGCTCTTTACGCTTATAATTCTCAGCAGTTTTGAGAACTGAATGTACGTACAGCCATATTTTTGAATTATGCAGCTCATCTAACTGAGGGTAAAAATACATGAGGACCTAAGAGGCAAGAGAGACTTTTCTGCAGAAGTGGTGTTCTCCACAGTACAGCAATAGCCCACTGAAGTCTTCCTTTCACTTTTTCCTCCTCTATTTATGTTACAGAGACATGAGTGCAGCTATGCTGGGAGGACTTGATAACATTGACTTACTCTGGTCAATATCTCCAGAATGAATTGTGCCAAATTTGCAGACGATACCTGTGGCTCAGATTCCCAATGGGAATTGGGAAGATCTGTTTTGAGAGATTTTCTCTTAGAAGAATGCTGCTCAGGGATCAAGATATTTGCATTTCAGGAAGTCTACTGTTTAGAAGGACAAATTAAAGTAGCACTGCAAATCCTTTCTTAACATAAAGGTGGGAAGACTCTCATTGCTACATTTTGTTGGCTGCCATTATTCTCCAGTGCCTTAGGTACCATTTAGGCTCTAGGTGTTTGAGCTGCAAATTTGGATTCTCAATTTGCCAGTTTCTCTGTCCTGAAGTACTGAACTTTGGCAATTCTATTTCAGTATCTAAACACCCCTTTTTGGGGCATGTGTAGTAGAGCTCCAGTGTTGAAATAACAGTTCCTTGCCTGCAGTGTGCCAGGCCTTGCAGGTTGAGCAAAGGGAAGGCTCAGAGAGGCCACAAAACAGCCCTTGAGAGCCTCTGGACACCATACACCTAAAAATGCTTCTATTCTGAAATCTCTTTGTGCTTAAATCAATGTGTTAAATTTATACTCTTAAACTCGTAATCCTTTGCTAAACTTCCAGCCAGGCTTAAAGGAAACAAATGAAATGTAATGGGTTTTTTTAATGTTTTTTAAATCATACAGTTGCTCTTCTGACTTGTATCTGTGCTCTAGCTTTATCTGATAGGGAACTTGTTTTGTGTGGAAAAAGAAATAATGCCAGAAAACTAAATATACTTAATTATCAGCGATTTGCTTTTCTTGACCTGGTACATCTGCCCAGAGTGGTACGGAATTGTCACCAGGAGCACTGTATTCACCCCAGTGCTCCATGCAGGAGGAATGAAGGGGTCTCCAGTGATCTAAGCATGAAATTTCCAGTGGAGGACACTGCCATTCAGCCCTCACAACATCATCTCTCTTCCCTCATGGGAAGAGAGCAGTCCTCTGCTGCTGCTGCCTCCACTCTCCAGAAGGTCTCTTTATAGGCCTGTTTTTCTTGATTGCTCAAGAGAAATACAGCTGAATTATAGAATATGCTCATTCAAATCTAGAAAATATCCCTACCTTAACTGATACCTCTCGCCTCCAGTCTCATCCACTTCATTTCTCTTTTCCATGGTGTCTGGAAAAGAGACCTCCACAGGTGTTTTAGTAAGCAGTGAATTCCTTTAGGATGATTTGTACAAGTGACTCATCCTTGCTCGTTATGATATCACTAACTTTTTTTCACATGCTGAGATAGGTGTCTCCCTGTCTTGCAAACTGCAGGGGAATACAAATATTTTTTATAATACATTTTGATAAAAAAATACTAATGTAAGATGTAGTTATATTTCTTGAGGCTTTTTATCTGATATAATGTCTTAATGCATTATCACATTTTCATCTGAAGAGGCCCTGTGATGCAAACCCACCATCTCTTCAGTTATGCAGTAAAATTATCCATTATATTATCATTTTGTTGTATAACTGAAAAGTTAATTGTGACTTTGCAATTCTGAATTGCTCCTTTCCCTTGTAAACTCTTTTTTGGTTTTCAGAAGTCATATTAATCATTTTATCCTTGCTTGTGACAAATAAATGCATATTTAATCTTCATGTATAAATAATGTGCTCTTCTGAACGTGCCAAACAAAATGTGATGAATGGTAGGGCCATTTTCAGTTTCTCCTTTAGATTTCCTTGTGATGCCAGTAGACAGAAGGAGAATTGAGTCTCAGTCTCCAGGGATGTCTTACTGTTGTAATGGAATTAATAGAGCTGATAAAATGAATAATTCATGATGCAGTATTGTTGACAAAGCTTCTTAAAAGTCCAGTACAGACCAGCGAACCTGTGGTTAGGAAGTAGCAATCATTGTTCCACCTCATTTTTGTTGCTGTTTTTCCCTCCATTAAACTGCTGTTATTAATCATAAAATAATGAATAATAACTGTCCTTCTATGTCCTCCCCTCTAACAAAATATGCCTTAGGAGGGATTGTGGAGTAAAACCAAACAAACCAAAGAAGCTACATAAGAAAAGCACAATATATTTCTCATTGAACAGAGGGATTTAACTTTCCTCAGTAAACTGGAATATACACACGTGTTACGTACACTAGGACCTTCACATTTAGAGACCATTAACAGTACCTGCATGTTTTTTAAGCATTCCACCCCTCTCTGCTCCCGGCACTTTGAACACAATCTGCTTTTCCACAACTCAGATATGCCTCAACCACAAAATTAGTTACCTGAACGCTTGGTTTTATCAGGATTGCAATTTCCAGATGGTTCTGGGTAAATAAACCCTCTTTGTTTCTCAGAAAATTTGCACCTCCCATAGAACCAAGAAAACTGACCATGGAGACTGAGGAAAAGGCAAGTCACTCTTTCCTAAGGATTAGATGCATATCCCTATCTCAGTTCAGCAGTATTTGTTACTTCATATTGTCTACTAAAATGGCATTCTCCTTCTGGAAAGTGTTGAATCAGTCAGTGAAACCACAAAATGAGGCAAGGATGTGTTTTAAGAAATGATCATACAAGAATTTGGGTATCAAACTGTTAAAGGCATGATGGAGCACATGCCAGAATTATAACCTACAGTTAAAAGAACCAAACTCCATTATAATTGCACTTCTGATTTTACTTTGACTTCCCATGGTAGCCTACTGGTCAAAAATCAAGGATGAGGTGAGTTCCAGATACCATAAGAGATGAAATGACACTAAATGAGATAATCTTGTTTTTAGGTTGGTTTAATTTAAAAATCTTTTGAAGACAGTGGAGCTTCAGAGGTAATGAAAAAAAAACTATTAAAATTATACAGCATTTTAGATGAAATGCATTAGATACATTAAATTATTCTGAGCTGCATGCATTTAGATAATGTCTGAATGGGAGAACTATGCAATTCTGGACCACTTCATCTGATTAGAAAATTTACATTATACAGAGTAGAGCTAATGAGAGACATGAAGGTGGAGTTATATCTCCCTTAAGCCATCTGGCCAAACTACGTGTGTTCTTAACATTTACTGTTCTGCTAGTTTATCCAGAAGAAGGTTAAAAAGGTAATTTTGTAGACTCATCAGTAATTTAGAAGATTTCTAATGGAACAGGATGCTTGAATTAACTAAATTAAGAAGTAAAAAGAAACTCAGTGGCTAAAATTCAAACCTATATAATAACCTAACTTTGAAAACCACATGCAATATTAACCATGAAGATAAGAAGCAACTGGAAGAATTTGTATAGACATGATGGTAACTTCTAGTCTTTAAAGTAAGGTTGTGTTCTTTTCTACAATAAATACCTTGGCTCATGATAGTTAATTAGTCACCAGAAAGGCCTAAGTTGTGACATTTTTTCTGTGTAGGTTATATACAGCTTTATTGAATATATAAAAATTTAAATATCTTGTCATGTAAATTGTAAGAAACAAATAATTTGTACATACAATTTGGCAGAAGTGTTGCAGAATATTCTAGCAAAATTGAAAATATATTTACCAACAGTATTACAAATATGCAGCCTTCTACCTCTCCTCCTGTGCTCAAGAGAGTGTTTGAATCCATATCTTCTTCATTACCCTCCTGCTGCACACCTCCATGTAGTCACAGCCTGGATCGAGTTCCTGCAAAGCCTGATAATCAGGAATTTGTTCCCTCTGCCCACTCTTTGAGACACTCTTTGAGACACTCTTTGGTCTAATTTAGCTATGTTTTTGCTGACAGTCACATGGATTTTTAGCACAATGGAGGTGTCATTAATTAAAATGAATTCAGACTAGATAAAATCACACAGACAGTTTTACTAGTTTTTGTGGTCCCTGACAGTATCTTTCTCTTAAATTGCGGAGACATTGGTTCGATGGATGGACTGTTGGTTGGATAAGAAATTGGTTAGACAGTGCCATCCAGAGGGTGGCAGGCAACAGCTCAGAGTCCTGATGGACACCCACGACCTGTGGTGTCCCTCAGGTGTCTCTTTTGGGACCAGCGTTATTAAATGTCTTCATTAACTGGCACAGACAAAGGGTTCCAGTGTGACACTCAGAGAGTTTGCAGATGACACTGAGCTGAGTGGTGTGGCTGACACATGTGATGGAAAGGGTGATCCAGAGGGACCTGGACAAGCTCAAGAGGTGGCCCATGGGAATCTCGTGAGGTTTAACAGACCAAGTCCAAGGTGCTGCACCTGGGTCAGGGCAGCCCCAGCACCAATCCAGGCTGGGGATGGGCAGACCCAGAGCAGCCCTGGGAGAAGGCCCTGGGGGTGCTGGTGGGTGAGAGGCTGGCCATGGCCTGGCCATTGGGAGCCCAGAACCCCCCGTGTGCTGGGCTCATCCAGAGCCCCGTGGGCAGCAGGGCAGGGAGGGGATTCTGCCCCTCTGCCCCCTCTGCTGAGACCCCCCCTGCAGGGCTGCATCCAGCTCTGGGCTCCCAGCACAGCAAGGACAGGGACCTGCTGGAGCCAGGCCAGAGGAGGCACCGAGGGGATCAGGGGGATGGAGCAGCTCTGCTGGGAGGAAAGGCTCAGAGAATTGGGGTTGTTCTGCCTAGAGAAGAAAAGGCTTTGGGGTGATCTAACTGTGGCCTTCCAGTGCCTGAAGGGAACTTACAAGAAAGACGGAGAGAGACTATTTACAAAGGCCTGGAATGACAGGACAAGGGGGAATGGCTTAAAACTGACAAAGAGTACGTTTAGATGAGACCTGAGGATGAAATTCTTGACTGTGAGGGTGGTGAAACACTGGAACAGTCTGCTTAGAGAATCTGTGGCTGCCCCATGCCTGGAAGTGTTCAATGCCAGGTTGGATGGAGCTCTGAGCAACCTGGGATAGTGGAAGGTATCCCTGCCCATGGCAGGGGAATGAAATAATCTTTAAGGTCCTTACGACCTAGGCTGTTCTATTTTTTTATGATTCTATGAAATAATGACTTTGGGAATTACAGTTTTTAGAATGTGCGGTCATATTTGCAAGACTACAAGCACTCTGCCTTAATTGTGTTGGTAAATTGTTCTTGAGCTAAAACCAGTAATTTTCTAAGGACAGAAATACTACTTTTCTTCTTTTATAATGTGTGGGACCAGAAGTTGTTTTGCTCTTTGGCTATTCGTTTAGCAAGGTTCTCCTTTCACTGCCCTTTCTCCTCATGACACAGCTGTGCCAGCTGTCATCTCTCCTCAAATGACACAGGTGAGCCTCCTCATAGGCTAAGCGAGATGGGGGATTATCCATCAGCCAAAGTAAAAGATGTGCATTTCAGCACCAACTGAAGAAGAATAGACAAGGTAGCAGTGACAGCTGCAATTTGGATGTGTGAGAAATGACACTGAGGAGTACAAAAAGCATCGACAGCTTGTGAGACTCTCTGCAGTAGCCCACCTCTTCCCTGTAGCACTGCAGGAGATACTGTCAGTCAAGCTATCTGAAAATCTTATCCCTCTCAGATCCTGAACATTGCCAAAGCTGGATTTTCTCAGTGTAATCTCTGTGAGAGAGCAGGACCTGAAATGTTGATAGCCATATCTGGCAGGGTGCCCTCACTTGGACCCAGTACCTTGTATGGGCATGGAAGAATTAGGCTTTTTTTTAATCCGAGGCCAGCAAGCCAATCAAATGTGGTAGGTTTAAATTAAGCTTTAAATTCATATATAAATTGCCAGATGCACTATCCAAGATTAAAGGTCTCTTTGGAGTAAATATATAAACACCCATCGTCTGCTTTTTTGGCACAGACAAACCAACTTTTAAATTTAACTTTTTCCCCTGTAAGTCTATTTTTCGTACTTTGCCCAGGAGATCACAGAAGTATGAGGTATTTCCCTTGAGGAATCACCTTGAAATATTTAAAAATCTTTACTTACTCCCCCAGAAACCCATGCTACAGTAAGAACATTTCTTGTTACACTATTGCTTCAGGCTTTTAGCTTATTTTTAGGAAGGCATTTTATGGCTATTACTCATTCTCTGTTTCTGAGTTTTAGAAGAAACCTAAAAGATGGACCTTTTCAGGTTTTGTTGATATGCTGGACATATAAGTGCAATGAAACCATGACTGTGTTCATAATTTGTACTAATAATTGACTGTGGTTGAGACATCTGGGTGAAGAACTGTCCTTCTGGACACAATCAGAGAAAAACTATCTGGACATTTGTTTAAGAGACAATGATGCAGTTGGACAACCATTTCTGTCTATCTAAGGTTTAGATTTTGATTTTGCTTCTCTCTTCCTTTTCTACAACTGTCAGACTACCTCACCAAACCATGTAGTATGTTATACCTAACAAAGGTATGGGGAAGGTATGGGAAGATGGCTATAATAACCTTTTTGTCACATTTTCTAAAGTTTCCAGTCTGAAAAGCATGTGCAGTCATCCCCAAACCATCACTGCCAGGCTGCATACACAGATGATGAAAAATTTTACCCTAAATTACTTACTTTAAAATCAGGTCTTCTCAACCATGTGTACAGATTGATATTTGATGCAATTTTTAACAAGTGTGAAAAATACATAAATAGCATTCCCATTGTTATAATTAACATTTTGAATCCTGATCCTTCCTTAGTGAGTCTTGTCTTGTGATCCTTCAGGAAAAAAAAAATCCTTTTTATTAATGTGATGCATTTCTTCAGTCTTATTCTAGCCCTCCAATCCTTATTCAGGCCCACCTCAATGGCATCTAAAGGATTGTGCATTTCCATGAAAGAAGTGTTGCTTCCATGACACCCATATGAGGAAAATCAGAGTTTTTCTACAACCCAGACTTGTTTAATGAAATATCTAAACAGCTTTTATTTCAAAAATTGTTCAGCTAGAATTAGCATCCTGGCCATGATGATTCTTGGAGAATATTCATGAGATAGGAGTGTTCTCTCTATATATAGATATATAGAGAAATATATAGGCATATCTTTTCATTTATAGGGGGGTAGTTTATTCTATTCTTTGACAAATCATAGAATTATAGAATGGCCTGGGTTGAAACAGACCTTAAAAGTCATCTTATTCCAAGCTCCCTGATCTAGGCAGGGAGATATTCCACTAGACTATGTTGTTCAGAGCTCCATTCTACCTGGCCATGTACATTTCCAGAGATGGGGAATCCAAAACTTCTTTGGGCAACCTGTGCCAGGGCCTCACCGTGCTCAACATAAAGAATTTGTTCCTAATGTCCAGGTAAACCTACTGTCTTTCAGTATGGCATGAGTGGATATGTTATGACACTGTCTGTATTGGAGAAAAATTGCTCATGGCCAACAGACATTCCAATTGTCCAACCTCTGTTGTGGTATAACATCAAGCAGTTTAACTCAGAACACAATTCGAATAAAAGTTTCTGAGATGGTATTTTTGACCTCTTTTTCCTCTGTTTTCATTAAATGTAATCATTAATATGGCAAAAAAAAAAAAGAAAAAAAAAAGTCCCAGACAATCACCCTTTTAAATGCTTGGCTTGTCTCTGCTGTCTTGCTCTAGGCAGTAGCTGAAAAATTAAAGCACAAGGTCTTCTGAGGAATTTTGATTTGTAATGATTTCTGTGAATAGGTAATGTGAGTTTACAGAGAATATTGAAATCCCTTCAGAACCTGGTTTGTTAAAACAAAGGTGGAAAAAACCCTAAGAATTGGCACTAGTAAAGGACTTACCAAAAAAAAAGATTGTGTCCCCTTCTCTGTAATGTGGAAGCTACTTTGGCATATTTTACATTCAACTAAACCACAATGGCTGTGATGTTTTGGCTGGGCTTTTTGTATGTTTGATTTTGGTTTTGCTTTTTATGTTTGTACTAGTCTCTGTCAGCAACCCATAAACTTAGTTTTCTTATATGGATGTAAGATTTTGAATGAAAATTGATTTGAATGAACCTTTGGAACATGAATGTGCCTACTGAACACTGTTATGTTTTAGAAGAGCAGAAAGAGTAGACTGGGAATGAGAAGGCTTAAGGGAAAAGAATAGCCAACTTACTTTTTTCCACTTGTATAAAGACATCTGGATGTATACCTCTGTCAAACCTTCTCTGTTAAATAAAGTCTTTCCAAAATTTATTACAAAAACTACAGTTTTTGCAGGAGGAGCTGTCTAAGGACTCATAATGAAAGATCACAGATTACTATGGTGCACTTTTCAGAGAGATACATTTCATCCTGGCCAACTATTCCCTGTAGGAAGTACATTGCTGCATCCAAGAGAAAGTTTGAGTTTGGCTCAAGCTGTTTTGTTAACCAGATTTTTTTTTTACTTTTTGGATCATCTGTTGCCCTTTGTGTGACTTAAGATTCTGTTCACTGATCAGTGTTTATGTGTAGCTGTTCCTCAGCAGATGTCTTGGACTCTAAGGCCCCCCCTGAGTACAGTATTTGTTTGCATGTGCAACCATTCCCAATTGCAGAAGTAAACTTGCTCTGAAATATGAGGCAAATCAACACTGACTCCACCTGTGCACACTAAGAAAACATTGCACTCATTCCGTATGAAACATACAAGTTAACCAAATGGCACAAAGAAAGATAAGTGACAAGCATGATTATTTTTCTTCAGAAGAATATTTCTATAAGAAATAAGAAATTTGATGTCTTTTTTTTTTTAACCAATAAAAAGGCTACACCAGTTTAGGAAAAAGACAACAACATGAGCATGAGGCATCAGTCTTGCGAGTAAAAGATTTACACAGTAAAGGATCTTCAGTTCACTTCTGTAGTACCCAGAGAAATATGTACTAACTTAAAATCTCATTAGATTTAGTTCTGAGTTTCTTCAGCATTTACCAGCCTAGACAAAGAAATTAATTATTTGAGGCTTTTTATTTTGTGACCAAGTTAAGAGAAAATGACATCATCCTCCAAATGAAAGAAACGGAGAACTGCAACTAATTCTCTGTGTTGTAATGGATTTATGAGGTTCTAATTTCATGTAAACACAAAATGTGGGAAGGTGAGAAACCTATGTAGTTTTCCAACTGTTATTCATCCAGTCAAACTAATTGACCATGAATTTGTTGGTAGCTGAGCTTTGAAGTGGTACAAAACCAGAGCACAGGTACATATTATTTTAATGAACAGTGATGTGTGAAACAAATTATAGCCTTGTCAACAAGATAATAGTGAATTATATTGCAGCCATGGTTAAGGGAAGCTGTAGCAAACATGCTGAATGTAGTTTTCAAAAACTGCTAAGGGTTTGTCAATTACAATATTGCTCTGTGAAAACTGTAAAATGAAGGAATCTACAAGAGCTCATTAATCAGGCATAAAAAAATAAGATTCAACTCAAAATTCATGCACTCTTGATTTTTTTGTGAACACAAGGCAATCCTTTGACTGTCTTCTCCTTCTTTTCAATAATTGCTCAGCCAATTCTTTCTATGATATACGTTTCTACTAATAAAATTTTCATCAACATATGGAAACAGGATTGAAGTATCTAAATGAAAAAATAAGGAATATCATTGCCAAATTTGGAGATTTCTTTATTATACTTTTTCAAATATTTGCTTAGTAATCCTGGTAATTTCTTTTGGGACTGTTTAATGTTAAAACATAAAGCTATTGTTTTACCATTCATAGAATCAGAGAGTTCTAAAATATCCTGAAGTGGAAGGGATGACCAATGTCTGACTCCTGGCCCTGTGCAGGATGATCAATGACTGACTCCTGGCTCTGTGCAGGAGCCCCAGGAATCCCACCAGTACCTGACAGTGTTGTCCAAATGCTTCTTGGGGTCTGTCAGGATTGGTGCTGTGACCACTTCCCTGGGGAGCCTTTTCCACTGCCCAGACACTCTCTGGGTGAAAAACCTTTTCCTGATACCCATTTCCAGCATACACCTTCCCTGACACAGCTTTATAGAGTTCCCTTGGGTCCTGTCACTGGTCACCACAGAGAAGAGATCCATGCCTGCCCCTCCTCTTCCCCTTGTGAGGATGCTGCCAACACCAATGAGGTCTCGTCTCAGTCTCCTCTCCTCCAGGCTGAACAATTCCAGCTCCCCCAGCTGCTCTTTGTACATCTTCCCACTGGACTTTTCCCCACCTCCGTGTCCCTCCTCTAGCAGCTTTATATCTTTCAGTATGGTACCTGAAATTGCCCCCAGGACTTGAGGTGAGGCAGCCCCAGTGCAGAGCAGAATGGGACAATCCCCTCCCTTGCCCAGCTGGTGAAGCTGTGCCTTTTGCACCCCTTAACACAATTGCTCTCCTAGCTGTCAGAGCACATTCCTGTCTCACTGGTACAGTTGTAACCTGAAAATAGCAAAAATACAGGATTGAACATCAGAGAGACTCAATTGACTCATTTTTGTAAGATGTTGATTTGGTTCTTTACTCAGTTGATTCAGTGATGTGGTGCCTTCAGCCTTTATATTAGCAACCCTCCTCTTTAAAATTATAGTCCTGAAAACCTGCTTGATCATATTTATTCAGAAATGCTTTGTAAAGGAACATAGATTTAGACAAGCTTTTGAAAGTAGAAATAGGAAAAGCTCCCCTCCTGTCTACACCCAGGAAAAAGATGCATACTTAGGTTATCTATTGACAGAACAGATAAACAGATTTCACCCCAACTGTTATATATGCAGCTCTGTTTTATTCTTGGAAAATAAATTATTGTAGACATTGAGAATGCTAACCTTTAAATAAAATATTAGGTACAGGCAGCTTATTGAAACACATTTGGTTACGAGTGGATTTTTATAACTGCTTAGAATTTATATATTTTAATTTCTTATGCTGTCACACCCTCTTAAAATGATTATTTTGAAGCATTCACTTTTATGTTAGCCATGACCTACTTTCTGTTAAGATGAGTACTTTGGGTGTACATATCTGGTGCCTATTTCACAAACCTTATTCTCATAGAATAATAGACATTATCTAGATGCTTTCAACAAAGCTTTTCCACTTTGCTTTACTCTGCCTAGTGAATAAAAGATTTTATTATATTTTTCAGGGAGACGAGTGAGGTGGGGGAGGAAGGACTTATTAGGGAATTCATACTGTTCTTCAGTGAGATAATTATTCTCTATAATTCTTGGGTGGTTTTCTTCATTGGATCATTAAATATCTTCTGTACTGTGGTGGTAGAAAAGAAGCAGTAACAGAATCATCAATGTGCTGCACTGGGTATGAACGGGAACATAAATAATAAAACCTTAGTAGCTGCTACAATGGGGATTTGAAACACATTGAGGAACCTGCAATCCCTCTTGTTAGTAAGGAAATACAGAAGTCTTGACATTTAAAGCAGTGACTGTGTGTCACATCCAGGCACACTTTGCAATACAGGGGTGTACAGGGTTGTGCTTAAGAAGATGAACAGGGATATAATCACTAACAATACTGGAGAGGGTTGGCACTTTGTTTTGCCAGTTGCTGTGTAAACATATAGCACATTTATTGTCCCAGACCTGCTGGTGTGCTGTAATGCAGGCACAAGTTTGCAGGTAACTAAGCTGAGAACAAGATTTGGTGCACTTAGATAAGTGAGGTATCTGCATAGAAAGCTCAGCAGGCTTAAGAGAAATCCAACAGGCATTCTGAGGCTGTGCCATCATTATAATTTCTGAATTTTCAGGTTTCCCTCTCCTCCTCCCTTTGCTGAAATAAGACACCTGATGGTCTGGCTCTCTCCTTCCTGGAGACTCTCTTGGCTGCCTTTGTTCCCACTCTGGCGCCACTTCCATTGAAGGCCTCTGCTGAAAGTGCATTTCTACTTCTTGAGTGTGCCTTGTATCAGCTGCAGCTTCTCTTCTCCTCTCTGATGCCTTCATACAGTGTCTCCTCTCACACTCCATTCTTGAATGCTTTTTCTGGGCTTGGAGCACAGCCACAAATCAAACCTAAAGCAAGCAAGGCAGTTGCCATGAATAATAAAGGAGTTTGCAGCATGACCTAAAGGATATTGAATAATATCTTTGGATCAGAAGTTCCTCCTGGATTACTGCTTTAACAGTAGACTGATTTTCTGAAAAAGCAGGAGCTGCCTTCAGCAAGACCCCATAGAGGGTAAATAGCAATTTTAATTTTATCTCAATTTTTATCAGGTGAATGTTAATTTAGTTTCATAGCTTTTCCTAGTCCTCACAGCACCAATCAATGATGGTTTAGAAGCATTAAGGTGAATGTAGATGAGGACAAAAAAAAAGGAAAGCAAGTGGCATATAATAAAGAAGCTGTGAGTTGGCCCGATTTAAACTAGTTTGTGTTTTCAGTGTATAGGGACTGTTGGTTATGGAGTTGTTAGGAGCAGTGTGTAACACGGCAAGGGTAGCTCAGGGACAACCACACACCCGATGTTCACGTGGTTTATTGGTTGAGCCCTCTTTAAAAATGGGGTTTGCCTGGATAACTCACTGGTCTGAGCTTTGACACCGCCCAGCTCCCAGACCCGTGAGATATCTGCAGGATGGAATGTGATTGGTTGAGGTTCCTGTCAGTCAATCTGGTTTATGGAACTGTCTGGGTTTCTTAGCCAAATTAATTGCCCAGTACAAGCCAGCTTGTGCTGTGACATACTGCAGCAGAGGTGCTACTTTTTTAGTTCACAGTAAAAAAGGAACTGTTAATGCTGTGATTTCTTTTGTAAGAAAGAAGATTTTGAAAACATACAGAGAGTGGCACATTTGATCTATTCACCAGAATTGCAAACACACAAATCTCTTGGCACATATTTTCCAGAGGGTTTTTTTGATTGAGGCAGTTATGTAATTTCAAACAGAGATGAGAGAATTTCTGAACTGCAAGAAAGCTTTATTTCTGTATTATTTTAAATTCCACAGATGAGCTGTCAGAATAAAAAAAAAAAAAGTACTCTTCAAAACAGTATGCATTTGATGAATTTGGGACTAAAAAGGAAGAAAACTTTTTTTAATAAATTTGACATTATAGCAGAATAACTTTAACTTGCACACAAATTTTCTGTATGTCTCAGTTTGAAAGACAGGTATCTGCTAAGGAAGGCAGGAGCCTCCTTTGGAATGGAAAATGTAAACCCCTTCCCTCTGAACTATTGTAATTTTGTAATTACAGCGCAGTGAAAAGCTCGGAGCACTGCTGAAGAAACAGCAGGGGCGGTGCAGCGGTGGCCCAGCTCTGAGCAGGGCAGAGAGGGGCAGGCTCAGCATCCTGGGCACCCGAGCAGATGGTGATAGATCCCTTTGTTGAGTGGGCTAGGTGTTAATAAGGTCCCAGCTCAGGGCTGCTCTCACAAGCAAAGGCTCACCCCGTGGCAGAAGAAGCAGCTCCAGGCTGGGTTGTGGCAGTTTCAGTGAATTCCCTTCCTCAAGCAGCAGCTCTGACCATCCTCTCTGAAGCCCAGAGAAAGAGAGCCAGCAGCTGTCCCAGCCCCATCCATTACCTGACCAATTCTCTGCCCCTCAGAGTGAAATTCCCAGATAAGAGAAGTGCAACCAGATGCCCTCCTACCCTAAGCTTGGCCACTTCTTTTGTTTTTCCTAGGTACCCAGTTGTTAGTGTTTCCTACCAACTTCTGGGAAAAAGCTCTATAAGTAAAAAGGAACAAAAGGAAAGAAACCTAACCCCCAACACCTTAATTGATGATAGCTATGATTTTTGATTTTTTAAAATTTTGTTAGAAATGAAGAGTGGATCTATGAAACTATTGATCTTGAAACCCTAACTTAGCTTTCAATAGTCGTGTTAGTGAGATACTAGGAAAAGATCACAAGGGGATCTGTTCCTTTAAACAGTGGCAAAAATGTTGTAAAGAAATTACATGGAGATCTGAAGCTTTTTGGCACATAGATCTGTGCTTCTGCCTTTCATTGTGGCAGAAACACGAGACAGTACATTATTCTTTACTTGCCATTTCTAGATCCCTTTTCACTGGATTTATTTTCCTGATGACTTTTTTGTACCTTCAAATGAAGACAATCAAAACACAGGACAGATATTTCTTGCATTTGTCTCTGATCTTGTGGTTCTAAAAAATACAGGGGGTTTTGTTCCCTTTCTCATTCCTGCCCTCTTTTTCAAAGGCCTGTGATTTCACAAGGTAAGGAAAAATACAAACAAAACCTCTTCAGCTACGGCCAGGTTTTCCCTCTTCATTGTGTGACAACAATGAGATTGTGTAGACTTAGCTCAGAGTGCACCATGCACGCAATCTATTTCTTGTCCCCTTGTTTTTGGCAGGCAAGAGTTAGAAGAGCAAATGAGAAAGGCATTTAAATCATGGGACACAAGAAGTGTCTGAGAGTCCTAGCTCAAGGGAAATTAAATGCAGCAGCCTCACTACTGCTCTTTCTCACAATCTTTAGCCTGGAGTTTACATTTAAAAGAGAAACAATAATATATAAGATAGTGCTGGATCAAGTGAAGATAACTTTTTTTTTTTTTTTTGCATTATGCTAATACTAAAGATTAAAACTAATTTTTACTGCACTTTCTAGCATGAACCATGGATCTAAGGAATACATTGTGTCATGAAATTTCTCTGCCTGGGTGTTTAAGTAGGCATACATTTCATGCTAGGGAAGGACAAACCCACCTGTGCAGGAGAAAGAATCCTCACAGGGGAGGCACTTAGGCAGGAGAAGGGATGCTCCTACAGAGAGCTTCAGGGCCAGTTGAAATGGAGAGGGGTGTTTTTCATCCAGGAGACAGATTCAGCTTAGGAAGGATGAGTGATTCATTTGAAAACTGTTTTCATGTAGGAGCAGAACAGCACAGCAACTCTGGGCCTAGTGTGACTGCAGAAGCTGAGCAGCTGTCGATTTTGGTTTAGAGTAAGGCCAAGATCTGCATAGAGGAACAATGTATTTTGGTGAACGTTGCTTTGTGAATCAGTAAAACACAAGAAGCAAAGAAGTGGGGAAAAAAGATCATCATACAATAGGCAGTAATTGCTTACAAGGGTAAGGATATACCCTATGAACTCCTTTTGCATTGCTGAAGCTTTCAGCAGCTACTGTAGGGACTTTGTGATACAGGAAATGAACCTTGAATCAGCTCTATTTCAATTCCAATCACCTTTTTATAGAAAATTAAAGAAATGTGAAAGATATTGGAGAACATGAGCAGAATAAAATTCTTGTGAATCAACATAATCTTCTAATAGCAAATTTATTTCAAGAAATTCTCAGAATACTTGAGCTGTTTTCCACAGGTCTCCTTGTTTAGTCACTGGAGAAATTAAAATAGTCAGAACCGTGGCATATGGAATTTATGAAGGTAAAAAAAAAAAGAAAAATTAGAAAATCCAACAATATTTTATGCTGAAGTAGGTATTTAACACAGTGGAATGGTGTCTCAGCTAAAAAAATATGTGGAAACGCAATAGATCAACTATGTAAATATCCAGTTAGCTTTGTTTACAGTTAAATTACAGTGTGAGAACTATTACTGGTTATTTCTGAGTAGTATTGACAGTAAATCACTTAGGACATAACGAGAAAAGTGGCAGTGTAATTTTCTAACATGCCTAAGTCTGCACAATAACTGATGCAAATTCTGCAGCACTCCACATTTGCCCAAATGTAAGGATCTTTTGAAATAACGTTACAGAGAGCTCAATTTGCAGAACAGGGACCAGGCTTTTGACTTATTGAAAGAAAATTTCAAGAATTCCATTGACGGCAGAAGGTCAAATCTTTGGGCTTACAGACATTTTTATTGAAAAGGACTTGAAAATGGAGTCTTGGAATTCTTTTTTCCTTAAATCAGGCAGATGCCTTTATTGCCATATATAAGAGTCCTGAAAAATCTTCATACTTCAGCTTTTTTTTCAGCTTGAAAAAATTTCAATTGGATATATAATTAATATTTTCATTGTTTGCCTAATGTTAAATGAAATTAAAAGTAAACAGAGTAGTGTATAACATCAGCTTTATGTAAAAACAGCCTGCAAGCAGGGGTATAGCTGCAGCAAGATCCTCATCAAAGCAAGCAAAAATTGTGCATTGCAGGCTTCTCTGTTCCATCCCAGACACAGATAGCCAATATACCTGTCATTTCAGGGGTCACCAGGCCACATCCCATTTGATCTGAGACCTCATCTTTAGAAAATCACTGTAGTTGTTTTGATTAAATCGAATTCCTATCTGAACCAGATAGCTGTGCCACTAATTACCTTATTTGTTGTATCTTTTATTTGATTGCAGCTACCTAAAGTTACCTTCTAGTCTAATCTGTATATTTTATCTTTTTGTTTGATTTTTGATTTTTATGCTGTCTTTCTTTGATGATACTCCCTTCTACAACCCCATCATTCAGAGTATCTTCTCTTTCCTTGCCATTTCCCTTGCAGTAACATTGCTTCACTCTTTTCTGTAATTTCCTGTTATTGCATTTTACCTAGGTAACTTAACTGGATATTTCCTACTGACATTACCAGCCAGTGTCACAGCTTCTCAAGGTTCTGTGTTGAACAACTGTCTGTGTAAAAATTCCTATGTTTTATCAGAATTTTTTGTATCGCAAGTTGTGCCCATTGCACAATTTATTCTTTTCAATCTGCACCTCTTAGATAAGTCTGGCACAATTTTTTTCCATATTCTCCTGCTGGGTAGCTGAAAAGATATTTGATCAAAATTAACCAATGCCTGTAGCAATGAATATTTTCAAAGAACTACTTGTTAGCAATTCACAAATGTCCTTTGAGGAATATTTTTAGCAATAAAATATATATGGAAGTAATCTTATCATTTCTGGAATTTATTTCCCCTCTAATGTTTGGAGAATGTATTGAATGTTTTATTTAAATTATTTGGTCTATGAATTTTGTAAGCATTTCTGTAGGATTGCTGCTTTTACAGCAGGAAGAGATCATATGTTAACAACTTGCAGCTGCTGAGTGCTAGTGCTCATCCTAAACACCATTTCAGAATTTCAACGCTGAAATGAAAACAAAGTTTAAGAAGTGAAGTGTGAGTAACAAGCGGTCCTTTAGATATGAGTATCACAGTATTTAGCTTTGAAACAGAATGGTTTGCAAACTTGCTTTACTCCATTTCTGGCCTCCCTCCTCTGACATGTCCCGAAAATGGCAATTGGGCTGGGAGGGTCTGGAAGGTAAGTCCTATGAGGAGCAGCTGGAGGAAGCTGGGGGTGTTTAGCTTGGAGAAAAGGAGTCCCAGGGAAAACCTTAACACTCTGGTGTAGCCAGGTGGGGGTCAGGCTCTGCTCCAAGGTAACAAGTGATAGGCATCAAACTGTGCCAGAGGAGGTTCAGGTTAAGTATCAGAAAGAATTTCTTTCCCAAAAAAAGTTGTTAAGCATTGGAATGGACTGTTCAGGGAGGTGGTGAAGTCACCATCCCTGGAAGTATTCAAGAAAGAGCTGGATGTGGCACTCAGTGCCATGGTCTGGTTGGCAAGGGGTGGTTGGCAAAAGGTTGGACCAAATGATCTCAGGGTTCTTTTCCAACCTAAATAATTTTGTAATTATGGGATTCTCCTGCTATAGCAGATAGCTTCCCAATTTCACCAAGGTGGACACTGGACCAGAACTTCCAGGGATGCTGCTCCTTAGTTCACTTGTGAGATAGTTTGCCCTGTGAACTATACAGCATATCTATGAGGAATGTTTCTACCCAAAAGGAAAGAAAATGAACAGCCAACATCATATTACTTCAGTTAATTCCTCAAGGGATGTGTCTGAGAGCAGCTTGTACACTGCTCACCCTCCTTTCCTGAATAAGTACAGAAATGAATCTTGGAACTCTCTTTATGGCAATTCACAGCTTTAGATTACACTTGCTTGTGGAGTTTCCTCACCTTCATGAACTGAGCTGAGTTTTGTCTCAGTAACATATACATAGCACTAAAATATATCTTCATTTTTCAGGAATATAATTTCAAGAAATGACAGACATTGACATGTAGTAGGTTTAATGTTTTAAATTTTGCTCAAGTAAAATAATATTATCAGATACAGAGGAACATATTTCAAATTTTAAAAAAAATTAACATATTGAGGTCCATAATCTTGTAATTTGCATTTTCTTGACATTTTCCATACTGTCATTGCTAATTTCAGCATTTCTAATTCATACAGAAATTATATTTCATTTTGAATCACACATACAGATGTTAGCATTAGACTGTGCTATTATCATGCAGTCATTCAAAAGATGATAGGCTCAATAGTGTCACATTATCTACCTTTCTAAATTACTGTGACACAGGTCTTATTCTTTCCCAGCATATTTTTTCTCGTTCCTCTTCCTTTGCTTCTCTTAAATCCTTATAAGGCCCTTTTCATAGAAATATTTATAAATTAACATCTATAGTCTCTTCATAGTTTTTACTTCTAACTTCATAATTTCTAAGATTGGGTCTTAAATGCTTCCAATTTGATCAAGTGCCCAACAAGTATAAGTTGCACTGAGCAATGGAAGACACATCAGGCATAAAAAAATGGTGAAAAATCTTACAAAAATAAGTTATTTTGTTTGAAATGGAATAGATTAAATATGTTGGTTTACCAGGTAGAAACTTGGTTAGATGAGAACTGACTCTACTAGAGGGAACAGAATATACCTTGAAGCATCTGGGAAAAAAGAAATGTGACAGTCCAAAGGTTGCTGTAGTACAAGGTATCATTCCCCTCCACTAGGAAATTCAGTGTGCTCCCTGAGGCACGTCTGGCTGGATAAGTTGGACCAAAGAATATTTCATTTTGTGTCAAAATTTGCATCATCATGATCCAAATTTTAAACAATGTGTAATGCTTGAAGTGATGGCATTTTCCCAGGATGCAAGAGATATCACTGATCACTGAAAGAGAGGAGAAGCTCTGTCTCCTTTAAGGTATATCACAGAATTACAGAATGTGTGAGGTTGAAAGGGACCTCTGGTGGTCCAACCCTATTGCAGGGCCACCAAGAGCTGGAAGCCCATCACACAGGGTCCAGAAAATTCTTTGGTGTCTCTAAGGAGAGAGACTTCACAACTTCTTAGAACAAGTAACCCCTGTGCTCAGTCATCTGCAGAGTAAAAGTTTCCTGATGTTTAGAGGGAACATCTTCTCTTTCACTTTGTGCCCATTGCCTCTTGTCCTGACACTGAGCAGCACTAAAGCCTGGTTCCATCCTCTTCACACTCTCTCTTCAGGAGTTTATATACATTTATAGGGCCTCTTGAACCTTCTCTTCTCTATGTTTTGTTCCTTCTCATAGTTATCAGATACATAAAAGGTAGTTATATTGACTGTAATAGTTTTATTATATTTTTTTTCCCTACCCAAAGTTCAGCTTAACAATTTTTCCTGTGTTAGGCACTACATAAGTAAGTGAAGGCTGACAGGGGAAGGCATGATACTGCTGAGTGACTATCAGATGACAGACTGACATCTTTTGCTGTTTGCCTGAAAGTGCTAATGATGATTGAACATCATTGCCATGCTAAGGCTTGTATGTGAACTCCTGAATGCTCAGCAGCCAGGTCTCTTGGCATTTTTTACAATAAATATTGTAAGAATATTTGTAGCTATCAAAATAATGCAACATGGATAACAATACTAGGCAGCCTGGGTTCATGAGTTCTACATGGATATTAAATTTTCTTTTAAATTGAAGTGTCATTGATAGCAGCAATAGTACGATTTACCACTTCCTTCTCTGTAAATTGTTTTGGTTTGCTACAGGATGATATTTTGATTAGGAAGCCAGGTGATACAAAATCAATAGAAGAGTTCATACTGATTAAACACTGTCTTTCTTACTGATATTTGTGAGGTCTTTAAGAAACAGTTCCTGACCTTTTGCTATTTAATATTGTTATCAATGACTTGAATGAAAACAAAACTGTTATTGATTGAATTTATAGCAAATGCACACAAACACAAATGAATGTCAAAAAAAAAGGTAGAATTCAACAGGGATGTGTAGGCGGTTTAGTAAGTGTAGTACAAATATACAATTTGCAACTCAGCCAAGTTACATTTTGGTGTAGTGAAGTGTGAATAGAAGCCACATTTTGCAGCTACAAATGTCTTGAAGAGAAGATGCTTTTAAAAAGGTGCAAGAAGTCACACCAAGCATGAACACTCAATACAATTCCACATTAAAAAGGTGAATGTGAGACAAAACCATGAGAATATTGAGTAGAAATTGATTGTGCTATTTCTCCTTAGGAGGCTGCTGCTTCTGTTCTGAAATCTTGAGTTCCAACATTGCATTGATAAATTGGAAAGGATTTATTAAAGGACTGGGAAGGATTCAAGGAGCTCAAAACATGAATTTAGCAAGGGAAATTGTGTCTGTTGTACTTCTAGCTCTTCACAGCTTGATATTCAGAAGAGTAGACTGTTGTGCTCTCAAGCTTTCCTTGCTTTGTGATGGGATGTCCCACCAATTCTCTGTCCTTGCTAAATTCCCTGGTACAGGCATTGGTGTCCCTGTCCATTTCCGTCCTTTGTGTGTGGTGTCATGCTATTCATTCCTTTCTATAGTACAGCTGTACCTCTTCTTGCTCATGTTTGGGGGTTTTGCAGGGAGGGAAATGCAAGTTCTGGACATAGCTTTAAGCTTTTGATGCTCCCAACCTTTAATTCCTTCTATCAGTAAAACCAGCCAAGGGCAATGGAGTTACGGCAGGATCAGAGATCAGTTAAATTGTTCACTGATGTTGTGGGTGCAGCAACTCCCAACACAAAGCCAAACACTCACCTACACATATAGCCTATCACAAGGATGATATTTTTGTCCTCCTTTCCACTGTTTGACTGTTCCAACTGGGATCCAATGGAACTGTGACATTCCCACAGGGCTCTTTAGGGGTCCTGTGTCCCACAAAAGCTCACAGAATAAACCGAGTTCTCATGGGTGTTGCTGCTATCCTGCCCTGGGTCACCCCTGCACATCCCCTCATGTTGTTCCTGGTTCTCTGGACTGCCCCAGAAAATTGGGATCAATCTGGCCAGCCATTAGCTCTAGTTACTGGGCAGATCCTAGGTGGCTTTTCCCTGGTGTCATCAAGACAATGAAACAATTTTGTGACATTCAGCCACATGGTTCTGTCAAGGAGGTTGTGGGAATGGGGAATGGGACAATTTCCAGAGTGAGAATTCAATATTTAAAGAATTACTTCTTTAAACTGTTTGAGTGATGAGATCACCTGGCACATTAGACTAGTGGATCTCTTGTTAATTTGATAGTTTGCATAGATAGATTGTTTTTAGTTTCTGCTCTGTTAGTTTGCTTCTATTTTTAAAAGTTTTCCTAATTTTTTAATTCTGTGGTATTTCATCTCAGAATTTCTCCTCAAAACTGAGGCACAGAATTTGTAGAGATAAGCAGAAAAGCTCAATAGTGAGGTGAATTTTTTCCATCTATAAAGATTCCATAGCAAAAAAGAGAATTCACAAACTCCACACCTATTCCCTCACTCATTAAGTGGGATTTGATTACAGTTAATAGGAAATCATATAACAAAAATTATTAAGAGGATTCTCAAATATAGCAGGAAACTTTATAATGAATTATGGCATATGGAAGGTGTAGATAGACATATTTTTTTTAGGAATAATTCACATTTTAAAATAATAGAACAATTTATATTTCATTTCAGCCACAGAAGTTAAATCAAGAAAGTTGTATGACTTATGTAATAGAAGCAGGCAGATGATGTGGTTATAATTGTCCCCCTCTGCCCTCTAAAGTCCATGAATCCATGAAATAAATGAAAGAGATATTGGAATTTTTTTGTCATATTTCCAGTTTCATCAATAGTGTCAGGTTCGATTTTTCACAATTGATGTTCTACTAGCCATAGTGTCAGCAGAAATGAACCATCCCCACAGCTACCTGCCTGCTGCTTTCCCTCCCTCTCCAGTTCATATCCCTAGATCTACAAATGGAACAATTTGATTTTGAAAAGATAAATTCAAATCACCTATATGAATTTAAGTAAATTTAATTTTTTTAATTGAAATATTTTTTCTTTGGTATTTAAAAAGCATTTTAAAATATGTTAGAATAATTTCCATTGCTTTCAGCCTTTTCACATCTCCAAAACTTCAAAGCTGGTACTTATTCAATTCACTTAATTCCTTGTGTTGGGCTGCTGAACCTCCCCATCCTCATGTCAGGAGCAGCAGCCTCAGGAAGAAGGGCCATCCTTTGACCAAATACTTGTCTGATGTTTATTATTCTGTAGCTTTTCTTTTGCCCAAAGCAGTAGCCCCTCATTCTTGCCTTTGATATGGGATCCAAGGACTGAAGAGAGGCTGCAGTCATCCTCCAGGAATAAATGCTGCTCCAGAAATCAAGTCCCAAACAGGAGTCTGATAAATAAATCTCACGGAGAAAGGAGGGGAGCTGATAGATTTCCCTCCTGCCCTAGAGAGCTTTTAGTTCTGCTGGAATTGACCTGCTGGACGATTGGCAATCGCTCCTTTGCTGTTTTAGAACTTTGCTGTTCCATCTGTCAGCTGTAAGGGATGAAATCTCTCCAACAGGTGCTCCTTTCCCTAACCTGTTTCATGGAAAACTAAGTTTTGGGGATAGAATCAGCAAAGTGTTTAGAGCTATCGAAAGAGTTCCTTTAGTACACTGATTAAACAAATTCTTAGCACCTTCTGTATGTTTTAGTTAGAAGTAAAAACACATTTTCAAATTACATTTTACAAGCTGATGAGGGGTTATACAGTGAATTCAGATTTTTTTCCACAATTATTTAATTTCATTGATAAATTAACCTAATAATCATGTAACTGAAGCACATAGTAAAGCTAAAACATTAAATAAAACTAATTAAGAACCTGATCTTATTCAGTCAAAATAAATCCAAGGATTTATTTTTCTTTCATTTTGAAATTTCCATAAGGGATAATCTAATCTAACTTAATGCCTAAATTCTCATTGCTGTCAATAGACCTTAATTTTGCAAATATATTCCAGGAAACATAAAGAAGTTAGAGACTTCCTACCACTTTTAATTTAATTTTCATGCCAAAAAAAATAGAGGATCCAACCTTTTCTAATTTTCAGCCTGCTTGCAGGGCACACATTGATTTAGGCCTGTGTTCTGGTTGCTCTTGCTTTTCAAATCTCAGTGGGAATCGTTTTAATCTATTGTTAAGAATGATTAAATCACGGAATCTTAGCATACCAAAATGTGTTAAATTAGCAAGAAGAACAAAGTTGTGGTTGTTAAACAGATAACCTGTGAGCTCTGTGGCACTCTTTTATTTATGGACTTTGTTACTCACAGTAGGACTCCGTACAATACAAAAAGGGTTTTCTCTAAAGACTAAATTTCAAAGACTTATGTGTCTGTGACTGAGGAAAAGCATTTCTTCTCTCTAGGTACACATTCCTGAGAAAGATTAATAAAGCAGGAAAAAAGATCCTCTTCATAAGAGACCACACTCGAGGCATCTTTTATATTATCACAGTGTTGTGTTTCAGAGGAATGGGAAGGAAATAAATTCCTGTCCCTGGAAATTGATGTATAAACAGTAACTGTCCAGAGTCTCAAGAAGCATAAATAAATGGAGATGGAGACAGTGGTACCATGACAGTTTAGGCTGAGTGTGGATCTGATCCCTTAGTGAAATAATGCACCTCCAGTTATTGAAGAGAAATCTAAAGAGCCTTCCACAGAAAAAAAGATCCTTTAATCTCTCCATGTAGCTCTCATTAATATCCTTTGCAGCTCTAAAAAAAGTTGTTTATGACGTTAGAATGCATTGATTTTTGAAAGAATATATTTAGCATTATCTTTCCATTTGTCAGAATCAAAACTCATTTGACACATCAGGTAACAAAACCTCAACGAGAAATCAGGAACTCTGTGATAAAAGTGTCAGAAAATGGATGTTTTTTATATGAGATGATTCTTCTAACCTCATAACATTTCTCTGAAAACATCTTTAAAATCTATTTTTATACTTCCTTTTTTTTAAAAAAGTTTACTGCTACTTGTTAACATTTCTCATGAATAGTCTCCTCAAACACCCTACTCTTTTGTATGCTTTGTGTATGCTTTTACAAAATACTGGATTCATAGAAGAATCTTCGTTTTAGGTTTAGGTCAAAAAGCAAATAATATTTGTTTTGGAATTTTGCCAATTTTAGTTTTCTTTACCAGAAACTGTGTCACTGAACAAACATCCTAACTGTTAGGATTTTTTTTTAAAAGCACAAGAAAGCAAACCTTTCAAAAATGTCTGTAAATAGATCTATCTAAAAAGGTATTTAGGAAAAAATGCACAGGTGTAAACTTCTGAACCTGTTCTTCATATGGCATTTATTTGTGAAGCTACCCAGATCCCATGGATTCCTTTTTGTTCACTACCCCAGAATTAAATAAACATATTGCTTTATTGCTTCTGCTACTACAATGGATGGGCAACTTAAAGCCCAGGAAATATTTTGTGTGTGTGTGTGTGTGTATTCAGTCCCTGTGGGCATTGCTGAGTGTGTCATGCTCCTGGAAATGTATGGGAAGGGGAAGCAAGGAAAGGATGGAAATGGAACTTTACTGCAAATTGCAGCACTGACCAGAGGGAGATCTAAATCATGCTGAAGAGTTCCATCCAATGAAAACTCAGTGTAAAATAAAGGAACAGAACTAAGAGTCATATCCTTCTCTGTCTTTTGGAGTTTTTTGTTGGGTTGTGTTTTTTTTGTTGTTGTTGTTTTTTTTGGTTGGGTTGTTTTGGTTTTGTTTGTTTGTTTGTTTGTTTGTTTGTTTCCCCACAGGCTTGAAGAATTTAAAATTTTGGAACTAGATATTCTTAAAGTCCCTTCCAACCCAAGCCATTCTACGATAGTAAATACTCTTCTGCACAGAGGTGCTCCTTTTGGACAAATAAATCTGTTTCTTTCTACCTCCAGATTTGCAGCTGCTGAACCCCTCACTTTAAAATGGTTTCCTTTAAGGACAGATCTTGAGAAGATACAAGTAGTGCTGCACAAAAACATAATCCCTTGGTTTTGCAAGTCCTGTGAGAAGCAGCTGAAGGAGCTGGGTTGTTTACCCTGGAGGAAAGGAGGCTCAGGTGAGACCTCACCACGCTCCACAGCAATTTGAAAAGAAGCTGCAGCCAGGTGGGGGTTTGGCTCTTCTCCCAGGTAACCAGAGACAGGAGGAGTGGATTTAAGTCTTCTGGGGGATGTTTCTAACTATCCTGTTCTGTTTCAAATTTAATTGAATGGAATTGATTTCCCCAATTCAAGTCTGGTTTTGTTGTGGCAATAATTAGTGAGCAATCTCCCATTCCTTATTTTTTTCCAAGAGCTTTTTCACTGTGTTTTCTCCTCTAGTCCTGGTGAGAGGACCTGAGTAAGGTGGCAGTGGCTTAGTGAGCATCTGGTAGTCTGCAAATGTTAACTCACAGTTAATACCAGGGATTTTGCCTGTATTGGAAATTCTAGATTTTTTAATAGTAGACACTGTAATTTAACCATCTGTCACAGGTTTACATATCCATACAAATATACATCTATATGTGTGAGGAATTATAAAGTGACAGACAGTGGTATAAATCTGGCAATTTCAAAAGGTCAGAAGTGCTTTGGTGCAATTACACAGAACTAACATACCCCAGGCTGACAGAAAAATTCCTGACAGCATATTGTGTCTCACTATTCAAATATTATGTCAAGTCACACAAGGCATATAGAGGATGGTAGCTCCTTCTGGTTAATGTGTCAAGACTTGTGTCAACACATGCCATGTTATTTCATAATGCAACAAACTTATTGAAAAGAAAAAGATATCACTGTGTGTGACAGGCTTGATTCTTTTCTAACGCTCATCCAGTGACCTTTGAATTACTGAAGCATTGGAAATATCCCTTGTTCTGTTCTACTCAACGGTGTTTTAACATCAAAACAGTTTTTTATTTTGAGGCACCAGATATTTCTGCAGCTGGTTAAAGTGGAGATTTTGACATGGAGGAAGTTGTTGAGAAGTAGTTTATGATTTTGAAGTGCAAATGGAAATGGGGATATTTAGCCAAGGGGACAAAAGCAAACTCTAACACCAATCACATTGACAAAGCTGAAAAGGAAATTTAAATATTTGAGTCAAGCTAGATTTCTTCCTCTTGTATCATGCATTGCAAAGTGCAGCTGTGCTGTCCACCACAACCTTCAAAATGAGCAGCTGGATAGTTCTGAGAAAGGAACCATAAATAAATAGTGATCATCTCAGTTTTTATAGAGTGGAAACTCTGATTTTGTTTAAAGCTCTTGTGTGATTATCTTATTATTTTTGAAAGCTTTTTTTCACATCTCTGCATTTGGTAACTAAGTATAGTTGCATTTTAAGAAGAGAAAAGAATATACAGGCACTCTAACTTGACTTTGGAAATCCTTAAACTTTTAGAAACATTCACATGAAGAATTCATGTGGAACAAATTCACAGGAATAATTTCTTCACTGAAATGGTTAACAAGCACTAGAATAGGCTACCCAGGAAAGTGGTGGAGTCACCATCCCTGGAAGTGCTCAAGAAACAACTGGATGCAGCACAGTGCTGTGGTTTAGTTGTTATGATGGTGTTTGTAAACAGCTTGGACTCAATGATCTTGGAGGTCTATCCCAACCTTAATCATTCTATGATTATCTTTATTGCCTCTGGAAATTGGGAGGGATAAAAAATTTGCTCATTTTTTGCCACTGCATTAATCCAAATGATTTCTAGGGTTAAATTGCCATGTTTAAAGGAACATGCTACAAGACAGTGTTTGTGCTGTCATGCACACATATAGAAATTTACAGGCGGATTTTTAACATTGGACAGTGCCATGTCCTAGTCACCTCCTCAGCCTAAGCCACTGGTGCCTCTTGGTGCTGGAACAACCTATCCCAAACCAATTTCATCCTCCTTCAGCGTGCCTCTAGAATATATTGGTCAACATGAAACCTCTTCTTTATATGTTATACCTTCAACTTCCATCAACACCAGTCTCAGCCACATACCCATAAAACAGATAATTTGTTTTTCAGGTACAAATAGCTGCATATTTTCTCTCTGGTGTTCCTTAAAAATCACAAACTATTGAATCACATTGTTTTTTTTTTTTCTAGTTCATCATCTGGTTTCTCTCTGTAGCCCACAGTGAGGATTAGAGTTTTCTTGAGGCCAATTAAACCAAACTGTCTTGGAAACTTGTCTTACATGAGGACAACTGTCCTCTTTGCTTCTCCATTGATTTTAGAAGTACTTAGCAGACTGGTTTCAACCAGGTGTGTATCTTTTAATTATCTTGAATTCAGCATCAAGGACCTTACCTTTACTAAGAGGAAAACCAGCATAAGCTGTCAAAGAATTTACTCTGTCACAGTCTGCTCCATCAGTACATCCCCTGTTAGTAATTTTCTTAACAGAACAATTAACAGATTACCTTTAAAATTCTGATTCTTGGAAATGATCAGTCTTCCATAATCATGAAGAATGTATAAACATGTGGTGCTAAAATTTGCTTTTGGTTTCTTATAACAGTGCACACTTAAGAAAATGCCTGGTTTGCTTGTCACAAAGACATGCTTTACATAATCACAATTTTATCACAGTAATCAGTCAATATATTGAAAACCATCTTGTCTTAATGTTTAAATGAGCTGCTTATTTAATATGGGAGGGTTGTGAGTAGGAAGAATGTATTGTGAATATTCAATCTCACTTGTTTAGTTTTTAGCTGGAACTGATCTCAGTGAAATACCCTCCTGAAATTTATTGAGACAAAGATAATCACATAAAGGTGGTTATTTTTGTTATTTTCTATTTATCTGCCTCAGTGAAAGCATCATTTTTATTAATTATGTTTTCATTCTTCCTAAAGTTTTCTTCTTAAAAATTTATAATAAATGAAATTAGATGCTCTATTTAGTCCTGGAGATGAAAAGTGTTGCTTTTTAAAAATTTTTAATTTTTTTTTAATTATTATTTATTTCCAAGGGGCTTTGTAAGGCAAGGATTAACACTTGCCCCTTTCCCTGTGAAAGTTGTTGGCATTTCTTGCTGCCATGACTTCTGCCAGGCTCAATGGAGATGGTGGGAACGATGCTGAAACAGTGGCAGAAGTGTTTGGCAGAAACAATGCACAATAAAATACAGTATGATTTCCAGCAGTTTTCCTCTTTTTAATTAATCAAACAGCGAAACCAACCTCATGCTTACTTAGTCTTTTGCTCTATTTCAATTTGTTTTTCTTCATACAGACCAAGTGTGCACTCTGCTCCCGAGAAGTCTCCTGAAGGGGAGAGAGGAAGCAGCAAATGAGCTGGTAACAACAGCAGCTGGCTGGGTGATGAGTAGGAGTTTCCTGTCTTTGATAAAAGGCATCGGCAGGCATTCATTCTGATCCAGATCTCAAAAATTGCTGTGAATAAGACTCAATAGCTTCCTACAGCTGACTGGAAACAACCTTTCACACAGACACACACACATACACACACATGGGGTGTAATAGCTTTGGGGCCAATGATTTACTATTAACTGGGTTTGCAGTTTCTCAGTTTTCTTGGAATGCAAAATTTAATTTACCAATTTTAGTTTAAGAGGGGTGTTTTGAGGACCTCTCCTAACTCGAGAGCAACCACTCGTCCTGGCTGTTCAGATACTAATTTGCTGCTTGTCTGGAGAAAGATTATTCCTCTCTTACCTATGGGTCTGCTCTCAGGCTGCAGGTGTGGGCAGATTTCGTTCTGTGTCACACACTGACACACACGGCTGGCCAACAAACCTCCTGATTTGCTTTTCTTGCTGTACAAAAGAGGAACAAGATGTGTTAGGTGGTGCAACAGGAGAAGAATTACTCCGCTGGGATTAAAAAACATGTGATTAGAGCTGATTTTGTTGTCCTTTTTGAGTACTTTTCCCTTTGCCAGTGATCATGGAAAAGATAGACCAGATGATTTGGAAATACAGTTCAATTCTGATAGGAAAACAAAACTGCTTTTACAGCTAAATTTTGAGTGCAGCATTTTCACCAAGAGAAGAGGAAAGGAGCCTCATGCTTGTGCCATGTGTTTTCCTCCCAGCAATATGGTGATTCTGAAATGTTGGCACTCGTCACAAATCATGAAGAGGGGTTTAAATTTTGTTTTGTCTAATTCTGGAACATGTTTTTCGCATTTAGTGGAGGCTTTTCATAATGGCTCTAAACAAACCAAGAACGCCTAAAAAAGCTTTATACCTTTCTACCCTATGAAATGAAACCATGAGGCTAGAGTTCCTAAATTATACCTATCCATATTTGCAAATTTTCTCTAAGCCACCTGTTTTGCATCAAAATCCTTGGAAAAGGTCATGTTCCATTCATCTCTTAATGAGAAATCCATCTCCAGTTGATAAATTAGTTCATCTAAAGGTCTGAAACCTGTGAATAAATACTATATAAATCTCATACATTTCTCTCATTACAGTTTTAGGTATGTGATTTAAGTGGATGCAATAGCAATTTGTTTTAAAAAGAGACAGCCTCCACAAACTCACTGACAGCAAGGTTTCACTCATGGAGCTTGTCAGTCTCCCCATAACTCCTTGTGTTAGTGCATGTTTTTATAAATGGCTCAGTTGAGGCTCATGTTAAGAGCCCTAGTGCTACTCAGTCTGCTTATTGCAGTTCTCTTGTCTATATTTATGCATCACCTGTGCCTTTAAAACAAATTAATTTAAAGATTCCCGAACTGGCAGAGCATTACTGCCTTCCCTCCACATAAGTAAAGTCTGTTTCTGTTATAGTTCTAGACTGGCCATTCTAGGATGCATTTTGCTTTGATGTTATGCCAACAAGTGTTTTAGATCTGTTTTTGATTACTTAAGCAATAGCTGAAACCATGTTTGATTCTATTTCTCACCTTTTTTCTTTACCAGCCTTTATTTGCTTTGAAAAAAGGAGTAGCTGAGCATGCTTTTTCAAAGTGTGGTTTTTTTTTCTTTTTCCTTCTGTTACATATTAAATTGTTAAAGTGGGAAAAATTATTTTTTCTGCAAAATTATCATCCTTTTTGCCCAATTAAATGAAATCTTGTGACATGCCTAAACACAATTCTCAGTTTTCTTTCATTGTTTAATTTCAAGATGCCTACTGTGTAATATTTTACAACTTATTGTCAAATGTCCAGAAAATGTATTTCTTTGGTATTTGTTTGGTGTTTTGGGGGGTCATGTAAGGAGCAGGAAGGGGTTGGTTGGTTCTGCAGAAGAAAGACTAAGGAGGGAAGAAGAGAAGGACTCTGTGTTGTATGTAGCTGCCTCTAGGAAAGGGTACAGAGCAAAGGTATGAAGGTTTTTTTGCTGCAGGATAACTGGTAGCAGTCAGTCTGAATCCACCATCATCTTCTTGTAGGTAGCTGAGGGGAAAGGTTAATTCAGGACAGCTGCATGCATGATTTTACATTTATCCATATTTCTGAATATTTTTGGGGTACTTTCATTAGTATTTTTTAGTGTTTCTATTATATATATGACAACAGATTATGATTGTAACTGTATTCATGAAAAGATGCCAGGATTGTGCTGTGAAGTGCATGAGTCATATGCTCACTTAACAGTTTGTGCATTGATTTGGAAAAGAAAATCAAAGTTATTTTAAAAAGAAAAGGTGTTTAGACAGCAAATTCTGTATCTTAGGAGCAAAGACTCTGTAAAAAGATCTCTCCTTTTTTTGCTCCATGTTCATGCATCTGAGTCTAACCTTTGTGGCAGTAGTAACGTGACTTCCCATCAAGGATTCTTTTGAATTACTGTGACACAGAAATGACTTCATAACAAGGCATGAAGGCTTGCAGCCTCTGGGTACAGGTGTACTACACAGGAAAGAACATAATTGTCAACTGAGCTAGAGGGTTGTTTTCTTCTCAAACTCTTACGAGCATTCACTGATCCAATTCAGGCTAAATAGGCCACTGCAAGACATGTCCTGTTTCATCTAAGCCAGTGCAGGTAAGCAGTTGAGGATGTCCAGAGTTCATAATTTCTGCAACACAATGTACACAGGTGTGTGTGCACATCCATACTTTTGGAATAGATCACTCTTCTCAAAGAGGTATATGAGCAAACCTCACCTTAGCAAAATTGATGTGACTGTTTGTTCCCTACTTTCCACACCAGCTGAAACATAGCTGAGGATTCCTGAAGACTGGGATTATTTTTTTATTTTTGAAAATAGAGAAGAGTGCCTTTGGAATGGATTGGAGAGCAAAAAAAAAAAAAAAAAAAAACAAACCAGGAGAAGGAGTCTTGTCTTTTTATTTTACAAAAGAACCTACAGATTGCAGATCCCAGCTGCACTTCTGTCATTGGCAACTGCTACAAGGGTCACACTGAAAATGATCCTTCCCACTTTTAGCAGTGAATGCAGAAGCCTAAAAGATGTTCATGTTTATGTCTCAAACACTGATGGCCAGATTGCTGTGGAGGCAACCAAGGACTGTTGGTAACAGCCAAATAACAGCCAGGGATTACTGGCAATAATACACTGTGAGAAAGAACAGAATGTGGCTGGAACAGGGGCCACAGGGAGGTAGGGCTGCACTTTTCTAGGACAAACATCCTTGTTCTGGCTCCTGGAGATAAACACAGCACAAGGGCAGAAGTGAGGTTGAGAGGTGGGCATGGACTGCATTGAGGTGAACAAGATCACTAAACACCCATTTTCAGAATGGTCTAGAAGAACAGGTTGTGCATGAGAACTAATTTGCATAGAAACTGAGAAACATCTCCAGGGTGGGGAAAATTTGTCTATAAAAAATATCTCATTTAAACCATGTATTTGGGCACCACAGGACCCTGAACACCCCAGCTTGATCAATGCTGGACCCAGGAGGGATGATCTTTCTTTCTTCCTGTCTCCTCCTCTTTAATTCATCAGTCTCTCTCTTTTCCTTTTCACCATATTGCTTTATCCTAATCACACAGCTGTGTGCTTATATAGGCAGTCAGGGACTAACTTACACCAATTTCCAAGCTGAGTGTGTAATTTACTAATAAAACTTCATAATCTTAAGTGGACCCTTTTGCTGTTCCTTTTGACTACAAACATGTATGAATCTTGGATGCTCCCTTTCTTGTGTTCAGCTTCACACTGGTGACATGGTGGATTCAGAAGATGAAGACACAGATGGCTAAAGCTAAAGCAAAATAATAAGCAGTAGGAGAAAGGCTACAGACCCCTTTTAGCTCTGTTTGCTTGACCTGTAATGTTCCAAGAAATCTAGGGTAAAAGTTGGGTGCCTATCGTGCAGGAACCACACAGATTGCTAACTATTGCCTTGTAGCTTGTCACCAAACTGAACATGGACAAACCCAGGAGTCATGTTAGGAAGCAGCAGAGTGTTCATTGACATTTTGTTGTAACACTAAGTAGAAGTGACTTTGAAGGAAAATGTTACGGTAGGATTTGTCTTTGACAGAACAGGGGCGGAAAAAGGCACTCAGTGTGTGTATTGGGCCTCTCCAAAACCAACTTGTGTTTTTATGTGGATGTAATGTGAGACAGAGATGACACCCATTGAGTGGTCCTTGTGACAAATAGCCTTGAGTTTATTCCCTCACCTCCTTTTACAGGACCTCAAATTTCCCTAACTTACACATGTGATTCATTGAGGTCAGCCCTGTCCAGCTCTCTGGCCAGTGATACATCTGAATTTAGGGCTGATTGACACTGGCTGAGGGTCCCTGTGTATATCTGAACCTAACCTATCCTTGCTCACCCAGGGACTGCAATGCTATGTGTGGAGACATGATGCTGAACTGTGCGGCCACGTGGGATCTAGGCAGTATGGTCCCAGGGCTTCTATTTCCCACAGCAGGAAAGAAAATACCTGATTTACGGTTCTCAGATTATGTATTTTGTCAAAAATCAATCAGTATAGACATTCTGTGCCTCGTCCAAAATTAATACTGAAAAATATATTAATATTCTCACACAAAATATTGCACTGTTATTACTTGGCTGAAGTGTACTTTGTCCTCCTGCCTTCTAAAATTGTTAAAATGAGTATTAAGACTATCACAATTTACAAATACTTCTCTATTTCCCTGGATAACACCATTTCATTTTGAGAACCTTCAATTTGAGATAAATGCACTGATTACAATTTAAATGTCAATTATAAGTAGTCTTGTAGACATAATAAAGCAAACATTTGCACTATGTTTGACACAAACATTAACAGCAGAATTGAACACTATCACAAATCAAATCAGTGACCTTCCTCCAATGTATAATAAAGAAATCAAAAGTGCTTTCAGCCTCAAATGGTCAAAAGAAAATCAAGAAGCAATTACTGCAAACATCCCAGTCATTGCACGACTCAGTGATTCATTCAGATTCAGGCCAAGGAGACACACAATAAAACCCATCTGCTCCAAAATATCTTGTAGCTCAAGTTTAAATTACAGTTTTGCTTCTATAAGAAGCTCCTTTCTCTGATGCTGTGTAGATGACTGTGTGAAATTATACTGATAGCTAAGAAAAAGAGATTGAGACATGGAAAATTTAAGATAAAGAAATGCAGCTGTTTAGTTACATGTATTTGCAAGACCATATTGCGAAATGAGACTCAGGGTTAAGAAAAGGCAAGGCATGAAAGAGAGATAGCTAATTATATTTGAAGGTGACAAAAAATGAAATTAAATGACTGCATTGAGGACAGCAGTGCCGAGTAGAAGTGAGAAAGTTCAAAGCAGTTGATTCTGATGTAAATTTAACAACCTACCTAAAGTAAACTTTATGAAATTACATTTTGAAATAGGTAAAATGGCAGCTGTATCTAAATTATAACTGAATGCTAAAGGAAGTATAACAGAGTTTTAAAAATCTTCTCTGCGAGTTTTAATTCAAGGTACAGGCCAGATTCCAAATTCATTCATGCTTGACTTTGTTTTTGAAATTATATTCTCCTTGTGTTAAAATTCATGATTCTTTAGCAAATTTCAGCATCACCTTCTTCTTAATTCTCCTTATATCTCAAACTTCCTGTCTTCTTGGATTTTGTCCAAATTAATATCTTTTCACATATACAATTTTTATGGCACTTATTTACACAGTTAAATATGTGTTTATCTTATAGACTGCTTTAAATTGTCATTTTTGCTAAAGTTTTATATATGTATTATATCTTAATTCCTCTTTAATTTACCATGTTTGAGTAATTTATCTGGAAGTCAAATAATCAACACTAACCTTTGATGTATTTAGACATTTACCTGCCATTGAATTCTAATATGAATTAAAGTGTAAGCATGTCTGTCATTCTTTAAGAAAAAAAAATTCCAATAGCTACTAGAAGCAACATAAAATAATGAAACTGAATGTAGTAGATTTTTATTCTAAAGACCAATAACATGTAATATATATAATTATATATACCATTAGAGCTTTATTATCTGTTTTGGAACATTTAAAAGACCCTCCACTTTTTCCAGAGAGTTTATTCAGCCCTATGGATCAAAGTCATCATGCCATGTTGTGTGTTATTCTTGTTTTATTTTGTGAGTTTTACTTTTTGCTTTGGTATTTTGTTGCCGTTTTTATGGTTGTTGTTGGTTGATTGGCTTTTAATATTGTTTTAATATTGTTCCTTTCCTTGCTTTTCTGTGACTGTGAAGTAAAGATGAGAATGAAGGTGTTTTCATGACTCTCTATGTCATAGAATCAAAGAATGGTTTGGATTGAAAGTGACCTTAAAGAACCTCTAATTCCAATGCCCTGAATTGGGTAGGGACACCTTCCACTCAGCCAGGTTGCTCAAAGTTCCATCCAGCCTCGCCTCGAACATTTCCAGGGATGGCACATCCACATCTTCTCTGGGCAACCTGTTCCAAGACTGTGCCTGACCACAGTCACGGAAGGTAATTTCATCCTAATATTTAATCTAAATTTACTCTGCATTAGAATCACAGAACAGTTTGTGTTAGAAGGGACCTTAAGTAACATTTTTGCCATATCTTCTCTGCATCATTGTGTCCTCTAGCTTTATTCTTCCTTCTTTGCCTATACTAAGGTTGAAGACAAATACCAGATGAGTCCTAAGGCCTAGTCCATAATTAATGTGTGGTATATAACATGTACAATAAAAGAAATTGTAAACTCTTAGGCTAGGCCAACTTCAAATGGCACAAGGGAAAACCATATTCTCTCCTGCCTACAGCATATAACAATCGAAAGTTATTACAAAACCTATGATTTATCAGTATTGCTCATTTCTGCTTTGAGGTTACATGGAATGCCCATTTTACCATGAAGGGATAGAAATAAGAGAGCATAAACCTCTGTATTGTGTTTGGAAAAGCATTATAAAATGAAGGCAAGTATGGATCTCTTGGGACAATTTTACAGGCATAATTGAAGCAAATATCTGCTGATCATGGGAAAGAGGAATTGCTGCAATATTTATGTGTCTGTAGAAATATAACTGAGTTTTACAAACAGAATTGTACGTAAAATTCCTCAACTAATAAGCTGCATTTCAAAAGATATTTTCTGAGCGCTCTTACCTCACTTCTTTTCTGTCTCTGAGTTCCTCCAACAAGACCAGACTTAAGCCTACAGGTATTTCATCTGAGCGTATCTAGAGAAAGGTCCAGCATCCACAGCATCCACTCCTTTCTCACTGGCTTTGACTCCCTCTTGCTATATTTTTAATCAGGCAGATTTACTTTAGCAGGCATATTTTCAAATATTCCATGAATTTCTAGGAAGCTATAAAAATAATCTATGCTACTGAGTTCAGTCTATCTAATAGGAACTTCTTCATCTTAATGGCACTTTTTGGTATTATCAATCATTTTGAACTCTGCAAAGCCATGGAAATATAGATTTAAAATTGGTGAGTTTCTCCACTTGTGAAGCAATTCAGAGACAATACTACCTATCAAACCAAAACTAAAATTCAGGGCACTTCGGAATCCATCCTGTTATTGTATTTCAAGTTGAAATTATCTGCATCCAAATTGTGGCTAGATTTAAAACAATCCATAAAGAGCAAGAGTACAAGATTTTTCGCATTTGAATTTTGCCTGCAATGAGTTTTTAAATGTTTTTTTTCATATATGTGCATCCAGTAAATAAAATATAGTCAGGAATTCTAGGAAACAAAATAGACATCTGTATATTGTGCTGAGGGTTGAGAAATAAATAGAAATAATTACATTATTGATTAATTTGAAATGGATCCTCTTCTGTTGTGGTCATTATTTAATTTAATTACTCCAGGACTGGTAAACTACCAAAATAAATAATATCTAATATAAAATCAGTGGTTTCTGTGGTAGGATGTAGGTATACTGACCTCCATATCACTTTCCTATGGTGTGCTTGTTTTTGCCATGATGAATGTTTAATCAGAGACTCTTGCTACAACTTATAGAGTGTTTTGTTTTTTTTTTTACATGAATATAGGGTGAGTGGTTGTCTCTGTTTCCAAACTGCTCCCTCCTCCTTCACACACAACTACTGCTCTGGATAATTCTTATATTAGTGAACATAATTTTGGAATTTTTTTTATGAAGTCCCATATAATCTGTGATTCTATGTGCCTCAGGTTTGACTTCTAAATTTCTCTTGAAACCCTCAGTTTTTGGTGAATTAGATCTGACAACAGCCCCTGAAAGACAGGATATTTGTAGTGTTTGCAGATATTTTTCAGGGTATTTAACTGGAGCTGCTCTATGCTGGTTGATATATACGCACAGTAATATAAACACCTTGTACCTATGATTTTACAGAGATTATACATATATACATTATATATATATGAGCATGTACATCCTATATGTATACCTTTGTACCAGTTAGAACATTGGAGATTGTTATGGAGTGTTTGAAAATTTAGTGAGTTTGGCTGCTTTCAGCACATCAACCCTTGATTGTCAGTCATGGATGTCACACATCTAATGATTGGCTCTTAATCACTTTCAGTTGTCAACAATAGGTGTTCAAAGCAGTCAGCCCTCAACACTTACACCCTGAGTAGGCTTTGAGTATCCAGCTCTGGGGAGCTGACACTGTGTGGTCAGTGCTGCTGGTCCTTGTTGCCTTGGCCAGTGAGCTCCCCTCATCCTCTCTTTGTGCTCCTCATCTCCTCCCTGGAAGACAAAGGGATTATCTGAACTGCCCTTGACATAATGCATCTTATTCTTGGGACCAAGGCTTGTTTTTTTTTTTTTTTTTTTTTTTTGACAGAAATCTTTTTTGCTTACTTTGATTCCATCACCACTGGTCCTGTTCATCCTGCAGGATGTTTTTTGTTTCATCACACACCTTTATTGACAACTGCAAACTCTTAGCTCTTGCCTTACTGATTTTTCTGCATACTGAATATATTTTCCTGCACCCCAGTTGTAACTGCATGCAACAGTTACACAAATCTCCATTTGCCTCTTTGTGACTAGGTATTTTTTTTATATATTCATGTTTAGTTGTATATAAAAAATCCAAGGTTAAAATGCTGTAGAATTCTTATATGCAGTCACAGATTACCCTTCCTCAATGTGCTTGTGCTCAAGACAAACATGCTTGGTTTACCTCACTTGGTTTCAAACATTATGGATGCCACAGGTTTTTCTGCTGCATTATCCCAGGAGAAACTCTGCTTTATGCAAAATTTGGGATCCTATCTCAGAAATGTAGTGAACCCTTCAGGGTTGGCTGAACAGGATGTTCATTCATAACTAGTTTTAAATGTCAATAAACCAGGCTTTGCTTGTTTTTTCTTAATTTAAACTTTACTTTGCAGTATTGTGAGACAGAACACAATTGTATTTTATTAGAAATTTCATAAATGAAACCAGTTATATATAAGTGATATTTAGTTCTGTAGCTTCAGGGGTTTGGTCTGAATGCAGAACAAGATGTAGGCAGGATAACTTCTGATAAGTAAATTCAGTTAAAGGACTTACAAATAAATATGTACAGTAAAATCTATTGTGCATCCAAAGGGACAGAAAGATTTTTTTTTTTTTAAACAAGATAGTGAAATAAATTTTAATTCCAACAGTCCTTTTGCCAAGTCTGGACAGGGTGCAATGACTGTGTGGAAAAGGGGAAGAAAATGGTGGGTGGAAACTCTTCCTCCACTGTGGTCAGGGTAACTGGGTGTCCTGGGGTCTAGACCAAGCAACTGGATAATGGATGAGATAAAGATATTTTGCTCTTCAGCCCAGTACCCAAATTACTTCAGGATTAGAGGAAAAGCCAAGGATAGCTTCTGCTGATTTCTCAGATTGCTAGTTCATAGAATTACTTCTGGTATTTATAGAAGTATCTTAAAATATACAATACATAGATAATTCAGGTAAAACAGGACTCCTTAAGTTCAGTGAAGGAGTATCACACCTGGGAACACAGAAAGAACTGAAAAAAGCCTAAAAGTCTGCAGTATATAAAGAAAAAATTTATAGTAAAAAACCAAACCAAACCAAAAAAAAAAATTCTGCATGAGTGGTGCTTTTCTATAAGTGCCTTTTAGCCTCAGATGAAAGATCAATGTATAACCATGCAGACAGCCTTATTATGAATGCTGAAGAGGTCACATAGTTATGTTACAGTTGTGGTGAAGATAATAGGTCCTGACATGAAGTGGCATATTTGAAATTAAGCACACTGCCTCATGAGTGTCACTACAGTTCTTCCCAGCTGAGGATGGCTCCCCTTCTGTAGTTCAGGAACTCAGATTACACAAAATAGCCTCTTTTCTCCCTTCAACAGACCCAAAAATGGTATTGAACTTGCTTCAGTTTGTTCCTGCTCACATGCCAGGATACGTTTCTACCATAATGGAAACTTCATGGTTTTGGTGGGGGTGATTAATGGGATTCTCTGTTACAAATTCCTAATGTGAAAGTTTCTGGCATAGTAAGAGTGGCAGAAGCCCTGACAGCTGGGATTTTCCTCCTGAAATATCTGCTATGAATGGAATTTGGTGAGAGACTGGTTGAAAAGAGAAATACAGAGTTCATTGCCTAAAGTAAAACTATGTGGAGACGGTTTTTGACCTAAAGCAAGTATCATGCCAGCATAATTAGCCCAGAGCATTTTCCACAAAAGAAGTATAATGTTTAAATAGAAAAGAAAAATTCAGTACCTTTTCCCTGATGGGACTTTGCCTTCATTCATATTCTGCAATCAGGGAACATGCTTGGGCTATTCAAATACTTACAGTTTAACTAAAGGCTCAGGAGAGAAAGTTCAGCAACTCTGTTCAGCTCTGATAAGCACTGTAGAGCCTAACTTCCTATGTAAACCTAATTAAGATGTTACAAGCATTCAGAAATCCACTCTGTGCCTTCACCACCTCGTGTTTCTTTGTTCTTCCTGACACCTGAGCAAGGTTCTGGCACAATGCAGCCCTCCTTCTGTCCTGTCCCCTGGCCATTCATTGCATAAAATCCCTGCAGTCATTCCCTGCTGACGACAGACCATTCTCCAAATAACTTTCATTTAAAGAAAAGTTTTTGTGTCTCATTGGTTATAAGAATAACAACACTGCTCTTAAATGTTTACTTTTAGATTAGTCATCCTTATCCTGATGACTGAACATTCTCCTAATTTTAATGCATCAAAATTTAATGTTTAAGCCTGCACAGAAGACTATATTCTCAAGCATGTGTGTTTCAGATTTTTTTCTCCTTTATTATTACAATTCAGCCATCATCTCTAAGAGTCAGCAAATTGGTTAAAATCAGACTTGCCAAAATGTGTCCCAATGCAGTGTTTCCTCTGGGTACTGTTTGTGGCTATTGATTCATTTTCAGTTAAGTACTACTTGAATATTCCACAATTTCATCTGTGTAGGTATTTTAGCTTACATTAACAATACCTGTAAAGAAGGTTAACATCTGCCCCTTTATGCCGTGTTGATCAATTTACTTGAGTATTCCTAGGACCAAGTGAACTGCCAGCTTGTTTCCAACTCATTCCTCTGCTGGTTGGTCTGTTTCTTTCCTTACTGAACACACGGAGGAGAAACCTGTGGGAAAAGGTGAAATCCTCTCAGTCCTTTATCAATAATTCCAACATTTTTTATACCTTTCTATAGAAGAACTCCTGGGCCACATCATGCTGCAGAGAGATCGTCTGTCAGGGTACATTGTGAATACCTTACTGTTATTAACTACTGACCTGTAATACTAATATGTAAGAAATATTTATATTTTTTGTCCAAAAAATATGCTCTAGTAAAAAAAAAAAAGGAAAAAAAAATCCATGAATTTAAGGTCTGTTTTTGTTGGACTTCTAAATAAACAAAGAGATAACATAACTGGAATTCAGCTTGCCCAATTAAAGGCTGGACTAAATGCTAAAATTAATGCTTTGTGGTTATTCATGGGCCAAATGAGTGGTCATGTAATAGAATCTGCCAGTAATTACTTCAAAAAACAGACTGTACGTGATAAAGAGATAGCAAAGTATGAAGAATGTACCTGTCAAATCAATTGTTGTATCTGGATTTTATATTAGTCTTGCATGGGATAATCTTTGATAGCGCTATTTAGAAATACTGTAAAAAGTAATATAATGTTCAGTATGTCTTATTGTCATGCACTTGTCAGCCTGTTTATATCTTATACTTTGTATTTCTTTCATTTATAGATTTTAAATGATGGTAAGGCTAAAATGAAGTCATTAAAATGATAATGCCCTCAAAGGACTCTATTTTTCCATTCTTATTCATAACAATTAGTAACTTATCCCATGGTTAACCATTTACTTTAAATAGTAGGTTTCAAGAATACAAATGCTGCACAGAAAGTGTAATCAGGAAAAAGATGATACAAATTTAAAGGAACCCAATCAAAGCAAGAAAAAAAAGACCAGTTTTATTTCGGTAGCTAGAGAAATGCAGATGTAAGTCTAAATCTAGCAAAAAAATTGTGTTCCCACCCAACCATAAAATCAAAATTTAGCACTTTACTGATAGTGAATGCCCATTACATTTTAACAGATTTTCTAGACTGAATTCTGCTTCTGCAAGAATGACAGTGTTCCTTTTGATTACAGCACAGTTTGGATCAAGCAGCCTTCATCAATTTGCATCTCATGATTTTACTTCTACTGTGTAAATATGGCCCTGGTCAAAAATCATCTGTTGTCTTAAAATTAAAGGAGACAAAATTCTGAGAATGGTGACTTTTAAACAAAAAAGGCTATTACTGATGCTGCTAGTCTTGGGATGGAGTTTGTCTTTAAAGCTTGTTTAAAAAAAAAAAAAAAAACTTAATTAGTTACAGTGCAAAAGCATTAAAAGAAAGAGGTTTGGAATGAAAGTTTCTCTCAATTTTGAGATAAAATTATCTGTCTATGCAAGAAAGTTTTGGTAAAGACTGGATTTTTTCCTTGTTATGATTGCTCTAGAGAGCAAGTCTATTTGCCTTGATTTTAGAAACCTTAAGATGTAGAAATTCAAACAGTCTTTTGTCATTCTTTTTATGAGTGTAATTTTTTTAATAGTGTCATTTTGCGCTAGGAGATCTGTGTGGTTTCTCTGTTGCAGCATGCATGTGCTACTTGCATGAATGTAAGAGGAATGAGTGACTCTGCCTACTCTTTTTCCTTATTTTACAGGAAATAAAATTTCATCTTTAAACAAACAACTCCCACTCACCTTTCCCACACTGGCAAGCTCTCTTTGTAAAATGGGAGAAATATTATGAAAATCAAGAAGCTAGTGACTCACAGTATGTAAATACAACGTCTATTTGATCTTGTGTACTTCATCTACCACAAAATATTTAGCTGAAGATGTGAAAAGGGAGCCAAGGTATCTATAAGAAAGGGAACCTTCAAAATGTCTTCAATATGGTCTTTGGAATTAATTCCTTTGTAAAAGAAGTCCTATGCAAAAAAAAAGCCAAAATAAAACAAAAAACACCACGACTGCTAACACTACCACCAAAAACCCAACCCACAAAGCAACAAACCAAACACCAAAAGAACCTTTTGTGCTATATTTCTATAATGACATAGTCTTCATCTAGATCTAGCATCCTCTGAGAGAGTGAAATTAAATAGAGTTCCTTCTATACCTGATAAAGATGGCTTCATATTTTGCTTGACTTTAAAGCCTCTAACAGTCTATTAAACAGCTGCAAAAAGCTTGGCATTGATCTGTAACTCTTGTTAGTAGCTTTTTCCTAGTAGAAACCTTGTTGCTGTGAAGAATTGCTTATATTAGGGGTTGTGAAACCAATCCCACTTAAAATCCTACTTAAAAGTTTGAACCTTGTATGTGCAGAAGACTGAAGTTAGTGATAAATTATTTGGCATGCAAAAGATGGATCAACAAGCAAGAGATGATTGTTGAATTTTTTTTTTTATTTTATTTGTGATGCATCCACCAAAGCCTTTGTTTCACCCTGTTAAACTAGGAGATGTGAGAATTAGGTCTTTAAGGGATAAGCAATAGAAATACATTTGTAAGATGTGTCAGTTGTCTCAGGAATTCTGTGAAGTTCTTTGGTGAAGGAAAATATCTTTTTTGTAGCAGATTATTTCTGAAAACATTACATACAGAATTATCATAATAAGACATGTATAGCACATAGATTTAGGTTCAAAGAATCACTTTTGAATTTATTATTTTTGAAGCAAAACTGGAGACTTGCTACACTGTTGGAGAAGTTGATAAGAGAATAGTTTAAATCCATCACCGTCCCCAGTCTAAGTAGTCACCCATTCCTTAAGTGCTCACTATTGGAATTAGGGACTGATATTCCTTCAGTCTAGATATACACTTCCAGTGTAAAAATCCCAAACTGGTAAAGACAGGAAAGAAAAATAAGAACTTGCCCAGACTATTGAAGAAAAAGAAAAATTGACTTCCCCAATGTACAATCTCATAATTGCCTTCCTGACAGATAAGAATTTCTCCATGGAAAGTCAGTGAAATGTCTGCAGGGAAAGGAGGGAAGATTCATATTTCTCACTTCTGAATACTTCATGTAGACTTTCAAATTAACCAGCTGCTTTTCCTACATTTATTTTTTTGATCAATATAGATTTTGTTTCAGGGAGTCTGATTCAAAGTGGAAGACTAACCTTTTAATGATTATCTAATTAATTAGAGTTCTAGAGCTGATGAAAAGGCTCTTGTGAATGCAATGGAGAGAAGGAATTACCCTCCAGCTTGGAATCAAAGAGTATGAGATAATATGTACCAAACTTAGGCATCTTGTGCATTAATTCTATAGCATCTTTAAGTAGGATGTGGCATTTTTGTCATCATGGTTGTTACTGAAAGTCAGTTAAAGACTTGTGGAGACTGTCCCATTGTTTTGGCCAGGAGTTCTCTCACATGAAATCAATGATTGCATTGTTCAGACTGAAGTTGGGAAAATGTAAACATAATTCTTTAATAGACAATGTCTTGATTTATAGCAAGGAAATGAGACAATCATGGGTGGGGGAAAGATGACCATGAACAGCCCCTTGCTTTTATCTCCTACAGATTAGAGAGATCCCTAGACTGGATAATCGCTGAACAAAGTCTTCTTTTTCATGTTTGGCTTCCTTGAACTGAAGCAATGTGAGGAATACAAAACACAAAAACACCTACAAATTTTTTGAGATTTCAAGCAGAGCAGTAAAAATGCATTTCCAACTGAAATTAACCAGCTGGTCAGGTGGAAAAAGGTTTTGGGTACAAATTAACAGAAACTTCAGAAATCTGTTAGTTTCTTTGCCTACTAACTCTTCTTTCATGAGATGATAATGATGACTGAAAAAAAAAAGTAAAAAACAACACCAAGTCCCAGGGGTGGTGATTTTTCTTTTTGTTTGATGGCATATGCTCCTGCTTAGGTTAGAATTATTTATATTTAAAACAGTTCAGGTAATTTGTCTTAGAACCAAGGAGAGAGAGAGAAAACTGGAGGAGCTGGTAGAGTAGCAAAAAAGACATTCAGAAGCAGAGATGCACTTCACTGCTTTGGAACACTATTGCTTCTTTGGGCACTGTAGACTCCAGCAGAACTTCAGAGCAGCTGGAATTCATCAGGACTAGCAAGCTAAGGGGGTCACCATCAATGCTGAGAATCCCAGTCTATGTGCTGTCCCTCAAAGGTATGGACTGCCATATCCAGAATAGCCATTGTTCCTGAGGTATCTGTCAGCTCTCAGACTTTCTCCTTTATCTGTATTCCTTTTAACAAAACTTTATTGTTTGACAAAGAGCAATAAATATTAAGCCCAAGGAACGCATGACATCATGTAAGACCTAAACTTCAGAGTGCTTTACAGTCACAGCTCAGACCAGGACACAGCATAACACAACACAAAAATGAAACCTCTGGCAAGTTGTTTGCAGGCATGTCTGCATGCTTTGTCTCAATGGATCTGAAAGTCTCTCTCATCTGCATGTATGAGTTAGTACATGTTTGGCAAGTCACTATTTTCACTCATATTCCTCTAGCATAAGTCAAAGACTTTAATGGTGAATAGGTTATCCCAGAAACACTGGGGATTGAAGAGATAAAAATATACCTGCATCCCTTCAGTCTCTTTAGGACTCCATTGAGAAAAACAGTGCTGTGTCATGCCATGAGAGTAGATGTAAAGAGTTACCTTGTTGGAAAGTACATTTTTAGTCATTTCATTCAGTCTTTCATCTGCCATTACTGTTGGTAAAGTGAAAATGCCAGCAGGAGTTCTGGCCAGCCCCAGAAGAGCTGTACATGAAGTAGCCATCAGCTTCCAGAGATGTCTAGCTCTACTCAGGACAATGTCCAGATCCCTAGCATGGTTTTTAACTCTTCTTTTCTTCTAGTTAGTCCAAACCCTGTTGATTTCTTCTGCCCTTCTTGATATCTAGCAGTGCTCTCCAAACATGTTTTATTTTGATTACTGAAATACAGGCTATGAAAATTATTCTGAATATGCAGTAGAGGTTTTACTTTGTACACAGGAAACTATATGCCTTTTCAAGAGGCTGCAAAAAAAAAAACTTGTGAGAAACTTAAATCATCCTCTAACATCCAGTCAGCTTCCAGGCTGAACTTAGGGAAAAAAGAACTGAGAGGTTCCTTTAATGCTGCAAAAAAAAAAAAGGTGAGGGATTTATTAATGGGAAACTGTTTCCCATTCGTGAGAAGTGGAAAGTTGCACATGAATTCAAAACATTTCAATTTTTTGCTCATCAGTGTTCAGTGTTAAAAAAGTAAAAAAAAGTATTCCTGTTAAAAGAGATTCCAGATGGTGTTTCCTTAGGATACAGGAAATCCTCTTTACAATCCTGATTGAAATTGATAAGTTCCAGCTGCAATCCAGTTTCTTAAATGGGGAATTAAAAAAAAAATCCTTTAGTGTTTATTCTACCTTTCACTTGCAGCATGTTGAAAATATTGGATGCAATACCAAGAGTGCTTCCTGCATGCCCCATGACAATGGTCAAAGGTCTAACCAAGGCTCTAAGAACTAGTACTTGAAAGTTAGCTGACTAAAAGTTGTATGCTGCAGTGCTTAGATACTTTCATAGGTGTATTTGAGGTTGAAGGCACAGAGTAGTATAAAATTTTTAGATCTATTCTTGACCAGGGTTGTAATCAACTGCCTGGTTTGGAAGGACATATCATTTTACTTTATAGGTTTTTAGAGGTGTTTGTTGGATATATTTTTTTTTTTCCAGTTCTGGGTTTTATTATTGTTCAGCACAATTCTGATCTTTATTAGACCATTCTGTTAAATTGTCTTTCTGAATTCCCTAGTTCTTAACAAACAACTGCCCTTCTTAAAATATTTTTCCAGTGCTGTGGATATTGCATCTTCTCCCTGCTGTGCTGTATTGAATTGCTTTTTTGATTTACTAATGGTCTACATTAATTCAAAAACTCCCTTTGGTGTTGATGACTGGAATGAAGCAGCACACCAGCTGAGATATATCATTGTATATATACATACATATATATATATGTTTGAAATTCAAGCTTTAAATCAATAAGGAGGCAGTAGAACTGAAGATGATGGTTATATAACTTAATGCTGCACCATGAGAAAAATAATAGCTTTAAACCACTTTTCCCAATGCCCATCTGTGATCTGAAGATGACTATTAGTCACAATATCTGATTACTCGCTGTGAAGAAAATACTTAAATGTATGGGGCTTGCTGATATAAATGAGCAGAATTTGTCTCAAAGTAAAAAGTTTAGCCTGCAAGTACCCCTAATTGACATCTGCAAGGAACTCTGATATCAGTGTCAGGGACAGAGAGATTGTGACCTACCCTTTCTTCTCATGGCTTCAGTTCGAAAACAAAATGCTGGTGGGCCATACAGACCTGACCCATTTGCTGCACAGATCAATGCCTGGAAATCTCTCTGTAGGTCTGTACCCAGATATGTGCACAGACACAGCATCATCCTCCTGGAAACACTCCCCAGGACACAGTCTGTTCCGATGGGCAGAAACCCAACAGGCCTGGCAAAACCCTGCCTTGATTCACTGTGAACATCTTGAATGTGCTCAGAGATAAAAAGGAATTCTAGAAAAGGAGAAAGACAGGAGAAGTTATCCAGATAGTTAACAGCCATATCCCCAAGGCATGCAGCTATGGGATTATGAAAACCACAGCTCAGCTGGGCATGAGCCCCTCTTCTATTAGCAAAGGTTGAGAAAACTGGAATTGTTGAGTCTGGAAAAGGGAAGGCCTCGGGATGACCTAATTGCAGACTTTCAGTCCCTTCACAAGGGCCTGGAGTGACAGGACAATGGGGAATGGCTTCAAACTGACAGAAAGTAGGTTTAGCTTAGATATTGGGAAGAAATTCTTTACCACGAGGGTGGTGAGGCCCTGGCACAGGTTGCCCAAAGAAGCTGTGGCTGCCCCATCCCTGGAAGTGTCCCAGGCCAAGTTGGATGGAGCTGGTCGTGGAAGGTGTCCCTGCCCACGGCAGAGGCTTCAAATGAGATGATCTTCAAGGTCTATTCCAACCCAAACCATTCTATGATTTTATGACACAAAAGACATTTCTTTGGGTCTGTTGGCAACAAATGTGTGTGTGTACCAAAAAATGAAGTGAAAAGTTCAAGGTGTCTATTTTAACTTTCATTTTAGACTCAGGGTTTGCTCTCAGGCTCCCTCATACCTATTCTTAGTGGCAGAGCCTGGAGAATGAAGTGTTACCCATGGTAAAAGGGACAGCAGGACTTGTTCAGATGAAGGAAGAGATGGTTTAGAGGGAGCTTACTGCTGGCTTCACTGCCTGATGGGTTGTGTGTTGTTACAGCAAAGATGAAGTCAGAAACATTCAGAAAAATGAAACAATATTTAGAGAATAAGTCCTTTGATGAGTGGCTGAGGGAGCTGGGGGTGTTTAGCCTGGAGAAAAGGGGGCTCTGGGGAGGCCTTCACTCTCTCTACTACTCCCTGGGAGGAGTGTGTAGCTAGGTGGGGATTGATCTCTACTCCCAGGGAAGTTGTGACAGGACAAGAGGAGATGGCCTCAAACTGCAGCAGAGGAGGTTCAGGCTGGAATCAGCAGGAACTTCTTCACAGAAGGGGTTGTCACATGTTGGACTGGGCTGCCCAGGCATGTGGTAGAGTAACCACCCCTGGAGGTGTTAAAGAAAAGCCTGGACATGGCACCTAATTCTCTGGTCTACTTGACAAAGTGGTGACCAGTCAAAGGTTGGACTTGATGGTCTCTGAGATCTTTCCCAGTCTAAATGATTCTGTGCTTCTGTGACTCCAGAGGTTCACATAGGAGGCTCATAGAAGCAGAGAGGCAGAAGCTGAACATGGGAAATTCCAAGTATAAGGATATTTTTTTTTTCTCTGTGAGGCACAGGATACCCAGAAATACTGTGAGTTCTCTGTCACTGGACAATAAGGAAGGATTCAGCAGGACAAAATGACCTAGAGCAACCTGCTCTCAGTTTGTGGTTGATCCAGCTTCGAAGAAGGTAGGAGAACATTTAAGATGTCATCTTTTATGTTCACTCTTAGCTAATGATTCTTCTGGGGATGCCTTCTGCTTTTACAAAAACCTGGCAAATGCAACATAGGAGACATTACTGAAATGGATATATGGCTTGAAGGGTTTCAGGAGCAGGATTGTCACTATCCTTGCAAGAATCCTGGTTTCTGGCTGATCTGAAGCAATATTTCACCAGCCATTTTAAAAGTGAATACGTTTTCAGGCAAGTATTGAAGTTTTATTGGCTCATAGGTAGAATTAGAATCATTTAGAAAGAGATGTGAGACACACCTCTTTGTCAAGAAGTGCTGTTGCATCTTAAATGAGTATGAAAAAGTTCTATTAAGTAAAAGCTTTTCTTGACTGTGACTGGGAAAATGTAACAGAGCCTAAAGCCATAAGGTAGAAATGTGCTCTTCTGTTGTCTTTCAACATATGTCTTCCTTGGCTTGCTTTTTAATTTATTTTTTTTCCTAGCTCTAGATCTCTACTTCTGTTTCTTTTGGTTTCTTTCTGATCCATTTCAGAGAGCCAAACTGTACCCAGACTTTACAATGATGAACTTAATCCAAGTTCTGGATCTGCTGTGGAAGTCAGATTCCTCAAAAATCCAAAATAATTCAGAAGGCTACATAATCCTGAGTGTTATATTTTGTTAGAGGTAAATTTCGTAAAATCAGTGGGTGGTTCAAGATAGAATGGATATTAAAGATCATCTCATTCCAACCCCACTGCCATGGGCAGGGACAACTTCCATCAGACCAGGTTGCTCAGAGCCCCATCCAACCTGGCACTGAACACTCCCAGGGATGGGGCAGCCACAGCTTCTCTGGGCAACCTGTGCCAGGCCCTCACCACCCTCACAGGGAAGAAATATGGGAATATAACAGCTGAGCTTTGATTCAGTCTTCACTGAATGAATGAAGAATAGAATTTAAACATTTAAAATTACTTTGTGATCTCCCCTGCCCTTAAGTGGTTCACTATAGAGACACAACGATACTTTACAAAAATGACAAAATGAAATTCAAGGTCTATTCCAACCTTTTTTTTGCAGTTCTAAAGTCCTCCCTGCAGCTGAGAATGCAAAATATAGGTAAGAAAAACTTATATTATTAATTATGGAAATATGAGAAATCTACCTCTCATACAGGTTAGAAGCTGCTGTATCAACCTGTATTTTAGTCAACTATCTGTGTTAATAAAGATAACTTGTTCAAATAAAAGTGCTCCTTTATTATGGATGGGATGTACCACAGTCCTGAAAGCTATTTCAACATGCTTTAACCTTGAAGATTTTGAAGAGGTGATTTAAAAGGAATGAACTGATGAAATTTAACCCTGCCACTACAATATTGTTGGGTGTATATGATGTAAATTAGAACATTTTAGTACAATGTTTCTCCACTGTGATATAAGAAAAATATATAAGTATATAGCAAATTCCTTTTTAATTAAACAGATTGTATTTGTGCAGTACATCATAATAGATTTTTTCTTTATGCTTGAATAAATACAAATTAGATGATAACACTTTATTTTAATGATACACTGATTAATACTGAATTACAATAAAACCTTTATGAAAGTGCATATGACATTTCCATTAATAGCAATTGAATTTGTTATTATTACTTTTATTATAATGAACAGCAAATCAAATTACTGGTGATAGAACTCTTAAATTATATTGCTGCTGTTTCAGAAAAAATATAATTTTAACTCTCAAAACTTGCCCTAATCACACCCCAGGGGATGATTGTTGTATGAACTATTATGTTTAAATAACCAGAAATATTAAAACCAAAATGTTGTCCTATTATGATATCTTTTAATCCTTTATTTTATGAACTCACATAATTTTATTAACACAATTTCATCTTATTAATAGGTGAATGCACAGACTTATGACAAAGTCTAAAAAACACTTGATTAAAATGTAACCTCTCCGAGTGATGAGATATTTGACCAGTGAAAAATCTGTTTCAAAGACATTTGTACAATCATACATTTAATTCTGGTTATTGCAAATAGCAGCCAAAGTATGAGATACAGTCAAAAATGTGTTCTGCTCAGAATTCAAATGCAACTGAACACTTTAAAAAGGTTTTGTATTAAAAATCTCTTTGAGACATCTCTAATGTACATTTCTATTAATGAATAATTTAGTGTTCCCTGGCCAGAATCTGAATGCCCTTCCCATGATTAATACCAGAATTTTTATCACATTTTTTTTTTCATTTCCTTTTCACCTATAAGAGTTTAATTCCATATTCTAATCCAAATTCAATTCAGACTGTTGTAGACATTCAGGATAAATTTCATCCCATCCATAACTCCACACGCAAAGTACAAATAAGAAGGTTCTCTTTCAAATGTGCGTTTTGGGAGAAAACCAAACTATATGTTGCTGCTGCAGCGTGTGTCACAATGCATGTGCTAAATTACTGGGTACAGAACATCTGGGCTGATGTAGTCACTCTGGGAAAAGAGGAGTCAGTTTTGTGCTGAGAATTGGCTTGACACATTCACTGCATAAACTATAATGTTCTGCAAGTAGGGACTCATGCCCCAAATCTGATTTGAAAGATTTTACATCCTTAGAGGCTCTTTAAGGGCACTTTTTGGAGCACTTCATTCAAAGGCACTTATCCACTTCTCTGAATGTGAAACTCAGACTAAACAAACAGGTGAATGACTGTCATTCATTTTAAATGCAAAAGAATTTCAAAAGCCCATTTCAAGAATTAGCCTGTGGGGAACACACAGCAGTTTGTCCCTTCCCTGAAATGGATTTTTGTTTTTATAAGTCACTCAGTAGGCACAGGTTTTGATTTTAAAATACTCTCTAAAAAATACCCCTGCAGACATTACTTGGGCTTACTGCAATCATTTCAGATTCTGTGAAGCAGTGGGGAAACGTGCTCATCTCACCACTGTACAATCTGCAGAGACTTCATTTGGAAGGAGCCCTGTCGAGGCAGTTGTTTTCTTTCTTTAATAGCTGCACGAGGCAGAGACAAGCAAGTCTGTTCAGCACTGACCCATCAAGACTGAATTGATGGGTCACACTTCTTCAAGGAAGTAGGAGCTGAACTGATCAGATCTCTAGTTAAACTTCCTACCATTTAAGTATGGAGAGAACCGAATTATTTGCTTTAGTTTACTGACAGAATGCCTTTTTCTTCCACTTTGCTAAACATACAAATTATTCCTGCTTGCCATTTTGAAGCTAAATAGAAAACTATTATAGAAAAACTAAAATAGAGTTCTCAAATAGACCTCTGTAGAACAAACAGCTAAAAATATGTCCACACATTCCTAAATCAAATAATAAGAACAACTCTTTGTATTCATTTTCAGAAGAAATAACAGCATAGTGTTTATCCCCAGTCCTTCAGAGAGAGGCCTGTTGCATATTTATAGCACATTTCCAGATTACAATTAGCACTTGCTCAGTGGCTGAACGTGAGCTTGCAAGATTATGAAGTGAGGCAAATGAAAGTGAAATGTTTCTAGGAAAAACATTTATTTTAAATAAACAATTTTAAATTATGCTTTAAGTAACTATATACTTGCCTTGCTGCTGATATCTGTCTCTCCAGGCCATCCATTTCACAGTTTTTCCATTTATAAAAAAAAAAAGATGGTTTTGCACACCTTTCTGCTAACTGTTGTGGTTTAACAGTGAAAGATGCATATTAAGCCTTGAGAATCATGTATTATTGCTGAGAGTTGTGAAGAACATCTCAAAGCAGTTCCAGTCATGGGTGATTTTGCTATTTACCTCTTTTTTTTGGTTATATTGAGTATCTTCTGCCTCTTTATTAAATTTATATATCAAAAGAATTATTGCCAGTAACACAGACTTTTTTTTTCTTAATGAAGGAGGTACATCCCAGGCTTCCATTAAAAAGTCTTTTATTACAGTGGATATACTTCCTTCTACAGGAATCTGAATAACTTGCAGAGCCGATAACAGAATTTTACAGATGAATAAAAAAATCGGCGTGCAGAAATCTGACATCAAAAGTCGAGGTTTATTAAACATTATGAGGCCAAATATAATGAGCTATTTTCTCTATCTACCTCTGAAATTCATTATAAGCTTCAAACACTACTGTTTTATTATTCACCAGTTTTAACCAATGAATTGAAACATTAAGACCAGACATTAAAATACATAAAGACATGTATTTAAACTATTGCATAGTAATTTTCAAACTTCTCTAATGTAGACTCTGAGAAGACAATTTAACAATACCATGTTTAACATATATCAGTTTGTTTCCTCCATTCATTTCCATAAAACCATTAAAAATATCTTCTTAGCTAAATAGTGTTCAAATAAAAGGGACAATTATCTATAAAAAATTCTACTGAGCGTATCATAAAGAATTCTCCAAATAAACCACAAAATCAAATGATAAGCAGATGAAGATGTGCCCTTGGATCAGCAAAAAGCAAGCATAGAAATAAATTGAGACTCTTTTGCAAGCCTCATAACTGAAATTAAAGGAAATACTTTAACATAAGGAATTACCTGTTATTGGAAGGCAAGATCAGTTATAATTCTGCCATTTCTGACAGTTACTGCTTCAGCTTTGAATAACAAAATTTCTAACCTCCTCCAAAATACATTCCTGTGCTTTAGTACTGAAGAAAGCTTGCACTAGTAATGTAAATAAAATATCTCTAGATGTGATGCCCACACAGGCTGATCTACCCAAAAGAATCTACCTGGTCTTTACCAAGGAAAGAATTTCTTTCCACTCTATTTTTACAGCACTTTTATTATACATTTAATTATTAGTGTGTGCTCTCTCTGTCTCCTTTTTAGCTTGTCTTCCTATGTCAGTTCTTTGTAGGTCTGAAAAGGTTCATTATCCCTTGGTGAACTCCGTTCACCGGGGTTACATCCTTCATGAGCTGTGGCAAATTCCTCTTGACAGAGTTCAAACTGGTGCTGGATAGAATCCAACAGCATGTCACCAACCTTATGGACATCAATTCAGTCTTCATATTCAAGAAAGTGTTTCTCTTTAAGGTAATTGTGTGCCACTGTTGATTCATGTTCAGTTCGTGGCCCATTAAATACCTGGGTTCTTTTCAGTACCAATGATGTCTAATCCTCTGTTTCTTGTCTTGTATTTATGGCAGTTGATTATTTCTGCTGAGTGTGGAGCTTGTCATTTATCCTATTGAAGTGCATTTTCGCTCTCCAAATAGTTTCTTCAATTGGCTGTGATCATGTTAGATTCTATGCCTGGCCTCTGTCATGCTTGTAAATACTCCCAGCCTGTTGTCAAATGTAAATTTCATGCCCAGTCTTCACTTCTTATCAAAATTACAAAAAAAAAATAGAAATAAAAATTTAAAATTGAAATCAGTATAGAATTGTGCTCAAAAAGATTTTTATTTTACAGGTAAAAAATAATCACTATTAAATGATAATTTCCTAAACAGTAGGACATTCAGCAGATGTTGTGTTTCCTTAGTGTGTTACCTGAGAAAATGTTAGAAGTTTAGCAATGCCAAAGTGTTTACAAATTCTCTGCAACCCCAAGGCCAATTTCCCTGCTGTAAAAGGAATTAGATTGTCTTCACAAGCCTAGATTCTAATAAATCCATACTGGACTGTATTGATCTCCTGATTATCTTCCAGTTGGTTATAGAACACTGGGACTGTTCCAGCATTTTTCTGCTAATAGAAATAAAGCTGACTGGACAATAATTTCCCATTTTGCCCTTTTTTCCCTTTTTCTTACCCTCCCACTTTGATAGTGGGTGCTAACTTGCATTTCTGGCTTTGTCTGATTCCTGTAAGCCCCCCAAAACAAGTACAAATGGTTTTGAGATTACTCCAGCCAGTCCTCAGACTGTGATATAGTGAATTTCATCACACCCAGCAAACTTGAAAACATATGTCTTACCTACTCTTTAATACCCTCTACTTCTATTGAAAGAAAAATCTTAGTCTGTGTCATTGCAACCTATTCTTTTAAGTGCCTGATGCCAATGAACCTGGAAACAAAAAGGCTTTAATCAGTTCTTTCTCCTTCGGATCAACAGCTGCCATCACTGAGCAGGAGAAGATGCCCTTTGTCTTCCTTTAAAAAGCCTTTCTTTTATTAGTTAAATAATTGTAGACAATGCTTTTAATAAGACCTAATTTATGATATTCATAGATGCTTCAGACATAAATCTGTTTAATCTATAGTTTTTGGTCATCTGGGCTCTTTCTGCAGCTAGGAGAAAAGGATAAATGTCTCTTCATAAGAAATGTGAGCAGAGCTGATTTTCCATCCAGCTCTCATCAGACCTTTTCATCTCTGATAGCTAATATTAGGTAAGATTTATCCAATGAAAAAAATGTTTCATATTTCTTTCCACTTGTATCTTTCTTTGAGCTTTGAGCAAACTGATTTTTGTCCTATAGGTTTGTGCTAATTCTTTGCATCATAAACCTAGTATTTTATGTGTGTCTGTCTAGTTTTTGAGGGAATTCAAATCCTCACAAATAAGAGTAAATAATTTCTTATCATTGTTTGTTTTATTATGGCCTTATCATGATGACATGGTTTCCTTCCTTCCTTCCTTCCTTCCTTCCTTCCTTCCTTCCTTCCTTCCTTCCTTCCTTCCTTCCTTCCTTCCTTCCTTCCTTCCTTCCTTCCTTCCTTCCTTCCTTCCTTCCTTCCTTCCTCCCTCCCTCCCTCCCTCCCTCCCTCCATTTTTTCTCTCATTTCCTCCTTCTCTCTCCTTCCTACCCTTCCTTTCCTCCTCCTTCACTTTTTTATTTGCTTCCTTATATTTATTCTAGGTTGTCATATTCTAATCAGTCTGTCCCAAGCTCCTTTTCACTATTGTATTCCCAAATATTTCCCAGATCCTGATAATTGACATTTCTAGCACCTTTGCCTATCTAATTGCTTTTGCATCAACTCAGTTCCTAGTACATTCCTGGAATGTGTTTATATCTCTTTTTTTTTTGTTTTTCTTTTTTTTTTTTTTTTTTTTTTTTTTTTTTGTTTTGTTTTGTTTGTTTGTTTGTTTGTTTTTTTTTCCTTTTCCTGGAAAAAGTTCTTTCTCATTAGCTGCTGTTGTGCTGTGTTTAGTATCCATGAAGTGATCAGAGTTGCTCCAAGGCAATATTACTCCAGAACCTTCTGACAGTGTTGAAAGTTTTATTTCTGTGGGTTTTGATTGTCACTTAAAGAAAATCAGCTGCTGAAGTAAATGTTGAATATGAATGCCTTAAAACTGGTGAAACTACTTGGCTCCTGCTGTGCTGTCACTACCAGACTGTTAATACTGGATCTGTTTTGGATTCTCCTTCATTTCCTGAACCTCTGTTTTCTTCTGCTTAATATGATATTCCAAGCAAAAATAAACATAAAAAATAAAAACCAAAACCAAAACCAAACCAAAACAAGCCCACAAACCAAACCAAACCAAACCAGCAAACTCTCCCAAAGCAGATACATTTTTAGGAAAAGAATCAGTGAAGAGCAGGAGCTCGGAAGAGTCTAGAAGAATTTTAATGGCACAGAAGGTTAGTCAGACTGCAATTAGCTATAATTGGTTCCCACATAAGTTGTGACATCGTTGCCTAGAGCTAAGTGGCACTGTTTGTTTCCCTACTCCTGAAATCTTTCAAAACAGAATCAAAGGAATTGATTCTAAACTGATATTTACAGGGTGAATTTACACAAAGGACAACTCAATGAACATGATGATCGAGGCACAAATAGTCTTCCGCTAGTTTAAGAGGAATTTTGGAACAGGAATTGTATATAATTAATTTGATGGTAGTTTAAAATACAGAGCACAGGCTCCTGCAATCCCCCAGCAATGACTGTGCAAGAGAATAAGCTCCCATTTATTGCTCAGTTAATAGGTATGAACACAAACATTCATCAAAAGTGATTAGAGAAATCCTTTCCACACTGTTTTGTCAGCCTTTCATGAGCCTGTGAAACATCTTAAAGACATACTTAGAAAAAAAAAAAAATTAATTCCAAAACCACTTTACAAAAAGAAAACAAAAATGTATATTCTTCTATCAGCTTCTTAACTGTAGAAACTGATGCACCCAAAATTGCTGGTTTGGGTTTTTTTTCCAAAAAGCTTGTTTCTTCAGTTAATTTGCTGCAATAGTACTCATAGGCAAAATATGGGCTCAATCTTACCTAATTAAATCATAATCTTTTTTAAAATTATTATTTAAAAAGAAAAAAAAAACATTAAAAGTCAATCTTGGCTCAAAAATATGCTTTTATGCCTTTCCAAAATGCTATGTGGATCAAAAGCTAGAAGAAGAAAGAAACAAATTAAAATATCAAGCATTGACTTTTGCCAGCTTTAGAATACAATTTAAATAACTGGCTAAACCAAATATTTTTAAGTAAAATCATACCTAAAACTCCCACATTTTGCTAAATTCTTCCATGTTTATGAAGTATTTTTTAAGTTTTCCCTCCTTGCAGTAGTCTAAGATGCCAAACTTAATAAATATTTCTGCAGATTGTTCTTGATATGCATTTTTCAACAACCCAAATATCATGGAGAACCTTGGGAACCATGAGATTTTCACATCAGTGTCAAGGAGGAGCTCTTGCTCCCTGCCTGTCCCCCTTGCAGTGTTTGACCTAGTAGTTAATCTAGTTGATACAAAATGCTTCTTGTCTGAAAACATTTCAGTTAGTCCTGTACTACAGTGCTGGATAATAGAACAATAGAAAAGGAAATGCTATAGTTTTTGTGGGGTTGTTAGTTCGAGTTTGTTTGGTTTGGGTTGGGTTTTTTATTAGTTTGGTTTGCTATCTTGTTGTTTTAGAATATATATATATATATATATATATATATATATATATATATATATATATATAATTTTTTTTTAACTTAATGTTTCTCCTGACTGATGCATTTGTTTTTCTTTCTGACTGTGAAACCTGTACGGAAATAGAGATGCAAATATAGATATACACATAGATGAGAGAGATTGAATAGACGGATAGATAGATAGATAGATAGATAGATAGATAGATAGATAGATAGATAGATAGATAGATAGATAGATAGATAGATAGATAGATAGATAGATAGATAGATAGATAGATAGATAGATAGATAGATAGATAGATAGATAGATAGATAGATAGATAATTTGATCTCTAAGTGCCTGAGGGCAAGGAGACTGGGAGATTTGCTTTAAGGTGTGACTTTGAAAGCAACATTTTGCTCAATGAGATCAGAACTTCTGCTTATCCTGTTTGAGGTGGGGTGGGGAGGGTGGAAGGAGAGAGCAGGGATGGTCAATTTCCTCAGTGCAAGGATGTGAGAAAACTGATTACTACAGTGTGAATTCCTTCCTTGACATTTCTATTTGTCAGACTTTAACCTGAAAGTGTATTTATGTGTATGTATTTTCTCAAGCAAACTGCTCAGTAGCATTTTCATTTTTTTCTTTTTTTTTTTTCTTTTTTTTTTTTTTTTTTTTTCTTTTGTATGTGTCCCATTTTGTTTGGTTTTTTTAGCAGCAATATACTAAACATTTTTAAAATAGTTGTTTTTGCAGTAACATTATAATTAGCCATCTGAAACCCACAAATATATAGAGTTCTCCTGTGCCAAAAAGGGCTTCAGAATTAATTGGTAACTAATCAGCTCTCCTCCAGGAGAGAAAAAAAAAAGGCTTTTCATTTTAAACTCTTATAAAAATATGCAAACTCCCTCACACAGGGCAAACCTTTCCTAAATGTTCTCTACCTTTATTACCACAGCAGTTTCCATCTTTTGTTTCAAAATGGTTTTTGAACTGACTCTTTCAGGATGTTTTCAAAAATTTTCCTGACCCTTAGCTGGATGTCTCTGAACCATGAAGAAAGTTTTCAATGAAAAAGTTGTGATAACTGAGAAATATGATTGTACTGAAGCGATGAAAGCAGAAAGAAAAAGAATGAAACCTAATGGATTTTAGGTACTGAACATTATTCCACAATACCCTTTAGTCAAAACCAGCTATTTTGGATTAATGATGTTCTTAAATTTTCCTGTACAACACAGTCAGTCTCTGTTTAACATTGCTGAACTGTAAAACAGCTATTTCACAAAATCCATTTTCTTCTGACAACTTCATTCCTCTCTGTCCTGTTCTTTTTCTTTTTTTTTTAAATAGAAAATAGAAGAAATAGATGATGGGAGGGAAAATATGAACATAGAGGGAAAAGAGAGAAATAAAAGAGCGGACTTATAACGAAGAAGGAAGCAGATGGAAGAGGAAAATTGCTATTTTTTTACAAGACATTGCATGCAGTCATTTTATGCTTCTTTGGGTGAGCAACGTAAAGGCAATAAGATATAGAATGATGCTTTCCTGCAAAATTTTTAATGATGAGAATGGTGCTTTGGGAATGGCTTTTAGAGTTTAATTACCAACCCTTTCATTAAGTGATCATCATCAACATTAATATCTATAATATTTAGCAAACTAGTAGGAGAAAGCTGCTTCCACTTGACAACAACCATAGGAAAAGGGAGAGGAAAACGGGCAAACACAGCAGTCAACAAGCAAACATGGAAGGCAAGCTCTTCCATTCTCTAGGATAAAATTTATGTGAACTGCAATCTCATTTTTTTCAAGATAAAAATTTAAACTATGGTTTATTGATAAATAAAATGGTTCTTCATTAAGGCACCAAATTTGAACATGACAGAAAATGCGCTGATGGTTGATTCAAATGTAAAAAAAAAAACAAAACAATAAAACATTGCTCTTTAGTCACCTTTTTGTGTTGGCTGGAAATAATTTTGGATAGTTATCTCATCAAAAAAAACTGATTAAATTCTGCACTGTCATTGAAGATGTACTGCTTGCTTCATATACAGAGGAATGTTTTGGATAACAAAGGAAAAGATTATTTAAAGATTATGCCACCAACAATATAATCCATGAAACAGTAGTTTGGAGGTAAATGTGGAAAATACAAATGCAGTAGGAAAAGTAAAATTTACACTACAAGATAAAACACATGCTGCTTGAGGCTTCCAGTACCACAAGGTGATGTAACAATATAACATATAATAGAATATAACTGGGAAGCAGAATTAATGTACTTAAAAAAAATAATCTTTTAGCATTACTTCTATTGATGACACTGACTTCCTTCAGTGGAAATGAAGGGATCTGAGGTGGAGATCAAAGTGATTACAAATATGCTTTACAAGGATAAATAGAAGTAAAAGAGAAAGGACAGAATCAGTGTGTTACTAAACAAAAAGAAAATCAAAATAATACAGAGAAAGAAAGATATGAAACTAGGTAGTTGACTTCAAAGTCCTGCAGGAAATTTCATACTAACATGCTTTTTTTCAGTTCTAATGTCTGAGTTTATAAATGTCTGCAAGGGTTCAAGTTTCAATAAAATTCTCTCCCCAGTCAGAAATTAGCTTTTAAATTCATGTTTTCTGCATGCTAAAAATCTCCCACAAAGCTGAAATGAAATGTCTTGCTGCTAGCAACTGAATATATTCTCTTTCATACAGACCTATGCCTCACTGCCCTCACTTTCCATGTTTTTTTCCTTTTACTTGCTTAGATATTTGGCAATAAGAAAATATTCTGTTTAGTTTATAAAATAAGGTAAGAAAGAGGGTTTAAAATCTATCAGAATCTGTCAGAAAATAACCAGTGGCTTGCTCTGATCCCTTTTAACTCCTTTTATTTGAAACTTTGCAATACCCCAACAATCTAATGTCTGTAGCAAAGAAGGAAAAGATGAACAGAACTCTCTGGGGGGAAGATTTGCGTAGGGTAGTGATGGAAAACCAAGGGAAGATCATGAAGCACAGACCTTCCCTTTTAACAGCAAGCCAGAGAAAGTGAATAAAGAGCTCTCCAGAATTCAATTCTCTCACCTGAGCGAGCAGACAGCTGCTGCCACACCGTGCTGAACTGGCAAGCACTTTCTTAATTACTCAGCCCTTCCAGAAGGCAACCCTTCAGTAGTGATGAAGAGGCGCAATTTCCACAGTTTCAGTGGGAATTGTCTTCAGCTCCTCTGAAGATTTATCGGAAGTGTTCTACTAACATCAGACTGCATATAAGGGACATTTCCCTGTCCAAAGGCATGTTAAATGGTTAAAAAAATCAACCTTCCCACTTCCATCTCACTGTTGTTACAGGTATTTCCCCTCAGAAAGGTATGGAGCACATGGGATAATGGATTCTGGTAGTCCTTTTGCAGATTTCTGATTGACAAACTTAAGTCCTACAAACATTAGGTAGATTTATCTTGATTACTTTGTATGGAAAAATGCCTGAAGGCTTTAAGCTCCTTGAAGGTCATGGGGTGGTGAGTAGGGTTGCTTCAGTAAGCCATCTTAAAGGATGGTTTTATTCAGGTTTGGTTAGTTTTGTGTGCAGAAATAAGTCATTCTTTGATACAATTAAGCAATCCTCTTAATCCAGACCTTTAAGAGGAAGGATAAGACACCATCTCTTTCCCTTACACTCAGTAGCTATCTGTTTTCAACTCTATGATCCCCGAGGATTTGTAGGAATTTGCTTCAAATACTTGCAATGCTTTGTATTTAGGCATCATCAGTCACAATATTTCTTTTCCTTTACTGATTCCTGTAAAGCTTTTTATAAATACTAGGCAAAAAAACCCAAAAAACCAAAAAGAATAAAACACAAAAAACACAGAACTTTTAAAATAAGGAGAGGAACTAATTTTCCTCTTTTTTTTATATACTGTGAAAGAGAAAGTGCTAGAATAAGTGCTTAACCTAAATATTAAACACGCATTTCTTACCCACAATACTGTGCCTTAACATATGCCAATTTGTTAACCAAGTGCTCAAATTTTTTTTTCAGTCTCCAAGTCACTGAAAAAAAAGTCCATTTTCCTTTGTAGAAATGGATGCCTTTATGTTCCTCTTACACAAAGAATTCCTTAAAACTTGACTTTAGGAAAACTGTTGGGAAAAAAAAAAATCTTTATTTCCTAAAATTCAGTGAAAATATCTTGGGAGAGGGGAAGGAGGGGCGTTTTGGCTTTGCTTTTTCATCCTTCTCGTTTTCTTATGTAGGAACAAAATCTAGTCAACTTTGAATGTCATTTCAATAATATATGTCTTTTGTTTAATTTTGTAATTTTTATTCCATTAGTCACTTAGGTAAGAGAAATACGGACATGCACTTTTTTCTCTAAAGAATTCAGCAGCAGTTTTCATTATTCTTCTTCCTTCAATATCATATTCTTACCAGTAGTAAATCTTAATTTTCAATTGGCCTAGTGACTGCATATCATCAACTGTTAGTTACTTCTATGCTTTTAACATTTGAAATGGAAGGAAGCCAGTGTCCAAGGACTTCTGTGAGTCATGTGTTAATTACCCATATGAAAAATTTCCTATAACCATGTGCATAATTTAGTGTTGGTTCCATAGTTTGAGAACTGTAAGGCTACCACACTTTCCTCACCTTATGAAACAAAGCAAAACTCTGTAGATGCAGAATTACAAAAATTTAGTTTATTTTGTCTCCTTTTACTGATAAGAAAGTGCCTGCTAAGACTGAATAAAAGATTTTTGTGTGTGTTACATTACTTTGAGTTAAGATTTAAGTATTGCATAACTTCCTGGCTTTTGAATACTGGAGATAAAGTTGGTTATGAAAAGAAAAGACAAAAGTAGGCTAAGTTTGCAGAAATAAAACTTAAAATAGTTTACCAGTATTGGTTAGAAAATATTAGTTAACCAAGAAAAAGGATGCTGATTAATAGACTAATTCATTTTACATTACTTATTTTTAGGCTCAGTGTTCTGGTTTCAGTTTTTCTTGACTTAGTTTTGTTCTCTCAGCTGTGTGGATACTGCTTAGTAGGATGTGTTTATACATATATGAAATCATACCTATCTCCATACCTATCTCTCTCTCTCTTCTCTAACATGAAATGATTGCTCAAATATTTTCATGCTCTGCCTGAAGGCTATGTATCCCACTTATTTGCTCCAAAAATGAGTCCTACTCAGCATCTTCATTTATTTTCATTGCTTTCCTTCATTCATTCTATCTGTGGTCCTGATATATATTTCATTTTTATGCCACAGCAACATCGGTAAATCAATGGCTCATTTCTACTCTGAAGATTTTCTATTTTCTAACACAAGAAAGATAAGACACTATACCTGCTTGTCACCTAGCTATCTTAGAATAACTTCAATTTCTAGCAAATGAACAAAGTACATTATTATACCATTTTTCCTTTTTTGTACTGTTTAAATTTGAAATGCCAATTAATGCAGTCCATTTTAAGATGCACTACAATAAAGCACTGGTATTTGTTGGGGATTTTTAAAGGATTATTATATATATATATATATATATACACATATATACATGTATCACACATAAAAGGATATATTTGAACCATCTTCAAAAAAGAAGAAAGAATAAATATTGCAGAATTTTTTAAATGGATTCTGCTTTTGTTAAAAGACCTTGAGGTTTGTAACAGGACCACAGTGGTAAAGGGATACATGATACATTACTGGTGGATAAGGGAAGACCAGCTGATACTGTCTACTTGGGCTTGTGAAATGCAATTGACATTGTCCTGCACAATATCCTTGTCTCTAAATTAGAGAGATGTGGCTTAAATCAATGGTACCCAATGGACAGATTCTGAATAACAACCTGAAGTAGTAAAATAAAACATTGAAATGTATAAATGCTTGGGGTAATCAATGTTTGATAGTGCAGTTGATGACTCATCATCCACCTCTATCAAAAACTTAAACCATACGCAATAGCTGGTGACTTCAGTGATGGGAACAAGATTTAAATGTCAGTGACTGTAGTGTGGGCTGGAACTTAAATATTGCCAAGGGCTAGGGGTACTTTCTGGTTAAATCAATAATAAAAAAGTTGCTAAATTTAAAGAAATTCTACAAAATCACCTACCCTCAATGTCTTTTGTGAATGCAGAATCAAAAAAGAAATTCCTTAAATGTGCTATATAATGAAGTATTGTCAAAGTGAAGACTTTGATGCACCAAGTAATGGGGTTTTTTTTTTGTATGTAACAATAAAATGAACTGATTCAGATATAGACAGTGGCTTAGGCTGCTTCCTGGGCAGCTTTGAGCTAGGCACATGCACTGTATATTGTCTTTTCTGCAAGTAAAATTGCCAAAGAACCACAATGACACAATAAAACCTTTTCAGCCAGATTCAAGTTCAAGAAAATGCAACAAGGTGAGGACCATTTACAATGAGTCTTTTTACTACATAAAAAAGCCCTCATAACTTCCTTCATTAGTTACTCAAGGATAAATGCTTATGAAGGGAAAGAGGTATCAAGAAAGATTTTAGCATGATAACTTTCATGCTGATAAAGAAAATAATGCTAATCTTCTGACACAATTTTCATATAAAGTGTTAGAGTAAATGGATAATGGTAGAAAAATCTCCCTATATATTGTCTAACTTTGAAGAAGAAAAATTCAGTTTATTATTTCACTTTTTCTTCAGAGGCAAAAATTACTTCAAAAGTAATTTAATGCAGGACTTTTTTTGCTTTTACTAATTTCATAGTAACTTTATTTCAAATTTTAAAGCTGCAGAAAATTTTAGTGAGGTACTAATTCCCCAGGGTTTATTATGGCAAATATAATAAAATACAATATATAATGCAAAGACAGAGTCCAAACCCCCTTTTGTGTATCACATGTGATTCACAGTTATTTATTGACTAGTATTGCAACTGGACCTGCATATATTGCTTAAAATTTAGGAAATATTTGCCTAAGTAGCATAACATAACAAGCTTAAGCTATATCTAGTCTTAGCTCATTCTAGCCAAACCAGTTTTTTAGAAGGTGTTATGCAGCCGTTAAAGTAAATTCCTGATGTTTACTTTCAATTGAGTAATATAGTCATGGGAGCTGGCAACCAGGAAAATCATGAGAATATATCAAAAGGAAACTTATATTTTGTGTTTTGCCTTACTTTCTTCAAGGGTAGAGCATACTGGCCTTACCTGTCTATTTCTAAGATGAAGTAGCTGTGGCTGAGGGGAAGGCAGTGGGTGTTGCCTGAATTACTTAAGTTGAATTTTCATGTGGTCCCTTAGAGCATCCTCATTGCGAACAGCGTGGTACATTGTGGTCTAGATGGATGTGAAACAAGTTGGGTCCTTTAGTCAGTCTCAAAGAATAATGCTTAGTGATTCATCTGGCTCAAGGCCAGAAACGTGTGGAGTTTCTTCAGGATATACAAAGGAACCTATCCTATTGAACATCTGTATCAGTCAGTTAGAGGAGAAAATGGTGTATATTTTCATTTGCTTCATGAATGATTTTTCTTTGCACAACCACTGTCCAGTTCAGACCTCCCCATCACAAGAGGCTGGCAAACTGGAGCAAGTTTGGTGGGGGACCACCAAGCTGGTCAGGGGTAAAGGAATGTGCCATGCTATAAGAGGCTGTGGGATATGAGCTTGTTCAGCCTTGATGAGGTGCAGTTTAGGGGGACCCAACAGCTGCCTGTGGGGTGGGTGTCATTGAGAAGACAGAGTCAGAGTTTTCACTGAGTAATGCGTCATGCTGACCTGAGACAGTTGGCATGAACTAGAAAAAGATATTCCATCTAGACACATAGTTACTCAAGGATAAATGCTTATGAAGGGAAAGAGGTATCAAGAAAGATTTTAGCATGATAACTTTCATGCTGATAAAGAAAATAATGCTAATCTTCTGACACAATTTTCATATAAAGTGTTAGAGTAAATGGATAATGGTAGAAAAATCTCCCTATATATTGTCTAACTTTGAAGAAGAAAAATTCAGTTTATTATTTCACTTTTTCTTCAGAGGCAAAAATTACTTCAAAAGTAATTTAATGCAGGACTTTTTTTGCTTTTACTAATTTCATAGTAACTTTATTTCAAATTTTAAAGCTGCAGAAAATTTTAGTGAGGTACTAATTCCCCAGGGTTTATTATGGCAAATATAATAAAATACAATATATAATGCAAAGACAGAGTCCAAACCCCCTTTTGTGTATCACATGTGATTCACAGTTATTTATTGACTAGTATTGCAACTGGACCTGCATATATTGCTTAAAATTTAGGAAATATTTGCCTAAGTAGCATAACATAACAAGCTTAAGCTATATCTAGTCTTAGCTCATTCTAGCCAAACCAGTTTTTTAGAAGGTGTTATGCAGCCGTTAAAGTAAATTCCTGATGTTTACTTTCAATTGAGTAATATAGTCATGGGAGCTGGCAACCAGGAAAATCATGAGAATATATCAAAAGGAAACTTATATTTTGTGTTTTGCCTTACTTTCTTCAAGGGTAGAGCATACTGGCCTTACCTGTCTATTTCTAAGATGAAGTAGCTGTGGCTGAGGGGAAGGCAGTGGGTGTTGCCTGAATTACTTAAGTTGAATTTTCATGTGGTCCCTTAGAGCATCCTCATTGCGAACAGCGTGGTACATTGTGGTCTAGATGGATGTGAAACAAGTTGGGTCCTTTAGTCAGTCTCAAAGAATAATGCTAGTGATTCATCTGGCTCAAGGCCAGAAACGTGTGGAGTTTCTTCAGGATATACAAAGGAACCTATCCTATTGAACATCTGTATCAGTCAGTTAGAGGAGAAAATGGTGTATATTTTCATTTGCTTCATGAATGATTTTTCTTTGCACAACCACTGTCCAGTTCAGACCTCCCCATCACAAGAGGCTGGCAAACTGGAGCAAGTTTGGTGGGGGACCACCAAGCTGGTCAGGGGTAAAGGAATGTGCCATGCTATAAGAGGCTGTGGGATATGAGCTTGTTCAGCCTTGATGAGGTGCAGTTTAGGGGGACCCAACAGCTGCCTGTGGGGTGGGTGTCATTGAGAAGACAGAGTCAGAGTTTTCACTGAGTAATGCGTCATGCTGACCTGAGACAGTTGGCATGAACTAGAAAAAGATATTCCATCTAGACACAAAAAAATCCCCTTTTCCCTTGGAGAATAGTCAATCAGAGAAGCAGGCTGCCAGAGAGTCTCCATTTTTGGAAGTTTTAAGAACCATCTGGACAAAGCCCTGAATGACTTGGTTTGATCCCTGACCCTGCTCTGCTTTGTGCGGAGGCTGGGCAAGATTACCTCTTGGGATTCCTTCCATTTTGAATTCAGTGATTGTTTATTGACAAAGACAATTTTTCTAGGCTCACCTAGACCAGCAGCTAAACACCTGCACAACTGCTGGTTCAGGAGCGCCTGAAGCCTGTGCCAATGATGCTCAGCAGCAGTCAAAACATCAGGGTGTTATCAACGCTGTTCTAGCCACAAGTCTAAATCACAGCATGATGTAGGATCCCGTGAAAAAAGTTATCATTATCCCAGCCAGACTCAGCACAAAACCTGCAAGAAATCACAGCAAAATGCTGAGGCAACCTATAATCTTAGTGTGTATCATAATTATGATCATCCCTGGGCATTGTGTGTTTTAAGTTTCTTGCCCAACATATCGCTATTATTTCCACTGAATAAAGTCTTAGGCAGTGTTTAGGTGTCCTCGAAGTTCTTGTGAAAACTTTTGTCACATAAAAGAATCCCTAAAGTCTGGAAGGTATTTTCTGCCTATAAAGGCAGAAGGTCATGGAAGGCAATTATATAAAGAGCAGTAATATTGCAGCTTAAAAATTACTGCCTTTGATTTCTAGATTTGTCTTTAAAAAAAAAATGTTTGCATGCCCAAATTAATAGAAATCTCTGATTTCTACCTCAGAATCATTATCAGTGGAAAGAAATTTAAAACTATTGGCTTCCTATATTGCCTTATTAAAAAAAAAAAAAAAAGTAGAGTGGATTATTTCCTTATCTTTTTATCCACTGTATTTTCTGATTAAATCACCAGACACACAAATCAAGATTTCTCATGAAACCTGCCAATAAAACCACTAACTGGACTGAAGTAGAACTAATAAAGCTGGAAAATTTTACACAGATCAAGTTGCTATAGGCAAGCATAATAAAACCTGTAAAGTCTTGTAGCACTGAGTATGTTACTACATATGTTACTGCAGTGGTTGGGCTGATTTCTTGCCCAAAAAAACATTTCTGTTTTTCAAAGAAAATAGTGTAAGGATTTGTTCTGGTGACAGATCTATGAGAGGAAATAAAAGGGAAAAATGATCAGGGATCCCATATAAAAGTTTGGCTGGTGAATCATGTGCTGTTCCCTTGCCGCCCTCCCTGAGACAGAAACAGGGACAGCCACCAGAAAACCCCGTGGATCAATGAAATCCAGTATCCAATCCTCCCACCAGGCAGAAGGTGAACGCTTATAGGAATGGAGTGAACAAAGTCCATGCCCAGGGCAGCAGGTGAATCCTCTTCTTGCTCACTACATCTTCCCAGCTGCATCTGTACTACAGGGATGGGGATCTGGATGGGGAAGGCCGGTTGAGGGATGACAGAGAGGACAATGCCCCTGCACCAGAGTTGTTGCCAAAGTCAGGAAAGCCCATCCCTTGTATCAGAGCTGTCCTAACCTTCAATATAAACAAGAGAGCCTTGATTCTTCTGAGTACTTCTGAAAGTTCAGAGAATTTGGGACTGTCTACTGTGCCTTTCTTCACAGTTCATAGAGGAAGTAATCTGCTTTTAGAGAAAAAGCCTTAGCAGATACTAAATTGACCATCCAACCGCTGTGACATGGTTTTTTACAACATAAAAAGAGATACAGGTTTTAATCCTCAATCCATTCTATTTTGCAGTGAGAATTTGATAGCTAGTTACATTTCATTTCACCTCATAGGAACACTTACTATTTGACAATCTGGGTCTTAACATCCTGAATAAAATCCCATCGAATTATGGCCAAATTTCACATGATAACAATACAAAATAAGTAGTGAGAAATTGAGATGATGTGACTGCTGCATTGAAGGCTAGAAGCATGAAGTACCTGTGTCACTTTTTTTCTCATTCGAAGGGTAAGGTCAATCTCTGACCCTGCAAAGTGGTCCATCTGGCTGGAAGGCACTGTGCCCTTGCAGAGTCCAGCTGAAATCAATGGGGTCCACATGCTGAGAGCAGCTTGCAGGACAGAGCTAATTCTCTCAATTAATAACTGGCTTCCATGGCACAAACATCTGTGTCAGGCTTTCCTGAAGAAGCCCAACACAGCTCCATTATTGCTCTATAATTAAAAGACCTTTTTTTTTTCCAGCTGTAACAATTTACACAAGTCTCAGAGTAGCACTTTCTGCACAGATCTGCAGAACACAACACTGAGAACTTCTCCAAAATGCTTGGCATATGCATAAAGCATATGGCACAGTTCTGTAATTGTCTTATGTAGCAGGAAGCCTGGAAATTTTCAAAGATCAATAACTAAGGAAGGGAATAACTGAAACGCTGCACACCCTTTAACAGTCAAATTCTGTGCTACCAGAAAACAAACTTGAATATTAAGAGAAATGAATGTCAATGCCGTGTAACAAGAGAGATAAAAAAGTCTTGAGCAATTAATTTTGAGATAACTATTTTTCCTAATTAAAAAAACGCAATCAATAGCATTTTTTTTCATATCTCCATTTCCCAGCATAATGATTTTAGGTTATGTTTTCTAGTGTAAGAAAACTGCAATCTGTAGAAAATTCCTATACTGAAACATGTTATTAAGAATGAGCATTATTTGTGTTACTGAAAATGCTTTACAGACCCAAGTAATTTTGCTCTTCATGTCCCCATGAAGTCTATGGTATTCCTGTGGATCACACTGTGTTGGAGCTGGCCTACAATGTCCTACCTGTTAGCTGCAATTAACTCAGCAGCTCCTAAAAGGGAATGGACACCTGCTTGGAAGCTACAGGAACATGCAGTACAGCCATAATCTGGTCTACTCACTTGTAAAATACCTTTATGACTGTAACAAGGGACAAAGCACTTACCTAGAGCATTTATGGATATCTTAACTATTACATTATATGGCCAGAAAAGCTGTCCAGATTCTAAGTGGAACATCATGAGTAGGAGAATTTATGAATGGAAAATCTCATCTGCTGGCAGATCCAGGAGCACAAACCTAATCACATATTATTTAATAACAAATGGGCTTATTAACATGCAAGCAGAAGTTACTCTTTATATCTAGAAGTCATTTTAAAATTAATATCTTCAATTACAATTCAAACTGACCTCATGAAATGGTTTCTCTAGTGCTTTTTTTGAAGACTGTAATGACAGCATAACTATATATTGACCAAAAGCAATTTGCTGCTATTTAGGCATAAATTGCAAATTATACTCGTTTGATAAGTCAAGAAATTGCTTTCTCCAGTCATATTTCTTCAGACAAGGTAAATAATAAAATCTTTAAACTCTACACTCATTTTCACACTCAGTTCTAAACATTTTTTCCCACTATGCTGTCTCTCAATTTTGACTCAAGAAAATGGTTCAAACCCTCCAAATTCTCATCATGTTTACTCTAAGAAGTTTTTTTTCAGATGTAAGAGATCATATTCAATGCTGGTAATCTTGACTTCATGTAATTGCAATCAGCAAAAGTTGGCTTGGCACAGAAATTTACAATATTCTGTCTTAAGCATTTTTTTTCAGAACTCCGGCTTTATTACCCCCTGCTCTCTACACTCCACAATTCTGTTCTGTGGATTTTCCAAATTGGTAATTGTATGTTCTACTAGTTTCCACAAGATCTCATCCTAACCCTATCTTGTCCTATTCAAGCACCCCTTCTGTTTTTAATGTATTTAAACTATGCAGCTGAAATTATTAGAACTTCACAAAATGCTGGACTTGTGTCTTCACATTTGTTTGACAGAAATAATTTTAAAACATGAGGTAGTTTCAAGTAAGTATTGCAGAAAGAAGGGAATTTCAGGTTATTAAATCTTGGGCAGAAAATTTTGTATAATATTTATCATCTTAGAAACAGAAACAATTATTTATATGACTAATCTCAGACAAAAAAATCATTTGATATCCTAAATACACAAGGAAGCAGCAGTAAGTGACACTGTAGATGCAACTAATGACATGCTTCTTCCTGCATTGTCTCAGTGTATTAGCATGGAGTTACAAAAATTCTGCTGCTAGGATAATAAGAAATACAGAAAACAAGGGTGTACTTATTGCTAACCTTAAAGTAAATTACTCAATTTGAGGCCAAAGCTAAAGATTTGGCATTTCTTCTCTAATTGAATTTATTGCACAGATTAGCACCTTTAAGTCATTACAAAATCTATTTTCCTTCATGAGATGCCTTCACTCAAAATTTCAGTAGTAACATGAGGGCACATTCTAAAGCAAAGCCATATCCCATATCACAGATACCATGGATGTGCAGCTGCACCTCAGCTAAAGCGTCATTTAATGTATTTCCCTGTCTTTACCCTCTTTCAAGGTGCAGTCACGTGCATGTGCTATCAAACACATACACATTTTCAGTGTTTGAGAAGAAACATGATTAATTGCAGGAACTGATTATTTATCAATATGATTGTATTATATAGCATATAAAAACACCTGAGGCTTCTTTGTGTAAAAATATGAATATTGTTAACAGAAAAACATGCTTTGCTCTAAAGCACTTACTCCTACTTGTACTTGTCAAAAGGGATTATCTATACCTGTTAAACACCAAACAGGAAACTTGTAACCATGCATGAAAATGTGATTTCTAACAATACTTTGATAAAATAAACAAAGAGATATTTCATCTCCCCACAAACTAAAGCATAAATTTGATTTGCCTCCTTCCAGGTTAGCATATATATTCCATAATGCAATTATGGCACAATTCCTGCCTGGAAAAGACTGATATAAATTCAGCATTCAATACTGTATTTGTGATAGAGTCAGCTATTATATATGATAAATTCATATAGTAGGCTCTCAACATTAACAGTAGTAATGAACGTTCCAAAAATGTCATTATATTCATTTATAACACACTTTTGCACTGACATCTTCCATAATTAATAAAAGGATTTGCAGTTCCAATATGATTCTCAGTGTTTAATCCTGTACATGGCAAGTCATTGTTTACCCTGCAGATACTTGTACACCATGCAAGAAGAGGGGAAATTTTTTCTTCATCTCTTGAAACAAGTAGAAAAAGAACAATTTTCTTATTGACCAAAATACAAAATGATGGTATAAACCTATAATTAGTTTGATGTTAGCCAACTAGAAACCAAATCCTTCCTATATTGCCATATCTCTTGAAGCAGGTTTATAGTCAGTTTTACAAACCAGTTTTCTCAACTCATTAACTTTCTTTTTGAGATTCTTTTTTAAGCAGACAGATCTTAACAATCTGATGAAAGTAAGGAAAATATGTGATTGGGTTGTACACATTTTAGCACCACCATTCTCTCAAACAAAAGGTAGAATCCAGTTGTTTATAAAGGGCTCTGATAAAGATTAATATTTAAAAAGAAAAACAATGGCCATGAGGCAAGCAGCTGAGTGTTGTTTTGTTGCTGAGAGATTTACCACATTCTGGTGATGTGTAAGTTATGTTCTGGCTCTCCTTTGACATACAAAAATTCATTTTACTTTGGAGTGTGTAATAGTAATAACATTGGCATAATATGCCTTTTGCAGATGTTGTTTTTTGACTGAAAATTTGGAAAAATACAGAATGTTGCAAATGAAAAGAAAAGAATTATGAAACAATAATTTCAAAGTTGGTTTTTTTTCCTTTCCCACAGTTTTTCACACTTGTACTTTCCTACTTAATGGTTTTCCCACTTGTTTTAAAACATCTTTTCCCTACCTTTTTTCCTATACTAATTAAGTCAATTTCCAAAACTTATTCTACCTATCCATCATTTGTAGATTTGATATTCTGTCTTTCATTTTGGTTTGGTTGGGAAGGAACCTTAAAGATTCTTTAATTCCAACATCCCTTCTTTGAAAATGGGCATCTCTCACTAAACCAGGTTGCTCGAAGCCCCATCCCACCTGACCTCCAATGGCTTGGAGGTTATTTGATCAACCTGTTCCAGTGTTTCATCACCCTCAGAATATTTTCTTCCTTATATCTATTCTAATCTAAATTTGCACTTTTTTGGTATACCCAACACAGATTGTCACGTCATACCAGTAGTTGCATTTGTTTAAAATGCATATGATTAGAGATGACTCTGAAAAAGGAGAAAGGTGTAAATAAAACAAAATATATTTTTGCAGAAATCAAAACCCAGCAAGGGCTTCCTTCTGTGGCCACTTTTCCACCAACACTTCTTCCTCTAGAGCCACTTGTACTTTAGGCTGTGAGTGTATGTGGACAGCAAATAAAGATAGATATTATCAGCATGTCATCTAACAAAATTATTAAAAGGAAAAATGTGCTGTCTCACTCTTCTTTCATTTTGCAACTATTTATTTTAAGATGCTCCCTCAAAGACTGATTATATACAAAACTCATTAATTCTGTGACAATATGTACAAAGTTAACAGGTCAGCAAAAACTAGAGTACATTCTTAGCTTTTGCCTATCAAGAAATACTATAAAAAACAATGACTTAACTATTAAAGCCTTATTGCATTAGGCATATGAAAGGATATGTGCTGCAATGTATGCTGCTGAGCCTTTTTTTTTCTAACAGTCTGCCATGTGACAATATTTTCATAGCTACTGGTAGATGGGGATAAATTGGTGTTCCCAGTTTAAATGATTCTATTATAAATCCTATTTTACAAGAGAGTTAACTATGGCAGGCCACTTCATAAGCATCAGGCTGAACCTATGGGCCCTACTCATTTCGGTTACACAGCATGTAACTCATGTTCCCATTTGCTTTGAATAATAAAGCTACATAATCCAGCTCTCCATTAGGGAACACAAGCATGGGAGTCTCCCATCCAGATAATTATGTGCAGCACAAATTGCATTCCATTAGCTTGTTGGCTGGCTGATCACAGAGAGAGGGGTGTATTCAGCCAGAAAGGGTAGGAGCAGTCCAAATGAACTGCTTGAAAATATTCAAAGTACAGCCAAGGCACCAAGACTGGCATTTTAAAGGGAGCACCTTACGGTGCAAAACCACAGCTTTTATCCACAAGTAACTTATTTCACTTCCCTATTACTTTTTAAGGTGTATGTAACTGAAGTTCAAGTAAATTTCTTGTGACTAGATTCAAACCTCTCAGGAGGTTGCAGAGACCCGCAAGTGGAAGCACAGTCTAAACCAGGGAATGGGTGGGAGCTCTCAAACCAGTGTTTCTTTACTTAGTCATTATTCTGAGATGCAAAACTATTATTTCTTCAAGCACTTGTGATAAAAGCTGAGCATCTTGTTTAGTTTCCTCTCTGCATTAATATATTACTTCAGCATTACATACATCATTGATGCACATGAACATTATGACAATTACTGTGGAATCTTTAAGCCTTCAGTTAATTTCAAATTGGAGAGAAAAAAGAAAGTTGGGAGATTCCTACAGGGCAATTTTTGGAGGGAGAACATTTGTGAGGAAATTTCAGTTAACTACCATTTAAGCCCCATCCTGCAGGGAAGGAAGTGTACAGTGTGTTTTAGTTGGTATGGACATTTCTGTTTGTAAATGTATGATTATAAACATTATATTAATCTTAATAATAGCTCTTTCTGAAAGGTGAGCTGTTCTTTTTCATCCTCTTTAGCTCAGGGAAGTCAATATACACTCTCCACCTATGTTTATTTTACTTGGGTATTATTACATCACCTAGGAAAGACTCAACATTTCATTCCTTCATTACAAGGTTACTGAGCTTTTGAAATAGGTGGCAGCTAAACACCACTCCTCTAATAAGACTGTGACTACAGACAGTATTTAGGGATAGGCAAAATATGCATAACGTGGAATGCAACCATCTGCAACCAGTTCCAAATGAACACAAACCTCACCACAAACAGCACTTCTGAATATACCCATCACACCTCTTATGTGAAAACTGGCTCCAAATCCAGAAAGCAACAGTGCCTGTTTAAACTCAATGACACAAAGAAAGGGCTTGGACCCCATGTGAGCACATTGGAACAATTATGAGATATTGCACAATGGAAATTATGGAATATATGGAATTCTATAGGTGAAACAAACGGATACTAAAATGAGGGCAATGAACTACGCAATGAAAATACAGTTTTGAGAGACAAGGAGTAAGGATCATGAGTAACGATCATGGAAATAATTACCACAACAACAAAGATGTGTTTTCATTAATATATAATGCTTTAAGGATGAAAACTATGTAAAATGAGATTTTGCCTCAAGCCTAAAATATTTACATTTGTCATTTGAGACCATTCTTCTCCTTATGTGAAATTTTCTTTTATGTGTCACAACAATACTACAGGTAATGGTTTCTCTATGAATTCCTCTTGATTCCTTTTTTCCAGCTTTCTTCATTTACTTCCCTGTGATTATATGACATCTGGTAGACACAAAAATATCTGAATGTAAACATTGTAAATGCCCAAATTACAACTTTTATTGCACTGTTTTTAGGAGGATTTCTAAATTCAGAAAGTGTTGATGACGAGGGGAGTATTTTACAATTGCATAGAATGCAGAAGTCTAAAAGGTTGAATTATGGACCTACCTAATGTCATTAAATGGCTGGAATCTTAGAATTTAAAAAAAAAAAAGATAGACCTAAAAATAGTCTCATAATTAAAGGAAGACAAAAACTTTGTTAAGCCTTTAAATTGGTGTTTAAAATGGTTGTTTTGATTTGGGGTTTTCAGTAGGAAGCTGTATTAATTGCAGTCAGAAACCCCAGATATTCAGAAAACCAAAAATGTTTAGCCAGACAAAAGCAAATACTACAACTAATAAGATAGGCTCATCCAGTGTACTACAACAAGCTCATGGACACCTTATGGACTCAAATCAGCTAAAGTTTCATGGAGGCTTTTCTAGAGCTGAAACCAGGCTTGATAAGTGTAAGTGGGATTTTTAGTGAAACAAATACTTACTGGAAGCAGCCTTTCATACAGGAAATATATCACTATAAAAATAAGGAAGATTTTTAAAATATATATTTTAATAATATTCTTGTTATTTGTTTTATTATTACTATTAAATAGTTTGAAGGTCTAGTTGACTGTTATATGTAATTATGTATTTGTTTTTCTGTGGCAATATTCTGTTAACTCACGGGATATAGTTTGTTAGTATACAGGGGTAGTTCATGTAACACTTATTTTAATTTTATTTTCCTTGGTTTTTGTTCCAGTTTGTTCTATGATTTTTACTTGACCTTGCAGAATTTATGAACCCCAAAATTTAACACAAGCTCTATTGCCCCAAACCAAGGGATGTGTAAGAATTTTCCTTCCCAAGAACATATTTCTAATTATATTTTGAGTTTTCTTCTTATATAGCTTGAAAAATTATGAAAACTTGAGTGAGCTTTGTCTTAATATTGTCATTATGATCATAATTGTAGTCCCAGCGATTCTTAGGATGACTCCATGTGATGTTTGAAGAGTAAAATCCTGGATCCACAGAAAATCTTCCAAATTCTCTGTTTTCAACATGACAATATTTCTTTCAAAATTCTAATTAATTATACTCTTCTCTGCAGTTAATACAACTTGTGTTACAACAGTTTTATTGAAGATGAACTTTATTTGCAAGACACAAGGAGATGGTAAAGGAGATGTAGATTCTTATATTTAATTTCACTATCCATATAACAATAGAGACAACCATGAATGAAGGTTTAACAAAAAGGAAATGCAATTTATTCCAATATGTAACTGATAATGAGAAAAAAATAAGAAAAGAAGAAACAAAGAAAGAGATTGCATTTGCCTGGACAGAAGTCTTGTATTAACCTTGGTCTCAAATTTGAATAAATTATATATTGGATAATGATACTTGGTGGAACAAGGAATCAATGATAGTGAAATATTCTTTTTCCTTTACATAATCTTTTAAAAAATAAATGCCATAATTTGGGGGAGGGAAGCTGGAGGAAGAAAGATAGTGCACTTTAATTAATTATATACTCCATACTTGTAAATTAGATTATAAATTACAAAAAACTTGGATAAAACATAAAAATCCAAACGAACCAACCAACCAACCAAACAAAAACATCCAGAAGCATTTGCCTAGGAAATACAGAAAGGATAACTGAAATCATAATGGAAACCAGGATCCTTGGGGCAGTGGTCACAGCACCCAGTCTGACAGAATTCAAGAAGTGTTGGGACAATGCATCAGGCACGTGGTGTGACTCTTGGGGATGGTCCTGTGCAGGGCCAGGAGCTGTTCACAGTGATTCCTGTGGGTCTTTTCCAACCCAGAATATTCTATGGTTCTGTGATTCTGTCATAAAAGGTTAGAAAAGTCTTCATTTGAAAACACAGTTTTGGTAAAAATCAGCATGTTTAAACAGATACTGTCAATTTGACAGTGTGTTGGAGAAAAAGCCAAAGCACACTATTTCAGATTTATCATTTCATCTGCATAAGAAAAGAACTATTTGGCTTTGCGACATTGTTCTGTTCATCTTGATCTGAATATTAAGGTATTTTCTTTTTTTTAATGTCAGTGACTGGGGACTCATTATAAACAGGGTATGTAAGTTGCCAGACCTCCACATTCGGGCAGAATATTGAGGGGGAAAGAGCCCTTTGCCTTCCATTGTATTTTGCCTATTTTCTTCAAGGTCAGATTTTTCTTATTTAATTTTAGCTGCCTAAAGGAAGGTGTTCAGGCTGTGCCCATCTTCTGCAGTCAACAGGCTCTCCAAAAATAATCATTCCAGTTATTTTAAGGGTGGTTAAAACATACATCTTTCTCTAAGATTATTTTTTTAGTGCTGTGGAGTTGTGCCTACCTTACAATTTGCTTTCTTGGATCAATACAAACCCCTTGTGCCACAATTCCACACAATAAACAACACTATTTGGGCATATTGTCTTCAAACTATCTCTATGAATTCTAACTTTCTTAGCCCTTGAAAAGACAAGTAAGATCATTTAAAAGGAGAAATCTTTATGTACACAGTAACTCATTTTAATCACAAAAAAGAATAGGAGAAATACTGATCTAGGCAACACAATGTATTAAAAACTTCTGACACTATGCTTTTGGTTTGATCCTCTACTTTCCATAAGTACCTTATTTGGTGTTTGGTGTTTAGTGGCATTTGATTTTCTTTTCTTGTGTTTTTCTTTTTTTTTTTTTTTTTTTTTTTTTTTGTAAGCAAGCAATTTTTTAATCTGGGCTATTTTCCAGCTTATGGAATGTACTGGATTCTATGCAAATAGGACGGACACCTGAGAAGAGAAGACCAATATTTCATGGGGAGGGAAGAGACATTCAATACTGGAGACCCATGGTCACTCTTCATTTATATGATATCACTGTGAAAGGACCACTGCACTGTTTTGCAGCATTGCTTTAGAGAACTGGGATAATATAACACAATAACCTAATTCATGGTAATCACCTAGGAACCCTTCCTCTTTACAGCCTCACCAATAAAGAATCACTTTTCCTCTGGCCTACCACACGTGCCCAAATTGCGCAATGCTTTAGAAGTTTAGAGGTGGATTTCAGAGCAGAATAGAATTGCCTGTCCTCTAACGAGAATTCTAGAAGTAAGAGCCATAAAATCTGAGGGCTTGACTTCACATTTGGGAGTTCTCATCCAGTTTCTGCCCATATCTGAGGAAGTAAACTTGTTTCCGCAGATAGAGTCACTTGAGAGACTTTGATTGCTTTCATTTTATACAATATTTTTGTTGTGGTATTGAAACTGTTAGATATTTGCTTGGCTTCACATTCAGAGGTCTGACACTTTTTATTTTGTGGAAGTAAGGAAACTATAGGATGTCAGATGAAAAGGAAATTTCTAGAAGTTTGAGGTTTTGTCGAGTTGTCAGTTTCCCAAAGGAAGAAGTTCTGCTTTGGAGAGTTCAAGAGATGGGAATTATTTTGAATCAGCCTGTACAATTTCTAAAGAATATGTGCCTGATCTGTTCTGATTCAACCTTTTTCTTGCCTCTAATAAATACATAAATATAATGGAAATATATAAATATAGTTTTCATCAGAGCAACTGAGGTGACCTGGGTGAATTCATTCCTGTCTAGATAAATGGAAATTCCAAATCTTCAAATTTCAGGGATAAATTAGCAGTGGGACTAAAACAGCCATTTATCAAAAATCCTATTCACACAATAACCCACAAACAGTTACAAGTAGATCTATAATCAGCAAAATACTACATTTTAAAACAATGCTGACAGAGATCAAATGCAAGAGAAAAGGCTTCTCTTTCAAGGCTTGGTGAAGTTGTTTGTTTACACCCCAACATCCTCTAGAGAAGGTTTTGGGTTAAAGTTTAAAATGCTAAGTGTAGTCAAGCCTATCTCTGTGCAAGGACCTGGGTATGCTGCAGTTTTCTTGCTGGAGACAAAAAAAACCACAAACCCACAGTAATTTCACAGTACTTTTTTATTACTGGCAAGTAAGGGTAAACAACAAATTTAATCTATTATGGTAAATTCTGAAATGCCTGTATTATATTTATGTATGTGGTAAGAATCTCTTGGAGATAGGTATAGGGATTTAACTATTTTCTTTAGATAAAACCACAATTGAGACTACAATTGACACAATCTAGAGGAAATGCAAGTCAATCTTTCATAATGTCGCCACTCAAGCTAGCAAAGAAAATAATATCTCCATAAACAGTGGGGATAAACCTTATTTGTCTGGTATCATTCAGGCTGGAGTGGGACCAAAACAGATGTAAAAATTTGCCTATTTGAGGCTAGGCCAGAGTTTTGAAGGAGCAGGAAGAGCCTGCCAAGTTGGTGTATGCACAACACTGATGCACAGGCAAAAATCTGCAGTGGGAGGAAGGCAAAAGGGCAGCAAGGGATTCTGCAGCTTTTGCATTGATGATTTTTCTTTGCTCTGTCAGATAGATGAAGCTAGCATGAAGAATCTACAGAGGTGTAACCAAAATATATTTTTTAATTTGGATTCCAAAACACTTTGTGCCTTTGAGCATTCTATAAATAATGCTTTTTTTTGAAATGGTGCTTCAATGTCAGAAAAAAATAGGCAAATTTTTACTCTGCTGCACCAGAGGAAATATGAGATATGATGTAACTTTAATTCAAATACATTTACCTTATGGAAAAACATTTAGAATCATTCAAGATTAGATAAAACCAGATTTAAAATAATAGCAGCTGTTCCTGAGTAAATTTTTCCCTGGATATTTTCTCTGAGATAGCTGCAAAGATAAAGCAAGCCTATTTGACGGGATTTCAGTTCATCAGAAAACCAAAATAAACTTGTATTTGTGTCCTTTTTATGTCATTAGACTTTGCTGTATGAAGATCATTTTTACTGTCTTAGGGCCTGTTCTAAATTAGTCTTCAGCCACAAGTCTTTACCACAATCTTTGACTTCAATTTACACTTGAAATAAAAACAAAACAAACAAACATACAAAACAAGACAGAACCAAACAAACCTGAAAACCAAATAAACAAACAAAAAAAAACAGTAAAAAAAAACTACCAAAAAAAACCCCAAAAACAACCCCCCCCAAAAAAAAAAAAGACCAAAGAAAACCCCAACAACCCAGTTCCACAACCAGATTAATTTCTTCTGCTTTTGATCTAAATCATAACTGTTGGCCTTTCAGACATTGCAATGACCTTTAGGCAATTCCTTCCTCTGGGACTGTGGCTTCTTCTCTCCCTCATCCCCCCATATCTGCTCAGAACAGAAGGTCTGCTCCTCCTGTTGCCTCTTTTCCCACTGGCTGCACCAGGTGTGCTGGCTGTGGTATCCCTGATGAAGGCAGAAGGTTCAGTGCCCAGAGGGACATTGGAAGAGTAGGCTGAATACAAGAGGAAACAGGTATTATTTGTGTAATAAACAAGTGTTGTTTGTAGGAAGCAGACCTACACAGAGTCCCCAGGCAGGTGCAAAGGAAAGCTGCTTTATTGCAGAAAAACCAGGCTTTTTAAGCAGCCAGGCCTTTCTCAGGTAGATGGCTTTAAATCACAACAAACATAATCCAATCAACCACCATACACCACGATGTGAACAAAAAGTGGTTCTAGAACTTGGTTTTTTACCTCTAATTCAGCTGAGTCATTTTCCCATAGTCCTTTTCTACTTAGCCAAAGTAACAGGTCTGAGCCATGGCTTTCAAGGCCTTCCTTTTGTAGGGTTTTACCTATGTGCAACAGTTAGTTGCTTTAAAAGTATAATGATTTTTAAAGTTCTTAATATTTTTTCCTGTATCAATTTTACTTGTGGGTATTATTATTGTAAGCTGGGTAATAGTTTCACTGTTAGACTGTAAAAGCAGTCACTGGGCTAAAACAGAACTGTAATTTCACATTTATATACATATTTAAGTGTAATTGTTCTCTTTTGACCATAACAATATTTTGATTATTCAGAACATAGCAGGATCATCTGTTTCCTTAAGTCAGTTCTTCTGACACCAAGGATTCTGATGCATTTACTACTACAAATTCAATCTCACGGATTTTTTTACCAAAAACCTCCACAAATTTTTTTTGGTAAGAGTTAAGTTTGCTTATTCATTTAGTTTCTTCTGTTGTTATTATCAAATAAGAGGCTGAAGAATTGTAGCAAGAAGTCAAGGTCCAGAGCACAGATTGGTGTTAGATATTTGGCAATACAAACCAAATTATCACACAGGGGTTGGAACTAACAATCAGAAACTTCTGCTTCTGAATAACGAAAATTTTGAGATGCTGCCAGTGTATCCCAGAGACAAATGTAACCAGATCCATGACCATCCTGGAAAGACCCACTTATTCATCAATGCTAATAAAGTCATTTTCTTCTCTTCAGGAAAATTCAGCAATCCCAGCAGTGTTGATATGTGCATCTCTACGCCAGAGGGCAGATGACCAATCATGTCCTGGAAATCACGGCCTCAGCACACCTTACAGACAAACACCACAAACAAGGACATCCCCCCTGCCTTTTCCCTTTACCTATGCATGATGTTAAATATTTTGGCATGTGCCTTTGGGCTTTATCCCCTCCCAATTACGTGCCCATTCCCAGACAACTCTGGGGGCAGAGTGGGTAAAAGAGAAAGTCTTGGCACTGCTCAGCAGTAGCAGAAATCATAAAATAGTGGAGTGGTTTGGGTTGGAAGGGACCTCACAAATCATTAATTCCTTCAGAACATTCATCTTGTTCCTTTATCAACCTCCATGATCCCAGTTTGCTCAGAGCTCCATCCAACTGGCCTTGAACACTTCCAAGATGGGACATCCACAGCATCTCTGGATAACCCGTGCCAGAGCCTCACCACCCTCACAGTAAAGAATTTCTTCCTAATATCTGATCTAAACCTGCTCTCTCTCAGTTTGAAGCCATTCCCCCTTCTCCTGTCCCTCAAGGCTCCCCTGTAAAAAGTCCATCTCCACCTTTCTTGTGGGCTCCCTTCAGGTAATGGAGGGCCACATTTAGGTGCTCCCAAAGCCTAGAGTTTTGGCAAGTTAGTAAGACTGCTTTAGCCACAAATATGAACCCCCCTCAATACAATGATGTGAAAGAAGTTAATTCCAACCCAGACAGACCCAACACACAACATCAGGTTTCAAAAGAAAATAAATGGTGCATTGCTAACAACTCCCCATGCCAATCCTGGATGCATAAAAGCCTGAGAAAGTCAATTGATTTCCTCATTCAGGACATTGGTCTTTCACACCAAGTAATAATGTTCTGGCACCATGTAAATCCATGGTAGTATCAAATGCAGACTTTAAAGTTTTCACTGCTTTTCTGTGATAAGGCAAATGTTTAAGCTACTCACATACACTGTAAGAATTATAATGAGGAAACCTGCTTGGAAAAGCTTATATCCTCCTCAAAGTCTTTAATGAGGATAGTGGCTTTATAGTGATCATGGCTTCTGGTAATGCAATTTCTCTAAATGCTTGAAAGTATCTTGCATGCTAAGCTTATTAACTTTTATATAAGTTTTATTTTGATGTTTAGTTTTATTGCAATTTCACCAATGGACTGTACAGCATTTAAGTATGCTGAAGCCTGATGTTCTGTCCTTTACAACTTCGAAAAAATTGATTTTGTGTCCCCTGAAACATTCAAAGTACTAGATAAGAAATTACATAATGTGTACATCAAGAAATATGGACAGATTTCAGAAATGGTCTTCAAACAAACCCAAGCCTGCCTGAGAATTTAATATTGCAATTACATTTATTTAGCTACAAAGAACTCAACAGAACTTTTGTTGCTGTTTTGGAGGGGTTTGGGGCTGTTTTGAAGTTATGCTTTCTCACACACATAACAATTTTCACTGAAGTAGAAAGCAGTCCTAAGTGACTTGGGAGATGGACAGACTTCCTTTGCCTTCCAGCTGTGTAAAATGGTCTAGCACTAAACTGTGGAAGCAGTGTGTGCTTATCTGAAGAATTCCCTGTGTCTCATCCCTAGATACCTCATCAGCACTCACTCCATTGCTCGTGCCCCGTAGACAGAGGAGAATAACCACAAGCCTTTTCAACTAATTTTTTTTTTAATCCAAAGGCAATAGGTTTTATTATAATAAAATTTTTAAAGCTCCTAAAATCACCACAAAATACAGATTTCTATAAACCTAATTGCTCAGAAACACTGATCATCTCAAATAAAATTGCAACATCTTTTCCTCAGTCACCAGCCTCAGTTGCTTAAAGACATACCATCAAAATGTTTCCAAGTGTATTATATACTAGATAACAATATAAGTACTGCCCTTAAGAATAGTAAGGAGAAAATGGATTCAAAAGTTCTGAGAGATATATTGGTCTTTGTCCACTGTAGAAGGTCTCCAAATTAGAGCACAAAAACTTAAAAAATAATATAGGATTTTATTGAAACCTAGAGAAAAGATGATAAAAACAGAAGTGGTACTTCTGGATATTTGAAAATGTCTGACAATAGATGCAATTGTGTTGTGTATAAATCATATTGTGATGAAGTTGTAATTAGAAAATTCTACAGTTAAAAAAGGGAAAAAATTAATCATAAATCAGTAGAAAGCTATATGTACTAACTGCAGGAATCTCTGCTTATTTAATACTATTTATTAAAATAAAACAAATTTTTAAAAAAAAGAAAAAATAAAGAATTTTAAAAATGAAAAGAAAGACAAGAAAGGAAGCCTTATTTTCATGAATCAAAACTGTAATCAGTGGACAAGACAACTATGAAAAAAGCTTCAGGATATTCCATGCCACAATAAAAGGAAGAGCATCCTGGCAGGGATTCTGCATCTCAGAAATGCCTAATCAAACACAGAGGTTTCTGTGCTGGTAGTAGTCGACTGTGTAATTGAATACACATTTAAGGGAGAAACCAATTACCCTTTATGATCCCTCTTCCTGCTCTCCCCATGAAGTTTAAAGCTGAACACGTTGATCCAGTTGCTGGAAAGGCTTCCAGCACAAGCTCTTGCTGTCAGTTCATGGCTGAACAAGAGGTTGTAGGGCATTCATTTCCCACTCTCCTGAAACCTGGAGAACTCAAGGATGCCTGTAACAAATGAACAAATCCATAACAATAGGAATTTTACTCTACATATCAAATGCAAAACCAGGATTCTCATCACTACTTCAGAATATGCATATGGAAAGGTAAATATAGATGTTGAGTTGGATTTTGAGATATCAGAAGCTGATCCTTAAGAATTTTATTGTGTGTGGTATTCCATGCAATTATTGTATTGTGGATAATGCAAATGTCTTTATCATCACTTTTCAAAAGGTTTTATATTTATGGAAACATATTTGTGTATTTCAGCAAAATTACTTGTGGCTAGTAATTTTTTAAAAATTTGAAGAAGAGATAGCCAACATCAGGAGCTTTATCAAGGGGCCAGTGGCAATAGTGGGATGAGGCAGGTTCAGGAGTGTGCAGCTTGGTTGGACTCATGACAGTAATGTGAACAGATTATATGGAAGAGGGGACTGATTGCTCTGAACCAATTTTGATAATGTAACAATGTCCTAACTAAAAGATATTAATACAAGCAAATAACTTTATATGCATCTATCTTCTCACAGATCAATATTTTTTCCCCAGTCAAATGCTCCAGGATCCTGCAACATGAGTGTGGTTGTTATTAGACTATTTGAATAAATTGTTTGTTGCCAGGTAACTGCAGCTTGGAGGCCATTCAGTGAGAACTGGCATTGGGAAACAGGACCACCAAAAGTGCAGGCACAAAAGATAACTGATGTTTTGAAAGTCTAAGTACAGAACGACACCACTGTTCCCAAGGTTGTAAACACCAATCAGTAAAAGTTTATTCATCATTAAAGCTCACTACTAATCACTGTGGGAATGTAACCTTGACAGCTTAGTAGAATAATATTTAGACTACTAATTTTATGTGCATAGAAATGTGTGATAGACAGTATGGGTGAAGATACCTGTGTGTTATAGACAAGACCTTGATGAAAACAAGGAGCTGCTGCTGAAATAGGAATGTGGCCACTGTTCAGATCTCCAGATATCCTGAACTGTATGCACATGTACTTGCATTCTATTGTTTCTAAAAAGAAATTTTCATTTCTTTTCTTTGAGCCAGTGGTCATTGCATTTGTCCTGGCACCCCACCCTTGAAGCCTGATTATAATCTAGATGCAAGATATTAATAGAAACATATATGAATAGATATTTAAACCATCATAATATAAATTATAATGTCACATTATACAATTTTATATAATGTCTGTGTGTATGTGTGTGTGTGTGTGTGTAAAATGGTTTCACTTTTATACATACATCTATGCATGTATAGATGCCACAGTTTTCCAGGCTAGGGTAGAGGAAAAGAAGGAAGGAGAATACCAGGACAGTAATTATCGACTACATCCCATTGGGCACACAAGGTTTCAGTGAAATTCTTTATCGTCTTTTTTGTCATTCTTTCTCTTTTTCCCCAAATCAGTTTTTTAACTCTTTCCAGCTTGAAATTTCTCTCAGTTCTTTCCAAGAGCTGTAAGAAGGAGGTACTGTCTGTTATATCAGTGTGAATGACCTCGAAAACGTTCAAGCTTCGGCTGTAGCTGATTCTGTATTTTCAATTTTCCACAGCTGACTCGGGGACAGAATAACTTATTCCTCACCCCAAAAAAGTCTGGTTTTGCTGCACCATCCTCACAGGTGTGGTTCAGCACTTTTTCCCTACAGAGCTCAGACTCTCCTCTCAGGGTAGGGTGTCCATGGGGCCATTTGGAGAGGAGGATGCACAGCCTGTAGACACTAAGTTAGGGGTGAGACTGTAGGCAGCTGGTTCTGGTGGCATTTGGAGCACTGAGGAATCAGAAAGATTTTTGTCTCAAGATGAAACTCACCAGTTGAACAATGGGAGGGAAAAGGCCTAGATGGAGCAGCAGAAAGAGTGATAGTCAGAAATGTTTGGCACAGGGAGTCTCACAGAGATTTAGATGAAAGATGGGCCATCCAGGCAGTACCAGCAACCAGGAAAGGTGACATTCCCAAAGTAGCACAGAAAGGAAGTAGTAGACAAGGACCATAAAACATCTGGCCTGCTATTTTGCAGTACTTAATCTGAATTTTGTAACTGTGGAAGGACATTGTTACAAAAGCTGTGTTAAGAAGAATATACTTGTGGAAGTGATCTATCTATACCCCTGATGCACCACTTGGCCCTTTGAACATTAGCAAGAAGAAACTCACAAAGAAATCCAGATGCAGCTGCTCTGTATATCCCATGATCAGAAAAAAACTATTCAAAGGAAATAACCCAAATGTTAACAATAGGGTGTAAGTCTTGCTCAGCAAGTTCCTAGAGCCAATTAGCAAGATTTCCATTATATTTGGATGTAGTTTAATTAAATTATGCAAAAAGAACAATGAGCTGTCTCCAAGAATTAATAGATCACTTTTACTCATTCTTTGGAAGTGCAGCCGGTGTTATCCTCACACGCACATGTAGCTATTGCAATGCCACTCTCTGAATATTACCTTTTCATACACAGCTCATAAATCACAGGAAACTACTGATAACTCCTCCTACAGTACCTACTGCTGTGCACTGGAAGTTAATTAAGAAAGTCCATTCAGAATGTTTAATTGTTTAAATATAAATTACATTTCGTCCACTATAACCATTGTAAGTCTTCTACTCCATCTGTTCTTTCCTCTTAGTTTTTGCTCCAAATTAGAAATCTGCTGACACACGGCTTTTCACAAAGCATCTGCCTTTAACCTTCTACTGAAACGGTCCTCAAATATTTGCTGAGCTAACTGCAGCTTGACAAAGCACAGATACATCAGAATCAGAAGCTTTTACTCTATTTTGTGCACTAGAATGATGCACAGAATATAATTTGTCGGTTTGAGAAGTACTTTTTTTCTAACTTCAGTAAATCATCATTCCCAGAGCATCAATTCCTCCATTATAGACTGACTCTAATGTATTCCTTTCTCTTCCCTGTTTGCTGTAATAGAAGTATTAGTAGAAACTAGTTTTTGCTGCTCTCATACAATTGCAGTCTGTCCTGGCCTTTCCCAGACCTCTTAGTGCTGCTACATTCAGAAAACAGCATGACTTGCTATTTGAATGTCAAATTTAATTTAATTCAGCATTTCTCTTTATGAAGGAGTGAATAAAATGTCTTGCAATCAAATTCGAGAAAATTATTCAATACAATAGCAGAAAAATTTAGAGATTATTTAAAAATTTTAATTGTATTTTGGCATTCACCACTAAAGCTGCGTTGTGTAGAAGTCTAATTTAATTGTCGTTTGAGTTTGGAGGGGAAAGAAAAACAGAAAGTATCTCCAAGTGAGGATGGGTGACTACAGTAAAGTGTTTTCTTGATATGTTTAAAGACAAAACCCATATTTTTTTGCTTTATGTTTCCCACTTTATTTGGGAAACCTAAAACAAAAAAACCCTGGTGTTAATGTTCTGGGGTTTTCTTTTAACTAAGGATTTTAATCATTAAATTTTTAAATGTCAAAAATTAGTTCCAAAATTTCTGATACCAGAAATGAAGCAAGAAAAGAACTATTTACAGAAATTCATCAATAAAAATTTAAAGAAAAAAATCAAGAAATATTTTTTCAAAAATCTTGTGGGATCCAGGACCTTCATGATAGCTCCTAGCTCTTAATAATTATGTGTATTTGTTCTGAACTCTAGAATTGTAAAATGTTCATTCAAAATTGTGGGTGAGGGGGAAATAATGAATTTTTTTAAATGTCTTCCTTCTAGAATTTGTACATCAAATTAATCTTTGAATTTTCTTTGGTTCAGAATGCCAGGCAATATGAAAATTCAGTCTATGGCTCTATATTTCACATTACAGTCATTTTTATGTTTCAAGCCTTTTTGCTAGACATTTATTTATTGGTACACAAGATGTGTTTTCTGTTGGAATTTTCAAAAGCACTCAGCACTGGCTTTTATCAGTTCTGAAAGGTCACTTCCATAAGTACATGAAGCTGAATTTCATAACAACCTGTGGCTTTTTCCCATTCCCTGTTCTCTTCAATGCCAATGTCAAGTTCCACATAGTATAGGTAATTATTTTGTTAAAACAAACAAATTATATTAAAAAGGTTAAAACAAGTTTTCTGTTGGAATTTTTTTGTTGTTTTTGTTTTGTTGGTTTTTTTTTAAGTGTCAAAAAACTAAGACAAACAAATTCTGATATTCCAAAAGTTGAAATAACAACCTGTGGCTTTTTCCCATTCCCTGTTCTCTTCAATGCCAATGTCAAGTTCCACATAGTATAGGCAATTATTTTGTTAAAACAAACAAATTATATTAAAAAGGTTAAAACACTGATGTTTTTGTTGTTGTTGTCCCTTGGGATTTTTCTGTTTGGGTTTTTTGTGTGTGTAATTTGTTTTGTTGTTTTTTGTTTTGTTGGTTTTTTTTTAAAGTGTCTGCTTTATTGTGGCAGCAAAGTTTCTAATAAAATACCAGACATTGATCAACATGAAAAATTCACCATGAGCAGGTGTTTATTTCAAGCTGTGACTTGTCATTATTCTGATGCAACAAGTTCCTGAACCACACGACAGAGAATACCTTGTCAAAAAGTATCTGTCCAAGTCCCATGGGCAGAACAGTGTTAGACTAAGCTACAGCCAGTTTCAAATTATTAAGTGTTTATCTGTAAACAATTCATTCCCCTCTATACTGTCAGGAAGTGCTTTGCAGAACCTAATGGCATGGGCTGCTTTAAAGAGTTTCCCTATTGGTCTTATTTGAAATATTCACCATCAACCTTATTGAAACAGATTTCTGTATAAATTGGGACTATTAGTTTCTGTTTTTTTTTTTTTTTTTTGAACAGAGAGATCATTTAAATTAATAATAACAGAAAGTAGAAACCCAGCCTCTCCATCTCTCATTCAGTTTCTGTTGAAGAGAGTAATTTACACGACAGCTCAGTGGTCTCACAGTAAATTAGGGGGAAAAAAGAAGCTGAAGATGTGCATAAAACCTATGTATACATAAGGCAGAGAAATCTAGAACCGCTAGAACTGGACAGAGATGGAGGACATTGCTGTCAGTCTACTTCCTAACCATACCAAATTATTTTAATGAGTTTTTATTGAATTTCACAACATATATTTTAAAGAAAAAAGGACAAAAACAAAGCTCCATTAAAAAAAAAAAATAGAAGCCACTCCATGGCAGCACTGCTGCTGAAGCTGAGCCATGGAATGACCCCCAGCATCAGAGAGCTGCTCTGATTTCAGTGACCTGTTCCAGTTCTGGCAAGAGAGACTGTTCCACAGTCCAGCTGCTGAATGCACTAATGAACCAAGAGGCAAGGAGAGTTGAGCATTATGCTCAGAATCACTAGTGGAAACTTTGTGCCTGTCTGCAGGGCTTATAAAGTGGATTTTTAGATACAGAGAGTGCTTTATTAAAGCTCTAAGGTTACAAGACAGAGTTATCTTGTTACTCTTTCCAAAATGACCTTCCAGACATCTAGAATGTGATTTTCATCAGTCTTTCTTGGGCTCACCTTAACCTTTCCAAAAAGCACCTTTTCTGCTGCCTGGTAATTGGAATTAACAACATATCCACCTGCACAAAACTGAAGCATGGCCTAAAGACATTATAAATTTAATAATGGTCTTCTTTGAAATCACCCCATCCCCTCTACTTGAAAGGACCCCAGAAGTCATCTCTCTTTCAGTTCCCCCCTCTGCCTCCATAGACACACACATTCCTGTCTCTGTATAGGAAGAGTCAGTAAACAGAAGTTTATTCTAAATGCAGAATTAGAGGTTGAGTCTGGCAGAGATGGATGAGTGGAGTTGCTGTGTAATATGAACATGGAAAAGGGATTTTTGGCTGGCATCTGCCTGAATAACCTGACTAAACAGCTGCTGTGGGATAGCAATGGTTTCTAAATTTTGAATGGAGTTTGGACTAGGGTTAAGATTTTTGGGGTTGTTTTCTATTTTTTGCTTGGTTGGCTGAGTTTTTTTGTGAGTTTTGTGTGTTTTTTTTTTCTGTTTGTTTTCTTGAGGTTTTTTTTTGTTTTGTATTTGGTTTGTGGATTTTTTTCTGGTTGGTTGGTTGGTTGGTTGGTTGGTTGGTTGGTTGGTTGGTTGGTTGGTTGTTTTATCAGGAGTTAACAAACTAGGTTTAAACCTGATGCTTCCGAGCTCACAGGTTTTAAGAGTTTGACATTTGAGCCTGACCAAGCTGTTGAGTATTTCAGGATCAAGTCCAGCACTAGAAGTTGGAATTTGTGGTGTTTCCAAGGTAAGAGTTACCTTGGGAGCTTCCCAGGCTGTCTGTACAGGTTGGTGTTTGGAAAGCTCTGTCACTGTTGGTGTATGTTGTGTGTTGGCCAAGGCTAAGGAGATGGACAGCATAAAGCAGCTTTAAAGCATTCAAGAAATACCCAGTTTAGAGTCTTTGGACAGATTAAACTAGAGGTAATATTCCCAAGGAGACATAATTTTGAAAGCATTCTGAAGGGCTTTGGTTGAAAACTCCATTTTGAAAACAATCTGGTGCAAGTTGGATTAGAGACCAGAGTTCCAGCATTGTCCTCTTCATTTTATTATGCAATGAGACCATCTAAATTTTTCTACAAGGTGCCTGTAAATCTTTGCTCAATGTAGAAAACAAAACAAAAAATAAAGCATAAAAACTTATCTGTGGATGCACTTGATCCTGCACAAAAATGCACGTTCAAGATTTTGTATAAATAAAAATCCATAATCCACAGAAATCCTGAGAACCTGCAGTCTTTTGAAGTATTTGATTTACTATCCCAATCTGGGTAACTGATTGACAATAAGGATGCAGGAAAATAAATTACAAGATGAGAGGAAAGCACACCAGTAGAAACAAGGGAAGTGCTGATTTGGGAGCTGATTAATAGGAATTTTCCCAGTATCTCCCTCTGCAATTCAAAGAGCAATGTTGCATTACACCCTGAGAGCCTCTTTGGCTGCTCAGCATGAGAGTCTAATAGCAAAACAGGAGTTAGTTTACAAAGGACAAGCTGGAGAACCAATCAGACTTGGCACAATTCCTCCAGCATTTAGCATTTCAAAACACAAAAAAGGCTTTGGAGATCGGGCAATCCACTCTAGGCTATCTGATGCTATGGAGACAATGATGCCCTTTACACCTCAATAATTCCCAAAGTGAAATTTCTTAGGACTTCACCTCGTATCGTTAGACAACTGAGTGCAATTCATACTTTCTGAATTAAGATTATTGAGTTTTTTCACTAGAAATACATGAATTATGAAACAGCAATAAGGACAGTGTCTGCTTCTTGTTATTGTACAGAACCAGGTTCATCAGGATGTACAGCTGATGAATAAAATAACTTGTTGTTTGGGTTTCAGAAAGGTAGATATATTTTTAAGATACAGATTTTAAATAAATAACTTCCACAAGGAAGCTCTGGAAAAGTTACATCAAATGTGAAATTAAACAAGGTTCAGTAATATTTTAAAATAGCAGTGGACTTCCCTAGGAGTAGCCTCTGATTTGACTTAATGTTCATCAACTGATTTTGGGGGAAAAAAGCTTTGGATTAAAAATGTTTTGGCTGTAGCTAGATCATAGTATAAATATTTTCATCCAGATAGCTGTATTGAACTTCTCTTTTTGTCTGTTATAATAAAGGAACATTTTTCTTCTTTCCTTATTTTCAGTAGTTGAAAATATTGCACTGTGGTTTGAGCGACATCACTTTAATGGACTGTGCTAGATAACCCCTCTGTACCACAAGGACTCGTTCTATTAGAACACTTTTGGGACAAGACCAGAAAAAACAGATTAAATTTAATTAAAAGGAAAAAACTCTCCAGTTTCACTTTGGAAATGTTACTATTGTTAAGTAATACTCTGGACTTTACAAAATTTCTGTGACAGAAAAAAATCCTTCACTTCCAATATTACTGATGATGAAGTGCAGGTTTATGTCGGGGAAAAAGAAAATATTTTCTTCAACTGTTTTCATTATAGGTTTTAGCTTCATAAATAAAATTTCTTGATCAAAACTGATCCAAAAAGCAGTATTTTCTCAGCTTATTTTTGCTACCATAAATGAAAATAAATTACATTTTTGCAATGTTTAATAATTTGATACTGAAATCTAAGAAACAAAATAACATAGACATGAAATATCACCTCTACAATCAATCTATAGCTATCTGCTATGCACAGATTTAGACTGATAGAAATTGTTGAACTTAAGGGACAGAGATGTATTTCTTGTCTTGCATAGAAATTCCAGCCTGCTGGACTCCGACAGCAGTAGGGCCAGGTGAATATTCAGTACAGCAGTGTAAATTATGCAACACGACTTCAGCACCTTAAAACCCCTGGTGTTTTAGACACAGTGGAATAGAACTGCAGTGGGTAGATGTCAGAAAACTAATAGGCCACAGTATTAAGATATTAGGCTGCTTAATAAGGGTTGTCTTTCTCAATCCTCCTTTTCCTATTAGAAACAGCTATTGCCGGAATGGGATTCACTTTCAGATGTTCCTGGTTGTGTTCAGCATTATGTTCCCTGTTAACTCACACTGATCTGATGTGAACTGATGTTCTCTGCGGGAGTTCTCAGCTTTTCCAAACCACAGCTCTGGGGTATTTTCCTGTCTTTTTAATGCTGCAATTTTGCTTTATTTTAAAATGGATGCTACATGTACTGATCTTGGATGGGGAGTCAAGCACTGCTTTATTCTAAAAACATTTTGCCTACATCAATCCCCTGATTTCTTTTGCAATTTAAGATTTGGCTGTGTGCTCAGAATGTTTTGCTAAGTAGATATGGAATAAAAGAGACAATAATGAGGTTTCATTTGAACTGGAAACAGTGCAATACATTTTACTTTAGAGAATTCCCACTGCACAAAGCTGGGTGCTTTCTTAACACGCACAATAAATTGCACATAAGGAATGTGGCCTGAGATGCCTCCTTTCCTCTTCTTTCCCCTTTGAGGGGTGGAAGGGCAAAACCACAATGCATGTACTTTTCAGATTTAGAAAGTAATAGAGTTCCACATCTGCAGCTGACAAATGAAGTGCTATTCATCCTTGGCAGTAACTTGTGGCTTGAACAACCTGTCCTGTTCACTTCTGCAGAGGCTCTGGGTGGAAGTGAAGTGCTCTAGTGTATGTTCTTGTGTGAACCAGTGTCAAATAACTCTGAAAAATAATCTTAATGGCCTAGGATGTCATTCCTTATTTGGACAGTCTTGCCTGCCTAAAAGCCCTGATATCATGGAAATGAATTTATTTTTATTCTTTTCAGTTTTGAGCAGCTCTTAACGTGTGTTGTGTCTCTGCGAGTATCCATAGTGGAGGACAAAGGGGTTGGATTTCATGTCCTTTGTCTTGGAGCTGCACTAATCATTGCCCATCCCATTTTAACACAGGACTTAAAACCAGCTGAAGAGGCAGTGTGCCCAAGAAGATACCTGCACTGAAAGATCTGGGGCTGTGGGGCAAGAATAGAAGTTGCCTTCTCCATAATAAAACCATGAATATCTACAGACACAAGTGAAAGAGGTTAGTGTGAAGTTTCTTGTGGTCCAGACACGTAGAAAGCACTGATTTTGTTGGGAGCTTTATGCATGAAAGATCCGAATCCGGGAAATGACAAGCACTTATAACTCAATGTGAAGCCAATAAGTCTTGTGAGTGCTCAGTTGGCATTTCAGCTATTCATTTCAGCTGCTCAGCAGTGTAAGGTGAACACATGATCCTGAAAGTCTGTACACTAATGTGACTTTATTGATTGAAAGCAACTTCTCTGAGTGAGACAAATAGGATTTGTCTTTTAGTTCTTAATTTCACGCTGTAGACAGCATAATATTCTGCAAAACTAATCTTTGTAACATGTCTGTCTTTCTGATCCTCTTATCCCGCCATTTCTGGTTTTCAGTCAACAAAAGAAACATCAAAACTACTCTTTTCTGTGCTTTTTTGATGCTTAGATTGTTCATTATTTCCACTGAAGTTACCCAAAAGACAGGCATTTTCTTTCAAGTGGAGCTTGACCATCACAGTTTTCCTGAACAGGCTTATTTCACTGACTCTTAAAAACAGTTCCCATTTTAAAAGGAGAAATGCTGTCTCTGTGCAAGGAAACCCCAAGAAATGTTATCCTTCTCAGTGGTAAAATGCAATCCAAGAGTCTTTTCAGTAACATAAATCTCCTTTGCACATCAAGTGCAATACCACTGAAGCACTCTGGAACCTAATCATTGTGTGATGCCAGATCTTTGTTACTTCTGAGGATGTGTAGAAAGATGCTTTTTTATGGTACTTTCAACCTAAAAGTAATATTAAAAAAAAAATCTTCTAATGAGTTAAATTAATGTTATCATTTTTAAGTACAGAACAGATTATATTTTCCAAATTCACCAGGGCAATTAAGATGACATTAATTTTTTCCAAGTGCTACAATATAAGTGGCAGTTTCTCATACATACCGAGTGGATTTAATTGACACATATTTCTACGGAAATTGCTGAAACTGTCAATTGCTATGCTTTATACATATGTGACAGTGATTAGAAAATTAACATCATTATGTTATTTCTACTGATGGCCTATCTCAAAAAAGGATATATATGAACCTTTTTTACATTCATGGGACTTTTCTAAAGTTATAAAAATTAATGAAATAACATTCATATTTGTCAAATGTTCTAGTCCTTTTTATTATCCTTAGATATGGCCAAGACAGTTTGGAATTTAAATGCAGGTCTAAAAAAGTATTATTCACCTCCAAAGGGTACTGCAATGAAGAAACAGCTAATATTATATCCACTCCATGCAAAATCACAGCACCAAGATCTCTCCCCAGTTGTAATTTGCCTTCACAACTCTGCTCCCCCCCCCCAAAAAAAAAACAAAACAAAAAAGCCCAACCAAATAAACAAAAATGAAAGCAAATTTAAAAATCCCCACAAAGCAATGAGCTAAAGTACATAACACTAATTCAGAAAGTTGTCTATGGACCCAGATCAGCTTCCACAGTCTTTCATGAGTTTTGAAGTAAAATCATGTGACAAGTGGTTTTCACCATTAAGATTTGGGAGAAACAAGTGAATTTATACTCTCTAAATGGAGTGTACATTCAACATTTTGTACAACCAACATTTTGTGTGTGCATTTTGAAGATATTAATATTACTTGAGTTTTCCTTTCCGTACACTAACAGCAGGAGAATGCCAAAGTGGATTAGGATGCTTAAACATGTGTTGGATTAGATAAGTAAATGTGTGGAAGTGAAACACGTCTCTCTGACCTGTGTGTTGTGGGTAGAATTTGTCAAAACCCTCCCCAAAAACTTGAAAATGCCTAATGTCACAGGCAATAAACTATTAAGCAGATTAACTTGTACAAATCCTGCTTAGTTATTCAACTGGGACATGGGCTTTTCAAACTCTCAGTGTACAGGTTGCACCCCTCCTGCTTTGCATATGTAACAGAGCTTTCCATGCTTATGTTCACTTTACCATCACTGAGACAGCAGCTTTCCAAAGGGTTAGTGAGGATAGGTGGAAAAACACCTTGTAAGTTTTTAAGTACCCTGACAAATATATATTTGGAATCCAGTCTCTGAAGCTACATCTTCACTAATGAAATGTTTTGTTCTTTGCAGTGCTGAGTCAGACAAAGCTCAAAGTCCTGTCTCTATACAGCTAAACTCCCCTAATTTCTGAAACAGGATGTTCACTTGAGGATGTCCAGTGACAAAACCTCCTTTGCTGGTGCATTGGTTCCTGGAAACTACCTACAAGTTGTTTCAGAGGCTGCTGGATGACAAGGGTTAAAACTACAATGGGAAAATTTTTATACATTAACAACACATATTTTATTGACAAATGTGGTCACTATTTACAAGAACATCCAGTATCCTGTTTTCCAGGCTAAAATAAAATAGTTGAAAACATTCAGCATAAGAGAGAAATGGTGTATTTGCATCACCAGCTCCAATTTTTTCCATCTACCCAATTCAGCTGACAGACCAGGTCTCTGTTCAGAGCACTGCTAGCTGAAAACTCTGTTTTTGAAACACACTACTAACCTTGGGAAACCTTAGTCCCATTATGTTGCAAATTCATCCATGTTATCAATCTGATTCTACAACCTTTTCACCACATTAATTACTATTTATTTATACAAACAACCTGGTTAATTCTTCCTGACACTGCATTTTGTTAGCCTCATTCTGTTTTGGAGACGGTGGTGTCTCTTTGAAATTACTCAGACAATAATTATTCTGTGCTTGGCAAAGCCATAATCATGTCTTCCTTTCCTGTGAAGGAAAATTTCCTTCCCACTGAAATGGAAAATACCCAAGTCTCACAGCATTTTTCTTATGTTTTAAATTAATCACATTTCCACTAACTTGTAAAAAGCTGTGAAAAAAAATGTAACTGGAATTACAGCATGGGGTTTATTGCTGAATCATTTGAAATCCAGCATAACCAATCATTCTGAATCAGTAAGTAGCAGAGTGCTGCTATACAACAAGTTTCTGATGTTTTTAGAGACATGCCAGGACATCAGCCCATGTGAAGCTGGCACAGGATTACTTTCCCAATACAAAAGAAGTAAGAAGATATTTCTGCAAAGCTATTCTAGTAACTCATCAGGAAAAAAAGGGTTGTAAGTGATCTCAAGATTGAGGTCTGTGGCAGAGATTAAATGTCACATACTGAGATGTTATTGACTCATTTTCTGCCAACTCTGCTTAAAGAAATGGCTTTTGAGGCAAGACTGAATGGACAGTTGCTCACAAGTTTCTCAGTCTCTTAGGATTCCAACCATGGCATTTATATTTCATAAAACCTACTTACATAAAGTAATAGCCACAGGCAAGTTTTCTTTGTGAGCAAAATATGATTTCTATTGTTACATTCTTGCTGGAAATGACCTCTTCTTGGGAGGAATTACCAAACCCAGAGGTATGTTTTCTTTGCTTTCTGCTAGTTTTCTTTTTTTTTTCCCTACAAAGATGTTTATCCTTGTGCCTTTACAGCTTTAAGGGAGGGTTACTGTACAAGGCTTTCCTTAGCTCTTACTGATAACAGTGTCAACATTAAAATGTTTCTTGTGCTGTACAAATGTGTCTGAGCCTGTGTAGCTTTCAGCCTTCTGGTTATGTGCCACCTGCTGAGCATCTGAGGTCTACAACTTCTGAGATGCATTTATGGATCAACTGGCACTCAGACCCTGACCTTGGAAGTAGTGAGAGATTAAATTCCAGTCAGGAATTTAAATGTTGAAGCACACTGGTATGGCATTCACATTCTCTGAAAAAATTCCTTCGCCCAGGGTTTTTCTCCTGGGAAGCTGAGAGGTCTCAGAGAAAAGAGAAACAATTCTTATTTCCTTTGCTTCTCCTGTGTTGTGCTCATCTGGAATGTGGAGATGGTTTACCTGCAGGTGATTGTTTCATTAGATTCTGGTGTGAGTCGTTTTGACTCTTTGGCCAGTTAGGGCCAAGCTGTGTCAAGACTCTGGAAAAAGTCATGGGTTTTCATTATTATCTTTTTAACATTCAGTAAGTATCCTTTCTGTATTCTTTAGTATAGTATAGTATTCTTTAATATAATATAGTATAATAAAGTAATAAATTAGCCTTCTGAGAACATGGAGTCAGATGCATCATTCCTGCCTTCATCAGGGCATGCCTGAAAAAACAATACACTGGTGTTAAGGATGTCCTTACAAAAAACATCCTTACAGATAACAGAATTGGGGTATATTTATTGTGAACATTGAACATCCTCAATTTACAAGTAAGCAGAATTTGAATGCTCTTTTGAGGAGGCTCTGGCACAGTGGGAGATTGGGGATAACCAGCTTATTTCTCTCTGGCTATCTAGCTAGCATAGGACAAGCTGTCTTTGACATAGAAAAAAAGCATTTTCATAGACTGTGGACAAAGGTAACTTCTCTAGCTGGTAAGACAAGACACTTTCACTATAAATCTGGTTGAAGATCACTTCTAAGAGAAGGTCCTTTCTACTTGCAATGGAGTAGATCTAGGCACAGGAGTGAATCCTATTCATGTTATGAATAGTTTCCTAAAACAGTGTAATGCTTTTGCATTTCTTATGTTAATATATAATTAACATGAATGAGCTTAATAAATTGCAGGAAATAATAAATAAAGCACAGCATTGAACAATATATTTTTAGCTTTAACCTGTCACAATAATGAAACACTGCTTAGCATTGCATGAGGAAGGGTAGTCTTGCTACTGATGCACACAGATCAGAGTATGTGTGGACATAAAAGTAATTTTGATACAATATTTAAATGCCTTAACTCCACTGTAATAGAGTATTTTCCATCCAAAAATTATAGAAACATAAGGACAATAGAGTGGTTTGGGTTGGAAGGGACCTTAAAGATCATCTTGTTTCAACCCTCTGACATGGACAAGGGCAATTCCCACTAGACAGGTTGCTCAGAGCCCCTCCAGCCTGGTCTTGAACATTTCCAGGGATGGGGCAGCCTCAGCTTCTCTGAGCAACCTGTGCCAGGGCCTCACCACCCTCACAGGGAAAAACGTAAACTTACTCTCAGTTGGAAGCCCTTTCCCCTTGTAAAGAGTCTCTCTCCATCTTTCCTGTGGGCTCCCTTCAGGTTCTGGAAGGTCACAAGCAGGTCACCCAGAACCTGCTCTTTTCCAGGCTGAACAGTCCCAGTTCTCTGAGCCTTTCCTCCCAGCAGAGCTGCTCCATCCCCTGATCCCCTCGGTGCCTCCTCTGGCCTGGCTCCAGCAAGTCCCTGTCCTTGCTGTGCTGGGAGCCCAGAGCTGGATGCAGCCCTGCAGGGGGGGTCTCAGCAGAGGGGGCAGAGGGGCAGAATCCCCTCCCTGCCCTGCTGCCCACAGGGCTCTGGATGAGCCCAGCACACGGGGGGCTCTGGGTTTTGAATGCACCACACAGCTCAGTCCTAAAACTCCCAAGGAGGATTATTTGCTTGGACCAGCATCTCACAATCTAAGTCTCCAGGCTCTGTTTTGTCTCAGAAAAAGAGCAGACTTGCATTTCTTTAATATATAGATGGGGCATATGAGGCTTTCCTTTGCAAAACTCTACCTTAGACATAACCATTGATATTCACTAATTCCATGACACACATGAGATTTAAGGACAATATTTGCAATAATGTATGTGGAAAAGCCAAGTATTGAGGAAGCCAGGTTTTGAAGTCAATCTTTAAGTGCTCAGAACCTACTAAGGTAGCAGTCTAATTTTAGCCAAACTGAAAGGATTTGGCAATCTGCATTTGTTAAAGCCTAGAAGTAATTTGTAGATAAAGGAATTAATTGCAGCTCAAACCACTTATTTAATTTCATAAGCCCATGCTGTTTAACTGTCATAACTTCTGGCTCAGCAGGAGAAAGGTCTCATCTAGATGCAGACATAGAAAATGCAGAAATTTTTACTGTAAACTGAATTAGATACATGGTTATAAAAATTTTTTTCCATCTTTTTTTTTCAACCACAAAAGTTAAGCCTGGCTGACTCTGTGGAAACCATGTAAATAGAAAAAATTAAAATCTTCTCATTCTAATAATTGCCTAAGTCTTTTTTTCTTCATGAGAAAACCCACTGAATTATATTTCTCATTAAAGTAAAAACAAACAAACACAAAAAATCAAGAAGTATATAATTTGTGGAGCCCAAGTTTGCACAGAATTCTTCAGGAGGCTGCACCAATGCTGAATATAGTGGGCCAATCAATTCTCTCAACTGTGCTTATATGTGGCCCGAGATAGCTTGGCCCTTTTGGCCACCAGGACACATTTTTAGCTCATATCACCAACCCAAACTCCCAGATGAATTCTGATGACTGCACTCCAGCCTCTTGTCCCTCACCAGTGCCATAACCCAGGATTACACCATTCCATCTGCAGAATCCAGCATTTCTACTTAAAATTTCATAATGCTGGGGATTGCCCAGCACTTGTATTTATCAAAATCTCTGTAAGGACTCCCTGCCCTTGAGGAGCTAACAGCTCCTCCTAATTTAGTGCTGTTGGCAAATGTCCTTAGTGTGCACTCAACTTCTGTGTCCAGGCTTCAATAAAAAACATTGAAGATGTGTTCTTTTGCCTTTTTAAAGGGCAGAGCAGTAATTTGTCTTCAATGTGTCCATTCCTTGTCTTTTTGCTTGCTTGACTCTAATGCCCAGGACCTCCCCATCCAAAATATCTGTCAAAATCTAGATTGAAATACAGCTTAACTTCAAGAAAGTTCAAATCTGTGTTGGAACTGATATTTCTGTTTTAGCGTGTCCTTCATCCCCCTCTGAAGGAAGAAAAGAAAAAAAGAAATAGGTTACGAGAAATTCTTTAAAAAACACCATTATTACTGAGCTGTTCAGGGAGAGGTGGCTAAGACCTTACAGAGGGAGGTTTTAGATAGGGTGGCAATAAAGTAAAAGATAAAAGAAAGTTTTCTTTTCTCTCTTTTTTATTAGAAAGGACTTATTGCAGATGAGACCTGTATCTAGTTATGATAACAGAACACGGACTGAGAAAGGAAATAATCTATTCCAAACCATCTCAAGCACGGTCAGCCAGGGCAAGTTGTTCAAGACAGCATCCAATTGGGTAAAAATGATAAAATCTTAATGAAAAATTGATTACAGATCATCACCATCACATCAAGGAGTTATTTCTCTGAACATCTTAAATGGATAATGACTGTACACATATGATTCTACATTTATCCCAAAGTCAATGTGAAGCAGATAGGTTGCAATTGCTATTTTACTTCATTTTGCACATAATGAAAATAAGCCAGCTTACTACACTGATACACTGCATATGTACTGCCTCTGCACTTGGCTAGAATAGAGTTAATTTTCTCCATAACATCTGGTACAGATCTGTGTTTTGTGTCTGTTATCAGAGCAGGATTGACAACACTCTGTTGAGAGCAGCATCTGCACAACACCAAGGCCTTTTCTGCCTCCTACATCACCCCACCAAAGAGGAACATGGGCTATGCCAAAAAGCTGAGGGGGGCAGAGCTATGCCAGCTGGCCCAGACCGACCCAAGGAATATCCAATACTGTATGACATTATAATCAAGAATAAAAGCTGGGAGACAAAGGAAAGGGCAGAGGAACTTTTTCAGAGTGGTGGTGTTTGTCTTCTCAAGTCACCATGACAGGTGCTGAGCCCTGCTCTCCTGGGGAGTCTGAACACCTGCCTGCCCATGGGGAGAGGTGAATAAATTCTATTTCCTTTTACTTTACCTATTAAACTGTTTTTAATTCAACCCATGGGTTTTCTCACTTTTCTCCTTCTGATTCTCTGCCCCATCCACCAGATGAGGGGCAGAGTATGGAGCACACAGCTGGGTGGGCTTAGCTGCCCACCTGAGCTGACCCAAACCAGTAGCATTTATGGTACACATGCAAGCACATTTGGGTACTATCAAAATTACTATTGCAACCATATCTTACCTTCTTTCCTCCCTAAGAGAGAAAATTATTCAGCAGGATCTGATTTGCCCAAAGCCTTAGCAACTTATATTCAATTACCAGCTTCACAGTCATGTGGACAGTCTGTCTACACGATGCTGCAGTAGTCATCAGGAGCATCTGTGAAAATTTCTCTCAAAGGCTGTAATAAGGGTAACAAGACACTATTGCAAAGATGTTCCAAGAAACCAATGTTCCCAAGCTCTCATTTGTGGGGTCAGATGTAAGCAATAACACAACCACCAGTACTACACTGTGTGTGAGATTAAAATTCTTACTGAGAGGCAAACTGCAGTAACTAGGTCCTGAAACCCTATTTATGTGCTTAAAGAACTGCCAGCTGAACTTGTAGCTGGTGTTGCTGTGACTCTGCTACTGTGCATATATGTAACCAAAAGCATTTCTTCTCACATATTTAACTTTTAAAAGCAATGACAGTTCATTTCTAGAAGACCTCATCTTATTTTCCTTGCATTTGTTCTTTTCCAGTTTCTCCACAACTTTTTTTCCTACTTTTCTTTATAAAGACATAAATTGCCAATTTTCTCCCATTTTTGCATTGGATTGCAGTTTCTCTTATTTCCTCCTGATTGATTATTTTGCTTTGTTTTGGTTTTGTTTTGTTTTCTTTATTTTGTTGGTTCTTTTTTCTTCTGCCTCAAGACTTTAGAAATTTTAGATGGTTGTTCATTTTCTCTCTTACCCCAGCAGCTGTTTGTAAAAGAAAAATGACAAGTTAGTCACTTCCCTGTCTGTATTGAACTGTGGACAAAAGACTGAACTTGGTGCAGGGAGGAACTGAGTAATCAGCCTTCCTTTACAGCCAGATTCATGTTTAAAAGAATTCAGAAAAATGAATCATTCTAAAAGCTGATAATACACCACTTTGCACCTTGGGAAGTCATTTCAGGCTCTGGCAGATGAGCTCTAGCATCAGCAATTTAAGACAAAACTGTGCCCAACTCTCTGCCCACCCACAGATGAACCTTCTGTAGCAGTGTCACCCCGCTTTGTGCTCCCACTCATTTGCTGCTGCTCAGATTAACTGAGACTTGCTCCTGGGGAACAAAACAACTAAAATGTGAATACATTTTTTTAAATCTATTGTAGATAAAATATTTACATCTCTATCACTTCTTTAAATTATGATTAAGATCCAAAAGAGTAGTAACTTGGTGATGGTTGAGACACAAGAAAATTTCTGTACATCTGGACAGAAATAGGTCTTAAACATTTACATTTTTTTGTTGATAAAGGTCCTCTTGGATTTATACTCGTGCTCCACCCACTCAGCAGAGGGGCAATTGATGATCTGAGAGGAAGGATTAGAGAAGAACAACCTGAGAGGAAAAAGTGAATTTGTGAAGTTGTTAAGGAAATAATATCACCAATCTTTTTTTTCTGTTTTTTTGGACATTTGAAGGTTTGCTCATTTACATGAGTTCTGTAAGGTAATTGCTAATGACTTGAGAATGTCATTAGCCATCTTAGTTACCATTCCAAATGATTTGAAAACATCTAATTCATCTAAGTACACTCCAATCTGTCCTTTACTTACTGGGACTTAAGGACTTATTCTTACATCACTATTTCTAATTGTTTCAACCATCTTAGCATAGGTGGCTATTTTGGTGAAAACAAATGCAAAAGGACATTAAATACCTTAGCTTACTCAGTGCCTTTAGGCAATAATTTTCCATTTTCTTGGAAGAAACAGCATGATCCTTTCTTTCTCTTTGTTTCTCTATTCTCTCCATTGTACATTGTTTTCTTACATACACTTGACATCCTTTGCTGACATCAGCACAGAAGCTTGACTTTTGTGCTTTTGTTCATGTAAACTTCTGCTGTATTTCTGTCCTTCTTAATCTTCACTGTTTTACTTGAAGCATATTTAGATAATATGTGTTGGCTATGTTGGTCTCTTATTCTTTTGATTTTTTCCTTCTTAGTTGAATTGCTTGCATTTAAAACTTCTGGAACTGGCATTTGCTTAAAGAAACATTATTGCTGCCATCATCATCATCATCTTCACTATTATTTTGTCTTGGAGGCTCTTCCCAAGAGAGCTCATCCACCAGTTTTTCAAGATGAGTGAAGTAATTTTTCCTAGATACATTATTTTGAATTTCTATTAATGCTCCATACTGTCCTAGAAGTCCCGGACTCTGTCACCTCCTGGCCATGCTTGTCCAAGTTACCAGCTACTCTGCATTACTGAAGCTCTCTCCGTGGTAGATGTGTTGCACATCCAGAACTCTCCCATCTCTTTATTTCCACTTCTCCTGTAAGCAAGGAGTTCACAGAACTTCCAGCTCATTTTAGACATGGCAGGGTTTTGAGGTATCTGTCTGACTCCAAAGATATGACTTGAGACAAGTGAACTCACCCTTTCAGAGGGCCAGCAAGAGAACTTTTCATAAAGCATCTGAAATGCTAAATTCAGATTGGACATTGAATTTCACCATGAGTCCCAAAGCATGTCCCTCCAAAGGAATGTTTTAATTTAGTTTTATGTTGAAGCCTGTTCTGACTGACTTTTCATTTGTGTGTAAAGACCTGTCCAGCTGATATCTGAAGTTGACAGTATCGGGTGTTATCAGATATTTTCAGCCTCCTTCTGTGGTAACTGGAAAACAAGCATGTGCATCTCTGATATATGGAACAGCAGCTAATTCTTTAGCCTTTCCTGTTCTTCTTCCTAAGCAAGATATTCCCTTTCAAATTAATATTCAATTCTTGAGTTATCCTGTTATGTCTCCAATGTACTAATTTATACTCCAGGGGATGAAATAAAATATCAGGTTCCTCCTTCACTTTTCTATACCTGTCTGCTTCTTCTGGAAGGTACAAAACACTAGCACAAACACATCCACAGTTTGATAAGACAGTGTAAAATTAGAACAGCTTTTCTTCATTTTCTTTCCAATGACCTTGTATTTCTAATTTACTTATGTTTTTCTAATTTACCTTTACTTTAGTGTATTGTCTAGTGTTGATAGAGAGGGGCTATACCAAATGGGCTTTCTGCCTCATGAAAGAAACAAATCTATTTTCACTCGCTAGAAGTTTCTCTAGCTGATTTTTTTCAGCCACTTCTGCTTTACAGCAAATATTCTTTAGGGTACAGATGCATGAACATTCATATTCATAAATATAAATTAATGAACAGGCTAAATTGTAAAGAATCAGAACATGCTTAGTAAATCATTACTAACAGCTTTAACATTTCCTTTTTCTCACTGCAGTATTTAAACTAAAGGAGTTCAAAACCCAATAAAATAGTTTAAAAAGGAGGGTTTTTTCAAACACAATGAGATTTTTTTTTTTGGCACAAGTAGATCTCATGGGAACAGGAATATTTACTTGCATAAACAACAAAACTGGATTCAACTGTTTCAAGAGAGAAGAGAGAAGAATGTGCTCACTTGTGTTATAATGCTTAGGGTAGGTCACTATGGTCCCAGATTCTGCCCTCAGAATTTGCTTTACCTTCACAGCAAAAGCAATTCTTTCATATGGAATTGGGGAAAACTGAGCTTATTAACATAGGAGTGGCACCAAGCAACCTTGTGAGTCACTTTTGTTTATTACATTTCAGTATCACTGAGAAAGCCACCAGATGAATACTAAATTTAAAAAGAAAAATGTTAGGCATCTGCATAACAAATACAAATGGGAGTACACTGACAGGACTAAAAGAATCATGCTGCACAGAAAAAAAACAAAACCAAAAAAAGCATACCCCTGCAATCTACCTTCCAAGGCAGTTCAGTTTCTTTTGAAGCTATTAATTTTGGTGCAGTAGAAAACTGCTTTTAAACCCTGAACCCATTTTACATTCTGACAATTGCAATTATTTGCTCTGTACTTAATATGTTTGAGTTAATATCCATTAAATCTGGGATTTCAGAAGAATCAAGGGCTCATGTTAGAATGCTTTCCTTTCTTCCTTCAAGAATTATCTGGTCTCCTCTACTATTGCCTGAACACTATATACTTCTTATTTTTCCTTGTTTTCCTTATTTCTTTCTTTACTGTTTTCTCTTTTCCCCCTTGTTATTTCCTTATTGTTTCTCATTTTTCTTACCCTGATTCCTTGGTTCTTTTCTCTATTGTGGAAGAACTCCACAATCATGACCAAGACTGGTATCTTTTACCTTTTCTTGATGGGACTTGGGGGGAATAAAGAAATAAATGCAGGTGGAACTAATAAATGAAAGTCAGAGGAAGTGACTTTCCCACCTTGGATACCACAAAAAGAGACACATCATGGCTCAGAATAAACATTTTTTTTCTTCTGAAACCAGGTGCTTAAGACTGTAGAACTAAGATTAACTGAGATCATACCCTTTCCTTGCATCATGATCAATAACCCGTTAAAAATTAATTTGATGGATTGTTTGTATTTAAAGGACTACCTTTCAAACCTGTCACACAATAATAGAGTATCTTCACAGTTTAACAGCTTTTCTCCCTAGTGATATCTGAAGAGGTGCCAGTTTCTGCCTTCTCAGTTAAACAGCTATCACAGAAACAGATATCTCAAGTTAGAATCTCTGTTTTTAGAAAATTATATATTTTGCTATGATATAAGCACATTATAAGGCAATTATTGTTCTAGCTCAGCTCTTATTGAGGCCTCCAAAACAACAATAAAATGTTCTTCTGTATTTGAGCATATATAAATCTTACCTTTGTGATTTCTGTCTCAGATTATTTTAATGTACTGTGCCCTTTCCAGGCTTGCTCCCAATAACTGTCCCTTGCCCTGGTTACCACAGCAAAACACATTTTATTTTTCAGTTCCTAGTCTGAAATCTGCACTTCACTTATGTCCCATGACGAAATCTGATTGTGCTGATGCCAGGCAGCATAAAGACCCACTTAGCTGATTGCATCCATATCCACCCCCTTCAGATTTGGAGCAGGGTTAGCAGCTTATGAAGGATCACAGCCTCTCTCATCAAGTGAGAGAATATGTATCAACCAGACAGAGTTTGCTTCATTTTAAAATGTAGGAATGAATTTTAATTGTACTCTGAAGGAATGAAAGCACATACAATCTGAGCTGGTAGAATACAAATCCTACATAAATACATCAAATTTCAAAATTTTCCACTCTGCTTAATCTTGAGTAAAATCCAGTCCTTCAGTGTTGCTAAATATTCATCATTATTCTGATAAACTGTGAACCAATGCTAACTTTTCCTTGACAGGACATGAGACAAGACCACAAAACTTATTTGTGGGCTTTGAGTATAGCTGGAGTTTAGCTTGACTCTTCAGAAAGTGACTGAAAGCAGGGATCCAACCCATCAGTCATATGAACATTCCACAAGACTTTGCATCTTTTTACAGATGTGTCACTGGGAACTTGGGCAAAATGATAGGATATAGCTATAGAAAGAAACAACAGTACAAAGCTGCATTGAATGTGGGTTTAAAAAAATTACATCCCAAAGGAGGAACTGTCTTCATGGTAACCATGCAAGAATCCAAGAAATATGAACTTGAATTTATTCTACCTCTACTTTTACAGATTCCTGGGAATTAGTTTACTTAGGAGAGGTGGATTAAAAGTAGACGCAGTATATGCCTTTTACAGTGCAGATATAAATCTTTCTAACATTAATGGAGGTTCTGAAGACACACCATCAAGAATACATAGAGACTTATGCCAGAAAGCTTGGAGCAAAATATAAGTGTATTAGCAAAATGTACAGACAGTAAAATGAGCCTATTAATTATAAATTTCTTCCTACTTGGAATCAATTTTTAACAATCATAACATAAAAACATTGCAGAACCAAAGCCGTCCTAACATTCACACGTTTAAAAATGGTTAAAATAAGAGTAAGGATAAATATTATTTTGAGACAAGAAAGAAAATAAACATGCATTGAACCTGTGAGACCACAGCTGTATTCATAAACTGTGGGCATTGGACAATCCATGAAAATTTAGACCTACAGCTGGTCAAAAATTAAAACTAAGGACCAGACGTATGGTCTTCCATGTGGCTCATTGTAATCTGAGGGCTAAGTCTTGTTTATTAGTCTATAAGCTGGTTAATTGTGATTTAGGGAGAAGCTCCAAAATTCAAATTAACTTTTGCTCTCTGCAAATCATATCACTGACTCAGTTTTCTAGAAGTATTGTGTTTAAATAGATACACATTCAAAAAAAAAATTAAAAATATCAGGCAGTCCTGAGTATAGAACAGGTACAAAAAGAGAGGTATAAATCTAACAACTGCTCTTGAAGGTCAACATATCTTTGCTATTTATTTACAATTTAACAAACTATGAAATAAAAAGCTCTCACTGCTGCCTGTTGGGGGTACACTGAAAAGTAGTAATTTTATCTTCACAGTTAAATGCTCTATAAATGGCACTGACATCTTCCCACAGCTAAGAACCAAATTAAGCAGGGGTGGTGTTAATGGTGATGGAAGGAGACAAACAAAAAACTCAAATTCTCAACCCACTATTGAAATTTAAGTGAATCCAAATCCAGTATTTGCAGAGAATCTTTGCCTGCTCCAATAGAAGCACTCCCAACTAAAGACTGCAACTGGCAGTTGTCTTTTTTATATAATTATATACAATCTTACAAGAAAAAGAACAAAAGCTGGACAGTAAAATAAATACAAAAATTGCAACTTGAAAATAAATCTGCATTTTGCCACAAACTGCTTAAAAGTTTCACTTGAACCCCAAAATCTTTTGGCTTTTGCTATTTCATCCTGTTCCTGAATAATTTGTGAAAAAGTTGAGTGTGACGACATTATTTGTAAGCCATGTCACAAAAATCACCTCATAAACCCCAATTCTGACAATATTTATATGTAACCCTCTGTCTGGCAATTTTTCCCAACCGTACTATGTTATTTATATAGCACCAATAGCCTGCAGGATTTATTGCAGGCATGCAGGAAGACGTATGGTCAGATTCTTCTCTCATTTATACTAGCATAAATCAGAACTGCTGAAGTCACTGGAGTTCTACTTGTTTAAAGGTGAACTAAAAATGCTGTGTACCAGCCCCAAACTTACCAGTAACTTTTCTACCTATTAATGTCAGATTGTTTTTATTTCCCTTGTCTAAAGTCATCCTTTTATTGAACCTCAGTTGAGTTATTTAAACCTTTTAAGCAACATCGAGGTTTTTTACCATTGTCATGGAATCTTGGACTCAGATATTATCCAGCCATACTTATGGAATGACAATGGAGTCATTCCAAACAGCATTCATTGTGTCATTCTTTGAATTTAAGAACAATATTTAAAAATATTTATGGCATTTGCACATTAGTCAGTCCAGCAGTTTGGACATAGCCATGTCTGTTCAGAACTTGAGATACTCAAGGTTATTTGGGAAACTGAAACATTTTGGGCATTTACGAAGTTGCAGTTAAGAAAATTTTGATGTAAAACTATCAATATTTATCAAGATTTTCAAAACCTTCAATGACATTTAAGCTCAGAATATCAATCCTTTCTTTGCAACTATGACGTCACTGTCCTTTAAAGCATTTTTTGGTGCTTAGTATGTATTACTAGCAAAGCAATTTGCAGCAGCAAGGACACAAGGATTATTGATGTAGTAGAAACCACAGGGGCTTCTGAGAACAGTCATGCAGGAATTTGAGCTTTTCTCCCTGAAAAGGCAGTGGGATCAATAACCAGCTGAAGGGCATGCACACAGGAGGGGGAACAAACTGGAAGAACTGGGAATCATGGTGCAGAAGGAAGGCTTTGACATAGTTGTCATCACAGAAATGTGGTGGTGACACACACAACTGCAGTGCTCCAATGGATGGCTATAAACCCTCCAGAGGGGAGAGGCAAGGAAGGAGAGATAATGGGGCTGCCCTGTAAGTCAGGGAGGGTTTTTTTGGAGCCTCTTGGTGGAGTTGAGAGTGTTGAGTGTTTGTGGGTAAGGATCAGGAGGAAAACCAACAGGGCAAGGGTCATGGTGGGGTTTTTGATCTGCTGGAGAGCAGGAAGCCTCTGCAGAGGGATTAGGACAGGCTGGATTGACCCTCTGAGGCCAGTGGCATGAGCTTCAAAAGGGCAAGTGCCAGGGCCTGCACTTGGGTCAAAACAATCCCAAGCAGTGCTGCAGGCTGGGGACAGAGTGGCTGGAAATGTGTCACGGGGAAAAAGGACCTGGGGATGCTGGTCAGCGGTGACTGAACAGGAGCTAGTGCGTTCCTAGATGGATAAGAAAGCCAATGGCACCTACTTTTTATCAACAATAGTGTGGCCAGCAGGACCAGGGGAGTGATTGTCCCCTGTACTTGGCAGTGGTGAGGTCACACCTCGATTCCTGTGTCCAGTTCTGGGCCCCTCACTGACAGAAGGACATTGAGGGACTGGAGTGTGTCCAGAGAGGTGGGGAAGGGTCTGGAGGACAAGCCTGAGGAGGAGCAGCTGAGGGAGCTGGAAGTGTTTAGCCTGGAGAAAAGGAGGCTCAGGAGGGACTTTCCCACTCTCTACAACTCCCTGAAGGAAGGTTGCAGTGAGAAGGAGCCAATCTCTTTTCCCGGGCCACAAGTGACAGGATAAGAGAAATGGCCTCAAGTCATGCCAAGGGTGACTTGGAAAAATTTCTTCACAGAAGGTGTGATTGGCCATTGGAACAGGCTGCCCAGGGAAGTGGTGGAATAACCACTAGCAATATTAAAAAATTGTGTGGATGTGGCACTTGGGATGGTGTTTAGTCACAAACATGGCAGCGCTGGGTTAACAGTTGGAATCAATGATCTTGGAGGACATTTCCAACTTTACAGCTCTGTTAATTTATGATTCTATAATTCTGTTATAGTTCAACAGAAGATAGAACGAGCTCTTCATCTTAACAGCTAGCTCATTTCTTTTGGATCTGCAGAGTGAAGGCTGAATGGGTGGGTGCAGGTGGAGACTGAGTAGACTGAGCAGAAAAAGACCACTTGTTTTCCCAGAGCCCCATGACCCCAACAGAGTCTTGAACTGCTTATTTAGTGAATCTTCACAAGTGAACTTGCTATCTTAGGGAATAGCAAGTTCCTATGTTTGGTGACAATAAGGACTGAAATAAAACAGAGTTCATTTTGTAATTGCAAGACTGAAAATCCTGCACATGATTAAATAGCTTACAGAATGGGACATAGAAATGAGAAACATTTAAATCAATCTGTTTAGAGGTTGGTTGTCTTATATAACTACCATATTTTGCACACCTCCATGTCTGGCATTTATGCAATTATTTCAGGAAACAATTTGCATAATCAAAATATTTGCATAAGCTCACCTTAAGCATTAGGATATATTTCATGCTGCTGAATGTGTCAGCCTGTTTAAAAGTGGGTGAATGAAGCCTATGACTAGAAACACAGTGATCCTGTGTTCATTGTGCCTTCCACTCTTTCCCATTCTATCTGCAATGGTGAAAACTGCAAGGATCTTGAAAGCACAGGGAATGTGAAAATCTATTTTCATTTGTCTCCCCACTCTGTGTTAAATTTAAGTGCTGCTATTTCACACTCCTTAAATGTCTTCTCTTCTTCATACTTGTCCTTATCAAGGGCTGTCACCATGTTCCTCACATCTTGGTTATCATACATAGTGTTAATTACTGAGTCAAAATCGTCCCAAAAAGCATGCAGCATGGATTGCTAAATATTTGAAGTGTGCATGGCAGCTCTTCTTCTTCAGAGTCTGATCAAAACTTACCTCTGGCAGAGGATACAGAAAATGGCCTTGCTTTAACTTTGCCTCTCATATTTAGAAGGTATTTGCAGTGAACCTACACATTTTGTTGGCTTTCAGCATAGTTGCGAAGTCTCATTCTAGTATGGCATTAGGATTTCATGCCCTTGGTGAAAATGAAATTATCATTATCCTCCATGTAAACAAGGGCATGATCTGCCAGCTGTAGATCTGCAAGCTGAATTCTTGTCTTCTAATTCTAGCATTTGCACTATAATCTATCAGCTTTTCCATGTGCTCAGAATAAAATTTGGGATTGATGCAGCCATGCAAGAATGAAGGGATAAATGCTGGTTCTGCAGCCTTTCCTTCATGCCAACTCTAAAAAAATGCCTAGAGATGGAAAGACAAAAAAGGTAATCCCAAGATTCCTTGTCATTCTGCTTATCCAACAGAACTCCACAGAAGGACCTTGCATGAAACTGCGCGTACATCCAATTGACAAAATCTATACTAGCTTGAGAACTGATTTTACTGAAATACATAGGCATGCTTTCAGTGGTATTTTCAATAAAATTGACTGAGAACAAAACATCAAAAAACAAATTATTAGGTGCATTTCACTGATATTTGTACAGATGGATTAGTAGCATACTGTATCTGTTTGGATTTTGACCAGAAACGACAAAGCCTCTGATCCTTGAAATTTTCATGAAAAACAGAAAAGAAAGCTGCTAATATTTATTGTTCATTTTTGCAATATTCCAGCTGTGCCATTAGTGAGAAGAACTATCACAAAATTAAGAACTGTAGCATTTCTACACCTAATAATTTATATCTCAGAGATGCAAAATGGAAAACATCAGTGTCTACCTTTAGATCCTTCAGCCTTATTGGCTGCTTTTTCAATCGTCCATACCAAGTCCTGAAAGTTTTGCTGCCTTTTTCAAAAGTTTAACAATGTCCCCAGAAATATATATATACTTTGGCTTTTCTGGACTCTTTTCTGGGAAATCATCTTAAAGGTTAGCAAATGTATACATTAAAGAAATAAAAAGGAGAAGAAGAAAAAAAAAATCTCTATTTCTTATTATTCTAAAGCATATGCCTCACAAATATGTTTTGATGAGTCTTTTCTATTTTGAAAAAAATCTTAGAGTTAACACATTGAGTAAAACAACTTGCTGTCTGAACACAATGCTCAGAGCACTTTAGTTTTTCACACTTTAAATCTTGCTGGGTTTTAAATGTAGATATACATTGATCTTTTTATGTTGAACCATCACCTCCTTAAAAAAATTAACAAAGGAAACACAGTAAAAACACCCACCATTTTTTGTTCTGTGAAAATAAAATTTCACAGCCAATGATAGTTTGGGATACAGGTATGTGAAACTCATGATTCTTTTGTTTTATTTAATTCCAACTAATACTATTTCAGCCACTGGATCAGGTTCTTGGCTGTAAATCTGTACTTCTGGCATCAATGAGAAACAGGGTACCAGCTTAGTTTTGTTCCCCACTGTTGTGGTTCCTACCCAGGTTTCTGCAAGTGCCATGCAGCTTCTCACTCTCTCCCTCCTGGGGAGGAGAATTGGAAAAATGTAAAGCACATGGGGTGAGATAGAAAGAGTTTAACAATTGAAATAAAATATAACAACAATAGCAGCAAGAACAAAAAACAGCAATAACAATAATCGTAATAATAATAAGGAAAGGGAGAGGGAAGGAGGGAGAGAGGAAAGAGGGTGGGGAGGGAGAGGTAAAAACCCAAGAGAAATAAACAATGCTCAATGTATTTACTCATCACGCACTCGCTGATGCCCAGCCCATTCCCCATCCAGCTGCTGCTGGTTTATATACCTGACATGACTTTCTATGCTATGGAATATCCTGTTGGCTACTTTGGTTCAGGTGTCCCAGCCATGAACCCTCCCAGCTGCTGGCAGAACATGGGAAACTGAAAAGTCCTTGACTTAAAGTACAATTTAGCAACAGCCAAACTCTTTGTGTATTATCAACATTATTCTCATACTAAATACAAAACACAACATTGTACCAGCTACTAAGAAGATAATTCAATTTATCTCAGCCAAAACCAGGACACCCATCCATATGAATTTAGTAAAACAGCTCCTATACCCCAGAAAGTTCTGCAACACAATACTAATTTTGTGGCTCCAGCAGCAAAATTCCCGTGTCCAGATTAGAAATTCTTTCCTGACAAAGAAATCACTCACTAGCCATTGTCAACAAAGTGGAAGCTTCCTCAACATCAAGTCTAGGATACAGATGGACAACGAGATGATTGTCCTTAGAAATGCTGCCTTATGCTGCTGTGCAAAGTAAAGGACAGCAGACAGGCAAGAATGCAGAGTGCAAAACCACCACAGTGCATGCCTACAGCTATTCTGAAGAATTTATACCACCAGCTTTATGTAAGTTACAATTTATTTATCCCTGCACACCCCTCCCCCCCCAAAAAAAAGACCTTTAACATTTTCCTCAATATTTAATCTTGATTTTTTTTTTACAATGACAATGATTACATAGAATATTTCTGCCTAAGATTGTCCAATTTTTTTTGTGACTGGGCAAATTTCAAACAGCTTTCTTTCCAGGAGGTATGGCTTTTGTCTTAACTTGGATGAGATCAAGGATAGTGTCCAAATTGAAACTATTAAGAACAAATGGTTATCTTAGCAGTTCAAGATTAATTTGGCTTAAGTTAAAAAAAAGGAATATTAACTGGAAGATAGCTAATTAAGGAGTAGAATAAGTAATTAAATATTTCTTCTGGCCTGACCCAGAATAAAATGTGAAGCACAGTTAGTTTTGGTGAAGCAGAGGTCACCTGTTTTAAATACTTAAATTAGTGAATTTTGAATTTATTCCTCTTTTATCCACCCTTTAAATTTCAATTATTACATCCAAATCAATGACTATATTTATACTCAAATGTTTCAAAAGTTTATATCTGAATTTTTTCATCTATCTCATATCAAATGATGTTAGGACTTGACTTTCAAGTTTCTGTAGCACTATTTTAATTTATTCTATTGAAACATTCTTAAACTGCATAATTATGTTAAAATATTAGCCTTGCAACCAGTTCCATAAATGTGCTGGCTTAAAACATAGCTAGAAAATTAAACCCACTCAAGCTGCTCCCTTTTCTCCCTGTCCCTTCTGATAACAGAGGGACATTAGGAGAGATTATAAGCTGGAGTCACAATTTACAATAATTAAAATTCGAGTAACTGCAATGGGAAGAGACCTCAACTTAGCCAGTGCTGTTAGCAGCTAGCTATATAATGGGCTTGTCTCAGGACCGCTTCCATAAACTATTGTGGGTCACCAGTCTGCGCTGCTAATGCGTCTCCTGGCGATGCCCACAGCTGGGATGCAGGCTGCTGTGGGCATCCCAGCACCCTGGAGCAACAGAGGTGCTGAAAGGCTGTGGAGAGCTGACCCTTCCCGTTGGGAGGTAGTAAGAAACACGTGGTAAATCTCACTCACAGTCAGCCTGCAGAGTGGCCCAAGAGCTGAGCAAGGTGTAAGGATGAGACCCAGTGCTCTTCTCAATTTTTGATTGAGATTTAACTAGCTCTCTGTGCACACCTGCTCTTCTTAACTCCCAGGGAGACTCCCTGAACAAAGGCACAACTCCCCAACTTCTTGTTTGAACAGGCAACACAGTGCCCTGTTTGGAAAGAGAGGACCCACTCAAAACAGTCTCCTGAACTTTCCCCACCTTAAATATGCTGGTCTAGGTCCTTGACAAGTCCTAAACAGTTCCTGACAAGGAAATGATCAGATTGTGAGTAGATAAGACATTTCCATCAGGTGCTCAGGTGCTGTGAGGAGCATGCCTTCAGCCCCTGGAGAGAGAGAGCACAGCTGGTCAGGTTCCACACTGCAGCCTGTGCAGGACCCCACACTGCAGCAGATTCCTGAAGGAATTACAATCTCTGGATTGACCATGCTGGAGCAGGTTTATCTTGAAGGATGGCAACCTGTGGGAAGGACCACGGTGGAGCAGGGGAAGGGTGTGGGAAGGAAGGAAGGAACAGCAGAGGGAGCTGTTATGGGGTTGAGGTTTCTTTGTTTCTCAACATCCAACACTATTTTAATTGGCAATAAATGAAATTATTTTTTTCCCAAGTCAAACGGCAGTTTTTCTCCAAGCCCAAGGCAGTAACTGTTAAGTGATCTCACTGTTCTTATCGCAACCCACAAGATTTTCAATCTTGTTTTCTTTCCCTCAGTCCTGTTTAGGAGAGGGAGAGGCTGGCTGAGCAGTTAGGTGGCAGTCAGCCAAGGTTAACCACAATAAACACCAGAAATGATTCATGTAGATGTAGGAACATTTTCAAAGAATGGTCTTATGTACACAGATAAGATGTTTAAGAGATATTTTAATGGAAGTGGTATAACCAAAATGGATGGTGCATGTGCTGGAGTGTCCATGATCAGCTGGAGACTCTGAAATTAGGAAAGCAGCATTTTGGAGAGTGTTATGCCATCGAGCTGAAGATGCTGCTGTCAGCAATGCAGACACCCATTGCATGAAGTTGTGGGGCACCATCCTCTTCAGGAGATTTGACTCCCCACGTGACCATTCCAAGATGGCAATAATTTGGTTTCTATTTTAACCAGTGCTCTCTCCATGCAGTGAAATTTTTACCCACAGCACTAAAGAACTGTACACAAGTAAAAATACTTTTCCTAATCATCTACAATTCAAATAATCTCTTCTGTCATTGTTTAGCAGAGTGAAACTGAAATTTAACACAGCACTTAAAAGCTTAACTATAATCAACAGTTCTCTAATATCACTATCTCTAATAGTGATTTATGTCCTAAAAATCCCTGGTGTATAATGTACTAATAACATTTTCAGATATTGACAGGAAAATACTTTTACATTTCACTTGAAATTTGTTTAAAAATAGATAATTTTTCTTAGAACGCTGCTTCTTAATGTTTAGAGTAAAGAACACAGATAAAAAAGTCTTTTTTTAAAAGCAAAAATCTTAATATTCATTTCTTTGTGGTACATTCCAAGGAAAGAAGCTTCCTACTAATTCTATATTCTGAAGTATTCTAGTATTAGCAGCAGTATAATAAAAAGCAAGATCCAATTTGAAGAAGCACAAAGGTTTTGCATTTTTTTAAATGAAAACCTGAGGTAGTGGAAGATATGGAGAAATAATTATATGGTGTGATAATATAAAAACTGCAGGTTTGTGTGTCTTCATATAACTACTGAGTATGATATCCGATGTTTGTTAATTAAAGACTTTTCTATTTCCACTAGATGGCTGCTTCTGAAAGCCTAGCTTCTTAGCATAAAATTAATTAACCTTCAGAAGACAGTCTGAGGTATTTCAACAACCCCACTGCTGCCAAAAAAAAATCATATTGCAGGATCTTTCTCAAATATTTTAAAGGCCTTCTACTGTAAGTGTGGTGCTGGACGGACACAGGAGGCAATAATTTCTGCACTATATATCAGAACAGTGTCTCTTCTCACATTTCAAGTGGTATTGGGACATTTCAAGGAAACATGTAGAGGAGATCATATCAGTGTCACTCTCCTAGCTCCTTATCCTATGGAACTAATGTTCACTTCTCTGAGTTCACTCCTTTCCCACCAAAACAAGTACAATGTATTAGAACAAGTACTGAGTATTAGAAGCTTTTGAAGGAGGCCTGAGTTTTAATTCACATCAGAAAACCATCATAGCTTTTCTCCAGATATGAAGTCATTCAGAAATACCATTTTTGTATCCTCCTTTTGCAAACAAGTAAAATGAAGGATGCACCATGACATGGTACTGAAGCAGAAAGAAAGGCAGAGATTTCATGTCTAAAACCTCCTGCCTTTTGACCAAAAACTTTATAGATGGTTAAACACCTAACCTTGCCAATAAACCCATTGAAATGTCATTTTAGGATCTGATTAGATTTAGATAGCCTTAGTGAATAAATTTAGGGACAAATTAATTTTTCAAACAATAGAGCTTATCATGGCTCATCAACTGAGGTTATCCAGTGGTCTGACATGCATGCTTCAACTTTTTATCATATACTTAGGAGTACTAGTCAGGCTTCAAGTGAGGACAAGAGTGTAGTGAAGCCATACAGACAGAATATTGAACTGAGAATTAAATTATGAGCTGCCCTGCAGCCTCTGTGTTATATTTTCTCTCTTTTATTCTGGCTCTGTGGTTTTAGTTTTCATATCTGTAAGCTGAAAAAAACAGTTCTGCTCCTCCTGAAACAAGTGTTCAGATCATAAGATTTAAAATATACTATTATTGTTCTAGATGTGCTATACAAAGAAAATCACATCTGAACACTGAAAGAAATGTTCAGATCATAAGATTTAAAATATACTATTATTGTTCTAGATGTGCTATGCAAAGAAAATGACATGCTTATGTGAAGGAAAAGATGTTTCCATATGCATTGCACTTAACAGTGTCATACTCCAGTTTTACATCTGTTGGTTCCAGACATTTGCCAGACATCTAAGATGTGCTGCTTAAGCTCATATACAAGAGAAATAGAAAGTGGAGAATTATGGGATTTGATAAAGTCTTATGTGCCAAGGCTAGTTCTTCTTTGTCTGGAGCCAAGACTAATAAACCATTTAGCAGTAGCTGCCTCCTACAATCTTCAAAAATTATTGGACTATTTCAACATTCCTTATTATAAGAGAAAGACATATTTCCTTTTCCATCCTCACTACATTTTATTTCTAATGGAAATGTCTAATGCTTTTTTGCTAAAGCTAACTGATTTAACTACAATGAAGTTTGTGATTAGAATACACATATAATCCTTTCCTTCCTAAATCACTGTGATTTCTTCTCACCTCAAAGAGGGAATTCTGCAGGTGTCTTTAGAGGATCCAAGGCCCAGCACTGATACCATGGCTAAGAGACCAGAAAAATTTACTACATTTTATGATAGATCAGTGAGGATCATGCAAGATAAGAAATGTTGACAGAACTGTAGAGTAGAGATCATTACTACCTAGGAAAGTTCAATGTGGAAAACCAATGAAATGCGCAGGTTTAAAACCCTAAAGCAAAAATGTGGAAAAGCATCAGCCTGAGAGGATTTGCAAAACAGCAATCTGCTGTCAGAGGGCTCCTTCCTGCCTCAATGGTGCCTGACTGGCCAGTAAAGTCTCTTCTGATGTTTTACTGGGGTGTTGAACCCACTGCTGCTTAGCCTAATAGATTCTAAACTTGTGATCTTGTCTGGGCGTTAGGATATACCTAATCCCTTTATGGATTATTTATTTTTCTGCGTATGTGCCTCTATATATATCCAAACACACAAATATAAACACACATGTATGTTTCTGCAGATCTATTGATATTGTATTTTCAAGGACTCTTCCTGCTCAGCTAAAAGAGGTCACACAGTCTCTCTTTAAGTATTGCAAATTAGAACATTAAAAAAAATCATATAAAATAACATCTGTACAAGTGGGTAAATGCTATGCTCTTCAAGTCCTCTGTAGAGAGTTATTGAAACTCTAGGACAGTTTAAAATAAACATAATAATAGTTCTCCATCTACTCTCAGTCCTTGTGACATTCAAGAATTTCAATATGAAAGGCTGACTTTGCTGAAGGATAATGCTGGGCATTCTAAGTCCCCAATTAAGATGCAAACCTGAATCCTACCTATTGCTAAAATATAGTCCATTTGCATACAAAAAAAAAGACAGTCAAACAAACAAGAATGCTGCTTCTGGAATCTAAAGTGACTGAGACATAAACCTGGCTTTAAGCCAAGAAAATTGCCTCTTTTGGAAAAAAATGGCATGAGAAAACGTCCTTATTTCAAAGGTTGTTTTTAGTGAAATAAATGTCAAGTCCTCATAGTATAAGGTCAGTACATACATTTCTACATCCCAAACTGGAAAAAAATTATTTGATGTATTTTAGTTCATTATGAAAACCATAAAATTATAAACAAAACCAAACTAAATTAACCAGAACACAGTTGGAGACTTAGAGTGCTTTATCTGTATTTTGAGAATCTCTTATCAAAACTTCAGGAGTCATCTAAAGCCAGAGGAGTTTATATGCTCAAACCACCCCAATTCTTTTCTCTTATAAGTTATACAAGTCCTAAATTACTGCTTCTGTGGCTTATAACAATAAGATATGAAGATTTGAATACAAATCAGCTTCTAAATGTCCAGTTTTCTTTACAGGTCTCCTTCAGGAAAAAAGTAATTAGTGAATCTGCATTCCATAAGTAGCCCCATAGATTTTTCTGATATCAACCCAGGTGAGTTCTCTATTCACCACTTTCTGTAATTCATATATGGACAAAAAAGTTCACCTGTAGATGTCTGAACTACTGAATTTTCTGTTATTGTTTTAAGCATCTTAGAATCATCTAACATCTTCAGCTGGGAAAAAAAGAATGGCTTCCAAAGGAGCACCACATTATTTTTAAAGCGGTTGAAATCAACTCCTTCTGGAATTTGCAAGTGAGAGGAAAATGTCACAGTGGCATGCCACATCTACACATTTGTACAAACAAAGCTATTAATAGACTACTAGAGCTGTAAAAGCAAGCACTCTGAAGTAGCAAATGTCAGAGCTAAATTTATTCTCTATGACCTTATTTCTTTCTTTTTCGTGGCAGGCTCATTACAATAAAAGATCTAATTACATAATCACCTAGTACGTTTGGGGTTCCTTGTGAAATCTGTGCAGGTTATTTGAGAAATAATTTGCAATGATAATAAAACAGAGGGGAAAAAATATCCTTGTCACACATCATTCAGAGAAATCAGGGAACTAGAAGTGTACTCCTAAATTAAACTGCTAAAGTAAGTGTGGTGGGTATGGTAATTCTGTTGGAATGATGTGACTGTGTATTGTATAAATATTATTATTAGTAGTATTAGTATTGAAAAATGTTTCATATGTCATGGTCAGACATGATCTTAGATATATCTTTGCTAACCTTGAGAAGGATAGACAGGATTCTCTAGGTGTTTCAAAATCCAGGAATGAGATTGCCCCCTCTCCTAAATATTAAAATCTTGCTCCTAGATACTAGGATCCTAGCTCCTAGATCCTAGTTTATAGCGGCAAGTAACACCCATTAATTGTGAAATTCAATATAAACTATACAAAGGAAGGAAAGCAACATTTTTCTTTGCAAAATGGGACATATCTAAACCAAAACATTGGTTGTTTTTCCTCAGTAGGTCTTTGATATACTGTATACATGTAATCCCACAGTCAGCCACTCAGTTCTGTTCCATGTGATGTGTGTCAGCTGTAACAGAAAAGAAAATAATTCCTGTCACAATCGGCACACTCATCAACTTCAGCAACTCCCAAAGGGTTTCATTTGATGTTTATTTGATCCCAAAATAAGAAATCTTGGATTCTGGGGCTGTACATTCCTCCAGGCATGAGGAATTGTTCTCTTTGTAAAGGCTAACAATCCTAAGGATGATTATGTGATCTAGTGAATTTGTTAGGCTATTACCAAAATGACTGCTTAGAGAAAAGTAAAACCATAGAAATGAGAAGTAGCTCTCAGTGTAAATTTTTTTCTGTGAGTTGTTCATTTTATATTAATAAATTTAGGGACAATCATAATTAATACATAGGATTGATAGGAGCAATCTTGATTCTTTTCTTGACTAGATATTGATTAAGATGAGCAGAAACTACAGAGCAACTGAACTCTATATCCACTTTTGACTATTACGCAGTCAGAAAAAGATTTAAAGAAGTGTTTATATAGTGTATATTTTAGTAAAGAAAATAATGTATAGAAGAAAGGAAGTACAGAGAGTGAGGAAAAGACAAGCTAAACTGGATAATTATTAACTAGAAATGTTTATGTATTCCTCACAACGTTTTCTTCTACCACTAGTTATTTCATCTGAGTAGACTTAGCAAAGTCTTCCAAGTTTTAGCATTTGTGGATGCACCTATTTTCTTTTGGGCACAATGAGTTAGACTGTGGTTTCCTAAACTCAGCAATGAGGCTCACTCAGTGTTTCCCAAAAATTATTTTTCATCTGAGAAATTATAATGCAGAATTTTTATCAAAAATTTCAAAATTGTCCTTGTATACTTAGTAATTAGCAGGCTGGTCTTGGTTCTCATATTGGCATTAACCTTTACAGCTTTTTGAAAAAAAGTCCTTTTTCAAAGCTTTTGAAGATGTTGCAAAATGCATGTCCTACACCTGTCTGGGCAGAAAAAGAATGGACTAGGGGGAAAAGTCTCTTTAATGAAAAAAAATAATATCTAGAACTAGAAAAAAAATTGACATGTTTGTAAAAATAAATTTTCCTCAAATCTGAGTTAATTATTTAAATTTAAATAAAGTTCTCCTGCAGTCAAAGATTGCAAAGGAGTGGCATGTGGCTTACCAATTTACAGATCAGTACAGGGTCTGCCTGAAACATCAGAGACCTTCTTCAAAGACCTTCTTCAGACAATGAAAAGGGAATGTCCTCTTGCACTTGTCTAAAGGGGCTTTAAAAGTAGCAAATGTTTCTTTACCATAATTGATTTTCACTTCAGTAATGGTTACTTTCAAGTAATATACTCATATCTTAAACTTAATCAGCTTTCCCCCAACCTTTTGATCTTCAGAAAACTTAACTTTTGGCTGTCAAAACTTTTTAAGTCCTACCAACTTCTAACTCACATTTCCTACAATAACAATTCATTAGTCACACTAAATTTTAACAACTCTCAATAAAGACATTTCATAAGACACCAAATACTGCATTTAATTGGCATATGCATTAACAAAACTAAAATTAATCCAACCTTTCAGCAGACTGGGTTTTTTTATTTAGTCCTTTGCACCTGCTCTGCCTACTTTAACACCTTGTACTCTTAAGGGCAGGGAGCCTTGACACCCATACCCGGTGGGGGAGTTCCAATACCTGTGGTATTGTAGTCACAGAGAGGTGGCTACAACAGCTGTGTGCCCAGGTGGTCAGAAAGGCAAATAACAGCTGTCTTCCATCAGAAATGGGGTGGCCAGAAGACCAGGGCACTGATTTTCCCCCTTTGCTGGGCATTGGTAAGGTCAGACCTTGAATGCTGGGTTCAGTTTTGGGCCCCTCACTGCAACCAAGATATTGAGGGGTTGGGGCTTCTCTGGGGAAGGGCAGTGGAGCTGGGGAAGGGTCTGGAGCACAAGTCTAGGGAGGAGCAGCTGAGGGATTTTTGATGTTTAGCCTCTAGAAAAAGAGCTTCAGGGAAGACCGTGGTCCTGTGTACAAGTGCCTGGTTGGGGTTTGTAGCCAGCTAGGGGTTGTCCTCTTCTCCCGGTAACAAATGACCTTAGGTTCTGCTAGGGTAAGTTTAAATTGGATATTAGCAAAAATTCCTTCACTGAGAAGTTGTCAAGCACTGGCACAGGCTGCCCAGGGAAGCGCTGGAGTCACCATCTCCAGAGGGATTTAAAAGACCTTTGGGAGTAGGGCTGGCTGAGCGGGGAACACTGTGGTGGTTGGTTGAGAGTTGCACCTGCTGACCTTGTAGGTCTTTTCCAACTCTATGACTCTGTGAAAATGAGATTGCTCTTTTCTCAGTATCTGAAAAATATCTAAATGGTGCTGTTTTCTCTGTGTCTTTCCTGAACTACTGAAAGCCTCCATGAAATTGCATTCAACATATATTTGGGCCCTTAACATTTTTATTATTATTTTCACATTTCCCAGTGACTCGGTTCTTTCCTTGCATTTAATGTCCATACATCTGACTATTTTTGTAGTGCCAGGTCATGGCTGTTTCAGTTGTTATTCAAAAAAGCTGTCTTTTTCTTGTGGACAATATAATTAGAGACTAAGAATCACTGATGTCAACATTTATCTATTGGAAATGTTGACTGCCACAGTGAGATAAAAGACCCATAATTCAATTTGATCAAAGTGCCTTAAACAACTACATACAGTGGTGAGATTCAATAAAATATTGATCAGTTCTTTCAAGTAATTCAGAAATAACCCACTTAAAACCTTAAAGACATACACAGATTTCCTACCTTCTTTTTCTTCTTTTTTTGTTCTAAAACTACTGAAACTAATTTTTTTGGTTGATTTTTTTTTGTTAACAACAGAATGGATTTATTAATTTTTACAAGTAAAATTATCTTAATATTTTTATAATTAATAAGCAGTTTAATTTGTTTCAAAAATACAAAGAGGCTTGAAATAGTTTTAGGTTAATTGGATAGCCATTAGTTATTTTGAAAACATATTTTCTTTCTTCTGAATGTCACGATTAAATTAAATTACTGATCTTTCTTCATACAAAAAATACAGCTCTTTTTATTGCTGATTACCAAGGAAGGGGTGGCACTAATATTATTAAATGATGTCCCTTTTATTCCATGATTACACTGTTTCTCCATGAAATAATGTTTACATTTACTAGAACATTTTCGCCTTTCCTCACCTCCATTTTTAATGGTTAATTACTTTAAAAAACCTTTCCATATAAGCATCGGGGTCCTAAAAATAACAAAGATTTTACTCAAGGTTATGTTTCATGGTCATAAACCATACTATCTTTTTTACTTTTATTATTATTATTTCCGTCTTTCAATATTTTCTGAAGTGTTGCCTGTAATTCCAGGTATAAAGCCCAATGTGCCACAGGAGCGATGGAAACAATTTCACTTGCTGCCTTTGAAAAGCAGACTGTTTGCTTAGCTGTGCACGGTGCAGTTCTGTGTTGCTGCACCTCAGCACTCAGCGTTGACATTGGCTGTCGACTGGGAGTGCGTGACACCATTTGGGGACCCTTCGTGCACTCCAGAGCAGCTATTCTGGATTTTAGGAGGCTGTAAACTTTGTACATCTTTTTCCTCTTATGCTACAGCATGGGATCATGAGAATAGCTCATCACTGATGTTCACTGGGCCACAAATATCTTTCCTCCTCTGCAGCCCTCGGTGCGCACCTGGTACTCGTACCAGGGTTTATTTTATTAATATATAATATTTTATTAATATTTTTATATCCCATCTGTCACCTTAGCTCCTCAATATCTTATATTCTTGGCATGTTGTAAACTGTGCTCTCTTATTTATGGAGTTAACTAAAGGTTGGATGAAACTGATGAGACAAACGTGTTCTGTTCACTCCTTTTTGATTTGTCATACTCATATGGCAAATAATAACAAACCATCCACTTCATGGAAACGACCCTTATTTACTGAGTAGCACTAAAATAGATCAAATATTTCAGCCTTTCCATCTCCACAACGTTGGGATAGTTACACAGTCAGTGTTAGTCACCATACAACTCCATGATAGAAATTAATTCTAACTTAAGTGGAGATTTCATAGACAATTATATTAGAAAAAAAAAAAACAATCAGAGAGAACTTTTATCCTAGGTCATTATCTAGTTTGCAATTACAAGAACTTGTAAACAACACAAGAAGTTTGCACCAATGTCTATGGGGTGATAAATTCCAAGATCAAAGGGAAATTTGTTCCCATAACTTCTGTAAAGGAAGGTGAAATCTGCTGTGTGAGGATATTATATGTCCTCAAGCAGAAATGGAACTTGTACCTGCTGACAGACAATTATAATATTGGGTTAGAACACATAATGCATTGAAATGCTTTCCAGAATTGACAAAAATTCATTGCTCACAATTTAAACATCTAAATATGCAGGATTAAGATGGAACATTAATATTCTATAAATTACCTTGCATCCACTTGCTGCATGACAACTTTTATGTAAAATACTTGGTTACTATTGGTTACAGTTAGAGATAGGACAGATAATTTAGAAGATATATCTTATTCAGTAAAGCAAATACTATTTTGATAATAACTAGTGCACTACTCTGGGTTCCTGAAACTAAAGGTGTTAAATACACAAATTTTGTTTATTCCTTGGAAAGAATTTCCATCTCACACAAAATTTAAAGTAAGTTATATTCCATTGATTGGAAGTGTAGCTTCTCTTGACAATGATGTGAATAAGTATTTTAAGACTACTATGTCATCTGATCATATATCTTCTGTGGTGCCATGTCATTCATGCCAGGAAGGAAATTATCCTTTCACCTACATCCATGTAAACCTGCTCTCTGGTAAGTTAAAGGAAAGGACTGAACAATAACCACCTAAAGTTTTGAGGCAGAATGATAATTTGGGTATGTAATAGATATCATAAACCAAACCAAAAGCTGGCTGCACTGAAACTGAAAGGCAACTTGGTGCATTCCCAATGCAAATCAGGATCTGTGGGACGCTCTCTCACATTAACAGTGTCAGGGCTCTTTCACTAGCCTAGAAAATAACAGGAACATATTTGTGTGTCTCATTCTACTATTTCGAGTATTGATACGTGTGGTTTTTAGGTCCAGGTATCATTGCCATGTACAAGGCTAAATGAGAAAGATGCTGATGCTTTTGGGACTCTCAGGCTGACCTGATAGGGAGTAATGCATTTTTTTTTCATTGGAAATGACAAAAATAGAATTGGCTTCAGTTTAAAATATACTTAAAGAAGTCAAGATATACTTAAGAAGTCAAAACTTCTGTATAAGAAAGGAAGAATGTATAGTATTAGTGCATTCTCTTACTGCTTTGGAGACACAATGGTCTCCAAAAGGTAATTATTGTCTAATAATTAATTATTAATAATTATTACTAATATTTGTATTATTATTTACAATTAATTGTTGCAATTATTGAAATTATTGTCTGAATTGATGCAGGTTGCAAATTTTCACTGCTCCAAGAAAAAGAGTTGTTTGGTCTCCATCTGGAACCATCCCTTGAACCTGTGTGTCCTAAGGACTGTGAAGAGACCTGGTGTTAACCACAGCTTTCAGATAGATTTGCCTGGCCTGTCTCCTCTGCAAAATTCTCCAATTAGGAATGAAGGTAACTTATCCAGTTACCTCCCACCCCCTTTTCCCCCCAAAAAACAACCCAACCCCAAATCCTTCACAATAAAGGGGAGAGGTTCCATCAGACTTGATACTATAATTATTTTTTAAATAAAAAATAATAATAAATAAGGTTTAGAAGGTGTTATAATAATAATAAAAATATTTTTAAAATAAACAAATTCAAAGTTACACAAAGTTGAGTGGAAATTATAAAAAAAATACCTAAAAACACATGTAACTCTACTTACTGTTCTTTGAAAACCATCCTTGATGCACCTTTGGTCTGATTGTAGCTAATCCATGACTGTAAATTGTAACAAACTCCTCTAATCTGCAACAGCAAGTTTTTTTACTATTAACCTGGCCAGCTTGTCTCCCTTTCTCAGCCAAGTATCCAGACCCCTCAGGCTGACAGAGTCTCCTCTACCTCCATGTCTTACTTTCTGTGAAATCTTTTCTCCCCTGAGTGTGGCAAATATCCCCACGAGGGAAAGCCTTTTCTCACACATATGAGAAACATAGATTCCAACAGGCTATGAAAAAGCGACTTTTTTTTTTTTTTTTGTTAATCAGATCTGTACACCGTGATATTGCACCATATTTCTGGGGAAAAAATAACTTTACCCAATAATTTAGCATATTCACTCTTAGCTGGCATGCTTGGCTTACACTTGGCATATTTAGTGACATAGTTTCAGCAGATTGTGTCTGTGGTTTCATAGTGCACTGAGGTTTCACATTGCTCTACTCCTTTAATGGAGCATGACATAAAAGGAGAGCAAATAAAATGCATGATTTCTGTCTTGAGTACAATGCAGCATCCCAGAAATACATTTGAGTGTTTATGTCTATCCAGTCTTCTATAATATATAAAAAAATTGCTTATGACTGTGTTCTAGGAAAAGGTCCATGCAGTTGTGTTAATGCAGGAGTTAGACTTGAGTAATATGTATTTAAATATGTACATAGAGCTGAGTGATTGAGATTGCTTTTACTGAGTGTAAGAAAGTTCCTCCCCTGCATTAAAGCTCTCAAAGCTGAGGGACAAGCATTTAAAGCAAACAGAGCATAGCAAGACCAGAATGCCATAGAAGTTAGTTGTAAATTGACCAATTTACTCTGGCAATGGTAAGGTTTGTCATCCCCAGAAGTAATGACTATGAACTATCTTGTTCCTGCAGTATAGGAGATTAGGTCGTATTTCCAACCTTTCTTTCTCACTTAGAAACACAATATTGTTATCTTGCAGCCTTTCAGGGAGTCACAAGTAAAAATTGCATTAATTTAAACAGAACAAGAATAGGCCTCCAACACTTCAACATTAAAATATATAAAAGCAGTTAATTCTAATTTTCCAAGCTTCTTGTTCTTGTTCCAATATTTATTTAATTTTCATAAAAATACATAAACACATTGTCTAATAATGATCAAATAAATTAAAATTTTAATGTTAATATGAGGAAGCACTGTCTTAAAACATAAAGACAACCTATCACAAAACATGAAACATTATAATTTTATGAGCTATGTCAGCAGTTCTTGCATATTTATCTATAATTTCTTTTTGTAAGAGTATTTTAGCATATTTTTTATATTTCATTCTATTTGCTTATCCTAAAAAGAAAGTAAAAGACTTCTGCAGAATATGTTATTTGTGGCTTTACATAGGGTAATATCTTTCTGAAGGCAAACTGTATTACCCCAAACACATTATGAATAACACTTCACCTCTTGTTATTTATATAAATTATGTCACTTGCTAATATAGTCCCATTGGGATAGCAACATCTTTGTGTTCATGCAACCTATAGTTGCATATGTGTTATTGACATTCCCTGGATTACTGAAATAATTGAATATCATAATCAACAGTGTTTGTAGAACTAGGTAATGTATATTCTGTAAGTTGTGAACATCTCACCTAGGGAAAAAAAAAATCATGTTTCAATAGTAGAGGTTTAGTCTTTTTTTTCATGCTACAGAGTTAGATGCTGATCAAAATGAGAAAGATGGGAAATAGCTGTCAGGTACCTGTAAGGATAGAAATACCCACCCAATGGGCTCCAACTTGAGTAGGAGACTTGGTTCTTGCTGGGTGCTCTGTGGTGGGTTAACCTTGGCTAGCTGCCTTGAAAGGCAGGGAAAAATAAGAATAAACACCGTGTGGTTCAAGATAAGGACACGGATATTGCTCAGGAATTATTGACATGAACAAAACAGACTTGACCTGGGGGATTAATGAAATTTTTATTAGCAAAGCAGGATAATGAGAAATTAAACCAAATCTGTAAGCATCTTCCTTCTCATTTTCCCATCTTCTTCCTGGGTTCATCCTCACTCCTGACCATTCTATCTCCTTCCACCTGAGCAGTGCAGGGGATAGGGAATGGGGCTGGGGTTCAGTCTGTAACACATCCTCTATTTCATCTGTTGCTCTTCTTTCTCCTCACACATTTTTCCCTGATCCAGCATAATTTCTTCTTCCAGGCTGCAGTCTTTCAGATTAAAACTGCTACAAAGTGGATGTGTGCAGGTATGATCATTCATGCACTCCAGGAGCACATCTGCCTCTCCATGGTCGTTCCCCTGGGCTGCTGCAGCACCTTCTCCCTTTTCTTCTCTTATATAGGTGTCCATACAGTTGACCAATCCCAAAATCTTGCCCTGTAAACTGAATAAACCCCCATATCTGGGATGCTGTGGAGGGATTACCGAGTTTTACTCTATCTTTGGGCTATTAACCTCTGCTGTCCATCCACCTGGACACGAATGATGCTACTGGAAACATGCCATGGAAACAGCTCTGGAAATGAGGGTCAAGGGACTGACCGACAAGCAATACAATCCTGCCGTGGTTTCAAATGCTGAAAGAATTGGATATACACCATGATTCGATACTCAGCTGTGGGCCTGATTCTGCAGGGAGAGCTTCAGCTGAAACAACAATTTCTTGAATCATTGGTAGAATAATTTGGTGGTGTTGTGTCAGTCCATTGGTCCATCAGGGATCATGTATTGATAGGACACATTTTTCAGTGTGCATCAGGTAGACAAATAACCAGGCATAGGAACAGGCTCAGTCAGGTATCTCTTCAGGGATGAGACAGTGCTCTTCTAAGTAATGAAAAAACAGTTTCCCCCAAGCAGAAAGTGCTGGGCTGTGTGCAGTGTTGAGCTCATAATCGTCAATAGTACATCAAGAACATTAATGGAATATCCACAAAGGATTTCTACTCTCATACTCAGTTGTAACCCCTGGCATGATAGCTATATGTAATTGTTACTCTAACTGCACATTATGACATGACTGAGCAAAATACGTGACCTTTATGCAATATCTGTGCTGAACTGATTTTGTCAGACAACTGCAGCTATCTTCAATAAATTTCATAGATCTTTGGGGATGAAAAGATGTGAAGATGTGCATGCGGTGTGCTGAATTTCTGACTCACTGTATTTGGTATCTTTAAAACCTCCTTCAGCTCTGTGACTGCAAAGGGAGAATAGTGCTTCCAGTATTTCAGCCTCCTGCTTTCCCTGATTTTTTTGCCAGCTCAGCAAACTATCAGCAGTTATAGCCTTGTGTGGCATTTTTGGAATAAGCAGGGAGCTTTCTGTAATGGGAGGTGCAATTATTTCCTCTACATACTCCTTTAGAATCATTTTGTCAGCCATTACCTAAACTCAAAGTCAGTTTGTACTAACGATGTAGTAACATATTGATCCACCCAATTTATCTGTGCTGGTGAAATTCTTAGCAGCCCATTACATATGCTTCTTTAATACTAATGGGTTTGACATTCACACATAGGAGAAATAAAAGATATATGTTGGTCCTCTGCTCTTGAAGACAAGCCTACTCCACACTTTAGACAACCATTTGACATTAATTGCTGGTGCAGTTTGCCAGCTCTTGGGTTCTGACATTACAGCCTTGCCACAGCTTTGAAACATGGAGTAGCAGGACTGAAGGGCTCTGTAGTCTTCCTGCTTGAATTAGCAATTCATTCCAGCTTTTATGTAAAAGTCTAGTCTGATTTTAGCTAAATTTGAACTATACTCAAGGTTACTGCATATGTTCTCAATGTATTTATAAAGACAAGGTTAAGAATTGCAGATATTTTCATTCAAAATCTTCTGGTTTTGTCACACTATGCTTCTCAGCATTTAATGCAAAACACTTCAGTTGATAATTGAAATATTATAGTAGTAAGCTTACATGTCTAATCCTTGGAACTTTAGCTGTTTCAGGATCATATTTGCAGAATTAGGTTCTGTTTCTGCAAATACTGAGGTCAGTGAGAAGGTTCATGGCCTTCAATCACTTGGCAGCTTGACAATGCTCTTCAACTCAAACTGTACTAAGTACCAAAAAACCAACTACTGAATGTCATTGTAATAAACCCTTGTAAGACAAAGCATGCTCTGATTTATGAGCCTCTCTGTAGTAAAAAAGTTCTACTTTAAATTCAACACTCTAGAACAACTACCATTCTGAAATGTGTGCAGCCATTTCAGTTAGAGCATAGTTATCCTTTCAGAGGAAAAAAAGAATTCCTTTGAAATCAGTTTCATATAATTAAAGTTAAATATTATAAATATTATAAATAAAGTTGAATAAATTAAATATTAAAGTTTTCTTTAATATTTATGCTTAAAACTCTGACTGAAGCTTCACTAAGGAATTTATATAGAGGAAAAAAATCAAAGAGGAATTAAAAATCAATTATATATGTAATGTCTATTAAAGTTTTTAGAAACTGGATACATGAACGGGAAACTGTATACAAACTACCTGGGAAAAATTATTTTGTTTTTCCACCCTCAGTACATGAAGTGATAAGGTGAGATAATAGGATTCACAGTTTGTTAAAGTTTTTGATAATAAAGAAAAAAGTTAAACAAAAACTGGGAATTCAGTGCTAATTCTCCATATGTGCTCCCACTTAATGAAAAAAATCAAGTTTTCTTTGTGTCTGCATGGGTGTGGCTCTGTACACACAGAAGGCAAAAGCTGAAGAAGAATTAATATGTAATGCATCTGTCATGTTGGAGTAAGAAAGGGGGACAGCACCAAGCCTGACAGAGTTCAAGAAGCATTGAATGCTCTTGGGCACAGGTGGGATTGTTGGGGTGCCCTGTGCAGAGCCAGGAGTTTGTCTGATGATCATGATGGGTCCCTTCCCACTTGGGACATTCTGTGATTCTGTGGTTAATTCCTACTTCCTTGTCAAGCAACTTGTTTAGCTCTTTCTATGTTTTTTCAGATGTAGTTTTTGTGCTTGCATGGGTTTAGACAGTTTTGTTTTTTCTTTTACTTCGTCTCCCATCCTGGGGAGCTGACAAAGAAGCTCCTTGTGTGGCTGTTGAAGGAAAGCCACTCCCATATTGCCAGCTCAGATTCATTGCCCATGGTCAGATCTAGGACACACCTGGTGAGACAGAATGCTCTCATGTCACAGCAAAATTTTATTTAAAGGAGAGACAATCATTAATTTAACAATGATTTCTCTGTAAGAAGCCTGCATGATAAAATTCGAAGAAGGTGCATCCAGAGATATGACCCTTCTCTGAAATGTACAAATATTTTCAGAACAATTTCAAAAATACTTTTTCAAATAGTAAAAGGTATTCCCTTTAATGCACATTCTCCGATTTATTGTGGTCTTTTTATTAATATTCTATGATCACTGAATATTAAAAGAATATTGGAATTTATATTAATATTCTCAATGAATACTTCATATAATGAATATATGATTAGAATACTCTCAGTGAATACCAATGGAAAAAGTAACCTCAAGAATATTGCTGAATGGCAATTTTTATTTTATAAATATGTATATTTGCACTTTTAACCTGAGACAGAAAGTTGGTTTCAGTGCAATTTCTGGGTGTTGTTCATCAAATTAGAAACATAGTTGAGTGACTTACAGATAACCATTTCTAGACATTTGAAGTAATTTACATAATGGTTTTGAACTATGTACAAATATTCTGCAGAATTTATAAACACATAGACTAAACCCAGGAATGATCTGGATGAAATTTATGCACCTTGTGGATAGAAACATAAGACAAAGAATTCAAACCAAATAGACAATCAGTAAGTTCTGTTCAGGAAATTTGTTTTTATTCTTCTTTCTGATTCTTGTCACTTACCTGGGTTGTTTTTCAGTATTGCCTGAATAAAAGATAATTATCATATTTTCATTTTGTCTAAGAACCTTAGGAAATACTGTCACTCATTTTGTGTAATTGCAATGCTTAAAACAATGGCAAGCTGGGATCTTGACATGCTAATACAGTGCATCTCTCGTACTATTATCATTAATATCTATTTCAAGTAACATCTGAAAATATTTCAACCAAAAGAATGAAAACTCAGAAATCAAGCAGACTTCTAATTTAAGAAGTTGCTTTAAAATTGAATGAATTTTTCCTGACAGAAGATATGAAAAAAAGTATAGGAAGTAGACAAATTTTAAAGGCTCAAATATGTTGAACATGTTCTGTCTTTCAATAGTTTTAGTATACAAGCACAAGGAAGTTGAATGCCTAAATGTTGCTATTTCTCCTTCATATTTCAGGGTGGATTAACTTGTTACAATTAGTATTGACAGCAGAAAAACTTGGCCTCTTAAACCGTATTTGATATGAAGCCAAACTGAAATCCCAAGTGCTCACCTTGAATTATAAACCAGGATGCTGGGGAAGTTCATGAAAGATATAGTGAGGAATCATTCCACTGCTCAAACACAGCATCATGAATGAATGATAAGTACTGTCTGGGATAATCCTTGCAGCTTTTTTCCTCTGCACATTGCAGAGAGACAGGCATTAAACATATTTGAATGTTGAAACAGCAAGAATTCTGAAATCAAATTTCAATGTGATATATAAGATACGCGTCCTCCATATGACTCTCCCTAATGTCAGATTTTCCTGGCAGAGAGAAAATTTACCTCATAGAAGCAGAGCGTGAATAAGAGATACTTTTTTAGGAATCAAGTAGCACAATATCAAGTTTTTATCTGAATGTATGGCCCAGGTCATAATATCAGTGAAAGGACATTCAAATGAGAGGTTAAAAGATGGGCATCAGAAGAAAGCAAAAATTGCTTGGGAGTCTGGGGACTGAATTCGTGTTGGAAGACCTGTCAGGTATGGCCAACAGAGTATAGTTGAAGAAGATCTCAGAGGAAGCTTAGAGAGTATGTACAATGGGTTGACGATGTTATTTTCAAAGCCACATAGATTTTAAAACCTGCAAATTAAAGTGAAGGAAAAGTACATGTACTAGCTATAAAAAGTCTCTTTTTAAGGAATGCAGATTATCTGACTGTTTGACTTGAATACTCACATTTATTCATAATTATGCTAATTAAGTCAGGACTATAAAATAAATGTATATTTGCCACTTAACTTTTTAACAGCTAACATTCTCAGGTATTTGATGAATCTTCTCAGGGCAATTGATTTTGGCTTTGCTGTCTGAAGCTGTGTAAAAAAAGTAGAAACTCTCCTGAAATTTCTTTTCCTCAATAAAAGTGACTAAAAATGTGATTTCTCTGAGGATTTTCTATGCATTTGCTACAATTCATACTCACACATTTATTCTTTTTCTTACCTATTTTCTGTCATTGATGAAAAAGTTGACTACATCTAACAAAACTCTTGTCTTCACTAAAAGCTGTGAAATTGTACCAGAATTTGAATTCTGCACAACTCTGATCCAGACACTGGAAAGAAACTCCAAAATCTCAGCTGATAAGTCTAAGAAGATTGTGGAACGTGCAGTCTAGAAAGTCAGGTTGCTTATGTATTACTAGATGAGACAAAAATGGAGCTTAACTGCTAGGTATGAAATATAGCTAACAATAGGTGAACAACTTTGTCAAATATTTTAAAAATTTTGCTCCAAGAAGCTGTACTAAGTTGCTATGAATCCACAAATAATTAGTGTCTTTTTTTCTTCAGTTTAAGAAATCTTTGCAACATCTTTTATGCTGTGAAAGAGTTTTAAAAATATTAATAATTTTGTCCACTTTGGTTTTATTTTAAAATTAGCTTTCCATTATTAAAGGCTCAAAATGGTCATCAAAGGTCAAATGTCAAACATTCATCATCTCCCAGCCTCTGACTATATCATGCAAAGTCAGCAATGAAAACACTATTTTCATAATGAGAAATGTGTAATGTTGTCCCAGTAAAGACCTGCTTACTTGCTGAAGTCTGAAGATTTATAGCAAATAAAACCTTCCAATCAGCAGTCTAGAGAGTGTTACAAAAAGGGTCAAAGAGATAGACAGCCAAAAATATTTATACAAGTGTTTGAGCATAAAAGGATATTCAGCTTTAAATATTTTGTTCTGAATTTCTTCTGTTTTAATAACACTGAGAAAAATTAGGTCACATAGTACTTGAGAAGGAGCTTATTCCTGTAAAGTACAATGCAATATATCATTCTCAATAATGTCTCTTCCACGGACAAAGGAACATCAGCAGAATTTGGTTGCAAATATTCTTTATTGATGCTTTTTGTTCAGTTCAGGAAAAGCATTTAATGACTCTTGGTAACACATAAACAAAAAAATGAAGGACTTTCCTTTTATCTCTGTCTTATTCAGTATTAGTGAAGGTTTAGGGCCAACATAAGAGCTGAACATCTAAGCAATATATTTATACATCATTTACATGTCTTGTTTTCGCTCTTCAATCAGCACTGATTTTTTTTTTTTTTTTTTTAATAGAAGAGAAGGGGAAAATGGGATGTTTCTTCTCAGCCCAGCATGTGTAGAACTGACAGAATTCTCACACTGGTGAAGATTTCTGGTTCTTCAGAGGAGGAATTGCAGGTATGAGCATGAGCCAAAGTGCTCTAGTAGGTCATATTTGCTGCAAGTTCAACTTATTCTTTCTTCATCACAGTCAGTGAGGCAAGATCCTGTACTTTGGCATCACTCTGCCATCTTTAAAAGACAAACATTTGTTCCAGATTGCTAATAAAACTTCATCTTGTTCTGCCTGGTAAAATGGGGGCAGACCCACAAAACAAACTTACCAGTAACAGAACTGAACCTTACTTAGACTTGAAAGGACACAATATGAAAAAAAGCTATTTTTTTGACAAGCCCTACTCAACAAAAATTGGGACTTGTAGTGGTTTTGGTTCACCAACTTGAGATTTCCCAGCCAATGCACTAACTAATGTTGTGGGTTTAGTGTTGGCCAAATGCCCATGTACCCTCTAGAATTATTTACTCATTTCTTGCTTTGAGATGGGATTAGCAAAGCGGGCTCAAAACTTTAAAAGGGTATAACCAAAACTTTATTAACAGAAACTTAAAAAATAATGGGAATCAGAATAAAACCTTCAGAGCACTTCTCCCCTACAACATTTTCTTTCCCACTAACAATGTACAGAAGCAATTCAGTTAGTTTATCACCTCTAGAATAATCTTTCTTCAGTTCACTTAGGGAGAGGAATCTCTCTTGTCATTTTATGGAGACTTCTCTACAAGAAAATAGTTCTCTTGTGGCTTTTAATTTCCACAAATAGCTGCCACCTAGAAATCTGCAATTGTGAAGTCCCTCCCATATTTCACAGCATCCCACAGATGTGTTTATGGGCCATGTCAACTTATGGGGTACTATTTTAAAGGTGAGCTGTTCAAGAGCAAAACTTGTCTTTATCTTTCTATGAGATAATCTTTGGGCACACAAGTCTTCTTCTTCTTTTTCCATGGGGGAAAAGTGACTCCATCACTCTTCTCCCTCACTCTCTTTCTCTCTCTGTTCAAACTTCTCATAAGATCACAGCTACTTCAATATCTGCTTGCTTTAGCATAGGTGTCTTTGCTCATATTGACAATTTGAACGCTACATCTCCCCATTCTTTTCAGTGAGTTACAGGGAAAAAGAGTCTTATGTATCAATTATATTTTCTCCATAGCCTTACAAGAGGATTTCAGCTCAAGACTGAGGCATCTCCTCAACCCTCCTATCTGGAACTTGACTCCTTACTGCCCTTCATGTCTCATGTTGTTCTCTATGTGTCTTTACTTTGTCATTTTCTCTCACCTGAGAGAGGATTGAAGATGTGCAAGTCTTATCTGTGCACTGAAAGAGTTAATATCTCACCAGGGGCCTGCAGATTGTTATGTGATCCCTGCCGTGTGACAGCCAAAGCAGTGACGGTGATGGATTTTCAGGATGCACTGGGGGCTGTGTCAGGATCTCAGGGGGCCTGGCCAGAGCAGCAGTGGCAGCTCCAGCTGCACGGTTGTCTCCTACCCCTGCTGCATTCAATTCCAGCTTCAGGTTGATGGCTTCCCTTCCCTCCGTCCAGCAGCCACTGGGCTGGGGCCTGGGCCAGGCTGGCCCAGAGCCATTCCTGGGGCCTGGAGGGCCCTGACTTGGCCTGGGCAGGCAGCAGGGCAGGGATTAATGTGGGCGAGATGTTATCAGCCATGGCCAAAACCATGCCTTGGATGGGGGCCCTGCAGCCTCCCTTCCCCTGCTCAGCCACTGAGATGGGAGGAGGGGAAGAATTTCTGTCTCTAGACGCCAGAAGTAAGAGGGCTTTCCCAAGGTTTGTTAATTTTTAACACGTCTGTTCACAGAGACGTGTTCAGCTTCCTAGAGGTTTAACAAAGTGTTAATATTCAAAACTAATCACTGATTGCTTTTATCAGGCACAGAAGAAACTGTTAGCAGCTTCTCTTAGAAAATCACTTCCATGACTGGCTTCTCCCCTCCTAACCAAATATCAATTAATGCAAAACCAGCACAAGATTTAACATAAGTGTTTAATATTACAATGGACCGCTACAAACTTCCATTAAATACAGTATCTGCCACCCTTCATTGTATTTCCCATGGTTTCTGTTTCTTAGTTGGACATTTGTAAATTTAGACAAGGAAACATTGAAGTTTTTAACACTTGCAAGATAAGTTATGGAAGAATTAATAATAATTTATTGATTTTCTAAATGCTGAAATGTTTCAAAGCTGAACTGCTTAATTAATATCTTCTTATTGTTAATAGCAATTGCTAACCTTTATTTAAAACAGAAGAACTTTTAATATACTTTCTAGAGGAAAAGTAAAATGCCAAAAAAAATCTCCTGATTTTTTTCTTATTTCAAGTGGAGTGTTTTTGACTCCATTTCCTTTATTTAGACATTCCTCTTGTATCTTCAGTTTTTCTAATGAGCATTTGTGCACACTTTGAATGATGAATGACATTTCTAAAGATAAGCACAGATGTTGATACTCAAGTCACAAAGGCATAAACTAGTAAAAATCCTGCCTTAGGATTGAAAAACGGAAATCTTTCAATGAAAAAATGCAAACCAGGAAAAAAGCTCATTTCACTCAATCAAAACCACTTCTCAATTTGAAAATGTTTTCAATACCTTTAATCTTCTGTAAAAAAAAAAATCTCATCTAGAAATTTTACAGATGAAATTATACATAGAACTATATAATTATTTGGGTGGGAAGGGACCTCTCTGAGTTGGGCATGGACACCTTCAACTAGACCAGGTTGCTCAGAGCACATCCAGCATGACCTTGAATGCTTCCACGTATGGAGAATCCACAGCTTCGCTGGGCAATCTGTTCCTGTGCCTCACCACCCTCACAGGAAATAATTTCTTCCTAAAATCCAACTTAAACCTTTCAGTTTTAAACCATCCCACCTTCTCCTATCACTACATGCCTGTGTGAAAAAGCATTCTACTTTTCATGACCTTTTCAAAAGCATTCTCCCTGTGGCTGACTGAGGAATAACTGAAAATATAAATTATGCAAAATAGTATATAATGTTTTAAGGAAATAAAAAAAAAGTAAGATACACTGTACTAGTAAAAAAGTAGTCTGTCTTTTTCTTAAGACTTCAAGAATTTCAAAAAGTCTCCATATTTCTCTGGCTGGGAACAGGCAGATTGCTCATGGCTGTGGGAAGAATTATGGGTAAGAAAGTTTCTAAGACTAACAGAAATAAGACATCCTGCTGTAGGAAGCAGCTGTTAGCAGATAATAACGTTATTAAGAGCTTGTAGTATTCTTGAGAAAGATGGAGAAAAGGCATACAAAATGAGTAGGAATTATCTGAACAGAAGTCCCATGACATGTGCTCCAATTTTCTGGGACTGGAAGGCTTCAATCAAAGATGATATATTTGAGTGTACCATTTTTTTTCACCCTCACAGAGTTTTGGCCTTTCCTTTTTGTTTGTTTTAAAGCTAACTTACTAGTGATTGCATCCTTAACAATGATGGTTGAGGTGTCCTCTTCATTTGATTTTCAAGCAAATTATTAGTTCCTGTACAATGAGCACAGATTGGAAATAACAATCATAATCTGAGGCCGTCTAATATTTTCAGAGGGTGTTAGGACCTGTCAAGAGAAAATGTGAGCAATCATCAAAATAAGAAAGGATTTTCTTAATCACCTTTTACAGACTTAGAAAAACCCCTAGATCTCTGAGGTTACAGACTGAAAACTACTGATCAAGATGCTTTCCAGAGTTTCAGAATGTAATGAATCCTTAGGGATCTCATCTTCACCTAAGGAAAAGGACTTAGTATAAACCATTAAGCAGCTGATTTACTGCTTAGTATTTGGTCTCCCAACAACTGGGTAGTTGTGGGAGGTTCATAAACCCAGTCAGTCATCAATCTTGCAACAGATCTAATTTAATTAGATTTTTTATTTAAGATTTTTTTTACCTGTATAACTGCCATCCAACACTGCTCTTATTTTTTTTTTTTTTCACAGGCAGAAAATTATATTTTATAAATGTCTCACGTTGCAATGCAAGATGCGTCCGGGGATGTGTATTCTATTGCCATCTGTCAGAACCAGGTGGGGCAGTTTTCTTCTGCTAATTGGGCCACCTGTTAAAATCAGGTGGGACAGTTCTCTTTATCTCTTCCATGGCCCATCCTCCCTCCAAGGAGGTATCTTCTGTTAAGGGGTCATTGAGTCTCACCGCATGACTGATAAAATTACATCATCCTGCTGTGAGTTGCTCTGCCCAGGGGAGGAGCCAAGCATTCCTTCCTTGATATAATCTGAGATTTGGAACACCACAGTCAATCTTTTCCCACTAGATTCCCAGAGGAGGACCAGAGCCTTCTACACCACCACTAGACCTTCAGAGGAGAGCTACACCCTTCTACAGGATCATAGTGTTCAACAGAACCACACCTGACACTCCAGCAGGACTGCAGCCACCATTTAATTGGACAGCTACCAACACCCTGACCCACAGGGTGTCAGGTTGTGTTCTGACTCTGTCAGTGTTCGTTTGTATTACTGCATTTTTATTTTTATTTTCCTAAGAAAGAACTGTTATTCCTACTCCTTTATCTTTGCCTGAGAGCCCCTTAATTTCAAAATTATAACAATTCCCAGGGAAGGTGTTTACATTTTTCATTTCAAGAGAGGCTTCTGCCTTCCTTAGCAGACACCTGTCTTTTCAAACCAAGACAATATAATTTCTAGGCATGCTGAAAATCCCAAAGTATTTTTAGGAGAAGAGAATTTGTCAGATTACTACTGGATTATTTCTTTCATTTCTGCAAACATTTGTAGATTGCAAAGTTTTGTTTGCAAAAGAAGCAATTGTGGCTAAATATTTGCACAAATATTCACTTGAGTATTTACCTTACTTGTGAATTTTGGCCTGCTACATGATCAAGGAAAAATGAGTTTGCAGCTAAACTCCTACCTGTTTTCTGCATTTGATGAATTTGGGAACTGCTCTGAAATCCTTAATGTTTCTAACTCTATTTGACTTCATGTCAAGACAGATATATTATAGATAAGCCAACACTCTGATGAAACTAGATTATCACAGTTTGATTCCACTTAAAAGTCACCCTATTTTTTCAGTTAGAAATATATTCTTAAAAGATGACATGACCTTTTTTCATTTGCTAAAATAATGCTTTCTTAATCTTATTTCATAGGATTCTTTTTGACTTAGTTTGCAGTTTGTCTAAAGAAAACTTGAGGAAACTGTTGTTCTGAGTTAACATAAGAGTCCTAACCACACTTTTATAAGAGTAGCGCTATCTATATTTTATTTAATTTTTCCAAAATTTGCCACTCCTTTGTTTCCCTTTAGGCAGCTTACTGTGATTGTGCCTTTAGCAAAAGGAATCAAAGATATTTATGGTTTGGGAAAAAGGTCCTGTTGATGATTGATGAAATGGAGGGTGGGTTCACAACAATAGTGAATTAGAAAGATCTAAGGCAATAAGAATCAATCAAAAGTAAGAATTCCACAGAAGTCCTACTGATAAGCTATAGTTTTTTTCTTCTTAGAATTTCCATAATTAATTTAATTATATAATTGCTATTAAGTAGAAGAATTAGAAATTAATCCTTTCCAGTGCAATTAGCACTCACTTTTAATGGGTGCTATGACTTAAGAGAATTGGGCTTCCTTTTTAATCCAAGTCCTACAAACCAGTATAAAAAAGGAAACATATATTAGAAGTGTCCCTCAGACCAACAATGTATTTATGAAACTAGAGAAAAAACCCCAGATCTGTGGGGAGAGGGGGGAAATGGTATCATCTTAAATGCTGAACTCCATGCAGCTATGGCTATGTAATTATCAATAATTGTCAGATGTGTAGAGGTACCTCTAGGACCTCTGCCCTGGCTGAAAAAAAAAAATTATTGCTGTGTGAGTGCAAATGAGCAAATGGTGCTTCTCAAAATTCCTCAGTTTATAAGTGACCTGAAAATAAAGAAAAGAATTTATGCAGAACTACACATAAATGAGTATAAATGAGCCTACTGAAAATTTGGGTGTATCACCTTGATTTTTAAAACATTTTAAATTGGGAATGGATTCATGTGGCCTCATAGTTTCTGATGTGGGTGGACTGGATCAAGGCCATCAACATCTTCACCCATGTAAGCAAAAAGTTACAAAATACCCCTGGTCATCACAGTTGAGTTTAGATGTAATGTAACTTGCAATAGCTAGGTCCCATGTCAGTACCTCCCACTTGATCATCATTTGCACTTTAAGGATTCATGATGGCCTCATCCACTGGCCATCAACATCTTCATTGTTAGTCCCTTTTTTTTGTATCTTTAATAGCTTTTTCAGTACCTCCCAGCAAAAAATTCAGTCTGAAATTTGCACTGTCCTTCCCCTTTTTTCTTTTTTTTAGGAAATGAAATAGTTTTAAGCAATAGAAATAGGAAAAACATATTGTTCTTACTTTTGGTAACCCAAACCTCAATTATTTTTTAAATTAGCAAATGAAAAGTATTGCCTTCATGACAACATTTGTATTCCCAAAATGACTTTTACTTTTTTTATCTCAAACACTTTGGCTAGCCCCTACTTATTTTTATTCTGATCCATTTTGCAATTTCTTTAAACATAGATACTTTGCTGGAATTAGTTATGTGACTGAAAGGATCTGCTGCTGAAAGTACATCCAAGGATACAATCCATGCAACTATTTCCATTCATATAGCATTAACACAGGCATTTTAGATTAAGAAGCCAAAAAGAGAGGATAACTAAAGTTCCTAAATCTTACCATTTCCTAAACCACAAAATTTTTCCTGTGTTGGGTCTTTTTCCAAATTAAGTATCAAAAAACAACACATGCAATCAAGAGAGACAGAGGGAAATGCTGGAGTGCTACAGAAGGGATATCTTCAGTAGAAATTTTCAGGCTCAAGAGAATGACATAGGCTTACAGAAATAAGATATATAATCTAAGAATAGCTGAAATGATCCTGCTTAAGGGGCTCAAACTGTACAAGAATTGAGGGTGACTGCTGTGATTTCAGAAGTTCTGGAGGAAGGGCAGCAGCTGTTTATAGCACAGAAACAGGGGCTGGATGTGATAAAGAAGCACTTCCTTCCACAGACACTGCCAGCGGTATGGAGATGCTGGCAGGTCTTTCTGGCTGAGGAAGGGACTGAGAGTCACTTTCCCTCCAAGGACTCGTCTTTCTGTGTCCCCAGGCTGCATTTGGACCTTGGCTCTCTGTTACTGGGAACCTGGTTTCAATGCTTGAGGAAGCATGTGAGCTAAAATGATACAAGATAAGCTAGAAGTGAAAACTGAAAAGTGTCACCGCTGAAGCACTGGGAGCAGTTCAGGCTTTAAAAAGGGAAAATACTGACATGAGAAGGTATAAAACCCTTGGGGTGGCATCTGAAAAAAAACCCCAAAGAATCAGAAGAATGATTCAACAACATCAGGGATCTGCAAGTAGCAACAGAGGCTGATTGATGTTTGCAGCAAACTCTGATGTTTTCCGTCAGGGCCAACGAGCCTCCTTAATGCTTGGCCTAGGAGCTTCATCATCCAAGATATCTGCTATTGCATGTATACACAAGCATTCTGCACTCTCGTACTGTACATATATTTTAAAATTGTCTGACATAAGTGACCAGGGAAAGAGCAGGAAGGAAGGTTACTGCACGCGAGAATAGAGAGGGACCTGAGGTAGTGCTGGGTGCGGGCAGGAGAAAGTTTTATCTACCCCACTAATGCAACTAACAAAGCTTTAAAAGGGAAATTCTCATTTGGCCTAAGCTGTGCTTTCATGTTCCAGTTTATTTTCTCTAATGTAAAATCATGATGTAAATGACATTCATTACTGGAAATTCATAAGCACGAAAATCTCAGGACTGCTAATAGTGTTCTCTCCCTTCTAACGAGACTTTATAAAAATAAATGTAATGAGAGTGTCAAGAAGAAAGAGGAAGAATAATTAAGAAAGGGAAAATAAGAGCAGGATGAAAGGAAAGAGAGATAAGGAGCAGTAGCAGAAAATGGGAAATAGAAATATAAATAGGCAATAGGAGAAAAGGATATATTACAAGAAAAAATAATACTGTTGAAAATTAATGCTTTTTGCATTTTTGACTGTTGGCTGCTATACTGCTATTCTTTCTGTAAGCTACTAAAATCACATTGTCTGAATATTTTTCACTATAGAAGATTATTAATGTGTAAAAAACCTCATGACAGCTATGTGCAAATGACAGACCTTATAAATTCTGACAAATGACTCTTGATATTAGTCATACAAATACGTGAGTACTCCAAAAAGATTCATCTCCAGGATTTTCACGAAAATGTGTTTCAGACAGATGTGAAAGCAGATCCTGCTGTGCTTATAGAACCCTTTTCTGAAACTACCTTCAGAGAAACCTTGTTCTTGTATTATTTATCATGCTATTGTCTCTGATCTATAATTCAAAAAGGATAACGCTTTGATTAATATATATAAAATATATTTCCAAATCAGTGTTGAAAGTTTCAGCTAACAGATGTCCATTATTGTTATCAGCCACAAAAATATGAAGGTGGAGAATACCAGTCAGGTCATTCTGTCCACATGTCTGCCAATAATGGACATACTCTGCCTATTTTTACTGCTGTTGTTACGATAAAATAACGAGGATTGTGAGACTTGCTATACTTTCTCATTATTCAGCTGTAATGGTTGAAATGAAAAAGTCTTACTCTCCCTCTGTAAACTAGTCTTGTCCTGCCTGAAACATGAATTATATCACAATTTGCTCCAGGGTCAGTCTGCAATCAGGTACTCCTTTCAGTCTTCTTGGTGATTATATCCATCCATTAAATTACAAAAATTCCCTAATAATGAAGATAAGTATTCGTAAGTATACTACTGATGAGTTGAGCTCTAACATTCTAATAGGTATCATTATATTAGATTATGATATATTGTCTCATGTTTCTCATTAAGATTTCATTGCAAGTTTCTAATTATAAGGGTGCTTCCTAATGCTACCAGGGGAAAGCATGTGCTATGTCTAAAAACCTGATTTTCTATAGGGGGAGAAATTTGTAAAGGCAGAGATATCCCTAACTTGCATTGAAATTCAGTTAGAGTTACCTACCTAACTGCTATTTATCCCTTAGGAATGTAACTGAAGCATAAATATTTTTTATGTTTGCACAGCTTGACTGGGGCAAAGAAAAGATTTCCTTTTTCCTTCAAAAAACCCAGAAAGCCAAAACTGCAGAAGGAAAAAGCAATTTCACTGAAAATTGTACAGCAGCAGGCAACGATATATTAACAACCAATTTTCTAATTAAAAAGCACACAATTTATGTCCTTCATTGTAATTTTAACTCTTTGAATACAGAAACACCTATAACTATGAAAAGGTCTGTAATGAGTTGCACATGACTTAAAATGTTAATATGATAGCTGAAGCTCTTTTATTCTATACAACAATCTAGAAAATAAGGGTTTCTGTCCATGGGCAGGGACACCTTCCACTAGACCAGGCTGCTCAGAGCTTCATCCAACCTGGCCCTGAACACTTTCAGGGATGGGGCATTGACAGCTTCTCTGTGGAACTTGTTCCAGTGCTCCATCACCTTCTGACTAAAATTTTTTTCCTGTAATCTCTCCTCTTTTGGTTTAAAATTCTTCTCCCTTGTCTATCTCCCTACCTTGTTTGCTTGTGTAAAAATGTCTTGCTCCCTCTTTTTTATTTTTTAGCCACTTTCAGTAGGTTGAAGTAGGTCAAACACTGCAATCAAGTCTCCCCAGAGCCTTCTCCAGGGTGAATAGCCCAGATGTTGTTCATGCCCAGGTCTCATCACCTGTCTTTGTAGGAAAGTGCTCCAGCTCTCCAATCATCTACATGGCCCCCCTTTGGACTTGCTCTGTAAAGGTAAGATGGTCCACATCTCTTTCGTGCTGGAGACCCCAGAGCTGGATGCAGCACTCCAGTTGGGATCTCAGGAAGGCAGAGTGGAGAGGGAGAAACTCCTTCCACACCTGCTGGTCACACCTCTTTTGATGCAGCCCAGGATTTGCTTGGCTTTCTGGGCTGCTGGCACACACTGCTGTTTCCTGTTCAGCTTTTCTTCTATGAGAACTCCTGAGTCCTTCTCTGCAGGCTGCTCTCAGTGACTTCTCTCCCAGTCTGTACTCATGTCTGGCTGGGATTGACCTGACACAGGTCCAGCACCTGGCACTTGTTGAATTTCATGAGGTTCTCAGGGGTCAGTTTCTCAAGCTTATCCAGGTCCCCGTGGATGGCATCCCATCCTTTTATGCTGTCATCTGCACTGCTCAGCTTTGTGTTGTCTGCAAACCTGCTGAGGCTGCACTCAATCCTACTGTCTATGTCATTGATAAAGATATTGAAGGGTCACCTGCACACAGAGCCATTGGACAAAACTCTCTGGCTGTGTCCATACAGCTAATTCTTTATGCAAACACTCCACCCTTTAAAGCCGTGTTTCTCGAATTTGGAGATAAGGATGTCATGTAGGACAATGTTGAAGAAGTCACAGAATTCCAGGCAGGCGACATCAGTCTGTCTTCCGTTGTTGATTGTTGCAGTCACTTCCTCACAGAAGGCCACCAGATTGGTCAAGAAACAATTTGCCCTTGACACAGCCATGCTGTCTATCTTGACTCATCACCTCTGTAATGTTAGTCTAAATAGGAACAGAATAATCAAAGTCTTTTCACACAAAAGAGAGCTTACATTTCAGACTGAAATTCCTCTTCCTTTTCTGTCCACAGATATTTACTCCTGCTTGATATAAGTGAGTTTACTTCTATCAAGTTAGAAAATTTGGTTAATATTACAGGAGCAAACTTGAGATATAGTAATGAATACTCCTGCTGGATTCCTACAGACTTTTGAGTAAGAGAAAAATGTAAGCCATTTAACCAACAAATATTATTAATTTAATCTTTTATATTTTTAAAGAGAGATGTAATGTGCTCAGCAGATCTTTTTTAAAATCCTTTAATATTAAAATTTTGCAATTACACATGGCTGTTTGTCAAGTGTTCTTCTGAAGTGAGACAATTCCTCTTCACTTTGCCTTACCCACCTTTCATTGGCTGGAGAATGACTGCATGCAGATGGATTCATCAGCTTTTCACAGCATGTACATGTTTCATTTCCACCAGTGCTTCACTAAATATCTGAAAGTGATGATAAATTAGAAATCTTATGCCTACAAATCCATTTCCTTGTAAAATCTTACAGTCAGAATACTTGCTAAAATACTAATGAGTGACCACACATTTTTTGCCCAGAATAAGGGGTTTAAGCATAAGTATACAGCATAAGTACAATATAGGATGACATGGTATATATTTATAACATAAGTGGTGTCCCTATTGAATCTGGTTTGCCGAGAAAACAATTGTATTATTTAAAAAAATAGAAATAGCATGGCTCTTTCCTTCTAATTATGTGAGAAAATATTAAAATGTGTATCCTCAAGTTTTGAGGAAAGAGGCATCAGGATATTTTCAATGTGTATGAAATCATGCATATGCAGATGGAGACTTACACAGTTACATGAAAAACTGTTGCCAATATCGAAGTCACAGGTTTACTGATAAGAACAATCAGCTATCTTACAGTGACCAATGTACCAGCTTTTATTTCAGTGCACTTGAAAAGATTTTTCAGCATTTTACTGCTACATAATTATTGAATTAAGTTTATGTGTTGTATACCCTTACGTGACATAGATAGAGATGGTGCTGATATTCTAAAATGGATGTTTACCTTCAAAATCCTCTTTAAAATGACAAGGTGTGACCATGTTCACAGGGGTTCTTGGATGAGGGAAGAGACAAGCATCTGACTCCATGTTTCAGAAGGCTTGATTTATTATTTTATTATATATAATACATTAAAACTATACTAAAAGAATAGAAGAAAAGGTTTCATCTCAGAAGGCTAGCTAAGAATAGAATAGCAAAGAATGATAACAAAGGTTTGTGGCTCGGGCTCTCTGTCTGAGCCAGCTGGGCTGTGATTGGCCATTAATTAGAAACAACCAACATGGGCCAATCACAGGTCCATCTGTTGCATTCCACAGCAGCAGATAACCACTGTTTACATTTTGTTCCTGAGGCCTCCCAGCTTCTCAGGAGGAAAAATCCTAAGGAAAGGATTTTTCATAAGTTGTCTGCAACAACAAGGTATAACAATAAACAACCTAATCTGAAGCACATATTTATTTTTCAGTCTGTAGAGAAGTGCTGAAATTACTGGAGATATTTAGCAAAAGCTGTCTAACATAATGATGGTAAGTTGTGAAAGCTTATTCCACTAATAAACAAAATTAAATGAAAAAGAGATAATTTGATTTTTTTTTTTTTAACACTTGTCATGTCACAGTTTAAACAAAGTTTACTAACTTTGCTTCAGAGAGACATCATGGTTTATTAACCAAGAGACTGAAGGCTGACTCATGACATCTGTAATCCAATTCCTCATATTGTTCCTGGATAACCTCAGCCAGCCACTGCACCTCTCCATACATTATGTACTGACACCACACAGTGGAACAGCCAAACACCCTTGAGTCAGCATCCAAGAACCTCTTTGGGCTCTTGGGTCTTTGTGGTACTTTTCCTTGGTAATGCTCACACCATGCAAAGATCCCTTTCCCCTCAGCATCTTCCTGAGGGAAGCTTGCCTGGACTCTGACAGCAGTAGGATTGTGCTGTGGCTCCCTCTCTGCACCCAGTCCTTGAGGATCAGCCTCCAAAAGAAGGAGGAAGCACAGTGGTGTCTGAGCCAGAACTCCTCCATTTGGAGAGAGCAGTTGCAGTGGGAGACCCAAGAGATATTAATAAAAATGGCAGCAGTAATTCCAGAGAGGTAAATACAAAAAGCAGGTGAAAGTAAGAATGTGCATCAGTGGTTGTGTTTGGTGTCTTCTGGTGTAAAGTCTTCTTGTGCTTTGGGAAAACAGAATTATAAAATCATAGAATTATTAAGTTTTTGAAAAACCTCCAGAATTATAAAGTGCAGCCTTTGACCAATCCCTCCCTTGTTAAACAGACCGTGGCAACAAGTGCTATATCCAGTTATTTCTTGAACACTTTCAGTGATGGTAACTCCATCACTTTCCTGGGCAGTCAATTTCAATGCTAGATAACCCTTTCAATGAAGAGATTCTTCCCAAATAGATCAACCTTCTCCTTTGTGAAAGTCCAGGTACTACAGTGTGAAATATATCGTTCAACATAAACAATTTTTAAGCAATTGAATAGTAAGATCATGCTCAAAATCTGTTTTAGAATAAAACTGGTGTGAACTTGAAGATAGCTTGAGTGGGAATTCATCTCACTGAAGGTCAAATATCTTCAGCTATCTGCGTCTCAGTCTATGGTTCCCTTTATATTCTATTTCAGGTTTCTTTTGTTTGTTGTGATTACTTCTCACTGCAGACCTTAAAGGTGGGCAGTTTCATACTAGATTCCTGCAATTTCTAATGTCAATTCCCTCAGCATGGGTGCTGTGCTCTATCCATCATTGTGAACACTCTCTTTGTTCACAGAAATTTTCTTGATTGAAGGTACATGAAACTGTAGTTCAAATATAATTTAGGCTTTTTGAGAATTAAAACAGAGTAAATGACAACTGAAGAGTGTCAGACAGTTTTTATCCAGATCTTTCACAAACTAAACCATTTCAGGTAAAGATAAGGCCACTCTATTTAAAATCTAAAAGTATAAATTTAGTGTAAGAGTGAATTTAGAAGATACACAGATTGCAGATACAGCAGCTAAGGTAGAAAACAGAGTAAGATGTACATGAATGTACATAATATGTATGAGGTTCTCTGCATAGTAAAAAAGCCAAACAAACAGAAATCATAAACCAAAGTGGTAATTTTTATCACATTCACCCTAACATTTTTCTAAAAACGTTTCCTCAGAAAAATAATCCCCACTGCATCCATTCCCTCCACTCCCACTCCCAGCTTTTTATTAAAGAATGCAGTAATTAAAAGCAAGCCAACAAAAGTAAAAAAAGATACCCAAGTGGATAAAATTTGTTTTGGAATACATCAAAATATGTTTCCTAATTATATTTAGCTGCAGTCTTCCCTGTTTTTGGTTTTGTTTTTTTTTTTTGTTCTTCTCATGAGTCTGAACCTGCTGGATGTGTTAAAACCCAAGGTAAGAATCCACAGCTTTTTATATTCCTCTTTGTTCTTCTAATATCATAAAAACTTGTAAATCCAAATGAACATTAAGGAGACAGATTGATAATATAATTAATTATACACAAAGATGCAATTAAGTTAGACTAACTGTGTTGAGATGTAAATTATGTCATAAGGGTGCCCATGGGAGCTGTGCTAACACATAGAGCAGGAGAATTTGATCTTTGGAATAGAGCTATTTTATATCTGTGTTTATGGGGATTTAAACATATTTTACATGAAGCCCACTATTACTACAATCTTAGGTGGTTTTCTGGTACATAAATATTTCTTGCCCAAGATATTTTCCACCACATTATTTAAAGACTATTGACTGACTGTGGTGGGTTGACCCTGGCTGGATGCTAGAAGCCCACAAAATTCAGTCTATCAGTCCCCTCATCAACTGTACAGGGCAGAAAAAAAATGTGTCAAAAACTCAAGGGTCAAGATAAGGACAGGGAGAGATCACTCAGCAATTAATTAATTAATTAATATGCAAGGTAGAGATAGATTACCTATAATAAAACACTGGATATATTCCAGCTTTAGACAATGAGATTTATTTTGTTTCTAAGTTAAATAAAGATTTATCTGCAGAGAAGTAGAAAATATACACAAAAAAGCATAACAAATATTGAAGAGGAGATAAAAGGAATATTATGGTTTTAAGTAGAATATTAAATATTTAAGATCAGTAGGCATCTGCTATATAAAATTTTCTTTAACATATATAATTATTTACCTAAAACACAATAGATGCAAAAAGAAGGATTAGCATTATTTCTCAAAGGAAAGATTAGTACTTTTAGCTGGAATGATAGAATCATAAAGTAGTCTGGGTTAGACAGGATTTTAAACATCACCTTGTTCCAACCCTCTGCCATGGGCAAGCACACTTTCCACTAGATCAGGTTGTTCAGGGCCCCATCCAACCTGGCTTTGAACACTGATGGACCAAAAAGTACACATTATCAAAAGCATCCTCCCAAATCAAATAGAAATATCTAATTTGGAATGGAAAAGAACACACAGAAAGAGTGGAGGCACAAAAACTCTTCACTGCAAGTTGAAGCTATGTTTTGCCAGAAATGAGAATGAGAGAAATTCAAGAATTAAGGGTCCAGTTTAGCTTTTGAAACCAGAAAAACAAATCAAACTATACTGTTAAAGAAAAAAAAATTTAATATTCTTTTTCCTCTGGAGACTGATACAATTCTAAATAAAAACGTATTTTTTAAATGAAAAAATTTGGATTTTTTTTTCTTTAGCTTGTTCTATTGAAACTGTCTCAAATGAATGTGGTAAATTTATTTTCTGGGGGAAAAAAAAAACCTAAAACAAAACACAGCTGTTCCAAGCCCTGAATTTCGAACAAGAAAAATGAAAAATAATATTTACATTTATAGAAGAATGCTTAAATGAAAAATTCTGACAAAATTTCAAAAGTTTGAAAAATCTTTGAAAATTCATTAAACCCACCCTGTTGTATGTTTTTAGAAATCAGCATTTTCAAATAAAATCTTTTTTCTTTTCATAGTTTTCTACTGGTATGTCCCTAGTGCAAGAAAGCCAGGAATTGTGATTTTACAAAAGGGGTCAAACACTACTGGACTTCAGACCCCTCTTATCTGGCTTCTAGACACTGAGGGAGTACAGAGGTTCACAGAATAATTTTAGTATGCTAGTTCTCAGAATTATTTAAAGCAGTAAATGTAAAGAAAGTATTTAATTTCATGTATACAAGATGTGGCTCAAGTTCTGCTTTTAGGTACACTTTTAAGAAACAGAAACAATTTCTCTCATTGGTTGTTCCATGGTAGCCTTGACCAGTATTCCAGGTTTGACATGAAAGGCAGCCCAGTGTATTGTCTGCAATCTGTAGTAAATAGAATTGAAAGCAAAATCAGTAGCAAAAAAACCTCCCAAAACTGTAAGAAGACACAAACACGGTAAATTCCCTATCCAAGTAGATGGAATAATTTAGATTATAAAAACAAAAATCAGTGGAGACGTTGGAGGAGAAAAAATGAAAAATATTTCTTTTGCTGTAGTTGAAAAGAGACTGCAGAGGATTCTAGTTTAATAACTTCTGTGTCTCATGCTTAAATATTCCTTCAGAAGACCCTGTGATTACCTTCTCTCACAAAAAGAAAAGTAACAAGGAGTTATTTCAGATTTATTTTAGTCTGACAAGGATTGCTGTCTGAACTGCAGAAATTTTGAGGAACTCTAAATGATAATCGAGATACGAGGTACAAGAAGCGTCACAATAACTGACAAAAGGAAATAAGGTGCTGCAAATATCAAATACTGAAGAAATGCATGAGGTGACCCAAATATGCCAGCAAAGGCTTCCACACTAGTTTTTCAAGACGTGATAATTTTACACACGATGCATTTAACAGATATTCACAAAGTAACTGTGAAATTGTACAGCCAGCGTTACATTGCCAACAATGTCCTCCTTTGGAAAGTAAGCCATGGGAGGTGACATCCATATTTACTTTTTCTAAACTTGCTTTTATCACCAGAATAGGCTTGTCAGCTCACTTGGAAGAAGAGCTAGAAATATTTCTCAAAAAACACCTATTACTGCTTAATATTACTATTCCTGAGCACTAATGAGAAAGTATAAGCGCTATTTTCTTCCAATGGTGTGGAACATGGCTTGTCCAGCAGGCTCTACAGTCCATTTTTACAGTTTCCTTTAGCTTGAAGGAGATCTCTAAGAAGGGAGGAGATGGCATTCCTAAAATTTTTGTTAAGTTTCTACCCAATTTAAAAAGTTGTATAAGACTTAAAGCCCAACTATTTCTATAGCATGAATCATAAGTGACTGAACCTCTGTAAGAATTTCCTGGGATTTTTTTTTTTTTTTGTACAGGTGATCCAGAAACTGGAAATGCTTTCCCAGACTGCATAAAAAAGCATTTGGACATTGTGTCCTGGACTGCAGCATGCCAAAATAATATTGCTCAAAGAGTGAAATTGTTCATAGTAGAAATAGAAGATAGCACGCAAGAGCAAAGGTGCCTTGTCCCTGGCATTGTTCAAGGCCAGGTTGGATGGGGCTTTGAGCAGCCTGGTCTAGTGGAAGGTGTCCCTGCTCATGGCAGGGGGCTGCAGATACTCTTTGATGTCCCATCCAATTCAAACCATTCTATGATCCAATGATTCTATGAAAAATTAATGCTCATAAACAGAAATGTGCTTAGGACACAACATTCATCTGTTCATTGAGAAAAGACAGAGTCCAATATTGTTGCTTTGCTGTTTGTCCAATTGTAAATATTTTCTAGATATTCAACAAGACCATCACCATGTGAAGGTTCTCTTGTTATTTACAGGTGGAAGCATTACTATTCTGTAACTTGCATAGCCTCCAGCGAAAAATATAAAAATATAAAAGTAGATAAAAAAGAGCTTAAGCAGTTTATCTGAGCAGGAACCACCAAATTATCAGGAGGATTGAATGTGTACTGTCAAATCTGGAGCTGCTTAAACTCTGTAACTATGTTACTTTATTAGTCATTATTATTAGAGAAATATTTACTTTATTATTAGAAATAAAGTAAAAATAATAAATTCTTACAAATTGGGACAAAAGAGCTAATGCTATGTCTATTACAAGTACAATTTTTGATCCGAAAAAATAATATGACATGAAAAAATGTGCTATGTGATAATATAAATCTCTCTGTCAGCTATCAAAAGAAATGTTGGAAAACTAAATATATAATTTTTTAAAAGCAGACAGAGAAGAAAAATTAGTGGTGATGTCTTCAGAAGCAAGGCTTGCTGAGGTTAGGGATGATAAACTTATATATCTAAATTAAACCTGCAGACAAACTGATTTTTAAAAAAAATATGAATCTTTTAATCAGATTTACATAATATTAAGCTATTTTTTGATACAGGTTCAAAACCAGGTCATTTACTTCTGTGGCAAGAAAAGGTACAGGAAGGTGATTTAACTTTCTGGATAAGATTCATTGATGCAAACTTTCCTGTACTTCAATGAGATAAAGGCATAAATCCTGACCTCTAAGACAATGAATTTTATGAAGATGGTGTTCTAAGACTTTAAAAAATAATCTACATCAAAAATATAAAGCAATGCCTAGGAAATTATTTCTAAAATCTATTAATATTTCCTTATGAAGTGAAATTGTAGAACTAGTGACACATAAAAACATTGAACTGAAATCAAAAATACCTGAAGATCATGGAATCATAGAGGTTTGGGTTGGAACCCCTGCCATGGGCAGGGACACCTTTCACTATCCCAGGGTGCTCTGAGCCCCATCCAGCCTGGCCTTGAACACTTCCAGGGATGGGACACCCACAGCTTCCCTGGAAACCTGTGCCATCTCCTCAGTGCTCTCACAGGGAAGAATTTATTTCTAATATCTTATCTAAACCTACTCTTTTCAGCTTGATACATATCAACTTTGCATAAGAAAATACAAGATATGTTAACAAAGTGTGAATAACCAATTTTTGTTTTTCAATGTTTTAACTAGACATATTTTGGATACATGTATTACACCCCTCCTTTACCTATTTTTATGTATTTCTAGAATTTCAAGCCTTCCTGGTCTTGAGATGAAGATTTTACTTAATATCATTACTGTCAAAAACTGTATCAGGCACATGCTTAGAGAAATGTTTGGGAGTGGGATGAAAGAAAAAAAATTCTCTTGTTATATGACTATAATGTTTACATTCACGCTTTCTGAACTCTAGAAAATATTTGAAATGTCTGGACACTATCAGTAATATTTACAAAATGATAACAAAAATGGCAAAAAACCTACCCTGTAATTACCTGATTGGATAGACTGTAATATGTACTTTAATAGAGCTATAAAAGACATTATATACATGTTAATACAAATCTAAACTTGTGACAAGTCTATCATTTGTACACTGCATCAACAAATTCACATGCTTAGAAGATTTAAACACAGAAATTGAACTATCCTAATATTTGTATTATTAAAAATTAAAGATAAAAATGTATTCTCAACTGCAGTGAAATATAGAAATTCTTCTGACAAGGATATATGAATTTGGTTTCTAGATGAAAAAAGTATTGAACAAGGATTGTTTTTAGGAGCACAGTAATTGTGTATTTTTCTTGCAATAAACTTCTGTTTTCAATAAACTGATATGCAGAAAGATCTTGGTCATGTATTTTGGGGTGGAAAATTTAAAGGATTCTTACTGGAGTTCTTACATCACACCATCCTTGAAAGAAAGTAACACATTTATTAAAGCTAGAAAATCAAAATTACTATAGGCATGAAACTTTGTAATCATTGTGAATTCTCCCACTATAACAATATGTACCATGATTAGAAGGAGCTTTAAAACACAATAAATCAGATGAAACTGAAATTAAAGACAGGGTAAGTAATACTTAAATAATTTATAAGATTCAACATTAATTGCTTTTTATCTTGAAGACAATAAAAATATTAATTATGGGGGTGTTAATCAATGAATGAAGTATCAAAATGAATTTTTAGTACTTTATAAATCCACATTATTCACATTCTGCTAGAAAAAAATGACTAACATCCAAAGTAGTAACATATTTATAGTACATCAAATCCTTTCTGGCTAAAATTGTGTCTTCTCACACGGTATCATTTCAAGATGTCCTTATTACACAAAGCCAAAATATACTCACTACCACGTTTCTAAATACATTCCAATCCCCCAAATACACACTTTTCAAGGTTTATTGCCCACTGTAAAAAACCCCAGAAAACTCAAAACCCACTCTTTTCCCTCAAAGGCAGCTCATTTTTATTTTCATATTCCTTTTTCCAATCCCAAATATTCTTAGTATCCCCATCAGGAGACCAGTCCCTTTCTTTGTCCATGGAATGCAGCCTTAAAACTATAGACAAAAATATTAGGCATATATAACATAATTAATAATATAAAGTATAATAAATCACAGATTTTTTTTATGTTCAGAGAAAAGTGATCATCTCCTTTTTGCAGGAAAACTTATTACATGTTGCTTAAATCAAGACACAGTGATAATTATGTTTTAGTTTTGGGAGTGTTTAAATATCCAGATATCTCTTTAAATGGAAAAAAATGGGAGAAAAACACTAAAAAATCAAGCAAGCAAACAAAAAACAAAACAACAACAAAAAAAAAAACCCAAAGGAAAAAAAAAAAACACCCCAAACTCACCCACCAAACCAACAAGAACCCTTACAAAGTTTTGTTGGAAAATATTTCTTGTCAGAAAGGAAAACCACTTCATCTCATGTTGCATGTTGACTGCAGTTGCTGAAATTAGAAGTGACTTTTGAAGACCTGGACTAGTTCAAACAGGAAACATGCAAGTATTCCAAGATTTCATATGCAATGCCCTGCACCTCTGTCCCATGCCAATTAATTTCTACAGAGAGCACAAAGAATCACTTGCAGATGAAAATCATTCCTGTATCTAAAGGTTTAGGGTTTTGCCTGAGGTTTTGTTGGGGTTTGTTGTGTCCTCATGTCCTCTCCTCAAACAAAATCTGATTTTTGTCTGACTTCATTATACCATCTGAAATGAAATACAAACAAAACATATATCCAAGGAATACAACCATAAATCCATAAGGGCTTTTCTTCAACTGTGAATTCTTTGTTTGCATAAAATTAATATAAAAATAGTGATAGCTATTAAAAATTAACAGGTAGGAAAACAACTGTACCAATAAATTAATAAATTAATTCAGGGACCCAAATTCACTGCAAATTGCTCTGTGTTTGTTTGGTTTAAAGTGTGGGTGTTTTATTTCTTCTGTTCTCAGATGAGGGAAAGGACCTACAAACAAGTGCAAAACAATGTTTCATCAAACACAGACAATAAAGTACCATTGGAAATCAATTAAGATGTCTAGTTATTTGCAAAACAATTTTTGCTGTGTGATAGACTTCTAAGTTTATTCCAATATCTTGAAATCTATAAAAGATGTCATATTAACTTGGCTTCATAATTTCTTCATCTGTCCCAATATTCGCAAACTTCTTTCCACCAAAGAGAATATTTAAAGTTTTCTGTGCCTTGTGTGTTTTTTTCCTCCTCTATATTGTCAGAATTATGAGGAAATATGTGATAAGAATAGAAAAACTGCTTATTATTCAGGTCTTATAACAAGACTTGTAAGAACTTACAGAGAAAAACATTTCTGTCATCTAATTTATTTCAGAAATAATAATGCTAAGAGCAGAAAAACACTTCATGTCTGAAATGAGAATGGAATGTGATTGAAAAGCAATCTATTTTTAGTGTAAACAAGAGGTAGAAGTGAGATTATCTCCTTTTTTTTCTGTTAAAGAGCTAGACTTGTGGTCACAACTAGCCATTAGGTTAACTTTCTAGTGTAGCAACCAATCCACTGTAGGTGGAGCAAAATATCCTCTGCAGATACTCGCAGATACCTCACACAGAAGCTTGGATGACAAAGTGTAAATTTGTAGTGCAAGTGAGAGGAAGTGACATTACCACATCAAAGTCCTTAGAGTAATTCATTTGGAGAGTGGAAATTCATGGTATCTCTCCTATGGGTTTGGTCACCTTGTTACTATTTGAAGTTTTTACCTATGCAAATGTGAAATGTTCGCTAATGTTATTTACAGGAACCACATGATTTAGTAATTTTGAAAGAAACATTTTTAAAAAGGACAACATTTTAGAGAGAGATGAGCCCTCAGTCATTACTTTCTGTGACATTTTTAATAAATATACCTGTTAAGTACAAATTAAATCAAGCTTTACAAGCACCCAGGTATAGAAGAATACTATTGCAAATAGAATTGAAAGTCCTGAGATATTTATCCAAAAGTCATCTGAAGGAATAGCTGTATAGTTGCCAGATATCAGGACATTATATATCACCTGATATCTAAAGAAGACAGGCTTCTGCTGTTCCAGAATGATTGTCCAGCCTGGTGAAGAAATTAGTGCATCATTCACTGCACTCATGTGTGGCAGTAAAATTAAGGCCTGCCTTTCTTTGCATGTGGCACAATCAAAAACTGAACCTCTAAAAGAGTTCATTAAGCTTTTCTCTTCTTAAGGGTTTTTCTTAAGCCTAACAGGAGATACTGTGCTTCAGTGATTTGTTTCCAAAATTTTACACAAATTCTAAAAAGTATTCTGTATTCAGGGGAGGTAACTTAATTGAAGACATAGCTGATAGGATTCATACTTCTAAAAAATACATCACCATAACTATTAAGTTCTGGGTAGACAACTAAGTATAAAGTTTTATGGAAGAGGCAGAGTGAAAAGAAAATGCATTTCTAATCTCCTTCTATCAGATAGTTTTGAGTTGTTTTTGCAGACACCTGAAAACAAGCAATTTCTGGGATTATTCCCAGTTGCAGTCACAAACACAACTGTAAATACTTCTAGGACAGCCTTCTTGACTGGCTACCAGGAGACAACCATTATATGCCTTTTAAGACCTCTGTTTATTGTATGAAACATTAAAAAGGAAAGTCAAATTACTATTACAAAATATTGAGTACTCCTTTATATCCATTGATTTTCAAAATGATATTTTAATGCCAGTTCTGATAGGAGACGCACTCAGGTGTTACCTATGAATATGGGAAAGACAAATCTGCAGCCAGGCACACAAAGAAAAACAATTCTGGTGTCACTATTTAGGAATAAAACTTAAACAATTATAATGGCATAAAAAGAGATAAAAATTGAATAACAATGACACCATCTAGAAAGAAAGACATGTAAAGCTGACCTCAAAAGAGCTGTTACAAAATAAAACCAAACCAAAAATTGTGCTTATTGCTTTGTACTTGGAGTCTTCTTGGAGCTCTGGTAGACTGTCAAGCTGAGAGTGCTACAAGTTCTTCTGACTCTATTCATTTTTTTCTTTTTCTAAGCCATCAAAGCATTTGAGTCTATATGCAAAATATATGAATTTATATATTTATGTATACAATTTATATATATTAATAACATCTGGTCTGGATCAGAGACACTGTGTACATTCATTTGTTGGAATAAAACCCAACCTTGCTTTTAATTGTACCAAAGTGAAAACACTCTAAGATATTAGGTGAAAAGTAAGTGTACAGTCTTTGGAGAATATTTTCTTTTTTTAAAAGGAATGTATATAGAAGGAAAATTAATATTCTTTTCTTCTTAGCTCCTCATAAAGTATTGCCACAAAAATATTCAAAATGTGTTTTCACTTGCAAAATGAGAGCTTTACTGGATTTTTGAGAGTACTTTGAAACTGCCCAGTTTACTCATAAAACAATCTCTCTTGAGATTGTTATCTTTAATACATTCAGCATTATTGATTTCTACAAAATATTCTCTGTCAGATAGTTTGAGTTATAGTTGAATACCAACAGTGGAATTCTCCAGGGTCACAGAGATAAATTGTACACTGGAAATAGAAGAACAAGTAATTGTGTCTCTTTCCTGGTAATTCCAGTTAAACCAACATCTTGAGGCAGCCAAGCCAGCATTTATTTCATACGGGTTCAACTTCTGAATAAATAGAATTTTTCTTCTGTTTTATTAGGGAGCTTGTTTTTTTTTCACTTTTTTGTTTTTGTTATTTATTATAAATAACAACAGTGTAGTTAAAACTTTGAGATAATCTGACCTTGCTAATATTTATATATGTTTTATTAGCTTTTTAAAATGGAATTTACCTTTTTTTTTTTTACTTTAGTTATAGCAATTTCAAATATTGAAATATAGTAGAAGCACAATGTTAGGATAGTTCTTCTACTCAGAACAAGATGTCTGTTTTGAACTGTTAGAGTCAATGCTGTTCAATCCAAATATATTTAAATCATCACAATAAAAGGATGTAGCGCCTGTGTTTGCAATGGTTGAACTTAGTTGAGGTTCAGCAGATAGTTTCAGGATTCTTTGGAATAAAAATACAGATAAAATGTGTCAGCACAAGCCTCAGACTGAGAAAACTCAACATGGTTGCTGGTTATGAAACCATGGGTCAGGTGAAAACAGCTTTAGAGATTAGAAAGAGAGGATAAAAACATACAAACCATAGATTAAGAAGCTAATAAAAAAAGTCTAAACCACAAATCTAAGAAAATTTATGTCTAAGCAAATTCTGATGTACATAAGGAGTCATGCAAAGATTGAGCCATGTCAACCTTGGACCATTATCATCATACTTTTAGCAAAATACTGAGATGCTTGATGACTCATTGCAAACTCCTTCCAAGTCTTTTCCAGTTCATTGAAGAAAACTAGCTATGTCAGCCTTAGGATCTGGAGTAATATTGGAAGAATGAACACAACACCCAAAAGATAGTATAAAGTTAATGAATAACAACATTAAGAGTGTTATGGAGATTTCAAGGATGTAATGAAGCTTTTCAGTAATAGAGATGATGAGAAGATTTGGGCTTTGAGCATTCAATGTTAGCATCCTTGTACCTATACTAGCAATAATAACTCTTTTATAATTTGATTATCCTGTAAAAACATTAATCACACTAAAAACCAAATCCAGATAACCCATACAATGTGTTATGTTTTTGCTTATAAGATTTTTAGTGCAGTTTTTGTCTTATGAAACTTTTCTGTTTTTCTTCTTGTCAAAATTTTCCTAAAAACTTGTTTTTGAACAATTGGAAAGATTATACTGATTCACTCTATACTAATAAATGTAATTCAGTTTTAGTGAGACATGGATCTTTATTTTTAAATGTAACACACCGTTGATCAGGACTTTTCCCCTCATCTATTTCCCCTTACAAACATCTTTTTAAGAAAATATACCTGCATGGATGATGTCACACCAGGTGTATCCACAAAGTGCATTTTAAGTGAGTTTTGCTTATTCCATCTGCTGCATTCTTACCACACAGTTCCAAAACTTTCTCTTTCATCCTATAAAAGTGGGAATGCTAATAATTTTAATACACTAAGCCCACCTGAATGCAAGAACTATTAATTCTTCTTCTAAAGATAATAGATCATAGAATAAAACCCTAGGTTGGAAGGGACCTTGTAGATACAATTCCAACACTTTTGCTGTGGTCAGGGATACCTTCCACTAGACCAGGTTACTCAGAGCTCTATCCAGCCTGGCCTTTGAACTCTTCCAGGGATGGGGCAGCCACAGATGCTCTGGGAAACCTCTGCCAGGGCCTCGCCACAATCACAGCAAATAATTTCTTCCTAATGTCTAATCAAAATTATTCTGATTATTTCCTGTCACTCCAGACCCTTGTAAAAAGTCTCTCTCCATCTTTCCTGTGGGCTCCCTTCAGGCACTGTAAGGCCACAATTATGTGACCCCAAAGCCTTTTCTGTTCCAGGCTGAACAACCCCAGTTCTCTGAGCCTCTCCTCCCAGCAGAGCTGCTCCATCCCTCTGATGCCCTCGGTGCCTCCTCTGGCCTGGCTCCAGCAGGTCCCTGTCCTTGCTGTGCTGGGAGCCCAGAGCTGGATGCAGCCCTGCAGGTTGGGATGGATTCCTTTAGTGTGTCAACTTGGGTGCTCACACACATGAACACGTCTATGTTCCCATACTTCTATGCATTTCCTAACTGGCAAAAAAAAAGAAAAAAGAAAAAAGGGTGCAACTATGCTTTCAGATGCTTATAAATCTGTCACACTGCTTCAACAAGCTTAATATTGACTTATTTGCTTGATTTTATTGACTTTTTCCTGCAGCAGTCCTTTTCTCTAATAAGATATAGTTCCTTTCAGATTACTTTACATCACATCTCAAAAATAGCCTGATGAGATAAGTCAGGATTGTTGGAGATGTAGTTGAATGTATGCCACACATGTCACTATTATACACATATATATACATATATACTTACATGTACATATATATATGTAAAATTTTCATGTAATTCTTCCTCAAATTTACTGGAAAGAAAGCATAGCTTATGACAAAATTGATCTGACATGAAGAATGAAGAGAAGTACACGATTTGACATCTACAACATTACAATGAAAAAGTCAGTGACTTCCTTTTAAACTCATTTTGAATACTATTAATCTTACAAAGCAATTATATTCTTCCAAATGCAGTTTTTAGTTCTGTACCTCTAACTTCTCTGCAAGTCTTATTCATGGTAATGGCTTTGTTCATAGGCCTGGGTCACGCATCCTTTCAAAGAAAATGAAAACTCAGGTTTCAAGGTCTGTTTTGTCTGGGTTGTTGTCTTTTTTGGGTTTTTTGGGCTTTTTTTTTTTAACTTTCTAAAAATGCTCTTCGAGCTTTCTGTCATCACTAATATTCTTACTAGCACTGTAATTGATCTCCTGCTAATTTTTCTCCTTGTGCATTTCAGGCACACTCCATTAACTCATTCTTCTGAAGCTTGATTAAACTTTCCCTGTACCAAACTGTTAGCTCTTTTAAGACTTATTTCCATACAAAAATAATACCAATATAATTATATGGATATAGTTAACACACTACAGTTCCTTCAAATTGGCACAGTTTTTCTGTTATACATTTAAGCCAACAGAGATGTTTCTTTAGGCACTGCTATGTGACAAATTCTACACATAATTTCATATTACTGGTTTTACTGGAAAATGTACAGTTTCTGTAGAAAACTGTACCCTTAACCAATTTAATTATGCCAGAATGAAATCTAATAATAGACATCTATTTTCTTTGGCTTCAATCCTGCAATAAACAAAAGATCAAGCTCTATATTTGATTACACAAAGGGCTATATCCATAAAAATAAAATTATTGGCATCATGGAAAAAAGTATTTTCATAAAAGAGAGTGAATGGGCCCAACCTTCTGCTATTATGAAATGTAGCCTTTCCATAGCAGTGTATAGAAAGGTTTAATTTTGCACCTCTGCAGTGCTAAGTGACAGTGTTTAGCATCTTATTACAGCAAAGATGAGCATGATTAATACTGGTGCACAGAAAGGAGACCATGCTAGGATCACTCTTCACACTGAGTAATGAGTTCCCCTTTGACTGTGAGGCAGGATTTCCTCATATGTTATATGGGAGTCTTGGAAGCTGAAGCCATGATTCCACTGAGGGCAATCAGGAAAGCCTCTCTGCCTCTTATAGGGCCCAGTGTTTCTTTCTAATAACATAGGAAAAACTTGCATATTTTTTTCAGATATATGTGTTCACAATGATGATATATTTTTTCTGTACAATGTTTAAATATGTTTTCTTCTAAAAAATGCTTAATTCCAATAATATTAAGATTTTAGTAAACATTTGGATTGTGCTCAGCTTTCAAATTTATTAGGAGACCCATTTAAACTGCTAATTAATTGTTTCATTCATTACAGAAAATAATGAGTTTATGCAAAATCTCTGAAGCAACTAGAGCACTTGGAAGAATTACTCTTTGGATATATTTACATAAAATAACTACTAAAATTATTCTGTGCTCTGTTATAGATCCTAGTAGCATTATGGTTTTGTGAGCCATTTAAAAATAAATGAATATAAAAAATACCAGGAATTAAGTTTTTAAAGAATATCAGTTGACATTCTGAAGTATATTAAAGCATTACATTATATCCCCCTGCTATGCTTTACTAGAGAAAACAGACAAATATTACAAAAATATTCACATAACGCAGTTGTTAGCAAGAACTTAGTAGTAAAGAAATATTTGTCTTCCTGAATGGATTTAATTGCAAGTCATGAGCATAACTCATGAGTGGAAAAGAACAATGAAATGCTTTTATTTTTCTAATGCTTTTGAAAGATTTCATTTTGTAACTTTTACTTATTGTTAAGTACCTTTAAGAATACACTCAAATAAGGAAAACTTCAATATATTAGGACTGAAATGAATTTAAATTTATTAGATTCAAAGTCCAAACAATTAAAATTCAAATAACAGGCCAATTATACTATGAGTTCACAAATCCCAGATACAGAACAGAGGACCTTGGGACCTGTGTGTTTTAGTGAAAAATTATCCCTGAATTTTTAAATCCTTTATAGAAGCATTGCTTAACTAGGAAACCAACAGTGTTTCTTGATAGCAGTTGGATTACAAGCTAAGGGTCTGTAGAGGTGTTCCCTGAGCAATCTGAAGACAGAGTTTTAATCTTCTTAGTTTAGGCAAGAAAATCATCTGCCCATCAAATTTTATGGCGCTTTAGTTTAGTTTATTTTACTTCCCTAAAGCATGAAATTAAAAAGGAACAAATAAAACTCAGCTTCTCTCTTGTTTATGGGATTTTTTTTCTGCATTTTTTTTTGTGGTAGCATAAAGAGCACCAAACAGGATAAAAGAAGTCCATGCCTGTTTCCATGACTGTCACCAGCAAGTGGCACAACGATTTCAACAAGTGAGGTAAGAGCTGTTCTGAATGCAGGTGTGGATCACGGCAGTGCACATATTGCAGTGCACTCATGCTCATATGGCTGTGCACCTCATAATATGGAAATATTTGGAATGGCAAACTCACCTGCAGAATTTTATATCTTATGGGGTTGAGTTCTGTTTCTGAACACAGTAGCAGCAATTTTGAACTGAGAAAAATGTAAATGTATTTTGTCATTCTCTCTTCCAGGGAGATATATAGCAAACACAGCACAGGATTTGGTTATTCCAAAAAAAACACAAAACCATGGTAAGAGTTGCTAGTACCTTTCACCTGTTGGTAAAGAATTTTTATTTTCTTTATGATCTACCCTTATTGTGGGTTTTTTATTTCTCATGCATGTAAAACTCTTCAAGGCCATTCAAAATGCAAACTAGTCAGTAAGGGCTCATAATTCATTACACATAGCAGTGTTTTCAAACTTTGTGTAGTTTGCAGTAAAATCCTAGAGCTGAGGGTTCATCCATCACCTGCTTAATTGCCTGTAACAAACATTCAGGCAGGAAGAGGAAGAAAGTGAAGGGAGGGAGTTTATCATCAACATAAATTGCAATCAGGCTATTCTTCTGTTATCTTTATCTAATACAGTGCTCTCCATTCCTGTCCTCAGAAACAGGTTGGGAAAAGAAAAGCCCACGACTGTTGTACAGTTTTTCCCATACATACACTCTTGAAGTTTGTATATTTGATAATTTTATGAGGCCCCACCTGCAATGATGCATTCAGCACAGGAAGGACAGGGATCTGTTTGAGCCAGCCCGAGGAGGCCACCAAGGGGATCAGGTAGATGGAGCAGCTCTGCTGGGAGGAAAGGCTGGGAGAACTGGGATTGTTCAGCCTGGAACAGAGAAGGCTTTGGGGTGACCTCATTGTGGCCTTCCAGTTCCTGAAGGGAGCCCACAGGAAAGATTGAAAGAGACTTTTGTAGAGTCTGGAGTGACAACAGCTTCAAAGTGACAGAGAGTAGGGTTAGATTAGAGATTAGGAAGAAATTATTTGCTGTGATTGTGGTGAGGCCCTGGCAGAGGTTTCCCAGAGCATCTGTGGCTGCCCCATCCCTGGAAGTGTTCAGTGCCAGGTTGGATGGGGCTCAGAGCAACCTGGTCTAGCGCAAGGTGTCCCTGCCCATGGCAGCAGAGTTGTAACAAAATGGTCTTAAAACCCCTTCCAACCCAAACCATTCTGTGATTCTATGAAGAACAGAATTTTATAACTGCTGTGTTTTGCTTGCAGCATTTCTTTTCCTTTAGGAATATGTATAAGAAGGATGTTTAAATAACGGCACTAGCAAGCACATCGCACATTTTTAATGATTACTTAAGGAATTGCTGTGGAGTATTCAAGATGATGGACATGAAAAAAAGATCATAGTCAGTACTGACTAGCCTTGAAGGTTGTCTGCTTGCTTGGATGAATAAGTTTGCATTATTTCTATGTTTTCCCAAGGGGACTGACAGAAAGAAATTTCTGCATGGAAATTCAAGTACTCAGGGGTACCTAAGGAACTCCAGGGAATTTTCAATTAGTTTTCATCATAGTCGTATCTCTGGAGAACTGTGTGCAAACATAAAGCACTGGAAACCACCCACACCACTTTGCATTGTTCTGTTCTATTGTGATAAGAAAAATATATGTTTGGCAGCATAGGAAGCTTGGAGGTCAGTAAAAGCAAACAAGAACAACAACAAGAAAAAGCAAACAATCCCCCTTTTAATTAAATAGCAGACAAAAACATTGTTTCTAAAATAATTACTACTTTCAAGAAACTTCTGTCCCACTTTCATTATATAAGTGTGTTCTTTAAATGAAATAGAAAATACTGGAATGGAGAACTGACAGATATCAATCTTTTTGAATCACTAGAACTTTCACCTTTGAAGCTTAGTACTCCAGTTTTTCTGAGGGAAAGAATAATCCTCGAGATAGCAATCATAATTAATGCTGCAGTAATTAAGTTGACACCGAAGGTTTTCTGTAATGTTTTTATCCTCAAATCGTGTCATGGAAATTCAGATACTAATTGCCATTATTTAAATATGAATTAAGCATGAAGGCTTTCAAATACTGATGAAAATTCCAAATTAAACAAAGCTTGTATCTTTTATGTGTGTTATAAACCACAAGTCTATAAAACTAGAAGTGATATAAAACAAGAAGTCTATTTAAAAAGGTTGACTATCCATCAATTGAACTATTGATTTCTAGGTATTCTAGCAGATCATTTCCACAGCTGGAGAAAATGAAATCTTTTGGACCAATTCCATTTTTCATACTTTATTTTCTCTGCCTAGACTTTATTTCCTATATGAACACTCTTTATTTAAAACAACAAAATACTATCTGTCCAGTAATCTACTTCTTCTAAGACTAGCTGCAGTGTATAAAACTTCCAAAAAATACCTGTTACTAAATGTGCAAATTTATAGCAAATAGGACTTTAACTATCTGCTTATGGCTAGATGTTTGTTATGTTTTCTGAAGTTTATTACTGAGATTGTAACAAAATGTTTCAATCTTCTATCTTTTATGACATAAAACTCTAAGGTAAAAGTTTTCCTTAACTTCTTTTATGTGAACAAACCAAGACCTTTCCTTTCAGAAATGAGCTCTTTCAGTTTTGAAAATATTTATTCAGAAAAATATAAATGGGCTATACATTTGATACAGTCAGGACTGACATAAAGATAAGATTTAATTCTAAATATTACCATTCTTTGGTAGAGATGAAACTGCAAGGCAACTGTAAAAAAAAGACTGAAAATATTCTAGAATAAGAGGAACCAAGTGAAAATTTGTTCTTTCTTTCCCTGATTCTTCTTTGGTTGTATAAATGTGAAATTTTATTTTTACCATTCTTTGGAGCAGATAGAAGGCACTTTCCTGTTTGGTCTGATATGGAAAAAATAAATAGTATAAATTAAAATAAATACTAAGTTAGTATCTTCAGAATCTTTTTCTCCTTCCATACACCCAAAGATTTGTCATTTACTGGGAATATTTCTCCTTTGCAATACTACCAGGGAAGCATTCTCATCTTAAGAAAGAAGATAATTGGCCATGAGAATGGGTTTTATAACTGCTCCAGCTTAGGCTTTCATGGGGCTGGAAGGGAATCTCTGCTCCAACACCTGGAACACCTCTCCCTCTTCATTCCACCTTTGTACTATCACAGTTCACATGATACCACTCTCTTACAGTTCCCTTATGCCTAATTACTCAGGCACACAGACATTAAAGATATGGTGTCTCAGTAATATCTGCTTAGAATGAGGTGAACCTCCAAATCTCCATGAACTGGTCCTCAGTTAATATCAAAACTGCAGGCAGCATTTATATTCTGGGAAGTCAGCAATAACATAACCTTTTCACTGGTAGAGATTCTTTTTAGCATCAAAAAAAAGATGAATGTGTATGTTTGCATTTTAATAAGCTTCTACATGTGGTGTATTCAGTATGGATGCCTGCAAATACCAGGTCAAGAAAAATACATGGCAGCACATGCTGCCACTAGAAAATAGCAATCATCCCTTCCCACAGTTTTCAGGCAGAAAACATAAAGTTACAGCAATTCAAAGTGGAACAAAAGTTCCCCTCCCTTTTTTTTAAATTTAAAAATACTTTTTTCTACCTTTATTTGTAAGTGCTCAAGATTTTACATTTGCATGTAAGTGCTCAAGCCTGCAGCATCAGCTTTACAAACCATTAACACACAATTGTCCTGCACAAATTATCACAAGTTTGTATTTACTTGCTCCTTCTCCTACCTGAAAAGTAATGCATGCCATAATCCAGAGAGAAGAATCCTGCCTCTGGAAGATTGTCCTGTATTTGTTCATACAGCAGCTCTGAAGAACCCTATAAGTTACTGAGGGTTTTCAATAAATTACTCAATTGGGAAACACTTGTATTTGCGTTCAATAAAATATGAATAAAACTCGAATTCAATAAAATATGGTCAGATTTTCTTAAGCTTAAGAGCAGAATGAAGAACTCTTGACCGGGCTGGCTGAGCAGGCAAACAAGCATTCAAAATTTCTAGGCTAGAGTGAAGTTTGGTTGGCAGTGATTCATGAGGTCTTGTTATCATTCAGACTATCTCAGAAATTTCATATCTAAATGCTTACATACCTTGCCCAAATATATGGATAGGAGTCTAAAAATAGATGCACCCATAACAGCTAGTAATGCCTGTAACTGCATTTGCAATTAAAGCAGTTTTTCTAATGATATTTACCCTGCTTTCGTTTTTTCTGCATCTCCTCAGCGTGTAACTGCAAAGAACTCCTGTGACTGCTGCCAGCTTCTCTGAACATCTAAACTGCAACATTTGCCTATCATTATCTCCTCTTGATTTTCCAATTAGTCTCTTCTCTTGACAGCTTAATGCCTTGTTTTACCTACATCCTCAAAAATTGTGGTATGTCTCTGGTATTTCAGAGTACCTAACTCTGGGATTTGCTCAAAAAGGGATTTTCTGACACCTTAGGTATTAGAGATTTTCATGACCATAATATGTAGAATCAGAAATTATGAAAACCTAAACCTTAAAACTATCTTCCTCACTACTTCAGAGGAGGAGTTAGCAATATTCACATTTGCATACATAGATGTCACCTCTGCTTTATTAGTAACTCAGCTTCCCCAAGCTGGATGTTATTTTCATGTCATTTAAATTGTTACCTTAATTTCCTTAATTTCTCTGTATTTGTGTAGTCTCTCATTGTATATTCCCTACAATCCACATGGTAAGCCACCTGAGGTGAAGTTGGTTTCTACTTTTTCTTTGTCTGAACAATCCTTGGGTTTACATGCCTCTAAACCTGCTTGCTGTACTTTGGTGTCATCACAGGAAAAATTAAATTCCTTCCTATACTTTTTGAACAGGAAACAGCATTTCCAACCACTTGGGAGTTTTCTGATGTTGAGTTTGAAACTAGGATGTATTCTAGGAATTTATTAATTTCACTGCCTTGTTGAAGCACTAAAGTGCTCTCTCATGGTTGTTGCATGCGCTCATCTGTTTAAGTAAACGTGACATAAAATTTTCCTCAATTTATTAAAGACTTCTAGACCTTCCAGGACAGAATGCACTAAATGTGACCAGTTGCTTACAGTTGATTATTTAGGGACAGTTTAAAGTGTTCAGACACCTACACCTATTTTTTGGTTCCCAGCTTCTCATTTTTTTTCACATGTCAGACACTTCATTCACAATCAACATTGCTCATAGATAAATATCTTGTTCTTCTGCCAGCATGGATTTGAGTGAGATCTTTGTGTCAAGTGGCTAACTAGAGGTGGGGCATGGGGGTAAATTTAGCCTGAAAAAAAAAATAAAATTAAAGCAACAGGATTTTCTGTGAAAAGTTAAAAAGGTCATCTTCCAATTATTTTTACCAGCTACATTCTCAAATTAGGCAAGCGTATCTTCTGCAATTTATCATCAACTCTATTGGCCCAAGTGAGTTTCCATTATGATGATCAGCAATATGAAGGCACCTACGTCTGCGAGACCTTTTCTAAATGCTATATATATTTAATGTTACAAGTGGTGCCATTCCAGAAACAAATTTAAAAAACCCTTTTTCTTATTAAGGAACTAAATTTGAATGTAACTTACCAGATATATATCTGGAAGGAGAAAAAATAATTTTTCACTACAGTGTTACCATGGCTTTAAAAGCTGGTGCCACAGAATAAAAACAGATCAAAGTGCATCAGCACCCATCTAAACTGTATGCTGGTGAATTTTATACATTGATAGAATCCTAGAATAGTTTGGGTTGGAAGGGTCCATTAAAGGTCCTGTTGTCCAATCCTGGTGCAATGAGCAGGGCTACACAAAGCTTGTCCAATCTTACCTCGAATGTTTCCAGAGATGAAGCATCTACAACACCTCTGAGCAGTCTGCTCAGAGAGTATTTTACCATGCTCATTGCAAGAAAAGTTCAGTCTTCTATCTCATCTGAATCTACCCTATTTGGTTTAAAAAATCACCTCTTGTCCTGGCACAACAGGCCCTTCCAGAAGGTTTGCACAGGAAGGCTGTGGAAGGTCACCCTGAAGTCTTCTCCGGGCTGAACAATCTCAACTCTCTCTGCCTCTCCTTACAGGAGAGGTGTGGCAGACCTCAGGTCATTTTTTGCCTCCTCTGGATTTTGATGCAGACCTTGGATCATTACTGTAGCCTCTTCTGGAATGTGCTGCAGACCTCAGGTCATTTTTGTAGCCTCCTCATGTCTTTCAAGTGCTGTGGATTCCAGACCTGACCCGTGGACTCCAGGTGGGGTCTAACTAGACAAGAGGTAATTGATCATGACTTCAAAGCTTAAAAAATGAGGTGAGGAGAGTTTCTTCAATTTATATCCTTCTTAGGCAGGACCAAAGTAAAGTGACTAGTGAGATATATTGGTGCTATAAATGCAAGATTTTAGCACACTTCCTCATTCAAGTACCACATTATTTTCCCTTTTCCCCCCCTTTTATCTTCCCTCAGCTGTCATTGATGTGGTCTATAGCTTGGAGGAGAACCAGATAGTCACTGGGTGTTTTAAATTCAGTCCTTCATATTAACTTAGACTAGGTTTTCTCCTGTGAGCACATCTCACAGAAATCTGCTCATGTTGTCTAATAGCTTTGTGGTTGTCCTACTTATTTTTTTCTTCAGCTGCATTGAAACTCAATTCTTTGGTTATAGATTCCTAAATTACCAAGTTATATTTTTTTCCATGTATACTTCTGATTTTTTAAACCCTTTATTTTATTAGATCTATCTCTCTTAGCTACTGCCCCCAGTGCAGTCAACTCGGTAACCCTCTGGTTTGGGACTCATCTGTATCTTAACCACTTACTTATTTCCTAATTGTTTTCATGCTTCATGAAATGGGCTAGAAAGGAGGAAAAAACCCCAAAACCAAAAACCAAAACCAAAAAAACAATAACAAAAAACTCAAACAAACAAACAAACAAAAATACCCAAAAAAACAACAAACCGATTAGGCTAAGAAACTTCTTAGGAAAGACCTAAGTACTCTTGAAATCCCATCTGAACCACTGACAGTGCCATGCAGAAGGGACAGTGTGGTGGCAGTGTTAGTGGTCTCTTTCAGAAAAGCTTCTGAAAAATTGAATTTCTTCACTGCCTTACCAAAAATTGAAATACACTTGTTCATCTTTACTCATAAACTACTGTTATGCTGTTGGATACATTCTTTTTATTCCATTCAGGAAAGATTTCCCCAGGGGGACTTTAGCAGAAAAAAAATTAACTGTGGATTTATTTATTTATTAAAACAGACTAAAACATTTCAGTTTAAAACTTACTTTCCTCGGATAACAAATAAAAATTATTATTTTAATCATCATTATTAAACACTGAGCACTCTCTTCTACCTCTCTTTTCTCTCTTCAAAAATCCACTGCAAGCTGCTGGCTATGCAGCTTGGGAGGATATTGAATTAAACATAAATTGCATAAAATTTTATTTTATTAAAGACTGTCTGGACTTCAGGTCCAAGATAACAGGGTAAAATACTGTGGTTTCTTTAAAATCTTTATTTTGTGTAAAGATTGGTTCATACTCATATTTCTCAAACTTTGTTAATAGAATGTAATCAGTGGGAACAAAATAAAAAACAGAATTAAAGACTTCACAAAGCTGAACAAATGGAAACAAACCAACTGAGTCAGATGTCTGGTTTATGTTCAACACTGAAAATAATAGTGATAATAATTTTCATATACTGATTGTTCACCTTTCAATGAATTGTTGCAGGCAAATCTAATACTTTAAAGAAGATATATCCTGGTTAGTGAACCCTTATCTTCTTCTGACATGGAACACATTTCTATAGATTGCACTGTTGAAGCCAAGTAATTGGATAATCATTTTTACCACACAGAGACTAGAAATCCCCTTACACTAGGAAAAAAAATCCAAACCAACTCTTTTGGGTTTTTGAAGCATATATGGAAATTAAAGTGTAAAAATATGTAGGTGAGTGAAGAACTATCAGTGAGCAATATTCCTAAATATGTTCTAAAGTATTTAACTGTCAGAGGTAATAATTTATAAGCCAGGACTGCAGACATTTTCCTGATAGATCTGAGGGGCATGTTAATGGAGCACAATGAAGACAGATAGCTCCATTCTAATGCCATCCAGCAGACAGCCGCCTCATGAAATGCATCTCTGCCAGTGCCCATCAATCTCACCCTGCTGGCCGCTTGGATTAGACACAGAAAAAGTACTCCTGTGAATCTTTAAAAGGCTGTTTCTGTCTTTTGGGAAGTTGTTTAACGTTGTTTTCATTTTATGGATTTGGCTGGACTTTAATGCAGACAGGAGCCTGAAGACCTACCCTTATAAAATCCTGTGAAAATAGACAGAAACATAAATTTCATCTTTAATGGTTCAGCCACTTGAGCTTACCCTGCTTTGCAGTGTGTACTATTGTATTGGTTTTGAATCAGATGTGTAAGTTTATTTATAAAAAAGATCAATTTAACAATTTGATAAGGTTTAGGTATAAATATGCAAAGTTGAACTTTATATGGCCGTGTTCCTCCCATTGTAACAAACAGACCATCATTTGGAAGTGTTTAAAACTCAGTGGCTTTATATAAAAAGGGACTACCTCAGTTAATTTTAAATTACGTTCCTTTTCAGTGATTCTCCTTTATTTGTTACAGTGAGAGTTCGTTTCAACCTGCTTGCCAAGAGCTAAGTCCAATTCTCTTACTTGGAACTATGCTGAACTCAGCAGTGTGGTACTAAGTGCCATTAAATGTGGTGACTCCTAAGTCACAAAAATGAGTTGTTTTGTGACATTAATAAAAAAGAGGAGCCTCACAGCCTAAGAGCTTTAAATAAAATCCATGAAAATTAACAATTTGGGCAAAATGCTGTTTGTTACCTTATATTTAAGTATCTTTAAATATGTGGATCTATTTCTTCTAGTATCTTTCATCTGCAACACTTCCAGCTTTTGGACATGTTTTTTCTTCTTTCAAGTACAAGTGAAGCTTTCCCTGGACACATCTGTCTGTCTAATGGGAAAGGAGATGTACTAGAAAACTTGTGAACCAGGGAGAACAAAAATTTTCATCAACTTGTAAAAATGCTGGTCACTAATAGAAATGGTGGTTTGAGCATTACAGGTCGATTATTTTTGCTTATTCACAAAGGAATTCACAGAGGACTCCATAAGGTCACAAAGATATAAATAACTTCGTCCTGGTTAGTTTTTCAAATAGCCTGTATCTACACAACCAATTTACACTCTCAAGTTCCTGAAAATTATGAAAGTTTTGTATGATAAAGCTTTCTAATTTTCTTCATTCTAAGGATAGCATTAGAGCTTGAACCCTCTAAGCCAAAATGCTGGAAACAATGATCAGCAACCAAATTTTGGTAATGTACACATTGAAATTTAAGTGAAAATAAAACTGTTTTGAGCTGGACTGTATTGTACTGAAATATGGTCCTCCAAAAGTCAGCAAAATAACTATTGATATTTTTAAACTTGAGCATTGAGTTTAAGTGCTCACAGAAAACTCCCTTCTTCAGAAAACACTGAGAATAATTTTAGTCTTCAGAAAAAGGATACAAAGCCATCTGCATTGCAGATAATTTTGATGTTCAGTTGTCACAAACTGCAAGAAAGCTGCATGAAGTATTTTATTTCTTTTGCTTTAAAAAGCCATGAAGAAGACATATCAGCAGTCGGTTATGGAGATAGAAGACAAGAAATCTTGCCTGTCATCTGGACATAGTTAACATGTGAGATAGGCGAGGAGTTGTAATGATTGATTCTGTGCCAAGTTCAGAGTTTGATTTTCAAAAGTACTATTAATAATGTTCAATTCAGTGGTCATTATGAACCAGTTTAACCCCAAGTTCATCCAGCCCTAGCAATTTTTTTCCTATTTCTCTGAGATGCTTGATTTACTTTTTCTGTGATTTTTGTCTGCACTGATACTATGCATTACAGAGTTCTAGATGTATGTATTTGTAATATCATGAGTTAATATCATGGGTGTATTTTCAAATTTGATGTGTGAGATGCAGTGTTTGATGGCTTCCTCTTGCACCTCCATTTTGCTCTAGCTTAAAATGGTGATTGTCATTTCAGTCTGAAATTATTCCTAGAGAAATGTGGTGAGTTCACACATGTGGTGGTGTGATTGCCATAAGAAGAAGAGTTGATACAGAAAAAAATGAGTGGTGGTGCTGAAAGGAGGGGAAAAAAAAAAGAGCGATGTAACTTGCCAGTCAGAACAAGAGCTCCTTGGAGAAAATTAGAAAAAAAAAAAGGGCAGGGTGGGGCGCGGGAAACCAGCAATGTAGGAATCTGAAAATATCACCAACAAGATGATTACATCAGGAGCACCAACAGAAACAAGTCCTGCAGAGACAGAAGTCTGGTCAGCTTTGTTGGGTGGTAACCTACCTGTAATATTATCTGTATGTCTCTTTGTTTTTTTATCTGTGATTTTTGTCTGCACTGATACTATGCATTACAGAGTTCTAGATGTATGTATTTGTAATATCATGAGTTAATATCATGGGTGTATTTTCAAATTTGATGTGTGAGATGCAGTGTTTGATGGCTTCCTCTTGCACCTCCATTTTGCTCTAGCTTAAAATGGTGACTGTCATTTCAGTCTGAAATTATTCCTAGAGAAATGTGGTGAGTTCACACATGTGGTGGTGTGATTGCCATAAGAAGAAGAGTTGATACAGAAAAAAATGAGTGGTGGTGCTGAAAGGAGGGAAAGAAAAAAAAAAAGAGCGATGTAACTTGCCAGTCAGAACAAGAGCTCCTTGGAGAAAATTAGAAAAAAAAAAGGGGCAGGGTGGGAGCGGTGGGAAACCAGCAATGTAGGAATCTGAAAATATCACCAACAAGATGATTACATCAGGAGCACCAACAGAAACAAGTCCTGCAGAGACAGAAGTCTGGTCAGCTTTGTTGGGTGGTAACCTACCTGTAATATTATCTGTATGTCTCTTGTTCACAGAATTCTAAAAATAGGCCAAATTCTAAAAATAGCAACAATTTAAATGGAACTGAATTTACTCAGTCTACACAGTCAGAATACATTTCACCCTGTGAGTGTCAGAAGTACTGCTCAGTAAGGTGATACATCCTTTGGCACAGATATATAAATTATGGATTTGTACATTTTTAATTTTCTTTCCAAATGCAACAAGGTCCCTATTAGCATATCCCTTAATTACATGTTTAATATTAAGCAGGTAAGCAGAACCAGGAATGAAATGAAACTGGAATATTTTATCTAGAGAAGGATAACTCACATTCAGGTATGGAAACAGAGGGGAAATTAATGAAGATGGGAGATCTGCATAATTTATATTGCAGAAGGTGAATATCAAGAGATGTGATTGCTGTTCCTAAAAAGCATCCTTTAAGTAGTGAAGGAATTTTGCTTTGGGGGGGTTTCTCATGTTTCACCATAGTTGCTGAATATCCATCTCAGCAGTTCCTTACCATCCTAAGGTGTTTAAAGGTTAGTACTTCTGATTTGACAGTAATATTTAAGTCCCCCAAGTATCTACTGAACTAGCTTTAGATCTTATCTTCAGATCTGAAATTAATATTTTGAAACATTTTTTGGGAAACTGTTTATCAAGATATTTTTATGCTAGAGTTGAGAATGCATTGTTACCTATTCCATGGAGAACTGATGCAAAATCCTACAAGTTGCTACAGAAAAGAGTTGTGGTATTCTGGTCATCTTTAATTTTCTCTGTATTTGTGTGCACATATGAATTAATAGTTAAAAAAATTTCCAGTTGTTGAGATTTAATATGTTTATTTGCCAAATGTATAATTCTTTCCTTTTTATGCATATCACAAAATTCTAATTTAGACAGAAGAAAAAAATTTCCCCAGTCCCTCCTGTTTGTCTCAGTAATACGTACAGAGGGTATAACCTGAAAAAGTTCAATATGAGAAAGCAGAGATCTTTATTTGTGCATTTACTTATGTTTTGAAAATATAACCCTTGGAAGTTTTAAAATCCTTACTTACTTTTTTTTACTTTTTTTTTTTAATTGAGGATGGTGGTGGTTTTTTTACCCCAGTGAAAGAAATGAGGGCTTGCCTTGAAGAAGTTTTTTTAGGACAGGTAGAATTTTACACTCCACAACAAGGACTGAACAAACCAATTGTATCATCCCTTTCCATTGGTCTAAAAACATTTTTTTTCTCTGGATTGAGATCTTTGTCTTTAAACTGTATACAAATGAAGGGTGATGCTGGTCTTTATGTGAGTAAAATCAGCACTTAACCGCTACAATGGAGAACCTTTCTTGATATTCAAGGATTTTACAGCTATATTTTACTTGTTGATATGTACCTGTTACCATATTTTATCTCTATAAAATCTCTGCATCAGGTTATTACTAAGTTGGGTCCTGCCTGTGTAAAAAGTAATTTTCCCTCTTTTTTATAACCCCCTTAAAGTACTGCAAACCTGCAATAAGAGCCCAAGCTAGATGGCCCAGACATGACAAACTATGCCAATATGGTGTATGTTGGTGTGTGATTTAACAGAAAGAGTTCAGGTATCACCAGATAGATGAAAAAAAAGTGTCTCCATGTTATTCATTCAGCAACAAAGCTGGGCTGAATATGAATTTATTTTATTAGGAGAAGAAGCACTCTTTAAAAAATGTAATTGATATTGTAAAAGATAAAAGTACATCCAAAACTTTAAGTTTATAATGCAGAAAAAAACACCAGATATTTCTAAAACTACAGAAATAGGAATAGTATAATGGTTCCATCTGTCTTGACATCTAAGCATCTGTTTCACAACTTAGTTTTCTGATATTAGTCAATCCTAATTGTAATTGCAATTGTAATCAGGACACTGGTAGGTGGGATCCCACAGAATGCAGCTCAGAAGTGCAAAAATAGTCAGGAAAACTGGCAGCTTTTTAAAGACTGCATGCTCCAGTTACAACAGCAGCTTATCTCAATAGGCGGTAAAATAAGGAACTATATCAGGCTTGGCAAAACACACAGCTCAAGTCAGAGATCCATTGCAGAAAGGGCAGAGGCAGAAATAAATAAAAACCAAGTAATTTAGGAACAATGCTTGATTTTGTAACTGGAGACACATATAAGGCAGCCTTTGCCTTGGTCTTCTTCAACAGGGTCCTCTCTGCCTAGAAGAAAGGTTGGAGTAGGGGGAGAACAAGCTGGGGTGGATGAGGATCAAGCCAAGAACTGCTTTTGAGAGCTCAGAATCATAGAAGGGTTTGAGTTGGAAGAGCTCTGTTCCAACCGCTCTGCCATGGGCAGGAACATCTCCCACTAGACCAGGCTGCTCAGAGCCCATCCAACCTGGCCTTGGAACTCAGACTCAATCCATACAAGTCCACAGAAGTGACCAGAATGCACTACAGGCAAAGAGCCAATGGCCTTGACACTCTTGTCATCTTTGATAGGTCAGAGAAACTGGTGATGACAGGAAAAGAGCTAAGGACTGGAACAAGGCATATCTTGTACATTTTCCAAAAAGTCTAAAATGATGACCCAGTCAAGTGCAACCTGGTCAGCCTCACATCCATCCCCAAGAAAAACACTGAGGAAATCTCCTTGGGGAATATCTTCCACCACATGTAGAAGACACAGAGTGGCAACAAACAACAATGATGGACCTGGGAAAAATCATTCCTGACCAACATGATTGCTTTCTGGGATATAGTGACTGGATTTGAGGATGAGAGGGAATTCAATGGATATCATATATTGTGTTTTTTAGAAAACTTTTGACCCTATCTCTTGGTATATCCTCGTATCAAGACCTTACAGGCTTGATGCACACATAAACTAGATGGGTAAAGAAACGACTTGGACAATTAATGGACAGTGAGTCATACTCTTCTGGAAGCCAGTAAAAAGTGTAGTATTGAAAGGTCTAGTTTATCATCTGTCTTGTTAATGATAATTATCTGGAAGAGCTGACAGAGTGCTTGCTTGCCAAATTCGTGTAAGATGAAACAAGGGAGGTTCAGGCTGTACAGAAAGAAAACCTTTTTCCCTCTGAGGACCGACAACTAGCAGAGCAGGTTGCCCAGTGAGGTTGTGCAATATCTATTTTTGAAGGTTTTCAAGACCAAGCAGGGCCTTGAAAAGACCTGAGCAGCCTGGTCTGATCCCAAAGCTGATCCTGAAGGACTTTAGACTGGGGATTTCTCAAGGTGCCTTCCAACCAAAATTATTCTGTGACCCCCTGTTCATTTATAAACACTGGTTTATAATGGTATCTGGACAAGACATCTCCACAGGCTTGATTTTAAATCTATCAATATTATGAGGCACTTCACCTTGATTTTATTAGTCATTAAAATAATATTTTAACCCAGTAGCTGGAGTATGTGGTTGATTATTGAACTAGTTCAATAAAACTAACTGGAAAAATCTATGGATAAAGCATTAATTTCATTAGAAAATGGTTCAAGCCTGCCTCAGGAGGCAGATATGAAATAGCTAAGCAGTAGAACACAGAATAATGTAAGCAAACTTGACCAGGAAGTTTTAAGCAGCACTAAACAACCCATAGCTTTCCTATTTAGCTAAGTTACAAGCATTGGGCATTTTGAACTCCTGCCAGCCAGGCCTCTGGGAGTGTTCTTCATACCAGCAATAGTCAACCTTTCCTCAAAAGGTTTTCATTTTGTGTGCTGTGCTCTTTTTTTAGAGAAAAGAGGGCTTAGGTGAGAGAACTGATGATACTGTGAAGAGCTGGTACAAAGGCACCCGACTGTCTTTTTTAAGAGGCTTATCCAGTTTTCAATAACTCACTCAGAATTTGGTCAATAAACACACTTCACACAAAACTGAGTTTTGCCCATATTATTTGAAACACTCTGTTGATTTTTCCCCACACAGATAGTACCAATAATGTCTTTTACTGGCTTATCTCCTACTTTTGCTGAGCACAGGCTTTGAGATTATTGTGCCTGTTCCTGTACAGTGATGGGTTGACACTGCATATGGCTTGACTGAAACCTTTGGCACTCTCCACCAGCTGTCTGACTGAAAGCTGGACTGAACTGTTTGCTGAGAGGAATTTCATGTAATGAACAGAAAAGCAAGTAGTCTTCAGAGCATGTACCTTATATTCAAATGTGGTTCTGGTTTTTTTAATGTATTTATTGCATAAAACATGCTACTGATGGTACTCTTTAAAATATTTTGAATATTTCAAATGATATATTGTTTCTTACTATATCACCCATGACCATTGTGTTGGAAACAAATATATTTCATTTTAATACACTTAAACTGAATACTTCCTCTTTATTAACTAATATAGCCACTGCTTTGTGCTTTGCTGAACACTCTATTCTCAAAATGTCTTAATAGGACATTAATAGGACATCTTAATAAGATACATTTAATCTCTTTTTAGTGTTAACATGTAAAACTTGTTTTAAGGTTCTTATTCAGTCGATTTTTGTTTTGCACTAAAATTCAGTGTTATGGAGAATATCCTTTAAAAAATGCTCTTCTCTTCTCTTCTCTTCTCTTCTCTTCTCTTCTCTTCTCTTCTCTTCTCTTCTCTTCTCTTCTCTTCTCTTCTCTTCTCTTCTCTTCTCTTCTCTTCTCTTCTCTTCTCTTCTCTTCTCTTCTCTTCTCTTCTCTTCTCTTCTCTTCTCTTCTCTTCTCTTCTCTTCTCTTCTCTTCTCTTCTCTCCTCTCCTCTCCTCTCCTCTCCTCTCCTCTCCTCTCCTCTCCTCTCCTCTCCTCTCCTCTCCTCTCCTCTCCTCTCCTCTCCTCTCCTCTCCTCTCCTCTCCTCTCCTCTCTTTCCCTTTCCCTTTAATTTTTCTGTATTTCTGTCTTTTCTTATTTCCTTTCTTTTCTTTTATTTCTTATCTTTCATTTTTTTCCTATAAAAACCTCTAAGAAGGATCCTAAATAGCTTAAGCAACTATTAAGTAATTATTTTTAGACCATAAATCACACATCACTTACCTGTAAATTTTTCAACTTGTTGTTCAAATGTAAACATATAGGAAACTTTTAAGAAAATAGCAGGAATTACAGGAGATTACATTTTTTTATTGTATCTAAGTCTTTAGCACTGTACAATAGGGATAACTTGATAAACATTTGCAAAACCATACTCTCAGTTTTCTAAGAGTTCTAAAAAGAATCTGAAAGACTTACAGATTTGGGAGGTTTTAAGATCTAACTGAAAATTTTAACTTTTTGACTGTGTTAAATGTCTCACTTGATTCTGTTCCACCCTTTGACTTGTGAGCTATATGAATTCCACATCAAACTTGTCAAGTAAAGCAGAGCCACTGCAAAACCAACAGGCCAAGGGCCAAAGCAGGGTGCACTTCTGAATAAACAGCATTCATATTTCTGAAGGCTTCCTCTATAGGACAGAAAAAGTCTCTGAGAAATAAATCTGCAACCCAAAATAGGCACTTGTTATTGCCACTTAGCTGTGTTTTTCATAATATGAATTGCAGAAATTTGTTTCCAAGTAATTGTTTTTTAAGGAGAAAAAATCTTTAACTTGTCCTTTTTCTTGTGCTTTCTACCTCCTGGCATTGAGAACTTTATTTTTCTCTTGTTAGCTAACCATGAGTTTGATAACCCTGTATTATGTATGTGTGTGTATGTAAATTTCTGTTTATACAATACCCATTTTAATTTTAAAAAATTAGGTAGGTTTGACATTAGATTTATTGAATCAATGATCCTTTGCTGACTATGGAGTTTTCAAGAACTATAATTTGCCTTTTAGATACATCTGATGTGGTTAAAGAACAAGCAAAATTATGTTCTGCTCAGCATGGAAATCATGCTAATGGTGGTTGATCAGACTGAATCATCTTATAGAGAACTTACAGGCTTCAGACCATTATCAGAAAACTAAGGATAGAATCAAATTTAATAATTTAATGCCTGGAAAATAAGAAGAACATGTAAAAAATACTATCAACTAAAAAAAAGAAAAAGAAAAGAAATTTCTAATGACTATATGAGAATCAAATATTCAAAATTAACGTTCTAGTTAGAGAGCACATTTGTAAAATTATCATGACTTTTTTTTTAAAATAAATCTTAACTTTTGAATAAAAACAGACATTCAATAGCATTTTGCTACATTACCTGGATTATGCCATCAAAAAGGAGGAGGTCATGTGGAATACTCAGTGATATTCAAAGGAATCCAAAAATAGCCCAAGTTCCTTAGTGTCAGAGTTAATTGCAGATGTCCAGACTTAGAGGATTCAGTTGTATTAGAGGGAGCCATCTCTCAGTACAACTTAGATTAAGTAGGTTTAACAGCTGTGTGATGTATTGTAGCACCATATTGAAAGCAGCTTCTCTAAAACTGTCTTCTGAGAGCAGTCGGTGAAATATCTAGTGCCTTTTTTATGAACAGTTCATTTAAGATATTGCATTTATAGATGACAAGAAAGCTCATACTTTCATGCACAAAGCTGAATGACAGATTTTAATGAGATTTTTGCAAGACCATGAGCCTGTAAAAGAAGAGTACAGATTCCTGATGCTCCAGCTGAAGTTCTATAAAAGCAGAGCCACAGTTCGCCCTGTTCAAATTCTTAAAAAGTGGTAGATGAAAATATGGTGACATGACAGAAAGAAGCACCAATAAATTATGAAACTATGAGATTGCTTTCATTGCAGACATGCACAATAAAGTTTTTTCTCTCCTACATCCAGAAGAAACTTATTCAATGTTTTTGTCATCCTTAGGCCTGGTTCAACAGCCAGTGTTACATGACTACAAAAGGATGAACATGGTATTTTATCAACTGTAGAAAAAAATTAAGTTGAATATCAAGAAGTATTTGAAGTCAGTGTGAGATGTGGACACTTGAAGGCTACATGACTGAAGAGGAGTGATTTCTTCTTTCTGTCTTCTCCTAAACAATCTGACTCTTCATAAAGCATTATTTCTGATGAAGGATGTATGACTTTTACCCTTTTCAAGTCTCAATGAAAGAACATACCACTGAGGATATGACGAAAGACAAAACTCATGGCAGCTTTCTAATGTGAAATTTTGTATCTGGTAAACACAACACTAAGTTAAAAAAGTAAACGTACAGGTGCAGGGCTGCAAAATAATGATGGGAAAGAATAATGGCAAAATGATTTCTTTTGGAGGGTTACAGCAGCTGTCAGTCATTATAGAAGCAATTGAAATTTGGTTTTTATAAAGCAAAGAAAAACAATTAAAAATCATTGTTTTGTAAACAATAAAGTAGGGAAAGGTGAACACTAGAACTGTAAGCCTAAAGTGGAAAAGAAAACTGCAGTGTCATTGAAAGCAGCAAAGATGAGACAACATCCTCTATGTACTTGAAACTACAATAATTCCTTCTCGTCAACCTGCGAATCCCACGATCAAAAAGTTCTCTTACCTTCCTTATGTTTTCATTTATGATCTCCTGCATGCCTCAAGCTCTAGCCCAAAATACTCAAACCCTCTCACATTATCCTTCATGTATCCTTCATGGGCCTGCAAGCTGAACATGTGTTTGAGAGAGCTCAACAATAAATCCTGCAGGTTTCCATACTGGTTTAAATATAGCTGGCGCTGGTCTCAGTCTAGGGTTTCTTCAAGTAGTTTCAGTGTACAAGAAATTTTAGAAATAAAGACTGTTCAGTGCTGGTTTTCTACTCAAGTGTGGTCTCAAAATGCCTTTAGTCTTTCATTTTACAAATAGTCTCAATTTAATATATATATATGTAGTCTTGAGAACATGAGAACAATTCATTATTAGACAAACTTGCTTAGTTCCATGCTGGCTAAGAATCTAGTTAAATTTTTCAGATCATTTGAACATACACAGGTAATATAAATAAGGTAACAGTGGCCAGCAAAAATGTGGGACTTTATTTGTTTTTATAATAATAATAATAATTTAAATAATAGAGTTTGCATTTGGGACAAAAATGCTAAAAACCAAACTCAGCTCCCTTCCTTTGGAAAAGGATCCTAAATCCAGATTTACAAGGTTAAATCCTGGTTTAGGTACCAGTGAATATGGGTTTTATTGAAAATTATTTTTAAAAAAGCAGTTAAAAACTTATCCATAACTTATATATATATATATACACAAACACCCCCACACCCCCACACACAAATCACAAATATATATATATATATATATATATATATGTATAGCTCCAGAGAAATGAAAATGATATATTAATTATTGTTTGGGTTTGCCATATGAAAAACTCTGATATTTTTTGGATAGCAAAGGACATAGTTAATAATTTCTAAAATAAAATATCTACAAGAAGAAATGTGATTTTCAGTTCCTAATAGGTTCCTGATTTTAGATTTTCCAAGTCTCTTTCAAATATCACTGAATTTCCTCACTTAAGAATAGCCCCAGAATAATCAAGAGATTCAGGTGGTCAGACAGGTACCAGAAATAGCATCCTAAAGAGCTGGAGAAAAATGTTGTTTAAAGAACGTGTCCCTATGTTTCCTTCAGTCCCAAAAAGATATTCAGAAATGAAATACCTTTGAAAATACCTAACTCAAGTTCAGCAAATCCATTACTCTGATAAAAAGATGATTAAATCATAAAATATATTGCAGTAAATAATTAAATATCTGCATTAGCTCTTGTTTTCTACAAGAACTTTATAAGTGGCATTTTACACTTACATAACCAATATAGAAAACAAACATAAAAGGATATTAGGTCAGTCGCACAGGGTGCTTGGAAAGTTGTGAAAATTTCAAACATATACCCAAAGGGGAGCTGCAATGAAGACGGAGACAAACCTTTCAGCAGGGCCTGTGGCAATAAAATAAGGGGTAAATGGTTTTAAACTAAAAGGGGTCTGATGTAGATTAGAGATCAGGATGAAGATTTGTTCCAGTGAGGATGATGAAGCACTAGAGCAGGTCACCTGGAAAGGTGGTAGAGCTGGGAACATTGAAAGTCAGGTTTGGTGGGGCCTTGAGCTGAAGATGCCCCTGGTCATTGCAGAGGGGGGTGCACTGGATTACCTTTAAAGCTTCCTTCTAGCCCAGACATTTCTGATTCTATGATTCCATGATTATTTTGGCAATGGCAGCTTGGAGAGCCCAGTAGAATAGAAAAGTAGATGCATTGACTGACTTATTCTTATCAGTTACTGGGTCAGTACACATGTGTAGTTAGAATCTCACAGTTGTGCAATTTTTCCTTTTTAAAATTAATGTTGAATTAATATTTTAGGAAAGCACACTCTCTTGGCACTACAGTGGAAGGATCTTTTAGGAAGTGCCTCATTTCAGAGAAACAGAAAAAATATGCCTCCCCAAGAGCAAAAGAGTTTTCATTTTCAAATTATAATATATACCCAGAAGATTAGGAACATATTAAAATTCTCAAGCTATGAAATTTTTCAAAACACAAAGCATTTTACAATAAATTAATAATTAGCAAAGTAATTTATTCACTTGTGTTTAAATTAATCACTTTACCTTTACCTTTTTACATAAGCTCATTAGATTTCAATTGTACATTAATCATGATTAACATTTTATATTTTTGTTTTGATTGCATAGATAACATTTTTAATCATAACTGAGCAATATTAATTAGCACTTATAAATTTTTAGATGTGTAAATGAAATTGAGCAGTAGCAGATTTCCTGTTACATTGATGTTTGGCTTCAACCATGACTGGCTTTGGAGTAGTATTTAATTTACACCTGTGACTCTCATTTGAATTTAGTGTTTCTAGATGAAGTTCCATATTTGCAAGGCCTTGGAATTCTAATGGAAATAGGTAAATTAGAAAATCCTTGGTCTAGTGAGAAATTTTTTGGTAGAAAATAGAACTTCTGTGGAGGCTACAATGAGTTTCATCTTGATGTTTTCCCTTGAGAACTATTTTTAAGTATCATTTCTATTTCAGAAAAAAAGATCTGGAAACATGTCTCCAGTTTTGTTAAAACAATGTGTGCAAAGAAAAAAAAAGGTCAGGGAGAGTTAAGAAGAAAAGCAGGTTAAGTTTTGGGTTGATTTTGTCTAATGAAGGAGGTAAATATGTCAAGAAAGAGGAGCACGGTGTGAAATATAAGTCTATAGATACAAGGCACAGCCTCATATTTGACAGGTTTAAAAATATTAACTTTTTTTCTCAGTTAATAAGATATTGCTCTTTTATCTTCTTTGCTATATTTCTGGAAACCAACAGCTGCATATTGGAATTGTAAAACAATATGCTATGATTTTTTAAATGATTAGATTATTCTCTTATTAGTGGATGGAACTAGGAGTACAGACAGAGTCAGGAATTTACAGGGAATGGCCAGTAAAGTATATTTTAAACCAAACTAGTTCTAAAGGGATTATGATTTAAAGAAAAAAAAAAAGAAAGTTATTCTATTAACTTTCTTTCCTTCATAGTTTTGCTTCAACCTTTTGAACATATTTTATTTCTCGGGGGAAAACGTGTTCTTCAAAAACAGGGGATTGGAGGAAAACCATAAAAATGCCTTTTTCTGTATCTGATTCATCAAAAACAAAATATGGATGAGAAATGAAAGGACACAAACAAGATATAAACTGAACAGCATGATCCAATGAAATAGTTGAGATCCACTTAAAACTTTAATGCTTCTTGTAGTAATACAACTTGAAATATCTGTAATATATTAGTTTCTGAATTGTGATATTCATGATGTGATTTTGGGACAAATTGGAACCCTTGCTTGAACATTTTAAAGAATAGGGCCTCAATCATGAAACATCTAAATTTTTACAGTATCAAAAGTGTGCTCTAATGGAGAAATGGAAGGAAAGATTTCCATGGTTTGATTTCCTGATGCCAGAATAGTCTTGGGTGAGAAACCTGCGTACCCCGGGGTCTAAATTTGACCACTTCACTCATAATTTTGTATTTCTGAGCTAAACAAATGTCTGACAGCTTTATGAAACAACATGCTTAACCACCAAATACAGAACTCATCATCAAACTGACACTTATATCAACATATAGGAAAACAAAAGATACCATACATGCCAAAATATTAAAATATTAAATCTCTGCTTGATGATTTCTTATTCCAGCCCCAAAACCTGAAATATCATATTAAAAAATACGAATTTAACTTTCTAGTCTTGATCCTAAACAGGCCTGAAATATATTTCTTGGTGTTTTATCCTTTCCCTGACATTAATATCTATCTGAAGTTATCTTCATATTCTAAAGGAAATTATGGGAAAAAGTAGAAATTTATTTGGGTTGAATAATCTATCAGAGTGGCAAAAGACATTAAACAAATTATATCAGCCTCCTTGCCTAGGAAATTTACTGGATATAAGCCCTCTCATTAAGTTTTTGGCAGTAGACTTGCAATGCTATGAAGATGCTTTCCTCACAAAATTTCATAGTTCTGGTTGGGCTGAAAAACAATCTCAAAAATTGACAATTATTGCATCAGTTTTCTGTAATCTGGGCTAATTTCACGACTTCAGCAATTAATTTCTGAGTCTGTTTAATTACCATTTAATAAAAGAACCAACAACAATAGAAAAATCTATTGCACATATGAGTTTATATTTTAATTGTTACATTCTTTATTTTGTGTTTGGTTTTATTGGTTTGTTGAGTGGGTTTTTAATAGCAAAGTTAAAAGCCCTGTCATATGGGGAATAGTGAAAAAGAGCTATCTTTACCAAGAAACTTGGCAAGAACAATTTCAGGCAAGGAAGAACAGTAAGAAGGTTCAGCAATAGGAAAATCAACCCTGATACTTTATTGGTAAGGATTTTTGATTGCATTATCTTTAGCAGTAACTTCAGTTTCATATTAGACATTTGATAAAATGTAAATTTTATCAATGTAAAATGTAAAAGTAATTAAAGAGAAACATGCACATTAAATTTTAATTATTAAGAAGTAAATTCCTTAAATAAACATAAAACACTCATTGATAACAGTTGTCTGTGGATCTTTAAAGGTGAAAATGGATGTGATTTGGAAAAATAAAAATGGTGACTTTGCTCATAAATGAATTCCCCTCCAAAGTCCTAGAATTGTGGAAGAATCAAGAATCTGTTAAAAACAAATAAATAGATAGATAGATAGGTAGGTAGGTAGGTAGGTAGATAGATAGATAGATAGATAGATAGATAGATAGATAGATAGATAGATAGATAGATAGATAGATAGATAAGGTAAAGTTACTGTAAACTTGTTGCTATTAGATTTGTTGTGTTTAACCCTGGTAAGCAGCTAAGCCCCACACAAACAGAGGATGGAAGAGAAAATTGAATCCTCACAGGACGGAGGAGAAAAATGAAAACATAAAAGACTTGTGGGTTAAGATAAAGGCAGCTTATAGGTAAAGCACAAGTTGCCCATGCAAACTGAGCAAAATAAGAAAATAATTTGCTCTTTCCTGTTGGCAGGGAGGTGTTCAGCCATGTCCAGGAAAGCAAGACTTTGTCACACCCAGCAGTCACTTGGAAAACAAATGCTGTAACTTACAGCACGTTCCCCCATTTCCGCCCTTTTTCCCAGCTCTGTATGCTGAGCATGATGCCATATGGTCTGGGACATCCTTTTGGTTAGCTGGGGTTAGCTGTCCTGGCTGTGTCCCCTTCTTGTGTACCCCAGTGTGAGAAACAGAGGATGCCTGAGTGATGTTTAAGTACTGCTCAGTGGTAGCCAAAACATTCTTGTGTCATCAAAAGTGATTTCCACACAAATCCAAAACACAGCCCCGTGAAAGCTACTATGAAGAAAATTAACTCTACCACAGTCCAAGCCAGAGAAAGATTTCATAGTAAATAAAGTGCTATTTCTTTCATTATATCCATGATTATAACCTTGATGTTATCATTACAAACATGAATAATCACACATATAATGACTGTGCCTTGTACTAAGCTACTTAGAGCAATAGTTATTTGCATACTGAGCCATATAAGAGCAACAAAATATTCCAAAATTAGTTCTCTAACACTCTCATACCATAAAAATATTGTCAGATTTAATATGTAACACAATCTAGCACAACATTCTCCTGGTTCAATGCATTAGTTTTTATCACAGATCTTTCTTTCTTTTATTTTGTCTTTTATCTATTTTATATCTAATGTTAACATGGTAGAAATAAGTGACACGATCTTCTTTATACACATCCCCAAAGTATTGCCACTGACCTGTAGATTTCTAGGTAAGGGCATTTTAATTTCTTAAAGGGCATTTGTTACCTCTTTTTCTTCTGTTCACTTGCATATTTGTTACTCCTTTTTCTCTTCTGTTCTTCACACTGCTCACTTAGCTTTGCTGTCATGCAAAAAAACCCCAAACAAAAACCCATGAAGTGTTCATCTAGAGAGGTCTCTTCAAAAAATCCATTTACTGCCAGGTGGAACTCTTTCTGTTCATTAAAAATTTTAAACCATTCCAGTGCGCTCTTTTTTTGGTTTAAATTTCTAGTGTATGAGAAGGAATAACAGTAATCAAAAAATCCAATCCCTCTTCATACTTTGAGACACAAGACCAGTTCTGTGTCCATTCTGTATGGTTAGTTGTATTAGGATTTAAAGTAGATATAATATTTCCTTCTTGCTGTTCATAACTGCAAACTGTTAAGTGGTGTATGGTGGAGTGGTTAGTGAAGAGAAAAACCTTGTGTAGAGCTGTGCAAGTGGAGACACAATGATTAGTAATCCTAATGTCACCAAGACCATGAGAAGCACCTTGTGCCAACAGGATTCCTTTTAACACATAACTTTTACAATGTTTTTTGTTGTCATCTTGGCCAAAACCCACCCTGGCACCCCAGCAACAGAAAGTCAAGGGTCATTCTCATGCCACGGCCACTCACAGCCTTGCTGAAGTAACAGGAGAGACCTGCACACCTTTCATCATCCCTTGAAAAATTCCAGTAGAATACAGCTGTCTTCTCCATGTCCTCACTGGAAGTCCTCACCCTTTCTATCCTCCCTAGTATAGGGCTGCCAAGATTGTACTGAGTGCAAACAGGGTAGGCCACAAGGGAAGACTGAAATTTATTCATGTGCACCAACAGCAAGCAAGAAAGAATAATGAGAACCACAGGAACTCTTTACATAATTACATAACGTCCAGCAGAGCCAGCAAAATATGAAAACTAATTTCAGAACAAAAGCTATAAACCTTAATATGATCTTACAAAAACCTAGGAAACAAAGTAATTCCTCACTTCCATGATTTTCAATAGGGAAATAGTACTTCAGAGCAATTAAGTTCTCAGATGTTTATCTAGAGCTTATTACTTTAGGTGTTTCAGTCCAGATGCTGGAAAGAAAACTTCTAAAGGCAAGAGAGGTAAGGGATATGTGGTTTTGTTGACAGCTGAAGGAGCATTCTTCAATCTGGTACACCTTTTGCCTGGGTTGAAAAGGAAAAGAGACCCCATAGTTTAGACTGTGGATTTGTTATTTCTGTTATTTCTGTTATTTCTGTTATTTCTGTCATTTCTGTTATTTCTGTCTCTTCTGTGCAGCATCATGGTGTCTGTGTCTCTCCTTCTGCTGCATATACTCTGGGAAGAGGAGAGGATAATGGAGATGCAAAAACACAATGGAGCTTGCCAGGAAGGAATGATGATACCTGAAAAAGGACAAAATTGGTGGCTTTAGGATCCCAGGAGACTCCTACCATTCTGATGCAATAAAAGCAGATGCTTTTTTCATTTGCAGGGGAGACACTCCCAGAGCAGGCACAGCCAGCTGCACAGGTCAGCGCAGAGTACTGAGCCTTTAGTGATATCCAGATAAACATACACATCACTTACATAAACATGGAAAAAAGAGGCGTCTCAGTCCTTTATCTCATTTCCAACTGATCAGACTGAAAATTCACTGCTGGTGTGTATACACCTTCACCCTCTGGACCCATAAAATCCCACATGTTCCCCTAAATATTAGCATTACCTTTATATCTGCCTAATACGCTGTGTCCACATTGCAGGAGCCTTATCAAGTCACTGCTGAGGAGCAGATGTCCTGCTCACCAGCTAGTCTACTTCAAAGCCAATGGAAACACACATAACTCTCCCCACATATCCTAAAAAAAGACCAAGATCACACTGAAATATATCCTGGGCTCATCCAGAGCCCCGTGGGCAGCAGGGCAGGGAGGGGATTCTGCCCCTCTGCCCCCTCTGCTGAGACCCCCCCTGCAGGGCTGCATCCAGCTCTGGGCTCCCAGCACAGCAAGGACAGGGACCTGCTGGAGCCAGGCCAGAGGAGGCACCGAGGGGATCAGGGGGATGGAGCAGCTCTGCTGGGAGGAGAGGCTCAGAGAACTGGGACTGTTCAGCCTGGGAACAGAGAAGGCTTTGGGGTGACCTCATTGTGGCCATTCAGAACCTAAAGGGAGCCCACAGGAAAGATGGAGAGAGACTCTTTACAAGGCCCTGGAGTGAGAGCAGAAAGAGGAACAATTTCAAACTCAGAATAGGTTTTAATTAGAAAGAGTTTCTTTCATGTGAGGGTGGTGAGGCCCTGGCACAGGTTGCCCAGAGGAGCTGTGGCTGCCCCATCCCTGGGACTGTTCAAGGCCAGGTTGGATGGAGCTCACTCAGCAACCTGGTCTAGTGTAAGGTGTCCCTGCCCATGGCAAAGGAGTTGGAACCATATAATCTTTAAGGTCCCTTCCAACCCAGGCCATTTTGTGATGCTGTGACTTAGTAAATAGAGTTTAATCAGACGAGATGAACAGAGGTGATCAGACACAGGGATCAGCCAGAGATGTACACCCAATATCTTGTGCATTTGCCACTGTCCCTTTCTGTCTCCCATTTTCACTATTATTTTGTTGTGTTCCTCTACCCACCTCTATCCCTTGTTTTCTCAGACTTTGCCTTATGCCAAAGAAATAAGGGGCCCACGGAACCTCATTTTGCAACAATTGTACCCCCACTATGCTACTTTCAAACCACCACTTGGACAATCTTGGTCCTTATTAAAGCTCCTGTGGCAGACCCAAGGTGACCCCAGGACTAAGAAGGGGTTGGACCAGGGCTGGGGCAGGGCCAGATGAGGGCAAAGGCGGCTGATGAGCCCAGAGCTGAGGTGCAGCTCCTGGATCCTGGGCAGGAAGAGTCAGAGGGGCTGTGAGGGAAAGGCAGAGCTGGCTGCATCCTCTGGCAGGACCCCTCCTGTCATAACATTGTCACAGACATATTTTCTGAAAAATCCTTTCATTAGGATCTTTTCTCCTCAGAAGATAGGATGCTTCAGCTTCCCCATGTTTTGCTCCTTTGGAATGTGATTTGGAGAATTGTTTACCCAGCATGTGAAATTGGTTTTACTTGATGACCAATGACAGCCATATGTGTCGAGGCTGTGAGCAGTCACAAGAATTTTATTATCATTCCAGTCCTTTCTATTCCTTTCAAGCCTTCTGATGAAATCCTTTCTTCTATTCTTTCAGTATAGTTTTAGTATATAATTTTTTTTAATATATCATAAAATAATAAATCAACCTTCTGAAACATGGAGTCAAGATTCTCTTCTGTTCCCTCATCCTGGGACCCCTGTGAACACCACCACAATAACACCTCTGGAGTTTCAACACTGGGTGTAGAACAGCTACTGAACCAAAATTTTTCTTTTCCAAGGTTTAACGTATTTCTATTGAATTTTCATACTGAAACACAGCAAACCATTGGAAATTTTTAAATGTCCTGCAAAGATTTAAATTTTTGAAATGACAATAAAACTATCACTTCTATTTCTCAGCTGGATTAATAGTGCACACACACACACACACATATGCACAAAAAGAGGTTTAAAAAGTCATAAGGGAAAATGACATAAACCTTATTTTTATAACAAAAGAATACATAATATAATCTCTTCTCATAAAGTTATCCCCTCTGGTCTGTATGCTTGTGTAAGACTATGAAGAAATAATTCAAATAACAGCATGGTATTCACACACCCTAAAACATATTCAAATATTAAATTGATTCATAAATATGACTGCATGAGAGGTCCAAGGTCTGAAAAATCTACCTGCTGTGAAAAATTAAGATAGAACAGTCAATTTTATTTCTGCAACAGTATGTAATGAAACAACTCATGGCACTCTGAAACTAGATACATTTAGAACCAAACAGGTTTTTGGGAACAAAGAAAGGTGTTTACAAGGGTACCAAAACACACACACACACAAAGTGCAGAACACTTAGTTGAAAAATAATAACATTAGTAAATATTTAAAATTAATGTTTATTTCAAAAACAGGGAAGGGAAGGGAAGGGAAGGGAAGGGAAGGGAAGGGAAGGGAAGGGAAGGGAAGGGAAGGGAAGGGAAGGGAAGGGAAGGGAAGGGAAGGGAAGGGAAGGGAAGGGAAGGGAAGGGAAGGGAAGGGAAGGGAAATAGTAGTTCTAATAGTTGGATCCTCATTACCATCATGGCAATTAATCAGAAAGCTTGGAGTTGGATAGGTTCCTTATGCCTCATCGGCTTTAAACAGAAGCTAATTTTACATAGTGAGAAATCATGAACAGTTGTGGTCAGTAATATATATAATATTACTTGGCACAATCACCAATGATTGCTTCTTGATTTATAATCTATCATGAAGAAAGGATGATGTGTTGTGCCCTCCTCACATCTTGGCACTTCATCCACATTTTCTAGTCATCTTGTCTATTTGTACACACTTGGAATATTTCTTGACTACTCACAACTCTAAACCCCAAATATAAAAAATGAAAAAAACAAAAAAAAAAAAAAACCAAAACTCACCAAACCTGAAAAACCATGCACCCCCGTCTGTTCTCTACCTGTTTTTTTTGGGTTTTTTTGGCACACAATAAAAAGGGATGGGCTGCAAACAGAAAATGACCCACCAGCATTTTGTTGTTTTGTGTGCTAAGTTAGAAAGGTGAACAATATTGAGACTCTCTAGCTATGGGTTTCTGAAATGAAAATCAATAGTAGCGTCAAGTGTCACTGAGTGACTACAATGACCATGATTGTCCACATGATTTCTACCAGACTTCATGGGCAATGTTGATACATGACTTTAGAAATTTTTTTTATTGTGTTGTTGTTAGCTGCAAAAACATAGGGATGATCCTAGCACTTATAACACACTGGATGGTTCAGTGGAAGCCTGAGGCAGCTGAAGCCCTATCAGCTACAAAACTCTGTTGGAATAGTAATCCTCTTTGTATTGCATTTTGCTGTAACATCAATTTTATAAATATTACAGCCAGCAGTTTACCTTGCATCTATGGATTTTGCAAGACTAAAAGCAAATGAAAATGCTATCAAAACTTTAATCCTTTTTTTTAAAGTTAATTGTTTTTATTTCTGTAGCCAGTTTTGTGCTGATGCTGGAGTTACAGAAGAATGTAAAGTAAAGGAGTTGAGTGAGTTGAGATCTCTCTGTTATATGTGGGTTTATGTGCACTTTTTGTTCTGGTTTGAACAGAGAATGTACTTCATAAGTACTTTTATTTGTAAATAAATTATAGAAACATACAGTAAACTTATAAAAGGCAAGAAATTAAATTCTATATTATAGTAAAAGCATCACTGTATGAGTCTTTGGTAGCCTCCCAGTGGCTTTCTTGCTTTTAGCCCTTGGTGAGCATGACATGTTGTGATTAGACAAGAAGACTTAATCAGAATTATTTTTACAGTCTAAAAGCTGGAACTACTACTACAGGATAGGGTAGAACAGTGCACTATATTAAAGCAATTGAAGAATAAAGTATATTAAAGCAATTTTGTTAACGCTAGCAAGAAGAACAATTAATAATTACCAAGTGATGTAACTCATCCACCCCAACCCTTGTGGGCAGGTCTCTTCCTCTCAGCCTTGAGGAGTAACCTTGTTGGGTGTCTCCTTGTTCAAGTGGCCAATCTTCACACATTTCAAGAAGGAATATGTTCTAAGAACCTCCCCATATGAAGTGGACTGGACTTAAATAGCATAATGTGGTTGACTGCCAATCATGTCTCCAGGTCAGCTTAGCACTTTATCTGCCAAGTCTTTGCCTCACTATCAGGATGCTGATTTGGGATTGCTGAGCCAGAGTTTTAGTGTAATTCAACCCCAAAACCTGTGTGTGCTGCCTCCTTTCAGTGCATCACCGAGAGTTTTGCAAACAGGACATTTTCCAGCTTATTGTCTTCTCACCCAAAGTACCAGGGGACTGTCACCCTGTAGTATTTGCTGGGTCCTCAGGATGAAGGAAGAATTGAGAATCTGACTCCTTGCTCTTAGAAGGCTAAATTATTATTTTATGATATTATAATAAAGAATGCTATACTAAAACTATACTAAAGTCTAGAGAAGGGATACAGACAGAAGGCTTAACAATATACTCATAAAAACTCATGACTGCTTCCAGAGTCCCAACACAGCTGGACCATGATTAGTCATTAAATAAAAATAATTCACATGTTGGATAAACAATCTCCCAACCACATTCCAAAGCAGAAAACACAGGAGAAGCAAATGAGATAATATGTTCTTATTTTTATCTGAGGTTTCTCAGCTTCCCAGGAGAAGAAATCCTGGAGAAGGGATTTTTCAGAAAATATGACAGTGACATCACCTGACACCTCGGACAGCACAAAGTGCTCTGTTTCATCCACCCTGTTTGCAGCAGTCCTGCTCACTAGAGTTCCTTAGCATTCATTTGTGGCTGTGGATGTGGACATGTTAATATAATGTGAGAAAGCACATTTTGCTTCTTCCTGGGAGTAAGACAGAAAAGTCAGAGTAGTCTTCAATTTGAAGGGCAAAGAGTATCATAAGGCAGTTTTCTAAAAGTGGATCTGAAAAAAGCACACTAACCTACAGTCAGTGTATTTTCTGGCTAACTACCAGTAGTTAGCTACTTAAACTCAGAGTATCTCAAAGAAAACATGACAAAAAATGCAATTTTGAGGTTGTCCTATTGTCTTCAACGTGCTTAATTAAAAATTGAGGAAGACATACTGTGATATGTTCTATGATGCAAGACTGAAGTTAAAATTAAACTATGTAAACCAGTATGTGAATTAGAGAGAAGTAGACAAATATACAGAGATCAAGAAATAATCAAGAGAAATAAAGTTTACATAGATGGCATAGAATAGATCTAGAGTCATACAATTTTTTTAGTCTGTTGCAAAAACATTAGGATCAATGTAAAACCCTGAAAGTGGAACAAATATTTAATATATCATGCTATTCCATGACAAAAAAGAAAAACTACTCTCTTTCAAAGACACAATGATAACTAAAGAGGTTGGATTTTTTTCCCTAGTTTACCAATTAATCAATGTTCATTTCATGTGCTAATGTTGACCTTTTCGGTCATTCACATGGAAAACTCAGATCTAAAAAAAAGCAAACAAGCTTATCTGTATAATCTCCTATATTCCAAATTTAGCATAGAAACATGGAATATGTCAAATGCCAAAATACTTCAGAGTCTGTAATCTTATTTCTGTCTCTAAGAATTTCCACTAAGTTCAGCACCTGAGTAGTATGAGTTCAAAAGAACAATAATAAAAAAAATAAGTGCAATATTTTCAAGGCATAAAATCATAAAATTGATATATTTTGATTGGAAGAACCTCAAAGAACATCTCATTTCATCCCCCTTCCATGGGCAGGGACATCTTCCACTAGACCAGCTCAGAGCCCCATCCAGCCTGGCCTTGAACACTCCCGGGGATGGGGCAGCCACAGCTGCTCTGGGCAAGCTCTTCACTCCCTCACCACTCTCTCAGCAAAGAACTTCCGTACAGGCAACCTAAAATCTTATAAAACTTAAAGTGTTTCTCTTTACATTATTTTATTTTGGATATTTACAATCCTTATTTTTTTTCCAGTTTTTCTGTTGCTACATCTGTGACGATAAATTTAGCAGAAACAATGAACGAATACTGCCTCTCCAGAAATTTGGCTGAGATAATGCTGGTCATCTGGGCAAAAGGAGATGTAAACCTTAAATTTCTTGCATCCCTTATAGGATACTTATGTTTATTTTAGGGAATTTTTTTCCAGGACAAAAGAAATAAAAAAAATTTTAAAAAATCTCTACATTTTATACAGGGAGAAGGTACTGTTCTAATATTGTTCAGATCACATTTATATTTCTCCATTATATTTACTTTAAAATGAATGAAGCAGTGGGACATTATTTTTCCTTCATCATGGGCTGCATTTAACATCTATAAAAGAGACATTTTCCTGGTTTTAAAAGTAGAATTTCCAGTTGACTCAATATTCACACACCAAAAGTATCTGAAAAACTGTTTCCTGTACACAGTAGATGCTTAGTCAAGATTTTCAAAACAAACTTTTTAAATTTGGCACTGTCAGTTTCATCAAGCTCATTAATCACTTTGTTGGTTTTTTTTTCTAAGTTCAGTCTAATATTGTCAGTGATTCTTTCTGATGTTATGAACATCAAAAAGTAGGAAATTGTTACAAGCACTATTTATTGAATCTTCTTTGGAACACAAGAAAGCTGTGTGTCACACAGTAATATATTTTTCTAATTTAAAAAAAAATATTTTAAAAACACAATTAACTTTTCCATCAAAAATATTTTGCAAGTCTTGATAATTATCTACTGTAAAGCTAAAGTTTTTGACAGCTAATAACTACTAACAGTATAATGACATGATGATGAATCTATGACATTTGAATCAAAATCAGCAAACAAAACTGCGTTCAGTACATTGTGAATAATGAATTTACTTTTTTCTTCCTCTTCCCAGGTAGCTTTTTCAGTGTTGCTGAAGAAGCTTCCTCTCTAGGAAAAAAATGCAATTAGAAAAAATATTTAAGAAGTAACTGAGGAGAGATGGGATGTAGAAATTAAATTATTTTGTAAACTTATCCTGAAGTGTACTTTTCTTCTCAATGCAACAAAGTAAATTCAGCATTATTCAGTCTTTTGGGAGAACCAAACATTTGATAGTAAAGAAAAAAAAAAGAAAATTATGAACCTTTTCTGTATTTGTATTCAAGTTTTCCATATGGTAAATGTTCAAAAGTCTGGATGTAGAAAATAGTGAAAATTTCAGAAGTTCATGAACTATAAAATTTTAAAACCAGGTATTTATAGCTCTAGGGGGAAAATACCTTTTAAAGCAGACTACTTGCTGTTGAACTGGAAGACAAAAGACTTACTTTTGTCTTCTTTGGTTAAGTATGTTAATATCTGTATTTCTTGTCAAACCCAGTAATTGTGTTCACTTTTATGACTGGTAAATTTATCAGTTGCTCTCCTTTTCCTCAGGCATACATTTTTCTTTCACAATACTCTGAGAATACACTTTTTCCCTCAGAATCTGTATTCTCATTCCAAACTCACATGAAATTTAATGACAATTTTTGCAAAAGTCTTAGAAATCTTGCCCCATGTAATACCTGTGTTGGAAATGTCTAAAAGAAAACATTCAGCTGTCCCTATTGTATAGATTTCAACAGAAATTTAAGCCTGTAGGTAGGAGTAAGGCATCAAATATAATTATTTGTTGGTCTACAGATTTGAGTAATTCCAAAACATGATCAAATTTCATCAAAAATTAGTATCATCCAAAAGTAAAATAATAATATGAATAACTTGAGCAATGTATTCTTGCTGTAGCTGTTATACACATGTGACAGAGTTAAAAAAATCTTTAAAGGATAGCTTGAAGACTAAATTTGAAGCCATATCCTCATTAGTTGCATATTTTCAAGAAAAGTCTTGTTATAACTGTCGAGGTTTTAAGCAAAATCCTGGATATAAATTTCAAATCTTAAATTTTATTCTTTGCACTACAGAACATGTATTGATTTCAAATGGAGTTGCCATTTCACTTTGAATATATATTATTACATGTTCTGTGATATCCATTAGGAAACAAAAAATTTTAATTGGTCAACAATAAATATCTGGGTATGTAGAGAAGATTTATTTCTACACATAGAGAATATTTATATAAAAGTTGCTTCTGATATTTTACAAATACGGTTTATGTGTTCATTTTAAAATATAGTAAGTGTAAATTTAAGAAAATAAAAGGAAAACCCTGTATAATAAAATATGGACCCCTAGAAAATTTTATTTTCTAGCATAAAGTACTTGAGATTTTAAACTCTTTTTTTATTACAGTCTCAACCTAAGTCTAATTAAAGAAAAAATTTATTAGAATGTTTTGCTTTTGCATGACATTTTTTGCCTTTAAGCTATAATAGTACTACAGAATAAAATGCACTCAAAAAATAGTCAATACTGTGAATATTCATTGCTGCATGTCCCTACATCTTCTGGAAATTATTCTGTAGGGATGCAGTGTTATTCCCTGTCAATATGATATGTACAGATACTGGATTAAAACTAGTTTAAGACTTACAGGTTTTGCTAAAGACTTCATTCCACATCATTGAATACATATTTGATGGCATTTCTACTTCCAAGACTTCGAGTGATGTAATTTCTTCTTTTCTATCCCACAGGTGAATCTAACATAATTTGACTCCATACAGAAAGAGACTTCATTTTAAAGCAATAAATTAGAAAATCAAGAAGCTTATCTAAACAATTCCCAGCTAAAAACTCCAGCTATTAATTGGGTTAGCAAACGAATCCAGAACTAATTTACAGCATTCAGAGTTCTTGTATTCATTTGATCAATATCAAGAGACACAGTTAATATCAGCAGGAATAACAGGACCAACAGGCAGTAAACCTTGTGAGATTGTGTGAATTCTGTGCTAGGGGAAAAAACCCCAAACAAACAGCTCTTCTCACCTCTGTGGTTGCTGATCAATGAAAGTTAATGTCCTGGTGCTGCATTCACTACAGAGCTTTTCAGAGAGATAGCTCTTTACAGCTCTTCAAGGACATTTCACGGCAGTCTAAATACTTATATCCTATTTAATTTGCCACGGCTCAGAGTGGAGAGTAGCACTTGCATTGGCAGTGTTAGCAGGAAGGGAGCCTAGGTCTACGTACCATAAAACACCTTTTTGGAGAATGGTGATGGCTTCAATAAGAAGCTTTCTTGTTAACATCTGGTCAAATGAAAACACATGCTGCACATCTTGTGTTACAGTCTGGAAAAGAATGTTTGCAGTTTTTTCTTTCTGTTTTGTAAATGTTGGTGGGAAAATTTGTGGAGTTTCTTGATTTGGTTTTAATACTTGCTTAGTTTTTAATTGTTTAATAGCTTTGTTAGTACTGAACTATTAGTACTAGCTAAAGTACTACCTTATCACTTTAATAGTTTGAAAGTTTCTTTAATTTGGTTTTGAAAACTTGATTACACAAAGCGAGTTGGAGGACAGAAGCCCTGCAGGAAGTGATGCTCTGAGAATTTTCATTTCCTCTTCAGGTTCATTGCTGGATGTGAAAAAGGGCTTTGAGCCCTGGTAAGATTACTTTTATCATTAAACTGAGAGCTCCTTAGGACCAATAACAGGGAACATCCAACTTCATTAAAGTATCCCATATTCTAAATATGGTGGGTCTAGGTTACAGGTGCCTTTTTGATGAGGATCAGGACTTTGAGCCTGTTTGAAATCTTTAAGTAAGTAAATTAAATTTATGCCAAGAAGTACTTTATATCCTTAAGTATTTTAAATCAATACACATATTTTTATGTCTACAAATACTGCATGTCAAAGTAATGAAACAAATTACATAAAACTTCATCAGATATGATCAAGGTACAAATATTTGTGACAGCTGGTTTAAGTGATTTTTCCCGATTCAGAGTACATTAGTTCATGAGCAGATGATGCCATAAATACCACTGAAGTTAAACTGGAGGGTGACAAAGATTTGCAGACAGCTACTCTGGAACTTTAAGATGTACCTTTTCCCCTAAACTATTATTCCCTGCAGATCTTTCAGAGTTTAAATTATCTGCTTACTTCATGGACAGGTTCTCACTCTTTCCTCTCTCACCTTTCTGCCCTCACGCCCTGCATGTCCCCTCCCACTCTGGTGGCCAGATCACACTTTGCACAGTATACAATACAATTGTATTCTACATCACGGAATGAAAAAAATGAATAATAGCAAATATATTGCTAGATGTTCTTCCTCCTTATTTTCATTTTTATTTTATTTGGACAGCACAAAACCTCACCAACAGAAGGCCTTCTCGTAGAAGCAGCAAGGCCTTTAGGTGTGGAGATCATTGATTTAAGTGGGGTTTTTTTTTGCACTGGGAATGTGCTTATCAAGGGGTTTCCTGGTTTTGGCTTTTGTGAAACAGGGGCCATCATTAACACCACAGCTACTTGACATTTAATATACTTAAAAAATTAAAATGTTACAAAAATATCTTAGTTTTGACCCAAAGCAAATTACAGGAAGAAGTCAGATATTTTACGCCATATTTTCCATAAACTTACTAACTCAGAAGAACTGTGTGGGTTTGTTTGGTTTTTTTTCTTTTCAGTATTTAAGTTCCACCAGAGGTTTTCCTAAATCATGAACAGAATTCAAACACTGATAAACTCAATTCAAAATGGACAATTTTCCAATGTGACAGCAATCAGACAGTTGCCAGAAACTAAGACAAGATGTACATTTCCCAATCCCGGAGACCTTGATCCTACTAAACATTAATATTTTATCACATAATGCTTTTCATATAAAATACCAGCTTAAAAATTAGTTGTTCTGCAAGATATTTACTTGAAATTTGATGACGTTTCAATTTCATTTTTGGAGCAGACTGGAACTTTTTTTAAAATTTAAATCTGATTTTTCATTTTCAACCAAAGAAGTGGTTTTTTCATAGGTGATAAGAAGTGGCCAATTATTCATAATACACAGTAATAAAAATGTATATGTACTGACAGTATGGCAATAAGCCCAGTTCAGGTATTTGAAAGGAAATAACTAATGGGCTTTCTTAATAAATTAGTTTAATAAAAATGTCCTTGGTTAGATTTCACTGTTTACATCAGAAAAAAACCACAAGTTTTAAAATCCCTTCTCAATCACTTTTCCATATTTCTAATGACAATAGCATCATTAACTTTTAAATTGATAGACTGAAATTATATTATTTCACTCAGTAAATTAAGCCACTAGAATGATATAATTATAAATTATAATTATTATAGCCCCTTGCAAGCATAAAGAATAAATAGGATCCATATTATATCCTATTACTGTATTTTGGGAAGACAAAAACTGAAACTTATAATTGTTTGTTTTAAACATATTGCAACACAGTTTCCATCCTTTCTAACTTATCTCTCTTTTAATGACTGCTTTATCTCACCTATCCCATGAAATGCAATAGTAGTCTGTTTATACAGTGACAAAAACCCCAAGATTTTGCACTGAAGTTTCTGTCTAAATTGTCATTGACTGGAACTGAAAACTATTGTTTTCTTGAACACAATTGTCAGTAACAAAATAATTGTACAAAAAAAAAAAAAGTGCTTCCTACAATGTGGAATTTTGTTTGGATTTTTTTGAACATAATAGGTCACTTTTTTGACTTGAAATTCCATTGTTAACTGTTATGGTGCCAGAAACAAAAGTATACTGACTCTTAAAGCAATTTGGGTGGTTGCAGACTTAAAAATCTAACCAGCAATATCCCCTTATTCTACTGCTAAAACTTGATAGAAGTGATAGTGGAACAGTAAATTTAATTTTAAAGAAAGTTAAAGTATGTTTTTTGCTCCTACATTTAAGCCGTGGAGCACCCCATGCATTGTGAATGGTGTCTCTGTGACACTTAATTTGCAAGGTGAAGATGCAAGACAGAGAGAGCAGGAGGCAGACTAAAATAAACACTAAAATAAACAGGGTATCACATATAATTCTCAGTCATACAAAAAATTAATGGGTTGCTATTTTTAATCTGATTGCCAAAAAAAAAAAAACAAAATCACACAGAGAAAACTGAAGGCCTTTCCTCCACATCCATATTTATGCAGATTTCCACCATGCATCTTCTGGATGCTTTGGGATATAGATGTGATGCCAGTTGTTGCTGTCATTGTCAACTTTCTCTCTTTCACAGGGGATGACAGAAGACATTTAGAAGACTCTACATTTCAAAAAATCACAACTATACCACAGAGTTTTTTATAAAATGCTGATATTTTTTTTCTAATGTAGTTCCATCCATCTAAACACTGCTTTTACAAAGATTGTGGGTTACTTTCTAATGTGGAGAAAAAAATAAAAGGAATTTTATCCAAATCTTGTCTAACTGAGCAAATCAAAGGTACTGTTTTTGGGAGATTATGTTCTCCCTTCTTTTCAATGTTTTATCTTTATGCCTGATCTTCAATACATTTTGAAACATCTGTACATGACAGGCAAAACAGAACAGGCTTCTGGCATAAACCAGTTTCATGACAACTTTCAGCCTGGGTTAAAATCGCTTCTATTAGCAATCTTCTCAAAGGTTAGAACAAAAATAAAAAAATATACAACCAAACAAAACATTTAAAAGTACAGAAAAATTGCTGGGATTTAGTGGCCACATCAGCCTTCCACCTGTGCTGGTCTTCCTCTCACTTTGTGTTAATTGAGCTGGTAGTTATAAGGACAAAAGCATATTTTTGGTAAGGGCCAGAGACTTGGAACAATAAGTCAGAACACTTACCAAAATTAGAGGAGCGATAAATGATGAGCTGTGGAAAATAGAGAGGCTGAACATAAACTGTACTTGACAGGCGAGTTATAGTCATTGTGTTCATGACTTCAGTGCAATTTTGCAAGTGATAAAAGGAAATAGTTCTGGCATGATTGAAATTACAAGAACATCTGCCACAAAGAAACAAAACAAAAAAAAAGAAACCCAACAAGACCTTCAAACATGTCTTTTTTTAGAAGACTGTAGTTAACTTCCTGAATAGGACTTGATCGGTACATAGACTTTGTGCTATTCATTGCAGATGTAAGCCTAACTCATAATTAGCCATTCATAAATTTAGATTTATACATACTAGTTTAGTCATTCCTGCTAATCCATAGCTGGATTTGGAATTCAGGTGGCAAACAGCACACTGTGCCAGCTTTGGCATTGTGCAGCTACGTTCTCTTTCAGAATGGCATATTAGCTTTTTGCGTGTTTTAACACAGAGCAGCTTCTTAAAAATTAATTTAATTTTAAATAATATTTGGTGGGTAAATATATTGGTTAAATATCTTCAGATGAACCCCCAGCAGAATGACTTCTTATGAATAGTGTGCTAGATCATAGAATGATAGAAGGACCTGGGCTGGAAGGAACCTCAAAGATTTTCTTGTTCCATCTCCCTACCATGGGCAGTGACAATTTCCCCTATCCCAGGTCGCTCCAAGCCCCATCCAGCCTGCTCCTGAAAACTTCCAGGATGGGGCAGCCTCAGCTTCTCCAGGAAACCTGTGCCAGGGCCCCACCACCCACACAGGGAAGAATTTTTTCCTAATATCTGATGCAAACCTTGAATGTATCAGTTTGAAGTCCTTCCCCCTTGTCCTGTCACTATATGCTCTTGTAAGTTCATTTTGCATATGCAGTACGGAATATTCACTTACAAAGAAAATGCCTTTAATTATTCATTTCTGTTACTTGGGACACCATAGACATTGTGCATTTTTCTTCATTCTTTAATAAAAAATATCAGAAATGGTGATGATCATATTCCAGGTCTTTGACCTAGTTTTAAAATCTCTCATAGAAATACATACATACACACACACACACATATATATATATATATATTAAAATTAATGCAAGCAAAAACTGCAAATAATTTATTTTCAGATAAAAAATTGTAAAAAAATATTCTTGCAGACCTTTTACATATAGGGTTGGAAAGTATTAAAGATAACAAGCCATGGCACAGATACTAAATGACTGCCTGGAGTTAGCACCTTTGAATTGGAAACAAGACTCAGCTAACTGGATTTTGGCATTCTGAGCAAACAGAATGCAACAAAAAGAGAACCTAGACATAATACTGCAAAGTTTTTTTTTGTTGTTTTTTTTTGGGGAATGGGGATATAGGGGAAAGAAAAGAGCACAGAACTGAAGATGCCAAAGAAATTAAAGTCACATTAACTTTGCTTTAAATGTGTGTGAGATTTTGAACAATTACAGACAGGAAAACAAGACCAGGGAAAATAAAGGAAAATACAGAAAAACACAAAAAAGTACAACAAAATTTTAGAAATGTAACTATTCCAGATCATTACAAATGGATTTTAATTGCCCTCTTTTTCTAGAAATATAAAAATTTGTTTATAGAACCAATCTAAATGTCAATGATTCATGTAATAGTATGCTACATAATATATTATTAGACAAACAGTAGAAAACAGGAATTAGTAAGAAGTTGGAGATGATGCCAGCAAAAAGTGCCAGCAAGTTGACTGGAGAGCTCTAATAAAAGCTGGAGATTTTTAGTACTTTCCCAAAAAACTTCCCTGATCTATTTGACATTTTATTTAGTGTCTTTGCCCCCCCCCAAAAAAAGCATGCAGAACACGTGTACAAACACACACATATGTGTTGTTTGTCTATTTGGTCTCTCCCATCTCCTGCACAGAGGGAAAATGTGCCAAGAGGAAGCACCATAAATACCCTGCAGGATCAAAGGAGAAACCTAAATCTGATATTTTGGGACATTGAGTCCTGGAGTGGCAGCAATGCAGTAGTGTGCAAACTATCAGGGTGTGTATTTATGCACTGAAACTAACAACAAGAATTTCTGATCTATGATGAACACTCATCATGTAGAAATGACAGATGATGGAGATTTAATGTACTGCTTCATCCCAAAATGATTATAAAATACCAATGTATTGCAATAACACATAGGTGAATTTAATCTTATAATGCATCAGAAGATAATTTTTTAGTTTAAATCCTTAGAGTGAGAATTAGACAGTTTTGCTTAAATACATGGTCTTCTGAGTCTATGATCCAGGATAAAAACACAGGGAGATAAATAATCTGGGGTGTTTGTTTTTTTTTTAATTTATTTTTAGGAAAATACTGCTTCTTAACCAAAAGAAAAAAAATCAGGCTGTCTTTATAAAGGGTTCATTAACCAGCACATCACTTGGTAACCATTGTCATTTGGGCTCAGCTGTCCCTGCTGTGTCCCTTCCCAGCTCCCTTTTCACCCCCAGCCTACTCGCTGGTGGGGTGGGATGAGGGGCAGAAAAGGTGCTGGCTCTCTAAAAGTTATAACAAAAACATCTTCTGTTTTTGTTATAAAAAAAACTATCAGCAGTGCTTCCATCACAAATCCAAAAGGCAGCCCAAAACTAGCTACTGTGATTAAATTTAACTATATCCCAGACAAAACCAGCACATAAGAAAGCCAGCTTTTTTTTTTTTTTTTTTGACTTTCTAAAGTGTGATAAATTAAGAGGTAGCAACAGGGCGAGATTAAAGAAAATCTGAAAAAAAAAACCAAACAAACAAAAAAAAAAAAACCCAACCAAAAAAACCAAAACAAACAACCCCCCCAAAAAACCCCAAAAAAACCAAAACAAAAAACAAAACAAAACAAAACAAAGCACCAAAAACCGACAAAACAAAATACCTTTCTTTTTTCTTTTCTTAAGAAGGCAAAAAATGATAGAAAAAACACAGTTTTTAAGACTCCATCATGTTTCACATCTATGGTACCCAATATTGGTCATTTTTATATTCTGTGATAGGTAGGTAAAACAATGTAGTGCTCACCAGCAATCCTCGCATGAAATGGCTGATTTGAAAGCTTTTAGAACAGACTAAAATGGTATGATGGCCACAGCTGAGTTGCTGCATCAAATAATTGCTTGTCTAGCTGGAAATATGGGGTTTGAATTAATTTTGTCCTACCTTGTAGTCATTTAGATCTCATCTAATGAAATATTTGTGCTAGACCAAAGTGTTTTCAACTTTATATGGCACGAATGAGAGCTCAGGGATGATAGTTAACCTTGATGTCCTGCTGATCAGAGTAAAAATGGTGGGTGGCAAACCATTTGACCTATCCCATTGTAATAAAGGAGACAATTGCAATTTTGAATGGAAATGGCACAAAACAGCATCAATGTCACTAGTGAGGGTGTTGCTCTGTCACCTCTCTATCTGTGATTAGCTGACTACCTCTCAACAAAAAATGCTTTGGTTTTGTGCAGTCTATCTTCCCATCACATCATGCAGCATTGAGCAGATTTTCTTTGAGAAGCCTTCAGTTTACTAGGTTTCCATGGTAATCAAGTTATAATCTCCTAAAATAATGTATGAGTTTTGTCTTAAATATCTAATTTCCATAACGCTGCTTTCACTACCATTAATTAAGTTACAGTCTTTTAATACTTTACCAATTATATTTCTTATCAACTTTGTCCAGAATTTGTGTCATGCTAACTAGCTTAAATATTGCTTAAATCATCTTACATTTATTTTGAAATATGAGGATTAACTTCTTCTGCACAGTTGGAGTACTTCCAATGATTTTAAACATATCTATAGATGCAATCTGTGCCACAGAGCGTGTTTGGGCTGGTCTTACAAATCATTTAAGGTCAATATGGGGGCACTTCTTTAATTTCATCATTAAGTTACTGTTTAATATCTTTATAGATAGAAAATAATTTGTTTTCATAACAAAACACTAAAATTTGTTATTAAACAGACTTTTCTGAGATGTTAATTGGAAGGAAGGAGTGCTAAGTTGCACTATATTTTGCAACAGTTAGAAAAAGCCTAACAGCAGACTGCAAAGCCTTAGCTCAGGAGGAGAGTGATAAAGTTACATTTCAGAAGGAAAGGAACTTCTCATCCAAGTGAAATCCAGCATTATGACAGTTTTGTCATTTGAAGTTGTCTGTCTGCATGAGCAAAAGACAGGGGTTCTGGAAAATGCAGGGGAAGCAAAATGAAAATTCTGAGCAGACTACAGATTTCTACCATTTATTTATATTGCTCTTAGAGAAATATTCTGCATAATGTCAAAAAAATTGAACCGAGCAAAATTTTAATCTAATCTTCAAGCAGAGGAAAAAAACAATAGGAAAAGAAAAAAATACTCAGAAATTTCTTTTTTAAAAGGAAGATATATATTTATTTGGTTGCTTCCAATTTTCTGTATTCTGATCTTTTTTCTGCCCTAACTAAAATCAGCCTCAAATTATAGCCATAATATTTTAAAACCAAATTGAAATAATTCCTATTATGCTGGTATACCCCAATTCTAAACTCCTAGACTATATATGAATGTCAAAGAGCTTTTGATATTAGAAACTTCAGTTTACGTATATTTCAGTTTATGGATTATGTATTATATATAGGTTTTATGTAATACAAATATTATTATTTAATAATTTTTCTGTCAAACAAAAATAATAAATATATTTGTGTATATATGTGTGTACATATATAAATGGTTAAGTTTTTCAAAACAAGTAGAAAAAATTGGCCTTTTACATAATTAATTTGTCCTGAGACTATTGTATTTGAGAAGGAGGATATATAATAAATTTAGCAAAGATATATGCTGAAAAATAATTAAGGGAAAAAAAATGCCAAAATCTACCTTCCCCATGTTCCCATAACAATTTTTCATAATAGATAAGGAAGTTGGGTAATCTATATAAATTCCCTCTTAATGACTCTGGTACTTAGATGTTGTAAACCAATGATGCTCCACTGAAAATACCTCAACATCCGGCCCAAAAGTAGAGAAAATTTTCCAACTTTCTTGGAATTCTTTTCCCTTACTTGCTGCTTGTTCAGATTTATAAGCAAAAGGTATGGATATATTGCACAGAATCCTGAGAGTTGGCCACTTGTATTCCAGAGTTCTGATTTCGAGTGACTGAATATGATTTCCATCACTGAATACTTTCTGGCTTATGAACACTATGTTAAAATTTATATCACTTTGGAGCTCCAGTGGGAAAACTGTCACAGGTAATGCTAGTGTGGACTGTATATTGATGGATTTTGCACTTTCATCACATTAGCAATATTTCTGTGAGCATTTATCTTGCTGACAGTGACTTTGACAGTTAGAGACCCACTGTTGCACTTTCATTAAAACATCAAGCTGTTTTTCCTACCTGGTGGTCTGGAGAAGCTGTGCATGTCTGCCTTGTAAATTAAGACTCTGGAGAGAAAGTAACCTTGAGACTTGCCTGCCTTGCAGGCCCTCTCTCACTGCCTGCTGGTGGGAGCAGTCATTTTTCTTAGTGCCAATGAGGGGTGTCTGCTTTTCCTCCTCGACTTTGAAACTCCTTTTTCAAATCAAGTGAAATGTTAGAAGAAAAAGGATTCAACAGCATCAATGCAGCATCTTTTTATCTTGTAATGATGGCACTTATTGTGCTGTAATGGATGTGATTGTTTGTTCACAACAGAACAAACAATCACATCCATTCTTTCAAGTTGAAGATTTAGGAGAACATGCTGTGATAATCTAAAGAGGACTTGAAACTCTTTGCTGTGTTTTGCCTTCTTTTTTGATGCAAATACTAAACAAGATCACCGCTACATTTCAATCACCGACTTGATTATTTCTTCTCCTCAGAATATATCCCTGTCTTACTTATTTTCACCTGCCAAATTTAGAAAAATATATTGGCAATCTAAAACACCATAAGCCCAAGTTTCATTTTCTTTTTAATAAAATTAAAGATAAATCTTTCAATGCTTGAGGAAAAAATCTTAGCATCATATACACTTTTTCAAAATACAGCTAACAGATTATTCTTTTCAAAAATACATTTTTCAGGGACCAAGTTGTGAATGTTTCTGTAATTTATGAGATTATTGTGATCAGGATTTTAAAAGAAAAATCTTGTGAAATTAACTCAAAGGGCTTCCAGTTGACAGTATGCAATAAAATAGGTCTTATGCACATTTTTCCCATATGTCACAGTTCATTCTGCTACATGGGTTCATTGTTATAGAAAATTATCCGTATCTGTTCAAGTGAGCCAGAAAACTTTATTTTTTTTCAATTGAACTTTACAACTATTCTTCCATAAAAATATCAGGATGTGAAAGCATTAGTCAGTTGTGCATTTCCTGATTTCTTTTAGAAATTCATGTGTACTAAGAATATAAGACCTGTCTGAATCATTCTCATTTTCTTTTGTTACAAAAGTGATAAACATCAGTGTCAGCAATGAAAATCCTTTCCTTTGCACTGGCTACTGCAGTTGGATGTTGACCAAAAAATCTACAAAATTATTTTTAAAATTTAAAAAAAAGGAATATGGCAAAAAATAGAAGGAAAATAAGAGACATTAAAAGAATACATGAAGTTTTGCTCAGCTGTCATCCACAACATTTACTCTGAGACAGACATGATGTGAAATTGAAACTCAGAACAAGCTGGATAGAGAAATCTCTCCAGCTATATAATAAGAAAAGTCTTCTGGAGAAAGAAGAAATAGAGAATAAAATATAGCAGATGTCTACGAATCAAGGGGCTATTAGCCAAAGAAAGGAATTAAAATGATTTGTCTGTTGTCACTAGCAGGATACAATTTGATACAATCTACTGCAGTCCATAGAAAGAGCATAGATGATTGAACAAAAGACAAAAGGGAAAAAAAAAAGAAGAAAAAGCCATAATTAGCAGTTCATTGTTCTGCTCAATTGTAACATCTTTCAAATTAAGTATGTGTTTGAAATATGCAGATAACTAAATTCAAAGATGCTTACTTGGCTTAAAGTAGGGTTTAGAACTGAAGAAAGTGTATTACAGTCTTGTACTTTATCTGTTATTCTATCATGTTACAGAAATTTAAGTCTAAGAGAATTTGTTTAAGATTTATATTAAATTATTCTGTTAGGGGTTTATAATTTAGATGTAGTGAATTGCTTTTTTTCCTTCTTTGTTTCAAAATTACCATTGGGGCCAGAGAAAGCAAATAGCAACTTACTAATTTTTTTTCTATCCTTTAAATGGTCTTTTTATTTTCCCAAGAAATTTTACAGAAACATTAAATACATTTGTCACAGGACCTTGAAAAAAACAGGCATAGGCTCTTTTTTTGCAGTCATAACTTTGAAGCATTTTGCAGTTTTCTTATAATTCCTATTATCAGGAAGATCATAACTAAGAAATCAAGGCATTTTTCAAAACATGAAGGCTTAACTTTAAAAAAAGGTTCCAGCAATATTTAATCTTTCTCTAACTGTTTTAATGTTATATAAATAATTGAGAACTGGGGAGTTTTTCTATACTACTGAAGCCTATGCCAAAATTCCCATCTACTTCAGCAAGTACAGAATTGACCTCTGAGTTTCTTTGCAAAGGAGTTTTAATGCAGAACTTTAAAATAATTTTTTTTTGCCAGATGACTTCAAATCTCCAGCCCTCTCTCTCTGTGCTCTGTGCCCAGGAAGCTGAGGGAATCTTGGTCTGTTCCATGGGATTGAAGTAAAGGTGAGGTCACCCCAACCAATCACATCACCCAGATTCCAAACCCTTCTTGACAAAATCTCCCAACCATTTGTGGAGGCATTCAAATGCACAGTGTTCTCCTTACAAACATTAACTGAAATGTTACATTTCAGGTAAATAGATTAAGGCAAGCAAAACATTTAGAAAGTCTTTCCAATTAAATAAAATCTCTTTAGTCCTCAGAGAACTAGAGATGTACAGTGACAGTTATGCAGCATATCTCTTAAACAGTAATTAAATACAAAATTAAAATTATATCCTTAGTAAGATGGGTCACTGGAGAAGTTGAACTGTTGCCTTTTCCTGTAAATCACATTCATTACAATTAGAGTCTAAAACTCACATGGGGTTTTAAACCAATGGTATTTAAAAACAATTATGTTAATTTAGGTATGCAAATCAATCTAATTACTCTTGCTTCCTATAGGTTTCTACATAATCAATGTGTTTTGTATCTTCCTGATGAGGTCAAGACTAGAATTTTCATTTTAAGGCAGGGGTTTTTGTCTGTTAGAATGGTTTAAGTATCTCTAACTTAAAGAACTGTTTTTATTTTCTTACAGCTCATACTGTAACAGTACATGCATGATTTTGTCCCATTATTGTAGTAAATCTATATACAATTTACCTTAGCATTGCTTCAAAAATATATTGATTGTTGATTTAACTTATTTTCTTCCATTAAAATATTGTGTAATTTAATATTTTCCTTGACTATAAAAACTGATCAATTGCAGTGCCATTATATAATAATGTGACTCACATTTTAGAACCATAGAATATGTATCTTTAGTGTTCACATACACTGGGTTCCCTCCAGACACTGACTTTTGGTATTGCTTGATAGACTACAAGAAATTTTTCCCTCCTACAGGTTCTGAAATGGAACTTCAGTCTTAATGTTAATGTTAAACAGTTAAATGTTTAGACTGAGAGGGTTTTAGTGACATCCACTAAGAAAAAAAAAAACAAAAATCAACAAAATCAAAATGAGCACTGCTGAAATTTCATGTAGCTTCATAGTTTTAAGAAACATTTGAAATTTATTCATCACTTTAAGCATGCTATGTGTGAAATCACTGTTATAATTTCTGCTGCGGGTTTATAAATTGCTGGTAACAGTGCTAGTGCTTGAGATTACCTGAAACTTTCTGTTCCTTGGTTATATTGTGTCCTACATTAAGAACACCAACTCATTTAACAAATTGCTCAGACATGTTTTCCAGTTTGGGTGTCTGGTCCAAGTGTAATTTTACACTAAGGATATAATTTTGTTCATACCAGTGAAACTCTTCATTAATGCTAACCTAAGTCTAAGGATCAAAAAAATTCAGAAAGAAAGAAAGGAACCTACATAGGAAATTCATCTTTTGAACTTTTGCAGCTAAATAATCAAGAGAATTCTTCAGGACTAGGCTCTTCAGAGCTGAAAAGGGTGGATGAGATTTGTTTTTCCCACTTGTTATGACTGGTTATGGTTAAAACATTTGTTTTTCCACTGGTTATTATTTGATACAGGGAAGAGCAGAAAGCCATTGTCTTTGTGCTCCCAGCAATGATCCTTCACCCATGTCTGGTGATCAGTTGTAAAGGAATTAGGGAACAGAAGGACTAAAGAGAAACTTGGCAATACAGAAAGCTGGCAGTTGAACAGTGGGAATGTGAAGAGAGCAGTGACACAAGCCCAGTAATGCAAGGAAACAAGAGAGGAAATGAGTGGGAGGGAAGAGAGGGGTATTGGGGAATCAATAGGAAGCCCTATGGATGGATGGATGGATGGATGGATGGATGGATGGATGGATGGATGGATGGATGGATGGATGGATGGATGGATGGATGGATATACAGAAGGACCAGAATCTTACATGAGCATTTGATAAACACAGAGTGGAGAAGAAACAAAAAGCAAAGGTAAAGGGGATATGGCTCAAAATGAGAAAGAACAATTATTGTTTAAAAGAGAAGACAATAGCTGTGAAAAACAGCAATAGAAGCAAAAAAACTGGGGAAAATTTATTCTTATACTTTGTGGTTTTGAATAAAAGCCTGAAATGCATAAGGTTGGCAGAATACTTAATTTACTTATCAAGCACTGTCCCTGCAAGATAGAATCATAAAGAGCAACAATTTTGAATCCTTTATTGAGCACGATTTTACACTGATTTGCTTTTGTACCTAAAACACCTGTCAATCCCAAAACAATTTTCCTTTTTTCTATTTTCAACTCTTTCCCCATATATTTATAGAGAAAAAAAAAACATTTATTTTGCGAGATTGCAGAGATAAGCAAATCAAGCATTTTCAGTCATTTCCCATAAACAGATTTTTGCATTCCCTCTAGCATTCTGTCTCAAATTTATTTATCTCGAAAACAGATTGAGCTGAGGACTACATTATGTGCAAAAACTTCTGTAGTTCCTTGAAGAAAGGTATGTGTACCTATATATCTATGCACATGCCTGTATGTATACATAAAGAACTAACTCCTATGTACTCTAGCATCCTGTCTGCCTTATTTCCAGATGCAATACGTCCCTGTCTCTGTGCATCACGATGTAGCTTTACTACAGTGCTCCCTTTATACTGCACTAAATTTGACAAGAAATGATTGTGAAGTAAGGAAGTGTGTGATCAGGTACTCGACAAATAAGACACTGCATGGGTGAGTCACATTTCCTTCACCTTGTTTAGTTGCTGAGTATTTTTTAATTCCAAACCCATGTTTTTCCAAATGCACATTTTGTATTATTATCCCCTATATAAATTCAGGTCTGCTATTTTTATTCCTCTCCCAACTCTCTAATAATAACCCTGGAATGAAAATCTAAAATGTAAGCTTATGTTTTTGACAGGACAAGAGGACATAGCCTCAAGCTGTGCCAAGGGATGTTCAGCCTGCACATCAGGAGGGATGGAAAGGGCTGTCAAACGTTGGAAGGGGCTGCCCAGGGAGGTGCTGGAGTCACCATCCCTGGAGGTTTTAAATAAAAAACATGGAAGTGGCACTCAGTGCTCTGGTCTGGTTGCAAAGGTGGTGTTCAATCAAAGGTGGTACTTGGTGATCCCGGATGTCTTTTCCAACCTTGATGATTCTACGCTGTGGATGCAAAAAATAAGCTTAAAAATACTATAAGGAAAGTTAACCAAGACTTCTGTTTATTTTGGTATGAGAGCATGGAGAAACCAAGCTCTGTTTAATGTACTTCTAAATCTACTCTCATGGCCATGTTCAATATCACATTAATGATTTTGCATTCAAATATAATATTAGTGGAAAAGAAACAATAATCAACAATAAGAAAAAAAACCTTTGCATTGCTATTCCTGTTAGATAGTGTAGTCTGTTTACAAAATTTCCAACATGCAATCAGTTCTAGATGATAAATACTCTTTCAAATAGAGGTTCTGTATATTTCCTAGCTCACTAGCAAAACTTAGAATATTAAATCTGTAATCAAATATATGAGGTGAAACATAGAGGTATCCGAGAAAATCACCTGCAAAGTTTTAGAGATTCTGGGCATTCTATAAAAACACCTTGACTAAATTATATCGTTTATGCCTGAAAACAGAAACTCATTTACTGTGCCTTCCTTAGTGAGCATTTATGGCATATTTTTTCATAAGTTCCATGCTCATTATAAAACTTGTAGTCCTTTATAACAACTTTATTAAGAGTGACATTAAATTAATGTTTAAAAGATTGATATTTTCCCTTCTGAATCATGTATTTATGAGATTCAGAATATTTTAATTCTGATATTCATAAGAAACCTAATTTTAACAAACTGTCATTAAAGAGAATGTGCTCTTGTGTGTGATTCTAGTCTTCTCGCAGATATACAAGTACCTTTATTTAGACCTTGAATAAGACAGTTCCTTCTCTGAAGAAAGGCAAACAGGAATTGTGTAACTGCCACATATTAATGATGCCATTCAGAAAGTTTCCTTTACTCAGAACATTGGCAAAACATTCATTCTGTGACCCGAAATTCTCTAATTTCTCACAGGCTTCATTAACTTAATCAAATTACCTTAAGCTATCCCAGAAGAATTACAATTTAATATATAGCTTTTTAAAATTTGTATAGCCAATCGATTTTAGTCCATATTAATTTTTTTTTATTATTTAAGCCTTTTTTTTTTTAGAATAAACAAGCTAAGGAAATCAAGCTAAGTCTACCTCTATGAAAAGGTGACAAGACTAGAAGTGATGCAATTCTACCTTTCCTATTGAAAAGAGGAAAGTTCTAATAATGGGAGATAATATAAAAAATGCACATAGTTGCTTTGCAAAGATGTTTCAAAGCAGCAGATATGATGTCCCATCCCTGGAAGTGTTCAAGGCCAGGCTGGATGGGGTTCTGAACAACCTGGTCTGGTGGAAGGTGTCCCAGACATGGAAAGGGAGTTGGAAGGAGATGACCCTTATGGTCCCTTTCAATCCAGGTCATTCTATGATTCCATGATTTAAATATATTTGTGTTAAATATATTCAGTATATTCTGGAGACATAATATTGACTACTGGCTTGATTACAGACTTAAAAACTTTGACATAAAATAAGCTAAGAGTGTTAAAGTATTTTAAGTTTGGATGAAAGAAGCATGGTAACAAACAGGGACAATTTACAGTCAAAACTGAGCAGTTGTTGGGTCACAGAAATAGTAGGTGTCTGTGCTATTTACCTTATGTTACTGAAATAAAAGTACTAAAATTTTTTTCTAAGGTGGAAATCAAAATATAAGATATTAAATACTTTTACATTATTTGACAAGAACAGTAAGATCACATGTTAAAATGTTACATCTTTAAGTTTTAGTAGAAAAATTATGAAACACAACTGACTGTTATCCATTGTGTTTTGTTATAGAATAATATTGAAAATAAATGTGATGCATTGTGTAAACTACACTTGCTTTTCATATTTAAAAATTGTTAATCTATGGCAAAGACAGTCTTCTTGGGAAAAGCAGGTTTTCTGGTTTCAGCAATGGATCTCTTAAGATGTACTTAAAGACAGTTTTCCATTTTGATGTTGTACCTCAAATTGTCTGAGTAAAAATGAACTCATAGCAAAATAACAACTGGTTAATAGGGAAAATGGTGTGCCTTCAACATTATTTGCTAGCTACAAGATTCTGATTCAGAGATATCTTCTTAGGAATATAAATTAAATAATTATTTATGCAAAAATAAAAACAAAAAAAGTATTAAAGTTTAAACTTACAAATAAAAAAAAGAGAAATAAATACTATAAATAAAAATAGAACTCTAACTGAAAATATATTTCTTTCTTTGTGAAGCATGAGATAACACAGATATATGTGATGTTATGGGAAAAATAAATTAACCCTGGCAGTCAAAATGAAATTCTTTTCCTGTAAGTAGTTAACAGGGGTCAGATTCAGTTATTCCAAATGCACATTGTCCTTCTGCATATTTGTAATTTTCTGCAGTGAACAAGAAATAGGTATTTACAAAAATTTCCATGATAAAAAAAGATATTATGCAAATGTAGCAGAACAGCTGCAACAAATTGCAGCAGGACACAGTGCAGATTATCTTTTACTTCTGTTCTTTTTCTTTTGAGTTCTATGTTAAATCTTGAACTCAGATGAGGAAGGATCCAATAAGCCAGAAAAAAGAAACTACAATTCTAAGAATTATATTCCACTGAGAAATTGTTAGAAAACAGAGCACTGTAAGGCATGAGCTCTGCACTTCAGCCTGATTCTGTTCTTTTCACACAAGTTTTCTCCTGGAAACTGTTGGCATAGCTGGATGGGGCTGAATTGCAGAGTCCATAGTTTGCCCTATGGATAAATGCTTATACATGTGAGAGACAAAGACTCCTAAATTTAACTAATTTTCTTTAGAAAAGTCTTGCAAATAAACCTGCACTGATTTTCAGCAAGCATTTAATGAAAATTCCAAACTCTTTGTCATTGTGTGTATTCTCAGAAGACTTATAACCAGGAGCTTTAAGACCCCTTTGATACTCGTTGGTGGAAGAGATTGCAAGAGGTTCAAAAATGCTCTGTCAGGTGGGTAAAAGCAGACCTCAATATTGATTTATGAAACTGCAAAAGCTCCACAGGGGAAAATAGTGTGAGTTTGCAGAAGTTCCACATGGATTAACCTAATGAACCTGAAGTAGTAAATATCAGACTTCTTTTTAATTCATTTTACATTTTAGGGAGTAAAGTTCTAGGTGGTTTTGAATTATTGATTTATATTTTCATAGGCCTTTAGAAGAGTTTTTCAAGCAATGCAAAATCTCATATAACACACCACAGGAGTCTTAGGTATTCACGTAAGCAAAACTTAAAATCTTCAGTGAGCTTGGAATAAACTAGATGTAAGGAAAACTGAAATAACTAGAAACACAGAAGCAGAGAAGGGAGATTTTCTACCTTGAACTCTCATTTTCAGTATGTGAAATACAATTTTCTTTTCAACTTCCATAATTTATAACTGTACTGAGAGCACAGTTCATCCCTCTTATGTTCCAGAAGTGTTTGGTGATGGTGCTACAGCTGTAGTGAAGTCTTGCTAGCATTCAGCAAAGCTAGGGGAAACAGTGAGAGGAAACTCCCATCTTCCAGTCTTGTAAAAGTAAATAAAGGTAGAACCAGTTCACAATTTCAATTGAGAATCAAAATTTGTCTGGTTCTTTATATTGCATGTGTAACTTTTCTAATCAAAGTTAGTCACTGTAATGCAAAATGAAAGAAGTAGAATTAATCCAAGTTTTTTATCATAAGAATGTGGAAAATGTCTCTTGAGTAGGTTGACTTAAAACTATCAATTGCTTTAAATAATGTTGTCTCTGCATGGTTCAAGCAATAGAATCCTTCTCCAGGAACACAGAAAAGTTTTGCTTTGAGATGTTCTGTCATCAGAGAAGACATGGGTCAAAAGCATAAACCATAAAATAATTTGGATTTCTGTTTCCAAAATCAGTGGTTTCCTGTGCTGTAGTTGTGAATAAGCAGAAGTTCAGAACAAGGCATTGTAATTATACATCTTTGGTAGTGTTTCCAGTAGAAACATTGTGATTGAATTTCCATGTTTAGAAATTCCTTGATCTCTACTGATGTTTTCCAGTGGCCTCTGATCTGGAAACACATTTAGCAATCATGCTAAATTCCACCCAGTTTTGGGGTTTATTTTGACATAATTCTGTCATGGCTCAGGTTTTACTGATATTCCTTTTTACTATTAACCACAAAGAAGGAAAAACACAGGAATGTTTTGTGGTAGTGTTCTAGTAAAAGCAAGAGAAAAACAAAGAAAACTGGTGTAATTTCTTAAATTTTAGAATCATTCTATGAGATAAATGGAGGTATCATTAAAACCGTAAGTATCTCAGTAGGAAAAACAACAAACAATTGAAAAGCTATCCACGAGTAAATGAAAGTAATACTAACTGGAATTATTCTTCCATTACATAAAATATTCAGTAAATAGCATAATCATTCACACCTCACAACATATTATCTGAACTGAGGTAATGGTTACAGATGACCCTTCGTTATTGTGGTTGTTGGTTGTTTCTTCCAAGTAAAAAAAACTAATGAGGAAAAAGCATCAAGTTGCACTGGGGAAGTTTAGATTGGATATTAGGAATGATTTCTGCATGAAAGGGTTGTCAAAAGCTAGAAAATTTGCTTAGGGATTTTGGATGTCCATAAAGGAATATAACAGGCCTACATATAGGCTACTTAATTAGAACATTATCCTCCCAGTGGGTTAATTAGAATATAAGCTGGGGAAACAGAATAATGGAATATTTCCAAAGGGAGAAATGTCAATGCATTCTCTTTTAAAGTTGCGTTGCCAAGTGGGGAAAGCAGAATAAACTCATCTGTGAGCATATATGACAAGATTGGGTTTGTATTTAACTTGTATACTTGTTTTTGTTTACCACAATTGAAATTAATTACTTTCCTTCTGCTGTATCTGACCTGAATTCTTCTTCCTCTGAGAACAGGGAACAGCTTTATTTGTTTATTCCTGTAGTCTGTTTATCTTAAAGGGACTGTGGCCTAAAACATTCACTTGTTTCTTTGTTTGAATTAGACAAGGAAAAAATCCTGTAAATGGTGTGCTGGTTTCAACAACCAAAGGGCAAATATGGTGTTCCAAAGGCTCCACTTCCTGGTTTTGTAACCATAAGAGATGGCAATCTTTATAATTTCATATTCTCTCTGGAATGTCTCTTCCATTACTGTCCTCACGGTATTTTTTTCCATGTTATAGGGATTCAATATTCCTAAATATAAAACATCTTCTTACACATTATGATACCTCAGTTTAATTGAACAGTTCTACAGGAAATCCATTCCAGCAGGAATAGGAAGTCATATTAGCTCACTGGTTACTTGTTTTCAGTGTATCTATTATTCCTGTATTTTCCTAAGCAACATACCCACTTTTTTCATGAAAGCAACAAATGTTTGGGAAAGAATGGTTAAAAATGGCCAGATTAATTTTCTGAAGGCTGAAGTAAGCATCAAAGCCTAATTCAGATGAGATTAATTTAGTGACAGGTGTTATACCTCTGCTTTGGTGCTTCAGCTGGGCCTGCAGGTCATGAGTAGTGAAGAGAGACAACCTGAAGGTTTGCTCTGAGGAAGACTTGAATCTCCAAGATCTTGATCTAAACTGTTGGTCAAAATTAGCTGACATATATGTATACTGCCAATAGCATCACTGGATCATGGCCCTTTCTTCCAAAACCAGCTCCAGCCAAACCTTTTGACTTGCAAAGACATGGGGTGGTGACATGTCTTATTGCCACCTTGTCCTTGCAAAAGAGACTACCACTAGTCTTCATCTGAATTCTGTGCAAATACTGTCTTCATCTGCAAAAAATACATTTTCTGCATGTGTTGGGTAAATGCGCTTCTGTCCTTGATGCTCCTTCGATCTAACTGATTTGTAGGCCATTTTTTCTAATGTCTTCTGTCATAATATGATGATCTCAGTGTTATTTGTAAATCTAGTTTTTGAAAATGTTGACTCTTTCATCCTCACTTACCTCAATCCTTATCCGGCAGCAGCTTACATTTTCTGGAGGACTGCTATGGATTTCGTTCTAAAGGAGCTGAAGTGGAAATACACTGTAATCACTAAATGCAGATGTTTATGCTCACTCCAATTTACTGGTGAAACTGCACTGCTGCCAACAGGTAATAGTAGGCTGCTCGTGTAACCATTTGCTGTCAAAAGTTCTGCTCTTTGCTTCCCTCTCTAAAGTGGCTGCTGACTCAGGTGGCTCTGAATGGATGCTGACTTCTGCCATCCAATTTTATTTCCTCTTCTACTTGCTTTTGTGAACCTCAGCTTGAGAAATACTACATGAAAGCTTTAACAAGTACTATAGCTACAGCATGTGCCTCAACACAGCGCTGTCCTCTTGAGATTAAAGTGAAAATGAAAAGCATCAAAAAATATGAAGCATAAAAGAAAAATAGAGAAAACGTGTACGTGCGAACAGAATAGGCAAATGTCAAAAGGAAGAGAAAGAGCATCCCTCCTAGGAAATCTATCTGAATTTGCAGAAAGGAGAAAATGAAATAGCAATTATACTATGCTTTCCTGTTCAGCTATTTATTCAGATGAAAAGAATGATATCTACATCATCCAGGGATCAAATGACATGAGACAAAAGTTATGAATTAGGAAGCCAGAAGTCAACTTTAAAATTGATTTTTAAAAGATTAAAGGCTTGTAAAAACCTGACAATTCAATACAACTAGAATATACATAATTTTTAGAAAAAATTAAAGGGTAGCAGTGGGAAGGAGAAATATTCTTAGTACACAATTTAAAAAGTTTTTATTTGGTATTTAACATAAACCTTGGTCACATAGTCCTTTTTTAGGAATGTCTTACCCACGAAAAAGACCCTTTAGAATGATGTACAATGAGTAGCTATCATTGCCTATTTCTTAAAGGAGAAACAAAGTTTCTGTATGGAAATGTGACCTTTCCATAAAACTTTACTTTCAAAACTTCGAAACCATACTTCATACAAAAGGCTCTAAAGGGATAAAATAACAATAATAATTAAAATAATAAAGTGAGAGGAAATTGACTGATAACCAGGTATAAAGAATCTTTCAAAGTGGGCCGGGACTCTGAGAGCTGATGTAAAAACCAATGACATTAAATTGAACTGAAGAGTCTTCCTCCAAAATGTGTATGCAGAAAGTCAGAATTAATCAAGTTATCATCAGCTAAGATGATGCTTAACATTATAGATATTTTGAAATAAAAATCACATGGTTCTTTAATATGCTTTTCTTTAATAAAAAATGTGCTTTCTTTCTGTTTCAAATTGAGCATTGCCTTCTTTGATATCATTCATTTTATTGGCCCATGAGCAGAAAAGTGTACAGCTTTTCTTGAGAAAGAATTGTTGTTTGCTTCTTTTTATTTTCAATTAACTCACCATTCAGTGCAATACTTCTGTTGTTTGCAACATTAGTTTTATGCCATCAACATCATTATTACAAGGGTGTTACTATTAAGGATACAGTTTTTGAGTAAAGGTTGTAATTAATTATAATAATCATTTTACTTTGTCCAACATACAAACTGTTGCACTAATTATATTTAAATCTCCTTGCAAAATTTGTTTTTGTTTTTCAAGATGTGCAGATTTATGTAGTACTTAGGAACCCAGATTTAGGGAAAAAAAAAAAAAGTGATAAGGTTATAATCTAACATTACCTACCAGAAGAATATGTAAAGGTCTTTTTGCACTTCTACTAAAGATTCTTGATAGACATTAAAGTTTTCATGACATGTGTAAATATTTACTTAATTAAAATCTTAATAAAACTGCCAAATCATGGTGCCAAAAGGGGAGTTAACAGAACATTCCATTTCTAAGTCTGTATTTAATGTAAAAACTTAGAGGATGATACTCTGACCTAGAATATTAGTGATTTTCAACCAATTTCTAAAATGCCAGTTGAAATTTAATGTTTCTGATCAAATATTGGTGATAATTTTTAAATGCTTAACTTCTGTATAAAGCCTTCCAAAATTTCTGCTTTTTTATCAGTGCTCCTCTATCTTGTGCAAATTATAAACAAGAGAAAGCCTATGGTTGTGTGGATTGGTTCATGGCAGAGTTGTGGGGGGAAATAGAAAAAGGATATCTCTCAAAAAATTCATATATTCCTTTCTTTTATGCAGGCAGGTCAGATTCTTTTAAAAGCAGGAGGATTACTTTTGGGGAAGGAGTCATCTAGATGGATATAATTATAGGTTAGGAGAAAATGTCTTTTTTGAGCAATGGACAATTGATTTTTATACACAATGGCAAGGATGTAATAGTTTTGCAGAAGGTATCTACAGAATACTTAAAAGAGGAAAGTATTCTGGAAATTAGAAGTCTAGTTGAGGAAACAATAGCTATTTTGATTTCAAGTGAAACCAGCATGTCTCATTAAATTTTTGGAGTGATTTGAAGGTATTTTTATTGTAGTCACCAAACAATGTGTTCTATGACACAAATAGTACATAGACTTTTCTGCCTGCATTTGATAGCGTTTCACATTTGAAGGTAATATTCTGCAGACTTCTGGAAAACGTTTCTAGGATTTCTGTTATACAGACAGTAACTGATAACCAAATGAGTCTGTCCAGCCTTTTGGTTAATAATAAATAGTCACAGAACAAACACAGGACAGAGAGTTTATTCTAAGAAATAAAAGTGAGATAATTTGGTCCCTTTGCTAGAAATTATGTTTTTATTGAGATTCAGGATAGGAAAACCTGATACAAAAATAACCTCATAAAATTATAAGATAATGAAAACTTCAGGGTGAGGAAGTGTATTCAATTGAAATTATTTATGTGTATTGCAAACAGCCCCTAAGGCTTACAGTGGATCTTTCACCCATTTCCTGGAATCAAAGCAGGCATGAATGAGAAAAATATGAAAACAAAGCCAAGGGAACTCCAGGACTGAGTGGAAATGGATCCAGCTGGCAGCATCACACTCCACCCAGAGAGATCTGGGGACGCTGGTGCTCACTCCAAAATTTACAACTCTTTGCTTGGGGATGGCTAAAACTGTCCAAAATCAGAGCCAGAAGGGGTTCAGAAGGGTGAAGTGTAGCACCAGAAGACAAGAGGATAGGTATTCATAAGTTTATTGCATAAAAAATTAAGGATATTTTCATAGACATCAGTCTGCATTGATCTGGAACATAAATGTTGGAATTGCTATAACTGGATATAAAAATACTTATTTGAATATATTTTGAAGTATTAACCTAAGAAAGTCTTGGTGAATATGTATTTACACATACATACATACAAACATACATATATTTTAACATTTACATTTATCAGATTCATCTTCAAATAAAATACAGATATTTTTCTTCTCTATCTGTACAAGATATGAGCATGACCTACACAATTATAAGTAGTTTTCTAAGGTACTCAATCTAGGAAAGAAAATATTTATTATGTAAATACTTTACCACATTGTTTGCTAGGATCACAGAAAACAATAAAGATTTTCCACATTTATATTAGAAGTATATATCAGAGTGAAAAAACATTATCAAAAGCTTCTAGTATGCCCTCCTCACAACATGATGCAAAAACTCTGAGGAAGCTGTTGCTAAATTGTAATAGCTGTACATAGATTGATTTAGCAGAGTTCCTTGGGAAGAAGAGGGAAGATAGATTTTTTTTGGTGGGGAAAAAGAAACCTGCTGATTTCCTGAGTAATTAGAATGTGAATGTGACAGTCCTCACGAAGCAGCATCTGTCACCAAGGCAATCTGATATTAAGTGGGAAAAATGAAACAGTAAGCAGTTCCTGATCAGTGTTCAGCCAGCGTAGGAGGAGAGGGGCCTAGGAATCCTTCTGGGGGAGTGCTTTGTAGCTCAGTCATGTTCATGTTTTCCCTTATGGCACCACATCAGAATTTCTAAGAGGCATTGTCCCTGGGCTGGAAGGTTACACAGGTCTTCATCAACATCAGTTTTTTGGGCTTCAGACCCTTTGCACTTCAGCAAAGCCATCCCTGCTGAATAAAATTACTCCCTTTCCAGAAGTTCATAATAGGCAAAGCAATAATTATTATTAATATATAATATTAACACTGCAAAATACTGATAAGACTACAGATTTATTAACATAGCTAACATGTTTTCACAAATTCCAGTAATAAAAAATGGCAAAAATAGTTAAGGGGAAAACACTCTCAAAACCAGAATATGTATTTACATGTGTGCAAGTATATTGAAGGACTGGAAGGACCAAGAGGACAAGGGCCAGATGAGAGGAAAAAGTGGAAATAGTTGGGAAAGCTGGTAGAAGAGATTTAGATTCCTTCACTTTCCTTCACCTTCCTCCTCTGTTATCCTCTTCTGTTTGAGAATAGGATTCAAAGGGATGCAAACATGTTCCTTATCAGAAATTCTTCTACACCATTTAAGGGGCTTTGCAGTACTGTGATAGGCAAGGTATTTACTTCACCATGTCCTCCAAACAAATAAAAGTCAATTCTATTTCCTCAGGGATACAATCTGAACGAGAGGATCAAGAATGAGAATTATTTATCTTTTGTATATAACGATTCCCCAGAAAATACACTGAATGACTCAGGGAACCATAAATACTAATAACATTATTGATACAATCACCTATGAATAGGCAATGAGCCCACAGCTCTCAGGACACAATGAGTAAAGTTTACAAAATGTCTTTTCTTGCAAATAGGATTTCCATTGCAATTTATAACACATAAACTGATGCTTGGAGGTCTGTTTTGCAGGTCCTGTACAAGCTTTTCCAATACTCAGCTATGTAGCCTTTAAATATATATGTAAGGTTCTTCTCACACAATTTAGCTTTTTTCATCACACCCATATGTGCAAAACCTGTCTTGACTAATACCTAACAATAGTAATTAACAGTAATTTTGATAAAACAAGATGGTACATAAATAATAATCTATTGTAGCCAGTTCTGCTCTTTGAATTTTCAGAGAGAATAAAATAAGAATTTTTATAGCATAATTATTTGTATTTGCATTGTGTTAAATTTCATAGGTATGTACCAAAAGCCTAGCCTGAAAAAGAGACAAAGTGGTATGGTTGTCTAATAAAAAATAGAATATAAGGGGGATTTTTGTGTTTTTAGTAGGAATTTTTGTTATAAAAAATATAGTTTCTGCATATTTCCACTCATGGCAAATTCTTATTAACCCACTGAGTCTTTTGTGTTACACTCATTAGCTTATCTCAAACCTTCTCCAATACATTGTTTCAATATTTCTTTATCCCATATGCTACTGAAATATTAAATGGAGATGGAGACCATGTATGTGCTATTAATAAAAAATAAGTTCCCCAAAAAATTCCTTTTTTCAGTCTTCTCTGGGGAAGTTAGTTCTACAGGAGACAAATGACATAGCAGAGGATTGGTGCAGAACCTGCAAGCCTTGCAATGTCCATCTATCTGTGTACATGAACAACTTTATATGTTTTTTATTTTGTTCTGCACAAGAGCTCTAATTCATATCTTAGAGCTGTGCACGGTTGGCTGATAATTTTGCAGTCTTGTGGGAGTTTGCTACAAGGTATTTATATTTCTGACCTATCATGGGTGTCTGATAAAGGAGTTGAGCTTTCCATAAAAATTGTTCCTCTAAGGAGCAATTAAATGTTGGAAATCCAAAAATATGAATGTGCACCAAAACTATTTATTATTAGGGAACTTTGTTCTTATTCAGAAGAATCACCAGCCCTGCCAAATGCCAATTATTCAGGTTAAATCACATTCCAAATGAATGGGACTTCTTTTTTCATATGAAAAGTGTTTGTACAGTCCAAAACTGTGTATGTTAAGATCTTCCAAGCACCTAGTTAAAGGCACATACTTAATGAGATTTTTTTAGCAGAAAAGCTAACTACTGGGAGATGGAGTTAAAAGTTTTAAAAGATGCAGTTTTCAAAGTAAAATGATCAAAATGTGTTTCATGAAAAGTAAAAGCAAATCCAAAAGGGCACATCATTAAAGTTGCATGATTTAAATTAGTTGTGTTACCAAGCTAAACTCATTCTTGTGTCAAAGCTACATGAGGATCATTTTTTGTTGTGTTTTAGTTTCATATGTATTTAAAGTAGCAAAACATTATCATCATGCCCTGCATAAAATCTTTCTTGTACATAAATCATCTGTGTGTTTTACTGCATTATAACTTATCTGATTCTATAAATTGCATTAGAATTAATGAATTCAAGGAAAACATAAGACAGAACTGACCTGCACAGAAATATTCAGAAAAAACCACAGGTTTTAATATATAACTTTGTAAAAACCCATAAGCACATTTGAATACTGTGAATACAGTGATACATAGATTTAAATGGGAGATGCACCATTCACATATTCAGGCCTATTTAAGAGGTGATGTTGAATGCTCTTACAGGGAATAGTGAAAAATGGTGGCAATTTTGGCATAACTCTCAAATTTGTCATGAGAGTTAGTGGCAGCAGAGGAATCAAGAGCTGCTTTTGTCTCTGAATTTCACCTGCTGCTGTGGCACAGGAGGAGGGATGAGCCAAGAAAGTCCCTGATGTACCTTGGAGAGAGAAGGATAATTCAAAAATGCACAGGGCAGCAGAAACAACTGCAGGTCTAGCATGTGAGCAGCTGGGCTCACTAGGATGTGAACTCCTAGTTCTATTGTGATATTCACACCATGAAATATCAACAAATTAGAATAAATTCTAGACGTCTTCACCTCAGAGAGGAAAGTTTACCCTAAATTCTCTGGGCATCAGAAGTGGAAACGGATAGGACAGAATATGAGCTGCTATTTCCCCAGAAGACTAACCTGTTTTTCACCCAGCAGAAGATTCCATGTTCAGTTCTGTTCAGTTCTGAAAACCTTCCTTTGAAATGCCACTGAACTCTGTCATCAATTTATAAATGGTAAAAGTTTTTCTCTGAATGCCTCTCATTAGGAATAGAAAAATTCTTTGAATAACTTATGTATTCATGTTCAGAAAAACTTTCTCTGAAAAGTAGCTGTACTTAAACATGGCATCTTCTTTTACACATAAATGCCCTCTTTTTAAATGTTTGTTATGAAGGTATAATATTCTGAAATTGCCCAAAAAGAAAATATTTCATGAGGGTTAAATGAAACAAGACTTATTATTATCTTTAGGGCTATAAATATATTTTATCCCAAGACAGTAAAACTTTGTTAAAAATTATTCCCTTTTAAAAAACCAAAACCAGAACAAATAAACAAAAAAAAAACCCAAAAATAAAACCAAAAACCAAAATCAAAAAACAAAACCAAACCCAAACCAAAACAAAAAAATCTACTTCTACAGTACCATGTTCTTACCAGAAATGCCGACACAACTATCTGTGCTTGGGATATCAAATATGAACATTGTTTTTATTCACTGTTTTGGCAACTGAAGTGCTGAGAACTGCCAAATGTCTTTCAGCCTGAGCCCAGATATATTTGATCACTTTTTTCCTCTCCATGACGAGATTTCAGCAATCATTTTTAGTAGAGTAATGTGAAATCAAAAATATTTTGAACGTGTTAGTAATACAAACTTCTTAGCAGAACCATGGTTTACTAGAGAAATAATGGAATGTTGGACCAATTCACACACCCAGAGGGCTGTAAATATATCAGTTTTCCACAAGAAAAGGAAAAAAATAAATTCTGATTTTCTGTAAGATTCACTTTTCATGGGAAAAGATTTTACAGGTGCCAGCACCTGTATTATCTTTTTGAGTTGCAGGAAGTGGGTGTGTCATACAAATACAGACAGGTATAAATTTTCATTTTTACATTTGCAAAAGAGAATGTTACCCTTTTTGTTTTTGTTTGGCTTTATAGCTCCCAATACTGAGAGTTTCTGCTTGAGAAAATTGTCTTGTCTGATGTCTCACAGAGGCCTAACTGAATCAGGGATGATGCTTCTTTCCCCTGATCTAGGTTTTAGTTTAAAATATGGGAATTTTTACAAATAACTTCATAAAGAAAATAAACAGTATACTAAACCAACACTCAAGAGAACCCAGAACAGCAACACTGGCTACAATGATGTCTGTGTCTCATGCTTTCTGGATGGCTACCAAAATCTGACAGCACAAAGGAATTTTATTTTTTTAATAATCCTGTCTAGTCAAAAGCGCATATAATGTTTTCATAAAATATACATCTTAGTAAGGAATTACATTATTGAATTAAATACTATGCATCTGTTGTGTCACCTAAGACAACAAACTTGCTAATATTCTTAAAAATTTCTATATTATATTATGAATTAGAGTTTCAGGACTCTCCAAAAGTTTTTCATCCTCTATTCCTGAGTTTTCTCTTTTTTTTTTTTTTTTTTTTTTTTTTTTTTTTTCCTGAAACTCAGGTTTGTTTAAAGAATGAGACATAACTCTGAATATTGTACTAATTCAAATATAATTTCTACTCAGTGTATTTGACTTTTATTCCACTATTACTCTTTCAATAAAAATTGAGGAAAATAGATAAGCTGCTGTTTTCAATTAAGTATTACATCAAATGAGATATCAATACATGGGAACATCTACATCCACTGTTTCTCAGCTCAGTTTCTATGCCACTGCCTTTTTATTCTTTGAGGAAATTGCTATCTAAGAAATAAATCAAGAAGCTATTTAAAAACATAGCATGTTTCTATAACATCTGGGCACAAAATGCTGTCAAAACCTTATAAATGAATGAACTAACCAGTTAGACATTTAAGTGATCTCAAGGAAAAAAAAAGCAAGACAAAATCAAACAAAATCAAGAAAAAAATTAAAAGGCAAGTATTATCCTTTAAATGCAAGCTTCCAAAAAGAAAAAATTTTGATTCACCTCTCAGAAGGGATATGGAAGAAAATCCATATCTCTTTTGAGTCCTCCATAACTTGGTCTTAAGATTTATGGAGTTAGCATATATATCCCAGAAAATTTTTTTGTAAGAAAAGATAGGAAAATACGCTGCCTCCAATGTGACTTGAATTAAATCTCTCTGTTCTATGTAATGTTCTCTGACGTTTAACAAGATTAAATATCTTTTATAATATGAATATATCACCAGTATGAGCTGATGGATCTGAGCAGCAGAGATAAAAATAGCATGATTCTGAACAGCCATCCAAATTTCACAGCAATGAGACTTATTGCCTTCATGTCAGTGTGTTTTATGAAAGATATGTTCGTTCATTTGTATTTAAAGCATTTAAAATAAATAAATTGTGGAATCTTTTGCAAAGTGTAATATGTTGGGAGTTGAATCTCTCCAGCAGCATTGTCAGCTGCTGTCCAGATGCTGACAGGAGTCTCTGCTGAATGAACCTTCAACTGCCCAAAAATACTCACATGATGTGAGATTACCCAAACCCTTCTGCCATATTTTTATAGTCCAGATTGACTATGGTTGCACGCAATCCCTTCCAGCATCTGCATGGCCATTGCTATTATCTGAAACTTTTTACTTAACTACATGGGGAAAAAAACCCTATCTTCCATGAGCATTTCTTCATCTGTGAGAAGAGTTTGCTTAGACTTTTAAAAATTGCCTATGATCAATTTGAAGAAGAGCTCTGTTCCTAAGACCCCTCAGTCCCAGGGGTGAATTTGGGGGGGATGGGTGTCCCAAAAGTGAGAGACTGTGCTTGTTTTGGAACTGGGCAAAGCATCCTTAAAAGGGGAACCCTAGAAACCGCTCTGGTCCATGCACAGTGGTGAGAGCACTGGGCATGGAAGGAAGATGTCATGATGGCAAAGGATCTCCGGGTGGTGCCACGAGTGGCATGGAAACACAAGAGGTCTCAACTGTGTTTCCAGGGGAAGCCTATGGCACAAGAGGGACTCCTCTCTCCTTGATGAACTGAGAATTGATTATCTCAAGGGTGGTGATGGACTGAGAGTTGATGATCTGAGGGGTGGATGTATTGGAAATTTGGTGGGGGAGGAGAAATGTTATGGAAGGTTTTCATTCTGAGTTCTGTGTGGGTTTCTCTCTATATATAGTTGTAGGTTAATAAAGTTTTTCTTCTTTATTCCTAAGCTAGAGCCTGCTTTGCTCTATTCCTGGTCACATCTCACAGCAGACACCAGGGAGCGTATATTTTCATGGGGGCACTGGCATTGTGCCAGCATCAAACCGTGACATTTTTCTTCACCCACAGCAGGATTTACCCCAGCAAGTCCCTTGCATAGCCAGATTTTTTGCCCAGAATGTCAATCCAGCATCAGTTAATCAATCAGAAGGTACAGGTAGTGACTACTGGTTGGCCTAGCAGCAGTCCAATGGAGGAATTTCCTGGCCTTTCCAAAATTCTTGCCTGAAGAACTCCTGCCAAACCTTGTCAGGTCACTGGGATTCACCTCACCTGACAATCATTTGTTGTCTCAAATCAGCCTGTTGTCTCACCCATGAGAGCCTTGATGCCTTGGACTGCCTTGACTTCCCAGGAAGTTATTTACTTATTATTGCTATGGGCATGAAAACAGGCACAGATGAATCTGATGTATTCAACTGCACCAAAATTATAACTTAGGATGAACTTGAATGTCATACCTCTGCCTTAAATTTCATAGATTTCACTATCAGAATTTTGTGTAAATGAGCAGGGAAAGCTACTTGCAACTATTCTTCAGCCTGGAGGAGATTGAGGGGAGAACTCGTGGTGTTCTTCAACATCTTCATGAGGAGAAGTGGAAGGACAGACCCTGATCTCTTCACTTGTGATCAGTGCCAGAACCTGAGGGAATGGCCTGAGGCTGAGTCAGGCAAGGTTTAGGTTGGATATTAGGGAAAGGTTCTTAATCCAGAAGGTGGTTGTGCACTGGACCAGGCTGCCCAGGGAAATTGTCATATCACCAAGCCTGACAAAGATCAAGAAGCATTTGGACAATGCTCTCAGCCACGTGGTGGGGTTGTTGGGGTGTCCTCTGCAGGGCCAGGAGTTGGACTCGATCATCCTTGCAATTCAGCATATTCTATTCTATGATTCTATGAACATTTTTGTGTTTGGTCTAAACAGAGATATTCATTCATAGCCCACCTTTCTTGGACATCAGAGAGCCTCACCCAGACAATTTCTTTAGTTTTAAGTAGCAATACCCTCACTTGAATATTATACAAAATCAAAGAAAGAATCTTAAATTACTTGGATGGGAGGATAGCTTATTTTTCTTCTTACTCATGTTAATGATAATTCCTGTGAGCGAGGTCAAATTCCTATAAATGTTATCATTATTGCCCTCTCATTTGTTATGGAAAGCATAGCCTGCTTTAAAGCTCAGGAAGATCTCAGTGATTTTAAGGATAGAAATGATTAAAGAAATATCCAGACCAGTATAAGTCAGGTATACCATTATCTATGATTTCTAAGATCTTTTGTAATTTTATAATATGAGAACTTCATTTGTTTGAGGGTGCTGTAAGTATGTCTCAAGGGGTCTTGCAGACTCAAAAAGCGTAATGATCATCAAAATTGTAAACTACTACCTCGAAATTACTTTATCAAGGATAGACTGTGGTATAGACCAGTCAGATGAGTAATTGAAGGGTAGGGAGAAGAAGGAAAGAATAAGAAATTCAATGATGAATAAAAAATAAGAAATTCAATGATGAAATAAGAATAATAGAAGTTACTCAATACGTATGCATTTATACATATATAAAATATTTTATATTAGTTAATGAAATGTTAAAATGGGAAAAACCTTAAATAATTGTTCTCCATTATCCAAAATCGCCTAAACATTTTTGACTTTTTGTATTTAACCCTATGATTTACTATAAATAGTCAGCAGATTGCTTTTCATTTTTTGTTCTGATCTCTTCTAAGCATTATCTGTTCAATAGAATTGGCAACAATTTTTTTTTTGGTAAAAACAAACAAACAAACAAACAAACAAAACCCCAAAAAAACAACCCCAAAAAACAGACCAAAAAACTGTTTAATCAGAAAATTGGTGCAATATGCAAAAAAAACTTTTTGCTTTTTCTGTTGCATTTGTAAAATGACTCATGACCTTCACAGAGGAGTCACAGCAAATGGTGTTTTCCAGGCAGAACCACGTGTGATAGGATAATGAGGAAAAATAGCATTAAGGTAGATTTACATAAGGAATGTGATGGTTAAGAGAACATGATATTAAAGCTGGAAAGAAATGAGGTGCCACCCCATGTTGGTAAGCTGAATTCTTTAATGCCCTCCTCCCACCATGTCAGTTCCACCTTTTTTTACAACATTGGTCCAAAAACTCACCTGAGCTTTCAAAGACTTCTCTCATTTAGAGGCCTGATTTTCCACTAGGGGAAGGACTAGGAGCTTTGCAAAGGGATCTTCCCATAGGCCCTCTACTTGAAAATATCCTTTATAAAAGGGAAAGGCCAGGCCATGTCTTCTGAAGGCTCCCTGAAAAATTAATCTTTGGGAAAATGTGTTGAAGTACATTTTTCTGCTATACGATCATCCTGACTACCTCATGAGTAAGGCAGGACAACAGAAGCTCTAATTGCTTTTAAGATTAAAACTCAGTGAATGTATATATATAACATTCTGTTGTTTAAGATTCTTCTTATCTAAAGGTTGCAGCCAAAGTGAAACAGTGAATGTTTCTTAAATATGTGATATATCTTGGCATTTAACACAACTGAGTTCCCTATCTTACGAACCCCTTGGGGTTATCTTAGAATTAAAGCAAATATTCATAATGTGTTTTTTTTCATTAAAATACACATTCTATATTTAAGATTTAAAGGTAAAGAGGACGAATATCAACAATGTAAGAAAAAAGGCTGGAATAATATTCTGATATCTGCCAGGGGCAAAATGTGTGAACTTCAATTATCCTCAGTGCTCATCTTTAAAAAAGGCACAACAATAAAATTTTTATTAAAATTTTAAAGGTTGAAGCTGGACAAAATGTTTATACAAGTTGTGTGATAAACATATTAAGAGTACCTGAATAATAACAGTAATGATAACATTATCACCCCATTGTTGTAGAAAATGCTACTGTAACAGTACCTAACAAAAACTGCGTTCTTTCATCCTCTGTACTTGCTGTGTTTTGGTTTCTAAGAGAAAAAAGAAACAACAAAACACACAACCTTCCTCTGGTTACAAGATTTCTGCAACATTTTTTTTTTATTATTACAACAAGTTCTTCAAATTTGTATGTAAATCCTGTCTTACACTAAAGTGGAGACATTTTCTGGAAAATATATTGGCTTTTTTAATAGCTGATTTTTCTTTTGAAATGCAAACGATTTCTTCCCATTATTATGATTTTCTCAACAGAATATATGCTTTAATCACTTCAATTCAGTCAAATTTGAAACACATTATTTCTCCTGCTGGTGCTTTTCAGGGAACTTTTAATAGATCAGTAGTTCAACAGGTGTTCTTTCAGACTCAAGATATTTCTTCCATGTCTCACTGCTTCAATAAGAAGTTAGAGCTTTGATAATTGCCCCTCATGTAAGCCCAGTCTTTTATTTAATACTCTATGCAGGCATGTTTTTTTTCTTCCAGAACGCTTACTTGTAAGCAACAGGAAACATTTTAATGATGTATTTGTAAGAAACCATGTACTTGATTTGCAGGAATGCCAGAAATATGTAACAGATTTTAAAGAGAAGTATGATATGTCTTCTGTAATTCAAATAGAATTTTTATAGTCTTTTAGAGTTGGATTTTTTTCCCAAATGCCATGACACACTAAATTTTCCATTTTATGTTTCTTTCTCAAGTATTAAAAGTATTAATATACCTTAAATAAATCAGTGACATATTAAAGATAACATTTTGTATGTCTGAAGAAACATAGAGGTACATCACTAGACTCAGAACTGCTTATGAGGATTAAGCAGCTACTGTTTCATAAAGACCTCTGGATTTAAGTACCTAGGTGCATTGTGTTGGTTTTTTTTCTGTAGATTTAATTGGGCAACTACTAACTTCGGTTCCTGAGATTTTTTTCTCTTTTAAGAGTTTTATAGAAAAGTGTTATCACTGGGTAGTAGTATTTAAAAAGCAGAGTGCAATTTTAATGGAAAACATAATGCTAAGTTTAAATATATGACATATTATGTTTTTTAAACTATCTTATTAATAAGTATTGCACATTGTTCCCTAAACTAAGGGAAGAGAAAACAACCTGAAAAATGCAATTCAGCAGATGAGACTTCTTCTGATGAAGAGGAGGGTAGGGGAGAGCAGCTTATTCAAAGGATCTTTTTGTCAATGACATAAAAAGAAGTTGGGTCTTGGGTCTCATGTCCTGCGTTCATGTATTTTTCACACATGAACAGCAGTGTTTTGAAAGAGCAGACGTTGCATGCAAATATTAACTATGTTAACTAAGAGCATTATCTCAGACACCTAGAGGAAGCAGAAGAATTGGACTATATGGTGTTCAGTGATGTCACAAAGTTTGCCACTGTAGGACAAAAAAGGGGCACTCCAGGCCCTGAAAGAAGGCAGTGGATGTGAGAATAATGTAAATATCACATCAGTTAATCTGACCAGCCACTTATTCCTCAAGCACCATAAAAAAAAAAACAAAAACAAAAACAAAAACAAAAACAAAAACAAACAAACAAAAAACCCCAAAACAAACATACAAGAGGTTACCAGGTAGAGCAATATTCAAATTCTAGGTACTGTTGAGCATATTTAATCTGATTGTATCCTTTTAGTTAGGCTCTCAAACTTCATGAGCAAGGTGGGTTTATGATTCTGTGTGTTTAAACCTTCCGCCACACCAGCAAGTGGTGACTGCAAGCACACTGCCATTATGAAAATACCTAGAAATACTAAGGACATCCTGGAAGATATGGGTATGAAATTCAAGCCTCAAATCATAGATGTCAAAGGCAACTTTAACTGAAAGCTGAACAAAATAATTCCATTGTAATAGCCATATATTTTTGTTTTAAATTCCTGATTACTTATAAGTATTCCTGTACACCTATGAATACACAGAGCTAAAAACCAGTTTCCATAGATTTGTAGAATCGCAGAATGGCCTGAGTTTGAAGGGTCCTCTACGACCATCTTGTGCCAAGCCCTGTGCCATGGACAGGGACACCTTCCAGAAGACCAGGCTGCTGAGTGAGTCATCCAGCCTGGCACTGAACACTTCCAGGATGGGGCAGCCACAGCTCTGGGCAACCTGTGCCAGGGCCTCACCACCCTTATAGGTAAGAATTTCTTCCAGTGTCTAATCTAATGCTACTCTCTTTCAATTTGTAGCCATTCCACCTTGTCCTGTCACTCCAGGCCCTCCTAAATAGTTTCTCTCCATCTTTCCTCTGGGCTCTCTTCAGGTGCTGGGAGGTTGCAATGAAGTCATCCCAAAGCCTTCTCTGTTCCAGGCTGAGCAATCCCAGTTCTCTGAGCCTTTCCTCCCAGCAGAGCTGCTCCATCCCTCTGATCCCCTCGGTGCCTCCTCTGGCCTGGCTCCAGCAGGTCCCTGTCCTTGCTGTGCTGGGAGCCCAGAGCTGGATGCAGCCCTGCAGGGGGGGTCTCAGCAGAGGGGGCAGAGGGGCAGAATCCCCTCCCTGCCCTGCTGCCCACGGGGCTCTGGATGAGCCCAGCACACGGGGGGCTCTGGGCTCCCAATGGCCAGGCCATGGCCAGCCTCTCACCCACCAAGCTCCTAGTTTTGTTTGTCTTTTTATTGCCATAACTTAACACCTGAATCACTGCCTTGTTATATTCTCACTCTTTAAGTCAATGTACCGCAGTGTAGAAGAATGTGATAAAATTCTATAGCTGCACAACTTCTTAAGGAAAACTCAGCTGAGCATGAAACATTTACTGCTGGTAAGTGCTTGTCACCCTTTAAACATTGCATTTTTAATACCTTATTTAATAGAGGAACACAGGATTTGTGTTCTCTATTTTAGTCACTCTCTTTCACGTTTAGAGAAAACAATATGTCCAAGGTTCATTTCATCTTGTGTGTAGGTAGAGAAAAATTACACGGATTTCTGGGCCCATGTCAACACTTAAGACTTGATCAGCTTTGGGTGGAAGGAAAAAAAACACAACACCCTCCTTACCTACCCAAATAGGATAAGTGTTTCCTTAGTGGTTTTCATTAAGGAATGGACTGATGCTATTCTTATGCCATCACAGCCTGAGACCTGAAGGAAAGTACATATGATTTAGATTTGCTTAGGGATTTTTAGTGCATCCATAATTTATAAGCAAGGGCCTTTCTCTATATAATATTGTGATTCTTAATTGAATTGGTTAAAAATTATTAATTCTTTTGGTTATTTTACATTTAGTCTATAAAATTTGAAATATGTCTGAAACTATTATTTCTGTAAATATTAAAAAAATATTAAATTATTTTATCCAGACAATGAAAAACTGTAGGATAGTCCACTCTATGCATGGAATTGCATTTAAGACTAAAAGTTTTATCCTCTTAAAAGAACAACTGAATGAGCAGAACTGTGAAAAAACGTAAATAAACAATCTAATTTAAAGTGAAATGCAATGCAAAAAAATAGAATGATGAGAAACTTGCTTAAAGGAAAATTTTTGAGATTTTCAGAAAATGGTAGGAAAAATTAAGTATAAATATGGTAAAAAAAGAAAATAATGTAGAATATATTGTTTCATATCCAAGGAAAAAGGAAATTACTTTCAAAATAATATTAAAGCAGAGAAGGATAATTAGATAAGATCAAGGGGATTAGCTCAGAAGAATTCTTGAGTATGTAAATAAGCAAACAGAAACCAGAACTATTTAAAACAAACTATATCTTTTATGGATATGTGGATTATAGACATAACTGTTATTTCTTGAAGATACCTTAAAATTGTTGGATATTTTGCCCCACTAAAGATTAAGATAATTTCTATGTAAGTACAATCATTGCCACATTGTGAATCCAGAGATTTCTCCCCATGAAATTTTACCATGACAATGTTGGGTACTTTTATTGGTCTTATAAATGTCAAATATAACATTCCTGTTTATAGCACCTGTTGGAATGAATTGGTGCAGATGAACTTTCCCATAAAGAAATGATCCTCAACATAAATTCTAAAATGGCAATCAAGTTAAAAATTGCAGGTACAAGGACATATATTGTTAATGCTATTATTGTTTGTTTGTTTAGTTAAAAATGAGCAGAAAGCCACAGATGTTTATTCTGGTCTTTTAAGTTTATTACTGTGGTCTAATTAGCCCATGAAAAATTGATTTTGAGTTAGTTCTTGCAATTACAAAACATTAAGTTCTTTTTTTTCCTGTCACCACAACCGGACCTAAATTTTTGAAGAACTGAAATCTGAGTCAGCTATGATTAAAATAAATACGAGTGTGTAACAAAACCCAAAAATCAATAGCATTATTTACTGCATACACACATTTAAAAGTTTTCACTTCAATTTTTCCTATCTTTAGATACCTACTTTGCATGAGTTCCCATGGAGAATGATGCCCCTGCTATTCAGCACATTTCCAATTACAAAATATTGAAAACAAAGGAACAGCAGATTGCACAGTTTTGGAGTTAACAGGAGGTTTGACATTAAACACTCAGTGACAGAGATGTAGAAGCAGCAAAACACATTAAAATCCATCTAAAGAAATAATCCATTAAAATCTAGAGTACATTTTCAAAGAATTTGGAAAAGCATGTTAGATACCTCTAAGTGAGGTATCTAAATATAATAATTAAGTAGTAGTTCCTTGTGGAACCAAAATAAAACACATAAACAGCAGCTGTAAAATAAAACTGTGTGTATGCATGTATATATATATAAAATTAATACATATAAAAAGTTGATACAATCCAAGCTTTTAAATGACCAAAAAAACCCCACTTTCAATTGATTTTTTATTTTAATAAAAGAAGAAAAAAAATTAATATATTTTACCTCCAAAATAATTGATCACCTCTGCCATGTTAATTATGGTGGAGTTTAAAATTAATCCATCAGTGTAAATGCTAAGATAAATTTTGTCTTTATTTTAGACATGGTATTCTTTTGGACTCAACAGAAAGTTCTGAAATTTGCTTCCAACAGCTGAGTTGGTCACTTCCACTTTGATGTTTGAAATGCAGAACTAGTTCTTTCAGCGCTACAAGACAGGCATAGACTTTTTTTTCCAATCATCTGTGACTCTACATGACAGGTAGGCTGATTGGGACTGAAATAATTTGGAAAGGCTGTGCTGAGGTGTCAGCTGCACTAGTATATATCTACAAAGAGATCAATAAGAGAGGTGATAATATTTGTCTCCTTTCTCTGCTCTTGCTGATGCTTCTGTTCTAGTATCACAGTTTCCAGGCTCCTCTCAAACAATTACCTGAGTTAAAATTAATCCTAGGAAAGTTTCTACTCCTGTCAAACAATTACATTTAGGAAAGCTGTCTACAATCACAGTTTCTTAATGCTCCACTCAAACAGACTACTTTATGCTACCTGATTCTGCAAATAATCGCCAATAGGATCCATGCTCTCAGTAATACCAATGTGCAAATCCTTAATTTCCATAGGTCTTCCTATACAAACTCTTTGCTCCATACAGGGCTAAATCAAGTGATGCAGGAGTTCATTTTCACATCCTTTTATCTTTTTTATTTTCCTTGGTCCAGATCTTAAAATTAATTCTTTTTTTTCTTTTTTTTTTGATATAACATCTACCATAGTTGCCCAGATTAGGAAATGTGCTGTGAGTGAAAACAAGGTTTTAAGGGAATACAATATTAAATTTAAATACTCTCTTATTTAATCAACACTAGTAATGTAGCCACGCACACTAAGAAATGTAGCTTTATTTATCTGTTTTAATAATGTCATGATATTATAGATCTTTCAAAATCACTTTATTCCACTATCTCCCCCCTGATTTTTTTTTTTTTTTTTTTTTTTACTGCACTTAAGACTCCTCATTTACTCCTTGTGAAGCACACATTCCATACCTGTCCATCCTTCTTGCCCTTGCCTGAATCTTCCCAGTTAGACTATGCTCAGGAAATAAAAATACAAGTAGCATGCAAGATGTAATAGCCAAATCAGAAGTTTCTGGGCAGGAAGAGGGAAAGCATACACTTACACTTTTAGTACTTTCCCAATATTCAGGATTTCAGGAGTCTCTTGAAACAAAATCACAAAGTACAAAATTTCTCTATTACTTATAATAAGAAGAATGAAACTAAGTTTTTCAGCACTAAATGATTGCAAGAACAGATCATAGAACTTTTAAAGTATCATTTGTCATAGAACAGCTGTTTCTCTGTAGTAAATTATGGAATATTTGGAATTTATTACCACAGCACACACAGACCTTGTTGACCAGGGCCATTAATATATTACTTAACATTTCTTTTTTATAATTTCCATTTCCATATTTCATTCCACTTCCATTTCTGAAATGTCTATATAAAATTTTTACAGAAGTTCAGTCCAAATATTTATCAATTAATGACCCTAATATTTTTTATTCTGAAAAATTATTTACAACCTCTCTTAAATAAGAGGAAATTTGTGGGCTTTATCTTTATCTTCTACACTTTCCAGGTATATTTTCAGAAAACTTCCTATGTGTTAATGCAATGGCAAGGGGTTCAAATTAACAGTTTGTGAGAATGTTATCTTTAAACTGAAAAATAAGTTAAATTGAATTTGTATCTGAAATTATGTTCAGTCTATGTGTCAGTGATGGTTTGTTTGTTTTTCATCAGTGAACAGACTGAATTCATTGCAGAAACAGCTAATCAAATCAATAAAACAAATCACTGACGAAGACAGAAAATTTGCTGTTTAAAATGCAATAGTTAAGTAACAGCTTTCAATCTGTGGAGATTAAAATTTCTTTTGTTCATTTGTTCATTGTTAAAGCACAGTTTCTAATCATGACAAAAGTGCAGAAATATAACTTCTTTAGCATCTAAAGTCATTAGTACTGGTAAGTACTAATTGGATGTTAAGCCAATGTTCATGACAGTGGAACTGCTACAGATTTACAGAATATATAGGCACAATCATTTAAGAATTCAATGTGCTTAATAGTCTTAAAGTAGTAATTTATTTCTCCTTTTCCAATTTTCCTAATAATGTTGTAAATTAAAACAAAATTTAAAAAAAAAAAAAAAAAAAGGACCCACCAACCAACAAACCAACCAAAATGAAATCCAGTAAGTATTTAAGTATTTCACGGTCTTGATTTAATTTGTACTGCAGTAGAGTTAAAACAATATCAGCTAAATAAACCCTGTTTAATGAAATGTGATTTATAACAATGACCAGAAAAGAACTCTCAGAACTCTTGAAGGCAAACCAATAACAATTAATAAAAATTATAAGATTCTGCTGTTCAACCTTGTTTCATGATACAAGTACCTTTATCAGTACAAGGAATCTAGATCTTTTCTCCCTTTTGCTCTAACTCTTGGAGTGACTGTAGATTTTCCTTGTTTCTCAGTATCATTCAGCACTTAAGAAGGTATGAAAAGGACAATAAAAATGTTAACTCTACACAAAATCTTTCTAACTATTCTAGTTTTGAGTTCTCTCTTGGGCCATGTTTTATCTTGCAACCAAGATTTTCTTGCCAAAGAAGCTGCAGTTTCAGATAGTCCATTTTTAAGTGGAAAACTATTTTATTAAACAGGTAAACAAAAAGTGATGTTATCATCACAGTCCCAGAGGTTAAAAAATTGAGACTGATTAGTGATTCTAAGTAAAAATCATGATAAAATATGGCAGAACTGAGAGCAGACTTCTCTACATCCCACTTAACCAAATCTCTTTCCTTCTAGAGAGGGCCCACATTTTCCCTACTCTTCCTTTATCATCAAAGTACCAAAAAATCTTTTCTTTTTGCCCTTGATGTCCCTGTTAATGTTTACTTTGATCTTTAATTTGGCTTTGTCTTTCCTAACCTGATCCCTGGTTGCTGGACAATCTCTGTGTATTCTACTCAGGCTACCTGTCCTTACCCCCACCCTTTGCAGGCTTCGTTGTGTTTGAGCTCGTCCAGGAGCTTCTTGTTCATCAAAACTTTTCCTCTTTGCTGGACTCCATCTCTTCAGAGCTATTAGGAGCTATCCTTGGATATTAACCAGTTTTCTTGGTCCCCTCTCCCCTCCAGGGCTTTTCCCCCTGGTGCCCTACAATGCAGAACCCTGAAGAACCAAAAACTGCTCTCCAGTGTTTTCAATTTTTTTTTCTGTAAGGTAGTATAATGCTTTTATATTTTTTGCCTTATAATCTGCCTGAAACTTAAATATCTGTCAAAACTAATTAAGAAGCCTTTATTTATATGCGACTAGATATTTTCAGTATAATTTTTTTTATACAAAAATCAATACAATATTTTCTGTCTTCGACAGAAAGACCTGTGAAAGTTTTTCATCCCAAATTTCTCCATGGAGATATAATATTTGAATGAAACAAAATATACCTGGATTTCTGAGTACATTGTGCAGAATACTCCAAAGCACAATGTTAAAATTTAATAGGGGAATTTTGTAAATATTTCAGAACAGATGTTGAAGCACCAGCTCATTTTACACGTGTCAAACACTGTAAAAGCCCATTTTTACAATGCTAAAGTGTTACAATGGCCTATTTCAAATTGAATAAAACTATTCAAATAAACCTTTCATCCGTGAGATTGTATATGGCAAGTATTCATTTAATAAAATGTACATTAATCTTGCATTCAAAACATTCTCCTGTACAGATCATTTGTTTTAAAGGAAGAAGAATGAACACTTTCTTCTCCAGGGATTTTTTTCTCCCTTTTATACTACTTGGATTACAATTCTAAGTAACATTTGATTGCCAGTCTACACAGAGGAAGGCTAATTTTGAAAGATACAGTATTATTTTAGATAAACTTTTTCCATACTGTTCAAACATGTTCTTCTGGGAGAGATTGGCCTTGCAGAAAACAGCTGTAATTTTACTTTTTTAAAATCCTTGTCCTATAATTAGGGACAAATAAATAAAAGTAGACTCCTCCAATGAACCAGCAAGTTGCCTGCTGTAGTTACATCTGGCTGGGATTCATATTTGTCTGATCTGTTCCCACAGGTGGTTTGTCACTGCTTGAGCAGAAACTGGCTTGGAGTAATAAACTTATAGATAGAATGCTGGTAGGAGTTAGGCAAATTCAAACTCAAAAAAAAAATTTGTGAAGTCAAAGCTTGGAGTAAAGTGACTCATTTGAACTGCAGAAAATAGCAGAGGAATTTCTGGAAATAAAACAATAATAAAAAATCCAAATAAGGAACAGAAATTTAGACAATCATTGGAAATGTATTACAGAAGCATCCTATTAGCAAATTCCTAATATTGTTTTTCCTTTCTTTTTCCTTTGTGTCTCAATTTACCAACTAAGTTTGTACATGCTCTATCGTGTTTATTTTTTATCCATTCATTCATCATTCAGGTCCAGTCCTAGAAAATAGTGTCTACAATGGTACCTATTAAAAGGGCTACTGTAACCCTTAAAGCCCAAGTAAATAATATATTCTCCTTTTGAGCTTGTTAAGAGGTGTGCAATAACCTGGCATAGTTATTCCCTGTACTGTTGAACAGTTGTGTCCAGGGAGAGGATGCTGGTGTCTCCCTCTCAAGATCCCTGAAGGAGAGTCTTAAACAAAGAGGAAGGCTTAACGTCTTGTCACAGAATTAATTTGAGTTTTGTCTATTCTTGTTTTTAGAAGCAGAGATTTTTCTCACAGGAGACAAATAGGAGCTACTCTTCAGGGTTCAATCAGTTTTCACTGAGCCTGTTCATTGGTCTTTAATGGTGTCCAAATCCTCAGAAATGTTTAGGAAACATGAGGAATCTAAAGGAATTATTCCCCTGAGATACTCTACTTGTTTCCACAACTGGTTGTCTATCAGCCAGAAAAAGACAGATTCGTGTCCAAACTGTTTTGTTTAATAACTATTGTTAAAACTATTTCCTTTAAAAATGTATATTTTTACATGAGTTTTCAATGGGTTTATTGAATTGGACAGAATTAACTGAGAAATATTTTACTTCAAAGAAGTATTCATGATATAAGAACTAGGGAAAGATCTTTTTTCTGTGTACATGCTTTTTAACATTCAAATGGAGATATCTCCATTCAATATGCTAAGTATTTTTTCTAAAATGGTAATAAATTACTCAGGGTTAGAATAAGCTGGTGTCACTGTCATTTTTTCTGGAAAAATCCCTTTGCCAGGGTTTCTTCTCCTGGGAAGCTGAGAAGCCTCAGATAAAAGTGAATACTTACTATCTCATTTGCTTCTCTTGTGTTTGCTGCTTTGGAATGTGGTTTGGAGATTGTTTATCCAACATGCAAATTGTTTTTACTTTTCGACTAATCATGGTCCAGTTGTGTCGGGACTCTGGAAGCAGTCACAAGTTTTTCATTATTGTTATCTTGTTAGGGCTTTCTATAAGTATCCTTTCTCTATTTAGTTTTAGAATCATATCATATCATATCATATATCATATCATATCATAATAAATTAGCCTTCTAAGAAAATGGAGTCAGATTCATCATTTCCTTCCTGCCATGGGGGACCTCTGAAAATACCACTAGCTGGCTTCTTAGAAAAGCATATTTTGAAGCGACTACAAGCAAAAGCACATGATATTAATAAACTGCTTTTCACAGCAGATGCATGTAATGAAAATTGAAGGCACAAGGAACTGTCCAGGGCAGCATTTTTCCTGGAACTAGGCAACTTTGAGAGTATTAATATGCAGCCAGAGAAATATTGCATCTAACCAGTATCAGATTGGTGTTGGGGCAGTGCATTTTGTGTCCTGGGCCGGAGAGACAAAGCTTGATGCCAGGCAATGAGTGGAAGATGTGTGTCTCAGGAAGGAAAAGGGTTTGGTGAAAAGCAGCAGAGGCTCCTGGGATCTAGGAGACCATGCTGGTTCTGGCTGGGGCAGAGTTCATTTTTTTCACATGAGCTGGTATGGGGTTGTGTTTTGGATTTGTGATGGTAACAGCATGGATAACACAGGGATGTTGTGACTATCACTGAGCAGTGCTTGTACAGTGCTGATAACAGGGATAGTTCATTATTGCTGTTACAGAATTTTTCCCCCTCACCAGTGAGGGAACATGGGGTGCACAAGGAGTTAGGAGGGGGTACATCTCAGACAGCTGATTCCAACTGACCAAAGGCATGGCCCATGCTGTAGGGTCTTGTGCTCAATTTTTAAATCTGGGAGAAGAAGAAGAAAGGGGGATGTTTGGAAAGACGTTGTTCGCCTTCCCAAATTATTGTTAAGTGTTATGGGGCCATGCTCTGCCCATGGGAAGTGGGGAATGAATTCCTTGTTCTGCTCGTGTACATGACTTTTACTTTGCCTATTAAACTATCCTCTCTCGACCCACAACTTTTCTTACATTTACTCTTCTGATTCTCCCCTATCCCACCAGGAAAGGGTGTGAGTGAGTGAGTGAGTGAGTGAGTGAGTGAGTGAGTGAGTGAGTGAGTGAGTGAGTGAGTGAGTGAGGCGAGTGGCTTTGTAGTGCTTAGTTGCCAGCTAGGCTCAAACCATGACAGAAAAACAGGAATGTAAAAAAACAAAAAAAAAAAAAAAAAAAACCAACCAAAAAACCAAAGAAACAAGCAAGAACCCCAAAGAACCCAAACAAACAGAACAAACCAAACCAAAAAACCTCTAATTCTTAGAAAAAAAGGAATTAAGGAAATTGTCTTCCTGCTTTTCATTTAGGTCTGTACATGGAAATGAGTGTTCTCTGGTTCTGTATAGCAAAGAGTGAGCAAAAGGCAGCAGTGAAACTTTTCAAGGAGAATTGGAGGTACTTCTGCAAAATAAATTAAAACACTGATGTAGCGTGGAAGTGACAGAGAAAGGGAAGAAATACCCCAGACAGTAGTTACAGCTTTGCAGTGATATACTGTATTTCGGTAAGACTTCACTGGGCTCTTGTAAGACAGATGTCAGGCATTAGATTGGGCTTTCCAGTCCAATTTGCAGCAGTATAAACCCATGACAGGTTTGTGCTCTCACTGAATATTTGAGTATACAGAAGATTAAGCTACACTATACCTGGATGCTTTCTTATCCTGGAGAAAAAACCAAATAACAAATATACAAAAAATTTACCTTGTATGCACTCAGATGCAACATTTTCATCCCGTAAGAATCAACACATTTTATGTAGTCTTTTCTGTCACCTTGGATGCTCTTCCTGCTATATAAACTATTTTTTTTCAATTCCACCGTACTCTGCCATATGCAGCTTTTCTTTTAAATTGTTCCTTTAGTCTTATTGTGAAAGATGCACATCAAAGCTAGAGTTGTAAAACTGAATAAGCAAGAACAATAGAAAAGCTTGTGTTCAATTAAGATGCAGATTCCAGATTGCTGCATTTCTTGAAAACTGATGTTTCTCTCTTATATTAGTACTTCTTATTGAAGGGGAAAAAATACTATCTTAATTACATTTCCAGAACATCTAATTTTAAGAAGGAACAAGCACTTACAGAGGAAGCAAATTCAGATGATTTAAGGTTTTAACTCAATATAAATGTCAGATAGGATTTTCACCTCTCACATGAGACCTCTTAGCAATTTAAGAGGGACATTCTCCTAAGTGTTAAAGGCAGAAATGTTTGCCAAATCTCAGAAATCTGAAATGATGAAACCCTAACATGATCAGCAGAAGTGTCTGGGGGTACAGCTGTGACCAAGTACATCACGTACAGTTATTAGGTCACTAGCTGAGAAGGAGATCCAAGAGTATCTCTTTATCCTTCCAGAAAACAAGACCCTTAAAGCCCTTCAGACCAAAGGAATAATATATTTGATAGGAAAACCGCAGGTGAGCAGAGATTTGGCTCTTGTGTGGTTGTATCAAGATTATGCAAAGGACTAAGAGTCCAGTCATTTATATTAAATATGAAACAAAACTTGAACTTCTTCCTTTTTATTCATGTCAATATATAAGATGAATTTGCAGATAGGAGATGAAAAGCTGATGACAAATTTTGTGAGATTCTTTATACCTCCAGGGATTACTTGTGATTTACCCTATTTGATCACATTGGGTTTTGAATCACAGCTGCCTCATGAAAAGCCTGCATTTGCTGGGACAGCTATTTGTAATCAGGATATTCCTTCTGTAATCAGCTTAATGCCATTTGAGCAAGATACCTTTCCCTCAATAACAGAATTCAGCCCTTGGAACCTTCATGCATCCGTGCACTGATGTGTAGGTTTTGGCATCATCTGCTGCTCCTTTCCCCAAAGGCAGAATGAAGTTGCATTTTTTGAGGGGATTTTATTTTTTTTCTCCTGCAAAGATTATCCCTATAAAGAATAACTAGATTCCAGAAAATTATTAAATGGTGAAGTAGAATGCTAAACAAACACAAACAGGATTGTTATATATATGCATGAATGTTGTGTGCATATACAAACACAGGAAAGTATTAATTTACAATAATATTACTTTGGTACTGCAAGCAAAAGTTTATCGTTAGGCTTCTATATTAAATCTTTTCTGTACATATGAACAAAAGGATATTGACATTGCAGGCTCTTGCCACTTATCAGATCTTTAGCTTTATAGAGAACTGAGTGAAAATACATATCAATTAGTTAGATCTGTCCTGTGTGTTGAGGGCTGCCTGCAGCTCTGGAATCTTCAGCATGGAAAAGGCAGGGACCTATTCCAGCAGGTCCAGAGGTGGATCACAAAATAGATCATAGAGATGGAACACCCCCTCTGTGAGGACAGGCTGAAACAACCACAATTGTTCAGCCTGGAAAAGAGAAAGATTTAGGGTGGCCTTACAACAGTCTTGTAATACGTAAAAGAAACTGACAAGAAAGATGGTAATAAGCTGTTGTGACAGGACAAGGGGTGAGGGTTTACCCTGAAATCCAATCTAAATCTGCCCTCAGAGGGTAGATTTAGATTGGATTTAAGGAAGAAATCTATTATTGTGAGAATGCTGAGGCGCTGGGACAGGTTGTCCAGAGAAGTTGTCCTGTCCCTGGAAGTGTTCAAGACCAGGTTGGATGGGGCTCTGAGCAACCTGATGTAGTGAACAGTGTCCCTCCCCACTGCAGGCAATTGGAACTGGATAATTTTGAAGGTCCCTTTCAATCCAAACCATTCCATGAGTCTCTGATTCTGTGATCCTATGACACAGGACTTAGTGCTTTCTTCATCAGCTAAATTTAACCAAAATATCTCCAACACCCTAAAGAAAATGAGTAAGGTTGTAATTCCTTTTAAAAGTGTTTTATTTAAAAGGAAGCTGGGAAATACACAAAGGACTACTATTCAAGAGCTAAAGTGTGACAAAACTACGTCTACCTGTGTAAAGTTGGAAAAAAACGGGTGGCAAAACCTCTCTGGACTTTGGCCCTACTGCTCTGCACTGGAAGCTGGAATGCTTTATCACATGCAAACTCTACTTAATCTCTTCAGTTTATGGAAAGAATTAGAACTGCTTTGCTCTGAGGATGACATGCAGGTATCCCTGCCTTCATGATACACAGGATTTCTGGCAGGGTGGAACAAATGGGAAACAGGCAAGAGTTTACCTGTTTAATGGCAAGGGTCTGTGGAAACATACATAAGTATGGATATTTTAAAACATTAATAAAATTACACCTCCTTGCCTGGAGGCAAAGGCTTGCCTCTTTTGTTCTCCATCATATTCAGTTTTCTGTACTAAAATGGGCAGTTTGCAACATTACCACATGATAAAACTACTCCAATAAATGTAAAAATATGTTTATCCTAGGATGTTTCTGCTATACAGCAGAATTATCATAACCACAATCAAAGCAAATAAAATCAAATTTTACAAAAATGAGCCAAATTGAACTTGGAAACTTTACAGAACAACAATTACGTAATAAAAACAAAATAAAAATAATATAAAATGTTCTTAATCATGAAAAATTGGCTAGAAATATTAACTAGAAACAGAAATACTTATGTTAATTGTAGTTTAAATAAGGAAAATATCTATATCTTAAATCAATAGATTCTCAGATGGGTCAAAATTCTGAAATTTACAATATCTTTTCCTAGATTAATTTAAATGTACTAAATTGAGCCAAGAGAAATGGGCTTATAGTGAATATTGATGGAATATTCTTGAATATTCTTGAGAAAATAATTAAATATTTACACATTGCTTTCCTTTCTATTTCCACCCTAGGACATGTCTAATAGACAATTAATTAAATATACTTAGAAAATAACAGAGGGTTATTGACATTTTTTCAATAAACAGTGAATATTTGATTATTCTAGCACAGAAAATTCTAGTATTTGCTAGTGCAAATAGTTCAACTATGTTATATAATCTATTATGAATAAACCACAATATTGCCCATTTAAAGCAAATAAATTTTGGCAAAATTAACTGCAGTGTGCAGACTCTGAACTTTTTGATTGTTTATGATAAGTAACTAAATAGTGAACCTCTTGTCTTTACCTTATCCAAGTAGTCTCCATCAGTTATTCAGTTTGAATTTTTCCCCTAGTTTCAGGATAAAAGTGTTTTGTGAGAGAAGTTTTAATAAAAATTCTTTAGCCAGTGTTTCAGGTTTAGTTACATATCAAATTAATCAAAAAATGTAGCTAAGTTTGGGTACCATCCATCCTATTTTTAATTGCAGAATTATGGAATATATTGAGTTGGAAGGGACCTTCAAGGATTATTGAATCCAAGTTCCCGTTCCTTGCAGGACTGCCTACAACCAAACCCTCTGGCTAAGAGCATTGTCCAGACACTCCTTGAACTCCTACAAGCTTCACTGCTGCCTCCAAAATTGATCCTTGGGGAAAACCACTAAGAGACAGGCTGCCAGCTTGATGTAAACCCATCAAAAAATATATATAATAATAGACTTCCAGAACATAAGGGAAAGGGTAAAAAAAAATAAACCAAAAGGGTTGCGTCCTAATATATAGTATGAATTGTGAAATTCAACGATGTTATTTCAGTCATGGTAGCATAAGGTCTTACATCAAGGAGTCCTTCATCCTTACCTCCTGATGCCTTATTTGTCTTTTTCTTGTGTCCAGGAGAATCTTCTACAGAGATCAAATGCCAGATTCTATTTCTCAGTTCTGTAATATTTTTGAAGTGTCTGTATGACCATGAAATGTCACATTTTGCCTGTCTAAAGAATTTTAGAAAAGAAGGAATAAATACCCATTGTAGAACAGCTGGACTTTGAACATATTTATGCATAGATACAACAAATTTCCACAGGTCAAAATGTCATTTCTTTCTGATGGTGCCTAACAGATAGTATTGCTTCTTACCTCCTCCAGTTAAGGAAAACTGACCTTTATCATCAATTATTCTATAAAATAAACATTTTAATTCTTCCATGGAAGGAGCATGTGCTGCCTTTGGACTGTACTGATTAGCACAAAGTATTTTAATAGTGAACACTGAGCACTGTAAAAGCACAGAATCACACAATGGGTCAGGTCTGGTCCAACCATCCCAGAGCACATGGCCCAGGATTGCACCCAAATGGGTCTGGAATATCTCCAGGGAGGGAGACTCCACACCCTCCCTGTGTGATCTGTTCCAGTGTTTGGTCACTGCACAGTGAAGAATTTCTTCCTCATGTTCAGGTGGAACTTCCTGTGCATCAATTCCTGCCCATTGCCCCTTGTCCCATTGCTGGGCACCACTGAGCAGAGCCTGGTCCCTGCTCTGAGCCCTCCCTGCAGGCACTGACAGGCACTGATGAGGTCCCCTGTGAGCCATCTCTTCAAAATCCAGCAGAAATGGCTTACAACAGCCCAGATGAGCTAGCCCCAGAAGCCAAGAGTGTCACAACCATATGTCTTTCTCCCTGACAGAATCTATGTAACAGCATCCTAAAAAGTAAACAGAAAATCTGGGTTTCAACTTCTCTCTTCCAGCACAGCACAGAGAGGAGGAAGGAAAGGAGAAAAGAGTCCAGCCAGAATTTCACAATTATCCTTGTCAACTACAACATAGAGTGTGAACTTTTAATAAAGAATCATATTTAAGCATATGAGCCTAAATGCATATGTGGAGAATGTGTGCTCATCACAACATATATTGACTTTGCAATGATGCAAATAGATTGGTGGATGAATTTATACAATTTTTTTTCATAAAAGCATGCATATTAACTTGTACTGGGCATGTATGGACAATCATTATTACTCATATTCTATTTACTTTGTTTGGAATGTTGTGTCAGAGAACACATGTATCATTCAGACCTAGAAATCAAACCTGGATGTTGAAATACTTTGATAGGACAAGAGAATGACCAAGATCTTTGAATGGACTGAAGCCTAAGTACTTAAAAGGCTTACAAAACAGTGTTAATTGTTGTCTGTGAAAACTTTGGCCATAAGGTGTGGTGAAGGTGTACAGGATTAAAAGCTTATGCACTAACATGCCCTTCCCTCTGTATGAAAATTGCTATACTCATGGTGGATTAAAATGTTTTAAATTAGCATGAATAATTATTTGAATAAGAAATTATTTTAAATATACTTAATATTGTCAACAACTAATTATAAGCGAATGCTAATTACATTCCTTCAGCCTAAATATAATATTTGGATTAGTAAAATAGAAGAAGGCATTATTTGCCTTGAAGATCTAGGAATGGCAGCAATGTCATTTAGGAAAAATTAATTTCAAAAAATCTTCCAAATTTCAGCCTCTGTGAGAGTAGCATAACCTTTTCCTCATCCTTTCAGCTTCCCTCAGAATAAAACTTGACTTGCTGCTATGTTGAAATGCCCTGATGATGTGCACAGTAATCTGCTGCTCAGAAAAACAGTTGAAGACTGTATGCCTTGAGTCTGGACTTCAGGCTGTAAAAAGCCTCAGATTCTGCTGTCAGCTGTAGTTAAGATCCTGGGTTGTGTAGTTCTTTTTCCTTTGTCTTCACCTTCTTTTCTTTTGCAAGTGGGAAATTAACTTATAAACAAATATAGAAAAATTTGAATAGGAAATAGAGAAAGCAAAGCCATCTGCAAAATCAGGTTGGAGTGACAAAAATTTTACACCTAAAAAAATAAAGTCTAGTTTTAAGAAGATAAGATTTTTTTATTTTGTCAAAAAAGAATTTTTGACAAAATAAAAAACCACTTAGTTCTTTTTTTCCATTACAGAGCTGTTGTTTCCATCATTGAACTAAAACAAAAAACAAAAAACCAAACAAAAATCAAAACCAAACAAAACAAATAAACAAAAAAATCAAACAAAAAAAAAAAAAAAAAAAAAAAACCCTGCTTCATTGCTTTTCCAGTTTTAATGCTAGGAATACGTGTATAAATAGCAGCTGAAAGAATTAGATTATACCATTTTATGGTCTGAGTATACTCCAGAACACCTCAACTAAACAATTAGTATTTTTTCATTTAAGCAATATTTTTTTGGCACAAGGTCACACTGATGCTATGGCTTTCTGGAGAACTTTATGGACATACCAAAGACTACCAAGAAGTAGGACAAAAGACAACAGGCTGAAATAGATGCAAGAAAGTTCCACCTGAATATGAGGAAGAGTTTTACTGTGCAGGTGCAGGTGCACTGAAATGGGCTGACCAAGGAAGCTGTGAAGTCTCATTCCAAAGAGATATTTCAGAAAAAAATTTGGGTACAATCCTGGGACACATGCTGTAATCTGACACTGTTAAAGAGGAGTCACATATTTATGAGAAAATATATTAAAACCTCAGAATACAACAAGCTCCATCTTCTGGAGCAGTTGTACAGGAAAACCCAGAAATTTGTCATTTCTCAACCTGTTTGAGTCAAGGTAAATTTTTTAAGCAGAAGTTTATTAGCAAGAGCAAGAGCAAGGCACGAGACTGCAACAGTTTTTAATATTGCAATGGCTCAATGAAGAACAGAAATATACCATGAAGAAATTCCATAGAAATTCTCCTTGAAGTATAAAATTTAAAGGAAAACATCCAAAATAGCCCTAAGAAACTGTGCAGGAATGTGAAGTTCTTAGTGCTGTCATGTTAGGAGTATAGAAATTTGGTAAAAGATGAAGCCCTTGATTTCCAGCTGTTTCTCAGAGATCAAAGAGGCTGGGTGTAGCTGTGCTCAATTTCTGTACTATTAATTTGGCACTATAAGTTTGGCTGCATTCAATAGGATTCCAGAAGTACAAATAGTGTGGGTTACACTATAAGTCTGGTCTCGTTTATGATCACAGTCTCACCAATAATAGGATTTACCAGTTGAACACTGTAAGTCTGGCTGAATTTAACAGGAACTTTCACTGATTCACAAATAACGTAGCTTATTAAAGCAATAGATTATGGATTCCTTTTAGATTACCAGCAATCAATTCACTAGACCTGCAAAATATCAGTGTGCAGCACTTCGTACAAATGTTCCTGGGTACACTCCAACACAGTTGGAGGCACAAATCTGACCTGCTTTTGGAAGGAGAGGTGAACAGGCTTGCTGATTTGTCTGCAAGATGGTTGTATCCTGATCCTCTGACATGGAGGACTTCAAATGCTAATTTATATTTTGGGAGAAGTAGGGGTTGGACTGTAGTTAAAATATCCTGTTGCTGTCATATAAGGTGCAGACAGGGGGCCACAAATTTTATATGTAAAAGAGGCATTATCAAGAGTTACAAAGAGAGAGGTTGCAAAGTCTGTGGGTGTTGTGTGAGGGCAGAACAAATCTGTGACATGTCAGTATCAGGGCCTCTTCCACATGGCCAGTTGCAACAGCAAGGGTTATCTGGCCTCTTACTGGTAATTTATCACCATCAACAACAGGCCATCCTGCCCACTGTAATGCTGCCATTTTATATTTCACGGCATATGTCATGGAAATCCCTTCACCACCTCCCTCATGGCACATTTCACACAATACCTCAGAGGAGCCAAGCCAAGTATGGGAACACTGAACCCCTGAAAGAGATCCTCGTGTAGATGAGAAATTATTATAAACATAATAAAATAATTTTATATAAAAATTGTCAAGGGATTTTAAAGAAATGTGTGACTTAATGTCCTTACCATAGCAGCAAAATGACACACTTTTAGGAAATAGATATTATTTTATAACTTTCATCCCAAGTCAGATATTTACAATGCAAAAGTGGCTGGTATAATGCAATGTTATAGGGTTATCGTGGAACTCTCCATGAACATTCTTGAAAGCAAAAAAAATGAGCTTCAATAATGGATCAGAAAAATGAAAGACAAGAACCATGTTTTGCTGTGGAAGGAAAAAAAAAGAGGAAGAACCTCCAGTCCTCCAGTCAGTTATTAGGATCAAAGGTTTCATTTCAGAAATGGGTCCATGGAAAAATAATAATTAGCAATAGAATTATTTTAAATGGTTCCATATCGTGTAAGAAAACACAAGAAATGTGTAATCTGAAAATGCAACAAAATGTATTCACTTGTGCTGAGAAAAGCAATTTGACATGACTATCATACAGAACGATGCTGTATTGCTTCCTGTTAAAGGTGTTTATGATTTCATATTCTACAAAATGTGAGTTTAACCCTTAAAATGCCAGTAAACCCACATTTTGGCCTACTTTTGAAACTCTAAAATATGACAATCCACCAAAAGACTTCAAAAAATTCTCTGCTAATACTTTTGAGGGGACAACTTCAAATGACAAAAATGTGATTAATTCCAACATCAACCGTTATGTCTACAGATTTACACCTTCAATCATTTTGAAATCTGTATTAAAAGATCATGTATTTATTAGTTGTCTTTAAAAATTAAATATAAAAATTAATCAGAAATGGCCTGTATTACAAGTTTTTGCATCATGACTTCATATATAATTATATAAAATTAAAAAATATGGCATAAATTATTGGATGGCGAAATCTTTTTTTTTCTAGTCAGTGATGTGGGATTTTTGGTTTTTTTAATAATCTGTATTTCACAAATTCTAGTCACATCTAGAATTTCAGAATAATTCATTTAAAAATCTTCAATGTGTAAATTATCTGCTGCAATTCTTATCTCATAACAAGATGCAGCTACAACCGTTCTATTTTATTGTCACTGTTCTTAAGAGGTGAATATCTTTTTTCAGGTCACATTTCTACTTAAAATTCATTCCTTAAATCAGAATATTTAGCTTTGTTAAAGTCAACCCCACAAGAATCAGTTCCTGTTTAGAATAAGGCATTTTAAAATATTCTACAGAATAGAGTTTATTGCTGGAGAAGGCATTCTTAAGCAAAAGGGAATGGAGTGGCTCACAGTGACCTCTACATCGTTAGGATTTTGGATAGAGAACATGACTAGTGTTATTTAAATTTAAGGCAGTGTAGAAACTCCCTGCAATACCCTGAGTTGACAAGACAAAGAAGTTTGACTGCAAGAATATTTTTTCTAGGTTTTTTTGTCACGCTAGGTGCTGTACTGGAAGTGGACAGGTTGAGAGTTTGCAGCACAGCAGAATAGTGATTGCGAATGCACAGAGATGTGCCCAGGAATGTGGGCACACAGAAAAATCTGCACCAACTCTGCGGTGAAGAGAAAAATCAGTGACTGCCTACAGGAAGCAAGGAGTGTAATCCCCCAATGCAAAAGTTCGAGGATTGCTGCTGTGAAGAACTAGACCCAGAGCAAACATTCTTCACAAATCACTGCTAATTATTGTATTATTTTCTCCAGAGTGACATTTAAGCAACATGACAAGGATGACAAATATAATTACAATGTGGTCTTAGAAAAGTAAGATTTTCCTTGGAGCAAAAAGTTCAAGGCAAGATTTGCATGAGAAGTGGGTGTTAGCTGTCAGAAACAAGGAATGGGGATGGCAAGACATAAACAAGCCCAGAAGGGAATCTCCTGCAATCTCACTTCCTCTTTGCTAACAGAAAACCATACTATTACTCTGAAAAGCTTTTATTGCATTAGATTAATGTGTTATTAATCAGAGTGTAGTTAAATGTATTAATAATTTCCTTTTTGATGAAAAAATTGCTACTCTCCGGTTCTTTCTCAATTTAATTTCCTAAGGTCCTCTTCTCTGGAAAATACTTGAAAATACATTTCTGAATACATCTCTGTGGTCTGAACTCAGCAATATTTTTATCCAGATGTTTAGCTTGCACTGTGCCTTCAGTTCTTGATGTAAATGGTGGCCCCCTGATCAATACTCAATGTAGATGAAGATTAAACAATAAATGCAGACAAATGTTTGTTTCTTCAACACACCATACAACACTTTTGATACCTGAAAATGGGGAGCTGTTAATACACCATGCTGTGACAGGGTTTATTACAAAGAACACTACTTCAAAGTGACTCCTAAAGATTGTCATATGATGCACACCATCTGTTAGCTCTTGTTTGGCTGGGTGTTTTGTCTGATTTAATTACAGCAGAATGAGGCTGAGCTCTGTGAGACTGAACAGGTAGAATTTGTATACAAATGAGAACTTCTCCTGAAGGTTCAAAGAAGCACAAAGAACAGACTAAGCTTTACTATTGTTTTTTACAATGTGGGATACAGTAAAGTGAAAACAAAAATCAGTACCACATATGGACAAATATCTCCAGACAGTTGGTTTCTTTTTTTCCTTCTTTTTCCTATTGTTGCTGCTGCTGAGAAATGATGAAAGGAAGTAGAAACCCAACAGAATAAGAAACATCCATCCTGAAATAGCCTCATGACACCTGAATTTCTCTCAGTAGCCTGAGTACTTATTATTCTCTGTATCCAGCTCACATCAGGAATTCACCATGTGAAGGTCCTTCCTGTTTCTTTAGGGATATTCCAGGCATGGTGTGCCTTATTCATCTGCAAGATCAGGGAAACATCTTTGCACATGCTTTTACAGTTGTGCAGACACCTCACCGCACCTGTGTATCAGTCTGGTATAAAAAATATTCTTCATAAAGTGCAAGGAAAATATGAGTGATGCAGAGAATTCCAGAGTCTGGGAAAGGAGAAGCTGAGCACATACAAAAGAATTTTGAATGGCTGAATAGTTTGCTGAAACACATGCTATGCGTTGGTCAAATACAGAGCCTTCTTTCCTAACAATTTTTAATTTAATGCCTTTGAACCCTCTACCATAGCATCCTCCTTCATCCCGTCCATAGCAGACTTTTTACCAATGACTTTAATTTGTCCCCACTGATGCCACACTGAAATTTTTCTTCCCCTCTTATTGTGGCAACCTGACTCAGTCCCAGGCTTCAGTTTTACCTTGCCAAACCTGACCCCATCTCAGTGCTCAATCCCCTGGTCTCAGCCAGGTGACCAGACCAGTCCATGAAGTGTCAGAAGTGACAAGGTGTCAGTAGGAGGTGGGTATGGTGGTACCCTTTTTGGGAGAAGGTGACATATGGTGGTGATACAGGCTAGAGCAAGGACATGGACAAGAGTCTGTGCCTCACCTATGCCAGTCTGTGAAGAACTGCAGCCCATGGGTGACTCACACCAGGACAGGGATGCCCCTGTGTTGCAGTGACCTGTGGTTTCACCATTTCTTGAATAGTTTTTTATTCTTTTTCTTACCTTCTGAATCATGGATCAGAAATTTTTGTCCACTGGCAAGCAGTAAAGTCAAATAAAATCGCCATACTTGAGAATATTTTGCTGGCAATGCTGTTCAAGCAGTAGGGAAACCCCTGAAGAAAATGCAACCTCTGCCTGAAAGGGAACAGACCTGAGGCACCACGGCCTGGGACCAATCTGGACCAGTGCACAGACAGAAGAACAAGGTGTCAGGAAATCTGCAAGTGCAGAGTGGCAGAAAGGAGCCATTACACCCAGGATGGCCGAACATCATCTCGTGATTAAAAAAAAAAAACCAAAAAACCAAAAAAAACCCAACATACACAATTATGCAGATCTCCTCTCCCTCCTCTGCAGCCCAATGCCTTCCTGAAATAATTTTAATGGGGAGAGTGTGCCCAACAGTGAACACATTGAAAATAGAGGTTATGGAGGGAACAGGATAAATGGTACATAAGTGCTTCTTTGTTTTATATTCTTTTTCTTACTGTCTGAATCAAGGGTCAGAAATTTTTGTCCACTGGCAAATAGCAAAGCTAAATAAAATTACCTCAATTGAGAAAATTTTGCTGGCAATACTGTACAAGCCTTTTGGTTTATTTTGCTTTACTTGTTCACAATGCACAAGCATGCCATCCACACCTCACCACATATTCCTAGTCCTTTTGCCTTGCCAGCTCTGTCGAGTGAATCTATTTTCCCAGAGAACTTCAGCCTTCGAAGCTGCTGTAAGTCCATGTTCCTGTTCCCTATTTTACCCTGTCTCCCTGCACTCAGGCTCCATTATACCATCCGTATTTGGCAGACAAAAATTTTATTCACTCCGTTGGTTCTTGCTTTAATGAGAAGTATGAAAAAAACAGAACAAGGAACAGAGCAGATCAATGGCCAGCTTTGAACCTCAGACTAACATTGCTTTGACAAAAAAAGATCCGTAATTGCAAGGAGAATGTTCTTAGAGAATGGCCAATGCAATGAAAATCTTTGAAGGATTAAGCAAGAGAGCTCTAGAGAATTGCTACTGAACATCTGCAAGGTACTTAAAATCAAAATGTCAAAGCTTTACTTACAAGAACATGAGGTTGTTTGAAATTATTTCAAGATTTGGGGTGGTGGGTTGGAGGGTCAGGACAGAGTTTTTAAAAATAGTAGTTTATACTAAAACATATGACAAAAAATCAATCCCATATGGTCAAAGTTTGGGAAAGTCAGAAGCAACTGCAAAATCAGCATGTAACAGTAAAATAATGCTCAAGCATTACAATCTCTGTTACAAGTTCTATACTAGTCCAACCTCAAATACCTGTTGCAATAAAATAAAATAGCAAAGTTATTTGTTCCCTTTTTTTTATTATTTTTTTTTCTTTTCACCATAGGAGAAAGATATCAAATTTCTTTGCAGGAAGAAAAGTAAGCTCTGTGCCAATTGTTGATTTATATAAATATCCTGTGTTATTTATTAGAGCAGTGTTGTGCCAGTATTGGCAGGTTTCTTACTGCCTTTAATCTTGCAGAAAACCTTGCCAAGAGAACCTGACAGTTTCTTCAACTATGTAATATTATATGCCTTGGCTATTCCAAACTTTAATGATTTTTTAAGGTAATTACATTACATTTGAACAATTCTAATAATATATGCATATGTTCTGATACTGTCACTGTAAGGCTATCAACTATAAGTCTTTAATACTTATTGTCGTATTTGTCTTTTTCATTATTGCCACAGCATGAGATCCAAAGGTTAGGAATTCAACTCTGCTGAATATCCTTTACATATCTTTTCCTGCATCTACAATAAAATTCATAAAAAACAATATGCAACTAAACTTGTTACTCAGCTCTGAGTTCTAACATTTACTGGGATTACTAGGCTGTATTTCTGGTAGGTGTAGCAGCATTTCAAACATTATCATAGTTTAGTGAATAAAATTTTTATAAGGAAAAGCAGCAACCTATAAAGGGGTGTATTTTATTTACAGAATCACAGAATATCCTGTGCTGGAAGGGACCCACAGGAGGATCAGTGATTCAGCTCTGAAGAGAATGGCCCAGTACAGGGATCAAACCTGCAACCACAGCTTAGTTAGCACCATGCTCTGACCAGCTAAGCTCATCTCCATTACCACCTTGATTTTTGTGTATTATCATCCATTTCTGTATGACCTCTATTTTTTTTTAATTGCTATTAATTTTTTTTGTCAAAATAGCCCACGCGTACATACAACATAATGACCAGAATTTTCCTCCCCGGTCTTCTGAACTGTCTGCTTTCTCTGTCTTTCTTCATTAGAGAATTTCTATTAGTACTCAGGAGGAATTTTCAACTTGAATGCTCTCACTTGAAACATATTTTACATGTTTCAGGAACTAGAGTGTTTCCTTCTGTGATGGTGGGAAAAGCAGCTGGCTTTCCATGTACAAGATTATCAAATATACTTTACAGGAGTCTATCAGATGTTATGATGCTTTTTTCCTAGCTCTAAACTCAGAAAAGATTATGTTCTTTTTTAAGTAACGTTGTCATCAAGTTAAAAAAAAAAGAATTTCTCTGCCAGAGTGCTGTTAGGAAGCTGTTGAGATCTGAGCCACCAGTGAAAAGACCTCAGTGGCTGGAACAGTACTTGAATACCAGAATTCAGACAGGCAGAAAGATGCTGCAGCAACACCAGCCTACCATTCACTTAGTACTAGGGTAGCAAATCCTCTTAAATGGATTGAAAAGGAGGAAATCAACACCAGCTCTCAGGATATCAAACATTTTTCTGTGAACATTTGTAAAGAATTGAAAGGGTAGTGCCCAATTTTCATGTCAATTCCACTTTGGTGAATACTCAGCATATTTGCCAAACTAGAGTTTTACCCACTACAGCTGATCAAGATTCCCCCAGTAGTAATGAAAACTATTTAATTGTTGCATACACCCACTTGGAAAATTGCCTATGGATTGAGAGGAACACAAATTCTAAAATCCTCACAAAATTTGTCACAGGAAGACCTTTAGCCACCAAAGGACCTGGGGAGGAAACAAAATTTGCTGAAACCACAATTTTTTTTCAAGAAGTGTATAATATGTCCCTTCATCGTTGGAAGACAAATGTGCATTTGAAATGTGATGAATCTAAGTACAATGAAAGTCATTTTTTAACCACTGCTCTAGCAAAAGAGTATGTGCATAGACAATGTATATTACGCATCTGCTGCAGCTGACAGAGAAACAAAAAGATAGTTCATGAATATGTACTACTGGGAAATTTGATTTTTATTCTATTTTGAAATCACAGGCTTGCTGATTCCTTGCCTTCAAGAGATTATTTTATGATGTGAATTTCCAGCAGCTTCTTAAATCTAGCTTAACCTTACCATTTTTAAGAAGCTTAGCAGAACTGAAGTGCATTTTATGACCCATCTTCACTTATTTTGAAAAACAGCAAATTCACCTTAAAATAATGCACTGACATGCTTAACCTGAAACATAGTTCCTAGCTTGGTATCAAAGAGATAAACAGGCTTGCTTTGCATGAAGTTTTTAAGAGAATAGTGTCAACCAGTTACAAAGCCTTGCTTTTCCTGAGCTTTGAAGACACCCTGAAGTCACAAACTGAAAAAATATAAAAAAGGACTTGTAAGTGTGGAGGCAGATTAAATTTTATTTCATACTCACAGAAGGGCAATTCTGTCTTTTCTAGCAAGCTCATATTGGTAAGACACCTGAATTTTTGTGATATCTAGAACACAGGGATATAGGCTGTATTTCTTGTGCAACATAAAGCAGCCAGAAGCTATCAGCTCACCCACAGAAAACAAAAGTTGTTCTCACTCATGTAGATAGTCCCTGTTCAGGTAGGGCATGCCAAAGGGAAGGTGACTAAAGTAAATCCAGAAAAAAACCTCTATTTCACAGGGTTCAGGATGTTTCACATCATCTTAGTAAGGATATGTTTAGTAAATAAAATTAGTCAAAATAATTCTGATGCAATATCTTTTTGCTTCAAAATAATTCTGATGCAATATCTTTTTGCTTTAAAATGTCATTTTGGTGGAATCAAAATGCATGATAATTTTTTTTAAAACGTATCTATGAGACCAGAATTTTTTATTTAGATTTTACTGTTTTAGCAATACTAAGATTACTATTTTAACAAAAATATTGAAGCAGTAAAATGAAGTAAAAAATGCCATATTTTTGAGGATTTATGAAAAATTAAGAATGACATGGTATCCCATGAGAAAATAGTTTGCAATGAGCTTTTAATTTATGTTTGGAAAAAAAAGTCTTCTAAGTTTCTTCTCTGCTTTAGCAGGGATTCTTGTGTGTGAATATTGACCTAAACCCATATATATATATATATATGGTTTTATGTCATATATATAATATGTATATATTTTATCTTCAGGATGCATTTCATAGTTTGTTTTGAGAAAGATTAAGTGTATTTAACTGGAAAAAAAATTATGTCTCTATGCTGTTAATAAAAATCAAACAGCCAACCAACTTTAAAACCAAAGCATCACCTTGTTGGTGCACTAAAGCATATCACATACATGCTGTAAACTCTTTTAGGAATAAAAGAGAAGAGCCATTTAAAACACAGGTATGCACATGGTATAATTATTCACATGAATACCTTACCTCCTGCAAACTATACCTTTAAAAGCACAAGGTTTTCCCAGGCAAAGTGGAGTCCTCAGTAACAGGAATCCCCAAGAGCACAAAATGAAAGAGAGATAAGTTTGTTAGGATTTATTTTCTAAAGATCAGGGGATTGCATGGTGTCACATGGTTTTTCTAATGTGGAGTGCAGTGGTTGCTTTAAACTTCATGTAGTCCAGCCTCACTGCCATGGCCAGGGTCATTTTTCATTAGATCAGGTTGTTCAAAGCCTCACCCAATCTTCCCTTGAATATTTCAAATGACAAGGCATCCACAGCTTCTCTAGATATTTCCAGTGTCTTGCCATCCTCATCACAAAAAAGATTTTATGTCTAGTTGAAATCTACCTTCAGTTTAAAATCATTGCCCCTTGACATGTCACTACATGCCTTGGCAAAATGTTTCTCTCCATCTTTCTTATAAAAACTCTTTCTGCGTTGAAAAAAACACAATAAGGTGTCTCTTTAGCCTTCTCTCCTCCAGGCTAAGCAATCCCACCTCTCTCAGCTTGGCCTCAGCTAGAGAGGTGAGGTGTAGAAGAGGTGTACCAGACACCTGACAATATTTTCTATCCCTCTTTGCCCCCTTTCTGACATGTCTGTGTCTTCCTGTGTACCCCAGAGCTGGATGCAGCCCTGCAGGGGGGGTCTCAGCAGAGGGGGCAGAGGGGCAGAATCCCCTCCCTGCCCTGCTGCCCACGGGGCTCTGGATGAGCCCAGCACACGAGGGGCTCTGGGCTGCAAACACACAATGCTGGTTCATATCCAATTTTCCATCAACCAATAGCATCCACCCTTCTGCCCAGGGCTGCTCCCAGTTCATTTATCCCCCAGTCTGCACTGGTATTGGGAATTGCCCCAACACAGCATCAAGATCTTGCACTTGACCTTGTTGAATTCCATGAGATTTGTATGGACCCACTCCTCAGGCCTGTCAGGGTCACTCTGGAGGGGATGATGTCCCCTCTAGCAAACTAACTGCATCACTCAGTTTAGTGTCATCTGCAAACTTGCTAAGGGTACACCCAATTCCACTGATGGTGGGGATTAAGACATTAAATAGTGCTGAGATCATTGAGGGACAACATCCTTGACTGGCTTCTACTTGGACACTGAGTCAACAACTGTAGCTTGTGGTCATCCAACCAATTCCTTATATAACTAACAGCTCACCCACCAACCCCAAATTTCTTCTAAATGGTAAGAATGGTGTGGGGTATTCTATCAAAGGCCAGGTAGATGATACCCATAGTTTTCTCTTGTCCACTAGCACAGTTTGTCCCCTATAGAAGGTTTCTAGATTAGTCAGGCACGATTTGCCCATGCTGGATGTCTCTGGTAACTTCCTTGTATTTCTTACTCTCAACACACCTTGCAGAAGGATCTGCTCCATAATCTTCCCAGGAACAGAGATTAGGCTGACCCTTTGGTTGTTCCCAGGGTCTTCCTTTCCACTCTTTTTAAAAACAACTCTATAGTTTCACTTTCTGCTGTCACCGAGGGCTTCACTTGACTTGCCATGACTTTTCAAATGTCAGGGAGAGTGGCAAATTGGCAACTACATCAAAAAATTCCTTCAGAGTTTTGGGATGAATTCTATTTTGTCCTGTGGACTTTTTTATGTTCCTCATGTGGCCTTGAACCTGATCCTCTCTTATGATGGGAGGGACTTTGTTCACCAGTCCTTGAGGTTCAGGGCTTGAGAGGGGTGGGAAGAGAAATTTCCTTTGGAAAATGAGGCAAAAATTTGAGTACCTCAGGCCTTCTCCATGCTGCTGGACACTACTTCTATAAGACTGAGTCCATTTTCTTTCATCTTTCTTTTCCGGACAACATCCTTTTAAAGGTCCTATTCATGCTTTGCATCTCTTGCCAAATTCAGCTCCAGCTGTGTCTTAGCTTTCCAAATTTGATCCCTACAAATCGAGATGGCATCCCTATATTCTTCTCAGGAGACATGTTCCTGGTTCCAGTCCCTGTGCATTTCATTCTTACACTGTAATTAGTTCAGAAGGTCCTTATTGAGCCATGATGGTCTCACACCATCCTTGTCTGGATTTTTTACATGTAGGAATGAAGACCTCTTTCATTCTTAATGTGCCTAAAAAGCTGACATTTCTGTTCATTTCCTTTGTTTCTGAGAGCAGTTTCCTGGGAAGTCCCATCCACCAATTAGTTAAATAACTGAAAGGTTTTTTCCTAAAATCAGTGTTCTGACTCTCCTCATCACTGTGAATTCCATCAAGGTGTGATCACTGTGGTCCATGCTTAATTCTCTAATTAGTTCAGCCGTGTTGGCAAGCAACTGGTCTGGTAAAACTGGTCCTCTTTTTGGGCTATCACCTGAAAAAAGAAACAATCCTCTATGCAAGGAGAATATCCTTGGAGCAAGAGTCCCTGTTGTTGACAAACATTCCAGCTGAGTGATTCGTCCCATCATGTTTCAGCAATAGCAATTAGATCACAGATTTGCAAGTTGCACTGCAGCTTTCAGCTCCTCCTGCTTGTTCCCTATGCTGTGTGTATTTTTATAGAGGCACCTCCAATGGGCTGTTGATCATACTATTAAACATATACTGAGAACATCTGGTCATGAAGAAGATGATGAGGGCAAGACAGAGGTGGAAGAAATTTTTCAGAGCCCCATAAAGAATAGTAAACATTAAAAATTTGGTAACATAATGTTTTGATGCTATATTGTATAAATTCTTGAATGTCTTCACCAAATGAATACTTTTCATTAGAAAGCTGTGAGATCTTGGTAATTCTTCTAGCATTTTTGCCTTCATTCTACTTTAATGCAAGGAGAAAATAAAAAAGGAGACAATAACCAACATGCTTCAGATGAATCCTTGGGTACTTTTTAGCAGGCATTCCTGCAGTGCCCTCTTGTGATAACTGAGCTGTGGGCTCTTGAAATATTTTTGACAGTAATATAAACTAATAGAAATTGCCAGACTTGTTCAGAGCTGCCAAAAATTTGTCAGGTGTTCAGACTCCCAAAATGACAAGTACCAGCTGCTTCAGAAGAACACGAAAAGAACTCATATGGCTTCCATATCAGAAGGTTCCTCCGAAATTTTGTCAAGGTTAATTCCTGTTAAGAAAATGTAGAAACATTTACTTGAAGTTAAGTCACCATCTTTAGCTGCAAATTCTGTTTCTGGACACGAAGATTTTGATTTTTTTAAATCTGATGTTCTTTAGCTTCATGAACATACTCTGTTCCTGAGTCTACCTGCTCATTTCTAAATAGTTAATTTATTTTTTCTTTAATTTCATTGATTTTTCCATTGTTTTTCTTATCATAGAAGAAATGAGATTTATAGAGAGGAAAGAAGATATAGACTGTTAAAATTCCTGGGCAGTTAATCACTTTATTAAAGTGATTTCCAAGCCATTTTAGATCTTTACTAGCTTTTATTCTCGTGTGGTGTGCTGAGATTTCCTAAATAAGGTGAATAAGATGATCTGACAGTACTACATGTGAAGACACTGTAGGCAATGCCTTCACTAAAAGGTACTACTAACTATTGGAAATTTGGGGTTTTATGCATAATAATATTACTGACTGTTCTGGTTGTTGTCTGATCACAGGTGACATAGGTATTTCTGTCCAGATAAGGAAATAGCCTTGGTAGCACTGTGTTCAGTTCTAACTTCAAAATTGATAATTTTAGTTCAAAGTCATTGGAAAACATGCTGGAGCAAAATGAAATTCTGAACAGAATGTTTGTTACCTCTTCCACGCATCTTGGTGAATCCCTCTAGGAAACAGACTAGAACATTTTCACTAATCTTTTTATTTATTTATTCATATTCAATATGTATATATATTTTTTTTCCTCTTTGGTTAAAATATCTTTCATCAACCCCAGTATTTAAATTCTGGACTGTAGATGACTTGGCATTGCCTTCCATGCATCTTGGTGAATCCCTCTAGGAAACAGACTAGAACATTTTCACTAATCTTTTTATTTATTTACTCATATTCATGAGTAAATAAATTTTCATATGTATCTATTTTCATTCAAAAATAGATACATACTCATATGTATCTGTTGTTTTTTTTTTTCCTCTTTGGTTAAAATATCTTTCATCAACCTCAGTATTTAAATTCTGGACTGTAGATGACTTGGCATTGTAACAGGCACCCCAAGTTCATTACATTTCTTATATTCTTTATTCTTATCTTTTTTATTTATCCAAGACAGGTAACTTTCATAGAGATTCTCCATGAAGTTAAAACAAAATGTTCTTCTGAATGTGTACTGTTCCCTTCAACTCCACCTATTGATCCCTCCATTCCTTTTTAGACTCTAAATTAACTAAACATAATTAGACTGGAAGAGTTTATTTTGGTTTATGGTTTTGAGGTAGAAAATCAGTTAGTTACCACTCCATTGTACCTATCTTGTGAAACATTCAGTGAATCAATTGCGATCTAAGCTGTGTACACATTTTTCCAAGTCTTTATTTTCAGAATATTGTTTTTAATTTAACAGATTTCTGTATTTATTCTTTGTGTCTTATCTTTTTGAAAATTATATTTATTTTCAATTTCTCCTTTTTCCTTTTAAACTAATATTATCAATACATAACAAAAAACCCCACAGAAATGTGTCCGATATTGGATAATTGGGGTCAATTGTAAGAAAGAAAGATACATTTCAAAAAAGTTGCTGCTATTAACTATGAAAAACAGATAGAAATATGAAATCTGACAGATTCCTTCAAAGTCACATCAAAATTTTTACAACAGTGTTACATAAAATAGGAATGCCTTTCTTTTTAAAATATTTTATTCAGTCATTATTTTTTTTATTTTCTGTTAACAATTGCGGTTTGAAATTTCCGTCAGCCAGCCCACTGATGCTGGTATAAAAGATGACATTTCAGGCTAAATGCACCTTCTCATTGAAAGAAAAATTGGTAGGAAATTCAGAAAAGTAGGAGAAACCCATTCAAATTCATCTAATAAGCGACCATTGAAATTACAATGAAAAATTAAACACTTTCTTCTCTTACATCAGACTGCTACCTATTTTTCTTCTACTAGTCATAATAACACCTCACTCATACATACTTTTATCTGACTGTCATACAAAGGCTACTTGTTCATTTCACATAAATGGACATTGTAGACATTGAAGTATAACAACTTGAGCTATTAACGAGATAAATGCATGATACAAAGATTTAATACATTAGTCTGCATAAAAATTAATTAAATAAAAGAAATAACTATGCGTTTAATAACACTCATTGCATATAATTTTGCCTGTTTTGTTAATGAAGCTGACTAGGACTTTGTAGATGACAGAAACTAAGAAAATACATCTGAAGGCTTGACCAGGCCATGGTAACTTTCTCTGCAGGGACCTCCAAAACCAGGGTTGAAATGCAATAGCATTTGTCACTTGCTGCCATCAGCAACCTTTCACGCTGGGCTTGGGGCATCATGGTGACCCCTGGTGAGAGCAAGATGAGGCAATCTATGTGACCAAGTATTCCTCAGTTCATTTGCTGCTTATGTTTCCTTTCAATCACAAACGCAAACCTCATTGCCCGTACCATAATCTCTGATGTGAAATATGAATTTACGACATGATCTAATTTCTAAAAAAAGTAGAAACTTAGCTCTGATTGTGGGTGTTACACCATGTAGCACCAATGAACAGTGGTAGTTCCTCATCAATACTGTCATTTTGTCAAAATAAATTTTTAATTTTCTTTATGGCTATGTTTTATTACTGCTGCTCATTACATGTGATTCTTTGCGTGTCTTGTAAAGTAGCTGTGAGAAAAATCAAAAAGGCCCTCAAATGTTCTTCTTCTAGTGAGGCAACTTCTCCCTTACACATGGACATACAATTACTGGTGGGCATTCAGAAGTTTTCAACATCCCAAGAACACAAAAAAAACCTCTTTCCTTTCTCTTTCGGCCAGGCATGGACTACACATCAAATCTGTTACTTACTACATTACGTAATGTGACTGGCAATAAAAGTGGCTGATGTCTTACATTAAAATTGATTAATAAAGATTATGTGATGTTTTAATCTTTCTTTTTTCTTTTCCTTTTAATTCTTTTTTCTTTTCTTTTCCCTTTTTTTTTTTTTCTTTTCATTTCTTTTCTCTTCTTTTCTTTTCTCTTTTTCTTTTTTCTTTTCCTTTTTTTCATTTTTTCTTCTTTTTTTTCTTTTTCTTTTTTTTTTTTCATTTTCCTTTTTCTTTTTCATCTTTTCATTCCTTTCTTCTCTCTCTTCACTTTATTATTCTTCAGGGGTTTTTTTACTTTTTTCTTTTTTTTTCTTATTTTTTTTTAAATCATTCTGCCTCTGATTTCTTCCCCAAAAGGAAATAACAAGGAATATTCTGCAAAAATTTTCCCCTTTAATTCTCAGACTGAAAACCTTCCATTGTCATTTAGCTACAGTAAGGAATAGGAGACTGAGTGCCTTGGGGACTTTCTTTTGCAAGAAAAGAATTTGGAGAAGCAAAGCACTTTAACTCTGAAATGATAAGCAGTGGAAATGGCTGGAAGCAATAATAAGATTGTATTGCTGCAATAAGATCTTAATAGGCAGGGCAGGACATCTTTGCAGCATGTCATTTTAAAATGGTCTTCATTTTAAGGGAAAGAGGTTTAGTGCTTGGCTAAATGCAGATATACATGGAAGGTGTAGAAATGGGACCTGAATCATATATATTACAACTTTCTGTGCCATGTCACAGGAGCAGTAAAATATCTTTACATGTAAATGCTTTGGGGATTACTTATTTTATGTAAAAATCCAACCACCTTTACTGAAATAGATTTACTAAAGAGAAATCAAAATAGCTGGGTAGAGTAGGAATTGGATTAACTTAGCAGGTTTTTCAGTTCAAAGTACCAGTGCAGTTCAGATAAAGACAGCCACAAAATTAGAAAAGGTGCTGTAGCTATGAAAGTAGAATAGGCTCATACATGAAATAGAGTTGCTAGCTGACATAACAAAAAATCAAATACTGTTGTCTACATGATAGGCATGAAACTAAAGTTCAATTAAGCAACTGGCCTAGATTTACAAATGATTTGGCCAGGGGGTGAAAACACTTAGTAGCTGGTATGAGCAGTGTGGTTTGGATTTGAGGTTTTTAAGCAGAATTGCTTTCTAGATAAGGATATTGCATTATGCCATATATGCCAATGGAATAATGAGCATGTAGGCCATTCAGAGAAAAAGAATTCCAGAAAATCAACTTTGTTTATAAATGGTTTCCATAAACTTCAATGGAATTCTTGTAGAACTGAGAAAAGGATAAAATTTAGCATCTGAAATACTGTGTACTTATAGGGATAGTTAGGTCCTTGGCCCTGTGAAGTTTCTAAGCTGGAAATTCTAATTTAGGAAATTATTTTGCAATGATAAGCAAATAACGGTGGAGACAACAGTAGTAACTAAACCCAGATTTAATTTCCTTTTATTTTTTTTTAATTGAAAGTCTCAGGGATTTTTTGACAGGGAGTTGCACCCAATGTTCTGTCATGACACTATCATTATTCCTCACACATAATGCTTCTTCAATGATTGAAAATAAAGATTGATAATCTTTCATACCATTCATCCTCATTGCTTGTCACATTCACTTGACCAAAATTAGGTTATTGATTAGATCTGTGATGCAAGGAGCTGTTTCCAATATATTGATATAGCACCTGAATATTAATGTTTTATTCTGATACTTAAAATCTTTTGCAGCACTCTGGGAACTTTTGACAGGTATCGTAAATAAACTATGTTGCCAATGCAATTCATTAAGGACCAGTCAAACTACTGACAATTTAGATGAGATAGTAATTAATATTTCTCCTTTCCCTATTTTCTCCATTAATCATATAACTATCTGGCTGATAATTCGAGGACAAAGATTTTTTTTTTTTTAAATGCCAATCTATGGGTTGAAAATTTATGGGATGTTAAAAGTCTGAGTCAAAATTAATTTAATAAATCTGCATTAGAAATCATCGTGAAGTAGAAAAGATTTCACCCAAAGAGAGTCAGTCTGCTGGTGAGGGAATCTTTCCACCTTCCCAAAATGCGATGACCTCTTTACAGAACAGTAAAAAAACTGCTTCAAGATGTGGATAATGAAAGACTTTTTTATAGTCTGATTAGGGAAACTGTTTAGTTGGAGCCCAGACAGAAAGACCCATTGTGACTGGCATGTGACACAAAATATTGAATGGGATTTTCTGCAGAGCACCATAATGTATACAATGACCTGTGCACTGAAGACCCATGATAACAGAGGTCACAGGCAGGAGAAATCCTGACTCCTCTTGGAAAGTCAGATGTGGAAGGGAGAGAAGAAAAACTCAGACCCATCAATGACAAAGTGCTCAGGAAAATTTGCTCATCAACTAAAATAATTAACACATTTTAATTTGACACCTAGAATCACAGAATGGTTTGGGTTGGAAAGGACCTTAAAGATCATATAGTAGCAACTCCCTGATGTAGGCAGGGACACGTTCCATGAGACCAGGCTGCTCACAGCCCATCCAGCCTGTTCTTGAATCCTTGCATGGATGGGGTATGGACAACTTCTCTGGGAGACCTGTTCCAATGCCTCACTACCCTCACAGGAAAGAGTTTCCTTCTAATATCTAATTTAAGCCTATCCCTTTCAGCTTGAAGCCATTGCCTCTTGTACTATCACTACATGCCCTTGTTAAAATTCCCTCTCCATCTTTCTTGTGCCATCCTTCAGGAACTGGAAGGCTGTCCCAAGAGCTTTCTCTCCTCTGGGCTAAGGAGTCCCAGCTTTGTCTTACCTGTCTCTATAGGAGTGGTGCTTCAGCCCTCTAATTATCTTCATTACCCTCCTCTGGACTTATTTCAACAAGTCCAGGTCCTTATGGCAGGGTTAAGAGCTGAAACCGCACTGCAGGTGGAATCCCACATTTCTTGGACACTTTTTCATAATAATGGATATCAAAAATTCTGCCTGAAAATCACTGTAGTGACTGTTGAGCTTTTAAACAGCTGCATCATTTATATTTACTAACTTTTTTACAATCTTTATGTGTAATTCATTTAAGACACTGTGAGGAGAGAAGAGGTCATAGTGACAATACAGAAGTAGGGAATTATTGTTTATTTTGCATGATGTCCCTAACACTTTGGAGCATAAAAAGTTTAGAATCAGAAAAGAAAATTGTGCTTTGCCTGCACTATTAAACCATTTCAGAGAACTTTCTGAATATATGTGTTCAAAATATTTATAAGAAAAAACACAGAGTAAGCAGAATGGCCTAGAGAGTTGTTAACATGATGGCTGTTGGAAATCTGATCAAAAATGCGTACTTGTCCAGTTTTATGGTACTTTTCCCAAGCTCCAAGCCACACTGCAGTGGCTGAGAGTTTGTACATCAGTATGGTCTACATTGTTGGAGAGGAAGTTGATCAGTTGCCACAGGACAAGTTTCATCCTTTTGATCCACACTTCAATCCAGGCTAATTCACCTGAACCAGATATTTAGAATAATAGGGTGATGAGTGAAAGAAAATTTCTTCACATTTTATCCAAAGCATATCCCAATCTGTTAGAGGCTTTCTAATGTCATCAATAGACTTCAATGTTTGAACACAGTAAAAAAGAAATATGCTAGAAACAATAATTCATACATTCAAACCCATTTCAGGTCTCCTAGTCCTCACATCATCACATCAAATTTTTAGGAAGTCCTCGGCAAAGAGTTCAGAAATTTCTCAATATTTCAAGACATTCATTCTTAAAGTTTATGGAAAATTGAACACATGTAGAAAACATGGTTTTACCCTATTTGCTTGGCATTGTTTTATCACTGTACAGAATTTTCTGATCTTTCAGTGTGAAAGATGTTCTCTGCAGTATCATCATATTTGATAGAGTAAATTCCACCCTTTATCAAAATAAGGATCATTGGAAGGACATTCTAATAATCATGATATGCAGCCATCACTTTCCTGTTCATTCTCACTCTCCCCTCCCTAATTATGAAGTAGAATAGCAGCCATGTCCTCTACTAAGTCTTTAAATTCTCTGTTCTTTAGTTCTATGACATGGATACAGGTGACATTGGGTACAAAGCCTAATTATCTCTCCACAGATGATTGTTAAATAATATAAGCCATAAGAAAGGGAAAAGATCAGTTCTTTACCTATCATGGCTTTTTTTTTTACAAATACTTAGAATTCCTGTATCTCGTTATGTCATGAGAAATGAAACACCAGCAGCTTGTAGAAACTTCTGGTAAAGAACTTCTTTACATTAATGCAGTTATTTAATACCACTGCCATAGCCTCACTTTTCATGATCTGCCTTCTGTTCCCAAAGATTCTCTGGGTATAATGGACAAAATGTTCTCTTTGAGATCAGAGAAAATGTGAAAAGGTTATCAAAACCTTCACTTGGCCACCTTCAGCAAATTACATTCCTGTCAAAATGATTATGCATAAAAAAAGAGATCCATACAGGCATCCTGGGATCCTAGCAGCAAGTAAGAACTTTGGAGGTGTTCATAGACCTAAATCACTACCCTGAAGACCATAATCAAGTTTTCTTCTCTAGCACAATAAACTTCTATTATAGGATACTAAAAGAGGCTCTCTGTGTAAGCATAAAAGTAAATGATCATGAAGGGTTTTTGTTATCCTAGTTGATGTGGACTACACAGAATGATTTGAAAAGAAATCAGTGCTGGATAAATATAAAGCTTCTTTCAGTTTTTTCAATGGGAATGAATATATAAAGGATGAACATTTACACACCGGGTGCTCTCAAATATATCCTAATTTTCTGTTGAGAAAGTTTTGGTGATGAAATATTTTATTCATGAAATTTCTTCATGTGAACTTGTAGGGCTAGAATAAAAAATTATTTTTAAAAAAGAAAAGCTTAAATATAATGTTATTAAGTCAAAGAAGGTAAGAATGATGAAATAATGTATCAGCCTAACATTCTACTTAAAGAATCTTTACTGTCTCACCAGTGGGATTTGATTGTTTTTCTTGCTCCTTTGAAATCTTGACATTCATTATCAAGATTTAATCAATCAAAACATAATATCTTCAAAATTAAAGAAAAATACCTAATAATATATTGGTTTTTGCAAAGTAAAAAGATTCTGAAACGCTTTTACAGCAAAACCAAATTAACCTGCTGTTCACTGAATGGACGGACAATCAGCCACTGTAAATTAGGAAAGTATTCTAATTATTGAGGAATTGATTTGGAAATAAAGCCCCAAAGGTTCATTTTGTAATACATTGTATTGGATTTTTGGTGTGCAAATGTGTGATAGAGAGACTGATTTTGTGATGATTTCTAACTTCAATGAATAGGGCTTTCCAAAATTCGATAAGTATTTTCATACTTTCAGTTCTTTGCAAAGTCATTCACAGGCTCTATCCATTTCCCTTGCTTTACCCACAAATTAAAAATAAATCTGTGGCATTGGCTGGCAGTGAAAATTAAGTATCAAACACTGGAAATTAAGTATGATATTCAAATACCCCCCCAAAAGATATTTTAATTGCTTGTATTGTATTCACAGCATTCCAATAAATCTCTCTTTTTTAAACAGGGGTCTCTTATTTAAAACTTTCCATTAAAAATCACAGGCCTTTTTAAAAAATAAAGTTTTTAATAAAGATACTTTAAAACTCAAGGAAAACAAGGTAGGGTGGAGAGCTGATAATGTGTGATGCAAAAAGAAAAAGGAAAGGAAAACTTAACACTGTCAACACTAGGCTAAAAATAATTATAAGAACAGCCAAATAATTTATGAGATTTCATCTTGTAAACAGGTTTTGACAAGCTTTGGCTTGTCTTTTTTCTATTTGCTGCTATTTTTTCCTTTAAAGTTTTTTTCAGATGTGCTTAGATCCTATTTTCAAGCTTTCCCCTTGAAATTGAATTGAATTCAGCCTAACATTAGTTACTTGTTACATTCAAACTAGCATTAGTTAAATAACACTCAATAAAGTCACTGAGGATGGCTCTTTCTCAATTTGCTCATATCATGAAATAGGTAATTAGAACTGCTAAAAAGTGAGGAATAAAGAACAACATTAAAAGCATAATCATCCTAAAAATTATCTTGTCTTGAAAACTGCACAGTGCATCTACCATCTCAAAAAGGTATTGTGGAACAAAAAAAGACAAATAAGAGTATGAAATAATTAATAACAAGTATTTAAATTGCTTATTGTGATATGTTAGAGAGCAGGGCCTTTCAGTTTAAAATCAAGGTAACTCTACTGCTTCATGACAGATGTTGAGTTGCAGGACAATATTAATAAGAAAATATTCTTTATTATAACAGGAAAATGATATCATGCCACACACAATTAGGCGACACTCAAAGGGAGTTTGGTTTTGGCCACACAGTGTATAATGTTTAAACTTGAAAGAAGGCACTTTGAATTTATGGAACCTACATGTTGGTTAAAAATTAATCAAAATTCATAGAAGTAATCTGTGAATAAAAGTTCCACCAGAAGTAATGATATGCTGAAAATCACCAGAACCAGAAATCTGTCAGGGAGGGGATCATGCTGCAGCTTCTTCATTCTTTTCATCGTTCCCTAAGCAGCTATTGAAGGCCACCATCAGAAAACAAAACAACCAAAACAAAACCAGAACTAGATGTCTGTGGTTTTTTTTTTCAATTTTGGGTTAATGAAAACTATGTTCATCTGTGTGCATCCCTGTCTTGATTATTTTCCTTCTTCTGCTTTCAAATACCCCTGAATATATTCCTGACTGGATTGTGAATGTTTTGACCCAGAAGTAAATCAAGTCTGCTAACTCTGGTATTACAACAGTGCTATTACTTTTCTGCTTTGTGGCAAAATTCAACTTGACCCACTTAAACCTATGTGCAATGCATGACAGCCTAGAAGAGCATCTTAAATTGTGCAGTATTAACTATTCATGACAGATGTGGGAGTCTGACTCCATGAGGAAGTAAGCAACAGCTGCAGTTCATCCAGCTCCTCAAGAGAAAAGGTCAGGAAAGTAAATAGTGAAACAAAAGAGCAGAAAAGTATGTCTTTAAACACATCTCTACTAGTGTCTGCCTGGATGTAGTTATTATTTTATTGCTATCTGAAATCTGCAGACTCTGTCAAAAAGACAAATAGAAGCAGACTTTCTATTTATTTTTGAACCTGTTTCAGAACAATAACCTGAAAATAACAAAAATCAGGGAAATAAACAGGTGACATTTAAGACTTTCTTAATGTACATTTCCCTTCTTTGAAGGAGATGAGATCCCTTCCTACACTGGGATGGGTTTGGAAAGAAGTACATCAAATAATCCTAACCAGCAGTGAGAGGGAGCCCACTTGCTAGACAGCATCAGGTGTTCTTGGCAGTATCTATAAAACAGGTCTGGATTTGTCTTCAATATTTTCACAGCCAGGACATCTTCAACTCAGTGCACGGAATTTATGCGTTCCTCTCTTTTCTTACAATGACAAACATGTTGGTCTATCACACAAAACTTCACTTAGAGAATAAAAAAAAGTTACTAAATATTATTTTTTAAAAATACTAAGGAAAATATTCAAGTTCTAAAAATTACGACTTTTGTGGTTTGTATGTTTTTTTTTTTATCCTACAACATTTTTAAAATAAAATAGTTGCAGACTGCCCTGAAAATGCCTTCTATTTCTGTTTGCAGACACTCTTACTGAATGCTTAGATGAATATTTACCTTGCACCATTTGGTAATTGAAAAAAATGCTTTGCTACAATTAAACTATCTTTTCATGGGAAAGAAAATTGAGTAGATACTTAGCATTAGCAAGCACTGATGATCAGATATGAGAGCAAAAATATCTAATCTGCCTTCAATCCTCATCCTACTACTGTGTCTTCCTTCAAGGCAATAATCTGTCAAAATGCACTGTTGCACAGTGAGGATGTGTGTTATGGGATTTATGGTTATTCATACACTTTGTATATTTACAGGACTTGATATTTATATCTTTTGCTGAACTGCTGATGGTCTGAAAACAGAAGACATATTAGTCTGTACTGTCAGTTTACAAGAAGCAAGTCAGCAGAAGGAGAAGAACACTGACATTTTGTTATATTTTTCCTTGCCTTTCTTATATCTTTTTTTTTGTTTGATTTTTAAAATTGATATCATACAATAACAATACTAATGCTGATAGAGCAGTTTTGAAGAAAACTTCAGGGAGCAATTTTCATACCTTGCTTGGGAATCTATTGACTTATATTACCTCCTCATAGTGGGTTCATAATTTAATACCAGTGGACATTAGAGTGGAGAGAATACATCTTATCCCTTTTTCCTGCAACATTTTTATAAAATGAACTGCAAGGAGGAAATTAGCCACAAAGTTCACAACTTTCCATCTAACTCTCTAACCAGCCAGATGCTGTGACAACAATTATTGTTGTCATCATCCACTTCTGGTGCTCATTTAGTAAACAATCTATCTTTGAATAATGTTGAAATAAAGAGTCAATTTATTTACTCCCTATCAGAACTTTAGCATATATTACAGTGTGTAAATTATAATTATTCTTGTTGTTTGTAATTGAATTTAAAATATTTTAAAACACATAATGAATTTTCAATGGTATTGGAATGCAGGCTATAAAAAAAGGTAGGGAAACTAAGATGGCTATTCCAACATCAGTCTGTTAAACACTATCACATCCCTTGGGAGAAGAAAGCAAAAATCTGTTTTATATGATGAATTAACAATGATTTTCTCCATTTCAACCCTTTGAGATTTTTATCTGTGCAGAATACCTGATCAAATATTCAGAGTGCTTTTTATTTCCCATCTCTGAAGGACAGAGGAAACTTCAATAGTAAAAGGTGCAGAGTAAGTCATGACTCTGCATCTCAGTATCACTAACTCATAGTAGTGGTTGAAAAATGCAGCATTTGATTGAATTTAGAGGTGCAGAGTATGGAATCTGTTATTGCTGTTTGCAGTGGCAGCAAAATTTGCCAACTTAAACTGCAGAAGATATTGTGCAGAGAAGAACTATCATTTTGCTTCACAATGATTTTCTCCTACACTTGTTCCTGCTCCCCCACAGAAGAATTGGTAGCAAAATGCCATCTACTTTATAAGAAAAAAAATTTAAAAACAAAAAAATTAAAAAGCACAAAACAAAAAAACAAATAAAACAAAACCCAACAAACAAAAACCAACCAAGCAAAAAAAAAAACCCTATTTACTCTTGGTAGATTTTTTTTTTGCAAGAAAAATCATAAATCTAATATTTAAAAGCTATGGATGCATAAAATATGAGTATATTGTGCCACTAAAACAGGAAAAAAAATTCTATATTTTTCATATTTCTCTTGCCTGAGCAATAAACGTCTCAGTCAGAGTATTTTTTCCTTTCATGTTTTCCACAGCTGAGAAAATACTAGAGATATCTCTTGTATGTTCCTTCACAGTTGTTACAACTCTGAACCATACCAATAGGGAGATCTTTATAAGTCACCACTAGAGTTTCCACTGACAAATATATTCCCCAAACAAGCATCTCTTCCTGATGAGATGCGCTAAAAAACTGGAGCATTTCCCAAACATTTTATCCTCTGTAAGTACAAAAATCAGAAATAAAAACCATGAATGAGAGCTCTCCATCTATGTAGTCTAGCAAACCATTTCAAATAACCACGTACAAACTGATCCTTCAAAAGTAATTTATATATTTGGATCAACCCAACTACTCATACTACTGTTAGGGTTAGATGGTCATATTGACATAGACATTCATGGAGAAAATATGTGTACTAAAGGAATTATTTCATAAAGTATTATCAATAATATAAATTCAAAGGGTATAAAAAAATAGCATTTGAGCATTGACTCAGAAGCAAGCATTTGCAAAAATAGGTCAGGAAACATAAAATCCACACTTCATTTAGAAATCATTTTAAAAAGAAACTCTAGACTTGTCTTCTTGCCTTGCGAGTCCCCAACTGACAGAGCTGAAAATAATTTTAGCTATTGCTGAGGATGACAGATGAGCTGAATCTCTGTTGAGAGAGGCAGTAAACGAACATTGAAGAGGAGGGAGCAAGGAGGCTGCTGCTCTCTGGCACTTCTGAAAGATGCTGAAAACAGCAACTTTTAAAAACTGTTCACAGGCAGGCATTAAAAAACAATTGCCACACAATCCAAGAAAGTACACGTTTGCATATGTGTGTGCATGTTATATATATATCATTATGAAATAAATGTATTTCATTTATTGTTTTGCAAGGAATGCTGAATATAAGAACAAAAAAACAAACCCAGACCAAAAAATAGATTCAAATGCATTGTCCTTATTGAGATTTCTCTTATTATGTGGTTAAGTTACATTACCAGTAGCTGTCACAAATTTTAGTTTTGTATGCAGAATATAGATCTGTTGAGACATGAGAGTGGTTTTTTACACTCCTGGAGAAGTCAGATTTTCATTAGAAAGAAACCAATCCAAACCCATAAAATAGAGAGATTTGTTATTCTGAGCAATGCTTTATCCTGTAGTAAAACATTTAAATTAGGATTTTTTCAGAGCCAAAATTTCAACATTTTCCAAAAAAAGTATTTAAAACTAGCTAGATTTTATTTTAACTTATTTCATATTTACTTATTAGTGTCAGGTGACATATATTCTACATTGCATGCTTTGTCTTCTCCTCTTCTTTTTCATCATCAATGATGTAAAATATATTTAAGGACTCCAAATACTAAATGTGATTTTTACAACAAAATTGTTAAATATGTTTCTAATTACTTTGACACTTTTAAAATTCTGTAGGCTGCCAGCTGTGAGCATATTCAGAAAAGACAGAATGAGAATCTCTGTTGAAAACACCTGGATAATTTTTCTCTTCTGTTTTCTTCCACATAACCTGTGTTTTCCCAAGTGTGCATATGTCTGAAAAGATTGGTTGTTAAAGACTTGAGCAGTTCTTTAGTATGTCAAGGCACAGCAAAAATTGGGTTTTCTACTGCAAGCACATTAATTAATAACATTTAAAGAACAGATGAAACATACTCCATGGGTAGTTCTTCCAGGCAATCACACCAAAAGAGATCTGGAAGTTTTTCTTAGTGATTCCATCAATAAATCCTTTCAATAATAGAACCACTAATCTTGATCTGATTAGGACAGCTACAAACAGAAATTCATTTCCTACTCTTCCTAAAGGATAGGAGAATGGTTATATACCATGTTGTTGATTTGCCTTCTGCAGGATTCTATTAAACAATACTTGATTATGCTAATTGAAGCAAGAGAAACTTTATTTGATTTAAAAAAAAAGTAAGAAGGAACAAGTAAGAGATTTTAAAATGAGAAATGCTCATAGCTTTTATCAGGATATATCAAACTATCAACAGAACTTGTACCACATATAATAAAATTTCTGCATGGCATTGCATTTACAGTCTGTGCTGCTTTTCTCTAGAAAGACATTCTAAAAAGAAAGCCAGTTTCCCTAAGCATACAACATAACAACAGTAATCAGGCAAAACTCTAATTTTAAACTCAGACATAACTAATCAGAACAGTTTATTATCACCAAAAATGTTTGGCCTCTCCTCTATGTGAAGCTGAAAGAATTTTAAAAGACATTAACGATTAATTGTATAAAATGATAAGGAGAAGGCGCATAAATACCACTGAAGAGCTAGAAGTTTGTGATAATTCTAAGATGGGGAAGTTCCTGTTGCTTTACCTTAAAAACAACTTTTAATTTTTTTTCAGTCAATGTAGCAGCACCATAAGGTTTATTTTCTTTGCTTTTTGTTTTGTACACTCTTTACACATTTAGAAAAAATTTAAAATCACACGGGTTGAATATATGATTGGTTGGACATGATGATTTTGGAGGTCCTTTCCAACCTTAATGATTCTGTGATCTGATCACACTGCAAAGGGAAGAAGAAAACATTTCATTTTGCAGAAAAAGTGAAGAATCACCTGTGCTCCATCTGAAAATCCAAGGTACTGTTCAGAGATTAAGTGAATTTACATGACAGGTGGAACTTTAGAAAGACTAGTTAAGACATTCTTTAAGGAGTAATGTATATCTATATAAACAAATCCAAGATTATATAATAGCAACCTTCAGATCATCCTCTATCCATTGTTTTATTTTCAGTGTAGGAGAACTGAAAAAATAAATCTTATTTCCCCAAAGTACACCATGCTTACTTCCCCTCCCCCCCAACCCACTCAGTTGTCAAGGCCAAGTATGTAAATTGTCAAGGCTAAATATGTAAAAGAAAAATATTCTTTAATAAATCTCAATGCTGTCAGGTTATGATTGTATTTCCTTAATGGAGGAAGAAATTGTTCTTTCACTAGCTAATAATAATTGAAGAGAAATAATCTAAATATGAAAACACATTGCAAGCTAATGGAAAAGTAGTTGATTTAAGGTCATCTGTGCTCAGCCATTACAAAGTAATTGTAAACTTGAACAAAAAAATTCTTTTCTCAGCATTCTCAGCTTTTCTGTTCTGTTGCTGATACTCATCTCTCCAGCTGTTATTAAAGTCTGCATGTGCACAGCGAGCTTAAAATAATTAAATAAAATTATTAAGTGTTATTCTAAAAGTATTGGTAGACACACATAAGCAAAAATGAAGCTCAAAATGCTCAAATAATTCAATATACACCATTCAAAATTCAAAAAATAGCATGAATTATCTGACTGGCTGAGACTGCTCCTCTAGTTAAGAGAACAGGTGCTGTCAAAAGTTCTGTCCTACTTTCCAAAAGGTGAAGGCAGGAGAGGCAGGTGGGCTCTCAGAGTTGCTCAAATGAGCTCAGAAGCTTTCAAACAACTATCCACATGTATTCTTCTGCCTACTGTTAGTAGGGCATAATGTAAATTTCTTTCCTGCAGTTCTTGCAAGAAACAGTGTTTAAAAAGCCAACATGACAGAGAATGCAAGACTGAAGGCAGAGTCATGTAAAAGAAAGGAAGAGAAAGCAAGAAAGGAACTTAGACACATTAATGTATAATGGCAAATTTAATCATTTATGTATATGTAAACTTGCCACTTTAAAACCCCCTAGATGGCATCTAAGAACTGTGTATCTTGCAATTAATTATTAAGAATACTGAACACATTAAATAGCTCTTTTATTTTGATTACAGCATTGACCAAACACTTATTAGAGACTGGGACTCTTTTCTGCTAAAGAAAAATAAATACATGAACCAAGTGGCAGCTCCTTGTCTAGGATGAGGAGTATATATTTCAAGTAAGAGAAGAAATAAACCACAGAAATTAATTTGGGGGGCACAAGAAGGGCAGGAGGGTTTTCTCCTTGCCTCTCTACAGGGCCACACAGCACCACCCCCAGAAAGGCATTACAGCTCTCTCTGACACAAATTGCACCTCCTGCTCACCTCCAGTTATGGGCAGATAAATCAAATGACTGCAACAAAACTGTGTTGCACCAGCCGTCTCAGGAATTCAAAGAACGTTCCAAAATGGGAAACTTCACCAGCACATCATTTGAGCCCTTCTCTGAGCCTTTTCCTGTTGTGGGGGATGCATTGGTCAGTCACACTGATAAGAGGCAACATGCTGTCTATACATACACTCCTACATAAATAATAAAACAATAAAAGCCTGGTTGCAATCTCTGTAAAAAATGAAACTATAAATCTTTTCTATTTCTCCTATGGATTTAAATTCAAAGCAACCTCAAAGTTTTTCACTGCATCATCTTGAGCCTATTGATGTGACACTCAGTTACACAGCATGAGTTATAATAATAGACACACTAACAAGTAAAAGATAAAAAAGAGACTATTTTCATTACTGAACCAAAGACTGTTGTTTAATAAGTGAATTTTAGCTAATAATGATAAAAAAATTGCAGTTCTATCCACTGAAGCAGCATGTGTCAAAAATACAGAATTTTTTTTTAAAGTTTTTATGTCATATCCTAAGACTTCACTGCTTTGATCACAAAGCTAATAAGTGCTCAGATCCTTAAAAGAGGGAATAATAAATAAGAGCTATAAGAATTAGAGGTGAACTTGGAAAAGGGCTTATGCCAGCAAGCATTGTACTGTACTTTTTGAAATCTTCTTTGAGTATTTCTTTGAAAGCAATACCTGAAGTTTTGCCATCTTTGCATGTTCTTTTCTTACACTTTAAAATATCTGATACTTGAAATACTGGAGGGAAACCAAACCGAACTAAACCAAACCAAACCAAATCAAACCAAACCAAACCAAATCAAACCAAACAAAACAAAACCAAAAATCCCTCCCCACCCCCTCAAAAAAAAAAAAGAAAAACAAAACAAAACCCCCAAAAAACCCCACCCCCCCCCAAAAAAAAAAAAAGCCCACAAATAAACCATATAAAACTCCAACACACTGAATCATAGAAGTAGGTTGGAAAAGACCTTTGAGATCAAGTAATCCAACTGCTTGTCTGGCATTGCCAAGCACTAAACCATGTCCCCAGTTGCTACATCTATACATGTTTTAAATACCTACAGGTATGGTGACTCTACCACTTCTCTGGGCAATATGTTTCAATGCTTGACAAACATTTCCATCAAGAATTTTTTTTTCCTTCAAATCCAATCTAAACCTCTCCTGGAGCAATTTGAGCTCTTTCCTCTTCTATCACTTCTTGACTGGGAGAAGAACTCGACTCCCACTTGGCTGAAGCCTCCTTTAGGGAGTTGTAGAGCACCAGAAAGTTCCTCCTGGAGCTTCCTTTGCTCCAGCCTGAGCCCACCCAGCTCCCTCAAACACTCCTCACCAGACTCCTGCTCCAGACCCTTTGCATCATTTAACTAAAACCAAAACAAGAACTTTGTCTGTGGCTATTAAGAAGAGGGAACAGACAAATCTATTTTCTTTAGTTAAACAGTACTCAATATTTTGCAGTGAATCCCACGCAATGTACTGCATTTACAGGACACATTTTATACATTTTGAATTCAAAGATGCTAAAAAGAAAATATATTTTAATTCTGGGACCTGCAGAACTCAGCATTGAAAATCTATTTTTATGGTGAAATTTTGAATTTGAAGTTTGAATAAAATGTTATGTTAGGGTAAAAATAATATCTTGTTCATAGTCAATGTACTATTTTATATTAACAAAATGTTAGCAGCAGAGGTGTAATAACCATCTACATTTCAGTGATGTTTGAATGCAGTGTTTGAAAAAAGTGCACATTTTGACATGTGATGTAGGTTTACATTCTTTTAATTTGTTTTTTGGTTTTTTGGGATTTTTTTCTGCGAGCTGAGCACCAACACAGGAAAACCCTGCTGTTGCATTTATGCTCTGTAAAGTTATATCTTGAATTTGTGGCCGTAAGATGCTTAATTTAGGTTTTACTAAAAAAATGTTTGTTTTCTACCAACAGTAGAGTGCTGAATGAAAGCAGAAAGAGAGGTAATGAGTGCAAGAGATGTTTCAATACATATACTTACTAGTGAATTTGTAATTAAATGTTTTGCTTGAGGTCTTGTTATGGAAAAAAAATGAAATTATGTCACTTTCCTGGCTTTGGCCAAGACAGAATTAATTTTATTGGTTGTAGCTGGAGGAGTGCTGTGTTTTGGCTTCAGCATGAGAAAGAGGTTGGTACCACATGGATTATTTGGCTGTTGTTAAATTTTGCTTCGCCTAAAGAATTTTTGGCTTCTTATCTGTGCCAGTAAGGGAGCTGGGGAGAAGCACAGGCAGGATGGATGGTCTGAACTGGCCGAAGGAATGTTCCACACGCTAGAACATCATGCCCCAGAGATAAACTGGGGAGAGTTACCTGGAAGGGGGCTCATCTCCATTCAGGGACAGGCTGAGCATCAATCAGTGGTGCTGAGCAATTATGTTGGGTTAAGTTACTTTCTCTCTCTGTTCTTATCATTAAAATTATTATTATTATATGATTATCAGAATATTTTGCATTATTTGGATTAATAATATATTGACACTGTTGTTATTTTTATTATTTATTATTATTATTACAAATATCTTTAATTCTTGGATGTTCTTTTCTCAAACCATGAGTTTTATCTTTTCTTTCCAATTTTCCTCCTCATGTGAGAGGTGGAAAGTGGTGGGGAGCCTCCACAGTACTTAGTTGCCACCTGAGGTAAAACCTCAAAAGCCACAGCGCCATGAATTTACTGGTAATTCAACTAATGTTTTAATAGCTTTACAGTCAAAATCAGATTAAATCAGATTCTAATTACATCAGAAAAAAAGCCCTCATTGACAGTAGAGTTAAAGATCATTATGCAATGTTTACATTAAAAACCACATGCTATTATACACCTATTTTTACTAGTTTTAAACTCAATCTTCCAGAACACATCTTGGGGACTTTTCAGTTGGCTGAAAGCTCTCAGTGTTTCTTGGGAAAAGGGAGACTGGCATTCAGCATCCATCTTTGCCAGGAGGAGTGTGGCATTCATAGATGAGGGAGAATATTCCTTCTCACTCACGGCTCTGCTTGCGGATGTGGAGCAGTGTGTGTTTTATATAGGTTTCGTTGTAAAATTGGTTATTTTTTATAAGTTAAGATTTTGGTTTGACCCTCGGTTCCCCCCATGTTCTCCCTCATAAAGGTTTGTTCCTCCCACCTGTTAACTGTCAATCATGGTAACCGACCCCTTCATTTCGAGAATCTTTTATGTCAATCATCCCTCACCTAACATATGATTTGTCCCCTGAGCCTTTTCCCTCCCCTGGGCCCTTCCTATTGGTTCAGTTGTGTCCCTCGCTCCTCCCCTGGGCTTCGTTCATTGGTCCCTCGTGTCTCCTTCCGTTACCCCTTCCCCTTTATAAGTGCCTCCCTAAGAGCTTTTCCCGCACACCGTTATTGGCCATGCCTGGGACACTTAAGGTGCTTTGGCACCTACGGTTGTGTCTATTCTTTCATTCTTTTACCTTAGTGCTTCGCAGTCCTGTTTTCGACTGCGTCGCCATGCCGCGGACGGAGCCACTACTCGGGGTTCTCGCAGAGGGCCTGGGAGTGGCGGGATCAGTGGTGTCCAGCGGTCGTGCCGGGAGCGGCTAGCCGGCCCGCAAGCTCCAGTGGCGCGGGACGAAACTGCAGGGATGGTACTCCTCAGCTGTTTTTCTCCAGCCTGTTCCTGTCCTTCTCTCTCAGAAGGAGGTGACAGGTACCCCCACGCCCCCCAGTACTTCCAGAGGCTGTTTGCCTGGCTGGAGCTGCCAGGGGCTGGCGTCCCTGTCCCTGGTGTCAGTCCCAGGGCTGGAGCTCAGAAAGGCTGGGCAAAGGGAAACCCAGCTCAGGGCAAGGGCAGCCCAGACACCCCTGGGACCCAACGCAGCCTGCCAAGACCTGCTGCAAAACCGTATTTCCTCAGTTTCTGCGCCTCTGGAAGTTATTTAAGGCTTGGGCCTTCTTGATTGTCTCTTTTTGTCCACTTTTCACCTCTTGAAAGTTAGCTTTGAGAATTAATAATTGGGATTTCTATAATTTGTATGTCATGCCATTGTTTCATTGGATCAAACACACTCTGGCTCTTCATCTGCCTGAACTAAAAGGGTTTCATTGCTGCCGCTGGTTTAACCAAGCTTCAGACCGAGTATTCAAGTCTTTAGAGCAATTGGAAAATCTCAAAATGGCTAATAAGATAGAGATCCTTGCCACAGTTTGATATTTCCCCCACTGAATAAATAAGGAAATTAAGGAATTGCCTCCTGGAGTTTTTTTGTTTTCAGACTTTCATTAAGGAACTTTGAGATGTAAGTATCCCATACCCAGGGAAATTAAAAGCTGAGCATATTTTTTACTGTATTGTAAACACAAGATATTTTTAAAAGGCGCACATTTTATGTATTTGCATGTTCAACTAAAGATGAAAGGAGGCTATTTGTTTGCCAAAATCAAGTGGAGCTCAAAATACCGACTTTTAATAACCTAGAAAGTTTTGTAACAAAAATCAGACTAATTTATTTTTGATATACCTTAAATTTTCTCATCATGTTTAGGTAGTTTGAAAAAAAATAAATTCTGTGTGAATAAAAATTAATTCTAAAGCAAATAAGCAAAAAAACAGCACAAACCTCCCAGAATACAAAGGGAAAGTCGCAATGGCAATAGAGTGGTAGGACTTGCAGAAAAATAGTGAAATAAGACTGGCATAATTTCAATGAGTGTAAAAAAATAAAATTCAGTGACAAAAGGAAAGATCCATTTCTGATAGTAAGCAGTGTATATATTGCATTTCTAATTGTGCTTTTCTTCATTTACTAATGTGCACTCTGGGGAGTCTTGTGATCCTTTCCTTCCAGAGTTTTTATTTGCATAATTAAATCCTTAACATATAATTTGTCAAGTGCCAAATTATGTTATATAAGGCTCCAAAATCCCTATTCTTCCTCCTCCGCTGACATAGTTTTTAGTTCTTTTGTACCCATACTGAATGTCTAAAATACTTGCATTAAAACTCACATTTAGACTAAGCTTTCAGAGTGTGTAGTTACGCCCTTAAGGAAAAACATCCTGTGATGACTTTCTGCTGCAATGGCAAAGCTGAAGGCAATGCAGCAGGTGTTCAAAATGAAAATGAGTTCGTAGGTATTGCATTAATTCACATTCTTGTGTGTAAATATGCACGTGGGCTCACCATTTCCATAAATACATATTATATGTGAAACCCTCTGTCCCCAGGGGGGACTTTGTGCTCTTGCAGCGATCGATCGCTTGCCCGGTTTCGGAATGTTGTAGGTGTCTCGCATACCTGAAGGTCAAGAATAAAGTTTTCTTTCAGGACGACCATGCCACTCTTTAAAATGCATTGACCCACTCTCAGAGCACAGTTTTCCTCAGGTGGTGCAGGGAAAGCGCCATTTATTTAGTCACAGAAATCATCAGCCCCTTTTGGACAGAGTTGTAAGAGCAAAGCATTTAGTTGAAGCTAATTATATAGGTTCCATCTGGGGCAGAAAAAGAGAAGTGGGATGATATTTGATCTAGAGGGACATATCTTCCTCCTTCATTGCCTGCAAAGAGGCCTCGTACAACTACTTAGGTTAAACATTTCCATTTCTGACAATTGAATTCAAGTGAGTTGAATTCCACATTGACTACCAAATACTGTTGAAAATCTAACCCAAGTAATTTATCTAAGGTCATATAGAAATGACAGTGTATTTAATTGAATTCTATTTTCATAAATTCATGACTAGTGCTCTAATTATTATCCCATTCTCTCTGTGACAAGAGACTGAATAAATAAGTTTCATGGTTCTTAATGTGTGTTTGGATTGAGTTGATGATGTGAGGCATTAGATCAGCCCACAAATCATCATCTACCATATGTCAACAGTCAAATTATCAACTCCTATTTATCAACTCCTCATTAGGCTTTTAATAGTGTCAATGGAGGAAGTAAGAGACAGCCATAGACTGCATAGAAATAATGTGAGAAACTTGGTCTCAACAAACATTTGGCTGTCTTTCAGGGGCAAGAAGTCCAATAAGTGTTCCATAACTTACCATGAGTTTGTAATTTGTGCACGCTCTATCAACCTTATCAAGGGAAGGGAGGTTTAAAGTTTTCTAATTTATGGAAACTAATAATAAGATAATCTGTCAAATCAAAGAAAAAAAATAGTGTATCTTTGGACAAGTATAGGGCTGTGAAATCAAAAGAACAATCAAAAGGTTTTTTATTGCTTTATTGTTTCTTTTTTGTTCTTAATATAGTAATAGCAAAAGAATTTAAACCTAATGTAAATTAAAATTACTTGAAGGGGAAGTGTGAAAATGGTCATAACCACCTGAAAAATTATTAAGAAGATTTTCTGTAATGAAATATTTTCTAAACTTTGTGAAGTTCTTGTATAATGGTTCCAAGAGATTTTAAGTTTGACAAGATTAGGAAACAATCTAATCTTCACCTTGCAGAGCTTTTTCAATTTGAAAGTGTATATAAACAATAATAAAAAAAAAGAGAACACTTGAGAGTTTCAAAGCACTTTTTCCTGGAAAATATTTTCACATTTTTTACTTCCAATTTCAGTTCAGGATTTTTTCTTTTAAAATTCAGAAAGATTTCTGGACAGATTCATTAAAAGATGATAATATCTTAAAAGAAATAAGCTCTCTACAATTGCTGTGCAACACCTGGATAATAATAGTTTTTAGGAAATTCTGATTTTTTTTTTAAAGAAGTATGATAAGAACCAAAGTTTTTTAAGCAATAAAATATCATTAAAATTTATCTTTAGAAAAAAAAAAAAACCAAAAACAAAACAAAAACAACAAAAAAAAAAGCCAAAACCCCCAAAACAATTAGAAACATCAACATTTTTAAACTTGAAATTTACCATGTACCAGATCAGATATTTACATGGCACATTCCCCATGTAAAGCAAACTTACAGAAGTGGAAATACTGTTTCTGTCTTGAAAAGCGCAATGTTGAATTATTAAATAATTTTGGGGTTTTGTCAATTAAGTGTCATAGGAACTGGGATGTTTTTATAAACATCCCTCCTCCAAAATAGTGCTTGACAAAGTTTTCAAGTAGTAACAGAAAAAATATATTGGTATTTCTAAGGCAGTTTTGGAAAAGTTCTTTTTTATAGGTGACATTTTCTCCATTGTCTCAGTCACATATGTAAATTATGTTAATAAGATAAACAGGAGATTTAGGAGTCTAGGAAAATAAGAATATCATAATGATCCTTAAGGAAAAAAAAAAAAAAAGCTTTTCCCCCTCAGGTCACATTAGGTTCCAAATTATTGTATTATTAGGACTTCATGACATACTTTACTTGCAAGAGTCATAAAGTAAAACAAATCATACAAAATGATTACTATTATCATTATAGTATTAAATTTCCATTATATGGTAGAAATAAAAAATCTCTTAAAACAATACAAATACAGCTTCAAAGAAATCTTCTCTTGCCTGCAAGCCCAGCAGCTCCTTTAAGTGACATTACAGGAAAACAAACAAATTAATAACATGGCTGTTCCAATTCCACAGAGTTTAAATGCCTGGGTTCAGGTATGAAATTGTACAAATAGCCAAATTAAAATGACACAAACCCAAAAGCAATGAAAAAAGGCTGACAAGCCTCCCCCTCCCCCCCACTTTTAATGAGAAAATCCAACAATTTTTATTATTGAGGCTGGCTTGGGGGAGGTCATACAATAAATAACCATCTTGAAGATAGTGTGTTCGCTAAAGCTTATTGCTTTGTTTGAATTTTTCATTATTGCCATAAATTTAGTGAACTGTAAAAAGTTTTGTAACATGCTCATGTTTTAGTAATCCTCAGGAGCCCCTTGACCAACACTGCACAATGCATACTTCATATATTCATGAGTTGTTTTGTTCTAATGTCTTGAGTATTTCCTCCATAGATAATCCCCTCTGAAAGATGCTAATCATTATTTTCATTGAAAAAAAGGATATTTGCAAGTTTCTCAACTGCCTTAAAACAAAAATCATTACTTTCAAACAGAACAAACTGTTTAAAAACATACATTTTCTGGAATTTTGTTTGATCCTATGTCAAGATCCAGTTCAATAATTTGTTTACTGGTGTTTTCTGCACTCATTTGGACCATTTGAACAGTTTGCCAGTCCAATCAGAGCACAGAGGAAAAAAATGTGGTATGGTACAAACTGGAATAAAAATATCAATGCTCAAAAGCAAACTTAAAAAAAATTAAAAAGGTGAAGCACTGCTAAAGGCTCTGTGAAATATGTTTGACAAAGATATTGAGAGACAATTAAATACTCCATATGTACTTCAGAACACATATGTTTAAACAGCATAGAACCTCACTTCTGGAAACTAATTGAAAATATTTGTAAGAAAATACATTTTATCACTGAAATATCAATCACTGTATTTACATTATTTCCCCATTTTCCCGTTAAATCTAAGCCAATGGAACATCAAATGCAGTAACCCAGACAGTGACTCATCAGCTCTTAGCACACATTTTTATTTCTTTATAAAAACCAGTAAGGTATGAGATAGCATTGGTGTTGGTAGACTACCTCAAACAAAGGTTTTATCCTTATTTAAAATGGAATACCGTATGACCTGAGTTTGCAAACATATTTATCCAAAGATATTTATACAAATATGGTGTGTTTCTGGTTGTAGATTTTTCTTTTTACTATTTTCATAGAGTTGAATACTAACAGTATTTACTGCCTCAATAAAAGAAAATGTTAGGGAAATTTAAACTCAACTCAGTCTGCATCCAGCTGTGGTTTTTCCTTCTCCTTTGTCACCACTAGCAACCCAGTGAATGTGGATGACTATATTTAATCCACATATACTTGCAGGATTTTATAACATGGTATTCTGAATTTCATGGAAAGATTACTCTGTAAATTCATGCCATTCTGATAAATAAAATTCACCTTTTTTATATATATTTTAATGCAAACTAACATCAAAATACAATTTGAAGAAAATATTTAACACCCCATCAAAAAAAAAAAAAAAAAAAAACAAAACAAAGTAAAACCAAACAAAATAAAAGGTTTAAGTTCCTTCTATCCTTCAAAGGGATAAAATATTTCATCAAGCAAACAAACAAACCCCCAACATGCCAAAAAAAAAAAAAATTATTTAATTAAGTTAAATACCTGATAGCCTACTTCATTAGAAAACTTAGGAGGCATCTAATACTTATTAGCACAGAAACTCCCAGGGCAGGATTTTTGCTGTCTAGACTCATGTCATCCTCTGGGAATGTCTGTAATTGGCAGAAGTCCTCTGTGTATCATGCACCAAGGAAGAAAATAGGTAGACAACAAGAATTACTCCATTTTCCTGTCTTTTTTTGTGCACATCTAGAATAAAAGGACACTTTTCTGCCATTTCTCTAAGCTTTACATAGCAGTGATTTAGGATTCCCTGTGTTGTTTAAATTAATATAGTTTGTTTCCTTGAGAAAATGTCCACAGAGAAATAGATCTACGTGTATATATATATATATATATAAAAAACTAAATCATACTTTTTTCTAATTTTACCTCAGAAAACACTGATTTTTTTGACTAAAGGCAATGTATGAAATTATATTAATAACAATAAAAAAGAGTGAAAGATTCTACTCTGCCTTATGAGGATTGCAGTATGATTAGCTTTGTTTTCACATTCCTCTTCAGGCCAAACTCTCAAATTTTACTCTATTTCCCAAAGGATGCTCTCATATTTTCTCCTGGAAAGAAGGTTGGAGTGAATTATCAGAACGATACACTATAGGAAGTGTTGTCCAGGTTGGGAAATGAGCCTGATGAAAGAAAAAGGTACATAAAGGCAACTGAATTACAATTCCTATGGAAGTCTATACAATTCACAATCATTTCTTTGATAATCTATTTTGGTTTGAAGTCTTTTCTCCTTTGTAATGCCAACAACAAGATTTTTCTGAAGACAACAGGTACTACTTATTAAAATTTTCATTATAATATACCTAATTTTTAGGTAGAAGAATTCCTATTCCCACTTTTTATGAGAATTCCTTACTGTCTTAATATGGTATGCACTGCAGTTGACTTAAAAAATGAAAGAAACCTATCTAGAACTAAATTTATTTAAATGTGCAACAGAGATCTTAGTAAAAGAAAAGAAAAACATCGAAATAAAGAAAAAACTGGAATAAAAAACAGTATTGTGGGATGTTATATGGAATAATAATAATAATATAAATATATATTATTTTTTTTTCAATTTATTTTTATTACTTTAGGAAACAGATATTCCTACATCTACTCTTAATTTTCCAAAATTTAATAATTAATTTGGGATGCATTTTAAAATATTCCCTACCACAGTGTCAGAAGTTCAAGTCCTCTTGTAATAGACCTGTTGTGGAGCTTTTCATCTTCCAGTAAGCCATAAATATCTGCTTTGATTTATTTTTATGTGTTATAACTTATTGGTTTGTAAATGCACATAAGAAATATTAGATAAAAGCTACTTAATAAATTATGTTCTGAATTTAGCAGCTGCTAATTGAAATTGTCAGCTTCATATCAAGATACCATTTTCTGGCATTTTTAAGAGTGAAACATGTATGACTGGTATAAAATTCACTGTTGTTGAAGAATAGAGGCTCACAGACCAAGAGATTTTAATAACTGGAACAACTGTCAAGTTTCTGCTTTCTTTGCAGTCCTGTTATTATTCTTAACAGCTATTTTAAACCAATATTTGACATTTTATTTTCCCAGTAATTTCACTGAAAATTTGTAGAACATAAATTCTGAGGTATATCAATCAATTTTTTTGTTTAATAGAATAGTTTTGCTGCCACAAGAGTAGCTTTTTTATGAAGTGCTCCATGGGAAATTGCATTATTTTTATTTTTAAACCTTTCAAATGTTATCACCTTCTCATTGTTATCACTTTCTTATAAGTTTCTAATATGTATTTTAAATTGCAGTTGGCAATTTCAAATACACTTTTAAAAGGTGTTCTTTTTATAAGCACATAAGGAAGTACACTTTAAAAGTACAGTGAATAAAGGTGATAATTTCCTAAAAGTGCTTCCTAATATTTAAAGTAATGACAAAGGATGAGCTATTTCTCTGCTTTTCTGGTCTCATAACCCAGCCAGAACAGGACTGGTTATTTAAATTTACTAGTTCCTCCGTGTTTTGCATGTTCACATACGTAGACCTTGGCCAAACTCTTTAAGGTTTAACCTTAGAAATCACTGAAAATGTCTGAAATTATAGGAAAAGTTTAGGATTATTTGTTTTAATTTAAAAAAATGCTTAGGCTGACGTAGGTCTGGCAAATAAAAAGAGAGCTGAAAAGTCGAATCTAGTGTGAAGTAAGAAGTACATAATTTTGAAATTTCTCACCAAGATCCTTGAACAAGGAATTTATGGCACTGCAGGAGATCACACTCCAAGACTGCCTCCTGAGGAGGGGTGACCTGATTACTGACACATTGCTAAATCCAATTTTCAATGAGGTCCTGAAGGGCCCAACAGAAGGGAGCATGGTGCTCCTGATATTAATCAGGGTTGCAACTGGGAAGTGGCAGTTTCACAAGGGAGGTGCACATGGACACCCATGGGCAGGAACAGGATGATATTCTTGGTTTTTCAGGAAGGACAGACACGCTCAGTGCCTACAGTCACACAGCTGGTGTTCCGTGGTGTTTCATGGAAAAGCAATAAGAGTTGCTGCTGCTGCTCTCCCAGAAGATCTGAAAGTATTCAAATTGTAGCAAATGCTCCGACACTTTCTGAGACTGTAATAAACAGTCAGCTATAAATATAAAATAAAAGACAGCTAGAGGCTAGTAAATATTTCTGACACTCACTGTGGATCAATAATCCTGCTGTCACTTCTTTGGCTGCCACCCCTGCCTTTCTGCCATGGACTTGAAGACTCAAAACCAGTTGCCCATTGACTTCAGAAAGTCAGAGACAGCAAAGCTCAAGAGAGCAATGGAGATTCCCTTCTCTACAAGTAAGGGGTCATGGAAGTGGTGCTCAGGAAGAACAAGATTTCTTCTTTCTGGTGATGTTCAGCACCAGCTCCGGTGGGAAGCCTCATTTGTCATGCAATATCTTCATCAAGCTTCGAGCTGCAAGTTGGGAAAATGGACTGGGTATCACATTGCCTGAGAAATGTCCCAGCGTGGACATGAGCAGAAACTCCAGGAAATCCGGAAGCCTGAGTTCCTCATTGTAATTACTGAGAAGTTAATGCTCTTATCAGAGGTTTTATTGCAGAAATCAAATACCCCTTCAGATTAAATTAATGAAAATTCAAACTAGGCATTGACAAGATTCTTTTTGGCATAATGCTCAATTTTTCCCCGATTTTAGATACCAAAAAATATAGATGATTTTACAACAGAAATGCAAATTTTGCAACCATAACTGGCTGAAGAGTTCTTTAAGTGTCCAATTCCTATTTATCACTTGCATTGCAAATGACATTACACACTCCAAAATCAGTACTTGACCTAGTCTAGCCAAATTTGAATATGTTTTCCCCTTAATCTTTTGCAATGCATGAATACAGGTTGACATGAATTTTAATTCATAATTTTGGAACCTGCTCATGCTGCTAAGAAACATGCAAATAAATGCCAGTTTCTTGCAGAAACACTTTATCAGCAGCAATAAATAAAGTAATGCTTCAAGCTTTATTTGAAGTTACTGTTTGAATGCATATGATATACATTCCCTTTCTGTTTTCCAGATTTATAGGGGTATAAATCCTATATCAAATACAAAGCTTTTTTCAGGGCCCAAAGTTCAGCACCTATTTGTGTTAATGGAAAAATCTCTCTTGACATAATTAATATCTAGTTAAGAAAAACATTAATTGCTGAGGTCATGTTCATCATTGTTTACTTATGTAAATTAAGTGATTTACCACCTTCACAGCAGAATTAATAGCAAACATCATTTCCATGGAAGGACAACCAAGCTCACTTCTTGTTCATGGTTTTACTGCCCATGCAGAAATCCATCTCAGCATAAGAGTAACATGCAGCTGTAAAATCTTGTGTGACAACTGTGCACACCCCCACACTTAAACCCATCCAAGAAATTTCTTTAGTTCAGAGGATTTTGTGAATCAATTTGAAAATACAACCCTAGTCAGTTTTCAGCTCTGTTTATTTGAGAGAAAGGCCACAAATTCAGTTTCATTATGACACCTATTCATAAGGGAGAAAAAAAAATGGATATGGAAAGAACATGGAATTTTATTTTTCCAATTATTACCAAAGAAAAAAAAATCATTCTTAATTTTTTTCATTTGCTTTAAAAATATCTGTTCTTTTTAGGTTGTTCCTCCATAGTCCATGAACTGGTGTTCCCTGAAGTTATAAATATATTTTTCATTTGCTCAAGCCTACCAACTGAGGAAATGCTCCTACAAGAAATTCTTGCGAGACTAAAGATGAAAAAGTGCTCAAGCATAGGTTGAATAAGCCCAGATAATAAATTTAAATGAAAGAATTTTTTGATGCTTCAAAACTAACCTCTGAGACCTGCTGGACAGTTGTGACACTCTTTTTTTCCACCCAAAGTAGAATATTTGGGTCCAGAGAAATAAAAGCTGAGGTCCCTTAAATTTAGTAGTGCATGCCTATTTGCCTTTGTGACAGTGAAGTGTGCATAACTCATGCCCTCTTATGATTAAAGGAGACATAAGATCTTTTATTTCCTTTTCAAATCTTTTCAGAATCAAGTTTAATTTGGATTAATTACACTTTAAATGAACAAAAGACCATTAGATAAATCCTGTTAATTTTAATAGATCTTTGACCACTGATCTAGATATTTTCTAGAATACAGGGATTTTTAAACAGTACAAGATTATTTTGTTTCTCTTCCAGTGTTTTGTTCTTTAAAGTTGGAACAAATCTTTCTTAAAAAAAAAATCATTTAGACTGCTATATTACTTACATAGTGGTAAAGAAGCCACAAGTTTTTATATGTAGACTTTACAGAGGTTTAGGCTTTATAGAGAAACTTTAATCATGATTTTGAATTATCATTGAACACTTAATAGAAGCATATGGAACAAAGTGTTCTTGCCAAACTGCTAAGTGTTAATTATTGTGGCCTCCAAAATTCTTAACTTTGCCACCAAAAATTCCTGATTGGCTAGAACAAAGGAATAAAAAATATAGATTTCAGAACTGTTGTGCATAAGTTATGTCAGACATTAATATCAATGAACAACATCTACTGGAATCTTGAGAAATATTTTGGTAAATATGCTAAATTTTTTTTTTTAATTGTAAACCACATGCAATCTATCATTTGTAAAGTACAATTTATTGTCATTTAATGTTGTGGTTGCAACTATTGCAATAGACTAAATGAGCCAGCCCTCTTAGCTGCCTACCAAGTAAGCAAGACTTTTTGAGGTCAGCAGTGTGATGAACACACGCATTATGTTTGACATTAAGAATTTTTTGTGTCTTATCTATTTCACCTTGCTAATGAAACTTAGAGGAAAAGAATTCTCATACATTTCTGGATTCTGCCTTCTAGAATGGTACAATCACAGAACAGTGGGATTAAGGGGGCCTAAATAATGGGCCTAAAGGGGCCTGAGGAACTCAGAATGTGCTCTGAAAACTGTGAAAACTGTGAAAACTAAAATGGCCTTCCTGAGGTTATCTGGTCCAGTTAAAAGTCATATTTTGAAAATCTCAAAGTACAGAGATCTCATAATCTCTCTGGATAATACAATACAAACACCCAAGGTGACCAAGTTTTTACTTGTATTTAGTTGAAATTTCTAGTAAAATTCTGATTTAATTTTCTCTCTTTTCCATTAGCCAGCATGCATACAGCAATTAGATCGTCCTGTGTCTTTACTTGAGAATGGAAAAACTCAAATATTTTAGTCTCTCCATGTATGCCATGTGTTCCAGCCCTATAACAGTCTTCCAAAAGACTAATGGTCTTCCAAAAGGCTTGTTCCTGTATGTCCACTTCTTTCTTGTAATGAGAAGCCCAAAACTGGACACAGTGCTGTGTTGGCACCCTAATCCTATTATTACATGACCTTAGTCCATCCCAGCTGCAAGAGTTTCCCTTTGCTTTGTTCAGCTTCACAGGGTTTTCTTCAGCCCATTTCTCCAGTCTCCTGGGTCCTCTCCGAGCAGAGAGTCCTCCACCTCTATTTGGCAATGCTCACAGACTGGCTAAGTGGGCATTCTGCCTTCTATATTAATATCTGAGGGACACCACTTGTCACAAACTGCCAGCTGGATGTTGTGCCAGTAACCTGACCATTTAAACCTAATGGTCCAGTCCCTTTTCCACACACCTTACTGCCCACTTATGCAGCAGCTGTAATTTGGATGTAAGAATGCTATAGGAGACCTTGTTGATGGTCTGGACAAAGTCAAGACATGTTGGGTTTGTGTGGCCAGGTTTGGTAGCTGGGGGGGCTACAGGGGTGGATTCTCAGAGAAGCTGCCAGAGGATTTCCCTATGTCCAGCAGAGCCAATGCCACATCTTTCCATGATGGGCCTACCACTAAGCAAATCAGAAATGGTAGTATCAAATCTGTGATAACATGTTGAAGGGAATAAAAAATGTAATTGTGGCCAGAGAAGAGAAGAGTGAAAATATGTGTGAGGAACAGCCCTGCAGAAACCCAAAGCAGAAGGAAGGGACAGGAAATGGTCCAGTTGCTGGAGCTGAGATTTCTCTGCAGCCAGTGGTGAGACAGATGTGCCCTGTAGCACATGGCAGTCCATGGAGGAGCAGAGGCTCACCTGTAGCCTGTGGAAAATGTGCACACAGGTGCATGCCTGAGAGGAGTTTCGTGATTCCCTGGGAAGCCCATGCTGGAACAGGCTCCTGGCAGGGACCTGCAGACCATGAAGAGAGGAGCCCACTCTCTAAAGCAGCTTTGTTGGCAGGACTGTGACCCCGTGAGGGACTCACTCTGAAGAAGGCTGTGCCTGAAGTGACCCCACGAGGTTCATGAGGAACTGCAGCCTCTGGGATGGACTCACATGGAGAAGTTCATGGAGAACTGCAGACTATGGGATGGACTCACATGGAGAAGTTCATGGAGAACTGCAGACTATGGGATGGGCTCACATGGAGGAGTTCATGGAGAACTGTGTCCCATGGGAGGGACCCCAAGGTGGAGCAGGGGAAGGAGTGCCCTCCATGCAGCATCAGAAACCATGGGTGATGAACAGACCACAACCCCTGTTCCTGTTTCCCTGCACTGCTGGGGGGAGGAAGCAGAGCCCAGAAAGGAGAGAAAGGTGGGGAGAAGGTGGTTTTAAGATTTATTTCTTATTATCCTGCTCTGATTTTTTCAGTAATAAAGTCCATCAATATCCTCAAGTTGAGTCTCTTTTGGATGTGAGAGTATTTGGTGAGTGACCTTTCTCTGTCCTTAACTCATGAACCTTTTATCTTATTTTCTGTCACTTGTCCACTGCAAAAGTGAGTGTTAGAGCAGCTTTGGTGGGTGCCTAGCATCCAGCCAGGGTCGGCCCACTGCAACATGTAATATCCTGTGCTGTGTCCTTGTCCACAAAACCAGTCATCTCACCAAAACAGGCAACTGGATTGTCCAGACACAATTAACTTTTGGAAAATGCCCCCTGGCAGGACCCAGACACCTTTCTTGTACTTCCTCTGTCTGGAGATATGCTGAAAAAAAATCTGGCCAGCTATGAGATGTTAAGTACTTACAGTTATGAGCAAATATACACATCTCCTTTACACTGTTGGTGACATGCAATTTAAAAATAATAATTTTCACCTTTTTTTGTGGTAGAGAGAATCAAATGATTTTACCAATATTTAACATTCAGCATGCAAAATTGATGATGGGTACTGAGGCTCAGAAAGTCAAATAATCCAATTAGCAATTCCATTCTAAATGTGCAATTAAATACTACTGAATTAATCATTCTTTATCAGAAATGCTTAAAACTTCTCATCTCCTTTTGACAATACAAAATCAACAAGTTGTAGAAACATCAACCTTTTTAATATCTCTCTAGAAAGTGCTGTACCAGCTGTACCAGTTTTTTTTTTTGTACCTCAAAGCAGGATAAATTGTTTTAGTGGGTTGGTTTGTGTTTTTATTTAGAAGTCATGCCTTGTCAGTCTTCTATGATTTATCTCTTCAATATATAATTTTAATGGAAGAATGCCACATATTTATAGATATCTGTATGTGTCCACTTACTTAATTCTATGATAGGATATATAGGTATTGGCAATGGAGCATGGAAAGCCTTTGGATAGGATCCAAGAGGCACAGATGGATTGCAATAGTACAAGCTTAGTCATAAAAATAGGAAAGGAAAGAAAAGCATATGATAATATTTTGGCTACAAGGATTTTGCAGGCATAATGGAAACAACTGTGCATCTTATGCATATCATTAAGCCTAGGCTATTACATTAATCAGACAATTTTTCAAACAATTAAAACATATTTTGAGCGTATTACTCAACCTTATTGTACCAAATAAAGCTTCCTAAAACATATAAACAATCATGCTCTTTTTTTACTAGCAGACCAGATTCCACCTAGAATAGTTTTCTTGTGTGATGTATTGCATACAACTATACTGTTTTACCCAGATTCCTTACAAATTATGAGCTAAATACAGCCTGACACAATCACCACATAAAATGCTTTGAAAGAAAACAATGCAGTATACAGGGGGTTGCTTTGCAGGTGCTGCTTATCCCCCTGAGCTTCATTATCTGCGTTTGAAGATTTAAAAATCAACAGCCTAAAGCAACTGGAAAAAAATATTTAAATTATCTCTTTACATATATCCAGGAAACTATCACTCTCTGCTGCATATTGCAGAACAGACTGAGGTCTCTGCTTCCAGCACACTGAACATCTCTGTTCTGAGGGTAACCCAGGCTCCTCCAGCCCTTCCTCCCGTCTTTACTGAGTCTTCAGTCTTGATATGGTAACATTGTCAAATTTACCTGACATTTTTCAAGACAACGTTTCTGGGTTATTTTTATGTTAAAGAAATCTCAGTTCCCTTATTTGGATTAGGTATGTGATAAGCATGGGAGTTACAACGTTAGAATGATAATGTTACACATTTTGTGACCTGTTTTGGCTGTTCTTATACACAGATATATGGTAGCAAACTTGGTCTTCAAGAAAAGTGTTTTGTTCATGACTTCTCCAGAGCCAGCCTTTTCTGCCCCAGGGTTTTTGTCTTAATGGATTTATTTTGCATTATTATGTCCTGAGTTATTTATAACATCTCCTAATAATTGTCAAAATAATTGCTTTTGAAGAAGCTATGAGACATAGTGGCTACAGTATTAAATCTGAGATACTGATGCAAATGGATAGTCTAAATGTAACCTCCAGTGTACATTTACCTAATTAGTAGAGAGTTGACACCAGGACTTTGCCCTATGCCAAACTGTTCCTGAGTCAGGTTTTTCTTCAGAATCCTCTGGGGAGTGTACAAGCAGCTGTAAATGCCAAATCTCTGTGAGCAAAATGAGAAAAAAATTATTGGAAGTGTGTAGTGTCCTTACATCAAGATTAACTAATAACTGTCAAGCAGGTACATTTTTGTGAGTGTGAGACCAAGAAATAAACAGAAGAAACAATGGTTAAATTATGAAGACACATGAAATAGAAAACTTTGAGTGACTGAATCTTTCTTTTTAATCTTCTTTCTTTTCTTTATTTCAATGTTTTTAACCACATTGATGAAAAGATTTAGTGCCACCAACTGAAAAAGACAGTTAGGAGTTTAGGGTTTGTTTTGACAAGAAATGGAGATGCTTTAAGAATTTGCTATCTCTTGGAGAAAACTAAACCTGTTAATCTCTCCTGTGCCCTGCTTTATCACCTCATCTATCACTTGCATTCTCATCTTCTACCCACAAGGTTTTTTTCCATTCTTGCAACTAAATCTTCCCTTTCCAAAGAAAAGTTCTTCATGATCTATGGTTTCTGCTGTGGTTTAACCCCAGACAGCAACCAAGCCCCACACAGCCACTCGCTCACTCTTCCCCTCAGCAGATGGGGAAAAGGGAATTGGAAGGGTAAAAGTGACAAAACTTTGTGGGTTGAAATAAAAACAATTTAAATTTAACAATTTAAATATGTAAATAGATAAATAAATAAACCTACATATTATCACTGAATATTTGGGGTTGGAAGGAACCTCTGGAGACCATCTAGTCAATCCCCCTACTACAGCAGGTTAATCTAGAGCAGGCTGTGCAGGACTGTGAACAGTCAGGTTTGGAACATCCCCAGAGAAGGTTCTGGACAACTTATTTTAGTGCCGTTTGGTCTGGGCAACCTGTTTTATGTCACCCTATGAGTAAAGATGTTTTCCTCATATGGGAATCCATTTAGATGGATTTTCCCCTGGTTAAGTTTGTGCCTGCTACCCCTTGTCCAGTCACTGGGCACCACTGAAAAAGGTCTGGCCTCATCCTCTTGACACCTGCCCTTAGGATATTTGTAGGCATTGATGAGATCCCTCCCAGAAATTAACACTTTCCCAGCTGAAACCATGACCGAGGGGCAGCTAAGGATGCCACCGGCTAAGAAAAGCATTTGTCAGAAGAGTTAGAAAATAATCATTGTGTACTTTATTACCAAGAGACTTTTTTTTTTTCTGAAAATAGAAAGATCAGAGTGGGGAATGAAGGGGAAGGGGGGTGCAAAAAAAAAAAGCAGGATCAAGAAGATGAAAGAGTGAATGATTCACCTCAGTTCATTAAAAGGGAAATCATAGGTGAATTATCCTAAACCATTAAAGAAGTAGGGTGTTAAAGGTATCTATCAATACTGTCAGGCCAAAGATAGGTAGGATGAGGGAAAACACGTCATTCCATTGTTAGATGTGTGATTTCTTCCACACTGATCTCCAGATGGAGATATTTCCATTATGCTAATTTGCATTTGACTTACAGCAATGCAGTGGATGTTATGAAAGCACCTGTTTTTTGGGATATCACTACTGACATTTTTACTTGCTCACTTCAAAAACAAAACAAAACAAAACACCCTCTGCAAACTCTTCTATGACTGAGCTTTAAATATACCAAGTAAGGGTCAAAGAGAGAGTCATTCCTCCCTTCATGAGAGAGAAAATGAGAAAATATCTTCAAAAATGAATCAGATCCCTGTGGTGCAGTCCTTAACTGCAACATGAAGTAAAATTCACTGAGCACTTTAAGTGATAAAAGAGAATCTCCTAAAGCAATTCAGCACATGGATAACTTCCCCAGGTTATATATTGTTTCTTTTTGAAACTGTTAGAAAAAAATCGAGGCAAAATGCCAGATATATTTTTAGGTTGGTCTCTCTTGCTTCAGAGTGTTAGAAGATTTAGTTTATCTAAAGTAAATCTAAGCTTCTAGAAGAAACTAATAGAAGTATTAAGAAGAAACCAGAATTAATTCTGAAGTTATATGAATTAAAATAAACTTTTTTAAAAGAATATCTACTGTTGAAGATAGAGCTGAAAAGCAACTGGGATACAAATATGTTTCTTTGTTAAGGATAATAAAAAAAAGGAAAGATAAATAATTGTTTCAGATTACATTAAGTTTTCTATGAAAAAAAAAAAAAAAAGATCTAACATCATCCTCTGGCTGTCTTCGCTTTTATGGGCACCTTACTTCCTAGATGAAAAGTGCTATTTTTGTATTCAGGGTCTATTCTTGAGTTGAGGTGAAACCCAGTATCTTCAAAAAGAAAACAAAAAAAATTGCATCAACAAAAGCTTATCAAACATGCAATTCTGTGCTTAAATACATGTGTATACATATAGAATGCTTTTTTAGCACCTCTTTGTCACCTGAGATAGCCTTGCTGAAAGACCTCTAGTTTTTCTTCAGAGATTTATCCAAAATATAACAAAACTATAACAAAAAAATCTTGTGTTTTAACATCTTGAAGGAGAAATTACTAGATTCCCTCACAGGGAAGAAAACATAAAAGTAGAAAAATTAAGCATATAGGATAAGAGAATCCTCATCAATGTATCACATACTCACATGTAATATTTTTCAAGTTAAGTGAACACTCTAATACATGCCGTTAGTGAGATTTTCTGGGCAATAACTGAGACAGACACATCTCAGCCTAAAAGGAAAAATAACAAAATTCAAACCAGCTGGAAAAAACATAGGCACTTGAATTCTCAGAAAAAAATCACATTTTACCCTAAAAGTAGTCCTTCCTAAAAGTAGTTTAGGGACAATTCTCATAACACTGGGAATTGAATAGAGCATCCAAGAAAAAAAAAATCCCAAAATCTTATGGAAAGAAGTCCAGTACATGTCCAAACCAGTTTCTCTGCAGAGAAAGCCACACTTGTTATGAAGAACTATAAATAATTGTTTCTAATGAACTGCCTCCCAAGGAAGGAGCAAGCAACACCCAGTTAAACAATCAGGCAGGAATTCTAAACTACCAGCCGGAAAAACACTTTTCCCCAGACCACACATAGGTAAACACTGCACCTATTATTATTAGCTGTAAAAATTAGAAGCATAAATATGTTCAAAAAAGAACAAGACAGATTTATTGAGGCCTGTTAGAAAAGTTTCCCTAAACTTTTTAACAACCTTTCCCCTTTTCTATTCTCTTTCTATTAAAACCAGAAAATATTAATTTCTGCTATTTTTATTTTGATTTTTCTGAGATGTTTGTTGATATAATTTTCACCCTGAATATTTCCAGAACCTGGAATAATTTGCAAAGAAAAAAAATAATTTAAACCTCACAGTATATATTGATTTACTTTCCTAAGCCAATGCATACCCAGAAACAGAATAATGAGTTAGCTTGATCCTTACATTCATGAGGTACAGCTTTCCATATGATGTTTTAAGCAGTTATCGAAGGTATTTCAGCTTTTGATCTGAGGAATGTAACTCTTTGTTACTATAACCTTTGATAAAAAGCTTGTTGCTTGAATGAGGCCTGCAGTAGGGTTAAGTAAATCATAATTTTCCTGCTTTCCACAGAAATATGCCAATATAAACCACGGATGTATAGCTTCTTTGAGAGGTGATACAGTTTTGGGCATCCTAAATTTATGATTCTAGAGGAGACAGCTGCCACTTTATCAAATGTTCCCCATCACTGGGGATTAGATATCAGAGTGCAGAACGTGGCCTTCTGGGTTTGAACCCCACAGTGCTGTTTTTTGTGAAAAGTTTTTGAAGTGATTTGGGCTCCCTTGCTTCAGAAGAAGCAATCATCATTTTGGCAAATTTCTCCAGCGACACAGCTTCTGATGTATGGCTTCCTGGAGCTAAATGAATTAGCAGAGCTGCCCTGCATTGCTGCTGCTTCCTGGAATGTGCTGTGTGCACCCTGCCAGGCTCCTCTCTGTAGTAAAATTCAAAGTAGTTCCCTGGAAACCATTCAACCGCTCACTTTATTATATTTTTAATTAATACTTTTGAAAACTCCTGTGAGAAAAGAATCTGAGCACTTCAGCATTGAGTTTAAAGCTGAAATTAAGGCAATGAATCAGACTGTGGGAAGTTGGAAGCTAATATTTGCCACACAGCACTACATTTTTGGAAGCTCTGCACATTTGTGTGGAATGTTGACATATAGTATATGGTTTTCCCCAGAATTAGGGTTTGTTTCTGTTTAGGATAAGAATAATCTTCCATTTTCTAATGCAAGCAGAGAATAAAAAAAGGAAAGATAAATAATTGTTTCAGATTACATTAAGTTTTCTATAAAAAAAAAAAAAAAAAGAGATCTACCATCATCCTCTGGCTGTCTTCGCTTTTATGGGCACCTTACTTCCTAGATGAAAAGTGCTATTTTTGTATTCAGGATCTATTCTTGAGTTGAGGTGAAACCCAGTATCTTCAAAAAGAAAACAAAAAAAATTGCATCAACAAAAGCTTATCAAACATGCAATTCTGTGCTTAAATACATATGTATACATACGGAATGCTTTTTTAGCACCTCTTTGTCACCTGAGATAGCCTTGCTGAAAGACCTCTAGTTTTTCTTCAGAGATTTATCCAAAATATAACGAAACTATAACAAAAAAATCTTGTGTTTTAACATCTTGAAGGAGAAATTACTAGATTGCTCCACAGGGAAGAAAACATAAAAGTAGAAAAATTAAGCATATAGGATAAGAGAATCCTCATCAATGTATCACATACTCACATGTAATATTTTTCAAGTTAAGTGAACGCTCTAATACATGCCGTTAGTGAGATTTTCTGGGCAATAACTGAGACAGACACATCTCAGCCTAAAAGGAAAAATAACAAAATTCAAACCAGCTGGAAAAAACATAGGCACTTGAATTCTCAGAAAAAAATCACATTTTACCCTAAAAGTAGTCCTTCCTAAAAGTAGTTTAGGGACAATTCTCATAACACTGGGAATTGAATAGAGCATCCAAGAAAAAAAAATCCCAAAATCTTATGGAAAGAAGTCCAGTACATGTCCAAACTAGTTTCTCTGCAGAGAAAGTCACACTTGCTATGAAGAATTATAAATAATTGTTTCTAATAAACTGGCTCCCAAGGAAGGAGCAAGCAACACCCAGTTAAACAATCAGGCAGGAATTCTAAACTACCAGCCAGAAAAACTTTTTTCCCCAGACCCCACATAGGCAAACACTACACCTATTATTATTAGCTGTAAAAATTAGAAGCATAAATATGTTCAAAAAAGAACAAGACAGATTTATTGAGGCCTGTTAGAAAAGTTTCCCTAAACTTTTTAACAACCTTTCCCCTTTTCTATTCTCTTTCTATTAAAACCAGAAAATATTAATTTCTGCTATTTTTATTTTGATTTTTCTGAGATGTTTGTTGATACAATTTTCACCCTGAATATTTCCAGAACCTGGAATAATTTGCAAAGAAAAAAAATAATTTAAACCTCACAGTATATATTGATTTACTTTCCTAAGCCAATGCATACCCAGAAACAGAATAATGAGTTAGCTTGATCCTTACATTCATGAGGTACAGCTTTCCATATGCTGTTTTAAGCAGTTATCGAAGGTATTTCAGCTTTTGATCTGAGGAATGTAACTCTTTGTTACTATAACCTTTGATAAAAAGCTTGTTGTTTGAATGAGGCCTGCAGTAGGGTTAAGTAAATCCTAATTTTCCTGCTTTCCACAGAAATATGCCAATATAAACCACGGATGTATAACTTCTTTGAGAGGTGATACAGTTTTGGGCATCCTAAATTTATGATTCTAGAGGAGACAGCTGCCACTTTATCAAATGTTCCCCATCACTGGGGATTAGATATCAGAGTGCAGAACGTGGCCTTCTGGGTTTGAACCCCACAGTGCTGTTTTTTGTGAAAAGTTTTTGAAGTGATTTGGGCTCCCTTGCTTCAGAAGAAGCAATCATCATTTTGGCAAATTTCTCCAGCGACACAACTTCTGATGTATGGCTTCCTGGAGCTAAATGAATTAGCAGAGCTGCCCTGCATTGCTGCTGCTTCCCTGGAATGTGCTGTGTGCACCCTGCCAGGCTCCTCTCTGTAGTAAAATTCAAAGTAGTTCCGAAAACCATTCAACCGCTCACTTTATTTTAGTATATTTTAATTAATACTTTTGAAAAGTCCTGTGAGAAAAGAATCTGAGCACTTCAGCATTGAGTTTAAAGCTGAAATTAAGGCAATGAATCAGACTGTGGGAAGTTGGAAGCTAATATTTGCCACACAGCACTACATTTTTGGAAGCTCTGCACATTTGTGTGGAATGTTGACATATAGTATATGGTTTTTCCCCCAGAATTAGGGTTTGTTTCTGTTTAGGATAAGAATAATCTTCCATTTTCTAATGCAAGCAGAGAAGTACCTTACCCTACAATTTCACTGTAATAATATTTACCAAAATTAGTAATCTGTTTAAAAAAAAATACTAAAAGCGCCTATGTTTAAGGTTGATTTTTTTTTTTGTCTATAATAAAGGTATTTGGTTAAATAGAAGAAGATAAATTGCTCTAGTCTTTTCCCATGCAATGCACAATACAATCATGTGAATAAAGTGACAATGTGACCAGATATTTTAAAAGTTTGATTACTTCCTACTAGTTTCCAATGGATACATTACTGTAAATTCCTCCATTATCAAGCATGCCATTTTAACATATCAGTGATTTGAATCTCCATAAATTTGAATCACATTAGACACACTTAACAAAATATGTGATTTTTTCTACAGTTTTTAATAGACATTTTGGGAAATGTTTTCCTATTCTCACACCAGGTATTCCAGAGTACAATCATGGCAGAGGGCATAGCAGCAGAATAAGGAGGTCCAATAGTCCCAGTATCAAAGTCAGTAAGAACAGTCTTTTATTAGTGAGGAGACTTAAAACATACTAGTTAGTTAGTTAGAAAGAAGAGCAAAGGCATTAAGTTTAAATACAAAAAGAAATTCACTCTTAGTGGAAGTCTAGTAAGAGTAAAATGCAAAAAGAACACACACTCTTTTGATTGATGTTGTTTCATCAGTTTTCCTTTGTATTTCTATTCTGACAGGTAAGTATTTTGCTTTGAAGAGGATCTCCCAACTCACCACAATTTTAATGTCTCCGATACTGCAAATGGGAAATCTATAAAGGCAGCCAAAGATCTGTTTTGATTGTGAGGATGTGATGTAGTTTCCTAAAGGGTACTATTGCCACTTGCTGACATAGAGGAAAAAGAGAAATGCCTTATGGAATATCACTCAGAGATCCAAAAGCAGACACAGGACCTGACATTAGCAAAGTAATTTATGCAGCCAGAGGACCCATGGCTGCTAAAATTCTCAACCTGAAGCTTAAAATTATCTCAAGTCCTTTTTGTACTTTTTTTTCTTTTAAAAGTCTACTGTGTCTTGTCTATATTTCAAACATATATTGAGAGATTATTATACCTTTTACTTCCTTTTTTCATACCCCTATAATGATTTTTCACTGTTTACTATTGTTCATTTTTATTCAATTTAATATTTAAAGAGAAATATAATTAGGTTGTTTTAAGATTAAATACATAAAACTTATAATAACACCACCAAATAAAAAATAAATTATTAATTTAATTTTCTTAGACCACTCAATTATTTAGAGAGATATAAATTATTGGCAGACACACAAGAATTTTATAAATTTTTAGATACATAAACTAGTTCAAAGTTTAAATATTGAAGGCAGTAATTGAGTAAACACCAGTAAATTAGGATATCTTATTTACTCACCCTTTTAAAGGATACTTTGGTTTCATTGTTTTATTTTGATTCTAGTAGTGATTGGTGAGAAGGTAAAAGAAAGCATTTGACAAATCTTATTGCTTATACAGACTTACAATTCAGACTCCAAAACTGGGAAAAAAACACTAATCAAATAGAAAATGAACCTCATACACATGATTTAATTAAATACTGGGTTAGGCTTCTTACTTACATGGCTGATTTGAGAAAGAATAGAGTAGATAGAATATTCATCTCAGAAAACTACAGAGACTTCAGAAATGTGCACTTCATTTGGAAAGAGCCAGCTGGAGAGACAGTACCCAACATCTTTCCCCTGGGAGGGGCCAAGGGAGGGCAGAAGAGGACAGACACCCTAGAAAAAGAAAACACTGAAGCTAAGTTGATGCTTGTGTGCCAAATCTTTCCAAGACAGCTCTCTGCTGGCAGCTGCTGACTTGCCAGTCCTTATCAGTCACATGGATGTCAGTGACCACTGGGGGCATGTCCTCTGCCAATCACCCTTGCAAAAATTAGACAAGATCATGGGATGCCTTTCAAAAACAATGTAGATGCAGCACAAACAGAAATTAGGAAATGCTTTTTATGGAAAGATGGCATTTAAAAGAGTAATTGCATGAAATGTCAAATTTGATAGACAAGGCTTCACTTTTTCATCTGCCTGAGCTCCGTGAGAAAACATAATTTCTGCAAATCTCTTCAGAGGGCCAAACATAGTGCCAAAAATGTCTGAACCCTTAAACAAATGACTAATCTAAATAAATTGTAAATTACTTTTCACTTGATTGTCTTACTATATTTTTTATGATTTTATGTATTTGCAGTTTCCAAGGCTCTATCACTGGGGAAGATTACAGAATTTCTGGTCTCCTTATATGGAAAGATGAACTTCATACTATATCTTTTTGTCCTAATTTATCATGAAATCATTGAAAGAATCTAATGAAATTATTTGCTCATTGTGAAGGAAAAAAAAAAGTCAAAAAGGAGGTGAGAGAAAGAGGAGGAGGAGAGGTGCTCCAGGTGCCGGAGCAGAGCTCCCTCCACAGCCCCTGGAGAGACCGAGGAGGAGCAGGTATTGTGGTGTGACCCGTGGAGAGGTCAGTGATGGAGCCTGTGCTGGTACCACGCTGCTGTAGGTGGATGTGTCCTGAGGGAAACTGCACCCCATGGGATGGACTTGTGCTAGAGCAGGAGAAAAGTCTGAAGAGGAAGGAAGGGCAGGGAAAAAAAACCTCCTATAACCTGACCACAACCTACTCATTCCCCTTCCTCCTGCACCACTCGAGAGAAGGATATTGAAGAGTTGGGAATAAGGGACTATAATTGGTCTTGGGAAGAGGAGGGAGTAATTGAAAGTTGGTTTATATTTTGTCTTTGTTTCTCACCATCTAAATCTAATTTAATTAGCAATAAATTAAAATATTTTTCCCCAAGATGAGCCTGTTTTACTCAGGATGAAAGCTGGTCAGGGATCTCCTTTATGTCTGCCCACAAGCTTTTCCATCTTAATCTCTTCTCCTGAGAAGAGAGGGAGAGGGAACGAGCAAGCAGCTGGGTGGGCAGCCCCTCCTGTTTCCCTCATGGGGAATCTGTAACTGCAGGGAGTGAACTCCCCTCAGTGTCCTCTGCTCCAGGCTGAGCAGATCAAATGACCTCAGCTGCTCCTCATACGGCCTCCCCTCCTGACCCTTCACCACCTTCATCACCCAAAACACAGCTCACAGGCAAAACACACACTTCCTACTTCTGTTATTTCTCTCCTCCATGCTGCTACTGCCTCCAGCTACTTTCCTTTTCTTCTGTTTTTTACCCCTCTGAAGGAATCATAAAGTCACTACCCCCTTCCCTTTCAGCTTGTTTTGAAATTACCTTCAATAAATTAAATAATGGGGGCTACTAGTTAATAGGTAGCAAATAGCACCTGTAAAAGGAGATAAAAGCAAACTTATAGAATGCTTTCATGGTTTGCAGACTTCTGTTCTTTCGTAGAATGTAGAAGAATACAACCTCTTACAGGCATTAAAGCTGAGGCAGATCGTTTGAAAGGTTGACCTTTGGGAAAATAGATCAATCTTCTTACCTAGTTCAGAAGCTGAATCGCTTACTCATCTAAATGGATCTCTTAGAAATCCAGTGATTTTTCAATTTGTTGCACAGTGTGCAACTATTCCATATAAATCTTAGAGATCACAGCTAATACCTTTTATTTTCATTGGAATTTGGCAGAGAAAACAAAGCAATCACAATTAATCTAATCACAATGTGGTTGAAAAATACATTTCTATTTTAAGACAGGATTAAGACATTTAATGTCATCAGCATACAGTAATCTGAAATCTTTAAACTGGAGGATCAAAACACCTCCTTCATCTTTCTTTTCATGCCCTGAATTCATTAATGTTTGATTGAAATAACTGATGGTTTCTAAAATGCAAAATATTAAGTCCTTATGTAATCCTAATATTTCTTCGATAATTTCTTGGATTTTTTCCCACTAAAAGATAATTTTTGCCAGTCTTAAAAATAAAATAATAAAAAAACCCAAACCCAACTCTTTGAATATATCTGTATTTATTGAAAAAGCAAAATTGCCAGCTGCATTTCAAAGGAGTCTTAAACCTACAGAAGCTAAGGGACTTGGCAGTTTTATTCTAAACATGTGCCCAGCTTCATTTTTGGTATCATTAATGATGCTCAGACCAAAAAGTGCAACACATAAAGCCAAATTTCAAATTCTCAAAGACAAGTGTCATCTGAATCGGTCTGTCATTAGTAGGGTCATTAGTTCAGCAAAAGAAAATTGAAATTGATGCACATTTTCCATGCACAACTGCCTCCTTTTCCACTGCCCCTCCCCATAATTTATGGTCTTTTTGATTTGGTTTGTCCATTTTATCATAGTTTTTTGAAAAATACTATAACCTGGGTTAGGAACTACAGAATCTGTTGACAATCAGGATTTTGAGGTCAGATTTTATCTTTTAAATATTAATAGGAAATTATTAATATTTTACCAGAGATGACTGTAAAATGTGTATAACATATATACATATTGTACCTAAATGTATAGAAAATTATTACAATACTTTATACCTAATTCATGCAAGTTTTTCTTCCATTTATTGTCTCCTCTCCTTGATGTTCAGACAAACATTTTGCCAAAGAACACTGACTAAAAGATAAACACTCCATCAACACCTACACATTGTGATCACCAACATGGATTTAAGGTCATTAGCAAACAAACAAAAAAATCACAAGATCAAGAAAACACCATAATTCCATTAAAACCAGTCACTTCTCAGTAAGAGAAAGAAATACCTCTGAGGTTATAAATAACTCTACTGCAGGTCTAAATCTCAAATTATTTGAAACTCCATTGAAATGTTATTGAAGGAAGTACTGCCAGTACCTTTGCTCAAAACAAGGATTAATTTGAGAAAAACAGAAGGGAATGAAGCTGAACAGCCTTATGCTGCCACATCAGAGTTTTCTTGGGAAGTCTCTTATTTAAATACTAACAAGACCATATGGCTTCCAGATCTTAGTAGAAAGGTTTCAGGCTAAATTTAACACAACATAGGAGACAAACTCGCTAGTATTTTAGTCAGATCACATAAAAAATGTAAGAATATCATCTAAAAACATATTGAAAGCCTACGGGCAATTCTTGTGTATCTTCACCTACTTGTTGCCTCGTTATTCTGCTCACTGAGTAGGTTTCCTCAAAAAAGGGTTGTGAGCATTGAGACCTACCATGAAATTGTCTATTTCCCTAATCTAACACCCATATTACATGAAAATCATGATGGGGTTCTCTGCCTAAAGCATTAAATAGAAATTAAGATTAGGGGAAAGGACAAAAAAAAGAAAAAATAAAGAAATTTCTTAAGAAATTATGTATTTTGCCACTTCAAATCCTATACAACTTTTAATAAGCGACATTTTATAAATCTTTGCATTTGAAAATGCAAGCAGGTTCCAAATTTACAAAGAAAAATCCAATAGATTGATGTAGAAATGGATTTTTTAATATAGAGACAGATTTTTTGTTAATGAAATTTAAAAAGCAAAAAGGACCAAATACTCATGCTTTACAATCACAGATTAGTTGCTGGAAGAAATTTGAATTGTTCATAGGGAGAATAGTTTTCTACTTTAGAGAGAAAGAGACAGAATTTGTTCTTTTTAATTCAGAGTAATATAAAAAAAAATCATCCAAAGTGATTTCAAAATGGAGTTATTGCAATTGTTGCAGTATGTATATAGATTCTATTAATTCTTTTTTTCCACACTAGCAGAGAAAAGCTAATATTCTACACATTAGAATGGTGTGTAGTTTGAAATTGAAAACAGCAGATATTTTACTGCCCTTTTTTTTTTTGCAAAGGCTCTCATAGCAGCTTCAAAGGAACAACTAGCTAATGCAATTGTTGATGTCAGAGAGCTGAGGAAACTTAATATTCTGATGTACTTGACTTTGAATAGGATAAATTAGTCTGCAAGACAATAAAATCATTGTCACCCTCTGAAGTTTGGAGATTAGAGGCTCTAAACTGCACAGATACAAAGAATATTTTAGTGCCAGTTACAATGGCAAATCCTGCTTTAAATTTCAACTGGGGTTGAAACACTGAAACAAGTTACACAAGAACAGTAAGTGGTCAAATATATCATGGTACTCCCTTTGTTCCAATTTATTTCCTTCATAATCAAGCAAATTACATTTTGCAATAACAAATTGCAAATTACTAATCACAAATTTGTGAATTACAATTATAAATTGCCTTCCACTTTAATGATAATATATTAAACTGAAGACTAATTGGCATTAATGAGCTATAAGGTATGTCTCTTGCCATGGACATACTGAAAGGGTTAAGGCATTATTCCTAATTTTCCAACTATTTCACCTTTGCTCCCATAACCATGCAACTTAAATTTTAACGCTTACCCACAAATCACAAAACTCTCTAATGTTTAAACTTTTTTTAGTAGTTAGGCCACAGAGTCCTGAGTTCAATTGATATAACTGGAGGCAACAAGATTCTTGAATTTTCATGACCAGACTGTGACATCCCTTGGCTGTGTATGCTATTCCTCTTTATACATTAAGAGTTCCATATTATATCAATGTTCCTTAATTTTCCAAAAGGCCTTCCAAGGAGGATTAGCAAAGGTAATAGAGGAATTTTCTTCAAGCTATGGAACATCAGCTTTCCATACACTGCATTGGCTTTTCTGTCATCAAAATGAAGATGGAAATGGAGAGAAATCTGCTACAGAAGTATTAAAAATAAACCACAGAACCCAACTCAACCCAAACAAAACCGAGTTTAAAATACCTGGATGGGTGGTAGTTGTTATTTGCTTCTGTGACACATTCATATTTGAGTACAAAGTCAAAAGAGGTAAACTGAGGGAACTGTTAAACGTTGCATCTCTTGAGGTAAATTCCAGGAAAGTGCAACTCAGTGTTAATAGAATCACAAAATCAAAATTTTTTTGAGATCTTTGTTAAAAAAAAAAAAAAAAAAAAAACAAAAAAACAAAAACAAAACCAAAACAACATAGATCATGTAACACATTTTAGGGTAGAATATAAGATTTAGTTTTCTGGCAATATGATTTTCCTAGTAGGAATCTCAAGAGACAATGTAGTTTATAAACTCCATTATTAAAGTCATACCAAATAAACAAAGGGGAACATTAAATCACATAAAGATAATAACTTTTAGTTTTTGCTATTACAGACTTGATGTGCCACAGTATGTGGTAAAAAAGTTATTAAGACTTATATGTTGTTTCTGTGAAAAAATAAAGGCCCATTATAAGAAAGCCAGAACAAAGTAGTAATGCTTTTATGGCAATTTTAGAAGTTACTTCTAATATCCTCATTCTGATGTTGAACAGAAGCCCCATCCAACCTCTGCTACACAGAGAAGTTCCTGTATTGCTGCCTACCTGCTATTGATTTCTGAAGAAATGAGTGAGTATGGACAATACTGCCACTTATTTATTTGGTTCTGCATTAGTTTAATCAATATTTATTACTTTTTCAGGCCTTTGATCTCTTTTTTATCTACTGATCCCTGTGTTTCTGGAAGGCATCCGGATTTTGTGGCATTAAAAAATCGCTATGCATTGGTCATTCTAAAGTCTTAATATGGGACCAATGTACATTGAACTCTGTAACTCCCACTGGGATATATAAATTCAACTAATCATAAAAAAAAGGTGATTTCCACATTAAACAGTATTTGTCTGTTGAATATTTTCTGGCCATAGTAGACAGAGAAAATTAAAATCTACAGATGTAAAAGAACAAGGGAATGACATATGGTTTCTCTTCAAGAAATCAACCACTGTGACATTTACTTTTATTTGTAAATCAAAAAAGCTTGCAGCATTTAAAAACCACATTTCTTATTGTAGCTGAGATGTTCTAAAGCATTGTTTCTAATGTTTCTTTCAGCAAAAGAAATTGATGAACATTTGATGTAAAAATAGAACATGGAAATAGGGGTGACCTTCTAATGATGAGATATCCATAAAATCCAGGGAAAGAAAATAACTGGGACAGAAAATGTGAAAAATGTGCTATTGCTACATTACTTTTATAGAAGTACATAAAAATTAACAACCTCTAGTGTGCAAATTCCCCTTTTACTATAAGTGATAGTTTGTTTTCATACAAAGGACTAAAATCTTGGGGAGAATCTCTTCTTATTATTTCCAGGGTTTTTATCTGTAATATAAGTCATTTATAACCAGCTCCCTGTAAATTATTGTGAAGTAGCTAAATTAATTAGTAGGTTGGCACATTAAAGAGGAGATCCATAAACACCAATGCCTTCAGCCATTATTGTCTTCAGAATATCTGCTAAAAAAATTAAAAATTGAAAATATGTTTATCTTGAACAGGAACAGCTGTTACTCTTCACAAAGAAATGCTGTAATGATAGAAAAAAAAAATAGAAGAAATTGCATTAGAATATGGAAATAAGACATCATCCTGCGCAATGTCTTTCAAAAATCAAGGACATGGCATTAAAGTTAGTAGCCAATTTTATCTTTAATGTCTTACAGCCATTTTTGTATAAAATACAGTTTTATATATTTGCATTAAGCAGTTGTAGCTTCCTGAGACCTCAAAATGTCTCAATGGAGCTGGAAGTCATGGACACCATCAAACACTGTACAGAACCTCTATGACTGAATAGTTGCCATAAAATCTTTCAGCTTAGGAGCCAAAGACAAATCCATAGATGCCAACTATCCTTACCAAAAAAATGCCTTTGGTGTTTATTGCTCACATTCTTAGGCACATTGAAGAAATAGTCTATTAGCAATGAAAATGGACCTAAAATTGATTCTCTACCAACAGAAAATGAAGTTTTATACATTTAAAGTAGCTAGGACCCAGCAGGCAGTTCCTAATTGTTCTCTGCTCAGATAACTTTGTCTGCTTTATCTTATAGATAAAATTTCAAAAGAAATATTTCAGATTTTGCTCCCAATTTCTTTGTAAATGGTTTTTGGTACAGGCACCAGCAAGACCAATCAAGAAGAAATATAGCAAAATACAGTTTTGACTAGAATATTCCCCACAAACTGCCTATAATTCTTAAATTTTAAGATGTTAAACTCCAATAGGTCCTCAAAGGTTACTATGAAGATTTCTATTGTGCATTGCTCAAAATGGATCCCTAACAGCTCTTTCTACAGCAAGGATTCATTATTTGTCATATATATCCACCTATCCTGATTTAAACAAATTTATCATATCTTATCAAAGACATGGCAGTCTAACAGATAATTCTAAATATTATACTTAGTATAAAAGCAGTTTTTCTCAAGTTCTGTGATTTTCATGACTTTTTTTTTTATAACTCCACGCATTCAAGCCACTTTTACAGAAAAGATCCATCTGTATATGCTCTACTTCCTTGACTGACACATAAAGATATGACATGAGATAAATCACTGCATCAATCTTTTCAGGATATGACTTAATGCAGTATGACATGACTATTAAGAACCAGATACAGAGTTTCATAATACCACAAGTCAGTCTGAAGTACAAAAAAAGACAGATCACCTTCAACCATGATCAGAGAACTATTCCTTAAGAATTAATTAGCCCCTGGTCTGTTGAAAAGGTTATAAAGCAGGAACCTTTGAAGATATAATTGCATGTGCAAATGTGCAACTAAGCTGCTGCTGTGAAGTAATAAAAGGTTCCACAAGGTTTCTTTTACTCTACAATTAATTTGAATTTTGAATTCAAACATTTTGCATGTAAATAAAAATTTATTTTTCACATACACACTGCCATTCACCTAAAGAAACTCTGTTAATGACAGAATCATAGAATCATTAGGGTTGGAATTTACTGCCAAGATAATCAAGCCCAACCCTTGACTGATCACCCCCTGGGGCACCAAGTGCCATGTCTCTTTTTTGAACATCTCCAGGGATGGTGACTCCCTTCCCTAGGCAGTTGAGGTACTTATCAAAATTTTCCATGATAAAATTCTTCCTGATAAGGTGTGTTGGAAGAATAATGAAATCTGCAATTTTTAAGTAAATAAATTTCCGGGTTCCATTCTCACTATCCCTGTTGTTTGGGCTTGAAGTCTTACAACCTCAGGTGACCAATGAATCACTCAGAAAACAACCTGAAAATATGTGGGAGAAAAGAAATAGAAAATTAAAGCAATTTGCCTCTTTAATGACAGAATAAATGCTCTGAAAACAAAAACAAAAAGGAAAGGGAAAAGGAGAAAAAAGTTCTGATTAATCCAGTTTAATCTGGGGAGGGCTGCTCAGCTGGTAGGAAGAGCTACACAAATGACAGTAAAGAGACAAAAGTGTTTGTTTCAGGTAATCATGGGAATGTTGGAAGATTTCCCTGAAAGTTTCCTGTGCATAACCAACCAAGCTGTAACTCACAGATAGTTCACATGACTTACCAGCTATGTAGATTGAGGCCTAAACCCATCCTGTTCTGAGTTCAGCAGCAAGGAACATGCACATAAAAACAAATCTGTACAAAAAAATGTTTGCCTTGCACAGGAGGAAGCTTTCCAGCTGACACGTGTCTCTGTCTGTTCAACATTTCTCCCTTAGTGATTTCAGCAGAAAATCAAGCATTTCCAGGACCTCACTCTGTACAGGGCTTGTTTCTGTCATCAGTGATTTATAGCATAAGACACAGGTTAGGAGGATGGGCAAAATAGGAAATTAAAGAGTGGGGAGAAATGTGTTAGCATAGCAGAATAGTAAAAAAGGGTTCAGAAAAAGAAACTACAAAAAGAGTTTAGGATACAAAAAAATGTTTGGGATTTTAGCTCCCCATAATTGCTATGTTGGAAAAGGGAAGTAGATGCTGCCTAGAGATTTGCAGACTAGCTAAATTCCTGTTTCAACATCTTTATCATCTGCATATCCCCAGCAAAGAAATAAATTAATAAATGTTGGGTTCCCCTGGTAATTAAAATCCCTAGGAAATTGAAAGTGAAATCAGACAGTTTTTGATCCTAATCCAGTTAGAGAAGGGAGTGTTAAGTAACCTCCCTATGCCCTGCTGAGGCACACAACCCTCCTGTCCTGTTCAAAGCTGAGGCTGCACCTACTCCTGCCTTCTGGCCTTTCAAATTTACAGCTTCCATCCCCTGAGCTGTTTTCCTCTTATCTTCCCCAAATCCACTGAGTATGAAACTGAATTTTACTTGCTCTGTTGGGGAGATTTGAGTGAGCTCTGTCTGACATCAAGCAGCAATGGAATGGAGTGACTGCAGTAAGTGTGTGATTTGTCTCATAATGATAATTGTCTGAGATCACCAACCCACAAATTTTGAAGGCAGAGGGAAAGAATCCTTCCATCAAAATGTGTCATGCAAAATTCACAAACAATTGACGCTGAGTGCTATCCAATTTTATTTAAAAGAGTACAAGTGACATAAATTTAAGCAACTCTGACAAATTATTTTTGATAAAGAAAAAGAAAATTGTTTTTAACATTACTTTTCCTCTGTTCCTGTTTTGTGTAGTGCCAAAAAAACCCACTCATTTCTCCTCAGTGATTCTGGAAACTGAATATGCATAAAATATTTAAACAGAACATTGTTACCTATTTTATTTTAATACCAATTTAAAAATTGAGTAAGTTAATAACTGGATTTTTATTTTTTATTTTATTTCACTGTAATTGGAAAATCCATAAAGGAATGAGTCTGTGGGATTTGATAACTGAGAGGTTATACTAGCAGGCTTTTTGATGCATGCATTCTTGTCAGCCTGTTTGCAAGAATGCATGAGAGAATTAATGAAAACATGACATTAGAAAGTAACCGGAGAAGATTTCTCTCAGTAGCTGAGTTAGGACTGAGAACAGCAGAAGAATAAATTTAAGGAAAACTTAGGTGGCAAAATATGAAGCTCAGTGTTCAGACAAAAGCCCAGAGATAATAAGATTACTCCTGACAGTTGATGCCTGATGGCTGGAACATAGCAAATAAAATACTAAAATTGAGTGCTTTCTTTGCCTGGCATGTGTGGGTCACATTTTCAAAATCCCTAGCAAAACCAAACCAAACCAAAACAACCATATCCACAACATCAAAACCAAACCAACAAAAACCTGAAAAATGTCTAAGCTTGCAGCTTATTTCTAACAATAATATGGAAAATGATCCCAAGATAATTGAATCTAAAACCCAACTTGAGAACAATATTCAAAATACTTTTATGAGAGCATACAAAAAGGATGTCTAAAAATTGCCAATTTGCCAAGGGTTTTAACCCTTCATTAACCTTATATATTCATTATATCTTAAACCAATAGCTTTTACTTTCTTCCCTGCTTGAAATCAGGAAACAGTAGTGACATTTTAAAGCTATAAAATCAGGCTAAAACAAGGATTCTTTGCATATCATCTTGGTTTTGACAAGTTCCTACATTTAAATCTGGCTGTCAAAATGCAATCCTGGTAAAAGCTGGAAAGAATTGGTACAATAATTTTATTGTATAAGAGTTTCTCCAGCTACAGATGGCAATAAATGGGAATTTCAACAAACCAGTGCTACAAGACTTGTAAGGTAATGACTACACAAAATGAGTCAATTTAAGCTCACTGCTGCTGAATTCCTTTTTCATCTCACTCAACACCACACTTTCAGAATGTGCTTTTAAGTGCCAGAATTCTCATGTACCAGACCACTACTGCTGGTGACAATGAAGAGAAGACCACTGTAATCACATTTGATATGTGGTTAGAGTAGTTTTCTTTTCATTTTCCATCAGCAGTAGTTAAAATAAGACTCTAGATAAAGGTATGTGGGAAAGGTACCTAACAAATTACAAAATACATAGTACTTAACAGACTCAGCTCACAATTGATGCTGCCATTGGAAGCTTGTTAACATCAGGCACACATACAGAAATATTTACATTTGAAATTACACACTTTAAGTCTGCAGTTGAATAAGAATCTGTGTAGGAAATAGATTCAGCAGCTGTTTCCTTCATTTCAAGAAAGACACTGAGGTGTTGGAATCACTGCAGAGAATGACTGCAGGTCTGGTGAAGTCCTATGAGGAGCAGCTGAGGGATTTGAGGGTGTTCAGCTTGGAGAAAAGGAAGCTCAGGGGAGATGCTGCCATCCCTAACAATCTGAGAGTGGATCCAGGTGAGGGTCAGGTTCTGCTCCCAGGCAGCACAGGGATGATAGGACAAGAGGTCACAGCCTCAGTTTGCTCCCATAGATATTCCTGTTGGACATCAGGAGGAATTTCTTCATGGAAAGGGCTGTAAGGCATTGGAACAGGTTGCCCAGGGAGGTGGTGAAGCCAGTATCCCTCGAGGTGTCCAGTAAATGACTGGATCTGATACTGGTGCTGTGGTTTGGTTGAAATGGTGGTGGTCAGTCAAAGGTTGGACTTGATCTTGGAGATCTTAGGGCCCAACCTAAATGATTCTTTGAACAATGGATGCTTTCCACAGGCCTTGCAAAGAAATGGATTTTGTGATCTGAATGCAGATGAAATTGCTCAGCCTGATGCTGGCACACAAGCATGAACGCAGCACATCAGCTGCAGTGGTAATAACAAAAGAAGCACAACCTACGTGACAAAACTTTCACACTTATTTACCAGAACAGTAACTGCAGCTGTTCATCAGAGGGAAGCAATAGGGAAGCAAAAACCAAACCAGATATTTGTAATGGAATCCAATATGATTAGAACTACACAGTAATTTTGTGTGACCATACCAAGAAAACTATCAGCATTTGAATACTACACAGACAATACATTTCATAGTAGTAAAGTATTTGCACAAAAAAACAAGTAATCAAACAAAATTCAAAGAACCCTGTATATCTCACTAAGTAATTTTTTTACATAGATTCAAAGCATAATTAGTTTTGTAGTTTTGAAAGAGATTTCTGTAAGTCACCTTATGCAACCTCCTCCTCAAAGTTTAACTTTAACTAACCAAAACTTGGATTGCCTTGATGAGGAGTAATACATTTGGAAAACTCCAAGAATGGATACACCCCAACACTCTAAACAGAAAGTTTAGAGAGTTTCTGTTGTGGCCACTTGTGATAATTGCATGATATTCTCTCACTGTTCACCTCTAAGAGTCTGATACCATCTCCTCTATCCAAATATTACATACTGAAAGGATGCAAAGTAAGTTCCCCCCAAGCCTTCTCTTTTTCAGGCCAACAAAAAGCCCAGTCTAGTTTTAGTAACCTTGAGGAATCAAATATAGACTCTGAGCATCTCTGACAGTTCCAAGGATGTCCAACTTTGAAAGGTTTCTAAAACAGCTGCTCAAATGTCTATTCCATTCACACATAAAGTAAAAAGTGTTTTTAAATACCCTATGGAAAAACCAAAATTTTATAGGAAAGATAAAACCCTCTCAATAAATATACACTTTGAAAATTGAAGAAAATAGGAGGAATGAATTTTCACAGTTTCTGCAAAATACTTTTTCTTGTGCTTTGATATGTATGTTGCCCAAAGAGCTGGCAAAACAGACATCTCTCTACATTACAGAGAAAGAAAAATAAATCAACGCAAGTTACTTTTTAGAGAGAGTCAATTTACACCTGTCTTTAGTCTCATCTTCAAACACTATCAGTTTTGTTCTACTATCAGAAGTAGAACAAAAATCAGTAACTTGATTTTTCTCTTTTTAAAATAGCAATAAAAAAGGGTGCAATCTTTTTACCTCTTATCTCCAGAGTTAGCTAATTTCTATTCAGAAGCAAATCAGCCAAGTTATTTTGCTCTTAAATTCAATTATTCTTTTCTGGCCCCTGCACATAAACAGTAGTCTTCCTGAAATATGAAATTAATAAACATAAATTTGTTTCAAAAACCTCAGGCATGGAAAAGAAGACTTTCAGAATTTCTTCTGTGTTTTCAGCTGATACAAGGTTCATTAATGAAACTTTACTAGAGCATTCTTTATTTTGCAATAAAGTTACTCTATACAATCTTAACAGTTTTCAGAACTGGGCATTATTTTGCTGTGGGTATAAGTGCCACAAGGAAAAATCCATTCATTAAAAAGAAAGAGTTTTATTCTTTTATAAGATTCTTTTCTAAATATACTCGGTAGCAAAGTTGCTGGATGTCCTCAAACAACTGTTAAAGAAAAATATAGTCCTGTGTCTAAAATACTGGAATATGCAGTGCTGCCTTAAAACCACTGCTATGATCTTAAAAATATTTCCAGTGGTGACTGGCTAGAGTAAGGTCAAGCATATTAATGTCAGAACTAAATAAATGAAAACCTCTAATTTATTATGCTTTTATAGAGTAGCCTATTATGATTTAATAAGACCAATCCTATCCAAATTTTTTCATGTAATGCATAAAATGTAATTTTTTTATGAATGTTTTCTGTATCTGTCAGTGTTATTTATTTTGCTGGAGGTATGGTGCAAAAGTGATTTTTCTGAGTCATGCAAAGCAGCTTAATTTATTCAAGAACATTTCAGTTTCATTTGTTGAAAAATATTAGAATAAAGACAACTGCAAAAACTCAATATATTCTCCTTGTTTATAAATTTAAATAAAAGTCTAAAACTGGAAAAACTTTTCCATCTGTAATTTTGAGACAACCAAAAAATCAACAGCTCAGCTGAAACCACCTAATGGAATGAAGATATTCCGCTGAAGTCAAGCACAGCTATAAAAATTCTCTCAAAAGTGATAGTGAGAGGCAATGATATGTTTGAATTCTCTTTTGCACATAATTTGTAAATTCTCTAAGAAAGTCACAAAGTCCCTTACAGCAATAACATTTGTTTGTTAACTAAAGCTCTAAGTCAATTTGCAGAACTGTTACCAAATACCTCCCTGTAGGGGACTTGACAAGCGTGGATTGTAAACCCAAATGGGAGATTATATTTATGAATCATCTTTAAAAAAAACAGCTTCATATTTATTTATTTATTTTTAAAAATTTTTGTAGATTAATTTCCTTTATTCATTTCCTAAGTAACAAGTTACACCGGGGTCATTTAAAATAGATATTTGTTTATGTCCTTATTCCATTAAACAAATGGTAAATATTTATTTTCTTGCTTTTCACCAGGTAATGCTTTGGATACACAAGAATTATTGCATTCTAGTCTTGGGACTTAAACATTATCTCCCTGCTGTCACTGACTATATTTAACTAACTCCAATTGTTTCAGAAAAATAATTGCTATTCCCAGATATTAACTTCAGCTTCCAAATCCATTAGCATAAAATCACATTGCTAGTCCCAAAGTCAAACCTTTCTGGTGTCCTTAGAAAAGAGTTTGTACTTTATCCTGATACTGAGTTATATTGTACTTTTTAAGAGGATTAAAGAACTAGTTCACATGAGCTCTCGTATGTGTTAGGTTCTCACCTAGATTTTTTGGGCTTTTTTTTTGCATTCAGCGTCTGCCTCAGCGAGTCACATCTCTCTGCCAATTTCTAATCCTTCTCCAGCAGCCTTCGCTTCTACTTTTTGTTTACTTGTTTGTTTGCCTTCAGTTTGCATTAAGTTCCATCTTGGTAATCGCAGCTTTGTAAGGGGAAAATTTTCTCTTTTGCTAGTTATGGACCAGTTTAGGTAACAGTGTAAAATAATGGAAAAATTAAATTAAAAAAAGTCCAAACCAAGCAAAAGTACAAAGGCAGCCACATTTAAAAACTAGCAAGCAATCAATGTCACCAACCCCGTAAATTAGAAAAAGAGCATATTTGCACATAAATGTAAATAACAGGAAGTACAAACCACCTTCAGGATGCAGATCATGACTCATTCAATTTATGACCATATAATGCCATGATTATGAATCTACTTTTAATATGCCATTAGTATTTTTTCCTTGTAGTTGAGCTTCAAGAATTCCATTTAAAGCTAAGTCTTTAAATATTTTTTTATACAATTGCCTCCTTAGCTTTCATTAAAAGTAGCCCCAAATTTGCATTTCCATTCTTGAAACTAAGAACATGAAAATGGCTTAGCACTTCTTTTCCAATTCTCACAATTCCTTATATATACACAGGCATATAAATTTGTATCTTTGATTTAGACATTATCTCCTCTATGCTTCACAAAAATATCTCCTCTCTCCTCCAAAAACACAGCTCTACCATGCATATATGCCTTTCATTTAAAATTTGTTTTTGAAGGCACTTTCCATACAGTAATGGTGACTATATAAATTTGGGTTATTTCTGCTGGAAAACACTGTTCTGTTTGAGGAGGAGAAAAGGTCATCTTTCTTCATCTTCCACTAGGAAATTAAACACATGCTTTTAGAAATAATACAAAAAACAGAGTTGTGAAGTCACCCTTACCTTTTGAGCTGAAATCATAACAATTATTATTAGACACCCAGAACTGCTCTTCAGTCCTGAAGTGAATTTCCATTAGTTTTTCTATTTTTCATATACCTGTAAGATGTTGTCTAGATAATATTACTTGGATGTACATGTAGCTTCCTCCTCAAGGTTTATTATTAAAAATATGTAAGATATAAATCCCGACAGCCTTTTAAACTCCTTAGAACTTCATTACTGAAAAGTTGAATTATTAATGAGCACTTTACATAGACATATTCAAAAATAAATAAAACTCCTTGGGAAATGGTGTAAAACAGCCTTAATGGGGTCAGTTGAATTTGTAAATATTCCATCATTTTGTCTTTTTTGGTCAAAAAACCAAACATAATTGATATCCAAAATAGCACTAGACGGTATATTAAGCTCATCAAAGTTAGAAGCTCTATCTTCACTCAAACGTTTTGTTCCTGTCTCTGTAAGTGTCTGCAAGTAGAAATGTGTGGCAAGTGTGATATTTTTATTTACCATGGCACAATTTTTGACATTTTCTTTTATCAAGATCTGTGTGTGTGTTCATGTGAGTTCCTGATTGATCTAAAGGAAAAAAAACCTTGAAAAATTAACAAGAACAATTCTCCATGACTACACACATTGATGAAAAGCCTTAATCATAGAGTCTTTTCCAACATTAGATTTCTGGATTTAGGAACCAAAAATTTATAAAATAAAAATGAAAACTCTGATGCTCTTTCTTAACCCTACAACACAAGATATTGCTTTACAGGAATGCCTATGCTGCTGCCAACACAATAGTCATTAGAGGTTGCTATAAACTGTGTTTTATTAACCAAAATTACTTTGTCTCTAACTTTTAAATGAAGAACTATAAAATAATGCATGGCTGAGAAATAAAAAATAGAAAAGTCATAATTTCATTTTCATATTAATGAAGCAATTATAAATCTTAAAATTTTTATGCTAAAGAGGACATTTTATCTCTGTCATAGATAATAATAATAATAGAGGCCATAAGGAATACTATTTTAGCAAAATATGAAGTGATAAAAAAACATTTGATGATGTGTGTTGCATGAAATGTTAATCTTCAATACATAACCATTTAGGCATTTCCAGCATTTTGCTAAACACAGCAAAAAATTTTAGTGTTCTGTACTTCATTATCTAAAAAAACCCCAAATATCAGAAACTAGGCCCCATTCTTTACAATAAATGCAGTTTTAATAAGCATATAGAGGACATAAAATCATTTAACAGTTTCAAAATCTGTTAAGAAACATTAAAGAAAATACAACTTTTTTTTTTCCCCCTTTATAAGTTTAAATCACTTTAATCCTAAACTTGAAGCTTCTGTGATATGTTGGATACATCTAGGCTCATATCTTTTTGAGAAGAAAAATTATATTCCTCTTTAAGCATTTGTCTCCAGATACTAACAGCTGAATTTCTTGGAAAGGTCATTTAAAAATCCAAGGGTGCTTCTGCCAGGCACAATCTTATTAGAAAGAATCAGCACTTGAAAATTAATTATTCTAAATCAAAAGATAATGCCATCTTTTTTTCATTAAGAGAGAGAAATAGCTGAAATATTTTATGAAGGATTATTTCCTCGGTCTAATTTTATTAGTGTTTTTGTAATCCTTCAAAGTTTGCTTTCCTGGAAATAGAATTTATCTCATCATTTTGCATTTTTCTGAGAAGTTTTAGATATTGACTTCTTTCAGAGAGAGATCAGGCAAGATGATTCTCCAGTCTGATCTAAAGTAGGAACCACAATTTATGTTCTTGGTGTTACTGATAGACATTAAATTTGTTAAAGGATGGAGAAAACATAAAGAAGGAAAAAAAAAAAAAGAGGATTGCAGCTGGCTTAAATGTCTGAAGCCAATAAACTAACTAAAGAACTGAATATCAGATATTCAAGAGCAACATAATTATGAAGCACATCTTGCAGTTACAGAAATTTATAAGCAGGAAGATCAGACCTAAAGGAGGTCACTCAAGTATTCCAAAACCGAAGAGTAAATTATTAGCTGTGAATCTGAACCAGAAGGGAGCAAAGCACAGTTTAGGTTAAAAACAAGCAATTAAAAAACCTTCCACAAAGGTTGCCTTTGTTCAAGACTTATTTAGCTGATGAATGTGAACAGCAGAGGAACCACAGAAACCAAGTCTCAGAGAGTGGAATAACTTTAGAGCCTTTAGTGCTGCTAAGCTGCAGTCTTAAAATATGAAAATGTGATGTTAGCACCTAATATCATTCACATACTGTATTTGTTAATGATGTATAATGTTAATAGCTGCTACTTGGAAAAGAGTGAAATAATTTGCAACCTAGAATCATAATGTATCCATAGAAACCAAACATCCCAAGCCATCCCAATCACTCTTCTGGTGTTTATACAATTGCAGAACTATAAGAAAGACATGCAGAAGATTTGCCTGGATTCTCAGAATGTATTTGATGCTGTGTCACAGCATATCCTATGGGGAAATTAAGTCAAATTGGTTTGAAGAAGAATACAATTAAATGAATCAAAAGCTGTCTGTCTAACTCAGGAGAGGGTAATTATAAATAGTACTTCCATCTAGATGGGACAATAATGTCCAGCACTGCTCCATGCAGATGCCCTTGGGGTCTTATTATATCCAATATCTTTATTCTGAAAATTTATAAATATAGGGATTAATGGCTGTGTTCACAGCTACTGAGCACTTACCATCTCACCGGAGAAGTCCCATACTATCATTAAAGCCTTGACAATGCCATCTGTATCCACACTGCAGCTCCTGGGGCAATAATCCTGGAATGCCTCTCTAAGGATGCAGTGCATATGACAGGAGTTTGCTGCCTCATTTTCCCTGCGAGAGGCCAAGCAAGTTCTTGCCTGAGCTGCACCACATTAACTGTGTGCCAAAAATTACTTCACTCGTGTCATGGCGACCTTGAAAAAGCACAAGGAACTTCCCTTCCTGAGCTGGAAAAATTAGGCAATTCATGGCATGATCCAGCCAGCAATGCACATACCTTGCTGTCCTGCAGGCTGGCAGCTGTGGGTGTATTTTCCACCCCTGGGCAGAGGTGTGGGGCTGTGGTGGGTCCCAGGGATGAGCTGGTGTCCACAGGCATCCCCCTGGATGAGTCCAGCCTGCTCGATCCCCAGCCCTGCCACATCAGGGCTGTGAAGCAGCTGTCAGCCCTTCCCTGGGGAGAGTAAAATAATCAGGCAGCAACTGGAAAACATGTAAAAACGAATTTTAAACGGACTCCATGTATTTAACATTAATATCCTGCTCCATGTGGCAATGAATAGAAATTCCCACCACAAGCCTCTGGGTCCTGCTGGCAAAGACTTGAGGATGCTGCCAACACATCTTGTTTTCCACTCCCTCTTTCTTCTCGAGGAAAATTAAATCCACCCTGCAGCTGATTCCTGTATATAAAAAGTTTCACAGATGTTAAGCAAGTGGAAACACTTAAATCTTCAGTAATAAGACAAATGTTTCTCTTTGCAGATAATGTATCATCATGACTATCACAAGCCAGGCAATGACAATTAAATATGCAAATAGGAGGGACAGCAAATTCTACTGGTCTGTCCTAATGACAGGATTTTAAAACTTAGCATGGAATTTTTGAACAAGTTGCATACAATGGCATGCAAAATTCAATGATTTTGCAAGTTTCTTTAAAAAGTAATTCTGTATTTTATACATGTTCTGATTTATTTTATTTTTTCCCCAAAGAAATTAGTCTATCCATGAAAATTTCACCTTAAATGCAAAATATGATTACAACAGAATATTCTTTCATGGTGAATTTTCAGATTTATAAGCACCTGAAGGAATAAAAATAACACACCTTCTTTGCAAAATAGCTCATATCTTTTTCCAATCTGAATCTAAGCTTTGTTTCATGATTCTGCACTATTTCTCCATTCCAACCAACTTCTAACATCTAAATTTCAGTGATTCTAAATTTCTGGAAGCTGTATGAAATAGGAGATTAATCTATTGTCTGCAAACATTTGTCATATGGAAAATATCTAAGTTCCTCTTAAAAAAGTACAGTTTATTTGATCTAATAGGGAGTTTTGGCCATACTGAGACCAACTCTTCTCTGTGCACAATAAGAAGCCAGATGATTCTTGCTGAGGTTCTCAGAGCAGGGTACAAGAGAAAGATTGTTTTTCTAAAATTTTCTTGAGTGTCACCCATATTTACTTTCTATATTAGCAGTGTTTACTGACTGTTTTATACATAGGTATGAAATTATACACATTTATGTGCTTTGAGCATAACACAAAATATTATTATACCACTAAAATATAAATCTAATACCTTAAATGTCTTACAGTGCTATCTTCCCATTATAGATCTGCATAATATTGTATTTACATTCTACCACTACTTCTCAGTTTAATTATATATATTCAGTTTTAGATAAGCATGATTTCTTTTTTTCTTCTTTCCTTTAGGATATATTTAATTAGTTTAATTCAAACTCATGCCCTCCTGGCATCATCATTAACACAGAGTTAGGATAATTAGCATTTTAATGTACAATAAATAATCCTGTACAAAATGGGTTTTTTTTACATTACTCCTTCCTTTTTAACAATAAACCTATAAACCTATTTTCTATTTATATGTCACATTTTTTTAAATTCTTTTTCCCCCATTAAAATAACTGAGCAGAGACAAGAGCATGGAAATTATAATTGAATATTTCTTCACTTATCAAGTCATTTTGACCTTGCTGTCCTTAGTATTTCTGTTTTATACTATGTTCAATATCAAAGGGATTGACTGAAGTATCTATTTGTGGTTAAGGCATTCCAGGTCTCCTAAAGAACCTTAAGGGATTTGAGTTCTTAGATTAGAAATTATCATGTTATTTTTAAAATTTACTTAGTTCAAAGACAGTGATTGCAAAAAACTGGATGAACAAATATAAGCAGAGATAATGAAATTGCCATGAAATTCAGGGAAAAAAAGATATTGCTAACATTTTATTCAATTTTTTTTGTGAAAGCATTATTTTTGGTCCATAGAAGGGTTGAATAGTCAGAAAACTTAGATTTTTCAAAAACATTATCATACTGTTACACCCGTCTTTCCACCTCCAAATCTACATGTTGCAAATATTTGAAATGAATGTTCTACTGATTTTTTTACCTTATGCCCTAATTCATATATCTCACCAAAAATTTATGAAAAAATAAAACCCCTTTGAAGTAAAATGACAAGTCAGAGCAAGTATAATTTTATCACATGTCTTTAAGCATAACCTTTCTAACAAGAAGTGTCTACAGAAGAAAAAAAAGAAGACAAAAAATGTAAACAGAATTTCTGCCTTGACATTGTGACCCCAATGCCGATAGATTTCAGAAGGATGTAAAATTTTACAGTTAATATCAAATTTTACACTGAAGCTCAAATCCTTGAAATTTAAATGAAATTTCACAGAGAAATTATCACCAAAATTATGTCACTTAAATAGGACAAACTAATTTTCAGGATGAGCTGTGACCTTTCATAAATGAGTTAAGTGGGAAGTCCAGTTCCCAGCAGATAAGCAATCGAGGAAAGAAAGAAAAAGAGGACCACCAGAGCTATAAATACTCATTTCTTTTGTTGAGTGAATATATATCAGAAAATTGAAAGTATTTTGAGAGTTTGTGGCAATCTATATTTCAGAAACTTAAAGCACCATTTTATGTGTCTATATGATTCTATATTGCTTTTTTTTTGTTTTATGCTTTGTTTGTTGTTGGGTTTGTTTTAAGGTTTGCTTATATATATGTTTTCTTTCCTGAAGGGGTGAGCTGAACAAATCCCCTCCAGAAGTTAATTGTTTACTTCTGCTATGATTTTTCTCCCCTTTTTCTTTGTATTTTCTGCAAACTTGTCTTTGACACACATAGTTCTGTGAATGCACGCAATGATTCAATAACAATTAAGTTTCTTGAACTTTAGAATAGAAAGCTACACCATTATGTCCAGGTAATTCACTTTGTGGAACAGCTGGTGTGTAATTCCATCATTTAATCCATTTCTATTAATTCTATCTGATGATAGTTTCAGATATGGTATATTGCCAGTAAATCATGGATGGTTATACCAGAGGCTTTGCCATGCATATTAGCTATGAAGAAAAATCAGCATCCATTACAGCATGCATTTGAAAGGTGAAAACCATCCCAATATATGAAAATCTTTCTTTAAGCAGGAAATAATTTGACATAGCTCCACCATCTGTTCGTTGGAGACACCACTATTGTTTTCAAAATATTAATTCTTTTTCTTATATGCATCTATTTATTCCTGTATGTTTTATGTTTTATACTTTAGCAATTAAATAAATTTTAATGGAAGTTTTAATAATTTTTTATTATACTGATAATTTGTGAAGTTAGTTGTCTTTTCAATATATATATTTAGAGGTTTTTGTGACTTATAAGGTTTCAACTACTGACTTACAGAACTAAGATATCTGCAGTTTAGTGCCTATTTTCCAGGTCAACTTTGATTAAGTTCCATTTAACTATAGAATCATAGAAATTATTTGTGTTGGAAGGGACCTTAGAGATAATTTCGTTCCAACTCTTTGTGTTAAGGGCAAAAATCCAGTTTTCTATCAACCTGAAATACCCACCCAAATAATTCTGAAGGATGAAAGAAGAAAAAGAGTTATCCAAAGAAAAGGAGTTATCAAAAAAACCCCACCAAGATTGTACTGCTTTCCTTTAGTCCTTAGGATGAATTATGTGAAAATGAAGCTGGGAAGAAAGGACATGAACTTAAAAAAAAAAGATAATAATATTGTTCCATCCTTTTATAAGGAGAAGATCTTCAATTTGTAAAGAAATATGCTTATATTCTGAATGCACTTTGATCAATCTGACTGAAAAATATGTCTGATAACACCCAAAGAAGATGCAGTAGAAGGAAAAGCAAAATAAAAAGTCTGCCATAAATGCATACATATGGATTTGAGGCACAATAAAAACCCAAAGGTGCTGAGAATATTTCAGTGTGAGGATAATAAAAAATGGGTTTACCCATCAATATTTCAATAATATTTTAAATTTATTTGTTGGACAGAGAGGATGATAATCCTAAAGAAAAAATAAATAAAACAATACATAAAACCAGTAAAAATATATAATGATAACATTGAAAAACAGCCATTACTATTTTTTTTTATTTTGTCTAATGTACAGGAAAAATTCTCTGGTACAGTAGAATTGTACATTCACACACAAAATCCATGTTAAGAAATTTAGGATTTGTTGTTTTATTTAAAAATATGTTCACTACGTTCCAGAGATGATGTTTTCAAAATTTCTGTGGATTGTGTCAATAAAAGAGGTATTTTTTATCCCTAGTCTTATGCATAAAAAAGGTTGCTGTTAATTTTAACTAAAAATATTATATGTCTGTTCCTTATAAAAAAACATATTTTGGTAGAAAATAATCAGAGAGATAATGAAATTTAGAGAATATAAAATAAGAGTTGCATTCATCCTCTTCAATTCACAATTTCAGAATTTAACTTTCAGCTGACTTGATGTTGAAAAAAATATTTTTTTCATTTCATTGTCACTTTGAACCAAACTTCATGAATTAAAAACAAACAAAATCAAAACCAAACAACACCCACTCCCAAAAAAAACCACAAAACAAAAGAGCTAAGAAAATGTAGCATAAGGTTAAGGATGAGACATATGGTAAGGTCTTTATTGAAATTAAGGATTTGTTGTTTTATTTAAAAATATGTTCACTACGTTCCAGAGATGATGTTTTCAAAAAATTTTCTGTGGATTGTGTCAATAAAAGAGGTATTTTTTATCCCTAGTCTTATGCATAAAAAAGGTTGCTGTTAATTTTAACTAAAAATATTATATGTCTGTTCCTTATAAAAAAACATATTTTGGTAGAAAATAAGCAGAGAGATAATGAAATTTAGAGAATATAAAATAAGAGTTGCATTCATCCTCTTCAATTCACAATTTCAGAATTTACCTATCAGCTGACTTGGTGTTGAAAAAAATATTTTTTCATTTCATTGTCACTTTGAACCAAACTTCATGAATTAAAAACAAACAAAATCAAAAACAAACACCCACTTCCAAAAAAAAACCCCACAAAACAAAAGAGCTAAGAAAATGTAGCATAAGGTTAAGGATGAGACATATGGTAAGGTCTTTATTGCAAAGAAATTTTGAAGATTGTTTTAAAGATCACATGAATAACTGAACAAAAATTGCTTTGTAACAATGACAGATAATTGATTCCTTATTTTGGAAGTAGACCAGAAAGCAGGGTTTGTGCTTTAGATAATGAATAAGTTATCTGAAAAGTCTGAAGTACAGGTCTGAATAAAAAACATTGAACGTTTATTTTAAAATATGTTCCTGCCTTGGCTAATTAAAAAATCCCCCTTTTTTTGAAAAAAAATATCAGAGAGGAAAAATATATCTTCAGAATTGCGTAAAATATGATGGTGCAAATTTCCTTGCTATTCTATTCAGCAATCCCTAAAAAACCAGCCAGCCAACCAGCCAACCAACCAACCAAAGAAAAACCACCCAAAACCAACAACAAAAAACCCAAACCAAAACAAAACCATCCCCACCAAAACAACAACAGCAACAACAAATCAATTTTACCCTGAAGAAAGAATCAGAAGCTGGTGTAACTTGACCTTACACCTCAGCCTGCTAAAGTCAGGTTTCCTATGCCTATTTTCTTATTAAAGCATATTAAAGCAAATCAAATGCTTACTTATATTGTAAGTGTCTGATTTGGTTTTTTGTCACAAGGTTTGGCATCTTTACCCATACTTTAACAAGAAGAAAAAGAAGAGAAGAGAAGAGAAGAGAAGAGAAGAGAAAAGAAAAGAAAAGAAAAGAAAAGAAAAGAAAAGAAAAGAAAAGAAAAGAAAAGAAAAGAAAAGAAAAGAAAAGAAAAGAAAAGAAAAGAAAAGAAAAGAAAGAAAAAAGAGAAAAGGAAGGAAGGAAGGAAGGAAGGAAGGAAGGAAGGAAGGAAGGAAGGAAGGAAGGAAGGAAGGAAGGAAGGAAGGAAGGAAAGAAAAAGAAAGAAAGAAGGAAAGAAGGAAAGAAAGAAAGAAGGAAAGAAAGAAAGAAAGAAAGAAAGAAAGAAAGAAAGAAAGAAAGAAAGAAAGAAAGAAAGAAAGAAAGAAAGAAAGAAAGAAAGAAAGAAAGAAAGAAAGAAAGAAAGAAAGAAAGAAAGAAAGAAAGAAAGAAAGAAAAAGGAAGGAAGAAAGGAAGAAAGAAAGGAAGGAAGGAAGAAAGGAAGGAAGGAAGGAAGAAAGAAAGGAAGGAAGGAAGAAAGGAAGGAAGGAAGAAAGAAAGAAAGAAAGAAAGAAAGAAAGAAAGAAAGAAAGAAAGAAAGAAAGAAAGAAAGAAAGAAAGAAAGAAAGAAAGAAAGAAAGAAAGAAAGAAAGAAAGAAAGAAAGAAAGAAAGAAAGAAAGAAAGAAAGAAAGAAAGAAAGAAAAGAAAGAAAAGAAAGAAAGAAAGAACAGAAATCTTTTTCAGCCCAGGCCATATCAGGAATAGGACAAATGTGGATTCTTTCTGTCACAATACCAATTTAAAGTGATAAGGTTTATCGGGGAACCTCAGCTCAAAAGCTGGGGCCATCAAAGGGAAAGAAAAGAAGGGAAATGTGGACTTTCAGTACTTCTGCATATTTTAAACCTTCACTACACAATGAAAAGAACAGTGTACTTTTATTTCAAAGGACAGGAAAAGATTTTTTTTATGAGTCATGTTCATGAGTCATGTTCATATAAAAATCTGAGAATCCTCTTCTGAAATAAATATTTCCAATTTTTTCGCAGGCCTTGTGCAAACTGCAGCATCCCTGGGATCTCTGGGTTACACTAATTTTTAATGGAACTGTGTTCTGAGCAATCTGAATGACCCAAATTATCAAACATTCCCCTTCCTTTCAGTCTTTTTCCTTCTTTTTCTCCCTGATATCAAATTTCCCTCTATATTTGAAATGCAGTGTCGGAAACGCAAAGGTTGAAAAGTTTAAAAATTGTCAGATTTGTCATTAGTAATCAACAATACATGCAATTAAAATATACATATATAATATACATAGATATATGTTTAACCCCAACAAAAAAAAAAAATTAAAAAAAAAAGCCATCAAAGAGTAACACAAGCAACACCTTGCCGTAAAGTACAGCAATAAGAAAAGTTCTTCACTTCTTCACTTTTCGCACTTTCTAACCTCCTCAATCCCATCTTATTTGATAAATCAACTGCTGAATACACACTGAGGAGTTTTATTCCTCCCTCTTTACCTCTCCTATCACCTGAGAGTATTATTGAAAAGTGCCCATGTGTGGATGCCCCGGCCAGCAGATTACGGACTTTTATAGCAAGGTGTCATTTCTGCTGTCCTAATTCCCTTTGCATAAAGGAGTTAATGGCTCACTGAACCAAAAGGACAAACAGATTACAAATGAAATCAATCTAATCAGCTAGGAAGGAGACCTTGGTTCCAGTTTCAATTTTGAAGGCCTTCATAAAACTTCAGTGAATAATATCACTACTGAAAGAGTCCTTAAGGATATGTCTACAAGAGACTGTGCTGGTGGGAACTGCAGCAAAATTTTAAAAGAGAAGTCTTAATAATATTAATTACCAATATTTCTAGTTAAAATACTATTTTCCTTTTTTTTTTTTTTTTTGTTTCTACTTTATCACAAAGGCCAGAGAGAAACTTGATTCATTTATTCTTCATTCCAGCCATGAACATGGCGGTTTTTTGCATAAGATTTGCAAGAAATTCAAAACAGTGGCTGTTGAGAATATGAGGCTTTAAAAAAAAAACCTCAAACCCTTGAAATCGTAATTTATTAATGATATACAGGTTGAAATAGTCCCTAGTAATAAGGAATATAAAAATTATTATGATTTGTTTCTTGGGTAAGATGAGCAAAACTGACAGGTGGAGAACTGAAATTTTAATGTTGCTGACTTAAGGTATCTATTTCTTAAAATTTAGATTTACAGAAATGCCAAGGAAAAAGAAAACTTATTTAAGGACACCTATGTGTGTAAAATCTACAAGAGAGAGATTCAGGCAAACACTTAATGTTTGAAAAGTTACCTGCATATTTTGAAGTAGCTTCACCTACTTATATAAACCTATTGCCTTCTACAGTCATGACAGTTTATTTACAGCTTATCAATGTCTGACATCACTGCTGTCTGCTCTGGTTCTTCAGAACCCAGAACAGCAATATCAACCACTGGTGTAGGCTTCAAACTTTAAAAACTCTGTGTGACCTCTACAGTATAATTGCCTGTGATAGTTACATTTACATGAAGATTTAATACAAATGCGTGAAAATAAAGTCAGTGTAGAGAATTAAACTTTTGTATTTTTTTACATAATACAAAATAGAGTGCCTTTTTATGCTGGCATGTTAAAATGCCTAAGATTTTTTTATGGTTGGATAAAGTGGCTAAGCTGATTTTCTATAACTGTTACATTATTATATCTTAACCATATATATATTTATCCTTAAAAAGTGAAAAATACTCTTACAGCTGATGTTTACATCCCTTTTAAAATGCCTTTTCATTTATGTTCAGTCTCCAGACTCCCTTAACATTACAATTTTCAGTGTCTGAACATTAAATCTTTTCTTTTTTTATATAAGATAAAAAATAAGAAGACAATGAAATTCTCAGGTTGTTCTTAGTGTAGAAAACAGAACAATTATTTCAATATGAAATCCTCTTGGCATTATTTAACCCATATATAAAGGAACTGAAGAGTACTCCTGATAGCTTGTGAAGAGCAGATCCCAGCTAATTTTTGCAGGTGAACAACACTGAAGAACAGGCATTTCCATTGTTAAAAAAAAAAATATATTGGAAATAAGACCAGCTAAGCTTACAGAGAAAAAAAGGCGTTATTGCATCAAGAGAGGTTTAAATTAGATTCAATAATTATTCAGATTCCTAAAATAGTTTACACTGAATTTGGAAAACTTCTGTAAATACCCTTTACATTTAAAGTCTCTTGAAGGTGGGAAAAACCAACCTGACACTGTACCTTACAAAAATTGTTTGCTTTGCAGTGTGAATTCATCCACAAAGAACTGTTTTCAGTTTAGTGTGTCACCTGGTTGAATAAAAGTAAAGGCAGTGAATATTTCACTTTCTAAAGCATCTTTTCTGTATTCTGCAAATTCTAGCCTTCATTTGCAAATGATGTTCTAATTAGTTTCTGCATCAGACACTCACTAAGACATAAAGTCATACAATCTACTGCTCTTTAAACTCAACCCTTTTCCACTCAAATCAGATGCTTTAAAAGAGAAAACATTTTTAATGGATTTTATTGAACTAAAATAACACACAAAACAAAACAAAAAATATTGCTCTACATGATACTAATTAAGCCATCCTATGCATTTGCAGGTAATTTGGTTATTAGTGTGATTCCCTTCTAGTGAATTCTAACTGCTAATACTGGATTTCATGATAAATATATCAGTTAATGAAGAGACTAAATTAAGAGCTGTGAAAATTGAATTGGAAAAAGAAAATGAAAGTTTCCAATGTTTACTATAACCTTGAACTTTCACAGAACACTTTCACTATTTGTACTGGGCTTATTCTCTGTCTTATTCACATGTCTTAAAGTAAACTGAGAAAACTCATTCATTGCATTTGGACAGGCTATCAGATGTTATAAATACAGAACTCATTTCATGGCATTGATAAGAAGTCCAATATCCTTTCTGAAATATTGATAAAGTATATTATATTCTTTTAACTTTTGCTTATTATTACAAAGCTGGACACTTATACCTTATCTTTACTTCTGCATAAAAGCTGAGCCTTGAGGCTTTTTAGCTACATCTATTTTTTGGTTGGGGCATTCTGTATTGCAGCCACATAAACTTTCAATGTCATTTGTTCTAATTAATCTTAGCAAATAGCTGTCATCTCAAATAGCCATAAAAACATCTGTTTGCATCATAATTCAAATAAGAACACTAGAAGATAACAAAAAAAGAGCAACATATAAATAACTGACATGTAAATAACTTTATGAATAGTGAAATCTGACTTGGTTGTGAATTGTATCCATTGTATGCCTGATGTCAGGCTCAGACTAGCACTGTGAAGGGCAATTGTTCCCAGCAAAGCCAGAGCCATGTAATTTTTTACATGGGTATTAATTCACACTTGTGTCTGCCCTTCCTTTCATTCCTACACCTCATGTATGCTCAATGAATCACAGAATGGGTCAGGTTGGGAGGGATCACAGTGGATCATCTGGTCCAACCTCCTTCAAGCATCCCCTGCTCCATCGTGGGTCACCTCCAGAGGCCACAGGTGGCTCTCTGCACCCCCTTGGACCTCCATGGGCTGCAGGGGCACAGCTGCCTCTCCACGGGCTGACCGCAGGCTGCCAGGGAATGTCTGCCTCAGCACCTCCTCTTCCTCCTTCCTCACTGACCTTGGTCTCTGCTGGGCTGTTGATCTCACAGATTCCCACTCTTCTCTTCTCTAGGCTCAATTAGTTCTGCACAAGAAAGTATCTTTTTTCCACCTCCTAAATACAGGAAGGGTTCAAGATACAGTTTTCTACAATCAAGTAATATCTTACTGAGGCGAGCATTTAGAGTGTCTCTGTAGTAAACTTTTAAAAATATTAGCATGAAACCAACAAATGCTTATAATGTGGAATTCCAAAACCATTCAGGTTTAAGAAAAATTTTAATCTTTCAGTTGGTCAACTGGCATAAAAGTTTACTATCTTCTCAGAAGATTATTTAACACTTGAAGATCCTCAAAAGGGCAAAACACTGAGTGAATACTAACAGTTGTACTGAACAACATTTATACTGGATAACACTTAGATTCTCTATGCAAAGCTTTTCTTTCAGTTACAGGTTCACCAGGAATGGAAGAATTTTTCTGGTTAAGAATAGAATCCAAACTTTCAGCTGGGTTAAAAATTATTGAGAAGCTTCAGGAAGTAAAGTTTGCAGAAGAAGAACATCTAGATATAAAAATACCTTCTTCAGGCAAACAACACTTTCTGTTAAAGATAGTGCTGCTATTATCTTTATTTAATCAATAGTTCAAAACTCAGTTTACATTATTCCTCAGATAAGGCGACTATAAAATATCATTTCTTACCTATGTAAATCAATATGGGATATTCTAGGAAATTTTTTCAGGGTTCTGAGTACTATGGTCCAAACATTCTAAAACTAAACATTGCTCAGAGAAGATGCAAATAGATTTGATCCAAATAAGAGGAAAATAAAACATTTTAGATCAAGTAAACTTTAGCAATTCTTATCATCGTGCACAGGAAAAAGAAAAATCAGCAGTGCACCTTGCAAGAGAAGTGTTAATAAAATGCAGAATGGTATGGAATCTCTACTTATTTTAAAGGGCTTATTTGATTTCACATCAGGCTCTCACCCAGACTCTGTCTGTCATCTTTGCATCTGTGATGAAACATTCAGACTAGCTGAGAGTGTCTTAAACACAAGGCTGGACTGTCAATCCCTCTTTGGTTTAGGAAATATGTAAGTATTTCAGATGTGTTTGGCAAATGGCCAGAGTGAAACCCCTACAAAGTATTCTAATTCTTGAGCTCTTTTTTTCAATGGGGAGGTTACCAGAATCAACTCTGATCACATAATTGGTCCCTCCTCCTAAAGTCTGGGTAAAAGTCTCTTTTCTATCAAAGGTAAATGGAAATCTCAGCTGTCATTCTCTGATAATATTATATAAAATAGAGGACTCATGTTTGCAGATCAAGAGGTAGTACCCCTCAGCCATCTTGCTCCCAAGGGAAGGATTGAGGACTGACAGATCAAAGGAAATATCTTTTTTAACATGTTGTAATGAAGAGAAACCTCTGTCCTTTCTTACTTTTGTTTTTGTAGTACAAACAATCCTACTAAAACAAGATTCCCACGTATTACTTAATAAAACATCATTTCTAGCTGAGTGACAGAAAAAATATTAGAGCTTAAATGAGAGGGGGAAAAAATAGTGCCAAGTTCTCCCCACAGTTATAACCTTTGTCTATGTCATGCTTTTGAAGTCATTGCTCAATACAAGCTAAGTGATGAATCAGACGGTTTCATTTTTCTTACAAAGTCACACGATGTGCTTATACTTGAAAATGTAGATGGATTCTTAAATTGAAGAGAATGAATCCTTATTCTTCCATCCTAATAGTATCTTAGCAAATGGGATAGTTTAGAAAATTACTGTACTCCAAGATCAGAGAAGTGTATTTTTATCCCCTCCATACTGCCTTTATGACCTTAGTAAGGGAAGCTATGACAGTGAAAGACACCATCTCCTATGGGGACAGTCTCTCCTATGAAAAAAGTCTGAGAAAACAGGAATTGTTCAGCCTGGAGAAGACAGGACTCCAGGGGCACTTCATCACAGCCTTTCAATACTTTAAGGGGTCTTATATGAAACATGAGGACAAATATTGGTAGTTAGAGAACGAGGGGTAATGGTTGTAAACTAAAAGGTGGTAGATCCACACTTAGCTATAAGGAAGAATTTTTTGCAGTGAAGGTGGCCAAACATTTGAATAGGTTGTCCCAAATGTCATTTAAATGTCCCCTCCAACTCCAACTATTCTATAGAGCTGAGGTTATCATAAAACTGTTTGGAAAGATGGGGTTTCACATGGAATTCAAAATCAATTCACCATTCATAAAATGCAAATGATTCAGGACGTGTAATAGTGAGCTGGGGGTGATTTTTGGGAAACTAAAGGCACTTAACCTTCAATGCTAGGTTTCTTTCAAGGGATGCACTTACAGCCAACATTTCTGTGCCCCTTCCATCAGGGCTTATTGATGATTTAGTGTCACTCACCCATCTGTGCCCTCCCCACAGCTCTGCAGCAGGGACTCATTGCCTCCTAGATCACTGCTTCTCTTTCTGTAGGCCATTAACTCCAAGCAGCATGCTTCAGTGAGCAGGGTATTCCTTCCTAATTACTTCAGTCAGCTCATGAATGAAAACGCACTCCTTCTTGTTGAGACAAGGGCTGCAGGATTTTTTATCTCCTTAGAATACCTTCTAAAATATGCTCCTCACTTTGGCCACTTTCATCATCAGTGATTTGAAGGCCTAAATAACTAAAATATTTATTTGTTTAAGTCTTGAGGACAGATGAGCATTTCTTTGATGGACAGATAATAAGATCTGCAGAAAATGCTCATCAGTTCTACTTAATTTTAGCCTGAATCAAGTTTAGCTGCTATAGCTATTTAATGACTGAGTATGGGAGCAGAAGCATAATTTATAATGTCAGGAAATAAAATAAGTATAGTTACTTTAGAAGTGCAAATTTAATGCTATCCCATAAATCAGCAGACTGTAGCAGAAGTGTTAGCAGTGTTTTAAGAAAGTTAGAGCTGCTTTAACAAAGCATTTGTTACTGTTTCCCAGCCATCTCTTATTCAAACTCACAAGAAAAAGACTGAACTGATAGTTTGGGGGCTGAGTAGGAAGCTGGGTAATGTTGTACTCAGAGAGTGATGATCAGTGGGTTTGCTCAGGCTGGCAACCTGCCACAAATGTGGGATCAGGGATCAAATCTGGGCTCCATGACATCAAACATCTTCATAAATCATTGGCATGATGGGATTGAAAATATCCTCACCAAACTGGCTGGTGACATTGAACTGAGAGATGAGGGGGGCATTTCAGAAGGGAGAGATATCTTACTGGGAGAACCAGGCAAAGAGTGAGCTAGCAAGAACAGAACAAAGTTTAGCAAACGAGGAAAGGGCTGCCTGAGGGTCCTGGTGGACAAAAAGCTGCAGATGAGTCTGCAGTGCACCACTGCAGTGTGGGGGTACCAGTTGCAGGTTTCTCTGGGTCCGGATTGAAGGCACTTGAGACAGTAATTCATGTTTGGACTCAAGTGTTTATTATTTCCTATCAGTAAAACAGTCTCACAACCATGAGTTTAGCAGATTTTCATTAGAAGGCACAAAAATGTCTAAAAATCTCTTGTTACAAGGTCTTCTAACACTAAACTATCCAATGAAGAACTGACACCTAGATTATTTTCCCTTTTAACCCAGTAACTGATCCCAAAGAGCTGCAATGGGGACCTTTCTGCCCAATTACAAAATGCCACCCAAACCCAAGAAGAAGAAGGAAGAAGAAGCATGAAGAACAAACCCAGGACAACATCCTTGTGCTCTCCATCTTGCTTCCAACCGCAACACACTAAAAATCCCAAAACCTCAATTTCTCACCAAGTGATACACCTACACTGCTCTCAATAATCTATTGCACACTTTTGTGGATTCTAGCTTATCTTGAAGTCTAGGAAACGTTCTCCATGATTAGGGTCAAAGTCAGTGCTCCCCTGGGGGTCAGGGCACCCCAGAGCAGACAGAGAAATATTCCCTGTGCCCTGGGTTTCCACACTGCAGCAACAAAGGTGAAACACATCCCAGGCTGCATCTGCAGGGGCACTGCCAGCAGAGACAGAGATGGGATCATCCCATCCCACCCAGCACTTGTCAGGCCACACCTGGAGCACTGCATCCACTTCCTGTCCCCACAGCTCAAAGCAGGCAAGAGCAGGCTGGAGTTGATCCAAAGGAGAGCCAGGAAGATGGTCAAAGAGCTGGAGAACTCACCTAATGTGTAAAGACTTAAAGCATTAAGCATTTCCTCCTTTTCTCAGGAGGGACTTCATCACAGCATTCCAGTACTCCAAGAGGGATTTTAAAGAGGATGAAGGCTCTCTCTTCACAAGGAATTAAATGAAAGAAAATATGGGGAAAGCAGTCCATATTGTACCATGAGAGCTTTCATCCTGATATAAGAATTTTATGCAATAAGAAGGGTTAATCGCTGGAACAACCTCCCTAAAGATGTGGCAAAATGCCCATCTCTGGAGGTTTTCAAGATGTGACTGGACAGGATGCGAGACAATTTCACCTAAGCCCCCTTTTCATGTTAAAGTTGGCCTTAGATATCATGTTTCCATACTTATTTAGTTTATTCAAATTGCCTGAGGGTCCTGATGATTGAAAATGTCATTTGAGACCATCATCTTGGCAATCAGTGCAAGTGTATAGTGTAAGAAAGAAATTTCCCAATTTGTTAGTGAGGATTTTTATTCTGTTCTCTGTGATGTTTTATTCTGTGAATATTGAATTCTATTCAATATTGTTGCATATTTCATTGTGTTCATTTGACACAAATTGGATGAGAAAAAGTGGCTTTTATTTCTATAAGGTCATTTCTAAAATCTTTTTTTGATGTAGAGATTTCAAACTAGCTTGGAGATTTCTCTGAAGAAATAGAAGTAAGGAGGTCATTTTCTATGAAGACTTAAAGGGTCCAGAAATCACAAACTGTATGTGCTAGTCTGGAACTGCAATTCAAACAAGTATTAATTTTAAAGAGAATGTTGAGTCATAAGGATGAAACCACCTCCTCGAGTCCATTTAAGATCGAAACAGCCAGTTTGGGGCAGTGACAAGCAGTAGTGAAGATAGTTGAAGAAAAAAGTCAATGCAAAATGAGAATAATGTGCTGAGCAAAAGATTTCAGAACACTTGTTGTTTTGCAAGGTTTAAGGTTAGCTGATTTCCCCAAGGTCATAAGATAGATATCAGATAAAAAGTGAAAAGAATGAGAATTGTCTTAAACTAGAGCATCTGTCCAGTGTCTATTTAATATTTGCACTCATTTAGTGTAAAGTTAAAGACTAAGATTTAACATTGTGCTAAGATTTAACATTACTTCACGTACTTGTAGACAGATCTCACAGAAATCCCATGTGACAAGGAAGACAGATATCCTGTTTTTCCAAAATTCAGCTTTGCATTAGTCACTCACCACTTCTGAGAGCACCAAGGACTAATTAGTTCTTGATTTTGCATCTGCCAATGCAGCATGTACAGCCAGATATATCCAAGGGGAGAGTAATCCTTTTCTTCTCTTCTGGCCCTTAAAAATATTGTTACAAGTCACTGAATAGTATAATATAACATGCTGGTCCTGGAAACAGTATTAGGATTTTTAATATTCAATAAGCATATTTCTAAAAAGCTACTGCATGCCTGCTTTTTTTGAATGATTTGGGAGATTTTTATTTCAATATCAGTTTACAGTTATCTACAATTTTTTTAATTGGTTTCAATTTTTCTTAGAAACAACATCCCAAAACATACAAACAAACCAACTGCAACTGAAAGTTGCATACATATATTATACAAATTTGGGAAGAGAAAATATTTTGACACCTGCTTAAAATTTGTTTTAGTCACCAAAATTTTTCAGGATTGTTTCCACCAGTCAATATTTTTTATCAGTGAATCATAGCACCATGAAATGTTGTTAGAACATTGGCAATCACTGTGTGAACGTAGCTCCACTCCACAGGCCAGGTGGGACTGTGACCTCTACTGGATGGGTCACGTTTGCATTTTAGCTGCCAAGTACTGCAAACCCTCAGGAGTGGAAAAGCCATGATTTCTTTGGAGAAACCTATTCAGCACTGCACTGCACTTCTGGTGACAAGACTTTTTCTGTGTTTGAATTCCCAAGCCACCTCTCACACTACACTTGATTTTGTTGCTACTGAGCAGAGCTTGGCTCCATTACCTTTGAAATTTCCCTGCAAAGGAATTTAAGGCTGTTTTTCAGAGGAAACAATGAGGAAGCACATCCCTTCATTTCTTCTCAAAGATGGTGTGTTCTAGGCCCCTGCTCATCCTGTAGCCCTTCACTGAATCATTTTGAAGATGTTCCCAGCTGCAGCATCTGCAGTGCAGCCTCACCAGGGCTGTACAGAGTGTGGAGAATAACTTCCCTCACATTCTGTTCTGTGGGAAATGCAGCATCAATTTTAAGCCATAGTTAGACATGTAGAAATATATCATTTGTAACAAATGTTTATAGGAACTCTAAAAGATATATTTTAATTAGACTAAACAAGAAGACAGTTGAAGCAAAAAACAGGTCCTCTCCATAAGGAGGAGTTGGCTAGAGGAATTAGGACCTAAAGGCTTAACTACCAGGTAGGTTTACTCACTGAGGAATCCAAGATGCATGCTATGAATGCAGACATGAATAGTATGTGAGGAAGAAGACAGCCAAAACCCAGATTCAGACATATGACTTCAGTAGGAAACATCAATGTTACCATAAAAATCAAGGTATAGATGTTCCATTCAACTTAATAAATTCTTCTTTATTTTTTTGCAAGAGTTTCATAATGAATGTGTAGTGAATTGATACCTATAAGCACTAATTTCATTTTCAAAAAAAAGAAAATAAAATATTACATCAAACATATTTGCCACATAATCACTAGAAGTATCATAAAATGAATGCAATTTCAATTATACAAGTACTCATCTGCCGAAATTTTGTTATACATTAGCTGAGAATGTGTAGAAAGTCAATCAAAGAGCAGTAACAAAAGCCTGGAATATTAATTAGATTTTCAATTGGGTCTCAGAAATTCAGTTTCAAAAGAAAGCAAAGTATCCTCTTTACTCATGTCTGTCTTTTCTGTCATGCTACATGAATTCCTCAAGGTAGCTTGTTGCTATTTTAAACTCATAGTTTCCTGTAGTTGCTCTGCTACACAAAAGAAACAGTATTCAAATTAGTGTAATTTTCCTTCACTGTACTTAGATTCAGTACTAAAATGCTATGCCTAGATAGACCAGGAAGGCAAGGCTTGCTGAAGTTATGCTGCTCTGAAAAAGAAGATGGACTCATTACGACAATGGAAAACCAATACTTTAATGAAGTTATTAACTGCTTATATGTCACAGTAAAATGATCTGCAGGAGAAGTAAGAGAAATGTATTAGATTTGGCAGATTCACATTAGAATACTAATAACTATCGTGAAAAAATTTGCCCATGAATTTTGGAAAGACTTTTAGTCACATCAGTTGCTATCTTAATTCAATGGATCCTCCTCGCAAAAAGAAGAAAATAAAATAAATAAACAAATGCAAACAAGTTACCATAAAAATGATAAAAGTATCCTGAACACTGTTGGCAGAAGTAGTACATTGTAAAAATTTAATTTCCCAGCGTCCTGTTTGTTTTCTCAGCATGTTAAAAAGTAAGGAGTAAGTAAGGTCTGTAGTTATGTTCATTTGTGTTCATGTAGCATGCTGAAGAATCTTGTCTTACTCATCCCTGATATATTGCTTCTTCCATGTTTTTCTCTATTTCTTTAGATGTCTAATGTTGATGGATATTGTTCTATGTTTTCTTGCACTTGACAAAAAGATCTACATTTTAGGAGTGGCAGGAGGTTGGAACAAGATGATCTTTGAGATCCCTTCCAATACAAACCAGCCTGTGATTCTGGGATTCTATGACCCTATGATCCTTTTACATCCATTAGAATTGTGGCCAATGGAATGAAAGTCATGACACAGATCATCCATAGTAGTTTGTTTTATTTTTAAATAAACAGTTTCTAAGTATTAAGTATCAATATTTGTGGATATACAGATTAGAGACGTGGATTTATAAACTAGAGAAAAGAATAGTTGCATTGGGAAGGGATTTAGGATTTCTTCTCACTTACACCACTCAGTATTCATTTAAAGTTGTACAAGAGTGACATAACAATTTCAGAAATGCAGAGAAGAGTAAGGTGATTTTAAAAAAACTGGTGATGGCTTTCAAAAAAATAGAGAAAAATTATTTATGTCTACAGAACACATCTAACAAGTTCAGACAACCATAGCGAATTCTGCAGATGCTCAAAACATTTCAGTTGAAAATTCCATATGCTTGATAGTTCAAAAAGAGAAAGTAGAGAAAATAGTTGAAAAACCTCATTGTCATGAGCAGAATTGTGTCACGTTTGCTGCTTTAACATTTTAAAACTGCACAACTCTTTTGAGATAAACCCATTTTGTTTCCAAGGAATATGCCCTGAAATCCTCATTCCTGTTCCTTATCTATGTATGTTTCCAAACAGAAGGAATTTTTATGCTCTACCCTGAAATCATTTTGCAGTTGATTCAGAGCAGTCTTCTAAACTTCTCCAGACACTCCCAAAAATTTTTCAGGTTATTTTTTTGTTAATCAACTTGATGTTACCATCTGGAACACTTCCCCCCATATACCAATCATGAAAGTTTTGTGAATTTCATCATCAACATAGGCAAAGAGAGACAAAGTTTAAACAAGAGTTGACAAGGAAAACACAGGCACTGCTCCAGAGCACTTATTTTAACCCAGAACAGAATTCAAAAACAGTTTCTGCTTTTCATAGGTTTCTTTCAAGATAGCATTTGAGAATTCAATTACCTTTAAGCATACAAAATGTTAAGCTAGAGCTCAGGCAAGCCAGGGTTCTGCCCATCATTGAAATCACAAATTTTAACAAGGAAATCATGCCATTAAATATTTAGTCATGCATGTGTAGAATCACAGAATCACAGAATGGGTTGGGTTGGAAGGGACCTTAAAGGTCATTTAGTTACAAGTGCCTTACCATGAACAGGGACACCTTCCAGTAAACCAGGTTGCTCAGAATCCCATCCAACCTATCCTTGAACATTTCCAGGGATGGGGCGTTGCAGTGATGGCCTGTTCCCTGGGCAACCTTGCCAGGGCAGGTATGAAGATTTTTGCACTAACAGCAGGTACATGTCAGAGACAGAAATTCCCCCTGTATACATCTATTTTTTTATAACTCAAGCCAAACGAATTCTCAACTACTTTGTTTTGCTGGAAAATCAAAAAATTCTGAACAAGATAAAATATAATATTGCAAAAGACTGAGGTTCCAACTGCAGCCATCTTTTACTCACCTGGCGTGGATTGGGATGGGGTGGCTTTGGTTTCAGTTTTGAACTGCATGCAACTTTCCTTTATTTGAGATATGTCAAGAACCCAAAGGAAAAGGAGTCAGAAATGGTTATGTATCACTCTTGATATTTGAAATATCAAGAGAAAGAAGAAAAGTTTGAATGCATTATCATGTCTTACTAGCGCACTTCAAATCTCTTCCAGACACTACACCTTAACAAAGTGAGCAGCTCTGTGCACTCTGCCAGTGCTTCTCAAGCCTTTTAGGTAAAGATAAAGGTCAGAGACAGTAAGATCTCAATTATCAAGGTCTCAATCAAGATCAAAAATCTCACAGTAATTGAAATGGAGTTGCTATAAATTAACAAAGTTACAGGGAAACTATAAATTATTTTCTGCCTTCTACTTAAGGCTTAGAAAGATTGATTTCTAACTTATATTGAGTGAAATCATTACTTATTTTATTCATGTTTATATGTCTTAGGGGGCTAGGAAACCCAAAACCACACAAAGGGTATTTTACCTCTAAAAAGATATTATCTGAGTGCTCTTCCTGAGATTTTTCAATGTGAGTCAGTTTGTAGTTTTTGATAAGATTTTCAAGCATAATATAAAACCTTGTGAAATCATATTCAGTTTAAGGACTTTCTTTTTTCAACTTATTTAATATACCATCAGATTATTCCAAGAGAAAGCTTAAGAAGTAAACCCCGCTTTTATTGAAAAATTCTTACTCAGAAAAACTAGTGCTATTTGTGAAATCTCTTTGAAAACTGGGACTTGGTTCTATTCAATTGCTTCTTTTTGAAAATCAATACAGAATACACATTACCTGCTAAATAATTTAGGATATAGGAAATAAACACACAGAGGAAAAAAAAATAAACAAAACACAAAAAATCAAAGAAGAAAATTACCTGAATGTGTTGCCTGGGGCAATGATTAAAACAGTCAAAGTTCCTTCTTTAAAGCAGAGACTATTTTTAATTTTTGTCTGTGTTTATATATACAGAAGGACCACTGAAATCATTGCATATTTTACTTGAAAATGTCCTTGAGTTTTCTTTTAAATGATGCAATTCTCAAAAATGTTCACTACATGCTCCCATCAAATTCATTGGGTGCAAAAACCAACAAGTCCTCTCATATTATCCGTGGAAACAAAATGAAGACAGGGTGCAGTTATTTCAAAATTTTTACATAATTATTTTGAACTATATGAATGGATTATTCAGCTTTTATTTATAGTATAGTTACTACTATAGGCAAATAGACTCTGAAAAAAAAAACAACAGACCCCTTTAACAAAAATTATATTCTTGGGTTTGGTCTGTAATCAAAGATAAATAGAGGCCCAAATTAATTGCTGGCAGTTACATGCCTTAATTACTCCCCACAATAATTAAAATTATTTTCTCCCATGGACGTTAAAACCACAGAAGTTATATATGGGGGAGCTGTGTTGTTGCTCCACCCTACTGTTTTTAGTTTAGTGTCAAGCATCTCTGAATTGGGTATTGCTTCTATTTCCATTATTGAGTCACAGCCTGAAAACAATTTTCTACATTTTTTCACTTAAAAATTATGAAAGTCATAGCTCTACTCTCATTGATAATAACATAAAGCTGAAAATCATGTTTTTTAATGCATTTTTGAATTATTTTATGTTCTTAACACATTCTGAAAATTTAGAATTGGCACTACTGAATAATAATTATTATTATAATCATCTTTATTATTATTAATAGTAATAGTAATACTACAGATAACTGCCATCAGACAGGTAATTAACAGCTCTAATTTCAACAATTTCTGAGGAAATGGGAGGGCCCCATTTCATGGCTTTAATTATGTTCTTAAAAAAATAGTGAGAAAAGAGGTTGGTTATCCTGGTTATCCACATATGATTCGCCGGCTGTCTCTCATTAAAATTGCAAAGAATTTTAGAGGTAACAGGCAAAGTTGGTTTTTCTAGCAAAATGTCTCTGAAGTAATTGTAGCCCACCATATTTTTTCACAGACAGTTTTCAAGGGACAATTCATCTCTAAGTCAAATACCTTTAGGGATCTGATTTTTTGAATGGATAAAGGGGTGGATCATTTCAGCCTATACTTACAAAACAATAATGTAGCTACAATTATTTTGGATCCTTAGGCCTTTAATTTTTTAAGTAATGTGCAGGTGCCTGAGCAGCAAAGCTCTAAGAGGCAGCTTGAAAGCTTTGACTGTAGGCTTTGAAACAAACTTTTGAACCCTTTGAAAGACTCAGCTGGATAGCAATATTCTTTTTATCAAACTTTCTGGATATGGCTTTCTTCCCTAGCAGGGAAAAACACTTTGGCAACTGCTCAACTCCTAGCCAATATTTAAATTGCAAAGGCTTCACTCTGCTCCTTCAATAGGAACGCATTCCTGAGATGCAGTTGCCAAGCTCAGTCATTTGGAGGCTACCTTTTTCTTCTTTCTTTTTCTTGTCAATTTTAACTCAGATTAAATTCCATTTGGGGAATGCTGTCAATGAAAAAGAAAGCACTCTTAATAATGTTTACTAGGAATAAATACGATCCTTACTTATTCTTCCAGACACAGTATGATAACAGCTATTTTAAAGAATGAGGAGGCTGCCAGTTTTAAGAGCAATGAGGTTGGAAAAAACTAATTTTAAAAATTATTTTATACACTTGGTATTTTTTCCAAGTGTGAGTTATTATTTGAGAGAAGGGCAGTGAAGTTCACAAGATTAAAATCTTGTCTGATAAGAGGATTACACATTGCCAACAAGGCCATGAATCCAACAACCAAATGAGAACAATTAAAACAGAATAATTTCACAATTAAATCATTTTCTTATAAATTCCCAATAACTGTGTTATATATGCTTGAACAGAAATATGTTACATATGTTAAATATGTTTCTGAGACAAAACATCACTATATTTTCAACTATAGTTGCTTCCTAAATTGTGGCTGCACAGAATATTGGACTCTCCCAGTCCAGTTATAATTTATATTGTCCAATCTCTGCATATTTTATTTTCAATTGAATCTTTTGAAGAGTTAATCACAATAATTACTATTAATAATAATTTGCCAACAAGCCAATGAATTTATTGTTCTTAAGTGGATAAGCATGGGATTGTTTCAAAACTCAAAAAAAAGAAGCAAAAACCAAGCAAACAAGCAATACCAAACCCTAAACCCAAAACCACAGTTCTTCTGTAAAGGAACTTTAAAAAATCCAAGGTTACCTAAAAGTGACCATGGAATAAAACATGAGAAAATTTCTGAATATTTTATTTCTCAAAAATGTTTTCATTTGGTGTAAACTAGTTAAAAATTGTTTAAAACTTTTTTTATTCCTTTCCAATAGAGTAAATATTGTATACATCCCTCCCTGATGGAGGGAAGAGTGTTTCAGGTATGATGGTTCTGATAAATAATGTGATTCCTACTTGATCATGGTATCAAATGAGTCATCAAAAAATATTTTATACAAATGAGGAAAGAGAGCCTGTCACAGTTTTAGTCCTGTAAATATGTTTCTTCTGCTACTTAAAATATCAAGACTGTAAAGTTTCCTTGTGTTCTAGATTCTCCCATACATGCATTAACATGTTCATAAAATATGTTTTTATCTTTTGAATTTTATTTTGTTCCATAGGAAACAAAACATAGTTATAAAAAATTTAAAAAACCCAAAAACAACAAAACAAAACAAAAAAAAACCCACCACACCTCCAAGAATTTTTTCTGTTGTTGTTTTGTGTAAATCAGACATATGAGGCACTTCCTTCTCTTTCAGGAAATATTTGTTTTACCTTATACACCATATTTTATCACCTCCTGTGCCTGCTCCTGATATCTCATCCCAAAATCAGTGAAGAAACTCTTGATCAAACTGTGAATAATAGGGACTGTATTTCCTTGATAAGAATGAAATAGAGACTTTGTAGCTCAGATAATTAAAAAGAAATTATTTGCTCAGTTTTGGAAAGACTTTAGGATGGTGACTCAAGGTATTAATCTCTCTTCTTGAAATCAAATTTTCATTTCTCAGTATAAAAAACTTCTAGTGGCAATCCTAACCTAAAAGAGAAAAAGGTTAATTTTCACTTTTTTTTGGTATTTCCTACTTTCTCATCAAAATTGTTTTTATCATTGTCCATAGTTATTGTATTACAACAAAAATTTTGCGCCCTTCAACTTATGCTTTCAAAGCAATTTGCCCATAGGAAAATAAGCAAGCATAAGTCTCCCCTATATGAATGTGACCTCTTTCTTTCATAAAACATGAATATCCCTGAATTACTTTTATTCTTACTCTCTCAAGCCAAGGCTTGCACCATCAACCATCAGAGAGTGACCACTTAATCCACTTACTGAGTAAACGAAAGGAACCAAGGAGGTATGTGCAGCATGTGATAATTGACAGAGAAAACAGAGAAGGATGCTAACTGTTTTTATTACCTGATAGTCATACAGTCCTCTTTTGGGCTGAAAGGCTTTTTTCCCAACACTGAGCCTACCTGTGATTCCTTAGGAGTCAAAGTGATTTAAGAAGAGGAAGAAAATATAGCATGACCTGTGGCAGGGAATAAAAACAAAATTGTCTCATTGAAAGGAAAAAGGATTTTTAAAAGAAGACAATACAATTTCTATTATGAACAAAGATTAAAATTTCACCTATGAAACTGTTTTTTGGTTTTTTTTTTTTTAAAAAAAATTATAGGAAATTCAGTGGAAACAGAAAATATTAGACCAGTGAGTTACAACTTGAAGTACCTTCACAGACTCATAGCAAAACCACTAGTGATGGAATTGTCTCAATTATGTAAAAATTCATCCTCCTTGATCTCGAAAGACTGCATTTTCTTCACCTAAAAAGTGTTAGATTCAAATATTAAGCTTTAAAAAGCAGTGAAATTTAATTATCTGCACCTGACATCTAAGTTTTTTAGATTGTCAGTTTCTTTTGTGTTACCTCTTACAGAACTTCTTTTTCTTCCTTCTGTACAAAGACCTTTTATTTATCCAATTTCCAATTTTAATTTTAAACTTTTCTTCAGTGTTATTGACTAGCATTGGACACTTTGTTCCTTAGACTAATTAGTCTCTGTGATTTAAACAAAGAAAACAGGCATTTTTAAGTTGTGTTTTTTTCTCCTCAATGCAGTTATAGCAGGTAGCATATTTCACATATTAGTAATTATATAGCAGAAAAAATATTTAAAGTTGGAAGACAGCTCTAAAAAATAACATTGAAGAATAAGTCAATTTTCAACAGGACTCTGAGAGTTCTCTTGCATGATTTTAAGATGGCCAGGAAGTCATATATATGAAAATAATAAAGAAAATGCATTGTGTAATAGGGAAGCTGTTACTCTTCTCTCCATTTCTCTCCCTGTGAGTGGGAGGTCAGGATTGCAAGATCACAGGGCTCCCCTAAGAGAAAGGGAATAGCAGACATTGCAGGCTTCATTCTCCATAGAGATGTTGGAGACAGAGCAGGGCGTGGTACTGTGGATCTGCAGGTGGCATTTTTCTGTAAGATATCCTTACTTGTGCTGGACAGGTAAGAAGTGCTCCAAAACTACAGTTTTTTTTCCAGAAGGAATATACTTTTTCCTAGGCTGATACAGATATCAAGTAGTCATTATATATCTACAGAGGTTACCTAGATATTTTCTGGTATTGTTCTGTCAAGAAACTCAAACAATGCAGCTAGTCCCACACTAATACTTGGGTTTATATTAGTCCTGAAGAAATTTTTATTACTTTATTCCAATATAAATCTGTTCTGAACTTCTGAGTCTCTGGCTAGATATAAATTGATATTTTCCATCACTGCACAATGACTACAATGTATTCTTTTATTTGAGGTAAATTTTCTTTGATAGTTATTTGTATTCAGAAATCACTGCTTCATGAAAGATTTCTTGGACATCCAACACATGTTCTTTGGCTAAGTTATCAACAATAGCACATCATCTGAAAACTGATAGTAGTCCAAAGATGAAAAAAATTGTATTTCATTATGGTTTTGATTTTTTATGGTTGAAAATGACATTAAAAATTGGAAAGGAAGTTGAGGAATATGTCATAAGGTAGTAGGAATCATAAATATTAATCAGGACTTCTTTAAAAGTACTGAATTTTTTTGCAAAAACACAGGAAAAGCAAACTGAAGATTTTATCACATTTTGTCAGTTTGGCTCTTTTTCCTCACTGTATTTCATACCATCTTGTACAGAACAATGTACAGATAATAAAAACTAAAAAAAAACTCCCCAAAAAACTCCCGCAAACCTTTAAAAGGAATAAAAATTTAATGTCCTACTTGCCTAAGTATTGTCAAGGTTCAGATAATTGAAGATGAACAGCCAAATCCTTGTGTTGCCAACAAAAAGGGACGATAACTTAGCGGAGATGCTGAAAACTTGAGTGCAAGTGGAGAAAATAAGCTCTGACCTGTGGAGAAAGATTTTTGTGCAAGTTACGAAGCACCAAAGGCAGAAAGGGGAGATTTGAACAGCCTGGACCTCTACTGTAGCTCTCCTGTGAGATAATGAGAGACTTCACCCTCAAGGTTTCTCTGTTTCACAGCTTCTATAACCATGAGAAATTAGAATTTCAAAAAGCATGTAGAGAATATGTCCTCAGCTGCAAGTGACTGTCAACAGCATTGAGTGCTTTCACAACCTCCATGTGCTCCCTTCTCAGGATTGTAGGATAAAAATAAGCGGCAGTAAATTTGCATGCAGAGATTTCTTTTCTTCTTCCATTTCAAGAGATTGCCCAAGACTATTCTGAACTGCATATACTCCTTTAGACAGCACTGTTACTGTTTCATTGATGTTGAAGGGATATGCCACTGTTTAATGTAAAAAAAATGTACAAGCAAGTAAGAGAGTGCAGAGAAGTTATTTCAATTTATGCTTTCACTGCTTATTAAGCACACCACAAATCCTCCCATTTCCCACTGAAAAGCCACAGTCTGTTTTATGGCACTTTGTTCTTTTGTTTTCAAAATTGTCTTGAGGACATGTTGCACTGTGACAACTCAAATCAAGCTGTATTCCTTGTACTCTGCCAAGAAGTATTAGAGAGGATAGTGAAATATGACTCTAACAACCTGAGAAAATGTCACCATGAGATAGAGCTCAGGAGATCACGCAAATATTGTCTCCAACATTTAAAAAGGATTCTTCATTATATGTACTTTTCCCCAAAGTTTTAATTAAATTTAGGACTTATTTTCTATTAACTGTCAATTATATTAATACTGTAAAGAACCACATGAGACTGTGCTGCCAGGAAATGAAATGCATGGAGTCAAAACTTTCTTCCTGTTGCTCTGGATCAGCAATGACATGTTCCAGGTCAAAACGTCTGAGGGTGTTCTCAAAAGTTAATGTCCTACTTCTTAGGAGTTTCATAGTAGTGTGCTAAAAATTACATTTAAATAATGAATACTTTACTTGAATGTTTTAACCTTTCCTAAAATTAATATAAGGGATTTTAACAATAACAGACATCATGATAAAATATGGTTATGGTTGCTTGCATGAATTAAAAATTTTATGGATTTATATTTATACATTTATATTTTTTGCCCCACTGGTTTTTCAGTGAAAAGTCATGATCAAGATGGTATAAAATTAGCTTGAAATTGAATTCTTAGTTGTTGGTGAATTTGATATGATTTTAGAGTAATAATCTGTGTGATTCCAAAGATGAAGAATAATTTGAGCCAGAGGAAAACAGCCAAGCCACCATATCCATCCTGCCAGCCTTGAGCCCATTCTATCGCTTCTATACATAACCAGTGTTAGTTAGAAAAACATTTGGTTTTTTTAGTAAGAATATTCATACCTATTTCAGTGGACAACCACATGGTATTGTGGTACATTAAGGGATATCAAATAATATCCAGCTGAATTAAAGCTGGAAGCTAAAACCCAAAACCCACAACTTAGACTTCTGAAGTTAAAATAACTTGTAAAACAATAGATATATGTGGGTGTCAGACTAAAGAGCTGTCTAGGGAACATTTTAGACTTCATTATGGTACCCAGATTGAAAATTTCCTGGAAAAACAGAAGGGTGTACACATATTTGGCTTCAAAATGGTGTGAATTGTGACTGAAGCACCCCTGAGGAAATGAGTCACCTGTGTAGCCCAAAATGACAATGTCAGGCACAGAGACTTGCTCCACAAGCAGTCCATGGAAAGACACACTCCTTGTGCCCTGGCTGAGGGACACCCAGGTCCAGCCATACCTCATAAATCAGCAGGCACCATGGAAAACATGGAAATGTTTTATGCACTCCTTTTGGGTACAATAATAAGAGTTAATGCCTATATTATGCAGAAAATCTGATATTTCTCTATGCTCATATATTTCAAAGAAAGTTTCTTCTCTTTTATCTTACGATTAACAGAAACTAGCCAGACCAGTCACATCAGTAAAGATAAGCACAGAGCTGATTTTGCAGTTATCTCTATAATTTGATTTCACTAGAATATTAAAGTGTCCTTTGCACAATAAGAAATCAACAAAAAAAGATTGAAAAAAAAAAAGAAAGAAACTAGTCAGTATTTGAAATATGAGCCAAAAAATTCTGCTAATTTTGAAATATGTTTTAATAAATTGAATAGATATGTCACAACAAAAGCTCTTTTCCACAGATGAGCATTGTGAATATTATTGGTCCAAGCTATAATCACTGAGACCCCTTTTTGTATATATGTGCTGCCTTTGGTTGTAAATGTTAAGACAGTTTTTCCCCAACAATTTCTCAGCTGTCCCTGTAACCATAGTTTGACTTTTCTAATAGGATTTCATTTTTAAAGTAATTCTTCTATCCAGGTCATACATGTGGTTTAAAAACTTTAATATTTTTCTTGGTGCTTGTTTAGATGGGGAAAATAAAAATGAATTGTTTCAACAGCCTCTCATAAGGTGTTAATGACTAGCTAATTGTATTTTTCATCAAAAACTCCCCAAAGATGCCAAAATTATTTGAAGATTGTCTTTGTGCTCCTATTTATTTTGAAACTTGAAATAGTCATTATAAATTACAGCATAAATACTTTAAACTTAACCATGTATTCACTTTGCACACACAATTCCTTCTTTGATGCTAGAATTTCTCATTTTCACCTTAGATTTTGAAAATGAAATGCTTTTGTGTTGTGTGAGGTAAAAGTAAAATACAAACGAGGGTAAATATCAGAGAGAATTATTACTGATAGACTTCTCTTTTGGCTGACATTTCATTCAGCAACTTCAGAAAAGTCTGAACTACCAAAAAAAGGCCATCAGAAGAGATGAGTTGGAAAAATATTAAAGAAGATGTTTTTCCCAAAAGGCTACAATTATTGTGGCTATTTCCATTCCATATACATGTAATATTTGAAGTACCTTTTGTGGGAAGAAAACAGAGAATTTATAGATTTTAATGTGGTTTTCCATCACATTATAAGGGGCAAGGGTTGAAGCTTGAACTGAGTCTTTATTTGTTACAATTACTTAGAGTAAAAACCTGTCATTTTAAATACATCAAGTCCCTTAATTTTTGACCTTCTACGTTTTTATAAATAGGTCTTTCTATGTTACACTGTATTCTGTAAGAAAACTTTTGGCATAATAATGATAAAACCCTCAGAAAACCAACTGCATTTGAACACCAGTTGCTGGTCTTCTTCATTGCATAATATCTAAGATGCCCTCTAATTTATTTATATATTTGAATAGTGCAAACTGAGTTATAATTTTACATTTTGTTTTAACATGTATTCAAAAGCTATTTTTCTTTTTTTTCAGGAATTTTTCTCTTTGTAACTAAGTAATTTTTTTGTTGTTGTGATGTTGACAAATAATGAAATGATGTTCAAAGTCTTGTCAATATGAAGATATTCCCTTGTTATTTATAGTAAATATAATTTCCTTTTATTAGCCTATTAATTAACCTATGGATTCTAACTAGATAAAAATTCTGTTTATTCCTCTTGATAGTGAGATAATTACATCCACAATTTTCCAATGAGACCTTGAGAAATTTAGGGTAAAGATGAGTGACAGCTACAAGGTATGTAAGATAATGTAAAATTTCACATATCATTAACTGATATATTAGCATGCATAATTCATTTAATATATCATTAGATTAATATAGCTAACTGTTTTCCGTTTAAAAAAATTAATACAGTAGTCAAAATGAACTTGCATTTCCTTGTTTCTTCTATCATACTCACAAATATTTTAAAGGGCAATACTTTGGGAATTGCCTTTAAAATTCTTAGGAGCTGTAAAAAGTGAAATCTGAAGTACACAGATCTAGGAAAAGAGGAATCTGAAGAGTGACAACTGGTCCCTTTTCTCCATTCTGTCCACGTGAAACCCAGAAATAAAAGTTAAACACATTAAGCCATGAATTGATTAGAATATGATGTTAGAGCAAGCCTGGGACAGTTTTATTTGATAAACACAATGTGTGTATAATCACAGATTGTTTTAAAAATTGTAGTGATCTCAGTGGGCTCATTGGCTTCAGATGAAAAAATCAAACGTCATTGCTTGCCATAGTGCAACATTTGGATGCTCACAATATTAATTCACAAAATAAATTTTAAAAAGTGAACTTTGTTTAAGAGGTGATTTACAAGTACAAAGGAATGTATGCACAGGAGATAGTATTCTCTAACACAGCAGCTGGCATTTCAGACACCCAGAAACATGTGGGAGCTTCTGTGTTAGAATGCACAGATCCACAGAATGAGTGAGTTTTTCATTCAGTCCAGTAGAAAACAAATTTGATTGTTACTTCAGGACCATTATTCCATATAACTGCCCATTAAATGTTGTGTTGTTTTTGAGGATAATTTTCTCTTGGTGCATTCAAATCAAATTACTCTTATATTGAGCAATGTACTGAGCTTATATGGGCATCTATTCAGTGTTGAGATATTTCTACTTTCAGAAATGATGATGTGCTCAGCTCCTTGGAACCCGGAGCACAATTCCCACTTCTTTTGGGGCACCTCAGACTCTGTGTACTCAACACCACTATTGTGCTTCTGTGCATAGATACCTGCCTTGCACAGAAGGCGACTCCAGGTTTTGCATATTCCTAGAAGAAGAGGAAGACCTGTAAAATATTCTCGGGAACAATGCAGGAAACACACTCATGACAGAAATACAATGGCTGCAAAGTGTTGAATAGTGGCACAGTATGTAGCTCATTGTGCCGGTATATTTTCTCCTTACAATACTTCATTACCATGTTTTTCCCAAGCCATTTCACACCTGTTTTGAATTCTGACCTGCTTCAGTATTCTCAACAGTATTCTCTTCAGTATTCTCAACCTTTCTTACCTATGTGTCATCTGTAAATTGAAGAAACATTTCCTCACCCTGACTGGTAAGAGTTTTCAAGGGAAGCAAAGAGGATTCAGCCATTAGAGAGACAGGGAAAATATTGAGTCTATTTGTAAGAGAACAGATAAAGCCTCTGCATCTGAAGGTCTTTGGAGAACAGATTAAAGAAACATTGGTTAAGAATAATGAATACTTCCTTCAGTTGGATTTCTAGATGCATATTCCAGTAGTCCCATTCAGACTTGAGGGACTTCAGTCCCCCTCTCTCACTTAAAAACATCCTACAAAAAAGCTTAAATATACTATTCCAACTCTAAAAGAAAGCATGATGTACCAATGCAAAGATGCTTGCGAAATTAGTAAAGTGTGAAAAAATGTTAAGACATTTTATGTTCACTTGGAAATGACTACAAACTGAATCTCCAGGGAGGCCTGGCACAGTTTGAAGATCACACATTTCAATGCAAAAAGAAAAATTCAGCAATGTCTTTAAGCCATTTTATCCATTTTATATCAAACTCCTCTCTTACATTGTTTATTGGACATATGTCACTCACAGCACTGTAGTTCTTTTACAAATCTACTTTACAAATAGATTTCATGTTAGTTAGGAAATTTCACAAATTCTGTATTGATTGAAGTTACAGAACATTACTTTTAAGCACCCCAAATTAATTTTGCTACCTATTTTTAATGCTACAGGACCAAGCAATCTCCTGGCAATCTGTTTAATTAAATACTAAATCTCCATCTATCAAAAATAAGACCATATATTTTTTTCCTCCACTAATTGTCAATACCACCTGGAAAAAAAGAAAAGTGCATGGTTAATTAGTTACAAAAAATGGCCAAAACCAACAATAATTGAGCTGTCATCTGATGTCAGTGTGTAAGGGAATAGCAAAGAACATATTCACCTTTTCTGTATGCAGCCTAAGAAATCTTGGGCCAAACTTTCGACATGTTCAGAGAGGACAGATGCAAAGAAAGCACAGAAAAAGAAAGCTTTTTCACCCCATCTAAAATAATTGATGTGTACAGAGTCTGACTCAAATAAAAAAGAGTACAAGATTTTATTTCTTTTACAGGATCCTTAGTCTATGCATATCCAAGCTTTCATTACTGAGAACTCCTGCTAAAGCAGGATTCACATCAAAAACACATATGTTGCAAATCAAAGCACAACTCTATCCATTACAAAACTAATAGCTTTTGGTTTTCTGTCAGACCAAATACACTAATCCCAAATTATTACAGACTCTACTCATGCATCTAGGCTGTATTTAGAAAAGTAAGTAGCAGCACCTGGACGTGATAGGGATTCTAATTTCCAGACTACATATGGCAAAGAATTTTGAATGAATCTGAAATTGCATTAAGATTTGTTCATTTAACTGCTTTCGTGTAGACATTTTTATTAAGATCAAATTTCCTTAATGTGCTATGTTTCAGACACAAAGTCTCTGGTATTAAATAAACAATCAAATAAGTAAGAATTATCCCTTTTTTATTTCAATGGACTGATTTTTCTAAACCTTAGGGTGCATTATTTCATTCTTTGCTGGAGCTTAAACTCTATCATTTCTGACTGAGTAGATAAAAACACACAGGCATTATCACATTGTTCAAATAAAGGGATAACTTCAATGGTGTCTGAATGCTTTTAATATAATTTGACTTTCACTGCATAAACCCCAGTTTTTGCCAAACAGGATTACATTTCTTCTAATGTGCTTTTTGAATAGTAGCACTTCCCTGGTACTACAGAAAAATGTATCTCAACTTTCAGTGCACAAACAGTATTGGTTTACTTTTAAAATGAGAAGTAGCTATGCAGATGAATTTAATTTTCAGTGCCTTCCTATTCATTGGGAGTTGAATACAGATGTGTCTGACGAGCTTGCTGGCTGTCCTGCAGGCACTGCAGTCATTAGACTCTTATCCCAGAAATGCTGGAAAAAGCCTTGCTGTCTGGCACACCATAACCACCACCAGAGTGCTCCCCCTACATAAAAGGAGATGGAACAAACAAACAGGTGGCTGGAGGGCAAGGAAAAAGGTGGAGTTACACCAGGGATTTTTCAGAAAATCTGCATTTTTCTCTCCCTCACCCTCCAGCTTCTCTTGCTGTTCAGTTGCCATCTTTTTAAAAAGCAATTAAATGAACACATTAACACAACAAGACTAGGAAAAAAAAAAAAAGTCACACAACTGGCTGTATTTAGTACTTGGTTGGAAAGATAGAGCAATTAAAAATTTCAGAGACATTCTTTGTTTGTTTATTTATGAATACACTCATAGGCATGTGCAAAACAGAGTAGAGAAGACACAGTTTATTTAATTGACACCTAACACACATTTGGGAAAATGGTGGAACACAACTTAGGAAAAAAATATTCTTGCATAATAATCACATGGCTCAATAAGCTGGGCTTTAAGATGCTCAGTTCCAAAAAATTATCATGACTGCTTGTTTCATCTCTGCTGATGAAAGGAAGGGAACATCTTTATTTTGCTTGTGTTGTTGCTGCCTATGAAGCCTACTGATGTCTGTTAAAGGTATTTTCCATGTCTTTGACAAGGGTGATTCATCAGACTGCCTTCTTTTATTTTTCTTTTTCTTTGCAGCATGGTTCTAAATCTACTGATGGTAGTATTTTTGGAAAAAGTGCTAGAGCACATCCTGACTCACTCTTGGACTTAATGCAACACCTCCTACACCTTCTCTAGCACAGCAAACACTGAACTTCTGTGTCATATAAGAAAAACAACAGTTTTATTTTTTTTTAAAGAACAGTTGTACCATCTTGTTTCTATTTCAGATCTCAATTCTTCTGATTTTTCAAGTAATTAAGTTATTCTTCCTCTTTTACCCTTGAGGGTTTAATCGTTTATGACATTTGGTTTTCTTAAAAAAAATAAGGTATGACTGATATTAAGGGTTTTATTAAAAATAAAAAAGCTGAAATTAGTATTGAAATTTCTTTAGTAATTAATAAGAACATTTTATTTCTCTCTCCTTAATACATTGACTAAAATGTCACTTTGTAGAAGATGAGAAAAGTTAGGTTCTTATAATCCATATTTCTTTGAAGATACATTGGAGCATTAAACTGTCTTTTAAATTTTCATAAAATTTTACTCTGATGACTAGGATGTTTTTATCTAACATATATTAACATTTAATCTAACTTGTGTCATTATCATTATCTTCCAGTCTGCAACTGCATAAATACATTTTATAGTGCAAACTTTTTCTGTTTCCTACTTCCAGCGAACATCATCCAGGGAAGAATTTATTTCCAAATCTAATCAAATCATCCAATCAGGAAAAATTTAAAAAAATACAGGATTACTCATTATAAAAAAGTCTTCATTATTGGACCTTCTATTGGTTTAGTTAGTCCCACCTTAGATTTACTGAAAATCTTCAAAAGGAGCTTTTTCAGTTCCCATTTATTGACACTGATCAAAATATCTCATGGTTTGCTTTCACAGATTTCCTGAATAGCATTAAACTTAAAGAAATAAAAAATGTCCTGCTATATCTCTTGTGGGGTTTAGAGTGTGGTTTTTTTTGTGGTTTGTCATTATGTTTTCTATTTTTATTTACATTCTTTTTACTGTCTATGTTTTCACTTGCATGCATTTAGTCCCCTCAAGAGAAAGATACGTTTTGCCATTAATATTTGTTTCTCCTAGCAGTCCTTGCTCACTGTTAAAGGATTCTCTTGTAGCATTTCATACAATAATTCTTTTATATCAGCAAAGGCAGTTCTGGTACTCCTTTAGACATTTCCAAATTGTTTCCAATCTCATGAATGCTTTTGATTATCAAGCAAAGCCAACGTGGTTTGCCAAATCCTTTGTATGAAGAATTTCATTTTGCATCTCTCACCACAATTTATCATTGAAACTGTATTGCAATTTAATTTTATGGCATCATGTAAGATTAATTATCACACACTTTTCCACTTTCTACCTCACTGAATGATTTCAACTCTCACTTCAAGTCCACCCTGTAAGATTCAGTTTATCATATGCTTAATTTAAAATTTTTAATAGAATTTCACTATGTCCAGCTACAAATTACATTAATATAAAATAAATTTGTCTCTAAAATATCTCTCTTTTTCTATAACATGTTTATAAAGTATCTTCAGATTGCAATTTGAGCAATCAAAATAAAAAAAAAAAAGAAAGAAAGAAAAAAAAAAAAAAAAAAACCCCTCAATTTTGTTCAAGGTGTCTTAAAATCTAGGTGGAATATCCTCATAGTTTTTAATTAATAAAGCTATTTTTTTCAAAATTGGGATGTCTTTATCAGAGGAATAAATATTTTATCAGAAAATTCTAAACAGTTCTACATTCTGCTTTAGCAGGAAGGTTCAAGTCCTCATATTACATCTACATAGATAATCAGTAGAAGAATTTTTAGATATTTTGAAAAAAAAAAAAAACTGTTTTAGGCTGGTATTTTTCTATTCATGAAGAAAATAAAAATATGATCAATCTAGATGTCTCCTGCACATCCTTTATCATACAAAGTGCCCACCAGTGATACTGACTCATGCCAAATATAAGACAGTACATGGTTTCCAGTCTCATTAATTCTTGTTTATAAGGAGACATCTTGGTATCTGAGAAGGTTAAAAGCAATTTTTAAGCATATTTGCATTTTTTTATAATGTCCATATTTTCTACAAAAATATTTCCCTTTGTACTTTCCAATGGATTTTATCAATAATATCAAGTGTTTATTCAAGATTAAAATAGTACCTTGGTCCTCCTCGTTTTTTTTATCCATAAGGATAGCCTAGTTAAGGAGATTGATGGGTGAATGACTAGGCCTGGTACAAACAAGTAGAAGTAAGCGCAGGAACAGGAATTTTCTCAAGATATGAACTCTGAAACTTTATTACCAAGCAGTCATCACCAGTAGTGATAAAATACAAGTAACTCTAGCAAGGCAAGCAGACATTAAACTTCATTTTGTCATGGTAGGGGACATCAGTATGGCTGCCTCACTGGTCTTTCAGCTTTTCATTCAGACTTATCCTCCTTTTCCATTCTGATTCTTGTTCTACTTCCTCTGTCCAAAGCATAACGTAAAAATAAATTATTGTATACATATTTATGTAGTCTTAACATCATAAAACTAACTGCTTTTCAGACTGGAAACTCTTCATGTTCAGTGATAAAAGATGCTGAACTGTTGAAAAGTCAATATTGTCTCCTCCTCTTTGTCTCAGCATTGAGAAGGAAGGCTATGGTGGTGAGGGGGATAACCTGATTGCCTCATGTACTAACTGCCCTGTCTGTTGACAGCATCACAAAGGAAAGGAGAGAAAAATTATGCAGTGACATTTGTTTCTTTGGGATCAAGAAAATTCTGTATTACATTTACTATTGAAGTATACAAGTCACCTGCAACTTCACGTAACTTAAATTCAACTGGGTACTGGACTAGAAGAAAATAAACAAAAAAATCAAGAGATATTGTCCATTGATCACTTTGGCAGGCACTAGTAACTTGACCCTTGAGAACTCTTGACAGACAGTCACAGAATCCCAGAATTTCTGGCCTTGAACACTTCCAGGGATGGGACCACAGCTTCTCTGGGCACCCTGTTCCAGTGCCTCATTATCCTTACAGTAAACAATTTATTCCCTATATTAAAATTTACTCTATTTCAATTTGATACATGGCCCCTTGTCTTGTCACTCCATGTACTTGTAAAACATCCCTCTCCAGCTCTCTTGTGGTCACTATCAAAGTTTTTTCTATCCAAGAGAGAGGGGGAAATGTGGGAAATGGATTTGTAGAGAATTCTCAAAGCCTGACAGAAGGCCCACACAATATGAATCTGTATGCAAGCCTTCAGATAAGAAATGCTGACTTAGAAATGCCATGGAATAGGACAGACATTGTTGGGAAAGAAATGGAGCTAGAAACAACTTTCAAAGGATGGCCTTGCAAATAAGACTGGATACTTTGGAGAAACAGAACTATGAAAGATGCATTGTAGTAGGACCCACAAGGGGTAGTTTTAGATGATTGGCTTTAAGACATCTATAGCATGGTGTGGCAAAAAGCTGATAGGCCAAGAAACACTTATAATGCATTGTAATTAGGAGATAATTGGCTTCTGATTGTGATAGTGTGAATTATAACATCTGTATTATCTCATCCTTCTCATGAGACTAAAAATAAAATAAAAGTTTTTAAAACACCTCTCAGTTACCCCATCTCTGAATCAAGAAAAAAGTATTGTCCAGCAGAAAGCTACTGTAAGGACTTCCTGGAGCCTTCTCTTCTCCAGGCTGAACAGTCCCAGGTGTCTCAGCCTTTCCTCACAGGAGAGGTTCTCCAGCCATCTGAGTATCTTCATGGCCTCCTCTGGCCTGGCTCCAGCAGGTCCCTGTCCTTGCTGTGCTGGGAGCCCAGAGCTGGATGCAGCCCTGCAGGGGGGGTCTCAGCAGAGGGGGCAGAGGGGCAGAATCCCCTCCCTGCCCTGCTGCCCACGGGGCTCTGGATGAGCCCAGCACACGGGGGGCTCTGGGCTCCTGGCTCACATTACCAGGTCATGCTGAACTTCTCATCAGCCATTCTATGATTCTCTAATTCCAAAAAGTTCATTCTTTATGGAGTTATCAGGATAAATTATTCTAGAAAAAGAATAAAATTTATCTCTTATCTTTTTACCTTTTCCTCAATAACTTTACTTTTCCAGTTCATTATCAGAGTAGAATGGTGTTTTAACCCTAGCACAGAGCCTGCCCTCTGAACAAATAAATATTGACAACACTGAACACAAGCTAGGTTTCACACAATAGCTTAAATAGAAGGTTTTAATCAATATTTACCCTACAATTTTGCTTAGAACATCATAGTAATTGTTTTTTGGCTGGCTTTCAGTTTCTTTCCTTATTTCTTACAGATAGTATTCAGATGACAGGTGCCTGGACTTGACTATTTTTTTTAATGAAACCCTGACTGTTTAAGAGGTTTTGAGAATGTTGAAGAATTTTTTTTCCTTATCTCATTTTCATTGATTGTTCTTTCATTTGTTGCCTTGTTCCATCCCTGTCTTTGTGTTTAATGATAAGCAGAAATACAAGTCTGCAGACAATTAAGGGGCCTAACCTGCTCTATGATCTAAGAGTTGATAGGTGTTGGAAATGGAACCAAACATTTGTACAGATATATTTTATAATTCAATTTTTTGAGATAAATATGTTATTATGGCCTAATATCTCCAGGCCTTTAATAAAATACATTTTAGGACATGAAATCAATTAAAAGTTTAGAGGCATCCACAAGTATTTTATTAAAGTAAGGAAAAATTTTTCATTAACCCAAAAATTCTCCCATTTAGCTACACAAAATGAGTGACTTATCCAACAGAAAAGTACTATTAGAAGAAAATGTTATTTTACTTTCTACTCATCTATTTTTGGTAAAAGCTATATATATATATATATGCATGTGTGTGTGTGTGTATGTGTGTGAGTGTCAATCTGCATATGCATAACAAATTATAAACACTGTAGCAAAACTATGATTTAACTGGGATATGACTAAACCCCTTTCATACTTTAGTAATGGTATAAGCACTTTCTAAAATCAGATACATAATTTGGACCCTTGATTACATTTTGTTTGTAAGCTGATTTCATTAGAATTTAAAGAAAAAAGGTTTTCCGTATAAGCAGCATAACTGATAGCTACAAAAGTATGATAGAAATAAAAAAAATATTCTTGCATAATAACCATATGGCTCAATAAGCTGGGCTTTAAGATCCTCAGTTACAATAAATTATCATGACTGCTTGTTTCATCTCTGCTGGTTTTTTGTACTAAATGAAAACATATCATCAAATAGTGTTAGAAATGATAAAATTTGGAGAGTCAGTAGAACAGTAGTATACGTAAAAATAGTAAAATAAAGAGTATATATACTGATGGATTTTAAAATGTCACCAAGAACAGATTTAAGAGTATGATACCCTTGAAATCACTGAATCACACAGGGGTTTGGGAGGAAAAGGAGCCTTAAAAACCATCTAATTCCAACCCCCCTGCCATGGGCAGGAACATCTTCCATCAGACCAGGTTGCTCAGAGCCCCATCCAACCTGGCCTTGAACACTCCCAGGGATGGGGCAACCACAGCTTCTTTGAGCAACCTGTGCCAGGGCCTCACCACCCTCACAGGGAAGAATTTATTTCTAAAATCTAACCTAAATCTACTCTTTCAATCAGAAAAAACATTTAAAAACCACAGGATTACTAGTCAGAGCTATCACAAAGTTCTGCAAAACTTAATCATGTATTACACCAGTTTGTATCCTTAGCGTACTTCAGAAGACTTTTAGGATGCAGATTACTACTTATGGCTCTGCCCGCATCACCACTCTCAATATAAGCAAATAAAAGCAAAGAGCCTTATTATAGAAAGAGTTTCAACAGGCTGGATGGTCTGTAATCCAGAAACAACTATTCCTCTTCATTGGCTGAACTAGGATAAGACATTCAGGGGAAGAGCATTAAGGAGATTAATTACCAAATTAATGAAATGAGTTCAGATTTTCTTTGAACTTCACTCAGAGAAGAGAACTGAATTCTGATTTTATATTCTTTTTGACTACTGAAGCTGCTGAGCCTCATACATGGAGGTGGGCCTGCCTGAATCCAGGTCCTCATGGACATGCCTTTCAGAAGCCAGGAGTTTACACACTGCAGGAGACTTGGATGGCAAGTGATTTAAGGTCACTGAAGGATGACGGTTAAACTTAGATAATGAGGTTCTAAATGTAATACCTTTGTGTTTAAGTTGGGAATTTCAACCCCAGTACCATCCTCAATACTTGTTAGATTCCTAGACTGTGGCATTCACATTGTCTGAAAAAAATCCTTCACCCAGGATTTTTCTCCTGGGAAGCTGAGAAGTCTCAGAGAAAAGAAAAACAATTCTTATCTCATTTGTTTCTCCTGTGTTTTTGCTCATGTGGAATGTGTTTGGAGATTGTTTACCCACAGGTGATTGTTTCACAGGATTCAGCTGTCAGTTGTTTTGACTCTTTGGCCAATTGGTGCCAAGCTGTGTCAAGACTCTGAAAAGAGTCACGAGTTTTCATTGGTATCTTTTTGGCATTTATTAAGTATCCTTTCTGTATTCTTTAATATAGTTTAGTACAGTATTCTTTAATATAATGTAGTATAATAAAGTAATAAATTAGCCTTCTGAGAACATGGAGTTAGATGCATCATTCCTGCCTCTGTCAGGGCATTCCCTGCAAATAAAATACTAGACAGACAAAGAAACCTTAACACGGAGAATTTAAAGTTATTTCCTTAATGATCAATTAATTTTTTAAATAATTATTTATGCAGCTTTTGTGTAGGAAGAAAAAAAAGACAAAAAATAATTCAACCACCACTTGGGGAAACATCTTTCCATTTTGAACACTCAACTTCTGTTCAATACCTGCTCTTCCTCCTTTCTGGACTCAGATTCTCTTGTTTGTGATGAGGGTTATACAGAATTTCTCCCAATCCCTTTGGTTAGTCTTCTGGTGGTACTGAGGCTGAGGTAAGAATGTGGTTTTATACGCTGATTTGCATCCTTAGCATACTTCAGAAGTACAATTTTAAGATGTAGGTTTCTACTTCTGGCCCTGCCCATGTCATAGTTTTACTTCTGTGACTCCCTGCTTCTTGCTTTTTCCTTCACTGTTTTATTCTCAGTGCACCAGCACAAGCTCCTCCATAGAGCAAGGTCCCTCAAAAGTAACCCTGGGACAATGTGGGATCCTCTGTGGATCTCTGTTTAGGGACATCACCACCCTGGCATGGAACTTGTGCTGCACAGTAAATTGGACAGGTATAATTTTAGACATTTCTTTATATAAGGTAGCATCATTGTTACTGAACTTAGATTGCCTGTAATTTCAATTTACAGATTTAATTAGTTGTAGTTTTAAACCAGCTTCTTATGAAAACTTTCAGGCTTGGATCTGAAACAAATGTGGAAGGCTTTCTGTATGCTCTGCAGCTTACACTGAAACTTTATTTTTCAGTAAGTGTGCCTTCTGATAAATTTTTTTGAAAGACAATTAGTGCAGAGACAGCAAAGCCTATCTTACATGAGCGGACTGAAAGAGCTTGGCTTGTTTAGCCTAGCAAAACATAAGATAAGAGGGTAGATGATTGTTCTCTCTAAGTACCTCTGGGAGCAAACACAAGGGAGAGGGACAAGCTATTAAAGCTAAAAGACAATATCAGTGCTAGAACAAAGGTATGTAATTTGGTCTGAAAATTGCACTGTAAATTAGAAGATTATTTTTAACCGTGAGAAAATGAAGGTGTGAAGCAGTACCTAAAAGCAGGAATAAAAGCCCCTGCAGACACAGACTAGCTCTAATGAAGGGAAATATGAGTATATGAACAAGATTAGATCATGAGTAACTAACAGTAGCAGATAATTTAACTTTGCAGTTAAGGAAAATCCTTCCTGTTTGGTTTTTTTCCCCTTTTCTTTGTTATCGATTGGGGTTTTTGCTAGTCGGTTAATTGGCTTGTGGTGAGATTGGGTTTGCTTTTAGGAATTTATATTTGATTGGTTGGAGTTTATTGGTTTATTTGTTTGTTGTGGGATTTTTCTACATATCTTAAGACTGAATATATTTATTGGAAGCACATTGACCAGTCATAATTAGATCTCTTTGGGATTTGTTTCAGTGTAAATGTACTTCTCCTTCAGCCCACTGTATGAAGAAGGACCTCTCCAAAATGGAACATTTGCAACAAAAGAGAATGAATCTTCACCTCACCTGGGGACAGTAGAGTTCACCAGGGACACAGAATATATCAGCCATTATTACCCAGCAGCCATTCTTCAATTTCACATCTCACTCTAAATAAGAAGAGGAGTAAATTTATTCCAGAGTTGTTCTTGATCTCACTGTACATTACAGCTCTTGAATTAATCTTTTTGATGTTGAAAAGTGTTCTGATCTCCTGTAAGCACACAAACCTAATTATGTATGCCATTATAAGGTGCATTATTCATTCTTTGGCAGTACATTTTTTGTCTGTAATAATGCACAAACATGTCGGACACTGGCATATCTGACAATACAATGTGATGTGCAATTAGTCTTAAATCTGAGCCAGTTATGTACCTTTCTTGTATTAGATTACATTGTAAGTATTAATGCAGTTTCAGAGATCTTCTGTAAGACAATAATATTCTGGTTTGTGAGCATATTAAAATTGTATTTTATACAGTCACAGATTCTGCTAAGGATGTTTATCTCATCTGTTCAAGATTTCAATTTTCAGAAGTTGTTTGGGAAAAAAAGAGAGATTGTAGACTAAACTTTCAATAAACTTCCAGTCCTCAATACAACAAAAGAATTCTAGCACTAAATCTATCAATAAATCAATTTTATGCACTGTTTCACATGACCCTTCCTCCTCTTACCTTACACCCTGTACAGAAAAACACATTTGATGGAACTTGCTTTCTGACTCCAGCTCCTGTTGCAGATTTCCAGAATCACAGAACTGATCAGGTTAGAAGGAACCACAGTGGATCATTTGGTCCCACCTGCCTGCTCAAGTAGGGTAAATGAGGTACAATGGCACAGGATTGCATCCAGATGGCTTTGGAATATCTCCAGTGGGGGAGACTCCACACCCTCTCTGGGCTATCTCTTCCAGTGCTCTGTTGCTCCACAGGAAAGTTCTTCCTCATGTTCAGGTGGAACTTCCTTTGCCTCAGTTTCCCCCCATTTCCCTTGTTGTATTGCTGAGCACCATGGGAAAGAGCCTGGTCCATCCTCCTGACACTCACCCTTCAGATGTTTATAGACATTGATGAGGTCCTGTTGCTTGAAAGTTGCTGTGAAAGCAAAGTTTCCCAGCTATGTCTAACGTCTATATTCCAGATCCAAAGCCTGTGCTAACAAAATCCAGATAACAAAAAGACTAGAGGAAATGCTGGTTCCTCGTCAGAGTAGATACATGTCCTTTCTGCATTACTAATGGCCATCTGTCAAGCCACAGTTTGCATCCCCTGTTCAAGAGTATTTTTATCTCCTTCTGAGAAAAATGTGGGTTTTGCTTGCAGGCAAGAGGTCATTGCACCATTTGAATTTGCGCTGTGAAAAAGAATTATTCAATTATTCTGCAGCCTCAGCTACAGAACAGAACTAAATTCTCATATAGGAAAGCTTGTGAATGTAGGAAAATTATAAAGCTGCTGGAGAGGAAGCACAGTTTTTGGAACTCCAAAGTTAAAGTAACTGCAAGTTACTTTATTTTGATAAACAGGAGTGTTTCTGTCCACATAATTTTCTTCTGCATGTCTGGTAAAAGTTAGCCCTTCATATTGTTAAGTAATGCCAGTACAAAACAAAGCCCAGTGCATTTTAGGGCCATCACATCATACCTATTGAGATTTACTGCTGGGACCTGGAAGTGTTTTATTCCAGATTGCAAACCTCTCCTCACCTTTGTGAGCCAGCACATGACTCAGATAAAATACTGACAGGAGCACTTGCTTATCCTGATTTAAAGTTCATGTAATTCTGTGGAGATTGTTCTACTGGCATTAATGGGGTTTGTATTGGGCCCTTTTAGCACATTGACATCCTAAGTCTCCAGGCAACACTCCAGGATCCCTAAACAGGCATGACAACCAGTCTCACTAAGTGAATGGTGCTCCCACTATTCCTCTCTGATATTTTAAAAGCCTTTTGAAAAAGATGTTTGTACGGAAGGCTGTTCTATCTGTTTATGATTGAAACGGGAACTGCCAAGCTGTATGATCAGCCACACCTATACAGCTTGTCCCTTTTCCCAAAACAATAAAACTACATTAAATCTCAGTAGTTATGCAGTAACTGAGGCTCACATTATTTCTTCAAATTGCAGACTCTCTTGGAAAAGAAAATAGAATAAAATAAATAAATAAATTACTTTGCATTTAAAAAAAAACCCACAATTGAATGAACAAAACAAGCAAACAAAGGGACTCTAGTGATAGGACAAGGGGTAAGGGGTTTAAATTAAAAGGGGGTAGATTGAAATTAGATATAAGAAGGAATTTTTTTCTAATGAGGTTAGCAAAACATTAGAATGGGTTGCCCCGAGAGTTCGTAGATGCCCAGCCCTTAGGAACATTCATGGTCACGTTAGATTGGGCTTTCATCAACCTGATTTAGTTGTCCCTTCCTAGTTCAGGGGTAGTTGGACTGGACTATGTTGAAAGCTTCCTTCCAACCCAAACTATTCTATGGTTCTAGTAAAACCTACAGATTCAGCAGTCAAAGGAAAGCCAAAGGATAAGAATAGCTGCATTTTATGAGTATGATCAGTAACACAGTAAAACTGACCTTTTGGAAATTCACATAATCATTGAAAATCTTTGTAATTATGCCTGAGACACAAAACAAAGTGAGAAGACTGACTGCTGCCTGTAATTTATACTGTCCAACTTCACTGTGAGAAATGATAAAAATTAGTAGTGTTTGACTGCAAGTCAGAAAAAGAAAAACTCCAATTCCATGGACCACAGACAAAGTACACAAAGTCATATTCTCTCAGCAAAAGAAGTGTTTCATTTCTGCCATCACTAACAGTGAAACACAATTCCTAGAGATGGAAAGTGTTAACTATTTCACTAATAAAATTATAATAAAAACACTTACATGAGCCCACAAAGACCTTTGACCCTCTGCTATTATTGATAACTGGTTTTGACCAGGCAGAAATGCTACACTGAGGACCAAAAGAAAGATCAAGAAAAAATCCAGTAGAGCAAAATAGTACTTTGAAGAGAAGCTAAAGAATTATGGAAAAAAACAAAAAAAAAAACCAAAAACACATTAAAGCCTTGCCTTCAACCTGGTCTCCCTACTTAATTGCAAAATAAATCAATAAACTGAGAACTTTGCACAATTTTCTGCAATGCAAGAAACCCTGGTAAGGGCAACAGGCTGCACAGCTGCCATTATCCACCGATGTCTAATGCTCAATTCTCTGGATTTCACAGCCTTCCACACCCAGTTCTCTTAGAACTGTTTAAGTCTTCACTCACTTGTGGTGACAACTGGGGAATGTATCTGCTGGGATACAGAAAAGGGAGAATATCTGCCAAAGTTTTTATTAAAACAACAAGACATCTGAATCTTTAAACATGGTGTTTAATACCAAGGTCAGTCAATTCAGCTATAACCTCTGACTCAAAACTCAACTAAATCACAAAGTGCATTGGTCAGATGATAACTGTTAGAAAGAAAGCAGTGACAGTGGCTGAAAAAAGCCCTGGATATTTAAAGCTAGCATTTTTCTTTTAAAAGTAAAGTATATTGTGCGAAAGAAACAGTGGATATTTTAATGAGAGATTTCTTAACCTACTTAATAGTTATATTTTAGGAAATTCTGAATGTCTCTGAATTAGCTAAAGAAACTAATGATTAGATATTTTCCCCAGTGTAAAGAACTACAAAATGGTTGCTCTGGGCAGTGAATATGATCGCACATTAGTGAAATTCCAAGTATTGCCTTGATCTAATTTTTTTTATTAGAATCACCAAATAAACTGTGTGAAGCTTTTCCCAGAAAATGCAGCTGCTAAGTATTAAATAAATATGTGATAATAAAGCTAAAGTAAATTTCACATGGAAGGGACGCTACACAAAGAAGCACAGTTTGTGCTGAATTAGAGAAGACATGGTGTTAAAATTATGCCAATTTACTGCTGAAAAAAGTTAAAAAGAGGAGTAAGTCACAAAATTTTTTCCCACAAAAAATACAAAGGGAGGTGAGAGGACTATAGCCACCATATCTTTTGTTGTATGAAAAAGTGCCATATTTCCCCCCTCCTTGACTTCTAACTCCAGAAGTACTCCACTTATACCCTGAGGTTAAGAGAAGCTTGAAAGGTATCTGATGGACATGATCTGTCTTTTCTTCTTGCTTCTGCCTTTAAAACCTAACATCTATCTCAGAGATTCCATGTTTGGGTAAAACTCTGCATAAGCTCTGATAGGAAAATAAGTACAGCATCAGTAGTCACGGAATCACACAGATTTTATTTTTTTTTAGGCTTAAAAAAAATCCATCTTTCCCATAGAAGTAATCATCAATCATAAGAGGCCAGGCCTTTGAAGAGGACAGAGTAATCAATGGGTTAATGTCACTCTGATAAAGAAGAAGAGTAGGATGGCTGATCTTTATTCTTGGAAACTTTATCAGTCAGTTCCATAATTCCTGTTTCAATTTACAAACAAAACAAAAAAAAATTAACTTAATACATATTTCAATTTGTTGTGTCCATTGAAAAGGAACGTACTACAGTCAATTTACTTTCTGTTCAAAATTCTCTTTCATCTGGAAATATGAAATGAGAAAATTTTTTTTTTTCATCTGGAAGGAAAGGAAACAAAACTGTTTGGAACATACCATGAAAAGAAGTTCTTGAGATTTTCTTATCTACCCTGTGCCTGATGTGCACTCTGTCTTGGAAGCCTACACCAAGTTTGGCATCTTTTACAGAAGAAGAAAATTTGAGCTTCAACTTGATGGTTTCAATCAGCAAAATATAAACCTTTAAGAATAAGAGTTTGGGAAGCTTGTCTACTTTCTAGTCAATAAACCACCTACACAGAGAAAGCCTTATTTTAGGGATTAGAAAACCTGTAGTAACTGATAGTTGATATTAATTATTCTTTTATTTCCATTCCTATTTTACCTTATGTCTTTTCTAGATTGCTATTAAAAACTCTCTTTACCTGTGATTATTGTGAAATACTCCAGGAAAAAAAAGTTAAAAGTTGTTTTCAACTCATGTAAATATCTATGTCCTTATTAATTTCAGGCTTAGAAAACTGCAATTCAAACAATAAAGTCAAATTCACAGCTTTCAGAAAAAAGAATAGTTCTGAATAGATTTCCAATAATTGCCCTCATGCTTGAGCTATAAAACTAATTTTAAAAAGGCACTGTCATAATTTAGACCTCTGTTTTTTTGTCTAAAAATGTTGTTTATAATTGTCACTGCATTTGCTATGGAAATGAAGTGGCAATTCTTTGTTTATTCATTTTAAGCTACTTTATACCTTAAAATTTTACACTCTTTTAGACTTAAAAAATATCAGCAGCAAATATAAAAATCAATATCTAAACTTCTCATTTACTCTGTTAAAATTATTTCTAAGTAGAAAAATTAGAAAAAAAAATTTACTGAATAATGCTTTACAACCATTTCTATAAGGATGTGATTTAAAAAATACATTTCTATTGGCAAAGGTGCACTTTCAGCTAAGAAAAATTAACATAGACGGATCTTTCTAGAGGAAGGAGATTAAAAAGAGGGAACACTGTTAGAAAAACAAGTTTAAACAAGTTTATTACACAGTTATACCTCCATCCTCCAAAAGAATACTAAATCTTCCTCACATATAAATCTCAACTCTTTTCTTGTACACAAGCAATTTGCAATACTGACTAATTCAATTGAAAAATGGTTATTTTGGGGTTTTTGGTAACATTTAAACATATTTTCATGGTGTAACACAGGACTCTGAAGGGTAGAATGTCTCTGCAACTGAAAAGAAAGAAAAAGAAAGTGGGTGAGGTGTGGTATTTGCTGGTATTCCCCATGACGAAGGAGGAATCAAGAATCTGACTCCATGTTCTTAGGTCAATTTACTATTTTATGATATTATATTAAAGAATGCTATACTAAACTATACTAAAGAATAGAGAAAGGATGCTCACAAAAGGTTTAACAAGATACTAATGAAAAACTTGTGACTGACTCCAGAGTCCGACACAACTGGACAGTGATTGATCATTAAGTTAAAACAATTCACATGAAACCAATCAAACAATGACCAGTTTGTAAACAATGTCCAAACCACTTTCCAGAGGAGCAAAACACAGGAGAAGCAATCAGATAATTATTGTTTTAATTTTTCTCTGGGGCTTCTCAGCTTCCCAGGAGAAGAGATCCTGGTGAAGGAATTTTTTCAGAAAATACGACAGTGACAGGTGACCATGGGGATGGACAAATGTAAGAATCACAGAATATTCTGGGTTGGAAGGGACCCACAAAGGGTCACCTAGCCTACCTCTTAAGTGAATGGCCCATACAGGGATCAAGCCCACAAATTTGGCATGGCTAGCACCATTTTAAGAACAAAGATGCTTGAATAGAGCTTTCTACTACAACTGCATTCTTCCATCTCTGATAAAAATATGTAAAAGGAGGGCCATGCTAACAAAGAACAACACTCAGGGCTTAGACTATCTATTATTTTTCCCATTTAAGTGAAAACCATTATACAGCATGATTGCACAGGAGAGTGCTGAGCTTGTACTCTCTGAAATGTGAGTGAATAACCCAATCAAAAGAGAAGTGAAATCTTTTCTAAAGGGAAATTTAAAACCTTCTATCTGTCATCAAATGCTGTTTTGCCCAGGCAAGAAAGGAATGCTCATTGCATGTTTTTTGGTAAGCTGCTGGATTTATCATAATTTCTATCCTAAGTGACTGAACCTGTGTTTGTCAGTTCAGAAGGATGCTTCAGACATGTACTACAGCAGCAGCTCCAAACATTCATGTCATGGTCTGTGATGCGTGGTGACCATGATTTTAAACTTGTTTTAATACTTTTGTGCTCAGTTGAGATATTTTGGCACAAGTACCAAGTCTGAGCTTGGAGGAGGAGGATCTGAAGTGTTTGATCACTTCAGTAACCTGAGATAAACTCCCATGTTTGTTTTGCAAAGGAAACCCTCTTTCCCAAAAGGAAACATTTCAAGGGAGATCCTCTAATGAGAAGTCTCATTACATGTTTGGGATTTTTTTCTGTAGTTACTTGTTACAGTTATACCAATTAGGTAAAGAATTTTCAAGTTCTTGCACTAAAAGAAGACAAAGCATCCAATTTAAGACACAAAGCATGCTTTAGCAGTCTGATGATTTTCTAGGAGATGAATTATTTGGCATGGGCAGACAGAGAACAGTGAACCACTTTAATCCAAGTGGACTGCTATGAACAGGGTGTGTAGACACTATATGAATTAATGTGGTCTGCCATCTCACAGGCTTGAATCAACAGGAAAAAAACCCAAAAACCTACCAATTGCAATCAGTTGCTAGAGATAACCAGGCACATTCCCCAGGTGACAGCATCAAATCAGGGTGTAGAAGGGCAAGGTTGGTACATTTTGGGACTTTGACAGACTGAAGCAAGTGTTTGACAGGAACCCAAACAAATTCAGTGAAGTAAGGCAATGGTAAATTCTGCATCTGTAATGGAATAACACTGTGGCACCAGGCAGGCTGGGTGTCAGCTGGATAGAAGGAAACTTTGCAGAACCAAGGCAAAAACATAGCCAAAAAGAAATGCAGAACTCTCATGGACTAGCAACATATCACATATTTTATTGACTAACACTCCACATAACTAATTTTCTGTTTGTTAGGAAACAAAATGCAAATTTGCTGTTAAGAAGTAGAAAAATGCATAGGCTTGTTGGGATAGAACCCAGGAGTGTCATTACCCGTTAGAGAAAGCCAGCTTCACAAAACCAAATGTTTAGGAATATCTGTGGAGGAAGATATGCAAAGCAAATATAAGCAAAATGTAAGAAACTAAAAAGATAAAAATTTAGGTCAAAACTTTTCAAGAACTTTACAATATTTATAGTAATTGTCATAAGTTTAGGGAAACATTTATTTTAATCATAGAATTTTTATTTGTAGCATTTTATTAAAAATTTTCTTCTTAAAATCTTAAAAAAGAAAATTCATTTCTTCTTATTCACAAAAAACCCCATAATTTTATTCACAGAATAACTTGTTTCTAAGAATTCTAAGAAGCAATATGCAATTAACTACAAACATAAAGTATGTTTTCTTGTTTTTCTATGTAGTACTCAGAAAAAACATAACAGGTGCAAGAATTTAAACTTGACAATAAAATTGTTACCTCTACTCAGACACATTCATAACATGAGCCAGTCAAAAAGCATTTTAGGAGCATCTTTTGGGTAACACAGATTTATGGTAACATTCTAGGTAGGTCCAATTGTCACAAAACATGTTGTTTTAAAACAGAATATTGCTTACTTTTGTCCAGCATCTCAGCTCAATTGCTTCCTTTCTGCCATGAGAAGGATCCTCTTTGTTCGGCATTATTTTGGTTTTAATTTGAGCATAGCATTCACAATTCTCCAAGAAGAACACTCTGGCTACAGAACTTGGAGCTTAACATGCCACTGCTACAATTCTCACCAAAAAGAAAAAAAGAAACGAAAAGAAAAGATGGAATATTGTAATATTCCTATTTGTCTCCTGACATCTTGTCTTCCAGCCAGGATGTTCAGGTGTCATACAACATTTGAAGAATCTTGCAGGTGGAAATGCTTTTCAGTAAAGTCCAATGAAACGAGCAGGTCAGAGGCTGGACAATGTCCAAAAAACATCTTTTGCTAAAGTACTCTTCACCCGTACATAGAACTTGGGCATTTTCTTTCATTTTAAAAGATGGCTTTGTTGTAGAATTGTTTTTGTTTCAGGGCTTTTTATAGAGAGGTGTGTTATTTTTTGGGGGGGGAGGCTTGCAGTTATTATTTCATTTGTTTGTTTGTTGTCACTGTTGTTTTTTCTGGGGCTGTTTTGGGGATTTTTTTTTTTGAGAATGAACAATGACAGGACTATTTTTCCCTGCCAAAGAGTACAAGCTACAACTCAATATACAACATGAAGATGTGAACTAAAGTGAGCCCAGAAAAGAGTGTGGCATTCAGGATAATTCAGAGTTTTAAATAATTCCCTGCTAAGGAAATCTGTCAAGAAAAGCATTTTGGGTAGAAAGCAAACACTTTCATCTCCAACTCCCTTATTTTTTTGGCAGGTTAAATATTAAAAGGAATTGCTGAAAGTAGGAACTAATAAAAGTTGTTAATTTTGAAAAGTAAGTTCAATTTTTTGTCTGGTGCCCTCATAAGAATTTATCTCTATAATCTTACTTTGAAGTATTAGACAGGAACTAAGAGATAAATTAATAAAATAAACCTCTTTTTTTGATATAACAAAACTTAACCAAAATAATTTTTAAGGCTACTAAGATGCCAACTCTCACTTGGAAAAAAGATCTCTTGAACCAGAAAGATGATAATGAAACATCAGGAAGAGTTTTCTGTGCTTTCTTTCTCAGTTTATATTTCTTCAAACCTTACTATACTGAAACATTACTTGGATTAATATTTCACAATTTAAAAAATGCAGAAATTACACTAAATAGCCCCTTCACCCCCAGTCTTGACTGTCCACTTGCTTTAATTACAGAACCATGATATTTTCCCCTGATTTTTGAAGGGGCCATTTGTCCACTATTTCCTAAAAGGAACAAGTGCTTTTCTGAGTGAAGACACTAATTAAACTGAAACTGATATGAGAAAAATCACTGAGACCTCATTTTCCTTAAAGCCCAAATATATCAGCTCCCATAAACCAGGTTTCTCAACCTACAGAGCAAAGATCTGTAACCTTGATCTCCCACACTGGCACTGAAATGGCTAATAGCTACTTTTAATGCAAATTCATTTTCTTACAAACCCAATTTAAGTGTCACTCAATTTCCTTATCTGTGGCCATATGCTTAAAAAAGTAATTATTCTGCTAGCATTTTTAATTAAAATGATATTATCTCTGGTTCTAGATGTATTAAATACACCATTGATCTCAGATATCAAATGAAATTTCCACAGATGAGTCATGCCATCATGCACTTTGTGGTTTTAGGAGCTGCACTGTAACTGGTGGTAACTATGAAATACAGGTGGAATAGGCACCCACCAAATTCTCTCAGATCTAAGGGCCAGAAACAGAAAAATATGTTTGCTTCTTGTTTGGGTTTTTGTTTGTTTGTTTTGATGGTTGTTGTTGTTGTTGTTGTTGTTGTTGTTTTGGGGTTTTTTTTGTAACAAATAACATCTGTATAACTCTTTACAAGATCAGCAGACTTAAACTGATGCCTGAGGTTAAACTCTTCCCTGAGCTATAAATTCCACACTTCTCATCTGCTCTATGTTCCCACAGGCCAGAAGTGTCCAGCATAGAAAGCCTCTGACAACAAGTCAAGATTCTAGGACAATCTAAATCTTTAAATTGTTCAATTAACTTTTAATGAGCATTCCAGCACGAGTTCATTGAGTCTGTCCCTTAATTACATCAAATGTTAAGCTGTGTCAGATTCATGGTTAATAATTAATCAATTAATTATTTGCAAACAGCAATAAGAGAATTTCTACTGGAAGATATTGATCACCATCACTCTCTTAGCCAAACTATGTCTATTAAAATTAACTTTTCTATATTTTATGTTAACTTGACATTCTTAATTCCTTAGATATCATGATTTTTTTATATTCAGTGCTATAAGGAGATCAATATCTAATATTAAATTTTTCAAGAAATGCATGTATAGTTGGGATCAGGGACAGGTGGCATCATTTTGCAACTGGTAAAAAATCACCTGCAAAGAGATGCATCCACACAGTGCATTCAGTGTCACAAGAAATATAAAATAGTATCATAGCATCAATTTATGGAATTTTTCCTAAAAAACAATGAAAACAAGCAGTGATTATACACTGATTGCACATGTTGGTGATTTAAATCAATTTGCAGCTCAACACACTATCAAAAATCATCTTCAAAACATTTAAAATATTTTCCTATGACTAGGAGAAAAGAAAAGGAAAATCAATATGATTTCATTAAGTAAAGCATTACTGATGGAATATCTATGATCTAAAACCTGACCAAGATGTAGACCTCACATTCTGGTTCTTTTTCTATATTGAGGAGGTATCATTAATAATAAAATAATAATAGCAATAATAATAATAATAATAAAATGGTGATAACAATAACACTAATAATAATGTTGCTTATTGCTGTTCTTCTGAATTATATCTTTAGCTGTCTTCAATCCCATATTGCAGGTAAAATTAAATTGAAGCTTATTTCACTTAGAACAGCTGCCAGCACATATTACACACACGGACAGCACACATGTCCTGATCTTCCTCCTCTCACACATGTATTTGTCTTTATTACTAATAATCTGTGCTATCAAATGTTATGTTTAATGACACTTTAAATAAATGATATTTGGCAATATCTTAATTAGAATCTCCAGTCAATAAAGTAGATTAATTTTAGGTCTGGGTCGGTAGATTGCAGCAGTCTGCTATGACAACCACTCACTGTCCTTCAAATGATCCAAGAAAACATCCTCAAGGCAGAAATCCCTGTCCAAATTTCTCATTTCAAAATTGTTTTGGAATTTTCTATTTTGTCATGGTTTCAGCTTATTTTCTCCATCTGAGAATTAGCTCTGAAATGAAGTGTGACCAGAGATTCTGTGCATGAGTGTCATACCTGGTTTGCACGGAGCCACAGCACAACAACCACGAGTGGAGAGCAAACACAAAGAAAAAAATTAAAACAATTTAATCGAATGGACTGACATTTATGAGTACAGATTAAAGCTGGGGTTCTTGGTTGGCTGGTTTTGGTTTGTTTTTTTCTTAACATGTGACTATCTGCAAAAACTTATACTTCTACAATGTCATACAAAGTCAAAAGAGAAAATTTACTGTAATATTTATGGTAATGTTTGAAGCAGCAAAATGTCTTTGAAAAAATTCTTCCATGAAGACCAGCTTTGCATAACCTTCTTGAATTTTTCCATCTATTTACAATGCTTAAGGTACATTAATTCCATTTCCAAATTCCAATAGCTGCATTTAAAAATTATCTTTATTAAAAGTATCTCCAATTATAAAGATTACTATATTTATCCAGCTGCTTCATTCAGCTGCATTATTTAATTTGGATTAACGCCATATGTGGAATTGGAATTCTGTATCTTAATACACCATCTCATAAGTGGAATTCTTGAGACACACCAAGACAGAAAAAGCAGTCTCAGAATGAACATTTTTATAAAAATAGCACAGGTATGTAGAAAGACTATTTGCTCCACAAAAGAACTTTTAAGCTAACAGTTAAAAGAAGTTTTCAGCACCATTAAGAAGTAGTAAGTAATTAATTACAATAATAACTATTTGTTAGCATAAGAATAGCTTCTATATGTTATTTTGATTTCAAGTTACATTTTAAAAAAGATATGACAGGAAAACTTGAACAATTAATGATTAGTGATATATCAAAAATAATATACATAATCTGGCATATGTTCTCTCTCATTTCTTGAGACAAAATAGAATGCCATGTTATATTCTGTGCAATAAAAGCATTGATTTTCCTGCTTATAATTTTAAAAAGATCTTATATAAAGCTGTGTCAAGGACAAACTGCCACTCTTCCCTATTTCAATACATTTAATGTTTCTTTGTTAGAAGATAAGTACTTTCTTTGCTGAGCTTTTAGAACACAACTTTAATGTGCTGGGAGAAGAGGGAACAACAAAAACAGAATAGCCATTTAGTGCAGAGGTTATGTTTCCCTCACTATAACCCTGGAAGATTTTTTTATTTCCTATTCTCCAGTGAACAGCTTCAAAAAAGTAAAAGTGATTAATGCAGCTCTCATCAACTATTGAGTTTTAAAGTAGCTGCAGACAATGTAAGTAATAGCAAAAGAAAGTAGCCACATCTGAAATGGGAGCATGGATGTTACTGTTGAACTGTTAATTTAGAGTATAACTTTCTGGCTCCTAAACCTGAAATGGCCAGGAGAATTCATTTATTTATCTCAAAATAAGATATGCTTTAAAAACAAAGGGAGATGTTGCATTTTTTTGTTCTATCTGCTCCTCAGGGGACTGGATCAGAGCCATATCTGCATAATGGAGTTTTGAGGCACCAAATTTGTTCTAATCCCACATTGTAATACAAACACTTTTTTTCCTCATAGCTACATGAGACTCAAATACTGTCACAGCTGGCTTAAAACTTTTCCTCCTCCATCTCTTTTTCCACCATTAGAAAAATCTGAAAACTAAGAAATCCCAGAGAAACAGTTGCTTTGAAAGTCTTCTGACCACTGACTGTCCTGATTTATCTTGAGGTATCTGGTTCCACAGTCTGCTTGGAAAGTTGGGGGCACCTGGTGAACGCTTCAGTTAGGTGAATAAGTACTGCTAGAGCTGCAGGATTGTACATGGCAATATGTCTCAAGTTGTGATGGTGTAGATATGAAGAACATACCAGAAAGAACAACTTTCACTTAAAAAACTTTCAAAGCACCACAATTTCCTATGGCACTGCAAAAAAAACTTGTGTGTATCACTAAAAGAGAAAACAAATGTGCACACAAGAGGAATGGCAGTGATCTCAGCTTCCTTGTTTCAGGATAGACAGGAAATTTACAAACCAGGCTGTTTAGGTTAAATAGAAAAAAGACTGAGCTACATGGCAGGGTAGAACTTCGCACTTTATTTGCTTTTGAGAAAGTGAGAGGTGGGACATTCCTCCTGGAAAATAAAATAAGTTTAATGTCCCTCTTCTCGCCCAGATGAAGAGATGTAGATAAGACATCCAATCCCCCAAGGACAGAGTAGTGAGGAGTGAAAGGGATTTCTTGTTAAAATTAAAAAAACATAGAATAATTTCAGTAGTAAAAGACTTTTAAGGTCATTGAGTCGACCTGTTAACCCAGCACTACCAAGCCCACCACTAAATGTCCCTCAGTGCCACATCTACACTCCTTTGAAATACCCCAGGAACATTGGCTGAACCTCATTGCATATGCATTGCCCCCAGACAAAGGAAGGAATGATGAATCTGACTCCATGTTCTCAGAAAGCCAACTTATTATTTTATGATCTATATTATATTAAAGAATACTATACTAAACTATACTAAAGAATACAGAGAGGACACTTACAGAATGCTAAAAAGATAGTAATGGGAACTCATGACTCTTTCAGAGTCCCAACACAGTTTGGCTGTGATGGGCCATTGAGTCAAAACAACTCACAGGAAAAACTAATGAAACAACCACCTGTTGGTAAACAGTCTTCAAACAGATTCCAGAGAAGCAAAACACAGGAGAAGCAAATGAGATAATTATTGTTTTCCTTTTTCTCTGAGGCTTCTCAGCTTCCCAGGAGAAAATCCTGGGCAAAGGGATTTTTCAGAAAATGTGAATGCCACATAACCTCTTTTCTGGGCAACTTGTTCCAGTGCTTGAAAACAATTTGACCAAATAAATTATTCCTAATTTCCAATCTAAATTTCCACTGGTGCATCTTGAGGCCTTTTCCTCTTGTCCTATCTTGTCCTACCTAGTTGATCCTTGGGAGAAGAAATTGCTCCCCACATGTCTCCACCTGGCTCTCAGGGAGTTGTACAGAGAGATAAGGGTTCCTGTGAGCCTCTTTTTCTCCACACCGAGTCCCACCAGCCCCTCAGCTGCTCCTCATCAGACCTGTGCTCCAGACCCTTCCCCAGCTCTGTTGCCCTTCCCTGGACATGCTCCAGCACCTCAGTGTCCTTCCTGTGGTGAGGGGCTCCAAAATGAACGCAGGATTTGAGGTGTGACCTCAGCAGTGCCCAGCACCGGGAGACAATCGTTGCCCAGGTCCTGCTGCCACACTATTGCTGATACAAAAGGGGGAAATGAAACAAGAAATTTCTTCTTGCACACCAAGAGGAAGGTTAAGTGTTTTCCCATTATTTTCCAGTGCAATTTCTAAAATTTCCGAAAATCATGCAGTCAAGAATTTGTTTTTCATTCCTTGTACCTTTATGTTAGAACTACAAACCAAATTTAAAATGTTGAGAGTTATTTCTTTTACCCATATAATTTATAATATAATGCCTTTAAAAAAATAAAAGATATCAAGAGGAAGAGGAAGAGGGGTCGGGGGCGGGGAGGGCGGTGGTGTGTTTATTTGCCTGAAAGCTTTATACTTTTTACTCTGGTAAATATTTTAGCAATCATTTACCTCAGAGAGGATTTTATTCTCTCTTTCTAGTGTACCAAATATGTTCCAAAATATACCCCTGATTTCCTGTGGTTTTTCACATTTGAATTTCAAAGAGAATGCATGTAAATAGAACCTTTTTACCTAAAATCACCAAAATTACTTAAATTCTTTATTGCTGTTGCACTTTTCAGTCAGTTGCTATCTGCTTTTCATGACATTCTTTTCCTTCAAAAACATTAGATATTTTGAACATGCTATTCTAAAAAATAGAGGGGAATTATAACTGTATATTTTCAATAATAACCTGATGTTTTGAAGAACTGCAACTGATTTTTTTCTTGAATCATCCTTTCTTACATGTTTTGAGGACATACATATGAAAATGGACCGATTGGCAACGTATGGAAAAGCTCAGACTCCATCTTCACTGTAGACAACAGCATACAAAGAGCAAGTGGAATGTTTTTTCTAATTCCCCTCACCTCTCAGCTCCAGCCTTTACCCACTGCAATAGCCATGACCATCAGCCATCTCAGTTTATGACAGCCAAGCAACAGCTTTTAGGCTTCAGAGAAGACAGACAGCCAAATTCAATTCTCTAATGGAGGTTAAGCAGGGCTGACAGGGTTACAAGGGTATTTTTAGAACTCAAAGTTTCTTGTTTGGATGAAAAAGACCATGCAGTGAAGACTGCTATTCTGCCAATTGTTTGACAGAGGATTAGTATTTAGGTTGCCTCTATAAAGAAATAAATGCATGTAAGAATTTCTTGAGTCCATTATTATGAAAGATGCACAGGAGTTGGGCTTATATGGTCACAGGTATCCTGGAACTCTCCACTCAAGTCTCACTTTGCCAGAAAAATTCATACCATCTATTTTTTCTGTTCTGCTCTATTCCAAGGTCTGCACATTTACTATTCTATTACTTAAAGTACTAATTGATAGCACAATAGATACTATTCTTACATTACCAGATAGAATTTTTTGTCCACATTAAGACTTAATTGTGAAATTGTTCAGTACTTTTCTGTGTGTAAAATAATCACTCCTAATGGATCATATTTATCTCCTGTTCATACCTCTTGGACAGAATGATACCAAGCTCTTGAAATCTCTATTCATATGCAGAGGATCTGATTTTTCCTTATCTATAAGACAGTAGAGATTATTAGAAAAAAAAACAAATGGAAAAGCCATCTAAAATTATAATTTTTTTTTTGTGCTTTCCCACTATTTTTAATATAAGGCAGCTAAAGAGGGATGCTTAGTTAATTTTCTCTTCTATCTTATCCATTTCAAGGATGTACTCTATTATGACTTGGCATTATGAGAAATCAAGAATATGACTGGCATTTTTTAAAAACAACTTTTCTGTTCTCAAAAGGGAACCCAGTAATGTTTTTAGTTATACATCTAGCATAGTTTTGATTTCTCAGTATTTACTATAACTATTAGAAGTATTTTAAAACTTTCAATGTGCCCAGGGCTGCATCTGATTCTGGGCTCCCAGCATCCAGCTCTGGGCTCCCACAGGGACCCTGCTGGAGCCAGGCCAGAGGAGGCACCGAGGGGATCAGGGGGATGGAGCAGCTCTGCTGGGAGGAAAGGCTCAGAGAACTGGGATTGTTCAGCCTGGAAAGAGAAGGCTTTGGGGTCACATAATTGTGGCCTTTCAGTATATGAAAGTAGCCCACAGGAAGGATGGAGAGGAGCTATCTACAAGGGCTTGGAGTGACAGTGTTGCATGGACAAGGGGAGTCACTTCAAACTGAAAGAGAGTAGATTTAAGTTAGATATTAGGAAGAACTTTTTACTGTGAGACTGGTGAGGCCCTGGAACTTGTTTCTGAGAGAGGTTGTGCATGTTCCATCCCGGGAAGTATTCAAGGTTGGGTTGGATGGAGCTCCGAGGAATCTGGTCTAGTGGAAGGTGTCCCTCCCCATGCAAGGGCACTGGGATAACATAATCTTTAAGGTCCCTTCCAACTCAAGCCATTATATGATTCTATGAAATAATGAGAAAACAACAAGTAAGATGCAGAAACATTCCTCCATTTAAACTTCCATGTGACTGCACCTTTTATAATGAACACACAATATAAATCTGAATAAAACCATAAGAGAAGCTAACCTCTTGCTTAGAGGAAGAGTAGATTGGAGTTTCAGAAAAGTTGCCCGTAATCAAGATTTCATCTCTTTAAAATAACTAACGTCTATTTATTGATGATTGGAACAGTTCTTGCTTTATCAATGAAAGAGAAATCGTCTGTTCATTGTGCATGTACTATAGTAATAAAAAAAGATATTCTACAGTTTCCCTTGCTTCGTAAGTATGGAAAATCAGTGGCACTATAGAATATCATAAAGATATATTTCATCATTCCCCTTTAAAAATGGCATGATATCTTATTTGAAGTTATTTTTTTTCAACAAATAAATATTGCTCTATTTTTTGTATTTAAAACCCTACCAATGGCCTTGAATAGCTATGCAGTTAATTTACAATTCATATATTTACTTCTCTTATCTCTGAATTTCAGTCTTATAATGCTCTCTCTGCTGAATCTGAAACCGCCAGGCCAGGCCCTGTGACATTATCATGAGAAGCCTTTCCATAAGCAAATCTCCCTTTCAAGGACTGCACAAAGGATGTTACTCGTGATGCTATGGTTAAATGTAAAGCTAAAGAATAAATATAATTTATGAGAACAAGAACTAAAAAGCACCATTCCTCTTATGGGTGAGCATGACAAATTTATAATGCAACAGGTGTAGATTAAATTAAATTAAATACAGATTCATCATCTTGCTAAACATCTGGAATGTCAGTACTGGAAAATCTTGATCATAGATTTATGCTACTCAGAGCATGGGATAGCCAAATAATGAAACAGAAGTGGAGCAACTGTACCCTGAGATCCACAGTAAATTTTAGTGTAAAAATAAAAACAAAATCACAACTGCCAAAAACCCTGAAGCTCCAGACCATATGCCTTTTCATACCGTGCTATATGAAAGGAAGAGGATTAGGGAAGAAAAAAACACCCTTTGGGCCAAGATTTTATGTCAAATGCATTCTCTTACATGAGATAAGAATGATTGGTAATGGGAAGGGCAATCCAGATGTGGTCCCACACTACTATGCCCACATCCAACCTATCATGCAGGCACACCTATTCCAAGATTCATGATTTAATTTTTCTTTTCACATTCTATATACTTGCTACATTCAGATTTAAAGTAAATCGTTTCCCTGTTTCTAATTTTATCCTAGAAATATATTCCTTCATTTAGAGAAATATATCTTGATAAAATCAGATAATTTTTAAACTGCCAGTGCTTCTGTTTCTTTAATAGCTAAATGCCATATGGAATAGTTAAATGCTGAACTTTACAGTATAGCTAATATTTTTAGATTTATTGAAAGGTTCTATTTTACAAACCTGCCAAGCTTGCAAATTCCATTCTCAGATCTACAGTGTAAATCAATATAACTGAAACTATTTTCAATCACACATTAGTCTAACGTAATTATTTCATTCTGAAATTTGGGAGCACTTAGTATTAATGCAACTGATGAAATTTGGCAGTCTCTCTTATTGTGAAAATACAATTTAAGAACAAAGTATTGATTTGTTTAGGTCTGAATGGTGAGAAATAATGTCTGTCTATAATCTTAGCATTTCTTTCATCTCACAGCTTGTTAGTTCTGCAAGCTGGAGCTGATGTAGCTTTGCTTTGCTCACAAAGGTTTTAAATCACAAGGTTTGCATGTGGAGCTCCAGGATACCTAGATCCCCAAATATCCAGTGTTCTAGAGTTCCAAGCCCTCATTGTTTTAGAATGTCCAGCTCTCACACTTATCAGGATTCCAGTATTATTTTGGGAGCATCTTAAAATCTGGTTTTAGCCTACACAATGGGAATGCAAAAACCTCCCCAAAGGCAGAATATCCCTGCTTAAGAAATGAGGTTCCACCATAACTAATGAAATACTATAATATTCAAATTCAAGTCTTTTTCAGACCCTGTATCAGAGGAAAGCCTAGATTTGATAATATTTACCATTCCAATACTCATAATTCATCTCTAATTAAACCAAAATTAAGAATTTTTCCTAATTCTGACCTAACTGAATTAAGTCATACTACTTTTAAATAGTTCAAAGAAAGTTCTAAAGAAAACACTCATGATTCCTAATTAAAACTCAGTCATCAAACTGATGGACTGATTTTCCAGGAGCTATTCTTATTCAGCCATTCTCTGACTATTCCTCAATCATCCTGTCACAGGTAATCCATCCTTGAGAATCGTAACATTCATTTAGGAGAACCTGACACTTCTCATTTTTAGCCTTCTGTCATGGTTCAACCCAGCCATCAGCCAAGAACCACACATCCCACTCCCCCATCAGTGGGACTGGGGGTAAAACCAGGAGGTTAAAAAAGCTAGAAAGCTCATGGATCGAGACAAAAGCAGTTTATCAGGAAAAGGAAAAGCCATGGGTGAAAGCAAACTGAAAATTAATCTGCTCAGCAACAGCAAAAACATCTCTGTCAACCCTGTGCTCAGCACAAATCCAAAGCACAGCCCCAGCCAGCCACTGGGAAGAAAATTAACTCTACCCCAGCCAAAACTAACACACCTTGTCATAGGAGTAATGAAGAAATCATAAACTCATTCCAGAAAAGAAATTTGGCCACAGTATCACATGTTACACACACACACACATAGGGAGTGGTTGACTGAACATTATCTGCATCAAAAATTCATGGAAAAATAATCTAAATACAAACAAGCTAACCTTCTTTTGCATGGTATTTATTAGACTATGTATCTTCATATAAAGTCAAATTGCTAGAAGCATTTCAATGCTGAAAGATAAGTCTAGCGTAAAATATTTTCACTATAGCAAAAGATTAATTTCTATTGCCAGTCCTGGTATTTCAAGTGTGAAAAGAAAAAACTGTATCAACAAAGAAGAACTGTCTGGAGATGTGGAGTCTGGGAGCAGATTTGGCTGCAGTATTGATGTCTGAATAGTGTCAGTGAGGCAAATAAGCAAATTTCAGTTTTGGACTTCAGGAAAACAGGTCTGTTTAGGGAGCTGCTTGCAAGAAATGCATAGGATAAGGCCCTGGGGAAAAAAAAAAAAGATAATTAATATCTCTTTGATTTTCAAAGATCACTTTGTCTAAGCTCCAGATTCCTGGCTGATCCCAGGAAATCAAAATTAAGTGGAACTCCATCAGCAGGTGAAGTGATCTTTTTTTCTCCTTAGCCCTGGAAAACCACATCTGGATGTTGGGTCCAGTGCTGGGCTCTCCAGTAAAGGAAAGGGACGTGCACTGCAGCAAAACAGGGAAGGGGCACCAAGCAGGCCATAGGCTTGGACTATCCATCGCATGAAGAGAGGCTGGAAGAGCTGGAACTCTTCAGCATGGACCAGAAAAGATTTTCTGAAATCATATCCACATGTATAAATATCTGATGGTGTAAGTAAAGAAAAGGGAGCCAGACTTTTCTCACTGGTGGCAGGACAAGAAGCAATGAGTGCAAAATTGAAAAACTGGAAATATCATTTAAAAATAAGGAAGATTTTTTTCCTTGAGAAAGTGGTCTAACACAGGAACAAGTTCTGCCCACTGACATTGTGGAGTCTCCATTCTTAGAAATGCCCAACACCTGACTTCATGCAGTCCTAAGCAATGTGATCCAGCTAAATATTCCACCATCTTACTATTTTAACGAAGACTTGACCATTTCCTCCTCTACAGGTTTCAACTGAGAAGGAATTAATGGAACTTTCTGTAGTATATTGGTATTTCGGTATATTGGCGACTGGAGGTGACAGGTCAGCCAAATTGGTGGAAACAATCACAACAAACAGGTGGAAAAAAAGAAACCATAGTTATTCTGCAATCCTGATGTTTCTTAGAGGTATTAAAAGAGTATTAAGTGATCCCTGAGATGAGCTGCCACAATTTGGTGTGCCTGTATGAATGTGATACCATATTACAGGCAATCCCTCAAAACAACAAGTTAAATGTCAAGTCTATGCCTTGATCCTAAATTTTACTTAAAAGTAGAGTAAAATGGCATAGAATATTGGAGAATGATTTTAAAAGGATTCTAACATCCTTCCTGAAAAAAGGACAAATGCTAAGTAGTAGATTCTTACGTAGTATTTTTCTTACTGAATTTAGAAAGAATGGGTTTCTTTATTCCCTTAAGAAGATGGTCAGCAAAAGATGGGGGTTAAAAACACATATTAATCAGGATCCCTGTTCTTTGTGAGATTTCCATAGAATAAAATGCCTGCAGTTTCCCAACAAATTATCCATGACTTGATCATTTGTCAGAATGCTAGAAATATGGGATTCATATTTCATGGCAAACATAGTCTTTTAAAGGTAATCTGTTTGTCTGAAATGCCTTATTTTTCACTCTTTTCTTCAGTACTCTAAGAATTTATGAAGAAATGTGACAAACCAGAAAAATATACAATTTCTCTAGCTTGCTGGGAGAGATGAAGATCCTTTGATTTCATTTCCATATCTGTAATTTACCAGTTTAGTATTGGATTGATGCATCAGTAGCTCAAGGTATAGACAGAATGTCAGCAGGACCAAAATCAAAGGATTTTCTCCAGCCCTTGTTCAGAAAGTAGAGGGAACAAAGGCTATTAACTAAAAGCAATGCCACCCTAAACAATTATTACTAAAGGCAGATACTACCACCTTGTGTCTGCAGGTCTAAAAGATTTTAAGCATATCTTGACACCACACATTGCTCAAGAACATTATGAACTTTAAAAAATTTTACATAATTCAGTAAATTTTCTGAGATGGTTGTTTGACCAGTGACAGTTCCATAAACATTACTTTTGAAAGGTAGAATTATGTAAACATCTAAACCAAAACAAAATCTGTAACATTGAGAATTTGGATCCCATAGAGAAAACCAAACATTAGTAGCATTACTGATCTAAGCCACAAGAAAGCCAGATAACTTCTTAAAAAGAGAGGATAAGGGAAAACTTCAATTTATAAGCACCCACTATCACATAAAAAAAGCCCATAAATACTCACCTGCAAAATAAGCAGGTTTGTCTAGTAAATTGCTAATGAGGTTGTTCCTCAGCTCTCAGAAATATTTTTTGGGGTAAACTGTCATTCTGCTGGAATGCTGAGGATAAATATCTTTTGTAAAATAGTTCTTATTGAGTGTTTGCTTCTAAGTATTTCTCTTTTGCTTTTGTTGCCTTAACATCTGAAGTCTGTGGATATAAAATATTCAAATGTATAAAAAGATTCATATAGTATTATTTAGTACAAAATAACAGTGGTTGTTGAAGTGAAATACTCTAGAAAATGAAATTATGTTCTACGTTTAAATCTTAAATTCACAGGCTGAGGATTCATTTAATAAAGGGTTTTTTTCCTTTATTTGAAAAACTCTAAACCTAAAGAAAAAAACAATCGCGGTCCTGAAATAAATTTGGTCACAGAGTATGGCTACATATAAATCACAGACACCAGAATAAAGCCTGATAAATCTGATTAAACTATGTCTATGCACTGAAATACAAATTTCTTTTAGATACTAGTTCCATACCAATGCTCATGAAGAAACATATTGCCAGGAGAGTTCTTCCCAGGCAACAAATTGTTAGCTAGTATGGTACTTTCAAAAACCATTGACTAAATTAATGTGAGGTTCAACTACTTTATTTATTGGGCTATTTTACTTGTAGGAAAGTAAAATACTTGGAATTTGAAACAGTCCAGCATTTGCTCCAGTATCAGCTTTTGAAATACAAACCATAAGAATTATACCAAATTACTCTTACTGTAGCAATATTGAGAACTGCAACACAAATCTTGTCCTTGATCCTGCAGCAAATGACGCTTCTTTTACGGTAACAGAATAGAGTGGAAGACCTATACTTGCGGAAAACTGGAAACAATTTGCAAGCAGATCCTCAGAAGGAACTATTCCTCCTTTGCTATATTCTCTCAGAAACCTCTTGTCCTTTTCTGAGCAAGAAAAGCATTTATTTTTAGAAAGATTTATGGATGTTTTATGTATTAAATAAATACTGCTACAGCAGCCTGGGCAAGGCTTCAGCACTTCCCCAAGTAAATTCTCACATCAGCTTCTTTCCAGAGTTGGCTGTGTGGGTCAGGTATAGGAAGGTGAAAGAAATGTAAGAATAGAATTGAGTATGAGATATGGGATGCTGTAAAACTCAGTGTCAGACCTGTTGTTTCTGTGCTAGACTAGGGCTAAAGAGAATGTGGACTGCAAGGACTGCATTTGTCTTTACTTGAACAAAGAATAAGGTCAGTATAGTAATGCTTTAACATCCTTTTGCCACATTAACCTCTACCTAGTCATACTACTTGTCTTCCTGTGTCACCAAATATTAATTCATATAATAACTTTACAAAACTTGTTTCCAGTACCCCTAATAATTTTCACCTTCTTCACAACCTCACAAAATGGCTGAAATTCAGTTTGACTAAAGAAAAAACTCCTGGTCTAATTTTAAGTTTGTTTGTATCAGAGAATCACATAATACCAGAATGGGTCAGGTAGGAAAGGACTACCTTGAGTCATCTGCTCCCACCTCCCTGCTCAAGCAGGGTCACCCCAAAGCACATGGCACAGCCTTGTGTCCAGATGGTTCTGGAATATCTCCAGTGAGGGAGACTTTGCAGCTTCTCTGTGTGATCTGTTCCAGTGTTTGGTCACTGCACAGTGAAGAATTTCTTCCTCATGTTCAGGTGAAACTTCCTGTGCATGAATTCCTGCCCATTGCCCCTTGTCCCATTGCTGGGCACCACTGAGCAGAGCCTGGTCCCTGCTCTGAGCCCTCCCTGCAGGCACTGACAGGCACTGATGCAGTTTCCTCTCAGTTGTCTCTTCTCGAGGCTGAACAGCCCCAGTTTCCTCAGTCCTTCCTCATAAGAGAGATGCTCCATCCCTTCATCATCTCTGTAACCCCACTGGAGCTGCTCCAGGAGCTCCATGTCTGTCTTGCCCTGAGGAGCCCAGGACTGGACACAGCACTCCAGATGTGCCTCATGGGGTGTAGTGAGTAGAGGGACAGGATCACCCCCCAACTTGCTGGAATCTTTCTGCTTTACCCCGGGATTTGTGTTGGCTAGTAAGGGATAAAGCTCAGTCATGAGTCATCCTTGTCCAGAGGCCCAATAAAGCATATCATGAGTGACATTCTGTGAAGTTCCTAATAAAATTTGAATATTTTTTATAGCTTTTCTAGCCTGTAAATTGAAATATTGATTACATACTGGCCATTCTGCAAACAATTAGTCTCAATGAATTTCACTTTGAAATCCATTTTAATTATCACCAGTGTTGTCTATGCCTGTTTACTGTCCATTTTATGCATCCAAATGAGATTTTTCCATATGCGCATAAAATTTTTTTGAAAGCATTTTAGTAATTTATGTTAAAAAACCACCATGTTTATACTAAAAGCTACTTTTATTTTTAGCATTCAGAAAATACAATTTTGTTTTTTTAAATCCTTGCCTTTTATGAACATTAAGGTATTAGGAGACGCCATTACATTCCATTAACAATTTTGTACTTGGAGCACAGAGTGCGTAGTTTCTCAGAAACTGGAAGGCCCTTCATGAATTCTCCAAAGGTTATGAAAATATTAAAAAAAATGTGATTTATACCTTGACTATCTTTTAAAAGAGTACTCTTCATTTCATTTGTACTATTTGCTTTTCAATTTTTTAATTGAAGGACTTTGAAAAATAAGGGGCTGTAGTAGGAGGGCCTTTAAAATTTTCATGTAAGGAATTTTGTGTGGAAGGTTGTAAAAGGTTATAAAATCCTTCCCTTGAGAAATTTTCTGCAAGAGAAGCTGCTGAGTAGGGAATGGAAGACTAGTCAGCCAGAAGATTTAGAAAATCAATGATGGAAGAATGAATTTAGTAAAACATTCTGAACTTCTTCTTGGAAATACCTTAGGGTTCATGCACAGAGTGAAAGAAATGCTAGAATTCGTAAGAAAAGCAAGACAGTGTCCTAACAAAAGACTGAAGAGGCAAATGCCAATTACATCACCAAGGCAGAAGGAAAAGGAAAAGGAAACAGCTGTTCTTCAGAGAAATATTTACCCAAACAAAAATACCAGGAACTAGCACATCAATCAGGGAAGAAAAATGAAAGACAAGCAGCTGCCAAAGTCAACAGTTAATTCTAATTCATATCTCATCGTGGATATTGACGCAGGAGGCCTCCATAAACTTTTCCAAACTGAACAGTGTCGTGGCCAAGAAGTTAGTTTACATTGACACTCTAAATGCAAACAATGGGTTTAATCTATAAATATTGGCAGACCTTGTCATTGTAGCCAATGCAAAGGTCAATGATGCATATCAATTATAAATGTACTATTAGCGTTAGAATTAATATATCGACTTGCCTTGAACTTGAAAGTAGGCACGCTAAAGTGGTGCAGCCAACAGAAATATGTGAGCATTTTACAGTGTTGGGATGGCACAGCCTCACTAAGCTATACATTAGTGTATGAGCAATGTGAGAAGCACACGAGGGAGGGGGACAGCTACACCTCCAAGGCAACCGAGCAACAAAGTCATCACACCGGAGAAAAGGGTGAAAATAGGCAGGACGTCCTGCTAAAAAGCACTGGAAGGATGTTTCGCAAGATGGAAGAAAACAGAAGCACAGAATGGGTCAGGATGAAACTTGCTCAGGCTGGTTCATCCCAGAGCACATGACCTGGGGTGGCACCAGTGATGGAATATCTCCAGTGAGGGAGACTGCACAGCCTCTCTGGGGGATCTGTTCCAGGGCTCAGTCACTGCACAGTCAAGAAGTTCCTCCTCATGCTCACTCTGAACTTGCAGGGCACCCATTTGTGCCTCTTGTCCCATTGCTGGGCACCACTGAGCAGAGCCTGGTCCCTGCTCTGACCGCTCCCTGCAGACAGGAATGAGGTCCCTTCTCAGCCATGTCTTTTTGAGGCTGAAACCAACCCAGCTCCCTTATGAGATGTTCCAGTCCCCTCATCATCTTTGTAGCTCAAGAACAAAATAAGCAGTGTGTGGAGCAGAAGAAATGCCTGTTTTGGGGGTGGAAACAGGGCAACACGATAGAATCATTAGACATCAATGCGGAAAATTGGAAGACAAACCCATTTTGCTCTCGTTGAAGAGCTCTCAAGGCGGATTACCCTGACCTTGGTGGGTAGGAACAAGTAAGGACAGGAGCCATCAGTGCTGACTGTGCAGCATCATTGCCAGCAGACTCACAGTTAATAAAAGAAAATGGTTATGAAATACTAATAACCTTTGTATAGATAGTTTTAATGTTTTGTCATGAAAACAAGGAGTTAAGCCTTAGCAACAGACAGATAATGCCTTTAATAAATAAATGTAATAAAAAAATATTGAGTTTAAACTCTCCTGTTTTGTCAGTCTTTAAAAAATCAAACTTGCGTGTATCCCACCACAGCAGTCTTTGAGAAAACACCTAGATATATTAGCAGACAGACAGATTTGGCAATTTTGTGCAGATTCAAATACATCATGACTCCTCAAGAACTAAGTATTTTAAAGGGCAAAGATTAGTCATCCTTCCCTTTTACTTGGAGCTAATGATAAAATCTAGTCATTATAACTAAAACAGAAAGTATTTTACAATCCTTCCCTTTTAACATTAACATGCTTTTGCTTTTGTTATGTAAAGAGCTCCATATTCACAGAATGGTTGGGTTGGAAAAGACCTTAGAGATAATTTAGTTTCAGCCTTCCTGGCATGGGCATGGACACCTTACACTAGACCAGGTGTCTCAAAGCTCCATAAACTTGGCCTTGGGATGGGGCAGTTGCACCATTCTAGAGCAACATCACAGGGACATCTCATCTGTACATCTCAGCGTGAAGGAGAGGAATTTACATCAGCAGGTGGAATATAACCTCAGGGATAATTCACAACGCGGCTCTCTAATTGCAGATTCAACGCGTGAGCATGCATCCTTGCTAAATAATGCATGTAAGAAATCACTAGGTTAGAGAATCAAACACAAAGTCAGACAGCACAAGCACTCCATTGCTGAGTTTCTGAATTTTAAGGCTTTGCTGAAAAGTCTTTTTCCAAGGGAAATTGTGTTTACTTCTGTATGCAAAGAACAACTTAGTGATCATTCAAAGTCTGTTCATACAGACATTGAAACAAAATATAAAAATGAAAAGTAAAAATAAAAAGAAAGTGAGTTAAGGTATTAGGAGACGCCATTACATTCCATTAACAATTTTGTACTTGGAGCACAGAGTGAAGGTTTCTCAGAAACTGGAAGGCCCTTCATGAATTCTCCAAAAGTAATGAAAATATTAAAAAAAAATGTGATTTTTACCTTGACTATCTTTTAAAAGAGTACTCTTCATTTTATTTGTGCTATTTGCTTTTCAATTTTTTAATTGAAGGACTTTGAAAAATAAGGGGCTGTAGTAGGAGGGCCTTTAAAATTTTCATGTAAGGAATTTTGTGTGGAAGGTTGTAAAAGGTTATAAAATCCTTCCCTTGAGAAATTTTCTGCAAGAGAAGCTGCTGAGTAGGGAAATGGAAGACTAGTCAGCCAGAAGATTTAGAAAATCAATGATGGAAGAATGAATTTAGTAAAACATTCTGAACTTCTTCTTGGAAATACCTTAGGGTTCTTGCACAGAGTGAAAGAAATGCTAGAATTTGTAAGAAAAGCAAGACAGTGTCCTAACAAAAGATTGAAGAGGCAAATGCCAATTACATCACCAAGGCAGAAGGAAAAGGAAAAGGAAACAGCTGTTCTTCAGAGAAATATTTACCCAAACAAAAATACCAGGAACTAGCACATCAATCAGGGAAGAAAAATGAAAGACAAGCAGCTGCCAAAGTCAACAGTTAATTCTAATTCATATCTCATCATGGATATTGACGCAGGAGGCCTCCATAAACTTTTCCAAACTGAACAGTCTCCTGGCCAAGAAGTTAGTTTATATTGACACTCTAAATGCAAACAATGGGTTTAATCTATAAATATTGGCAGACCTTGTCATTGTAGCCAATGCAAAGGTCAATGATGCATATCAATTATAAATGTACTATTTGTGTTAGAATTAATATATCGACTTGCCTTGAACTTGAAAGTAGGCACGCTAAAGTGGTGCAGCCAACAGAAATATGTGAGCATTTTACAGTGTTGGGATGGCACAGCCTCACTAAGCTATACATTAGTGTATGAGCAATGTGAGAAGCACACGAGGGAGGGGGACAGCTACACCTCCAAGGCAACCGAGCAACAAAGTCATCACACCGGAGAAAAGGGTGAAAATAGGCAGAACGTCCTGCTAAAAAGCACTGGAAGGATGTTTGGCAAGATGGAAGAAAACAGAAGCACAGAATGGGTCAGGATGAAACTTGCTCAGGCTGGTTCATCCCAGAGCACATGACCTGGGGTGGCACCAGTGATGGAATATCTCCAGTGAGAGAGACTGCACAGCCTCTCTGGGGGATCTGTTCCAGGGCTCAGTCACTGCACAGTCAAGAAGTTCCTCCTCATGCTCACTCTGAACTTGCTGGGCACCCATTTGTGCCCCTTGTCCCATTGCTGGGCACCACTGAGCAGAGCCTGGTCCCTGCTCTGACCCCTCCCTGCAGACACTGACAGAGAGAAATGAGGTCCCTTCTCAGCCATGTCTTTTTGAGGCTGAAACCAACCCAGCTCCCTTATGAGATGTTCCAGTCCCCTCATCATCTTTGTAGCTCAAGAACAAAATAAGCAGTGTGTGGAGCAGAAGAAATCCCTGTTTTGGGGGTGGAAACAGGGCAACACGATAGAATCATTAGACATCAATGCAGAAAATTGGAAGACAAACCCATTTTGCTTGACTTGTCTCATTGAAGAGCTCTCTAGGAGGATTACCCTGACCTTGGTGGGTAGGAACAAGTAAGGACAGGAGCCATCAGTGCTGACTGTGCAGCATCATTGCCAGCAGACTCACAGTTAATGAAGAAAATGGTTATGAAATACTAATAACTTTGTATAGATAGTGATGATGACAAGGATTAAGCCTTAGCAAGGAGAATGCCTTTAATAAATAAATGTAATAAAGTTGAGTTTTAAACTCTCCTGTTTTGTCAGTCTTTAAAACATCCCACCACAGCAGTCTTTGAGAGATATAATAGCAGACAGACAGATAGATTCAAATACATAGTGACTCCTCCAGAACTTTTTTCCTTGTAATATGTTAATCCTTAGAAGAAGATTCAATCCAATGCTAAAAAAATATTGAAATGTGAGGTCAGATCAAAAAATTATCTTCACTTAGTATAGTGCTTAATATTTTAAAAAAATCAAACTTGCGTGTAAAGACTTGGTGATACAATAACAAAGTCCTCAGACATCTTCAATTTCCAATAAAACACCCAGGGAAGCTAGCAGTGTGATCTGCAAATCATAAACAATGATTTCACAGATATTTCTTTGTCCTTTTGGCAATTTTGTGCAGCAGGCTTGAAAAAAATATCAACCTCAAACGAATTTGCTCATTATAAAGAAATTCCCTCTTATATTTTGTCAACACTTTGGTACTTCTATGGTCAATGGTGAAGAAAAGAGAAGGCATTTCAGAAGCTCTGTTCTTATTCTAAACCATATTTCTGTCCTCCTTCTCTTTTCCTGTTAAAGTCAGGCAAAGATTAGTCAAATGACAAACTTGGAATTTTTACATAATGGAAGAACAGAAGCATCAAAATTATTCTTTAAATAATTTCCTATAACTATTTAAACAGAAAGTATTTTAAGGGGTGATATCCTTCCCTTTTACTTGAGCTAATGATATAATCTAGTCATTAAGTGTAAAAGCGCACAATAACATTAACATGCTTTTGTTATGTAGAAGAGCTCCATATTCACAGAATGGTTGGGTTGGAAAAGACCTTAGAGATAATTTAGTTTCAGCCTTCCTGGCATGGGCATGGACACCTTACACTAGACCAGGTGTCTCAAAGCTCCATAAACGTGGCCTTGGGATGGGGCAGTTGCACCATTCTAGAACAACATCACAGGGACATCTCATCTGTACATCTCAGCGTGAAGGAGAGGAATTTACATCAGCAGGTGGAATATAACCTCAGGGATAATTCACAACGCGGCTCTCTAATTGCAGATTCAACTCGTGAGCATGTATCCTCGCTAAATAATGCATGTAAGAAATCACTAGGTTAGAGAATCAAACACAAAGTCAGACAGCACAAGCACTCCATTGCTGAGTTTCTGAATTTTAAGTCTTTGCTGAAAAGTCTTTTTCCAAGGGAAATTGTGTTTACTTCTGTATGCAAAGAACAACTTAGTGATCATTTAAAGTCTGTTCATACAGACATTGAAACAAAATATAAAAATGAAAAGTAAAAATAAAAAGAAAGTGAGCCTCAAAATGCAATCTAGTCTCTCTTTTCAGCTGTCTGTAAGTTGTCTAAAATGGCACATGGGGTGACAAGGTCTGAAAAATGATGCAAAGGAAAGTTGTATGTCTTGCAATGTCTGACCAGTTTCTAAGCCTTCCCCATGACTCCAGAAACCCAAGGAATTTTGTCTTTGAATACCTAAAAGACACTTGAGAAGATTTATTCAGCACACTGTACTTCTCTATAAAATGTGAGAAGCAAAACAATATATATGGTCTAAAAAAACAATAAATGAAAGGCAATGAAACTCAAGATTCAAACTATAATGAGAGTAGATATTTTAAAGCAGCAAATTCACACCTCCAAAATTGGATGCCTAGCTTTATTTAAGTTTGGTGCAAATCAAATATAGCCTGAAATACTTTAATATAAAGAAAACAATATTTAGATGCAGGCAGAACTTTTCAACTTTTTTTCTTTTAATATTTTACAGGAATATTAAAGTTTGATGGTAGTTCTCAGACAAAGTATGAAAAGGAAAACACATTTCAAAATGCTTGTTTTCTCAGCTTCTTACTATTTATATTATTAAAAAAAAAAACACATTGGAAAAAAGCTTGGGATTCATAACACCCCAAAAAAATGCCATTATCAAAAGAAAACATCTCCAAACATCATTCTCTTAAACTACAGCCACAAAATATTTTTGAACCAGTATGAGGTATATGGTTAAGCTGCCTAATCACAATTGAATATTTGTTAAAGCATTATTTTAAATAATTGCTACCTATGATTTTTACCTCAGGACTTTTTGCTAATTTCCTCATTTCAAATACTTTCACAGCTCTTTCTAACCTTTTCCCACTCTTGCTCATATCAGTGTTTTGGTTACCCAACTCTGAATCTGAAATGTCGCATTTCAATAAATAGGGGTTGAAACAGAAACAAAAAAAAAAAAATCCAAAACCCACACAACTTTGGGGTCACTTTCTAAAGCAATTTAAATTCAGTTCAATAGGAAGTCACAAAAGCCACTTAATAAGTTGGTTTAACCCATATGATTGCCCTGAAGTTCTTCTGTTTTCACACGTAATGATGCAAGAATGTTCTGACTATTCTCAGAGCTTATGTTCTCATCAAAACTTCTAAAGAATTGCTTCTAAAGCAGAGCTTGCTTTTAAATCAGTTGCTTTGTCCTTTCCTCTCTGCTTTACAAGCTCTTTTAACCTACTATTAATTATTTGTGTCACAGAAAATAAGTCATGAGGTAACACAAAGCGCAAGAGGTTTGAAGCGGTGGCGATACACTGATTACAGAGACGAGACATGTCCATCAAAAGGTCAACTAGAAGTGGACTGCCATTGATGTACTATTTATTAGCTTTTGCAATTTCCACACCTCTTTGATTTTCGTCTGTAATATTTCATCTTCACCCTTCATAGTCTTCAAGGAGGGGCTGCTCAACAAATACCACACTTCCATAACAATTACTTTTTGCAACATTACTATGAATAACTGCTTGCAAGATTTTTTTTTTTTTAAATATTGTATACATTAACTAGTGTAGACCACGGAGAATACTTATCAAAAACCTACCACAGGGTTAGAAAATACCCTGTAAACAGAGAGATAAACTGCATTGCCACCTGTCGTCTGAAGATCTTTGTGCAAATGTGCAGAACTTGAGCTCTCAACTCACTCCTAACCACACATATGCCCTTCTGCATAGAAAATGCTTAAATTTACACCTATACCTTAAAACTTATTTTACTGAAGCTGTCTGTAGGTTAGATAATTTTTCAATGCTAGTAGTAATTCTGCATCTCATTGACAATTCCTGTGTTATGCTACACATAAACAATCACTGCTATCTCTGCTGGGTAGAAAGACAAGATCTCTATGATTACTGTATGCTGCTGGATTTCACATCCATTTAATTAATTATGAGTACTTTCTGATTAAATTTTCATAAAGTATATCTCGGTGCTATGTGTATTAGATTTCTTTTGTGTGGGCAGTAATCACTGCTGATACACAGATAGCAGAGAGTACATTAAACAAACAAGTACACTGAGGGTTTTGTAAATACAGTTTTTATGGGTATCATAAGTAGATTTACCCAGCACCTCAGTGACAGAAGACAATAGCAATCTATTTACCATCTCAAATCTTACATATTTAGCCATAGGGAAAAAAAATGTTTGTGTACATGACATGACTTCTGCATTTTAATTTCTGCTTTCCATGAGCTGCTAAAGAAGAACTAATTGTCAAGGGAAAAAGGGTCAGAAATAGTCATGAACCCATGAAGATGAAAAGGAAAGGAGAAATGTAGGTCATTAATTTGACTGGACTAGTTTATCTTCCTAGATGTCTTTTATGTGAATGGCATCATTAGGAGACAGCGCTCCTCCATATTGGAGTTCTGGCTATAAAATTCTCTCCAGATTGTCTTGGCAGCACAATAAAGCATTTCAGGAAAATCAAGGTTCTTCCTCATTCAAACTCTGAGTTTTATTGATAATTGGAATTACTAAACAGGAAGGGATTTAAGTATGATGCTTAATCACATCTACTTTTATAAGAAATTGCTTATTATATTTATAGTTGTTTTTCCCTGGTCTAGTGCTGTCCATATACATCACTATGGCAATGCAGCTGTTCAGTCTTTTGTGTATGATATAATGAGCCTTCTAGAAACAATGTCAGAGGTCTCTATTATCGCTATCTCCATGCAGACAATTGCAGATATATCAGAGCTTGCTTTGCAAGACTTGCTTGGGAACCACTCAGCCACTTCAGCACAGTATTCAGCTCTGGCAGTAAGTTGCCTTGGAAATCCCTTCAGATGAAAAGAATGAAATCAATTATTTGTGCTTGCTATTTGCATCACTTCTGTGGGTTTTCATCTCTATAATAAGATAAACATTTTTAATTGTCTCTTTCAGGCTATGTGTTCAGTTTATCAAAACCTCCTGTGAAAGGAAGAAGTTCCAAACACTGTGGCAAAACAGACCAAGACTGACTTCGAGATTTAAGCTTGCAACTGCTGTCAATAAAGGCTCAAGAACTTGATAATATTGAGGTGTCCTATCTAAAAATTGCAACAATGAGGGGTCATTGTACCATTTCAGAAGGCTTTATTAAAATTTCCAATTATAATACCACATGTACATTTTGCTATTTGTGACTCTTCTGTCTCACTGTAGGGCCAATTTGCTTCCAAATAAACAGTCATTTTAGCATTTCTCTCGATCTGACTCTCATCTGCTGACTGGCTGTTTTATTATTTTTTTACTCTCTTCAAATTTATACACTTGGATTTTTTAATTGTTTAGGTTTTGTAGGGGTTTTTGCATATGCATGTGGCTTTTATCTATAATCTTTCTATGATTTTGGTATATTTTCTGAAAAATAAAAGTCTTTTATCATCACTTCTGGTCTAGGATCTTTTGAATGTCCAAGTGGAGACCAGTGACAAGTGATGCTGCTCAGGGTTTGGTATTGAGGCCAGCAAGTTTTCACATTTTTGTTGGTGACGTGGACAGTGGGAATGAGACACTCAGAAAGTTTGGTGATAACTCCAAACTGTGTGGTGCAGCCACACACCAGAGGGAAGGGGGGGATCCAGAGGAACCTGGACAGCCTGGAGACATGTGAATGTGTGAATATCACGAAGTTCAACAAGGCCAAGTGCAAAGTGCATTGGGGCAAACCCAAGCACAAATGCAGGCTGGGTAGAGAAGGGATTGAGGGCAGCTGTGGAGAAAAGGTCTTGGGGTGGTTTTTGGAGGAAAACCTCAGTATGAGTCAGCAGTGTGCTCTTGCAGCCCAGAAGACCAGCTGTGTCCCAAGCTGCACCAAAATGAGCATGACCAGGAGGCCAAGGGAGATGACTCTGCTATTGTGACACCTTCCCTGCAGTGATTCATCCAGTTCTGGGTCTCCCAACACAAAAAACAAGCTGGAATGATTTCCTGTTGGAACAAGTCCAGAGGAAGGCTGCAAAGATGATCAGAGGGCAGGATCACCTCTCCCATGAGGAAGAGCTGAGAGAACTGGGGCTGTTCAGCCTTGGGAGGAGGAGGCTCTTATAGAGGCCTTCCAGTACCTGAAGAGGCTATGAGAGCTTTTGACAGGACACGTAGTGACATTCCTGGACAAGTGGGAATGGCTTCAAACTGATAGAGAGTAGGCTTAGATTAGATATTAGGAAGAAATTCTTCTTTGTGTGGGTGGTGAGGTGCTGGCAGCCCAGGTTGACCAGAGAAGCTGTGGATGCCCCATCCCCAGAAGTGTTCAAGGCCAGGCTGGATGGATCTCTGAGCAATCTGGCCTAGTGGAAGGTGTCCCTGCCCACGGAATGAGGTTGCAATGAAAGGATCTTTATGGGCCCTTCCAACCCAAACTATTCTATGATTCTCTGCTACTAGGTATTAATGAACCTATTAGATGTTCTCTGGGTTCTGACAGGCAAGTTTAGAGACTGATGTTTAAAATGTTCCTTACAAATTTATGCTAGGATTTCTTCGTTCTTCCTAAGCCACACATTTAAGTCTAAGAGAGCAAACACTAAATACTTGCAAAATTTTTATATCCTCCATAAGCAGCTCAAAGCCATTCAACAGTAGCATGGTACAGGCCACATTTCTTCCTTTAAGCATTCCTTCTTTTATGTTTCACAAAGCTTTGAGGACACACCATTAAACATACACCTTGAGACAGAATAGAAGTAATTTTACTAATTTCCTGGGTTTGTTTTTTTTTATTCTGAGCCTTATGCAAGAGTACTGGTGGCATTTATAAAGGAAATATGTTATCCAAGAAGCTTTCAGAGAGAGTGGAATTAAAAATAAACTAACATCAAAGAAATACCTTGTAAACCTAAGAACTTGTAGGACTATGGAATGAGTAGGAATATAGCCTGGAAACATTATCTTAATTTTTTTGTTGTTTATAAAATTCACTGATGGTTATGTCGTTGATATACGTAGATTATTTGACAATAGTAGACACTCTAGTGTTACTAAGAAAGTGTAAGGTTTTTTGATGTCTCTAAAACTTTCCTGTTTTTATCTTCTGCTAACATGAAAGCAAATGTGTATCATCATTACAATTTCTGTTAATTTATTTTGACACAGACAGCTTTCATCATAATTTTAGTAAACATCTTCATCCTGTACTTGGCAGGAAAAAAAGAAGGTAAGAAAGAAAGTATTACTTTTAAAACCCCCAATGATTTCAAAAATTGTTTTTGTGACAAGAATAAATATACAGCTGTATTTTAATTTTCCTATCATTTTCTGGTAATAAAATAATTTGAGTCCTCATTGTATGAGGCATTTATCTGCTCATTTACTCCTGTCTTTAATGGCTGTTTCATTGAACATCCCTCCTACTTATTTAGGAAATACACTTTTTCTGTGCAGTGTAGGGACTTTCATTTTCCTCTCACATCCTGTAATATAATCAGGTTTATAATGGAGTCCATTTTCTTTATAAGCCAGCTCATTTTCTCTTATTTAACAGCTGTTATTTCTGACTTTCCAACCTATCTAACCCTTATGTAAATCAGTCCTACTGCCAAAAGTCTTTTTAATTAAGTTGTATTTCTATAGCTTAACTTGAGGGCAATAGGAAAATAGTATCATCTTTTCATTCATTAATCACTGAGGAAGAAAATAATGGAGATGAAAACCCCTATGCATATTCATTAGATACCAACTTTTTTTGAATAGCTATATTTTGAGCCAATCTTTGGGACTGCCACAGACCTGACAGTAATAGTTTTGGTTTTTTCCCCATTAAAAATCTTCTATGAGAGTAGGCTGTGCTTATCAATGATAACGAAACTTTCTTATCAGTAACAAAAGATTGAGACATCATTTTGTCTTCAGGTTATGCAGACCATTTTTTTTTTCCTTTTGGTTAGATCAAATTCAAGAAACAAGCAAACAAACAAACCTTTGGGGATATGGTTTACTGGTGGACTTGGCAGGCCTGGGTAAATATTTGGATTTGATGATCTTAAAAGAATTTTCCAACCTAAACAACTACAGTGTTCAATAGGAACTCTCATTTCACTGGCATATATTTCAGGTCGCACTTAGCTTTTTCATTTAATTGTATACTAACACCTCAGATGCTTATCTACTCATTTTACTCTACCACTATTACTCATTTTATTATAAAGTCTCTGGTTTTTCAGTGATAGAAAATTGATTCCTAAAACCAAAATGATGGAAGCAATTAAGTATTTGCTAAAGTGGAGCTGAATATTTTTAACAAATGCTCAGCCAAAGCAGCTAAATACTATGTTCAGAACAAAAATAAATTTCAAGAAAGGCCGTTTTTTCAACAGGACGTATTCCTACAGAAGTCACCACTAAAGGACTTCTTTTGGCACTAAAATCTTATGTGCTTTCATGGGCCACTTTGATGAATTGTTGGCAGAGAGATTCAAGGACTTTAGAAACATACAAACCTCAAGAGGACTGAAAAGAGTTCAAAATACCTGGAGAATGCAAGAATGTAAGAAGTCATATTATGCATGCTTGTCATGTTCTAACAGAAGTATTTATCCATATTCATCTATCTTCATGGGAGACAAGATAATAGGGTAAGTTTTTAGCCACACAAACCCATTACAGTTATTCTCTTTTTTTTAATGCCCAAACAGTGAATTCTTTAAATTAGCTGGCAGTTGGTGGTATTAAGTTTCTTGTACTCAGCCACTGGATTGCTGTGACCAGTTTAAGCATATCTACAACACTGTCCTCTATTCAAGTAAGAAAAAATAAATAACCAAACAGAGAATGTACAGGGTGCCTGTTGCTCTACTGAGAGACTATAACCATTACTGCCACTATTTACTGAACAAAATTAATCTATTAAAATTGTTGGAATTTAAAATGGTTTAAAACGTTTAGATTAAGGACATATAGCCCTTTAATTGTAAATAACAAACTGTAAATATCCCTCTTCTCTGGTAATGTTCATGAAATAATGATGCACATGTAAAGTAATACTTTATATTCAGAATTTCATACACTAAATTCAATACGTGAACGTGCTCTCCTGAAGGAATTTTATTATTTAAATGCATAAAAGGTAGAAATGAAAGATATGTGCTAAACTATTTACATAAAACCCTAGAAGATATATCTTTAAATATTTCCATGTATGCACATGTATTTCTGCAGAAATTAGACTCAGCCATAAATATGTTTGCTCTGTATATAATTCAAAAATATATCGAAGTATGATGGTTCGTTCAAAGCTATTTTACAAGCACTTTGAAAATACTCCTTACTGAGTTTGAATCCTGTACTTATCTTGGGTTTGAAAAATGGATTCAATACTTTTTGACGGACAAGATGTATCTCCAAGTTCCTAGTGGAATTATATTTCTATTTACATTAACATCAATCAGACCACTCAGTAACTTCAATCTCTGTTTTCCCCAACACCCAGTATTATAAGAGATCCTTGGTTTGCCAGATTCTCACAAATTGGAGACTACACTTCTCAGCTTAAGCTGGAAAGTTGGTTTAATGCCAAGGGACATTGAACTAGGGAAAGTTTTTAGTTTCTACTAAACACTATGGGTAGAAAAAATGCATGCTCTATTAAGCCATGGGAATTGAAGTGCAACCCAGAGATTGCTTTTTGGAACCTTAAAAAGTGGAGGTAGGAGCAAATACAGTGATCCTCATATTCCAAACAGACTAATAATCAGAACAGCTGATTACAGACATTGATTGTGTCCACAGAAGGATGGGAGACCTTTCAAAGCAGAAAGATATGTAAGGGTACTACATGAAGAACTGAAGAAGAATTGAAGAACTGCATTTACTATTAATTTGTCTGCTTTGCCATGAAATTAAATGACAAAAAATGGCCAGATTTTAATGAGAGACCAGGATGCCAGGTCTGGCAGGCTGGGAATGAATGGGCATGGCTGGTCCTGAGGCAGAGCATAAATAGAGCTGCCCAAGCACTGGCTGAAGCTGCAGGATGGGCACAGAACAAACTTGTACAATTTAACTGTTCATGCAGAAGTCTGATAGAATGCTTTATGGCTGCACAGTGTCAGAGCCGGCTTTGAACACAGGTTGCTAAAACTGGGATGAATATGTTAACATTGCATCTTACTGCAAATAATTATATAGGTCAAAACAGATAACATATTTTAATATTTAAAAACACGTTATTTGAAAACAGTATCTTTTTAGCATTTTCCAATTCAAATTATGCAAGTTTCAAATTTAAGAGAAAAAGGACCTTGTGGATTCTTTAACAGGTAATTTTCCTTGTAATATACAGCTATAGAGATGAACTGGTCTGATTTACCTGTAATTTTCCATACAGTGGTTCACAGCTTTTATTTTTCCCTAATTCTTCATGGCAACGTGGTTTATTTATAGTTTTTTCTTTATTTTGTGAATCATTTTCCCATTTCTTCTCTTTCCTAATACAAGGTAACTTTCCACATTCTACTGGGAATGAAAATAATGCTTTACTCTTTTGCAATATTTTTCTTACTGTTACTTGTCTTGGGTAAAAATCACTTTGTTCTCTAGGGGGTTAATTATTTGTAAAAGACTGTAAATAGTAAGACAAGCATGCTCCAAATTGATCTAACTAAATGTGCAAGAAACTTCCCAAGAGAGCAGATATTTGAGCTGTTGGGTTTCCTTGGGTTTGGGATCCTTCTGCCCGTGGCAATTAGCCCCAGGGTTTTGATTTCTCCTTCTAAACCACCCACACTAAGGTTAAATAAAGGCTGCTCTGTTTGCAGCCTCTGTCAGAAGTCGCCGTTGTCTTTGGAGAGCTCTGAGATTGTTCACAAACTGCTCTGGCTGCAAACTGCTGCTAATGCTGACAAATAATCCCAGTGGCTCTTTGAAAAGTTTAGAGACCTGTCGTTTGCTGTCCTTCTACACCACTCTTTAGCTTGTTAGATAAATAAATACTTGAGAGTGTTGAACCCAGAAGATTTTGAGAAATAGGGAGAGGCAGCTTTCTTTTTCCAAATCTGCACTCACTTAGTTTTTAAGCTTATTATCTAAGAAGAATTGGGGAAAGTGGTTGCTTCTTGTTACAGCTGTGACTATTGAGAAAAATGCCAAAGAATCTAATTTACATAGAATCTCATAATAGAATATTGTTGGCAAAAAATCAAAATATTAGTTGTTTCATTGTGGAAAAAAAAACCCAAATGCCTTTTAATGTTTTCAATTTTCGTTATAGACTATTAAAAAAATTGAATAGTTTTTATAATTATATTACTTTAGAAGACATCCTTTTAAAAGATAATTATCTTTTTCACCTCTGTCTCAGATTACACCTTTTCTTTATTGCAACAGAAATTGTGATTACAATTTAAATTTATTATAAATGTAATTTTTATCAAGAGAGATATAAAGACATTTCCTAAGAATTGCATCAGCTTGAAGACAGAATGAAACGCAATCAAAACAAACAGATTCATGGAATAATACAAACTGAACCAATTAAGAACATGTAAGAAAAACTTTTTATCATTTCATACAATTTCTAAATTAATGTAATTTCATCACTTTTAATAAATTTACTATTGAATCACTTGACATTGTTCTGTTAAAGATTTTACTACCATAATGCTATTATTTATGTATAACATCATCAACAAAAGCTATTAAGTATAAGAATTATTAATCACTACCTCTAATCAGAATACTAACATAGCAATGTGAACTAACATGTAATGACTTTAGAAAGGCATTACACCATGAAAATCACTTTTTAAGACAAAGAAATTGAGAATTGGTAAAAAACGTTCAAATCCTGTTGAGAATGAAAATTGATTTATTTTCAATATTTGCAATGTTTAAAGTCCACTTCTTCCAACTTTTTCTTATCTATTGAATTAAATATTTGACAGAAAATTGGTGAGCACATAATTTTATATGAAATGTAAATTTTCAGATACCTCATTTAAATAACTCTGGGTTTAGATAGCATTCATTTTCCCCTTATTATGCAGAAAAAGTATATTTGGATGCTCTGATGCAATTTATCAAAAATTGAAATTCTGATAATTAGGCACAGATATCCCCCAGAAAGAAAAAGCATAAAAGCTCTAAGGAGAGTTAAAAGAACATGATACTCATGTAAGCCGTGGTACAAGAGGGATAAAAGAGCAATATACATAATATTATTAAAATAGCAATATATAAAATATTATTAGGTGATGTTTCAAAAAATATTTTAGCAAAATATTAATTAAATTTCCATTACTTCATTCCCAATATTCTACACTCTATGCAAACCAAAGTAGTCATCAGGATAATTCTATCAACAATTGTTCAAATAAATCCATTTTCTTGGATAAAATACAAATATTTGAGATCATTCATCTATGAAGTTACTAATAGTTTCAACAATTAGCTCTATACAAATTCAATTATATTTTATTTCAGGGTTATAAAATTTCAGTAGTAGTGCACTAAATGAAAGCAAATCATCATATTTTGTCTAACAATATAGTAATTGGACTTCTGAAATGCTGATAGTGGGTGGTCAGGTCACATCCATTTAAAATACTTCCAGAGAAATATGAGCTGTTGCAGTAAATTACATGGTTATAAAAAAGTTTTAATTCTTTCTACTGGGCTGGAGCTCAGAAAAACCTACATGATGTTAATGACATCATGTTCCTGCAGATAAACTCTTTCTGATGTCACCCAAAATATAAATCTCTGCTTATGACAATTTCATTTTTTAAGTGATTAAAAAAAAATTCTTTCAATTCAAATCCATTCTGCTTTCATATTATCCATTATAAATCTCCAGATTATAAAGAGGATAACCTTCCTGGCAAAAAGACCTTTGTAGTGTTCTGTGTGCTGTTAACACTGGTGTTTGTCATCTAAATGGTGCTGTGTTATGGTAGTGGAGAATTCCGAATTTTTGCTCGCACACAATTTCTCTTACTCCTTTTATATTACTTTTTAAAGTCTTGGGTATGTCAAAAGCTTTGCCATAGCTGAAGAAGCTACAATCATTTCATAGAGCAGTGGCACACAGAGCATTTCACAGCGATATAGTACAATAATTGCCCTACGCCTGTGCCTCTGCATGGATAAATCCATCACTTCTATAGTCAGCCAACTCTGAGGAAGCAAGAAATAAAGCAACACCTCAGATTCCTTCTTGATTTTATTAACCCAGATAGATGAACAGATCATCCTTGATAACAAAAGTTTGGAACTCGGTTGTGGGATGTATAATATGTTTCTAGTTGTTTTACCTGATTGGAAAAGCACACATGCAAGCTGGTTGTGCTCATGAATAAAAATAAATATGTCCTTACACACTGAAAACAGTTATTATTTTATGCTAAACACTGCAGGTATCCTCAAAGTAAATTCACTTCAGATACGCTGATAAAACTTTTTGCTCAGAACTTACATTGTCAAAATTATAATTAAGGTATTACAAGGAATCAGGCATAGATATGTGATTTATTATGACTACTATCCAATCGAAAGAGAGATTTAAAGACATATACGAACTTACATTTTGGTGTCCATGAAGTACCTGTGAATACAATAAGATGTCAAATTTAGAATGAAAGCTCTCAAAGCTGCTTATTTAAAATGTCAGGCTTACATCATAACTAACTGTACTAAAATACCAAAGAAAAGAGAAGCATGTAATGAACAATATTCTTTGTATCTGCAACCTAAATGAACATAAGCATTAATTCCCTAAAGGCAATAACCAGCTTTGTTTTACCTGTCTAGCACCAAAATCTCTCCCCCTCTCTGTCTTTGACCCAGGACATGTTTCAGACCAGGAAGAGCAGTTTTCCTGTAGACTGCCCTGCTTTCTGGATGGAACCATAGTCCTGGTCTGCAGCAAGGCATTTCCCTCAATTTTCAGAATAAATTTATAAAGAAGAGACATGAAAACTATGGTATTGAACAAAACAAAACAAAACAAAACAAATCAACAATTTTAATGTTTTTTTCCCCATTAACTTTGAAAGATATTTGTGGATTCTATTAGAATTTCATTGATTCCTTCAAATGTGGGGGGGGGGTTTCTCTGTAAGTCAAAGCAATGATCAAAAAGTCAAAAACAAAAAGAAATCCTGAAAGCTGTACAAGGACAAAGCAAGCATTTGTTGGACCTGTTTTTGAGGTGTTGTTGATGGTGCACAAGTCCCACTTTTTCCCTTTAAAAGTGGCGCACACTGTGTATGCAAATAGGAAAATTCAACATTTTAAATCATTATAACTTACAGGATCTAGAATTGTAAAGATATTATTTATAATTTACAATCTAACATTGAAATACTGCCAGTATCATTTCACTTGTGCTTCGGCACAGAGATGCATTCGCCTACATCCCACAAAAACATTTTCATAACTACCTACAGGTGATTTGACCTACAAGAATTTGAACAACATAGGTGCAAGGGTTGGACAAAATGACAAAAGAACAAACCTCTCAGTTTAGACTGCTGGAAATGAAATGCTTCAGGATCAAGCTGTAATTTAAGGCATTTAAGAAAATTTGTGTTTGTGCTTCAGTACTTTCCTAAATTAAGATGGAAGAAAATCAAAAGGCAAAAACCTGAGATAAAAGGCAGTGGAGAGATTTGGATACATGTCATGATTCAGACACAAGAGGAAAATAAAAATTCCTGAAATTTTCAGCTTTGCCTTTAAATATTCCTTTTTATGAATTATTTGGATATCGACAATGGATAACAAGACACTTAATTTTTTTTAATCTATTTCCTTTTTTTATGAATGAATATTTGGATATGTTACCAATGCCCGATAACAAAAGACACTTATTTTTTCCCAGATTTCCCTACACCTAAATTATTGGAACATTTTCCTATAATATAGATGCCTGTCTTCTCTCTAGTGGGAATTCTAATGGCTACCTACAAACCACTGATGAAATAGCATTGGCATAAAAATCTAATGAGAAAGCTGCTGCAAAATACTGTATTAATTTGAAGTTGTCCACTCCTTTGGGGCCACAACTTTCAGTTGTTCCACAGTGTTAAATGAAATTTAGCAGATGTTAAATGTGTCAAGCTCCACAACTAAACAATCAACTAAACCTTTATTTTATGCAGTTTGTCTTATTTTGTCCCCCAAATTCACTGATTCTAGTAACCAGTGAACTAATTGCATAAAATTATCTCAGGAAAAATTAAATTGCACTGAGGCATCTCCTATGCTTTGAACAAAGTTCATTGTATCTCTGTTGACATCACTTAGTGTTTAAAGATTTTTAGGAGGATGTAAAATAACCTCATAAAATCCCCGTCATTACAGTCTGGGGGGAAGTTGTGTGTTTTTCAAGCAGAGCACTAAGTTTCTACCTCTGAATGTTGGGCTTGGGGTTTTATTTCATACCATTTGTAGGAGGCCCATTACTTCACTGAGAGGAAGATGGAAAATAGAGTGTACAGGCAAGGGACCTACAAGTGCCACTTTACTGGGCATACAGCATTCAACCAGCAGCACTAAAGAGATTAAGAAGGCAGCTTTGTATTGTCTCAGAGGTGCAGTAACATAAGCACCACGCTGGATTGTATGACAGTTTCCATGGTAACCATTCCCTCTTTTCCTACCACGAAACTACACATTTGCTGGCAGAAGAAGCCAAGTAATTCACAAGGATGTGAGACGAGCTGGGTCCTTTCAGTCTGGCATTATTTTCAATATTCTAAATCCAAGATTGTCTGTTTTGAATGCTAAAGCCTCTACACTGTGTTATTTTAAACTCTTGTATGTAAAGGAATTATATAAGATTCTTTGGGAGATCTTGTGCAAAAAAAGAGTAGAGGTATTTTATAAGAAAATTGCCATGGACAAGTTTAAAAAAAGCAACAAGACAGTATGACATAAAGGAGTGGCAGACAAAGATCTTGAAAGAATTACCCTCTTCTAATTAAGGATATTCAATAATCCTTAAGTAAACCAGAAATATGCAAGCACTGTTAAGTGATAGACACACAGGTTAAGGGAATACTGGTTCAAAAAATTACTTGTAGTTGAAAGAGTACTGGTATGTCTGAGATGAAAATTAGGAATTCGACAGAAGTTCCACCCAAATGGAGCAATCATCTGGTTGGCTTAAAGACATCAAACCCCACAGGAATAATACTAACAAGATCCAAGACAAATGAGCATATTGTTCTTTTGGTGTATGTGCAATAATGCAGGGGGAAATGGCACCAAGAAGAGACAGAAGGTTAGAAGCACATTTTTGGAGTAATATTTTAACATTTTTTGAGTAATATTTTAACTTTAAATTGGTAAGTATCCTGTTTGCATCCCTTGACAAACCACTTCCCTGCCAAGCATTCCGTTTTATCACTGAAAATTGGCAGGTTCCTGACCTACAAGTTTCTTGAGGAAAAACAAACGTATGACTCAGAAGGCAAAAAAATACTAAAAATTTTCTTAATTTTTTTGATTTTTGTTTGTTTATTTTCCCCAGAAAAAGCTTTCTTCAAAGAAAAGATGCAGAAAGTCCACCTTAACCAATTTATTTAGCTTTAATTACTTGATTTAGGTCAGCATTTATATCTCCTTGTGGTAAAGTATATGTACTCTTCATTCATACTATGGCAGCAAGGCTTCTTTATTCTAATTCTGCAAATTTCACATTCTTGCACTAGAACACTGCAGCTATGTAAATTTTATGTTATGCAGAATCCCTATCTATGGGATTAAAACAGATTTAAGATGAAGATAAGATTAATCTTTTTAATGCTTCCATTTCATTTCAGGGGGAAGCAGGAGCAGAGGATTGGAATGAGGTGATCTGTAGGGTCCCTTCCAACTCAAACCATTTTATGATTCCATGAAACCAGAAGAGCTTGAAGCCAACTCAGCACAAGTCATTTATCTCTCTTGAAATGCCCATGGTCTTTTATGAAGTGAAAGCCTGAAAGCCCCATGAGAAGCAGTGCATCTTTCTGTTAACCTAGAGCTCTGAATGCAAAGCATAGCTTGAATTGAGCTTCCATTAACCTCCTAAGAATTGGTGACATTAATGACACAAAAACGTCCTAAAATAGAGGAAGGGTAACACATACTCATCAGAAGCAGCATTTCTGTTTGATTTTGCCACTGTTCATATTACCAGTTGTAAGAACAACAACAATTGCATATGGATGGAATGTGAATGAACATTGTAAATTTCCTTAACACAAGTTTTAAAACTAATTTATTTAATGTATTTGATAATTAGAATAACTTAATAATTTTATTTTTGAAGGCCATATCTGATTCATGCCTTCAAAACTCAATTTGTCTTTTTAAGCATTGTGCAGACACATAGAAAGGATGGAGAAGGAAAAAGAAGAAAAATTGAAAATAGCCCACACACATCTACCAATATTGCTTTCTTTACCCTGTGGATTTTTTTCTTCTTGAAGAATATTGATAATCAATCCCATTCTGTTTTCAAAAGTGAGCCTATAACTTCAAATAAATAAATAAAATCCAAATCTTTTTTTTTTTTTTTTTCAGGAAAAGTCTGAGGATAATCCAAAACACAGTAAAACAAATGGCTATTCAAAGCATTAATCGGAATGAGCCTTTACAAAAGGGTATTTGTTAAGAGAATTTTAAAATTTTAGTCTAATGATAGTTACTGGTTGGAAATCAGTTTAGACTTTTATTTATTGTCCTTAGAGCTGCAGATTTACTTTTTTTTTTTTTTTTTGAGAAATACATATTTCAATTAATCTTCTAATCAGGAAAATTTTCATAAAATACATTGCAACATTTGGTAAGAAAGAGTTTTTTGTCACAATCTGATACCAAAACTGCCTAGTTTGGAATATGAGACTTTCTTTTCAGCCAGGAAGAGGGATCTAACTAGGGAACTCTCATAGTCATGTGTACAACTGCAAAAAGGGGAAACCAAGGCGTTCAGTAGCAGAATTCAAACCCTTTTCCCAGCCCTGCTGCCTGACTGCCTTCTCCAAGGAGGGATTGTCTTGTCTTTTGAGTCTTTCCCAAACTTCATTCAGACACAGTTTTTGGGGGGAGCATTTATTCATTTCACCCTGAAGAACAAGACAATTTGAGGTCCTAAAAAATTCCAAGGGAATGCAAAATGATTTGCTAAGACTCTTTTAGTTTTAGCCTTCCCTAGAGATCTCTTTTCAACTGCAAAATTGCTTGCCCAACGCAGGTCTAGCAACCCTAGAGATAACATCTAAATTACAAATGAGATCTTTATAACCTATTTACTGTGCAGAACACGTTTTTAACTCTTGAAAATTGTAATTTCAATTAGAAGAAAACATACTTATACATGTGAGACTGCTGTTTAAAGAATACTTGGGATTCCAAAAGAGACCAATTAAATTTTTATTAGGAATGAGTAAACCAATCATTCTAAACAGAATCTTATCTTAAATATAGAGAAGATGCAGTGTTAGAATGAAACTGTTTTATGGTAAATGGAAGCATTTAATTGAAAAACACATCCATGAAACACTGTGTATACCCAGCTACTGTTCCTGCTTTGAAAAAGGGTCAATCCATCAAGCACATTCAGCTGTGTTCATGGTTTTGTTTTTGTTTATGTCACGTCTTTTGCTGGGGTTTGTCTATTTTTTAATCATTACTCTGGGAAAAAGAAAGGAGTTTACTTTCTTCTTTCAGAATAAAGTTGCAAACATGGATACCACTACCCTTAGATTCATGAGCTATTTAAAGTGGGTTAAGCTATATCCATTAATCATTTTGTTACTTCATTCACTTTAAATGTAAATTACAAATTTAGATTTTTTTTATTGGATATAAGTAGTGGCAGAGACCGTACACAAAGTTAAAAAAAAAAAAAGGACAAAAATAAACATTTATAACATATAGATAGATGTCAAGAATGTAGCCTAAACTCCCTCACTAAGTACAAATAAGATGATGTAGAAGAATTTTTGTATTTCTTCTGGGGTTGTCACTGCTGCCCAGGATGCTGCAAAGTTCTGAGAGAAAAGTATTCAAACTGATGAATGATTGGAATTATAAAGAAACAATTTTAAATAAATATGAAACAAATCTTTTCAAAATTATCCTTTGTGCTGTCTGCTTGGCCCAAAAATCCTGAAATACTAATATCCTTCCTCCAATTTTATGTTTTATTGAAAACTAGTATCATATACCTAGTTATGAGCCAAGCTTGCGAGCTGAAGATGCACAAATAGATATTTTGCAGATCACAATCTCCAACCAATTGGTCACAAAGCATGAATTGTTTATATAGCCCCAGGAAATATCAAAATCCTTCTACTTCTTATCAGATGCTACATTTTGCCTTTTTTATCACATTGGAATCACCTTCCAATATAATTTAAACTGATTTTCTGGAGGCATTAGATTTGTACTTAATCTTTTTGGTTTTTTGGTTTCTATCACAAGGTTTGAGAGGTGTGTGCTCATTTAGGTCTTCTCATAGCTATCACAAGTTTTCACCTGCTGAAACCACACCTTCTTACACAATTGTTCTTATGTTCATATGATTCATACCCTAATTGTTCATCTGATCAAATTATTTACATGATTAAAATAATCTTCCTATGCATTATAGCTTTCAAGTCCCATGAAAACTTCTGAAAATTTCAGATGTCTTTTTCCAACTGAGAAATATCTTGGAATGCTATAAAGAAATACAGCAGTCTGTCAAAACCTCAGTGGAGCACTGATGTCTGAATAATACTGGCAATGTTAATGGAATTCTATTAGCCTCTATTAGTGAGGAAGAACAGTATTTGTTGAAAGGCCCAGCTGGAAATCAGGTTTGGATTTTTATTTTTATTACTTCTTCATTGGAGAAAATAAATATTACATTTCCCACAGTTAGAGAGATCTGACAGGAGATTTAGAACTTTTTGAACTGTTGATTATTTTGAAGTCAAAGAAAAGAAAGAAAAATTTCTTGCTGTTTTTAAATTTGGACATTCTGACAGCAAAGTAAAAGTGACATTAAAGAATAATCATTTTGATTATCTACTGTTCAGAAGTTTGACTCATGTTCAAGGCCCTTCAAAGTCTTTTTCGCACTGAGAAACTGCATTTTTCAACCTCTATGACTTTAATGAAAGTCTTGTTGAATTTATTTCTTTTTTACTATAATTTGCCACTACTAACATATCAAGAAAATTAATACAACCTGATAGTTTTGGGTACACAACCTCCTTCTTATTTTTCTTGTTTTGAGATTTGCCCTTGTTTTCAGCACATTTTTAACACTATTCAAAAGAACCTTTTAAAGGTGAATAAAGGAATGGTTCAAGGGATGACTAATTGAGTAAACAGTATCCTCTTTGTGTTCTCTGCATCTCCTGATACTGGGGAAATGCAATTCCTTGGTAGAAGACAACTCCAGCATTTTCTTAAATGAAAATTGCAAAGCTTAGCCAGGGTCCTTCAGTAACCAACATCATCAAGTTTTCTAAACTATTGTTGATTGATAATAAGTTAGTTGATAAGACATATCTGACAATCCCACGAAAAATCTCATTGAATCTTCCTGCTTAGATGTCTTTAATTACTTTTAACTCTTTCCCCTTGATATTTCAGTATAGATGAGGTACCTTAATGCATCAATAGAGCACAACCAACATAATTGAATTGAAAATATACTGAAGAATTTCTAAGGGAGAATTTAGTCTTTATCTCTCATTAGGGAGCTCAGTAGTTTTCCTACTCCACACTCAGCTAAGTCAGAGATGTAACCCTGGTGTCCTGACTGATAGGAAAAAATGCCCCAGGATTTTGGGGTTAAAACTAAGCACGAACCCACAAATCTCCACAATACCTCAGCTTTGATTAACACACTGAGCATCTGAGGAGCCAAGGCCTTTTACTGGGGACTACATTATATTTAGGAACTGTTTATTTCCTTTGAGAATGTGAGTCTTCTGGTCTACATGTGCAGAGGTGGGGAAATAGCATTTCTCTGCCTTGAAGAATTAGCATGAAGATAAATAGTCAGAATCCAAGGCAAGGAAAGACACAAAGAAGTGCTTCAAAATGGACTTGTTTGTATTGAATTAAGAATTCTCTTGCTTGTTTTTAGTTCTTGGATGCAAGACCAGCATTGGTTTTGCTATCATATCCCTATTTATAAATATAAAAAATGTTCTTTTGGTTTGCTCTGTCACAGCTGGGAGTGAGACAAGCAGTGTTGTTGATAACCTTGTCAATAGCTTAGGAGTAAGCTATGTATGAGGAGGGAGGAAAATCCAGATTATATGGACAATAACAAAGATTTTCATCTTTGATTCCATATTCTTTGTTTCAGCCTCACAACGTATTTTTAAAGTTTAAATTCCATGAAATTATATTAGTGTATAGTCAATTATCATAGACAACTCACAAATAACTTGTCAGTGTAAAAATTCAGGCTTCTTTTGAAAGAAATGCATGTGACAAAAAAGACATAAACAGAGAGAAAAGTGAGATGAAAAAGTAAAGTAATCTATAAAATGGGATTCTACTAATCTATTCTAAATTTTTAAGAAAATTAAATGCAAACTTTGCAAAAACGAAGAAAATAAATTAACCTATTAAAAAGAAAAAATAAGATGCCCAAAGTCAATGCAAACATTTTCCCCTCACAGCAAGATAATACATAAATTGAAACAGAATACTTTTTGAAAAACAGCTACTTAGAAATGTTTAGCAAGTGACTTCTCATATTTTTTGGCTTTTCTCATTAAAATTAAAAATTGAAATATTAACTTGCTCTGATTATTTAAAACTTCACTGACTTCAGAATTTTACTGACAGCAACACAAGTACCAACAAATAAAGACTTGAAGAAACTTCTAGATGACAGAATACCTAAGGATATTATTCTATTAGAAATCTCAGAGCAGCACCTATTAAAGAATTAGTGCTGCTGATATGGTACAAAGGGTTTGATACTTCAGGATTTGTTAAATAGGGCTAATGAAGGAATCATTGCTTGTGAAGTATTATATAGGGGATAAACTATAGTGAAGATTTAAAAAAATCCCACAACAGTGATTATAAAAATATTTTGGAAAAGAGTCCTCAGAGAATCAATTTGGGTTAGAACACAAATTTAATTTTGTACAATAACAAAACCCAAAGCAGGATATTAGTGCTCTCTAGTCCCCAAACACATTTTCTCTACCTAGCCAAAGTCACCCTGAAAGACAATGTAGAGCAAATCAGTTCATTTGGAGTGAATTTCAGTAGTTGCAGTGTATAATCCTATTTGGTTACACTTCTCCAGCTTTTAAATTGCTGTTTCTTCTCATACCAGCTTTATTTTTATAAATGATGTTGTCCAGACAGTTCTAAAACTAAATTTGTAGTTGTAACATCTGGTTCTCAGTTAGTCGCTTCCTTTGACCATGTCCTGATCAAGTCCTTTTTAGCTTTCACAGAAAAAGACCCAACCTCACCATAGCAGTTTTTGTCTCAGTACATTGTGTGCATATTTTAGATTTTCTACCAGACGAAAAAAAATACACACACAAAAAAACTCTCAACAAAACAAAACAACAAAAAAAAACCCCAAACAAAACAAAAACCTCACCCACAAACAAACCAAAAAACCACAAAACTCCCCCAACAACCAACAAAATCAGCTAAAAGATCACTAACTAAAAAGCCTCCTACAGCAAATTATTCATGAAATCTGATAGAATATTTGCAAAAAAAACCCTGTTGCTTCCAGAATCCAATAATTTCTTTCATTTCTTTCTTCATCTTCTGTGTTTAGCAGTGAAGAATAGGAGAATCTCAGTGCTCCCCCTGATGCCAAGGTGGCCCATGGGGGCTGGAGACAGCTGGATATAGGATTTCCCTCTGCCAGTTTGTTCCATCCAAAGCCCTGGCCTGCAATATTTGCTTTCTTCTGTAGCCTGGTGTGCTCTTTCTCCGTGGAGTACCATAAAAAAGGAAGATCTTTGGATTTAACTCATGTATTACTCCTTATGACAACAAAGAGGAGAAAAAAAATGTATATATAGGAAATTTTGTCAAGTACAAATATTGTTCTTGATTAAGTGATTGATAACAGCATGTATAAAAACACCATGCATACAAGCAGATATATTGGAGAGGCAAACTGCTTTATAAACAGCTCTTCAGACAAGTAGCAAAATTATTTGGATCTGGCATGCATCATTGCTGCTGCTTTGATGGCAGGATTCAGCAATGGGAGACTTGAGTAGTTCCAGATTGCTTGTTGAAGAGTGAGTTGGTAGAAAAAAAGCCACATACATTTCCCTCAATAACACTGTATTTCAAAATACAGCAGCACTTAAATGTTAGATTAAGTTTCAAGTGCCCAATTGCCCAAATTTATGTATAAAAACCAGTTCCATCATCTTTGAGTAGAGATTTGATTGTTATGGATCAAGTGCAGCAGTACTTGCAGGCTTACTGTCAGGACCATGAGGACACCACTAACCCTGGCTGTCCCTGTCCACTCCCCTGTGGTTCCCCCACCTGACCATGGCTAAGGACATCATTTCTGCCCCCAGCCAAATTTTCCCACCCTGCCCATGGCCCAGGACGCAGTGTCAGCCCCTGGGCCCATCAGTCCCTGCAGTGATGCTGCAGCAAGGCCGGTCTCTGGCTCCCCACTGCCCTGCCTGGCCAAGGACCTGGGGGGATGGATCCACATCTCCACCAGCCTTGCCTTGTCCCTGGGGAGGTGCCCAATGCACCTTGGAGCTGAGCTGGTGCCTCCTGGCTGCCTGCTCCTGGCTGGGGTGGTGGATGGGCCCTGGATGTCAGACCCTACCCTGCCACCCCACATGGAGAGCCCCAGTTCTGGTTTCTGGTTCCCCATCCCTGGGTTGGTGGCTGGATTTTATAATTCCCTGACATGTGCAAGTGCACGGGCTTCAGTTTCTTTAAATACAATCAGTACTCTGAATCGTGGCTGCTGGTATCCTCCTCCTCTCAGGCTGAACTTGTGAGTATTTGTACTTGCTTTCTCCTACTTTTCCGAGCAATTCCAGTTTGTTCTAGACAATGAGCATGCAGGAGCCAGTGCAGCTCACTCATGGGTGCTCTACTGATCCCTGGATATCTGAGTGATATCCAAGTGCAAGGGCCACAATTTTCAGGCTTAAGGCAACTCCTTTGGCAGCTGAATGTTATGAGTCATGAGGTGAAAAAATTAGAACACAGACTAGGTCAATTATAAGCCTGAACTACAGTCTCTAAGTATTTTTCTGTAGTATTTTATAAGTATTTTATTAATTATCCATAAGTATGCAAGTTAGGTAATTGCAAATACAAATTTCTATAAGGAGATTCCATTACTTTTCATGTATGTTTTCTGGTCTTTCTGTGGCTGATGAAGTTTGTTATCTATTTTATGAGTGAAAGAAGAAGTTAGTGAAAAGGCAATTCTTTTTCACCCTGTTTTTCAGCAATAACTCTGGCATATTCCTCACACTTCTGGCTTAAATTCCTCAAGGAGACACTCTGATTCAAGGTTTATGGGGCTTTCCACTGCTTACTTCAAGGCCACATTTGGGAGCAGTGACTAATATTACCCCTTTGCTGGTTCCAAGCCATACAATAAAAGCTTCACCACTCTGTTGAATTATATCCTATAATTTTCTCTTGCAGTTCTTTCCAGAACCCTAGTTAAGGTCCATCATTTTGAATCTACACTTAAATAAGATACTCCTGTCACCTTCTATTATAAACAAGCTGTTTCCTAAAATTGTTTTGTTCTAATAATTCAGAATGTTTTTTCATACTTTGGGATTCAGTTTCTTTCCAAGTTGCGATTTTCAGGTCCTTACTGAAATATAAGGGAGATGTTAATTTTAATGATACCACAAACTCTAGGAGTTTAAAAATGAGAGCCAAATGCAAAGTAAACAAGTGTTTTGAATGCTGAACATTTGCTAGGAATATTTAGTTATACCATTGACATTAATATGTAAATACACCACTGATTTCACTATATGTAATTATGAAGTGCTAAAGTTTCCTGATGGAGAAAATGAGTTCTCTTGAATAACACTGTTTTCTCAAAGCAAAGTAACATTTACTTTCAGGCAGGTGGAATTTTAAAGCTCCAGTGCTTTTTCTATAGCCGTGTGTATGTTCATTAGCTTAAAAATGAACCACTCTGGGCCACTGTCTGAACAAGCTACATTATGGGCTCTGAAAACCTCATCTACATGTGTATTTATTTTCCAGCATTAAGATGGAGTAAGCTGTGCGGAACGCATTCTACACGTTTTAGTACTTTTTTTTTTTTAGGAATAACTTCCAGAAAATGTCTCCACATTTTGAATGGAAGATGCACGAATTGCATTTAAACAAAAAAAAAAAAAAAAAAAAAGAAAAACAAAAAAAGAAAAACAAAACAAAACAAACAAAAAACCCACCTGAACAAATAAAACCCCAAAAAACCCTCCAAACCAAAAAAAAAACAACAAAAACAAACCAAAAAAAAAAAAAAAATTCTCTTTTTTGAAATTATAAAAGAATCATATCAGTCTAATTTAAATTATGATACCCTTTTTTTTATTTTGTTTGTTTGGTTGGTTGGTTATCACTTCAACCATTTAATCTTAGCTCTTAGTGAGCATCAGAATAATTTCAGTACCTTTGACAACTGCTGAGACTGAGCAAAAGGGAGCCAGGCTGAATTGCTTAGCATTAAAATCCATGGTATTGATGTTTAAGGGAAAAAAAATTAAAAATTAAGAAATATTTTCAAAATATAATCTTAAAATTATTAAAACTACAAGAATTCAAAGCACCAACACAAACTTTCTCTATGGATCTATGTCCATGAACTCCCAACTCTGAGTTTTGGGGTGAGATGAGTAATATATCCCATATATAAAAAAGAAGATAACAAGAACCTTTATTTTTATTCCAGTCATGGATGTTATTCCTGACCAGCTTTGCTACTATTAAATCAAATAGCCAAATCAAATTTTCATTTCCTTTATTGCAGAATTGACAATATGCAAAGTACATTTTTTTAATCTTATAACTGATTTTAGTAAATGATAAATTTAAAGACAAAGGTGTGTTTGTGTCTGGTTTTACTTCAAACTTCCTCCACTAAAAGGTGATTGATACTGCATCATAAATTCAGAAAAAACTCATGCAAAAATGACACATATGTCAGACCTTATCTGAAGATGTAACCTTTTTGAGTGAGTTGATCTAGGCAGGATGAATTTTAATCTGTGAGAGGGAGGATGATATAAAAGAAAGACTGAGTCAAGAAAAGGTTAGTGAAGCTACAGATACATTTCCAGGGTAAGAAACAAAACACCTAAGACAGAACAAAAATCCTCAGGCAGACTGAGCACTGAGTAAAAAAAGAAGAGTAATATTTTGAACACAGTTGTAACAGAACAAATCCTAAATAAGGCAGGATTATATTCAAGTGTGATCCCAGCTGCTTATCCTCTGTTTTAATATGAAATATTTGAAAGTAAAGCAGTGTTGCTGCCATTCTTTTTCATGAACTATTAATAAGTCACTCTGTTAGAACTTTTACAGTTTCAAATTTCCTTCACTTCAGTACAAAATAAATTTTTAAAAAAGAAATGGGGTTTTTATTTGCTTGTTTTTTGGTTTTTTTTTTTTTTTTTTTTTAAAGAAAGAAAACTCAAGGGCATCTAAAGGCAATGACATGTCTCAGTGGTTTCACATGAAGGTATTAGACACATTAAACCATACAATACAACTTTGCAAATCAACAGATTCCACCAACTGATGATACTCTGATAGACTTTGTGAAAAAAAAAAATTTTGAGTTTAAAACTTGGGAATCATATAGCAAGACATATCTAGCAAAATGGCCTTAATAGTGTCTGCATTCAAGCTTTTCTCGCACACAGGAAGAACCTCCAGAAAATAAAAGATTTTTTCCTGCACTTAAATATGAATAGAAATAAATAATTTCTTTCAACTCCTTTAACTGAGAGGAAAGCAACTAAACAACCAAACAAAACCCCAAACAAACAAACAGACAAACCCTACCAAACAGGATCACAGGAGGTTCTGTTATAATTATTCTCTCAGGTACAAGGTCTGATTTTTGGGGTTGTCCTGTGCAGGGACTATAAAGTTTTCAGTCCACTGGAGAGGGTATTTTTTAAGACAACATATTAATAATAAAATGAGGAATTGAAATGTCTTTAATATATTTTTAAACAATTTCTTGTGAATTAACATTTTTATACACAGACAGTTAAAATAAGAAAATTCTGATAAAATGCACTTCAAAGAGTCTGGTAGGGAAATAATAATTTCCAAACTTCTGTAGGTCCATGTCCTCCTCTAATCCCAGGATATAGCACAAAACACATAAATTACAGGATTAAATCTTTCCAGGAAAGTATTTTTGCTGAGATACAAGAACACATTCTCAAAGAGATGAAAGAATAACTTTAAAAAGTTGTTGTTTTTTTTTTTAAAGATAGCTAGATTTAGTGGCAGTTGTGATTAAAAAAAAATATATATAAAATCAAACAATCAACTTGAGGGAAGGCATGAAAAGGGAAAACTACCAAATCTCATCAGCTGTCTTTAAATTTCTAAGGAGAGATTGGTCTTCATTAAATCTTGAAACAATACAAAGCCTCTGAAATGGAAGAGAAGTAGATCACTTTCAGAATGTCAATTTCTTCAACCAAATCTACTAATGGGAACTTTATCTTTTAATCTCATTAGATAAAACTGAATTTTCTCAATTTTAGGTAGAAAGAACAAGCAGAACCAGGAGGAGTAAAGACGTTGATTGCTTAATTTTGCTTGTTTGACAAAAAGATTGCTCACCTCTTTATTTGGAGTTGTTTTTTATGGAGTTCTCAGTTCCTTTATTTCTCCACCTACAATGTCCAAAGGAAGTGAGAACTTGAGCTGTTGAAATGCTGCTCCCTGTAAGAAGCAGCATCTTTATGTGCTGCTACACTTCTGTGCCTTTGGAAAAGAAAATTTTTGTGAGGCTGATATGCCTTTGTTAATCTCAATTTCATTTCCCACAGCTGTCTGTCTGTGGGCAGATTTGCTTGAATTACTTTGTTGTTCTTATTTCCTGATGTGTTCCCTTGGTTAAAACATACATCTATGTCATATTGAGTTCTCAGTTCTCATGTGATCATGTAACAGCAGAAGTGGCACATTATTATTAGCTCCACGTAAAAGGAATAAGAGCTCCTACAAAAGAAAACTCATTTCTTTGCATCACCAGTACTGTAATGAAGGCTAAGCTAGTCTACAGAGTCTGAAGAATTATAAAATAAGAGAAGAAAAATTGACAGTAATCAGGAAGCAATAAAAGGTATGAGTATTCCTGTCTGGGTGTGTAAATATTCATGTATGGAAAGGTTAAGCTAAACTCTGACTATCATATAATGTTCATAAAGTCTTAATTGTTCTGGTAAAATGGTGCTTAAACAACGAGATTTTGAGCAGATCTTGCCATAAATAATTCAGAACATAATAACATTCAACCATCTTATTCTTCTTGTACTGATTTGTATGGATCTTATTATACCTATCACAGCACCTCTGATCCTCAGAAAAGATAACATTCAGTGGTTTTGCATCCTTCTTTATAAATATTAGCAAAATTTAACAATTGATGACAGACTGTGCCATGTGTTTATGAGAAGCAGCGCTCTGCAGGTGCTGGAAGCACTTGGGCTGTGCAAGAGCTGTGCTGCTGTGTGTGCACCAGGGTTCATATTTCAAACTGATTTGGAATGGTGCTTGGTTGTGAGACTAAAGAAACTTTAAAAAAAAAAAAGAAAGTAATGAATGGGAAAATAGAACAGTTCTAATTCACATAAAAGCAATTAGGTTCCCAAAGAAAAAATATAAATATTGCATTATATACAAGAACTTAATCCTTATTTTGACAATTAACGTGCTTTGATAGATTTCAATTATTTAACGAAAGGAATCTCCAGAAGGGAGCTGTATTGAAGAGCACTGCATGCCATGTAAATTCAAAGCAGAGAATCTGTATACTTTTAAACAAGAAAGAATGGAAAGAAGTGAAAAAAAGGTAAGTGATTGAATTAAAGCTACAAAATGTGTCATTCAAATTCTAGAGTGATAGAAATCTCTGACTTGAGTAATAGGACTTTAGTGGGGGAAAAAAGCCCACAACAAAATAAAAAGTAAAATTCTAAACAAAATATAAACCTGGGAAAGGCATGTAAGAAACAGTTTAACTATTGACCAGCTGAGGCCTTTTTAAATAGCAATAGTTAACGAATTAGGCTAAAAAGTCCATTTTTCTCAGGATACTTTTTCCAGTAGTGAGCAAGAGTGGCCGCCTGTGTAAGGGCACAGGAACACAGAACTTTTTAGCGATGCTCACACAGAGTCCTCTCCCCACCTTAATGCTTTTTGAGTCAGACAGCTCTTTTTATACTGACCCTCTGTGCATTTTCTGCATCAATTTGTCTTGTGAATTCAGAAGAAATTTAAAGTCTGCAACATCCTAGGGAATTATATGTTATTATATTTAATTATACAAGAGGCTACTGACTTTAGTAGGGGATTTTTTTTGTTTGTTTGTTTGGGGGGTTTGCATTTTTCATCTAGCAGCTCAAACTTCTACTAGAAGAGAATGCAAGTAATTGATTCCTGTTCTCTTTCTATTTGCCAGTGATCATTTTTGAGCTCTCTAGTGATACTTTGGCTATTTCTTTTTCAAGCTTAGTTTAGAAGCCTATTTAGTCACATGTACAAGGCTTTCCAATCCTTGATTGGCTCTCTCACTCTCTCATGAGTTATTTCCAGACTTAGCACTTTGTGATGGGAGAACCAAAGCTGCACTTAGCATTCAAACAGAGATAAAGCTCAATTTCATATACTTGAGCTCTCATTTTTATTCTATTTTTCTTCCCAGAAGTTCTATACATAATGGAGATAACATTTTAAACCAGTGAAAAATAGTAGAAGAATACCATTAAAAGGTTTTGGAAACCATGGAAAGAACTATACATGTACAATAGAGTTAAAACCCATAATTTTCACATAATCATAGTCTGATCTGGCAGCCAGTATCAGCAGCCAAAAAGCAAACAAGTCCTGTAGACACAGGTTTCAGGGTTTTTTTGATGCTAACATCATTGATTGTAAAAGTTTGGGTTTTTTAAAGGCCAGCAAAAAAATTAAACTGTCTAGAGACATCTCTGAGGAGAATGAAAGCTTTTGAAATAGGCCCAAGAAGTACTAGGGGAAAAACATTCTCATTTATGCAGAGCAACTCAATTTTTGCTCCCCGTTGCATTCAGGATGGTAATGGACCACAGCTGAGTAGGTGGCATTGTAAAATAATTTCCGTACTATTCAGAAATGCATTTTGGGATTCATCTTGCCAAATGGAATGCTCTGCATAGAAGTTATTTTCATCTGAACAAGTCACTGTACACTCCAACTATACCTCTTTTTTCCCTGAATTATGCCTGGGGAAGAATTCTACATACTGAGGTAATTGTGCAAAACTGTCCTCAGGAGCAGACTAACCCTCTCCACAGACATTGCTTTGAAGCACAGCAGTTTTTGGCTGTGTCCAAGAGTTATCCTTGTTAGCATGAGACAAAAATACTATTTATAATGTTGTTTTCATTTGAAAGACCTTGAAAAATTAACTTTATAACCTTATCCTGTGAGGCTGCACGAAGCTATGGGCAGTGACATCCCTAGAGAGCGTTGAAGAATGATGTTGGATGGAAATGCCTGTACCTGGTATATATCCAGAGTGCTTGCCCAAAGCCAGGTGAAAAAATGAAGAAGAGTCTCTTCTTCAATGGCCCAGAATGAAGGAAAACAAAAAAGGGCAGTTAAATCTATAAAATTAGACATTTTCAGTGGAAAGAAATAGAAATTTGCATCAATTCCTAATATAAGGAAGTATCCTAGATTCCCTGTCTGATTACTTGTTCCCTAGTTATTTGCTTCCTTAACTGTGTTTGGAGTCCAGGGTGGGTAACTCAAGTGTGTGACAGCACACAAACTGAATCCTTTCTGCAATTTTTACTCTCTCAACACTGCTAATCAATAAATTGGTGATAGACAACATCCTGCCCATAGCAGGGGGTTGGAAGTAGATGATCTTTAAGGTTCTTTTCAACCCAAAGCATTCTGGCATTCTGTGATTATGGGAAATTATTATGTCCTGAAAATTGGACACTGATATCAGAACTTGTTCCAGATCTGCTGGTTTTAAGTGCAACAATAATACCAACAATCTCTACCTTGTCATCTTCTACCATCTTATTAAACAACATTGCAGTTGTAACTGTATTGAATTTACTCACACTAGTTACTGTAATTTTGTCAGAAAACCCTCATTCATAATCCTGAATATTGGACACCATGAGCAAACAGAAAATATCATTTTGTCTCTTAATGAGAGATAATGATCACACCCAGTTCTGTCACCACTAATTTGGCTAATTCAGAATCATGTCATTTTTCAGCTCAGCTAAGGCATATCCTGAAGGGAATCATGGTATTTTCTTTAAACCCAAGGAGGAAATGAGTTAAAAAAGGCACCACTAGGGCCTTTTGCCAGGAAAGCTCACAATGAGGCAAAAATCACAGCAGGCCAAGTCTGAGCCCAAGCTTTTGTTGCAATCAGAACCAGTGGGATTACTCCTTAGTAAAGCAAATTTGATTGATTAAATATTTTTGTGCTATATTTGGTTGGAGAAGCTACATTTTTATCCTCATCATCTCACAAGAATGACCTGAAATGGCCTGTTGTTTTCCATAGTGAGGTGTGACACAAGCACACAGAAAATGAGTGTAGTAGACCTCTCTAAACTCTCACAGGCTGAGTGATTACTGAATAATTGAATTATTAAAATTAAAATGAGATGATTCTATAGAAGAAAATTACCTTTTAACTCTTTATGTAATTTTTTTTTTAATTGCTTGGCACAGTTTGAAAATTTCTTATTGGGACAAAACCATTCAGGAATACAATTTTAATCAGTAAAATTTACTAAGTAATCAAAGCAAAATAAATTCCCCTCTCCCAGGTTCCCCATTTTCTGCTGCTCACCACCAAAAATCCCATTCTCTATGATTCCTAAACACTCTGTAGACTTACAGTTGACAACTCTATGTAAATCTACTCAATTCCAAGTAGAAAGCTATATTCTGACAATGAAATAAAAGTACGTTTTCATGAAATTTACCAATTCTTTTTTTTCTGAAAAGTAGTTCTTTAGTCAGAATTCCTAATTAAATGATATGTCTACTAAATATCTGAGTTGACGTTGTAAAGTTATAAATACTTGTTGTCTCACAGTATATTGATACATTGCTATGTTCTAGTTTATTATATCTTTCACAATTTTGAGTTTGTTTCATTTTGTTTTACTTTTAAATACAAAATCCATTTTTATTACCATTTTATGTTGTACCTCACTAAGCTCTTTCAAGAGCTTTGACAGGCTATTAATTTTATTATTATATACACCAATAAAAAAACCTCCTATTCTAATTGCTCAGTGATTGCTGGATTTATACTGTATTTGTTTAAGACACATAGGTAATGAAAAATTGTTCTGAAAATTACTTTTGTGTGTTTTATTATAAAGATGTATTTCTCGTGTTCTTGTCTTCCTGTTGCAGCTATATTTATGAGTAGGTCTGATTAATTTTCTTTCTTTCCTCTAAGGGAATTTATTATTCTACTTATGAAATATATTGAAAAAAATCAGTGACTGGTACAAAACCCATGACTAAATTTTTAAAAAATGGTTCTTTAATTCCCCTTTAAGCAATAACAAAATCAATTATTAGCAAATGTGGCTTTTATGTCAATCAAATATATATCATAATTAGCTGATCTTGTTCTACAACTAAGAGAAGTAGAACATAGAAATAATAAGCCAATCCTCTGAGCAATGCCAAAGGAATGACTCAATTCAGCTAAACAGGGATATTTTATCAGGCTAACTGGTTGCTTTCTGAAGTTATTTGAACTGGGAACCAGAGAGAAACAAATAAATTATCCAATCAAATTTAAAATGAGAAAATTTAGAAGGGATTTTTTAAGGTAAATTAAGGTCTTAAATGTTAAACTTTCAGATGGTAAAGAAGCAATTCTCAAATAACCCTTGGTTCATTACCTTCAACCCTGGTGTCAGTTGATACCTGATTATGACAACCTGATTAGGAGAGATTTTTAATGACCTCTACACCAAGCTGCTAATTTATACAACTGATATGTGATATACTAAACAAGCTCAGATAATTAAAGTCCTGCACTTAGATGTGCCCATTGTTTCCTGGGGAATGGAGGAGAACAATTTTCTCCAGTAGGTTAATATTTTGCTAAGTGTTTAGTCAAAGTAAGGAAAATAACATCATATTCTGGAGGAGTAGCATCTTCAAAAAAGTAACAGAAGTCAATAATACAGGGCAAGATTTTTTAAAATGTTTTCTGAGTAAGTTAATAAACCACAGCAATTTCTGAATTACTCTGGGAGTGAGGGATGGCATGGGAGAGGAGAATTAATACAAACTGGGAACAGAAGAAAGGAGTTATCCTAACATAGTATAGGAGTTTTCCTAACATCACCTAATGGATTTATTCCCTTTAATTGCAGCCCACACACCCAAGACATCCAAGAGGACACCAAGTCTGCTACCATGTGGGGTAAAACACACTTACCTCCTGCAAGATGAATCTATAAATTTCCTAAGAGACACACTTTATAATTTATTTTCCTTTTCTGCCAGTCTTGTCTACAGACTATCACCAAATCTTTGTATGTGGGCTTTGGGTTCCTCCACTGAAAGACTTTTCTGGGATGTCTGGAAATCACAGGATTCTTCTGGCTGAATGCAAAGGCCACTGTGAGAGTGAGTCATGTGGGCATGCAAACCTATAGGAAATGCTTGGCTGTAGCTGAGATACTCTCTTAAGTAAGTGACACAGCCCTTGGTAAGTATTTTTAATTTTTCACTTGAAATTATTGAAAATTCCTGAAAATACTATAGAAACACCAAACACAGCCCCATACCAGCCTCTCTACCCCAGCTGAAACCAGAAGAAATGGTTAATGATAAAAAAAATTTAGCATTTAGGACTTAGAAAAGCCTTAGCTTCCAGCATTTTTTTATGCTTTTGTCTGAAACATTTAAGGCTCTATAGTATCACATATCTTTCTACTGCTGCAGGCACTTTTAGACTATGATCAAGCACAGTTTTATTTTAAAGGAGTTAAAACAACTCAGCCCTTGAAGCATCACTTCATGAAGAGAGTTTTTTAAGTCTTACATTTTGTAGCCTGAATGTTCTGTTTTTTTCTTTCCTCCCCCTGCTAAAAAAGTTGCACATATGCATATCACAGCCACATACCTCATTTCATTTTCTCCTAAGTAGTTAAAACGTGCTTGTAAAAACATCTATAGAGAGAACATTTAATGCTACTCTTTAGACAGTCTGTACTGGAAGGAACAGGAATTTAATCCCTATTGTGAAATTAGCAGATAAATGTGTAATAGAACTTCTCCATGTCCTTTATGTACAGACATTTTTCCCTCATGGAAATTTGTTCTTAAAAATTGAATATTTTTCTATTTGTAATTTCCTAAGTGAAGCAGTTTATTTCACATAATGTCAATAATCAATATTTGCTATTGATCTTAAGAAAACATTTATTCCTCAGTGATAAGACAGTGATGGTCATATCTCTTTAAAAGAAAAAAAAAAAAATTGCTTCTGTTTTCTTCCAAGCCATATATCACACCTCATACCAGCAAGTTAACTCTGTTGGAAGTAAATGCAGGGTTACACTTGAAAAAATGCCATTAACCAATTAATCTCTACTTAAGTCCATATTTTGAAACCTATCTGTGTTATTCTACTCAAACTGTAGACTACCATAGCTAAGTGTTTTGGACCAAAATTACACTCATAAATATATTAGAGAGGAAGAGGAGCAGCAGGCACAGATCTCCTGCTTTCTCTGGCAGGACCTGAGGAAATGGCCAGGAGCTGTGTCATGGGAGGTTTGGGTTGGATATTAGGAAAAGGTTCTTCACCCAGAGGGTGGTTGGGCACTGGAACAGCCTCCCCTGGGAGATGCTCAAGAAGAATTTGGACAATGCTCTCAGGCACATGGTGTGACTCCTGAGGTTTCCTGTGCAGGGCCAGGAGCTAGACTTTAAGGATCCTTGTAGGTCCCTTCCAAATCAGGGTATTATTCTGTGATTCCATGATTCTATCGTAAACAGTTTGAATATAGTAAAACACACAACTTATTGTATAAAAGTATTTTATTTATCTTTTCCTAACACTTCTTGATCGATGATACACCCTAGGAACTGAATAATTATGTTTGTGTAGCTGTAACCAATACTTCAGTGTCTCATTTAGCACTCCTTTAAAAAACTTTCCAGGGCTTTTCAGGTTTTGCTTAATCCAAATCTATCTGCATAGTTAACAGCAAGTTTGCTTTGGTTTAGGATGCATTTTGTCCAACATCTGTGGGAAAATGCTTTGGGGGTAAAATTAGAGAAAACTGGGAATTTCTATTCACACTCTAATAGAAGTTATAACAGTATGAAAATTATAGGAAGAAATGCAGTTGCTACTCCCTGGATGGCACAGGGAGTAGCCTGAGTTCCCACAAAATACCTGCTTAGGGAGACTAAGCAGAACATGGAGACATTGGAGATGTTGTGGCCAGTCTCTGGTCAAAATCCCTGCAGGAGAGGGAGCTCAGTGGTACCATGCAGCTGATAAAACACATAGCATCTGTCAAGCCAGGGAAGAAAAAGATTTCTTGCTCTTGAACCAGCAGCTCTGGTGAGATCACAAACACACACCTCAGGTGTGACAGTGACCTTACCCACCTCCAAGGTATGGCTGCCCCCACTGAACATGAGGTATGGTTAGAGTCACTCAAGCTCCACCTTCTCCGAGTCTCTGTGGTCAGGATGACCCCGAGATGTGTTAGAGAGTCTCTTTTCCCAGCCCTGCAACTGAAGGAGGAGTCAGGATTCTTCTGTTCTGGTTCTCAAGGTTGTTTATTTGTTGTTATCCAATACATTCTTTCTCCAACCTGCCGAGATCTGTCCAGCAGGTCAGGTTGAGGCACCCTGCCCACCCTCGGGGCAGTGATATCTTTTTATACTAAAAACTATGTGTACAATATTTACAATAATTTTCCAATACCTATCACCTATGTTAGACAGTCTGTCTCTACTCCAAACCAATCCAAAAGTGCCAACATCACCCAGAAGATTGAGGCTAAGAAGAAGAAAGAAGAAGGACAAGGCACGCCCAAATTCCTCCATCTTGGGACCGCGAGACCCCATTCTAAAAACCCCAAAATTCTACTTTTCACCCTGTTACAAACTATCATTCTACTTAGACTTTTGTGGCTTGTAAATCCTCATATAAGGTGAGGCAGAGTGGAAATTTTCCAGAGCAGAAATCCATTTTGATTTAGGTGAAATGTACATTTTTGAGTTGTCTGTGGTTAGAAAACACAGCTGTTTAGCCTGACTGCAAAAGCCTAGTTTTCCTAGAAGGAAATAGATAAGGCAGGGGAGATAGAGGGTGATAAAGAGAGACAGAGACACTGTTGTGTGAGCAGGTCAACCTGACCTAAGAATTCTTTCTGATAAAGAACTAGAGGCAAATGTCATGCAAAATTCGAAAAAATGACTATGTATGAACCTATTGAGAAATTGTATGTATATGTATTTGAGAGGGGGATAAAAAGAGACCTGAAGTTCCCAGAGGTACGCATGTCATTTTAAGGGAATGACTCCCACATGTGTCCAGCGCTGCAATAAACACACCAGCTTTACAGCTTTCACAAAAGTTGTGGAGTTTTGTTTATCTCCGCAAAACAAAGGTTGGTAATTGTTTTTTCCAAGGGCTAAAATCAAAGGCACAGGTGTTTTTGTCTCCGTGCCAAGGTCTCCGAGGCCCCTGCCAGGGTCTCGAGTCCTCCAGGGCAGCCAGAGGAGTTTCCTGGGTTCTGACACCACTTAAATGCAAAAATAGTATAAAAGTCAGTTAAAATGGGGAGAATTTAGGAAAGCCTCCCTCTTACTTTCTGGGACCAGTCATTGGGCTGGACCTGTCCTGTCTCCCCCACAGGGAAGCCTGAGATAGTCCATGTGTCCATTGATTATCTGGAGCCAGCTTTTGCTAGGAATTACAGCTTGTGCATTTATTGCTTTGAATGCATTTTTGCCTGATACTATCACATGCAATCTCTGAGCCTTAACTTGTCACAATTTTATATTATATTGAGTGTTATTCCATAAACTGCTAAGTGTGAGTCCTTCAAGGGCACTCACAGCTCAGCAGGGACATACTTGCCTGTGAAGGACTGAGTTGGGGGGGGGTATCATGCTCTTCGTGTTTGCCCTGAGTCTTTCAGGGGTGCCCACAGACCAGTTAAAGCTGTAGACACTCAGGAGAAGGATTTCTGCCTTTGCAAATGACCCTGACCATGCTCTAATCCAGCAGGACTGTTTAGATCAGGGTCTCCACAACAGGATACCGCTCAGGCGCAAAGGTTCTGGCTTTTTCACAGACAGACAAAAAGGTTTGAGAAGATCTCCCCTCCTCAGCTGAAATCACATTATTAAAAGTGCAAGGGCTGAACATCTTTGGCATCTGACTGTCAGCTTCAATGGCTGCAATGGAAAACAATTTTATTATTACATTTAAAAGTTTTATTCCAAAGGGTGGTTTTGGTTCCTAAGTAAAACTGGAGTGGAGACAAGGGATGGAGAGGGCATCCTGACCAAGTGAGCACAGAAGAGAGGTATTAAGCATACTACAGAAATGTCACTGCTGTACTCTTCACAAGGCATTCTTGCAGTTAGACTGAAAGCTGACTAAGCAGTACTTCATGTTTTCTACCACGTGTTTCTTTCACAGGCACAGGAAGTTAAAAATCAAATAGAGTGCACTCAGTTTTCCTTTAATATCTGAAGGGTTTTTAAAAATTCTAATGATGAAGCATTCAGCTAGATGAGGAAATTCAGCACTGCAATTTTTTTTTTTCAATTATCACCTTAGCAAAAGGGAAAATGTAATTCTTAATGAGATAATAACCCCCAGGTATGTAAAATAGCTGCCTTCAGAATCAGCTGGAAAATTTAAGTGACCTTCCCAAGGTGAACAAAAAGAGGAGCCTAATTTTTTTGTATTCTTTCTTAAAACCACTCCTGCAAGACACTCTAACTTTGTGTGATTAAGGTACTGGAAAATGACAATAATGATCATAGACGTGGCAAATCTTTCAAGGATCCAGAGATGGTGATTTAGGTGTACAATTTTAAGAGATTTCTGTCGCTGTTGCATTTCTCATGTTGCTGTGCAGACTTTTTATATACATAACTTGAGATCCAAATTTTCTCTGGTAACTGAATGAGAATTCTAATTCCATTCTGCTCAGAATTCCATTCCAAGGCACCTAAAAACTAGCAATGCAGCCTCCACTATAGGTGATTTCTGTCTGTATATGATGTAGGATGGATGTAGCCCTGATTTAGACAACCCTACATGTGCAGAACTGTCTGAACTAATAAGCAGTGAAAGACTGTGAGTAAAGGCATGTAAAATTTTTGTGTATAAAAAACCCATTTCAAGAGAAACTGTTATCCAAAACCTTAGAAATTCCTGTCATAATTTCTTTTGAATATGAACAATTGTTTTAATCACAATTTCCTCTACAACCCTGATAACACATGAAGGAATGCAAAATGGATGTAGTTGTGTCATGTAAGTATAATTTCAAATCTAATGACTGAAAAGTAACACCGATGCCCAACTAGATTTAATCTGTCAAGAAGAACAAAAAAAAAAACAGGAAAAGCAACTATTATTCTACAGTTTGGTCTGTAGAATTTCTTTTCTCCAACATTTCTTTAAGAATATGTTGAGCTGAATTAAGGAGAAAGGAAGGAGGAAAACCTCAGTGCTGACTCTTGTTAGCACTCACACACAGAAAGACCAGACATTGTAAAAGAAGAATTTTTAGATCTGAATATTGGTTGCAAACTTCAAAGCCAGTGGCTGAAAGTTGGACTTCCTATTATAAACATTAATAAGAGTGGATGAAGGAAAACTAAGGAGAAAGCAGTTTCTGTATATGAATATAAGGAATGACTCTGCAGAGATGCAAAAAATTCTGTGGAAACAAAGGCTCTCTTTTTTGTACCACATCTCTGAGGGATGTCAGAAAATACTTTATTCCCACTGAACAAAAGAAAAATTGCAACTTTTGGGAAGACAGCAATGACAAGTCAGCTGTGACTTTAATGAGGGCTACCTAGATAAGTAGAGTCACAGAAGAAATCACTAATTTACTACTTCAAAAGTTGGGCACATACAGAATAACCCAGTCTTTCCTGCTCAGTTCCAAGGATGTAGAATATTTACCTGGACAGTGGCAACTGATGAAAGTCATCATAGTACTAAAAATTATCACCTTTACTCTGAATGTACCACATCAAGGTATGAAAATGTGTAACTAAGGCTTATGCAGCATCGTTAGTGCTGTCAGTCTTCAGAAATGCTTTTTATTTCTTTGCTGCTGTAATGATAAGTCTCTGGAGGTTGTTTCTTGACTTTTTTTTTTAATCTGTTCTGGAAAATGGCTTATACTGCTTATATGGTCAAATTATTTGAAATCTCCTAGATAATCTGATGGTGTACTTTGCAAACTAAGGAGCTCATGAAAATGTTTCAGTATTATATGTTTTTTATATGTTTCACTTATAGATATGACTTTCAAGTCCTTGCTATCAGTTCTACATTTAAATGCATTCATAAATAAATTTTATTATTTGAAGCACATATTTCCATTAAAAATATAAAAATTATAAAAATTGAAAAGATAGAATATCCTACAGTTTTTAAAATTTAAACTGACAAAAAAGATTCTTCCTTCTTGCTTTGGTATCTTGGCTTCCTCTCTAGTATCGCCATGACTACAGTGAACATTTCTATATAGAATACAGGAAAAATGTGCCATCAGAAACTAACATATTTTGTATTTATTTACTTTCTTTCTGGAAAAAATGTTTCTACATTCTTCCTGTGGGTGGAAAAAAAATTAGATGAAATCACAGTCACCCTTGCTCCCAGAGCAGGAAAAGATCTTTTCTTCTTCCTCTTCACTGTTTGAACATAATTTCTATTGTACCTCTTAATTATTTTCCTTCTAGTTTCAGGTGTCTATTTGAGGAGGATCATTTAAGAAATAGTTGTCCTTTGTGCACATAAGGAGTGTGTTACACTGAAGTGAACGTGTCTTAGAATTTAAATCTCATTAACTTTGCCTAAAATATATTGTTAACAAATATTTTCTGCCTAAATGTATTTCCTACAACAACAACAACAGCAAAAAAAGGGTTTATATTTAAAAAACTTTAAGAGGTGTAAATATCACTGTGTTTCAGAAAATCTATAAAATCATCAGTGTGATTAAAGTGAGAAGTGATTTAACAGATTTTATTTTTGTTTGTTTGTCATTATCTATTTCTTTTGCTGTTGTTATCATCAGGAACATGTTCAGACTCAAATCTCTGTTACCTACATTCCAATTGAACGACAATCTTGTGTCACAGTCCTGCAGTCAGAACTGTTTACTCTGCTTGGTTAGAGCAACATTGTACAAGTGAAAAGAAGTGAGGAAACGTGTCAAAACACCTCAGGAATTTTTCTGTTCCATGTCCTACAATCCTGCTAAAAAACTGAAACCACTATGATACCTGTGCTTGCTCACTGCTTGTCTGTAACGATACTCTGTTCAAGAGGTAAAGTTCTTTTATACCTTTGGCACTGCACAAACTTGGAATCTCGAGACTTAGAAATTTCATATTTCCCTCATCTGGTAGATGGTTTTGGAAAATATGTTCTGATTCCTCAGGGTAAGGTATTTAATTGTCACTGCAAAGACTATTTCTGTGTTTCTAAGGCTGTATATTGTAAGAGTTGTGTTGAACTTGAATTATTCATGTTCAGCACAGTTTAGGAGCATTTCACTTTCAAGGGCTTTAGAGACAGGTAAAACATTATGTTTTTTTCTATTTTAAAACCTTGGATACTTTTGTTTTGGTTTGGTTTTTTCCATCTTAGTCAAAATGACTGAAAAAAGACAGAAAGTCTGAAACTGTAGGCAATTTACAGCACTTTGAAGCCATCAACCATACATGTCATATGTACTTTTCAAGTAGCAGTTATCTGTCAAATTGACTGTGCAACCTGTGCTGGAGTTAGCTCTTTCTCCTTCCTGCAGAACTCCAGAAAAATGACTTATGACTTGTTGGGAAAAAACTTCTTTCAACCTATTCTCCACACACCCACATAATACCTGTAAGATAGTTTTGAGCAGGCTACCTGAGGCCTTAGTTCAGTGGTGGCTTTGAGCTGCTACTCCTCCATAAGCAAAATTATTAACCCAACAGGAAACACAACAAGGGCCAAGACTCTTGAATTTTATAAGCAGTATTGACACTGAAGCTTTTAAGTCCACAGGCACTTCTTTTCCTGAATTTGCTGGAGTCTGCCTGCCATTGGAAATGACAAATCACATTTCAGCCCAACAGAGTGATCCATCTTGTGTACTGCTTTCTTTTCATTTACAATATCTTGTGCACATCAAGGAATAGAGGAATTTTATTCTTATTATGGCAGTAGGCAGGGTTCTGTCTACCCAATATTCATCAATAAAAAATGAACTTGCTGCTTCCTTTTTATTTCTCCTAATTAGATCAACATTTGGATGGCATTGGCCTCCTGAAATCAAGCTGTTTGGCTGAGATGTGCTCAGAAAGGTAGAATAAAGTGGCTTTTAAAAACTCAGCCTTAAGGGACAGGGATGGGATTTCTGAATGCATGATCTGATGATATTAATGATCTTTTATAAAATATGTTTAAATGTTTTTTTTTTCTCCAGCAATTTTTTCACATGATATCTTCTGTATCTCACTTTGCAGTGTACAGGAACAATGGCATTTTCCACACATCTCTTTTCCAGGAACACCTATGTCCAGCTGATAGAAGTGCTGGCATCTGTGATATCTTGTCTTTATATCCACGTTCCTGGATTTCCTGGTGGCCAGCTTCTGGCATAGACATCCTTATATATCTTTCAGGTGTAACTAGTTTCAAAATGCTTGCTCTCTTTGCAGTGCCAGATATCAATTTGAAAACCAATTCACCATCTTTTTTCCCTTTCTCAGAATTACACCTCATATACAGCATGATTCAATCAACATTATCTTTTTACACTTGGTTTCATGAGCACACAAATACATGTCGAGTCTTGAGAAGAAGGAACACTTGGGAAATTAAAGTTCTGATTTTTTGGGTGTTATAGAAGATTCTGCATTTGTTCTGTAAAATATTTATGTGGTATATATTTAGTTATAATTATGTATCATAGAAATCATGAGCTTCTGGATATTTGATATCTTTCATGTAGCAAGCACTCCAGAGAAAATGCTCTTTCAGCATTTTGTAGCTATTTTATTTATGACCTTCATATTTTGAAATCACAATGAGGATTTAGTTGAGTGAGTTAAAAATTCTTTTTTTTTATTTCTTTGGCCGTCAGGTGGATGCAGTTTAGAGAACAAATAATTGTAATTAAAAAAAAAAACCTGCAATAACAAATGTTGTAATATATAAAGAACAAAGTCCAGGCCATGATCACCCTCTTAAGAAGGAAAAAATGCTTGACTGCAAAAACTAAGCTTGCTAAACCACCAGCGAATTTACAGGGCTCTGCAGAAGGAGCCTTAGTTTTCTTCAACAGTACTAAAATTTTACCCTTTAACTCAATTTAACAAGTTTTTTTTCACATAAGTCATTCTTCAATAAACATATCAAGGTGCAAGACTGAGACTCCAAATTTATACAACAGATTGGTGTGTTTTCAATGGCAGGGAAGAATCGCTACATAATATTCCAGAGGCACATCTAGTAAGATCTAAAGTACTACATGCCATTATAATTTAAAGTTCTTTACAAAGAAAATCGTTCCTCTGTGGGAAAGGATGGCAGTGAGATAAGGGTGTCAGCTGAGGTCAGCAAGACTATTCAGAAGACTGAAGTATCTTCAATGTCTTTATAAATTGAGTTCATAGCATTTTTTAATTTAAATCAACTATAGCAAAGAAATTTCCCTTAGGTACAACTACACAGTGATCTCACTTATGCAATCTGTTACATTGTGAGATTCTCTTGGTTGCCAAGCAGCCAAGAATGAATGTAAAACTAAAGGCTCCAGACAAAAAAATAACATCAAAGCCCACCAAGAAAACTCTTCCCCAAAACAGCCTAACTCTTTTTCTTTTAATTTGAAATAAGATGGAAAAGCTACACTAAGTACCAAAGGAAACATATTTCCATCCATCTTCAGTCAGCTTCATCTCCTACTTCACTTAGTACAAAGCAGATTGAGATTTTATTTAGTTATGTGAAATATTATTTAAGTGTTTGTTAAAGACTTATTTTTTTCTCCCTTTCAGTGAAATAAATATATGTGTTTTATAAGGAAATAAAAATGATGTCTTTTACCTCAAATGTGTTGACAACCCAACATTAGTCCTTCTCATGTTTTTTCCTACATTTGATTTTTTATTCAAAATGCAGTATCTTGAAATATACTAGGCTGTTCCTATTTTCTTTCTACTCTCTCAAGATGTCTTTATTTTTTGCTGTTACAGAAAAACATCTTCTGAATCAAAAATAACTCTTGCTGTCATTTCGAGACCTAAAAAATAAAATTCTTTTTTTTTATTCTTGTCTTCAGTGTCTTACTCAAGCAGTTAGTTGATTCACTCCTTATTTATTAAAATACAAATTGAAATGAAAAAAACATAAAAGTTCAAGTCTATCTGCACAGCTTCCTATTACAATAATAGATTGCTTGAGTACCAACTACTGCTAGTGCTCAATTGAATCTGCCTAATTTGGAGCAGGAAAAAAAAAGACATAAATGATATAATTATATGATTTGGAAAACTGGTGTTAAGCCTGCAGGAACACAGAAAAGGAAAAAAGCATCTGAGAGGAAAGGTATGATATGACTGCTGGAAATAATAAGAACAAGTAATAGTTTAATTTTAAGTGGTAAGATGTCACATAGCAGGGTTTACTTTTTGTGTTCATTTGCTATAATTTATTCTGTACAAATATCACAGAAATTCAGATTTCAAAATAGTGTGGTGCTATTCGTGCTGATTTGAAGTAACCTTTCCACACCAGAGGAATCTGCTCCTTCTCACTTGTGAGAGTGCAAATATGAGTGTGTGCAATGCCAGCCCAGAGACAGTCAAATATGAATGTGTCATCACTAATGCTGAACTGGGTCATTTAACAGAAGTGAAATAAGATTGTCTACACTTGAAGGCTGAGAGGAGGAAGGCAACTTCCAGCTGAGGGTTTTGAAGACTAGCTGGGAGAAGAATCTCCTCATCTGCTCAGATACACCTGGAAAGAAAAAAAATAACATGACTGCAGCTGTAATAAAAAGAGAAATCTGATGAACTGAGTTTATATATATGTATATGTGTGTGTATATATATATATATGTATATATGTGTGTATGAATATGTTTTATTAATACTAAGGCTTTTCTGAACAATGAATAGTTTTGAAGCAATTTCTTCCTCTGGAAATTACTGCCCCGATGCCCGTCAAGCTCATTTTTCTGCTGCTTTCTCTGTTTCTTTTTATACTGCCTCTAGTTAAAAAAAAAACACTTTTGAAGTTACTTTGTGATGAGAAGCTGTTCTTCCTACCAAATAGAAAATATTTACTTTCAAATTTTTTTATTTAGTTATGTGAAATATTATTTAAGTGTTTGTTAAAGACTTATTTTTTCTCCCTTTCAGTGAAATAAATATATGTGTTTTATAAGGAAATAAAAATGATGTCTTTTACCTCAAATGTGTTGACAACCCAACATTAGTCCTTCTCATGTTTTTTTCCTACATTTGATTTTTTATTCAAAATGCAGTATCTTGAAATATACTAGGCTGTTCCTATTTTCTTTCTACTCTCTCAAGATGTCTTTATTTTTTGCTGTTACAGAAAAACATCTTCTGAATCAAAAATAACTCTTGCTGTCATTTCGAGACCTAAAAAAATAAAATTCTTTTTATTCTTGTCTTCAGTGTCTTACTCAAGCAGTTAGTTGATTCACTCCTTATTTATTAAAATACAAATTGAAATGAAAAAAACATAAAAGTTCAAGTCTATCTGCACAGCTTCCCATTACAATAATAGATTGCTTGAGAGTACCAACTACTGCTAGTGCTCCAATTGAATCTGCCTAATTTGGAGCAGGAAAAAAAAGACATAAATGATATAATTATATGATTTGGAAAACTGGTGTTAAGCCTGCAGGAACACAGAAAAAGGAACGAAGCATCTGAGAGGAAAGGTATGATATGACTGCTGCGAAATAATAAGAACAAGTAATAGTTTAATTTTAAGTGGTAAGATGTCACATAGCAGGGGTTTACTTTTTGTGTTCATTTGCTATGAATTTATTCTGTACAAATATCACAGAAATTCAGATTTCCAAAAATAGTGTGGTGCTATTCGGCGCTGATTTGAAGTAACCTTTCCACACCAGAGGCTGCTGCTCCCTTCTCACTTGTGAGAGTGCAAATATGAGTGTGTGCAATGCCAGCCCAGAGACAGTCAAATATGAATGTGTCATCACTAATGCTGAACTGGGTCATTTTAACAGAAGTGAAATAAGATTGTCTACACTTGAAGGCTGAGAGGAGGGAAGGCAACTTCCAGCCAGAGGGTTTTGAAGAGTAGCTGAGAGGAGTAATCTCCTCATCTGGCTCAGATACACCTGGAAAGAAAGAAAAATAACATGACTGCAGCTGTAATAAAAGAAGAAATCTGATGAACTGAGATTTATATATATGTGTATATGTGTGTGTGTATATATATATATATGTATATATATATGTGTATGAATATGTTTTATTAATACTGAGGCTTTTCTGAACAATGAATAGTTTTGAAGCAATTTCTTCCTCTGGAAATTACTGCCCAGATGCTATGTCAAAGCTCATTTTTTCTGCTGCTTTCTCTGTTTCTTTTGATACTGCCTCTAGTTAAAAAAAAACACTTTTGAAGTTACACTTTGTGATGAGAAGCTGTTCTTCCTTATTAACATAGAAATATTTACTTTCAAATTTGTTTTCCACCATCACAAGCTACTAAAGCCTGTACTGTACTTTATGCCAAAACAAAATAAATTTGCAGAGTCAGACATTTAAATTATGTTTTTGTGCAATTAGAGATGTGCTGAGCATTTCAAAACCAAACCAAATCAGAGCCATCTGTATCCTGTGCCAAGACATTCAAAAACAATCTGCTTTCATAAAAAACAGGTTGGAGAGCACTATTTCCATGAAGAAAAAGCAATTACTTTCAAGAAGCCAGTGAGATTTGTATTTATATGTTTGCTGCTGAAATTTTTAGTAGTTCATGTGTTAATTTGCTTGGCTTCAGTCACCTTGCCTTTACTGATACAACACAACATGACACATACAGCTCAACAAAGTCAGCCAGAAAACCTGAACATGTATTTTATGGAAAACTGAGGTTGAAGTGGAAAAGATTCTTTAAGTATCTGTAAGGAAAAACAAATAAATTCAGTTCAGGTGTTTGACAGTGTAAAATGAACAAGTGGGTATTCTTCAACTTGGTTTAATTAGTTGGGTTTTTCCCTAAAAAAATTCTGTAGTTTTTATTCCACAGATCCAGATAAATGTAGAGTCAATAAGAAACTTCTCTGCAGGCAGTAGAATTGTCACCTTCTAAACAGTATAGATGCATATTGCCAAAAGCTGGAAACATCTTTAACTGCCTGATCTTTCTCTTTTAATTTCACCCAACAGAAGGAAGATTAAAAGATACAGACATTGGCAATAAGTAGCATACTAATTCTAGAGGCTTAAATTTAAAGTGTAGCATAATCCCAGGCCATTAAGGATCTCTGCAACAGGAAGCCAGGACAAGCAGTACCCTCAGAAGCCAAAGCTGTTTAGAAAACAGAGGATGTTATAGTCTATGATCTAGGACTGTGGTGAGGAGCTCTTTGTTTTCTTAGCAAGATGGTTCCTGTGTTGAATATGAGAACATTTCCTACATACAATTTTGCTGAACTTATTTAGGAAATGTGTGCATACAGAGTATCTTTAATAGTTCCTAGATAGTTTGTAGACTGGTGTGGCAAATAAGTATTTGAATTTCACACACACAAACTAGTTTGACTTTTATTTTAATTTTTCTCATTTCAAGTAGGTTATTCCTAAATTTCACTCCTAATTTTCTTCTGGCTTTGATTTTGTTGCTCACACTAGCCAATCTTTTTGTTTGTGAGTCTGTTGTGCTACATACAGCAGATACTTCATCACATAATCACAAAATCACGTAACAGTCTGACCTGGAAGGGACCCAGAAGGATCAAATCCAAATCTTAAGTGAATAGCCCACAGAGGCCAAACCAGTGACCTTGGTGTTACTAATGACAAGACCATGCTCTAACCAACATGCTCAGAATTTGGGTATGAAATAGCAAGATCAGAATGCCAATCAAGAGAACAAAGTCATGTTTTGTCACATACTTTGCGCCATAAACACATGCGGTTTAACTCCAGCTGGCAACTGAGCTCTGGACAGCCTCTCAGGATGGGGAGAGAATGGAAAGAGTAAAAGTAGTAAAACTCATGTTGTGATAAAGACAGCTTAATAGGGAAAACAAATGCTGCTCACAACAAACAAAGCAAAACAAGGAATTAATTCACTGCTTCCCATGGGCAAGCAGGTGTTGAGGACAGCAGGGCTCCATCACACGTAGCGGTGACTCTGAGAGCACAGATGTCATCACTCCAAATGTCCCCCCACTTTTTCACTCAGATTTATTTATATGCTTAACCTGATGCCAAACGTTTTGGAATATCCCTTTGGTCAGTTGGGCTCAGCTTTCCAGCTGACATCTCCTCCCAAATCCTTGTGCGCTCCCAGTGCTGGTAGGGTGGTGTGAGAGGCAAAAAATGCTTTGGCTCTGTGCAAACACTGCTCAGTGATTACAAAAACATCCCTGTGATATCAACACTGTTTCTATCACAAATCCAAATTACAGCTACCATGAAGAAAATTAACTCTGTGCAGAAATATCACAACACTGGAAGTTTCACACAGTTGCATGTGTTTTCCCGAACTGTAAGAAAATAAATGACAGAACAAATATTATCTAATTCCCAAGGAAATACTCTTTTAGTGTTTAAGTTTCCTTATGGTTCTGTAGCTGAAGAGTAAATCTCAATATGACTTTATTCCACATTCGACCCATCAATGAAAAAGCTTTTTCCTCTTACTTTGGCATCTCTTTTAAAGAAATTAGCACCATGAACAATCCATAAGATGCTTCTCTCCTTTCTTGTGAATCAAAAGACACAAACAGGTAAACAACTACTTGCTATGTGTGTCAGCATATAATTTTCCATAAAACAGTGCACTTAATGTTAATTTGATATTTAAAAGATCCCATTTCTGCATGACAGCCCATCTCAAGAAATCTTGAGATGTCTTAAATAAGTAATTTTTTATAGAAATACTAGGGTTGGACTTAGAAAAGTATTCAAAGAGGGAAAGATATAAATAATAGTATTTCACATTAAATAGATACTTATCATCACATGGAAATATCGGCTAGATAAATTCTTTCACATAAATATGACTAAAGAATAGAAAAAAAATATTATCCATTCAATATTTTTTCCAAATTTTTATCAGAATGGTATGATTTGAGACACAATTTTTCTCAGGAAAATGCAAAACAAGCAATTGAGTACAATAATATATTCCTCCTACAAACCCTTCTTTTATTGTATAACTTATTAATACTTCTATAATTTCTCTTTCAGACCAATATGGAGGAAGGTACAGCCATATGACCACATAATTATCAATAAGTTATACATGTGAACAAGAGTTGTAAAAAAAACAAAACAGTTTTGAGCTGTTCCAGGCAGCTCAAGAGCCTGGAAACTCAAGGTGAACAGAGATTTTTAATTTAATTTCTATCACAAAACAGGGGTTTTTTTTATGCTGAAATAATTCTGTTACCAACAGTACTTGTGGGATATAATATTAAGCAGTATCTATAAATGGGTATAGCAAGATCCAATTAAAAAGAAAAAAAAAAGATTAAAGAAATAAAGAAATACCCAACCGATTGTACAAAGTTATATTTGATGCTGAATGCTATTGAATAGTAATAATATTAAGCAACAGCTTGGAGCTACTATTGTTCCAAATTTTGCTTTGCAAAGAGATACAGAGGCATAAAAACCACAGAGATCCTTAAAATCAAAAAGTCTTATTTACCACTCTGTTTCTATCTCACAGGGAGGTGAGTTTTTTGAAGTGCTAAACTCCAGCAAATTTCATCAATATAAGAGTGCTGACTTAAGAAAATATCCATGAAATGAAGAGAAAACATAAAGGGCATAGGAAACTTTTTAGTCACAGTTAAAGCTGAAGAATAAAAATTTTAAGTTATGAATGGTACAAAACTGATTTTCTATAAGCATGAATATGAGCTTTGTTCTCTTGAATATTGACAAAATGGGGAAAAAAGCAACAGAAAATGTGTTGTACTGCTGTTATCACCAGCTGCACAGTTTACTGTTTTTCATGGAAGTTAGGACTTCACTGAAGTGACAATGATTGTATCTTGCTATCCTGGAGTATCAAGATGGTTTTATAGCAAGGGATCAGTCCTCAGCTCAATTTGTGTGAACATCAGGAGAATATAAATAACTTGACAAGAACAGCTCATCCTGAAATTGTGATTCAAAAGCTGGCAGAGATTGAGTTCCATCAAGAGACTTAGATTCACAATTGTGGGTCTGTGTATATGCAAGTCTCCAACTTCACCAAATCCTCTCCTGCAGAGAACAGTTTCATGAAGTTTGTTTTAAAACTCTGCTACAGCCTCTGGACCTGCCTCAGTCCTTAGGATGCAGAAATCTTTGGCCTTTGGTATCAAAACAGAATGAAGCGAGGATCCTGTGGTGATTGCCTTTTACTAGTTTTGCTTGAGGTTAAAAACTGCTTCTTTGACTCCTTGCTTGAATTTGAAATTGTTGGCAATGCATGAAAAAACTGAAACAATCCAAAACAGAGTTGCATATTTTGTTACCCTATGTTAAATTCTTTGATAAACAATCCAATTAATTATGTTTCAAAGACAATGTTAATTTTTAAAAAACCTTTATTGAATAAACTTTTAAAATAATATATACTGAATTTTTATTGCTGATATTAGAACTCACCATGAATATGCAAATACCTTCAGCCTATTCCAAATTACATTATTAAACAAATATATTGTGAATCCAAAAAGGCATATTTTCATTACTAGTGACTTTATGCTTGGAATTTTTGATCATCCAAGTCTAGACACTTTAGAACAACAGAATCCAGAAATTTTAATCTCCACACTAGCTTTCAGGGAAGGACACCCCAACTCTCCAGACAGCAGTCTTGATTACAGTGTGGTGCTTTGATTCTCCTGGCCTCTGCAGTGCTGCATTTCCCTTTGTCTCAGACATGTGAAATCAATACTTACTATTAGACTTTGGGCCAGAAATATACTGTGAAACTTGATTTTTAATTAATATATTTATTAAATTGCTGTGTCTTTCAGTACCAAATGCTTTGTTATTATCCAGGTACTTTGCAACACCACTTAAGCGGGAGGAAAGAAATATGCAACTAAAACTAAAATATTTTAAACGCCAATAAGAAACAGTGATGGAAGGTACAAATGAAATGAAACATACACTCAATTTACACCAAGGCAAAAAGTAAAATTTTTCTCCTTGTTATCTGGCTGAATTGCTGCCACTTCAACCAAAAAGGTTGGATGTTGGGCTTGTAGTTTTTGGTCTCTTCCTTGGTCCTCCAGATATTCATCAATGCAAGTTTATTTAGATGTTTCTGTGAGAGGAAGCATCCTCCACAGATTGTCCCAAGATCCTATTTGGAATGGGATTTCCCCCCACTTCAAAGGGAAGTTATACCTAACAAACACAATTTTTACAGTCAGACATATTCATTTCTCATTTCCTAAAGACATTTAAAACAATTATATAAATAAAACTTGACTACTTTTTTTTCAGAACTACTGCTGATGTAAATCCTCATTTTCATAATTTTTTACTTATTTTCTTGTAGCTCTTTTTGAAGCCAAAGAACCTTTGAGGTATATGCAAATAAATTCCAGTTCCTTATCTTTTGTAAGAATATCAAAAATCCATTGTGTTGGGGTTTACAAAGCATCATGTTTCCAGAGAAATACTATTCTCTGTAAATTAGTCTTTGTGTTAAAAATCATTATGGATTATTCTGTTAAGGCATACCTTCAAAAAGAATTAAGGACTGTAGATCACGTATAGAATTTTATAATTACACCAAACTGATAAATTACAATACATTTGATATGTTAAGATGGTGATAGATGTCATGCTACATATTAAATCACTGTTATATTAGTAGTATTTGTGAGGTAGTAGGAATCCACATGCGAGGTAAAAAGATGGAGATTCCTTGTTTAAAAGGAGTTGCATGGAAAAAATGAGGGATGATGGATAAAAGCTTTTCCTGGGAAAAATATGATTGGACACAAGTGGAAAATTGACAATGAGAATAATCAGCCATTGAAAAAATCTCCACTGGGAAGTAAGTGGAGGATTCTCCAACTGGATGCTTTTCAGATTCACCTGGACATGGTGCTGGGCAATCTTGTCTGGGCTGCGCTCTTGCTAAAAAAAGTTGGATGAACTTCGAGGCTCTATCAAACATGGTATTTTCTGAGTATAAATCATTTACCCAAATCACTAATTTGAAAGAAATTTGTTCTCTTACATCCTACAATTTTTTTTTTTTTTTTTTTACCTTTCTTGAATAATCACTTGATGCTGCTCTGTATAGGAAGGCAAATATCTAAATTCTAGAACTTTTGGTATCAAGTTACTCATTCCCTCGATTCCTGACAGGTTTTCTTTTTGTTTTGGTTTGGTTTGTTGTTTTTTTTTTTTTTTTTTTGTTATTTCTAAAAGAGCAGAAAGGCAGAAAAACTCTTTTTTTTCATCAATTTCTGCTTTTGAAGCCATTATCTCCAGATCTATGAAGCCACTAGCCATGGCAAATTGCTCAGAAATGAGAGCAGAGACAATTTCTGCCATGGGAAATGGGACAACCACATTTCAGTCAACCAAAATTTTAGACATTAGAAAAAAAAAAAAATATCCCTAATGAAAAAAACACACAAAAAAAAAAAAAACCAAAAAAACCCAAAAAACCCACCAAAAACTAGGCACCAACATGAGATAACCTGCCAAGTAGCACCAAGTCAGATAAAACACTGGTTACTGCCAGTATGAGATAATTCTGGTTGTGATCAAACCACGAATTATGAAGAAGGCAACTCAGAATTGGAAAAGTAGCTTGATTTAAATAGAAAGAAAAATTGTCTTGAAAAGGCCTCTTCAATTAATATAATATATGAAAGCTTTACTTGGGGTATTTTTTGTAGTTTGAGTTTTTTGCTTTTGGGAAGTTTTTGAGTTGGGTTTTTTTTTGGTGGGGGAGGAGAGGGGTTTGGACTTTGTTTATTTATTTGCTTCCCTGTAAAATATCCTGAATGGCACATCCTGAAAGATTTTGAAGCCAAGGGAAGCTAAAGAGGGACTCTTCACCAGGAACTGTAGACACAGGACAAATGGTAATGGTTACAAATTTAAGAGGGATATTTTAGATTAGATATTAGAATTTTAAAAAGCCTTTAAATTAAACAAGAAAATGAAAGAGTAAAAAGTGATAGCAATTTTTAAATATATAACCATTGAAAAAAAACCCTTTATATAGCTCTATAATGAAAAAAAGTGTTTGAAAAAAAAATACTTTCACATTCCATTAGCATTTTATATTCTTATTCATCTACAACTTTGAATTAATAAAAAAGATTTTATGGAAACAGTTGAATAAAATTTTATTATCCACAATCAAAATTCAACTTCCACTATAAGTTGAGAGTCAGAATTTGATTTTTTTCATTGATTTGATTAAAATTTCCATTAAGAAAATGCAATGTTTTCATTAATAGTTAAATATGTGGAATCATTAAGAAACCTCTTAAAAATACTATTTTGCCAGACATTTCTTTAGTCTGCAATCTGAGAAAAAGAACTTTCATAATAGTACTTCAGTTTTATTAAAAAAGAAGAATGGAAACATATTCAGCCGCTGTTGTGAAAATTTCCTATCTCAGCTGAGAAATAGCCAGGGCACAATTCTGCTCTTTTTGTCTCTCAAAGGTTTGGGTTTTTTTCATAAATGCCATTGAAAAACTTGTAATTGAGAAAGGAAATATAACTTTTGACTAATAATGAATAGGTACATCAGAGATGTAGATTTAGGATAAAGTCATTTACTACAATTGCAAAGATCATGGTGTAAAGTTCAAACCCTTAATTCTGCATTCATTGATGAATGATTTTTTTACACAATTCAGTGATTCTGAAAGTATGGTTATTTATTTATTCTAATTCTCAAATTCAGTTCACAGATAACAGTGTCTATATGGAAATCTGTAATAACGTTTTTATCCTGAAAATTATCTGAAGGTAGTGATTCAATAGGACAAAAATGTTAGTTATCTGGTCTTACTGTGTTCTTATGTTTTCTGTATCCTCTGAAATGCAGCCTTACATTGCAAGGTTCTTTTGAAATGCACGAGTCTGCCCTTGGCATCCAAGAAGATCACACCAGTAAATGCACAACTGTAAAACAATCTGCTCTGATTTATGATACCTTTTGATTAGATTAATGCTATTATTAGTGGTCTGGAAGCTTCATTCAGGCATTTCGTGTCACCTACTCAAAAGAGAGATCAGAGATTACAAAAATATTGTACGCACAAATCTGATGGGAACATCCCTCTGAGCAACCTGGTCTAGTGAAAGCTGTCCCTGCCCACGGAAAAAGACAATATTTGATGTCTCTTCCAACCCAAAACATTCAAGGATTAAATTATCTAATCCATTTAGAGCTTTTGTTCTGGAAGAATTGGACTGGAAGAATGCAGTTTCTCCAGATGAAGAACATGATAGCTGAAGCTACATAACATTTAATTAAATATCCAACTCAATGCTTCCCTTGAAGGAGGGAGAATCATTCTTGGAGATTTTTAGTTTGCTAGGGAAATGTAACTGTTTGCAAAATAATCTAAAGCATACTGACCTGACCCAGGTTCACTAAAATAACTTTCTTGATGACTAGCAAGAAAAAAGCATGAAACCAACTTGATCCAAAAGAAAGACCCACTGAGATACCTCATGCACTTTGTAAAATTCTGCTTCAAACCTCATGTATGAAGGGTGATTTTTCACTGAATTAAAAATATTGAGATCATAATTGACATAGGGAAATAATACAAGTCACACAAGATCATGTAATTCAGCTATTCTCAGAAGACCCCTTCATCCACTTTTATGAGGTTATTGCTATTCTAGAGGGAAAAATCTCAGCAATATTACAAAGAATAGATACAACATAACATAATGGTGGCACCCCTTGTCTTTATTTGCAAAGTGAGTCCGTGCATAGTGTGACTATATATGACATATACTATTTGGCATTTTGAATAAAAAATATGAGAATGAAGGTGACAGGAGGAACTGAATGAAAAATCCACTAATCAGAGAATTGCAAAAAAAAAAAAAAGCTCTATTCAGTCGACTCGAAAAGATATATGAATATACATCTATATATAAATATATTTATGTGAGGTAGAAAAATTGTTGCACGACGTATGTTCCATGTATTTGCTGAAAATGGACCATTAACAGCTTTTTCCTTATTGTCTAATCCCTCAAGATAGAGGAACCCTGTTTGATGCAGTTGTGTAAACATTTAATCACAGTCAATATCTGGATCCTTTTTCTTTCTTGAGCTGATGGGAGATATTTCTATGCAATTTAACCTGCTTAAAGAATATTGTGTTTGTCATGATTACAAACTATTTTTTTTCTGCTACACTGTAGTTTCAATATTGTTAAATTGATAGCAGTGCAGTCAAAGGAACATCCATTTAGGAGTACTGGTGACTGCAGATAAGATATTATCTATTGCAGCCTACCTTGAAACACCATGATAATGCCATGGCTTTAGATAATATTCTAAATGAGCATTTCTTAGATGTCTAATAAATTAGGTGGGGGGGATAAACAGAAAATGAGATAAAATGAGATAAAATCATAGATCTACCTTTATAAACCAGTTAAGTGAAAACCAGACGTCGAGAACATAATTGATTTTACTGCAAAGGCAAAAAGAAGCAGCTTGTTAATGAAATCTGTTGAAGGCACAAAGTCAGGTGCATCAACACAAAAGAGGATTAGAATGTCATGCTGGAAGAACCTGGAGATTTCAAGGAAGGGAACAAAATAAACTAGATAACATTTAGCAGTACCAAGTACCATATTACAGAGTTGAATAAAACTACTGAATTCATGCTAAAAAAAACCCTCAATGGAAATTATGGGAAGAGGAGCAAGCTTTGCATACTGAACACGACATGGTGCAATCTTCAGGGGTTTCTGAATGCAGCACTGACATTTTTCTATCAGCAAGGCATTTCTAACAGAGAAGTGTTCATAGTTAAGCAAGACCTCTACAAAACAATGGCATAAATGTGTTACTGCTCATCCTCAGTCAGGACAAATTGCCCCAGACCTGAACTTTATCAACTGCAAAATTTTATGATGAGAAGAAAAGGGGTTCTACCTTCCTGGGTAGGGAGCAGAAGAATTTGACTTCTTGAGCACAGCGATACAGTGCCAGAGAAGGAGGGCAAATACAGTTGTGGAAGCAAGGAGAAGATCAGCACTAGAAAAGGAAAAGCTTATTAAACCAAAGAGCAGAAAAAGAAGAGCTATAAACTGCCTTGAATTCAGTCTAAATTGGAAAGAAGCTTCCAACTAACAAAACAAGAAGGCTCTGGTAGATTCTTTAAAAGTAGCAATGGGGAAAATATTTACAAAATTGTCCCCCTAAATAATAATAATTAAAATTTGCAAAATATATGAAAAACATTCTCTAATTTTATTGATTTTTACAAAAAAAGGATAGGAAAAATAGTCTCCAGATTCCTTTCAACTGCCAAAATACAGAATGTATTTTTTTACGGGATTTGCATTTTTATCCTCTTTGCAATGTCACGTTTTTCTGTTGTGATAGTGTTATGTGACGTGTCTAAGAGGGAGAAAAAATAGACTAAAGTAAATGCTTAAAATTACGCAGCCCAAAATTATTTATAGAACATACCTGTTTTATCAAAAGCCCATCAACTGAATATCTGCTTAAGAATAGCAGCAGCAAAAGAGAGTTCTTGAGGATGCTGCTTCAAACTTTTGTTTTTATGAGACTCCTTTGCCATATCAGTTGATACCAGCTGAAACTATTCTTTCAGCTCCAAGAATACTGTGATGTTTCTCAGATGAGTTACCAAAAGAGACAAATACATTACTTTTACAGATTTTATTGCTCTTTAGGAGCTTATGCTTTCCAGTGTGGGTTTGCCATATAATGATGTAGCAGAGCTATAGTCTTTCTCTTAAGGTATTCATACCACCATTATTCCCTAACAAAACCCTGAAGAATTACACAGTAGACAAATAATAAAAGAATTTTCATGTATGCTATTCCATTTATTTTTAAAAATATTTTAAACAAAAAAGATGCTTTAAGGAGGCTAAGAAAACATCTAAAAAAAGTATTATGACTTGGCATATATACTTACCTCAGGTAGTAAACTGGTCTCCAATGACCACAGACTTATCCTAGCTATACAAAAAGGATTTTAGTATGTATATTTCAGCCAACTTTTGCAAAAGCAAACAAAATTTATGGTTATAAAGCTTCACTTGAATGTTTATTAATATATTACAAGTTCTTCCAGACATTTTTTTCTGACATATCTGCAAATATAAAAAAGATTTTGGTGTTTTCTTTTCTGAACTTTCAAACTGCTGTTTCCCAGGAGTTTAGCAATACTGAATAAATGGCAACATCACAAAGGCAGAAGGTAATTTCCCCTAAGAATCAGCTAATTTATAGCTTTCTACACACAGATGACCCTTGGAACATGGCAGTTGCTTCATTAAATAAATCTTTTACACCTGCTCCTTCCACCTCATGAGAAAAAAATAAGTAGAAGATGCAATTCACTCACAGTACATTCACTCCTGAAGGTATTGGAGGAAAAAAAAGGCTATCTTAGTACTTTCTGCCATAAAGTGTAACTAATTCTGTAAATGCGAGTGAAACACAATTGAAAGTAGCATGGCAGATAGATTGACATTACCAGTGGGTCACTGACATGGAGAGGAAAATCTGAATTGTCCCCTGGAGTAACGCTACTGGAATTGATTTACACCAGGGATGCATTTGGCATGAAGACTTTGAAAGCACATTTTTGAAAAGAAAGTTCTATTTGCGCTGTGGGGTTTCCATTCTCATTTTATACATTCCTATAAGTCACTTCAAGTAGCACAGAGAATCCATTTCAGAAAATAAAGATGTACAAATGCATTTTCTGTTTCTTCCTCACCAAGCCAAAGAAAAAGCTACATCTCATGTAAAACAATGGAGTGACGTGAAGGAAGCTTGGGGTTAGAGAAATAGGCACCTTCTAACCCATTTCCCTGATTAAACAAGATGAATCAGAGAGTAAAAATTATTTGAAATAGCAATAGGTTTTCCTTTTTAAATTATTCACAATAAATTAAAGTGTAAAATTTGTTATGTAAGATACTGAGGCTTTGTAACATTCAAAATATAAAACCATACATAGATCTTTAAAAGCATATTAAACATTAATTTTCTTTAAAGCAAGAACATACTTCCTGTATTTTTTGAGAAATAAAAATATCAATAGACCTTTTTAGAAGAAGCTGACTTTAAGCACTTCACAAATTTCTACTCTTCGCATCATGGATTTGTAAAATCACATTTCTTAATATCATCTATCAACTCCATATTTTTACAGCATTTTTTACCACATTAACTTTTTTTCTTATAAGTCACATCACACTGCTTTTTTCACAGAAGTACGTCAATTTGTCACTGTTTTGGTTTTTGGTTTTTTTTAAGAGACTTGTGTATTTTTCCTAAACAAAATTCTGGGCTTTGTAAATCTGGTTTGATCCTGGGTTGTTTTTGATATTTTTTTTGTTGTTTTTTCTTTTTTTTCAATTTTTAGGTGTCAGCAGGTCTCAGTAGGAAATTAGGAGAAAAAAAATTGACCTTTTTTTTCCCAGTTACAAAAAAAAGGCCATTACTGCAGCTGTAAAAACCTGATTTTTTTTACAAGTTGTTTAGCTGTCTGATCTTTTTTATATGCTTTGTTGCGGATTCTTTATCAAAACATTCAATAATTACAACTCAAAATTAGGATGGTCATGATCTCTGGTAGAAAAGTCATGGAAGCCTAGTAAGAACTTTAATTTAGATGCAGGAGAGAAAAAAAAATCTAATTTTTTGTATTCAAAGGATTAGAATCCTCAGGAAATACATGAGTCAAATACATTTCAAAGTATTTAAAGGCATTACTGATTTATCTCAACAAGATACAACATTTTATTTTGTTGCTGCAGTTCAAGTATCAGATAGATGGTAAGTCTAAAGCAACAGTTTGGAGAGGATTTATTATTCTACTTTCTTTACTTTGTGGCACATGGAAAAACCCTCTTAAAAATAATCAAAGTTGTTTACCCAGTCACAGCAGAATTTTACATTTGTTGATTATTCTCTGTTATTGATAATAAACTGATCCAAAGGAGTAGGGAAATCTTATTAGCTTGATCTTGACACTTTAATAAAACATTGTCCAATATATTTTCCTGTCTCTGTCAGAGCAAGGCCCCTTTCAGAAGTTCCTGTCAGACTCTTGCAGGTTTTATTCAGAGCCCAGCCATAACGATGTTGGAGCAGCACAGCTAAGGCTGCCTGCTTATCTACATAACAGCTCCTCGGCTGGAGGCTCCTTCTGTGATCCCACACCAAAAAATATGTAGCCTTGGAGGAGGGCAGATGTTGTTTGCAGAGCTCCTTAATAATGATAAAATATAGATAATGTCTGCTCTAGACAAATCTGCCTGCAGGAAGTATTTTCTCTCTCCCGCGGAACGTCTCAGCCCCTGCCCCTTCCCCTGCAGCAGCCACAGCTGGCACCTGGCGCGATAAGAGGCACAAACTCACTGACCGTGCGAACTCCCTCTGCCAGCAGGTCTCTGATAAGAGAATTTGGCACAAACCCTGCTCTAGATCAAACCCATTATTTTGAGCTACTGCTGCATAGCTCCAGTGGTCTTTATTGAAATATAGCAAAATGAAGCCTTTATGTTCTCCCCCAGATTGCATGTTCACAAATTATCCCAAGTCCAGCTTTGCTTAAGTTACTGTTTTTCCAGCAGAAATAATTCTTTTTCATTAAAATCTCCAACAATAATGCTTCCTAAGTCTGGTCTTATTTGGCTTTAAATATAGGGAAAAAACTAATTAGTCTTAGCAAGCTACATTTCTAGGCTTCTCAGAAACATTAAAACAAAGTTAAGTGTATTATATGTGTTGTGGTGTTGTGAGGGTCCCAGGACGATGTCAGAGATAAGAATTGACTCCAAGTTCTCAGAATGCTGATTTATATTACATTATATTATATCATATCATATCATTACTATACTAGAGAAAGAGAAAGGAGACATCAGAAGGCTAGACAAGAATGAATAATAAAAACTTGTGACTGACCAGAGTCCTGACACAGCTGGACTGGGATCGGTCGTTAGGTGAAAACAATTCACATGCTGGGTAAACAATTCTCCAAATCCCATTCCAGAAGAGCAATAGATGGAGAAGGGGAAGCTTCTCATCTTGCCAGGAGAAGAAAACCTGGCGAAGGTATTTATCATAAAGTATCACAGTAACAGATATGTTCTTGCTCAGTCTCAAAGTTTGACTGAATGCTTAACTTTTAGAGAGCATGTTTTTTTTATCTAAACTAACCACAAATTAGATATATTCCTTTCTTTAAAAAATTCTGCTGAATTTAAAAGAAAACAGAAACAATGTTGCAATAAATGGGATTTTATTCTCTTTGATTTCTAAAAAATTTTTCCTGAAATGGTTTTCAAATAATGTTACTCTCTTTATAACGATGAATTACAGTTTCATTCAGGAGAGACATCAGTGATAGGAAAGAGAGGACTCAGTTCACACTTTAAAAGCTTTATTTTGTTTATTCCAATTTCAGGAGCCAAAAGGAGCTGGCAATGTTTTATTGTGTTTTCTACCAGCCACCAGACCTCCTCTAGAGGGAGAGTTTATATCTGCAGTGATCAGTACAAGGAAGGAGCTTTACTTACCTGCCTATGACATTTATTTTCCCAGCTGGCTGGAGACTGCAGAGTTTACCTCCTGAGGTCAGGTGCCTAAACTGGTTGGCAAAGAGAGAAAACACTGTTAGTTGTGATAGTCTTAGGCTGGAATTGAGTCTCTGCTGAAGATTGAATTTTAAGAGAAATGGTGGGAATTACAAGAGAGCCACTGCAGATTTTCAAAAGGTACCATTTCAACTACAGAACAGAGGTTTAGTAGTTCAGGGAATGTACTGCCAAGAAACTGCATTTTTACAGAATGATAATTTAAAGAAAAAGATTTCAAACAACTGGGTGGACTATGATGAAGTATCTGATAATTAATTGATGAGATCATAGATAAAAAATATCAATAGAATAACCTCTGCCAGAACATGAAAGGCATCAAAATGTGTGATCATCCTGTCAGAAAAATATCATGATGGACTTTTTCAGAAACCCCTAATGCTCCTAACTTTAGAGACATCTATCACCACTCAGAAAGGCTGTAAGATGTACCCCACTGTGATTTTCATTAAAGCCTTTTTTTGTGCCCATTAAGGCCCTGAAATCTGTTACCAAAGGTCTATAACAAAAGCAATAGGGCCTGTCACAGTCAGGGTTAACATCAGAAAAATAACCTCTTTCAGAAAGAATGTGAGAGGAGAGAAAATACCCAACTAAATACTGTTCAAAGGATACTTCACAAATTAAGAGAAACTTGAAAAAAAGCCTTGCAAGGTCAGTAAAGACAGAGAAATCAGGTAAGCCTTTGCAGAGATAAGCTTATTGCCTTTCTAACCACAATGTAGATTAGACTATGATTAGATAGATTAGATTATGATTTTATAAATTGTAAAATATATTAGTCCTACCATAAAAACAATATACTAATGCTGAAGAGATTGAATTTTCTGAATTAAAATAAATCTTCAGGTTACCAGTTCCAAAGCCCCTAGTTCATTTATTGGGTATTTCTTTCAGTCCAATCAATACTGAGCCCACCCCAGAGTCACTAGAGGAAAGGGACTTCTCTCAGTTGTCCTATTTCTAAAATGACCCTGAGCCAATGTCCCATACAACAGACTCCACAGGAGGTCCTTAAACAAAATGAGAATCTATTTTTTGTGTAAAACACAGATGCGAGATCACTACTGCCAGGCTTTTTTATTGATTGTCCGTGACTATGGATGTTGCTTCTGAAATATCTGTGAGTATTCTTTAAAAGTTCTTGGCTGGCTAGTTATCTAAGCAGCAATTCTCTTCCTTGGTGTTACGTTCATGGATCAGATTCCCATGGGACACGAGACAGGAGCTGAGCAGTCAGCAGGCACAGGGGCCAGGCAATGTTCTGTAGCACTGGAGAGTAGGACAGACCCACAGATGGGAGCCAGGGACAACCAGGAATCCAGATCAAAAGGGAATACAACAGAAATGAGTGACCCTCATTGCTGTCGCTATGGGACATGCAATAAAACAACGCGGACATGAAACTCTCCAAGGTAAAAAAGGGGAGTTTAATTTCTGACTCCAACATTTATAGATTTCCAAAAGTGACAGTGGATTGGAGGGTGACCGTGCCACCTCTCCAATGACACTGGACAAACCAACAGTCCATCAAATTTCCTGTCCTCCATACAAGAATGCAAAACAAGGAGTTATTTACAGATAGTGTGTGAGAAAGTTCATTACAAGAATGTAAGCATCAGAGGGCTTAGAAAAACTTAAAAGAACTGGATGACATCCAGTGGTCTCTGGGAGTGCTGACTGTGATAAAGAAGGGCTGAGGGAAAGCCAGGCTGCACATCCAGGAGCTCCATGTCTGGGCATGATCCCATCTGTAACCAGGATGAACATGAGCTGACCTCCAACACAGCTCAGACAAAAGCCAAACCCCCTGAACTGAGCCCACCCAGGTCTCCTTGTCCATGGAGCATTGCAGAGGCCCCAGGTGAGGCTGGTTAAGCTCTTTAAGGCTTACTAGTGCACTTAGGGACCTGAAAATGATTTCCCTTCCATACCACTTCTTTTCTTAATTTTCCAGTCCTTAATACATTATTTGAATATTCTTGGATATCATTTTGTGTTATGTAGATACTTGTATAGACCCAACATATGACTTGATTTCATTTCAGTGAGAACTCTCTGAGGAAACGACATGTTTCAGCTTATGAGGTCTTAAAAAAAGTGGTTCACAGTAGGAGATCCATATAGCAGATGGCTTTCTAAAGGATGAGATAAATCCAAATAACTTTTATATCACTCAGTATATTAACCAATGAGACCATAAAATGGAAATTGAAATCAACTTTTATGTTGTTGGTTAATTTTCTACTGATACCATGCTCTTCTGTGAATTTCACACATCACTCAAAAAGCCTGTTTCCAAGTGTATGAACTGCATTGGTTTCAAAGCACTTTCCAGAGATTTTTCAGTCTTAATTTTTAATTCATGTTTTCTCCTAATGCAATTCAAAATTATATCAAACCAATTAGCGCCTTTTAGAATTATCAGATCTAATTTTCTTTAATTACACTTGCACAGGCATTGCTAAATTTAGCCCATGAACGTAAGTAAAAGTGAACTGTAAAATCTTGGCAGTCTTACAGTCCCAGTTGTAACACAGATACATGTTTATAACCACTAGAAATGGTTAAAAATATGCTCAGAATGGAGGGATTTTATTTAAATCCTTTTTGTACTTCATTGCAACAAAACAGACTGTCTTGAGAACGCAACTCTGTCATCTTCACCTGTTTTGTGATCTATTTCCAGATGGAACAACTCAAAACTTACAGAACATTATTGCATTTTGTTTCTGAATATAAAACTATATGTACATATGCAGTCTCACAAATACACACACACATGCATGCTCTGATTCAATCAGGTTTAAAACCCAATTGCTCTTTACAAAGTGTATTTTCTTAGCTGTTCTGTACTAAAAGGAAAATTCTTTGTGCCTACTTTATTCATGTGGATACTTTTATGTAGCTCATACAACTACTTTTCTGAGTATGTTATGCTTTTGTATTTCTGCAAAGCTCTGATATGCTAAGAATAAGCTGCATGATGTTTCTGATGTCCAGCCATAAGTCCCCAAAGGTTTCTTAAGAAATTTGCTCTAAAGGAATTGCACGACAGATGGAACTCATAGTAAAGTGTGGTGCTCTCTCTTTTTTTTACTTTACTTGAAGAATTGAATATTTTTCTCCTGCTTAAATGCCTTTATTAATTTGTTTGTTGCCCCATGGTGTCCGGGATATCTTTTCCCTCAGTGACTTATATTATTCAAACATTTGGATACATAGTGCTTTAGTATAAAGGACTTAATACAAATGCTATGCAATGCAAAACACATGAAATAAGTCACAATCCATATATTCATAAATGCAAATCTGTTGAATTTGTTAGCTAAATTACAGAGAAAATGCAGCATATGATGTCTTAATTAGATTCAGCAATTGTCAGGGTAGGTATTTCTTACCTCTAAGAGAGCTAAAATGATTCTAAGATTTTGGGATTGTATTACACTTCACACAGTATGACTGAGATAGAGAATTAAAATCTCTCAATTTTGCAGAGTAACGGATATTTAAGAACTTTTTAGTTCCTAGTGCTTTTTGTATTTTAAAGACCAATGCAATCATATACAAGGTTGCTTTGATATTTGGGTACTCCAGAAAAAAAGTATGTAAGAATCCTCATGACTTGCTAATATAAATTACCAGCTGGAAAAAATGAAAAATTATTGCAGGGTTTTGCTGCAGTTTGAAACATATTAAACAAAACTTAAATAGGGAGGGTACCATAAATTTGTCCATGTAATATTTCTTTCATTTTTAATATGAGAAACAACACACTGATATTCAGAGTTCCTGAACATGTAATTCTTATCAGGCTTGTTCAGGCACATTGCCTTTGAGGACCAGACATAATCTGTAGAGGGCAAAAAAAGACAGAACTACTGGAAGCTTGGAAGGCCTACATGAATTTAGTGTCATATAAACAAAAACACACAGCAGTGTCACAGCAACAGTTGTCCGTCAGAGTTGTCAAAGGTATGAACATTAGAAAAACAAGTGGGTTAATAAACGAGTTAAAGTTTAATTACTATATAATAAAAAGATTTTTCTGGGTTTGATTATATAATCACTCCAGTCTTGATTAGATTTTTGTATAGATTGTACTTTATTAATCAGAATGAGACTGCTTAGAAAAGAATTAGAGTTTGTTAATTTTACAAATTAGATATACTTCATATTTTAATATTCATAAGGATCATCACTGTATACTGAAACTCTTGCAAACAGAGGATTAAAGGATTAATCATTTTAAGAGTCTGTAGAAGATATTTGAGAGAGCTAATGTAAAAGGAATGTTTCATTCAAATGGAGTAGAGAATGGAGTTTTGGTGCATATGTGACTTTGTACAACAAATTTGTCCTGGCAGGACAGTAATACCCTTAAAAACTCCAGTTTAGTATCATTCTTATTGGCATAATTGATTATTTACAGAAATACAACATATATCAATTACAGGTAAGAGTACCACAAAATGAAGAAAAATATCTTATATACAAATGTCCATGAATGTCCAGACATAATGTGCAATATTTTGCTGCTGTTTCAAAGCCCTTCTCTTATTACATGAAGACAGAGGAGCTCTCTTTGCATCTTTTGTAATACTAGCTTATTTGAAGACTGGTATTTTCTGTCTAGCAAAAAAATAAAAATTTTAAAAAATTAAATTTCAAAATTTAAAAAATATATGTGAGTAATAGTGAGTGAGAGTTTCCTGTAGGAATTTAGTCAGGTTTTTATTCTTGCCCATAATCCACTGAGCAAGAGGATCCTTCCTTTGACAGTTTTATTTACGTTTTTGCATAATGTCTAAAACAATCAAAGATGCCTTTTGTTGTCCTTTGAAGTGGAAAATTGGATATATAACCACCTATTAACCTTTACAAACTGAAGAGAGGTTGTGGTTTTTGCTGTTTATTTTCCTGTTCTTTCAGAAATGGTACTGAAAAGTGGTCTCAGGGTAAATATTTTCAGAGAAGGAGATTCTGAATTTATTGTCCTTCCATAGAACACAAAAGGTTTGTCGACATATTGGGAAAAAAAACTCAATGTGTCTTGAGGTTCTTGCTGCCAGTTTTATGTAAAACCAAAGCACTGACATTAAAATGCATCTTGAGGAATTGATTGGAAGTAACTGTTTTAGGTAAACATAGATTCAGGAAAATTACTGTACTGATTGGTGATATTAGAGCTATGAGTAAAAGGACAATTGTTCATAGTGCTCACACCAATCTTTGTCCATTTGCCTCAGGTGGAGCATTCACTTGTGGCTGACTCAATTTATAGATAAAATTCAAGCGCTCTTCAAGACTGCACTGTCTTTTTGAATCCTTGAGCATGATGTTTGGTATCATGAGTGCTGTAGGAGGTGGGATCTAGAGCAAGAACAGAGGAGGCACCAAGGGGATCAGAGGGATGGAGCAGCTCTGCTGGGAGGAAAGGCTGAGAGAACTGGGGTTGTTCAGCCTGGAAAGGAGAAGGCTTTGGGGTGACCTCATTGCAGCCTTCCAGTGCCCAAAGGGAGCCAACAAGAAAGTGCCTGGAGTGACAGGACAAGCGGGAATGGCTTCAAACTCACAGAGAGTAGGTTTGGATCAGATATTAGGAAAAATTTCTTTGCTGTGAAGGTGGTGAGGCCCTGGCACAGGTTGCCCAGAGAATTTGTGGCTGCCCCATCCCTGACGTGTTCAAGTCCAGGTTGGACTGGGCTCTGAGCAACCTGGGATAGTAGAAGGTGTCTCTGCTCCATGGCAGGGGGATGGAACTGGGTCATCTTTAAGATATCTTCCAACCCAGGCCATTCTATGATTCTATGAGATATCAAAACAGCAATGTAGGAACTCAGATTCATAAAATAAAAGACAGAATTCAATGTAAAATTTTTTTCATGGGAAAAAAAACCCAAAATTGGAGCAAAAGTATAGAAAATGGGCCAAGGTAAAGATAATTACAAACTTTAATGAAAATTCAAGAGCTTCAGTTTTGATGAAAATGAGCAATGTAGTGAGAAGTGACAGCATATCTGGTGATATTAGGATATGAATAGATAATATTTTTTTTTTTTTGTATGCATGCACAAAAAGGGAAAACAAATGAAAGAATCTTATAAGACAAAAAATATTATCAACAAATCCTATAATATGATAAAACTTTAAAATAAGATCTAAAAGAAGAAAATTGACTGTGTTTGATGCATTTACTGTGGAAAACACAACAGAAATGAGTCTAAGGGCCAGGTAAAGTTAGCCAACTCATTAGAGCAAGCAGAGAAAGTTAACTGTACTCTAAATCTCTATTAAATGACTCTATTAGATCCACCCACAGGATTATTTAGCCAAAAAAAGTCACCGCTATTTTCTGCAGATATTTTATAAAAGTATTAAAAATACTTATAATACTGGACCTTGCACAGCTAAAGGAAAAATTGAAAACAGGAGGGTTACAGTTTAGCTACAGAAGTTTGTACTTAAAGTATGCAAGAAAATAAGGGTATTTTCACTATTCAAATAAAAATAAACTCATAAAATCCTATGAATATTTACTCCATTTACAGTATTACTTGTCTTGACCAAATAAGTAAAGTGGAATGTGACCCTGATTTGTTAGAGAACATCCCAGCAGATTGCCCTAAACTTCTGTAAGGCTTCATATCTTAGATAGAAATAATATTTCTAGTTTTTGGTTGTTAATTTACACCTCTTACCACTTTGTTACTTGTTTGATATATCAAAGAATTTTAAAGAAACTTTCCTGAATTTGATTATGACTTACTTGTCAAGCCTATGTTTTATTATCATCACCCTGTCAGTTCTGTCCATTTCTTTTTCTAAATATTTTTGAAGCATTGCATGGAAAGCTCTTTACAGTTGGGATAGGTTAATTAGTATGAACAACCTCTGCTGACCTTCTCCATACTAGCTATGACCTATTTTTTAAATTGCTATTTACTGCAGGTGTCAATATGCAGCCTACATAAGTTTTGAGGACAGATTTTTTAACTTATGTCAAATACTTTCTATGATGTGGAACTTTGCAAGAGCATAGGGTATACAGTGTCTCTTAGAAGTCAGTCCCTAATAATGTAAATGTGAGGCTGTATTTTGTAAAATAATGTGTGTGTGTGTGTAGTCTGTACAAAACTAAGAATAAAAAAATAAACTCTTTATACTGTTCCTCAAAGCTGTGATTTAGAAGTTATTCATCATGAAATAGGTTTTGTCCTCTTGAACTCAGAAAGAAAAGATGATTCCAAACACTTTTAAAAAGTCCTATAATTGCTTTCATGCTATTTCTATGTTATAACCATCATGACCCTCTCAAACTGATCTGCTGCCTGTTTCCTTTCATCCTTGATTTTTTTAGATTGCTAACAATTATGTTATTCTGAGGAATTCTCTTCTGTTCTGGTTTATAACAAGAAACATTCTTTGCCTGGACAGCATGAAAATTACTTTGTGTGCTGTGCACCACATTTGTAAAAGGAATGGAAGTCAGATATGATGATTCTTACTAAGAGTGACATAAAAGTTGCTTTATAATGATTGCAATTTTTATTAACAAGCAACAATAAAAAAAATTCTAATTTAAAACTTCTTTGGCGCTTAGGAAAATTAAAGGCATTATCCAGTATGAGAGGGATTCAGAACCTTTGGTCACATACAGAAGACATATACCTTTTTGCATTTGTATTGCTCTCCAATAGAAAGCCAATGGAAACTAATGGAAGTCCTTGTGGGCTTATGGACTGAGATTTTAAATAAAACCCAGAAAAGTAAACATGAGACCCCTTTGAACTGGAATAGCATACTATAAAGAAAAACAGTGTAGAAAAAGAAAGGCCTTAAACTAAACATTCATAAAAACTTGATCTTTTTATTTGAAAACAGATAAAACATATAAGTATTCTTTTTTTAGGCACAAACAAAAAATAGTAAAATATAAAATTAACACTATAAAATTATTAAAATTAAGTTAAATTAAAATATTTTCTATTATTTTCTTCTAATATTCTTATTTTTCAAATGCTTACTGAAATTTTCCATTAAATTCGTAACTAAATGACTAGTTGAGAGAATTTAACTTTTCTTTTTCTAACAACTCCTTCCAAGTTAGTCACTTTTTTTTTGTTGCTTTTCCTCATAATCTGTGCCTCCCTAGTCTTCTCTTGCTGCTCTCAGAAGTTCATTTAATATGTTCATAGCAATGATCACACGTGGGTGCTGAGTTTTATCATGGCCACACAAAGAGACCACTGTGTCATTTAACTGTGCAGTTTACCTTAAAAAGCTGATCCTATCTCCAGCCTTTCTCTTTTGCCTCTATTTGCTATATTGCTTTGCAAATATGACATACTGTAAACTACAAGTAATTTTTGCTCTTTTAAGGGTTGTATTTTCATTAAATATGGTAAAGAAAACTCAGAAAATGAGCAAATTAAACTAATAATACTGCTGTTTAATTACATATCTAATTAAAATAGGAATTAATTTGCAGTTTTAAAATTGGCTTTGCAAGCCTTAAAAAAAAACAACAATCCAAAATCAACAAAACAAACCCTCTGCCAAAACCCTTAATTAAAAAGAAGCAAAATAATAAACCTCTCTATGACTGAAGTATTCTTTTTGGGTTTTCTCCTGGTTTCCACAAAATATAAGTAGAACTTTATACTTGCAAACACAAGTCCATACAGGGAGATAGAAATCTCCAAAAACCACAACAGGGTCATAAATGCTCCTTTGGTAGATTTCTGGCTTCCTTTTCTCCTTTTTCTTGGGAATACCCCTGGGAATCAGCCTTCCCTTACTTACATTGCAGGACACAATGCCATTCTGAACCAGATTGGATTACAATGGTCACTCAGAAAAAGCCCTCTTGCTTCAGTTGTGCTGCAAAAAAAATACAACAGGGTGGTTGGAATAGATGATTTTAAAGGTCACTTCCAAGCCAAAGCACTCTGATTTTATGTTTAGTGGAGAAGCCAAAGGCAGAGAAATGGAAGTTTTTTGTAGCTCTGGCTGAATGGAGATAATTTTCCCCATAGCAACCCTCGCAGTGCTGGGCTCTGTGTCTGTAGGTAGAAAGGTGTTGAGAGCACACAACGTTTTTGGCTGCTGCTGGGCAGGGCTCCCATCAAGGCCATGTCCCAGCACTGCCCCTCACACCCACACACACACCCACACACACACACACACACACACACACACACACACACACACACACACACCCCACTAGGCTGGCTGTGAGCAAGATCTTGGGAGGTAACTTAGCCAGGACATCTGGCCAAAGGGATGTGCTACACCATGTGAAGCCTGTTTGGCAAGAAAAGCAAAGAGAAAGGAGGAGGGAAGAGGGGACGATTTGTTATTTACAATGTTTGCATTCCAAAACAACTTAGTGTGATGCAGCCCTGCTTCCTGGGAAGTGGCTGTATATTGCCTGCTGATGGAGAGAATAAAATCTTTTGTCTCCCTTTTCTTCCACGTGCACATCTTTCTTTTTCTTTATTAAATTTCTTCTTTTTGATCAATGAAACCTTTTCCATCTTCTTTTCTCCTCCACCCTGTCCTGCTGAAGAGGGGAGTGATAAAGTGGCTTCATGGGCCTGGGCTGTCCAGCCAAGCTCAATTCACTACAAGGCAGGATCAAGATAACTCATGGAGGAAAAATCATGGGAAAATAGATGGATTAGGCAGTCAAAGGAACTGTCTGTGAGTAAGTGGATGCTGGTTAACTCACTCTTGTGGCTGTGCCCTGTGCCTGGTCAGTGCAGTCTGTTCTGTCCTGGCATTAAACTCTGTTTCTAAGAATTTTCCTGAGTGAGAGGCTCTCTATTCTGTGTGTACAGTCTGGCAGTGTGGGCACCACTAGCTGGAGCTGGGCTGTGGGTCATAGTGTCCCAGATGTGTGTGATGCTGGCAGCTGGGATGGCCAGAGCTGTGTCTGTGTGCTTACCAGTCAGTACCAGGATAGCTGGGGCGAAAGGCAAGTGGCTTAAGAGACAGCTTTGTGTGTCCCTGGGAAAGAGATGGAGCCTGGAGGAATGAGATACTAAATGGAAAAAGAGTTCCAGGCTCTCTCCAGGGGGGTTGTGGAGTCTGGGGGTTGATGGGAACCTCTAGGTGTGTCTCTGTGTGCAGGAAGTAACCAGAGTCAAGAGAGTACAGAGCCAGTCACTGTGAGCACTGAGTCTAAGCTGAGTTATGGGAGGAATCCTCACTGTCTGTGTCTGTGTCTGTGTGTGTCTGTTTGCAAACCAGCAGCCTGAGTTGGGCTGCAGGACTCTGGAGGCTTTTATGTTCTGCTGACATCTATTAGGAATATTAAGGATACTGTATGGACCACACACCCAAGTCCAGCTACAGGAGGAAGCCCTGTTGTACATATGAATTATTTCATATTTCCATCTAAATGAGCTTCATCCTGATCAGCTGGAGAAAGGATGAGGACATTGGTGTGGTTTGTGCTTGTGCCAAGTGCTGTGTATTTCCTCTGTGGTCGTCTTTGTGACCAGCCATGTGTGTTTTAAGTGTGTGCCAGGGAGAAACGCTCTGTCTGGAATTGAAACTCTCTCTGAATTTTCCTCCTTCCAAGCAACCCATATTCAAATATCACCAGTGAGGATATGTTACTCAGCAGTCTGGAAATCTAAGAAGGAGTCTCTCTCCAGCTCCCTTCTGTTGCAGATATGCCACCATAAGGGAAATTAATTTTGAAAGTCATCACAAGTACATAATATGGGTACACAAATATGTAGCCTGCTTGTTAAAAACTCCTGTGAGACACCTGCATTTTGACTGTCGTGATGATGCTGTGTTCTGCAGGATCTGGCCATTCAATACTGCCTGTACATTTCTACTGACATGCTAACTGGAAGAAAAGTTATTGGGAAAAAATCCTTGCAAATTTTGGTGTCACTTTTAAGGATCTGCTTAGAATATAAATGTATGGGCAAGTAATTTTTCAGTTTGGACTGTGATAATATTGAAAAATCTTGAAATGCCACCAGGGAGGTAGCATAGTCTTAGGGGAAGGGTTGCAAACCAAACATTTCCAGCATTCTGCCATGAAAGGCAAAATTAATTACATTTGCAGTAAATTTCTAATTTTGATTCAGCTTATTATACCAAAATTCTGTTACAGTCAATGTGTAACAGACCCTGGGTGTAGAATCAAGAATATCTTGCTAGCACAACTAATGTCTTATGACTTCCATAATACAAAGTATCTGAATACAGAAAAGCCTAAGTAATAGTACAGCTTAAATGTTAAAAAAAAAAACAACAAAAAAACAAACAGCCTTGAACCTGCAATCTACCCCTCATGTTGTGGTTACTCCTTCAGTGTCCCTTTGGATTTTACAGTCAACACTGAAATCCTGTGTAGGGATGTGGGCCAGGACACAGTGGACTCAAGTCACCACTGCACTTCACTGAAAGGAGCTGATGCTGGAGGTGGGTTCACTTCCTTCTCAGTTCTGGGGGCTGTCTTGGATTTATTTTTATTTGTTTTCCCATCCTCACCTGCTTACTTCCCTCTTCTCCCAAGGAAGACAAGAAAAATGCCGATAGAGATTCCCAAATTCCTGGGGGTTGTTTGTCCAGCTAGGACTGCCTGGGGCTGTCTGTCCCTTCCCCACTGGGACTCACCACAGCCTGACAGCTGCCCCTGGCAGCAGCAAAACCATATTTGCAGGTCTATGAACTGCTCTGGCTTTAGGTTATAAACTGGTTTGAAGCATAATTTGGCTTTAATATCACCTTTAAACTAACTTATATCAAAGTTCATACAGCATTGAAATGTATTTGCATTGTTTACCTGTATGTGGCTTTTAAAGATTTTAAATCCTCTCAAAATAGCAAACCTATTTATATAAAAATTATTTAACCCTCTCTATGGGTATAAAATGGCACATAAAAGACTGCAATGGTGTTGTAGTTCCTGGAAATTTTTTTTGTTTGGGTATTGTGTCTTGAACTGCTAATAAATTAGCTGCCCATTGTCCTTTGATGATAATAGTTCAAGTCAGCTCAGGTTATGTTTATAGGCACCTAAAACAATACCAGGGAGACAAACATAGTCACATTGATTTGGCATTAGAACATGGGCCAAGTATACAAAAAACATCAGCTGCAACACTTAAACTCTTTTCTAACAGTGAGCATAAAATTTAGAGTCAGTAATTGTGGGGTTTTATGTGCACATCATCTGGTATAAACATACTTATCACGTCAAATGTTATCATCTGTTATTAATTGTATTGTCAGAACTATGGAACATAAGTACAGCTAATGCTTCAAATTTGTAATTTGAAGGAAAATCTGAAGTCTGATGTATGTAAAAAGAAACACAGGCATCAGTTACACAGCAAGTAAAATTCCTAGAAATATTACTGGTTTAATGTATTTGCATTAAAAATATGTTTTTTGTGATTTTAAAATTAAGAAAGAAAGACCTTTGTCAGCAGCACAGAGAGGCATTTGATTTGGCAGGGGACAAATGGACACGAGCATTCTGGCTCTTACTGATCCAAGACAAAGATTTCTGGCTGCAGGCAGAGCAGTCCATTGGTAATTTCACACCATGCTGTGTTTACACATAAATTTCTAGCTTTGCCTCCTTTGACTGTTTTATGAGAATTCTTCCATGTTCTAGTTCACAAATATACATCAAGCCAATACACTGAAAAGAGACAGACTACGCAAACTGATTCTGATATTGCCTTTATTACTCCAAAGAACAGACACAAATCGTTGCAAACACAGGGACTCTTGAAGCTTCCACCATCAGCCAGATGGCTGCCTTGCTATTATTCACTCATCATCTCCTAAAGCACAGGCAGTCTCAGAGGCTCAGAGGTTCAATCATTATTCAGGAAATTGTGTATGTCTTGTGGGTGCTTGAGGTTTCTCTGCAGCCTCCCCAAAACAGGTTTAAACATAACCAAGACTTACGTCGAATCTAAGTAGGAAATTAAATAGTGCAATAATAATAGGAAAAATATTTGGGCCATCTCAAATTAACTGAAAGTATTTCTCTTACTGAACTACATTACATGCTTGTCGTGTTAGAGGATGAACACACATCTGTGTCAAGAGTGTTTTCTCCATTCAAAATTAAATAAATGTATTTTGAAGAAAGATGCACTACTACTTGCTGTAAAATTGACAATTAAAATCAATTGCAACATCATACTTCATACATTTGATAGGAAGATTCATTCTGGACTGATAGACTGGACTGCATTTATTTCATTTTGGGTTTCTCTGCCTCTGAACCTGTTTCTGAAGAACATCTGTCAACATCTGTCTCTGCATCCAGGCCCCCGTTTTCCCCAGCAGTTGTGAGGAGGCAGGTTCACACACACAGATTACAGGAGTGGCAGCAGCTCGAACACAGAGCTCACCCAGGATGATGCTGTGAGAACCCAAATTTATTCAACAGCTCCACCACGTGGTTCTGCAGCACCAGGCCTGAAACTCACCCGTAAAAATGATTGAATGGCTAAAAACCACGATTGTATTTTGAAACTGATGTCTTACTAACAGAGGAATCGAAGCTACTGCATGTGAGTTGTTAATTTTAAAGGAAAAGTAATGCCAGTGTCTACACAGCAATATGTTGGCTGTTGTAAATTTTCAGTAATTACTCACCCATCTTGAAGACTTAGTAATCCTGAACTTCCAATAAACAATATATCTTTTTAAAGGTTTGAGGACATTACAGAGAAGGGTTCATAAAGTACTCTGAAAAAGTTTTAGGAATAAATTTACCATTACCAGCCTGTTAGCTCTATGTCACATTTTCTGGTTAAAATTATATAGGGAGAGTAATGAAGAGTAATGCATTTCTCAAACAATGGCCCCTACTTCAGTAAGGTTATTAAAAAAAGTGCCTTTATTCAAGTCCCGGTATATTTGTTGTTACTGCTTTAAATTACTTTTTTTAGCCTCCTAAGATGACAATCACAAGAAAATATTAAGTACATACAGCAAATATTAAATACATATCTGTAGGGGGATAGAACGTAAGAAAATAAAGATAGTGTGTAAAGTAACCTTACCCCTAAGGAGTTGCAGCTGGGCCAATTATCAAAGATCAGGAACCAGGCCTGACTCTAACAGGCCACAGCTGTGAGAATGAGAAGCAGAGTGCTGTAACAAGAGTGGGGTGGCTGGGTGGGAAGGAACTGGAGTCAGTGGCTGCTTTGTGAAGGAGAAAGAGTCAGTGCTCTGAGGGCTGCCCCATGATAACACTCAAGAAGGTATGGAACTTTTGTGATAGGAGATAACAGTATGGAACCCCTGCAATAAGTTGGTAACACACATCTATGAAACTATAATTATTTTTAAGATAATAGGAAGACCTATTGCATTTCACACAGACCACAAGCCACATGGGAAGCATTCAAATATTCTGTCCCATATCACAAAACCATAGAAAGCCTGGATCCTGGATACAAAGGAACCTTAGAGATCACTCAGTTCCAACCCCCTACCATGGGCAGGGACACCTTACACTGTCCCAGGTTGCTCAGAGCCCAATCCAACCTGGCCTTGAACACTCCCAAAGATGGGGCAGCCACAGGTTCCCCAGGCAACCTGTGCCACGGCATCACCACCCTCACAGGGAAGAATTTCTTCCTAATATCTGATCTAAACCTACTCTCTATCAGTTTGAAGCCATTCCCCATTGTCCTGTCACTCCAGACCCTTGTAAATAGTCTCTCTCCACCTTTCCTGTGGGCTCCCTTCAGGCACTGGATGGCCACAATGAGTTCACCCCAAAGCCTTCTCTGTTCCAGGCTGAACAGTCCCAGTTCTCTCAGCCTTTCCTCCCAGCAGAGCTGCTCCATCCCCCTGATCCCCTCGGTGCCTCCTCTGGCCTGGCTCCAGCAGGTCCCTGTCCTTGCTGTGCTGGGAGCCCAGAGCTGGATGCAGCTCTCCAATAAGATTCAAGGCAGCACAACAACAACATCACCTCTCAAAAGGGGTAGAAGTGAAGCAGGAGGCTTAGGTTAGTGTAAGTAACAATGTCTGGAATAAAAGCCATTGAAGGCTTTAAATAAACAAAGGCACCCTTTGCTGTACATTGTGACGGGGTTCAAAGGGGTCTTATGTTGAGGGAAGAGACGAGGATCTGACTCCATCTTTCAGAAGGCTTGATTTATTATTTTATGATATATATTACATTAAAACTATACTAAAATAATAGAATAAAAGATTTCATTTCAGAAGGGTAGCTAAGAATGGAAAAGAATGATAACAAAGGCAGCTCTCTCGGACTCTCTGTCTGAGCCAGCTGGGCTGTGATTGGCCATTAATTATAGACATCCAACATGGGTCAATCCCAGATGCACCTGTTGCATTCCACAGCAGCAGATAACCATTGTTTACATTTTGTTCCTGAGGCCTCTCAGCTTCTCAGGAGGAAAAACTCCGAAGGATTTTTTATAGAAGTTGTCTGCGACAGTACATCCTGCGATATTTGATAGACAATGTGAGGAAGGGTATAAGCTAACAGGATGAGGGAGAATCATTAAAATGTTGGGATTGAGTATTATCTGCACAGAACTGTGAGACAACCATCTTGTGCAGTAAAAACATTCGAGCAAAGTGCTTTTAAGTGTTAAAAAATCCAATAATTCTATTTGCTTCCTTTCCTAAATGTGTTTAGCTAGATAATGGGCCAGTTAATAAATCATATTATATCTAAAGTAGCGCTGTAATCTCTGAGCTGCATGGTGTATCCCTTTGTGAATAGCCAGGAAAAAGTTCCAAGCATGGCTAGACAGAAAGCAACTTAATCTAAACCCATTGCTGATATGACACTGCCAATTGCAGTTCAGAAAGGCCAGTGCTTTGTGAGTCAGAATTCACACAGCCCCGTGTTCTGATGTCCCCAAGTGGAAGGAAAGGTGGCAATGCATAAATGCATTCAGCACCATCAAACTATTGCCCAGGAAAAAGAGATGGTAGAACCACGTGCACCACTTGCTTGTGCTCTGTGGTGAGTATTCCCTAAACCAGAAATATCCTCAGAGCACAGCATGGGGCTAAATGAAATTGTTGCTCATAAACAAGCAACAAAGTGAATCAAAATAAATTTCAGATGTGATTCATGGTAAAAACACACCCCCAAAAAGGCTTTAAAATTAAGTTCTTCAACCACTGAATGGCCTTAACTTGAGCCATGAAGAGATACGGTTACACAATCCATTACATTCTTAAACAGCACAGTGTGACATATTAATGGATTTTTCCTAAACCCCAGGAAGTACTATTTGCAAACAATGACAGAAACAGTTCTTAGTCTTCTGTAGATTGTGCATGGAGAAGCAAAAAGGTGTATCAGCCACAGTTAATATAAAATAAATCTCATTTATTCAAACAAATAAATTGAAATTTCTTGTTCATTTTTATGAAAAATACATTATTCTGGAATTTAAATATCAGTTGTCTGCAAAGTAGAAGTATTTTTATATAATTTATTTTTTCCTTTACCATAATTCTAGAATGATTTCAAATCATGGGATCTTTTTCTTCCTGGTCATTGAGCTAGTTATGGGAAATTAATCTCTTTTTTTTCAGGTTTGTTTTTTTTTTAATTTTTAATGAGAATATACTATTAAATTGTAATTTTAGATTTTAAAAATATAAAAATAAATGTATATGTTTATAAAAGTCACAGAAAAAAACACCTGCAGGTAGCAAGCTGGTATAATGAAAAACTGTGAGGAAAAAAGTAATTTTTTTTTTTTTAAATGTAAAGCACCAGTCTCTATGTACAGTTAAAGAGAAGGGACAGAACACCAACCTGGCAAGGGAGAGAACATACACAACTAGGCTTTAGGCAGAAAAAAGCATTCCCTATATATAAAGGTTCCAGAAAATCTTGTGTTACTGACAGCAGAAAGCTGGGGGAAAAGGAACTGTGCTCTTGTGGTTTGACCCTTCAGGCAGCTGAGAATCCAGTGCTCACTTCCCACTGTGTGAGTGGGAGAGAATCGGGAAAATAAGGTAACTAGGATGGAAAAGGAAGGGAAAATAATAATAATGGCAAAGGACTATCCAAGCCAAGTGGTGCAAAATGCGATTGCTCCCACTGGGGGATCGGTGCCCAGCCCCTCCCCATGCCGTGAGCTGCCAGCCCCTGCCAGCTCCTCCAGATTCAGTGCTTGGCATGATGCCATCTGGTGTGGGCATATCCCTTTGGACTGTATGGCTCTGCCGCCTCCCAGCTTTTTGTCTGTTTCATGGTAAAATCAGCTTCCAGAAGAATTTGGGCTATTTCTTTCCCTTTTTCAAAAACATCTGCTGTGTCGCCCCATACAGTGATGTAAATCAGGTATGCTTGGCATTTATCCTGCTCCACTGCAGTCTGGATCAGTCCATGGGAGGTGATAGGGCTGTTTCCACCCCTGGGGCAGTCAATTGCAGGTATTTGCCCTTCTGGGTCCTTGAAGCACCCTCTCCTGAGGTAGTCTCTGCCAAGCATGCACAGCCTCTGGGTCAGTCACTGTAGGATGTTCCAGCCATTCATTTATGCTCAGGCTGATTTTAATCTCCAGCAGGGTCTACCTGTCCTGATATAAAAATTATTTAACCCTCTCTATGGGTATAAAATGGCACATAAAAAGACTGCAATGGTGTTGTAGTTCCTGAAATTTTTTTTGTTTGGGTATTGTGTCTTGAACTGCTAATAAATTAGCTGCCCATTGTCCTTTGATGATAATAGTTCAAGTCAGCTCAGGTTATGTTTTATAGGCACCTAAAACAATACCAGGGAGACAAACATAGTCACATTGATTTGGCATTAGAACATGGGCCAAGTATACAAAAAAACATCAGCTGCAACACTTAAACTCTTTTCTAACAGTGAGCATAAAATTTAGAGTCAGTAATTGTGGGGTTTTATGTGCACATCATCTGGTATAAACATACTTATCACGTCAAATGTTATCATCTGTTATTAATTGTATTGTCAGAACTATGGAACATAAGTACAGCTAATGCTTCAAATTTGTAATTTGAAGGAAAATCTGAAGTCTGATGTATGTAAAAAGAAACACAGGCATCAGTTACACAGCAAGTAAAATTCTAGAAATATTACTGGTTTAATGTATTTGCATTAAAAATATGTTTTTGTGATTTTAAAATTAAGAAAGAAAGACCTTTGTCAGCAGCACAGAGAGGCATTTGATTTGGCAGGGGACAAATGGACACGAGCATTCTGGCTCTTACTGATCCAAGACAAAGATTTCTGGCTGCAGGCAGAGCAGTCCATTGGTAATTTCACACCATGCTGTGTTTACACATAAATTTCTAGCTTTGCCTCCTTTGACTGTTTTATGAGAATTCTTCCATGTTCTAGTTCACAAATATACATCAAGCCAATACACTGAAAAGAGACAGACTACGCAAACTGATTCTGATATTGCCTTTTATTACTCCAAAGAACAGACACAAATCGTGCAAACACAGGGACTCTTGAAGCTTCCACCATCAGCCAGATGGCTGCCTTGCTATTATTCACTCATCTCTCCTAAAGCACAGGCAGTCTCAGAGGCTCAGAGGTTCAATCATTATTCAGGAAATTGTGTATGTCTTGTGGGTGCTTGAGGTTTCTCTGCAGCCTCCCCAAAACAGGTTTAAACATAACCAAGACTTACGTCGAATCTAAGTAGGAAATTAAATAGTGCAATAATAATAGGAAAAATATTTGGGCCATCTCAAATTAACTGAAAGTATTTCTCTTACTGAACTACATTACATGCTTGTCGTGTTAGAGGATGAACACACATCTGTGTCAAGAGTGTTTTCTCCATTCAAAATTAAATAAATGTATTTTGAAGAAAGATGCACTACTACTTGCTGTAAAATTGACAATTAAAATCAATTGCAACATCATACTTCATACATTTGATAGGAAGATTCATTCTGGACTGATAGACTGGACTGCATTTATTTCATTTTGGGTTTCTCTGCCTCTGAACCTGTTTCTGAAGAACATCTGTCAACATCTGTCTCTGCATCCAGGCCCCCGTTTTCCCCAGCAGTTGTGAGGAGGCAGGTTCACGCACACAGATTACAGGAGTGGCAGCAGCTCGAACACAGAGCTCACCCAGGATGATGCTGTGAGGACCCAAATTTATTCAACAGCTCCACCACGTGGTTCTGCAGCACCAGGCCTGAAACTCACCCGTAAAAATGATTGAATGGCTAAAAACCACGATTGTATTTTGAAACTGATGTCTTACTAACAGAGGAATCGAAGCTACTGCATGTGAGTTGTTAATTTTAAAGGAAAAGTAATGCCAGTGTCTACACAGCAATATGTTGGCTGTTGTAAATTTTCAGTAATTACTCACCCATCTTGAAGACTTAGTAATCCTGAACTTCCAATAAACAATATATCTTTTTAAAGGTTTGAGGACATTACAGAGAAGGGTTCATAAAGTACTCTGAAAAAGTTTTAGGAATAAATTTACCATTACCAGCCTGTTAGCTCTATGTCACATTTTCTGGTTAAAATTATATAGGAGAGTAATGAGAGTAATGCATTTCTCAAACAATGGCCCCTACTTCAGTAAGGTTATTAAAAAGTGCCTTTATTCAAGTCCCGGTATATTTGTTGTTACTGCTTTAAATTACTTTTTTTAGCCTCCTAAGATGACAATCACAAGAAAATATTAAGTACATACAGCAAATATTAAATACATATCTGTAGGGGGATAGAACGTAAGAAAATAAAGATAGTGTGTAAAGTAACCTTACCCCTAAGGAGTTGCAGCTGGGCCAATTATCAAAGATTGGGAACAGGCCTGACTCTAACAGGCCACAGCTGTGAGCAATGAGAAGCAGAGTGCTGTAACAGAGTGGGGTGGCTGGGTGGGAAGGGAACTGGAGTCAGTGCCTGCTTTGTGAAGGAGAAAGAGTCAGTGCTCTGAGGGGCTGCCCATGATAACACTCAAGAAGGTATGGAACTTTTGTGATAGGAGATAACAGTATGGAACCCCTGCAATAAGTTGGTAACACACATCTATGAAACTATAATTATTTTTAAGATAATAGGAAGACCTATTACATTTCACACAGACCACAAGCCACATGGGAAGCATTCAAATATTCTGTCCCATATCACAAAACCATAGAAAGCCTGGATCCTGGATACAAAGGAACCTTAGAGATCACTCAGTTCCAACCCCCTACCGTGGGCAGGGACACCTTACACTATCCCAGGTTGCTCAGAGCCCAATCCAACCTGGCCTTGAACACTCCCAAAGATGGGGAAGCCACAGGTTCCCCAGGCAACCTGTGCCACGGCATCACCACCCTCACAGGGAAGAATGTCTTCCTAATATCTGATCTAAACCTACTCTCTACCAGTTTGAAGCCATTCCCCATTGTCCTGTCACTCCACACCCTTGTAAAGTGTCTCTCTCCACCTTTCCTGTGGGCTCCCTTCAGGCACTGTAAGGCCACAATTATGTGACCCCAAAGCCTTCTCTTTTCCAGGCTGAACAGTCCCAGTTCTCTCAGCCTTTCCTCCCAGCAGAGCTGCTCCATCCCTCTGATCCCCTCGGTGCCTCCTCTGGCCTGGCTCCAGCAGGTCCCTGTCCTTGCTGTGCTGGGAGCCCAGAGCTGGATGCAGCTCTCCAATAAGATTCAAGGCAGCAGCAACAACAACATCACCTCTCAAAAGGGGTAGAAGTTAAGCAGGAGGCTTAGGTTAGTGTAAGTAACAATGTCTGGAATAAAAGCCATTGAAGGCTTTAAATAAACAAAGGCACCCTTTGCTGTACATTGTGATGGTGCTCACAGGGGTCTTATGTTGAGGGAAGAGACGAGGATCTGACTCCATCTTTCAGAAGGCTTGATTTATTATTTTATTATATATATTACATTAAAACTATACTAAAATAATAGAATAAAAGATTTCATTTCAGAAGGGTAGCTAAGCTAAGAATGGAAAAGAATGATAACAAAGGCAGCTCTCTCGGACTCTGTCTGAGCCAGCTGGGCTGTGATTGGCCATTAATTATAGACATCCAACATGGGTCAATCACAGATGCACCTGTTGCTTTCCACAGCAGCAGATAACCATTGTTTACATTTTGTCCCTGAGGCCTCTCAGCTTCTCAGGAGGAAACACTCCTAAGGAAAGGATTTTTTACAGAAGTTGTCTGCGACAGTACATCCTGCGATATTTGATAGACAATGTGAGGAAGGGTATAAGCTAACAGGATGTGCGAGAATCATTAAAATGTTGGTATTGAGTATTATCTGCACAGAACTATGAGACGACCATCTTGTGCAGTAAAAACATTCAAGCAAAGTGCTTTTAAGTGTTAAAAAATCCAATAATTCTATTTGCTTCCTTTCCTAAATGTGTTTAGCTAGATAATGGGCCAGTTAATAAATCATATTATATCTAAAGTAGCGCTGTAATCTCTGAGCTGCATGGTGTATCCCTTTGTGAATAGCCAGGAAAAAGTTCCAAGCATGGCTAGACAGAAAGCAACTTAATCTAAACCCATTGCTGATATGACACTGCCAATTGCAGTTCAGAAAGGCCAGTGCTTTGTGAGTCAGAATTCACACAGCCCCGTGTTCTGATGTCCCCAAGTGGAAGGAAAGGTGGGAATGCATAAATGCATTCAGCACCATCAAACTATTGCCCAGGAAAAAGAGATGGTAGAACCACGTGCACCACTTGCTTGTGCTCTGTGGTGAGTATTCCTAAACCAGAAATATCCTCAGAGCACAGCATGGGGCTAAATGAAATTGTTGCTCATAAACAAGCAACAAAGTGAATCAAAATAAATTTCCAGATGTGATTAATGGTAAAAAACACCCCCCCAAAAAAAGGCTTTAAAATTAAGTTCTTCAACCACTGAATGGCCTTAACTTGAGCCATGAAGAGATACGGTTACACAATCCATTACATTCTTAAACAGCACAGTGTGACATATTAATGGATTTTTCCTAAACCCCAGGAAGTACTATTTGCAAACAATGACAGAAACAGTTCTTAGTCTTCTGTAGATTGTGCATGGAGAAGCAAAAGGTGTATCAGCCACAGTTAATATAAAAATAAATCTCATTTATTCAAACAAATAAATTGAAATTTCTTGTTCATTTTTTATGAAAAAATACATTATTCTGGAATTTAAATATCAGTTGTCTGCAAAGTAGAAGTATTTTTATATAATTTATTTTTTCCTTTACCATAATTCTAGAATGATTTCAAATCATGGGATCTTTTTCTTCCTGGTCATTGAGCTAGTTATGGGAAATTAATCTCTTTTTTTTCAGGTTTGTTTTTTTTTTAATTTTTAATGAGATTATACTATTAAATTGTAATTTTAGATTTTAAAAAATATAAAAATAAATGTATATGTTTATAAAAGTCACAGAAAAAAACACCTGCAGGTAGCTAGCTGGTATAATGAAAAACTGTGAGGAAAAAAGTAATTTTTTTTTTTTTAAATATAAAGCACCAGTCTCTATGTACAGTTAAAGAGAAGGGACAGAACACCAACCTGGCAAGGGAGAGAACATACACAACTAGGCTTTAGGCAGAAAAAAGCATTCCCTATATATAAAGGTTCCAGAAAATCTTGTGTTACTGACAGCAGAAAGCTGGGGGAAAAGGAACTGTGCTCGTGTGGTTTGACCCTTCAGGCAGCTGAGAATCCAGTGCTCACTTCCCACCGTGTGAGTGGGAGAGAATCGGGAAAATAAGGTAACTAGGATGGAAAAGGAAGGGAAAATAATAATAATGGCAAAGGACTATCCAAGCCAAGTGGTGCAAAATGCGATTGCTCCCACTGGGGGATCGGTGCCCAGCCCCTCCCCATGCCGTGAGCTGCCAGCCCCTGCCAGCTCCTCCAGATTCAGTGCTTGGCATGGTGCCATCTGGTGTGGGCATATCCCTTTGGACTGTATGGCTCTGCCGCCTCCCAGCTTTTTTCTGTTTCATGGTAAAATCAGCTTCCAGAAGAATTTGGACTATTTCTTTCCTTTTTTCAAAAACATCTGCTGTGTCGCCCCATACAGTGATGTAAATCAGGTATGCTTGACATTTATCCTGCTCCACTGCAGTCTGGATCAGTCCATGGGAGGTGATAGGGCTGTTTCCACCCCTGGGGCAGTCAATTGCAGGTATTTACCCTTCTGGGTCCTCGAAGCACCCTCTCCTGAGGTAGTCTCTGCCAAGCATGCACAGCCTCTGGGTCAGTCACTGTAGGATGTTCCAGCCATTCATTTATGCTCAGGCTGATTTTAATCTCCAGCAGGGTCTACCTGTCCTGTCATTCCAGAAATACAGTTGATCTGCACAACTCGATCTCCTTAGAATTGACTAGATCCCTTTGGGTCTGATGTGCCATTGGATCCACACATTGGATCCAGGAAACAGAGTTGCCCCCTTTGTTGACTGAAGCAGGACCCTTCTAGTCCAGGTCACAAGATTTGTAACATTTCTTATAAATACAAATAAGAAGTCCCTTTATTAAGATAAGAAGTAAAATCAGCTTTTCTGCTCTGGGAAACTGTCCACAGAGAACTGTCCTCAGGGTTCTGAAGCGGCAGTTTTCCTGGAAGAGCCCCCTTTTGTGATTATTTTTGTTTGCAACTCACATGCAAGTAACTCTAGGATCACGTTAGGTTTTCTGCCCTGCTTCTTCATCTTCTCTTTATGGTCACACAGTAAAACCACAGGCTCAGTTCTTGGCCTGGGCCAAGTCTCAGTCTTTTGCAGAAATTTATATGTCTCTGGAATTGACAGGGTGACAGCATATTTTTTTTTAATTGTTGTTTTTTGCCATATTTTTCATTTGTTCAGGGGTGACATTTCAAAGCACTGGAGGTGCCCACTGTTGTAAGTACTTATTCACTTTGTACCACACACCCTGACAATTATAATTATCCAGCCTTGGGGCAGATCTCTGAGTGTTTATTTCTCAGCCTTAAGCAAGACCTGATACATGTTTGGCAGACATTACAATAGGAACATTCCCAGGATATTCAAAATTCTCAGGAGAGAATTTAACTAGCTTGAAGGAGAAGGGGAAGAAGAAGAAGAAGCAGCAAAAACTGTTCCTCGTTGTCTCCCCTATAAATTGGTTCCTGAAGCAGAGGGATGGCATCAATGCTGAGTACAAACACCAGATTAATCTCATGGCTAATCGCTTTATCACACCCATGAGCCGGTGTTACACACATTGTACAGCAAAATGATAACCCTGATCTAGACCCTGGAGGTGACAAAAAGTCAGGTCTTACATAACATGATTCTGAGAACAAGCACAACTCTGAGAGCAAATAAATCAACATCATGACCCCAGCCTATGGAACTATTATGAATGCTTATAACAAGTTTGTTCTAACATGGTCTGGTTAGATCTGTCATTATCTCTGCCCTTTGTGCTGCATGTTGGGTGCCAGAAAGGGCTGTCTTGTTTAAGCACTCACAGCCATTTGTTCACTCTCCCCAGTGGGATGGAGCAGAAACAGGAAAAACACAATCTCGTGGGTTGCAGCAAAGGCAGTTAAAAAGGGAAAATATTGTTCATGATGAAAGAATATACAAATCTATTGATGCACAATGAAGCCAGTTGTTGGCAATGCCCAGCCTGTCTCTGAGCAGTGAGTGACCATCCTCAGCCAGCTGTCCCCTGTGTTGACATTCACCACGTTGCCACAGGGTCTGGGATAGCCCTTTGGCCACTTGGGATCAGCTGTCCCAGCTGTGTCCCCTCACAGCTCCTTGTGCATCCCCTGCCCATCCAGTGGCAGGGGGTATAAAACAAAAAAATGTCCTTGACTTGGATTAGACACTGATCCTCAACAACAAGAGCATTGAGGTGTCATTAAAATCATCCTAATCTTAAATCAAAGCCACTGTACTGCTAAGAAGAAAAGAATACTATCCCATCTGAAAACAGAACAAGACTGTCATGAAGATTTGTTTAATACTCTTTTATTTTTATCCATTTTAATTAGCAATTTAACTTCAATAAGTCCATTTCTTTAGCTTCTGCTTGGATAAAGATAGGTTTCCAGAGTATAAAATATTTGGGAGGGTGTTGTCTTTAAGGGAAAATGTCAACTGATCCACATTTGTCAGGCAGGCTCAACTTGGGGTCCTGTCACCCCTTAACCTGAAGTATATTGAGCTACAGCTTTTTAAGAAATGTATACCAATACCACCTATTTATTTCAAATGCATTGATTTTGTGAATTTTGTCCCAAAAAAGCCTCCAGGCAAATCTAGAAAAGTAATTAATTGCAAATCCAGAAAATGAAGTGTATTACTTACAAAACCAACAGTGCTGAAGGAAAAAAATAAGAATAAAAACGTTGTTCTATTACAGTTTAGTCTGTCTTATATTTCAGAGGCAAAACATCATCAATATTAGTAAAAAAAAAGAAAAAGAAAGAAATCATGACCTCTTAACTTGAGAGGCTTCACTATTACAAGTTAAGCTGTGAAATGGTCAGTTATCAGGTGCCTGGTAACAAAGCAAAACACCAAACATCCAATTTATAAGCCCAGATGGGACAATTATGCAAAAATGCTTTGAAAATTATATGATTAAAGGTCAAACTAATATATTAAAAAATCCATATGGGCTTTATCTCAAGCAGAAAACAAGGAATGATTCTTATAAGTCTACAAACAAGCAAGCTGAGGTGACTCAGGTATCTATTCAAAGTTTACTCACAAGTTAAGTGTGAATAACTACCTTGGCTTTATGTATCATTTAAAAGTGGATTTTCTCTCCTATCAAGAGAGAAAATCCCTGCAGTCAGCCATATAATATAATATAACATTTAATTTTTTCCAAAGTTCCAGTATGTATCTATTGTGAGGCAATGTGAACTGATGGAAAATTGGATTTTTTAATGAAGTTCTAATATAAAATGCCCACTGATGTGGAACTATAACTTCCATAACAAGAGTACATACCAGAAATTAGTCTGCTATAGACTATATTTTTGCCTCCACATATAGAAACTTATTTCATTTTCAGAACTGAGATTAGTTCTCAGCCTCCAGTCTCTCCAGCTTCAAATAAAAGGCTGTAAACATATCTTTACTAAAAAGAGACAAAACAAACAAAAGGAAACAAACTTCTCCTTGACCCTCCATCAGAATTCATAATGTACTCCAGGAATTAAACTGTGAAGCAGGGTCAAAGGGATTGATAACAATGAGCAGATAGGGGAAAAAAAATTAGTAAATATAATGAAAGAATTAAAACACTTTGTGCCAAAATTGGTGATTATATAAGAGAATACTAATGAAATCAGCTGAAGTGTAAAGAAGCACCATAGAAAAATCATACAGAGCAGATGGAGTGTGTAAGAAAATATTGGTTTCTGAGAATACTTGTAAAGATTGTGGTGGTGGGGTGCTGCAATATGTCACTGAGGTTATTGAAGGCTGCAGAGGCTTACATGAAACACTAGGCATTTTTAGAAAAAGGACTGACAAAATACCATTACCAGCAAAGTACTGGAAAAATGCTACATTACCTGGAGCTTTTACCCATTACAGAGGAGTTCAGAGAGTCTCAGGAACAAAACTGCACTGTTCAGTGACCAAGAATTTCAAAATTAATGGCCAAGCAAGGTGTGCAGAGCAGGGAGGCTGCAGTTCCATTCAGGGTTCCTAGTCTAGGACCCAGCACTCCTGCACGGTGTGCAGAACACAAGCAGGCCCCCACAGCCCAGCTGTGAGCCCAGGGAAAAGAACATTCACTTCCAACACTCTGACCCCTGTGCCAGCAATCTCCAGGGCTGCTCGGGTGGCTTTCACTCCTGCAAAGTGACCAACTCACCATCTCCTTCCATGGCCTCAAAGACTCAATAAATTGTTTGGGTTTTTCTTCCCCAAACACTAAGCATCTTCTTTGATCAGGATGCAACCACCTCTGTTGATAATGTCACATCAGCCAATTGGTTATGTCACATCTGTGTTGGTTATGTCGCATCAGCCAATCTCCTGGGACGACACACACAAGGAAGCTGTGAGCAAAGGAGTGTGTGTAAGCAATCCACTGTCTGTTTTGTGAAAAGAATGAGGTCACACAATGTCCCAGGGAGATTCCAAAAGCCTAATTTAGTATCAGCACCTGTTTATGCAGATGTGCTGAAATTTTCAATTAATTTTTGTAATTTTAGGATTATGAATGATTTCAAAATATGCAAGGTTTTTTGTTTTTTTTTTTTTTCCTTTTTTTGAAACAGCCCAGGGTGGATCAATGTTCCTTGCTGACAACCAGAAGGATTTTCCCCTCAGGAAAGTCATGATTAATAGAAAAATAAACTGAACCCCTTAAGTGCAGGAAACTGCTTGTGGAAGAGATGTGCAAACCTCTTATTTAACACCCCAAGAGTCAGAATTTTACTTTCCAAACTTAGTTTTATCCAAATGAAAGAGTTTGAATTGCAGCAGCCCCTATTGTCCCCTCTGGTCAGAGGAAACTCCTTCTCTACCATCAGGTCCGATAGCCTGGAGTCTGCTCTTAACTTTAGTCCCCCAGCTCTCTGCACTGTTTGAAACTTTTTGCTTAGCCAGTCTCTATTAAATCTCAGGGCAAGAATGATTTCCCTTTTCCTTGAAGAGGGTCTATCCAGTCAAGTCACCTGAAAAAGAGAACTGTGAATGACAGTAAATAAAATAAATGCTGCACTTCTCTATATAAAATGGTTCTGAAAAACTATCTTTCCTATAAATACAATATCAATGCAATATTCAAGGACAAGAACTCAAGCTAAACTGAAGAAGTAGTAAACTTTTAGCATTGCTTATGCTTTTTGGACCTTCATTGTGGTTTAGTGTATCAATTAAAATATGTAAACTCGTTGCATAGTGAGCATGTTGCAATTTTTAAATTTATCATTAGGAAAAATTTTTAAGGCCTATTTTGGAACTAGGACATCTGCACAACTTATGAATAATTTAACAATCAATTTTTTAAAAATGAACTTTCCGTTTAATCGATCCAATATCTTTATTTATACAGCTATTTTTTTATCCACTTACAAAGGTTATGTAAAACAGAACAAAGAGCAAGGAAGTAACATATTCCATAAGGTTTCTGATCCTCACACCAAAATGCCAAATAGCAGAGCAATTATAACAAAAATATGTGATCTGTTAACAAGTTTTACATAATTTATTGCCTAGAGGAGATCCCAGCAGTCATTGTCAATGGTGGAAAATTTATAATCTTACTGAATTACAGAAATTGGAGTTTTGTTTAATAAGTGAAACAGTAATTGAGTAAATAAAGTTGCTTTCAGAAACCAAAACTGTTATCATCTTAAGAAAATGGTAGATGTTCTTATTGTGTGTTTACTCTCAGAAGTTTTGTTAATTTACGTGTTTGCTCCTAGAAAATTTCTCTTATTTATGTATTATTTGTTGAGAAGCAGTTCAAGCTTGCAGGTTTCTGGAGATTCATATTTATTCCTAGTACCAGAAAAGTCTAGGAATTAGTCTTGCTGATTCACCAGAGAAAATCTGAAAGTGCTGAAAGAATATATGGGCAAATCTTCACTCTGTCTACTGAATACAGAACTGTCTTAATGCTTCTTATTCAACTTTTATCTCCCATAAACATGAGGGACAAGCAGGGAGAATTCAGAACCTGTGGATTTTCTGTTTTCTTTTTTCTTTAGTAGAAAATTTGCTTAGTGCAGAAGAATTGGAGGCAAGTATCTTAGAAGTCAGTCAATAATCAGTTTTAGTCATAGCTAGAGCAGATTACAAATTAAATTAAGTGTCAGAGCATTTATTGCACTTTGTGTTGCATTTTTACTTTCCCTTAATTAGAACAGCTTGATTTCTGCAAAGGGAGATGGTGTTCCTATAGTTTGGGATATTTTTAAGCATGCACTTTTTTCCTCCCCTTACTGAGAGTGTATTGTTTTGGGTTTACATGGCGAGATTTTCATCTTTGAATCCACCCCTGCAGAGTGGCTGCAGGGGTGAGTTCTGTGAGAAGACACCAGAATCTGCCCCCCATAACCAACAAAGCCAGTTTCAGTGTCTCCAAGAGGGACTCACTGCTGGGCACAGCTGAGCCAGCCTGTGGTTTTGGTAGTGTCTCTATGATAACATACTTGAGAACAGGGAAAAACCCAAACTCTGCGCAACAGAAGTTGAAAGAGGGTAGTGAAAATATATGAGAGAAACAACTCTGCAAACATTCACATCAGTGAAAGAGGAAGGGGAGGAAGTGCTCCAGGCGCTGGAGCAGAGATTCTCTTGCAGATTTTGGAGAAGATCAGGTTATCCCCCTGCAGCCCACAGAGGATTCCACACTGGAGCAGGTGAGCACATTCTGAAGACAGCTCCAGCCCATGGTTTTTAATCTTTCATGGAGCAGAACAGGATTTCTGGTAGGAAGGATCCCTGGAGGATTCATGCTTTAGGAGTTTATTCTTGAAGGACGGTAAGCTGTGGAAAGAACCCATGTCAAAGCAGTTTTTGAAGAACTGCAGCCTCTTGGAAAGGTTCTGGAGAAGGTCATGAAGGACACTTCCCTGTGGCTGGGACCTCATTCCCCTGCAGCAGGGGAAGAGTACAAAGGGGAAGGAACAGCAGGGACCAAGAGTTTTGAACTGACACCAACCTCTGTCCTCCTGTGGCACTCAGAAGGAGAAATTAGAAGAGTTTAGGGCAAAGCTGAGCCTGGGAAGAAGAGGGGTGGTAGGGGTGTTTTTAGATTTGTTCCTATCCTTCATCATTTTACTATTCCATTAATTGACAATAAATTAAATTAATTTCCCCAAATTGAGTCTATTTTTGTGGTACTGGTAATAGGTGAGTCCATGAGCTTTTTGTTTTATTTTCTCCTCCTGCCCTGTTGAACAGGGAGAGTAATAGAGTGACTTGGTTGGCATCTGGCATCAAGACAAGGTCAGTCTACAAAAGGATGTTCTTGTTCATCAATTCACTCTCTGAAAACTCAAAATGTTTTAAGAGATAGCTTTTTAATCTACCTCTAATGTCTCCAAAGATTGTGCAATAACTATTTCACAAGAGAAGTCTTGCTCCGATTGTCCTTTCTCTCAGAGAGTTCTTGTAATAACCAAGGTAAATTTATCCTTCTAACTCAGCCCATTACTTGTTTTATGACTAATATTCAGTGTGACTTGCTCTTCGTTTCTCTCCTATTAATGCCCTTTAGCTATTTATGTAGAGTTTTCATGTTTCTCCCTAGGTGTCACCTCTTTAAGCTAAATAAATGTAATTCCTTTAATCTTCACTTATAAATTATGTTTTATGTTGAAATAAAAGAAGACAATAATGTGAAATTTGTGTCATTTCCCAAACACTAACATAGTTAAAATAATTTACTTCAGTTCTTCAGTTGACTTAAGCAAAACATCTTTCTTTCTCCAGAGTATAGGGACAACAATAGAAAAAAGTTTATAACAGGTCAATTCTGTGTCGCCTTGAGTTGTGATGATTTTAGGAGTAAATGAAGCAGTTTAAAACAGAGCTGTAAAACATGATCTCCAGGCTTTATATTTCATTCTCAATTATACCTTTCAACATATGTTAAGAGTGTTATATTTCAGATAACTACATTTTCTAGCATTTGAACCAACAGACCAATAATATTGCTTTATTACATTTTATTGTTTCTGCCTGTAGAAGAGGAAAAACATGCAGAGGAACAACTATTTCTCACATTTGTTTTTTTTTATTACAGAAATAAAAGGTCATATATTTCTGTGATACCAAAGAATTTTCATGTTCCAAACAGAGCCCAGTGTCTTGTAAACATTGATTTTTTTTATGAACTTTCCCATTTGTAACAGTAAATATCAAGCTTTGGACAAAACAAAATGTATGAATTTAATGGTACTCAGGCCTCTAGGAACAGTTCCCTCAAAGTGCTGAATTTTGCAGTTTGACTTCAGGAGACCTCTGGGGCATGAGTGCACTAATCAAGCTCCTGAAGTTCATCTCTCCTCTGGTTTTCATCCCAAAAGGATCCTGTTTACGCACTAGGAGGCTGATCTGCAATGTGAGCTGTTGTTCAGTAGCTACTGAAGGTTGAGAACTTTATTCCAAGGTGCTCTCTCTGGTTCACCCAGAGAGTCCAGCCTGCAGATCAGGTTCACCTGAGACCAAATCAGGCAGTTTAGTCTGGTTTAGTCCTTTAATCTTACGATTCTGGGTTTAGGCAGTGCTGCAGAACCCACGCTTTGGCACTCACCTTCTGAAGGGAGAAGTCGTGGTCTCCTTCAGTCTTGCACCACAATCCTTCAGCTCTTCCTCCTTGTTTCCTCTCATTCCCTCAAAGCTCACAGAGTCAGGGCTGTGGTGGTGTAGCTTCCATGATACTTCATAGGCTAGCACAGGGTGGGCTTGCTAATGAAAAGAGTTTCATTTTTACTTTTAAAAAATCACAGTGAAAAGCATTTGAAATGGTCTCAATTCCTCACACACACTGGCAGCAGAACCAGGGAGGGGAAAGAAGGGGCTGTGGTAATTTCTTCAGATGTAGAATTTTCTGTGGTATTCTAAGACAAGCCACCTAAGGAAGAAACCTGTCTGTATGTTTATCAATCTGCACAGTTTTAAACTTTGAGTTCTAGAAGACTGGTAACAGAGTTAAAAATATATTTCTTGGCAGTACATTCTTTTATTCCTCACCCTGTATCAGCTCATGAGAAAAATAGGTTTTTCTATCTGCTTCAATACAATTAATGTATTCTCAATTCTCATTCTCTCAAATTCTCTATTAAATATGAGTCCTTTTTAAATTAACAGGAGCTCCTGTTAATTAAAACAATATGCTAGAGTTGATTATATAGGATGATATTTTTCTCTGGTCTTGAGCCACTTAGTATAACACTTTAAGATATGGTGTCATCAGCTGTGTAACTTGAAAATTGTTTCTATTTTTAAAATCAGGTTAATTTATTCAAAAATAAGCTGACATTTGCAAATTTCAGTTCTCAGTTTAAATCTGTTTGGCCAGGGTTAGGATGACTTTGCATAGCCTTTTGCAAGTCACATCATATAATAAGTCTACAACATTATTACATAGTCATAAAAGTGCTCAAAATATAGCTATTTTGGGGCTTGGTGGTTTTTTTTTGGTTTGGTTTGGTTTTTTGTTTTTTTTTTTAATTTCTCTGAAGTGGTTTTATACTACACTTTACACTATTTCATATTCTTTAGGTGACCAAGAAAAAACAGAGGATTAAAAAGAGTAATAATTATAGATATGTTGTCTTACAGTAGGGGGAAATACATGTTTATAGATAATACTGTATTTAAATAAAATTACAGGAACAAAGTCTAAATTGTAATATTTAGGATGTATTAATGTGACCTATACATACTATAGACCTTGTCGTATAGAAACGCTATTGCAATTTCCCAAGATTCTAAAAATAAGGATTTTCAAAGGGTTTGCATTTGAAGAATTGCATTTAGAAAACCTGAAAAGTTTAAGAAAGCAGGTGGTGAAGCATATACTTGTTTTAGAAAATTCAATAAAGAAACATAGCATTGCATTTGTTCTTTTATTTTGTTCCTTTTTGTCAGAAAAGACATCAGAACTTGTAGCTCCTTGTACCTATTTCTTTCTCAATTGAAATAGTTGATGGCAGTAGGAGTAGATTTTTGTATTACTTTTTAATAAACCATTTAATAAGACAATATTTGTTGGTGCTGCTGAGCAGAAAGAAACACAAGAGGCAGAGGCTCTGGCTTTATTAGGCTGCAGCACAGCAAGGAACTCTCAGATGTGTTCATCACTGCTTTATAAAGTGTGATCTAAAAACTCTCTCTTGGAGGATTTCCTCTGACTGAGGAACTTTCAGCAGCAGCCACGAAAGAGTTCTCCACTGCTGATGTCAGATTTTTCCTTTGGGTGTTGCCCTGCATTGCCCCAGAGGGGTGATAGTTGAAGCCCCTGACACTATGAGTTCCCCTTCAGAATCTATGAATTTACCCCCTGACTCTGGCTGCAATATTGCTTTTCAGACTCACCATCTCCCAGAAGTTCCTGAGACTTACCTGCCTGTTTATGCTCTACCTTTCTCTTCCTCCCAGGAGATCATTTCATTCCCTTTTGGGCAGAATGTTAATTCTGCTTCTGCAATTTGAGATAGCACATGCAGCTTTTTCTGACTCTGAAAAAGAGACATGCCACTAAAAGGCAAATGCAGGAAGTTTATCTTGATGTGTGTAGGCAATGAACTAGCTTGGCAAGGGTGCCAGCCAGCAATCCCTTTCCAAACAATTATGCAGATTCCTGAGGATTCAGGACCCTTTTAGGCAGAAAGGACATATCACACATACAGGACACTCATGGTGAAAAGGGCCTTAATATGTGAGAAAAGTCCTTGGGCAAATGAGCAGCTGTTAAGCACTGAGGAGAGATGGGAGGCACTATAGAATGGAGAAAACATCTACTAATCCTTGCCTGCAAGGAGGGAAAGTGCTATTCTGCCAAAAAAAAAAGATTATGGTAAATGATATCATGCAGAAATGAAGAAAAGAACCAAGGAAATATGGAAGAAGTGGAGTGGCGTTTTCTTTTGCCTTTTTTGTTTGTTTGTTTCAATAATCTGGTGGTGAAAATAATGTTAATGTTGCTAATGCTTTCAAACAACTCTAATATTGTTGGACTCTATGCTGAGTAATCTGCAAGCAGTGTAAAAAAGTGCATAAAACCAATCTGGGAATAAAGACAGAAAACACAGAAGGACATAAAATCCTAAAAGAATTACAGTTATATCAGACTGGAGGAAGATACCAGGGCACAAATTATACCTTTTTGCATTGTGGTATATCTTCTAAAACCCCAGAACAACTTTGGTCTGTGCAGATCATGCCAAGTAGAAAAAACCCCAAATTAATAGTCTGTTTCTCTTTATCCTTAGTACAAACACAAATGAGATATTAAGTAAAGTTCCAGAGACCTGAGCAGTTGAAGATAGCAATAGTAAAATATTCAAAAGGGTGCTAAAAGCACATAAAAAGTTGAAGGGATTTTAAAAATAATAAAATGTTCAAGTACAAATCATTTAGTGATGTTTTGCACACTCTCTTCTGGAAATCATATGCTCTATCATGTGTCTTAAATACTTGTGAGATAAGTGAGGCTTCATTCTTTTACATGATTTTATGAAATTTCTAAGTTATTTTTCATATATTGTCGAAAAACAGTTCAAATGTCTTTTTGACTCTGTGTTAGATTCAGTTTCTCTAAAATATAATCACTCTATGAGCTGATATAATTTCATGGGTCTTCGTTCATCTGTAAATATCTCTGATCTTATTTTTGCGATAGGGAGGATGATGCTTCTGCACCCCCTAGGAATGATGGAGTAAGTCTTGTATTCAATTACAATGTCTTGCAAAGTAAAGAAAAAGACTTAAATTCCTCTTTTCCAGGCTGAACAATCCCAGTTCTCTGAGCCTTTCCTCCCAGCAGAGCTGCTCCATCCCCCTGATCCCCTCGGTGCCTCCTCGGGCCTGGCTCCAGCAGGTCCCTGTCCTTGCTATGCTGGGAGCCCAGAGCTGGATGCAGCCCTGCAGGGGGGGTCTCAGCAGAGGGGGCAGAGGGGCAGAATCCCCTCCCTGCCCTGCTGCCCACGGGGCTCTGGATGAGCCCTGGATGTTGTTTGCTTTCTCTGCCTGCTCTCATGTCTCAAAATCCTTTCACTTTTTAACCTAGAATATACCAAAAATAAGGAATGCTGTACAAGGATGACAGTGACAGATTCCTGCATTCCCTCCTTTCAGCTGTGTTGTTCAGCTAGATGAATGCAAATTAACAACTTCTTTCTTACAGCGAGGACAATGTGTCTATCCACAATCTTTTCATAAGCAATAAAAACATAATTAATTCAGCATGAACACACTTCCTTAAGGCTTCCTGAATGGTTTTGGAAAGTTCTTCTTATTTCTGCCAAAGCCCTGTTTACCTCAGGGCTTGTTTATACTTGTGCTCTTTTCCTTCCTCTGCAAATAACTGGGTTTTGGCTGACAGGAACTGAAGGGAGGCAAGTCCCAGGGAAAACTGACTCTTTCATTTACTCATGCTGCCAGCCTTATGTTCTTCACTTGCTGAAAAACAGAAAAAACACTTATTTGAACACAGTGACAACTTGTTTTTTATTTGAGGCAATTGCTCACTGCAGTGAGGAAGGTAGAACATTTTACATCCTGTTAACTGTTGCCAGCTCTGTGTAAAAATTGAAAAAGAAAAATAGATCCCCATTCCGCTTTTGCATTCCTTTTCTGAAGAAAAGCTAATAGACTCTGAAATTAGGAGGCCCCATTAGGTTTTGGATTTCACAGCAGTGGACTGATGGGCTCTAAAAGCTGGTTTTGCTAAATAACTGCTAATTATGAAAAGACTAGGAGTGACGGAATAACATTGTGTGAAACCCTAAGGTTCATCCCAAGGTGTTTGCTAAACCATGGAAAAACATGTTATTCCTGTTGTTGAAAAAAATGTACATCGAATTTAAGGGGTTGTGTCTACAGCAACTGGAGGATGATTGAAAGACTGTGATTTCACAGTCAATTTCAGCAATTCTAAATGTGGAATATCACCAAGGGGAATATTTCTGTACCCCATACATTATGACTCTATTTCTATTACTTTCCTTTTCTTCTTTGTGCTAGCACTAGTGTTTATTGGTGCCACTTGGGTAGTTGGCTAATTTTTAGCTGGATGAATTTCCTAATCCACCTGAAAAAGGAACAAGCAAACAAAAACTTAACCAACCAAAACAAGAACAAAAAACCCCATCAAATCGTGCCTAGAAATACCACAGCTACCACAGATTGAGAGCAGAAATTTGCAGTTCAATGCAAGGAAAGGCCAGAATCACCACTTTGGCTTTAATCTAAGTGTGATGGAAAATTATAATGCTGCACAGAAGTGAGGTGAAATGCCTATTTCAGCTTATTAAGAATGCCATTTTTATGCACTGTTTGTACTTTTTTTTAATGTCTATTTAGATCAGTCAATTTACTATTACAGCAGTTAGAAGTGAACCTACTTTATTTATCACATAGATTTGACCATGACTTATACTGCTGTTGCTTAATGTGACTCTTAGCAATTACAAAAATTTATGACACAGGAAAAAACCATCAATATACATGTCTTATTGTTTTGGTGAAATATTATGTCTTAGTACTAGAAATAATTTGAAAGCAATACTTTTATTGGATATGAAAAAAAGGATGAAAAAAAATTTAGAGTAGCAGTAATATAAGAATATGGGAACATAAAGTAAAACAATCAAGATGCAGCAGCCCAAAGCTATTTCCTGGTGACAGAGCTACCAAAGCTATGTATGTACAGTTAGCTCACCACAAGTGAGGCAAAACATTCAATTTGAATACTCATAAAAGTATTTTAATGAATTCTACCTAAGAGCTGAACAGGCCTAAGAGCAACTATTTAGTTATTCATGGCAGCTCAGCAGATCGGTCATAAATTCTCACCAGCTTTTAAAAGCTGGATGTTTAAAATCATATGCATTTGTGAAGTGTTGCAATGGTAAGAGTCTGCAAAGTTCCTATCCTCAGTTCCTTAAAGGAAAGTTGTAAAAAATTCCTCTCAAATTAGCTATTGCTTCATTATTTATGAACAGACACAGACAGTGAGAAATTCTTCCATGTTCAAGGAAAACTGGAAGCAATTTCCTTCTCTCAGAGTACTAAAAATATTTTAAAAGAAATACTTTTTCCCTTGAGCTTCCCTTTCTTTCTGTAAGGATAGGGAGGGATGAGATATAATAGTTCCATGAATTTTAAACACTTGGACATCACCTAACACACAATAAACCCAGAACTGAAATCCACATATATAATCTCTGAAGCATTTTCCCTTTGATGCATTACCTCAGCTGTGTAAATGACCCTGCCAAAAGGGAATGTGATACAAGATTGCCCACAATAGGCTGTTCATTATAGTTTTATGGAGGTGTAGTGTGGACTGAGTGGAAAACTTTTATTTTGAGAGGAAAACAAAGAGAAAAAGTTAAAGTGATAACCATTCATTTACCTTGAAAACACCTGCTGCTCCTACACATCTCTTGAGAATTACCATGTAGTGGATCAAAACAGATGAAAAAAACCAAGATGGAGAAAAGCTCATTATCAAAAAAAAACCAAAACAAATCAAAACAACAATCTCATCTTTATAAAGAACAAAACAATATAGATGTTTTCCTACTCATACGAATGTGGAAAATTCACCAAAGCTGCGGCAAATGAAGGTACGTAATCACAAACCAGCTTTTAAAATATAACAGCTTCAAATGAAAGTTATGCTAAATCATATTGGGATATTAAAACATGGAAATTAAACAAAATTTGAAAAGTTGTATCAGAAATTAATTTCCAAATATAAAATTAATTGTGAAAATAATGTACAAAATATAGTATTGGTTTTTTTCAACCAGAACTAAAATTACATTGCCCAGAGCATATTTAGGACATTATGGAAGACACTGAAGTTGTAAGCACTGAAGACCAAGGAAGTCTTACTTGGGCTTTTTTAAATATATTTTTTGGGGGGAGGAAAACTGAAATATGTATTTTGAAAACTATATACACATAGCATAAAGGTCATAAATATCTAGGATCATAATAAGAAATGCATATTTGTTCAGGTATCTGATTTGATAGTGAACTCAACTCATAATGAAGTGTCTTTGTCCAAAGCTTTTTTTTAACTAGGCAAAACTGATATTCAGTCTTAAACTGTTCAACTAAATTCTGCTAAAGAAAGATTTGTTGAGCATATAACTGGTAACTTATGAAAATAAGTTGAATCATTCCTGGGATGCTTTTGCAGAGTTTCTGAAAGAAGTGCTTTGTGATGCCAAAGTTTGTAGTAAAGTGTGATATCTTGCTGTAGAGAAAGTGAGAGGAGAACATGCAAAATATTCAGCTTTGTTCTGGTCAGTCAGAAAAGTACTCGTTTGGCCAATATATATATTTATGAAAATAGTGTAGGAAAGGAGGCTTTCTGTCCATGAGCACCAAAACCAAACATAAACCATAAAATGGAGACAGTCAATTGGACTAGAATAAAAAAGGCTTCTAAGTGGGTTCTAATGTCTGCTCTGCAATGCTCAGTATGAGGCCAAGAGCCAAAAACTTTACACGTTTCAACTCAGCTATTCAGTTAAGCACACACTGAAAAAAGCAGAAAAGTGTTCTGTGCTGAGAGCTAAGAATCAGCTTCTTTTCCACAAAGTGTTTGCTGTTCCATAAAATCACAGAGTGGTCTGGGGTGTCTGGGCATGATACCATCCAGAATCCTTTGGCCAGTTTAATGAGAATAAATAATTTATCATGCTTGATCATCCTCCATAGCTAATGAACTCAAAAGCAGCTCCAAAATTCTTTGTCCTATTTTTAATGATAAACTCTTACCAAGGTATTTAAATCCAAAGGCATATGCAGACTCCTGTATTCCTTTCCTTATTTGTCAAAATTTTGAGGAAAAAAATGCCTCAGAAGCTTTAAGAATTTTTCCCCCTTCCACCAATGTATAATAGAAAATACAACTCTGATAATTTTTCGGTTTGTAAGAACATTTTATTCAGGGAAAATAAGGTAAAACATCTTTCTTTCCGTGCCTAAAAAACCCCAAAAAAACAAACAAACAAAGAAAAAAATGAACAAAACCCCCAAAAAACCTAATTCATAGATATCTACATGTAATAAACCATGTTATCCCAAGGTACATAAAAAGAAAAAAAAGTCATGTTATAATGACTGTGGAACCAGTCAACATAATTTGTGACAGACAAAACTCAGGAAAAATATAGATAGTGTCATCAGGGTTTCTACAGAATTTTATTGCCTTTTTTTTTTGTTGTTGATTAATTAGATTATGTAGTTTAATAGCATTTTTGCAGCTTAGCAGATACTAATGTTTAATCTTTATTTGAGTTTTCCTTTTATTATCTACAGATTTATGTTGTCCACACTTGTAGTTCTGTACCAAGACAGGATAATTTCTGCTCTCCTATAAGAATGCCACAGTTAGATTGTCACTGTGTGATGCTGAAGTCCTATCACTGGTATTCATATGGTTTTCTACAGTAAAAAAGAAAAAAAAACCAGAAAAAAAAAAAAAAACAAAAAACCCACAAAAAACATTTTAAAAGCCATTCAGAGCTTTAATGATAACTTTGTACTGTTGAAACTGCTAATAGTTCTTTGTATTAGACATGACAATCAGGATGGAAAACTTCAAATTACTAGTCAGGCTTTTAACATCCAGTTTGCTTGTGATTAAATAACACTTCTAGGCTAACAAATTGTTCCAAATAACTGAAAAGTCTTCCCTAAAAGCATTTCAGATTAATGAAATAAAGAAGGCTTCCCAGATAAACATCTAGAGAAAAATCTCTTTTATTCATCCCTGCAGACACACCGTGCCACCAGAGGGATCTCAAAAAACCACATATTTGTAGCCCCTTATAGGTATGAAAATTTCACACTGTGAGTTGCACCTCTTCCTTTCAGACTGATTTGCACTGCTCTGAGCGGATTTAACTACACTGTAGTATTTTCTCTGCTTTGTATCAGAAAAATTATCCTGGTTGACACCGACAGCAATTATCTGCTCACATATAATTAACACCAATTAATCTCTCCTGTTTGTAGGGAAATGGTGGAAGAGAGTTGATTGCACTCCATCCTTTCTTTTAGAACATAATAATGTCCCTGTCCACAGCAGGAGGCTGGAACTAGATGATCTTTAAGGTCCCTTGCAGCCCAAACCATCCCACGATTTTATGATCTCCTGAAAAATTTCTTCACGGTCTTTGGAGAAAACTGCATCATCTGATTCCTGCTTAACTTCACACTTGAAAAGCTCTTCAAAACACTACAGAACTGTTTGAAGTCCTCTAATTTCAACATATTTATGAAACAGGATTCAGTCTTTTACTCTGGATACATATAAGTATTATGATTAGTTATTTACTTAGGGCACAAAATGGTGACTATGGGTTGACCCCAGTTAGCAGGTTGTCCTTTGCCCGTTGCCCTCTCAGTGGCATGAAGGAGAAAATCAGAGAAGCAAAAGGAGGAAACAACATGTGTCCCCTGAGGTCTGGTGGCAAACAGATGGGGCAGGAACCCTGTGCTCCTGGATGCCCCATCCTAATCCTGAGGGCTGTGGTCAGTCTGCCTTCAGCCTGTGCAAGGAGAGAGGCTGCAAAGACAAGTTTGCTTTGCTCTCTGTGGCAATAGGCCCACACTGACTTCCAGGTGACTCCAGGAGAGGGACAGAGGTGGCTTCTGAAGCTGAAGGGTTCTAGTTCTGTTGGCTGTCTGGAAAAGGAGTACAGTCTCTGGGTGCTGGTGGCTCATGGCTGGGTGTTGAAGCCCTCAATGGCTTCAAATACTTTGGCACAGGACTGTTTACTAATTTCTGTGAAAATTTCTGTGAAAAGCTGTCAAGGGGGTAAGTTGGGTGGATGTAACGGAACTTAAAATATCATTTGAAGGAAAAGAGAAGGATTTCTTAGACATAAAGCAAGCCCCTTGTCACTAGAAACTATGCAGCCAGCTCTTCCTGCTGCTTGCCCAGCCCTTGTGAAGGCTGCCCCCACTAAGCAGCAGCAATCACTTGCAGTCTCTTTTCCCATTTATCTTCTGCTATCCAGTGAAGCAGTAAATAACACTTTCCCTTGCCAGCACATTCCTTGCAACATTTCTTCCAAACTTCACACTGCAGCACTTGCCCACTATATTCTCTGCAGCAGCCTGTTCAAGTTTAGGTTTATGAGGTTTTTGGAGGGTCAGTGGAGGCAGCAGTGAAGCCATGCACTAATATTTAGGGGAAGTCAGAAAGAGCATAGAGGACAAAGCAGTCCAAGAATATTATCCATCTCTTGTACTGACAACACCCATAGGTACAACTGTCCTAGTGCAAAGACTTTTTATTTTCTGATATGGGCATAAGGAAGAGGCAAAATAAAGCTCAGGAGCTTTAGGACCATCAGTTTCAGTCTACCCATCTACTTCTGTTGCACCAAACAACTTACTAATGGACCTGTAATTTGGATAATTAAAGCTCATGGAATCAATCTCCCCACCACATTGCACCTTTTCTTTATCTGAAATTCAGTATAATTTGTGTGCTTTCAACCCCTCAACCCCCTCATTTTTATTTTTCTTTTTTTTTTTTTCTGGGGACAAAGTGCAGGAAAAATTGAAGTAAAAGAAACAAAAGTGAGATTGTCCTTTAACTAATTCAGTGTGAGTAGTTTATCACTATATATGATGTACAGGGCTTACAGAACTACCATCATTTATAACCTTGGATACTGATTCTCTGTCTGCTATCATTTTGTTAAACCAACTAATGTGTTTTTTAACTTTCTCCTGAGGTTGTAAAAATGTAAGCTCAGTTGACTTTTTATTTCCCTATTGATCAGGTTAACAGTACCAGATGAATCTTCCTGTCCACAACACTGAGCAGCCTTATAGTTGTGTCCAAGACAAATGTTAAATGTAATTTGAAGGTCACTGGAAGTGATGAAGTAGTTGCTGGGAAACACTTTATATCACTTCACTTTTAAGCAGTCTGCTTCCAGATGAAACCGAGAGAGATGTAAGAAATTGATTGCAGAGATGAAGAACAGAATATTTAATGTTAGCAGTAGCTCTGTTAACAGGCTGCATATGAAACTTGCGCCACAGTGTTCCCTCACCAAATTTAAGCAATTAGATAGATAGAGAGTAAACATCTGAAAACCACAGTCTTCACAATTTACTGGATTAGGCATCAAACTGACAGATTTAGTCAACTTCACGGCACAAGGTTCCATCTATGACCTCTTCCTCTATCTATGTGGAGCGTGCATTATCCATACAGCTGAAGAAATTTTTCCTTTCATCTTTTCTAGACTATCTTTTCATACGAATTTTGCTTTAACCATGCAGGCTTATTTTCCCCCATTGAGACATTTTGCTGTTCCAGCATGAGATTTTTTTTTCTCAATGACATTACATTTTATGTCATTGACACCTATTGTCATGTTCTCCTTTTATTCCAGGTGTTGTGTTGATAAAATACCCTCTCACAATGAAGGAATCATTATTCAGTACTTGACCTGTAGTTTAGAAGCAATGAGTGCTCATCTGTGTTTTTATTTGGATTTTGGTTCATTGATTTTCTTTTGAGAATACTACCTTAGGGCAGTAGGAAAAAAACTTATTTAAGTCAGCTACATATTCAGTTTTAGCCTGATACATGTTCCATCTTGAAGAAAATAAGATTGTTTTGGCAGTCTCTGAGTTTCAACAAAACTACACTGCCTGCCTTTTTAATTGTATGCATTTTTAACATGAATAGATAAATCTTTCTGTTCTAATTTCTAAGGATAGATACCATGACTTGTAATTCTTTTGCATTCTTTCCCACTCACTTCTTAATAGCTGATACAGAATTTCATATTTTTCCTTTTTTTCAAGTCTACTGTCTTCTATGATCTCTTGAAGAAAACCACTGAAATTTTATAAATCTCTTTGGATAGATTTTTAAAAACACTTAAAGATAAGTTTATATTCAATTCATTTATCTAAATATTCTTCACCCTACTTTTTTCAAATTCTCCCTGACATACTTATCCTTGTGATAAAACTCATTTTGTGAAGTATCTGGTCAAAACTACCTTTTTCTTTCTTTCTTTTATAATAAAAAATCAAAGTGAGTATTGAGTTTAGTCTGTTGTATGTAATCTCCTTTTTGTTCTCCTTTCCTATTGAATAACGGACTTCTGTTTCCTTTTGATTTAATTTTCTATTGTGTTTAAAAAACTTCTCCTTGTATCTTATTTTATAGCTAGCCTTTTGATTATTTTCATGCTCATTCTTCTGTCATTTCATCACACACACCCTTTGGCAACAGCATTTTTGTCAGTTAGCAATTTTTCCCTTTTTTCCCTTTAACATGGATGCATGTCTGATTAGATTGGTAGTTTATTGAATTAACTGTCTTTCTTTTGAATTACACTAGTCTGATTGCTGTCCTTTTAATACTCTCATTTTCAGGATCTGCCAGTTCTCCTGTAGTACAACTTAATATGTATAAATAGTACTCTCATGTATATAAAATACATTTATAGATTACTCACCCACCCCCTTCAAATTAAGTTCTGTATTAGTGAAAGTTCCTGTCCTTACTCTGCTGATGTGGTGTGTGTCCTTTGCCCTGGAAAAACAAATATAGTTCTACAGTTTCTTCCATGCAAAATTATTTTCACCTGTTTGGTTTCAGAAACCAAAGACATCATAATTGAGGTATTATTTTACATTACATTTTGAGTACCAGAAAGTACTGTGGGAGAGTTTGTAAATGTGGAGGACATGGATATGCCATAGAGAACTACCTAGACCAACTCCTGGCAGGAGCTGTGGCCTCCAGAGAGGAGCCCGTGCTGGTGCAGGGTTTGTGAGGGACCTGTGTCCTCATGGAGAACCCACCCTGGAGCAGATTTTCCTGGAAGACTGGACTCTGTGGAAAGGACCCATGCTGGAGAACTGAAGAACTCCCAGAAAGTCATGAAGGACTTATGCTAAACTAATTTTCCCAGCTGAATCTGTTTTGTCCATCATAATGACTGTCATAATGACACCCACAGCTGACCACAGTCATGGGTACAACAGTCCCAGTGCAAAGACTTTTTCTTTTCTGATATAGGCATAAGGAAGAAGCAAAATAAAGCTCAGGAGCCTTAGGATCATCTGTTTCAGTCATCCATTGCACCCAACAACTTACAAATGAACCTGTAGTTTGGATAATTAAAACTCATGGAATCGATCTCCCTGGACCATCAGCCTGTCCCTGCCACAGCCCACAAGGTGGATTCTTCACATCTCCTCTCCCTCTCCTGCTGAGGTGGTGGATGACACAGCATTTTGGTCAGCACCTGAAAGCCAGAAAAGGTTGACCCATCACAACAGAACAACGCTATAGGGATTTTTGGTTCTGGAGTTGGCTTTTCGCTCGGAACTTCATGTCCTGCCAGGGATGTCGCTTCATGGAATGTCATGTATAAAAAGAAAATTAAATTTTAACTGAAATTCAAGGTTTTTATGTTTCAGTCACTTATGGAGCTGCAGATTAATCTTGCAGTATTTGTGGGTCCCTGCCAAACCTTGTATGCTGGAGCTGAAGGTCTAATAAGACTTTATACTCCTCTTTTTAATCCTTTTCTTGACTTGCTCTCGTAGATGACTGCCATCATGACAATCTCCTATGTGGAAAATAAATTACTGGCCAGAGTAATTAGTAAAGCACCTTATAATGAAGATGAAATAAAGCCTGGCCAAAGGCAGCACTAGTATTGCCAATGTATCTTCAACTCTTTGACTTGGTTCCACTTAGTTTCATGCTTCCTGAGCTGGTGGTCAGACAGGATTCACTCACTCAGAAGGGGAACTTCAACCATCTCATTCTTCCTTTTCTGATGCTGGAATAACCACAATTCATCTGGTTGTTCTGGTCATTGTTTTTCATTTGGTCTCAGCACAACCCAACAATTCCTAATCTTGAAGGACAGTTGAGATCATTGAACAGTCCTCTTATTTATGAGGTAGCTGTCATCTCCTTTCCTTCCTCTAGAACTGGTGTTTTCCTCCCATAAGTCTACTAATACCCTCTTGATATGGTTGGGTTTTTTTTCATTCTAAATATCCCCATTTGATAAAATCCCAACTATCCTTAACACTGGAGCCCCCACACCATCCATGGGTGTCCTGTATGCCTGAACTATTGCACCCCAAAATACATTTCATACTGTGTTCCCATTACCCATGTATGCTCTGGTATGAGTTTTTGGTTTGTTGGGGGGGGTTCTTTTTGTTCTTTATTTTTTAGGGGTTGTGGTGGTCAGGATTGTGTTTTTTGTTTTTCTTGTTTTGTTTTTTTTGTTTCTTTTTTTGTTGTTTTTTTGTTTTTTATTTTGGTGGTTTTTTAATCCTAATGGAAAAAAAACAAAACCCTTTGTTTCAGATTGATTCCCTAGATCCCTGTATGAGGTCGATCCTCATGTTCCATGGTAGAGGAAGATCTCACAGCAGTGTTGCATGTGTTTCCATTCTACACTACTTACACAAAAGCCCATACTACCTGAAGGTTAAAAATAGAGATCAGAAGTGATTGGTTATATATATGAAGAAATTATTGAAATGTAGCATGCCTCTAGAGTTCAGTCACTGATTTTTTGAAGCAAGTCTTTCTTTAAAATTTCTTTAAAACCAGAATTAAAGTATTTAATATGAATGTGTTGGGTTTTTGTTGCTAGACTGGAATTTTTTCTTGCTTTTGTTGGGGAATTTTCTCTCAAACTTCATAGCTTTTGTGCTGTTGGAAAAAAAAAGTCTACATTACTTATGTTATGCCATGATGACCCTGTTTTACTCATACTGGTGGATGATTTGAAAAACTCCCATAGTTTTCAGTTGCAGTGACCGAGCCAGTGTTTAAATCCAACAGCTGGTACTGTATGTCAGCAGCTGAAGTAAGTAACACTCTTAGTGATGTACTTGTCTGTCCCAATAAACATGTTCATTTGAAACTGTCATTGGGAGATGCCATGATTTATTACAGCTGGAGTTCCACAGGAATAGAATAAGCTCAGCTATACAACAGGATGGCTGCAGGGAAACTGTGCTCCTCCTTCCTCAACTTACTTTTCATTACATTATTTCACTGATAAATTTTCTGATAGGTCAGAAGATTACTTGTTTCAGTTATATTTCATAGCAACCTATAATTAGTATTCTAATTTACCAGATTTTAAAAAGAAATTATACAGAAACAGAAGTGACAAAAAGAGGGCACCTCTGAAACTTTATGAAAGTAGCAGCAAATATTTTTATATTCTCTTTTTAAAACTGAAATTTGGAGATGCAGTTCAGCCAGGTTTTTATTCAGCCCACATCTTCCAGGACTCTTGATCCTGCAGTCAGTTCAGGATGGCCTTTTATATTGAGTTTGTTTTTCACAATAAGACATTGAAGGGATTCTCAATTTGAAAAACTAAGGTCAGAGAGAGTACAGAGTAATCAGCCTAAGCAAGTCTAGTTTCATTATTCAGTGATTTGTCCCTGTCCATCTGTTCCGAGGGTTATGATTCAAGGGATCTGTAAAAAATCTTGACTGAGCTGAGGATATAGCAGAGAGGAAAAATGGAAGAGCAAATAGGAGTTACAGAGGAGGTGTGAGGCGGGAGAAAATGGCAACAGGGCTGGGGTGGGTGAGAGCAGTGAATTTTCAAATTGCGCTTTTTTATTAAAAAACCCTAAACAATAAAGAAAAATCACACAGACAAAAAAAAGACTTAACTACTGGCTGATATACATAGCTACATGAAAACCAAATGAGAATATTTTCCTGAAAAATTAATATGCCAAGACAGACAAAAGAGAGACTATGAGCATTTATGAGTGCAAAAGTTTAAAAACAGAACCTGCAATTGATCTACACAAAATCAAATTAACAAACAGACATGAATAAAAGCTCCTTTTACTTTGCAGTTCAAGAGACTGTTTTAATAGGCATTTCTCTGCCATTAATAAACCAAGTGGCCAAGTTCTTCAAGTTTTCTAGTAATTAAAATTATTGGTCTTCCTTATTGCTGTTTTTCAAATATTTTCAATATATTGACTATTTTGGAAATTACTAACTTTCTTTTCTTTTCATCTTAAAGTATACTTCAATTTATCTTTTGATAATGCTTAGAGATTTCCTGCAATGTTGTTGTATCAATGAAAATCTCTAATTAGTTTTGTGTGATCTGATGTACTGCTTTGCCAGAATACAATCATAATAACAATCTAACTTGCTGAAAAATGGGATCTATAGTCAGCAGTTCAAGAGGATTTGAGAAAATTAATAAACTCAGAAATGTACACACAAACTGAAGAAAGGAAGAGAGGCTAAACTTTTTGCAGTACCTGGAGAATCCTTGTCACACAGGGAGGGTGCAAATACAAAACATAAACTGAAATGTTTGTATTTAGGAAAGAAAATAGAAATTGTTTTATACCCCTGATCTGACTTGGAGAATCAAATTCAAGTTTTTTTCTAGTGACTTGAACTACAAGATTAAAATTATCGTGTGTGTGGACATAAATCCTTACAACTGAATCGTAGAGAGAAATACTGTATAACAAACCATTTCTCTTTTAATCCAAACTGTATTCCTCTTTCTGTAAATGTAAATAATTTTACCTTATTTTCTTTTTTTTTTTTTTTTAAATATATCTTTTAAATTTTGTTGTGCTAATCAATTTTAAAAGGCTTAATTCTTTAAAACCTGGGAAGAATTTTTATAGAGTTGTTACTTGCCTATGATTTTTTGGCTTAAGTATTTGATCAGGAAAAGCAATGTTAAAAGCCTCTTTTCATATCCCTGTAGAATGAAAATGTCAGAATTCAGTTTCATATATTATTGATGTGTCAACTTTCTTTCACATGCAAAAGAACTAAAGTTAAAAGAAAAGGTAATTGCTCATAATGGTGGAAATAAATTCAAAACAGTACTCTTTTACTAAGCTTGGGTGTTACCAGCTAAGAAATAAATGCAGGAAGAAAGATGGATAAATATCTATAAAAGAAAATATCAAAAACCACCAGAAAAGTGAAGTTTTTCTTCAAATATTTTGATGGAGCTGGTCATTGAACACTGATTTCTCTTAATTGTTTTGAGTCTGTTGCTCTACATAAATCAGAAGCAGAATCTAAGGTAAAATAAGATTTCTGCCAAATGACAGTAATTTTGCTGTGTTCCATAACTCTGTTTAAGGAGACTGCAATAAGGGTCAATTACACAAAGTTTCTAGAAGAAGGAAACAATATGACATTTTATCACAAGTCTAAGTGACACATCACAAATGTGATACACATCTGCCCTTTGACAATGGTGTGCAGGGCGGGGGAAAGAAACAATGTCAGATCATTTTTGCACATTGGATCTGGGAACAAGGAGTTAGAGGACCACACTTCACTGCCCCTGTAGAAATGGCACAGAAATCCTCCACAGACACTCCTAAAATGACAAGGCAACCCCCTGGAGATTCAGGACATGGGCTTAGTGTGCAGTAGAGCTGAAGATTGGATAAAACATATTCTACTCCTCCTTGTACACCCAAAAAACCCCACTTTCAATATCCAGCACCCATTTCAGCTGCAGGAAAGAGCTGCTGCATTTATTTCACAGAATCACAGGACATCCTGGGTTGGAAGGGACCCATGGGGATCATCAAGTCCAACTCTTGACCCTGTACCTCACCATTCCCAAAAAACACATCATGTGCTCTAGAGCTTCTTGAATTCTGTCAGATTTGGTGCTGTGACCCCTTCCCTGTGAGCCTGTTCCAATCTCCAGCCACCCTCTGGCTAAAGAGACTTTTTCTAATATCCAACCATCTGTACAGTGCAGCGCACACAACCAGGACTTCCCCATCCCAGGCGCAGGATCTGGCATCAGCAGCTCCTTGTGTGAGCGCACTGCTGGTGTGACAGCAGCGCTCAGCTGCAGGACAAGCCCTGGCTGCAAATACAGGGACACAGATGCAAGGAGACAACCTTCCTCTCCAACCTTCCTCTCCAACCTTCCTCTCCCTGCATGACTTCATTTCCCAAGCACGTGCTTCAGCCCTTCCCACCTTTACACACACGCAGCCTTCCACAAATCCCAGTGCCCAGCGCACCCTACGCTGATCCCATGTGCTTTCCTGAAATGGAGACTGGCAGCCTAAGCACCATTAAACAGAACATCTCACTGATCATTTCCATAATTTCACAATGTCTTCTTTATATATTACTGGTGAGATTTTTTTCCTACATTTCAGACTTATTTTGATGAGATTCTGTTTTCTTTCTTTCCATAACAGCTATGGGAAGGAGGAAAAAATATATATTGGTAAGAATTTTCAAATATAAAGAACTCTTCCTCTTCAAAGACCAAATATGCACATGACAAAATGTTCTGTATGAAAACCAGCAATGCACAAAGGAGGTATGCAGCCAAATAAAGAAATGACATATGCTCAAGTATTACATATAACTCAAATTAATTTTATTTTAGAACATGAGCAAAGACTTTGGCACGTGACTTACTCTTTTATTATCTTCTTTGCTCTCCACTAAGCTGCAGAGGTTTTTAATGTGCACAGTTCAGTGAGATTTGTCAAAGAATGGTACATCAAGTTATCTTCCTATAATTACATGAAAAATGCAATGTAAAATATGAGTGGAAGAAGGAGCTGTGATACATGAAAAAAGAAATCCAATGTGAAGTGAAATTTATTCTCCAGAAGTGCATTCATGAAGTGCTAAAATTAATAAGCACTAGCAGTTTCCTTGACCCTGAAAAAGTTTGTTGCTTTTGTCTTGACTTTAGCCTGCTACACCTGTACCATCAACAGAAATAATTGATCAGACACGAGAATCTTCAACCCATCTGGGATGCAAGACCTCCCTCCCTCTCTTCAAGATGTTATATTTCTGACTAATGTAGCAGATTTCAATGTTGATCTCCCACATATAATTTAAATGCTAAAGTTTGCACATTTCCAGTGTTAAAAATGTTTTAGTCGTAACATGCAAATTACAGGATTAAATCTAACCACTCTTGGAGGAAAAAATAAATCAACATAAACCAGTACTGTTTGCTATGAATCTTGATCCTAAACTTAGATCACAGTGGTCATTACTTAGTGTTCTGTTCTTTATCTCCTCAATGTGAGCTGTCTATGGAAGTATTTTAAGAGCTTGTGCTGTTTTAGCGAGAACCATCTTTTCAGGATATAAGCTGTGTGTGTGTGTATACATATATATATATATCTGAAGGCATATATGCAGACAGTGTACTGTTGTGACCCTGGGGACAGATTACAGTACAATTCTCTTGTTCAGACTCTTTCTTAATGTGGGACCCCATTTTGATGTGATTCATATCTGCATTCTGCCCAGTCAGTGGATATGCTGCTTTATTCTTTTAAAGCTTTCAATTTTGTATCCAGATCTTCTTTCTCTGGACATTGCTGAGGGAAAAGAAATAGGATGTTATGCAATATATCTGCTTGCTTACCCATGTCAAAATTAAGATGCAAATGTTTCATCAACTCAAGAGCTATGCATGAAATCAGTGTTAACTCAATGTACACTGAAGCCTAAAACAATCCAGGATATTATGTATACATCCATTAGCTCCCTTGTGTACACAACTTTTCACTTCCCAGGCATTTCATTCTTCTGGGAGAAATGAACTGTCAGAATGAGCAGAAATCTAAAACAGTCTGCTTGGGTAACTTTGCTAACTACAGGCAGTTTACAGTGCTGCTGCAATTTTTTTTGCTGTATTTTAAGGAGACAGGAATGGAACACAGGAGACAGTCACGGCTGTGGCCCTCTGCTTTCCCCAGAAGACCTAAAGGAAGCTGAAGCATGAGCTCAGAGCTCTGTGCACTACAGAAAACCATTTAGTACCTCATTTACAACACCTCACACAACAAAACAGCCCAACCTCGGTTTGCCAGCTGAGAGCAGGAACAATCAAGGAAGAGCTATTCTTTGCCAGGACCCAAAAGGAAACTGAAATTCCTCTGCGTTGGTTAGGAAGGGTGCACTTTGCAGAAGTGCAAGTAAGACAAAGAGACAAAAGAAAGAAGCAGAACAAAAGAGCAATTGCATCCATCCTCAATGAAAGGAAAATTCCCTCCTGGCTCTGCCCTCCTGGCAAATTCATTTATCTCCAGAAGCTGAGCAAAGCCCTCTAAACAAACAGCTGAAAGAGTTTAGTGGCACTACTGCACAAAGCTAGCTGCTGTAGCACATAATGCTTCAGAGAAAGACAGAGGAATATCCACTTCCAATAAAACAATAAAAGAGATCAGAGGTGAAATTTTACAGTGTTTTTTTCTTCTAGAACAAGTGAGGGAAACCCAAAACTCTAGCAGTAGTTGAAATTATTTGGAACTCTTAAATTAATCTCCTTGCACAGTTTTCATTTAATTAAATCATCTGTATTCTTCCTGCTTTCGAGAAAGATGTTTGGAGTGCAACAGAAGTATAGATAGAATTAGTTCTGTATCAGTGCTAAAGATGAAAAATTACCCTAGTAAAGCTGGCCTAATTTTTTCAGTGCCAATTTTGCCATGTCATATACCATGTATCACATTTTTTCTTTAATAGCAATTGAATGGCTTTTCTGTGAGTTCCTTGAGAAAAATTGTTCAGTGGTTTAATAACTGTTACTGTTGGTCAGTTTTTATATTTATTGAATTTTCCTTTTCAAAGTTTGTAGTTTGATACCTTTTTTTATTATTCCTAGTAAATCTTTTGGATTTCTGTGAGTTTCTGTATGACTTCCTTCCTTCCCAGTATTCTCATCTTAGACTTCTTGCCGAATGTTTTTTGGAATGTTATTTAACTTTTAACATTTATGTATGCTTAGTTCCCTTTTTTCATAAAAGTCAGCCACTCCAACCTCCTTAAAATAATTTTTTATTGTTCTCTGTTTCACATGTTTCTATAACTAGCAGATAACAAATCTTCTGAATTAAATACAAATGTGGTCACTGGTCATTTACGAATTCATCCATCTGCCAATACACACAAAGAAGTTTCTTGGTCAGTTAATTGGATTTGGCTTAACTATAGAGTTAACTATAGAGTCCAGTGACTACAATTAAAAAAAAGTTGAAGTCTATATATCTATATATCTATATATCTATAAATCTATATATCTATATATTTAAATAACTATACTTTCTTAATGTGGGACCCCATTTTGATGAGATTCATATCTGCATTCTGCCCAGTCAGTGGATATGCTGCTTTATTCTTTTAAAGCTTTCAATTTTGTATCCAGATCTTCTTTCTCTGGACATTGCTAAGGGAAAAGAAATAGGATGTTATGCAATATATCTGCTTGCTTACCCATGTCAAAATTAAGATGCAAATGTTTCATCAACTCAAGAGCTATGCATGAAATCAGTGTTAACTCAATGTACACTGAAGCCTAAAACAATCCAGGATATTATGTATACATCCATTAGCTCCCTTGTGTACACAACTTTTCACTTCCCAGGCATTTCATTCTTCTGGGAGAAATGAACTGTCAGAATGAGCAGAAATCTAAAACAGTCTGCTTGGGTAACTTTGCTAACTACAGGCAGTTTACAGTGCTGCTGCAATTTTTTTGCTGTATTTTAAGGAGACAGGAATGGAACACAGGAGACAGTCACGGCTGTGGCCCTCTGCTTTCCCCAGAAGACCTAAAGGAAGCTGAAGCATGAGCTCAGAGCTCTGTGCACTACAGAAAACCATTTAGTACCTCATTTATAACACCTCACACAACAAAACAGCCCAACCTCGGTTTGCCAGCTGAGAGCAGGAACAATCAAGGAAGAGCTATTCTTTGCCAGGACCCAAAAGGAAACTGAAATTCCTCTGCGTTGGTTAGGAAGGGTGCACTTTGCAGAAGTGCAAGTAAGACAAAGAGACAAAAGAAAGAAGCAGAACAAAAGAGCAATTGCATCCATCCTCAATGAAAGGAAAATTCCCTCCTGGCTCTGCCCTCCTGGCAAATTCATTTATCTCCAGAAGCTGAGCAAAGCCCTCTAAACAAACAGCTGAAAGAGTTTAGTGGCACTACTGCACAAAGCTATCTGCTGTAGCACATAATGCTTCAGAGAAAGACAGAGGAATATCCACTTCCAATAAAACAATAAAAGAGATCAGAGGTGAAATTTTAGAGGTTTTTTTTTCTTCTAGAACAAGTGAGGGAAACCCAAAACTCTAGCAGTAGTTTAAATTATTTGGAACTCTTAAATTAATCTCCTTGCACAGTTTTCATTTAATTAAATCATCTGTATTCTTCCTGCTTTCGAGAAAGATGTTTGGAGTGCAACAGAAGTATAGATAGAATTAGTTCTGTATCAGTGCTAAAGATGAAAAATTACCCTAGTAAAGCTGGCCTAATTTTTTCAGTGCCAATTTTGCCATGTCATATACCATGTATCACATTTTTTCTTTAATAGCAATTGAATGGCTTTTCTGTGAGTTCCTTGAGAAAAAATGTTCAGTGGTTTAATAACTTACTGTTGGTCAGTTTTTATATTTATTGAATTTTCCTTTTCAAAGTTTGTAGTTTGATACCTTTTTTTTATTATTCCTAGTAAATCTTTTGGATTTCTGTGAGATTCTGTATGACTTCCTTCCTTCCCAGTATTCTCATCTTAGACTTCTTGCCGAATGTTTTTTGGAATGTTATTTAACTTTTAACATCTATGTATGCTTAGTTCCCTTTTTCCATAAAAGTCAGCCACTCCAACCTCCTTAAAATCATTTTTTATTGTTCTCTGTTTCATATGTTTCTATAACTAGCAGATAACAAATCTTCTGAATTAAATACAAATGTGGTCACTGGTCATTTACGAACTCATCCATCTCCCAATACACACAAAGAAGTTTCTTGGTCAGTTAATTGGATTTGGCTTAACTATAGAGTTAACTACAGAGTCCAGTGACTACAACATTAAAAAAAGTTACGTCTATATATCTATATATCTATATATCTATAAATCTATATATCTATATATTTAAATAACTATAATCTATATGTATATATGCTAGACAATGAGCCTAATCTCCTTTATATTATAAGAGACCACATGTATGTCTTACTTTCTGTCATCTTTCTCAGCTGTTCACTATCTGTTTTGTCACTTCTTGTCATGCTGTTTTTCTTTTTGCATAGTGCCCTTTCAGGAGGGCACAGTAAGATCCAGAAGCCTTACATTTGCAGCCACTAAATACATTCCAACCATCATTTTGGTTTGAACACCATTTTTAGCTCCTCAGCCAAGTCCTTATCATGGGATTCTGTTTACATAATAGTCACATAAAAATGATTAATGCTACAGGTGCTTCAATACTTACATCTAGATAGATACTGGCCAGAGTTTTTTGTTCAATGGATCATTTTATATTACTATCATTAAATTAAAAAATAAATAATAATAAAAAAAAGTAACTTGCTGTGCAAAATGTATAATTGATTTTATTTGAAATAGGAAACAGAGAGGAACTGTCCATTCTGGGCACTTCTTTTTTGATGAATGGTTATCCTTGGGAAAATGATGATGTGACATAATTGCATAGAGAAGAAATATAAATTCAAGACTTACTAAGAAGTTGCAAATCCCAGGAATTCCTGTTGTATCTTCAAGGGGAAATGGACTGACTTTTCATGGTAACTAAATTCTACCACACCATGTAGACAAAATATGTTACCAGGACAATTAGCAAAGCTTTTTGCCATTTTGCTGCTTTACTGCACAATTTATTGTCCTGGGACAGCTTCATATTCAGTCAGTGACTTCTCCCAACATGTTCTGTCTTAAACTCCTTCAGAGAAACAAATAACAAGTGAATAAGAACACTTAGAGATGTAATCCAGGCCAAATGTAACATCCTTTACAATGGAAGGTAACTTCATATTGCAGTTTTCCCAGGGCCCCTCCTAAGCTCCAGCCTGACAATAAATTACGCAGCACAACTGAATGTAAAAATCCCATCCCAGTTTGCCTCAAATTCTGACTAAGATAAAAAATAATGAACAAAGAAGTAATAGAAAAAGTTGTGGAGTTGTGGTAAATACCTGTATTTGTCAATCCAGAAAGGGTCCAGACATCCTTTTGCTTGTGATCTTAACTTTCATGTAGCTAAGAGGATATATAACTCTGAAAGTGTTGAAAGCAATAGCAAGAGTTGGGAAACTAGATGCTATCATTATTATTATTGTTGTTGTTATTAATATTATTATTTTTAAAAATAATTTTTCCTCCCTAGTTTTGACCTATTGATGATAAAATATTAATCGAACAGATAAACTGAAAGTAGTTGTATTGTAATACGTATCTTTAAATATTTGATTTTTTCAGGTTTTTTTTCTATTTTAATAGTTAAAAAACCAGTTGTCTTTTAAAAAATTTGTTAAAATGACAGAATAAACGTTTTATTTTTTGTTATAGTTCAACATAATTATTTGTCTTTAGACAATCAATGTCTACTCAAATTGGATTCAAAGATTGAACTAAACTCATCTTGCATGCTGTACTATGTCTTTATCTAATAGAAAAATATCTTGATGTGACACACTTCTGATGAAAGAAAGATATTGCTAGGCCAGTTCTAAAGTGATAGGAAGAGGCATGTGTAATAGTACCACTCTCTGCACATAAAGTGGTGCCAAGAGGAGCTGCTGTAATAGTGGTACTGAAAATGGAAAGAAAACAGAATGTAGGCAAAAGGCAGTTTAGGTGTTGGGCTGATTTAAAATTATGCTTAGCAGAGGTACTGACCCTTTGGCTTCAGTTATGGATCTTTCCTCTGACACTCTTCTCTTTAAAAGGCAAATACAAAAAGACTATGCAGCATTCTCTCTTTAAAATCCCTTTTAATATCTCATCAGATACAGTGATTTTAGCATGCAGAAGTAGCAGGCATTACTCCTGCAGTTCAGAAACATGCTGTAGGAAAGCAGGCAGCAGTTCAGGGCCAACAGACTTTGTGTCTATTAAGATTCACAGCCAACATATCTTTGCTGCACTTCCCCTGCTAGGGGCTCTTATGTGGTGGTTTCATTCCTTCAGTGTTTCTATGGAAATGCCCATTTTCCCAGCAGACTCAGGCTTTTAGAACTTAGATTGTGCAAAATGTGCTCAAGAACACATTGAATGACTTTTTCCTTTTTTGTTGTTTTTTTGTTGTTGTTGTTTTTCTATTTCACTTTTAAATGCAGACATGAAATTCTGCCTCAGCTGCACTAAATACCTCAACACTTCAAAATCTCTGATAATCTCTGAACATAGCTGACCTATGAAAGGTAAATATGTAAGTAATAGGAAATTCATACACTCCCTTGGGTAAATTTGAAGATAGAAAAAAAAATCCATGATTCTTATTATTGCTGTCTGTTTGTTAGTTTTGGTAGGGATCAAAACAGCATTTTTTCAGTCACCTTAATAAAATAACAAAAAAAAAAATTAAAGCCCTTCCAATATAATTTTTTTGATACAACAGGTCATTTTACCTATTTTTTTCCCATTGGTCAATTATGCACAAAAGGCAAAAAGTATTTTTTGAAAAACTGCTGCTGCTTCTGGAAGAATCTTCCAGGCACAGAGTGTAGCATCACAGATGAGTAGACCAAGTTCTAGCATGTTCTAATGGACTGGAGATGTACATATATAGTCTTGTTTGGCCAGTGGCTGCCACCCAGCACTTTCTCTTAGCATGAAGAAAGGAAAAGTGGGATAGAAAAAAGGAAATGAGGAAATCCTCTATTTATGTCTTTTAAAAATACTTAATTATTATAATTTTAGCAAAATACAGCTGACAAGTACAAAATATGCCTATACTGGCAGAGATTCTTTAGAAGAAAGAAAGAAATAAGGATAAATTCTGTAGCTATATGTATCAATAACTTCACTGATGGGAATGCAAAAATAAAATAGATTATGTTTTAATCTGTTTTGAAATCTTGTACAGAATCTGTTAAATTACTTGTAAGAGGTATTAAAATGAAAGACAATCAAGCATTAATGTTTAATATACACTGAAATTATATAATTCATCTGTTTCACAACAAATATTTAATTGTGTGAGTCTATTAGGGGTAGCATTTTGAAAACTCCTGTTAAGTGTTTCCTTCAACAGTAACTAAAACAATTGCAATCCTCGTTCCCATTGAAACTTTACTGAACTCCATCTTTCATGGATTACTTAATTTCCATCATGAAGCTGATGTCCAACAGCTATTCTGGAGGAAGGAAGAGTACCCTCAGTCTCAGCACAAATGGATGTCCAAGAGAAGAAATGAATTAAAGCCCTCTTATCAGGCGGTTGTAAAGAATTTTAGTGCAAAAGCATTTAAAAGCTTATTTCAATGTTGAGGAATTTGTGGGGAAGAAATGGCTGAAAATAAGATGTACAAACTGCCACTCCAGCAATAGCAACATGAATGGAGTTTATATCTGCAGTCAGGTTCTGTGTGTCTATTTAAGAATGGAAGTTGTATTCAGTAAAGCAGCTGAGAGCTGCCTTGCATGAATATGTGTATGTGACAATTAAAGTTAACATGTTAATCTAGCATAACTGGCTTATTCCCTTTCCTAAAAGCCTTTGAGCAGTAAATATTTTCTCTTGGTATCAATAAATTGTTTCTTGTTAGTGATATGAAGACAAAATTTGAAATAAGATTCATTATGATTCCCCAAAAGCTATTTGAGCTAGATATATTTTATTTTCTTCAGAAATCTGCAGTCTACAGATGTATATGAAATATAATCAGAATATGTTCACAAGATTTACTTACATTTTTTCCTCTTTAAATTAAATCTAAAGTAAAGTAAACCTATATAGGAGTTTAGGATGTTAATCATACAGTCCAAAATTTTTCCTTTTCAAAAGCATTCTAATTAACAGATGAAGTTTGTGTCTAGTAAAATTTTTTAGGAAAAAAATAAGTTTTTCCCAATAGTTGGGCTGACATATGGCAGAAAAACCTTCTTGTGGGAGAACAGTTGCTAGGGAAAATAAGAATTCCTACAGCAAATGAACAAAGGTAAGGACAAAGCATTGTGGGATTTCTTTCTTCTTTTTATTTGGCTCTTTCCTGCTTTCTAGCACAAAGGAGATTCAGAAGTTCTGTCTATAATATATTATTTAACATATTTCCTTACTTTCCTATAGCTCTTCAAAAGCACCAAGCGTGTCTGGTCCATGCTGAAATTCTGGGAATGTCATATCATGAGGAAAAGTTGCACTGGGACTTTGTTCTAGGGATTTTTGCCTAATTGGTCCCTGAGGTGGCCAGGCATCTAAAATAGCTGCTAACATAAGGCAATACCAGGAGAATATTTAAAAAACACTAAGGATTATTATCATCTTCCCTTTCCTTCCCAGCAGTGATTGTGACATTTTTAAAGAATCGTGGGGCTCCTGAGAGGCTGAGGTGGGAGTGCAAGAGCACCTTCTTTCTCAGGAGCACCTCACCCTCTTTCTTCTCACCAGTATAATTTAATAATTATCCTAATCAAGTCCTGTTTGAGTGATGTAACCTCGTGGTGCAAAGGTGCAGCAAGAAGTGTGGGGAGGCCATCCATGCCCCGGCCAGCACAAGTGGCTGCAGAGCCCCAGCTCCTCCAGAGTCACTCTTGGGATCATCAGGCCAAAGAAAATGTCTGTGTTGTACAGAAACCTTCTTTCTGCAGCAGCTGCATGCAGGTGTGTCAGGAAGACAGAAAACAGATCAAGTGATACTGAGAAATGATCCTTCACCCAGCAGCTTCTGCTGGCCACTGTTTTAGCTTTGGGGGTTTCTTGACCCTGCTGTGCTTTTTCTGCTTAAAACATTGCTTGTCACATCTTCCATCAGACCTGTCAGGATCTCCACTGCCTCAGCAGGGGTTTACACAGGTGTGTTTCTGTGTGAAAAGCTGTCTTATCTCCCTGTTTTCAGCCTTGTTCCCCCATTTTCATCCTTTCACTAGTAGGTTCCTAGTGCCTGTGTTGGAAGACATGACAACTAAGCCAAGCTGCTGAATTTTATAGATCCCTCATGCCATACTAAGCTTAGTTTTCTGAATAAGCATTCCTAAACAATTAATTTTTCTCCCCAATTTGTTCATCCACCTTAAGTCAGGAAAATCAGTGCTTTGAAGAAAAATTAACCATGGACTTATGTGGCAGTTTAATGTTGTTTTCAGAGGTGTTTTTATTGTTTCTTAGTAGCTTCTAGCAGTCAATTTAGCTTTGTCAGCTAATGAGTTTTGAAATCAAGTTTTCCTGGAACTATCACAGCTCCAAGAGGCTGTTACATCTTCCATAAACTTTGTAGTTTAGGAATTATTACTTATGCACCTTTCATTTATGTGTATGTCTATCACAAATTTTATTAGTAGTTTTAGTTGCATTTAGGATTAAAATTTTCTTTTGGAGTTTACTTCTTTCCATCACCTTCATCTTTATCAGTAAGTTGATATGATTAAAAATCTTTTCTTCTTATTAACCCTTCTACATGTTTTGTTTAATTGTAATAAACGAGTATATAATATTATCAGTTTTTCATTTTATTTAAAGCTTTTATTTAGCTGCATCAAAAAATTTCTCTTGTCATCTGATTACTTGGTTTCTTTAAAGCTTTTATATTTTTCCAGAGAAAGCCTCTTGAAAAGTAAGTCTACTAGGTTATTTAACCGTGTAAAGAAATTAAGGGTTTTTCCAACAACCCAACATGTACTGACTTAATTTTATCCAAGATTTTAATTTTTCATTTTCATTGACATTTGGTTAATTTACTTCAAGTTGCCTGGATTGTACCTGGAACTTTTGTTCCTTTTTTTTTTGTTGCAACCTTTGTCACTTTACACAAAATTGGCTAAGTACATTGTTAAAGGCCCTTCAAATGAAACTTCATTTTCTAACCTAGTTCATACTCAGACCTGCTGAGCTTCCCACAGGCTATTCCAGCACAGATCTCTGGATTTTCTCCTCCATGAACACAAATTTTTTTAAAAATCACTACATTTCTTCATTAGTCTTCCCTCTTTGAAAGCTCATTTTGTAGTGGTCATCATCTGACTGCATGTAAATGCTGCAATATTTTTACTCCAGGTACATTTGGAAACAGTGTTTATCTATCCACATTTATTTTAAATTTATCCCATCAGAATTGCACTCTATTTTCTTTATCAAAGTGCAACTTTCTATTTCTGGAATATGCTGCTTCTTTCTAAAACTTTCCCTTACTATTCTACTTAATCACATCAATTACTTTTTCTGTCTTAATAGACAATATACACTGAGGCCTCACTTAGAGTGGGGTGCTCTGCAGTGTTCTCCTCATGTTTAAAAGGATTAAATGTTAGTTATCCCCCTTATCTGCTTTTTAATATTTTCATAATTCCGTCTTTAAGGTTAAGTGCAGTCACAGAGGTTTTAGTTCAATTCTATGAGGATATCAAGCTATAACACATTGTGTTTGCTCTTCAAGGTTAATTTGAATGAATTATTTTGTTTCAGATCCTGCACACTATTTGTTGTGAAGTAATGAATTTCATTTTCTCTCTTGGGCTACATAACTGCTGTGCTTGAAGTAATCAGGGGTATTATATGAAAAGACTTTTCTGGACAGTGTCTATCAGAGCTGTCTGGGCACTGATAAAACAGATCTGCCAAAAATGGTTCAAAGGTGTGCCTAGAGAGGATCAGTCTGGACATGAGGGAGCATTCTTTTACTGAGAGGGAGTCCAAACCCTGGAACAGACTTCCTGGAGAGGTGGTCCATGACCCAGACCTGTCTGTGCTCCAGAGGCATTTGGACAATGCCCTTTTGTGACGTCCTTCAACTTTTGGCCCCACCTGCAGTGATCAGGCAGCTGGAACATGTGGTCATCGTGCATCCCTTCCAATTGAAATAGCCTTTCCTCCTCCTCTCACATCATCCCCATTCTGGGGGAAAAGAAAGGGTTTCTAAGTTGAATCCAAATAGTTTCTTTTTTCTTTTTTGGAGAAGAGATGACCAAAAAGCAACATGAAATGGTGTAGTGATGTTAGACTGTACTATGCAGACCAAAGCATCAATCTAATTTTCCAATGTGATACATATAATATAATGTTCAGTTTGGTCACAGCTGGAAGAAATGTTAAGATACTTGCACTTTTATTTTCAAAGATATTTGTGTTATGTGTTGGTTTTTCCCGGGATAGAGTTAATTTGCTTCACATTAGCTACTGTGGGGGTATGTTTTGGATCTGTGCTTCAAAAAAGAGTGTTGATAACACAGGGATGTCTTCATTGTTTGCTGAGCAGAACCTCCACTGAGAGGAGGCCTTTTCTTTCACAATGCAATAGATGCCAGCCTTCAAAACAAGGGCAACTGGCACAATTACAGTGGTAAATAGATGATAATAGTTAGGTACAAATAGTCTGGAACACTAAATTTTGCAATAACATAATTCTTTAGATTAGTTCTCAAGATGTAGTTTGTTTAATGCATTCAAAAAGGGTATGACTGATGTTCATACTTCTGAAATCAGTTAATTAAAAAAAGAAAATCAACATTTGAGCTCAAAATTAATGAAACAAACGAAAAATCCAAACAAGAAATCTTAATCACCAACTGCTTCTGATAAACCAAGATATTTATGCATGTTTGGGCTGCCTTTCGATGGTGACTACTTGTAGCCACATCTGTCTGAGCTTCAAAGAAGCTGGTGACCCAGGTTTGTAGGGTTATTCATTGCTGTGCTCTTGACACATTTAGTTTCTCTGATATGATGCAAGTGTGATGTCTCCATTCTGTGTGTGTATATAAGATATTTATCAAATGTTTGAAACATTCATAAAGACTTTTGGAAGTGACATTTGGAGATAGAGAAAGGAAGGTATAGATTGAGAAAGGAACTGTCCTCCACTAGTTCTGATGTGAATAAAAACTGATTTAAGCATTGACAAAGCTGTAAAACAATTTAGTTTTTTACAGTTTTGTACAGCAACTAATAATAAAAAACTGTGATTTTTCTCCTGACTGGACCAACACTTATAAGATCAAATGTAATTGGTTTGTGTTTTATTCCTGAGTTATGATGTCCCCATGAAAGTTAGAGATTAGTAAAAAGAATCACAAACCTAGCACAGATGCACAGTTGTGCTGTGAGTCACAGTCATTGTGGGGGCTTGAGAGCTGCACAGATGTCCTGACTCCTTCCCCTCAAAAGGGTGGAGAAGAAAAGAAGGAAAAGCTTATGGATTGAGACAAAAATGGGGAGATCACATGCCAATAACCATGACTGGCACAACTTCCATGTAGTGAATATTAATTAGAAATAGCTTTGAATAATGAGAGACAAAGGCAAATCAAAACAACTTCTCTTCCTGCATCCCTTCCAGCATTCCTTCATCCCCCCAGACACCCCACATGGCACAGGTGGGGATGGGGAGAGGAGGACAGTGTTTAGCCCATCAAAGTTTGTTTCTGACACTCCATCCCAAGAGAGGCCCCTCTGCAGCCCCCACTGCCAACACCTTGGTGTCCATCCCATGTGGTGGGATACAGTAAGGCGCCTCGGAAGATCTCGCGATGTTACGGAAAGACAGCAGAGATTCCTTTCTTCCCCAACTCCTTTCTTGATAAGATCACCCAAGAATGTAGCTCCCCTAGTTCCAGTAAAGAATTCCACCAACCCCGTTAGTTTTCTACCCTCTTTTGACCATAGATGGTAATTAAGGCCCCTTTATCGTAGTACTGTCCCCTGACCTATATAACCCCTCGGAATAAGAAATAAACACCTTTTGACCGTCAGCCAAATTGGTAATAGCGTTTTGTCATAGGCCCGAGCGGCTCAGGAATTTGGGATCACCGTGCTGTTCTTCTGAACCAGGTCGCCTGCTTGTCTTTGCAACAAAGACAACAATCCCACACATGAAAAGTGAGGGCATAGTGACAATCAGAAATCTGCCCCGTTTTCCAGGCTGTATGAGCGACCTCTTCTGATTTCCTGACCTTACTGTCATGGGTCTGAGAGAAAGTAACTACAGACTTAATGTCTTCCTGATGGGACCTCTTGTCAAACTGCTCCTTGTAAGCTCTGTTGCATAGTTGTCCCCACAAAGTTGCCTACATCCAATCCCCTTAAGCAAATATATATATTTGGCTACTTACAGGTGGGCAGCAGCTAAGTGGGTAGAGGCTCAGTTTTGAAATGGCAACCAATTTTTATTTTGATAGGGCAAAATATATTTTTATTTTAATGGAGCAATTTGGATGTTGCAATTTTGAAGAGAGAAGTATTTTGAAGAAGAGAAAAGTCTTTCAGAAAACTTTGAAAACTCCAATCATTAATTTATTTAGCTGTAGCAATCTGGTTGGTAGCTCAGTTCTCCGTAGAGAGGCATATAATCAGAGCTTGACCACCAGCCTTGAATAATCACCAGCATCAAAATCCCTCAATAACCTGAAAATGTTTTACCTATTGCATATAATAAAATTGTATTTTCTAAAATGGCAATCAGCCTGAAATTATGATTAGCATTCCATCTGACAAATTGCTGTTGTCTTCTGTTTTCTTCTTTTCCTTCCACTGTTCTCTGTCTGGTTTTGTTGAGCTTAAAACAAAGAAAATACAAGAACACTGTATAAAGAGTATAAAGAGGGGTTTTTTTTTATCCTGCTTTCACTTGCATGGCAGCTTTTTTTTTTTTTGCCTTTTTTTTTTCTTTTTACCTCTGAAGGCATTAATATCTTTTTCATTAAATTTTTGTTGGAATATTTTGAAATATAGTCGTTAACTTGACTGGTTGTTCGAGGTCACACATTGCTGGAAGCAGACCTCTATTAACATGTAAATTGCAGTTTCACACCAGTGGCCTCTTTAAAGTCAAAGGGGGAATAAAGTTTTTAGATTGGAGTTGGCCAGTCAGCATACCAAGAAGGAGTGTGTTTAGAACACTAGGAGTTTAAGTGAAAATTCTAAGAGGATTTATTTATTTTAAACCATCCAAAATACTACATTAGTTAAGGATTTATTCTTCCAAGTGGTAATGCTTTCTTCAATAACCTTTTTTCCCCCTTATTTTTCCCTGCCATTGCTTTGCTTTCTCTTGCCCCAGAGAAATAAAGGTTACCTTTATTGGAAGGACTGAGTCAGGGTTTTGACATCTTTGTTGTCAAAGCAGCTGTGTCATGTAATCAATGATTAATGTCTTGATGAATTTGAGTTTGAATCGTGTTCACAATAAGGGACATTCTCACTCCAGTTTCTAGTATTGGGAGAAATTGTACCATCATTTGTCCTTGGTCCAGCAGTGCCTTAAATTGACCTCTTTATTCCCACCAGTGGCTTTGGGTTTTTGCTTTGTGTTTGGAGAATGCAATCACATGCATCTTCAGCCTCTGCCTTTTTAGCCGAAACATGTCAAACTCCCCTAGTGACATCATGTGTGGTAGGATGGCCAACATCTTTGCTTTCCTAGGAGGGATTTTATGAGTTGAACCTATTTAAACATCTCACTGCATGTAGTGTTCCTCATTATTTTAAATTTTTAAATGGTAATTATTCTGCTTGTGGTATTAATCCATATTCAGGATGGTTTCTTTAAAGACAAAAACTATGGGAGGGAAAAGCCTTGGGGAGTAACCATTTTAGTTACTAGACACTATCACCCATGAAGTGATAAAGAACCTTAAAAAAAAATGAAAAAACAAGTTTATTTAGACAAGGGTTCCAATTACTTTAAAATTACCTGATAACAGTATAATTATAGGCAGTATTATAGTAAAACTCTCAAAATTTAAATCTATGGGAGTCGCTAGGTAAAAAACCACTCAAAGACTAAAAACCAACAAACCACTGCACAGAATATGACTTTTGAATCTATGTATTAATCTTTTAATAACTGGACTCACTGACTTTCCCTATTCCTGATAATACCAACCTCCACACTTCAAAACCAGTTTTCTTTTGTTTTTCTTTTTTAAGGAAAGTTATAGCAATTTGCTTAATTTATTGTAAGGAAGGAAAACATAAATTTTTTTAAGGATCAGAAACTTACTTGTACGATGAAAAGTAAGATATGAGTTTAAGTTGTGCTTTCTACACAAAGACTTATTTTTTTAATATATTTATCTATTAGATCAGGATATGCTCCTTCCACTATCTTTGCATTTTAGTAAAAATACTTTAATTTATCAGAATATCCATTCTACATGACATTTTTTATTATATTATTTAGTTATTGTATTAATTTATATCTGAATAGATGGTAGGTATGCTTTCATCATTTATTGATATTCTATGAAGGTGTAAAACATATCAAAATCTCCTTTAAGCTTGTGTTAGCCATGTGTTTTTGCCTGTTGTAGGTGGGGATTTGTGGGTTTGTATTGTCAATTTGTTGTTTTTTTTTTTTTTTGCTGCTCACATTTCCAGTAGCCTGTGCATCAATTAAATACTGGCACTGTGTGTGTTAAATTTCCCTGATCAGAAGCTGGTATGTGCGTCTGCAACCTCCAAATTCCTGGATTTAAAGTGCAGGTTATCCTACAGCTGTATCAGAGGATTATATATAAAAACCCTCTGCAAAAATCATATAGATTTAAAAAAAAAAGCCAAATCAAAACTAAATAAACAAAACCAAACAGAAAAACCCCAGGCAAGCAGCTGTCATGAATGAAACTCTATATTGAACCTTTTCTGTCTCAAAGGTAATTCAGCACTTGAGAACATTAAAATCCATGGAAATCTAAGGTGGGACAGTTTGGACACCTAAAACATGGCTGTAGAAATTGGCCTTGATCTGGGTAAAATGTAAATGAGTGTAGCTGCAAATAATTAATTGGGAGAGCAAGAGGTTTCACAATGGAATATGGATATGTGTGGAGATGTAATAAATACAGTGAAGAAAAAACCCTGAAACCATGGAATTCAGTTTGCTATGAGCACAGGGTACATTCAGGCAGGTCTGAGGAACCTGCCAGGAATATAAATGGGGTGAGGGTGAGGCACAATGAAGTGGTGTGGACTTGTGAAAAGGGGAGATTTCCCCAGCCCTCAGTTTGTCTGTCAGTGCCCCAGAAAAGCCAAGCTCCTTGTGTGTCCAGTTATGGGCAGTCCTGCTGATTTGGAGGATGGCTCCACTGACTTGTTAGGGACACACACCCCACAGCACAAGGGAGACACACCCCTGTGAGGATCTTTCCAGTCTGCAGTATTCCTACTCCTCAGCAGGTTTTCCTCTTTGAGTATGTTCTCCACTGCTGGGGACTGCCAGCCCCCAGAAAGCACTCACACTATCAGCTTATGGAATAACACTCTTTATTAATACAAAACTGTGACAGGTCAAGGCCAGTGATAGCACTTGACTGCAAAAAAAAAAAAAAAAAAAAAAAAAAAAAAGCAGCATAAATAAATAAAACAGACAAGCTCTAATAATAATAAAATAAAATAAAAACAATAAACAGACAAGCTCTAATGACAAATAAAAGTATTCAGCACACATTGACTGCATTTTTACCCAAGAAGTGTCCCTATGGGGGAGAAAATGCATTTAGCTCTTTGACAGATCCCAGCAGTTAGAATGGAGCCTTCCCTAAATTTTCCCCATTCTCAAGCTACTTCTACACTGTTTCTTTGTGTTTAGGTAGAAGGCTGAGTGGCTTGAGTTGTATGTACCTTTGTTACTCATGGGTGTGAAATTCTCTCACTTCACCCTTGAAGATACAGTCAATAAAATCCAGAGCACATGCCCAAAGAGGGGTGGCTACACCTTGAGGTTATAGAAAACTTGGGTTTAATTTTGCAGTGCTCTCTAATTCTTTTAACATAGAGTCGTGGGATATCCTGAGTTGGATGGGACTCACGTTGATCATCAAAGCCCAGCTCCTGGTCCTGCGCAGGAATCCTTCCATGTGCTGCCCTCCTTTGGACACTCTAATGTCTTTCTTTTACCCTGGTGCCCAAAATTGTACGCATGCAAGGATCTTATTGCTTTAGTTTTTTGTGTTTGTGCTAAAATGGAAAATGAGTTATACAGAAGAAATTCGCTTGTGCCATTTGAAAGTTACTAAGTAATGTTTTGATGAAATACACCTGGTTCTGTAGAAATTGGATTTTGACGTAGCGAATAAAAGATGAATTAATTAACCTTTCCTACATTATTTGTCTGTTAAGGCTTCCTAATGAGAATATAGCTATAATAGACTTATGTTCATAAATAATTTCACCATTTCTTGCTGCCAAATTCAGTTCTCAAAGAAAACAAAAATATTCATTTTCATAGTTTGAGTGCAAATTGCACCTCAGTAAATCACCATTTCTTCAGGGGAAAAAAATAAAAGACTGGACTAGTAATTTTTCTGATACAAATCTTTTTTTTAAAGCCAGGCTAACCAGTAAATGGACATTTTCTATTTTATTTTTTCTTTCAATCATTCTCTGAATAGAATGAAATTAATAGATTAATATTTTAGTTTATATTCATGCCCTTAATATATTTATGTCTGGATTTTTAAATTGTAACTGGAATCCTACTAGCCAACTGTCTGAAACACAGGGGTTCAGAAGCAGACCCAGGTGATAAATACAACAAAATAAATCATTCTGATTATATCTACTATAAAAATGATGCAAAAGAAGTTCTATTTTTTGTAATTTTATTTTTAATCTAATAGTAATTGCATCCCAATTCAAATATGTGTATTCTCAGTCTCCCCTGAAACAAGAATCTATTTTTGCATACACCAATACAATAATTCCTATATTTTTTCTGTAGTACCTTGGCAATGAGATGTTTGGTAATACAATTTGATAAAAATTAAAAACCATAATGAATTACATGTTAGCTTAATTTCCATTGAATAGCAGCAGATCATAGGGTTTGAATATCATTACTATAAGTGAAAATTATAAAATTGAATTATGCATATGGACTTATCAAAACAAGGTATATGCTATTAGCCCTTTAGAAATTCTATATGGTCAGCATGTTTTTTTTTGGGTTTGGAGATTTTTAATTGATGTTACTGGTACCTCAGTAGGCATACTTTAGGTCCATTTTAATCCCAGTTGGTTTTAAAATATATTTACAGCTTGAACATACAATTTTACACGGCACAGATACTCTTCCATTTCTAAAGATAGGTACTAAAGCAGATATACTCTCTGATTGGGTTTTTTTCTTGCAAATAGTGTAAATTTTTTATTTATAATAAGACAAATATAGGCTTAGTGCAAATTATTTTTATGTGAAGGAAAAAATGTTCTTGGATATATTTTATTGAACTTCACATAAGATCATCATAAAAATCAATACTGAACTACTATTAAAAAAAATCCTTTTGCCTCACATCCTTCATTTCCAAAATAAACTTATCCTTACGGATAAGCAGCTCAACTAGAACAAAGAGATAGATTGTTTCAAAAAGCAAATAGAAGTTTTCATTTCAAGTATGGATTTTCTCATTTCTCAGAATAAAAGATTTTGGTAAAAACCATAAAGTACAAGTATATTAAGTTCACTTCTTTCCGTATCTGAGAAACAGCAATGTTGTTGGAATCAAAGTTCCCAGCTGTATACATTAATCTATTTGCCTGTTAAACCACTTTAAATAACAAGTGGGGTGGAGATACTGCTATGGATTGATTGTTTGTAGCTCATAAACTGCTTTTAACACCTCAAAAGTTTATCAGTAACTGAAGTAGGAAAATTATTTTGGTGACAACAAATGTAGTCAAAAAGTAATACTGTTCTTGTTCTTTTTCTTTCTGAGTAGTTCTGCAATGTTTTTGCATTTTAGATCTATAAAATTAGATCTTGATGTTATTTTCTGTCCTTTCAAGCACTAATTTAAGATGCTTTTGTAAAATACAAGATAATCATTCTTCCTTAGTAAAGTGTAAAATCTACAGATAGCTCAATGTGAGAAAATTTGACCTGTAGCAGTTTAATTCTTTGATATGAGCTTTTAGGCAGAGTTTTATGCCACAGATGTGTGTAGGAACAGCTATTCAGAAAGTGTGGAAAAGTAGCTATCAGATACATAGACACTTTTTCATAAAATAACAGTCAAAAATTGGGTGCCTACAAAGGAATCCATGTGGTCCTATTTTGAATTTATAGCATTTTTTGGATCTAGTTCAAATCCAGATCAAAACACTATTTCTATTTCCTTGGCTAAAGTTTTTATTGCATTGTCTAAAGGTTGTTTTCAATATATGTAATGGAGATTGTTGGTTGTGTTCCTTGGATGACCTGAAAATAAACCCAAAATTGAATTCAATGAATAGAAACCAGTGTGATATGAACCTGCCTTGTTTGCAGCTAGATGTATTCACTCAGGCTTTTGCTCAGAAAAGTCTCCAAGAGATTCCTGGTCAAGCAGAAAACCCTTGCATCAACTATTGTGAGAATTTATCTCAACCAGAGAGTCTGCTGATCCATGCTGCATCAACAGCATTTTCCTCTCTTGATAGAGTGGCTACTACAGGGACTTTTTCTGCCCTTTAGTGTCACTCCTATGATTTTAAGCACCATGTTTTTATAGAGAGAGATTATGAGTCCTTCATGAAAAAATGGAGTCCTAAATACCTGCATGTTGTTATGTTTTGAGAATGATCATAACCTGGGAATTAATCTCGGAATTGACAAGATTAATAGCTCTTCTTTCCAAAGTTCTAGAGGAGTTTTGCATGGGTAGACCTGCAGAAGTGCAGATGGTGCAAAATAGATAATTCATGTCAGTCCTTTGGCAAGTAGCTGGCAAAATGTAAAAATGAAACCCGAGTTTGCAAGTTAAAGATGAAGTTTTAAAGTCAGTGTGTGGAAAGCAAATATTAACATTGGGAGGCTTCTATATATATAAAATTCTAAAATTTGATTATAAGTTCCAAATTTTAAGTTTCCTAATATTCAGAGTTAATAGTAGATTCTTAAAAAATTTTAATATATTTTAAGAGAAAGAGCCAAGGACATTTTATAAAGTTTTTGGAAATAAAAATGCCTTCCCTTTTTGAGCTTAAACACTTCTCTCTCATTGTGAAGCCATTCCCCCTTGTCCTTTCACAACAGGTCCTGATGAAAATTTCTGGTGTTTCTTCAAGAGTGTTTTACTTTCATAGCAGACTCTTCAGTTGTTGGAAAGCAAATTTGGTCTATGGTTTCACAGGCTCCTTATCATTCCCTGCACATCTTTCATTTTTGGATAGTCCTAAGTTTTATTGCTTTTTCACGTTCTTTTTTTATACTTTGTCTAAATTTTGGGCAAATTTGTTTGGTTTAACATCATTCATAAGGTTATGAGTATTATTAGGGAATAATGTCAGAAGCCAGATGGTAGGAAAACACCTTTACCATTTCTCATCACAATGAGACAGAAAGAATATCTGGTCCTGCCATGCCCTCGGTGAGTGTGGCCTCAGTGAATCACTGTGCATCAAAAGAACCTGTGTTCAGAGAGACAATATTTAATCTTCTCATTACCATATAAGACAATATATACCATATTCCACTTAATTAGACTGGCTGTTTTATTGGGGTGTCTCCCAGGGAGTCCAGTGAGTGATAGGGAATAGCAGTGGCCGAGGCTTAATTGGAATGCTATTATCATAAATCCCTTGCTTCGTTTTTATTTTTAGCTGGGACAACTATAACCAATACCATCTAATTAATTGGGTGTTAAAAATCATGTTGATTTTATATCTGATAGTATCTAGGTGCCAAGTAATAATGATAAGAACCCTTATCAAGAAAAGAGCTTGCAACTGGTGGGAACAGCCTCTGTTCACAATATTTTAATTACACCAATTTTCTTGAAGGTCTAAGTTCTGAGTAGGTGTTGGATGTGACAATACTAAAGATTAGCAGGCAAGGTTTCAGGTTCATGTTTTGAGATAACAAACTCAGAGTGCAGAAAGTACAGTTAGTTTTTGTTTTCTTTCCCTCTGTGTAGAAGACAAGATAACTAAGAAGGGAGGGTGTGGATGTCCCATTCCTGTGAGTGTTCACGGTTACATAGGGCCTTGAGCAACCAGGTCTGATGGGAGGTGTTCCTGCCCATGGCAGGAGTTCTGATACTAAAGGATCTTTAAGGTTCCTTCCAAGCCTTAAAATTCTATGATTCTATGACGTTTCATATTTCAATTTGACCAGAATATATTAAGTACAATTTTGTGAATGCACTTTTGTGAAAACTTGAAGGTTTATATTCGTGCTGAAAGTGATGTCTACTAATGATAATTTTAATAATTAGATCTACAAAATAGCAGTGGGAAAATAATATTCTGCATTAAAAGAAAAAAATGTTTTCTTTATATGTCCTCTGAAATATTTGTGTGAAAAAATTGTCTGTGGGGGTTGAGGTGTTATTAAGCTGTTTTAATAATACATCAGATTGTTCTTTCAAAGTAAAAAACATGCTGAAAAATAAGATTGGTCTCACTAGTTATGTCACTTCCAATCACAGTGTCACTGCTAAGGAACTAGTTTTTAGCTACTGGATGCTACCAGGTCAATATGCAGCCTTCAGCACCTGCAGCTATAGGTTTTCTGACAAAAAAATAAATCCTGAGATAAATAGGAGAAGGCATGCTTATTATCAATGTGTAAACCTCTAACAAAATAATTTTGGAAGTTGATAGTAGTAAAGCTAAGAAAAATGTTTCAGATGCTTTTCTATATTGCTTGTCACAGAAAATCACATAAATTCTGTCAGGAGACTGTTTGGACTGATGTTGTGCTAAGCTAAAGCTGTCTCAATGAAGTGGGAGAATACAACTTTTGGAGCCACAAGAATCTCATGACTGTGGATGTATGCATATTTACACTAGTCATACTTTTGTTCACATGATCATTTTAAAGATTTGATTTATGCAACAGTTTATGAAGCATTCAAGCAACATCTTGTGGTGAAGTCCAAAACTGTTTGAGGCTATCTCAAAACAAAGACATTGTCCAGCATTGCCTTTGGAGAAACTAAATGTTATGGAATGCAGGTTTAGCTTCCTAGACTATGTGCTTTTTAAATTCATATCAGCTTCTAGTAGTCCCAAACGAAGAGAGAATCTCTTGTTAAATTTAAAAATGGCAATTAAGCCATTGTTATTCAGAAGGACTTTTGGCAATGACAGGCAGACCCATAGCTTGTCAGAAGTGTCCTTTCAATTTCAAGACATTAGATTTTCTACATACAAAACAAGCCCCATAGAATACCTCTTCCTGAAAAAAATACATTATTTTCTGAAATACTCTGTGGACTCTGTGATAGCGTTCTTGGGTATTGCCATGAAAAACGCAGCTACAGTGAGAACTTTTGTAATGTCTGCTCAATTTTATAAGTGAGTTGGATGAGTTCATTGACATGATGTTGCTGTTATCTCCATCAGCACTACAAACAGATTGGAAAGGCATTTGAGAACGTGGGAACAGGCAAAGTGGCTGGAGAGGTGACAAAGTGTCACAAATCTTGGCTGTCAGCATGGTGGTAATCTCCCAGATGTGACACTGCCCTCAGGATCAGTGACAGGTCCTGCTGCCCTGGATTAACAGTTTTATTAGAAATGTAGGGTTCATAAGGTCTGGGTTGGATATAGGATCTAAAAGATGATTTCAGTTAATATTGATTTTTTTTTTTCAAGTGACTAAAGAAAGCAAGCAAATTTTAGAAAGGGGGAGCACAACTCTCCTCCACTTTTCTATGAGAACTGTAATGAAGTATACTCTCCTACATGTGTCTGAGGCTGCAACAGGACTGCTGAAGGATAATCCATTATCCAAATTTAGAAACACTATATATTATACATATAAGCTATGTAAAGATGTTTCTTGGGGCTCCGAACTGGGTTTAAAATTAAGTGTCACCTACTTCATTAACTCCAAATTAAAAAGTACATCTGCAACATCTTATGAGGTTTCTCTTCACGTGAAGAAATAAATAATTCATAAGTATCACTGCAACCAATATAATTATTCCATATCAACAAACAGAGAGTTCAGACAACAGAATATGAGGAACATAATCTGTCCAAACATACATAGCAATTATAGACAGGTCAAAGCAACTTTCAGTTACACCTGGAGCTCACAGTCATTCAGCTGGGTGTTATGCTAATATTCTGAATAGTTTCCACAGTCAGTAAACAGCATATTGCATAAACATTATTGAATAATTGCAAAAATCTGTGTCCACTTTTTTTTTTTCAGTAAGTAAAAGGAATGGTGAAAGTCTATTTGTATTTTACAGCTGGAATGTTTATTACTGAAAGCCCACTTAAGTTACAAATTTTAATGAGGGTTACTGCAATAGTTTTCCAAAAGCTTCATTGATATGCTTTTTATAAAAACCTCCCATTGCATAATACTCTTTACAATTGTGCTCAGCTTCTGTCAGTATCCTGAAGCTCACATCAAAGGCCATCCTGAAGATCTCCATTTTAATCTGCAACTGGTGAAAACAAACCACATGTATTAGTGCACAGCTGGTGTGGAATTACTGCAGTAGCTGGGCAGACCCACGAACAAGTGTGGCATTCACATTCTCTGAACATGATCCCTTTGCCCAGGGTTTTCTCCTGGGAAGCTGAAAGGCAGCAAGAGGCCTCAAAGAAAATAAAAACAATTCTTATCTCATTTGCTTCTCCTGTGTTGTGTTCATGTGGATTGTGTTTGGAGATTGTCCACCCAAGGTGATTGCCTGATTGACTCATTTGTCTCATTGGCCAGCTGGGGCCAAGCTGTGTGGGGACTCTGGAAACAGTCACGAGTTTTCATTATTATTTTTTTAGCTTTCAGTAAGTATCTTTTCTGTATTCTTTAGTATATAGTATAGTATAGTATAGTATAGTATAGTATAGTATAGTATAGTATAGTATAGTATAGTATAGTGTAGTGTAGTGTAGTATAGTACAGTATAGTATTCTTTAATATAATATAGTATAAGAAAGTAATAAATTAGCCTTCTGATAAGATGGAGTCCTCCTCATCATTCTCTCCCCTCATCAGGGTTGCCTGAATTTACAATAAACAAGAGTCTGTGGATACCAGACCACCAGATTCGAATTGAAGCAGGCAAGGATCCCAAGATAATTTCAGGTCCATCTGTGGTGAATTTTTTATGTATGTATCATTCTTTCAAAAGTTACAAGGAAAGACTCGCTACTGGTAACAAATGTATGGATAAGGGTCCACACATGCAAAGAAAAGGGAGATTTGTACTTTTTTTAACATATCGTATTCAGTTAATGTGAAAATACACAAGTTTGGTCATCATTGCAAAGAAAGCCTATTGCTTTGGCCCAGTGTTTCTAATAGCTAATAAATCCACAGGGAAAAAAACAAACTAAACCAGAAAACCATCCACAGACAAACACCAAAAAACGAACAATCAAAACAAACCAACCAAACAAACAGAAAAACACACAAAAAACCCCAAAATCCCTAAAAAAAAACACAAAAAAACCCAGTAGTTTAGAAAAGTAGGAAATTTTTTATGTCATTGAAATTTAAAGTGCTTACCTTATTAAACAATCCTTCCACTCACAAAAATGATGTGGTTTCAGGAAAAAATAATGTAATAGTAGTTAAGATGGTACATATTAAAATTATTAAAATTATTAGATTAAGATTATATCAGAATAATGCAACCAATAATGAGGTCACTGAGTATTGCCATATTCCATAATATATTAATTTAATAACAGATGAAAATAGAATATGGAAGTTACACAATCATTCTCCAAATAAACACAGTGTGTTTCTTGTTTAAAACAACAGTGAAAGCAGTTGAATACAGAGATCCACATGAATCTAAAATGCTTCAAATTTTGGCTGGGATCAGAGGGGGGATACAGATCATCTGAGACTAAAATGTAATGTGAAAAAAGGTTTTTGAGGTGCCAGAAGGTTTCCAAGCAGAGCTGACAGGCAAAATGTCCAAGGGTAGTGAAGAGACAGCCAGCCAAAGGAAGGAGCAATCAGATGGAAGATATCTTCTGTCTGGAGACTCAGGGTTAAGTGCAGGATTCTTGGCTTTATTTTGAACTTTCTAGATTTTCTAATTTTTCTAGATTACTGATGCTCCTTTTTTCAACTGTTACCTCACTGAGAAGGATAGAATTACATGTTATGACACATCTGGGAAAGAGGACAGCACCAGTCTACTGACAGGGTTGGGAAAAATGTTTATTATTTTTTTCACCTTTCATAGTGATAAAGATAAGTAGACCTGTGTGTGGTGTATCAGGGTGTAATATCTATCTGAATAAGTAAAATAATCCATACAGCTAAGAGACAATGTATTCACATCAAAGCTTTCAGCCAAATTCAGACACACGGATTCAGATACAGACTTAAGTGATAAGAAAAATTATTTGAAGAGAGGGAGTTTATTAGCCATTAATTTTGTCCAGTTCCTCTCAATGTACAGTTTGCCCAAAACACAAAGTGTAGAACCCCATAGAGATGGAAAATCAATTGAAATTGACTGATGATTTGACCTCCACATTTTAATTTAACTCAAGAACCACCCCAAATACTGCTGAATGACTTGGTTTTCTAAAAAAGTTTAATCTCCTTTCCATTTACGTTTTGAATTAGATATTATAAACAAAGGCTGATGTGAAATTATAATTAAAAATGTTTTGTAGATGAAGGAATTGCAGAAGTGATGCATATCCTTCATCAGCTTTCAGATCTAAACCATTATAAGAGATTTATCCCTTGATAAACAAAATACTTCAGCCTCCAGCACTACTAAACCCAGAACATATGGTTCTTTATTAATTAATGAAGTAGAGCTTACAGGCTCCTGCACCACAGTCATACATACACAAAATAATGTTGTTTGTCCTGAAATTCTAATTACTTTAGAACCATAATTCAATTAGTATTATTAGTTCTTGAGCACTATGCTTCACATTAAAACAGACTCTAAAAGCTGTAGTAAATTTGAATTAATAATTTGCTGCAATTGCTACTAACATAGCTATTCTCTGTGGCTGACCTTTAGGTTATTGCACTTTCAAATGGAATCCTCATGAAATGAAAAAGCAGGCTAGATCTATGACATGCTGTTTAATCAACTATATGTATTCATTAACTCCTACCAAATGCAAACCACAACTCAATGAATTTCAAAAATTCACATTACCATAGTACATAATCCTATGCTGTAAATCTTTGGGTTACACCAAAACTGGCTTTGAACTTTTGATACGTCTTTTTTTATCATCCATTTAGGTTTCAATTATTTTTATTACAGCTGCATAGATATTATGTGAATTAATTTCAGCTGATAGAAGCTCACAGTGTTTCTGACTGAAAGATCAACTTTGGTTAGAATCTGCATAAGAATTTTGGGATAATGAATCTTCCAGAAGAGAAAGATTGAAAGCTACTGAAAATTAAAAGGATTCTTCAGTGAATAATCTGGCCTGCACCTACTCAGTCAGGAAGCTGAATGGTTTGGGACCTGTGGAAACTTAAGCACCTGCATGCATACAGCATGAAGAATCCCAAACAATGCTTTTGCTGAAAAAGGAACCAAGAACATCTCCATTTCCTAGAACCTCAGAATCACAGAAGGGTTTGGTTGCAAAGCACCATTGAAGGTCATGCAGTCCAACTTCGCTGCCAAGGCAGGGTCAGCTAGAGCAGAGGAACAGGAACAGGAACATGGAACAGGAACATGTCCAGGTGGACTTGGAATGTCTCCAGAGAGGGGAATTCAGGACCTCTCTGGGATGCTCTTCCCGTTTTCTGCCACCCATAATATAAAGAAGTTCTTCCTCATGTTTAGGTGGAATTTCTTGTGTTTCAGTTTAAGGCCACTGCTCCTCATCCTGCCGCTGGTCACCACTGAAAGGAGTCCAACACCAATCTCTTGGCACCCACCTTGGGGATCTTTGTAAGTACTGATGAGCTCCCCCTCAGCCTTCTCTTCTCCAGACTGAGCAGGCCCAGCTCTGTGGGAACCCAGGACATTCCTCTGGCTGCCCTGGAGGACTTGAGACCTTGGCAGGGGGCTCAGAGACCTTGGCATGGAGTCAAAGACACCTGTGCCTTGGATTTTAGCCCATGGAAACAATTACCAACTTTGTGTGAAGATTTACAAGCCACAAGGATGAATAGAAGGATAGTGAATTTATCACAGGGTGGAAATGTAGAATTTTGGGGATTTAAAATGGGGTTCAAGAGGCAAGATGGAGGCAATCTGGGCTTGTCGAGTCCTTCTTCTTCTTCTTCTTCTTGTCCTCCATCTTCTGCTGTGATGGTGGCACTTTTGGATGGTTTAAAGTAGAGACAAACTGTCTAATATAGGTGATAGGTATTGGAAAATTATTGTAAGTAAAGTACATGTAGTTTTTAGGATAAAAGATAACACCACCCCAAAGGGTGGTCAGTGTGCCTCAACCTGACCTACTGGACAGACCTCCACAGGTTGGAGAAAAAATGTAATAGATAACAGAAAATAAACAACCTTGAGAACCAGAGCTGAGGAATCCCAACTTCTTCGGTCACAGGGCTGGGAAAAAGACTCTTTAATACCTCAGGAGCCATTTCAGCAACACAAAACACGAGACAGCTCCAGCACTCTTTGCTCATAAGACAGAGGCTCCACACACCTCATCACCTTTGGGGCCTCTGCTGGACCATTCCCACTAACTCCTTTGCCTTTCTGGTATTGAGGAGCCCAGAACTGGACACAGAACATCAGATATGGCCTCTCTAGGGCTGAGGAGCAGGATCACCTCCCTTGGCCTGCTGACCACACTCTTCCTGATCCACTCCAGAATCCCATAGGCCCTCCTGGGCCCAAGGACACACTGCTGGCTCATTGTCAAGCTGTCATCCACGAAGAACGCCAGGTTCTTCCCAACAGAGCTGCTCTCTCTACACTGAACAGAGTGCAGAGACCGCCAGGCTGATGTCAGTGGGCATAAATTCCATCTGCAACAAGAGCAGGCTGGCAGCTGCACGTTCCCACTTCTGTTCACTGTGACTACGTCAATTTTGTACGGGAGGGAGCGAGTCAGCACTTTGCTCTGTGGGCACTTCTGGGGCTTGGGGCTGACTCGTGCGTACCCCATTGGCACAGGTCTGTACTCACTGCTGAGATGTGTGAAGCCGCTCTCTAAAACCTCTGAGCTCCTCTAACAGTGCTGGAACTGCTTTTTACATGATCCCTTCCTTAATTCAAAAATTGTTAGTTTTCAAACCTTTTCTCAAGCTGAATGCCGTGTATTCAGTATATTTTCAACTGTGTATTTTTTTTTTTTTATTTTCAGCCAAATGTCTTACTAGAATGATTTATCATCAGCACGAATCCGTCAGTGCAGAAACACTAATATTAAAAACAGAAAAGAAAATTATTGGCAGGGAGAATTTTTGTCACAGCAACAAATAGAAGAGATAGAACGGTCAAAACAATAACTAATGAGCAGCCAAGGATACATAAATAATACAGTATTACCTTTCAAAACCCCCATTTGTTATAATATTTGCTGGTGTGACAAAGATAATATAAGGTTTAATTTTTTTGTGAAACATTAATCTGACAAACTTTTCTTGAAATCTACATTATTTCTTTCAGTGGTGGAAGCTAGTCTTGATTTTTCCTAGTTTTTTTTTTTTCCTTTAAAGAAGGAAAAATAAAATAATCAGGAAAAAAAAAAGGCTTTGAAGGAAAAGTAAATAACCCTCATGAAAAAGTGTTCATTTAAACGAGTAAAAAGACCTTTCCCTAGTACAAGCTATTTAGTTTATGTTAACATATTTTTAGTGTTTTTCAAGGTCATAAAATCATAGAATTTTTTGGGATAGGAAGGGGCCTTAAAAATCATCTCATTCCAACTTCCCTGCCATGGGCAGAGACACCTCCACTGGACCAGGTTGCTCAGGGCCCCATCCAACCTGGCCTTGAACACTTCCAGGGATGGGGCAGGCACAGCTTCTCTGGAAAACCTCTGCCAGTGCCTCACCACCCTCACAGGAAAGAATTTCTTTCTGGCATCTAATATAAACCTGTTGGGTTTTATTTTTTGGGCATTTTTTTCCAATTGAAACTGCTTCTCCTTATCATATCACTATCTGCCTATGTAAAAAGTCCCTCTGCCTATTAAGCCCCACTTCAAGTACTGAAAGGTTTCAATGAGGTCTCCCCAGAACAATTTCAAGATGTTTTTCTGGTTTATTTTTTCCCTTAATACCTCAAGTCTTTCTAGGAAAAAAAAAATTCATATTCTCTTAAGCCTCTCTGGTGTTTTCTTGCTAATTTTATAATTTCCTTCTTCTTATTTATCCTATTTAACATTGCATATTATTCAAAGTAACTACATGCCAGCTATTTCCTGTATCACCTGGCCATTTTCTTTTATTGCCAGATGGATGTGATGATACAAAACAGAACACTGGGAGATTGCAGTAAAGGTATTTGGGGGATATGATTATTGAAGTGTTTTGTTCACTCTTTCTTAGCTTGAAGCTGCAATGAATCCCCACTGAGCCACATTTGCCAGTTGTGGTCACACTACATCTTCCTGAAAGATTATAATCATGGGTTATCATTAATATTCTGTCAGCTTTTTCAAGGTTTTTATAGCAGTCACTGGAAATGAGACATCCTAAATTTCTCTGAAGTCAAATTTCATAGTTTATGCATTACCAAATAATAGCAGTAAAATCTCTCCCTGTGCCCTTTGCCCACTGCTGCATGCAGGCTATTAATGTAGATGAAACTTGTTTCACTCTCAGAGATCTTGGTGAATAATTACCTTTCAGCCCAAACTTGCCCTTTATAATCTTTTTTATTTTACTTTTTTTTTTGAAAATTAGTCTCAAATTACTTTTGAAGTATATTTTGTTTCTTCTGGGCACTTCTGTAAACAGGAGTTGCATGGATCAAAGAGGCTTGACATCAAACTGGTGAGGTCAGTATCAAATAACTAATCTTGGTGCAGCAAACAACACACTCCCTGATGTGATGGAAAAGGCTTCTGCTCACTGCTGTGGTAAAATGTATTTTGTTACAAGCATATATTTAAATACAGCAATCTTTTATATTCTACAGAGTTTTAAAATTGTCATAATGAAGATATCAGGTATTTTCTGTTGTTTATCACCTGTTCTCTGATCATTTTATACAAATATAGATATGACAAGGGGAACTTAGAGTGAGCTAACCCTAAGGACAGGGACATACTGCTCAGAGATTTAAGATTTTTAATGTATCTGTGAAGGGGTGTGGGAACACCAGGTAAACAACAAATACTAACTTGCAACATGCTTGCATGTCCTGTGTTTAGTATATACTGACAGGAATGTGATCCACTCTTCCAGTAGTCATTCATGCCACAGTCTCAAGGAAAGGGGGCATTCACTGCTGTCCTTTATTCTGCCCAAGCTTCCACACATTAACAGCTCTCCAAAGGCTCAGGCTCTCTACCATGGCAAGCCCTGGGAATGGAGGAATGGATACTCCCCCTGTCCCCAGTGCTGTCACCATCACTATTGCGCTCAGCTTAGATGGCTGAAACCTGCTCCATTTCCAAATCCAATTAGTAGTTATTGACTGGGTACTGTTTGCCTCCTGGTGCTCCTTCATCCCCACAAATTTATTTGTGGATGATAAGAAACCGGTTACCTGTTCAGCTGTGCTTCTCTGCTTTGCTTTTTTTCTTGTTTGCACTTAACATCTTAGAGCAGGGCAGATATGGGCCAGAACTTTTGTGTAAACAGCCCCCTAAGTAATCATCCGTGTTTTGACTTGTTTTCTCAGCACATATCAGTGTCTTCTACCAAATTAGAGCTGGGCAGACACTTGAAGAGGTGTTAGGGTGGAGGAGTACACACAAAAAAAATAAATTTCTCCTTTCCCCCCCTCTATCTTGAGCTACCTGTCTGCTGTAGATGAGAAGATGTAAATCTGACCACTCAACACAGGTGTACAGCTTTACATCCCTAAATGATTTGTAAAGTAGTTTGGAATATGTGGTCAATAAACTCAATATATTTGTATTATAGAAATAAACCTGTTAGAAGCAGCCTATGTAACAGGCTATTATTTTCCTGAAAAGACACATCCAAGGGAATACAAATAAACCATAAACTTTGCTTCAAGGCCCCTTCTGCTGTGTTGCATTGCAGCTCTCAAGGCTGCAGGTAGGCTGCTTTGCCTACTGCCAGCCTGCAAGGTCTCTTGTCTGTATCTGAAAGACAACAAACCCTTCAAGTTTTCACAGAGCCAGTAATCTCTGAGTTAGTGATAATGGCAGTCAGCTCTGTTTGGAGCAACATGCATTCAGCCCAGTAAGGTTTGGGTATGAAAATGAGCACAGACAGGTTCTGTCTCACACATATTTCACTTGCTTGTTGTTTTTATTACAGTGTATTTCTGCCTTTGTAAATGTGCAATTCCCTCATTTTTCCCCCCTGGCTCCCTACCCCACTCATTCTCTCTTCCCTTTGTTGATATTTTTGATTCTACACAGTTTTCTCTGCCTTATGTCTGCTGTTTGAACAAAGCATCTCCTTTCTTCTCTGAGATTCTACCTTCTGCTTACCTCAGAAGTCTTAATTTCAATTCCTTCTGCATTCTCCTTCCCACCTTCTTTCCTGTCATAGATATTGTTTTGTTGTTCCACTCACATTATGACTCTGTCACCAAACTCAACTTCTCCATCCTTTCAACTTCCCTGAATCTGTTTCCCACGTTCTTTCTGCTTCTTCCAGAATGCTCTGTGTCATTTTTTTACGAGATCACTAAATCTTAATTGCATCTTTTCCTTTTCAGATCCTGTCTTTTATAGTGCAGATAAAGGGAGAAAAATTTACCCTCAGAAGGTGAAGCTTACATTTGGAGAACAGAAACATTTGCAGGAGAGAAAATTTTCAATGGTGTAAACTGAAATGTTGCACACTCTGAAAATGTCACTTAGCTGTCCTCATTTTAGGTTTTTTTAACAGGTGTTTTCTACTCTGTTGCTTATTCAGGTGGTTAAATCCAGATGCATGCATTGTTTCATAATTTAAATTGTCCATACTATACTCCTTCCCTTAGCTTTCAGTGAAGTTTTTTGCCATCTCTGCATACACATTCTGTTTTGTTGCATTTTCTGTGGTTTTGCCGCAAAGAAAAAGGAAGAAATTTATGCTCTGTTTTCTGAGTATAGTATTCTTAGGAGGATCTATGTGACTTCTGCTTTCATTTTTTTCTCTTTTTGACTCAGAAATACAGTTTTCTTTTCACCATTTAAACAGCAGGACACAAAGATATGCAGCAAGTTTAGACTTTCAGCGTCTTCTTAAATGGTCTCATTCAAAAGTCTGTAAGAGAAAGTACTTAACCACTTTCATGGATACTTTACTAGTCAAAATGCCCATATATTGAGATCAAAGAAGAAAGTTTATTATGCCCTGAGGATGTCTTACTAAAGATTACCAGTATTTTTTCAGCTTCTTCTTGTTGAAATAAAGTGCACCTTGGGTTATGTATTTCAGTACATCTTTACTACTACAGAAGAAATGAAGCTTTAAACTTAGCAATAGTCCACAGAAAAAGAGGTATTTGAACTGTAAAATGAGTGTCTTGAACTGTACCTAGAAAGGTGGTAGAAACTAGGGAAGACCCTTGAGACCAGGGGTGATAGTGTCACTGCTAAAGGATGGCTTTAAGGAGGGAAGAGGCTGTGGAAATTCTCTAGCAATAGGTATACAATTCTTGCAAAGGAGGATTCTATATCCTAAAAAGCATTTAAAAGTATAGGTGGCAAGATGATACATGATTACAGCTTTTATTCACTGTGCACTGACTCACAGATTGAAAGACAAATACTGAAACAGTCAGTGTGTGTTAGGAGATTAAACATTATAAGATTATAAGAAGTTTATTTTTTTCAGTGAAACTCTTTGAAAACCTCTGAAACATTCCTTTCATATTTTTTTTCTATTTTGCATTATAGTTGTATCAGGTAATGAAGGTAGAAAAGGCAGGCTTGAATTTTGTGACTGAAGTAAACTAGAATCTCATTTGGAAAGTCATAGAAATTATAAGATTAAGCTTAAAAATAAAGAAATACTTTCTATTAATTTAAAGACAATCTTCACAACATCTCAAACTACCTACAAACACTGACAATGTTGTGTTAGCAGGGTCCTGAATAAAGACTCTGGCACTGTTAATGTCCAATAATGTTCAAAATGGATATTAACATTAAACTTCTTGTTACTGTGGATGGAAAATACTGTCAGCAAAAGAAGATAAAAATTATTGAAATGCAAATTCTACCTTTGAAATTAAGGGAAAAGTTAATTAGAGTCATCATTTGGGAGCAGTAAACACACCCTCTGCATCTTCTGTCTCTCACACATTTTTTGGCTATTTTGAGCAATGTTTTGCTGGGAAAGGATGGAACTGGCACCAAAGATGGCCAATATAATTTTCCTGTGATGGGAAGTCCAGAAGTCTTTTTTTGTACCTGGACAGTGATCACCATCTTTCCTCAACCCTAAGGCACCACTGCAGGACCCTTTGCTCACAGATGGAGCTGTTCCTGCTGCCATTTACCTCTCCCCTTCCCAGGAGTTGGTCCTCCTCATCAGAAAAACAAATACCTTCTATCAGACATTTTAAGTACCCTGGAATTCAAAATCACCCAGAATTTCTTGTCAAAATGTTGCAGTAAATTCTTGACTCACTGTAGGATGGCAGAGTGGGGGCAGAGGAAACATGTGGATGTAAAATTCAGTGTAATTCTCTGTCAGATCTCTGTTATACTCTGATTTTCAGTGTGGATTTTTTAATTAATTGTTTGAAAAGTTCTTCATCTGGCATTTTCTTCCTACACAGTAGTTACCAATGCTTCCAGAGTATTAATTATGGATTATGTGTAATGTTTTGTTAGGGGCTTATTGAGAAGAATAACTGTCTTTCAGTCCTAAAAAACTAAAATTTATGTAGCCAAGATAAAATGCATGCAATTTTCTGTAAAAAGTCTTGTGCTTTTGAAATGCAATAATTTTCATGTTTTTTCTCCCACAAATACCTATTTTTAGCTACTTAAGACAGAAAATCAGAACAACTCACCTTTAAAATGCAAAAATTAAATGTTTCTCATTTCATTTTCCTTTCTGAAAATCCCATTTTGTTGTTTGCTCCAAAGTTTTGGGAATGAAGTTTGTATTTTTATGCAGAAAAATTACTATTTAGAAATGCGCCGTATTTATTTCCTTATGTACCTTTTTTTTGGCAGACTTTCAAATTCTCAGGTGTGCTGTGGATTGAGCATGGGAAATGTCTATTTACAGGTTTATGTCAGTCTGCATTCCTTTTTCCTAGATTGCTGCCTTTTTTTTTTTTTTTTGTGAAATGTAGAACTTGTAATGAAAGCATCCCTGCTCTTTCTGTTATGTGCAACCTCTTTCAATCTTAGCTGTTTGATCAGCAGAAATGTTATGGTTCGGGTTTTTTTTCCTCAAAGCATTTTTGAGAAGAGGAGCCTTCCTTGGCAGATGTGCAAAGACAATCATTCCTCATTCCCATCCCATTTCAGCTCTGGAATGCTGCTTCTCCGCCACGCATTTTGGACTATGCAAATGTCACATTATGCGGACTGTCTATAAAATGCTAATTTTATTATGATAAGAAACAGAGAAGCAATAATGATAACTGATTCAATGACAGTAAACTGACTCATATTTAAAATACCTGCAATAACGGACAAGTTTTCAGGACAAAAAGTATAATTCATTGTTATGTTCAAAGTTTATTAACATAACATTTTTACCTACATGGAAAGAATAACAAAAATAATACTTATAAAGTAAATTTAAATATAACTTAAGAATTAAGAGACAAAATCAAATCTTAATTTGCACTTATACATAATATACATGAACTGAATTCCTTCAGTGTTTTCTAATATTATTCCAATGAAAGAACACTGTTCTTGGTATTGGTTTAACCGATTTTAACTTACTTAGTGAACTATTACTACTACAAATAGAGTTTGCCTTAAAAGTGTGCCTAAATTTTTCCTTTTTATAATCTGGACATTTCTATAATAGTTGCATATTTTTACCTTTTGCATTTAATGTGCCCTCTTAGCTTTTTAATTCTTGTTGACTGACAAGTTTAAATATTTTTTTTTATTAAATACTGTTTTTATTGGATTCTTTTCACATGTATGGATAGGAAAATTATTTCCAGTCCATTTATTCAAAAGAATTGTAGTCCACCCTTAAATAGCTTTGAAGCATCATGATCATTTTAGCCTGTGTACCTCCTTAATTGGGGAGATTCGCTTTATTTCTGGACTGTTTTAATAACTATTATTATCAAAATTACCCAGACAAAATCATTCTGTTCACACATTGAACTGATGTGGCAGAAATTACATGCTTGTCTGCTTTGGTTTTAATGTTTGACTGTTCACTTCTCTCTGAAAGGTCAACAGACCAAAGGTAGGCAAGAAAGGGAAAAGAATTGACTGTGTAGCTTAGGTCACAGGAAACTGTAATATATTTTTAGTACATGTGTTATTTCCTTAAGTCATAGAACTGTGGGTTGGAAGGAACCTTAAAAATCATCTCATACCAACTTCTTCAACAGAACCTGGCTGCTCAGAGGCCCATCCAACCTGGTCTTGGACACTTCCAGGAATGGGGCATCCACAGGTTCTCTAGGTAACCTGCCCCCACCACCCTCAGAGGGAAGAATCTCTTCCTACTCCTCCCTTTTATTCCCCATCCAACATGTATTCATATTTAAGTTGGGCCCTGATGGAGCTGACTTGCTGGCTGGAGTGGCTGTGGTTTCTTTGTAATGTTCTTCAGGTGTTCTGCTGCTGACCTGTGATCCCTTTCTAGGGCCTGGGCATCTCTTGCTGTCCCTGACATTAAATTGGTAGATGTGTGATGGATTGACTTTCCCTTTCCCCAGTAAATGTAGTTTAAAGCCCTCTACACCTGTTGGCAAACCTAAATTTCTTTTTTTCATTTTCTGAATACAAGTATTTATACTTTTAGTAGCAAGAAACTCCTTCTACTTTTGTTTTCATTTTTCTTCTGTTCTATTTTGAGCATCCCTGTATCTTCAGATACAGGCCCAGATGGGTGACAACCAGTGGTGGACTTTTTGAGCAATTATCTGACAGATAACCATTATCTGACAGTAAACCAAAGTTAACTGAAGTTAAAGGGAATTTTAAAGTGAAGGACAAAAAGAAATTTTGTGTTGTTATGTATGTACTACAAAAATACAAAAAATTACTGGTGATAACTAGGAACTGCCATCTTATTTTATGTATTCAATATCTTGTCAGTAAATTGGGGGAAAAAAAAAACCCACAACTTTCTATTCTGTTTGTCAACAATTGGATCCTTCTTTTTCAGACCTCCTATCACCTGCTACCTGCTACAAAACAGCTGCTGTGAGAATCTCTGGCTGCCTACAATCAGACTCTTCCTTTAACGAGCTAACACCTCTTTCAGGATTTTCTTTATTATCTTCTTCAGGCTACCTTTTACCAATCTGATTTAATATCTGTTCAACTACACACTGAAATGAGGGGGAAAAAAACCCTTCAGACAGCTTGATAGCTCAGCCAATGTGGTTTTAGTATTGGGGTGTTTAAATAAAGTCAAACCTGGAAAGTAAGCAACGCCATGGGGTGTGAGAGATGTTAAGGGTGTGTGCAAGTGTGCATTCCTGTGTATGGCCCTCTACACATGATATCTATAAAATAGAAAGAGTTTCCATTCTCTGTAATCTATCTCTCTCTTTTGACAGACTGTCACTTTGTTTTACAGTCAAAATGACAGAAACTTTGCAATTAGATAGTGATGTTTCCTGGTTCCTCAGAAATCTAAGGCATTAGGATGACCTTTACCTTCCTTGGAAATGCTGGAGATGTGGCTTTTGTTATGAATTTTATCTGTGTTAAAGGGTTTTGAGGGAGTAATTTGTGGCATGTGGTGAGTTGAGGTGTGGGGTAGATGTTCCTTGAAAAATACCTGCTGTCTGTGAAGTGCTTCCCTTCACAGTTTGCTTCAGGCTAAATTGACCCACATGTTTCTTATGTCCAGGCTTTGATTATATCAATTCATATTATTTCATAATGAATTTCTTGAAAAAAACTAGACAGGAAAGGATATCTCTTCTGTTGCAGAGAAACATATTGAGTGACTAAGGTCAGTTTTTCTATATATAAATCTCTAGGAAACCTCATTAGTTGGACAAAAGAAGGAGCACTTCACTAGACATATGTGTGAAGCAAAAACTCCAGAAGAGGATATTTTTAGTATTCCAAGTATTTAGTATCTATCCTCTCCTAATTTTTTTTTGTAGTTGGTTTTCTGGGGGGATTTTGTTTGTTTTTCTTCTTTTTTACTGTGTTGCTTAGGAAAAAATTTGTGGTATTAAGAGATGATTCATGTAAACTGCATCTTATTAATACATTTTGAAGATTTAATCAGCAAGAAATCAAGCATTGCAGACTGTCATTCCTTTTTTATCACTTCTGCTTGTTTGAAGGCTGCCATTAAATTTTCCTGCTCAAGCTGTGTATTTGTTAGCCAGTGGTTTTCTCTGTGCTGTGCTTGGTGCATACACCTCTAACTTACCTCTGTGTTTGAAATTCACCCAGCAAGAACTGCTTTCCAGCGCTTTCTATTTTTAGCCCAATTTTCCATCTGCCCTGTCAAGCTGAGAGGTTGTACAAACAATGATATGTTTTCCCAGCTTGGCTTTGATTCTCAATTAAAACACAAATACCAGGCAAAAAGGATACTTAATCATTTTTATGTATGCTGAATGTTCATGCACTCAAAGTATAAATTTTCTGTATGGTTCCCTGCAAGTAGGCAAACATAAAATATCAGTTCTTGTAGTTTCTAAAGGAGTATAATTTCATAAATCTGAAATTTGCTGGTAGAGTGAAGATCTTGATAAAGGTTGGAAAGACTAGTCAACCAATATATGTGTGCTTTTCCTCTTCTCCCTCTCTAATCTTTCAACAGGAATAAAGATCCGGGGGAGTGGCAGAATTGCTAAAACCTGCAGTGCATCAACTTATTTTAGCATTTTAAAAGCTTTTGTTTTATCCTGTGTGTTGTCATAAAAGGAAGAGATCTTTAGGAGAACTGTAAATATTAACTATGTTTTTACTGCTTTTCCTACTGTCCTTGGCTGTTTGAAAATATGAAGCAAAATGAAAATGTAAGAACAATTCAAGCATGAAAATGTGCCTGCCTTTTCTGTTTGGCAAGTTAAGGCCAAACATCATTATCTCCTTGGTTGCTTTTGAATATTGCACCTATTCTTCATAGCTCATGAGTTATAAATTCTCGAGGTTTTGATCCTCTATTCACATCAGGAGTCTGAGCTGGACGCCACTTGAGAAAATCTTCCTTAGAGTCAGTGGGTGGGAATGGTGGTGCTGTGAGGAGCACGCAGAGCATTGGAAGGCTGTTTGAGAGGTGACCACGACTGCCAGGAACTGCCAGAGGACTCATCACAAATACTGATAGCAACAACTCCTCTGTGTTATCAGCACTGCATCCAGCACAAACCCAAAGCACAGCCCCACTGTCACCAACCAGGGTATCTGTACAAATCACAAACAGGACAGGATTGCTGTGGAACGTGCCTTGAGCTGTTGTATTTTCCAGCATCAGTCTCATTACATGGTTATGACAATGGGAAGATGCCATCAGCTCACATCCCAGGCAGCAGACCAAGAACTTAATGTTACAACTCACTTTTTATGTTTTTTGACCAATCCCACAAAGCAAAAGCATATTGACAGTAGTTCCATCCAACCACTATAAGCTCACGTACCTTTGGTTAAAACAATGCTTGCTTATTTTGAAATACAATACCTGCTTGTAAGCCTTGAAACACAATGCACAGAGTTCCATTGTTAAGCTTAGAACTTCCTAATATCTCACTAGATAAACTTTTCTGCAGCTTAGGGAGTTATTCTAGACAAGTATTAATACACAGACCATTTTTCTATTTGTCCTTACTTTTCTACTTTTTACATAATTTTTCTGCTGACTTATCTCATGGCTGCTGCTTAGCTCCAATCACAGTTCTGCTGCCTCTGAGGCCTGCCTTTTGCAGCTTCCCCAAAACCCTCTAATTTTATGGATTCCCACAGCAGATATTATTTTAAAAATTAACTCTGTCCCAGGCAAAACCTAGGCATGTAAATGAACACAACTGTCTTAAAAAATATATATATATATACAGGTATGAGAACATTTCTTAGAGCCGTAATCAATCCCACCATGATAATATTTTATCAGAGTATTAGACTATTTATTACCTAGGAGAAAACAAATCTTGGCAGATCAGCTTCCATTTCAGGCTTCAGAGCTCCCTTTGTCTGTAGGAAGGGGTGGGGAAAAAGGTGTAAAGGTATTAAGTAAATTAAAATCATAATATATAATCATGTAATTCCTCTCATTTTTGGGATGTTGTTGTCTGGAGGAAAAAGCCACAATGCAAGGCAGGGTTGTCATTAAAGCTTATGGCAATGATCAGTGAAATATGTGTAAGTAGAAGTAGCCACCTGAATGATGTTCTTCTTAAATATAAAGAGGATAAACCTATTTTTTCTTCTGTTTTCTTTCTATGTTTTTATGATTCTACTATGAAAATTTTGTCACATTTATTTTTCCTTTCACTTTAAATATTCCACTTTAAGCACTTTTAAGCTCAAAATTTAAGTAAAAAAAAGGTGGGGAAAGCAGTTTGTGAAGTGCTAGCAAATCAGAGGACTAAAATATAGCAAAAATTATACTAAAAAATCCATTCATGGTATTAAAAATGGGATTTTAAAGTCTCTTACAATAGGCATTGAAAAAATAATTGATTTCAGCTACATACAGTTACTTAGCTCTCCTTGTTTCGTCACCCTTTAGTGCGAAAGCTGCATGAGTGACTCGGATTTTATTTTAAAAATTTGAAGTAATAACCGTCAATAGAAAGTTCTCTTCTACCATCCTGCATCTGATGGGCACTAGAGGAAGTTTTTTCTAAAGACTCTCATGGCTTCTGGCTCTGATTCCAGTTGTTGAATGAGATTAGACTATGAACCTTCAGGTTTCTTAAAACAAATATTTTAGATTTAATGAAGTAGATTAATACATCAATCAGAACTTCATTAGGCTACTTTATGTATATGTTGGTAAGTTTCTTTTGCTTTATTAGGCTGCAGTAGGGTGCTTCAGTGATAATATGCTTGCAAGCATTTTTAGATGTAGCTCTAGGATATTTGCACCACCAGGCCACCTAAATCTTAAAAATATTAGCTCTTTATTCAAAAATCATCACAAAACGAGGAAGCAGATCTGTAGTGATGTACTTATATACTAAGTTTTATTTATATACTAAGTTTTATTTGATTTTAGTACTTGCTTGAATTTTGAAGATGAACAGGCAGGTTATTTATATCAAATTATTTTAGGATTAATGACTGAGACAATCTTATGTGCTTGTTTTTACATTCCTAAAACAGTGCTGTAATTTCAGACACTCTTGATTTTCAATAGTCTGTAATAAAGCATTAGACGAGATATTTTTTACAAAGTAAAACCAGTACAGAATGGATTATGGAAGTCTGCATGTGTCTCATTGTTAGAATCGGTTATGTGGAATATGAATAACAGAGATTTATTTCATTAGTGTCGCAAGATAAATAAGATAAACAGAAAGGATAGTTTTGACATTTCTCCTTTCTGATTCTTGCTCTAGGTTACATTCTTTATGCCCAAAAATATTATGTGAGATTATGTCAATAACATGGTCATTTGAATGCTTACAGGCCATTAATAAAACAAAGTATTAAAAATTCTGTTTGATTCCCCTAGAACAAATGCCAATTGCATATTTTTTATTGTTAACCTTTAAAAAAAAATTTTGAATGCAAGAGAAATTGCTTTAGAAGCCAATTTAGTTACAAATCCTGAAGTAAAATAACTAATCTTCTCTAATTTCTTCATCTGAATTGACTAATCTTACAGGAGGAGATTTTAATGAATGATTTATAGCATGTTAAATGTAGAAGAAATTTCTGGTTTTCCCAAACCGTGTGATGTAAACAATGGCCTACATCCTTAAACAATAAAGGAAATGAACCAAGCAGGTCCATATGTTTACAGCACTGGGTGATTTATGTTAGAGAAACATAGGCTAAAGAACAACAATGTAATTCTATGCACATTACTTATGCCCTACATTTGCTTAATATATCACCACCAGAAAAAAAAAATCTTGGCAGTTTTTCCATTTCATTTGTGAAAGCAACTTTTGAAGCCCTGTGTGTACAGTCCATGGTGCAATTCACTGTTTATTCATTTTATCCTACATTACACACAATTGGTGTATCTCAAACTGGTCAGGCACAACCGAATACTTTCCACACTGAACTCTGTCACACTGGAAAAAATCTAGGAAGCAAACAACAGCAATAAAAAGGTGGTTGTGATTGTCTGTAGCTGAGGTCCTCCTGTGTGGTGTCATAAAGGAATATTGTCTGGGTAGAGAGGAAAATGGAATGTTTCAGTACCAGAAAAAAAAAGGAAAGTAAGAATTTTCAGATGATTCTGGCATTCAATACCATTTTTGTTTCCTCACATGCTATCTTCCTCACAACTGCATTTTTCTTCTCTTATGCAGATAATAGTGTACTAAAAGCAACATTTAGACCAGGATCTGCTCTATAGGTCTTTGTGATCTCCTTTTCATTTCAAATTCTGATTTTATTATTATTACAGTCCATTTCATACTATGAATGTACTACTAGATTTAAGTTAATTACTACAATTTTCCTGTGCCAGAATTTGAAGAAAAGAAAATGGCATAATAAATTAAAACTCTACTGGAAATTTTCCATGACCTACAAGTATGGGTATTAGAGTGACATTACAAGTAATGAAACTATCTTTGAAATAATAATAAGATAAAAAGCAAAACCTGGATGATAAAATTGACTCAATATCGAATAATCTGTCATTGGAGTACTGATAGAAGAAGGAGGATTTATTGATTGTTTTTAATGCATACAAAGGCACTGTGATATTGAATTTGAATGTGTTATATTTGATGAAAAAGTTGAAGAAGCTGTCTGCTAGTAAGTGACATTACTTTCAAAGTACCTTTTTCCCTTACTTAGTAGAGATAATCAGATAAAGAGTTACCAGAACTTTTATAGTGCTTTGAGATTGTGTGCCAAAGGAGTGTACTGATAAAGGTGTGTTTCTAACTTTTCATTGAGATTTAGATAACCAATAAAACATGTATTCCAAGACCTAGGACAAATTCAGGGTATCTGGACCCATATAATAGCTATAGACTTGAAGGCATTTGAGGCAGGTATACATGAAACTCAGTAAGCAACTTGTAGATTTTTTTTAATGGAGTTCATTCTTTAAACCTAGTTTGTTTTTTGAGGAGATTTGACTCTGCTGAGTTATCTGACCTTGGAGAAGAGCTGCTGATTTTTTCAACCCATAGCTATTTCTCTAAAAGAGCTAAATTGCTGGCACACTTCTGAGGGTGGACAATTCAGGGTGTAAATGGAATATGAAAGAGTGCATTTTCTTGTCCATCTCTCATGAATTTATTTCTTCAAGTTAAATAACCTTCCTGCCACCAGCATACAGATACAAACATGGACCTGATTTATCTCAGTTTCTAATCATAGGTAAAAGTCATTGCTGGTTCCCATGGCAACTGCAGTTCAGTATATTCATTAACCTTTTTCTCCTCCATAGTCCTCTTATTATTCAGCAGAAAAAACTTCTTGTCATATCAATAAGATCTCTAACATTTATAGATCTAAATGATTTTTTTTTCTGCCCAATCTAAAAATACTACTTTCCAGAAGTCTAGTTTTTCACTATAAAACTTACTTGCAATGTAAGAATTATTGGGGCTGTTCTTGAGCAGTATCTTTTTTATGCTGTATCTGTTACTTGAACACACAGCAAAAGGTTCTTTTTCCATCTATTTTGACAGGTTCAACCCTCCAGAGTTTTTGTCTCTTAATGGGGGATGTTGATTGCACTGGCACTTCTGGCACAGAGCAAAAACACAAGAGGGCCCATGTGCCGGTTCTTCTCTAGAAACATACAATTTATTGTAGAGGGAGAAAAGAGCTACAAATATTCTCTTTGATTTTCTGGTTTTTAAAGGCTTTTCTAATGAAAAAGGAACTGATGACATGAGCTGCAATCCTTCCCTCTATCACCACATAGGGTCTGAGCTTGAACTTCAGAAGATATTTGCCTTTTACACGTCTTTATTCTGCTGTTTGCAGAGTAAAGATGGGACTGTATTTTCCTGGTTTAATGTGTTGTAAGATTTGAAGTATTAGGTGTCCATGACTCCATTGCCAGAGCATGAGAGTATTAAACACTTTGAATGTTTTTTTCTTCAGTATTTTATATGTAGACATATATTCTCTCTGTGTGTATGTACATAGGGCAGTAATTTTTTACAGCTTTTCTATGCCTATCCATAAACTATTGATAACTCAAGCAAAGATAGAAGTTATCAGGAGTAAACCAACAAAATAATAGGTCTGCATTTGTGTTTTGAAAATGTTATAAAAGGAAGAACACATATTATGAAGCAATTCTAGCATTCGACATGAGACAGAGAATTCTGTTTAAAATGTAGTTCAGACACAGTAAACAATGAGAAACACACAAAGTGACATTATTGTTAAATAATACAAATGAAGGATTTTTCTAGCCTTACTGTAACTTTAAAAAATGTAATGGCAGTACAGAGTTTTAGATTTTTTTTTGAGGGAATGAAACCTTATTATCTTTCATCCTGAAAAAGCAAAGTGCAAAACTTGTTAGAGATTTTAATTACTATAATTATAATTTTAAAAGAAGCATAAGTAATAGTCGTCTCATTCAGAAATGCCATGGATATTAATTAGGCAATAAATATGCAAACAAGCAAGAAGACATTGTAAATTGTTGTGTTTTCTGTTGGTGGAAGAAGTATCAAACATCTGTTTCAGACACTCATCTCAAAAGACCTTCCAACTGGTCTATGAAATCACTACTACATGGCTGGAACTATCTAGTCTACAAGTCACTATTAATTAAATACACTGATTATGCCCAACTAATACATTTTCCTCTCAAACTTTTCCCTTCCACAGTACACAGCATTCTCCTACTAAGTGATTAAACCTAACTCCTTTATGTCTACATGCTAGCCTGTGCTGTCATTGCATATAAAACTCTCTCAGTAAATTCATGTTTCTTGTTATTCTAGGAGAAAAGTCAACTTGTACTTGGTAAATTCCTGAACAATTTTTCTATTATTTCATAAATTTCTGCATTTCTCCATTTTTTTCCCTGTTATAAGGGGAATGTTGGTAGTTCCCTGAGGAAAACTTTCCTTCCAAATATTACTGAAGTTTCATAAAACTAACTTCAATATAGCCTAAGGCACCTTTGGGTCTAAAAAACTTAAAATCAAAATAAATGGGAATATGTTTTTTGAGTTTAAGTAAACAAAAGTCTCTTAGAAGGAGGAGGAGAAGGAAAATAGATGGAATATAAAATAATTTAAAACACCTTTAAATTCAGAAAATGTGCTATACATTTATACAACACTCTGTTCAGCAGCCATCCACTAGAGAAAATAGCAATTGCCTAGTAAAGTTACATGCATTTTTGGGGGTAATTTACAGATTTACTGCTATTCCGGGGAGGCTGAGATAATGCTGGCTGTGATTGTGTCCTGAGCAGGATGCTCTCAGGGTCTCTGACCACATAAATCCATTCTGTGGACTCAGTAGCTGCCTGACTTTGGCTGCCAGTCCTGTCTCCTCCACCTTGCCCCCCGTTCCTGCCTGCAGCTTATCAACCCAAACCTCCGTGCCTGCCGCTCTGATAGGTTTGGTTCCCAGCTATCTCCCATCTCAGCCTGCCTGTAGAAGTTATTCTGTGATTACATGCCTGCTACATTTCCAGATTTCTATCTAGTATTGTATATGCATCAGTTGTCAGGATGCAAACTGCATGTCAAGTGAATTTTAAATCAGACTAGTCACTCTTACGCACAATAGGAGATTTTTAAAACTGATTACGCTGTCGCTATGAGATGTAAGGTGTGTAAAAATTTTGCTATCAAAGTGAAAAGCATTCTTTATTTATTTTAGCCTCTCCCTCTCCCATATTTTTTTTTCTAGAAAGAAACACTTTTCCATGAATGTATCACCTTGTGCTAGAAAATGTTTATTCCTTATATTTAGTCATACATTCCCATATATCAGCTCATGTTTTTGATTCTCATCCTAGTTCTGTGCACCTCTGAAGAGGATCTGCCTCTATCTTCTCTCTATCCTCTGGTCAGATATTGATAAGGAAGGTCTGCTTGAGATTCCTTCTCTTAAGGCTGAAGAGGCCCAACTTCCTCTTCCTGGAATGATCCAGATCAAATGAATCACTCAAAAAATTCTTCTGAGCATGGAGGTTTTAGGCTAGAAGAGCAATCAACCACACACTTTTGCACCACACACCTCTTAGATCATACCCTTTATGTTATTGTGAATAATTTCAAATGACAAAAAATTATGAGTAGAAAAGATGTTCAAAGGTGAAACAAAAATTTATAGTTCTTTCTCTCAGTTTATTAAATTCTAGGGTTCCTAGAGGAAGCACTGAGGGGAGATTATACCTCATATATGTCTAGCTTAGGAAAGTTCATCCTTCTAGCTGTCAGTGTAAGATCAGTGGTTGACATTAAAAATTTACAGCTCTAGATCTATTTCAAGAAAGTTTTAAATTGTAAATTTTGTTTCAAGATGTAGATTGTCATTGAAGAACATAAATAACTGTTGGACTCCGAAGTCTGCATCTTGAAATGTGTGCCACAAATCAAGATAGTTATTTAAATAGTTATGCATTGATATAGGAAAGCAAATATTAAATTCCAGCTTTATGTCACTTTTACATGTATTGTTCAATAACTTTTTTCATGGTCCTTTTTAATTTCTTTTTAAATATCTGCAATCTTTGGAATCAGCCTGACTCAAGGAAGTGCATTCATGTAAGAATTGTTTCTCTTCCAGGAAGAGGAGAATCCATGACAGCCAAGGGTCATTCCAAATCAGCAGAAATAGTTTAAACTACATGTTCATAGACAGTTCCTGAGGATTGTGTGTGTCCTCTGTGGCACACATGAAATGCACAGAAAGAAAACTTGGGTTTTCCTTTTTTCTCTCCTCATGTTATTTTTCCCTTCTTGCAAATGTCTTAATCAATAATTGGAGCAGTTTTCCCTTGTTTGATGCTGCCCTAACCCTTTTTATCCAGGAAGAGAAATGTTATGGGAACAAACCCCTTGCTCTAGTCAGTGATCCTTCTGCTGTTTAATGTCTTTTGCATCTAATTTCCTTAGGACCTATTTTTTCTATGAAGTTTTAGGACATGTGTTCAGCTACATTAAAGTTTGTTTCCTGTGGGAATTTTTCTTTAAAGGTAATATTTCTTTACTTCATTTCATACTAACAGTTTTTCTTTATGTATATTTCTTGCTATATGTAAGATATATCATAAAAGAGGATTTTATTCATATTACTTTAAACTAGACCAAAATTACAGAAAGAATCCCAACTTTCAATTGTTAGTAATTTTCTTCAAAAATTCTACATGGTTTATGGAATAAAATAATTATACTTTAGCCAAGTAGTCAGTCAAAATGAAATAGAAATTAGTGGAAAGTTCACTGGTGATGTCAGAAAATAGAACCCAATATTTAGAATGGTATGGACTTGAACAGAAAAGACTAGAAGTGACTACTTTCAGTTGGAAAGGACATTCAACAATCATCTTGTCCAACTCAGTGACCACTTCAGAGCTGAACAAAAGTTCAGCATGTTGTTAAGGGCATTGTCCAGATGCCTCTGAAACACTTGGGACAGGCCTGGGATACCAATCATCTCTCCAGGAAGGCTGTTCCAGGGTTACACCACTGTCATGGTCATATTTTCTGGAAAAATCCCTTGGCCAGGATTTCTCTCCTGGGAAGCTGAGAAGCCTCAGAGAAAAAGGAAAACAATATTATCTTATTTGCTTCTCCTGTATTTTGCTGCTTTGGAATGCTGTTGGAGATTGTTTATCCAACATGTGAATTGTTTTTACTTAATGACCAATCACAGTCCAGCTGGAAAGAGTCATGAGTTTTTCCTTATTATCTTTTAGCCTTCTGTCTGTATCCTTTCTCAGTTCTTAATATAGTTTCGTATAGCATTCTTTAATATAAAATAGATAGTAAAATAATAAATTAGCCTTCTAAGAACATAGAGTCAGATTCATCTTTCCTTCCTGCCATGGGGGAGACCCAGAAAATACCACACACCACCTCTGGTAAACAAATGTTTGCTGAAGCCAGCTCTGACATGCCCCGATGCATCTTTGAAGCCATGTCCTATCCCTGGGCAGCCAGGAGAGGAGCTCCACTCCTCCCTCTACACTTCCCCACCTTTGGAAGCTGTAGAAAGGAGCAAGGATGTTGTCCCCCAGCCTCCTTTTCCCCAAACTAGACAAACTTGTAACCCTCAGCAGCTGCCCATGGGACCTGTCTTTCATGCCCTTCCCCAGCCCTCCACTGGGCACATCCTTCTTAAGTAGTGGGATCCAGAGTGCTCACAAAATCAAGGTGAGGTCACGCTTGCGCTAAATACAGCATTTTATTTTGACATAATTTTGGGCAGGAAAATAAAACAGAGTTCCTGAATAAAAAAATCTCTAGAAAATCAATTTTAACAAGCAGGTATGTTATTTGGTTTTCCTCCAATTTAATACCATAAACCAATATTTTCTAATATATTGCTTGGAAAAAATATTTGAAGAGTGGTCTATCAACTAAGATTTATTTTTTGAGGGAAACTGTCCATACTGAGTTCCAGATGCTCTTTAGAATATATTCTAACTGTAATCATATTTTAAATCTGTTTTTTAAAAAATGGCGCCTTTAAGATATTGTTTGGGGTTTTTATCCCTTTAAAAATTTACATACTGGCTTTGAATGCAAGACATGCTTTTCATTATTAATATTAAACTTATGATTAATTGTTAATTCTGCAAAGGCAAACTAATAAAAAAGACACCTTGAATTTTTTTTTTTTTTTTGTAAATGCATGCAGATGAAGCCTGCAACTGAAGAATTAGGGTTGTGTTCTTCCCTCTATGCAGTCTGTTAATCACCCTTACAAGGGGATGCTCCAATAAGGTTCTGAAGGAACTCACAGTGTTACATACAGACTGCAAGGGCAGATGAATCTGTCAATAATGTTTTTTTTTAACATTTTCAGAGTACAATTATAAAAGGAAGGAGATAATATAAAATAAAAGGAATTTTTTCACCTCCCTGGTTGCTGAATGCAGAACTTAGGAGTGAAAGATGTTTCTTTCTTGAGAATATGAGGTAACTGGGGTGACAAATATTTCTGCTTTTAAAAATCCATTTTAAAATGAAGAAAATTTTAAGAGATACCAAATAGTTTACTGTTATTCAGAGTCCCATGAAACCTGGCTTTGGAGACTTCTGGGGACAGGGCATCCACAGCTTTTCTCTGGGCAACTTGAATGAGTTCAACACAGGATCATTAGGATTATTAAGGGATTGAACACCTTTCATATGGTGAGAAACAGAGAGAGAGATGGGATTCCAGCCTGAAGCAGTGAATGAAGATGCTCCTCTTGTCAGCAATATCTGATGACAAGAACACATTGCAATGGATACAGACAGAAACAGATGAAATATCATGTGAACTCAAGGAAGTACCTTTATACTTGTAATGCTGATCAAACAATGGAACAGCTAGCTCAGAGAGTCTGTGGAATCTCTGTCTGTGTGGATCTCCAAAACATGACTGGGCATATGTTACTGTACAAGCTGGCTTGCGCTGATAAACAAGAAACCCAAGCCAGTTTCATAAATTGGACCCTGGGCTGGCAGACAGGCACCAGCACCTATCACTTTCCATCCTGGGCTGCAGACATCCCACTGGTCAGGAGCTGGGCTGTGTGGGGATCAGACCAAGGAGCTGTCGAGATCCAGGAGTTTTGAGCTCCCTATAGAGGAAGGCTCTCAACAATAAAGCAGGCTGTTTGTCACATGGAGTTTTGGGGGTGTGTGTTATCCCTGTGTCCGACCACCGACTCCACAGAAAATGTGGATTTTTTAATGGAATCAACACAGTCCTGGATTATGTGCTCTGGCTGGCCCTGCCTGAGCATGGGTTTGATTAGCTGATCTCAAGAGATCCCTTCAGTTTCAGTGATTCTGTGATTCTGTTTTCCCCTTCTACCTCATCAGCCCACAATTTGGTATTAACCTTGTTTGTTTTCCTTTTGGTAATAAGTCACACAATCATTAAAATTAAAAACAAAACAGAAAAACATGCAAAATAAAAGCCAAAGGGAAAAATAAAACCAAACAAGAAGAACAAAAACAGGAAAAAAAATCTAAGTGGTTATTGCATGAAATATAGGCAAACTAAGCCTTTCAGAAATAGACTAAATGATTATGGGGTCTAGATCAGAAGTCTTTAAACACGTTTCTTTCATCCTAGTGTGTGACCTAGATGCATCATATTCAGTTTGTGTACATTATATCCCTTGAGGGATGCTGCGATACTTCTTTGGAGATTCTTCTTGGACCTGAGGGTAGCAGAGGAACCCTGACAACAGTTTTTTTCCTTGGCTAAATGCATGCACAGCAAATGTACAAAGCTGTAGCACTTTTGAAAGGTATCTAACACTCTCACTAGCCCAGATGCTATCTGTAGGTGTAACCAGAGGGTAGGAGAAAGAGATTCTTGTAATACATTGAGACATAAAGAAGTTTTTCAAACGTTCAAGATCACCTTAAAGATCACCTTATATAACAAATAACTTGTTAGAAAAGCTGGACTCTCATACTGAAGACATTATGTGTTGTACATGCAATGGAGCAGAATAAATGGCAACATTTTTCATAAATGAAATATATTTTCCTTTTGAGGTTGGACCACCATTCATTTTAATTTAATCAATTTAATTAAATGGAAATAGTGGCATAATCCCTCAGGGAGTGTGTGCTTTGCTTATGAAGTATTCCATCAAAAATATTTGAAATCTGAGCATTTTTCCCTAAGTAGACGTGAAGAACATATTTAAATATGAAATCCCAGAGCTAATGTGATTTCCTGTCTGTGTCAAAATGGCAGGTTTTGTTGAGCAGAGACAGGATGAAAACAATGGCTGCAGTAAATTTATTTGCATATAAAGTTCTCTTATAATTGTATATCGTCATTTCAGACTGATTTACAGGATACTTTCTCGCCTAAATTACCCAGTGAGCATTACCTTAGGAAATTATTTTAAATTTCCTTGAGATCAATTTATTGTGGAAGAGAGGATAAAATTCTCAGAGTACCATTTGCTTGTAATTCAGCAAATTATTATGCAATTTGGCTGCTATTTTCTATAATGATTCAAAACTCTAAAAATAACATTTTCTATGTCAAAATTGTAAATCATAGTACTTACAGGCTGTTAGTAAAGAGTGCTGAGGTTTTTAATTTTTTTTTTTGCTTTAATTTCTATATAAAAATTTAAGGTATTTTAAAAAAGAGATTTGCTTAAAGCAATCATTTGGAAGACTAAGTTTTCAAATTCCTTAAACACAAAGAAAAATTTTTTTATTCTTCTCAGTTATGGTTTGCAGAACAAATGAGACAAGCCTTGATGTAGAGAATAGAATGAGCTCTAAAGTGAGTTTCAGGAATTGTGATGACTTCCTGATTTGATTTAACTAAACTGTATAGACTCTGAACAAAGAGAGAGGAAAATGAGAATGGAGGAGCACAAATCTCCACGGGTGGAATCCAAGTAAGTGAAACAAAGCATCCCTGAGTTGTAACCCAGTCTCGTCTCTCACACCACCAAATTTTCTTTGCAAAACTTAAAAAGTTTGTTCACAATGACATGGCAAGAATAACAGATGTGGTGGAAACATTTTAGAATCACAGAAACATTTGGGATGAAATAAACTTTCAAAGGTAGCCTGACACAATTCCCCTGTCAGAGCAGGGTCAGTTTTGACACTACAGCCAGTTTTTCAGGGTCATGTGCAGTCAAATGCCATGCATCTGCAGGGATGGAGATTCCACAGCTTCTCTGTACACTTTTGGACATACCTGAACTAGTCCAAAGGTTATTAGGTTGTTGGAAAATTCAACCAGCTTCAACACCTAATTTTCAGTGAAGCATCGAAGACACACAAATGTAATATTTTAGAAGTATTTTGCAGAAAAGATGCATATTAATGTAAGTACACCTCAACACCTAGACATCCTGTGAATCATTACTGCTTTGGTTTGTGTTTGGCAATGTAATCCAGTGTGGGAAGTAACTAGTTTGCACTTATGGTGTCTGACAAAAAAAAAATTAAGAAGTTATAGAACTGATATGAGAGAACCTATCTGGTATTTCTCCAGCAGTATTAAGGAAAAAAAAAAAACCAAACAGACAAGCATTTGTCAAAGTGTTTTGTTTCTAGGTTGTATGTGGTTTGGTTTTCAGGTTTTATTTGCAAAAGTTTTGTGCACTGTCCTCTTTAATATAACATTTTTAATAGGAAAAAGTACCTTACACCCAAAAAGCCCAAGCCTTCAGTCCCAGTAATTAAGACAATAATAATACTGTCATCGTTACTATAGACACAGAGCAGAAAAGAAGTGCAACTAAAGACACTATTGCAAAAGATTTTGATGAGTTAAACCAAAATGACAAAAAAATAACTTATCACTGCATGGATTTCAAATGGAGAAATAGTCTCTCAACAAAGCCTGATGAAAATATGACCATATTTGACTGATGGAAATGTCTTATGATTAGAAATGATGTTTACTGTGTGTTGATTTCAGTCTGTGTTTAATCAGTGCTCTAGAAAAGAGAAAGAACAGATGTTCCTTAAGGATACCAATAACATATGGGGCTTAAGTCAGAGGCAAAGAGAATTGGGACTATGAATTACATGGATGACAGTAATTCCTTTTCCCTCTTGGCTACCTAGGTACTTCTCTTGCTGCTTAGCATTAGCATTTTCGTACTGAGCTTCCAACTCTGTAAGACATAGCAGTCAAGCAGCAGGTTGTTAGCAGGGTAAGAAGCCCCTGGAGATCCAGTCCTTGCCTTTGAGTATTTCTGTAAACTCTGCACTGAGATTTTAGTGAAGTATATTAAGACATTGTCGTGGTTTAACCCAAGACAGAAATTAAGTACCACACAGCCCCTCAGTCTCTGCCCTCCATGACTTCTCTGGCAGGCAGGAGAATTAGAAAGAAGGGATAAAAGAGCAATCTAAGTTTATATATTGTGCACCATATTCTGTGGTGTGGAAAATCCCTTTGGCCAGTTTGGCTCTGCTGTCCTGGCTGTTCTCTCACCCAGCTTTTTGTGCACATCCTCACTAGCAGAGCATGGCACACTGAGAAATCCTTGACTTAGGGTGAGCACAATGTTGCAACAGCCAAAACATTCATGTGTTGTCAACATTATTCTCATACTGATTGAAAGCACAACACTGCACCAGTTAATAAGAAAAAGCAAATCCAGCCAAATCCAGGACAGACACCTGCCCATAATTAGGAAGGGTGTAGTTGTGACTTCATTGTTTGAATCTGAATAATATTTATTGATTTAGGAGGAATTCTAGATAAATTCTCTATCTATGGGTCATTTTGTGATCCTGTCTTAGGCTTCTGTAAGACACAGCATTCTTCACCCAGCAAGGTAGTGTTTGTTCGTGGGCAGTGTCCCTGGAAAACAGGATTGAATGAGTGTTTCTCTTCACTCGTTATTCAGTGTAGGTTTGAATTTTCAGCACTCATTTATACTGTGTCTACACAATTAACTTGTTTGGATCATTTTGTGTTTACTGTTTTCAAAGAATTATTACTAATTTTTTCTAGATTTGTCTACTTAAAACTCGTGTCTCTGGAAATTGCAGGGGAGTGGGATGACATTTTTATGTGAAAGCTCCCATACCTCATACGAGTGCTGAGTCAACAGCTGATCATCTCTGTACATGCTTGGGATTTATAGATTTTTCAATGGGGTATTTATTTAATAACTAGATGTGTTATTGAATTGAACAGACATATTCAGAGGGTTTAGATAGGATTTATTTTCCTGCTTTCATCAACAGAACCAAAACAACTTTCTTCTGCATGTGTGATGCTACTTTTTATTTGTAAAAAAAATGATGAAAAGTAAGAGAGATATATCATATTAAATAACTTCTGCTTCAAGGATATTTCACTATGTTTTGATTTTTTAAATTTGTTTTTTATTTACATTAACTGAAGATTTTGTTGCACTATCAAATTGTTTGCTTAATATAATACATTTAGAACAGCTTCTGAATGTTAGTGCCTTTAAACATATAACACAAAATATCTAAATATGAATTCCTCATCCAATAAGCTTAATTAAGCATAATTTTGAATATTAGTGTGAAAAAATTGCTTAAACAATATACCCTCACATCTTTGAACTAATTATATGCTCTGTGTGTACTTAGCCTGTTCAATCTATGGAAATTAATTTTTTTCTTTACTTAGGCTTTCTGAATGATACATATATTAGTATAATGGGTGTCACACTGAGATGTTAATAGCATTCCTGCAGGTTTTCTCTTTGTGGGTAAAATATTTTTTAAATTTTGCATATTATTCCACTTTCTTGTTTTGAAGTAGGATTTTTCTCACTGGGGAAGACTTTACGATATATTGTAATTAAATATAAATGCATTTAGTTCTTATTCATGGTTCATAATTATCAAATTATAATTTTAAAACATATCTGAAAAATAATAAATCCTCCCACGCCGTTCCCCTTGTTTTAACCCAGGGGAAGAAATAAAAATAGTTCTAAGCAAAGTTCCAAGGAGTGTTAGAAGACAAACCTGTTAGACACATCAAAGACTGTTAAATTGCATTACAAGACCAAAAAACATAAGATGATCATTTGTTGTGGAGAAAATTCTGTCACAGTTCTCGAGAGACATCATCTGCTCTTTCCATCTGCTGTTCTTTGCACAGCTTGGCCCTTGCTCCTGAAATGTGACTTGTGAAACCACAGACCTGTTCAGTGATGCTTTTTTCCTCCGCTATGCAACCAGCTAAAAAGGGTTTTGAAGTAATTGCAGGGCTCTGCAGTGATGCCTGAGCTGGCTCTGAAGGGATTAACTGTGGGTTTGGGAACATAATAGCTGTGCAGGCATTGAGGTACCCCAGCAACACACCAACTCCTCAGCTCAAGGATGCTAATTAAACTTGTAGAGAAGCAGTGCTAATTAGTCTGCATGGAATGACGCAGTATGACTTCTTCTGGGACCTGACATTCAATTACACATACGGTGTGGCTCTTTTGTCATACCAGGTTTTTCATGTTTCTCTCTAGAGTGGCAAAGACAACCTTACAGATTTACCACATCCTCTTCATACTTTCTACACTTTAATTCTTTTTTTTTTCATGTAGCTCTCAGACACATCCCAACATGCGGTGTGCCCTTTTTAGTTTTCACTTGGGTCTGTTATTTCACTGCAAAAAAATCAAGGTTTTACCATGATCCTGGTTGCTTTCTGTGTTTCTTCATCAGGTGAGCATCATCTAATGCTCTGAAGGCCACTGCTTGTTTTTTTCATCAATAAAAGCCGCAAAATGATTGGAAAAACTAATGGGAAACACCATTGCTCTGCTTCATCCTAAGAAGGATAATACTGCAGGGAAAGCCTGAAGTCTTAAAAGATGAGGCAATCTAAACTAAAATGAGAAAAATAATTTTTACTAAATATTGAGCTCCGGTACATATTGGTATGTTCACCTTGCGTACTGTGTGAAACATTTGCTTGAATCAAGATGTTTCTCTGTGTCACCTGAACAAATAGAACACAAAGGAAAACTTGGAATCTACTGTCTCATCTAAGTCAGTAGAACGGAATTCCTTAAAGATCTGGAAGTGTTTATGAAATACAGACTCAGATTTAACTTAATGAGTATTCTGCAAGATTAATAGAAGTTTTTACCATTTTGCAAAGGACAGCAGTGACCTTTGCAAACAAACCTGCCTGGGTTGCTTAAGGAGGAGCATTGTCCTAGGCAGATAAAGGATCATTCCTGAAGTCCTGTGTCCATTTCTGGGCTCCTCATGGCAGTAGAGACCTGGACATACTGGAGAGAGTGCAGTGAAGGACACTGAGATGGTGGAGGGCCTGGAACTCCTCACATGCGAGGAACAGCTGAGAGAGCTGGGACTGATGATCCCAAAGGGAAGGCTCAGGGAGGGTACTATAAATGTATATAAACACCTGAAGGGAGACTGCAAAAAAAGACTCATCCAGGCTCTTTCCAGCAGTGCTCAGTGACAGAACTAGAGAAAAAGATCACAAACACAGGAACCTCAGTCTGGATGCAAGGACAGCCTTTCTGACTATGAGGATTACTGAACACAGGCACAGGTTGCCCAGAGAGGTGGTAATTTCCCTCCTTGGACATATTCAAAAACCATTTGGATGTGGTCCAGGGCAACTGGCTGTAGGTGGCCCTGCTTGAGCAGGGGGTGACCTTCAAAGCTCACTTTCAACCTCAACCTTTTTCTGATACTGTGAAATTATGACCTTATGGCAGTAAATTCACATTTGCCTATCTAAAAAGAAAATAGAAATGAAATCTAATTATGATTCTGCTGCCCATTAATCTTTCTGGATGACAAAAGCTCTTAAAAACCTATGAATGGCACCACAATTTTATCAGAAATAGCAAATAACACATAATCGGGGTGGAGGGGAAAGGGCTGCATGAACACAAGTTTCATATCTCAGCTGTGTTGTGGCTTTTGTCACACAGAAGAGATGAATTAACACAAAAAGTATGAAAAGCCTCCCAGTAGCAGCAGTTTTCTCTTTAGGAAACAGTTATGAATGACAATCTCAGACAGATTGCTACGAAGAGAGCCTCAAGCCTTAACATGAGTGATCCTATAAAGTTTTTTCCTTCCAAGGTGCTTCTCTGGAAAAATATCTTTTAGTTATATTGTGTTAAAGGAAACAAACCTGAATATGAACATGCCACGTTGCTTTGAAACTCACGTTTGAAGAAATCTTCTTTCACCTCAGTTTGTCATATTTGTTCAGGGTTGACTTCTCAAAGTTAAGTGATTCTATTCTAAGTCTTCTTATACCTAAAATTTCACTAAATCCATAATTCTATTGAAATTAATCCCTGTCCACAACAGAGGAGTTGAAACTAGGTGATCTTTAAGGCCCCTCCCAACACAAGCAATTCTTTGATTTAGGAACATGAAAGACAAAATAAATATTCTCATTTTTACTTTTTAAATCTTTGTATATGATATTTTAACTGAGAATATTATGTTTAGATTGATTTCTTTTACTCTGGTATAATATTATGTTCATAATTTCTTCATGTCCACTATCTTAATTAACAATTCATGCTTCAAGATCCTTCTCATTTATCAAAATTATAATTCTAGGAAAATATATCTTTAAAAAATTTTCACTATCTTTAGTATTTCTAAATTCTTCTGACAAAATTTTAGTGCAGTTTTCATTATTTTTGTTAGTCACGTGACAGTCAACTAAGTTGTTTTCTGGCTGAACAAAATCCATTAACTGAGTTAATGATAGAGTTTTGAAAGTAGGAGGGATATTGTTTTCAGTGAATAAATCAAACTTGTATGGTTGTCAATTTATTCCAGATTTTCTTTGTCTCCCCAGGCTGTACTTTCCTCTTAATTGTATCACTTACTCTACTGGGCAGTTCTAATTACGACTGTTTTGTCTTGATTTACAGGATACAAATATCATCATCTGGAGTGTACTTAAAGCCAAAAATAGAAAATCATAAATCAATATCAATTAACATTTTATGTTACAGTATATAATGAGAAAAAATTGACTTCTTACTGGGAATTACTAAACATTGTGACAAATGTTCTGCATAAAAAAAAATCCTTTTATCACCATGACATTGGCATAACACATCAAAACAATTTCATTATTTCATCAAAATCCTCACAAGACATTTATGGATCTTGTGCTGATATATAACCAGGGTCAAAGAAAATGTTCTCCATATATTTTTGGAAATATAGAGTAATATAGATTTCTAATCTCTCTTAATAGATAAAACTCCTGAATATATGCTTAACTTAGTGTATACCTTAAGACACCTTTATGAATAGTTATTTTTCTGAATCAGGTTCTTATAATAATAGTGGGAACCTCTCTGGGTAAACCCGACTATTATCATATGTATGCCCAGCTAGCTCAGTACATCAAGTCTCTGGCAGAGACCCAATAGCCGAGTTAAGCAAGGGACCAAAGCCGCCGAACTCCTTCCTAGCAAGCCAGTGATACTCAGCTTAAGTGATTCAGCTCTTTCGTGAGTTCAGCTCAGGCAGCTAGGAGGAATCGCTCGGGGCAGTGGCGTAGCAGACGAGAGAGAGGGGAAGAGAATACGCCGAAATTCCGCAGTGAAGGTTTATTCGGGAGGTCCGCGAAGGGAACAGCGCTTCTTCTTCTCCAAGGAAAGGGGGTACAGAGGGCTCTTTTTATAGCCTTGGCATGGATCCAAAACCAACCAATAGCCGCAGGTTTAAGCATATTCCTTAACTGACCAATAGCTAAAAGAGTTACAATAGCATTGTCTTAACTGATTAAAGGACAGGGTCTCAACACGGTCGGGTCAGAGGAACAGGACAACGCCCGCTCAGGGATGACTCAGCATTCAATTCTCCAAGGAGCTTTTCCTGTATCCTTGGGGTTCACTACAGGTTCTATATAGAGTGTACGTTTTTTCATATATTAGTTCTCACCAAGCTGAAAAATAATTTCTTAGTTTAACAAGATTTAAAAATGTGATATTTGTACGTAGAACAAGGATTTTACATAATTTAGATTTCAAACAGGAGATGGTAAATACACATATTCTAAATCCTAAAAAAAAATTGGAAAAAATCTTTAAAATCATTTAACAGTAGGAGATGTGGGTGAGCATACTCTCAGGCCTATCCTGTCTACTCTATTTGCCACAGAGGATTTATTAGTTTCAGGTTAAGAGGGCTGACTCTGAAATAGTTGTCCTTTGAATTGTGTCCCTGTGCTCTCCATTTGATACAGTAACATTAATATATATTTATCATTAAGTTCTTTTTAATGGAATTTACATGAGTATTAGGTTTTATTGGCTATCGCTGATCATCATTTTTTTTAAATCAAGAGATTTAGAAAGAAATAATTATGTATTCCCTTCTCCTAACAAAATGTGCTGGAGAAGCAAGAAAATGGAAAGAAGTGCAGATTTATTATAATCTATATTTTACAGTGTTGATAGAAAGAAGATGCTGCCAAAAGAGCTGGGTAAGGGCCTGAATTCCAGGTATAGTGGTCCTCACCTTCCAGATGGAACTAGAAATGTGATTATTCTTGTGGGAGGGGGCCACTGAAGCCATTTTGCTAGGCACATCCTACTGAACCTGAACAGAGAATGGTTTGGCCCATTATATCATATTTGAAGTGTCAGGTGGGGGACAGGAAACTGCTTAAATGCTTTTGGTCCATGCCCTCAAAAAACTCTGACCTCTCCATTAGAAAAATTGAGTGTGTTTCTGAAAAGAATTTGCCATGGTATATTAAGGTGAAAACACTTATGACATATTAATTTAAAGAATGTCTGAAACCTATGAAATTAAAACTATTATATTTGCTAAACTATTTCTTGCAGCTTCATGAGTAAATTGTTCAAATTTTAAGTATATAAGAATGTAAATATACTTAAATATAAGTGCATATTTGTGTGTATATCTACCAGTATATATACATACACATACATATATATACACATAATGTATGTAAGTTTATATAAATGTAAGTATAAAAAAAGTAAGTATTTGATAAGTAAATTACTTTAAAAACTCCCAATAAAAACAGAGTTTGTTAGGAGATCCTAAGCATATGGATTTACGATAATTTAAAGATTATACTTGAGACATGGAATTTTATATGTTTAAAATGAAGGACAAGTGATCTATTGTGAAGGGTTTTACTGGATGTAGTCTTTAAGTTCAGAAAAAAAATGGACTGCTAAGGAAATGATCATGAAAAATTTGATGCTGTTTTCAATTTCCAACAGAGTGTGAGAACAATACACGTTTGGGTTTTTTCCTCATTTTTGTCCTTTGCCTTTCCTGTGGCAGCACATTTGTGCCTTGTTATGTTTGATCCTTTAAATTTCTCTTCAGTATTTGTGTCCTGCTGATAGATTTTTATTCATCTACACTGTTAAAATGATAAATAGCTAAATCCTGACATCAAAAAAAATATGAGGCTAGTGTTTTGATTTCTATGTACAGTGCAGTGTAATTTAGCCCCTGAAATCAGAAAGTGGATATATGCAAGTCATGATTTATGACTATCAAGACACACTGGGAAGGTGTCTCACATGTATAGGCAGCCTGGGTTGTTTTCAGGCATTTCAATATATTTTCTGATACAGGCACAGTTGCCTGTACAGGGTTGCCTGTACCTGTACTAATCTAAAAAAGAAATGAAGAAAATCAATGGTGGAGTTTTTTATCATACAGAGTTTTTGAAAGCTTTGATCTTTCATAAAGATCACTCTAAATTGCAAATTAAAATTGTGCTGCTTTTTAAGTAAAAACATTCAGGTTTTTTGCTGTACAAGATAAATGTTTCTTCCCCTCTTCAGCCAAGGTTCTAAGCAGAGTTCTAGAGACATCATAACAAGTTACATGCACAGGACACCCAAAAGTTTGTTTTGTCCTTATAGTGCAGCACAGTTTGCTCTTGTTTGGATGTATTTTTCATTTCAGAACAAATGACTAGAGGCAAGGTAGTCTGTCAGGTTTGTTTACTTCTCTCTCATTTTTTGCAGCACAGCAAACAAAGTTCCAGTGATGGGAATCATCCACAAGAGTCAAGGTTATATACGTGGTGAGTAGTGTGGAGGGCTGAGAGGAAGAAAGATAAATGTAAATAGAGAAAAGGGAAACACCCTCCTCTTTCCATCTGCAATCAGTAGGAGAGTGTGGAGAGAAAATTAATGCTTGCACAGGAACTGAGCGGGAGGCTAATTGGGATATAACAATTCACAGGGAAATTAATTGGACTAACACTGATTTGTATTTTAGTATTCGATGGGGCAGCATCAAATCATTTTAGTATTTGATGTGGCAGCATCATTTGAAGTTGCCACATCACCCCAAATAATGGTGAAACATAATTATTCCAATGGAACATGGGCTATGACCTCAGTTATTTTCTGGAAAGCACACTGGTTATGGCAGGGTCAATTTGTCGTGCCAACAACACGGAAAGCAGCAACTGTCAAATTTTGCAACATGAAATACTCAGCCTCAGTTAATTAACAGCATTGGCTTAAATAATGACAAATTATCATTCAAATTTTGCCAAATTCAAGCACTATAGAAGGTTAATGAAAATATAAACAATAGTGTACAAGAGATATTTGTATAACCTGGCTGCATATGTGTGCTTGCAGGGTATGTAGGACTGCACATACTAAAAGCCCTGACTAGAAGGCAATGACCCCATTGAGGGCCAGTGCAGAAGAATTGTTTTATTATGTATTTCTGTCGTGATCTACTCCTGTCCTGCTTTGTTCTACTCCTGTTTTGTTCTACTCATCCCCTTATACTGCAGTGCTTGTGCACTGTACACAGCACAAGAAAATGCAACACTCAGAGGAACTTTATGAGGAATAGAAAGTTCTGGATGGATCCCACTGGGACCATATGAAAGCCACTGCTCCTCCCTGATTAAATTAATTAGTGTTTGATAAATCACGTGTTTTATTGGACATATGAGGAAAATTGGATTAATAGTCTATATTTTTGCACAAATGCCATTTAAGTTATTTTCTTGTACACTTTCTCATCCAATGCAATTCTACAGAGAGTGAGAGATAGAGATCACAAACCACATGATATTCATTCTTTCTTCTATAGTACAAATCATTCTTTTAAGTTACTCCATGCTTTGCACCACGAAAAAATTGAAGAATTAAATTGTGGCTTTAAGTCTGACATTGCACTGCAACACCACATTTTATCAGCACTTTCTGAAACGGAATGTATTTTAGTATGACCATCTGTAACAGGAGGATTTCTTTTCTATCACAGCTCCTGAGCAAGGTTACAAGAGAAATTCTGACACTGACTTAATTCCTGCTGAGATCAGACACAGATCTATACACTCCTTATCTTCTGTCTCCTCTACTGCAATCAGTTCAGATAAGCAACAGGTCTTCAACTTTATATGTTGATTTTTACCTTTCATGTTCACTTCCCTTCCTTCCTGTGCTCCATATCAAACCTCTTGCATCTCAAAGGTCATTTGGTAGGCCAGCTATAAAGCCTTCTGTAGTAACTAGCTAAATCGATTTTTCCCACTGGCTGTAAGTCCTTGTCAGTTGTATTGCATCTCAGAATACTTTTTAATGTTATTCTTTTGAAAGCACAAAATATTTAACTAAGTTTGATTTGGCACTCCCCTACCTTGACATTTTTGGTACTCAGGCATACCTGTGTCTGAGAAAATACCAAGAAAATAATAGTTTTCATCTCCACTGTATATTAGAAAAAAAAGATTTTATTCTTTTTTTGTGTTTACATATAGTTATTGTCCCTAAAGGTCCAATAAGTGCACAACTGGCCTTTTTAGTATACAAATATGAAGAAGGCTCAAAATTGATGTTCACCAGATAGGCAAATCAGTATTTAATAATGAATGCCCTAATCAACAATATTTTCTTGATAAAAACATGACTAAGAACATGAGTATTCACCTTGGTCCCGTTAAATCATTCTACTTTATGAGTGTCTGTGGTAAGGTTTGTACAATGATACTACTGATGTGAGCCTGAGCTCTGCTGGCCTCAGATCATCCTCCCAAATGTCCCAGTGGATCAGGCTGGGGCTAGTGTGAGGGAGTCAGGGCAGCTCTGTCAAAAAGTATTGCTTAATATTATATTGTGCAAAGCACTGTAATAAAATAATAAATAATAATAAAACTGAAAGAAACATTCTAGATTTTATAGGTCAGACTTGTTCACAGTTGTGTATTAGCTACTTTATGGGTGAGATAGGGAAGAATGGCTTTGAGTACTTCCCCATGGAACAAATGAATTTATTTAATTTTGGTGGAGAGCTACTTTCTTTCTCTGCTTATGCTTCTTTCTGTCTTTCTTGGATTCAAAAAATTTCTCAGGTTTTTAAAATCAATTCATATTTAATAAATCATGAAGCAAACCCTTCATACATAAAGCTAATTATGAAGGAGAGGACTTTGATTTCAGCAACTCCCATTTCCCAAACTGCAAAAGTGATCCATACAAAAACATTTATAACCTTTCCTTTTTAATAAACTAAAGACCCAAAGGATGTCCTAATTTTTACGGTACTATTTCAAGTAATATAGACAGGCACACTGACTGTGTTTAGCAATGGATTTGGTTACTTGGTTTTACTTTTTATGTTGCTTCTTTAATTACTCTCATTGAATAAAAAAGTATCACCTGTCAAAAAAAGAAAATGGTTGAGCTCAGAGATTTGCTTGAGGTGCACTTTGTAGCACAGCAGTAAGTACAACTTGTCCTGTGGACTGGCTGAGAGAGTTCATACTTGATGTAACTGGAAGGAAAAATAAGATGAAGAAAAAGTAGTTTGTGCTGCTACACAAACAGAGTTGAGAGGTGTTGTAACTTCACGTAAGATAAAAGCATAGAGATTTTACCTTTTTGAATTGCTAATGTTAAATGTTTAATGGCAGAAGCAAGGCTGTACGATCTTATGCTTTTTTTCCTCTCATAATAATTCTGTTTCTGCAGAGGGTTCACACAGTGACAGTATGGAGAGTTGTGGTTTTGGTGGGGAGGAGGTGATTTACTTCTTATTTTATTTCATCTGGATGGGATAACAAAGAATATAAAAACCACATTGACATGTTGTGTAATAAAAGTTAATTGTGACTGGAGAGTCTGAGAGATTTTTGCCTTTTAAAGAACTTGGATCTTGCTAAAATTTGCACTCAGACATGAGACTTGCAATCTGTAAACAAGCCTGCAGGTTCAGCCCACTGAGGGTTGCAGATGTTTGATGTTTTCAGGTGTTAAGCTGGCCTTGGTTTTCTACCACTTTGAACTGCCATTCTCATGCTTTGGCTATTTCCTGGCCTTTCAAGCTTCCTCTTTGTTTTGGATATTTGTCTTCTGTTTAAAAACTTTCCTATTGATCCTTCTTCAGTTCTGTTTGAAAGCTCGGTAGGCCTAAGAGTGGTTTCTTTGAATCTTTTGACCAACTAAACTGAGTTTTCATCCCCACTTATCTTTAGTAAACTATTCTTTGATAGGCTTTCACTCTGGCTCCGGAGACTGCTTCTCTTTTTTCATTCATTTCATGCTGGTGAAGAAGTTGCTTTCTGAGTGCACATTGCCTTAAGCTGTTGTGAAATAGATAGAGCCAGTAAAATAGTATCACTTTGTTGAAAATCATACTCAGTAAACCACAGTTTTATTTTTTCCTATTTATTTTTTAATTCCAGGAAGAACAAAAGTATGTCTTCTTTTCATTTTCGGAGGAAGAGCAGAAAAAATATACACATTCTCAGAATTTATTTTTAAATTCAATAAAAGCTCTCCTAGTCTATCTTTTGTTACTGTTGAAGACATTGTTAAACATGAAACCAGCCATTAGTGCTGTTCTGCTTGTACTGTACCTTTCCTTTGACAGTAGTAGATTAATTTACCGATCTAGCTTTTAGAATTAAAGTGTTTTCACCCATTTAAAAGACTTGATTTTTTCATCAGATCTCTGTGGCAGAAAAAAAAAGAAAATTAGACAAGAAAGTAGTACAGAATGCTGCTGGAGAATATTTATAGACTTCAACATCAGGAGAATGGCATTGCTGTGCAAATAAATAACAGTTATAACTTTTCAAACTGGGTATGAGGAATTTAAGTCATTGATATATCATGTCTAATTTTGGTGTAAATTTCATCAGTGTAAGCAAATATAAATTATGCCAGCTGTGAATTATCAAATTGATGTAAAAATCACAATATTCTGACTTTGAATGACTGAATTCAAAGTCCCTTTATTATTGTTGTCTGCTTACTGTCTAACAAGTGACAATGTACATCTTAAATTTTAAACAGTAATTTAATTTATTTTATTTATCTGTTCTACCTTCACCAGTTCTGTTGAATAAATAGCATTATTTCTAACATACTCCATATAAAAAATTAGACTCCCTTTCTTCTTGTAATTCTATTTATCCACTTGTATTTCTAAAGTCTTTAATGCTAAAACTTCTCTATAATAAGCAGGGGACATTGTGAATTAAAATCTCAATATCATATATACTAGATTGCCTGTATTAAATAAAGAAAATTCTTATAGAATATATTGCAAGAAAATAAAAAATCCGTATGTATTACTTAACCCTTCAATGTTCAAATATACACTGAAAAATGTATAATGCACAAAAAAAAAAAAAGGAAAAATATTTTTTACTTTTTTCTGGGCTTAAACTCTCTTATGACTCAAAACCACCACAGACAATGTAATAATAATTATTTCTTTTACAAAATTATGTAACAACCAGTGAACTTCTGGGATGACTGAGTTGAAGCCCCCAAATATTGTGGGCAGAAACAGTTTTGAAGCTGTCATACCCATCAATTTCCTCAGTGCTGGATTTGGTATGCAAAGAACAAACATAAAAACACCTGTAAATAAAATGTTGTCTCACAGAGAAACATGCCAGGTGTTCCGTCTCCTCCCTCCTTTATCTGTTGACAGCTGAAGAAAAAAAGAAGAGAACTGAAATTTGGATTTGATGAAGAACATAGATAGTTATGTAAAAATAAGCAGGAGAGTACTGAGATAATTTCTAAATAAGAAAAAATAATAAATATTTTTAAAAATCTAGGTGGGTTGGAACCCAGTGCTGGAAGAAAATGTGATGAAAAATGGGAAGATGCATGGGAGAGATAGCACTGAAAGGGATTTGGGTGTGAAAACAAAACACAAGAAACATGCAAATAAACAGGAAAGCAGATTAAATGGAATGGATTCATAACTGTATGGATGGGAACTAAGCTTGGAACCTCTGAGGTGAATCCACAGAGGAAGGATGTGGGTACAAAATCACTAGGAATCATATTTGACAAAAGAGTTAGAGAAAAAAAAATCAAAAATTTTGAAGGAAAGAAGTAGCTTTTGACTCAGAGTTAGATGTTGGATATAGAAATTGGTGGTGGTACCATGTGCAGTGAGCAAAGCTGTGCTCAAACAGGACAAGTTTTAATAAAGTAACATCAACAAAATTCATGTGGAAGACTGAAATGTTATTAAGGTCTTCCAGAGACTTGCAGGGTGTCATATATTTTGTCAGAAAGAAGACTGACTTACAATGGAAACATCCTCACTGTTTCCTGTATCACATGTTTCATGAGTTTTCTAGAAAAACTTTGACTCGGTTTCTAAATCTAATTGCTACCTCGATGTAAGATTTCCTCTGCAGATTTGAAATATGAATTCTTTCTGATAATAAAGTTGGGTTTTTTTTCTTTTATACATTAAAAATATTTTATTTTATTGTATCTTCCATTTGAAAATTATAAATGCATTAAAAACTGAAAACAAAAATTGAAATCTTAGAACAGTGTATAAGAAACATAGTGATTGATGGTGATGATGATAGTGTCATAGATAGGATCATAGGTCCATTTACAATTTAAAAACATCTTCCCAGAATGAGCATAAGATGACAGATTTTCTCCATTAAATTCCACTTTTTTTGTCTGAAAAAAAAATTTCTTAATTTCATGGGTGCAATGCAAAAGGAATGTGAGGCTGAAATACACCTTTCTTTAAAGAAATTAGTCTTTCTTCCTTTTGTTGATTGGTTGGTTGGTTAATTTTTGCTGGTGTTTTTTCTTCCTGCAAAAGAATTTCACATACTTATAAATTTAGTGTTGGAAAATTTAAAGGAAACACAGGGACTTTCATAATACTGAAAGCAAAATAGAACAAGCATATCCCAGATCTGAGTTGTCTTAGTTATCTTTTGCATGTGTTGAGCCTTCAAGAAAGTCAGCAAAATCTTCAAAAATTATCCATTTTCATTTAGGCACAGAACATTCTAAGACCCTAAAGGAAGAGGAACAAAGAGAAAGGACAGGCAGTAAAATCCAATATTTTTCATTTTAAAGTTCACTGCAGTTCATTTTAGAGACAAGTAAAAGACAAGCAGGTATAGGAATAACATACTTCATCAAAATGTTGTTGCTTGCTCTGAAGCAACCAGAAGCAAGTTTTAGATGTGCTTCTTTGCTGGTATTTTCAGACATATGTATAAGAATAGCATGCATCCTTCATAACTTATGAATGCTGAACTTACTGTAAACTTTGCAGTGTGTGCAATATTAAGATTTACAAGTTCTGACAGAAATGTGCATAATCTGCATGTGTTTATCAAAATATCTGTGTGATCAGGTATGGCCTGGGAGCTTTAAAAGAATAATTTTCTCTTTGAACTCCTCAAGCAAATACATACTGTTCTTTCAAACATTGAAACAGGCAATTTTGACTATTCATATTTAGCTGAGACTTCAAAATCACTGCAGTCTCTGCTGTGTCACTCCTTTCTGGCTATGATTTTATTGACATATTGCTAAAAAATGAGAAAATAATAGGTTTGAAAGTTCTGACTGAAGTTAAACCTATGATGTGAGAAGGGGTCACTCAGTATTGCCATTTAAAGCAAAATCAGTCAGCTCAATATTTGTCATAAAACTCTTCTTAAAATATTGCACCCACACTCATCTGAAGAAGGAGATACCAGATCCCTGTAAGACAAAGAGTTCTTGTGGTGTTTCCATTGTGCTCTGAATTGAAGAGTCCTGAAAGTCAAATCATAGCTAAAAAGGCACAAATTCACCTGAACTGGCCCATAATTATTTAAACTATTCAATCACAAATTTGATAGCAATGGAAAGAATTTATTTAGTAAATTATTTAATAAGAGGTTGTTGCATAGTTATTTGGGCATACAACAGGTAGAGAACATTTTGTAAGTTCTTAAACTGATTGCTATCTGATCTCATGTGCTTTTGTCAAATGTGTTTTGAAAAAATGTTATTAACAAATTTTTCTTAGTGTTTTGGAAGCTTAAATTCCTCTAAGATGTTAGAGATAACTGAAAATACCTGAATGGAACCCAGTATTTTGTTTCCAAATTAGATTAAGTTATTTAAATATTTGGTCATCCAAGATTTTAATCTTCTGTTGGTACCATTTAAGGTTCAATTTTTTGGTTTAAACTATGGCTGTCTTTGATATCTCTTTTATGACTGTATTCTGTTTTTCTCTGGTATTCCAAGAGATGCTTTCTGTGGAAATCATTTAATTAAGGTGCAGATGTTTTACTTTGTACAGCTTTGGAGCTCAGCACAGTGGGTATTAGTGTGCAGCTCTTAACCAAATATTTCATAAATGTGTGTATCTAAAGAATTATTCTCTACTCATATCTGACTTCTAAAGTTAATTCATCCATGATCTTAAAAATACACTGAGAATATCTGCAGATGAGGGATATTAGGTTAGCATGGTATTCTTCAGTCAGCATTAAACTGTGAAGCTTCACTATTGCAGCTCCATATGTTAGGAATCAAGGGAACCTCTTCTAAATAAATATGTGCAATAAGTGCATTAAAGAGTTTGACAAAGTATTCTGTGATTTATAATCTTATGTTGATAGGAGGGATGAGCCAATTTTCTGATTAATTTTTCTCAGGTTATTTGAAAGCCCTGTAGCAATGCAAATCTGTGCAATGCTTCATAATATATTAAGAATATGACATTTTTAATCTTCACTTTAGGGAGTCATCAAAATTTAGAACTTAGTTAATGTGACAGGATTTGTATTGCTGTTATGAAAGTATTCAAGACCAGATGCAATTATGCTTCTTTGTGATATTTACCAAGGCACATCCTCACAAATTACTCTCAGCTCCTTTAGCAAAACAAATTGTGTTTTTCTGCCAGTTGGGACTGTTGTCGATAACACTGTTGTTCATGTAAGAAAGTATAGGTAAACTAAAAATATTCTAAATTTTGTGTTTTTCAAAACTGTTAATTTGTGTGAGAGCTATAGTAACACAAAAAGTAGAAGTATAGAAATATAGCAACCTACTAGACTGGTTCAACATAAATTGAAGTTAAGCTAACATAGAAAATTACTTTTCTATCAGTCTACTCTCTAAAATGGGGTAAAGCAATTAAATAATAGAAAAATAATAGTGGAATCTTGTAATCATTGGCTACCAGGCTGGAAAGGACCTCAAAGACAGTGCTGGAAATAGGTTGTGAAAATTGGTAATGAAGAAACAAAAACTGGAAAAAAAAAAGCATTTGTGGTTCACAATGCATATTTTTGTTTGATTTCACAATAATTTTTAAACCACATTTCCTTTTTGCACCGCATTCTGCAGGAACAAAGACTTCTTTTCACATATTGTCAACTTTTTAATTGTAAGAGGGAATCAAGCCCTCCTCACTTGTTCCAAAAATTAAAGTAATTGGAAGGGGATTTGGAATTTGTTCTTGACTCAGGCACAAATATTAAAAAATCCAATCAAAGCACTCAGATGGAATTTATCAGATCCTCCTCTAGTCAAAATCATGGAAACTGAAGAAGAGAGTATGCTGGCACTGGAGTAGATTACATTTTAAAATTTTATTTTGATCTCCTTTCTCATGTAATTAAATGTTGGCTTAGCTATTCAGCATATACAAAATAAGAGCCAATGAAGTGGCACCTCATGAATTCGCAACCAAACTTTCTTTGGTGACATGCACAGAATCTTAAACTATGTTACTCAGTCTCTGAAGTCTGTTCATTATTGCACTGAGATTTCTTAGTAAAATTACTCAAACATTTAAGAGATAGAATAATCATAACCAATAGAGTTTAGAAACATTTTCAAAATAAATGTACCTTAAGACTGGAATATTACATTATTCTGATGCTAAAACTGAAGAAGCTCTCCCTGAAATTACTGAGAGTGAATCTGATATCATAAGAAAATGAACTCAGAGGAGCAAGTTGTTACAAACATGTAAATAAATTGGAAGTCTTCACTTGAGGGTTAAAGATCAGCAATAGAAACATTTTTTTCCCCATCTCTCATTGTTTTGTCTCTCATTAGGAGAGAGGCTTTCAGAGCATTATCAACTAAACTGATCTATTTCCCCCCTAAAATTTCTTTATATTTCCTCCTTTGTACCTAGAACTAGAGTGCTGTGATTTTGTTTGCTCTGTAATCAGAGTTCTTTATGTGTTCCTGATTAATATTGAAAAGTTACCCTACCTAAAAAGACAGTTTGATTGTTTAATATTTCAATCATTATTCATATATCTACAATGGTTTGCCCTTATAATTGGTATTTACACATACTTATTTACACAATACTTTAATGTATTTTTACAGAATTTTTCTTCTTGGGACAGATAGTTCTGTACTTATTTCCTAATGTGCAGTGGTGGTGGTTTGCTGAAATTTACTTTGATATAATAAAGTATTTATTTGGATTCAGCTCTGAAGTAATCTTTTCTGAGGAAAGAGGTGGAAGGCTATTTTGATAATTTTAATTGGATGAAAACTTAAAATACTTGCTGTAAGCGCAAAGCCTGATTTTTACTTTTGGACTCTATTATGATAACAATGAATTCTGTAAATTTCCATATTTTAATAGCCAATGTTTCATGCATAAATGACACACACTTGATTATAAACAACAGTTTTCATAGGAATTTGTCATTAAAGCAGCCAGATTACTAAAAATAATTTTTTACACTAGCAAAAGAGGCAAGGAACAAATAGTGAATTTTGATGTTGATGATGGATGAATAAGTGACAACTAATGTTTCATTCAGTAGACTGAGTTGTCATTATAAACATAGTTATTTATCTTTGAAATATTTATTTATTCATGAAAGATCCATTATTAAAAGGATAACTGTTTATGAGTTTGGACTGATTTTCGAAAACAATTTCAAATGAAATAAAATGGAAATAAGGAAATGGGATTTTTGTTTTTATATGGAGTAGACAACAGCTGTTTGCCTGATTAGCATTGTGGTTTTGGAGTGCAGTTTATTCTCCATTGTTTGCAGTGAAATACTGTGTGATTTTTTTTCTATGTTCTGGCCTAACTATGATTGCAATTTAATGCATCCACTTTCAATCAATATTTATATTTTCAGATAATGGCAGGACAGAATAAGACATCAACCCATCAGAGAACAGAATTCAAACTGAAAGTCATCTAGGCAAATAGAAGGTCATTGTGAGGAAAAATGGGATCTACAGTTATATTTCTTCATTTTGGTAGACATAACAAATGAAAGGAGTGACTAAGCTCTAATAAAAATAAAGACATTATAGTGGACAGACATAAGGTGTTACAGACTCTCCCCAAATAGGCCAAGTCCCTGTAGAGACATATAAATAAGCTTTTCTGACAAGAAAAATTGCCAATAACCAAAACCACCAAAAACCCACAACAAACAATGAAATCCCAAGCCCCAATCTTTTAGCAATCTTAATTGTCCAAAGAGATACATAAAAATCAACTTTTCAAAAAATGATGCAGTTTAGTCCAAATACAAGAGGATTTAGAAATTATTAATAGCAATATAAAAGTTGCATGAGGTAATAGATACAAAAATCTCTGGAGTAAAAATAAAAAAATAAGTCTAGAAAAAAATTATATTTTATATGATTTTAAAAAATCTCTATTTTACTTTATCAGAAGTAAATTTTGTTCAATACCATTTAAAATATATGTTCAAATCACATAAGGTTACATTTGAAACTTCTGAATGTACTTGAGCAACAGTTAGAACCCAAAGGGGGCTTTTGGTTTTACTTTTTGCCACCAAACAAAATATCTGGCTTATATCCACATGGCTTTTGTTTAAATAGCTGTCTTTCTCTAGCAAATTATGAAAAATTACTTTATGCTTGTTTCTAATATTTGTATATGATTTCATGTGGCTGGTGGCTTGAAGGAATTTACCATTTGAGTTACTGGTTTCTTCTGACATTCACTCTTCTCTGTTGCTCTTCCTGAAAAATTGTTGATATATTGGTTTGTTCTTTAGTGATAGCATTGTTTTGGTACTCTAATCATGAACTATTTTATTAGGTGTAAATAAGCCCAGAACAAATAACATTTCCTGTACCAAAAGTTCACAGTCTATAAACATAATTCTGAGATTTTCACACATTGTTTGCTCTTCTTTCTTATTGTTTTTCCTTCTGTCCTTTCTTTTGCACTTACGTTTTTCAAATGTATTCTTGGGGAGTAGAGTGGACAAAGAGAAGATTACTGTTGGGTTTTCTTTATTCAGTTTGAACATCACACTTTTCTCTTGACTGATTTAAAAAAGGGAATAGATCAGTCATGAATGCTATGACAACAGACCTTGACAGTGTGTAAACACTTGCAGTAAGAGACAAATAGAGTTTTATTATTTCAGAAACTAAATTTATAGGAAATCTAATTTAACCATCGATACAACAGCTAAGCAGTGTTGGCATCTAGTGCAGTCAAGTTTTGGGTTTTCAAATCTGAATTGCACAATATGTGGGGTTTTTTATTATCTAATAGCTCTATTTCCACCAATGAAAGAGCTTTAAAAAGATCACCTGCATCATAGTAAACTCCTCAAATTCAGGGAACTCATTACAGCTTGACAGCACTCAATTTCTGTCTGAAATATTTTCATTGGATGGATTTTTTTTTGGTAAGAAACTGAAGTTGGTCACCATCAAGAATATATTTGCTCTTAGATCTGCACAAGTGGCTTCACCACGCAGAGTATAGGCTTCAACCTCAGAAAAGGTGTGTTTCTTTCTTTTTTTTTTTTTTTTTTTTTCTGCTTAATCAAATCTCATCAGGTTTCCTATATTTATTATGGTAAGGTAGCAAAAGATTATTCAGTCTGTTATGGTGAAGTGCAATGTTTGACTGAAGTCAGGGGAGAGGATTTAGTATCACCATCTATTTAGGCAATGACTGTGTATGATGCCAAATATGCAAGTAGATAAACAAACCATTTATCAAGATATAAGGTTTCCAGCACAAAATCTACAGCAGCCTTAAGAAATACAGTGAAACTGTTCCAGATGATTTGAAAAACACATAGCTTTCCATTTTAGAAGATAGTAAATATGCTCTCTTTAAATGGTTACAGTTTTAGCTCAGTGCAGTAATTTTTTTTTTTTATTCCATGAAAGGAATTGACCTAAGGCTATTTTTTTTTTTTATTTTTTGGAAGATAATCAATGTCTGAAATTAATTCCAAACAGCTGCTGGTACTTTAAAAATTTTTTGTGGTGAGGTTAAAAGTCCTCTTGTGGTCACCATTTGTAAGTATCTGATTTCAGTTTCTGAACGATGGACTATGATGTCAAGGGCACAAAAAATTGAATTTTTTAATTTTTCAGAAGTGTCCCCTCCATATTGCCTGAAATTTGGATCAAAGTGAGATGTAATCTAAAAAATAACATAGAAGATGGAAAATAACAAACAGGCTGCATTGTTCTTTTGCCATTCAGGAATGTCTTTAAAATCTGATAACCACCAAAGTAAAAAAAAAAAAAAAAAAAGAATATAGGACATTAACAACAGGAAGAGTTCCAATGCCTCTAGTGAATGTCTTAGCTTGTAGGTTTCTAGAGAAAAAGAAGTCTGCTTTAAAAAAAAAAAAAAAAAGGTAAAAACAGTGAGTAACTGTTTTTACCAATTCACTTTGTATAAGAGGCTAACAGAAGAACACAGGGACTTTTTTAGTTGAATTGCAATGAAAACAAAAGGAGGGAATAAAATTCCCAGTGTTCTTCCATTTGTAAAATCCAGAAGCAGGGAAAAAAAATATGTTCTTCATTTACAGGAATGAATACAAAACTGAGTGTAATAGTTTGTTTTCCAAACCATGAGAAATAAAATATCGTGTTGGAAATTGCAACATAAAATAAGGATTTTCTCCATAACTCTAATGATTAGAAATCACAGTAGCCAACAACCTCCATAAAAAGCCCTTCCAATCAATTAAAAAAGTAATTCTTTAATGTGGTTTTTTTTTGTGGTTTCATCTATAGTGTTTGTGCCAATGCAATTAGTCAAATTTATGCTTCAATTTTTATCAATCTTCCTGAAAAAATAGCAATTATTGCTCTCTGGATGAATCTTGGTAATTACTATTATATATACTAATTTAATGACAATTCTTTGCAATTAATTCTTTCTCATTTTTAAAGCTGTTTTCTGCTGAGAATTGTTAAGAATACTAAAGTACCATCCCAAACTAAACCATTATATACATTTTGAAATCCTGGCCAGATATGCTGATTGATGTGGTTTTAATACTATTTTTCTTATCTGCTTGTTCTTTGGTGACTGCAAAGAATGTGGAACCCATTCTGACTGTAAAGACTTTCCTGGGGGGAGCTTTAAAGGGATGTAATGAGCCTTTGAAAACTGAGTACATGGAGGAATCTTTGATGTTCGCCTACGGGGATCTTGCTAATTTCTGAGCCAATTGAGCATCCACTTCTGAAGTCAGCCCTGTCTGAATAGGATGGGCCAGAAGGAACAGGTGGACCTCAGAAAAAGTTCAATACTACAGATGGGTGCTTGAGGAGGTTGGGCCAAGAGGAGAAATAACTGTGATGATCTTCACAAAGACAGCACTTAGATATGATAGAGATGCTACTGAATTGCAAATTGAGTGCAAATTAATTTCTATACTTTATAAAACCACCTTCCTTGGCGCATCATTGCTTCTCTCCATTTCCGAACAAGGTCAGTAAGAATTTTGTTTCTTTCTCCCTGGCCTCAGCTTCTACCTGTAGGCACAATCCAGCATGTGCAGACCTGTTGGAAAGAAACCTTTAAAGTTATTAAAGTTCTTTCATCTCTGATTAGCTTTGCAAATGCAGCTCAATTCAATCCCTAGAGCTCACCCTGTCACCGCTGCCTTTTACTTTCCACACATACTTCATTAGGAAAGATGAAGGGACTGAGAAACTTGAAAACAAATCATTGTAATCATTCCTATCTGGTATTGAACATTCTAGTATTCAATTAGTATATTTTTTCCTTTTTTTAGCCTTATAAAATATATACAGTCTTACAGTCATCCTATATATATACAGTCTTCCTACAGTCTTACATTAGCAATGTATGGTAATGCTTTTAATGTTTTTTTTCCTTCTCTGGAGTTTTTTTCTGTTCTTAATACCTCAATTATAACACTATGGTGTTTTACTAATATATACCATGTATAATCAAAATGTTATAGTTTAGCTCATTGATAGCAAAAGGTATATATCAAAGAAGTTTATTCTGGCTGGAGTAAAATCAAATTTTATCCTAAAAGTTTTCAGGACTGATTTTCAAGTAATAAATCTCACACACCAACTGTTGAATATATTTTTAAAGATGATAGATTATTTAAAAAAATCAGCATCTACTGTTTCCTTCCAAAATTAGTTTGTTTTCCCAGAAAGAGTAAGAAGTGCAAACTCAAACCTTTGATTCACCTGACAACAGCGTATATCAGTATATAGATACATATTCCAAGTAGAAAGAAGTTTTGTTCTTGCCAAAAAAAAAGTAGTTAACAGTGAATAGATGATTAGAAATATGTCTGCAATTTCCTTGGATACATCTTCAACCTTCCACACACTTTCATTTTTTCCCACTCTACTTTTTATATTCCTCATTATTTTGTTGGATTAACTTGCTTAGATACATCATAAGGTATATTTGCTTTAAAGAATTGCACTGAAGGATGAACTCAGTCTAACTTCCTGACTCAAACTGCTCCCAGTTCAGGATTTTGAGCCCTATCTATTTTCCAGATCTGGGCAACATGTTCCAGTGCCCAACTGATGCCTTGGAGTGGCTACCTAGAAGAGAGGCTAGACAAGGTCAAGAGAATAAAAGTTGGTATTTACCCACAGTCAAGAATTTTTTTCCTGATATATAACCTAAACCTGCTCTCTGTCAGTTTGAAGCCATTCCCCATTGTCCTGTCATTCCAGGCGCTGGTAAATAGTCTCTCTCCATCTTTTCTGTGGGCTCTCTTCAGGTACTGGGAGGTTGCAATGAAGTCATCCCAAAGCCTTCTCTGTTCCAGAATGAACAACCCCAGTTCTCTGAGCCTTTCCTCCCAGCAGAGCTGCTCCATCCCCCTGATCCCCTCGGTGCCTCCTCTGGCCTGGCTCCAGCAGGTCCCTGTCCTTGCTGTGCTGGGAGCCCAGAGCTGGATGCAGCCCTGCAGGGGGGGTCTCAGCAGAGGGGGCAGAGGGGCAGAATCCCCTCCCTGCCCTGCTGCCCACGGGGCTCTGGATGTCTACAAGTGATTTTGAATCAGTGTTTGGCCTGTGTGGACAGACAGGACAGTTCTGGCTGCTCTCCAGGGTCCTTCTTTCCTGCTTCTCCCCAGAGCCACTAGGATACCCTGCTTTATATGGATAATGGATGGTAGAAAAAGCAGCAGATACTCAAAGAATATTTTCTGTTTGTGCAGGAGGAGTGCCAGCTTCAAACTGGTGTATCCCATAAAACGCAAACCTGGTCTCCAAACCTGCCTGTTTTGCGACCTCACTGGCAGGAGAACCTCTCCAGACCTGACAGAAACATGGAGCTCTGCTGTTCCTGAAAGAGGTATTCTGTCTTAAGAGTTAGCTATCATGAAGAAAACTAACCCTATCCTAGCCAAAATTAGCCCAGGTAAGAATGTTCTTAATATAGACTATAATATTTTGGTTGAAAAGAGGGAGAAAGGGATGGTCCAAAAATGTTAACACTTAGTAGGGGTTATGAACACTCAGTCTCTCTTGATAACCTTTCCATAAATTATAAAGGAGAGAGATCCTTTGAGATGGTGAACAGTTTGGATCTTGCCCCACTAAACATTAAGAATGATTAGATTTCTAGAATCATAGAATGTTTTGGGTTAGAATGGACCTAAAAAAGCATCCAGTTCCAAGCTCCTTGCCATGGGCAGGGATGCTTTCCCCTAGACCAGGTTCCTCAGAGCAGCCATTTGACCTGGCCTTGGTCCTGTACCTTAGTGAGGTCTATACTTCTGCTAGGAATAAAAATATTACCTCCGATCAATATTATTTTAAAATATTCACTGTGAAGCCCACCAAAGGGACAGTGTTGTGGAATTAACATTAAAAAAAATTAAAATAGGATCAGACTTATTCTCCGTCAAACCCAGAGCACGTGTTCTGGGGAAAGAAAGCTCCAGAAGGGTCTTCCATATTTCCCTCCCTTCCATACATCCTTTCTCCTGGTGGAACTGAGCTGTGGTCAAAAAGAGGTGACTGAAAGCACAACCAAGCTAGTAGGCATTTTAGTTAGAAATACTGCTTAAAGAAGTTTCTCTGTATTTTATAGTTTGCAACAGATCCTTTGTTGTGGAGAAGCCACATCACTTGTGGCCACCCTGGGTAATGAAGAAGTGCTTGTCTGTGACATCCCTTGTTGACCCCAGGGTAGTTCACAGAGGACAGACGTCACAATTTGGGTGATCTTTGTGGGAAAAGAAGACAAATTGTGCTGCCACTGGCACAGATATGTGTCTTGGGGACATGGTTTACTGGTGAACACAGAGCTGCTATTTTAGTGGCTGAACTTGATGGTTTTAGAGGTCCTTTCCAGCCTTAAGGGTCCAGTGATTTTAATGTGTGTTTTCAATGAGTAAAATGTGGTTATTTAGTTGCAAAACAAACAGAGGTGTTGTTTTAAATTTTTGGGATTTGGTTTCTCAATACATTTAATCCATTTTGTGCTTCTTTTCTTAAACATTCAACTGTTTATTATCATGTTTAGTAATTTTCTTGTGAATGAGAAAATACTGAAATTTCCCTCAAAGAAGTTTCCTTAAAAAAACACAATAGAGGCATACATGTTGCCCTTTGGGATGTACATAGAATATGAAAAGAATAGAAAACTAAAACTGAATTAAATTGAAACATCACACATTAGAAAATTAAAGTCAAAATTTTTGTATCTTTTCCTGGCTTTTCATTCTTTTCTTCTGAAATGGTGATAAATACTGTGTGAGGCTACTTTTATAATATATCTAAAAGGTTCCTTGAGTATTTTCTCATGTGAAAACAGAAAACAGTATCAATAAAATATGAAGCATCAAAGTTTGCATCAAGACAGGCATTAAAAAATTAAATTCAGTCACAGATTGGAAACTTAAGGTTGTAATCCAAGAACTTTGTGATCTGCTCTGTTGTTATTTTTTCCCTGTTTTTGCTCTCACCAGGTTCTGCAGCTTTTACCTTGCTCTTCTGCCTCATGAAACAGGATCTGCTCTTCCCATCTCACTGGCCTTTCCTCACCAGTGGTATGTCAGCAAGGTCTCTTGCAAGCTGATCTATAACTCTACAACTGCTTCCCCTTTCTGGCCCTTGCCCAGTTCAGAGGTGCCCTCAGCACATCAGAAAATAGAGGGTTAGAAAACCACCAGGCAAGTTCTGTCTTCTCATTTGCTTATTCTTAATATAGGAGCCATAATCTCCTCTTTGCACCAGTGGAGATTTACTCCTTATCATATACTAAAAAGACTTGAAGATAGTTCAACTAAAAAGTCATTAAATATAGATCCTTAAAAAAAATCAGCTGTCACATTGTGTTTCTGTTTATAAACTCTTTGAGAATTTATTGAATAAATCAAGACTCATAACTAGGCATCAGGTATTGAAAAAGGGTCATTGAAGTAGAAGTGGCTCAAATAAAAAGTGTTCATTGTAATTCCACTCAGTACACATTGCATGATCAAAAATACAATCAAAAGGACAAGCTAAAATAAGACATGCCATAGACTAGAGGAAATGTTATGAAAATACAAAAGTTTCAAAATCTTTATCCCAAATAATAATTTTTAAAAGTAGATAGGTAGACTATACAGATACAATTACCTTATCTGCCATCAAATAAAAAGGAAAAAGTTTATAATTGAGTCTTTTACACTGACAAATGTATACTTATGATACAGTAATTTGAAAAAATTTTGCATTAGTTGTCTGTATCCTGTGTTTTGGTTTTCAAGACCGCTGAGAAAGGATTTGTTTTTCTTACTTTTACCTAACTTCACTATATCTTCTTTTCTTTCCTTCCTTTTTTTAAATAGAGACCTAATAGAATATTTTTGGTCAGTCTATTGACTAAACTCACGTTACACAAAATAAGATGTAGCTATGCTGATGCATTTATTTTGCCAGTTCCATGCAGGAACTGAGTGAAGAGAGATTATTAATTCAGTTTAATCTTCCATTTGATTTCCAGATGGGTATTTTTAGATTTCAGATACCTCATGCTCCATATTATATATTTCAGGTTAATCCATCTGTTCCTGATATTTTGATTTGTAATTTTGGCCCAAATTACAAAATCTATTTTCAAGGAAAACAACTTGAAATTATTGTTACATAGATTTTTCAATATGTTTTAAAGTACATTTATTTTATAAAATGGTCAAAGAAAATCTTAAAGATGCTGAAATTTCATCAAATTTTGAAAAAAAAAAAAACCAAACCAACAAACTAAAACAAAATCAACAAAGCCTAGTAAAGTTATTTCTTTGTAGGATAATTTTACAGTTATGACTCTGAATAAATTTAAAGATATCCTTAATTACTTGTTATCACATCCAGAAGTGCAAGGATCTTTTAAGTTACAAGAAAAAATAATTTTGGCAAGCCTTGATAAGGATAATATTAAAATTATTTTCCTGTTTTATCTTCTGTCTAAACCATAACTAATAATCTGAATATAATCCAACAACTGGTTGTATATTTATTGGTGGCATTCCCTTACTTCTTCCAAAGCAACCTTTGTGTTTTCTTCTGTAAAGTGCTTGGTCCTATACAAAAGGAAAATGCGTTCTTGTCATAGGCAGTCAAAATAAATAGTACAAATCAGATACATGCTGAACCAGATGACCTGCAGACTTCTACAAACAGATATATCCAGTTATTCTTTCCCATTTTAACTTAATTAATTATTCCATTTTAAATAAGTTTTCCAGGAGATGTTTGTGAAGACTTCAGTTGAGCAGATCAATTTTATTTTGCATAGGGCATCAAACACAATTGGTGCCCTTACAGTTCAAAGTAAGCCAGTATGGCAAAAGGAACTGGGCTCATGAAGGGGAGCAGAAGCCTTGTGTAGTTGACTTTCTCATGGGACATCACACAAAATGATCAAAAGCACATGGCCCAGGGAGGGTTTTGAAAAACAACATTGAGAAATGAAATCCTGAACATAAAGCACATAATGCAAGGCTATTGTATGTGGTTTGTACATGTAAATGTTACTTTTCTAAAGCTAGTAAACCTTTTAAATTTGAGGTTATTGGTTACAGTAAATAAAATGTCCCCAAATTCAGGGACTATCTGTAGCATAATTAAAGCAAAGTTAAGTGGATCAGGACTCCACTGATAATATGTGTTTGTCTTTTTTCCCATAGCTAGTCCTTGACAAAAATACCTACCCATGAATTTTTAAAATTACTGTTTGTAATTTTTTTCCAATATAAACGCTGTAATTCTTGATTTACTAGGTAGGAAGAACATCTCATGTTTTCAATAATACATATTTTTTTCCATAAAATGGCTATCTGGAATGCATTAATCAGCTTACATGAGTGTCACATAGAAGCAATATTTCACAGTGAGTTTACAACAAAACAAAAGCTAGATCCATCCCATCCTTTTTTTCATTAAAGTATAGTAATAATATGATGGTTTCGTAGTATTTGTAGTGCTCTCATCACTTCTCTTCTCGGGGTTCATCACCAATTACACATACAGCAGAATAAAAGTCTGTTTCTCATTCCAGAAATTCAAACCTCATTCAAACTACACTTTTTGATCAAGTCTTTTGAATATTCTTGGCCACTACCTCATTTTTATCCAGGCCTGTACTTTCTCATTTCCAGCAATGCCCCAAACCAGAACTGACAAGAGAATACAGGAAAAGTTCTATGGCATCACATCCTATTTAATCAGGAGGAGAATATGGCACAGGTAGTATGTTCTCAGTCTCTGTAAATCCTGCAGTGCAGAAATAGCTGCTGATTCTGTGTGTGGCACACTCAGGCTGCTTGTGAAACCTGCAGAAAAGACAGGCCTGAAAATCTCACCTAATTATAAAGAAGAGGGTAGTTAGGGATGGACAGATGCTTAAATAGCTTGGAAAGGGGGAGAAAATCTACTCAGAGTCCTTAGCTATTGGCCTCTTCTCTTTTTATCATTTAAGTGCACATTAATTTTTTTTATTTTTTTTAATAGTACTTTCCCCTTTGGATAATTTCCATTTTGTAAACTGAGAACAATCATATTTGTTTATTTGTGGGCAGGCAAGCTATAAATATTAGCTGTTTAAGGTCAGTGTCGTTTCAGCAAACAAAGTCCATACAAAAGTATGGCAAAAATTGTTTACATAATATTTCTTTATTTTAAAAGTCTCTATGATCTGTTTCCTCCCTTTCTGCTGTTAGATATTCCATTAATTCTAGTCTTACTGTCTTCTTCAGCAGTTTTGTTCTACTACCTTCATTACTATTCAATGAACTGGAATGTCTTCTGTATGATATTTTATGTAATAAACCTGTTTTTCTAAGACTTGTTTGAAGCTTCAATATTCTACTAATGCTTAAGGGTCCATATCTGAAATTATTTCTATAGTGCAGACTGATAAGGAGTGTTTAGAACTCTAATGGAATAGCCTGTTGTTCTTATCAGAAAAATAAGCCACTATTTTAGATGAGATAAATGAATGTAGTTCTACCAAAGTCGCTTAAAGTACATGAATTTTGTAGCTTGAACTGAGGGTAAGATTCAAGTATCAGAGTACAAAACCAAAGAGAGTTGTCAATCAAGAGGGTGACTGAAAGATAATTCTACCTTGAGGTAGAACAATCTTTATTGTTCTATCAGATCTCACTTACCCTTCGGATTGCTATATGTCATCTGAAAAGACCAGTCACCAGTGGTGTCCCTCAGGGGTCTGTGCTGGGGCCAGTTCTGTTTAATATTTTTATTGATGACATGGATGAGGGCTTAAAGTCTTTTATTAGCAAATCTGCAGATGACACTAAGCTGGGAGTGTGTGTCGACCTGTTAGATCGAAGGAGGGCTTTGCAGAGGGACTTGGACCGGTTGGATGGATGGGCAGAATCTAATGGGATGAAGTTCAATAAGTCCAGGTGCCGAGTCCTGCACTTTGGCCACAATAACCCCCTGCAGCATTACAGGCTGGGGACACTGTGGCTGGACAGTGCCCAGGTGGAAAGGGACCTGGGGGCGCTGGCTGGCATGAACATGAGCCAGCGGTGTGCCCTGGGGGCCAAGAAGGCCAAGGGCATCCTGGCCTGTGCCAGGAACAGTGTGGCCAGCAGGAGCAGGGAGCTCATTCTGCCCCTGTACTCAGCACTGGTGAGGCCACACCTGGAGTATTGTGTCCAGTTCTGGGCCCTCAGTCTAGGAGGGACGTTGAGATGCTTGAGCGTGTCCAAAGGAGAGCAACGAGGCTGGAGAGGGGCTGGGAACACAAGCTGTATGAAGAGCGACTGAGGGAGCTGGGGTTGTTCAGCCTGGAGAAAAGGAGACTCAGAGGTGACCTTATCACTCTCTACAACTTCCTGAAGGGTGGCTGTGGGGAGCTGGGGGTCGGTCTCTTTCTCTGGGCAACAACAGACAGAACAAGAGGACACAGTCTCAAGCTGTGCCAAGGGAGATACAGGCTAGAATTAAAGAGGAAGTTTTTCACAGAAAGAGTGGTCAAATACTGGAATCATCTGCCCAGGGAGGTGGTGGAGTCACCATCCCTGGATGTGTTTAAAAAAAGACTGGATGTGGCACTTGGTGCCATGATCTAGTTGAGGTGTTAGAACATGGGTTGGACTCGATGATCTTGAAGGTCTCTTCCAACCTAGAAATTCTGTGATTCTGTAAATATTTAACTCTGACAGATTTTACCAGAGATATGGATCCCATGTAAGGGAAAAAAAAACCCAAACAAACTCACAAAAGTAAAATCAAAAAACCAAAACCAGTTCCAAACGAAATTGTTCTTAGACTGGAGACATTTATTTTTATTTGTTTTATCTGTGTGTATATATACACATATGTACCAGCGAATTTGAAATTTCTGTCATGGGAATGTTTTCAAGACTGACAAAACTGCATTTTAAACCGTAAAATGTTATTAAATTAATTTTTCATCAACATTTTTCTTGTTAGTTGCCACTCTATGTTATTAGTAATCATCATGATCTGAACAAATTTTTTTTTGCCTTTAGAAGTTAAGCTTTAAATCAGCTTGGTGCCATATAGTTATCACTAATGGCTGGGGTCCTCGGTGGTTCTTTGCCAAGTTTGAGTTTGTTTGAGAGCTCATTGGTCACAGAGGTTGAAACTTAGGTGGGATTGTCCTCCCTGAGTTTCCTTGCTGGTATCTAGATTTTGATACTATCAAAGAAATGCCATCTGCTCCCTGTATCTTCTATTCTTTTTGATGCCAGTCATCCTCTGTTTCCTGCAGCATTTCCTGCCCATTTGCCCTTCATGCTTATCTTCTTCTCTATCATGCAGCTTTTGGTTCCTTGGACACCTCATTTGTGCCACAACACCCATCCTTGTTTGCTCCTTCAGGGGTCACAGTGCTCATGTGCTTATATGACACGTTTAGGAATGATGCTGCCATCACAGAGGTACAAAATGCACAGTGTGGTTTGCTCAATTTCCACAGTACTTTTTGTCACCATCATATTTTCTGAAAAATCCTTTGCCCAGGTTTCTTTGCCCAGGATTTCTTCTCCCTGGAAGCTTAGAAGCCTCAGAGAAAAATGAAAACAATAATTATGTGATTTGCTTCTCCTGTGTTTTTTCTGCTTTGGAATGTGGGTTGGACATTGTTTTCCAACTGGTCATTGTTTTATTGGTTTCATGTGAATCGTTTTAACTTAATGACCAATCAGGGTCAAGCTGTGTCAGACTCTGAGGAGAGAGTCATGAGTTTTCATTATTATCTTCTAGCCTTCTGTCTCCATCCTTTCTCTACTCTTTAGTATAGTTTTAGTATAGTATTCTTTACTGTAATATATCATAAAATAATAAATTAGCCTTCTAAGAACATGGAGTCAGATTCATCATTTCCTCCCTATGATGGGGGACCCAGAAAATACCACAACTTTTATATTCAGGCTCAGAGCAAGCTGTCCTGATAAGTAAATTTATAATTTACTGCTGTTTGTTTTGGATACATGCATGCTGGAAAGAGGCACAGTACACTAAGACACCATGCTGAAGAATTTTTTTTAAATATTTTTAGGTTTATTTGAAATTATTTTCTGCAGCTTTATGCAATGATAACAGTAATGTGAAAGAGATTGTAGAAGCGTGCTTCACTTTTTCTCTCTTTTGGACTCACCAAGAAAAAGTTTTCAAGCACTTGAACACATTGATGAACTCCCAGTTTCAGAATTCAGAGCACATCAAGTTATAAGGTGCTTTATATTCAGCCAGTGCTATTCAAGAAGTGTATTTTAAATCAGTCGTATCTTATCAAGGCAATTTATATTGCCCTCCTACAAGTGTGGAAATGATTTACAGTAAGTGTCTTTACCTCATAAAATAGCTAAATGAGTTTTCTGCTTCAGAAGTGCTTAAATCATGCTACTTCCTCCATTTATGAAACAATTTATGTTTTCAGACACACAAACATAATGGCATCAAAATCTGTTAATTGTGGTATCTCTTTTTGCATGCTCTTTATTTATATCCCTGCTTGGTTTAATCTTTTTTATTGTCTTTCAAAACTCTTTTTCACATTATAGCTGTATTTATTGTAGGGAGTCCTATCTACATCACTGTTACTGTTAATTACTTGTAAATTGCATGGTTTGCTATGCCTTTCAAGAGTTTCCTTCCTAATGACTGACCTTTCAGACAGAAACATTAGTGCAAATTGTAGCATATTTTTAACTAGTGTTTGCAACAGCAGTTTTAACTTGTTATTTTGAAAAATAACTGGCTTTATACTTTTTTTCCTTGAGTAGTAATTAGAAGATTGTAGCCTTGATGGGATACAGCCAAGAAGGAAATCTGGTGGGTTTTTTTTTCTTGCAAATATTAATCAAATACATTATTTACCCCAGAATACAGACAAGGAAAAGAAGAAATAAAGTCAATTTCCTTCCTTCCTTTCTTCTGAAGTTGGGAAACTAGAGCAGAACTTCCCAAGTTACTTCTCTAAGGCCATGTGGCCCTCCTGAGACCCACTTTGACTTTAAATGCTTCACCTATAATATAAGCTTGTTGACTTCACCAGGAAAAACTTGTGGCCTTACCAAAAAGAGCAAACTTTTTGCAGCTCTAGAATACAATTCTCAGGCACAGTGCTGTTTAACTCTCCAGCTCACTTTTCTGCACATTGATGCTCAGAATGCCTATGTAAAAGCAAGAATCAAATAAAATATTTTAAGCCATCAGTCTTTATCCATGTCATTTATTGAACGATGTTTAGAAAAACAATGATTTATAGGATTTGTTAAATTAACTAGATAAACTCTATGTATGTAGGCAGCACAAGCATCTGCATGAACCCCATTATCTCAGTGGTAAGGAAAAAGCAAAATGTTCCCTTCAAGGCATCTGTATTGAATGATCCTAGGGCTTAAAAATATTATTTGGCAATGCTTAAATACTGTAATCATAATGCAGTAAAAGAGTGACATAAATGTTGTTGTGGCTTACAGAGTAAAATTTGTTGCTTCTGAATAAAGTCTTGCTTGTCAGTACTCTTTCATGTATTTTCAAAAGTATGGCAAATATCACTATAATTTTAGTCACTATTGGTCTTCTTTTCCTGCTGGTTTAGGACATACAAGATAAGGGGGAAAGTAACTTTTACTAACTCATAGAGTATGATACTGTATTTTAAGAAAGTAAAATTATGTACCTTTCTATTAACACAGAAAATATAAGTTTGATAACAACCAGCAGAGAGAATTGAGGAGCAGTGGATGAAATCACCTCAACCAAGAACAAGTATGCTACACAACAGTCAAAACAACCCAAGAGTGCAATTTAAAGAATGTTTAAAAATGTATTCTTGTGCTACCCAGTCTAAAACAAAAAACATAGGTTACTAAGCTGTCTTTGTAGCATTAATTTTAATAAGTGAGTCCTGGTTTCACAAAAACTGCTTCATTTAACCTTTGAGACTGAGGCAGGATAGATTCAGAACATCTATGCCAGAAGTGCAAGAGTGTGACAGGTTCAGGAATAGTCTTTCAAAACCCTTGGGAGGTTTCTAGAGAACTGAATGCTACATGAAACTCGCTTGGTGTCCTTGATGTGAGACCAGCTCTTGATTTATGTTGCAACTAGAAGAAAGAACACTTGGGACACTCTGTGTGGTAAAAGGAGAGAGGATGCTTTTGTAGGGAAATATTTATGTTTTTCCTTGAATGCCAATTTACAATGTATACATTTGCAGATACCTGACACAATATGCCATCCTGCTTGGAGGACAACTGTTGTTTAGATAGTCCAAAATGAGGGAAAGACTATATTTTTTTTAAATGATGTTGTCAACTTTCGGAGCCTATGGAAAAAAATTAAGGACATGCTAGTAGATATCAAAAAGTTCTGCACTTCCAAAATTTGTGCACAATTGTGGATCACCAGTGATTTAAAAAATAACTGGAATCTTCCACAAAATATACTGAAAATAATATTTGGTATCCCTTCAAATACACGTGTAAGCTAAGGAATTGCACTTTTCAAGGCTGCTGAATGTGTAATGTTCCTCTAACTTTGTCCCTTGTTTCATGCAACCAGACCTGCCTGGGAGTTTTGACAATTAATATCTTGCACCAGTCCTAGATAATGAAATTTTTAATAAAAGCCATCATTCCAGGAGTCACACAAGGAGACTTCAATTCCTTGTGTTAGGGACTTTCATGTCTGAAAGGAAGATTGTGACTTCACTCTTTGCATTTGCAGCAGACATGAAATGGTTAAGTTGAGCAAATCATAGCTAAACTTTTCAAAACGATTTGATGTTTTGTCAATATTGATTCAGGCTTCTCAGTGTCAGTGAAGTAAAAAATAATAAAGTTCTGTTGCTGCAGGGACATGAAAAAAAGATGTTTGATTGATTCTTCCATTATCCAATGACAGTTATTATGGAGCAGGGAATAAAAATGGCAATTATATTCTTACTTTATAGAGGAAAAAGAAGGGAAAAGAAACTGTTCTAAGATTTACAGAGTTGACATATGAGAGCTGAAATATGCCAGACACAGGAACTGCAATGATTGGTCTCACAGCCTTGTTTCTAGAAGCACAGGCATTCAGCCATAATATTTGTATTCACCAATTGAAACTAATATGAAGTGATGTTCAGCTATATTGGACAAATAAGCGTATCCAAAACCAGAATGCACATTAGGAAATGGTATAGCTGTGTGCCTATTAGTGTGCAAAGTAGATTTAAAGAGATAAAGAAGCCTGCAGGCACTTTTTAATGCTTACTTTTTGCTTAGATTAAATTTAATCACAATAAAATATTTCCCAAACACTCAAACACATTATAAGGCACTTCTTATTTTTGTACCTGCAGATGATAGTTGCTCAGAGAGTGCTTTTTCTTCTTCAGTATTTTCCCTTATTTTCACATATTTATAATTCAGAGATAGAAAGCACGCTTGTGTAAAATTTATTTTTAAGTCTGTGAGAAAAAAAGCTACTCTGAATTTTCTTAAATCTGATATTATATTTTAAAAAAACAAGTTTCATTGCAAAAAATTGAATGTTTTTTGAGGAAAAATATTATGTTTTTCACTCTAGACAGAAACACCAAAATAATATATGGATAAGTTTAATTTAGAAAAACCCTCCCTTTCCAACTCTATAAAAAAAACCCGAAAACAATTAAAAGTGCTAATTTTTTCCTCTCTCTTTTTTTTAAGATAGCCTCTAGATATTCAGTGGGAAATTGAAGTTAGAATATGTTAGCTGTTCTTTTTCCTTGAGACAAAGCAAAATAATTTTGTCAAATTGTCCTTTAATTCTATTAAAACATCACCTACGGCTGCAGTTTTACCAAGAAGGTTGTTTATTTTGTCATTTCAGTGACAGAATTAATTAATTTTTATTTGCTTATTTTCTTTTTGTTGGTCTAATTTTATTTGTGTATAAGTACAATGTTGAAAATTACTTCTTAATATAGGTCTGCTGATTACACAATCTATGTCAATAAAAGATGAATTACATAAATAGCTCTTTATTTCTCAAGTGATATAGCTGAAAACAATACAGTCTTAAATATTTCTCAAGCTGAAGGGCAAGTTAGAGAAGAAAAACTGCTTCTTATTAATGTTTTTTTAGTTGGCATCTGTTTTAACAAATAACATCTGCCTTTGTTCTACAGTGCAATTGCTACTCTTGTGGGGAGCTCTTTGCTAATTTTGGTAATTTATAATGTCTGCTGTTATATTTTGCTGTAAATATATTTTTCCCTGGCAGATAGGAGAAACTCTCTCCTTTGGTAAAACCTCTCCTTTCCACCATGCTAAAAAAAATAATTGCTACAAGCCTCTGAATGAGTTTTTGGCCGGCAAGCCAAGAATATGTGTCTGTGCTTTAGTGTCAGCAAATGCTGCCCTTGCCAGGCTAAAAATGCACCCTGGCCTTTGGCTCCACTTCCCTTTGCAGGCTGGAGAAGTCATGGAAACGTGGACAATGTCAGCTGGCCCAAAGCCACAGAGCACATACCTCAGGCTGGAAATGCATAGCCAAATGTTATCTCAAAGCGTCTCTCCTTGACCTCGCACACAGCACTTCCGAAAGAAAAATTAACTTCGTAGCACTACCTGAGCCTTTGCCACGATTGCAGAAAGTAAATTCCTCTTTAAATGGCGGCTGTCTTTGTCTTTTTCCTCACAGAAATACACTTCCCTGAGGAGGTCTCCACTTCCCTTGGGTGGTTGAGTTGTTTGCTGACCTTCTTCAGAACAGGCTGTGACCAGTCCTTTCTGGCTGGTGATGCTGCAGCGGCAGATAGACACTTAACCTTTATTTCTGGTGAAACACTTAATAGTACACTGCACAATTCTATAAGAGCATTGCAACTAGACTGGGAAGAATGAGGAGAAATGGGGAGCAGCTTAAGAAGGCAAAAGGTTTTTGTTTCAGACAGCTTATGATAGCAGCTGTCATGTGCGCTACACCTTTCACCAGGGCCTTATCAAGAGTCTAGCACTATAAATACTTCTGCTTTGTGACCATTCATTCATTATATTTTATCAAGTTGAAAGTGTCATGTCTTCTTACATCACAGAAGGAAACTAAAAGTGAAGATAGGCATCAGCCAATAATGTACCAATAGAAATGGATAAGCAACTAGTCCCACAAATTATTCTCTCAAGGAAATTCAGAGTGATTGTCATTTTGCAATAGACAACGTAATCTAATGCATGAGCTCCAGCAACGTTAAACACCATGAGAAAAATGAGTGTGTATGGTTGTTACAGTTTTTGGAATGGACATTTTTTTCCTAAATTTTCTCAGTGACATGCCCCAACACATTTCCTTAATTTATCAAATTGAGAAAAATATTTATTTTATGTCAATTATTTCCAATATAAATAGGAGCTTCCTGCCACCTATGATGAAAGCTGAAAGAAACTGTGGTTATTTGAATTCAATATTAGCTAGCAGCTGACCAATTCTCTGTCAAACTTTTAATGACATTTTCTTTATGACATGGGAGAAATATGTTTATCTTGTTGTGCCTTTTACTATATAGACAACCCTTTCCAGTGTAGGTTGGACCTGCTGAAAAGCCCTTCACTTTTCCTCTTCTAATATGTTCCCTACTTTTGACCCCAAGTCCAAACATATAAAACTAGGGGGGTTGGGACTTTTTGAGGTTTTCTTTGTTTGCTTGTTCATTTTGCTAATATTATACACACTTCTCACACAATAATACACACACAATAACAGGAGTATTAATTTGTAGGGTTTGGGGGTTTGGTGTGTTTGCTTTCTTCCACAAAGTACTTGTGTTGAAAAACTAGTACAAAGGTGTGAAATATTTGGAAATTATGTAAACACCAAGACTTTTACAAGAAAATAAACAAAATCAGGTCCTTTTCAGAATAGAAAATCACTTTTGTTTCTTAGCAATAAATGGATGCCTAACTTTACTTTAAACTATTCATGAGTTACAACTATATGATTATCTTAAATTTGCCATTTGAATAACTATTTCAATTCTTCACAACTAGTCTACTACAGTATAATAAAACAATTATTCTGCTTTAAAAACCAAGGATTAGTCTTAGAGAAAGATTTAAAAAATAAAGTGCCAAAACCCCAGAATGATGGACCACAACCTCAAAAACCCACAATGGTGACTCATTCCAGAAACACTGGTTACCACATGTGTGATTCACTGACCACATCCGCCAGAGTCTATTGGTGTAGGAAGCAAGATCCACACAGGAAATTTGCTATCAATTTCTTAACACCTACTAAAACATTTTTAACTTGCCAGTGCAAATTGTGTTCAGTGCCCTACTGTGAAAGCAAGTTTTACAACTTAGTAATGCACATTCTTTGAGGATTAGGTACTGAGCCATTCCAACCCCTTTTTTAGGTAAGCCTTGGAGATTTCCCATGCTATGTATCAAGCCAGGACACATGAGAGCAGACTCAAACCTTCACATCTACTTTGGGTTTTCAAGTACTACCCAATGAGAGAAGGAAGAAGGCCCAATTGTGGTGTTTGTGTGGTCCCCAGGACGAGGTGAGAGATAAGAATTTGACTCCATGTTCTCAGAAGGCTGATTTATTATTTTATGATATTATATTATATTAAAGAATGCTTTACTAAACTATACTAAAGAAAAAGGAAGGATACATCAGAGGGCTTAACAAGAATGATAATGAAAGCTCATGACTGACTCCTCAGAGTCCGACACAGCTGATGGTGATTGGTCATTAACTAAAAACAATTCGCGTTTGGATAAACAATCTCCAGACCACATTCCAGAGCAGCAAAACATGAAGAAGTTGAGGCTTCTCATCTTCCCAGGAGAAGAAATCCTGGTGAAGGGATTTTTCAGAAAATATCATGGTGACACCCAATAGGGCATTGTAGCATGACTGCAGCTGTGTGATCATGTAGGTTTGTCGTGTTAGTGGACATTTGGAACGGTGGAGCATGGATAGTGACAGATAAAGGGATACGAGGGAGTCCCAAGCCCTGCCCCTACACAGGAAACCCCACTATTTATCAGTGCTATGATGCATGACCTCTGGAAAGAATGATGTGCAGAACTCCATGATATCAGAAGGCTAATTAATTACTTTATTAAACTATATTATATTGTAACTATATTAAAAAGAATACTAAAGGATACTAAAGAAAACTCGTGACTGTCTGCTGACAATCAGGACACATTCTTTTGTAATTGGCCAAGGAAACAAAACAATCCTCAGCAGAATCCAATTGCCAAATTCCTTCAGGTAAATAATCTTCCAACACATTCCACATGTGCAAAAACACAGGAGCAACAAATGAGGATAAGGATTGTTTTGATCATTTTTTTCTCTGCTTCTCTCACAGCTTCTCTCTGTTCAGAGGGCATGTGAATATCACACACTGTGTATCTGAGATCATTGTCCAAATTCTTCTTGAACTCTGCCAGTCTTGTTGCTGTGACCACTGCCTTGTGAGCCTGTTCAGCGCCCAGCCACCCTCTGGGTGAAAAACCTTTTCCTGATATCCAGCCTATACCTCCACTGTCTCAGCTTCAGGTCATTCCCTGGGGTTCTGTCATCGGTCACAAGAATGAAGAGATCAGTGCCTGCCCCTCCTCTTCCCCTCACAAGGAAGCTGTAACTGCAGCGAGGTCTCCCCTCAGCCTCCTCTTGTCCAGGCTGAACAGACCAAGGGACCTCAGCTGCTCCTCATATGGCTTCCCCTCCTGACCCTTCACCATCCTTATTTTGAATGTTCTCTAACATCTTTATACCTTTTTTCTGTATTGTGGCACCCAGAACTGCCCCCAGCCCTCGAGGTGAGGCTGTCCCAGCTCAGAGCAGAGCAGAGCAGGACCATCCCCTCCCTTGCCCAGCTGGTGATGCTGGGCCTGATGCCCCCCGGGACAAGGATGTCCCTCCTGGCTGCAGGGCACTGCTGACTCATATTCATGTTGGCAGGTAAAGGCCCTATTTCAGGTGTAAGAAGGAGATTGGTGGGTATTAAAGCCTTCCCTGTAACAGAGGAGGCAGCAAAAACCCTCCAAGTCTTTCAGCAACACGTGCATAAAGGGCTCTATCCCTCTTTCATCCATGCAGCTGCAGCAAGTTGTCCTCTTCTACTAACAAACAGAAACTACCAACGAAGAACAAGAGAGTAGTACATCCTTTTGTGGTTTTTTTTTTTGTTTTTTTTTAGGTAGTTACCTCATATACTTTATATGCACCTGCTGAAAACTTTTCCATGTATTTCCTAGCTACTGTTTTACCTCTAATGTAAATCTAAATGCAAATTAGTATTTGAAAAGTGTTCATTAATTTTAAAATCAAAATTTGGCTTTTAAAAAATCATCAATATAGTCAAGGACTTGAACTTTTTTTTAATAAACAACCATTTAAATTAAATAATATAAATGAATTTTTCAGAATTTTTAATGTTTAAACGCAAATAACATTTCCTGAGAAACTCTGATAGTAGTTCCACCATTTTTTTCTAACTAGTCTGGTAGAGAAGTTTTCTTCTTATGCTATTTGCAGCAGTGCAAATTTTCTATGAATTCTGCTAGAAAATGTGAGGTCTTCCTTATTTTCATGCCTGGAATAGCATCTAAGGTGAACATTTTCCTGAATGTTTTCTCTCTTCTGTGCATTAGCATATTCAATCCTCATGGTCTGAGCAAAACTCTCTGTGATCTCACCTGCCAGAATATGACAGAAGGAATCAGGATGAGTGACAGATGACCAAAATGCTGAACAGCAGCTGTTGATGTCAGGTTTTGCTATCTTATGTGTTTTAATGTTTTATAACCAGAAAAAAAAAAAATCTCACTATGTATGTTTAATGAAATCTAAAAAAAAAATCCCAGAAAAACAAGCAAATAGAATCACAATTGACGGAGACTTTTCCCATAGATATCATCAGGGTCTGATCCTGAATCTATGCCATTAATGTGCAGGCTTTTTGTGACTAGTACTGCAGAAGGTGTTATTTGTTTTTGTGGAATTTTTATTAGATGGGGGTGGTGTGTGGAGAATGGGCCAAGGTACTTGACAGAGAGCAGTGCAGGTTTCAAAACGTTTCAAAAAGGAAGCCACAGCTCTGTAGGAGGACATAGGAAGTTGTTTGTTTGTGAAATTCAGAGCAACTGCAGGGGGAGGAGTTCAGATCACAGAACATAAAGCAAGACAAGAAAAAAATGAGCTTTGTGTGGCTTATGACTGCCACCATTGCTGAATGCCAACTTAACTTAGACACTTCTAAATAAAAAAAGGTAATAAAAATCATCACATTACTAGTATTAGCAAGTGAAAAAAAAAAAGAGCCTTTTGCTTGTGCTGTGATGTTTTCACCTAAAAAGCACTTGTCACTGTGCAAAAACATATTTTGATAGGTAATGGGGAAAGCAGCAGGATATATTTTATATTTGTCTTTTCAGTAAGCAATTTCTAAGCAGATTGCTGAAGTTACATGCCATGACAGTTTCTCTTCAATACAAGTGGAAATTTCTGCGCTGTAACTAAAAAGCTGGCAATAACAATGCTGTACAAAACTTGGGCCAAAAAAAGTTTATTCGTACATTTACAATTAATTATGATAGAATATTAGATTGAAAACCCAGAAAGGTTGGTATTTCTTTCTTCTTGTACTTTATAAGATAGTTATATTCTATGCATTTTTACTTTACTGGTTCCATAGCAAAGTTTAGAGGTTTACATTTTAGAGTTCACCAAAACTCTTTAAGGAGAGAAAAATTTCTTTGACATTTACATAGGATGCTGTAAAACAGCAAAGCAGCAACCTTTTTCTTGTATATATATTTTTTTTCAAAAGGTGTCTACTGGAAATACTGAAGAAATATACAGAGGAGTAATACTAAGGAAAAAACCATACCTGCATTAACAGGAAACAGTGCCTGATGAGATGTAGATATTTGTCTACTACGAGCTATACCTGATTTCCTCTGACCTCTGAGTGTTTAGACAGTTAGACAATTCACCACAGAGATTTCTGTAGTTGCATATGTTGTCATGCTTTTCTTATTTTTTATTCTTATTTTCTTATCGTTCCACTTATCTCTTCCCAAGCACAGTCACTAAGCGTGACATATAACTGTTTCATACAACCCAGGAGAATTTCTCATATCCCCTCCATGAGAGGAAGAGGAGCAGACACTGTAGTACAGACACTTCTCTCTGGTGATCAGTGGCAGGACATGAGGGAATGGCTTGAGCTGTGCCAGGGAAGGTTCAGGTTGGATATCAGGAAAAGGTTTTTCATCCAGAGGGTGGTCGGGCACTGGAACAGGCTCCCCAGGGCAGTGATCACAGCACCAAACCTGACAGAGTTCACAAAGCATTTGGACAATGCTCTCAGGCACGCGGTGGAATTGTTGGCATGTCCTGTGCAGGGCCAGGAGTTGGACTCCATGATCCTGGTGGGGCCCTTCCAGATCAGTATATTTTATAACTCAATGTTTACAATTATGATTTTATTGTCACAGAATCACAGAACTAACCAGGTTGGAAAAGACCTTTTTACATGATCTCTCTACCACATCACTGACAGCATGTTTCTCATCACTCTGGGGGATTAGCCACTGTATAAGGCTAAAACTTAAAACTTAGGAAAAAATACATCTTTCATTCTTCCACTGTTTGCTATATAGTGTCCCTTATGAAGTTTAGTGTTGTTAAAATGTGCTAAAAGAAAGAAACAGGAAAATTCTGCTTAATGTCTATGACACTACATATATAGTCTTGTCAAATTTAGAAATACAAGTGTGTTTGTGGCTTTGTGACAGCCCTTTTCTATGTATTTCAGAAAGACAAAAATCTCTCAGTGTATGGAAAAACACGAGGCCCTTGTGGGGTTCATTTTGATATTTTTGTAAGTTGCTTTGTGAGGCAGATGGAGCTGGTCCAAGGAATTAAAGGAGTCAAGGGGACATCTGCCTGTCATTAGAGCAGCAGAGAGTCATGGAACTGATTGAATGCTGCATTGTCACCAGGACATGGCTGTGAGAAGTGCTGAGAGCTGCAGCAATGAATCCAGCACAAACATTCATTTCCAGAACATAGCTGCAGGTCACACAAGAAAATAAGGATGAGAAATTTGCATAGCCTTGTCTCTAATTAAAGCTTCACTGAGCTAGTAGGTTAAGAATTGCAGATTGAAGATGCACACTACCTTTGTCCTTTCTGTCTCAAATTAGGTAATGGCCACTGCAAAGAACCTGACCTTAGCAAATCATCTAATGTAGAGACAGACACAGGTGCCATTTTTCATTATTCCTGTGCATTAAATGACAGACACAAATCAGCCATAATCACTGCTGAAGGCACAGCTGTCTTTAAGTTTAGCCTTGGATTAAGAAATATTCTACCTTGCTCAATGTGAGCTGGAGCAGACCCAAGTCAGACTCATTGACATTAATCAAGAGCTCTTTGGGACAACACTGTCCTGCTTGTGCCTTTCTCAAATGCATCTTTGTTACCAATTTTGTTGCCCTGGGAGAGTCCTAAAACCCATGCCAATGATCAGCAGAGCTTCTCTTGAGCTTGGAGTTCTTATGAGATCCAACAGTGAAGTTAAGGGTATCCACATGCCATCTGCCTGGCTCTGAAAGGGCAGCAGCTGATGTCAGCGAGCGCTGCTGCCAGGTCCCCCGTGCCAAAAGGAAGGAAACTTCTTCCAAAGTCTCCTTCCAACTCTGCCATGCAAGGATTGCTCAGGCCAGAGCCAGCAGGATGCAGACAACTGAGTGCAGACTTGGAAGCAATCCTGCAGTGTCAGTCCTCCCTCATAGCTCAAACAAACTGTGGTGGGACAGCCGGCATTAAAGAGAACTTGGGCCTTCAATGGTTTATAAAACTCACTGTGTGCCTGGATAGCCACGGCCAAAGTTCTGCCCTGAGATTTTTTGGGCATTCCTGTGCCCATTTCTTGTCAAGGTGATGAAGGGCTGTGATGGAACCCTGTCATACTCACAGAATGGACACAGCCACACTTCCAGCCAGAGCAAACCTCAGGACTGATGATAAAAAAGGGGCACAGGATACAATCTAGGAGGGAAAGAAAAAAAAATATATCATGTCATTCCACATGCCCAGCCTCTCTCTTCTCATGAATATATTGTACTATATAAATTATATATATATATATATATACTATATGTATTCAATATTCCAATATATTGAATATATTGGAAATGAACTCTTCTGCTCTTTACTTAGGGTAAGTCTCCACAGTGGATACAATTTTTTTGCTTCTTGAGCTTTGGGGTTTTTTTAAAAAATAATGAATTGAAAAATATGAACATTTTTTAAATATTTATGGTGTATAAATATACTTTCCAGGTGGGAAAGGAGAAAACTTTGGGAAATTAAGTGGTACCTGCAGCTTAAATAGCCTCCCTGGCTTTCTTTTCTACCTTACAGAAAGAGATGGACCCTCTGGGGAGAATATAAGATCCTGTTCCTATGGTGAAATGCTGCTTTAGGTGCCTATCTCCCCTCAGGGATCCTAGTGAGGGCTGGTTTCTTCAAAGCATATCTCTTTCTGTGATGACCTGAAAGCATTAATTTACAGGTGAAATGCAGTGATGTGTGGAAGCCATGCTGGCAAATTCCCCTGCACCATTAGATTTCACAGCTGTGTCAGGGCAGGAGCAGCAGACAGAAAACCTAAAGCGCCCACACATCTCAAACTGTGCATCTGTCAAGGCCTTCTGAGATGGGATGCACCAGGGTGAGGGTTGACTTGTATTGATCTCTCTCTCTCTCTATATCCTTTTCCTTGTCACAACAGAATATTTCGGAGTGGGAGAGTAGCTGGTTATTAATATGAAATGATTTCTTTGACTTGTCAGTACGATCATTTACAACCCACGAAAAAATATTTCATGCCAAAGAAAATGATCTGTTTCATCCTCTTGCTTTTTTTGCTACTATGATTTCTTTTGTTTAAGATGTCAGTATAATCTGAAGCAGAATATTTCAGCATGCAAGCTCTGAAACTTGCTTTGATGTTCTGCTCACCTTTCTACAGCTACCTGAAAGGTGGGGTCAGCCTCTTCTGCCAGGCAACAGTGACAGGACAAGAGGACATGGCCTCAAGCTGCACCAGTGAGGTTCAGGTTGGACACCAGGAGGAATTTCTTCACAGAAAATGTGGTTAGGCTTTGGATGGGCTGCCCAGGTGGAGTCCCCATCCCTGGACGTGTTCAAGAAACAACTGGATGTGGCACTTACTGCCATGGTACAGTTGACAGAGGTGATCTCATGTTGGACTTGATGAACTTGGAGGTCTTTTCCAACCTTAATGATTCTGTGATTCATGCAAATTACTCAATGAATTTGACAAAAAATTTGAAGTTGCTGAAGCTAAATTGTCAGTGAGGAAAAAGAGTAGATGAAGAATTCCATGTCTAGCTAGCATTTTTCAGTCCTTATTTAGAGACATTTGTCATACCATTAATGTTTGTAAAGCAGCACATCCCTCCATGCCAGGAGAAAGCAATATTGCTGCATTTATCTGTCTAATACAGAGATAAACAAGAAACGTCACTTTGTTTTTGGAAGATACTACCAAAAGCAATGAAAAATGACAAGCTATAAATTGCCTTATTAGCTTCCTGTGCTGAGCCAGGCTGGGATCTCACTGCTTGCCAGGAAAAAGGCACCAGGCTCACCCTGTCCCCATGTCCCCAGCTGCCTGGGAGAGGGGAATGAACCAGGGGGGCCTCTGGTTCCCTCTCGGAGGGATGGATGCAGCCCTGCCTGCCTGTCCCAGACCCTGCCAGCCAGCCTGCAGGACCCACAGCTTTACAGGCAGGGGCTCAGAGGTTGTTTTCAATAGAAAGTGCTTTCATTTCTATTTTGTTTCATCGTCGTGGGAATGGGAAAAATTCATGGGTGCAAAAGACCAGTTCGTGCTATATTTACTGCTTTTATAATGACAAAAAGTACTGAGAAACCACAAAGCTATTATTTGTTCTGATCTAATATCCTGAGAACTACAATAAATGGAATTTTTTTTTTCCTACCCACTGAGGATGACATTTTTAGCTTTAAACAGTTTTTTTTTATGTCAGAAAGACTTGAGATCAGACCTTAAGATAATTGTATTATGATTGCTTTCTGGTTTTGTTACTCTTTCTCTTCTTTTTCTGGCATGATTTGGGAATAAGGTGGTTTAAAACCAACAGTGGAAACTGACTATACTTAGAAAACCATCACAGCCTGAAGATGCATTATTTCCTGAAATGTTAGAACTAGAAAAGTCCATTTTAATTCCACAAGTAATCTTGTAATTTCAGTTTCTAGGTAACATAAAATATTAACCTTTCATTCCAGTGTTTGTAAGGTATCAGCTATTAAAACACACATGGGAGAAGCTTGTAAGGTAGGGGGGTTTGTAGGACAGGAAAAATTACTTCAGGATCACTGTGCTTTTGCAAGTAATTCTCCCAGACTACTGATCAGACAGAGGGGAAGCGTGTCCCTGTGTAATTAACCACAGATTAATTAACCAGTAATTAACCAGAGCCCCACAAATATGTACACACAGACACAGACACACTCACTCTCTCCGGGGAGGGACCCTGACACCTTCCCCTGTTCTGTAGCTGACTGAGGAACCACAGCAAAGGGCTGACTGACTGTCTACACAGTCCAGCTACATGCTGGCTTTTCCTGATGCCTGCCCTTGATTTACTTTTCAGAGAAGGCAACCATGCTAATTGTACACACACTTTTTCCCCCGGGACACGCAGGAGCTCAGCTATCTCATGATGCTTCTTGCTGTGACTACAGCAAGAATAGCAGAGGAGAGTCAAGCAGATGTTTCTCAGTCCCTGAAAATCTCCATGTAATATAAAGATGATTTTTCAACATAACAGTGAAGTGTCTTTATAATTTTTTTTTCACATATTAATTTTAGGCATCTTTTAAGTTTGTGTTTGTTTGTTTGATTTTGTTTTTGTGGGGTTTTTTTGTTGGTTTAGTTGGTTTTATCTTTTTTTTTTTGTTTTGTTTTAATAAAAGAGAGTTTTATATTTCTGACTATGAAATAGTTTTGAAACCAAAATCTTTCATTTTAAATTGTACACTTCATAGACTTTTGGGTGATCTCTTTGTGGCCTTCAGGTACCTGGAGGCAGTCTGCAAGAAAAGTGGAGAGGGACTATTTACAAGGGCCTGGAGAGAAAGGACAAGGGGGAATGGCTTCAAACTGACAGAGCGTAGATTTAAATTAGATTCTAGGAAAATATTCTTTCCTGTGAGGATGGTGAGGCCCTGGCACAGGTTTTCCAAACAAGCTGTGGCTGCCCCATCCCTGGAAGAGTTCAAGGCCAGGTTGGATGGAACTCTGAGCAACCTGGGATAGTGGAAGGTGCTGCCACAGAAGTGGGATTGGAACAAAATAATTAGGATTCCTTCCAACTCAGGCCATAAAAAATCCCAACCAACCAGACAAAAATTAAATCCAGAGAAAACTTTGTATAGATACATGATTTTGTATTTTCATGTCTATGCAGTAAAGAAGATTTTTTATGATGCCACTTTGTGAAAAATAGTTTTAAATGTTTAATCTGCTTAATATCTATTCCCTGGGTTATGTGTGTGGCACCAGCTGAGGTAGACAAGTTCACAATCTAATACAGTTGTCTCCATGTCCATAAAAATTGAAAAAAATATGATTAAAAACAGGAAAAATGGTGTAGATATTTCTGAGATCTCTTAACTTTTCCATAAATTTAATTCCTAGAACACAACAAAAGAAATTAACCAGAAATTCCCAATGTTCAAAACTGACCTATCAGAATTGTTTATTGTTACATCTGTGGTTGGTTTACCTCCTATCTGGCTGATATAAGTAAAATGAAAATCAGTTTTTAATCTAATATTCAAGGAAAGTAGCATGGAATTCTCTAGTCTGTACCTGCAGAACTTAAGTGATGGTTTTGATTGCACTTGTGATTAGTACAGCAAATGCAGTCTCTGATTTTGAAGTAGCTATGCACTTCTTTTTGACCTTACCTGAAATAACAGCAAGGCAGACCTTGAAATATTTCAGAAGTGAAAGAAAAGAACAGTAAAGGGAAAAGAAAAACTGAATTTATTTTGTGTTTAGCTATAAGACTATCAGAAATAAACTGGTGGTTTAGCTGGTGGATGGCTGGGTTTGGACACAACTGACTAAACAAGGCTGATTTGGTGTTAAATTTATTTAAAAATGTCTTTAAATATCAAGCAATTCATTGCAGGATGCAGGTTTTGTCTGACACTTTAGTTTCTTTAATAATATTGCAAACTTCCTGCAAAAGGTATCTATGATGAGCACCTGCTTAAAATGTAGGAGAATATCAGAAGCCTGTGTTTCTCTAAACCTCCTTTGTGGAGAACAGCCTAACAATGCTAAAAAAGAGAAAAAGTCAACTGGTTCTTAGGAAGGAAAAAGCCACCTGTGTTGTTTCATGCTATGGCTGAATCAAACTACAGCTTGAAAAAGCTAGGAATCTGATCCTGTGGGGAAAAAGGAAGGCTCATTTCCTTTCTCCTCTTTCTCTGTTTCTCGAGCCTTCCATATTCACATATTCCATGTTTGATGACAATTTGTCTAGGGAGACATAAACAAGGCTGGAGGAGAAGAATTTATCTACAAGGAACGCCAAACCCAGCAGCTCTGCTGAAAACCAGCTCTGTCTGGGATTGGGGGGGAGGCCAAAGCCCCCAGGCTCATTTGCTGAGGCCAGGTTTGCACACAGTCTCCCCTCAGCTGAGGGGGAGACAGAGTTTTTGGCTGTGTGATGGCAAAACCTCTGGTACAGAGTGGGTGAACGCACACCACCAGGGTCTAAAAGCCAAATAAAGAAGCAGACCTGCAGGGTCTTCCCTTACACAAACTGCCTCTTGTTGGGGAAGATGAAACAGGAAAGCCTTATAAATATGATTGCCTGGCAAAAGATTTTGAGAATATAGAAACTATAAGGAGATTGAAATGAAAGCAACCTTTGAGATGCCTTAGTTACTGAATAACTGGAAAACAATGGTGTGGCTGGACTGAAGGTAATCCCCTTTTGATGAAACAAGACCCTCTGCTTGCAGACAGCTCCAAGGGTCAGAGCAGACCCTGCCAGCTTGGCAGAAGGGGTCCAAAGAGGAGTTTTTAGGGTTTAAAATGTAACACAGTATGGTAATGCAATGATTCTTATAGGCTGTTTGTAAATGCTATAAGATTTGTATATTGTACTAGATTGGTTAGTGAGAATTAGAATATTCAACACAGAAGAAGATTTATTGTATTGTAACGGGAACCTCACTCTGTTACCCTTTTACGCTCTTACCTTTTTTACTCCCTTACACTCTTACCCTCTTACCCTCTCATCCTCTCTCCCCCTCTCTTCTCTCAGGCCTGCTCCGAGCCATGGCTGGCAGCCCCCAGCAGGGCCCTGCACCCACACCCTTTGCAATAAACCACAAGTTCCATGATCTGGCTTCAGAGATCTCTCATCTCCATCCGTCCCGACCGTCTTACCCCACAACGCTCCTACAGTCTCTCCTGCCAGGTCCCATTCACCCTGAACCTGCACATGAGAGGCAGCTATCCTGTCTTAGAAGGTGTCTTAAACCACCAAAGACTCCCAAAGAACCACCCTGTGCTCATTCCTGAGACCTTTCACCAGAAGACTGCATGTGACCCACAGGTGTTGCAACAGACCCAGAGTCTGCTGCAGAAAACAATGCAAAATTACCTGACTCACATGAGAGGTACCTGGGCATTCCCACAGATACCTGGATGCATTAACCCACTGAGCTCTGGGTTACACAGGGCCCTCCAAGAAGACCAGAAGAAAGGGACCAACTGGATGCTGTCAGGATCTAGAAAATCTCTCTGTCACTCCCTTTCTCTTCCTGACCCCCTTCTCCTTTTCCTGTTTCTTTCTCTTTCTCTCTCTCCCTCTCACCTCCTGTTAAATAAATTCCATACCATTGACTTCAGTATATGGCCTTGTTTGCACCTTAATTCAGGCAGAGGCATCTCTCTGTGGATCACAACATGGTGGCACAGCATGGGACAGTACTCCCAGTGGAGGACATCACTATGGGAAAGTACCAGAAGAGGTCCTTGAATGACCACTTGCCAGCCAGTTGGAAGCATATTATCAAATTTTTTCTGATTATCAGTTATTTATGAGACAGTTACATGAACATAAATGGGTGGAGGGCAGCACCTTGTAAGAGATTGAGTCCAGCCCTCCATTTCAGGAGCCTCTTTGGACACAGCACAGACACCTTTCTTGTTCTATCATCTTTAAAGCTGTTCCCTTCTGAGCAGCTAGGTAAGGACAAAAAGACAGTTTCTTGGCTCTTAAGCTCTGTATTTCAGGGATTCACCTGAGCAAGAGAAGGATGGAGAACAACTCCTCAATGTCAGTAAATACTGGCAAATATAAGTCAGAAAGAGATTGGAAGAGACCTGTCTCAGAAGAAACCACGGGCTGGGGAATCACCAGCCATGAGCATTAGTGAGGGATCAAGTGCTGAGCTGAAACAGGAAGAGAAATGGGCTTTTGCACAGGGGTTCTGCTTTTCAGGTGCCTGCCTCAACCACAGTGTCACTTGCAAGACCTTTTCAAGGGTCCACCTTTCTTACACATCTTCATCTTTCAAAAACCAGAGGGCATGACTACAATGTCCAGCTCAGCTGTACTCAAAATCACCAGGCACTTGAGGTTTTGCTGAGATTCTGCAATGCCTCATTTACTGTAATTTAAATATATGCAGGAATTGGTTCCTTTGTAACATTCCAAACAGATAAAAATTTCTTTATCTTTACCTTAGAAACAGAATTACTGAGATTTATATAAAAACATAATAAACATAACAAAGCTATCTGTCTGAAGGGGTAATTTAAACTCCACTTAGTCTTCAATAAAAACAAAATAGCACACTATAACCATTTACTGCATGCACTTTAACAAAATTAAGAGTCTGAGTGTTCTGAAGAGCTTCTAAACTTTCATTTTAGAGAGGAACAGTGATTTTTTCAATACTTTTTGGGCCACTGCAAGAGATTAAATGTTACTTTTATGAGCATTTATGAAAGCAGTTTCAGTTATTAAAAGTAAAACCTCAAACTGTTGCTTCTTTTTTCAGCTAAATATGCTGATCTAAGTACAGAAATCTTTTAGCTAAGCTATATATATACTTAAGTGTACATAAAAATATATATCCAATTAAAATGTGCTTTGTGTTGATTATGGAGACCAAAATTTGAACTATGTAAAAATCAAATAATGACAATGAGTTTACAATAAAGCAGAATATATTCAGAGTATATAAACTTAGACTTTTGGGTGTTCTGTTGAGATGTTTTTAATACCTTTTCCCTTAACAGAAAATATTTAATGGGTCAGCAATAGAACAGGTTAGAAAATTGGAAGGGATTCATTCTTATTTTCTGAAATTAGACCATAAACCCCCTTTTCAAGCACATATGAGTAATATCAGAGAAAAAAAAAGTGAAACTACAGTAACAAGGCAGACAAATAGCCTCTAAATGCCTTCTATACATCTTGCCTCAGTACATTCATAGAATCACCTTTATAAAAATATGCCATTTCAAAGAAAATAAAAAGACAAGCATCTTTTGTAACATCAGCAATAACATTGGTTCTGTTTCTGTAACTTTCAAAATGGGAATTTAGTTGTCTCTTTCCAAGGATGAAAAAGGCAAAGTTAAAAGCAGTTAACAGCTTTCCTGGTTTTTCTTTAATTTGGGCATTTTTGAACTTAAAAAGAAAATTATTCTAAGAAGCCATAGCATAGCTATGTACAGATCTCTGTTGTTTTAGGGTTTTTTTAAAATAATAAATCAATTTATTTTCTGAATGAAGTGGTCTTAAAGACAGCTTTATATCGTAATAATTAAATCTGTGATGGCCACAAGGCAGATGTTGTGCCAGACTGGGAGAGCTCCTGTTTACATGAGGTTGGGAAAAACAACCAGCTGGATTCCAGGAATGACAGGAAAGCCCTGGAAGCTTTGGAAAACGCTGTGTGGGTGAGTGGAACTAGAGACTGTGATTCTCCTCGGTGTTCTTCTGAAAGAACAGAGTAGCAGAAAGGCTCAGCTTCTTGTTCTCCCTTCTCCAGATAGGCCCAGAAGCTGAACAACCTCTGTTTCTTATACAGTTCAGTCCTAATTACCTCATACTGGAGTAAATAGGCATTTCAGTCACAGGTTACTCCATGTTAATTGGAGAAGAATCTACTAAAATAGAACAGGGGCAATACAAATTTATAGATAGTTTTAAAAAAAATTTAAAAGTTGTAACCATGGATAATAATGACTCTTCTACTACATGGCAGATGCTCATGTAAACAGCATTCTTTGTCAATAATTGCATATTTAAGAGTTCCATTTCTGTGGTCTCTGTGAGACAGTATATTGGCTTCAAACACATCAGTAAAACTGACCAAAATCCAAGGAAAAAACCTGAAACCACTGGGTTTTTTTCCAGCTCTTGCCAGTGATTCATAAATAACAATACAAGCTCAGATATGACATCTGCAGAATTATTGTATTATCTTCTGAGTAGCCTTTGTATCAGTGAATCATTCACTAGTTCAAATTCTCCTTATTTCCTAATTTTTAGGCAGTGTAGAGGTAAAAACAAATTTAAAGGCAAAATGTGATGTAACTGAAATGTTTGTGCTCTGATGCCATGTAGATTGCACCTTTCCAAGTATGTTTTACCTTTCCAATTTTTTTTATTAATATTGTCATTATAGGAATGTGTGCATGTTTCTCTAACCAAAAGGTATTTGCTGCAGCTCTGTGGTGGTAGATGTTAGATTTCTTCTGATGGTCTCTGTCAGTAAAGGTAATGACCAAGCTCTGACCATGATGTCCTCCTTCTCTGTGGTTCTCACTTAGCACAATTTCCTCCTCACTCAGCACAGCAGTCAGGGCAACACCTTCAAGAAGGAAAACTAACTAACTAAATAAATAAATAAATAAAACCCCACAGTAAAGCACTGCCATCACATTAATATTTCTTGCATAATACTGTCTCCTGAGGAACTTGGAAAGAAATCTTCATTAATTTAATGGAGAGGGGTAATGAATTTTAATTATTTTGGAACAATGGCAGGCAAATCTTCTCCCCTGGATACTCCAAGGTAGAGTAAATGTTTTAGCTTTAGATGAGAATCTCTGTACTTTAGGCATTGCTTTGTGCTGTGGGACACAAACCAGACCTGTATGAAGGTTTGGCTGAGATGGAGTTAATTTTCCCACTGCAGCCCTCACAGTGCTGAGCAGAGAGAAAGGAGTTGAGAACCCAGCAGTGTTTGGGGACTGCTGGGCAGGGGTCCCACAGCTCCAAGGCTGTCCAAACCAGCACCCACCAGCCCCAAAGGACCATTGGGGTGGGTCTGGGCAGGAGCCTGGGAGGGGACACAGCCAGGAAAGCTGAGCCAGGCAGACAAAAGGGAAATTCCATTCCATGCAGCATCTTCTCTGCAATAAAAGCCAAGGCAGAGGTTGGAGGCACTCTGTTTTTTCTGGCATTTGTCTTCTGGGGCAACCTCTGCTGTACTGAAGCCCTGTTTCCTGGGGCATGGCAGGCATTGGCTGTTGATGGGAAGTGAAGAAATAAGATCTTTTTTTTTTTTTGCTTCTGCACCCATAATCTTTGACTTTTGCTTTTGCTTTATTGAACTGCCTTTACCTTGACCCATGAGATTTTTTTCTGTTTACTTTCTCCACAGGCCCTGTCCTGCTGAGGAAAGGGATATTATATAGATCCCCCTGGAGCAGGAGATCTGGGGATAGAGCACCCTGCACACACCTCAGGTCAATCCACCACAATGAAAGAAAAAGGGTTTTGAACAAACCCTGAGCCCTGAGATGCCGAAGCCCAGCAAACACGAACCACAACACTGAGGAGGTAAGGCTACAAAGCAACTGTTAAAGAAATAATTGTTGTCAGAAGCTCTTTCCACTGGCATGTTTTTCTTCTTCTCACAGCTCTCTAATTCTTTGCAAGAACAAGAACAAATACTGCTCCTGGGAGACTCAGAGTTGTATAAGGCGTGAGAGCTACACTGCTTTTAGCATTGACATAGTGTGTGTCTGAGGACTAAATCCTTCTTGCAGATAAGTTGAGATGTTACCTAACGTTTCCATAGGCTTCTCTGAATTGTTTTTGATAAGAAAAAAAAAAAGAGCAGAGAATCATGGAAAATCAGCTTTTCTTGAAAGCAGATCAAAGAAGAAATATCAGTGTAGGAAATTAAGAGAAAACACAGAGCAGTAGTTGAGGCAGACTTTGAATTGGAAAGTGACAGGCATTGGTGAATTGGCAAGGAATCATTTGAATACAGAAAGCCTTAATCACACAATTAGTGACTGAAAACTAAGGCAAAAAGGAAAATCAGTGCCAGGCTTGCTGTGATGGTGATGAGACTGATCACAAGGCACACAGGAAAGGAGCTGTGATAACAGTGGAAAGGTGATGGTTTCCATTCCTCAATAAACAATAGTTTTTCCTATTGCCCTTATCTCACTTCTTACAAAATATCAAGTGGGCATAATTCTCATTCTTGTATCAAAAATCAAAATTTGTTTTCAAGGTGAAGAAATATATGAGAGAAATATGATGAAATACAAAACCAGGCAAGCACATGCCAATTCTTCTTGCTTTGAGAGGTAAATCAGTGCACAGATGACTTGTACTCAACCCTGTCTTGTCAAAAGGATCTATTAGGAGACTTGGCTCCACATGCATTTCCCTTGTGATTGTTGTAGCATGTATACTCATATAATCACAATTTTTATAATTGCTATTGCAGTAAGTCTCAATATTTTCCTGGTAAAAGCCACTTAAGGTAGAGTTCTGATTACTCTTCTATGAGGGACCTGCACTTGAGAGAGAAGACACCAGGAGTTTCCATTGTTGTGCTTGCCACATTTCATAGATAGAGTGACAAAACACAGGTCTGATGTTCTAGTGACTGTGAACTTGAATTAAATAAGATATTTGACTACAGGCTTTTAAGGGCTATACCTGCTGTAGCTATCTTGGAAAATAGATGCTGTAGGCTGTATAGAAGTCTTCTTTTACAGCGCCCATAAGATCAAATACATTGGATCTCCTCCCACACTTTGGAGAACGGGAAGCACTTGGAAGGTACAGTTTGTTTACTCAGTTTAGCTTTTACAGCTCTCTTGTCTTCCAGATAGATGCTGCTTAAACTGCCTAATAAATGACATTGTTGACTTTTCCATGGCACAGCAACCTCCTGTGTCATAGGAAAATTAAACAAAAGCAGATTCTAGAGCTGGTACAAGGGGAATAACCTAGTATTCATGCTGGGACTTACTGAAGTATTTAACATGTACTCTCAAAGCCATTCCTGTTTCTTCATTACCTGTATAGATCTAGAGAGTGGCATGGGCACCTCTATATATAAATATTTATATATGCATTTCTATTTGTATGTTATTGGGTAAATGACTGATGTTTTGAATTATAAATCTTTCAGGTCTAAAGTTGAATTTATTGTATTGCATAATTTACTGGTTTTGTTCTGTGGCTGTTAGAATACTTCACAAGTTACTGAAAAGGCACATTTTCTTCAAAGTATTTAATACTCTTTGGTATTATTCATTGAGTCATGGTATTGATTTGAATCCAGGAGCACAGTATCACTCACATAGTTTGACTTGGTTTGGTTTTGTTTTGTTTTTTTTTTTGGTGTGTGGACCAAAGAAACTTGATACGGGAGCTTTCAAAGGGCATTTTTTAACTCTCAGAAGCAATTGCACTTTTATCAATTAGCATCTGAGATTCTCAAACATTTAATCTAACTAAATTTTGTGTATTTGGAGGTGAGGTTTTTTTTTTTTCTTTGTTTGTTTTTTAATTTGAATTATTTTGTCTTCTGGATTAGGTTTGTGTAGGATTGCGGTATTTTGGGGGAGAGAGAAAGAAACGTGTCCATATAATCTGATTACAAAACACAGCTGTTTAAAATGTAGTTATTTCCTCTCTTAAGGATGAGTAGACTTAGGATTTTTTTTTCCTCATGATGATTTAAACTGTCAATTTCTTACCTTCATTTGTCAGCAAATAAGTGCATGGCCATGAACAGATGAGTTACCTCTGTGTTTACAGTCAACCTCTCAGTTCTCTCAGAAGGAAAATCAAGGCTCAGTATTTTTCTTTCACTGACTGACATATTTCAGCAGCATGTCTTTTTCAATATTGCATCTGAGAACAAATCAATATTACAGACTCCTTGCATGTACAATCTCCAGGAACTTTCGACATAAATATCAAATTCTACCCATAAAAAACTGAGTAATGACTTTTCCTGTGCAGTTCAGAGTTTGTTTTATAAACATCTAAACTATTTTCTCCTCACTTCATACTATTAAGCAAAAGCTATTCTTTCATATTAAATATTTTCCTCTCTTAGAAGCTTCATTACTCTCAGTACTGTTCATGACTATTGGATATCTGAAAAATGAAAAGCTCATCTGTAATGTAAATGTAACAACTGATAAGTTAAATATTCCAGCAAATAAATAATTCAGAATATTTACTGGGAGTTTAAAAAGCTAAATAAAATGCATCCAGAAGAACACATCTAAAGGCTGAAAAAAAAGAGAAAAAACCCATTAAAATTGTAGGGATAGAAAAATACACCTAGAGAAAGCTCGTACAACAGTAAAGTGCAATGCAAATCAAAAAGTCTCAACAAATGGATTGTGTGTGAGCATGAAATCCCACCAGAATTCAAATATGTTCATCTTTATCCTCAGGCCTCTGATTTCTATTATTATTCCTTTTATTTTTTTTCCTTTTGTACCCATATCTTGCAGTTTCAAGTGCTCATTCTTCTCTCACAACATTTTTTATCTTCCTTTTTTATAAGTAGGCTTATGAGTGTTATCAATAATATATTGTGTAGCTTTATCCTACCATGGAAAATGTAACAAGACTAATTCATTATTTCACAAATAAAGACTTGCCCAGCTGAAAAGATACACATCAGTAGAGCAGAATATCAAAAGATATTTTCAGAACAGAATTTCCTTTGAGAAAAAAAAGTGTTAAAAATACATGCAGAAAGTGAAAAGGTCATGAATTTGCAGAAATATAAGATGGTGGACATTCAACAGAGATACATGGAAAAAACCAAACAGAGACCTGAAATCTTCACAGCCAGACACTGGAAAAAAAAAAAAAAGCAAGTGACACAAATTCATGTAATAATCATCTTGCTTCTAGTATAAATTAAAGTTTATTGCAATGAAATAACAAAACCACATTTATTTAGGAAGGACTGACTGACACGAAATACACAATGTGACCCCAGCCAGGTGATCACTAAGGCCAACTTAGTGATCACTTCCTCAACTTTAGCAACTAACCCATCAATCTTCCTAACCTTCAGTCATTTAGGAAAATGTATTTCAATACATGAAATACATTTGAAAATATATTGAAGTGGGATTTTTGATGTTATTACAAATTTCATAGATTATTTAAAGTAGTTCATGTTTCCATTTTCAGTTTATTTTGTTGTACTGTCTGACTTCCTTGGACTTTAGCATGCATTACAGGTAGATTTAATTTGTCTTTGCTTATAACCATTCCTAAAATTATTTTATACATGTACGTTTCATTACAGAGTATTAAGTCAGAAAGGGTGTCCTTGTCTCTTATGGCTAAATGAGATAATTGACCCATCAGAGAACACTGATAATCAGAAGTGCTTGAATGTTATTCTTCTGTCAAATTTCTATTTTCTCACAGAAAAAAAAAAAAAAAAAAAGTGTTATTTTGTCAAGCTCTTTTGGCAAGTAAAAATGGCTATTTCTGTGTGCTTCAGACCTTGGACAACAGTTAATGAATTCTAGTACTACCCACTGGTACCAACAACACCACTGGGTCACTTCTTGATTCATATGCTTGTAATAATGCTGACATAAATTGTCATAAAATTTATTTTGGATTCATTAAAATAAAAGGTGTAAATACTCATCAATCCTGTGATTACTGATCTTTGAGATAATATTGACCAACATACTCCAGCTACTTGTATAGTCTGGTGAAAAATGAAATAAAAAAGGTTTTTTTTCTACGGGAACGCTTTAAGCAAAACAATAAAAAGTTTTTTTTCTGGAATAAAGCAGCTTAAGAAAAGTTTACCATTAAATTTTAATGTTATTTAATGTTTGTAAAGCAATTCTAAACTGTACTTTGACCAAGGATGCACAGAGAAGACAGGCACAGTTATTTCTAGGTAGGAGATGCGGACCTTAATTCATCTGTTTATTAACTGTCAGCAAAGACCCATCCCACAAAAACATCATTCATGTTCTAGTAAAGCATCCCTAGATTCCTTTTTTTATGCTGTTAGGCTTTCCCAGCTCATTAGAAGGAGTCTTAGGCAGAAGGTTAAGAGTTGTGGAAGAAGGAGAGTCAAACGTTAACCTCTGGAAGTAATTGCCTGCAGCTGCATTCCCTCTGAGATTTCAAGGGAAAGGAGCTGCTGTCAGTAGGTGGATATGAATGCTGCAAATTAAAACTCAGTTTTAGGGCTTATAAGTGGAAAAATACCTTCCACAATTTTGTTTGCTTCTTTGCTTGGTTTTGTTTTGTTTTGTTTGTGGGGGGCTTTTTTGGGGTTTTTTTTGTTTTTTTTTTCTTAAGTTACAAAATTTCTTCTAGAACGCCAAACAATGTGAAACTGATGCACGTTTCTCTAGCAGGGGTGAAATGAAATGAGCTGCTGACAAGGAAATAAGTACTTAGAGTGGTCTTCAGTTTACTTTAGGAAATTGTGCTACACATGAATGTTAGTCATATAATTAATTGTATTATGTGCCCAGAAACTATGTGAAGGAGTGGATGCAATAATTTTATAAAACAGAATGGAGAAAAGGTTTAATAAGCAGGAAGAACAAATGATTAAGAATGATGAAAATTATGACTAGAAGACCACTAGATGAGCACTTTTAAAATCTGTTATCAAATTCATTATGTTAATACATTTTGTATTTAACAATTCTTGCAGACAGAGATGAAGTTCAATTCTGGAGGAATGTAAGGGACCAATATGGGTTTTATCTGTACTCCCCAAAAGGCTGAGGGCATATATTTTTAATGGATAGTGACTTCTTGTCATCATATGACCTTGTATCACAAGTATTACTATCTCTTAATATTTCTTCCTGTTCTTAACTATCTTTTTGATTGAATTATAGCAAGCCTTCTGAAAATGTATGTATGAAAAAAATGTTATGACTGCTCTCAGTAAACTCCTACCCAGCTGAAAAATTCATGTCTTGCAGAAAGTTCTCCGATGCTAAAAAAAGAAACATTCTCATAGTGCTGTCTTTTATTCAGTCATGAAATATAGAAGGATTTGCTCTCTTCAGCAGCCTATTTCCATGAAATTTGTGAGAATGATGTTCTCCATCAGATCTGTGTGACACAGAGTACTGATAACTTCAGAAATTAAAAAGGAATGAAAGACAAGGGCATGTGTATATATAAAATTCATTACCTGTACCACACCTCCTTAGAGAAACACATTAAGATGTCTTTCAAGTAAAAAAGAAAAAGATGAAGGCACACTTTTTTTCCTGTAGAGGTTAGATTGTACTTACACTACATTGGAATCTGAATTTCCTGCAATCCTTAGATTTGCTTTTGTTTAAGCCGTGGAGGAAAATATAAGTATCTACTTCCTTATGTTGAGAGGTACCTAAATCCTTTTGGTCCGGAATTGGTTAAACAATTTGCCTTAAAACTTTTAACCCAAATAATGTGCATGTGAAATTGCTATTTCAGGCTTTTCACTGCAGTTTGATCCTCTGTGGCTCAAATCACCTGTAAATGGCATTTCCTTGTGGTGGCATATTGGTCCAGTGGTACTTTAGTCAGCTGATGGCCTTAATTACAGGATCTGTAATTCACTCCATGGTTAGATAGGAAAAGCAATTACATGGATTTTTTTGTGTGTGTCAGTCAGTGAGATTATAATATATGGCACTGTAGCTGCTGTAAAAAACTTAATTCTTCACTGAGGTGAGAAAAAAATAACGTTAAACTTTACATTATCTCAGCTGAAGTTATTATGTGTGGCTGCTTTGTGTATTTTTATTACCTTTGTTGACCAGGGAACAAGAGCAAAGAATAATTTTGATATAGCCAGTGAAATTTTCTCAAGGCAGAAAAAAACCCAGATTCCATTTAAGGAACTGTAGTACAACTTGAGAAAAAGAAACAAAAACAAACAAAAAAAAAACCAAACCAAGCAAACAATTTACATAAAGAATATATATTTATATTCCCTCCCTCTAAGTATGCATTTTAATATACTGAAACAGAAAGTCCATTTAGTTTTATTTTATGAACAGAGCACTCTTATACTTCATCAGACAATTAATTTCCATACTCCAATATCTTCCTGAAATGTTTGAGCAGAAAAAGATGATTAACAAGGACACTTAAAATGTTTGCAGGATAATTTAGGGGAACTCATATCATAATTGCTGTCCATTGATGACTGAGTTCAATATCCTTTATTTTAGTATAATTCCTCTTCTCTTGGTTTCAGGAATTCTCTTGCCACAAGACAATCATGTACACTGAATTCCACAGCCTGATATCAAAATAGATGTATTTTATGGTATTAGATTTACCATATATATCATTTTTTCCTTTAATCTTTGATTTAAAAAATAAAGTATATTAAAGAACAGAAAGATTTTATAAAACCTATTTTTTTAGGGAGCAATAATTAGTAAACTGTAGGAAAGTATACTGTCTCTTAGTATGGAAATTAACACCTATATTTTGATGTGACATTTGAAAAATAATTAGGATATTATATTATGAGTTAAAAGCAGAACCTGGATGTGAAAAGTGAGATAGAGATTATTTTTCAAAAACATAATGAAGGTATAGATACAGCCAATATATATAATCTTGGTAATTCAAGTAAAATGGAGCTGACATTGTATTTTGGTTTTTTTCCCCATCTAAATTTGAATATATGAAATTTTCTTTTAATAAATAAATGGGTAATTCAAAGGTGAGAAATCATTGAAATAGTCTGTTTTCTGCAAGAGAATTTAGTCAAGAAAACATTTTTATGAGAGTAGCATGTAGTTGCTTTTCCTGAATTCCTGTCATAGCAGAAGGTGTTCTTGTTTCCCTGTTAAGCCATTGCCAATCTATTCCCAGCTGGACTAATACTGGCCATTTTCCAGATCCAGGTGATGCCTGCCTATGAACTGTATGGATCTAATAAGTGGTAGGTCAGAAGGAAATCCACCCTAAATTCAGGTCTCCATTGTCTTACAATCTTGTCATGATTAGTTTTCCTAATGAACCAAATAAAAGGTTTTTGCTACTGCACTCCTCCATAAAACCATTTTTTTTTGCATAATAGAGTAGGATTCCTACAACTTTAAATTTGTTCAGAACTGCAAATTCTTAAGAAAATGAGCTCTGCTCCATTCTAAAAAAGCACTTCTGAAAATGCTGTAGGTAACATGTCAAAACAATGAATTAAAAACTTGGTTTTTCATAGCATATTTTGATATCTTTCCATGCCTCACACCCCACTTAGGCCATATGGTGAAGGGATTTGCTTGGCTAAGTTGGGTTGAAAGGTGCTATCAACAATTTGCTATTAAGCTCTTTATTATCTTGTACTGTCTGCCTTTCCTATGAGTGTTATTCTATTGCTCATTTGGTTTGTAGTCTTAGTAATAGCTTGTTAGTACTTTTATTACTGTTTCAATAATTGTTTGATGTTCTTTCTTACTGATGTGAATTAGCTGTGTTTAATTCATGTCATAATTTATATCAGAAAGGTCTGTGCTGTCTATTTTTTTCCCTTAAGGGTTCCCAATGGTGTGTTTTGATTTATTTTTCACTTTTGTCAGTTCAGACAAAAAAAACCTATTTCCACTAGTGAAGACATACTTGAATTTCTAATCTGGCTGGAGGATGGGTCATGTCCTTCTTGATAGTGGAGTGTGAGCAGTGCAACAGTGGGAAAATTTTTCAGGCAAAACACTGAGGTGTATTGTAGCTACCACTCCATAATCATGGAATCCTGGAATGATTTAGCTTGGAGGGGACCTTAAAGATCATCTCATTACAACCCCACTTCCATGGGCAGGGTGACCTTCCACGAGACCAGGTTGCTCAGAGCTCCATCCAAACTGGCCTGGAATAATTTCAAGGCTGGGGCTGCAACAGCTTCTCTGGACAACACGTTCCAGTGCCTCCCCACCCTCACAGTAAGGAATGATTCATAATATCCAATCTAACCCCCCACCCTTTCAGTGTGGAGGTGTTCCCCCTTGTCCTGGCACTCCAGGCCTTTGCAAATAATCCTTCTCCATCCTTCCTGTAGGATCCTTTCAGGTACTGGAAGCCCACAGTTAGGTCACCCTGGAGCCCTCCCTGCTCCAGGCTGAACAATCCCAGTTCTCTCAGGCTTTCCTCACAGCAGAGCTGCTCCAACCCTCTGATCCTCTGGCCTGGCTCCAACAGGTCCCTGTCCTTCCTGTGATCATTTTGAGTTGCAGCTGCTGCACATCTGTGACAAACACAAAGTGCTGAGACCTTCTCTATAGGGTCACATGTTATCCAGAACAACACTAAATCCACAAGCAGATCCTGCTGGTTTTGCTTGCCTGGTTCCTCTGAGCTCCACCTTGTGCCTGACAGCACAGTGAGGTGACTCATCCACCTGTGTCCCCTTCCCAGACATCACCAGGACAGGGCAGAAGGAAGGGCTGTGGCACTGAAAGCAAGGACGAAGAGCAGGGCCACTCTGGTGACCAAGGACAGAGGAGTTCTTCGGCCCAGCCTCAGTGGCTGGCTTGGAAAAGCGTCTCTGGTCTCAGTGATTTGCTGTCCCTTGTTCACTCATTGCTGCTCTCTGCTCTCTCCCCGTGGCAGGGGGATATCATGGGCACAGAGCCTGTGCTTGAGGCCATACATCAACTCCCTTTGGTGGACTATGTCAGCTCCTATAGATATCTCTCTTTTTAAGACTTGCAGACAATCCAGACATTTAATATTTCCCCTGGAAGTTCACTGTATTATACTCTTATCCAGAAAATGGTGTGTGGATATTACTCTAAATTAAAGAAATATTTTAATTTTTCAGTTTCTAACTATCTGCAAAAGTTTCTTTATAAGATAAGATTGTGTTTGCTTGATTAACTCACAATTTATTGTCCCAAAACTCTCTTTTCCCACTGAAGTGTATATTTTCTTCTGATCTGTATGTTAAAAAATGTACATTTATAAATGGAACATATAGAATATTATTTGCTCTAGATTTTTAACAGATATGCCCATGATCATCATTTGTGCTTCTATCTAGCTTTAATCTCAAGACAGTTCAACAAAACATTAAAAAATACTCCTGTGATTCTAGTATTAGCATAGTTGAAACTGGAGTTTCTCAGTCCCCTGAAGGCTATGGGAAGAACAGGTTGATTTCAATACTATCTTATGTTAAAAATTTTCCTTCTTAAAAGGTTATGAGATGCTCTCAAGTCTTCCAAAAATATGTATCTTTGTGGGAAAAAATTTTCAATATATGCATATATATAGTTTTTACACATTTAATGAAAAAATATATTCATTCCTTTAGTTCTCATGTTTTGGGTTTTCATCCTTTTTATTTAGTTCTTGTCACTTGAGTAAAAATGTGATTTATGTACCTTTTTCAAGTTAATAAATATTTTAAATTTGGATTTTTCTATTTTTACCTTTTCCTGTGATACCATTTTTAAAACTGCTCATTGCACAGGAAGTGGCAGCTGGACAAAATTGAAGGGGGAAATTGATGCAATTCTGCGAACATGTTTTAATTAAAAGTTAAACAGGAAATATTACAACTAAAAAAATTATATTTGTATTACTGTATTTATAAAGTATGAACAGTTTTTTGAAGTGCTTCAACGGTTTTGTTAATAAGTATTTTTTCTCTAGGCATCTGAATCTGAACTTCGGCACAGATTTGCCAAAAATCTGAACTCCTAATAATGGTTTTCCATTAAAAGATTAGATTTTTTTTTTTAGATTTTTGTACCTTTATTAAAAAAAAAAATACATATATATCACCTAAACCTCTCTAGTCTCTCTTTGTAAAACTTTTTTTTACTCAATTTAAAAATTTTATTGAATAAAAGCAAGATAAACTGATTCAAAAATATTTCATAACAATGAGTGTATCTACTATTATTTCTTATATATACTGCTCAAAATCAGTTGGGGGGGTCTTGGCATGTTTATTAGCCTGTTCTTACGGCATTCACGTTCTCTGAAAAAATCCTTCACACAGGGATTTTTCTCTTGAGAAGCCTCAAAGGAATAGGAAAACAATTATTATCTCATTTGCTTCTCCTGTGTTGTGCTCACATGTGGAATGTGTTTGGAGATTGTTTACCCACAGGTGATGGTTTCACTGGATTCTGATGAGTTGTTTTCACTCATTGGCCAATCAGGGCCAAGCTGTGTCAGGACTCTGGAAAGAATCACAATTTTTCATTACTATCTTTTTAGCATTCTGTAAGTATCCTTTCTGTATTCTTTAGTATAGTATAGTTTAGTATTCTTTAATATAAAATAGTATCATAAAATAATAAATTAGCCTTCTGAGAACGTGGATTTAGATTCATCATTCTTTCTTTTGTCTGGGGGCAATGCAAATACAATATGTTCTTACTGCTAATTGTCTTCTTACTCAATTTGATAAGTGACAGGAGTAATTAACAGGATTGTTGTGTGGTAGTCCTCCATAGAACACTGTGCCAAGTACCAGCTCCCATGTAATATTTATGGACAAGAATTCTGGCTCCATTGGAGTGTCAGTATGTAACTTTAGATTAGTTTTTTTTTTCCTCCTCCTCCTTGAACCACAATGATCACTGCAGGTTGCTGATCACCTTTGCTTTCACAGCTATCCATTCTTGTTTACTTGCTATAATTCCAACCCTTCTGTTTAGGCCTTTAAAAATTTGTCTTCATGTTTGATGCTTCAGCAGAAGCTCTGGGATCCATCACGACCAATTAAAGGATTTTTAGAATGGATTCATACAAATCCTTTGAAATTCTTCTTTGTTTCTTATTTCACAACTCAAAATTTTCCAAATGTTTGAATTTATACACTTGTATTTCCTCCTCAGCTAGTAATGCTGGGCTTTAACTCACCATGTTTATGAGCTGCTGAGCTCATACATCCACCATGTTTCTGTCAAGTCTCCTACATAAATTTCCCCTGTTAGTCACAGCTTCCAAATTCTCCTTGTTTGTCCTTCAAGCTTCTTGTGTTAGCATGCAGGTATTTTATTATACTTCATATATGCCTGAAAGCCCTCTGGGGCTGATGTATTGGCATCATTTTGAAGTATTTGAAAGTTCTTCGTACTTCTCTTCTGCTAGAGAGCTTTTCTCCTTTCTCCTCCTTATCATGCTGAATACTATTATTTATTTAATATATGTAATTGATCAGTAGCCTAAAACAATCAATTCATCTGCATTTATTCAGATCAACTGTTAGTTCTCATCACTGCTTAAAGGTTGCAAAACACAAATGTGCATAATGCTTAAAGAAAGATGGAGAGAAAAGTAAGAGAGATTTTAGAGGGATTTGGGAAGATTGAGGTTGCTGCCCTCAAATTGTACAAAACATGCTTGTCTTATTCCTTAAAGAATTATAACTTGTGTATTGCATGAAAGACAGCAGAGGAATTGGTACTTACCTCAATTATATTATTGCCAAAAAAGCCATCCCAAAATAACAACAGAGTCTGAATTCTGGTGTCCCAGAACACGTGAGGCTAAAAACACCATTTACAGATGGCAGGGCCAGCTATGGCCCCTTTCCAGCCAGGCTGGGGCTGCAGATTCTGGGAGTGGGCTGGCCCTTGCCTTCCTCATTTCAAGCCACAGAGACCCAGACTTGACATGAATAAAATGGGTATTGCACAGCAGTAGTAAAAATTTTGCAGAGCGTGAAAATAAATATTCTATTATCAAAAAGCAGAAGTTTCCTTCAATTTGGATTGCAATATGAAAGGGAAAAGCTAGGGTCTGATCTAATTAGTTTTTCAATAAAAATTAATTGAAAATTAAATAAGCAAAAATAACCAATGGACCGCATAAAATTAGTTATATAAAGAAATGTGGAGAAAATACTGGTGACAATTATAAGCTGAATCCTATGGTCAGAAATTTCAAAAGTAGAAGCCTCCTTCTTTCAGCTAATTGTGCACAGACTTTGCAGTTACAGGTGCGAAATCTTTGCTGCAGGAATGACAGCTATCATTCACTAAGGCTGTAACCTCGCAAATGCATCCACGTGACCAACCCCCATTGAAGTCAGGCATCTGCTTATCCCACTTTAGTGGAGAGTAGATCTGGAACTCCAGATTGTTCTGTTTTGTCTAAGGGGAAAAAGGGAAAAATAATTAAAATTATTGTTCAAGAGAATGCAAATAAGGCTGGCTCATAAAATGAGCACAAGGGCATTTGTTAAAATTACCAGGCAAACAATTTAAAATTAATAAGTGGAAATGTTTTTAATGCAATGAATAATTAGACTGTGAAATTTACTGTTAAATTATATTATTGATGCAAATAGCTGAGTAGGAATAAGAAGAGATTTATAAACTGCAGATGAATAAGAACTGCATAGGCAATAAAAACAGAATAGGCAGAAAAATATTACGTGTTATTGGCTGCCATAGTGCATGTGAGAATGCAATGCTCATCAGCTGTGGTCATGAAAAAAGGAAAATTAACTTCCCTGTATCTCTATTTTCCTTTGTCACTAAACATCAGGCAGGATTTATGTGCCATTGAGCATCTATTTTCTCTACCTTGGTGGATACTTTTAGCTAATAAATTTTGATTTATAATACTCTTGAAAATCCCATGCTGTAACTCAGCAAAATTTCAAACTCTCATTTGAAATTTTGAAATGCTAAAATGCTACTCTGAAAACTCTAAACATCCATATTAAAACATTTCCTAGTAGCTGTGATCAGTTGGACACAAATAACCAGAAATATCAGCAAAACCAAGGATATACAAGTACTGCAATACCCAGATTGCCAGATGCTTTAAAAAGGGAACAAGAAATGCCATCAAGCCACATGATCCATAGAAGCTTTCCAAAACAATTTTGCTGAGATTCAAGAAGAGAGGTTTGCAGTCCAGGCTATAAATCATTTTGATGTTTTCTAAAAGACCAACAAAGTGATAAAGTTAAAATAAAGTACTTTTATTTCTGTGAGTAAATTTTATCAGAGCGAAACATGAAATCACTTTGATTTCGTAAACAACATTCTTTACAAATTTTCTGCTTCTGAATATTAATTATCTGATAAGCCCTAGAGTTATCACAGGATTTTTTTTTTTTGTCTGGCTCTGTGGCACTTAGATTACCAAAGGATACAGCCATGCATTTTCACAAAGAAGGAGCCGAGGAAAGAGTGTTAGTATTCCTGAAAAACTTGCAAAGTAAGGTTAGTGATGTTTCAGCTGGGAATATATCTCTTCTTTGCCTAAGGGATTTACTGTCTTTCATGAAGCTTGCATAGTCTAATGCAGATTTTTAAAGAGAGATGAATAGAAAACATTTGTGAGTGACTGGCTTGAGGTAACTAGGAGGATGATGGAGCAACAAAGCAATAAAAACATACCTGTTTCTCATTCTGTTGGAAAAAACTTATCATATCTTAGTGCTATGGAATATTTTAGAAAACCCTTCATGCATTTAATTTGAACTTGTGGATGCATTTACTCATGAACTTCTGTCTGGGAAATAAATGATATAATGAAAAGAATTCCACAAAACCAAACTTTACTATGAATATGTAGATGATTCTTGTCCTTGGTTGGGGTGAATTTAAGAGTAATTTAACCCTTACTGCAGAATGCACAGAATGAAGCATTTCTCCTCATAGTACCCACTGCACTGATGAAACAAACAGGAAGAGTCAGCTTTCATCTCTGATTTCAGGGCACTTGACATGCATGGACCCACCCTGATCAAAACTAGCAAACTTGTGCCATTGGTCCTTCTAATGCTTCCCCCACTCCCCACCCTGCTGATGGACCTGGTTAAGGACGGGAGATGGACCCAGCTGAGAAATCTGCTGTGATTAATGCTGCTGCTGTACAAGGGGCAGATGGCGCAACACCCACTGGCTTGATAGATTTATCAATTCTGCCTCTGAAAGAGGTGGCTTGCCATATTCTTTTTGCAGCCTTGAGGTTAAAAGGACGCCTGCCTTGTTGGGGGTTGAGGCACTGTGCCCACTGAATCTGAAAATTAAAGAATCAGCTGCTTGTTTGGACAAAAGCAAGAATTACTGGCATGACTCCATAGACCTTACTAAAAGAAAAGAAAAGAAAAGAAAAGAAAAGAAAAGAAAAGAAAAGAAAAGAAAAGAAAAGAAAAGAGAAAAAGGAAGTGATTCCATTGCATTCCATCTACGGAATAATGAATAGTCTTTCAACAGAAAAGTTAAATGTTCTTCATCCTTCTCTGGAAGGTGTTGGGATAATGTTTCTGTATTAACTTTTCTATTTGGTTGTTTAGTGCTGAAATGGGAAAGGACCTGTTTGGGACCAAACTGAGTCAAAATTCGACTTGTTTCAGTAAAATAGAATTAAATAGAAATTTTTTTTTTTTCTTCATAATGATATTATGCTTTCTGTTATAAACATGTATCCTTGTACTTCTCTTTCACAGGAAGTGGAAAGTGCAGGCTCACTTTCTCAAGAAGAGACTTAAGGTAGACTACAAGTTGTAATATTTAGTTGGCTGATAAAAGAGAGCTATTACAGCCTTTTCTCTCTATGTTATCTTCCAATTTCTTCTCTTTATCAGCTCAAGTATTTGGCCTTTTTATGAAATCCTTAATAGATTTGGAATGAGCCAAACTTCATTTTTCATCAAATTTCCTATTTGTAACACAATAAAATACCTATATTTAGCTTTAGTTCCAATGATGAGGAAACCAGCAGTGAATGAGAGCTAACACAAACACTGACTGAATGATCAAAGGTTGTATAGCACAAGTCAAAATGATTCCTCAATTCTTCTGGTGTCCCCTGGAACTGGATTCTCAAAGCTGACATAACTTCTCTCCTGCCTGATGCAATTACAGGAAAATAGTACAATAATCACACTTAAAGGTTGGATTTGTCTGTCATAGGTGCGCTCATTCTTCTCATTCTAGGCATGATCCTCATCAGGACAAAGAAAAAACCCTCAAAATATGTAAATTTTGTTAATATCGCCTACTGCTCTGAGATTTTTGTCTCTCATCTTCCCATTTTAACACAGTAACTCCTTGGTCTCTGACTGCCCACCAACCAGTTTAACAGAGATTTAAGTAGTCACAGTGTTTTGCAGCTGGTGAGACTGACGAAAATTCTAGGGAATTGAGAAACTCATGTGATTATTATCTCCAGCAAGTTTAAAAGGATGAAATTTTACAGCAAATTTTCTACTGCAGATGGTCTTCATCAGTGGTGATAGTGTTGGGAATCTGCTTTTGGCTGCAGTTGAAGGAAAGGTGGACTTCCCAAAACAGCAGGAGCTGTACACAACACCCACATGGACTTCAGGTGTTCCACAGGGAAATTAATGAAAATTAATTAGTTGGATTTCCCTGGCTGGTGTTTGAATGGCTGACTTAATTCTTAAATTTATTGTTTCCCACTGTCAATACTGCTCTGAGAGGAGCAGAATTACCCAGACTGTAAAGAGCCACCTTGGCTTTGAAGCTGCAGAAAAGCAGGTCACAGGGAGTAAAACATCTATGCCATTTTTGAATTTAAGTTTAATACAACACTTTTGGCACATGCACATCTTATAGTTATTACATTTTTAAGGGTAGGAGTGAAAATGCAAAGCCTGATCCACATAAAAGGGAAAAAGGATACTCAGCTGAGTACCTGTACCATGTTTTTGCCTTGGTTGAAACATCTGTTGTTGAGGATTTAAGGAAATATTTGTGTCACTTCATTCTTCTTCTCTTAAAATCAATGCATTGTTTCCTCTTAAACCTTTTTACCAATAATGTTTTAAGACTATTGAGGTGCTTGTCTAGAAATAACTGTGTCAGGTACATTTTACTGAACATATTGCTGCCATTTTTCAAGTATTCTTGTCTAATATTTGTTTCATTTGAATCCTTTCCGCCTTCATGCAAATAATAGATCATCTAGCAAGCCTGGCTGGAAATCCACAACATGGGGTTGAAGGAAGAGATGTGTTTTGCTCTGCCTATGCCCACATTGTGCAATTCATTCAACTCCATCTCAGTTTGTATTGTTAAGAGGGAAAGGATTACATGTGGGAAAATCCAAACTTCATCATTTGCATTTCCACTAGAAAAGTCACTGCAGAAAGCACAGTACATTTATAAGTAAGAAGTATAAAATTATTAAAATAATTATTTTTATTTTAATATAAATTAATATAAATATAAAATTTTAAGTATTTAATAATTTATTTAATAATTTATTTCATTTTTTATCTTATAAGTAAATTATATCTTATCTTATAAGTAAATTATATTTACTTATATATTAACTTCTAACATGTCTTTTACATGTTAGTTTCAGCAGATGAAACCTCCCCACTAAGATTTTAAAGCACAGTGTATACCTTTATCTAATGTGTAACTTACCATCAATTTCTGCTAAATCTCTACCTACCAGAAATCAGATAGGGAAATCTGCCCCACTAATTAAATTAAGTCAAATTCATATGTGAAAGTCTCTGATGTGAAGATAATGCCAACATTCAAGTAGTCAGCAGATACTAACATTAAGGAACATTTTCCCTTTCCTGCCTACATTACACCTTCAAAAGTCACAACTTTTAGAGGCATTGCACTTGTTTGAATCTGTTAAGTGAGCCTGGAATTTGGACACCAGCAACACAAGTTTTCAGCAGAAATGCTGAGGTCAGCTGATATCCTACATTTCCTATTGCTTTCCTTTATCTTTCCTTAAATGGCTTCTTTTCTTTTATATAGTGTAGAGTTTTGTTGATCAAGATGGCTGTTCAACTATCTAAAATTCCTGCTCAGAAGAACGTTTTAGTCTTAGTTATGTTGTTAATTAGTGTCTTCTCCCTGAAGATATGGTTGATGTGCCTGGCCCGATGCAGAGAGGGAGGTAGTGCCCAAATTAAGCACTGGGTCTCATCACACCTCACAGCCCATGGGGGATGGCCTGCAAAGCAAATCAACAGCAAACAACGAAAACACTCCATTTGTGATATTTTTGTTTTAGAAGGTGTAGTGTATGCAGGACATAGAGAAGGACATTTTTTTTAGAAGGACATAGAGAATGGTTTGTGTTGGTAGGGACATTAAAGATCATCTTGTTCCAAGCCCCTGCCGTGGGCAGCAATGCCTTCCACTTGACCAGGTTGCTCTGAGCTCCATCCAAACGTGCCTTGAACACCTCGAGGGATGGGGTATCCACAGTTTATCAAGGAAACCTTTTCAAGTGCCTCACCACCCTCACAGTAAAGAATGTTTCCTAATATCTGATCTAAACCTCCTCTCTGTCAGTTTGCAGCCATTCTCCCTTGTACTGTCACTCCATGCTCTGTAAACAGTCTTGCTCCATCCTTCCTGTAGAATCTATGGACTTTATGGTGGTTTTCCTGTGATTTCCTGTTATATTTTGTTCATAATGTATCTCTGCATCTCCAAGGAACTCTTCTCTTCTATCAGATTTTAGTTCAGTCTGCTGCCAGCCTCACTAAGCACCAGCCACTGATCTTGAAAACTACTGTGGATAATCAGATCTTAGGGGAATGCTTCATCTGTGAGTGGATTTCCCAGTTCAGTACATCCTAATTAACCAGCAAAATCTAATCATAGAGAAGTTGACCTTGTTAAAATTAGTTTTATTTGCTGAATTCCATTAAGCCAACTTTTTTGTCTTTTAACTTAAAAGCACACAGTGTAAGATTGAGTATGTTTTATTTTTTGATGAAAGAAAGTTTTTCCTCCTGAGGTATTTGATCATGAAGTTGGAGTCTTAAGACTAGCCCCGAGTACTTGATATATCAATTGGATTGTCTGCCACAACATTTTATTTCTTGACAGATTCTTTTAGAAATAGTATTTGCTGTTAAATGATTTGTTAGATTTTTCTTCCCTTCCAGGACTGTCCTTTTTACCTTTCTTTTATTTCCCACATGTACAGCTAAAAATGCTGAACTTTCAATGCAGATGGCAGTAACAAGATTTGTACGTGTCATATGCTCTGCTTATTTCAATAAATTTCTGTCATCTTGTAAATTTTAATTTTTCAAATGCTTCCTACCCAATATAATTAGCCATGTTGATTTTTAGTGGCTTCTTTAAAGAGACAAGTAGAACTATTTCATTTCATCTTGATTCATTTTTCTAATAGAACAAAATTGTGCTAACAAAATATTCATCTTCATTGCCAAGATCTGTTCTATAGCAACCATATTTGTCTTCAATACCATTAAAAGGATCAAAGCATTTACTCTTAAATACTGTCTTCACACTATAACAAGAATAGTTTCTTTCTTGCAGATCTTATTCATTACAGCTGTTATGAACAAAAGATTTGTCCTTCCATTTTCTAGGCTGCACAAAAAATGTTCCTCTGCTTTCTGTAAAATAAAAATTTAATAGATTAGTAAATACTTTGTCAGAAAGATTCATTGTGTTATTCCAGAAAGCCCTAATAACAGAAGACATAGAGCTATAGATATTTTACTCAATTGTGCTTTACTAATTAGGTTAAACTGCTTTTTCTCCTTAATTCATCATATGAACATGCTTCTTTCTCAAGGAAATCTAATTAGTTTTGAATGCTGTAATCAATGAATGCTTGATCAATGCATTCCCACTCTGATGCACAGAGCTAATAGAGCCGATCATCACAATGTTCAATTGACATGTCTAAGGAAATATTAGGTCAAGATTGTATCTCCCGATAGTTAAAAAGTGCTTCTTTGTCTGAATGAGATTTTTAAAATAAGAGGAAGATGTATTTGCAGCTTTCAGCATAAGAAGATATTTTGCTAAGCTTTCAGTGTATTTCAGCTGAATTATATTCTACTAGATATAGGGTGTCTAAGTGGAAGAGACTGGTAACTAGTACAAAAATATGCTTTAATGGGATAAGTGTGCACTTTTTACTTGACTGTGTCAAGTCATGTTGCAGGGTAATAGACTTTTAGTTATGCAGTGCCTTAAGTAAAAAACTTTCATAGAGGCTTTTAACAAAATTTATTTCAAAAAGGTTTTATAAAAAATAATAATAATCTACTTAAATTTGTCCAGTTTTTAATCCAGCTGGTGGGAGGTGAGGGCGAAACAAAACAACAAAAACGTATAGGATATTTTAGTCAAAAAACAACTTTTCCTTTAGAAATGGTGACCAGTTCGACATCTAGTTCCAGTTCTCCAGGGAAGTGCTGGGGAGAAGTTCTGTGCAAAATTCAGCAACTTGGTCTCTTCACCTGTAGATTGTACAGAAAGCAGATACTCTAGATGTCCGAGTAATCCATGAAAATGAAATGGATACTTCAGTTATCCCAAATTTCCTCTGTAACTTGTAACAAGTTCTGCTCCTAAATCAACCAGAAAATAGAAATAAACTCACTTGCGGAGGTAGGAATTATATAATAATTGAATCTATGTTATGCAGAACAAGCCCAATTGAAAAACATTATTATGTACAGCAGAGCATGCAATTTCCCAGCGCACAGAGCATGACCAATCTGGCCTTTGAAGTGGAGCACCAGATGTATCAGCTGTAATTTGCCAACATCAGAGCACAACACCAGCCCTCGCACACTGCACACTTTGCTACGTTTGGGTTTTATTTGATCTTGGGCTTAGTGTGGGGAAGATCTAAAAAGATTAATTGTTTCATGGAAACAAAAATAAGACCTTTTTTCCCAAAGGTGTCCTTGAAAGGAGAAAAGGAAGTAACAATGTTTTAGAGAATATAGGATTTATTTAATTTTAATTTTAATTAGTAAATACAGTTTGTGATACATTGTAAACCACTGAATTCTGACTCTTTCAAAATACTTACAGTCTTTGGCCAAAACTCTGTTACTGCAAGATTAAATTTAGAGTCCTGGGTTTTTTTGTTGTTGTAAGTTTTTTTTCTGAAAAATTGAAATTTTAAAAAATAATCAAACTCAGACTGACAAGACAAACATTAAGGTCCTTCCACCTTCCTTCTTTTTATCTGTCCAAATCCCACACATGAAAAGTCCTCATAGTTGCTAAAGATGTACCATATGCAGGAGAAAAATAAAATATAGAAAAAATTGCAGAGCTCAGAAGCTCTACTGACTTGAAGAAATATTTTCATTTTATACATTAGTTCTCACATAACCAAGCATTTCCCAAAACAACCACTTTCACAGCTCAAGAGAATTGCATATTTTTATCAAATTCCCTGCTGCCTGTTTTGCTATGATTATGAATATTTTAAGTATGTTTCTAATAGTTTCATTGAAGGAATATTCCTTCCATACAATAAGTAGGATGCACAATAAAACCATGTTTATTTCAGTCCAAGGAAGCAGCCAGATTTCTCCACTCTGTGGAGATGGAGACTGCAATATAACATGATGTTAAGCTAATGATGGGGAAGGTAAGCAGCCTCATGGTGGAGTTTGAAAATACTGCCAAGTCCTTAATGTTCAGAAAATGCCTGAAAACTTGCATCTGCTCTCATGGGAAGCTGCTATAGCAGTGAATTCCATCCACAGAATATTTAACATTTTTCATTGCTCTTTGATGGCATCTGTTCCCTGAGGTAGCTTACATAAGGTGTCGTATTTCTAACTGGAAGCCAAATTAAGATCAGACATACAGTAATTGCTCTTTGCTGATGTTTTCACTTATTCATCATGGATGGCATAATAGTTTACTCTGCTTATATCTCTGAGAACCTAAATGAAGAACACTTTTTCTGAGAGTTAAGAGTTCATGTCAAGCCTAAAGGATTTTTTTTATTCCAAATATTGCAATTTCCTGACCTGAAAATTTGCATTTTGTATAAAAATATTAAAAAAAAAAAATGGGTAGAAGGGTGCCACATACCAGCTGAATGAACAGATGGGTAGGAGGAAATTTTTAGAGTCATCATCTGGCTTTGTACAAAGAGAAGGGAAAGTTTGTAATTTCTCAGAAAAACAGTTGACACTGGGTCTGAAGTCTCCCAGATGAAAAGCTTCAAGCCTTTGGATGGAGGCTGGCTACTTTGGCTCTTCATTGCTTTTGTGGAGTTATTTTTAATAGTGGAAAAGCTTCAATAATTTTCTATTTATTTATGTATTTATTGCTGTACTCAGTAAGACCAACTCTCAATGTTTTCTGTATCTACATCTAACCTTCTTAGGCTAACTCAAGAGACTAATAAGGTGTTTTTTTTCCTCACATTGCTGCATTCTGGATTATGACATATATATGAAGAAATACAGGAGTTTTGTGTTCATAAAAATGTAAACCAAATAAAGTAACAAATATGACACTGACACAAAAGACTGCTTATGTGAGCCAGTGGCTCTAAAGTACTTTAGGACCACATTAATTGGGGAATATGGGGGAAAGGTTTATTTGCTGGTTTTTGTGGGCTTTTTGTTTTTACCTGCTGTGAACCCACACAAAAGTGTGTCATTGTAGTCATAATCAGTAAAATAAATTTGATTTAACAATTTTAGATCTTCTGTCAAGCTTATGCCACCTGGATGAATTTAGGACTTTTTTTTTTCTCTAAATTATTACATCCAGTTGGCTCATTTATTTGCTTTATAAATCCACATTTTTTTTTTCTGAAGAATGTTTGTGAGATGCCCTCAGCAAGATTTTTGGTCCTTTTTAGTCAAAGGCAAGACAGATCACACTTTCCCTGAGAGGACCTACACCATGTTATGCATAGATCATAGCTGTGCATAACATAGAGACATTTCACAAATGACACAGAAGACATTTCACAAATGTCTTGACATGTGTTTGGTTACACATTTCTACTACTAGTGTCCAAAATATTCCAGCTAGTTTCCACTAAAGCACGGTAATGGTGCATGCTAACCATAAGAGTTAATGTGGTACTTTGGCAGATGCCACACTGGCACTGTTTCACTCTTTGTTCTCTATATTTTGCCACTACTGTTCTGGCCAACTTAAAACCTAAACTGTATTTGCCAAAAGTTATGCATTTTCATTTTTGTTGTTGTTCATAGATTTGATAAATTCAGCTTTTGGTACATGAAAGCTTTGAAACCAAAGCTACATCCAATGCTGGAGCCCCTTTCTGGTTCCTTGGTTTATTTTAATTTTAGATTTTGTTGTCTTTATTTAAATAATTCAAATATAGCTGTGGGTAGCAATCACTACACTGCTTTGTTTTGACACAAGCCTTGTTTCAGAGAATGGCTGGTACAGCAACATGGTCTACTCATTCAGATAAACAAGGTCACCATAACATTGCACACCAGATGGCATCAGCTTCTGTCTCTCACATCCAAGCACTGCCATTAGACTTTTCAGTATTCAGGGTGGAAATCATAGAATGGTTTGAGCTGAAGGGGACCTTTAAAATCATCTCATTCTGACTCCCTTGCCATGGGCAGGGAACCTTTCTCCAGACCGTGCTGCTCAGAGCTCCATCCAACATGGCCTTGAACACTTCCAGACATGGGGCAGTCACAACTTCTCTGGGCAACCTGTGCCTCACCATCCCCACAGCAAATAATTTCTTCTTTATCCCTAACAAAAATGCTCCTCTTTCAGTCTCAAGCCATTCCTCCTTGTCCTGTCACCACAGTTCCTGACAAGGAGTCCCTCTCCAGGTTACCTGTAGCCCCTTCAGGACTGGAAAGTGTTCTGAGGACTTCATGCACCCTTCTCTTCTCCAGGCTGATCAACCTCCACATTCTCAGCCCATCTTTGCAGTGGAGGTGAAATACCCTTCAGCATTTTCCCTGGTCAGAAATAAACGCCCATGGACCATTCCCTGGAGAATCAGATTCTTTTTCATTAAGGAATTCTAGAAGAAGGTCACTTTGCTACTCTCATGAACAGAAACAGAGGAATCCTTTGTTTCCAGTTCCCGAAAATTAAACTCTAACAACGGTAACCCAATCTGAGCCAAAGTAAAAGGAAACAACATACACAGAAAAATTATTTTGATCAAACCTTAAAACAAAAATAGAGTTCTACGAACAATTTTCTAATTTGCAAGGTGCCAAATCTTGTAAAAAAAAAACATGCTTTTTAAGTTATTTTTTAAAACCTGGGTAGCTAATTTGTCTCTGGGCAGCTAATTTGTCTCATGCTAGGTGGAGAAAGTAGGTTGACAGAGAAGTGTGACATTTTCTTTGATTCTGTTTCTTATTTAGTTCCCCAAAAGCTGATACATCTGTTTTCCCAAGAAATGAGAACTGAACTGTCTTTCTGTAAATGCATGAAAGGCTCCTTTGCATAACTTCTAGAAAAAAATCCTTGACCAGATCAAATAGGATTCACCTTCTGAGAAGTTGGTTATGAAGACATAGACAAGTGTTCATCTTGGAGATATTTTCTTGCTCCTTAGTTTGGAAAATACATTACCGCAGTAAAATAATATTTATTATAATAGATACATGAGGGGTATTTGTATATATAAACCACATTTACATTTATATGGGACAGCTCAGTTATGCATCTACAGTGGAATATTAGCTGTCTTCAGAAAAGGGAGCAATTCTTGCAGATTAATGCATATTTTTCCATAGTAGGCAATATATGCCTATTTTTTTTTTCTTTTTTTACCTTTTTTTGAACTTTTGCTACCCAAATTACCTTTTAAGAAACTATGTCTTTTGATATATAAAGATAATATAAAATATGTAATAACTCACAAAATAGACTTTAATTATTCTGGATGAATATTTATCTGCTCATTTTTACATCAATATTTTGACAAAACCCTATGAAACATTTCAATAACTTTTCTATGGATGTTAATGTCATATTTTTTCCTTTTATTTTTTCCCTAATTTTGGTTGGGGGTTTTTTTGTGTTTTTTCTTTTTGCTAAATTTCCCAGAATAACCTTGTGAGAGACAGAACTTGTAGAACTTGTATATATTTTGCTCTTCCTAAATATGTATAATTTGAAACAATATGCACCGTTATTGAATCTTAGTATTAAATAAGACTATAAATGGGGTTTAAAAGGCTACAGAAGAGTTAAACTTAATGTTGTGGGTTTTTTAATCTACACATTGTGTCTGCCTCATTGACTTCTCAGTGTGTTTGCTAATGAACTACATGGCATTGTGGCAGATCCTGAGGCAGAAGCTGGGAGGAGTAACAATCTTATGAATAAATGTTATTAAAATCATTACATGACATGCTATCCTGCCATGATGTTAATCTGTTTGGGGATACAGTTAAGATGTGGTGGCAAGGGAACTAAGTTTTCAGCAAATGTTGTAAAAAATGAAATTTGAACAAAACAGCTGTCAGAAATAAATTGATCTGTCACCATTCAGACTAAAAAAATTTGATCCCCCATTTATATTAAAAAGGGGGTGGAAGAAATGAAAAAAAGACAATCTGGATGCCTGCATGTTTTATTACTTTCTTGTTTCAGTATCTGAATTATTCCTTGAAATACAAAATACATTTTAAAAGACTGAAAGTGTTAAGATGCTAAAAAGCCATTTTATTATCGTTGCTATTATCATTTTGTGTCTGAAGCCAAAAAGCTCTGTTTGGTGCATGCAGCATTAGCTGAAGATTTCTGTCATTTGATCAGAACAGCCAAACACAAATAGGTCTCTCAGCATGTTGCAAACAGACTCTCCCACATCCTCCAAGGGTCTCTCTACTTAGGCAAGTGTTTCTAGTTTATTAAAAATTAATGGTAGAGGGGGAAGAGAGCTGAGTGCTTGAATCTGTTTGCTCAGCTGCTGGTTTGCTGAGTGAAGTCTGGGTAAAAGTCTTGCAGTTTTTGCTTTAAAACCTTTTACTCAGTGAAGGCCACTGATGATAGAGGGAATCACAGTAATAGGAAAAGCACTTGACTGTCTATTTGAGGTGAAATTTCTATTATTACCTTGGATAAGATTTAGTTCTGCAAAGAATTTTTTTTTCATAGCTTTACAGTCTCTGCAGAAAAACAGGTATTTCTGAGGTATAGTGTTATTTTCATATTTGCTCTTGGGTAAGATAAATAATTTTAAGTATTTATTGGTTTTGATTGTTTCAGTCCAGGAGATGGCAACTTGGGAACTATTCAATTATATTAAAATACAAGTGCTTAGTTCTCCTGGAGATGTTATTCCTTCTGTAAAAAGCAGGGAGATGCAACATCTGTTTTACAAAGTGCATTTTCTTATGAAAATAGATACAGCCTTACAAAACAGAATGGGGGATGAATGCCAAAGGAATTTCCCCACCATGTCCTAGATTTACATCCACCTGTTGAAGCAAATTCAGAGGAGCACACCAAGAAAATCAGAGATGGAGCACCTCTCCTATGAGGACAGGCTGAGAGGATTGGGGATGTTTAGCCTGGAGGAGAGAAGGTTTTGGGGTGTCCTGATTGTTGCCTTCCAGTGCAGGGGAGCCCACAGGAAACATGGAGAGAGACAATTTACAGAGACATGGAGTGCTAGCACAATCGGGAATGGCTTCAAACTGAGCAAGAATAGGTTTAGATTGGATCAGAGGAAGGAATTCTTCCCTGTGAGGGTGGTGATGGTCTGCTACACACCAAGTTATCACCCTTTCACACACAGCCACTATCTACAGTTATGAATCCCTTTGTGCTTTGAAACCTTCTTGGAAAACTCTACAATAAGCTACATTTACATGTGCTTACAGTGCTGTTTTGAGAAGAGGTAAACAGCATAATCTTAATTAACTTATGTTTTGACTGCAGTTCTGATAACAGTAAATTTGCTGCAACTTGAGAAATTTTAACTGTGGCATAACATGAATGTGTTTCTTTTTTAGGACCTGCAGAATGTGGCCACTGCATTAGGTTGTTAGAACAACTTAAATTTGAATCTAGTTTTATTTTTTGTGCATTTTTCCCTATAGGAAAGTCAGAGCTTGACTCAAAATGTTTATCACAGGCTCTAGGCAGGCTTTGTTTCTCTGTCAATAAATGAGTTTCTTATTTAATTCAATTTTGTTCATTATAATATTTTATGCATATCATGTCAAAGAATTAAGAAAGTTTTAGTCTCCAGAAGAGAATAAATATTTATATACTTATTTTTTCTTTTTTTTAATAGAATCATAGTTTTATTTCAACTTAACTGAATCTTAATTTACAATGTCCAAGCATTAAACAATGCATGCCCTTCAAGTTCAATGTGGTACTTGACATGTTGTAGCAGATTAACTATGCTTCTAATATCTGGAGGAAATATCTCAGGTATAATTTATTGAAAAGTGCTGAGCAAAACTTTGTTAAAAAAAAATATAAACTCTTTGGTTATCTCTGCATATTTTGCAAATCCAAATATATTTTGTGCTGCTGGTAGTTTACTTGGATCCATACTGAAAAGATATTTTCAGGGTGGGGCAGCTCAGTTTGGTGACAATTCAGAAAACAAATTATGCTACCGTAAGTCAAAAGTAAAATATAAAAGAAGAATATGGTGTTGCTGTTACCAAAGTGGTGTTACTGACACTGTTGCCAAGAAAAATATGAAATAAAATGTGTGTCTTGTCAGTGCAGTTGAAAGATATCATTATCAAATTACCTATCAGCCTGTCTTATGAAAAATTCCTGTAACCTTTTCTTGAACAAAATAATTCTTTTGGTGACATCTTCATTATTTGCAGCCTCATCTGACACTTTTGGGCTGCCTTGTCCCTGCCCCAAGAGCACTCAGCTGCTGCTGACACACACTGCCCGTAAATGCTGCTGCTCCCCTTCCACACTTCCCAGGGAATCTGAGGTATCCTGTTAAACCCTCGCTGGGATGCGAGGACCAGACTCCACCACGAGGAAAAATAAGGCTCTGCTGAGTGCCAGGGGAAAACCAGCAGAGTTTTTACCTCTGTGACAATGCAGAACATGGGACAAGAGTTCGAGGGTGGAAGAAGAAGACACTTTTTCCTAATTGTCACTTGCTTTGTCCAATGGCATTTTTGGACCTTCTTGCCTCCTCTGCCAGGGCCCTGGGGATACAGCCAGCCCTGCCTGCCTCTGCTCACCCACACCAGTCAAATTACAGAACTCCAAGTGACAGACCAGTATTTAAATCACAAAACCGTTATGCACAATTTTTAAAACTGCATTTTCTGTGTAACCATTAGCACGTGCACTTTAATTATACAGAGAGAAGAAATATTAGTGTTTCTGCCAAATTTATGTCTCAGTGAATGAGCCTGCTGCACAACAGAGCCAGCTGGAGTTTGTGCAGAGGTACCAAAGCAAGAGCAGAGGATGAGGAGACCAGCTCTCCTGTCTGCAGATGGTTTCACCATCTCCATGGGTAGGAGGGACTGGACATGGAAATAACCTCTCATCACAAACCATGCTCAAACAACACATCTATTTCCTAAGGAATATGACAACGTATTTCTAGGAGGGAGGACAGGACATGGCATCCAGTGGTGCAGTGTATATTGTAATGAAAAAACATCCAGTGGGGATGAGTCATTAAGAATGGGAAATACTTCTTATAGTCAACAAGGAAAAAAGAAAAACATAGAAAAATAAGGAAAATATTATCAAACCTATGAACTGATTTTTACCATATATTTTTTTATCCTTTCCTGCGTCTACCTGTGACTTCATGTAAAAGAATTTCAGAAAATTGTCATAAAGTTTGCCTTTAACACACATTCTATTGTATGGATTCTTTAGGGGTTTTATACCCCTTTTTGTCCCACTTTCACTTTACCATGATATAATACAAGAGTAGCAGGGTGGGAAACCTACTGTGAGTAGGACTCTGGATGCAGACCTTCAACATTCAACCTAGTAAAGCCCAGTATAACACATTTTTTTTATCTACTAGTGATTTTTTTCCTACTGCTGTCTTCTCCACCTCTGCGATTAGGATTCTTGAACAAGATGATGTGACAATGGTTTCTGTGAGTAATGCAGAATGCAAAAAATGAAAGCCTCAGAAAGTGTGCTGTAATCGCTGCTTGCAATAGGCTTTATTTGCATAAATTTGTCTCCTGTCATATTTTCATTAAGTTTATGATGGCTTTTAAACAATAATTTAATCTTAATGCAATGCACCCAGGTTTTAATTTAAAGAAGCCATCTCCTGCTCTTCCCATGTTTAAAGCTGATGATGAGATAACTGTCTTTACAAATGAATTACCACTGGACCGTGACCAACAGGATCTGAGCTGAATCCATTAATTCGTAGTTCATCTTCAAAACCAAGTCTGTCATTAACCTTTTTGTCCTCCATCCCTTTGCCTAAATAATTTGCTGCATTCTTTATCAAACATGAAGTGCAACAACTTGTACATTTGCAGTCAAGACACTGAGAAATTTTTCACTAAGAGCTTTCATTGCAGAAAGCTTGAAATATCTTGACACTTTCACTGAGAGCTTCAATTAAATTTTGATCAGTAATGTTACCCTGAGTGTGGAAATTTCTGGTTTAAATGAGAGACACAGACAGTCAGATTTCAGAAAAGCACATGACAGAGGAGAGGGCAGAATGTTTCCTTTAAAAGCCTGGGTCACAGAGTCCTTCTGGTCGTTTCCAGATACATAAATTTACATTTCTTTGGTATTCGTCTTTTTGTCTGCCTGTTCATCACACGCCCAGTTCCCTGCTGCTTCCAACCCATTTCTGTGGTTGTTTATTATCTCTCTTATCACTAGATAGTGAATGGGGTGGGAATGGAAAAAAAACAATGAAAGGAAAATGAAATGGCCGTTGATAAAATATATAGTGGAGGGGGGGAGCCAAAACAGATAAGGAAAGAGAAATGGAAAAAGGAAAAATTAGCAAATTTAGTCAGTAGGACAGAGGAACAATTAAAGGGCTCTCTGAAATACCTGGAATAAAGGAATACAAATAAATGTTGTCATTTCCCTGTCAGTAGCTTTGCAAATCCTATCTGCATTAAAATAAATTATTTCAGAGCAGTATTCATATTTCTGATATTAGCAGATCAATAATAATCAGACAATTATATTTATGAAACCATGTTGTGCCTGTAAGCAATTATGATTGTCGCTATCACTCAGATGACTTGGAGACAGTTATATAATAATTTCTTGTTAACAAATATTTCATAATTTGATGTTCCATACAAATTTGATCCAAAACTTCCGATGTAGTTTTTTTGCCAATAACCCAAATATCAATGTAAGCACTCAGTGCACTGATCTGTTCTTCTGTTGTCCAACCTGGGTAAAGTCTTGCCCCCCCCCAAAAAAGGTGGTAGGTCTGTACATGGATTGGCAAGAGGCTGGCTCAGCTCTAGCAGCAGCAGCCAGGCTTTTCTCCTACTTTCTTTGACTTTGGGTTTGCTGGTGTTTGATAAGCTTTAATCATTATCTGCAATGTGCCCCTGTTGAAGAGAACAGGAAATCCAGAGTAAAATGTGTCCTGTGAAAGCAGGAGCTGTAGTCCAGTGGCATGTGTTTAACCATGCATTCATCTGATCCTTCTTGGAAATTTCACAGAGTATAGTTTTGACTCCAGGGATCATTATAAGATCTTCTCCCTTTTAGTGCTATGCCTGGCTGATGTCTCTAAAGAAAAGGCCTTTATTTATACTGTATTTTTGTGCTGGGGAAAATCCATGTATGTTAAAGCAACTTTCTTTTATAAAAAGAAGCCACTTATGCAGTCAGTGGCAAACCCTTGGGACCTGTTGATAGCAGACAGAGCCATAGAGCAGGGACAGAAAGGGCCTGGGAGCATTCCCAGGAAACAGCTTCACTTTAACACATGTGAAAACTGTTTTGGTAGGGATATAGAATCACAGGAGCATAGAATTGTAAAGTTTGGAAAGGACACCGAAAATCCTCAAGTCCAGCAGTTAATCTATCACCACCATCACATTCACCACAAAAGCATGTTCTCAAGTGCCATTATCCACACCTTTTTTTGAACACTTCCAGGAATGGAGAATTCACCACTTCTGGCCGATTCCAAAGCTCAACAACCCTTTCAATGAAAATATTATTCTCAACATCCAGTCTAAGCCTCCCCTGGCACAATTTGGGGCCATTCCCTCATGTTTTGAGGCTTTTTACTTGGGAGAAGAAACTGACCCTCACCTGGTTCCACCCTCCTCTCAGGGAATCGTGGCAATGATAAAATTCCCCCCTGAGCCTCCTTTCTCCAGGCTCAGCGCCCCCAGCTACCTCAGCTGCTCCTCATCACACTTGTGTTCTTCCTTTCCCCAGCTCTGCTCCCTACTCTGGACACACTCCAGCCCCTCAATGTCCTTCTGGCAGTGAGGAGTCCAAAAATGAACACAGGATTTGAGGTTTGGCCTCACCAGTGCTCAGCACAGCAGATGGCCACTGCCCTGCTCCTGCTGGCCACAAGCTGACATCTGTAACTCCCCATTGCCCAGATCTCTGTTATCTCCTGACCTTTTCCCTCTCACCGTGGGCGGGAGAATATACCTGATGATGAAAAATTGGTCTGCCGTGGGGCATTGCTTACATCCTTTTGTCTTTCACCATTGCTGAGGTTTAGAATATAAAATAAGTTAAATAAATAAAAAAATTATTAGCTCTAAAATCAGCCTCTGTTTTATTCGTATATCATGGGTTATATACAAGTTCTCTCTTTTCCAAGTTCATAAAACTTTGATTTCTCATAAAAATTGAAATACTAAAATCTGAATCCAAAAATACACTGCATCCTTTAAATGTATTATTAGAATAGAATTTAATTTTTTATTTCAGTCCTTAAACTTACCCTCTATTTTAGTTCTTTGCTCTCTTCACAAAACAGTTCATTGTTCTTGTACCTTAGGGCCCTTGTTGTGAGGATAAATAATTTCAAAGCAGCTCCAATATGTGGTTTTTTATTTGTTTGTTGGTTGTTTACTTTAGAGGAGCTGAATAACCATAAGGATTATCATTAACAGAGGACATTTTACACTGAGGACATTTTACACTGCAAGATGTCTTTAGTACTTATTGCAGCAGATAATTTAGTGATATTGTTTCTTTTGTGAATGAGCTGGGTTTGTTTTTTTCCAAATGAAAAATATGCTGCAGGTATTACAGATTCTAAATGCAGGATAGATAATTCTTCCTGTCAGTATAAAATGTAAGATCTGTAAAGTGCAGTCAAAAGCTATGAGCTATCAGTGAAACTCTCAGTGCTTTTATGTTCTTATTCATCATATTAATTTGTAAAATAAGGCATCGCTGGACTTCTTTCTTTCTTGCATATCCTCATACTAACCTAGAAAAAAAGAACTTTTTGACCACTAGGTTTTTGGTTTTTTTTTTTAATGTTAATATTAAATTACCTCTTTTGACTTAAATAGTTTTGGTAAACAGTCTCTAAGCATTAATTCCAAGTTGGTCTGCAATAGATAAATGAGGTAACACAATTTTTTGGTTTCTTCTTTTAAAATTTTGCCCTTTTGATGTCAAATATCTTCCCTAAAAATTTAAGTGGAACTGTAAATACATGATACATCCCATTGTTGAACAGCTGCAATAGTTGACTCCATAATTTTATCTTTAGATGGTAAAAAAATAGGAATCATAAGAAGAAATTCACTTTAAAATCTTAATTGTAGGTTATTCATGTTAAGTGTTTATGTTGCTTCTTACCATAAGGGTACTTGGAATATGTATTTGTGCTTTTATCTGTGCATAAAGCAAAATAATTTACAAATTCTTTTCAAGTGTTACATTTGCTGTGAGCAATACTCATACTCATGTTGTTCACATTTTTATGAATGTTGTTATGAATTAGTTTTTGACAGGTGTGACATAAGAAAATATAATATGGACTTACTGGTAAATTTAACTTTCAGTTTATCCTGTTCGTATTCATATTGTTGACATAGTTTAAAGAGATATACATTTCTAGAAAGAGAACTACAAGATTCTTCCTAATCATTTTTATTAGGTTTCCTTGGGGAATTCATGATCAAATGATTTTTTTCTATCTATTAGTAAAAAAATGTTAGTGATTTTTAATTAATTACCCTTATTAGAATGAGAATATCATCCTAGCATTTAGTTAAATACAGATGGATTACACTAAATCCATGCATGGGACTTAATTTCAGAAGAAGAATCAAGGTAGGATGTTATTCAATAATAACTCCACAGATACATTAATCAATTTTAATTAAGAAATAAACAAAATTTAGTGTATGGGACTGCAGAAACTACAAGCAAGCTTGGTTTTTTTTTTTTTACAAAATTGACCAAATTTTCCAGTAGGATCAAAAAAAAAAATCAACAACTTATTTATTAAATCTGTTGGAAATGCCAAAGTATTTCTGAAAGTGCCAGTTTTAAACTGGCATGATTCCTCATGTAGGTAAGACCTTTCTCTGAAATATAAAATAACACAATATTGTGTAGTGTACACAACAACATAAATAAATCAATAAACATGAATGTCCTTGACAAAAATCACAAAATCTTTCCCAAGCCTGCAGTCCTAACATAGAGAAATTGTACTTCTAATAGATAAGAGACTACTCATACTGATTACTCTAACTGATAAACCATTCAAATCAAATCAAGCTCATCAAGTGCTCCTCAATGGATAAGAGAATAAAAAGAATACTCTCTTTATATTTGAAATATAAAACTTTGGCAAAAAAATTTATCTGTAATATGTAACCTTCAAACAATGGAAAATTAATGGAGGAGATAGAAAAGCAACTAATAATAATATTCAAACAAAAAAACCAAACCAAATCAAATCACACAAACAAACCAAAGACCTCAAAACAAACAAACAAAACCAAAAAACAAAACAAAACAAACCAATCAACCAATCAAAAAAAACCCCAAAAGTACTTGTGAATATGGGACTGTGAGAGGTATTCCATTAACAGAAGCAATCAGTTTGGCAGGAGAGTGTAGCAACATCTTAGGTGTTCTCAGCAAGGATTGAAGCACTCCTTCCATGTGATTTTCAGGTCTTTCTCTTGGAGTTTAGCAGTCAAAAAAAAGTAAAATCACTTTCCTTTTTGTTTTGATAAATGATCAATACTCTACTGTGACAATTCGATATTCCTGAACAACCTGAAAATAAAAAATTCAGCTACCAGAGTACAATTCACAGTGTTGTGTGAAGACTGTATATGACTTGCTGAGAGACTGGGCTTTAGGACTTGGTATAACATGGTGGTTTTGACTTCCTCTCCAGAAAATGCTAAGGAAATTTTTGCTATCCTGCACCATGTCCTTGTATGTCTTATTTCACCAGCACCTATAGTTTCTGATCATATTATTTTTACACTTACGGGTAAAATTTGCAATAAAAAATGTGTTTTGGATACAAACCTAGAGCAGTTTTGTCCTCTCCATTGCATAAGATTGACAATGGATCAATATTACAGAATATAAAGTAGGATGGTTCTGGACCTTTTAAATCTCTGCCTTCTGGACATTTTAATCTCTGAAACTCAGGGAATTCTGTTCAGAGACAAGTACACCCTCCTAACCACGAAACATCAGCAAAACAAGCCTTAGCAAACTAATGTTTTGTTGTTGCTATACTGTTCCAAGTAATTATTCATCAAAGTATGAGTTTTTCATATTGTGGACAATTTTTTGTCCATTCATGACTGCTTTCCTTTTGGGCCTCCTTCTTCCAGATTTTGTTTAAGCAGAATACAGTGCTTCATTCTCTTACAGACAATGGCATTAGGACCTTGAAATGAGAACTGATTCAATCAAAATTTAGTTTCACACAGATATTTGAGAGACTTGATTATATTTTAATAGAACAGCAACATATTTACTGACTCTATTTTCATTTAACATGGTCTATCTGCATCTTATTTTCCCAGATTATTTTTAACACCATTTTTTTTTGCCTGTGTTTGCTATCTTTTTAATTTTGCTGTTAATTGCAAATTTGAACACAGGTGCATCATGATAAAGTCATAATGAAGTTGGATAAAATGCAACCACGAAGTCCAGGGAATTGTTTTTTACTTGTTCAGTTTAATTATATAAGGTCTTCTGGAGAGCTTAAATAGGGGACAGAATTTGACAGTAGACTTCATCAGCAGTGTCATTAGTTGGATAGTTGAAGTGTTTGTAAGTTCATGTGGCCATGTAAAGGTGTAGTACAGACTGATGGCTGAAAGATGAAGTTATTCATTACATGATGTGAGTCAGGTCCTCAGTTTGCAGCAGAAATCTTCCCTATTGAGAGCAAAATGAAGGAGAAAGTTTTTGAAAGGTCCTAACAATCTCACTGTCATGTAGATGGAATTTAATAAATTATGTTGCTTTAGACATTGAAATGCTATATCAACATTTGTTACGGTTCTTAGGAAAGAATAAGTCCCACTGAATTTTTAATAGCTAAGCTTTGACAAAACAGGGGGTGAATATTTTTGAGTCTATAAGTACCAAAAGGTGCTGTCTCAGCAAGGCATGCTTATTTTTTTGTGTTGACAATGAATAAAACCCAACAAAACCAGGAATTATCTGTGAATTTTCCATGATCACTACCTGAATCCATAATCAGAAAAGATAGCTCTGGTGAAGTCCTGATAGCAATCATATTGCATGTTTCTTTCAGCATTTTTGATAACATTACTTTTACCCTTATGGTTTCTTGTGGGGAATTTAATTTCAGGTGGTATTGTAGGGACAAAATAATAGTACAATAATGGACTTTTTTTGTTGGGTCACTTTATTCTCCATAATTTTATAACATATTGCAGATGGTCTGAAAGATTAACCCTAATGACCAAAACTGCTGAAATGTAGGTACCACAGAACTGCTTCCACAGGCTGCAGCATGTCATATCTGGTCACAAATTTTTCTGTTAAACCCAGAACAGCATAGATTGTTCCATTAGATTCTTTCCCTGCATCTAAAGCACTATAAGTCTTTTATCCTTCACAGGACAAGCTGTAACTGGAAGTCAGTTGTAACTCATAGTGTTAAGAATATTTGGGTTTGGCTGCTGCACATGCTGTTGGCTCTGTCCCACTTTTGCATGGTCTTTTGGATGACAATAAAAGCCAGACATCCCACAATAATTCCTATATCTTTCCATCAAACTGTCATCTGCCGTGATATCCCTGAGAGAGCATGGCTAGTGCCATGCAAACAGTGTCAGGCTCTACATATATTGGGATGTATTGGGATCCCTCTCACTAATCTTACTACAAGACATATTTTCATATAGAGTTAATCAGATGGACCTCATTCCCTTCAAGGTCAGATCATATGCAAGCACCAAAATGTTCTAACATTTTAACCTTAGCCTTCTTAAATTAAATAGTAATATTTAAGTGCCACTGGGCTGAGTTCTACTGAATTAACCCTTGGCAATGAAGTAAGACCAGAATCAATGTTAAACAGATGAATAGGTTTCATTGAAGTTCTTTCTTTTCTGCCTGGGAGCTTCTGTGATACGTATATGACCTTTTATCACTACACTAATTCATGCTTGTTGTACATTTTAAAGTTTATATTCAAGAAGTAGCAAATGTACTGGAATTATTTTCCAAATAGTTTCTACATTATTACCTTAATGGGCTGCTGACATTTTATTCCTTATAGACAAAATGGCAACCATCTTTTATGAAGAAACTGGAAGATAAACCTACTTTTTCTCATTCCTTGCAAATGCTGCAAAGATATCCTTCTTGTTAAGTATAATCATTAATATTAAAAGTCAGCTAGGTACATAAATATCTTAGACTTTAATCCATCTACAATAATTAAAATTTTATAAAATTGCTCTCTGTGTCTTTCTCGATTGATTACCTGTGACTTTAAGCCACTCCAGAACTTTCATTAAGTATATCACTTTCGATATGGAATATCTCACAAATGTGTTCAGCATATTATATCATACAAAAACTCTGGGAACAGTTGCATTTAACAGCTATTATACCCACATGTTTAATCTGAGCCAAGTTCCTTCAGGCACAGCTTAACTACCCCTTCTGCTCATATAGAAGCATCTGTGCAAGGAATCTGTGAGAGTATTTCATTGTGTGCTCTGCCAGTGGTAGTTCCTCAGAACTCTGCAACAACTTGCACTGTGGGCATCTGAAGTGATATCTCTGCATATTTATGAATTCAGGTTTTTGGGGACAGTCTGTTATTCACAGAAGACAGCACAGGACTGTTGAGTGTGTATTTTATATAAAGCATGGGAAATATGGCATCTTAGTTATTATGCTGTCTATAAGTTTGGTTCTTACTCGTTTTTAATTTCTTCTAAATATCTAAATATCTAGATATCTAAATATCTAATGTAAAAAATTTGTACAGTTTTTTCCTATATCATAATAATTCTATTCCATTATGTTATGTTCTTTTGCAGAGAAAACAAAATTGAGAATAGACCATGTTTGGGAGAAATTGGTTGAGGAGGATACATATTCTGTAGGATGTTTCTGTTTTTTCTGCCTGCAATCCTCTCATGCAGAAATTGGCATTCATGAGTTATATCAATGTTCATTATTTATACAATTCCCAAAATGAATTCATTCTTCTGAAAATTGTGCCACTTACTATGCATTTCACATGATTGAAGCCAAGTGGCCACAAATAGCATCCTATTGTCCCTACTTTGAGAGGTAGTTATAGCACGTGAAACTTGTAGGATTTTCAATTGAAGCTCATTTAAATAAGTTCTTAATCTGTGAGTTCTAAATTTCCTCTTCTCTGAACCCATTTGATTTTACTGTTGTGTATTCTCACATGTTTTGATATTTTTGCCAGTGATACAGCAATATCAAATCAGGCTGTCTGGTTTATTCCAACTGTTTGAAAAAGTATCTTAAAGAAATGAAAATACTGCAATTTCCCATGATTTCAAGAGCATAAATATTTTAGTGCCCATAGCTTCAAAGTTATGCAAGGGGTTTCTTTGAATGTAGCTTGTTCCTTTGATATCAGAACTACCAAGTACACAAATAGAGATATCAGAGAGCTGTGAAATCACACAGCTACAAGAGACAAACACTTGCTTAAAACACATACTTATTCTAATTGATCAAGTAATTTACAGTAATTCCCTTTGTTTCTTCTAAGTGCTTATGTAACATGAGAAAATTTACTCCCAGAATAGCAAAATAAGGGAAAGAAGTTTTGTTTCATCTTAAGACTGAGGGCCAAATATCTACCTCTACACATTTCAACACACATTTATAGTGAACATATGAATTCAGATTCCTATTTTTAAGCAGGGAAAATTGAATATACCGGTTATTAGCAGTATTTGGAACACAGAAACTGCTATTCTAGTAACAGTGGTAAATGCTGCAGAATTTAAATATCTCACTCTGCACTGCAGATATTCTTGCAGTTTTCTTCCATGAAAGGCCATTGTCTCCACCCTGTTTTGGTTGTGTGATAAAGCATGAACATGTTTGCAGAGAAAACTTCCAATTACATCAGGATTATTAGGGTAGAGTCTTTCTGAAAATCTTTCAATTATTAAGTATATATTTACCTTGGAATGAAGGGACATTGTACAGTGCTGAACAGATATTGGAGCAGAGTGGGAAGCAGGCAAAAAAAAAAAAAAGAAAAGCCTAGCAAGCTGTCAGTGTAGCACCTTTCATAAGCACATCTATAAATACACTTAAAAATGGTCATAAATCATGTTTTGCCATTGGAGAACAAAAAGGGGAAATTATAGTTTTCCCACTGACAAAAAAGGGGACAGAGGGAGGGGAGAGTCACGGCTCTAAAGTCACCTCTACTCTTATTTTCCATTCTAATCTAGTCTGCTTTTCATTTTGCAGCTGAGCGATTGATTCAGTTAGGCATTAGTTTTCTTGGCTTGCTTGGTATCAAAGACTTCAAGCATTTGCAGCCAAAGAGTGGATTCTTTGTCTGAGCAATCAAGGGCTGTATCAGGGGATGCAGCGCCTGTGAGGAGGGAGGGCAGCAAACCCCCCAGTAACAGGGAAAACTTAGACACAAAAAAATTGCTCCTACACAGCACAGAAACAAGAAGCTACAATGATCTCACTTAATAGCTCCTTTTCTGCCCTCTTGGCCTCAGATGATTTTGATGTTAAGAAAGACTACCCTAATACAGCCTCACAATCTCACAGCCTTTCTGCTCACAGAGGGGATGCTGTGTTGCACTGCAGTAAAACCTCTCTGCCGTGTGGAGAAATAGCAACAGTGATTGTAGGACTTGGCCCTTAACACCGACACATTGAGCTCTGCTATTGCCAGCACTTATGATCAGTGATGAAGCAAGAATTTTAAAAATTAGAAAAAAAATTGTGTTTCTGCTACCGGCAACATTTGCCAGGTCAAATGCTTGGATCCAAAGATGTGCTTCCAAATCCTTATGAGGCTGGGCTGGTTTTGACTGGAGTAGAGTTCATTTTCCTCATGGTAACTTGTATGGGGCTCTGTTTTGGATTTGTGCTGCAAACAGTGTTGATAACACAGGGATTTTTCATTATAACTGAGCTTTGATCAGAGAATCAAGGCCTTTTCTGCTACCAGAGTGGCCTGGAGGGAATTGGAAGGGGCACAGTGAGGACACATGACCCCAACTGACCGAAGGGTTATTCCATTACAAATGCCATTGAGCTCAACATATAAAGTGGGATGAAGGAGGAAAGGATGGCGTTTTGGAGGGAGGGAATTTGTCTTCCCAAGTCACCATTATGTGTGATGGATCCCTGCTCTCCTGGGGATGGCTGAACACCTGCTTGCCCATGGGAAGCAGTGAGTTAATTCCTTGTTTTTCTTTGTGTCATGATCTGGTTATTAAATTTATTAGAAATGCCTCTGGCCAAATTAATGTCCAAACAAGACCATATGCCAAAGTCAATAGTATGGATTTTATTTGATTGTAAATATGAGGGGGGGGAGAGAGAGAGAGAGAAAGAGAAAGAAAGAAATAGAAAAGGGTGGCGGGGAGGGCAAGAGAAAGAGAGTGACAGCGACAGAATAAGGAAAAATCACCACACTGTGGATCCCAACGATGTTCTGTTGATCCTCTCCAGCTGTTCTTCTTGTGAAGGTCCCCCATAAAGCAGGGAATCTGATGGGTTAAAATACACTCAGACTGGGTAGGAAAACCCAGGAACCTCCCTGGGGCAGGGGGGTATTCACCATTGTCTCTTACAGCAGACTGGCTTTGTTGCATCACATGCAGTCCTGTGGTACAAGGCTTCAGGAATGACTCTGGGAGGCACTTTGGGGGAGTCTTTGATGGATTATGACACCCTCTCAGCTGCCTCTCACATGAATGTCCCGTGGATGTCACCTGTGGGGTTGGGGGCTCCACAGCTGGGCCAGTTTGTGTAAGGGAGGATGGGTGTTCACTGCACCCAAAACCTCTCCCTCCACATTTCAGTGGGGAGTAAACCTGGCCTCTACATGCTTGGGGTGGTCTCCCCCACCCCAAACTCAGCCAGGGAAAAGTATCTGCTGCATTTGGCTTTGCTGTGGACACGTTCCTCTCCCTCAGCCTTGCATTTCTCCATAGGCTGAGGTGATTGAAGAATGGGTTTTCCCTTTATCTAAGCTCAGCAGTCCAAAGTTCTTCAAGGAGGTTTCTGTGGTTGTAGTTTCTTTATACATTTTTGCTATAATGGGCAAAATTTCATAACAATATTTAAGGTATGAACCATTTCAGTGCCTGACACTTTGCTTGACTGCACAACTTTTTATTTCCCTATTAAAATATCTTTAACTCAAACCATGAGTTTTCCCACTTTGACTCTTCCAATTCTCCCTCCCATCCCACTATGTGGGACTGAGCCATTGGCTCCAGTGTTCAGTTGCCAGCCAGAGAGACAACCATGACAAAGGGACAAGTACTGGGTAGCTCTGCTATTTAGTTCCAAAATGCAGTTTTCAGAGAAAAATGGGTGTTTAGGCTAAATACGAAGGACAGCATCTCTAACATGCCCCAAACTGACTGATGAAAGATCAAAGAATCTTTTTTGTGCTAAGGCACCCCTGAGAAAGTTGTTATAATTATAGGATCATAGGGGTTGGAAATGGCATCCAAGATCATCAAGTCCAACATATACTGTGTCAGCTAAACTACAGAACAAAGTGCCATGTGCAGCTGTTTCCTGAACACCTCCAGGGATGGCCACTCTACCCCTTCCCTGAGCAGCCTGTTGCAATGCCAGGCCACCCTTTCACTGAAGAAATCCCTTTTGATGTCTAACCTGAACCTCCCAGGTACATCTTTGGGTTTTATCCTCTCAGCCTCATATCAGCTGCCCGAGAGGAGCTTGACCACACCTGGTCCCTCTCTCCCTTCAGGCAGCTGTAGACAGTGAGAAGGTCTGGTCTCCCTGAGCCTCCTTTCCTCCAGGCTGAGGGTCCACACATCCCTCAGCTGCTCCTCACCAGGCTCATGTCCAGACCTTTCCCATCTCCATTGCCTTCTCTGGACACACTCCAGCCCCTCAATGTCTGTCTTCAAGTGAGGAACTCAAAACTGAGCACAGGATTGAGATGTGCCCTCAGCAGTGCCCAGCACAGGGCACAGTCACTGCCCTGGTCCTGCTGCCACACCACTGCTGATCCAGGCCAGGTGCCATTGGCCTCCTTGGCCACCTGGGCACTGCTGGCTCATGTTCAGCTGCTGTCAATCAGCACCCCCAGGTCCTTTCAAGCTTTTCAGCCATTCTGTTCCCAGCCCACAGCACTGCAGGGGGTTGTTGGCACCCAAGGGCAGGACCCAGCTCTTGGCCTTGTTGAACCTCAGACAAATGGCCTCAGCCCATGGATCCAGCCTGTCCTGATCCCTCTGCAGAGCCAGATTCCAGCAGATCGACACTCCCACCCAACCTGGTATCATCAGTGAGCTTACTGAGGGAGCACTCTATCCCCTCATCCAGGTTGCCAATAAACAAACTAAGCAGGACTGGCCCCAGTATCGAACCTTGAAGAGCATCACTACTGACCAGCCACCAACTGGATGGATCACCATTCACCAGCATGAGATGCAGGCAAAAAACATTTAAGTCTCTTTTTCATTAAAACATTCTAAGTGCAGCACAGAGCTTGAGACAAAAATTCTATATTTAAAAAAAAAACCCAACAAAATCAAGAATCTCTTGAACATAAACAGGTCTTTAGAAATTAAATTAAAACTTATGATTTTCATGTCACTGAAACATCAAAAATGGCACAGAATGAAGAAATAACTGTATGTTTATAAAGGTCTGGAAAGAATGCAGTGATGAAATGATTAATCCGAGTTTAAAATACATTTAGAATTTTAAAAAATAACAGTCCAAGGCACATATAATCCTTTCAACTTAAGGACCAACATTATCCAAGACACATGGAGACATTCTCAAAAAGCAGCCAACATCAGCACAAAAACCCCAGAGGATTTAGTAAAGACTTGAATGAAAGAAAGGGATTAATTGAAATATTGTAATAAGAATTTGAGAGAATTTGACAAGCTTCCACTCAAAAAAAAAAATCATGTGCCATCTGTACACAGGGCAGCAAAATTATAACTCCCACAGCTAAGGAAACTGTATCAAGACTTTCCTATTGATATGGAGAGTCACTAAAGTGAGAGTTGGTGTGCTCACCTTGCTGTTGAAAAACCTTGTGACTTACAGCCATTAATACACATTTTTCCCTGTATTAATACAATATTCTATGGAAACATTTCAAAACCTCACATCTGGACAAAGAAACACAACCAGCTTAGTGATTGTGCTTAGTTTTTCTCCTTCCAAAAAAATTTCTTCATTTAATGCTAAAGAAAAATATTCTGTGACTGATTGAATGGCTTTCAGCCATTTTAATTCCTCTGCATTCTGTGTGCCTTCTATGAAGAGATAATTTTCAGACACAGGAAAACTATAGACATGAATGTATAATTCAGAAACAGGACCAACTGAGCATGAGTTTAGGAATGAATCCCTTAGACAAAGAGAATTCATTTTCCTTGTTCTCGTAGCTCTCATATTGCACACACAGAGAAATATATATATATTGCCATGGGGAAGTTTGTTATTTGTCTGGGGGAATATACCTGTCTGAGAGCATCTGTTCAGAAGGATTTATGACTCCTGGTGATATTAACAAAGAAAGATCACAAAAAAATCAGAAAAAGCTTTTATACTTCCAAGCAATTTAACGCAACATGAGCATTTTACATTGCAGAATACACCCAGTAATTTTAAGCCATTTTCATTTTCATTGTGTATCAGTAGCAATCTTGCCAAGAGTAATACCTGGAGTTAAGTTGCAGAATTTACAACTAATAGATCAGGTGTGATTTCAGTGTGTGTCTAAGTTTTGGGGTATGGGGAAATATAAAACTTGCCCAGAGCAGAAGGTGATCAGACTTCAGTGATAAGTAACAGAAAAGTTTGACAGAATCACCTTAGACTCAGTAGTCTCACATGGGCACAGCAGCCACATGAAACTTGGACATAAGAGATGGAGGAAAAGAAAATTTGAAAATAAAGAGAAATTTTGAAGAAGGCAAAACTGTAGAAATACAATATTGTTAAAGATTGAATTGGTAAGGAAGGATATTATATTGAATAATATATCATAGGTATCTCTCAGATGATCTGGGGCTGTACTTATGAGATAAAAGACATAAGAAGCTTAGAAAGAAATAATGCTGTGTCCTCTACTTGTGCAGGGTCAACTTATAGATCTCTTGACTTTCATGATAATCTGCAGCAGGCCTGTTATGCTAATTCCATTATTCACATACCCATTTCAGCCTGTTCCAAATGATAACAAGTCTGGCAAAACAGCGCTTTATGACACTGGCTTGCAGATTAATCAATAGCTGAGCAGTGACTCACATACTTTTAGAACCTGTGCTAACATAAATAGACTTGCAAAACCAGAGGCATCCCACTGCCTCTGACTGGCTTTGTAAGGCTTGCACTGAGCATCTGAAAGCTTATTGACAGAGAGGTGAGAGCAGCAGTGCCAGTTATCCTGCTCCTAGATGAAAAGGGAAGCACATTAATGATCTCCTTCTTCTTTTGGCATGATACTTTATTACAGAAAGTAATGCACATTCCCAGACACTTGCCAAGGGGGGATACAGAACCCACTTCCCCAGCTGCACCTACTGCTGAAAGTAGCTTTAAAACTCTAATGTGCCCCGACACTTCTGAGCACCCTGGGAGAGCAGAACTGGCTTTCTCCCTAATCCAGCCTGTTAGCAGGTGCTGCAGATCCAGAGGCAGATGCTAATTGATTCACACTGACAGCTTTGGCATATTCTGCTCATTAGCCTACCCTGAATGTAACTGCAGCCAAGAGTAACTCCCTGAGCAGAGGAATTGAGGGTTAAGTAGTCCTGGTGTGCTAATAAGACTTTGCCTTAGGAGGTAGATAAGCTTGTGCCTGTTTTCTGTTTTGGCTTAACTGGAGACAGACCAAAGTATGAGGAAAATGCAGGCAGGGGTGATGTCCAACCCTGGGTGTCTTTTAGGTTATTCTTCCATGTACAAACCCCTAAATTTTTAGCTGTTTGCTTGTCCTAGTTTTGGTTTATCTGTTACAGTGAAAGTGCTTTGGATTAGAGCTATGTTTTCTTGTGACATGTTGTGATTATATTGACCCTGTCCTCCAGTATTTGCAGTGAGCAGAGTTTCAGAATGGGTGCTTACTTCCTGCTTGATGGAACTAAGTCTCTGCTGATTTCTTTTCCCTGGCCAATAAACCTAAAAAAGTAAATAGAGGAATAAGAGATAAAAAATCTTGTCTCATGAGATGCCAAACACCTTGGTTGTTATTGAAAAGACTGAGTTTCCCTCTGTGCTGGGATCTAAGTTAGGAAAAGATCCCTTTATTTTCTATTTTTTTCTGATGTGAAAGTAAAGAAGGAAATAGCAAAGTGCGAATATCAGTAGGATTCTTTTAAATGTCAGTCCTAAAATACCTGTGGTATGCAAAGGTTTGTTTTATCTTAGACCAAATGTGATTTGAAGATCTTTTTTCTATTACGACGAATGAGGGAAAAAAAACACTCAGGTTTTACAGCTCTGTGTTTTGTTTTATAAAGCAGACTTTTTATGAAGCTGAAAGGATTTTTATTAAGTCATGTTGTATAATTTCTAGGTTTAGAAACCAATATTTTCCCAAGATACACAAATAATCTCTGTGTTGAGACGTAAGGAAAAGAGCAGCCTAAGAATAGGCAGGACTCCATGCCTCTGAGTGAAGACACTCACAAATGACAATCTTCTTGGCTAGTGACAGTGTAGATATTAAATGTTATGAAAACAAAATTAGTTATTCTTAAGAAATACCTCAAAATCCATTGCTTCATTTTGAAAAACTGGGGAAGCAGGTTGGTTACTTTTGGAGGCAAGTAGGGAGAAAAGGCGATTAAACAAATGTTACAAAAAAATAGGGACATTTTTGAAATGCTAACTGGAAATTTGATAAAAATAGGAGTAGAAAGCAAAGTTCTTTTTTCTGTCTCAGTTATTGGCACTGCATACTGATCTTGTACTGCCTTGACTCTCTCCACCTCTAAAACCTCTGCAGTGTCAGCTGCATTAAGCACTTGCAGGTTTTTTACTGTTTACTTCAAACCCCAAACTTTGCACTCATTTTCTGGCTTAGTAGATGATGACCAGCCACATCACCACCCTCTAAATCCATAGCAACAAATGTTTGTCTGTCTTTGTGTTTGGGGAAGGGGGTGAGGAGAGATGTTAGGCTGCTTAAGGAATCTTATACCATTGTTCAACAGAGATAAGTTTTTAATCCACTACAGGGAGGAAAAGGAGCATTTATGTGATAGAGGATATACTGGCGTGGTGAGAGAGGGAGATAACTGTTGAAAGAGCTGCCTGAAGGGCCTTTTGTGCTTCCAAGTCACCCAGACCTAAAGAAACATTTGAGGAGTCTCTGCCCCTTAATTAATGCAACAGCATGTGATAATTTAGCCTCTGAGAAGCCTCAGTTTGAATTTTTTTTTTTTTTAACTCTGACAAACAAGCCAAGAGGATTTGCTTTTGCTGCTTAGGAGGAAGTGAGGAGGAATGGCTTGGGGAAGCAGTGAAAACATAAAGAGATTTGAGCTATGTCAAAGTTACAACTGACAGCTTATTTCATCTAATGTGCTGTTTGCCTTGTGTAATAAATGTTAGCAGGAGTTCTTATGGTTTATATAATATTTGTGATATCACAGCTTGGACTACAAATAATTCAAATGTAGAAATCTTCTTAAAGATTAGCTAGTTGGCTCTTCTGGATGAATCCAGGCAGTGTAACAACTGCTACCTCAAAACTGATAGCTTCCAGCATCTTACAAGATAGGCATTTTATACACACCAAGTGTGTCCACCCAAATAACTTTGTGTAAATAAATTCTCCATGTCTCTCTATGGTATGACTCTGACTTGCTTAATTTATATTGGGAAGAATTTTAGTTAGAAGTTTCAGTACATGAAGAAACAGGTTGCCACAGTCAACACATCTCTCCCTCTTAACTCATAGTTCCAGGAAATATCTTAGTGTAAAGATAGCTTCTAATCCTTAAAACTTCAGGCTGCCAAAAGTCAGAAGCCGAGTGGGCTCTGCTGCAGGTAGACCGTCATTACAGCTTCCTTTTGTGACCTGTCTGGGAGCTGTTCTTATTCTGTAAGGCATTCCGTTACATTAGAGGTAAAAAATAATTTTAAAATAGGAGAAATTGTCCTTGCTGTATGCGATGACAGACCATGTACTCAAAGGAGTATTTGGGTGTTGTCATTATTTTATTTGGAAAATTAACATTAATTACTGCCTGTGATAAACATTTTCACCATAAACAGACTAGAAATATATTTTTCTTTTTTTTTTTTTGTTCCCTTTATGCTCCTACCCCTTGTATTTCAAATTTTGCTGCTGTCAGATATACTGCATTGCCATGGACTTAGTTAATGGTACTGGGTAGCATTATTTACTGTGGAAATACTGACTTCTTGTTAGCATTTTCAACTAGGAAATGACCTGTCACTGGGCTGATGCAAGTAGTTATTGCTCTGTGTTGTCATTCTAAGCCCTATTGTACCATTTAGGTGCACCCTTCTGGTTAGTCTGACCATTCCTTGACAAATAAAGACAAAAACTGTGATCTAATGCAGTGGCAATAGGCTTCGTGGGATAGTCAGCAACAATCCTCCGTGTCATGCATGACAGATGACTTTGGTTGCCATAGTGATAGCAGCACCATTTGTCTCTAAAAGGTGGCAGCTCTTTTCCCCCAAGCCCTTTAAGTGTTTGATTGAAAGACTCTGACACAACTATTTGATATTGATCAGTGAGTGACTGAATGCCCATTGCCAGCAATGGCATTGTATCACTCACCAGAATGTGCCTTAATGAACAGACTCGGGCACTTTCATTTTTCCCAACCTTCTTATCAGTGTTACTTCTTTTTTTTTTTTTCCCCTCTTTTTGGTTTTTGTTCCCTTTAATAATAAATGACGATAGCTTTAGTAACTCAGCAGAACAATGGTGCTACATTTTCCTTGTTTTAAGAGTACTGATGGGGGTTGGCCAATATTTCAACCATCCTGTGATGTAGACAACCATCCTTCAAGTAGACAAAAATATTTCTTTGTGGTACCTCACATTGTGCACTGCTTCCCCTCTGTCCCATGGCTCTTGTTCAAGGGTACCACCTGTTGACATTCTTGGAAAAGGTTTTTAACCCCCGCTGCAGTCTTTTTGCCCTATCCTCTTCAAGATAATATTTCATTCCCACTCAGATTTCTCTTCACTGGCAAATGTGTCTCTTTTCCAGTGCCTGCCAGGGCAATGCTTAATCTGTCAAGAAATGCTCAGTTGAGATTCCAGCAAGTGAAAGAGACATGATCTGTTGTGCAGCTTTCCTTGGGAGTTTACAAGAATTCTGTTGGACTGAAAATGTACCTTCTATTAAATATATCCATTTCTTTCTATATGATCCTTCAGCAGCTGTTTCTGCAGTTGGTAATACCAGTCTGCCATAGGATGCAAGGTTTACCCACTCAATGGGATTTCTTTCTTCTCAAGCATTTCAAAGCAAAGCTATTATTTTTTTCTCAAAGGTCTGAGAAACCCAGTGGCTTGGGTTTGATGGGGTCTGCCACCAACATCTTTTTGTGAGTAATTTAGTGGAGATGTATAGTTCGTATAAGATGGTAGTTAATGTTACAAAATAGAAGATTCATCTAGCTAAGGAGAAATATTATCTCAACATTTAAGGATGATACTTAAGAAACAAATCACAATTTTCTTTTCTTTAACCATACCAATTCCTGTTCTTTCACTGATGACACACTTCCCATTCCAGTATTTTATACCCCACCCCACCTTTTATTCCCACATGGCTGAAAGTAGGATTGATTTACGTTAGGAGGTGGGGTTTTGTCCTTGTTTGATCTGAGTTCATTCCTGGCTCACAGCAGGAAATCTTATAGAGGTTTTCATACGTGTTTATAGCTGCAACATCAGTGGAACTAGTTCTGGGTGACCTTTATTCACTGCTTCTTAAGTGTGTCCTAAGCTCTTCACAAGCAGCTTTCAGTGGCTGAGTTGCCCATGATAAAACATGAGGAATAACAGAGGCACTGGGCAGCTGTAGGCTTGCAGTGAGTGGTGTTTACTTGGATCTGTGGCATCTCCTGCCTGAGATGATCTGAGCTTTTTCAGCTCCTGTCATAGGAAAAGAGGAGAGCAACACACATCAGTTCTTAATGCATTTCAAAATATGATAATCATTTACAGAGAACTGCTACAAAACTCAATTTTAAATAGTAACGGGGATTCTTAAAGGTGTTCTTGAGTTGGCACTGGGTTATTTTGTTGTTTTTTCCCCTTGGCCTTTGCAAACCAAAAAAACTTCACATGGTTACTTTCTTGAGTCTTTTAGATGTTTTTTGTTTTGTTTTCAGAAAGTTTGTTATTTATAATACATGACACAGAGAAGTTCATGCTGCTTTCTGGCCTTGAAGTACTACTGAATAATAATGTTTAATAAAAGAGGTTGTCTAGACTCCTTTTTTCTGTCCTTGTTCAAATCTCTCTCACAAGTGTTCACTATTCCTCTTTTCAGCGACTCATTACAGTTTTTAGAATTGGTATGTTGGGCATTCACACATGAGTAGAATAAGCTTGGTCACCCCACTCAAAAGTTGTAAAGAGCTGGCAGGGTTCAATGAACAGTCTGATATTTACTGCTTTTAATAAGTCTGTGGCTAGCCTCTTGTCCCTTTTTTTTTCCCCCCCCCACAAACTCAAAATAGAAGAAAATACCTGACTTTGGACCTTCTGTTGGTATAAGCTTTTTAAAGCTTAAAGATTTTTCAATTTGCATGTCTGGAGACATAGATATTTGCAATATCATTTGCCTAGTAAGGGAATTTAAGCTTACTAAGAAATCTTGAAATGATTTCATGATTTCCATTTTAAAAATAATTCCTCCCAATTTAATAGTGAGTAATATTACGTGAGCAGTCTTCAAGGCGACCTGCTTTTAAAACTTTAGAAAATGTCAACTCAAAGTACAAAATTGAGTTTTGCTTTTGTTTTGTTTTGTCAGGTACAGGGAGAATGGTTTCTTTACAGTTCACTTTTCTATCTAACCTGGCTGTATGGTATTACTGTGTTTTTAAGGTATGTTCTTTATAGCACCCTCATGGGGCTGGGACAGATTATCATTTCTGCTGAAAAGGGGAGCAGAAATCAGTCTGAAAAGGCTTCAGGTTTCACTGTATCAGAATTACCAAATGAACCAGGTAAGGGTACAGAAATACAAGGACAATCATGGTACACTTAAAATGTGATTGTTTTGTTCAGAAATAAAACAGATATAAATGGTTCTGACCTGATGCTATTTTTTTAAATTTGTTTTTTAAGATTTCTAGTTAAATTCATGATCTCAGCAGTCACAGGAGACTTGCTCTAATTTTGTCAAATAGACCAATAAGGACACAGCTTTAGCTATCATGAAGTGTCTAGATTGGAAATCTGACTTGGAAAGCTGGAACTTTTCCAACTCAGACTAGAGCCACATGTGATCAACAGAATCATTTAGGTTGGGAAAGTTATCCAGGATAGAATTCAACCTGTTCTCTATCACCACCATGTCAACCAGACTATGGCACCCAGCACCACATCCAATTGTTTCTTGAGCCCCTCCAGGAATGGTGACTCCAACACCTCCCTGGGCAGCCTGTCACAAAATTTGAAACCTGTCTCCATGAGGAAATCCTTTCCAATGTCCAGCTTGAACATCCCTTGGCACAATTGGACAAAGGGGCCATTTCTCTTTGTGCTGTCATTGGTTACCTGGGAGCTGAGCCTGCCCCCTCACCTGGCCCCACCCTCCTCTCAGGGAGATGAAGAGAATAAAGTCACCCCAAACCTCCTTTTCTCCAGACTAAACGCCCCCAGCTCCCTCAGCTGCTCCTCTCTCATCAGGCTTGTGCTCCAGACCCTTCCCCAGCTCTTTTCCTCCAGGTCCTTCTTGCAGTGAGGCACCCAAACCTGGGCACAGGATTTGAGGTGTGGTCTCACCAGTGCCCAGCACAGCAGGATTTTCCCTTCCCTGGTCCTGCTGCCACGTTGCTGCTGACACAGGCCAGGTGCCAATGGCCACCTTGGCACAGACTGGCTCATGTTCAGCCTGGATGAGCATCTGTTAGTGTCCCTATATGATTAGAATACCTTTTCCTTATTTAAAAACAATATTTATATTTACTTTTGGTGTTGTTTCCAATTTGCTATCAACAACATCTGGTGCTGATAACTTTTTGAGAAAAAACTGAAATAAGAAATAAGACATTCCTGGAGCTTAGATGAACAAAAAGATGTCTTGGCACCATTTGCATGGCATTCCTGTTTCAGATTTATCTTGCATATATGTGTCACATTTTCTAAATGTCAGACTGAAAAGATCACAGAAGAAATACCATAATTTATTTTATTTCTAATTTCCACTCAGTGATTTCCAGAACTTTAAAAACATTAGCATGTGTGCTCTGTGGCCTTGCAGTAAAGAATTGAGTACAAACTCAGAAAAAGAATGAGTTTAATATTCTGTTGTTTTAGCTTCAGTATAATAGGAACTACTTAATTTCTGGAAGACTGTGTGTTTGACTTGTTCTACAGTTTTGGTTTTTTTATATAGTTTTGTACTTATTCCAGAAGTAAAATGTGCTTTGTAAGTGATCCTTTATGGGTTTGTTTGGGGTTTTTTAATATGCTTTGGTTTCATTGTATTAATCTGAAAACTTACATTTCTGTGAACGAAGAGCTACAAAAGAATATAAGGAATGAGCTGCTTAATTCAGTAATGTGTTTAGTTGCTTCATTCATTTGCCCACTTGAGGCTTTTTTTTTTTTTCAGGAAATAAATCTAAGTGATATATTGCTTTTCTAATTTTAATCTTATTTTTGCCTTCATTGCATTCCTTCTTGGGTGAAATTAAAACCACCACCAACAAAAACATGTGTCAGTTATCACAATGGGTAATCATGATGGTAAGTGATTCAGAATATTCAGAGCAATAACTAACTCAATCAGAATGACAAAAATGTGGTAAATTCAGTTAAAACAACCTAACATATCCTTTTCAAAATGTCAGTAATGTTTGCATTATTAGCTAATAAAAATGTCATGTGAATTGTTTCCCTAATGATCCAGGCTTCTAAACCTAATCTAATAAACAGTTTAGTGTGTTTATAATTCCTAAGTAATTTAATTAATCTCACCATGTAATATAATTGCAGTTCAGAACTGTGATTTCTAGGAAATTAAGGCAATGTGGTGCTGGTTCATTCCATCAGATAGCTGAAATATTTCCTAACACTGAAATGTTTGGTAAGAATCCTCATAATTCTGGATTTAAAAAGAGCCCTTACAGTAAATTTTCTCACAAGAAAGAAGTGTCTATTACAGTTTCTATCTCCAATGGAAAGTTTCAAAACTAATAAAACAACAAAAGAGAATATTTAATTTCATAGCTAATCAAAGCATAGTGAATTACCCCAACCACCCCCACTAACTCTCTAGGAGGAATTAATTTATAATTTTTAATGTTATTTTTTTTTGAACTTTTAAAGTATTTGCATTAAGATCTGTCTCAGCATGAGGAAATATTTTGCAACATAAGCCATTTCTTCACTTAATCATATTAGAATAGCTAAATGTGTTACATAATCCTTTTTATTTGGAAAAAAAAAATAGAAAACAACTCTTGATCATTAGCACATCAGGGAAGACTCCACAGGTTCCAATTAGTCTTTGAGTCATCATGTCATGAGTCACCATACCACCATTTTAACAGAAAAGATTAACAGAATTAAAATAGTCAACTTGTCTCCTGTATGCACTGCCCGTGAATCTTCAGCCAAGTGGGCAAGTGGCTTGGCAAATGATTCAAAACCATAAGTGGGAGAAAATTAATGAGGAGCGCTGGATATCCCTCCTATCCTTCCAGTTTCAGGTGAAGGTGTAGTGGGGGTTGCCTGGGTAGATCTTTGTTGGCAGAGAGCTGGGGGAGTTGAGCTTGTGCGCAAACCTTGCATCCTACCCACTTCCAGAAGTCACCTAGCTGTGGTTTCCATCGCTGGTCTGGCCTTCAAAACCATCTTTCTATACAAATCTTGTCATACATTTTTAAAGGACTAGCCTAAAACTGGATTTTAAACTGTTGATTCCCTTCTTTGCAAGGCCACCAAAATGATGAGTGGATTTGTAGCCTCACAGGAAAAATGGCTTTGTTGAACAAGAGGCTGATAAAGGGCAGACAAAGGGATTTGTCTCACAGCACTTCAACCCCTGCTAATAAGTAATTAACACGATGTACACAAATTTGCATCAGGAAATACAGCTGTTGTGACTGAATTCTCATACTTGCTTTGCTAAAATTATGCATTCAGAAGTCTTTTACAGATCATCCAGAAATAAATTTTCACTCTAGATGAAATCAAAGGTCTCATTTCCATGAGTTATGGAAATCCATATATGCATATATATTTTATTTTATATGGGCTGAACTAGGAACAAAATACCCTTGTTTTCTTAACAAATGAGAAAACAAAATATTTTATAGGCATAAGATATTAGTTTTTACTTGGAGATGATAATTTTATTTTTCTTAATGTTGGTTTCCTTTTTATAATACTTTAATGTTAAGGGGTTCTATTTTAATATTGGATTGTAATCTTTTGAAATCCCATAATTTTTATCAGAAAATACTTCTCAGTGGATGAAGGCATGAATGAGGGATCTCTGACAAAATTTCAGTTTTTCCCCAGAAAGTGGGTCTATTCTATTATTTGAACGAAGATTTATGCATATTTTCTGCATCCAATTTACTGTCAACAGAGGGCTACAGATGGTGATTATGACAATATCAAGCTTAAAGCAAGAATGCTTTTCTGTGGACGCCCAGCACTTTCAGTCTTTGTGTTGTCATTACTGGTGGGCAGTTCTTTATTTCTTGCAAATGTAGGATTTTATAGAGCCTTTATATGGGTGATAAAACCCACAAAACTGTTCTAATCCACCTTGTTTTGATACATCTTTCTTCATTTGTTAAGTTTCTTGTTTTGTTTCTTGATTAAAGTCAACTGCCTGTTCCTCCCAGGAATTACCAATTTTGGGCTGGCTTTTCCATAATAAAAAGTGGAGGATTATTCACCTGTTGGTATTACCTTGGCTTCTCCATATCAGAGTTATCAATTCTTTGAGGTGGCTGACAATCTTTATGGATGATCATATCTACATGGGAAGATGTTCTGCTTCTCAGACTTTCTTGCCCATCTGACCCTTTTCTTACATGAAAAAAGGCTGCTGTAAACCTAAACTTGATATAAGGATATTTTTCTTATGGACTTATCAGAAACTTACACACCTGATTCCTCTACATTGAAACAGGCTAATTAAGCCTACACCAAAGTAACTTGTTTAGGTGTTCAAGTCCTGTAACTTAATTTTTCTCAGAATTAAGATATAGAAGATTCCCAGCTTTAGCCTTAATGGGAAGGGAGGAGTCACTGTGACATCAATTTCAAACTGATTTTGTATGGAATTTCTATGAGTTATTTTTCATCTTGTTTTGCAAGATTGCAATTGGATTTGGTTTTTAAGTAGTGTGTTATATTACAATGGTATTGAGAATACATTACTGAGCCTTTGAAGTGAGATATTCTAATTATCTAGAACTTGAATAGCTGAATTCAAACATCCCCAGGGATCTGGTGCTCTGCCTGCCCCACTCCACTTTAAATTAATCTGAACTCTTAAAAGATTCAAAAACTGGGTGTTCTCTATGGCTGCTTCACAAAGCCTTTGTGACAGAGAGTTCCTGCTTGTGAACATTTCATTAAAGATTTGAACTGAACAAAAGGATGTCTGTGAAGATCCATTGGTGTGTATGAATGCTGCAGAAGGGGTTGTTTAAGAAGAAAAGTTTTCAACTGCATGAACTGAACAAATTTCAGGTCAAGATTGATACATGTGGGGGAAATGAAAACAGAAATAATGAGAAATGGGGTTTTAGTAAATGCTCTTAATGTAAATTGACAACAATCTCTCATTTGCTCTGCCCAAACTACAAGTTTTCTTTGTATGCACACCATTCACATAAGGTTAGATAAACACCACATTTTGCAAACACTGGTGGTCCTGGGCACTCTGTTCCTTTGGTCAGGTTAGGGGCCAGACCCAAAGATTGATTTCTTTATGCATTGGACTGGATCAAAGTTGTTCATGCTCTTTCTCTCCAATATGTAGACTGCTTCTTCTGGGTATGGCTAGGCATCACTCAGCATTACCAGGTTTTGGATGGGATTTCTTTGTGCTATATTTTCTTTATCAAAATTAGTGCCTCTCTGCTGGAAGCTTTGGTCACCTGTGGAGAAAGGACAGCTGAATATGAAGTGTATTGTCAGCTCTAGATGTGACTGTCAACACCTGATGCCAAGAAATTGAAAACCTTAAAACACTTTGTCCGTCCACTAGTTACTCCTGATAACCAAGGAAATTCAAAAAATAAGTAGTTGTCTTCTAGGAAATTAAGAGTTCTGGAACAGGTGCAGTCTGAGAAAAAGTGCTTCATAGGTTTGTGTATGTAGGTTTTTTGTTAATAAATTCTTTATTTTTTCCTTTCTCATGCAGTTTCCATGCTTCCTACTACTTTTGATTATTCCACTTTGGTTGATAATTGATAAAATAATCAAAGCAAAGTGAGGGAAAAGGTCTTCCTGTCACGTAAAGAATTTGATGTAAGAACAATCATAATTTCACAGAATCCCAGAGTGGGTCAGGTTGGAGGGGACAACAATGGGTCATCTTGTCCAACCTCCCTGCTCAAGCAGGGTCATCCCAGAGCATGCGGGCACAGGACTGCTTCTGTTCTGGAATATCTCCAATGAGGGAGACTCCTCATCCTCTCTGGACAATCTGTTCCAGTCACTCTGTCACTGCACAGTGAAGAAATGTTTCCCTCATGCTCAGGTGGAACTGGTTGTCCATCAATTTCTCCCGTTGCCTCTTGTCCTCTTGTGTGACACCACCAAGCAGAGCCTGGACATTTCTTGGCACACTCCTTGTTCAACCTTTGAACAACAACCAGACTGTGCTGGGGGGAAATGAGGATGGATGGGCTGGGCAGCCTGTTGTGGTGTTGTTGTGTCCCCAGGATGAGGTGAGAGATGAGAATTTGACTCCATGTTTTCAGAAAGTTGATTTATTATATTTTGATAATATATTAAAAGAAAATTATATATTAAAACTATAATAAAGAATAGAAGAAAGGATACATCAGAAGGCTAGACAAGAATGCATAATAAAAGCTCATGACTGACCAGAGAGCCCGACACAGCTGGACTGGAGTTTGTCATTAAGTAAGAACAATTCCCATGGAACCAATCAGAGATGCAGCTGTTGGTAAGCAACCTCCAGACCACATTCTAAGCAATCAGATAATTATTATTTACATTTCTTTTCTGAGGCTTATCAGCTTCTTAGGAGAAAAACCCTGACAAAGGGATTTTTCATAAAATATCATGGTGACAGCCTGTGGCTCTGCTCTCGGAAGTGCCATGTGCTGTGACGGTGGCCACTGGGGTTTTCAGGTGAAGGAAGAGATGAATAATGTTGACTCTGTGATCAGAAGGCTTGATTCATTATTTTATTTTATATATATTACATTATAACTATACTAAAAAGAAAAGGAAGGAAAGATTTCCTCAGAAGCTAGCTAAGCTAAGAACAGAAAAGAAAAGAATGATAACAAAAGGCAGCTCTCTCGGACTCTGTCTGAGATAGCTGCGTCTTGATTGGCCATTAATTATAAACATTCAAGATGGCCCAATCAAAAATCCACCTGTTGCATTCCACAGCAGCAGATAACCATTGTTTACATTCTTTTTCTGCGGCCTCAGCTTCCCAGAAGGGAAAACCCTAAAGAAAGGATTTTTAGTGAAAAAGATGTCTGCAACAACGTGCAGCACGAGCTTCTTGTTCAAGCTGCTGAAGAGCATTCCTGTAGAATGCTGCTCCCTGTGAGTTTTCATATGCCAGAGGCCAGATGAAGAAAAATAGTGGCTCTTCTAGCTCATAAAACATTTTCACCAGTGTCTCAACCACACTGGGGCTGTGGTTAATCTCTTTGCCTAACATTCTACAGCATTTTCAGAATTGCTTTCATCAGAAACCAGGGAACATAGTGGTGCGTGCAAGGATGTATGCAGGATATCTGTATCTGTTCCTTTGGGATATTGCTACTATTGCTACCATTTTTATTTTCCTTTTACCCATTTGGGAGACTTTCACCAGTGTAAGTGAGCTTAATTTGAGCTGAAAGGTTGTGTCCACATTTAGAACTGCCTGTTCAAAAAGTTGTGCTAAAGTATGGATGGGTGTGTGTCCTCCACAAAAGTGCAAGTATGCAAGTGGGAAGTTGTTTATAAACCACCCCAAAAGTTCTGATTTATGTAAAAGAATACTTTGGCTCTTACTGAATAAGATCTATTAAATGCTGCCCATAGCACACTTCTATTAGGGGTAATTTTGTCTCAGTTTCAGATATTAGTTCAACCCAAACCATCAGTATTTCCTCACAATACTCTGTGCACTCGGTACTCAACCACATGAGGAAGTAAAGTTTATCCTGGACAAGCCCCTGACAACTGCAGTGAATTGTAAAACAAGCCTTTTCAGGTTCACACACTGGCTGTTTTTCATGTGCAGTTGTTTTGCAAAGACAGCTTTGATGAGAAGTGCTTGCAGTTTGCTCCTACTGTACCACATTCCGTAATGATAAATGTGTTTTGAACAAAACAATATTGGGTCTATAAAAAAGAAATTATTCATGTGTAAATGGTAGTGGAAGCCCTGCCAAGGGAATAATGAGACTCTAGGAGTGTACTTATTGATATTCAAAGAAGGGAGAAAGCTGAAGGCAACGGTGTCAGCTTAATTTCCTTTTTTGTTCAAACCTTGAATAGTGGTGTAGTCTCTATAGCTTGCAGAGAACGTGCACAGATTTATTCCATAGGAGTTCCTTGCGTAGGTCCAGTTCTGGGCTTCTCACTAGGAGAGAGATGTGGAGATCCTGGATCAAGTCTAGTGGAGGACTATGACCATGATTAAGGGGCTGGAGCAACTCAATTAAAAGGAATAGTTGAGCCTCAAGAAAAGGTGACTGAGAGGGTATTTAATGTCTGTAAGGTCCGAAGGGAGGTGCCAAGAGGCTGGAGCCAGGCTCTGCTTAGTGGTGCCCAGCAACAGGAGAATGAGAAGCAATGGGTAAAAACGAGAACATGGAAATATCCACCTGGCAATGAAGAAGAAGTTTATTTTGAGGGTGACAGAGCACTGGAACAGATAGCTCAGAGAGGCTGTGGAGTCTCCTCCTCTGAAGATATTCAAAAACCATCTGAGCTCAATTCTGAGTAGCAAATTCTAGAATGCCCTGCTTGAGCAGGAGTTCCAAGGCTCACTTCCCACCTTGAAAATTCCGTGGTTTGTTCTTTGATTTTTGCTTCAGGGAAATAGATTTTTTGAGTAAATTTGATTCCTGCAGCACAAGACTCATCACTAATTATATTTTAGTTTAGTATAGTCATGCAGCAGAAGAATTGTTGAGATGAACAATAAGAAAACATTGCATGGGTAATAAACTTGAGGGTAGTCTGTGGACAAACTGCTTTTGTGAGACTAGGAGGAAAAACATACAGGCAGATGAGGAAATAAGTCTCATCTTTATACCAGTATTTTCATTTTTTTTTTAATGGATCCAGTCTTTCATGACTGTGTTCTCTGCCTTGCCAATTTTTGAGATTAAGCTGTGAGTTGGAGAATTTTTTTCTTTTTATAGTGTAGGCGAGAGGGGAAAGAAACTCACAGTTGTTTTTATGTCTGCCCAGTGATATGTTCAAAATTCTGTGCATTAATGTGACAACAAAACCATCCAGGTATCAAATACCTTTTACAGAATAAGTTTCTTATTAGCCATTTACTTCATTATTCTATGCAAATTGTTGCATCCATGAACAAGAAGATTTTGTCGAAGTAGAGAATTGGCTTGTGGGGTTTTGTTTGGGGAGTTGTGTTTTGCATTTATTGGAGAGTTATACTTATCACAGCAGGAGATACCTTCCTCCCTTCAGTATTTTGCAGAGGGATTGTATTTCAGATGTATTGCCTCTTTTAGTTTTTTTTTTTTTTTCTTCACTTTGTCAGCTACAGACTCGTAAAGATGGCTTAGCATCTTAGGTTTATAACCTCCAGGACTTTGGATAAAATAACTTTTTTTTTTTAAACACCCATAGCCCCAGAAAAATAAAATATATGGTGTGTTGTTTGTAAATAAAGATTTTATAACTGTATATAGCAATCACTTAGTTTGCTATATGTTTTAGAGGTTGTTTGTTTGCTTGGGTGTTTGTTTGTGTTTTGTTTGGTATTTGTTTGTTGGTGGATTTTTTTTAAGTTTTTTCCTGTTGATTGAGGAGGACAGCTAAAGCACAAATCTATTTCAGGTGCCCAAAACTCTTTTTGATCTCTTGGTTAGTTTCCTGACAAATGATATTGCAGTCTGGATCGAAGCTCCAAAGAAAAAGCCCATCAAATATAATGGCAAGGCTCAATTGTGCCTTATACTGGCTGCCATGGAAACTTTCCTATGATAAGATGTCAGATGTCAGAGAAGCAAGGTGGAGAAAATAGCTTGACTAAGCCAGAAGCAAAAACCCAGGCTCAGGAGGAGTGTGTTGAGAAGAGCTGAGTGCTTAGTCAAGAATTGAAGTGGTTGGTTTCAGATTAGCAAATCAAGTAGTAAGTGTGATAACTGAGGACATGAAATCTCATTAGTGTCCTGAAGCTGGGGCTGTAGAGTTGTCACTTTGTGATTGAGAACCATTTCAGGTTGATCCATGGGTGGTGTGCAGCACAATTCCTCCCACGGGGAGGAATTAACACCAGTTAATCAAACCTTTTCTTGAGTTTGGTTTTCCCAGAACACAGACTTTTTCAAGAATTGGTCTGTGGAACACTAGTATGCTTGTGAACATTTCACACTGGAGGATAGTTATTTTGTAATAATCTTCATCTCTTTTTCACCTTTATTCTATAAATTTGAAATTATACAAAGTGATTTTTAGCTGTTTCCATCATATTAGGAATCATATCATTAACTTTAGTTAATGTTCATTGAAAGAAGGTTGTTAAAGGAAGGGTTAGAAAAGGACTCCAGTAGACTTTGATATAAAATTTGTGGTTGTATTTATTCTCTGATAATGTGGCATTCCCTTCCTTCACCTATTGAAATTATTAATCAGGAAATGGCTCCTAATATCCAAGTAGTCATGGCAGAGGAAGATTATTAAAATACATCACATGTCTCATCTTCTGTAGCTCACTCTGCTCTATTTCTTGGTCTCTGTGTTGACTTCTTTACAATTGGCATCAGCGCTGGTTTTAGCACTTGACCGCAGTAATATTTAAAAGTTTTGGATTTTTACAAAAATTATATGCTAGAACAACTTTTTAAATGCTTTAAAGATTATTGACATGCTAAAAGAATTAGGGGAAAAATAATATATGGGTAGGGTAAAGACAAGTAAAAATGTGCTCATATGATTACTCTCACAAAATGAAAACAGCTTCCCCTTGTATGATGTTGTCTCTCTCTCTTCAATACAAATATTTATTGGTCCAAAACAAATCTAACAGATTAAAAGACAAACTAATTTACCAGAACATGATGTATGTCTTCCTTCCCAATTTACATACTGAAGCAACAAGGGTGGACTTCACAATGTGTATTTATGTATTTCTATTCCTTCGATTACTGCCTTCTTGCCCTTTCTAAATCTGATATCAAGGTGAAAGATTTTGAGTTGCCAACACTGTACATTCATCTTTTAGCAGAAAGCTGTTGTATTAAAGCTAGAGTAAATTTTGAAAATAATGGAAAATTATCACCCAAACTGCAAGATCTGGCTAAAATGATCAAAGGAATCACATTTTTTGGGCACATAGGTATTCAAAGCACACGAGCAGTTGAACACAGCATACTGAAATCCTCCATGCATTAGCCAAATTACTCATTCCCTTCCATGATAAAGAGCTCTAACCCTACAAATGCGTCATCAAGCCTCAAGCCATCAACACACCATGTTTATTGGCATCTCTTTCCCACTGGTGCTGCTTTTCTTTTATTTTAATGAAACTGGTTGCCTGGCAGTGTAAAATAACAGGTGTGTGTCTATCATTATTATAATAATTTTTCTTATAATTATTTTTTTCCTTGTAGTGCTGCTGGCAGGTCATTTAAGTTGCAAAATTAGTACTTCTATGGGAATATTTCAATTAAAATGCACACTGCTATCAAATGATTTCCTTTGAAACTCTTGAATATAGTAGCTCTATTCTTAAGAGTTTACACTACTAAATGAAAGGTAATTCCCAATGGCTGCATTATCTCCTCTTTAATGTACTGTTATGTTCCAGAAACACTAGCCTGAACCAATTTGTATCAAATGCTTTTTTATGGCATGAAGGAAGCATTAAAAGTGTGGTACAAACCAGAGGTAAACTTACTTTTGCATGAAGCCTACTTGCCTTCATGTGTTCTTTTATAATGACTTTGGGGGGAAGGGGGGAGATAAGATAGACTTCCACAGTAGGGTTCACTCAGCTCACTAATGCAATTTGAATTGTGTATCGACACATTAATGTTAAGGTCACAAAGCTAATGACTTTTAAAACTATATTGTCAAATTTGCCTCAGCAACCTCATAAAAAGCAGGAGTTAATTAAGTACCTTTGATTTGTGGTAACACTAACCTTATTTCTTCAGCATCAAAGCACCAAGTCCAGAATTGTAGCTGGAATGCTGCTTTGATTTTTGTTCTCTTGATAATATTTCTCACACCTATTTTAATGGGCCAAAGCAAACTCCTTCACAGAGAAGCAGCATCTATCCTCCCAAAAGTTTCAGTGCTGTAGGCAAAACTCAGAGCTTTCACTGGAGCTCTGAACATAGAGCACTTTGGCATCATTAAATTGATAATATTCTTTGCACTGTGTAAGAAATAAAGCCAAGGTTTTCTAACTCAAAACTGCTTTTTCAAAAATGTTTAGAATTCTAGTTACACTGAACTGGGATATTCACAACAGGAAATGTGGGTAGAATTAAAGATTTTACTGTTATTCCAATGAACTGCAACAACCCCAATAGTCCAAACTGAATAATGAGTGTGCAAAAGCCTTACCAATTATATGTTAAAAAAATCATACAAAAATTCATAGCCAGTACCTCCCCCTTTACTCTGATGTTCTTATCACTCTTTTAATGTTTCCATCATCTTTAAAGGTGATACCACAATCCTCCCTGGGCAAAATCAGGAATAGGGAAGTTAAAATTATTTCTCCATGCAACATTTTTATTTTTTCTTTAGGGTGACAAGGATGGTCCTCAAGGTAGAAATGGCAGGAGAAATAATGATCACGACACTTTCCTCCTCCTGAGCTTTGTGTCTCCTCCTGCCTGCTCCTTCTCCTGCAGCATTCCCAGGGCTGAGATCTTGATATTTATATACCTTATATACTATAGTTTATACCTCATAAGCTATTTTTTATATGTCCACATATGTATTTTTGGTGGTCTGTAAATAACTAGATGGACAATTGAAGTGAATAATGAACGTATATTCTGTCTTATAGCAGAGGAAGATGCAACTGTCCAAGGATGAATTACCAGGAGGGTTGGGAACTCTTCTACCTTTAAGTAAATGAAGCATTTCACTTACTAAGTGCTTCCTCATATCCCTCCTGCTAGGTTTTATCCAGTCCTGTTCAAAGCCTCTGAGTTTTATACTTCTTGGATTCATTTTTGCGCTAGAAATACCTCAATTAGAAGAAATTCAGAAACTAGAAAAAATATATGCAAAACTTCCCTTAAAAATAAAAAGAAAACTCTTCCCAGAAAATAACAGTATTTTTAAGGACTTGGGTGAAATCCTGTAACATTTCTTTATTATAGTTTCATTTTAAATTAATGAGTTACTGGATGAATAAGCATTAAACAGTCTGGAAACAAAAATAATAGATATTTATAAACAGATTTTAATTTTCTTTTAGATTTATATAATCTGCATTCCATCATGCTTTAGTCATGGATCTGCTAGTGTAGATAAGGACTTCATAAGGAGTTATGTCCATAATAAAAAGCATGTTAATATATTGTACCTACTCAGCAAGCTGCCTTAATTTTTTTCTCTCCTCTTTTTTCTATTGCTGTACCAATTCCATTTAAATGGTGGCAAAGCCAAGCTCAAGAGTATGATTAAATTCTTCTTGGAATGTAATTAGTTCAACTGTGATGTCTTTGATTTCTGGAAATAGAGACTATGGTAAATATTCTGGTAATGATTTTTTTTAATACAGATATGGTAATATATCTGTATAAGAAAAGAATTTAGGATAGGCCAAAACACAGACAAAGAGCTACAGACAAATATAACCACAGATAAGATATTCTGAGTAATTTATTGTGCTGGTTTTGACTGGATAGTGCTCATGTTCTTCACAGTAGTTTGCATGGGGCTGTGTTTTGGATTTGTGCTGGAAACTGCCAGCATTTCCAGGGATGTTGTTGGGATCACGGAGCAGTGCTTGCATAGTGACTCCCCCAGACTGCCCCACCAGTGAGTGAGCCAGCAGTACACACAGAGCTGGGAGGAGACACAGCCAGGACAGCTGAGCTCCACTGTCCAAAGGGATATTCCATAATGTTTGTCACCATGCTCGGCATATAAAGTTGAGGGAAGAAGGAGGAGAATATTTGGAGTGATGACATTTGTCTTCCCAAAACACCAGTTTGTGTGATAGGGCCCTCCTCTCCTGGGAATGGCTGAACACCTGCCCAACCATGGGAAGCAGTGAATGAATTCCCTGTTTTGCTTTGCCCAACCATGGGAAGAAGTGAATGAATTCCCTGTTTTGCTTTGTTTGCACGTGAAGCTTTAGCTTTCCCCATTAAACTGTCTTTGTGTCAACCCACAAGTTTTCTCACTTTTACCCCTCTGATTTCTAGCACAGGGAAAAAATGAATGCCTGTGTTGTGCTTAATTGCCAGCTGGGGTTAAAGCATGACAGTCATGAAAATACTTCACATTTCACAGCAGCAGTTTGTAGCTAATTTTTGTCCTTCTTATGATATCCTTAAATCCAAGAGAAATCCAAGTTGGACTTGGTTTCAGCAAGCAGCTCAGGCAGAGTGGTGATAGTTTCAGAGGCAGGAGAGGACAGGATCATCTCTGGAAATGTTTCTGGTACCTACATATGATTTTGGGCTACAACCAGTACTTCTGTCTGTGAACCAGAACAGGACTATCGCTGCCTCAATACTGTTACTGATCAACTCTGCTGCTCACAGGGATCTTGTTTTTAATTATTTACTTTGCTTGGCACCTCAACTGCCTATCCTTGCAGGGGCAAGTTTAAGGCAGTAGATGGTGCCAAGTTGCCCACTGGCTGAGGGCTCAACTCTGAAAACAAAGAGTAGTGAAATAATTGATTATGGGATACAGAGGAAAATTCTCTCCAGAGATGTTATTGATAGACATCTGTCCCATGTGACTGGAGTGCACTCTGCAGTGCTTTGCTCTTAGGAGTCCAAAAAAAGACCAGTTCCATTTAGAAAGAATTAGAAACATTCACTTGTGCTCAAGGTAAGAGTGCTGATATTTGTCAGTAAAGTTAATAGAGGAAGAATGAAGAAATTTTTTGCCTGGATGCACCAATTCACATAGGTGCAAAAATAATAAATTTTGCAGTTGTGGTGTGGATTAATGCTTTAAATTCCTGCACATTTATCAGTAGTCACAACATCAATGCTCTCTAGCAACCTGAAAACTAGCTACATCAATCAGGGCAATTAATTCTGTTTCAAAACCTGCAGCTCTTATCCAAGGCTTGTTTTATTTATATTTTCATTTTAATTTTACCTCCTTTCCTCATTCATCTTCTCTCATTTGGCTGCCAAGGGACTTTCAGATCATGGGATCAGATTCTGATTAGCCTGAAGGGCTGCCTCTAGATTTCAGCTGTTTGATATTTGGATTCCCAGCACCAGGTACGTAGCTGTATCCATCTGGCCCAATTGTTCTGTGTTTTATGCATGATGGTAGGGCATTAACTTCATATTTTGGGTTTTTGAGAGATATTTTCTGAGAGTTTTTTTAACTGTTTGTTGGCATTTTCTGTCCTCTAGCTTCCAATTTCTTGTAGAAGACTTCAAAAAATTGCCTCTGCTCCCCCAGGTTGTATGGAGATAATTCCTGGTGTCTTATTTAGTCATGATTTCTAAATCAATATTTTACTCTGATACAAGAAAGCTACCCCTTTCTTGCTGTTTTACATCTCTAACTGCAGTTTGAGAATTTACTAGGGAATGAAGGAGTGCAAAATTCAAAATGGAAAAATTCAGCCACATTCCAGAGCGCATCTACAGGGAATGTTGTTTTGTTCTCAAGAAAATGAGGTTACTATTTCTTGTCAGTTCTAAAGCTGCCAGGCTTGGATTTGGTTGAGATTCCCAGAAAAGATGATACAGAACCATAATCTCATTCTGGGGAAAAAAAAGAAATAATTTGCATAAGTTTTTGGAGCTAAAAAGTTAGCTTATTGTTAGTTCATTGAATGATTTAGCAATATGAAGCTGGGATTAACTAATATTGACAAGCTTCCCAAATTATACAAACTAACTCTATGCAATATTTTTTATGGATATAAAAATATAAAGGACTTCCTATCTCTTATCCATCCTTTTGTTCAACATTGCAGCATTTTCCTTAGTCTTAGGGTCAACAGTTCCTGTATTTCTCAATCAAAATTGTTTATTCCATTAAACATTTCCAGGAATTACCAACAAATTGATTTTGGTTTTTTTCATTATAGTAGAATTAGTGTGAATAAGAAAATAGGAAATGGTCCTGATTTTGATGCTTAGATATTCTTTACCTTTCATGCACCTGTGGAGAGCTTTGATTAAATTTGAGACAAGTGGTCAATGTTGTTAATTAAAAGCCACTTAAGGACACATGTTAATAAAGGAAATTATTTTTGAATTAGTGGAATGAAGAACTCAGATAAAATTGAACAAAAAGTGCCATCAGAAACTATCACAAAAATCGAAGGAAAAAAGTTATTAATTCCATGGAATAGAGAGGATCTGAATATAGACTCTTTGGAATCATAAAAAATTTGTCTAAGATCACAGATTGCATGCATACAACTTATTTTTTAAGTGACAGCTTTTTTATACTTTTCAGTTTTTGGTTGCTCTAAGCTGCTGAGGGATCTTAAATATGTAAGAGAATATATATTTTTAGATTCATCCTGACTATGCCCTTTCAAAATGAACTGTAACATTGTTATTTTGGGTCATATTCTGCTAGATCAGATTCTACCTTGGTGTAGAACAGATAAGAGCTTGTAGCTTCTTCCCCTTCCCAAGTAAAGAAATTTGAAAAGACCACCACAGCTCCTGTCATTACTCTATACAATGAGCAACATGCTGTATAATTTCATCATATTGTTATTAATATCAACATTGTACAGTCTCAAGAAATCATATTACCAGAAAACTCCCAGCTCTTCACTTCAACACTTGCATCATTTAAGCTGATGCATGTAATAAGGAATATGGAAAAAAACTTTTCAATATACCAACTGTCAGTGAAAGGTGGAAGGTAATAAACCATCTTGGTCTAAATGTAGCAATAGATCAGAAAAACTATCTAATCATAACAGCTGCTGAAGATCTTAAAATGTTCGATTTTTTTTTAACATAGCCCAAGGTTTGCTCTAAATGTACATATGAATATATCTAAGAAAAAAAAAAAAGTCTATAGGAAATGGTACTCATTTTGACCCCAGCAATCCATAATGCAGAACTTCTCTGTGTTGCATCCAGGAATTCCATGACATTTCAGTAAGAGTTTTGGATGACTGAGAAACTCTGCCCTAAGTCTTCAATATAACAATATAACTTCTTAAATAATATGAAGTTTTCTTTTTCCTTTTCCTTTTTTATCTTTTTCTTTTTTTTGTTTTTTCTCTTTCTCTTTTCTCTTTCTCTTTCTTTTTCTTTCTTTTCTCTTTCTTTTCTTTTCTTTTTTTCTCTTTCTTTTTTTTCTTTTCTTTTCTCTTTTCTTTTTTTCTTTTTCTTTTTCTTTTTTTTTTTTTTTCTTTTCTTTTTTTTTTTTTTTTTTCTTTTTTTTTTTTTTTTTTTTTTGCTTTTAAAGGAATGAGGTTTTTTCTTTTTTTTTTTCTTTTTGAGACTTTTTTTTTATTTTCTTTTTATGGGCTTTTATATAATTTTTGATTTCTTTTCTTTTTCAGGAGCTTTTCTTTTTTTTTCCCTCTGACTGAACAACCAATTGTGACACTATATGGGTTTGTATTCCATGTAGCTCCAGGAGCTGCTGTAGCACAAAGCACTGAGTCAGCCAGGGTCAAGTCAGTGTGAGGCAGGCAGTTCCTGCAGTAAAATATATGTACTATGATATATGCTGCTCTGGGAACTGCATGGGTGAGCCCATGGCTGATAAACCTGGGCACAGTGGAGGCTCTAAAGAACAAATGGGTTTGTCTGCCCATCTGTGCTCCCAGAGAAAAGCAATTTTGAGGAACAGTACATTGCATGAGTACTGAGGTGGAGAACTGTCTTTATGGAGCTGTTCTGGAGCCAGACAAGCACACGGCTCCATGAGCCACAAGGGTTTCCTCTGGCGTGCATTTCTGAGAGGATTTGATTTCAAGGGCATGCAGGAGGCAGAGTTTGACATTCAAATACTTGGAAAGAATATGTACTTTGGTGGAGTGGGGATACATAAAATACAACTTTCCTTTGTCGGCACCAAATGTGCTTTCTGATATGTGGGAACATGGTGAGATAATTTATTAGATTACAAGGTTAAATCCCGGTGGTCAAAATAACTAATCTTCATTAAATTTAAATAAATATCTCCTTGTTCAACTACTAAAACCATAATGATCACCTTTTTTTAATATCTAAGTGGCATAAATATGTCTTTCTTGGCTATTCATTGGTATGAATTCTTCCACCATTTTCAATGTTAGAAGTACCATTTGGTCCATTTTTGTTTCTGAATATTTTGTGTGTAGAATAAGCAGATAATCTCATGACTTTTTTTTCTTTCTCACTCTTTAGTATCTTATACACAAGGATTTGTACTACAAATAATGTGTGGTTGGCATAGTCCCATTGAGAACATGAAGATCTGAAATGAACTCTGATGCTGAAATTTCATTCAGAAGTTGTTGCTATATTTCTTATGAAGATGACTTTCAGTATTTCTTTTCCAGAGATAAAATTTGATTATGAATGTATGCATTTAGTTAAAGCAGATACTTACAATGAGGTATTTTTCATTAACTATTAATTTTTTTTGGAAATGTGAACTTTCACATTTTGCATTTATTGGAGAAAATGCAATGAAAATAACTGCAAAGAATACATTGTTACTTCTTTTGAATTTATAATTAAAACAATGTTTGAAAATTGTTTTGTAAACTTCTTACTGTACTACATTTATTTGAAAGCTGTTTTTCACCTCGATATGGCTTTTTTGATGGTTGAAATAAATTACAAAATTTTCTGTGAGAACAGAGGTGATTGATAGCACAATTTCTTAATATCTTGGACAAAACTCAAGACTCTTAAAAGAGGACAAAAGTTTCTTATAGATCAGGAATGAAATATGAGAACATATATGTGGTATATGCCTGAATCGCAGCATTTATGGCACATTATAAAAAAATGGACACAAGCACAAAAAGGTTTGCATTAATAAACATCAAGTAAAAAATTTAGTATATCACACAACCCCCAAAATCCCACCTGCTGCAGCTGCAACAACAAACACAACAAAGGCCATCTCTCAATGGAAAAGAGATTGCAATTAATTTGGGATTCTTAGAAAAAGGACTTATAGTCCTGTATATTTAAGGCTGCCATTAATGACTTTCTTACCTCACTTTTTTTTTTTTATCATTTCCTCACAGTTTTATAATTTTAACAGTTTGACTGAACTTTTATGGAGTTTTTTTGCTTCCCCATTTTTTTTTTCTTTTAACTGATGCAGCCATTGAATCTTTATTGGAACTTTATTGGAATATGCTGTATTTTACAGAAGGTTTTATTGACTTTTTTGGTTTAATGGAAAGCCTAAAGACATCAAGTAAAAAAATTTCATTATTAGAACAAAACTTTTAAAAGCATTTTGGAGTAGTCTGCTATGATAATGGAATAGAAAAATGAATGTACTTAAGGAGTTAAAGAAAACAGGGATAAGGACAAAGACAAAAAGTTTAAATTCCATTTAAATTGTCAGGGTCATATATTTCAGAATGTTTTCAAGAACTTTATAGTAGTATTCTGAAATTACATTAAAATTATGACTTTAAAATGGGTTTGTCTGCCCATCTGTGCTCCCAGAGAAAAGCAATTTTGAGGAACAGTACATTGCATGAGTACTGAGGTGGAGAACTGTCTTTATGGAGCTGTTCTGGAGCCAGACAAGCACACGGCTCCATGAGCCACAAAGGTTTCCTCTGGCGTGCATTTCTGAGAGGATTTGATTTCAAGGGCATGCAGGAGGCAGAGTTTGACATTCAAATACTTGGAAAGAATATGTACTTTGGTGGAGTGGCTTTCCCTTGTTGGCACCAAATGTACTATCTGATATGTGGGAACATGGTGAGGTAATTTATTAGAATACAAGGTTAAATCCTGGTGGTCAAAATAACTAATCTTCATTAAATTTAAATAAATATCTCCTTGTTCAACTACTAAAACCATAATGATCACCTTTTTTTAATATCTAAGTGGCATAAATATGTCTTTCTTGGCTATTCATTGGTATGAATTCTTCCACCATTTTCAATGTTAGAAGTACCATTTGGTCCATTTTTGTTTCTGAATATTTTGTTTCTAGAATAAGCAGCTAATCTCATGACCTTTTTTTTTTCTTCTCACTCTTTATTATCCTATATACAAGGATTTGTACTACAAATAATGTGTGGTTGGCATAGTCCCATTGAGAACATGAAGATCTGAAATGAACTCTGATGCTGAAATTTCATTCAGAAGTTGCTACTATATTTCTCATGAAGATGACTTTCAGTATTTCTTTTCCAGAGATAAAATTTGACTATGAATGTATGCATTTAGTTAAAGCAGATAGTTACAATGAGGTATTTTTCATTAGCTATTAATTTTTTGGAAATGTGAAATTTCACATTTTGCATTTATTGGAGAAAATGCAATGAAAATAACTGCAAAGAATACATTGTTACTTCTTTTGAATTTATAATTAAAACAATGCTTGAAAATTGTTTTGCAAACTTCTGACTGTACTACATTTATTTGAAAGCTGTTTTTCACCTCAATATGGCTTTTTTGATGGTTGAAATAAATTACAAAATTTTCTGTGAGAACAGAGGTGATTGATGGCACAATTTCTTAATATCTTGGACAAAACTCAAGACTCTTAAAAGAGGACAAAAGTTTCTTATAGATCAGGAATGAAATATGAGAATATATATGTGGTATATGCCTGAATCGCAGCATTTATGGCACATTATAAAAAAATGGACACAAGCACAAAAAGGTTTGCATTAATAAACATCAAGTAAAAAATTTAGTATATCACACAACCCCCAAAATCCCACCTGCTGCAGCTGCAACAACAAACACAACAAAGGCCATCTCTCAATGGAAAAGAGATTGCAATTAATTTGGGATTCTTAGAAAAAGGACTTATAGTCCTGTATATTTAAGGCTGCCATTAATGACTTTCTTACCTCACTGATTTTTTTTTATCATTTCCTCACAGTTTTATAATTTTATCAGAGTTCAGTTTGACTGAACTTTTATGGAGTTGTTATGGCTTTTTTTGCTTCCCTATTTTTTTTATTCTTTAACTGATGCAGCCATTGAATCTTTATTGGAACTTTATTGGAATATGCTGTATTTTACAGAAGGTTTTATTGACATTTTTGGTTTAATGGAAAGCCTAAAGACATCAAGTAAAAAATTTCATTATTGAAACAAAACTTTTAAAAGCATTTTGGAGTAGTCTGCTATGATAATGGAATAGAAAAATGAATGTACTTAAGGAGTTAAAGAAAACAGGGATAAGGACAAAGACAAAAAAGTTTAAATTCCATTTAAATTGTCAGGGTCATATATTTCAGAATGTTTTCAAGAACTTTATAGTAGTATTCTGGAAATTACATTAAAATTATGACTTTATGAGAAGAAAAAGTCTCTACAAAAGTCTGCTTATGTACTGAAGCAAAAGTTCTTGGAAGTATCTATTAATGGGTATTTGGGGACCGTGACTTTTCAGCAGTTGGGTTACCCAGCTAAAAACAACTCAAAGATATCCCAGCATTTCCAAGAGATTCCATTTCTTGAGTCTGGATCTGCTGTGCTGATGCTGTCTAACATTAAAAACTGGTTTAGCAATCACTTTTATTAAAGTGATAAGATAAAATCAATAAAAAAATTCTATCACATCTTTTGAGGGCTTTTATATATTTTTTTCTCTTCCTTTCCCATGATATGAACAGTGATAAAAGCACATGCACTATGCAGCAGTTGCGTTTCAGATCTCTCAATACTGATAACAGTCCAATAACGGGGTCCTAGGCCTAGAGGTGGAGTGTACAATCAGTGCTCTAGAATGTGGAAAGCAAAGGGTCCGTGTGAACTTTAGAAACCTTTTTCTATACAAGCAGAGCACTAGAACCCTCTGCATGAGAGATTCCCTCCTCTAATGTGCTGTGAATGGAGTTCTGGTGCCAGGTCCCACAGGAAGTTATCCATCTTCCCAAGGCTGCACCTGAAAAGCAGCATTCCTGGGCACAGCATGCCCTCAGCCTTATTTGTCCTCTGCACCCAGAGGAAATTAACTGTAAACTAAGAATTGTGGAAAATAATAAAAAATACATCCATAAGATATAGTAGTCAGAGTTGCTAGTCATGAGAAGTCTGGGTTTTTTACCTGAGGCATGTGGAGCTACAGAATTCCTATGGATACAGAAAACACTTCAAGCTGTGTTTCTTTTTTTCTACCAGGCACTGGCTAGAAGCACTTTTGCCCTTGGGAATGCATCTTGCAATAGGAAGACATCATAGTTGATTCTGGTACTTTCTATATTGCAGAACCCTTTGAGAAGTTTAATTTTACAGCTGGGTTATCCAGTCTAAGGCTTGTTTAGTTGGAAACTATTTTGTGCCCCCAAATAACATGTAGAATAATGTCATTCATGTCAGCTTGATATCTTTCCAAATTTGTGTGTGTCTGCCTCCAGCAGCTGGCTCAAACACTAAACTCAAGCCCACATCATTTTTCTGAACACTTCAAATTTTTTTTCTCTAATGCAGTTAAACAGTTAAATAGTTAAATAACAATCACTGTATTTAACCTTATCTGTGGCTTTTGCAAAACTTTCATTAAATATCGAGTTTAGGTTAATTCTATAAAAGAATGTTCAGACACATTGAAAGAGCTGTTTGATGAAATGCCTGGCTGGAACGTAGCTCTGTTTTTCTTTAGCTTAGAAACACTAACATGAAAGCACAGTGTTAACTATAATGTCTTTAGCTTAGAAATTGTAACATGAAAGCACAGTGTTAACTATATTTGCTACCTTGCAATCAATTCATATAAACCCTTCCTGTCCTCTGAGTCTGCACTAAAAGTGTATGCATGAGATATGAAAGTGAAATTTGAGTTAGCTTGCCTCAATTTAGTGAACCTGCAACACACTAATTTTACTAATAGAGGACTGAAGTTTAATTTTCCTTTTGCATCTCTAAGATGTAAAGGGCATTAGTTTTTAACTGAGGAAACTCTGTAATGAATTAATTATTCCAGTATTAAGTTGCTCCTTACAATTATTTTCAAGTGTCTTTCCAGTTGAGTACATTTTTTTGAGTGGCTTGATTTTGTGTATCTCTGTTCTTTATCTTTTTTGGTGATATAAAAACTACATTTTCTCTTTTTTGATCCTTTTTTTTTTTTTTAGACTATTCTCTATGGCCCAATTGAATTCTCAGCACCCCCTCTCTTTAGAAGAATATGTCAGCTCTCAAGTGTCCAGTAGTCCTTTTTATCTGATGTGGACTCTTTAAAACTCACGAGCATGTCCAGGATATCAGATTAGCTTTAAAATGCTGCCATTCATCTGCTCAGTTTAATGCATTCTCAGTCGGGAGTTGCTGTGCTGGCTAAAGGCGATGCCACGCTGCAGCTCACAAAATGAGAAAAGAAAGGCAGCCAGGCTGGGGCTAACTATACCATTAACTTTCCTTCAGCCTGCAATACATCAGCAGAGCATCAGACCTAATCATGTGGTTTAGTTTTTTGGGTCTTTTTTTTTTTTATTATTATTTTTATAGCTGCTTTACCGCAGCAAATAACGATCAGAGGTATTTATTCAGAAAGGAACTCTGTTTAGTCCTCTGGAAATTTGCTGTTCTCTTAAACATGATATGCAGTGACTGCCCATTAATTGTGCCATGCATTTTTCTCTCTCCTTTACAGAAAACAAACTGTGCTTTGCATGCTCAAGGAAAAGGGAGAAGGGAAGTCTTCACCTGTAAAAAGCAAGATGATGTACTTGACTAATCCCAGAGAATATCTAACATAAATGGTGTTATGTTGCTTTTCCTGCCAGTGGATATTGTGGAATCATGTATATTGATTAACTAGTGATGCAAACCATCTCTTTTCTGTGTCCTATTGACTGGGTCTGTGTTGTACTTGCTAGTACCTAATTGGGTCTCAGGGCAGTAAAGCTTGCATTTAATTTATAGACAGTTTTCTTTCATTCCACATTGGAAAAAACAGATTTTAAGTACCATGGGAGCACAAGATTCAAAGCTAATCACCTCTAAACCTTGAGAAAAAAGTAAGCTTGAGGCAGGATCTGTACAAAATATTTAACTACTTGAAGGAGGCAGAAAGTGGGAGAAACACCAGTTCACTGGGGGATTGTTTTCTGTGTGAATTATGAAAGGCATTGGGTAAATTCAGTAAAAATGACAACAGTGAGCTGCAAATGAAATTCAGCCAGAACATGCATTTTAATGGATTATCAGTTTAACCAAAGCATATACTGTCTGCAAAATAGATATTAGCTGTCAGAGGTTGAAATTTGTATTTTAATTTAGAATACTACTATTCAATTTCTTTCAGAAAGTAGAAAGCCAACTGACTTATTTTGAGCAAAATGTAAGGACTTTCCATTTTATTTTGTGAGAATAAATGTGTGAATAACTATCACATCATCATTTGTATAAAACATATCAAGAAGCAATATTTTTTATTTCTTGCTTGTCAAAAGTACATCTATAAATCATCTGCCTCTGTAAATACTTGAAAGGTTGTATAAAATTTGGTACGTGGCCAGATGTGTCATGTTTCACTGTACTGCAAGTGTTAAATGACATCACTTGAGTCGTGGTCCCTCATCTTCTCAACAAAAATAAGAACAAAGAACAAAACCCAAAACCTGTGGCCACCAGCTTGTGGTGGGGTCCCAGAACGAGGGAAGAGATGAGAACCTTGACTCCATGTTTCAGAAGGCTGATTTATTATTTCATTATATATATTATATTAAAAGAAAATGAAATATTAAAACGACACTAAAGAATGGAAGAAAGGATTTCATCAGAAAGCTAGCAAAGAAAGGAAAGAAATTGTAATAAAATCTTGTGACTGCTCACAGCCTTGACACAGGTGGCTGTCACTGGTCATCAAGTAAAAACAATTCACAGGCTGGGTAAACAGTTCTCCAAATCACATTCCAAAGCAGCAAAACATGGAGAAGTTGAAGGAGAAAACATCCTAGCAAAAGGATTTTTCAGAAAAAGTGTCTGTAACACCAGCCTGCACAGGAGGGTTGTTTCCTAGGCAGTTCCCATGCCAGGGGAGAGGGACACAGGGATTCCCAGACATGCAAGAAAAGCTGCTGAGCAGCTTCACGAGGATGTTAAGGACCAGTCAGCCTCCAGCACTGCTGCTTCAAAAGCACTACAGGAATATCCTGCATTCTTTTTTTTCTGACTGGGTGGCAGAAAGCCACATACATCATGGATTCCTTTAGGGCTCTCATGACGATCAGTACTTACAACATGGACAAAAAATTACAGAGCTGCCAAAATTATGCACAAACTCCCCATGCTTCTTCCATGACTCATTTGGGTTTTCTACATCATTGGTGCTAGAAGAAAAAACAAGAAACTTCTCTGACTCAATTTCAGTCATGATAAGAAACAAACAAGCTTACCCAAGTAATTATATTAGAGTCTTGGTGCTAAAAAGCATATGGAGGTGAAGAGGGTTTTGAGTGTTTTTTGAGGTAATAGAGTTGGTTTTTTACCATCATTCTAATAACTACAACTCATCCCTCTGTTCCTTAACAATTAGAAAAAAATCTAATATTTTTGAGGGTTTTCTGTTGGCAGTCCCTGTGTCCAGTTCCCTCTTGTGTTGTGTGTCTGTTATCCCCATCAGGCAGTCATTTCTCTCAGTGTGAGAAGTACACACATACCTGTGCCTCATTTTCTCCTAGCAAAGGTACTCCCTCGAGCATGGCTAGACAAGAATGACACTCTGCTAGCAGAAAAGCATTTACCCTGGCCCCATCTTCCCTGAATGTTTAGTGACATGCTGACACTGCAGACCTTCCTCCCCTCTTGGATCTTGACTTCTTTTGGTTATGGTTCCAGTGTGGCACAGTCTGTGAGCATGCCTGGACTCTGCTGCACAACATATCTACAAATAATTTTGTGCTAATGTCTCCTGACCAAGTACATTCTGTTGCCACCTTTTGACTTTCCCCTCCACACCTTTTTTTCTGTGCTGATAAAACAAGCTTAATGAGACTTCATATCTTCCCACCACTAATTAGTTAGAAAAAGTTTGTCTTCATTTCAGTAATGTAAACTTGATAGCATTTTTCATCCTTCCATTTTTGTGTGTCAGTGTGTGTTGTAAGGAAATTGTTGAGGAGCTGGGAAGGGTCAAATGTCAAATGTTTAAAAGATGATGATGTGAAAAAGCTGCAGGGAAGTGCCAGACTTCAAAAATTGAGTAGAGGTGTCGGACTGATAGTGAATGTCTAGAATGCTGGCATAGAATTTATAGTGGCAGCTCATGAAACAGATCTGTCCCATTTTTGTTCTTCCTCACAGTCAGAAACAAGGCATGATTCAAGCAGAAAGCATTCAAAGAGCTGTACAGCCAAACTCTTTCACTTTTCCCTTGATGTCTTTTCAGAACTGGGAGCTATGTAATTATGGATGCAAAATAGTTTCCAACTGAACAACTGCTGCAAAAACCTTATCATTGTTTGTTTGAACTGTTTGCCTCAGCCCTGCCCAACCCCAATTATACATCTATCTAAGACTACTTATCAAAGATCTAGCAACACTTGTAAGCTATTCCCAAGAACAGATAGGAAATGAGACCGGCGCAGGGGAACATGGACAGCATTACATTTTGTGCTATCCTGAAATGCAGGGATCTTCTGTGCTTTTCTTGTGATAGCCACTGTCCTGGGGATCTTTTTTATCTCTCTGCTGAGTAACTGCTCATCTTGTTCTCAGCTGGGGGCTCTCAGTGCTCTGGAAATAATAAATACCTGCTTTTCTGGGTACTCCCACCGAGCTGTTTCTGTGAGATGGCTCGTGGTGGCCAATGCCATTTGGGGGCTTGGCCTTTAATCACTTTGGCCTTAATCTTTTCCTCTGTTCCTGGAGCACATGCTGAGCTGAAGGGGGCTTATGTTGGAGGCTCAAGAAATATAATGTTGGCAAAAAAATGAGAAAAAAAAACATGTCTGTATTTGTTGCATTCACTGTATAAAGTCCATTTCCCAAATCTCTTCAGAACTTTTTGGTTTTTGAAGAGATTCTTCTTCCAAACTAAGCCCTTTCTAACTTCATTGCGTTCACTTTTTAAGTTAAGAAAACTTGTATATATAAGAAAAAACCTATATATGAATTTAGAGCTCTCTAGGTTTTTAAACAGCCAGCTCTTTATTTTACTAAACTCTGCTTAAAGGAAAAAATGTTTTATTCATGCAGATCACGTCTGTATTACGATACATCTGAAATAAATATTGAATATTTAATATAACCTCAGTATAGTATGTAATTCGTGCTGGAATTCTTTTCCTAAAGCAATTAGGCGGTTATTAGAGAGCTTAAAAAAGAAAACAAAGTATCAAGTTGATATTTAATGGCTTGCTCAAAGTAGTGTGTTTTTGCTCAGCTTAATAACAAAACACTGTTATGTCTTTATTTCCTCCACACACATTCTAGTAAAAATGTGTTTTATAAACATTGGCTGAGAGGATCTCGAGAAAATAATTCTTTTGTACTTATATGCAAATATATCTTTTACTACACGTAGGAATGGACAGTTGGGAAGAAATCTCACTTCATCCCCACAAAAGAGTGGGTACACCATTTGTGTGTGGTTCATGATTTGTCAGATTAACCTTGTGACTTGTTTACATTGAGAGGTTTGTTGCAGAAGAGATTCCTGAAGGATTGCCTGGCATGCACTGTTATCTTCTAATGGAACTGGAGTCAGGGCTGATATGCAGGCTATCTGATCGGCCAGGCTAGCAGGGAATAAAAGGTATTGATTTGAAGAAATGCTTGAGGGAGTGACATTGGCCATGCAATGACATCTCTTTAATAAGAAGGCTTATGACTTGCCCAAAAAAAGCCTAACCATATCCCTGTGTTACTTGGGTATGATTGTTCAAAATAAGTTTAAGGGATTTTCTGACTAGCTTGAAGTGCCTTTAAAGAAAATTGTGTTCAGGTAGATAGTCAATGTGCTTAACAAGGGTTTCTCATTGATAAAGATCTCTAGTCTTCTTTAGCAGCTTAATGCAGTACTAAAGATTCCTCTGAAGTCTGGCTGTCCCAAATCTGGGATTTTTCACCCTGAGTTCTTTCTCATCTACATCTGTCTTGACATAGTTAACAGGGACAAAAACCTAAAATTTCAAAGGGAGAAAATGTACCTGTAAATCCACTCTACAAGACACATTAGGAGCTTAGTGATCCTGAGAGAGAGAGGCTTGCTAACTTCACAGTCCTTAAACATGGCCATTACACCTGCAATAGTGAGTAAATTTAGAAAGTGCTGAGAAATTGGATCGTGAGAGGTATAATTCCAGCTCCACAGCCATGTCAGCTTGGGAGCACTGCCTTATGTTGCATAAAGCCTAATCACTGCTGGAGATGAAGTTTAGAGCATTAGAATTCTTGGAATCAGCACTGATAAAAGCACGTGCCTCTTTACCTGGCACATGTGCTGCTCATGAGAAGCACTTTCAATCTTTAATTTAAATTCCACGTGGCCAAAAGTTCCTTAAAGATGGTTAAATTTGCTCTTGGGGAATCTGTGCTGTGAAAATCTCACATAGCACTGAAATTGGTATCTGATATGTGGTTCTGTCTTCAGTGTGTGTTCTATAAGGGCAGGAATAGCAAATTATGGGAGGGGGGAACTGTATCTATGTGGGTGCTTCATTGCATTCCTCTGGGAAGCTTCAGTCATTTTCAGGCTCTGCTTTCAAATCACAGATTCCCTGAAATTACTGAGATGGGTTCTTCTGACTAAGATGTACAGCAAAAGTTCTGTTATTGTAGTTCACTTTGTACTAAGAAGGAATAACTCACAAAATTAAAAAAAAAAAAAAAAAAATAAACTGTGTTTTATTTCAGTAGGTGTATTGTTTAAGGCAAATGCCTTTTTATCCACTTTTGAGAGCTCCTAATGCAATCAACCTGTTAACTGCAAGGCCACAATGCATTTTTCATTTAGTAAATATTTTCTCAAGCCAAGGGAACTATAAATTATAAATAAGCCTTTAATGAAAATACATGAATAGGTAATACCAGCTACAATCTCCTATTATTAGCAGCACAAGATATTGCCTAATGTTATATTTAAATTATGCAGATCAGAATAATTTCGTATATATCAAGGGATAAATTATATTGTTCTGTGCCATCTTAATTATATCTTTTGACATGAAAGAAGCTATCTGAGTGCTTTGCTAATTAATCTTGTCACTCTTGACCCAGAAACATACTCTGTGTGGGTTTTTTCAAATTGCTGCAGTTAAAAATACTAAATATATAATTTAATTGATATTGATATTAGAAAGAGTTCAAATTTATCCTGCTGTCGAGGAAAGTTTGAAAGCTGGTTGTTTCTACAGCATCATGCAAGTAAGAGATGTGCAGAATTTATTTATTTCATAAATAAGGTTTTTCATTCTATTGCACTTATTGCTTTCTGTTGCAGTGACTCATCTTTCTTTTTCTCCTCTCAGTGCCCAAGAGGATCAGGTGATTTTGCCTGTTGCAAGCTTTTGTTTATGCCAATATCTCATACCTCTAAAACAAATCTAACTTCCTATATCACTTTCCTTAAAAAAATATTCTGTATAGGTAGGATCTCCTTAAAGATGTGGTAGTTTTGCAAATGAAGAAGCTAAAAGATATGCATTTGAGACAGAACAAAAGCTGTGTTTTTTCTCAAGCTCAGTATATAAAATAAATGGGAAAGCCTCTTCAACTTTAAAGCCCTCATTATGCTGTCAATAGATCTAACCATTTTTAACACCTTGATTGTATATAATAAACATATTGCTAGTTAATGGGTTACATATTCAGGGCTTCCTTATCTAGGAGTTATACCCCCAGGCCCCCGGGATATAAAGCAGACCCTTGTTTCTTTTCTGACCTTAAAGCAGAAACTATGCTTATTTTTTCACTGGGGTCACCGCCCCTTCCAGTGGTAAAATGATTCATTTATTCATTCTTGCAATATATAAATGGACTTTTAAATGTAAACACACTCTTAGAAATTCGTTCCTTGCCAGACAAGGGGAGTTTAAGATACTTCAGACAGGTTTTAGGGAAGGTGATGATTCAGGACATTTAGATGTGTCTCCCCTTGGTTCACAGTAACCCTTCTCTGTGTTACACTTCAAAGCAGACATCTCCCAAAACATGAAGTACAGGACAGCACAATATCTTTCTGGTGAATATCTTTGTTCTCCTCTACTGTCAAAGTTCAAAACTGTGGGGTTTTTTGTTGTTTTCTTTTTTTTTTTTTTACTTTGCCTATGCTATCAAGGCGTATCTACCTTAAAATTAGTCTGCTTTTGAAATAAGTTGAGATGAAATTTTAATATCTCTATAAAAATATTAAAAACTTTTTATGGTAGTCCAAGAATTTGAAGTAGAAAATCGAAAGAATCAGTGGATTGTGTGGAATTATATTGACCCCTTTATAGCTGGTTATAAAACCTAGTACACATCTTGGAGCATTATGGATCTGTTTTAGTGCTATTGCTCTTTTTCTCCCCTTACCAAAGGTATTGACACCTCCATGTGTTTGAGTGAGAAACACTTTCAGATGCCAGGGCAGGGAAACTGTTCCAGGTGTCCATGAGACAGCTGTTGAGGTGACATTTATTTGGCCATTAGCACATATGGTCACCTAAAATCAATGCTGTAGAGGTTTTCTCATGCTCTTGTCTATGCATCAGTATTTTGGGTTGTTTTTTTCTGAGAAACTCCATTTGGGGTATGACAGAAGGGAGGAATCCTGCCAAACACAGGGATGTTACAGGAAACACAGACTGGGAGGCTCCTTGATGGCTTGGAAGGAATTTGAAGCAGTACAAATGCAGGCTGCACTCTTTTGAGAAATATCCCCAGTTCACCATTCTCTTCAGTTGGAATTAACATCAGATAAATGCCCAGATTGGAAAGATTAGTGTATCATAACACTAAACCCCTCTAAAGAATATCCAGAGTTTTCAAATGAAGGTTTTCACTGGTACTAAGGCTAAAGCAGTTCCATTCAACTCTCCCCAGTCCCTCAGGAAATTTGCCAGGTGCTCTCTCTCCCAGCTGTGAGATGCCTCTGCCCTGGAAAAGAGAGCACACAGGCACAGGATTTATGGAAAGAAAAGTAACAATCATCCAAGCATGAGAGAGACAAAAATGAAGGAGAATTTGGGTTGCATCAGTCATTAATGTTCCTGCTTGAGTTTGGTCTTGCTTTCCTATAGACAACTGTGTTAATAATCCATGCTTTGATTAGAAAAAGCTGTGAACAGCTGATATGGAAAATCTGGATTCTAGCACGGGTGCTGATGCTTTCCATCAATTTCTTTGCCAAAGGCAGCCAAAAGAAACAGTTTAGTAAAGTCAGGAAATGCCTGGTAAACTTGTGCTCTAATTTCATTTGTTTCTTCATAGATATGTTAAAATTGCATAATATTTTATAAATTCAATTGAAACAGATCCTAATATTTTATTCAAAAACCTTTAAGCCAAACCAGGTTCTCACTGCAGATAAAAGCCTATGTAGCCCAGCCATGTGAATTTTATTTATCAGAATGAACTCAATAATAATATTGTTTACACTTCTACATTTAATTAAATTTCATTACATGGAAAAACTTTCTTATTAAAAAATTTAAAACATCATAATCAATGAAATATTAATTTTCTCTTAATAGGTAAATAGTGATTCCCTGTATTTAAGTGGTCAAAAACATTGTGTTAGCTATAGTCAGAATTTATTTCAAGACAGTAATAACCACTCTTAATAACTGCATGCAGCAGTTTCATACAATATCTTCTACTTTTTACAGGGAATATTTTTTTAATATTGAAAAATACATAGTCCTGAAAATGTGCTGATAAAATCAAAATGCTATTTATAATGAAATTAAATGAAGCTCAGTCAGGAGATTTTGATGAGTGACATGCTTAATGGGTGAGGCCAATAGCTTCAGAAATGCTGGTTTGCAAATGAACAATATTTATTCAGTTTATTATTCCTTTGGAGACTAATTTCATTTAAAGGCAATATATAGATTTATTTTTCATTAGTTAATAATTTAGATGAAATTAACTGTAATTATAAGGTTTGCATAGTCTGATAAGTATTGATTCTTTCCTTTTCCTCCAAATATATCTTCTACTGGGATTTCTTGGACATGCTCCACCACAAAGTAGGATATGCAATGCTTTTTAGTTAGATGGTTCAGTTGATCCATTTCAGCATTCCATTTCAGATTTATATAGTTCATGAACGAATAAACATTTATCCAAAAAAAGCATTTCTCTATGCACATTTATTGATTTATTTCTCTCGAAAGAAAGAACAATTACCCACAGTAATCATGCTAATTCACTAATTACCCCCTATTAAAAAAAAAAAAACATGCAAGAGGATGCAACATACACTTTTTTATTAGTACCAAAAAGATGGAATTGGAGAGATTCTTAAAATGTCCAACTATAACGTCCTTGGCATAGAAATTGTTAGCCAGGAGACATATTATATTTCTTCCTAGAACAACTCAAAATATATTCCACATCAAGCAAAAAAGGAGTTTTCACTGAAGTGTCAATGTTAAACTGACATTAGAGTCAAGAGGTGCTAAGGATGTTGTGGGAACTAGAAGAGAGGTCAGAACTGAGTCAGCCTTTGCCTTCCTTCCTGCTCCTGAGAATATGTGGAGGAATGGAAAATCTAATGCTTAAAATAAAACCAAGTGATAGGATATTGCCCTGAAGGCTTCCTTCAGAAACTGCCAACCATATTAAGGGCACATTGAAAGTCTGCCCTGGAAACCAGGTCATCCACATTCCTCATAGGCCAAAATTTTTAATTATTCTTATTAGGAACTGTGGGCATCCTCAGAATTAAGTACTTTACTGTTTAAACTAGTTTTAAGTATGCAAACGCATCTTGTTTTTACAGTTCTGCATACCAATTTAGATTTTCTTAGCTAAGAAAAAAAAAGATTACTAAGTTACCAATTGGAAAAGATCAGCCAAATAAAATATTCCTTGGTGTAAATTGTGTCTAAGCTAATTTACTGGCATTAGAATGCTCAAAAAGTATTCTTTGTCAATTGGTTCAAGGTCCTCAATGTTTTTAATTCTTGAAGGAAAAAAATGTCCCTAAGTCTTCCATTGGAAAAAAAAAAAAAATAGAACAAACCCCAAACTTGTAAACAAGGCAAAACTTCATTGTATTTTAAGTATATGATCTGATCTTTTCCTAATTCCTTAAGAAAAATCTGTCTTTTAGCAAAAATTTATTTTTCTTTAGCCTTGTTTGTTTAATTAGTGATGTGATGGATGCTGTCCAATAATATATTAGGGTTTAATTTTATCATTTTTTGTATCATGATGTAGTATTTCAGTGCCCAAAGTGTCATTTTGTTACTATCAACATCATGGTCAGATTCTTTCTTAGGGTATAAACTCAATAGATATAAAATGCATTTTTATCTGTCTCTCTCAGTTTCTCCATTACAATTTTCTCCCTCAATCTTATAAATGCTCTTTATTCTCAATATAATTTCTATATCATTATTTTTTTCTCCCCCATGTTTTATCCAAAGATGAGAGTAAACTTTCAAAGTCAAGCCATCAGATCCAGTTCTCTCATAACTCTGGTTATGACATGAACCAAACATAAATCCAGATCCATGGTATTTGATTTGTCAGTAGATGAGTCAGTATCATCCATCCCTGCTTTGTGGCCATATTATTTTAAAATATATATGTTGAAACTTCTTAAAAGTTATGAAGTATCAGCTCTGTCTTCCTTTGTTATTGTAGTACTTTTGGTTGCAAAACCGTGACAGCTATACATCAGATTCGCACAGATCAGGATGGGCATTGAAAGGACTTTCTCCAAGACATAAAGTCTGAAATAGAATTCAGAGTTTTGGAAGGGTTTTTTCCTTTGCTAAAACAGAAGTTAATGGGTGTGCTTAGTGATAATACAAAATGCTAATGTTATTTCCGACTTTTCTCGTGCTCTATTATTAAAAATAAATCAAAGCGGTAAAACTAGGACATAATGTTTATCTCGTGATAAATTTAATCATGTTCAAATTTTCCATGAATGAAGATAGTTGCATTTTCAGAACTTTTAGAAGGAAAACAGCTCACCTGTAATGTCAATGTAAACATCAAACAAATCAAATATCATACTTGCATTATTAAGAAAGTACCTAAGTTAATGTTGTAAAAATAAGTTGGTTTAACATATATTCCATGGATGTTGTAGTAGATGTGCTGACTTATTCTTAGTTGATTTTACTGAAAAATGTTTCCCAAGAAAAATTTTCTTGATCGAGTATTTTTTCCAGTAGTTTAAGTTTTACTGATTTTTTTAAAAATCAAACATCCTGGTTTTTGATACATCTAGATACTTAGATATTTAAAAATATCTGATATATCTAGATACCTATATAGATATATCTCAATATATCTAGGTTCTAGATATGTCAGATATTTTTAAGCATCTAAAAGTATCAAATTTTTTTCTGGAAACAATGTATGGGCAGGAGGAGAAGAGACAACAACATACATGGCACGGGACAGAAACTTAAGATGGTATTTTGTATATCATGTGCTGCTTTTTCATTTCTGTAATCTTTAATTTTTGATATGATCCATGTTGATTCTGATGAAGTGGTATAAGTGTCCTCTAGCTGGATATTTCTGTTAACTTTAAAATATTTATGTAGCCTTGAGAATATTCAAATTTATGATAAAATGTAGTGAAATATCAGTAACTCAGATTTCTATAATTAAATGGAAATATCCAAGAGATTCACAGAGTTAAGGATTGCATTCATCAATAGAACAGAATTAGTTTTAAAAAAATACATGTTTTTAATAGAGGTTTCTTTATAAGTTGTCTGCAGTTTGATCAGCCTTTCAATAGATAACCTAATAAAAAATTGCATTAAACAATTTCTTATCCTTTTAAGCATCCTTAAAATTTCCTAATTTTGTATAACATTTTAATCTACATTCATCCCAATAGATTTTAAGTAAAAGTTTCACTATTTAATCTGAAAAAGCTAATTCACATTAATAGCATGTTAATCTGTATGCTTAACATTTGTCTTTGGTAATAATTGTTGTTTAGTTTTATAAAACACTCATTAAATGTCTTGCTAAATTACATAAAGATCATAATAGGCGTTTAATGGAAGCTTTTAAAACTGAAGTAGGAATCACTTTAGATTATAAGTAACTATAGGCTTAAAAAGCCATCATTATATATCTATTAAGACCATTTAACTTAAGTGTTCCATAATTAGGGAAGAGCCAGAATTTTAATTGCACATTTGCAAACTGCTACCTAGGACTTCTGAAAATAGCTCTCCTTTTATCCTAGAAGAGTTTGCATTCTCTGCAGGCTTTATTAAGAAAGATTTTTTTTTTTTAATTTGTAAGTAATATCCTTCTAGACTATAGTCAAGATTATGGGACAGAAATTAGAAGTCATCTGATACATAATTAGTTCCTTAAAATTATCTCTAATATTTGGAAAAAAAATTATAAGACTAACTTCAGTTTGCAAAGTGTTAAGCTTGAATCTCTCTGTGAACTGTTTCAGCCAAAGTATTGACAAGGGAAGGCAGAGTACTTTTACCTCTGGGTGACTGACTGAAAACAGGCAAGAACAATAACTTTGACCAGACTGAGTTCTTTTCACCTAAATCTCTCTCTTAGGTAGCTGTCCAAATCATAAAAATATACTTATCCTTGGTTCTTCTCTACTCAGTATCATTGGACATCCCAAAAAACTTTTAATCATGGAGAAAAGGAAGTGTGTTGAGTTTCCAGATACACCCCGGTGTGGAAACAGGGTTCCTCAGGAAAGCAACTTTGCCCAAGTCCCTTCTGTTTCATTCCTAACTCAGTTTCAGACCTCACTTTTCTAACAGCTGACACTCAGAGTTTTAAATGCTCTTCCATAGTTTAATAAAGAGATTTTTCACCTAAAATCTTTATAAAACAAAAAAGAAAAAGAAAAAAGAAACTATCTTGGATTATTTCTTTACTTACACTCAAACACAAAACAGGCCTCCCAAAGCAAAGGAAATACGTAGAAAGACCACTGGTTTCTCATTTCTTTTCAAAGCACTGTTTAATGGCATTCGTGATACATCAGTTGGCATTTTCCAGGATGGGTATGGGGATTCAGGAAGAGAAAACCTTGGAGTGAGATGGCCTCCCATTTGAAATACTAAGTGATCTGCCTCTGTTTAAACTATTTTGAATTTCCCACTGTTTTTGATGCTCATATTTTCTCTTCAATGTGTGCTCAAACAAAAGCAAATTATTTGCATTTGAGTAGTAAAGTGTTAGAAATGGAAAATGGCAGGAATGGTTAAACTTCATCTCACACCCATAAGTGCTCCCCATTTCATTGAATCTGTTTCCTTTTCATTACCCTCAGCTCAAGGCTGACAAAATTGCTTTTTTTTGTTTAGTTTTGTTATGCTTTGTTCTTAAGTCTTGCATCAAATAGAAGTGTTAGTCTCTATGGGCCCCCAAGAGAGAATTAAATGAAGTGACAAACAGTCTTGAAGGCAATTTTCTATTAAAATCCAGTTCTTGTTTTCTTTTGTAATTCTTCCTGCTTGAATTTAAAGGTTTTTCCCCTCAAATACATTTAGCTTGAGAACAATTTTATAGAGCATGCAATCATTGTACTTGGGTAACTGTGTGCTTTTCTAGCCTGAAGTTCATCTAATATTCCATGGCTGGGAGAAACCACAGAGAGCTCCTTCTTTTTTAAAAACAACTTATTCTTTGAGATGAATTAAAAAATTTTTCAAGAAATATAACTACCCTGTAAATTGATTGCATTTCCTTCACTTCTGAGCTGTTTTTCTTTAGATAAGAGCTCTGGTCAAGTTGTTCTCTATGTTTGCTCTTGATGGTCAGTTCCCCCTTTCAGTTCAGTCATAGACACACAGCAGAAAACAGTCCCAAATAATATTCTTCTGATGTAGCTTAGTGCACCTACTTTGAAAAAAAAAATTGCTTTTAATTTAGTTATTTATCTTGGGTTTGAGAGAGGCATTAAATAGTATAAGGAAATAGAAAATGAGAGGGATTTGTATGAAGACAAGATGCCATAATAATTAACTCCTAAGGCTAAAAGTGGAAAAAAAATGTAATAAGCAAGGAATAAACATTTGCAAAATCACCTGTTACTAGGAGAAGAGGAACATAAAAGCAGAAGAGGGAACAATAAAGAAAAAATAGGAAATAAAAAATAAGTAATTAATGAAGACCATGTTAAAAAAGAAAAAAATGTGTTGAAGAGCGCAGTTGAATGTTTTGCAGCTAACTGCACTGGAACACATTTAACAGCAAGCCTGGCAAAAAAGGCAGACAGAGTACACTAAATCCTCCAAATTGAAATAAAAATTTCAGTTAACAATTGTACTTTGGCCCAGGCATAGTTTGCCCTGAGAAGCACAAGGGGATTGCTGTTATCTAGAAGAGATGCTGGCATTATGCTCTCATGTGGAGTCATGTATTGCTATGAAATAGCTGCTCTAAAGACCTGATTTTTTCTCCTTAAAACTTTAGAAGGTCTGTGCCTGCTGGAGATGGTATTCAAAAGGAAAAGGCTTACAACTGCTCAGACCTGTTTTGCCAAAAGAAAGGTCTGTGTCCGATTTACTTTTTCATTAGTGCACACAACAATTTAGAATTTTTTTCTTAGATATCTCAATTCTGTATTTCAAGTCTGTTTCCTCAGTAGCCAAGTTCTTGGGACTGATTTGAGTAACAACCCTAGGAAAAAATCCCCTTTGTTTTCTGGATTCTATATTTAGTTCCTGATTGCTTGATATTTTAAGCATATAAATATTTATGCTTCTGCAATATCTCAGTGGCGCTGGAGTGTTCCAACTTCATTAATCAGTAAAATACTGAGGCAGGATCCTGCTTCTTGTGTAACTGTACCAAAGCTTTAATGTGCATTAAAGATTTTTTACTTGCTAAAATCACCAATAATACCCTGGTTGTGCAAATATAGAAGAATTTAGTTCTCTACAAAATAACAGTACAATACTGGCAGCCCCAAATGAACAGCTACAGAAATCAAGAGGTGCAGACAGCCTCAAAATCATGACACCAAAAGCTGTTGTTATGGAAACTGAGTTTCTCAGGACACATCTGCAGATCTTAAAATGTTTCAGCTTATAGGCAGAAGTTTGCATCTGCTCTCTACTTAAAGTATGAGAACTTACTTGCAGCTTTTCAGCCATCTGTGGGTCAGAAAAGGCTTTCCTCTGAGAGTCCAGAAGTATTTTCCCCCAAAATTTTCAGCTTTGCTACCTTCTTCCAGATATTTTTGCTGAACAGAAGTATCAGTTTTGAACAGAATTCTGACATGCAGTGGGGAAGTGCTGACTTGCTACTTCCATAATAAACCCTGATGTCTATGACAATTTATTTTAGCACTGTAAGTCATCAATTGTGACATGTTCCTAAAGCTCCCTAATTTTCTTTTGCATGAGATGGATACTATACTCCATTAAACCATTTGAATTAATTTAGCTCAAAATTTGTCAACTAGATGCATTTTTTATTCTCTCTCAAATGGAATGCTAAGGAAATGACAGAGACAGCAGCAGACCATATGCAGTGATTTCTTTTTCCTGGAGAGGATTTAACAGTCAATATTTATTCTCTTTAATTCCAATGCCTCAGTTCAGGTGGATGTTTTGGTTTGGTTTAGTTTATTGGGTTTTCATCCCTCTTCAAAATGTCACAATTCCTCTAGAAATAAAAACTGCATTCAAGTTTTTATTCAAGCCTAGAATGGATGGTAATATCTGGCCCTGGAATACATGATTATTCATTATTCTGCAAGCATTAGCTGATCTTTATGTGTTGTGCTAGAGTAAAGACATAATAAATAGTATAGGGGAAGAAATGCCCTGCGGTGAAATCTCAGCTTCACTGAAAATCAATGGCAAAGCTCTTATTTCCCATCAGTTGGACAAAAACTTTTCTGTCCATGTGAGAATTGAAAGATAATTTAATTTCTCTACTTGTGAGAACTTGTATTATGTGATTATTTTATTTGGGTTTAATTCTCAGTTATTTCTTCAGGCAAAGCTCCAATTGAAATTTCTTGTCTCTTGCAATCAGTGGGAATTTTTCCTAAGGAGAACATTTTGCCAGAGCTGTGCAATTTGTTCTTTTTCAATGTTTATCTTTTGTCCATTTTATTATTTGTCTTATGGAAGAATAAGGGAAATGGGCAGATTTTTGGAACTGAGTAAAATGAAAAAGAAAAAACTACCACAAAAAAAAAAAAAAGCAATGATTAAATGGGGTTGATCAAGGTTAAATTTATGTTGTGAATATGGATATAGGACTGCCTGACTTGCATAAAGGTTTTGTCACTTCTTTATTACTTTTTTTAAAGTCTGATAAGTTAGTATAGAAAAAAGTGCTGAAGAACTTGGCCCTAGAGCCTGTCTGTTGCTCAGGTCCCTGTGCTATGGAACTTTCTGGAAGGCATCTAGTCTTCCTTTGAATGCTTAGCATGGAAAGAGTCTGTTCCTTGGTACCTGGTGGAGTAACGGAATTGCTCTTGTTATTTTTGTATCTACTTTCTGGTATTATTTTGCATTTACCTGCTAGGGGAAAAATCCACCCACTTAGGTTTTTTAATATATAAATACTTGCAGACTAAAAGCAAGGCATCTTCTACATGTAGATTGAGCTAAGGTTTGTACTGACAAGTTTTAAAAATCCAAGTCACTTTTATGTGACTACTTTTGAATTCTGAACACTCTACTGATGTATTTTATATTATTTCCATCAGAAAAAGTTGCTGTATTTCAGTAATAGACTCAATATGAATTGGATAATAAGCCCCATTCCCTAAGGATTCATCCATTTTAAGGCCTCTGATTACTTTATCTGAATCATCACAAAGAAAGGTACAGTTGTGTTATTGAAAAATTGCTTAGAAACTCAACAAAATATGCTTACTAATGGTCTGTTGCAAGCTGGCTACCAGAGAAAGCTACAGAGAAAAAATTTAATAGAATTTATACCCATTTTGCTATTACATTGAAATGTGCTTTCTTTTTTCCTTCATCTCAGAAAGGAGTTCATATTTGTGCTATCAATTTAATAAATACAACAAAACTGCAAATCTAATAAAATACTCAAAAGTTTCCAAGTCATTTAGCAATGGAGATACTGTTAAAAATTATATTTTTCCATGTCTTCTGTATTTTTCTCCTGTGGCTCATCTCTTGGTCTTCTTTGCAGCCCACATGAGAGGAATAAATCATATAGACTTTGAACAGCAAAGACTTTAAAGCTTCTGCAAATAAAAGTAAATTGTTTTTATTTTTGGATTTCTTAAATGTTTCAGCCATTTAAAAGCATCAGTAATGTACTTTTTAACGATTAATTTAAAGGTAAAGTCTAATTGGCATCCCTTCTCCTCCCATGTAAAAATTAAAAAGGCTGATATTAATGTTAAAAAACAAATCCACCCCTTTTAAAATACCTTAAGACAGGTGAGATGCTGAAGAATGGGAGGGTCGAGAAAGAAATGGTTTTAGTTCTAGGTTGCATAGTAGTTTCTGTCGCTATTTCTTTGATTCTGGTGTGGAGAGCTGCATCTGGAATGGTGCCATGTGTCCCAAAGGTTAGCTGCAGGTGCTAAAAGAAATTGTTAAAGTTATTTCACTCTTTGTACTATGCTAGAAATAACATGGGGGGAAAACAGCCTCCAGAAGTAAATGGAAATAAAAAAGTTCCCTGTCTTCTGCATATATTTTTCAGCACAAAATTATATAAATCTTCAATTTTTTAAAAGCTTCTGTTTTTATTTAAAAAAACTGAGAAGGCTCTTGAAAAGAATCTTTGCCTGAAAAACACCCAAATATGCTCTTATTTACTTTAAAGTGAAGGGAGTTTAAAACAGAATTTATAACTAAGACGTGACAATATTTCCAAATTGCATATTGGTAGGAAGACATAAATGCTATAAATAAAATTAAAATATGGTATGCATACAGCTGTATAATACAACTTACACAGCTAAAACCAGCCATTCTCATATGACAAAGATCCAGGTTTTCAGAGCTAATCCATCTCCCGTGAGTGATCTTGGCTTGTGTGGTCATTTTCTGTTAGGTTTTTTTCACTGCTGATGGTAAGGCTCCAACACCTGCTGATGGTACCTCCAGTGCCAACTCTAATATCTGTCAGCTATAGCCACTATTAACTGCCCTTAAAATGAAATTTAAAAAATAGGACGACAAACACCAGCTGGGGAGCGCTGGTATTTATTATCTATGGATGCTGAGTTTCCATATATAATATGTTCTTTGTTTTTGTGAATAAAAGATACATAGTTGGTTTTATTGGGTATGTTGAACAAAAGCTCAAATAATTATCTATGCCAATAAATACAGGGCAATATTCTTGCATTTTATGTAGCATCAATATTTTTTACATTCATAAGATCAGTACTATCAGTACTACTATAAAATTAGGAAATTTGCCTCTCATCACAAGTACTTTAAAGCTAATTTTAATACTGGAGGCACAGTACAGATTAAAAGCTTTGTATTTTGGCTACTATAAACTAATACATCAATGGAAAATATTTATGAACTTTTTTTTCAATAGAATGGCTGAACTCCATGCCAAAAACAGCTAATGAAGGGAAAAGGGAATAAGACAAACTAAATAAATTATATGGCTGGTGTTTGATTTTAAAAAAAAGACACTGTGTATTTAATGATTCAGATTCAAGTCTTTAAAGTCAATTTTGCTTATAACTTTTATATCATGTAAATGACACAAAATGCTTGAAGAAATTTCACTTATTTACCTGTTTGAAAATTCTATTGTGTTGCTGAATTATTTCTGGTTTCTACAGGGTTTTTATACCCCTATTCTTCTATCAATTTCCTTGTAAAAACCTACATTTCACATGAATTAAATGAAACATTTCCAGTTCCTATGGGTTTTTCTATTTCCATCCTTTACTTGACACCAGATGGCTTCAAGAAGTCATTCCTTTTTTATTTTTTTCTTCCTATGGTAAAACACTAGAAAAGGAAAAGGAGACATTCTTGATCTGATTCACTGTGAAAATGAGGGGCAAATCATAACATGACAATAAAGAAGGGGGGAATCCAGGTGCAAGCCAGACAGTTTGCAGAGCTCCTGGCTATTGTACAGGAAGTGCAGCAGAGAAAACAGAGGTCCAGGTCTGATTTCTATGGCTTGTGAGGCAGGTGGAGGAAAACATGAGTCTCCAGTTAAATTAGCTTTCAAAATACACCAGTGTTTCAGTTTAGAAGGGCAAGACTTTAGCAGTTTTAGCAAACCAGGCTGTACCTTAAGTCATGGCATCTAAGAAATGTAACCAGGTTGAAGAGACAGGCTAAGTACAAAGCCCAGAGAACTCTTTATTTCATGAAGTTTCTAACAAAATTTACTTCTTTAACTAGTTTCCAGCTGTCTGTTTCAGTATGGTACAAAAGTATGCTAAAAATGCCTTTTACAAACCTGAATGTAAAAAGGACTGAAGTGCATTTTGTAGACCAAGTGCTTGACCTTTGCTCGAATTTAGAGCCGTGTTCACTAAATTATTAAACAATAGTTTATAATTTTAAAAATATAGTATCTAAAGAATATTCTTTCTTTTGGCCAGGTTAGAAAAAGCCAGCTGATTTTTATTCTACTGGGAACACTCAGGACTTGATAAAAATTTTCATATCTCGGAGTTGGTCCAGTGGGAATATTTTTGACATTTCTTCAGAAAAATTCTAAACCCTGTTCCTCACCCTCTCTCACTCATAAGTGATCGCTGAAATGCATAAGCCATTTCTGGTGCCTCAGATATTGTTCCCAGGATCAAAAGGCCACTTCTGGCTGTGAAATTCTGGAGATTGAAATGTTGTTGTGTATTTCAGGACACAAGGTTATGCTTCACTAAAACTTCATCCTGGAAGTGAATATTCAGAACTTGAAAGAAAAGCAAGTGTATATTGAGAACAGTGACCTAGGTTATTCCATATCACTATTATTAAATTTTTATTTCCCACCAAAATGGCTCCTCATGTTCTTGTGTACACTTCCCTGTTTTAGCATGACCATATTAATTTAATAAGCAGGTTGCACTGCAAAAATAGAGTGAATATGAACTGCCTGTTATCTTTCTCTCACTTTTAAAATACATCTCTCACGTATTCTCAATGAATTCAGCACAAGACATGACTCACTGATGAAAGTGACAGCACAGATTGCCCTTGCTCATTGATTTCACATATGTGTGCCTGCTACTCTTAGCATTTGCATTCAGGGTCAAAATTATGTCATATCCTTTCATTGGGATATTTTTCACAGTTGTTTTTCTTCCTGACAGTCAGTTCTCAACCCCTAATCATCAGGGTATTTAAGCAAGGCATGGTATTAGTAATGCTGTGAAAGAGCACTGCAATAAATTATTTTAGAAATAAACTTCAAATAAAATAGTCCTTCATTGTCAAAAAGCCCTTCTAAATGCAAGCACAATGATGTTGCATGAGCATGTTGTGAATATCGTGTGTCAAGATACAAAATCTGAAATGTTCAGGGTAGTTCAATATTGAGAACTTGCATTAAAATTTGGGTTTTCCAAACCCCAACTGTTTCTCTCTTGCTCATGTGCCCTCACCCTGCCCTGCTCTCAACTCATGCACAGTCACACATACATTTATAGACCTTCACAATCAAAGAGCAAACGTTCTTGGGCAATGGACTTTCCCTAAAAGCAGGTGGGATAACAAAGCCATTCACATTTTTAAGTTATGGAAGAATGGTAATAAATCCATTGATGTTCTTTACTTGATGTTGCAATATTTTGTTAATATGGTTGGTTTGGATTTTTTTGTTGTTGTTGGTATTAATTTCTGAAGTTTGAGTTGTTCTTTGGGGTGTAAAAGCAGAGAATTCAAAACAGAATTCAGCCTCTGTCCCATAATCATGTCACAGGGTATGGCCCCTATTGTCATTAGCACCAGTGTGTCTGTGTGACAGAGAATCTCCCATTAGCAAACAGCTGATTGGAATCAGACAAAGATGTATAATCCATTTTACTGATTAACCCTTATCATTCAGAAAGCACTTCAGAGTTTATGCTGTATTTCTAGGTTTGTTGGGTTTCCTTGGTGTGTTTCCTAGTTCCACACTGTTGCGGAAGACAGGAAAGTCTTGGTGGTTTTTTTTTTGGTTGTTTTGGAAGGATAGCATCAAGCAACTACTGACATCTTTAAACTGCAATTAGATTCTGCAGGAAGGAAATGCTCTGCCAGGCCTTTGAAGAAAGAGCCTTGAAGCTAGATCTATGGGGAAACTGCAGTCTAGCACTTGTGTGTCCATGAAACAAGAAATACAATGATTTGATTCCTGCTCTGTGATGTGACTAGGCTTTCAAATAGCTCTTGCATTCACCTGTTCTCTCTGTGCACCTCATAATCAGCAAAATCCTGACCACATTTTTATTATCCTTTTCTATAGATGATGCCCTCATTCCTCCTTTTCTTTGCTCTTGTGCCATCCTGCCTAGATTACAGCTTCAGAAAGCTCCAATCTAGATAATTTTTTAAAGCAATTAATGTAGCAGATAATTTAAATACTTACGCACTTAAATAGTTGAAATATGAAGTTAATTAAAAGTGATTTCCTCTTTTCTGATAATGTCTTATCATACAAACCTACCCTGACAGTTTTGATAAATCTATTTCCTAGCACTAGTGTCAGATTGACATGGAAACATGACTGCTGTTAATAGTGACATGTTAATTTCTCTAAATAGAAAATAATAGGTTCTTTCATTTAACTACAGCTACAAAAAATGAAAAAAAAAAGTCTATTCTTTGTGCATCAGCAGAGTTGTCACATAATTTGCCCACAGAAGGTGACCACAATCTGCTTATAAATAGTGTAACACTGAGCCTCTGGGAAATATATAGGTAAGGCCAAGAGGATTAGAATTCAATGGCCAGGAATATTTGGAATTCAGTAAATGCCATGATTTCTGAAACTTGGATTTTCTTTGCTTCACAAGTATATAGGATTGCTCTTTTCTTTCTTTCTTGATTAAATCTTTGCTGTAACTCAAACACTTGCTAAGTACTCATTCAACTTGTGCCTGAATAGGTATTTGAGCAAAATCATACAAAAGGCTTCCTTTCAGTAACTTTTAGAACAGTAGAGAAGTGTACAAATTCAGGCAATTCTAACTGTTCCCACAGTAACCTGAAAATGTTATCAGGTAGAATAAGGCTCACAAATTAAATGAGAAAGTATAACTAAACTTTTTAGATACAAAACTGATATTAAGACTTCCTGTTTGTATAAATAAAAGCAAATATAGAGGAAAAATTTAGAAAATAACCATAAAAAAACAAGACCTAATATTCATTCAAAGGCTTTCTCCCATGTCAGGCACATGAACTGTGTGAATTGTCACAGCTGCAGTTGGATTAAAGGAGTGGTGTTGCTTACCCCAAACAAAAGCTCTGCTCCAAGAAGCCAAGTGAAGATAAGGATTCCTTGAAGAATAAAACATTTTACAAAGCCATGGAAATCTCTAAGTTAATGATTTAGGGCAGGGGGATCCATGGTCGGTCTGAGAGGTCTCAGAAGAGGAGGCACAGGATGGAGCACCAAGGGGTACCAGGCACAGGGTGGTTGGGAGCCAGGGCTGGCACTGGAGAACACACAGCTCTAGGTGCCCATCCAACAGGGAGTGACCAGAGAGGCACTTACAGAGCTGGAGCTGGGACAAGCTAGCTCCAGGGGATGAAGAGAACAAAAATAAAGTGCTTAACATAATTAAAAAGGCCCCACATTGGATGGGTTGGATGTAATTAAGACTGGATGTTACAGCAAGGTGTAGATCGCAGAAGATCATGGTGACACCAAGCAAAAAAAAGAAGCAAAAAAAAAAAACCCACCAAAAAACCAAAAACAAAATTACAAATTAAATCCTCTTTCTCACCCTGGGATATGAAAGCATTCACTTCAACACCATGTTTCTCCTAGGAGGGGACTCTGGATGCTGCCATCTCACCACACCCTTCCATAGACTGGATCCAGTGCTTTGGGACACAGGCAGGCAGTGGAAGTGTAAAGAAGTGGCAGGTGCCAGGAGGTTTTTGTGCAGTACTTTTAAATATATTAGTGTGGTATCTTGTTTCTTATGTCTTTTTATGTGTAATACTAAGTGCACAGAAAATGTGAAGTAATTCTGTGATTTTATTGTCAAGATAGCAATAATACTCACACCAAATCCTCAGCTTTATATTTCATTTTTGCCTAGAACAAGACTTTCAGCATAAGAGGCAGTATGTTATCAGTTTCCCAGACACAAATTAATGAAACATTGGAAAAAAATTTCTGGCAAAAATAATGGGATTTCCACATCTTCAGTGTTTTCAGGTCACAATAATGTACCTTTTCAGAAGACAGTTTTATCAAAACTAAGCATAAGTTATTTGGTTCATTGCAGAGGTGATTCCAGAAAATGGAAAATAATTCAAAAAATAATAAACAGGATATCCATAGACTGTATTCTAATAAGAAGAATTGTATAAAATCATTAATAAGCTTACTAAAAATAATAAAAAATTAATGAATAAGAAATTAGATGGAAAAAATATTTTCCACAATATTTTCTCTAGATTTCCCTGGTGTAGGAGCAAATGCAGATAAAGGAGAAGCATATGGAAGCTCATGTGTTTTTTTGAAAAAAATTATTATTCATTGCGCTTTCATCATTTTAGCATATTCAATAATTATCTTATTGGTCAACAAGGTTTTATTGAGGCTTTTTGTGTGTTTATTTCCTTCAGAGAAATCTTTTCAGGTTACTCCTTGATGCTTAGAAAACAGATGGTATTTAATAAGTAGACTCTAATTGCAATCAAGAGTGAATGATGAACAAATTTAAAATTAGATTAAGTTTGCAGAAGTATCCTGCTATCTTGTTTTGCAGAAGATTATATTTCTTTTTTAAGTCCTAGCACTAATCAATGATGGTTGGATGTGTATGCTATAAAGTTTTACATTACTCTTGAATTTTCCTCAGCTGAAAACAGCACATTGAGAAATAATAATTGAGAAAGAAGGTTATTCTAAAAATTGTGAATCTCCTTTAAGTGCAGGCTTCATGTGGCTATAAAATTGCATATGGAATTTAAAAGCATTGTCCTGAATTACTGTCATGAGAGTGGCAGTTGATACAGCCTCATCTCTTCCTAGACTAATAAAAGAGAGAAGAGAATCTGAGTTCACACATTCAATATAAGAAGGAGCTGCTGACAAAATTAATAGGGATGATGTCCAAGCTAGTTGTCACACAGAAACAAATTTACTGTTTGCAGGAAAACTTTGTAGGTCGTACTTTTCTTGCCAGCTACAATGGGTTGCTCAGTTTCCAGAAAATGTCACAAAAATGTCAGTTGAGCCAGACAATCCTCTGCTCTGTTACCTAGGCTATCTTCTGTCCAGAGCTGTTTCATTTCATTATTTCTAAATCATCTGTGATGGATGTTCATACCCAGTCTGCGTATCCTCTGAATATTTATAGCAGCGACAATTCTGTGATTTCCTGCTAGAATCTAATTATTTGACTGTCTATTTTGAAAGTTTATTGGCTGTTTTATTCTGCTAAACTGAACTCCTTTTTTTTTTTCAGATGCACTTTTGGGGTTTTTTTTTAATTATTATTCTTAACTGCATTCAAAGCAGCACAGAAAAATGATCTGTAACTGTAAGAATCAGCAAAGGGAAACAGAAAATTGAGCCAGTGATTCTTGTTTCTTATGATATATAAAGGGAGGATTGGAGAGCAGAACAATTTTAAGGAAATTTAATAGAAATAAAGTGAGACAGGAAATGGAGGCAAAGTATATGTGAAATCTTGGTAAACAGATAGACCATGGGTAGGATTACACATTAGAAGCACTGATCAAATGAAATCTGAGTAAATGTGAATGGAGAGGCTCAGACTGTTAAAATGTATGTTTTGGTATCCCTTTTTGATGAATCATCTTGCTATGTAAGTCCTAAAATCACTGTAAGAAAATACTTCCCTTATCAAACAGATGAATGTGTTTGAATTATATGTCTGAGGAGCTATTCTGGTTTTAAAGAGTGGGATGCAGAGCTGAGTGGGAACACACATTAATTAAGCTGCCTTGCCTGGAAAGTCACTGCTACCAGACTTTTTTGCTGGGGAACCTGGATCGCCTCCTACCCCCTCCATCAGGGCTCCCGGGGTTTAAATTTAGATTTAGCCTGGTTTACCCTCCCCATGAGAAGGAGCAGCACTGCCAAGGCTTCTGGTGAACTGAGCTGAGAAACAGTGCAAAGCACCAAGCCGCCAGGTAGCAGCATCACTACTAGATGTCAAATGGTAACTTTAGATGGCTAATTAAATTTTCATAAAGGAAATGGTGAAATTAAATATAAGAGGAAGTTAACTAAATATAGAAGAATTGAGGAGGAATTCCTCTGAGATCAACTTTGTCCGGCTGTGTATTCAGACTCCAGAGACAATGAAAGAAGATCCTTTATGCACATTGGAGACATGAGAGATACTGGATAGTAATGAAGAAGAAATAATAATTAAATAGGGCTGTTCACTAGTGTTTACTGTTTTTACTAATAATCACTTTTGAAAATCCTCATGTCATGAACCATCTTCAATTTTAAAGCAGCTAGTATTTGTTTTGTGAAATTTTCACCTGTGTTTTTCAAATCTCCATTTTAAAAAGAAATCTGATTTAGAAACATCTCAAAGACCCCAGCTGCATTAAAGTAAGGACCAAGGAACTCAGCCTTTTGTGTTTTAGAGGCTCCCTTATTTTGCAGATGCGGATACAGGAGTGACTTTGAAGACAGCTGGCACTGAGGCTGGAATGAAGACAGAGAAATAAGTTTTTCCCGTGGTACCCATTGGCCATTGCTTCTCTCTGATTTGAGGTCAGGTAGGGACTTTTCTGCAGTCAAAGTACCTGTCAAGAAGATCTACACTCCACACAGCATGAGGGAAGAGCTGGCCAGCATACTGATGTAAATCTATTGTACAGCACCTTTCATGTGCCTGTGAAATAGAAATCCTCCTTTCTTCTGGTCCTGACATTTTCCAAGTGTTTTGCAACACTTTTGGGAGGGACAGAATTTATGAGCTCACCTAACTTCCAGAATTGTTTGGAAATTTCTATACTTAAGGCAGGAGAGGGTTACTCTTAAAAGACAAAACTGCTCAAAGCACTTGTAAAAAGTCCATCCCTGGCCTTCTTGTTGGCCTCCTTCAGGCACTGGAAGGTACTCTAAGATCTCCCCTGAGCCTCCTCTCCTCCAGGCTGAGCAACTGCAGCTCTCCCAGCCTGTGTTCATAGGATTAACAATTCACTTTAAATTGTTAATAGACCACTCCAGTCTAGAGTGACAACTTTGTGGGTAGAGCCACAGAAAATAATGTGGCACTAGAACAAAGGAACAGGGAGGTGCAGCAACAGTCATGTGGGAGATGCTGGCAGTTTAGATGAACAGAAATTAGCAAGAAGATAATACTTCAATCAAAAAATGCAGAAATGCTTGCTTTTGATAAGAAATATAGTGAGAGTTCATTATAACTCTTGGTGTTTTAGTTTCTGCCCTGATACACAGAAGAAGCAGATGTGAGAACCAGGGGCATTCTCAGAGAAGGTGATTCCCAATTGAAGCAGTACAGGCACAGTTCTTCAAAATACTACAGCTAGAATTTTCCTAACTGATTCCTGCTCTGTTTGGATTCTCAATCTGAGTTAAGTAAACCCAGTCTTTAACATGGGATAAATGTGCATACCTGAAGAACTCCCCCTTTGGGTCAGCTGTTGATAAGAATGAGCTTTGGAAAAGCCTGTTCTAAAACACCCTTTAAAAAATTCCAAAGTTGAAAATCAAAATTTTGTGGGGGGTTGAAACTCATCCTCAGCATACCAAGAAACATTGCAGAAGGAATTTTTCAGTAAACTACATACTGCAGTAACAAGTAGGCATCCTGCTCATAAAATCTTGCAACAATTTCCATTACATGGATCTATTTATTATTTATTGCTTTGGAAACCACTCTTCTAGAGAAGGTCTCTAACATCTGGCTGTATTAATATGTGCCTCTCAGCTGCCATTAGTGATGCTGATGATGCACAACTTCATCTTTCGTTGATTTTCCTGAAAAACCATATTTAGAATTAAGGTCTCAGCTTCCATTAGAGTTATACCACAATAATGGTCAGAATGCAAGACAATAGCAGTACAAAAAGCATTGAAACCAGTAGTTTCTCATGTTTGAGCTGCTCATAGACACATTTAGTCCCATGTTTGATTCTGCAGCCTCCAGATTGTGGTTCCATGGGTGTTCAAATGGAATTTTAATCTGAGATTTCTGCACATCACCTGCAATGGAACTGCAATGGAAGATTTTTCTGGGTATTCTCAATTACAAGTTATTGGCCAAAGAATTCTATCTTTGCTACTAAAGATGGCTATGCAGGGCTCTCTTGAGACCAAGCTCAGTCTCATTTTATTGGAGCCTTTGTTGCTGGCTGGCCTGGTTCCCACTTGGGGAACTCCATCCTCATCTGAGGGTTTGGAGTCTTATTCTTGAGACTTCTTCCAGACATTCTAAGGTTTTGTATGGTTTTATATGAAGCTTGGGGGTAAGGGAATTTGTTTAGTCAGATTACATGGTTTACAGTCATGTATTGTTCAGAAAGTATTTGTAAGAAACCCAGTATGACTGATTGTGCAAAGCATGAGTGCCTTTTGTGTCTAAAATTTTCACAATGTAAACACAGTGTCAAACAAGGACAAAACTCTCAGCCTTGATATTTCATAAATATTTTATATCTTCAGCATCAGGAAATGAGAATAACAACCTATGCAAATGAAGCAAATACATGCAAAGTCAGTTGGTTTAGAAGTTCACTGATATCTTTATGAGCAGATGCAGAGTCTGATTAGGCTGCAGGGAGAGGTACTCAGACACATTTAGCATTTTTTGGTTCAGAATTACATTTTAAAAGTAGATATCTTGTGAGGGGAAAAGAAGGAGCAAGCACTGATCTTTTCTCTGTTGTGATCAGTGAAAGCACCCTACGGAATGGGGCCTGAAGTTGTGTAAGGGGATGTTTAGCTTGGATATTGGAAAAAAGTATTCCACCTAGAGTGTGGTCAGGCACTGGAACAGGCTCCCCCAGGGCAGTGGTCAGAGCACCTGGCAGGTCCCAGTTGTGTGGACAACACTCTCAGGGACTTGGTGGGATTCTTGGAATGTCCTGTGCCAGGGGCAGGACTTGGACTCAATCCTTGTGGGTCACTTCCAACTTCAGACATTCTGTGCATATGTGCTTATATGCAACCCCAAATCCCCATTCAGCACATGGTAGCCTTTCCACCCGAGTCATGGCCTGTTGCACCATGTACCTTACTGGATGAATTTCAATTGGCCAGGGATTACTTGTGTTAAATAGCTCTGAGATATGAGTCAGAGTCCTGGAACATTTATAAGGCAACAGAAAAGTTTGAAGTGCAGGATAACAAAATAATTTTGTTTGCTGGAATATCTCTCTATTATTTTATTCAGATATAATGCTAGTAGACTTTGGTAGAATATTCCCAATAGCATAGAGCTGAAGTTAGATCCAATTCTTAAAATCTTATCTTTCCCACCTGAAATAACAGCAAACTAGCCATAACTAAGCCACCTTCAACTTGAGCTAAATTACATGGAGAAAAAAGATAACTTTTCAACATTTTTTTTCTTATTACAAGGTGAAGCTAGGATAACTGAAGTATATTTTCTTTTTCATTCTACCGTGCAGCAACAACTACTAATCGTATATTTTTATGCGCACGTGCATTACTTTTCCCTCAAAACTCACAAACAGATTTTCAAAAACTGCTCACTTCTACATAATTCAGGGATGATTTCCTCTAGTGCCAAAGTTACTGACTGAAACTTCAGATTCAGCGCTACATGGGAGATTTAGCCCGTGATCGTGACAATCCATTTCAGCCTAAGACTCCCCAGCTTGTCTGGCACTGATATGCCATCGCTGTACTGTGTGTGTGCCTCAGCATCTTTGAGCTGCCTGACTCTGTAACACCAGCTCAGAAACTGCACTGCACACACTTAGGGTATTATGCTTTAAAGACTTTAGCTGTTGGTGGATTTCTGTAAAATGCTGATAGAGTCAACATTGATACTATTTTGTACTGTTAGAAAGGGCTGAGATGGCACATTTAAACCCAAAGATACAACTCAGCTGGAGTCTAGGAGCATTCTTTTTATTGCACCACGGTTTTATATTTTATTCCACTCTTTCCTTTTCATTTTCAAGTCTATGGGACCTGGTTGGTTTGTCCTCAGAGCCCACCTCTTACTCCTTGGTATTCTAGACTAGATGAAACTTGGAGCTTCTGGTACATTTTCCTTATAAAAAAGTACAGTTGGAAATCATATACCAGAGCATCTAATTAGAATAATTTCAGGAGTGTTAAAGCCAGCCAAGTATTTCAGTTCTACTGAGTGACAGCAAAATTCATTTTCCTAGACCTATTACTAAATGGGTATAATGGTTTCTTGTGCTGCTCAAGCTTGGTCACTTGTCAGGCTTAATAGTCTGCTGGAAGCAGCTGGGTGTCATTCCAAACCCTCTTCCAAAGACTGAATAATAATGTAGAAACACAAAGAGGGACTGTTGGATGTTGGATGCTGGGTCACCTAATGCCTTTCTGTAATAGAATATTTCATTTGAGTGGAGAAAGCAATTTATACTCAGAAATCGTGTTTAGGTGCCACTTGGTGTGTGCTCAAGATTATGTAGCTGTACCCACCATAAGAATTCACTAGTGGAGTTGGAAGCTCTATATTCATGGCAACAGCAGTCATAGATTGCCTTGCTTTGCAGATTTCTTCACTTATTTTCCCTTCTGCTTGCTATCATTTCCCATCTCTTTTCCTCAGTCTCCTTAGATAAGCTATCAGCAGGTAGCAGGGCCACGTGGGAAGCATGGCCTGCTTACAAATTACATCTCATCCCGTGTAGATGCATTCCTTCCACACCACACAGCACACGGAATAAGACCTTTCTATTTACCTTGGGGACCAGCAACTTCTGCTGAGAGAACAAGTGTAAGGAAATGAAAGGATTCAAATACTTTGTAGGAATGCCTCATGCCCAGTTTGAAGCCAGGAAATCTTTGATGTTTTAGGCATGAAAAATCTTTCTGGCCATCGCAGCGCTCTCGCAGCGCACATCAAATTCTGGGAGATGTGACTCAGGCTAAATGAATTCTCTACCCTTCAAAAATGCTAACCCAGACTCCTGAGCGGACAAGGGTGAGGGCATGAGGCCTGTCTTGCAGGGAGAAAGCTGTAAAGGACGGAGGATCCCATAAAAATCCTCCTGGTATATGCTGCTGAGGAATGTGGGAACAGGATCCCGGGCCACCAGGGTGTTGCAGGACGGGATGAGGTCAAGGCTGTGTTGATGCCACAAAGCTGGTGGTACCCCCAAGAAGTTTTCTCTCTGCCTGCCCATCCCCTGCAGACACCCTTCAAGAGCTCCTGAAGCCTTGAACCTTTTTGCTTCAGAGTCCCTGTGGCACCCTGGAGTTAAACTGCTGTCAAAAAGGAGACAGGGAGGCTGGAGCAAAGTCAAAACAACTCAGGAATGACCCACCTGTCATTTTTACCCAGGCAAGGCACTGAACCCTAAACCTTAACTTTTCCAAATAATTAGTCCATATCTGAGCTATTTTTGCATATCATGGGACTGCTGTGTCTCCTATTGACTGTGTGGTGTCAGTCCCTCAATTTTTTGCACCCATTTTTTGGATAATATTTCAATTTTCTAGCAAACCTTTTTAAGTTTGTTGTTTCCTTGACAAGTTATTTACCTATTTTCTGATAGAGATTTCTGCATCTTTTTGGCCTTCATGGAATCAACAAAGGATTGGAAATATTCATGAGACTTCATCTCCTTGACAAGCATTTATTCTCTTCAGATGAGTGGCTCACTGTCCTGCATCCAAAAGGAGTCTCATTTCTCTGACAAAAACTAAGTCTTCAAATATATCTGGAATTTATACTGTAATCTATGGTACTATTAATTTTTTGTTGTCATGAGCAAGAATTATTTAAGGAAAAGTTTGTTTTGTTTTTTTTTCCCACAAGGCATTATAATCCCTATGATGTTGCTCTTTTCAAGCAGCAATGTTAAAGGAAGAGAATTCAATATAAACCTATTTATTTTCTCAAAAGAGATGACTTATGATGGCAGAGTATCTTTTATTAGATTTCAAGAAAAAACAAAAAAATAAATTTGAAAGTGGTTTGGTTTTGGGTTTTTTTTTTTTTTTTTTTTTTGCATCAATGATACAAATTTGGAGAAAATGTTCATATATAATCTGGGTCAATTTTTGTCCTTCTCCAAAACTGTTGTGTACACACACAGCTAAAATACTTCTGTAAATTATTCCATATTCTAGAGATGCTATAAGCATGATTGTGTCTTCAGACTTCTGCTAAACTACTGTAATGTCTTCGACTTCAGTGAAAATACTGTTGATATATACAGGTTAATGTATATTGGAAACAATTTTGTAACTGACATGTAATTTTTTTAATTCCATAGTGCATTCTGAAATTTCATTTTTTTCAGAAGAATTTCCCTTTAAAAGTGTAACTTTAAGAAACAGTGGAATTTGATAGCGTATATAAAATTGATTTCCCATGGTATGTAGGTTACTGGAAATTATTATAATACTATAATATTACTAATACCACTACACTGTAATGTATATTTTCTTGTTTTTTCCCCAGACATTGAAATGTGCTTGTTTTATTTTTTGTGTTATTTTTGTGTTATTTATCAAGTGCATCACCCTATCAGAGCAATAAGGAAATTTAGAACAGATTGTTAAATTTCACATAAATTCCACAAAAACGTGGAACAAACCTACTGAGATGATGGAACTGCCTGACATTAACAGAAATTTAAATGTTGATTTGTTCTAGATTTACAGCAGTGAAGCTGAGATTGCTCTAATTGTAACAGGGAATCTGCATAAGTCAGGTGTGTGATGTATTTTGATGAATCACACTAGATCAGTAAGTTTGGTGACTGACCAAGTTATGCACACAATACCTATTCAAGAACTCCACACAGATCTAGCATGAAGCATAAACCCAAGTATTTATGTGAGTTTAGTAAAATATTAACTCCTATGTAATGAACTAATCACATCCACAAAACATCAGCCATGTCAAACACTGAGCAGAACACATTATTTACATGTTTGAAGCACAGTAGACAGATCCAGGAAAACTTAAATCCTTTTGCTATATATTTTGAGCATTTTAAAAAAGCTGCATATGCCCATCACAACTTTACTTTTCAATTTCCAACATCACATGTTTCAGAAAGTTACACAGCAAAGCGGCAGGTTTGTTTTCCTTTAGGTTTTTTTTTTTGCTTTGGTTTGGGTTTTTTTTTTTGGTGGTGGTGGGTTTGTTTTGGAGTTTTGTTTTTTTTTTGAAATGGAAGCTGTTTTTGTTGTGATTTAGAAATACAAAAATTAAGGGAGTTACCTTACGCTCTTTCTCAGTGACCTATGAGTTTTGTGGAATCACACTGATAAATTGCAAAGATATCTACTGAGAAAACTCAACCAACAGAGGTATATTTTGGAGAACTCCTTACTGGATAAAAATTATCTGCACTCCGAAAGGGATACCAAAAGCCCTGGAAAATTCATGTTATGCTTTTGCAATGGGTTTTCTCTGACCTTTCTGCTTTAGATGTGGCTGATTGCTTGCATTGAATATGTGATGCTTCTGTAAATTATTCCATATTCTAGAGATGCTATAAGCATGATTGTGTCTTCAGACTTCTGCTAAACTACTGTAATGTCTTCGACTTCAGTGAAAATACTGTTGATATATACAGGTTAATGTATATTGGAAACAATTTTGTAACTGACATGTAATTTTTTTAATTCCATAGTGCATTCTGAAATTTCATTTTTTTCAGAAAAATTTCCCTTTAAAAGTGTAACTTTAAGAAACAGTGGAATTTGATAGCGTATATAAAATTGATTTCCCATGGTATGTACGTAACTGGAAATTATTATAATATTATAATATTACTAATACCACTACACTGTAATGCATATTTTCTTGTTTTTTCCCCAACATTGAAATGTGCTTGTTTTATTTTTTGTGTTATTTTTGTGTTATTTATCAAGTGCATCACCCTATCAGAGCAATAAGGAAATTTAGAACAGATTGTTAAATTTCACATCAATTCCACAAAAACGTGGAACAAACCTACTGAGATGATGGAACTGCCTGACATTAACAGAAATTTAAATGTTGATTTGTTCTAGATTTACAGCAGTGAAGCTGAGATTGCTCTAATTGTAACAGGGAATCTGCATAAGTCAGGTGTGTGATGTATTTTGATGAATCACACTAGATCAGTCAGTTTGGTGACTGACCAAGTTATGCACACAATACCTACTCAAGAACTCCACACAGATCTAGCATGAAGCATAAACCCAAGTATTTATGTGAGTTTAGTAAAATATTAACTCCTATGTAATGAACTAATCACATCCACAAAACATCAGCCATGCCAAACACTGGACAGAACAGATTATTTACATGTTTGAAGCACAGTAGACAGATCCAGGAAAACTTAAATCCTTCTGCTATATATTTTGAGCATTTAAAAAAAGCTGCATAAAGCCCATCACAACTTTACTTTTCAATTTCCAACATCACATATTTCAGAAAGTTACACAGCAAAGCGGGAGGTTTGTTTTCCTTTAGGTTTTTTTTTTTTTTGCTTTGGTTTGGGTTTTTTTTTTTTGGTGGTGGTGGGTTTGTTTTGGAGTTGTTTTGTTGTTTTTTTTTTTTTACAATTGAAGCTGTTTTTGTTTAGAAGTGATTTAGAAGTACAAAAATCAAGGGAGTTACCTTACGCTCTTTCTCAGTGACCTATAAGTTGTGTCGAATCACACTGATAAATTGCAAAGATATCTACTGAGAAAACTCAACCAACAACGGCATATTTTGGAGAACTCCTTACTGGATAAAAATTATCTGCACTCCGAAAGGGACACCAAAAGCCCTGGAAAATTCATGTTATGCTTTTGCAATGGGTTTTCTCTGACCTTTCTGCTTTAGATGTGGCTGATTGCTTGCATTGAATATGTGATGTTTTACCTTGATACCTCACCAATTATCTTTAGAGTATTACAGAGCACTTCATAAAGCTGTACATTAAATACCGATAGTGCACTAAATGTGTAAGTAAAGGTGTCAGCAGTTATGCATTCAGCTGTAGCTTATGCTCACCCATGCACTTTGGAATTCTTTTTATTAAGAGGAATTCCTAAGTCCCGCCTAACCTTAGAGAGGAGTGCTCCATACAACCACCCAAACAGATCAGATTTTAGAGACAGACAGACGCTGTTTTACCTCAAAACTACCTTTAAATGTAAATTATGTACTCTCTGGCTCTCTGTGTCTTTGTGACTGAGATGAACACCCAACTGTCAATCAGACTGGGAGGAAGCATGAAATCCCTACTGTTGACACAATCAGGAAAAAGAAAGAAACTTGCACTTCCATTGTTTCAATCTACAGTAAAGTTGCAAGTCCATCATCCCCCTCTCCTATCTATCCATTTTAGCAATAGTGTTTAAACCTTTTGAAGAAAGCAGGTCTAGAAATTAGATCTCAGACAGAGACTTTTCTTGCATAACTTGCACCATTCCATCCTCAAAAAATAAAACCAACAAAAGCAAATGTCTTTCTGATCAGCTGAATTGCTCTCTGGATTTTTTTTTCTCCACAGAGAAGAGAGGGAAACCAGAAAAAACTAATTCCTAACTTAATGCTTTAACTTAATTGGGATAAATGAGCACTTGAGATAATGATTGACTAGATTGCTGCTTTAACCTGACCTACTTCCATTATCTTCTCATCTCAACAACAAACAATTCCTTAGTAAGTTTCTCCTCAGGGATCGCAGTGGGCATCCCCTTTTGATTTATTGCTCAATTTAGAGCAGCCTCTGGAATCTCTAAAGGTTCCTGATGAATATTTTGTTTAGATCCACTGTGACCTAGTCTCATCATCTCTCACACCTCATACAATTGTGGCACTGTAAAAGTCATTCCAGTCTGGAGAGATCTGTAGTGGACAATCTCTGTGGTTTGTTTGGTCATGCTTATCAACCTTTACATTGTGACTCTTATCACCCTATCAGATAAGCTTGGGAGCCTCTTGGATCCTTCCTTCTTCATCTTCTGGACCTCCTTTGGCAGTCAACAGGGCCCAGGTTCACCCCAGCCCAGCTTGGTCTCTGGTCTCTCCATCAGCAAGGGGAGCACATATTCCAGACAGGGAATATATATTCTATATATTTCTATTTCTGTGGCCACACAAATAAGATGCACAGTGCGCTCACAGGAAGAGTGGCAGCACCGATTTTCTGATGTCTCTGAAGCATCAGGATGGGTTTCTACTAGTAAAAGAAATACAAACGTGCACATATGATGAAGGTGGATTCTCTGATAAAATCTCTTCACCCAGGATTTTTCTCCTGGGAAGCTGAGGAGCCTCAGAGAAAAGGAAAACAATTCTTAGCTCATTTGCTTCTCCTGTGTTGTGCTCATGTGTGGAATGTGTGTGGAGATTGTTTACCCACAGGCGACTGTTTGATTGGATTCTGGTGTGAGTTGTTTTGCCTTTCAGGCCTATTGCTGCCAAGCTGTGTCAAGACTCTGGAAAGGGTCACGAGTTTTCATTATTAGCTTTTTAGTATTGAGTAAGTATTCTGTATTCTTTAGTATAGTATAGTATTCTTTTATATAATATAGTATTATAAAATAATAAATTAGCCTTCTGGGAACATGGAGTCAGATTCATCATTCCTCCCTGCCACGGGGGTCCGTGCAAATACAATAGTGGATCTCTCCAGCAGCAGGGCTCACACTGCCCTGTCCCTGCCTCTGGCCCCTGGACTCCAGTCTGTCCCATTCCTGGCACTTGGACAAACGAAGCCCTGCAGCCACAGCCCTGCTGCAGTTGCTGGTACAACCATCACTCCCAACCCCTTCACACCCCCAGGACTCCCCCATCCCCATGTCTGACTGCCTGTGCTCTTGTTTCTAGAGATACACACGTGTATATATTTATCTCCTCAGCTCCCAGACCTCTACACCTGCTTGTCAGCTCATCTGGTTTATCCTTGCTGTCCATCACACGCTCGCTTGCACACCCACCCTAACTCCAGTTACTGCAGCACAGACATGTAAAGCAAACAAAAAAATCCAACACTTCAAGATCTTTGTATATGCAGTATATCATATTATATACTTTTGTTATGTCAAAATTGTCAAGAAAAAGTTATGAAAAGGATAGCATACTCTGTGATGCTATTTATTCATACCTTTCAAAGCTGAATTTTTCATTCTAGTGTCATACACAATGCCATAAGTGCACCTGAAGGTCTTTGAATGTCAGATAATGTCACATATCAGCCACTGAAAATTAACCAGGAGACTGTAATTCAGATAACTTCTTCATGTAAACTTCTTTGATTTTATCCCCTTGTTATGACTACTGGCAGTTTTGCATTTACCTTTATACACAAAAGTAAGTATTCCTTAAGTGGTTTTTTGAATGTGTGTGACAGTTGAACAATGTGGGTTTTATATCTATTTAATTTAAAAGCAATATTGCTCTCAAGTAATGATGAAGTTGTCATCTTCTGACTTGCTTTAGATTTCCCAGCTCTATTAAAAAAAACATAACACATCAAAATTCTTCCTACTTCTTCTTTACCTATCTCTCAGTAGCAAAAAGTAGTAAGTTTTCTCAAGACTCAATTCACAGTTGGACCTCCAAATGATGCTGTGGCAGTGGAAATAATTGGGAACCTTTGTTCCATTCCTCTTTGTCTGGAGGGCCAAGATATGATAATTCATGCTGTGTCTGATCTGGTACTTATTTTGCAGTGCACATATAAGCAACCAAGGGAGCAGAAAGTCTTAAAAAAATCAAATTAAAAATATCTTTCTTCTTACAAAATAGGATATGAACTTAGTCTTGTCTGACTGATTACTCTCATATATATGTTAGCCATATTCATTCCCCATACATACAATGAGGGTGGTTTAGCTCACAGTTATATAAATTTTAGCTAACATATGGTTCTGGGTTGAATTTACTAAACATGGCCTAGTTAGGAAATTGATTTTTCAATCTAGCATACCACAGTAATTATTAACAGCAGATAAAGTAATTAGAAAACATCTCATGGGATGGTTTATGAAGACTCAAGGATCTGTTCTGCTCTATTTATTCTTATCCTTTCAAGATACTGCATTCTTTAAGGTATGTTTTCTATACACAGGTGTTTTGTGTTTATGAGATATACAACTGTATCTTATGTGTAGAGATTCACATGAAAGTTTAAACAACCTATGAAATTAGACACTTTTATAGAAATATAGAGCAGCTAATGAACACCTGATTTTATCTATTTTCCTACAGTCCTCCCTGGTTAATCTTTCTTTTACTTACACAAGCAAATTATTCAATTCCTCAGTAACTTTCAAGTGGAAGTAACATAAAATAAAAATTTAAGAAGTGGTCAGACCTTAAAGCAAGCAGTTTAAACAAACCCATAGCTGAGAGAGCCATGGGCTTTGTGCTGTGGAGGAGAAGCTCTGCTGGGCATCCAGCTGGGAGCAGATCCCTTCCACTGGGTCCCATTCTTTTGTCTTTCCCTGACAGGAAAAGAGCCATGGCTGTAGTTTGACCTCTGGTTTGGGCTGTACAAGACTGTCACCTGAAGGGGCAGAGCACACTTGTCATCGTGTCACAGATTCAATTTTCGAAGCTAAGACTTTAGCAGGGTTCTAAAAGAAACTGGAAATTTATGTGGGTATTCAAGCAATCGGTTCACTTCAAGATTTAAGATGGAAATTAATCCGTATTTCCCACAGGAGTCGTATACAGACTTGTGCAGCACTTGAGCTACTCTCAGCATCATACCCAGAATAGAGGGTTCAGTGAACCCTGACTTTGATGTGGTACAGCAATTCCATATTCCTAGCTCTTCCCTAAGGAACCAAGGTAGCTCACTGTGACCCCTACAGTGAGCCAGAGTCACCAGTTGATTATATCCTGCTCTGAAAGTACCCTATATCGTTAATGAGAATAGTGCAGAGTAATAATTAAGCATCTTTGCGTGTTCAGATTGCAGAAACATGACAGACTGTGCTGAGGGACCTGCTCCAAGGGAAAGTAACTCGAGTCATTAGGCTAGTCAGAGTCTGTTCCACAGCCACAGAAATGACTGGAAGAAGGAGAGACAGAACATTTACTCTTTTACTGTGATACGTTAATATTTCCAGACCTGAAAATTGCATTTAAAAAAAAAAGTGTTAATACATGATCAAACACTCTTCTTCCATTAAAATTACAGTTAGTCCTGTATCTAGAGCTGCATATTTGAAAGTTGACAGTACTTTATCCTTGAAAAGGAAGTATTAAGAACAGGTGCAGCATTGTGGTCTTCAGAATGTTATTTTGGAAACATGAATAATGCCATTCAGAAGGTTAGCCATCTGCTTTCTGAATATCTGTTACTGCTGCTGCTGCAGCAATGTGAAAGTGGTGCACAGGATTATTTCTGCAGTGGATTTATCAGAAAGCTTGTGCATTTTATGGAGAAAAGTGTGTTCTATTTTCAGTCTGTTTTCAGTAAGTATGGGTAGAGTATGTGGTTTGTAAATATCGTAAAAATGACTATAATTTGATGCACTTCACTTGTGTAGTTCGCATCCTATTTTACTGAGATTTAGCAGAACATTTTGTGCAGAGTGAAAGCTAAAAGGAAGTATTTTTGTGATGTAGAATAGTTTTACTGAAATTGGATTATTTACAAAATATAAACCGATAGAAAGGGAGTAGTTAGATCTCAAATGCTAACTACAGAAAGCATGCTTCTAGGAATCAGCTGTGACAGGAGTACAAAATTAGCCTCTGAGACTCAGGGCAAGTTCATCTGATAAAAAGGGAAATGTGAGAGGGCAAGCTAACTTCAAAAAACAGCAGAATCTGTGAGCTGAGTCAGTATTTACAGGGCACTGTTATACCAAATTTATTAACAAGCTTTTGAAAATGACAGAAATACCACCTTTAATGCTGTGAATAACAAGTAAATCTATCTTTACAGGGACAAAACATTTTCATTATGGCACAGAGAATGAAACTTCAATTTTCAAGCTAAGACTTTAGCAGGGTTCTAAAAGAAACTGAAATTTATGTGGGTATTCAAGCAATCGGTTCACTTCAAGATTTAAGATGGAAATTAATCTGTATTTCCCACAGGAGTCGTATACAGACTTGTGCAGCACTTGGGCTACTCTCAGCATCATACACAGAATAGAGGGTTCAGTGAACCCTGACTTTGATGTGGTACAGCAATTCCATATTCCTAGCTCTTCCCTAAGGAACCAAGGTGGCTCACTGTGACCCCTACAGTGAGCCAGAGTCACCAGTTGATTATATCCTGCTCTGAAAGTACCCTATATCATTAATGAGAATAGTGCAGAGTAATAATTAAGCATCTTTGCGTGTTCAGATTGCAGAAACATGACAGACTGTGCTGAGTCTGTCTAAGGGAAAGTAACTCGAGTCATTAGGCTAGTCAGAGTCTGTTCCACAGCCACAGAAATGACTGGAAGAAGGAGAGACAGAACATTTACTCTTTTACTGTGATACGTTACTATTTCCAGACCTGAAAATTGCATTAAAAAAAAAAAAAAAGTGTTAATACATGATCAAACACTCTTCTTCCATTAAAATTACAGTTAGTCCTGTATCTAGAGCTGCATATTTGAAAGTTGACAGTACTTTATCCTTGAAAAGGAAGTATTAAGAACAGGTGCAGCATTGTGGTCTTCAGAATGTTATTTTGGAAACATGAATAATGCCATTCAGAAGGTTAGCCATCTGCTTTCTGAATATCTGTTACTGCTGCTGCTGCAGCAATGTGAAAGTGGTGCACAGGATTATTTCTGCAGTGGATTTATCAGAAAGCTTGTGCATTTTATGGAGAAAAGTGTGTTCTATTTTCAGTCTGTTTTCAGTAAGTATGGGTAGAGTATGTGGTTTGTAAATATCATAAAAATGACTATAATTTGATGCACTTCACTTGTGTAGTTCGCATCCTATTTTACTGAGATTTAGCAGAACATTTTGTGCAGAGTGAAAGCTAAAAGGAAGTATTTTTGTGATGTAGAATAGTTTTACTGAAATTGGATTATTTACAAAATATAAACCGATAGAAAGGGAGTAGTTAGATCTCAAATGCTAACTACAGAAAGCATGCTTCTAGGGAATCAGCTGTGACAGGAGTACAAAATTAGCCTCTGAGACTCAGGGCAAGTTCATCTGACAAAAAGGGAAATGTGAGAGGGCAAGCTAACTTCAAAAAACAGCAGAATCTGTGAGCTGGAGTCAGTATTTACAGGGGCACTGTTATACCAGATTTATTAACAAGCTTTTGAAAATGACAGAAATACCACCTTTTAATGCTGTGAATAACAAGTAAATCTATCTTTACAGGGACAAAACATTTTCATTATGGCACAGAGAATGAAACCTTCCTAGAAACTGACAGGAAACAAGGAAAACTAAATAACTGCTTAGAGACATGCAGGAGGAAAATAAATTTTGGCAAGGTCAGGACAGAATTCATAGCGTGCTGTAAACATCACAACAAAAACTGCAGATGCACTGCTGGCTACCAGGCATGCAGCAATCACAGCTGCCCTAAACACATATTTACAGCACTAAAACTTCTAGAAGTATTTAGTGAGTGACAATGAGGGTCCATTTATATCAAAGGGATTCAAAACTTGCATCAAACAGAATGGAGTTAAGCACTGGAGCGATGGTAGAGGAAACAAGCCCACTGCGAGTGCAGGCGATAGAAATCAGACACACAAAGCAATTTGCCTTGCTCAGCTGGAGTAGAAACACTTCAGGGGAGAAAACAGTGAAATTCTTTCTAGGTGGCTGCTGATGTGCTCTGCCAGCCTGACCAGAGATCAGCTCCCCACAAGGAGGGCTCCGTGTTGTACAGACGAGGCAATCAGGGAGCAGGGCTACATCACTTGCACTCTCAGGGCCCCAATTACTGTCAGAAATACCAAATGTACTCTCTACACAGCTCCCCCTGTGAGCTGTGAAAGCAGAAGGACAGTTCTTTTCTCTGCTGTGGCCTCCCTGGGTGTATCTGAAGAAGGCACTCACTACACAGGCTTTATCTGCTGCCTCAAGGGAATCAATCAATGAGAGCTGACCAGGACATGACAGGTGTGTCCTGACCTTCAAACAGGGTGACAGGAAAAAAGATAAATTTCATCTACAGGCCCAAAGTGGGTGATCCTCACTGTATAAAACAATGCATGGACTAATTCACCAAAACACAATCTTTTATATTCATGAAGGAGCTTTGTTAGTTTTGATAAAAATGCAACAATCTCATCATTCCTTGTTACTGAGTTTAAGGCTGATCAACTTTTACATTCCATTAGTACAGGGTTTGGGTTTCATACTTTCTTTTGTTTGCAATTCTTTATTTCTATGGCAAATAAAAACACTCCTGATCTCTAACTCACCACAGTACTAAGGAACAAGATCAGTCATATGAAAATTACATATTGCACTAATAAATAATTATTGCCAGATAGGAAAACTACTTTTTAGCAGTCTAAAAGAATTAGACAAAGAAAGGAATCTATAGTGATGTGCATTTGAATTTCCCTTTACTCAGATCAGAAAAGACTCCTACCAAGAATGCCTTAGAAATCTCACAACTCATCATCATTCCTCTTGTGTACAAAGCATTGGATTAAAGTTAAGGATTAGGAACACATTATTTAATTAGGAATTACTAACTTGCAGATCTACTACTAAGATTCACAAATCCTATCCCTCAGCAGTACCTCCTTTCTGCAGTTCCAGGGTGGGGAGGTGTCGCAGACATCTTTTGTGAAAAATCCTTTCTTAGGATTTCTTTCTTCTGAGAGCTGCAGTTTCAGCCACAAATGTAAACAATTGTTATCTGCTGCTTGGGAATGCAACAGGTGCACCTGTGATTGGCCCATCTCTGATGTTTATAATTAATGGCCAATCAGGAACTGAGCTTTCCCGGACAGAATGCAGGATAGCTGCTTTGTTTTCATTCTTTCTATTCGATTCTTAGCTAGACTTCTGAGAATTTTTCCTTCTATCTCTTTGTAGTATAGTCTTAATGTAATATATATATAATATAATAAATCAAGCCTTCTAATTATGGAGTCAAGATTCTCATCTCCTCTTCATCCTCAAAAACCCTGCTTCCCCGAGCGACAATAGGGAGGCAGGATTTTTTGAGGCTTAGGGCAAATAATTCATGTGTGAGACTTCTAAACCACAGGAGATTAAACATCTACAGCAGAACTGTCTCACTGCAGGAAAACAACTCCATCCACATTAACTGGGAAAACATTTGGGCCAACTTGGGCAGCACTACAGGTTCCACATGTGAATAGTGACTGAACTTCTTCTAGAGTTTCACTACAGAAGTCAAGCCTCACACTATTTATAGAAAAGCTCATCAACAACCATCTGAATTCAACACCTTTTATGTAAATCATGGCAATTAATTTCATTTTTTTTTCTTTTCCCCACCCACTATGCCAAAAAAAAAATTCCATTGATTCTGGTATGCAAATAGTGTTCTTTTTGCACACCCACAGATAGTACTCGCACAAATTCTGCCTCCTGAAAAATTCAGTCAGTTTAAAGTTTAGCTCATTCCTCAATTCATTTGCATGATACAAATTGGTCATGATTACCTTGCACAGGAATTATTCATAGATTTACTGGAAACATGCCCGTAATTTTCATGCTGTGTGCAGAAATATAATGGGTGAAAACAGAAAAACAAATAGAATATTTAGATAAAATCTTAAATAAATCAAACCTAGAGTAGATAGACATGTGAGATTAAACCTAGGATGGAATTTACCTGCCACCTGGATGGGTTCCCTCTTCAGTCACTCATCAATATTGACACTAATACTAATATTAATAAATATTAATTCTAATATATTAGTTCATTGTAACAAAGATATTTGGAAGAGATCAATGTGAACAATATTTTAAAAGTGGCTTTTTACAAACTGTGTAACTAGAATTTTTTTATATTGTTATTATTATCATTAGTAGTAGTATTAGTTATCAGTGTATCAGTTGCACAGTTTTCTGAAAGAAAAGAAGTATGAACCAGGAAAATTTGTTTTAACTGGGAGGTAACATTTGAATGCAAATGCTTTAGTGGTGATCGGATAAGGAACATGGGCTTGACTTATTATGTAGAACAGAAAACTTGATAACGAATTCAGGTTTACAAGCAAAAGGCTAGAAGATTCAAAGAGAAGGAAGGCAAATCAAAAAATTGAAAAATCACAGGAAAAAATTTCAAAAAAGGGAGCAAAAAGGATAGGGGGAATGGTAAACCTTACATCATACCCTTAAGTTTTATTTGAGGACGTTAATTTAGTGAATTTTGCCAATGTTTGTTATCCTGTCTCTCAACTGTGTTCATGCTTTATGTCCTGAATCTTAAATCATGGAAAATGGTGACGGTCCGTGACATTTTGTCATCATAAAAACTCTAGCAGGGTTTGACCAATTCAATAGAAATACACCCTTCTGTCCATGCAAGATCAATGCATACTGTTAGGACAGTAACTCTGCTACTATGAATCTCAACAGTCCTTTTAAAGTTTAATTGTATCCCAAAAGTAGAATTATAAAATTTGAGAACAACTCATGACCCTACTTCCAGGGTCAGTCTGACCGTCATTAATAAAAATGATGCATCATAGGTTTGATATCTATATATATGAAGAATTTGGCAAGTATTTTTCTAATGCATCATATTTCATAATTTCATTGTAAGTATTTTTTCAATTCCAGTTAAAGGTCTGGAAATGCAAACAAATGCAACTCTCTGCATGTGAGATAACTATCCATATTTATGACAAAATCTGTGGGTTTTGCTTTCCAGATCTTTTTCTTTCCACAGAAATTTTTAGTGGAGGCTGTGTTGGTTTTATGTGGCAATGCTTTGGCTGCTGGAGTAGCTTCTGTGAGAAGGCACCAGAAGCTGCCCCTATTCTCAAAAGAGCCAGGTTCACTCAGCTTCAAGTCAAGCCTGCCACCAGCCAAAGCTGAGGCCAGCAGTGACATTGGAAGCACCACTGGGATGACAAATTTAAGAAAGGGTAAGGGATGCTCCTGGCAGGAGCTGTGGTCCATGGGCCATCTGAGTTTCTGGCAGGAGCTGTGCCATGTGGGGGTCCCACACTGGAACAGGCTGTTCCTGAAGGACTGATCTATGGAAAGGAGCCACCCTGGAGCCATTCTGGAAGAACTGCAGTCTGTGGGAAGGACTCATGCTGGACAAGTTCATTAGCAATGGTTTCCTGGGAGGAACGCCCCATGCAGGAAAAGGAGAATAGAGATTGAGCATTATAAACTGACTGTGACACTCAATTCCCCATCCCACTGCACCAGTCAGGAGTTAAGGGTGAAGTTGAAGCTGGGAAGAAGGAAGGGAGGGCAGAAGGTGTTTTGTTCTCTCATCCTAATCTCTTACAGACAGTTGGCAATACATTAAGTTATTTTCCCCAACTCAAGTCCATTTGCCCAAGACAGTAAAATTTAAGTAATCTCCTGTCCTTATCTCAAGCCAAGACCTTTTCCCTACCCATTGTCCCTGTGTCCAGTTGAGGGGAGGGAATGATAGAATGTCTTAACAAACACCTGGTGTCCAGCCAAGCTCAACCAACCACAGAAGCCTAATTTTTTTTTCTGCATTCTGTATTATTCTGCACAGTAAAATTGAAATGTTTATTTTTGTCTTGGGTGTTCCAGAATAACTGACTATCATTTTAAAGGGGTTATCTGAATTTCTGTCAGAAGCAGGTTTTGAATCTCAGAACAGGAGAGAGTCCTTTTTTTTTTCCTTTCCACAAGAGAAATTAAAACACAGGATTTTTTTTATTCTTTAATAAAAATTGAAAGAAATCACAGCCCAGTTTTCTCCACTCCATAAGAAAATATCTCTGTCTACAATTTCTTGCAAAGCTAAACATTTTGGGTGTTTGTTTATTAGCATTTCAATGAGTGTTATTTTTATTTCTCTTAAAATATGCTGAAAGGTAAAAGCCCAGTCCTAGCTTTCTAAAATGCTTTAAGTTATGGGCTGGTCTGTCTTGTTGATTATGCTTGAATATACTGTACTAAGGTTTTTCACTTTCTAGCTTTCCCCTCCTGGTGAAATACAAGCCCCCTTCAGCTGAATCAGCACAGCTCTCTCTGTGGCACTTTCTGCGCAGGAGCTTGTCACTTGCTCATTTTAGAGTATTATAGTGTGTGATAAACTCACTGGGAAAAAAGCAAGGGCTGGGAAAAAAAGGTGCCCAGGAATCTCTTAAACGAGGTTTGCCTCCAGGGAAATGGTGACATGAAATTCCACCCTGGGATCAGCTGCTCACCCTCAGTTACCACCCACCACGAGGGCAATTGTCTCCTGGCTTTACTGGTGAGCTGAGCGTGTGTCAAAGCAAAGGCACAGAAATCTTCGGGGCAGTTCTTTATTAAGTGACCCCAAAAGGCACACTTTTCAAAGCTGCTGTCAAATTTCTGTCACAGGCAGCTATGTATTTACTTACAGTTACCTATATCTAAATGTAATTTGCTTTATGAATCCCTCTACATAGAGAGATAGGTAGTTAAAGGGCAGCGCAGGAAAGCAACAGTGCTCGGAAAGACAAACATATACATTGTTGCATACCCATGCTTGTTTTAAAATTAGTTAGTTTTTTCTGCTTCATTACACATACTTTGCTTATCCGATAATTATTCAGCTGTCTGAATGCAGTCATTCTCGTTATTAACACAGTTTAAATTGGAGTTAACCTTGTTACAGCCTATAGTCTTTTATAAAGAATGATCTTCATGTCTGTAGACTAATTGCACTGAGAAAGTTCACTGCAAAGACATAATTAATAGTCCATAATGTTTGGGAAGGTGACATTTCCTACTTTCTTTGAACTCTCAGTTTGGTATTTGAAAGCCAGGATAAGGTACTGAATCCAGGATATTTAATCTGGAGTGGTGTCTAGTCGATAGTTAACTGAAACTGCTTCCTTTCCCCTAACAGCAATAAACCAGAAAGGACTAATTACCCCTTTTTATAGGTGCAATTTGAACTTAAAACTCTAGAGAGAGCACAAGTAGTAAACCACCATTATAGTCGATTTCACCATCTGCACCTTAAAACTGGGTCTGTGGAACCAGCAAAAGAATACACGCAGCACTGAGATTCCCTACACAAATTTGGGGGTTGTTGTAGGGAATATTTTCAGCAGACAGTGATAATTCAGACGTATTTTTTGAATCCCTGTACAATCACTTTCTTTAAATGAATGCATATTCCATTTAATCCATCATTAGTACTTAATTGAAGCTCACTCATCTAAGGATGACATATTAATATTTTTGTGAATTTAATGAACCCCTCTGTATTAATACATTTTTTTGCTTAAGCCTAAGTGAAGAAAGAGGGTTTAGGTTATTCTTCCAGCAACAATGGCAACCATCACTTTTCTAAGCCTAGAACTTATTCCAGTACGTTTGTTTTCTTCTGGTGTTTAATATTGGGTTTTTTTCCATGGACAGGCAGGATCTGATACCATTAATATTATTCCTCAAGCTTAATACTTTTTATTACTTTTGTTTTACTGCTAAGTTTCAAAGTTCTATATCTTTCATTATCTTCATAGTTGTTTACACAAATGAGAAATTATTAAATTTGAGGTTGATTTCTTAAGCATGTATTTTGGTAGTGTGGAGTTTTCAGAAAAAAAGTGAGTTTTCTGATCGGCAGCTGAAGGGCTGCCCATGTTCACCATATTGCCATTTTCTAACCCTTTGCTGCAGATTTTCAAGTCTTGAACTCTGCATTCATTATTTTCAAAATGTTTAACTCTCACTCATGGATTTTGCTGTGCTTTTGACATTTGTGTTAATGTTACCAAGCCAGCTCACAAAAATTTCTGGAATTGGTGCACTCTTCCACAGCACATGGTATGGTTGTGGCCCTTTGACCGTATAGACATCCTCTTGAATTGTCTTGTGTCTAGAAGATCTTTCTGTTCTGACTGTGAACAGGTTAAAAAACAGAAAAACTTATTTTTGGGCAGTACTTTTCTCAAGTTTGTTTGTTTTTCAGTTATTTTCTCTTCTTCTATGCTTTCCTGAAATAAATAGACAATCCAAAATCTCCAAAAGAGAAAAGTCAGAGTTTGTCACCATTTTTCTTGACATAACCTTGGGTTTTTGAGGAAGAGACTTGTTTTGCTTTTGGGTGTGGTTTTGGGGATTTTATTTAGCAAAGGATCATTGAGGTTTCAAGGAAAAATGTATGAGCAATAGTTGTAATATTTCAGAGGTTAAAAAAAAATCCACAACCTTCAAGGAACTCAGCTTTCCTTTCTCTGGAAGTATGTGGATGACACCATTTTGTTCTATAAATTAACATAATATCAAGACTGAGAGATGCTGGGCTGTATGCTTTTCTTAGGTATGACTTGAAACTAAATTAGGTTTCAAAGAGGTTTTAGCTCCACTTGATAGCAGCCTGGAAATTGAAAGATGGGCTCTTGTTTTTTGAGACACAAGCAAAAGTTTCAAAGCAATTTTGCCAAAGAGGCAAAGAATAATGTGAATTTATTACTAGTTCAGGGTAAACTTTGGACAAGACAAAGTGCAACTCGATTTTGAGCCACTTCTGCAAAGCTTTTGGGGAAAGAGAGGGCTTATTAATATTTCATGAAGTCATATATTTGCATGTGTATCTGTTGCTGTCCATAAAGTTGTTTCATCCATGAATGTCCTTAATTCACATTGAAAAAAAGTTTATATAATAATGGATAGGGTAGTCTTAGGTGATTTAAAAACAATGTTTAACAATTTCAATTTACTCAAATCCCTCTACTATAAATATGCAAGAATTAATCTCTGTTTTTTGAGATGTCTCACTGTCCTTCCTCTAATGACCATTTAAACCTGAGTAGAGCTTGAAGTCTTTTTGGCACTTGCTTAAATCACTAGACCAGTCAGCTTAACTACAGTGTCTTACCACTCCATGCAGTAACCATAACATACAAAAGCATAGGAAGGATCTCTTAGAAATGGAAAGGAAAAAAGGTCTTTCATAAATTTGCTAAATATTTCAGGAACTTATTTCAAATACTATTTTGTTAGAATAACACCTTTAGATTTCTTTCCTTTACTCACTATAATTTCTTTCTATAATTGCTTAGTTAAACAAAATAGACACAAAAGTAGAAAACATGCCATTTTGTTTACCAAAAAAAAAAATTATTCATTATCCATCGTTTGTGATTTTACAGTAATTTATAAGTTCTGACAATGTCTGATTTGGACTGACTCCTGTCTCAAAATTTGTTAGAGAACAAGTGGTCTAAAATAAGATAGATTTGTGAACATTAAAAGAAGATGATAACAGGAAATCTTTACAAAATTGTATGAATTGAGATTGAATTGTGTAGAAATTCCTTTAGATAATGAGATAAAGACCATTCTTTTTAATTAATTTGAAAGAAATCAAAATGTGATACCTGGAATATCCCTATTTTTTATCTGCAGAGTGTATGAAAAATTGTCAGAAATTTTTTTTTATTAGGGGATTTTCAAAAGACACCACAGATCTTCCCAAACCAGAAGGCAAAAGCTTTTAAAGCCAGAAATAAAATAAACAGCCAAGGAAAATGTAACTCCTTAAATCAGTATTTTTCATCAGATTTTGGCAGAGTTGGGGCAATAAATGACAGACAGCAGAAATCATAGAAGTGGATCTAACGTATTGAAGATGATAAATTTTCCAGGTCCAGCAATGTTCTTTCCCTCTTTTCTGTTGCATCCCCAGACCTTCCAGTTCATTCCTAATATCTGTCCTGAGACAAAGCTGTTTCTGTTGATTTACATTGCCCCAGAGCACTCTGCTTGCCAGTCCCGTTGGCTGATGCTGTCCACCACGAGCTGGAGATGCAATGTGAGGATGTGTCAACAGACAGGAAAAGAAAATTGAGAAGCTAGATAAAGTAAGGGCAGATTGGTCAGAAACTTTACCCTGAACTCTCATTTTCTACTCCCACACACGCACAATTTGTATACAGAGAGATTCTCTTATGCATACATTTCATGACACACAGAAGGAGGTTGAGAAGTCTGCTTGGTGTAATACTTCACTTTTCTGAGTATTTATCTTGAGGGTTTGGCTCTGCAAGAGCAAGTGTGAATGAAAATTGCAGAGATCTCAGCTGGAGATTGGATTTGTTGTGTGTGAGAACCTAAGATTCCCCTCTAGTCAAACTCACAGATGCAATGGCATAGCCCCAAGCTGCATAATGTTCTCTGTGGTGCCCCTCATTTGTCCAACCACCACTGGGCTGGCCCAGCAGGAAGGCTTTGCCTCTGCAAATTCATCTCCCGTGCCCAGGGACAGGGGGAATGCAATGATCCTTTATAAGAGCTGGTTTTGAGAAGTCTGGTTTGGCCTGGCAGAGGCTGAGGAGGTCCCTGGTTTATCTAAGATGTCTGTTGTGGTGGCAGAGGGGGGTCCTGGGTCTGCTGTCACAGGGAAAACTGTCACAATTTCTCCACTGACACAGGAATGGGCTGAGCTATCTGGAGATGAAGAAATCAGCTGACTGTGCAGAAAATAAAAAATGTTCTTCGAATTTTTTGGTGCCTAATAGGAGACGTGATTGTCTCACTGTACTTTGTGCTGCTGTGGCCTCACCTCGAGTCTTGTGCGCAGTTTTGGGCATCACCTTTTAAGAAAGATATAAAGTTATTAGGAACTGTCCAAAGGAAGGCCACAAAGATGGTGGAGGGTCAGGAGGGGAAACCATACGAGGAGCAGCTGAGGGCACTTGGTCTGTTCAGCCTGGACAAGAGGAGACTGAGGGGAGACCTCACTGCAGTTGCGACTTCCTCATGAGGGGAAGAGAATGGGCAGGAACCAACCTCTTTAATCCCTTGACCAGTGGCAGGACCCAAGGCAATGGCCTGAAGCTGTGTCAGGGAAGGTTTAGGTTGGATATCAGGAAAGATTCTTCACCCAGAGGGTGGCTGGACACTGGAAGAGGCTCCCCAGGGAAGCGGTCACAGCACCAAACCTGACAGAGCTCAAGAAGAGTTTGGCCAACACTCTCAGGCACATGGTGGGATTCTCATGGCTGTCCCATGCAAAGAAAGAAGTTGGACTTTGATGAACCTTGTGGTCCCTTACCACAATATTTTACTTTTTTCGAATTCTTATAAGGTAGGAGCTGTAATTGAGCTTTTCCCACAGCTGACACAGGGTGTCTGACTCATAACAAGAGGAGAGCCAGTGCTGTAGGATTTCTTGTGGTAGAAACTAAGACAGACCCTCTGCAGGGCACAATCCAGCCCTTCAGCCAACAGCAGCACCCTGGGAAAAGTCTGTGTAAGGAAGTGCAAAACTTGCCTGGCAATGAAGGGTGAGGGGAACAGCAGGAGCCTGAGCAGGGGTCTGCTGAAGTCCCTGTGGAAAGACCATGGTGTAGCAGAAGAAATAAGTGAGAAGGAGCAGGACCGGCCACAGCCCCATTCCTGCAGCGTAGGGACAGCGTGTAACCCATGGTGGTAACAAGGTGAGGAGAGACCAGCTTGGGGTGAAGCTCACCCCGGTGGTTTCCATTTTATCCCCCACCCTGGTCTGCTTGGGTGGGGGAGATAATGGCTGGGTGGGCTTCTGGTAGGCAGCCAAGGTAACCCCATCACAAGGTAAAACACCATTCTCACCTTGTCTGGGGTGAAACCGGTGTTTCACAGAGGTGAGTATAACTTTTCTATGCAAAAGCCACATTCAGAGTCTGCAATTTGTTGTTATTATTAATTTCTGTAATAGAAGTCTGTGTTGCATTGTTTTATCTGAAAGTTTGCATTGCTGTATCGGGTCATGAAGGAAAACAGTGTAGCTGTTTTTTGGTTTCAAATTTAAAAGGTAATCCAGAACAAAGGTAATCTCTTCCCAAAACCAAAACACAATAGATACATATACATAAACATAGGCCCACAGAAGATAAAATAAAAGCATCATAAATCACACCAAAATATGGCAGAAATATAAGCAAAATGTACAGATGGAATATGTTCTGTTTCTTTTTTTTCTAAGAAACATCACATGCAGGCAATAAGAACAACCTACAGATTCTTGAGATAACCTAGTGCCATCAGAAAAGAAATTATTTGATTCTCTAATCATATTATTACATATTTATATTAAATTAAGGGATATAATTCCATACACAGTACTTTTCATTGTGATTAGTTATTTACCTCATGCTCAAAAATTTTTATGCTTTACAAGAAAACCTGTTATAATCCATGGTGTCACAGGACATTTGCTAGATATTTCACTAAGATTCTGAGTAACATGCTGAAAGATTTCTTTTTTCCATAATAATGCTCAAGCACATACAGTACAATCAAGTATTAACTATATTAATTCTTATTTTTTGTCTGGTGGTGGAAGCATTGCTGCAGGTTTAAAGGTGTGAGAATTTTCATATCCTAGAAACAGGGCATCTGGGTTTTGGGAGGGATGGTTTTGGTCAGTAATTGCCATTTTTGTATAACCTAATTAATTAACAGCCTTAACTCAAATCATCCAGAAATAAAATTAAATTACACTCACATCTATGAAAATGGTTCCAAGAGGTTTCTTTCTATTTCATTCCACTGACAAACTGTCTATTTGTTTATACAGCATCATAATTGGGCCCAATATTTAAGGTAATGTTTTTATTACACACTCTTTTCAGGATATATGTATCTTTATAGCTGTGCTCAGATGCCCAAAGATTTTGCTTGGATTCAGTTTTCTCTGTCTTGACACAGCATTTTATGGTATTACATTTTGAAGTTGGTTTTTATCAGGCTAAGGTATTTTTTACTTTTGAATTGTTATACTTTCAAGAATCATATTTTTATAGTGAAAATGTAATTTTCATCATTTATCCTTTCCATTTTACTTCTACTACCTTTGCATGATTGCTCAGATCATGTATATGGGAAGCACTTTTGACTTCTAAGAGTTTAAGAAATTGAGATTTTAATGTGCAACAAAATACAGATAAAGGCAGAAGTCTGAAGATTCCTCAAGTGTGAATAAGGCTTTAAAGTCTCTGAAAGATTCAGGTAACAATGTTGGTAAGAATGAAATAAATAAATCTGCTTTGTAGTGCAGCCATACTGAGAGGCTTAAGGTGATAGATATATTTCTGGATGGATAAGTGAGGGCTGTGTTTCAGAATTACTTGGTTTCCTTTGAGGCTGTCACAGCTGATCATAGCCTCAGTCACATCTTCCTTTTGTAAGGAAGAGCATAAAAGAATGAAGATGGAACAATTGCACTTGGTTTTCTTACAGAAATTTAAAATATTTACCGACATTTAAAATGTTTACAGGATACTCTGTGTGCAAAGAAGACTGAGTGACACACAAGTTGAGCTGTGAGACAATGGTTTGAATGCATAATTTCCCCCATCTACTTTTCTTTTAGATTTGTTACCGGAGAAAGTTTGCAGGGATGTGAAAAGGAGTGTCTGTAAGTGGAAAGAGATTGTTAAAGGGAGGTAGTAAATAGAAACTACAGGGAAGACACAGACAGCTCAGCAGCTTGCTTACTTGTGTATTAACAGTGATATTGCAAAGCCATGACTAAACACCCTTCCTGAATGACACTTCCCACTTCCCACAGTTGGGTAGCAGGGTCCTATATCAGGAGAATTCCTGGAATATGCATTGTGTTTATTGTCCCAGGACTCTCTAACAAAAGTAAACTCCTTAGTCAAGGACATAATCTACAAACCAAAGGAAAGCACCAGGAAACATAAAGAGCAGTATCCAATGTGCCAGATGCCTGCTGAGTCAGGAAATCTATTGAGTATCTATTGATAATCTATTGATGATAATGTAGATAATCTATTGATAATAATCCAAGGAAGCAGGCCATTGACCTTTAATGACCAGTTAAAATAGTAAAGGGGCAGGTCAAAAGAGGTCATATTTCCATGTTGTGTAATTTTTAGAGAGGGGAAAGCTTTTCCTAGGGCTTTTGTTGAGGAAAGAAGCGTCTACTGATACAGCTAAATGGGTGGGTGTTATGGTTTGGCTTTTTGTTTGTTTTTGTTTGTTTGTTTGTTTGTTTTTTAATACACCAATTCTTAACTGTAGTGGAATTGGCTTTTAGGTAGGGGCTCTGGAGCACAGAAATGAAGGGCAATAAAGTCCTCCTCTCTATTGGTCTGCTTGCAGATATTTGCCATATTTCAGGATGAAGCAGGGCCCAGTCCTGCACAGAGATTTAACTTCTCCCTTCATTCTTTCACCTGATGAACTTCCACAGCTGACAGTGAAAGGCAAATGGGAAGTCTTGTCCGCCACTTCAATACTGCTTAATTTCCAAAATAGAGGCAAGCCATTCCCCCCACCTGAACTCTGCCCCAGGGCTCTGCTGACTCTTCTGTGAGGGCATTACCAGTCTAAACAAGAGACTAATTAGCCTGGACTCTGTGTTCATTTGGAAAATATGCCTTGGTATTGCAGACCCCAGTGTAAATGTCAGTTGAGCATCTCAGTGCTCACCATCTGTCTTTCAGGGCTGTTCTGGCTGACATTGTTCCCATTCAGGCACATACCTGAAGCTCACAGTCAGGTAAATGTGTGTTTAATGTGTGCTGGGGAATGTCACAGTAATGAGGATTCTCAAAGGTACTGCAACAGCACCGGGTGTGGTAGGAACTCCTGGATGTACAGTCCCTTTGCAGCTTCATTAGCATAACTGGAACTGGAACTTACTTTAGTGCTACTCAAATTTGGATTGATTGTATAATTGGATGATAATAGTAATGCTTAGCACTTTAGCAGTACTTTACATGGTCAGAAAGCTGTGCAAACATTAACTAAATAATCTTCACAGTGCCCCTGTGAGGTAGTAATTAGAGATGGAAAATGCCCATTACTACATCATAAAATCCCATTCTCTTGCCAGAGCAACATACATTCACCCAGCAGAGGACACAGAAGACACTAAACTACTTCTATGTTCAATCTCTGCTCCCCTTGTGACTTTATTTCAATCTGGGAGTTCCCTGAGACTGTAAAGGGACTTTACAAAGCTTTTAAATAGTGAAGGAACTGCAGTGCTCCTTTTTGATGAAGGTAGAACAGGATTTTACTGTCCTTCTCCTTGCCTACTTTTCAATGTCAACAGAGAGAAGTGCATTTGATGCTCCTCAAAAGGAATAGAGAAAAGGATGAAACTGTTTAAAGATGGGTTCACAGATTCTTGCTTAGAATAGAAAGAGACAGGAAAGACTCCTGCCTCTCCAAAATAAACATCCCTAATACTATCTATCTGCCAACAGTTCAACACCAATGGTATAAAAGTGAGACATTTCATCAGTAACTATATAAAATCTCTTTCCATTACCAGTTGCCTTGATAGAAGCACCACTCAATGTTTATATCCTGCATTTCATCGGGTTTCCAAGGTTGCACAGCTCTTTGAATGTAAAATACCTGCTCAAAATACAATAATCAGTGCAACAATGACCTTCACCACTCTCAGCCTTTGTCTTTTTAATGTTATTTTGACCAATTGTTTCCCTTGACAGTTCCTATACTTTAACTATAATAGTGACAAAACAATTATATCCTCTGAATAAGCCCTAAAACTGTAGCCATGAAATAACTTTCAGAGTGTTCAAGGCCATTTTACTTCATTTGCATGAATATTCATGCATGTATATCCATGGAAAGTGCAAGTCTAGGGAGCACACATGCTCTAGTTCTGATGCTTGTAGCATTAGCAATTAATCTGTTCAGGGAGGTGAGCCACAGAAAATGGAAGAAGGGGTTGTTGGTCTGGGGCAGACCAGTTCTCTGGCCAGAGTTTGTTTCCTTTACACCTGAGTAGAAGATAAACTTCATGCAAGCTTTGGCAATTTTTCTTAATAGAATCCTAATTTTGTAAAAATTTCTTAATTTCTTTTTAATATAAAGAGGTTTGGATGATTTAAATTCATCTGTTTCCATTAAGATTTCTTTTTTTTTTTCATTTTTACTTCTATGAAAAGGTGGCTTGAAGACTAAATAAGATATGCAGCACACAGTATATAAGTTTCTCCTTGATTTTTCTACATTAAGAATATTAGTTTTGGAGCAATATTAGCAGCTCTGAAACTCTAGGCAATAGAACTTGGATAACTAAGGCTTTTGGTTCATAATTTTCCACAAAGATGAGACTGGAAGTTAAGACAAGTGGAAGCCAGAAAATTGCAGGCACTTACCTGAGATATTGTTGTGCTGGTAAACATAAAAGCCTTAAGTACTTAGTTTTTGGGCTTGTAATTTTCAAGTAATATTCATTATGGAACTGACAGAAATCATTATCTGTGAGTGGAATAGAACTCTTATAAAAAAAAAGGTTTGTTTTTTTTCCAATTGTCAGACTTTTGCTGTGATTTTATTATCAATCTGAAATGCTACTTCCAATCTACTTTGCTGTAACAATGGAAACACGTGGAGGAAAGACCTACTTGAGTCACACTTACTGTAATAATAGCTTTTATGTTAGCATGAAGTTCTTTTCTCCCAAACACATTTGAGACCAAGAGTTTATTTCTATCCATCAAATTTTATTGAACTAATAATAACTGCAACTCTCCATTTGCAATGTTAACAGCTGTCTTGGTGCCCTAATTATTACTGAGTAACTTTGATTAGGATCCAGTCACATCCATGGCATAATGGTGGTTATTTTTCCTTTTTAGTATTAATTTGTAATTTTAGAGAGCATACATTATTTAAAAAAAGGGGGAAACATAAGTGACTTGGTTGATGAACTGAGCACCTGCTTCTGAACATTTCCCAGTTTGTATAAATACTATAAAGATACTGAAAAAAGTATCTAGTTACTTCAAATACATCAATGGCAACAAAATATGAATTTTATTTGTTTTAATATATCTGTCTTTCATTTAGATACAAATAAAGATTACTTGAAAAGACCATTCGATTAGATTGAAAAGACCATTTATATACTATTTTTGTATTTTTGCCCTGAATTTTAGGCAGCACATTTTTAAGTACTAAACAAAATGTCTCAAAGACTTGACTAAAGTTAGAACACCATTGTGAAAAGTGCTAGTCAAATAGAGCAAGATAAGTGGCACGGTTTGAAGAGCTTAAAATTTCAGTATTTTTAATTTTGAATGCTTAAAATACACTAGCAAAATAAAAGGATCAAGGAGAAATTAAGAAACATTTTAAATTAATTTGAAGATCTTTTAGTATCTGGTCTTGCTTATTTTAGAAAGCACACATTGGAACCTTTTTTAGACCTTGGTAAGAATCTATAAAATAACAAAAGTCATGAGAGTCATGAGAACTGTCCTACTTTAGGGCAAATTTGGGAGGAAACTTCCAAAGAGATCCCTCTAGAAAGCAAATTCCCAACTGGTTGGGAAAATATTTCTTTGGAGAAAACTGGAAAAAAACCCTGTATTTAACAAGCAAAATAGTCACAAGCATAAAAACCTAATAATATTAAACCTAATAATATTAAACAATAAAAGCTCTCGCTGTTCTGTAGAGATGGCAAATTCAGGAAGTCCTTTTCATGGGGTGCAGCTTGGCTTGCTCAGTCTCTTATTGGTCACTCTGGTGCTGGAAATGCCACGTCCTGGGCCCCAGTGGGCCAAGTAAAAGAAAAACTACAGTCCAGGGAACTGCTCTGCCTCAGCTAGCTAAAAACTAAATAAAGGCAAAGGAGAGCTCCCTCCCTCTGTCCAAGCTGCAGACAACACAATCTGTGAGAAGGAAACTTGAAGCTCTTATTATTATATTTTGACATTCCTCAGACATTCCACCACCTCTGCTCCTCCCCACCTTCGCTCTCAGATCTAGTTTTAAAAGCGCAAAGCTTATTTTTGGGCTAAACAGATTAATGGGATACAATTCAGCATCATGAAGTCACCCCAGGACAAGAACTTTGGATCGGATTCACAGCAACGGTGTGTGAGATCGAGCAATTAAGTGAAATAACAAAACAAGTGATGTCTTAATTCCCCAATTCACTGATAAGCCCTTGAGTAAAAGTAAGGCCATCAAGCTGTTGCTCTGGTGCCATGTGCATCAGACTGCCTTGGCCAAGAGTAACATTTCAGGGTGGACCTTTGCCAGTTTAGATGCCTCCTTTCTTCAGTGCATCATAGGCATGTGAGGATAGAAATCTCTTTCTTAGCCTGTTCTAGTAGAGATTAAAAGCAGAGAGAAGATAGGATGGAATGGGCCATGACAACATTTTTGTATTGGAACAGGAAATTGCATTTGTTTGATTGTGAGTTTTGAGATAGCTAACTTGATAATATTAACAACGTGCAGGACGAACTTGGCGCTGCACGTCAAGGGAAAAGTCTTTCTGTGGGACTGAATTTATACATCAGGGATGCAAGAAATCAAAACTTGAATAAGTTTTTATAGACTAGAATAAAATAAACATTGATGGAGTTGGACCTTGATACATAAAGGCTACTATGTTTTATAAAAGCACAAAATGGTGATTCCATAGTCATTCCTTTTGTTCTGAACTTAAATTATCCTGTGAACTAGACTGGTCTTATTCAAAGCATTTTTAAAAATAATTATTTACATTTTTTATATTTTCAGTTCATATAATATGCTTTTTCATACCTGATGAATGAATTTAACTGAAGTTAAATACTGTACCATCTGTTATCAAATTAAACTTAATGTGAGGTACATCTGTGTAATCTGCAGTAAGAGAAAGACTAAGGACCTTGGTTTCTGATTTCTGAAAAATTCAAATCCTAAAAAATTTTCCACTTATTTCCCCTTTTATCGACTTTCATACTTCAGAGAGCTACATTCTGTTATTTTTTCCCAAATTGTTGGCTGAACGGGAATGGACACAAATTTGAATGGGTCTATTCAGGTTTTTTAGGCAAGTGTCACAAATGCAAGACATAATTTAAAGGATGTTTAGTTTCAAAGGATTCCTGTAATCCACTCTAGTGGCAGAACTTTTTCTAGGTGTAAGAAAAAGATGAAATCTGAGCATGCCACATCTGATAGACTGACTACTGTAAATGTTTTTATTTTCACCTGTACTTGAGGACATACACTGGGAGGCAAAACTTCTGAATCCCCGTTGTCACAGTTGTAAAAGTGTTTTTAGATATTTTTTTAGATATTGTCAGTACATATGTTTGTCATACCTGATGAATGAATTTAACTGAAGTTAAATACTGTGCCACCTGTTATCAAATTATATTTAATATGAGGTACATCTGTGTAATCTGCAATAAGAGAAAGTCTAAGGACCTTGGTTTCTCATTTCTGAAAAATTCAAATACTGAAAAATTTTCTAGAATATTTTCTAGAATATTCTCTTTCCTAGAATATTTTCTCAGAGGGCTGTATAGTAACTGAATATCCTATGAAAGTTAAAACTGTTCCTATGTGTAAACCTTGACTGGGAAATCATGACACCAGAAATCTGACAATCAAAACTGTTTCCTTCTGCCCTCAACATGAGCCTTTGGCCCGGGTCTACTGTCTTAGACTTTCCTCCTCTCTGTACCACACAGCCTCGTGCTGCAGTGCTGGCGAAAATCAAATCAAGTTTGGGCCCATTAGTGGAAAGGGCTTCACTTCTCTGAGAGCAGAAGCATCTTTAAAGAAAAAATGGTCTTGATAAGGCTTGAGAAAGTGCAGTTTATTCTTGGAGGATTCAATTCTCTCCTGTAGGAGTTAATTAGTGAGGATCTGTCTTCAGTCTTGTTAAAATTTCTCTTTGGGTTGTGATCTGGACTTGAGAAATAAATGAGGGAAAACAAGGAATGACTGAAGACACAGGGACTTTCCAACATCTTTCTTGTAGCTAAGGAAACGGTTTTATTGGTTCATCTGGATAACTGCCCTGTCTGCTGTTGGATTTTTATTTTTTTGGGGGGGGTTATCCAAGGGATGTCTTTTCTTGCAAAGAACAGCTCTGGAAGTGATGCCTTCTAATGAGATTTCTCTGCTTGCACAGAGCACAGAATCAAACCTGGTGTGGTGTAGCCTGTGTTGTGGCTTCAAAGGCAAAAAAAAAAAAAAAAAAGAGTGCATAAAAATAAAATAAAAAATGTTTACTACCTTAAATTTTTATATCAGTTAAATTGGAATGACAAGGATGATGATTTTTTTCTTACCGTAACCTCTGGTTTCTAAATCTCCAATCCTTCTAAGCTGAGTTCATACTAAAAAAATGCTGGTTTTAATTGAAAGTTTCTATTCCCTCAGTCTCCTGGGTTATGCCAAAGGCATGAGAGCTGATAATGCTCCTGCATGGCAAATACACAATAGCTGCATCTATGATTCTGTCACGGCATGCAGGATGTGGTGTTGCAGATAAAGTAGTTCAGTATAATGTTTTCTTCACTGTATCTCAAAAGTTACACTTGAAATCACATCTGATAAATGATTATGCTTTAGAAAAGTAAACAGTAAAAAAGGCATGTAGAATAGGAAGTGACCTGAACTGAAATTGCATTGCAAAGATGTCAGAATGCTGTAGCAGCTCAGTGATAAGTTATTTTCTGCCAGTATTTATACATTCATCTTTTTTACTTCTTAATAGAACTTTTAAAAGCTTTTTACTCTCTGACCTCCAGCTGTCAGTAGTAACCAGCTACAGTATTTCATTTTATCATTATTTTTTTTACTAGAGCAATAATCGCACAAACATATGTAGATTAAATGAGGGATTGAACATACTAAACAGCTTTTCTGAATTCCATTTTGGACACTGCTTAAGATAAATTCCCAGAGAGCTCCACAGGGGTTTCAGCCTTTCCTGTGGCTTGCCAAATATATTTTCTGTTCACTCCTGACAACTAAATGCTTCAGCAAAATTCACACTTGGTTCTGTGGAGGTGGAGAAAATATTGTACATGAGTTGATGCAAGGGTTATTGGAACTAGCAGCAAAGTCGCTGCTGATATCACACATGCACAGATGTTTTAAGAAAAAAAAATACCTTGAAGCAAGCACATAATTTTAGCAATTGATATGGTGGCAAACACTGAATGCAAGATAATATTTTAAAGGATGGGTTTATAAAACCTTGCATTGACACATAATAAATCTGCAGTGGTGTGATTGTAAACAAGATTATTGCCCACACAATACACAAACATGCCTTTATGTATTTCCCAGCAGTCATCTGTTGCTTATTAGATTATTATATTTTTTTTAACCCTAATGATCCCCCAGCCATTATCCTCTCTGAGTATCCTAAATTTTAAGAGACAAATGAGCTCTGGGAATTATAGCCTGTTCCCCAGGCTCCTGTTAGTGCATTTGTGCAACTCTGACCCTAACCCATGGATTTCAGGGGCTGAGTCTTTGGCACAGAATCCTGACTTTTCCCTTTTCAAGCTGAAAAGCACTTGCAAAAAGTGGCCATCTGGCTTTGGCATAACAGATTGAGACATTCCCTGCTCAACTAAAAGACAGTTGCCAGGTCTGACTCAGCTGTGCCACGTAATAAAAGGTCTCAGGGGTGAGCGAAAACTGTATTAAAAAATTTCAAAGCTGAGATTTGGCTTCTGTTGACTTAAATCCCTACCACAGGATTGTTTGGTTATGCTTGAGCTGTAAGAGATGCAAAATAAGATCAAATAAAATAAAGACAACACTAACCAAACATCTAAGCAAAAAAAAATACTATATAATTAATGTTTCTAAAACTTCTCTAATGTCTTTGGGTCCTTGTCATATGAATATCATGGATTTAATGGGAAGGTCAATATGGGAAAATTGGTTCTTGACATTTTTTGGACAGAAGACTAATAATGATTTTGTTTTCCACAACTGCTGCGATCAGGTGGCACAACAAATGGTGTGCTTTTGAATTCAACCTACTTTTTAGTCTTCAGTTTGAGGGATAGAATAATGAAAATATTTCCAAATACTAAGAAAAATGCACTTTTACTAATTTAATTCCGATTAAATTGAAGAAAGGTTGCAGACAGAACTTCCCCTGGCAATCTCTTCTTATGTTCCATATGGGAATACCCTGATAACATAGGCACTGTTAATATGCTTCTTTTTGGCTCCTCTTTTTGCAGTGGAATGATAAAGCATCCTGTGCTTTAAATATGTGATAGATGCCTGGAAATACAAAACTGCTTGAGATTCAAAAGCTTTCTTTATTTTATTTTGTTTTCCAGCTAAATTCCCACCTTTCAAGTCAACAGAGGGAATTAACCTAATACTGACTATTCTGTGTATTCTTATTGTGGTCTTGATAGACCCAATTTACCACTGACAGCACTAAAAGGATTCTCCATTTAGCTTGTTCTCCCACTCTCCTGATAACTCATTAGCAAGCCCTGGCTTTGCTTAATGCCTGCAACACAAAGAGTAAACTGGTTTGCATAAATCATTTCTACCTTCAAGGGACAAAATATTTTGGCATGCTCTGAGTTTACATTTCCTTGATTTTCTGTTCAATGTATTTAGAGACCAATTTTGCAGTTTTCCCACAGGCAGATCCTGTGTCTAGTTTGGTGAAGCAAACACTGAATTTATGTGAAAGGAAGACCATACCACTAATCAAAGTGTTTAAATATAGTCTGTCATGAAATAGAATTGCACCCATGGGATTCAACAGTGACTGGAGCAGCCTGCTCACTGATTAACGTAATAAACAGTAATGATGGCAACATCTCCAAATGGGACATCTTGCATTTCCTGCTGGATATTATCAGCTACTTAGAAAATGCCTACATTCCCTACTTCAGTGTACAGATCTTTCTAATTTATAAATTTTGGACAGGTTGCTACTACTCCCCATTGTGACAGAGGATGCATATAAAATGCAATTAAAATTCTGGGGAATTTTTGAAAAATGTAATTAATCAAAACAAAAAGATATTTCGAAATTTCTCACCATCCTTGACCAGACAAGGTAGCTCAAGTTGAATCTGCAGGCATACTTTGGTGCATAAGATCTCTACATTAAGTACTTTTTTTAATGAGATGAAATTTGGCAGTTTTCTTTATTAATTTACTTTTTTTTAGTAAAGTTTCACTACGTGAATTTGAAAAATAAGTGCATTTCTCTCCTTTCTTCTCTAATCTTCCTTATTCTGCCTCATGTTTTTATTTTGTTATCCCCCTTTACTAATCTGATATCTCCTTTCCTCCTTTTCCTGCTTATCTTTTCTTTTAGCATTGCTAGGCATTCTTCTCATGTATTTGGAGTAAGTTCTGCCTTTTAATAATCCTTTATGCTTAACTTGTCCTCTTTCTGACAACATTTTTTTATTTTCAATTTAGATGTCTCTGACACGTGACTGTGCCTGTCTGTTGTGTACCTCAAGTTGTTGCTCATGCAGCTAGGTACAATATTTACACAAAATTTATATGTTAGTATCTCTTATGCCATTTTAGTATGCTTAGATTTTAATTCAGTGCAAGGCAATATAAATGGCAAACCTATTTATAATTTATAGGTGTCACAGGCTTCCAATTTGTCTATATCAACCAAATTACTTTCTGACAGAAAAATGCACATGGAAGAACTTTTTGTGGTGATATGGGATTTCCAGCTATCTGATAGCTGCTGTGCAGGTCATTTTGACATCCCTCTGAGGTTTTTGGTTTTGTCTGCAATTTGTAGGCACTGACACTGTACTGAACATGTGGAGCATGGCTGGAAACAATGGATTTATTATAAATGATCTCCACAGAGTATGCCTGCATTTTTCTGTCTGAAATCTAAGGAAAACATAACAGCATCTGTCAGTTGAATAGATTATTTTCTGTCCTGTTGATGTAGGTTTTATTTAATTCTGAGTTCATGTGCCTCAACTCACCCCAGTCTATGATTCTGTGATATTCCTGGTGAGGACCACATGATGCAGGGACGCTGTGAGATCATAGAATGATTTGGGTAGGAAGGGACTTTGGAGATCTTCAAGTTCTAAACCCCTGCCATGGGCAGTGACACCTTTCACTAGACGAGGTTGCTCAGAGCTCCATCCAACCTGGCCTTGAACACTTCCAGGAATGGGGCTCCCACAATTTCTGCAGGCAACCTGTGCCAGGGCCTCACCACTCCCACAGGAAAAGAATTCCTTCCCGACATCTGATCTAACTCTACTCTCTGTAAATTTGCACTCATTCCTCCTTGCTCTCTCACTACAGTTTCTGATGAAAAGTCTCTCTCTGGATTCCTTGTAGGCATCCATGGGAGGCAATGCTGCCTAGCATAGTTTGGATCTGTGAAAGGTCTCATTGAGATATTTGCAATCATTTTCTTTAAATGGCACCAGCACTTCATAAAAGCTCAAGAACTGAGGAAACAAGTTTGAAAGAGAAGAGCCTTGAGCAAGGTGTTATAAAAGATTGCATATAAATTCCTCCTGTAATCAAATGTGCTGAGGTCCATGCAGCACCACAATGACAGCAGTACTGCTGTAAATGAAAGTGGTAAAGCAGTCACAGGGTCTCACGGGGAAAAGAAATGAAAATGGACTATGCTTTCAGGAGGAAAAGCCTTAGTCAGGAACAGAGTCTAGAGAAATGCCACAGGCAAGTCAGTTAAATGTCCTCCCAAGAATTATGACTGTTTGTCCACCAGGGCTGGTAAATTCCTCCACTTTCAGCTTTGCAGTCTGAGTCAAATGCTGCCGATTTGGGGAGCCGTGCAGCCTTTGTCTTGCTGCTACAAATGTGAGTTTTGTTCTTGGGTATTTTATCTCAAGGTTGAAGGGGGGTGGAAGTACATTAGCAGTTAGCACTCTGAAAGGTGAGTGGAGTTATTTATATGAAAATAAAGAAAGGAAAAAATCTAAGCAACTCCAAGGCCAATAAAAATAAAGAATGAGCTATGCTGCCCCATCAGATGCCTTTTTTTTTGTTAGCTAAATATCAAGTTTATGCTTTACTGTTTCTAGTCGGTTTTGCTTCCTCCCAGTCCATCAAGAAATCTGCTGACAAAAGGAAGGACATTTTTCTTTCTTTCCCACACAAATAAGCCTTGAAAGGAGCATAAAGAAACTTCCAAATAATTTTTAACAATACCTTGTACAACATTAAAACACTAACATGTTAATTTCCCTTATGACTAATGTGAAGCCTTTGCCTGTCTCCTACCCCCAAAATTGCCAGCTTGTTAGAGAACTCGAGATTTATGGCTCAAATGCCTCTTGTTTCATTCTCCTGGGCATCAGCCTGGACGAGGAAAGCTGTATTGATCACTACAGTGATCTATCCCTCTTTTTGAATAGACAACAGGTTGAACTCCAGCAGAGAAATTCCTTTCAGCCATCAAAATGAAACATTTTAAATTGAAACTCAGCTTTTTAAAAGACTGTAAGTAGCCTGAATATCTAGAATGCATAATATATTTTTAAAAAAAGCTTGGTAAGGGAAGTTAAAGAAGTCAAAGGGAAAAGAGGATTATCCACAAAAATACTCACTTTTTCTTTTTTTTTCTTTTTTCTATTTTCCTTTTTTTACTTTTTTCTTTTTTTCTCTTTTTATTTTTTTACTTTGTTCTTCTTTCCTTTTTTCTTTCTTTTTCTTTTTTTCTTTTTTCTTTTTTCTTTTCTTTTTTTCTTTTTTCTTCTCTTTTTCTTTTTTCTTTTTTTCTTTTCTTCTCTTCTTCTCTTCTCTCTTTCTCCCTCTCTTTCTTTTCTTTCTTTTCCCTCCTTCCCTCCTTTCTTCCGCCACTTCCTTCCTTCCACCACTTCCTTCCTTCCTTCCTGCCTGCCTTCCTTCCTTATTTTTTTCATTTGAGCTGCACAGCATGTATTAAAAATGTCCAGAACTGAGCACATTTACAGAGACCTGCCTGCAAAAAGAAATCAGTGAGTGCTCTTGGCACACACTGCACACTGTGTGTAAAGGACTCACCCTGCAACAACTGAGAGCAGCTGAAAGACTTTCAGTATTTAGACCATGATGATGTACCAGCTCAACTACTCAGAGGCTGAAACCATAAGAAGATCTCGGTGTCCACTAGAGAAGATTAGGTAGGAAATATTTACTTTTTTAAGATTTCTCTAATGTATTTTTACAGGCAACTTCTTACAGAACAGATTATTCTTATTTCAGAATAACTGTCTTATTCTTGTTGAAAGCAATCAGAAGAGGAAGGGCTGAGAGATTTGGGATTGTTCAGCCTGGAAAAGAGAAGGCTTTGGGGTGACCTCATTGTGGCCTTCCAGTGCCTGAAGGGAGCCCACAAGGACGACAGAGAGAGACTACTTACAAGGGTCTGGAGTGACAGAACAGGGTGGAATGGCTTCAAAATGAGAGAGTAGGTTTAGATCAGAAGTTGAGAAGAAATTCTTCCCTGTGAAGATGGGGAGGCACTGGAACAGGTTTCCTTGAGAAGTTGTGGATGCCACATCTCTGGAAATGTTTCAGGCTAGACTGGGTGGGGCTCTGAGCAATCTGGTCCCTGCCCATGGCAGCAAGGTTGTAATGAGAGAATCTTTAAGGTCCCTCCCAGCCCAGCCCAGCCCATTCTGTGATTCTAGGAAACCTCCTGTAGCTGATCCTACCCCCTGCAGAACAGCTACTCCATGAAATTGTAGGGAAGGGCTGCTCCAGGAAGGGGAGAGTGCAGTTAATGGAGGAAGAGGCTTCTGCAGTTGGAGAAATTGTCAGATGATGGGGAGGATCTTTCCTGTCTTCCAAGCCTTATGAGATACTTTGGAAATGCAGAAGAGACTCAAATGAGGTTGTTTAAACTTTCCATCAGCTTTATTCCATACACACCTATTTTACAGCATGCAAAGCATCACAGGGATTCTTAAAATGCATGACCCAAAGTTCTTACAGGTATAATGTGACCGTGTTTGCAGGGGTCCAAGGACAAGGGAAGAGACAAGGATTTGACTCCTTGTTTCAGAAGGCTTGATTTATTATTTTATGATATATATTATATTAAAACTATACTAAAAGAATAGAAGAAAGGATTTCATCAGAAGGCTAGCTAAGAATAGAAAAAGAATGAATGATAACAAAGGCTTGTGCCTCAGACAGAGTCTGAGCCAGCTGACTGTGACTGGCCATTAATTAGAAACAACCACATGAGACCAATCACAGACCCACCTGTTCCATTCCACAGCAGCAGATAATCATTGTTTACATTTTGTTCCTGAGGCCTCTCAGCTTCTCAGGAGGAAAAATCCTAAGGAAAGGATTTTTCATAAAAGATGTCTGTGACAGTATATGGATACAAAGGCATGCCATCTGTTAATGTTACAGGCCAGAACAGCTTTGGATCAAAGAATTTCCACTGAGAAAGTTTGAAAAACTTTTCTATTATCTTATGTTCTGTTATATATAAATCAGACTACACTCTAGCAAAATTTTAAACTGTTAAAAAATTATTTCTCTCAAATTACTCAAAAAATGACTTCTCTCAAATGCAATAAAAGCTGTGTTGTCCCACTCTTACTGTTTCCCATATGCCAAACAAAAGGTAATGTAGTTTTTTCAGACATTTCCCTTAATCAGCAAAAAGCTTGGAATAAAAGCTCTCTCTGATTATTAGCCTTAAATCTTAATCTCCTTAACTTGTCAGGTCCTTGCCATTACTTTTGAATGTTTAAATATAGATTGATATGAGAAGACATGTCTAGCCACTGCAATCATGTAGCTATTAGAAGAGCAAATATCTTAAGAGCTCAAGCTGAAGTGAACCCCAAGAGAGATGAGGTTTAAATTCAAAAGAATGCAGTTTTCAATTTAGGTGAAAACAAGGTGGATTATGAATTGTTTGTCACTACCACCTCAGTGTTTATTTTGCTGAAGATTTGTAGTGGTAATTAAATGTTGACTTTCAAGTAGTGCTAAGTATCCATGGAAATAAATAGAGCCTGTCTTTATAGACATAGAGATGAAATGAAGGTATTTGTGGAGTGGGGATTTGTGTTTATTTATTAATTTAGCTTGTAGTACTGTGGGAATATCTGTCTTCATTTAAAATATTTGTTTATTTGCAAGTCTTGTATTTTCATTTTTGTTTCCCTAGTGGGAATAAATCAGACTTTCAGGTTTTTAAAAAAACTCACAAAACTTCAGTAGATCTTTTGCATTGCACAGTGTCTTCATGAAATACTTTGGGCAGATTTTAGTCCTGAAATAGTTTTAGACTGAAATTACCAAGGCATTTGTGAAATTTTAGGCTGAGATCTGCAAAATTATCTGTGACTCTGAAGTCCACAAGTTTTCAGTACATTTTTCTGTCAGGATAACTCTCTTGTAATTGAAGAACAGCAACTTTTTTCCTCTTTTTTCAATGCTTTTCTGCCCTCCAGTCCTCTTCCCCTTGTTTTGACCATCATGGTAATAGGCACAGTCCTTGGATAGTTGCATGCTCAGTACAATGATATAAGACAGGAATTTTTCCTTTGGCTGGATTATCGACACTTAAGTTGATTTTTCATTAAAATGTTATTTTAGTCTTAACTGAATAAAGTTGGATTTGCTCAGAAAGCACGGCAAATTTCCACTTTCTCCTATAACCAAAACAAATAGAATTACAGCAACAAAAGCCAAAAACCCTGGAAGAAGTGATAACTTATGTTCAGACCTGAATTCTATGCCTATTTTGTGTCACTGTTAGTGCCTCCAATTGTGTGCAGAGTACTCCCAAGAGAAAATCCATTTTCTTCCCCAAATTAGAAAAGGAAGAAAAAAATGAGCAGCTGGTTTATTTTTCTGGCTCCCATCTGAATGTAAATCTTCCTGGGCTTGTTTGAGACCATTTAGATATGATTGCTGTCCTGCTTTCTTTCTATTTCTCATAATGAATATACATCTAGGAGTGTTTCCAGATTTCAGGATAATCTCCTGGTTTGTTAACTGATTTCTTTCTATCTTGTTTTAAAGCTACATTGGCAGTGTCTTTCAAAGCATTTCCAGATTACTCTTCTCCTTGCAGCACTGTTGAGATTTAAAGTAACAAAGTGCAACAAAAGAAAATATGATGCTTTAGTTTTTTTTTTTTTTTTTTTAAGAGATTCCCTTTTCTCTCCCATTCCCTCAATGAATAGAAAAGCATAAAAGGGTTTGAAGTAAGCTAAGTCCAAGAAGTAGATAAAGCAGAGCCTGACAAACTGCAGTTTGTTTGGAAACCAGTACCAATATTGCCTTTCTTATCTGCATGGATAATACAAACAATAGAATGACCTATTTTTATGGCCTGGCCATTAAACCTTTTCCTATGGCCATAAATGACTTTGAACTAATAACAGTCATTCTTTGCAGTTATTTTCTATGTTCAAATGCTTCAGATGAGACTCTGGGCTCTTTTTCAGTTTCACCCTGTATTATAGAACAGTGGCTGTTGCTGGGCATGCAAGGTCATGGCTGAAAGGTGTCCACACTCAGTTATTTTATATATATTTTTATATATATATTTATTTATTTATTTATTTATTTATTTATTTATTTATTTATATATATTTATTTTATATCTATCTATCTATCTATCTATCTATCTATCTATCTATCTATCTATCTATCTATCTATCTATATATTTGGTGTCCACACTCAGTTATTTTCATTTGCTCATGAAGATCTGAGGCTAGTCAATCAATTGAACTAAATGTAGAAACAATTTTAATGCCTCAGTGGTTTCCTCCTGAGAGGTTGCCCTTCGTGGCCAAACACATTGTGCTGCTTATGTTCAGCCTGTGTAATGGGTATTTCTGGCTGTTCCTAGAAATTCAGGAGACTAAAGCATGGACAGAAGTTTCTCCCTGTGGTTCCAAAGCACTGCAGTAGTGGAGTTCCTTGGCACAAATGAATGACCCTTTTGAGAGAGGGTTTGGTTTTTGACAATTTTTTTCACACAATAAAAAAAGGACAAGCTTTTGTGAGTGAGAGTGAAGGCTTTACAATTTCAAAATTATTTTCCCTGGTTAAAAACACATCTAAAGGTATTTCAATAAAATAGGTATTATAGTAAGTTCATAATCAATCAGATGGCAATGAACTAATGGCAATGTAATTAATTTGGATGCTCTGGGTGTGCATTTTGCTTTTTTTGTTTGTCATTGTTTATATAACTGCATGACATTTGCTGCCATGAGGGACTTCCAGATCTCCAGAAATTTTAAGAGAAGTCAGAGTAGTAGATCTTCCATATATTAAAGTGGGAGCTTTAATTTATATTTCTCTTTCACCATCAACCAGTAATGAATTGTGGGAATATCTCCCTCATGTGTGTGTGAAAGTGACCCATGAAATGACACCCACTATGGGAACATGGAGCATTCAGAAGAGATTGCTAGAATGATATGAACAGTAAAGATGGAATTGTTATGATATGTTCATGGAGGAACTGAAAATTTCACATATTTCAGGCCCAAACGTTTCTTCAGACTGCAATCTTTATAAAACTCACAAATGCAAGGCTAAGTAGAATTACTCTCCTGATGAGAGTAAACAGCATTACCCTTCCATAGCTAGTGATCTAAACCTTTCCTAATTCAAGCAGAAATTAAAAGCAGATATTACAGGATGAAATGTCAGTTTTTCTCCCTGTGGAAGGCTAAGATCACAGAAAAATGAAAAAAAACACATTATGGATAAGGGAAGTGTTTCATTGTTTTGGAGTTATATATCAAAATATTAGGCTCCTGAAACTTGGACTGTGCTGTTTAGGAAAGCAAAAATTAAGCAAGTAGGGAAAAAAACTTGAAGATATACTTCTGCATTAATTTCTCTGCAACAAAGAAGAATTTTCTAGAAAGGTCTAGATTCACTCCCTTTAAAAAAAAAGAAGTATTGCAAATGGCTGTAAAATCAATGAACAATGCAGTGTGAAAAGTTTACTTGCAGTCTGCCTTCATTTTTGTGTGCCTAGCCCATGTTCTCCATAGGCTGACTGTCATCAGGACATTTTGATCTCGTTTTCTGCCTTTTTCCAAGATACCTGATGCTCTGCTAATAGCTATTTTTTCCCCCCAAAGATGATAGCTGCTCACAGCTGCTATCCCCATCCTTTGTGGATGCTTGGCAGCCCCTCCTCTGCCATGCCAAGAACAAACACCTGGTCATATAACCGAGAGGCTACTGGGCCCTTTGGAAGGATGACAACTAAGCACCAGCTGTTATCACTAAAACAGCTCATCCATTTCTCTCCTCATCATCTCCTGAAACGTTTAAAGAAAAAAAAAAAAAAAAGCTGACCAGGAGTAGGCTGAAGAAATTTTTCCTAGAACAGGGGTGCTTCAGATCCTAAAGACTTGGTATTCCATATGGTTAGAAAGACTGGGTGCAACTGCTCTCTTTTGTTCTAGTTCTTACGTGGTTCCTCTTCCTACAATGCTGGAAAATATTTGCTGCAGTTTAAACTTTCCCTACAATAGATGACGTTTTTAACTCCCACCCCAATCACTCACTCATTTGTAAACATGCCTGTCCTGTCAGGATTGATATGCAGGAAAATGGACAAGGATGCTTATGAACAGTAAAGATGGAATTGTTATGATATGTTCATGGAGGAACTGAAAATTTCACATATTTCAGGCCCAAGTGTTTCTTCAGACTGCAATCTTTATAAAACTCACAAAATGCAAGGCTAAGTAGAATTACTCTCCTGATGAGAGTAAACAGCATTACCCTTCCATAGCTAGTGATCTAAACCTTTCCTAATTCAAGCAGAAATTAAAAGCAGATAGTACAGGATGAAATGTCAGTTTTCTCCTGTGGAAGGCTAAGATCACAGAAAAATGAAAAAAAACACATTATGGATAAGGGAAGTGTTTCATTGTTTTGGAGTTATATATCAAAATATTAGGCTCCTGAAACTTGGACTGTGCTGTTTAGGAAAGCAAAAATTAAGCAAGTAGGGAAAAAAACTTGAAGATATACTTCTGCATTAATTTCTCTGCAACAAAGAAGAATTTTCTAGAAAGGTCTAGATTCACTCCCTTAAAAAAAAAAAAAAAAGGATTGCAAATGGCTGTAAAATCAATGAACAATGCAGTGTGAAAAGTTTACTTCCAGTCTGCCTTCATTTTTGTGTGCCTAGCCCATGTTCTCCATAGGCTGACTGTCATCAGGACATTTTGATCTCGTTTTCTGCCTTTTTCCAAGATACCTGATGCTCTGCTAATAGCTATTTTTTCCCCCCAAAGATGATAGCTGCTCACAGCTGCTATCCCCATCCTTTGTGGATGCTTGGCAGCCCCTCCTCTGCCATGCCAAGAACAAACACCTGGTCATATAACCGAGAGGCTACTGGGCCCTTTGGAAGGATGACAACTAAGCACCAGCTGTTATCACTGAAACAGCTCATCCATTTCTCTCCTCGTGATCTCCTGAAATGTTTAAAGAAAAAAAAAAAAAGCTGACCAGGAGTAGGCTGAAGAAATTTTTCCTAGAACAGGGGTGCTTCAGATCCTAAAGACTTGGTATTCCATATGGTTAGAAAGACTGGGTGCAACTGCTCTCTTTTGTTCTAGTTCTTATGTGGTTCCTCTTCCTACAATGCTGGAAAATATTTGCTGCAGTTTAAACTTTCCCTACAATAGATGACGTTTTTAACTCCCACCCCAATCACTCACTCATTTGTAAACATGCCTGTCCTGTCAGGATTGATATGCAGGAAAATGGACAAGGATGCTGTGTTCAGTCATAGTTAATGGCAGCTCAGGCCTCATCTTGAAACTTCAGGAAAAATTAATTGCACTTTTTGGGTTCACTGAACTGATTTTCTCTGCTTGAGAATATCAACTTGTTGACTTTATTTTATCAACAGAGAAAAAGAAAAGAACACCCCAAAGTAGACAGATAAGATAACTGCCTTACACTCTGTGGCTGGAACTATTTCACAGTTCACTTCTCCAATGAGATTATGAGGCAGCTGTTACATCAGCTGGTTGCTTTCTTTCTATCATGTAACATTCACCTCCTTCATAGCTGATCTTCTCAAGGTGCTGCCATGTACCGAGAGCCCTTATCTAAACAGAAACTTACCGTGTTTGAGCTGTTTCTCCTCTGAGAAACACCTATTTCTAACTTCCTGCACTTCTATCATGTTTGGTTAGCTATTCCCTACTCCAATAGTTGCTCCCTGCTGCCCCTTCCCTAATTGTTGCTTACTCAGGGACCTGTTCTATCTAATACAGTTTTATTAATAATTTCTGTTAATTCACCAACACAAACACTGCTGTGGGCTGATGCAGCCTATACAACATCACTATTCCAAATTCCACTGCTTTCCTGGAAACACTGAAGTAAAATATCCCACTTTTCTTTTTTTCCACAACACATAATTTGTATCCACATCACTACAGAATTGGTGTTTAAGGTGAGCATCTATCTCAGAGTTTGACTTGTGAGCTGGTCTGTATTTTCCTATATCCTTACAGCTCCAGATTTTCTCTGGTTAACTGTGGACTTCCTTTTCAATAACTACCAAACACAACAAAATAGGACATGTTCAAAGGTGTCACGTTTTGTCAGGTACTTTCATTTATCTCCCTTTCTCTCTATCGCAAATCCAAAGAGCTGTCTATGGTCTCTGAAAATTTCCAGTGATTTTCTTTTAGGATCCAACAGGCATATCTGAGAATGCAGAATTTCTGCTCTGCAAGTGGAGGAATACAGTAGTGTATGGAATGGGATGAACCATATTCTCTCATCCCAAAATTAATTTTAGGTGTGGCATTCTGCCTTTCTCTTAAAATTATATGTGCCAGTCAAAATTCAGAAGACATCTGACACAAAAGTAGATTTCCATCCAGGAGTAGCTAGAAAAGCAGCATCAGAATAAAGTAGCAAGCCACCAGATTCAGGCCACGCTCTCTGACTTTGTCACTAATCTCAATTTAATTGATAGGGGCAAAACGTTCATAAAGAATAGAATTAGAAATTGTTGCTCAAAATATAGAAAAGTGAGCAAGGGAAGAAATCCACTTCAAATGGATGAAACAGTGAAAGAGGAAAAATCTTGATTTTAGGAAGGTTTAGCATGGTAATTCACAGTTGCATCTGAATTGTATAGCAAGCTATGGACAACCAGCCATGTTAGTCTGTTTAAGAGGAGCTAGCAGCATTTGACCACCACTTTCCTTTAGTCCTAAAGTAGCATCATGAAAAATTGCCCCAGCCATGTGGATATCTCACAAAGGGCTGGTTTGCTATCCCATTGACAGTCAGCTCAGCTTGATCTGATTAGAAGTGGTGTCATTGTTCACTGAGAAGACACATCTATTTCTGGAAGTCATTAGACTTCTCTAAATTTTTGTGGCCTGTGCTGTTCTGGGAAAATTGTCTTTGTCTTCCTAGAAAAAGAATAAGAACTTACTTCACATAAAATTCCATAGGGTTCTCAGTATCTCCATTTACTGCTGTGATGTAGCACAGACCTATTTAGTTCTCCCTCTCAAACAGTCTCAAACCTTTAATGGATTAAGATATTTACAGTTTATCACACAGAATTAAATTCCCTCTCTCTCTCCAAACTCAGCTCTTACTGCTACTTATCACACACCTGGCTGTTTTCAAATGCCACCTTCCTTGTGCTGTTAGCTGCACACACTATTTCGTTCCTTTTTTTCTCAGTAAGAGATAATCTCCAGTTTCTGTGGATCTATTTTCTTTGTATGGGCTCTGGACTGCACATGTGGTGAGGAACACATCTGTTAAATCACTTTCCAAGTGAGAGCAGGGCTTTTCTGAGCAGAGGTTGGCAAATACAAGCTCCAGATTCACAGTAATGATCAGTGATGTTCTGTACCTCAAGCAGTCCTCTTTTCCTGAGAAATCTCCTTATTGTGCACATGCATTACATAAAAGCATTGACTGGATTCACCTTTTTCTTGGTGTCAGTTGTCTGTAACAGCCAAGGGCTACGGGCAATAACCCTGACAGTGGCAGCTTCTTCTGTCTTTCTTGAGAAAGAACCAAAGCCCTGGACTTCCCTCACGTCAGTCCTGGCAAAGGCAGCACCTCAGGACATGAGCTCAGTGTGGAGGAAGACCTTTTAGATTAAAAATATATATTGTGGGGATTGCTGTGTGCTGGTTTTGTGCTTTGGAAGAAACAGTGATGAGAGAGTTTCATTACCCCTGAGGGTCTGGGTGTTTAACACTGGACAGAAAAAGAAAAAGCTTCACAAGATTTTATACCATCTTTCTATCTGCTTTGTTATGCTGAAGCAGCTGAGTCTCGCTCAGAATCTGGTATCTGACAAGCAGTGTATTGAAATGCACTTGGAGCAGATACTGTTGAACAGGACGTTCACAAATGCATGCAGCTACCATTTTTCCAGGGGTGCCTTGTAGCTGCTGCAGAGTGACAACAGAATTCCCTGAAGATCCACCCCATCACAAATTATTTAAGCTAATTTCTTGTTGTCCCTTGCACTAATGAGTGCAATGCTCAGAATGAGAGTCTGATGTTTTAGAAGATATTTGCTGCCATTTCTTTAAAGGACAAGTGTTGAATCTTGTCTGAAATGAGCAATGGTAGGCTGAGGCACTGAAGTGAATAAGGGTTTGGTAAACATTTCTTGCAAGGAAATAATTTTTCTGGTGCATCCACGTGGGTGCCTTGAATGCTTTAGTAAAGATCTGCTGGAAGCAGGCAATAATATGGAAGGAAGCATGCTGAAAATTCCTCAGAGGTATTGAGAGAAACTGTCTCATATGATGTCATTAATGGCTTGTGAAATGCAGTTGGTGTTTAAGTAAAGCAATTCTGGCTGAGCTATATATATTTAAATTGGTTGCTAAGTTAGCTGTGAAGAAAAAATATCTCCTTAAAGATGTTTTCCATTCTTTACAAAAATCTTGCCTTTTGAGATATTTTTTTCAGCTCATTTGATTTAATTGAATTTCTATGACTAATAAATATGTTTTGTTGAAGATGTGAGTCTTTAACACCCATTTGAAGCAAAGTTATATTTCAAGTATGAATGTGCAGTATAGCACAAATATTTTAACTTAACCACATCTTCTAATTTGGAGGAAATACTGTTATATCTACAATGAGTCTGGTCATCCTTATAAACTGATACTTATCTAAAGCAAATAATCACTGCTATGTACATTTGGCTAGTACTAACCATGAATCTGAACTTGGATTTGCCTGAGGTAATATCTAGGATGCACACCACTTTGAGCTTGATGCCTTCTAGAGACAGCTTTGTTTGGTTTGTGCAGCAAGGAAGTTTAATGTACTCATGGTGTTCTCAAAAAAATGTAATTCTTGATTAACTCTTGCCAGGGTGACCTTGAATTCTTAATTATTGATTTGTTTTCCACTATTCCTTGCAGAGATGGCACTTATTAATTTTTCTGTGTTTTCTCTTCACAAGATACTTCTCACTAAAGGATAAACAATTTTATTTGGCTACTTACTATCTTGATTTACAGTTTGCTTATATAGAGCACAGACTGTCTCTGTTTAGGGCATTAAAATTTATTGCTTGGGTGCAGAAAATAGCTACAAGTGTGTGACTGTTTACTGTCCTGTAAATGATCCCATTTGTCACAGTGGTTAGATTGAGCTGGGGGATGTAACCCCTGGATGCCACATGTTTTCCATAGGAAAACCTGTTAACAGAACACAGCTACCAGCTTTTGCCTGCCCAAATAGGTGTAGCAACAGTAGTAACAACAGCAGGTGCTTAGTATGATGTTGTTTGGGACAGAAAAAATTGGAAAAGGAAGAGGAATTTTGGGTAGATGCAAAAAAAAAAAAAAAAATTCGAATGGGTTTCTTTTAAACCTAGATGTGTTTAGCAGGAAGTTTACAAGCACAGGAGGCCTGACAAATAGGCTTGCATGAAATATATTGAGTTGAATTTTGCTTGGTGGCCAGTGTTTCCATCACTCCTTGGTCTGAGAGTTCCCCTGAGCAATGAAGGCAGGGATGAAGTCCATTATTACCTGTCTTCTGATCAAAATCAAGCAGTTCTGCTCAATGGTTTTCTCTCTATAACCTTTATAATTATTCTTTCATAAATTCATTGCTTATTTTCATTTGTGGAAATGTCTCTTCACTTTTCTTGACCTTACGTGCTAGTTTTTCAGCAATGAGAGGCTAGGGACCTTGGTGACCCCCAAGGAAAAGAGAATTTTATTCTAGGCTGGATAAAAGAGCAAATATAGATCCACTCATGTGTATTCTTTGTGTCTCCCTTCTTCATCATAAAAGATGCATCACTGAAAATTAACCTCAAAGCTTTTTTTCACCTTCATCCTTCCTACATGAGAGACTGGGAGAATTATCTCAGGATGCCCAGGGAGAGAAAGCAAAAGACGTGGTCAAACCATCACCCTCCAAAAGAGCAATTCACTTGCTTTTTTCTCCTGGACCTGGAGCTGGCTCCAGGACTCTTTCTTTAATCATGTACAACATAAACTATTCTGGGATTGTGATTATGTCTTGCTGCTTGCTTACCCAGCAGATTTAACTTCTCATTCATTTGATGAAATACTGTATTTGTTGAACTTACCTGTGACAGTTTGACTGGGTGCTGAGGCTATAAAAACTGCTTACCTGCACTTAATAAATAGCATTTGCAGTCATTTTACAAGTATCTTGGCTATTTTAGTCTTGCCTTCTGAATATTGTGGATATGGAACAAACAAATCTGAATTTCCCTTTAAAATTTCATCAAAGGCACAGTTCTCAAAAGTCTAGGTTTTTGACAGTCCAGGAGTGCCATCCACAGGATAAAATTCATATTTTATGCCACAATGTCTTTGATACTTTAGTTGGAAAAAAATAGTTTAAACAAAAAAAGGAAGAAAAATCAGCAATTAACTTTTGATACCACTTAAATATTTACACCATAACCAAATAAGAGAACCTTTCTTTCTTTCTGCTGGAATTGAATGACAACAAAAGATATGACTTAGGTCTTTAGGGGGTTGATAATTGACTTCTAGCAGTTTATAAAAAAATAATGGTACAAATATAACTTAGTTATGGTTTGGGGGTTTTCTAAGACTGTTCTGTGACATTGACATAGAACATATTTCTTTGTAATCCTTGAAATCTCTCAGGAAAATGCTCCTTTGCCCAAAGAGAGCTCATTGGATGATAAAACCAGGAGGTTGTGCAGGTTGTGGATTTTCTAGCTAAGGTGATAGCATTTAAAGCCAATTTCCCAAATTAAGATTATATTCTCAGAAATAAGTTATTAAATAGAGAACATTTCTTCATGTATATTCTGTTATTGACAGAATACTGCCTTGAGAAACTACAATGAGAATAAAGAAATTACAGTGATTTTGTAGTACATAGGAGGAAAAATTTCCCTCTCAAGTAGAGGGGGATATGCAACTAGAGACAAGTATGTTTATTAAAATGTAACTGTACAGAAACTATAAAAATGCAAATGCTTTCTCACATCTTTCAAAATACCTGTGAGATATTTCCTTGAATACTTTCAAAAATGTGAGTCCACATACAGAAACTACTTAAAACTACAATCATTTCAACACTAGAAACCATTGAAATGCATCTTCATGATATCTTTGGCCAAGATATCGTGAAGATGCATTTCAATGGTTTCTAGTGTTGAAACATTAGTTAGCAGCCACAGTGACAAAATCAGGTTTTGGTGGGGACCCATAAGTTATTTTTAGTGGTCCTCTACCATCACTGGTATTGGTACCATATTCTGGAATTTCTGACCTGTAATTTTTGTGACCCTTCTACCATTGCCTGCAATGAAACAAAAGATGGACAGCTGCTCAAGGTCTCCTTCTGGTCAGGAAAACTTTCCTTGTCTTTTCCTTTTTCTATTCTCTGTCCCCCAGTACTGTTTGCTATGCCTGTTATGATTTGCCAACTCACTCCACACAATTTCTGTCCTCCCCTCTGTGCCATTTGTCTCTTTTACTGCCTTTCCTCTCTCTGCTGAACACAAGGCTGTGCTGCTCTGAAGTATGTATGAAAAAATTATGAATGACCTCAAGTCAAAACCCACTGAATCTGTTAATTTCTTTGACCTTGAATGTACTTTATCTTGGTACAATTGCTAACAGAGTAAGTGTAATTATCTAACTGTCAATTTTTTTTTCCATTTTCTATGCTTTTTGTGTAGCTAGGTCAAGCACGTTTTCTTTCCAGTCCGCAAAATGCATTCCAAAAGGCTCCAAAGCAAAAGTGATTAGGATCCAGCTATCATTTTGCTTTAAGAAGAGATTAGGTTTCATTTGATGTTTTTGGGAATGATATGCCAGGGAAGCTAAAGACCAATAAGCAGTTCAGATGCCCAGTATAGCTTGCAAAATTAACCTTCCATGATTAACTAACCTTCTGTGCTCTCAGCTGAAAGTAACGCTGAATGGGTTGGGATTACTTAAGTGCAACTCCACATACATACAGAAATACAGGTATTAGGATTAATACAAAGTATACAGTCCTGACAGTCAGATTCCCAGCTGAAACTGCAGGAATGGTGTTTTCATATTAGTTTATTAGGCAGGAATGGAGAAGAAATCCCTATTGTATTCATAATCTTATTATACAGAGCAATATTTCAGAATATCCTCCCTGAAAATTGTGACCCAGATATTTATGCTTTTTTTTTTCCTTTTGTCAGACTGCTGGTTATCATTGCACAGGTCAGTGCTTAAACAATGCATCACTTAAGGGTTTTTCTCTCTCTTCATTTCTCATGGAAAGTTCTGGTATCATGGGAGTTCTTTGTTTATGTTATCAGTCTCTATAAAGTTCACACCTGAGAATGGAGAATAATCCTGAAGTGTGGAGAAAAAGATATCTCAACACTTTCAAGTATTTTTTTTCTGGGTTTAAGATATTTTTCAGCTTTTTATTTTTCCTTCAAAGAATCTCTATAATGTTTGCTCACTAGACTAGTGACTCCTCATGACTAATTGTTTCTATTTACCCTTTGCAGCCTTATTCTTCCATACCCCAATCTGCAAGAAACTCAGTTTGTTTAGAGCTATCAAGATCTTTGTCATGTCATGTAGTAAGCAAACAAAAATGTACCATTTCCTCTACATTTTCTTGTGTTTGTAATCATTGACAGTTTCATACTTGGCCTGAAGATTTTTGTAGCTGTGGAGCTCTTTCTGTATTGCCACAGCATTCCTACAATGGGATTTTGGCCAATTGTTAAAGATGCAAAAAACTCCAGTGATTTAGGTCACAGATAAAACAACCATTGCCAGAAACACAGGATCACAGTGGAAGGCTAGAAAAGGAAAAAAATATAACCGTTCATAAATGCAAGACTTAAATTGAAAGTGCTGTGAGATACCCAGAGAAGCTGTGGCTGCTCCACCCCTGGCAGTGTTTGAGGCCAGAACACTGATTTAATAAAAGGGGTGTTGGAACTGGATCATCTGTAAAATCCTTTCCAACCCAGGTCACTCTCTGAAGCTTGTGCAGGGGCTAAGAGAGCAACAGAGCTTCTGCTGTGACACCAGTACCCCCTAAAACTGTTTGCTATCATTTTAACATACAGAACATAAACACTGAGAATTCTGCCACCCTTGAGTTTTTCTAAGCAAGTCACATTTATTGCCTGATCAAATAATGATGTGATGAGAGGTTGTGCTCCTTTCTGAAATCCAATTAGTGACCTGTGTACTGGGGGAGAACTCCAATATTTTTTAAAAATTTGGCCACTTTAGAAATTCTTGTCTAAGATACCCAAAAATAACACACATCTCAGGCCTGGCCTAAAAATCTCAAATTCATTCTGAGCTGCTGGTCTTGACTGGAAGCAGACTATAAATGGTGGAGGAGGTATGATTTGCTCAGACTTCTTTTTCAGGACAGCTCACAACATTACAGAACAGAAGTGCTGATCACTTTTGGAAGGTCTCATTTGAGTGTTAACCTTCAAAACTGACCTTCCCAAGCCTCATGGTGGAGATGAGCCTATTTAATTTTTTGAAGGGCAAGGACTACTGGGGGAAGCAAGGTCTAAGGCTGCAAGGGATTGCCACTTTTCTCATGAGCTTTAAAGCTGAGTAAATGAGCAGGAAAAGTAAGAAAAAAAAAAAAAAGCCTGCTAGGCCAAGGACAGATTTATTTACTCTACAGGCAGTACAGAGCACAGTGCATTATAAGCATGTTTAACAGGTTGCTTGGGAACCATCTCAGACTTTTATAACATGATATGACAACCTTTGCTCAAATTTGTGCAATACCAGCCTGGATGTAGCTGTTCCTAGAGCTCCTTATCTTGCTTTTCCACCTGGTCTATGAATACAGCAATCATTAACAACCTCACTGATCCCATGGCTAGCAATGATAACTAATAATTAAGTTAATATGAACATTCATAGTATTATTATTTGTCCTAATCACATTACTATTTGTGCACCAGAGGAATGTGAGGTCCTCTTTCAGTAAACATCATTGTCACAGTCCATTTGAATATCTCAAATTTATGGAACAATGGTCTCTGTAAATTAAGCTTTATTTTATGAGCTCATTAGCCAAAATAAAGCCAAACAAGACAAATATTGCCTCAATTCCCTTTGTACAGACTCACATGTCTATGAGAGAACTCATTGTTCATCTTTCTCCCCTGCATCACTGGGAAGCAGAAAAGCCTGGGCAGTCCAGCTGCTGCTGGAACTGTTTCAACATTTATTTGAAGAATTATGCAATCCTTATGGTTGAAATAGACCAAGTTAATATGAACATTCATAGTATTATTATTTGTCCTAATCACATTACTATTTGTGCACCAGAGGAATGTGAGGTCCTCTTTCAGTAAACATCATTGTCACAGTCCATTTGAATATCTCAAATTTATGGAACAATGGTCTCTGTAAATTAAGCTTTATTTTATGAGCTCATTAGCCAAAATAAAGCCAAACAAGACAAATATTGCCTCAATTCCCTTTGTACAGACTCACATGTCTATGAGAGAACTCATTGTTCATCTTTCTCCCCTGCATCACTCTGGGAAGCAGAAAAGCCTCGGCAGTCCAGCTGCTGCTGGAACTGTTTCAACATTTATTTGAAGAATCATGCAATCCTTATGGTTGAAATAGACCTCTGAGATCACAGAGTTCAACCTTTGACTGATCACCACCTTGTCAACCAGACCATGACACCAAGTGCCATGTGTCACCACGATATTTTCTGAAAAATCCCTTTGCCAGGATTTCTTCTCCTGGAAAGTTGGGAAGCTTCAGCTTTTCCATGTTTTGCTGCTTTGGAATGTGATTTGTTGATTTTTTATCCAGCATTGTGAATTGTTTTAATTTAATTACCAATCATGGTCCAGCTGTGTCAAGGCTCTGAGGAGTCACGGGTTTTTCTTTATCATTCTTCTTAAACCTTCTGTCTGTATCCTTTCTCTTGCTTTAGCATAGTTTTAGTATAGCATTCCTTAATATAATGTAATATCATAAAATAATAAATCAGCCTTCTGAGAACACGGAGTGAAATTCTCATCTCTCACCTTGTCCTGGGGACCTTCCAAAACACCACAGCCGCGTTCAGTCATTTCTTCAGCACCTTCAGGGAATTGTGACTCCACTCTCCTGGGCCGCCCAGTCCCATGTTTAACAGCCCTTTCAGTGAAGAAATTCCTCTTTATGTCCAATCTGAATCTCCTCTGGCGCAGCCTAAGGCTAAGCTTGAGGTAAGCCAATGTATTTCCATCTTGGAAGTTTGGTCTGTACCACATCCATTACTTACGGATTCTGAAGAGACTTCCAGACAATTGCAAGAGGGCAGGAGGTGATGTCTTCAGGAAAGGGTGAGCTTAGGGTGGTAATGGCTGCAGAGTGGCCTCTACTCCTTCCCCTGCATTCCATCCCAACAACACCTTGTCCTGTCTTTGAACAGAGCATCCATCCATCTTAGCATGAGGAGTGTGTCAGGACAAAACAGGAGCAGCTGTTGTGCCAACAGTTGGAGTCATGCAGGCATGAATTCAAAACTCCCAGGATAGCCAAATTAATTGTTGGGTATTAGAAGGTTATCTTTATTCAAAGAAGAATTCAGAAGCACATTTTGTTCTTCCCTAGACCACATCAGAGGGCCTGCACGGTATGTATTAACCTCCAATGCTTTGGAAGTGTCTAAAGGAATGCAACACAATCACCAACCTCTTCAAAGTCAAAGACATTCAAATGCACTGGTCTGTAACTGAGGTATCATGACCGACTCAGGAAATTCTGACCCAGGAAAACTGGAATGACAGCTGGTGGATGACTGCTCAGAACTTCTGTGAGAGGAGCTGTAGGCATCTACTAACATAGGAAATGTCAACATGGATTTTCTTCTTAGACTGATTATTTATCTTTATAAGAAACATCCATCTTTCATGTTCCTTATTTGGAAGACTCTCTCAGAATGTAATAGTTGATAACTTACACCTGTTTGCTTTTGTATGGATGCACGATTGTTATTTCTTCTTGCAACTGACACAGGCTGATGAAAGTAAATATTCTTGCATAGCTAATGATATCCCAGAAAGTGATCATCCTATCTGTGAAGGATTCCTTCATGGATTACTTGGATTCCTTCATGGGGTAATTCTGATGGGAGAGAAAAGGGAGAGAATGTTTTCCCGAGTTAAATAAGCAAAATTAAAATATATGTTCTTTTTTTTTCCAATCTGACCTAGTTTACTTTTCTAGATTCTTGAATGACTCTATGTGCTAAATTTTCTCTCCCAATGACTTTCTTTAAAGAGATAATATAACATTGTTTTTTACCTGCAAGCCTTCTGGATCCACTTAGGAGTAGGCTGATTGTGTCAGGTGTTCCTGCTGCTTCACAACAGTTCCAGTGTGGTTAAGGGATAGGATTTTTTTTCTTGTTCTACTTTTAGCTATTAACTTTAGCAAAAATCAACTTTCCAATATAAATTCAGGTGTCTCTGGTGTTGCCCTAATTTTTCTTCTGGTTTCTAGAAAACATCAGAGTGAGTTGGTATTCTAATCATCACCCCAGGAACTAAAATGGGCATCATTTATACATGGAACAAACTGTTTTCTCCCTGAGGCCAAGAAAAATTCTTAGGACAGCCTCAGGAAACCTGCTTAGAACTATCAGTAATATGTTTTTCTCCTGGGTGTTATTTGCACTGGAGTGTCCTTGGCCTGAGGGGGCTGAGCTGGGCCCCCCCTGCCCAGCCTGTGTGAGCTCCAGCTTTGGAAGTGCCACCAGGGAAGGGATGCAGCCCCAGGCAGCTCCCTTCTAGGGGACTATAGAGCAGCTTCCCCCCTTTCTCTGGGAGCACAGGAAAGGCAGCAGGTAAGGCAAAACAAAATCCACCAGTAGCATCCTTCTCCTGAAAAGCCTTTGGTGTGCTGATGCCACTCTAGATCTCTCTGCCACAAGAAAATTGTCACAACTGACTGTAGCCGTTGTAGAAAAGATGAGCATAACACGTTAGAGGCACAGACAACTTGTAACCCTTCCTGTACAGCTCTTAAGTTTCTATAGTCAGTAAGTTTTTTTTATTTGCTAGTTTGACCTATGTGTTAGTGTTTTGTAACTCTAATAACTACATCTGCATTTGCATTTATGTTAAGATTTTTATTAGGCTAACAGGAAATTCTTGGCTCCATGTTCAATGTGTATTCCTCTCCACCCATCACCTTATTTTTAATGGTGTTCAGTGTTATTCATACAGCAGGTCTGTGCAAGACAATAAGCAAAAATGATTTGCACATCTATCTTTAGGTCACAGCAAACCCTGAGACAAAATCAAGGCCTAGCACAACATTCACAATAAGTGAAGAAGATGGGAACATAAGTACATATGAAAGTGTAAAAGAGTTTACATGTGGAACCTTCAGCTAAAACAACAGATTCCACCAGCCTTCATTGCAAGAAAAATTAAAACCTAATTTAAATGAAGAGTTAGAAAAGGGTGCAAGTAAATACATTAGCTATAGAGAGGCTCTTTATAAGCTGACAGCTATTTTTCCTCTTATTTTTCTTCAAATGCCTTTGTTGACTATGTCAACAACATCTGAAATATCAGTGTCATTTTTCAGGTAATTTGTGGCTATTTAGCTCTCTATGCTTCTTGTTCAAAGGTTAAGAGAAATGAGCTGAGTTTCCCTGTTTACTGATTATTGGATTATTTGCAGTCTCTCAGTTGAAAACCCTTTAGCAGTAGGAAAATGAAAAAGAATAATTCTTTATGAACTTTCTATCTTTCTCCTCATAGTTTCTGATTATGGTCCAGCATTATGATAGCATCCATATGGATTTTTGTTGTGGAGCTAAAAATCAGTGAATTTGAAGACACAGGGATCTTACTAGAAGTGAACTGGGGCTGGAAGGTGACAACATAAAACTTCTGGGACATGCACCAAGTTGAATTTTGAGCCTTGTAATTACCACACAACACTTGTCCTAATTTAATATCAGATCAGATCTGCCTTTGCAGTTGTGAGAAGTGCAAGTGGTGCCAACGCAGAGTCAACAAATCTAGAGGGACCCTTTCAGTTATCCAAAAGGTAAGTCACAGATTCCATATCCAAATCCTTTGAAAAATGGTGATGTGAGCAAGAGTGGAAAACAAGAATCAGAATAAAGCTGGATTCACTGATCTTTATCTAAGAAAATATTCCCTGGAAATGATTTTTCAAGAAGCAATCTAATTTGGCAATTAAACTATAGAAACCGACTAAAAAGGACTATAATTTCACAAACAGGTCATCCTTGTTCTTGTAATTTTATTTTTTTTTAAACCCATGTAACTGGATGAGAGTTTCAGGACCATAATTCTTTCCCCAAGACAGCTATCATTCTCTTCTGCCTATAAATAATGATCCACACATAAATCTCCTTTGACATATTCAATCTTATTTCCCATCTACAGCTGTTGTTGAGCTTGGATGGATTTCATTAAAAATCCTGTAGAAAAGACTACACTAAATTGTGCATAAAATCACCACCATGCTGGAGATGTATCACCTCAGAAATTCTGTGGGATACTTCTGGGTTCTGTAAACATGAAGAAAAAAAAATTTAGAGCTTTATTTTTCTGTGCTGAAATCCTGAGTGATTATAAACCATTGTGTCCTCTTCATGCATTTAAAATTGATTAAATACCAGTATTTATATAGGTACTGGTAAAGCAGAACTTAAGGAATGCTTGTCTCATCTTAATGAATGCAGTACAGAAGGTAAGAACAAATGCTAATAAAAAAGCATCTCTATTTTTTCTGAATAAAAAACATCAACAGTTTTTCTCCTTTTTTATCTTTCTTAAACTGAAAGTTTTCAACAAAAATAGTCTAAATTAATTTTTCGTGGTGTCCTACCTTGTTTTCAAGGATTTGAATAAAAATTTAGTCTAGGAGATAAATAAACGTGTGTTGCTGAAGGATCCATGCCTAAGGAGTCTGTGTAGCCATCTGGAATGCATTTCTTTTCCTGATTTTTAGGAAGAGGCAACCCTTTTATCCAGAAACAGAATTGTTCTAGCATAGTCTGTGTGATCATCAATTTCCAAGTGAATGAAAGAATGAAATTGTTTTGATAATTACTCAGAGACTAAAATGTAATGCTTGAAGAATAAACAGAACAATTTCTGGTAACTGCAGTTTTTACCAGAAACAAAGTTTGTTTGTAGTTATTTTCATAACCATGATAACAAATCAGGAAAAATGTCTCTCTAGAGTAGGAAATCAAGGCTGGCATTTTCAGTAATAGAGTTTATTGTTAAATTCTTTCTTTTTTATGTAATTCAAACTGAGATCTATTATTTCTATCAAAGTTGCATAGGCTGAGTAAACTCAAATCAGGGTGAAACTGAACTGTGGAAGAATCAACACAAAGATTGCATGCAAACATGGTTTCAGTGGTTAGTTAACTCCATCCAGAACAAAACTTTGGGAACATTTCTGTGTGTTTTCTCTATCCTGAGCTGTCAGAGCAACACTAGGAGCAGCAGTACAACTGCACTTTGCAGAGATGCATCCCGAAACCCAGGCTTCTAATGCTTGTCCTTTTCTTCCAAATAAAAGAGGAAAAATATGGGATTTGGAAAGAGCAGCACTGCCCTCCGGTGGGCAGATTAATCCTTCACAGAGGGAAGCCTCGGTTTTTCTTTGGATCTTGGAATTTTTAAAAAGCAGTGTCTAGAACTGTACTCCCAGCAAAGCTTAAGGATTGAAACTTTTAGGGTAAGATTTGGATATGAATAATGAAAACTCTTTTTTTTTTTTGTTTTTTGAGGATCTGGGGGGCTGTGTGTTGTGTTTTGGTTTTTGTGCTTTTGGTTTTTGGGTTTTTTTTTCAGAAATCTGTAAAATACTTCTATATAAGATTAGAAATCACTGTAAAATAGAAAGGGAGTGTTACAAAAGACATGTGTCTTTTGTAACCTGAAAACACTGCAAACACTACAGCGTCAGTAAGGTGAGTTTACTTCCTTCATGTCTGATTCACTGTCTCACATTTTCAAACCCAAATGACTATTTGCCATTAATCTGATTAGAATAAAATATTCTGGTTTTAGTTATTGAACAGAGCACAAGAAAGAATAACTCAGATCAATAGCAAAAATTTTTTTGTTATTGGACAAATCACAGTAAAGACTAACTCAAATCAATAGCAAAATGGTTTTATTTGAAGGTTATCAGAAACAGCAAAGGAATAAAATGTGTATGTTTTAAATTTGCATATATTTGTTTACATAGAAATAATGTTGATAAGCAGTTGTTTCTGCTGAAATTTAATTCTTATGGAACCCTTTCACAGGCTTCCTTCCAGGTACCAAACCACTGATAAGAGCTTCTGAGAACAGGATTTCAAAAGCTTTGCATTCACCTTGCAATGCTTAATTATGATAAATTTGTATATAAAACAGAATCAGAAGTCTGCTTAAGTCAAAACATCTGATTAAGACAATCTAAAACCTTTTCTATCATAGAATTCTGGAATGGTTTGAGTTGGAAAGAACCTTAAAAATCATCTCATTGCAACCTCCCTGCCATGCACAGGGACACCTTCCACTATCCCAGGTTGCTCAAAGCCTCATCTAACTTGGCCTTGAACACTCCCAGGGATGGGACAGCCACAGCTGCTCTGGGCAACCTGTGCCAGTGCCTCACAGGGGAAATTTTTTTTTTTTTGTTTGGTTTGGTTTGGTTTTGGTTTTGTGGTATTTTGTCTAAACCCGCTCTCTTCCTCTTCTGGTAAAAAAAAAAAAAAAGAATGAGATTGTTCTGAGTGATCTGCTTTTAAAATATTCACGTGCTAATTCCTATGTTTTCCTAACATTTATGTATCATTTGAGATGCTTACAATGAGTTGGAGTATTTTTTTTCCAGATATTTTGCCTGGGGATTCAATGTGCACTGGTAGATTTGGGGTTTTTGGCCAGCTCTTTTTCCTTTTTTTTCCGTAAATATATTATATGGTGAAAGTCCTCCTGGATTCCTTTAACACTAATAATTTAAGATTAATTTATGGAGATGTTTGGGGTCTTTTAAGTACCTTAAGAGAAATTTCCTCAGACCCAGTTAGCTGAAAGCATGTGTTTAATACTAAGAACTCTCTCACCAGGACTTCTTCACCCATACTTCGAGCTCTTTGCAATATTCACTTCTCTAGCCATATGGACATGGCTGAAATTTCTTGTAAAGAAACAACATTTGCTTCTTTGCTGGTTTTATTGGCACATCTTCCCTTAAAAATTTATTTTTAATGCTCCAACTAATTTTCTACCCTTGGATAATCTTTCTGGCTCAATAGACATTCCTCAGAGGGAGGACTTTTTACTTCACTTTGAGGCTGACTTGACTCACCAGCTCTGTGTTAGCTTTAAGCATGTGTTTTCATCCTTTACCAAATTGGTGTTAAAATTATGAATCAGGTTTAATTTTCTCTTGCTGATTTTCCAACTGCCACAGCAATATGTTTCCCTCAACAATTAATTTGTTTAGTATGCATGATCATGCAATTTATTCTAAAACCATTCTCAAGATCATCACAATCTCACCTAAACCCTTGTTAAAATGTGGGACTAAATTTCATTGTGGAGTAATTAGTTGAAATAATGTAGGGACTTTTAATGTGCCTTAGCTTCTTTTTATATGCTGAGAAGAGTTTAAAGCTAAGCTGACTCTTTTATAAATGCAATAACTCAATGAGATATACATTACAGTTTGTTAGAAAATTACTTTTAAACATTGTTTCTTAATTAAATATATGTTTAAAAAGCTGTATTTGAATATAGATTTAAAATACTACTGAAATCTGAGATCTTTACACTGAATTTCAGTTTTATTTAACCACTATAAATGTGAAGTGCAGTAAGATTAAAATGCAGGTATGATTTTTTAAATTTTATTTTAATAAATCTAATCACCATTCTGTGATGTCCTGGGGCATCCTCTACCACCAGTGATGGCTGCAATGGTGTTGTCAGTGAGAGTCTCCCAGTTTGAGAGGGCTTTGGATTAGGCCTGTTAACATCAACTTCCAACTATGACCAGCTGGAATTATAAGAGCTGGTTGACATAATTCCTAGAAAAATGGTGGGCTGTTTCTGGAGAAACAGGCACTACATCCCCAAGCTTAGCTGATACTTCCAGATATTAGAAGAGACGATTTAATGATCTGTATCTGTACATTTTGGGTGATGAAAGGGACATATCTCCCTGCTATCTAAATTCCAATATACAGAAAAAAGACCTAATGAAGCTGAACTCACAGCTCCAGGAAAGAACATTTTAGTTCTATTATTCTCCAAAATTGCAAAAGGACTAATACAGCCTGAGGAGGATTGTAAAATGAATTATCCTTAGCTGCACTTTTCCTTATGGCCTGATTCCAAAGCAAAGCACTTTCCTTTCACTCCCTATGAATATCTTTTGCTGTCATTCTTTGGTTTATTTTACTTCAGGGACACGGTCAGCTTTTATCTGCCATTAGAGATCCATTTCTGACAGCAGGCAATGACATTTGAAACCTTTTCCCTGCACTATCACTTTAGACTCTTTGTGCCATGAAATTGGTCTTTTTTTTCTTTTCCTCCTTCTTAGTTTGGAGATAGTGAGTTGATGCATCAGCCTCCTTGATGTTTCCCATTGGGCACTAGGAAATGACCAGGCAAAAAGCCAAGTCTGGGTGAGATCAACACAGAAACAAAAACCAGAAAAAACAAAAAAAAAAAAAAAAAAAAAACATCACACCACACCAAAAAAAAACAACACCAAAACCAAGTGTTTTTTTTCCCTCAACTTTTCTCATTTAGCTAGAATTTTATATTGACTCCAAAACAGGAAAGACTGACTTTTTCCAAAACTCCCTTTTTTTAAGAATTGAAAGCTTTCAAGAACTGAAATCTCCAGTTCTTGGCTTAAATCCATCTTTTAAATTATAGGAAAAAAAAATTCCATTATTAGTTCCATCACTTTGCCTACCTTGATGTCTAAAGTCAAGGAAGTAGTAAACAACTCAGGGTGTTTGCAGGGCTGCCATACTCTGGTCTCTGGTTCCATATGTAGCCCACTGAATTGAGCCTGAATATAGGTCCCTGAATTTGTCTCCCTTATCCATGCTGCACAACCTATGTATCACTTCATCAGCACCACAATCCCCAGAATCACTTGCCTGGATTTGCTTTGATGTTGTCAGGCAGCGTGAGGAGACCACATGTTGTTTTCTGTGAGCAGCTCAGAGGTATGGAGTGAAGGGTTAATTCCTCTGACCCCTCTTCAGTCGTGTCTGGCTTAGCTGAGACAGCTCAAGGAGCACAGTTTTAATCTGATATAGCCCAGTGGCAAAACCCCCTCTCCTTTAGAGAGTCCAGAATGTGCTTAGAAAGCATAAAAGGTTGTGTGACTCAGAGAAATCTGTTAGGGTCACAGACCACATGGGCTTTGCCTAGATGTGCACTTAGCCAATAGAAGGATGTCACAGAGCTGGAAACAAGCTATTTCCCACTCACATTGACACAGCCTAATATTCTATTACACATTACCATAGAGTCAGAACGGCCTGGGTTGGAAAGGCCCTCACAGATCATCTAGTTCCAAGTTACTACAGTGGAGAGAGACACCTTTCACTAATTCAGAAACCTTCAGAAGTTCTTGAAAAAGTTTTGGTGTACCAGGGGTCTAAAATCTATGTAAGCACTCTTTATAAAGGAGGACTTTTAGAAAGATATATCTTAAGGTGTCTGAAAATAGGAGGTCTCCAGCAGGTCCCAAAATTATCATTGCTGGTATTTTGTTCAGTGAGCCCAATGGACATGCTACAGTCAAATGTCTGTTTCAAATTTGTAATATTGACTTCAGTGCACAGTGGAACATGACTGTGAAAGTTAGACTGTAGGATGGTCAGTGTAAATCCTGTAGCACAAAGCAGAAATCCCAGTGGTTCATAGAGTGGTGTAAAACCTGATCAATGAGAACTAAAAAACTTGTTTTCTAACATGGAAAAAGAAAACTACGTTTTATTTGTCTAAGTTAAAATAGGAATACTGTGCAGAGAATAAGATTCAACAATAAACACAGTGGCTACCTCCTGATATTGAATACATTGTTTCCAAAAGGGTGGCAGATCAAGCAGTGAGTGTGATTTTTAACAATATTGGTCTGACTGTGAGTTTTGTCAATGCAGGGATTCACATCTTCTTGCAACTTTTCCGAATTGAGCAGTTAGTTAAGAGTTTCCTTCCCAGGAGGTTAAAATTCCCCATTACCTAAATAGTGGTAAGTATCGGAAAAACCACCTTCACCTTTCTTTTTTTTCCCCTTTTGCCTCGTCATTTAGTGTCACCAGCTGTGGCCAATGTGAAGGCTTCATATCATTGAAGTAGATGTAGTGGTTATCATATCTACTTTATTAATATTTATTTACTCACTAAATTGCATCATTAGATAAAGTAATATTCCTTTTATCTGTTGTACTGGGTCCAGCTGGGGTGAAGTTAATTTTCTTGACAGCAGCCTGTATAACACCATGTTTTGTAATCGTGTCTGCAACTCTCTCATATTTTGGCTATGGCTGCGCAGTGCCCAGGTTTTCTCAGTGAGCAGGGTGGGACAAAGTCAGGTCACAGGGATATTCCATGCCATATAACATCATGCTTAGCAAGGAAAAACACTGCAACAACACTGGCTTGTATCTCGTTGAACCTTTGGAATTCCTTGCTATGGTTTGGAAGTGGCGGCGTCAACGCAAGACCGATGGCACCTCTGTCGGAGTCACTGGCTGTGTGTTTGTCCCCGTGCAGCTGCACTGCAGAAACAGCTTTGATGTCAACAAAGCCACATTCAGGAAGGGAAATTTAGAGCACCCTTTCCCAGCTCCCTGCAACCAGGCTCCAGCATTGCAGGCAAATGCATTGCTCTGACACGTTTAGAAGACAAATTTCTATACAAAATTTTAGAGGTGAACATATTTCTCGTTCTTCAGAAAGTCGGGATAAAATCAGAAAATGTTAAAGGGTTGGAAGGGACCTTAGAGACCATCTTGTTGCAAACCCCTGCCATGGGCAGTGGCACCTTCCACTATCCCAGGTTGCTCAGAGCCCCATCCAACCTGGCCTTGAGCACTCCCAGGGATGGGGCAGCCACAGCTTCACTGGGAAACCCGTGCCAGGGTCTCACCACCCTCTCAAGGAAGAAATTCTTCCAAATATCTAACCTAAATTTCCCCTCCTTTAATTTGTACCCATTATCCTATCACTACAGGTCCTGATGGAATGTCTTTCTTTAACTTCCTGGTATGCACTCACTATTTTTTATCAGCTTAAATAGTGCTGATTTAGTTTAATTATGTCATATTTTAGCCTATACATTGTGATGTTTTCAAAATACGTTGCCATCTCTCATTTTTAGGGTTTTTTTTTTTTTTTATAATTTTTTATTTTCTGATATTTCTGGTATTTTTTACCAGGATTGTATTTTTTTCTAGTTTTCTGACATAGCCTCCCAACATGTTACCTCTTTACCTTTCATCTTACCAAATCTAAAACTCACTTTGAACAGAATGTCTCCTATTTTTACGTATTTTAATTTTCTTTCTGATGATTGAAATTAAGAAATTAAGTAAAAATTCAGCTTCTGTCCTTTATTTAACAAATTGTTTGTCTTCATTTCTGTGATTTTTGAATGACCAAGTATATCTTGTTGACTTTCCCAAGGGTGTGTAAGTGCTATTAACAACCTCATCTGTTTCAAAAGTGTTGTGTTTTTCATGTACTTAGAGGAGATGGTTTAAAAATATTTTTAAATAAAAATATCTCTAAATATTTTATTTTTTTTCACATAATTCCTAACCAATAGAGAACATAGGAAATTAAACAACAGGAAGAAATTATTTTTACAATTCTGTTATTCTTTTACTTCTCAAGTGTTTAGAATTTTTTTAAATATTACCATTTGTACAGTTGCCCTATTATACCATTTAATAGACATTTTACTAGCCTGCTTCCCCCTGAAAAGTTACCCTTTTTCTTTGTATTTGACTGTTGATGTGTTCACATGTGACTGCAGTGAAAATCATTTTTTGTGGGAGATTATGCTGTTTTCAGCCTCCACATATTCTTTTTTTTTTTTTTTGAAATGCTGCTAAAATATGTGTGGCAACATAATTTGGCTTTATTTTTTATGACCTCCTTTTTCTCTTGGATAAACTTGATCTCAAAGATAAAACCTCAAAGATAACCAGCAAAAAAAAAGTACTACTGGGCAAGAGAAGGAAAATGCAGGATCTTAGTGTCCCCAGATGAAACTCTAAGCTCATGGAAGAAAGTCAGATATGTGCTACAGTGTAGGAAAAGATTTTACTTAAGAAATAAGAAAAAAAAAAACTAGATTAAATTGTCATGTATGTTTGTTTAGAAGCAATCATCAATCATGATTATTCTTTATTACTTCTGGAAAAGAAAGAGAAGCTTAATATTTGTTATAAAATATGTGGGACTCATTCAGCATTTACAGATTCTGAATGTCATATCTGTCTTGTTCTGTCAAATTATATCTATAAAATCATTAGACTTAAAAGTCCTTATTCTTTCAAAGCAGAGACTTTAAGGCCAGTTTATAGAAGACTGTGCTAAAATTTTTTGTTCCCAAGACAGTAATTCTAATACTTGTAAATATATATGGAATCTTTTCAGTTAGTAGTAACAGGAAAATTTTGCAATACAGTTGTACACCAACAATGATTCCTAAAATTATATTTTCAACTCAATATGATTTTACCATTTTAAATTCAAGTTCAGTCTTTTGTGACTGAAACAGTTTAATTTTCCATTTATAATTTGAAGAATTGACAGAGGTATGAGAGAGGGAACTGCAGCCTTTTAGCAATGAAATTTCCAACTTGGTTCCACTTCTGTAATCTTTCATCAATTCTATATGTAAATGAAAAAAAAAAAAAACAGATATCTCAAATCCATCTGCTGGGCTTGTACTCAACAAGACATTTTTAAAGGTGAATTGATTCAAAATGTGTTGTTTCTGCAAAGTTGGGAGAAAATCAAAGGGTTCATAGGCAATACAATGTTTGCAGGGTTATGACTTTTCTATTGAAATAATTGATATATATGTGTGAGCTGGAAATGCTAAAACTCTTGTGTAATTGTATAGTGATAGACGAATACAAGCTAAAATGCAGATATATTTGCAGGCTTTTGGATGCTTTTTGTAGAATTGCACTGAATCATCTCATTCCCGTTGCCTGTCCTTTCCTTCCTACAAGGGAAAAAAAATGAAATCTAAAATATTGGTCACTTCTATAAGGGTTTTGTAAGCCCTGATTTTTGAAATCATTGCATTTGATCTGTTTCTATTAATTTTTATGCTTTTGCCATGTTTCAGACCGACTTAAAAGAGCAAGTTTTTTATCTTTTTGTTTTTGTTTGTTTGTTTCTTTTCCTCCAAACCATATGAAATCTGTCAGAGCTGATTTACATTGGGATATAAATCCTTCCATGCAGAGTAGTCCTGTGTCTCAGTTGTCCAGTTCTCATTGGTTTCTCAGTGGCAATTCCAATTTTTAAATGAAGAAAAACTGAAGCTGAAGGCTTGTAATTAAAAAAGCTATAAAATTTCAAATATCATTGTTAGTATTTTCTGCTGTGTTTGATATTAGGGTTTTTTTCTCTCAATTTAGATAGGCATTAAAAAAAGAAGTTGTTGATAGATTCAACAACAGAGAGTTATAAAACATTTTTCCATTCAGTATCTTGGGAGCATTTAAAGAGTTTTGAAACAAAACATGTTCTCTTTGTAGTACCTACAATGGGTAATAAGGAACAATTTGAACACAATGGCCAAATTTGGACTCCTGTTCAAATAGGTGAGCCCAGTTATTTGAATCTTTGAGAAAGTAATTACATGCTTAGTTGCTTTCAAAATCCAACAGCATTTTTCCTCATCCTTCTGTGCTACCTGTCAGCTACTGCTAAAATAATTATTATATTAAAAATACAACTAAGAAACCAATTGTACTTAATTTTGTTTATTCATCATCTTGTCAAAGGTCCAATGTGAAAAGTTAATTTGGTGCAAGAAGCTAAATGGATTATCATAGAGGTCTGCTGTGAATATCTCTCACATGTGTTTAAAAGAATATAAATTACTTTTAGTTCAGTAGCTATTTAGAGGGTCATGTACAGAGGACAAGAAAATAAGAATGACCAAATCATTTAGTGCTCTAACTTGAGATCTGTGTTACCTGGTTTGGGGAATCTTCTAAGATGAAGTACAACAGTTTCCTTGTCATAACTTTCCTCCAAAACCCACACATAATTGTTGTCTTGCTGTTACATTAAGTATAAAGTGGGATTTTTCAAAGAAGGATCTGCACTGATATAAATCTTTTTCAAGTCAGGCTCAGCTTCTACTGAAAGCTGCACTACAAATTTCAAAAGGAAAGGAGCAAGGCTGAGGCTGAATGCTTTTGGCAGGATGTATAGATAATTTTTAACATCAAAAAAATGTCATGCTGTCAATATGCTTTGGAATATGTGTATTTAGAGAGTAAGCTTATTCTGGCACTTGACACACTGAGCACTAGGTAAATGCTTATCAGCTCTCTTTTACAGCCTCTCTGGCCTCAGCTTTCACCTCATTTTGTGTGCTATTTGGGAGTGAACTGCAAGGATTTCAGTTTTACTTCTTCCTATCTTCTCCCTGTATTTGGGTAATCTGTTTCTGACCCACCTATCTGATTTTCCTTTGCTCTGCCTGACGTGGACAACAAAAAAGTAACCATGTGAGGTGGCAACAAAAGGTATAATAATGGAGAAATTTGAGTGTTTGTTTCTTATGGTCTGCCCTGCAGAATCTCAGGCAGTTAAGTTACATCCATAACACAGACACACAGAAAACAAATGCTTCATAAAACCAGACTGGCTTTCACATTGAGATTTCCAAAATAATTCCAAAGGGTTATGGACAAGCTATCTTTGTGCTATTGATTGTATAAGCTAGCAATAGAGATAATTATTGCTCCTTAAGCATTTCTTACTTCTCCTGTTATGGAGATACCAATGGTTAGGGTTTTTCAGAGTCTTCAGAAAAGAGATCAGCTTAAATATCTGTTGGTCTAAAAGAGATAGATATTTAAGAGGACCTGGGAATTTTAAAGTACTTAAATTTCAAATAAACAGATGCTATTATTATTTTTAATAGTTAAAATTTAATGGCCTTTTAAGTACCTGCAGCAAGCCAATATGTAGAACGGGGCATAGCAATGCTTGTCAAGATCTGCAGTTAAGAGAGTTCATTGAACAGTTGATATAACACTCATGAAATACAGATGTTAATGTTTTAATTATTATTTGAACATGAATTTTCCCATTTTTCATATTTTTGAGACAAAAACCTCCGAATATTCTTCAATAATAACAGTTTTCTAAGTACACAAAATATGAAGATGCATTTTAATGACAGGAAAACTTGCCCCCAGATGTTTCCCCATATTTTGCAGTGGTTATAGATATCCTGAAGTGGTTTACATAGGACAGAAAGAGGCTAAACTATCCCATATTTAAGTCCTTGTTTCAGACCTTTCCCTCTTCTGTGTTTTGTGGCCCTTTAACCTGCAAACAGAGATGAAGATTTTCTTTCAAACTTCTTTGGAAACAAATATATACTGACAAAGCCCTTTGATGTGTAGTATAGAAAACTTAGTTTGCCTTTATTCTATCATTCTGAACAAAAGGTAAGGATGAAAGAGGAGAATCATTCCCCTGCCACTTGAATTTTCTTTTCAATGCTTCCACAATAGCATACAAGGCACAAATCTTTATACACAGCAATGTCCCTGTGATTTGTTTTATTCATAGAAACTATTACTTTGAGGCAAATTTACTGCTGTTTTCAGTGATTGCTCCACAATTGCATCAATTTGCATCAGTTAATCAGAGAACTCATAGAGGCAATAATGTTGCTACTTCCTCTTGACCTTTGTCTTTTACCTGCCTATTTTGCCGTGCAGTGTTATCAGCTGAGTTGACTCTGGCTCTTTCCCTGGTGTGCCATATCTGTTCCTAACTCATCCCATTTAATTGTCATGGAGAACTTTGCATTGACATGCTCTTTCCATTGCTCAGATGGTTCATGCTGTTTTCTGTTTTCTTATTGATTGCTACAGTCTTCACTTTATTCCCATGATCCACACTTTTTCTCCTAATAATGGAGGGAATATAAGGAAGTATGTGCATGTAGTTGTTTAAACTCAGCTAAATAATTCAATGTGGTCTATCAGTTTATTTTTTGAATGCAAGGCATAATGTTGTTCTCATTTTACCTAATTTTAATTGATTAAAAATTTGACATTTATTATAAGATATCTATTTATGATATTTTGTCAATGTAGAAGGATTTGATTTCCTCCAGAAGCAAATTCTTACCACATCATTAGGTCTCTAAAGTTAGGTGAAAATCTTTATTTTTTCTCTGTGTCTGTTGCTGGCTCTGTGATCCCTTCTGCTGAAGTCAACTGTATTAATCACAGATTTCCTTTCTGGATACTTTTAATTAGCCCCACTTTTTATTATAATATATTCAGAAACATATTTCTCTGAGTCCGACTTAAAATAAGATTCTTTAGTTCTGTGTTGGAAACTGGTGGGAACAGGAAGTGAATGTTGAGCTGCAGCTAACCAGTCAGACATGCCATGGACTGACCCAGAAAAGAGCCTCAGTGCTGTCCTGTGAGATCTTCCTGGATGTGCTGAAACAAGGTCAGTTTTTTGTTTGCTTGAAAAAGGACTTCCTCCAAATTGAGGGAAAGGTGGCATGTTCCAGTTTTGCTATCTGTGCAATTTTTTTCTTCCAAGACAGTCGGAAGAACTATTCCTTATGACAGCAGTGCCTTTTTAATTACTTTTCTGATATAGATTTGTTAGCATGAAGAGAGATTACTCACCAGCAATTTATTTGGATCTTTTAATTTAATAGTTCAGCTTAATCCATATTTCTGAACACTTTTCAAGGGATGTATAAAATCTCTAAAGGATTTATACTTTTTTCTTCCTTTTTGTTACGGTCTTACTGGAAGTCAGAATTTAAACTATGAATGCACAAAACAACATAGATATTTGCTTGTGTGATACAAATCTAAAACTCCTCAGAACCTTTTGTCAGTTTCTATATGGTCTTCCACACAAAGTAAATGTACTGGTTATTTCATCCATTACTATATTATCCATTACTGCATTATTTTGCACATTACACATCCCCTCTGTTTAGTGATCACCCCTAGGAGTCTTGTTGGGTGTTCATGTGGAAGTTCTTGGGCAGCGTCTCAGAGCAAATGCTCACAGGACTCCACGAGAAGATCTTCCCACTACAGTAAATCTTCCAATGTGATGAGGTCACCAGACATCAACTCAGAGATTTCAATAACTGCTAGCTCAATATACACTTGGACCCAGGATTTGGGGAATGTTTAGGGACTGAAGGCAGATGTCAGGTCCATTTCCCTTCTCTATCTCCCCACCTTTGACATACCACAGCCCAATGGAGACCTACATAACCTAGACCTAGGGGCACTTACACTTGTTCCATGGCCTTGAAAGCAGGTTGGGGTTCTTTCAGTTTGGTTTTGGAGGGCTTAGGATGGTCAATTTTTGTTTTTTAATTATCATAAACAGTAAGACTTCAGGAGGGCAACAGAGACACTGTTCCTTCATACCTTTCTCTTGATTAAAATACAGCTATTCCCAAATTTGTTCAATACTTTTGTGTTCTACAGCATAGTTTTCTCACCACCTCAAATCCAATTTAAATAAAATAATATTGCTCATTTCTGATATCTTTAATACTGCATGCACTTTTAAAATTTTGTGATCTTCTCTAAGAACCTTGGGATAAGAAATAGCATTCCAGAAAATAGAAGATTTAGCAAGTCCTCCAACCTGGGTTATTCTGGAAACAGGTGAAAAGAAGGTGAATACAAAGGCTATGTGCTCCTCTGCTCCCACGACTCCTCTGCCAAGTCATGTCTTGCTGGGTCAAACATGAGAAGATCTTTGAAGAGAGTATAGTACATTACTGATGTATATTATGTGACTTTTTAGTCAGGTAACATTTAATAATGTATTACATAAAGAATTAAATATTTCTAATTAAAACATCTGATAACTTGTTTAGTAAATGAGCTCCATGTTTTTTCTTTTATATGAAGTTTCACAGTTGGATGATCACTACCTCAGATCTTTTTGTTTTTTACTTTTTTTTTTTTTTCAGTGTGGTGTTACTGCTATCCAGCTCTGGGGTCCCCAGCACAGGAGGAACATGGAGCTGTTGGAGCACATCCAAAGAAGGGTCGCCAAGGTGATCAGAGGGATGGAGCACCTCTCCTGCGAGGAAAGGCTGAGAGAATTGGGATCGCTCAGCCTGGAGAAGAGAAGGCTTTGGGGTGACCTAATTGCAGCCTTCCAGTACCTGAAGGAAGACAACAGAAGAGGTGGAGAGACACTTTATTTGCACCTGGAGTGACAGGAGGAATGGCTTCACACTGAAATATGGCAGGTTTAGATTGGATATTAGGAAGGAGTTCTTTTCTTTGGGGGTGGTGAGGCAGAGGCATGGGTTGGATGGGGCTCTGAGCAACCTGAGCAACCTTCTCTCCCTCCCTCCCTCCCTTCCTCCCTTCCTCCCTCCTTCCCTTCCCTCCCTCCCTTCCTTCCTTCCCTTCCCTTCCTTCTCTTCCTTCCTTCCCTTCCCTTCCTTCTATTCCTTCCTTCGCCACCTCCTTCCTTCCGCCACTTCCTTCCACCACTTCCACCACTTCCTTCCTATGGAAGGTGTCCCTGTCCATGGCAGGAAGGTTGGAATGGGATGAGCTTTAAGTTCCCTTTCAACCCAGGCTGGTCTACGATTCCTGAGAAGTTGTTCTTCCTTGTGATCTCCATTTTCAACTTCTCCTTTTGCTGCAGTGGTGCAAAGAGCTCACAGTCCATTTCCGTACCTTCACAGCAATCTTTTGCTTTGGTTTTCTATCTCCCTCTCTGGAAGTCTGCATAGGGAAAGGGACAAACACTTTAGATATCTGAAAAGAGCTGCCAAAAGAAAGCAGATTTTCATTTCATTTTGGTAAGTCAAGGCAAGTCTATGGGGATGACAAAATGTTTTCCCACAGAGAGCTGGCTATTAATGTAATGTCAGGCTTTAAGTATGTTTGTGATAGTCTGGGTATTAGAGGAATTATCTGAGCACAACATCCCCTCTCCTCCTATGTCAGCAGTCTTTTCATCCTGTGCTGGAGACTGATCAAGCAAGGAAATGAAAACAGCCCAATAAAGCTAGAAAACCTGTGGAGCTGCAGATATGGATGCAGTATAAATGACCTGAATTGTGAATCTCTTGGATTTCTACCCTTTCAATGGCCTATTTCTTTAAAAATGACCTAGCCTGATGTTTCCCTTGTATGGCTATATTAATTTATAGAAACCTTGATGATCAAAATTAAATGAGTTGTCATCTTTCTCTGGGCTTTATCACACTAATAGAGTATTTGCCTTTACATAATTTAAAGTATTTTAAAATCATATTGTATTATTTTATCATGAAGTTCATAAGTAGTGTCAGAAAACTAGAGTTTAGAAAATAACATGTAACTGATTTAATTAGCTTCAACTGAGTAATCTTATTTATTTTTAATTTTGCATTATTTCCTTTGGTGATTAATTTCTTTGCTGCGTGTCCATGATCTGTGAGTATTCACAACTTGTAATAGATGGTAGTAAACTGTTAGTAACAGTGGCTAATGCTCACTCTTTTCCTGAGTGGATCATACCATTTCACCAGTTTAGTCATGTAGCAAACCAACCAAATCCAACTTTCAAGAGTCCTACCAATTCACTAAAGAAATTAAAGTGAGAAGCAAATTTTAGGATTATGCCAAAAATTAAAAAAAAAAAAAAACTAAGACTGCGGAAGAAGAATGGACAAGAAAAGTAATTATATGAGGAGTAAAAGTAGAAGAAAAATAAGTCAATGTCTAGAGGGCAGTTTGCAGTCACAGGACGTGCTTGTCATTAAAAGGCATAGAAATGGCCTGGAATAAACTTCATAATGTTCAACCAAGGTCAGCAAGTCCAAAGTCCAGCATCTAGGGTGAAATAACCCCATGTCCCAGCACTGATTGAGCCTGACAAGCTGATAGGGATGTCTTATTGCTGCCTTCACATATCTAAGGGATGATTGCAGGGAAGGCAAATGGGCTCTTCTCAGAATTGCAAAGGGAAAGCCCAAGAGGCAACAAACACAAATTGCAGCAGCTGATATTCCAATAAGACAGAGGGGAGAAGAAAGTCACTATGCAGGGAGTCACTGCCTAGTGTTTATGGAGTCTTCCACCTTGGAAGTATGCAGATCTTGCCTTGACACAGCCCTGAACAGCCTGATCTAACTTCAGTTATCCCTGTCTCAAGCAGGAGTGGGACCAGATGCTTGTCATAGGGCCCTTTCAGCATAAACCTCTTTGCTTCTGTAATTCCTGACTGCTAGCAAGCACTGTTGAATTCTGCTCCCCTCATATTGAAAGTTTACAAATGAAAATGTGGAAATGTTCCTTTACAAATGAAATGTGGGTTCTTATACTGTAAGAACTTACAACCAGTTCATACTAGTACAGACTATAATATTTTGCAAACAAATTAATCCAAGAACTCACTTTTAATTGCTATTAGCTCAGTGTTCAGGGCTTGCCTATTAATTCTTGCTACCATGGCCTCATTGCCAGGTAAAATTGTTTAGCAAATGACTTCATTTGCAGGAGTCACAACTCCAACTTGAGACTGCCCATGCTAAGTTATGTCTTTGGCCAGACTGTAATCAACCTGTATGAACTGTAAGTGGCCACAGTTTTTTACTCTTCTGGGCTAATCTCTTCACCATTAGAGCATTAATTCAGAATTTAAAATGCAGAGGCATCTTTGGGTAATAATGTTTGTCTTTTATTAATTATATATAGTGTCAATGATACAAACAGTGAAATTATGCAAAATATGGCAAACGAATCCAAAGGCCATGAACACAAAGTTCCTCAGATTTGTGACAAAAAGTATTTGAGTAGGAGTAAGACAGGACTAAACTAGTATAGTTTCAGGCAGCATGGACAATTGCAGTGATTTAACCTTGCCTGGCTGCCAGATGCAAGCCCACCCAGAAGATTCCTCAGTGCCCTCCTCAACACAGCAGGGCAAAAGTAATTTACAGCCATCCTCAAGTGGTGCAGGGAGATGAGGACTGAGGCCTTGTGGTTAGTCCATAACAGCTCTGTCACTCCCTCCTCTTCACATCCTTCCCCTACTCCCTGCAATGGCACAACTCTGCAAAGTGAATTATTTAGAGACATCAACAATTTGTGTGATAGAGTCAGTGTTCAGAAAGATGTTGAAACTTAAACCCTTTGAAATGAAGGTCATTAAAATGATTGCTGAGAAAGCACAAAAAGTTACAAAGACACCACTATGGCACAGTTCAGCAGAGCTCAGCACTACAAACATGACCTGGGCATAATTATGCATCTATATCTACACACATTTGTATTCATGTATGTGTGTGTCTGTGAGATACAATATATGCAAGAGCAATTCCTACTCTCTCCTTGCAAGATGACCCAGAGATCTAATCCATTTGCAAGATACAGACTCAGTTTTCTCTTGCTCTGTAAGGGAAGTATGATTAAGCTGCACTGAATTTTGTTTTAAAAACTTTGAGTTTCAGTAAATAATTATTTCTTTTTAGTAAGGTGAAATATTACTATATTATTTTTATTATGGTATGATATTACACGAAATTGAGGTTCCTGCTGTCAGGCCAAGATTTTGATTGTGATTTAGTGCTTTATATCCTTTCAAATGACAATTCTTTCAAATACCATAGTTCTCAAAGAGTGAACAGAGAACTGCTATGTCATCCAAGAGTCTCATTTCAAGACTTTCTCATTTCTTCCCATTTTATATTATCTTCATTTCTGTCAGCAAACAGATAGGTGGAGCTTCTCTTTTCCAAAGATTGGCTCAGAAGTTTCCCTTTCCTTTGACAGGCAGGAATATGGCTGGTGTGCTCAGATTCTCCACAAGGAAGAGTGTCATACCACAAATCTGGGCTTAGCACTCTGATTGAGAGTCAGAAACAGTAACTCCCAGGGCTCAAAACATAGAATCGGTATGGCTTTACTTTTCTGAAGCTCAAACATTTTGACAGATTAAATTTATAACCAAGCAGTTACATTGGTTCCTACACTGCCTGTTCAATTTACTCTTGCTCTACTACAGCTGCAGCTCTCACCCTCCACTGTGCTTTAACTTTATCAAGGACTTGCGTCCCATGGCACATTTATGCCTGGCAAGAAAATACAAAACAGGCGTGCATTTCATAATGTCTTCTCTGATTAGTTCTCCAGTTCTGTGGTCAAAGAACCATGTCTTACACAGATTAAATTTGTGCTGCTGAATTACTGTTCAGTGCTGAACATGTTGCTGAGCTATGGCACGTTACTAAACAATTCATTTCCCAGCGCTTCCTCTATAACTGAAATTACTTTTAAAGGAACTTTCTAAGCAGAATGAGGAAAGATACAGCTTTCACTGTTGTCCTCATGATTACCCTTGTCAGGAATTATCAAAAAAAACTGTATAAGCAATAAATTTGGCAGCAATATTTTATGTTGTCACTTAAAAATATCAAATTACAAGAAATAGTGCAAATCCAGTGACCTACCTTACACTTCTGTGTGTTTGCTTGTGTTTTATCTGAGACAACTCTCTTCAGTGCTTCCCCTCTGAGTGGATTTCTTTTCTTCTTATTTGCATATCCTGTGCATGATTATGACTGCTCAGAATGTTGTAAAAACCTATGTCAGTGAAGTTTTATGATGTAATTAATTTACAAGCATCTCCTATAAATATCTGTTTGTGTGGATTATTACTTTCCTTCTCAGGCTGTGTCTTTTGTCAGGCCTTAATTCACAGAAGTTTTTGAGACAGAAATGAAGCTGAAAAAAACATCTGATGAGAAATATGTTTCTCCTAGTAGCTATGAGATTTTCTTTGCTTCTCTGCTTGCAATTTCTGTGTGTGTTTGTGTTGGATTGATTGTACTTTCTTGGTTATCTATCCAGGAGTTGGAACGAGGTAAGTGGCCAACCTTTAGCTACAGACCTTTAGGAATTTCTTGGACTTTGAAGGCATTGCTCTTAAAATTGTAGGGGTTTTTTTGTTTGTTTTTTTTGTTGTTTGTTTGTTTGTTTGTTTTTGGTTTGGGTTTTTTTTTTTTTTTTTTTTTTATTTCATGCTATGTTTTTAATGCTGGGGGCAGGGGAAGTGGTGTTTTACGGTTTATGTGTTTTCCTTCCCTGAAAAATGATGTGAACAAAATAGGGGGAAACACCAACCACTATAATCATGCTCTGAAGGTATATAAAATAATTTTCATGGTTTTGGCTTTGGGAAAGGTCCCTAAGATGCAATCCAAGATATAAAGCTTGGGTTATTCCCCCATATTCTTCAACCCATGAAGGTAATATGGAAAACTGTGAAATTTTACCTTTTTCTCCATGTATGAGTTTTGAATCAGAACACAAATAATCCACTGAAAGGCTAATTATCTCCTAGAATTTGTGGGGCCGATCCCTTGGAATCTATTAATTTTTCTTTATTTAAAAAAAAAATTTAAGTCATTTATTGATATGAGAGAGTTCCTGCATCAGTCAGTTGCTTGCCCCAGGTAAAGTCACTCTTAGTCTTTATTCAGTGCTCTGAATGTGATGGAAGAAGTTACTGAAACTCAAAGCAAACTAAACTAAAATATTGATTTTTATATCAACATAGATAGATAGATAGATAGATAAATAGATAGATATCAATATATACAATATATATATTGTTATATATTATAGTAGATAGGTAGATAGATAGGTAGATAGATAGATAGATAGATAGATAGATAGATAGATAGATAGATAGATAGATAGAAAGAATGTTTCACAATTTTTAAATGGAATTAAAATTTGGGTTCAAGAAATCATGTGGATATAAGTTAAGTGGGAGGGCCACACCAGGAGGACTTCAGAGAGTTCAGGGCTCCAAAACATGTGAGGGATATGGAGCTGCTAGAGAGAGTCTCAAGGTGATTTTTGTTGCTGAAGAAATATTCTGCTACATTGATGATTTTGCTGCTTACATTAACCAAAAACCCATACTTTTTCATTCTGATGGCTAATTTTTCATGAAGACTAAACTTTCTGCAAGATTTTTGTTAAAAAAACAAGAACAACCAACCAAAACCATAATGTGAGAATATCATGTTTGTTCCTTCAGTTGCCATTTGTTTTGCTTCCATATTTTAAAAACTGCAACACCTACCAATATTTTTAATTTCTTATCAGAATGTTATCACACTCCAGTAAAATAAAAGGGTGTATTATTGAATCTAGAGACAGGCTTTTATTTAATGACATTGCTTTTAGAAGAAAAATAGGAAAAAAAAGTAAAAACATTATTATAAAACACTTTTAATTATAGTTGATATGTAATTTTAAAAGGCTTTTGCTATTTAAAAATAGGTTTAGACAGATTTGCAACTGTTTTAAAGACAAACCTTCAAAGAAGCTCAAAGCAATCTGCTATTATTAGTTGATATTAAATTGGTGTCACTATGCTATGCCTTCCATAATAAACTGTTCATTGTATTATTTATTGCTTATCTGCTGCTATGATTCAGTTATTAAATTTATTAGAAATGCTTCTGCCCAAATTAACATGCAAATGAGACCGTATGCCAAAGTCAGTAGTGTGGGTTACATCTAACAGTAAACGAGAGAAAGATCAAAAGGAAGAAATAGGAAAGAGGGCACTGGGAGAGGAGAGTAACCTGGAGACAGATTAAGTAGAAAATATCAACATTCCATGGATCCCAATGGCATCCTTTTGCTCTTCTTGGTGGTGAGGGTTTCTTGAAAAACACAGAATCCAGTGGATTAATATATGTTTGGGCCAGGTGGGAATGCCCAGGTTCCTGATAGGAGGTGTCTTCAGGGAGGAGAGGGCTTTGGTGGCCACAGCTTCTCTATGGCAAAACTGCTTCATAGCCATGTCTAAGCCATGAATGATAATATTTCAGTCTCTGGCATCTGCTTTTGTCTTAAAACTTGCTTTGATGTTAATGCCTTCAAACACAACCTAAAATACCACTGGTATAGCAACTGGTAAGAATAAGGCATTTCCTATCAATCAATTTTAATTCAGATATTTTCTGAGAATTTCCAGTGTGTTACACAGTGAAGAAATATTTTTTTTTAATGTATAATGAATTCCTTTATGTATTCCTCATGTCCTGTAGCATATTCAAATCAAGATTAAATTTGCATCAAAGATCAGTTGTCTAATTTCTTTATAAATTCTCCCAGAATTTCATGTGTGTATTGGTGAGAAAGGTCAGGTCAAAAAATAATTCCACTATTCTGACATTGGATGTTTCCAGTGCTGTCATCGAAACCAGTTTGCACATAAAAAAAAGGGCAAAAATACATAAAGTGTGAGGCAATAATTCATAATATTTTTTTCCAGAACATACAAAATACTCATATTTCACTACTTGCCTTCCCATTTATCCCTGGCCCTTGTGTTAGACACAACTTGGCATATCATTGTATCCTTTATACACTCACAGTGTTGCAGGAAAACAGCATCTAAAACAAAACTGAAAGTAATGAGAGCTAAGGGTAAATATATGATTACCATTATAACTATTGTAAACATTAAAAAGTCTATTTTTTTGTTAAACTCAGCACTAGGCAGAACATCTCTGATCACAAAGCAGTAAAAAAAAAAAACCCTATAAATTATTGTATTGATGATCTGAGTGAAATAAAATCTAATGTAATATTTTTCTTTTTTTTCTATATAATTAAAACACCTTTTTTTTTTCATTATCCAGCTGAAGCAGATGTGAATACTCATAGCTATATGGGAATATTAAAAATAGTTTCTGGCACATCTTTCACTTCAACCTTACAAAACAGTTCCTCAGCTGATTTCAAAGTCCTTGCCTTTGATGTTGAAAAATTGGTAAGAACCTATCAGCTTGTGGTTTATTCAAGACCATTTGTAGGTACATTAATTCCTCAACATTAGCTGCTGTTGATGGTTTTTTTCTTTCCAAAACATAGTTATTTCAGGTGCTAAGCCTGGTCCGAACCTAATATATTCCTTATTTGAGAAAATCAGTGAATCATCAAAGAAATACCTTGTTCCTGTAGTCTAGAAAAATTTATTTAGTACTAAAACCATGATTATAGTGTGAGAATGTGTGTATATTTAATTATTTCTTTTTTTTTATTATTTTGTTAATATATTATTATATATTATTATATTATATTATTGTTTAATTTTTAAAAAAATATTGTATTGGTTCAAGATTTCTCTTTTTCATATAGATACAAAATATCTTTCATGAAAGTGATCTGAAACACAAGTTTGAGAGATGTGAAATCTCCCAGTTCAAGTAGGTACAGCTTAATTTAACTTTGAAAATAAATATCAAAAGTCTTTACTTAGATATTTCTCTCAGAAGTATTTACCTTGATTATCAAGACATGCTTGGGAACCTCCCATGTTATGCCTTTCACATCTTACATCTTCCAGTGTGCTCAGTTTGACACCAGAGTGTTTCCTTGGGCAAACTTCCTTCTCAAGGTGATGTGTGTCCCTGCCTTGGCCAAACCAGTAAGGCTGAGCCCTAACACCCACTCAGAATAATTCCATGTTTCAAAGAACTGCTGAATTATTTTTTTTGCCAAGGTGCTGTTTGCAGGGTTGCTGATCCTTGCCATCTAGAACAAATTTCAGGTTGTCGATCTCCTGGCGTAAGCCTGGAGGCTCAGGCACTCCTATGTCCCTACGATCCAGTTAATTCACATTCCTTAGGGTGTTAACAAGTAAGGCTGTCATTTGACACCAGGAAAAGCTGCAGTCTCTGTGTCCCAAGGATTCTGTGAATCTGCTTCATTTAGTAAAGCTCATTTTCAATATTCTGGGGTGTTGGTTGTCCTACTGAAGGCCAGCTGACAAAAGTTATACAGCCAGGTCTGTGCTGTTAATTCCATCTGCGCTATTCTTAATGAGGTCCTGATTCAGCTAAATGTGTGTAATAACACTGTCTCTCATTATTACACAGTTCCAGGATGTGTTCCCATCTTGTCCAAAACATTCTAATCTCAACTGGAACCATGTGGTTGTGGTTTTTCTTTTTCTTTTTTATTGTTGCTTCTTTTTCTACAGGAGATCGGAAGATGACCATGACAGATTGACATCAGAGACCAGGTAATTGTATAGAACAAAGTTTACTTAAAATATAGGCAAGAGACAAGGATTCTAGTAATTTAGACAGTTCTTCTGCAAACTGTGAATAGATTAAAAAAAAAAAAATACAAACCCCAAACATTTTTAGAACTTAGATAAGGCCCTCTAAAGAGGATGAAGCTTCAAGACATCTTTTCTCTTTCTCTTAAAACCTCCTTTAGGATTAGATTTAAAAAGAAGTGATAGTCTCTGGGACTGTAGATTTAGAAAGAAAAATGGAAGACTGAGAAAGGTAAGAAACTATCTAGAAAGGAAAAGATATAGGTTTGTGCTGAGTTTGCTCATGTAAAACTGCTTAAACTGAGGTCAGATCTCATGTCACTACCAGTAACTCAAGTTTTAAATCAAGAGAAGTCTAATGACACACTGTGATAGGCAAGAACAAAACAGAGGATAAAACATTGACTCTAGCAGAACTGAAGAACCCTGGGAAATGAATGGTATGACTTGCTGTCTCATAGGTGAACCTAGAAAATTAAAGTACACATTATATGAAAACAAATCAATAGTTTTGTGCTACCACATGTTCTTGTGATATCAGTGTAAGTACATAAAGTTGATAAATATGTAGAGGAGATTCATTTATTTGAATGACTGTCCTTGAAAAAAAACCCACAAACAAGATATTGGGATATTATCTGACCATGAATATCAGTAAGGAATGGGAAGAAGATTTTCATTGGAGCAATCTTTTGATTGGAATAGTGAGGGCATAACCCTATTAGTTAGAAAGCAGAGTATGATCACTTTAGGAAGGATTATATAACATAAAGGGAATGGACTGCACAGCAGCAGTAGGCCACTTCCAAAGTGTTGTCCTTGGCAAGGTAGAACCAGTCATGAAATTTGGGTTCTGCACAAAGGAAGGGACTATTCTCATCAAAATTTGGGCATCAAAGATGGAGGCATCTCTGAGCGGTTTGCTCAAGACTACCTTTGTAAATTCTGGGTTTTTAGTTTTTTCATCCGGTCAATTTAGATGCTTTTTGGAGGAGACCAATTATGCCAAAGAACAGCTTATTTCTTTCTGTCAACCAGAATGGGAATCTAGATATCTGAACTGTAAATAACTGTGTTGGCAAAACTCATCCCACCACTGTATCTTAACAATCATAGAAATTGCAGAAAATCTGCTGGGTTTGAATCTTGGATCTTGTTTTTAATACAACAGTAAGGATCTGTCTTAACTTCTGCATCAAATAACTTTGTCTCAGACATTACTTTCTTTTCATTTAAAACGTGTTTACCCCTTCAGGCAATCTGCTTGGCATTTCACCCTTGAAACGCTGCTGCTGAGTCACAAGGAGAGCAATAAAAGCTTTTGTTTGCTCAGCATGGCCTAGAGGTTATCAGAAATATGCAAGAAGGAGAGCTTTTCTGCATATTGCAAACTACAAACTATGCTCAGCAAAACGACAGGATTAATCACTCCTTACAAAGAGCACTACTGAGTCAGTTGCAAGTGGGTAGTTTAATGGTAAAAAAGTTTACACCTAAATTTAAGTGAAGGAGAAAATGTTTACCTTTGGAAAGTGTCATACTTCAGCTTTACCTTACTCTAGCTGCAAACATAAACCTTCATAATAGTGTCTGGAAAGGATGGAGAAAAAAACAGAAAACACTCTGGATAAAATTCATAGACGTTAAATGCAGTTTAACTACACTTTCTAAATATCTCTGTTTTCAGCCATTGTTTGCTTGTGAGGATCCAGGCAATCACACAGCAGATCTGCCAAAATGCAGAATCCACAGATTTGCTTTATAAAAATGGACACTTTGTATTACATTTTGCCATATTATGCAATTTTCATAATACTTCCAGGTTCATCTTCAATATTTTAGGACTAAAACTAATAGACCTGTTGAACAACAGTAAAGCTATTTCTTTAGTTTTTCTCAAGTTCAGCTCCATTGCAGCAATTGAAATTAATGTTGCCTTGTTGGGGTTTTTTCTGATAGTAAGAGTAGGAGTAGATAAAGAAAAAACTAAGTTCCTCCAAGATTCAAACTGACCTGATGACTAAGAGATGTTTCTTCATATCATCTTTACTAGCCAATATTTAAAAATCAATCTGCCTTTGCCAATGGAACCAGAGTTAGAATGAAATATTGTCTAGATGATGTCATATAGCAGATTTTTTTCATCAGTTTGAATAACTAATTACTTTCTCTGTTTTGTATTGCTAGTGTGGTTGCGATCCTCACCCTTCATTTTACCCAGATGGTAACACTTGAGAAAATAAAGAATGAGCTGGTTTTGGGTGTTACTGCAAATAACCCTACCAAGGCTTTGAAAATTGATGTGAACAGCATACAAATCACAGGTAATATTAGAAAGTTTTTTTTTGGCGGGGGGGGGGGTTGTTTTTTTTTTTGTTTGTTTGCTTGGGGTTTTTGTTTGTTTGTTTTTTGGTTTTAATTCTAAAATGCCTCAGAACTACAGGTAGCAGGAATGAAAGCTTTGGCTCCTAGACAGCAGTTGGATTGTTACCTTTTCTCTTGGGTGCCCTCCTCCCGCATTCCATAACTTTCAGTAGCAGCTTAAAGAAGAATTTACAGCCTTTCCTACTAGAAAGTATGAGCCAGCATTGTGTACATTCCCTAGGGAGGGAGTAAAGGGCAAAGTAGCGGTTTCCCAGTGAAAACCATTCAATTTCACCTCTTATGAAGCATAATATTTGTAATTTTCAGCCCTCTAATTAAAGCAATTAAGCCCCAACCATGTTGTTTCATAAGTAAATACAGTTACAATTTTGTTCTGCTAAAGAATAAGAAAAGGGCTCAGAGTTGCAGTGAATAAAGACTCATTTACTGAAAAATATGTCCTGTAGAAAAAACAAACTGCTTTGGGAGCAGTGCACCCAGGGAACAGGCTCCATATTCCTGTAGAGCCTAGCTAAATGTAAGTGGTGGAGAAAGAAACAGGGATTTAAGGACTAGGTAGCTTTAAATTCTGCAAATATACAGATATTTTATGTAAGTACTGGAAAATATATCCATGTCTAAATGGAAGCCCTTCAAGATCAGTGAGAATCCTTTTTTTTTTTACCTGAATAAACCTTCAAAACAGCACTTCACTGGGAATGAGGTTAAAAAACAATCTGAATTCTTTGAAGCAGAAGATGATAAGCTGACATTTGAAGACCTGCTGGAGTTACTATTAAGTAAAAACTGAGTGGCAATCTGCTGTGCCACATCTCTTAATCTATACTAAAAGCTGCATTTTCTTCTAAGTACTTCAAGTATTCAAAGGCTAGATTCAGAGTCTGGGCATATTTAGTTCTCTTTACTGCTTGTTTATTACAAATTACCACACAACACTGTGGAAATTGATTGCTCATTGTACTTCAGAAATGCCACCAAAAAAATAATTAAGAGCCTCTTAAAAGGTTCATCCACTGATGAACTTTGAAGTAGTCAAACTTTTACTGCTGTAGATCATTAAAATGCCTCTTTTCACATGAGAAATCACCTGCCCATTCTACCAGGAGTGCTTCAATAAAATAATTGTAACTAATTAACAATCACAATCATATGAGGCACTTTGAATCGTGTATTTCAATATGTTCTGCTAGAGACATTCCTATTTCAGAGAGGTGTCACACAGGCATGACTTGCTTGAAGTGAGTTTTCCCAGTGATTAAAAAAGTAACTTTCTTTCTTGTAAATTATCCCAGGTCAATTTTAGCTCATTCATCTCTTCTAAATACTGTTCTCTAAGACACAGGGGTTCTGCAAATCTGTATAGAATAAAAAGCCTTGAGAGAGATTTCCCAGGTGAAGACATTCTATGTGCAATAAAATCAATAGGGATTGAGGATTGTAAGGAACTGCAGTGGCTTTGAAACCTCATAACTCCAACTCATTTTTGGGATCTTTCTTCGTTGGGAAGATCATGGAGTTTGAGAAAAGATTGGGAACAGGATGAGGCAAAAGGAGGGAAGCAGGACACTGACAGTGATTCAATGAGAAGTAGTCACAGCTGATTTCTTTTTAATCTTTATTTCTGTCATCTAAAACTACACACTGTGCTATAAAAGAAGTTTATAATGAACTTGTTTTCTTCCAGCAGCTGCTGAAAATGCTACTACAACAACACCTTTAACCTCATCAGGTCAGTATCTTTCTCAAAGCAGGCACTAATTTTTGTTACCAGTACAAGATGAAGGAAAACAAGAATTGCTGTTCAGCTCACATAACTTAGTAAAGCTGTCCTAGCTGCAGCTGGGGCTTGACTGCCAGGGTCCATTCAGTGATAATTAACTGCTTTCACCATTTCTGACTATTTGAGAAAGCAGTGAGAGATCTGTAGTCTGTACAAAGTCTGTAGGAGCTTAATTAGAGTATCAAACCAAAAGCTGAGTCTCCATTAATGAGCTGAGCTGCAAGCTGAAGATTTTGCAGATTTAGGGAGGCAGATCAGGCTGGGGAGTCCTGCTCTCATGTTGTGGTTATTGATTTACTAAGCAACGTTGACAGACAGATTTTCCTTCCACTATCCCTGGAAGTTTTACAATGATAAGACATGAAGTAGACAAACTTAGTCTCACAAACCTGCCAAAAGTCAGCAAGAGAGATAAACAATACAGTAAGTGCTTTATAGCACTAGGTGCAGGTAGTCACACACAAACTGCATTCAAATTATCACACACAAACTCTCCAGGGCACAGGGTACCAGACCAGAAGCTAAACAACTGCCCCTATAAATATAGGAGACAAGTATTTATTGATATTCTAATTACAGCCATAGTAATGAAAGAGTTACTGTTAGTCTGGTTACAGGCCTACCAACGTGTATAGTCCAAAGTGTGCGAGTACTATGTCTGTTCCCAAAGATACAGTTTAAATTGCTAACATTCAGTTTTTTCCTTATCTGTCCCTTCCTCTGGTGTGCTATCTTAATGCTCCCCTGGTCCTAAGTTCAGTGTTGCTAATCATCCTCAAGCAAAATTTGGAGACTGGGGGAGGTTCCTAAGGAAAGGGGAAGAGAGTTGGGAATTGTCAGCATCCAAGATTGGAATTCCAACAATATTCCTGGTGTGAATTTCTACTCCCTTGCCCTTGGGTCTGCTTGAGATCATTTTTGTATTTTTGTTAATATTGTCTAGTTCCTCATTCTTTATGTTTCAGTCCAAATGTCACAAAATATTCACATTTTACCATACCAGGTACATTTACACCTGCTGGATGTAGGGTTATGGCTCTGCTGACCCTAAAAACATCCTTTGCCATCTCAACCTGTTACTTCAGTGAGATTTTCTAGGAATTGTGCTTATATCACCGCTGCTTCTGTCACTGTCCTGTGTTTTCCTTTAGGGATTTTGCTGTTGACTTGTGCATGCACTTTTGGGAACATCTGTAGCAACCACAATTTTTTCAGCAGTTTTCAAGGTGCAGCTCCCTGATAACTGTTTCCTTAGAATTGTTTGCTCCTGCATGCATTTAGGTTTTATGTCTTGAAACACTTAATTCCTTCTAAATTGGTTATCCTGTAGTAAATGCACAGACAGATATGTTGGTATAAATATATATATGGGTGTGTATCTCTTTGAAAACCTGTGATGGAATGTGACAGAATGAATTAAGCTTTTTTTTTTTTCTGCAGTAGCTGTGAGAACAGTCCATCTATTCACTGCTCATCTCTCTCTCTCTGCCAAAGAAACTGTCCCTAAACTTGCTGACACAAAATGCTCTGTAACCAGAATGGCCCTGTTTAGCTTAACAGTATTTGCTAAATAAGCATGTTTTGATCAAAAATTGGTGGGAAATCCTCCTGCAAGTTTGTGCACTAGGTCTGGGAGAGCAGGAATACCTAACAAAAGTAAGGTGGTGATGGCCAATGGCCAGCAATTTCTGCCCACAAAACTGATGGGTGACAAACTACAGAGAAATCCTTACTGCATCTTCCACTTTATTCCTTCTGGCCCTTCATCCTGTACACTGAGGTACAGGATCCAGTACCTGCAGTGACTTGAATTGTTTTCAGTCAAAGACATCATCATCCTACTCACATATTTGAGTCTTATTTTAGAAAGTAGAAATAGTAAACAGGGGTGCTAAAGCAAATTCAGAGAGGAAAAGTAAAAAGACTGTTTGGGAGCTGGAAATGCCAGGTGCATCCTCAATGAAGTGGAACTTCTGTTGGAGCAATCAAAAATACACATTCCATTTTTCCAGAATGTTTTGCAGTTTACAATCACTAATAGAAATCTGCTTATTTATGCAGGCATTTGTTCATGTGTAAATATGTACACCCACAGTATATATATCTATATATATACACCTGTATGTAAATAGACAAACACTAGATAGATTTGAGGCTCCTAATTGATTTGTAGAGCAATTTTATTTGTCAGAAAATGTACATTTACCTTTTAGCACTAATGCTGAAGTAGTCATAACTTTTCTTGTTTCAACAGATCCCACAAGTTTAATTACAAGTTCCCTGACACCAACTCCAGGTCAGAACTTTTACAGGGGTAGAAAATAAATAATTGCTCCTGTTTTAGTGGGGGGAAGGGGGAAGGAGGAAAGAAATCTTTTGAAGTTATTGAAACACCTGGGTTTCACTTTTTTTTTTTATGTTTATTGTGACACTTGAGCTTCAAGACCAACCCACTCAAGCTGGCACTACCTGGAGTGTGGGGAGTTTTTTGTTTCTTTTTTTTTTAATATCTGCAATAATGCAGCTTAGTTGCTGCTTAATTCTGCCCAAGCAACTACAGAGATGGTCCCAGAGAGGGAGAAGTAGAGTTCTAATCTTGGGTTGTGTTTGTCCAGGTCCAGGACAAATCACCACAAGCAAGACTTCAACAACTGTGGGTGAGTAACTCTGTGTGTGTGGAGGAGCAGGGACAGAGCAATCTGAGATTGCAAAATTGCACTGCTCATGTGCAGCCTCTGCTCACAGCATTCAATCCTTGTGTTCCATTCCTGAAAATTCAGGATGTGCAGGTTTACCTTAGCCCAAGGAGACCTCTTCAAGGAGAAGGGACTTCTAAGACTGTACATGCTACTAAAATGCTGCATGTGTTATGCATGTTGATGCACACATTGACACTAACACTAGCTGCTCTTTTTTAAAATTCTTTTTTTTTTTTTTTTTTTTTTTTACTTTTATGAGAATAAAATAAGCAAACTGATAGTAAAGTATGACTTCCAAAGGACAGAAAGCTGAAGATGTTTGAGTCTTTGAAAACATTCTCCAGCCTTCTTACATGGTGAAATATATAGGATTTCTACAAGCAATCTAATGTGTTTAAGCCTTATGTGTTTACTGTCCTTATTTAATTGAATATAACACAGCACAATTTAGGGTAATTTGCCATTTAAAAGAGAAGGCAGAATGTTTAAGCAGGAAAAGTTGATTTCTTTCTGTCCAGGAGGTGGCAGTGCTGTTTAGTTTTCTGAGTTGAATAAACCAAGGATTGATCATGTTGTATGTAAACAATGATTTCTTCCCTGATGGGCTTGTGGGAAATCTCTTCCTGGGTTATTGGCTGGAATTTTTGCTCTGGGTCCAGAATGCACAGTTTTGTCTCTGTTCATCTGTGGAGATTCATTCACTGGCCCTGTGTCACCTCCAGCACTTTACTGGAGTATGTTTGGTTCATTTCAATTTCCAGTTGGATGCAAAATGGTAAATCCTGTGGCTTTGTGACATTTGCATTACCAACACTGAGGGTGTTTTGTAAAGCACTTTGAGGTGCTACAATGCATCCACACCAATGTCAGTCTGGGACACACAGTACAATGTCATCCTTAATCTGATTACAGAACTAACAGCTCTATAAAAAAAATGAAAAACATGAAATTTGACAAATTACTATTTTTCCTTCTTGCATCCCTTTTTCTATAAGTATTTATTGAAGTAGAGACAAGGAACTGTGTGAATAGTTCTAGAGAATTTAATGCAATTTTAACAATTTTCAAATCAGTAGCTCTCCAAAGCTTAGTTTAGCTGCATGTTTCTGTTCACTTTAATAGGACCTACTTCAATTCTAAAGATATCTAAGACCAAAACCCTCTAAAGACTAAGAGTTTGTTTTCAGTAGATAAATATTTATGCTCTAGGGAAAGGCTACTAATAAGATTTACAATTTCAATGATCTGCCCATGTATTCTTCTAACAGAAATTTGCTCTTGACTTATACATTTAATTTGTAAATCTGAAAAGAATATGGTTTCTGATAATTCTGGTGTTTAAGAATCTAAAAGCTCTTTTTTTAGGATATGCTGGTTGAAAAAATCAGATTTCTTAGCATGATGAGGTGCAACAGTATGATGTGTTAAAGCTGAAGAAATCAATTAAATTCTATTTACCTAAACCCAGAGATTATTCACTGTTATTTTAACCAAAGTACAATTTTCTCACATTATTTGAACATAAGAAATTGGAAAATGTCATTTATTACATTGCATAAAGTTTTATTTGTGTAAGGAAAAAAAAACAGGAATTCACAGGCATTTTCTTCCAGCCTTGCTTCAAGCTTGGTTTCAAAACATATTTCACTTCTGTGAACTCTCTCCATTCTGTGCCAAATTTATCTTTTTAGTATGTGATATTTCATTCCAGGCTTCTAAAAATGCAGTTTTGTAAAACACAATAGAGTGGTTGATTTGATTTGTGGTAAAGCAACCAGAGGTAAGTCAATTTTCCTTTGTAGTGAGACTGCATTACTTTTGTGCTGTTATTGCTCTCATCTTTATTATTCCAGCTGAGTGTTTGCCACCTGCTGAACTCTGTGCTGATGGTGCAACCTGCATTAGTGAAGAATTCTTTTGTGATGGAGTCTTGAACTGCCCAGATGGTTCAGATGAATCTGAAAAAAGATGTGGTAAGAATGTAAACTCCTGTAAATCAGTCTGTTTGCACATGCTTAACACTGTCAGCAGTTTGCAAATAGTTTATGGGCAATAAATTGCACGGGGAAGTCCAATTCTATGAAACATAATAATGAGTGATTTTTATAATATTTATCTTGCAAGAGGAAACAATGTTCTGTAAAATTCTCACTTATGAAGCATATGCTTAATAAATAATAAAATATTAGAGTATTTCTGTTTTAATATAAAGTTATATGTGACGGTGTTCACAGGGGTTTGAGGATGAGGAAAGAGATGAGGATCTGACTCCATGTTTCAGAATGATGATATACATTATATTAAAACTATACTAAAAGAATAGAAGAAAGGGCTTAATCAGAAGGCTAGCTAAGAACAGAAAAGAAGGAATGAATAACAAAGGCTTCTGTCTTGGACAGAGAGTCTGAGCCAGCTGACTGTGATTGGCCATTAAATACAAACAACCAACGTGGACCAATCACAGATGCACCTGTTGCATTCCACAGCAGCAGATAATCAATGTTTACATTTTGTTCCTGAGGCCTCTCAGCTTCTCAGGAGGAAAAATCCTAAGGAAAGGATTTTTCAGAAAATGTCATAGCTACAGTCATACATTTGTTGCTTACTATAGAAATATTACTAACATAAATCCTATGTAAATTACAAAATAATATACAAATTTAATGTGAGGATTTGCATCAGTTATATCAAACAGTGTTCAGAGCAGATGACCTATACAGGTCCCATTCAACCTCAGCCCGTCGTGATTCTATAAAATTACAGACCTGAAACCCCCTTGGAATTTAACAAAAAGAGATTTTATCCTTCTGTGCCAGTCAGTTGTTTGTTTTTGACTTATCTTTGAGTACTGTGTCCATTTCTGGGCTACTCACTACAAAGAAGGACATTGAGGGACTGGAGAGAGTCCATAGAAGGGCAATAAAATTGGAGAATAATCCGTATGAGGAGCTGGGAGACCTCAGCCTGGAGAAAAGGCAGCTCGGGATCAACTTGTCACTCTGCACCACTGCCTGACAGGCGGGACCAGCCAGGTGCAGGTCGGGCTCTTCTCCCAGGTAACCAGTGACAGGACAAGAGGAAATGGCCTCAAGCTGTGCCAGGGGACATTCGGGTTGGACATCAGGAAGAACTTCTTCACAGAAATTCTTGTCCAGCATTGGAATGGGCTGCCCAGCGAGGTGGTGGAGTCACCATCCTTGGAGGTGTTTGAGAAAGGACTGGACACGGTCTGGCAGACAAGGTGGTGAACTGGCAAAGGCTGAGGAGGTCTTTTCTAATCTAAGTGATTCTACTCTCTGATTCCATCTGGCTTCTTGGTTTCCCCAAGAAACTCTTGACTGCAGAGCTCCTTACCCAACTGCTCTGCAGTTTTGCTGGGAGGCGTGAGGGTTAATGCTGCCTGCCTTGTTCTCCACAGCCTCAGCTCTCAGTTAAAAGTCTGTCAAGTTGTCTCTCAAATAGAGCATTGAAAATGTTTTAGGAGAAATGGGAGCAATTAACTCCCTGAGCGTTTTGTTTGCTTGTTGGGTTTGGTTTTTTTTAATATAGAATTTGATGCTAGAAATCTGGAAAGCTTCTTTCCATTCTGCTGTGAGAAGAGGAAAACAGTGAGGGCAGTCTGCTTCTAGCTTTCAGAAACATGTGAAATGCTGGGCTGTAAAAACAAACAAGCAAGTAAAAGACCAATTATGTTTTTTAAGAATCTGAAAGCTTGACCCTGAAGGCTTGTGACAGGCTGAACCTCTCTGTCATAAGTGCAATTTTCTTCAGAAAAAAAAAAGAAAAGAGAATTTCAGATTCTCTGACCATTACCAACATTTTTTTTCTGACTGCAGTCAGCTCAGAAGGGAGACTTGGCTGAACATTTTGGGGAAAATACCCATCAGAATACTTCAGTACTATATCCATTGAAGCACATCAAAATGTCTACTTATCATAACAGCTGCATCTAGCTAGACCATAATAAATATTGGCTCTGAGTTGGTCCTTCTACAGTTGAGGAAATTAAAAGGTCCTAAGTTTCAGCTAGATCTTAGTTCAATGGAAAGCAATAGATAACATAACCCCAAGAAGTTATTCAGTCATTCATTTCTACCACCATAGGGTTTGTGGGGTTTTTTTGAGACAGAAATTATTCTGGGGGTATTTGTTAATTTAAGTTGTTTTTTTTTTTTTAATTTTAGGTGTTGCTAAATAAAAAAAAAAAGGTAGACCCTTATATTCATAAAGTAATATTATAGATCTCATAAAATGAATGCTTTTTTACTTACCATCATAGAATCACAGAATGGCCTGGGTTGGAAGGGACTTTAAAGTTTATCTCATTCCAACCCTCTGCCAGTTACAGGGACACCTTCCACTATCCCAGGTTGCTCAGAGCCCCATCCAACCTGGCCTTGAACACTCCCAGGGATGGGACATCCATACAATTTCTGAGAAACCTGTTCCAGAAGCTTTTCCTAATATCTGATCTAAACCTATTCTCTGTCAGTTTGACTCCATTCCCTTTCGTCCTGTCACTCCAGGCCCTTGTAAATAGACTTTCTCCATCTCTCTTGTAGGGTCCCTTCAGAGAAAGGACACAATTATGTCACCCCAAAACCTTTTTTTCTCCAAGCTGAATAATCCCAATTCTTTCAGCCTTTCCTCATAGCAGAAGAGCTCCATCCCTCTGATCAACTTGGTGGCCTTCTCTGGACTCACTCCAACAGGTCAATGCCCCAACTAGGTCTGAATTTACAAGTTTCACCCACATTTTATTGAAGATACTGTATTCATACCTATTATATATGACAGAATTTAATTGATATTATATATTGGAAGATACAGACAAAAATAAGCTCAAATACTTGAAGTCAAAGCTGTGTAGACATGACTCAGCTGTGCCTTGGAGGCCACACAGGGGTTTAAGCTATGAATTGTGCCTTAGTAGAGTTTTTCAGCTGAGGCCTAGGCTCTTATGCACATGGCTTTTGCATGTGATTTGCACATCTCCCCAGATCTCTACCAAATATAATTTGTGAATGCTTTCCTCTTTGCAACTGAAGGTGTTGTTCCTCATTTCAACACAACTGAGGTAAAAATTTCAGGAATGTGAATATTTTATAAAAGTAGTGCATAAAATAAATAAGTACAAATAATAAAAATAATAAAAGTATAAAATAAATATTAATAAGAGTAAAAATAGTGTCACAAGGGAAGACAGCTGTAGTTACAGTCCAGAGAGCTGGATGAATTACCCCTGTTCATCTTCACTGATGCCCGGTATTTCCAAACAATTTGGTGAGTTACCACTAATGCAGCATTTTTGGCTCATAACTTTATAGAAATACAGTTCTGGCTGGAGGACAATTTGTTATCTATGTTTCTTGTATTACATTGTCAGTCTTTCTTATCCAAAACCTCAGAGCTTCTCTAATTTTATGTATTTAAGTTTCTTAGCAGATTTTATAGAACCAGTGCAATGAGGGGTAAGAATGGATGCACCTTTGGGATAGCTGCCAATTTTTCCACATCTTTAATGTTTCACATTTGTCCCATTCCTAGAAACTTAAAAGGAAATCTAAAATTGTTTCTATTTTCAGAAGTTATTCAGAGTTTCACAATGAGATTTATGACTAATTCATAAGTCACTCTACAAGTGCTCCTGCATATAAAAGGAGTTGCTGTCCTCTAAAAAACTCGGTTGGTTTTTCATCTTGATTGTTATCCCCTCTAGTATTTCTGATGTCATAATGTCAATGGTTTAAAAATATAGGATTAAAAAGTGAATTTTAGTCATCTCTTTCCTGCATTAGAGAGAATTCAGGAAAATCTCAGATTCTCAGAAGGGATTCAGGCAACAAAACACCCTTTTTTTTTGTTTGTTTTATTGATTAAAATTATCTTGAAAGGTTCCTTTCTGGCTCTGCAATGCAGTGCAGTAACAAAAGGCTTCACAAAAGTACAGCTAGCAATTTCAGTGAAAGGGTCTCTAGAGAAATGTTATGTCTGAGCAGCAGCCACTAATAATGACTGGCATTGCTGTAAAGCAGCCACGTAGCACGTAGGGGTACAGAAAGGGAGACTGGAGGCTGATCCCAGGAGGGGTTTCTGCAGACTCTTTGCAGTTATTATATGTCTAGACTATCATTTTTGTGATTACTCACCTCACAGCATCACTGCAGCGCTGAGAGAGATTAATCAGAAAGTAATGGACTGGCCTTTGGCAGAGAAAGATCCTGTCAAGTGAAATGTGTGGGCTGGATCTGACCAGTTCGGGGAGCTTCTCCCTCAAATTCAAGGCTGACAGGATGAAGCCCTCATAATGTCCTGTGCATGGAACATAAGTAAATAGAAGTGGACAACAAGATACATATCAGGGAAAGAGTAGAAGTGGCTCCTTCAAAGAATATCTCCTGTCTCCTTAAGAGAACAACTGCAGCTTTTCTTTGGGCTGCAGGATGAGGCAAAAATGTAATGACTTCCTTGCCCATCCATCTTTGACCACAGCTGCTTTCTACCTGCAAGGAGGAAGCACTGGGAGGTTCTTTAGGGAAAAAGGACCAGTCCCTGCTGTCTTCCTGGAGCATCTTTCTTATGAGAAAAGGCTGAGAGAGCTGGGGCTGTTCAGCCTCGAGAAGAGACAACTGAGAGGGAACTTCATCAGTGCCTGTCAGTGCCTGCAGGGAAGGCTCAGAGCAGGGACCAGGCTCTGCTCAGTGGTGCCCAGCAATGGGGCAAGGGGCAGGAATTGATGCACAGGAAGGTCCACCTGAACATGAGGAAGAAATTCTTCACTGTGCAGCGACCAAACACTGGGATAGATCACCCAGAGAGAATGTGGAGTCTCCCTCACTGGAGATATTCCAGACCCATCTGGACACAATCCTGTCCCATGTGCTCCAGGTTGATCCTACTTGAGCAGGGAGGTTGGACCCATTGTGGTCCCTTCCCACCTGACCCATTCTGTGACTCTAAGAGAAATGAGTGAGCAAACACTTGTCATTGATTTTTTTAGAAAAGTATGCTTCTATTTTTATATTATTGTCAGATCAGGTTATGTCTTACTTGTTAACAGCACCACTTTTTTATCACCACATTGATAACAAGCTGGGCGCTTTCCTTTCTCTCACACTGATTTTCTTTTTCTCATTGGTAAGGACAGGAAATATGTGAATTAAAGTGGAAAAAAAAAGTACTTCTCTATACCAATACCCAGCACTAATGTTAATACAGAATAATAACTATCATTCATGGACCTTTTCTCTCTATGTACTTAAAATCTTATGTGTTCTGTTTTCCTCTCAAAGATTGCAAAAGGGAATATGTTTCCATTTCAGCTCATGCATTAGGCATGTTGGCAAAGCTCATTCTGCACAGTCTTTATTTATGGTGTACGGCTGCATGAAACAAAGCTTGACTTTTATTTTGTGTTTGCTACAGGGATAGGCAGAAAGAATTTTACACTTATAAAATGAATGCACAAGGAAGCCAAATTTATCCTTTTATGTATAATTTCCCAGAGGAGGACTATGCTCAATAAAATTCCCATTTAATTTTCAATATGTTTGGTTATTCGTAATTTGGAATGTTATTATAGGTATGATTTAATTTCTGAAATTAATTAAAAGCTCTGTATAATTTCTGATCAGCTGCCTCAAATTGATGAACTTGTCCTTACCTCTCCAGATAATAATGTGTGGTACTGATTTTATCTTTGTGTGAAAGCATTATGATACTTTTTGAACAACTAAAGAGAAAACATTATTTGACAGATTTCTAATATAATGTTCAAGAGATGAAGCAAAACCTTCAGCAGTTCCTCAGTGTCTGCTGAAATAAAAATCTCTACATGAATTATCATTTCCAATCTTGCTGAGGCTTAAAAATACTTTTTTTTTTCTATTTTTAAAGTGAAAAAATCATAGACTAGAATACCAACACCAAAGGAAAAAAAAACTATTGAAAGCCCTTTGAAAAAATAGATGATGATAAATGACATTTACCTCAGCTGAATGAATTCAATAGCTGGCAGGAAACTTGGGAGATCCACTTATCTATTCGAGTACTCAGTAATAAATAAGGCAAGGAACCAGGAAGCTCATAAAAGTAGAGATAACAATAGTCAACCATGTCCCCTTTTGCTTTTGTGATATCAAATTGTCTCTGGTAGTACAAATACAGTTTTCTGATTTAAAGCAGTTGTAGATAAGAACTGGTAAGGCAAGATCCTGTTTCTTTATGAAAGTATGGAGTAAAATGAAAGTATTGGATTAGCTAAATCTAGTTGCTGTTTTTAAATTATTTGGATTGGTTTAGACTAGTTTGGATTAGTTGGATTGTGTCTAATTTTAAAATGAATTTTCTGTACTGCTTTTCTTCTCATATAGTACTTTGAGATCAAACAGTGATAAGAATTAGAAATGGGAATAAGTTGATAGTGTATTTTATTTTGTCTTCCTATTGTTGTTTACAAAGGAGTTCCAAGGTAATCCATGTAAATCAATTTCCAGGGTCACCCACATTTTGGCTCTGATTCTGTTTTTCAAATGTTATTCTGACAAATGTTCATTATATCTTTACAGCTGCAGTTTGTGATGGAAAATTCATGTTGACTGGTTCCTCTGGGTTTTTTCACTCTATGAATTATCCAAAGCCATATAATGAAAACATTGTTTGCAAATGGATAATAGTGTAAGCCATTTTCCAATAATTTTGTACCTAACTTTTTTTTGGATTATGAGGTGATTTTGTTTCCTGCACAATAGTCTTATGCTGTTTGCTTTTATTCCCAAATATCCCAGCATAGAAAATACATAATATCATTTTCTCCTTTCTGTTTATGTGACTTTTCTTTAAAAACCTTCATGCATGAACTCCATAACTATATCAATAATTTCTCCACCTGCAAAAATTCTTAGGTACAATTTTGAGAAATCTTGTGTGTTATTTACATCCAGAGGAACATAAGTGTAAGTTCAAAATAAATCACATAACTCAAAATAATTGTAAGATTTTTTTCCCCAAAGGATTATATTAAATAGTAGTCTTCAGATGATAACTTTATATGATGTAATTTTTATTTAAGAGAGTTTTCAAGAATTCTCTTGTCACTTAGGTGTAAAGGTTTCATATTGAATTAAGAGTACCTGAATACCTATGTAATTTAGAAATATGTTTTAGAATTATATAGTAAGCATTTTACATAATAGCATCAAATGCCTTAGGAACAAGAAGTAGAAATTTTTTTTTTTTTTATCAAGGATATGTACCTGCAGGGACAGGGACAGGGACAACTGTTTGATTTTGACTCTCTAGGTCCAGTTCTTAGGACAGGAAGAAAAAAGATAGCCACACTGTATGATAAATCTCATCCAAAAGTACATACAGAAAAAAAATGGATGATCACAAGTTAGACAGTCCTAATAATCTTCCCTATGACTGCTAATTCAGAAGTTACTGCTTTGAAAGACAGTAATTCTTATTATGGTTTCACAATAATGGCTGCTATTTGATTCCAAGAAATATTAATTTGGCAGAAGATTTCAAAGGAGATTAAGAAATTGCCTTTAAAATTGCAAAAGGTTTGAACTTCTCATTCCAAAGGCTCCTTTGAAAGTGTTAAGCTTTGATTTTGTTCAGAACTTTTATCTTTACCCTGAAATCTTAGCTTTCCTTCTGTTTAGCACATTTTTTCCTTCTCATCCTCAGTGGTACTATTCACCAGTAATTACTGACAACACCTGGCTTTAAAATACAGGTGTGTTCTAGGAAAAGAAAACGATATATCTGCCTTGTTCCTCATTTCATGGCATTGCAGCATTTGAGCCCAGTAAATAAACATGGCCCCAGTGCCCTCCTTCCTTCTGCACTGTTGGTGTTGCTCCAAGTGCTGCTATAGCTGCAAGAAGCATTGTATTAGGTGGATATCTATACCAGGGATGTAGCTAGTAAATGCATCATTTTGGAAAGAATCATGAGCAATTGCAAATAATACAGTAGAGGTTCTGCAGATGTGCGTAATTACAGATTGAAAAATGACAAAAACAAACCATCTGAATTTATTTTCCACTTAAATGCTTTAAGAAATCAGGCAACACTGAGAGTAAGGCCCTAAGAAATTCAAAGTGGTGCTCAGATTTTGTCTTTCTTTCAGAGTTGTTTCCATGAGGGAATTTTTGGGTTTTCCAGTAACCTACATTTTTTTTTATTATCCCTATAAAAATGTGTTAAAAGGCACCCTATAATATATCCGAGATTGGATTTTTCTTGTGCCTGCCTTTGTCTAGAAATATTTCCCCATTACCTTTAGGAAGAGCATTTGCATTTTCATGCCCTTTAATTCTAAATGAAGGTCCAATCTCCTCTCCTCAGAGAGCAATATGCTCAATATTTCCCTGAAAGTTTAGCTTCCTGAAACTTCCAACTATATGTTATTTCTAACCAAAACTATTTCTTCTATCTGGCAAAATATAAAATTACTACAAGAACAAAAAATTTTAAAAGACAAAATATCTAACTATTTATTTCACACTTCTCTACTTATCATTACTGATAAGCACCAGCAGATTGCTGTTAAAAATTTATTTTCATTGATGCTCTGAATTCTGAAAAAAACCCCATTGTGGTAGCTAAACTGGTAGTTTAGAATTTGGATTACCATATATGTCTAGTAGAAAGGAAATGGGAGAACAAATTAAATATAGATTATCCATAGAGCATAATTGTAGCAAGATAAGGCCAAGAATTTTAACACTTTACTTCAAGTGACTTCTGTCATTAAACTTTGTGTGGGATGATTTGGATTTGTAACAATTTCCCAATGGGTGGGTTTGAGATCATCAAATCTGCATACAAATCCTGTTTTTGTAGTAAGAGACAGTGTTTTGGACTTTCAGGAGAGAGATTTTTATATCTTGCTGTTCATATTGATATCTTGACACTGTTCCTCTGGCTTTGGGAAGTCTACCTGAGCAGTGAGATATCGAAGAGTAACATGTATGAAAAAAGTGATTGCAATTCAATGAGATGCAGAGGGCAACAAATCCCAGACAAAACCATCAAAAAAAAAAAAAAAAAGCTTCCAGAACTGATAATCACATTCTAGAGTTCAGAATATTCAGTTTCTAGAACACACTTAACTACAGTGCGTAAAGGCGTGCACACACTGTTACAAAAGGTTTATGTCCAATTCCTTTGGCAATTTTAGGAGCTAAAAGTTAGACAAATAGATCATCTGGATTAATAATCGTGATTTAAATAATTTCATGTTGCTTCTGAATTTATTATTCAAGCACTTAATGACTTCAGTGACTTTACTGAAGTCAAATAATAGATTTTCAGTTTTGAGTTTATGTTTCTTTTGTTGCCTTAGAGTGCCTCAAGGGCTGTCCATTAAACTGAACTTCACTTCTTTTGAAACACAACCATATGCAGATGAGCTGAGTATTTTTGAAGGATTAGGACAAAACAAGGTGTTAAGAGGTAAGTTTATTTTTCAGCTAATAATACTAAAATCTAAATGGTAAAATAAGCATTTTGAGATGTCAAAAGCTGCACATGTATGTTTAAAAGGAAGACTGGATCTGCATAAAGTTGCCCTGTCAGACAATTAATCTCAATATACCTATCTGCCTTTTAATTTGACCAGATAAAACCCTTATACATTATGAAATTTCTACTTGTTTTTTGAGATCTTATTTAAATGATCTTGATAACTTCATCAGCCTCATGGTCTTGTGGGGTCCATGTTTCATTGGAAATATATCATCAGAAGTTCCTGTAATATCACACACAGTAACATAAAATGAAAGCATCTAAATTGAACAGGTGGGAAAATTATTAGAAAACTTCCTGAAAATCTTTACAAGTATTTGTAAATACATTGTTTTCCTCAGATCTTGAAATACTGATGATAGTTTGTCTCTATATTCTACTCTGAAAACTAGGATTCCACCCATTTTTCATAAGGCTCAACCTATACAGCTGAATTCTGTCAGAGATGGAAAACATATTCTGAGGATAGACTATAGGAAGATAAGTATATCAGAAAGATATATTATTATTATTTTTCCTTATTTTTGGAAATAGGTAGAGAATAGGAATGAGAAATGGCAAAAGACTAGCTGATATCCATATTGATGGATATGAGAGATGGAATATGCAGGATATTTATGTGTCAGCCAAAGAGCTAAATGCTTCAAGAGTTTGAAGCCATTGTAGCAGGATCACAGTACAACAGGAAAAGTATTCCTTAAGACTCAATAAACTAATCCACTGTGGTTTTGTGTCAACACTGGAAATTTTAATGTGCCTGTGATTATTTTCTCTCCGTACTTTATGTTTTTTTATTTGTTTTCAGCTTCTCTGTCAGGGACCAATCCTGAAACAATTTACATTTTTTCTCATGAGGCTACAGCACAGTTTATGTCTGATTATTCTGAGAATTATAATGGCTTTAATGCAACATACACTGCATTTAATGCAAGTGAACTAAACAGTAAGTGTTCTCTGTGTGTGTGTGTGTATATGTGTTTGGTTTTTTTGTTTCTTTTTTATCCCAAAATTTTGGTGAATCTACACTTTCAGTTTGAGAAAATGGCAGTGGAAAGGGAAACAGCATTTTCTGGCCTCAGTTCAATAACTAGATCCACTTTGAATAAATTCATACCGATTTAAATATCAAACAAATTATTTCTGCAAGGCCATTCACATGTTTACAGGCCTGTATCTAGCAGTAGGGTGATGTCTTACAAAATTCATCTGTGTAAATAAAACTGTGTCTGCACCTCCATCAGATTCCTCTCAGCTTGTTCACTAAAGACCATTATGAAATCATTGACCACAATGTCTTTATAAAATAAAATATTCAGAACAACATCTAGAAACAACATTCAGGAAAACACGCTTATTTGAGTAATTTTGTTGCATTGTATAAAGAGGAAATTAAGTCACTGTGGGCTGGTTTACAAACATATTTAAAAATTGACATGATTCGTCACTGCTCCCTGTGTAATTCTAAGAAAAAACTCACCATCTCTGTCATCTCTTATTTAGTAGAAGTTCTTATTCACAGATTATGAGAAAATCAACTGCACTTTTGAAGATGGCTTTTGTTTCTGGATACAAGATTTAGATGATGATTCAGACTGGGAGAGAGTTCAGGGTCCTACCTTTCCCTCGATGAGTGGTCCTGAATTTGATCATACATTTGGCAACTTGTCAGGTAAGATCAAAAAAGTGGCCTGAAGATTAAAGGAAAAACTTGATTTAGCTTATATCACTGCATTATGGATTCTTCATAGTGGTATTACAAAGATGTTGTATTATTCTCCAATAAAAATGTCAGGCCTAACAGATAAAATGTTTTTTCCTTCTGATTGCCATCTTGTGGAAATATACCAAAACTAGAAGGAAAAAAAAATTAATAAGTAAAATTATTTAAGTGTGAGGTACTAAAAATTTCAATGCTTTTATTACACCAAAATGCCTTATCTGAGAAAGGAATTTCTATTGGGCAAAAATGTTATAGGTCAAAAATCTGCATGTTTAACTTGAGGGAAGGAAAGTATAATTGCATTATTAGGCAAATCACTTTTCTTTCATCCCTCTCTACTGCTGACATCCTCATGGTTGTCACAAAATAATTTTGATTTAAATAAAGTTGACCTGCAGTTTACAGGGGGCATCTGTGTCCCTAGTTACTGCACAGCAAACACACCAAGTGGGCCAAACACACCACAAACACTCCAGTAACTGTTACAGCTAAATAACTTAATTGGAAGAGTGGTCATATCAAAAGTGGAATCTATTTAAAGAGACAATACTGATAGGAATTGGATTTTGAATGTATCATGAATCCTTATACCAGCATTACACTCCATAAGTTTTTTATGCTTCAACAATAAAGCCAAACAATCATGCTCTCAGCTGATTTGTCAGTCCAGCTAAAACAAGATAAAATACAAATTGGATTTTGCAATGTTTATATGTATTCTATGCAAGACTTACATAAAATTTATTCAGTGACAAATGAGTGGAAAAATTGCAAATTATTCTGAAAGACGTGACTCCTGGGAAAAGAAAAAGAGTATTCTGCACTTAATCAGATAGAAATTATTCACCCCACTCTGAGTAAATGCACATTTTCTAAACAATCTTCAGAACACTGTTTTGTCTTCCCACTTGGCTTCCTAGAATGCAAATCAGATGAAAGAATGTATTTTTTTTTTTTAACAAAACCCTTGACAATGATTTCTCTCTCTCAAAAATATTAATCCATTTTAGGTGCTCTCAGTTTTCCTGTGCCAAATCTAAGCTGACATATGTAATGTTCCTATGTGTAATGTTACCATTGTGTTGCATATTTAAATTTCTGTGACCTGTATTTTGAGTAAATTGCATCATAAATATCAAGCTATTACATTCATGAAACACTTTTTTTGGGTTTTTTTCTTCTGCTGAAAAGTAAAGGCCTTAATACACATTCAAAAATTGACCCTGAATACTCAGAGGATTGATGAAACAAAGACTGTCCCTTTGACTATATGAAGAACTTTTTTCTTTAAGTTAGGCACCATGTCTATTTTACTGCAGGCTCTTTAAGTCAAGAGAGGAAATTTAAGTCCTGATTCAGATGTCAGATTAATTTGCAGAAATTTTAGCCTCCCACATGAAAAAAACTAGATAATCTGGAAATATAAATAACAGAATACAGTGTATATAATTTAATTAATATAATTATAATTATATTAATTTGAAAATTCTGTTCATATAATATTTGCATATATATGTGTTAGTTAGATAGAAAAAAATACAAGATTACACCCATGATTTAAATAATGCAAGAATTTTTTTTTAAAGCTGCCTAAGTTTGCATTTCTTATGACAAATCTCAGTGCTGCTATGGCCTGGCCTCATATGGCAACAAGAAGTCCAAATTCCCAGCTGCAACAAATTATCTCAGAAAAAAGCTACAAACCCAATTTCACAAATAAAGGGGGGTTTGTTTGTTTATAATGCCTCACCTTGCTAAAAATATTCCCATAGTCATTCTGTCACCCTCTCAACACACAATCTATATTTCCCATTGTCATTTACGGATACAAATTATGAAAATGTTGGGAAATTCTTCTGCAAAATCACAAGCAATATCAAACAGGAAGACATTTTTATAAAGGAACGAGAATTGCTACCTTCACAGAATATAAGGCAGGATTCCCACTGACTTGGAAAGGACTAGTGTGAGGACTATATAGGACTAGTATATCCCATTGCTTGTCTAGCTCTTAGGAGTATCCAAGAAGTTTAAAATCTCAATTTAATATCTCATTGACTGATGAATATATCTTGGGATAATCTCTCACATTTACTGTGTCGGGAATCTTCCAAATCATGCAACACTATCTCTGCTTGATGTTATTTTAAATACAAAAGCTCTAATTCAATAAGTAAAATACCAAAAAAATATATTTCTTCTGTCCTGGCTAAAGTGTGACCATTATCTTGCAGGATTTTATATTTCAACACCTGTTGGACTTGGAGTCATAGAAGAGCGGGTCCGGATTCTGAGTTTGCCTTTGGTCCCTTCTGATGCATATTGCCTAAGCTTCTGGTATTGTTACATCATTCCTAAACCTGTATTTTGTTTAAGAATATACCCAAAGATCTTTCTTTCATTTAAAATACTGATCTCACTCAGCATGCCAGCAACACCATCCTGGTTCTGTTTGGATTTCCACAGTCAGTCTCAGCTCCAGGCCTGAAGTTTAACTCCTTCATAGCTTTGACTTTTGCAGTTAGCTATGATGTATTTTCTTTTTCACCCTGCATCCAATATTCATTTCTATGCAAAAATTATATTAAGAATCCCTGAATTTTTTTTTTATGAAGCTTAACTAGGCCTCTAGTTACACACTTCCAGGTGTAATTTAAACATACAATTAATATTGTTTTCATGTTTGCTTCAAATTAATCCTAATTTCATAAAACATTATAAAATAAAGAGTGACATTTTTTCATGGAATCTGATTTTGCTCTAATAATACCAAAATGTTTTTCCCCCTCTAGGTATTTCATGTATGGGGCTAATGTTTACCGTTTAAGAGTCAGCATAAGCAATGAGCATGGTCAGGAAAAGATAATTTTTGAGAAAGAAGGAAACTATGGAAACAACTGGAATTATGGACAAGTAACTTTAAATGAAACATCTGATTTTGAGGTTTGTTAAGCTGCTTTTTTTTTCCTTTTTCATTTATTTTAGCTAAACTAATATCAGAGACTTCTGTGAAATGACCCCAAAATTCCACTGTTCCAAAGATAACACTTAGTATCATTTAAAGATGCCTGCCATCAAATAAATAGTAGCACACAGAAGACTGGAATCCCCATTTAAATTCTCACAGCCCCTTTTCCCTACTCTGGAATTTAAAGTATTAATATTTCAGAAAACATGATCATTGTCAAGGAACAATGAATGTTATCATGAGAGCTTTCCACGAAACAAGAGTGTTCAAAGCCTATCAAAATCTGCATAAAATCTCAATAGTGAGGGTGATGTGAAGCATTTAGCCATGGCAATATTTAAATTTAAATTACTTCAGACTGTGAATCAGTGTTTTCACTAATTACTTACAGATTCATCCACTGAAAGTGTGTTTCTGATGGAAGTGCAATGATTAACAACTGACTTATCTGTAAACAAAAGGAGGAGGTTTATTCCAGAAAATTCTTTCAGCACCTCTCTTTTGAAAGCAATTTCTTTTTATAGGCATTTGGGATGGTTTGCCTTGCTACAGTAGTTTTGATTGATTTCTGGCAAGCACAGCTAGAAAAATGCATTTGACATCTGAGGAAATAAATGCATCTGTGACCTGGCTGCATCAGATTTCCAGGAAATATGTAACCACATATGATCTCAAGAAGATTGCTAATCCTAAATGTAGTTCACCAGCACTAACTCCTTTCTCGCAGGATTACTTTAAATATGTGAATAGTAAAGAGGCATTAAGAACAAATGAGATCAATTTTAGTTTTTTGTGCCATTAGTTCAGGAGAAGTTTCGGTTGGTGAGCAATGCAGAATTGTTTTTAAAATTATATTTAAAAATATATATATAAAAAGCAAGATAATGAATATTTTTTGAATCATGATCATCATTTAAATGAAAAAGCTACTACATTCCTTAGAATGATCCAGTCAGTTTGCATAGTGCTGTTCTGTTTCGTGAGAAATTCTGCCTCACCCCAAACACCTTCCCCTGAGTGTAGCAGCAATGTAGATTACAGTGGCAATAAGAGCGTTCAAGAAAAGACAGCCTAGGAAGCCGAAAATGGTTCATTAAATTATAAAATTCTGATGGTTTTTTTCCTGAATTCAGGTTATTTTTGATGCCTTTAAAAGGCGTGGTCCCAGTGACATTGCCGTGGACGACATTGGCCTGGCGAAGGGAAAGTGCAATGAAGACAATTATGTAGAGCCAACTGTGAGGCCCACTGCTCCTACCACCCCATTAGTTCCCAGTAAGTCAACACCAAATCACTGTTGATTTCCTGCTGCTGTATCTGTCTTTGAGTGGGTCAGAATTTTCAACCAGTTTTATAAAAACCTCTGGTCAGCATTATAACGTTATCTCCAGGATAACACACTAAGATCAAGCTCCATGCCTCTCCAGACAGGTCATACAGTTTGAGCCAAACCTTTCCAGCTGCAGAGTATTTTAGAGGAAAGCACAGAGATTTAAGCTTCTTCAAAATATTCCAGTTTCACAGAGCTAAACAGAAAATCTCACAGAAAAAAAAAAACCCAACGAAACCAAACCAAAAAAAAAAAAAAAAACAAAAAAAAAACAACCCCCCCAAAAAAACAACCAGAGAAAAAAGAGAAAATACCCGTAACTATCCTTATAAACCTGGAAAACTTATAAACTTGTATAAAAGAGAGAGGAAACATTATATATGATGATAAAGAAGTCCAAGCCAAATAAAGGTAAAAAAAAATAAAATCTGATAAAATCTAAAAAATCTGATATTTTAATGACTTTTCCTTGTAGAAAAATCATTAAAATATCAGATGTGGTTTGCTTGGTAATTTATTCCACAAGTGGATGAAATTTTGGACAAAAAAAAAAAAATACTACAAAAGGCCTGTTCAGATATAGCTTCAAATCATTAAAGCAAACATTGAGCATGATCCAGCACTGCCTTTTATTAGATTTACAGTGCATTTCAAAGCACAGCCTGTTTCTCTTTTGACAACATAAAAAATTTTAAAAATAGTCTAAATGGTCTAAAATTAAAATAATAGCAAGACAGTTCACATTGTATTCATGTTGAAACACTGTATACTATTATTATTCTCTGAAATCTGTACCTCTAAATCTACTGTATCAGGACAGGTAAGCAAAAACCTTTTAAATAGAAGAGTAAAATGCAGTTTTAGAGCTCCATCATGAAACACAGGGAGGTAAAGTTCAACAAGGTGTGTCTGTCAGCAAAATGAAATTTTAATAACAGTAGTAATTTCAGTCATAGTGTCTCAAAATGAGTTTTGGACTTCAATAGCAGTTTTTATTAAAGTAATTTTGTGGAGAGATGCTGATGTCTGCCCCCTCCAGCTAGCCTTGAGGTGCTGTGGGTAAACACACCTCACAAGTCAGCAGCAGTCTCATGATTAGAGGTGGAACAGCCCTGTGGTGAGCAATGGCTGAGTGCTTCTGAGAAACACCAAAGGAATATCAAACTATAGATCTCTACCCAGTGCATGGTCATAAAATGTTAGCATTCAAAAAAGGGACATGGTAATATGGCTTATAACTCCTTATGAAGGAGATTAAAGAGATCCATGGTACAAAAGGACAGTCTAAGCCGTTGCCAGGGAAAAAATAACTTGTTTTCATAATTTTATTGGTACGTGCTACTGCATGCCATCTGTAACCTGATGAAAAAAAAGTGAATGTTATCAATCATCTTCAAAGTATGAAATTACTTTGATGAATGTGTACAAGCTTACTAACACTAATGATTTCACTGCAAATGTCATGTCCATAAACAAGACATGAAAGAATTTGAGCTGAGTCAATTTCTTTTACTGGAATTAGAGCTTCAGTACGAGTCACTGGCATCATTCACAGTGCCACGAAATCTCCTTGAAATGTAAAAAAGGATATTTTTGATGGTGGCATGGGAAAGCCGGATTCACTTTTGTCTTTTGTACAAGTCTGTCACCTTACGCTTTCATCTAAAACAAAGACTGCTTTCATCTTCATGTTAATTTATAATCTATCTTTTAACACAAACAACGGTGTGGAAAAGGCAGTGTACATTCCACACTTATGTCAATATAAACTGAAGTTTTGTCCAAAGCACAGAGATACAGGTCATATATAATTTCTAAAATGTTGAGAAAAGTTGTGCTCTCTCACATCTCTTGTGCTCAATCAAGATTGTTGGTAGTGATTGCAATTTGGTTCTCCAATATGCAACAGCTGTATGAATAACTCCATATGAATTTATGTTCAAAAATCACTGGAAATTTTTAAAACATCCTTTCAGGACATTAGTAAATTCAATTTTTTCTCTCATTTTTCCATGATAGACAAAGATCACTACTAATGTGCCTTATGTGTAGTCGAGACCAGATCAGATTTCGCAAACTGTAATATTCCATTAAAAAAAACCAATGTAATCTTTATCTGTTGTCCATGGTATTTATAGAAAATAATCTTCCTTGTGAGCCATATGGCTGAAACATAATGTAATTATTAGTCAGGATGAGATTGTTAACAGTTCCTTTTCCTTTCTGAGCTTTTGGCTTTTCTTGACAGGAGTGATTCAGTGAAATAGAAAGTTCTAGAAAATGGCTGTTGTGAGGAAGTTCAAGTTTTTCTTGGTTTTGGGGTTTTGGGTTGTTTTTTTTTTTTTTTTTTTTAGCTTTCTCCCAGTGGGATTCAGTGGTCAGACTTGGCAGAATTTATAGATTATGCGGTCCCCAACAAAGGGGCTCAGAGTGTGAGATGCTATCAGACACCATGGCATGCAAATTTGAGCCATAAGGGGTGGGGAGGAGAGAGTTGAAATTTAGCCAAAGTCTGCAAGTTAAAAAAAAAAACCAACAATTTTAATTCAAGAAATAAAGCATTAAAAAAATAAAAAAATAAGGTAAAGCTGTTTTGCCTTAACTACGATTTCCTGAAGCAAGTGGAGGAGCACTGTTCATTTTTGAATGAAGTAATTGTGAGCAACAAAATTGGGAAAACACCAAAGTTTATTCTCATGGTTCATTTAGTCATTCTGATGGCTAAAATGAAAAGAAATAATATTTCTCAATATCAAGTAAAGTTTTTGAACGTGAAGTTGATATATTTGGGATGTAAACCGCCATCAAAATTATAATTGAAACAGAATATTGAATATATAAAGTAGAGTTAGCTGTGTCCCTGTTGTGAGTGCATGTTTGTGTGTGTACACATATTTACAATGTTTGCTTTACAGAAATTTTATTAATTTTTATCTGTAAGTACATATACATCTTGATGACAAAGGTCTTTCCTACTAGAGCAGTTGTTTTTAAGGAAAGAGCAAATGGCTGGTTTAACTACTGAGAAGGTTTAGCTGTAAAAGGTTTTGGGGTTCTGAAGAAAACAAAGGAACAGTTTGTGTTTTTTGCTGGAAGTGTACTTGCTAGATGACAAAAAGAGCTTTAGATTTGAGTATCTCTGCTGATGCTGCAGGAATAATTTCTCCAAAAAGGGTGGTCAGGCATTGGAAGGGCTACCCTGGGAGGTGGGGGAGTCATTGTCCCTGGAGGTGCTCAGGAAGGAGATAAATGTGGCACTCGGGATATGGTCTGGTTGACAAGGACCTGTTGATCAGTCAGAGGCTGGACTCAGTGCTCTCAGAGGTCTTTTTCAGCTTTAAGGACTGTGATTCTGAGATCAGATAACAAGAAAGGCATACAAGCAACGTGCATGAACTGGTTGTATTTGGAGGCCTGTCTTATTCTCAACATTCCCAAGCTTTTATATTACTGTATTATTATATGACTGTATCACATTTTTGTCTTCATAGTTCTGTCATTGTTGCAGTGTGCAGACCAATAATCATGAATATTACTTTTAGAAATTATCATTTTTACCACAGATTAAAAGATTAAGACAGCAGGTTAATTGTGTTTTTGAAATGTTTTCTTTTCCAGCTGACTGTGGAGGGCCGGTTGAACTCTGGGAGCCAAACAATACATTCAGCTCTGCAAACTTTCCAAACAATTACCCTAATTTAGCTTCTTGTAAGTCATTCTTTTCCAAATCTTAAGGAGAGGTTTAACCATATAAAAGTAGAAATACTAAATTTGCTTTTCCAACTCAGGCACTGTAAAACAAACAAAGATCTAAAGACATATACAGTGGGATCTTTTAACTGCATTCTATATGGAACTGAGCAGAAGCTATGGAAGCACATGGCAGCTGATTAAAAAGGGATGAAAATGAGCATAATCCAATGGAACAGGTCCAGACAGGCCAATTCCATCCTGCCTCTAATGTCAAATGTCTTTATGTCAATGCAGCAGCACAGAAGGTGATGAAAGTCCCCATTTTGCCATAACCTGGTGTAACTGCCAGGTTAATATCATCACTTCTGCTGTTAAATAGCTCACATTTTCTAGAGGCAAAGAATATGTGCATGCATTTTGTAAAGAATCCTCTCTTTATTGAATGTTTCTTAATGTTCTAGTGAGATGTTATTCTACTGATGTTACTTGATTTAGATTAAATGAGAGCTGGCAAAAGTGAATGCATCAAGGAGGATCACTATGTCTTGTTGATGGATAAAGCAAGGAAGAGAGCTTGGTCATTGCTTCTTAATGAAATTTTAATTATTTATTCCTTCAATTCTGGAGAATTGTGCTGGGATGGTAATCATAAGAGTTGTCATTTTGTGTTTCTGGTCACTTGACATATGGCTCACATTTCTAAGATTCCTTCCACAAATTCCCAAATGAGATTCCTGCTTGTGAGAAAATACTTTTCATTCCATTTTTTATTATTTTTTTTTTACTTTCTTTACAAGATTTCTATAGTATCCACACTTAGATTAATATGAGAAAGTACAGGTTAAACAGAAGCAAAGAGCTGTTTTAACTTGAAAAACAGGCTTCTGCAACTGATTGTAAAAATTATCTTACTATCAAATGAGACTTAAGTTACAAGACTATTTGTCACATTGTCACTGTCAGAAAAGAATGAGATTTACTACCTTGGGGAAACTTACAGCTGACATGAATGATTAAAACCACGTGTTTATGTTGTAGAAGCCTAAAATTAATTTTCAAAAATGTTTTAAGAATGAGAAACTATAGAATTTTGGATCTGGACAGCTTTTAAATACAAGATTTAAACTTCTCGATTTCTTGGGTGATTATTAACAATTTAGGAGATTTTTTTTCCCCCCAAAGCCCTTCAACAGGAAAATGGCACAGTAAATGTAACTACTGAAAAGGTGATTTGCATGTGTGTGTGCTTTTTATTTTCCAGGTGTGTGGTACTTGAATGCTGAAAATGGAAAAAACATCCAACTTCATTTTCAGGTGTTTGATCTGGAAAATATTCATGATGTGGTTGAAATCAGAGATGGAAGAGGACCAGATTCCTTACTTTTGGGCAAGTAGCAGCAGTGGGTACTAAAATGAATGTAATCAGAGAGCTGGAGCAAACTGATGGATATAATATCATGGAAATTAAATTCCTCTCATTTCATTTGCATTTTTTTGGGCCTCATTTCAGAGGAAATTCAGAGAACAAAATTGAGAAAGCATACTTTATGTGACATCAGGTTTCCAAAACATTTGCAGACACTCAGCTCTCCATGCAATCCGTGTGAAATTAACTTCTCAGTGAATCAGACTGTTTATGTGTGTGGACAAACAGATGGAAAATCTCTCAGCTGAACATTATTGCTCCATGCTGATTAGTCAAATCTGGTGTTGGGGTCTGACCACAGCAGTCTGAGTTAGGTTTGGGGGAACAGCCACATCCCTCTGGTGGCAGTATTTGCTTTTGAACCCAGAGTATTTTGAAATACATGTGAACAAAATAGGTTGAATGTACTCATGTTTTCCCGGTGAATAGCTGTCTACACAGAGAGGGGCCCACTGCCAGATGTCTTCTCTACAACAAACCAGATGACAGTGATCCTCCGGACAGACAAGTCTTCAACTGGGAAGGGATTTCTTGCAAGCTTCACTACTGGCTACCATCTGAGTAAGCATCTGAACTTTTGTGGTTAAGAGGTTAAACCACTGGCCAAATGTATTTCAGAAAACATAGAGAGTGCAAAGGGAATCTCAGCACTTGCTCAGTAAAAAAAAAATATGCAAATGTTAAAGAGAAAAAGGCTGGTTACTCATCTGTACTTTGTATTTCCTGGCAGGAAAAGTGATGGGTTTGTTTCTTAGTGTAATTGGAGCAATGTCTAGATCATGTGTAACTCTGTGATAAAATTGACTCATCATTTTAACCAAAATCTTTTCAGATGTTAAGAGGGCAAATACTAATTATTCCCTATAAAAACCTCAGGAAAAATCATGACTTTTTAAATAATTTCAGTGTGTCATTAAAGTCTGTTTAAATGCATTTGTAAAATATTTACTATTGATAATATGTACTAGAAAAGAAAATATACCACTGTATGTAGTAACTCTGATCAATATTTGTAATATGGTCCTTCTTGCATCTTTAAAAATTTGGTCTTCAGTGAGTGAATAATCTAAGAACTAGTCTCTTAAATATTTGGACAGCAGTGTCTCTGGTTCCAGCCAGATCCCTTCTGAAAGGCTCTTGATTTTCTTGGGGACTGCAATTAGACTTGTCACTCATAATTCAGCAATCAACTCACCAAAATATGCAAAATGAAGCATAATGCAAATTACATGGAACAGTAACAAGCTTAGCAGGACAAATAATTATACAAACTCTAGGCCACATCTTGACTGAATTAATTAGAGGCTTTGTATTATTTCAGTAGAAGTCTGACAGGAGAAAAACAGAGAAAGAAAAAGCAGTATGCATTGAGAGATGTGTGAAGTACCATGCACTTACCTGAACAGAAATTCAGCAAGGATCTAGGCTCTTTTTCTTATTTAACTCTCAGAAATCTCTCAAGTTCCTCCCAGCTTGTTTAGCCAGTGGCAGATTTTTCATGGATTCACAGTAGTAACAATAATATTACTTTTATTAATATTTTTTAAAATCTTCACCTTTGGTCTACATTTATAAAATTAACTCTGTTTAATCCCACTGTGCAAGACTGAGATGCTAGTTTAAATGTCCATATGAAAATTTTGCTGCTTCTTGTTCTGCCTTCTCAATCACATTTGTTCAGTCCAACAACTCTCTGCCTTTTTCTTTTTTAGCTGGTTCAGCATCTTTGCTGGGCCAGCCTTGCCCATACTTTGTAAAATGAAAATTAAGCTTAGCAAGGCAGAATTCTCAGAGTTGCCATTGCCAGTTCTGGTTAAATATATTTTAAATGTTCCATTTGTTCCAGTGACTTTGTAAAAAATGAAAATTAAGCTTAGCAAGGCAGAATTCTCAGAGTTGCCATTGCCAGTTCTGGTTAAATATATTTTAAATGTTCCATTTGCAAAAGAATTATGCTTATTCATGATCTTTGCAGCCAAAGGAGAGAGACTAATATCATTAGCATTGGGGGCTTAAGGACAAAAGGATTGTCAGTAAAAAAATTAACTTTAAAAGAAATCAGATTTTTCTTTGTGTTTTATTTTTTCTATGAAATATTGGTTTTTGAAAAAGTATGAATTATTTGAACAGAAATAATTTTTGTCAGTATGCAATATAGTAAAAATACCTTCCATTAAGAATTAAGTTTTGTGAACACTTTCAATTGAGAATTAAGTTTTTATCTGTCATTAGTTATGGACATTGCACGTGTGAAAATCTGGTTCAAGCTTTTTATAAACTGTATTCTTCTGCTTCCATTTGGTACAAACCATCCTGATTGATGAATGAATCTTTTTATAAGAATATTAAAAATTCAGAAGTAAAGCAATTATCTTGCTTTAAATAAGACTTCTAGATAATTAAATATTTCTGTCAGTATGTCCAGGAAGGTAAAGTAAACAATTTTTTGAATTTAAGTTTATGCCTGTATATTTCCTGTAATATAAATGAAGCCATTAAAAATACACTTAGGCCACAGAAAGAATTATAACTTTACATTTACTCTCTCCCTCATTTGCTTTTATTGTATAACTGATTCTGAAGTAGCTTAATGAATGCTTTCCTCATTCATTCTGTTTACTTTTGTTTCTTCCACCTTTCCTAATACATTTCAGAAGGAGACTCTCAGCTCTCATTGCCTCTTTGCTCATATGCTTGATTTGACAGAGCTTAAGGCCTCTAAAATTTGTGAGAATGTTGAACATTTGAAAATTCAAATCATCAGTCACTTTTGATAGGATTTGAGTTTTCACTCCCTTGTTTATCACTTTCAGTGGAAGAACATTACTAACTGAGCAACACTAACTAGAGCAGAAGGTATAAGGCAGAGTTCCACAGATTTCATTCTTAATTATATTCTATTTATCTGAAAAATATCTTTATTTTGAAAGAGAGATGGATGGAAATGGAAAGAAAAGGAAATCAAAGGCTCTTCATAATACCTACACAGTTTTCTTCAGATGAACTGTAAGACCTCCTGTGAACATCAACCTTCCTCACAGCTACAGATTAATTTTCCTCTCTTGTTTCCCTTTAGGTGCTTGCACAGTTGATGAGCATCAGTGCGGTAGTGGGAAATGCATCCCATTGCACAACCTGTGTGACAACATCCCTCAATGTGAAGATGGCTCTGATGAATCAAAATGCAGTAAGGTTTCCTTCATACAAAGAAATCATAGAATAATTTAGGTTGGGAAAGATTATTAAAATCATCAAGTCCAACCATTAATCCAGCATTGCTAAATTCACTGATAAACTATGTCCTTCAGTGCTACATCTCTACATCTTTTAAATCCTTCCAAGGATGGTGACTCCACCACTTCAAAGTGGTTGACATGCTTAGCAGCCCTTTTGGTGAAGGCATTTTTCCTAGTATCGAACCCAAGGCATGCATATTTGGCAGGAATTGCCTAGGAAAACAGCCACAGAAGCTCAGCTGACGTGGACCACTGGAGGCCATGCCAATTTGGCCAGCAGTACCTCACTGACTTTGTCAGGGCCAGCAAAACAGTCACTTTTCTGAGATAGTGTATGGAATCTGGTGAAGAACTCTGGAAATGGTAGGAAGCTTCTCTGTGCTGAAAACTGTAGTTGTTTATAATTGCCTCAAAAGTAAATGAAAACTCAACATATGCTTTTCTTCTGTATTCATTTTGTATTTCCAAATTACACTGGGTTTTGCTGCAATTAATTAGAGTTTCACAGCAGTAAAAATTCTGCAGTGCAGGCTAGAGGATAAACATGTTCTTGGTGGAAATTCCCAAATAGTTTTGTGGGTGTGAAGCCAAACTATAACACATGGCACCCTCCAGCCCACCTGGACTTCATGGGGTGAATGGATGGAACAGCTTCAAAAGCAGCATCCATTGTTTATTCACTGCTATTCCTTACTTCTCCGGTAAAGTGGTTCTTTCCAAAGAAATTCCAAAATGCAAATTTCCAAATTCATTCCAAAATGCATGTGTACAGTATCTGAATTCATTTTACACAGCAGGGAAATAAGATTCTCTAAAACAATAATTTAAATGTAAGACTAATGTTAAAATCATGTTTGGCCTAGCACAGAAGTTAAACTGCTCTTTCTGGCAATCTGCTTTGGAGAACTAAGGGAGGGTTTAAAAGTGGTCTTTAAGCTTAGCACAATTCCTTTGTTTTAAAGAGCTCTACTAGGGATCAGATATGTTTTAGATGTGTGCTGAGAGTCAGTTGTGATTTCAACTTTTTTTTACATGCATATATATAAAAATATACATGGCATATGTAAATACATGTAGATAGATAGATGATAGACAGATGATAGATGGATGGATAGATAGATAGATAGACAGACAGACAGATAGATGGATGGATGGATAGATGGATAGATGGATGGATGGATGGATAGATAGATAGATGGATAGATGGATGGATAAATGGATGGATAGGTAGATAGATAAATAGATAGATAGATGACTGAAGACACAGATTAACTCCTCAAATTAGTGCCATTGGCTATTTTGTGGCAAACATATTCTTCCTTCAAAATGCATAGAATAAAATTCTCTTCAGTTTCTTCTTAAGCAAAGAAAACTTGACTTTATTTTTCCAGTCATTGCTGAAGAAGATCTGAACAAGAAAACCATCACCTACATTGACATGACGTACATTTTCCCAAAGATTTATTTTGCCACTGATTGTCTGTTACTTCATAAAAAATTACCTCACATGAAAAGCCTGGGAGATTTGTTTCCAAAAATCCATTTAATCCAAACTTTGGCTAAATCAATCTGTGTCTTAAAAGAAAATGAAAACTCAATTAGAAACTCTCACATTGAGTCTTTCCAGTGTCCAAAAGCCTTGCTCATTTTCCTGAAACCAATTTCAATGACTTATCAGAAGTGGCAACTTGAACTAGACAAACTGTCTTTTCAAATCTTCCAACTTCTGAAACTTCCAGGGACTGCAAAGAAATGCCAAAATTCTAAAATATATGATATCTAAATTAAGCAGCTGTTGGATCCTCAATGGCTTCATTATTCTTTACCAATAATATATTCAGAGAAGAACATGGATCTGATGAGGAGAAAGAAAAAGACTTATAGTTCAAGTTCTCTCAAGAAGAGAGGTGTCAAAAGTAATTTGGAGAAATCTTGCAGTGCATACAATTCCAAGATGTTCAAGAAGCTCAACAATTTAATTTAATTGAATTTAATCTAAAATTTACCATTAATTAATTAATCACTGTAAATCACCTCTTTCATTCATGCGCTCCAGGTGTCATAGAGGAATTTCTAGAAATCTTGATGTTTTATTTACTATGATGGGTACTGTGTGAAAGCATTTTGGCGGAAAAATCTTTTTTGCACAAGATTTTTTTTAATATTTTGGAAAACAATAAGTGTCAATGCATTGCATTCTTTTCTCTACTTCACAGTAGCAATACATGTAATCTGCCTGAAATGCAGCTGTAGCTGCTAAGACATATATGAGACTCTACTGACATCATTATATATAAATTTAAAATTATATAATAAAATTCTTATTTTATATACATGAGATTCTGTTGGCCATACAGTCCAGCTTCCTTTGTCACTATTCAAATAACATAAGACTTTTTACCAATAAGTTAATGACTTTCTGAATTCTTGTTCTGAATATTTTCTTTTTGGAAAAGTTTTTATACAAGGACTGGGTTTTAAGCGAGCATTAATTATTAGTATGAATGTTTTAACTAAAACTACTGTGAAAACAGTAGCAATTGGAACTGGAAATCTATTTTTTCTTGGTCAACATTAATTTTAACTTTATTTCCAGTCAGTATTACTGAGCATCGTAGTACTAAGGCTTCACTCATTATTTGGAAATTATATAATGCTGACTAAGAAAAAATGCATTGTTTAGAGTTGATGGAAAATGTACTGCTTATTGTCTATTTCTGAGACATTTGCAAAATACAAGGTATGAAGCTCTCCTGTGGCAGAAATATAGGAAATAACAATAGCATTTCCTTCCTGTGGGAACACAACATCCTGGAGATGCTGGGTTTATTACCTCTGTAAAGCAGAGGTAATAAATTAATTTTTTTTGTGTTTTTCATTGGCAATAATAAATCTCTTTATATAAATCTCTTTCTGTTTGCTTGGGGTGAGGGAGGAAAGTGGTTTGCCGCCTATCTAAAATGCTTCTGCATGTTTTGCTCTCCAGTGAGATTACTCAATGGCTCTCTGAGCACCGAAGGGCTGGTACAGGCCAGGGTTGGGAAGTCGTGGCACCTGGCATGTGCATATCATTGGAGTGGAGAGATTGCAGACAGTGTTTGCCAGCTGCTGGGGTTCGGGTGAGTGATAAATATTCATTGTCCTTTGTGACTTGTTTGCAGATTTGTTGAGTGTATATTGGCATTTTCCTCCTCATTTCACTGGTGTACTCTCCAAAAAAATGGCAAATGTATCTGTCTCTGTCAAGTGGAGTGCTTGGTGTGCCAACAAATTTGAGAATATGGCAAACCCTGTCTTGATGACATTCAGCACAGGATTGATGACTCTGAACATGGCAGGTTGGGCATGAGGATGCATACTGGAGAACATTGGGAAAGTGTTGTGGATGCATCGCCCTTTTATCACTTTATGTCATCATTTACATCTTCACTTTCATAAGGATGGCTCAAGAGTAAAGCTGGAGCCAACAGCAGCCTTGGCTGCTCTGCTTTTGTAGTGCTGCTGATCATTCCAAGTAGAGATCATCACTTGGATATTCTGCTAGAATAGACTGGAATTCTAGAATTCTGCTAGGTAGAATGGAATTTCAAGGTAGACTTAGAGCAGGGATGGAGCAGGGAAGTATATGGCAGAAAAATAGATTTGGCTTTAGTCCCTGTTCAGAAGAATTTTCAGGGGAAACATGGGATTGTTGAGTGCAGGGTGTTGCATTTTTCAATCTGTAGTAAAATTTATGGCCTAAATTTTGGCCTTACTTACATCATATGCTACTCCACTTCCATCCACTAAATAATAATTAGCTTTCCTGCAGTGCTGAGGTTTTTTGGGAATGTCAGTCACCCAACCAATAATCAAACTAAATTCTGACCTTGCAATTCATTATTTTGGTCTGTGACCAAAGAAAGATGCTTACAAATCCCCTTCTGATAAATTAATTGCAGCAATCACAAAGTTAGAATGACTTAGAAAAATATCCAAGTGTTATTTCAGAAATGCTTCTAATTGGATATCTGATGGTTTTTTGGGTTTTTTACTTTTTTCCTTTGGGTGAGTACTGAGTTTACATAAAAATCAGGTAGCTACATGCAGAAATCCTGACGGTAATCTATGTGTGCATGCATGTAAGAAGATACAAACTATGTTTAAATGTGCTTCTGGTCAAATACCTTGTTCCTTAGAGTGGCCAGTGGCCTTCTTCCTCTGATTCTTTCTGCTCCTGCCCTTCCTCCTTTCCCTTCTGGACAGAAGTAATTTTGTGGTCCACTAATTTAATTGGCATATTTGATAAGCTTCAACAAGCTTTGCCTTCCATGGTATTCTAGCTTTTAAATATTAGTTAATGCTTTTTTTCCCCACAGCATTCTGCAGCAATATCTTTCAGGTTGTCTCTATAAACTACTCAGGTGCACTTGCTAAAAGAGTTCCTATCAAGCTTCCTAGTTATTTCTTATAATTCCATTTCTCAGTTTATAACATACTGCCATTGTCTAGAAAAAATAATTTAAAACCTAACTTGTATCACATTTTTGTAACCTGGGTGCTACTGCAGTTACAGCATAGGACAAAATCCTCATATGGGTGTGTCTATACTTATGTGTATAATAATATATTTATAGGTGTGTGTATACATATATATATATATATATATGTATATATATGTGTGTGTGTGTGCTTGTAACTTCTGTGAGCATCACACTATTCTGCTTTACTTGAATCCCCTGTAGCAGCATATTTCTTAATAGGCATCACCATATTTGTTACTAAATGGATGTTTGCAATAGCAGATCCTGAGTAGGCTGTAGCTCATGCTCCTACACTGAATTACTACCTAGAATCATGTTTTATTAGAAAGATAGGCTACTAAAGTTCATCTAGGACAATTTAGTTTTACTATTAATTGCTTATACATTTGCTAGTCTTACTTTCTGTTTAATTTATGAAAAGGACTGAGCTGATAGGAGTCCTGTATCATATCCTGATTATTTATGTACCTGGGCTACAAAGTGCAATGTTCCTCACAGGTTCTAGTAAATCTCAGTGTGAATCCTTTTGCCTCCATTTATTAAATATGTGACTGTTGCATTTGTGATTTGTACCAAACAAGAAGCCAGTCTGGGGACATGTTTATTGCGCATCCACAAAAAACACCTTAAGCAAATAATTTGCAAATCTTCTTAATGAGTCTGGGCTGCAAGATGAACAAATTGACGCTCTGGAGAAAACGGAAAACAATCCTTTGCTCAGCTAGCACTGGTAGCTGTGTGCATCTGACAGCACTGCTGAAATCTGTTGTCAGCATCTTATTTCCTGGAACCAAGAAAATCACACACTGAGCTTTTCACCATTGCACTGGGCCAATGCAAAACAATCCTGTTTCCCTGGGACCAGGGCCAGCTGGGTCTTTGCTAAATTGTACCCAGGAATGGGGGTAGACCTGGCAATTTTATCACACCTAAAAGTGCAACAAGAGTGAGAGGTTTTAGTCTTTACTCTGCAACCATTCTATTTTCTTCATGAACTTGCAACATTCTTCAGAAGGAAATTAGGTCCTGGGAATACTTTGCCTGTCTCAGCAAAGTTCTTCATCATAGAATTTGACTCTGCCTACCTGGCTTGGCACTTTACTGCTCTCTCAGACTGTCTAAAAGCACTTCCAGGCTGAGAAATGCAGCAGTAGTGACTTTTCCAGCAGGTGGATCATACAGCTCTCCTGGTGGCACAGCAGGGCTGTTGAACACCTCTTTACTTCATACACAGCAGATTTGCAGGCAGATTCCAGACTTCATCCTTCCCAGGAGAGTGAGATTTACTGCATTTGAAGAGAATACAGTGCAGGTGCTCCCTGTGTACTAAACCTGCAGGTGCTCCCTGTGTATTAAACAAATAGTTCCCTTATTGCTCCTGAGATGTTTAAGGTTAAAGGGCCAGATAGGAGGTTGTCATCCCCCCAAAAATTATTCAGTCTAACCACAGCTATCTTTTTTCCCCATGCTTCCTCAAGGGAAAGCAAATATATTTCATAGATATGTGTTCCAGACTGGTCATATGAAGTATCACGAAGTGCACGATGCAGAATGGACTATAAAGTATATCTGGATATGGGTTCTAAATGTCAAAACAATTTGTCTCACCAACAGCACACAGAATTCTTAGTTCAAAAAGCCATTGCTACAAAAAACCAAAAGATTAATTGAAGAATAGACTAATTAATTCCTTTAAATTGACTACTTGGCCTTTAAAGGTTCCATCCAACCCAAACTGTTCTGTGATTCTGTGACTCTATGAATACATCCCACTCTTGATCAATAGCAAACATGACACTATTCACTTATTCCACAGCCACTCTGATTTTAACAGATCTATGAGGTGAAAATTAATTATTTTTTTTTTTACTCCATGAGATTCTTCATTGTACAAAATATAATTTCATTTCTTTCCTAGACAATATAGTTTAACTTCATCCCTCAAAAAAGCAAGACTGTGATATCCCAAGATTCAGCTTTTACTGCCCTGTTTGGCATACTAAGCTCTAGCTCCATACATTTAAGAACTGGTATTTCAAACCCTTCATTGTGGCAAAGAAAAACCAAACTAGATATTTACTGCTGTCAAAAGAATTAACTAACATCCCTTTCAATATTAATGTAGCATTAGAAATCTTAGAAGAAGATGTAAGACTGGAAGAGACTCGCATTTTAATCCGAATGAGTTTCAAGCCTCAAAAATCCCCTGCTAAAGGGTCATATTTGAGGAGAAGAAACAAAAATTAAAAAGCTGGTGTTTATTCTATCAGCATAATTATTCCCCAAATATTGCTCCACTGGTAGAATAGGGTATATATCTAAAAATATGCATGTGTCTTTTTGTCCCAGGGATGCAAATATGTCCTCAGCTGTATTATTCACTGGAGATGGCCCATTTGTCACCATCACCAAAAGAGGTAACCAGAGGCTAATTTTTACAAAAAGGTGGGTACAGTGAGGTTTCTTCCTCATACAAACAATGTCTTTAAGTGTTGTGGTGATTATTTATGCACTAATAAATAGCTCAAATCCTAACTGACATCTCTATCCATTTACTGTGGAAATGATATCCTCTTTTTTAAAAATATTCTTATCTAGAAATCTCTAAATTATGAGTATATAATATAGTAGAATTAAGACTGCCTACATATAATATAGAAGAATTAGGATAGAGTGACAATCACCCATAGTTATAGAGTAGTTGTCAAAGTAGGTTCTCTCTGTAATCAGCAGAGAAAAATAGGCACTCCAAAATGTGATCCATCAAGGCATCTCTTGAAATATGATGAGTCACACTCTATAGTCTTTAACTTTATTGATAGAGACTTTGGGCACACTGAGGATTGCTAATTTAGGCCATCCACAGACAGGAATCTATATTTAAACAAACTATCCCCACTCAAAAAATGACTTCTGGATTTGTCTCCACCTCTACAAGTGAACCATTAGATGACATGATCCTCAGAATACATTTGATTCTATTCTAACCTTTCTCAGTCCAAGTAACTGCTGAAGGGATTCTGAAGGGTACTAGAAACTGGTAATTTCTTGTAGATTTAATGAAAATGTGATATTAGCTCAGGATTACATCCTCAGGAAATGGTGGGATTTATAATACAACTCCCAAACAGAAAGGCTTACCATCATCAGTTTAAAGATTTGTAATGACTTCAATTACTGTTTTCTGTTTATAAGAGGCTTTACTGTATAATTTTTTTCTGGATTTCTACCAGAACACTGAGGCAGAAAATTGCTGTCTAATTGCTAAAATGCTGAAACCATGCTGAGGACAGCAAGTGTCCATGTTCTTTCAGTTTCCCTTAATAAACATAACACTTAGTAAAAAAGCGAGAGACATGTCTTAATTTTCTATGGTCTATTATTTTGTCTACATTAAAAAAAAATTTAGAAGTTACATTTTTTATTCTAATTATACTCTGTTGACCCCAAAAATTTATCATTCTCATGGGTGGTGAAAGTATCTTAAACTAATGGAATATCATTGGAGCCTATTTTTCTTTTTTTCTTGAGTGAATGTCTAAACCAGCATTGCCACAAGGCATCTTCAAGAGCAGTAATGATTTAAAGATGTCTTCTGTTAATACCTGTTAAACACTAAAAGTGATTAAAGCAGGAGGAAATGGAATACGTTCATTCATCTTAGTTGTAGTTCTGTTGCAGAAATAGGCGTCTTCTCCCATGTTTCATCCGGACAGCTGATAGGAATCATTTTGCAGGGTGACACTATTGCAGATTCACACATGGTTTTTCTACATATAATGAATGCTAGAAAGATCCCACAGATGTGATAATTTAAGCAACTGAATTCATTAACTGGTAATCCAATTATAAAATGTATTTCTTACATTGTCTTTGTTTTTTTATTCAAGTGCATCCACCATTGAAACAAAGGAGGGCACATATAGTAGGGCTTGAAATCTGCAGTGACAGAGACGGCAAAAGAATTCTCTGGTGCCCTTAGGTAATGTGATTTTTGGCAGGATAGCTTTGTAAGAGCCCCAGATCCTGCCTTTTTGATACATGTGAGCAGATTCCACAGGGACTACTTGTTTTTGCCAGTTCTAAGTGAAGATCATGCTCACAGATACCCTAACTGCTCCAGATTTCTGCCTGTGCTGCTTGACAGCTGGCACTCAGAGAGGCACAGAGGAGGGCGTTCAGCACATGCCTCTGGTGCCTTTTGGCCACTCCTGTGCAGACCAAGAGGCAGCTGAGAATTGCTGGGCTGAAGTGGGAGGGAGTGCTTCTCCTGCTGGGAGCTAGCTCCACAAAGAAGAAAAAGCAGAGGCAAATGCAGCAATTTCTGCTGAAGCAACCAACCAGTAGGTACTTGTGGTGGGACAGGCAACTCCCTTTACACTAAAAATGTAAATTTATTGGGACAAATCTGACACTTTGGTTGTTAGTTCAGGTAGTTTATGCATCTACCTATGAGAAAGCATAGGATTAGATTAAAGACCTAATATACAGCACCAGTGACCCCCTCCCCCATTGAAAGCCTATGAAGGCATCATGGAAAAGGGCATTTAGTTGTAGTTTATGCAAAGGTGATTTTGGTTTCTTGCATTTTTGGTTTCTTAATATTTGTCTAGTTACGGATTTGGATACATGCCACAGAAAATGGTTTCCACTTTTTAAATTACAGACTTAAAATTAGGTACCTACCTTGAAGTGGAAAATGGCAATGTGGGACTATTCAGGGCCAGAGGAATATCTCATTTGCACCCCACTATAGTGAAGGTTTAACTGGGGAGGTGGTGGGTGGTTGCAGTTCCCACTTTATTTCGTGTCCCTCTGTGCCATTGGGAAATTACTGGGTCACATCTCACTCACAGCAGATAGCAAATTTTAGAGCAAACACAGTGAGGGATACATCATAAAGTAGGTATCCTTCACCTACTCTATTTACAAATGGCATGTGGAAATGCTCACTAGAAACAAACTGTTGGCAGAGCTTGGTTTTCTATCTCCCCCTCATTCTCATTTCTGTGTGTATCAGATTTGAATTGCTAGCACGCACACTGTCCCAAGTGTTTCAGATTCATTACAGACTATGAACATAATATTAAAACCTCTGGGTATCAGAAATGCTTGAGCAGTTTTGATCTATGGTCTTGTGCTCTTCAGACTCTGGCTTTATACATTTGCTAAATAATTTCTAACCTAGCATATGCAACTGCGTATTTTACAGTAGCATTATTTTCTTAGTAAAATGATACAGGGATATAAAACTAACCTCTTAAATTCTTTGGCCACACTGATCTCTAGTGGTAAGGTGTTGAAAACCTCTCAAAAGGTAGGAAAAAATACCATAGGCAGCTATAACTTTATTGCAAATCTGTCTCAGGCAGATGATCCATTTCCCTAAAACACAAGAACAGTCTACTTTTATTTCAATACTATAAATCAATTAAGTGCCCACTGAAGAGGACATTTTTAAGTTGTACAATTAAAGTTGTAGAATATATAATGTTGTGTACTTATATTAAAACATAATTTAAACATGTAGCGTTTCCAGGCTGATACTGCTAAATGAATGTACTTTCATATATACGGTTGTACAAATTTCTGTGTGTGTATATGTATATATATTTGACAGTCAGAGTTATCTGGTGTGCAGATACTCATGATTTAATTGGACTTTTATTCTAGAGAACACTGTTGGGACAACCTGGTGGTTCATCTGCAATGTAACATTCAATGTAAGTACACAGAATCCAGGAATATTTCACAGAGAGATCAAATTGTTCAGACCATAAAGCCAAATGTTTATAGCTTGAATGGAAAGGTTAGAGAATGGACTATAAAAGCTATAATCATAAATGATATAAACAAAGGAAAATTTAGTCTTTATTTCAGTGTTGAGTGTACACTAGAGATGGATCTGTAGTGAAAATATTTATAAAATAAATGTATAAAAATTCCAGAAGATCTAAGGAAAGAAAACATCTAAATCCAACTTAGACAGTTGCATCTTGATTTCAGCTATAAAAACCCAAACTTTTTCCCACAGTATTTTTGAATAGCAGTTCAGATTTTACAAAGTCTTGTTTTTCCCAAGAAAATGGACAAGTCTAACAAAATATGCAATGTCCCTTTAATTTTTTATTTTATTTGATTTATTCTGCTTTATCTTAGCTTGTGGAAAACACCTGGTAATTCAGAATAATGGAACAAGAATTGTAGGTGGAAATGATGCCAGAAGAGAGGCTTGGCCCTGGATAGTTTCCCTCCATTTTAATTTCCAACCCGTTTGTGGAGCTTCCCTTGTCAGTGACGAGTGGCTGGTGACAGCACACACTGTGTCTATGGGTAAAGTTTTTTACGTGCAAGTTCACTAAGGAGGCATCAGATCATGAACAAATTGTGACACTGATATGAAAAATTAACAAACTCCTGGTTTAATTACTATGTTTTGAATCACTTCTTGGCTCAGCTGAAAGCTCCTTTACTTCCTGGAAATTCCTCAGTCCTTACTTTAATGCAGACAATTGTGGAAACTGAGCAGCATTTCCTGAACAATAAGGAATTGCACTTTAAATGCATGGTATTAATACTGAGCATTGCTACTTAATCCATAATTATTGTGGGCCTCCATAAATCAGGTGAATCCCTCTACCAGTGGTATAAAAGGTGACATCATATCCCATAAATTAAACCCAGCATTCCTCCTACATATTATCCTGGATTGATCAAGATTTACTGTGCATCACTGGAACGGGTCTTGATTTATGTGCATTGATTAGGCACTATTGGATATCCTCTCTATGGTGTAATTTGTATCATTCCAAGAAGTGATGCATATTGAAATATTTTCTAGGATTTGCTTTCATAATATCCACAATAAATACAGATGTTGTAAAAGACATATAGAAAAAAAAAAAAAAAAGAAAACAAAATTAGAGAAAATTAGAGTAGAGCTTTCACTACAAATAGCTAAATGGTAAGGCAGAGGAGACTATGCCAAAATCCTAACACTGACTCATGGCATGACAAGCACTACATTCCACACAAAGACACTAAAATGAAAAGGATTAAGCCCCCTTAGTTTCCACACATTAAATCCACAATTTTCTTGATACTGCCTTTTCACTTGAATCACCTTTCTATTTTCAATTAAATCCAATTTTGCCTTTGCTAGAATTTTCCTAAATTGAAGTTTGCTGTTTCACACCTTCTGAACATTTAACTTGGACACTTGTAGTTTAGAACAAAAGAACTTCTTGATGTCCAACCAAAAGATGAGCAGAAACCAATTCAATCCATCAATCAGGCTGAAAATGTACTTTTTAAACCATAAAGTGATTGATTAAAAACCAGAAAATTTTTAAGTTCTCTGATGAATACAGCCCCAAACCAGCATGTGTAGATTAGGAAAAAAAATACAGATTATGCCATATTTTGTTTTAACATATCTTGTTTGACTGAGATTAAAAACTAAGGGACTCGTTTTCTGAGCCTGTGAACTGCAGCATTTCCAACAACTCAGACCTCCTATTTCTTAGACATTCCATTACAATTTTCTAACTAGGACCAATATTAATTGCCAGCAGTCAGCAGTATTCTTCATAGTGTTTAAAAAGCCATGGTAATTTAGTTAATGTATTTTCCTCCTCTGCACCACCACCTGATTAATTCATTATAAATAATGCATTATAAGCTCCCCATAAAAAAATCAGCAATGCATATCTGCAGTGTGGATGTTTAAGACAGTGATACTCACGGAATTCCAAGCACATCTACCCTGCTCTATTTATTTGACAAAACACGCAAATCCTCCGGATTGCCACGAGGCTAAATATCAGCATTTTATCTGAGACACATTTTTCAAGACTTCCATTAATCATTCCTAATTGTGAATACTCTCCTTGCAACTTCCAGGAGACAGCTGAAGCCATCCCGCTGGAAGGCGGCTCTCGGCTTGTACAGCCAGTCAGAGCTGGCACAGCCTCCAGCAGTGGTTCAGAACATTGACAGAATAATTATAAATCCTCATTACATGAAGCAAACAAAAGACAGTGACATTGCTCTGATGCACCTTCAACACAAAGTGCGGTACACAGGTGAGTTTTTGTTTTCCCAAAAGACCCATTAATTCTATTATGCTAAGCATATGAGGGTGGTGAGGACTCTGCTCAGTAATTCCTGGATATCTTGGCCAAAAGTGGGTTTGAATTAATGAACATTTTCTGGGATGGCTTCATAAAAACCTGAACACAGGGAAAGAGGCTGAAATTGATTACTTGTTTCTCATTCACAGATTTCATCCAACCTATCTGCCTACCAGAAAAAAACCAACAGTTTCCACCAGGAATTAACTGCTCCATTGCTGGCTGGGGGGCTATTAGCAATGAAGGTGGGTCATCTGCTTGGAAAATTCTGACAGGCATGTAGCTGTGAGGGCAGGCTTGTTCCTATTCCACAGGAGTTGCTAAAGTCAAATAGTTTAGAAAGACACTCTTTCATATCAAAATTTAGGAACTATCCCATTCCACTATTCCTTCTTTGAAGCAAAATGATACTTATAACGTATCTCTTAGAAGAAACCATGCATATCTAAGTTCATTAGGCTACGAAGAAAGCTTCTTACATCCACTTGGAAGTTATGATGACTGCTTTTCTCAACATGAAATATGTACATCTCAGTTCCAGATATTGGGTGGGGGAAGAGGAAGATTAGTCTTTCTGACAATGTGCAAATGATTGTCCCCAGAAGTCAAGAAAGCTGACTGCAGTGTGAAATGTATGTTCTGTTTGTATGTCATATGCTCCAGATTTGGAGTCTCTCTGAAATAATAAACATGCCATTTCACTTCCACAGTTGAATACATTGACTTCTACATTAAATTGCATTTAAAATTGTGGGTAGAAATTAATAAAAGAATTTTTTAAAAGAATATTAAATAACCAAAGTTGCACAATGAATAGTGTGGAAACACTAGACAACCCATATTCCTAAGTCTTTAATCAGCCCTTAGATCTCCCTACAGTGAGTTCATAGTCATTGATTTTAGTAATCTTGATTCAATTATAACCAAATTCAGTCCCATTACAAAAATGAAAGACAGAATTCAGTTAATGAGCCCTGTTTAATCAGAGACTGTGTTACAGGGGCATCAGACTTAGTAGTACAGCAGTAAGGCAGGGATTCCTGCTGCTCAGGAGTGTGCTGAGCATGCTGGAACAGGAACAAAACCATCAGCATTCCCAGTGGGATGCATGTATTTAACACTGCAGGTAAATGTACTTTGTATTCTCATCAGGTCCCTCGTCAAATATATTGCAAGAAGCAAAGGTCCCTCTCCTTTCTAATGAAAAATGCCAGCAATGGATGCCAAAATATAATATTACTGAGAATATGCTCTGTGCAGGATATGACATGGGAGGAATAGACTCCTGCCAGGTAAGTAGAAGCAACTCGTTTCCACTGGTGGCATAAACCTCATCTAGTTACTGAATAGAACTCTCCCTGATCCTCCACTCATGAAAAACAGAACAGTCCCTGTCCACTAATGCAATTTTTACTCATGGTACTTTGCCCATTTAATAATTCATCAGGATACAAGTTGGGGTTTTTTTGTGTGCCATCTTGGCATAAACAATCATGGAGGGAGATAAATATGAGGACTGGGAATTTTTTGCACTAGGCTTTGAATAATTCCTGCTGAGTAATTCCATGAAGGAGAGAGGCACATGCTTAGAGAAATGCAGAGAACAGAGAAATAAATACCAAATAGACTGAAGTCTCAGAAATCCTTCGATATGGGAAAGAGAGATAGCAAAGCTGCTTTTCCCCAGAATCTGTAGACTCTGGAGACCTTTCCTAAGCAGACACCACAGTATTTCAGGGAGGCTGCCTTTCTGCACTCATATATGTTCATGTGGGTTTAGTTTTTATCCATTCCAGCTCTTTTAAACTCCCTGCTTCTCTTTGAGAATGTCCTCAGAGGTGGCTGCCACGTGATTTTTCTTCCAGAAATAGGAGTCTGTGGCATGGAGACTGGCTACCTTCCCTCAAGGCTGATGAAGAGCATTCTCACATAATTCCTATTGCCTTGTCCTACCAACCTAAGCCTTCACCATGTGCCCTGACTTTGCCCAGTTTGGTCTATAACAAAGACTCTATTCAAGCCTAGTGTCCTTTCCCCTCATGGTTTTCCTCTTTCCCTTTTTCTTTCTGAACCTTATACTGCACAAAAACAAAACAACAACAAAAAGAAACCCAAAACAAAACAAAAACCAATTCCAAGTAGGACCACAGGCTGATAGAGAGTACAAGTGACCAGCACTGTGATCAATGACCAGTCAGCCATGAGCAAAGATAAACAAGTGATTCCTGATAGCACATCCCCCTTTAGGCTGCTGTCACAGCCTTTAACATCCTGGGATGCCCTAGGGTTATGGGCAGAAGTATTTTAATGGCTGAGTCCTTGCAGAATTCTCTGGTAAAGATCCATTCACAGGGCCTGGAGAAGACACCATTAATATTGGTTCAACTAACTTGAGAGACAATGAAAAATAGTAATTGTTTTCTTTCTCATCAAAACAAGACACCCACGGCTGACTCATCCCCACTCAAGCTAAATCAAATTCAGTCTCTATTACAATGCTACGTCTGCTAAACTATTGAAAAGGAGGTGAGAGAAAAGAACACCTCTTCTGGCAATCTTGTTATTTTGTTCTCTAAATTTGAAACTGTGGAAACTCTGGCGTGACTGAAAATAGAACTGTGTTTTGGCTGAATATATTCGAGTGAAAAAAATCCTCCACATTTACCCAGGCTTGGTGAAATATGAAGAGCTGAACATAAAAGGAATATGATAAAAATTTCTTGAAGTCCAGTCTTGCATTGGAAGACTGATGACAGCTTAAGCTCACATCATTTAAAAAATTAAAAAAAAAAAGAAATTGATAATTTCAAGATTTTTTTCATATGGAAATATTCATATTGATCTCACTTCCAGGTGCTCAGGACACACAGGGGTAGAGCATTACGATTAAGGAACAAAATGAAAAAACATCATAAACAGGCTCTGCCTGAGAGTTGACACTGTTGAGTTTTAATTTTCGAATTTGTCATTGCAGGGGGATTCAGGTGGCCCTCTAACATTTGAAGATGGGGACAAGTGGTTTTTGGTTGGTGTGACATCATTTGGAGAAGGATGTGCACTTCCCCAGCGACCAGGAGTGTATGCTCGAGTCACCATGTTTGTGGACTGGATCAAAAACATCATCTATTAGCTTGATATTTTTTAATTATAGCAATGGAGTTCAGATGTTGAAAGTAAGACATTGCATAATGATGTAAAACTAGGCTGCTGTTTCAATCTCACAAAGAAACTAAATAAAGATGTAAATCTTGGTGAGGAAAACATTGGTAACTTCTGTTTGTTAATAAGACCCAGTTCCAAGTGAGCACAATATTTCAAAAGAGATGCTGTGGTTTTGTTAATAAATAGTTTTGTCATTTTACTTTTTATTTTATATAGGATTTTAGGAAAACAGATTCTTTGAACATCAGTGCACTAACTGCACAGTGGAGGGCTTTACGAAGCCCAGGCAGTAAAAAAATTTTTGCAAACTGCAAATGTGGTAGTGGAAAAGAATCAAAATTGTCCATATCAGGTGAAATATTATCTGGTTTATGTTTTTACATTGTGTTTTTCAATGTACAATTTCATATTCATGCAGAGTCAACTCTTCCCAGCAATCTCTCTGCACATCAAAATGAAGGTGCATGTCCTCTCTTCAAACTGGGCCCACGGGAGTTCCTCTGCCTTGCCTCTTACAAAAGGCTCTGGAGTGAGTTTTATGGATTGTGCAGAAAGGCTGACCATGGATCATGCTGCTTTCTAATGAACAATCTGAATGTCAGCCAAATGTTCTCTCTTGTGTAATGTGTTTGGAATTAATAGAGTTAAAATAGGATTGAATAAAGCTTTTTAGTTTTCTTTCTAGGCAAGTGTTGGCAATTATTCAAACAATTATAGAGATGTGCTTTTCCACACCCACCCACAGACTCACAATACCACAACTTCTCTCATAAAAAGTGATGTTTCTAAAAACATTTGACAATAATGAGTACCAGTTCTCCCTCAAGAATAAAAGTGTTTCCATATTACATGCTTTTCCTGTATTGCTGATTTTTAATATATATTTTGTGCTTTGTAAAAAAAACAGCAGGGTATCCCATTACAGGATTCTAAAGAGGAAAGGATATGAAAACTAAAATAAGGGGTTTATCTTCTTTAGCTCTTTTTAAATAGGTTTATATTAAAATATAATTACTTGTTCAAATGCCTTAAATTCTACAGTATTAGTGTAATATGATTCACTTCTTTATTTCTGTTTTCAGACCACTGTAGGACTTCAATGTATTTATCATTCCACAGTACCAAAACTACAAAATGCATTCTCACTTACTGGATTTGGTTCTTACAACCCTAAATGAAGGTATGAAATGCGTGCAAACAGAGGTTGGCAGTCACCAATAAAAAAAGTCCCAAACTGCTTTCAGGTCCTTTAGAGAACTAGGTCCAGACCAAAATCTGCAGCTTTATCAAGACATCTGTGACCACAAAGAACACAAATAAATATAATTATGACAGAAAGAAGGTAAGATCTTTCATATGAAAGTCTCTCATATGAAAGACACAGTTTTTTGACATTAAAATATTAGAGTTGCAAATTTTATCTTTCTTAGTGAACCATTGTTTCTCCTATTAGTCTAAAAAGTAGAGCATTTTGCTACCAGCATAAATTGATTTGGATTAAGCAATTACATTAAAATGCTTAAGTAAAATATGACCTGATTTTTGCATTATTTACCATACATCACTATTGTACGTTGTATTACAGACTGTTAATGAAATACAAAACCCAACTGAAAGCAGATCCAGTCACTAGAAAATGTGCTTCCCAGGAATACAGTAAGATACTTTTATCTGTGTGCATTTTCTTGCTTTCCAAAATGCAAAGCGTATTTTGAGATATACATTGATAAAACAACTCACCAGACGGAAAAAGTTGTGTACTTATACAGTACAGAACTATATAAGTATATATATATAATGTATATATATATATATATTATGTAATATATATTTATTTACTATATAAACCCTGGCATAAAAAGATATATCACATAAACTATTTTAATTTTAAAAACCATTTTATTTCAACTAATTATTTTTAGATAAAACTAACATAACCTTACTCAATCACATTCTAGCCTTTGGTCAACAGCCACGGCTTCAGTTGCCTGCAAATTTACCTGTGGAGAAACCAGTCAATACTATGTTAAAACTTGGGCAGAACAGATTATTTGCAATTGAGTCAAGATGGTTTGAAACAGAGGATGGATATGGTGATAGATATGGAAATATTTTGCCCCAATAGCCAATATTTCTTATTTCTACATAAAATTTGAGCACACTACAACAGAAGAACTGGATGCCACTTCCCCATCTGCCTTCACGCAGAGTTTGAGACAGGTCTGTGCCAATGCCTGCCTATCCATCACTTTCACTCTGTAAGAAACACTCCTGAAGGTCTTTTCATTCTCCTAACTGCTGCTTCAAAATCACTTCTGCTGCCATTAACCATGACATTGACAATGACAACTTTACATGTCCTTTGGAAGTATGAAGTATGAAGAAATAGTTAATCCTTAAGTTAAAGGGAGTTAATCCTTCAAGACCATAAAATGAACTAAGTTCTTTTTAGCACAACTCTTCTTAAGAAAGAGGTCTCTCCCCCCCTCAGTTGAGTTAATTAATATTTACATTGTAGGAAAACAATTCTGGTCTTGGTGATCATGTAGGATCATAGTATTTTCTCACAGCAAAGGAAACTGAAGTAGGGGATTGAACAAAGAAGGAAATTCCTACTGACTCGAAGAACTATAGAATATTTTAAGTAGAAATAACAATACTTAACCTGAACTAGAAGAAGAGTTTTCTTTTAAAAGGAAGCAGAACCACTGCATAACAGCAGCTTTAAGATACTTCCAAAAGGGCTTCAGCAACTAATTGCACAATTAGTATTAATGGAAGCTTTCAAATTTTTTTTTCTATACTCAGAAAATGAAGACACGTTTGTGTCTGAAGTGATGTGGTGATCATCAGCCAGCACAGTGCAGGCAACCCCTCAATTCTGCTTTGGTCAGTCTCTCCCCAGCCAGTGGTAGTTATCAATCTGTGTTAAAGCCAGCAAGGTTGAACTCAGGCTCTTGACCTCCTGCTGCAACAGCAGTAAAATACCTGAACTTTTGCTCTGACACCACATTGTCACCAACAAATCAACCAGAGTGCTACTGCCACCACCCCAGACAGCTCCTAATGACTGGCACAACCATCCTTAAGGCACAGAAAGCTCTTAAGCTACCAGAGAGAATGGACATTAATGATGTTAATCATAACTCTAAAAGGCAGCTTTAAATGTACCACAGTTACCTCTAAATCTATCCATCAATTAATATAATTAATGTGTTTCTAGATAATAGTCTGAGTAATGTAGGAATCAATCTTTGAGTGTCACTTCCAAGAAAAAGCCTTTATCTTCTCTTTGTTCCAACATTATGTTATTCCTAACAAACTATTAGCTATATTTAAATGACCTTTAATGTCTTTTTTATGTAGACTTACTGAAACAGTAATTTTAATCTTAAACTCTTGCCCGCTGTGATTTTTTTTCCATCAGAAAAATATTTGACTGAAGTAACAACTAATAGCTGCCTTTAAAGGGCCCACCATTAACAAGGTATCACTTTCCAAGCTTTATGTTGACCTTGAGCCAGTATGAAAAAAAGTTATAGTCATTCCCTGGCAAAATGAGTTCATTCTATGACAGAAAAGGACTTTTATGAATCCTCGAATTTTGCCACATCAGGTTGATGTCACAATATGGTGGCTGTTCCTGCCAGCAACCACATCATTATTTAATAGAATATTTGTTCCCGAGGTTCAAAAACTGTGTTAAGTGTGCAAATAAATACTAAACAAACATTTTGTATCAAACTTTTATGCAAAGATAAATAATTGTTACACTGTAAAATTGTCAGTTCCATTTACTGTACATTGACTATACAATACAATGCATGAGACTAAAAGAAACAGGAGGTTTGTTTAACTACAAACAGTCTTAAAACTGACATACACTGTGGATATTTCCCCATAAAAACTTCAAATGCTCTGTTTGTTTCATTGCTCACAACTAGCTAACTTACATCTCTTAGCAAAATAAACACATACCCTTTATTTAGCATGGCATATTTTGTTACTGAATTAATAAACAAACATCATATAAAAATGATCTGAACATTTGCCTCAAGGGGGAGCTTACAGTTCATTCTTGTAGATCCTTTGCATTTTCAAGCCATTCCAAGCTAATGTTCTTTGACGACATTATAATACAGCCTCACTGCAAAATGTTATTTTTGTCTCATTTTCAGTCAGTAAATCATTATACCTCCATGCTACTGTCCTTCCTAGGCGTCTTTGAAATCCATAGTGTGGACTGGTTTGGACTGGTTTTTGTTCTTCCTTTACTGAAAAATAAAAATACAAGCTATTTTCAGTGCATGTGTGCCTTTGCAGTCCTGATTCAGCTCTGTGATCAGACCTGAGCATTCCATCCCCGGATCTCAAGGCCACATTTGGTGCTCTCACAGTGTGGGTTCCCCATCCACAGTGGACTGTTACCAAAAATACCAGACCACTCTGCTTAGCCGTGCTGCTCCCAGGAACTGCACTGAATTGGCCTGGATAGTTTTTATTTATTTTTTTCCCAGTTCCCATCCAACCACACATCTCGTACAGAGTAGTTCTTTTCAGAGAAGGACTCCGTTTGACCAGGGCTGGTGAGACCTGAGCAATTCCCTTGTCGGGGGGGAAGAAGAGCACACAAACCCCCTGAATCCATGCCCAAGGCGCAGCCCACCCACCCCAGTGGGTGCCAGACCCCTGCCCACCCTGGGTACACCAACAGGGTCACTGTGCACCCCTGTGCCAGTGAGCCCCTTCCCTTCGGGGCTTGACCTGACACCTCATGAAGTGATGGCACATGGATCAGACTCCTGGCAATGAATGACTAGTAGAAAGCTTCCTGAGGGCCAGTTTTCAGTCAAAACTGTCAATAGTAGGTTTTGTGTTTGGTGTTTTTTCAATTAAAAAAAAAAAATAAGAGAAAACTGGTTCCAAAAAGTACTTGCTCTGCAATACTGCTAATGTGTTTTGCCTGATTTTTCTAGGGAGCCCTGATGCACCCTGAAAGTTTATGGCAGTCTTTCCACATGGCTACAAATGCCACAATACACCATCTTCCCTCACTTAGACTGGGAGATGACAGTGCACTGCAGACTACTGAAAAAGGAGCCACTTCAGGACCCATTGCAGCTGCGTTTCAGTGAAAATGCTTCAATCTCTGGGTAGAATATTTCACACTGATGGGGTTTTTTTTCCCAATTAAGTAAAAACCAGACAAGGAGAAGTAGCCCTACATAACTTTGTAAGGTGGAAACCTAAGAGTCCCAACAGTCCTATACATTCAGTTTTACTCCTTTCCTGGTGTGTAACTGCAAATGAGTCTGAGTTGATTTAAAACATACTTTGAGGGTGCTGAATGCTACAGTAGTTTTCAGTTCCTCCAGACTTACCTCTGAAGTCCTACAAAGTAATGCATTATGTACCTGAGCCCATTGGAGTAATTGGAAAGACTCCCTTTGGCTTCAGTGGACTTTAGATCAGGCCACAATGCTATAAACAAAGCAATTGCAATGAATCGAGTAGTTCCAGCGCTTCCTTCTTAAAGAAACGAAGTCACTACTTCCTTCTGGATTAATCCAGCAAAAGCAGGCACAAATTAATGATGAAAGGCTTTGAATGGAGGGCCCTTGCCACACAGCAGGAGCAATTTCTAAATACCTTGGATCAAATGTATCAAATGAGTTTATCTTCAACAAACCTATGCTGATTTTCACAGCTGGTTCAGGAAACAGATTTTAGTGACAAAGGTAAGATGCAATAAATAGCTTGAGCATATTGGTGTTTTGACCATCAAATGCAATCATAGAAACTGAGAAATATACCAGGTTGGAATTTAAACTTTCTGCAAGGCATTCAGATGATAATGGAGATGGGTCTTTGAAGCAGTTTCTCCTTGCTTCCCTGGAAGAAATGAAAGGGAGAGCATCTAAGCATGAATGAGCTGATCATTTCTGCCAGCTACAGGGACGAGGTGTTGCTCTGCCTTATTACTACCCTTCAAGAGCCCAATGACAGGCAAAATTAGTCATGACCTTTCAAGCTAGGCATGTCCTGGTTGGCCATGAGTTGTGGCTTTCAGAGGAAAGGTCACCATGTTGTGGAGGCCTAAAAAAGAATGAGAAGTCAGGTTCACGTGGAAAGTTGGGGGTCCCTCCTTCCCCATCAGGACAGAATCCCTTTCCTAAAGTTCTAAAGTGTCCAGATGATAAATTCAAGTGAATGTTTCCTCTTTTGATTTGGTTTTTGCCCAAGAGCTGCATATTTGTGATGAACAAAAATGGTTTGCAAGGCAGGTCAAAAGTGGAAATCGAAAATAGATAGGAAAATTTTTTTTACAAAACAAAGTTTTGTTTCAAAAGATAAAATACTTTATTTTTGGTGATAGTTTTTTTGATCTAAATGATTTTTTAAAATGGTTTAATTTCTTTAATTAAAGGTTTTGATGTAACTCAAAATAGACATTCTGGGAACAAAAACAAACAAACAATAACAAAGAGAATGCTGTTTTGCATCAAAACCATTTTGTCCTTGATTTTTGTATCATTTCATCTATCAAACTAATCAGCTAACAGAAAAAAAAAAAAAGGAAATCTTCCAAGGTGAATTTCCAATATCTATGTCATGCAATTTTGAAGTCTTGGAAGTTCAGATGAATTACTTCTGGATGAAGTGCTATAGCATCAAAGGCCTGATCAAAGCCCACTGAAGTCAACACTACTTTTTCTATTGATTTCAGTGGGCCATGAATCTCTCACTGCTTTCCCAGGAGTATTCAAGGGCTGAAACTTTTCACAGAAGAGAAGCACCTGCCAGAAAAGCCACTAAGATGTACCATACTTACCAGGAAATCCAGGGCCACTGTAATAAGGGTTCCAGAATTCAATTACTGTGCAATTGTTAGAGTTATGCATATTATTATTTTACTACTCTTTTCTGCTTTGAGCTTCCAACCTTCTGCAGCCCCAGTGGTGAGGTTTCTACATAACCTTTCACAGGCTTGTATTTGCCTGTCATAAGACAGGTTGGAAAGTGTACAGTTTCCTTTTCTTTATAGAAAATGCATTTTTAAAAAATCAAGTTTGTTATGCAGACCTCGTAACATCTGTTCTTTATGGCTACTTGTTTCAATGAGGCATGGAACCAAGGAGTACTGCAAATATCACTGTACATTCACACACACAGAAACAGTCTTCACATTTGGAGTGTTTTCTCACCTGAAATAAGTTACTGCAACTATTGGCAAGAAATACTAAGTAAAAACCATATGGAAAAAATAAAAAGCTAAAAATAAGCAGGATTTTTTTTTAATTTCTTAAAACTGTGATATCATATTTCTTTTACTTATTCTTGGTCTTCAAGGGGAAAAACAGCTTATAAATCTGCTTATTACTCTTGATATTTTATGTAAACAGCATTTATCTATAAAGCATATTTCAGTTTAAACTCTTCTGACATTAAGTTGAAAACACTTCCTGAACTAAAGGATAAGTGATATTTGAGAGTTTCAGAAAACACTAGCTCAGAAAAAAATATTAATTATATGCTGCCATGTCTTTATGTATCTATATCATATTTTGAGAAAAATGAAAAGTCCAAAGAATTTTAAAGCCTTAAGCAAAAGGCTGAAATGTTTCTTTTTTGCATAATAGTACCTCTGCTTGATACCAGAATTATGAATACATATCTACTTATTTTATGCATCCTCTTAAGCACATACATGATGTACAAAGGATGTCACACTAGTGTGTGGCTCAAAGCAAGTTTTTGCTTTTCATTTTCAATTTCTGTTCTCCAGTGGTCCATCTGTGGTTTGTATGGTATGTGCAGTGGAACAGGATTAAGCAGCTGCTGGCCCTTAGGTTTGTCCTTGGAACAAATTTTTACTTTAGGTTAGAAATTGAGTCCTTGGGCTCACCCTGTATCTGTGAGGGACCCCTCTACTATTTCCCACAGCCCAGGTACTTTACAGGTGGTAACCACAATGAAAGAGGGGAAGGAAAAGTGCTGACAACTGTCCTGCCTGTCAAGTGGTCTGCAAAGAGACTTTCTTCAGAAACAGGTGGAGTCCCAGCAGCAGCACTCTTTGAGACCTAGAATTATCTCAGCATGTTGTGGAAAAAGCCTGAAGGTGAATGTTCAGCTGTAACAGCTGTAAACTACTTGCATTTTAATAGATGAAAAGGCACTTATTTGCATATTTGGGGATAGATGTAAGCAGTCTTTCAGTAGGAATAGCTTGTCAATGGAAATATGAATTCTACATCATAAAACCACTGTGGATGAGTATATTTTACCTTTTATGAAGCATCTGGAAACAGCAAGTCCCAAAAGCCACCAGTATCAACAGCAGCAGTGGTATAGTGGGTATTACAACATAAATTAAATTCGGAATTATACCTACAAGACAAAATTTCTCATTAATGTCTCCTCTGTTGAAATGCTTTTAACCACGTCAGTAAAAATCTGGAGTAAAATAACAGGAATACATTAACTTACACAAAAGAACGCATATATTCCTTCTATTGGAAAAGCTCTAAAGAGAACTCAGCAGTATCAAGAATAAAGCAGAACTTGAGTTATATGCAAAACATATCTTAAGGTCTTCAATTCTGATATTTTCCAAATTTTTAATTCACAATTCAAGTGTTTCAATGGAGTACATTTCACAGCTTAATTTTTTTTACAGTCCATTTCAACTGTAAACTCTGTCATTTTTGCATGTGGATTCCCTGCCCATGCAGGAGGAATGAGCCTGGCTCTCATCTTCCCTTTCCCCTTAAAAGACACATAAAGCCTCTCCTTGACTAATGGGGAGAGCTAAAGGTGCACCTCTGCAGGTCTCTGCACAAAATAAGTGGAAAATGGTACAAGCTGAGACTCTGTCATCTATCTACAATAGAGGATGGGGTTTGCAGCTTCCATAAGGGTACTGCTCCCAGTAACTATTTGCCCATGTTTTGTGCTAATACACATTTAATGTACAAATTGTGGAGACTTTCTTACTCATTCTCCTATTTTGAAAATATTTTCCCTAGCAAGAATAAATGTGAATATTCACGTTGCGTTTGAGTTTTAGAGTCTTGGCACAGTTTGTATTAAAAGGAATTATTGATTACAAACCACAGTTCCTCAATACAATAATTCCTCTGGAGTTTAAAATAATGGAAACACCAGTTAGGAAGCCTGCTCAAATCCAGACAACCAGTGGGCAAACAAAGCACCCTCTTTCCATAATCCCATGGTGCAATCCTGTAAAATCCAGGGCTGCTCCTTAGACATGCTCAGTTCCTTGAAGCAAAGCCATGCTACAACTCCTCCTGAGCCTTGGGACTCCATTCAGAAGATAAATTGTTCTGAACTGAACGAAGCAGCCAGGGGCATTGCAGAACCTGGGCAGCAGGTGTCCACTTCCCAAATGTCATCTCTACTGGGAATCTTAGCAAGACACTGAACTCCTCTTAACATGTGGTTTCCCAAAAACACAGGCTACTTGGGGGAGCTATGGACACGGTGTTTATTCTAAGTTTGGTGAGACAAGGAAATAATTTGTTTCCACAGCAACTAAAAGGACTAAGACTCTTGAAATGCTATTCAAATATATGTTTTTTCAGGGCACTTCCCAGGGAAACAGACTGTTTCTTCCTATTGACAAAAATGGAAACTGAAATATTTATTTAATTCCACTGTTAATATTTTTAGCAGAACACTACATTCATATGAACACATTACCTGTTTCAGTAGCAATAATATGATACTGATCTTCTGGTTTGCTTGTGTCGTAAGGATTTCCTGCTGGCACTGTTGGAAAAATATCTGAAAAGGAGATCAGACATTTTAGGAAAACAGTAAAAAAAAAGGTCATTACATTGTTAAATAAATTAAAATTAATTATATCTTAATTTATATTAGTAAAATGAATATATTTATGATTTATTAAATATATATGTAAACAGGATTTTATTACAGAATTGAAATTTTATCTGGAAGAAGAATTACCAGCAGTGTTATTCTGAACAACAGCCATATATTTGTAGCTGTTGCTCTCTGAATAATTAATTTTTCCTATGCTCCAGTTCTTAACTGTGCCTGTTAAACTTGAGTAATTTCGGAGGCTCTTGAATGGTATCCTTATAATTATGTATTTACCAGTGCAATGGAATTTAATGTGTTGAAATTTCTTACCGTATTCTGGCTCTGCTCTGTCTCCTAATTCTTTTTCTAAGACATTATCTGTTAAATCAATATTTGAAATTGATTGTTGAAGAATGAAAAATGTGTGCAATAAAACAGATGTTTCTATTTTTTCATGCAGTATCACAGAAATAGATACATTCCCCCAAACAATAATTGCTTAATTCTTCAGCATTTCATCTTCTTACCAAAGACTCTTCGCAAACTAGTGGCAGATCACCTCTAGTTCATACTTTTTGCTCCTTAGAAGGCTATAGTTTAGTCTAGTTTCAATTCTTGGTGGCCTCTGATTTAATGGCTCATGGTCAAACCCTAACTTCTTGTGCTGAATAAAGTGCTTAACATATCCAGAGCTTCATTTGTGCAGACAATTCTAAAACAATATATGAAATTCTCCCTATCAAAAGGTTACATTAACTTAACAGTGCTATGAGACTACAGTTCTGAGTGTCTTAATAAATACAAACTGCTGGGAGAAATCAAAACAGCAATAAAGCCTAGTAGATAAAGGCAATTATTTCACCTGCTCTGGTAAAAAATAGCTACATTTGGCCTTATATAAAGAAAGATACCAAGATACCCCAAAGAACTGAGCTGCTGTCTCTTGACAGCAGAAGAGGAGATGAGTTTTTAATTTGATTGTATAATCAAACCTACAGGAGCTGGACAGGAACTAAATGAGGTCGCAATTACCAACCTATAATTCAGTTTAAGATTGCTGAATGATCAATAAGATCCAAAGCCAGACTGAGCATTGCAACAGTAAACGCTGTCAAGGGAGGGCTTGGAAAAATAAAAGTGTCCACCAGAAATGTAGTTGCTGCTTGAGCAAGGCTGCTAATGAGCACTGTCCTGGGCCTGCTGATGATACAATTAGATGCAACTTTATCAAAGTCACCTGCAACCTGTTTTGGCCTGTGGCTTGTGTCATGCTCCCTATACTGAATACAGACAGGAGAGTTGTGAAAAACAACATCCTCGGATAACAAACTGAAATCCAATATGCATGTGGCACTTTAGCACTCCTGGTGAAATGGATGTATTTTGCACTGCTAAGAGCTGGCATTGAAGCCTCTGCAGTGATTTGAGGGGGGGAAAAGGTCGTTTGTAAGTCTCACTTGGTTTGAGATAACAAATGTAATTTTCCTACAAACATTGTGTTACTTTCTTCAGGCAGTGAAAGAAATGGCATATATCTATTTATATACATTTTTGCATCTACTCCTTTCCTCCATGTGACAGAAAAATACATTTCTGGAGAATAGTCTGTTTTGCTAAAGAGCACAATTCCAACAGTTTGAAAAATAAATAGCTACAATTCAGTAGTACTGCATTTAGCTGCATAACAATGTCAATACTATCAAAAATCTGCCTATGCATTGTTTGCCTTATATGCCTCATTATAAACTAATAACCCACTTTCTACCTAGAGAAAGAAATATAAATGTATTTTCATTGTTACTATTATCACCTTGTTTTCTGACAATCCAAAATACCCAGCATTTTCTCAGATGGTAAAAGCAATAGAAAAAGCAATTCTTTATCACATCTCAACAAGAATGGTAAGTCATTCACTAGTACAGAATAATTATTTAATTTAAATTTGTTTGCTTTTAAAGCTACAAAATACACCTGAAACCAAATGTTTTTAATAAAGCCTGCAATTTCTGATGCAAAAATGTTGGGTTTTTAACAACATAAAACATTTTTATTTTGTTACCCTTCTTCAAAATAATTTGAACAGTTCTAAAAGTAATAAAATTGTCACATTTCATTGAAAGGCCTATGATGATTACTGATCATCATAAAGTAGTGATAACCACTAAGCATTTCAAAAGCAGGAACAAGTTTTGGGTACGCCAAAACATGTTGGTATATCAACTCTGCCAAATATTTAATATTTGCTGGCAATATTAATTACCATTAATATCCTCATTAAGTGACCAAAAAGTGAAAAATATATGGATCCACCAAAACCTGAGGAACAAAATATCCTGGATCTGTATGGACAGACAGATCTCTACAAAGAGAGTGATTATTTTTTGATCACCAGCATAGAGAAAGAAGGTAGGAAACTGCAGATTATATTGTTAAAACAGCTGCTAAGAATAGGAGTTCACAGAATCATAGAATGGTTTAGGTTGGAAGGGACCTTAAATAACAGCTTTTTTCCAACCACCTACCATGGGCAGGGACACCTTCCACTATCCCAGGTTGCTCAGAGCCCCATCCAGCCTGGCCTTGAACATTCCCAGGGATGGGGCATCTACAAATTCACTGGGCAACCTGTGCCAGGGCCTCACCACCCTCACAGGGAAGAATTTATTCCTCAGGTCTCATCTAAACCTACTCTCTGTCAGTTTGAAGCCATTCCCCCTTATCCTGGTACTACAGACCTCTTGTAAATAGTCTCTCCATTTTTCCTGTGGGATCCCTTCAGGCACTGGAAGGCCACAATTATGTGACCCCAAAGCCTTCTCTGTTCCAGGATGAACAATCCCAGTTCTCTGAGCCTTTCCTCCCAGCAGAGTTGCTCCATCCTTCTGATCCCCTCGGTGCCTCCTCTGGCCTGGCTCCAGCAGGTCCCTGTCCTTGCTGTGCTGGGAGCCCAGAGCTGGATGCAGCCCTGCAGGGGGGGTCTCAGCAGAGGGGGCAGAGGGGCAGAATCCCCTCCCTGCCCTGCTGCCCACGGGGCTCTGGATGAGCCCAGCACACGGGGGGCTCTGGGCTCCCAATGGCCAGGCCATGGCCAGCCTCTCACCCACCAGCACCCCCAGGGCCTTCTCCCAGGGCTGCTCTGGGTCTGCCCATCCCCAGCCTGGATTGGTGCTGGGGCTGCCCTGACCCAGGTGCAGCACCTTGGACTTGGTCTGTCAAACCTCATGAGATTCCCATGGGCCACCTCTTGAGTTTTGATTAATTAATAAATGAAATAAATCCATCATTTCACATGCATTCTTTTAACTTAGTTTTGAAAAACAAACACACCAAAAATTATTTGAAAACATTTGCATGGTCCTGCTGAAAAACACGTTTTCATTTACTGTAAGTATGGCCAAGAACAGAAAATTTTACAGGCTCAAACTGGAAAGTTTACTTTTTATGTCCTTTCTGGTTTTGCACCTTGTCCTAGTTTATTGTTCATTTTTCCTCTATTGACATATACAGAACTTATGTCATGTCTCAAAGTACAGCCAAATTGCCTAAGATCTGTTTTTTCTGTCACCATCTCAACTAGCATGCATCTGCTTTTCAGATCTCTCTAAGTCTACATGCATGAATGCAGAAATTTTTCCTGCTGTTCTGGACTTCATTCTTCAAGCCACAACTTTTTAAAATAACCACCACGTGTAAGTTGGTAGAAAATGGGAGAGCTACACTATGAGGACAGTGCAATATCTTTTACAGGAGGATCAAGATATCTTGGTCATCCTACCTAGAAAGTAGAAAATGTACACTTAAAATGCTTTGTGAAGTAAGGGAATTAATTAAATCAAAAATATCCTTGGCAATGCATGATAGTGAAGCTAACTTTGAAATAATTCTTATTAGATACAAACAGGTTTATTTAAATGTATTAAAAATGTATTTTAATAATTGTTATTGACATATAACATCCCCTGTTAATGCCAGCTCAGGCACACACCAAAGGAACTAGAACCACAGGCCAAAAGATACTTGAAGATTCCCTCACAAACCAAGAGGCGATTATTTTTCTAAAACAATGTCCCCACCAGTGAAATATAACTTCAGTTTTACCTACCTGGGGCATATTTGCAGATAAAATTGTGCTTCATGTTGCATCTATCATCGTTCCACTGATAAAGGTATGGCCCTCCCAGACCAGGGTTTGCAGTTGGCTGGTGATACATCACCACACAGGCTTCACTTCCACAGGAAGGCTCATCTGTGTACCAATTTCTAGTTTTTGAAGATAAGGTTCATCAGGATGGCAAAGAGTTTGCATCAATGAAGAAATATCAACCCAAACAGTCCCATCCTCTTCAAAGGCATCCTGCATTTCCCACAACCCTTCTGTGAAAGGCCCAAGAATATCTCGGAGTGTTAAACAATTCTGAGCAAAGCACCTCTGCAGAAATAACACCCTACTGCTCTGCTTTCCTCCCCATTAGACTCTTATCTGTCCCCTTGTCTTGAGTTCTGTGAGTTGTTGTTACTCTGGCCTTTGGCTTCATCAGGGAATTAAAGGCTTTTCAAAAAGGGTAGAATCAGAACAATTTACACTAAGCATCTCACAATTATTTATTTAGTGGCTGGCTCCTTGATTTGAGGTGGCCAGAGCCTTGCAGAATTTACCTGCCTGCCTTCAGACCACACCCAAAAGACTCTGTGTGTGGCAGAACAACCTCCAAACGTCATGCAGAGGCAAACTCTGGGGATGGGAGCAAAGAAATTTGTAGGCTGAAGCCTCACAACACCATCCTGTCACAGCTTCAAATTCAAACCCCCAATTGCCAGCTACCCTTCATCTGGAGAAGTCAAAGGGGGGGATTCCACAAACTTCATGCTGTCAAGCAAGGTTTGGCATTTCAGGCTCTATTCCTTTCCTTGGAACCTTCTCGAGGAGCAGTTTCACACCCTTACCTGAATGGTGACATACTTCCATCAGCCCACTGGTAGAGGTCGGGGCAAGCACTCGACGTGGCCAGTCCATCGCCGCTCCTCCACAGCCCAATCCAGAAATCACCATCAGAAATCCCAGAGCCTGATTTGGTGAGGTTTTGCAGCATGTTTTCTATCAGCTGCTGCTCAGCTTCGCTTTCCAAGCTCAGCAGAGCCCCGCCATCGATTTCACAGGCCTGGCGGGCCTCCTGGAAGCCCACGCGTCTAGACAAGTCCTGGAAATAGGCTAGTTTGTAACAGGAATGCTTGAAGGCACCATAGCACACCTTCTGGCCTGAAAAACAAAACCATGGGGCTGTTCAGAGCACAGTGATGAACATCAAAGCTGCAAGAAAAGAATACAGCACATCATGCATATGCTGGTGAAGGACAGGAGATTTTTGCCTGAGAGGATTCATGGTGATAACCTAGCACCACTGAAAATCCTTTGCTCTAATTTAAATTTCAAACAGCACACAGTTCATGGGAATCTATGCCATCTTGACATGGCCTGTGAAACTCTCCAAAACACTGAAGATTCCCAATAGGATCTAGAAAAATATTTACTCTATAATGACTGTACCATCAGGACTCTCTGTTATAGCCAGGATCTGTTTGGAACATATTTCCTTGACTATTGCATACTAATGGACCAACTTCACTTTTATTGTGTAATCAGAGCTATTCAATTTAAAAAAAATAAGTTTCAAATACACATGTCTAGTGGCAAGAAGCAGCTGAATTTTTTTTTGATCCCTGAACTTAACCTTGAGAGGCTGTATATGAGAGGAACCCATAGCCACTCTTCACTACAATGTGCCTAAGCACAACCTGTAAAGGTCTATGGGAGGAGAAAGTCTGCTCCTCACAGTTCTTTGTCTGAGAAAGATTTGTTTCCTAAGTCTGTTAGAAAGTCTGTTTCCTAAAAAGAAAAAAATAATTATCATTTTCAACTCTCTAGAGTTTATTCAAGATATAAAAGATGAGGAATTAACACACGCACTTATCAGCCACAACTGAACTCCAGTATGTTTATTTAGGGACAGAATAAGGCTTCTAAATATAGCTACCTCTTTAAAAAAAAAAAAATAAATTTTTCCAGTATAGAAATTTTTCACTGGAGAAAAAAAGCAGGAAAATTTATTTTGTTAAGTAATAACAACTGAAGGATACTAAAGTAACAAAAAGCTATCAGGCCCTACCTAGACTGTCTAGAAATCAACAAAATTCATTATTTTACTGAAAAATTTAACAATCACAAAACATGCTGAGCTGGAAGGGATCATTGAGGACCCTGGAGTTCCAACTCCCAGCCCTGTGAAAAACAGCCAAGAGTCACACCGTGTGCCTGAGAGCGTTGTCCAAAAGCTTCCTGGGCTCTGTCAGGTTTGGTGCTGTGACCACTGCCCTGGGGAGCCTGTTCCAGTGCCCAGCCACCCTCTGGGTGAAAAACATTTTCCTAACATCCAACCTAAACCTCCCCTAACACAGTCACGATTTCAGGCCATTCCCTCAGGTCCTGTCACTGGTCACCAGAGGGACAAGATCAGTGTCTGCCTCTCCACTTCCCCTTGTGAGGATGTTGAGGACCACAATGAGGTCTCCTCTCAGTCTCCTCCAGGCAGAATAGACCAAGTGACCTGAGTGGGTTCTCATAGAGCTTCCCCTCAAGGCCCTTCACCATCTTCATAGCTCTCCTTTGGGCACTCTTTAAGGGCTTTTTATCCTTCTTATATTGAGGCATCCAAAACTGCTCACAGCACTTGAGGTAAAGCCACACCAGTTCAAAGTACAGTAATTTATTGTACTATCTGAAAATCTCATATTTAGTCTCACTTTTAAGCAAACCCAGGTACGTGACTCATGTAAATAACATTTGAACATGATTTATCCTGTTTCACCTTAAAAAAACTGCAATTGGTCACTGGGAAACAGCAATATCCTCACATAACTTCAGCTATATTTACGTTTTCCCAGGTAATGTTTTCCTCTGCACAAAGAGTAAATATCAAAGTAAACAAAAAACCTTAAAAGCTGCATCAAGTTCATTCTTTTTGCATTAGCATTTCTTCATTTTTGTATTTAATAAGTAGGATATTTCCAATTGCAGACAGCACAAGGGATGAGCTGAAGACATCTCTGTATTTGCACAGAGCATAGTTTCAAGTATTTGCAGAGAATCAGCAGATTGTATCAAAGATGCATTAATATAGGAATGGAAAAACAGGATCTGCTCTTGACTTTTAGCTAAATATGAAAGTAAATCATTTTTTGGGACCATTTCTGTTGTAGAAAGCTAAATTATAGGGGCAGTAACGATATACTATGCTTAAGTTTCTAGGGTTTCCTACAATTCTTGTAATCTTTCTAGGAAAAGAAAAAAAAACAACAACAAACTGAAATTTTCACTTTACCCTATTAAAGTTCATCTGGAGAAGAACTATTAGGAAGAAAAGCATCTTTTTAATCTCATTCTTACCTTGGCAGACAGACTTCTGAAAATTTAGTTGTTTATCAGTAATTAATCTACAAAAATAAGACAGGAACAAAGAACAGGCTAAGAAAAGGACAAGCTTGTGCCACAGACATGGGAAAAACCAGGCTCCGAGATCAGGCAGAGTGTGGCAATTTTGACTTTCTCTGATAATGTCCTGACAACACAATGTATGCCCCAATTTCTTTCCTGATATTTCCCTTCACTCACATGGGTTAGGAGCCTTGCTCCCGATAAATGTAGCAAGGGCCACCATCCTAGCTGGGCAGTGGTGCTGAAGAAGCAAGGGACAGACCCTTTAACAGAGGTGCATATGAAATAATGGGCTTCCTCCTGGACTTCTTCAACAACAACAAAAAAAACCATTGTTATCAAAGTAACAAAGTGATGAGTCTAAATGTTCCAAAGTGGGAAGTGCAACAACGAAAGCTCATTGTTGAAATGAAATCCCAGCTCGTTCCCTTCCTCTACAATGCTGAAATTCCAATTTTGCTAACATGATCGGCTTTCCCCAGGAGCTGTGTCTCACTGACAGGACAGAGTGCACAGGGAAGGAGGAGCTGATCAACATTTTGACCCTCGCTGCTGGGTGAGTGACAATGGCTCATTGCCAGAGTACACATGTGTATACAGCAGCACAAACAGCCAAAGACCAGCATTGAATTATGCAGGACACTAATCACTTCCAAGGAAAAGTGACCACTCTTTTCCCTGTAATTCAATATTAGATTCAAGACATACATCCAAATTTAGGAAGAGTGCTTTGTCCATTATCTTGTTCTTTTTATTTTCCCAGGCAATCTTTGAAATAAACACTTCCTTGATTCTGTTCATTCTGTGCACAGGCTTCTCCTTGACATCAAGTAGAAAGTTATGAGCAAATTCAGGTGTCAAAATATCCTGGTCACAGTTTCAGTCATGCAGGAATTTTCAAACAACTGTGAAGAACAGGCTGATCGCTGTGGATCATAATTCCTGTGCTGTTCCCCCCTCTCATGGGAAAATAGCTAACTTTGCCTTTATATCACACAATCCACTCCCCACCCCTGCATGATACTCAGGTGGCTGAAGTGCTCCCCTCACACTCTGTTCTCATGCACAGCCTCTGCTTTTCTGTGACCTCTCCCAGAATTTGAGTTCAACCTTCTAGCAGAAGAAATGGATCCTTGCTGGCTGCCTAGCTGAGCTTTCTCAGGATGCTCAACTGCCAGTCAGCAGCTGCATGGGGACTCAAGCAGAATCATAGGATCTTTTAGGCTGGCAAAGACCTTGAAGACCATCAAGTCACAGCAAGTGCTGTTTCTGGCCTGCTCCAAGGCCTGTATCCATGAGCTGTGCTGTGTTCTGGTCCAATAGAGGGGCTGTATCAATGCTCAGCTCCATCACCCAAGGAAACCAGGTGGGGCTGCATGGAGCAGCAAGGAGGATGACAAGTGTTTGTGATGTAAAGAGCTACTGAAGCCCCTAATAGGTGCCCACCCTGCTCCCATTGTGCACTCAAAGCAGGGAGCCCTCTCAGAGCCATCAGAATACAGATGTGAAGGCCCAACTTCTGTCCAAGGGTTTGCAAGTTAAAACCTTGAAGCTTTGTGGGAGACATTTTCTTCCTTCCCTTAAACTGACCAGAATAATTTTTAAAGACACCACTTTTATTGCAGGTGTTTGGGCAGGGTTAAGTAACTCTAAAATCAAGTTTTACAAAGGAAAAGAATTGAAAAAATGAAAATTTGAATGAAATCCAACTCCTAAATTACTGCTCTTTCATTATTTGCTCTCTTTACCTGCGGTAAAAGAAATAATTTCCTCCTCACAGGCTGATCATTTCTGCAGGAATATACCTCCAGAAACCAACAGAGAAAACAGCAAGAAACAAAGAAATAATTGGCATTAAGACCCACAGACCCAAAGAGTGTGAATAAAGCATGTGAGGCAGAGCAGTAAGCTTTCTGGAAGAAGCTGTGAAATTCTCTTTTTCTGGTTAATTTAATCCCTGTGTTTAGGCAGTGACCTACTCTGAATCTTTTCTTTCTTCTTTTGAAGCAGACTTTGAACCAGTTCCACTGCAGCAGATAAATGTGTTAATGGAAATCTGCAGTTGTGCCTTAATAGCTGGCAAATCAGTTGACATTTTAGTGCTCTTCTCGGAACACACTGAGATGTCAGGTTTTAAAGCTTCATTTTTTTCTCTCACTACTAATTTCTGAACTACAAAGCAGAAATAATTTACCACTGAAAAATGACAGAATGGACCACATTGTACAGGAGACAATATGGAAATATCAACTATGTGCTACTTTACCTTATTCTAACACTTTTCAGCAGACTCCACAGTTAGTTCTAAAGCAACATTTTGTTATTTCAGCTCTATAAATTGAGTTCCAATTTTTCTGTCACAATTGAATAGAAACTAGATTTGTAAGACTATTGGAATGAATCATATTAAGATACTATGCAATGTGAATAATCTTTTTTGGTCCCATCATCCCATTAGCTGATGAAAGCAAATGAGCAGGATTTGCTCCAGGAAGTGCCAGCTACCATCTATATGGGTCAATTTTCATTTTTGGGTGTTTCACAGAAGCTCCATAGTGGAATGTTTAGATATCAACCTCAGAACAAAGATATTTTTGAACTAAATTACCCATTAAAATATTTCTGCAGATAATTGTATGGGGGGGGGAAAGTCTCCTTCAAGAAGAAAAGAAATAAGCAAATTCCAAGCTGTTATTTCAATAAGTTATATCTCCATTATGTTTTAATAAACATGCTTCATTAAACAAATAATAGGTTCCTTGATTACTGCCATGACAGAAGCTACAGCAAATTGTCATTTAGAAGCAAAATTGCTGATAAAATACCCAGGTCAAAGACTTTTCTCCCTAAGAGCATCAGGCTTATTACTAAACTAAACCCCCACAGGCCCATGAGGGGCACAAAGGTCATTTTGAGTGACACACCTTGCTTAGCTGGAGTCTTTGAAGACATCAGGTAGAAGATAAGCTCCCTGCTGATAAATCCCATTCCTCTTCCTCTTGGACCTTTCAAACTAACCCTTCTGGAACCTTACAAATTAACCTGCAATCCAGGTTCAATACCATTAGCATCCACCTAGATTAGGCTAGCCACTGCATGTGCACAGCATATGTGAAGAGACAAAAATGAATGAACAAAGCCTAACGTACTAAACTCCATTATGTTTTTGCATTTTGACTTTTTTTCCTCCCCAAGGTAATGGATTCAGCAGAAAAAACAGAAGAGTACTTGGCAAAAAGCAGTGTGAAATATTTGACGTTAACCAGAGCAGCAAGAGCCTGATGGAGACCTCTGAAAAAAAAACAAAAGTGACAAACAAAAACACAAGGACTTAGGTGAAAGAGATAATGAAATAGCAAAACAGAAATCTATGGCAATTAAACAAAATCTTGTCTGCCTGTGTTATGAAGACTAGTCTTGGTCTTGAGCTTGCATGAGCTCAGTGACCTCAGGGATCACTAACCAGCACGCAGGACACTGGGCACAATTTGTTTTCACCTGTCCCCACACCAAATCCCAGTGATGCACTCCAGAATCTGGCCAGGAAGAGACTAAGTGGTAATAAATTTTCTTAATCACATTTTGTTCCAAAGCTGATGCATCTTGTCAGATGGTCTTTGTATCACCCAGCCTGATTTTGCCTGGGTTCAGCTGCTGGCCACATTTTGCCATATTACGTTACTGCTGTTGATGTTTTACTGTATCATATTTGTGTCCATCCACCAAATATAATTTTTTTTATGATTCATATTACTTAAAAAAACCAACTGTGATAACATTTCATAATTACATTCTGTCTGCATTTATGATAAAAGCAAGTTGCCATCTTTTCTCCCAAAGTTTGTAACACTCAGGACACATGAGTGTCTTGAGTCAGTGTTCAAAGCACTGATGTTTCTCAGCTCACAGTCCTGACCAGTTTAAGGAATTCCACATGCTCATAAATTTGACATTCAAATAAAGCCTGCTGTACAGATCACATGCCAGCTTTTATCTGTACTGATATCTTTATAGCAATCTCTTCCATACCTTAGCAGGTACTTTTTCCTCCAATCCTCCTGAAAACCAAGCCTTCTGAGGGAAAAGAAAGTTGTTACTGATTTATTCTGGATTAAGGATTATGCCTAAAATGTCATCACAGAGTTTTTTCTTAAGTGATTTCCTAGGATGAAAAACTTTCAAAGGTTCCAGGTCACTTTTAATAGCTTATATGTAAACCCTGAGGGCCACATTTGTCTATCCAGCAGCTGTGCTTCAGGCAGATGTGCACGGCAGACAGTTTGTGTGCTTCATATCAGAGCATGCAGACCATGTCTAAAGTGGCTAAATGGAGCCTGCCCCCAGCCTCTTGTGCAAAACTCATCTATCAGCCATTCTTAAAATACTTTTTGTCATGGATATCCTTCTTGCTAGATTCTTGGGCAAGTAAAAGTTATGGACTTGCATTTAAAGACTGCAAGACTAAAACAATAAATAGGATTTTTTTCTATTCTCTCTCAAACACAAGCCACATAAAGTAACTTTAGCCATTAACCATCCCATATCTTGTGATTTAGCAAAGATGATGCAAGAGGTCCTCAGAAAAAAAACAGGTGTCTCTAGGATTAATGCAACTATTGCAATGAGAAAAAAAAACCAGGGATGATGAAGTTTTAAGTAAAATCAAATTAGTGCATTATACCATTTGTACAGAGATTTAGTACACTTGTGCAGAATATAAAGCTAGAAAAGATGCATTTATCCTGTCTAGTCCTTGTCTTGTTGTGGGTTTTTTTTTTTTTTTTTTTTGCCATGGCAAGTGATTTTCAGTAGATTTATTGCTGAAAATGGGTTTTCACCTGTACGTTAGCCTCTACTAGATCTGTTATTGTGTTTCTAAGCACTTTTGGGGACCGGGAGTGAGCTTATTTCTGAATGACAACTGTCCTCAATAGACCCATTATAGCTACACCTTTAAAAAAAACAAGCAATCAAAAAGGAGACAGTGCAAAGGAGCACCTGGCAGTGCCCATTTATATATTAAATGTTACTCATTCCTAACACCTGGATTTTGCCATCAGCTGAATAGAAGTGCAATTAAAATTGGATCTGAGAGCTTCCCTACACAATGCAGCAAGACTGCTGGTCACAAAAATGGGTAGTTAAGAGATCCCTTATGACAAGTATTGATCTAAGCAGGTTATTTTTGGGGAGGTTTGTCAAAGCCTCTGTGCACTCAGACCCTGTGCTTTTCTAGGTCTTGGGAGGATGCAGGAGGATTCCTTGTCCTGCAAAATCTTCTTCATCAAGTGGAATAAATTGGTGGGAGAATTTGCCTTTTCCACAGCAGATCAAAAGTTTGTCTGGATTTTCAAAATCCCTGATGTGGTGCTTCAGGCTTGTCCTTGATGTATTGGAAACTGGAATACCAGCCAGCATGAAAGCTGCCATCTCCACACAGCAATTCACTTATTTCCCAAAGAAAACAACACACATTTATTCCTTAAACTTAGCTTCTCAGCCCTGGTGCACAAAGGGGGGAACTGAGGCCATTGACAACAGAGCTGTAAAGTAGCTTGATGTCTAAACCTCATTAGAAGCTAATCAACACTTCACCCTCCATAATTACCATTGCAGGAAAACATACAATTATCTGAATCAATACAGGGTGTCTTCAACTGGAAAATTAATATCCATTTTTATGGAAAAGTTTTAGTCACTGACTCAAGTCATAACTCAGAGTAAAAAAAAAGTCTCTAAAGTATTTCCCAAAAACTATTTCTTTTTTCCCCCCAGGTCAAATCATTAAAGCCCTGACAGGTTTCCTTTCTTCTAAGTGAAACATATCTTCATTTTGGCATCAGCTCTGGTTTCAGCTGTCTAACACATCATAAATTTCAAGCATGAGATCCATTTAGCTTTTCCTGTAATAACTATTTTCCTTTCTTCTGATCATGTGAACTTTACAGGTGTATATCACAGGGCTCACCATGGCAGTCAGCCACTTCCTTCTCTAAGGGGCCAGCTCGCAGCTGCACTGTCCTGGGGGTTCACAAAAAGTGGCAACATAGCTGCTAAAACAACCCCTTAAATCTACAATTGCCTTCCCCTTTTTAAGGAAAAACTTGGACAGGATCAGGCCAATGATAACACCCAAGTGCCAAGGGTATCTATTTGAAACTAGTCAAAATAAGAGGAAATAGAATGTGTTGGAAAGAGCTACATATCTACAAGTCTGCTCTGGGATGTGGATTATCTTACCCAGAACTTTAAAACCTCACAACAAAAAAATCCCAACCAAACAAAACACCCCCTTAACAGCAGAAGCTGTTAGCACTGGGTTTGCTTCACTTTGGTTTTTTTTTCAGTTCTTAGAAACTCAGTAACACATGGGTTAATTCTTATAATCACAGTGACACAATAAATTTTTATATATCATAACCTGAAGACACACCAAGTACTCTACAATTTCAGCTGTTTATTAAAAAAGCATAAATACTGACAAGACTGGCCCAGAGAAACTGAGGATGTCCCATCCCTGGGAGTGTTCAAGATCAGGTTAGATGGGGTCCTGAGCAACCTGGTCTACTGGAAGGTGTCCCTGCCCATGGCAGAGGGTCAGAAGGAGATGATCTTTAAGGACCCTTCCAACCCAAACAGGTCTGTGATTCAAATTAAGTCCATTCATCAACAGTTTTCTGTGTAGCCATGAAGCCCAGAACAGAATTTACAGAAGCTTTAAAGACAGACATACAGTGGCAGCTAAGAAGTTTTTTGTGAACCTGCTGTGGAATAGACATAATAGACAAAAATTGTAGTCTGAATGTTTTAAGTGTGTGTGCCTGCCAAAGGAATAGTTTTATTCTCCTAGCCCAAACCAGCAGACATTTTCACAAATACCCACTTTTATACTCATCAGTCAGTTCCCTCAACAGGTTTTCTCCCAGGCATAAATGTAAGCACTTTTGAGAGTTGCTGCTGATGGCTTATTTCTTATTTTTGCCTCCAGAAGGAAATAGTTCATAACTCTTTGGTCACAGAATCACAAAATATCGTTCATTTGGAAGAGACCCCCAAGGATCATCAAGTCCAACTCCTGGCCCTGAACAGGACCATCCCCAAGAACCCCACCAAGAGTGTTGGCCAACTCTCCTTGAGGTCTGTCAGGCTTGGTGTGACCAAGCCTGTCAGGCAGTGACCACCTCCCTGGGGAGCCTGTTTCTGTGCCCAGCCACACTCTGGGTGAAGAACCTTCTCCTGATAGTCAATAAAAATGTCCCCAGTCAGCAGATTCCCCCCTGTGTCAACTAAATGAAGAAAAAATGAGAAGAGAAAAAACATACTCCTTCTCAGTTATTTTTCATAGCAAGCATCATCCATTCTCAGTAATTTTCAGTGACATTTGAATGGCTTTTTTTCCAAGTAGGTGCGGTTTCATGCATTTGTTACCAAAGTATTTGCAATAGATGTAGGTAATATACATGGCTGCAAATTATATTGATTTCCTTAGTTTGAGAGCTTCCTAGGGTGTAACACCCTTTATGCATTTCAGTACAGGAGTGTAGAGTGCTTTTGTTTTTAAGCAGTTCCACAATTAAAAGAGAAAGAGACAAGCAAAGCCTTGCTCATTCACCTGCTCCTAAAAAGTGGGAAAAGCCAACCCACAGGGAATCTTAAAATTGGTGACAGTTCACTTAAATTGAGGGGAAGTTTGAGGGGAGAAGAAGTCTGTTAGAATATTTTAAAGGATAATTTACACTAAGAGAAAATTCAGAGGTAAAGCATCACTGGTTAATTCACATTACATGTTGTCCTTGAGAAACAGAATGGGATTCATCTCACCAACCCTAAGTTCTTCCCAATAACCTGTCCATACCTAAACTGACTCACTGACCTCACTGTGCAGACAACTGAACAAAACAAACACAGATAGCAGTATCCACTAGTGCAGATCTGCAATAGATTCAAAATCCAAATTTAAATGAAATCAATCCCACTCTCAAAATATCAACTTTTTTCCTTCTCTTCTTATAAAATGAGCCTAGATTAGCTGGATACTGCAGCTACATTCAGATATATTTATAGACATGCCAACTTTTTAGTTAGGATTCATTATTTCTTAAGATTGGTCATAACTAAAGGCCTCAGTGTTTGTCAGTGGTGGCAGTAGGGACTGCTTCAGCAAGAGACTCAACTTCCAAATAGTGAGTGAGAGGTAAGAGATAGATTATAATGGGATTGGAGTGTAGCAATTACTATCAAAGGATTTTTCATTTACCTACTGTACATTAGCATCTACCATATTTTCTGATCCATCAGAGATTTGCAAAGAGAAAGCCTTTATGGGAATTAGTTTCAGAAAAAATAATGCTGCATAGAACCCTTTATGAACTAAAGCATGTTCCCCTGCAAACATCTTACAATCGAGAAGTTTAACCTGCATAGGATCAGACCTGACCTACAGAGAGTTAAAATCAAGGTACAGAACATGAGTTCAACCAGGCAAGAGCCCAGCTTTCTCTCTTTGGGAGCAAGAAAAGGCATGTGAAAACAAGCAGACTGTCCATACCAATCCACAGGGTTTTACCATAGCTCCCTCTATGGCAGGCGTTTCCTTTTGGGCTCTTTAGCCAAGTGGAATACTGGGACTTGACAATCATGAGTTTGAGCTTTGTAATGCCTTTGTTTTTTGAACAAAATGCTGTGAGCAAAAAACTGTATTCCTGGGAAAGCAGGATGATGGGCTGAGACACAGCACTAGGATTTTCCATGTCCCTTTCCTTATCCCTGAGCAGAACTGCAGCCTGGCCAACCTGCACAACTCTCACTCATGGGAAAGGTAAGTAAACATGGTTGACAAAGAGGGAGGGGGGTCACCTCTAATACAGAAATCTGACTCTAGAAACTGATTTAAGTACTTGGATATACTTGGATATATCTACCCTGCCACAGAAGGACTCCATCCACCATCAGAGGACTCATCAAAACTGGCTTCTCATTCCACAAGGTATTGTGGAATTTCTTTCGTTTGAAGCAAGGTGTGTTTAGCAGAAACATGTATTCTATCCAAAATCATCATCTCATTTCATTCTAAGAGCCCAGCTCATTGATTTGCCCCTGAGAAGACAATGCTCAGTACAGCTGGATAAGGAGAAGAAATAATAAAGGAGTCCATGGGAATTCAATGCCCAGCTTCTCCTGCACTTCTCCAAGTCTCAGCTTTAGTGATTCCTGAGACCTTCAGCTGAGCAAAAGGATCTTGGACTATCCGGGCATGCCTATCCAAGAAAAGCTTTTGTAGCATGGAACTAAAAACTGCATATTTCCAACAAAATGTGTTCAACACACACCTGTTGCACATGTAGATGAGATGTCAAGTTTTTTATCAGGTTATATCTTCAAATTCTGAGCTGCATATGTATCTTGAAACTTACAGTTCACAACAAAAAAAAAACATAAAAACAAAACAACCCACAACTTTACAAGCAGAAGGTTTCATCTAGAGAAAATGCTTGCACTTTGACAGACAAAACTCAGGTGTAATAAACAGACCAAAAAAATTAAATTAAACTAAATTATGCATCTTTTGAGAAAGGGTTTATTATCTCTCATCAATCCAGTATTCATGAAGACACTGCTTTAATTCTCTTACTTTGCAGTACTTTATGCAGAACTCAAATCTGATCAAAAGTGAATGAATATATTCACTTCCTTAAAGGCATCTGAAGCAACCAAGTCTATAGTTTAGGGGAAACTCTGGTAGTTTCCTGTCTCACCAAGTGTTTTTCCTCATTTAGTGTTTTATATATCCCAGTACTTTTGCACCAAAATAGATAAACACTGCTTTAAAATAAATCACTATTTAATCTGCTATTGATGCACAGCAATAGCAAAGAGCAAAACCTTAAAAGCTGTAGAAATACAACTAGACAAACAGCAGTCATTAAGCTATAATATCTATGATTAATACATAGGCTGTTAAATGATTAGTAATAAGATTAGCTTGCATCTCTCCTGCCCAATAGATACTTAAAGTAATTGCATCTTTGCAAACTGCATTATCATCACTTCATGTTCTTTATGATGTCATGGGACAGCAAGGCAGACTCAGCACTTTCTCCTGAGACTGCTTTGGGTTTTTTTCCTACAGGAATCAATTCTCTGGCAACACTAGATAGTTGGATATGGAGGCTGTGAGCACTGCCCACAAAACATCTGTCTAGATATATTAAAAATTTAAAAGCATTTTGCATCACTTTTTAAAACTTCCCAAATTAAAGATGGCAAAGGAATAACATCAAAATGCAAATTGCTTGATGCCAACAATAGTTTTAATTATATCCTAGGAAAACTAACATACCTGGAAAAAGCAACATAAACCCTTCACTTAAAAAAATGGCATTTCAAAAAGGCAGGCCCTTTCTTCTCTGTCCTCTTGACACTGTGATCAAAATGGGAGCAAATTTGAGTTGTTGCTAGGTCTGCTGCAAACTTACTGCAGTCAGTGGGACTCTTCACAAGGTCCAGCCAGCACTCAAGCAGCCTCACAAACAGCTAAGGTGAGGGATAGGAACCACATATTTATTTGAAATGAGAGCTGTGGAATTTCCTACTGTACCAGATTATTAATCATGACTGAAGCATAAATAATTATTTTTTTACTAGGTCTGTTTAAGATATAGACTTATGATTTCAAACATAAGCTTGCTTAAGTCCAAACTGCTGGTTTTTATGCAAGAGAGAGGCAAGATAGATGGGAGTCAGGTGACAGCACACACTGCCCAGTTATTCAATGGTACAGTTTCTTGCCTAAAATAATGTCAGCTACTGCTAGTACTGCACCTATCCATGTGCATGTGCCAGAATATGGGTGTGGTCCTTGAGAGAAAGAAAGGGGGGAAGAAAGTTCTTCCAGTACATAAGAATATCTGCAATAAGCATAAATAAAAGAATGTGGGTGTTATTGTCTAGGAAACCTTTATCTAATGAATGCAAATTCAACCAATAAATACTAAATGAAATGGTTCTGTGTGTAAGTGGCTTCGAACCCTCTCCTGTATTCTACCAGACGAGTATTATCAGCATAACACAGTGACACGAGGCTCATCGTATGGTTTGGAATGCTTCAGGGAAATGTGGGGCAGAGTCTGTGTCCTCTCAAAATCCCCAAAGCCTAATGTGCATCTAGGAACAGTCTGACAAGGCAGTATGCACATATCACACGTGGCTTTAAAAGCTGCACCTCAGTTTCCCATGTCTCAGTTAAACACAGAAGCTGCAGCTGGAAGATTAAGGGACTGGGCTTCCTCAGCCACATGGATTCCTTCACTGAGACTGCTAATGCCAAATGCATCTCATAGACAAATTATCTTCACTATTCCTTAAAAAAAAACCCTAGTGTTAAATAGCAGCCACATAAATTGTAGTACTTAGAGCTTTGTTGTATCATATAAGCCAGTATAATTCACAGTATAACAGAGGTAAATGAAAGGTTTCAGGTTACTGTTGAGGCAAACAAGCTTTTTCAGTCTTGGAAATACTGTGACTTAGCTATTATGTCTTGAAGATACTGTTTTACCAAAACCCCAAGAGCCCATCTCAGCTGTAGCACTAGAACCTGCTTCACATAGAGCAGGATCAAAATGGTCCAGTGACTGCCCTCCCTCAGCAACTAAGAAAGTTATCTGAATTCAGCAATCAAATGCTTTCAACAACAACAAAAAATAACCTACAAAAAAGTTTTTTTGATAAGCTAATGTGACAGCCTCTGAAACAATAGTAAACAAATAGTTTGGAGCTGGTTTGTAAGAGCCACGTTCTTACCCACACATACACACACAACTTGCTAGGAAGCAGAGTGCAGTGTGTAAATCTTTGTTTCCAGGCAAATGCACGGATCTATAGGCACACACACAACATAGCCCAAGAGTCTGTCAGCTTTAGTCTGGAGGGTCTGAACCAAAGTAAGCTCAAAAGGCATCTTTTCATTAAATTTAGCACTTTCTGGGCACATGCCCCTGCATACCGCAAACACACAGTGGGAGTCTACAGCTCTTAAATTAAACTTAAGCTCCAATGTCAAGATACAGGTTTCTTAAGTATTGTCTTCCTTTTGGCTTTGAGAGTTGCGGACTCACGCACACACAACAAAACTATTTTATGCCGCACGCTCTTGAAAGTTTGCCCTCTCCTCCCAACAGCACCGCAGACAAAGAAGCAGCATCCCCGTCCAGCTGCCAGCAAAACTCAGCGCACAGACAGACGCTCCTCGGCAAGACGCTCCATCTTTTGAAGCAACTCGAACGCAGCCGGCAATGAACAGGAGCTCTGCGGCCAGGAGAGGACTTGGGGCTGCCTCGGGAGCCCGCATCCCCCCGCGCTGGCCCCGCATCCCCCCGCGTTCCCCGCGGCAGCAGCAGCGTCCCCGCTCCGCCGGGGCAGGTGCGCCCGGGATGCGCTCCCGGCGCTCGCTCGCCGCCGATGCGCGGGGGGTTCGGTACCGGGCTCTGTCCCGGGTTCGGTAACGGGCTCGGTCCCGGGCTCGGCCAGCGGCGCTCCCGGAGCGCTGCGCTCCCGCACCGGCCCCGCACGCACCGCGCACTCACCGCTGAGGACGCGCCCGGCGAGCGCCCCCGGCCCGCACAGCACCGCGGCCGCCAGCACGGCCGCCAGCCCCAGCCCTCCTGCGGCCCCCATGGCGCTGCCCCGCTGCCGGCTGGCTCCGAGAGGCGCTCAGGGCAGGGCGATGCCGGCGGGGAGCGAGGGATGCGCGCCCAGCTCCGCTGCTGCCCTCCGCCACCTCCCCGCCGCCCGCCGCCCTGCCTTTATCTGCTTCCCCAGGGGAGGGACCGCCCCCGCACCGCCCCCAGCCCCAGCGACAGCCCCTGCCCCTGCCCGAACCCTTATCCCTGCTCCAACCCCTATCCCATCACCTGCCCCTGATCCAGCCCCTGTCCCAATCCCTATCCCTGCCGCTGCCCCAGCCCCCGTCCCAGCTCCAGACCCTGATTCACCCCTGCCCCAACCCCTGTCCCAGCTCCAGACCCTGATCCACCCCTGCCCCAACCCCTGTCCCAGCTCCAGCCCTTGCCCCAACCCGTCCCAACTCCAGCCCCTGATCCAGCGGCTGCCCCAGCCCCTGCCCCAACCCCTGTCCCAGCCCCTTTCCCAGCCCTTGCCCCAACTCCTATCCCAGCGCCTGCCCCAACCCCTGCCCCAGCCCCAGCCCCTGCCCCAGCCCTTATCCCAACCCCTATCCTAGCCCTTGTCCCAACCCCTATCCCATAGCCTGTCCCAACCCTTATCCCAGCCCCAGCCCCTGATCCAACCCCTGTTCCAACCCCTATCCCAAACCCTGTCCCAACCCTTATCCCAGCCCCAGCCCCTGATCCAACCCCTGTCCCAACCCCTGTCCCAGTTCCAGCCCCAACCCCTGTCCCAGCCCCAGCCCCTGATCCAACCCCTGCCCCAACCCCTATCCCAGCCCCTGATCCTGCCCCAGCCCCTTTCCCGCAGAAGTTCCGGCACAGCTATCCCGTGTGCGGTCGCTGCCCGCTCCTGGTTGGAGGCTGCAGGCGGTGGGTCCCTCCCAGCCTCGCTGCCCGCACATTTAGAGTTACTCACTGTCCCAGTGGCTTGGGAGAGTGATCCATACCCAGGTCTGGCTTTCGCAGCTGTTAAGGGCTTTGTAAACCTTCCTGGTCTGTGTTTTGTCAAAGAAGAATAAAAATGTCCTGTTGCCACCTTGGAAATGTGGGAATATATATATACAGGTAACCTGGAAAGCACATACACACAGTAGAGTATAAGTATATATACTGGAAAGTCCACTTTTCTCATTGCCCCAGAAGATACTGTAGTTAAACCCACATTGCTGTCACTCCAAAATGCACTGGTAATTCTCTGGATCTCTTCAAAGGACCACTTGCAAGACTTGTTTGTTCTTCAGAGTCACTCTGAGGTTTTATCAACAAACACAGTTCAGAGATTTCTGTGATTACTTGTGTACTTCGTTTACTTTGCTTTTAAATGTGATAAATCACTGCAGATGTGCTTAAGGGACATCTTGTATGCAAATTACTAGATGGTTTACCAGTTAATTTTATCTTTCTCAGAACTCAAAGATCATATATGGCATATTGTTAAGTCATTTCCCTTTGGATGTTTATAGCCAGGTTTAGAAGTCAATACATCTCAGATTACTATGGATTTTAAAACATTTGATGGATTCCTAGCTGCCTTACGACTACCTGGGATTGGTTTTTTGCTAAAAAAAGCCCCAAATCCTTGAGGTTCATATGCAGCATTAGAAATTTTTTTCAAGCACTGCTGTGTTTTGCCACCAACTTTTTCAATTTAATAGCAGAGTTGTTTGTTTGACTGTTACAGATTTTTTTCCAAGTGAATTTATTCTTCCAGGCAATAACTAATTTTTCTCTGTGTCTATAGGTAAATTGAGCAGTGATCATATTGAACAATAAATTCTGAAATGGAGAAGTTACCTTGAATCTCCATGGCATCTGAGATTCAACCTTTCCATCATATAAAACAGATGCAGAAAGAGAAGAGCACGATCCAGACCTAGGATGAATACAATGAGAATTTTAAAGCATTTTTGGTAATCCATATGTTTTAACCTTCTCCTAAGTCACTAATATGAGGGAGTTCAAGTTTCTTCAAATAATCTTGGATCTCAAGTGATGTCCAGCCAAAGGAGGTGGGAGAATTTAGAAAGGTGTTTTTGGTTTTCTGGAATGTAGAGTCTCCTACTGTCTCAGAAATGATGAATGGATAATAAGGAACAATTCCCTCTAAATTGATGGGAATCATATGTTGAATACCATCCATAGATACTGAAAAGGTCTTCTATCTTTTTCTTACATCCTTGCAAGTTTTCTTAGCTTGTCAGCCCTTAAAGTGATTTTGAAATGCAGCAATTGTATGTTTGCACAGCCAAAGAAAGGCTCCAGGCATCCACACCACCTCTTTTCCAATGAAATTGGAAGAATTCAAGGGAAACATAACAAATTCTGTCTTTAGTAAATAATGCATCACCTTTCTGACATGCTTTGTGCTGGTTTATTAGCCAAAATTGTATACACAGTGTTGTGAAGTGACTGGGCAATCCAGAATTTTAGCAAATACAATAATTGCATTCTAATTCTGAAGCCTAACAATACATATTTCAAGATTTTAGTACCCAGAATATGAATAACACCCAATGCATTAAAACTTTATAATTATTTTGGCTAAATCCTAGCAATTTGTATGTCCATGAAATTACTCTTTGAAGGAGGACTGTGTTTTCTCTGGCATTATTAATTTGCCATGTTGCAAAGTTTTATTTCCTCATTTGGAGAATAAGAAATTGGAAAGAGAACAGTTTAGCTGAACATAGAGCTTTCAAAATGTTGTTATCTTGAAATGAGGGCTAGGTACTTTTCTAAGGTAACTTTTCTTCTGAGTAAAATTATTTAATAAATCAAAGAAGAAAATTGGTCAAATTGAGCAGTGTTGTTCCAAAAAGTAAGTGAATAATTTTTAATAAATATTATCGTTAAATGCTTCTCATTGTTTTATAAACACTTGAAAGACCAGATTTGGACAATTTTAAAAGATGATTACTATTCAGTATCACTAATCAGTTTTCAAATAAATCTAGAAGGGCAAAAAAAGTACATTAAGTTGGAATAGTTGCTCTTTGCAGCAAGTTAAGAGTTCCTCTACTTTGTGATACCCCAAAGTGGCAGAGCTCTATACTCTACTTTCATGAAATGCTGTTTAACATCTGAGTTACAGTTGTTTTCTGAGTTCATTTCTCAGCAATGAATATTTTCTTTTCAGTTTTCTCACTCATATGTAAAATCCTTCTGACATTTGCCCATGAGCTTAGTCTTTGGAGCTGCCCTGGTACACAACTGAAAGTAGGAGGAGAAAGCAGTGGCTTGCACATGGGTGATTTATTAGATAACTTTGCTAGAACTCCATCAATTTGATATCTCATTGGCTTACAAAAATGGTTTAAGCTACTTAGCTTCTTCTGCCAAGTTTCTTGGGGCCATAATGGCATTATATTTTTAATGGGTTATTTATTCTGTAGTTGCGGAAAAGAATTCAGTGCTGATGTTAAAAACATTTGAGGGAATGTTAGAAACTAGATGAGGGAAGGGGATGGCAAAATTTTTAAGTTTCCTTCACCCCTTTTGGCATTAACCCAGGTAAAATTCACCCATAAATTTAATGCAGGACAAAAGAAAAAAAAAATAAAACAGGAGAGGAGAATGGAACTGTACCATTATTTGGTATTCAAGTGTCTTAAAAATTTATGTCCACCCTGCACAATATGGTGTGGCTTAGAAATTCCCAAACTACTTGGATCTCAAGTGGTTAGTGGTTTGCCTAGCTGGGGCCAGTGGTCCCCCAGCTCCCCTGGCAGAGTTCCCACCTCAGGCTGTGCAGCTCCCAGGACAGCCAATTCAGCACTACCTCGGGCGTTTCTGCAGAGTGCTGCATTGCACAGCACAAAATGCCACTGTGCAATGCAGCAGGACTGACAGCTACAACACGTTCTGCCAAGGAGCACCAAAGTAATTGAATTTCCTTCTATTATAATCCATTTAGATGTAACATATAGCAGAAGTAGCTTTAAAAAAAAAAAAAGAAGAATGAAACAGTTCAGATAAACAGGATTTCTTACAGGCTACAGGACTTTTTTATATATCAGTACAAAAATTATAAGTTCACAAATTTTTTTAATATTTTTAAGCTGTGGTATCTTGCATCTATTAAAGTGACATGCTTCCCTCCCCCCGCCACCACCCCTTAAAGTCCCATTAAATCTAATTCCTCAACAAAATCTTGATGGATAGAGGCCCAAATTATTAATATCTCTTGGGCTTGGATCAGACTGATCAGTAATGGAACTCTGCATGTTAGTTAAGTCTGATTCTCAAACCAGCAGCAATTCTAAGTCAGCAGCAGTTCTGTCCCAAACTGAGATAGTAACCTGAGTTTCAAACTGCCAAAAAGAACATTTTGACAATTTTAAAGCTTTATTTTAAAAACTATATTCAAGAAAAGGAGGTAAATGAAAACAACTATTGTTTGAAAATTTATTTTTCTGGGTAAAAGTACTTGGTCACTGGAATTAACAGCTGAGTCCAATTTTTAACTCTTTCTTCCCCTGTCTTAACAGTGGAAGCAACAAGTGCATAGCAATATCCTCTTATGAGATATGCCCAGCTTCCAAGTCCAGCTGGTCTCTACTGGAGGAATTTAAGTTCTATCTTTGGATGAGAGCAAGCATGTGCATGTCTTGACTTGATCCTTGACTTGAATGAGAACTCAAGTCTTGGTTATTGGTGTTTTCAAACCCACACAGCAAATTTGTGAGAGTAAAATATTGAGATTAGTATTCCTCTTTCACAGTGTAATCCTGTTTTCTCTGCATACCAGAGGTGATGACAGGACTTCATTTGGCTGCTGGGTCTCTATGTATTACAGCCACTAACAGTATTTACATAAGCCTTGTACCTTGCATGAAAGATGCACTGCACATTTCCCTCTTTCTGTGACCCTAGTGATTATTTAATCTGATTTTGTGCTTATTTTCTCCTAAAAACTTTCTCTGTTTCTTAAAACATGACTACTGGGCCAACACACCCATTCTTTCCTTCTAAACTGCTTTCAGGCATTTGAAAAGAAAATGTGATTTAAGGAAAGATGTGCTGGCCAATAAAGATGACTCAGGTCTGCTCAGCAGTAGACATCCCCTGACAGTCTCAGGATCTGTCCTTTCCATGTGGAACTGAGCTGTGGGTTGTGTTTTGCTATTTCTTCTTTCCCCTGGAGGCATTTGCACCTGCCAACAGAAAGGTTTCAAGGCTGTGGAGACAAAGGGAATGTCATGTGTGGTTTTTCGGTGCATAATGATTTTTTCTTTCTAGCACTCCATTGCAAAGATTCTGTCTTTTCCTTGGCTCTACCAATGCTTATTCTGTTCCTCTACACTTCACCCTGTTATCCCAATTTGATAATTCTGAGGGTGTTTCTGCAGGAGTCCTGCAATGTTACCCTGTCTGAACCCTCTTCCTTCAGCAGTTGGTCTCATGAACTGTGCAGATGCTGATAAAACTGCAGCTCATTCTTGCTCCTCATGATAGTTCTGAACCATGTCCTGCAAGCCCCATAATGCCATGAAAGCAACTCTGCAGTGCTGTTTAGTCCTGGTCTCCCAAACAGCAAGGTTCTGTTAAGTCCTGGTGCTGACACACAGGGTCCACCATCAGATGAAGAAGTGAGAGTACTCAGGCAGCTGTGGAGTGGGAGGGATGTCTTCTCTCTCTTCTTCTCTGGAAAGGACTTTGTATTTCTTAAGTAGAACAAGGACCCATGCTTGTTCCTCTTTGATTTTGTCAATGTCTGAACTTTTTAACAAACTAAGCTAAAATCAGCATTCAGGTAGCAGAGAAAATAAGACCTTTGTTTCACAACCTTGTCCTGTTTTCTAATGCATTCTGATCAAATTTTGCAATTTTTTTTTGCAAAAACTCTCACCACACTTGGTGTTATGAGTTTGTGGTGGTTGTGTTCCTCTCTCTTCCAAGCAGAAGAAGGGGCAATGTTGGTGCTGGCAACATTACCCCAAAGAGAGTATGTTGTGTGTTGTGTCAAAGCAGACCAAATATGCTCAAGATGAAGGTGGATACACCCAGAATGCAAGGAACGTGTGTGCAGAGGTGACTTCTGACACATCTGCTGCCTGAGCTTCGTGGACTCTGAGTTAATTGAGTCAGGACCAACTGAGGCAGAAATACAAGAACAAAGCAAAAGAGACACCAGAAACCTACAAGATGATCTCATGTGCCTCCAGAGGCTATTTGGATGTCAGCAGCTGATGATTCAAGTTTTTCCTGCTGCCTTTCTGGTCCACTCTTGCCAGTCATAACAATACCACTTAAAAAACCTCAAGGAGAACTATGTTTCCTGGGAAAAAAATCATTATCCTTCTTGAAGAGCCACACCAAAATTCCACACAAGAGGCCTGACACAAGAAAGTCAGCTTATATTAGTGTTATGTAGTCAGTGCTTCCCAGCCTTGTGTGAACTTCCAGCCTGGCAGTCTCTGCCTGGGACTGAAGCAGAAGAAACCCCTGGATCTCTGACCTGCATTTTCTTGCGGGCATTGAAAAGGCTCATAGATTGAAATTTTTATATTGCCTCCCAGCTCATGGCATCCTCATGTGCAGACACCAGATCTGATCAACTTCTGTCACATAAATCCAGATTTCCACTAAGAAGGAGGTCCATTTAGGGAGAGGATAGTCCTCTGGTGTGTAACTTCCTTCATCCTAAATTTGATGGGAGAGAGGCCAAGATCAGAGACACTGTAGGTGTCCGTAGTATAACAGCAGGCTAAAGCCTCAGAACACTGAAGGATAACTGTGGACTTCACATCTTTAATTCCTCTCTATGAGAAGGAATCATCCTCATCACTGCTGAAGAGTAATTGTTAGGGGCTGTTGCCCTTGCTACCTTGGTCTTTTCATTCCCACACAGAACATATTTCTTGCATATTTCTTCACAGCTCTGGCTTTGTTTTAACCCCAGGTGCTGAAAGTCAAGGCTCCCCAAAGCTGCCCCTCTCTGGAAGCACAGGAGGTGATGAGCAGAATGCTGCCCTCCTCTTTGTGCTTCAGCTGCTGATGTCTGGGTGCTAAGGCAGCTGTATGTCAGCTTTTCTGTCTGGGCAGTCAATGTCTCAGACGTGTGTACATTTGGGATTTTTTTTGTATATTGCAACAGTTTAAAAGTGAAAGTTTTCTGTAATGAAAATGGGCAGCTTGTATGAAAATGTTGCCCTGATTTTTTAAGATTTTCTAAGCCTTCTGATGTTGACATTCTTGTAGCGAACTTTCTCACACACTTTCTGTAAATAACTCATTGTTCTGGATTATTTTATGGAGGAGGAGAAATTTGATGGACTGTTGGTTTGTCCAGTGTCATTGGAGAGGTGGCACTGTCACCCTCCAATCCACTGCCACTTTTGGAAAACTATAAATGTTGGAGTCAGAAAATAAACTTCCCTTTTCTTCACCTTGAGAGCAGCGGTGTGTGCTCTCATGTTGTTTCGTGTCCTATAGTGACATGAATACAGCTTGAGAAAAGGAAGAGGATGGGATGGAGAAAAACTAGAGTCTGGCTGCTACCTAGATGAAAATTAGGCAAAACCTACAAGCATAGACTTGTTAGATCAAGCACATGTATCCTTTCAAATTCCAATTATGGAAAATGCTCAGCTCCAGCAAGATTCCTGCCTTTCATTCATACCCTACATTGCCTTGTTTACTGGCCTTTTAGCATTTCATTTAAATGGGAGTACGGCTCATTATTAACATGATCCAGTTCTCTGACTGGAAGCAAATGAGCTGAGATGATGAAGCTCTGGAAGAAGCTGTCCCAAATGTCATATTGCTGTTCTGATCTAACATGGAACTCTAAACCAGTGACCCCCATGGATTTTTTTGTCTTGAACACATGGTGGGGTTTTCAAATGCAGCACTACTTACACCTCAGGGCATTGCTCCATCATAGATCTGCCTTCAATGGGGAGAACTACCAGAACTACAGCTCTGAGTATTTTGGATGGTGGTAAGGGTGGCAGAGACTTCTCCCTGTTTCAGGATTCTAATTCCTGGAGAGCTGGGCTTGATTCTGTTGCAGATGTCACTTGTTGCTAATTCAGCTCTGCAGCAATAAGGTGGCTGATTCAGCAGGACCGAGAATTCATTTTCTTCTAGACACATATCTGGTATCTCTTTTCATGAGCTAAGCTATTTGTGATCCTCCCTACCTTGCACAAGCAGGAGTGCCAGTTATGACTACTGCTCTTGCATTCCCAATGAGGTTTAATCAATGTTAGGGATGCCAGGAACTCTGGAGACTTAGCTTTCATGCTTCTGTCCAAAACTGAGCTTTGGCAACTGACACCATCTGAACACGCTACAGTTCTTAAATTGTTCTGTTTTCCTCCTTTCCATCACTTAATTCTTTCCTTCTTAAAGTGCACTTGGGGAAGGGGGAAGTTAATCCACATAAAATACTCTGCATCAGCTAGTTGAATGGATAGCATACATGAAATAATAACAAAAACTATCATCCTCTCTCTCAAGTCTAATCAGTAGATTTTTTTAGACCTTTACAGAGAAGACTGAATAATCTCATGAGACTACATTGTTGAATTAAAGCTTTTATTCTTTCAAAAGTTGAAGATTTTTTTCAAGGAAAACAAATTGATGGAATCTGCATCCCAAAAAGAAATCTAGAAATTAAAGACATAAAAATTCCTATACAAAAAGCTGGATTGGTAAAATCCTGGGAAAGAATATGTAATTTTATAGAAGAGGAAAAGATTCTGTTCCTTAAGAACATCTGACAAAGCTTATTTTTATTGCAAGAGGATATACTACCCAGGATGTTACTTCAAAAACAAACATCTGAGGGACTTTATCCTAAGTAAACCTGAGTAAAAACAAACACAGGGCACTTCAAGAGTACTGGCTGCACTTGGTACAACAAAAGCTCCATGTAATAAGCTTGTGCAATACATTCTCTGACTTTAAATATGTGGCATACCTTAAGGATATATGCTCATTAAAATGATTCTTGTCAAACACTATATTGCACAAACTGACCCATGGCTTTATGAGTTTCCAAACTTGGAATGCCTTCAGCTCTCCAGAGCTGAACATCAAATGACAGGTAGTATCTATGAGGAGATGGGATGGAAATTGCTTCATGTCCTCTTGGAGGAAATTTGCTGCAGAAAACTGATTACAATGCTTGTTATTTCTTTTGGGGTTACCCGGCCATTCTCCTCTATGTGGTGTGACCCCCACCCCACCCTCAGTTTTGCAAGTGAGCTGTAGAACAACTCAGATACTGAAGAATGGATGTAGTGAAACTGTGACTTAGCATTGCCAACAAAACTTCCACCATGTGGACAGCATCATAGGTGAGAAAATTAAGGATGACTCTTAACCATTTTGGATCATCTTCCCAAGCAAAAGCCAGCGTCTCTCAAAATATTTGGATTCTCTTTTTTATCAAAATACTGCTAACAAGGACTTTGATGAGCTAAATATTCTATTCAACTAAAAATAAAAGCCAGTTGCTTTTCATATATCAGCAAAATAAAATTAAATAAGTAATAACAGAAAAATAGAAGAATAAAGACTAAAAATTACTATGGAGTCAGCCTTTGGTGTCTATTAGCTTTGCTTTGGAAACATCAGAGTAGTAGAACTGCTCATGAGATTTTAAACTATACCTATAAGCAGCAACAGAAAACCTGCTCATTCATTTTTGAAAGCTCACATTATGGATTAAATATCTGTTCTTTTGGAGTTGTTGATTAATTAGGATTACTTCAATAGGAGAAAAATCTTGAAAACTAATTTTTTTTAACATTTAGTTTTAGGGAGATACAAATGTGTCAAGCATCAGAGAATATATATGATATAGATATATATATATAGTTATATAGTAATATATGTTGGTGCATATTCTACATGTGTGTAGATATTAGAGTATGATATTCCCCACAACTGAAATAGAGTCATGATATCTCTAAAATAATCAAGTGCTGTATGCATGAGTTTATCTGTCACAAAGTAAGGCAAAAAACTTGCTAATTCCTATGTTCTCATAATATATATATAAACTAAGTAATATATGTTGGTCTACATGTGTGTACATATTAGGTATAATATTCCCCAAAAATAGAGTGATGATATCTATAAAATAATCAAGTGCTGTATGCATGAGCTTATCTGTCACAAAGTAAGGCAAAAAACTTACTAATTCCTGTGTTCTGCACAAGCTTCTTCAGCCATAAAACTGAAAAGGACATTGATCATGTCATTTGGTGCATGTATCCATCTTTTTACTGGAATTTAAAGAGTTCTAGAGGCATATCTGATACAATCAGGAATGTTAGATTGCCATATCTTCCTAGCTTAACTTTAGCCAAGTGATCAGGTTTAGGTACTTGTGCCTTTTTTCAGGTTTTTGATTGTTTGGTTGGGTTGACTTGGGTTTTTCTGAGAGGAAATAAAGCTAAATAAGTAATTAAAAGATTAAGAGTGTGCCCACTGGGGTCAGGGGAGTGTCAGGAAAGTGTCTTTGCACCTGTAAATGCACAACTGCTACTTTCTTATTCCTCCATATAATTAATTTTTTAAAAATAATATCAGGCTATTTTCCTCTTCTTTCTTTGTAGATTCTCCTTTCCCTTCTTCCTGGATTTCTGCATGAGGCCAGTCTCCTGTCTTGCACTCAAATTGAGCAATCCAACTCCCAACAGAACCATACTGTTTTATCCTCGATTTTTCTTGCTTTCGTGATTAAATATTTGTTATTCTTCACGTAAGAAATAAATTTCCCACTCATGGAGATAACTCCAGTACATCATCATGATCACTCACTAGATGAATCTTTTCCTTTGGATGCTGCTTTACCTCTCTTTTATCCCTCTTTATTGCCCCAACTTCTACTCCACCAATGTTGGCTGCACACAATTCCTCTCTGTGGAGAGCAGGGAGCAAAATTGATTAAATCATTAAATGCAAAACATCTTAGTGTTTGTGGCTGTTCCAGCTGCCTAATATGCAAAATCTGAGAGTGTTTTTTCAGTAAGATGGACTACAGAACTGCAGCCAAGTGGATGCATGGGGACTGTGATAGAATTAGTGGTCTTAGTTGGCCATGGGAATGTTGTGGTGCTGAATTAACTCAGGAAATAATTGCTCTTGTCTAATTCTTAAAAACATCAGAAAAAGGTATGAGATAAATTGCATATGCTGCAAGGCACTTTATTTCTACCAGTCTCTAAGCATGTTAAGGAAATTAATACAACCACAAGACATCTTTGAGAACTTGTAACAGCTTTGCTGTAGTAATATCTGAGTGGAAATTAATTTCTACTTTAACTTTTGGGGTTTTTTGTCTCTCCTTAAGTGTTCTTTCTAGTTTTCCATTTACAGGAAAATTGTTTTCAATCTTGAAACACAGAGGCTAGGAATAAGAGGTTCTGCTGTCTGTTATAGGAGCTGCATTTCAGAAGTTTTGGGTATCTGAACACCTTAAATCTAGTTCTTCTGATCTAGATGTTATAAACAAAATCTGAAAAATCTCAAGGCATCCTATTCTCATCACATGTGTGTCACAGACCTTGCCCTTCTTGCCTTGAGGCCCATGAGGTTCTTGCTGCTGTCTTGAATGACCCAAGACTTTGGAATCCTCTTTCCACAAATAACAGAAACTCAGTATCTCTTTGGGGCTTTCATTGATCTTGGTTGACATGATGCCACAGAAATATTCCCAAATATCCTGCATATGTTTCCAGGTTGCTGTGACCTTGTGGAAATGTGTCTGGGATGGTTTTGAGACACATGATGTTTCTTCTGGAGATGGGTGGATTCCTCTTTAGTCAATGTGAATAAGGTCATGGACAAAATTCTATTTAAAAATTAGTAGTAACAGTTAAAAATCATTGCTGGTAAAAACTGGGCAAAAATTGTGGCCCTGCTGAATGTCACAACATGTCATTCTCCAGGGGTATGGAGGGAAAAAAACTAAAACAGTGAAAAGGAGAATATCCTCAATTTCAAAAGGATCAAAAAGATCCTCAATGATTTTTTAAACTAATTTGCAGACATCAGGAAACACAAGGATGCTAAATTCCCTTTGGCACCTTCCTGACCTCTGAATAACCTGTGCAGTATCATTTCTGATGATTCAGTACTCCTCTGTTTAATATTTTTGATCTGACCATGTAGAGCACAGAAAAATAAGCAAGAGGATCTGCTTTCATCTTCAGGCCTCTTCTAAACCAAATATTTTCACAGTTCCAGGACAAGCTGGCAAAAATTTACTTGGGAAAAGTTCTTAATTTTGGTTAAAATCTATTTGAGTTACAAGTTCGAGGGGTTTCCCTTCTGTATTATGAAAAAGGATATTTATTTTATAGGAATAAATTTTTGTTGGAAGCATTAATATGTGGAAGCATAATGGTTGAAATCCTCCACAAAGTAAATCCAGAGGAAACTATTACATAGAAAATATCTCGTAATTTTTTTCCCTCATGATTCTAATTACAATAAATCTGGAACCTGTCAAATTCTCATTTAGAAAACAACAAAAACTTAGTTTTTCTTCATATTTCTTCATTCAGTGCTATTGAATGAAGTTGCCCTTTTCACATTGCTACTTTCCACTTTAAGACAAACTAGGTATTCCACATTAGAACTTTCTGCAGATAGAGTCAAGGCTTCTGAGAATCCCAACGGGCACGAGGAGAAGTTTGACAAACTGTATTGAAAAAAAAAAAAGAAAGAAAGAAAGAAAGAAAGAGTAAACATCTAGTGATAGTGTGTCAAAATAACTCTTTGCAGCTCAGCATGCTTTCTTCAAGCAATAGACTTCTCACTCGGTTATGAGATCATCACACATGGTCCATATTCCATAATTTATATTTCATCAAGTTTTCAGATTTCAGATCGACTTGCTCATCCATGAAAATCAATATAACTTCTGTATCCATTTATTAAGCTGTGGTGGAAAGGACATGAATCATCAGTGGCTAACTTTACTTTGTTCAATATGATATAGCATTAACTTAATAGCCTCTGAAGATCACATTTAGCTCTATCCCAGCGCTGTGGCAACCACTTCTCCTTTAACAATGATTTGTATGCCTTAGCCCATTCCAGTGCTGTTAATGTGTTTCGGGCATTCAGGGCTATAGAGCTCTTCAGGTGGGCAGTACTCATGTGTACCACTGCAGATGAAAGGTGCAAAACAAAAGTGGCAAAGGAATATAAATATTGGTTTGCTTCAAGACTTTGCATTTTGACAAAGAAGAATATAATTCTCTAAATGTCACCTTGATGCCACAGAATCCTCATTGAATCACAGAATGGTTGGAAGGGACTTTAAATAACACCTCATTCCAGCTCCCCTGCCATGGGCAGGGCCACCTTCCACTGGGCCAGCTTGCTCAGAACTCCATCCAACCTGGCACTGAGCCCTTCCAGGGATCCAGAGGCAGCCACAGCTTCTGTGGGAAACCTGTTCCAGCGCCTCACCACCCTCACAGTAAAGAATTTTTCCTAATCTCTAACCTAAACCTATTCTCTGTCAGTGTGAAGCCATTCCATTCCCCCTTGTCCTGTCACTCCAGGCCCTTGTAAAGAGTCTTTGTCCATTTTTTTTTGTTTTGTTTTGCAAGCTCCCTTCAGGTACAGCAAGATTGCAATTAGACAGTCCCAAAGCCTGTATTTTTTCCACTTGGCTCTGCCCACATGGTGCTAAACTCCACCCAGTCTCTGCAGCCAGGACACTGAGGAATCATCCATAGGAATGCCACAGTTTCCAGAATCTTGTAGTGTTGAGAATTTCATAGTGTTTAAGTACCTCAGATGACCCTTTGGTTCACTGATAAACTTGAGAAGATCTGTGATGTTGTTGCAATAAGGGCTTGAGTCATCACTGGCTGACTTTTCGGGCTTAGAGAGATTAGACTGAGAGAAAACCCTTCAGCACTGACCTCGGCAATAAATTTAAAGAAATTTTGGGTGTGCTAGTAAGTTCTTGATGAAAAGCTGCTTGTGTTTGTACACTAACAAAATCTGAGGTTTTCCTCTTCTTTTGTGATGGGACAGACCAGGTAAAAGTGCAGTACCAAAAATAAACTGGACAAGATGGACATAAAGCCCAGTTTGGCAGTCTGTAAGTGCATCTATCAAGTTATCTCTGTTGTGGATGCTGAGAAATGTTTACCAAACAGCAAACAAGCTGCTAAAAAGGTCTACAGATACAGTTTCACATGCCTTTTTTATTAATTTTGGATTATTTGAGGCAAGAGCATTGTATCAAAACTGTCTCAAGTCTTTTTCAAAGGACTGTGTAAAGAGCAGACTACGTTGGGACGGGACACTGAGCACACCTGACACGTGGTGTCGTGAAGCCAGTTAATGCTGTTTCCCATTTCACTGGACCCAGACCCATTCTGTAGCTGTTTAACATCCTCTGCATTGATATTACACTGATTCTTGCAGCCAGGGCAGGGGAAATCATATCTGGTGAGGGGGAATCAGATCTGATGAGATGCGGTCGCACAGGACCACACATTGCACCATGGACACCTCCTCACCTGAGAGCTGTGCTGCCCATTTGCAAAATCCCTAAAGCTACTGGCAATTATACCATGTGAATGGCATCCTTGACAATTATATCATAATGAGTACTCTGCTTTTTAAAACATACTTCCTGAATAGTATCATGTGAACATTAATTAATTCTGGTAGGCTCAGAACAGGATTATGAAACAACTGGCTAGTCTATGTAATCAATTTATTGCATCAAAACAACAAATAAAGAAACAGAAATAGGGAAAAAATATTCTGTCTACAGACTAGGTTTTCTTATGCTGTGATTAAAAATATCAGTTCCCTAAGGAGGAAGAGAATTATGCTGTAAGTCTGCTGTAGCATTCATGGTACCAGAGCTAATATAATAATCATTACTCACGTCATCTCTGTGAAATAGAGGAAGAGAACAAAGGTGAACTAAATGGTCATAAAAAGTGCTGGAGTTAGGGAAGGTGCTTTTCTGGAACACAGACTTCTCTGCATGCTGTGGATTTAATTCTGACAATTTAAACAGACTTGATCAGAAAGCAGAATTTTCCCTCTGGAGGAATAGTCTAATTTTTCTACCTGCAAGTCCTAAAATGAAATGTAAGTGAGAAGACTCAAGACCAATAATTACAGGAACAGCACAGCAAATGTATAAATACAGATCTGATCAGTAATGCTTTACTTCTAGCTCATAATAAAAGCAAAATATTTAACCTGAAACTGAATGCTGCAGTGGAATCACCCACTAAGAAAATCAAAATAAGTGAAGTTTTTTCCTCCCACAATGACCATTTCTGAGCCTCTACCCTTGCCAGTGGCTAAATTCAGGTGAGAACAGTATGACAGGAATAAACACAAGGACAGATGCAGGAAGGTGGGGAGGACAAGTCTAAAGGACAAAACTAAAATGACACTGAGATTGATAACAGCATATGTAGCCCTTTTCTGGAAGACTTTTAGCCTTAGGTTTGTTTCTAAGGAAACACAGTCAGGAACTTGAGGATTGAAATAAGGCTCAAGAACGTGTCTCTTTGCTTCTCACAGATCTGTGCTGCAGCTCTTCAGAAGCTTCCCAGCCACAGGGCCATTGCTGGTGCTGGGTCAGACTGTACCTCCTCTCCTCTCCTCTCCTCTCCTCTCCTCTCCTCTCCTCTCCTCTCCTCTCCTCTCCTCTCCTCTCCTCTCCTCTCCTCTCCTCTCTCTCCTCTCTCCTCCTCTCCTCTCCTCTCCTCTCCCTCTCCTCTCCTCTCCTCTCCTCTCCTCTCCTCCTCTCCTCTCCTCTCCTCTCCTCTCTCTCTCCTCTCCTCCTCTCCCTCTCCTCTCCTCTCCTCTCCTCTCCTCTCCTCCTCCCTCTCCTCCCTCTCCTCTCCTCTCCTCTCCTCTCCTCTCCTCTCCTCTCCTCTCCTCTCCTCTCCTCTCCTCTCCTCTCCTCTCCTCTCCTCTCCTCTCCTCTCCTCTCCTCTCCTCTCCTCTCCTCTCCTCTCCTCTCCTCTCCTCTCCTCCTCTCTCTCCTCTCCTCTCCTCTCCTCTCCTCTCCTCTCCTCTCCTCTCCTCTCCTCTTCATTGTTTCACTTTTGCTCAGAGATCCTGCTCAAAGCTCCTATTTCATTTCAACCCACCATAATTACTGATAATGGCCTGGGTTGGAAGGGACTTTAAAGATCATCTCATTCCCACCCCCCTGCTGTGGATAGAGGCAGCTTTCACCAGACTAGATTGCAAAGAGCTCCATCCAACCTGGCCTTCAACTCCTCCAGGCATGGGGCAACCACAGCATCTCTGGGCAAACTGTGCCAGCACCTCACCATCCTCACAGCAAAGTTTGTTTTTTTCCTAATATTATTCTAAACCTAATCTCTTGAAGTTTGAAAACATTCCCCCTTGTCCTGCCCAATGATAAGAAAGGGTGGTTTTGTCACTGTGGCCAAGCTTTGAGATGGGCTTCATTTCTAGCTTTTTCAGCATCCTGGAATGTATCTAGCAGTACTTCAGATCCCAGTCAGCAAAGTAAGGTTGACAGTACTGCTCTTATACCAGTTATCAGTGTTTTCTTTTAAAAGAAGCATATGATTTGAGGCAGGCAGGATTTCCTTCTGGATCATCCTAGCAAAGATGGCAACAACAGCAATCAGAGCTTCTGGGCAGCTGAGCAGCATAAATAATAATGCTGAGCACAAATCATTCCAGCAAGGAGCTGATGACTGCTTGCATAGAGGATATCTTTGCGTCTATTTTAACAGTAGTGTTTTGTCTGTACTGTCTTTGCTAAGACATTGTGCTTCACTGCCATAGTCGAAGCAGAACATCACAGCAGAATACTGCCTGGTGATCAGTTTCATCTGCAAATTAGTCAGCCTCATTTCTCCTCAAAGAGAAAAATGTCTCCTTTCATCTGCCTTTTGGGTTGGCTGGTAATTAGTCTTCTGAGCTGTGTCACTGGACATCATCAAGCACTTGGAAATCTTGACAACCTCTTCAGCTGGTAGATAAAGCAGTAAAAACAGTTCTGTTTTTCTATTGTCTTCAATATTACAAAATATTGATATTTAATATTCATAACTTAGCTGTTAAATATTTACATGTTTTGTCACTGCAATATCTAAACTCTTACCATAATGCTAACCAGTGAAAAGAATTTTTTTTAAAGAATTGTATAGTGTACTCACAGACTGTTTGCAGCATGACATTTGCACAAATAAGCTCAATCTGAAAAAAATGTCAGGTTCAGAAGAACTGGAAATGATAATGGCAAAAAATGCATTCAGTACTAAAAGAGGTGTGGTGTTAAACACCCTAAAAAGAAACCTGGTGAATGTGCACAGATCACAGTCAAACTACATAAAATTTGTGTCATTATGAAATTGTCAGAAAAGTGATTGGGGGAAAAGACTTCTGATTTTGCTTTGTCTAAGTGTTCCTGTTGCACATCTAAATGGAGCAAGTGTTACCAGGTATGTGGTTTCTTCTTTATTTCCTGCTGCTGTGCCAATCCAAAAAGAGAATGATTTACATCTGGATGTCAGTCCTTCTGCCATAACATATTTGCCTTTATGTGTGTAACCTCCTCATCTCTTACACCTTCTGTAAAGTTGCATAGATTGAAGCCCTTATTAAGGACAAGACTAGTGTCAGTCTGAGCAGGGGTGAAATTAGGCCACCAGAGACCTCATTTCTACTGGAAAATGCATGAGCTGGGAAGAAAAAAGTAGCTTGGCTTTCAGATTTAAGCAAGCTGTGACAGAACTGCTAGTAATAAAATCCAAACGAAACACTGTTTTGCATGTGAACTGAGCAAATGTAATCTGAAAGTCACCGACGCTCAGCGTACCCAGAATCCTGAAACCAGTGTGGTGTGGCAGGGCCATATGGCCTGTCTGAGAGGAGCTATTTGCAATACCCAACTCTTGCATGTCGTTCCTTACCTTGAAGAAAACTCTAAGAGCTTGTGCTGGTTTTGGATGGGGTAGAGTTAATATTCTCAACAGAGGCTGGTGCGGGGCTGTGCTTTGGGTTTGTGCTGAACACGGAGAAGATAATACAGAGATGTTTTTGTTATTGCTGAGCGAGGCTTGCACAGAGCCAAGGTCTCTCCTGCTTTTCAGACTGCCATGCAGTTTCCTTCCCTAATGTACATGTGTGCCTGTTCATCTGCCTGTTTTTTAGTGCTCTCACAATGCCCACTACAGATGGTATTTTGTTCCCGTGGATGGCGTGATGGTTCCGTCAAAATTTTTGACAGAAGCCAGCCCGAAGGTTGTCTAGCCAACCACTCAGCCCACACACTGAGAGATAAGTCCACCAAATAGATCCCTTTGCTGTCTGGGCTTTTCAAATTCCCAGCAAAACATCGGAAAAAAAAAATTAAAAGACGGAGTGAAGCCTTCCTGCCAATTGCATTAGGTAGCCAAAGGATCACTCCATTAAGGTAAGCTTCTGGCCTGAGCATGGATCATTCTGGCTTATGCTGAGCCATCCAGAAAAACAGGAGAAGATGCACAGTTTAAGTGGCTGTGGATATTTATTTTATTTCTACAGCTCACCTCCAGGTCATTATTTTATGTAATCATACAGTTTTAGTGAGTCTGGAGCTTTTAGGATATAGAGGTCTTCATTACAGATTTTCTGTGGAAGCCACATTAACAATAAATACTTTAAAATTATTTTTAAGGAAAATTTGATAAAATGTATTTTCTATTTAATTCAAAGGAGCAATTCTATAGGGATGAGGTTGAAACAGGCTAAAGCATCCTAAGATATTTAAAAATGACTTTTATTCGAAGCATAAAAGCATGCTTTTATTGGTTCACTGCAGAATTTACAACCACAGTTAAGAATATTACCTTACAGTGTATTTCAAAGAATTCTATTTTCTCTAACATACTAGCTACCTTAGCTGGTAAGTTTTTCTGATATATGTACATTACTTTATTGACTTGCACTCTGCTCCATGATAGATTTATTCCTTTAAGTGACACTGAAAGTAATAAATACAAGACTTCAGATGAAAAACACTTTTATTGGCACACTAGAGAGAGAAAGTAAAAGCACTGTATAAAAGCTTGGTACAAGCAGTCTACATTTGTGAAATGAGGCCAAATTAATGAGGAAAACCAGTTAAAATGGAGCTTCAGCATACTGTTCATTTTCCAAGAGTTAAAAAAAAAGAAACACTGAAGGCCAGGTTGTGAATTTTTTGCTGAAGTGCGTGCAGTATTTTATTGTCATATGGAAAATTGAGAGGTTTTCCCGTTTCCAAAAATATCCCACTGCACTCCTTGCCACAGTTCCTTATTACTGTGGGTACTGCTCAGAAGCGGGCTGTGGAGATGAAATTCACTGTCAGAGTTCATCATGCTGTGTAGGAGGGCTGGAAGAAAATGCAACACATTTCTGCTGCAGTCAGGTTAGTTCAGGTTACCAGCACAGAGGCAGAGGTCCAGTCTTATGTGCCCAGCAAGAAGCTCAAGAGCTGCTGTGCCCTGAGGAGGTGCCAGTTCTTTTCACATCCCGTAAGAAATGCACTCACAATGCAGAGAACTATTCATTAGTAGCCCAAAAAGGGTGATAGCAGTTATAAAATCTTATTTCTGATGCTGGGAGCCCTGAGGTGATGCTGTATGAGAAGGATCTATGGTCAGTGCACAGCTGGCAGTGCAGAACCCAGCCACAGTGAGGTTCTCCAGCTCTAAGAACCCTGGAATTCTGACAGAGCCTTGGTCAAAATACATATTTCTCAATCAGTGACAACAGTCAGGACTGGAATATGCACTTAGGTTTGAAGAGTCTTTTGGATATGCACTTTAATATTCTCATTAATAAAGCTGCAGTTCCTGAACAGGTGCATACAATACTCCAGTGGAACAAGACAATATCCATTTACTCAATATTGATGCACATTGATTGCAGGTACATCTAGAGACTGTAGCTGACTGTACAGATATTGACTGGATAGCTGCCACATGACATCCACAACACAGAGGCACTCACCTAGATTAACCACAGAGTCCTGTGGTATTCTTCCAGGCTAACCAGTGTAAGGGCAGCTTGAGCTTTGTTACTGGGATCAGAAATAAAGGCAAGATACTGTGCACAGACAAGAAGATTGGCAGGTTTTTGGAAAACTAATTAAAGTTAATATAATAATAATAATGTTAGAGTTTTCAATTTCTAACCCTTGGTGATTTAGAACAATGAACCTCAAATTCCATTTTATCTGAGAATATTTATTTCAGTGATACCTATATCATTCATCAAATCCATGAAGTGTCTTGAATTTTCTGTTTTAAACTTGATTGCTCTCTCCATACCTTACCCACTGTGCTTATTTAACTCCTACCTTCCCTCAGTCTTTAAGATGTCTGCTGTGCAAGCCTGCTGAAGCCTGAAGAGGAGAGCTGTTGTATTTTCTGGGACCTCCATCATCAGAAGGAATGATGAATCTGACTCCATGTTCTTAGAAGGCTAATTTATCATTTTATGATCTATATTATATTAAAGAATACTAAACTAACCTATACTAAAGAATACAGAAAGGATACAGACAGAAGGCTAAGAGATATTGATGAAAACTCGTGACTCTCTTCAGAGTCCAACACAGCTTGGCCCCAAATGGACATTAAGTCAAAACAATTCACAACAGAAACCAATGGAACACTCACCTGTTGGATAAACAATCTCCAACCACATTCCAAAGCAGCCAAACACAGGAGAAGCAAATCAGATAATTATTGATTTCAATATTCTCTGAGGCTTCTCAGCTTCCCAGGAGAAAATCCTGGGCAAAGAGATTTTTCAGAAAATGTGACGGTGACACAGGGCTGTGATAGAGATTGACCTGCAGCCTGGAGAGGTCCATGATAGAGGAGAGATCCACCTGCAGCCCATGAGGAGCCCTCACTGGAGCAGGTGGATGCACAAAAGAGGCTGTGCTCCATGGGAAGCCCAGGCTGGAGCAGGTTTGTTGGCAGGACTTGTGGCCCCGTGGGAGAGCACAAAGAGCTGGAGCCCATGGGAAGGACTTTAGCTGGAGAAATTCATGGAGGACTGCCTCCCATGGGAGGGACTCTGCACTGGAACAGGGAAAGAGTGTGAGGAATCCTCCCCCTGTGGAGGAAGCAGCAGCAGAGACAACCTGTGATGAACTGACCCCATCATCCCATGCCACTGTGGGGAGAGGAGGTAAGGAAAACTGGGAGTGAAGCTGAGTCTGTGAAGAAGGCAGGGGGCAGGAGAGAGGTGCTTTTTTAAGGTTTGCTTTTATTTCCAATTACCCTACTCTTATCTGATTGGTAATAAATTAAAATTGATTTCCCCAAGTCGAGTCTGTTTGGCCCATGGCATTAATTAGTGAGTGATCTCTCCCTGTCCTTTATCTACACCCAAAAATTTATTCTTTCCTTATTCTCTCTCCTGGTCCAGTTGATAAGGGGAGTAATAGAATGGCATTGGTGGGTCCCTGACAACCAGCCAAGGTCCAGCCACCACAGAATCAGTCAGTGAAAGGTTTCAGATGGAAAAACCTGGCCAAAATGGATAGACAAACAACCTCTAGAGGCCAACATGGACTCAATACAACTGGTGTGCAGTTCTCTGCACTTCTGCTTCTGTTCTGCTGGCCATTCATCTTCCAGCAGCCAGGCATGTGACCCTGGGGTGATGGTCAAGAAGGAGGTGTAGATCTTCTGTGATGATAAACTTTTGGAATCAAATGAAAATATGGCTCTGATGTTTAATAGAATAATAAAAATTAGTATATTCAAAACTCATATCCCTTCTTTAAGGAGATCAAACCAGATCAATTCAGTAACAGCACATAAATATCTTGTCCCTTTTAACATTTACTAGCAAAGGCAGTAATTCATGTAGTTCTTTATCCTGGCTTAAAGGCTAGAGGAGTTTTGTTAATTTGAGACTTCCCTGACCACCCAGAAAGGTGCCATCTCGAGTCATCTGAAATAAAGGTGTTTGCAGTGTTTTTCACTGTGAAACTTTGGCTGCATAAATTTATCAATCTCTAATCAAAAATTTTTTGCTTTTACATGGTTAATTAGACCATGACAAATTTTCTGCTTTAGCAAGGTAGTTTCTAGGTTTCATATCAGTCTGTTTTCAAGCTCATTTAGGTATTTCTGCTACCATAAAACTTGTACTATGCATACATTATTGACCTAACAGAATCTAAGAATCCAGATCAAATGAATAGTAGAAATTCTTTCCACACATTCCAACAACAAATCAATTGCATTTATTTTATTATTTTTACTTTTTTAATGGCCTTCAAAACTGTAAAGGACTGGCAGCATTGAACTGGGAGTACCCCTGTCCATCAGTCAATATGATCTGGTGAAAATCTCATGTAACTTTTCCCATGGCCTTGCAAATCAGCCTGATCTGCTCATGCACATTGTGTGTTTGCAGTGATGCAGCTAATACCTTCTTTTTTTTAACTGAAAGTTGTGAAGTGATGAAACCTGTCAATTGTCACTGGTGATTACAATTTTCTATTAGTAGATGATGCTTATTTAAGTAAGAAACAATGAGATGGCAGACTGCTCTCTCACTGGTTATTCCATTAGCTTGTAATCCTGAGTTAGACAGAATAGTGAAAATAATAATACTTTTATCTTGTGAATAAGATATTTTATGACAGTCTGAATTGTCCTGTTCAGCTATTTCTGATTACAATCACTCCGATTTGAGATTCCAAGTTGTTTTGTGACTGAGATGGCACAACCAGACATCATGGCCCTCAGAAGCATTCTTTTCTTACTAAATCTTTTGTAAACTCCCTGTCTAGCCTAAACCACTCTGGATGCACTTTGGCATTTTCTGGGGTCCCCATCATAGGGAGGAAATGATGAATCTGACTCCATGTTCTTAGAAGGCTAATTTATTATTTTATGATCTATATTATGTTAAACAATGCTATACTAAAACTACACTAAAGAATAGAGAAAGGATACAGACAGAAGGCTAAAAGATACTAATAAAAACTCGTGACTCCTTCCAGAGTCCTGACACAGCTGGACCATGATTGGTCATTAAGTAAAAACAATTCACATGGTGGATAAACAATCTCCAACCACATTCCAAAGCAGCAAAACACAGGAGAAGCAAATGAGATACTGTTGTTTTCCTTTTCCTCTGAGGGGTGTCTCAGCTTCCCAGGAGGGAAATCCTGGGCAAAGGATTTTTCAGAAAATATGATGGTGACAATGCACAAATCAGCATCAGTGGGAGAACAAAGCTCCTTGTTACTGAGGCAGTGAAGCACTTTAACAGTCCCTCTCCTTTAGAAGATCCTGGCTCATTAGAAGATCATAATCACAGAATGGCATGTGTTGGGAGGAAAATTAAAGATTATTTTGTTCCACCCCCTGCCATAGGCAGGGACCGAGACCAGGTTGCTCAGAGCACGGTCACACCTTGAACACTTCCAGGGATGGGTCATCCCTCAGAGTAAAAATTTTTTTTAATATCTTCTCCCTGTAGCCTTAAGTAAATAACTTTTTCAGAGGGGAATACATTGATCAGACAACCTTTTCAGTTTTAACACCTCTGAGCACACCTGCATTTCCATTATTCCTGCTTGATTTTCCTCCCACAACTTTGTCATTACTTGTGGTCTATCCAAACATAAGTTCATCATTCTGATGGACATGTAATGCTGACTGCTATATATAGTTATGGGAATAGGACATGCTGGAGAATTGTAGCCAGAGTCAGCAGTTAACATATCTGCGATGAGGAAGGCAGGAATTTATGTTTATGGAATTGGAATTAAGCTCTGCAGGTGCCAACCCATAGAAGTTCACTGAAACTTCATGGCCAACATCCACGGAAATTAAATATCTGCTGAATAGGGTGTTAAATTAGCAGGGCTGCTGAAGCAGGCTTGCTGATACAACGTTGTCATATTTTAGTGTCAGAACTGTTTTGTGCATGTTTCTGACAAAAAAAAAAAAGATTAATTTCACATGACAGATCTCTTGTTCAGAGAGAGCAGGGCGATTAAGCTGTTAATACAGTTTTCTATTATTCCTATGCAAGTATTCAAAGAGTATTTCTTTAAATACAGCTCCACGTTGTGTGGCAAAGGTTGAGGCACCTGTGCAGCAGTGAATGAAGGCTATCTAAATATGAATGACTAATTATCAGGGAACAGGAAAACACTAGTTTTCTTTCATGACTGAGATGGCTTCATCCTATTCAGAATAATCTGTTGGGAAAATAATTAGCATAAAGAAGATGGAGTTTTGATAAATAACTTTGATGTTCATAATTATAGTAATTTTTTGTATAATTTCTTTCCTTTATGCTCATGTTTTATTTCAGTTTTTTTCTTTCAGTCATAAAAGCTGATATTAAATTTTTAAAGCAAACCTATCTCACTGTAGACAGACTCCTTAGGAAAGAGTCTTATCTTTGTATAATAACAGTGGACTTAGCACAAATTTTCTGTTGGGATTTCTTTCCATTTCTCTGAATTTGTCTTCCCTACCATAATAAATCACACTGATTAATATATCAGCAAGGATGTAGAATTATTAAATTTAACAACTCATTAAAGGAAACCTTTTTTCACTTTGTTTATATAATATTTTATATTTTTAACTTTATTCTACACAAAATCTCAACCTCTGAAGTGTTGGGCAGAGTGGAAATATTTGGATCATTGTGCCATCTAACAATTTCCTACCTTAGCTCCAGATTCTGAGGGAATAGTGGCTGTTAGAGGGCTCTGGAAGTTGCCAGCTTGAACAGTGCTTCTTGTTGTGCTTAGTGGTGTAAGAAGATTTTTATTCTGTCCCAGCTTTCGTTAAGGCTCTATAAAACATCTCGGTGTTCTGAGAAATAGAATTTCTTACACAACATTTCTTTACACAAAAATGAAAAAAAAAAAAACTTTGGATATTAGCAATGATTTCCAGATCTATTTAAAGATGACTCTGTAGAATAATTGCTACATCTCCTCTCTCATTTGCTCTCTAAGGAATTAACTGCTGGGTACTCCTAGCAGCTAATTTGGTGTTAAATTGCTCATATTGTTCTTCCTATCATAGACCAGTACTGAACATTTATTTCTCTCCTTTTTCATTTATTCCAGTGTTTGTGTGCATGTGTTTTTAGTAGGAATGCTGGAAATTTGGGTTGCTTGCTCTCTGAAACCCTGCTTAAAAGCACCATGTTGTTGTGAAGGATATTTTAATGCTTTTTTCCCCAACAAACTCTATTATTTAAAAAAGCCTATCAGCTTTCTCATAGGAGGTGGGGTTAAATTCTTTCCCTGTCTGCTCAGGGATGGCTATTTATGGATACCTATTTATGGCCAGCTATACTACCAGAAGAAGATGCATGAAACACAGGAGTGTCAAAGGATGAATTGTTGCATGCATCCCAACAAAATCCAGGGATACTTTAGTGCAATAAAATGGTTGTTGTGCAGCTGTGCAACAGCAGTGGGTGAAGTCAGGGATGACTTGACCAGCACAAGTCCATGGAATCATCCAAAGGGGATGACAGAGCTGGTCAAGGTCCTTGCAAAGCCACTGTCATATTTGAAAGGACCTGGAAATCACAGGGACACCTCTGATGAATGGAGGAAGGTAAATGTCACATTCATTTCAAAAAATGGCCAAGTAATCCACCCAGGGAACTGCAGGCGTGTCAGTCCCATGAAGGAACCTACTTTGGAATGTATTTTACTGTATGTGGAGCAGAATGTGGTGATGAGGACAACAGTGGATTTACAAAGGGTGAATCGTGCCTGACCTGTCTGATTGCCTTCTGAGGTGAAACACTTTGGTCTGTGAATCAAGGAAGAGCAGCAGATAGAGAGCAATAGAATGGCCTGGGTTGGAAGGGAATTGAAAGATCCCTTAGTTCCAGACTCCCTGCCATTGGCAGGGACACCTCCCACTATCCCAGCTTGCTCAGAGCTCCATCCAGCCTGGCCTTGAGCACTTCCAGGGATGAGGCATCCACAGCTTCTTTGGGCAACCTATGCCAGGGCCTCACCACCCTCACATGAAAAAAATTGTTTCCTAAATCTAATCTAAAGCTACTTTATGTCAGTTTAAAGCCATTTCGCTTGTCCTGTCTCTCCAGGCCCTTGTAAATAGTTTCTCTCCATCTTCCTTGTTGGTTCCCTTGGAACCTGGAAGGCCATGATTTGATCACCCCAAAGCCTTCCCTTCTCCTGGCTGAACAATTCCAATTCTCTCAGGCTCTCCTCATAGGAGAGGTGCTCAACGAAATACCATTTACCTTGATTTTATCAAATTTTTTTACACTTTCCACTTTGACACATTTGTGTTCAAATCACAATTTTATGGCCTGGATGGTCATCCAAAACTGGCTTGATGGTCCAGCTGAGGGAGTGATGCAGTTATTCCTACCCTAACCACAGGCTATTAACAAGTGGAGTATTGATGAGGGTTATCCTGGGATCTGTCCTTTTGATCTGTACCTGCAGCCTGAGGACAGGGAGACGATGGAGCAGGTTGTCCAGAGGGACTTCACAGACCCCATCCCTGAGGTTTCCAAGACCTCCCTGGACAAAGCTCTGAGCCACCTGTATGGCCTTGTAGCTGACACTGCTTTGGATGAGCAACAGATCTCCAGAGGTCCTTTCCAAACTGTGAACTTAAGTATGGGGTTTGAGATGCTCAGTTACTGGAAATCACTGGTTGAAGGATCTGCTAATAGGTGGATTTCATTAAATTCTCCTTTTCTGTGATCTTGATTTGGTTTTATTAATGTCAAATTGCATATTTTTCTATAATATGGCAGAAATAACAGAAGACATGTGGCAAACGCACTGATAGCCTCAAAAAGTTGATTTGATTCCAGTTCTTTTTTTTTTCTGATTACTTAGAGCTTTGGACATCATGGATTGAGGAAAAAAAAAAAAAAAACCAAAACATGTATTTGGCTCCTTGAAGCCAGATTCCTTAACCCTGTACAGTTTGCATTTCAGAAACACACCTTTTCCTGCACATAAAAGTAAAAGGAATTGCTGCTAATCACCATCACCAGAAGCCTATGGTAAAAATTAATATCACTCAAATAAAATTGATGCCCTTAATAATTAAACACTTTTTTTTTAAAAATTTATTTATTTTCATTATATTAATTCCAGTTGCTACTAGTAGTATGCAGTGCCTTCTTAGGGACTTGTTACTACCCACTCTGTCTTCCCACTTTTCTGACTTCTTAGTAATTTTTTGGGTCCTTTAAAATTGGAATATTCCTCCATTTCTATTAAAAAATGCATTTTTAACTGTTGCTTGAGTTGCAGTTGCTCAGAATAATTTTCCTGAACATTGAGTTCCAGTTTGGTATTTTTGATGTGTTTGAGATCTCTGTACAGGAATGCTTTGATAGCACAGCTGTTTCCTAGTAGTTCCAGATTCTGGACCATAGGGATAAAGTGAAAAGTCTGGAGAACATCTTCAGGGAAGTTTCTTTTATTTCAGGGTCTGTTTAGCAAGAAGTAATAATAGGAGAGGTCGACACATGTTTTCCTGAAAATTATTTCCCAGTTTTATTTGTGTTTGTGAGAGGATGAAATAGCAAAATAAAGCAGATTTTATCTGATTACAATTTGAGCTATTGCAATTGATGATTCAATACCTTTTGTTAAGAAAATTAGTAAGAAATCATGAGCCAGACTGTTGTGAAATTCAAAATGATGAATTTATTTATTTGACAGGAGTGCAAAAGAAATGCCATGAGAGGAGTGAAGATTAAAAATTCTGCTTGTTTTCATCAGTTGTGATGAAGAATGTAAATGTATAATAAAATAACCTTAGGGCAAAGTAGAGGCATATTCAAAGCATCCAATTAGTGAGTCTGGCAATGATATTAAAGAAATAACCATGAAGACAAAATGTTTGAAATGTTGGCTAAGTGACAGAAATGAGGCAATTAGAAACTGGTGTGGTGTAGCGATTCAAGCCTTCACCAAAAGCTGTTTTACCAGTGATGAGAATCTGTTTTACTGCTGTTCTCAAGTCATGGCCTTCAACAACAGCATCAACAATTGCCACGCAGCTGGGGCCAGGCACACAGTGCTGTGCTTGGCAGGAAATCCACAGGCAGAAAGGGACCTGCCGTGTCTCTGGTCATTCCATTTGCCACATGCTTTGACTTCTCTCAGTATCCTAGCACTTCATTCTCCTACATAATTCCTGCTTCTTCCCTTGTGTTATTTCCATATCCATGTGTCCTTTTGTTGTCTCCTTCTCTCTGCATATAAATCTCCAAATCACCTAAGACACTTACACAAACACTGCTTTAACACTTCATTTGTCCATTGTCCTGAATCTCATAATTTAAAACTTCTCCATCAAAATTACTTGTTATTCAATTCCTTCTCCTCATCTGCATCCTGCCATGATGCTTATTTTCACCAGTAACAACTCAATATTTAAAACAAAAGCATTACAGTCCTTTGACCCACATTGTTCAATTTTATTTGTGCCTGGATTTTTGAGCATGTCTTTTATGCACACTTTTTTAATGTTATTGTGCATGTAATTTCTTTTAAATTGCTTTGATACTCCAAGATGCCCATGGTCTTTTATTTGAAAGAAAAATGAAGAAATAAGAAGGTTAATAATATAACTAGTTGTGGGATTTGATCCTGGCTGGACATCAGGTGCCCACCAAAGCCACTCCATCACTCCCCTTTTCAACTGGACACAGGAGTGAAAAAAAACAACAAAAACTTGCAGGTCAAGCTAAGGACAAGGAGTGTCACTCACCAGTTACCAACAGGGGCAAAACTGACTTAACTTGGGGAAAATAGTTTCATTTTGTATCAATCAAATCATAGTAGGATTATAAGGAGTAAACTCAATTCTTAAAAACCCCTTCCAAGCAGCCCTCCACCCTTTGCAGGCTTAACTTTTTCCTGATTCTCCACCTCTTCCCCCTGCACAGCACAGGGAGATGGGGAATGGGGGCTGTGGTCAGTTCATCTCACATTATCTATGATGCTACTTCAAACATTTTAGAGCCAGGCAAGAAAAAATTATATGTAAATTGGACAATTAAAAAAACAAACAAACAAAAAACTATGCAACAAAGCAAAGACTGTAGTATTTCATGTCTAGATTTATCCATCAAATATTATTTGCTGGTGCAAAACTCCAGCACGTGATTCTGGAATAAAGAGAGTGAGTTTAAAGCAAAGCACCATTGCAGACATAAACATGCACAGGCAGGAGAGATGCTGCCCTTGGTGAGGAGATTCTAAGGGGATTACCAGTCATGAGTATTCTGCAATTATCCATGCTGAATTTTTGATGCATTAAACCTCTGCACAATGTAACCAATGCTTTAGTCTTACAGGGAGCCATTATTGGTTCAGATAGAAAAAGATAAGAGATTATTCTGCCAAGAGTATGAATGAAGATAATTTGTCATGCTCAAACATCATTGATACTAGATCCTTATATATCTGCTCTAAAAAAAATGGGTTTGAATTATCAAAAAAAACCCCACTGTATCAGATCATTATGATGAAACTGAGAGACTCTTCCCTTAAAAGCAGCAATATTTTTCAGTCTAAACAGCCTCCAAAAAGCCACTCCATTTTGCTGAGTTTATCTTAGATACTGTCATAGCCTGAATGCCATACCTGCTTGGTTTTTTGTGCTGCTGGGTGTCTTTTTTTCCTTTGTGAGTGTCCTTTCTCTGAGAGAACCTCAGAACACTTATATTTGAAACTTAGGGAGGTTCATATAGGTAAATCCCTTTTCCATTATTGTATATATATATTCTATTTGTTTCAAACCAGAGTAAAATATCCTATTCAAGTTGTACCATGAGTCAAATTCATGTTGCTCTAACTGGAACAATCCACAAATAACATCAGCCAGGCAAAATTGGTGGTGTGAACTCCAAACTTGTATTATACACTTTGCCACAGAAAATCTGTTGAGATGCTGTTGCAGTGACTTGTCCCCAGACAGAAACAGCAAAGGCACTCAGAGATGCATTCCAGATTAGAATTTGACTCTACACAGAATCATAACTATCATTCAAAGAAATCCTGAATACCATGTTGTCAGACTAAATGATCAACTCAAAATTCATGATTTACTGTTTGTCTCTCTTCCCTGATACAAAACAAGGAATCTATTGATTTTTTTGAGGCCAATTTTTATTGTGGTGCAAGGCATCAAAATTGCTATTAACTATAATATTGTATGGGCAGTGAAATAGTCACTGCTATTAGTTAATGTGCAAGCAAATATCGACCAGCAATTCTGAACAATAAATATAATGATACGAGACACGAGTGTTTGTTCAGCATTTATTCTTACAATCCAACAACTGAAGAAAATCTCAGAGTTGGAATCTAGCTACCATTAAAAATTATGCAGTGGTTTCTATTCATTTAGGTTTGGAAAAACTGGCTGTGTTCCAAAGGCCTGATGACTTTATCTTTAGAAGAAAATCAATGGTATGCAAATAGCTATTGAATTGTCCTAGACTAAGCAAAGCAGCTCAAAGATTTAAACAAAAGGAGGGGTTTTAACTCAAAGAACAAATAACAGTTTGCTACTATTTCCCTTGGAGGCAGCCAATATTTGTATTAGTGGGGATTTTTTTGTTTTGTTAGGGAATAGTAGTGGGATGCTGAGTGGCAGGCACATCGAACAGTGCAGTTACCAGGAACCTGCTGCTGGAGAGGAGGTCAATGCCAGAGGTTTTCATCTGTCTGCCCAAACTGCTGTGTGAAGCTCCTTTTGTTTGTTTTCCTGAAAGGGAAGCCCCCACCATCATCTATGGCATGGTGTGAACTGGTATTTGTTCCCTGGCATTTTGGGGTTTTGTTCCACTTTAAGTATGGCGATAAGGTCTGACAGCTTCATACCTAGTGTTTATTTACTTTTTTTTTTTTTGCCATGCCTTCTGGGCATTTTGTTTGTTAATAAATTGGTGGGGTTTTTTTTTCCACTTTCTTGCACTAATATTTATTTCATGTTGGCAGAAAGGGATTGTGGGAACCCTTTTAGAGGAGACAACTCATTCGAGAGTATCTTCTCCTAAATTTGTCTCTAAACTGAGACACTGTGGTAAATACTCTTACCCTCTAAATGCTGTTATGGGAATAGGCAGCATGTAATATGCTTGTCCAATTAGCATCTTCACGGTCAAATATTCCAAATTATTTAATGCAAAAAAAAGCCTTATTAACAATACAGTCAAAGTTATTACATGCACAAAACCACCTTCCTGGCATTGCCCCCTTGCCTGTGGTGGTGCCCTAAATCTCATGTCTCATTCCACTTCATTCCACAGCTTCTCCCCTCAGCTTTCTCCCTACCCCCTGCTCCCAGGGAAGGAGGGAAAGCTGCCTGGGGCTGCCAGCCCCTTCCCTGGCAGCATTCCCAGAGCAGGAGCTGGGCAAGGACACTCTGGGAACCCAGTCCAGCCCCTCTCAGGCCCAGGGCAGTTCAGACACCCCTGGGAACCACCCCTGGGATGTCTCCCAGCAGGGACAAGTGTAAGACACTTCCTGGGTGACAATGGAATATTATTAATTTAAAGAAAAAATGAAAGGCAGCTATTCTGTACTGACAAACTGACAAAACTGATGGAAAACAGTGTTTTAAAATAATATAGTCTACTTAAATAATTGACTTCCTTCTAATTCCTTTTTTGAGAAAGTGAACATTACGCATATTCTCATAATGTATTTCATAAAAGATGAGTGATTTATGAAAGACCTGCCTGTGATGAAGAATTAAAAACATGCAGCCACAGATTCAGATCTTAATTGTATTCTTTGTGTTTCCTAGTAATTCAATAATAAATCTTTCGTCTTTTAGTGGTATAAGCTAACGTTAACAGAAAAATCATTTGGTGTTCAATAAAGAGGTCAGCTACTCTTCTGTTTCATTTCAACACATCCTGCCCTACACAAAATAGATGGCAACTATTTCTCACTTTTCTGCAGGTCTCCAGCAGCAATCTCTCTAATTTCAATATTCAAATATGAAAAGGGGCATTTTCATGCATAAAAAGAACTCACCAAATAAACAATTCCTCTAGTATGAAATATTCATCAGCTATACGATAATTTGGTCTGAGAAATATTAATTTCTTTTCTGTACTGTGAATTTAAGCCTTATTTTTTCCTTGCAAGCCATTCCCATTGATTTGGCCATGAGACACCTGTTAAAGCCAGTTCAGCCCAGGGCAGGTACAAAATCATATTTATTGGGTAACAAACTGCATTCATCTTTGTGACATCAGTGGGGTGCAGCCGGAGAAGTGCAGCCTTCCCAAGACAAGGTCTGTGAGTTCTGGGGAATGCAGCTCTACAGAAGCCAAGGGGCACCAGGAGAGACTGTGCCACAGTGTTGCACTGAGGCATGGCAGAGACATTGTTGTAGAAGTGCTCTCACATGCATTCAAAAATTCAGCATTTCTCCTCCTGTCATGAGGTTACTGGAAACTCCACTGTTAGATGTGCCTGCCGCTCAGCATCCCATTACTATTCCCTAACAAAACAAAAAAAAATCACCAAGCAGGTGGGCTTGGTGTGCTCTGTGTCCTGGGCTCAGCTTTCCCGAGGTTTGGGGCTGGGATGGAGCAGCCCCTCTCTCCTGCTGGTGCTGACCAGCCCCTCTCCCACAGGTACCATTGATTGCTGCTGCAGCTTCTCCAAGGCCAGGGGAAGAAAAACCTTCTCACCTGGGCTAGCAAAACCAAGCTAGCCAAGCAAATCCCAGACCACAGCTCAGCCCAGACAACTGGGAGCAAGGCTTTGGAAATACCCACCAACAAGAGTAAAGCTCATTCCTGCTCTGTACCCACCTCAAGGATGCAGCACCAATTTCAGGGCATAAAGCAGAGGATCAGGGAATACACTGTAATCACAGAGCACCCCAAGACAATACATCTAATTTATGTTAGATGCTAATTATTATAATTAAAAAATAATTTGTTTTAAAAATTGCGCCGGAAAGTGCATAAGTGATTAACTTTTCCTCTTGTATGATTAATAGTTAAAGCAACCTTGTCCCTCAGTCAATTTGTGCATTAAGGACTCTTCAGACATAATTTGCTGCCTGTTCCCCTTCAATGTGAACTGCAGCAAGCCATATTTCTGTTCAGCATCTCAAACACCTGACTTTCTCACTGACTCCTTGCAAAATGCTTGAGAAACAGGAAAACTCCTGCGCAATTTACCACCCAAGGCACAGACACAGTGATTTAACAGTGATTTTTGGAGTGGGGAATTAAACCTTGGCACTGCAAGGCTGAGGGTTCAGTAGGTACCTACTGTCACTCACAGCAAAGCTCATCCATAATGCTACTCATTCCTAAAAATATGAGTGACCATAACACTGATTAGGAGCTATGGAGAGGAACAGAGACAGCAAAAGGATCCTGTGATGGTTTTTACAGGGGTCTTAAGATGAGGGAAGAGACGTAGATTTGACTTTATATTTCAGAAGGCTTGATTTATTATTTGATTATATATATTACATTAAAACTACACTAAAAGAATAGAAGAAAAGGTTTCATCTCAGAAGGCTAGGCTAAGAATAGAATAGAAAAGAATGAATAACAAAGGTTTGTGGCTCGGAGAGAGAGCCAAGCCAGCTGGGCTGTGATTGGCCATTAATTATGAACAGCCAACATGGGCCAACCACAGATGCACCTGTTGCATTCCACAGCAGCAGATAACCACTGTTTACATTGTGTTCTTGAGGCCTCTCAGCTTCTCAAGAAGAAAAAATCTTAAAGAAAATATTTTTTATAACAGGATCCTGCTTTGGGATTAGGAGCTAAGACAGCAAAAGGATCCTGCTTTGAGGTTACTGGTTGCTCAGAAGACCTCATGGTCTGGAATTTGATCTGGCCATTTGCAAACTCAAGATCTGTCTTCAGGACCTCAGATGTGATGGTTGGTGTCCAAAGATCCATCTGCCTCTGTGCAGAAGGGTTTTGTGCACTGAGCAAGAGTGGGTTTTGTGGTTAATGCTCTACAGAGCTGCAAAAACATCTTTCAGGTTTTAAATCATTGTTGATAAGAGATCACAGTGTCCTCACTCTGACAAGATCAGTGGTGCTTGTTCAAGACTTCACAGCTGACAGAGTCCAACTCCCCAGCTCCCACGGCCACTCTTCTTCTGCTTTCCACCATTTCTCTCTCCCAGTGGCACAGAAAGGAGTGGGTGTTTTCCTTCTCTTCCCCCTCGCAGTGAGGGGTGCTCTGGCAGGGAAGAGAGCAGATTCCACAGGAATCACTGTCTCTTTGGCACCACCAAAGACTCTCTTAGAGAAACATCTGCGAGATAAAGGGTATTAAAGGTGATTTTTTTGCAGGACTCACAAGCAGAACTGAAGATGGTACATTAGCAGAAAGTATTTGCTAATAAAATACTGCTTCTCTTTTGGCTTGAAAGCTTTTCAGTGGAGCAGATGGCAACACTATCAAAGTAGCATAAGATAAGGGACATTGGCTCATACTGGAATACTACTGACCTGCTTGATACTATTTATGCCCTTGGAAACTTTTTTCTTTTTTTTTTTTTTTTCATTTTTAATAGCTTGATTCCCTTTATCAGGTAAGAATTACTTCCAAAGAGGCACTGTTGTTGTCTGGATGTGATCTGGAAAATATTCAAATATTGTAAAGGTCAAATTAAATGACTGTCCTTATTTCCAGATTGATATACTTCAAACCATAAGATCCCTTCACAGCTGAAACAATTATGAACCTTTTCTTACAGAGAGAGTGGATTTTTGATAAAGAATTATTGGGAGAAATTTCTAAAAACAGGTGAAAGCAGGCTGAGAGAGTTGGGAAAATCCAGTCAATGCAGACATGGATTCATTTACTTTGCCTTCTTGGTTTCAGTATTCATCACTCAAGAAGCCACAAATAAAAGCTAATAAATAAAATAATAAAAATAATTATATATATATAATATAAAATAATATATATATAATATAAATAATATAAATAATATAAATAATATAAAATAATATATATAATATATAATATAATATATATTTTATATAATATATATAGTATATATAATGTAAATAATATAAAATAATATATATATATAATATAAAATAATAAAAATAAAATAAATTTTGGAGGATTTCAGAGTTCACTGGATCTGGATGTCACCATTTTTTAAAAAAAACAGAATTACAACTGTGTATCTGAAACAGTGGAGCATGTGGACTAGTACTAACTAAATGTAAAATATTACTGAAGGCACAGTCCTACTTGACCTCTAGTTAATACACTTTGCCAAAATATTGTCTGAATTGTAATTGTTAGGTTTGAGTTTTCTAATTAACCCATCTTCTTCATAGTGATTGATGAAGGACTGTAAGATCTTTAAATTTTGACAAGTAAATCAAATATCTTTGCTACAGAATTCAATCCAGAATCTAAACCTATTAGCTTTTTAGGATATCTCACCAGTAGGAAATTATTTAATCTATTTATTTTAATTCTTTTGCCTGTAGGACATCTCTCTATGTCTTGGAAATAACATTTGACAAGGACTTCAAGATTATATTGTTAAGATTATAATAATAATTAGATCCATTTGCAACATTTCCTAGTCATATTATAATACAACAGTACTGTAGAAAGAACTATTCAGTGCTTGGAAGAAAGAGTCTGATTGTTGTCTTGTGGACAGTGCAGATTCTCAGGTGGTGTAAATCAACATTGTTTCCATCTTGGCTGCTTTGCTTTAAGCACACTTTGTTCACAAGGTTATTTCAGAAGCATTGTGATGGTCATTTTTTTCCCTGGCAATTATCAGTTTTTCCAGTTGCAGGTTTTCTTTCTTCCATCCTGCTTTCATTGAAAGTGAAATGAAGGAGGTGTTTTTTTTTTACTTCAGCATTAGTTTGGTGACTTGATAAATGATGCTTAGCTAGCATAAATTTTACTGACCAGTGGAGAGGACTTTTTAATTCTGTTGTTGTCCCAGGATAAATAGTACATATCTTTCATAAGTAGGGGTGAAATTTCCAGTTATTTCCATATATATTGATGGGGCACTGTGTTAAAATGTCCTATCTGAGATCTGACTAGTAGGTTTTGCTTTGTGTTTATACACTCAAAGCGAAATCTTCCACAAGAAGTAGTAATTCCAATCACTGAACTTTGGTTCCCTGCGTCCCACCTAAACTCGCAGTCAAATTCTCTCCCTCTAAACCTTTTCTGTTCAAAACTTTTCTGTTGACAGATCTGTTATTAGCTGTTAGTCTCCTGTGCAAATATCATGTTTCTTGTCTCTCACTCAGTTCATAGGTCTTTGCAGCTTGCACTCTGCTTGCAATTCCACTTAGGTATTTTGTGAAGCAGGTACACCTGTTCCTTATATTCCTTCCTTCCTGAAGATCATTTATGTCTTTTTTCATCCTGTCTAAAGAGCCACCTGTTCTCCAAGGTGATGTGGTGGCTGTTTTGCTCCACTCCTCCATTATGCACTGATTTGCTCATTTGCTTCACAGTACCTGAATTTCTCTGGCACATTCATTCCCCTCCTCAGTCATGCTGATCCACTCTTGGCTCAATCAGGTGAATCTTTTCTCCTTTATTCAGGAAAAATCTTCAGTGATGAGCAATATTTGACCTAACATCAGAGGTCTTAAAGACCAATTTTTTTTTCCACAGGTGGTTTTAAATCAATCTTAATCCCCTGTAGGTTTTTGCAGTATAAGGCATACAAAATTATGATCTGAGCCTATCTAACAAACAAGTCATGATATTGACTGAAAAAATGTATATGACATGACGGTCACAACATTGTATTAATACAGATAAATTCTGTAGACTGCAGAAAATACAATTTCTTAAATGCAGGTGGTGAGATTTGTTTCTGCATATTTGCCATGGATGGGATCATTTACATGGTTTTTGCTCTAGCCATGGTCTGAGCCTGGGAAGATGTGCTGAAGCCACACAACAGGACTGTACCTGCTCATTGGGATGGGGTGTGGGTGTAATTCTGTCTCACACAGTACAAATCCTGCTTGGAAAAGGGTGATTTTGATTCTGAAATGGATTCCCACATGAACAGCAGAATGTTTCAAGCACAATTGGTGCTCTTTTTACACAGGGAAGCTTTGCAGTAAACTATACAGGGTAATGCCAATGTCAAGAGCAGGTTGCAAGAATATATTATAAATGAAAGTGTTAGCTGGGTTTGGCATAGTAGCCTTTATTCTCTCCAATGGAATAGTAGTTACCTCATCCAGAATTGTGTAAGATATCAGTACTTGAAGACTGAGTAGATGTTTGCTGCTCTTTTTGGCAGTGTTTGGTGCAGAAATGGGGCCATTTCTGGAGCACTGTCATGTGCAGCACCATCAGCCTCCCTGTGGATCAGACAAGAACCAAGATGTAAAGGTTGCTAAGGCACACTTTCAAGCTGATGGAATATTCTGGACAGCTTAACGTGCCAAAGTAAACAACATCTGAAACAAAAATGTAATGAACTCCAACTGGCCCCAAAGGACTTTTAAGTACTTTTAATTTTCAGGCAGATTCTTTCAACTGTTGGCCTCTGAAACACATTGTTTGCTGCTCCAAATGAGGATTGGACTCAGTCAATGACAAATGCTTTTCATTAACAAAGTTGTCTTGAGATAATCATCCTGGGTTTTTGACCTCTTACGTGAAAGACAATTTCTGACACTGTAACAAATCCATTTATCACTTTCTGCTTGCAAAATTTTAGTTATAGGACAAAGTCTGTAAATTTAAACAAGCTGTAGCTCAAATCTGACTTCCTCATCTTCAGCTGATGGAAAAACTGATGGATTGTTAGTCTCTTTCTCTGTTTTTCCCTTTTTGTTGTTTTGGTTTGGTTTGGTTTTTTGCCTGTGTGATTTGCAAGCTGTAAAAATAATTTCAGTGTACACACTTGCTGTGCAATTTTGTTACTTGGTCTCTTCAGAAGCTGACTGTCAATGCTCTTTGGTGCTTGGTCTTTATGAAGTAGAGGCCAGGCTCCTTTGCTAATTATTAGGGATAAGCAAGCCAAGCCAGACAGACAATGTGCAATGCAGTATTAATAATGAAGTTTATAAAAATATCCACAATAAATGATGTAAATTCAAACAAGTTTTCTAGTATTAAACAGCCTTTCTAATGAGGGTATTGCATTAACACATGGTGTAAGACCATAACTATTTCCTGACCGTGTTTTTCTCTCATTTAATCCCTGACAGTCCATGGGAAAGGTGCTGCCTGGAGTGACTACTAAACTGACTCATTTCTATACACATTTCTCAGCTTGCAGCTTGCCTGCAATGTCCCTAGGACTTCTAATATGTCTTTTGTCTTCTTTCTTCAGGGAAAATTGCTGGAAATGTCATCCATCTACCCTTACGGATGCGAGAGTAAGGTTGTTGGATCCACAGAGCAAGATGATTATGTGTGTTTTGAGTCTCTTGAGATACTTGTCATGTGAAAATACACTTAGCAAAATGCCTCACACTGAACAAGAGGAAAAGCAAGCTGCTTTCTTTGGACAGCAGATATGACCTGGATGAGGAACCTTTGCACTGTGTTCTCTGTCTCCCTTTTCCCCCTCACGTTGGCTGGGTTGGTGGGTGGGCAGTTCAGAGCATGCCAAAACAACCACTGTGATGCCATTTCCCACCATTTCCAGCTATTCCTAAGTAGTTTCCTAGAACTGCCTGAGCAGAGATCAATAAAGCTTCTTTAAGAATAAGCCCAGGTTTCTATTGGCATTTCTGTCTAAGAAATTGTAGAGAAATGGAAAAGAAGCTTTAACAACCCAGGCACCTCAAAACAAACAAAAAAGTCTTGGAAACAGAGACATGACAGCATAGTTTAGCTTGTTGGGTTTTTTCTTCCCAGTTAATGAGAGAAAGAGGGGAACTGTGCATTGGAAGGAATCCAGAAGAAGGATGATTGGTGTCTTCTGTCGGGCAGGTGTGTGATGGAGCCAGACACCCTGGTTCCTGGACCATGCAGCCTGAGAAGGATGTGCTTGTCCTTTCCATGACTATCCACCTAACATTCCCTTTCGATGGAAACCTGAGTGGTGAGGTCTCCTTGCACTATAAATGGCATTGCAGCTTTGCAAACACTTTTCCAGTCACAGAGATCCAGGCGGTATCTACATAACTACAGGCAGTGGCCCTGTCCCTCCACTGTTCTTCAACCTGTGAATGCACTGTAAGAAGTTTTCACAGGTGTTTGGGTCAAAAAACGTGGTCAGGGCATTTGTGTCCCGTGTGGCATTAAAGATCAAAGTTCACTTCCTAGCAATAGGAAATACTTTCACTGAATGCAATTCCTATTACTGCATTCACAAAATCTTTGATGGTGGCAGATATCTTAGACATTGCCACTCTATATTTATATTTAAGTATGCAATAACATTTTGGTCTTTTGTGATTCCTACCATGCTTGTAGAAGGGAAAGAGATTACAGGACTGGGATAAATGGCACCTTGTGTCTTGCTCTGCACTTCCCATCCCTTCTTTCCTACTGATGTAAGGAGATCAGCTTGCGTGCCCAAGTCACTCTTTTCAGTGTTAATTAAATGAACATGTTAACTAAAGCCTGGGGCATCTCTAGCTCAAAGAAAGGTGTTGAAGTTTGTAATTTAAAATCTATCTCCTACACATAATCCAGTTGAACACAGTGAGACAAGAGACAGAAAGGAAATTTTGTCTGTACTTGACTTTGGGAGAACTTTTCCACTGAAAAGTTTTGTTACAAATAATTTTTTTAATTATTTCTCAAACCTTGGTTAGCCTGCTAACTACAATTTTTAGTGAACCTGGTTAGCAACATCGTTAACATCACCTGACAACAACATTGCTTTTGTAACAATGCTGTTTATAAGAGAAGCTGTTCTGGAGGGGAATGGGGGAAGAAGCAGAAGATTCATACAAAGGAAATCAGGGCTTTCCACCAGCAATTGTGTGATCTCATCACAAGAAGTGTCTATCTGAGAATTTGGAAGGAATTATAACTGTGCCTTTTATTGTACAGTATTGAGGAATCTTTCAAATGTCACAGGACTGGTATTTCCTGTAAGAGGGATACAGGAGATTTTATCTTCCATTAATTGTGTCTAGTTGAGCAGTCAGTATCAGCAAAGCTGCTGATAAAATAGGGCATTTCTGTTTCCTAAGCAAGGATATTCTAAGGCACACTCAAATGAAACACCTTGCCTGTCCTTAGCTGTGCATTGCAGATGGGCTATTGCTGTGGGAAAGAGCAGCATAAAGCAAAATATGATACTACAAACAAATGATGGGAAAAATAGTACTGGGAAATTGAACTTTTCGTTCACCTTATGAGTAAAAGCATTTCTACACAATGGGACACCTGGTATTCTGCCAGAGTGAATTAGCAAATCAGTATTGGTGGAACTTGAGAGAAAGAATAGGAAACTGCATGTTTTTGTTTGCATTCTGCCAAAGGTGATTAGAATAGCATGTCCTATGCTAATGACTTAAGCAGAAACAGAATATATTCTGTTTGGGAACAAATTCTTGACTTCCTAACTGAATATGTTCTATGAGCTCTAGCATAAATATAATAAATATCCATATTGCTTACTTTTGAACCATTTATTTAGTGTTTTCAGGGAATCTTCTCATGTATCAGTTACAAGAATTTCTGTGTCCCGCTTTTCATAAATGTTTCTGCTGATTCCCACAAGTCCTAGTTTCACTGCCCTTCAGCAGAGACGGGGATAACAACCCCATGCACTGAAGAAGAGGCTGGCAATTTGACAGAAATTTAAATGACAGGAGGTGGGATCATTTACATCCTCCAGGAGAGCCAGAGAGCAGTGAGCCATAGGTGCTCAGTCCATCCAAGACCACAGGAATATGGCAGGATGCTTAGCAAAGCATGTGCCTCTGGATAGAATCATTCTGCAACAGATTACTGTCCCTGTCCCATTTGGCATCAATTCATAGGTTTTCTGAATTCTCCTTTTGCTCAGTATAGATGTCCCTGTAAATCTTTGGAAGCACAAAGTCCACTGTCCTCTTTTACAGCTCTTCAGCTTAGTAAAGCTGAACCTTAATTACACATTTAAACACATCTTTAGAAATCTTATGGTGTCCATACATGATGAGTTCACTTGGCTTTATGTTTGATAACAGACAATACCTGAGTTTGGAAACCAAGAACTAGATTTTTAGTCTCCCTGTACTATTATAGAGTCTTTGCTTTTTAGCTAAGGAAGCCATATGTGGAAACAGCATAGCTATGGGATGAATTAATCAAACGTTGGCCAAGATGTAACACTTTAAAGTATGGTTATTAAAAACAATTAAAAACAATTAAAAACAATTAAAAACAATTTTAAAAAATTAACACGTTGACCAAAACTTTATTTAAACATGGCAGATCCTTTCAGATTTCATGGAGTTCTTGTGATCAACTCATTCCAAGGTATTTATTTGTATTAAATTTTAGTCCTCATCTATTTTGATACCTCAGTTTTATTCACAATTGAAGTAGATATTTTTTACACATGAGCCGTGAGTTAATCAGAATATGTTTTTGCAGTGGTCTAAGGTAATGTCAGTATTTTTCAGGTGTGTTTATTGCTTTGTTTTGTTTGAAAGCAGAATGCAAGGTAGTCTTCCATTTTACTCTAGCAAAGAAAATTGAAGGAACCCTGCTCATTTAATTCCTCTCTGAGTGGCCCACAGAATTGACATTCTCTGTATAAACCGTGTCAAAACACAAGAAAAAGAGGCTTCATCTGCAATTTTTCATAAAAGTTCTCTGTGGATTATTTTGCTGATAATGAATTGATTTGAAAAGCATCTATGTAAGGTAAAGTTGAGCTAGTATTCCTACAATTATAATTTCAGCTTTTTGCCTGGCAGATATTTCTACTCATCTAGCCTTTTTATCAACCACTTAAAACCATCTAGACCACATGCTAATATATTGCCTCTTCCCCCAAGCAAGATCCTACCTTTCTTCTTCTTCTTTTAATCACACCTCATCCACAAGCCCATCACATCCAATTCTCATTACATCCATTCAACTGCATTATGTAGCTCAGAGTGGCTTTCTATATAATGTGAGGGGAATTCTTCTTAAAATTTCAGTAATCCTACTCAAATAATTCATGAGATTTAAATTAAATCCCTCTATTTATCTTGAGTTTCATTTGTAATTTTGGAACACTAATGACTTAGTTTTTTTGCTAATCTATGAATAAATAATAGATTCAATTTCAAATGGAAGTATTTTTATGTGGTAGCAACTCTTGTTTTAATATACAAGAAGTATAATTCTGGATTAATAATAGAAGAAGTATTGCTTTACTTTTGGGTCTTATTTCACTGAAATCTCTCTAAAAATTCACTGAGGAGCCCAGGTATCATTCATAATCCTGTTCTTTATGAAGGAATAAAAAGTCACTCCATTTTAACAATGAATTACTTGCACTTCTGTGATAAAATAGATTAAAAGCCATCATGCAGAAATGAAGGTCAAAACTCAAGGTGCATACCTGTAGAATATTCATAAATCCATAAAAAAAAAGTAATCTTTTCAAAATTGAGATGATGGAGGGAGAAGCTGAGTCACAGAAAGATGAAAGAGTAGCCCACATTTGCCTCACAGAGCAAAAGGAGAGCAGAGCATCAAATGCAAAATTAAGTAATATCCTGGGCTCTGTTAAGTAGCTACTCCACTATTCTCTGCACTACACTGAATGGAGCTCTGAAAAATCTAAAAAAACATGTCAATTAAACATTTGGTCAAAAACCATCCTGAATTTAATTCCACTGTTTTTAGCCTGTCAAAATTGCTCCACAATTTAGATGTCTCTAAACCTATGCACTTCTAGTGAATCCACTTCCTCCTGCTAGACATCTTTTCCCAAAGAACAAGGTCAGCTTTAGTCCTTAACCCTGCTGGGAGAGTTGTTTGTCTTGCTCTAGGGCAATAACAATTTACATAATTATTAGCAAAATCAGACAAGTTAGGTGTGTGTGAGCTGAAAACTTAAGCCTGATTGCTGTGTCAGGAGCTGTCTTAAAGTTACCTGTGATCAGCAGCTGAATAATTCGTGATCAGCTGCATTACCAAAGATGCTTTATGAGTACTAAAGCTAGATTGAATGAATTTTTCAGAATCATATTGATTATCATTTTAGGTAAAGGACTAGAGTGTATCAGCAATGAATAAATGTGGGATGTCAAGGGATGTGGGATGCTAATTGGACTAAACCAAAACATCTTTCAGATAAAATGCAGTTCCATAAGATTGATCACAGCCACAAGAGAAAGGAAGGTGACAACCTTCTTTCAGAGCAGAGATACTCAGCTCTGCTCTGTGATTCCCCCAACTGGACCATCCCATTTCAGGCACTTGCTCCACAGAGGGATAAGTTAGGGAGAATGCACAGAATGTACTGCAAATTTAATTGCTTAGGAAAGCTTTGGTTTATTTACAAGTTGCAAGATAAAATAGCAAGAGAAGAGGTCACAGCTCAGACAACTCTTGAAGGGTACACAAGAAATTGCTTTCCACACCATTTGTCTCTTACTGATGGGGCTGAAAGAATGGTCTCATTTCCTGCCCATATGGGATAAGAACTTGAACAAATGTACAGCTTATTGCCATTGCTTTACAGGCAGTTTTTGAAGCAGTTAGGAAAACTTCTGTTTTCAGATCAGTGTGTGACTTTGTCAAGGGGCAGGCTGTCCAGAGAGCTGAAGTGCCACACAAAGTGTGTGTAGCTGAAATACAAGAGGATTTGTTTTCCCCATATACCCTTGCTTCCAAGTCTCCATGCCTACTTGGATAGAGGCAGTATGCTCCAGAATAGTTTAAAACTTTTGAACTCCAGAACCTAAAAGAAAAAGCTGGTGCAATCCTGACATGGTCATTTTTGTGAGTTCATATAAAATGTCTGAACATTAACTCTTTCTCTATGGTCTTTCATTCACTACTTTTTTCATGTACTATTGACAAGAGCATGTAGTGACAGGGCAAGGGGGAATGGCTTCAAACTGAAAGAGAGGTTTAGGTTGGATATTAGGAACACAATCTTTAATGAGAGGTTGATGAGACACTGGGACAGGTTTCCCAGAGAAGCTGTGGCTGCTCCATCCCTGGAATTATTCACAACCTCTGACACAGGGGTTGTATCAAACAGCTAACAGTTATAGCTCAAACATCTGCCTGCTTAGGGAATGTATTTCAAAGCCATGGGAGGTATGTAGTAAAGAAAAACCAGCTCAGGAAGGCTACACTGATACAGGGAAGGTAAGCTGGGTACATTCTAGGTTATTACTAAGCCTTTACATCATCTCTGGTGGATTCCCAGTACCCCAGCTGAATGTCAATGGGATAACCTGTCCATAAAGACAAAAATGGGAAGGCTGAAGAATTCCTTGAAGCAGAGTTCTCACACAGCTGCTGGAATGCCCGTGGCAGGTCATTGCTCCAAGTGCTGCCTGAGTGTCTTTTGGAGCAAAGGAACAAATCCACACCCTGGCTGTGTGCCCCAGCTGCCTTTCTGTGCTGGGTGCTGTCCCACTGCAGCTTTTAAGGTCCACAGAGTGAACCGACTCACAGACTTCTGTGAAATACTACTGACTTAGCAGGACAGGTTACTTTTGATTCAGTGCTCAGGTCAGTTCACCAACAGCTGGCTGCTCAGTGTAGTTGTCCAGGTGCACAGCCAGGGAAGGCAGAGGAAAACAAGGCAAAAAACCTCAAAATAGAGGCTTCTTTAGATGATTTCACAACTTTGAAGACAAATTATTGTGAAACAGCAAAGTTAAGTAAACAGCAAAGATATTACCTAATTTTGCATTTGATGCTCTGCTCTCCTTTTGCTCTGGTTAACAGTCAGTACCTGAGGGCTTTGACTCAAAACCGTAACATCATTTGGATTCAGAGAGAACTCTAAATCATCAAGTCAAATCATTAACCCAGCACTGCCAAGTCCACCACTAAACCATGTCCCTCAGTGCCACATCTCCTCATCTAAATACATCCAAGGCTGCTGACTCCACAAATTCCCTGGGCAGCTCAAATGCTTGACAGCCCTTTCAATAAAGAATTTTTTTTTGCTAACATCCAATCTCAACCCTCCCTGGTGTAACTCCAGGCTGTTTCCTCTTGTGCTGGCTCCAACCTCTCATCTGGCATTGTAGGGAGTGATAAGGGATTCCCTGAGCCTCCTTTTCTCCAGCTGAACACCCCCAGCTCCCGCAGCTGCTCCTCACCAGACTTTGTGCTCCAGACCCTTTCCCACATAATTATATTACCTTTATTATATTTCCTTTATTATATTACCTTTACCTACTAATTACAGTAGGCCAAATGCCAGTTGCTTTCAAGTGGATGTTAAGCCAGCTGAAAGCTCCAGGTTGTGTGTGGTAAGGAGGACTTCACAAAATGCCTCATGTGGACAAATTTTTCCAGGTACTAGTACTCCCAAACCATTTTTTATGATGGTATAGCTGTGCCATTATCATCCTTGTGTGCCCTACAGAAAATAGGGCTGGACCTGTCTAATGGCAAAGACCATGGCTAGAGCAAGAGCATATTTATATATACCAGTGAAACTTTGCACCATGCTGATTTGCATTTGTAAACTTGTGGCTCTTGCAAAGGGTTTTTGAGCTTTTTGGTGTTCTTTATGTAGTTCACTGTTATGAAAATTTCTAGGGTGAACTAAGTGTCAGACTTGAAGTTTAATGTCTCCCACAAATAGAGCTAAAATTGGAGGAACGCAAGTTTAAAAATAAACTTTAACTCATCAAAAGATTTATGACAGGATTTCACATGAAATATTTTTGATTAAACTCTTTGAAAGTCTTTCTTGATGTAAAACAGGGAAGTTACTGGATCCAGGGGGAAAAAATGCTTAATAACTACACAATCTTTTGTCTGGCAAGTCCTTAAATGTAGGTGTTTAAGTGTATACTGCCTTTCCAATTCTTTTCACACTGTTTTCAGTAAACAGGCAGAACTGAAATGAGGATACTGGGTATTTCTCTAAATTACTCCACTTTCACAAATGGATTCATATTGATTTTGTGAATGCATCTTCCAAACAAATAATCTGTTTCTGCCAGCTAGATGTGCCAGGCTCTACTTCAACTTAATTACCACACAAACCTGCAAGAGACTGAAATAAAACCTTGCTAGCTGAAAATGAAGAAAAGAAATTCTATCACATCTTCGTACCCTAATTTCTTCAAGCAGATCATAGAATAACTGACTTATTTATACTTTTTCCATCTCCCTCCCCAGTCCAAATGTGAATACTGTGGTCCCTGCTACGCAGCTTTTACAACAGTGCACAATTGGCTGTGAGTGCTGCAGCTATTGCTGCTTCCTAATAGATTTATGTGTTATCTATGCAAATCCCTTGAGCTATGAACACAAATCATGCTTCTCATGAGCTTAAAAATCCCTTAAGATAATGCTGCCTAAATTATAGCCTTGCTGAAAATACCTTTTAGTTTTTGAACAGCTGTGTGTTTGAGCTCACTGCTAACTTAAGGCAATTGGATCATCTGGCTAAACTTTATTTCAAGGTTTGCTTTGGCAGTAGCCTGGCTGCTAAATATTGATGAACCTGTCTTTGAAAGAAAAACTGTTTGTGCAGAGGTCTCAGCAGAGAGGGCAGGCAATGAATATCATCTGGAACTGCAGGGCCGTGCATCTGTGTTGGACAGAGCCCCTGTTGTTGCTTTGCCTGCTGTGCATTGCATGAAGGGGAGTGTTTGGGAACAGGGGGAACTCTGCCTCTCCCCCCAGCCCCTTCCCCGTGCTCTGGCTGAGGTGACTCCTCTCAGCAGGAGCTGGTTGCTCCTTCCCTGGCAGGAGTCAGCGATGACTTGGGGAGAGAAGCTGCCACGGCACAGAGTGAGGCAGGGAAAGAAACAAAAGGGAAAATACAGAAAAGAAGAGAGTACAAAGAAAGGCTGCAGAATCCCTGAGAACATGAATATATATATATATATATATACATTTCTGCAGTGACTGCTGTAAGGAAGTGCCCAAAACTCTGGCTCAGTGTCCTATTCCTGTCGCTGTGTTTTAGGAACACAAGATTTCCAACATTCATCTCATTCCAGGTCTCACACAACAGTTCTGAGCACCAGATTCCCAGAAAGTTTCCTGCAGCAAGTTACTATAAAATGACTTTTCACAAAGCATCATCTAATATCTGGGTCAGTAGTGAGGTTTAGAGAGAAAGAGATATTATCAAAGGAAAGGTCCCATCCAAAGCCAGAAAATTGCTTTTTCGATTAATTTAAGGAACTTAAGGAACAAAGATGCATGCTGCAGTTCTCAGACTCAAAAAAAAAAATGCAGTGTGTTGTACTAGAGGACAATAGGCACCAAAATATCTTCTTTTTCCACTAAAACTCAGATAACAACACTGGGAAAATGGCTCATCATTGGCAGCTGGCGGTGCTGTGCCAGTTAGTTTCAAATGACCACTTTTAGTTATGTTGCGACAATCAGTAAATGGAAGAAAGCAGGTGGGGTTAGTGGAAAACTGGAGAAGTCTGATGTCTTAGAGTTTTATTTTAGTTTAAACATCACAGAGGGAGATAGAGAGAGTTGTAGCTCTACTACACCCAGAATGCAGGATCCAAGATGATGGGGGATATGTCATCCTAAAAGTTATTTAGCTGAATCTAGAAATTTTAGTAAGATATCAGGGTTACATTGTGCATACATTTATTTAAAAGTCATTGCTGCATCAATCAAGAGGTTAATGGATCAATGACTACACAACTGGAAACTCAAAGACTGTGAGGTTTTAATTCAGAATAATATTGGCAACTGTTTCAGGTACCAAAACAAATTTTGCCCCATATTAAAAATGTAAATAAAAATAAGATGCTGTTTAAGACAATTTTATGGATTTGAAAATGTTTGTTTGAACATCTGTTATCAAATTAGAATCTGAAAACAGTCTCACAGCATTTTGCTTTTACTAAAATTTTTGAGTTTAATACAGGAATAATGCAGTAAAAGAAAAACAAACAAAATGGAAGAAAGGACCAGAATCAGGGATGCACTTTGAATTATGGGGCCACCTATATGAGAGTAAAACATTAGCTTTTGCATTTCTGCCATTTAAAAAGCATTTTGCAGCACTGTTAGTAAGTATACCTAGTGCAGCATCATGCTGAATGAGCATTGAAATTCTCCAGCAGAAAACAAATAGAGTCAAATTCCAACATATGTAAAACTGATGCAAATCAATTTCCTGTCTGGGCTGAAAATCAAAGCTGGTTTTGATCCAAGTACTGTGCATGAATCAGGTATTCATCGTATGTAAATTGGTACAGTTTCACTCCTTCCCTTTCAGTCATACTATTCCAAAGGATAATTTTTCTCCTGTATACATATGTACCCCACAAGCTGATCAGTTTAAAGCTCATCCAACTGTATATTCAAATCATTCATGCCTTTACAAAAAGCAGTGAGTCACAGAGGTGACTGAAGCATCGTTCTTGTGGCTGCAATGACATTCATGAGGTTCAGTGCTTCACACTCTCCTCAGGTGTTTCCATTCAATCACAGGCCTCTTAAAAAATAGGAATTGAGCCTCAAAAAAGAAAAAATCCCCCAAGGAAGCAACTTTTAAAATATATTATAAATAAACCCATGATACTGATAGTTTTGATAAAGAAGAAAAAGAAATTTAGATTTTAAATGGAGTCATATTTAGAAAGCTTCATGAGGTATAGGAGCATTGCTATGTAAGACATTTTTAACCTCAGTGTGTTCAAAATGAAAGGAGCTCATCTTTGTTCAGTGATTGGTATGTTTGTGGATGTCTTTGTCTTTGAAGGACTTGTTTTTTAAAATTGTAGATGAGTTCAAGATGAAAATGAGCAAAACACAGAAAAAATCCATTAAAAATATATAGAAACTACAAAAACTACATAGAAATATTGGGGTTTTCTGAGATAGTTTAGTTTTCATATTCCAGGTTCCATTTCCATGGGTACCAAAGTTTGGGTCTTACTGTGGATAGCAAACATGGGAAATGCTGGAATTGATACAAACCAGGAAATTCACTTCAAACAAATGAATATTAGATCCAGAATATGATAGACCATGTTTTGGCATCATTCTCTGAGGAGGGAAGATAAGTGATCATTCTCTATGCAGTTTGGTGGGCTGGTGATTCATGGAGACTAGAAAAAAAAAACCCAGCAGTGCATTTATGGTTTTCACGTAACAAAGACACTGTGTTTTTATTATGGGAGAGCTTAAAATAACCTTCAGCATGAAGCATGACCTCCCCTAGTGACATAGACCATGTTCCTGTGACCAGGTGGACATTGTTATCTAAATTGCTGTAAGTCAATTTGTTCACTAATTTGGGACAATCATGTCTGAAGGCTCCTGTAATTTATCAACAGGGGTTTTTTCAGTACTGTTTGAATAGCTCACATTTATCTTCTCTGCAAGCCCACAAAGCCCTAACTCCTTGCACAGGCTGGAAAAAAGTTGCATTCCAGAAGAATGATGCCCACCATGGAGTCATGCTGAGGGTGACACATCATTGGACTGAAATTTATTTAAGGCTATTGGACCTGCTCTTCATTTTATAGTAGATGAGGTAACCCTGCAGGTATAGAAGAATACTTAGTGAGTGACTTCTCAGAAACCATTGGACTGGTCAAAGCTCCATATGCTGCCAGTGATTTCCGATCCTGAAGGAAGAAGTTGATGACTGGTTGGAAAATATTGCCTACTGGAGAAGTTAAGACACTTGAGGGTATCCTGCCTCCTGAAAGACACTCACCTGTGCCAGGGGCTTAGGTTTCCAAAGTGAGAAATGAATTGAATGCAGTGAAAGTAGATTCTGAGGCACTGCATTCTCCTGGATTGCTCCCCTGAGCCCACCAGGGAAAGCACAGGACTTGCTTCACCTCTCAGAGGCTGGAAGAAAGAACAAAACACCTATCCATGTGCAGGATGTTGGTTCCCCTTCTGATCTACAAATTCCCACCAGCTAAGCAGTGTCAATCTGTATCCTCCTGGAGAATTCACATCTCAATTTCTTTGGGAATCTCCTGGCATAACTCTGTTAGTAAAGAGCACTGAGGGCAGTTGATGCCCCTTTTTTTGCAGCATTAAGACAACACCCCATTATTCTAGCTCACTTTGCCCAGCAGTGATGGTCACACTCCTTACAAAATCTCTTTAAGAAGCTCTTTCTTCTGGAAGACCCTTTCAGGGATTTAGTGATCAGTTCTATTTGATTTCTCCACTGAGTCCCAAGGACAAGGAAAAGCAAGTAAGGACCAGGTATGGACTAGGTTAGAAACACAGGAAATCCAGGAAAAGAGGGGGAGGATCTGCCCATGGTTTAAAGTGAAACATGGAAACAAATCAACTCTTTTATGTGTATTTTAATACTTTGTGCTTCAGCACAAAGGAAAAGCACTTGAAAATGTGACCTAAAAATTCTGGCGGCAGCTTCATCAGAGATAAGCATCACTTGTTAGGCTGATAATGTTCTCCCTCCCCCCAGGAGCTTTGTGGTCACAGACTCCTGAGAACAAAGCAGCACCATATTATGGTGTATTATTCACCTGGAACCTTGCCAGGCATGCCAGGCGAGGGGTTTGTCATAACCCCGTGCTTTCAATTGACATGTTGCCTGTTGATGTAGAGGATGGTGTTTCTGAAAAAAGATAGTGTGGGCTCCATACAGAAATTCTAAATATAGTCCAATCCATTCAAGCCAGTGAGAGGTATGGTATTGATTAGAGATGGACAAGTCCCTTCACCTTGTCTGGATAAGACAGAATAGGGTAATGAGTGTGTTGGAAAGATGACCACTTTCTCCTCACAATACATTACCTTAACATATCTTTGGCCTATTCCCAGATTACCTTTCAAACCCAGCTTCCCCTCAGGACTGGAGAAGTCCCACACTAACTGCAGTCTCACTTCCAGTGAGTTGGATGTTAGGAGAAGCTCTGTTTTATTATTAACCCCTCTTATGTCATGAAAACATTCATCAAAGTGTGGCATGATGATGAGGTCGCTCACATGGCAGCAGGTCTATCAGGCACTCCAGCTGTTGTACTTTCATCTCTACCATCACCTGGGATCCATCCAGACTTTTACAGCTACACTGATACAAGTGCAGTGTAGAAGTTTTGTTTCTTTGTTTTAGATCTAATTCCTCTCCAGCGCTTGATGGTGGAGTTTTTTGGAGACCTTACACATTTCTCACTTTCCTGGAAGGTGTAGGGGAAAACAGGAGGGCAACATAGCAGCAGATCCTTGCCAGTGTCTTACTGACCGCATAATTTCAGCATTGCCACAGGGAGCAGGTGGTCACCCACAGGATTGCTGTGGCAGAGCCCAGCCTGTCCTGGTGCAGTGATTATCCTGTGCACTGGAGACTGGATCACATCATGGCGCTGCTTTCAGGTGCTTCTGCAGCCATTGGCTTGATGTTTGTGTGTTCCCTTCCTGAGAAAGCTGTTTGCAAATTTTTTGCCATATACTGGATTCATACTGTGAAAAAGCTTTGAAACTTTTGGGGGTTTTTTTTTAGAAAACTCAGAAATGTCCTTTGTTTCCAAAATTACATTTTATAAAACCAAGACCATGAGCTAAAGATAAAATTTCTGTTTACCATTCAAATAAATTGATCTCCCCATCCACATAAAATGTGCTTTGTTGTTTCAACATAATTGTACAGTTCAGCTTTTATATTTAATTGAGGGGTTTCTGGCACATGTCAGCCTGTAGAATGCAGAGAGAGAGAAAGCTATTAGCTCAGTCAGTCGAGATTTTCACTGTCTGAATTACTTTAAGAAGCAGTCACGGAGCAGAGAAAAGAAAAACATGCTGTGACCATTGTTGGATGAGCTGCTGAAGGAACAAGAGGAATACAGAATTTACATTTTACTGTGGTCTAATTGACATCCCTGGGCAATATTCAAAAAATCTTATTTCTGTTTCTGCAAAAATAATGATGGCCACAACCCAGTTGTCAGCCACCTCCTAGGAGCTGTTTGTACTATGGAACTGCAGTTATGATTAGTTTTAAATATTTTTTCTTGTTTTCAGAAAATTTCTTACCAGATTTTGGACTATGCAAAAAAAAAAAAGTCAACTGGCAAAACAGACAGCAGATCAATAAACAACTACAACTAGCAGAATAACCCCACAGAACTACTCTTTTGGTACTGCCCAGATTACTCTCCTGAAATCTGTACATTAAAATTACCTCTGGCTAAGGAACAAATGTGCCAATGACTAAGATATTTTGTAAAAAATAGTCACTGTAAGTGCTCTCACCAGCTGCAGACGTATTTATGACCCAGGAGCTCCAAGTCACACACCCCTCAAATGGAATTGGAGTTCAAACACTCCTTCCAAGCATTTTTGTTTAATTTAATTAGATGCCTCCTTACTCAGCCATCCTGCATCAGTGGGTTTCAGTCCCAAGTGTCTGAACAAGAGTCTGCCCAGCAAACCCATTTGCCTGCATAAAGTAGCCAGACTCTACTTGTGGACAAGTGAGGAAAACTTGGACACTCTCAGGCCAGAATTCCCCATTGGTCCTAAATTCTGGTAAAACAGCAAGGAAAGGAAATAAAGGAATTTAGGAAGTGCCCATCTGTCAGCACAGAAGAAAGACTGAAAAAGGCTCCTTGCTGGGGTTCCTGGCACTCTAACTGGACACAAAATGAAAGGTTGAAAGCCCAAACTCTCTAGAGATGCAGGCATTAAAGCTGTGATTTGGAGCAGCATGTCAGGACCAAGCAGAAGTTGAGGACGCTCTGTGATGTTTTCTGATGTGTCTGCAGGCTGAGGTTCAGCAATTGGACTGGCAATTTCTGCATGGGCAGGAGTTTGCTTCCACTCTGCCTGGGTAACTCCTAGTCTTTGTGGAGAGAAGTTGGGAAAGAATTCCACTTCATTTCTGAGTTCAGTGTCAGATGGTGAGATTACTGGAGAACATTTTTTAAGGCTTAACTTGGGCTGCAGATAAAGAAAAAAGGTGTATGGGGAAAAAAACAAAAGCAAGATTCCTTTCCAAAGTAAAACCTCTCTGATGGGTATGTATAGGAAAGTTTTAAAAAGTGGTTGTACCAGGGTAGAGAGAGACAAATCTCCTTTGTGAACTACAGTTATAACATTACCAGAGAATTCCACCATCCTCTGGCAAACCAGAAAAAGCTGTTACCAAGAAATCTTTGTGCAGAGGTGGGGATGTTTCAACACACAAAGCAGCGTGTCCTTTGGGGTTTACATCCAGCTTGTATCACTTCCTTATTGTCTCTGAGCCTGGGCAAGCAAATTTTCCATCAAACTCCTGATTTTCCACCAAACCCCTGTCAGGCAGACACTACAATTTCAAATTGGTGCACCTGCTTTAGTCCAACAAAGACTGGGCTTATAGCAGGATCTCACTATCCAGTGTCTTGGGTTATGGTTTTTACCACTTTTGCTTTGCTGCATGGACCATCTACTTGCAATTGCAAACTTGACTTTTAACATAATTAGTGACAGAGCTCTGCTTTTTAATGTCAAAAGATTTGTTGGCTGCTTTTGCCAACCTGCTGCTCCCAGTGCTTGGAGCCCTCATTGAGCCTGAGAGCCCATTACTGGCTGTCATCAGTGAAATAAGATATAGAAAAAAAATGCTGATGCATCATTTACTGCAACTGGAAACCACTTAATTAATATACTAGTTTTATGTGTTTAGTAATTAAAATTTAATTAATTCATTTTCCTTCTAAGTGTACAGGAGGGGTAACTACTCCTCTAACAAGTGCTTTATTTATTGTTTTAAAGGCATTTGGATTTTGCCTTATGAGAATTAAAACATTCTCTTCGTATGCTTCCCTTTTCTCCTTCCAACTAACTCATGAACTAAGAACTGAATCAGTAGAAATTATGCTCGGAGCTGATGGCTCATCTATTTCCTTTCTTTGGCTGCCTTTACAAGTAGGCAAAGAAGGTGCTGACTTGGCAGGCTTCAGAGCCAAGACTTTTTAAGACCAACTAGTGATTTGGAGTTCTTATGTTTTATATGCCTGGCTCGAAGCACTGTAGAGGCAATTGATTTTCAGAGGAATAGCACTCAGCACTTTGTAGAAATCCAGGCCCTTCATAGCACTTTCAGAGTTATTGAATACCTCTGGAAATCTGGGGCCAGGTCTTTGAGTTCAGGATCTGACAGGGAAAATCTGGGTGCAGTTTTGCTCCACTGGCTCCAAGGGCTCGAGCTGCCAAAGCTTTTTGGAGGAGAGAGGTGCTCTTCAGATATCTCTTTCCACCTTTTCATGCTCCTTTTGTTTCCTGCTCTGTTTAGGAGCTGGGAGGAATTGGCACAGCTTTTAGATGTAAATAAAATCCATGATATGTGCTCCTTTGGAGCCCTGGAAGTACATTGAAGTTCAGCTTGAGATCACGGGTATTTGGGGGGAAAGCAGAGTGACAGAGTATCTTGAATTTCTTATTTTGGATATAATTATAGGTAGATTCATAGAGGAGGAGTTCTGTTTTCTAGCCAGTGCCTTCTTCAAGTCACAAGTCAGAGAATGAGAAGAACTGAAAGCAAGGCCACAAACCCAAAAGAGTTGTGTAGTATGTGCACACTCTCTCCTGGGATACAGCAATCCATCGAGTTGTGCAGGCAGGGAAAAGTGTCTCCTTTCTGTCTCACTTCCTCAGGAATCACAGGAATCACACCTGGATCACCAGGATCAGGATCATCAGGAATCACACCTGACTGCTCTGGATTCCAGTAAGATGGGGCTACAAATGTTTTCAGGCCACAGTGTGGGAATAGCCAGAGAGAAATAAAGTTTAAAAAGATAAAATTGTCTGCATTCCAGCACCTTCTAACCAAGTGAAGCACTGAGAGGAGAGCAGTACCTACAAAGAAGGGATGATTTTTAATTTATTTTGCCCAAACACCTAACAAAGGAATCCTTTCACCTTTCCAATTTTATCAGTAGGGACTGTTCCATAATCCCTGAGCAGGGCTTAGGCAGGCCTATGTCAAGTAGAACAGGCTGAGACTGAACAATATAAATGGAGTGAAACAACAAAAATCTTCAAGGGGGAGGGTTTCTTCAGGTTAAGAAACAGTTGACCTTTAATCAGCAAATTAAGGTGTCAGTCTAAGATTGACAGCTGTGCTGTGCTATCCAAAGTTCAGTCATGGGATCCAGAGACTCTTCTGAGTGGCTAAACTCAGCACCTCAAAACAATCCAAATATCAATTTTATAGTTCTCCCAAGAAAACTTGTGGTGCAAAATGGGAGAGCAGATGAGGGGCATAAATTAAGGGCAGTGCATTAATGGTACACCTATGAAATTAGGTAAATGCACCAAGCAGTTTTGGAACAAATGTTATAGAGGAAGTGAATAAGAATTGGAATTTCTCTAAGTTTCAAGGGGAAAAAAGTATTCTGATTTGTTATTCTCACTGAACTATTTTACTTTTTAGCTATAATTATTTCACCCACATGTGCAAATTTGGAGAGAATTTAAAAGAAAAAAATCATGTGCAAGACACTGTGTGAAAATTGGTGTGACAATTAACTCCACCTTAAACATTCTTCCAAAGAACTACTTCAGAGACACTTAATCATAATACAAAGATCAGAACAAGGAATATATAAACATCCAAGAAGTCTCAGTCATGATAAGCAATAGCTTTCCTTCCTTCTCTCTGTGCTACTGCCATCACAAGAAACAGCTTTCGGCATTTTAATGTTAGATATTTGTCCCAATGCATAAACTATTTTTATTGCAATATAAATCTGAATAATATTTATTCCACTAATATGAAATAATCTCCTTAAAAATGCAGCATTGGGAAACTTTAAGTAGATAGAGGAAGCTTAAGAGTTTTCTTAGGTATTCTTCTGTTAATCCTCTATCTTACCAACTGAAATAATGTAAGAGAGTAGAATAGAAGAGAAAAAGCAGCAAATCCTGTAATACCCAGTTACTTTTTAACTGTAGTGGGCTTTTGCTAATTTATTATCAGAGGAGCTTTGCTTTTGGACAAGAATAAAATTAGTATAAGAAATTCATTATTATCCTCCAATATCATTATAATTATAGAAAATATATTATTATATATAGCATGCCCTCCAGTTGCACTTCCAGCATTTTACATGGACATTTTGTTAGACGCCTGCTATCTTGGGTGTAAGTCCATAAGACAAAAGATCAAGGATTTTTCAAAATTTTTCTTTTCCTTTCTCAAAAAACCTTCAGTACAAAAAACCATAATATTGCTCACTATGAAGAATCATGGCACTATAAAGGAAACTAAATTTACTGGCTTTTTAATGCCACCCTCCATAAGAACATCTTTGTTCAGATATATCTGGTGCCTTTCAAAGTATCAGATCTGGTTTGAAAAAAACTAAACAAACCACCAGTCCTTCAAAAATGTTGACTTTTAAGTCAGTGAAATTAAAATAGATGAAATAGCAAACTAGACAAAAAAAGTCTCTCCTGCTTAAATCTGAAGATTTTGCTTCACCAGTCAAATGGCAAAAAGTACAACAATTCTGGTTGGACTTGTCTCAGGCAAAGTATTCTAAGTGTATTTTCATACTAAGGAAGTACTTTTGCCAAACTGATCAACAGTTCAGCAGAGAAATGTATATTTGACGGGTATTTCAGTACCAAGATTATCAAATTTCCTCTCATAAATTCTAAGGAATCATACTCATCTCAACCTCCTTAATTTCTAATTTGATGTTTCCCATCACACCGTTACGTGTAGCTCATACACGTTGAGGCTGAAAATATTTCTGGAGAAAGACTTGCAAAAATGGATTGCCAAGATCATGTGACCAGGATGAGGAAGAGGAAGAAGGAAAGTAAAACCCCTTCAGGTGTTCAACAGGATAAAGTCATATTTCAATTTAAAATATTTTTTGCCAAATTCATGCCTTTGAAAATCTTAGTTATGTTCAGCAGAATTGTGGTAGATGCACCTTAAAAAGCCATATGGAAGAGATTGTTAGCACCTCAGAATGCCAATAAACTATCTCTTAACTCTATGGAATTTGTTTAAGGTTATATAGCAACAATATTGTTCATGCAAAATTTGAAAAGCCAAATGCATATAAATGTAATTGGAACAAATAAAAGCATTTTAAGACTATCATCTCTTCCAAAGCACTCATCCTCTTGATCTGATGAAATCAAGACAAAATAGGCCTGTACATAATTCCAGCAATTTAAAAATTTTAAAATATAATAGTGAATAAAGCATCACTTTGACATATGAGCAGTCTTTTACTTTCTTTTATAGACATAAATGTTAGAAAAACAGATTATCAAATTTTTCCTCTCTGTTGTCTCAGAAAAGATAAACTTTTAAAATAACTATTAAGTAAACTATATTTCATAAATATTATTTAAATACTATATTAAACTTACAAGCCACCAAGATGAACAAAGGACAGGAATACCTCTCCTATGAGGAAAGGCTGAGAGAATTGGGATTGTTTAGGCTAGAAAAGAGAAAGCTTCATGGTGACCTGATTGTGGCCTTCCAGTACCTCAAGGGAGCCCACAGGAAAGATGGAAAGAGACTATTTACAAGGGCCTGCAGTGACAGGACAATGGAGAATGGCTTCAAACTGACAGAGAGAAGGTTTAGATCAGATATTACAAAGAAATTCTTTGCTGGGAGGGTGGTGGGCACAGCACCACAGAAGCTGTGGCTGCCCCATCCCTGGAAGTGTTCAAGGCCAGCTTGGATGAAGCTCTGAGCAACCTGGTCCAGTGGAAGGTGTCCCTGCCCATGGCAGGAGGACAGAACCAGATGGTCTGTAAGGTCCCTTCCAACCCAGACCACGCAATGATTCTATAATTCCAAGGGATCTGCAGCAAAACTATTGTTCTTGATGTGATCCAGCTAAACTGGACATGACAACAGCAAGAGCTACGCTCTCCTGCTACCAGGGAGGGGGGAGAAAAAGCCCCTGGCCCCTTTTTCCTACCTTTGCTGTTTCCAGTCTGATCCTAAGGCTTTACAGGAGGGTTTTGCAAAGTCTTCAGTGTAAGAGAATTGTTGGCAAAGCCATGAAAGTGCCAAGAGCCTTCCCTGCTGAGATGAGTGCAGGATTTCCTGCGCAGGGAACGGGAGCACAGGCAGGGTGTCCCTGTCTGCTTTCTGCTGCCCCAGCCACACACAGTGATCTTTAAGGTCCCTTCCAACCCAGGCCCATCCTAAGACTAATTCCATAATTCTGTGTCCATAACTGTGCTTGTGCAGTTGCCAGGTGCCAACACAAATTGAAGCAACAGGCAGGTGGGATGAGAAATTCCCTGCTACCCTGACAAGGTGGTGAGTTTGCTTGAAGATTGTCCATGCAAATGAAGAAACACACAGGTGTGAGAGCACATTAGTCTCTCAGCCTCTATTTCGAGAAATTTATATGTATCCAAGCAGACTTAGATCTTCTCTTTTGTTCTCAGGTCTGACTTGTAATCAATAAGCACTATTAAAATTAAACCACCTCATGGGCCAAATGCCAGGATCCACTGGATTGTGAAAGCAAAATATGCAACTAATAAGTCTTAGGGCTGTTAAAAAATAGAAAGTAATAATAAAATATTGACAGTTTAGGAAATGTTAAAAATGTAAATACTGAACTTATTTTGGAAAATTCTGCTTTAACTGTTCCTGTTTGTTTTCCCAACACTGCCATTTTCTTTTTTTGTGCTGGTCTCCCTCTTCTATCTCTTATTTCCTATCAAATATTGGAGTCTTACTATTTGCTGTGCTGATGTTCAAGTCCTGTTCACAGTGTCTGAAAACAGATACAGTTTGAGGTAATCACTTCATAGAATGGGCCACAGAATGAACCAATATTCCCATGAAGCATCAGAGTTTCCCTTCTGAATCAGAATTTTTAGCACTGGGGGCTTTATTTTCCTTTTTTTTTTTTAATGAAGAAAAAGAAAATCTATCTTGTATTTTTAATTTCATTCAAAAAACTTGAGAATATCAGAAACTTCTGAAAATGCCCAATTGCCAAAAGTTTTGTTGTGATCAATGTTTAAAAATATTTAGCAGCTCTCAAGTTGCATAATTAACTTGTAAAATCTCATTTTTTATAATTTTCTTCAGAAAGTTATTAAAATCTGTTAGCCAAGCATCCAAAATGTTACAGTGCAATTTTAATGTTAACATTCACTGAACAAACAAAAGATGCAATTGATTTGTGTGAGCCAATCTGGTCGGACAGTCTGGTAAACAGCAATGAAAAAAGGGATATAAAATTCCTGGTTGGTATTTCACAAGAATAATTCAGCCAGTTTGTGTACAGAATATAGGCAAGGCCGGAGAAAATGAGGAAGAACAATTAAGCAAATGAATCCCCACATCTGCAGAGCTGGCTGACCCGTGGCAATGGCTAAACCTGGGCACCAATTCCTGTGAGAGGAGGAGGGATACGTGCAGCAGCTCTCGCCCCTTGTATTTCATCAATAAATACTGCAGGGGGTATAATCAGCAGAATTAATTCAGTTAGACTGAGTCAGAGCCTGCCAAAAACCTGTGCTTGATGGTTCACTTCTTCATGAGCATTTCCAGCAAGTGTGTCTCTACTGCTAAGTGGCCTGGGTGATGCTGCATGAGAAGCCACAGGAATATGCTGAGTTTTGTAAATGCATCCATTTTACACAGCCCATGAAATTCATGCTAATTCATCTGAAAGGAAAAGCAGCTCCTGTTCCATCACCATGTCTTCCAAGTGCCTTTTAGGAAGCAGCAAAATCAATATGTTTCTGTAAATAAAATGTGAGCTATATCTGTGTGGCTATAAATTTGATAAAAAGTGGTCAAATTTAAACTAATAACACCTTAATAAAATACGTATCTCAATATTGGCAATTATGTCTCCATGGCCACATTTAACTTGGAAGAAAATAAAAAACACATGAAAACAAATATTTTGTAATGGGTAGATGGGAAATGGATGGGTAACTGGAAGTAGATAACCTTTAAATTCCAAACCAATCTATGATCATTTACTACTAAGAGAGGGTTTTGCTTTTACGTTTGGCTGATTTCTAAATGCATTTTGGTGTTGTTATTTTAGTTACACTTTAGCCATGTTGAAAAAAGGCCTAGGAACCCATTCATGAGCAGGGTCACAGGCAGTCACCTGTGGCTGCAGCTGTGGGCAGATGTGTCTGGGTTTATTCTATCCCAGGTTGTCCCCGCTGAAGGAGTGTGGATCTCTCTGACCTCAGCTCTGTACCCTAAGCCCAGCATTCAGCCAAAAAGCTGCAGCTTTAGTGGCCCCTGTTTTCCACAGGAGAAGCTTAATCCTTGCAGACTGGAGACTTGTCCTGTTTTTCCAAGCCCAAAGTTAGTCATGCTTCACAGAATCACAGAATCACAGAATAATGAGGTTGGTACAGACCTCTAAGATCAAGTCCAACCTACGCCCTAACACCTCAACTAGACTGTAGCACCAAGTGCCATGTCCAGTCTTTTTTTAAACACATTCAGGGATGGTGACTCCACCACCTCCCTGGGAAGAAAATTCCAGTACTTTATTATTCTTTCAGTGAAAAACTTTTTCCTAATATCCAACCTATCCCTTCCCTGATGTAGCTGGAGACTGTGTCCTCTGGTTCTGTCAGTGCTGCCTGGAGGAAGAGACCAACCCCACCTGGCTACAGCCTCCCTTCAGGAAGTTGTAGAGAGCAGTAATGTTCATCTGAGTCTCCTTTTCTCCAAGATAAACACCCCCAGCTCCCTCAGTCATTCCTCACAGGGTTTGTGTTCCCAGCCCCTCACAGCCTCATTGCTGGACACGCTCAAGCATCTCAAGGTCCTTCCCAAACTGAGGGCCCAGAACTGGACACAGCACTCAAGGTGTGGCCTCACCAGTGCCCAGTGCAGGGGAAGAATGACCTCCCTGCTCCTGCTGGCCACACTGTTCCTGGCACAGGCCAGGATGCCACTGGCCTGCTTGGCCACCAAAGCACATTTCTGGCTTGTGTTCATGCAATGCCATCCAAAAGCTGCCCGTGGTGCTCAGGCAGTTTGTGGGGTGTGTGCTGGTGCCTGTACAGTGCCCAGAGCTCTGAGCAGACCATTAGGGGCTGGTTGTCCCTACCAGTGCCCAGAGTTCTGAGCAGACCATTTTCTATGGTGAGCTCTTCATTGCCTCTGTCTGTCCCAGCCCTTGTCTCCCTTTTGATTCAATGCTGCTTTTGAGTCCTCTTTCTTAACTTCACAAGAAATGCTGCCAGCTCTTCACTAGTGTGTCCAGCCAAGAGATTAATGTCTTGCAACCATGAGGCAACCTATTAAAATACATCTGTTCCTTTGTTGCCCGGCATGAAGTACTGTTCTCTCTTAGAAATGAAAAATCCTGTCAGACACTTTTATTTTAGTTTCTCTTATCTATTTTTTCACTCTGCAAGTCCCCAGTGACTCCTCCAGTTTAACATTCAATTTGCATCCATTTGTAGCCAAAGAAAAAATTATCTCTGGGTTTTCAGTAGATGATAAGTCTGCCAGGTGCCTCTAGACCATGGCACTAATCAGTTTATGGGAAGTCTCAGCTGAGGCTGGCCAGTCACAGATGAAGTTATACCGTTTTTATATAAATGGACAAAGGCCAAAACCACCTCCTTTCCTTGGGCAAGTGGCATTTTGGTTTTGCTCACACCCACTGAAATACAAGCCAGCAAGCCTGAGTGTTAACCCTATTTTGTTGAAGCATTGACTCCAAACTGCCTTTTGAATTGTTTTTCAGCCAGTTTAATTCTGTGCTTTCTGCTAACAGAACTTCAGCACAGTTAAACCCTCGAGCTGTCTATTAAGACTTAAAACCCCTGAACACTGAACAGTTTTACACATCAATGCTTTTAAAGTACTTTGGTTAGCCACACCACAGAGAAATAACTTGCTGGCTTCATTTCTCTCCTGTGGCATCTAATTTCCACTACACAGTATTTAAACCTATTTATTCAGTTATGGGTCTGATAGTTTTAGATCTGGCATCTCAGTATCATTCACATTCTCAAAGCTACCAGTTGTTATGTTTTCACTACATTTTCCAGACAAGAAAGCAGATTATTTCTGTATTCATCATGTTCAATCCGTGTTATCAAGTTGTTAAGTTTCTCAGTGAAATAAAAAAAGCCCAAATGGTACTTCCTTGAAAAAGTGCTTTCCAAAAACACAGCTTGACCTGTGCTCTGATTTCAGAGCCCTGGCAATAATTTAGGTAGCAAAAATGGAACAAGCTAAATCCCCAGTAATTTTTCCCCTGCAAGGAGTGTAGAAATATAGGATAAATTAAGTTGTAGGGTTAGTTGGGTTTGGAGATTATATGGCCCAAACCCAGCATTAGGAACTATTCTCTTTTGATGTCATCTTTCTTAGAAAAAGTAAAAGAAAGCCGAAGAAGATTTATAAAGGCATAAGTTATGAACTTGTAGCAGGATTATAGTTTCTCTGGTATTAGTCCTTTGAAAATTCACCTGTGCTCTGAAAAGTATAAACTGCCCTTCCAGAAGTGCACCTGCTGATCATAGGAGCAGATAGATACACTTGAACCTGGTAATGTTCAGCTTCTCTCACAATAGTTCTTATTTAATGCCTCTCCAGGAGGTTTGTCCCATTGCCTATATTTCAGAGAAGCAATACAACATTTGTTTTATCTCTCGACCCTGCAATAAAAATAAATTAATTGTAAGGATCACTTTTGGCACTATATGCCTTTTTTTGTGCTCAGCACAAATCAGTGAATGCTTCAGTTGGTTTTTTTTTTTAATTTTAGTATTAATATGATCACAGAGTCACAAAATCACTTAGGTTGGAAAAGCCTCTGAGCTCATCAAGTCCAAAATTTGACCAATTACCACCTTACCAACTAGACCATAGCATTAAGTGCCAAGCCCAATCCTGAACGCCTCCAGGGGTGATAACTCCCCCACTTCCTTGACAGTTCCAGAGTTTAACAACCCTTTCCATGAAGAAATTCCTTCTGATGTCCAACTTAAACCTCTCCTTGTGCAACTTGAGGCCTATTCTTCTTTTCCTTTTGTTGCCTGGGAGAAGAGCTCAGCCCCACCTGGCTACAGCCTCTTTTCAGGGACTTGTAGAGAGTGATAAGGTCTCCCATGGGCCTCCTTTTCTCCAGGCTAAACTGCCCATCAGAAACACTTTCCATTGCTCCTGCAAAGAATCCCTCAGCTGCTGTCTGTGCATCCTGCACTGTCTTTGCAAACATTTGCAAAGCAATGAGCTGTAGTTCTTGCTTTGGCATCTTTATTTGTATGATGCACACAGGTCTGACGTTTTCTGTTTGTAGAGTTTTCTATAGTCCTCTGCCGGACTCATTTTCATCCTTGCTGCCACACACCTCCTATTTGTTGGCAGTTGTCTTGTGTCCTGTTTATTGTGGTTTTCCAACACCTCATGAGGCTCTGGGCATGGGGTGAGCTTAGAATTTCCTCAGTAAGTGCAAATAGTGACAGGACAAGAGTAGATTTAGATTAGATGTTAGGAAAAAAAAACTTTTCTGTGAGAGTGGTGAGGCACTGGAACAGGTTGCCTGGAGAAGTTGTGGATGCCTTATCCCTGGAAATGGTCATCATAAGAAACTGTCCTTGTCCAGAGCAGAAGGGTTGGAACAAGAAATCTTTGATGTTCCTTTCCAACCCAGGCCATTCCATGATTCCATGATTCTGTGAGGTTGGAGTGCAGAAATCAGGGCCAGTGTCAGAGAAGGGTGACCTGGCGATGGAGCTCTGCCTCACAAGTGGGCATCACAGATGGGATAATCCTGTTGCCTGAGGAATTAGAGCACTAATCACCGCCATTAGCATCAGTGTGCCTTCCTTTTCTTGCCAAACTCTAATGGCTTCCTAAGTGATTAGTCCTGAACTCTTCCAACAGTTTCTTTAAGGGGAGACTTATCTGGTCAAATGAGAACACTGCAGCAAAGATATCTACAACACTGTTAGTGATTTAGACTGTGCAATTACAGAAAATACACACTTCCAGGGTGTGCTTCAGCTTATTCTAAGGTGGATTCCTTAAATGCTTCTCTCCAGTGGTTGTACAAACCATTCAGGAAAACAGCAACAACCCAGGTATCTGAAACCAAACAGGAATTATTAGTGTTTCCAGGTTTCTGTGATGAACTCATAGCAAAATGTACTATATAGCCTTATACCAGCAGTAAGTTCTTTGTTGTTGTTCGTTTGTTCTTTCATTTCTCTCAAGTCTTGTATGATTCAATTTTTTGACATAAGATGCAAAGTCCACAGGGTTTGTAAGATAAGCAGCTTTCCTACACACTTTAGCTGAAAACAGTTGAACATCTGAGTGTCAGGACCAGATATGTAGAAAAATAAAATCATTTTCTGCCTATCTTCTGTTTTGATGATGCCTGTGGCTTGAAGGGGCAGCATAAAGCACTGTTTAAAATCTCTCTAGATGTACTTCATGCTTCAGAGAGTATTTTGTTGTATCCCTGCTATGCCCAGTGTTCAATGGGCATCCTGGAAAGGAAAAAGTTTTGTGGTGACCTGATTGTGGCCTTCCAGTACCTCAAGGAGCCCACAGGAAAGATGGAGAAAGAGAGACTATTTACAAGGGCCTGGAGTGACAGGACAAGGGACAATGGCTTCAAACTGACAGAGAGTAGGTTTAGATCAGATATTACAAAGAAATTCTTTGCTGGGAAGGTGGTGAGGCCCTGGCACAGGTTGTCCAGAGAAGCTGTGGCTGCCCCATCCCTGGAAGTGTTCATGGACAGGTTGGATGAAGCTCTGAGCAATCTGGTCAGGTTGGAAGGTGTCCCCGTGGCAGGAGGACAGAACCAGATGGCCTGTGAGGTCCTTTCCAACCCAGACTATGCTGTGATTCTATAATTCTAAGAGATCTGCAGCAAATCTGTTGTTCTTGATGTGGTCCAGCTAAACTGGGCATGACAACAGAAAGAGCTACACTCTCCCTGGGGAGCAAAAAAAGCCCCTGGCCCCTTTTTCCTACCTTTGCTATTTCCAGTCTGATCCTAAGGCTTTACAGGAGGGGATTGCAAAGTCTTCAGTGTAAGAGAACTTGTTGGCAAAGCCATGAGTGTGCCAAGAGCCTTCCCTGCTGAGAGGAGAGGAGGATTTCCTGCCCAGGGAAAGGGAGCACAGAGAGGGTGGCCTTTTCTCTTCTCTGCTTCACCAGCAAGAGAACAGCAGCCTGGTAACTCTCTGCAGCATGAGCAGTCCAACCAACTTCTCACTCTGCTGGAAGCATGACAAGTATAGGGCAAGAATGTTCTAGAATACAAAATGAGACAGATGGCCTGTTAAAACAAATTAGCAGCAGCAAATCTCTCTAAAAGGCAGTTGGGGTCTACCCAGAAAGAAGCTGATAAGGCCAGAGGAAGCCAAATTACTGCTGCTGTTCCAATTTTATGGATGCACAGTTGGGTAAGCCTTCAAAATAGAGGGCCAGAGTATTCCCTGCATGTGTTTAGGTAGAGATGCCAGTAGTGAATTTAGCAATCAATCAGCAGTCAAGGCAAGGCACTCCAAATGTAATGTTTGTATTGAATTTTCTGGGCAGGCGTAAGATGAGGCTGAGGGTTCTCTCTCTCTCTTTTTTCTCCTGTCTCAAATTTAACTGTTGGAAGATTCTCAATGTGATACATCTGTGAGTAGGGTAGATGTGATGCTGAGAAGTGGAAATGTATTAAAGCTACTGGATTGTTCAGGTAACTGATTGGGAATCCCATCCAAATGCTGTTCTTCTCTTTGGCCTGTGATAATGCTGAGACAGGGAGAATTTCCCCCTATCTGCAGAACTACCAAGGCCCTGCTTCTGCTTCTGGTGTTTTGATTCCAGTAGTTAAAATCATGTTAACAAGAACAGCAGTTTCTCAAAGGGAAAAAAACTGTTGAATTCTGTGACAATGACATTTGCTTCACTGCCATGAGGTGCACCATGCCAGTGTGTGTAAAACAAGCTGCAAGCGGCAAAGCTGTCACCCATGCTTGCACAAAGGCCAACTTCTAAACCAGCAGCAAATGGTCAAAATGAGAGCCCTGTGGCTCAGATCAGAGAAGGTGGCACTGGTTGCCAGGGCAGCATGGGCAGTGCTGAAGGATGGTGGATGGACGGAATACATTCAAGAATTTGGTTACTGGTGGATGGACAAGAATCTGGGGAAACCTTGTGGAAGATCACTGAGCCATCACATGTGTAATGGGAGTTTTTAGAGGACAGAATTGAGCCCTTTATTTTTTTTCAAACACAGCATAGATTTGAACAGGTGGAGCCTGTGCACAAACCAAAGCTGCCACAGTGACCTGCCATGATGATCACAGAATCCCTGAATGGGTCAGGTTGGAAGGAACCACTGTGGATCATCTGGGTCCCACCCCCCTGCCCAAGCAGGGTCATCCCAGAGCACATGGGACAGGATGGCATCCAGATGGGTCTGGAATATCTCCAGAAGGGAGGGAGACTCCACACCCTCTCTGGGTGATATGTCCCAGTGTTTGGTCACTGCACAGTGAAGAATTTCTTCCTCATGCTCAGGTGAAACTTCCTGTGCATCAATTCCTGCCCATTGCCCCTTGTCCCATTGCTGGGCACCACTGAGCAGAGCCTGGTCCCTGCTCTGAGCCCTCCCTGCAGGCACTGACAGGCACTGATGAGGGCCCCTCTCAGTCTCTGAGTGACCCAGCAGAAGTCAGGATCCCCAGGCACTGGGTCTGCTCAGGCAACGTGCACAGGACTGCTTTGTGGTTATCTTAACGAGAACTCCCCATTTGGATCCAGTGGCCTGTGCAAGTTCTTCTGTGCCTGGCATCTTGGTTATAAGGGCTTTTTGTTTGCCTTTCTAGAGAAGTGCAACCCACCTCACAAAGACAGTCTGTTTCTAGAGGAATGTAGTCAGGGGGCAGTACCTGCAATTCCCTTACAACCTCACCATTTATGAAGAAAGGGCTGTTTCACATAGCAATACTTCATCACACCAACCAATCCTCAAAACCAGAGCACCACGTGTGGAATACCTGCTCACCTCAACTGAGAAACTTTAACTGGAGGAGAAGAATTGGGGATGCTGAAGATGAATCTCATAGCATCAAGGGCCAGGGAAGCAGTGCTTGGGAAGCTCAGAAGATGGGAAGGGAAACAAGTTGTGGAGGTGCAGTGAAACTGGTGTTGCTCTAGTTATATTTGCCGACAGACCACTAAATCAATTCACAGTGAATTTGCACTCCCACCTCATACATGAGCCAAAGAACCAGGTCCTCAGCACCTGAAGCCTGTTCCTTAGAAAGTTCCCTGTCCCTCTGGGGATTTTAATATTCACATGTACTCCTGGCATCAGCATGCTTGCCAAAGAAACTGCATTTTCTTGGACAAGCACCTCTTTATAGTCTTCAATACAAATATGGGGGTCAGGTCACTTTGTGTTGGTTCTTTATTCTTTACTCTGCTGTACCATGCACAGACAAAGACAGAAGCAATAACTCTTTGAAGTTATTAAGCAGCATTTTCTCTGGAAATGTTGACTTAGATTTACAGAGATAGGGCAGGAAACCAACAAAAGCTGCCACAAAGCAGAGTGAGCAGCAGGGCTCAGTAAAATAGGAATGGATGGAGATAGAAGACTGATACAAAACACTCTTTTTCTCTTTCCTTATCCTTCAAGTCTGGCAGGGGAAAAAAAGAGACAGCAGAGGAAAAGGGAATCTCTCATCTGTCAAGTGCCCTGGGAGACAGTGAGACAAGTCTGGAATTCCTCCCTATCAAGCAGGTTGTGATCAGCTCTGCCACTCAGCTGGACTCTGACAGACTTTCCAGGTAAGTGAAAGTCAGATCAGAATTGGCTTTATGAGACAAAATCCTATTTGTGTGGTCTGACATGGGGACCCCATATCCATTCTATTGCTGTTCATGTGAAAAAGAAACCAAGCTTGACCAGCCTTAGAACAAGAACTTGTATGCACAGCTATGCTCTCCTTTGCTTGCCCCTACAAAACTTGTTCCAGAAGGTGTTTCATCCTGCCACACAAATATTGCTGCCTTTTTACATCCTTAGGTTAAATTTTGATTCAGAACAATTTTATTGGAATGAAGCTGCCTGATTTCTCTTACAAGTTTTTCATCTCTCCAGTTTCATTGCAATAAGACTAAATGTACATGTTTAAATGTGAAATTCCTAAAGCACTAAAGCAGACTGGAACAGATTTTGAGACAGAAAGCAACCATCTGAAAATGCTGATCCACATTTCTGGCTAGGAAGGAGCAATAAAGCAGCTCTGTGCTTTCCCAGCATCAGTTCACTCCAGCCCCAGTTCACAGCACAGGGCTGATTTGATTTTCACTGATTGCCAGCAGCCTCCAGGGGCCAGCTGCTTTGGCAGCTGGACACCAGCCAGGAGTAAAGTGGCCCTGGCCACCAGCCCCTGTGCTGATGGCAGGGGAAGGAGGTGCACAAAACACTGCAGCAACTGCTCAAGGATTCCTGAAATGGGGCAGAAAACCAGCAGCTGCCAGCCACTCCAGTTTTAAGGCCAGCTTTGACCCAGGAAACCGGGTGCAAAACTGTCCTCCTTCTCTGGTGGATCTTTCTCCATGTGTGAGCTCCTTTACATTTCTTTTCCCCTCATCTTGTTGTACTGGAAGCAAAAAGTGGTTGGCTGTAAGGAAAAAAAAAAAAGCCCCAATATATTTGCTTACTTTCTAAAATCAAATTAACTTAAATTTTGTTTCTAAATGTATTCTTAACTTCCTCTTAATCCAGGGAATAAAGTCAGTAGAAGGGTACTTGTAGTGCCTCCTTAACAATATATGAGGTTATTTTAAGGGCCAAAGTGCTTTTCCTTTTGAATGTCATGCTTTGGAGGAAAAATAAAAAACCTCTTTTCTAGTATTATAAACCCACTCCAATATTTTTTTCCAGTTATTACTAAAAGTGTCATTCTCACACTAAAAGATGTTACAAAGTAGTTATAGGTCAATACAACAATTAACAGCAGCCTTACATCAAAACAAAATTTAAACAGGTAGTTGTGTGTACTTCAGTAGCTTTAGTAAATCTCCTGATAAATTACACTGTTGTAGCTAAGGTGGGGGAAATTGTTTCAAAGAGTATTTGTCCAAATGTCGCCTTTTTGCAGCAAACCTTCTGCAAGCCTCCAGTAAAAACACTTTTTTTTGCCTTTTTTTTTCCTCAAACTTGTGTATTAAACATGTTGCTAGAGCTCTGGCAAAAAAAAAAAAGAAAAATGCAGGTAAAGATAGATATATTTTTTTAAATGCTGTTACTGTAATTTTTCACTTTTTATTTCAAATTCTCATTTTTAGTAAAAATACAATAGCTAGCAGTGCAGAACTGTCCTACTGTATCAACAGTGCTTAAATCTATTCAGTTAGCTGCCTTCAAATGTCTCTAGATAAATACTCCTGAAATAAAGTTTTACCATTAATTTTTATAGGCAAGGGGATTTGCTTGTACCTGAATTTATTTTTGTAATATCTATTTGACCTAAGTGAAGAAAAAACCCCTCTATAAATACAAGATGTATGGTTTGTCAATATGTAGTTTGAAGAAGATCTTTTCATCCTTTTCAGTGTTCTTATTAAACCTAAATATTTTACACAATAACCTACTCCATTGAAACCTGATCAACGTGTGTGCTTTGAAAAATACTATAAATTTTCTAAAAAGTTATTCAAAAGAAGACAATGAAATGTCATATTTTGAACATTTTGAAAATTTGAATGTTAAAAGATGTGCTTTGTTAGCCACAACTGGGTTATGCTTATTCAGGAGTTGGCCCTTGCAGATATTTTCCAAGAGTGTTCCCATAAGTTCAAAGATATTTAACAAATTCTTAAATGGAAAAACATCACACCATAAATAGGTGGCTTCTTTCCCTCACCTATGCACACACAGAAACAAGGTAAACATGGAAAATGTGCTTTCTAAATACATAAACACACCTAGATGTAAAATTTAATGCTTTGTTCACCTAGACAGATGAAATCCTAAGCACCTTTGGGATCCTAACATTTCTAAATACCTCTGCTGTGTAGAGGAAACCCATACTTTAGAGCAGCCCTTCACGTCAGCCTGCGTGCACTTCAAAGGTTTCTCTCTACCTTTTGAAGTGCACTCTCCATATCCAACACTAAAGCTTTTCTAAGTGGAGACTGGCAGCTGCAAAAATAGACTGTAAATCTGGTTTCAGCCAGACTGTAAGTAGATGTAAAGACATATTTTAAAAGGTCCTGGGAGCCTGTCTTGATTACGGTGCCAAGAATTTTTACCTTGACATTTTCACTCAGTAACTCCATTCCCTAGTGGCCCATCAGAAACCTCTCTGCTCCTCATCACCTCCCCTTAATGCTTCTTAAGACAAAGCAGGGCTGGAGATAAGTCCCTGATGTACAGTGCTTCCAATGAAAGGCAGGAGCAAATGGTCAAGGCATTATCTGCAGATAAAAACACAAGTATTCTTTCCACATGCTGCTGTGTGGATGGCAATAGGAGCAAGATAAACTCTCTGTGCTTGTGTCTGTAATTCTGTTATGGAAAGACACTGCTGTGGACTGCGTTCTTGCATCCTTGGCCAAAAGCTTCCTCTGCTGCTTCTGTGCAGCAGAGTCTTCAGTGCACAGCATTTTGAAGGCACACAACAACACAGGAACTTGGGAACCTGACTGAGTCACATCCTTCTGCATCATTAGATGTCAAAATGCTTTACAAAGGCAGCAGTCACAGTAACTTCACAATACAGCTGTAGAAATAAAGGTATGTCATTGACACACAAAATATCTCTGTGGTAGAAGTGATCTCTTTAAGCCCACCAAGCACATCAGTGTGAGAGCAAGGAACAGGCCCTTGCAGCTCAGATGCCCAAAAAAATTATTACACCAATGAATCCACAGTATTTCTTTAGTCTATGGCATCTGGTATTCACAAAGAACACAGATTTTTGTTATGGCTGGAAGTTTCTCATTTGAACATCTCATATATGGGTCTTCTAAACCCAAACATCATACAATAACTGACAGCCTTTTCTATAAAATGAGGCTTTATTACTCCATAAACCATTTTGAGCGGGTGTTTTCCTCTGTAGAAACAGATGGGATTTTTACAAAGCACCTAACAATGACCATCAACTGGAAAAACATGTCTCATTTATTGAGACTGGAAAAACAAAAGGACTTCTGGATCCCTCTTTCTGCGAATTGGGTTTAAAGCTGTATTTAAGTCTGTTATGGTTCTCTATTTGATTGTGATGTTTGGCATAGTTAGAATCAGCATATACTGAAAATACATAATTATTTTGAGCTGGATCACCTTAACAGACCTTTGAAGGAATGATGTCAGATAACTTTGTAATATATGGGGCCCACTTGCATTGAGCTTGTCAAAATTTTAAATAGATGAGTGTGTCAGTGCTGGCAGGAGCCTTGCCTTCTTCCTGGAAGAGTATTTTATTTTGGTTTATATAGCAAAAGAGAAGGGAAAGCATGAGAAGAGCAGTTAAAACACACTGGGTAAATCCAAAATATTTTAAAAATACCCAGGGAGGTTGAGAAGATGTTGAAATGTTTTTGTTTATTTCAAAGATGAAAGTAAGAAATTATTACTTTTGATACCTCAGCCAGTGGCTTAAACTTTTGCTCCTCATTCCTGCCTCATCAGGGTTTTAGAGAAATGTTCTGGTTCCTTCCTGTGCCCTTACTGATTCCCTTTTTGGTAGTGCTCTGTAACAGCACAGGATTTATCCCAAATTAAAGCACTTGCAAAGGCAGTGTATTAAATTCACAGAAGCTTTGGCTTACTTTTCAAGATTTACTGAAAGGTTTTAATATAACTATGGAAAAACAAAGCTGTCTCGTTTTTTGTCTTTTATATTTAATATTACAAAATCCATACAGTGTTTAGTGCTATAGTGTTTCCATAGAAAAAAACTCTCAATATTTTAACAGTACAGAATAACTTACCATTATTAATATTTGCATTTTTAATAAGTTATGTTCATGATGCCCAAGAGTTGCTACTGAAAATTAATTCTCAATGAATAAATTATTTACAATAAGAACACACTGGAAGAACAGTAACATCTGGCTTAATTCTTTGATTGCCATTCTGATAAGGCTGTAAAATCTAATAAAATTAATTTGTAACAAAAAACCAAGCACCATAGCATGTTTGGAGAGGTGGAACCTCTACACTAGAAGTGTCTTGTCTATAGCTGCTTTGTAGTGTATTTATTGCATTCAGATGTTGATAGTTGATAGCAATGGAGAGGTGGTGTTGCTTTTTCCTTTAAAAAAAAATTAAGGTCCCTTCCAATCCAAATCATTCTGTGATTCTATGGTTTTCAAGCTCATATCTGGAAATGCACATGCTCATATATGTGCACATATGTGCAACATGCCCTGTGTAACTCAGGAGAGTTCCTCTCTCTCAGCTTGACCTTCTCTCTGCAAGGCCTGTGCATAGCTCAGCAGGCAGAGAGGGCAGGGTGGGAGAAGGAAGATATGGAAAACAACATCAGCCATGCCTGGGGGATGGGCTGTGATTAGGATTTTACCAAACTCCAGCTGATTTTACCAAACTCAAGTGAGTTGTGTCAAGCACATGCTCAGTGCCCGTGTCCTGTAGAACGGGCGATGTGATGAGCTGGGCTGTGAGCCCCAAAGCCCACATTGCTTTGCCAGAGGGAATTATTAGAAGTAGTAGAATATCACAGCTCTACACCTACTCCAACAAACCAGGGCATATCCCTTCTTGGGAACCCAGGAAATTCCTCTGGCTGCCCTGGAGGACTCGAGCCCCTGCCCAGGGGTCTCAGAGACCTTGGCACAGAGCCCAGGACCCCTGTGCCTTTGATTTAGTCCTTGGAAAAAACAATTACCAACCTTATATGAAGAATTACAAGCCACAAAAGTTTAAGTAGAATAATAGTGAATTTATCATGAGGAGAAAAAGTAGGTTTTGGGGTTTTTTAGAATGGGGATTCAGGGGGCAAGATGGAGGAATCTGGGTGTGTCCAGCCTTTCTCCTTCTTCTTCTTGGCCTCCATCTCCTGCTGTGATGCTGGCACTTTTAGATTGGTCTAGAGTAGAAGCTCACTGTCTAACATAGGTGATAGGTTTTGGAAAGTAATTGTAAACATTGTATGCATAGTTTTTATTATAAAAAGATAACATTGCCTGAGGGATGAGTGCCTCTGACTGTCTAGCTGAGTGGACCTCGGCTGGCCAGGAGAAAAAAATTTATAGATAATGAACAATAAACAACCTTGAGACTGAGAAATGAAGAGCTCTGACTCCTTCTTCAAGCACTGGGAAAAGAGACTCTCTAACACATCTCGGGGTCACTGTGACCAGCTGGAGATCCCAAGACCTTCTCTTCCACGAGCTCCAGACACAACTGACCCACAGCACCCATCAAAGCCTTGCTCTCTCTTTAGCATGCAATTGATATACATATTTTTTTAAAAAATATGCATTACAGCAAAGGAAGCTCAAAGCTGTTTTGTTGGATAAGAAGCCTGAAATCATTTCCTACCTTAAGGAGAGAGGTTTAAGGATGAAGTACACCCTTGCACAGAAAGTAAATGCCCAGTACTCAAGCAGTGATTCACCACAGACACAGGGAGGGTAGTCTGATGATTTGCACCACCTAAGATATGTTTCTGACACAGCCTGTAGTGGACAGGCTCTTTGGGGATGGGAGAAAAGATCCTTGATCTCCATATTCCCTGAAGGATGCCTCATAGAAACTTTGTAGGGTTTTTAAATATCCTTTTCCAGGCTTTGTGCCTGCTGGAAAGCTTTGCTTATTCAGCATCTGGAGGTGTCAGCTTCAAAAACGATGGCTTAGCCCAGGGGCTTAGCAATTAGACCCTGATCCATTAAGATACTCTGTTTAAGAGCTCTCTCAACCCACTCCTTGCCCCCTCCCCAGTGCAGCAGCAAGGAAAGTAACAGGGCTTTCTGTAAGTAGTGTGCATTTCACCTTAATGGCATTCCAAATGAAATATGCAGTTAAGATTCCTTCACATTTCAATTGGTTTTAAGATTTCCTTCTCTTCTTCAAGTCTTTAATTATTCCTTGTTTTTTGCTATATTTTATAGCTAATGTTTTAGTATTACTGTTAGAATTGGTTTGAAGTTTTCCAATCCTGGTAGGTATTTTTTTGCATTGCATAAAAAAACCCCATGAATTCTGGGCCATTTCTACAAGAGATAAACTATTGTGATAATTCTGGTATAGCAAGATAAATCAGCAGGCTAGTCCTAGTCAACATATCGGAGAGAAATTGATTAAAATATGTGTCATTAATTTATGCTAGTGGAGGGTTTTTTCATTCTGAAAACTGGGATCTCAGACTGGGCTATGTTTTAATAAGCATAAGCAAAATGCTCTCTTTTTAAAAAAATACTCTCAGAAGTTCCAGGCATGGTCTGATTCTTGGGGTTGTTCTGTGCAGGGCCAAGAGTTGGATTTCAAAGATCCTTGTGGGTCCCTTTCAGCTCAGGATATTCTGTGATTCTCTGATTCCCTGTTGAGGCTTTACATGAGGAAAACTCATGACCTGGGGCATGGCCTGCAGGGATGGTGCCCCAAATGTTCTTATCATCAGGGATATCTCAAAATCCTCCCTTGAACCTACTCACAAATAAATGTCATAACCTGGAAGGGTAAAATACAAAAATTTTATTTTAATAGTGGCGTTTTTGTAGGTACCTAATGAGAATATGCTGGGTGTGGTGGGTATAGATTGTCTGTGGCTATAGCCAGCGTGAGAACACACACTGTGCCTGGAGACACTGATGCTTCCCAAAGCCCCCCAGATGGAGAGATGGCTCAGCCTGCTCTGGCTTGAGTGCCATCCTTTTCCCATTCCCTGCTCTTCAGGAGAAACAAGAATCTGTAAACCCAACAAGTGTCTAGAGCAGAATTGAAACAGTCACCTCCCTGTTGAGCCCTCAGTGGGTCACAGAGAGGCAAACACAAAAGTGCTTTAATCTCATTTGCATTTTATGTCATCAAAATGGCTCTAAGGGTGAACTCATTGCACTATAACTAATCCTAAACTTAAAAAAAAGTAGGGCAAGCCCTGCAAAAATAATCATATTAGAACTGCAGTGATGAGATATTTGCATTTAAGGAGGATCATTTTGACATTCTGAGCTTTTATTCTGCATTCCTTTCATGCTTTGAACTTTTCACTTATAGCCAAGAGGGTTACAATCTTTTTTCTTCCTTTTATGCTGTTATTTTATGCAATATTTGACCCCATAACCTGGAGTTTAAGAAAAATGTTCTGTATTGCAGGGCACATAATAAAATTGAGGGAATGATGTTTTTTTAATAAAGCCTTCATACAAATGAATATTTTTGAATGCTGCAAAAAATGACACACGTTTATATGTGGATAGGAACATGTGTACATACATATGTGAATGACTAATGACTGCCTGTGTTCACTGGACACTGTGAGTACACACCTGTGTTCTCAAAGTCTCCAAAATTCTCTCATTCACAGCCTAAAGACTATATTTAGAACTTTTATTCCTGGAGTTCAAAGTGGTTTTGATCAGATTAATATTTTCTTTTTAATTTTATTTCATTGAATAGTCCAATACTGGGAACATCCATTAAAGGTTTCTTGCATGTTTTCCTAGTTTGCTTTAGAGTGTGAAATATAGGTTGAGTAGTCATTGTTCTACTCTATCAGTTCCTAGACTCTGTAATCTTTTAATAGTCTTCAACTCTTATCTATTCTGTTTCTAATTCCCCATTTTACTGCCTTGATAATCTGATTCTAGTGCAGAGAAATCTCCACCTTCCTCACTTTTTAAAGTTAACACAACAATGATTTAACTTTTGTTATAATTCATCATTTCCTTTTAACTAGATTTTTTTTTACTGAACTTTCCTCTATGCTCAGTTAGAAAAAAAAAATTAGTAGAAACAGCACAATCTGTTGCTAACCTCTAACCCTACCAAAACCTATTACCAAACCTCAAACACAGAGTAGGGAAAATTTAGGCTGACCTGTGTCCTCTCAAAGTGCCACAATAAGCAGTGATTCTCCGGAGTCAGTTCCAGCATCTCTTTCTAGGGGCCACGGAGATGAAAATAAACCTTTTGGCTGAATATCACCTTTAATCTAATTGCCCTGTTAGTTAAAGACCCCAGTGCATCACAACAGGTTTGCTCAGAATTTCTTTCTTGATGGTAATCCCATTCCCTTTTCCTGCTACAGTGTTAGGAAAATGCTGCAATATAATTCCTCTTCCTAAAAATTCTTCCAGTTCCAGCTGTACACAAATCAGCCACATTTCAGTGGTGCTCCCTGCTCTGACACAGCTGCTGTCCTCCACAGATGCAGGAAAAGTTCCTCACAGATCTTGGCAGGTGCCAATTCCTTGCACTCCTCAAGAAACTGAGCCCAAATACAGTCAGTGCCAGTGACAGGGAAGAGAAAAGCAAGCACAAGAAAGTTTCTTCTAAAGTTATTGGACATTGGGACTCAACCCAGTGGGAATTCAATAGGAATTGCTCCACTGATGGCAAGAGGTAATACATCCAAGGGCTGTGCAAGTTCTGGAGAGCTCAAATCTGTGGAGCACCAGAAGTATCTGTGCTTCTTTTCTGGACACGGACAGAGCAGGGGCCAGAAATCACCTGCCAGTCCTCTGCTTCAGAAAAGAAATGCTGAAATTCCCCAGAAACCTGTGATCTCCTGGCCCTATTGCAATTTTGTCTAATGTCTGCTGGTATTGTGCTGGTTAGTGCTAGAGATGTGCACAGTACAGACAAGCAGAGTTTTGCAACCCAGTAAACAAGTCATTTCTGGATTTTGGAAATAACTGATGAAGACCAGGAAAACATCTGGAAATTCTCAGGCCAAGATACTTCTCCATATATGCAAGACTTGTAACATTTTCACAGGGTGAGATCAGCTGTGATTTAGGAATAAAAATAGTCCTGCTCAGGTTTTGAGGAATTTTTTACACTAGCATGAAAGCTTCTGAGCATTTCTAATGAGCCTGGATTTTGTTTCACCCATTACAGCTTGTTGTTATCATAGCTTTCTTTAATAAAAGCCAAAAACTTAAAAATAAAACAAAAAGTCTGCATTTAAAGATTTTGTTTAGTGGTTGGTCAAGCCTTCATAGTTTCTTCACAGAATGAACACCTTTTCCTTTCTGTACTGAACTTAGCAGCAGCTCTCTTGCACACATCTCTGTCAGATTAACTGAGGCCACAGAATCTGGCCAAAATGAAGCAACAGCATGTCTTCACAAGCTACTTACTTGCATCTATTTTAAAAAACTACCAGTTAAAAATTCACTCCAGTCAAAAATTTAAAATCCTTTCAAACAATTTACCAATGCCTACTTACTTCAACCCAAACTCCAAGTATTATTCACTCCTCCACCTGATCAAATTCATCTGCAAATATTGCTCTTCTCTCTGTCAGATGAGTTTGTGTTACAAATGTATTTTATCTCTGCTGAAACTTTGGTATCCATCTCCCTCCTTCTAACAAGGACATATTTTAAGAGGCACATGTCTTTTCACAAAATGAAATCTGCAGCTGAGATCTCTAGTAATTCTTTGTATGGAGCATATTCAATTATTCTTCACAAAATCACCGTTTTTTGTCTGTATTTTTTTTAGCGTGTCACAGGTTTTGTTGTCATTACTGTCCTCTGAATTTTCTGGTCAGTGTGATAGATACTGGATTCTGGGAAAGAAATTTCCTAAGTGTGGCATCCTTATCCTTATCCAGTTTTCCTGGGTTTGATTGCATCCCAGACAATCCGGAACATGATGTCTTACACAAGACATTGCAAACCAATCAAGGGGAATGTCTGATAAGAAGCAAATCCTACAGAGGTGGGGCAATGCCTTTTTGAGGCCAACTTCCCCCTTTCCCCATAAGACACAGCTGCAGAGAAACAGGGTCCAGTGGCAGTCATATCTCTAGAGGGGACTGTGGACCACCAAAGACCCCAAAGCACCCCCTGATTTTTTGGGAACTCTCCACCAGTTGACTGCACATGCCCCATAGTGTTGTACAAGACCCAAAGAATCTCCTTCCTGAGCAGGCATCTAGGCATTCCCACAATAATTTTGATATATACAACCTGATTAGCTCTTTTTTTCATGGGTTTCCATCCCCAATAAATCAAGACTGTGACCATTAGTCCAACCACAGACATCAAAATTGCAATGATCAATTCTTGTCTCTTTACCCATGGTTGATGATATCCTTCCCCTCCTCTATCTATCTATCTATCTATCTATCTATCTATCTATCTATCTATCTATCTATCTATCTATCTATCTATCTAATCTATCTATTATCTATCACTTTATCATCTATCTACCTATTTATCATCTATCTACCTATTTATCATCTATCATCTATCTATCTACCTATTTATCACTTATCTATCTATCATCTATCTATCTATCTATCTATCTATCTATCTATCTATCTATCTATCTAATCTATCTATTATCTATCACTTTATCATCTATCTACCTATTTATCATCTATCTACCTATTTATCATCTATCTATCATCTATCTATCTATCTATCTATCTATCTATCTATCTATCTATCTACCTATCTATTTATCACTTGTCTATCTATCTATCTATCTATCATCTATCTATCTACCTATCTATTTATCTATCTATCTATCTATCTATCTATCTATCTATCTATCTATCTATCTATCTATCTATCTATCTATCTATCTCTGTCCTTTCCTTCTTCTTTCTTTTTTTAACTTGTTTATTTTCTTCATGGTATTCTCATACTTTTCCAGAAAAGAACCAAAACAGCTGACACCTCCTTTCCATTGCAATCAAATTGTTTCAAAACAAACTTTCCCCACTGACACCGGTCAATCCATATTGTTTCACTCTAATCACCTCAATGATTAATTAACAGGAAGTTCAGCTGCCCTGTCTCAGAAACAGGTCATCACACACAAGAAAAATCTTTTGCATTTTAAAGGCCACTGGTGTTTGCTGTCCTCGAAAGGGCAGGGCTTCTCACGCCAGCAAAAATTCTACATAGGATGTGAGCAAAGTGACTGAGCACCAACCTTTTCCCTGTTAGCTGACACGTGGGATGTGTGGGTATTAAAAGAAGATAGAAATGATGTCTGTGACAGCCAAGGTGCCCTCATCCATGATCCAACACCTGGCAGAGCCCACAGCAGCACACCATCTCACTGAGTGGCATGGTGCAGGGGGGTATTGGTGTGATCAAGGCCACTTGCTGCTGATCATAAATAAGCTTACAGAAAGACATGGTTGGTATCAGCATAATCCTCCCTTACTGAGTACCCCAGGGGAATGAAGGGATTAAAGGAAAAACAAAAAATGAAATTATCTCAGCTAAGGTTTGAAAGCAGCTGGAGAATCAAGGATGCGAGGGAGAGAATGCTACAATTAAGTTTGCTCAGGCAACCTTAATCCACTCATTGTTCATATGTTTCAATAGCTCAGACAGAACCTTTTTCCATAGGTAATTTCCCCTTTAAATTGTGCAGAATAGATCTCCTGAGTAACAAAGTGATATGCAGTTATGTCTGCGAAATGCTGGACAATCTTTCTGCATCTGTTGAAAGGAGTGTAATAAACAGAGCAGACTTCAGGAAGGGAATGAACAATATCCTCCTAAGTGTTTCTGCATGATGTTCAGTGAATTACTCCAAGGAGCATTTTTACAAACCTTGACCAGTTCAGACCTTCTCATTTTCCAGCTGGTCAGCTTGCAGTGTGAATAGAAGCTTTGCAAAGTGCTGATTGCTCACTTTTGCAACTGTAGTTGGTGGGATAAATAATTTTAATATCAACCTACAGAGAAATTAGTGGGGTACAGGTCTTAAATGTTAATGGACCATGTCATGCTGACAGCAGTGTGCAACTACATTTCTAACCCTGGGCCTGCCTCAGGATGTTGTACAGACCTATACACAAAGGGCTTAACAATGCCAAGTTTCCTGAAAAGTCAGGTTATGTATTTCATATTGAAAACTAAAATTAACAATCAATTTCCTCCTCAGTCTCAATTGTCTCATCTAAAAAAAAAAAAAGGAGACTAATAGGAGCACCTTTGCTCATATGAGTAGAAATAAAGTTTATTAAAGGCTGTGAAACACTCACCAAAATAAAAAGAAGTTATGTAAATGATGACACTCAGAAATGGAGATAAAATTAGTGATGAGAAACATTGCTTTAGTTTCAGTGTTCCTGTCTGACTTGCCTTTAGGATCCTGTGGATAACAAGCTGTACAGTGATTTAAAGAGGACAATAGGGTTTTGTGAGAGTGGGTGTTGAGATGGCTCTGCTGACCTGTTCCTGACTTGAGGCTTTTTGTTCTTATAAGGCTTTTACAGGAGCAGACCCACCTTTTGGGCAAGAGAAGCATGGAGCAGATTCTGGACATCTTCCCCTCCTTGAAGGCCATCAGCATGTACTCCACTGTTACCCTGGGAATGTAGGATGCTCCTTGTCCTTCTTCTTAAATGGTTCCCCTCTCTCGGCTCCGCATGAGAAATTATGAAAATTAAATGGTTTGGTTTTTCATAGCAGAGACATATGAGAAGCACATCTGAAAACAACTCTTCCTTTGCCATTTGTTTTGATCCTTTCTAGTAAAGCATCTTTTTCTGGGGAATTTTTTTCCTGGTATGCCATTTCTAATATGGACAGTTCCAAGCAGAAGGGAGTTGTTTTATAACTGTCAGCTTAAGTAACTTTTCCATCATTTTTACTGTACCTTCTGATAGGTTTTTTTTTTTTTTTTTTTTTTCCACAAATGATACTTCTCTCCTTATAGGAGAGTTGGCACCTCTTTACAGCAGTTCTTGAATTTTTTTTTGTGATTTCTGCCAAGCCAAATTTCACAGTATATAGGAGCAATAAATTCTGTCCCCTAATAGATGGTTGGAATTGGAGTAGATGTTTCAATTTTAACCTCTACCCCCATCAGCATTAAGAAGTGACTGCTTGCCAATAAAACCCCCACAGTTACCACAGCTGTTTTCCTTCTCAAAAGTTGACTAAAGATGAGCTTCTCAGACAACATTAAAAGGACAAATGATAGCCTGTTAGAGAAATTACTGCATTCTGCAGCAGCAGTGTTCCCTTCTGAGCGACTGGTCCCTGAAGCTGGAGCAATAATTAAATCACTGTAAGATCTGTGTATAAGATAGCTCTCTGGTATTTGCCTGTATGATCAATTTAGCTTTGTCATTGTCATCCCCATGGACCTGCACTCAGCCACATCCTACTGCTGTATCCAGCTGCACAGAGAGGGAAGTTGAGGGGCATTAAGGGTACCTGGTCTCCCCTCCCTCTTCACCCCAATTGTGCTATTCCTACCTCCTCTTAGCCTCCTGAATGTCATTTCTGGTAGGAGACAGGAACACTGAAACTAAAGCAATCCTTCTCATCACTAATTTTATCTCCATTTCTGAGTGTCACCATTTATATATTTTTTTTTTTATGTATAGGCACAAAGAAAGAAACACCAAGAGTATACAACCACTACAACTGGAAACATCTGTCAGTGTGCTCAATACCCTAAAATTTGATCCTTTTTTATCCATAGTCTGTATTGGCTTCTTGTTCACTTCCTCTGTCCAATACACAGTTGTACACATGCACACCCCTGCATCTAGATGCTCCCCAGCATCAGATCCTCACCCTGCTCTGCAGAGAGAACATCCCCTGTGAATATTCTCCTGGCTAATTTTGCTCCAAGATGAACTTCCAACTCATCCACAGCCTCCTATGCCCACAGTAGCTTTTCACCCCCAAGTCACAATCCTTAGTGCCAGCTTTTGTGTGACTCAGGGTGGTGGTTTGTGCTCTTCTGACCTATTCCAGGCAGCTTTGGCTGGTCTGTTGCTGAGAGATCCAACTGGGCTGCTACTCACCTGTTTTCTGGTAATTCTGTGCAGCAACAGCTCATATTGTTACCCTTTACTACAGAACCAATTATCTCTCCTATAAAATCAATAAGAATATGGGGCTATGGATTAAGAGGGCAGGCAATGGAGATGGGATAGAATATCAACTGTATTTATTAATACATTCCAGATACTCTTGGCTCAGATATTATTCTTAATTGTATATCTCCTTCTGAGGCATCTCTTTGCTTTATCATGGTGAGTATTGACCCAAATTTTACCCATCCCCCATAAATTTGTTGAAAAACTGTAAAATAGCTAAGGAGTAACCCCAATGTGATAACACTTTGATTTAATCCTGTCCCCAACATGGAGATGCTAAGTTCTGAAAAGGAGCTTTCAGCTCCAATCTGTAGGATTTATCTCCAAGTATGCAGGGGATACAATTGGGTGAACAGTGTTCATGTCCTCCACTGTGCCATTTAACCCCCAGAAAGCCCCATTTAACCCCCAGAAAGTCCTTTTACTCCAAGCACAGCACTCTGCATAGCTGTCACAGCACTGTGTAAAAGGGCTGCTCAGCCTCTGCCTTTGCTGATTTCATGTGGGTTTGCTGGCAGTCAGATTTAGCTGTACACCCATAAGCTCCCAATCTCTTGGCATGGTCATCCTGTTGCAGCTTCCTCAATTTTTCAGCCAACAAGGACCAGACATGCCAGGGGGAAGGGAATGTTTGACATCTGTCCAGCTGAGTTAGCACTGACAGGAGATCAGGATGGAAAATACAGAGGTAGAAGCAGAGAGGTGCTTTCCTCCTTTGCTCCACAAAGGGGTGTTTCCAGAAATAACTTGCTTTGATTTACTGAAACAGAATGATAAAGCATTTTACAGTTTTTAAGTCCTGCAATAATTAAATGTCAATAACCCCTCCAGCTGATACAACCTGTTTTGTAAACAGGCTTTACGTTAATTTAGGTGATGTACAAATTTACACTTTAAAGAAAAAAAAAAGAAAAAAGAAAACAAAATAAAAATTAAATTGCATAACCTATTTTAAACTGCACCACAAAAGATTAATTACATATTGCTCCTATTTCTCAGCTCTCTGAGAGCCATGGCAGTAGACAATTGAATACATCTTTATGTTTTGCTCAATAAATGGAATTGCTGCCAGTGCTTAAGATTTTGATATGTTCATAAAACATCCAGTCTATTGCACCATGACTTTTTTCAATGGAAAAAAACCAAACTCTAAAACTCAGAGGCTAAGCAACAAAAAACCCAAACCAAACAAACACCCTGCAGACATCCATACTTTCAAACATGTTTATTTCCTCTATTTTAAAGAAATAATTTCTTATCCTAACCCATTATCACTCCAAGAATTTAGACAGATTTCAAATACTTAAATCAAGCGGCTGAATATGAAAATACAAAGCCATCAAAAACTTGTTATGAATCTTGTCAGATTTACATAGGCAAAATCAGACCCTAAGAATTTTTCTGGGTTCAAAGCAAAAAAATTGGAAACTAAAGGTGGTTTTGGCTCATTAATTATTGCAGGGCAACCCTGGATTATACTGAGCAGCTCTCTGGGAGCCTCAATTTTTATATGGAGAGATCTGGCATTTCAGATAGGATGATTCACATTCACACCAGTGATAAGCATTTGCACAGGTGGTAGTGAGCTTCCCACAGTGCACTCAGGGCAGACAGAGTCCATAAATGCCTTCTTTATCTTAGAGACTTGTGCAAATTTCCAAATGTGTAACCCCAGAGCTGATGCATCCAAGAAGTTTTCCACTTTCAGTGAAGGAAGGTGCGCTGAAACTTATCTTGTCCTTATTGTAGATTGCCCTTTCTATTTACCAGACAATTTATTATTTAAGTATCTACCATTTAGCTGGTTCTGGACACTACTTGCCAGCATTTTAGAGACAGGATTAGAAATGCATTCAAACAGGTGTGGTGCATGCAGAGGAAATTTGAAATCACAATGAACTTACTACAACTGAAATTTAATTTTGCCAAAGACTATGTTAAATTTTCAGTCTTTAGTGATGGCTGATATGATATTGAAGGTTAATTTGTATTTCAGGTTTGCACATTTTTAAGTCATTCATGTTCTTGTTGTGCAAGGATTTTGTAATGAAAGAAATGTTTGTCAGAAATAGCTAATAGGTGCATCACAGGCAGGTTTTTCCAGTAAGACACATTGGCTGTGTTGATTTCCATGACTGTAAAATTCCAAGTTCAATGAACTTCAGGGTAAAATGAATTTCAGCAGGCCCAGACTCTCACCCTGCACATGGAAGAAAGGAGAGGCAAGAGGGAGTGAGAGAGGGAAGAAAAGTGCTAAGCAAAAATATCTGTCATCTCTGCTCGTCTCTTATCTCCAGAGGGCCAGTAAGTGATAAAGCAGGAGTACAGGCCACGTGGGACAAAGAGAAAGTGAGGAGTGAAAAATATTTTATCTGGAAGGGCTAGAAAAATCTCACAGAGGGGAGCTACAGATCGGCATATTTAAAGCCCACATAAAGCAGCAGTTGCACAGGGAAATTGAGCAGCTTTGTGGATCTGCTTGGGAAAAGCAGCAGCCTGGAGGCACCTGAGAGCCCTGGTCCTGAGCCAAGCAGGAGAAAAGCAGCAGTGGCTGAGTGCCCATCCATGCACATCCAGAGGTGATGGATGGACCTGTTGGATTTTTAGATTTTAGCTTTGCTGTGAAGTAATGACAGTGCTCTGCTGCTTCGTCATGTGCGCTGCTCCACCAGGACCTGTGCTGTCCAAGTGAGCTAATTTGGCGTTCACTCTCCAACATTTGCCTGATACTGCTTAAAAGTCAGCATTTCCAGATATCAAACACCCTCTATCAGTTTAAAATGTTGGGGTTAGGATCAATAAATCCCCCTCACTTTTATGTCCACAATTTTTTCTGCTGCCAGAAGTCCGTGAATAATTGTATTTAGGCAGTTTCACTGCACTGTTGTTAGCAGAAAGGGACATTTGCACTGAAAAACCTCTTTTCCTCTATAAAAACAGTTTTACTACCAAAAATTGAACAGTGGCCATTTAGTCCTGCTCAGGGTAGAAATGCACTTTAAAACATGACATTAATTTTTAATTAATGAAATTGCTTTCACATGTCATGGAAATACAAGGTATTCTGCCATCTTCACTACTATAAATATATATATATATATATATATAAAATAATTAATCTTTCTTTCTGAGGTGAATATGAAGTTAAATAGATGAAACAGAGCAGGTCACTAGCTGACTACTTTCTCATTTAATTTTGCATGATGCTGCAAAATTTAAATCTCCTTTGGAAATACACCAAAGCTTGAGGATCTTCAAAGCTAAGAATTTGGTTTTCACCCCTTTTAAGTTTATAAATAAAAATTTAAGGGAGCTCTCATTAGGTATTTTGCATAGTTTGAGTCTGGGTCATGTTTTGTACAGTAATATAATGCAAATACCAAATTTGGAAGAATTCTAAACAACTGCATCATTCTGGATAACTTATAAATATACCCCTTACTTTTTTTGTTGTTGTTTTTGCATTTCAAAGTTATTTGAGATCTGTTCATGATCTACTGTTTTCTTACTATGAATTAGTAATATATTTAAAGACAAGTTAGGTCATTAATGTAAATAACATTTCCTTCCAGATGCTGGGATCAGATAAATAGCTGAGACTGGGTAGTGTACAGACTTAGAAGCTGACCACACTATTAATACTTTATTTGGCATGTTCCAACATGCTGGTTGTGCTTTGGTTTTAGGTGAAATTCACTTCCATGACCTGATGTGATTAATAGATCAATTAAAAATTGAATTGGTGCAAGTGGAGCTCAGTGAACTGAAGTTTGCAGGACAAAACTGACATATATGGGGTAGGATTGTAGTAAACACATAAAACATTTGGATCAATTTAGATTCAGGGATGACAGTGATATAGCTTTGATGGCAGCATGAAGATTCAGCAGCAACAGGACCTCAATACATAAGGCCAGCATGGAGGCCAAATATTCTGGTAGCACTGCACCAAGCTGTGTGTTTCTAAATGCTGCTGGCACCCAACACCAGCATTTCATGGTGTCAGCCTTGGGAGGGAGAACATTTTTGTCTGGTACCAGCCAGGCCACTGCTTCAAGCTTGCACCTCCTCAGGCAGTACCTGGCCTGATGCTGTGGGCCAAGGAGAGGTGCAAAAAAAATTTTGGGTGCAGTGATGTTTTTACACATTTCATTAACGATCTTGGATTCCTGACCAGTTCCTGAAGAGAGAGGACATTTCCTTTCACCCTGTACTTAGTGATTTGGTGTCACTTTTGCCCTTTGCCAGTGGAGATGCCACTCACTGAAAGCAGCTCCTGACACCTGCAAGAGTCATGGGCACTGCTGGTCCTCCCTCTGAGACAGGTGAGCCAGAGACAAAGCATGGCTGGAGGACTGGGTTCAACCTTTTTGTCCTCCAGTGCATTCATCCAACATGTGCAGATGGCACCTGGTGAAACACACCATCTGCTGCAACTCAGAAGTGAGCATTTCCACTTGAGGGTTGGTTCCTCTCCTGAGGCACTCCAGTGTGTTTTGCACAGCCTCAAGCCATCCATGCAAAACATTTATGTTGGATTCAGGATGGCCCTATATGTAACAGGATAACAGGACTGCTGGAAACATTCATGTCAATCTGTAAAGCTTCAATCTTGCCAGGAAATCTTGATTGCTTTCTTTGCCAGAATTACGAAATTAGCAGGGAAGGCAAAGTGTGGCTTTTTCAGCTGAAGAGAAGCATTTAATCAGTGTGTCATGATACCCTGCTCTAAGAATTATTTTAATTGCCTTAGATAGGAACAGAATCATGTGGGTCAAGAATTAGCTGAAGGGCTATAAACAAAGGATTGTGCATGAGAAATCATCATGCTGAATGCAAAGTAGAGAGCGAAGGGGTTTTCCTCTTTGTACAACTCCAGAGTTCAACTCCAGAGCCACCATTTAGTTTCTAAAAAAACACTCACTCAGGACTTCAGGGAAGATGCTAAGGGTTGTGAAATCATAGAGAAGTGAGAAAGAGCTCACCAGGCCAAGGCTCCAACTCACAAAAGCCCAGAAAAAGGTGATTCAACACTCATCAGTTTCAGTTTGGACATGTGCTTAATGAAGCCCCATTGGTGCTAAATGAAATCCCATTGTCAAGGCTTTTTTCCATCTCTGTCTTCTGAGTCTTGTGGTCCTTTACATGATGCACATCAGAGGGGAGCAAAAGGCTGCTCTCACAGACCTGCTCATCAGGAACACGGGGAGTTGGAGTGGAAGCTGATGCCAAATGGTTCTCCCTCCTCTTCAAATCCGGCCGTTCCCGCACAACAGTAGACAGTGACAGGCGTGGAGAAACTTGGCCAGCTGGAGGGCAGCAAAACTGGCAAGTGGGGTGGCATTTTCTCAGGCAGGAAATATATTGGAACAGAATGTTGTTTTTCAGAGCCAGGAAAATGCCACCACAGGAAGAGGATGGTTAAAGAGTGACTAGAAAACCACAGAGAGGCACAGCTTGTCAGAGCTGTCTTTTTAAACTGTGGACTTGTTGCAGAGGAACAACATCTTGTATGGGCCAAACACAAAGCTGTGTTTAAAATCAGCATCTTTAAGGAGTCAAATTTAAAGTCTCTTCAGATGGAGTCTGCTGTAAAGCAGCTGGAAACCTCAACAGCTTTGTATGAGGTGAGCACCCAGCAGTTATTTTCCTCTCCAGCCTCTTTCACAGGGGTGTGGAGAGGATGGTTTTGAGCCTGCTGTGAATTCCATCCCATCAAACTTAGGGCTTGATTGAGAGCTGCTCCACACAATCTGATTTCTTGGGGATGTTATGCACATTAAACTGCTGACCAAGTGGAAAACTTCCCAAAAGAAGTCGAATATTTGTCATTTTTGGATTTAAAAAATGCAAAACAAAACAAGGAATTCCTTCACCATTTCCCATGGATTGGCAGGTGTTCAGCCATCTCCAGGAAAGCAGGGCTCCATCCTGAGTAAACCAGTTCCTTCTTCCCCCATATTTATGATGAGCACAACACCATAGGATGTGGAATATCCCTCAGGTCAGCTGGGGTCAGCTGTCACAAATCCTTGCTGCTGGGGTGGTATGAGAGGCAGAAAATGACTCTGTGCTGTGCAAGCACTGCTCAGGGATAATGAAAATATCCCATGTTACCAACACTGTTCCAGCACAAATCAAAAACATAGCCCCACATAAACCAATATGAGGAAAATTAACCCTATCCCAGCCAAAACAAGGACAATGTGTTTGCTAGAGGACCAATACCTACCAGAGAGTAAAAAGATTTTGAAAACCTGAATGGTTTCCTAGGTGACACATGTCTGGAACTCTAGATTACAAAGTCACAGAATATGTTGAGTAGGAAGAGACTTACAAAAATCATTAAGTCCAACTCAATGCACAAGACAAGAATGCTGCCATGTACCTGAGGGTGTTGTCCAAATACTTCTAGAAGTCTCTCGGGTTTGATGCTGTGGCCACTTCCCTGGAGAGCCTGTTCCAGCGCCCAACCAACCTCTGGGGAAGAGCCTTTCCTGATATCCAAACTAAACCTGCCCTGACACAATTTCAGGCTCTTCCCTCCGTCCCACCACTGGCCAACAGAGAGCAGAGCCTGTCCCTCCTTTTCCTCTCACGAGGTAGTTTTAACTCAAGAGGTCTCCTCTCCATCTCCTCCAGCCTGAGCAGACCAAGTGCCCTCAGTTGTTCCTCATACAACTCCCCCTCAAGGCCCTTCACCATCCTATGACCCTCCTTTGATACTCTCTAATAATTTAATCTTTCACCAACACTCGAGGTGAGGCTGCCCCAGAGCAGAGCAGGACAATCCCCTCCCTTGCCCAGCTGGCAATGCTGTCCCTGATGTCCCCAGGACACGCCTGGCCCTCCTGGCTGCCAGGGCACTGCTGGCTCACATTCAACTTTCCATAGGGCAGGAAAGGCCCCCAGTTCCCCTTCCATGGTGCTGCTCTCCAGCCACTCGTTCCCCAGACCAGGATTGCCCTGTCCCACATGCAGAACCTGGCACTTTCACTTGTTGAACTTCACATGGCTGGGGATTGCCTTTCTCTCTAATTAATTGAGTTGTTTTTCAGGGCCTCTCTGCCTTGGATGGAGTCGACAGCTCCTCACAGTTTTGTATCATCTGTGAACTTGCTCAGTCTCCCTTCCAGGTCATTTATGAAGGTGTTGAAGAGCACAGGGCTGAGGGTGGAGCCCTGCAGATCTCCATTAGTGACAGGTCACCAGCCTGATGTCCCCCCAGTCACTGTAACCCTTTGTGAGCTGGTCACTCACCCATCCCATGCTGTGTTTGTCCTGCTTTGGGATGGCCATTTCACCCAGAAGGATCCTGGGAGAGACAGGATCAAAACTTCAGTGAAATCCAGAGAGATCTGGGCATTAACTCTCTTCCCTTGGTCAGCTGGGTGGGTTACCTTGCCGCAAAAGGAAACCACGTTTGATAAGCAGGATTTTCCCCCCATGAAGCTGTGCCAGCTGTGACCAATGGCTGTGCTGGCTTCCAGGTGTTTTTCAATAATCCCAAAATAATCTCCCCCCTAAGTTTACCAGGCCAATGTGAGACTGACAGCCTGTAGTTTCTAGAATAATGCATGGGGTAATGGATTTCAATCTAAACCATTAAGCAGACCAGCTTTGTGCTGTCTCCTACCATATGAAAGTAGCTTCAGTACTTAGCTTGTTAGTGGTGTAGTGGATGTTAATCAAATCTAACACACAGCTTCAAGTGACAATGTTACTGTGGGCTGTCTTTCATTTTCAGGTTTATGTAACAGTTTGAATACTTTGAGTTGTTTTTTACTCAGTCTCTAAGGAAGATTCCAGTTTTCACACCTTTCTTAGACTATACCTCAACTAAAGCCCACTAATATGCTAGTGAATGGATTTTTTCCTATGAAAAAGGTGACTGAGCATCCCCACAAAGTACCATCACAACCTTTAGACCGTTTGCATTTTGTCCTACTGCAGGATTCTCTACTGCTGACAACAAATGCATTGATGTGATTGTTTAGATGAAAGATAAAATTCTCATTTCACACCAGCTTAATAATATGAATAATCTGAATGTGAGTCAGTATGGCTGGGGTCGTGGATTTAGCCTCTTCCTCTTTTTTTGCCTTGGGTATGGACAATGAGCAGCTTTGCATGACCAAATAAAAGCTGTTTTGCCACCTCTCTGTAGCAAGGGACATCCTGGAAGAGTGGCACACACAACCTTTCTCCATTTGTGCATCCATCTTGAGTGAGCAGCAATCTGGCCCTCAAGATTACAGTGGCAGTCATGGAGACTAATGTAGCGCCTAATGTGTCATCTGGCCTGCAAATGGATATTATTTAAACAAAGCAGAAAACAGCCCACAGCCAATTTTCACGTCTTTGGGCAGGCAGGGAGGAGGGGAGAACCAAGTCAGTCTGTGAGCATTAAAACTAATGATGCCTGATGGGTTTTTATCTCAAAGTCTCTCCGCTATGATGCTGTGGTGCCTGTTGAAGGGTGAGCTCATGCTTGAGCCCTTTCCTCAGCAGGGTTACTGATTGCAGACAAGTAGCATCCCTTGCCCCTATTCAGGCACTTGTAGGAACTTAATAGCTTAATATCTCCTTGTCTGTCATATTTGATCAAAATTGGACAGGAGATTCTGAAGATATTTGAAAGGAGAGCAGTAATAGACACACATATGCCTGCACACATAGAGTAATCACATAAATGTCATTTCCTTATTACACCAGAATAAAACCAATCATCACTGTAAAGAACCGCATATAAGGCATATCTCATCTGCTTCTGCTTCAAATCTAGGGCTTGCAGAAAGATTTTCCAATATGTTTAGGTTCCTTCTTAATTCTATTAGAAGTCAATATTTAGTATCCTTATGGACTCCAAGATTTTACCATCACATGTATTGCAATAGCAAAAGCTACACCTTATAGCTTTAGAAGACATTTTTGCTTGTATTGTTTTCTTTTTTCTGATACCTACAACAAAGAATAAGGAAATATGTTTTGGATGTCCTTATAAGTATCATAATTAAATCCTATATTGTTTTATTAAAACTTTAACTACCACTAATAAACAACTACCTACCTTAGACAAGATGCAACCTTTTTTGCTAGTTCTGTTAGATGTGAAAAATATCCAGTGTTCCTGTCTGAAATATTTTGTGGTAAGCAGTACATGATGCAATTTCATCATATACCTTCATATGTGTTAGAAGGGTTAAATGGCCATTGCTAGCTGGACCTGCCTTTGAAGGTGGGACAGTAATTATCTCAATTTGGTGGCAATTCCCATGATTTCCCTCCGAAACTTTTCTTTTTGAGTGTATTTTATAAGGTCTCAGACACTGGAGCCAAAAATTTTGAATGAGAAATTTGGATTTTGTTTGAAATTATGAAAGTTTCCATCCCTCATACTTACCAGAAAAAGCTTAATGCTAATATAAACCTAAAAGAGGGATTTGCCTCTGTTTTTGACCAGGAAAACAAAAGGGTTTCCACCTGCTTTCACTATTTGAGGAGCTCATTGCTTTCTTAATGGTTTTGGCAGCCTTCCTTCACCAGGGACAGATGCTGGCATCATAATATCTCCATAAAGTTTCGAGTAGAAACCATTCCTTCCTTCCCTAGCATTTATTTTGCATTGAACCTGCAAGCAGATGCATTCCCCATTGTTCACAATGCCACCCCACCATGGCTCAGCCCCTCCTGGGGGTCAGTCACACAAGTGCTCCATCAGCATTTGCTCATCCCACAGCATTGCCTCCGCTGCTCCAGCTCCAGGGAAAACAGACTGGATTTCTGGGTTTGCACACGAGCTCCTCTGGGCAGCTGGAATTTGGTGCAGGGTGTCTGAAGAGCTGCCTCCTGACTCAGGTAGGGGGTGTGTACATGTCACAAATAATGATTGCTCTGAAGTTGGAGGGGGTGTGATGGTTCTACTGTGGTTTGGAAAAGAATTAGCCAAAATCCAACACTGCCAAAGCCATAGGCTTAAGGATAGCACCTGGAGGCTTGAAGTGGAATCAGATCCCTCTAGAGCTAGGCACTGTTCAAGCCCACAATAAATTGCAGTCCTTCTGACACTGCTCTAAGTCTAAAGGCAAGCACCTTATTCAATTGTATCTTTCTACAGAGAAAAAACCACTAAAATTAATGGCAGAATAACAACAATATATAACAGGAAAGCATTAAAGAGAAGATTAATTTTCTGACTTGATAAAATCCTTCCTATCCAGAGGTTCTCAAACTATTATCACACTCTACAGAAGGCTTGCATATGCTGACACCAAATTGTTGGAAAAGACATTGCTCTCATTATAAAATACATAAAATTGGCTCTTCATAACACTTTTACAAAGAAGCAATAATGTGCAGTTTATGAGAAGTAATGTAAATTATACCTGCAACCCATTAAGCTCCCTTTTGTTAAGAAGCTCTGAAGTGCTGATATAGTTTTGCTATCAGCAAGTCTGCCATTTTATTGCAGTTATTCATTGCCCACAGCAATTCAACAGAAAATTAATTAGCATCAGCCCACTATAAATCTCAACAGTATTAACTAAAATGCCAGTTCTGTAATCACTTTTCATTAAAGCCAAAAATACTAATTAAAATTGATTTTTGCCTGTGCTTTGGTAAACTGCTGCCAGTGTAAGGATCTCAGCACTAATACTGGATGAAGGGAGACCTTTGCTAAAGTGGATTTTATATATTGTCTTATCCCCTTTATAAAGATAACAATGTGTGAAAGGATAAGGGCTTTGAGAGCAGAAGCTGACAGGTTCCATGGAGAAGGGGAAAAATGTGAAATCATTAGTGAGTGTAACCTTATTAAAACTGCAATATTCTATGTTTTCAATCTGGACTTTGTCTTTCTTTCAGGCAAGTGGCTATTAATACACCTCAATCAATAAGCTGTGAAGTATTTTTTTTGATGAATAGTTCTAGCCATTTCAGTTGAAATTGAAGAGAGATATGCCAAGTACTTTTGCCTCAGTATAGTCTCACCTTCTGGAGGCTTTTCATATGTTGTGGGCAATCTCAGTGCTGCAGTTTACATATGGTTTTGAAGATGAATTTGCAAGATTCAAATTTCTCTGCAGTGTAGAGTATGTGCACATGTATGAGAGTGACAGCTTGTTATTAATGGCAAATTTAAAACAAATTCCACTTTTGAGCAGCACTTTAATACCTGGGTATTAATCAGTACTGGAACCTTCTCATTATCAGATTTATGTCACTTACACGGTAGAGTAAGACTCAGTGGCAGTCAGCTGTTTATCCTGTGAGTAAACACTTACTTCAGCAGTGGGTTTTACTGATACTCCCTGGGATCTGAAAGTTGCTGAGATATGGGAATTTTGTATTTCTGTATCTCTGCCTGTGGTCAGCTGGTGAACGTGCTAAAATAAAGTTAGCTTAAAGAAAAGTGAAGGATATATGTCATATGAAAGAAGAGCACATATTTAATTTTCTGATAAATCTGTTTTAGTGGTTAACACACCTGCTTTACCAAGTTTCTGCCTCCCTGGACTTGATCACTTTATTTTTCCTTTCAGGTCACCACTCTCCTAATTCTGCCCCTCATCTAACTCTGTGCTTCAAAGCTGTTTGGCTTCCCTTTCTAGCCCTTAATACTATATTTTTTTTCCTGTAGCCTGTCTTCCTGCCCTGCTTATGGTCCAAACCTGATTTCAGGCAGGTTTATCCCAGCCAGTTCAGCCTGTGTTCCTTTTCCCACTGTGTCACAGCACACTCTTGCTCATCTCAGCTGCCTCTGCAGCATCACTCCTGGATTCTGCTGCTGCACCCAAGCTCCCAGCAGTACCGTTCCCCACCCCATTTCTCCCTCATCCTCACCCCAAAATTACTCTCTGGCCAGTTTCTTATTCTTGGCCATGTCTCCTTCTCCCCTAAGCTGGATCATTCCTGATGGGGGCTCCTTCTTCTGGAATTGCTTTGTCTGTTCCCATTCAAGTATTTCCCTCTGCAGGATGCTGATCCCTCACAAGTTTTCATCTCAGGTGTTCCTGATCTAACATTCCCCATCTCCCCTGAGGCTATAGTTGTTCACAAATCCATCCCCTGCTGTTGCAGAAGTAAAATTTTGTCCTTTTCAGTGTTTTGTTTGGAGCTGGTTGCCATGGACATGCTGCAGATACATTTCCCTTTAAAGGCTCAAAAACTCTAAAGGCGTTGCTTGAAAATAACTTGTTTTCATGAGAAATGTAAAATGTTAAAGGTGTTGTCACAATTTCATCATATTATAATGAATGAATGAATGTAGTGGACATTATCACATCTGTGTTTAGTTCTTCTTTGAATAATTTCCCTTTCCTATAGCAGCGTGAGCAAAATTCTGGATCTGCTGTTTCTGCTCTAGTTATAGTAACTCAGATATGCTAAATGTGTAATCATAGCCTGGAAACAAACATAAGAAGTGTCAATGCCAAGGATTTAATTATAAAATACATCAAACAAAACTATTTCAAATTTTTTTCTGAAATGGGTCATGATAAATTGAGTGCTTAGACTAATAATAAGAAAAATCTGCAATACATTAGACAAGCAGGAGAGATTGCTTCAATTCCAACCCAGTGCATTTTCTAAATTTCCAATACTTGTAATGAAAAATAAAAAAAGAGTCATATTTTCTTATAACTGTGCCATAAATTGGGGATATAATCTCATCATGCATCTGCTCCATTTGCCATCAATTAGTTTGATGAAAACAGGCTAAAGCTGTGCAGTGATCAGCAGCAGAGATTAAATGCACTTCAGTTTTGATTATGCCTCTTGCCTTACCCATCCAACCACTGGCTATGGGGCACCACTACCATTTGTTACAGCTCTGATAAAATTTTAATGCTTATCATTTCCATTTTCAAGAATGTGTTAGATTTTTTTCCATGTAAAACTTATTTTCACTACATCAGGAGAAGACTAAAAATATGTCTAGCACTGATCAAAAAAGTAAAAGTATGGCCAAAAATTTAATTCTTTATAAAAAGTTAAAAGTTAAAAGTTGTAATTAATTAAGAACATGGTCATCTCACTAAAGCACAGCTTTCCACATGAGATATTCTTCTTATGTTCAGAACATTCTACTGAAATTATTAATATTTTTTCATAAAATAAACTTTGCATTGCCATCAAAACATCTCAGAAAATTAATAGAACATCTCGGGTTGCATTGACACAGTACAGCTAAGAAAAAATATGAAAAAAAAAAAAAAAGAAATTAAGAAGAAAGTAATTTCAATATTGTAAGTAACATTAATTCCTGTTAGCCAGATAGCAATTTTTCCTGAATTGTAATATTGCAGTGACTTTTAGAATTATTTGAAAACTATTTCTCAGTTCCAGTTGTCGATCAGCAGTGTATAGAAGAAGTTCATACTAAACTTCATACTAAACCTGCAATAAAAGCATATCCAAAGTAAATATCTTTGGACAAAGAGCCTGTACATTGTAAGAGGTCAAATAAAAAAAATGTATATTTTCAGACAGTTTCAGGATCTTTTCCTTTTTTTCCTTTGGTTTTTTGTTTGTTTTTTTCTTTTGGTTGGGTTATATATACATAAACCATATACATATACATATATAACCATATATATATATATACACACATACATAACCCATCTATTTATATAGATATAGATATACATAAATATGGCTCCAACTATGATTCAGTAGTTATTGAACCTGGCATTCTGACTTCATTAATCGTGTGCCTTCTCTTAATGTGAGTCACAGAATCCTAGAATGGAATGGGTTGGAAGGAGCCTTTAAACATCATCTTTTACAGCCTCCCTCTGCCATGGGCAGGGACACCTTTCACTGTCCCAACTTGCTCAGAGCCCCATCCAGCCTGGTCATGAACACTCCCAGGGATGGAGCATCCACAGCTTCTCTGGGCAACCTGTGCCTGTGCCTCACCACCCTCACAGGAAAGAATTTTTCCTAATATACAGTCTAAACCTATTCTTTGTGAATTTGAAGAATTCATCCTGTCACTCCAGGCCCTCGTAAATAGCCTCTCTCCATCTTTCTTGTGGGCTCCCTTCAGGAAGAGAAAGGCTGCTACAGGGTCTCTCCAGAGCCTTCTCTTCTCCAGGCTTATTTAAGTAGTTACAGCACAAGAAAATAAACTCATCTTCTCTTTACATTTTGTTATCCTAAAAGGCAAAACCTTGAGGCTACAGTTAGACAGTTAAATATTACACCCACCCCAATTTAAATGTATAAATCTCCATCATCTGGAGTCCAAAATATCAAACTGCTCTTTCAAGCTGCTGTTGCCCCTATTCAAACATATTTAATCGGCCCTGCACTTTAACACATCCTTAATGCAGTAATGATAATTTTTATTCTTTATAGGTTCCTGGATTTCTGTTGTTTCTAAGAGCTGGGAAAAGCCTTCCTGAATGAGATCAACCATTGCACAAAACCTCTTAGTAAGAAAACAATACCAATCCACTGCCAAGACCTTAAATATCTGCTATTAACTCCTCGTCAGATTTCAAAGCACACATTATTTTGCATCCAAAAAAAAAAAAAGTGGAAATGGTCCAAATTCACCTTAGATGTCACTTCATAGGCTTCATCAAAGATTTGTTCAGTCATCATGGCAAATAAATTAATAGATTTTCTAGCTCAGCCAGCATTTTGCACTTCAGTTCAAATACTCTGCAATTATTTTAACTCTGGGTTGAAAAAAATAAAAATCTCATCTTTCTAGCACTTATTTTAAAAGGAAGGAATGAGGCACTGTGAGAGAACTGAATGTCTATCTAGAACACTGGTTAAATATCCATTGGGAAGTTAAAAACTGGTGATCAAACCCACAAGGTTCTTCTTTATGTCTGTATTTTCAGCATGATATTCAGTGATGGAATTCTTTCTTGTCACGTCTTTGTCAGTTTCTTATATCCTCCAAAGGAAGGAAGTTGCAAAATGCAGTTTTGCTGAAGGTGATGAGGATGCTCATGGCCCTGAAGAAGCTCAGTCCGCAGGCCTGAGCTGGCCCTCCAGAAGGATTTTGCACCCTGAAAAGGTGGATTCTCTTTTTGAGGGACGTGCTCTTGTGAGAGGAGCCTGTCCCATCACAGAGAGCTCATTGAATTCTGACAGGTTTTGCATGTTGGATTTGTGGGAAGCAGCACAGCAGCAGGTATTGAGAAAAAACACCCAAACATTCCACACTGGTCACAGTTTCATGAAGTACTGGGGGTTTCTTCTGTATAGATTTTTCATAGCTCTAGACGACACAAAATTAATTAACTAAAGAAATCAATAAATCACTTAGTCTAAACTGTTTCAGAATGGTGCTGAATTTCTGAAACAATTAAAGATGAGAGAAAGCATTACTCATATACAGTGCTATGGAGGCCTTAGTACCAATTGTGAATATGGAGTTATTTTCATTGAAAAGCAAATTTCATCATTTTTAAAATCTCTTCTGAATTTTTCTCTTGACTCACTCAGAATTATCTCAGTCATGGTGATGGATTTCAATTCATGCCTGGACAGTTCTCACCCAAATAATGAAAAAAGATCACTTTCTGGGACTGGTAACAAAAAGCCAATAATGTGGACTTGGTTGCCCTTCACTACTTCTTAAATTTTACATTCTCAATAGGTTTTCATCCATTTTCTGCTGTGGTCAGAGGCCCTACCACTCCTCCCAGGTGAAATGGCATTATCTAATGGCCTTCAGAAAGAAATGCTTCAAGAAATCAAAAATGATGAGAGGAAATGTCTGCCCTCTGCACACTGAGAGCTGAGGTCATCTATCACTGCCAGTAAAGCTTTTTATTTTTTGTGTTCTGGACCAAATCCAGACTGTGCCAGGTCTGTGAGATTAGTTTTGATTAGATGATATTATAGTTGGCCTTCAGTTACCTTCCCTTCTTGCTCATCTTTAGCAGCCAAAAATCAGAAGCATGGTCACAAAGGCATAAGATTGGTTATTGCTACTTATATTTTTGAGGTTCACTTTGGTCAAGCTGTCAATCATAATTATTAAGGTTAGGAGCTTACATTAAAAAAATATATAAAAAATAGAAAAGATCTAGTCACATGACTTCAGACTCTCTTCTGTAAGAAGTTAATTAATTACAATTAGACTCCTTCAAAATTGGTTCAGAATTGAATCTTTCATGGCTGTGAATGAATCTTCCTGCTTTCACTGTTGCTTGTGAACAGAAGCCTGGATATACTTGAGGAAGGATTATTGTAACATTTCTCATCTGCTCATATGGAAAAAAAAAAGTAACAAAAGTGAATTTATTGCTCTCAGATATCCAAATCAAATAAACTGGAGAAACCCACAAAATAATGTGTATCTTGTTCCTCTCATGGAAGCTCATCCTTTTATAATTGGACTTTGACATTAATCAATTTTGTCATTCCTACCTTTTACATAATCTTTATGACTCAGATCTTAAGATCAGACTGGAAATAAAATACAAAAAAACATTAAAGGGCACCCTTGGATAGTGAATATTTGAATAAATGGATAAGTCTTCTGAAACTAAAACTCTCCAGTGAAACAAAGGTGTGCTTCTTTTAGCTATGAAAAAGCTAAAGAACATTACTTTCTTACCACAGACACCAAAACAGTGTCTGTGTCTGTCTGGGTGGTTTTTTGTCCTTGACATACATCCCACCTTGCTTTCACAAAGGCTTCTGGGTGGGTCTACAAAGAATGAGAAAATTAATATACATTGAGAGACTGTGAGGAATAATATACCCCAAAAGGCAACAGTTCACCTCACTTTATGTACAATTAGAGAAGCAACAGTTAAAACAGTAATGATTTGCAAGAGATGGTCAACACTGGCCTTTTTTTGTTGTTTTTAGAGGGGTTGATACGTTTAGGAGAAAACCCACAGAGGCCAGATCCACAGTGTGCAGATGCAGTGTCCCTGGCCAGGGCCATGTGTGCATCCAGGGGGGAGGGAGGATGAGGAGCTGGAGGATGCAGTTCTCCCAAAGCACCTGGCTAAGGGGATTTTCTGCCACCCCCGGGCGTGATCAGCAAAATTCAGGTTGGTGTTACAGAGGGGTGAAATGGAAACAAGGAGCACGGCCAGCCTGCATCCCGCAGCAGCCGGTTGGTCATGGATGTCTCATGGGCATGCCACTTTCACTTCAAATGAGAGCACAGAGAATGTTTCCAAGCACCTGCCAGTTGACAAGAACCAGCATGAAGAGATTGTAAATTGATTGTACTGGTAAAAAGCCTCTACAGGGAAATGCAAGGTAAAAAACCTTGTTGTAAAGAGAATTTCTCCCCACCATCTTTGGTCTAAAAACATAAAGAATGAGGATTTTACACTTAAAGAGCCAACATTCAGGCAGTTTATGCTCATGGTTCAAATTATTTTATGGTTTGAATTTAAGTAGTTCTGTTAGCAAGGGGTGCAGGAAATTGGTGTAGAGGGGAATGATGCTGAGCTCCCAGGGATGTGATGGATGCTCCCAGGGATGTGATGGATGCTCCTAGGGATGTGAGGGATGCTCTCAGGTCACTGCAGACCACCCAGCCTGAGGAGCAGGATGCAAAGGGCACACAAACCTCCCTCTGTAGGTGTCAGCAAACAGCCTGAGTGTGTTTTGGCCTGTCAATAAAAAAGTGAATGTACCAGCTGAATTGCTTGGACTTGTCTCATACTTGTGCCCTGATGTCTTTTCAGAAACAGTGGAGCAATTTGGTCTTTCTGATTTATCAACTCCAGATCTATCCAAGCTTAAAGGATGTGATTAAATTATTAAGGCCATAAAATGCTGCAGTTTCAAAGAGGTTTGCTCAGATTATGTTTGCTGGAAACACAAGACAGGTTGTAAGCTGGTGTCAGCTGCTCAGAAGGTTCACTCACCACAAGGATGTGTTGCTTTATCAGAAAAAGTGTAGGTGTGAAGGGATGTGTTCATGCTAGAATGCCACAAAATCCAGAAGCTACAGGGAAAAGAAAAACTACACCACATAATGAAGAAAAAGGAGGAGATATATCACAGCAGCCATTCCAACTGTTATGACAGGACCATTTTAATAAATGACAAAACATTTTTTAAGTTTCATTAAAAAAATTTCAAAACTAAATGCAAATATTCAGAGAAATTATGTTGAGTCAAACAGTTATGGGGTGTCCCTCAAGAGACATGTTTTCCAAAAGATTATTAAAAAATCAAGATAAAACATCATTTTCCAAAATGAAAATAATATTTTTTTTTTAAATATCAACCAGCTTTTTCATTCAAATGTTATAAAAATCAATCATTGTCTTTCACAGGAACTCAGTCACAGAATCACAGAATAATGAGGTTGGAAGAGACCTCTAAGGTCATTGAGTCCAACCTATGCCCTAAAACCCCAACTAGACTATAGCACCAAGTCCTCTCTGTATTGGTGAAGAAACAGATTTTGGTTCTGTTCCAGCGACAGAACCATCCCCTTCTGTATTATATTGCTGGACTGCATGTTTGACAGCAGAATGCTGGACAAATGTAACCTCTGCTTGACACCACAGCCCACAGGAGAACACAGCAGGTCTTTTCAGCTTCATGGGTTCAACAAATCTTGGTTTGGTGCGTTAATAATATTTGTTCAAATTGATCTGAACTTCCATGTAGACTGGGCTTGGGAATTCTCTGACAATGTAGATGACTCTTTTATTTTATTTCAAGGATATGTACCAAAATTTACAGCATGTGAAAATAATACTAAAGGTTTCCAAATGAGAGTAACAGTAACAGGACAGAAAACAGGGATCTGAAAGTCAAATGAGGACTGCATATATGTAACTGATTGCTCATTTTCACTAAATTCTCTCTCTTTACAGCCATTTTGGTCAATCAGGGAACCACCCCCAAGAGAGCTCCAGTACCTGAGCAGAACACAGTGCATCATCTATGTCATTTCAGCCTTTAACTCCACATTTCCTGACTCTGATGAACTGTAGGAAATCATACCCTTAGTCTAATTTCAGCAAATTTTCTTCATAAGAACATGCTTTTACATTCTGCTTAAGCATGAAATAGTAGAAAAAATTAGAATAGAAGTACTTTAAAGGATTGTGAATTATTAATAAATGGGGCTGAAATAGACAGAGATTTCTCTTCTCATTTCAATAATCATAGAGATTTTCTTGTGTTAACCCCACTGTCTACTGTGAGCATTGCATAGATGAACCATTTGGATTCTGAGGCTGTGCTTATTTCTGGCTCATTTGGGTTTGATGATCCTGGAAACCCTGAGACTGGAGGTGCTTAACAGCTCCCTGCAGAGCCCAGTGTCATTGCAAAAGACAAACCCTGATGAACACCACATTTTCTTGTTACCTCTGGGTGGAAAAGAGTTACCCTGTGCAATTTAATACCATCACTGTGCTTTTCTTAAGCCAGTTTGGCAGAGATTCATCTCACTGACTTTAGACATCTAAAGGTGCACTGAAAATGAGAGAACATGAGTTCTCTGGGCTCCCTCGAGAGCCTGTGGAAAGTCAGGAACCTCTCAGCATCACTTCATCACATCTGTATCACATCCTTACCTTGGCAAGGGATGAATCACCTGCCGGAGGTGCATGTACCTCCTGACAGTGATTCATTTTAGCCCTGAACAGGCTGAAAAACTATCTACAACCAGGTGTTTAACTTCTGGACAAGCTAAAGTAAGGTTGATGAATCCCATCTGAAAGCCCTGGGTAGCCTTTGCTGTTTATTTTGCTTATTTTGAGTCATAGGAGAAGCAGAGTTTGTTCAGCTAAGACCCCATCTGGCTGTGGTCCCTGGTGACTCCATTTGATGTGCAAGTTATATATTTACCCACTTATATTAATGGTGCTGGTACAATGACACAGGGGCCCAGGGAACATATATATTGTACCTTTACACTGGAATGGGTCTGGGACAAGGCCCTAAGCTGCCTCTGACATTTATCCCAATCAGCTGAATGCTGCACATCATACAATCCTAAAAATGTAGCTGAAGTTTGTTATGATAGTCAAATTAGCTTCAGACTGGTTTGCTCTCTCTTGCCATATTTCATGGCTTTGATGTCAGTTCCAGTGCCTTGTAATGCCAGAACAAAGAATTTTCTTGTGCAAAAATGTATCATTTTTGGTAGATATGTTAGATGTGTTCAGTCACAGCAAGCATCAGCAGAAAGGTACATAGCATTCCACTGTACCCAAAAGTCAAGGAGCAAAATTTACAGACAATAAAAATTTAATTATGCTGCTTAGCAGTAATTCCCTTTTTTGTCTTGGTCTTAATATGGGTGGAGGGAAAACAAAAGATAGAGCAAATGAACACCTGAAGAACATAAAATAACAAGAGCTTCATTGAAAGGATCTGTTGTGAAATGGACATGAAAAAGGAACGTGAGACTTAAGGCTTCATATCTAATTTATAAAGCATAAAGATCTTTTTTCCTTTATATGTGACACAAAAGAAATGCAAAAAACCATTACATGCATTAAATGCAAAATAACCATTATAGAGGATTCATGGCAATATTCTGACTTAATCAAGTAGAAAAGTCACATTATTGGAAGGTGTCAGATTATTGTGTGCTTATAGGGTGCCTGAATTTCATTCCATACATTTAGATTTAATGGTCTTATGCTCAGTCAGGTTCAGTGACTGAATTCTTGCAAAGTCAAAAACTTTCTGAGACTCAGACCCAGCTGAATTTGTTTGAAAACTGCAGCTCTCTGTCTCTTAGAACAAGACAACAGAAGCAATATACCTTCATTAGAACAGGAAAATTCTGTTAGAACATAAAATTGAATCCTAGCAATGAAGGAGTTGGGATGGCTGCTTGGAGAGATTTCTTTTTCATGAAATGATGAAGAATAAAACCTTCTTGTCCATAATCAATATGATTGTCCTACTAAATCAATTTTTACTTTTTGAATAAAATTAATAGAGTCAGAGACTGACTCCAATGCTAAGTCAAAGCAAATAGGATTTGTCCTTTTCAGCATTACTGTCTGAGCAAAACCAGTGTTCTTCATGATCCTTCCATCCACTCACTGCTTGCAGAGGCCTGGGCACCAGTCAGTGCCTTCCAGATCCATCACCTGCAATTCCAAGCACTTCTGGATGTCATGAGTTGTACTAAAGGACACACAGATGAAAGAATGTGACTCAAGTTATCAGAGAGACAGACCTACTAAAAATTATTAATGATGTTTAGATAGTAAGGGGTTCGGTTTTCTCACAGCCAAGGGCTTCTCTTACCATAGAAGTTGGGCATGGATGGGTTTTCATTTGATTTTTCTGGCAGGCAGTATGTTTCCTCAACCTCAAGAACTTCTGCACATCTCTGGGCCTGTAGCAAGTGAATTCACTCTCAGCACAGAGACAGTGAAAGTCTACTTAAGCTTTTATAATATAGGCTCTTAAATGCTTTGCAGATGAGCTTTTAAGTGCTTTGTTGATAAAATCAAAAGGTGGGAATAAAAATGAAATCAAAGGCTCTAAGAATGGGATGTGTTTAAGTCTTAGCTCTTCTTGTCTCCATAACCACAATGAGTTTATAGGTTAATTACTTTCAAGGGAGAGAAAATTAGACTGTGATACCAATTCAATACATTCACCACTAAATGTGGACCATTCTTCCACACTTTTATAGACATGCTTTTTAGTTTTCTCTTCCCTTCCTCTCTGCAATAAGCATTACTGCAGACATTTCTCTTTGCTCTTAAAGTGTTCGGAAAAATTGGTTCTTGCAATTTGCACTCTTTCCTTTGTTGCCTCTATTCCCATAAAAATTGAAGCAAGATGGCTGAGACAGAACAGGGTAGTTTCATGTAATCATCAGCCTGAAAATCATTCAGATCATTTTCTCTAATCCTTTCTTTTACCCAGAATTAGTTTGTTTCAAATATACCTCTTGCGTGACGCTTTCTCAAATTGCTCCTTCACCCCATCTCCCAAGAAAAGAAGCAGCATCAGAGTTCCCAGATTCCTAAAAAATTGTCACAGATCTGACTGAATACAGAAGAGAAGTTCTGTCATGCTCATAGGCAATAGCCAAATGGCAAGAAAAGTAAATTGGGGTGGGGGTTCCAGGGCATGCTCTGGATCAGACAATGTGCCTAGAGGCTCAAGACTGGAAAATCCATTTGCATTATCAATTCCCTTTTCCACCACGAGACAAGACACAGTTAAGCCACAAGAGCACCTACTGCATGCATATTTTGCAGCACCCCTGAGGATGTAAACTAAAACTTACCAGTACAAGGCAGAAAAATTAATGAACAACTGAATACACTGAAGGAGATCTGAAGACACCTGAGACATCACTTACATTTCTGTGATATCACAGCATTTCTTAAAGTCATCTGGCCTACTTCACCTAGCAAATTCAACACACCAGAGAGATTTATTTTGAGCTAATCAAGCCCTTAGGCTATGTCTGTACTAGTACAGTCCCAGGTTGAAGCTCTGGCCTGCGATTATCCAGATTATCCAGACTGCTCCCTGTCTCTGTGCTCCCCTGCTCAGCCTTTGCCAGCTGGCACTCTCCCAGAGAGTGGGAGGGACATTTGGGAAATGCACACCCCAAGGGCTTATTTCCAACAAAAAGCACCAGGTATACCTGATTTAGGTCCCTCTGTCTGCCACAACCTTCCAACATTATCCCATTAGGCTTTGCACCTTTTATTTGCCCTTTTGTTTCATTCTGTGGCAGAAAAATTTTATTAGCATCATGCAAAAACACAGCTCTACGTTATTTCAGACACTTCAGGATGAGAAAATATCATTATATTATGGTTAAAGGGCCTGTGTTAGCATAACTCTTACCTTCTTAAGCCCATTAATTTCCAGTTATACAATTACTTCAGTGCAGTACATCTGAGTTGAACAGTCCTAATTTAATTTTAAATTTATGTCAATACCAAGCTGACATTCCCGTCTCTCTCATATTTATACTATTATTTGCTCTCTCATTGTTAACCTAATTGAGGAGTGTGAGATCCATAAAATTATTGTAGTGCTCACTTAATATTTACACTAGCAGTGAAAGAGTCCTCTACAGAAAAGGACCCAGCAGTCTCTGATATTTTAAATGTCATTTTTCCAGGAGGGAAAACTGTGGCTCTCTGCCAGCTCTGGAATAGGGTCCTAATGATGTTCTTCCCTGCTGCTCAGTAGAGTCACTGCTCCAGCCCACCACAGTATTTGTAAAACATGCAAATAAATATCTTTTTTGGTCCTCTTTGTTTCACTGGTCAGGCAAAGCTATGAAGGCAACTAAATGGCTTTATTCAGCACATGCTTCAGCTCAAAACCAGACGACATCACATTGCCTGTCAATGTTCTTACATAAAAATATTGTTGGAAAACCTGGACGCCAAGAACACTCTTTCTCATTTTGTGCCATACAAATGGCACACTTTTAATGGATTCCTAAATATGATCTCATATCTTCATTTTCATTGTAGGAAATTTGTACACTGTGACTGTAAATTCAAATCCAAGCTTAATACAATGTTGCATTGTAAAAGTCAATATATCCATAATGGTAGGAAGGAAGTAAAGAATAAAAGTAGTATCAGTAAGTTTCTTAAATTAAATCATATCCCATGCTTTCCAGATGGAAGCAAGACAATAATCCCCACCTGGTTATAATTTTTATCTATTCAATATCATTAAAAGAACATGAAAATAATGTGTATATCTCCAGGCACAAGGGATGAAACAAAACTGTTAGGTGATTCTTACTTTTCAGCAAGAAACTGCCTCCTTTTCTGATATCCACTCCGAGAGAAGTATTTTAGACTGAAGTGTATATATATATATATAATTGTTGCAATAAGAAATAGGCTGAAAAATTGCCTTTGAAATTGTAATTGTAAATAAAATATCAGCATTTTTCTTGCAGATTACCTGGAGCATTATGGACTGTACTACAGTCCAGACTTACACTTTCGTACTCTTGACAGTCAGATAATTTATGACTTATAAACCTGCTTAAGTCAATTCACTTGCAATTTAAAATTAATCGTATATATTGACAAAAATTTGGATTAATTATCCATATTATGGTCTTTTCTACTCGTTAGTTAAAGAAATGACCAAAGCAAAACAAAGTCAGATCTCGAGAAGAGCTCAAAATTTTGAAGTAAATATGATATACCTCCAAAATTTTATTCCTTACAAAGGAATGTTGACATCAAATGATTAAAAATGTAAGAGTACATTCCAAAGGAAGAAAATTGTAGCAGGGGCCATGTCTGTTCATCCAGAGTTAGACAGCTAGGGTGAGGGGAAGAGAAAGGTTCACTTATCTGAGCATCCCCATCCAGGACAGGTTAACCCTCAACAGGCCTTTTAAAGGTCAATCTAATCCTGTCTCACAGCCATGAATTTTTTTGAGGACATCAGGACAGTCAGATGTTGTAACAGCAAGAATCACGCCCCAAAATCTTTTTGTGGTACTTGCTGATTTTCATTATAACAGTGAGCAATTAAAGCTGATAACCAAAACTGGAAAAAAAAAGCATAAAATAAAGGAAGCATGGGGAAATTAATAAATGAAACACACAGCTGCAATGTATGTCAAAGTGAGTGACTTAAAGTAAATAATAAAGGCAATAAAATCACCAGTACAACTTTTCCATTAAAGTTATAATTAAAATAAAGGAATAGTTCATGATACTTAATCTTAAATGTAATTAACATTAGTTGGCAAGGGCTGGCTGAATGATTGCTGTTTATCAATGTGCCTCTAAAAATAGAAATGACAGAAAAATGAGTGTTTGTGGGTCTAATGGTCTGTCTGGGAGAACGAGCGTGGCCCACTGGTGGGAATGGATTCCACATTAGGATCTGTGCCTGGGGAACAGCCTTGCTGAAAGGGACCTGGGTGCTGCTGGACAGCAAGCTGCAGACAATGCAGGCCTGCAGCAGCAGAGGTGAAACACATCCCAGGCTGCCTCTGCAGGGCCCTGCCAGCAGAGACAGGGATGGGATCATCCCATCCCACCCAGCACGTGTCAGGCCACAGCTGCGTCCACTTCCCATCCCCACAATTTGAGACAGACAGGGACACACTGAGAGGGTTCAAAGGAGTGAAGATGATATCAGAATTTTTAATACAGTGAGGACACTGGGACAACCTCCCCAAAGACATGGTAGAGTCCCTATTACTGCAGGTTTCCAAGATGTGACTGGAAAGGGTGCTGGATGCTCCCATTGAAGATCCCCTTCCCATGAAAGCTGGGACCAGAGGAAATTTCAGGGCTCCTTCCAACCTGGGCAGTTCTATAATTCTATGCTTCTGTTGCTTGGAAGCCTAACCCAAAATCCCAAAATGTTGTCAGATAGAGCATATATCTGAATTACATTGTGAAAATCATGCTGCAAAGCAATGATAAACACAATCCTGCTGCAGTAAGAGCACAGTACTCACAAATACTTGCCAAAAATTATTTATTCAATTTGGGGTGAAAATGTGAATCATTTATTTATTTATAGGTATTTATTTATAGGTATTAATGTTATTATTTATAGGCACACTGGTCCTGAACAAAAACTACCATGTAGAAGGTTACTCATTGTGTCTCGCAGTGGTAGTGTTTATTCACTATGGATAAACACTATGTATGTTTTTGGAGAATCATTTAAATAGTTAACAACTGATTTTTTTTTAAATATCTGTGCATTTTTCTAAAGGATAACTGTTTTTATAATCTAGCTTGAGCAATATGAACATATTTAAAGGCAGCACAGCACACATGTTCACTTGATGAATATTGACTATTAAAAGGATTTTCATTTTTTTAATATCCTCCTGTTATTTTTACAATTCTGAGTAGGCAGAAGTCTCTTTATTTAACTTTATCTCATAGAAAAAAGATTATCCTCTCCCTATTTTCTGCTAACCAAAAGTAGAAAGAATATGAAGGAAACTGTGCTTTGGGGTAAAAGTGACCCTTTTTTGACCAAATCTTCCTTCCTTTCTTATAGAATTTTGCTGATGCCAAGTCTGATGTGACGGTGTTTGTAGCACAAAGCTATTTTTAAAGCTGGAGGGAATCTGGAGAAGCGATTTCATGCTATTGCTAAGAAAAGATTTGTCTTTTCTCGTTCGTATGACAAATGCCTAGCAGATGTGAGAGGATTTTTCCCTTAGATTAAAAATGTCGATGCTCCCTTATAACTCATAAAATAACAGGATGGTCGAATGAAACCCAAAATACAGGCGTGTAGTATTTCTCCCCCTTTCTGGTGCCAGCATGTCAGGCAGGAGGCTCACACTCAATTAGCACCTCAGCACAGCCCCAGCCCTGGCACGGAGGGCTTCAGGCTTCATTTGCAGCTCCTTTCTTCTTGCTGCTGAGTTACCCTTCAGAACCTGACACACACAGGCCTTCTGGAATATTTTTTTGGCATTTTCTTCTCCAGAATCATTTACAGTGCTAATTGTCAGCCCCTGACTTTCAAGGACCTACCTACTATTCACTCCAGGAGTGCTATCCTTTTATACAAAAGCACAAACAGGTTTAGAGAGCTCTGTACATGGTTTCTCAGACTTGCATTATCTCATATATTAATTGACTTTTAAGATCTTGCTTTTCTGATAGGACAATAAAAATTTGGCATCAATCGTGTTTTGGTGTTAAAAATAAAGCAGAGAATAGGTGAAAAAAACTGAAGACTACATGGCAGCTCAGCACCATTTATTTTCTGTGATTGTCTCTCTCAAATAATGTTGCATATAGCAAGACTCCTAATCACAACTCCTTATAATGTTAGCTTTGCTCCAGTGCCATCTATGAAATGCCTCTTCTTTACATATGCCCTCCTATTTTCATTCTTGTTCATGTTGTCTGCTCACCAAAGTACAAAAAAATATTAATTTTAAAAGTTCAGTTTTGAGGTGATTTCCAATTACCTACCCAGAAAGGCTGTTTTATAATGAAGGAAAGACAGCAGTGTTTTAATGGCTGAGGTTTTTATCACACATGGGAGTTGATCTGTAAAGCAACAATGCTAAAATCAGGATCCTCCAGCTTGGGTCATGAAGGGTCCATCTACACGATGCAGTGGAGAACAGGACACGAAATCTATCAGAACTCTGAGATGGCCTCTACCTGCAAAAGCATTTCCACAGGCTGTGCCCCACACAGTGCCAGGCAGATGTATTAGCCTGGCCTGTGAGCTCTTTAATTGCATCCATTAGGACAAGAATTTAGTCTAACGAACTCAGTTAGATTGTTTCCTGTTTCAAAATTAGCTTGATCATTACCAGTTTGATGATCTGTGCACAGCTCTTAAAGTCAGCACAGATTCACCTTAAAAAGCTACATTCTGAAAGACATTTAGGGACTTAATTCCTATTTGGAAATATTGTACAAGTCAAGCTTTTTTTTGTTTGTTTTTAGTTTGATGTGTTAATACTGCTGAAATGTTCACCTGAAGGGCTACAGTCAGGGTCTGTAGCTGATTTTCAACATCAGACACTGAGGGGGTGGAGAGCAGCCAAGAACACTATGTTCAATGTACTTGCTGGAAAAGCTCAGGATTTCTTTCCTGGTAAACATATTAAATGTGGTAATAACACAAAATATTGTCCAGTGTACGTGCATTAAAAAAATAAATTAAAAAAAGAGGAGGAGGAATTATTTTGTCTCAAAGCACAGCATTCTACTGCTGGAAAATAAACCACAGCTCCAGCAAGGATGAGCTGGTAACTCAGAATGGGGGAAAGGAAAGAAAAGCCCCAGAGCCACCCTCTGTATGGTCACTCCTGTCCAGGCACAACCAATCTCAGCACCCTGGAATGAATCACATATTTTGGGGAACTCCTTTCTTTGACTGGCAGAGGTGCAACACTGTCTAGAAACTTTAGGATGACTCAGCCTGATCCCTATGGACTGTTTCACTTCTGTAAACTACAGCAACATCTTAAATCAGATTATAAAATGGGTCTGGGAACAGGAATGCTTAATTTGCCCCAGTAAATCGGGTCTGACATCTATCTAGTCTGACAGCCATCAGTATCAGGCATTCTGGAGAAGCGGTAGGAACACCTGTAGGTCACTTCTCACTCAGTTCTCACAACCTTATATCATTGCCTCCTATGCCTATCATCACCATTTTACTGATTCAATATCAGTTTGCTTGCTGAAGCACAAGGTTAAACATCCTTTTGAATTTGTTATTTTTTTTAATTGCAACAATATTAGAGATACACGGGAAGAGTTTTCCCATAAAGTCCCTTTAAGGCCACCTAAACAGCAGATTTTGCAGAAATGTGTTGGTTTTACACACAAAAATGTAAAAAACACCAATCACTTGTTTTTAACATTTTAAAAGCTTAATAGCAATAAAATGCGTATAAAAATAGTAATACAATTAGAGTAATAAAAATTTGAACAATTGAGATTAGGACAATATGAGACAATAGAAACAAAGAGTTACGGATGGTCCAGGTGCCTCTTTCTGGGTAAAATAAGCTTGAAAAAGACCCATGGTAACAGAGAATTGACCCTTAAAAACAATAACCTGTTGCATATTCATACATCTCATACATGATGCATGAATTCTGTTCAAAAAAAGGATTCTGTCTGGTCAGTGTCAGCTTCTTCCTCTTAATTCTGACAGTGTCTTCCAACTAGAGCAAGGTGGGAAGAAATTAATTTCTTCTGATAATGGAGCAATAAATTCTCTTTCTTTTAGATTTCTTTTAGATTTAGGTGTCCTGTGGCTGCTATCTGGTTCTAGTACCTCATTCCCTTCTTTAATAAAAAATCCCACATAAATAGTTTCTATTTTAACTACAAAAGTTACATTTTAACTACAAAACTGTATTTATCGTACTATTAAAATATTAGTACAGCACTACTAATCAATAAAACAGAATACACATAATAAATATCTGCACAGAGCCATATAAAATGCACTTTTCACATAGGCCAATTTGGGCATGTTTGGACATGGTCTTTTTTTGTGAAAATACATATAGTAAATACCTGCACAGAACCACATAATATGCACTTTTCACAAAAAAAAAACATATCCAAACATGTCCAAGTTGGCCTATGTGAAAATGCATTTTACATGGCCCTACGCAGATATTTACTATGTGTATTTTTTTGCAGTGATTAGTAGTGCTGTATTAACATTTTAAGAGTACGATAAATACAGTTTTGTAATTAAAAGATAACTTTTTTGTAGTTAAAATAAAAACTATGTATGTGGGATATATTTTTTAAGAAAGGAATGAGGTACTTGCACCACATAGTAGGCGCAGGACACCTAAATCTTTCAGAGAAAAAGAATTTATTGTTCTCTTATCAGAAGAAACGAACTTCTTCCTGCCTCGCTCATGATCGAAGACGCTGTCAGGATTAGGAGGAAGAAGTTGACGATGACCAGACCGAATCCTGTGTTTGAATGCAATTTATGCATCATGTATGAGGTGTGTGAATATGCAACAGGCTGTTGTTTTTAAGGGTTAATCCTCTGTTAACGTGTGTCCTTTTTCGGGCTTATGCTGCCCAGAAAGAGGTACCCGGTCGTCCGTTACTCTTTGTTTCTATTGTCTCATACTGTCCTAATCCAAATTGTCCAAATTATCATTACTCTAATTATATTACTATTTTGTAACCATTTTATTAATATTAAACTAAAATTTTAAAAACAAGTGATTGGCGTTTTTCACAGCCTAAATCAACCCACATCCACCCGGCCCATCACTTCCCAGGAAAGACCCGGACACAAAAGCCATATGCCCCCAGCAGGATGTATAAAAGGGTCTGGGAAAGGCGGAGATTTTGGGATGCTCGGGAGCGGGGAGGCTGCGGCTGCCGAGCGCGGTGTCCTGCTGCCCTCCTGCGGGCCGAGCCTGCTGCCGCCGCCGGGACAAACGCCGGGAAAAACATCCGGGAAGGCTCATTTTCACAGGGAAAACTGGCACACGGAACATGTCAGATCGTGGGACGTATTCTCTATGCAATAAGTGAGTTGTCACGGACATCTTTTATGAAAAATGTTTCCTTCGGGTTTTTCCTCCTGAGAAGCTGAAAGGCCTCAGGAACAAAATGTAAACAATGGTTATCTGCTGCTGTGGAATGCAACAGGTGGATATGAGATTGGCCCATGTGGTTGTTTCTAATTAATGACCAGTCACAGTCAGCTGGCTCAGACAGAGAGCCCGAGCCACAAACCTTTGTTATCATCCTTTTTTTTGCTATTTTTAGCTAGCCTTCTGATGAAATCCTTTCTTCTATTCTTTTAGTATAGTTTTAATGTAATATGTATCATAAAATAATAAATCAAGCCTTCTGAAACATGGAGTCAGAGCCTCGTCTCTTCCCTCATCCTCGGACCCCTGCGAACACCGTCACGGTGAGTTATGAAAAACAGATGAAAAACAAAACAGTCCCCCAAGTCCAGCCAAACAAAAGACATGTTTTAGCTGTGTTCCTGTCTCAGAAAGGTTCAAGATCTCTTGTGTCATTGATAGGAAACAGCTATGCATTTTTTTTCCCACCTGTTAACAGAGCAGCATCTTTTAAATTACAAAATCCAAGTATTGAAGAGTCCTAGAGGATGGAAAACACCCCTAAGATCATCTGGTTAAATGACAACACTGCCAGAGTTTGGGCAGTATTGTGGAAATAAGCATCCCAGACTAAATGTGAGCTAGTGATGTGCTGTTGGGCTACTAGACAAAATTAACTTAATTGTATCTGCCTCCTTAAACACACTTTATATAATAGTCTGTTCTTCATAAAGCAGAGACCTTGGAGAGAGCTGGAACAGGAAGAATTAGACCCATGAAACACAGAATAAATTGTATAAGGCCAAGAGAAGTGCAGACCTGCTCATTTTTCAGTGTTTTCTGTGTCTCTGTCCTGCTCTGCACGTGTTGGTATCACCCTGGGTGTCTAATTCTTCCCATGCATCACAGAGGAATCCTAAAATCCGAGCTCTGGACTGGGATTTTTCTGGGGGAGACCAGGTGCCCTCAAGGCTGTATGTAGCACAACTTCCTCCAGTACAGTCAGATGAACTTTTATGTTTCTAGCTTTTAACTTGCTTGAAGTCATAATAGAGATGATGCCTAGAGAGGCTGACCTGGAACAGAGGCTGGACAGAGTTAAAGGAATAAAGGAGGTATTTATTAAAAGGCCTTCAAAGGACACACCTTGGGCAGTACAAGAGCCTGGCCAGGGCTCTGCCCAAGATGAACCCAAGCTGGATGACTGGTCATGAGGGAGTTTTCACACTTTTGAAACTTTTACATACAAGTTTTAATTGTCTTATTACAGCTTCAGGTTATGAAATTCCATCCTCCCAGTTTGCTCTCCTCAATTTGCTGCTGTTTACACTTTTTGTGCCTGGAGCTGCAGCGGTGTCCTTGGCTCTCTCTCTTGGAAAAGGATTGTTTTGTTTAACTAAACTGTGAGGAGAACTTGCTAACACTTTATATGAAGTTCAGAGTTGCACACTAAGGCAGTACAGAATCAGGAAAATATGAAAGCTAAAATTAAGGCATCACTACTACTACTACTAATAATAATAATAATGGTGAATGATGATGATGACAAAAAGAAGAAGCCAGGTTTTATTAGATGAACTTATATGACTAGGAAAGAAAAGGCCAAAACTCCAGATCCTTAGGTTCTCCCAGTCTAACATATTCCTCCTCCTTATAAATATTGAATAATATGTTCTTAGCAACAGAGCATTTTACCAGGAGATTCAGAATGGATCTTAAAAACAGACATTTATCATTCTTTTTTTAAGCTGGGAACAGACAGGTCCTCCCCTAGAACCTAGTTTTATCGCATTCCTGTTTGCTGTAACATATCCTCTCTTATGAGATCTGATACTGGAGAAAAGACATTTTGCTTTTGCTGTCAGGTATACAATAGTTAATCCTTTCTGCAGAGGTCTTGCATTTCTCTGCAGATTACAATTTACTGAAATGTGCTGCAAGGTAACTCACAGCGCAGAAATTATGTACCTGAATGGCCAGGATGTAATTTAGTTATGCCTACAGCAAGTGAGCAATGCTCAACCCCAAGAGTGGCATGCTCCAAAAGTACTACACAGTACAAAATAATTCTGTGTATAGCTTGGATCAAGCTCTGCTTCCATTTGCATCATTTTTGCAATGGTGACATCCTTGCATGAGCACAAGTCAGGCCAGATTCATGTGCCTTCTGTGAGGTGACCAGCACTGAACAAACTAAGCTGTGTGTGATCATTGTGCTTTCATTCATCACATGCCTCTGAAGGAACATTGGCATCCGAGCCAAGATCTTTGCTTGAACGAAAAATTATCCCCACTGGAATCAAACAAGGCTATTTGCCATAAGTACAGAAATCAATTTAGTATCTCCCTCTGCCAAGGGACTCTGGGCCTAAGCCTGCTGCTGTTGAGCTCATCAGATAGACAGGGCTCATTATCCTTGTAGGGGATTAAGGACCACTCCTACAGTCCTGCAGAAGGCTTCTAATCAGCACTAAGACCTCAAAGTCCCCCCAAGTGACTTTCATTCCTGCACAGGCATAAGGTTGCAAACACTTCTAGTGGTATTTCCAATACCAGAGAAAAATCCTGCCCTCAAACTTTTGGGCTATGGGGTCATGCTCTGGCTGCATGAGGAGAGTTTATCTTCAGTGTGAAATTTTTCTCTTCCCACTGTTTTGGTGAGGAGAAGTTGCAATTAATATACTTCAATTTCAAAAGAGGAAAAAAGTAATTACCAAAATTATAGTAATTGGGGCATTCATCGCCACTTCAAAAGATATTATTTTCTTTGGCATCCTTGCTGAAAAGTACTTTCAGATTTACTAAAGAAATGTCCTCCCCCCCATCATTAGTCTTCTTTAGAAATGAATCCTAAACAAATATTATGGAATGAATATGAAGTTACTGAAATCAAAGGATACAAATCAATGACTCTGTTATATTGAAAAGTCCTTGATCTTAAGGGGAAAAAACCAACAAGGGATTACATAAAATTAAATCTGTATAGTTGATGTTATAAATGAAAACATGTTTGAGCTTTGGACAATGGTCTCAGGCAGATGGTGGGATTCTTGGGCTGTCCTGCACAGGGCCAGGAGTTGGACTTGTGATCCTGATGGGTCCCTTCCAACTCAGGGTATTCTATGGTTCCACTATCTAGATAAAATTGCAGTCATACCATAGAAAGACAATCAAGCACAAAAAGCATGGGCATAGCCACCTGGTCATTAGAAAGGTCGTTGTTGCATCTAAAATACATGTAAACTAAGCTCCAGGCAGGCCAAGAAAAGCTTAAACTAAGCAAGTCTGACAAATCTTCATCCTGAGGTCTTGCAAAATCAGTACAAATCCTGTGGCTAGTTACTAGCAGTTTTGACCAAGCTGCAGTACAGTCACTGAAAACTTTTGTCTTTAGAGAACAAGGTAAGGTGGAGAAAAGGAAGCAGTTTGTAGCAGTGAAGGAGCAGGACAAAAGCCTACAAACAATCCTGGCTGGAGCTCACAGAAACCGTGAGAAAGCTGACAGCTCTTTGTGGGAACAGTTCTGCAGCAGTAAAAAGTAACTTGTTCTTCCTGAGAAAGAGTTCTAAGACTGTAGAAAACAACCTACTTTCCCTGAGAAAGAATTCTAAAACTGTGATAAACACAAACCACCTATATAAACTGTTTTTACACTGTTAGATAAAAAATAAAACTATCTCTCACAAACAACTTTTCCCAGCACGTACGCACCGAGGATTTGAGTGACCAATCACACAGAGTAACAACCAGTTACTGATCAATTAAGGATAAACAAGAGATGTTCTTAAAAAACCCTATAAAAGAAAATATGTGAAATAAAACAAAATCAGTCCTTTCTTTTTACACCACAAAACGTGTCCTACATCCTTCTTTATCGAACATCACAACAACGCAGTTCATTTCCTTTGTGAGCTGTCTGTTTTCTTTAACATAGATCTATACTTTCATTTGTTCCATATATCTTTCATTTGTGTCTTTCTCTGGGAAAAAAAAAAAAAAAAAAAAAAAAAAACCAATACAAAACAAAGCAAAATGTTGGTGGAGCTAGGAAGCCAACCTGAATACAAAAGAGAAAACAATGTCTAACAGAGACGTAGAAATGAGACATAAACCAGCAAGAAGTCACTGCAGCCCTTCTCCTCACTTTTCCTTACATGTAGTTTGCAGGTTCCCAGTCAGCAGCGTTCCTTTGTTTCACCTGCAGGTGCTGCTCTCTGGTTTCACAGAGGTGCCACAAAACATCACAAAGTTCCCATGGGAAATGCAGAACTTGCTGGGCCCCCACTCAGCCTAAATTCCCAGATTTATACAAGGAGCAGCTGATGTCTCTTGCTTTGTTCAGCCTGGAGAAGAGAAAATTGAGGGGACGCCTCACTGGGGGTTGCAGCTCCCTCACAATGGGAAGAGGAGGGGCAGGCACTGATCTCTTGTCTCTGGTGATCAGTGACAGGACCCAAAGGAATGGCCTGAAGCTGTGTCAGGGGAGGTTTCGATTGGGTATTAGGAAAAGGTTTTTGGTGGTCGGACACTGGAACAGGCTCCCAGGGATGTGGTCACAACATCAAATCTGACAAAAGTCAAGAAGTTTTTGAAAACGCTCTCAGCACATGGTGGAACTCTTGGGCTGTCCTGTGCAGGGCCAGGAGCTGAACCTTGGTGATTCTTGTGGGTCTCTTCCAACTAAGGATATTCTGTGATTCTATGATCCCATTTTTCATATGTTCCTTTATAAGCTGGACCAAATGGGTCGTGTCCAAGCCTGAAAGGTAGCCCACATTGCAGAGGGATGCAGGATGACCAGGGAAGAGAGAGCAGGAAAAGCCATGAGCTGTCCCTGGAGTGCTGTAGGCAGGCTACTGCAGCCCAGAAAAAGCTGTGGGGCTCAGGAATGCCTAGAGGTGTTTGAAAACACAGCAAAACACTGCAGCACATGTAAGGGCATGTGCATGATCACTCTGGAAGGAGCAGAAACAGCAGCTGACCTTCCTCTCCCAGTGTGCCAATCCCCATAACTTGCACAGCCAGTGATCCTGGCTTTTTTTCACACCCAGACACTCAGCTCGGGATGCCAATGCCTGAGCTGTGTTTGGCCATTCTGTGGCTGACCCACAGCACCCACTGGCTGCTTTCTCCTCCACATCAGGCAGTGGGATTTTGCCTCTGATGGACACAATCGTCAAATGGCCTAGGTTGGAAGGGACCTCAAAGATCAGCTAGTAACAACACCCTGCCAAGGGCAGGGACACCTCCCACCAGACCAGGTTGCTCAGAGCTCCATCCAACCTGGCCTTGAAGACTTCCTGGGATGGGGCATCCACAGCTGCTCTGGGAAACCTGTGCCAGGGCCTCACCACCCTCACAGGACAAAATTTTTTCTTAATGTCTGATCTAGACCTACTTTCTGTCAGTGTCACTCCAGACCCTTGTACATAATCCCTCTCAATGTCATGGTCCAGCACCTTGGGTACTGCCAGGTGGGTATTCCAAAGGGATGCACCACTGTCACAAACATCTTTTTATGAAATATCCTTTCCTTAGGATTTTTCCTCCTGAGAAGCTGAAAGGCCTTAGGAACAAAATGTAAACATTGATTATCTGCTGCTGTGGAATGCAACAGGTGGATCTGAGATTGGTCTCATAAAGTTGTTTGTAATTAATGGACAATCACAGTCAGCTGGCTCAGACTGTCTGTCCTAGCCACAAACCTTTTGTTATCATTCCTTTCTATTCTTCCTTTTTATTCTTCAGCCTTCTGATGAAACCTTTTCCTCTATTCTTTTAGTATAGTTTTAAATATAGATGTAATATAGATGATAAAATAATAAATCAAGCCTTCTGAAACATGGAGTCAACATTCTCACCTCCTCCCTCATCCAAGAACCCCTGTGAACGCTGTCACACACCACCATGCAAAAGCCATGGGCAAAACATTCCCCAGAGGCTCAGCCCTTGAAGAGACCTTTGAATTTTGAGAGAATTGCAACTGCATCCTACTGATCCCATTTCCACAACTGAGAGACAGATCTGTTGGCCCTGAATATGGATTTTTATGCTAATCCTTTGCAAAGAAAAAGGCAGTAGCAAAAACACTTCAGGGAGATGAGGGGAAGGGAACTGCTCTGTGAGAGATCCCTGGCAGAAAAAAACTGCATGTTTCCTTGGCACTTATTTAATTTCCTAACTGGAATGTATTTAAGAAATAAACATAGCTATGGGAAGGACCAGTTGACTGTGAAAATGTTTAAAAATAATAGACATGGCTTTCCATGGCCTTTTGTGAGATGTGAATAACATTGTTGAGTCTTCCTGCATCCCCAGAAGATCCATTTAGACTAAGAGTGAGTTCCCTGCAGTTTTATGGACTCAAAAACCTCATCTCTAAAACTGGTGAATTACCAATTAAAAGCAGTAATGGCAACTGCAGCAAAGAAGTCATGACAGGTAGTAATAAGATCTTTTCTGTTTAAAGAAGACAATGAAAAGTGCATTTGCTTTCAAGAAACCGTGATCCTCAGAAGGAATTGAGAAGAGCTTACCTCAAGCTCTACATGGAGTAGAAGGAAAGAAAAATAACACTTTAGATTTGGGAATGAGTCTCCTGTGGGGCTGGTTCACTGAAAGATCTCGTTCATTATCTGTGGAAATGCAAATGTTATGTCACCACCAGGGGAAAAAATGGAGTGAGCTTCTGTTTTAAGACAGAGCCTTGTATTTTCTTTAATTTAGCTGCAGTAAAATTAATTGCAATCTTAATTCCCTCTTATAAAGTGGTGCTCCAAAATCTATCTTTTTATCTAAACCAGCAGATTACATTTCTGTACCTCTGCTGTGAATAAAGTCTTCAAAACGTCACCTTACCTAAACCCATAGCCTATCACTCTCCTTAAGCAGAAAATTATTTGAAAAAAACAAAGCCTATTTCTGGTTTGACTGATGTTTTTTTCCACAGTGCTGTAAAGGTTCCTCAAAGAGCAAGGACATGGTCAGTGCACAGATGATTTCCTGTTTTGACCTCTGCTGTTTCCTGCTGACTTTCCCTCCATCACCTGTGTCTGCTGCAGAACCAAAGCACAGTGCACAACAGCAAAGCTGCTTCCAGGGGCCCACAAGAATTTCTTTAGCAAATTGCTACCACTAACCACACCACTGTTAACATTTCCCATACATAAAACATTAATTGAAATAAGATTTGGACATTCTTGTCTCTTGCTGCAGTTGTTTGCCCCAAAATTATTTACTACAGCCTGCACTTCAGAATAGCTCCAGAACAAAATGAATATTTGCACTGGTCTGTGTACTCTTGTAACTTATGGTACAAATTACAGGGCAGCTAAGGGGAAGTTAATGACTGATTTTGAAATGCAATTAATCACTTCTCCTGTGCTCTTATTTTTGTTCACTTTGTTGTGCATAAAATATGTCTGTATGAATTTGTATATATACAAATTTATAATATATCATTTTAACAGGTAATTTGATGTAAATTTATCACTGTAAAGTAGAAATTAACAAATAAAATGAATTGCTGTGTTAAAATTCAGCTCAGAATTTCCTGATGACCACTGACTTTAAATTCCCTTCATAATAAGCTTTTTCTGTTTAATTACATGTGATGGCACTTAGGCAATTAATTTTCATTTCTCCAAAGAGGCCATATTCATTCAAGGATGTTTATTACCTCCCTAACCTGGTGCCATGCAGAACTGGAGGAAGGCAGTGTGAGTGACAATTGCAGTGTTGTGCTTACAGGAAAACACTATAAATAGAGCAGCTAAACTTAGAGACACACCTGCTGTGCTCTCAGAATTTAATCCTCACACAAGGTGCTGAGTACCATGAAGGAAAAAAGCTTATAGGAATCACCAGGCATTAAGATGATCCATCCACTGCAGAGTGGGGCATGGGTGGCAGAAATGTCAGTGTTGCTGCAAAACCACTGTAATTTGTTATTTTGAAGCATATTGAAACACTGTGTGTGGAATTTTCATGGCATGGATACATGCTAAAAAATATAAGATGATTACTGAGCCACACCATCACCTCCAGTGTTATGTGAGAGGTGCATAAATGTGTATTTCTGCCACAGTGCTTCCAAAAGCACCAGCTCTTCCCAAGAGTAAGCTCCCTTGGTAACTGCCTGGGAGGAAATTCCCTCAAAACCAACATTTAAAGCCACTGCCTAGATCTTTGCAGGAAAATCCCCATCTAGGTACCTTCAGCAGTTCCAAATCTTTTTTCTTGCCTAGCAGTTTTTCAGTGCAGTGCACCCCTGCTCTTAACAGGGATTTGTAAACCTGCCCTTTACCTAAAGGAAAAACAATGTCATACATCCCAGGAATGGGGAATTAAATAAAAATGCCAGGTGGTGTGAAAAAAGGGAAGCTGAAATGTGAAAAACTGGTGAAAGGGAAACATAAATTGCTTGCACTGTAGCTTCATCTCCATTTGTGTGTTTTATATGTGTGCATCATGACACAGAATCATCAAATGGCCTGGGCTGGAAGGGACCTTAAAGATCATCTCATTCCAGCCCCCTGCCATGGACAGGGACACCTTCCACTATCCCAGGTTGCTCAGAGTTCCATCCAACCTGGCCTTGGACACTTCCAGGGATGGGGCATCCACATGTTACTTGGGAAACCTGTGCCAGCACACTCAGAGGGAAGAATTTCTTCCTAATCTCTGATCTAAACCTGCTTTCTGTCAGTTTGAAGCCATTCCCCCTTGTCCTGTCACTCCAGACCCTTGTAAATAGTCTATCTCCATCTTTCCTGTGGGCTCCCTTCAGGTACAGGAAGGCCACAATTAGCTCACCCCAAAGCCTTCTCCTTTCCAGGCTGAGCAATCCAAATTTCTCTCAGCCTTTCCTCATGGCAGAGCTGCTCCAGCAGCTTTTTGTGTCATTGTTGTTGTTGTTGTTGTTGTTATTACTGATGCCTTAATTTTAGCTTTCATATTTTCCTGATTCTGTACTGCCTTAGTGTGTAACTCTGAACTTCATATAAAGTGTTAACAAGTTCTCCTCACAGTTCAGTTAAACAAAACAATCCTTTTCCAAGAGAGAGAGCCAAGGACACCGCTGCAGCTCCAGGCACAAAAAGTGTAAACAGCAGCAAATTGAGGAGAGCAAACTGGGAGGATGGAATTTCATAACCTGAAGCTGTAATAAGACAATTAAAACTTGTATGAAAAACTTACAAAAGTGTGAAAACTCCCTCATGACCAGTCATCCAGCTTGGGTCCATCTTGGGCAGAGCCCTGGCCAGGCTCTTGTACTGCCCAAGGTGTGTCCTTTGAAGGCCTTTTAATAAATACCTCCTTTATTTCTCTGATCAAGTTGGTGGCCTCCTCTGGACTGGCTCCAAGTGGTCTATGCCCTTCCATGATGATATTAAGGACAAAAGACCTCAGAATTAAGACAAGAATTGAAAATTTCAATCACTTAGTCTAACATGGTGCTCTCACAGATGTTAATTAAACTATTAAACTTTAGAAACTCCCATATGAAAGCTATCTAGATTTCTCATCACACTGCTTTAAGAACCTTATTTTTTCTTGATTACAAGATCATTTTGTTAGATTTCAAGATGAACTGTGCCAGCTTACACACATTTGTTTCTATATCCCCACCATTCTTCGGTGTTTGAGATTTTTCCATCCCATTCATTTGCTCAGTGTTCTAAAACAGAACAATCACATCCCTTCAGGCCTTCCTGCTACAACCTGAACAGAACAAAAGCTTACCTTCATACTTTTAGAGAAAGGACAGTATAATTAATAGGAAAATAGATGCATAGGGAGAAATCACAACTCTGCCTGGAAAAATGACAAAACTCTTTTTTATTTGTCCATTACAGTCAGAGCAGTGGTAAACTCTGATAAACCACTTCTAGGTCACATAATCAAAGAGGGAATGTTAAACCAGAGCAAATGTCAAACAGAGTGTAACATTTTAGTCCTATTATGAGGTTGTGTTTAATCATTTCTGGTGCATGAAAGGGGACTTTTCCTCTTAGTCAGAAGCTAAAAAACTATGTGAACCACACAAGTTGAGGGGGCTGTGAATGCTCTGTGTACTTTTTTCCCAGGATGGAAGCAGGGTTGAAACTTTTTTATTTTCAAAAGAAGATAAGGGATGGGTACAGGTGGTTCTGTACGGAAAACATGGGTTGCCAACAAGTGTGGGACACACAACAATTACAGCCTTAGGTTTTGCTGAAGCTTGAGAAACAGGCAGTGTAAATTCACTGAGCTCATGACCAGTTCCAAATACTTCCTTTATTTTCTGTTATTTTTATTTTAAAAGCACACAATTTTCAATACCTTATAGTTTTTGCTTTGCAAAACAAAAAGAACAGCTAAAAAAACATGTCTTACATCTGCCATAAACAGAGGGTGGCACACTCCAAGTAGTTGATGAATTACAGCATGCAATCATTCCATAAATAATTATGGCAGCTTTCCAAATCTAGTTTTCTTTTCTTCCAGTTCCACTGGTCTTTCTTGCAGTAATGGAGATTGTCACTAGGAGCTGTAAATTCACTCAGGAGCTAAAGAGTGTCTGAGAGTTTTGCAGCATTGACTGGAGGGATGCTATGTGGCAATCACTAGTATATCAACCCAAACAGCTATTCCCCTCCATGGCTCCCATGAAACCTACCTGGAAGCTTACAGAGTTCTCATTTCCTACAATGGAAGAAATTGCATTTAGAAGAAACTCTCAAGGGATTTCCAAAAGTCAGGAAAATGGCACAAGTCAGGCAGTTAAAAAATAAAGCAGGAAAAGGTGGCCATAAATAAAATCCTGCAGGCAGTTCTGGGTGCTCTGGTGCTCCTCTGAGAGCTTCCCAGGGAGAGATAATTTTGCAGGGCAGGTCAGAGTGGAAGGAGGAAGACAAGGCAGGTTCCTCAGGCTGTCATCCCACGAGTGGGCACGTGTCATTTCAATTTAAAATTAACATCATTTGGGGAGATTAACTTGTAAGTTACACAGTGCTTTACACGAATCAAAATATGGGAAGTAAATTAACACAAAGCCTTCAGTTCTTCTCAAGGGAAACACTTTCTAGCATTGTTTCCAGTTGATTTAGCCTTTAAATGAGCAAGGTTATAATTGGTAATTAAGCTTGCTACATTTTGGGCATACAAATGAAGACAAAAAGTGAAGTTGCAGCTTCTGAGGGGAAAATGAGAGTAAGCATATGGGAAGCAAATGAGGCTAATATGACACAATTCACAGCTTCATTTACATCAGCATGCAAGTCAGGCAGGCTCCCTTGGATTAGTTAACACTTCACTTGCTGAACTTCAGCATCAGGTGTTCTGTAACAAGCCTAAAGACAGTAAAGAGAAAAACACAGTTATGAGATGAAAAAGTGATGAAACACAAAATGCCCCCAAGCCTCACTCACACTCTAAAATTGTAAAGATATGCCAGAATGACACTACTGGGTGTGGAAGAGGGTCTGGAGCTCTCCATGAGTTAGAAAAGATATCAATCATGTTTGTGTCTGCTAAAGCCATAAAGCAGCTTTGGACATCACTATTCATTGTATTTTGTACAATTTTTAGCTTTCTTGATTTGGCCAAGCTTTCTACATTAGCACATTGGCTGAGTATCCAACTCCTTTGCAGCAAGAAAGGGGAAGTTTCCATACATCCAAGTGAGAGACCTAATGAAAAACTGAGAGGGACAACAACTGAATGGACAACTACCCTTTGAGCCAAAACCCACTGAAAGGACTGGGAATCCTTTCATTGAATTAATGAAGTTTTATGTGAGTGAGTTGCATCACTACATGGTAGCACCAAAATCTGGGATACTCATGAGAAAAGTCACTTTCCAACAGCAGACTGTGATTTGTACTTTCTTCCAGCTCTATCTTACTAGTCCTGCCAATCATGTTCCAATCATTTTGGTTGCTTCTGCCTCCATTCAGCCAGGGAGCTCCCTCCAGATTTTGGCATTAATGTCTCTTGGGTGCTTTTCCCAATGCGAGCAGTCAGAAGCAGCTGCATTCAGGGTCATGCTATGTACAAAACCTGCTGCAATTCAAAAGGGAAACATGTTACCTTGACATCTCCTACACTCAGCAATAATTTAATTCTACTTGTGAAAGAGATTTCTAAATGCTTATGATCCAGAAAACCTCTAGGTCAACAATCTTTTTCTGCTAGGATTTTTATAGCTGGTACAAAAAATGTGCCTTTGATAAATATATCAGGAAGGATAGAGAATGAGTGAACCAGTTTATTTAAAAACACTAGCCAAAATATTAAAAGCTGACAGAGCATTTGGCAGACCTGTGAAATGTTAGTTCTAAATCCTGTATGTCTTCTGAATATAAACAGGATCTAGGCAAACCTGCACTGAAAAGCAAGAGAAGTTTCATTCAGACTTTGCTCAAGATTTCACCAAGACAGTTGTTACATTTTCCTTCAAAAAACAAGTAGCAGTGTTATTTAACATACCTGTTCACAAGTTCACTTGGCCAAGAACCATCCTAATGAATAAATTTCTAACAGTTTCTCATAGCGAGACCATTCCTTACAGCCAGAATACTTCATTCCATTTTTTTTCTTTCCCAAAGAAGCTGTGCTTTAAGGGTTTTTTATGTGTGGGCAGATGGAAAAGAGAAAGATTGGCAAAGAGACATGGCAGGTAGAGTGAGGGAGTCAGAGGAAGAAATAATGATAATATCTCTCTTCTGCACACATTTGTGTCCGTTTTTTGTAGCCTTGGCCGTGTCCTTGGCTGGCAGAAAATTGACTTTCAATTAGTAGGCATTGCATCACTGTGATGTAAAAGGAGGCCTTGTGGGCTGGAGATAAAGTCAAAAGTTAATAAGTGCATTGCCAAAAGATATGTCTAGTCATTTACCGTTTCAAATTACATTCCAGTTTGGGAGGTCACACACTGTTTTGCTGAAATAGAGCCAGAGCTGCGTGCTGGTTGCTGCACAGCCTGCTCAAGTAGGTCAGCACTGCCCTGCTGCCACTGCCGTGTGTCTGTCCTCTCTCTGCTCTGCTCCATGCAGTGGAGCACTTCCGTGCTGAAACAGGACTTTGTACCTGTGAAAAATGCATATTTTATGACTGGCTTTTTGCAAGTATTAAAATGAATATTATATGTGTTATGTTAGAAAGTCATGCTGTATTAATTTTCTCAAGTAGTGTGTTAAATATAGTTTTAGGTTATAACATAATGTTAAAATGGAAAATATGCTATGCAGGATACTTTTTTTAAAGAAAGGACCCACACTGAGATAGCAGGCACAGGACACCTAAATCTTTCAGAGAAAGAGAATTATTGCTCCATTATCAGAAGAAATTAATTTCTTCCCACCTTGCTCTGGTCCTGAAAACACCGTTAGGATTAAGAGGAAGAAGTTGACACTGACCAGACAGAATCCTGTGTTTGAATGGAATTTATGCATCATGTATGAGATGTCTGAATATGCAACAGGTTGTTGTTTTTAAGGGTTAATCCTCTGTTAACATGGGTCCTTTTTCGGGCTTATGTTGCCCAGAAAAGAGGTACTCAGACCACCCATAACTCTTTGTTTTCATTGGCTCATATTGCCCTAAATTCTAATTGTCCAAATTTTTATTACTCTAATTATATTACTATTTTTATAACCATTTTATTACTATTAAACTTTTAAAATTTTAAAAACAAGTGACTGGCATTTTTCACATACATTTACAGGTGGAAATCTCCTCTAGTTCCAGGCACTTCTAAGGCTTCTGACAACCATGACGGCCCATCATCTGCAAACTTGTGTTCTTTTCTTATTGTTATGACAAGTATCATAGCAAAAAGGAAGAATTGCTAAGCTTTTGTTTCATCCACCCAAAAATATTTTGCCTTTTAAGCTGCTGCACAGAAGAAGGAAGAATCATTCAAACTACATGGAAAATTAACAAATATTTGGGATGATGATAAATACCTTTATGCAAGTCACTGATCCCAAGATGCAAAGTCTGAACTGCATGACAAATATAAAAATTGGTCAGCTGACAATTGTGTGCTGAAGTGACTGAATGCACTGGCCTTATTTACCTTATCTTTACTGTCACAAGTCTCCTATTCATGCCATCAGGTATTTTGCAACTGTGCTACTGCAAGTATTATGCTATTGAGGGAACTCTTTAGGCTGCATGAATAGGCTGCCCTGGCTTAAAAACTAAACAAATAAACCAATAGAGGATGATGAAGATGTCTAGACTGAAGAGAACTGAACAAATTATTACTTCCCTTACATAGACACCTGTATGTGTATATGTCTATGTACTTTTTAATTAAGTCTCTACCAATTTTAACATGTTCTATATTATTTTAACAAATTTCTAGACATCATCCAAGATAAAGGCATTTTGGGGAATGAGGATTTTTTTTCCCCAAGAATTATGAAGCAGACAAAAAATTAATATAGTAGATGCTGAGAGAATAAACTGTACTAGGATAAGAGCTGATGTCTACACTGAATAACAAAATTTACATAAATAACTTTTATTATATTATTATATTATAAAAATATAAATTATTATTATATTATGTTCTTAAATTATATTATAAAATTATAAAATATTATTATTTAAAACTTTTATTTCCCCTAATATAATTATATAGCTATTAAAATAATATCAAGCTAATATTGATAATCAATAGAATTGGATCATTATTTCTTCATTATATCCTGGACTTTGTGCAAGCATTACTACCAAGGGATATAAGCATTGCTGAATTAAAACGATGTATGACACACTCACTCATTCTGCTGACATGGCCTTTGGTACAGGGGAATGAAAAATGCCCCTCCTTAACCTCTGCTAATGGGTTTTAGATCTCTCTCCAATTTTAGGCTTATTTGGGAGTGAGACAAAAGTCACAATATATTTTTGCAAATTTAATGAAAGTGGGCATGTAGGGTGAAGAGATCTTGACAGAGCATTTACACAGGGAAAGAGTAGAGTGCGAGGCTATAAAATATTTATTGAGTACTAAAGATATGTGAAGAGAAAGATGTTTTTAATGTCTCAGCTCAAAGACAATCTCCCATAACTTTATCTCTTCCCACACACCAGAGTTTACTCAAAAGGTACAAATCTGTAGGAAATTTCATCAGTACTAATGCTCACAGGCCCCTGTGCCAATTCCATTTTCTGGGTATTCCCATATGAATGAAGTTCAGCATGTGGTTTGGCAGTAAAGATGGTAGTTAGCAATCCATCTTTGGTCCAGATATAGAAACAAATACCTTAAAAGAATTGATAAAAATATAACATTTTTTTAAAAGCAGAATGCTGTTATATGAATCAAGATATTTTAGGGTTAAAAAAGAAACAGGCATAATGCTCATTAAATAGAACCAGCAGGCATCTGATTTGAAATGGGATTAGTTCCCCAATCCTGCTGTGCTGTTTTCATGTACATGGATGGATTAACAAAACAGGTTGGGTTTGAGCTTTTTTTCTTTCCCCCTTATTTCAGATCAGGACTATCAGCCACCACTCTTTCCTGACTTTGGAGACTAAAACTTTTAATGACTCCATCAATGGAAACTAGGCCACTGTCAATAGTGAGCCTAATACTAACTGGCACTCTTTGGAGATGAAGGCTCAGCCAGCACATAGGGTGACATGTCATTTTAATTTTAATTGAGTAAAAAGACACAGCTAAACACAGCCTTTGCTTCTCATTAAGTTTATTGGAGACAACATGTGTGTTGGGCAGCTGCATAGAGCACCTCCTGCATTTTCCAGAGGCTGATAAATGGAACCAAGATAGTCAGGAATCTGGTATGTCCAGGGATAGGGTCAGGAAACCCAACAAACAACAGGTTCTTGAGTCTAGTGAGGGATGTGAAGGGCAACAAGAGTTTCTTCAGGAAAAATGTGAGCTCACTACTTAACAGGACAAGGGATCTCGTGACACAGGGCATGGAAAAGACCATGGCATGGAATGCCTTTGACTACCAGTAAAAACCAGCCTGCAGAAATCACGGGCCCATGAGACCTGGGACCCAGTGGAAAAGTCTGGAGCAATGAGGGCTGTCACAGGCATCTTTTATGAAAAATTATTTCTTTAGGATTTTTCCTCCTGAGGAGCCTCAGGAATAAAATGTAAACATTGATTATATGCTGCTGTAGAATGCAACAGGTGCATCTATGATTGGCCCATGTTAGTTGTTTTTAATTAATGGCCAATCACAGTCAGCTGGCTCGGACTTTCTGTCCAAGACACAAGCCCTTGTTGTTCATTCCTTCTTTTTCTATTCTTAGCTAGCCTTCTGATGAAATCCTTTCTTCTATTCTTTTAGTATAGTTTTAATATAATATACATCATAAAATAATAAATCAAGCCTTCTGAAGCATGGAGTCAGATCCTCGTCTCTTCCCTCATCTTTGGAACCCTGTGAACACCATCACAGAGGGTTTAACCCTCACTGGGGGAGAATCAGTTAGGGAGTAAACAAACAACCTGGACATGCCCAAAGCCCTGATGCCTGATGGGACCCACCCAGGACTGCTGATGGAGCTGGACAATGTCACTGTGAGGCCACTCTCCATCATCTTTGAAAGGCCATGGCAATCAGGAGGGGTTTCTGAGGACTGGAACAAAGCAAACATCACCCCTATCTTCAAGAAGGGCCATCAGGTGCATGAAGGAGAGCTCCAGACTGGTCAGCCTTGTCTTGATATCTGGGAAGAGGATGAGACCTATAATCCCAGAAATCATTTCCAAACACATGAATGACAAGAAAGTGACTAGGACCAGCAAGGATTTATGAAAGGAAAATCATGCCTCATGGCCTGAAATCCTTCTTCCATAAAATGAGTAGTTCAGAGGATGAGGTACAAGCAGTGCTGTTCTTTATCTTGACTTTGACAAGGCTTTCAAGGCTATTGTCTCTGATAACATCCTTGTAGAGAAACTGGTGATATATGGAGATAAAAGTACATGAGGTGGACTGAAAACTGATGCAACTGGCCTCAAAAAGTTGTGATCAGCAGCTGTTGGTTCAGCTGGAAACCAGTCCCTAAAGGCGCAGCCAGGGGCTGATGCAGAGCCAAGACTGTTTAACATCTTCACCAGCCTGGATGATGGGGGCTCTGAGCAACCTGGTCTAGAGTAAGGTGTCCCTGCCCTCGGCATGGGGTTGGAACCAGATGATCTTTAAGGTCCCTTCCAGCCCAGGCCATTCTATGATTCTGTAATTCAAGCATCACTAAATCGGTGTGTCTTCAGCCAGTGCTATTGGCACAAAACTGGGAGGGGTGTGCTGCCCTTCAGATGGTCCTTTAACAGGCTGGAGAAATGAGCTGGAATTCAAAGTTTGACACAGAAGTGCAAAGTCCTGAACCCCAGGAGGAATAACCCCATGCACCAGGACAAGCTGGAACCATCTGGCTGGAAAACAGCTTTGCAGAAAAGGAGCTGAGGTCTCTGGTGGGCAGGTGGGAAATAATCCAGAAGAGTGCCCTTGCTGTACAGAAGGCCAACAGCCTCCTGAGCTGGATTAAGCAGAGTGCTGCCAGCAGGTCAAGGAAGGTAATCCTTTCCCTTTCCTCAGCCCTGGTGAGCATATCCACACCCTGCAGGGCTGGGTCGGGCACTGGGAGAGGTGTAGTGTCACTGCAGGCAGCCCGTGAGTCCTCAGGGACTGAAGGCTGTCACAGACACATTTTTCATGAAAAATCCTTTCCTTAGGATTTCTCCTCCTGAGAAGCTGAAAGGTCTCAGGAACAAAATGTAAACATTGGTTATCTGCTGCTGTGGAATGCAACAGGTGGATCTGTGATTGGTCTCATGTGGTGGTTTCTAATTAATGGCCAATCACAGTCAGCTGGCTCAGACAGAGTCTGAGCCACAAACCTTTGTTATCATTCTTTCCTTTTCCATTCTTAGCTAGCCTTCTGAGGAAATCCTTTCTTCTATTCTTTTAGTATAGTTTTAATGTAATATAGATCATAAAATAATACATCAAACCTTCTGAAACATGGAGTCAGATCCTCATCTCTTCCCTCACCCTGAGACCCCTGTGAACACCACCACAGAAGGCATTTGTCCCCCAGAGAGACACAGCGAGCTGAGAGTGTCCAGCCTGGAGCAGAGAAGGCTCGGAGGGAACTCTTCAGTGTGTAAAAAGACCTGATGAAGGGATTGGAGAGGAGGGAGCCAGGCTGCTCATAGCGGTATCCAGGAACAAGACAAGAGGCAATGGGTTCTGAGTGAAATATGGGAAATTTCACTGAAACCTTTTTACTGTGAGGGTGCCCAGAGGCCAAGCAGTCTGCAGCCTTGAAGGAATTGAAAATCCAGGCAGACACAGCAAGCTGCTCTGGCTGACCTGCTCTGAGCAGGGCTTGGAGCAGGCAATCTCCTGAGGTACCCTCCAGCCTCAGCCAGCCCCAGCTGAGTGTGGGATTGCAAATATTGCAGTGTGCCATGCCCAGGTGGTTCTAAAATTGACAGCCTACATTCTGCCTTGTTTTTCATTTTCTCCAGTGCTTAGGCATCCAGGCTGGATTAGTAATGGTCTCTCTTAGCTCCCTGGTATGGCACTAACTCTTCCTTTTGCTGATGTGGGCAGTTTCTGGATGTGCAGTCGCTGCAAATACACCCAAACACACCCACCAGAGCTGGAAGGCAGGGCTGAGCCAATAGCCTGCACACAGGGAAGACAACATCCATGCTTACAGTGAAACTGTCTCCACATAAACACACAGGAAAAGCACTTGCAACAGGGAAACTCAGTGCCCAGAGTATTACAGTGGGTTCACCATCCACACAAGTGCAAATTCCTATTGCTGAATTTGCTTTGCTTCTCCAAGTGCATCCCCTCTGATGCCCTATCAACTAATTTCCTTACATGTGTGTGTGTGCATAAATACATCAACAGTGACAGCAACAAGAGGCATAAGTAGCAGCAGTGTCACTGGTTAAATGAGTTTCCAAAGAGGATGGTTGTGTTCCAGCAGTACTGGATGATTGTGTTGCAGCTTTGCAGTGAAAAAGTCACACACTTCAAGCAGTATGTGTTTCTTGAGGCAAGCCTTACCATCACAGGGGAATCCTACTACTTGGAGGATCACTATCACCAACATACAGAGGATAGAGAAGAAATAATACAAACAACATAATTGAAAGAGAAGGTGGTACTCATTTTTCACAACCTTCACTAAACGTTTTTAGTTTGTCATAGTTTGTACAATTTTACTTAGGCATCTGATTTTTCCTTTTTTTTTTTTAATCTACTAAAATTTTACTCTGGGAAATTAATAGGGAAAGGATCCATGCAATGCATCAGCCTCTTCTGATATCCTGTTAAAGAACAGTTTAGGATTAAAAAGAAATTGTGAGGACAGTAGTATGAGGATGCTGTTTTCCTTGCATTTGCTGCTACAGAAGACTGTAGTATGAGGACAGCACACTCAGTATTCCAACAGCACAGGTGATGCTGCCAGTTCTCTAGGAAAGCTTAGAGCATTTGCCAAGATGCTGAAACACCAACATGCCTCAGAAGCCATTCCTCAATCTGTATATTAGGTGGTGATACACTTGTCTCTGCTCTCTCAGGCAGGTAACTCCCTTATTGTGTCCTTTTCTTGTTGACATTTCAACACGTGGAAAGCCATTAAAGACCACAGAACTTTCATCATGCTGTGGGTGTATATGGAGGTTTCATAATGCTGTATTGATGTTGTTACAACATATTATTACAAAGATTGTCCTTATCAAAAATCAGGACTTTCTGCGCTACTCAGTGGCCCTCACATTTAAGGAGTCACTTTGGCTCTTCCCAAAATTTCTCACGAAATAGCATTTACCAATTAGCCAAAGCTTTCACAAAACTTTTACTCAAGCAAGAGTAGACTAGCAGACTACCTTAGGTGATTTTCAGGAGACCACAGTTAGGTGGCTGCAAGGCTTGCTAGGAACTGCATTAGTGTTGGTAATAAAAAGAAGACTAGAATTTGTAGGTTGCAAAAACAGGAGGAGTAAAACTGGTGAATAGAATGGGGGTACAGAGCACAATGACTGCATTTACACATTCAGCTCTGGGCAACGATGCAGAAATAAGTCTTGGGTGAGACAACAGCACGAACTAATTCCTTTGAAGTTTGTGAGGAACTTCCAGCAAAGGAGGAGGCACTTTGTAAAAAGGCCAGAGGTGGCCGTGTGAGAAACAACTAATGAGACAGTGAGGACAAGTGTTACTGACAGAGAGCTGTGCTCAGTGTGACAATAATGCTGAGCCATCGCCGAGCCAATTGTTCAGAAACTCTGAAGAGGACAATGAGCTTGCCTTTCATGCTGATGAACCAGAAAGCCAGAGGAGAGCCACAGACATTATGTCAGCAAGGAAGGTAATCCTCACAGGGCAATTCTGAATGAGCTTTCGGAGAACACAGTGGAAGTCGCAGGAGATGCGCAGAGGAGTTGGGAACAGCTGAGGTGTGAAGTGACAGGGACACTGGGACCGTCAACAGGGCTGAATCTCTTAACTGACATGTAGGAAGAAATAAAATACTATAGGCACATTGTTCAGGTATAGCTCCACAGAGACTGCAAGATCTGATGCCTTGAGAGACTGCCTAGAACAGAGGCTGGACAGAGTTAAAGGAATAAAGGAGGTATTTATTAAAAGGCCTTCAAAGGATGCACCTTGGGCAGTACAAGAGCCTGACCAAAGCTATACCCAAGATGGATGACTGTCACAGACACATTTTATGAAAAATCCTTTCCTTAGGATTTTTCCTCCTGAGAAGCTGAGACGCCTCAGAAACAAAATATAAACAATAATTATCTGCTGCTGTGGAATGCAACAGGTGGATCTGTCATTGGTCCATGTTGCTTGTTTCTAATTAATAGCCAATCACAGTCAGCTGTCCAGACTGTCTCTGTCAGTCACAAGCCTTTGTTATCATTCTTTTTTATATTCTTAGCTAGCCTTCTGATGAAATCCTGTCTTCTATTTTTTTAGTAGAGTTTTAATATAATGTATATCATAAAATAATAAATCAGCCTTCTGAAACATGGAGTCAACATTCTCATCTCTTCCCTCATTCTAAGACCCCTGAGAACACCACCACAGATGACAGGTCACATGTTTACACACTTTTGTAAGTTTTGGTCCATTTACACGTTGGGATTAACTGTCCAGTTGCTGCTTCAGGTTATGAAGCCCCATCCTCCCAGATTGCTCTCCTCACTTTGCTGGGTTTAATACTTTTTGGGCCTGAAGCTGCAACAGCGTCCTTGGTTCTCAGGCTGGAAAAGGATTGTTTTGTCTAACTAGACTGTGAAGAGAACTTGCTAACACCTCATATGAAGGTCAGAGTTATATACTAATGCAGTACAGAATCTGGAAAATATGAAAGCTAAAAATTATTGCATCATTCTATTCAATTGAAAGACCTAAATGGCTGGAAGGGCAGTGAGGCATTTACAGTACAGAGATGGAGAAGGAGAGGTTTGTGATGACAAAAAACCAGGACCTGAATGTACTGTGCCAAGTATAAGCTGTGGTAGCTGCCCTCAAGGAGGTGGCAAAAAGGTACTGATTTAACTGGGCATGAAAAGACAGGCCAACAATGGAGGGGAAGATCTGTGGATCACCACAGATATGAGCCAGTGCCAAATTCATGGATAAGAGACCTAGAGACAGGCTCGCAGCCATGAGGACTTCAGGGGATGTGTTACAGATCCTGATTATAAGCTGATTAACAAGAATCAGCTGCTTTAAGAGAAATGGCCAAGAATTAGAAGGCACTGGACAAAACACAAAAGTCAATATGAAATCTTGATTTTGGAAGTGATGGAGTGACTTAAATTGTCAGATGACACTGAGAGGCCAAGGGAGATTCAGGTGGAATTGGAGGGCTGAGATCTGGGCAGGAGGAGGGCATGCTCAGCTTGGGACAGCACTTTCTGTGACTTGCAGACATCCACAACTTTATGGATTGTTGTGATGATCAAGAAGGAAAATGAGGCTGTGCCAGAAACAAGGCTGTGGCAGTTGACAATACATCCCATTAACTTTGGGGAAAAAAGTCAAAAGAGCTTTAAAGAGCACAGCTGATCATTAAAAGGGCAAGAAGCATTGTAAGGGATATCTAAATCTATGGATGAAAAAGGAATGCATAAACACCACTTAGAAATTAAGCACTATTTCATCATTACAATTAATCAATGAAATCTTGCTAGGATTAGGAAATCTTGTGTGTGTTCATCTGACTAGAAAATCAGGATAAACTAGTTGCTAGAAAGGCTTTTACCAGAGTGTGAAGGCACAGAAGTCACTCCCCTCCTCTGTCTCTCATTCTTGACTTGTTTGAATACACACACACTCATCTATCACGTCCCTGATCCACTGCAGCCAGCAAGCTGCTACAAGCCTTTGTTTATAAGACACAAATTGTTGCTCCACGCTTGTTTGTTGTGACTTTCATGTAATTTTAGGTTGGCTCAGCTTCCTTCATTTTGTGGCCTCTTAGATGAGTGGCAGATTTGTTTTTCTAACCTCAAAAAATACAGGACATGACTTTCCAAGGAATACTTTTCCACACCACCTTGGTATTTAAGAGGCCAACCATGAAGCCAAACACCAATGAGTAACCCATCCTTTTCTCACTGCTTTGCTGAGATGACAGCTGTGAATCAGACCAGTGGTATTATGGTAAGCTTTTGAAATTTCCCTTTGCTGAGTTTAGTTAACATTCTGAACAGCCCTGTATCTTCTGCCACCGATTAATGAACAGAACAAAATTTGCACAGGAGGAGACCAAGTTCAGTGAGCTTGGGAAGAAAAAGAAGAGAGAAGAGATAAAGTCTGGTGGTGTGCTAAAGCACAGACAGGGGTGTTTTACAGAAAGAGGAGTGGAGAAACTGTGTGGTTTCATATGGCAGAACCAGAGGGACATGGAGGAAAGGGACAGGAGACAAACAGTCACAAGGGGAAGAAGGAAAACCCAGAAAAAGGCAGGAGAAGAAAGACTCTGGTCTTTCTCTGGGTGTCTTTACCCAGGTATTCAGGCAGTTGGCTTAAATTGACTCTACTACCCCTCTCTTGAGGGTCTGGGCAGTCATGCAGGAAACTGGACAGGAATCTGACAGATGCTGGTTACTTTTCAGCACATATCCCTGAAAAACCCTAAAAAACCCATAATGGAAAATGGGTAGAAGCAGTGAATAAATACTTTTGGCAGCACTGCTGCCAAAAAAGAGGATCATGAGATCAGGGCCTGGAGGGAAGATGAAGCAAAGGGAGTGGATGAAGGAACAGAAGGACTAGGAGCAAGAGATCAAACTAGTGGTTACAGCAAGTCTGATGAAATTTCAAGCTGCTGAAAGGTCAGTTGCATTCCCACTCCAAAAACCCTTACACCACATCTAGCACTGACATAGCTGAGCATAGAGATATTTCAATGAGCTGGTGAAAAAAGGCTTTGATTTTTCTCTTTAATTTTGTTTTCTTCTCTTTTGTGTCACCTCAGTGACTCATTTCACCTTGCAGCAGCCATGGGATCACCAGATCCAACACAAAGGAAACTGCAGGGATAGGGAATGCGGAGCTACCCCTTTTCAATTAGGTTTTATGCCTCACACTAAGGGGGCAAAGACCAGTCAATAAAGATTTTAAATAGGGCATTATTGTAAAGGTTGCACACTGTATAAATTTGAAAGAGGACTGGGGGAATAAGAAGATATAGCAGGTCACAAAATAGATGAGTGGGGGGTACAGCAAATCATTCCTTTCTATACTTGTCTTCCAGGGGTGAAAGATAAAGTAAACTAGGGAAGGTCAGAGAACACAAGAGCAAAAGATCTGTTAAAAAAAAAATGGACAGCAACAAGTAAAAGAAACTAGGAAAAAAAATCCATCAGAATACAAAAAGAAAAAAAAAAAGCAAAACAGATGAGCTGGATAAAATGCATGTGTTTACTAACTGCAGACAGAAATGCCTGAGGAACATGAAGATCTGCCAGAGTCCCTGGAAAAGCCACAGTCGCCTGACCTACCGAGGGGAAAAATATCCCCAAGCCCAGGGGAGAGCAGAAGGGAGAAAGCAGAGAGGGCAGACAAAGAAGTCAGGCTGATTTTAATATGTTACTTCTTAATTTTCAGGGAAGCAGACCTACTTCACCTAGTCTGAGATTAACATTCAGATTTTTCACAAACTTTTCTCATTTCTTGAGACTCTTTTAATATGGAAACCCACACAGATACTTTCATTTGGGCAGTGTCAATATCATTTGAGGTCTCCACTGGGAATCTCCACTGCAGTACTTTAGCTTTAGAACTCCTATATCTTTGCTCACAAAACTGGAACTCAGTATATCTTATAAAACACTGCCACAAGATTGCCTTTCCAAAATTTTGGTGTTTGGAGGGAAGACCCTGATGGAGCTCAAGCCATGATTTTATGATTCAGTGTCCCAGAGTATTCATTGTCATAGATGCATTACCCCTTCAGCTGCCTCCCCCCAGTGCTCGTAGGGCTGCACTGTGAACCACAGTGAATCAGCCTGAGGCAGAATTAGCTCTCTTCCTTTAAACCAGCAATCCAGTCCCTTGTGTCACCTCACAAACACAGAAACACCGAGAGAAAACAGTGTGGGACCGTGACCAAGCAGCTGGGGGAAGGTGAAGCAGTGGGAATTACTGAAACATCATCACTGCCAAAGCCTCCCTGTTAAGAAAATGCAAACTCAGTAGGGAAAAAGAAACACAGAGAGACAGAACAGATTTGTTTCCTACTAAAATAATTTTCCAGTGTAAGTAAACTGTTAGCTAGAATCACATGCACTGATAAACCAAGGGAGGAAATACAAATGTGTATGAATAAATATAAACCACACCACGGGCAGCAGCTACGATTTCACAATCTTCATCTTGGTATTTGCTAGTTTTTTTCAGAAATTTGTGGCTGAAACATTAGTTCTCCTTCACTATTTTTACTGCAATGACCTCTATATTTTAGAGCAATATTTGACAAGAAAAGCAGCTCAGTTACTGAGAGCCATACGGTCTCCCACATGTCATTTGTTAACAAGATTCATGACTTTTTTGCCCTTGGATTTCACAGCAGCTGCTGCTGCACTGTGGCAATGAGCTGTTGAGACTCAATAGACATCAGAATCTGGAAGGGAAAATACTTCAATAATTATAGATTTTATAAAGCTCCACCATCACTTGTCCAGTCTCCCTTTCTGTTCCATAATCTTCCAACCCAAGCTGATGTGCCTTTTTCTGTCTTAATTTTTCTTCTGCAATGAAGCCAAGGTGCTGCTTCTTTGCTACCCCTCATCAAAAAAGCAGATGACAAGGAGAGAAGGAAATGCATCCCGTCTCCCAGATCCAGTTCTCAGCTTGTGGCAGAAACAATTTGAGGAAGATTCTAGCAAGGTCTGTGATGAAACACACTCCATCATCCTCCAGGAGAAGCAAATCTAAAGTCAACTTGCTGCCTAAGAGCAGTAAAGAATGGAACCAGCACAGTGCAGGACTCCTTTTTTTTTTTTTCAGGAAATCATAGAAGCATGGAATGGCCTGGCTTGGGCTGGACCTTAATGATATTCTAGTTCCAGCCATGCAGGGACATGCCACACTAGACCAGATTGCTCAAACCCCAATCCAAACTGGCCTTAAACATTCCAGGGATAGGGCAGCCACAACTTCTCCAGGAAACCTGTTCCAGCACTGCACCAGTCTCATAATAGAGAATTTTTCCTAATATCTCATCAAAACCTACTCTCAGTCAGTTTGAAGCCATTCCCCCTTATCCTGTCACTCCAGACCCTTGTAAAGAGTCTCTCTCCATCTTTCTTGTAAGCTTCCTTTGGGAAAACTGCAATTAGGCTATCCCAAAGCCTTCTCCTTTCCAGGCTGAACAATCCCAGTTCTCTGAGCCTTTCCTCCCAGCAGAGCTGCTCCATCCCCCTGATCCCCTCGGTGCCTCCTCTGGCCTGGCTCCAGCAGGTCCCTGTCCTTGCTGTGCTGGGAGCCCAGAGCTGGATGCAGCCCTGCAGGGGGGGTCTCAGCAGAGGGGGCAGAGGGGCAGAATCCCCTCCCTGCCCTGCTGCCCACGGGGCTCTGGATGAGCCCAGCACACGGGGGGCTCTGGGCTCCCAATGGCCAGGCCATGGCCAGCCTCTCACCCACCAGCACCCCCAGGGCCTTCTCCCAGGGCTGCTCTGGGTCTGCTCATCCCCAGCCTGGATTGGTGCTGGGGCTGCCCTGACCCAGGTGCAGCACCTTGGACTTCATCTTGTCAAGCCTCATGAGATTCCCATGGGCCACTTCTTGAGCTTGTCCAGGTCCCTCCAGATGGCATCACATGTGTTTGATTTTATTTTTTTTTTGGATAAAATTCAAGAAGACACCCCAACACAACACAATGAAAGAAACAATCAAAACTGCAGAGACGTGTTTCAACACAGGAGCCTCTGGAAGATTACTTAGCTCTCCCACAAATAATCCCACTTTGACATGTAGGAACGTGCTGTACGTAATTTCCGCCAATTGTGGAAATTCCCCAGACGAAGGGATCGACCTCTTCCCGGTGTTGCCAGCCAACAGAAAAAGAACAAGCAAAAACTGATGCACCTGAAGTTCTACCTAAACTTGAGGAAGAACTTTACTGTGCAAGTGAACACATGCCACAACAGTTTGCCCAGAGAGGGTGTGGAGCCTCCCTCACCGGAGACCATCCAGAAGGGTCTGGACTCAGTCCTGTACCACGTGCTCTGGGATGGCCGTGCTTGGGCAGGGAGCTGGGACCAATGACCCTCTGTGGTCCCTTCCAACCAGACCCAGAATCTGCGATTCTGTGATCAGTTGTGTCTTTCTTCGGAGCTCCAGCAGAGCCCTGGCTGGGTTGTAATATCAGTTCCTCATCAGAATCTATATTCCATCACTGAACCTTTTTTGTTTTTAGCCCCCACCTCTAACAAAACCTACTCACCCTGACTGCCGGGCACGCTCAGCATCAGTGTGTGAAAAATGCATGTATTTTATGATTGGCTTTTCACAAATATTAAAATTAATATTATATGTGTTGTGTTAGAAAGTAATGCTGTATTAATTCTCTTAAGTAGTGTGTTAAATATAGTTTTAGTTTTTAAAAAAAGCTTAAAATAGAAACCATGCTATGTAAGATGCTTTTTTTAAAGAAAAGACTCACAGCAAGATAGCAGCCACAGGATACCTAAATCTGTCAGAGAAAGAGAATTTATTGTTCTCTTATCAGAAGAAACGAACTCCTGCCCGCCTCGAAGGCGTTGTTAGGATTCGGAAGAAGAAGCTGACACTGACCAGACAGAATCCTTTGTTTGAATGGAATTTATGCATCATGTATAAGATGTATGAATATGCAACAGGCTGTTGTTTTTAAGGGTTAATCCTCTCTTAACCTGTGTCCTTTTCCGGGCTCGTGCTGCCCAGAAAAAGGTACCCGGACGTCCGTAACTCTTTGTTTCTATTGTCTCATACTGTCCTAATTCAAATTGTCCAAATTATTATTACTCTGATTGTATTACTATTTTTATAATCACTTTATTACTATTAAACTTTTAAAATTTTAAAAACAAGTGATTGGCGTTTTTCTCAAGTGCCACCGGTGCAGGCGCGCTCCGGGTGAGACACGCCGGGCAGCGCCAGTCGCGACAGGAGCGCGCTCAGCATCAGTGTCAGCGGTGCGGGCGCGCGCCGGGTGAGTCAGTCGCGACAGGAGCGCGCTCAGCATCAGTGTCAGCGGGGCAGGCGCGCTCCCGGTGAGTCACGCCGGGCAGCCCCAGTCGCGACAGGAGCCCCGCCCGCCCGCCGCCCGCGCGGCGCAGACCAACTGCTGCGGGGGGAGCGCGGCCGCTCTGCGCCGCCCTGCCCGCCCGGACGCCCGCGGAGAACCGGAGCTCCTGGCTCCTCACGCTTCGCTGCCCAGCTCCGAGGCGACTCCAGCCGCCCGGGTGCGGCGGGGCGCGGTCCGAGCCCCCCGGCGCCCCCCGTGCGGCCGGGCGGTGGTGGCGGCCCGAAGCGGCGGGCGGTGCCCGGCGCCGAGAGCGGCGGCGGCGCGGGAGGGCGGACAAAGCGGAGCGCGGCCGGGGCGGGCGGCGGTGAGAGGGACGGGGATTCGGGATCGGGGCTGGCGCTCGGGATCGGGGCTGGCGCTCGGGATCGGGGTACGATTAGGATTAGCAGTAGGGGTTGGAGCACAGCCGGCGATACCGCGGTACGGGCGGTGGAGGGGCGTCCGTGCCGCTGGTGCGCGGAGCGAGGTAGGGAGGGAGGGAGGAATGGAGGGAGCGGGCAGCGCTGATGGAGCTGGGGATGGAGTTGCTGGGGAGCAGGACGGGACGGGACGGGGCAGCCTTCGGGCGAGGGAAGGGGGAAGTGTCGGTGTGTGCGGCCTGGCCTCCTCAGTTTGTCTGAAGGGAAAACTTTGCCGGGACGCTCCCGCCCCCGCTGCGGGCCCTCCCCCTCGGCGGCGCGGCCCGGGCGATTCCCGCAGTGACCCTCCCGTGCCTTGTCGCCGCTGTCCCCTTCTCCAGGGCACTATGAACGAGGAGCAGTTCGTGAGCATCGACTTGGACGATGACAACGTCTGCAGCGTCTGCAAGCTGGGCACCGAGAAGGAAACGCTCTCCTTCTGCCACGTCTGTTTCGAGCTGAACATCGAAGGTGAGATTCCATGGGAGCTGGAGCCTGCCTGGGGCAGCCCGGCCGGGGGATGAGCGCACAGACGGCTCCTCCAAAGCTTCCATCGGGTTTGGAAACGTCTGTCTCTAGATAAAGTTTTAAATCGGTTTGTTTTCTAGCTCTAAAGGTGGGTGCTGCTCCTCCAGACGTGAAGGTGAGCCCCCTCTTTCCAGGGCCTCTGGAATGCCCTGGTGTTTATTCCATCTCCTGGCATTAGACCTCTGATGTTGGACTTGGGGTCTGAATTTGCCTTTATTTGCTCAATAATTGGAGGGGGTCCATGTATAAAGCAAGCTTAAATTGCAATTTTTATAGCATGATATTTGGGGTTTTTGGAAGCAGATCACTTTGCTTTCACTAGATCTGCTCTGAGGAATGGATTTTTTTTTTTCATATTTTCTTTTTGAAATGATGAAAGAAATTTCAAAATTTCTTTTTGTTTTCGTAAAATGTTGGTATGTGTAGTGTGATAAAACAGGGTTCATTGTCAAAGCTTCCTAAAGTCAGCAGATTGTAAAGTAGGAATTTTTGCTGTCTTTTAAAAGACTAATCTTGTAGAACCATTTTGGCCTCCAGAATAGTATTTTTAAAATTTTAAACCTGTTTTCGTAAAGAAGTTCCCCATCTTGTTTCTTTTCTTCATGCATGAATGAGCAGGAGATTTTCTTTGTCCCTTTTAAGTCAAATTGCTTGTCTTTGGAGCAGCAAAGTGACATCTTCCTCTTACATAGAGTGGTCTTTGCCAATTATATGTAGATATGGCCACCCAGAGTAATTTATGTTGCTGTGAGGCAATTGAATATGGAGATCTCAACAATGTTATGTGATTAGTCCCATCATTTCTGTTATCATTTCTTGATAACAGGTAGTAGACTTTTGTTGCTAGTAGAGGCAGTGTATTTCAATCTGACCACTACTTTGATACTTCAGAAGTAATTGACGTGTTTTTTGCTTTTGTTTGGAAGAGACATGCGTGTGTACTTGCAGTTTTTGTTGAAACTCAGGAGCAGCTGTCTAACCTAAGTCAGTCTCTTTGAGTTTTCTTACTGCTTTGGAATGTTAGGTTTAGACTTCTCAATATGGAGAGAGGATGTTTCTCTCTCCAGGCTTTGAAAATATACCAGCACACTGAGAATTAAGTGCTTCCATTACACTGCTAAGCTAGTTTTGTTTTGAAAAAAGTGTTGAAAGTGGAAAGAACACATTAAAAAATTGCTGGATGGTTTCTGTGCTCTGTTGTTTGAGATAAGCTGTGGATTTGTCAAAGCTGCTTGTTATGGCTGTGACTTTACAAAGTGATCATGTGTTTTAAGTGGAATAGGTTTGGGATTTTTTGCTCTAAATAGCCTTGGTGGTAGGAAAGACTTAATCTGTGGAAAACTTTACATAATCTTCTAAATTTCCAGTTAATTTTAAAAGGAGGCTGCATGGAATAGAATAGTGATAAAAGCTTCCCTGAAGTTACATAGGCCATTGCAGTTCTTTTATTTTGCATAATAAAAGTATACATATCTTTGATCATGTTAACATCAAAATGCCTCAATTTCTGATAGTCTGTCTTTTGTGTGCCACTTTGAAAAGATGTACTGTTACTGCTCATAGGGAGGAGAGGCTTAAAAGTGGCAGAGGCTGTGCCAGTGACTTTTTATATAGAGTCATTATAAGGCTTTTTAGCTGAACTACTGCATGAGTCAGCTCTTTACCATACCTCTGGTCACACTTTTCCTACTTTTGACATATCTCTACATTCCTGGATTTTTTTGTGACAAAGATTGATTTTTTTAATGTGTCTCAAATAAGTCTTTTGGCGTCCCTGGGTACAGCATGAACTGGGTGATTCACTAAAGCACAATGTTTTCATACTGACCTCCTGGTTATGTCTTAATGGAGTTCAGATGCATTAAAACTTGTTGAACAGAGTCAGCTGCAAGTTGCATCAACTCCTGTAGATGTGTTATCCTACACTTACAAATGAGTGTCAATCTCGCTGGTAGTTTGTCTTTTTATGTAGCATCATATTTAAAACTGTCAGCAATTAAAACCCCTGCATAAATTAAGTATTTCAGGAAGTGAAGTAGGCAATTCTAAAAAAGATACTCATGCAACAGCTAAGACAGGCTTGCTCATTTTTGGTGTGGAGCTGCTCCCTCAGAGAAGCAGGAAATAGCTGCTGTTGGAGAGCAGGCAGGCTATTAGTCACGGCTCAGCATCTTGCAGGATGCTTGAGTACTCCCACTGTTTGCAGCACCCTGTTAACTTCCATGTGTTAAGTGCTGTCTGACTTAATTGGAATGTGTGGCACCTCTTCCATCTTTCCTGACCGTGCAGTCTGCACCAGGAGCTGGGTTGGGATAGAAGGGAGAATTACAGATGGATGTGCAAGGGCTGGCAGTGGGCTTGGCAGTTTCAGGTTTGCAGTTGGACTCAATGAAGGTCTTTTCTGACCTAAATATACTTCTGGTTTGTGAGTCTAGGTATGAAATGCTGGAAGTAGGTTTCCCAGCTTTCTTTTTTTAGCAGGGCATCATATTAACAAACTGCTGAGGACAATTCTGTTTCCCCTCTTGCCAGCAGCATGTGACTGCTTAAACCTGGGCATGGCAAATCCATGTGCTGGGAACTGATGCAGCTGAACCTTCAAAACAGACTTTCTCGAGTGTCTGTGGACAAAATACTACAGAATATAATTTATTTAGCTGCACTTAATTACAGTGTAATCTAGTGATGGTGGATCTCTGCAGCTTGTGGCATCTGTGAGATCAGCAGCTGTACAGGTTTGCCTGTGTCCCAGTGGTGATGTTGTTGATTGGCTTTGGTCAGTAAGAGCAGGAATTAGAAATGGGGGACTTGGAGACCATCCCCATCTCTAATAATGACTCACGTCTGGATTAGTGTTGTGACATGGCTCAGCCCTTCCTTTCCTCCTGACACTGGAGTGTTTATTTGTAACCTTTATTATGTTTGGACAGTATCTTGGTAATGTTACATAACTGGGGGGAAAATTGTGTTTCTTTTATAGCCCTTTATACAGAATACTGCTATACAGAAAGCTTAATCTGTCTTCTGTCTTGATTAAATAACTGTTGAATTTCTATTTAAGGAAGTCAGTTACTGTGCCATAAAACCTTTCATTTTTATCAGATATCAGGTCTCCATCATTATTTTTCTAATAATAGATTTTTAGTATTTTAGTGAAATAAACTGTGATCATGCTTCTTACTAAGTTCTGTTAATTCACAGAAACTGCTGGTTTGAGTGTAACTGGGAGATCATCTGTGGTGTCTGTCCCAGAATTCATTCAGGAGGGATACATATGGATTATAGGATCTATTTCTCTGAAGCTGACTGACAGAGTGATAGCAAGGGGAGAAGAGAAGAGAACGTGGGCATTGGAATAACTAAAGCCAACATGCAGGTTTAAACTTTTAACCCTGTTAAATGTCATCTGTCTTTCTTGAGCAAGGAAAGAACAACATGCTCAGCAGAGTTTAGTGGTTCTGGTCTTCAGTCTAGAAGGGGTGAGAGCAGTGTTGTCTCTGCAAAGGGCAGTATGTTTTTTCCTGTTGCACTGGCTCATCCAGCCCACTTAGTTTGAGGATTCACACTCAGGGAAGCTGAGTGTACTAAGCTGCACCTAAACACTTCTGTTGCCAAGCTAGCTTTTGTGTCTGAAGGTTCATAGTCAGATGATAGAACAGAATATTAATATGTTTCTTAAAGTTTAAAATATGCAAAGCACTTACATGTGAAATACTAAACATTGTGAAAAATGAAGCTGATTGTGGACAGTGTTTTTAAAGTTGTACACAGGGTTTAGAATATCTTGGTGGGCAGGATCTGCTGGGCTTTAATGTTGGGCTTTGTTTGCCTTGTACAGATGAAGTGAGCATCAGAGATGGTGCATTGTTTGCTTTTCTGAGTAGGTGTCACAGTAGTAATCAGTGGATTGAAACAGGAAATGTTTTAAATTCATCTGTGACTGGTTTGCATAAGCCAGGAAATCACATGTTGTGTGTTAGTGGAAACAAAGTTCTTCTTTTTAATTTCATTAGAATATGAGAAAATGATTAAGTGAACTCTGCTAGAAGAGATACAGTACTAATAAATCTGCTGTGATACCTCAAGGGTGGGGAGAAATGCATGAAAACTGAAAAATACACGCTTGTGTGTGTATAAAAACTGTCTGTAAATGTGTACATCAACAAAACAAAATCCTCTTCCTGAATATGGTGTTTTGAAACTCCGGTTGTAGCATTTCCAAGTTGTGGATGCTCCATCCCTAGAGGTGTTTTAAGGGTAGGTGGGATGGGGCTCTGAGCACCCTGCTCTAGAGGAAGGTGTCCCTGCCCATGGCAGGGGGTTGGAATGAGGTGATCTTTAGGGCTCCTTCCAGCCCAAGCCAGTCTGTGTGACCGTGTATCCCATGTCTCACCCCTCGCACAGCAGAGCCAGAGGCTCCTGCCTGTGGTGCTGCTTAGAGATGTTCAAGTTCCTTCCCATGGGAAGGCGTTGTACAAGGCAGCTGTGTCCTGGGATCCTCTGGACACCTGTGGAAATCCCAGCTTCAAGATACTGAACACCAAACTTAGAAGTCTATCACAATTATGACTTACCTTTTCATTATTTTACATAGTGTTTCTGTCTTTAATTTGGTTTATGCTGGTATTTGTTAATGCAGAATTATTTTAAAACCTGCATTTCCTCACATTCAAGAGTTGTAGTGGAGACAAATGGTAATAGAAGTGGAAAATGTGATTATTTGAGATGATTTTTTACTTTTTTGCTTGTCCAGTGCTGCTAACTGCAATAACATCTTGGAGAATGCTGGCTGACAAACAAACTGGCTCACTTCCATTTCTGTTTAGAGCTGAGCAGCTGAATAGCAAATGACAGTTCCCATCCCATGTCCTGTACCATAAGAGACAGTGTAAGTACTGGGCATCCATTCCCCTGATTTATGTTGAAGTAGTTAGGTTTGCATGGTCCTCTAAAGTGCTGATAGACTCAGCTTTTGAGGCAATTTCAGCATCAGGTTAGTGCATCTGAGTCTCCAGGCTGAGACAGGGATGTTATAAATAAATCTGTCTTACCACATAGCTTTTTTTCCTGTTAAGGTCTATAAAATCTTGTATAATATTCTCATTCTGTGTTCATTAAAAAAAATAAAAAGGAGGGGGTGGGTTTAGTTGTTGCAAACGTGTAAGCATTCGAATTTCAGGTTTTTTTCCTTTTTACACCCTACAGAAGAATATCTCACTGAAATAAAATGTGTTGTAAGGTATAGTTGAAACAAGTGGAAATCACTGATTTAATTTTGTTCCAGAATATTACACATCCTTATTTTTACATTGTTAATGAAATGATAAACATTAAAATAGATAATTCTGGCAATAAAAGCTAAAAATTTCCATTCTTGCCCTTTAGACTTGCCCAGATGAGGACTTGTTTCAAGGTAGCATTTGCAGGCCAGGGGTATGACTCATTTCTGCAAAGTTGAATGGACATGTGAAATTAGCTGCAGTTTCCACTAAAGCTCTTAACTACAAATTCAAGTCTGAGCATGATTGGAGATGCTGTTCTTACTCTGAATGCTGTACAAGTACCACTGAATAATGCCAAGATGTGGAGCTGGTTCAATAACAACACTTTTGCATTCTTAATGTGCAAATTTGGGAGGTTTGTCCATGCAAACAAGATGATTGAGTATTTATGTTACCTGGCATGATCCAGACTGCAGAAATTCCAGCTTATGACTTCCACTTTCTACTAGGTCTGTTTAACTGATTTTTGGTACAAAGTATGTGGCATAATATTTTCAGTAGTGAAGTTTTCATCAGAGGGCATTGCTTTATTTAATACAGTAGCAAATTCTTCTTAGTAAAGTAGTTTATAAGGAACATGATTTTTGAAAATATATTTAAGGGGCCAGCTGGATTTCTGTTCTGTCTGATATCTTTGCTCTGTGCTAAAATACAAATGAGCTGATAGGAATGAAGTGGGAGGTGATTTGTGTGCACACTTGATGTATGGAAAGTACTGGCATTATCATATGAAAGCGAGGAGAGAACTTTAATTTATGAACAAGATAATATCTAGTATTTGCAAAGTGTCTGGTTTTAGAAGTTAATGAATGGCACTGGCTTCTTCCTTCTAGCCAGTCTAATAAATCATAAGCTTTAACTCTCAAATGAGACTGCATGTAAACCCTTAAAAATAGCAGTTGGCTTTACATCTTGTCAAGCAGATGTACTGGAGATACACATCTCCAATGATCCTGCTTTTCAGTGTTGGCAGAATTGTTCAGCTGAAGAGTATCAGGTTTTTGTCATTTAGGCATGTGAATAACTTGTTGTCTTAGGTTATCATGGGCTGCTTTTGTCTCGTGCATTTTGAACAGGTCTTGGGATCTGCTTTTCTGGGAACCCCCCTCTTTCAGCACTCTTGGTAAGCAGCCTGTGCAGCAGTCGCTTGAAACAAACAGGCATGAGCATTGAATGTCCTGTGAAGCCTTTCTGTCTGCACCCGAGGTAAACCACACTGGAGCTCATCTGACCTTTGTGCTCCCAGTGGACACTCACAGATGTCCAGGAGCTGTTCCATGAGCTGGCTGAACATCCCTGTTTACAGAGTGCTCCTGAGGTGCACAGCTGAGGGAGCAGCAGCTGGAACATCTGGGAGCACACAGTGAAAACCAGGGCTCTGAAAGGGGGCAGCCACAGGCGAGGGTTCTTGCTTAGTCTGGGATTAAAGGAGAAGAGCAGAGGTGTCTGTCACAAATCCCTCTGGAGTTCAGTGTTCCAGGTGAGGTGAATTGTGCCTGAGAAGCATTTCTTCACTGGCTGTGAAGGCAGGTCTCCACAGCTAACTCAAACTGGAGGCAAAAGAGATGCTCAGGTATAAATCTTACCCATAAGTATTTGTAAATTCTTTAAGGAGGCTTTAAGTAACTAATGGCATAGTACAAACTTGTCATTGACTATTCATGTGTCTACAAGTATTCCTGTTAATTTTAGTCCATCTTAGATTCAGGGGAGATTTTCTACTTCAGCTGCTATTCACCATTGCAAAGAATAAATTAGTTTACAGCAGTACGTTAGAAAATGCTAAGAAGGGAATGTTAGCTTTCTTTAATGTTATTTCCAGCTCATGGATCTGAAAGACCAAATAAGAAGTTTGGTTGTTTGTTTTTTTTAAAGAGAATAGCAAACAAATGAAAAAAACCCACTGTTGAAGATAAGCAGGCTAATGATCACTGATTTATTTTTTTCTATGGAAACATTTGTGAAGGGATGTGGAATAATCTTGGTATTCAACAACATTCCTTTTGAATTGGATTTGTTGATTACTATTATAATCTCCAAATAGGACAACTCTTCTAGCCAGCTTTATATAAATAAACATTTCGCTTGCTCATATAAGCAAACATTTCATTTTTTGTTCTGTGTCTTTATAATGAAGAAGAGTTATACATAGTTCTCAGTGAATCAGTTGCAAAGGCAGAAATAGTCTTGGTAGGTTTCTTACCCTCAAAAATGCCAGAAAGCAAAAAACTTTAATATGCTGGAAACTCATTTACTTTCAATTACAAGTGCCTTAAAATGGGGTAGAATTTGTTGAGGTGTGACTGCTTACCTGGTTATCTTGTAAATATTCTCCCTGCTCTCAGCTGCTTTACAGTTATGAATAAACAGAAGTCACAAAAATGTGTATTAAACTGCCTGATTGCTAGTCATGCATTTACAAAATTACTTTGTAGGAGTGGATTAGGAGTCATGTTGACTGGCTGCCTTGCATAGCTTATAAATTGAAAGTCAGGGTTTGGGTTGAGTTTGTTTTTTGTTTGTTTTTTGGTTTTTTTTTTTTTTTTTTTGCCTAAGCATTAGGCACTTATGTAGGAAGTCCTGTTCTTCAAGTCAATATACAAAGATATTGTTGAGTGAAGTGATACATTCCTATTTCATGTAGGACACAAGAGGTACTAGAATCAGAAACAAATAATGGATTGTAAGCAGTAATTTTATTTTATGATTTTTCTGGATGTTTGGCAGACATCAGCCTGTGAATCATGTGCACTTGAGGAATGATCTCTGGCATGAAGCTTGTTTCCTAATAGCATCTGTGCTGTCTTAAGTTTATCAGATATGGTCTTCTAGATATTAATTAATTTTGTGGGATTTTTTTTTCCCATGCAGGTCAAACTTTTCTTCTCTGGGTGGTTGTTAGGTGGGGTTTTTTTTTTGCTTTTTGAGGGTTTTTTTCCTTCTCTGAAAAAGTAAACATGAAACTTAGGGTGTACTTGGACATAGTCTGCAGTCCTGTTCTTGGGAAGTAAGGCAAAGAACAAATGTACATGCCTGCAAATGGGGGAGCAGGGAAGGGAAATTGGTGGTTTCATGATTGCAGACTTGAAGAACCAGACAAAAAGTAAGAAAGATTGAGGCTGATGTTAGCAAACAGAGATGTGGAGACAGAACTGAAACCCTGTGAAAGTCCCCGAAACTCACAATAGCTGTTTATCAAAATTACAGTATTGCTTCTTGTTTCCTACAGAAATCTTGCCATGCTTTATTCATCTGTTGGTGTATGGTATTGAATAAAGCAATAAAACTGAATCATTTTTATATATCACTTGGTCCATGCCAGCTCACCAGATTGTAGCTTTTTCTGTAGTTGTGATGAAGGGAAAAATATGAAGTAGTCTGAGTGGAGTATGAAATCTTCCCAAAAAGAAATGGACATCTTTTCTGCCTCATAAGGCTGATGGTATTGCCCACAACAAAAGGATTTGTTCCAGAGAACCATGCCCTGACTTGCTGTAATTCTGGTGTGTGGTTGTTAGTTTGTGCTGGCACAGCAGCTGCTGTCCCTGCTCAGCTCTTCCAGAAGGTTATGGCTGATGTTCTCTGCATAGGAAAGGACTAACTGTCACCTTGGGACAAAAGAGAGATGGATGGTTGTTTTAGTTTTGTGTGTGATTGTTACAGTAAAAGTCCAAACCAGTTCTGTGAAAGCTGAAGCAGGTCTGTTAGCAGTTCTCTGCAAAACTGGTTTGGATTTGCACATTTTCAGTTCCTTACTTTATTCGAGATTCCTTAGATAGGACCCCTTTGGGGGTTTTGCAGTGGAGTAAGAGAAAGGGGTAGGATGTAAATTCTGATCTTGTGTACTGGAAATGTTTTGAAATAACCTGCCCTGTGCTCAGAAAGAGGGACATTGTGGCTAATGGGTGGCATATAAATAGCAAAGCTTAAACTCTTGAAGTAGCTTTTTTTTTTCTTCTGTAATAATTGCTCATTTCATGCACTCTATTACTGAGTTCAGATAGATCTCTTTGAGCAGCATGCCTTTAGAATGGGGAAGTTAGCAATGTTCAGAACTCTTAAAAGATAAATTCATCAGAAAGAAACACTTGAATAACCTTGAGCTTAAGACTTGGACATAATTCAGCTGGGGCTTCATGAGGGCATGCTGCATTTGTTCTTTCTTTGTGTAACAATTTATGTATACTGGCTATTTTGTGTGGTCTTATGCTCCTCTCCTACTGGACAAGTAACATTAATTCTCATTGAAATAATGAAGCAGCCTCAAAGGAATTTGGTTTTTTAAGTGATACCATCAGTATTCTGTCATTTGTTGTGCAGATGTGTTTGTTAGGTGGGTTCCTCAGCATTATTGTATGGAAAATTGTGCAAAGCATGTTTTTCAGCCCATAGATGATTTTCTGTAAGTAAAAGAAAGCACTATGAGCAGCAGCAAAATAGAATGCTGAAGAATCACTTGGGTAAAGCAAGTAACATTCAACAAATCACTCTAGTTTTCTAGGGTTTGTAGCGTTGTGAATATATTTGCCTTATAATTTCACTTGACAGTGTTTGCTTTCCCTTGATGGCTTAAAGACTTAAGGTTTCCATCATGCTCCTTCAGTTAAGCAGGCTTGCTCTATTTAAATGGTGCTGATAAGTCATGAAAATAAATGGCTTGTCTTTCTTGTTCTCAGTAGAAATGTTTGTTGGGGTTTTTTAAGTATCTGTAAAGACAGAGAGGTAAAAGAGCATTGCAAGTAGGCAGCAGATTATGCAGAGTTTAAGAGAAGTTGCTGAAAGAGGTTGAAAAGTATTTTGAGGTGTGGATGAGAATCTTGAGTGCTCACTGAAAGGGGGACTAAAGTGCCCCCTTACTTCTGGAGTAAAGAGTGTACTTTACTCCAGAACTTCCTTCTTAAAAGTTGCCTCTGATTAGTATCTGAGTTTTGTTTCTTGTGATAGCTACCTCATGAACAGAAGGAACATCTGTTTTCATGACTTTACCTTTTTCCCCTGGCCCTAAGAACAAAATTAATTCCACTGCTGTTTTCTTTTACTTTCCAGTTTTTTAGATATTTTTGCCCCATAAATTGTGTGCACTCTCAGGAACTCAGCCAGAAAATAATGCACTCAAATTTCAGTGCTGCCCAAAGAGTGGAAAATCAACAATTTGTGATGGCTACTCTAAATGTTTGAACTCTCCAACTTCAAACACCAGATACCAGCAAGTGAGATAATCAAAATGAAGTGCTTGGGTTTGTTTTCAGTTTCATGTTAAAAATTTTACCTTTTCGGTTTAGTTTGTGAGTAGCGTGGGATTTTGTGGGATTCAGTAATTTAATGAAAACATTGTATCATTTGTTAATTGTGTGGGGTGGGGAGATTACACTTTACCACAAGAATTTAAGAGGTTAAATCAACTAGAACTGAAACTTGTTGTAACATGTAGCTTTGTTCTAACTGTCTATAAATGTCTCTGTTACCAGATTTTGTTACCTGTTGCATTTCATGGGTTTTCTTTTATTTTAGTTACTTTTAATGACTAAAAGATAGTATTGCTGCATTTTTGTTCATGTTGCCTAGATTCAGAGATCCAGTTACATTGTTGTTTTAAATATTCAGCATTAAGCACTTTCAACCTCTAGTTCACAGGTATGTATTGTTATTTGCAGTGACAAACTTGTTAGACAGAATTGGTTTTCACTGTATTGAGACCCTCCAAAGTAATATATGGGGTACTGAGGTAAATGACAAACTGTTTATTATTCTGGACTCAGATTCTGAATCTACTGTGTATGTGAAAAAAAATAAATATCCACTGAAGTAGCAGAAAGTAATTTTGTAGTGGGGCTACTATTAACTTTCTGGAATAGTCATTTCTCATACCATCTGTGTTCACTCACCAACTGCAGATCTTCACAGATTGTGTTCCTTTTTAACCTGTCAATCACTAGCTGTTACTTAGAGGTTTAAGTTACCTGCTGTAGCTATTTGAACAGTCTTTGAGGGAGGATGAGCAAAGAGGAGAATAAACATCCATCTTGTGTGATGTCATGGTTTAACCCCAGTGGGATGGGGAGAGAATTTCAGCTTGTGGGCTGAGACAAAGACAGCTTCAAAGGGAGAGCAAAAGCTGCCTGTACAAGCACAGCAAAATAAGGAATTCATTCACTGCTTCCCATGGTTGTGCAGGTGCTCAGCCATCCCCAGGAGAGCAGGGCTCTGTCATGCATAACGGTGACTTGGGATGACAAACACCATCACTCCAAACATTCCTCCCTTCCACCTTCTTCCCCCAGCTTTATACACTGAGCATGATGCCATCTGGTGTGGAATATCCCTTGGGTCACTTGGGATCAGCTGTTCCACCTGTGTCCTTTCCCAGCTCCTTGCATGCCCCCAGCCCACTCTGTCAGGGTGGTGAGAGAGGCAGAAAGGGCCTTTACTGTGTGTAAGCCCTGCTCAGTGATAATGAAAACACTGCAGTGCAAACCCAAAACACAGCCCCATATTACACTGCGATAAAAATTAACTCTGTCCCAGCCAAAACCAGCACACCTCAAATGAATTTCAAGACACTTTGATGTTGGCATTGACAGTATTAGAGCTTGCTTCCCTAGCTAGGCTGCAGGCTTGTAGCAGTGCAAAATAATAAACTATGACTGAGACCTGAGTTATGTTTGACCACTTGAATGAGACAAGCCTGCACCCTGCAGTATTTGAGCAGATGGCTCATAACATTATGTATAGAAGAAGGGAGCTGGTATAAGTGCTGTCTGACTGCTCTTCAGGATCGTTCTATAGAACTTGCTGGTACACAGTTGGGTTAATTTTACTTCTGCAGCTTATACACTTGTGTGTAGGGGGGATGCAGCATGTGTGGACTTGTCAGTTTGCTTCATCTCTGTCACCGTGCAAGAGGCACACGCTGAACTCCTGCTCCAGAGATTATGGTGTGCAAAACACTTTGTGTGACAAGGGCTCAAGCCTGAGGGAAATTTCATAAATTTTGGACTGTGAGGTGCCCTTGTTTGCTTCAGTAATAAGACTGATCACTAAAGTTTTTGTTTTCTTGGTTGCTTGTGAGTAAAGATACTAAAAAATTATTAGTAAATGAACTTCTTTCTGTTGTGTCTTTACAGGAGTACCAAAGTCAGACCTTCTACATACAAGATCTTTAAGGGGGCACAGAGACTGCTTTGAAAAATTCCACTTAATAGCAAATCAGGACTGTCCACGATCAAAGCTCTCTAAAAGTCCTTATGCAGAAGTGAAAAATATCTTGAGCAAAAAAATTAACTGGATCATACAATATGCACAAAACAAGGATTTAGACTCTGATTCTGAAAGCTCAAAACCATCCCAACACCAGCTTTTTAGCTTCAGACATCAGACTGATAGAAAGTTACTCCCACAGTTTGACTCCCCAGTACCTAGATACTCTGCAAAATGGATAGATGGGAAATCTGGAGGCATCTCAAGCTGCTCACAGACTCTGCTGGAACCAAGAGAATCCACTGATTTCAGACTTGGTGCTACCTTCTGCTGCAGCAGCGTTCTGTGGCCCAACCGCAGCCAGGTCCAGAAAGCTGAAAAAGCTGAAGGTGATTCACTTGACAGTGTTCGTAGGAAACATCCTCAGCACAGCAGGGAGGAACGTGAGTATGCATCCATTTACACACGGCCTAGCAAGCAAGGGCTTTCTTTCAATACCTATTGACCACTTCATGTCTCCACAGAGCATTAGTGCTCAGCCTGGAGTCCAGCATGTAAAATCTGTGGGGAAAAAAGAGCTACCTGGCTGAGCAAATAGGGTGGTTTGGCTGGTGTTTTTTGTTTTGATTTTTTTTTTTTTTTTGTTTGTTTTTATTTTTTATTTTTATTTTACTCTTAGCTGTAGCCCAGTGTGGTACAGGACATGTCTAATTTATGCGAAACATTTCATTTCCGTATGTCATTCCTGGGAGTTGCACAGCCCTGCCTGTGGAGGTGGAGGTTACTCAGCTCCTATAAATCTCTCTTATTCAACTTGCACAGTGCCCTGAATTCCATTTCACAGAGACCTGCCCTAAACAGCAGGGGAAATTAGAGGTCATGTAGCAGAACAAACTTGGGAAATAATAGTAGCAGACTTTCCAGTGCGTTTTACTGGATTTTTTTTCCTTGTGTTTGTTGAAACATAAGAAACTGGGAATGCCCTTCTGCCATCATGTTCTCTTAAAGGCTGTAGCAGAAGACCTGAACTATATTTTGATGACTGTGGTGATGGTGAAAATAACAGAAAATTAGTTTCCGTGTTAATAAGATCACTAGAAGAAATTTTTAGAGAAAGCTACAATATTTTAGTGTCTCTGGAATCAGGCTGCATGAAATGTCTTAGGAATAGATTCCTGGAGGTATGTGCTGTTACTGTCCTGCTTTTTAGGCAGTACTTGGTCCTGAACTGGTGTATGTCCACTCTTATATTTGTAGATGAGGAAAGTAATTGGAGAGGGTTTCAAAATTTTAAAAGACCTGAGAAAGAAAACAAAAGCACTGATAAAATATTCCAGGGAAAAACAGGTGATGAAAAACAAGGTAATAATGGAATCAGAATGTCAGAAGAGTCAGAGAAAGAGGTACTGTAAAAAGTTGGAATTGGCTTCTTTAGCCTCCCTTTTTTTTTTGACAAACTGACAACTCTGTCCTTGCAAAGCTGAGTCATTTCTCATTCTTTATGAAAGGATTTTACTTAACTGCTGCATGATGTGTCATGTTGCATTTGTAGTGAATTAGTAGCCTTAAAGCCATAAATCAAAACAGATACACGGGGCTGTTAGACCACCTGTCTGCTGGAGTCATAAATTGGGATTACATAAATCAGGACAGCATATAACAGAGGAATTATGGAAGCTTGACCTGGTTTATGGGGTTGTCTAACTGAAGTTAGTGACTTGGAATTTATCTCCAGTCTTTGATTTCAGGATGGGAACCTAAATCTGCATTGAGCACAATAACAGGTTTTTTATTCTGACTACATAATGCAGCTTTGAGGCATTTTTGCTTGTATTTTCCAGTATTTACCTTTAAAAGACATTCATTTGGAGGCTCTATGATTAAGTTTGTGTGTTAGATGTAAACTTAGACTGCCAGAATTAGGTACCTTCTTACTGCAATACTTTCAGTCTTTACAGCATAGCTGTCTACTGAAAAACAGTATTAATGGAAATGTAAAGAGCTTGGCCAGTATTTTTTCAGAGTTTGCTTCAGCTGTGGGTAGAATAATATTTTACCATTTAAATTCAGTGCTCTGTTCCTTCTCCCTTTCCCTTCTGTATCAGAATAATGTGCCATGAAACAGTCCTGTCCCAAAACACTCACATGAAACATGTGAACCAGTCTGTCTGCCAGATGACAAAATATTAATGGAAATACTGAAGAATAGGGAATTAGCATCCTACCACTGGGTATAAAAGGGGGGGAAATCTTGATATTTTTAGCTTTAAGTACTATGTTAAATTTAGTCAGGGTTTTTATGGTTCTAAAAGGGTGGTAGAGTGTGAGAAGGAACTTCTCAGGTTTATTGATAGCTGAAGGTAGGCAGGAGCACCATTTTACCTGACTGATGGAGGAGAAAAGGGTGAATCTGTTTTATTCTTAGCTGGGATTATGTCTCGAGTACCAAGTCTTAGCTATTACCAGCTTCTTTGGCTTGGCAGTGCTGTCAGCAGTTTAACATCCCACAACTGCCAGCTCTGAGAAAGTTTGAAAGGGAAGGCTTAGGATAATCAAATAATCCAGTGGGTAGCTAAAACCCATCTTTTTCAGAATTCAGGACTTTAAATTTGCCACGTAGAAACCTTTTGCACAGAGAAATCTCTGGAAAAAAGCTACAGCATATTTTTTTCTCTCAAGTATGCAATGAGATCTTTGCTAAGCTGCAGCAGAAACAGCTTTGCTGAAGTTTAAAAGCAGTGTTTTAGAATTGCAAGGTCTTACAGCTTGTGCCAGTGGCCAGTACCCCCTGTGGTGTTCAGATTGTCACTTTTCACCGTGGTGACAAGGGCATCTCAGCAGCAGCCATGGTGCCATGTGTGCCCACTGCAGGGCTGAGGGAACCCTAGGAAGCAGACCAGTGCTTCCCTGCTGTTGATCAAGGGCAGGGAAGAACACTTCCACAGTTCCCTCCTCTGAGGCTTAATGTGTATCTTCTGTGAGGGTGATCAATGCACACAACCTGAGATACAGAAGGGCTTTTGGATGATACAGAGGATCTTACAGTTCTCACCAGGAGCACAGAAGGAAACCTATTTTTATATGCTGGTCTTCATATCAAGCCAGGACTGTCCTTCATCATTTGTCACTGAGATACTCAGTGGAAACTGTGCAAGTTATTCCTGTATGCATGAAGCACAAACCTTGATAACCAAAACAGGGAGCCACATGCTGAAAATTCTGTCAGGAAGCTGCTTCTTGCAGGCTGGGAAACATAGCAGGAGTTAGCTCAGAATTGTCCCCTTTTCATTGTCCACAATTAAACAGCTGTGCTTTCATGGGCAACACTGGGGAAATCGTGTTTTGCAGTCAGAGGAGTGTATAGTATTTAAATGTGCCAAGCAGTTCTGACTCTGGATGCTACTGTTTTCAGGGCTTGATTTTCCACCTTTTTAACATTGAAGAGTGTTTTCTAATGGAGTAAGTAAATCCTTGTCTGTCTCAACATTAAAAAGAGAATTTTCAAATTTTCCCCAAATCACTGATAAGTACTGCTGTCTCTGACTTACTGCCACACATCTGTTGATTATTAGGATGCAAATAGGAGAATTCTTGAGAAAACAGGAGTCTGCTTAGGGATGCTTGTGTGACTTTGGTAGTAGTAATAACAGATTTTATTGTTGCAGTGACTACAATGACTCTAGGAGAGTTAAAGCAACTTAATGAAAAACTCCTCAAGCAAATCCAGGGTGAGAATTTTTCAATACTCTTTGTTTTGGGTTTGTGGTGCTTTGTCATAAAAAGGGTCTGGTTTTGAAAAAGAAATTTTGATTGCCTTTCTGTCAGTTATGTTTTTAATGGATGTCTGTTGTTTTGCATGTGTGATAAAGAGAGATTTCTAGGTGCTTTCATTAAGTAATCTGCTTTTGTGCTGCAAATTGGCACAGTATTCTCTTCAAGAATTTGACTAGAACCATAGAATTGTTAAGGTTGAACATGACCCTTAAGATCATCAAGTGCAACCATTAACCCAGCACTGCTAGGTCCCCCCCAAAGCCAAGTGGTTCCTAAATCCCACATCTCCATGTCTGTTAATCCCTCCAGGGATGGTGACTCCACCACTTGCCTAGGCAGCCTGTTTCAGTGCATGAAGAAATGTTTCCTAATATCCAATCTAACTTTGCCTGGTGCAAACTAAGGCCATTTCTTCTCATCCTGTCGCTTGTTACCTGGGAGGAGAGCCTGATTCCACCTGGCTTCACCCTCCTGTCAGGCAGTTGTAGAGAATGATAATGTCCTCCCTGAGCCTCCTTTTCCCCAGGCTGAGCCCCCTCAGCTGCTCCTCATCACACTTGTGCTCCAGACCCATCCCCAGCTCTGTTGGACACACTCCAGCACCATCATGTCCTTGCTGTGAGGAGCCCAAAACTGAGCACAGGATTGAGGTGTGACCTCAGCAGTGCCCAGCCCAGGGGGATGATCCCTGCCCTGGTCCTGCTGCCACACCACTGCTGGTCCAGGCCAGAGTCAGCTTTGTTTTCAATTCTATACTGATCCACTGTGATGGTGTTCACAGGGGTCTGAGGTTGAGGGAAGAGATGAGGATCTGACTCCATCTTTCAGAAGGCTTGATTTTTTATTTTATTATATATATTACATTAAAACTATACTAAAAGAATAGAAGAAAGGATTTCTTCAGAAGGCTAGCTAAGAATAGAATAAGAAGGAATGATAACAAAGGTTTGTGGCTTGGGCTCTATCTGAGCCAGCTCACTGTGATTGGCCATTAGTTAAAAACAATCAACATGGGTCAATCACAGATGCACCTGTTGCATTCCACAGCAGCAGATAACCACTGTTTACATTTTGTTCCTGAGGCCTCTCAGCTTCTCAAGAGGAAAAATCCTAAGGAAAGGATTTTTCATGAAGGATGTCTGTGACAATCCCCCTGGCTCAGGTTGTCCATAACTAGAAACAAAGTGATGCTGTTCAGTTTGCAACACATACAAAGCTGTGCTGGAACCAGGAAAAGCAGAGCTCCTGCGCATGATCCCACTTAAATAAATGTCTGTGCCTCTTCCCCAGTGGTGTTTGTCGCTGCTTCCTAAGGCTGTGTCAGTGCAGGGCCCAAGTGCATTGACGCAGTGCTGTTGTTGCAGATGTGTTTGAGGAGCTGGCCCAGCAGGTGCAGGAGAAGGACTCCCTGGCCTCCGAGCTCAACGTGCGCCACATCGCCATCGAGCAGCTGCTCAAGAACTGCTCCAAGCTGCCCTGCCTGCAGATGGGAAGAGCTGGGACGAAATCCAACGTCCCCATATAAAGGGAAACAACTCCTATCCCCCTAGAGCAAAGTGTCCTAGCAGCATTGATAACCATGAAGTGCAGCTTCACCCATATTTAGAAGCTTCTGAGAAAACTTGGGCAGCTTTCTCTTTGTATTCATAATCCGTGGGAAGTCTTATTCCACTTTGGGTTTAACAAAAAGGGCAAATATTTTGGGTATTAAAATCTGCTGTAATAAGGTTTATTCACATTTGGGGATTATTATTTTTTTCCCATAACTACGCATGAGCCTTGAAATGAATTCTGTGTTTTGTTTATAATAAAATTGTTTCTAGCAAAGAATGACCTGAAGCCTGTAAACCTGCCTCCTTCATACAGAGGACAAAATAAAAATTGGACTTTTGATCAGGTCTTATCCTGTTACATCCAAGAGAGCTTTAAGGGGAGAACAGTATTAACAAAACTCATGTTTTCTTATTTATTATGAGCAATATTTTATTATTGAAATTTTATACTAAATAAATATCACTATTTTAGGTACTTTTCCAGATCTCTTTATAAAATGTCTGAGTTACTCTGTGTAACGTTTATGCCTTGTGTATGATTGTTTATCCTTTTTCAGGTCTGTATCTTTCATGATACAATTTTAAAAAGTATTGTTTCCCAAAGAGATGAATTTCACATGTTGAAGAGAAAACTCTAGTGGTGTATCAATTATTTTTATCAGCTTTATAACTGAAGAATTTGGTTCGTGAGATGTTTAAAAAAGCACAGCATTTGCTTTAAATTAAAAAAAGAATCCATACTTTGGTTTTAATGCATAGAAGTTGTTTTATATGTGTGAAATTTTCAATGCTGAAAAGTTACTTTGACGAAACTCAATAAATTTGTAATACTACACTGCCTTGTTATGATTTCTTTATAAAGTTGGATCAGACTGATAAAGTGTTTTAATTCTGAAATGCAAGTAGTAATGATACATAATAAATCAGAACAGCCTTTTGTATTTTTTTTTAAACTTGTCAGTCTACCATGACAAGAAATCTCAGTCTCTGCCAAAAATACTGCAGGGATGCATTTGAGTAGCTGAAATTTGCTGAGTTGCACTGAAAAAATCTTGGGGAGGATGGGATGAGTGGAAGATACAGACACAAACACAAAAAGTTAAAAGTCTATGTGCTTTTAGCTCTTGAAGTGAAAATGGAATAACTTCTATAGCTGAGCTGAAGGCATGACTAGCTTGAAGAAAGGGTTAGGTTTGATTTTAAACTCAAGCTGAGAAATAGGCCAAAGTTCAGAGCAGGTTTATTGATGGGCCTATGTGTAGTGGTAACTGGGTGTCATAGGAGAGGTTGGTTTTATTTGTGTTTTATTATTTTTTTATTGTTTTCTTCCATATCCTCCAGCTGTTCCAAAGCCTCTCTACAAATGCATGAGTAGGGAATTGAGCTTATCTGAGTATTTCATGGCTCAGGAGGGGAAAAAATCAGGAGCATCATTACTTGTGTATGCAAGTGAGCCTATGAGTAAGTGGGCAGCAAAAATCCCTGATTCTAGTTGTCAGAAGATGGATTAATCTCCACATGCAAGTCTGTTGGTAAACCTTGTTGATTCAGTACCAAGGTAAGGCTCAGAAGCGTCTCTGAGAAGGACCTGAGGGTCCTGATGGAGATCAGACTATCCCTGAGCCTCCTTGTGGCCAAGAAGGCCAATGGGGATCCTGGGATGCATTAGGAAGAGCACTGCCAGCAGGTCAGGGGTGATCCTGCCCCTCTGCTCAGCCCTGGTGAGGCACATCTGGAGTGCTGTGTCCAGTTTGGGTCTCCCTCAGCACAGGAGAGACATGGAGCTCCTGGAGCAGCTCAGTGGAGGTTGCACAGATGATGAAGGGATGGAGCATCTCTCTTAAGAGGAAAGGCTGAGGGAGCTGGGGCCATCCTAAACCTCCCTGGCACAACCTGAGGCCAGGGTTTGGGCAGGAAAGTGAGTCCATGGGGATGTGGAGAGGGTGGCAGGAGGGGCAGCAGCGCTGCATCCCCTTCTGAGGAGGCTTTTCCCCAAATGTGCAGGGGCAGTGTGGGGGGAGGGGCTGTGTCCAGCCTGGCTGGGAGGGCTTTGGGATGCTCGTAGGCCCCTCTGCTCCCCTGCCTGACATTGCAGAGCTAGTGGCCACTGGTATGTGTCCAGCATGCAGGGCCACAGCAGCTCTGAGCACTGCTTTGCTGCGAGGTGCACACAATGGGCTCAGCAGGGCCCTGGGCAAGGGCCCAGCTCCTCTGTGAGCCCAGGGCCTGGTACAGGGGCTCTCAGGATATCTGCCAGAGACATTGTCCTCCCAGTGGCTCCTTTTTTCTCCAGGTGGCTGCATGCCAAGCTCCCAGAGCCCAGACCAGCCCCCAGCTTCCTGCAGCCTCTGCCTGCCTCCCTCCCTCTGCCCCAGGGCAGCTGTGGGCAAATGATCCCTGGCATTTCCTTCCTGGCAAGCAGCCAGTCCACCCTGGCACACTTGTGGCCAGCTGGCAGCATTCACTGGGTGAGTTTGGCCTTGAGATGTTTGTTTTGGGTGCTGGACTTTGTCTGCCCGGTCAGAGGATGCTCTGAGATGGGGAGGGAACTCAGGGGGGAGCAATCAGCCTCCACTGGGAGCCACGGAAATTTCATAAATTTTGGACTGTGAGGTGCCCTTGTTTGCTTCAGTAATAAGACTGATCAATAAAGTTTTGTTTTCTTGGTTGCTTGTGAGTAAAGATACTAAAAATTATTAGTAAATGAACTTCTTTCTGTTGTGTCTTTACAGGGAGTACCAAAGTCAGACCTTCTACATACAAGATCTTTAAGGGGCACAGAGACTGCTTTGAAAAATTCCACTTAATAGCAAATCAGGACTGTCCACGATCAAAGCTCTCTAAAAGTCCTTATGCAGAAGTGAAAAATATCTTGAGCAAAAAAAATTAACTGGATCATACAATATGCACAAAAAAGGATTTAGACTCTGATTCTGGAAAGCTCAAAACCATCCCAACACCAGCTTTTAGCTTCAGACATCAGACTGATAAAAGTTACTCCCACAGTTTGACTCCCAGTACCTAGATACTCTGCAAAATGGATAGATGGGAAATCTGGAGGCATCTCAAGCTGCTCACAGACTCTGCTGGAACCAAGAGAATCCACTGATTTCAGACTTGGTGCTACCTTCTGCTGCAGCAGCGTTCTGTGGCCCAACCGCAGCCAGGTCCAGAAAGCTGAAAAAGCTGAAGGTGATTCACTTGACAGTGTTCGTAGAAACATCCTCAGCACAGCAGGGAGGAACGTGAGTATGCATCCATTTACACACAACCCTAGCAAGCAAGGGCTTTCTTTCAATACCTATTGACCACTTCATGTCTCCACAGAGCATTAGTGCTCAGCCTGGAGTCCAGCATGTAAAATCTGTGGGAAAAAAGAGCTACCTGGCTGAGCAAATAGGGTGGTTTTGGCTGGTGTTTTTGTTTTGATTTTTGGGTTTTTTGTTTGTTTTTATTTTTATTTTTATTTTACTCTTAGCTGTAGCCCAGTGTGGTACAGGACATGTCTAATTTATCATAAACATTTCATTTCCATTATATGTCATTCCTGGGAGTTGCACAGCCCTGCCTGTGGAGGTGGAGGTTACTCAGCTCCTATAAATCTCTCTTATTCAACTTGCACAGTGCCCTGAATTCCATTTCACAGAGACCTGCCCTAAACAGCAGGGGAAATTAGAGGTCATGTAGCAGAACAAACTTGGGAAATAATAGTAGCAGACTTTCCAGTGCGTTTTACTGGATTTTTTTTCCTTGTGTTTGTTGAACATAAGAAACTGGGAATGCCCTTCTGCCATCATGTTCTCTTAAAGGTTGTAGCAGAAGACCTGAACTATATTTTGATGACTGTGATGGTGAAAATAACAGAAAATTAGTTTCCGTGTTAAGAAGATCACTAGAAGAAATTTTTAGAGAAAGCTACAATATTTTAGTGTCTCTGGAATCAGGCTGCATGAAATGTCTTAGGAATAGATTCCTGGAGGTATGTGCTGTTACTGTCCTGCTTTTTAGGCAGTACTTGGTCCTGAACTGGTGTATGTCCACTCTTATATTTGTAGATGAGGAAAGTAATTGGAGAGGGTTTCAAAATTTTAAAAGACCTGAGAAAGAAAACAAAAGCACTGATAAAATATTCCAGGGAAAAACAGGTGATGAAAAACAAGGTAATAATGGAATCAGAATGTCAGAAGAGTCAGAGAAAGAGGTACTGTAAAAAGTTGGAATTGGCTTCTTTAGCCTCCCTTTTTTTTTTGACAAACTGACAACTCTGTCCTTGCAAAGCTGAGTCATTTCTCATTCTTTATGAAAGGATTTTACTTAACTGCTTCATGATGTGTCATGTTGCATTTGTAGTGAATTAGTAGCCTTAAAGCCATAAATCAAAACAGATACATGGGGCTGTTAGACCACCTGTCCGCTGGAGTCATAAATTGGGATTACATAAATCAGGACAGCATATAACAGAGGAATTATGGAAGCTTGACCTGGTTTATGGGGTTGTCTAACTGAAGTTAGTGACTTGGAATTTATCCCCAGTCTTTGATTTCAGGATGGGAACCTAAATCTGCATTGAGCACAATAACAGGTTTTTTATTCTGACTACGTAATGCAGCTTTGAGGCATTTTTGCTTGTATTTTCCAGTATTTACCTTTAAAAGACATTCATTTGGAGGCTCTATGATTAAGTTTGTGTGTTAGATGTAAACTTAGACTGCCAGAATTAGGTACCTTCTTACTGCAATACTTTCAGTCTTTACAGCATAGCTGTCTACTGAAAAACAGTATTAATGGAAATGTAAAGAGCTTGGCCAGTATTTTTTCAGAGTTTGCTTCAGCTGTGGGTAGAATAATATTTTACCATTTAAATTCAGTGCTCTGTTCCTTCTCCCTTTCCCTTCTGTATCAGAATAATGTGCCATGAAACAGTCCTGTCCCAAAACACTCACATGAAACATGTGAACCAGTCTGTCTGCCAGATGACAAAATGTTAATGAAAATACTGAAGAATAGGGAATTAGCATCCTACCACTGGGTATAAAAGGTGGGGAAATCTTGATATTTTTAGCTTTAAGTACTATGTTAAATTTAGTCAGGGTTTTTATGGTTCTAAAAGGGTGGTAGAGTGTGAGAAGGAACTTCTCAGGTTTATTGATAGCTGAAGGTAGGCAGGAGCACCATTTTACCTGACTGATGGAGGAGAAGGGTGAATCTGTTTTATTCTTAGCTGGGATTATGTCTCGAGTACCAAGTCTTAGCTATTACCAGCTTCTTTGGCTTGGCAGTGCTGTCAGCAGTTTAACATCCCACAACTGCCAGCTCTGAGAAAGTTTGAAAGGGAAGGCTTAGGATAATCAAATAATCCAGTGGGTAGCTAAAACCCATCTTTTTCAGAATTCAGGACTTTAAATTTGCCACGTAGAAACCTTTTGCACAGAGAAATCTCTGGAAAAAAGCTACAGCATATTTTTTTCTCTCAAGTATGCAATGAGAGCTTTGCTAAGCTGCAGCAGAAACAGCTTTGCTGAAGTTTAAAAGCAGTATTTTAGAATTGCAAGGTCTTACAGCTTGTGCCAGTGGCCAGTACCCCCTGTGGTGTTCAGATTGTCACTTTTCACCGTGGTGACAAGGGCATCTCAGCAGCAGCCATGGTGCCATGTGTGCCCACTGCAGGTTTGAGGGAACCCTAGGAAGCAGACCAGTGCTTCCCTGCTGTTGATCAAGGGCAGGGAAGAACACTTCCACAGTTCCCTCCTCTGAGGCTTAATGTGTATCTTCTGTGAGGGTGATCAGTGCACACAACCTGAGATACAGAAGGGCTTTTGGATGTTACAGAGGATCTTACAGTTCTCACCAGGAGCATAGAAGGAAACCTATTTTTATATGCTGGTCTTCATATCAAGCCAGGATTGTCCTTCATCATTTGTCACTGAGATACTCAGTGGAAACTGTGCAAGTTATTCCTGTATGCATGAAGCACAAACCTTGATAACCAAAACAGGGAGCCACATGCTGAAAATTCTGCCAGGAAGCTGCTTCTTGCAGGCTGGGAAACATAGCAGGAGTTAGCTCAGAATTGTCCCCTTTTCATTGTCCACAATTAAACAGTTGTGCTTTCATGGGTTACACTGGGGAAATCATGTTTTGCAGTCAGAGGAGGGTATAGTATTTAAATGTGCCAAGCAGTTCTGACTCTGGATGCTACTGTTTTCAGGGCTTGATTTTCCACCTTTTTAACATTGAAGAGAGTGTTTTCTAATGGAGTAAGTAAATCCTTGTCTGTCTCAACATTAAAAAGAGAATTTTCAAATTTTCCCCAAATCACTGATAAGTACTGCTGTCTCTGACTTACTGCCACACATCTGTTGATTATTAGGATGCAAATAGGAGAATTCTTGAGAAAATAGGAGAATTCTTGAGAAAATAGGAGTCTGCTTAGGGATGCTTGTGTGACTTTGGTAGTAGTAATAACAGATTTTATTGTTGCAGTGACTACAATGACTCTAGGAGAGTTAAAGCAACTTAATGAAAAACTCCTCAAGCAAATCCAGGGTGAGAATTTTTCAATACTCTTTGTTTTGGGTTTGTGGTGCTTTGTCATAAAAAGGGTCTGGTTTTGAAAAAGAAATTTTGATTGCCTTTCTGTCATTATGTTTTTAATGGATGTCTGTTGTTTTGCATGTGTGATAAAGAGAGTTCTAGTTGTGCTTTCATTAAGTAATCTGCTTTTGTGCTGCAAATTGGCACAGTATTGTCTTCAAGAATTTGACTAGAACCATAGAATTGTTAAGGTTGAACATGACCCTTAAGATCATCAAGTGCAACCATTAACCCAGCACTGCTAGGTCCCCCCCAAAGCCAATGGTTCCTAAATCCCACATCTCCATGTCTGTTAATCCCTCCAGGGATGGTGACTCCACCACTTGCCTAGGCAGCCTGTTTCAGTGCATGAAGAAATGTTTCCTAATATCCAATCTAACTTTGCCTGGTGCAAACTAAGGCCATTTCTTCTCATCCTGTCGCTTGTTACCTGGGAGGAGAGCCTGATTCCACCTGACTTCACCCTCCTGTCGAGAGTTGTAGAGAATGATAATGTCCCCCCTGAGCCTCCTTTTCCCCAGGCTGAGCCCCCTCAGCTGCTCCTCATCACACTTGTGCTCCAGACCCATCCCCAGCTCTGTTGGACACACTCCAGCACCATCATGTCCTGGCTGTGAGGAGCCCAAAACTGAGCACAGGATTGAGGTGTGACCTCAGCAGTGCCCAGCACAGCGGGATGATCCCTGCCCTGGTCCTGCTGCCACACCACTGCTGATCCAGGCCAGAGTCAGCTTTGTTTTCAATTCTATACTGATCCACTGTGATGGTGTTCACAGGGGTCTGAGGTTGAGGGAAGAGATGAGGATCTGACTCCATATTTCAGAAGGCTTGATTTTTTATTTTATGATATATATTACATTAAAACTATACTAAAAGAATAGAAGAAAGGATTTCTTCTGAAGGCTAGCTAAGAATAGAATAAGAAGGAATGATAACAAAGGTTTGTGGCTCAGGCTCTCTGTCTGAGTCAGCTCACTGTGATTGGCCATTAGTTAGAAACAATCAACATGGACCAATCACAGATGCACCTGTTGCATTCCACAGCAGCAGATAACCATTGTTTACATTTTGTTTCTGAGGCCTCTCAGCTTCTCAGGAGGAAAAATCCTAAGGAAAGGATTTTTCATGAAAGATGTCTGTGACAATCCACCTTGGCTCAGGTTGTCCATAACTAGAAACAAAATGATGCTGTTCAGTTTGCAATGCATACAAAGCTGTGCTGGAACCAGGAAAAGCAGAGCTCCTGCACATGATCCCACTTAAATAAATGTCTGTGCCTCTTCCCCAGTGGTGTTTGTCGCTGCTTCCTAAGGCTGTGTCAGTGCAGGGCCCAAGTGCATTGACGCAGTGCTGTTGTTGCAGATGTGTTTGAGGAGCTGGCCCAGCAGGTGCAGGAGAAGGACTCCCTGGCCTCCGAGCTCAACGTGCGCCACATCGCCATCGAGCAGCTGCTCAAGAACTGCTCCAAGCTGCCCTGCCTGCAGATGGGAAGAGCTGGGACGAAATCCAACGTCCCCATATAAAGGGAAACAACTCCTATCCCCCCTAGAGCAAACTGTCCTAGCAGCATTGATAACCATGAAGTGCAGCTTCACCCATATTTAGAAGCTTCTGAGAAAACTTGGGCAGCTTTCTCTTTGTATTCATAATCCGTGGGAAGTCTTATTCCACTTTGGGTTTAACAAAAAGGGCAAATATTTTGGGTATTAAAATCTGCTGTAATAAGGTTTATTCACATTTGGGGATTATTATTTTTTTCCCATAACTACGCATGAGCCTTGAAATGAATTCTGTGTTTTGTTTATAATAAAATTGTTTCTAGCAAAGAATGACCTGAAGCCTGTAAACCTGCCTCCTTCATACAGAGGACAAAATAAAAATTGGACTTTTGATCAGGTCTTATCCTGTTACATCCAAGAGAGCTTTAAGGGGAGAACAGTATTAACAAAACTCATGTTTTCTTATTTATTATGAGCAATATTTTATTATTGAAATTTTATACTAAATAAATATCACTATTTTAGGTACTTTTCCAGATCTCTTTATAAAATGTCTGAGTTACTCTGTGTAACGTTTATGCCTTGTGTATGATTGTTTATCCTTTTTCAGGTCTGTATCTTTCATGATACAATTTTAAAAAGTATTGTTTCCCAAAGAGATGAATTTCACATGTTGAAGAGAAAACTCTAGTGGTGTATCAATTATTTTTATCAGCTTTATAACTGAAGAATTTGGTTCGTGAGATGTTTAAAAAAGCACAGCATTTGCTTTAAATTAAAAAAAGAATCCATACTTTGGTTTTAATGCATAGAAGTTGTTTTATATGTGTGAAATTTTCAATGCTGAAAAGTTACTTTGACGAAACTCAATAAATTTGTAATACTACACTGCCTTGTTATGATTTCTTTATAAAGTTGGATCAGACTGATAAAGTGTTTTAATTCTGAAATGCAAGTAGTAATGATACATAATAAATCAGAACAGCCTTTTGTATTTTTTAAACTTGTCAGTCTACCATGACAAGAAATCTCAGTCTCTGCCAAAAATACTGCAGGGATGCATTTGAGTAGCTGAAATTTGCTGAGTTGCACTGAAAAAATCTTGGGGAGGATGGGATGAGTGGAAGATACAGACACAAACACAAAAAAGTTAAAAGTCTATGTGCTTTTAGCTCTTGAAGTGAAAATGGAATAACTTCTATAGCTGAGCTGAAGGCATGACTAGCTTGAAGAAAGGGTTAGGTTTGATTTTAAACTCAAGCTGAGAAATAGGCCAAAGTTCAGAGCAGGTTTATTGATGGGCCTATGTGTAGTGGTAACTGGGTGTCATAGGAGAGGTTGGTTTTATTTGTGTTTTTATTATTTTTTATTGTTTTCTTCCATATCCTCCAGCTGTTCCAAAGCCTCTCTACAAATGCATGAGTAGGGAATTGAGCTTATCTGAGTATTTCATGGCTCAGGAGGGGAAAAAATCAGGAGCATCATTACTTGTGTATGCAAGTGAGCCTATGAGTAAGTGGGCAGCAGAAAATCCCTGATTCTAGTTGTCAGAAGATGGATTAATCTCCACATGCAAGTCTGTTGGTAAACCTTGTTGATTCAGTACCAAGGTAAGGCTCAGAAGCGTCTCTGAGAAGGACCTGAGGGTCCTGATGGAGATCAGACTATCCCTGAGCCTCCTTGTGGCCAAGAAGGCCAATGGGGATCCTGGGATGCATTAGGAACAGCACTGCCAGCAGGTCAGGGAGTGATCCTGCCCCTCTGCTCAGCCCTGGTGAGGCACATCTGGAGTGCTGTGTCCAGTTTGGGTCTCCTCAGCACAGGAGAGACATGGAGCTCCTGGAGCAGCTCCAGTGGAGGTTGCACAGATGATGAAGGGATGGAGCATCTCTCTTAAGAGGAAAGGCTGAGGGAGCTGGGGCCATCCTAAACCTCCCTGGCACAACCTGAGGCCAGGGTTTGGGCAGGAAAGTGAGTCCATGGGGATGTGGAGAGGGTGGCAGGAGGGGCAGCAGCGCTGCATCCCCTTCTGAGGAGGCTTTTCCCCAAATGTGCAGGGGCAGTGTGGGGAGAGGGCTGTGTCCAGCCTGGCTGGGAGGGCTTTGGGATGCTCGTAGGCCCCTCTGCTCCCCTGCCTGACATTGCAGAGCTAGTGGCCACTGGTATGTGTCCAGCATGCAGGGCCACAGCAGCTCTGAGCACTGCTTTGCTGCGAGGTGCACACAATGGGCTCAGCAGGGCCCTGGGCAAGGGCCCAGCTCCTCTGTGAGCCCAGGGCCTGGTACAGGGGCTCTCAGGATATCTGCCAGAGACATTGTCCTCCCAGTGGCTCCTTTTTTCTCCAGGTGGCTGCATGCCAAGCTCCCCAGAGCCCAGACCAGCCCCCAGCTTCCTGCAGCCTCTGCCTGCCTCCCTCCCTCTGCCCCAGGGCAGCTGTGGGCAAATGATCCCTGGCATTTCCTTCCTGGCAAGCAGCCAGTCCACCCTGGCACACTTGTGGCCAGCTGGCAGCATTCACTGGGTGAGTTTGGCCTTGAGATGTTTGTTTTGGGGTGCTGGACTTTGTCTGCCCGGTCAGAGGATGCTCTGAGATGGGGAGGGAACTCAGGGGGAGCAATCAGCCTCCACTGGGAGCCACTGTCTCGTGTCTCTGCAGCAACATCATTGATGTGTCGGTGTTGTCATCTTATTGCAGGGGTTCCATACTGTTGTCTCCTATCACAAAAGTTCCATACCTTCTTGAGTGTTATCATGGGCAGTCCCTCAGAGCACTGACACTTTCTCCTTCACAAAGCAGCCACTGACTCCAGTTCCCTTCCCACCCAGCCACCCCACTCTGTTACAGCACTCTGCTTCTCATTGCTCACAGCTGTGGCCTGTTAGAGTCAGGCCTGGTCCTGATCTTTGGTAATTGGCCCAGCTGCAACTCCTTAGGGGAAAGGTTACTTTACACACTATCTTTATTTTCTTACATTCTATCCCCCTACATGTCAGCAGTGGATTCCCAGGGCATGGAGCAGCATGAGTACATGGACAGAGCCAGGCAGTACAGGTGGGAGCTGCACTTCTCCCCTGGGGTGCCCACAGTCCTTCACAGCTGTGTGTGTCCCTGGGCAGGTCCCAGGGGTGTCGGCCTGGGGGGTGAACTTGGCATGTAGAAGAGCTGCCTCATCTCAGAGAGCAGGGTGCAGCCTGCTCAGGGAAGGCTGATGGCAGTGCAGGCAGCAGAGCCCAGGACAAAGGGCTCCTGTGTTCACCCAGCCCTTGGGGCAGATGGTGGGGGGCTGGATGTGACTGCTTCTGCTTAACAGGTGCCTATGTGGGAGAGCTGGAAGCCCCCTCATCCTCCTGCTGCCGGGAATGAAGAGGGCTGGGTGCTGGGAGTGCAGCACCACTGCTCTCCCTTTCTCCCCCTGGGGGAGCAGCACCCATCTTCTGGATGTGCCCATGTCTTGGCACGGCCCTGATGTTGGCTGCTCTCCCCTCACAGCACACGCCTGGCCATGCTCAGCAACAACCTGACGCACTGGAAAAGCTCCCGCTGCTGCCATCCCTGACTAACCAGCCGCACCAAGTGCTCGCCAGCGACCCTGTCCCCTTTGCAGACCTGCAGCAGGTGAGCAGGGCTGGGCTGAGCCTGAGCCCTTGTGATGCTTCCCAGAAACACATCCTCATCCTGGAGGAGCAGTAATGCTCTCCTGGCTTGCCCAGAGCCCTGGCATGGCTATCGGATTTATGAGGATCTCCCGACACAGGGAAGAGGGAAGAATAACGCGCAGAACTCCATGATATCAGAAGGCTAATTAATTACTTTATTATACCATATTGTACTGTAACTATATTAAAGAGATACATACTATACTACATTGTACTTAATTCTCACTAACTACTGAAAACTCTTGCCTGTCTGTGGGCAGTCCCAACACCCATATGTGGATCCAATTGGTCAATGAATCAAAAAACCATCACCAGAATCCAATCAAGCAATTCCTTCAGGTAAATAATCTTCCAACACATTCCACATGTTCAAAAACATAGGAGCAGCAAATGAGAAAAGAATTGTTTTCATCATTCTTTTCTCTGCTTCTCTCACAGCTTCTCTCTGTTCAGAGGGCATGTGAATACCACACATGACTTGTTAAAGCTGAGGGCAGAGCCTAGGTCAGGTTTAAGGCCTTGTTAGAGGTGGGGCAAAGCCCAGGACAGGCTTAGGGACTCGTTAGGGCTGGAGGCTAACCTGCAGCAGTTTCTCTGGGATAACTGGGGGTTTCAGTAGCCACCAGTGACACAGCCATGTCTTTGTGCCTGCAGGTGTCCCGGATAGCTGCCTATGCCTTCAGTGCGCTCTCACAGATCCATGTCAATGCCAAAGAAGAACTGGTTGTACAGTTTGGCATCCCCTGAACCTGCCCCCACCACTGCTGCTTCAGTGCTTTGGGTTGTTTTCGTTTTTTTCCTGATTTTTTTTTCTCTATATATCCCTTCCCTGCCCATGCTGCTGCCACAGAACTTGGACAGATACCCTGTCTCCTACTAAATGCCAAGGCACCCATCATTGGTACGTTGAGCCCACCTGCATTGCTTGAGGCTTTCTCCTCCTTGTGGGTGGGTGGGTGTGCGTGGGGAAGAGGCTGTGTCAGCTGGATGCTGCCTTGCACAGGGACAAGGACAAAGGGAACAGCTGGTGCAAGGAGCCCCTGGTGTGGGTCAGCACCATATGCCAGGTCACCAGGATGGATGGGCTGGAGCCAGGCAGATGTGATGCTCTGCATGGGGCCTGGTGGCTCCAACACCATCCCTTCTCCTTTTTACATGTTTAGACCTTTATTTTGGTTGTTTGTTTTTTTGGTTGGTTGGTTGTTTTTTTAAAATGACTTTTATTTTTTTGCCCCAGAAGATAAAGCCACGTTCATCCAGTGCCTGTTTCCACTGTTCTCTGTCGGACACAGCATGGATGTGATGGGGAAGCCATGCCCTGGTGAGGGGGGTACACACATCTGTCTGTCCCTTGTCACCTCTTCAATCGTGTCCCATAGGGCCAAGAGGACAAGGGGACAGAAAAGGTATTATGACTCAGCTAAGGGGAGGGAAGCAGCTAAGATTCGTGGTCTAAAGAACGTCAAAAGTCAGAGGCTTTGCAAATAATCAGAACGTTTTATTAGTAAATTACACACTTGGTTTTAATCTCATTCTACGCTTATATCATACAGCGCAGGAACTACAACAAGGATGTTTTTCCAATGCTGCCCTGGCAGTTTATTGTTTATTACCAGCAGTCCTGGCTAGACTCAACGGCCATCCAGCTATCTGTGTTTGAGACACACACGTTAGCTCCCGGCGCTGTGGGAACGGGATGCTCCGTGTGTCGCTGTGCCAAGCAGAGCTGCCCCCTGCAGTCCGCCGTGTGTGCCGGTCCCGCCCCGGTCCGCCCCGGCCCGGCGGTGCCCAATGGGCCGCGGGAGGGCCGGGCCGGCGCGGCCCTTCGAATAACCGCGGCCGCCGACCGGGACCGGACCCCGGCTAGAACAGGAGCCTCGGCAGCGATGCAGGACATGAAGACGGACAAGATTCCCCGGCTACGGTACGGGTAAAGCTGACGCGAGGCGCGCTGGTTCCCTCGGCCCCTTCCCTAAGGGCGGGCGTGTGGTTCTTCGTTTCCCTGGGCTCGGCAAAATCAGAGCCTTCGCCAGCGGCATTCGGCGGCCGCGTTCCTCGCGGGCTCTTTTGCTATTCCCAGCGCCGGTTTGAAAGAACCTTCTCCTTGTGCCCTTCCTGTGCCGTGCTCGGGGCAGCCCATCCTGCGGCCCTGAGCCTCCTCAAGCAGCCCGGGCGCTGCGGAGATGCCTTCCGAGAGTCTCCGGAACAGGAGCGAGGGGTGAGCGTCCCTTCCTCGCCCCACTCCTCCCTGGTCTAGCTGGTGACCCGTAGGGTCCGGTTCCCGTTCAATCTGTGTGCGTATCGGGGGTAGATTTTCAGGGGTCAGCTGGACGTCACTCCAGTCACATTAGAGGGAGACGTTGCATCGGGGGCCGTTCTCTGCCGAGCCCCAGCTTCCCAGAGCTGCGCCGTGGCCGGGAGCGGGTCTATGCCGGCCCCACCGACTCAGCTCTCCGTCACTCGGCCTGGGCAGGGTGACGGCAGTGAGCGCGTCCGGGCTCGGACGATTCCCCTCCCCGTGGCGAGGGGCCGGAGGTTTCTGTGCCGTGCGCCTTTAATAAACGCGGCCCCGCCGCGGTGACGTGGGGTGGCGCAGGGCCAGGAAGGGGAACCGCCGCCTGCCAGCCCCGCCGAAGAGAAGCTCAACAACTTTTCTTTTGTGCGTGGCCGCTGGCTCCCGGGCCCTTCCCGGCTTGCCCCGCTCATGGCGGGTTGACGCCAGCTCCGCCGCCTCGCCGCAGCGTACGGCTCCCGGCCCCTCGCCAGCCCCCGAGGGCCGCGGGTCCCCGGGGCCGCGGGTGGCCGCGCCGGGCTCGCCACCACCCGGGCGCTCGGGTCGGCGGCTGCTCTCCCCCTCACAAACGCCACGTCCTCACCGAGGCTCATGGCGCTGTCTCAGGCGCTCAGGGTGGCCCGTGTCACCAGTGACAGGCCAGGCTGGGACCGCGGCAGGAGCGGGTGGCCCTGCCCGTCCAGATCTCACACCAGGCACCAGTGTGTTCGCAGACTGGCTTCTGGTAAAAGCCAGCTCGACGGGTTCCTCCGAGGGTCTGCATCCAGTGCTGCTGGAGTGCTTTGCCCGGTGCCTGTGGGTGGATTTTTAGAGAGAGGTCTTGGCTGTGCCACCGGGGGGAGGGACAGAAGTTGCTGAGTGACCCAGCCATGGGACAGGGAGCTGGGTTTTAGCCAAACTGGAGGGAGGACCTGTCCTGCTGAGGATCCCATGTGTCCCAGCTGGACTGACGGCAGCGGGAACTCTGTAGTGCCCAAAGCCACCGTGCCTGGTTGGCTGTGCTGTGCTGAGCAGCTGCAGATCCCAGCCAGGCTCCTGGCCCGTCATGGTGCGGGTGTCCAGGTGCAATGCAGGGTGAGGAGCCCCCTCCTCATCTGGGTCACTGTTTGGCTCCCAGCAGTCCCCTCCCCTGGAAGACTACCAGGGTGGCACCAGGGGCAGCCAGCGTGGAGGCAAAGGTCGCTGTGAAGGGGAACTGGCAGTGATCCCAGGTCCCGTCAGGGCAGCTCATCCCTGCTCCCACCCAGTGCAGCTGTGAGCTCCCTGTGCCCCCAGCAGGTGGTTCTCTCACTAGCAGCAGTGGAAGGGGAGCTGGCAGCGCTTCAATGGCTCGGCCACTGCCTTGCTGGGCCAGAAATGTTAGTGACATTTGGAGGTGAGAGGGAGGGAGGAAGGCACAGCAGGAGAATGAGGAGCCCGAGCAGCAGTTTTCCACTGACCCCTTGTCAGGATCCTAATCTGTGGGAGTGGACCTGGCTGCTGCTCAGCATTGCTCCCCACTCTGAGCCTGTGGGGAAGCAGGAGGATGCTGGCTGCCCTGCACAGCTGGCCAGATGCAGGGACACATCCTTCCTTGGTGGGCACAAATGCCTGGTGCTGGGCCTATGGAGTTTAGTAACATAGTTACTATACTTTACCTTTTTTGTTTTTAGGTGTGGGCACGATGTCTCTTCAGGGTGCAAGACTTGCTGCTCTCCTTGATTAGGAAAGCTCCCCCTCCCGAGCTGGAGCTCACTGCATAGGTGCTGCTGCCAGCACTGGCAGCTTTGGGGCTCGATGCTGGGGCTTGTCACAGGACGGGATTGTGGCTTGGGCAGGTCCTAGGGTAGCCAAGTTCCTACTGCTCCTGTTTGTAGGAGAAGCCTTGCTCACCCTTCCTGTTGAGCAACCAGAAATGCTGGAATGGTTTGGTCTGGTCATGGAGACTGCCTGGGAGATGGAGCTGAGCCTGAAGCAGGCAGCAGCTGTACTGTAAAGATGTTGTTGGATCTGTCTCACAAAGCACTGGTGTGTCCAAGTGAAAGCTCCCAGAATGGTTTGGGTTAGAAGGGGCTTTTAAGCTCATTCAGCTGGAATGCCCTGCCATGGGCAGGGAGACCTCTACTAGACCAGCTTGCTCCAAACCACATCCAGCCTAGCCTTGAACACTTCCAGGGATAGGGCAGCCATGGCTTCTCTGGACAACCCTCACAGGGAAGAATTTCTTCCAAATATCCCATCTAACCCTGCTCTCTGTCAGTGAGAAGCCATTCCCTCTTGTCCTGTCACTCCAGGCCTTTGCCCAAAGTCCCTTTCCTGCTCTTTTGAACCCCCTTTAGGCACTGGCAGGGGCTCTAAGGTCTCCCTGGAGCCTTCTTTTCTCCAGGCTGAACACCCCCAAGTCTCTCAGCCTCTCCAGGGAAGAGGGGCTCCAGCAGTGTGATAAATGGGACCTGTGCCAGACTCCCAGATGTGGAGCTGTGGGGATCATGTTCATCTGTTCCCTGGGCAGGGGTGGTTTAAAGGGGTGGCCTTACTTTCACCCCCAGACCAGTCTTGCTGTCCCCTGCCAGGACTGGAGGTGGTGAGTGGCACAGCACAGTGTTGTCTTGGTTTCTGCCTTCTGACTGTCCCACCCCATTTCTAGGTGAACAGCACCAAGGTTTGTCCTGATCCCATCAATGATCTGTCCCAGCTCCAGGACTGTAGTGTCTTCATCAGAATTATCCACAAAATGTGAGTACGGGGAGCTGTGTACACATTTCAGACCACACAGCTGGGTCTGTGCTGTCCCTGGAGCCATGGCCTCAGCCCCCAGGAGCTAAGGGGCTCCTGTCTTGGACAGGGTGGGAGTGGGGGTCTTGGGGTATTTATTCCTCCTCTGGCCTATGAGATGCTGGAATCTGCATCTCCTCTGTGCCACTGCACAGCTGGGGTCTGCCTGCAGAGCTGCTAGGGAATGTTTTGGTCAGAGTTCCTGTCGTTTGAGACCTGTTATCACATCTGGCACTTAACATCTGGGTTCACTCCTGGCATTGTAGAAAAGACCTGGGTGCTGCTGCCAGTGGCACAGGGATTCCTGCAGCTGCACAGGTGATTATCCATTTCTGTTGATGCCACTCTGGTGAGGGAACACCCAGCAAGTTTTCCTGATTGGCAGCCTTGGGATCCTGAGAAACCTTGTTATCTGGAAAGCAGTGTAAAGAATGACAATTTCTGCCTCATGAACTGCTTCTGTTGCCTGGGGGTGTCAGGCTGCTGCTGAGTAGAGTGTGGTCAGGATGGAGCCTGTGTGATTGTGTTTGTTCCCTGGGAGCAAGGGGCAGCTAAAATCTACAGGCCATAATGGGCATCAGAGGTGGGACAAAGCCTGGTGGTTAAGGAGCTGACAAAAACAAATTGAGAGGGTATGAGGCTGCCGTGCATTGCTTTCAAACCCTTCCAGGGGAGGCTCACTGGGAGCCTGTCTCCTATAATTACCTCCTGCACAGGGTAAGGAGAGCCTGCCTGGAACAGGGATCTGCCTGCAGTGGGTGGGGAGGAAGGAGCTGCCTGCACCACAGATATATTTAGTCAGACCTGGTTAATCTCCTGGGTCTGTGCTCCAGCTGGGATTAGTAGGGATCCTGGTGGCGTGTGCTCTCTAAAGAGGCCTGGCCATTGCTTGATAAAGTGGGGTGGCAGCAGGGCAGCTGCCACAGCAGCTGGCTGATCTGAGAGCTCCTGGTGGCACAAGGGGAAGTCTGTGAGGAGGAGCAAATCCTTGTGGCAGCCCCTGTCCCAGGCCAGGTTCTTGGTTTTGGCACATTGGGACTAACAGACAGTACTGAAGCAGTGCTGGTCAAGCATGATTGGTGTGGGGTTTGGGCATGCCATTTCTGAGCTGGGTTCAGTGACCCTTGTGGGTCTCCTCCAACTCAGGATATTCCATGAACTGGTGGCTGCTCAGGAAGAGTGTAGTCACAAATAAGTGCAAGAGGAAGCTTCAGCCTTCCCAAAATCCAGGAAGAAAAGCCTGAGGCTCCATGCATGGACTGGCCCCTGTGGTGGTTCCTGGCCAGTGGGACCACCACAAGCTCCCTGTGCTATGCAGGAGGAGTTAACGCAAACCTTGCACTCTTCCAGCCACGGGAGCCAGGAGGGGGAGTCTGTGCTGGAGCAGCTGCTGCCAGAGAGGATCTCCTTCATCCATGGCTTCCTGCAGAGTAAGACCCTCCGCTGGTGCTGGGGAAAGCGACTGCCCCTGCTCAGTGCCCCTGACCTCTGAGAGAGTCTGGGCTGCTGTCTGCAGCTTCCCTCTCCACAAAGTGACCCCCTCACCCCACAGCAGCATCTTTGTGAGGTGTCAGCAGCTTTCCTGTGGCAGCCTGTGGAAGGGAAAGCTTCCTGATGGGAAACTTCCAGATGGAAATCCTTGTCAGAGCCTGGGTTCAGAGCAAAGGAGGTCCTGAGTGTGAAGGGCAGGGTACCAGTGGCTGCTCTGGTGATGCTGCCTGGAGCAGTTTTCCTAGCTGGGTATCTGGACTCAAGTTCTTCAAATCCCAGTGGAAAAACCTTTACCTAAGCAGAAATCCTGGGAGGGGATATGGGAAATATCTCATACTCTTTCTCAGCCTTTCCTGGAGGGAAGACACCATATCCCACCTCATATCTCTCCCTCCAGAGATGGAGCTCTCTGTTTGTGCTGATGTTGGAGGGGAGATGCCAAGGTGGGGAGGCTGGGATTTAGGGTGGAATTCCAGGGAAGGGAATTAAAGTTGGTCAAAGTTAATGGCCAAGGCTGACCACGGGGATCTCAGCTCTGGAGCCCATCCTGCCCCATGTCCCTTCTCCCTGGGGATGCAATGCAATGCCCTCCTGGCCGTGAGTGCCAGCTCAGGGGAGGCAGCATGCCCAGTGGCTCCTGCATGACTGGAAATTCTGCTTCATGTTCCAGAGCACTGCAGGTACAAATTCACTGCAGAGAACGTGGGGTCCCTCTACAGAAACTTGTGGAGAGGACAGAGGCCAGGATGAAGCAACTGAATATGATATTGAAGAAGGCAACCACTGGACTGCTATGGACAGAGGGGGAGACAATGATTGTTTTGTTTCTGAGGAAGAATCAGATTCATCAATCTAAAGCCCAGCAGACTCAAACTGGGAAAAAGACCTATCTTCCCCCGATTCAGAACACCTCCTGCCTCCATCCAAGTCAGGAGATCTCCAAAAAAGACTCAACAATTCTCCATAATGGACTGGGCAGCAGTGAGACACAAACCAATAAAGAAAAAAATTTTGATCTAGCTTAAGAGCTGCTCTTAGCTATGCCAGTTAGAAAAGATGCTAATCCAAGATGGGAATCCATTGAATTGTTATGATATTAAAGATTTGAGACAAGCAGCAAGGGAAAATGGATTAGGCTCACCATACTTCTGAAGGAATTGCTGATAGGAATATATTGTAATGTAGATTTAACACCATATGACTGTCACTATATCTCCTCCATAATATTGACAGAATCACAATGCATCATATGGGACCTGAAGTGGAGAAAATTCTTGAATAGATTACTTGAAACTTATGCTGGGGGCCCCTGTGCTGCATTGACACTGGCAGATTGAGACATCGAAGACCCTCCACGACAGGTCTGAAGATCAAGCAGCGTACCTGCCTAGAGTAGTACCTAATGATATCAAAAACGCTGCTTGCAAAGCCCTGCTGCTGACTCAGCCAGTGGGGACTCCAGAAGGGACTTATGCAGAAATAAGACAGGGGCTGAAATAAACAAACAGGGCAGGAGACTTTCTCTCCTTTTAATGAGCCCCGACGGGTCTTCAGCATTTATTCTCCCAGGTAACTCGCCTGAGGAGGATGAGTCACAGCTTTGTCCCTAGAGAGACGGTGTGAAGTTGATGTGGCTCACCCACTTCTCTCCGGGGTCAGGGTCCCGGCTTTGTATGACCCTTGAACTCAGGGCTCTCTGTAAGTTCAGTAGCTTGTTCCTCACACGTGGACATCACTCTAATTTCTCAATTTCATTTTGGCTCGTTGTTTCAAACGTCTGAGGTCGTGAAGGATGGTCAAAGTTTAATTTGTTACCTGAAGTTTGCCTGATCAATTTGCAGCTTTAATTTGCCCCGCCTGCCTTGTCCCCCCCGGCAGATGATGGAGAACTTGGTAATTTACATAACAGATAAAACTTTAGTAGCAAAAGTGGTTAAATTAGCTATTTGTAACTTGTTTCACATACTAAAAATTATCAGTTTTTCTGTTCACCCAGTTCTTCAGCATTTATTGACCGCCTAACAAAGACAGTGTGAAGATGATGTGGCTCTGGGAGAAACGCCAGTGAAGGATGCAAAAAGGTTACCTGAAATGACGATAGAGGCTTTCACAAATCAGGCAGACTGTTCTAGCAAATACTCTGGGAGAGAGACTTAGAAATGCTTTTACAAATCAGGCAGAAGTGAGGGATGAGAAACTTGCAAAAGCCCTCCATGCCCTCAGCTTGGGACTTCAGTAGAACAATAAGGCATCACAAAATGAGACTTCCAAAAGGTTATGCCATCAATGTGGAAAGCCTGGACAGAAAGAATTTTCCAGAGCCAGCAGGAGGCACAAACCCACCTCACCACAGTGGCATTCCAGCAGCCAGGGAGCTTTCAAGGGGCCAGATGTGTGAATTGCTCCGGCCAAATCCTATTCACCAGACTGCCAGCCACCTGCCAAGTGACCCCAAACTGCTGCCCCTGGGGGCACAATGTGAACTGGCAACTTCAAATTAGTCTACTTTCTACATGATTGTCATGCTGTGGTACCCATAGGTGTGACAGGAACATCACAAAAGAGAAAAATTTTTCTGATTATAGGCAAAGAAAGAAACCACATTTTGGGACTAGTAGTTTTTCCATCTATTGTTTCAGCAAATTGCAATGAAGAATTAACAGTTCTAGTACAAACATGGTGCCCCCTGCTTGTCATTCCAGCAAAAACTCCAACAGCAGCAGCTATTGCCTTGCCAGCCAGAATAACTCACAGAATGCCAACAGATACCACCTGAGAGCTCAAGTCTAGCACCAAACATCTTTTGGGTCTGACATGTAGGTTGCAAACCAAAATTGACCTGCAGTTTAATGCACAACAACAAAACAATCATAATTACAGGTCTCCTGGACACCAGTGCAGATATAACAGTGATTTTTATATGTTCTGGCCCAAGAACTGGACTTTAGTGACACCTTTAGACCCTCTCACAGGTACCAGGGGAGCCACTGTTATGTCTACAAAGTAGATGCATGATTGCAGTTAAAGGACCTCAAGGGAAGACTGCAACTATTCATCCTTTGTTGTGGAGAAACCCATCACAATATGGGGTGTTGTATTTCATATTTCTAGAGTCCCATACTGTTGTTATCAGATTTCTGAAGCCCCATACCTTCTCTTGGTGTTTTCTTGGGGGCAGCTCTTCACAGCATGGGCTTCTTCTTCTGCAGACTCAGGGTCTTCTTCTTTAGAGCTCCTTCAAGGCTCTCCCTGACTGGCCAACCCACCCCCTTTTATCCCAGTTTTCATCACTAGCCACAGCTGCAGCCCAGTGAAGGACATCGCAGCTGCAGCCCATCAAGAACAACCAGGACCTACCGGGGCAAGGCCTAAACACAGATATTCAATTACAATACAGATATTTTTACTGGGACTCAAAGGCCACCTCTACTATAATAGGGAAGAGATCTGTTGTCCCAATGGGGAGCAACACTGGAAGTGGATTTTTGATCTGTTGGCATTCTGTGAATTATTCTAAGGGAAGATTGACTTGGATAGCCACCCTGATACCTGCCCCAGAAACTAGGGATGCTGCCACACAGCCTGACCTTGTCCCAGAGACTAGGGAGGCTGCCCTGTCCCCCTGACACTGCTCTGCAGCCCACCTCAGAAATGAGCCACCCAGATTGGGTGGGAGTTCTGGCAAAGGAAATACATGAGGTGGGCCAGATGCTGAGGAGTGTATCTCCCCAGCTGGGGAAACTCTCCCCCTGCCTGGAAGAAGGGGAGCCTGATGGTGCAGCCACTGAACCTACAGATGTTACAACCATCCAGGTTCCAGCTGAACCCCAAGGACAGTCACAGCCAGGAGCAATTGCCCCTGTGGAATCAAGGAAGTCTAAGATGAAATCAAAGCACCCAGAAAATAAGGGTAAGAAAGGAGGGCCCTCACAACCCACAGAGGATTCAGAGGTTGAGATCACCACCGAGTCCCCGCCATATGAAAGCCTCCATAATCTGTACAAAGACATTGCCACTTGGGTGGAGAAGCTACCTGTGAAATTTTGCCATGTAGATGCCCATGTCCCCAAGGGCAGAGTTAATGAAGAGCACCAAAACAATCTGCAGATTGACCAGGCTGGAAAGATACGGGTGTCAAAGATAGACTTAGATTGGCAACATGAGGGGGAGTTGTTCCTAGCTCAGTAGGCCCATGATGCCTCAGGTCACCAGGGCAGAGATGCCACCTCTAAGTGGGCACAAAACCGAGGGGTGGATCTAGCCATGGACAATATTTCACGTGTGCTGCCATCAAACAGGCCAAGTGGGTGAAGCCCCTATGGTACGTTGGGCTGTAGTCCAAATGTAAGTATGGGGAGGCCTGGCAGATTCACAGAACTCACAGAACGACTAGATTGGAAGAGACCTTAAGTCATTGAGTCCAACCCATGCTCTAACACCTCAACTAAACCGTGGCACCGAGTGCCACATCCTGTTGTCATTACAGTGCAAGAGTTCTACTGTCATTACACTGCAAGGGTTCCATATTGCTGGAGTTTTGTACCTCCTTGATGTTTCTTGTAGGCAGCTCCTCTAGGCACTGACTCTCCCTTATCCTCACAGTAGCCAACTGACTCCAGTTCCCCTCAAACACCCAATCCACTCTGTTATAGCACTCTTTTTATTGGCCACAGCTGTGGCCTGTTAACATCAGGCCTTCTCCTAATCTTTAATAATTAACCCAGCTGCAACTCTTTAGGGGGTAAGATTACTTTCTATACTACCTTTACTTACTTGTATTCTATCCCCCTACGCATCCAGTCTTTTCATAAACACCTCCAGGGATGGTGACTCCACCACCTCCCCAGGCAGACAATTCCAGTACTTTATCACCCCTTCTGTAAAAATTTCCTAATATCTAACCTATTTTTCTCTATCTGCCTGGTGAGAGGGACCAACCCCCACCTGACTACAAACACCTTTCAGGAAGTTGTATATAGTGTCTGGTTGGCGTGCCAGTGGATGCTTGGCCAATTCCAAAAGAAATTGACGAAGCCATGCAAGGTACATTAACAGGATCATCCACATGGGATCTTTGGTCCCCAGTAGATGCATGGCATCGGTGGGTTCCTCACCTTCTCAAGGCATTTCTGGAACCTCGAAAATTGGAGATCCTTGGCTCTGTGAAAATGGCCTTTTGTGCCAAATTTAATTGTACAGGGAAAAAACAAGCTTTAGTTAAAAATTTTTCTCCTTATCACCCTACATATAAACTCACTCAGACCTTTTGGTGTAATCATACTTCTTTAGTTCAGTCTGCATTTAATGATATCTCTTTTCAGTTACCATAGGGAATGTTTTTCATTTGTGGAGATAGAGTTTGGCCTGCTATCCCAGCACACATCATAGGTGGGCCATGTAGCTTTGGGAAACTTATTCTGCTAGCACCCAGTGCTAAAATGTCTATGAAACATAGAGGTAAAAGACCTATCAATCAATATAAGCCAGACCACAAAGGTGATTTTGAACCTTGGAGTTTTGGAAAAAGGTTCCCAGCACCTCTTTTTTAGATGCTTTAGTGACACTCTTCAGTGGCACTAAAGCAATTAGATGGACTAGGGTGTTGGCTGAGTAAGGAGTTTAATTCTACCTCCCTTGCACTGAGTGATATGTTAGCAGGTGTCAGCAGTATTAGACATGCAACTTTGCAAAACAGGGCTGCAATTGATTTTTCTTATTAGCACGTGGACATGGATGCAAAGATTTTGTAGGAATGTGTTGTATTAATCTATTTGATCACTCAGAGTCTATCCACAAATGCATACAACAACTCAAGGAAGGTGTGTCAAAGATTAGAGCTGACAAAGGAACTTGGTTAGATGGCCTGTTTGATGGGTGGAGTTTAACATCGTGAGTGAAAAAGCTTTTAAAAATGGGTCTATACATTTTAGTCATCATAATAGTTGTGCTAATTGTGGTGCCTCGTGTGCTCCAGTGCATTCTCTTTGAAGACCCAAGGCCCACTCATAGCTTGACAGAAAGGCAAGTGATGGGCCCTGGCTTTCCCTCCTGTTTCTGCTGCCAAAGCTGCCCAGCTATAAAGGCAGCTGCACAACCCAGATGTGCTCAGCTACAAAGCAGTGCCCTTAAACCAAGAGTAGGGGTACCTGAGACCTGCTGGCTCTTCCTACTCAGCAGTACCTCAGCCTTTCCCTGGAGGAGTGGAGCAGGTGGGATGCTGACATTCTCGTGGGAGCAGGCCATTCTACAGTTTTTGTCCAAGTCCAGAAGCCTTCAGTCAGCAGTGATGGAACTCCTTGGAAGTTCTGCTCTCTGGACAAATGAGGAGTCTTAGGTGCAGCACCTTTTGAAGTGGGCTGCCTTGTGCTTGTGCAATGCTTTCCCAGCCAGCTGAGCCAAGCAAAGGCACCCCCACTGCCCCATCTCCCCTCCCTCAGCACCAGAGTGCTCTGGCTCTCCACTGCAACCCCTGAGCCAGGCCTGGCCTTTTCCAGGCCCTTCTGGGAGCTGGTCCTTGAGGAGGCACCAACCCAGCTGCAGCCTGTGCTGGCTCTGAACGGCTCACGAGGAGCACCCACAGCTAGGCAGGGATGAAGGTCAGGCAGGACAGTGATGAGTGGGTGTGTGGGTGCAGCTGGCTGGCATGAGGGAGGCTGAGGAGGTTTGTGCCGCCAGCTCACACCCTTGCCCACCCTTTGAGGAAAAAAGAGCCATAATCTCATTCATACTGAGGCACATTGTAACCAGAGGGTCAGAGGATCTCGCTGGCTTTGTGCCTTCCCAGGTTTCTCCACATCCCTTTCCTTATGCAGCCTCCTCTGCTGCTGAAGGTGGAGAGGCACAGGTTCCTGTGCACTGTGTTTTGCTGGCCCATTTTCACCCAAATCAGTTCCCTGAGCTGATTCACACTGTGGTCTGAGAAATGGTTGAGTTGATGTGCTTCACAGGCCATGGCAGGGCTGGTCCTGGGAACAGGCACTGCTGGGCAGAGGGAGGGCCCTTGCTCCAGGCAATGCCCAGCTCCAGGATCACACTCCACCCTTCCTGTGTGGGAATCCATTATAGAGCAGCTGCAAAAGAGCCAAACTGCATCCACAGACACAGCCAGGCACTCAGTTTAAAGGTTTAGAGTCAGAATTACAGAATCATTTCAGATGGAAAAGACCTTTGAGATCATCAAATTCCAACAATTAACCCAGTATTGCCAGGCACATTACTAAATCATGACCCTCAGTGCCACATATATACAACTTTTAAATACCTCCAGAGATGGTGACTCCATCAATTCCATGGGCAGTCTCTTCTGATGCCTTTTAAGAAAGAAATTTTCCCTAATGTGCAATCTAGACTTCCCCTGGTGCAGCTTCAGGCCATTTTCTCACATCCTGTCACTTGTTACCTGGGAGAAGACCCTGATCCCACCTGGCTGCACCCTCCTGTCAGGCAGTTGTAGAGAGTGATAGTGTTCCCCCAAGCCTCCTTTCCTCCAGATCAAACACCCCCAGCTCCCTCAGCTGCTTCTCACCACACTTGTGCTCCAGACCCTTCCCCAGCTCCATTGCCCTTCTCTGGACACACTCCAGCACCTCAATGTCCTTCTTGCAGTGAGGGACCCAAAACTGAGCACAGGATTGAAGTGTGACCTCAGCAGTGCCCAGCCACTGCCCTGGTCCTGCTGCCACACCACTGCTGATCCAGGCCAGGTGCCATTGGCCTCCTTGGCCACCTGGGCACAGCTGGCTCATGTTCAGCTGCTGTCAACCAGCACCCCCAGGTCCTTTTCCCCAGGGCAACTTTCCAGCCATTCTGCCCCAGCCTGTAGCACTGCCATGACCTGTTGTCATTATACTGCAAGAGTTCTATTGTCATTACATTGCAAGGGTTCCATATTCCCAGAGTTTTGTACCTCCTTGATGTTTCTCATAGACAGCTCCTCTAGGCACTGACTCTTCCTTGTCCTCACAGCAGCCAACTGACTCCAGGTCCCCCTCAACCAACAAATCCACTCTTTGATAGCACTCTTCTTATTGGCTATAGCCTGTTAACATCAGGCCTGCTCCTAATCTCCAATAATTAACCCAGCTGCAACTCTTTAGGGAGTAAGATTACTTTCTATACTACCTTTATTTACTTATATTCCATCCCCCTACAATGACTCGAGGGCAGGACCCAGCACCTGGCCCTGTTGAGCCTCAGAGCACTGGCCTCAGCCCATAGTCCAGCCTGTCCAAAGCTTTATTTTATCATCATTAACTCTGAATGATGAAGGTGGCTAAGAGAAGAGTTTCACATATTACCAAAGCGCACAATGTCTTGCATGGTCAAATCCTTTATTGTTTATGACAACTTTTCACCTTTCCTTTCAAGCACAGTCTCAAACTCTAGCAACTCTAAAATCTCACTTGGAGCTGATAAATTTTTAATATGATGAGCTCTGACTGCACCTGTCAAGCAAGTATTGCAGCAATGTGTCTGTCCTCACTGGTCCCGGAATACCTCATCATTCTCAGCAAGCAGCTAGTGCAATGATCACAAATAAAGACCTCACTCTGGAGTGAAAATTAAGGTGGAATAAATTTAAGTGGCCCATTTCTGTTAAAATAAATTTTTGAAAGCTACATTGGAATATGTCTACTACCACAATGGTTTTTTTGAGCACACAAATAAACTAGAGCCTGCTTCTGTACCAGGATACATTCCTAGCCAGAACCACCAAAGTCTGAAACCTTGTCTATATGAATCCCAAGCCAACATGAATAGCTTAGCTTTTCTAGGACTTCACAAAAGTTTTAGGCTGTGTTTTTATTTATTTAATCACACACACACAAAATAAAAGCCTGAAACATGACATTAAAGACAATCTATAATTAAGTTGGCTTGACATAACATGCCAGAATAATCCACGTGACCTGTGGTATAGTCTTTTTCTCCAGGGCTTCTTGCTATTCATGTCTACATACAATTAAGTTGTGTGGAATTTGGTCATGTGTCTGGCTCACTTAGAGGGTATGTGTTGTTTTGATGGCTATTTAACATGCTGTTTGATCTTTTTCCAAATAAAATAAAGTAAAATTAAACATATATATATATATAGAGAGAGAGAGAGTACACTGAGACATTGCAATGAGGAGCATTTAAGACACTAAGAAATTCTTGGTTCAGGCATTCCTAGGACTAGATGGTTTCTGGAAGAGAGCAGATCCAGCTGCAATTATTCTACCTGCAGTGAGAGCTGCTTCTTTACAGGCCTGAACGTGCCTGTTCCCCAGCAGTCCCTGAAGTTTTAGTGTGGGAAGGAGCAGTGTGGCCCAGTAAAGTGAAGGATCTGAATGATAACAATCATCTTCCTGTGAGAACAAAGGACATGGTTGCCTCAGTGAAGGTTTCCATCTGCTTTCACACAGGTCTCAGGAGGCTGACATGATGATGGTGTTGTTCACCTTTAAAACTGCAAACACACTTCTGCAATAAAATGTGGAGAAGGGATGTTGGAGGTGGGGAGAGCAGAGAGAGGAGTTCTTGCTCTCGAACCACAAGGCTGGTGGAGATGCTGGATCCCAGTTATCATCTGTTTTGCCTGGTATCCTCCTTGCAACACTGAGTGCCCAGAAAAGAAGCCAGGACACCTGCAAACATGTCCTGACACTTCCCAGAAACAGTTTCAGTGCTTTGACCTACCTGATTCTGTTCTGAGCCAATGCTGGTATTTTGCCACAAACAATGCCAGATAAATTACATTCCAAGCTCTACCACACAGACAAATGAAGAGTGAAACAAAACTTTGTGTGAAGTTTTATCCATTTAATGGAAGCTGTTTTTCTCCACCTAAAAAATCCAGAGCAATCAGAAGGAGTATTTCAAAGCTCAATGAATGTGTGATCACATACATTTGACAAATATTTTGCTACTGTGTAATGTGTCAGTTATGGAAATCAAAAGTGATATTCCCAGAGCAAGATTTTGCCTGAGCTTGATTGGTCAAATGTTGGATTTGCTGGTCTTGGAGCTCTTTTCCAACCTATGTGATTCTGTAATGCTATGAATGTATGATTTCATGGCAAAGGAGAGATGTTCAGCACAGGTCCCCACTCAATTTGAGGGGCACTCCCATCACTCTCAGAGTACCCCACGCTCTCTAGATTGTACCAGCCAAAATCAGAGGAACCAGTGTCAGACCTTGTTGATAGGAGACATTCATCTTTCAGCAGCTTTCCCCTGGCTGACAGCAGTTCTACCAGCTGTCCTGATTGCTTAAAAGGACCAAGTGTGCAGTTAAAGTCGTATCAGTGCTGTGAATTTCGATTCTTACGCTCCACCTGATAATCCAACACTTAGTTACAAAACCTTCCATTGCGAGCTGAGAGCTGCAGTGCATCCATGTGCAGTGTCCCTGATAAAGTCAGCAAGACAAAAGCTCTCTCTGGTGGTGCATTTCAGTCGGTGCAGTTTCCTTTCCCTCCCATTCCAAGCAGGCCCAACAGCTCGGTGCTGTCCTTCCTTTCCTGATGAGCCCACCCCAAGCTGTACCAGGATTAGTGACAGCACTGGAGCAAACAGGGGGTGGGACATTGTCCTGCTTGCACAGAGCTGAACACACCTGGGATAAGACAAGACAGTACAGAGGGTGAGCTGGAAACTCAACCTAAAGCTGTGAGGTCAGAAAATTTCCATGCATTGGCATTTATAAGTGTTTCATACGTGTCCAAACACATCCAGTAGCTCAGGGAACAGAATCTACCTCAGACTTTAATGATTTTATTGTTATTATTATTTTTACAGGTACAATTTTTTTTCTTACCACAGCAAAATATAATCTGTCTGCCTTTTTAGTCCCAGGAGAGAGCTTGGAGCAGCAGATACGCTTACATTCAAATCCAATTTCTGTGCATAGCACTGTCTGCTGAGCAGCTATCACTAAATTCACTTGCCTCTTCCAAGGTGGAAACAGAACAAGTGAGTTAATGCCCTGAGAATGAAAAGAGGCAGAATAGCCATTGCTTCTATAATTTGCTGCTGATTTCTCTGAGTACAGTTCACAACAGTAGAAGATTTATGTTTAATATGGATAGTGTTAGTGCAGCTAGCAGTAAATTATTAGGCAATATGCCTTCTTGTCCTTTTACATAATGTCATTAGGCACATTTGGGGGGAATGTATCCTAAATAAAGAAACAACTTCTACAAGATCAAAAATGCATGATACCAAGGAAACCTTCAGTCTCCAAGTCAAAAGCTAAGGCAGTAACTGTGTTGTTTCTTTACATGCATATAACATTCACCTCTGTCAACAACAGCCCACTTACATTTGAAGACTGGAAAAAAATCAGATGTCACACAGTCAGTCATATTATGGCTGCCTCCTTATTAGGCATTTGTGTGTATTCAGCACAGGTGTGCCATTCACCATATTGTGTGAATGATGGTTTTCAATGAATTGCCTTCCAATTCCAATGACCTATTTGTACATTTTAGCACACACATCAAAGGAAGTCAGGGGAGCCTGGAGTCAAAAACATCTGGGTAATGCTCAAAAATTCATCTGATTGCTAGTAGGCTGCTGTATACATCATTGACTTTTGTACAGGTAGATGCATATGCATGTACATATATGTACATATGTGTATGTAGATTGGATTTTTGCTTTCTGTATCATGAACTAACACGTGACTTGGAAAATCACATGCAGAATTTCAGACCTGTGACTTCAGTAGAACTGTTCATAGGTAAAAATGAAATATTTGATTAGGTACTTGATTGAGTTAAGGTCAGGGTTAGGTTTATACTGGCACCTAGGCAACTTGGAATCGTGTGCAGGGACAGGAAAATTTGATAAAATTTTCTATTTAATAAGAAAAATTTTTATTTCATAAGATTTTTTTTTATTTCATAAGAAATAGTTGCACATGCCAAGATTAAAGAGCCTTTAGCACTTTGTCATGTTTTGGAAGAATTTGAAGACAAATACATTTGATAAGAATCTGGTGTTGAATCTGTCTCTGTCATAGACAGACAGGTTTCCAGTCTGCCACATGAGGAAAACTCATTCAGTCTTATTTGTTATCCTTCTAAAGTTTGCCATTCCTGTTAACTAACAATGGTCCACACAGGTGGACTTGGAACACCCCTAAATCAACCAAGAAACTTGTGTCCTGTATCATAGTCTGAGCAATTTTTGCAAGCCTGAATTTTCATGTGTTTGAAGAATTCTTTCTTTATTTAAAGGACAGGTTCTGATGTTTGCTTTATGGCAGAGGATCACCGGTGTGCTCCAGGAGCAGCACACTGCAGGTGACTGAGAGCACACAGAGCTGTATTACAAACATACATAAGAGACACTAGGCATTTATAACTGCTTCTTGCAAAAACATACCTGAACTTCTTTGTCACAGCCCTGGTGGACAAAGAGGCTTTCAGTGGTGGTTTTACACAGGCAGGCTAGAACATGTGTCTGGCAAGGGCTGTTTTTTAAAGGAGGATTCCTCCAGCTGATGTAATGCACTGTGCCAAACTTGACCTCATTCCATCCCAGCAGTTTAGAGGTCTAAGTCTCCCTGTCACTTTTCATAGTACTTTGTTCATTGCTGAAGCTGGTGTCTCACCTAGGACAGTGGGCACCAGGGAAACAACATTTTCATCCATTGCAAAAGAAGATTCAAGAGTAATTGCCGTATTTTATTCTTCTGGCTTATTTCTAGCCTGCTGCAGAGTGCAGAGGAGAGAGTTTGCTCCCACATACAGGAGAGGAAATCTCTGGCAGAATAACTGGTCTGGCACTGAATCAGAAGCAAAGTGCTGACCTTTGTCTGGAGCAGATACCAAGCTGCCCAGCACTTGTTCAGGCTTGATCTGAACACAGAAACAGTGGTGCAAAGTCACTGCTCACCGGTGACTCCTGAAATTTTTGCTCACACTTCTACCCAGTGTGTCAAGGGGTGAGGAGCTGTTACTGTCTAAATACGGAGAAAATAATGTTGCTGGATCTGGGCTTGCCTTCATAAAACCTTAAGTGAAGCTGCTTGGATCTCAAGCTTCAGCATGTGTTTTTTGCTGCCATCCCAGTAAGAGATGGCTACTTCTACTCTTCTTCCACAGAGTGCTTATTGCAAAAGTTCCATACCTTCTCAGTGATTTCTCATGGCCAGCTCCTCACAGCACTGACTCCTTCTCCTTCTTCACAGCACAGCCAACAAACTCTAGCTGTCTCCTCACCCAGCCAACCCACTCTTTTATAGCACTCTTCTTCTTATTGGACACAGCTGTGGCCTGTTAAGGGCAGGCCTGTTCCTAATCTTTGGTGATTAGTACAGCTGCAACTCCTCAGGTGTGAGGCTACCTTCTGCACTATCTTTATTTTCTTACATTCTATCCCCACACAACAGGGGTTTTATATTGTCCAGGAAATTTGAGCTTTTCATCAAAGACTGCTTTCCATGCTTACAGAAACAGATACCATTTCACGCACAGAATATGCACAATTTCCCGCTTTTTAGTGCATGATGTTCAAGTGAGTTCTTGTCCTTCACCTCTCTTCCAAGCCCTTTAGAGCCACCCCAGAGACTGGTTCTGGATAGATGGTGCTTCTTAAGCCAACAAGCCAACTTTGCGACATGGGAAATGCAGCCAAGAATGGCTTTATCTTTATTAATAAATGACCAGAACCCAGGTAAACAGGGAGGCAGCAAAATGGTTGATTATTGGTTGATTAATGGTTGATTAGCAACAAACTCACAGTTACAGCATGATGGAGTAAAACATTAACCTGAAGAAACGGGGCATTGTGTTTTTAAATGGATAAGTGGTGTATATATTCATCTTATACTTATACCAGTCCCATGAAACTGAAAAGCAGATTAATTTAGCAATGTATACTATCAGTAAAATGGTATTAAAACTTTTCTTCAAGAGCAGCCCTGGGAGAAGGCCCTGGGGGTGCTGGTGGGTGAGAGGCTGGCCATGGCCTGGCCATTGGGAGCCCAGAGCCCCCCGTGTGCTGGGCTCATCCAGAGCCCCGTGGGCAGCAGGGCAGGGAGGGGATTCTGCCCCTCTGCCCCCTCTGCTGAGACCCCCCCTGCAGGGCTGCATCCAGCTCTGGGCTCCCAGCACAGCAAGGACAGGGACCTGCTGGAGCCAGGCCAGAGGAGGCACCGAGGGCATCAGAGGGATGGAGCAGCTCTGCTGGGAGGAGAGGCTCAGAGAACTGGGACTGTTCAGCCTGGAAAAGAGAAGGCTTTGGGGTCACATAATTGTGGCCTTACAGTGCCTGAAGGGAACCTAAGGGAAAGATGGAGAGAAACTATTTACAAGGGTCTGGAGTGACAGGATAAGAGGGAACAGCTTCAAACTGAGACAGAGTAGGTTTTGATGAGATTAGGATGAAATTCTTTACTGTGAGGGTGGTGAGGCCCTGGCACAGGTTGCCCAGAGAAGCTGTGGCTGCCCCATCCCTGGGAGTGTTCAAGGCCAGGTTGGATGGGGCTCTGAGCAACCTGGGATAGTGTAAGGTGTCCCTGCCCTTGGCAGGGGGTTGGAACCAGATGATCTTTAAGGTCCCTTCCAGCCCAGGCCATTCTATGATTCTGTAATTCAAACATCACTAAAACATCACATCCTTAAACTAGAGAAGCAGAAGAGCTGAACCATGGCCAGACAGAATTGTCTCCACCCTGTCTCACAAATCAAGCTCTAAGCTGAAATGGACATTCAAGACAGAACCTTAGACCAGTGTTTAAACCTGCACCTGCTGTCAACCAAAATGCAGCTTGGGCTGCTTCCTACCAAGCCTCCTCCCTCTCCTGAAAATCTGGCACTTAAATTTGCTTTGTAGTATTGTCAGATAATCTGTCTTCTAGACACAAACACTGTCAAAATGCTGTTAATTAGTGTATGAGAATCCATTGGTAAACTAATGATCCTTTAAAAAAATAAAAAAACTAAATGAAAAGCAATGAGTTGGCTCATGTTGGAGCTGTCTGCTGTATTGTACAAAGTGCCTGCTTCACTGGACAGCTAATCCAAAGTAATCCTCTTTTGAGATCACTGATTCACCATCTGATTTGTACTCTGATTTGCACCAGGAATGCCTGCTGTGGCAAATTATTCCAAAGTGGCAGATTATATTCTTTTTTACTGCCTACACTTTGATCTCCAGAAACTAAGAGACAGCACAGACTTTCCAACAGCTGATGAAATAAAACTAAAAAAACATGATCCACACATTTTTATTAAGTCTCCTACTGGGAATAAACCTAAAATAAACATCATATTTTGGCATTCATACCTCAACTATCTGTGAAGGGAAGGTTCATAGATTAAAAGCTTTGCTTTTAGCTTTTCCATAATCCTATCCTCCAGCTTCCCATTTCCTCTTTCTACCTAATGACTCACAATTCTGTCAACCTCTCCAACTAATGCCTAGGTATGCTTTCTCTTCTGCTCCCACAGCTCTTGTTGCTGGAAGAATTCTGACCTGGTGAATGCTCTGGACTTTGATACAGCAAGCCTGGATTGGGATTCTCTTTCTGTTGCAGGGCCGCTCGTGGTATCTCTCTGATACCTGGACTGCCAAGACCTCTGCCAGGGGGCTCAGAGACCCTGGCACAGAGCCCAGGATGCCTGTGGGTTTGATTATGACCCATGGAACAAATTACCAACCTTATATGAAGACCTGCAAGCCATGACAGTTTAAGTAGAATGATAGTGAATTTATCACTGGGTGAAAAATAGATTTTTGGGGTTTTTAGAATGGGGGTTCAGGGGCCAAGATGGAGGGATCTGGGCATGTCCAGCCTTTCTCCTTCTTCTTCTTCTTCTTGGCCTCCATCTCCTGCTGTGATGTTGGCACTTTTAGATTGGTTTAGAATAGAAGCTCACTGTCTAACATAGGTGATAGGTATTGGAAAGTAATTGTAAACATTGCATACGTAGTTTTTAGTACAAAAAGATAACACTGCCCTGGGGGCAGGCAGAGTGCCTCTGACTGTCCAGCTCAGAAGAACCTCAACAGGCCAGAAGAAAGAATATCATAGATAAGAAACAATAAACAACCTTGAGAACGAGAACTGAAGAGCTCTGACTCTTCCTTCGACTGCCAGGCTGGGAAAAGAGACTTTCTAACACATCTCAGGGGTCACTCTGACCAGCTGGAGTCCTGAGACCTCTCCTCTCATTAGCATTTAGTTATATTTATTATTTAGCTTACAGAATCTATGTGGTAGGACAGGTTTCTTACTGCTTGCCTGTAGTGTCTAGCACAGTGAGGCCAGTCTGGGTCAGAACATTAGACTCAAACCTACCACAAAAATAGCAATATTATTTCCTAGTGATAAGAGTGTGTTTAATACTTTAACAAAGTTAACACCTGAAAGAAGAACATTATTAGATTTTTCCCTTACTACATCCCTGTTTACTAACTACACCATAAAGGTTAACAACAATGCATGTGTTAATACATGTGTTAATGCAACAATGCATGTGTGTGTGGTGTGTTTTTGTATATAAAATACTGTGGGGTTTTTTTGGGTTCTATGGGATTGTTTTACTTTTCTATGATTGTTCTGTTATTCTTAATCAAGTATTTCACCCCCTAATTGCCTTTAAATTAATTAATTAATTCCAGCAGTTCAGGACTAAAGGGAAATGAAGTCCAGTATCATGAGGTACAGTAAAACTGCAGAATCTAACACTTTCTTCATAGTTGTATGTGCCACTTCATTATCATGGATGTATAATGTCAAGTTATTAATGTAGGAAATTTTGCCATGTGTTTTCCTTCTCTTCAGTTACATAGATTAAGTTAACATTAACTAAATCCATAAAATAAAACAGGATTACAAACTGGGAATAGAGAAATACAGAGGAGATAAAGGACAGAAATACATTAATATTTCAGAAAGTTTTGGATTCATGGCTATGACACTTTGCCATATCTCGTGAACACACAGGGTGATGGTCTCTGGATGAGGTACAACAATAATATCAACAGTCATTTGAAAAACATTGCTAATTAGCTTGAGGCTGATTTTATGAAGCCTGTCAGGTTTTTTTAGGTAGCTGTATGATATATCAGCAGAACTGATAATTGGCAAGAAGTAATTAATCACATTTCTCTCTTTGGTGCCTGCCAAAAACATTTTAACTTCCAAATAGCAACAGTTCCAATGAATATAAACAAATGCAAACTTGTCATGGCAGGTTGAGCTGCTTATGCAGTGAATCTGATGGAAATGGATGTTTTCATAATGCACCCAGGTTTGATTGACAGAAATTTCCACAGAAAACCACAGCACATCCTTTGCATTGCTTTTAATGAAGCTGCAGTTTTCATTCTTAGCTACATCTTGTTGCCTGAGCAACAATGGTTTGGATTTGGCTTTCTTTGTTTCTCAATTCTAGTCAAATTAAACGGGGAAAGAAAAGAAAACCGAACCAGCAGCATGGAACTCGGCAAAAAGTGCTGTGCTTTTCTAGCCCCATCTCCCAGAGATTCACTGCCTACCCAAATTGTGCCCCAGCAGAAACAAAAACAGAAACAAAAGGGTTCTTGCTGCACAAGTTTAGAGGCATAGAGCTTCAGCAGCAGCATCAGTAAGTTATGGCTCTAGCAATGAAGTTGTTTGACAGGGAAAATTAAAAAAAAAAAAAAAAAAGAGAAAGGCAGGAAGGTAAAGAGGGGAAAGTGGCCAGTGGAAAAGCAGCAGCAGGGTCCATGAGGCTTGGGAGGCTGCCTGTCATGCAGCAGGTGGCTGTGATGAGGATGATGAGGCCTTTTTGCCATACTCTTCCCGTATGACCAGTTCCTACCAGCCCAGCACCCCTGGCCAGCAGCCACATCTGGGTCTGCAGTGTGTGCTGAGGCTGCCCAGCCAGGGGGACTGAAGTGAGTGGCATAAGGAAGTTTCACACAGGGTTTCCAAGCAGTTCTCCAGTGGCAAAGCCTTTCCTCTGCTCAGACAGAAGTCAAACTGACAAGCTAAAGACAGCCCCAGTATGAGCTGTGGTTTTGCTTTATAAATTTTATTTTTCAGGGCTTGTATACCAGAACCATGTTGTCATGCCTCGGTTGTTCACTGTGCAGACAGAAACTGGAATCTAAGCAAAATAACTATTCCTTTCTTTTTTCTTTTTTTTTTTTTTTTTTTCTTTTCTTTGTTTTTTTTTTCTGGAGGGAAGAGTTCAAATGCAGATTTTTCTGAAAGTGTCTGTTCAACATAACATGCTGTTTGGAAATTATGCACTTATACCCCAATGAAGATCTTTCAGAGAAAGCTCTCTCCTGAGAAATATGTTAAGCTTAATATTATTTTTCCCATCAGAACACATTAATTGCACAGAGAGAAAATCAGCCACACTCAAATGCACAGCTTGTGCATTCCTGTGAATTTCTACTGTGCCTTAAAAACAAGTAACAGACATAAAGTGTATTTCCTGCAGTGCTCATTGCTGATAGAATTCATGCCTATTACAGGGTTATGTTAACATCTCTAGGAAGGCATAAATAATATCAAAACTTGGAAACCCTTTTATTTGGTTAAATATTAACTCACATCCTTCACACTTTAGATAAAGGAAATAATAGTTTGACATCTAGTTGCTGTTACATTAAGTATCCAGCCCTATTTTAGTATTATGTAAATATTAACATGGTATTACAGCAAAATCATGTAGTCAAATTGGGAAAACACCTCAGAGAGTGCATAATTTAAAAATATATACACATAAAATGTGTAATATATGTGTATGACATCTAAAATCCAATAATAAACAGTATATCTAAAGACCTTGCAAAAATAGAATGAAGAGCAGGAACTTTAGCAGAAATGGTCAGACAAGCAATCCTAACTGCTTAAGATTTCAACTGTAAATTCCTGTATTAAATCCATTTTTCCCTGCTCAGCTATTGTTTTATGGCTGATTCCCATTACAAGCCTCTCTTCAGTGATGCCCTCTTGAAATCTCTCTGTTTCTGAGCACGCACATTCCCCACACATGAATCACCTCTCAGCAGGACAAACCTAATCCTTATTCTTCCGCATGGAAGCACAGTGCCCAGCCAGAGCACTGCTCTCAGTGTGGGACACATCCTTCATCCTCTTCCATACATTTCCCTCCTCCAGGCAACTCCCTGACATGCCAAAATATGGCTTTTTAGCGTAATACAAGAGGACAACAATTTACTTGTGTACAATGCCTTTTGTGAATAGTAATAGCATTGTCTTAGGTCAAGTAACAGTCAGGCTTACTTTCCAACTAAAAGGATCAGTGGAGTTGATCCTGAGTGGATTCTGACCCCTAGGAGGCAGGGAAAATGGTTCTGAAACTCATTTTTCCCCTTGGTCCCCTGAAGCTCCATGCTGTGCCAGCCATTATCCTGCTACTCAAGGTAAAAACAGCAAAACATGAGTTTTCCATCCACTTACAGCAGTAGTCAGGGGAGTCTGGGAAAGATGAAAACCCTCACTTTTGCAGAAAACTCTGATATCACATGGCATTCAAAACCCTCCAGGGTCCCTTTCTGGCCCATCTCACCACTGTCCCCTGGATGTGGCTGGAAGAGCAGCCCACTGCACCCTTCTGATGTCTCCTAGTTTCTTTCTTCCATGTCTCCAAATTTTTTAAGACTAAACCATTACCACTTTCTCTTCTTACCAGCAGTGTAGAAAATCATGTGTAATGACTGTCATTGCCACAAATACTTCATGTTACAAATACAGATTTTTTGTTGGCATTTCCATTTCTCATTAGCATACAAACTATGTCAAGAGCAGCTCCTGTTGTGCAGAGACCTGCACAACAGTCATTGGAATGTGTCTTGTGACATCAAGACAAACTCCTTGCTTACCACACCTTTGCTCTGCCCAGCATCTCCTCCTCTTCTGTGTCCAGATGGGAAAGCTGAAGGTATTACCTACCTATCTACCCACCTTTCTGCTGACAGATCATTGTGCTGGCACAGTAGAAACTGTATACACACACATCAAATTAACCCCAGTAAAAGCCTACCCAAGCTCATTTAATCCATCCCCATTAGCTTGTTGTACTGAAGCCAAAGCAGAGGCCATAGAATGACAAACAGCCATCAGACACTAACACTGGTCACTGAAAGAGAGCACTGAGAGATGAGAAAGGGTTCATCTTTCTTAAAGAAAAAAAACAAAAACAAAGATGTGGAGGGATAGAATGTAAGAAAATAAAGATAGTGCAGAAGGTAGTCTCACACCTGAGGAGTTGCAGCTGTTCTAATCCCCAAAGATTAGGAACAGGCCTGCCCTTAACAGGCCACAGCTGTGTCCAATAAGAAGAAGAGTGCTACAAAAGAGTGGGTTGGCTGGGTGAGGAGAGAGTTGGAGTTTGTTGGTTGTGCTGTGAAGAAGAAGGAGTCAATGCTGCAAGGAGCTGGCTGTGAGAAATCACTGAGAAGATATGGAACTTTTGCAATAAGAAGACAACACAAAAACAAAACCAAAATTCAACCCCAGAAATTTGGCAATGTAGGACATCTGCTGTGTCCTAGGAAAGTAACCACCCCACCTCCCCAGTCTCCTACAGCACATGGTCCAGGGAGAGAGGCCAAGAGCTTGGAACTGGCAATTCACACTTCTCACAAAAGGCCAAGACTTTGGTCTGGGGAGAGGCAGAGAAGAGAAGTCCCCCCACAGCTCCGGTTCATCCCTGGGACTAGAACCACCCAGGATGGCAGCCAGCACTATAGGTCATGGTGTCCATGGTTTGGGACTGCGTGCTTGAAGCAAATCCAGGGCACAACTGCTCCAGACCAATGCTTTGCACGTGGAGGGATTATGACAGGCAATGCTCATTGTTAAACAGTTAATCTTCTAAAATTTTGCTCAAAGGTTTGAAACTAGCCTAGCTACTTCTAAACACACCTCTTCATAGAGAAATGCCTAGTTCCTGATTTAAATTACAAAAACATGTATAAGAATTATGGATTTTAAAGTGTGAAACTTTTTTGTCTGTCACAGGGTAGGATTTGGTGTGTTAGTGCTCCCTTTCCCAGTTTCAGCAACTCACTCCTTTGAGGAGTCTTGCAAGGCTTCCATGCACCTCATCTCCATGCCAGTGCATGACTTAAGATTTATTAGAATTCCCACCCTCTTTTCTGTTAACCTCAGAAGTAGGACTATTGGAGTTTATGGAAAAGTTGACTACTAATAAGAGGAGAAAGGTCAGAAATACATTTGTGAAGGGAACACAGTTTCTCTGTAAGGACAGCAAATTCTTATTGCATTAATAATAACTCAGTCATGAGGACAGAGAGAAGACATTGTCAAGTTAGATACTCAGAAGAGGTAAAATGCAGAAGTGACCCAGTGTTAATGAAAACAGCAGTAATCCTATTATTATGTTTTTGCCAGCCCAAACTTTCATGGCTTGTGTTGTGATAATTGTAATTAATGTCATTTACTTTGTAAGAGGCAAATTATTCATAAAGAACATGGTACATACAGCTCATAGTAAATATTTTTGCATATTCAGTGTCAGCTCACGTCTAGCTGCCTCCTGAGCATTAATGCAGCCTGCACTGTATTGCAAAAGCAAGCCATTCAAAAGAAATTCCTCCTTTATCATCCACATGCTCCTGGAGTTGAGATTGAAGTTCTTTCCCTTTCTTTGTGTTTGACCCACCTGGATTTTGTCAGTAACACATGAGAGCTGCAGCCTGCAGAGGGAACTGCAGTGCTGTCACCCACCTGCATGGCTGCTGGAGCCAAAGGTGGTTTGCCCACGTGGATGCTCCACAAGACGCCTTAGGGAGAGACTCAGGACTACTTCAGAGTCACATGAAATAACTGCCTGCATTTTTTTGCAAGCTCATAGTTGATGACAACATCAGCATTATCAACTACCATCTCCTTTAAGTCTTAAAAGGGAAGTGGCAACTGCTGCCAGCGTGCTCTGTCCCAGCACAGACTGGAGCAGGGTGCCCTGGGAATGCTGTCACTCCTGTGAACACTCAGCAGGGCTCATATGTGTGGCAGACAATGGGGTGCACATGCCATGCAATGCAAGCTGTGCATCCTATGCAGAATAAAGGGTTTCTGCACATGGGAGGAGGGTAGAGGTGACTGGAAACACCAATGCCAAAGGCTGAGGAGTCTGTAGCTTTGAGCACCACAGCTGAGGATCACCATTTTTTGATTGCAGAGAGAATTTGGCTGCATGCATCTTTGTTACAGGATCACAGAGCACTGGAAAGCTCCTCTGGAGTTTGCCTGGACCAATCCCTGTGCAGAGCAGGGCAGTTGAGTGCCTTGGGCCCTTTTAGCCCCACTGCTGAAAGTCCTTTGTTGTCTGCCTTTTTCTTGCACTTTGATCCTTCTTTCCACTTTCACACTGCCTCCTTCCCCTGTTGTCAGCACAAATATCAGTGCAGCTGCCTGCTGAACTGAATGATGAATGTACCCAAGTTCAAACTACACTTCACCATATGTAAGCAATTTTAAACCATATCGTGTCTCTGATGTGGCTCACGGCAATTCTCCAGTGCTTATGCTGACAGGATAGGAGGGAGCCCAAGGCCAGCAAAGAAGAGTCAAGACAGGCTGGGCCAAATCTTTCTGCAGCTGCCAAATGCTGCAGTTCAAATGTACATGCCAGAGTCACAATTTGAGGCTTCTTAATTTTTTGCAAGTGCTTACAATGATGCCACTTCAGACAGGGATAGAGCTGTAGCAATGTGAAACTGCCTTGCACTGGCATAGCTTCTGTTGCAGCCATACTGCCTGCAGGGCACTGTCTGAATCCAAACCCCCCTTGACCATGGGACAGTTCACCTGGTGAGCTGCCTGCCTCATCTCATGCTCTACAGAGCATGCAAGATGCCACCTGGGCAGTCTGAGCCCACAGAACCAACCTCAGTAACAGCGCACACTTTCCAAAGTTCCACATGACGGCAAGGCCTGGAGAAGATCCCAGGAAGTGTGAGAATGGCTGAGCACAGCACTGCTCCTCAGACACCTGTAATTATAATGGCTTTGGGAGAAACAGAGCTGTTTCAGAAGTGGTCTGAACTAAACAGAGATCTCACAGCTCCCATTTGGTAGAAAAACGTCATATGCAAGATGGAGGGGAAGCACTTCAAGTTAATCTCCTTGCAGCAGAGATACAGCTGCTACTGGTGACATTCAGGCATTGTGACCCTCCAGGCCCAGGCCAGCATGCAAAACATCACATGAGATTCCTGTGGGTGTGAGCAGGAGCACAGCTACCAAACAAACACACGCTTCAACTCTCCTGTAACAAGCAAGCCCTGGCAAGAAGTAAAGTACATGAAATACACTACTTCTCCTCATTTAATGGTGTTGGCACAAGAGTCAGGGAGTTTTCCACCTGCTGACCAAGCCGTTCTACGTATTACAAAGGATAAATAGTTGAAAAAATAACCTATACCAAGCAAAACTTTCCCCCTGATGTTTCCAGGCACTCCTAAACAGCCACAATGATCTATAGAGGCACAACCCCCAGGCTTAACCATCGTATTTTTCAAGCTTGAGGAAGGAGGCAGAGAACAGACTGGGAGTGAGAATAAATCTTCAGAGTTTCTGTGTGGCAGCAGACAAGCTTTCAAACTCGTGTCCTGCTTACACCATAACAACACAGCGACATAAACTTAACAGCCCATGCTTGGTGACCTCAGGCTGGATGGACTTCTGGACTACTACCCAACACAAAGCACCTTCCAAAAAACTCAGTATCTGGAAGCCTGGTAAGAAGATGGGGATTAGCCAAGCAACTCCTCAAAGAGATGACAAGAAAGTTTTACAGTTACTCGGGGAAAAAAAAAATTCTTGGGGAAAAAAAAAGGAAATTTCTTTGCAAAATTGACACATATTTACCTTCAATGACAGCAGTAATATATATATATTATATTTTTTTACTTACAATATATACCTATTAATTTGGACAGGAATTTAAGTACAAAAAAATTTATTTTACTGATTCCTTTAAGAACATATTTTAGTGCAGCAAGCTTTGCAAATTTTTCTGCAGAAAAAAAAGTTCTACAAAATTCACTTTTTAAGCATAACTATAAGCTTGCACAGTTACTCCTACCTTTCTCCTACTTTCTTAAACACCAGCAATTAAGCACTTAGATGATGGTGATCACTGAGGGCAGGAAAAGACACTTTCTCATCTTATATAGAGCACAACATAGCATAAGAGGTAAATGCTGTCTACAAATCATTACCTTACAGTTGCTGCTCCTTGACAAGACAACTTTCATACTGATCCCAGTGGAATTTTACCCTGATTAATTACTTGCCAGATTCACTCAGAGACAAGTTTAGGCAGCGTGGAGTCAAAGGAGAGAATGAGGAATGAAATATTTTGGAACAAACACAAGTGCTTCTTAAAGGCAAAGTATCTTTTCTGTAATTACAACATTGAACTTAGATTTGGAACAATTTTTTTTTAATTGGCTACTTGAGCCTATGATATTTAGAAGCCCTACACACTTCCATTTTTCTCAAGAAGTTTTTCCTGTTTCTTAGACAATTTTAGCAAACTGTTCATGTGCAGTGACAAAACTCATTAAATGGAACTTTTGCTTGACAGCATTTGAGTTTATTCTAGAATTAGCTGTGCTCCTCTCAAAAACAGAAGCAAAAATAATTTAATAACTTTTCAACATTATAACCACCAGTTTCACAATGGATTATGTGGTTGCCTTCAGACCACAGCGTAACTCATGCCCCGAGATTAATGTTTTAATTAATAACTACGTATTTACAATCGTTAGAAACCAGCACTGGTATTTCCCAAGAGCACAGACAGATGTAGTTAAAGGCAGGTTTGAGTCTGCATATGCTCACTGCTACTGCCTAAATTCTGTGTGTCCTTCAGTGTGCTCTGATTTATGTGGACTGTGACAGGTAATGAGCTACCAAAAATGCCCAGGTACCAGTGGGATACCAGGCTCCAAAAATTGACCCAGTAAATTCCAGTCCATTAGATCAGATTACAGTGGTCTCATCCTTACATGGCTAATTAATATTTTCATTATGAAATCAGTACCCAAAGTCTCCCCAGTGCAGGAGGCAATAGGGACCCCATAACCAGCCTGGTTTAAAGAGCAAACTCTTCTTCCCTCTGGACTCCTGCATGGTAAATTGGGGAGCAGGAGGAATAAGGAAGTGCACAGACAGGAATTACCACACCACCTGCATAATAAATTATACTGAAGCATGTGTTAACTGTAACATTCAAGTATGTTTTATTAAGTCTTATAAAATATATACAATCTCAAAACACAGCACATTTTGCACACAGTTTGTCAGCCCTCATGGGTATCACTACAGCATTCAATAGATGACACACTTCCTTATGAAATCAGCAGACCAGAAAGCTAGGAAAACCCAAAACTACTCTATTTCAGATTACAATCTTTTTAACACCCGGCTGGTTAAGGCTCTATTTCTGCTACCTGAGTTGATTTGGTTAAATTCACAATTTTTTGCATCTCCAGGAATGGGGTGGGGGAAGCAAAGAGGAGGGGGATGGTGCACGCTTTTCAAAACACAAAAGTAGTAAGAAAAACGTCAGGAGTGGGTTTGTAAACTTTGCATTAAAAATATGAAAAAGAAAAAAATTTGGTACTTACAAACTGAATACAGCCTACTTAAAAATCTTGGATCTAAAGTGAGATCAAGTAAAAAAAAAAAAAAAAAACAGCACTTCATTTCATAATGTACTTCAGTTTCACCATACTGGAAAGTCATGCAAAAACTGATGCCTGTTTCTTCATGTTTATACCACTGTTATGTCACCAATCTTGTGTGCGATGTCATACTACAAAAAGAAAGAATATCATTAATCTATAGCAGCAAGAGGCTAGGTACTGTAACATGCAGTAATTAAATGCACCATTCAGATCATCACCCAATTTGTGGTCATTCCGATTCAGGTTTTTACCAGTGTCTGACAGCAAAAAGGTGAAGTGGTGTAGCAAATGAAAACTGCATTTATCAGTGGACTACAAATAACTGTACATTTAACTGGGAAATTTTCAGTATCTCATGGATTTCCCAGTGCATACCTACTGCATTGCACTTTTAAAGTACCTGTCAAAACCCACTAAATGCCTTTTGCCTAAGTTTTATACCAGTAACATTGTCAAAGAACCACACAGTTCTGTTGTTTACTGCCATGAACACTCAGTTTTCTTAAAGTGCCTCATCCCTACCTGCACACCTGCTAATTTCATACTTTCTTTAGAAATCAGTTCTAGTTCCTTGACTGCTGTTATTGACTTTTCTGGGGTTAATGTTTTTGTACAAAAATAATAAATAATTCTTTGTTGCAGTTACAGTTCTCTATGAGCTCTATATTCTTTGAGTTCATATTCTAAGACTGGTATTGTAAGGAAAATGATAACTCACCATTTTTGCCACATGTCCATGTTACAAAATGCACTTTCTACATGCTGCCTTTACCTAAATGCTGCTGACAGCCACCAATATTAATTTTGCAAACAGAAAACAACTCTTCCTAACTAATAATCCACAAATGTATATGGATGTATTGTGTTTACTGGAAACATCTCATTTTCTGACCGAATTTCAGCTTATTACAGGCCTTTGTATAACTACACCCATCCTCACAGATTTTTAGGACATGCCTCAATGACACAATAATTTCTCCATAAGAGCAGTAATTAAAACAACTGACTCAGGCTATTTCTGCAACAGCTCACTTTCTTCTTTGCACACTGTCACACTGCAATTAGAATTACACATCAAATGGAATCTTCCAGTTGCATGTGACAGTAAAAGGAACCAAGTGCCTTCCCAAAACATTGCTTGGAAGAGTAACTCGAAGCAGCACCAAGTTCTGCTTGGCTGCAAATCACGACCTTTGGCTTCTTTCTATTTCAAGCTGTCACCTGGCATAAGAACCTGCTGTTCTCTGAACTTCATTCTGCTATTGTTCACATAATTATTGTTGTAGGGAATATTAAGAGACTCATTAATTGGGTCTGAGCACTGAGGCCAGAATCGTCCTTTCTGTATTCCTGTCTTTGCACCATGGATTGCATAATGCCTCTATTTCCTACCTCTTTCATTTATAGTTCTCAAGTTAATAATTAGCAAACATATGCCTTCTACATAAAGTTTAGCTGCTCCACACATAGTTCATCCTATCACATTCTATTGGAAGAGCTGAAAAAACAGTGCTCTACACTCCAAAACATGTATAAATCCAGCTTTTCTCAGGGATAGGGCAGGTGTGCAAGCAGGGGTTCATGTAATGATGTCTCTCCATCAAACTCCTCTTTGCTCCATGTCATGAACAAGTCAAGAGAACATTAGCATACCCTGCTTATGGAGAAAATTCTGCTACATGGCACACAGAGACGAGTTGGGGCAGGGGAATAGTTCTTGATACCCCTGTTGTTTGGAAAAGCAAATGTTTTCTAAATCTGATGCTTAAATGAGCTAGAAAGGCAAACACAATCTGTTCTCCCTTGCTGCACTGCCCTGATACTTTCAGTCTTGATTTTCTTTTCCTTTCCTTCTCATCCAGACAAATCTCTAGCAATAAAAAAGAATTATTATAATAAAGAAAAATGCAGTCTGGCAAGTGAACCTTAGCATGCAGCTAGAGGCTGTTTGTGCAGCTGTGATAAAGAATAAATAAATAATAATAATAAAAAATTTGAAAGCATCCACCCCCCAGTGTTGTAGCTTATAAACAAGATGTGCTAAGTCCTTTGGGTTGTGCAAGGAAAACTATCAGTTAATAAGAAACTACTGTCTGCCCAGGTACTTGCAATCATAACACCATTAAGTTTAAGCTGGAAAACCAGGGGCCAGTTTGAAATCCACTGTATAAATGTAGTTTAAAGTGCCTAATGCCTAAAGCAGAGACAAGGAAAACTGGCTGGGAACAGAAAATATGATTGAAAGTGACAGTAAAAAGAATGACCCTCCACAAAATCGTGATCAAAAGCAACATACCACACTCAGAAAAAAAGAAGAACCTGCCTCAAACTCTGTCCTGCTCCAGTAGTGAAATCCATACCACAGACAGGAATAAAAAGGCAGCATGTGATAGAAAGAGGAAGGCCAGGCACCAATATAAGTGGGAAGCTGTAGGCAGTGTGTATGAAACACCAAACACCAGGGCAGTGATGCTAAGGAACTCTCCACCTCTCTGGTTGTTTCTCAGCCTGTCACACACAGCGTTAGGCACCTCCAATGTCAGTAATGGTGAAGGAAGTACCCAAAATAACAAACACATCTGTATTTCTATTACCTCACTCTGAGAATACCTTCCAAGACACCTGCAGTGAGCAGCAGGGAAAAGGTGCTGAGGGAGTATCAAATGGAGTGATGAGGACACTTTCCCTCGCATTGGCAATGGCTCTGGGGGATCTTTCACCCTCAGGAAGCCCCATAGTGGGATCTGCTCAACTATTATTTTTCCTACAACCTGAAATACCCAAGGAGCAGCAGAAATACTGGAAGAGTGACTGCTGTCAGGACAGAATTAAAAAACAGGAAGCAGCAGGGGACAGAGACAACCACAGATGGTCCCATCAAGATAACGATCTTTAAATACATCTATTTCAAAATTTCCTAAGATTATGAAAGAAATGGAAAGAAAGTACTAGATGGACATCTGGTGAAGACTGAAAAGGATAGCTTTAAAAACAAGTGACGGTGTGATGGGAAACCCTAGTTCCAAAAGTCACAAGGAGTCAACAGAATGCTCCATTCTAACAGCTATCAGAGATGATGAATGAAGAGGATATGTCAATGCCAATAGAAAATTAAAAAATAAATAAAAAACCAACTCTCAGCTAAGTCATGACAGAGCCAGGACATCAACCCTCATTCTCCAGCTTGTTAATCAGAGTCCTCTGCCTTTGGGTTCTTTTGTTACTGTTTTTATTGTTAGTGAGTGAGCTTCTGTCAGCCATGTCAGGCACTAAGGATGTCCTCAGCCTCCTTGCATGTTCAGCAATTTCCCCCATGTACAAACCATAAAGCCAGCAGCAAATGCACCAGCTCATATGGCTGGCACAGGCATGAGATGTTGACAGAATTAAATTCACATGTAGAATGTAATGACCCAATTGTCACTGTCAGTTTAAATTCCAGCTTGCACAGGTAACACCAGGGGCAGGGAAATTATGTTAATTTCTAATAGGCAACAAAAGGGACTGTTGAGCATAAAGGCTGTAACCCTCCTTCCAACCCTTTCATCTCGGAATAAAGGATTTCAGTGGGTTGGTTGAGATTCCTGCCTGCCCACCCAGTTCAGATGTAAAGATCATACTTAAAATAATAAACCTAAAATACTTCAAGTAGCAACACAACCTTGATTTTAAAAACATAAAATTGCTGTCTAGAACTTTGATGCCTTTCAAGTATGCAAATCTAGCAAGATGACAGCTGTAGGTTATCTGCACAAGAATCACAATTTTCATTGTGTTGCTGCTAAATGAAAACCAACAGATTGATGATCGAGCCGAGGATTTTTTTTCCCTAAATGAGCTGCAAATAAAGAACCACCATTGGTGACCTTAAATTCAGTCTGAAAAATATTGACATTTTAATGAGTAGCTCTAAGGTCTACTTCATACTAGGCAACTGGACAACAGTTGCACCTATTTTTTTGGTAAATAAAAGGGATGTAGAAGTATTTACTTCAATCCTAGCAACAGTGTGTGCACAGATTATATAAACAGTGTTTCTCATCTCAACTGTTAAAACCTATCAAAAACTACATTCATAACTCAACTCCACATTTTTAGAGCTTTTTGTTAGAACTTATTAAAAAAAAAAAAGGTTTAACTGATGCAGATTTCTCAGTTGTTTTCCTGAGTAAACAATAAAAAAATAACCATCTGGCACCTCAGAAGGTTCCTCAGCTTTCTGTTGGAAAACACTCTTGGAAAGTCTCTGCAGAGCACCAAACAGTAGGCCTCATTTAGGCACAGAGAGATGGGGACAGAGGCTGCCAAAGCATCAGCTGTGGGGGACATCCATAGTTCCCAAATATAACATTTATTGCTCTGTTTCCATACAAAGCACTTCTATTTAGCCATATTTTTTTTTTTCCAAATGAGCTGGAGACAGTATGGGAATCCACAGCATTTTTTTTTTGTTTTTGAAGTTCTGTGTTTTAAACACAGTGAGTTTTCCCATTTTAAACAGGAATACAAGTTCATTAAATTTAAATAGGTTACCTAAAGAGGTCACCCAAACCACAGCTCAAGTCCAAAGCAGAAGATATTGCAATGCCTAAGCAACTTCATTTTGAATTACAGAGTACAAGGATGAAACCAGGGCAAGACCAAACAGTTCATTTCAAGCTCTGCTCTTTTACTAATGCTGAATTTTTCTCATGTACCAACAAGAAAGAGGGAAGAATATGTGAAAATAAACTAATTGCAAGCTTTATTTTGTATTTTACAGATGAGATGAACAGTTTCTGGTCTTGACAGTTACAGGATTGGAAGTGACGTGGAAGGGCATTTTATTTATGTGGAGAAGAAGTGCAGTGCTAGCAGCCACAACATAAGCTTTTTGACATGTTTCACAAACCACCAGCTGTGCCCCAGAATTGGCATCTTCTTTAGCAGGCAAAACAATTCAGTAGTGTTATGCACTCCCACCATTGCCTTTATTCCTAGTCTAAGGTATCGGCTTCCCTCCCACCTGAGCTATTGTACCGGGAAACAGAAATCCTAAATTAATTTTATCTTGACCTCCTACAGCTAAGTAAGGCACAGCATAAGTGTTGTGACTCCAGCACATAGTTTCTTCGAAACACCACCCACTCAGCTGCCTGAGGAGTCATCTGTGAGTGGCTGGGACTGCCATCAGAGCCCTTAAACATTGGGAACCAATGCTCTGCTGCACAATTTAACTTCCTTGAAATCTGACTAATCCCAACTACTGTCTCACAGGTCAAATATTACCTACTGACACAAAACAGGGAGATTCAGATCCCTGGATGGGATAATAGTTTCAATTACAAATCACTGACCAGGACAAGTCACAAGTTGTAGAGATGTGTTGTTTCACTTGTACAGCAGTAACTGGCCACAAGAAACAAAAGCTAAAGTTGCTTTCCTACTCACACAGAACCTGACATAATTGGAAGCTGTTTAGCAATGGCACTAAATGACTTTTATAGCTCTTTACCATCTGATTCAGTACTCCTTCAGAGCAAATTCTAACCCAAGTGACCACCACACCCCTGGAGATGTTTGTGCCCAGAGCACCAAAAAGATGAGCTGTGACCATTTCTCCTGAACCCATGGAGGGTTCAGGAGAGTCTATTTTCTTCTCCTTCCTTATACAGTACTGTTAGTAATAATATAACCAGAGTCATCATCTGCAGAAATTATGGATGGTAGGCAGAGAACAAGGCTTGGCAATTTAAGCAGTGAAGGTATGCTGGCTACATAAGCAACTCTGAATGCAAAAATGTTTTGTCTTAAGACCCCTATGACAGATGGTGCTACAAACCAGAGTAGAGAAAGGTTTTAAGTTGTTAGGAAGTTCATGCATGCTTCCAGAATTCCCATTCCACAGAAACTGATCAAACTCACTGCTTTGCTCTCCCCAGTTTGCAATTAGGAAAAATTCTCAGGGAAGGAGAGTACAATACCCTTCAGGTACAGCACTCAGCTTCTGCCCTGCCTGCAGCTCCCCAGAGCCACAGCATCCAGCCCTGGAAGTGGGACAGCTGTCAAGGCATCACGCAGCTCCCTGCGCTTCCCAGCGGACACACTGCCTCCAGAGGTTTTCCCCCTAAGAAAAATTAGATTAACATCTGAAAGCACATCATTTTATCTTTGGTAATGTCTCTTCTAATATTGCCACTTTTTAAAACTGTTACATAATCAAGTTGTGTAATCAACAAGCTCAACTTCCTTACAAAGCTGTTCCCCTCCCTCTATCAGCCCTGGCATCATGCAGGGTTCCTGTATGAATTGCACTGCTTTGTTTCCCAAATAATATGGTACAATTGTCCTTCATCTGTTTCTTCAGACAGCATTGACCAAAAGAAACTTTACTAAAAATGAGGACCCTGCTGCCATTAAATACTACTGATTTTGCATGTCCAAAGCAACCTGACCAGTGCTTCAACAACTGAAAGCTGAAATCTCCAAAACACCAGCTTACGAGAGTGACACTGACTTTGATTTCCAATGATCTAAAAGTCAAAAGATACTTAAAGGCTCCATATTTCCAGAAACTTGACTTTGAATAGAAATCAGAAGCAGGGACAACACAATCCTCCAGGCCAGTTTTCTGCCAGAGCGGTTATTTTATAAAATTAGAGGTTCATACTCTTCTCCTGGTAGCTGTGCCTGCACCATTCCGTAAAAAGCCTACAGCAAATTAGGAAGAGCAACAGAATCATCGTAACTCAAGTACACACATTATTTTTATATTAAGATGCAAGTCTCCATGTTTTGAGAAATCACTTATGATCATACACAAGCTAAAAGTAGTTTTAGAATAAGCTGACATTTGGAAAGGTAGTCAATATTCATAGCTTTGTTTCATCCTTTTCTTACATCTGCTACTTAATCAGCTATTTTCTTTACAAACTATTCCACTTTATGAATTTTACAGATAGGAAACAAGGCTGTCATTATCTGCTTTTTAAAAGAGCCTAGCAATTAATTGCCTATCAGTATTATCATAGAGCTTTGAAACAACTCAACATCAGGGAAACAAATTAGAGGCAGTAAGCTCAAAAGACACAGCCAAAATGTTCAGAGAAACAAACCAACAGCCAGATCTTTTATGACACTTTATCCAAGGCATTGTCTAACACACATATAAAGGAGACCACAGAGGTTTTGTAGAGCTACCAGGTGCTGAGTGCCCTCTGTTCTGTCAGGACACTCAGGAAAGTTCCAGCTGTTTTGCTGGAATTCCACAGACCAGCTGGAGATAGCACTCAGCTTCTGGTTCATGGTCACCTATTCCTCACATATAAGACCTGAGGAGCAGCTGAGGCATGCAAGAGCCATCTGTGACAAAACTGCCACCCTAAGTTCAACGCTTCCAAAGTCTTAACAAGAATGTTAAAAAGAGTGTAAGAAAGGTTTCTTAAAACTCTATAAATAGAGACAAATCTGAGCTTCCATTTTTATTAGGTTTCTTTTGGTATTAAAGCATCACTCTTAATTTGAAATTTAAAAAAAAATCCTAGAGGTTTATCCACCAGTACTCCATTTAACTTCACATGCTTGTGCACACACATATTGGGTTTTTTATATATATAAAAAAGTCACTGGAACATCTGGCCTGGCCCAGAACACATCAATATATCAAGATAGGCATGCATTATAACATAATAGCATGCATATATTATGAGCAAATGAAAGTTAATTATGCCTCCAATTATATGAACTTAAAACATGTCATTAATGAAAATAGAGCCCATGCCAGATTTTGGATCTCCACCCGAGATGACACTGGAGAAATCACATTAATCTGAGGTAAAATTACAAGGACAATGATCAGTTGGCTTGCATGGCCAAGCAGTGCAGAGTATCCTGAGTCAGCTTCATCGAAATTGAAAGAGATGCGCATTAACATATTAACAACAAAACCCCCTAGCATTTTATCAACATACTTAGCGCTGTCAACCTGCTTGCTTGAACTTTAAAGGACAAAGATTAATCCGTTTCAGGAATTTTTTGTTCTACCTAAAATAAAGAGGGATTAAATCCAATTTTATGTTTCAGAATAACTATACCTACAATTAAAAACCCCACCTAAAAGTGCATATTTTATAATATCTAAAGTTTTATTTGCCTTGGAAGGGGGCAGGGGGAAAAAGCAGTAAATAAAATTATTCATGCCAGCATGGTATACACAGCCATATTTATTAGTTCACTTCCAATTACATAAAGAAAAAGCTGAAGACATATACAAGTGCTGCTTTAAAATAAAGACAGACTACTGTTTTCTCCAACAGTTTTATTTCAAAAAGTACACAAGTCTGTCATGGAATTATAGCATTTTAAAATTTTGAATTTTTTTTTACAAATTCACTCACAATACCTGTATTTTAAAATACCATTCCCCCAAAAGTGTGAATATAAAAACCTCATACTGAAATTCATATCAATGTTCAAAGTCCATGCTTTGTGCATGAGAAATGTAATGTAACATTGTAACATTTTGGATCCCAGGAAGTTGTTATTGCTCTGATTTCAGCTGAGCTATGCCTCAGTGCTAGGGGATTATTCAAAGGGCCCCAAAAAGCACCTATCAAGTGTATAAAACAAGGTTTAAGTGACACAAATAGCATAATATCTTTAGACTGAACAAAGATCTAGAGTGATCCAGAATATATACACTGCTCAGAACAAAACTAAAAGCTTGTCATGGAAACCAGTAATATACAATATTCAGCATTACATAAAAACTTGCAATTCAGAAGTCTTACTTGCACTATTAAACAGGAAGCATACATCTAATATGAATGAGACTACCAAGAGCTGAGAAAGACGTATGCATTGTACATTTCTTTCAAAAGTCATGTTTTACCCCTCCAACAAGGCATTTCTGTGCACCACACAGTTTTGGAAGAAGTATTTGTTCTTAGGGAAGGAAGTTTCACACAAGTATCTTTAAATACCCACTGCAGAAAGTTGATGAAAACTCTTGTAATGTATGGACAAGTGTGACGTAACCTCTACAGTATTACAAGTCTAACACTTTATTCACACCATGCTAAAATTGAGGGGTTTCTTTCTATATATAGTAATCCTCAACAGGCAAGTTTACAGTCATGACATTAACTAGAGATTTCTTGAGCTCACTTGGAGTATTTACACAATGGTACCACCCTCCCTCCCCTTCCCCCCCCTTTTTTCTTTTTAACAAAATGAGACTTTAAAAATGCCACCTCCTAACTGGTATATCAGCTGCCATTACTTCCTAAAACTGTTCTGTCAGCAGAGCTCTCTGTCACATCAGACACCTCATACGTTTAACCAGTTCATCTCCCACACAGCTAGAAATTATTGTTAAAATATAGTAGCTGCTTTTGAGAATCAACCCAGTGTAAGTAAGTGAACAATCTAGTGACAAAAGAAATAATTTATAGTAGCAGTATTATATTTTCATCGTAGTGTTGCATCCACCCAAAAAGGCATGATGATAGCAACTTGAGGCAGAGTTTACCCCAAGTCAGAGGTTCTATATTTCAGATAAGGACTGTGTCAGATTCCATTTCTTTCATTTTTCCATGCAATTACATAAATAGACAGACACTGTCAAGGCTGCTAAGCCTAACAGCCAGGCTCTGAGGGCACATCAGGCTGTCCTTCTGCCCATTTATTGTTTTGCACAAGCTGACAGAGCATCAAGCATGTGTAAACTCTGCTCCGTGTGCTTTACTGAGACAGGTTTCTGAGTTTGAGTGTTCTAGGGCTTACCTGACTGTAAGTTACAGGGTCTCAGGCCAAACCAAAAACAAACCAAAACAAAAAATTAATTTAAAAAAACCCTCAAAAAACACATAGGTCCACAGACGGCTTAGAACCAAATTTAGTAGGTTTGCTGCCTCGTTCCTTAGGTTTATAGCTCTCTCTCAGTCTGTGATTCACTTTAGTCTTGCACTCAACTTGTATTTGTAGTAACTATACCCTTTTCATTAAGAAAGGCCTTAGTTTCAAGGTAAACAATCAGTGTATGATTAACATCTTGGAAGTCTCTTCTATCACAATAATTGGATGCAAAAACATGTCTCCTCATCTATAGTTCTTCAGAAGCTATGTTTGGCACATTTACCAAGCCTATTATTTACCACATAAATGAAAGTCAATCATCTCTCTCATTGGTACAACAACTGAAGAGCTTACAGGAACACAAACACTTGAATCATAATTAGCAATTGAAGGAGTTAAGTGACATTTTGAAATACAGAACAATACAGAGAGAGACACTGAAGTTCACATCCAAAAATAGGCATGAAGAGGTATAAATAGTACATAAGAATTAAGAAATCAGATCACAGTGTCATGTTTTAAGAACTGTACCATCATCTAAGCACCTGTTCATACAGTATGTTTAGGCACCAGAAATTTAATAAAAACTGAAGTTACAATCAGGCAAATTTTATTGACAAGGCACACATGAAAGATAAAAAAATCTGATCTCTAACAGTATCAGTTTACAATCTAAAAAAGTCCCAAATGTGTAAAACTAACTCTATATTACTTAATAGCCATTCAAGTTTCTAAATTCAGTATGAAGGGTATGTTAAAATCATGAAATTGTTTGAGTTGTAAAGGAGCTTAAAGATGACCTTGTACCAATCACTGCCATGGGCAGGGAAATTTCTTTACATTAATAGTGCCAGCCAAAAATTGTGCACCTATTTACAGGTAGGACAAACATTTAGTAGTAAGCCAAAGAATTCATCACAGAGGTATAGGCAACTACAGATAAGCAGACGCTAAACCTAGTCTGGGTTAATGTTTTCTCTCACTGTTGCTACATAATAATCCTAACATCTTTCAACAGGCTATTCAGATATTTCCTTCATCAACATCAGTGCACATAGTGTAATGAATTTACAGTTTTCCAAAACATCTTGCAGTTCAACATCTCCAGCTAGAGTCAGCTAAAAGAACTCTCCCCCACCTGCTCCCCAGCACAAGACAAAGAAGGTGGAAAACAGGAAGAAAGGAAGAACTCACAGATTCAAACTGTACAGAGTTTTAAATGGAGCTTTTGCAGGTATATAACAACAGTCATTAGCAGCTACCAGAAGTCCTTAAATACATATGAAAGTAAGACAAGGAATTGTGTTTCTCCTGTATTGCTTTAAGTTTGCAAAATTGGGAAGAAGCGCTTTCAATCTTGCAATATGAGATTTGTATCAAAAACGCTGGGTAATTGTTTTCTCTCAGTTACATGAAACGCTTGCTCTCCACAGTCTGAACATTGGTTCAGAATATTTAGGGTTGTTAAAGAGGCAAGAAAAAATAAGCTTTGAACTCCTTGCAAATTCATACAGCCAGACATTAGCATCTTGAACAAGGACTGACTACTGCTTAGGGCCATATGAGAAAAGTTGTTTCCACAGTGGTTAGAACAAGAGGACAGACATCAAATACCAGTTACTTAAAACAGGTTTCATCAAATCCCCATAGAGCTTCTAGGAAATTGCTTTGGAAATAAAACCTAAGAGCACTGCCTTAGTATCTAACCAGGCGTTGCAAAATGCAAGGTACAGCTAACTTAAAGACCTGTATGTTAATTCATTCTTACTGTGACAGTAACAGTTGCTCTGTGGGTTTTACAGCTTAGATACCTCTATCAACAATCTGATAGGACCTCTTGCACCAGATAACATAAGTATTAAGTTATCTGACAGGACCAGAACTAGTTATTGCAAAAAAAATTGTTTCAAAGAACTGGCAAGGTTTTCTGTCACACTTCCACTCATTGCCCTTTTAAATTCAGAACAGATTAATCAAATTAATTGAATCAATCAAATGACTGTCTGCCCCTGACAAATGAGAGCTCCAGTACTCCAAACAAACATCACCAGGTTAAAGAACCACATAAATACTCAATTTGAACAGAATTCAAAGTCATCCTTGGTATTTCAGCCCCCTGCAACTATACCAGACAGTGGCCAAGTTAAAATATTTCTGTTATTCCACAACTGAGAATAAAGTCTCAGGAACTCTGAGAAACTTCATGGTCTACACATGAAATGCTTTTGCTACTTCTCACCTGTGTCTCACTGTTACACATTCAGAATTGTACATTAGCTGACAGTGTCAGAACCTCCTCAGCAACCTACCAGAGGTCCAAATACCTTCAGTGTCCAATATTTATTCATGAACTTCAACGTTTTTAGCAAATAATTCAACTATCATATGTGAATAAATTTAAAATTAAACATGAGAATTGGTGGCCTTTCAAACTCACTTGTATACTTTCTTCAAGGAAAATTTCATGCCAGTGTTTAAATGAGGGATGAAATACAGTATTTTTCTCTAATACTTACAACAAACACTTTAAAAAAACAGCTTTTAAATTAATAATATTTTATACTATCGACCCATCTTTGCTTTGTGCTGGAATCATCACAGGAACAGCTCCCATTCTACTTAAATTAGGTGCAGCTACCTTTGAAGGTGCAAAGGCTGGGGTTTGAGTAGGAGCACGCTCAAAGTCTTCACTTGGGACTTGGCTATATGGAGTTTTGGTATATCCTTCCATGTTGGAGGGAGACATTGAGCCCAGGGAAGAACGATTGCTGCCGATGTAGCTGCGAGCTGTAGAGCTGCGACTCTTTGGAGGTGGAACATCTTCTCTGAAATGAGCAAAACACAGAAAAACAATCAGCTGCAGAACAAGAGTTCAATCACCATTACTTTAAAGCAAATATTCAGGTTTGGTTTTTTTTCTATTCCAATATAGTCAAAAATAACCTTATATTTTCGTTTAAAGTAACAAAAGCCCCCCAAACCCCCAATATTCTTTGCCTCTAAAATGTTTGCTGGAATTAGACAAACCACAAAAAAGTTCTCCAACAAGCCATTAGTGTTATAATAAGCTTTCCAGATTAGGACAGAAATCTCAACTGTTAAGCAACTTATTTACAGAAATACACATTTAGAAGTTAATCTTCCAATAATACTGCTCAGAAACTAGAGACACGTTGTTACCTGATATCATGATGTACTTCTTTCTCGTATTTCTTCTCTCTGTGCTTCTTACAAAAACAGATGATGACAGAACACAGTACAGAGAGACCCAGCAGAGTTCCTATAATAGCTCCAGTAATTATACCAGCTGTATTTACGGCTAGAATAGACAAATAACAACACTGTTTGTTAAATGTCACAGTTATAAGACCTTTAAACATTAAGCCCAGCATGTTTCACATGAGGCAAGTCAATAATACTGAATCACTGAATCGGGGGGGGGAGTGCCCAATCACATGCATTTAAAACAGTAATACTTGAAGTGGCACTCACAAGTTACATAAGAGCATTGGGGATTTTAACCATTTAGGAGTTTAGAGAAAAAGACTGTTCAGCTTTAATACAAAAACACTGTGTGACTATTGCACAGCAAACACTTACGAGGGGTGACATTCAGCTCAACAGAACATTCATCTGTGCCAACTCTGTTTGTGGCCACACAGCTGTATGTACCAGAATACTCTCGAGAGGCGTTCTTCAGAAGAAGTTCCCCTGTATTTTTATCTACAAACAACAGAAGGGAGAGGTTTATCATTTTCCAAATATAATTCCATATTAAATATCACAGAATTATTAAACCAGTGTATACATGAAATCCTAACTTAAAAATGCTATATGAAAACAAGAACATTAAAATAGTTCTATCATGCTGTAAAATGCTATTGTTTGTAAAAGTCTTACTCCATTAGAAATGTATTCCACAGTATTTGACTTGCTCTTTCTGCTGGACAAGTTAGATAAGGTCTAGATTCTATAGAACACACTCAATGTCCTCAAAACTACATTCACAAGCCCAAAACCAACATGGTTTTTGTGAGTTACAAGTAACTCTTGCACAATGTCCCACTCATTCTTGTCCAGCACTGATATTGCCAATTTCTCTTTTTGTTACCACGAGACAAATTTGGGATGTGGAGAAAGAAGAGTCATAACAACAGTAGCCTAAAGTCTTGAGTGGTACAGAGGACATTAATGACCAATAGATTCACTATCAAAACAATGAATAAGAGACATCAAATAGGAGACCAGGAGTCAAGTCCAAAATGAAGAACAGTATTAGGTTCTTCCTTTGTAGATGATTTTTAGGGATCTGTGTTTTAAGATATTGCATACTCTAATAGAATGCAGAAGCTTCCAAAAAAAAAAGATTTTTTGCTTATTTTAAATCATATTGAAGCCACATCTGAATTCCCTATGTCCACTTAAGCACAAAAGCAAAACCATCAGCAAGCAGAACTAACAACATCTGGGCACAGGTGAGCATGATACTGCAGTTCTTAATGGTAGGAATATCAACTTGAAGGTTGAAACATTTCCAAGCATGAATTAAAAACCAGAATCAACTCCAGCTTGTTTCAAAGTCAGTTTTGTTAGAAGGCAGAAGTGACATTTAATCTTGACTACTCTCTAGCAATGCTAACCCAGAGATGCTTACAAGTCAGGATAAGCCAAAAATAATATTGCAATCTTTTTAATTATCTCAGAGTAATAAATGAAATTTGACAGTACTCAGCACAGAAGTGGCAGGAAGATTCTGTGTGCCAGATACTCTCCTCCAGTCGTAAGACAAAAGTGGGGATCCTTCTTGTGACACACATTTCAAGGTAACATCTTTTCCAATCTCCTGGGATCCTTCAATGGAACATTTAGTCCGTGCTGGCTTTACTAATAAACAAAACATCATTGAATTAATAACAGTCACAATCAAAATATTTCCTAGTTGCTTTCTAGCAGCCAGTTCATTCTGTGAAAGATAAAGTTTGTGCCGCAAACCACTTCTACGCACAGAAAGATTTTTCTACAAAATATGAGTCAGGTGCAGAACTTCTAGAAATGCTTATAATTCTAAATATCATTCCCCTCATTTCCCAGAACAGAATTATGCCCATCCCTCCCAAGGCCTCAGTAATGACCATAATCACCACAGATTCAGTACAACACTGCCCAACAGAAGCTTTCATTTCAGACATTGAAAATAGGGTGGAATAAGCACATAAAAAACATCACTGAAAATTTAAGAAAATAAATTATCTTACCAAGTACAGTCAACTGCATTTTCTTGCTTTGAACTCCAGGAGCCTTCTTCACTTTGCACTGATATGTGCCAGTGTCTGATGCTTTTAAATTCAGGATATCCAGTGAACCATCACCAGATCTGGGATCAAGGTTAGTAAACTGCATTCGCCCAGTCAAACCAGCATAATAATGATTATAAACCCTGTCTACAGCATACATAATTATCTATAAAAAAAAAAATTCAGAAATCCACTTAGTGTGCAAACATTTAAAATAATTTCACCTCTTTGATCTTTCAAGTTTCTTTCTATAGCTTTAACCCCAGAAATAAAACAGAGTAAGTCAAATATCTCCACCTTCAAAATACCACCACACGCAGCATTATAGGGAATACTCCAACTGAACACCTGACCAAGTACCAATATGTCAGCATTGACTTCTGACTGAAAGAAAACTGTTTAGAATTGCTCCAATTTAACTCTGCAAAGCCTGCCTACTAATATGAATCATCTGAGTTATAAATCTTTCAAACATAGGAAAGCATCAATAACTTAAAGAGTTAATATATTTAAAATTAAGTCCTCATGAATCTATTTTCAATAAGGAAGATAATGCAGGTGCAAAAGCAAAGTTTGCATTTTGGAACTGAAGCATATTTAATTTGGAAGTTCTTCATTAGAAGGCAAGTTTATAGTGAAAAATGTCTTAACATTTCACCCTTAATCCAGTATTTCAAAACTTCCACTAGATTTCATGTGACTGGTGCTTCAAAGCAATTTAAGATCACAAGCATCCCAACCTGAAAAGGTGGAACTTTAAAGAGTCAGTAAAAACCTCATACATTGACCTACTAAAACAACTGAATTAACACTGTACAAAGAGAAGTCTCTACTTACTATTTGTTCCTTCTTTTGGTTGTCTGCTGGTATCAATACCCACTCAATATCTAGTGGCCCTTCATCTTCTTCCGAGAGCTCAAAAGTACATGGCAATGTAACTTTCTCTCCTTGTGCTTTTTCAAACATTGACTGGTCAACTGAAGTTATAGTTAGGCTTCTTGTCAGACCTATAAAATATAATTTTATGTTTTGAAAACAAGTCACATGCAGTTGCTCACTGTAAGTGCTCTATGACATACTTTTTCTGTATGGCAATCATGCCATCATCACTGAAGAGAGCCTGTGCACACCCTGTCACCCAACACAGTGCAAAGTCCTGTGCTGCTCATTTGGAATTACATCCAACAGGCAGCTACATCTTTCAAGCCATACTTGCTGTTTTGTTTGGGTTTTTTTGCACAATTCATATCCCACACAGTCCTAAGCTAAACATTTTCAGCAGCAGGTTTTCAATTATATATTATATACTCACTATATTATCACCTTACCATTACTCCCTCACTATAAAATGAAAGTATGGAACAGCAATGAAGTCTGCCAGGATAGACAGAATTCTTGGGAAGTTCTGGGTTGGAAGTCAGTTACTTTGCCTTTAGTTATAAGGGCTCCTCCATCTACAGGGAGATAGAAGGCAAATTAATCTTTTCCAAAAGTCTCAATGAGTTTTTTGCATTTGTTTGTCTGTTCTGCTTGTCTTCCTCCTCTAAAAAGGCTGCATAATCCTTATCTGCATGCCTCTAGGCAAACATGCTTCCAAACAACAAATTTTCCTCAATTCAACCCTGAAAAAGAATTCATATAGTGACAAAAAAGAGCTACTCAAAAGCCCTACAGCAAGATTCCCTGTTTCACCACAAACACAGGCTTCCCTTATATCAAGTGTACAGGCTTGCACATCATAGCCAGGATGTGGAAAGCATACCCTTTGCTCATGATGGAAATAGGTTTGGCACTGTTACATCCACTGTTTTGTCCACCTTGCTCGAAACCAAGCTCAGATTTTTGGTCAGTTAATGCAGGTTGTGCAGGTTGCTGGACACACACACAGATGTGACCACAGCCACGAGAGCTGCAAGGCACCAGGAGAGTGGACAGTGTGAGGAAGATAGATGGTTTTGGTGCCTTTTACAGAGGTAAAGTGACAGCCTCAGATAAAGTCTTTCAAATCATTTCACACAGTGCTTTTATGCTCTAACTTGCACTTCTCCATATAGTAGAGGAGCTCCAGTGAAGTAGAGGAGCTTCCTTCAGTAGATCATTGAATATGGTGACTTGGGACCCAACAGATATCCTTTGGCTTTTTTTAGATTTTGCTCTATAGCAAGTGTTTGCATTCTCTTAATGATGATAAAATAACAGAATCTTTAACAGCTATTTTAAAAAATCCTTCAGAAAGAGAAATCACTTGACATACTAAATTCTAGACTAGAGCCTGCAAGAAAAGCCTTTCACTTTTTTCACTGTTTGATTACTAACAAGCTAGGTAGGATTGTTATGTTTCCTACCATTCATGTTTTTACTTTTCATGACATTACCCTCAGTCTGGTGGAAGAAAAAAAAAAACAAACACCAACCAAAAAAATCCACATCAACTTGAGGTAGGAAAGAGATTTACGTGCAATGTTTCTTACCAGCAATGTACACCTTTTCAAAGACAACTCTAATAGATTTGTACCGCCTATTTTTTGACCACAGGAAACAAATCTGTACAATTAATTCTCTGCTACTAGGCAGAATTAATATTGTTCCCTAAATAACAGTGAACTCCATGAATACCAGTTGACTTGTCACAATCCTATCCCCTCCTAAAGGATCTTCTCAGATTTTCAAACTAGCCATTCTAAACCTCTGAATAAGCAAAGACAACACTAGTACTACCTCTATGGGTAGATTTAAAGTACACTCATGTTTCCATAACACACAGTAGCATTTACGTTACTAATGTAAATTCCTGAACTGTTTTTCCAGCAACTTCCATATTCTTCTGTTTCCCTTTCCCCCATGGCCTCATTAGGGAGCTGCAATACAATACTCTCATGTTCATCTCCAAATTGCATCCTCAACATGACTATATTAAAGAAAAGGGATGTGAACTCAAGTGCAGTTTAAGTGACTGATAATGAAATACATTATGACGTTACTTACTTCCTTAAAAGCCTCAAATCTGTAACCTGGGAAATTAGCAGCTTTCATTCTGAAGTAAATCACTGAAGCAGAGCTGCTGCTCTGTGGCAGCATCTCCAGTCACAGTCACTTTGCCGTCTGAAGTTCCACAACAAAGGATCACAGCACACACATTTGCTTTCCCCTCCCCACAAGAGAGCCTGCTGAGAATGTCACAAATGGGACAATAATTCATGTAAGAGCAACACCCTGCCTTTTCACAGCAGATAGTGGGCAATAGGATTCATACTCTGAAGACAGTAGGACACATCCCTACTACTAAAAAGTATCAACCCCTCTGATTTTCAGTTGATACCTGCTGAAACACAACATGGCCAAGAAAAAATAGTGGACAGATGAATATCCATGCGCTGATTTTTTTGACTACTTTTCTAAACAAATGGGACTTGTATGATCAATGTTTTATTTCTCTTCCTCTTCAGCTGTTACTTGTTCATCTCTTTGACAATTTCAAAACAAATACAAAAGGAGAAATAACAGTCCAGTACAACCAGAAGTCCCTCAAGTACTCATTTGTATTGACATAGCTAATAAGCATTATATTCTTCAACGACCTCTTGCCTCTCCATTGCCATTATGTGAGTATAAGTTCAAAGTGGACATTACACAGTTTCATGGCAAAACACTGAGAAAGAGGCAAGTGGGAAGAAAAATTATGTCAAAAGCTGGAAGTACTACATTTCAGAGACACACTCCTAGGAAACCAGACTCCAGCAGTCCTACCTATCACTGCCTGACAGCTTGGTCCAAGTGCTTTAAAAGCCAGAAATAGCAAATGTTTCAGTTTCTACTACAGCATTTGCTTCTCCGATCCAAACATATAAATCAACATAGTAGCCACATGCCAAATAAAAGCAGAATCCAACAGCCTGAAGAGGGTTGCCCGAAATAGAAGATTGTCATTAAAAATATTTTTAAAGTTTAATTTTTGATACTTTTGAAGACCAAGTAGTATTTTCATGCACACTAACTGCATGCAAACATGTTAATGAAAGCTAAAGCACACAGTCCTCAGCATAACACCCAACAATCATTCCTGCACGTGAAGCTTCCAGCACACACTAGCTGCTAAGAGAGGTACTCAAACATCTTCTGAGCCTTCTAATTACCAGAGCTTTTCCATAAATCTCAATTCCTTTCTTACTGCACATCTCCCAACACCTCTTTTTCATTATACCAGTGTTCCGTGGTCTTTTCTTTACAGTAAGGCTGCAAACACAAACCTTTTTTCCACATTTTTTTTGGGTCAAGATCAGCATGCAGAAGCAGCAAGCACCTCAATTAAGATACGTGTCAGAACTAGCTGGGCTTGGACCAAGCATTAGCAACACAAGGGAGGGGCAGGTAATACTAGTTAGAGATTCCCTTCTGCAGGGAAGACACACATCTGCTGCCAGACGTGCTAGAAAAGGAGGTTTGGCCAATTTGACATATCAGAGATGGTCAAGGAGCCCTATGACCTTTATTATCATCACCACTTGTGCCTTTTTCTTTTCTTTTTTGTTCCTTTCCCACTTAATTATCACCTGCTATTAACAGAGACCTGGATGGAGCAAATCAAGCATGGCTAGAAAACTCCAGGGGCAAAGGAGGACATGAGATCCCAGGAATGGCACTGCAAGGAGCACTTTAACTTTTACGGCTATAAGTACCCCTGAGAAACACAGGCTGCTAAGTTAGAGATGGGATCCAGTCAAGGAAGTGGGATATGAACAACCTCATGAGAGCTGGTGAGGAGCCCTGTAAATGAGAGATCTGCCAGGGAATGGTTACTGAACCTGGCAATAGGGAGGGAACAGACTGAGCCATGGCAAGTACCTGGGTCAGGCTGGTGGAAGAAAGAGACACCCCGGTGAGGATAAAGCTTGTTAAAAGGGAAGCCACCTACAGCACCTGTACACAGGGCTGACACCAGAGTGGGGCACGTGGGACAGCTTGCATGACCGGCACTTTGTCATCAGTGGACACAAGCTTTTAAACAAAGCCAGGAAGGGAAGAACAGCAGGTGACCTGCCCTCTACCTGTAGGAGTAGCTGGAACACAAAAAGCTGCTCTACAGGACAGACAACAGGCTGGCTAAGAGCTTGTGGGTCAGGGTTAAAGGAAACATCACAGTCAAAGCTTGTTACAAATCTCATGGTCAGGATAAGAACCTGATGAAAACTATTTCAGCAGTTCCAGAAAGTTTCTAAAAATGACAGACTGGTTACTACTTCACCTCTGTGACATCTACTAGCAGGGCAACACAGCAGGAGACAAAATCTAAGAGGTTTCTGAAAGATTTCTGAGGAAAACAGCACTAAATGAATCAATCCCCATTTGATACTTTCTCGATACTGCTTCCAAGGAAAAACCCCAAGAACTTGCCAGGGATGGGATCAACACCAGCCTTGACCATGACCACTTGGCCATGAAAGAGTGATATTTAAAATCCTGAGAGGAGGAAGGCAAATCCAGCACAGACCCTGTACTTCATATGAGCAGACTGCCTTACCCAGTAGCTAGAGTTCTGTGGAATCCAGTTCGAAAAAGCAAAAGAGCTCAAGAAAACTGAGGCGTATTTAAGGACAATTACTAACCACACACAAGGAGTACATCCCAAAACCCAGCAAAATAAACAGATTAATCATCAGCTTGTCCTAAGGAGGAAGAAGCAAGAACAGCCTATCAAGGGAAGAATACACAAATATTGCCCAGGCATGCAGCATGCCTGCAGGGAAGTCAAAACACAACTAAAGCTGAAAGCAGCATGGGACTCCAGTGCCACATGAAAACCTTCTACTATTACATGAGCAGTAAAGAATCAGAGAGAAAAATTGGACAGGTGATAGCTGATACAGAGAAGACCAAAGTGCTCAGAGTTGCTGCTGTTTGGAGCAGAAGGTTGGACGTGACCGAGATCATGTCCAACACAAACAATTCTGCAACTGCATTAAAGATCTACATGAAGCAAGCACGGTGACAAGAGGACATTTTCTCCATTTTCCCAAGATTTACCCCTTCAGTTTCCACTCAAATCAGGGAGATTCTATTTATTTATATATGCTCCTCAAGACATAAGAGGACCCACTGTGGTATCCAACTGCTGGTACATGACAGGCAGACATTTTATCACGAGCTCAAGGAAGGTCTGTATTTGTTTTGGTTAGCACGGTTTAATGGATAAAATCTCAGACCCTTTTCAGACAACTTTTCTAGTTCAGACACAGATAAGTGACTCAAGTCATTCATCCTACTCACTCAAATATGCTTAGCATTAAAATATCTAATTTCTAACTGCAGCAAATAAATCACTGCCAAGTGTAGACTCAGAAGCACACAATGAGCTCTCAAGAAAACCCCTGAAAGTCAGCTTTGAAGTGCACCTGAGCCAAATGACTGCATATAGCTTTCAAAGTATTTTTGCAAGGAGAGCATGTGCTATATTCAGCTGTGACAAAGAAATGAGTATTTGTGACTTGTTGAGAAGAGAATAGCACCCTTCCCTTCATGAAGAATAATAAGTATTACCCCTTACAAAAGTTTGTATTAGACGAAGTAAGAGGCCAATACACACTCTGGGTTCTGAACATTCAGATTTAAGTTTAAGGTGGAATAAAACACTCTTTTTCTGGGCAACTGACCCTAAAGAGCATTGCAGACTTTATCTGTATGACTGAACAAGTTTTTCATATGATTTCTGGAGTGGTGCATACCCACAGCAAGTCTTTAGAAAAACTTTTTCCTTCTGAATGTCTGAACTTACTTTTAAGTATCACTCTAGTAGAACACAGTTTAGCAAACTATATTATTATTAAGAATAATCTAGGGAAAATTAAATATTTTATGGAATCTGATAGAAGTTGCTTTCTAGTATGAAAGAATCTTCAAAACAGAAAGCAGTCAAAAAATCAAAATGGAGCAAATTTCATTCCAACATAGACATAAGCAGAGCTGTGATATATACTAATAAATAACGAAAAACAATTTACTCTATGAACTACTTATGCATTTAGTATTTTCTTATTTAATCAGGGCACATTGAAATTCTGCATTTCTGGCTTACACAAATGTAAGTGTGCATCTAAATTTGGCATGAATGTTTGTGGCATCAGATAGGGCAGTGCCACAGAAGGGTTATATAACCTGGCAGACACAGTCCCTCCCTACATGGGGAACAGGGCAGCTTCTACACAGAGTTAGAGTTGAGTTCAGAGATGCTGTTCTATTTAGTGTGATCCACCTGCAACTACACCTTCAGAGTACTTTACTACCAGGCTTTCCAAAACCAGTCTTGTTTGCCAATACCTGACTGCAAGCAAGCAGAGGCTCTAAATATAAAAATGCTTTTTCCCCACAGAACACGGTCTTAAGTGGCAAGTAACTATCACAACCAGAAATGCACGCTAGTGCTTTGAGAGCCATAAGCTATAAAATTCACTTAAGAGACTTCAGCTTAGACTTTTATTTCAAATGCAGATTAGAGATGTGCCTGTGATCAAATCTTTTCACCAGGCAGATTTCAGTCTTAAAAACTACCTCCCCAACAACCCCACTTTACTTCTGAATATGCCTCTTCTCCACAGTTCATCTCCTACTTTTCTCAGCTAGCTGTAACGACTTTACAGAACAAAGCTGCCCAACCTTTCCCACCTTCACTGAGACAGTTCTACAACATCTTATCTCAAACCTGCACTTCTGAACTCGGGCCCTGTAGGAGTGAGTGAGTCAAGTTTACACCCTTAGCAAGCAGGGAGTGTGCAGGGAGGAAGGTACACACGGAGGAGGGCCTGGCTGAGGAGACTCCCCGGTGTTTAGTGGCACAATCTAAAACAAACACAAGTCTCCAAGGCTGATATCCCCACGAGCAGCCACCATCCCACAATCATCTCCTGCTTCCTCACAATGCCAAACATCAGCATCCTCAGCAGCCAAATGCCTGCCAGGCAGGTTCCTGCTGATCAAGTAACTGGATTTAAAGCTGCCTTCACAAAGGAATAGAGAGAAACAAATATTTGGCATTACTTATTTTAGTGGTTTTTGCAGCACCCAGGAGCTAAGTCACATAAGCACAGCTGAGATGGCCAAAAAGCTGCAGTTATGCTGTTTTGCCACAAGTGAGAAACAAAATCACATCCTAAATTTATCAGTGAGACCCCTCCCCAAAAGGTAAAAAAAACCCAAAAAGTTTAAAAATAAAGGCCCAGCTTCAGATTTGGATTCTCAGTTTCTACATCTTATCTCCAAGAGCAAAAAGACCCAACACAGTTACAGCTTTCAGAAGCTTGGGCCCAAAAAACTATGAAGCTTTAGTGAATCTAACTCTTCACATGTCCTGAACTCTGCAACACAAAGGCAGTTCCTCAACAGTATCCTTTAGCTTAGTAAACATTAAAGGAACAATGTCAATAAAAAGGAAGCTTAATAGAAGGATAAAAAAAATTAATAGTCTTCTATTTAGAAAGCAAACTCAATAGACTTGGGGATTTTTGATATGAGAATGAAACTCAAAATGTCTCATGACAGGTTCCAACACACATATTAGTTCAATACAATTCCATTAATTTAGCCAGGTATCTAGGTATCAAAGAATATTCAGGCTTCACAGTAGCCTCAATGGAGGCAAAACAAGCAAGAGATGAAGGACAGGAACAAGAAAGCAATTGGTCAGGAACTAACAAAAGTTAAGTAATAATGCAGCAGTAAATAAAACAAGAGAGAAAAAGTCTCACAGCATTATGCATATAGATTCAGATGCAGTAAAGAGGTTTGGTTTTAGTACATTCTATTTTAGAACTCCACAAAGAATTCAGGTTTTAGGATAATCCCATGCTGATAAAGGCAAATCACAAAGCCTTTCCTGACAAAGAAAGTACTGTCCTGCTAATATCAAGTGTTAAACAGTTACCATTTAACATGCTCCACAGACTACATTTTTTCCATGCTTCACACCCTAAGCGTTGTTATCATACAATGCAGTGATACAAATTTCAGAGATAAGCACAGTTCACTGTAGTGGTAAAAACACCCAAAAACACATTTTAGCAAAAGGAACAAGCCTACTTAAACCTAACATTTCCAAGGCTAAAGTACCAAGTATTTTTCTGCTTAAACCTCAAAAAGGCCCAATGCAAAATGGTGAGAGAGAAGATAAAGACTTACCTTTCTACACTAGCCTAGGTTCACTAGGCAGAGCACTGGTTAATCCTCAAAGGCAGTAAAATTAAGACAAAAGATGTTCACGCCTGCATTTGAGACTTCCCAGGTCAGTGCTCTCTAAACTGGAATCACAGACCTTAGTGAAACTCTCCTGCTGTGCAGAAAAGACAGAGTTTGTGGAGCCAGAGAACGTAAAGGCAGCCCAGGAATAAAAGCACTCACCTAGGAGAGACATGGCTCCACACAGCTTCCTCCTTCCTACTTTAGTCCCAGACTAAACATAAAAACAGTTCAGGAAACTACATCCACACAGCAATTTTTGTAGAAAAGAGATAGAGCTTTACACACTTAATGTTAGTAGGGACAAGATTTTAAAACCCTCTCTTGCACATTTCATCTCAGCTACCTCACCAATAGCTCAAAGAGGCTGAGTGACCAAACTTTTCCACCAATGGTGCAGATAAAAGACTTATTTGCATTAAATAAGTTTTTCCCATAAACTACAACAAGATGGCTGATGAAACAGCAGGGCACTTAAAAACCCAACCACACAAAAAAAAAACCAAACCCAACAACAAACAAAACACAACTAAAAAAAACAGACAAGAAATAACAACACCACAAAATGAAACACACCCCAAAAAAATCCCCCTACATATAAGAATAAGCCTGGGAAACTATCTACTATCCTGGATAGTCAACTCTGCTGCTGGGTCTCAAAACAGTGGGCTTGTATTTCCAAATTTTATTTCCTCTGAGCAGGGTGGGGGAGAAGCACCACTCTTCTGAGGCACATTTACTTGAATCCACAAATCCTCTGTCAAATCACACAAGTTTAAAAAAGGAAAAAAAAACTAGACAGGAAACTGACTATGCACACTTCTTCAAAGACATTAAAAAAAATCTCTATAATTCTGGATGTCTTCAGACACCATTAAATTAATAAATAGCTCCAATTCTTGTAGTGTAGCATACCCCTGCTCCAGTTTAAAAGGTACTGCACAATTATGTTACAAGTTACACATTCTCCCAATCTAATAAAAAAAGTCTTAAAAAGGCTCATATAAACAAAACTACCAATAACCCCAACTCTGCAAATACACAGCATGAGCTTGATTTCACTTCCCACCACAGTTCACTGAGATCAGCTGAACCAGCTATGCAACAATTAAAACCTAAAAATCACAGGCTAAAACTTGAATTATCTTTTTTTTTCCATCACAACTTCGTTTTTTCCTCAACACACCCTTTGCCTTCAGATTCTCTCCAACATCCCTTTCTTTTGCAACTGTCCTTGTGCTCCTCACTTGTTCAGCACATTCTTGAAGCTTTTGGGTTGCTAAACCCAAAGCCACCAGCCCGTCTCCTAGCAACTGCTGGCTGATGACCTTCCTGAGAGGGACGTGCTTATCAAGTGGAGAGAGGGGGCATTCAGATCTCCTTACTGAAGGGAAGGATAAGCTTTCGGGAGGCAACCGAAAGGGGGAGGGGATAGTGTAACACAAACTGCGACTAAGATTCGTTTTAAGCAGAGGAGTAGTGTTTTGCCCAGTATCTCCAGAAGACCACAATGAGTTCCAAGTTTTCTGTGGTATCAGCTGGATGGACTTTGGCAGCAGCTGCACGAGGCTGCTCTGACACAAGGGAGGGGAGAAGGAATCCAATGCCACGGCTGGAAGGGGCAACAAGCACAGCAGACACGAAGCTACACATCAGATGTAACCACATCACATCTGCAATGGGGACAGGTGTAATGTGACACTGTACCCTCAGACTGCACTCTAAGGAGCCATCTAGAAACAGTACTGAGAAGTGTAAAATGAAATGAAGGCCAACCTTACAAAGACTTTTTTCAGTGAACACAAAAAAATAAAAATATCAGAGCCGAAATCCTGCCATGACTTTCTCACACAAAATCCTGCCCCTTCTCTCCCAAGTCTAGGCCAGCTGCACAGGCTGTTTTGCCTTTAGCTCTGCAAGTCACTTTCCCATTACGGAGGGATATTGGAGGCTTACACAGTCACTAAGCAATCAAGGCACATGATTCGATCTTTTTCCTGCCAATTTGATGGCATTTAAAAGGGAGCTGAATGAAGCAGCTCGCTGGCAGTGTGAATGCATTGGGCACATCTGTCAGTCGATGCATCAGGGAGTTCACTACAATCCAACACTTAACTGAGCAGCCATATTATTTGCACTTGAGTAAAGAGGCTTTGGCTCTTCCGAGCTACTGAACACGCAATGCTGTTCCCCCAGTACATGCAAGTTTAGCATTAAGACTGACAACTACTTGATTCAGTAGCACAGAGTTGATCTGGGGCTCTTTTCTTGTTACTGTTTCATTTTTTTAAATTATAAAGGTGAGGCATCACAATGTCGGAGAAAAACATCCTGTCTGCCTGCTCTTGTTTCCCTCCCTGCCCCACTCCCACCATGTAACAGACTGAAAGGAATAGCTCAAAGAATTACCCACTAAGTTAACTATTCATTTAAAAACTTAAGGAGACTAAAATATATTTTTAACAGGTTAATTTTTACATGCCTTAAAACTGAGATTAAATATTCCTTGTAGCTTATACTGTTAATACATCTAAAATTAAGAACTGAAGATGCAGGATAAGTGAAAACAGGAAACTTCCTTATGCAAACTAATTCTGTACAAGTTCAAACAGTTGAGAATGTATCAAATCCTCATCTTTCCCTCCAACACACCAACCAAATAGTTCTTGTTGACTAATCATTTTTCAGCGTACTAAGGATATAGGCTTTAGCTGTAGGGCATGAAAAACAAATCTGTTAAAAAAATGTAGCAGCAAGTGCAACTGCACAACTTGAAGCATCAAGTACCTCAGATGCATCCTGACAGCAGCTAAAGGACATCAGAGCACCAGTGAATGGCTCCAATGCAAAAAAATAAAGCTCCAAATGGTGCCTCTTTATCACGTTTTGAGCACATGACCCAGTAAGTAGGTGACATTTCAAGAAATTAATAAATAAACAGTAGCAGTAATATATTCTACCCATGTGCATTTGAGGTTCCAGCTGACACCCCCTTGCTATAATTCAGACTTGATCTCGTTGAGTTGGAAAAGGAACAGGCAGAAAACTGACCTCACAAAAATTTATTCTTTTTATAACTTTTAAACTCCCTGAGCTAGCTCACCATGGAGCCAGATGAATTCCAGGTACAGCTTCAAATGGGGTGCAAAAATAACCTTTGAGGTGACATCTAGACATTTGATTGATTGCCTGATTAAGCCATGTAGTCTTACTCCTCAACTAAGCTCTTTCCAGGCCAAGGTTTTACAGTTATTTCCCCACTTTGGGAAAATACTGATCAAACAGAACAAGTTTTCCTCCTAATGCTTTTCTGCCATCCTTCCTGTCACTCATTCCTGCCCTGTACCAGGGAAAATTGGTGGCAAAACACTTTCTTCTTTCAAATCACATAATCTAACCAGTTAAAAATTAAAGTTTTCAGCAACTGAGAGCCGTTTACAACTGCAATAAAGGAAAGCACCAGCTAGGATGCAGGGGCTGCTCATATTGCAGCTGCTACTGAAAAAGGTTTACACAGAACTGCGACTTCCTGCCACTTGCTCTGGGGCAACTGGCTGAAGAGCCTTTTCTCTGAGCCGTCTCCTGAAAGGTGCAAAGGAGTAAAAGAGGAATTCCCTAAAAAGGAAGGGGGAAAAAGAAAGAAACAGAAAAAAAGAAAGTGTAACTAAATTGCTGTAGTAGAAGGGGTGGGGACACATATGTTCTTCCATGCAGTTGTTAAATTTTTCTCTGTATTTATTATGTTTCACACAGTATCTAAAAGTTTCAAGAAATCAATCAGAAGTTGCAACAAGACCAAAAAGGATCTCTGTCATTAAAAGCTTACAAAACATGCAAACAACAATTGATTAAATTATTGTGGAAGTATGTTGAAACAATACTGGCCCCAAAACCAAGCTTCCTAGTTTGTACAAATTTCTGCAGGTACTGTGGCAAAGGACTTTTAATATGCTCCAACACTGAGGCAGATTTAAAGATATTCAAGATTACTTTCTTGAAGTGTGAATGGAATTATAGCAAAGCATACATGTGTTCATATAAAAACATGAGCACAAATATTTTTCATAAAGCAGCAACAGAAGCCAAACCAGACACTCAGGAGGGGTAGTTTCATCTGTCTCTAAGTGGGCTTGGCTGTGGAAGAGGCAAGAGCTGGAAGTGAAGACAGAGAGGCAGCTGAAGTTTGATGCAACACAGGGGGCCGTCAGAGGAGACCAAAGTGATGAGTTACAAAAATCTCTGCAGCAGCATTCTCAACACATAAAATACCTTCTGGGAAACACAGATTAGCTAAGGAAAAATCACTAATTCAGATGTCATGGTTGATGTCACAGCAGTTGACTAACAGTGGATTAAGTAATCTCTGGTTAAAGACTTTCATACTTCTTAAAACTCTAAGATTCAGGAAATGGGGCCAAATTTCAGGTAACTTCTCGCATTAATGGGTGCTTTAGAAGAACCTGAACCCTGCACCTTGTTCAATTACTGCCCAACAGATGAAGTGCCCCACGTTTAGCAATTAAAAGACTGGGAGTCATCATTAAACTCCTGTGGTAGTCACACTTCTAATTTAAGGTTCTGCAAGATCCTATTGCATGCATAAAAACATGAACAGGCTTAAGTTCCTTATTATACTTATTTGGCAAAGTGTATCAACCACCCAAGGCTGACTTACCATGCCTGCATTAGGTTCTACTCCTGCATGCACGACACTGGAATTACTTTTGCAAGTTTAACAACAGGGCAATAACTACAGATTTTCCTAAGGTTTACCTGAACTTTTACCTTATTTAAAAGCTTACAATTCTATTAATAAAACATCACACATTACAGAATTTCAACAGAGTACAAAATTACCAACTATTACCACTGCAAACAAAAAACCAAAATGCACATAAAACCCACCAGAAGAGCAGCAAGAAAAGATATCGCTACTGACTAAAGATGTTCCTACCCAATTATTTACGTTAACACTCACTCTACTCAAACTCATCCTCAGTTGAGGCATCTATATGCACAGCCATTTCTGTTTTGTAAAACCTTCCTCCAGAGGTTAAATGGGTCAGTATGCACGCAGTATCTTTTTTTTAGCATGTCTTTGTACAGGTATGTCGCAGACATCTTTTGTGAAAAATCCTTTCTTTAGGATTTTTCCTTCTGAGAAGCTGAGAGCCCTCAGGAACAAAATGTGAACAATGATTATCTGCTGCTGTGGAATGCAACAGGTGCACCTGTGATTGGCCCATCTCTGATGTTTATAATTAATGGTCAATCAAGGACTGAGCGATCCCAGACAGAGTCCAAGAGAGCTGCTTTGTTTTCATTCTTTCTATTCTATTCTTAGCTAGCCTTCTGAGAACTTTTCCTTCTATTTCTTTTAGTATAGTTATAATGTAATATATATATATATCATAATATAATAAATCAAGCCTTCTGATCATGAAGTCAACATTCTCGTCTCTTCTTTCACCTCAAAACCTTTGTGATCACGGTCACACAGGTATAATGTGGCTATGGTAACATTTTCAATTACTGAAAATTTGTGTTCTGACATTACACATTTTCAGAAGTTTAAAAGCCATAAATTATCATATTTGTTAAAGTGGGATCACAAGTTCAGCACCTGTATTTATTCTCAGTCATTGAAACCCCTACACAAATTTGAATTTGCACTGAATGGAATGAGATTACCTTCCCAACACTGTATACCCAGGGAGACAGTGCCACACCACAAGATGTCCCACGCAGCTGGCTGAAGAAGGAAGTGGGGATGTTCAGAGTGACAATGTTTCTCCTGCCAAGCCACCCTTAGGTGTGACAGAGCCCAGCTTTCCTGGCGGACTGCTGAGCATCTCCCTTCCCATGGGAGGTGGTGAATTCATTCCTTCTTTTCCTTTACTTGCATGCATGGATTTTCCTTTCCCCATTAAACTGTCTTCACCTCCACCCACAAGTTTCCTCATTTTTACCCTTCCAATTCTCTCCCTCGTCTCAACACAAGGAGAACAAGTGACCATGTAGGTGGTCCTTAGTTTCTTACTAGGGTTAAACCACAACCACCACAAATTCAAGTAACTTCAGCACCTAGACAATGCTTCACTGACAACAGCTCTCACTCAAATGCACAAAAAATAGCTTCCTCTACGTCTGGTCCATATGGAGAACAGCAACTTACTGACATCTGCTCCTTCAGTGAAGGAAGCAATGTCTATCTGCAGCACAGACCCAGAAACCATAACTCAGTCTGATGGGAAAGAACACAGGCTAGCCCAGAGGACATATCAACTCCTACCATACACAGATTATTCAATTATTTCCTTCAGAGGACCGTGAAATATACATGTTTTAGAGTACAGTCACTCAAATAACTGCATGAAAGAAGTATGTGTGTTTTTATTAGGAATATTTCTTTATTTACAAAGTCATCCAATTTCACACTGAGGTCTGAAGACACCTGTATCCTTCAGCAGAACTAAAGTGTAAAACTGTGTTATGGATTGACATTTCCTCATACATTAATTATTCCTAATTTTTATAATCATGGCCTTTGATAACCTAGCAGGGCAAATGCAGCACACATAATTCTACTCACAATAAGTTCTTTTCACAGTTTTCATTACATGAAGCGTTTCAATATAAATCTTGATGACTAACCTTGCCAACTAAATACTAGTAACTCACAGCTCTTACACAGCATCTACCTTGTTTCTAACTCTGCTTCAGGAAACACATTTAATGCAGAACTACCTATTCCCTTTCATTCGGGAGATCAGAGTTCACCATTCCATTACAGACACACAGTTTTGATCCCATGAGTAATTTCCCAAAACAGCAGTGACATCAACACAGGCATTAACATTTCAATAGGAAATAAAACCTGACCCCCTGACACAACTGATACACATTTTACTGCGAAGCTGAGCCTCCATGGGTGTTTTCTCACCTTTTATAGTTTCACATAAGTTGGGGTCAACTTTAGTGAAAACTTGCTTTTATTTTAGAGACACATTTAGGAAACACTGATATGGCAGCCAAGTTCATTACAGGCACCTAATAACATCTAGGATTTGAGATGAAAAACATCTGCCTGCTTTTTAGCAGCCTAGGCACGTTTGATTTGGTATGTGTGGGTTCTGGGTATGGTTGATTGCTTTTTTTGTTCGAGACTATCTACTCCTTTGTTTTCTTTCATCACGAAAAACAAATGCGTTGAGGTCCATCCAATTCAACTCCTTTCCTCCCACCCTCAAACCCTTCCCCCGCAGGGCTCCATCGTGTCCATCGGGTTCGGACAGCCGCGTTCCGAGGGCTCTCCGGGAGCCACCCGGCCCCTTCCATCCCCTCAACAGCAGAGCCAGCCTGGAGGCTGGAGGTGCTACACACGCTGGGCTGGGGTTTGAACACAACACAGAAGGGAATTTTTAATTTTTTTTTCCTTCTTTTTGCTCTTTCCACGTCGGTTTTCCCCGACTCCGCCGCTCCGGCCGGGAGACACCAGGCGGGCACCGCGGCACGGCCGCACCGGAGGCTGCCCGGGAGGGCGGCGGGGGAAGGGGAGGGGGAGGCGGCAGATAAAGCTCGGCAGCCGCGCTGAGGGCGAACAAAGCCCAGGTCGGCTCCGCGGCGCGGCCCCACCGCCAGCGCCCGCCCGGGCTCCGCGCCCCGGGCTGAGGGCGGGCAGGGCACAGGGGCTGGCGGGGACGGGGAATACACGAGCGATGGAGACCCGCACACGGCCGGGACCCGCACACGGTTGAGACCCGCACACAGGGCGGGGACCCCCTCACGCCCACACACACGGCGGGGGACCCCACACATGCAGGGGCGGAGGTGCGGCGCACCCCAGCCCCCAGGGCGGCCACCGTGCGGGCGGCAGCCCCCTCAGCCCCGCCGCGCTTCCTCCCAGCCCCACAGAGCCGCCGCCGCCTCCCGCCCTCCCCTCTCTCCCTCCTTTTCCCTTCCCTTTCCCTCCCGTCGGTCCCGTCTCGTCCCTTCCACCTGCGCCCACCTGCGGAGCAGAGCAGCACGAGGGCCACGCCGAGCAGCGGCAGCAGCGGCGGCTCCATGGCGCGGCGGGCACCCGGCGGCGGCGGCGGCGTGCCCGGGCTGCGCCCCGCGCACCGCCCAGCAGGTGAATCAGCCCGGCCCGGCCCCGTCACTTCCGGCCGCTCCCCGCCCCGCCGCGGCTCCGCAGCGCCCGCCCCGCCCGCGGCACCTGCGGCCGCCAACGCCGGCCCGGGGCCGCCCGCAGCGCCGGCCCGCCGCGCCTCCGGGGCCCGCCGGGGCTGCCCGCACCGCCCGCCCGGCCGGCAGCGCGGACGGGGCGGGACACGCGGTGCGAGCGGCGGGAGGCTGCCCGCGGTAACCGGAGGGGTGCCCGCGGTGCGGCGGGCAGAGCTCCGGTGCCGTCGGGAGCGCCGGTCCCTTGCGATCCCTGCGAGCGCCGGGCGGACGTGTCTCGGTCCCCATGGCAACGCGGCTGCAGCGCCTTGTGCGCTCCTTGTGCAGCGCACACGTCTTGGCGGTGAAAGATCTGGAATTGTGGAAAGCTCGCTCAGGAGACAAAAGGGAGACGAGAGCTTGTGCGGAAGGGCACAAAGCAATCTTTGGTTCAATAGCAGCCCTCGCCGGTTCCAGAAAGAGCCGGATCGTGCTCCGCGTACAGCAAAACCATCAGATACGTTTATGAAACCATCAGATACGTTATTGATGAGGTTTATTTTCCATTAATTTATTCCCCAGTGTGTGTCACAACACACTGCAATAACAAAGCTGTTTGATGTAAATGCGCTTCTGACACTTGTAAAGGGTTAAGTAGTTTTGGTACCCTCTGTTAATGTCCACAGCTCTGTGTCTATTGGGAAAATGCTGCCATAACCAAATATTTACATAGAGGTTGTGCAATCCAGATTTTCATTCCAAACAGATTTTGAAAGTGTTGCCATTTCGTTATTTTTCTGTGATAAATACATTTGAAATACGTTTTCTATGATTACATTCTGTATGTATGAGGTGGGAGTTTAAAAAACAATTTTTTCTGCCCTTGTCAAAAGCATTGGATTAAGTGGGCATCGCATAGGGTTTGTTTCAGATGCACTTAGCTAAAAAGGAGGTGCTGTGCCTTTCGTTCATTAAAGGGTTCCTGGTGCTGAAATTGGCAGTGTCTCCATTTCTGCTGGAATTTTGATTATGTGAACATGCACTTAAGTCTTTCAAGATGGTTGGTTACTCTGAGTAAAGCAGCAGCTTTTACCTGCCAGCTCAGAATTAGTTTTTTGATAAGTAGGGCAAATGCATTGTCATTTTCTATGAAGGTTCAGATAAGTAGTGCTTACATCTTGTAAGGACATGACAACTCACAGTATCTGTCTCTCCTTTCAAAAACAAATCTACCCAATAAGATACTGGATACTATACATAAAGCATAGTATTTCAATTTTGGAGGTTTCGAGCATTTTATTTAATGATAGAACAGAACTGTCTTTTCTTGCTGTGAGGAAAATAAAATATTCATGTAATCTGAAGCTAAAGGAACCATAACCTCAAAGCAGAGGTATTAAGATTTTGCACTCTTCTGGTTTTTTATATGTGCTGCAGACTTTAAAGGGTAATCTGAGTCAAGTCTCCCAGGCTGACTGGATGAGTGAGGTTTTTTGCTGTACATCCACTTGTGTCAACACAGAAATTACATACCAAGGAAAGTATAATGAGGCAATCACAGTCATTACAGAAAGAGAAAATGATTTGTCATTAGAATGGAGATGCTCACCCTCCTGTGAAATAAATCCTAGCTAGTAATTAAAATGAATACTGAACTGCACCTAGAAAACATGAGCTCCACGTTTTGACTAGCCTAGACAGATCTATTCCTGGTCTTTAAATCAAAAGCAACACTGATGCAGTCAAGTTCATGCTCCTGAAAATCTTTCACACTCCAGCAAATGAACAGGGTCTAATAATTATTTTTTAAAAGAAAAAAAAAAAAAAAAAAAAAAAAACCCACCAAAAAACAGTTTCCCTACTGCAAACATTGGTCCAGCTGAAAGGGCATAAAACTAGCAGGTTTATTAGAGGATGTAACATTCTGTAGATTTTTAGTGACCTATACTTCCTGGAACATAATGGGAGAAAGAGATAACTGTGAAAATGACCACTCACAAAAGAAAAGGTCAGGTTCAAAACTTTTTAAAGAGATTTCTGCTAGTGCCAGTATTTGGATCAAGCCCAAAAAAGGCTTCAGGATGAAGGCAGAATCCAGTCAACAAGGAAAATGTATCCACCAGGGCAGAGGTCTGCAGTCCAGACCCACACACAGTTTGCAAATGGAAAATTATTTCTCATCTCTCTTATGGAGAATGCTGTCCCATGCTCAATAATCTTATGTTTTATGTTAAATATAAAAAATCCATCTCATGTGTTTAATGGTAAAAAACCCTTCAGTACTACCTCTACATCAGTCTCAGCCTGAACTTATAGATAACTTGAAATAAAATGTAAAATCAATATAGTATCTGCCTGACCTTCCATTAAGTGAGGTCTAGTTTCTTGAGGGGATGGGTAAAAGAGCACCAAATGAAGTTACTCACAGGCTTGACATACAGAAGCAGTGAAATGGAAATCATCCATGCCTGTGTTACACAGGTCACACAGGACATGTCCGTGCCATACAAGGAAAACAGGGCTTGTTTTCTGTTTCAGTTTCTGTCCTGTACAGGAGGAGCTGCTGTCATCAGCCATTGCAATGCCTGAGACAAAATTCCCTAAAGGACCATATAGTTCCTAAAGTGGATACCAGCATCTCTCAAGAAGGGCAAGGGGAAAAAAATAGGGAAGAAAAAGAGGAGGAGAAAACAGTACCCTTGGGACTTTGGGTCTGGATTTCTAGTTTTAGGAGGGAGTCATATATGGGACACACATTCTTCTAGAAAAGGGATGGATCAGCAAACTCCATCTCTTTACTCTGTAATCCAGGCCAGAGCAGGCATGAGGGAGTGTTTGGGGAATTGAGGTAGAAGGACAGGACTATTTCTGTTGCAGGCTGTTGGTGTTCAGTGTGAATCTGCCTGGAGGTTGGTCATTTAAACTGGAGGTGCCGCAGTCCTGCTGCCCCCCAAGCCCCAAACTCCCATGTGCTGGCTCTGGAGCTCAGGACACCAGTGGATAAGATAGTTTGGGACGCCAGGCTGCCCAAAGATGAAGACCTTTTATTTTCAGCCAGCTGAGCTCCCTGAAGTGTTTTCCTGGTTATTTGCCCTCCTGGCAGCTAGCATAAAAAAAGGGAGTGTCAGGGTGGCAGGCGGGGAATGGGAAGAGCTGAGAATCAACTGGCCTCAGTTTTATTCGGCACCATATCTAGAGCTGTGTGAACAGGAAGGTCTAATTTGTGCAGACATTTTTTCCAAAATAAATTTTGTCATTGCTTATGTTGGCATCTGTGTCCGCCCGATGTGAGGAACGGGCACTTGTCCTGCTAAGCTTTTTGCACTAACTGCCCTTATCAGCATTACTTAAACCAGCCCAGGGCCAGGTCAGGCTGATATGCTGAAAATAGCTGCCAGAGTCAAGAGATAGTCTACACTAGGTTCTCATCAACTCGGGATGGTTACGGCAAAGGATTTGGGAAGGCAAAGTTACAGAGCGCTGAGTATTTGATCATAAAGCTTAGAGTGCAGCTCTCATGCTCAGTCCCAGCCAGCAGAGCCTGGAGCAGAGTCCCGAGAGCAGCTTTCCAACCTCTCTACTGGGACAGGTCAAGTGAGGGATCACCCCCCCTTCTTCAGCTTCCCCAGGGAGTGCTGCACCCTGTGACCAGGGTTTGCCTTTTCTTTAACAACCTTGGGCTGCTTCCAACTAAGCTTTCATGCACTTACAGCCTTTTTATAATGATAACTAAACACAATCCATTACTGGGGAAAATAAGGAGTAAAGGAAAAATTACCCATCAGTAGCTAAGGTTTAATTGTCTTTAATTCGACTTAATGTTTTTAAGAGCCAGTCTAGTTTCTAGTTCAAATAACAGCTTTCCCATTTAGCACCTCAGTCAAGTGACAGTTGCACTCAGGGTGAAATTCACACCTTGCCGTGCTCCTCTTTTTGGAGAGACAATTTTTAGTAAAGACGTTTCAAGAGGGCAGCAATTTACACCTTTGTCTCTATGTAATATTAAAGCTTAGAAAAATAATTTGTCTTGAATAATTTTCTCTCAGGAGTTACTTGGATCATTCTGAAACAGAGAAAAGAGAAAAAGGAAGGAGAAAGAAGGAAGGAGAAAGAAGGAAGGAGAAAGAAGGAAGAGCAGTCCACTACCAATGGTGGTTAGAGTTAACCCAGGCTTAAAGCTTTATATTTTTGCTGTGAAAAGGAAGCAAAATCCATGTAATATTGAATAGATTTGCTTTGTTTGAAGTCCAGAAGAGGAGTACATAATGTGACTCATCTTTATAGAAATATGAGTGTTATCTTTTCTTAGTTGTATATTTGTATTAAAATTCATTTGTGTTCATGTTTTCATTGTCCGTGCAGATGGCAGTAAAAGTGCAAAGTCTGTTGGCTGGAACATTAATGCAATAGACATTACAGACCCATAGTCTTGCAAACTATTTTTTCTGAGCTTATATTCACCACAGTGATGATGGAAGAACACTTCTTTTAAAAGGACAAAAAGATGTGATTTGCAGAATTGATGAGGAAATTCAGCTTATCAGAAGAGAAGTCTTATCTTAAATGCACCATTACCAGCTGAGCTGAATATTTTCAGGTTGAACCCATTACTCTTTGTCTTATCATTATATTTCTTGATGAAAAGTCCTTCTCCATCTTCCTTGTAGTCCCCTTCAGATACTGGAAGGAACTCTTTGGAGAGTACAATTGAATGGAAAGTTAATCACAGGCATGCCAGGGGCAATGGGCTTTCTTGCTTAATCATACTCAGGTCACTTTTAATAGTGCAGAACCAGTAGCTGATGGTGACCTGGACTGCATTATGAACTTCCAGGTTATTTTATTTGTGCAAGGCATTCATAAAGGGTACTTTAGCACTCACCAGTCTCCTTGGTGTCTGTACCTACCACTTAAGACTCCCGTCACATTCCTGGATTGCTACTCAGCTGCCACTGTCCTGATAGGCAGCCAAGTTTCTCCTGGTTGGCACTGCTGACATTGCCTGGTCACTAGCAAGCTACTCAAAGCCCTTTCCTGGGATGAAATCCCAGAACTCCTGAAGCAAGGTTCTCTGTAATCTGTGGAAATTATCCCCTCTTAGGAAGCACGAGGCCTGAAGCATGTGTGTGAAGAGAGCTCAAGAACAGGCAGGAGGGTGCCATTTCAGGTCTGTCAGCTCTCCTATGGAGTCAGTAGCTGAGATGCCTTCACTCCTTGTCTCACACTTCACCTCTCACTCTTGACCAGTGTGAGACACTCTGTGCTCAGCTGGCTGCTTTCTGTTTCTGACATTTTCTTTGCGTAGGTGTCTGGCACTCCCCTTTCCTGGGAAAGCCTCGATGGATAGCTCAGGGCTGTGAAATCTGCTCCTCCCAGGAGCTTGGGTGTTTCAGGGTAACTGCAGCAGTTCTTACAGCCAAGCTCCTTAAAGGTAGCTCAGAGGTAACTGCTGGTTTTTTCCAACAAAATTGGTAAATAACACAGAGGATCTGTGTGCTGGCGCCCACGGTTACAGAAATTCTGACAGTGCTTCCACTGAATACCTGTTGTCACTACACATGAGATTGTTGCAGAATGATAATTTTCTCCAATTTGATTGGAACTTTGTGCTGCTCAGTCTTCAAAAGTACCAGCTTCTACTGTCACAAAAACCAGATCTTCTATTAAAAATGAAAAAAAATATCAGAACCTGTTTGAAGCTGATAGATTGGGAAGAAGACCTGCAGAAATAGTAAAAATTACCCAAATAAAAATACTCTTAACTTCATTTGTTTCAATAAGATATTTTTTTTTTTGCTTGTTTTAATTCAGCCTAATTATTTGGGGGTATGTGGAGAAGGATTTTACTCATAAGTTTTTGGTTGGCTGCGTAACTATAGGACACAAAATAACATGCCATGGACACGCTGCTCTTTTAAGGTAAAAAGAGCTTTTAATTTCTGACTCCAACATTTATAGATTTCCAAAAGTGACAGTGGATTGGAGGGTGAAAGTGCCACCTGTCCAATGACACTGGACAAACCAACAGTCCATCAAATTTCTCCTTTTCCATAAAAGAATACAAAACAATAAGTTGTCTACATAAAATGTGTGACAAAGTTCATTACAAGAATGTAAACATCAGAAGGCTTAGAAAAAACTTAACAAATCAGGGTGACAGGCTCTACTATATAATTTTCCTAGCCCATTCTGAGGTGAATGCCACTTCCTCCTCCATTTCCTGTACCCTGGGTGCTGGTCATGTACCCTGGGAGCAGGTCCTCTTTACTGCTGCACTGACAAGGGTGACAGAAACCACCCTTTGCCCTTCATTGCTTCCTGCACAGCAACCACACCCCGCTGGGTATGGCAGAGACCTTGGTACAGGGAACCCACACGTTTTTTTCAGGGTGATGTTTCTGGTTGTCTGAGTTGGATGTTCTGAAGGAGCCTTCCCTCAAGGAGGTAAAAGTAAAGGTGGAACAACTTTCATTGCAGAACTTCACTGGTTTCTGAAGGAGTGCATGATGTGGCTGCTTGAGACAGCAGTGGGTGTTGCTCACTGGCTCAAAGAGGAGCCCTCCCCTCTCAAACATGTCCTCTTTGGAGATTTTCCTTCCCTGTCCAGCACATTTAAACAGTATCTTGTTGAAAGGGTGAGTTCTGGTTTGTGTTTCAGGTCCACTTGGATGCATTTTTAGTTGCTGGATCTTTTAGCATCACATCATTGTGAAAATCTCACTTGGTTTTTGGGGTTTTTTTAGTCAGCTGGTTGGTTTTTGTGGTTTGTTTAGGTTTTTTTAGGTAGGGGTTATGTAATTTCCCTTCCTACTGTATAAACAGGTTGGGTTGGTTTCAATAGTGCTTTGTAATTACATTAGCCCAGGAAAAAAAAATGCTGACAGTGTAGGGAATACATATTTTTACAGCTAATGACCTTTGTGAAGTCTTGCGTAACTGTTTGCCGTGAAACCTGTCTAGGATGGCTCTCCAGGGAGCCTGTGGAAAGTGTTTGCCCAGGGGAAGTAGCACCTAGCTGGAAGTCTGGCACTGCTAACCTCATGGCAAACTAGAACAATGTCACTGCTTATTGTGTGTGGCAAGCAGAATTGCAGAATTCTGGTCTATCTGGGGACATTCTGTGAGTAGTCCTCTACCAAAAAACTGCTTTTCAAATTAGGTACTTTAGGTTTTCTTTTTCTGAAAGCATTTTTCCCCTTTTTTCCATGCTTTCAGCTTATTGCCTCTTGTTAAGTCAGATTTCAGTGATGAATGTCATCCTGAATTATACTTTAATGTTTCATCAATTAGTGAAATGCTCCAGAAGGATGAGCAAAATGTATTCAGGAGTTCAAAGCTAAATGGCCTGACATGGAGAGGGGAGTGGAGAGGCAGGACAGCCAGAGTCTTGGTTTTGCTGTTTGTTGAAATCTCTGGATGATTTGCTTCCTCTCGCTGTTCTCAATTTGCTTCATCTGAAGAATTGCATGATTAAATATTTGCTTGTCTGAAAGGGGCAGTATGAAAAACTAAAATCAATAGCTTATAATTGTCAAAACACTTTATTTAATGCTGATCATAAAGAAAACTCTGAAGTGCAAGAAAAGTTATAGGAGCTTGTAAGGTCCATTTTGTAGGACAATTTAATGTGTTTTATGACCTCTCCCTGGAAGTTGAGAGATCTGTTTACAGTACAGGCTAGCACAGGCTGATGCTGTGTCTGCAGGGAATGAAAAGCTGCAGTCCTGGCCCTGTGCTTTCACTGCTCCCTGCTACTCTTTTGTTCTCCAGCAGTGTTCAGTGCCTTGCAGCCACTGGGGAGATGAGATTTGCTAAACTGTGGGATTTGCCCAGAGAAAAAGAATCATCAGGACAGATGAGGGTTGGGACCTTCCCGCCTCAGGCACATGAGCAAACTTTTATATCATCAGCTTCGATGATGGCTCTTCATATTTCACCTCAGCAATACTTTACCTAAGCACAGGCTGCAGGAGAAGTCCTGGCACCTCTGGAATGAAAGGCTGAGATCCCACAGGTCTCAGATCAGTCAGAGGGTCCCCTTGCAAGGTTTAGCTTCCTGTCATCCACCAGGCAGCAACTTGTAGTGGCTCAGGAAGCTGTGACACAACCCCAAAAAAAGGTCAGGCAAGCAGTGTGGTTGTGATATGAGGTAAAGTGAACAACATCATCGCCCTGTGCTGGGCACTGGTGAGGCCACACCTCAAATCCTGTGTTCAGTTTTGGGCCTCTCATCACAGGAAGGACATTGCGGTGCTGGAACATGTCCAGGGAAGGCAGCTGGGGAAGGCTCTGGAGCACAAGTGTGGTGAGGAGCAGCTGAGGGGGTTCAGCCTGCAGAAAAGGAGGCCCAGGGCAGACCTTGTCACTCTGTACAGCTCTCTCACAGGAGGATGCACCAGTGGGGATCTCTTCTCCCAGGTAAAACAAGAGACAGGACAAGAGGAATTGGCCTCAAGTTGCACCAGGGGAGGTTTAGATTGGACATGGGAAAAATTTCTTCACAGAGCACCAGAACAGGGAAGTGGTGAAGTCACCACCCCTGCAAATATTCAAAAGATGTGGTTGTGACCCTTGAGGACACTTGAATGTTTACTGGTGGTGGTACTAGGCTTGGCAGCTGGACTTGATCTTAGAGGTCTTTTCCAACCTTAGCAATTCTATTATTTTAACTAAAACTGTTATTAAAAGACTGTCAGAATTATTAATACTATTACCTGCTTGTGCTGTCTGAAAGGTTCCAGTTATGAGTCACGGCTCTGTTTCATCCAGCGCATGTGCATAACAAAATATTGATCTATGTCCTGAGTAACATCTACTCTGCTCTCCAAAGCAAGTGTTTCCTTTTAGCACTCTAAAAGGTGTGCAATTAATCAGTCATCATGAACCCAACTAGATAAAAGCCAACTATTCAAGATAAAGTGTCCTAGTGGAGATACAGCATTTTCATTTTACCACAAAGTAACATTGCTCCAGTGATAATTGACCTGGCATTGCAACCTCAGAGCAGGTCAAACACAATTCATTTTTAGTGTGACTTTATTACGTAACAGGCCCTTCTTAGGGGTGTAGCAGCCTGGTATGTGTTTTGTCTGTCATTTAAGATGGTACTACTCTGAATGCCTTTCTTTTCTCTCTGTTGGAGGTCACTACCCCAATAGCAGAAAAAAGCAAAGCAGGAAGTGTGCCCCCAGCTCATCTTCTCTAGTTTACACCTTGCAATCTGCAATATCAAAGTGTCCTTATTTACACCTTGGGTGAATTGCCTGGTCACTATATCAAAGTGTCCTTATCTTATCCCAGAACTCCAAGGGTAATCTGTGGAAATTATCCCCTCTTAGGAAGCACGAAATGACCAAAAAAGGGAAGGAAGGAGAGCAGCCCTTCTTTTTATTCCTGCTTTTTCTCTGTGTTCTAACTTTTGGTGGCTAAGGCTGGGGCAGGGGTATCTTAGTGGGATGAGATGGGCAGAGTGCTCTATAAACTATACCTTTTATTTTTTTATAATTTGCTTTAGCTGGCCTGAAGTATTTTATTTCTATTATCCTTTAGCAGCACAGACAAATCAGAACTAAACCAAATAATTTATAAATCTTGACCAGATATATAGAGACTCCACTTCTCCCTGCAAGTAGAGAATATAATTTTTTGGGGAAAAGAAACAACCAACAAAAAAAGCCAAAGGTACAGCACAGATTTGTCATTTAAACAATGCATGCAAAGAATTAAACAATGTAAGGGAAAATAATAAGTGACTCTAAAGTGGGTATGAAGCAGATGGAAGGAGATTATTATGATACAAGTAATAACACATAACTGCCTACTTTCTAGCAAACTGACATGTTTCCTGGGAGAGACAGCCTTTAAGCAAGGATGTAGAATAAATTAACTTAGTGGCCTTATCTTTTTTGTGTGTGGGGGGGATGGGGGGTAGTGATAGGTGTCCTTTGATGCTACTTTGATAACCAAATAATGTCCTTTGATAATCAAAGAAGAAAGCAAAAAGGTGTTATGTGCAATAAAAGATGATGCTATCTGAAAAGGCAGAGACCAAGAAGGTGAATCAATTGAAAGGATGTAAGAAAATATAAAAGTCTTGACCAATGCAGAACTAAAACATGTAGTATTTATGACATTGTGGGAAAAGGAAGTAATGGAAAGACACAAAAGGAAATGTGCTGTAGCTAAACTGATGAAGCTGGAAGTAAGATGTGTTAATACATGGAATTAGAGAACAAGATTGTATCTGCTGAACTGGGGAAAAAATGGTGGCAGCAGCTTGTCCACAGGAAGCAAACACTTCACAATTTAAAACCTTACCATGAATCTCCACAACAATGATTTAAAATAAAATAAATACATATAACTATGAAATTAATCCAATAGAATCAGTTGCCTTTCTCTGTAGGTGAAAGTCTCCCAGAGCAGTTTAGAAATGTTAATGTCTTTTCAAACAGAACAACTCTAGTATTATGATGGACTTATGTTTTCCATAATGGATTTAAAGTGAAGACCACAAAATCTTCCCCTCACCAATTCATATTCCGGTATCTCTGCATCTGTCATGTTCTACAGATGAGAACTGGATGGCCTATTTTGAATATCACGATATTTATGTACGTCCCAAGCACGGCAGTTCCTCTCACCAACCTTCACTTCCTCCTCTGACACCAGTAACAGTCTGTTGCTGCCACAGGGAGTGTTGTTACCTTTAGGAAAATAAAAATTTTTTTCTCAGGATCTAGTTCAAGATTTTTCCCAGAAATACTTCAAACCTGCCAGCACTGGCACAAATATTACCCTCTTTTTTTTTTTTTAATTTTTCCCAATATTTTCTTCAAGATCACAGGTGAGATACACAGATACTAAAAAATACTCACATGCTATTCTTTCTTGCCAGAGAGGGAAAAGATCGACCCAGATGCTGACTCTTAAGTTTCCACTGCTTGTTTTTTATATTTGCTATCTCTTAGATTTGTTAATGGTTATAAAACTATCAAATAATTGATGCTGAATAGAACACACCATAAAACTATCACATGCTTCAACACTGAGCAGAACGCAGCATATAAACATCAAAGGCTGGTCAGGCTGGAAACACAGGCTAGGAAATTGTGACACTTGTTTTATGTGCTTTAGAAATGCACCATGACCCTGTGGGACTTCCTGGATGGAGAAAGCTCCCGTGTGGCTGCTGTGCCACCAGCTGAGAACAGCCCTGGGAGAGGGCAGGCTCAAGAGCCAGAGCAAAGCTCCTCCTGGGATTTCCAACATCCCCAGGGGTGGTTTTCTCACCCGTTCTCCCTCTCTGGCCATTGTGACTTCAGGCAGAGAATTCAGGAAGATGTTTTAGAAGAGGCAGACGTTGCTGTCTGGGTGTGACAGGGGAAGGTGCAGTGCAGCGATGCTGAACAAACACTTGAGGATTCTGTACCACATCTCCCTCTTCTTTAGCTCAGGTCTTCTCAGGGGGCTCTGTTCCCATGGAAACCTCTCAAAAACCTGCCGGCACCACCATGGGGACAATGCTGGGCACTGGGAGCAGCTATCAGCTGGAGGGAAGGGGGCAGGTGGGACGAGGAGATTCCCTGGACTCGGGTTGGGAATGTCGTTCGTCCTTCCATTGCCCTGGGGAGGAATACACTGGACTGGGCATGGGGGGAAGTAGGGAGAGCAGGGGAGGCAGTGCAGCCTGGGAGATGGGTTTGTCCCCTTAAAGTGTCAGTAATGTGTTGTAGTAGAGGTGAAGGTCTGTCAGAACCCAGGACACTCCTCTGGCTGCCCTGGAGAACTCCAGACCCTGGCAGGGGGCTCAGAGACCTTGGCACGGAGTCAAAGACACCTGTGCCTTCCATTTTAACCTATGGAAACAATTACCAACTTTGTGTGAGGAGTTACAAGCCACAAGGCTTTGAGTAGAGTGATATGTAATTTGTCACAGGGTGAAAAAGTAGAATTTTGGGGTTTTAGAATGGGAGTTCAAGAGGCAAGATGGAGGAATCTGGGCATGCCCTGTCTTTCTCCTTCTCCTTGTCCTCCATGTTCTGCTGTGATGGTGGCACTTCTGGATTGGTTTAGGGTAGAGACAGACTGTCTACCATAGGTGATAGGTATTGGAAAATTATTGTAAATAATGTACACATAGTTCTTAGTATAAAAGATAACACCACCCCAAGGGTGGTCAGTGTGCCACAAACCGACCTGCCAGACAGACCTCAGCAGGTCAGAGAAAGAATGTAACAGATAAGAGAAAATAAACAACCTTGAAAAGCAGAACTGAGGAATCTTGACTGAATCTTGACTTCTTTGGTCGTGGGGCTGGGAAAAAAAAAAACAAAACTTTCTAATACCTCGGGAGCCATTTCAACCACAGAAAGCCGAGAGAGGTCAGGCACCCAGTTAGAATCCCTTGCACTTGGAAATGCTGAGGGCAGGCAGCACAAATGAGGGCTATATTAATAGGAGCAAATAAAGCCAGACAAATAATGTTTGACACTTCCCTGCATCCTCTGCTCAGCTCACTGGGTGCATCTCCTCATTCAGAGCGCTTATTGTTAGGGATACGCGGGGAACAATCACAGCACAAAGTGCTCCAGGTAAAATACAGTGATAAAGGCAAACTGTTCCACAATTTGAGTGCATTTTTTAAGCACTAATAAATTCGTAAGCGCTGGTGAAGACATAATCTTTTAACAAAGCGAGGCAAGTAAACAAATGCAAGAGCTAGGTTTGTAGTTAGCCTCCGGGAAGAAATGAGAAACAACCAAATGAATAAAATAACCCTTTAAGTTAAAGAGCCTGCAGGGACCATTTAAATTCAAGCCAACACAGATGCCAGCTTCAGTTTTGAAAGACCAGGAGGGATGCTTAGAAATGCAAACTTTTTTCTTTTTTTTTTTTTAATACACATTATAATATTCAGAATAATTCATTTTAAAAGCTCCTTTTCTGAAGGTCTTCAGATTCTTAATTGTCTCTAAAGCAAGTGAGGCTGTTTAAGGAAAAATCAAGAGGCAAAAGCAGAGAAAAAGAAGACAATAAAAACGCAGCCCTTGAAAATGTAAAAGAAGACCATCCTTCCAAGAAAAAAAAACCAAAACAAACCAACAAACAGCCAACACAAATGTTATATTGCATGCAAAACAAAGAGATTCTCTGATATATCAATCAAAATATAGTTCTACTTATTTTATGAATGTAACTTTCAAAACAGAAGTATGCCCTAATGTTTTGGGGTTTTTTGTTGTTATTATCACTACTGACATGGGCAGAAGGATTTTTTAATTAAAAAAATTTCTGTTTTTTTACATTAAGAATTGGCAATCTACAAAAAAGGCTCCTTCGCTCCTTCAGATTTTCAAATGTATGTCAAGAGTTCACGGCAAATACTGTTTTAAAGTCCTTTTTCTTCTAAGAATCAGTCAACACTTTTGTCACTTCATAGTGACACCCTAATTATACTGTCTTGTGCCCGTGTAATTCATGCATTCAGACAAAAAGCTACAGTGATGCAAATGCTCCTCCTCCCCTCGAGTGCCTTCAAAAAAGACAATTATAGGAAAGATTAAAGGCGGGGGGAAAAGCAGCATTTAAAATAAAAGATATATGTAAAAATGCAGGCTTTAGCTATATGCTATAAAAATTCATAAATAAATAAATACATATAAAAGTCCAGAGTTTTTATTATTTTCAAATTATTCAAACAGCGTTTCCAGGATGAGCTACTTCTGTCATGAACTACACCAAAACGTGAAAGGTGAAAGTTACAGCTGCTTCCAGAGTAACTTTTATATATATATATATACTGGAAAGAGAAGGGGTTTTGTGATTTTTCAGAGACCTAGAGAGGGGCTTTTTTTCAGCTAAAACCAGAAATCAGAAAATAGAATCAAACTTGAAGTAAATGAAAGATAAAAAAAAATATAGGGCACCAACAGTAAAAGAAAATTAATATAATGGATGGAAAGGTGGAATCAAGCATAAAAAAAAAAAAAAAAAAAAAAAAAAAAACCAAAACCAAAACAAGCTGAAGTGATTTCATCCCCCCTCCCCATTTTTTCGCCTTTTGTTTCTCTTCCTTTCTGATGGGATTAGTCTTTCTAAGTATTCCATTTATTTTACCAGGCAAAATCAAACACAAAGGGAGCGCAGGGCAGCCAGGAATGTAACACTTTCACACTGAAATCCGATACCACCAAGCTGGATGAAGGAGGCTCCGTAAAGCACTTTTTGCTCAAAGGAGGACCTGATTAGCAAAATGAACTCTGAATCGCATCTCATTGTGCAGGGTTCAGGGACCAAAAAAAAAAAAAAAAAAAAAAAAAAAAAAAAAAAAAAATAAAAGAAAACCCATCACAAGGGCTGGTAACTGTAACTAACAGCTTGGTGGAGAAGAACAGAATGAAGATAAAATATCCGTGTTGACGATGTGAATTAATTAAGCAAGTTTCCACATTTTTCCACTATTTTATTTTTTTTTCCTCGTACACAAAACCTCGCGGCGAGCTCAATGTGCTGCACGGGGCTCAATAAACAGAGAGAGAAAGAGCCGGGCGGACCAAAAACCTCCCCAGCCTGCCAAAGCACTCTCATCCTCTGGGAAAACCAGTGGCACAGCCTGAAACCAAAGGACTGGAGGCAAATCCTTCCCCCCGCCCCTGCACACCCAGACACAGCCTCGGGCTGGCAATCCAGCCATGGAAAAGGTGCAATCCATGGAATAGCAATGCCGCTATCTGCCTCCGGTGCTGATAATGAAAAGGGAGCCTTTCTGGGAATCCTGATTTCCGATCCGGGTAAACAATGATATTCCCACCTCGGCGAGTCATTGACGAGCTGCTGACCTAAAAGAAAATGAGCGTCTCTGCCGCGTTTTTGGAAGTCTGCAGGGGCTAAAAATAACCTGCTAAAAACGCAGCGAGTGGTTTCCCCACCGCGTGTCACAGAATAAGGACATGGGGCTAACCCAGCACCTCCTTTCCATCCGCCAGCTCCCTGTCCCCCCTCCCCACACCGAGGACAAGGAGCTTCGACCAGGGGCTCAAGGATGCAGCCAGGGAAACACGCGAGCGCCTGCCGCGCATGAATTTCCATCTATTATCGGGGATCGCCGTGCCCTCGGGCTGCCACTCAAGGTTTGTCTCCAGGAACACACCCTCCAGCCCCTCGCCATCACTGGCAGCAGCTACACCAGCTTTCCCACTCCGCTACCCGCGATCCAGCTAAAATAAGCATCCCCAGAAGAGGGGCTGCTCCATCAGCCTGCTCCACGCAGCTGGCGACAGCAGGAACTCCAGGCATTTGCTCTTTACAGCATCATTAGCACCAGATAACAGGAGCTGAGCCAGGGCTGGGTTGGCTTTTTTTTGTCTTTTCCCGCCCCTCCCTTTTTTCCCCATTCTTTCTGGCGGTACTGCCCAGAACATCAGGAGAAGAGAGAATCAAAACGTGAAAAAGTAAAGAGAGGTCGGCGGTCAAAACGTGCAGGAAGAAAACAGAAGGAGAAAGAGACAGAGGAGGAGGTGCCATAAAGAATTAAAATTATTCAAAAAATGTCACTTCATTCCTGCTATATCGAGTGTTTCTCTAGAAAGATTTAATATATTGCCTACGTGCTCCCCTGTCTCCCAGTGGAAAACTGTTGTACTGAAATATACAAAAAAAAAAGTTTTATTAATTAGATTCATATTTCACAGTGCAATAAACCGATTTAATCCATTTAGGTTATGTATAATCATGTAAATGCTGAGTAACCCAGGCTGGGTGTATGCCTTGATTTCATTTGCCTGCTTCATCACACGCTGCTGCTTATTCGCTGTCTTGGTCTGGGTGGAGTCCTGTGAGAACTGGTTCTTTCACCAACTTTTCAGTTTTGCTGCTTGTGAAATGTATGTAACTCATCATGCAAACACATTTACTTTCTAAATATACCTCTGTGCCCTTTGTTATCCATCCTAACCCGGCAAGAGCTTCCTTGATTTGTCAGACTGGCAATGTGATCCTTATGTCTAATGGCTATTTCTCATGTTTACAAACTTTCCCAGACAACTTCTGTGAGTCAGAGCCGGGTACAAAACACAGCCCAGTGCAGTTCTGTGAGCTACTGGTGCTAGCCCTGGCCAGCCAAAGGTTCTGATCGGGACAGAGAAAACACAAAGCAGATCAAGAGGAATGTGGACTTTTATTGGGTGGTGGGGTTATCTATTAAGAGAGTGCTCCTGCAGTTTTTGCATAAATGCATTTTATTAAGCGCTCAATCTTACAGGCTTGTTTGCTTCTCACGAAACTGTCTTTTCATGTTGGGGGAAAACGCTGGAGGAGAGATAGCTGCTGGTGGTGTTTCGCAGCTCCTTGTTTGTTGTGGTTTATCGGGTCACTAGAACAACAAGGAACCTTTCTGTCTATTGTCAAAGTAGCTTCAATTACAAAAGGACTTGCTATGAGGAAATGAGCCCTAGTGTTTGGGCAGAGATTGCTGAAACGAGCAACTAAACTCATCTTTGCTCAAAACCTCCTGTTTTTAAGAGTTTCAGGACCTGGATAATTCCCACTCAGCAGAAGGATAAGAATTTGGCTAATATTAGGAAAATATACAAACTTACTCGCAAAGAAAAGAAATGTGTCTCACTGAGTTGACAGCACAACTTGTTTTGTTTATTCAATATATTCATCAGTGGGTAGGAAAGGGATGGAGCACCTCTCCTGTTAGGAAAGGCTGAGAGAATTGGGACTGTTTAGCCTGGAAAAGAGCAGGCTTTGGGGTGATCTAATTGTGGCCTTCCAGTGCCTGAAGGGAGCCCAAAGGAAGGACCTGGAGTGGCAGGGCAAGGAGCAATGGCTTCAAACTGACAGAGAGTAGGTTTAGATTAGAGAGCAGGAAGAAATTCTTTACTGTGAGGGTGGTGGGGCTCTGAATAGAAAACCTCTTACTTGGAAAAACTGCTCCATGAAACTTCTTTGATACTCTCAGTTAAATGCTTTTATCATTCATCTGTTGAAATATAGTTTTACTTCAGTTATCAAAACATCTGAATAATTAATGAATATATTGTCATTGTTTCAGAATTCTTTTTGGATGTGACCAGTCTGATATTATTTTGTCACTAATTTGCTCATTATTCTGACTAAGATTTCGTGGTTATCTGTGATCACCCATACTTCCTCCTCTCATGGTGTACTGAAGTGATATTGCAGTATATGTGCCCACACCCATGCTTTTGAGTCGTTTCATTTCTTGCATCAGCTCCATGATGATTTTCCAACAGAGTTCAACTGTAGGCCATAATTTGCTAAAAAAAAATAAAAAATATATATATATTTCAGGATCAGAGAGTTAGATGAGTGTGGAGTACAGGACTAAACGTTTTGAGTGCTTGACACCAAAGTAGAAAGCTAGGGGAGGAGATCTGTGATGGATCTGAAACCTGACATACTGTGAAAGAGCAGGAGTGCAAATGAACTTTTTCTAGCAGCAGAGAGCATCCATTCCTGGGTGTAGGTGCCTGTGGACCTGAAGGCCTGACATTGATATATTCTGATTTTCATAGTTTCTTTTGTTTCCCAGTTATTAGAAAGGCTGATTTGGGAAGGCAGGTCTTTGGTAACAGCTGTGTCTCTGGTTAGAGCAGTGAATGTTGGTGCGGGCAGTTCATGAGAGGGAGCAGGTTGAATTAACCATGCAGTAAAATGTATAACAGTGCAGAAGTCAATGGAGGCACTTTGCATGTACAGCTGTGCTGCTGACAGCACATCTCTCACCATTATTTATAAATGACGTGGGAGATTCCCCTCCAGCAGCCTATTGATTTCACAGCCTACAAACACACACAATATAATACATCCTGTTCTTCTCAGCCCACCATCAGAGCAAGTCCAAGGACATAAACCCCAGGTATTACCAGCTAGGTTACCCCAGTGAATTTATACTGCAGCCACTAGTAAACTTCATTCTACTCAACTTTGTGCAAGACCAAAGAGTCACTTGGAGAAGCCCAGAGTCACATGGAAAGTGACATGGCAGAGCAATAACCTGGGTCCCTCACCACTGCCCATAACCACCAAACAACAGATAAGCAAAGTCAGACCAGCCTTTAATCCTGCTTGAGAGGCACTGGTTTCTAGACAGTGCACTGGGACCAGAAAGAGCATCAGGCACACCTACAGGCCACCCAAGGAGCACCAGAACTAGGACAACTTGAATTCCTGCATATTTGTCCTGTGCATGACTGATGTGGGAGCATTTCCTGCTGCTGGAGAGTCCTGCCCTTTGTCTCTCTTCTTTCCCAGGTAAATTCAAGTGTATTGTAAGGCCTGAGCTCACACAGCACTCTCAGAAGTCCATTATTAGAGTCTCTGTATGTTGTAATGACACTTAAACTATTTGTTTTGTCTTGGACACCTCTACATCTATCTGTGAAATTAAACTGGTTGGCATGTCCTGAGCTACTGAGGAGCAGGGAGGACTCACAGGTAAAGGTATACAGAAATTTTAAGTATAATAATAAAAGGGAATAAATAAATAAGGGAATAAAATAATAATAATGTTTCTGTGGAAGAACAGCAAAAAATGGGCAAGTTAGGCCAGTAAGTCCCTGAATTCAAGTCTCTTTTTATGGTAAAAAGGTGCCAAAATCACCAAGCTGTCCTAATGTACGTATTGGTGAGGTCAGATGGAGGGAAGGATGTTTCTGGCAATTTGAGAATTTTCCATGACATTGAGACAGCAGAAAATATATTTTCATTCTGAAATTACAAAACTAGCCACACAAATTTGAAAAAAACCCACACAAATGCATGTGAAATAATATAATTTTACATTTTATGCACACACCCCTGCAGATAGATGTATTACTAAGAGTTTCATTCTCTTGTGATTACTTTGGAGGAGTTAATTTATCTTTGCTTACAGATGGGATTGAGATTATCAAGTTAAAAGCAAGGGAAATGCAAAATCATTTAGTATAATTCAGTTCAACAAAACTAACTTCTAGATTTACAAAATATTTCACTTCAAAACCATTCGTATAGATGATCCCATCTCTTGATTGAGATAGTGTGTCTAATTTTTCAGGGTTTTTTTACATTAATAGAATTTTAAAGGGTAAGGATGGTGTTAAATCAGTGTTAAAATTTTAGAGTCTATATTTCTAAACATGTGGGTGTTTTAATGGAGGTCAGAAACAGGAACCGGCAAACTTGAACTATCAGTAAGTAGATTGAGTTTGAGAATCTAGTTTGTAAGCTCTTGGAATTGCCACAGTAGTAAATGAGAAGCCAAATGCAGTCTCAATCCCAAATTCTTGAAAAAAATTCCCACCAATGACCTTTGATTGCATGCTCTGCAGCCATTGTTTCCTGCTAACAAGGTCAAGGTCTCTTTTGCAAACAACTTCTCCCCAGCCCATACCAATCCCCAGCCAGCTGAGGGAGGAAAAGCAGGAATAAAGGATATCAGCTGATCCTAGAAAGTCAGTCTCCCAAACCAGCTGCAGCAGCACCAATGCTATATTCATTTTGTTATGTCACAGATCTCACAAGCTCTCACAAAATTACTCAGAGCTGATTGTTTGCATAAGTAAATCAAACTTTGCTAGTTGCAGCACAGAGGCAGAAAGGCCTGAGATTTCAGAAGGCAAATTTCATTTATACAAGTTAAAAAAGAAACAAAAAACCACAATGTGGATATAAAGCATAACTGCAGATGGCCATTAGGGAAGCATCTGGTGATACTTCTAGTTTCTGAAAGCAGATGAGGCTTTGTGGTAGAATTCACATCAGGCTAAATTGTATCTTTTTTGAAGAGTGAGGTGCTGTGGTTGCATAGAAATGGCATTTTGGTTCCTGAGGATCCTCAACTCACCCAGGGTAGCACTGTTGACTAATAGCTGAATAAAATTCATGAATAAAAGTTTTAATCCTCAGGTTTCAGGTTTGGATGCCTGCTGATGCTGCCTGAGAGTGTTTGTCACAAACGTGACATCTCTGTTTTAGTAGTTACTATTTATGTACAGATACATTTTTTAAATACAAAAATCTCGGCGTATACACATGAATGGCTGCCAGAATGAACTCGGCACAATTCTGCTGTCAATTGCATTATCTGGATCTTTTCCCTTAGCCTGTACCCTTTGGCACACTCTGCACAGGCTTCTGACAGAAGACTTATTAAACGTAATTAATAAGAGCCTGCTAGCAAATCTATTCAGCTGTAAAATATTGGAAAATAATTCAGTTCACTTACAAAAGGACCTGATTGTCAATTGAGAATTTGGAGTTGAATTCCCATCTGGGAATTTAAAAGCATATACTCCATTTATTTTTTTTTCACTACTCCTGTTTTTTGTTGTGCACAGTAAGAACTGGTCCATTGCTAAAGGCAGATAGCAGATGGTAAACCTCCTCTGCCATATGACTCTGCTATTATTCCATTCCTCTGCATACCTAATCTAATGAATTGAGTGTAATTGACTGTAAGTGTTCACCCTACATGTGAACACATCCCAGTATGTTACAGCTTTAACAGGAAGACTGAGCAGACTCCTGGATCTGATGATGATACTCTTCCCATGTCTATTTACTTACACATCTAGAGTAGCCAGGATAGTTCACATGTGAGATTCAATGGGGAAGGTAAGCTTCTCAGCACTGGGAAGACCCCACTTCCATCAGCTCTTCTAATCCCAAATTAAACAATTTATCAGACATAACCAGTTCTTAGGTTAAAAAACACAACAAGCAAGCAAATTGTATCATTGAAAAGAACCTTGGGATTAATTCATACAACTCATTTAATTTCATTGGGATGCAACAGATCTCTGTGATATCACTTTGTTGACTCTCAGAGAGGGGTAAGGTCTGTTCACAGAGTGCAGGGGTCAACGAAAGAATTGGAATTGAGATCCACCTTCCAGCCTTTAATGCTGCTCTGCACAGAGAGGGGTGCTAGGCCATAGTTCCCAAAGCTAGCATCCCTCTCTGGAGAGCTCCCAAAGCCAGCATCCCTCTCTGGAGAGCTCCCAAAGCCAGCATCCCTCTCTGGAGAGCTCCCAAAGCCAGCATCCCTCTCAGGAGAGCTCCCAAAGCCAGCATCCCTCTCTGGAGAGCTCCCAAAGCCAGCATCCCTCTCTGGAGAGCTCCCAAAGCCAGCATCCCTCTCTGGAGAGCTCCCAAAGCCAGCATCCTTCTCTGGAGAGCTTTCAGCTGCACAATAACCTGTTCACTACTCTACCTGCAGTTATATAACCAATGCACTCCTGAATGTGCTCTGATTAGTGACTAGTCCATCACACAAAAGCAGTCTGACACCACAAGGTCCCTTCCCAGCCCTGTGATTTCTGCCATGCTAATCAGTACTAGGTTACCTTGGGGCAACTCTGCTCCTTTCTCCCCCACCTCCTGCCCAGAGGTGATTCATCTTTGTTGACATTAGCGAGTTTCTGTCATTCCTGTGTTATCTCGCTGTGATTCTCCACTTTGAGGTCCACAATTTTCAACTTGAAACATGATGACCCCAAAACTTCCTTGGTTTTGAAGTTTTAATTTTATTTCATTCTTCAGCACTGCCTTGCTGACTTTCAAAAGAGGTTAACTTGCATGGTTTGCAGCCTTTAAATCAGCATCCCCCATGCAGGAAAACATGTAAGCTTATGTTTAGTTTTAAGCTCAAACTTGAATTCAAGTGCTTTTAGTGAAATTCAAGTACATGATAAAGTGCATTTCTGAGTGAAGGCACTTTCCTCAACCAAAACTTATTTTTCTTGGGGTTAAAGTGTGCAGAGTTCCAGGCTGATCATTGGCTGTATCCTAACCAGCACTGATTCTCTTTACAGTCCTGATTTATTTGAGCAGTATTTAGAACTCATTGTTTAATTCTCTTGCAGGCCTAGTTTAGATGATGGTGCTATTTTGTTAGGGTTTGTGCTAATGTAAAACCTATCCTTGTATTCTTACAGCTGCATCACCGTTATTAGAGTACTCTAAAACATTTCCCTTCAAACAAATTGACAAATACATTGACAAACATATTGACAAATACAGCTGTTCTGAGAACAATATCAGAAGAAAATGAATTTTATTTTCTTTATGTAAGAACGTAACAGATTTGTTGAAAATTCCTGGTTTTTTTCTTTGCCCAGATAGCTGAATACTCTCTTCATCTCTCCCACCTCTCAACCCACAGCTCTTCAGTGGGACCTGTGGGCCTGGGATTTTATTGAAAGGGTTTTGCCTTGGCACTGCTTTTCTCCTCCAGCAGTTTGCAGACATTTCTATTGCAGATTTGGCTGTCCCTGCTCCAGTGGTGGCACAAGCCCAACCTTGGAATATTCTGTATTTGCTTATTATTTGGGAGCCTGCCAGTGTGTTTCTCTGGCATGCAAGCTGCACAAGCAAAACCAGAATGCAGCTTTATGAAATTGAGTTAATTAAATTGTATCTATTTAATCCAAGTTTATTAGCAGTGAGGGGGCACTTTTCTGGCCCATGGGCTTTCCCTTTGTTAAATTGCAAATAGCTGTTGTAACAATGGCAATAGAATTTTGTGGAATGGTTATAGATTGTTTTGAATTCAGGGTGTTTTATACAGGTCACTACCAGCACACAGTTGGCTTAGGAAACAGGAGTCACCAACAGCCACCTCTGTCATATTGAACACACTGACTTTTTTTTGGGAGTTACCACAAACAGATGAAGTACACCTTCTCTTCCTCTCCTCTCCTCTCCTCTCCTCTCCTCTCCTCTCCTCTCCTCTCCTCTCCTCTCCTCTCCTCTCCTCTCCTCTCCTCTCCTCTCCTCTCCTCTCCTCTCCTCTCCCTCTCCTCTCCTCTCCTCTCCTCTCCTCTCCTCTCCTCTCCTCTCCTCTCCTCTCCTCTCTCTCCTCCCTCCTCCTCTCCTCTCCTCTCCTCTCCTCTCCTCTCCTCTCCTCTCCTCTCCTCTCCTCTCCTCTCCTCTCCTCTCCTCTTTTACAGAGGTATGTTAGGAAAGGCAGGTCCTGAGGAATGATCTTAATGGACATAAGAGTCCTGTCAGGAAGGATTTTCTCTATGTGTGAGCAGCCTTTGCTGGGTTAATTTATGTAATTGGTGAGGGCAGCCACTCCAAAAGCGCTACAGGAGTTACCGTGTCAGCACTTGCTGGGATTTCTGGGAATATATCCCATGGCTATTTCACTCCATTAAGGTGAATTACACTGGGATCCCAGTGAACTGTGGGAAGAGGTTTCCTTCTGAACAGCTCCAGAAGACTGTCTGCACTGAAGTTGTTTTCTGCTCTTCCAAATCCCAAAGGGGCACCTTGTTCTGGTGATTGGGGTTTTTTTTGTCTGGGCTTTGGAGCAGGTTAGTGAGCTGTGGCTGAGGGCAGCATCATTCAGGTGATGGAATACTGCCTGGGAAGATGTTCAGGGAAAACACCTGAGAAAGCCTCACATTATTTCAGTGTAATTCATCCAGGTAATTCTTGCATTTCTGCTTCTGCAAGGAAGGACATTGAGACGCTGGAGCGCGTCCAGAGGAGGCAACGAGGCTGGTGAGGGGCTGGGAACACAAACCCTGTTGTGAGGAATGACTGAGGGAGCTGGGGTTGTTTATCTTGGAGAAAAGGAGGCTCAGAGGTGACGTTATTGCTCTCTACAACTTCCTGAAGGGAGGCTGGTAGTCTCTTCCAATCACCAACAAGACGACTGGAGCTACATCAGAGAAGGTATAGGTTGGGTATTAGGAAAAAAAATCACTGAAAGAATATAAAAGTACTGGAAGAATATAAAAGTACTGGAATGCTCTTCCCAGGGAGGTGGTAGAATCACCATCTCTGGATGTGTTTAAAAAAAGACTGGACATGGCACTTGGTGCTACAGTCTAGTTGAGGTATAGGACGTAGGTTGGACTTGATGATCTTAGAGGTCTCTACCAACGTCATTATTCTGTGATTCTGTGATTCTGTGACATATTGTGGTAGGCCTTGCCACCGAGGAATGAACAGGAATGAGCATTCCCAACAGGAGCACAGAGGCTGTGAGGCACGGGATGGAAGGAAGCAGGCAAGGAAGAAGAACAAAAGGAGGGAAATACAGCTGCTGAAAATGCATGCCAGTATTGGGCAGGGTGGTGGCTGACCCACCAACCATGCTCAGCAAAGGGTTTAGGTTAACCTCTCCTTGAAAATCAGGGAATCACGGTTTCATTTGCACCAATGCATGCCTTTGATATCAGAAGAATGTATACATAAGCCCAGTTCTGACCTGAGTGTTAACAGACACTGCATTCCAAGGAGAAATACAGGGCTAAGATCAGGCCTAGTGTTGCTTAGTAACCTCTAATCAGGAGCCCAGACACAAATCAGAAACCGTTCTGCCTGTTTTTCTTTTTGCCTTACATGATACTAAGTGAACAGACCTTTTTTGTAATAAAATGTAGCTATTCCTCATATTTTTTTATCTAGGATTTTGTAGTAATGGCACTCAGAGGACTTTGCAAGGAGGCCAGAACAATTGATCTAATTCATTAAAAATTTACTTATTACACATTCCTTGATTAGAGAGGGAGGCATGAAGGAATTCTCATATCACCAGTTTCAAGAAAGTCAAAGACAGCTCTGAGTTTTACCCACAAGGGAAATTATTCTGCCTCTCATTCCCATCTAGGGTTCTCCTAATCTGTTTCCCATACCTGTGCATGGCAGTTTACTGTGTCTGTGCTGGGATGAGTGTCAGTCAGTCTGGTAGATTTCAACCAAACACTCAGTCTCACTGGGTTGGTTTTTTTCCCAAAATCAATGTTTTGGCTTTGGTTTTATTATTTTTTTTTATTTAAGGATTCTGACTTGTCTGCAAAGAGGATATGAAGAACACTCTTTGTGAATCTCATAGTAGTGGTGTGAATTTCTAGAGCAGTAAAGTAAGTGTAAGAATTTTGCAATGGAAAATTGCAAAACTAAATCTTGGTCACCTCAGGAAACTGCCTTATTTCTTACCTGCAAATAAGTGCAGGGATTGGAAGGAAAAGAGCCTCTCTTTTCATTACAGCAGTGCCAGGATCTTGTGTCAGTGACAGACAAAATTTTGAAGCATACAGATAAGGATTATTCATCTTAGTCCCTGCCTAACAAACATCCATACAGAAGAAGACAAGAAAAGTGGTCAAAAAATGAGCAACTGTGACCCCAAACCTGTCATGCTGCAGTTGTGCTGTGTTTCAGCTCACTTGCATGCAACAGATCTCTGCTTTACAGCTTTCCCATTATCCTACCTTGCTCAAGAGGTAGCCAAGGAAAATTATTTACAGCAGTGGGCATCCCACTAGATGAATTCTAGAAGAAAAATGATTGACACAGGCTTTATTTTGTAAAATTCTGTCCCAATCTCTTTGTCTTCTTTGGAATGTATGTATTGTGTAAGTGTTGGGGACAGAAAGGAAGATTTGGGGTTTGTTCTTACCTTTCAGATTCAAATCTTTCAAAATGAATGTGTAAACACGCACCTCAGCTGCACATAATGAGGAATTCCCACTAACTCCCAGATGGATGAAGTATTCCACTAACTTGTCCAGGAGATAAATTGCCTGAATACTTAAAAAAGTTTAAACCTTCAATAGACACTTATCTAAGCAAGAAAGAAAAGAAAATAAAACACAAAGCTTTATTGCTGTCTCAGTTTAGGGGAAATTTGGGAGAAAACTTCAAAAGGGGTTTCTCTAGAAAGCAGATTCAAGCAGTTTTTCTCCCAGCTGGTTTGGGAAAAGATTTTCTTGGAGAAAAGTGGAAAAAACCTGTTTATTTAACAGTCAAAGCATTCACTAGCTCACACAAAAAGATAAATATTAAACAATAAAACTCCTTGCCCTTCAGAAGAGATGACAGACTCATAAAGTCCCTCTGTGGGCTGTAGCTCAGCTCACTCAGTCTCTGATCAGCCCCTCTGGAGCTGGAAATGCCACAGCACAGGCCTGGCCCAGTGGGCCACAGGTGTGGAGCTGCTGGTGCTCTGCTGGGTGTTCAGCCCAGAGCAGGTTTAAACAGGGACAAATAAAAAGAAAAACCACAGTCCAGGGAACTTCTCTGCCTCAGCTAGCTAAAACTAACTAAAAGCAAAGGAGAGCTCTGTCCCCCTGTCTGTCTGTGCTGCAGACAGCACAGCCCAGGAGCAGGATGCGGGGGAGCGAGTGCAGTTTCTGAAGACAGTGCATTTCTTCTTCCCCTTCTTTTGCTTTTGGAACTAGTCTTAAAGGTGGAGAACTTAATATCCAGCATAAACAGAACAGATGATTGGGGATATAAGCATCATAGTCACCCCAGGACAGTTGTTTAAAACTGTTTTTGTTGTCAATAGATCCTGAGGCATGAAACTCAGGGTTTATGGCTGATCAATGGATGATAAAAACAGGTCAGGAAGAATTGTGAGAGGGTTTGTTGCCCTCTTGCTAGTCAAAGCAGGATCACTTATGTCACAACCATTTGTCTAATGTGTTTTTTCCAGGTTGAGCACATCCCAACACGTCTCCTTGCTTTCCACGGAAAACTTTTTCTACCTCTCAACTTTTACTTGCAGTTCAAGCCTGTTACTGAGTCCATGAAGAAGAAAAGACTAATTTCCTCCTTTGCAGCAGTGTTTCTGTTCACACACCTCCTCTGTGGGCTAAACAGCCTGAATCTTCCAGCCCTTCTCTTCTTGGCCATGCTTCATCCAGCTCCTGCCGTTCATTTCCCTCTCCTCTGGGCTCTCCATGTGCTTGTGAGAGTTTGTGTGTCTCCAATGCAGCTGTCCCCAGCCAGGCAGCCAGACTCTGCTGCTGGCAATACCTTTACACATTTCAGTACCCTGCTGTGCACCTTTGAAGGGACAGCCTGCACTTGTAGTGTGTGCAGGGAACTTTCCTCCCTTTCACTCAAAGTCCATGTGAAACTGAAAGTCCAGCTCTCCTGGCACTCCTGATACTGCAGGCACAGCAAGCACATGCAAATACTTGCAGGCACTAAGCAAGCTAGATAAAACAGCAGCTAGGTTGAAAGCACGTGGTTTCCCCTCCTATTTAGAGGTCTGGGTTTCTGGCTTGGTTTCAGTGTTACAACATGGCCCTGCTTATGTCCTTTATAAAATTGGTCTGGATTTTGGTGGAACCTTAAAGCACAGTCTTTGCCTAAAGAATACCATAAGGGGCTGATCTTCACTGCATTCACACAGGATGAGAGGCACACAGTTAACCTGAAACAGCCACATCTGTGAGCTGCCTGAAACCTGCATTCCATCCCAAAGGCTCTGGAAAGTTTTGGTGATGTTATGGATAATGATGGATAATGAGATGATTGGCTCTCGCAATTTATAGATAACTATTGTGTGAATGTTAAGAGAAGCTTTAGTGATGTACAGTTATGTGACTGTAGTTTAGATGCCCTCTGTTCTCCCCACAGTTCCTTTCCCCTGCATTGCTGCCATCAGATGTGTCTGAAGACAGTGCATTTCTTCTTCCCCCCTCTTTTGCTTTTGGAACTAGTCTTAAGGTGGAGAACTTAATATCCAGCATAAACAGAACAGATGATTGGGGATATAAGCATCATAGTCACTCCAGGACAGTTGTTTAAAACTATTTTTGCTGTCAATAGATCCTGAGGTATGACACTCAGGGTTTATGGCTGATCAATGGATGATAAAAACAGGTCAGGAAGAATTGTGAGAGGGTCTGTTGCCCTCTTGCTAGTCAAAGCAGGATCACTTATGTCACAACCATTTGTCTAACCTGTTTTTTCCAGGTTGAGCACATCCCAACACGTCTCCTTGCTTTCCATGGAAAACTTTTTCTACCTCTCAACTTTTACTTGCAGTTCAAGCCTGTTACTGAGTCCATGCAGAAGAAAAGACTAATTTCCTCCTTTGCAGCAGTGTTTCTGTTCACAGTCCTCCTCTGTGGGCTAAACAGCCTGAATCTTCCAGCCCTTCTCTTCTTGGCCATGCTTCATCCAGCTGCTGCCGCTCATTTCCCTCTCCTCTGGGCTCTCCATGTGCTTGTGAGAGTTTGTGTGTCTCCAATGCAGCTGTCCCCAGCCAGGCAGCCAGACTCTGCTGCTGGCAATACCTTTACATATTTCAGTACCCTGCTGTGCACCTTTGAAGGGACAGCCTGCACTTGTAGTGTGTGCAGGGAACTTTCCTCCCTTTCACTCAAAGTCCATGTGAAACTGAAAGTCCAGCTCTCCTGGCACTCCTGATACTGCAGGCACAGCAAGCACATGCAAATACCGGCAGGCACTAAGCAAGCTAGATAAAACAGCAGCTAGGTTGAAAGCACGTGGTTTCCCCTCCTATTTAGAGGTCTGGGTTTCTGGCTTGGTTTCAGTGTTACAACATGGCCTTGCTTATGTCCTTTATAAAATTGGTCTGGATTTTGGTGGAACCTTAAAGCACACAGTCTTTGCCTAAAGAATACCATGAGAAGGGGCTGATCTTCACTGCATTCACACAGGATGAGAGGCACACAGTTAACCTGAAACAGCCACATCTGTGAGCTGCCTGAAACCTGCATTCCATCCCAAAGGCTCTGGAAAGTTTTGGTGATGTTATGGATAATGATGGATAATGAGATGATTGGCTCTCACAATTTATAGATAACTATTGTGTGAATGTTAAGAGAAGCTTTAGTGATGTACAGTTATGTTACTGTAGTTTAGATGCCCTCTGTTCTCCCCACAGTTCCCTTTCCCCCTGCATTGCTGCCATCAGACAGCCGGGGCTGTCCAGGACAGGTACAAAGAAGCTGCACAGGTGTCCCTGGCATGGGGCAGTGGGCAATGGAAAAGCTCAGGGGGTTGCTCAGGGGGTGCAGCATGGCAACACCTGACCTCCAATCCAGTCACAAGAGAGCAGTCTGCACTGATAAATGGCAAAGAAGAGCTGAGTGACAGACTTTGGGAGGGCTGGGCTGGCTGATGCAACCCCCAGGGGTATAAAAGACTGAGCATCCATCTTTAAGATGAACTGGCCATATGGTACATACAGGGGCAGTTCCAAGCTCTGCAGCTTTTTCCTTATGTAGTCCTTTTGTTGTATTTTTTTGTCAAGGTTTAATAAACCTTTTTAAAATTTTCAAAGTGAGCAGCTGTTTCTCGCAGCCAGATCCGGCAGCACTTCGGTTGTGACAAGGCTGAATATCAAGGATGAATATCAAGGCTGAATGAACGGCTCGTGCTCATGTCCCTGAAACAGTGGGGAGAAAGGAAATGAAGTTTATCAGGGGTTATGAAGTTAGCATAAATGAAGTTTATCGGGGGCTATGAAGTTAGGATAAGTGAAGTTCATCGGGGGCTATGAAGTTAGGATAAATGAAGTTTATCGGGGGCTACGAAGTTAGGATAAATGAAGTTTATCGGGGGCTACGAAGTTAGGATAAGTGAAGTTCATCGGGGGCTATGAAGTTAGGATAAATGAAGTTTATCAGGGGCTATGAAGTTAGGATAAATGCAGTTCATCGGGGGCTGTGAAGTTAGGATAAATGCAGTTCATCGGGGGCTGTGAAGTTAGGATAAATGCAGTTTATCAGGGGCCAGAGCCGCAGACCCTCGGCCCCTGTAAGCGGGGCGGGGAAGGGCAGCGATGGCACTCGGGGACAGCAGAGGCTGTCCCAGGGAGACACTGACCTCCACCGGTGCCTTTCCCAACTGCATCCTGATTGCCACATCCTGCCCAGAGTTGCATCAACCATTTCACCACGGCTGGGATTCTTAATTCTCTCCCGAAGTTTGACTTGAAATGCCGGGAGAACCCGGGATTCAGCAGAGCAGTGATTGACGTGTCCTTAGGTTTGCCACAGCGCCTTTGGCTTGCTTTCACCTAAGCAGCCTTGGGGAAAAATATATTAATCACAAGCTATTACAAGCCCAAATGCAAAAACACCTTTGCCTTTAATAAAGAGCTCTTTTGCCTTTAATAGTTACATTAATAGTAAAAAAGCCCCACGATATTAATAGTAAAAAAAAAAATCGTGGCCACATCAAACAAGCATTTGGACAGTGCTCTCATGTATGTGGTGATGTGGTGTGATTGTTGGGGCTGTCCTGGGCAGGGCGAGGAGCTGGACTCATGATCCTTGGGGGCTCCTTCCAGCTCAGCATATTCTATAATTATATGATCTTATGCCTTACTCATTAGGCAGAAAACATATTTGTATTTCATAAGAAACTTGCATTTCTTCATAGTCGCATGTAAGAAATGCGTCTTTCTGCACTGTGGTGATTCAGGTTGAGGATGCTTTTGAGGATTTCAGAGCACTGTATGAACCTATAAAACCATTATGCAAAGCCCTTTTCTACCTTCCTCACAACCTTACTCAGCTGAGCCCCTTTGTCAGCACGTGTGTTCAAGATGGGCAAATAAAGGTGCTTGTGCTTTCACTGCTGGCACTCACTCAGGAGAAGGCACAGGCTGCCAAGACTGTGACTGTTGTGCAATGGGAGGCCCTCAGGTACCAGCTTGTCCCATTACCCTCACGTGAACCCCTGAACTGTGTGGGATTTACCGGCACATCACCAACAAAACAAGCCAGGCGATACTGCTTGCTCCTCCTCCTGTGCTCCCCTTTGCCAGCATTCGGTGGTCAGAGCAAAGGACAACTGAGCCATCTGATGTTGTGGAAGCCAAATAAGGAAGGGTTCCCACCAGAAGGCTTCTGTGGGACACTGGAATCGTTGTACTCTGCCCTTGCATTCTGACGTTCCTCAAGCAGAACAACATTTCTTTCTGCAGTGACTGTCGCAGTAAAGCTGGCAATTTGAGCAAAAAAGGAAAAGGAAGTAGAGCACCTGCATAAAAACCATAGCAACCAAATATCTATTAATACTTCATTTACACAAGTGAGCATTGTCTATTCCTGTCATCCACGTACACTCCCATTCTCCTGAGATGTACTTGATTTTCTTTACAGGATTTAACTGTCTGTTCTTTGGTGCTTGATCAGCTATTCCCACATTTTTGGTAAGTGCCCCACTGATCCTCTGTTAAGGGGGATGTGCACAAACAGTTCTGTGCATCGCAAGACATAGAAAGCCTTCCCTTGTGGTATTTTCTGGGGTCCCCCATGGCAGGAAGGAATGAATCTGATTCCATGTTCTTAGAAGGCTAATTTATTGTTTTACAATATTATATTAAAGAATGCTATACTAAAATTATACTAAAGAATAGAGAAAGGATACAGACAGAAACCTTAACAAGATACTAACAAATAACTCCTGACTCTCTCCTCAGACTCCAACACAGCTGGACCATGATTGGTCATTAAGTTAAACCATGAATTCATGAAAGGCTCATATTATATTATATTATATTATATTATATTATATTATATTATATTATATTATATTATATTATATTATATTATATTATATTATTATATTATATTATATTATATTATATTATATTATATTTATATTATATTACATTACATTAAATTATATATATTATATTATATTATATTATTTATATTATATTATATTATATTATATTAAAATTATATTATACTAAAAAATATACTAAAGAATAGAGAAAGGATACTTACAGAAGGCTTAACAAGATACTAACAAAGAGCTTGTGACTTTCTCCTCAGAGTCTGACACAGCTGGATGCTGATTGGTCATTAAGTTAAAACAATTCACATGAAACCTATCAAACAAGCACCTGTTGGAAGAACAATCTCCAAACCACATTCCAAAGCAGCAAAACGCAGGAGGAGCAAGAGATTTTTTTTTCCCTTTTTCTCCAAGGTTTCTCAGCTTCCCAGGAGAGAAATCCTGGGCAAGGGGATTTTTCCAGAAAATATGACAGCAACATTCCATGTCCCACTTTTTCCCCCCATGTTTTATGGATCTTCTATATTTTCTGTATTGGTTTCCTATTCTTATGCCAGGTTCTCTTTTTTCCCTCCTGCTAACCATCTCTATATTCCATTTTCCCTGTGCTCTCCTAAGTCAACTAAGACACACGTAGCTCCCTCCTGTATTGCCTGAGGCCTCCTGCTACACTCATCTCAGCTTTCATACCTCCTGTATCTCTCTTGTAACGTTCCTATTCCGAGTGTTTTACATGAAAGCTAGGTAAGATACCTCATATGCCGTGTCTGATCCAAACTCTAGGCGTGCTACTCACTCAGCAGCCTGGCATGTCTACCAGAAAGAGGAGCAGCTTTGTGTCACTGAGCAATAAAGCAATATCTGCTCACCAGTTTCCAGGAAACCTGTGGCACACGAGATTTTTTTATGATGTAACTCTGACATTTCTCTGTTAGGGCTTTGAAAGGGTGGTGATGTCAGAGAGGCTGCACAAGCCTTGTCTCTGTGTGGAATCTGACTGGAAACCAAAGGCTGCTCTGCAGCAGCAGCCAGCAGGGATAAGGGGCACATGGAATCACAGCTGGTGTGAGGCAGGCTCCGTGGCTGTCACTGCTGCTGGCAGCTGCCTAGGCACGGGTATTCCACTGCAGCAAAGCCTCAAGTTATGAGGCTGCTGGGAAGTTCCACCTTGCAAACCCTATTAATAACAGAGTGGGAATGTAAATAAAAAAAAGTTGCTAGGAATTAGTCCATCATGCCCGAAGAGCCTCAGGAAACTTGGTGTGGCCCTTCCCAGCACGAGAGATCATTCCCCAGCCTGGAGGATGGGATCTGCCTGCTCCCTAAGACCTGAAGAAAGGGATTTTCCCTCTGCCCTACAGCAGGGTAGAGCTGATTCTTTTCTCCTGAGAATCCACGTGATGTGAGAGCCTGAATTCTCAAAGGATAAGCATTGCTGACATACACTTAACCATGGGCTCAGAAAGACCAAAGTTGTGTTTAAAAAAGAAATTCCAGCTCATTTAAGAACTCTTGACAAAGTTATCTTTATGCCTAGCTCTGTCTTGCCTAAATGCAGCTAGTCTTGAAAAACAATTTGGTGGTGTTGAGAACTTCTATTTTTTTTTCTCCTGTATTTTAAAATGTTCTTTACAATACATTTTAAACAGTAAATTATTTAATCTTTAATCTTACATATTTAATTTTCTAAATCTTCCAAATTGTTATCACTGAGGACTCAAGAAGGAGGATTTCTGCAGCTGTACATAATGCCTCCACACAGAAATGTGTAACCAGAGTCAATCTAGCTTTACTTTACAGCCACAGAGAGAACTAAACATTTTTACCATAGGACCCATCTCAGTGAGAGACTTTTTCAATGACCAGCTCTCTGAGCTCTATCATTTTTCCAAACCCAGACATAGCTGTCTTTGGCAACTGGTAAGATATGATATATTTTCCTCTTGTTAGTTCCTGCTGTGTTTCTGAGCTAACCCCTCTCCTTCCTTGGTGAGTTCAGGTTGTGTCTGGAGTCAGAGAGCACCTCCTGATCTGCAGGCAACCAGAAGAGTCCTAGTGCTCTTGCTTCTGATGTGTTTCTTCTCTCAGGTATTTGAGTTCTGAGTTCCTAAGCTCTCTCATAGATGGCAAGTAGGAAAACCAACCAGATAATAATGATGAGAGCAGCGGGACCAATGCAGCCTGGTTTTCTATGGATTAATGTTGCAAGGTGTGGGCTCTCTGCTGCGTAATAAGGCAGTAACAGGGATGCCAGCTGCTGGCTTTTCCTGAGCTGTAGACTAGTGCAGCCTCTTTCTATATTAGACTATCTCCACAAAACATGCCTAAAATGATTAACATTGACTCCTCTGACCAATGACCTGAATTGGTCAGAATTGGACAGACAGCTGTTTATATATATACACACACACATAAGCACACAGCCCTATCACTTAGTCCTAATTTGCTTATACAATCAAGACAAATGCTGCAAGGGCTGAGTTACACCAAAGGCACAAACCATTTGGCTGTGATTATCAAAGTCAGTTGCATACACATAATTTTTTGTGATCTTGCCTAAGTGAGGAGTTTGCACTTGCCTGGCTCAGTGATCTGGTTTGAATGCTGCAGATCCCAAACTGAAATTATCCACTGAAGATAGAGTAGCTTTTAATTTAAATTGAGGCAGATATGAACTCTGAGACACTGCCCAAGGATGCAACATCTCTGTTCCCAAGGTGGGCAGGCAACCTGCACTCTCTTGAGGGCAGGGTGGCTACAATCTCAATATACAACTACAGTATCTGTCCTTACAGTACACGTTCTTTACCCCAGGAACCAGCTGGGCTCAGGTCTATCTCTCTGGGAAAAGCAGAAGCAAGCCCGTAGGCAGAGGTGTGTTCGGAGCAGTTAGTGGCCTCAAGAAAAGCCAAAACTCCCTGTAGCCAAATGCCTTTCCAGCTTGGAACCAAAAGCACCGAAGCCTCAGAGCTAAATTCAAGTTAAATCGAGGGTAACCAGAGCGCTCCGGGCCGGCACCGGGGCTGCCCCTGCCGGCCGTGCCAGCAGCAGCAGGAGCGGAGAGCGGGAGCGGGAGCGGGAGCGGGAGCGGGAGCGGGGAGCGGGGAGCGGGGAGCGGGGAGCGGGGAGCGGGAGCAGGGAGCGGGAGCGGGAGGCAGGAGCGGGGCAGGAGCAGGGCAGGGAGCGGGGAGCGGGAGCAGGAGCAGGAGGGAGCAGGAGCAGGGAGGGGAGCAGGAGCAGGGCAGGGGAGCGGGAGGGGCAGGAGCGGGAGCGGGAGCGGGAGCGGGAGCGGGGAGCGGGAGCGGAGCCGCCTCCCGGGCGAGCTCGCAGCGCCCCCCGGCGGCCGAGGGACGGAATGGGAGCCTCGGGGCGGAGCGGCGTGCGGGGCACGGCCGGGATGGGGACGGTGCCGCGGGGCACGGCGTGGGTGGGAATGGAGGGGGGCCGGGATGGCGTGTGCCGGGATGGAGGAGGGCCGGAGAATGGCCAGGATGGGGATGGTGCGCCGGAGGATGGCGTGGGTGGGGATGGCGTGGGCCGGGATGATGTGTGTCGGGACGGTGTGTGCCGGGATGGCGGGGGGGGATGGAGGAGGATGGCCAGGATGGGGATGGTGCGCCGGAGGATGGCGTGGGTGGGGATGGCGTGGGCCGGGATGATGTGTGTCGGGACGGTGTGTGCCGGAGGATGGCGTGGGTGGGGATGGAACACCGGAGGATGCCGTGGCTGGGGATGGAGTGCTGGAGGATGGTGTGGCTGGGGGTCGGTGTGCCGGGACGGTGTGTGCCGGAGGATGGCGTGGGTGGGGATAGAGGAGTGCCGGGATGGCGTGTGCCGGGATGGAGGAGTGCCAGAGGATGGCGTGAGGGGGAATGAGGCCAGGATGGGGGCTGGGGATGGAGTGCTGGGATCGTGTGTGCCGGAGGATGGCGTGAATGAGGATGGCGTGGGTGAGGATGGAGCGCCGGAGGATGGTATGGGTGAGGATGGAATGCTGGAGGATGGAGTGCTGGAGGATGGTGTGGGTGAGGATGGAGCAGTGCCGGACGACGGCGTGTGCCGGGATGGCGTGGCTGGGGATGGAGTGCTGGGATCGTGGCGGGGACAGGGCATGGGGTGGATGATGAGGATGGCGTGGCCGTGGGGCGGTGGAGCGCCAGAGGATGGCGTGGGTGAGGATGGAGGAGTGCCGGGACGGTGCGTGCAGGCGGTCTCTGTGCCGGGAGGCGTCGCGCTGTGGGGCGGCGGTGCCGGTGTGCGGAGGCGTGGCGGGGACAGGGCAAGGGGGAGGATGATATGAGGATGATGGTGTGCCGTGGGGCGGTGTGCGGATGGAGGGGTGGCGGGGACAGGGTGAGGAGGATGATGATGGTGTGCCGTGGGGCGGTGTGCGGATGGAGGGATGGCGGGGACAGGGTGAGGATGATGATGGTGTGCCGTGGGGCGGTGTGCGGATGGAGGGGTGGCCGGGGCGAGACAAGCAGGGGACAGGCGGAGGAGCCGCCGCGGAGTGCCGGGAATGATCCTCAGCGCTGCTCGGCGCTGGATGCAGCGCCCGAAGAACCAGCCGGGAATGCGGAGGAGCCCCGTCAGGCGTGAGAAAAATACCAGATCTCTCTTTACAAACAAGCTGTGGGTGTGCTGGGTGATAAAACTATCTCCGGAAGATAAAAGAAACAATGGGAAGGATTCTACTGATTGATGAATGGAAAAAGATATTTGCTTTAGGTTTGCTGATAAACGAAATTAGGCATTGAGAGATGAAAGAAACAATGGGGAAGAAAAACCCTTAAATTCCGTAAGAATTAAAAATTAAAAGGGAGAGCTGTACATTAGAGGGAGGAAATCTTTGGGAAATCTTCAGGATCAGGCGTATGGGGGAAGTCTGTACCTCTCAAGTACCTCAGCCAATGGAGAAAGAGAGAAGGGAAATGCGGCCGGGAAATTAGAATAAAAAGGAGGCTGCGCCTTCCAAAACTTTGAGAGATCCCAGGGGAATGCCCCATGGCCTCTCCCTTTATTCGAATAAAGCCAGGAAGGACTCCTCTGTCTCCTTTTTAGACACAAACCTCCAGTGTTTGTAGATTAATTTTCCCAACAGGCGGTTCGGGTCCGAGAGGGGCACTCTCCGTGCGTTATCCGGCCGCTTATCCCTCGGGAAACACGCAGCGACGCCGCGCTCCTCCGCACTCCTCTTCGGCAGCCTTGAAAGGATATTCCACAGAACCATTTCGGCTGGAAAACGCCCCTGGGATCACCGAATCCAAGCTTGTCAAACAGACCGAGGCACCGAGTGTCATTCCTTGGGCGCCGCCAGGGGTGGTGGCTCCACCGCCTCCCTGGGCAGTCCCGTCTCGTGTTTGACAACTTCATGTGAAGGAATTCCTCACGATATCCAAAATCTTCCCTGGCGCAGCCTGAGGCCATGTCCTCTTGCCCTGTCGCTTCTTGCCCCACCTGGCTGCAACCAAGGAGGAAGAAGAGGAATTACTGACTGACAGCTCTTGGTTGTTGCCCCCAGTTCACACATCGCCCTCACCAATGTCAGAAATTTACATCAGTTTCTAAGGGAGCAAATTCTAGCCCAGCACACTTAAAGAACACAAAGCATTGCCCCCAAATTTGTCTATGTTCGTGCGTAATTTCTGTGCCCAAAAAGCCCCAAGTGCAGGGAAAATACAAAAAGAGGGGAATAAATAGGGGTGAGGAAAGGTTATTAAATTTAAAACAAAAGCATAAAAGGACAGAAAAAAAAACTTATCAAAAATCATACATCTGAAACCTATAAAACATAGTTAACATTTTAAAAAAAAATTTATTGAAATAGGCAGAAAATAACTATTTCTTAACAAAAATATCAGTTACACAAAAACCAATTAAATCATTTGGTAAACAAAAATGTTTAATTTCCCTCTTCTTACACTAGATTATTTGAATTGGTACTTTAAAATATTTAAATTAATGTGAATTCATTCAAGCAGAGCAATCTCCCCCAATAATAGCTGAATTGAAGCTAGTTTTGTTCCTGAAGTGACACATCTGAGGTTCTACCAGCCATACAAGTCTCTGCAGTGGCACATTCACTGTTAGACCATTGGGCTTCAACCTGAAAAAAATGCTCTGTGTGATTCAAAGGCAATAAGATCAATGGCAGGAAGGCCAAAATTAAGGCACAGTACAGATTAGATTGATGAAATCAAAATCCAACTCGACTCCATCAGTATTGAACACAGCACAGACAGAAGGCAGGCAGGATGCTGCTCCAGTGGCAATCCATACAGCGTGCTACATAACCTAATTATGCAAGAGCTTTTCATCAAAATCTAGTGGCATTTCCTCATAGATTTGCCCTGCAGTATATTTTGGTTTAATATTTTACAATCCACTAGTCCATTATCTGTTGCTGCCGTTGGTTCAGTCACTCTCAATCTCTGGACCAAAACAGCCCCTCAGACCTTGGCTCTGCTGCCTCTGCTTTGTTGACTTTTGGTGCCAGGCTTTCCTTTACTTCAGCTATTACTCTGACTCCTGAATTAGATTAAAAGGCCCTGGGGACATTCTTCAATGTTCATATTGATGTTCTCTGCAGCTTTCCATGGTCCTAATCTATCATCAACTAATTACTGGAATTAACCTTTTGTATTCAGTACCTTCCACCCAGCAAAATCCTGACACTGCAGCAACACCCCCTGACTGCAGAAACCTGTCATGAATGCTGATATTAATGAATGTGTGTTATGGCAAGGGCAGGGAACCCTCTGTGTTATTCAAGTTGTCCAACATGTCCTGTTATCTGAGTTTGCACCCAGGCATTTGAGTGGAAAGGTTTTAATTTGGGGAAGTTCAGAAAGTGGAAAATTATTTTAAACAAGATTTTTTTTGCCTAGTATTTTCCGTTTTTCACACTAGTTGTGTTTTTCTTGTTTCTTGTCTGACATCCTGAAATCTAACCTGCAGAAACAAAGAGCACATAGCATTAAAATAAAGTTGGAGAAAGCTGAATTTACTGTTAACTGTAAGTTTAGATATAATGCTTAACATAATGTTAAATAATCCACAAAATAAAGCCTCACAGGCATCAAAATTGGGTGGAAACTTTCAACTCTCAGTGACTCAGCTGTCCATCTGTAAAGTGGACATAAGCCCCCTCTGTCTGTCAGCTCAGAGAGGCCTTGTAAAAACAGAATTAAAATTATTGTGAACACTTACAGATGGAAGAGCTAGTGCATTGAAACAAGACCCTAGGTTAATTAATATATTAATTAAATTAATAAAAATGAACACTGCTTTGTGTTTTAGGAGAGGGTTTGAAAAGAGCACCTAATGAAGATCTCATCCTGTAAACTTAGTAAGAAAACACAAATCCTCACAGAGTAGTGAATTTGGCCAGTTCTGGGTAGCCTGTGAGCTGAAAAAGGAAGGCTAAGTAGAAAAACAAACAAATCCCCAGTGATTGCACAAACGGACATCACACAGCTTTCCTGGTATCAAAATCTTGTAGATAATTTTTCAAATGAAGTCTCCTATGTCGTGTGTAAATACACTTTTTGTTTGTGCAGTGTTTTGGTGTATTTTTCCTTCACGCACACAGAAGTTACCACTCCTCCTTTCTTACTCTCTAATATCTATAGACACAAACATCTACTGTTGGTGATAGTCCTCCACCACACTAAATTTTACATTATTTCAGTGTTTTTTCTCCACACACACCATTGTTTTAAAGAGCTTTGCACCAAAGTGATGACTAAATTGCAGGTAACTGATTAAACCTATCAGTGAGCAATGGCAAATCAAGTTTTATCAATTATTGAAACAGTAATAAAAGCTGAGCATGATTTTAAAATTCTAACTCAGTAAATGATCAACTACAAACACACTATTTATTACATTTAAAGAAAGTTCTAACTCACATCTAAAATCAGTACTATGGAAGTAAATAGAAGGAAAATAAGAGATCAATTAAGGTGATTTTCAGTGTTATTAAATTGAAACCCTTGTGGAAAAGAATAAAAAGAAACTACATTTTTATTTAACTTGTAATTTTGTTTTAGAAGCAAAGTTGTCTTTTTCAAAAACTTTTGAAATCCTTAGATTTGACACTTTTTAGAACCAATTGTCTAGCCATACTATAAGACCTTGTGATGGATTTTATCTACATCAGTGTTAATAACCTTCCAGGATCCTGCTAAACTCCACCTCTCAGTAGCATCCCACCAACTAAGGCATTTAAACTTATTTTTTAACATAGTTTAATGCAAAAGCCTGAATGCAAACATGTAAACTGTACTGTTGACATGCACTAATTGAAGAAGGACTTTTGTATCTTTCCCTATGTTGTATTGGAATTAACTCATATGCATTAAATAAAATAAATAAAAATAATAACATTTCAGAATTGTACAGTCAAAGGATGATATTTTATGGATATTCTCAGTGTTTCTGCTATCCGGTATCCATTACTCATTCTACAGTTCCTCCTCTGAATGAGTCAATTAATATTTTGTGGATCTTCAATAGCTTGTGTCATTTTACTTTTGAACACATAAATACACATAGGAACGGAATTATTTCTCTTTGTAACTTATTTCTCAGTTCATGTTACCAAACTCTACAAAAACAAAAGTGGCAACATTTCCTACATCTTCCTGCCAACGAAACAATCAGTCCCATAGGGAATATTTGAGTCTTCTTTCAAAAAAATTAGTCTCATTCTTCAGTTTAAGAAGAAATGGAAAGAGAGATTCAAACTTGCCTCCAGGAATTATTTTGCAATGGCATATCTTCTGTGCACAGCCTTGTTTAAAGTTACTTTCAAGAGTGGGTGCTGAGCAGTGGTATTGGCAGCAGCTTGGAAGAATTTATCTGAGCTGGCAGAAATACAGTGAAGTTGGTAAAATCTGGACATTTGGTTTTTTACTCTCAATGACAGGATTTGTTCAAGAGTTCTGAATCCAAGAATTTATTCCTCTGGTCAGAAAGTAGCCCAGAAGCACACAGAAGTAATCACAGTCAAGAATAAGATTCAGAACTAGCTCATTCTGATCAGCCTCTAACATAAGGTTTGGTTTTTAGTTTCTCTCATCATTGATATTATATACATATTGTGAAAAATGCATGTATTTTATGATTGGCTTTTCGCAAATATTAAAATTAATATTAAATGTGTTGTGTTAGAAAGTAATGTTGTATTAATTCTCTTAAGTAGTGTGGTAAATATAGTTTTAGGTTATAAAAAATGTTAAAATAGAAACTATGCTATGTATTATACTTTTTTTAAAGAAAGGACTCGCACTGAGATAGCAGCCACAGGATACCTAAATCTTTCAGAGGAAGAGAATTTATTGTTCTCTTATCAGAAGAAACGAACTTCTTCCCACCTTGAAGGTGCTGTCAGGATTCAGAGGAAGAAGAAGCTGACCAGACAGAATCCTGTATTTGAATGGAATTTATGCATCATGTATGAGGTGTATGAATGTGCAACAGGCTATTGTTTTTAAGGGTTAATCCTCTGTTAACGTGAGTCCTTTTTTGGACTTATTTTGCCCAGAAAGAGGTACCCAGACGTCCGTAACTCTTTGTTTCTATTGTCTCATATTGTCCTAATTGAAATTGTCCAAATAATTATTACTCTAATTGTATTACTATTTTTATAACTATTTTATTGCTATTCCACTTTTAAAATTTTAAAACCAAGTGATTGGCATTTTTCACACGTATTTTCCATTCAGTCCACAGTCTGTACTGCTGGAAAAGTTCTGCATTCCTGAAATTTGGGCTGGTTTCTCAGTCTTTCCAGCCAAGGCAGATTTCAAGGCATTAGAGGTTAGCATACCTCATGTAGCCCCTCTGGGAGACTGTTCACAATCTCACCTTGGTTTCCTTTTTCTGCTTTCTGCAGGACAGAATTGAGTTCGTGTCCCCTTCCTCTCAGCCAGCCTCCTGCAGAACAAAGCCTTGTGCTCCTGCGTGACCCCTCTGCTCCTGTCCTGCCTTTTCCTCGAGCTGCGCTTTGTGTCAAGTGGATCTCCTGCTGCACTCTTCTCCCCCAAAGCATGGAGGAAATTATCAGACACAGGGAAGAATCTCAGACCAAAAAGGGCAGAAAGGACTGGGCTTTTCTGCTCTGGAAAGGTAAAAAGAGAATGAGTGAGAGAAATGAGCACAAAGCAATGCCTGGAGTAGAAAGGGTGAGAGAGAGTCCATCTGTTTTGAGACATTCAATGATGCAGTGAGACACTGACTGATACAACTATCAGTTAATGAAAATAAAAGGCACAAATTAAGTTTTTCCAGTATTGTTTGGCTGCTAAACATACTGACAACAGAAGCCAATTCTGGAAGCTATTTAGAAGGACGTGCAAGGACTGACCATTTTCAGCAATAACAGAGATATCCAGAGTCATTTAATGCAGACAAATTATTTTAAGGGTTTAAAAATCCTTTTACTATGCCCTGCCTATTAGGGAAAGCATGAAACGCCCTCTGTCAAGTGTGTGGTTTTTGCACCTTCTTCTGACATGTCTGGTACTATTTGCTATTGCAGACAGACTACCAGACCAGATGGATCACAAATCTGATCCAATATGGTAACTCCTTATGTTCTGAAGTGAAAATTTTACCAAAAGCATATCGGGAAAGCTTTTGGAAAATCTCAGAAAACTGACACAAAAAATATCTAAGAAATTGCCACCTTCTGTCTGCTAAAAAAAAAATGTCAAAGAGTAATCATTTTATTGCTGTCTAATCCAGTATGCTCTCTGCTTTTCAGGGCAAATACAGTCTTCAAATGGAACACTTCCTGAACTCTTGGGGTTTTTTTAGGAATTACTTCCATCTGTCTTTGAATAAACTAGCTCTGCTCTGTGTTCTGCATGTCAGGTTCTACCTCCAAATGATTTCCCTGGTGACATTCTGAAGCCTGGACAAAGTGTTTTCAAGGTAGCTATAATTCAATGCTCAAAGTATAAGAAATTTTTTTGACCCTCCAGTATCACTGGTGTTAGATTAATATTAAAAAAAACCAACAAAAAACAGCAACAGAAAAATCCAGAAACCTAGAACAAGGAATGTTTATCTGACATAGGAGGAAAACAGGTATATTTTCCAAGACGTATTTCCATTCCCCTTACCACATCTCTCCTTTCAAGATGGTAGCGTTGATCAAATAACATTTCTCCAGGTAAAACTGATAACAGTTTTCCTTCAATCTCCAATTGGTGTGAGTCCTGTAACACCCTCATCTAAGGTACTTCATCCTGTTTCAATGGTAGCTGGATTATTGAACCCCTGTAGAAGTGCTGAGTTACACGTGGACAAGGCCTGGTTTATGCATTTCACATGGCTGCACTTGTGCTCTGTGGCCATATCTTTACCAATATTCCTAAAGAATTGTGGCATGTCCTGCCTGTAACTTAATGTAGAGGCTGCAGCCCCATTCTACCATCTGATAAAGGAACTGCACCCTGAATTATTCCTCCTGGTTCTATATCACACCCTTCTCCTTTGTTAAGGTCTTGCAATTTTGCTTCTCTAGGTACAGAGGTATTGAGCATCTCAAATGCCCTTTGTGAAAGAAAGAACATAATTTAGAATAATTGCTAAGAGGGAAAGCTCTTGGATAATGAAAGATATGGGTCTTGTCATTTAAGCATAAATCCTAAATAGAAACCTTGTGTTGTTTTCCTGGTTGATCTTGCCACAGCCTGCTGTTAAAAAAAAAATCAATATATTGATTCAGACAAATATAATAACCCAGCATGCCAGAGCTTGCCTTTGTGAGCTAGGTTATTGATAGGGTTGATAAAATAATGACAACTCTGTATTGCTAAGTTAGTGCACAGCAATTCTAAATAAGGGAGAGCTACAGATTTAGATGTTAAATCCTGAGAAGGGATTTGGGAGCAAACGTGCAAGGCAGGCTGTGTCTGGCAGAGCCACTAAGTGCTGAGTCCAGCAGTTCCAGCTGTCTGGAAATTGAGGAGTGAGATGCTGAAATGGTGAGTATGATTGTTCATCAGAGAAGGTCAGTTGTACAGAGCTAAAGATCTGGATAAAGGATGCTGAAAGAATGAGGCAGCAGAAGGGCAAGATAATGCTTTTTCCCCTCTGAGGCTGGCTGGGAGCAGGGGCTGGGAGGAAGAGTTTGAGGGTGGTGGTACAACCAGAGTAAGAAACACATGGCTGGGGCTGAGTGATGGGGAGACAGGACAAGGATAAAGGTTGGCAATTGGAGGCTGGAAACTGAAGCACAAGATAGGAAGGGCCACTTTAAGCAGGGCAGGGCAGCTCACTGAGCTGCTTCAGCCATCAACAACTCAGAAGTGTACCTTTGCTGGTGGCACTTTTCAGGGTCTGATGGTCATCAGCTGGCCAGCTGCAAACCTATAGCACAGTGAGGATGCTGCAAAAAGGACATTTTAATTTCTTGTGGACAGTAAGATGAAGTAAGTACTTGGATTTGCCAAGGGGAGATACAAATAGGATTGTCTAGAGAATACTGGAAAAGCAAGATGTGACCGTGTTCACAGGGGTCCTAGGATGAGGGAAGAGACAAATATCTGACTCCATGTTTCAGAAGGTTTGATTTATTATTTTATGATATATATTAAAACTATACTAAAAGAATAGAAGAAAGGATTTCATCAGAAGGCTAGCTAAGAATAGAAAAAGAAAGAATGAATAACAAAGGCTTGTGTCTCAGACAGTCTGAGCCAGCTGGGCTGTAATTGGCCATTAATTAGAAACAACCACACGAGACCAATCACAGATTCACCTGTTGCATTCCACAGCAGCAGATAACCATTGTTTACATTTTGTTTCTGAGGCCTCTCAGCTTCTCAGGAGGAAAAATCCTAAGGAAAGGATTTTTCAGAAAATATCATGGCTATAGCAAGATACCCTGAATAGTTATTTACCTTGAAAAATAACCCCAAAAAATCTAAGTTACTACAATGATTTATCTCTATTTGACAAAAAAAAAAAGATTCTGTTTATCAATCTATACACATTAATGCATATGACACAATAGTTCAAAGAGCAGAGGAGTGATACAGAAATCAGGAGAACCAAAAATTAATTCAGAGTTTCATCTGCACAGGAATTAAAAATGAGTAAATAAACTGAAAAAGTAATTATCCATGACAGATGTGAAATACAGAAGATTAAGGAGTGAATTTAACAGTGAACAAGGGATTACAGGCAGTTGCAGTTAACAGGGTCCCACTGCTGAAGGACAGTAAGAAAACTCATTTGAATTGCCAGCTGGTGTGAGCTGTCACCACCTGAGCTATTTGCTTTAGTAGCACAAATCTACACTGTGAGAAATGTATTTGTAAAGAATTCTCAAAATCTGACAGAAAGCTCACAGAATCTTGTCGATATATATGCAAACTCTGAGATAAGGTGTGCTGACTTAGAAAGGCCATGGAATAGAGATGACATTGTTGAGAGAGAGATTCAACTAGAAATAAGTTTCAGCAAGTTTCAAAAAGTTTCAAAATATGGCCTTGCAAAAAGACCAGATATTTTAGAGAATTAGAACTGTGAAAAATTCGTTGTAGCAGGACTACATGGGGTAAAAATATAGGTAATTGGTCTTAGAAGTATTAGCAGCATTGTTTGGCAACAGCTAATAGGCTGAAAAACATTTATAAGGTATTATAAAGTAACCAGGAAATAGGTTGGCTTCTGATAGAATGGCATAGAGTTTTACATCTCTTATGTCTCACCCTTCATCGAGACTGATAATGGAATAAAAACTTTTAAAACACCTCTCATTTGCTCCATCTCTGTAAAAAAAGCTGGGAATAATCCAGCACTATCTTACCCAAAAGACTTATCCCTAAGCAAGAACGTAAAGGAAGATAAAGCACCAGGTGACATGAGCAGAGGTCAAGAAGACGATACGTGCATGTGTTCCAAGCACATCTCCATTTCTGTGAGAGGGTGAAGTCCTCAGCCAGCAATCACAAAAGGAAACCAAACAGGGAGTAAGGAAAGGCCCACTCAGCCACAAGGCAAGAAAATCCCATGGGTTTGGGTTGGTTTGGAGGTGGGAATGGTTGGGTAGTCAATGAAGGGATGGTTGGGTTGGGGGGGGTGGGAGCAATGAAGGGATGGTTGGGTTTGAAGGTTGGTTTGGGGTGGGAAGGGGGTTGGGTAGGGGCAGACAATGAAGGGATGGGTTTGGGCACCTGTCAGAAGGGATGGTTGGGTAGGGGCAGACAATGAAGGGATGGGTTTGGGTTGGTTTGGAGGTGGGAGCACCCTGAGCTGACCAAAGGGATGGGTTTGGGTTGGTTTGGGGGTGGGAAATCAGCTGCAGCAAGGATGGGTTTGGCTGTCAGAAGGGATGTGACATGGCACTGGTCCTGCTGGCTGGTCCTGCTGTGAGGAGGACAGGGTTGGCCCCTTTAGGAGCACCACACAACCATGGCTATGGCTCCTTTAGGAGCACCACGCAACCATGGCCATACTTTTGTGTGCTGAGCCCAGCTTCACCTGCTACAGCCCTGTCCATCAAGCAGGCATTTAACAGTGTCTTCATTTGCTGGGGGAAACAGCTTTTGCATGCAGGTTTTAATCACCAAAAGTCACTTCACCATAATGGAAAACAAAGAGCAAGAAAGCTCTGCAAGGAGAGGGATAGCTGGTGTTCCTTCTGCCCTTCCTCTCACACCCAAACTCCCTGCGGCTGGAGCTCCACCCTGCCAGGCCCATTTTGTTCTTCTGGGCAGAATCCTCTGTGTGTGTGTTTTATTTTTTATAAATATGCTTTCCTGCCTGTTAGAGGCCTCCTGCACTGACCCAGGATGAGTGTGGCCATGGTAGAGGAGCAGGGTGCAATAGCATTCATGGAATGCCTGGGAAGGCCTCTGAGGAAGCAGGGCATGTGAAGTGGCCTCAGAGCTCTGGTCTGCATTTGTTAAGCATTAGAATTGGGAACTGGGGTGCCCAGGTGGAGTCACCACCCCTGGCATTGTTCAAGAAATGACTCAGTGTGTCTGAGTCATGTATTATAAGTCAAGAAATGACTTAGTGCTGTGCTCTGTCTGATATGGTGTTCAGTTGAAAATTGGACTTGATGACCTTGGGGGTATTTCCCCGTTCTAATGATTTTATGGTTCTGTGACTGTGTAGAGCTCCTGAGCCACTGGGACACTCAGTGAGCTGCAGACCCCCTCCATGGGAGGTCTGGCAGGGTGACACAGCTATGCTGTATTCATAATTATTTATTTAATCTCCCTTTTGGCTGCTCATTATGCTTTTGCCGCTGACTGGAACGTGGTGATCAGGTGCAAGTACCGTACATCAGTTGATCTCCAACTGTGCATGTTATTGGAAAACAATAATCCAATGATAAAATTATAATAATCATAATGAAAATTAAAATTTAAAAAGTAATTATCTATAATGAATCAAACTAGAAATTAAATGGTGATAAAATAAGAATTTAAATTGTGCTAAACAAATATGCAAAATTAAAAAAATTAAATAATATTTAAATAGCTTATCTATTTTTTGTGCAGTGTGGTTGGATTTTACCAGCATAAACTGAGATGTATGAAACAAGATAGTGAAGGGGAGGCTTTGTCCTTGCTGTCCCCACACTCCAAAACCAATTGTTCATTCCCATGAAAACTTCCCATAACAGCACAGTTGAGCTTTACAGGCACAGAGCCCTGAGAAAAACAGGATGAAAATAATGGTGCAAGAAAACTGAAGGGGAAGTATTGCAGAGGCTCTGGGAAACACTGGCTCAGCAGCTTCAGAGCAAGCTGTGACATTGCAAAGTGCAGCTGAGTGGTGACAATGCCACTTCCTGAGCTCAGGAACCTGTGCAGCACAAACACCAGAGGTTTGTGATGGGAGATATGGATAACATTTGATAAAATGATAACATTTGATAAACTGATAACTTTTCTCAAGCGTCACTGGTGAGGGTTCTTAATGGAAACCATGGCTGCACAAACCACTACATAGAGGGAGATTGAGATCCTCAGGGGCATGGAGGAGGCAGCAGTGAGGTACAGACCTGGGGACTCAGGAGAGAAAACTTCCCCATACCAGAGGTGAGGGAAGAGCACGTTCCAGGAGAATGATGCACATTACATCTACAGAAAGAAATGGAAGAAGGACAATTTGGGGGCCTACAAACATGTCAGCTTCACTTCAGCTGATAGCAAAACGATGAAATGTCTTCTTTAAAGCTCTCTCTGGGCAGAATGAGTGAAAACAAGACGAGCAAGAATAGTCAATATGGATTCATTAAGGTTAAATGATGCTTGACCAATCTGATTGGCCTCAGTGCTAAAATAGATGAATCACTGCAGAAGGTAAGACAATGCTGTCTGTACAGACTTTAGCAGGGCTTGGGACTGGTTTCCCATACTAATCCTGTGCTGTGAAGAGTGCTGCTCTGGCTGCCTGGAGAGAGGAGCTCTGGCTGGCAGGACAGGCTGGGTGTCCCAGCTGGCTGCCCAGGGTGAGCTCTGGGCCTGGCTGGCCAGGGTGAGCTCTGTCTCGGGATCTCTGATGCTCAGAGTGACCCCGAGATACATTAGAAAGTCTCTTCCCAGCCTGGTGATCAAAGGAGGAGTCAGAACTCTTAATTTCTTGGTCTCAAGGTTGTTTTTTGTTGTTTATTGTTCCTTATTTAGAAAATTTTCCTCCTGTCCAGCTGAGGTCTGCTCAACAAGACAGACAGAGGCACTCTGCCTCCCCCTGGGCAGTGATATCCTTTTATACTAAAAACTACGTATACAATGTTTACAATTACTTTCCAATACCTATCACCTATGTTAGACAGTGAGCTTCTACTCTAGACCAATCTAAAAGTGCCAACATCACAGCAGGAGATGGAGGCCAGGAAGAAGAAGGAAAAAGGCTGGACATGCCCAGATTCCTCCATCTTGGCCCCTGAACCCCCATTCTAAAAAACCCCAAAAATCTATTTTTTCACCCAGTGATAAATTCACTATCATTCTACTTAAACTGTCATGGCTTGTAGGTCTGCATATAAGGTTGGTAATTTGCTCCATGGGTCATAATCAAACCCCCAGGCATCTTGGGCTCTGTGCCAGGGTCTCTGAGCCCCCTGTCAGGGGTCTTGGCAGTCCAGGACAGCCAGAGGGATGTCCTGGGATCTGACAGCTCTGTGCCTGGCTGGCCAGGCAGGATAACCTGGCTGGCTGGGCAGGGTGGGTCTGGGTGACCAGCTGAGGAAACAAGGGAAGAGAGGCTGTGGTGAGCCAGGCAGGGCTGAGGGACTCTGGATGGCAAGAGGGTCTCACAGAGCAGCTGGGGAACGTGGCTCTGGCTGGGCTGGTGGGGCTGGGTGGTGGCAGAAACTGAGTCTGGCTGAGACAAGATGCATTGTCTGGCCAGCTGGGCAAGGTGATCCAGCTGGCTGGTGTAGGAGTGATGCTCTGGCTGGCTGTGGGTCAGCACTTGATTCTGGAGCAGGGCAATGCTGAGTCGTTTGAGCAGCATTGTTTTTTGGTCACCTAAGGAGATTTGATAATTGATCTAAATAAAATGACGATTCAAGCACCGTGTTATATAAAATAGTATGAATACTAATGTTGTATAAAATATAAATACTAGTCTTGTATAAAATAGTATAAAATACTAATTTAAAAATTAGAGAAAATAGAAGTATAAAAGCCAAAAATTGCCTCTGGTTGATTTTTTTTTTCCTGTGCTGCATTTGTTAGTCATTTTCATGCAATCCTTGCAGAGAATGTCCCACAGCTTAACTGTGTATTTATTGTCAATGAATTAACATCCCTGTTTTTTGAGGAAGACAACAGCAATATTTTTGCTCTCTGGAATTACTCCTATTGAAGTAATTCCAACTATTGGGCTGTCTATTCAGCAACCTTTTAAATATACACAGTTGAAGGAGAAGCTATGAATTATTATTTCTGAAGCTGTGATCTGAGTTCCAGGTTGTGCAATCCTGGAAGCCCAAAGACAGGAAACCATGGACAAAGCTGAGCTGAGCTGAGCTGCATCCCATCTGACACACATGCAGCAACTTCAAACAAGCTTTATGAACTGGACTGAATCCCTTGTAGTGGCACACAGGATCCCTTGTAGTGGCACATTTACAAGGATTTTGTGCAACATGGCCATATGAATCTTTCTCCTACTTGTAATGCCACTGAGGATCTCTGACGCTCTGGATTTTTTTTAATTAAAAAAAAGAAAGAAGGAAGTCTCTGGAACTTTTATCTCCATAGCTGTTTTGATAATTTGGATTTTGTTTTCACATAGAATCTTGATAATTGGAGGCAAGACAACTGTTTCTTCTCCAATGAAATGACTTGTCAGAGTTTCCATCAAAATTTTGTGTAACAGAAAATCATGGTCACACTTTCACACACTATACTCACACCTGCACATTATTGCTTTCACAGCCACTGCTCATCTCTTTTTCTGGGAATATGTAGTGCAGTTTTGTATCCCCTCCCATGGGGTGTGATGATGAAATATTTCATTCTTTCTGTGCTGAGGTTATCTTCTCTGGTTTGTCCACATTGGATCTAATGTGCCATACTGAGGCCAGTGCTCTGTAAGTATTTGTAACAACAGATGCTGATCATCACCACCTTTTTAATTGATGTAGGATCTACTGACAGGGATATCTTAGGATAAGGTGTTTGGGGAATGAGCCATGTGACCAGCTTGCAATGAAGCTGTGTTTTCCAAACTTTTGTGCTCTTCTGCTTTTTGTTTATTTTCCATTTGTACATGTGTACCTGGTGACTCCATCCTCATCCTTCTGAGTATCACCCTGAGTTAAGTTTTGTATTCTGATAATTTCCTCTAAAATTTCAGTCTCTCCCTTGCTGGTTTTGTGCATTTTCCCCTTTTGTTATCTGCAATTTAATGCAAGATTGAACAGAGGCCATGCTCTGACAGATCCTTTCAGTCTGAGAGCTAGCTGCATTTCTTCCCTCAACTGTCCTAACAAGGATGCATGTTCAATAATTCCCCAGGTCCACCCATTTCCCATACATCAATTTTTGTGCCATGGTTATGCTTCCCCAGTCCAACAGGAAATTCCTAAAGATGATTCAGAAATGTTAGGAGGTTAGGGCTGGTTTCCAAACTACTTGAGTACATTTCATTAAGTTCTGCCAACTTAAATATGTTTGATTCATCCAAATTTTCTTCAACCTTCTTTAAACCTGTGGGTTTTTTTTTTTTTTTTTTTTTTTTTTGTTGGTGGTGGTGGTGGTGGTGGTGATGTTTTGTTTTGTTTTGTTTGGTTTTTTGCTGTTGTTGTTGTTGTTGTTTGTTTTTCCCACCTACAATTTGTTGAAATTCATCCTAAAATCCAGGTACCTATCTGAGAGAAACTGCAGAGAAAAGGCAGTGAAACACTGCTACGTACCTCAACTCATGGATCCTATTTCGCCTTCCACTGTTCCCAGCAACCAGTGCCTCCAGGAGATGCCTCTGGTGGCTGCCTGCACCATGCACCTGATTATGGGATATGAATTTTGATATTGAGGACTTGGCCTAAGCTGCCAAGTCCTTACAATCACCCAGAAAAGAGGAGAGCAGGAGTAAGAGGGTGCCTTGATGCTGAAGCACACAAGGGATGTGCAGTGTGACTGTTCATGCTGCTCTTCCCATCTTCCCTGCAACCATTGTGCAAGGCATCCACAACTTCTCAGGGCAGTCCTTTTAATTGTCAGCTAACTGGCATTTAATTGGGAATTTACCCCAGAGCAGTCTGTCTGTCCCATGGCAAAAAAGGGTGAGGGATCAGCCTGTATTCATCCTGACCCATCAGCTTCCTTGCTCTTGCTCTTCCTCTCTTCTCCCATGTCCCACCTGGGATGGAGCAAGCAGCTGGGTAGAAGTTTGCCTGCTGGCTGGCACCAGCTCACAACACCTTGTTAAATAATCTGTATTGTTACAAAATCCAGAATGCAAAGAAAAACAAATGGGAAAAAACCCCAAACAAATCCAGCACAGGAAGGAAACCTGTATTCCTCATCCATCCAGGGGACTGAGTGCTGCACACCAGTGGACTGACTTCATTCATCCCAGCCATCTGTACAAGGTGTGGAGAGTTTTGTCGAAACATGGTTAGCTGAGCGAGGCCATGTTTAAGATACAGTGGTCAAGCAGTGATTTTCCAGCCTGCTGATCAAGCAGAGGCTTTCCAGATGAACAAACAGTAGCTTATGCTGAGAACAGTAAATGTCTTTATAAGTGGATATCAGGAGGAGACCCTACTGTCCTTGAGACACAAATAACAAAGATGCTAGAATAGAAGCTAACCTTGCTAAAGAAACCAATTATCGCTGGAATGTAGAAAAAGGGGCAGGGTTGTTTTCTAACGCTTGGACCAATGATGAGCTCTAGCTTTGCAATATGTATGAGCCTTATTAACACGTGTATAAATGTACAAGCTGGATAATCAATAAATTTGAGACTTGCTGATCAAAGGATGTGCAATGTCTCCTGTCGACTCCCACAACAAGGGACTGGTGTCTCTGGCTGGCCTTGGACTCCAGGGGACCACCTCTCAGCTGCCCATGGGACACTGTGTTGTTGGGCTTTCCTTCCTGTGGAAAAGAGCCATTCTTCCCAGCCAGGTGCCTATGACCAAAAGTGGAATTCCACCTTCCTAAAATTGGGAATGTCTGAGGATTTCTCCCAGATGAAAGCTGTCTGGACCACTGGCTCAGTTTGGCCTTGGTTTCTTGAGGCGTGCTTCTCACCTGTCTACAAGACACTGTGGTGCTGGGCTTTCCTTCCTGTGGAAAAGAGCCATCATTACTGCCCAACTGAAAGCTGGATTCTGGCTCCAAAAACATTCTTGGATTGCTTCCATATGGAAGCAGCCAGGAACGACAGCTCTGGCTGGCCTTGGACTCCTGGCAGCCTTTCAGCTGCCTGTGACACAATGAGATGCAAGGCTTTCTTTCCTAGGGGAAATAGCCCTCCTTTTCCACCAGCTTCCCCTTGCCTCAATTTCATTTATGCGTTCTAAAACTGTGAGCATCAGAGGATTTCTTCCAGATGAAAGCAACCAGTAATGATGGCCCTGGCTGGCCTTGACCTCCTGGGGGCTGCCTCTCAACTTCCCCCAAGACACTGGGCTGCCAGGCTTTCCTTCCTGTGGAAAAGAACCCTCTTTCACAGCCAGGTGTTCAGGTGGCTGAAAATAGGATTCCACCTTCCAAAACTGTGGTTGTCCAAGGATTGCTACCAAGCTCCATTCCTTCAAGTGGTTGTTCCTCTAATGGAAGACCAGGAATGAGCAAAGGAAATATATTTGCATCATCAAACGTGTGATCAGTGCTTTGGGCCAGCACACTGTATCATTTGTTAATGATTTTTAACTACTTGGTTTAATCCACAATGTTGTGTTGCACTCTGATGCACACTATCAAAGTACCTGTAAAATAACCAAGAATTTACAAGCTATCTCAACCCTGGAAAAGGTTTGCACAGAATCCAACACAGAAATTCCATTCTCAATAATCATCTTGTAATAATTGCAGAGATGACTGTAACAATATTTTGGTCAAATTGTTACATGGAAACTATTATAATTGTTACATGACACAATCTTCTTTTCAGTCATTCACTTCAACCATTTCTTTGCTCTCCTGCTTATGACAGTGCTGAACATACTAAACCAATGGAAACAATCAAGAATTTAGTGAAGAATTATTTTGGCCACTAGCAAAGAATTATTTTGTCCATTTCATGGCCAAATACACGTTTGGCACTGTTGTTCCTCCACACCAATGGGGACAAGGATTTGCATACCACAGGAAAATATTTGGAAAAACTACACTGATTTCTTCACATGGCCATAAACACTTTAAACTCCTTAAAACATTCAGAGTTAATAATGAAAGTTCAAAATAAAATAATATACTTAGTAAATTGTTCCAAATAGTTATTAGAGCAACCAAAGGGACAGGTGGGAAGTTCTTCCAGAAGAAAGATTTGCTGCTGAAAAGTAGGCCAGCTTTTCCAATGGCATGCTGTCTAATGGCAGACTGTATTTGATATTCCTACATGTGTAGCTGAGGAATAAAAGTAGCAGCATGGAGCAATGTAACTTAAGAACTATTAATGGGCTTGAATCTACTCTTCAAGGTCAAATGATGAGAATAACCATATTTCCATTCCTTTCAAATGTATGTTAATAATGGTTCCCCTAAAAAGATACAAAAGAATTTATATTATATTACCTGATTGCAAGAATGTCTTTGAAATTTTACTTCTATGTTCTTCAGCTTTACATTCTATTATTTTTGTAAGAAACATGAATATTCACCTGGATAAAGAATGAAAACAGAAGCTGTAAAATTCAGAACCTGTAGGGCTATTTTCACTTTAGTATCCATCCAGAGAAATTTCATTAGTGAATAGGGTTAAACTATCATAAAATTTCTGAAGAGGTAGAGAATAGAAGAATAGTCTTAAGGTTAGAAAAGTTAGGAGCCTGCTATTTTCTGACTCTACCATTATGTCAAGAGCACTTTGAATTCTAACCTTGTTTCAGTACATTTGCAGCCCTTTTTTTACCTACAAATGTAATAAACCTCAGCTCAGGGTGATGGATGGGAAGATGATGTTCTTTAGAACTTGCTATTACCCTGAAACAAAGGTGCCAAGTTTGTCACTCAAGGCTGCTGCCCTACAGTCATCATTGTTTCTAGAGCAGGACAAAGACATGAAAGAGGCAAAGAAAGCCTTCTGCAGACTTTGGAGGCAAAGAAAGTCTTCTGCAGACTTTGCAAGTGAAAAAAGGACCAAGTCTTCTGTAGACTTTGCAAGTGGGACAGGAACTATGAAGGAGCTGTCTGCTTTGCAGGCTCCAGTGCTCATTCATCTTTTGCACCAGTCATGTCATCTTTATAAAATATCTCTACCCAGAAATCCTTTCTTCATCCCCCTCCTTCTAAGGCAGAAATGGGCTTTGTGGTCAGCATTAAGCTATAAGTTCACTTATAGAAGCAACTTTTTCAGAAGGCACATCCTTTACTCTATCCTAGAATGGTAGAGGAGTGGCCATTCCATTTCCTACCCATTTCTCACCTCTATAACTCTTCAACCTCTAAGGCCTTTTCCGCATATTACATTTTTAGCTTCATGTCCTCATTTTTCTTTTTTTTTTGCTGCTTCAGGATTCCCTCAGCACCTTTTCTCATCTTCTGCCAACATCAAGTTAGTCTTCCTGTCACTTTTTTTCTCCTAAATCCTTCTTTCCTCCTTCTCTCTTTTGTCTTCCTGTGATTTTCAAGTTGTCACTGTTTTCTTCTTCTACTTCCATAAAAATATTTAGTTTTACATGAAGTATGAGGGAAGGCTGACAGAACTGTATTTTTTCAACCCAGAGAAGGCCAAGCAGAAGATCTAACTGTTCTCTGTGGATACCCAATGGGTAAAGATTGGACTAGAGTATTGTCAAAGGTGCCCTGAGAAAGGACAGCACAGACTAGCTGGAAAATGGGAAACTGAGGTTATGTATAATGAAAAAAAATTATTCCCAATGGCAATGGGCCAGACACTGGTACAAGTGCTCAGGGAGACTCTGGAATCACCAGCTATGGAGATATAAAAACCCCAGCTGGACAAAGAAACCCCAGAGCAGCCTGGCTTGACTTTGACCCTGCTTTGAACACCCCCAGTGACCTCAAGTCCTACAGAGGCTCCTTCCAACCTAAATAACTCCATGATTCCAGGTAATTAAAATATCATTTATTGTCAGAGGCCACATTAACACTGTATGATAAAAAAGACCTTTATCCAAGGCATCCCATTTTCCATGACAAGTGTCAGGAGAGATCTGTAGGGAGTTTGTGACCATATCTTACTTTTTTTCAGATTTAGTAGTAATAGGGAAGTCAAGGGTATGGTGGATAAGAGGATATGTATTAAATGAAAATATTTCTGTTTACCCAGAAATGAAAAAGTAAAAATCACCAAATTGTAATATATTTAGGTTCCTAATAAGATAAAAAGTTTTACAAGTAGCCACAAGTATCTTCTGCAGGATTCTTCATTTCTGCCCTTTTTATAATGCTTGTACCACACCACAGTAGGATTATTCTCTGTTTTCAGCTCATGTTGTGGGCAATCTATTCCAAAATTTTAAACAACCTTCCCAAAGCATTTCCAAGCATCTTTCCTGAACCATGCTGTGTTTTTTCAATACAGCCAGGTACAAGTGTGCCTGTCTGGGGAAAAAAAAATTAAAAGCTTAAGAAAATACTGCTGTAGGAAGACTGTCCCTTTGGACAACTTGAAATCTAGTATCATCCCAAAATATGTATACATGCCATGAAAGTATTCCATACTTTCTGACTACATCAAGTCATCCAGTGGCATCATCTAAGAATATATTTTTTTCTGTATCTCCTACTACTTTGGATTGTTAGAAGCAAACCATGCCTTGAGAGGATATCTGCTTCTTAAAATGAAGTTTTTCAGATTTCAGCTTCTCTGGACTTTGATATCAAGCCATGATTTTGTCCTTCCTTGGAAGTTCCTAGTACTTGGAAAACAGTACTTAATATTGCAATATTTTTCATGTTATTACTACTTTGCAGTCTCCCCAGCTTTACTACCCCAAACTGGTGCTCCAACATAGATAAATGAAGTTTAGATACATTAGATTTAGAGCTGGATGTTGTTCCAGATGTCTGCTACTTTCAGCCTCCCTTGGTTAAATATGTACATAAGAGATCCACGTGTTTGAAGAAGATTTAGGTGTAGAAGGCAGTCCCCCTGCTTGGAAACAAACCCACCTTGGGTATGGTGTTCTATTGCCCTGGTTCTCCATGGTCTGCATGGAATCCATTCCTGGTAACAGCTGTTATCTGGAGAGGCATCATCACCTCCTTTTCCTGTGGCTCCACATGAGAGGAAACTGCTGAACTAGAGGGAAGAATGTGGTTTTTTTCTACAAGGGAGAGAGAACCTTCAAAGGAGATGGGCTCTGGGACTCAGCCCTGCAGATTTTACCTCTGTCAGGGGCTGCATGCACATCACATTTTTCGCTGCATCAGTACTTTTCCATCCCTGCATATACTGAAGCCCTAGCCAAAGAAAAACACAAACGCTTGATTTAAAGGAAGAAATTTATCTGTAATTGAAGGTTAGAATGTTGAAGACTGAAGAATATCGTTTGTTTGTGAGGAACTAGACCCAAAATAGACACGTTTAAGTAGTATAATACTGTTATCTTGTGTTGCAGATTAAAAAATAGTAGAAAAAAAACAGGAAGGAGGGAAAAAGGTACAGAATATCAGCTTCTTTTGGGGCTGGGTAGAACAAGAATGCTGGCCTCCCCTTCAGCTCCACTGACCACAGACTTCAAAATTTTCCATTAATTTTCCCAAGATATACACAGCTTTGGTTCCATCCCTCACTTTTCCCCCTCCCTCCTCCAGAAGTTCAGGTCCATGTTGCTCAGAGAGTCCTTCCCTAAGGAGCACCATAGGCTGGAAATTATTGCAGCTCCTTCTGGATCCTGAACAAATTTTAAGACTAGAGCCCTGAATTCTCTGTTGGTAAACACTGGAGGAAACAAAGCTGAGCTGCCTCTACCTGAAGCAGAAGTTTACTAGCTGAACACCATTTATCAATGCAGACTATCACCAAATGTTATGGGTAGATGTCACATAAGGAAAAAAACCACCCTGAATAGGGCTTTGGTGGAACCTTTGTAGCATAATGCTAATATAGAAGCAATACAGGTAATTTTTGAATATAAATGCTCTTGAAAGGCCATGTAAAAGAAAATCCATAGAGGTTTTTCTTATTTGTTGACTATACAAATGAAGACAACCTTTAAATAGTGGTAAATCGTTTCACATGTATATAAAAGGATGGCAAAACTCCAAATCACAGAATCTAGCTTTGCAAAATAGTAGTACTATGGTAATAGTTCTAAGACAGGAGTGGATGATGGGGAGAAACTGTTCTGAGCCTCCATCCTTTCCCACTCTAGCACTCATTAGCTTCCCACACAGCCATATTGTTACAGTGTGGTAGCTTGGATGACAGTGCTTGTAAGGGAAGCATTCATTTATTTACTCATGCACAGCAAGAGCAGATCACGCTCATGTGCTCAGGACATTGTTACTTGACATGATAAAGTGCATTTCCAGGCCTTTCCCTGGGAAAAGCTGGCTGGAGCCTAGTTATGCAGGTGCAAAGGTGTCCTGAGAAACAGCACATGCAATGGGGCTCGTTAGCACAATGCCCAAGGTCAAAACCAGTTCAGTTGCACACACCACGGACCAAGTGAGATTCATCATGTGGTCCAGGAACTTGTGACTCAGTGATAATAGGAAACTGATTCACTTTAATGAGGTGGATGTAAATATCAACTGCTTTGCACCACTGTGTGTCTTAACCACGAAAAGATTCCAACTGAGTTGAGTGGAATAATTCCTTTGACAAGCTGCAGATGTTGGGCCTGGCTTGTATTCTCTGGCTGCTTGGGGTTGCTTTGCCCCAGTTGTTCTACAGTAGATCCTACAATATAAATGATTTAATTTTTCAGTGGGAAAAAATCCCCATCCCAACATGGGGCTGAAATGTCTTCTATCACCCAATGAAAGGAAAAGATAAAACATACAGTACACAGAGCTGCTTTATATGATTATAGCAACTTGAATTCTGAAAGAAAGGAGGCTCAGAAGAGATTTCTTTTCCTTCCCAGATAGAGCTTTTGTGAAACATTGTCCTAAACAAATAAAAGATTTTTTGCTCAAATGATCTACCTTGCTGTTTTCCTTTCCTTTGAAGAATCCTGTGGTACAATAGGCAGCCCATCAGGAATAATTAGATTATACGGCAGCATCCATGGAAACAATGCAGCTTTTGAAAAGAACTCCTACAGAAGATCTTAGAAATCACATCTATTATGGACATCTTTTACTGTTTCAAAGACATCAGAGCTCCAAATTATGGGAACTAACAGTGGGGCAAAATCTGACTGCTCCGTGTTTTGTCCCTTTGTCAATAATTATTACTACAAGAAACAGTCAAGTGGTCATTGTGCCAGAGAGAACAATTGGATGTAAGGAAGAAATTGACTGTTTTTATTCCAAGTTTTGGAATCAGCAATGAAATCTACATACCATGTGTAGAAAGATCACACATTATACATTCTTCAGTATTTTCTGAAAGGATATTTATGAATGTCTAAAAATTTTGCACCACTGTGTGTCTTAACCACGGAAAAGATTCCAACTGAGTTGAGTGGAATAATTCCTTTGACAAGCTGCAGATGTTGGGCCTGGCTTGTATTCTCTGGCTGCTTGGGGTTGCTTTGCCCCAGTTGTTCTACAGTAGATCCTACAATATAAATGATTTAATTTTTCAGTGGGAAAAAAACCCCATCCCAACATGGGGCTGAAATGTCTTCTATCATCCAATGAAAGGAAAAGATAAAACATACAGTACACAGAGCCGCTTTATATGATTATAGCAACTTGAATTCTGAAAGAAAGGAGGCTCAGAAGAGATTTCTTTTCCTTCCCAGATAGAGCTTTTGTGAAACATTGTCCTAAACAAATAAAAGATTTTTTGCTCAAATGATCTACCTTGCTGTTTTCCTTTCCTTTGAAGAATCCTGTGGTACAATAGGCAGCCCATCAGGAATAATTAGATTATACGGCAGCATCCATGGAAACAATGCAGCTTTTGAAAAGAACTCCTACAGAAGATCTTAGAAATCACATCTATTATGGACATCTTTTACTGTTTCAAAGACATCAGAGCTCCAAATTATGGGAACTAACAGTGGGGCAAAATCTGACTGCTCCATGTTTTGTCCCTTTGTCAATAATTATTACTACAAGAAACAGTCAAGTGGTCATTGTGCCAGAGAGAACAATTGGATGTAAGGAAGAAATTGACCGTGTTTTATTCCAAGTTTTTGGAATCAGCAATGAAATCTACATACCATGTGTAGAAAGATCACACATTATACATTCTTCAGTATTTTCTGAAAGGATATTTATGAATGTCTAAAAAAATAAGAAGGAAGAGGTATCTGACAAGGGTATCTGCATTTTGGAGCCTCATTTAAGAAGCACAAGAAATTGCAGACCTTGGCCTTATTGTAGCCATTTTTAGGACCAAGTTTATGAGATATTCTCCAATGTATTAATGATTTCAAAGCTGGAATTGGCTTAAAGGTGATTAAAATGTAAGGAAGAATACAATACATTTGTACTATTGAAAAGAAAGGAGAAAGATGCTTGTTCTGTTTCTCAATAGTAGATTTTGAAACTTTAGAGTTTCAATCTGATGTTCCTGCATATCGTGCTGCAGATGATCAGTGTTTCCACACCTGTCTGCACTGTTATGAATCTCATTGTTTTTCTGGATTCCCTGCCATTCCTGGTTCCATTGTGTGGTGTGTTTGTGTCTGTGTCAGGAAAGGAGCTTATGTAATGAATTGGTTTTTTAAAAACAAATTAAAAAAGCAGCAATAAAAACACCCACACCTGTGACTATTGATTAATTACAGTTTGAACCTTCAAAAGTATTTAGGTACCTTAGGAAACAATGTTTTTCTGAACCTCCTTGAGATGTGTGCCCCAACATCACTGCCACTCAGTCTCATGTTTCCCTGCAGCACAGGTCCAGGAGCAGCAGCACAAGAGTCCCTCAAATGCCCTCACAATTGATTTCTGTACCTTAACTGGCCAATTAGAATTTCAAAAGTGAGACAATTAAAGAAGTCATCTCCTAGTCAAAATAATTTTCTGTATACACTGGGATAAGTCACACTGTTGAGATTATTGAGAAAGGAAAGGCTTCTGGAGGCTTCTGTGGGATTTCAATGGCAGTGAACTAAACCCATAGTCATTCAGGATTTCATAGAGCATATTACTGTGAGAGATAATAGCACAGAATCCTTAATCAAGGTGAAGTTGAAAACCAGACACACAGAAGAGTAATGTGGTCAGATGAAAAAAAAAGGACGAATATTCGCTAGCACAGCTCCTACCCATACAATTATTACATGAATGAACCCATAAGAAAAAAATATCAGTTTACATATTGGTTCCTTACCCTAATTATTATGAAAACTAGAAGAAATGTCTCTTTATGTACACTGAAGACCATTATTATTGTCATCTTCATAATATGGTAATCATTGGTGTTGTTATAGCATCTATCCTCACTATAGTGCAGATGTGCTGCGTAAGGTGGCAGATCACAAACACAATGCTCTGCTCCATGAGCTTTTCTAGCAACCATGGCTTTGGTCAGGAATGGGATTTTCTGCTAGTTCATGTGGTTATTTGGTGTGTGCATTTCCATTCCACTTCCATAAAAAAATCTTTGCTTGGACCAGCAGTGAGGAATATGGAGGTTGCAGCCTTGCAAGGCACAGGATCTGTAGCAGCAGCATAATCAGACTGTGAGGGCTCACTTCTCTTTCCAGCAAACTCAAGGCCTGAGTCACAGAAGGGGTATCCATCCACAGTTCCTACTGAATTCATCTGGAGTGTTAGGGGCTGCAGAGCTCTGAAAAATTAAATCCATAACTACTGCCAGCATTGCAGGGTCAGTGATTGCTTTTGGAAGGTTACTGAGTAAAGTGCAGGCTGTGCAGAAAGCCCAGGGTCATTGCCAGGGATATTGTCCTACTAAAGAGACTCTTCCCAGTGAGTTAAAAAGAAATCTGTTGATAAATTCCACTTATCATGAGAATGGAGCATGATGTAAACCATGAGAGCTTAAAACCAACAACAACAGAACCAAATCAGAACAAACAGACCAAAAACCTTAGCAGCCAGGTAGTATGCACGGCTGGGTTAAGGCAACACAGATTTATTTTGTTAAAATACGCTGTTCACTGCAGTACAGGCAGTTTCCACTGAGGTGTGCTAGCTCTCCAAAGATCATCCCTTCTCCCACACCCTTCTGCTGTGCACCTAAAAGTGCTGCTATATCCCCAACAATGTCCACTGCTGTGTTTCAGCTTGCTAACCCTTTCATGCCACCATTTTACACACAGCACGTTTTCAGGCAAGAGCAGCAAAATGCCAGAGACAAAATCTGCTAAAGTAAGGGATGATTTCTTTATTTTTAAGCAAGATAATATAATTAGTTTCTGTCTGAAACTAGCTGTTTTTGTGAGGGGCTGACACGGATATTAGCTTTGAATTCATCAAAATGATTGCATATGTTATTCTGGGAGAATTCTGGACAGTCTTAACAGTGTGCAAGAGGGGTTTTTCATGCTGTTTTGACATTTGTCTGCTTCCAGGAGCCATTGTGTGATGTTGTACCATCATTATTGCTACCACCATAAATGTAAGCTCCTTCTGCTTTTACATCAGACTGGTTTCTCCATTATTCAGACCTATTTAAACACCAAGCACACCTCTTGATGTCTGAAAAAAACAGATAACACAGTAGGGCATTTTTAAATAAGCCACATAATCAGGAAAGTAGCACAGATCCTAGGGTTTAACAAAGGTGAGTCTGGGGAAGAGGGGAGGGGATTTGGCTTTGTCAGCTTCTTGTTATTTGCAGATACTCAAAACCAGATTACCTATGATTTTAAGAACAGCTCATTCTAGATGAAGAGAATAATGACACAATAATTTTCAGCCTACAGGTAATCACTTTAAATGGCCATGAGGTGAATGCTGTGGTAGCTTTCCTTCTCAGCCTAAAGCTTATGAGCTCCTAGTGTTGCTGACATGTAACATACATTTTTCAGTCCATCATCAACAAGAGACGTGTTTCCCTGAGACACTGTCAGATCTTTAAAAGGGGTTTTGCTATGAAGTATGAAGAAGGGCAGAGAAAGGGTTTATTAACGTAGCTGGAAGTAATTGAACCTTGTAGCAATGCAAGTATTAACATGAAGTTTGTCTGAAAGAATTCCCCTGCACCGTCTCAGAGCATCACTCAGACAGGCAGGGAGGATTCCCTCACCTGGTGCCACACATCAGTGCAGATGTCTGAAGTGCCCAGTGCACTGAATGGAAGGACACCAGCTCACTTCCACTAACCCTCCACAGGTGTTTGCCTAGAATGAGAGGAAGTCTTGTGCTCTCTTGACCATCAAAGGAAGCCTGGAGGAGCTGCTCACATGTACACATCTTGCATTTTATGAAACAAGTGCCTTTCAGACTATGTTTCCCTAAACATAGAAAATCAAATACAAAGGATAGCAACTGGATCATTCTCTTCCATTAAGTCAAGCAGAAGATGCAAAACAGGCTTAGCTGGTCTCAAGAGACCCTCGAGAAGCCTAGAAAGGGTTCTGCAAGTTTAGGCCTTTCCCTTCCTCTCCTGTATTGCAGCACAAGAGCTCAGTTTAGGAAAAAGGCAGCATGGTCCAAATACCCTTTCAATTAATCAATTGCCCATGGTGGTGGGGTGCTGCATTCTGGAGCTTGTGTTGAGAAGCTCCTCAGATCATATCAACCCTGGCAGTCTAAAAATCTCTCAGGAGTTCAGTTGTCTGGGGACAACTGAAAAAAACCCTTCCTCAGTAAAGGACAAATCAACAGCCCCCTAGGATGTAGGCTTAGATACAGTCAGGATGTTACCCTAGCAGGAAATAAGCCCCCAGTTAATTTTGCCAGTTTAGGGAACTGCATTCAGAGGATTGCTCAGGTACGACAGAGCTAGTGCATGTCAGGAGCACGTGGGAAAAATGCCATCTGGAAGGCAGGAGATCCAAAAAGATCACTTTCATATGACAATTTTGATTTGTGGGTTGAGATGCCAAAACAAGCAGATTCAGACACTTGTGCATTTGCATTGCATTTTGATGACTCTACAACAGAGCTTGTCAATAATTTTTTTCTCCCTTGAGCTGAGGTCTGCTGGTGCTTTAACTGCGATCTGTTCAGTAAGAACCTCCAGCTTTCCAGCCTCAAAGCTGGAAAATGGCACACTCTAGGTGCTCTCCAAGAGGCTTTGGAAATGACAGATCTTCTATTGCAGGACTTGGATCTTGGATCTATCTTTTAAACATCCCCATCTTCAGATAAAACCCAATAAAAACCATGAAGGATGCATTTGATGGATGGACAGGGAGTCAAACAGGGGCATCTCAAACCTGAGGACAAGCAGAAAAGTGAGGTTTTGCCAAAGGGTTACACGGTTATTAGACAAAATTATAATGTTACAGTAAATATGAGAAAAGCCTGAAGAGGAGAAATTATGGGCTCTTGAAATAATTTTAGAGGGAAAATAGTCACTGCTGGGTTCATAATTTGCATAGATTTTTATACAGCAATATATTCAGTGTTCCTTTCCTTTCCTTTCCTTTCCTTTCCTTTCCTTTCCTTTCCTTTCCTTTCCTTTCCTTTCCTTTCCTTTCCTTTCCTTTCCTTTCCTTTCCTTTCCTTTCCTTTCCTTTCCTTTCCTTTCCTTTCCTTTCCTTTCCTTTCCTTTCCTTTCCTTTCCTTTCCTTTCCTTTCCTTTCCTTTCCTTTCCTTTCCTTTCCTTTCCTTTCCTTTCCTTTCCTTTCCTTTCCTTTCCTTTCCTTTCCTTTCCTTTCCTTTCCTTTCCTTTCCTTTCCTTTCCTTTCCTTTCCTTTCCTTTCCTGCCTTCCATGAAGCCCTGAGCTCCCCATGTGAAAACCTCTGTCAGCATTTTCTGTGCTCTGAGGAAGTCATGTTCATCCTTTGCAAAAGCAGTCAGAGAATCTTGTTGAATGGGTGGAGGCAGGGTGGAAATAGAAATATTTTTAAAAGGGGTAAAATCTGCTGATATTATAAGAGGGGGAGTTGGAAATCTGGCCACTGACCATCCACTCATACCTCAAATAACCAAATATTTGACCCAATTTTCTGTTTTCTTTGCAGAGATGGGCACTAAAAGGATTCTCAATTGTCAAATATGAGCACCAAAATACCACTTCTGCACTTGTAAAAGAGGCTCCAGTAAGTCTACCTATATGTGCTTGGAGTCTTGCAGAACAGCCAGTGGAGTTAAAAATTAAATGAAATCTAAAATATGGCTTTTTATTGTTTGTTTCTTTATGCCATATAATAAATGCCTAAAATACTTTTTAAAGACAGTGTTCAAGGGTGCCTGGAACCAAAACTTTGGCTTAATCTCTTTATGGAGACAGCAGGAAACCACAAACTTTAAATCTCCACTGAACTTTCCCAAACATGAAGCATTCAGACTGATGATTTTGATACAGATCCATGTGCAACCATAAGGTCAATGTTAGATTTTGGTGTGTGTGGTTTTTTATTATATTTTTGTGAGTGACGGATAACGCAAATTACACTTGCCATATACTGAATTCATTTTATTGCATCTCAGTCACAATTGACTAATATCAGATGTCACTTTTTTAAAAGATGTTAAGAAAATTGTGTTCTTCTATCCCCTTCTGGGTGTGAGTGCATAAGAAAAAAACAAGAAAGGAGTTGTGTTTATCCCAAATGCTAAAGTCCCTGTAGATTTTCCTAGCTTTTACATAAGCAAGGGTATGAGTGGTGAGAAGTTATAAATGAGAAGAATGGCTTAGGTGAATACAACTTCTCATCTGAGGCTATGGAGAAAATCAGAGCATTAAAATATGACATTGATTCAAGCCTGTTTTGTGTTGCACCATATGCTGAATGATAAAGAGACTTTGGGATGGGAAACTGTAATGAATGTATTGAATATATGCATCCTTTCTTCTAATTATAGAAAATCTCACCTTAAATCTGTGTTAATGGCATTTTTAAAGGATTTGACTATTTATATTTATATTTATATTTATTATTTATATAGATGTCTGATCCTGCACAATGCTGAACTCCATTACAACACCTTGTTTCTTATAGGAGTGCAGGAAAAGACATCACCTTTATGGAATTGAAGCCTGAAGGCATGGGGAGACCATTTTTAAATCTTCCAGTCCATAGAAATTTGTTGGTAACATCCAGTCTGAACAACGTGAGAGAAGCTGAAGCCTGGCTGACCTACACTGGAAGAAGCAGTCCCAAAAGGTTGCTCACTGGACAGAGAAAGATGCAAGAGCTGAACCATTCCCAGAGAAAAAAGAATGATGAGTGCATGATGAAGACACCTGGACACATTATTCATTTTAAAAGGGTACAAAACTGAAGGAAAGACATTTAATATCAAAAGAGGACAAAGAAGATTCCACAGAGCCTCAGTCAAACAAGATACAGTTGGCTAAGGAGGAACATCAAGCAGGGCCACAGAGGCTTTTGGTTTCCTGAGGAGAATCTCTTGGGTCATTTACCTTTTCAGAGATTTGAGCTAGGTAATAGTAGTGCTGTCTTCAAAAAGGAGGGGGATGAAGGGTAATTAGAAATGAGTTCTGTTAGCACCATCTCAGACAACTAGGAATCTCTTTTTAAAAGGAAGTTTCTTTTCAAGAAAAACCTCTTTTTTCATGCTAAATGGGAACAGCACTGTTGTTCAGAGTGCTAAATTTCCTCCTAGGAATATTTCAATGGAATAACAGTGATACACATCCTGTAAAACATCAATTGTACATATGGATGTGTTTGAGGAAGTTTTGACTTTATATCTTTGACACAAGCAAAATAAAGATGAGTACAAGTGCTATAGTTTCTTTTAAAACTGTAATATATCATGACTTGTTTATGTAAAAAAGGGACAACTGCAAAATTACACAAAAATATCTATTTCTTGTGCCCCTAAAAAGTCAAATCCATATGCCTCATCTGGAATCTGATTCGGATCTCTTATAAATGATCTCTTATAAATTTATATGAGTAAATAATCTATTTCTTTATTATACCCCAGTGTTAAATTAAATAGCTTTGGAAGACATTTGAGAGCATGGTTTGCATTATTACCCTTTCTCTCTCTTTCTGTCCCTCTTCCAGGACGAAAAACCAAAACATTTCTTGAGATTTTTTGTTGTTTATACATAACATGCAAACCACTGCACAACTGAAGACAGTGCCTCCTCAGGCTTTGCCATTTAGACCTTCTGGTTTGTGTTTGTGTCCAGTTGATATTTGTGAGAATTTCTTGCAAATACAGGATGAGTCAACGAGCAGGGAAACTTTTTGTTTCATTTCGCGGTTAATTTTCCAGAGAGTTAAAATGTGCAGAATTCATTGTGAAGCCATGGCAATTTAAGAGCAGAGTGTGGTAGAAGACTCCTTAGGGCCCAAAGTCAGCCAAAGGCGCCCAGAAAAATGAAAAACAAACAGAAAACCCCAAACCAAACCCAAAAGATATTAGAATGATGGAATCACAGTGTTGGTTGGAAGGGACCTGTAGATGTTGTTTAGTCCCAGTCCCTGCTCCAAGCAGGATTATTGCTGGTACTGGATCAGGTCAACCGGGGCTTTGTCTGGCTCTGAGAATGGAGATTTCACAGGGCCCCAGTGTAACCTGTTCCATGGCAGCACCACTCTTTCAGCAAGGAAAATTTTCCTAATGTGCATTTTGAACCTTCCAAGCTGGAATTTTTATTTTTCTGCTTCTTGTTTCATATTCTGTCACCACCAAAAAGAGTTTTACTTTTTCATTTTTGTAACAGCCTTTAAATACGCCAGCAACTGCTGTTAACCACTGCTCAGTCTTCTTCTCTGCCACCCTGGAGAAGTGTGGTTCTGTCATCCTCCGTTTGCGTGTCAGGTGTTCCTGTAATAGCAAAGCTGCCTCACAAACCCTGGATCACTGTCTCCACTGGCAGGTGAAGAAGATGCACAGTCAAGTAAGAGTTTTCCAGCAATACTGACCTTTTGAAATGTTTGGAAACCAAAATAAGTTGCCAAGGATCTGGGCAGAACAATCAAGGTCTAACTTCAGACAAACCTGTAGACTAACAACATGTATTAAGCTTAGACAGTGAGCTGCTAAACTCCATTAGACAAGGAAGAGAAAATCACATATATGTTTGGACAATGTACTGATTATGAGATTCCCACATGCAATACATAAATAAATGCCTCTCTTCCTTTCTCCTTGAAACACTGACATTCTTTCACATATAAAATGCTATGCAAAATATTTTCTTGTAATTTTTCGCCACTATCAAAAGATTCTTATAATCTTTTTCAGGTTATTCTACTTTGCACACTTGCTTTGGTTTTTGATAAACACAATTTCTGACCACAAGTAGGAAATGTTTAGACTCATGTCTAGGCAGTTTCAGTTGGAGAGGACCTACAATGATCATCTAGTCCAACCTCCTGACAGATTCAGGGTTTACCAAAAGTTCAAGCCTCTTATCAAGGACATTGTACAAATGCCTCTTAAACACCAACAGACCTGGGGCATTGACCTCTCTGGAAACCCATTACAGGGTTTGACCACGCTCTCAGTAAACAGAAGTTTCCTGATGCCCAGTCTCAGGTGCATCTTTGAACTCCTCAGGTCCATCTTTGCACCTCAGGTACATCTTTGAAATATTCTTATCCCTGGTTCCTCTGGAGAAGAGCTGAGCACTTCCCTCTCCACTTCCTCTCCCCAGAAAACAATGAAGTTATCCCCTTTTATCCAAACTATAGAAGCCCAAAGTCTTTTCATGGGACAGCAGCCCTTTTTGTGCAGCCCTTTCACCAGCTTTGTTGTCCTCTGGATGCATTTTCAGAATCATGGGATCCTAGATTGGAAAGCACCTTAAAGATCATCTGGTCCAACCTTTCTTGACAAAAGCCAAGATGGTGCAGTCCACTGTCCAGCCAAATGTTAAAATTCTCTTATGCTGGGGAATCTATTCTGGGAAGACTATTTCAATGGCTGACTGCTCTCATTGTGAAAAAAATTCCTCTTTTGTCTAATCAGAATCTCTTCAAGAGTAACTTGTACCATTACCCCACATCATTTCCATGCAACTCCTCATAAAAAGGGAATCTCCCTCTTCTTTGTAGCCACCCTTTGAATACAGGAACATGATGATGAGGTCTCCCCTAAGCCTTCTTTTTTCACGGCTGAACAAAACCAGTTCTCTCAGCCTTCCCTCATGTGGCAGGAAAGGACTTGAACATTCTCCTTGAATTGTGGAGCCCAGAACTGAACACAGCACGTGAGGTGAGGCTGCACCAACACTGAACACAGTGGGACAATCCCCCCTTTTGACCAGCTGGTTTGATGGTCCCTGGAATGGGGTTTGCTCTGCTGGCTCAGACTGAAGCTGCTGAGCAGCAACCCCAGATCCCTTTCTGCAGGGCTGCCCTCCAGACATTCCTCTCCCAATTTACACTGTGTCTGTTGTTATTTGATCCCAAGTGAGCAATCCAGCATTTTGACTTGTTAAATTTCATCTCATTAATCACAGCCCAATGATCCAATCTGTCAAGATCCCTCTGCAAGACATCTTGTCCCTCAGGAGAGCCAAGAGCATCTCCGACCTCAGCAAACATCATCAGCACTCAGCCAACAGCATCAACAGCAAACCTGCTAATGGTGCATTCAACTCCTACACCAAGACCATTAATAAAGACATGGAGCAGAACTGGTGCTAAAATTGAACCCTGTGGGAATCAGGTGTATCCCTATTCACTGCCACCCTCTTCACAGCACTGCTGTTCAGACAATTCCTCACCCAGATCCCTCATCCCACAGCTGGACAACTTGTCCAAAAGGGTGCTGTGAGGGAGAGTATCAAACCCCTAACTAAAATCCAGAAAAGCTCCACTGACTGCTTCATCCACTCCCTTCATCCATTATGCAATGAGCTTATCACAGTTGGGTATCAAACTAGTTAAAACAGGGCTTTCCCTTTGAGAACCCATGTTGTCTGTGCCTGATGATTGCATTATTCTTTAAATGCTTTACTTTTAAAGAATATATCTTCCTATTTGGCAATAATAATAATAATAATAATTATTATTATCTATAATAGACACCACCCTATGTCATGTATCAGATTTCTCACTGTGTTAGATACTGTACAAAGAGAGAATAAAGGGCTGGTGGTGTTTGGGAACTGGTTTCCTGTGTCACATGGTGCTGTTTCAAATCCCCACTAGGAAAACTGACATAAGACAGAAACCAAATAAATTTCCTGGAGAGCTTCAAAACTTGAAAGATTAAGCATTTCTTAGAAATTTGCTTTCCATGACCAAAATATGATCACTGTGAATATTCTTGGAAAATGAACAAAAAGGGCCATGAATTTTAAATACATTTAAGCAAATGCACATGAATGCTTTTTTTTTTTCAACTCTGTCCATCTGACTTTATTCACATCTACAGTGTATTGCATTGCTTGTGCAGAGCTACATTCAGAATGGGTATGATTCCATTGAATTTGGAGGACTTACACCAGGCATTAAAGCAGTCCACCCACTGATTTTACATTTTGAAAGCAAATCTGTTCAATTGTAGCAGTCACCACATTATGTCTTTGCTAAATTCAGAGTCATTCTTCCACCCGAGGGCTGCCCCCTTTTTTTTATGCACCTTGCTCCTTTCTTCACTTTTTATTACCACACTGCTCCCTCAACATGATTGCATCTGCATTTTATTAGGATTACTGCTACTGTTTAAGAAACAGCATATCTCACTGCATCCTGCTGTGTTTTAATATTTCCTGGTTTATTCCACTTGTATTTCCTTTAATAGATAAGTATATATTTTCGCATGCAACAAAATCAAACTGCTTTAGGGAATAAATTGATAAATTGGCATCTAGAACACTGCTAAGCATCCTAAATCTGTGCCAGGCTCAGAGGAAATATCAGGACTGCCAGTTACATTGGCTGAAGAGTCTGGCTGAAGACTGTAGCCAGCCAGGAAGAGATTGTCTGCTGGAAATGATTACTGTCATTATTTAGACTTGAAGTGGTGCTTGCTTCTTCCTCTTCAAACACAGGCAAGGTACAAGAAACTCTGCCCCAAAAATCATATAATACAGCTTGAAGCAGGCAAGCCATCAGAAAGAGACAGTGATTTCTAAGGGGAGAAACGGGAGGGTGGAGGAGGGAAATCAGTGCTTTAAGTAAGGAAAAAAAAGCCTGCAAAAAAGAAAGTAATCAAAAAGCTTGTTCCTTTCACAAAATACATGTGCACGTACATGTATGTTTATAAATATACACAGACTTGCATTTTAAAGATTCAGCCTCTCTGTCATGGGTGCTTTTCCACATAACAAAGCTAACTCCAAACAATAACAATAACAAATGAAGAGCAGCCAATCAAACCAACACCCCCACTTTCCTTTCTACCTGTCTACCCAAGATGTAACATGTTTTAGTCCAAGGAGAAGGAGGTTTGGTCAATGAAAAGAAAGCCTGACAAATTCTCTGGAAAACCATTTATTTGATTGGTTGATCTTCTAATTCTCCATGCATTTCAGACATTAAAAAATCCCCAACATATTCAGCCTACAAACCTCCTGGCCAGAGAGGATCCAAAGGATAGAGGAAAAACAAAGAAATAAGGATGTGCAAACAGAATAGGAGAGGACTTGGATGACTGCCCTATAATGAAAACTGATATCACTGTAAGCCAATGTAATAATTCATATCAGCTGATAGATCAGCTAACTGCTAATATATTGTGAATACAATAGACAGCCTGAGCACTGTAAGATTAATGTTTTTCTGCATGCAAGCTGCAACTAAAAGGGCTATTTTCCCCTTTCATTAATCTAGAATAAATAATGGTTATAATATTGCATATCTCTTGCCTTATCTCTGACAGTTTCTTTGTGCTGAAATAGGAGGTTGTTGCAGTGTGCAACACAGCTTCTCGGTGTGTTCTGTGTGCGAGACAGAAAGGGAGTCATTCATGCTGGAAAATATCTGGCAGAATTTCAGGGTTGCTTCCCTTTTTAATCAGTCTTGAGTCACAATGTGTTCCTGGAATTATAAGTACAGTTAGATATGTGTTTCTGTTTTCTGTTAGTGAGTTATTTCTTTCCTTTGCTGCACAGTTTCTGGGTGTTCACTAGTCCACTGTGAGCAAGGCTATGGTGAGATTCGAATGGAAAGTAGGGTAAATTCTATGTTCTGGGTTTTGGAGTGTCTCTATATGTCTGTGGGACAAGTAATATGTTGTGATAGGTGACCTATGAAGCACCATGCAATATAAAGAGTAGGACCAACTTACCTCTTGCTAGTCCTGACATGACAGGCAGGGTAAGATTGAATACAGTGATTTCTAACACTTGCTTATCAATTTGACTCTTATGTGACAGTAGAAGGATGAAAGAGACCTCCCTGGTCATGGAATTCTGCTCCCCGCTTCAACTGGCAACCATATCACACAATTCCCTTGGCACCACCTTCCCCAACACAAATTTCTTGTCCTCACCTTGCTCTGACTGCTGTGAACAGCTCAGTGAATTTAACCAAACATCACCCAGTTCTGTGCACACACTGTCTTTTCACACATTATCAGAGGCTGGGACTATTTTTTGGGAGCTTATTTGGGGTTAGCACCTTCTGCAGGTGCTCAGTGTCTGGATCACAAGTCCAAAGGGAAGCTGCTGTTAGGCTGAGGGGGCTGGGAGCTGCAAGGTGTCCACTCCTGTGAGCTGCACCACACGTGTGGGATGCACTCTGCTCCTGGGCATGGCTTGTGCAGGGGCTGCCTTACTGCTCTCCTGGAGGAAAGCACAATGTCTGTGCCAGGGATTTCTGTAGGGCAGCAAGAGGAATATCTCTGTGTGGATTAATCCAGAAAAATGCAGAGAAGATCTCATAATGTTCCTCTTTGTGTCCCTGCAAAGACCTGCAAACTTGATTCACATCTGACAATGGTGGAATGATAAAAGAAATTGTCCCCATGTTGTTGCTTTCTTTTGAAAAAGCTGACGCTGAGGCAATTCCTAGGCCATGATGGACTTCAGCTTCTCCTTCCCATGTGGGGAGAAAGGCAAATAGCTTCAAACTGTGAGGAGGTTTAGATGAGGTATTAAGAAGAAATTCTTCCCTGTGAAGGTGGTGAGGCCCTGGCACAGGTTGCCCAGAGAAGCTGTGGCTGCCCCATCCCTGGGAGTGTTCAAGGCCAGGCTGGATGGAGCTCTGAGCAACCTGGGATAGTGGGAGGTGTCCCTGCCCATGGCAGGGGGGTAGGAACTAGATAATCTTTAAGGTCCCTTCCAACTCACCCCATTCCATGCAGATTTACAACCTTATGTAAAACTTTTAGGCTGAAAAAACCCCGAAGGATATAAGTATTGCATTCTTTTAATATATTAATCTCAAAAAAAAAAAAAAAAAAAAAAGTCCTTTCTTTACAGCATAAATTTCAGGTTAAATTATCCCCAGTATAACCTAAATGTGATTGGCTAAAATAACATCTTATCAACATAAAAATGATAGAAATGACTCACATAAATTGGCAATATGTAGACAGTAATGGATTTCCCCTTTTTCTCAAACTGGAGAGGTAAATACTATTTTTCCCTTGTTTTTTTTTTTTTTGTGCTTTTTTTTCCTTTAATGAAAATGGGTACTTTAGCAGTCCCTGAGTAAAAGTATTACAAAGCTTAATAGTGATTTGTTTGAAAATGTTCAGACTGCACTTTTATGATTTTCATTTTAACCAGTTATCTGATATTATCTGATAAATGTTACAAGTTTTGTTCAAATGCTCTTTCCCCTTTCCTCAAGACCTAGTCCCATACTATACTCCTATATAGTATGCAGAAATTAATAATTTCATAATTTCTGCTGCCATAGTGAATAGAAAAGTTGTCTTTTACAGAAAACAACTATATTTCTAGATTTGTGCTTTTTTTCATGTAGCCATTTTATCTTGCTGGAAGTAGATGAGCAGCTGATTGAGTGAAAAAGAAGAAATATATCCTGTACACTTTTTTAGTTCAGAAAAGGAATACTTTTCATTCACAGTGCTCCAATTTTTCTAAAAGGAAAAAAGCAATAAATTTGCTAAAACAGACATAAGAACTTTCAGAGGAATGGAGGTAGATAGACCTTTGATGGATAGAGGTCAGCAGAAATGAGATCAGAGAGCAAATCTGACGACACACATTTTCTGTGATTCAGATAGAGTGTATTTATCTCAGGGTAGACATAAAAAGTGCTAAAGGAAAGGAGATGTTTAAGCCCAACAGAAAAGGAAGGAAAGATAAGGCCACTGGGATCAGGCAGCAGAACAGTTCTTAGGAGTCAGGAACACACTCTTTTATGCTTTGTTTGCAAAACTAAACCCAATTCAATTGATACTATGCCACTGAAGAGTTAAATCTGTGTGTGAATTGTTGCAATACCTTATTGGAATGAAGGACAAAAAAAAATCCTGGAAGTGGAAATTTGATACCTTTGGTAGTCTATGGAGAAAATCAGATTGGGACCGTAAACTGTAGTGACATCATTCATTATTGCAGTAGCAGGCAAAAGAATGGTAGATGGCCAAGAAAGTACTTTGATGTTCAGGTTTCTCCATCTGTATCTACAAGTGAATATATTTTTTATTACATGATGGACAAAAAAGCTGTTTACCAGATTTGCAGCTCTGAGAACATTAAAACATCTTTAATTTTAGTTTCACACACTAAAATACCTGTTATTCTCCTTCCAGGTTGCCTCAGAAACATAGTGTTTACTTGCAGCTGTTGAAATCAAAGAAAATGGGTTGTTCTAGTTATTTTCATAACTAGTGCCAAAGTGTATTCCCACACTAACAATTCTGGAGATCATTATGTGTACCTTGCAATTTACTATATTCAAACACAAGTGTTCTCTGTTAAACAGGCACTGTTGGTTCATAGTAGGTTTTGCTCATACTTGAGATATAGAGGTGTTTGACCTTTTCATTTGGAGAAAGCAAAGGGGGGCTCAAGAGCCTTAAAGTCTGAAGTTGTTTATCCCTCCTGCTTCAAGGAAGGCTGTGAATTAGTTTGTGTCTCCTCAGTGACTACAGGACTTCTAAAGAAATGTAACTTTCCAGTACTGGATTTGGATTTTGATATATTCCACTACAAATTTGCAAACCTCACATATTAAGAAAACCATTCTTTGACATATCTACATGCAAGTAATATCAATATATCTCACCTAGTTGGTGCAGCTGGGTGGCCAGAAAAATAATTTTTTCTTCAGATTACATTGGTCTTTTTTCTGGAAAGTAAATGTTCTTTATAGGTCCCCCAAAGACCCATAAATATTTGAGAACACTTTTAAAATTATCATCTGGGGCTTTTGGCAAGTGTGTTGAGGTATCCATTTCACGAAGTGTATTCTCCCAGCACTTCACAATGGCTCGCTGATCACACATTCCCTGGCTCACTCACACACATAAAACCACTGCTGTACATTTGATGCATTTATAGCACATCCACTGAATGGATATTATTTGTTACATATGGGCAAAGGAAGCCATTTCAGTATGAAGAGCTAATGCCCACTCAAACCTTGACACACTTCTGCTATTGCTGGAATCTGTAAAACTCATTTTTCTGCACTGTAGTAGAAGGAAACTGATTTATACTATATGTAGAACAAAATAGATTTCTTACAAATAAGTACTATAACAGCTTTATAAAGAGCACCTTCACTGCATCAGATAAAAAAGACTCTTGTTTGGATTTTTTCCAAAATTTGGTGGCTGTATCTCATTAGGCAAAGCTAATTGTATATGTATCTGCAGTAAACCTGAGACCATCTAATTTAAAAATGAATCCCTTGGTCCTGTAATCATTGGATTTGCAAATGTAAATATGAGCAGTTCAGTAATTAAGGGACTTTAAAATACTTCACTAAAAGAGGGACACTGTGCAAGCTGTTGCAAAGTTAATATATCAGCCAACTGTAATTATTAAAAAGGAGAAAAAAAGAGGAAAAAAGCAATTGAATTTCATTATTCAAATGAGAGGAAGACATTGTGTCTCTGTGTATTACCAATCCCCAAAGTTGAGAATCTGTCCCAAAAACTTGGGGTTATACAGCTTTTAACAATCATGCTTTCTGAGTATTTCCTGATTTTGAAACCCTCTCTTTTCCAATGTGTGCATGACTGTGAGTTTTATCAGCTCTAAAAACAGTACCATGAGTAAATTATTTCAGTTCCAGCTGCAGCAGGGAGGCTCCTGCCTGCCAGTGTAATCCTGTGAATGCTGCAGCTCCACACACCACAACAAAACTGCCTGTTCTTCTGTCCACTTCTGGGTGTGAGTGAGACCACGTTTGGAGCCTCCTTGCAAAAATGCAATTGCTCTGCTTTCAGTTGTAGGAATATTTACATGAAAAGGTAAAGGCTGATACATTTTTTTGATTGGAGTCTTTGTAATAAAAATACAGGAGGGAAGAGGAAAAGAAGGGTGACCTTAGAGTCAAGAAACTGAATTTAGGTGTTTGAGATGAGTTACATTCATCTCTTTCCTTTCCCTGAAAGCTCTTAAAGACTATGGTGAAAATTATTTGATCACCTCATTTCCTAATCTATTAAACAGGGATAAAAGACTGCCTTTGCAGTCTTTGCTGAAAGACTCCTCTATTTAGCTAAGTGCTTGAGGATATGATAACATCTCATTACAGGTATATTTAGCACAGAGATTTCTGAGATCCTAATCTCACTGAGTACCCTTCTGACATAAAAATGTTGGGAAACCTTCTTTTGCAAATCACACTGAAGGCCAGGCGTCACCTGTTTGCAGATTTCTGCCCCTTGGCTTTAGATGCAGAGTTGAAGCCTGAGCTTTAGCCAGGTATGACTTGGTGCCGCACCTTGGCTGCATGCTTGGCTTTCTGACAAGTTAGTGCCATCCCAATTTCTGCACCAAGATATGACACCAGAACGCTGAAGTGCTCTTCTATCAGAGACAATTGCTGACTGCTCCTTTCTGACTAGTTCTCATGTGGATATGACAGTCTGGTCAGAGAGAGAGAAAGCTAGATAAGCTTTCCCATGAATTGGTCTGGGAAGCTTTAGGGAGCTGGAGAGAAAGAATGATAAACAAATGGTAAACTATCTGCAGGTGTTTGTAACAAGTTGTTTTTCTCATAAAGATGTTTACCAAAGGGGCATCTTCTTAATTAGCCAATCATGTGAAATGTGTTGATTAAATGACCAATCAGGTCCACCTGCATCAGACCAGGGTATAAAAGAAGAGGTTTCAATAAATGTGGGGCTTTTAGCCTTCTGACCCAGAGTCTGTGTCACTTTATCTCTTCCTGACTCAACAGTGATATTGTCATGCACATGGAAGCCTAAAGAGCCAGCAAGCAAATCTACAAACCAACTAAGTGTTGCCTTTCCTGCTGCCAGATTTGCCAAACTGCAGCTGCAGAAGACCTTGAAGCCACTCAGGTGTCTGTTCAGTGGTGGCAATCTCTGCATGTCAGCCAGAGGGCTTGCAACAGCCAGTGTTAGCAAGAAGGGAGGCCAAGTTCTCTTTTCTCTCTGTCTGACCTCCAGTGAGGGCTTTGCTGGAGGTGTGATGCCTCAAAGCCATCTCACAGCTGAGCATCAAGATGATGCTTTGAGCCCTTTAGATGCAGAGTTGAAGCCTGAGCTTTAGCCAGGTATGACTTGGTGCCGCACCTTGGCTGCATGCTTGGCTTTCTGACAAGTTAGTGCCATCCCAATTTCTGCACCAAGATATGACACCAGAACGCTGAAGTGCTCTTCTATCAGAGACAATTGCTGACTGCTCCTTTCTGACTAGTTCTCATGTGGTCAGAGAGAGAGAAAACTAGATAAGCTTTCCCATGAATTGGTCTGGGAAGCTTTAGGGAGCTGGAGAGAAAGAATGATAAACAAATGGTAAACTATCTGCAGGTGTTTGTAACAAGTTGTTTTTCTCATAAAGATGTTTACCAAAGGGGCATCTTCTTAATTAGCCAATCATGTGAAATGTGTTGATTAAATGACCAATCAGGTCCACCTGCATCAGACCAGGGTATAAAAGAAGAGGTTTCAATAAATGTGGGGCTTTTAGCCTTCTGACCCGGAGTCTGTGTCACTTTATCTCTTCCTGACTCAACAGTGATATTGTCATGCACATGGAAGCCTAAAGAGCCAGCAAGCAAATCTACAAACCAAATAAGTGTTGCGTTTCCTGGTGCCAGATTTGCCAAACTGCAGCTGCAGAAGACCCAGACTCAGGTGTCTGTTCAGTGGTGGCAATCTCTGCATGTCAGCCAGAGGGCTTGCAACAGCCAGTGTTAGCAAGAAGGGAGGCCAAATTCTCTTTTCTCTCTGTCTGACCTCCAGTGAGGGCTTTGCTGGAGGTGTGATGCCTCAAAGCCATCTCAGAGCTGAGCATCAAGATGATGCTTTGAGGCTGCCCTGTCAGATGTGTCACTGGGACGCCAGTTACTTCTGAGGTGTGGTGAACCCAAGAAATTCTCTCCTTTGTGCTGTGAAAAATGCGTATTTTATGATTGGCTTTTTGCAAATATTAAAATGAATATTATATGTGTTGTGTTAGTGAGTTATGCTGTATTAATTTTCTCAAGTAGTGTGTTGAATATGGTTTTAGGTTATAACATAATGTTAAAATAGAAACTATGCTTTGTAAGATACTTTTTATTGAAGAAAGGACTCACAGTGAGATAGCAACCAGAGGACACCAAAATCTTTCAGAGAAAGAGAACTTATTGCTCCATTATCAGGAGAAATGAACTTCTTCCTGCCTCGCTCATCTCTGAAGATGCCGTCAAGATTCAGAGGAAGAAGCTGACACTGACCAGACAGAATCCTGTGTTTGAATGCAATTTATGCATCATGTATGAGGTGTGTGAATATGCAACAGGCTGTTGTTTTTAAGAGTTAATCCTCTGTTAACGTGAGTCCTTTTTCGGGCTTATTTTGCCCAGAAGAAGGTACGCAGACATCCATAACTCTTTGTTTCTATTGTCTCATATTGTCCTAATCCAAATTGTTCAAATTTTTATTACTCTAATTATATTAATATTTGTATAACCATTTTATTACTATTAAACTTTTAAAATTTTAAAACAAGTGATTGGTGCTTTTCACAGTGCCCTCCTTTATGTTTATACGTGGGTATTTAATCCCTGTCATTGCAAGGGGTCTGGAACAGTTTATGTAGAGAGTGCACCACACTGACAAACTGCTGTTGTGTACCAGAGAGAAAGGAGAGGAAAAGAGAAAGATGCTCTAACATTTCCTAAATGCATCAATATAATTATTTAACAGATTGCTACCCAGGTTACTGAAAATTTGTCCAGTAGTTTTTCTTGCCACATTTCCTTTATCTAATGACCTGAAAATAGGAATCACTGTCTAGGAATCACTGTCTAGGAATCTGGCTAAAAATTTGACTTGCTTGACCTAAACACTAAAAGTAAATTCTGTCAGTATAGTTATTTTAGTCACAAACTAAACAATGACAAAGTGTTAAATACAATAAAACAGGAAACTTTTCCTAATGCTGCATGGATGGAGGGAGGAAATCACAATGCACTCCAGGTACTTTCTGCTACCTGACTTAGTGACTTTTATTAGGTGGAGAAATTTCAATGGTTTCAGGTGGAATAAGTTACTCACTAATATGACAAAAGTCTCTTGATCAGCAATTTCTTCTGTTTTATAAGCTAAGACAAGAGAATACTGGGGGAGAAAATCCTGTCCATAATCCCACAGCAAGTTCTCATGGTGTTATCATCCTGCCAATTAAACTCCAATATAGCCTTGGTTTTGTTGATCTGGAGTATTGAGTTTTCATTAAATTCCTAGGTATTAGAAAGAGATATGATGGAAAGATCATTCCTGCTCCTAAAGCTCCTGATCAATTTTTACATGAATACCAATATAGGTTTATATATACTATACATACATCTATATACACAAATGTGTATATATAGACATTACTATAACATATTTGATTAGCATAATATTATCTCTTCTCCCCAGACTTTCTGTGTAAACAATGAGAAAAAAGTCCCTTTTCATACAGCTCTGCTTTAACTTTATACCTGGTCTGGATGTGAAAAATGTGTTTTGCTTCCAAAAGAGCTATTTAAGATTAGAATGCTGCATTTTTGTATTTTCTCCTCTTCTCATTACAATAGTAAAGAACCACTTCCAAATGTGCTTAACACAGGTCTGACCTTCTATTATAGTCAATATATGTTTAACCTCAAAAACTTGCAGGTTGCTGTAAGATGTAATTTAGATTACTGGTGTTTTATGGGTGGTGAAGTGACCCAGTTCATAATTTTTGCATGAGTAACAATAACAATTAGAACAGGCTTGACTGAAAATATCTATAATAAACACCATTAAAGTTTTACAGATTTGAGGGATTCATCACAGATGAAAAGAGAGATGCTAATCTGAAAACAGAATGTATTTGGAATGGAAACACATTCTTCTACCAGCAGCTTTTTGTTCCTCTTAAAGTTTTCTCCAGCCCTTCATCCTCCACGCACACCCAGACAAGATCTGTATTAGTTTGACAGCAAAGGGAAATGGTTATTATTAAAATTTACAGTAAATAAATTTAAGCAAATTGAAGATGCTGATCAAAAGCTACTTTCACTAAGTACCAGGGAACCAGCCCTGTTGTAAATGTGATATGAACATGATCAGTGGCACTGCTTTTCTGAGGAGCACTCTCTTATGGGCACAACAATGGGCAGTATCATAAAAGAGGCACTATACACATTTCTCCACCCAACCCAGGAAAGAAAAGCACAGGAATTCACCCTCGCAACACTCCTGTTGCTCACACTAATCAATACCCAAAATGGATAATCCAGCAGCTGGCAATGCCATTGTGCATTTTTCTAACACAGACCACATGTTTCTGGGGCCTGGAAATGTTAGGGTCAGCAGTGGGGTAAAAACAAAGGGTAAAGGGCACTGGAAGGCCTCACCTTCAGCTAGGGCAACAACTGGGCCTCTGTTAAGCACGTGCCTTGCTGGAACCTCTGGCAAGATGTGCCACTGTGATATTTTTCATAATTACATTTTCCTAATATATAATCAGGTTCAGAATCTTCCATGGCACTCTCATGATCCAGAGTTGGTTTCTTATTTACTTCTATTTTTCTGAAGTTCATGAACACATATAAAAAGATGACATACCTGACAATCTATATGAATTCAGAAGGAAAAGAACCCAACTCTCCTAGAGAATAGCTTTCTCCTAAAGAATAGCTTTTTCAGGGTGTCCTGAAACAAGAACTTTTTCTCAAGTTCTGAAATAGTGTCCCATCACAAAAGTAAGGCCACATAAAGTTACTGTTCCATCCAGCTTTTTCCTTCTTGCAGGTTCAGAAAATAACCAGAATGTGTGGTTGGCGGGGTATTCCAGTACCATGTGTTCCAGGCTCTCAATTTCTTTACTCTAAATTGTCTATGAATCATGCCAAAAAATTTACAGGAGGAAAATATTTCTGAGCTGATCTTCTTTCCAGATGGCCCCAGCTGCCATCCCCAGACCTTTTCAAAAATCAAAAGGTAAAGTTCAATGTAGGTGGCAGGGTGTCCCCTCTTGCAGTGATCCTTGCTAAGGAAAGCTAAATGCTGTATGTTGAATTTTAAGACATGCTCAGTGATTTCATGTGTAGCTATATCACCCACAGTCATACTTTGTGCTGCAGGGAATAGAAGATTTATATGTAATATAAATGTAATATAATGTATATATATAATGCAATATATATATAATGTCATTATCTGACAGGCACAGCATTAAACAACTGACCCTGCTTACATTTTGGGGTGCAGAAACAAGGAGTACTTATGTCCTCCTGGTTCTGGAGAACATCTGTCCTGGACAGGCAAAGCTGATGTGCTGTAAAGTGACCAATTCATGGCCTGAAATAGACAAAGCCAAGAGAACATGAAATAGTAAATGGATACTAAAAATGGAGTGCTAAATTTATTGTGAAGGACTGTAAATATACACCTGTTATAACTTCACCCAACGTGTCCAATTGCTGACTTGCCAGATTCAAATGTATTGCAGTAATCAAGAGAACATGTAAAGATATGTAAAATTATGTAAAGTATCCAGAGCTCCTGCTATGTTTTCAGCTACAGAGATTCTGTTGGTGAAGTAAAACTGCTTTTGAATTTCTTGAAAACTGTATTGCTCAAAATCTGATTTAGACTGAGCTTTTGGTATAGGTGAGAGACGCATGAAAGCTACAGCATGTTATAATACTGAATTATCCCATCCTATTGTCCCATGACCATGGAAACAAAGCAAGTTAAAGTATCATCCCTGCTGGAAAATTAAATACAATTTAATCCACCTCTTGTGTCTTCCTAGGATGAACTGGAGAAACATGGAGCAGACCTTTAAGTGGTGAGCAGCTGGCAAACTAAAATAGGGTTATTTTTATAATGGAGTGTTTGGGGAAGCATACATGTAAATGTAGAAAATTGTTTTCTCTAATTCACAGGGGTTAGAGAGCTTTGTTTCACTCAAACTCTAATATCTGAGCTGGCTTTCAGAAAACCTTTTACTTCACTCTTCATATTTTTGGATAACTTTCCTGCTATACATAAGGTAAGATCTGAGTTCAAGTGAGTCCAAGTGTCAGAGTTCTTTCAACCTCTTTTTTTGTTTTTTTTTTGTGAAGGTGCAAGTCAGAGAAAAATAGGAACCCAAAGAAAAAACTGAAGGGGAAAAAAAAGCTTTTTCACAGTTTTTGACTGTGTTCAGAGGAGACAAAGACTGAAATGGGCTGTCCAAATGCCAAATGATATCTTCTGCTTGAGGAGTGAAGGGAAACCTGTAGTTTTCCAGAGCAGATATTCCCCTTGTCTTGGTGGGTCTCCAGCACTTGATTCCTGGAGGTGAGCATGGAGAGAGCCTATTCCAAGCCAGGAGATCAAAAATGGGAACCAAGCAGGTGCACAGTGGGCCCTGATAAAGATCTGGTGTGTGAGAAAGGATGAATGGATTATTAATATTAATTTATTAATTAATAAAGTCATGGCCTGCTGCTTAAATACCTGTCTGCCACTCCTGCATGGCCTGATCCAGGTAAGTACAGGCCATGTTTTGGCTTCTGCCTATGGCTGGTTTAATTAGAAATATGTCAGCTTCTATGGCCCGTTACCCAGGATAGTGATTGCAATGAAGGTTTAAGAATATATATCTTAATTAAATTTAACAGGGTGTGCTTGCCCAAACAAAACTTGCTTTCCATCTTCATAAATCAAAATAAAGATCCAATCTATTTCTAGTGACTTGTGTTGATTTCCACTTTTAAAGAAACCTTGCCAATAGGACTGGAATGTGAATCACTTGCAAAAATATTTTTCCCAGTTGGTCCTAAAAATTTTTGAATAAAAATTTTGCAGTTTATTATACATGTTTGACTCAAGTAATCTGCCACTTCCTTGGGGATTAAGAAAAACTGTCTGATTTTCATTGTTTTTATAGTCTTTGTATGTGTTCTGAAATATGAAGACTTCTGTGTTTCGATACCAAAGGGCAGTTTCAAATCACCATGCTTAATTAATATTTAAATATTATCAAAACTTCACTGTTTACAGCTTTCCATTTAATGAACTGCAATGTAACATCAGCATGATCAACTCTTCTATTTGTTTTTCTACTTTGTTTTAAAGGCTTACAGTATAAACCAGAGAAACAAAGTATAAAATATACAGTAAATTAGGTTTCAAAGCATAATATATTAAAGACAAATTTGAAGAGACATTAATCACAGGTAAATCAGACTTAATGGATAGAGTCTATTGGGATTTCTTCATAAGTTCCTTTTGTTGTCACATGAGGATTTACCAAAGAATCACAACCCTTGAGTTTCCCCAGAGAATATTTATATTTTCTACACACATATGAATGCTTGGACACAGGTTCAGTTCTGTTTCTACTGAACAAAATTCCCATCAACTTAAAAGAAAGTGAAATCATATCCAATAGAAAGGAGTTATGGGTATCTAGGAGATGGTGGTATTTTATCTTTAAGGACTATTTCTCACTATTAAAAAAATTCCTTGCCCTTCCCATTTCCAACACACATAGCAAGGTAAAGTCTGTACTGAATCCAAGTGGCCAATTCCAAGAGTTAGCATTAATACACTGACAGGAGAGATGCTGTAGACCCTGCAGATTGGGTAGTCACTTTCTTTCAGTACTGTACTACTCCTTAATACACTGTTTCATAACATTTGTAGCTTTCCAATCTGGAGTTAAGGTTACCAATGATATTCTGCACAAAAGCACAGAGCTTCCATAGCTTTTGTCTAATAGCTGCCCAAGGGGTGTGTTCATCATTTATCCTAGAGCTTGGACAGGACATTGCTTTTAGAATCTCTACTCGTTCTTTAATCCACTAACATTTTTTTTATTTCATGTTTAGCAGCAATATGTGGAGCCCTGCTGAACTAATCAGATCCCTCTTCTCAAACTAGTGATATCAATTTTTTATGATGCAGTGGCATCACAATGAGACACCGTGGCTAAACGTAACAGCCCTGTAATGCTGAACTGTGGTTTATTTCCTAACCATAAATGTTATGTATGACTTGCATTTGCAAGAGAATAATGGAAAGTGGAACAGAAAGAGTGAAAGGGATAGTAGAAAAATTGTGGAATGGAAATGTTTCCTTAGAAGAGGTGTGTTTCTGAGCTAGAAATGTGTCAGAACATACATGTGTGTACCACCCTTTTATCTGTCTTTCATAGATAGCCCCAAGCCACCTCTGCCCTCACCAAGCTGACTGGATGCATGCCAAATCTTATCCAAAAGCCACTCCATGTCAGAGCCTTCACAACCAAACCCTGTCCATGCTTAGCTCCTCTCTGGCAAGGCTGGGATGGTTGATGAGTGCAAGTCTCAGGATGTTTGAAGTATGTCAGAAGGAACACAAAGAGACAGAGCCATTCAAGCCAAAGCAGAATATCGGGATTAAAAAGTCTTCCCAAATCAAGTTAGTCTGGAAATTAGAAGATTCCTAACCCAAAAAGAAGAGGGATTTCAGATGACCTTTCGAAGAGAGTAGTGATGAGCAATGAACAAACTGCTTCTGGCCCGTACCTTCCAAAGGAGTTTATGGAGGCTCATTGTACATGACTAAAGGAACTGCATTAAATATTCCACATAGTTCTTCCCAGGCATGTGCTCCTAATAATTACACAAAGCAGCAATAAATTTTGCAAGGTCTGTAGCACAAGTAATGGGAAATATCTTCACCTTCTGCTGAGAGAACCTCCTGCTTGAGGTTTGAAATGCTTAATGGTGCGAGCGTCCCATAAATAGAATTGCAGAGCAGACAAGTTTTGATATATTCAGGGCTTTGCTTCAGGGAAGTGTTCACACTAATGAATGTCTCTTTGTATCTTCAGAAGATTTTTGGCCTCAGAAACCGATCCAGTGGTTGTCTGAGAATACATCCTGAAGATTTTCAGTGCATTCATTTCAGATCAGATTAATGTTTGTGTTGATTCAGTTTTCATTTGAGCCAGACATGGGAAATTTTCAACAGATGATTAGAAATAGTATGAGTTTCTGGACCCTTTTACTATTTCTCTCCAAGTTTAATTTGGCTAAGACTTACAGAGTAATTAATTATTTCTTATTTTAAAATCCAATTAAAAAAATATCAGCAAGTACGTTTCCAAAAAAAAAAAAATCTGAAACAACACAACCTCAAATGTAGGTTTAGATTTTAGCTGTCATTTTTAAAATGTTCTCAATTTTGAGTGGAGAAAGAGTGTCTTCTTTTCACCAGAAGAAAATATTTCCGACAACTCAATGATTCATCACATGAAATACACATTTGTCTATAAGCACAGGCAGCAGCTTTGATGTATTGACATCTGCATTATGCTGGTTCCAGGGTATGGATTTTGTAGAATTAATTGCTGACTCAATAGTTAGGGAAATGCTTATTTGATTCTTACATTTTAGCTCTGAAAAGAGCTCTCTCAAAAGTTTTGAGATCAACTTAGTGGAATGTTATAACTTGTGGAATTGTTATAGACTCTTCAACTGGTACTGCATCCCATTCGAACATGATTTTGAAAAATACTGCTATTTATCTGGTTTTGCACTTGTAAATCTTTCAATCCAGCACTTGATACTTCATTAATAGGTTAAACCTGGAGAAAGAGTGAAATAAGTTATGCAAACTGGACAGGGACTTGAGAACTGAATATAATTTCTCTTAGCTTGTGTTTCACATTGAAAAAAAAAAACATTTTCCAGATAATGCTTTAAAGTGTGAAGAATCTCAAGTTACTCTGCAGGTGCCTATGTAGGTAATATTGTAAACCTTTTAAAGTGTTACATAAGGGGATAAAAGAACTACTTATGATTCCATTTTTAATATGTGTTAAACCCACAGCACAACTGAGACTGTAAGGTTGCAGCATTCCAAGCAGTTTAAATAACATGCATTCAAAATCCCATATTAAAAGAAAAGGTTAAACAGGAATGTCACAGCAAATGCTTGCTGGCTTCCTTACAGGCTCCTTCACTCTGTGTTGTTCCACTGCCATGGCTGAGATAAATGGAGCCAGGTTTGGTCAGTAATATCTGCAACTCTTTCTCTCCTCTTTTGCAACAGAAACAAAGATTTTGACATTCTCATAATGGCAAAGTGTATATCTATTTATTGAGTTTGGTCTTGGAGTTTTCTGTGCTGGAGGGGAGCAAGTTACTAAAACTTTATAAAAATGAGATCAAAACAGCCTTTATAGTTATTATAAGAAGATCTCTAAACTGTTGGCTATTTTTGAGATGTGATTAGATTGGGGATTAAAAGTAAAAATGTTTCTAGAGACCCCCCCTGCAGGGCTGCATCCAGCTCTGGGCTCCCAGCACAGCAAGGACAGGGACCTGCTGGAGCCAGGCCAGAGGAGGCACCGAGGGGATCAGGGGATGGAGCAGCTCTGCTGGGAGGAAAGGCTGAGAGAACTGGGATTGTTCAACCTGGAACAGAGAAGGCTTTGGGGTCACCTAATTGTGGCCTTACGGTGCCTGAAGGGAACATACAAGAATGATGGAGAGAGACTGTTTACAGGTGTCTGGAGTGACAGGACAAGGGGGAACAGCTTCAAAGTGGCAGACAGTAGGGTTAGACTAGAGATTAGGAAAAAATTCTTGACTGTCAGGGCAGTGAGGCATTGGAATCCTGAGGTTGCCCAGAAAAGTTGTGGTTGCCCTATTCCTGGATGTGTTCAAAGCCAGGTTGGATGGGGCTCTGAGAAACCTGGTCTAGTGGAAGCTGCCCCAGCCCATGGCACAGGGGCAGGAGCTAGATGATCTTTAGGGTCCCTTCCAACCCAGCCCATTCTATGAGTTCATGATTCCATACAGGGCAATCGATTACCTTTGTTGCCTACGGCTGGTCAGCTCTCTGGTGGATGGGTTTCTTCAGTTTCCCTTCTGCAGTACTATCCATCAGCTCGAGCTCTTACTCTCAAGCAAGAACAAGGCTTGAGAACAATTGTGCCTTCAAAAAGCCCCAATGTACTCACAGAAGGTCTGGTATTATTAAAAGGCCTCTTATTGTACAGGTTCATTGTATTTATACACTGAATGAAACTCATCTCTGTCAGAATTTTTGTTCGGGACTGAACTCTGAACAAGCAAGCAAGTTGAATTAAAGATATACCCTCAGTGAAAAAATTGAGCAGTTAAAATTCTCATCAGCATTGTTATCAAAAAAGCATAAAATTACCAGAGAAAGTTTAATTCCCTTAACGACCTGCATTTTTAAACCAGAAATTTTAAAAAATGGAAGAGAGAAATAAATTATCTTAGGTTCTATGGGTAATATCAGCGTTTTATTTAAAGAATAATGTAACAGCTTTTTTTTCCTCCCCCAAGTTTGCAGTTAACTATGAAAATGTTGCAGAATTAAGCTCCACTTAAAAATAAAAATTTTATTTTCTTAGAAAAGAGAGAGGGACAAAAAAAAAGCTTCTAATTGATTTAAAAATGAAGAGTCAGTTTTAAATTTTGGGGTGCCTATACCCCCCAAATTCCTAGGAGTAGGGCAATTTCTGGGATCTTACACCTCCAGAAGTTCACCCCAAACAATGGAAAACAAATTGTTGAGCAAAAGAAGCCACCTGCTCCACAAGCAGTGAACTGCAGTGCCAGTGGAAAGCTGGACAGGTGACCTCCAGAAGTCCCTTCCAACAGAAATCACACTGTGATTCACTCAGCACTCAAAAATCACAGCCCAGGACAGGCCACCCTGGGCAGCGCTGCCCTGCCAGGGCCAGTGCCGACACATGGAATGAGCTGTGGTACCTGATGGATAGCACCAGGCCCAGCTGTGACCCCACACCGCTGGCACAGAGGAAAACAGCAGCATCACAAGCCAGAGGAGAGCTCTCTGTGGGGCCAGAGGAGATCTCTCTGGCAGGGGATGAATAAGAATCCATTTCATAATTATAAAAGCAAATGAGACAACTAGTAAGTAGGACTGGCTGCATCAGTTCCAAAATCAACAAAATTAACATGAAAGGAAGAGATGCATGAATAAGAATCAGAGCTATAAGGTTATCCATATTGAGGGAATATGAGATTTACTGCATCAGGAAATAAATCAGAAAAACAATATTTAAGAAGAAGACTGATACCTCTTTCTTTTTAAAAAATGATGATGGTTCTGAAAGGCATGCTGTGGAAAAACAAAGACGTATCACTTCACATTCAAGACATACAAAGGCAAAGTAAATAGTATTTGGGAAGATAAAAGATGGAAGAGCTGTTGCATCAGGAAGGAAAAGTGCAGATGAGTAGTATCAGAGACCAGAAACAGCTTTTTGAGGGCCTAGGCCTACATCTTGGAAAATATTAATGATACCTTACTGACAAGGCCGCTGGTGTCGAGATGACCCCGAGGTGTTAAAAAGTCTCTTTTTTCCTGCCCCGAGACCAAAGAAGAAGACAGGATTCCTTGGTTTTGCTTCTCAAAGTTGTTTATTTGTTGTTATTTAATACATTTTTTCTCTGGCCCACTGAGGTCTGTCCAGCAGGTCAGTTTGTGGCACACTGACTGCCTTCAGGTCGGTGTTAAATTTTTATACTAAAAACTATGTGTACTTTATTTTACAATAATTTTCCAATACCTATCCCCTATGGTACCTTAATTTACTTTACAATAATTTTCCAATACCTATCCCCTATGGTAGTCTGTCTCTACCTTAAACCAAACCAAAAGTGCCAGCATCACAGCAGAAGATGGGGAACAAGAAGAAGCAGGAGGAAGGACAGAACATGCCCAGGTTGCTCCATCTTGCCTCTTGAACCCCCATTCTAAACCCCCAAAATTCTGCCTTTTCACCCTGTGATAAATTCACTATCATTCTACTCAAACCCTTGTGGCTTGTAACTCTTCGTGCAAAGTTGGTAATTGTTTCCAAGGGTTAAAATCAAAGGCACAGGTGTTTTTGACTCCGTGCCAAGGTCTCTGAGCCCCCTGCCAGGGTCTCAAGTCCTCCAGGGCAGCCAGAGGGATGTCTTGGGTTCCGACACCTTACAGCATGGTTCTGGCCATCAACAATATGCCTACAGCAGTGAACCCAAATTCTCAAAGATGGTGAACTAGGTTATGAACCCAGTGTGCTGCAGCTGCCAGTGGCTTTCAGCCTGTGGGAGCAGGCTGCCCTTGGAAGGGCATTTCCCACACAGCAGAGCCATTGTGTGCGGGTGTCGTGTCCTCAGCACTGACAGGCAGACGCAGCCTCGCTGCTCTGCGCTGCTCGGTAATGCACACAGCATCCCTGGTGTCTCTGAGAAGGGTCCCAGCACAGCTGCTCTTCACCCACAGAGCTCTTGCTTGGAAGTTGTGGACACTAATGAAAGTAGAAGTCAGTGTGCTCGACTACAGAAGGGGTCTTTGTGCTCATTCTCAGCAGATTTTTCTTTTGGTCATGAACCTATCAGTGCTGCTGGCGAAAGGCGTATAACAAATATCTGCCAGTCAGGAATGCAGAGATTACATTTTCATTTAAAAATGGTGTGGATATTTGGGAGTCCATACGGACAAATAATATATACCTATATATATAAACATAAATAAAAAGCAGAAAAACTGCTCATAACTTGCAGAGTTACTGCTGCTCTGTGGAGATGCAGAGAAAAAAGGAAAGACTATTAGTTTAGAGTGCCTAGGACAGCATGTTTCAAATTCCTGTTATCATTGTAAAAGTCCTCTCAGTATTAAATGAGTTTTTATTGTTGGAGCAGTAAGAATGTTTCTTGGTGCACTAACAGTAGCAAAGGCACAGAAACACACACCCACACAAAAGTTTATGTACAAATGTCTAGCACAAAGGCTGGAGGCAGTGACAGTGTTGTCAAATGATGAACACTTAAAGCTTGCTGTATACACCAGGAAACACAAGCCAGGCAGACACTTTGAAAAGTCTGAAGTAACTTGCTCCCCTCCAGCAAACTATGCCTTTTTTTGCTTAGTTCCCCAGTATAAGCTTAGTACCAATATTTTCATAGATGACATTTATATCAAAAGCATTTTTACTAGACATGGTAGCGCAGAGCAAACAAAAGAACATGAATTTAATTTTGCATGAGGCACAGCTTTAGGTATGCATTTACCATTGCTCTTGCTGAGTGTAGAGGAGCTAACAGTGGTTCTGCTTAGCTACTCCAGCTAAATAAAACAGCTATGTGGACTCTAGCCAGCTAGTTATGCTCACACTCTGAGACTCTATACAAATGAAGCACTTGCAAATGTGTGTAACTGTGCTCTTTAGCAGATCTGGTCTCATGTGACCAATATTTCTTTCCATAATCTACTATTCTCTTCTATTCTGATATGCTCAATGCTAATTTTCACTTGATTCTAAAGTATATTGTTGCTTCCTGGATTGTTAGGCAGTACATTAAACTTTCAATAAATGCCACTAATTCCTACACCCATGGAAATATAATTTACTCATGTTTTAATCCAATATAAACTGCATTGACAAGAAGGGTTATTTGCCAATGTTTTGAAGGCAGGCAGGGTGAGAGGGAAAAGTCTTTGCATTTTCCAAGTTTATATCTAGGCCCCAGATGGAAACAATTCTACAACAAAAGAACAAAATCTGGTAGGATATTCTTGAGATCTTGTAAGTTCAGCAGCACGTCACTGGTACTGAGGCCAATTTTCCAGAAGACTGATTTGAATAGCAGAAAAGAGGAGGAGAGGAAGGCCAAGTAGAATTCTAAGTTAACCCACAATGTGCTGCAGTCTAGCATTAAATGGGAATTTTATATAAAGCAGCAGAAATTATAGAATTAACTCAGGCTACGTGTTTGCTTCAGTTGTTAATAGTGACTGATAATATATGTGCCTGTGGTTTTTAAAAGGAAAAGCCTTCAGCACTTTAAAAGAGGCAAGTGAATGATGCAAGTTTCTGGTACTGATTACAGTACTTACAGTACTTTAGAAGATCTGTATTTATAATCCCAACGTTTGTCTTTGACATCGGAGGCTTCAATCTACGACACTTAAAAGCTTCATATATTTTTCTGCAAAAATCTACCATTGAAGCAAATAAATGATAACCCCTATCAGCCCACATATCTTTCAAAATAGATTGTTATACTAATCAGTAAGTGAAAACAAAAGGCCTTTTAAAGCCTGCCAGCAAAGATGGAATGAATTACTTCTTAGATGCAAGACTGCAGAGCTGGTAGCCTGCTAAGTAATCATTCTTGGAGACCATTTGCCTTTCACAGTTCTTAAAAAAAGTTTCATGGCAAAATTAACTTCCAATTTAACATCTGTTTCCTAGCAGAGGAAAGATAATCTTGTGTATTAAAGCTGAGGACTTCTGGACTCAGATTTCCTGGGGAGCCTTGGCCAAATCACTTAATCTCCCCCTACTCCACTCTGGGTGAGTAAAATGGGGGATAAAAATGAGCTGCCTTTATCACTTTCAATGAAAGCTGTTGTGGTGGCAGTCCTGTCTTGTGTGGGGACATGGAGCTCTTGGGACTAAGTGATTCTGAACTCAGGTCCTTTGGGCCCTATTGTACAAAAAAAAATGGAGAAAAATAATCAGAGATCAGGCTGATGTATCACATGCTCAGGGAGTTGTATCAGATGCACTAGAGCTGACAGAAAGAAAAGTTGGTAAAATGAGCTTTAATTAATGACTTGGGATTTTTTTTCATGAAACTACCAGGAGTTTCATGGGTCCTCTGAATGTTTGTTGCTGGGAAAAACTATTTTGACAGACCATCATCCTGCACGAGGACTCAGTGAACTCAGATGAAATTACCAAAACTAAAACAAGTGAGTGTATTTTGTTAGGTGTGAGAAGAGCTTTCAGCTCAGATATCTTGTGTATTCTCAGAAGCCTCAAGCTTAGGCAGCTTCTAGAAACAAATCCCAAAAAACTGATGCTGATGTTGAGTCTAAACAATTGGAAGTTGAAATAATTTTTTCAAATTATTGTCTTTTCCTAAAGCAAGAGGATTTTCCCATATTCCTTGCAGCATCAAGTGTCTCATTCTTAAAAAATCACTTTTATTGGTCTAAATAAGAGCTTTAAATTTTCAAACCTGAAATAATTACTGGGTAAATAAAGAGATGTATCAAATAACATTAGAATGAGATGAAAAGCTAAAATAAATATCCAAAGTACTTCAAACATGAAGATATAAAAGGGATGAATATGGATTTTGAGCCTTGTTACAGTAAAACAAGTATTTTTATTTCTTTTTTATAGAAATTGCTTGGATTTTTTATACCAGTACGTAACACTAACTTCCTACAAATGTGTTTTCCTGAAGGTTGAAATTCTTGGTGGGTTGCAAATGGCGTTTGATTACCTACTGTGCATTGCAAATTTGAGTTTCTTCAATCAATCTGCCACTCAACTTCTTCCACTGTAAATAAATTCACTGGAAAAAAAACTGAAGGCAAAAAGCAACACTGAACAGGGAATTCTGTTCTTAAGATACAGATAAAGATTCTGCTCTGAAGATAATCATTCCTGCCCCTCATTCCCTCCCAGGTTCCCAGCAGACCTTGCAAAATGGCATGAAAAGCAGAAGTCAGGGAGCAGTGAAGTAAAATGAGGGCAGAGGGGCACAAGGGCAGGCTCAAAATGGAGAAGAGACAGTGAGTTAAGTGGATGACCATCGAGTCTTAGGAATTTTCATGTTCGTGCAGCTCTTCAAAGCTGCTTCAAGCAGAAAACAGCTAAATGGAGCATAACCAGAAATGAACTAATCAGTTGTTTTGTACTTATTACTGCTCAGGTCAGCATAACCTTTCTGTATTTTGATGCATTTTTAATCTCACTTTTCAAGCAAAAATAATTTTGCTCTTCTGACACAAATCTCACCCTCTTGAACCATTTTTTTTTAAACAAAAAGTTACACATTTTAGTGAAAAAAAACCCCAAGGCTGTAACTACAACTAAACAGATAGAAAGAGGTATTTTACACAAACATTTACATTTATCTTGTTTTTTAAATTACATTTTTTGAACTTTGATATTGCCAATATGTACATCCCATTAGCACCTGTGTCATCACCAGGAATGTATTGCAGATATGTTTATAGTAGAGTTAAAATGCATAGTCATGAAGTCTACATTTTGGATTAGTGATCAGTAGTGCTTCTGCATAAAAATTTTTGAGTAAGGGTCAAGACCAAGTGACCTACAGAGGTTTCCTCCAAACCAAAATGTTCTGTGATCCTATTGAAATACATTTTTATGAATTATTTTATCTAATCACTATGGAGATTCATCTCATGTGACTCATTTTACATCAAAATGGTTTAGAAAATTGTGCAAGCTGCTCACAATCACACCATGAGCAAAGAATTCTTCAAAAAAAGTTTTCTCACTGACTTACACAGGCAAGGAAATTATTGGTGGAAAATGGTAAGAAGCCATAACTAGGACAGAGAAAAAACCAAAACCAAACAACCAAAAAAAAATCAAACAAAAAACCCCCAACCCCAAATAGGTAAATCACCAGCAATGCAATTATATGATACAGCATGTGAATAAATGAAGAAATCCCAAAACCACAGAGCCAAACTTTTCTGTTTCTCTTGAAAAGATTTCTGCATTTCTGTGAAATGTCAAATTATTTTGCTTTATTATTTCCACATTTTGCTGATCTATAGAAAGTTATGTCCAAAATCATACACTTTGCTGGTAACAGTTCAGATTTTGTGTCTTTTGAACAGTGTGACTATTGTCTATTAGTTTAATGTTGTCTCAATGAAATAGGTAAATGGTTGTCTCAGTACTTGTTTGCAATATGAAGCCAAGCTCTAATAATAGATGCCCCTTGTATTTCTCCAGACTTTTCCCTGGTATTTGCAATGTGTGTTTCATCATGACTTAAGTTATGAAGCAAGCTGTGCCCAGGAAAAGGTGGGCATTGGCTGGCAATTAGCAGAAGCCTATATAGCATCTTGCATAAAGTGTTTGCAGTGTGGCTGTCTTCTTTCATCTCCTCAGTCTGTTAAATATGAAGAAAAATAATAGTCAGATCAGAAAAGACAAAACCTTGAAAGACACAGTGGGCATATGCATTAAAGACAGCCTACATGTATATAGTTAAAGCTGTTGGCTCAAACCTGACATGAGTCATGTTCCATTATAGCAATGAAGTGTCAGCCAACAAAATTTGAAATACAACCCAGATTTCTCCTTCTTCAAACAGACTGTAACCTAATGAAACTAAAATACATATAGAGAAGCTGGGTCAAAAACACAGAATAACAGAACGGTGATCTGAGTCTTCCACTCTGAGCACTTGAGGAAGATGTGGGGTCCAATGGACCAGATCCTCTTGAACCCAAGGGACAAAGGGGCACCATCACAAACCTGAGGCTGGACTCACAGTTCAGGAGCTTTTGCACTTGGAATTCTCCCTGGTGCATGGAAACTGTTGCTCTTTACAGAGCAGTAAGGGCTGGCTTTTAGGCAGAGTCCTTCCCATTTCAAAATGCTCCACTTAAATGCTTAATCCCCAACACTATATCAATTGAACATGCCCCATGACCTTTGTGAATATGAGTATTTACCTACATGTATCAGAGAGCACCTTGAATCAGGTCTAAATGAAGGGTAGGTAGAAAAAATGATAGTAATATGATGAGATGGGAAGTTAGCCAATGGGAGGGGTACCCGGTTCACAGAGATGATGGAAATTCAGCATTCCATGTCAAAATAAAATGTGAGGTGCAAGGAGTCTCCTAAGGTGTGATCTAAATTTTTAAAATCTGAAAACACACTCTCTTGTGTATATTCTTGAATGAAGCAGTTAATTCCCATAAGATAAGAGAGACTATTGGGTCCATCTACAGTTTGAAATCTCCTCCCTTTTCAAAATTTCTTTATTTACAGCTGCTTTTACAGTGTAGATCTCTTTATTGAATCTTTTCAAAATACTGAACCTTAGACCAGCCCTAGGAAGGAAGAAAACCCCCCAGTTTTCCTTATCTTTTAGCTACTCTATTATTTTTTTAAACAAAAAATTAATTACTATTAGCTTTCTTTCTATATCAAAACTCTTAATATTTTAATTGCTGTTTAGTTCATGCTCACTCATAATCAAAAAATTATTGAACATTTTCTTTAGCTATACATATTTTTCCTTAATAGGCTCTCCATTTATGATTCTATCTTGCAGAAAGCCTTTATTTCTGTGCTAACAGGCAGTTCTTGCATGCTTGCTTGCTTGCTTGCCTTTTTCTTCCTTGCTTTATTGATTTCCTGCTTTCTCTCTCATTCTCTTTCTTTCTGTCTCTCTCTCTCTCTCTTTAATTTGAGGAATGTCGGATCACAGAAAAACCCCCTTTAATAATTCTCTTTTTTAACATAAAATAAACCACAGCAATTGAGATTAATTTGAATTGGTGGTGTTTTTTTTTTGTTTTTTTTACAGTTTAGACTGCCATAGCTCTGTATAATGCATGTTAAAGAAAGTGCTTAAGTGCAGGCTTCCTAACATCCTTCCATTACCTACATTGACCATACATTGAGGGCAGTGTACATCAAGAACAATCACACCCCTTGGCCATATTTTTTTGTAAATATTAGGAGACAAGACATGAAACTTAACAAGAGTTTGTCTCTCAAACCATACAAATAAATTCAAAACAGAAACTTTGAGGCTGGTACCCTTCTGTGTAGTATTGGTTTTAGCTAAGTTAAACTCCAGTAATTTGAAGTGTATTCATCTAAATTTACCTAGTGTGACAAGGAGACACTTTATTGGCAGATTTCTTCGTAGAATTTATATATTATTTGTACTGCAGTGGTCCCTGGAGATCCAGTAATAGATGGGGAACTGGTTGCATCCATCAGGAGAGGACAATATGCATTTTTCCCATGGAACAACAGAGCAGTGAGCCTTTTCCCCAAAACCATAAGTAAAGCAGAGATCCTATTACATGCCTTCCCAAGAGACAATAATGAATAAGCACAGCCAAAACATTCAATTCCATGACTGAGAGAGGAGGAAAAGTCAAGGCAACATTTTCAAAATAATGGTGTACATTCTGCTGAAGAACAGACTGGCAGGTGAGCTGTGCAGCTTTTCATAGAGAATTCCTTACAACCACTGCACCACCACTCCACAATTCTCTGCAGCCACTGCTCTCAAAAGGGAATCTTGCAATGGATAGAATGCGTAGGCACTGTTGGGAACTTTTCAGGTTGCAGCAGTTTCACTGAGAAATTTCTGAAATTTCTGATGGTGGGAAAGAGCTTTGGTGTTGGGCACATAAAAAACATTAAATAATAAATCAAAGAGAGACCTTTAAGAGCTGGCAAATTCCTGTATGGTCACAGTTGTCAAGCACAGTAATTAATTTTTCAGGAAAGAATAAAAAAATCAGATTTGAATGCTCAGAGAATTAAAAAAGGGTGAAGGAAAGAGATGCCATCTACATATTCAAATGGCACTTTGGAATCACAGACTGTCTTGAATTGAAATGGACCCATAAGAATCATCATGTCCAGCTCCCTGTTCCTTGCAGGGCTGCCTGTCACTAATCAGAGTTTCATACAGATGCTCCTTGAACTCTGCCAGGCTTGATGCTGTCACCACTTCCCTGGAGATCCTGTTCCAGTGACCAACTGCCCTCTCAGGGAAGAACTTTTTCCTGATGTCTAATCTGAAGTCCCCCTGACTTTATTCCATTTCCTCATGTCCTGCTGCTGGTCACTGGAGAGAGGAAAACCCTCTAAGTCCTTCAGAGGTCCAGTGCAGAGGATTGCCTGCCCAGCAGATTTCCCAGTAGACTTAGGTAGACTGGTTGAATTTTTAAAGGATCATATCTATCTACTCAGTCATTCTAGTTGTTATTGCTTTGATGATCGGCAGTTGTCTTTACTCTGACATAAGGACTCACATGTGTCCTTGCCCCCATGTTTTTGTAGCCAACTCCTTTCTTTAATCTTTAATTTTTGGATTCCTTGTGGTCTGTTCTACTAACAGTTGCTAGAACTAAACCATTACTTTTACTTGTTAACTATCTTTGTTTTTTCTGTCACTAACAACTTCACACAATTGTAGATATCAAATATTATCATACTTTGTCAGACCTGTTAGGATTACAAACACAGTATTTTTAATTGTTGAAAGGATCTTTGTCTTTCTTATCCAGCTTCAGCCATTAAGTATGTGATAAATAGAAGCCCATTTCTACTTTTAAGCCCTGCAGGAGGAAAATGGAGGGTCTTCTCCTTATCTCCATTATTTTATTTGTGGAAGTCTATCACTTGCTTCCATTGTCTGTCTGTAACACTGAACAGAGACACGCTCTGACTACATCAGGTTCACCACTTACTGGAGCCAACTAGAATATAGGATATGACATTGGCAGTTTTGACTGAATAAAAATGGTTTATCTAAAAGATTTCTGCTCTAATATGTAATTTTAGTTCAAAGCTGAAAAAAGAAAATATTATTTTGAAAACTTCAAAATAGACATGAAAATGTCTCATTATTCCTCTGGTAACTCCAATTCTGAGATATGAGGACTTTTTTCCTCTATGGGGTAAATTCCCTAGATGAATTGTATCCCCTACGGTACATCTTCCTTTTAAACTCTTGTTAAGCTACTCTAGTGCATGATGAAAGGTCCAAATCTCTAGCATATCCAGGGAGATGTTGGAGGTTTATTGGGAATTTAAGCAGCCTTGCTGATTTTGCAAGTAGCTATAGATATTTGTGAGATATTTGATAGAGATGTTTTTTCTAAAACTGTTATTTCAAGCACCCACATGGTTACTCTATTCCCAAGCATTTGTCTGAAATTACCTATGGCAGACCCCCAGTGATTTAATAGAATAATGAATAGCTTCCACAAGGTGCTTGAGTTAGAGAAGTAGATTTCACAGAATCAAGGGATAGTTGGGTTTGGGAGGGCCTTCTGGAAAGAATCCTTTCCAAGGCAGGGTGGCACAGGAACGTGTCCAAGTGGGTTTGGAATGACTCCAGAGAAGGATACTCCACACCTTCCCTGGGCAGCTGCTCCAGTGCTCTGCCATCCTCAACAGAAAAACCAAAAAGTTCTTCCTCATGTTGGTGTGGAACTTCTTGAGTTTTAGTTTATGGCCATGCTCCTTGCCCTGCTGCTGGGCCCCACTGAAAAGAGTCTGGCACCATCCTCTTGGCACCCACCTTTTAAAAAAAATTCTTTTAAAAACCCCTCATACTTTGAAGGATACATTTTCAGTTGCTTTTACAACAAATTCTGAATTTATTCTTTAGCAATCTTCTTCATTCTGGGGCTATCTGCCTGTTTGATTGTATTTTCTGCTTTGAGACATTCAACAGTGAAATGCCTCATTTTAAAGGTGGTTTGGGATAAACATTCCCAGATTTTTAGAAGTCATAGATGTCCACAAGTCTTTCTCACTAGTTTGTACTCCCTTACTACTCAGAGCTGCATCTACTGCCTTGATTGACCTTGTCTGACTAGATTTGTTCACCTTTTTTCCTTTTCTTGTATTGATCAATGCATAACCTCTGTTTCAATTGTCTATAGATATCTTAAGAGCACAGAGAATGCAATATAAGCAGGAAGAGAGGAAATACACATTTAATCCTGTATTAAATCTCTTGCTGAAATGTTATGAAGAAAATCAATATTAGGCAAGATCCTCACCAGGTGTAGACTTGTGTAGTAGCTCTGTGAAAGTGAATGAGCTCTGAAAATATATCCCCACTGAGAGTCTGGTACAATATGTTTTATACAAAGGAGAAGCATAGATCCGTTCAGATTGAGCTGCTGTAATGTAATTTTATAATAAATTTTGTATCCATAGCATGTTTCAGTTTGTATCCTAAATCATATTTTGTATGCCTGGCTTCTTAAGTGGGTTGAGGCAATCTCACCACAGGCCCTCTTACTCTAAATAAAATCCTGCAGCATCATCTTTCTGGCAGAACTGCAGGAGATGAATAGAAGGTAATGAAAACATGAGAGGCTGCCTCAGCTCAGAGCCTAGTTAAGCTTGCTTCTTTCTTGATCTCAAGTGCTATTGGTCTTTCCCTCCTTGGGATGATTCTCCCACTTCCACCTTTCCATTCAAATGGGTTTAGGTGGTTCCCAGAAGGGAACAGCAGAGGCACAAAGAGCGAGTGCTTGATTTTGGTGTTCAGTGGAGTGGGTACTTATTGTGAAGGGATCCGGCCTCTCAAGTGGAATAAGATGAAGCTTCTGCCCTCTCAAGTGAAAAATCTAGTGTACAGATCAAAATGGTCTATTAATACAGACATTTGTGGCTCTATTTTTTACAATTACAGAATGCCCCATTCATAATTTGCGTTATATCCACAAAGCCCTACACTTTTTACCTCAGGCATCATAGCAAGAGGATTAGAAAATGAGAAAACAATAGTTTTTTGCATGGTACCTTCTATTTGGATGTGACAGTGAATCCCATTATCTTCTAAAAAGCTTTCTTTGTCATAATTTGTTAAGGAACAACATTTGTGTTGCAATTCACAATGAGTTTGTAGGGCTTTTTAAATTTGGTATGCTCCATTGCTGAATGTTCTGTCTGGGTGGGAAATTTTGATATGAATGAGCCATTGAAGACCACTTTTTATTATAGACCACTTTTAATTTCTTCCTTATAAATTTACATGCATTTACATTTCTGTAGAAATGCAGGGCTCATGCATACTTATATCACAAAATAAAATAGTCTGGTTTAGAGGGAACTCAATTGTTACAACCTCATGATTTATAGACTGAGGCATAATTTTAAATTTAATTAATAGGTACTTGGGTGTTTGGCACTTTGGAGGAAAAGAGCCATTGATAAACTGAAACTTGAGCACATTTAATTATACCATGACTAATCAGTTGTGTTTGCCATTTCACACCGAGCCTCTGTCAAAACTATTCCAGATAGTCATACTTTACTTCACACATTGTCATTTAACTGCTTTATACTTTTCTGATTTACTTTGCCACAAGCTGCAGTGTCAGCACAGACCTGAGTGTGCACTTAGTGTTATAATGCATTTTAAAAGCACAGGATTTTAAGTAGCATATTGCAATTTTTTGTTCAGATAGGAGTGATGCAAACCACGATCCTGAACAAGATGAATAATATCACTGTCCTATGGCCTACAGTTTGAAATAGGGTTTGATTTTATAATAAACACATTTCTGCCATTACAAATAGAAAAAAAAACAGATTTACAATGCCATGCCATTTTATTAGGAAAATGTGAAAACAACAGTTTTACGATGCTCAGCTTGTGGTCTAGTACATTCCTCAGTGTTATTACAACTCAGAGTACACATTCTCATTCTCTGGGCCAATGTTATTAAAAACACAACTGGGAACACTTTTCAAATGCTGCCAGCATCCCTTTAACAGTATTTCATCAATAGGTGTTCTGGTAGTAATCTTTTTTTTTTTCATGATTACCAGTCTCTTTGTATCGCAGTTTTACCTCCCAGCAGGTCAGCTCCTCAGGAGCAGCTCTGTTGGTCCAAGGCTGAGGACCTACAGTGTTTCTGCAGCTGCAGTTTTGGCAGAGCAACTTCATGGCCCCGTGACCCTCACTGAGCAGTGGCTGAAGGACAGGACTGTCAGTGGCTGGTGCTGCCTTCTGCCCAGCTGATCATTTCATAGAATCACAGAGTTGGGTTGGAAGGGGCCTTAAAATCCACCTCATTCCTTCCCCCCTGCCATGGGCAGGGACACCTTCCACCAGACCAGGTTGCTCAGAGTCCCATCCAACCTGGCTTGGACACTTCCAGGGATGAGACATCTACAATTTGTCTGGGCAACCTGTGCCAGGGCCTCACCCCTCTCACAGGGAAGAATTTTTTCCCAATGTTTAATCTAACTCTACTTGCTTTCAGTTTGAAGCCATTACCTTTGTCTTATCACTATATTCTTTCATAAAACGTCCCTCTACCTCTTTTTGCAGAGTCAAAATCAAAATCTGAAATCAAAGCCCTGTACTGGAGCCTGGTCCAAAGCTTGCCATGTGGCACTTCTGGAAACAAAGGATGTCTAAAGAGACCTAGGATCCCAATTTCTAATATCCAAGGAAGGTAGCTAAGGTCTCCCAGTCTGACTTTTCTTAACTGGAGAGGTCTTGGATCAAATGCTGATGGCTTTGGAAAGACATAGCTCTAAATTTTGAGATCTTAAATCAGAGTTTCCAATGGTGGAATAAATCACTACCTGCACTTTATACAACAAATTAAAGTGAGTTGCGACAGCACTTGCATGATATTTTTGACTTACTTTTTGTCCTTTGGCTTCATTTTATAGTTCCTTGGGCAGCTGTACAGCTACAGAAACCCAAAAGGTAATGGATATCCTAAGGAACAAATAATAATCCCCTTCTCTCAGAAGGCTGCTTGAATTGCCTGTGGTTTTTGAAATCTAATACTAAGGACCCAGAGAGCTACCATAACTATTTTTTTTTTGCATACCTTGGAATCCCATCAATAAGGATAACATCTACAAGCCACCCCTTTGTGTCTCTTATGACAAATTGATAAACGTGTCGCCCAGATGGGCTCATGATAAGGACATCTACCCTACTACTGACAATTGTACTGAATTATCTGTGCTAATTTAATGCTAGTTAACTGCCTAAATAAAAAAGCTAGCAAATATCCTACCATTTGCCAAAAATAGCCAGCCTTCATTCAGTTGGCTTGTTTTAACACCTATACAGAATTCTGAAGTCACAGCCAATCGGCAGCACTTATCAGAGCCCCAAAAACCTACAGGATAAAAGAAACTAACAACTCAGACTGAGCACAAGGATTTATAATGCACTCAATGCTGCTCACACTCATTGGGCCACCTATGTGACTTGAGTATTTTCCAAATATATTAGTACAAACTGCTCCAGGCATCCGTTCAGGCCCCAGAAGCCTGTAGAAACTCTTGGATCTTTTGCCAGATCCCAGAAACCTGTAGTTACCCCGGCCGTTTTGTTTTGATGCATGGATTGAATCTTATCCTTTCTACATTGTTTTTCCTGCCTTTAAAAAAAGCATATTAATATTCAGAGGAAAAGGGAAGACGAGCAAGGAAGAAGGATTTATCTCTTACTGGCTTCTGATGGATCCATCAGTTTGATTCCTTTCAGTTGTGTCCGTCACCTTCCACTCTTTAAGGAATTTAATAATTTGTACACTTTCCATGTGGTTGATGTCAATTTAGGCAGCCCACTGACTAAAAAAGACTAAGCCAAAAGGAAAGGGGACGTCTCCTAACCAGATGGCAAAAAATTTGTCAATACTAGAGCATTGAAATACTACTTCACACCTGAAGGACAGGGTGCCATCCATAGGGGCCTGGATAAGGTCCAGTCTCTGTATAGGGGGAGTCAGAGGATGAGATGTCTAAAGCTGAGGCTAAGGAAGAAGATGAGAGGGACAGATGCAGAATTGATAAGAAATGTTGCTGCAGTAGACTGGCAACTGAGAACATGGTTGTGATCACAGTCCTACTCACATCTCATAGCCTTGAACCACTGAGGCAGAACGAAGAGGGCCCACACCATGTCAAATGGTTGAATTAAAAATAAGAGAAATGGTTGCAAGGGTAAAATCATGAAGTTAAACTAGTTGATTTCCATTTTTTACAGTCTAGCTTAGGTTTTTGCCATTAAATCAAAATAATTTTTATTTTTCCTGAATGCAACTGCAACACAACCAAACAGATCAATGTTTTGTAGTGTTTTTCTTTCCCCAGAAGCTTCAGCCAGTCAACAAGATCCATAGTTTTGCCAATTTCATCTCTCTGTGCAGCTTTTTTTCTTATACATTCAAGTCAAAGAAATGAAAACAACCAAGCTTCCTTTTGCCCCATAGAGAAAGCAAACATGGGGAGGGATTTTACTTTCTTTTCTCAGGAACTAGCTGTGAAAGTCAAAAAACTTCAGTGATAAAAGAGAAATATCTTTTAAGGAGTTAAGTAGCCAGTAGGACAATATTATTTGAACCTCTGGGAATGTACTGGTATTGTGTGTTATGAAAAACAGAAGAAGAATCTTAAAACAGTAACAAAAGTAGATCCAACACACCAGAGGTGAGGACCACAGAACTGCCCTGACAATTTGGCCCAAGGCATACAAAGATGGCTTATAAGGCTTTTGTTTCTATAATATCAGAAAGCTCTAATTTAAGGATTTTTCTCAGACCAATCAAAATGTCATATTTACCAACTAATCATCTGCTGCAGCCAAACTAAAAGTAACATAGCCTGTAATTGCAGCTTTGAAAGATTAATTTAGACACTGTGCACACAACCGAGGAATGAACTTGTGCTGAAGCAGGTCATTTGTGGTTTGGAAAGTTCATTTAGAGGTCACTGAATACAGGTAACATGAATAATTTACATTTTTTATAGGTAGAAAGAGAAATAGCTTATGCTATATTTAAACCCAATGCTAAACAAAGGGGTCTTTCAAAATTAAATTGGATTTATTACATGTGGTACAAATTTTAAAGCTAAATTACTCTCCACATAGAAGGGCATAAATCTGATTGAATTCCTAAAGGCGCTTTCAGTCTCTGCTACCTAATTGTAAGCCAGTTATTTTTCATAGTTACAATTCAGCTAATCAGATTTCATACGTGACTCTGCTTGTAAACATTTCCTGAGAAAAATTAGTGAAAGATACAGAACAAACAGAATCAGCTGCACAGGGGAAATGCTGGTTCTCTGCTAATGTAATTTAAAAATAATTTATAGCATATTTGGCTGAGTTAAGGCTAAAGGCCCCAAGTGCTCTCTCAAATATCCAAGTGCAGCTCCCATTGACTTCTCTGGGAATGGTGCTTGTTAATCTGAAGTCAGAGATGAGCCATAAGCATTTGTGTAAGACAAAGTAATCCAAACCTAGCAGTGGTACCAAAAAAAAAAAAAAATAAAGTCATCAATTACATGAGAAAAATAATTTTAAGAACAAATGTTAGGTAAAACTATGCTTCCTTGCATAAGAAATCAGAGATAATGAAACTGAGATGAAACCACCACTGTTTTCCTTTGAATAGAACAAATACTGTGACTCCTTGTCATTCATAACTCCCTTAAAATAATATGTACACCAGGATTTAGATCTCAGGATAATTTCCTTCCACATCACCCACATATCTTCAGGAGATAATTACACTCCAATCATCTGTTTTAAACTTCTGGGAGCTACCTATTCTGTAGCTTGCTGCTTTTATGAGAGTCTTTTTCAAAATCTGGGGAGAGGAGAGTGCAGGATAACTCAGAATTACTCAGATAAGGAGAATATATAAAGATTATAGTTGGTTACATACTGTTATGACATTGGAAATGGTAATTCACTGACTCTATTTAGCTACAGGAGATGAAAAGAGTGATGTCAACCTGTAAATCCACAAGAATAAAGTCAGCTTCCCTGTTGTCACTGGGGTTAATGGAAGTGGCAAACATTGAGGAAAACGATGGAATTGTTACTCCAGTAGAGTAGTTGATTTAGCTGGATTCACTGAGTCCAGGTTATGAAAATGAATGCACTGCAGCCCAGGTATTCATGGTATGATTGCAAATACTCCAAGGACATATTTTTTCCTTTCCAGCAATTATGCACAATTAGTGAGGTTTATCCTTTCAGCATCTCAGTAAAATCTCGTGAAGTGCCTAATAAAAATAGGACCTGCTCTGGGTCTTTATCATATGTGGAAATCTTCTGTATCATAAAGGCAAGCAGCAATTGAAATTGCTTCCATCTTTGGCTTGATTAGTCAAGTGCTTTGTCAAGCCACAGATGCTCTTCTTTCACCTGTTCTTCACTTTGACGCGTCTCTCAGTGGCTGTGTCAGTGATACTGCTTTGGAGACTGACAGCTGTGAAAAACTGCTTATGCTTCTAGCAACTCTTCCTCTTTGTAAATTTTACAGTGTAAATCTTCAGGAAGGTTTTCAGTCTTAACTGAGTGCTTTATAGCATAGCTTCAAATGTCAGACCTGGATTTTTTTCTCTGGAGACAAATCCCAACCTCTTTTATTCTTATCCTGCCTTTTCTGTTAATACAAGTGGGGGTACAAGAGATTTAAATTACTGTGGAAAGTGGCCTAGCATCTCTGAATAAACACGTATGAAAAGCTGTGATTAGCAGTTCTGATTAAGGATTCCCAACACTTTTTCCCTGTTTATAAAGCAATGTATGTGTGCTTAATACTGTAATCAAACAAAAGACAAGGACATTGCCCAAAAAATCTTTTAGTCAGGGTTCTGAGCCTTGAGTCTCCTTATGAAAGGAGAAAGGTAGTAGTCAGAAACAAAAGGAAAGTCCAGTATATGAAAAGCATTGTCTCTGTGGATTGCAAGGCATAGTTCATACATCAGATAACTGAGGCTTCCCTTCTCAATGGCTCTTGAGCTTGGCTGGTGATCACCACACGGCAGAGCTTTCAAGTGTTACATGAGACAGAACTGATTGCATTCTCCACCCAAATGCCATAATTCAAGAGTTATTTCTTTGCATTTCGCTGAGAAGTGGCATGTCACTGCTTCTCTTTTCAGGGCAGCCTTTTACATTAGAAAAAAAAAAGGGGAAAAAAAAAGAAAAAAGAGAAAAGAAAGAAAAATTTTAAAATGCCTTGGAAGCATTAGAAAGTGTCCACAGAATCATAGAATCATACAATAGATAGGTTGGAAGGGACTTTAAAAATCATCTAGTTCCAGCTCCCCTCCTGTGGACAGGACATCTTTCACTAGGCAACTTGATTAACCCATATGCAGAAAATAAGGCTCTGTCTTTCCACATTTCTTTCTATTCAAAGCAAAAAACTCACATTTAAAAAATACAGTAATTAATTAACTACACGTGGAATTACATGATCCATTGTGCATTTCTATATGAATGTTGCAAACATTCAATTTATTATTACTTTTTACACATAAGAACTCCAAAATCAAGCATATTTTCAGTTTAAAATTGGGATAGCTTTTCACAGCTACTTACAAAGGAAAAAAATGCCTTTCACATGAGAGTTGCAGTGGATGGTGGCTGGAAAAAAAGCTAGAGGACTGATTACTTAATAGTTACCACATTTATATGATTTGGGACAAATAAAAAAACTCAACGAAGACATAAGTCATACCCATTCTTCTATAGGGCTTAAATTGGCTACTGAATCTTGAATCCGGCCAGATTAATTTTTGGAACATGCAAAAGACCTCTGGACAAACAGATGTCTGAGAAAACTTGAGCCATCCTTCAAGGTACAGGTCTGTGAATGTGTCACCTGAGAGTGCAGCACATTGTAAAACAGAAAATAAACAAATTATTGCTGTATTAATATGGTTTCTTTTTACCTCTCATGGCCTGACAAAAACCATGAAAGGGTCCCCATGTGGGACTGGCTGCACACCACGAACAAATAATTAAGTGAGGAGGCAGCATTTTAGATCCAGGTAGAAAGAAGGTTTTATTCATATTTTTAATGTCTCCTGCAACAGAAAATTAAAGTAACTTGAAATGTGAAACCATGAAATGTGAATGATTAAATGGCATTTTATTTTTAATAATAACCCTTCTTTCTGCCAACAGTGCAGAATACTTTGCAAGCAAAATGCCAACCTGCCTCAGTCTTTCAGGATGTATTATAGATGTCTTAACCACCTCCTTCAGCAGAAAGGGGAAAAGTTGACTGAACTTATCAGAAATACTCAGTGCTGTAATTTGAATCTGATGCTAGCCCCTTCCAGGTGAAATGGTACAATATCAGAAATGAGAAGGAAAAGAACCAGAATATCAAAGAAAGTCAATGACCTGGCAAAACAATGAAAATAACCACAGAAAATATTCTGTAAAAGGGTTAAAAAATAAATGTTCTTAACCCTGGTGTGCTACCTAAGGTCAGTGATGACCAGGAGGAAAGACAGTGTGCTCTGGTCATCTAAAAATAATTGAAGACTAGAAAACCAGCAAGAAAGATGTGCTGGTTATGGTGACCCAGCAGCATGTCAATAAAATTAATGGATTAAAACTGAATGAAGGAGCATTTAGTAAAAGTTCCTAACAATGTGATCTATTGTAGTGGAGAAATATCTCCCAAGAGAAGTGTGGAAACCCATTGTTTGAGTCATATGCAGTTGAACTTGGACAAGACAGTGGAGAATGCACTCTGAGGAATAATGCTGCACTGGCAGGGGTTTGAAGAATGGGCTAAATGATTTTACAAGGCTTTTCCAGCACTTTCTGATGTTATTTTTGGCAGGATTGTTATAAAAACAAAACAGAAAAAGTTATTAATGGACCATTCTCTTTTCAAAATTTCCTTGAAAAATCCCCTAGCATTTTTTCCTGCAACAATACTGTTAGTTCTGCATCATTTTTAAATGCTAAAAATTTTGATTTCTGTTCTCAAGAGTATCTTTCTGATTTGAAACAAAACTTTTACTCTAAGTAGAAAATTGCTTGTCAATGTGTTATAAACAGCCTGATACATAAACCAAAACCAAGACTTTTAACATAAATTCTTACATCTACAAATGAATTATTGTAGTATTCCATATCAAGAATTTTTAATAGCACATAAATACAAGTAAACTGCACCTTTCCTAAAGTTCTCTTTAAAGTCTCTTTCTTTCTTTCTTAAGCTTCTCTTTACATCTTTTAGAAAAGCAGTTCTGCTATAGCACAATTTCCATCAAAATTAGTTCTGGTATTCCTCAGATGGTTCTGTCTCTAAGCTGTTAAAAAATGGAAGTAAAAGAAGTTTTCTATAGACCTTTCAGTGGCTGCATCTTATTTGGCCTCCGTCTGGGAAAAGGCAAGACTGCAGAGGCCACTGTTTCCCTATTTGTCTTGTCCTAATCCTGTGCTCTCCTTGGGAATCTGGGTTTTGTGAACTGAGGCAGAGAAGGGGTGGGAACTACCTGTAAATAGAATAACTTGTTCCCTCTGAAGACTGTGGGGAGTAGAGAGCTGGCCCACCCAGGACCTGGTCTGTGATTTGGCCTTCACAAACAGATTTCTTATGGCTCCCCTGTGACTCCTCTGAAGCCATTTCCTCCCCATTCACCCTCACCTCCTGCCCTGAAATAATTTATAAAAAATATAAAAAAATCCAGAAACATTATAATGTTGGCCCCAAAGGATTAATTCTCATGGTTTTAAAAGACCAAAGGCCCCATCACAATCATTTTCAAAAAAAGTAAACATATTCTGTCGCAGAGATAGGTCAGATTTTTGTCCTACTTTCTTACTTAATAGACCAGAGGGTGGTGGTTTCTCACAGAGACAACATCTGCTGCAGTGACAATGAGATGCCACAGTTTTGGATCCTGTGAGGAGGGAGAATGACAAAAAGTTGTTATTGCAAGCCTGGACCTCAGGAGGCCAGGCCCTGGGGCTGGCTTCAAAGTATGCCATGGGACATAGAGAGAAGAGGGCAGAAGAGGAAGTTGTTGATTTCCAAGCACCACCTTCTCCAAGATCAAGAATGTCCCATCTCCATGTGCAGGAGGAAGCCAAGCCAGGAGGTCTGTATGGATGCACAAGGAGCTGTTGACAAAAGCCAAATGGAAAAAGGAAGGATTAAGGGGGGAACAAGGTCAGGTGCCCTGGGAGAAATATATTCTGACCTTGCCAGGAAATATATTCTGACCTTGCTGGGTTTAGTGAAGTCACAACCCACCTGGCCTGAAACTTGGCAAGGAACGTGAATAGCAAGAAGGACTACCCCAGGTCCTTCATCAGCAAAAGGAGGGATCAAGGAAACTGCCTCTGAATGGGGCAGGAAATGGCATGACAAGGGAGATTAAGAAGGCTGAATTATAAACTGGTAAGGTCCATGTGCCCACCTCAGTCTCAACAGGTTAAATTTTCCCTGCCAATCCTCTGTGAAAAGTTGTGGCAACTGGGGGAAGTTCCTGAGGACTGGAGAAAAACAAATGTCACCCCTGTTTTCAAGGTGAGCCAGATGGAGCATCCAGAGCACTACAGACTCATCAGCCTCTTCATGATTCCTGGGAAAATGATGGGGTAAACAATCCTGGAAACCATTTCTAAACACATGAAAGTCAAGAAGGTGACTGGGGGGAGTCAGAATGAGTATAGACAGAGTTGGGACTCTCCACCCTGGAGCAGACAAGGCTCAGGGGAATCTTATCAATGTGTATAAATAACTGATGGGGCATGTAAAGAAGATGGAACCAGAATCCTGTTCTGTCACTAAGCTCCCCAGAGAAGAGGCAATTGGAACAGTTTGAAATACAGGAAACTAAAGAAAACACTTCTATGGAGAGTGTTTGTAATGGTTTCACCTTGGGGGGATGTCAGGTGCCCACCAATCCACTCTATCATTTCCCTCCTCAGCAATGTAGGGGGAAGAAAACCACATTAAAAAGAATTTGACAGCCAAGTGAAAGGCAGTTTAATGGAGTAAAAGCAAAGGCCACACATGGAAGCAGAGGCAAACAAAAGATTCATTCTCTACTTCCCATCAGCAGGCAATATCTGATGGCCTCGCTGCTGTGGGAGCCCTGCCCAGCAGTGCCCAAACTCTGGCAGGTTCTTTCCGGCTGCCAGTGCAAAGCCCAGAACTGTGAGGGCTGCTATGGGAAAATTCCATCCCAGCCAGACCCAGCTCAAGGGTCGTCAAACACTGGCAGAGATTGCCCAGAGGAGCTGTGGAGTCGCCACCCCTGGAGCTACTCAAAACTTGACTGGAAACTATCGCTTGCTGGAGGTATATGTACAAATCACGAACAGAATGGAACTGCTAGGAACGTGCCTTGAGCTGTTTTATTTTCCAGCATCAGTCTCATTACATGGTTATGACAATGGGATGATGCCACCAGCTCACATCCCAGGCAGCAGACCAAGAAATTAATGTTACAATTCACTTTAAAAGTTTTTTACCAATCCCACAAAGCAAAAGCATATTGACAGTAGTTCCACCCAACCACTATAAGAACACGTACCTTTGGTTAAAACAATGCTTGCTTATTTTGAATACAATACCTGCTTGTAAGCCTTGAAACACAATGCAGAGAGCTTCATTATTAAGCTTAGAACTTCCTAATATCTTGCTAGATAAACTTTTCTGTAGCTTAGGGAATTATTCTAGACAAGCGTTAATACACAGACCATTGTTCTATTTGTCCTTGTTTTTCTACTTTTTAAAATAATTTTTCTGCTGACCAATCTCTGCTGCTTAGTTCTAATCACAGTTTTGCTGTCTCTGAGTCCTGCCTTTTTCAGCTTTCCCAAAACCCTCTGATTTTCTGGATTCCCACAGAAATGTCCCCAGGAAACCTGGTCTGGCTGACCCTGCTCTGAGCAGGGAGCTGGACCAGGTCATCTCCTGATGTGTGCTCCTGTCTCCACCGTGTTTGTGTCTTAGATAGAAAATCCTATTGAGAAATGGTGAATAGATAATCAAGCAGAGTATAATGTTGGCACATACTCCAGCAATAGCTGGAGAGTACGGTAAAACATTTCCTCCCTGCTAAAGAAGAAAAGTATTTAAATGTTTTTCTTTTAATAGAAAACCTCTACAAAATGTGACAGAAGAACTGTTGACTCTATCAAAATGCTTGATTGGTAGAGAAAATGCAAAAAGCTGAGTCAGATTCTGCTCTACTTCCATCTTTTTCATGCTCTCAAAAGCTTTGGGGCAACATTCATTTTGATTTAATTTTAGTGAGGGAAGTCTAAATAATTAGATGAGCCACAGTATACCAAAATCTCTTGCAAAGTTTGGTTTCAGATACAGTTTTTCTGACTGAAGTCAATGCCTCAACCCAGTACTCAGATTAAGTGATTTTTCCATCCTTTAAATAATATTCTTTAGCTATTCAGCAAAGAGGAAATCTGAGTTTTTAAACTTCAGCCATCTTTTAATCTGAATATTTGTAGATACTGAATTACCTTTGGCAACAATACCCTTTTGCAAATGAAGAAAGTGAGACTTTCATGGCTTAATTTCATAAAGTTTTGACCTTTTCCCTGTATTAATTATAACTATTAGATCAACCCCAAATTATTTGTCTGTTATTCAGTTCTTAAATCTGAGACATTTGCACCAAACACCCCAAGGTCACAGGAAATCCAAGCTAACTTTGTTCTACGCTTTGGTTTCTTTTCTTTATCCGCATTAGCTCTCTGAAAATAAAAACACAATATAGCAAGCTAAGCACATTTTTAAAACCTGCCCTAACCTTTCAGACAAAGAACTGTAATGCAGCACAACAAAGTTGCAGTTTGGACGAACAGAGAATATTAGGGTTCACAGTTCTAAGATATTTTTGGCCTATTCAGAAATCTACCTTTTTTTGAAAAATATTAATTTCTTTTTTGTACTTTTGAAAACCACGGTCACAGATCCGGATGTATTTTGGAAGGATTCGAAACCCAGGTGAAATGGAGCAATGGAAAAAATTCACCTGGCACGGTTCCCTTGAAGTCAAAGAAGACATGGTATTTTCCACCTGCTGAGAAAATGACCCAATATTAACAAATACAAGATATGCAAGCGTTAATTCTCAGATGCAAATAGGTTTAGATGAGGATATGATTCTGCCAGAAATACGGCAATATTAACATACATCCATATTAAAGTATAAAACACTAGAAGACATTTATTGAGACAAAGCAGAAGGGAAAAGGAAAATCTCAGAACACAAACACAGTTAATAAGGCAACTTCATAATATAATGGTCAGATTTATTTTTCCTATGAATTTATCCTCTAGTTGCTGGCTGACTTAATTTTTCCTAGTGGAGAGCTTTTCCTTCATGACTTCTTTCTTTTGGAACTGATTTGAAGTTCACTAATTTGAAAAACAAACTCTAGCTTGACAATTCATAAATATTCCCTCAGAGTTATTTCTAGTTCAATATGTGCTGAACTTTGCAATGTTTATCAGATGATAAAATTGATTAAAAAAGTGATGATTAAAGCAATGATGGCATTACACACACACACACAACAAATGTGTTTTCTGAATGAACAAACATACTGTGCATTCACCAAAATGCACATGTGTGACGGTGTTCACAGGGGTTCTTGGATGAGGGAAGAGATGAGGATCTGACTCCATGTTTCAGAATGCTTGATTTATTATTTTATGATATATATTACATTAAAACTATACTAAAAGAATAGAGGAAAGGATTTCATCAGAAGGCTAGTTAAGAACAGAATAGGAAAGAATGATAACAAAGGGTGGTGGCTCGGGCTCTCTGTCTGAGCCAGCTCACTGTGATTTGCCATTAATTACAAACATCCAACATGGGCCAATCAAAGATCCACCTGTGGCATTCCACAGCAGCAGATAATCAATGTTTACATTTTGTTCCTGAGGCCTCTCAGCTTCTCAGGAGGAAAAATCCTAAGGAAAGGATTTTTCATAAAAGATGTACACATATGGGTGTGTATATAGGTTACTTTATACAATATTCCACATGCAGTTAAGAACTCAGTGTTCAGCATAACCTATTTCTGAGGCTGTCAATCAACAGACACCAGTTTGAACACAGTGCACTTAAATTCTGTGGAATGATATTTAAAAGAAACCGTTCCCTCCGACAGCCTGTCTGCTCTTTGTGTCACTGCCGCTATCCTGAGACGTGCTTTATTTGAGGCACGAAAAAAGAGGAAGGAAAAGCCCCCTCCAAATATTTTGATTTACAGCAAGGAAATAGACTGTCATGTTGGAGTCTCTGATAGCTCCATGGAAGGCACACGGCTGGGGATATGAAGAGGCTCATTTGTTTATGGCACCAGCCCAAGCCACAAAAAACAGGAGGGTCCAGAAGAGGTCGGGGTATTTCACGACTGGCTCTGCCTTGCGCACACTTTTTCCCCTACATAAAACCTTAAATGATACACTTAAAAACCACGAGACAAGAAATATTGAAGAGGAAAGCACAGTGTTTTGACACACCAATGAATTAGCTTTTTATCTGCACAATGGCTGCACCACTCTCAGCAAGGAATGTAAATTCCAGCGAGGGAGCAGCAGGATCCTGTGGCTCCACAAGGTAGTGTAGCTGCAGATGAAAATGCTGAGGAAGCTCAAAGCCACCTGAGGAAGGGTTTCTTAGCAACAGACCAGATCATGAACCAAAGGAAGAGAATGTGATACAGCTATTTTTAATGTTACAAACCAAACTGAGATATTAAGGCCCTTGAAACCTGCATTTTTGCTGAAATGAAATGCTGGTGCTTCATTACGTTTAAAGATTTTACTGTGTCTGTCTTGTAATCATCCCCAGCATGCAGATGTGTAAGCAAGAATAAACCTCAAGAATAACTAATGTACTACAAATAAATCATTTCACTCTATTGATTAGTCTTCACAGAGGAAGCTGTAGGGGAGAGAATTCAAATCACTGGCAATTATAAGAGTCCAAATAAAACCTGATTCATAAGGGAGAAATCTCTTGGCAACTTATCCAGAGAAAACCCCTGAATTGTACAGGTTTGGCTTGTAATGCTGTGAGAAAAGGGCCAGAGGGGCAATTCATTTTCAGTGGTGACAACCCAAAAACGGAGCAGTTCTGCAATAACTTTTCTAGCAACTGGGAAATTAGTGCAACCTGTGTGTACGTGTGTATGTGTGTTGAATTAATCCGGTCCTGGAGCATTCAGGGAATGTTTATATTATCCATTCCACTAGTTAATCTGAGGAGGTAAGAAATAAAAATGAATAAAAAAGATGTGGATGGAGCACAGTGAATGCCTGTTTGCTGAGATCACCAGAATTAAAAGGACTGAGAATAACAGATTGAAAAGCAGGTTAAAAATACCCAAATAGCCTTTTTTTTTAAGGAGATATTTTAATGCAAATTGTTTCATAAAACACAAAAAGCTTTTCTGTTTCAGGTTTTATGTGATTTTTTTTCCAGCAGTGTACTTTTTCATTACCTCTGAAGTATCTTCTGTTTCTGAAAACTGAGGAGAAGCCTTCAGAGTTGTTTTTTTCCCAAAGATCTCTAGGTCACAGTTTCTTTGGCTCACCCCTCAAGGCCTGCTCCCCTGGATCATGGTATGGCACTGGCCCAGGCTGCTGGCACTGAGTTTGTCGGACCACAGAAAGCTGGGGAATGAAGAACTGCAGAGTTCCATAGCCCTGCCTTCCCCCAAGGAGGGACCCATGCCCTGAGTGAGAGAAAGCAAAGTTGAGCAAAGTAAGAGTTGCTTGGGGAGTCCTGAGTGCCCCTAACCTCTCCTGAGACCCCAGGGATAGCGAGTGAAGGCAGACCCAGGCCTCCAGCAGCAACTGCTCCAGGACCCTGAGCTGTGTTTGGCTCCAAACGCAGCTTCTTCCGCATCTGGGAAAGCACAGCAGGACCTGAGTAACAGGATCACAACTGTCCTTTCTCTCTAACAATCCAAACCAAAATCCTGGCTAAACCCACCAAGATTTTTGCTTCTTAAAGTCCGTTTTAGATCCAGTTTCTCTAATTCAATCCATCTCTCATTAAGATAAAAATAATTCTGGCATGGACACAGAGAGGCAATTTATGCTACTGTTCAAAATTAACATTCAGTGGTATTAATGAGTAATATAGGTCAAAGGGGATTAAAATGGCAGCATATTTGCTTTAAAATTTTGTTTTCTGTCACCATTGGGATACCAAAATTCTGTTCCTTATTAAAAAAATTCTATATATAATTTCTAGAAAATATTTTTTTTTTGCACTCACATAAAACCTGCAAGTTTTTATCTTAGTGCCTTCTAATAGCATGGACAATTTCACATTCTTGAAATACAAATCCATCAGACCCAAAGCACAAAAGGGTAAGGTGACTTTGGAAGTTCACACAGGTTGCAGCTGCTGCACTGATTTGGACATCAGAGAAATACCAAGCATCAAAAAAGCAAAGATTTTCAGATGTGTACAGTTTTGATAAACCTGCATGATAGCTGGCTGAAACATTAGTGACAGAAAATCATCCCAGAAAGAAAATCTGCATTTGTGCAAATCTAGAAAATTCCATATAGAAAGAATATGGCATAGCATAAAAAATTTCAAAACTCAAAAAATATAATTTATTGCAGAATTTTGAACATTTGTCTGAAAAGAGACACACTCAAAGTTCCAGTGGATGCTTGAACAAGGGAAAAGGCCTTTACTAAAAAGGGAGGAAAAAAATCTGTGAGAAAGATTTGAAGTTTTAACAGTGAATAAAGTTTTTGTTAAACATGGGATTTAATTTGAACCCAGCTTGTGTTAAAAAGAACAAACTGATTTGTAGGGGCATACTTCCAAAAGTAAAACAAATTCTTAAAAAGGGAAAACCAAGGAGGGAAGAAGATTTGAAGGATTTTCTTCCTTTCTCACAAGAAAATACCTTGGGAATCTCTTAGTTCTTCCCTTTTCCTAAAAAGAACAAGCAGAAGGCATTTTTTCCTCTCAGACTTCCTCTGAACAGTTTCTCTCAAGCAAACATTTCTGCATATTTGTCTTTGAAGGTGAACAACCAGTTCCTTGCAGTGTTTAATAAGTGTTCTGAAAATACTCAGTGTTCCTCAAAATGGATTTTAAAATACTTTGGATGAATGTCACTTTGAGATAAAAAAAAAAAAGAGGGTGGTTTGTGTAAAATGATGATCACTGTATTTAAGGTTATAAGTGTTTAGGCAGCAAGTAGGATAGGGAGAGAATTGTCTTTAACAGAACTTGACACAGGAAGTCAGAAGATGTAGGCTTAAGTACAATCCTCACATCTGAAACACTGAATCAGCTGGGTTTCAGTAACAGGTGCTCATCAAGCTCTCTTTTCGTTTCTGGAGCTTTTTTTTTCCATGACAAACCCCCATTTTCAAATTAGAGACTATTAGGGAAACTGTCAAAATAGCTTTTCTAAGAGTTTGCGTGCATGATGTCAGTCTGTGCAGTGAGTATTGAGAAATTTAAATGCAACTGAAAAAGGGTTGGAACAAATTCTTGGTTTAGTCTGTAGATACCAAGTACATCACCTGTAGCATGAGATTAAATGCAATTGAATGTGAAAGCAATGAATCCTCAGACTCAGCATGTTGATATAAGTGAAAGAAAAGTTTTATAATCTGACTATGCAAAATGTATTCATTATTTGCTTTAGTTGTATGTACGGTTCCATTGGCTCCTCCTCCTTTGTGTCCACTGTATTTTAACATACAATGGTTTTATAATTTAGTAATTAGGATCTTAAATTTGCTTTAAGTACTTAAACTATGGCTTCACTCTCTAAACTTTCAGCCTACTGGGCAGCACAAGAGAGGTTAATTTTTAGAAGACTTTCCTTCACCCTTTTGTTTTGCTTTTTGCATTAAGTGTATTTCTTGGCTTGAGAAGATTTTTTTGTTTTAGGTGCATTAAAAATGCTGCAACACTGGAAAAAAAGAGACATGGAGAGAAAAAAAAACTGAAAAGAATGAAGGTGAAGAAAGCCTGTACAAAACACATTATAGAGCTTTTTCACCTTTCAGACTAGGATTTCTTAGAGGAGAAAGGTTACAAAGAGAACCTTTAGCATAAATGTCTCGGCTCACCAGTGGGTAAGACAGACAATTCATCTTGATAATATTAGAAGAAGTAATTTTTATACCTCATATTCAATGAGGAAATACACTAAAATCAAAAAGCTACAATGAGAATGATAAAATTGAAATAACCTAATGACTTATTGCACAAAAGAAGAAAAATTAGATCCACTGCTATTCTGAAAACTGCAGGTATACACAGTGAGGTCTGAACTTTGAACATTGATTCTTGTTCAGCAGTTATTGTATTGTATTTCTTTATTTTTAAACTCAGGGAAGATGAAAACTTCCCCAAGGCCTCTTTCAGGAATTGTGCCCTCAGTGAGAATCAGAGGCTCTGCTCTTCCTCTCAGTGCAGGTCCCTGTGCCCTAAAACAGAACCAATAATTTTAGAGCTCATTGCAGGACTCAGTTGACATTTTGGGCAGCTGATTTGGCTCCTGAATGAGGCCCTTTGCTATTCATTTGACAATCTGCAGTTTATATCTGAAATTCAGAGAGGGAGAAATGGATACCGCTGAAGCTCTTTAGGTTCAAGACATGCTTGAGAATGGCTTTAACACTTCAGAGATTCATTTGACACCTAATTTTAACTATCTAAAACTTTGATGTCAAGACACGTTTCTAGAAATACTTAAAAATGGAAGCAGAAAAGTTCCCCTGTGGGGGAATTCACCCCACATTAGCACAATATTAGGGAGGCCCTTGAGAAACTTTGGTCACCTTTGGTTGACCTTGTGGAGGAGCCATGGGCAGTGCCACCCGATGAGGCAGAGCTGGAACCTGCCTTCCAGGCATGCATCCAAAGCACCCAACAGCAAACGGGTCCTTGTTTAGACTCAGGCTAGTCCAAAACCTCTTCCCCATCCTAAAATGCACCACACCAAGTCCTTAGGACATGCTGCTCTTGCACTGCTGTGATGAATTGTCTGGGAGATGCTCTTCTTTCTTTGCTACAGTGAGAGCACACTCAAAGCATTTCTACATGCCTAAAGTTAGGTGAAATTAATTCTGGTTTGCACTGGAACAGCCTCCATTTGCCAACATTTGTCTGTATTTCAAGACTCATTTTTTCCTTCCTTTTAGCCTGGAGGAAGGTTGGAAATGGTATGGTTGGAATGAGATTAACTGAAGACAAGCTGGGAAGCTTTTTACAGTGTTTTTGCTTTTGCTTTTACTTCTAAGAAAAAGAACAAATCTGCCATTCAAACCATAATGAAAGTATGAGAGGGACAATTTTCAAAGGCAGAAAACCAAATATCAGTGAATTTCACTAAAAGCTGAATATCTGTTCTTCATATAGTTTAAACTCTTTATTTAAACACATTATCAGTCAAGCTAAAAGGTGTGTGTGAAGTGTGGAAGAAAGAGGTAATAGTGTTACCTGCTATTTGCTTCTTTTTAGATGAAGAAATCCATACCCTATACTGACAAATAAAGAAACCAAACAAATCCAAAGCAACCCACCAGGCTTCAGTCTGGTACCCTGTGAGACTGAAAGTGAATCTCTATTAGACTACCTATGATATTCATAATAAGAACAAAAAAATCTGAGACATTTAGGCTTCTGATTTGCCTCAAAATGGAATTTCTTATACGAACACTTTCAGACTGGATTATAAAACTTTCAATCATATTGCACTGCAGAAGGAAATAGGTCCTACTTATGGAAAACTCTTTTCTTAATGCATGACACTCTGAAGGTGGAAACAGCAGATAAACACTACCTTAATGCAATACCACAGTAGAATCCCTTCGATTTTGTTGAGTGCATAAAGCTTTTCTGACCTGGTCCATTATGGGCTTATGAAACATTGATTGTTTAAAACTTGGGTATCTCAAAGCAAAATGAACAAGCTTGTTTGGGTCTCTTAATTTTAGTAATAATAATTTTAAGACACTTGGTACATAATTTATGCTAAAATTTGTCAATCCACAGGGTAGAATTTTAAAATAATATTGATGGGGGGGCGGGGAGGAAATAAAGAAGCCAGCATTTTTCTGGAGAGTACCAAAAGAGTCCTGATAGGATCTGGATTCCTGCAGAGACTGTGGACAGAGGGAAGACCCCCTCTTCCCTTGCTGCCCTCGGGTACAGGGCCTGCCTGGCCAGGCAGCAGAAATCCTCCATCACAGGCCAGGCCAGGAAATGAAGGATATCCCCAGACAGACAAAGTGTTCTTGTCTGCTTTCCTTGCTGCTTTCCCTTCTGTTTTGACAGATTTCTTCAAACTCAAACCCCATTCTCCTTTTCTAGCAAAAGCGTTTGGATTAGGGATTTTTACTTCTCTTTCCCAGCATTTTGGGGCAAGCATATGGAGAAATGTATCACTCTAATTTAGATGTGTATAAAGAAGTTAGGGGAAACCTCAGTGAAGTTAAGGATGGTAAAAGTCTGAAACAAAAATAGAGCATTTGAGGCCTGTCAACTAGAAGTCAGATGCATTGACTTTCTGTCACCATAAGGACCTCTTTGCTCAATGTTGACCTACTAATTTTTGTCAGGAGATAGGGAAGGCAAGGAGGAGGTAATAGGACCTGGAACACTGTAACCAGGGGAAAATCCACTGGTTTTCTTCTATTCAATCAACCCAGCAGTGAGGAAGAACTGTGGGAAGCACATAAACTACCATTACAGACCAAGCGTCATTGTGCTATCATCAGCCTCTCTGTAGCCTATTATTCAGTAAGCCAGATAAAAACTTCTGTGTGTACAATAAAACACAAAATACTGCTTAGTTATTTCTAGTATTTTTATGTAGCTACAAGGAAAAACTGTGTTGCCCTAATCAATGTTTCTCTTTATCATGTATTTATGTAAAAAGGAATAAAAAAAATAATCCATTGAGATTTTCTTCTTTCTGTATCAGCTCTGCTTTCTGTGCAGATTGGCATTCTCTGGAGAGAGAGAATATTTTCTGCCCCTCAACTTGCACAGTGAATTTTAGTTATTGTGATAATAAATAATACTATATTCTTAAAGGGATGTAGCGACGTAGGGTGCACACATGGGTCATGCACAATGACACAAAGGAATACCCAGGCAGCCCTGAAGTGTGGTGTTATCATCAGGGGTAATTCCATGAGCAAACAAAACCCCCACAGGACACACAGTCTACAGTGCAGAAACCACCAGCCCTGCAGGCAAAATGAAATTAAAGAGACAAGTGCAGAACAGCCTTCCCAAAACAATGAACTAGAGAGGATCCTGCTATGCCTGACAAATGAAATGAAGTCACAATAATTCTGACAAATTCATACTACCCTTCATTTGCATACACTTCAGGAGCAGATATAATAATGGTTAATGAAAACAGGAGTTGAAATGACCCTAACATTGTAGCCTGCCCAGAGTCTAAGCAAACACTGAATTAATATGGAACAACAGTGACTAAATGGATTATTTAAATCTTCATGTCTCAGAAAGAAATTACAAATTCAAAGTAATCATGGAGTGGTGTAATAATTAATTTTGTGAATTTTGAATGCACTCATCTTTGCAAGCTACAGAAGCCAAAAAATTATGGCCAACTGCTTCACTATGGTATCAGCTATGGTTGTTGTGATAGGACCTAATGAACAACCAGCTGTGTGTGTGACTGTCTTTGTGCTAGGCAGGATGTAAAAACTAGCTGGATATGTGCCTCTTCAGCAGGACTCCAACCCATGGAAACCCAATGGATGGAATGTTGGATTCTGCCCATCCCATTGTCCAGAACAGCTAGGAATGAGTGGCAGCAAATATAATTGTTGTTCCCAGGGTATGTGAGGTGTTGTTAGGCATTTCCCCCTCTTTTAACCTTGGCAGAGGGGCAGAAATGGATAGGGAAGAAGCAGAATAATTACTGGAGAACTGTTGAGTGAAATGCATTGGAAAAGACTGGTAAGACAAGAAAGTGAAGAAGAGAACAAAAAGTCAGATACAGGGTTTGTCTCAGGTGGTGGAGGTAAGAGAAAGGCTGGAAAGAAGAGATCAGAACAATGGTCATGGAAACCACCAGGTCTAGCCAGAGACTGATGAAGTAGTGAAAAATTAGCATCTGGACTGTCTCTTTTCTCATCTATTTCCTTTCTCTTCCAAGAAAAGCCCCATGCAAAGAGGCCCTAGGACTCAGATAAGAATCCCTTTTATGAACAGGTCCTTCAGCTAATGATCACAGGCCTCATTCTTAACAGCATGGAGTCCCCAGGGCTTCTATTTAAAGTCAGCAGGAGAAGAAAATGCTCAGTAGTTCCAAAAAAAAAAAGAAAAAAAAGAGAGGTCAGACTCTTCTTTCAGAGTATCCACTGCAGAAATGAATCTGAATTCTTTTGCTGATAATTTAATATCAGAATTTTTAATGGACTTTGAAAATAATCTTGGTATTATTTCTTCCCTTTTAACTGCTTTGTAGCTCATGGTCCCACTCAAGTTTTTTAGACTGTCATCTTTAATTTTTTTTCCTTTTCTTCAGCACTGTATCACTGTCATTACAGCAGAATTGCCAGATATCTGCGATAAAACATTTCAAGCCAGGAAGAGAAACAACCCTCTGAAGAGTGCATATGAACTGAATATTTTCTTTGGTCAGTAACTCCGTTATTCCCTGAGAACTCTTTCAAGACTTATGGAATAAATTTGTCCTTTCTGTGCTGAGTGCCTGCTGTCAGACTGTCCAAGTACCTCTGCAGACACCTCCAGCATTGAAGGTTTTCAGGGTTTCCCATTAACAGCCTTCACTGTGGTCTGACATCTCATGCAGCAAATTTTCTTAGCTGTGCAAGTCCAAAGAGAGAATGTCAGAAATGGAGTCCCATTTTTTTCTCCTTTTTAATGAAATAACTTCATGCCTTTGCACTTGTATTCCCACAGGTTTCATAATTTGTAATATTTTTCCATCCCCTCCTCATTTACAAAATTATCAAATAATGGAGAGGATTACTTAATTGGGCCACATTGGCCTGAGTATGTGAAATATCAAAAGTCAGTGACCACTGAAATCAAAAGAAGGATGAATTCTCAATGTTTTGTAGATTATTTTGGTGTAAAATAACTGTTAACAAAATTGAAATTGTCATGCTTTGTTTGAGGAGCTGCCTAGGTACAATGATCTGTCAACGCAGCCTAGGCTTGCTTGATCTAAAAATTTTAGATTTTTGATTCTAAAACACTGACACTTCTTTACTGTTCAGCTGTGACTGTCTCCTTAGATACATCTGACACTGAGTTTTTAATTACTCACATCAGTTTCTAAACCAAACATTTATGTATGAACTAGTAACTTCTCTCAATAGAGAATGGAACCACGCTTCAATATCCAATTTCCACTGGTATCTGGGAGACCAGGATTCCACCCAGAATCTTCAGCCCCTCTAAAATAGATAAATCCATAGTTATATCCTGAACAGATTCTTCCACTACTGCTAAAGATACCAGACATTGTTCATTGCATAAGTTTGCCAGCTGTTTACAACTATCAATTTTTGAGCAACCAGGATGATACTTCCCATGTTGGCATTCTGTCGTAAGATTTTTATTTGCTTGTTTTGTGGCAAAGATAGGGGAGCAACCTCCAGGGAGAAAAAGCCCAAACAAGCACATGACCATACACAACTTCCTCTTCTGAGAAAATCAGTTGTTGCATGACTTCATCTCACTCATATTAAAATTTCTGGCATCTTTTCCATTGGTAAATTCTGATTGCCAGGTTCAAGTTTCTGCCCTGAAAGAGAAGGGATTGGTGCTGTGACTTGGATGGCAAACCACTAAAAGGGGGAATACCACTTGTATTGCCCCTGGCCCCATGTTTGTGTCAGACAGTGTAAAGGAGAAAATGTTTTATTCAGACTCAAGTGAAAGGAACAGAAGCTCAGGACAAAGCAAACAGTGGATCAGTTCTTAATAGTTCTTAGTCCACACAGTGGACTGGTCCTGAGAAAAATTTAGGAAAAACAGAAATGAATATCAACATGGACAAAGTATTTAATAACTATATAAATTCTAAAATAACTATTCTATCACATCAAAAATCAATGCAAGGTTATCCTATTAATGCTCACAGGGCCAAAAAAAACACAGCAAAAACTATCTGCTTTCTGGACCAATTAAATGAAGATGTATTTCTCAGCAGAAGTGCTCAAAGGCCCAAATAAAAGAAACACAACATTCAGAAGAACTGATCAAACCCCACATTAGCTCATCTGAACACCATCAAAGCTAAGGTCACGTCAAATTTAAATATGTATATTGCATGATCTCAGACATCAACCTTAAAAGAGTACTCTGTTCTAATCTGCATGTTTTCAGGCTGCTCATGAGACAAATTTTGGATTTTATTTGTAATTCCCAGAGCTGTTACCTGAAATTGCTGATTTCAGACACTCCTCTTTGGAAATACATCTGGGATGCAAATTTTGACAGTTTTTGTGATGCGTTAAAAAATAGTCACGGTAAGTAGACATGTGCTAGAAAACACTAAATTAATGAACTTTACTCTGTAAACCAGGACAGAAAATAAATTTTATTAAACCCATGATAAAATGAAAAAAACGCACCAGACTTGTCAACATCACCAAATTACTGAAGTCTTACAAATAGTGCATGCTTCTTACATCCAGAGCTTTTAAATCTCTGTAGTCACATCATGAAACTGGAGTATATGATCATCCCATGTGATTATGGAATAAAATATGATCATGTGAATATATACCCCAAAAGCAGGGAAGCCAGATAGGAATTACTTCTTCCCTTCTCAGTGTTTCACAAAACCTCATGACTTCAAGACACTTTTGTGCTTGGGAAGAGGAATTTATAATTAGTTAATATTAGAGATTGACAGCCCTCATATGCAGTTCTCCTTTTTAAATGGATGATGGCTGCTACTAAATTATAGCAGCAAGAGACAAAAAGAAGGTTTGGACCAATTTATTAAAATAATTTCTCTTATTTCATTATAAACATTTTATTTCTTGCTGCCATAGAGAAGAGCCATTTATTTCCTTTGTCTGAGCTGAACCTGAATGTTCTGATCTCTCACTGCAAAAGCACTGCTCCATGGATTGCAATGAAATGTCCATGAAAGACCCTCAGGAACATCTGTGCAGCTGTTTAATTGCTCATTTGCCAGCATGGAAAAAAAGCCAGTGTCAAAAAATTCCATCTCAAATGCAAACTTCAAAATACCCTAAATCAGATGATAATCGTCTTTACCGATGCTTAAAGTGCAATAATTTTTATCCAGACAGCAATGACATTATGCAAAATAACGTGAACTTGGGAGCACTTGAAAGAAAGAATTACATGAATGTGAAAAGCTACAAGAACTGTTAGAAATGCACACAGACCATCATCTCACACCACAAATAGGAGCCAGAATGACAATACCATAAATTAAAACAACCCTGAAGCAAAAACTAACAGCCAGGAAATGAGAAACAGATTTAAAACAGAGAACAGAAACCAGAAAGCATGACCACTAATGAGATTCTGCACAACACTTACAGTAACAAAGGAGGTGACAAATGATAGCAGAGATACAGTATTAATAAGGAAGTACAAATTATATTTCCTGTTTATGCTGTCTTTCACCTTGCATAGGCACCTAGTAATTGGAAAGGGGGATATATTCAGTAATCTCTCACTTTAGAGGGGTGGAAAGCTGGGAATGGCATGAAAATCCAATTGCAACACAGCTCACAGCTGGAAAATGGAGGAAAAAAAGCAAGCTGATATAACCTGCAGAATTAAAATAACGTTATAATGCATAAAGTGATGCCCAGGCAGTACAGGAATAATGACTTCAACTCAGATTACAGCAGCCCATTTAGTGTAAATATACTGCATGCTAATGCAGTGTCATACTCATTTCCTCTCCCCCTCGTGCTGCTCGTATTAAAGGCAGGATTCCCATATTTCTGTCCAGGATCTCTGCCCAGATAATGCGAACGCAGGGAAATTGATGCATCTGGGATCCCTCAGAGCGACTGCACACACGAAATACAGATAACCTGTTTGTGAGACAAGTCAGGCCTGCTGCACATGTTCCATTAAGGGCAGATCTTGTGGAGCCCAGATGCGGAGTCATGCTCAGAGCCCCATTTCAGCATCCTGAGCTCTGCGTGCCTGTGCTCCTTTGGTGGTCTGCACAAGAGCTGTGACATCTCCACAGCCTGCCCAGAGCAGCCAGGCTGGTGGAGATCCACAAATCCTGGGCAAGGAGTCCAAGCCCTCACAGAGACCATATGCAGGGAAATTTGGGCATAGGCAGGGCAAGTTATGGGCTCTTGATCCCCAGACTAGGGCAGTCAGAATGTAATTTTGCAAAAGTCAAGGCTGATGAAACAGCTAAATTAATACAATATGAGAAATTAGCAGTCTACTAAATTATTAGAAAAAAATATACAACCACAGGATGTGAACAGAAGTCTTGAATGACATAAGTTCTATGTAATCTATCAATACTGTGGGCATAGCTTAATATTGCTCAGTCTGAACTGAATCTTTTAATCTGTAAGCTAAGAAAAAAGAAAATGTTCTTTCAACATGTTTTCTTATTGTTAGGAAGCATGGTGTGTTGGAGTTCCATAACACTGCACATGGTCTCCCAAAACACAACCATTTATGCTCTTAATTTCTTTTCTTCTGCTATCCTCGTGTCTCAGTACTATTGCTGCAGTTTGATAATGGGTAGTGAAGATGCACTTCATGAACAACATGAAAAAACACATACGTGGAAGATTCCACTCAATGTGGAATAAACCCATTAAAAAAAATCTCATAAATATACAACAAATACATAAAATGAAATTAATAAGTATTATGCTTTATTGAACGTATTTAATAGAGAAAGTCTACAAAATAAAAAGCCATAAATGGGATCAAAATACTTATTATTCTTTAGGAAAAGGAAAGGCATTTATGCAGTCAGGTGCTATACTGAATGACATACTCAGAAGCTTTTTCTTTAGATCAGTTAAATCAAATTCATTCCAGTGCAATACTACCTTCACCTCAGTTGTATTGGGGCTTAATGAACCTAATTAGAGTGCATCATTAATTGATATATATGATGACAGATAATTTTTTTGGGTACCTTTTCTTTTTCTTTGTCTTTACATTGTGAATACTTTACAGGAATCAAAAGGCCAGGAGTCCTGACTGAGAGAAAAACTGAAGTATATGCTCAGCTTGACTCATGTGCATAAACTCACGATAACAATGGAATTTTTCCCTCTGTCTTCCCAGATGAGATATTTTCCTAGAGAGAACTTTTCTTTTACATGTTACAAAACCTTTTTAGAACAGAAAGCCCATACTTAATGCCATCAATCTGTGTTTCCTCAATCACATACAGTGCTGAACTTTTGTTCCAAATTAGCAACCTCACAACTGACCTTCTGGCACAAAACTACATGATTATGCTATCCCAAATTTCTATCTCTACCTTTAGAAGGTCTTTGCTATGTCTTTTAATATAAACACCCCTGCATTTTGTCAAAAGTTGATCTTTAAGACTAGTGTCTAACCTGAATTATTTTACAGCAATACATAATATTAACTCAGAAAATGGATGGCAACAGATGTTTAGCAGGCACAGAAATATTCCTAAAAAGTGGAGAGCATGGACCATGTGTATTGTTCAGCTAGCTCAGGACTCTTGCTTGCAATGTGGCCAATGTCCTTGGCCAGGAATGTGGCCCTCTGCATGTCCTGCAGGCTGGCTTTGTCAGAGCAGAGTCTGGCTCCCCTCCTTGGAGAAACTTGTGAAAATCTGGAGGATCAAGTGCTTGCTTGGGCTGTTTGTGCTCCTGCAGGGATGCACCCATCTTAAGCTTTGAGATGCTCCCAACTACCCCACCATGCTTCTTCCACCTCCAAAACATCCTCAGCTCTGATATCAAGTCTGATGTACCAACTCTGGATGTCTTGCAGCCAGACCATGAGAGAGAGGAATATAGAGAAAAACAGTTCATGCTTGGAGCAACAGCTTAAGTCTATATATTCACTGCCATCATAAAATCCTAATTGAATGTCAAACACCGCAGTATGCACGAGTTTGGGTAGAGTTAGAGGTGCTGAGGAACAATTTCACTCTCCTCTCATAATGTAGTGACTGGACTTTATGCATTAAGTTGGATGACATATTCAGTCCCGGCAGAGGAACTGTCTAGGGACTCTGAGTTCTCAGAGTGTTATTTTAAACTAAAACCCAAATAAAACAATTTAATACCATTAGCGTTGTAAAAGAAAATATTACTTAAGTGCTGTCCTTAACAAAGCTTCTTTATGCAGTTCACACTTGGTTTAGAACTGACATCTCAAAGAGCACTCCATATTTTATCCTCACTCGTCACCACCGTCTGCGAATAATAAAATTCTTACATGTGTGTATATTTCAAAAGAGGGTTGTGACTGAATTCAGGCTCTGTGCTTCACACCTAGCCAATGAAATTGAAGCCAGCAGTAGGGGAAGGTCTCTGGGAGGTTCCCACTCCCACTCTGAGGAGGAATGTCCATGGCTGCTGGGGAATGTGTTCTGATGCTGCTTACAAGCACCGCCGGCAGTCCCAATCCCACAGCTCCCCCCCCAGCCACTTTGTTACTCTCTCTGTTCCAACTTAAACCCATTATTCTTTGCCCTTTCCCTGGCAGGTCTTGACAACAATTTATTCTTTTCCGGTTTGCAGCAGCCTTTTTAGATATTCGAGGGCCATCTTCACATCTTTCTTAAAGGTGTTTTCTTCCAGACCGCGCTGGTCTCAGAACTGACACGGAGCACCAGGTGAGGCTTCAAGCAGCATCCACTGGAGCCAGGGATTATTTTGCTTGCCAGCATTGCTCCTGTTTTCACAAAACACCCTGTGCTATTTGCTTTTCAAAGGAAAAGTCTACAAACTGGCAGTAGATGACAGAAAATGGAGTTCTCTGAAGTGCAATGATTGCTCCCATATTTTGCCCAAGCTGGTCCTTGCAGTAATACTGTGTTTGTGTTTTTGGGTTTATATGTTTGAAAACAACAGCATAAGCACAGGTATATTCCCTGCATGGATTGTCTCCTGCTTGCAAGAAATGTGATGAATTTGCCTGACTTTGCAGATGTTGAATTCTACTTCTCTATTATATATCAAAAAATCTTTTCTTTCACTCATACTGCTGAGGAGTGAGCAGAGCCACAGCCATTCTGCCTGGGTTAATGTATGCTGCATTCCTCTTCCACCACAGCAGGGTGCCTCTAAGAGACCTCTCTGGTCTGTCCCCAGAGAGCAAAAGGATGTGTCTGTATGGATTAGCATAAGGAAATTCACAGTATATGGGTTTCCAGATATGCAGCAGCCTGTTCACGTCCAAAAGCCTCCAAAGTTGAAGAGCTGCCTGAATTAAATTCTCTTTTGTTGTCTGTTCTTAGCTAGGGGGGCTTCTGCCCTCTCACTGTTCCTTGTCCTTTCAAAGTGTAAACCTAGATGTCAAGGGATGAACAGCCCAGGCAGCGCTCTGTGACCTCAGCATCAGCACAGGAGTCACTCCCAAGGGATGCACTGCACCACATGCTCCACCTGGCACAGCACTCTCCTCACTGGAACACCTTCAGGAATTGTCTTGGAGCTTGTATTTCACCCCTAAGGCAGCATTCTGAGGTCAGCAGGTCCCTGGAGGGCAATCACTTGGCAGGGTCCCTGACTTCTCATGGACTTTTCCATCTTCATTGCTGAATGTGGCTCCAAGTGAAGATGAGTCCAGGGAGGCTTACAGCATCACACTAATGGAAATATCTTCTCTGGAACTCCCATCTGGTCAAATACATTCCAAATCCAGTCCTATGGTAATGTTCACGTGGAGAAACAGAGGGTTGTAAAGAGTCTGTCCTGCATTATTTGGTGGAAATATGGAATTTTCTGCACTTAATTTTTTTTTTGATAAAAAGCAAACAAACAAACTAACAAACAAGCAAACTAACAAACCAAACAAGAAACAAACAAACAAACAAAAATATTTTAATTGGTTAAAAAATACATTTAAATTGCTTCTTGGATTCAAAGAGAATTATTGCAAGCCAGTTCCTCCCACAGCACTTCTCAACATTCTCAAGCCTATAACCAATAATGTGTATTACATTTCATCTGATGAGATCTTTTAAGGAGATAGAGGGCTGCTAAACAGTTTGAGGTTATTAATCTGTCAAGTACAGAACATCAAAGCCTGTAAATATTTGTAAAAGCAACTTTTAAACCACAAAGGATATTAAATATACAATAGACATGGAAAATAGTGGCAACAGGAAACAGGAAGGCAATGGAAGAGCAGAAATCCATCTAATGGCATATAAGCAAGCATTTCTACCATACTTGGAGGATTTAGGTGGACTACTTCTCCAAGTTACAATTAAGTCAGTTCTAATTTCTTTAATTTTCAATTTTTCATTTTAAATTTCCTGCTTACACAAGATCCCAAATTCCTGATGTAATAGAGTGACCCCTACATAATTTTAGAACTGCCTTCTTACAGGGAAAATGGATAACCTATCTGCAGATACTGGTGCACCAAACTTGTGTTCATAAAACTTTCTCCACATTTTTTATTTCTTTACAGTCATAACATGGAGGTGATGGAGGGAAATATTGGAAAGCAAAAACTTCAAAACTTCTCATCTTGACTTCACTCCTCCACCTAAGAGTTACCACACCTAGTTGTTTTGGGAAGCTTCAGTTTTCTGGATTTTCCATTTTTTACATCCCTTATGGTTATCTGTGTTTGGGACTTCTGATCTAGGCTTTTTCTCCACTATGAAGTTGTCTTTATGAATTGGATTTTCACACATATTATCCTATTCTTTGTTACACACCAAACAGAACAAAACAAGTAACAGAATCACCCATAATCCCAGCTACATGTCTGCATTACACAAGTGTCAGGTTTTGGTGTATGAGATGTTTTATTACTGGCCTGGTGTAATTGCACTCTGTCACTGCAAATTTCCTTAATCCTCAGAGTGAGACTTGTTATACAGACACATCCTCTAGTGTTTGCAGAAGGAAAACAAAATTCTGAAACATCTGAATTACAAACATTAGAAGTCTCAAGCCTAGCACCTTGAGAATTCCTGCATGTTGTGCTGTGGGGAGAGTAGAACAGATTGCAAGGACTGATGCAGTGTGGGAGAGGACCCAGTCAGGAGGAGGCTGACCAAGTGATTGATGCTGCTCAAGCTCTCCAGAGTTCATAAAGCAGCAGCAGTTCAATCTGTCTTGGTCAAATTTGCATAGTGCTTTCTGTTTATTCCCAGCAAAAAGATATTGCAGACAAAATATTTGAAGTAAATTTAATCCTTACTCAAAATCAGCATTACCATAACATCCCAGCACTCAGACTGTGCCTTCAGGCAGGGTGATGAGTGAAGGGTACAGAATATAAATTGCACACTCCCCCTCTTGGAGACTCTGTCTTTTGAAGGAGAGGTCACAGCATTTATGCAGGTAAATATTCCATGCTGACACGTGTCATTGTTGCATTGAGTGTGTCAGATAAAACTTGATTACATATGCCTTCCCTGTGTGAATGGGGGCCCTTCCTCTCTTCTCCTTCTCTGCATGATTACCAGCTCTTTTTGCAGAGTCCCCAGTAGAACTGGCATAACTCTGCACTTGGAGGACTCCAATAGTGGGATCAGCTTCATTTTTAAGTGCTTATTTCTTTGAAATATCTTTTTAATCAGGGAGAATACTAAACAGGGCCCTTCTTCAAACTGTATTGTTTTGTGATCAAATGCACCCATAGTTTGAGTGTCTCTGCTGCACAACAGATGACATTTCTGTGTCAACTTTTATGAACTTTTTTTTGCAAGTATCCTCCTGAGTTCATTACAGTATTAAGGCAGAGAATGGAGCTGTTTATCCCAGGAATACCCAAACATGTGCATTTATCAGTTGTGTGTTCCCCTGCCTTTTATTTCTTTCTGCAATTCTTTTACAGTGTTATGACTCGCCCTTATATTTCCTCTCAGCTTTTCTGTCTTTTTCTTCAATGTGAGTCAGATTATTTTGAATTAATATGACCATAGCTGCAGAGCTTTCATTGTATACTTTTCCTCAGAGCCTGGAGGCCTATTATTTAGGATGAGGTTGCTTTTACCCTCAACATTTTCTGCTGTTTGGTACTAACTTCACAGAAGTGCCTGCTTTCAATTGCAAAACTTCTGCTATTTCTATACCAAGCTGCAGACACTGGAGCTCTCTACTCTGCAACGTGACTGTCTGTTCTTTTTCTGCTTGCTGGCTTCAGGCAACAAACACATGAGAATTTCAATTGTATTTTCACGTAATTTTCCTCTGTCTCATCGTTCCAATGTTTCAGACATTAGTTTTAAGACCATATGTTTCTTACAGAGCATAAATACCTTAATTAAGATGTAGGCTTAAAACAATCCCTAAATAGTTTGAAGAGGTCTGAACAGATTTTTTTAATTTAGGCAGAACTTCAAGAGTTTTTTTTTGCTAAAAGCTCTCAGGTTTTGTATATCATAAAAAAGTAATCAGACTACATTTCCTTGAAGATTTTATTTTAGACACTGCTTTTAATCTGTTGGCACAGAACTGAATGAAAGAACGTTTTCTGAGAAAATGCTGCTCAGTAGAATTGCAGAGTTTTCCACATTACAACGTGTCCAACCAGGGCTGAGAGAAGCAGTTGTTACCATATGAGCTCATGGTTTCTTTCTAAATTTGATGCCTTGCTTCTTAATAATACATACCTTCTTTTGTTGATTTTTTTGTTTGTTTTCCCCCTCATTTTTCTTGCTGTCCATGTCACTAGACAGCATTATTAGGCCTGATTGAAACTGTGAATTATGAATTGTGAAGTTCATAAAATAGATTTTTGCCTAAGCAGTAATACAGGTTGCAAGACCTGCAGCAATTTCTCAGGAGTTATTGGGAAGATAAGAAGTCAAAATGCTGTCAGACAAGCTTAACTACACGGAGATGTGAATAGGAGCTAATCTATGACAAGGAGGCTGAGAGGCAGAAAAGTGTGATCTATTCCTGGCACAATTTAAAAAGAAAAAACCACAACCATTTTCTTCAACTATTTGCTAACGGGAGAGTGAACTGTGAAGATCTGTCAGATACTCAGTGAGTTTTTTACAAAGACAAAACTGACAGAGTTTTTAAGAGGCAAAATGAAGTCCCAGTGAAATAAATATATGTCACTAAAAAGAATGACTGCGAATGGAGTCTGACATGTTCCAAGTGAAATGGAGACATGGTCCAAGGGAGTCGGGCTCTCTAGGCTGATCCACACAGCAAGCAAATGGTCAGGTGTGTGAGCTAGATCAAGTCTGAGCCCATGAATCTGAACTCAGAGATGATTCTAAGGTTCTCTAGAATCATCTCAGAGATGATTCTAAGGTTTTTCATTTTGGTGGTAAACTGAAGCTCACTGAAAAATTAACGTACCCAAATTATTGTGCCACTATACTTTAAAAGTTCTTTCTCATTACAAAACAGACATTCTAAAAAACCCAGAAATGTTTTGAAAATAAGACTTCAATAATTTTCCTTTTCACAATGTATTTAAATACAATAAAACCTTTTAAGGAGCTATTTCAACATTTCTTTGAAGTGTGACACTTTGAATCAATTGGATGGCACAGTGCTAACAACCACCTGTTTTCCTAGAGGCTATTGCCATTTATCTGATGGCCCCAGGATTTTCAGCTCAGTTTCCTCATGTCTTGCCTCATACACTGCATTTTATATGGCCTGAGTTGGGAAAAAATAATTCATGTGAGTCCTTTTGTGAGCTGAAGATCTTAGTAATGCCCTGTGGCAGGCAGCCCAATATGTGCATTTGCAGAGCCATCTGCTACCTGCAGTTCTACAGAGAACATGACTTGGCTAAAATGATTATTTTCTGCACAGAGACGTGCTCATACAATTTTTACTGGCTGTTCTGAGGTTTCAGGAACATATATTTTTTTAGCCCTTGAAAAAACTAATTCATTCACCACACCCTTTTCTGCTGGGAGCTGCCTGGCCACATGTTTTCTTAGGATTTGCATCAAAATTAAATATCCAACAGTAACCACCTGCAGCCCGCACATATGTGTGGTTCATGGTCAAGTATTTAATAAATTCAGTTCCATAAGGAAAAAAAGAAAATCTGTGCTACTTGTATTTGCTGCCTCTATGCTGAAAGAAAAATATATCTAGTTCAGACTGGTACATAAATATCCCAAAGGCGACAAGCAGCTCTTTATATGAATGACACTTGACTTATGTTTGAAGAATATTTGGACTTTGACTTGGAAGCACTCAGACATAAAAAGGAAGAGATTCATTTTGAACAGATTATAGAAGCCATGTGTGACAGAGTAGAACAAATGTTAAGCACTTGTTTTGAACATAATTGAGAAGGGCACTACTAGTATTTTATGCATAAACAGAAAAACATATCCAGTAGCTTCTACCTTAACAGGTGCCCCACATAGTATGTCAGATTGGTGGCCAAAGAAGGTATGTGAAATACTTGGGTGAAATGGATGCCATGGAATGATCCTCTCCTTCATTTTCCTCTGAACTTAGCTTTAGTTCTTCTACCAAATGGTGTCAATAACAAAGACTGAGTTTGAAGCCTAGAAGTCCCCTGCAAAATTTCAGAATGGTTTGTGTCTGTCCTATACACCAAACCCAGGAAAAAGTAAGTATCCAGTCCTATATCCTGTGTTTGTAAAGTTCAGTCCACCAAATCACTGCACTGTGTATTTGTTTTTACTGTCCTCAAAAGAACAAAGCTATCACAGAGCTTCACCACCTTCTCGTCTCTCTGGTCTGCCCATTCAACTAAGCACAGCTAGGTAGCCATTAATTTCAGATCCAGAGTTGCTGTGTTAGTGGTTGCTTTTCTGCCAAGCCATCCCCCTTTCCTGCCTTGATTTTTAATGTTGATTAGAGCTCAGCTGAGCACCTCATCTCTGGCTGGTCCAACAGTGAGAGCCTGCTAAATAAAAAAGACCAAACCTCTGAACCCAGATTTTGCTTTTCTTGGGTGGCAAAAATTGTTGTCCTGAGGCCAAGAGTAAAATAGGTTAAACTAGAACAGGTAGGCTTGCTGCCTTGCTGGGGATTTCTGCTCATCCCTGACTCTAGCTGAAGGAAGGGATCCTGCATGCCCTGACCTATGGTAGCAGAAGGATGCTCACTTTTCCAAGACTCCAGGAGTGAGGGAGGAAGAAGCAGGTTCATAGTTGCTCTTCTGCAGAGGCTTTCCTTGAATCCATCTCCTTTTGCACATCTCAGCAATTCCAACACTGGTGCTTACTGGGCTCAGCAAAAGTGTTGAGGTCTATTAAGCAACGGCTTTGAAATTTGTAACTTTGTTAGTTGTATGTCTTAGGCCACCAGAAGATCTCTCATACATGAGCAATCAATGCTCAGCAGTCTGTTCAAGCCCTAAATAAGCAAAGAATAAGTAAACTCAGAAATTTGTTTTTCTTAGATACTTCTGAGTATCTGAATTGACCAGCTACCAGATTTGGTAAGAGGAGGGAGCCCTAATTTCTAAAGCACAGACAATGGGTCTCAGACTGAGTTAAACCCTACAAGCTCCTTGGAAGTTGCAACTCACTCAGTATCACCTCTTTTGAAATTGAGGTGTACTGTAGTTGCATTTTTTTCTCTTGAAGCAAGGTCATCTACTGATAAATAAGGGAAATCATCCAGTGGGACAGAGTCAGAGACTGACTCCAGTATGTGTCTATTCAGCAGTAATTTAGGAGAACACTTCACGAATGGAATTGTGATCTAAACTTATTAGGGAATGCTATTGGGTTTTTATTCTGTGCTAAGGTGATGCTTTCTGGTTACCAAAGTCACCACGCACTTAGGACAGTCCACAGACTGGACTGGCTGTTATTTAAATTATGACATAAGCCTGTGAAATGCAATAGCCCTAATGGGCAACAGGAATGAGTGTGGAGGGTAGGGAGAATTGATTAGCTGGTGGGATACCAGTAAATACAAAGTGCTTAATCACAGGCAGACTCAGCACCTTGATCTCCCAATCAATAGCGCTTGCAGGTTCAGAGCACATGAGGAAACCTTGGATTTAAAGAGAAGATAAAAGGTGTTCTCTCTGTGTTATCTCTGTAATGTTCTATACTTATATATCTCATTTCATCCTTGCAGTCCAAAGGCTTTTACAATTTTTTTAAATGAAGCAAACACTTCACCCATTTCAGAAAAATATTATACAGTTGCTCAGTACCCAAGAGCAGCCTAGGTCTGGGAAAAAAGAGGGCATCATACCTCCTTGTAATGCTGTAATTAGAGAAAAACAGATTTTGATGTTTAAAACTAAACAAGTACCTAATTGAGATGGAGGCTAATTACCCATACCCTGGCAGAAATTGCACAAAGTTTCTGAATGGGCATGGCACCAACACGTACTGTGAGAGATGCCACCTTTAACATCTGTCATTATCCTCAGTAATCAGGAGCACAGTAAAACCTGCAACTGACCTAGGGAGGAATGAGCTTGAAAGAGGCACAGTTTGGTTTTTCCTTTGGGCTAGAGAGAGAGAAAAAAAGGAAGAATAAAACCCATACACAAGGCTTATGTTTCAGCCAGCAACCACTGAGCTGTCCCTGCTGTGAACTGATAACTGAGACTGATAATAAATGTAGCCTGACTCTATCAGCTGTACAGACTTATTGTGCTCAGCTGAAAATAGAAATAAAATCAAGTAGTGCCAAGGAAGGACCAAAATGGATTCTCAGAATACTGAGACCCCTGTGAACTTTGGCCATTTGGTTAATAGAAATCTTGGATGCAGACCATCTCAGGACAGGCTTGAAGAACATAAATCCTGACTAACGTTGTGCTAGCTTAAGACTCAGGGTTTTAATTTCATATCTGTAAATGTTATTTGTCGACTTCACGACTGGAAAAAATAAATATTGAAGCAATACTGCAATGTAGTATTCAGCTTGAAATGCTCCAGTAGAAAACAGAGGGGGGGGTTATATTTCTGTGATTATTTTTTATGATATACCTTTACTCTTTTCTTGTCATATATTGTTACAGTTTTTGGCAAGCAGCAAGCAGCTTACCCTCAGTAATTGAAAGATATTTTTCCAACCTTAAGCTGGCTGCCTGCTGCCACATCTGATCTTGTGCTGCTGCTTGTGCTTGTGAAATGAAAGGGCTGGGAGACAAAAAGCCACAGCCATCTTGGAGCTGGGCTTCAGGAAGCGGCTGGGGAAGAGGGAATTCATACAAACAGCCTGTCCCATCTCAAGTCACTCCTCCGTAGCTTAACACTTCTTCTCAGAGCCAATAACAAAGCTATGGGAGATTTCAACAATGCTAAGTTCACAATTCCCCCAAGGCTGAAAAACAAGAAAAGCAATTCATTTCTTCTCTCAACTGTTTTTTTTTTTTTTTTTAATCTTCATCCGAGTGTGTTCCTACAAGTCTCCTGCAGCTGTTTCTCCCACTATCCCCCATTGTACCATTTGCCATTTTCCACAGGTTTGTGCTCTTATCAACAATCACCAAGCATTTTCCATCTCTGCTCCATGTAAATCCCCATAACCACATTCTATTCCTACATGTGGTGAAAAAGCTGTGTTGCTGAGTGCAACGTTACACATGACATCTCCAGAGCCTTTGGAGCTTTGGGGGCAATCTGATGGCATCACTGAGGGCATTCGAGGCATCTGATGCCTGCAGAGTTCAAAGCAATGGAAAATAAAGACTGAGATGGGAAAAAATAGAAAAACTTAACAAAAATAGTGGCTATAAACAAACAAACAGAAATTACAAACAAACAGAAACCTCTAAAATTAGAGGTAAAAACAGAGGGGGAAAAAGCAAAAGAGAAAACCATTCTTTTACCATGGAAACTTGGTGCTACATACAGATAAAGGTCTGACAGAATTTCCTTTTTAAACCCCTATTTACGGGGATTATGTAGCTCAGATGTGGAAAGCCTCTGAAACATGGCTTACAAGGTGTCAGGAAAGAAGCCTTGAAAATAAATTTAACTCTTTCATTCTTAAGTATAAAACTATAAATGCTAACTAATTTTAAGAGCTATGAAAAAAAAAAACCAGGACGTTGCCCTCATTCTAAGTTATATTTTTTGATTAATTAGCTAAAAATTTTCTGCACAATATCTGCAGATAAATCCATCTATTCAGATTCTTCACATGAGTTCAAAATTCAGCTATTTTTGATTAAAGAGGTGGAGACAGACAGACATCCAGTTGTACTTTTCTTTTTGGGCACTATGCATTTCTTGAAGATGGAAGAGGAAGGTAAGATGAAGTTCCTTAGCCAGTAGCAGAGAGTTTCTAGGCAAGGAAGATTCTCAGACTATCAAATCTTCAAATGATCTTGGACTATCACATCCTCAAAGTAATGTAAAACCTCTCTGAAGCAGGAGTTGGTATCTGCTCCCAGGCTGGATAAAAACAACTTCTAGAACCCAGCTCTTATAAGTGGTCAAAGCTCCAGTTTAAATTTGCCACCTGCAAATATTTTGCAGTATTTTCTTAAAAATAGTTATTTCTGCAAATATTGCTCTAAATAGACTCACTCTTCCAAAGGACTGTTTACAAAGAATAAATAAAAAGTGTATATTAGAGTAGAGCAAATAAAAGTGGTGCCTGTTTGCAAACCTGTTGGCTACAGCAGGTTCACTTTTCTATCCTCACTTTTCTATCCCAAAGGTTCAAAACTTCAGTTTTATGGGAGCTTTGCAGGTAGTCCTTTTGCTCTGTTTTCTTTTTAGACACTCACACCACATTTTTAGCAAGTGCTGACTGTGTAAAAATATTTATATTTCTATGAAATTCAACACGCTCACAAGCAGATTCAAATGTTCATGGGCCCACCTGGCGGTGGAGAGCATAGAAAAGACTACTTAGGCATCAGGAGTTAGAGTTTTGCCATCAAAACATCACCAATCCAAATGGATTCAAAATACTTAAGGCCTTGGAATCCACATACTTGGGCATAAAAACAAATCTTTTCTCATTCCTTAGAAAAAACCTGAGGATGAAAACAGACTGCTGAAATAAAAGGAGTAATTTTCCTCCAGGTTTTTATTTGTTTCAATCTGACCAGTGTTTCAGTGCACCAGCGACCCTTTGGAACCAAAAAACACTTTAAAAATGCAATTTTGTATTCTTAATACTGTGGTATAAGATGCTCTGATAAGACACTACTAGAGACATCTAGGTCATCAGAGAGAGGAGAAAGTGCTTTCTGCATGGATTGGAAGCATTGAACTTTCCATGAGTGGTTCCAGCCTCAAATGCTGTTCAAACCTGTCTGCATTGGAATCAGCCAGCTGCGGTGCAAGAGGTGCTCATTTCTTGATGGAGATGTGCCAAGGCATATGGAACTGGGAAAAACTGCTCTTTGCAGTACAGGCTTTGGCTGAGGGTGCTGCTGAGCATGTCACAGCGATTAAAAAGAGGGAGAGAAAGTGCACTGAGCTGGCAGATGTCAGTGGTTCAGGGCCTGCGCTGGCCGGGATTTGCTCTCCGAGGATGAGCTGGCAAATCCTGGGATCACTGCAGGCAGAGATGCCTCTGCACAGAGCAGGGCTGGAGAAAGAGCACAGCAGCAGGAGGGTGAGGAATTGGGCAGGTTTAGAGATTTGGCCTATGGGTTGTTCTTAGAATATATTCTTCTACTCTTTTCTGTTGGATTGTTCATCCTCAATGAGGGGAAAGAAAGGATACAGGATGTCACAGAATCACAGAATCAACAATGTTGGAAAAGACCTTGATATTGTCAAGTCCAACCTATGACCTAAAACCACCTTGTAAACTAAAGCATGGCACCAAGTGCCACATTCAGTCTTTTCTTAAACAGCTCCAGGGATGGTGACTCCACCACCTCCCTGGGCAGCCATTCCAATGCTCCTGTCAAGAACTTCCCTAATGTCCAGACTAAACCTCCCCTGGTGCATCTTAGGACTGCATCCTCTTGTTCTGTCAGTGGTTGCCTGGGAGAAGAGACTGACTCCCACCTGGATACACCTCCTTTCAGGTAATTGTAGAGAGTGATCAGGTCTCCCCTGAGCCTCCTTCTCTCCATGCTAGACACCCCCAGCTCCCTCAGTCATTCCTCACAGGGCTTGTGTCCCAAGCCCCTCACCAGCCTTGCTGTCCTCCTCTGGACAGGTTCCAGTGTCTTGATGTCCTTCCCAAACTGAGGGGCCAGAGCTGGACACAGCACTCAAGGTGTGGCCTCACCAGTGCCAAATACAGGGGAAGAATGAGCTCCCTGCTCCTGCTGGCCACACTGCTCCTGATACTGGCCAGGATGCCATTGGCCCTCTTGGCCACCAGGGCACACTGGTGGCTCATGTTCAGTTGGTTCTCAAGCAGTACTCCCACCTCCCTTTTCTCCTGGCAGCTGTCCAGAGTGTTCCCAAAGTACAAGACTCGGCCCTTGAACTTGTTAAATTTCATACTGTTGAGCTTGGCCCATGTAATCAGCCTGTCCAGGTCTCTCTGCAGATCCCTCCTACCCTCCATCAGATCCTCACTCACTCCCAGCTTGGTGTCATCTGCAAACTTACTAATGGTATTTCCACTAAAATTGCGTTTTTGAAGTATTTTTCAGTTCCAAATGGTCAATCCCCTCATCCATGTCATGAATGAAAATATTGAACAAGACTGGCTCCAGCACTGACCCCAGGGGACACCACCGGTGACTGGCCACCAACTGGATGTGGCACCACCCACCACCACTCTCTGGGCCCAGCCATCCAGCCAGTTTTTAACCCAGTGAAGACTGACCCTGTCCAAACTGTGGGCTGCCAGATTTTCCAGCAAAATGCCATGGGAAACAGTGCAGAAGGCTTTGCTGAAGTCCAGGCACACAACATCCACAGCCTTCCCTGCATCCACCAGGTGGGTCACCTGGTCATGAAAGGAGATTAGCCTGATCAGGTAGGACCTGCCTCTCCTAAATCCACACTGGCTGGGTCTGATCCCTTGGCCATCCTGTGGGTGATGGCACGCAAGATGATCTGTTCAGTGTCTTGTCAGGCATCCAGGTCAGGCTGACAGGCCTGGAGTTTCCCAGATCCTCCTTCAGGCCTTCTTGTGGCTGGAAGTCACATTGGCCAGCTTCCAGTAATCTGGAACCTCCTTGGTTCACCAAGACCGAAGATAAATGGTGGAGAGCATCTTGGTGAAAAAACAAGCAACTTTTAAAAAAGCAACTTTTAAGAAAATGCCTTGTCATTTCTATTCCCAGAGTAGTTTCTTCTCCACAAATAAAGTAGACATACAAAGCTCAAACTCTGTAATTCATGCTGCTTACTTGTTTGTGCTGAACTACTGGATAAAATTTCTTCATTATTTTCATAACCCATATATGTCTCTGGACAGGTGAATGCCTATATAAATGTCACTGACTTTAATTTTCAAAAAAAAAGCCCCTCACACAAACACAACCCTCTTCCAAGAAAAGGGGAAATGAGTGTTCTATTACCTTAAACTTGAGCCATGCTGCAAAACTGTCATGTTCTAGGTAGATGCAAGTTTTGGGATGGAACATAATTCCAGAATTCATTCAATTTGTAAATGTATCTTACCCTTCTTTCCTTTCTGGCTTCATGTCCTTCATCTGCTGTAGAAATCACAGCATTTACAAGAAAGAAGAATCTGGGAAATATGTGTTCTTTAACTGCAACAGATACTTTTAACTGCAGATACATATATAACTTTCCCCATTGTGATTATGCTGTGTGACTTTGCAATTTACAAAAAAATGGGGCTCCCTGAGAGCAATACTAAATAAAAGCCTGACTGTTTGCATTTGCTGTTTTGACACAAGTTAAGTGTCAAATGTATTTCAAGTCATCTGAGTGACTGCACATAGAGTTTCCAAAACCTACAGCCATAAAACAATATAGCAATTTGATTGGCAGCATGCTTTTGAATGTAATTAATACAACAAAAATAAAACATAAAGAACTGTGATTGATTCTGTGTGTGCATGTCTGCATGCTCGAGACAAGAATAACACTAAACCCCAAGAGTAAAAAAATCTACTATTCACAATATTGGTTATCCAACTTCACCAGAATATAATTGGTCCTCAGGGAGTACAACACAGAGAAATGAATAAAATTCATAGAAGAATGGAAAGTGAGAGTAAGAAGTTTAAAAATGCAATTATTTTATGGTATCTAAAATAATGCTTGTGGAAGACAACTCTTCTTAATTTGTTTTGATGAAAATAGAAAATGATATTTCAAATCTATTTGTTGTAAACATGGCTACCAGTGGGAAAAAGAAAAAAATTTTAAAAAGGCTGAGACTTTTCTATAGATACTCCTACTACTGTTGCAAAGCCAGAAGTAGTTTTTATTTACTATTTTCAATTGCAAAGAAAACAAAATCATCTGAGCAGTCCAGTTTTTTATACTCAATGTTTCTATGGATGCTTAAGGACTACATGGATGACAACAGGCAGTAGGTTCATTTTTACATATATCTTGAAGATATTGAAGGACTGGACTGAAAGATGATTTGGGTGAATACCTTCTGGAAGGTGAGTTTCAGAAATTGATGAGGTGTCATGTGACAGGTAATAACCTACTCCAAAGCTCTATTCCTGAGTTTCTTGTCCCTGGGATTTTAAGATTACATGTTTGTGCTGTTGGCATGCATTTAAAAAAACTATCATCATCCCTGTGGCCTGCTTCTGCCAGGCCCTACACAACAAAGAGACTTTTTGTGCACAAGGGAGCTCATAATTAACTGAGTGATGAGAGGCAGCAAGCAGATATGATGAAAAGAAGGAGCAGCAGGGAGCACTGCCATGTTTCTGCACAAGGGCCAAGTGACACCCACTTCAGGCAGAGCACCCAACACTGCTGCCCAGTGTTTCATGGGTGCTTCCAAGCAGGCAGGTCTGAAGGAGAGATCTAAGCAAGGATGAAGCGCCACCTTTGGTGCTTTTTGCAGACTCTACAAAATTTCACCTCCCTTAGTCCAGCTTCAATCTCCCTGGGGATTGAGGAAAGCCCCTGGGCACCTGATGGGGAACAAATCCAAATGTGAGAGAAGGGGCAGGACAGGAAGAAGAGCAAAGATCATTCCCAAGATAAGACAAGGGAAAGAAGGACAAGACAGAAACAAGAGCTGTAACAGAGAGAAAACTTCTGCAAAAGGGAAGACAAAGCAGATCGGGATGAATCTGCAATTCTGGAACTGAATTGCTAAGCTGAAAAACATATTCTGTGTAAAATAACTTTTGATGGCTCCATGAGTAATAGCACTGTGAGCAGTGAGTCTAAAAGCCTTTGCCTTGTTGAAGACAAGTATGGAAATCTCTACAGTTCAAAACCAAACAATTTTGTTTACTTTTTGTCTGGTCTGAAAAGTATAAGGAGTTATATTTAGAAGTACATAGAGGGATTACTATGCCACAGGCTTAAAAATTAGGAAAAAATCAAAATCCCGAGGTTGTTTGTGCAACATCATTCCAACCCCTGGAGGCAGATGTGATGTTTCCTTCTAAGATCCCAGAGAATTTTTGTCTTGTCTTGTCATGACGTCTGCTGAATCCCCTTTGTCACCCATCTGTGTGGCCTCACAAATGCTCAGATTGAGAGAAAAACAAAGACATTTAAGAATTCTTCACTATGAAATGAGTCAAGGGGATGCTGCAAAATATTCCTTTGAGGTAAATGTTATCACTTTAACAAATTATCTGCAGGTATCTCATGTTCTGTTATTTAAAGTAAGATAAGTGCAAACACTCATCCTGATACCTTAATTAAAAAACTCTAAGTGTTATGCTTTTCCTCAAAACGGATGACACTCACTTGATTACTGTAAGCATAACCACACTCAGCTTTAACCACAACAAATTATCCATCACTCCACATCTTATGCTGTTAATGGCAATGTAAGTACGATCTTCAAAAGCATCCAATAATGGCAGACTAAAGGCTGTTCCGTTGCTTGTCCAAAAATAGCAGAAAACTACCTTTTATATCATTCCAAGGACTCTGCACTTTCTAGAAAATGTAAATCTTACTCTTATCTGCAGCTTGTCAGACAAAAGCCGTATGTCTTAGAAGTCCTAATATGCCCTGTGCTTCAGGCAGGCTTGGTTTTCCAAACATTTAGTGGGAGCTTATTATCTTGAATTATATTTCTTAGCCCTGAAATGTAAAATTCCCTTTAATATACTTTGGTGTCATTGTGTGGTATTGACAGTAAATATTAAAAAAGGGGAATGTAACTGGTGGATGCAGTGTGGAGCTGCTCCTGGAAGGACTAACAAGAAATGGATGTTCTAATGGCACAAGAACAATAGAGATTAAATAAAGGCCTATGTTCTTGTCCTAGAAAGGACAAAATAGAGACTATTTCTAATATTAGCTGTTCAAATAATCAGGCACCAAAGGAGCACAGGGACTACCATGCTGAGAAAGACCAAGGGACAATATGAAGCTTTGCTTTTCTACCAGTGGTATACACAAGATATTTAGGGTGAATAATCAAGCCCCAAATGACACACACACTAATTGTGGATTATACAGGGTCAGAAGGTGGTTTCTCTTGACCTTGGCTACCCTGCTTGTGCTGTGAAATATGAAGAAACTCTGTAATTTTCATTTTGATGACCATAACAGCAGTTTGCACCCTCATTTATATTTACCCCTCTGTATTAGCCGATACAATCTCCTGGTAACAGGATTAAAAGGCACTGAAATACACAAATAGATCATTAGGGACAAATTACATTTGTAACTAATGTGATTCTCGAGGCTCGGAACTGATAACCATCAGATGGTGGCAGACAAAGAAACCCCAAGAAAATCCCTTAAAAACCATGGCTGAACTTGCAATTAAGATGAAACTAAATTTATTCCATGTCAGCAGTCTGTTCATTGCCTTGGCTTTCCCTGCAAGGGGCATGCCCAGTCCCTCCAGGGTCAGAGGGTAATGCTGTATTCCCCTTGAAGCCAAAGGGGAATTCCCTTTTGAGAATCTGTGCCATAGGCCCAGGTGAGGAGGCAGCAGCAGCTCCATTCCTTCCCTGTTGATCTGGCCCCAGGGCTCTTTTTTCTTGGCTTTACTGTTCCAGCCATCCAGCCCTTTGCAGCTTGGCTCCCTCTCTAAGCCCCCAGCTAGAGGAGCTTTCAAAAATTCTCCCATAACCTCTCATGTTCAACATGTTTCTGCCGTCCCATGGCAGCTTTTTGCTAAAATCTTTGTTTCTGAACCTGTGTTTCATCTCCCCACACTTCTTTTCCTTTTTCTTCTAGGCTCCCTTTCATGAGGAGCTTTTTCAGAAGCTGTCCCCAAATAATTTTGTTGATAAAACTGTCCTTCCCAGTTCTACTTCCAGCTGAGAGAATAATCACTGCTGTCTGTGGATTCCATTAGGTACACTCAGGTTGCTCTTTCCATGACCATCTCTCAGCCTTAGATTTCTCTGAAATCTGCTTTTACTGCTATTTTAGATTCCACCTTCTGAATGGCTGCTTTGGGCTAGTGGACACATTTTTTTCAGCTTTCATTCTATAAAAACCAACTCAGGTATCTGTGAGCTGGGTAACAAAACCACCAAAAGATTCATTTGGGAAAGGAAAACAGGGGAAGGCAATTTTGGGGCAAGAATTACCAAGCACAATCATACAACATGGATGGAAAAATCAAAAAAGTTTAGTGGCCACATTCCCATCTCTAATTTACTATGTTTTTTACAAGCGTGCAGCTGTTTTAATATATAAAACCAAAATATAAAAGCAAATAACATCACTGGGAAATTGAAAAAGAATCATGAACCTCCCAGTGTGTTATATACTAGACTCCTGAAGAAAATGTACAGAGAAAAGCCCCATACTTATTTAGTAATATTTTACTGGTTACTATGTATATTCTTTCGATTTTTATGTTTATTTTCATTAGATCCAGGCACCCAATCATGAAGAGATGAAACCATCTTTCCTGACACAACACTTTAGACAGATTAGGGGTAACAGTTTGTGCAAATTGAAAACTTTATTATACTTTGGTCATTTCAGATCAAACTTACAACACATATAATTTATAATAAATGGAAAAATATACCTATATATAATAAATTAGAAAGTAACAGAGGTCAATAGAAATCTGCATGCTCCAAAAGACAATGAACTGGAACTCATCTAATACATTGACATTACTTGTAAGCCTTAAGTGAATTCATGTTCTCTAGACATTCCAAAGCCATGTCACCTGCAGATAGAACACACTTGTGCCTCAAATAAACCCCTGAATGTCCAGGAACTCTGCAGTTTTCTGATCTCTGACTTCTTATAAATTAGCCTGTCTGAAAACTGGATGTATCAATCAAAATGACCAATTAAACAAATTTCTAACACCAGAAAACATGAGTGCATGTTGCACAGTGTCAAGGCTTGGCTGATGCCAAGACACTTCCCAGATATTCCCCAGCTCACTTGAACTGCTAAACCACTCTAGAGTACCTGGTCAAGGACCAGAGTCTTCAGAGAGTAAAAACTCTTCCTGGTCCAAGCAGGAACATGCATAGTCATGTTTTAATAATCCAGAACAGCAAGTTTTTCAGAGCTGACTGCTCATGTTCTGGACAGTGACCATGTTTGTAGTAGGAAACCTAGGTCATAGTCAAAATCTCTTCAGCACAGGGAAGAGTAGCACAGAACAACAAAATTTATTGCAATTAATTTCTTTTTTTTCATTCTAACAGAATTCTTTGTTCAAAGGTACCAGATATTGATTCTCACTGTGTATTTATCCTTCTTACAAAAAAGGGATGTTGTCTGAAGCACCAGAGACACCAAGAAGGAATTTAAAATCAACTAATTCGAATTAATTCAAACTGCCAGCCACTGTGTGTTTTTATGACTGCTGTGCATTGCCAGGCATCTCCTGGATTTTCAAAGCCATGATATTGCTTATAAGTGTATAAACAACACAGAAGTAAGGGGCAAGTGACTTCTTATGATGTTTCCAGGTTTCAGGCATGCATTTTTTCTTCTCTTGGTGCTGTCCCACAGCTCTCACTTGCAGTTGGGCTAAGAGGATGGCTGCACTGAGTTGCATTTCAAATATTCCACCATGAGAATTCCACCATGTTTTGCCATGCAGCCAGAGATGGCTGGTCAAGGATGTCATTTCACACACATTCACACATGCACACACACTTTGCTGACTCAGGAGCAGCTTTCACTGAAGTGACAACAGGGTATGGGGGGAAAGTTACTGTTGGTTTAAACCAGGGGGAAAGGAATTAAACATCAAAAAGTTGGAAGCCCATTCAGTTTCAAGCCATTGTTTCACACACTCTCACAAAAGATGGTTAGATGGAAACACAACAGATGTGAAAATAATAAATAAATCTGCCCTTACTGGCTGTGTTGGCAACCAGTTTTTGTTTGAGGTATGTTTAATATAGCTCTTGTGCTGTTTCATGGTGAGGATATTTCCCTCTAAGGTAACATGTCAGGAATTGATAAGTTTGTTTCAAATTCTATATAATTAAAGCAGTAAATAGAATACTGACATGTCTGTGAGCTGGAGCACCATTTAATAGATAAGTATGTGCGGGGCTGTGCCATGAAAAACATGCACAGGATAAGCCAGAGGTCAGCAAGGTCCCCTGCTCTCAGTGAAATTACCTTTTTACTCTAAATCACGCGTCAGCATTAAAATTGCAGGAGGAAAGCACCCCTCCTCCCTCCAGCACTGAGACAGATGGAATAGACCTCCAGCTGGATCCTTTTCAATGTTTTTCTGGATGGAACTGATATCTCCAGAAATTAAAAGCTGTATCTACTCTTTTTTTAAATTTATTTTTTGCTCGTGTGCTAAGTATGCTAATTGGATAAAACAAGCACAGACAGTTGCAAACCCATTGCTACAAGATATACTGTTTAATACCCACTCTAGCCATGAAAATGATTCAGTTTGTGTTAGAAAAGAGAAGCCAAGGAGAAAGGTCATTATATTGTGTCTGCAGCTTTCTCTCCTAATATGTGATTCTCATTTCTCAGTAAAGGGAAAATCAATACTCCTCTAAGTTGCCTTGGATTCAGAAAAGATAGAGGTTTTGCCCACTGTGTGGTAGTGATTTAGAATGGCCATGATGTACATCATGCAATGCTATACTGAACTTTTTTGAATTTTTTGTTGTGCAACTTGTCTAAAATTGCAAAATAGAAACATTTAAATGATTCAGTTTTCCATTATGAGCTGCTAACCTCATACTGTTCTCCTCAGAAAAGAGAAGCCAAGGAGAAAGGTCATTATATTGTGTCTGCAGCTTTCTCTCCTAATATGTGATTCTCATTTCTCAGTAAAGGGAAAATCAATACTCCTCTAAGTTGCCTTGGATTCAGAAAAGATAGAGGTTTTGCCCATTGTGTGGTAGTGATTTAGAATGGCCATGATGTACATCATGCAATGCTAGTTTTTACAAAGCTCTGAACTTCATTTTGACATTTTTTAATTGTGCCATTGAGCCTTGTCTAAAATTGCAAAATAGAAACACTTTAAGTACAATGATATTTCAGTGGAAATTTAGCTCTCTCCATTATGAGCTGCCTCCTAACCTCATACTGTTCTCCTCAGCTTTGATTTAGGTGAGAGATTTTTCTCTCAAAGCTGGAAGATTAAAGGCAGCCATGGCATCCAGGATTTGTGACAATAACAAAAAGTACAGATCAGGTTCATACATTTATGAGGGTTTAGATACCAAGAGGCTACATTTGTAGCAGAGACACACAAGTAATTTGCTTCCTTTTTTCTTTTTGAGACATAAGATCATGTTCTCAACCATTTAGGCTGAAATGACTCAGAAAAAGAGCAAGGCATTACTGGAAATGATAAGGAAATACAACCAAGTTTTAGGTTCATTATAGCCTATTGAGAAATGTTGCTTATATTCTAGAAAAACCCAGCAAACTGTGACACAGCTGGACACAAAGGAACAATGAGAAGGAACAGTGGAGACAGGTACTGTGCAGTAGGAGCTCTTACTGCCAGATGTGAAGGAGCAACAGGGATCACTGTAAGAAAAAGCCTGGAGTCAGCAGCTGGCAGTACAATCACTCTCCAAGTCAGCACATGGCACATTCCAGCTGTAGTCTCCTACAAAAAGTTAACAAGGAGAAGCTGAGGACATTTCTCACAAGAACAAACATCTTGAAAAAAATCATTCCTTAGGCTTAAAGAGATCAGTATCATCCCTGACATCCCAAACTCAGGGTTCAGCACTAAACCCACAAGCCCCATGTCTTTGGCATGCTGTTTCCATCTAGACAAGCACATTTAAACAGGTATGCAAGCCTCTCTCTGAGCATGTGTGGGTTGGAGAGCCCTGATGCTCTGTGCACCCAAGGAGGAGCTAACCCCATTCTGGAGTTCCTTCCTTCAGTTGCTGGGCCAAGCCATGACAGGGGCTGAACAAGGCCCTGCATGAAAATTATTATTCATCACTTAGGGGGGAGTTCAGATCTGGATCCAAATTCTGATCCTGACTCATCAGCCCACAGCAATAGGATTTCCTTAATTTCAGGCTCAGATTTCAAGTTATGTATTACCTCTTCCCATATTTCCTGTATTTTTTCTCTCCTTTTTTTTTAGATATAGAACACAGAATTTTAAGTAGATATATGTTTTTTTTTTTTTTAAAAAAGCAAAAACCAACAAACCAACCCAAAAAATTGCCATTGCCAGCTGCTCCTTTCCCCTCACCATCACTCACTAAAGACACCATCTGGGAATGACTAGCAACCAGAGCAGGGAGTGAGCAGTCCATATGTTAAAATTTAAAATTTGACAGCCCTATTCTGGCCTTTCCATCACCCACTATTTTTCTGTTGTAAAGTTTCAGTATGATAACTAGTCTCTTCAACATTTGCAAGAACTAAACCATTTTTTTTTCCAATTGTGGATAGATCTTTATTTTAGGTTAAATCTTTCATTTAAGCTGAAATCCATAAAATTCTCTCCACTCCCAGACTTCTTCCAAAAATTTAATGCAAAACAGGATTAAATATTTAATTATCAAAACCTGTGGCAATTACTGTATGGCTCATGTATTAAATTATCAGACTAGAAAGATGAGAAAAAAGCACAGTTCTCTCTTCTTTTGCATTAGTTTGTAAATGTGACAGACCTCTGGGTACAGTTAATAATATTTCTCAAAGCTAGCAAGAAATCTACATACCCTTTTCTTTCCTCTTCTCATTTCTACCGCCAAACCCCATCTTGTGGATTTGCCTTATCATTCACATACATGCAAAGTGTACTGAGACCCTTAAGTAAAAGCAAGGTAAAATTTCTTAAAAAGCAAAATGTATTCATATCACTACAAAAATAGGCAGGAGAAATCCAAAGGAAGATGCAGTACCTGAAATGATGCCTGTTTCTTACTTACTATCCCTGGTCCAAACTTTTTACAGACTAACTCCTCCTATAATAATGAAACTTATAGATTGTACCTCTTTAAAGTTTTTTGGTGTACATTCATGTGGGGGGACATTTTAATGTAGGCTCAAGCAGATGGAGGAAAAATGACTTGTGAAAAAGGCCAGACACAAACTTTTATATGTACAAAACAAAGCCAGACTGAAGCATTCCACTGAATATCAGCAGATCTAGTACATTTATCTTTTGAATGGATACATTTGTTTAAAAAGCACAAAAAGGATCTGTAAGACCATTTATGAACATCTGAAAGAAGTTTAGATGCTGCAAGACTTGACTATTACACACTGAATAAAACCAGCACCCAATAAGACTCTTTGAAACTGAAACTATATGAAGCATTTACTTTAAAATAAAACCTGCAACTGCACCTGATAAAAGCTTCTGAATGTTTTTGTACTCCACTCATAACCCTTTCAAGGTTGTTTGGTGCCAAGCCAAATATTATTAATGCAACTCAGGAAGTGTTCTGACTTGGCAGACAGCACAGTGGGGATCTCAAAGATTTGCATGAATTCAAGGAAATGTGAAGAGAGAAAGATGAGGCTCATCACAATACCTGTTGGAGAAACACAGTTCACATTCTTTAAAGGGCTTGAGCACTTCCTAGCCATTCTCATTTTAACATTCAGTTTGTCAGTGGATTTCTAAATTTTAAACTTCCATGCAGATTCCAGAGTTTATTGATAAAGTATTTGGTCAAAATAGGCATTACTAAGAGTAAAAACCTAAATGGGAAAGGATCAGATTCTGCCATCTGGCTGAAGGTAAAAAATCAGAGTTTTACTTTGAGATGTCCCTACTGAAAGGGCAGCATTAGGCAGGAATTAACACTACACAGAGAGTTATTTCTTTTAGCCACAGAGTTCTGAGATTTACAGCTGAAGAACCAGAATGTTGTTTTAGTGAGAACCTATCCTGTAAAAGGCACATATTTTAAACCTGTTCTCCCTCCTCCCCTTGTATTTTGGAACCCTACTGGTGTGGCTGCCAGCTGTGACCAGACTGTCAATTATTTGGCTCCCTCTCTGAAGGGCTGGATCACATCCAAGGTTTCTTATTTACAAGGCTAAAACAAAATCCAGGCCCCTTTTGTTTGTATACAGGTGCTCAATTAGGAGAGATCTTATAAGGAAAAAAAAATCTTTTTTGAACCATAAAAGACATTGATACTCTTTAATCTGAAACATCAGCAAAACATTGAGGGGCCGCTTCATGTCAGGAAGAAAAGTAGTAGTGGAGTCAAGAGTTTCACTGATTCAGTTCACCTTCCTCAAAAATTACTTATTAAGCCCAGAGAAACACTAGAAATGCAATGTTTAATCTGACTTCCCAGGCTTTTTCAGTCAGAATTGAATTCCAGAAGCTTTGTTCCTGTTGCAGTTTTCCTTTCTGATAGCTTTGTTTTCTGACATCTCCAAACCCTGAAACCTCCCCCAGGCACTTCTGACTGCTCTGAGCAGCAACTTGCCCCTGCCTGGGAGTGAGAGTCTGGAATTACTGTTCCATCCCCCTCAGGTAAAAGAGGGGAGCTGTGCTGCCTCCCCCAGCCAGAGGAACGAATGAAACATTGCCCTTGAATCCCTAGGCTCCTCTGCAAGCTGTTTTGAAGCAGCAAACAGGCCTAAAGCAGGAATTCAGAGCCCTTCCCTGGGGATGGCCATCACAATCACAAAGAACTGGTCCAAGGATTGGTAATGGAATAGTTTTCCACAGTTTTGTCAAAGCCAAAGCATTCAGTAATGTTTTCCTTTAACAAACTCAAAAAAAATTTAGGATGTATTTTTCATTAAGATGTGTTTTTTATCTTTCCTTTTTTATTCTTTCTTTCAGTATGATGAGATCACTTATTTTTTTGAAATTCTGGGTTTTTGTATCATGTTACTACAATATAACATTTGTTTTGACTTTGTGTGGTATTTTAATGTACAGTGGAGCAGCAGCAGTTTGAATATTGTTCTGTTGTCTCACTGGTGTGCTGTGCCATTAGAACTGCTACTGTTACCAGCAAGAAACAGTTAAGAATTTATTATATGTTTATGTTCAAAATTCCTCTTGTCAAATTAAAACTTTGACAGCCATAATTCAAAATAAACATAGCCTACTAGAAAAAAAATTCTTAGATATTTCTCTGAATATTTTTCATAGAAAGATAACTCAAGGTCAACAAGAAGTTATCAACAGCAGAGGAAAACATAGTTTGCCATAGAAGAAAAGCTGAAGAACAGCCCAGTATAATCTTATGGGTGCTATCATGTGTTATCATGGATATATATAACAATCTAATAACATAAAACAAACACTAAACTTATCATTAGAATTCAGAAATTTAAAAATGGCAAAGGATTCTGGATATTTTTATTCTTTAGCAGCTTATCCTTGGCCAGCCTGGGCAGCTACAGGTCATGGCCTGGCACAGTTCTCATGTGATGGGCAACCACCTCAGCAATCCATCACTGCTTGGGACCACGAAGTGTTACAGAGACCATCAGCAGCAGCTTTCAGGGGTACATTCATTTTTAAACCCCTGATTAGGCTGTTGATGCAAACAGGAATGTTTTCTCTTGCATTTTTCTTTCTTTGAACTGAAGATATGAAAACTCAATGGGTAGGACACATCCATTGCTGGGAGGTGTGGTGCTTTTCTATGCTCTGTGGGCTTTGCCTATGTCTCCAAGTAAAATAATTCATCAACCAGTTTCTGAATGCGAAGAAAACTTTCTACTGCCCTCCACTCCCTGTAGTATTTAGCAGTGCTCAACTACAAGAGATTCTCAGCTTAAAGTTTTGGCAAGAGTCTCCCTCCTCATAAAAATCTCTCTTGAATTCTCACTGATATTTTAATGATACTTATGTTTTTCTTCAGAAACACAGCCTCAGAAGCAAACTTTTGCAGAAAAGTTTTATTATATCTCCAAGAGCACAGATAAAGGTGATAAAGGTGTTGTATTGGTAACATACATAAGAAATTATTTGATTAAAGCAAAGGAGGTACCTCCAGTTACAAAAAAGGGATTCTTAGGAATTTGCAATGCAGCTATTTCAAACTGCTTTGGTCTGAAACTGAGCATAAAAATTAATGGCTCAGCCAAGCATTGTAAATTCCTTACAACACCTGAGCAGTACTTAGGCTGGCACAAGTGCTAGTTCTATGCACATAGATGAACCAGCTTCTCTTTTTCAGTCTAGATCAATAAAAATGGGCCCTTGTCTATGGAATAGGTGACCTCTCTTTTGCAGAGGTTAGAAAGTGTTTCCTAACAATATTGGGAAAAGGGGAAACAACTATTGGTCTACATCTGAGACACCTTGATATAGTCAATTTTGCATCTAGTGGAGTCATGAGAGGAGTGATGAGAATGACATTGGAACTCTGTTCCTCTTGCTGCCACACATTCCTGCTTCCCTTACAGAGGGTGAGGTGAGGGAGTAGTAAGATCAAAGCTGGAGTCTGACCCTTGGATCTGTATAAATATGCAGACACATGCACCTTCATCCTTCCCAGGGGAATATTCCTGCTGGCTTAGCACAGCAGGGAAGTGCAGAGTAAGGTTTAGGATGAGTCCTCCTGATAACCCTGCATAAGTATTTTGATCACCAGTAGCAGCCATTAAAGAGACACACTTGGTTTATTTTTAAAACTGAGTACGTATTTGATGTTCCAGTTACCTGGGGTCTCCCTCCTGGAACAGGCAGGGCCAGGCTTGATGCGCTCAGCAAAGGCAGAGTGTGGCCAAAGCAGATCTGAAACACCCAGGACAGGTAACTGGAACTCCTTGGGAGTGCAGCTCACCCCCTCTTACCTTTCCAAGCTCCCTGAAGTTCTTTCAGAACTATTTTTTACTGGAGAATGGACATGGCATCTATGCATATCTGCCACAACTCTTGGAGAGAAGATTTTCTTGCGCATGCTCTTTGCAAGGCTACTTCTGATGGCTCTGAAATTTTCAGGAGCCTTTCCACTGCCTTCAGAGGCCAGAACTGCTCTCTGCAAAGTCACTGCATGAAATACAGTTAGGTGTGAAGGCTCATAAGAGATAGAAGAAAAACCGCTGCTGAGGGGAGACTTTTATTCATAGAGTAAGGGCTGGTATCTGCAGGGTATAGAATTTCAGTTTTTAATATTCCAGAAAACTTTCCAGCAATTTAACATCCTTGTTGTTCCAAATATATGGTTGCAAACCATACAGAAACATGAATGTAGAAATGAATATTCTCTTTTTTTTTTATTGTTAAACTCACAAGTTTTTCTTGCTTGATGCTAAGAATTTTTTGTGTTCTTTTGCATGTTCAATAACAAATGTCCACAAAATCAGTGTGACTGACTGGTCTAAAATATAACATTAATCCCATTCATTGTGACTCAGGAAATAAATGTGATTAAAACCCTAATTTTTTTGTATTCACCTACTTTCTTGTCAACCAAAACCCGTTCTGCCAGACAGCTTGTTTATCTCATCATTGAATGAGCTAATCTAAGATATAATTGAACAATCATTTTGGGTATATCCTGCTCACCAAACCTTAACACAAGACAATATACTCTACAAACAAAGAGATTTTTTATTCTTTTGTTAAATATGATCTTATATGCTACAGATCATAATATTTCTAAAATTCAATGTAGTTAAGATGGTGAAAAGCTGGAGTTTATGAAACATTAACAATAATTGCTACTTCCTTGCTTTGTAGGTGCAGCAATAAAATTCAGCCAAAATTATTTTTATTTTAGTGTTTCAAATAATTTGTTCAGAAGCAAAGCTCAGTCTTTACCAACGTAAAGTCTCCACTGATTGGGAGGGTAATTAGATGAGGACTACTGCATGAGGACAATCCATAAAGGGCAGTCCTGAAGATACTCCAAGGCAGCAAGGAAGTGCACAGGCTGATCCTGCTCTTGCTGAAGATTTCAGGAGTCCTGCTGCCTCACCAAAGGCAGTGTTGTTTGCATAAGCCAAATTAAACAGAAAGGAATATACTGCAAAGCATCACTTATAAAAGGATATAGGCAGGTGATACTTTTTTCCACTCCATGCTGGCTTTCCACTCAATTCCAAGTGTTGCAGGCCAAACACAATGGCTGTATGGATGGGATGGAGGCTCCTGCTCTCTTTCTTTCTGTCCACTATGTGTTCTGGATTATCAGAGAACTCCGCATGGAAGCTTATATTTCACACTAGAAATAGTTGACTTCTCCTCCACACCTGAGTTTTAGAGATCTCATAAGACAGTATATAGTGGTTTTCTTCTTTTTCTCACTCCATGTCATCAAAGGAACTAGCAAATGATCCTCTTTTCTTTCTTGGCACTGGCAACAGGAAAAAAAACTGGCAAATGTTGGACATCTGGAAGTAGCAGGTGCTTAAAAACAATTCATTTCAACAGTACAATGATAATTTAGACCAGCTGAAAAGCAAAGAGAAAATAAAACCTCTGGAGCTATAATGCACTCACATGGGCAAAAAATATGCAAATATTTCTGTTGATTCCTTACTGGACTTTCTGACTAAATAAGGATTTTTTAATCCCTAAAACCCTGAAAAAGTTATCAGAGAAAAAAAGCCCGGTACTTTCAGGCAGTTGCCAACAGTAAACACCAGAATAATCCATTCCTAGCTCAATCCCTAAAACATTTGTTGTACCAGACAGGGATAAAGAAGCAATATGAGGATCTCCAGGCTGAGTCAGGGATTACTGGATGTTGGATGCTGCTGTGGGATCTCTGCTGCCCTTAGAGGTGTGTCACATGTGTTGCCTTTAAGCAGGCCAAGTCAGTTGTTATGCATAAAATGACCTGGTCCAACCAGCAAACTGCTCCATTTCAAACTCCTTTCAGACATGTTTACATTTTCCCTTCTCTCAATTTCACACTGTATGTCTGTACAGCTCTATTGCTATAGGTATTCTCACCTTTATCTACCATGTAAAGCATAATACATTTCTCCCTGGATTTGACTGCTTTATCCTTTTCCCTCTGATTTCATGTGTATCTTCAAGGATTTATATGCTTCTCCAAGTGAGAACTGGAGCTTTGCATTGATAGATGGTCTATTGACCAGCCTGGTTTGTGACATGAAGAATTTTCACGTGGCTCTTGAGTACCTGAATCAGTATTTCTCACACCTTTTCACCTTTTAAGTGCAGGCCAAAAGTTTTGGTTCTTGCACACTTAAATCCTATCCTCAAACCACTTCCCCACTTTACCCGGAAGTACATTTTCAGGTCTCTCACTTTCACAACATAGTTATTTCATCCCCAATACCTTATAAGTCAGCCTAAGAATTTCAGGAACTCCCCTTAAGGAATTGTCTATATTTTGCAGCTCTGACTGAATCCAGCCATGCTGTTGACACAGCACTCCAAACTCCATGCTGGGAGCTGTACTTTGCTGCTGCTTTTTGTGCTTATGGTGCTTCACTGAAGACAGTGGTTGACATGACAGTACCATGTACAAATCAAACTGGAACTCTCCAGTGATACCCTGGCTCCTACACCACAAAACTTCTCTGGAAATTTACCCTTGATCAATAAAGTGTTACAAGGCACAGCATCAAACTGCTACTCTCCCTTCATCTGCTAATTGTAGATCAGTATTTAGGGCTGTTATTGACATAGATAATTTCTACCAGGAAGATACTTTGGGGGTTTCTTTAGCAAGTCAGCCCTCACAAACAGCAGAATTTCATCCTTTGTAACTCTATTAGAAAAAAGCAATCTGATTTGTCAGGCAAGATCTGTTCTTCATAAACTCATGTCATTTATCGCTCTTGGCATTACTGCCTTGGATTTGGTTATTTTTCTCTCAATATTTGTTCAATTATTTTAACAAGCAACAGAATTATAGTTTTAGGCTTTGATCCTGATATGAGCTCTGCAGGAGCTTTACAAGTGTCAAAATTCAGTTAATTTCATGCCCCTTTTCACTTAGGGCCCTGTCCAACTAACACGAAATCACTGAATATTTTACTCATTGAATAAATTAAATTTAGATAAGACATAAAGGAACCTTTTTCATTGATACCTAAACCAGCTGCACTCTTTCCTCTGACTTTCAAGTGTTTTAACCTGAGACCTATTGAAAGCTCAGCCTTTATATGTTTCCATCAGGCTTCTTCCCCCTGAGCTCTTTCAGCCAGTGTTTCCTATCCTAGTTTCCTTGGTCTGGTCTCTCTGGATCTTCCTGAAAGGCCATCTCTACCTCTCCCTTTCCCCCTCCAGAGTAGCTTTTCTTCTGTGTCCTCCCTGGCTGTGTGATCCTTCATTTGCAGAGTTACTTTCTCCATGCATTCCTCTCCCCAGAAGTCCTGAGCAGCAGGAGCCATGATTTTATGATTTTATGAACTGTAGGTGGGTTGGTGCTACTGAGATCTCTTTGGCTTAGGAAATTGGGCTGAAATTCCCTGTAGAACACATCAAACAGACTCCCACATGCTTTTCTTTCTCTTATCAACCCAGGAGAAACCAGCAAGTGAGAGACACGTGAAAAGAGGGAAAGAAAAGAGGGGGAAAAGTTTTTTAGGCATTATAAATGCTTGCATTTGGCTTAAGGAAGGGGTAAAGGGTCAGCTTGGTTCTTGTTTTGTCTAATATGATTTATATATCACTGCTGACAACGCAAGAGGCCAACTCCACATTATGGATTAACAGCTTGGCAGTGAAGGACAGAGTCATTTATTTACTTTTCATTACAGAGTTCATGGGGTTTGGACTCTCGTATAGGACATGCTGCGAGATTTCACTGTATTTTCCTAAATTTTACTCCTAAGCAGACCTTGGAGGAGAGGACAGGCTTTGATTTGTGGACATTTGATATTTCTTTGTGTATTAGATATTGTATTACCTCACACTTGGGACATCTGACTTAGAGAAGAGACGTAAAATAATTCTAAAAATGCAGAAAATATTTTATTGTATGAAAATTAGAATTAAACAATAAAAGCAGAGATTTTTTTTTTCCTTTCCTCTTCTAGATGTAAAGACTTTTTGAATAAACCAACCAGCCTAAACCACTCAAGTATAACCTTGCACATCACGTCTCTAACTCAGGCAATTGCATATGGCTGAATCACATGAAACTATAAAACAGTTCATAAAGGTGGATCCTCACCAAGAGCTGCTTTAGCTAGATTCACTAGAAAGTAGGGTTTTAAGATTGAAACTTGCTTTTTCATGTGATATTTTGACCTTTCAGTTTCTTGGCATTGCTTGTTCTTAATTTTCCTCTCTTTCCCAGCAAATGCCACAGGAATTTAGCGTTTTGCTGGCTAACCTGGGAGCCATTGTATGCACCATATTCATTTAGACCATGTCAGAGGTAGTAGCAGCATTCCAGACTGAAGTCAAGACAACAAATTCCATAATGAGAGTGTCTTGAATGTTTTTGTACATTTCCTTCCACTTCAGCACAGATTTGAATTTTTGTTTGGAGAAAGCTGGGGGGAAAGCTGGATTTTCTTTTTTTTTTTTTTTTTTTAATTTTAGAAAATATGTTTGTTTATGAACATTTGAAAATGACATCTTTGGACTTCTAGGAGATATCTTGGCAGAGGAAAGGACTATAAATCTTCACACATGCATTTCTGCAATCCAAAAAGAAACTGTAAGACCACCAAAACCTGGCAAAAGAAAGTGAAATAAAAATGACTGTTCCTTTTTTCCTGCAACTTACTTATTCAGAATATTAAATAAAAATCTGACAGATGGAAATATTTAGATTGGTGCTCAGAGAGAGGATGCAGTATTATCAAAATGGTTTCTACTCTACTTTGTAGTCTCAAATGCCTCCATTAAAAAAGCACGAGGCAGAGTTATTCTAATGGAAAACATTTTATTTGCATTTATATGGGAGAGTGGAAACCAAAGTTTAAAACCACAAATTACTTTATATGTAACATTCTAACTTTGGGGTTTAAAGTGTCCAGATGTGAAGAAATATCAGGTATTTTGAACTGAACTTATTTTCCAGAGGAAAGGAGAAGTTGAAATACAAACAGATTTGCTCTGCTCTCTAAAATACCTCAAAATCAAACACTGATATTGAGGAGTGTGCAATTGGATGATCTGGGCCAAATAACCAAATAGATTTAAAAAAAAAAGGAAATAGCTTTTGCTTAAATTAGAGGTTCCTGGATTTCTCATCCAGTCTCACTTCAAAATAGAATTTACTTTCTGATGATTTATATGTAGCTAGGTGAAAAAGAAGGTCATTCATTTTGGAAACTAATCTTAAAAAATCTGAATCATAGCCTTACGTTTATTCAACATCTTAATAGGAGATTAACTGACATAATTAGTACCCACTGTGATTTTATTTGAGAGAAGAATCATGCTTAAGTAAGTACAATAAGATGGAGAGGATATCTCCACAGAAGATGTCACATGGAGAAGACAAGGACAAGTTGCACTGGGAGAGGTTTCATCTTGAAATAGGAAAGAGATATTTTACAGTGAGAACTCACTGAGATGTGTCAGAGTCCCTGTCCCTGGTGGTGTTCAAGATGTGACTGGACAGGGTGCCAGACATTCTCCTGTAGGCTCCCTTTCCCATGAAAGTTTGGAGCAGAGGAACTTTCAAGGTGCCCTCTACCCTGGGCAGCTATGTGATTGTATGGATATGAGAGAAATTGTGGCTGTCCCATCCCTGGAAGTGTTTGAGGCCAAGTTGGATGGGGCTCTGAGCAAGCTGGTCTAGTGGACAGTGTCCTTCCCATGGCAGGGAGATTGGAACAAAATGATCTTTACAACCCAAATCATTCAATGATTCCATGATACCATGATTCTGTGACTCCATGATCCATGCTGCTGCAGTGTGGATGTTAGAGTGAGGTGAACTCTATATATGCTTATTCTTTTCAAGGTTGATGAATGAAGAAGTACAAAAGTACAATTGAATGAAATAATGCATTCCAAAAGCATTTTGAGATGAAAAATGTTGAAGAACATTAGAGAGAAGACTGACTTTTATTTTTCTTAGCACTTAACCATTTACAAAATGTACCACTGCTTTTCAAGTAGCCTCATTTGAAAACATTTGAAAGGAGAAATTCTAGTAGGTGATGTTTCCAAAGGTCCTGCCCTCAGTCATGTGTGGCATTAGAAAACATCAGTCAAGCTGATGGGCTTCATCTCCCAAAACAGTAGTTCTGGTACTTGCCATTCCTAGGCTGTCACAGACATTTCCTCTCTAGCAGAATTCATCTGCAGCAGGGCAGTATCTAAGAGGTTTATTAATAAAAGATTATACCTCCACTGTATTCTATTTGGTTTCATATAAATAATTTAGGCACAAAGGAGTTCCCTGGTCCTTTTCACGGACTTGAAAAAATATAGTGCAATGCCAAAGAGGACTGTGGCAAATCAATCTGTTCTTACATTCTCTTACTAAAGACACATGAGTAGTTACAGAAAAAGAATGAAAAAGATTGCCAGAACAATAAAATATGAGGTACAAACTGAAAAGAAACATAGAAGATGACAAAGACACATCACAGAGAAAGAAAACAAGAGAAAGTGGTTTTATTGATACTAATGCCGGTCAGAAGGTTACTGTGTTTTATGAAACATTTGAAATATTCTCTTTTTCATACTATACTTTGAAATGAAATGAAATCGATTTAATGGAAAGAATGCCCCAAAACACAGAAATAATTTAGCAGCTTGGCTGACCAGGGCTCTCACCTGAGGCTGGAAAGCTTCTCCATAGTGATAACTCAGAGCAGGGCTTTGAGTAGGTCTGTGACCTCATCCAGGGGTGGTTTGATCAGTCAGAGGTTCTACTGCAGATGCCTCTTCTTCTTGGCTATAAACTTGAAAAGTTTCCTGATGAATGAAACCCATCAAATCCTTTTTGCAAAGGATTTTGGGATTTGGTCCAGAACCAAATCCCATTGCTGTAATTTTAACAGCTGCAAATGAGCTACTCTGATCTGCACCAGGCAAGGAACAGAGTCAGAGAAGAAACCTGATAGATTACATGTGATGGCTGCCTATTTCCTCACTTTGCTCATTTTCTTTCTGTCACCTTAGAGATATCTAAATTAAACCTTCAAGAAACCCAATTTCCCACTTTTAACTCTTCTTCACTCCCTCTCTCATTGCTCCTCAACCTAAAGAGGCATCCTGCAAAACTGCTGGGTTGGTTACACCTAATGCTTTTAAAATAGGTTTCTGAAGGTCTATCTACAACATATTCCATCCCATCCCCATAAACAAGCACCACGTTGTATCAGTGGTCTCAACTCACGTGCCTCCAAAGCAAGTGCAGTACTTATCCTGGCACAAACACATCTGTTGAGGTTAAAATTCAATGCACCATGAAGGACACGCCTGATGATTTTATTTAGGTGGGAATTTGCAAAGGCAAGCAGTAGAAGTTATTATATCCTGCAGCAGGAATAAAGCTAGAGCCACTTCCAACCATCTATGGGGAATCAAAGTCACATTCCATGGAAGTAACAGACAACTTTTCCATGTGCAAATCCTGCATCTAGGAAGAAGTCTATGAAGAGGTAACATCATGCTGTCGCACTGATGATTAACTCTTTTCCACTGCTGAAGGATTATAAACCTCATGTGAGCAAAAGCGAGCCTTCATGCCAATCAAAACAAGTGTTTCACAATCTTTTTTTTACTCAAGTAGTTGTAATTTTCATTTATTACCTAGTTATAATTAGAGAGGAACAGCAAAAAACCCTCAAAATAAATATAGGTATTTTGGTACTTGGTACCAAAGAGCTTGTTATGCTCTTTGGAACTTCCACATGAACACTGCTTGCTCTGTTGTGGGTAATATTGCATGATTCTATGAAAAAAGCTGGAAAATATAAGGTAAATCCTCTACTGCTAACACAAGCATTCTAACAAGCAGTCTAGTAATGTACTGCATTTATAATTTCCTTGGTTTGAAAAAAAAAGAATATTCCTGTGTTAGAAAAACAACTCCTCTTAATTAACTTTTAATCCTGCCCTTTTGTTGCTGAGCTGTCACCTTCACATAAGCACTTGCCAACCACTTTCATTGTGTTTCATGTCATACTTTGTGCACCTCATTCTAGAAATCAACGTTACATTTTTATCACTTTTATTTTATGGTGATAACAAAACGTGAATTTACTAATGTGATGGAAATATCCTAAAGAAAAGTATCCTGCCTGCCTTCACTAATTTTGTGTAAGACTAATCCTAGAATTCATTTATTCTGTAGTTAAAAACATTAAAACCAATACACAAATACATATCATAAATTCATTAGAAAGTGCTGACCATCCTACAAAGCAGAACCTTTTGAATACTTACTTCATTCCAACATCCACAGTCTGAATGACCTTTTTCCTCTTATAAAAACAAATACAACTTTCAATTTGGCTTTTCAAAAGCATAATTGATTCCTGTGCATATGTTTTCAGAACTGTAAGTGCCAAAAGACTTAATAAAACATATCAATTCATCATGAGATTAAAAATTCAATATTATTTTTCCATTATTTTATATAAAATATTGAATGTATAGAAGTATTGCCATTATTTTTTAATAAGAACACAAAGGATCAAGATATTGAACACACTTAAGGCAGCATAAAAAGAGGGGTTTGCTCACTGATCCACTACAAAGTAGATCAGTCAGCATTTGCCTGCCAAATAATGCCACTATAAGAGTGGTTTGAGAAGTTGGTGTGCAACATTTAAGGCATTTCTGATAGTGCCACTGCTCTGTAGGGTTACAGATGTTCTAAAACACATTCAAAAGTTTCTAAAGGGCAATATTTTTTTTCATAGGAAATGTAATGTGCCAAGAACACCTTGTCTGTCACTTCTTCGTGCAGCTGTATGACAACCCCTTTTCTGTCTTCTAGTCTTACCTGTAGATTTTTTATCTCTGTCTCTCCTAGTTGTCTGCCTCTAGGTTCACTCCTCCATTAGGGACTTATAATTCAAATAAGAATATATATGAATTATCTTCTGGAAAAAAAAAATATAGTTATCAAGACCTTTATAAAGCCTCAGGCACTGTAGAAAAGCCAGGACACAAGGCCAGCGGATGCCTCAGGCTTATGGCAAAGGGCAGCATAACTCATAGTCTGGGAGAGCATATGAAAATAGAGATGTGTGTTATTGAAGCTGAAGAGCAAAGGAATTCCTTGGATCCCAAGGACTGCAGTGAGAACAGAAAGTCCCTCTATGCTCTTGGAAGACAGAAGTTAGTTTTGTAGCCTGAAATCTTGGGTGAGCCATCAGTGAGAGATGCTTCTTTTTAATAAATACAGCAGGTCAGATGCTTGTACCAGGATGAGTTTATGGTACAACAAGAAATTGCAGTGACCTTTGTAGTTAAAGAGCATCTTCATCTTTTCCAGAGAAAATAGTGACATAAAATGTCTGGCCAGCCCATTCCTACAGCCCCCAGAAAATCAAGTGGCTCAGTGATTTAGCTCTGGACATTTCCTCCACTTTTTTATAATTTGAAATAAGGTTCAAGTCTATATGCCTTGCGAGCTAGATAAAAAGGCTGCAGCATTGTTTTTTGTGTTGCTGTAGCCCCAGATAGGTAGTTAAATGAAGAACTTAATAATTTTTCCATATTAAAACCATACCTATAAAAGAAAAAGCAGTGAAATTATTGAATTATTAAGGTTGGAAAAGACCTCTAAAATCACCAAGTCCAGCCATCAACCCAGCACCATCACTGTGCTCACCATTAAACCATGTCCCTTAGTGCCTCATCTACATGTCTTTTAAATCCCTCGGGGGATGGTTACTCCGCCACTTCCCTGGGCAGCCTGTCCCTGTGCTTGACATACCTTTCTGGGAAGAAGTTTTTACTAGATCATCTGAACCTCTCCTGGTGCAATTAATAACTTTTCCTCTTGTCCTGTCACTGGTTACCTGGGAGAAGGGACCAACCCCCACCTAGCTACACTCTCATACCAGGGAGTTGTAGAGAGTGATAATGTTCCCCCTGAGCCTTATCTTCTCTAGGCTGAGCCCCCTCAGCTACCTCTGCTGCTCCTTATCAGAGTTCTTCTCCAGATCCCTCCCCAGTTCCTTTGCCTGCCTCTGAACATAGAAAATATATTCAAATAAAATTAAAAAAATATATATATTCAAATCCATCCAGATTTTCAAGGGTGTTATGTACCTGCTACGACTGAGAGAATTTGATTATGATAACAATCAAAGCACACCTCTTTAGAAACTTCATCCTTTGATAGGACTGCTCTCAAGAATATTGATCTTTACTTTGCTAATTTAGAGAAAACCTTTCTTTTTTAATTTGCATAAGACTCATCATGATTAAACTGTCTTAAACTATTTCTTAGGTTCAACTGCTAACCTGAAATATAATTTACAGTAATATTTGATGAAAAAAGAAAAAAAAACAAACCTCTTCTTGATACCAGCAATTATGTTTCAGTTGAGAAATGAAGGAAAAAAAAGTCCCCCAAAACTAGTTAAATAAAACACTTAACATTGGAAAATTATCTCTTTTTTAACTTGTTTTTCAGACCCTTTGAAGTCCTTGTCTCCATGTATGCCAGAAAGGGAATCACAAAGAATTGGAAGGTGCTATTGTACCAAGCTTCCTCCTGTAGTCACTACAGACAGGTGTATCCTCCAAGGGCTAAGTGAGAATACCAATCCTAGGATCTCTGCATCATCCCTGGAGGAGACTCTTAGTCACTCAGCAGTAGAGGGTAAGGGAGAAGATTGGCCTTTAGGAGAAGCTTGGCTTTAAGAATACCCATCTTGAGCATCCCTGGCACTTCTCTGTTCCCAGGAGTCCTCTCAAGTTTCGAGAAAGGTTAACATTTCTGGGATGAAACAAATTTCAAAAATTCAATCAGATTAGGAAATCATGGGTCCTAAAGGTGCTGTTTTAGAACCTCTCAGAAAACTTCCTGGAAAATCAACCAGGAAACTATAAGATATATTTTTATGAGGTACTGAAATCTGAAGTAAGGACCCTTCCTTTCCCTTTCCCTATTAATTTGAAGTATCCCAAATAATGAGTTCTTATTCTAATACCAGATGCAAATTTCTTGTAAATTTCTTTCCTGCTAACACTTCTTTAAAGTTTCTCTTTCTGTATTTGACAAGGATGAAAAGGTGCCCTAGTTTCAAAGTAGAAACATGAGACATAGAAAGAGAAAAACAAGAGCTGGTTGGACAGAAAAAAACGAGAAAAAAGGAGAAGAAGAAAGTAGACCTGAACCTAAATCTTTCATTTGCTTGTGTATTTTAGGCTTTTAAATGTTCTGGTCCAAGGGACTTTAATGGAAAGGCATGAATACTTAGTGCAAATGAGTATCAAATGAGATTTAAGTGAGATGTCTTCCTCAGGCTCTGAAAGCTGCCACTGCAATTTTCTATTGATCTTAGAATAGTGTCTCTTATAGAAACAAACCAAAATAATTCTCAAGCTTAACAGAGGGAAACCCCACGGAAATTTAACCACATGTAATTTCATGTAACAGTGCAAAGCAAAATGGTAGCATGGAGAAGGTTTCTATAAATGTAAGGAAGCAGAGCAAGTATTAATCTAATGCCACCAGTACGCTTTTTGAATGAGAGAGGTGTCAAAAAATCATCATCAGAAGAGCTTTCTGCCTTTAGTACCACAGACAAAATTTGGCATTGATCTGTCAACGGAGAAGATCTACTTTCGAGGTGCTTGTAAAAATGAAGAGAAAATTTAAGTAATGGTTTTGAAGAGACACAGACTTTTATTTTCCTGTGTCCTTGTTTAGTAGGAAGACATTTTTCTCTTCAGCAAATTTTCTCCAAGACTCTTACAAAGCTGAAAAAGGATAGATACGATTTGCGAAAATACCAATTATAACTATGGCCTGTATAGAGGAATGCGGGTATATGCATAAACCTGTAAAGCTTCCACGGGCATATTAAAGCATGATTTACTCTGTCAGTGCTGTCCTGAGCACAAGATACACTAGTAAAAAATCTGTATAAATGTCTCCTTTTCTCTCCAAATATATGCACTGTGTGTTTCATGTGCATTTATAAATTTGGAGAAATACATTCATGCACTTCATGAAGATCAAGTGAATTTCAATAGCATGCATAGGCAGCACAAAATAAATTTAATATTTATGAAATATGGTTCCAATATATTCTAAAGTAAATGAACATAAATTAACCATATTAAGAATACTTTTATAAAATGTTACATATTGCTTTCTTTATGTACTATAACACTTTTGGATATTTTCCAAACATTTATCAGAAAAATTGCTTCAACAGTCTATAAAAGGCTTCTATACATTTTCATAAGTACTCCATGCCTTCCAATATTCCTCTCCCAAATAAAGTAGAACATATGCTTATGAAAATATCTTCCACATTTCCTCTTGATATATCCAATACGCATATCAATATTATTTTTTGCCACACATTACTTCACCATATATCACATTTTCAGACATATACTTTAAACATAATCAAAATATTTCAGAACATATTGCTTCTCCCATAGGAAACACAGGAAAATCTGCCACCAGTGGTCACCCAAGAGACCAACAGAAAAAATAAATCACTGCTTAACAGAGGTGGTCTTTTACTGCAGTCAAAGCAGCAGCGTGCATTCAATACTTGTGGGAATACATTGGTTTGGTTTCTTTAAGACAAGAAATGCCTTAAACAGGGTGGTCCCATGAATAACTCCCTGTCTCACTTACTTGATGATAAATTCAAATATAACATAATAAGCCTTACCCGTATGTAACACTAGTCCACATGAGCTAGGCTGATCATAAAGGTGCATAGACCATGTCTCAAATGCAGAATGTTTACCCTTCATTACAGCAGTTTTGCTTTCTCTTTTTTTAAAGTATCGAAGAGAACAGAAAGTTAGGAGGGAAAAATAGTGGAGCCAGATGGACGCAGAGAGTGAGTGGGGAGAAGACAGAGGAACAAGAACTTATGCAGCTTTCAGGGAAAAAAACAAATATCGGAATCTCATGAGGAAACTGGAGAGAAAAAAATATTTTAATTAACAGGGTGTAAGGCTGATAGCAGCCAGAAAGAATGTCCCTCTAAGATCAGCACTACCTTCACTTCTCCTGGGTGTGAGAAGTGTGCTGGCACAGCTGAGGCAAGGTCACACCTTGAGGTAATGCCATGGCACAATGAAAGCAACTTGGCAGGCACAGGTGAAAGCAAGGCCTCAGAAATTTCACAGCTAATTGTGAGATGGCAAAGGGGCTTTTCTTGTGTTGTTTCACTTTTCAATTTATAAACCCCGGGGTTTTCAGAATAAACTTTTGAGCATTATAAAATATCTCCTGCTAGAGCAGGTTGCTCTTAGCAACCACAGAAATCCCCCGCATGCTCTTTTCTGATGTTACCAAGTACTTGCAGTGTTTGCCACTGCCGGGCCCTGAGAATCATCCTTAAAAAGTAACAAAGCCTATAAGCCCACCCACTTGTGACTTGGTTTGCAGTCTGAGGGGTTTGTCTGCTCTTGGTCTCCTCTCAGCTCATGCATTTCCAGGCTATGAGTGATCAGGAACACCTTCTCATTCCATCCTCCAGATGCACATGCACAGATTTTTGACTGACCAAGGCTGTCAAGCACAGGCAGGCCCATTGCTATCAAGCCTTTGTTGCTCCTAGACTAAAGATTTGCAATTTGCTCAATGTTCTCCTGGTGATGGGGTTTTTTTTCCTATGGGCACCTGGATCTCAAGGCCTTTTATTCCTATGGACACTCCAAGGAAACAAAAACTTCAGAAAATCCTTTTAAACAGTCTGCAAGGAATGGTAGCCACTCTCTGGAAGTTTTTCAGTAAGTCTTTTAAGCATCATTTGCTGCAGTTATAGTATTTCATGTGAAGAAAACCAGGACAGGTTAGAGGGGGACAGTCTGACTTTCCCAGTGCCTTGCTGAGCATGGGCATCATCCCTGTGGGCCGTTTGATGTGGTGGAAAGGGAACTTATCTGTCCCAAGCCCAACTCACACCCATGCATATTGCTGGGTCTGCTTGACTATGCAAACACAGTAACTGGAGAAGGTCCCAGGACAAGAAGGACAAGTGACACAATAACTGCTTTCAGCAAGAGCTGCTGCCCAGGGCAGTCTAAAATGATCATGAAATACAAGCTGAAATATGTCTGAAACCACTAAAAAAAAAAAAAAAAAAAAAAAAAAAAAGAGTGAGAAAACTGTAAACTGTACTAATGTTCAGAAGGATGTTACATTTCAGCATTGGATATGGCCAAAGGACATGGTGAGCTTGGGAAGTCTTACTAGTCTGATGTCAAGATTATCCCATCTCAAATTTTACCAGTAAGGACCTCACACACACTTAGGTTCAGAGTTCATATCTTTGAGGAGCTCATGGGAGCAGAAGGAACTTAACAACTTTCCATTTCATAAGAAAAATTTGACAGGGTGTCAGAAGTAGTTTTTCAAGTATGACATTAATGTGCCTTGGGAAGACTATACCAGAATTCCAATGGTTGAAAAAGCTCCCAGACCTGAAAAAACCCAAAGATAAAATGACCCTTGAACTCAGCCTGGCCTGAGTGGAACCAGACAGCAAAGAGAAGTGACCAAAACCCCCTCATACAACCAGTTCTACTTTGCTTTAAGATGTACTCAAATGGCCAAAACAATTTAATAATAAATAGCTTTTTTGTTTGGATGTAGCTTTAAGTGCCAAATGTTAGCCTGAAATGAGTATTTATAGCAGAGTTTAAAGTCCCTGAGAATAGAGATTTATATTTATAATGAAATGGTTGACTTTTAGATTTATAATGAAAAGGTTTTGCTGCAGCAATGTTATCAGACCATTCTATAATAAAAAGGTTATTTTTATAGGAGTATTTCTAGTATCACTCTAATGTAGTTAGGAAAGAATGAACTTTATGGGGTGAATGTACAATTAACACAAATATTCATGCCAAAAGATCAAACAGTAGATCATAAGAGCAGTCTATTGTGCATACAACTTTTCATAGACTGTCTGATTTTAGATTTTTACGAAAGAGAAATTCAACACCTTCTTCTATAAATCAGGCTTAAGTCTTCATTAATTTTAATAATTGATATGTTGCATAGAATAGATTTTACTCCAAAGAAGTTCAGGAACAAAATTCAATGGATTAATAAATTCCATCAATGGTAGTGAGTGGACTAAGAGCAAAATATTAATAAGAGGAAATGTACATGCAAATTCAATAACTGATGGATTTTTTAATGCATGTCACTTGGAGGACAGTATGAAGGTAGCCTTCTAGGAGCTATTAAAAAGAGGACAAATTCTGATTTCATAAAATAGAGGGAAAATCCTCTCAAAAGATAAAGGTAATCCTAAGAAGAAATCTTGGATTTTTATACTGATCACAAGAGAAAATCCCGTGAAAAAACCAGGATGTGTTTCCCTCCTTACTTGTATCAGCCCAAAGCCAGAAAATGTAGCTCTATAGAAGGGGTTGTGGTGGTGAAGATCTCCCCACACCCAGCATGCAGGTCAGCCTTTCTGCAAAGCTAAACCTGGGACAATTCTTGTAGCCCTGAAGTTCTCTCCCCAGAGAACTATAAACAATGCTATTGTCAGCATCATCTCCTCTAACCCATTCTCATACTTCTTTTTTGTGTCTTCAAAGCTGTCCCAGAAGCTCCTCTCCTAACACAGACAGGAGTGCATTTCTCAGGGTGGGCTGTGGATGTCATGTAGTACATGTAACACACATTTTGACCGCACAAGGAATCTGCCCCTGTAGCCCTCACCCAGGCCACTGCTGATCCAACAGCCTTGACCAAAGCCTACCTCTAGTGGCACTGCTCCAGGTGTTCCCACAGCGTAAATCTGTGGAACTGTAACTAGGGCTAGACCAAAAGTGAGCTTTACAAAAGGAAAAAAAGTCACTGCAAGTACTCTTGTGAAGTACTCCCTGTAGGGCAATGAACCTGTCAGTCAATAAATATAAAAAAGCCCTAGCTCCACAAGCACTTCCATACCTGCTTAAATTTAAGCCTCTCAGTAGTCCCTCTGCATGTCAGTGGGCCTTCACACTTGAAAGCAAGCAAAATCCATAGGTGTTTATAGGGTCAGGAAATAAAGCACTAAACTTCCTTCTCCTCTCCCACACCATCTAAAAAAATTAAAAGCAAATCCTCTCAATTTGTAAGATTCATTGTAAAAGAAGGCTATACTATGGGCCTGTTTAAATGCTGTAAGAGAAGCAATACAAGGGAAAAAAGGTCTATTTTTTTTCTTCACCCTATTTCAAATTCAGTGTTGCATTTTGTTTTCTCTAGCTTTTTCTTGCTTGTTCCACTTGTACTCTCTTCCTTGTTTTTAACTTGTTCATTTTGATTTGTAATAATAACAAAGAGCCTGAAATAGGAGCTTAGGAGATTATTAGTTACATTGTTCATTTAAAAATAATTTGACATGAAGAGAAAATATGCTGTACCTCTTGGCTGCTTAGTTCTTAAAACTCATCAGAGTGTGTTTCTTTCTTCCACTGAGGAAATAGTGTTAAAACTGTATGTTGCAACCCAAAGTCAGCATGTCATGCTGATTATGTGAGAAAAGCATCCATAGGAGAGAACCTCAAGTGTTGCACTGTGGCTAGGTGTCATGGTTTGGGGGTGAGTTGAACAGAGTTTAGCAGGTAAAGCAGAAGAGATGTGTAAGCAGAGCAAAACAAGGAAGCAAGTCACCACTTCCCATGGTCAGGTGCTCAGCCATCCCCAGGAAAGCAGGGCTTCATGACATGTACTGGAGACTTGGAAAGACAAATGCCATCAATCCAAATATCCACCCATTCCTTCCTTCCCCCAACTTGTATTACTGAGCACAACAACAAATGGTATGACACATCTCTTTGTCCCAGCTTTGTCCCTACCAAGCTTCTTGTACACCCCCAGCCTCCTCAGCAAGAAGAAGAACAAAAGGTGTTGGCTCCGTGCAAGCAATGCTCAGAACAAGCTCACACACCGATGTGTTATCAAACCTGCTTACTACACAAATCCCAAACATAGATATAATGAAGAAAATTAATTAAAGGCCATACAAAATCAGTACATCAGTCAAAGCAATTCAAAAACCTGTTAAGAAAATTGCAAAGACATACTAAAAAACCCCGTTAAAATAAACTTAAAAAGCAGGAACAGAGATCCCGCCATGGAGAAGCCTGATGCCACCACCAGGATATTCCCAGGAGTGTCACGGAGGCCCCAAGAGCACACCACAAGAAAAAAGATCAGCAGCAAGGGAACAAGTTGCATCTCACAGCAGGAGATTTCCAGGAAGAAAATAATCATGGGTCATGAAAACCACTTCCACATTTGAAAAGGGTTTGATGGGCTCTGGCCAGTTATGGTCCAGGGAAGCCCAGGGGGTCAAATTGAATTGTTCATTAGCTCTTACTCTGTGTTTGATCTTTGGTTGCTTGGAGCCATTCTGAGTCCCAGAGCTGAGGTAAAGATGGAGGGCAGGGCTGTCCTGGCCGGGATGCACTGTGGCACCTGTGACATCACAGCAGCTGTGTCACAATGGGGGCATCTATAAAGAGCAGCAGCAGGTAGGCTGCAGCGCAGAGCAGCCTCAGCCAGCGGCGAGCGTGCACGCAGACAGGAGGCTGTGCTGATCGCTGACTGAGGCCCACGGCAGAAACCAGAGTTCCTGGGCATCCACTTCTCACAGGGCATCCAGAGGCCAGTCCCTGGTGGGAGTGCCTTTGGCAGGGCACGGTGCTGCTGCCGCTGTTGCTGCTGGGGCAGCGGCACAGGCCTCGCAGCCTGCCAGCTGCCTGCGCCCTCTGTGCTGCCCTCAGATCCCTGGGCCTCCTTGATCCATTTCCCCTAGTACTGCCTCCCTTCCTCCCTCCCTCTGTCCCATCCCCACTGAAGCCCTTTCTTAACAGCACGTTCCTGTTGTTGCTGGTGCAAGGCCTCCTGCAGTACCCGCAGCAGGCCGGCGATGGGCTGGATGAGGCCGCGCTGGAGCGCATGCAGCAGCGTGCTGAGTATCTCAACCAGCAGATGACTCGGCTGCTGCAGGAGCTGGAGGAGAAGAGCCTGGAGCAGAGCGCTGGTGCCTGGGGAGCCCTTCTTGGGTGGCAGTTCTGGGCTCTTCTTGGAATCCTTGTCATCCTCTTGGCACCCTGGTTAGGAGTCATGAAAGTTAGATGGAATCCAGACAGCAGTGTCTAGAAGGAGAGCTCCTTCAGCAGCTCAGTGGTGGCGGAAGAAGGAGACAATGTTGTTGCAAAGGAAGAAACAGGAAGCAACAATCTAAATGTGGAAGAAGACAACAAGGTTGGAAATGAAGAAGACCAGGACCACAGGTTATGCCCCAAGCTGCGATTGATTATGGGGCCTCTGGACAGAGCCTGTACATATTTACCTCCCAGAGTGCATTTAATGTACGCATCTCTACCTTCTACTCAGTGCATTTCTATAGATATTAAGACCCTTATTTAGTGCATTTACTATATATAGTAAGACCCTTAGTTATTGCATTTTCTATGTATTATTGAATCTCTAGTTAGTCTATTTTGCAATGCTGAACCTTCCTTGCTATTCCTTCAATAAACAGGACCATTTTTGTATCTTGATTGTGCAAACCCTTCTTGAACCCAACCAATCCTGCAGGATTTTTGAGTTGCACAAGTTGTGAATTTGTGACTGTCTGGGAGCAGGGACTGTTAAAACCCCATTTCTTTACAAAGGCACACCATTCTCAGTGTTCACTGCTCCTCTCAATGGACTCCCTGGTGTGGCAGCCACTGAAGACCACGGTGCCTACCCAGATGATATTTGTCCTGTGATCCCCTTGCACTCGCAGGCAATGCTGGCCATTTCACATGGGCACTGTAAGTCCCTGGCAGATCTGGCTGGGTAGAGAGCAAGCAAGTGGCATTGCTGCTGTGCCTGCTTGTGTCTACTGGGGAGACAATGAAGATTGTGATCATCCCAAACTCTCTCCAGTGCTTTAGCACAGCAGAACTGAACTTGTACGACCTGGAGGGGATTATGCTCTATTGGCAGAGTGAGTTACCCAGTGGAAATCGGCCCCCACAGCTATTCAAAACTCCTGGTCAATGCCTCTTTGCAATCAAGGTCCTCTCTCAGTGGCCCAGCAGGAACAGAGATGCTGCCATGGAGAGGCCCATGCCAGCACCAGGGTATTCAAAACTATACACACTGTGGTGTCACTGAGATTCAATGAGCACCCCCACAATCCCAGAGGCCAGCAGTAAGGGAACTCGTTGCATCTAACAGTAGGAGATTTCCAGGAACAAAGTATCCATGGGTCATGTAAGCAAGTTTCATATTAGAAAAGGGTTTGTTGGGCTTTGGCCTGTTTGGTCCAGGGAAGCCCTGGGGGTCAATTATGATCTGTGCATCTGCTTTTGGTGTGTGTCAGGTGGCCATTCTGAGTCTCAAAGCTGAGGTAGAGATGGAGGGCAGGGCTGTCCTGGCTGGGATGCACTGTGACACCTGTGACATCACAGCAGCTGTGTCACTGTTGGGGCATATATAAAGAGCAGCGGCAGGTAACGCTGCCCCAGTGCAGCCTCAGCCAGCGGCGAGTGTGCACACAGACAGGAGGCTGTGCTGATCGCTGACTGAAGGCCACGGCAGAAACCAGAGTTCCTGGGCATCCACTTCTCACAGGGCATCCAGAGGCCAGTCCCTGGTGGGAGTGCCTTTGGCAGGGCACGGTGCTGCTGCCGCTGTTGCTGCTGGGGCAGCGGCACAGGCCTCGCAGCCTGCCAGCTGCCTGGGCCCTCTGTGCTGCCCTCAGATCCCTGGGCCTCCTTGATCCATTTCCCCTAGTACTGCCTCCCTTCCTCCCTCCCTCTGTCCCATCCCCACTGAAGCCCTTTCTTAACAGCACGTTCCTGTTGTTGCTGGTGCAAGGCCTCCTGCAGTACCCGCAGCAGGCCGGCGATGGGCTGGATGAGGCCGCGCTGGAGCGCATGCAGCAGCGTGCTGAGTATCTCAACCAGCAGATGACTCGGCTGCTGCTGGAGCTGGAGGAGAAGAGCCTGGAGCAGAGCGCTGGTGCCTGGGGAGCCCTTCTTGGGTGGCAGTTCTGGGCTCTTCTTGGAATCCTTGTTGTCCTCTTGGCGCTGTGCTTTGGACTCAAGAAAATTAGATACAATCCAGACAACAGTGGCCCAAGGGAGAGCTCCTTCAGCAGCTTGGTGGCAGGAGCAGGAGGTGACAATGTTGTGACAAGGGAAGAAACTGGAACTAAGAATCTAAATGTGGAAGAAGAGGAAGACCACAATGTTGAAAGTAACCATCAAAGCATTTTTGAGGAGGTGGTCCAGTGGCCTGTTGTGTACCTGGCTGAGCATCTGGTGAAGAACATGGTTGAGAATTTCAATGATGACTGACCTAAAGGGTAACCTCCTGGAGATCTTTGGGCAAGGATTATCGGACAGTTTCCACCTGGTGCCACAAGAAGACGCTGGAGTGGGCAGTGCCTTTGAAAGCTGCAGTCCCCGTGCACATGATGTTGTGTATCCTGTGCTTGGAGCCCTGAGAGCCTCTCCAGGACACGCCTTCCACCTGGAGCTGGACACTGCGGGGATGCCCCAGAGGAGCTTCTGTATCCGTGTGGAGCTTCTGTGAACTTGCACGAGGGAGCAGCCAGGGAAGGACATGCATTGTTTCCTCCACCACCCTGAGCAGGAGCTGTGCTTGTGGAGCCTCAAAGTCCCATCATTAGTGCATTTAATGTATACGTTAAAACCCTCTACTTCGTGTATTTAGTATAGATATTAAGACGCTTTAGGTAGTACATTTTCTAGATATATGAAGACCCTCGAGTTTATGCATTTCCTATATATAATTGACCCTCTAGTACGTACACTCAGCAATGCTGAAGTATCATTGCTATTCTTTCAATAAATAGGGCCATTCTAGTATCTTGAGTGTGCATGGTCTTCTTGATCCCGAGCAATACTGAAGGTTTATGATTTGCAGGAGTTGTGAATTAGTGACTGGCTGGGAGTAAGGACTGTTAGAAAAACCCATTTTTTTAACAAAGGCACAACATTCTCACTGTGCAGGCCTTTTCTCAAAGGCCCGCTGGTGTGGCTGCCCCACTGAAGACAATGGTGGCTACAAAGATGACTCTTCCCTGTGTTCCCCTTGCACTCGCAGGCCATGCTGGCCATTTCACATGGGCACTGTAAGTCCCTGGCAGCTCTGGCTGGACAGGGAGCGAGCAAGTGGCATTGCTGCTGTGCCTGCTTGTTTCTACTGGGGAGACAATGAAGATTGTGATCATCCCAGGTGCTCTCCAAGGCTTTGGCACAGCAGACAAGATCTCGTTGCACGTGGAGGGAAGTGTGCTTTCTTGGCAGTGCGAGTTGCCCAGTGGAAATCAGCCTCCACAGTTACTCAAAACTCCTGGTCAATGTCTCTTTGCAATCAAGGTCCTCTCTCAGTGGCCCAGCAGGAACAGAGATGCTGCCATGGAGAGGCCCATGCCAGCACCAGGATATTCAATACTATACACACTGTGGTGTCACTGAGATTCAATGAGCACCCCCACAATCCCAGAGGCCAGCAGTAAGGGAACCCGTTGCATCTAACAGTAGGAGATTTCCAGGAACAAAGCATTCATGGGTCATGTAAGCCAGTTTCATATTAGAAAAGGGTTTGGTGTGCTTTGGCCTGTTTGGTCCAGGAAAGCCCTCGGGGTCAAATTTGAACTCTTCATCTGCTCTTGGTGTTTGTCAGGCAGCCATCTCAGTCTAAAAGCTGAGGTAGTGATGGAGGGCAGGGCTGTCCTGGCTGGGATGCACTGTGACACCTGTGACATCACAGCAGCTGTGTCACTGTTGGGGCATATATAAAGAGCAGCGGCAGGTAACGCTGCCCCAGTGCAGCCTCAGCCAGCGGCGAGTGTGCACACAGACAGGAGGCTGTGCTGATCGCTGACTGAAGGCCACGGCAGAAACCAGAGTTCCTGGGCATCCACTTCTCACAGGGCATCCAGAGGCCAGTCCCTGGTGGGAGTGCCTTTGGCAGGGCACGGTGCTGCTGCCGCTGTTGCTGCTGGGGCAGCGGCACAGGCCTCGCAGCCTGCCAGCTGCCTGGGCCCTCTGTGCTGCCCTCAGATCCCTGGGCCTCCTTGATCCATTTCCCCTAGTACTGCCTCCCTTCCTCCCTCCCTCTGTCCCATCCCCACTGAAGCCCTTTCTTAACTCCTGAGGCCATGGTTGCCAGCACGTTCCTGCTGTTGCTGGTGCAAGGCCTCCTGCAGTACCCACAGCAGGCCGGCGATGGGCTGGATGAGGCCGCGCTGGAGCGCATGCAGCAGCGTGCTGAGTATCTCAACCAGCAGATGACTCGGCTGCTGCAGGAGCTGGAGGAGAAGAGCCTGGAGCAGAGCGCTGGTGCCTGGGGAGCCCTTCTTGGGTGGCAGTTCTGGGCTCTTCTTGGAATCCTTGTTGTCCTCTTGGCGCTGTGCTTTGGACTCAAGAAAATTAGATACAATCCAGACAAGAGTGGCCCAAGGGAGAGCTCCTTCAGCAGCTTGGTGGCAGGAGCAGGAGGTGACAATGTTGTGACAAGGGAAGAAACTGGAACTAAGAATCTAAATGTGGAAGAAGAGGAAGACCACAATGTTGAAAGTAACCATCAAAGCATTTTTGAGGAGGTGGTCCAGTGGCCTGTTGTGTACCTGGCTGAGGACCTGGTGAAGAACATGGTTGAGAATTTCAATGATGACTGACCTAAAGGGTAAGCTCCTGGAGATCTTTGGGCAAGGCTTATCGGACAGTTTCTGCCTGGTGCCACAAGAAGACGCTGGAGTGGGCAGTGCCTTTGAAGGCTGCAGTCCCCGTGCACATTAAGTTGTTTATATTTGTAGCCCTGAGAGCCTCTCCAGGACACGCCTTCCACCTGGAGCTGGACACTGCGGGGATGCCCCAGAGGAGCTTCTGTATCCGTGTGGAGCTGCTGTGAACTTGCACGAGGGAGCAGCCAGGGAAGGACATGCATTGTTTCCTCCACCACCCTGGACAGAAGCTGTGCTTGTGGAGCCTCAAAGTCCCATCATCAGTGCATTTAATGTATACGTTAATACCCTCTACTTAGTGCATTTAGTATAGATATTAAGACACTTTAGTTAGTACATTTTCTAGATATATGAAGACCCTCGAGTTTATGCATTTCCTATATATAATTGACCCTCTAGTACGTACACTCAGCAATGCTGAAGTATCATTGCTATTCTTTCAATAAACAGGACCATTTTAGTATCTTGAATGTGCATGGTCTTTTTGATCCCAACCAATACTGAAGGTTTATGATTTGCACGAGTTTTGAATTAGAGGCTAGCCTGGAGATAGGACTGTCAGAAAAACCCATTTTTTTAACAAAGGCACAATATTCTCACTGTGCAGGCCTTTTCTCAAAGGTCCCCCTGGTGTTACAGCCCCTGAAGACAATGGTGGCTACAAAGATGACTCTTCCCTGTGTTCCCCTTGCACTCTCAGGCCATGCTGGCCATTTCACATGGGCACTGAAAGTCCATGGCAGATCTGGCTGGGTAGAGAGCGAGCAAGTGGCATTGCTGCTTTGCCTGCTTGTGTCCACTAGGGAGACAATGAAGATTGGGATCATCCCAGGTGCTCTCCAAGGCTTTGACACAGCAGACATGATCTCGTTGCACATGGAGGGAAGTGTACTTTGTTGGCAGTGCGAGTTGCCCAGTGGAAATCAGCCTCCACAGTTACTCAAAACTCCTGTTCAATGTCTCTTTGCAATCAAGGTCCTCTCTCAGTGGCCCAGCAGGAACAGAGATGCTGCCATGGAGAGGCCCATGCCAGCACCAGGATATTCAATACTATACACACTGTGGTGTCACTGAGATTCAATGAGCACCCCCACAATCCCAGAGGCCAGCAGTAAGGGAACCCGTTGCATCTAACAGTAGGAGATTTCCAGGAACAAAGCATTCATGGGTCATGTAAGCCAGTTTCATATTAGAAAAGGGTTTGGTGTGCTTAAGCCTGTTTGGTCCAGAAAAGCCCTCGGGGTCAAATTTGAACTCTTCATCTGCTCTTGCTGTTTGTCAGGCAGCCATCTCAGTCTAAAAGCTGAGGTAGAAATGGAGGGCAGGGCTGTCCTTGCTGCGATTCACTGTGGCACCTGTGACATCACAGCAGCTGTGTCACAATGGGGGCATCTATAAACAGCAGCAGCATGTAACGCTGCCCCAGAGCAGCCTCAGCCAGTGGCGAGCGTGCACGCAGACAGGAGGCTGTGCTGATCGCTGACAGAAGCCCACGGAAGAAACCAGAGTTCCTGGGCATCCACTTCTCACAGGGCATCCAGAGGCCAGTCCCTGGTGGGAGTGCCTTTGGCAGGGCACGGTGCTGCTGCCGCTGTTGCTGCTGGGGCAGCGGCACAGGCCTCGCAGCCTGCCAGCTGCCTGGGCCCTCTGTGCTGCCCTCAGATCCCTGGGCCTCCTTGATCCATTTCCCCTAGTACTGCCTCCCTTCCTCCCTCCCTCTGTCCCATCCCCACTGAAGCCCTTTCTTAACTCCTGAGGCCATGGTTGCCAGCACGTTCCTGCTGTTGCTGGTGCAAGGCCTCCTGCAGTACCCACAGCAGGCCGGCGATGGGCTGGATGAGGCCGCGCTGGAGCGCATGCAGCAGCGTGCTGAGTATCTCAACCAGCAGATGACTCGGCTGCTGCAGGAGCTGGAGGAGAAGAGCCTGGAGCAGAGCGCTGGTGCCTGGGGAGCCCTTCTTGGGTGGCAGTTCTGGGCTCTTCTTGGAATCCTTGTTGTCCTCTTGGCGCTCCTCAAGAAAATTAGATACAATCCAGACAACAGTTAAGGAGTCATTCAGCAGCTTGGTGGATGGAATCCAATGTTGTGACAAGGGAGAGTGGAAACAACAAACTAAAAGTGGAAGAAGAGCAAGACCACAATGTTGAAAGTAACCATCAAAGCATTTTTGAGGAGGTGGTCCAGGGCCTGTTGTGTAGGCTGAGGAATGGTGAACATGGTTGAGAATTTCAATGATGACTGACCTAAAGGGTAACCTCCTGGAATCTTTGGGCAGGATTATCGGACAACCTGGTTGAAATGGAGTGGGCAGTGCCTTTGAAAGCTGCAGACCCCGTGCACATGATGTTGTTTATCCTGTGCCCCCCTGAGAGCCTCTCCAGGACACGATTGGAGCTGGACACTGGGGGATGCCCCAGGACAGTATCCGTGTGGAGCTTTGTGAACTCCCAGAGGGCAGCCAGGGAAGGACATGCATTGTTTCCTCCACCACCCTGGACCTTCTACTCAGTGCCCATTTCTATTTAATGTATATATTAAAACCCTTATTTAGTGCATTTAGTATAGATATTAAGACCCTTTAGTTAGTACATTTTCTAGATATATATTATTGATTTTATGCATTTCCTAGTTATAATTGTCTATTTTGCAATGCTGAACCTTCCTGCTATTCCTTCAATAAACAGGACCATTTGTAGTATCTTGATTGTGCAAACCCTTCTTGAACCCAACCAATCCTGAAGGTTTTTGAGTTGCACAAGTTGTGAATTTGTGACTGTCTGGGAGCAGGGACTGTTAAAAAAACCCATTTTTTTAAAAAGGCACAATATTCTCAGTGTTCAGGCCCTTTTCTCAATGGACCCCCTGGTGTGGCAGCCACTGAAGACAATGGTGCCTACCCAGATGATTTTTGCCCTGTGATCCCCTTGCACTCGCAGGCAATGCTGGCCATTTCACATGGGCACTGTAAGTCCCTGGCAGCTCTGGCTGGGTAGAGAACAAGCACGTGGCATTGCTGCTGTGCCTGCTTGTGTCCACTGGGGAGACAATGAAGATTCTGCTCATCCCTGGTGCTTTCCAGTGCATTGTCACAGCAGAAATGACCTTGTTGCACATGGAGGGAAGTGTGCTTTCTTGGCAGTGCGAGTTGCCCAGTGGGAATCAGCCTCCACAGCTACTCAAAACTCCTGGTCAATGTCTCTTTGCAATCAAGGTCCTCTCTCAGTGGCCCAGCAGGAACAGAGATGCTGCCATGGAGAGGCCCATGCCAGCACCAGGATATTCAGTGCTACACAAACTATGGCGTCACTGAGGTTCCATGAGTACCCCCACAAGCACAGAGGTCTGCCGTATGGGAACCAGTTGCATCTCACAGCAGGAGATTTCCAGGAACAAAGCATTCATGGGTCATGTAAGCCAGTTTCATATTAGAAAAGGGTTTGGTGTGCTTAAGCCTGTTTGGTCCAGAAAAGCCCTCGGGGTCAAATTTGAACTCTTCATCTGCTCTTGCTGTTTGTCAGGCAGCCATCTCAGTCTAAAAGCTGAGGTAGAAATGGAGGGCAGGGCTGTCCTTGCTGCGATTCACTGTGGCACCTGTGACATCACAGCAGCTGTGTCACAATGGGGGCATCTATAAACAGCAGCAGCAGGTAACGCTGCCCCAGAGCAGCCTCAGCCAGCGGCGAGCGTGCACGCAGACAGGAGGCTGTGCTGATCGCTGACTGAGGCCCACGGCAGAAACCAGAGTTCCTGGGCATCCACTTCTCACAGGGCATCCAGAGGCCAGTCCCTGGTGGGAGTGCCTTTGGCAGGGCACGGTGCTGCTGCCGCTGTTGCTGCTGGGGCAGCGGCACAGGCCTCGCAGCCTGCCAGCTGCCTGGGCCCTCTGTGCTGCCCTCAGATCCCTGGGCCTCCTTGATCCATTTCCCCTAGTACTGCCTCCCTTCCTCCCTCCCTCTGTCCCATCCCCACTGAAGCCCTTTCTTAACTCCTGAGGCCATGGTTGCCAGCACGTTCCTGCTGTTGCTGGTGCAAGGCCTCCTGCAGTACCCGCAGCAGGCCGGCGATGGGCTGGATGAGGCCGCGCTGGAGCGCATGCAGCAGCGTGCTGAGTATCTCAACCAGCAGATGACTCGGCTGCTGCTGGAGCTGGAGGAGAAGAGCCTGGAGCAGAGCGCTGGTGCCTGGGGAGCCCTTCTTGGGTGGCAGTTCTGGGCTCTTCTTGGAATCCTTTTTGTCCTCTTGGCACTGTGGTTAGGAGTCATGAATAGTCGATGGAATCCAAACATCAGTGTCCAGATGGAGAGCTCCTTCAGCAGCTTGGTGGCAGAGGAAGAAGTTGCCAATGTTGTGGGAAGGGAAGAAACTGCAAGCAACAATCTAAATGTGGAAGAAGACAACAGGTTGGAAATGTAGAACACCATGAGCACAGGTTGTGCCCCGAGCTGTGATTGTCAGGCCTCTGGACAGAGACTGTACATATTTACATCCCAGAGTGCATTTAATGTACTCATCTACCTTCTACTCGGTCCATTACTATAGATATTAAGCCCCTTATTTAGTGCATTTAATATATATAGTAAGACCCATTGTTATTGCATTTTCTATGTATTATTGAACCTCCAGTTAATCCATTTTGCAATCCTGAACTTTTCTTGTTATTCCTTTAATACACAAGACCAATCTAGTATCCTGTGTGTGCATGGTCTTCTTGATCCCGACCAATACTGAAGGTTTATGATTTGCACGAGTTGTGAATTAGTGACTTGCTGGGAGTAAGGACTATTAAAAAAACCCCATTTGTTAACAAAGGCACACCATTCTCACTGTGCAGGCCTTTTCCCAAAGATCTCTCTGGTGTGGCAGCCACTGAAGACCATGGTGGCTACAAAGATGCCTCTTCCCTGTGTTCCCCTTGTACTCTCAGGCCATGCTGATCCTTTCACATGGGTACTGAAAGTCCCTGGCATCTCTGGCTGGGCAGGGAGAGGGCAAGAGGCACCGCTGTTGCGTGCTTGTGTCCACTTGGGAGACAATGAGGAATCTGCTCATCCCAGAGTCTCTCCAGGGCTTTGTCACAGTAAAAATGAAGTTTTTGCTCATGTAGAGCACTGTGCTCTTCTGTCAGTGGGAGTCATCCACTGGAAATCAGGCCCCACATCTGCTCATCACCCCTGGGCAATGTCTCTTCGCAATTGATGTCCTCTCACAGTGGCACAGCAAGTACAGAGATCCTGCCATGGAGAAGCTCTGTGTCATCACCAGGATATTCACTGCTATGCACCTAGTGGTGTCACAAGTGACTCCAAAACCTAGTAAAGTGCAAACACTTCTAAAATGTAATGGGAAAATCTTGTGTAGTCTTTCAGGACTCTCGTTTGAAAAACCCCAATGTATATGGACAGTGATTTTATGGACAGAAATATCTCTATTTTAAATACTTTTCATTGGGTAGAGTGCTATGCATGATTATTATTAACCAGATATATTTAGGAGTTGTGGTTCTAGATAATACATTTTAAACTCTTTGGACAACTGCATTCTGTGCAAGAGGACAATTGCAACAGCAGTTTTTCAATAATTCATTAAAAGTGCTGGAGGATTGGCTGGTTGTTAAAAGATGCTGCCTTTGTGGATAGCTTACTTTGTTAAGGCATGGATTCTGTCCATCTTTTCCTGGAAGAAAATGCTTAAAACAATCATTATACCTTAGAAGTGAATATTAAATGTTGAAATTCTTTCTTTAGATCAAGTGACAATTATTTCTTTTATTGAGGTTTGGGCCCATGATGGGATTTATAGTCTGGAGGAATATACAGTTCCTCAGGACACAAAAGCTAATGAATATTTATCTTTTCTTGTGTGCAATCATGAGTTTTCTAGAGAGCTTTCTCATTGCTTAAGCTTTATGCAGGTTGCAACTATTTAAAAATTTTTTTCTGCTCCATCAGCAGGCATATACATTATACAGAAATGCTTTTCACTGTCGCATTTCCCAGTTTAGAAAAACAAGACATAAATTCAGTGTTTGGTTCTGAGACAGTCTAACTCCTCCAGTCTCTAGTTTTTAAAGAGTCAGAAAACCAGTGAAAGCTCATATGTCGCAACACCTTTTTGGCATGTTCAACTGAACTGAAGCACTGTTGATCAGCTCTGTTATTAGATATTGATTCCCCTGCAAAATTGACAAATTTCCTACAAAAAGCTGGGTAATTCAATGTACTCACCTCCCATTGCACACATGTTTTCCATTAAAAACCATCAGGAACTAGCACATATATTTAGGGAACAAGTTCTGTTTCTTTGTGCATATGTGTTCCATAAAATAAATTTTTTCCGTACCATGAAATTGAACAACCTTATGTCCACTGCCGACAGTGGAATATAGCCATTGACTTCAATGTGCTTTATATCAGGCCCTCTGTACTTACTTTTAGCTGTTCCAAGCACACATTTCCCAGGGCCTAATGTGGGGTTAGTCACTTGAAATAATTCTGTACTTTAATAGCACTTCATTATGGATGATAAAACTTCTTTCACAATAAAATCTTTTAAATACTGCTTTTATTCGGGGAAACAAGCTCATTATTAATTCACTATGTGTATTTAAGAACTGCACCCTTCTCTAGAGAAGGTTAATGGTGAATTTTCTGCAACTAATACCTTCAATTTAATCACCAAGTTAATTCTGTGTAAGAACATCAGTGGTTTCTTTGGCAAAAATACTTGCATGAAACATTATGAAAAAGGTTCAAGAGTGTAAATCCATATAGTGCCCTTTAAAGTTATGATTACCACACATTTATGAGAGTATAACAAAAAGGAGTTAGATTTCTGAAAACCAGAGGAGGAATGCTGTTACCACAAGAAAAACAGTAGAATTCCCCAAGCTGAACATTCTCTTCTTGCTTCCTCATATGTATGGATCCACAATAAGCCTTTCTTCAGCCTACTTTTCATGTGTTTCTTTGTTAAATGTTAAAGACAGTTCACACATGGGGAAAAATCAAGCAACATTTGACCTATACAATTTTAAATTAAAGTACTTTAAAGCCGTAGTGCTATCCAGATTTCCAGAAAAAAAATGGCTTTTATCTTATCTGTTGTTTTGTAAACATTAAAGTCATCCAAACTTCATTGCTGTTGCTGTTGTTTTTCATGCTCATTTTATCAGATTGAAATCCTAGGTTTCTTCCCCTTATCAGTCGCTCATAATTTTTGTTTAAATTTCTGAAATTTCTGTCTTGAGAGATAGAAGATATAGCACTGTTTTTCTCCCACATCTCTTAGCTTTGCATCCATATTTCTGCTACTTTGTACCTACCAGCGCTGCAGTCATTTAATTATCTGGTTTCAAAACTCTCATGTGTTGTCTGTGGTTCATTCACGTACGTACGGATCTCAAGGGCAGAAAGGATCACAGTGAACATCCATCACAGTCTAGCACAGTCCATAGGACTGCTCTTCATCAGACTCTGCTTAAATTGAATGGTTATGCTTGAACTAGCCTGGGGCTTTTAGGAAAAGCAAACAAACAGCTATATCAGTTTAAAAGTTACCCACACCAGGGAAGCCAAACCAACCTTCATTATATAGTTTCTGGCCTCTGGTTTTTAAAAACACTCTGCTTTCAGAATGATTTTTTTCATTTCATCTATCATATTTCAATTCTCCAAAAGCTCATTATAAATAATATTACTAAAACAACTATAATGGAGTTTTAAAAAAAGGACTCTATTTCCTGTTAAACAAGACAGCCTGTCAGAGAAGAAGATAACTAGTTAAATGCCACTGATGAAAGATTTCATTTGTGATGACTATAGTTCTCTGTCATACACCTGGGGGAATTCCAAAGTGATTAACTCCTTTTCATGATTGCAAGGCAATGTGCTTCCTCCCCAGGCTATTCCCACTGCTTTCCCATGTGCAGCACATTGACTCAAGTTCCACTCACTTCTGGCACTGAGGCAACAGTCATTATTATTAAGAAAGTATCACCCTTCTTCTAAAAGCAGTTCCTTTAGCAATTAGTCCCAGAGGAAGCAGAGTTGTGGCCATGTTTTACACAGGGATCAAGCCAAGCTATGGCAGATTTCTAGAGAATGTCTCAATATTCATGTTGCTCATGTCCCTCATGTCATGTCCTGTCCTGCTCATCCTTGGCTTATGAAAGAACAGACCTTCTGATTTCTGGAGAAGATCTTCTCTCTTGTCAATACTTTCTCCAGAATATATAGAACAAGAAGTCTGAAATTTCAGTAACATCATGTAATATATCAAACTGGAATCCAATTTTTTTATCTATAGATTCTTATAACTTTATTTTGAGCAACTGGTAATTTTTTCTATTTTAATACAGCAAAAAGGGAGTAAATTACATTTTCTTATTTTATGAGGCACTGCAATCCTTTAGGCAAAACAATTCAGATCACCACAGAAACTAGATAACATGAATACATAGGCTCAAAATAAAGGTGAATCTCTCATACTTAAAAAAACAAAGAAGTATTAAGAATCTACTCGGAGATAAAAAATTAAAAGAAAAATTAAGAAGTATTGTTAGGATTACTAGAATGAGTTGCAAATTTGAAATAAACTTTTGTTCTTTAATTATTCGGGCACAAGGTTTCAAAGAGTTAGGGTTCATTTTATTCCTGTCTTAGACTGAAGGCAGGTGAAGTTCAAGAGTTATTTTAAGTAGAGTGCAGTCTAAAATTTCTAAAAAAGACAAGTGACAAGCCATGTTCTTTAACATCTGTTCATGCATATGGAATAAAGAGACTTATTCTTTTAAAAATACCAAAGATTCCTTCCTTCTTTTAATACACCTCCATTTCCCCCAGCTCTCAACTTCTGGTGTCATACTCTATGTTCAGGGAGAGCTGATGGAAGCAGAATAGCCAACAGCTTTGTTACTCTCTGTGGTGTATTTAAGTCCCTCTCTCAAGCTACAGCAACAGTTTATGATGTGTCTGACATGTCATCAGAATTGTAATGGTTAATTACCAGACACTGCAGAGACACAAAACTTAGAGGCAGCCTCTTTGCAACACAGGAGTGGAGGCTCATCAGTAGATGAATGAGGGTGAGGATGAGAAATGGCATAAAATTACTATTGTACTCTGAGTAAAACAAGGCTAAATGCTCCATATCTGGCATGCAGCAAGATTTTTTTTTTAATGCTATGCAGCATTTATTTTGCTTGGCTGGGGCATTCCAACATTATAAATTCCCTTTATGTATTAACTACTGCCCTCTTGGCAGGGACTTGAGCCAGCTGTTAATGGTCTTTGTTGCTGGGGACAAAAATAAATTCAAAAAATGGTGTGTCCTTGACATGTCACTGGTATAAATAAATATTTTCAGAGAAGGATGGGAGCTTAGATGCTATAATTTTTACTTGACAGATTAGGACAACCGGGTTGAGAGTATCTGACAGCTAGATACAGTCTGATTTATAAGACTGAGTAGGGAAGCATGACAGACATATGTATTTTTATTAAAGATAGCTTACAAAACGTTCCAGTTTAATTTGACAACTCTGCAAGCTAAGGCCTCAGGAAGTGCAAGGATATTACTCTCTACATACCATCATTACGCTACGGTTTCAGCAGAAGTTAAAAAGCAGAAAGAAATAGTTTTAATAGATTGTATGTACACCCATTAATAGATATAAAACAAGTGTATATTTTAGCAAAATAAATTAAAAAATTAAAAAATTAATTATTCCACATAGCCAATGTAGAAAAAATGAATATATATAATACATAAATATACAGCACTGTACAGTATTATAACTATAATATTCAAGTATATATCAGGAGAAATACTGTCATGGTAACCTACTAGCATGAAAATATTATTTTTTAATTTATAAATTCAAACTGAGGGCAGCATGAACAAGATGCTTTTTTCCCCCCCAGAAATGTATGAGAAAAATGCAGACATTCTTCTACCACTGAAACAATAGTCTAGTGTGTTTTACTTCTGAAAGTCAGCTTTCTCACCACTGTCACTGCAACTCACCTCATATTTATCTATCAGTCAAGATTTCAGGGAACTCAGACAATCTGTACTTCACGTTTTTCCGGCTCCATAACAATTGCTTCTTTCAAACACAAGTTTTCAGCATTTCTTGTTGATATACCCAATCTCCTAGGAGAGAAAACAAACAAAATTTAACAGCCTATCTATTTGGCATTGACTCCTTCTTCCAGCATTTTTTGTAACTTCAAATAAGTGAAATCATACCCCTAATATTTCTACCTGCAGTGCTGGAATACAAGGAATCGACATGCCTTCCCTTTGGGACAGCAACATAACCACACTGGCATCAAGGAACCAACTGACAGGTGTAGCATTGCAGTTTAGATAAATGTAAAATCAATGCATGTATAAATCACATACCTAGAAAGAAAAACTTCCTCCTAATTTTAAAGAATGAGGCAGAACTTATGAGTTCTGCCTAATTCTTTAAGAAACCTTCATCAAGAGAAACCTTCAACAAGAAAGATGGTGACTTTCCTACATTCTTACTGAACTCCTACTAAGCCTTCAGACCTTCTTGGAGATCAAAATTTTCTTGGGGGAATGAAGAGAAGCATCACGATTATCACGATTCGAGTTTTAAATTTTTTGGCAACAAAAGCGAAGAAGAGAAGCTATTTCACAAAGTTTTAATGTTCTCTCTCCCTTGTCTTTTCTGTCGAAATTCAAATTATCAACCAATTCTTTTTGGAACCTTAGCATGCTGGTATCTACAGGCAACATATTTCTAGAGCAAATCAGTACTGTAATAAGGCCACTTTAATCTCCATACACACAAACAATATTAGATGTGTCCAGAAATCTCAGTAAACTTAGGTTAGACCAGACTTTAGCACTGTTGAACAAATGTTACACTCTCTTTCCAAAAAAAAAAAAAAAAAAAAAAAAGGTGAAAAAAGCGGGGAGAGTGGGGTGGTTCAACCATTACAAATAACTCAAGATCAAAAGCCAAAGAACTAGCATAACTCTTCCAATTAGGATAAGTGGAAAACTTTCACTCCCATATCTAGCATAACACTGCAAATGAGGCAAGAGGAGCAAGAGGGAAGGGAAGGAGGCAGGCAGTTGGCAAGGAAAACCCAAATAAATCACAGAGTCTCACTGTTTTATGTAGTAAAATTGTTGAACAAATCAAAGTAGAATATAAACCAATCTTAATAACTATTTTAAACACATAAATCTAATTATATTATTTCCCAAGAAAAAGTGATAGCATTGTTCTATTTTTCTGCAATCCAACTTTTTACACCTGCCTAAGTTTTCCACTTGGAGATGCAGCTGTAAGTCTTGATTTTACCCTGGGAAAATCCTTCACACTTTTGCTTCTCATCTTTCTTACTGACAGCCAAGTACTAAGTCTAAGCTTAAAGAACTGCTGTGCATCAATAGACCATAAATTAGTAACTCTGATAAACAAGAGGAGAAAGCATTGTACAAGAAACTGATACATCAAACAAAGAAAAAATGACAAGAAGGAATGCAAAGACAACTTTTTTTTGTTCCTACAATCAATTTTATTTTCCCCCCCAAAGGACAACAGAAATTTGTGGACTACAGTTGTTAAAATTCATTGCTAATAAGTAGGATCACGCACCTACAGCAAGCTTTTGCTGAATTTTACGTCCTTTAAAGAAAATAATAAATCTTTATATGCTGTTATATAACTGAGATCTGGTGTGTTTACAATGTATCAGGATAACTCAAGTGCATGTTACTATGCTAATAAAGATGTTAATGTAGCTAAAGGCACATACATGCCATGAGTAAAATTTGCCACTCCATTTGTGTAGTGTGAGAGAAAAGAACAAAAAAGCCTCTGTCCAGTTTGCAGCTGTATACAACAAAAAAACGTGCATATTTTCAGTGAAGTGATTACCACTCAAAAGTATTTCAGAAATAGAAAGGAAAAAGTTTAATCAACTGAAAAGACTTCTGACTACATGGTTTATTTTTGAGAAGTTTATTTTTTTATTGTAAGTGTCAATGGTAATTTTCGATGCATTAAGAACGTTTATCTCAGCTGATGACAGTAAAGATCATAGTTACAAACTGAAAAGAAAGAAAAAAATTAAAACTCTTAAAAGAAAATGAAATTAAACTTCAGTCTGGAGTGCTAATCCAGGCCCAGACAGTACTTCAATAGATTTCCTCAGCTTCAAATCCCCAAAATATTTAATAGGAACTTTTGGGATTTGTTAAAAAGATGCAGGCTACAACATGTAGTTAAGCCTTCTGTTGAGCAACCATCTTCATCATTGAGTTCTCCCAATTTCCTTATATTTCTTTTTGTGGGTTTGCACCTCCATAAAATATTACTTTGTTTTCAGCTAGAGGGAGAAAAGTCCCCATGTCTATCGCAGGTAAAAACTGATAGAGGAATCTGACCCCAGACCCAACCCATATATAGTGTTCTTAGACCTCACATCATCATCTCTTCAAATTTGGATGGAAACCACACAAATTAAAGTTTCAATGGAAATACATTTGCAAACTCAAGTAGAAAGCAGCTTGTGCCATTCTTTAATCGCTTCACAGTCTGTATGTTATTACTGCTATTGAAATTGATGGCAAGAATACAACACCAAGTCTCTGCACATGATTAACTTTTTATTCTTCCTGTAGCTTGCTATAAACCTCAAATGAACTCTCAGGTTGGCAAGAGTATGCTAACAACTAGATGCCAAACTGTAAGAGACATTTTTTCCAAACAGCATCACCTTCCCTGGAAGTGTTTCCCTTTCCCTCTCCTCTCCATTTTTCCCTCCATCTCCCGATAGCTATTATAGCTGGTTGCACATTTCATTTGTATTTGGGACTTAAATCCTTCAAAAACTCTTGATCATAGACATAAAACACTCCATGAAGAGATTTTTCCTCCTTTCAGCTCCAGCCTTGCTTTTTTATTTTTTTTTTCTTTGGCTGAGAAATGCTGCAAAAAAGGACACCAATTATTCCAACTGGCCCAAAAGCAAAGGGCCAGACTGGGCTCACTCACCCATTTTCCATAGATCCCAGAAGAGGAATTCATGTTGCAGCATAACTATACAACTTCAGCCATTGTTTTCTTTAGTGTATTTAGCAAGAGATGCCAGATATTCAGTGCCCAAGGAATCAGCTTGGTTGCTGCACGGTCCTGCAGGAACCACTTCAGCTATCAGGCTCAAAAGTCACATGCATCAGCCAGAACAGGATCCCTCTTCAGATTTTGTGAACATACTTAATGGAAGGTCCAAAGGTCATTGCTAAAGGCCTTATTTTGCAGAAAGACCAAAAGACTTAAAATACCTGCAAGGGGTTGGCTTAGTACAGGACTCAGAGATGAAAGCCTGACAGGGTTTCCCATAAAACTTTCTTTGGAAAAAGGAGAAAGGTTTGGCCAAATCATCTCCTTTTTACATACCTTCACTTGTTGAAAATCGTAGAATCACAGAATTATTTGGGTTGGAAAGAACTCAAAGATCATCTAATTCCAAACCCCTAGCTGAGGACAGGGCCACCTTCCACTACTCTGGGTTGCTCAGAGCCCCATCCTGTCCAGGAAGATTTCCAGGAATGGGGCATCCACAGTTTCTCTGGACAACCCGTGTCAGGGCCTCATCACGCCTCCTAATATCTAATGTAAACCTACTCTCTGCCAGTTTGATGCCATTCTCCCTTGTCCTGTCACTCCAGGACCTTGTAAATAGTCTCTTTTTGGTTTTTTTTGTGTGCCCTTTCAGGTACTGGAAGGCTGCAATCAGGTCATCTGGAAGACTTCTCTTTTCCAAGCTGAATAATCTGACATTTCTCAGCTGTTCCTTATAGGAGAGCTGCTCCATCCTTCTGATCATCTTAGCGGCCTCAGTCCAACAGGTCCCTGTCCTTCCTGTGCTGGGGACTCCAGGGCTGGATGCAGCAGTCCAGGTGGGGTTCTCATTCCCATTACATCCAGTAGGTGAAAAATGAATGCCCTTGCATGTCAGTAATGTGGAATCTCAATTGCATACTGAAGAAGGCTAGACATTTCAATTCTATGCTGATAAATTTGTTCCTTTGAAAATGTGGAGCATATTTCAAAAATATCAATGTGATGCCTCAGTGAACATCCCTTTATTGAAAAGCCACAGTAATGATACAACTCTGGTCACAAACAAATGGCCTGACACAGTCCAGATACAGACAGTCAAGGTCCTCTTCTGCCTTCACAATCACAAGACTGATTACAGTGGATGTGCCCCCCCCATGCACCTCAGGGAGTAATTGGCCTTTAGTTTCCAACACCTTTAGGTCCGTGTTGTTTGGATGATGAAAACTTTCCTCTTTTGCTGCTATCAGCACCATTTTCAATCTATATAGCTCTCGCGAACATCATGGCATTTTGCTCCGAAGGGGGAAAACTCTATCTGCATTACTAGAAATGAGAAAAGAAAAACAAAAATATTGAATGAGAAACTGACATGCTCAAAGCTATTGGCAGCTACAAATAATATTAAGTCTCAGACATCCAGTCCACCATGCTCTATCTATTCAATCTAACCCAAGAGCTGCTAGATTCCTTGGAGATTGTACACACAGAAAGAAGAAAGAAAGAAAGAAAGAAAGAAAGAAAGAAAGAAAGAAAGAAAGAAAGAAAGAAAGAAAGAAAGAAAGAAAGAAAGAAAGAAAGAAAGAAAGAAAGAAAGAAAGAAAGAAAGAAAGAAAGAAAGAAAGAAAGAAAGAAAGAAAGAAAGAAAGAAAGAAAGAAAGAAAGAAAGAAAGAAAGAAAGAAAGAAAGAAAGAAAGAAAGAAAGAAAGAAAGAAAGAAAGAAAGAAAGAAAAGAAAGCACTGTGAAAGAAATAATAAATTATACAGTGTTAAAACAAGGATTGAAATGATTGGTGACACGGGAAAAGAGGAGTCTGGGCAGCAACACAAAAACAAACAGGTACCCAAAAGTAAGAGAAGAAACATCAACAGACAGCGCCATCAAGCAGCAACCAGGACTTAAATTTGTTTTGCAAAACCAATCTCATATAAATCAAGAGGAGACTTATCAGAATTTAGGTGAGGTTTGAGTGTTAGTTTGAATTTACAGGAACTAAAGACAGAAAAGTTATTAAAGTTGTGTAATTGTTACATTGTTATACCTTTGTTTGGCGTTCTGGAGGAAAACTGAATGGAAAGATCTTGCCTTTGCAGCTGTCTTTTCATTTGGCTAGTGGTTTTTTCTTTGGAGTTTTGCATGTGCAAATAGCCTAACCAAATACTAAATCTGAGCCACAACTTCTTTCTCCGGAGTCCAAAAACCAGGATCAGAATATTTTCCTCTGTGGTGCTGTTCCACAACCCTAGGCCAGAAGGCTGGCCAATACTTTTAACACCTCCTAAGACCCCCTGTTGTTTGACCAAAGGGCTTGGAAGGCATTTCTGACAGCTGGGGTTGAGCTTAGCACCCTGCAGACATATCTACTGGCATCCCACTTATGCCATCCCAGCAGTGCTGGGGGCTGTGGTAAACCCTTCACTCCCAGGGAGTGGTGGCTGTGCCCTCCCTCTGCTGACCTTCAGGGCCAGCTGCAGAGCACAGCTGCCTTGGGCTGAAGTCCTGTTGCTGTGACCATGGCCAGAGTGGGATGGTTTTTCTCCCTGGTTTTTCAGTTCCTGTCCAAATCAGTGAGTTGTGAGCACATTGGGCTCCCTTCCCCACACTGAAGAGCTCTGAGAAACAGAAAACAGATGACTGGGTAAAATACTGTATGAGATATTAATAATGTAATTTCCAGGCTTCTAAGGTTACAAAGACTTCAGCCCTACAGAGTGTTTATGATGTAACTGCTCCCCATTAGTTTATATATATACAAACTGGTAGAAAAAAAACATTTACATAGGAATAAATAATTATGGTTACGTGCAACATGTTGCATGTCAAGAAAAATAATATTGGCATTCCTGTTTGAAACATCACTTCGAAGTTTCAGAATATAAAATGATTGCCAATTTCATATATGTATATATGTGATGTATAAAACAAGATTTGTTGGATAAAAGACAGAAATTCTACAGTTACAGTTTAATTCAGTTTTATGGTATAAAGAAAGAGTCTGTCTGCACAGGACACTGGGGAAAAACATAACTTCAAATAGTGGTAAATTGGGCACAAAATTAATAATTTTATCCATAATACTTATGAAAATATAACTCTTCATTGAATAAGAGGAGAACAGGCTCAGAAATGCATAAGAAATAAGTAGTGCAATAAAAAGTGTGATGAAAAAAATCTCTATATATTTCACATTTCTTCCTAATTTTAAGAACCATTCTGTATCACAAAGATCTTTTAGGCTGTTTTGAATACCATCTATGCAAAAATTTATCTTCAAATGATGTCTCAATTGTAGACATGCATTATGAGAGGAAAAGATTAGGACACAGAAATATTCATCAATATCCTAATTTATTTTGAACTGTTTCTGACACTTGAAATTATGAAAGCGAGCTTATTTCACATTTGCAAACTTGAACAAAATAGTTTGACTTGAGGAATTAGATTAGAGTTGCCATTGATTTATAATTCTCAAAAACCCCTATGACAACAGGCTCTCAGAAAGTACGGATTTTGATTTTGAGGACCTCAGGAAAAAAAACAAAACAGTTGTACTTGTGCTTCCAGACATCAGTTGTAGCTGTATTCTTTCTGTACACATTCTGTTCTTTCCTTGCTACCTGTTAAAAAGTAACACAGGTTTGTCCTTTAGTATGAAAACATTCCAGACATATCTTTAATGAAGTTAGATGTTAATGAATAAATAATAATAATGATTAAAAATAAAGGTAACTTGAAAAAAAAAAAGAATACCTGCTAAGGCTGGGCTGCTTGGGACTTTCATGGCAGAGTTCTTCAGCTATTAGCTGTTCTATTGCAAAATATGATCCTGCTGATCCTGCTGAAACCACAAAATTTAACACATTAATAAAAGCAACTGATCGATACAGCAGTACCAGCAGTTGGCCATCTGTAAAGTTCAACATTTAATCATAATTAAGTCAGGAAAAGCTGACAAATACAAGCATAAGAAATCACACAAAAACAATGCAATAGAAGTAACCGAACACCCTAAAATCATCAATCTGGCCAATTCTGACACTGCTTTCAGTTACTTCTAAATTAATCTGCAATAAAAATTAATCCTTAACGCGTATCTTTTCCAATTATCAAATTAAGATTTGAGTTAAACCAATAAATACAGCAATGTTTTAATTATATTAAACCACATGAAACACCCAATAAGGAAGTGTGTGTGTGCAGATAACTACTTTTATGGCACACATTAAAAAAACTAATGTAATAAAATTAGTGATGTGTTTTCTTTCCCATGCAGTATTGTGCTGCTATCACAGCAACCCTTGTTGGTTGGTAGATGGGTATAAGGAGAATGGAGAATTTACAGCTTTGGATATGATTTCTTTTCCTAGGGCACCAGGTGCTTTAAATGCCACCAGAAGGATGCTCTTGGCAGTGCCATACTGTCCAACATGGCTTGGCATAGATTAGCTCAAAGCTTTTGTGTCTTTGCAGACTTTGATTAAGGGCCAGTGCTAGAACTCCTGTGGGCTTTTACTTGATCCAGTGTAGCATAGGGATTTTTTCTTTTCTTTTTTTTTTTATTACAGCTGCCAAAAATATGCCAGTTAAGATAATTACATTTCAATTTAAATTGGTAATTTAATGGAAAATTTTAAATCAGGATGTAGGGCAGAATTTTACTTCCAACCCTATCCCACAGCACCTTTTGTCTGTTGCAGATGATTTAGGAGCCGAATATCCTATTTTTGGCTCTCAGTGACACCAGAGAGTTTAGAAGTCTCCACAGTTTTTTAGGATTGTCCCTTCAATCTCTTTTAAGACTGCAAACCTCACCTCAATTTAGTTTCACCTGTCCATTCTTCAGTGTTTCATTGACTACCTGTCTTTATGAGTCACAATATACACAAAAACCAAATTTTTCATCAAAATATTTGCTCCCTTTCGAGAGAAGAAGAAGAAGAACCCAAGATATTCTCTCCTGCCATGGCTCTGCTGCTTTCATTATTTGTTTCATTATTTGACACAGAAGCCTGGCAGTCGCAACATACTGTAAGGGGAATGATCTTCCTTTGTTTAGGGCGCCGTGTGTACTGTCATTTACATAATAAAATCCTCACACAAATAACAGATGGTGAAGAGGCACTCATGTTGCCACATGTTGGAAGCATGATGTAGTTCCTTGATGAACTCGTTTCTTTTACTTTTGCCTACAGACGCCTACCAGCTATTAAACCTTGGGAGTTAGTCGGCTGGTCAGGGGTTTAACAACAGGCAAAAATCTGTCTGTACAATTTTTCTGCTTCTAGGAGGAGCAAATGATATGCCCTGATAGAAATGTGCAATCCATTGAAAATGGTTTCCACTACCATGAAATTAAATAATAGTCTATATTTTCAACACTCATCGGGCTGAAATGCTTCACTATAGAAGACAGAAATGTCATTATTCCACAGGATCTGAGCTATTTTTCTCTCTTTTTGGAATCCTTTTCTCAGCAGAAGCTAGGGACAGAGAGAGCTATGCTAATGCTGCATATTAGCAATATCAATTCTTGGATGCATTACCATTAATTCTATGCGCAAGCTAAGTGCTGGAAAACAAACGTCTGTCACTTGAAATAACAGCCACAGAGGCTGTATACAGTGCAGTGAAATAAGATCACACCACATTCCCTAATTAGAGTTAATGGATCCGGTTTTGATCCCATTTACACCGATTTTACAATCATGTAATGCAAGCTATTGTCTTGAGAGGAGCTGGTTTGTAAAAAGAATCAGTCTCCAGGATAGCAAGAGGGTATTTAAATGAGTGATCATTTAGTTGCCTAAAAGCTGCTGTTTAGATGCAGTTTTCTCCATTGCTTTCAGGGCTGGACTGCTGCAGTTTCACTGCAGGGCTTGGGATGGTGAGACAGGCTGTGGGAACTCCTGAAGACACCTTGTGAAGGCCAGATCCATGCAGGAAATGTGGCCCAGGACATGGGATTAGCCATGGCAGGTACAGTGGGATTCACTGATCACCTCAACACACCAGCCTGGTTCCTTCACCCCATCCCCATTTGGAAACACACATGCCCTGTAACCCTAAATCAGCAGCTCTGAAGCTGCAGTGCAAAGCAGAGGTGGCACATACAAAACCTTTACAGGAAAGAAACTCTGCTGTGGCAACCACCTGTTTCCATCCCACCCTCTGTATTTGTTACTGCAGCTCAAAAATGTCTAGACTGTGCATTTCTATCTGTGTCATGTCTGCTGCATTAAAACCTACAGACACAGTAATTCTGTATAATAGATCTGTGGATCAGGTAGTACTTCTTTCAGGGAGATACACAGATCTCACTCTAAACAAATCTAAAAATTCCCAGACCAAAGCAAGCCCAAAAATTTAAGGTTTGCATTGCAGACTACACTATGATGACTTTGAGCACTTATTCAGACTGTAAACCTGGCGTGAATAAATTTTTTTTTCAAATGTTTGGTTAGCTCTGATTATCTTATTTTGGTTTTGTGGGTTTTTTGGTTATTTGTTTGGTTTTTGGTTATTATTCATCAAGATATTTGCTCCCTTTTGAGAGGAGAAGTTTGGGGATTTCATTTTGCTTTTGCCACAGGAGCCTGCCTCTAAGGCAAGAATATTTAGAATTGGCAGTTTTTTAGCCTGTGCAGCTTAAAGAAGAGTTGCAGGTCTGATTATCCCAGAGCATGGAGTCTTGATCTGCAGCCTTTAGAATCCAGGAAGTATGTGGTTATTTTTCATGCATTAATGCACTAGTATTGACCAGTTAATTTGAAATCACTCGCGTCTCATGTCATGACTAAAAAGCAAATGCAGCACATCCGGAGCTACAGATTTACAAGGTTACATAAAGATATAAGCAGCAAAGGGCAGATAAAATTCCTTCATGTATTTTTGCATCAAGGTCGACTACCAAAGAAGTCCCTCTCTAGAAATGCTTTATGTGATGCTGATGATGGCACCAAGAACTTACTACTCCTTAGGCAGTTTTCACCTCTGCAGGTTATATGCACAGAATATTACATTCTACTCAGGTAATCCCACTGAACTGTCTTCAGTTAGGAAGAGTGTTGCTTCTTATCTTTTCTGACTTCTCTCCTTCACCACTCCCCAGAGCAAACAAAGACAAAAACCTGAGGATTGAGAAGCAGTGAAAAAATATCTTGTGGGTGATTAGGGAATTTGAAATAGGATTTTGATTAATTTCCTCAGGAGAATCTACACCTGACTGGCAATAAAAATACATTTTTTTCATTCCTGTTCATCTATAATTAGAGCTCCATAGATACAACTATACATCATTTATTTCAATTATTACAAATAAAACTCTTAAGCACAATATGCTTGTAATATTACTAATGGTGATTGAACAAACAATACTGGGACTAGAGTGTAGCTCTGCCATGTGGATGTGCTTCTCAAGCTATAGCTAACATGCATGTTAGAATTAAACCTTTATCAAATAAAAATAATATGATTGAACAATTGAAACCAAAACTGACCACCATTCCTGATTGACTAATTTGCATTTCTCCAGTTAAAGATTATTTAAATATCAAAAATTTGTTCATAAATAAATGTCAAGAAAATGACTTTAATAACATTCATAGAACTTACAGCTAGGACATTAGAATTATAACCTGAATAGCTGAGAACTGAATTTAAGAGTCTTGTCATTAATATTGGCATACAACATTGACTGTGAAATCAAATGTCTATGTACCTTATGTAAATAAGATCTCTCTCTCATGTACTGAAGCTAAGATACGTGAAAGAATGATGAGTACAAGCAAAGAACAAGCATATCATGTTATCTTGGTGTTCACTCAGGATTGAAACAACTCAGGATTTAAAGAAAATCATTGCAGAAAGAAAAATATTTAAAGCAATGGTAATGAGCCAATTCTAGACAAAAAGGGTCAGTTGTTTTGATACACATTTTTACTTGAAAAGAAACTGGTTTAAGCAGTTCAACTGTTCACCAGTTCAAGCAGTTCACCAGTTTCAACTGGTTCTGTTGAAAAAATTTATCCCCACTCTCACTTTTATTATCCAGAAACAGGTTTAATTATACCTTTATAATGATATGATGTATTTCAGTTCTAGATACTTAAAATGAATAAAAATGAAAACAACAATAATAAAATGAATAAAAAATGAATTAAAATAAAAACAACAATAACAAGAAACCTCAACAAAAAATATTAACCAAGAAACCCAACTTTCTTTTAAAAGATTAATTTCTTTTATAGAAATTTCCATACTTGCCAGGCGAGTTTACAGTTGGCATTAAAGCCTTCCTCCTCACAAGAAGGCACTGTAGTGCATGACATGGCCATGGCTGTATCTGTCATGTTAACTCTGCTGCAGACAAACCCATAACTCTGCACTGTGCCTCTATTGACCCCTTTTTTCCATTTTATTCTCCTTTTAAGAAGCTTCTTTTACTGTTTCCCCCCCTTTTTCCTATTTTTTTTCTACCTCCACAAACTTGTTTTTCTACTTTAAGATTGATTTGTTTTATACTCTCAAAAGATGGCTTAAATTATTATTATCTCATTTTAAGATTCCTAACTGATGCTGTCTCGGACAAATACAAGCTTCTCATTTGTCTCAATTTTACTCATTTTCCTAATGTCTTGAATTCAAATTCAGTTTGTTTGTCCTCAAGTGGTAGATGCTGTCAAGGACCCCTCAACTTCAGCAGGTCTAACAGACTAACCAAACTCCAATATTTTGTTCAAATCTATTTCTTCTTTTTCCTAGGTATTTTTTGCAAATCCTAACCTCAGGTATCTCTCCTTATAAGCAATTGTTTTTCCAAAACCTGTTTCTTAATAGCTCTAGTTCTAGGTAAGGATTTCCCTTGTCTAGAAGCCTACTTCCTATGCAATTTAACATAGAATAAAACAATTTGAACTGCTGCTTTATTGAAAACACAGCTTCCCTGATGTGTCTACTAGAATTTCCTTCCTTTTGACACTGTCACATCTTTTGTACTTGTACATAGAGTGAAAGGTCTGCACTGCCAGTAAAGCATAAATCCAAGAATTCCATACTGGTTGCCTTTTTAGTTTCCTTTTTATTCTTCCACTCTTGTAGTCCAGAGAGATCAGAAATAGTTCTAAACAGTCCTTTTTCACCCTTCTCAAAATTCTTATTCTGGAATAGTTGCAGCAACTCTGTATAAGCAGGGAGTAGTGTCAGTTCAGAATAAATCATGGCAATTTCCATATTTATGTAAAAACTTCTTGTAAGCTAATTACAGACATATGAATGCAAGTGGTGTCAGAGTAGAATAACCTAATGCTGTTTTTTTGGATTTTTTTTGGAAGGGGCAGGGTGTCTGACAGTATTTGGAAATATCAAAGGAAAAAAAAATCTAATTTTTTTTAACCTATAAACAGTTCATTTACCTGGTAGGAGTTTAAGCTTGTTGATTTCTACTGCTGCTCTTTTTGAAGCAGCTCATAAGCAGCTCTTCATCTTTTCCCTTTAGTTGTTGAAGGCTCCAGAGAGACACGGGACAATGGGCAGGGGGGAGGAATTGCAAGAGCTCTAGAAACCATGAAAAGCTGTTCCAAATATAGCTCCTTTTTGCTTTGCTATTATCCATAAGCACTTATGTCTCAGCAACAGCCACATCCTAACAAAATTAAGTGGTCTTCATGCTAACAGAACAGGGAGCCTAAAGACCATAATAAAATTGAAGACATACCAACTTTTCCCTTTTTCAGGTTTAAACATATTTGATAGATCACCCATTCATCTCAGACCTTCAGAAACAAGGGTCATAACCTCAAGACATCTACTTTACTGCCTGCTCTTTCTGCTAAATACTTTTAAAATAACACTTTTTTTGTCTCCAAGTGCTAAGCAGTCATTTCCTCTATCAAATAATTTACAAATTCCTTTTTATACCAGAAATTTACTATCTCTAAGTGAAACTGTAAACCTACACATGCAGTTTTCTGGGTCATAGCCTTGATTGTTCACAAGATGACAGGGTTCTTGTCCTTTCTTGATCCCCTTGAAGAAGGAATTGGTCTGTCATAAAACAAAACTCCAGCTGAATAACAGGAGACACGGTATTCACAAATATCTTAAAAGCAACAACATAAAATCACTCCAAGATATGTGTTTGTATTTAGATTTCCGCTTAACTAATTCTCATCCACCTGTTTTATTGATCTCAAGTCTCAAATGAAGCAGCAGAATTTGACTATGACCATTGTCCTTTCTGTCTTAATTTACTCCAACATAATCCTCTGAATGAGTAACTTTAGTGAATATGGAGATATTATTCTTCTCATTTTAAATACAGAGAATTACTAAAAGGCACTAATTCCTACCAGTATGATAAAAATTCTGGATCACTGGGTTGTCAGTTAACCAGGTCACACAGCTTTTGTTACTCATAGCAATACAACCTGATCATTGCCTGCCTCCAATCCTAAGAGGCAGGTTTTGGTTTTTTTTTTTTTTTCCTATAGCACTGTTGTTGCAGCATTGGATCAGTTAATATGTGAGGATACATTACCATTGACTATTAGCACATCATTACTGGCAGAAGGTAAATACTTTCCAAGGAATTTTGGAAACCTAGGTCTCTGCAGGCACCAGCTGCATAAATTCCCAGCCTCATAGCCTCCCTCCTTTGAATCAGAAAGATGTACTACCCAGAGTGCAAAACATTAAAAGTAGTACTAAATAGCAGACAAGTATGATCACAGGCAGAAGATAGTTACACTATAATTGTGACTTGTCAAAGTAAAGTAATCCAACTTTTAGAGATATATTTATCCAACAATTTCACCTGTGGAGGGGAAAGAGCCAACAACAAAAGAGTCTCAATTTGAGGTCTGCATATTTATGTAAACAAACCCTTATATTCCAGTTCAGACATTTCTTTATCCATAGGCACATAAAGTCCCTGCAGAGTTAAGCCTCCATTAATAAGGCTGATGTGTTCAAATTTCCTTTGTAATGTGCACACAGAGGTACCTTGCTCCTGATGCTCAGTGCACATACCTCAACAACTTTCACAGTTGTTCCTAATCTTTCCTGTTCAGCTCTGTCTGAAACACAGAAATATCAAGAAAGAAGCAAAAGAAAAAAGAAGTCTCTGCCTGACCACTGCTGAAGGTGTTCTCCCAGGAGACCCTAGTCCTGTTTTAGCGAGTGCATGCAAAGGAACAGCTTCAAAGTGGGAGATTAAATAGCTACTGCTCACAGACACTGCTGCCCTCTCACAGGGGATAAAAATGGAACCAGGGAAGAAAGTGCTTAAATCTGGATCCTTCCTTCTCTACCTGTTGGGTAGTCTCTAAGTTGAATCCAAATTTTGATCAGCAATAGACTACTTGTGTCTTCTCTCCACACACAGTTACAAAAGCCTGGCTGAAGTAGGAACTGAAGACAATGGTTGCTGAATCCACACATCTCACAAGAAACCTTAACACTTAGCAGACTCCTGACATTGTCACTCCAAATCTAAACTGTTGACCAGAGGAGATTTTTGGCTCTATTTCTCTGTGATTTTTGGCAAGCTGTCTAGAAATTTTATTGTACAGTAGAGAATTAAACCTTGACATGCAATGTTATGGCCTTGTCAGTTAACTATGCCTGTCTGCATATTAAAGAGTTACATGCTACTGAAATGTAACTCGCTCTTACCCCCTGTTCAAAAGCAAGCAACAACTTAGTATGGTGAAAATAAGTGCCTAAGATTGGTTTAAATCTCACATGCAGGTCTATGGCAGTACAAAATCAGAGTAAACCTGTTTAAAATGTATTTGCTTCAGTGGTAGTAATGTCAGCTTATCCTGATCGTGAACCTACTTGGGCTCATTGAGGACTGGGATGCTCACAGTGCAGTTTCCTGGAACTGCAGCAACTTATTTACATGGAGACCCCATGTTTCCAGCTAAAAAATACCTCCCCCTTCTCCTTTGAAAGAAAAAAGTATATAAGTATTAATAAAAAAAAATTAATTGGATCTCTGTATGCTCTTTATTCAGTTGACTGCTTTTCAGATATTTATGCTATCACCTCACCTGACCTACATAAATAATCATAAATTTGAAGAGGGTGATTGATCCTTCAGCAATGTTCCACACCTCTAGTCCTTACTGAAGACTCAAAATCCTCAAGGGTTTGCATGAGGGGTTTGAAAAGGAAAGTCCTAAGGAGTACAAGATCTGATGTGGGCTTGTTTTATCTGAGCCTCTGTAGGGGTTTGGCCACTTGGGCAGATTGGGATCAGCCTAAGGGATACAGCCCATTCCAAGGCTGTTAACACCACCTCCATGTGTCCACCCACCTCATCACCATCCTCTGAGACCATGGGCTGGGTCAGGGACCCACACTACTTGGCCATGTCAGCTCTTTGCCTCCCATGATCTCCTTCCACCAGCTGAATTCCCAGGTTTAAACATCTTACACGCACATTGGGCTAATCTTGCTGCCACTATGCAAAAATAACTGAAATGGGTATTGGACTCTTCGTAAATACCTAGAAAATACTAAACTGATAATACCAGCTGAGTACAGGTACAACCCTAATAATTTTGCACATGATAGCAGAAAGAAAAACTCTTCTGCATTGTCTCCAGGTGCTCTCTAATCCTCAAGAAAAGTAAATGTGCTCACAAAAAAATTGACAGAGCTTTGCCCCATTATGCCATGGAGAGATATGACTTACCAAATGAGATATGACTTATCAAATGAGACACCAGTCTGACCCTGGTTCAATTTCCAGCTGTCTTAGGGCTCTAATGCACTATCTTAGGTAAATTGTGTCTGTGCATTGGTTTTTTCCACCTTGAAACAGATTTCATTTTCCTTGGTTTTATTCTGTGAAGCACTAAATTCTACAGATGTGAGAGGAAGGTATTACTAGGTTCCACAACTTTATCTTGACAATTTGAAAATGTGTCCTTCCGTGCCAGTGGCACTGCTCTTTGGTTGTTTATCATGTACTTTTCCATCATCCAACAACAGATGTGCTTTCTGGATAGTCTTCAAGATTGTTTTACAGAGCACTTGAGAGTATTTTGTTTTAATTTTATTTCTTTTGTTTTTTATTTTCTTTAAACATTTTAACCTCAGGGATTTGGCTAAACTACAACTATTAAAAAATTATACAGCAATATGTAGTTTCTGTTTTCCATTTAAGCTAACATTGCAAAAGTAAATCTCAAAGGATTGAATATACCTTCCCCACTTCTCTGATTCTTTCTCCATGAATGCTGCTTTCTGTCTGGGCAACATCTCTTCCCTTTGTAGTATTATTATTAAAGCCAAATGTTGCTTGAAATGTGGAATATATTTGCCTTGCTCCTAGAATTGAGAACATAGTGATTTCCTTACTTTCCTGTTTGTCCAAATTCTGTCATCAGGTTTGCATAAACAAGTCAGGTAGTCTTTCTTGAGACCAAGGAGATGATGACAGGAGGAAAGCAGACCAGAATGAAGTTGCAGGAAATAGGGCGTTTTGAAAAAAAACCAAACCAGTGCATTTCTCTATTGCAGTTTCCATTCCAGAGAGGCCCAAGCTGCTAAAATAAACTTAATCTATCAAAAGCATAGTTAATCCCAGTCATAACATTTTTTTCATTCCACCCTCTGTCCTTTACTGTTCTTAAAGCCACAGCATTTCAAAAATTATGTATTTTTGCATCTTAAATTTGATCCAGAATTTAGAGGGCTCTGGAAGGGTTGAAGCCAATCACAACTTGCAAAGAAAAAAATCCTGTGATCAACTGTAGCAAAAATAAACAAAAGGATTGCAAAATTGATTTAAAATATTGCCAAAAACCTTTAAAACTGTGCTGGAGTTGCAACTATGCAGCTCCCATTCCATTTTATAGAGGCTGTATATTTATGTTGCATAAGCTGCTCTGAAAAAACTCAGTCTGCATGCTTAATGCCAATATCATAACTTTAAATTTATTGCACCATTTAACTTCACTCTGGCCATTAACTGATTCCCAAATTCTACAATTCAGATCAGCTTCAAATACCAATTTTAACAAATAAATGAAACCTTGTCCAGGAAACAATTTCATTTCTATTTTCCCTGAATATTAAGCATAGATCCAGAAAGAGAGTTAAAATCTGATGCACTTGACACACTTGGTTTGCAAGCAGTTTTTGTTCAGTTAAGACAGGGTAAGAGTCAGCCTGGGAATATTTAGGTAAGCCCAAGAAGCAAAACTGGCAACTCAAAAAAAGAAATCTAACCTTTCCTAGTCATCACAATTAGTTCTGACCCACAGACTCAACCTAAAAAAAACCTTTGAGAAGTTCTAATAAATTATTTACAATTCTCCATTAAACTGGCATTTTACTGAATGTGGACCCATTAAGAAAGAAAATTACATCTCCAAACCCCCAAATTTTACATGTGTCCATGGAGACGAATTTCTTTGCTCTCTGAACCTCAGTTCTGGCATTGAATTAAAAATTATTTAAAATAAATTGCTTTTCGAGGGCTAAATTTCAGATACATTCTCCTTTTCTTTCATTATTTTGCCTGATGGTTTACATGGCCACAAAAACTAACTAAAATAAAAATAAGTCAAGCTTTCCAGGAAGACCAAACCAAGTTTTTTCTCTGTGTAGTCTTAACAACTGATTGAGAACTTCTGTGAGTGTTTCACAAATCAACCAGTGGTTTCTCCCAGCCCTGCACAAACAAGATTCCCATGGCCCATCACCATGGGATCATCACTTTGCAGGACAGCTAAAATCTACCCACAGCCCCCCATCCAAAGATCAAGACCACCTAACAAAAGCCATCTGGTCAGATCTTGGCTGAACGTTGCTTATGGAGGTGAGGATAAAAATAGGTGGCACAATGTGTTATGAGACAATTCTGCACAAAGCCTCCAATTCACACAGACGGGTTTGTCTTTTCAAAGGCTTACATATGGCTACAGCCACTGTTTATTAGTATTTATACCTTGTACAATAATAAGTGGAAGTTTTATTGATGACCAGAATATGATTTAACTCCTAGAATGCTGGCAGATTTGAAACACGTTCGAAAAAATGCAATGCATCTATGGGAGATCTTTAATGAAATGAATTTCCAGGACTTGTGGGCTGGTATAAGCACTACTTACTAGCTTCAAAAAGGACACAACTAGGGCAGACCTTATAAAAGTCACAAAATTAGTTAGCTGTTAAAATTTAAGTACCTATTTCCTTAAATAATTGATAACTGGCATTACTGATTATGCAGGAGAGAGGATTTCACTGTAATTTCAAGGATAAAAATAGATTTTACCAACATAATTGCCCTGAGTTTGTCTTAATTGAATTTTTGGTAAGGAAGAACCAGACTAAAATCCCCACAAAATGTAATAGGATAGAATTCACATGCATGTTTATTTTGTGATGGATTGAATTAATGACTAGCATGTGCAAAGGGCTCTTTAAATCTTCACATAAAGTGCCAGCTTCCATAACTATGAAAGCAGAGAACATGGATTCTCTCATTCCAGCATTCTAAGGGAGTTCATGGGATCCCGCCACTGGGTCCAGCTGTCAGAAGCAAAGAGGAAACAGCCTGTAAGAAGGAGTGAAACAGTAGGAAAATGCTAGGGCTGGGTGAGTGAAGCCATGGAGGACAGCTGTACATTATGAGAATGATTTGGCATTTTGAAATAAAAATCTCTCTGAAGATACAGACTCCACATTAAATCCTTCCAATTAGTCCTCGCAGGCTCTCTGTCACCTCATTTTCTCCATGTAAGAATTTAACATTCTGTAAATTTATAGCAAAAGTTATACCAACTGGTGTTTTTAGCCATTCATGGCATCATTTTCAGTTCTGTGTAGTTTAAGCCTGTCTGTGTGTGTGTACAGAGAGTGCTATCAGAAATAGACATGGTATGAACATTATTTCAAAAATGCATAAAAAATTTTCTTCTTTCTTCCCATTCACCTTCTTTATCCTTGCCAGCCATCTTCTTTTTCCTCCCTCCCCTTTTCAAAAGTCTTTCCATTTCACTTCCCTAGCTTTTGTCAGCCTTTCCTCTCCCTCCCTCCTGTCTTTTATTCACTCTTACTCTTCTGTTTGGCCTTTCAAATTTGTTTTTGGCTAAAATGGTCTTAACAGTATTTGAGTAAATGCAAGCTGAATGGATACCACAGGCACTAACCACTTCTATTGTGCACTGGGAAAGAATACTTTGCTTTTTCATTGCTGCTGCCACTTAGAACAATGTATTCTGCTCAGATTATTCTCACTTCATATATATATATATATTGTTTCAGTTAATAGAAAGCATTTTCATATTAATAGCAGAAGCTTCAAAGGAATGTTTGAGCAGGGAAGATATAAACCCAATTGAACAGGATGAAAAAGAGAGAGGAGAGGAGAGGAGAGGAGGAGAGGAGAGGAGAGGAGAGGAGAGGGAGAGGAGAGGAGGAGAGAGGAGAGGAGAGGAGAGGAGAGGAGAGGAGAGGAGAGGAGAGGAGAGGAGAGGAGAGGAGAGAGGAGAGGAGAGGAGAGGGAGGAGAGGAGAGAGGGAGAGGAGAGGAGAGGAGAGGAGAGGAGAGGAGAGGAGAGGAGAGAAGAGAAGAGAAGAGAAGAGAAGAGAAGAGAAGAGAAGAGAAGAGAAGAGAAGAGAAGAGAAGAGAAGAGAAGAGAAGAGAAGAGAAGAGAAGAGAAGAGAAGAGAAGAGAAGAGAAGAGAAGAGAAGAGAAGAGAAGAGAAGAGAAGAGAAGAGAAGAGAAGAGAAGAGAAGAGAAGAGAAGAGAGAGAAAGAAGTGAGAGAAAGAAAAAGAAAGTCTATCCTTATAAGAGTGCACACTGAATGTGAACATGAAGTAGGAGATTATAATTTTAAGAGCTCAGACATGCAAGGAGTGGGGAAAAGGATTTTTATTCCACATATGGTAGAGGATAAATGTCCTAATGAATTCAGCTCCCAGTTCATCAGTTAAATTAAGGAACAGTCCTTACTACATCCTGATACAAGCCAACTTTTCCTCAAAGCCTCTCTTTTCCTGGTCTTCCTCTTCCTTCTTGGCTGGCCTCTGGATCCTGGAACAAATAGAAGAAGGAGAAGAAAGCAAAGGAGAGGGACCAGCATGGAAGTGTCACTGTTGGCTTATCCAGAGGTTCCCAGAAGAGGCTTTTTCTGAGCAGAAAGTTAGGATAACTCAGACCTTAACTTATGAAAGCAATATTTAAAATAATTTTAAAAATGTCCTGTTACGTGTGTGTTTGAGAGAATGGGGAAGAAAGCACTTTAGCTCCAATTAATCTGTTATCAGTTATGAGAATATTAAGCCTATGAATGCTGAATCCATCCAGGGGGTAACTTCTCCACTGAAATCAAGCCTTATTGGGGAACAAAAAAGATACACATGACTCTGCTAACACATAAATAGAAGAAAGGTTGATGAATAAAAATAGGTGAGATCAAAAGTGAAGAGATACAAAGGAATTTAATTTAAGTAATTGATTTGAAAATGTAGGGCATGTTTATAATTTCTAACCTTCTTTGTAAAGTACAGCAACAGCAGGATGAACTCCTCTTGATGATGATGATGATAACATCAGTTTGTGTTAGCCCAGGTCCTGCACTATCAAAGCATTTTATCTGTACATCTTTTATCTTTTTTCATTATTAGAGGGGTTGTTGCAAAGAATGTAATTTTTATGTTAATGTTCCTACCCATTCCCTCTCCATCAAAATTCCTTTTCTTTAAGCTATACTTAGGAGAATTTGGCCAATTTTCCTCTCCATGCAGATAGGGAAAAGGTCCCTTTCCCTCTTAAGGTATACTTAGGCCTTGTTAGATACAGAGGAGGAAGTCCAGAATGATGACAAAGGATAATAATTATGAAGATAAAAATAGAGTCTTTGCTCATTTAAAGCTAATCCAAGAAGTGTAAACCATAAGCAGATTCAAACCTGCATTGAAAACAATTGTTCCTCTGCCCATCTGTTTGTCTCTTCCAAACACATGCTTCTTCAAGTCAGGAATACTTCAGCAAAATAGCTTTATTTACTTCACTTCATCCAGTGTGGTCTCTCCCACACCCATGGACTATTTCCTGATATAGTTTCTTTTGGAGGAACATTCCATAAAAGCCAGCTTGACATGTTGTCTCTTGGTGGTGATGCAAACCCAAATGCTGCTGCTCTTGAGCATGCACGCTTTAATATTAGTCTTATTATCACCATCTATGATTTATTCTTGGCAGAGCCAGAAGGCCTCCCTGCCCACTCCAGGGTAAACAGCCAAAATTTCTGTCTGATTTAATACTAAAATAAGGCTAGTTCCAGAGAAACTGATGATTCCTCTCTTACCATTTGAAATCCATCAGGGGCAGGGGGAGAGAATACACCGCTTTCCCTCAATTTTCCCCTTTACATCACCCTTGCACATTCAAAAGAGCAGAACCGCCAGTGACCCCCTTGTGAACTGCCTCTGAAAGTGTTTCATAAAGATGTTTGCAAGAGATGCTCAAACACCAGCTGCTAATTTTCCTCTCATGGTTTGCATTTTGCTCAATGTCATCAGTAAACATCTAAGGCTGCTTGTGATGCAACGCCTCCCACGATGCAAAAAGAACTATTCAAGAAAGTACAAATTACAATAGCTTTAGGTGCATAATGCAACTTATGTTGACTTCATTTGAACTGGGAAAACTCCTGTATTTATTCTCTCTCTATGCACTTTTTTTTCCCCTTAAAACATACTAGATGGCACAGAGGTGTTTATGAGAGATTTGTGGCTGTGGAGAACAATATTTTCGTTCAAACCAATGAAAGTTGTACAATCACAGTGATTGGCAGCCTAAAAAGAAATGAATTTGGGGTGTTGAATCAGCCTCTAGTACAAAATTATCTCCTGGGTCACCTATTTGTTTCTTCCCAGTAGAAAATTACTACAAAAAGCAGAACTGATGACAATTCTTACAGTAGACATCAGAAGAAGAATGGCCTTGAAAATTAAATTATTTTCACATTCCTACAGTCTGTGTAGTAGCCTGTATAAAGGCAGAAACAAAGAACACCTTTGTAGAAGCACCAAAACATGTCTGTATTTACTTGTTTTACACGGAAAAATAGCATTATCACATCTCTGTAATTAAACCCCTTATTAAAAGATAGCTTAGCTCTGTAGGCATGAGGCAACAGTTCAGAAAGAGGTTCATAAAGCCCTGTGGCTACACCTGGGCTCAGCAGACTGAAGCAGAGCATTCCTGTTCTCTGAGAGCAGGAATGGTCAGGGCATGGTAGCAGAGCACCACAGAGGTGAGTGAAGCCTCTGTGGTGAGCAACACCAAAGCAGTGTGTGCCACTGACAGAAAACCACCAGTTTTGCTTCTTGTAGATCACATCCTTTTTTTTTTTTTTTAAATATTTCCCACTGTTTTCCAAAAATAAAATAAAAAGACTGCTGGTGCTTGTGTCCTCTTTGTCAATTACACAGCTAAAATTCTAACTATTTTCGACTATTCAATGCTACTTCAAGTTAAATCTCATAGCTCTTTGAACAATGGAGTTAAATTTTTCCAGGTACAACAGCAAGCCTTTCCCTTTGTAACTCTTGGAGTCCTATTTCACCTTTTTGTAGTTCTACTACAAGGGAAGCACATAATTGTCCCTAAAATTGCACACATACTTTTCATCACTTCCAAATGGTTCCTTTCTACTTGAAAATGGGAATTCTTTTTATACTGACCCCAAAAAGACAGCCTTCAGGTTGAAATAAAAAAGTCCACTTTTCCTGTGTATTTCCATTCCTTGGGATTACCCAGTTCTTCCAGGATGAAACTTTTGCTCTCCTGTGTACAGCTAACACAACTTAACATCACGAACAGTTGTCACTGTCATGGTCCCATATGCGAAAAATATTAATGAAATAGTGAAAGAAAAGCCTCAGGAGAGATCCTAAGGGAACTTAATTTGTAAACTTCATCAGCTCCAAGACCAAAACTTTTGAAAATTTGCTATTGATCTCAAACCTCTGCTTATTATCTCCATCTTTTTAAACAAAGCTAATTTTCTGCATAGTACCATTTCAAATTCATTACACAAGTCCCCACAGACTAAAATCTAATATTTTCCTTGCCTATGAAATCAGTTACTTAAAATCCTAATTTAATTAAAATATCAGGTTATCTGATGTGATCACACTTTAATAAACACATGCAGTGCTATATCCTATTTTTTTAATTTGCTATCATATTTCAGTTACTGTTTCAAGAAATAATCATATTGAGGGAAATTACTGAGGCAGATTAAGAATTTGATGGGTGAACTTAAACAAAGTAATGTCAAATCTTCTGGCTTCCTATCCTAAACAAGGGAGAATAGATGAGAAGAGTTTTCTAAAGAGGAATAGCGGAAACCCCAGTTCTTTAAAAGCTAAGTCATGGCAAGTCTATTGTTGGTTCTTCCACAAATTGTCTGTTTTTCTAACCCAAGTATTATTACTGGTTAGAACAGTCAAATTAGAAAGGCAGTAGTGGCACATAGGAAAAGAGAGATAGATTGTTAAAATACTCGACATTCAGCCTTAAAATTAATGTTGTTATTATTGGAATTGTTTATCAGGTGAGATGTTGCTGAAGCATCCAAAAGTTTGCCTGTTTTCACTTAAGATCATGAACTTCTAGCACCCATGAACTAGAAAAGCAAACTTCTGGAGAATTCCCATCATTTTGAGGCAAAGTGGAAGGAGAAGTCTGTCCTGTATTACAAGAAAACAATTCCTGTTGCTATTTTTCTTCACTACTAAAGGAAAGCAAGCATAACTCTAGCTAACACTTCAAGAAAACAGATCTCAGAGAGAATATTGCCAAAACACTGCTCACTATCATATTAGTAAATGCTTGCAGATCTTCAAAGGTGTAAAGACATGGCCTTTAAACAATTGAGGTCATTCAAGAACTTAGACAGTGGCAAATCTTCATGTACTGCTAGAGAGAGGTTTCCAGGAGCAAACTTCAAATTCATTTGAACCAGACTCTACATGTCAATTTTTGCTATCTATTGCTTTTGGTTAAAGTGAATAATGACATCAAGGCTAAGATTTTAAAAACAAGATTATCATATCAAATAACATTATTATACTTCTCAGAATTGATTAAAAGATGTTTGAGAAGCGAGAAAAGCAACAAATTGGGTTTCTGCAGTAGGAAAATATATATAAGTTTTAGGAGGTTTTTGGACCTTAATGAGAAGCAAGAAAAAAATAGTAAAATGCATACAGAATAGGCTTTTTAAAAATATATTTTTTAATGGTAACGGTTTCTAGGATTCCCGCAATTTGGTTATACCCACAAGATGATTTAACTTAAAATGTCATTATTTTTCTTTTTATCCACTAAGAAATTCCATTAACCTTGAGCTTGCAATGTCAAAACAGTGATGGTGAAATCTGCAGTGTGCACTTCCAAAAACATTTAGTAAAAATATGGCTGAAAGCAATCTGCAGAAAGCGTAGGGGGAGCTAATGGAAAATAATATGACAGATCAACACAAGGACTTTAGAAAGAGACCACTTGTCTGCCAACATCATTGTCACAGTCGCCTCTTTTTTCAATAAATTCTAAAAAATAAAAAGTAAGTGCTAAATTTCAGTCAGAAGGATTCCATACTTTAAAATTAGGCCATAAATATGATTTAATATAGGATCACCTTACCTTTTTAATACAAATGTTTTAAACCTTATTTTATGCTCCACATGAATTATACATCTGCAGTTCATATCATTTATAAATGATGTGGCCTTTAAGGAATTTGACAATGGACTGATCTAAGATCAAGGGGAAGTTCTCCAGAATGCTTTTAGGAATAAACATCAATCTGACAGTATAATTTTTTAGGCATTTTGAAGTGAAGTATCAATTTTATCAGATAATTATCTTCTGGAGGTCAGTGTATGTCAGTTCCCAATCATTTTCTATTAGAGATATAATGCAGAGAAGGTATACATGTACTGGAACAGATTTTCCCTGCATATTTATAACTAAGTAGTCCTTCAGGCTTCAGGAAGATAACACAGGTAAAACAAAGATATTTAACCTGCTCTCCTGAGCCAGACAAGATTCATAGCATGGACAAAAGCTGAGATCTCCTGTTATGGTACTGTCCTAACAGGGATAAATTAGCAGAAAAAGGATTAATTTAGTCATGGCCAATATGACTAATGATTGTATTTTTCAGGATAAATACACAAATGACTAATTTTCAGCATGAATATATAAAAGATAAATATACCAGAAATCACAAAAAAACATTGGCAAAGCTTGTTTGAATTTTACTTTGTCTTAACTATGCTTTTTAATTCTTCTAGGGCACTACTTCTTTCCTTTAAATGAATTTTATTCCAGATCTTTATGCCATTCTTTATTTAGAATCAAATTTGATCTGTTTCACCATAAAGACCTGGAGCTGCAGTCTCCGCATAATTTATGAATATAAACAAAAGTTGAAAAATTGTAAAGTGGAATATTATGTCATGCAATTCTTTCAGAGAGTGGTCTCCAGGAGCAAATTTCAAATTCATTTGAACCAGACTCCATATGTCAGTTTTTAATTTTCTATTCCTGTAGGTAAAATTTTCATAACAATACTAAAATCCTCACAACTACTAAAAAATTAGTGTGTCTTTCAAGGGGATGGAAATTCAGACTTCCCAGGATCTGGCAATGAAGTCCTGGGATATGGTCTGTTAACCTCTTTCTGAGGCCACCCAACACTGAGTGCTATCACCTTGCAACTAACAGAAAATATCAGGCAAAATTTTAAATACAGAGTTCTTGTTTAACTTGCAAAGCGGAACAGGAGGATGGATTCTGCACCTGTTGCAGTCTCAGTGAGTGACCATGGGGCTTTGGACATCCCCACTGCTCCTGGGGGGTGCTTCCCTTCTCTGAGGCTTGGAAGCCTTCGTGGAATCTTTCAGAGTCCTTTTAGACCCTGCAGGAGTGATGGAGTGTGAGAGCACTGCTATAACTGAGGTAATAAATGCCATCACTCTCCCACCATATTGCTCTACAAGAACAAGGATCTAGGGAATTCAGCTGGGAACCTGGCAAGATCCAGGAAGGTCTTCCACCAGTGAATGTGCCCAAATGGAAATATCCACTGCAGCCCCACAGGGCTCATTATAAGATAAAAAAAAGTTACAAATTAGCTTAATTAGCTTGCAGAACAACCCCCCACCCCAGTTTCCCATTTTAGAGGTTTCTCTCTATGTGATTCTTAGGGGATTCATGTTTTTCTGAGAAAGAAATGTTCTCACTGCATAACTTTCATTTTTAACACTGCAAGGGAAGTATAGACCAAAGTATAGACCAAAACCACTGTCTTAAAAAAAAAAAAAAAGCAGAACATGAAACCTCATGTAAAATTTTAGTTGCTGGGCTCTTTCTTTGTCTTCTATATTTGTCTTGAATAAACAAATTGCCTAAAATTGTCAAGTAATGGCATTAGAGTCTGTTATCTCAAACTGCAAAACTGATTGGGTGTTACAGATGAAGAAAAATACTTCCCTGCCCTACATGCCAGCCAGGCTGCTACTGCCTCCTCCCACACCAGGGAAGCAAATGTACACCAAGCACAGGCTTTTGGAGCTTTGCACAGCACCACTGAGAGATTCTGTAGCCCTACCTGCAGCCAACCCCAGATTGGTCTTTTCTGGCTACATCATGTTTAGCAATTCCAGTATGGCCCATCATGAAAGTCATTTAGACCCACAGAAAGCAGGTGCAATGCACATGGCATGGCCCTTCCACTGCAGGCTGGCTTCACCATGCCACTGTGGTGGCAGAGCTGCCAGCACATGGAGAATCCTGCTGGGCAGAAAAAAAAAAATTGCTTTCCTCAAAACTGCAGAGAGATAGCCCATCATAACACATGATATTTTCTCTTCCTGCCTGTTTTTTTTTTTCCCAAGGTTCTCACTATTCATCTCAAAGTCATTTAGACCCACAGAAAGCAGGTGCAATGCACATGGCATGGCCCTTCCACTGCAGGCTGGCTTCACCATGCCACTGTGGTGGCAGAGCTGCCAGCACATGGAGAATCCTGCCTTAGCCTTCCCAAACCCTTAATCCTCACAGACTAAAGACACTACAGCAGAAAAAAGCAAATTGCTTTCCCTCAAAACTGCAGAGAGATAGCCCAGTGCATAACACATGATATTTTCTCTTCCTGCCTGTTTTTTTTTTTTTTTTTCCTGCAAGGTTCTCACTATTCATCTCAGAGAGCTTAAAATTCACTGGGAACCCATGAATGAACAAGCACTTGTGTTACAATTTTAGATGAGAGGCTGCCCCCATTTCACAGCTGCAAAAATAAGTGCACAAAGAGAGCAAATGACTTTCCCAGTTGCAAAGCCTGCATACCTGTGGCAGAGCTGGGATGGTTCATGGACTATCCTTCTGCTTGAACCAGCATCCTACGCCCTATCCCTCCCCAGGACTCATTCTGTTCTCATGAAGGGTGAAAACCAGACAGGAGTTCCTGAGAACAGACATGCCTAAAAAAAGACTTTGGCACTGATTAAAAATGGCCTTGAAGCTTTAAAAAGGCAGTCCATGGCTCTGGAGACGTGTAATGGGTTTTTAAGCTCCATTTTTAGTTTCTGTGGTTATGCAGCAAGATTTTTAGCAGTCGACCAGCCCAGTGCATCTGGCTGTTCCTGCCGGTGATGATAGCAGTGGCCTCTGTTTATTCATGCTGTGCTCATCAACAAAATTCTGCAGCTGACATGCAGCAAGCCTGGGGTTTGTTGCACTTGGGCTTTGAGCTACAGCATTTGAAGATGAGCAGCTCCTTTCAAGATATTTGCAAACCTTGTCAGAGTCTGATTGCAGCATGACACCGACATTAGGCTGATTATCACTTGTCTGAGAGAGCACTGTTTCCATGAGCACACTGGATTTTCTCCTGCTGTCTGCTGAGCTGGATATCAGCACACAGTACTGGGGCAGCAGTGCTACAGCAAAGCCCCAGCTACACTGCAGAAACAGAAAAGGATCCATTTTCTTCTTCTAAATCTAAGAATTTGCCAAGAAGATTCCAAGGACAGTGTACCTCAGATTAAAAAAAACCCAAACAAACAACCAAACTGAAAAACACCCCAGCCTGACTACATCAACTTTATCCACTTCATCAACTTTATCAACTTCAACTCTGACTTATTCTGTATATTTGAGTAGGAACAGAAAATCTAATTCACCTAAATAGTTTATTCATTATACATTAGTGTAGCAGGTAGAAAGGAAATAAAGAAGAAGAATATCTTGAAAATGACATAACAATACTTTTCTTCAATATTTTAGCTTTCTTTCTTCACTTTTCACTGTTTCAGACCCCAACACCTAACTTTTTATATAACAGAAATATATAAAATAGAACAATATATAAAATAAAAAATTCCCAGACTTTCAGTCTGGAATGACTGGACTGGGATACACGTACATGCCATCTGTACAGAAATTCACAGCACACTCAGAGCAAATGCCCAGTTCCACTCCATGATCCAGCTACTCCTTGGGAACACTGAGCAACCCAAGTGTGTTTGAATGAAAATCAGGAAGGTTCAATATCTGCTCCCCTCCCCAAGATCTTATAGACTACTGTTTACAATTGCTGGTCTCTGGAGGAAAGCAAAGCCACCATAAATGATCAGAAAAAATAAGAAAAATGTGTATTCTATACATAACCACAGTTCCTACTCACACTTCTGTTCTCTGCATGTGCCTTAAATCCACATTGGGGTTGCCCTCATTCAGACTCCTCGAGCAAAGGCAGGAGACTGGAGGGGACCTGGACTTCCTCAATATCTGATCCCATTTTGGCAGTTGTGTGGGTTTTCTGCCTAGCATAGTGGAAAGGTTAAATGGTAAATGAGGCAAAGTCCTGCAGGCATCTGACAGGAGCCCCTGGAAGAAAGCTGCTTTCCTGCACCTGAGCAGCTGAGCTAACAGAGACAGCATTATTTTCACCAGAGCATGTTGCCACAACCCTCTGTTTATTTTAGCATTGTAAAATTTTCCAGTAAATCCTTTGGGGATATGCTCTGCATGTAACTTTCATTAACTTCAGGGAAAGTGTGAATTGGGACAAGGAGAAAAAAAGTCCTTACAGAAAAATATTTTGGTATCTTCCTGTATGATTGCAAGCACTTGTCCATGTTGTTAGTCCTAAAAAGTGAAAAGTAATTCAGAAATAAAACAAATTAGTCAACAGAATGAGCAGAAACTATATAAGCTGGTGGTGACTTTCTCAATTAATGATTTTCAGAGACATTTTGGTCTATTGTGCTGCCTGTTTGCTAATGATACAAATAATAAAGGAAGAAAATAATCACTGATGAAAAGAAAAAAAACCATCTAGAAATAAAAGGAAAAAGGAAAAGTCATTACTTCTATCCTTATTCAAACACTATTCTGAAAGAAACATCGATTAGAGGAAAAGTCTGAGAGCATGTGACATCACATCACAGGAAGAAGCACAAAAATACTTTCAGAGAGACTTGACAGACAACAAGGTTGTGTGTCCTCTGCTTAAGCCTCCTGAAATCCACAAGTATCAGACGGGAATTTGCAAGATGGTTTGTATTCACTTAAGACTATTTGGAAACTGGATCTAGCTGGTGCACATTAGATTAAATAAAACACCAGTGCTCTTTACTAAACCTTTTAATTAATCTGTAAAGTGTGCTTTTATTTCTGCTCTGGATATAACTAACAGCTGGGATGTCACAAGCACAGTCTCTACCTGCTATAGATATATTTATTTCCTAAGCTTCTCTCCCTCTTTCTAGTGGCTTTCCCAATTGTCACTTTAATAGCTTTACAATTCCAAAATAATAAGCTTATTCCACTAACATACAGTGCCTGTTTTCCTGGTTCCCTTTTTTCCCTAAGCAAAACAAACTAAATGCCTAAAAAGCTGAAATTTCTTTTAAAAATATTATTAATTTTTTTTTTATTTATTCATTCTTGCTGAGGGAGCTTGGAGTAGATTGTAACTTACCACTGACTTATTTCTGTGACCTGATGGTTTTCCAAGACAATCCAGCAACAGCCAGGACATGGAATGGAATGTATTCAAGTCACATGCTTACTTTTGCAGGTTGTCTTTCCACATTATTCTCTTCCCACCTTTCCTACATTTTCTGCAGTGTCAGGGTTCTACTTAATTTTCAGCATCTCATGCAACCAGCCCTGAACAGGCTTTCATGCTTCTGCCTCTAAGAAAGGACTCTGAATGGAGAGGAACCAGAAAATAGTTATTAATTCATCTTTCTCACCTCCAAGATGCCTCTTGAATCTTTCCAAGGTGTCACTGTCCCACAGAACAGAAGGAACCAACCAAAGGTCTGTTAAATTTGGAGATAAGAGCATCATTTGCCTTTACCTGTTCTTCAGTAGAAACAGAACATCGCCTCTGAGGAATTTGTGCTGCATCATGATAAACAAAGAAATATTATTTTCCCAAATACAGTCAGTCATAGAAACAAAGACAATGTGATTTTTAAAATTAATGCTTATTTTAATTGGGAAAATAACAGGAATATATACAACATGTTAGCATCTAGAATATTTTAGGAATAAGGCACCAAATAGAAATATCTTTCAAAATTCCTTTCAGTATGTTAACCTATATGCAAATCCATTTTGCCCCACAGCTACCCTCCAAATAAGAGACCGCCATCAAAACAGTCTATATAAACTATTATCTGACTTTCAAAACAGGAATTTAGAAAAAAATCATTGCTAAAATATTTTTATATTTTTCTTAAAATACTTCAATCTCTCTCTTTTCTTAGCAGATTATTAGAAAAAATATTTTAAAAAAAACACTCAAAATAACAGTGTTCATAATTTTTCAAGGTAATCCCAGAATCCTATTAGAGGATAACTTGAAATAACTGTGAACATTTTATGCATATATTTAAACATGCATTTATCAGATAAATATAACTATATTTAAACCAAACTGCTCCATGTAAAGTGTGAATACATAAATGGCAATTTTCACATTAGGACAGGGAGTAGAAAGAGGTCAGAATATGCCCCAATAATTTTTGCAACTTAAAGATTGCTTCTGTCTGCAGAAGTCATTTGCAATAGCAACTATGAAAATATTCACTATTCTTTCTTCAGCCTAGTTAGTTGTATTTCAGTGTTCTCCAGCTTTAATGTCACAGTGAATTAATACAAGGTTGACAGCAACAGGAAAGATTTTAATGGCAACTGCCAAACATAAAATACAAAACAAAGGGAACAGAGAGCAAGAACAAGAAGCAGATACAGACCTGGCACCGGTGTTTTAGCTGTTCAGACCTCCCCATAAAGTCCACACCTTTCTAGAGATGGATGTTTGAAATCAAAACCTCTTGGCAAGCTGATGACCCTTGGCATTCTCGTATTTGGGCACTCTTGGTTTGGCACTCAGCAAATGAACAAACCCTTCCTAAGCAGCCAAGTGTGCCAGCCCAACAAGAGGATGCCCATCTTTGGGACCTGGCTGGAGGACCTGCAGCACCTGCACAGCTCCTCAGACCTGTTCTGCAGCTTGCCATCAGATTTTGCTTGCACATTTCTCCTTATGCATCAAAACTTGCGTGCCTTTACAGCTTCAAATATCATGTGCAAAGCACAAGGGCCTGTCTCTCCTACTTCTGTCAATTTTGCATGAATCATCCCATTGCTTGTCAGCAAAACCTTTTTGCCTTCACAATCCATTCAGCGGGGGAAAGAAAGAAAATCAAACACCAAAACAACAAAGCAAAGAAAGATCTGAGAAGTCTTTCCTCTGATTTCAGTGAGCTTTGGGGGTTGGCCTCTTCTTCCAGAAAACCACTGATAGGATAAGAGGAAATTGCCTCAATCTGCACCAGGAGAGGGTCAAGTGGACATCAGAAGGAACTTCTTAATGGAAAGGGCTATTAAACTTTGGAATGGACTGCCCAGGGAGGTGGTGAACATCTCCAGGGATGGTGACTCCAAGAAACACCTGGATGTGCCGTGGTCTGGTTGACCAGGTGCTGTTTGGTCAAAGGTTGGACTCAATAATCTCAGAGATATTTTCCAACCTAAACAATTCTGTGATTCTATGAATCAGGTCCACAAATGCATGAAAGAAATAGACCCAACACTTAATTTTTTAAAACTACTAAATAACTGATTAAAAGAACCTAATGTTATTGTGCAAAATAGAATGTAATAGAATGAAATTGTTCTGATATATGCAATGAAGACTCACAAATAGAAATAGTAGAGGTGCAAATATAAAGACAGTTACTCCCTCTGCACTACTATTCTCTGAGCTACCATTGTCTCTTAGTGTTGGCTGGAAGGATCAATGCAGATATTTCTAATTTGAGAGGCACAGCATGTTTCAAGATAGCTGTCAGCAGTAGATAATATATTTTTTATGTTGCTGTTACTTGTTTCCTTAGGTACCATGTACATTTATCTTCAGCTGGCTTATAAAAACAAACAAAACAAACAAAAAAAACCCAACTCAGAACATCTAAACCAAAAAAAAACATGGCCCAAAACCAAACAAGAAAACTCCCACTAAATTCAACAACTAAAACCTTTCAGACCTCTTAAAACAACAACATCCATTAATATAAGTAACACTACCCTTAAAATCTCTCTCATAAATTGTTGTGCCAAATACCTCTACCCCAAGTCCTCTGCAGGAGAATTTAAATCTAAGACATCAATTCAAACTTCAATTTTGTTTACACTGGGACTATGAAATAAATAAAACTTTGTCTTGAGATATACTACAAGAAAAACCAAACAACCCTTTGCATCCACAAAATGCAGGTCTGAAATCAAAATAAGCTGCCAGAAGTAGTGGAAAAGGGAAATAAGAAATAAAGATGTTTGACTAAGAGATGGTTAGCATCTTGTTTAAAAATTAATAGAACAGTGATGTTGCAGCATAAAACACCTCACAGTTTTATATCATGCTCCAAACTCAGCATTAGAATCTAGCTACAGTTGCTCTCAGCAGCTAAAATCCCCACAAACAGTGTACTTTAGGCAACTGCATATGGAAACCACGTGCAACAGCCAGGGATACATAGACAAATTAGAGAGAGGAAGGGATCCACATTGCTGAAGTCTTGGTAAGGAGCCCATGCAAATCTTCAGAGCATAACAAACAGCTAAATTGGCAAAGCTTTACAATGAGCAGCAAATCATTATTGCTTTGCTCAGCTTTTGTTTTTAATGTATCGCTGCATTCTTTTGGCATTCATGTGATGGTTGCGCTCACATGCAGCAGGAACTTTGCTGCTCCTCAGTGTAAGAAAAGAGGGAAAAGTGTAGGAAAGGAGGAAAAAGAGGTCAGATGTCCCCAGATGAATCCCTACTGTGCTTACATGCTCAGGACATCTCAATGGAAAAATATTCAGTAAGTTACATCAGTGAATTAAAGCCAGGTGAGGTTTGTAATGAGTCAGGATAATTATGGCAGAATTCCTCCAAGTGGAAGGCCTTGGTGGCTGCTGGCTCATGTGACACAGCAGCTGCCTCAGAACAAGCAGACTGATGCTTTTTCTTTGACTTTCCACTGTTCTACAAACTTTATTCCTATTCAGGAGTCTTCCCAGGTAGTTTTCCCCTTTTTTTTATTATTATTAGTTTTAAATGTGCTGACCAGTGTAGTTTCATGGAGCTTTTAATTGTCATGAGGAAATCAGAAGAAAAACCACCAGCAGAAAAAAAGTCAAACTTGTGAGTGTTTTTCTTTACATGCGAGTTCTTGCCTGAGTGAAAACCCCAACAATGCAGAGTAACCCAAAGGACAGGTATATATCCATGTTACCTGCAAGGCAGCAACACAGCAGCTGAAAAAATCTAGACAACACCCTACCAATAAACCATGTCAAAAAATGACAGCATCAACTGCTAGTCAAGACAAATATGAATGTGTTTCATGTGTGCCTTCCCAATTCTCTCTGTCAGGTATAACTTGAAGGACATGAATCCTTTAAAGAACATTTTTAGAACATTTTAAATTGTTTTACTGGTGCCATTTTCAGTCTCTCTTTACGTAAAACTCCTTCAACAAACAATTTGCACATGACAGAGAAGACAAAAAATGCATAGATAAAAATTACCTTTAATGATATATTAGAAACAGCCAATATCTCATGAACTGTGATAATTAAAGCAAAAATCATACTCCACAACAGTTTCAATTTCTTTGCTTTTCCACAGCTTTATGGCAACTAAACAGGAGACTTAAACAAGTAGTAAGATGCTGGTGCTTCAAATGTCATTTTTTCAGAAGGGTGGCACACCTGGCACACCACATTTAGGCCCCAACTTTCCAAATGAACCAATGACCCACCATCACACTCTCTTTTTTGTTATATATCAGAGATTTTCTTAATACATATTCTCATCAGAGAACTTCATAACAAAATGGAGCCTTTTGAAATGTTTGGTGCCCATTTCTTTTAACAGGAATATTGTGAATCAAAACCAACCGAGGTGAAGTGCAATGCCACAAATGAATTTAGCTCCCCCAAGCTCAAAGTCTCTTGAAATCGCTGTACCTCCTAAGGGTCATTTCTAGGAGATGTGGGTCATAGAGAAGAAACAACAAAGTTTTGAGAATTAAACTTTCAAAACACTTCAGACAGCGTGAAACAAGAATTAGTGTAGATCTTTGACAGAGTGTTTGCCTAAATTATTGAATGGACAATGGATCTGCTGATTCTGCCCTTGTATGAGATATCACTTGGACAATATCCTTGCTGCCTGATTTCTCCTTAAGAATTTCTAATTTCTTTGGGTTTCTGGAATGCATGTTCAAATACATGAAGAAATCATGCTGAAATCTGTGTTAACTGAACTTATTTATGGGTTCACAAGTATGATTTTATGTGTGTAAATATGTAGGTAATGCCAGTTCCCTTCTATCAGACAGTCAAGCAACATGGGAAAAGGTATGGCTAATACAGTAAGATTATTCTTACTGCCAGAAATGTCACAGGTAGACAGGACAGACAAAGAATGAAAACTCAAGATATCCCATTCATCATATCCTTTATTAATGGAGCAGCTGAAGGATAAAAAATTAAATCCCTAGAGGGCAACTTTAATATAAACTTAATTATTATTTATTTTAAAACTTCTGGGGCTTGTAGTCTAGTTTTAGAATAAAAAAAAAAAAAGCTGAATTTGGGGTTAAGTTTGAAAAACTTCAGCAGGATCTTATTTGAGTTTTAGGGGTTAAAAAGCAATCACTTAAGAGAACTGGTAGAACAGGACTTCTTACCCATTTATTTGTGAAAAAATGTATCCCACTTTTTACTTAAAGTTTTCAAAATGGAGATTTTTTTTTCTATGTAATATGTAAAAAGTACATATTATCTTTGCCATGTTGCCATGTTCTCTCTCTTCCAAAAGACAAAACTACAAAAAGAACCTTTCATAGATCAAATAAGTAAAAACTGATGATAATGTTACTAATGATGGACTGATACTAATGCTTGCATCTATAGATTCTGGATTAAAGCATTTTACTCTGATTCCCTGAAATAGATTAAAAAAAAAAAAGACAAAACTCCTATGATACTCTTATTTTTAACTGTCAACTTCTCAGAAATATCATGCAGGATTTTTCTGCATTTTTACTAGATGTGGAATTACAAAACCAAGATACACAGAAATATATAATTTTGTCCACACCTAAAAAAAGTCAGACTTACCCAAAATATACACAGATGTGAGGTGATTACCAAATGACAGATGTTCAGCTTTGTTTTATAAGACTATAGATAAGTCTAATCCATATCTAAGTGACAGTAGCAGGTTAGCCTCTGATTTTATGCTCAGTAATTTAATGTCCAACTATCTTTTGGGGAAAATGTGCTGCAGGAGGAAATTGAAGAGACACAAAATGAGGCTCCTGGGAACTTGTTATCACTGGCAATCCCATGCCCATGTGAGATTAGTGCAGGTGGAAAAATCAAGACAAACAACTGCCAACTTTACACTGTTGGTGTGATTGTCACTGTTCTTCTCAGGAGTGACAAAGAAAACTGAGGTGGGGTGATGGTGTTTCCCTCCAGCCCTGAAAATTGCAGTTATAATAGGTAAACAAGGGTTTCAGAGAAAGATGGTGTAAAGAGAAATCATACCCAAAGAAAAGTAGAAATGACCAAAAGCATTGAAATTCGTAGTTTTCCTGCCCTGGGTTTGCTCCATGGTGCTGTAGGGCACTTTGCAAAGGCCAGAGCATTGTACTGGGCTCGAGGGAGGGAATTCCAAGGGGGCACTGAAAACTATCACCAAGCAAACAGAATTAATTGACTGATTACAGGAACTGACCTGGAGGGGGTATATATGTGTGTGTGTGTGTGTGTGTGTGTGATTAAACCAAGGCCAAAATTTGTAACCTAACTTTTAGCTCCCTCTTCCCCCACAGACAGCCACCCGGCTGCTCCAAAACCTTTAATTGCCTGCAGGTTCGCCAAGAAACTTCCACTGCAAGCCTGGGAACTATTAGCACCCCTACAATAGTTACATTCTAACATTGAAAAATGCCCTTTCCTTCCACCCATCCCACTGCTCCAAGCTCCTCAGCTGCCTCACTGAACTGCTGATTCATGCCACAGATGGTGCTTTTAGCTAAAGGCTGCCTTTTACAACTCGGCAGAAAAATGCCCATACAGAGACGTTGCTCAGTACACCTAGAACAGGATGCACTATTTCAAATAAAAACACACTTTTAAAGCTAGAGTCAACAGTATTTAATCACTATGCAAATCTTGCCATATGTCCAGACATAAACCCAGACAGGCATGTCCCTCCAGCCCTGTTGGTCATATGGTCAACCTGATTTCTGCCAAGTCTGTGGCAAGGATGTGTTTTTTCAGGGCCCTGGAAGCTTTCCTCATTTCGGATTAGAGCCATAACTATTCAGGGATCCCAACAGTTTACAGAAGAACTGCCTATGCTCATGCCAGGTAGAAACCACTTCAGGCCAGGCACTCAAACAATTTTAGTATTTTGCTGCCGGACGTGGACATTTGGAAATCCAATGGAATCGGTTTGTCTGAAAAATACAACCAAGTTTCTTTGCTTTTTTGCATAACACCAGCTTACACGTATGACAGACATACATCTTTATCTCTCATTTTGGAGCCTTAATTTCTCTATACTGCTTCAGAGGTTTCCCTTTTTTGTCCCCAGAATGGAAATTTCAAATGTACAATGGAGTGGGAATAACCAAGAAGTAATTGTAAAACCAGTAGCGCTTGATATTTTTGAAAAAGCTTTTTTTTCTTTCTGCCACTGCAGCTCTTTCTGCCTGCCTGCATTCCTAGTGATGACAGTGCAGTTTCTTTGCCTTCAGGGTCCCTTTTTTCATTTAGGTTCAGAATTCACTAGAAGATGTAGACAACCAGGCCTTTCATTGATCTCTGCTAGACAACTGAGGAGGTGACTCAGCGTCTGTACCAAAATACTGCCTTAGCAATAAGCAATTAACCTGATTAACTGCCCAAATTATCTCCAGGTAATTCTGAGCTCCTAGCATATGCTCCATATACATCTGTGAATGTTAGCCGCTGCATCTCCGTGCTGCATTCATATTTCTCTGTCTGGCAATAGGCATGCATGTAGACTGCTAGATGGATATTCGCAGATAAAAGCAATGATGAACAGAGCTGCCTCTCCCCCTGCTTTGGTATTCTGTGACATTCCCATCTCAGCAGACTGTGTCTGGCAGTCTCACAATGAGGCACTGCATGTGTCAGGGAGATGGATTATATCTGCAGTGTCTGAATTTCAACCCTGACTACACGAGCTCCTGCTTAACCTTACCTCAGGGATCTTGAATTTTGTGTCATTGAATTAGAACAGCAAACATATATATTTTTATGTGCCCTTATTATGGCACATTGCAAACATTTAGTAGTGTGAGATAACAAAATAAAAGAAAACCAATTTTAACCTTTTTACACATTTGGCAAGGAACATGTTTACTCTTTATTTTGAACTATAAAGCTAAAAATACTGCAATAACAGTGCCATAGTAATTTTTGGCGTGGTTTGCTTTAGGTGTTGGAAATTAAAAAAAAACCCAAAAACTATGAATTCCTTTTCAGGGTCTTTAGGAAGATCACACAGAAACCAGAAATAAATAGATTAGTATACTCAATTCTACTGAGATGTGAGTACCAATGCTGAAAAATCCCATAATGAAATAAATTGATTAATCTCATCTCCTTCTGTCTCATTAAAAACATTGGTGCTGCAGCTCACAGCTTAGCTGAAATTTATATATGGAATGTCTTCAAAGAAACAACAAAATGCCTGAAAAATTTCAGTCTCCAATACCAGGATGAAGCAGAAAAAAAATCACACCAATGGGAGCTGCACACTATTTTCTCCATGAAAAAAAATTTCCATGAACAATTGCTAAACTTGGATCTTCACTGTTATAAATTGAGATCTGGGTAAAACCAGAAAAATACTAAACATGTGAGGTTCACACTTTGCAATTCTTTAAGGCAGTTTTATGGGAAACAACTTTGGCCATTTGAGGTTAATTTGGTCCTTTTAAGTTATGACCTAAGATTTATCTTTTGGAAATGGAAAGACTATAATATTATTGTTACCTATATACTTGACTATAATAATATTGTTACCTTGAGTAAAGCAGCGAATGCAGATGAATGAAAAAACTTAATTAAATCTGATAGCATCCACCTGCAGTTGGATATCTCCTGCTGCTCACAGTATTGAGCATTGGACTGATTTCAGAATGGAAACATCCAGCTAAAATCCTTACAGGTAAGTTTGTTTTACCACTATTTTCTCCTTTGTAAAATCACAATTAGCTTATTGCAGCAGCAGTTTTTAAAAGGTGCAATGTGACTTTTTGTGAGAGGTGGCTACAATGATGCTTTGGGAACACTTTTCACCCATCCTTAAACCCAGATGGGGTTTGGGGTTTAAAATACCATCTGGAAGAGTACAGGGCTCTGGTGACTACAATACAACTGAAAAGGTTGGAGAAACACAAGGGATTTTAGAACTGTTTAATTAATCTCAATACCTGCACTTTAAAGGCTAAGTTTTTAAAAAGAATAAAAAAAAACCTCTGTGGTTCTACACCAGTTCTTTCCTTTCACAGTCCTGAGTCAGAGAAAAGAATATTAAAGAAAATCTTAATAGTACAATAGACTGGGAACACAGTGTTATACACGTATCTCTCTGCATGGTCATTTCATGCTAACCATATAAATTCCCTCTATCAGAACAAGTAGTTAGGAAGAGAAACACCTACACATGATTTATTATCAGAGGTGTAGTTCATAAAATACTTCAGGTTTTACACTTAAGCTTGGGTTGAAAAAAAAATTTATCCATCCTGAATCACCACATTTGAAAATATATAATTGAGGCAGTGCAATAAAGAAGCACTCCTAAAGATTTGCACAAGGGGCCTCATGCTCTAAATTGTACTTTCTGTCTCATCTCAACTGAGGCAGAGCCCAGGAGCTTTCTCACACTCAGACAACACAGTGATTTCACTGATCACCTTATTTTGCATTTCAACATCAATAAAATATTTTGTTTTCAAATTGTCCTTGTTTCTGTAACTGCTTCCTGCTCCCTTTTCTTCTTTCTGCTGGAGACCAAGCTCTACCTACAGACATATTGCACTGCCCACAGTATTTCTCATGACTGCAGATTCTGCATATCTTGGAAAGCAATAACCAGAGTGACACATTCAAAAGTCTTCAGTGACCTTATTTTAGAGACAGGCTTGAACAGCAGAGACAACCTGATACATTTGAAGACCAGCGACAGACTCACACTGTCACTGAGATTATTTTTGGCTGCCCCCATCCTCTGAATGGTATGAAAAGCTGCTTCTGCAAGTCATTCAAAGTCTGACTATATTGCCTGAGGGTATACATTGCATTAGTAGTTAATACAGTTACTTCTGTTATGTAAACACTGCTGATGTTCTGTAAATTCACTATGGATCCCAAAGGCATTTAATGCTGTCTGGTGCCTCTGGACCCAACAACATTGATAATGCCTTTGCAGTGATGTCTTTGGAAACTAGCAGCAATCTAGGAATCTGTATTGGGGTTCCTGCTCACCTTGGGAAGTTCTGCACAAGCGATTTCTTAGGAATTTTTCTTTCACTAGAAGGAAAAATTAGCTTATGAACAGCTGAGCACCAGCAGATGATATCCACACCATCAGGTGCAAATGCAGGAGATTTTTGTATGCATAAAAACAAGCCATTCTCTCCTTCTTCTCTTCAATCAATAAAAATGCATTAGGTCATATACAGACCTTCTCCACAGCAACAATATGTCTGTGGAAGGCTGAAACTAGCCCAGCCAGTCCAAAATAGGTAACAGAAATTCAGGGCAATTCTTCATTATTTGAGGGCAAAGATCAATAAAAAAGTTGCACTCAAATTGCTAAAACTTAGTCTTGAAAATGGAACGTTACCTCTATTATTTTATTGTAGGACCTGATTTTATTCTTCCCTTCAAACTGATGCCAGGGATAGCACCTCAAGGTCTTCAATAAAAGCTTTTGTTTTTTAATCTAGAATTTCTTCCTGAACTTTGTCACTTGCAGTAAGAAAAGTGCATTATAAATGATGTCTGACAGATGGTCTGGGTGTTTCTCTGCAGATTAAATTCTTCACAGATTCATTGTTTAGATTTAAAACAGAGGACCAGATGAAAGCAGAAAATAACCAGTGAATTTCACCTATAGAAAATGGTATCTGTGCTACATTGGTAAGTCTTTAGAAGACTTCTAACCATCACAAGGATGTCTTAGTATTCCCTCCACCCCTGATTTCTCCCTTGGAAAAGTCTCTCAGGTAGGACAATTCTCCCATAGGTCTAGCAGCACGGCTGGAAAAGTTAGCTGCTGGACTAGTTATAACAACAGATTCACCTCCTGGGAATTGGGAAGAAAATTGCTTTCAAGATTCAAACTTTTCATCTTCCCTTTATATCTGAGCTAAAACCACACTACCATAATCTTTGGGATTTGTCAATCTGGCTTCTTAAGAAATAGAATGAAAGGGGGGGAAAAAGCAGATTCTGATCTAACAAAAGATCAGAATTTGTTGAAACCAAATTTGCATTAACATACAACTCTTCAAAGTCATCTAAACCTCACAGGTTGGCAACGTGTGTCCAAAGGCTGCTGACTGAGTTATGTTGCCATCAGTCAAATAACAGGCAAATAGCAAGAATTAAAAGACAGAAAAGAATGAAAAGAAAGCGGTTACCAGTCCTAGGAGTCACATATTTGAACAGATGGCATGTGAACAGAGCAGGTCCACTTCCCCCCTTCCAATAATGAACTCTGAAAGTAAAGCTTGCAGGATTTTATCCAGCAAGAACAAGGGAAAAAACACAGCTCTTTCTGTTCATAGATTGCTTTATCTTACATTTCTATGAGCTCTGACTCCAAGTAAATCCACGACAACCTGACAGTGTGATCTATGTCTAACAACTCCTCATAACCAGAACAACCTTAAACAGATTGCTCAGCAACACAGAACTAGGGTTCAAACAACTGAATGCTCCCTGCATAGCAGGTGAAATTCAGTTTCTCTAGTTACCAGTTATTTTTGACCACAACCAAAAACATATCTGACTTAGAGCAGTGGTATCTTAACAAGCTTCTTTTAAAAAAGATGTACAGAAATGACAAGTTGATGCTGAGCTACAGTGCTCTTCCCATTAACTTAAAAAAAAAAAAAACAACTAAAAATCATGGAGGGAGAGCAGAAAAATTTTGACTTTCTAGATGTAGGGAGTAGCTATAATACCATCTCTTCCATAAAACAAAGGAATAGTTTGGAGAAGGAAAATGACACAGCAAGATGTCAAAGTAGGAGGAACACCCAAAAGCCTGCAAATGTGTCATCAAGTTCACTTATTCACCTTTGTCCTATGAAGTTCTTGGATTAGTAAACTATCTTAGGAATAATAACTATTAATCAAATAACATCACCATAGGAGGAAAATATTAACATATATAACTCAAATGTGTTTGACTTTTCTCCTACAGGTCAAACCCTTTGGAAAAATTCTCATTGATCCTATATTTGAAGCTCCAGTAAAGCAGCTGAATAAGCATAAAACACTTTGTGGAAGAAACAACTTTTTAAATTCTGCTATCTTCAGCTAAGTCTGTAAAGAAATCCTTGGATGTTTTATAAGAAGAAGGTTTGGCTGCATAGCTCAGAATACAGTCTTCAAAAAGCCTGAAGTATCTTTTAAGAGTTAACATGAGTGCATACTTTAGGAGGACAACAAATGACAAAAAATGAAAATGAAACAAAAATACCTTAAAAAAGAACAAAATAAAAATCGGGAGCTCCAGCTCCTTTAAATCTATTTCAAAAAGGTTTACAGGCACAAAGTAAAAAATGAACAAGACTACTGTCATTGAAATTTTTCTAGCTCTTCACTGTGCTAAAGCAGGCTTGGCTTTGTCTCCCATTGAGTCTTTGAACTGCACTTATTTCTCATGTTACTCCTTCCTCACTATGCAACAAGATTCAAAGGTTTCCTTTGCCTATTCTTCTGGTTTTGCAAGGAATGTGATGCCATTCTGGTGCAGTATAACTCACGAGATGCTGAATGAGTATCTCATTCTGAGCCAACTTTTATCCTTAGCAACAGTTCATTACGGTATTTTATTATTTTAATAAGAGATGGAAATAGCAGGAATGTTCAGCAATGTTGCAATAACATAGCTACATTGCTCATTCAAATGAAACTGTATTGGATACAAACTGTTCATTAAAATACCATTTGTGTGAGACTTAACCTTAGAAAGAGGGCAATTCAAAGCCAAAGCTGAGTTTTTTTTCTTTCATTTGTGCCTGCACACTGCAACTGTCACACCCCATTGGTAAACAGACAGAGCAAATGATTTGTAAGGACTAGACAGATGGGTCAGCAAAGACTTAACCTCAATTTCTTTCCATCACTTTCTTAAACCTCAATAAGAAGTGTTGTTCTATATAATTTTTAAAATTTTCTCAGTACCACAACTTGATAAAAACCATGAGCTCAGGAAAAAAGCCCAGCCACTCTGTGTAACAGATTGGGAGTTTTCCAAAGTCATGCATAAGACAGATGCCCATTTCCAACAGAAGACTGCACATGTTTTATGAAAGGTGATTTATTTTTTCTAGTTTAGTAACAACTAAACAGATGTATGGAGGAAAAATGGCATACAAAGAATCTCACACACAAATCAGGAAAACTCAGACTTGACAACTCATTTTACAGATGGGGAGAGAAGGTATAGCTCTTTTCTCTTTCCACATGAATATGTCTCAATGTCATTCAAATAAGCCTCATGAAGGCCTTTCTCTAGTTATTTATGTGAAACAAAGGGCTAAAACTGTCTTGAAGGGCTGAATCAGAGTTTGGCAAGAATAACATCCATAGTAGTTTTGCTTGTTCAACTGCCAATGATACACAGAGCAACATAAAAATCATAGGAATGGCTTGAGTTGGAAGGGACCTCATAGCTCATTGAGTTGCAACACACATCTTCTACTGAACCAGATTGCTCAAGGTCCCACCCAATCCAGCCTTGAACATTTTCAAGGATGAGGCATCCAGAACCTCTCTGCTGACCTGTTCCAGTGAGCAAAAACCACTTTCCTAATATCTAATCTAAATCTCTTCTCTTTTAGTTTAATACCATTCCACCTCTTCCCCTGTCATGAACTGTCAGTGCAAAAAGTCACTCTCCCTATCTTTTGGAAGTCCCTGCTAGGTTCTGGAAAGCCACAATGATGTCTCCCCAGAGCTTTGCCTCTCTTCTCTTCCTCTGAATGACCCCTGTTCTCTCACCCTGTCTTTGCAGAAGAGGAGCTCCAGCACTACGAGCATCTTTGTGGCTCTCTTCTGGCCCTGCTCAAAAGCAGATCTTGCTGATATAAACCTGTCCCATTCCTCTCTCTCCAGAGACACCAATGTATACCACAGTATTCCGGAGGAAGGGCAGCAGATCTCTGGATTTCATACACTTTTATTCATTTATATTTATGATGCATAAAGCACAGCTAAATAAATGTATTTTATTCATGAAACCAAAGTTGTGAGGGGGTTGGTAATTCCCTAGGGGTCTGCAGAGATGCTGAATTTGTTTGCACCTATCCTCTAGAAATCTCTTGTTCCTCCTGTCTGATCACTAGATATGGAGGGGTGTGTGTGCACATATGTATTTGACTTACTAATTAAAACAGGGTCATTTTCTTCCATTTCTTATTCTTCCTTTGCTGTACTAGCTGGAAAGAAGGTGTCCCTGGGGATCTCCAGGGTTATAGAACAAATTTTGAGATATTTCTGTTGAATGCACTCAGAATGTATTAACGATATATATATATTGACTTCACATTTCAGTCAACATCAAAAATTTTGACCCTTGAGGTAAATATTAATCTCAGCCTTGACTCAATCAATATTTACCACTTGGTTCAATACATCTTGATGATCATCTCAAGTTAATTCAATATATTCAGACTTGGTATGCAAGAAAGTTTATTACACTGTTACATGGGGTTTATGTACCATTCTTTCTACTTTAGTTTAAGATAAAGTTTCTAAGTGGTATTTTGATAAATAATATTACCTGCCTTTGAATATATATTCTTGATCATAAAAAAAATTAAAGATTCATAGACCTGATTCACAAGCTTGGGGAATGAACTATTCAGCACCAGCAAGTTTAGCTTAATAAAAAATTCAAGAAAATGTCAAGGACAAAGTACACAAATGTCATCTTAAAAAAAAAAAAAAATTTTTCAGTACTAGAATTTCTTGCACTCAAAAAATATGTGAAAAAGAGGAATTGTTGTAATAATGTTCCAGTTATCTAGTAATTCAAAAAAGGAAGAGACTGTTCCAGAGGTATGAAAACCTGTTTAACATACTCCCAGAAAAAGAAAAAAAGACGGAAAAAGGCATGCCAAGTTTTTAACACTTCTCAAACAACAGCTCAGAAAAACCTCTGTTCACCACCTGCACACTGCAGCTGTTAAAGGCAAACCCCTGTTACTGAATCTGTACACAGGACTAGGCTCTGAAAAGACCCTGAGATGTTCTGTGGTCTGAAGAGCCTTGTGTCCACTGAAGCTGCATTCTCATATTTGCTGTGTTGAACTGGTGAAGTCAGAGAAAGAAATTTGGATTTGGTAAAAAAACAGGCAATCCCAAATTCAATATTTTGCTTAGTTCAGAAGCTAAAGGTTAATAACATGTGCCAAGCCTAAGCAGGAATCCTAGCACCATAAACTGAACAATCTCCCTGCCCAAACTGTTCCATATAAAGTGGCTACACAGATAAATTGTTATCCAAATAAACTGGCTACCACAAAGCTGGAGTGGAAACTGATGGTATTTACCGACACGAAGAGCAAGGCTGTTTTGACAACAGAGAGCAAGGCAGCCATCCTGTCACCCCACCCTGCACAGGTCTGGCAGAAAACCTCTGACACTCCATGGGATCTCCACACCCACCACTCTTCCACAGGCTCCCTCCTGGTTGGAAGTAAAATGAAAACACAAGGCTGAGAAGCATCTAAATAAGAGCCATGGACTGTGTTTGCCCCACAGACCAAGGCTGGCCAAATCCCTATGCTATTTATTTTGTTAGAGAACCCACAGAACAAAGAAAAAGCCAAATTTAGATTTCTCAGTGTGTTGGCGAAAGCTAGACTTCAGAGGATTTTGTTTCATGAAAAAGTAGAATGTACACATTCATTCCTACAGTGAAGTTATTAAATGCTGAAAAACCAGCTGTCAGATAATTTTTAAAAAGTTGTGTTTCTGAATCCAGGTTGGGTTACTCCTTTAATGTTTCTCATGGGACATAATAGCAGGACAAGATTCTCTCTTTTATCAAGAAAAATCTCTTTACTCTAGGTTTCATACAAGAAAACAAAAATCAATCAAATTTTCAGACTGATTTCCTTAACATCCATGGGTAATTCACAGGCCAAAATCATGAAGAACCTACATGGATATCTTTCATTCACTGTACAAAACAATAGAAAGGTTTCTAAGAAAGAAGAGAAATTATAACATGTCTCTCCAAACACGCCTGCTATTGGAGGACAGAGATAAAACTCAGTACTGTTTTCAGACTACAGTACTTGAAGATTTTGTAGCTCTGACCATGCAGCTAATGAGCACTTTAGACATACAATTCACAGGCATACTGATGTTGGAAATAGCAGACCTGGTGCTATTTACTGCCTCGGTATTGATTTCCACAGGAGCAGCAGAACCTCTCAAGGAGAAGATGAGCACATAGTGCACTCCAAATGCTGGATGTATGAAAATATGGGCAAAACATGCCTAGATTACCTATAAATATAGGCACCTGAAATTGAAGATGTGCACAAATTTACTGTTTACTACTCCACAGCATCAGATGGTGAATGACAAGTAGTTCTTAGCTCCCAGCTATGAGCTCCCAGAAGCCAGCAGATTGCCTGCAAGAATGAGGAGAGAAAGCCTATATTCAGCAAACTTCAAATTACTGAAGGAAATCTGTTTCTCCACTGGAAGGCTTTTGATTTATGGATCCCTCGTATGATTAGGTACCACCAATGAAGGTTCCATCTATTTGTTATGCAAGACTGAAAATGGGATCAAAGTTGTAAACAAACATACAAGATGAAAATTAAGCTAAAACTAGATAAAGCTCCTCTTAGCACAAGGAAAACACTCTGGAGAGCAATTGGGATTCTGGTAAACCATATGGATCACAATTTTTTGGTCTGTTTCCTTTCTCTCCCATTTTCTCCCACTTTACCACCTCAGTTCTGTGGCTGTTAACAACAGTAGAAAAAACATTGCATAATTACAGCACTGAAATGGCTACAGTTCCCAGTGAAGCAGCAGAAAAAATGTAGGCTGAAACAAATGAAATACAGACATACAAGGTCAACATAAGAGAAATCTTTGTTGCATAGGAAACCGGTAAAATATACTTTGGGATAGAGAAGCAAATAAGAAAACCAAAAAAAACATTGATAATATAATGTGTGAGAAATTGTCTTTTTTAATAAAGTGGAGCTTTGAAGCTCTTCTGTAAGTAGCCAATGCCACAGAACTGCATCTGTATACAAGATGCTGATAAGTCATGAACCTGATCCTCCAAACCCAAACTCTCAAAGCTGAACTAAAGGTTCTCCCAAACAGAAGAGGTTTTGTCCTTTGACTAAATCTTCAAGTCAAGGGCAAAGACTGGATACTTAAAACAAAACAAAACAGAAAAAAAAAAACCACAAAATAATACCTCAAAACAAACAAACAAACAAACAAAAAGCGTGTTACAAAAATAAGCAGAAATTTGGTGATAGGAATAATAATTTTAATCAACCCCAAAATAAAGCAAAAATAATTAGGCAAACCAGTTTTACTGTTTACAGCTACCATCAGAATTAGCTGCAGAGCAAGGGTGGTCCTAAATAATTACTAAGGCTTATTTGACCCTAGTGTCCATTTTCTTCCCCTACATTTAAAATCAATATGTCAGCAAAGAAAAGAAAAAATGAAAGGTGGACAAGATTTGCCAGGGGACTGAGAAATGCCCCAGGTACACCTCATTTCTTCCTATTCCCAACTCACTTTTCTACCTTTGTCTTAAATCTTGGATTGTATGTGTCTGACAGGACCACATCAAGCCACTGCAGGAGACCCCAAGGAGGCAGTGTATTTTCAGAAATACACTGAAGGTCTCAGTGCCCCACCAGAGGTCAGAGATGCTGCCAGTGAAGCTTCATCAATAATTGCTGCCAGCAAGGTAACCTTAATGGGCATTACTGCACTTAGAGACTTCTTTCACTGAATGCATCTCCTGAAAATGCATTTCACAGTGACTCTCATTTGATGAGCATTTTATTGGGCACTTAACAATAAAATAAAGATCAGACGTGCCACAGCTAGACCTCATCATCTTTAACCCATAAGACTATCAGAAAATGTTTTTAAAATAATAAAACATATAGACTTAAAAGAGCTACAGATTTTGCTATAATCTGTTGAATTCCAGAGTGGCACCAGTGAAGATTTTGCTGACTTTTCCTTTTTGCAGAAAACAAGAAGATATTGAATGATTCAATGTCTTAGGATTTACTTTATTGCTCCTAAATTAAGGCTTACGTCTGCAACATGAAACAAAAAATATAGAGATACCATAAAAGAAACACATTGTCAGAATGAGAAACTTTCCTTGGACAAGCAGAAGTTCTCAGTGATAAACAGGTGATACCTTTGCAGAAAGAAGGGAGGAGGTGACGAATTATGTGTCTCTTGGAGAAAATCCAAGTATGGCAATGAAACAGGTGAATCCCAAACTCAGGATACCCAGACTGAAGCTACCAAAGGCTCAAAAATGTGGTGTAGTTTACATATCTGCTGAGCAACAACCAGACTCCAGAATGACCTTTGAGGATGAGACTTCCAGTTAAAATTCTCCATTACAATAAAAGTATTAGGAAGAAATGGGTAATTTTCATCATGGGACCGTGCCACAATCCGAAGTGGATGCTTCCATTTTCTATTCTAAAATAAACTCAGAACTCAAGCTAAAATCTTTATATTTCAAAGTCTACGGCATAAAAAATTGAAGTAAAAGGATTTTAAGAGAACTGTGCCATCATCAGGGCTCACTCTTGTCTCAGGCTTACTTTAATTAAGCAGCCACACTGCAGAAGTCATTTACCCTTACAGTCTAAATAATTTCAACCAGTCCTTACACAAATGTTACCAAAGATTTAGCAGCAAAGAAATTCTCTTTGCATTCCACATGCTACTCCGGATCATCAGAAGTTCAAATTGTCTTCTGGTGTAGTTGGCAACAACTGAAGGGAATGGAAAAAATAGATGAGATGTACACATTGATTTCTAAGCATTTTTGTCACAGTTTCCTACTGTTTTGAGAAGGACTAGTAGAGTCTTCTGTGCTGCTCTAGACCAGAAAAAAAATAGTTGTGTAACTGTTTGACCACCAAGGAAGATCTAAGTAGAAATAAACCTCACACTTAAATGTAGTCATCTGGCTGGCATAGTCACAATTCTAGTTGTACTGATATTTTGGGCTAAAAAAAAAAAAAAAAATCAATCTCCCTTCAAGCCAGAGCACAAGTGTTATTTTACACCATATCACCTGGCATGCTGTTCTGAGTCTTCACAGGGTAAGGAAGCTTCTGTCTTTGAATTTTATAGTTAGTGGCTTTAGTGTTCAGTACCTCAGAAATGCTCTGTTAGAAAATAGAAGGTGGAAATAGAAGATATTATCAGTTCTATCCTAAGCTGAATCCATGGGTGCTTTTGTACTTTAGATGGCCCTCTTTGGAGGAATGTCAACAAAGCTGCTGAGTTTGAAACCTTGGCAAAGGAGTCCCTGACATATTCAGTGTCACTCACTGCTTAGCCCAGGTTAAAAAAAAGGATCACACAAGTACCCTGCCAATAGTTATCTATTTATATTTGGAAATTCAATAGTTTTATATTCAGGGAATAAGCTTGCATACCAGCAATGAAGACACTTGTTCTCTTAGGAGTAGAGAAATATTTAAATTCTCTTACCATTTTTTCATATTTCTCCTTTTGATTTACTTTAAATAAGCTCCCTTTAGGCTCAGAAGTCTGAAGGGAAGGGGGTTGCTCCCTCCCCTTTGCAGTATAAATAGGAATTGCTCTCCAGGCAGGTTTTTCCAAATGCCCACAACTTTGCTCTTTACTTATATAAAGGGCTTTCAAAAGAAAACAGTGTAGGATGGTTTATCATCGATTTGAGATTTTTCTAACATTTTTACACTGCTCCAGTTTGGAGGGGTTTTTGGTCAAAACCTCAGCAGCTATTTTCATCCAGCCAGAGATGTCAGGATAAGCAGAGCACGCTTTGGTACTCGATACTGGAGGCATGCACATCATCAAGGATGTAAGAGGGGTCATCTCATCCTCACTCTGTTGTTAACAGAGACTATCACAGCACCCACTGAATTTCCCTTTGTGCATATTTTTAAATTCCAGGCCGCGATCTTGTTTCACTCTTTAACTTAATGTCACACCCTCTGCTTCTAAATTTATTCCTAAACTGAGGCTGTTCAAAAGGCACTTTCAATGATATGGAATGGAAGCTAAATAGGTGTTGCTCTGTGAAATGATATATTCCCTAAAACTGTTTCCATTGGGTATTATAAAGGCTCAGCAAGCAAACTCTCAGGAGGCATAACTAGGTAATGCATCAACAAAGACACGGAAAAACAAGAGGCAGCTGGGCTATTATTAAGAAATGAAGCAGAAGTAGTTGAAAATATAGGGTGCAAGCTTGAGGGGAAAAGCAATTTGGTTAAATAAAAAGAGTAACAGCATCTGCATCTACACTGGAAAGTAAGAACAGCCTTAAAAAAAAAAAAAAAGGCAGCAAACCCCTATTTCTCATTGTATAACAATCTTCTGTCTTTCAGCTGCAACCAGAGCACACAGCCAAGTCCATGTCGAAAGGGTTCCTCAAAGCAAAAATTTCTAGGTTTAGTTCCGTCTTCACTGATGGAACCAGAGTGACTTTTGGGGTGTGGGCACCTCTGGGAGGGGCGGTGTGAGCCCTGAGCTCCGTTGTTATCTCCACGTGGGGGCACAGTTGTACTGGCATGAGTCCTGTTGGGCTGTACGGGTCAATCACCCTCCCTCAAACCCTCTAAGCAGCACCAGGGCATCTACTTAATCAGTACAGAATTTGGCACTCTCTTTTGCCTTTTTTTTTTTTTTTTTAAATAATTTGCAACCAGGTTTTTACTCCCACCAGTAAAAAATTTCACTTTTCCTCTAAGCTGGTCTTTTATCCATGGAACTCTGAAGTACAATGGGAAACCATGAATTGAGATACCAGCTGCTTCAATTTTTATTTTCAATGTTAATTTTAAAACAAAATTAGAAGTGATACTTACTAAACTTGAATAGAGATTTCCTGTGGAAGCATACAATAAAGACTTTGACATCAGCAGATCTACAACCATTAAATATCAAACTTATGATTTGTTTTAATAGTCATGCAAAAGAAACAATTTTTTGACTTGAACTGTGGAAATGTGTTTGGAGTTCTTCACTTTGTGTGCAGGACACTGAATTCATGCCTGAAAACTTCAGTACTGGAAAACCAAACAAACAAATTAGAAAGAATTACAACCATGCAGATGCAGTACCTAATTCTGTAAATAATTTCCCTGTCCTAGTGTACTGCACATCCAAGTAAAGAAAAGACAATAAAAATTCAGTCAGAAAGCACCAAAGATAAAGACCTAAATAATTTACAGGAAGTATCAGAAAACAAGAATATAATTAGTGTTTACATTGCAGTGGTTTTGGACTGAATTTGTTTTATTGTAATCAAAACAGGGCTTGACCCTCAGCCTCCTAGTTATGGAACACCAAGCCTGGCTAGGTTCCTTCAAACCTCTTTGATAGAAGTAGATCCAAAAATTCAACAATCCAACATTCTCCATGTGTCCTTTGCTCACAGCACAGGCTCCCTCAGATGTAGCCCTTGCTGCCTTGAACTTAGTTAAAGCTTCCATGGTCACACACAATCAGCACAAGACACTCACCTGGCAAGTGACCCAAGGCTGTAACAGAGCAAATTCCCTTTTCTGACTGATTTTAACGCACAGAAAGTGATCAGCTTGTCCAGTTACAGCATCAGTTTAATGCCTTGGAGGCATTAAACTGATGGCACCAGGGAGACGTGTTTGAAAGAGCATCCAGCTGTCTTTTAGTCCCACCTAGAAGTCAGTTTTTTGCATTTCATCTTTCACTGCCTATGATTTTCTCATTTCTATGCAGTTAGTGGGTTTACCTGTCCCAGGTTAACAAAAAAATGGTTTACCTGTCTTGGGTTAACAAAAAAGTTTTATACCCGTACTCAAAGCCCAGAAAATTCTATATATAGGTATATGTATGTGTGTTTTGTAAACCCCTGGCTGGAAGAAATGACATTTTCAGTTCTTATTGTAGTGACTTCACACAAGGATAGATAAGAGAACAAGGTCCATTTTTTTCAGCAGACCAGAAGACCCGTGTTAAACTGCCTGGAATTAGCCTGCTCTCCTTGCTTGCCTACATTGTTATTTATTTGCAGACTTTCCTTTCTCACAGTCACAGATGCAGTCTTTTAAAACTGCTGCCTTTAGTGTGCAGTGAGAGATGGGAGGGTAATTAGGGGCTCCATTAAGGCTTTGAATGCTTCAGGTACATGGAATACACAGCCATGGCTCACAGTATCCCAGACCACAGCCAGCTCCTGACCAAATTATTGCCTCAGTGTTAAGCTGCAGAGCAGAGGCACAATTCCAGCCTCCAGATTATACATCTCTGTCTATTAGCCCAATGTAAAAGTCACAGTTTCAGGCTTTTTTCTTACTCACAATTTTGGAAAGTGGTGAGTTTTCATAGGGCACAGGTATTAAAAAAATTGTGAGCCAATAAATGCTCAATGCAACAGAAGGGAAAAAAAAAGGAGGGACCTGGGAGGAACAGAGGGATAGATTAAAAAAAATTACACACCTATGAAAAGGACATACCTACTGACAAAAGAAAGATGAACCAATTTCTATTTGTCTAACCTTAAGCTCATGCAGAGTAATTTAAAACACTTATTTCTAGTCAAGACAAAAGCTAACAGAGGAGGCATTACTGAAATGGGATCACATTAGAAACATTTTAAGGGAATTTTTCGAAAGGCTCATAAGGACTCCATCTAGTTTGCTCTGAAATCATTAAGATCCTTGCCATAGATTTTTTTAGAAGGGACATTAAGAAAGAACCTCCCTTGAGAGGAAAAAAAAAAAAAAGGTCTTTCCACCAATTTATGACTCTTACAATTGTGCAAGTGGAAACAAAATTTTGTTGCCAGCACTTGCCCTGCCATAACTCAGATATTACAGAGCAAGATTAGCAAGAAGCTACCAAACACTGAGCAAATTCATTGTCATAATTTAAGAGCAGCATATACTGTATGACCCATACTACATTTTAGAAACTGTTTAATTAAGAAGTGTTTAATCTCTTAAGTAGTGTTTAAACTTGACTCATCCCTTGCCCCAAAAGAAGTCACCCATTTTGGTCATAGGAAAGGCACTGCCCTGGATCAGCATGGGTTAAACAGGTTATTAATATCCCTGCCCTTGTGCAATTAAAATATACTTAAATACATTTCAGTGAAAGAGGAAAATAGCTATCAGCTGATACTGAAGTCCCTCCACAAACATTTACTCATTTCAAACTGAAACTTTTTCTGTAGTTTCAATGCTGACATATGCTTTTGAGTTCTGCGAATTTTTTTGTTAATAAAGACACTGGTATAAGTATATATATTCCCTATTAGAGCCAAAAAATAATATTAGTAGTAATTTAAAATAAAAAAAAAAATCCTAAAACAAAGCAAACAAACAAAAAAAAACACCAATGGAAACTGAAAAATTTTGGCACAAACCACAGAAGAAAGACATTAAAATTGATTATATATAAAAAGTTAGAAAAATAAAAAAGAAAAATAGAATTCCTCCCCTTCTTAAATTTAACCATTACCTTTATCAACAAAGTACAGCATTTCAAACAAATGTGTGATATGAAGTCTGTTGTGAGCTTAAAATTTACTAAAATTTTAGAATTTTTATTAAGTACCATCTCCATGATGCATTGTGACACTTAAACTGATTACAAATAGTGAAAAAGCTGACGAGAAGCCCAAAATTTCCAGCAAACTAGATAATCTTCTCCTCCCTTTGTCTTTTTTTTCCCCATGACTACAACTCAATATTCAGAGCACAATGGCACTATATAACACCATGTCATTACACTGTAAAATCTTTTTAAAAATTATTTTGTCCCCTAAACAGATTGTAAGTTAAATTTCATGCACCATTTTCTTAATCTAAGTGATGCCTTGGTCTGTGAAGAAAGAAATTAAGTAGAATGAGAAATGCAAACTCAGTACTCAATTCTTTTTATCATAAGGAAAATACTTTTATTATGTACAAAGGCTTGTAACTTACACCAAAACATGGTAAACTTTTGTATTCTGTTGTATGGATGTATGTATCTCAAGATATCTAGAAGGGAGCCTGCAATTGCCTGCATCTGACTCACCCTAATATATTTTTTCTTGATTGAAACACAAGAGGGGAGAAAAAAAAAAATTCTAACCTTTAAGCTGAAAATTTTTGAAGCCCAAAACAGACTGGCATACACTCTTTTGAAAGCATTTAACCAGACTGAACACTCAGCTCAGCTTTTTTTATCTTTCTTTTTTTTTTTCCCTCCTCTTTCTGGGCTTGTCTGCACAAGGAGGGATAATGGGGAGGTGCATCATTCCCAGCGAGCTGCAGTTCAGTAACTGCTGCATATTTAATGTCACACTGCAGCCCCGGCCACGCAGCCAGCTGGCTCACATCTACACTGCAAATAACTGCTTCCATATCTGGGGGGATTTTCTTGATATTAAGCATTACATGACCATGCTCCATGCTCCTTTCCCCCCTACCAGCCCATCAGCATGGCAGAATTTCACCTGCTGTATGTTTCAGACCACAGCCACAAGCAAACAAAGCGCATTTAGCAGCCCCCTGCTCCCTCTCCTGCCAGGCAATAATCCCTCTCCTCCTCCCATTCTGGCAGTGCCCCCACCCAGACCAGCCACCCAAGTGGAACTGGTGCAGCATTTGTGGTTACCAGCACCAGGGCATCTGGGGGCACATTTGGGGCTCTGCCAGGGCCCAGGGCAGCTGCAGGATGCCAGCCTGCCAAAGCCAAGCCAGAGCCTGGTCACAGAGCGGCGATCAGCCCATCTGCGGCCGCCACGAGGGGACACGGCACCAGCGTAGCTGGAAGGAAGCTCCTCGGGATAATGTCTCCCCAAGCCACTGCCCAAAATTCAGGGACAGATGCAGATGGTCAGCTAAGCTGCTCTGCTTGGCAACATTTAACAAAACACACAGGCTCATCTATCAGCCAGAGTAGTAGAAGTGAGGAAAGATCGGGACATGTCAGCATGGAACATCTGTAATGAGATCATCGCTATTGTCAATGGTAGTACACAGGTGAGGAAATTTGGGTTTTCTTAATGAAGCAAAAGAGTGTTGAAACCACCCTGTCAATGTGGGCATTTCCAGACCAACCAGTATGCTGGAAAATGTGTGAGCTCTGAGCACAGAGGGCAATTGTTCAAAGAATATGATCGTAGACACCATTTGTTGCCTCAGTGCAATTTGGGAGCCACTTTCTATGCAGACATCCCAGTAGTGTCCTAGAGACTGGCAGGTTTTATCATCTGGCTGCTATGACTTTCTTCATGAAAACACATCTCTCTATTCAATGGATCTGCCACCATCCTATTTAGGCTAATGACTAATAGCTAGGGGGGAATTTTGGGGTTAAAGCAGCTACATGACATCCAATCACACTTTCTATCTGCTGCTGTTCCTGCACATCTGGGAGGAACCTACCCTAAATGCACAGGTCAGTTTTTCCTATGAGGTTTATTTTAAAAGCATGGCAAAAGTACAGATACTATACTCATTATTCTGGGGGAAGTCACCTGATCCTCTCCTGACTGATAATGACTTTTATTGGACAGTGCGATATTCACCAAAATTATTTAACCACCAATTACATTTGGCTGAAGGAAGGGTGCTCTTTCACAACTAGGCTAGTGCTTGCTAAGCAGTGTCTCCACCTGGTATTTTCAGAGCAGGTTATGTGTTACATAACACCAGTGGAAGCATGAGAAAGCAGCTCTCCGGGGGCTGGGAGGCACAGGCTCAGCCAGCTTTACAGAGCCAGCAGCCAGCCTTCTCTAAGATGACACTTACAAGGGACATGTCTAGCTCTTGCTATATTCTTGCTCTTCTTGCAAGATAAAGACTTGTCTTTTAAATTAAAGAATCCAATTTCCAGTGGTATGGTTTTTTTTCCTAGTACCTTGTATAATTTTTCATGCATATTTCATGGGCAGTGTACGCAACACATCATGAATATTTCAAGGCCTTTTTTTTCTCCCCAGAATTCTAGGGAAAGTTCTTTTCTATTTGAGTATGAAAATTTTCTTATTACTCCTTTTTTAAAGCATTTTGAAAAAGGAGGGAAATTAAGTATGAGTTAAAATACAGCATTAGCAACTACTGGACAGAAATCCCTCCATGAAAATAGTATGATCTAAACTAAACTAGGTGAGATGTATCCCACCTGTGCTGTCTCGTTCCAGCATTCCTGAGGATCCACTGCCCCTGACTGTCTATAGGCACTCTTGCAGGTCTGAGAAAATAAGAAATTACTCTAACAAGTACTGGGATGTGTTTGCTTTGGGCTGTGGGAGAAGCAGGACCAGTTATCAGGCCACTTGGCATTATATCTGCTCTGATATAAGCATCCCTTTTAGCAGAAGGAATGAGAGCAGGGAGCAGGGAAAGTTTCTTTAGGCAGACTGGAGTGATCCCAGCACTGTATATATTATGTAATTCACCAGGACTGTGACATTTGGCATAAGTGGAAGGGCAAAGCTCCCCACTGAGGGATGGGTGACAAGGCATCTACGCTTGGCACAGTTTGGATTTAGTAAATTGCTTTCCCTATCTTTCCATTTCATACCCCCTGAAGTCATGCACAAAGTTCACTGTGAAATAAATGGAGTTTTGAAATGATTGCTGACAATGTCTTCATACCGATATGTATTTTCATGGAATTATTCCACAAAATATTTTTTTTCTTCCTTATAGTTCATTGCCTAAGAGCAGCACTAGGTTTTGTTTAAGGGCAAAAACTGAAATGCCTTTGTACAGCTGTAATGATCCAATCTACATGTCACTAAATGCTGCAGGGAATACCTTGCATGTTGATTCTCTGGTGCTCTGAAATGCACTTCATACCATGCTATGATATTTGTGGAACTAAAAAACAGCTTTTAGAAACCTGTTTCTTTCTAGCCCTCTCAGACTCCTACAGCCTCAGCTCAGGCTTTTGTTGCAAGAATTGCTTCTCCTGCACTGAGAGGTAACCCAGGCCATCTGCAGCCAACTCGCTGCCCTTGCATGAGCTGCAGTCCAGGACTGGTGTCACAGGACCAAAAAGGAAATTTAAATATAATTATAAATAAATAACCATAACTATAACTATAACTATAACTATAACTATAACTATAACTATAACTATAACTATAACTAACTATAACTATAACTATAACTATAACTATAACTATAACTATAACTATAACTATAACTATAACTATAACTATAACTATAACTATAACTATAACTATAACTATAACGGAATAGAAAAGGAAGGTGCCCCTACCACTGGAAACAAACACAAACCACTCTGTTCTCCTGAAATGGTTTCTCCATAAATATACAGGGGAGGGCTGCTCCTTGCAAGCTGAATTCTCAGGTTCTTGCTGTTGTTCTGAGGCCAGTGGTCAATCTGAGTGCAATGGCCAGTGAGGGGGCCACAAACACCATATAGGCACCTGCCCGCATTCATGTAACAAATGTTCCTGCTGTAGAGGTTCCTGAGCACCTATCCCACTGGAAACATTTCCCAAGGAAATTCAAGGCTTCCAATAACCTGATTTTGCTGCCCTTGCATCCTAGACTGGCTGGAAATAGACTGGTCCTGATTGAACTTAAACACAAAGATAGATAAGAAAGAAGAAAGAGATGGACTGTCTAAGTGGGGAGACAGACCAGTGGGAAGTAACAGCATACAGATACAAAACTTTTAAGTACAATAGGCCAATTTTGCTTGTTATTAACTCCATGCTGCCTAATTTACTACACTTTGAAACAGAAGTATGGAACAAGCAATATTCTGTCAGGTACATATATAATATAAATTGTATTTTGGCACTGAAGCTTAGCTCACTAAACTCGTTTGAGAAATTTTACTCAGAACCAGTTTCCTTTCCATCCTCCCTTAGATAATTCCCCTGTTTCACTGAAGAAATGAAAGCATACCAACAAACCATACAAGAAAGTCCTGACAGCATCCTATTAACTTTACAGAAACAGACTGATTATCTGTGAAAGTAAACAAAATCTTTCCTTCTGAAGAGAAAGAACCTCCTCGTTTATTTGTTCAATAATAACTGCATGTTAAAATTCCAAAGTTAATCTACTTCTCGAAAGCATTCTTTGCATGTTCCTCCCCCTCACCTTCCTCTGCTTATGTAGCCAGCAGTCCTGTCATCTCTACAGAAGCTTTTCACTAAATCCCAGTGTTCCAGTGGATTAAACCAAGAGCATGAATTCTTTCTGTGTGTTTAAATGCTAAAAATAAAGCATCAGATTTTCAGCTGACATAAATCAGCCTGATTACACTGAAGCCTGAAGAGAGCAGGGAATAACCCAGAGTATAAAATCCAGCTCACAGAAGTTTCCAAAAGTTACCTGTGTACCTGCTTCAGTGTGTACCCATACTGGCACATGGCACCTCAGAGTAGGAAATGTGTACTTGCTTCAGTAGGCTTTAGACCTGCAGTGCTTTAATTTACCTGTTCTTGATTCCAACATACACTTGCTAAATTTTAATTATGCAGAAGGGGTACAAAATCAGCCATGTAGCAAAGCTAACCATGAACAGGTGCAGAAAGGACCTGTTCACCCACTCGTGTTACCTGCAAAGGCAATGCCCAAACATGCCTCTGATGATTCTCCCATGGCTTTTACTCTGAGTGACCACAGAGCTCCATCCTCAGGATGAGATGTGCTGGTCACATCTCTGTACTGCTGTTTCATGATGTCCGCAGACCCAGCTAAACACTAATAAAAGCATCTGGAAAGTTTATACTTTTTTGTTCAGTTTGTGACAGCTATAAATATTTTGTACTTTAATGAGATTACTGAAATCTTGAAACCCCAGATCTTATGCTCTGTGGGGGATTGCACTATTTGGGCTGTAAGGCTTGTGTTTGGAATGCCTCATGCCAAAACCAGGGGCTAGGCACAGAGCAGAATCTTAGGATTCAGCCAGGCCTCCCTCAGCCTCAGAAAGGGTCACAGTCCACGATTCACATTTCCAAAGATATATTCAGCAATGGAACATCCTTTAACCAGCTGCTGCAGTGTTTTACTTTCCTTCCTGATAAAAAGATTATCTAATGTTTAACTTCTAGGTTCCTTTCTGAAAATGAGGTCTATTACTTCCTTCTTGGCATATCTGTCATGAAGATAGGGAACAGATCATTCCTTTCCTCTGTACATTCTTAAAGATTAATGTTGTGTTTCTCATCAGACTTCTAGCATTGAAACTAAATAATTTTACCCTGGAAATGAAGGTATATGGACTTCTTAATTTCTTTATTTCCCTCCAGATTCTGTTCAATGAATCTGGAAGAGCAGTGGCCAGGACTGAACACAGTGATTCAGTTGTGCTTCTACCTGTTCAGTAAGATGAGTGTATCTTAAAAAACAAACCTGTTGGTACACCCTGGTATGTATTTTGCTGGTTTTCAACAGTATAATTATATGTACTTCTGGTTTTAGTCTCAACAATTTGCAGGTCCCTGTCCACACACAATTTACCTGGTTGCTCCCCTACCTGCCTTTGTATGGCTGATTATTCCTACCCAAACTTTGCATACAGCAGTTGTCCCTGCTGACATTCATCCCATCCCCACTCAGCCTCAAGATCATTTCTCCCATTTTTGAAATAATTTTCAGCACCAAAAGTGTCTTTCACCACTCTATTCCTACCAATCTGGAGCTGAACAGACAACTGCAGAACCTTTGAAAGATTTTTCCATCTTGATTTTGTTATGAACTGTGGCTTCCCAGGTAGTTTGTTTGCCTTTTAATTTTTTCATCTAGGTCTCTCTTTAATTTGTTATGTGTTACAGTTTAGTAGCACATAAAATGCCACTAACACCTTCTTGAAAGTCAACAAACTTAAGATTTGCTGTTACTCTGCTAGAGAAATTTGTTAAATTTATTTAGAATGAAGAACTATTTACGGTATTGTTTTGCTGCTGTCTTCTAGGTGCCTGCAAAAATTCATTTAAACTGTTATGTGTTAGGTAAAATAGTTTTTCCAGTCTTTTTATTCACTTCCATGGCAGTTAAGTTTAGGAAGAAACTTTAACTAGCAAAGATGACACTCAACAGTGGGATCTTCCAAATTCTTCTTCTATTAATAACATCAGTACAAGGCCCTTTAAGTACCAATTTCTATAGATGTTAAGGTTAGCTCTTATCACATATGGTTGTAAAAGCTGAAACTGTATCAGCTAAGCAGGAAAGAGCAGTGAGAGCCAAACTTAGCCATGTTGTGAAAAGACATCTTGCAGAGAAGAGGCTGTGGAGTACTTCTTATTCCTACCTTCCAGAACGATAATACTAAGGAACAGAATTATCCTTGGACTTGTGGGTGGTCGTCTGCTACTTCTGCTTTTCTCTGTGCCTTCTGGCAAGTCATTTAACCTTTTTCTGCTGCAGATTTTCTGCCTATATGATGGACATAATGATGCTCACTATCCTTTTAAAAATGTGCTTTAACAACATTAAAGACAAAATAAAAAATTCTCTAAGTGCTAAGGTGTTATTTATGAATCACTTTCCCCGGGCAAAGGAAATGAAATTTAGAAAATGGTGTGATTTAAAAACCCCAAGTAGGTAGCATCCAGCATAATAAAGATAATATGTATACAAACACATCAGAAGTTTCATTGTTCAGCTCTTAGAAGTAAAGGAAGATGTAACATATGATTTTAGCTCCTCCTTCATTCCACCAGCTGTCCATGCAACCTTTAACTCCTTAAAGTAGAAATAAGCTCATAAAAAGTGCATTATTGGTTGGGAAAAAAAATCCTGTCAAATTTTGCTCTACCATACTCACTCCACAAACATTAATATGAAATGAGGATTTATGGAGTTCGTGCCACTTTTTTGTGAGATTATATTTTTTTTCCCATAAACTTGAGTTAAGTATCAATCTTGTTTAGACTTTGATGACACAAGGTAAACTGCAATCTCAAAAAACCAGCTTTTAGTGCAAAGAGCTACAGATATTCTACGGATGACAGCAGAACAGGGTAAACTTTTCTCAAGAAATCATATGAATAAATAAATACATAAATAAATATTAGTATCTATAATACAAAATCAGTTATATCTATTTTATGACTCCTTGTGAAAGAAAGTACCAAAAAAAAGAGAAAAAGAGAAGAAACAGAAAAATGGTTACTGGGGAGCCTTGAACAGATTCATCATTCAATTTAACTTGAAATATTTGATTAAATGCTGTTAACACCTGTGTCATCCCTTGACTTAAATGGCATCAGGACATTTTGTCCTACCACATTCTGTCATATTTCTTGAAAATGTGAAGTAGTTGCTGAAGCAGGAAAGTAAAGTTTGAAATCTGAAGTGGAGGTTTTCCCTGGTGAACTTTAGAAGTACCCAACACATGCTGGGGGGTGGTGTTCCCCTACAGAACTTGTCAAAGCTGTATAATTATGCGGTAACATTTGTAAATCCCATTTGCTAGAGCGTCGCCAAGTTCAAACCAGCAGTGGAAGTGGTCTTCACACCCATTTCCATATGCTTGCATTTCCAAAGTACTTCAAAAGGAGTATCAGGAGTCTCCTGCTCACATATGGCCTGTAGAAGGCATTTAGAATTCTGGAGTGTTAACTTGTGGGATGGGAAGCAGCTCTGTACAGGAGAGGTGGTTTCCGTCTGCAAATGCAAAAAACTAGAATTGTATCCTCATCAGAGCCTTAGCATTTACTTTTTCTTTCTTATTTCTCTTTCTTGTGAATTTCGTATACTGTGAATTACACATTCCAGATCTCCTTTTAGCTTTCCTGCAACAGTCATCAAATTGAAGTCTATTCTTTGTTTTGTTCTTTTATTCTTTGCTCTTATTTTATTTTCTTAAACTCTCCATTACTTCCCTTCAATATGACTACCTGATTATATCTCCTTTATAACATGCTCACTTTTGTTCTCCCTTTCACACACCACACCTGCATGTGGTGTTTTCATCAACTTATCCACTAATTTTGAAAATAGTACAACTGTGATGGCTGGTTACACCCTATACCTTTCTTATTTAACTTTGTGACTGGTTTTTTGCTGACAATGCAAAATATTGGCAGTAAACTTTGGGTTCAGGACCATTCTCTTGATATTTCTCACAATATTGCTGTAGAGTCTGGACTATATCAGCGAAACTACCTTATAAATTCATTGCCAGCTGAATAGATCCCAGTTGAAATGTTGTTTCTTGTTTCAGTGTGTATTCTAAGAGTTTTAGACATGTCCTTCCTGCCTTTCATCAAATATTACTTGAAGAACAATCTTTCATTTGAATATGTGTAGCCTTCATAATTGTCCACTGTTTCCAATGGGGCAGGATCCTCAAACACTGGCAGTCTGGGATGTCATCAAGGCTTCACCAGTACCCTCACTCACAGCTTCAGATATTTCCATCATGAAAAATATTGGAAGACATTTGAATTTGCCATTTGATGCACACAGATCTGCAGCTGAGCGTATTTTGTCATCATTCCCCTGTACTTGTCACAGAATTCGGTGCACCTCAAATTCTGCATTTAGTTTTGGGCCCCTTCTGAAAGGAGGACATTGAGGTGCTGGAGTGAGTTCAGAGAAAGGCAACAGAGCTGGGGAAGGGTCTGGAGAACAAGTGTGATCAGGAGCAGCTGAGGTGGCTCAGCCTGGAGACAAGGAGGCCTGGGGAGAGTTTATATCATTCTGCACAACTCCTGAAAGGATGTTGTCGCCAGGTGCGGGGCAGCTTCTCTTCCTAAGTAGTAACTGATAGGACAATAAAAAAAACAGCCTCAGTTTGCATCAGGAGAGATTTAGATTGGATGTTAAAAGAAATTCTCAATGGAAATAGTTGTCAAGCTTTGGAATAGGCTGCCCAGGGAGTCACCATCCCTGCAGGGATTTAAAAATCATGTAGATGTAGCACTTGGGGACAGGGTTTAGTGGTGGGCTTGGCTGTGCTGGCTTAATGGTTGGACTCAGTGGCCTTAAAGAACTTTCCCAAACTAAACAACTCTGTGATAATTTAAAGTGTCAGGATAATAAAATCATTTTTGGCAGATTATTTCTGCCAGGTGTTTTTGATATGTGTCTGATATTTCTGAAGGCATAATCTCCACATTTCAAGTTGGTAGGTAGCCTCACTCAAGGATTTCCATAACAAGGCCAATCGTAGCTTAAGAAGCAAATATAAATCAACCACACTAACAACTAAGTAATCAAACAACTCAGCTCCTCATCTGTTATGAAGCAAGTTTGTAGAGCTCTTGGAAAAACTCTAAGCTTACTGTTCCAACACAGTTTTTAAGTTCAATGCCGTTTCCCTCTTTGAGCAAACTCTACAGCCAAAAATGTATAAAAAAAGAAGCCAATAAACAAGTCCCACTCTATCAAGAATTTCAACTCTTGGAATCAAATCAAAGCTGGATATTTATTGTTATTATAAACAAAACCTTTTCTTATCCTCAAATCACTTTAAAATTGTCTTTGATCTATTTTGTTCTTTCTATATATAAACCACCTTGTTCTTATCCTCCAAACTCACTTTATACAATTGTCTTTGAGGGGCAATTTTTGTCTTTTGAAAAGAAGCCTAGTATGAGATCTGAGCTTTGATAAATCCATATTTTAACAGGATTCTGTCACACAAAGTATTTCCATAGTCATTCTTTTTTGTTATTCTATACTAATACTTTTTCAGAAAAACTGATTCAATTATTTTCCTTCTCTTACCAAAGCATTCTGCTTCCTTTTTGAGATAGGATAAAAAACCCTAGCAACCTCTTTCTGTGTTGTGTTCTTGCTCTTCCTCACAAGCTCAAAGTGGAATCATTAAATAATAATTTAAAGGTAACCAGTGACCATACTTGTGATTTCTCAGCTAGGCCAGAGATCATTCAGCACCTCAAGTTATCCAGTCCAGCAACACCTGTATCAGACCTGCCCAGCTCAGCCTCTACATCTATAGATTGAATCAATATGCAGAGGTGTATTTCAGTGCTCTTCCAGGTACAAATTTTCACAAGACTCTAAGTTTTCTTCACCTGTGTAGTCATGCAGGATGCTTTGGTTCTTTCAATTACTTCTTTAGGGGGAAGGTTTCCATGTTGTCTGACATCACAGACTAAGACCTCCAGAATGTGTATTATTGAGAACTATTTCCTTTCCTCTGTTATTTTCATCTGCAAACTCAGACTTCTTACTAAGGGCCAACAAGCCCATAACAACATTAGAGGGTATCTAAATTTATCAAGGGAGAATTCAACTTATCCAAGCTAAAAGCAGTTCACCCAGTTAAGATTTCTCTTATCATTTGTTTCCTTTTTGATTCCTTATGCTGTCCTTCCATCAGATAGTACCATAAACAATGTTCATTATTATTCTTCTAGTTTTCTGAAATATTTCAAAGTCTTTATTTAGTGGAATAAATAAATCTTCAACAGAAGAGCAAGCTATTTAAAACAGGGTGTGCCAGTATCAATTTCCTACGCTGCCCTGAACTTTCAATTAAATGAAGAATTAGGAAAATAATCTAAATGAAATAAGAGTATAATTTCCCTCTGCTTTTTCCCCTAATAGAAGGCTCAAAGATTAATATACCATGCAACAGAACACATGACACTTCTACAGATCTTAACAAAAACGAATATTGTGAAAACAACTACATTCTGCAGAGAATCCTTTAGAGACAAAAGTGCTCTTCAGACAAGGCCTCTGAACAGGTTGTTGGCAAGTGGCTCTTGATAAAGAACTCCCACATGCAGCTGCGCCCACCATTCCCTGAGGAAGATAATGCTTCCCTTAACATTCCTTTGATGGGCCAAAACCCAGCACCAAAATCTTTCCTGCCTGCAAGAGAGTCCCCCAGAGTAGGAGCATGAGCTCAAATAGAGCTGGTGGGTCCAAGATGGGGGTGTGGGTGAGGGCTCCAGGTGGCGCTGGCCAGAGCCAGTAAGGTCTACTCAAGACCCTGTTATAGAGTAAAGAGTCAGAAAATTGAGAATGAAGCCATAATAGTAATAAAAACAAACAAAACCCCCCAATATTAGTCACTTTGCATGAATTTCAAGAGAACTGCTTGAAGATGATTCCTCAGTAAGATGGCATGCTTTGGGAACTATTAAGTAAAGTTCTGAAGGCTGTTCTTTAATGATTTCAATATCTAAAGCTTGTAGGAAAAGAAAAAAGCCAGTCATTATAAAATAAACTCCCAACAACACAGCCTGTGTATCTCCCCCTGTTTTGGTACGCCGTTCTTTAAATTATTCAGCCAGTAGCCACAAACACATCTTCATGTGGACTGGGAAATATGCTTGCACAGACTTCCAGAAGACCAAAGTCTTTTTCCACTACATCAAAAAGCCATGCAAAAATGTGTGCTGAAACAGAAATGAAACTCCTAGTACTTTCACAGACTTCACTGGTTCAGTGCATATTTGTTCATGGTAGCTTTTGACAAGAAACAGGACACAGGTCACTGGATTTTTTTTCAACTATGATCCAAATAATATGACTTTATCTAATTCTTTTCCCATATGATGAACTTATCACACAAAAGTTTTCAGAGGAGAAAACACTCCAGCCTATTGAAAATAGAAATGGTAACCAACCACCAAACTGAGAAGCAATGATGACGATAAGTACAATCTGACCTCATCTTGGCAGCGATATTGGCTGATCAAAGAAAGTTAGACATGAAAAACTAACACATGAGATTTGCCAGTAATTTCAACTCCACTTGTCAGTGGCAAGCAAGTCCATGTCCAGCAAATCCATTTCCATACTGGCAGGACTGGAATGACCTTTATGTGACTGATAGACTGCTTCTGAAAAGACAGCTGATTTTGATCCCTCAAGCACTTCAGAGGGCTGTGTTAGTCCAGTACCTTTAAAAACATAAATTTATAAACAAATACAAGGTCAGATCACAACATGCTGTATGCTAGACTGTTTTATTTTTCTTTTTTTCACAGCACATTCATTCTATCCAGTAAATAAGCATTTGGAATGTAATAATTTAAGTGTAGGAAGGGAAAAAAAGGCACAAATAGTAACAATCACCAGGGCCATTAATCTCCTCAAAGCTACCTGCCAGATCTTGGCAGTAGAGGCAACAGACTAGTTTTTTTGGAAAGGACACAAATACAGTACTGTGGTTTATTACTTCTCCAGATATATTGGTTTGGCTCTACTTATATAGACCTAAGTGGCACACACTGTCCAGAAAGTAAGTAAATACTTGAAAAACATGAAGTTCTCATGTCAAATAATGGACTTTTAAAATAATCAAAGTTTTCATAGAGCTGTTACATTTAACATCGTTGCCATCATTTATTTTGCCCCAGAGCAATGGGGGAAAAAAAGGTAGAGAGGAGAAGAGCATGAACTAGAACATATTAAAAGAAAAACAAAATCCAGAAACCATCTGCAAAAGTTAATGGGTTGATATAAAAAATCTAGCCAGTCAACAGCTATTGCACCTGGATCTGCTTCTGCACAATTTCTGATGGTAAGAAGATTAAAGATGATTCTATCCATGGCACCCAGATAGCCTTAAACTAAATGTTCCAGATTAAAGGAATGTTAAATATGAGAAGATGATATAAAAATCCATCAACAACAAATGTCAATGGTTGGCACAGAGCAAAACCACTGCCTGACCTGAGACCAGGGGACTGGAGCTCTCAGACATGTGGAGCTTTTCAGAATGTAGCAAATAATCCCAGCCTCCCTTCTGTGATGATTCAGAAGGATTTCTTTGGAGGATCTGGGGTCATCCGCAGTATTTTCCAGTTCAACAATGAAAAATCAAGGACCTGTTTGCATTCCCTAATGAAATGTAAGCTACTTAGGAGGCTTCCCACAAGACCACATCAGAAGCCAGAACTGTCTTCCCAATGAAGAGATCTTAAAACCTCTCTCCATGGGTATGCTCCATAGGCATGTGTGTTGTGTTTTGGAAATGTTGGTTTGTCATTTTAAGTTTTAATGCAATTGCCAAACAGAACCATGATATATTGTCAGGTTAAGATAATGAACATGGCAATTTCAGGAAAGAGCTTTTCCTAGCAGCATCACGAGCCATGTTATTTAAAACAGGACAACACCAAATATTTCAGTTTGTGTCAGATCACCCAAATCAAAAGACTACCCTTTTCTAAAATGAAATACCCCTTTTCATGTTGGGGAAGGTTTATGTTAAACTCTAACAACCTGGAGAAATTATTTGATGCAGTTGATGCAGCACCTTGTACTGCAAGGATCTTGTTTTTTCCTTCTGGTGACAGAAGGAAAAAATAAGATCCTTGTTTTCCTCTGCCTTCCTTAGTTTTGAACTGCCAGGCACAGTTACTTCTGGAATTGAACATATAGTCTAATCCTGGAGTGCAGATATCCCATATGTGTAATTTTATGCAGAATAAATTAATCTTACTTTAAACCTAGACCCTTCAAAACCCTAAAAGAAAGGAATACCCTCGAAAATCTTACATGCAGATATGGAGGCTGCATGGTTTATCCTCTTCCTTCCATTACTTATAAAATGCTTTTCTCACCATCAAGCAAATGATTCAATATTAAACTACTCTAATACTAAAAACAAAAAATGAAAAAAAGAAATTAAGTGACCAGGGACAGTTAGAAGAAAAGCTGGGTAGCCTGAATGCTGTGGTGGGTGTAGCCCAAAGAACCTGTGCTTCCTCAGTAATTTTGAAAATCTGCTCTTGAAGGATAAGAGGAAGATTTTTGCTGTAGTGACAAAATACAACAAAAAACATTACTACTTCAGAAGGACTCAATAAAGCAGCTCCAAACTGACAATATCCTGAAGAAGTAAAACCTTTGCCTCTGACTCCAGCAGAGATCAGATCTCCACTGTAGCTTTGTTCTGTTTGGTGGATTTTAATTCACTTGAAAATTTACCATGTGGTTGGGGTCTACATGATACATGTTGACATAGCACCAGTATTTCCAGTTCAGGAGGTTTTTGGCCATGACTGGTGTCCTGAAAGGAGTGCAAGTACCGTAAACATCCAAATCTTGCCAAAATTCATAGTTTCATAGCTGCAGAAAATACCGGGTCTGAATGTGACCATCCTAGTCTCCCTTTCATGGTCTTCCAAAGGAATAGGGAGCAGGCATGGGAATGAGAGGGAAAGGCTCCTGTAGGTAGACATGCCACTCCCCTCCTGCAGGGCCATGGGTGGGCACACAACTCTCCACACTCCCGACTTTGGAGCCTGAGGAGGCTCCAGAGGAGCCCGAGTCCCTCTTCCAAGACAGGGAGCTCACTCAGAGGGTCCCACTGTCCAAAGGCCCAGAGAAACCAAAAGGGAGGGTGCAAAGTGTGAAACTCCTTCCCAGCCTCCCCAAAATAGATTTGTGTATCCTCTCACTGAGATTCTGTCCTGTTACTTCAGTTCTTCCATAGCCTTATTTATCAGATTTTCATCATTTTAACACAGTAAATTTGCGTGCCAACCAGGAGGAACTGAAATCCATGAACTTCCCAGGCCCAGGTTCAGAACTGAAGTACATATTGTTTCTTCCCTCAGTTAGAGACACACAGCTGCTCCTGTGTCAGCCAAAGCAGCGCTCAGACATCCAAGTCTGGGAGTTTATTTTTATCAGTCAGCAGTCCAACAGAGGCTTTACATGGGTTGGTTAGAATCCTACATTTTTCTGTATATTTTATCTATATATCTCTCTATCTGTTATATATATATGATACATGCATCTCTTAAAGCAAAGTCAAGCCTGTCATCAGCTGAATGTTTAATGCAGATTCATTACTTGCCTAGAAGAGAATCTGCACGAGGGAGTACTGTACACCGGCAGAGTGCATTCTGTGCTTCGGCGCAAGATTATCTCACCTCCATTTCCTCTAAAAAATCCTGGTGGAAGAGGAAATTAAGGGAGACAAACTGAACTGTGATGCTTAGGGAGTCCCTTGATTCTGCCTGTCACAGTTTTAAGCCTGCCTGGGGCCTCAGGGGAGTCTGGCTGCTCTTACTCCTCCTCTGCCAACCAGACAGTAACGGCCCAGTGCTTTTATTCATTACCCTGAATGTAATGCACTAAATTTAACAAGTAACACACTCAGCGGGAATTTATTGGCCTTTTGCAGCATGATTGCAAGGTAGGATATGGATATGGATTCCAATTACTGCTGACACCCAGATAAGAGGAACAAAGCCCATATATGATTGTTATTAATCAAAGGTGATATCTGGTACTGCGAAGAAAAAGAAAAACAAACCCAGAATAATTTAAAAATACTTAACTAAGTACTTTTTTCCTATCAAAATGTCAGTGGTTGAAAATAAAATTATGCTGGCATTTTCTAGCTAGGAATAATAAAAAGGATAAGCAGATTGTGCAAAAATGGTCAGAAAAAAAAAGTAAATAAAAACTGCTATCGATTATAAAATGACATGCAGAAAACTCACATCCCAGGAGATGTAATATGCTGTGTAAAGCCTAAAAAAGAAATATGCCTGCATTCACAGCTTAGAAGTATTAATAATCGCTAAACAAAATGAAAATTCCATGTTGTATATTCCAGGGAGCTGAGATTCATATTCATCTGACAGCATTAAAAGATGGGCTAGGAAGAAATTAATTTTTCTTGTTCACATCTGGAGTTTAAATAGGTACAATATGAATGGGCAAAGAACAAGCCAAAGACCACTGCATCAAAATTCCAGAAACCAACAGATGTGAAACACGTGTAATGTCTCTCCTAAACCTCGCCCAGGTGTGCACAGAATCGAGCCACTGAGTTATATGGGATTGCATTCATTTCATAACACTGCACCCCACAGCACGTTAAATACCATGGTCATCCAGAGCAGTGAGAGGCAAAGAATTTGGATTCATAGTGTTTGGAGTTGCCAGTCAGCTTGGACATAGAAGATGAAAGTCCTTTCCAAGTTGACTAAACTGTTAAGGCCAGCAAACTGGGACAAGACAGCTTATGAAGTTTCTCACTACTATTTCCAATATTCAGGCTGAGCACATCAGATGAATATTTTCGGCTAAGAACTCCCTTCCCTTTCTGAACCATAAGCAGGATGAATTAGTTTTCAAAACCACAGTGTTAAAAGGGATGAAAATTTCTGAAAGACACTGCAGAAAAATTTGCTTGAAATCCAGTGAGTCTGCTATTCACTGACAGACTGCCTTATACGCCTATAACTTATGTATTACTTAAAAAATTAATCAGAAAATGTGAAAATTATGTTGCAAATACCACAGTGGCTCTTCCTGGATCTATCCTAGAACTCTTTCCTGTTTCTTGAGAATATTTTTATTTCCCAGTCCCTTCAGTATTTGTAAAAGGCAAAGTATGTGCCCACTGGGACCAGAACTGACACAGTAGCTCTCTCAAACAACCCATCACAAACTTTTCAGTGAGGCTTCCAGAAAGGAATTCGATGTAATGACTTGGAGAACAAGGTTGAAAGAACTCTGACATTCCTTCTGTCTTTAACTAAAGAATTTATTTTACAAGATATTGTTATCACATCATCTACATAGGACATGGCACATGCATAAGGCTTACAGCACACCTAACTGGGGTTAGCCTGCCTTTCCTGGGGTGCTGCCTCTCACCTGTAAAAAGCTAGACAGCAGTTTTTGCTAAAGTTGAGAATTACATTTTCATCTCTACTGTGAAGAAAAGCACTATAAACATGCTCTACACATACACGATATATAAAATGTAAGTTATAAAGATGTATACATTTTAGCAAATAAGACACAAGAAAAATAATTTTAACAAAGGCCTTTACTTAGTGAAACAGAAAAGCAATCATGTTTTCTCACTGCTTTTTGCCATTTTACTGCTATATGAAAGTGTTTTCAGAGTGGGTACAGCGGGAAGAAGATGACAATAAACAGGAATAAGATATTGTTAGGAAAGAAAAGTTTTTTAAACACATCCTATATACATTACATACTGTATATTATATATCACGTGACATTTGCTCTTTATATGTGAATGATTGATTGTATGAGAGCACAAAATCATCTTTGCTGCATTTAATGCTGTAAGGTTTTACTGATAAATATTTGATTGCATTCATACAGGATTTCAAACTGAGGGACAGTCAGCTTGGTGATGCAGCCTTGGATATCAAACAGATCTTTTACTTTTATTAGTAGCTCTAGCATTTTCTTGCAATACATGAAGTTTGTCACTGAGACAGAAATGGAAACAGCTAAAATTTTGATTCATCAGTGCATGCAGCTATGTTTATAATTTTAAGCTTGAGATTAGTGCTCACCAGGGCTTTGTAAATAAGGACTTTACTAAGAAATGACTTAGTGAATACACTATTTCCCCAACATTGGCTTCAGAGATTACTTCTGTAGTCCTCCAGCTAAAATGCGTGCTAGTTTTTTACAGTCCTTGCTCACAGTAAAATAAATGCACAGAAGGTAAGTTTCTGTGATTGTCTGCACGTTGTTTTCCAAAGGACATGAAGCTAATGTTGTTTCCTCATATTGCAACTAGAACCTTATATGAGGAAAAGCCCCATGGGTGGCAACAAATGTTGAAACTCCAGTCTTTTGTTCTCAAATGTTAATGACAAAAACCCAACAACATTTTCTGAAAAAGATTACAATTTAAAATGGTAATGGTACATTTGTCTCAAGAGAATTTGTATTCTGTCTGCAAACCAATCAAGATATGGTAAAAGGATTTAGAGAGAAATCACAGCTGAATGCATAAAATCCTGGGAACAAAGAATGGTACCTGCATACACGAGACAGCTGGCAGTACCCATCAGTGGACAGAGAATGCAATGCTCTTTATTCTTGCAAATACAAAACCATCTTAATTCTGATAGTTTCTGCTATATGTGACTGGTTTTATTCACGCCACACTGTCAAGGAAGTCACAGTGTCCTCCATATTTTTGCTAGCCCATACCATGGATGTGTGTTAGATCCAGACTCTTCTGATTGGAATAAAAATCACCAAAATGTGGATCAGGTTGATAACTTTAATGTAAAATATTATCTTCTCCTTCCCCCACCCTGCCCTGAATTTCTCACAATGCTTTTAACACACTAATCCTTAAGAATCATTTAAGCAATAAGAGTAGGAGAAAGCATCACACTGGAAGGGAATAATTTCATGCCTCAGATGTGTTGTGAAGCGTGAGGATGAAGAATAAGTGACTTCAGTCACCTGAGAAGTGAAATGATTCCCAGAAATGCACTGCCTAAAGAATCTTTTTGAAATTATTTCATGGGAATTATTTTAGAAAAGGTCAAAAAGAATGATTAGATTTGAGTGATTAAGGTGCCAACCATACAGCTTGTAATTCACTTTTTAATAAATAAGTTCTGTCATCATGCATTTAAAAATAAAGTGTACATTTTAAAAATTAAAAAGGACCTCCTTGCTCAGGTCCACCCTGGCCAAGGTCTGCTACAGGAGCTGGGAAGACAGGGTTCGGGCCACTCTACCTACGTGAAGAGACTTTCATGGTGATATTTGTCCAAACCCAAAGCAAGCATCACCATTGAGAAGTGTCCATTTCCTCTTCCTCTGTGAGATTTCTCTGCCACAATCTTCCTTGGTTTAGGAATGTCAAAGTAAACACGTTCTGCACCACTGTATAGGCCAGAGACATCAGTGCTCTCTGGGCCAAGCATCTGCTTGGGTGTGGAGCAGGTATCTCAAATTTTATTCTTAGTTTTGTTGGAGCTTTTGTCACCATTTTGTGTCTTTTACAGAGAAAAATCACTTCTGTTCTTCAGGGTTGAAAAAAGAAATTGTGTCTTCTTCATGCAGATTTCATTTTTAATAAAAAAAAAGAGGTTTCAGAAAACCTGTAAAATGAAAAATCAAAAAAAATCATCCTTCATTACACAGATAACAAGCTACAGTTCTGTTTGCTGAGGCATCATCTCATGGGTTCTACTAGGCAAATTATCAAGTATTGAATGGAAACAACACTTTGGTTTTGGAAAAAAATCTTTAATTTTTCTTTTGAAAAGAATTGAGCTGTAGCTAATTTTTAAAGTTATATCATTAATCTAAAGTTTAATCTTTAAAGATCACACTCCTACTCTCATTCTTGGTATATGTTGCAAGATACTGCAAAACATTTTCTTTCTTATTTATGTAATTTTATGTTTCTTTAATGGCATGATATTAAGGGGTATCTTATTTGCCTGATAACATAAGGGGGAAAAAAGAAGTTAAAAATTTAAAGCCAGAGGAAAAGAAAAGGCATTCTAGATTTTAAACCAGATTATTTCTTACTCCTGTTACTTTGTTATGGCTCTGAGGAACTGATCAGAGTATCTGAAGCACTTTTGACATTGCTGTCAAGATGAAATATTTAAATTAAGGGACTTATTTTTGCTCCCCTGGTCAAGTACAGGTAAGATGTGATAATGTGATAAATAGGTATGATTCGAAATCAAAAGGGTGAGGCACACCTGAGGGAGAATTCTCTCAGCCTACTCAAGGCACATAACACAGACATGATCCCGTGTAACTAAGTTTAGCAGCCAACATCCAGCACAGAGGCAGTAATGTGTAGGGGCAGGTCCTGTCAGAGGGTAGTAAAGAAGATTATTTAGTTCTGAACAACAAAGCTACGTTTACAGGGCATTTACTGATTGCTACAATGCATGAAATGCTGTAATTTCCTCTTTCTTGCCTGAACTTCTGCTGGTGTTCCACTTTTGGCAATTGTCCTGGGAATAAAGAGAAGTGAGTGTGTTGGTCTCAGCACCTGGCAGCAGGAGAGATCCTGCAAGTGTTTGTCTTTCACATTGGAAAGGATCAGCTATGGAAGGACTTTGGGGGCTCAGAAGGACTTGACAGCTTTGCATCCTCAAGAAGAGACTAATTTGCTGCCAGTTGTAAGCAATATATACTGGGGTGAGCAGTTTCAGTATTACCTACAATAAAAGTTCTCAGTTTAAGTATTCAAACTGGTAATCATGAAATCATTTTCTCTTAGTCATCATCTTCCCCGTGCCCCTCCCTGCTTTCCCTGTGATCTGGTTTACATGCCCTCATTTGCAAATATTTTTGGGACAATGTCAGGTTGCTTTAGGCCAAACAATGAGATTTCTTATCTATTTTTATAAAATTTAATCCCACTGGCAATGTTGGCTTGATTTCTCTAGTGGGTACAATGAAAACAGTGTTTCATTTGGCTTTAAAACTGTGATCACAGATGAAACATTACAGGGCTATGCCAGAGTTTGAGGGCCAGGCACCGAAACCAACTCTAAACAAAAACTGAAACTATGTAGTCTGCATTTTCGCTATGAAATCTGAAAAAAAAAAAGGTGGGGGGGAAAATAACCCTAAAACTCCCATAAAAGTTGCTTATATAAAGAAATAAATTTATTGTATAGCGATATACCGCTGCTATATTGTAACATGCTGCTGATGTGGTATCAACCAGGGCTGTGGGGTCCCAGGTGGGGCAATGTTCATTAACACCCAGCAGCTGGATAATTCATCAGCCAACCAGCACATGGAGTTCCACACCCCGCTTCTGCAACTCAAGGGACCTTCCCCTCCAGCCCACTCCCACTCTGAGTTTAACCCCACAGCAAAACTTTTAGGTTATCATTGCAAGGATGTCTAATCCACACTAAATATGCTAATTGAGAAATACCTCAAGGGCTTCTTTGTGATGGTTTTGGTTCTACATGTATGCTAAATCTGCAGCTTTCGGCATTATCTTGGGTAAGAAGTCACCATCTCTGGTTCATGAAATGCCATTTTCCTTGTCCTGTATAACACACAGGTTTCAAACATTACCAACAGACACAGGCTGGGAGATTAGCTCAGAAGGACACGTTCCATAGAGGCAGGACGGATGCTCCTTCTACTCTTTGACCTTCTAATCAAGAGACCCTGGCAAAATAATTTGGTGGGGAAAGGGAGGAAGCTGAGAAGAAGTGTCCACCCTGCCATAGCATGCACAGAGGATATCCTGCACACAAGAGTATAGTGCTTGCAAGTCCATCAATATTTACACAGCCAGCCTCTTTTTTTTTTTTTTTTTCTTTTTAATTGTGAGGTTCCCCAGAAAGAGCAGTCCCAGCAGCACTGTGGTGTGCACTGCCAGATGCCAAGAATCTGCAGCCTCTGAGAAGTAGATATACTACTCCTACCCCTGTGGTCCTGTGCTGCTCTGGAACACCCTCTGGGATCTGCCAGCTCTGGGAGAGAAACCTGCTTGCTCTTTTAAGGGTACGAAAAACCTGCCTTATCCCATGGACAAATTAAGCAAATCTCTGTCAGTGAAATGTCATGGACCATCCCTTCCATCAGCAGTTTTAATTGCAAGTTTTTCAGAGACAGGAGAGGGGTTTATATCCTGGCTTGAAATCACTAAAACTGCAAGACCACATTATACGGCGTGTAAATGTTGGGAAAGAGCACACTTGAAAACTGGGCTGAAGAAAATGGTGGCTCTTCCTCCTTCTCCAGCCCGATTCTGTGAACTCAAATGTCCATCTGGTGTGGTGCTGCTCTGCCTGCACCCACCCCAGGGCCTGGGTGCTGGGCCCTGATGTATTCCAGTGGCAGATGCCCAGAGCCTCCAGGCTGGACCCCCCTTTTTCCCAGGGAGAAAAGGAAAACCAGGGAGGTACCTAAAGAAACAGTATGTCAGTTCTTTGTAGCTTTGCTCCCTCACTGCAGGTACCAGCCTAAGATGGGGCACTGTGCGCTAAAACAGACCTCTTGTAAATATTTCATATTCATGAGACAAGAAAAAAAGGCCTGTCACCACCCTGTGCATTTCTATTATTTAAAGGGTCACTAATCAAGCAGTGAACTTACCTTTCCGACAAATCTCCATACCAGACAATCAATATTCATCTGCTGCTAGCGATACCCTTTTCCCCGCCCGCCCAGCACGGGGGTGCAAGCCAGGCTGTCCTCCTCCTCCTCCTCCTCCCTGGGGATTAACACAGCCTGGGCAACGAGCCCTGAGGACCTGGGAGGGTGTGCTGTGTCCAGCACCCCCGGGAAAGGGTTTGGAATTGTCGCCATCCGCTGCAGCGGGTACAGTAGTGGCGGGACTGGGAAGGGTTAAAGTTTTGTCTGTGACACTGAAATTGAGGCCAGCTGTAGGTCATATTCATGTCCCAGTCACAGGAAAATGAACCTGTGAGACAGAACCTAATTATCTGCTAAACCAAAAGCCAGTCTCAGTTCAATAACTTACGACAGAGCTGGCAGCCAGATATAGTGTTGTCATGGTAACGCCGAAAAAAAAAATCCGCTGCAGTAGAGAACAAGAAGGAAAAGAAGGAGACTGTAACCCTGAATATGCTGTAGCCATTTGATCTTGGACAAGTAGATATGTCTAAAGAGCCAGATTGCTACAACTGTCTATCCACTTTAATATCCTCTATAATTACTGAAATGAAAAATGCAATTACAGTGTGCTCTGAGCTAAAAACCAGGAATAACTGGCTAACTGGGAATTAATTTTAGAGGGAACAATATCGGTTTCTTTCCCCTCTCAACACACATGGACTGAGAAGTATGTGGGGGCTGGAGAGCAGAGCCGCCTGCTTCCTGCTAGTCCAAAATCACTGCATGCCAATCAAACCCTTGCTTTTCCCTATCACCTTCCCCTCCTCCCTCTTCCATCCACAATCCGTTACAGACAAGGGAAAAGTTCAGTAGAGCAAAGCACTAAAGATCCCGCTTTGTGGACTGCAATGTCTGAACTACGTGAAGTTGAGGGTGACACGAGTTTACAGCTCACAGAAAAACATCCTGAGCACGGCCCCTTGCGCGAGACACACAAAAAGCCAGAGCAGTCCCTGATGGAACCATGCTCCTGGAGCCAGCGGGCAAGGGATCCTGTCCCCCCCAGCATGCTCCCATGAGGAGCTGAGCACAGCATCCTCCAGCAGAGCTGGTGCTGGGTATGGGGCTTTTTCCATCTGAATCCCCCCAGGTAGCAAAACAAAGGATATGATCCTTGGATTGCTCACCCAGCTGGCCAAGCACAAGGGCACAGAGCAGCACCTTGGCTGCTGGACCATCCCCACTCTGCCAGGCTCCTCTGCACAGCTGAAAAAAAGTTTAGGACAAGTCAGACACAAGTACCCACCAAACACAAAATCAAATTGTGCTTTGAAATATATATTCAAAAATATATATCTATATATTTCTACTATTTACTGCTGTGCACATATTATTTACTGCTGTGAAGACCACAAAACCTAGCTCTCTTCATTTTGGTCAGAGATGCAGATTTGATGTCGGAAAGATCAGCAGTGGTTCTGTGAAAGAACATGTATCTGTTTATGTGTATTAAAGACAGATTGTAAGTGAAACATCATGGTTAGAACAGTAAAATTAAAGCTATTTATTTGGCACTCCTGTATCAGTGTTTCCAGCTTGCTGGAAGAGCTATCTGTGCTTCTCAGAGCAGCTTGCTGAACAGTGAGACTTCACTCCCAGATGCTGGAAACTGCATGGTTTCAGACTCTCACACAGGCTTGCTATTCAGACTCAAAATGTTCTTGCCATTGCTAATTGCATAAAAGACATTTGAAAAAATGCAGTATTTCAGATGGTTAAGATAGCAAAATAATTTCCAACCTGAGAATGTGATCAGGAAATGTAATTGTCCTCATATTTTTACTGTGCACAGGCTTCTTTCTTCTGACTGGGCAACTGAAGACCAGATTTGGCAATTCTTTTCCAGGAAAGAAAGCTCTTATTCTTGTAATAATACTGTCTGGATAAAAATTACTCATTTAAGTGTGGCACCTTCTGGAGAAGGTTATGTATCAATCACCAATTCACAGTGCTGTGTATGTGTAACCAAAAAAAAAAGGAAAGTTCATTCAACAGCATGTTATTGGCATTCTAGCTTTTTCAATAAAATATGCAGAGAACACCCAAAAAACCAACCCGAACTCCACAAAAGTCCACAGGCACCACATCATGTAGATCTTCATCTCTCTGTATAGTTTGAGACCAGCATCCTGATCTCATAAATACTTACCACTAGTACCCCCTCCAATGAGTAGCTCTGTTGAGGTAGTAGACATGTCTGGTATCTACAGAGAAGTGGAGCATGACCTTTCTGCCTCTGCACAGTTTTTGTCAGCAGTAATGCAGACCAAAAGATGTCCATAGCAATATTTTCAACCAGCCAGCCTGACGCTTGGCGTGCGTGAGGTCTCCCAAGGTCTGTGGGTCTAAACCTGATTATGGTGGTCACTAATTTGGCCTGATTTTCATCATGGAAAATATGAATGACCTCCATAGTGCTTTTCTTTCATTGATCTCTGTGCTTCTGAAATGTTAGCAACTTGCTTCTCTACCAGTCTGAGAATTGTGCTTAGTCTTTTCAAATTATTTAAAGGATTTTTTAGGAAAATATCTTCTGGAAATTGGTTTTAATAGACCAGTTTTCAGCCTTTAAGGGATCTATGTAAACTGATAACTCATTTTTGAGAGAAATTTATCAAAAAGGCCTCTGACTCTTTTGCTCAAGGATCACTCTGACAGGAAATTCAGAGGCATGCAAATAATGCAAAAGGAGAGAAAAATTATTGGGAAAAGGTTAAAAACTTCAGCACAGGGAGCAGAAATTCTGCTTCTATTTAAAAAACGGAACTGGAAAAGACTCTGGTCATCACACATGGTAAAAGGAAAAAAGTCTTGATTTTGTTATGAAATATGTTTTGTTTCTCACCTGAGCCTGCAGACATTCTGAGACAGCACTTCCAAAAAGAGTGGGCTGCCCTTTCCCTGTCTCTGACATGGATCTGCTGAGGAGAGAGAGGCTCATCCTGGGGATGAAGCAAAGGGGAGCCCCAGTGTGGGTCTGCAGAACCTCTGAGCAGCAGAGCTGCCTCTGCTCACTGTGAGTCTGACAGGGCCACTATTAGGGATGGAGATTTTTTTGGGAAAGAAGCACCCACCCTCACCTGTGATGTTGGCAGCACATTTATCACTAACAAATCCCAGGGCTGTACACTTTAAGCTGCTCCTTGTAGCTATGAAAGGGGTTAGCTGGAGTACTGATATGTTTACACAGCTGAAATCCAAACGTGTGCCTCAGTTGGTGTTCTGACATTTGTTGAAAACAGACCAAAAAGAGACCAATTAATGAAAAATGAGAGCACAATTTTGTAATGGCAGAAGCATTACAGACAGCTGTTGGTTAAAAAGTCTACCTTTTAGCATCAACATTAAAAAATAAAGAAGAAATTAAAGAAAAAGAAATCATGACCTGACCATTGTGGCTGTGGTCAAATGCTGTCGTGTCCCTGTATGAAACTGCAGCTTTCATAAATCTGAGCTTCACCAAATATCCACTGATAAATTTCATTAATTCATGCTTTTATCCAACCTCCTGAAAACATAAACTCAGAAAATTGAAGCTGGTCATAATAATCACAATTTAGTATTTCAAGGCAGCACTTTAATTTTCTGAACAAAATACGTAGTTTGTGAAGTTCTTGAGAGTACAGTGGAACAGGACAGGTAACACAGGACTTGATTTCATATGTATTAATTGTCTATTGTCTTTTGTGATGACTTGAAGCATCTGAGACATCAATGTGAGGCTGACACCAATGTGGGGCTGGCAGGTATGCCACACAGTTCCAGCGGCCTTGTCATTGAGAGTAGCAACAGCAGGATGCCCTAAGACAAATGGCAAGTGTAACTTTACACTTTCTCAACATTTCTAATGACTTATGGCTTGTCCAAGGTCCCAAACACTAAATTTTAGTCAGGCCTGAAAGAAATACCAAATGACCACATGAATCCATTTTGATTTGGCTCATCAGCTGGGTTGTAATATGCCCTAATATACTGGCATTATGCTGCAGAGTGGCTGTACTTGATCTAATTCCCCCTAAAATCAGCACTTACTGTTAGATGCTAAATTTTGTTCTAGAAATGAGAACTCAATCACTGCATTAAAAAGTGAGGATTGTTAATTACTTCAGGTAGAGTATTTGGTAATATCATACAATTTATAAACTGTGATGCTATAGTTACTTTAAAAAATCATGTGTACTTGACATGAATCATCCAATAAAACTGCTATATTAAAAGCAAAAAATCTCTGTTTAAACTAAGCAGTTAATATTTAAACTCATGTTCCATTAAAAATATGCCAGGATAGTTTTGCATCATGTTAAATGATACACAGTGAGGCCACCTGATTTGATTCTATTTTTGTTGCAGTTTTTTGATCCTGAGGAAAGCAGCTAAATATTATACTTCTTTGGTTGAATCCAAACAGAACCTTTCAGTCTTGGAATAAAGACAGTTTAGACTCTTTTTTCCAGAGCTAGCATTCTACTTTGGTGCAGGCTTCAATGTAAACTTCTCATCTTGTCCTTGAAACCCATGGTAGATGTGATGTTCTGACAAGGGAAATGCCTTCCAGGGTTCGTTACACTGTGCCCCAAGTAATTTGGGGGTGTGTTAAGCACAGAAGGCTCCAGATCATAGTATGGAGCTTTTTGAGAGTGGAAATAGTTTAAGTGTCTTGTAAGGATGGTGGCCGCTCTTCAAAATGTTTAAATTTGATGGTGACACCTTAGCAACTGAGGCAAAAGGCTCGCCTTGATTTTAACAAGGCCAAAGTATTCCTTTATGGAAACAACAATGCTGCAAGATGCCTCTGTCTTCCAGGACATGCTTTATACTGATAAAAACAGTCATGAGAACATCACAGTGCCAAATGTCACAGTTCTGATTTAATCCACCTTTAAGTCTCTCCATTGTGCAGAACAGTGTGTGGCTGGAGAAGTTTGCCAATAAGCTACACGTATCAGAAAATTCATTGGCCCCAGGCAAAATCTCTCATATGACTGAACATTAGAAATTCTCCCTGACAAGAAAACACTTAGTGACAAATGAAGTGAGCATAATGATGCAGGTTATACAGAGGCATTGCACCTTGGAAATCCATGCAAACCACTTACACACGGCTCCAGCATTTTCTCAGTCTTCCGTGGATGCAAATTTATCTGCAGAACATGGAGATATTTGTAATCAAGGAAAGATACCATTGTTATCACACCACAAGGGTTCAGAAAATTAAAGCATAAGTAATTAAACACATGCACAAAAGAAAAAAAATTCTGCCAAGGGTGCTTAAATAGGTTGGTAGCAGCTATTAGTCACTGCATTGAATTCCACAGGACACAGAAAAAAAGAAACAAACCACAACAGAGAAGTATCACTTTACTTGTCCTGATCTTATCCTTTTCCTTGGGCATGTCCGAGTGGCTATTGTCAGAGAAAAAGGATTCTGGGCTAGATCCAGCTAGCAATTTGCTGGATTGGTAGCATTTCTCTCCACACCAGATGTGTTTTACCGCTCTTTAAGATGTGCTGTGATAAAGCCCACGGACAGTGTCTAGACATAGCACATAGCTAAGGCCTTTGGAAATCATTTGATGCACTGTTATTTTATTTATGCATGATTTTAATGAGCTCCTTACAGGTTTTCCAGGAGTACAGTGCAGCAGGCAAGATACACACAAGGAGAGAAAAATCCTTACCTTTGATTTCACACCTGTTGCTATAGACACCACAATGTGTTTCACTCTATCCTGTTTAAGGGGCTTAAACATGGAATGGCCATCAGATATTTTTAATCCTCTGTATGCTAAGGATGCTTTTCCTTTCTCAGTTTCACACAGGAATGCATCTGTTGGCAAATTTAGGCACAGCTTACTCACTGGCTTAGATTCTCATACATGCATTACCTTACGCCACCTTCCTTTTTTTAACCAGTGTCCTCTAGATGGTTTTGTTTTGCCAAGTAGGAAAACTGAAATTTTGCAGAGCCTGGTAGCTCCTTGTGAAACTATTGGAAAGAACATTTCAGGCTCAGTTTTGGACCTTCAGTAGCTGGAGGTCTGATGGCACCTCAAAGCCTTCAGCCTTGCTCCAAAAGGGGTGTTGTGCTATGGATGAGAGCCCTTGGAGTGAAGGACACTTGGGATCATATTTACTTACACTTGTTAATGCAGCAGTTCCATGGGTGCTACAGTCACTAAGCTCATTCCCCTCCCTCCTTGGATGGGGAATATCTTGTCTTTTCAGTGAATTCTTACTGCCCAGGCAAAAGAAAAAAAAACAAATTAAAATAAAAAATAGAGACGGCCACTTTAATTCCATTTGCTTGGGGTTTATTTTTGGCACTTCAAATAATAAAAAGTGCAGATGAAATTTTTAGAACTTCTAGGCCATTTTTGCTACAGAAAAAAACGCAGGACAATTTATTGCACAATGGGGAGTCCTGGTGTGCCAACACTGCCACCACTGTGGAGCACCCCACGGGAATTCACGTGCAGGAGAGCAGAACTGTGGCATCACATGCTCTGTGCCTGCCTTTTCATCCCTCCAGTGCAGGACAGCTACTGCCTTTGGAGGTGGGAAAAAGGTAATGTAGGCTCAGGAGATGTGCCTGTCACCTTCAGCAGGCTGTCAGAAAAGGCAATGGTATCAGGTCCTGTGATGAACTGCACACACACAGATTTCTGCAATTTTAAACTTTATGTGGGAAACCAGAGTCATTGCATAGAGCAACTTATCCTCCAACAAAATAATGGAAATTCTGAATAAGTTTAAAAAAACCAAAACAAAACAACAAAAAAACCCAAGACCATATTTGGAGCATCCCAAGATTTGTGAAATGAAATTGATTTCCATTCAAATCAGGTCTTTTACTCTTCTTGAAAATGTCAGGGTGTCAGCCTTGGCCATTACCAGACTGTGATTTATAGTTGAGGCAGAGCAATAATACTCAGGTGACTGTCTGGAACTGTACTGCTGTGTCTGGAAAGGCTACAGATGACAGCTTCCTCCTTTCTTAACCAACTTGCATTGCTTATCTAAGATCAGTCTTCCCCCATCCCTCCTCCCCAAACACATGACAGGAAAATGATAAAATGTATAGGCTTGCAGATTTACTGAGACAAGGCAAATAAGCCTTGTGAAGGGACTAGGTTAGAGAACTTTGGAGAAACCCATTAAAAATAACCCTTCAGCTAGCTATATCCTAGCTGTTTGGATGGATACCTGTTAAAATGTGAGGCTGATTGCCTGGCTTCAACACGTGGGTATGTTTTAATCCTTCTGTAGGATCTATTTCTGTAACTTGAGCATACAAGAAACATAGGAAATGCTGAAACCAAGCAAGCTTTCAAATAGTAAGAATAATACAGCTGCTGTCATTTCCTACTGAAATTAAACTTAATTTATTCAATAAATAGATTAATGGGTGTCAAAAACTACCTGGCTAATAATTACTCAAACACTGATAAGCTAATTCTGTTATTTCTCCCATTGACATAAGGTTTTGCTTAAATAAAGGTAACAGAAGTACTTAACAGTTTAGGTTATAAACTCCTACTAATTTTAACTGGAATTGGGAACTTTTAAATACCTAAAAAAAGACTTTTCCAAATAGTTTTCTCTCTTTATTCCTTTAGCTATACTTGTGATCTCAGTATAGTAGAGCAAAGAAGAGAGTAACCAAGATAAATGAGTAAGTAAGTCAAACAAAAGGAGAATTACTAGCAAGCTAATAATACCATTCCTGACATCAGCTCGCTCATTCCGCTATTAGTATTTGCAGAAGATATTGACAAAATGGAAAAGACTCAAACAAGAACAAGCAACGTGGTCTGATCTTCCCAAAAATCTTAGAGCAAGACAATGAAGACAATCTCATTAGTTTTTCACTGAAAATCCTAAGAGGGGGAAGGAAGCGAATGACCATTTAAATTGTCAGGAAAATTAAAAAGGTAGCTGGAAACTGAAGCTAAACAAATTCTAATTGGAAATAAAGCCTATGTTTTTGATATTGATGTAATAGACTACTGGGAGACAGTTCCAGGAGGTTATTATGGATTCTCTGCCATCCCAAATCCTAAATATACATGCTAACCAAAGAGAAATTGTTGGTGTTGATGTGGGAGTTGCTTGGTGAATGCTTTGGCATGTTTTATGGAGGAAGTCAGACTGGATGATTGAGTTTGCCTTGGCAGCGGACAGGATATTTCTGCTGTGTGTGGGAGACACAAGGGAGGAGAGCAAGGGGGAGGGAAAAGGAGGGAAAGAAAGAAAGAAAGAAAAGAAAGAAAGAAAGAAAAGAAAGAAAGAAAGAAAGAAAAGAAAGAAAGAAAAGAAAGAAAGAAAGAAAGAAAGAAAGAAAGAAAGAAAGAAAGAAAGAAAGAAAGAAAGAAAGAAAGAAAGAAAGAAAGAAAGAAAGAAAGAAAGAAAGAAAGAAAGAAAGAAAGAAAGAAAGAAAGAAAGAAAGAAAGAAAGAAAGAAAGAAAGAAAGAAAGGAAAGAAAGAAAGGAAGAAAGGAAGAAAGGAAGGAAGAAAGGAAGGAAGAAAGGAAGGAAGAAAGGAAGGAAGAAAGGAAGGAAGAAAGGAAGGAAGAAAGGAAGAAAGGAAGAAAGGAAGAAAGGAAGAAAGGAAGAAAGGAAGAAAGAAAGAAAGGAAGAAAGGAAGAAAGGAAGAAAGAAAGAAAGAAAGAAAGAAAGAAAGAAAGAAAGAAAGAAAGAAAGAAAGAAAGAAAGAAAGAAAGAAAGAAAGAAAGAAAGAAAGAAAGAAAGAAAGAAAGAAAGAAAGAAAGAAAGAAAGAAAGAAAGAAAGAAAGAAAGAAAGAAAGAAAGAAAGAAAGAAAGAAAGAAAGAAAGAAAGAAAGAAAGAAAGAAAGAAAGAAAGAAAGAAAGAAAGAAAGAAAGAAAAGAAAGAAATAAATGCCTGTCTGTATTTCTAGCCTAGCCCATGTAAGGTGCAAGTCCTACATGGTACCAAGTTTCCTGGTCTAGTGAATGGCACGTGGTATGTGGAAGCAGAGAGAATATAGGAAGGCATCCATGGCATTCATGGATGGCATTCATCCACCGGTTTTACCACAGACAGAAGAGCCTTCAAGGCCTCTCAGAAGACTACTGCAGGTGTTAAATTCTGCTGCCATTTCGTAATCCAGGCTGAAGGATTTTTTTCACCATGCTAAAAATCACACAGAATTGAGACACGCACATTAGACCGATTTATACAAAAATGATGAGCCAGGGACTCTCTGTGGAGTTCCTCCTTTCCCTTTGTTTTCTTACTTGCTTTTACATAAGATCATTGGGACCATTAAAAATATCAATCTGAAAAAGGTAAATGTGCATATCAAACTAGTCTGAAGAGTTTCAATGGAAACTAGTTGAATATTGGGATCTGAGACCCCATAGCTTGCATAGATGCAGCCCTCTCTTTCCAAACACTGCACTAAGTTACTGTCATTAACTGAATGACAAACATGCACTGGGGAGAAACAAGATGGTAAAAGAAATGTATAAAACATTGCTTCACACTGCCACACTAAATCACGACCTCCTGCTTTGCTAATATTTGTTTCATACTGAGATCTCAGAGCTCTAATAAAATCCAAGGTCCCCCTGTGACAGTCACTGTGCTCCCATTAGTGAGTGGTGTTCCCCTACATGAAAGAGCCCGCAGTCAGCCTGGACAGCACGGGAAAATGGCAGGGAAAGAAAGTAAAGGCTCAAGGGAACTTGTCTGCATTCATGATGGGTGCCAGGAAGTGACCCTAAATCTTTAGCCATCGATGCAGCAAAAAAGAGCACGTAGGCAGCAGTTTGGAAACATTTCAAAGGGGTTTAAAAGTGTTAGTTATTGCATGTAGTAATTTTGATTTCCCACTAGCATTTAGGGAATGATTACCAAATTTCAGAAAGCCAAGCTGCAGTCCTTGAAATTTATTAACTCATAAAAGCCTACCAAACCTCAACACTCAGATACTGGCAACACCCACAAGAAATCTAACCCTCTGAGTCAGCCAGGAGAGGTTTCCAATGCTGCACTGGTAACCTGCTTCACTTCTTAACATCCAGCCATTGTTTAAAAACCAGGTGCCTCAATGGCTCCTATAACATCAATATTTTGACCATACTCCTCTATTTCAGAAGGAGACATAAGTTTGAGAATTAAGATCCAAAATAATATGCCAACATAATAAACAACAGAAAAGCACAGACTACTCTGTTTATTTAAAATGTCACAGTAAATCTAGCTCCCTGAATACCCCAGTGCACGTATATAAATAACATCAGCAAGAGCTATAAGCACTGTGTCTCCTCAGACTTGTGACAAATCTTCCCAACAGAGGGGTGAACCCTGTGCTTCCAGTGGAGAGCTATAAATCCCACCACAAAATGGCTGTGCCGGCCATTTTGCGTGCCAGGTTTGCTGAACACTGATTTCTGTGCTGTTGGGACACTGTGCCATGGGGATGGAGAGCGGTGTCTGGGTTAGGCTCATGCCAGCTGCTGCAGGATGGCAGCAGTGTGAGAGTCTGTGGACCAGCCTCCTGTAGGCCAAAGCAGAGCTAGGCTCCCTGAGGGCAAGGGCCGACTGTCAAACCTTCTGGAATTATGAATCTGGCTAAATGCTGGTAGCAAAACTTTCCTGCACATCACCAGCAGAAACTACCTCTGCTGAACAGAGCAGCAGAAAATTGTCCCATAGCCTGCTCTTCCCAAATCACAGTTATTAAATCTGATGTTCCATAAATGAACCTCCTTTCTGATTGTGCAGAGATCAGGACTATCATGCCATTCTTCAAAAGAAAAGGAGAAAGAAGATCTTTGCTTTGAAAACTGCAACCAACAACCTAATATCTTATGTCTGACTGCTGGTTGTTTCTGAATGGGGCCAAGGGAAGAAATGCCGAGTCTGCAAAAATTTACAAGTAGGGGCAATTTATACACCCCTCATGTTCAGGATGAAGAACCACTGTGGAGAGAAATGCAAACAGTGGGAGAAAGGCTGATTTGAACTGCCAGGAGAACAAAGCCAGCTTCTTGTAGGGCCTTACAGTGGGACTATGGAAGGGGTTGAAACAAAGAGATGAAGAGAAGAAGGGGAGAGGTGATTGTTACTCACTAGTGAGATTCTATTTCACGAATAACTTTGGCAGAAGAAAAGCAACCACCTTGTCCAATTCTCTGGCATACCTACACCCACATGGACAGAAACATTTTAGTACTAGAGAGTGAGGATGCCACAATCAAACTTCTTCTAGACACAAAGTTTTCCCCATGCGCTTCAAAGTCAGATTGCAGAGGGAAGAGAGAGAGGAACAGACAGTGAACCATGAAGACTTTTCCACTGCTAACTGTCTCACTTGTATGAAAATCAGTATATAAACTGGATAAACAGAATCTACTTCTTAATGCATTGGAGGCACTCACTTCATCTGATTTATTGTCATCCGATGGAAACGCTTTAAGCAAAGGGATGCACTATGGAGAAATGCATTCTACTGGGAAAGGCTTGAGTTTGAAATTAAATCCTGTGCTAAACTTTTCAAGAAGTACCTACCTTCACTGAAGTCTTTTCACAGCCCTGCTTATTTCTACTTTAAACTTCTCATTTATTGTACTTTAAGCCCCATCAGTGAATGTAAATGGGGTTTCACTATACGTTTAGTTCATTCAAGCATTCTTTGTTACAGTTCCCACCCTGCCGCATTATGTGAGCTCTGCCACGGAAGTCCAGCAGTCGGTTTGTTTTCTGCTATTAATAAAAGAACCTACTTTTCCGCACTTCTTTGAAGAAGTTGAAAGGGCTACATCTTAGAGGGGGAGGTGGTGGGGAACAGACTGTGGTGTAATCCCCAAACGCAAATGCTGTCTAGATTAGAAACCTCCCTGAAGAAAATTTACAAATGCTAAGACTGTGCTTTTTGTGTGATGAACACTAGAGCAATAAACTTAGCCACATACTGGGTTCTGCCTAATGCTTAGGGAGCCTACTAGGTGAAAGGAATTAAATGAAAAAATCTTCCAGTTGGCTCTGTGCCGATGCCATCTAACCCTTTTGGTATCAAGTGACTTACTAATGCAACTATTTTCATGTGTATTTCATCACTGAGGTATCTTAATATAATACTTAGTAATCTGTTAAAATAATAATAACAAACACACAAATGGGATTTACACATTGCCAGTGTTTTTACATAGTCCAGGAAAAGCTTAATTAAAGGGGTGGGACGTGTCTCTGCTGAATAGCTGTTTTTCCTTCATACCTTCCCATGCATGACACGTACACATCCAAGAAAAGAAGTTGGGGGTGGTGGTGGTGGAAGAAAACCACCCAAAACCAAAACCAAAATTACCAGCCCTAAACTACTCAGCACAACCTTGTTGATTTGCTTGGCCATTTAAATAAATGGACCTGCTTCTTGTAGAGAATCACGGCCCCAGCGCAACAGCTAACGAGTAAAAACAAAAGTACAGAATTGTCTCTCTTTTTCCCTATAGAATACTCATATGGCTCAAACTATCATTACCATATCTACTTTATCCCACAATTACAACTAATCTTTAACTCCTAAATAAGTAGGAACAGGCGTAAAGATTGCACTTCTGAAAGCCTACCAGATAAACTTTAGTCTGTAGTCAACTGGAAGATTCTGTGATTAATTTTAAATCCTACTTAATAGGTTAAAGATGTTTTTAAAGATGACATAATTTTATTGTGTTGATTTTATTAATCTGACTTTCAATTACTCTCTAAGGCTCCCATCCACTTGTTGCTACTCAGGCACTGCAAGTGAAGCTCATCAATCAATTGAGCTGGATTCTGGTCAGAATATAACTCCCCATAAGAACCACTCTAGTGTTGCCAAGGAGTGCAACAACACAGCATCCAACAAACTTGGAAGATGTCTATTGTAATCATCAAACAATGAAAAAACTTAACAGGGTGATGAATGCCTCAGATACATTGTTTGGACAAAACCCCTTTAAATGAATATAATGAAATAAATCGACTTTTAATTGAGTGATACAGTTTCAGCTGGCATTTTTATAGTATTCCAGATATGTTTTTTTCTATTGTGTGACTACCTAGCTAGTTATAGACTTCAGACAGGCAGTCTTTCTTTCTTTTTTTAATGTTTTTTTTTGTAGGCTACAGTTGGCCCCTAAGAGGAGATGACTGCTTTTCAGTGTGAAATTATGTACCTAGTCAGGAATTGAGCATAATCATCACACGGGCGAATCAAAATGATGGCTACATTTACTGCCTACAGAAATTTCTGCTGCACTGCATATTAACACACTGAAAATGTTGTGTTAGCTTATCGTGGATGTGCCGATTTTCATTACCCACGGAAATGCAGAACATCTTCTGTTAAACCTCATTGACATTTTTCATCAAGTGAATAGAGCAATGCCCTGAAATGTGATAATTGTAGATTCTTGTTATACAACTTCAAGTAAAATATTCTTCCCTCTAATTCCAACAGTAATTAACTTGGATTGGAATTCCCTTGACTCGTGTAGCAGTCTTCAGCACTGTATTAATGGATCTTAGGGTTTATATGGTCGGAAAAGAAATCCTGTCCCATATATGCAATACTATACAAAGGTGCTAAAGACTTTCAGGTTAATGAAAAGAATTGATCAAATCACCCCAGCTTGAGCTATGAGCTTTTTTACTTTTTTTTTTTTTGCATTGTTTGGGTGAAATATGAAATGGTATACTGCTGAAACTTAAAATGCCTCAAAAATGAAGCTCCAGAAAATTGTTGCATCTCCCATGAAGACTAAAAATTAGACAATTATCATAATAATAACTCAATTGTACATGGCAGACAAAAGAGAAGCTAATAGTTCCCTCTATTTTTTTGACTGATGTTTTGTTGGGCTATAGCTAAACAGCACTTTAAGTTGACAGTAAATTAGCAAACAATATGAGGGAGGAAAAAAGAAAAAAAAATCACGTGGGGGTTAAGATGTTTATGTAAAACAGTGATTTTCCTTTTTGAAATTAAAACGTACAAATAAGCTGGTGTCAGAGCCTAGGTGATCCTTCATTTCCACCGCATTGAGCAGGCTCCCATCAGCAGCAGACAGCCGCTAATGTATGCGTCTGGCTCAGTCTGCTCCACCAACTAGGAACCCATCGAATTGTTAATATCAGTCCTTTTTTGTATGCACCACACATCTTTTCTCTCTCTCTCTCTCTCTTCCTCCCCCTTTGCAAGAGCTTGTGTTTTTGTTTTTTTGTTTTTGTTGTAGCACAAGCTGATTACTCTGAAATCACTTATTAAAGAGCATTTAAATGCCTTTTGCACTGATACAACATCAAGTTGTATAGAAATATATGATTCCTATATATAGAAATGTATCAAAATTCTACACATATATCTAAGCATAGCATACTGAAGATTATGGTTTCTATTTATTTGTGCTAATAGAGACAGCTTTCATATTCTGTCACTGGGTAAATGGGACTGCTTCCTGCATGGTCTCTGTAGGCGTTGTCACGCAGCTCCAGGACACAGAAACACGTTGTTGATCCTGTTGGAAATTCTGCCCTAATGAAGACCCTGCTTCTTCCTCCCCTCCATCCACCTCTGCCCTACCTGTGCACCTGAGGTTGGGCTGGCTGTGCTGACACTGGGGAAGAAGAGGGAGCAGGAAAAGAGGCAGGCAGTGCACCAGCTTTCCCATCACTATGGCAAGGGGCAGCAGTGAGTATGATGGGCAGAGTGGAGCCACTGGAGTCATCCCAGTTCAAGCAGGAATGCAGAGGAAGGACTGCGTATTCACGACTTTTGCTGGAGCACCAGATACGCCAGGCAGGGGTGTATAATGATTCATTTTCTTCTCACTCTCAGTGCAGGGCAGAGCACAGCTGAAATCTTCAGACTGACAGAGACAAAATGCTTCACACCACAGTTTCACCTTCATTGTACATACAGTGTTAAATGCAAAATTAATTCAGAGTGCTGAATGTGAACTATCTTCATTCAAGAAAATTTTGCTGATAGAAAAATAAATGCAATGACAATCTTTGATATGCATATATGACTGCATCTTACAGCTGATTAAATCTATAAGGACTTTTATTTCAATAAACACTACATGTAATTTAAATTATATATTGACATGTATATAGCAACACACAGTATAGTTTTATCTCATTATACAGCTTGAATGAACAGAATATGTGTTCACCTGATCAGTATCTTAAATAACCTGTTTTCAGTATTGAAAACTGCTACAGAATATGTGTAAATTCCTAACAATGTGCTTCACGAGTGTAGCACCTACCTGGGTGCATTTGTCTTTCCTATACACATTCAAATCTACTTTTCCAATATTTCCTAAACAGAAATCAATGTTGAATATCACATCTGTGTTAAAAAGGTTACCTCTGTATCTGAATTTTTGCAAGTAGCTCTTTTGGGTGTTCTTAGCATGTGGGATTGACAGTTTATGAAGAAAAGAATTACATATTTACAGGAACAGTATCATCATTGTAATTGCTAAGGCAATATTTTTTATGACTATTTAAAGACTAATTATATCTTGAGCAACTTGAAAACTATGTACTGAGTATAGTTTCTGTTTCTTAAGAAAACAAGACAAGAAGAAAAAGTATTATACTAACAGATAAGAACAATTTATTTTAACAGTAGTGTTGATGCTTACAATAAAACACAATTCCTCCCACACAAGTGGAAAAAATATATTGTAGCCAAAATACCACTTTTGAAATGAACAAATAGTTTAGATGCCTGATCTGTGTGAATCCTTTGTTTCAGTGAAGTCTGATGTATCAACAAAGTCCTTCAGCATCTTGGTTAGACACAGGAAACAGAGAAAAATGACTCAGAACTAACTCACCTATAAAATATTAAGAAATACAAATCAGATGACGTGTTTTAGATCAGATGTTTGAGACAAATAAGCAGTGCAGAATAACTCATGTGCTTGCGAATCTCCTTATGCAAAGTCAGTAAAGAACTTAACACATGAGGGACAAGCTACAGCTCACACTGGTTATTTTCAGAGGGATAAAAAATATAAGAAGTGATGGAGAAACTCCAAGTTGAGTCCGGTGCTTAGAGTATTGTGGGTTTGCTGTGAATTGAACAAGTACAAGAAATATGTTTCTGAGTGCAAGGGATCTCAATGCTGCAGTATGATTTTTAAACCAATATTCTCTTTCAGATTAAAATGTAAATTAAATGAGAGAATATTTTAAATGACATATTGTGTTCTCACTTGGACAAAGAAAAAGGATGGCAACTAAGTACAAAATACTCTTTGTTCCATGTTACAGGAAAAGCTAAGCAACAGTTTTCCTGTAGACTGAAATCATTATTCAAACAATAGAATGAATGTTTTCTAGGCCTCAAACATCAGTGTTTATGTTTTATGTTTTAAAAGTCAATTGATGCTTGAACAGTAAGGATGAATATATTCTTTTTGGTAATTATTTATCAGAATTGTCCACAATAATAATAGTAATAATAGTACTGATATTATGGTTGTAAGTCTTTTATATATTTTAGTATCTGTTTTGAGCAGGAATTTTGTTGTTTTTTTGTTGTTTGGGGAGTTTTTTTGTGCAAACTAACATTCAGGTTAAATTATAATTCTAAATGTTACATGACATCCAGCCCAGTTTTCTAAACATATAAATATGTAACTTCCCAATGCTGCACGATGAGTAACAGTTGTTTGGATTTTTTTTCTTTTCTTTTCTTTTTTAGGAACAGTTCTGATGCTTAACATTTAAAATAGGTATATTTTCCTTTTTACCCTTCCAGGCAAGGAAAGCTCCTTTGGTTCTCTAAATTCTGCAGAGAAACAAACACAGTCCAAAGCTGCTGGTTCCCCTCCGCCTAGGTCCCAAGAGCCTGACTTGTGATTGTTGCTAAAAAACCTCACAAGTTAGGGTCTCAGGGACTAGGAAAAGTCCGATATGATCCAGAAGAATTCGTCTTCCAATAAACTGAATAGTTTAGTAGCCATAATCGCTGTCTCCAAAACTTTCACTGTTATTGTCAAATAGAAAAAAAATCCCAAACCCAAAAGAAACCCTAAAACCAATGTCCCGTCCCCCCACCAAATCAACACCACCTCCTTCCCCCCAAATAAACAAACCACAGTTTCAAGTAGGGGGCAGAAAAGATCAAATAAGCAGGCAAGACGCATACATACATTCGAACAATGTATCAGCTGACCGAACAGACTTTTCTGAGAGTATGGTCCTTAACTTTTGAAAAGAAGAAACAAAGAACACAGGAAAAAAATCTTCACTGCCTTGTCTCACAAGTAGCTATGTTACTATAATGCCTCAGAGGGAAGCATCTACAAATGGGTTAAAATCTGCTTCCAGCAGATTTGTACAGTAACAATTTTATTCTATTTCCTTAATGCCTGAAAGAAGGATTAAATGTTTGTTAAGGGGGTTCTAATTGAAATATTTCCCCGGTATAATTTTAGTCCTGCTGTTCAGGTGGGCCCTGGGTTACAGAGTACTTTAAACCCATTCACGATGCAAGGATAACCTTTGGGCGTGTATTCACTTTTTGCCTCTTCCCCACGTTCAACATTTAATCCTTCTACAGACTGCTAGAAAAAGCTTCTTCCTTTCCAATGGCAAAACTAGCCTTCACTCCATAAGCTGCAGAAAACATTGACATGCAGAGATTGTTGTCACTTGAACCAGATTACTCAAAGCACACATAACTTTCAAATACTGTCGATACAGTAAGAAGAATTGCTCGGATTTCCCAAATAATTTTGTTCTGAAGCCGAACACTTTTAATGGCACGACCAAAATCCTGAATTACTTTTGCATTCATTCTCCTCCGATCTTTAGCCTTGTTTGAAGAATGAAAAAGAAAATTTCTACTTTAGGGACAGGATCCATCGTGGCTTTTTTTTTTTTTTCTCCATCAGATCCCAGAGCAAAAGAAACAGCAGCCATATAAAGGTCCTAGCCACTGGAGCAGAATCTGGCATAGAAAACTCAGAGCTCTTCGGGAAGCCGTTCAGCTTTAAAAAGGAAAAAAAAGAGAAGAGGGGGGGAAGAATTAGAATCTCTGCTGGTCGAACAGGTGAACCATCCATTTACAAGAAAGCTGTACAGAGTGCTCTGCCGAAGAAAAGATTTGCCAGTGCCCCCCACCCCCACCCCTGCCCTTCACCCTCCCTTCCAGACTGATACTTCAGATTTCAGAACATTTTGGATTATTTACAATATCATTTCAGCTGATGATATAATGCAACATTATATAAGAGCCGTTCCTTTGTCACTGTGAACCATTCAATCAGTTATGCCTCAGACACAAAATAGTTAAATGAAACAAAAAAAAATATATACATATATGAGAGAGATATATATGTATAGCAGTCCCCAGATTTCATTCAATTTCTTTTTTTAAAGCTGATCATGATTTAACAAACAATTTTGACCACAGCTTTCAAATCAATAATTAGAATGAAAAATCTCTCCCCTCTATAAATATGACATTAACATAATTATACCACCCCCATCGCATAGACCCATCCTCTTTAGGGAATACATCTGATGCTCTGAAGATGGAAATCAGTCAGATTTTAGTTGCTCTCGAACGTACCTTTGCTTCTCACTGACTGACTGGCTTTACCTTCCATGCACACACACACACACACACACACACGGTCACAGCACACACACGCACACTCACACACACACATGCGCACACTCACACGCACACACACACACACACACAGGCACAGAAAGGCACGGCAAAGCAGCGGATGCTGACTCAGAGCAGTTGTGTGTGGAGGGGGTGGTATCGGCTGGTATTTTCACTGCACTCATCATTAACATTAACTCACTCTCTAGCATCCACCCTCTCTCAGACCTGCTGGACTGCAGCATTTGCATGACGCTGTCACTCTAGCCCTTGTGGGTCAGATGTTAGAAGAAAAAAAAAAACAAAAAAAAACCTCAAGGCTCTCATAAGGAATGCCTTCATTTCTTCCAAAGGGTCCCTCTTCTTATTTTTCCACCTTTCTACTTCCTCTGTTGCTGTGTCTCAGTTGTTTGACATCTTTCCGGAAGAAAATGTCTTGAGCTGCAATAAGCCAGTAGTCAGTCGGTCCTCCCCTCACCTCACACTCCTATTCCCACCCCCTTTTTTTCCTAATCAATAAGACAGATCTCCAAATGCAGTTGTGAAAACAGGCTCTGACACACAGACTTTCATCCTCGATCCTCTGCCTCAGGAATAGCAGGCAACCCAGGCTCACACGTGATGTAGAGAGAAATAATGCCAGTAATTCTTGAACAGTCTTAGGAGTTTATTCTACGCCTTCTTCATTTTTTCCTCTGCTCAAATAAATACCAGTGGGAAGGACACACTAGCTCTCAAAAGCTACAAGGATCCACTTCTTCAGAAAATAATGAACATTAAAAGACTAATATTAATCTTCCTCAAAATTAATGCTATCTTCCTCCCCCCTTCATTGTACTCTTTATAAGTAGGAATTGTCTCATAGCCAAAACCCTGCCAGGGTCTGAATCACCATTCACTGCGCTGAAATCGTGAGTTTCTGGGCTTCAATTGGCATTTAACTGGACTAAGCAATTTTTTTCCTCTTTTTCTTTTCTTTTATTTTAGACTTCTTAGTTTGAATAAAATAAAAAAATAGAAGCTGCCTGTATCAAAGGGAGCACTGCAAGAGAACAATGGCAATACACCCGCACCACCACACTGAGTACTGAAAATGCATGTTTGAGCCCCACTTGTGTATTTTTCTGTACGATATTTGCTCCGTTTTGGTAGAGAAGTCTGAACACATACATACACACCGAATACACACACACAGAAACCGAAGACACGTATAGAAAATATACAACACAAAACAAAGCACAAAGGCTGATAACTGAAACACAGGCACAAGTTGTCTGACAGGCTATGAAAATCCACAGAGCATAATCATTGTGTGCATTTTTACCTTGTTCCTTTGTTCTTAAGGCAAGGGACTTTAATGGCTTACGGTGTTGACAGTCTTTCGGCTTTTCCCTTTTTTACGCCAACAGTATTTGGGAATTACTTTTCCAGACAATACCACACCGCTGTGGTTCGCGGTATAGAAATTATTTACCGGGGGGGGGACAGGTGATACGCAATTCACCAGCCAATTCTCTGAGCTGCCTGGTGCTGTGGAAGCCCTCGGCGTAGCCGGGCGGGCAGGTCCCAGGATGCAGCGCTGCAGTCCCAGCTCAGGTAGCCTTTTGGCAACCTTACGGCAGCAGCAGCCAACGGGAAGGGCATCCTCTTGCAGGGAAGGTCCAAAAAGAAAATACCACACAGCCCCAAAGTAAAGGAAGGAAGCCAAAACTCCAGGTACACGCCCTAAGCCCAGCTAGTGCGCGCTTGGGACCAGTCGTGGTGATGGTGATTGATTTCTTAGGAAAAGGATGGAGGAAAGTAGACAATTAGGAAACAGTTAAGTTTGTAATCTCGGAAAAAGGGAGAGACGGAGACAGACACACACCCACATACAGAGAGCGAGCGAAGAACGCCAAGCATGAGACAACAAAAACAAGACCAAAATCAGATTTGGGAAACTGAAAAAATACAGGATTACAGCATTCAGCTTAGCAGTTACTGAGGTATATGAAAAAAAAAAAAATTACCACATGCACAGCATGGCTTAAAATACTTATTGCCATCAACAGTCTGTGACGGATGCCAGCTTCTTACTGCTATACGTACATTAGATTGGTCATCGCCTCTTAATCTCCTTTTGCTCAGACCCATCCATTTTTTGCTGCTCCAGCATCTGTGCCCTTTATGCTTTTTTTCTGTATAGTTACCCACAATACCCTGGATAAATTAATGTCATGACCTCACTATGGCTATCAGAAAGAAAAAAAAAGTCTACTATTTTAATAATTGAACGTGCACGTACAGCAAACTGCCTACTGATAGCCCGGCTTTGTGGACTGCCTCCAAAAGCAGCCTTTGCTAGCTCTGCGAATCAGAGACAACAGATGCAAATACTGGCCACAGAGCCCCGGCTCTCTGCCTTGCCTTTTTTTTTTTTTTAAAAACCCACCCTTTTCAGTCTGTGTCACTTCATTTTCCATGTGCCTCTTCCCTCAATGGTTAAAAACATTAGCCTGATGAAATTAGAGGCTTCTGAATAAAAGGATGAAGATGAGTGAAAATTATAAATGGTTGCAGATTCTGGAAATTTATATCCAGACGGTGAGTAGGGAAGAGTACCCAGGTTCAAGTGCTGAGCCTCACTCGGGAGCACCTCTGGGGCCAATGGGACTGCAGACTAGATTAAATCAATAGTCGTCTGAAACGAGATGTCGTAATCAATCAGCTCAATTACCACTGTCATAGATCTGGGCTTAAGGTCTTTCCTGATTCCACTCTTCTAATCATTAACCCTTATACACCCTCATAATAGCAACTCACGCTTGCTCTGCTGCCCTGCCTTCAGACCAACGAAGTTTAGCTTAGCATTTTCTCCTCTTTTTTCCGTTCCCTATTTAAATAATATCAGAGTGGGTCAGCAAGAAATGTTTCAAATGTGAATATGGCGAGATTAGATGCACTCCTTTAAGTGTACCTATTATATATGTGCTGCTGTGCACTTATATATTATTATTATGCCTCCGGGAGTGGCTGGGTGGATCAAAGACTGCTGTTTAATTAACATTCAACTCAGCTGTTTCCTTGGAGATTAAAAATAGAAGACTAGTTGAATTAAACTGAAGCTGTTCACTCCTTTCACTAATCCAATATTACAGAACCCTCCTCTCCACAACCTAGTTAGAAACAACTCATTTCTGGTTAATCAGCCACCAGGAAAATCCATTTTCAGTTTGAAGGCAAGTGTGAAAAAGTTGGAAAGACAGTTTTGTGTGCATGTCTGAATTTCACAGAATTGCCCATCATTTACATTTTGCATCCACAGTACAGTAAATCCTCATGCAATGCAAGGAGAAAAGAACCATCAGGCTTGACTATGAGCAGAACCACTTTAAATTCTTGCCTGTAATTATTATTTACTGTATGAAGATTAAATGTCAACCATTAAACTCTTTTTTTTTTTTCCTGTGCAGGAAAAGATCTAAGAGCTTTTCATTAAAATGCTACAGCAGCTCTCACATATCTGTCTCTGATTTTGTTAGGAGGAAAGAAAAAATACAGACAGGTAGCAGGTATCCAGAATTCAGGTCTCTTAAGTCTGATTTCTTCTGTTAGACTTAAATAATAGTCAAGAAAGAAAACCCTGGTACATTTACACTTACATCACTGCCTGTACACACTGCCTCTGCTTCCAAGCAGAACCACACCTTTTTTAACCATAGATCTGCTTCTCATCTGGACAGACAGCATGCACAGCCCCACTCCAGGCAGCACTGAGAATACCAAATAGCAGAATTAGCTGTGGTAATGGTATTTTGGGGGGGAATTTGTGCTCCTGGAGATGCTAGCAGTGGCTCTGGGACAGGGGCAGCAAACACAGATCTCACAGCAAAGGCAGAGGCCGAGGTCGGGGGTCTGTCTGGGCAGGGCTCCATGCTGTCCAAACCAGGCTATAATTGGAGATCGACTGCTGGATTTAATGACCCGCTGTTTTCATTAGGAGAAATATAAAAAATTGGTCTCAAAAATGATTCAGCTGCTAGCATAGGTGCTTTTTAACAGGCTCATACCTCAGCCAGGAACAGCTTGGTTGCAGTCACTGACCTCTCACAGATGGAAAAAAAATGACCTCAGCTTTGCCTCTTTTCTGGGAAAGCTGTAGCTGGCAGGGGGATGAGAAACAAAAAGAACCTTAATTTTGTCCTTTAGTCATGCTAAATGAATGCACTGCACCAGACACCACCTTAAACTGGCTGAAGGGCACTGCTCAGTTTTGCAGGCAGCAGCTCAGACTGTGAGCATCATCCACAAGGGGACAGCATCCACATCCACACTGGAAAGATGCAGTTTGTGTCTGTGAGGAACAGAAAGGGGAGCAGCCATTGCTGAAAGCACCCAAAAATAAAAAAAAAATAATTATAAATTAAAAAAAAAAAAAAGAGAGAGAGAAGAAAAAAGAAGACGTTTCCTGGATTATTACTTCCGGACGGAGAGGGAGGAGAGGTGAGCCTGGAGATGCATGTCAGATATCAGAACCTGCTCAAATACAGGATCAGCCTTTTGTTTCTTAAAGAGCGAGAGTGATTTGCAATATTAATGCAAACTTTCTGTGACAGATAAGGACTCTCTGGAATAACAGACAGTAATGTTAAGAGAATGTGATGAGAAGGATTAGATACCATTGGAGCAAAATCAGAATGCATCTAATGGGAAGAGAGAAATGCACTAATAGCAAATGTTATTCTGATTTTACAGTTCTCATCTTCGTATCCTCGGTGTGCTCGAACTGAGACATAACACACTCATCCCTTTTCCTTTTCTAGAAGCAAAAGTTTCTTCATCACAGAGCACATGGAAAGGAGATTCATAAAAAAAAGATTCTCTTAATGTAGCATTTAAATGACTCAGAAGAGTAACACTGTTAGAATGACTTGTGCCTTGTTGGAATGACCTGCACCACAGCTCTGTGTGATTGTCCCTAACACCTTCTCACCTCAGTGATGAACAGCAAGAGGATAAAGACTTCAGAAAATTCCCACAGCTATCTAGTCCCAGATTTGCCATAAAAAAAAATCTACCCTTCTATTTTCTTATCTAGAAATGCTACGTCCAGAATTCTTCTTGTAATTTAGTAAGAATGCCTTCTTTAAGTTAGCTGTAATTCCCACCTGATCATAAAGTATTGAAAATATATATAGCCTACACAGTCTATTACAGAAAGGAAATCACAGAAATAAAATTACAGAGAACCAGCAATATCCTTCTCTTCCTACGCAAGCTCCATCTTACTCAAGAAATGCTATTATACCATCTCCTTGCTGACTTATCAATTTACCTGCCCTTTATTAAAACACAGACATATGACAGCAGAAATTATTGCAGTTTGAATTACTTTTTGTGTGAATTCTATTCAATAGACCTTGATTTTGCCAACACTTTCAATTAAAAAAGTAGCTATATGTGAAAACAAACCACTATGATATGTATGCTTTTTTGACCTATGTTTCCTTGAGCTGTGAGAGCATGAAGTAATGAATGAATTAACTTTTCTATTTATGAATACTTTTTATACTTACTTCACTAATTGCTTTGTGTTGCTACTTAATACAGGATCAGCACAATGTGAAGAAAGGAAGGGCCCAGTACTAAAATGAAAATCCAACTGTTTAAAACCTGTTTTTGCCTAAAGTGCAAGGTCTGCATTTGTAGTCTGTTCAATAAGAAAGATGTAAAGTGCCAAGTGCTATTTTAAATTTTCCAGTATGACATTTTTACTGTTCTCCGACCTGTAGATATACCTGCACATACACACACACAGACATAATTGATAAAAACATAATATTACATAGAACTAGATCACCAAAATATGCTGTCTATTCCCAGAAGTCACGCCTCCATGCTGGTTACACACTATTGTTGCAATCACCAGTGGGCCTGATCCTGAAATAGGGCAATACAAGTCCCTTTATTCAGGTGGATAATGTATCTGAAATTACCTAAACAATTTCTCTGAGCACTGACTCTGAGGTGTGTATTTGCCACATAAAAGTCTGAGTTTGTAAAAGGAAATTAAGGGTATTTGGTACATGCTGCAAACACTACGAGAATGTACAGAATTCTGCTGTAGGACAAAACACTCCTGTTTTCTTAACAAAGCAATCTGAAGATAAACATTTGTGAGAAACATTCAGACACAACATTTCTACAGTGTTGTTTTTAGAGGTTTCAAAAGCAGTCTGGAGAAAAGAAAAGCGTTCTAAGAAGAAAATACAAAATAGGTTCAATGCCTGCAAAAACCAGCATATTTTAAATTTTCTAGACAGTGAAGGTTAAAGCTATCCTGCATTCTCATAGTTCTCTCTCTCCTTTCAATCAATCTCATTGATTTTTTTAAAGGTCAGAGGCTATACCTTCATTGATCAAAGAAACAGCCTGACACAGCGAAAGAGTCTGCCAATTCCAGACAGATCAATCACACCTTTGTCTGCTTTTGATACATTATGGTTATTTATTCTGCATCACCACGACTTTCTGTCGCATGGCTCCTAATGTAATAATGCTGCTCGGGGACAACAATAAAAGAAAAGGGGGGAAGGGAAATATTCTATTTAAAATATTTTAAGCCTCTCTCTGGTATTTCTGAGGGTGGCTTATGGTGGAACTTGGCCAACTTGTTTGATTTCATTTTTTGCCTTGGAACTCCTGTTCTGGTATTTAGCTCTTCTTGGTCAGCGCTTTGTAGGATTTTAAAAAGGCAATCTTTTGAAAACAATTTGTGCAAACTGTTTTTAAAAAAGTAATTGGATCTTGATAGAATAACAGTTGTGATCTAATCACAGCCATAATTTTCCACATTTATGCACCATTTTAGAAATGTTTTAATAAATAGGATGTAATTGATACTTGGCTACAGCTACAGCTTTATGACTGTAAAAAGAAACTAATGGTCAGCCTAAAATAATTACTAGGAAATATTGCTGAATAAACAGGTATAAGTGCTGAAAAGCTCCTGGCTTTGCAAACTATTATGCTGAAAGCCAGCTAAATCTTTAAAAAATTCACTATAAGCTCACTGTCTGCCACCACTGAAAGTTCTATGCTATTATTTTGCTCCCCATAGCTCCTGCAAGAAGCCTTCAAAACTCCTGTTGGTCTCATATCAAAACTTTTGTTCACATTTGGTAGCATATCACTTCACTAGCATTACTAGCAAGAGTTTTACTGCTTAAGAAAAATCACTTGTGGGTCTTGGGATATTGGTTATAAGTAAAAGCATTAAAATATGCTTTTAAAAATGAAGTTGTATCCTAAGAGAAGCCAGTGGTAATGTGCCCAGTGACTGCAGTGGAGCAGGGACTTCACTGAAAGATGTTAATCTCAACTCCTTCAACCCAAGCTATCTGCAGTAGAAAAGGCTGTTTGTGAGATTTCAAAGGACCCTAATCATATAAAGATTTAAAAAACCTGACACATTTCTTATCAAAATAGGTAACAAAGCTGTGATGGGTTCTATGCACCACTCAGTCCTATCAAGCAAAGTGGAACAGTTCAGTAAAATTAAGCATGTAAATCTTTGCAGAATCAGGATATCAGATAATAAGACATAATCACCATAGTTAGAACATTAAAATAAGATAAGCAATAATCCAAACACTTGGCATTAGTTTCTGATTTCATTGTGCCTGCTCTGTAAATTATTGTGCACCCAATTTACAATTACATCAGCACTATTATGTAGAGCAAAAGGTAAGTGGTATACAAAGCTGAAATATTAAACCCATTAAAAAGTTATGAGTTTGACAGAGTCCCTACATGTATTTGCATTCATGCCAAGAAGTGCATTTGAAAACCTTTAACGAAAGGAAACTGCCTTCCAGTGATAAACTGCAGTGCCTACAAGACATTGCTAAAATGCTACTGCCACTTTCAAAGGCCAAGAGACCTTAAGAATGGTTGCTGGCTGACAGCATTATACAAAAACATACAGTTTCTTCTGTAAAGAAATAAAGCTGAATGCACAACATTTCAGACAAGTTTTGAATAAGTCTATTTGTCCAGCTTACTTTGCAAAGGCTCTGAAGAAAACAGCACCATAAACACTTTCAGTCCCCACACAAGGGCTAAACAAAGAGTCCTCTTTCTAGCCATTTAATCCAGTAATTTATTTTTTCAACCATCACATAAATCGAAACACAGCTGTAACCAATGACTTGCAGATCCAGTTCCCTGCCAGCTGGATCCTGTTCTGCTGAAGCAGCAAGATTTTTACATTGTTCACTTCTGTACATCTGGAGAAATCATTTAGGTTCAAAGGTGACTAGAAAAGCTCTTTAAATAAACTCAACCAACAGTGAAGAGAGGCCTATGTATCCACAAAAGCTCCACAGAGTTCCATTTTAAAAGTTTTTTCTTTAAATCAGTGCATAGAGCAGTTTGCTTCTTTAATTATTTTTGATTATGACATTTTAATTGAATTCTAACTCAAATATGCATTTTGATAACAAAGAAATATTTAGTATTTCCCATGAATTTTCAAACAATGTCAAAAGTGATCAGAGTCAACAGTGTGTGTATTTATCACATCAAAAGAATGACCAAACAAATGACAGTGTAGAGAAAAAAAAATATACCTCAATTAATGCATCTAAGCTGCTGCCTGAAATGCACCTCGACTTTAAATTAAAAAGAAAACAAACAATAAGAAAGCATATACTGTACTTGGATATGCTGAACTTGAAATCTCTTAGAAGTTAGACCTTAAAATAGCCTTACTTCACAAACTCTGCCTCATCCCATACTGCAGGAGTCTGCAGGTTAAATAACAGAAATGTCCCTGACATTTTACACTGCACACAGAAATTGATTACAATGCAGCATTTCTTCCACAAAAGCAATTGCAAAGCAAACCAGCTGAATCTTTCAGAGGAAAATAACAATGAATATTAAAGGCTCATAAAATCTGTATCTTTGATTACTTTTCAGGCAAAACAAGCACTCAAACACGTTGACAATGGAAGGGGTTTGTGCCTAGCCCAGGCCCCACTACGAAAAACCCTTATAACATTGAAAGTTCTGATGATAGGTCTTATTTACAAATTCATAAGCACATGCTCTCAATTACAAATTCAACTAAATTTTTTCTCTGTCTTTGTGTTTCTGTTGAAAGCAGGTAAGCTAGACACATCCAGAATATGCCCCAGTTGCTCAGGTAAAGATGTAGTTCCTGTCCTGCACATTATTAAAAGGCATTTCAAAATTCAGTTACACTTCACTACTGTAATTGCTTCTTTTCCTCTTTTAGTACTTACTGTAATAGCTGCTTTGAAACAATGCTGATAAAAGTATCCTTTCTGCTTGCCTCTCTGGCCACATCTCTGCACTTCTTCGTCTCATTGCCAGTTATCTCTCCTCACAGATTAACTGAGAAGCTACCTCACCTTCAGCTCTTGCTTCTCCTTGTCAACTCTTGCCTGCACTCATAATTATAGGAATGCTATCTGTGTTCCGTTGTGAAAATAGGAGCATTAAAAAAAAAATAAAGAAGGAAAATATAAAAAGGCTTTTAAAGCCAGATAAACCAGATAAATCACCTGCAGAAATTAACATGCACAACTCATAACCAGGTAATTACCACATCACTCCAGGGCAAACTTCAGAGTATTTAGACATGCATTTCTGTCCACTAACATGTATAGATTCACATAAACATGCTAAGATTAAAAGTATCTAGTTTTCAGTTAATTACCATGTTTCTGGAAAGCTTTCTCACTTCAGTTCCTAATGTGTTTTAACCTGTAACTGTGGCTGAGTTTTTGCTTGATAACCAAGGTAAGTGTCACAAAAGGAAGTGAACCTTGTCAGAACAGAAGCCATCAGTGCCCAGTGAGTGAGGCTTTGCAGGGTTTGCCATGATCAACTTTGCCAAAACCATCAGCACAATTTAACAGCATAAACTTCATTTGCCCCCCATTTCTTTTGTTTCACCAGCAGCAACCCACTGTAGTTCAGATTCTGTCTTGCCAAAACTATTTTACTCAATAGGCAAGTGGAAAATAAATTTCTGTCAGGATTTATTATTCAGTTCAGACATCATTTATGGTCCATGATGTGACATTGCCTGTTTTCTGCCTGCCTGCCTAGGGTTTCAGGTAAGTTAGGTTTGAGTAACTTTAAGTCACAATCCGAAATACACCCTTTGGAGGCCTGTGACAGACTAGGAAAAGTAAAGTAGCCTGGAGGGAGGTGTTACCTATTTTTGTTAGCTGCCTTTGGCTACTTAAAAGACCTCTCTTAACTCTCTCACATTGCAGTTGGCAATACAGATGGTATGCTGATTTATCTAGGAATATAACTCCCATGGCAGATCCTGAGGAGGTTTCAATATATATCTGGTTTAAAACCTAAGCTCTGCTGAAAGAGTCTCCCAAGTGGAAATCCAAGTCACCAAACTAGGAAGACCAAATCAGAGATTCTGAGATCCCAAAGGCCAATTTCAGAATGTGCTAAGCCAGATATTCCAATTATCTGCATTTTTGTTTGGTTATGGGCACTTCTACCCAAGAGATTGGATAATTGTGCTTGTCTTCTATAAGGCATTTCCTTATGTCAATTTAAATTGTGGAGAGTACTGTATGTAACCTGTGCCACTGGGTACTTGCAGCAGGGATGAAGAGCTTACAAAGCCTGGAGTGCCAGACTTCACATACATCTCCTGTCTTAAAGACAGAGCTTGTCAAGAGGAACTGAATGGGGGGACAGAACCTGCTGCCATTTAAAGATGAATGATGTTGACAATCATTTTTTGGCAGACTCCCGCTCCCATGCAAGGTAGCAATTCCCATTTGCCAATTCCCAGGAGTGTGCAGACCAAGACCTGCAGCATAAATCAGGACATCTGCCTGAAGTGGTGGTCCTTTCTGCTTTCCCTCCTGAGCTGGGTCATTTGTTCCTCCACCTTGTTTGTGCTGACACTTGCCTCTCGCAGCTGCATCCTGAAGCAGATTAGGGAGTTGTCCCAAAAAAGCAAATCAGAAGAAATACAAGACTAGTTTGCAGCAGGATCAATCCTTCATCTGGCTCATTTAGCAGTCACGTAAACTAAGTGCCAGCACAAAAAAGCCAAGGGGAAATTAATGCCACTAGCAAGAGGATGGAGTTCTTCTTTCAGTGGCAACCTGAACCCAGGCAGAATACATGTGGCCTTGCACCTAGTTGGAACCAGGAGCTGTATGAACCTGGGCTTCTCCAAGTCAGCTCCTTAGGACGCTGAAAGTCCCCATATTCTGACTATGAAGTAGTGTTGCAATCCTCCCTGGCATCTGTGTTGAGCTCTGCAACACAAAAGTAAAAATACTTTCTGATGCAAGGTATGAGACTGTTTTACAGCCAGAGAGAAATTAGAAGCTACAGCCAGGGGATAAAAGACTAGACAGTCCAGGAAGTATCATGTGGAAGGGCTGTTCTGGGTGGTCAGAATAGTAAATGAGATGTGTGCAGACCAAGACCTGCAGCATAAATCAGGACATCTGCCTGAAGTGGTGGTCCTTTCTGCTTTCCCTCCTGAGCTGGGTCATTTGTTCCTCCACCTTGTTTGTGCTGACACTTGCCTCTCGCAGCTGCATCCTGAAGCAGATTAGGGAGTTGTCCCAAAAAGCAAATCAGAAGAAATACAAGACTAGTTTGCAACAGGATCAATCCTTCATCTGGCTCATTTAGCAGTCATGTAAACTAAGTGCCAGCACAAAAAGCCGAGGGGAAATTAATGCCACTAGCAAGAGGGTGGAGTTCTTCTTTCAGTGGCAACCTGAACCCAGGCAGAATACATGTGGCCTTGCACCTAGTTGGAACCAGGAGCTGTATGAACCTGGGCTTCTCCAAGTCAGCTCCTTAGGACGCTGAAAGTCCCCATATTCTGACTATGAAGTAGTGTTGCAATCCTCCCTGGCATCTGTGTTGAGCTCTGCAACACAAAAGTAAAAATACTTTCTGATGCAAAGGTATGAGACTGTTTTACAGCCAGAGAGAAATTAGAAGCTACAGCCAGGGGATAAAAGACTAGACAGTCCAGGAAGTATCATGTGGAAGGGCTGTTCTGGGTGGTCAGAATAGTAAATGAGATATTAGCAACAGTCAAGCAATACATCAAGGCTGTAAATAACTGTGAAATCAAGTATTAACAGTAATCATACAACACACAGAGGCGGCGCTCAGAGATTCCAGTACACTTGAAATGCAAATTACAGTAGAGCTAAGGGTAGTTGTGACAACAGACTTGAGCCAAAAAAATTAGATCTCTAATTTTCAGACACTATGAAGAAACATATTTGAACTTTGCCAAAACAGGCTGAAATCTACCATATAGATATAATTACTTGTACAGTCTTCTCTTGCATGTATCTCATTCCACTTACCCTATTTATAACAGTCAATTATTTACAAAGAAAAAACGGACAGGCTTAGGGTTTTCATAGAGTCCATTATAGCCATAAAGCATACAGAGAGAATCAATAAATTGTATGTTATCTCCACATAGCATTCAGCATTTTCCTGTCTTTTATTTTAGGGGGGGTGAGAAGGGGAAGGGGTAAATAACATGCCTATTACTGCTGTAGTCAGTTCACTTTTCACTGGATTTTGATCCACACACCACAAGGCAAACATATGCCTTTTCCTTCACAAATAAAGTGCCATCAGCCACCACACCCGTGTTTGTAAATCTTTTCCGAGATGCTGTGTTCTCACACGTGCGATTTGAGAGCAACAACATAAGATGAAACATATCATTGTGAAACATATCACATCCAGGACTTACGAAAAGGAGGGGGGGGGAAAAAAGAAGTGGAATGGCACTCTCCACAGCTAGGTTTACGTTGTGCCCTGAATTCCTAAGCAGAACATCTCAGCACAAGGACTGAGCATTTCAGCCCCCAAAGGGCCATGCCTCTCCAGGGATCAGAGCATTTACAAGTGCATGGGGATTCCATGTGACGCAAGCATGTGACAGACTCTGCCTGGGAACCCACCAGCTGGCTGGAAGAGACCAGCAACATGTGCTACCAGGCAGCTTAAAGAATTATTGCACAGACAGAAAATAAACTTCCCATGTCCGTGGTCAGTTACCTTTAAAATAGCCCCCAAAACATAACTACTTTTGTAATAAAGTAAATTTGCCTCCTAATGTTGGCTCAAAGCACTTTATTTGCATATCCTCACAAGAATATGTTCTTGAGTATAATCCTAGGGAGATTTAGGCATCAGAGAATACAGGTATCTTTTCTATCTTTTCTTAAGTTTTGATTATTAGGTTGCAATGGCAGTTTGAAAGGCACAGTTTCCCTTGAGACATCCATCTGTACAAAGTCTTGCCTTCTCAGGATCCAAAACTGCAGTTTGTGACAGCAACACAAAGACATTGAGCAAATCCTTAACACGCCAGTTTTCTCCACAAAAGCTGCGCTCCCCTTTGAAAACACATGCTCCATGCTAGCAGAAGATATGCCTGTAGGATAACCAGCAAAAAGAGGAATGTAACTCTCAATCCCTCATGGAGCATAAAAATGGCCATAATGGGTTAAATCCAAGAGCCTTCTCACTCAGCATCCTGTCTTCAACACTGCATATAAATAGATGCCAAAGGTCTTCCTTTGAATCAGACAAGCACAGATGATCCTTCTAACAAAAGACTGTGAGGTGACTATAAGGAAAAGGAGCAGGTTTGTATATTATTAAGAGAGACTCCAAGTGAGAAAAATGAAATATCACAGAATTTTGCAGTCACATTTTTTCAGGAACTGAAGGGTGGCAGAGGACAGGGAGGGGGTTAACATGCTGTCCTCTGAAACCCACTAAAAATTCCCTGTTCCCAGCTCCTCTCTGTTTTCCGTGGATACCATTACAGGGATTTCAAAGCCTCTTTGCAATTCTTTCATAAAGGTCAAATTCCACACTCTGTTCAACATGAGCAGTGGTAACTGCACTGCCTTTGAACATCAGCTCTCTGGTGCAAGGAATCTCTTGTTACCAAAACGGGAACTGCTTCATACAGTCAGAGCCTGGAGACTGCTGAGTGCAGGTACCCAGATGACAAAGAAGCAAAGCCAACAAAACCCAACAACAGCTGACCAAGAGAAATTATGTTTAATAATTTGGGTTTTTTTTCCTCTATCCAGGGATCCCTCAGAATCTATCTTGGGAGCTTTGCAAAGTAAGAAAAGTTATAAACAAACTCCTAATGACAGGATTGCATATTGCAACTACATCTGCAAAGTTCAGAAAGCCACTTTGAAGACGCTGTCTCTAGGTGAGTCTGATAAACATAGTTAAAAGCTCTTGTGCCCTACATGTCATCAAATACACAACTGACAAGTTTAAAGAGAGCTACTCCACTAATAAAATGTACAGGATGCTAAGTAAATATATGTTATATTTCTGAAGCACAGAAGTTCTTCATAAAGCCTTGAGCCAGCAACTAAGAGCCTTATAGTCTGAGTTCTTATAAGTTTCCTTTATCAGACAGAAACATAATACCTCTGGACAGGGTACAGACACCATAAGCATAATTACTTGAAAAATTAATTACCAAAATTTTCTGTGTATTTTAGTTAGGTAACTACAGCCTTCATGGGCTGAAAACAAAAACCTGTAATCAAGCCAAATATCTAAATCTCCAGATTTATGAAGTGGCTCAATACAAGGCAGAAGGGGCAGGATGCTTTCCTAAATCCACCTGCAAGTGAAGTGCCATGTGATTTTTTTTTTTACAGGAGAGTGGTCTTCTTAAGCCTTGATGATATCAGAGTTCTTCAAAAGCAAGATGAAGCACAGTGTTTTTTCAGCCTGCCTTTACACTTGCTTCATTCTTAGAATTCAGCAAGTAAGTCAACAGATATTTTCATTGTTCAGTGAGGAGCATCAGAAAGCATGAGGCAAACAATATGTGAGGACAGGTTTATAACTTCTACCTCTCCATCAATTCTTACAGATTTCAGTTGTTTAAAATTTTCTTCTTCATTCCTGTCACTACTTTAGCTAGTGAACTCATAGCAGCAGCTTTTAATTTTAAATACCAGGCATTCACACCTCAATAAATGTGCAGCAAATTACACTACATCAGCACACAGTTTCCCTTTGTTCACAGGGAAAACTGCTTCTAAAACTGTCTTAGGACTCATACTCTTGGATTCCCAGATTTTTTGGGTAAAAATACACCAGGTTTATTAGTAATCTAATTTATTAATATTTTTCTATCATTTTTGGGAAAAGAAAAATAAATTATATTGCATTCCTTTGAAACCAACATCCATTTGAAGGAAAAAAAACCTACCCAAATTAAACAGTATCAAATGACTCTCCCCATTCATTCATTTGGACTCTTGGTACAATTATTAGTGCTCATGATTGGGAACCCTGGACTCCTCTCACTCTTAAGTTCCTCTAGATTTTATTCTGTTTTTAAGAGACAAAATTTATTTGACTCCTTGTCTAATATGAGAATAAGAATTTTCTTTTGATTTGTAAGAGTTTCAAATTTGATGTTGTTAGGTATGGGAGTGAAATCCACAGAATTGATGTAACATTTTAGCTATTAACCAAAAGGTTAAAATATATGGAGGGAAAAATAAAATTTCTTTCACAGATTACTTTTTTCTCTTCAAAAGAAATCAAGCAAAGGGATCTCAAGCAAAGAGATCTCAAGTAAAGGGTTTTTTCCATATAAACCCAGTCATAAGGGTTCATTAAGGTCATCTGACTCCTCTGCTTTGGGACTACGGTCAGAATTTACCCAAATTGGCATTGAACAACAAGCTTGCACTGCACATTTTTCCTATAGGAATTTTCTCCACTGATGTAACCTATATGCAAACAAAGTGTAGGAGAATATTTTCTCATTTACCATTGCTACCAGTGTACAGCCAAAATTAGCCTAAAATGAAATGTACCAGTCAAATTGATTTTTATTAGCTTCTCCCACTCTTGCCATCCTGTCATCAGAAACACTTTGATAATGTGGATGAATTTCATAAAATAAAAGAACAAAAAAAAAAAAAAAATTAAAAAAAAAAAGGTTTTGATTAGGCCAACATAGTCTGGAGCAGAACTGTGAAGAGAGATGTTTTATTTTAAGCAGATATTTTAAGCATTTGCACAACAGTCTACAAGTATTTTTCGGGCAACACCTCCACAGAAAAAGTGCAGAGTTTTTCCATAAAGAGTCCTGTATAGAAGTGAGATAGAAATAAGAATTTCCAGTTGTGTTAGAAGGAATTCTTTTTCACGAGACAGCACTTCAAGATAATGGCTATCATGTACAAAACTAGCTTCCAAACAGGAGCAGGGACTAATCCTTCACTGGCTCAAGAAAACAACATGGATCAACTTTTAGCTTTAGTTCTTAAGGACTTTCATACAAAAATAAGGAAGTCAAAGAGTGACATCAGTGGTGAGAATCAATAGAGAGGAGGCACCTCAGAGCATGGCAGGAGTTCAAGGTTTCATCTGCCTTGATAGGGACTGAAAGAAGATCACAACAGCAACACCACAGTGAGAATTTTGCAACCTGCCCTTCCAGAGAATTGAGGTTTTTATGAGAATATGAAAATATTGTAAACTGTAGAAGAGAACAGGAAGTAATTACAGATTAGGAGAACTATTCAATGACAAAAGAATGATGAAACCTTTTGATGTTGAAAAATATTTAGTAATTTAGAGGAATTTTCAAGTATATAAAAGAACATAGGACAAGACAAAACTACCAGAAAGCAGAAAAGAAGCCAAAGAATAGAGTGGTGCATGGATTTGCCTTGGAGTTAGGGGTAACTGTGAAAAGACTTCAATTAATTTCTTTGATCTGGGGTTTTACTGAGATTCTTTGCTGCAATCATGATATGGAACAACCTGGCAAAATATGAGACAGCATTGTAATTGTAGGTAAAATGGGGATCTTTTCTTTATGCTGAACAGTATATATGTCTGTATGCTCAACTCATACTCAGTTCCAACCAATTTAGGAAAAGAGGATGGAATCATAGCATCAGAGAATCATTTAGGTTGTAAAAAGCCTTTAAGATCACCAGGTCCCACTTTAATCCAGCAGTGCCAAGGCCACCACCAAACCATGTCCCTCAGAGCCACTTTTCCATATCTTGTAAATACCTCCAGGGATGGGGAACTCAACCCCTTCCCCGGACAGCATCTGACCTCCTGCCTCTGCCCCTGTGAAATCTTTGGCACCAGAAGTTCCATCAGGGAATGAATCACGGCCACCTTAAGGAGAGCCTTTTAATGGATTTCTGCAAATCCTCTCTTTTCCAAATATTTTTAAAAGCAACGTTGTTTAACAACAACACAATGAACTTTTCTCCTTGAAATCTATTTTAATCAGTTCTGTACATAAAACTAAAAAAAAAGAGGATGCTCATTTTACTCTTTCCTTCCTCTCCTCCCACGTGTTCTGCTTGGAGGTACACTGTGTAAAGATCCCTGCTGTGGGTGTGGGACTGCCCATGGGAACACTGGCACGGTTCTTGTACAACCCTGCAGTTAATTTTTTACAGCATATGAGATTTATTATTACCCTCACCTTTGGACTGGAGAGAGACACATGTAGCCCAGCAAATGCAGAGGATGCAGTCAGGTTAATTACAGGGAAAACTCTGCAAACCTTAGCTGCGCTAAGTAATAACTAAAATGTAAGCAAGGAACAAGGACTGACCTGAGAAATCCCTCAGCCCTTTCAGCAGTGGCAAAGATGGTAAATCTTGCCCCACAGATGGAACAGTGAGACAGAAGGGCTCAATTCAGACCTTCACTGACACCTCCCCTCTCTGGATTTCTGAGAAAGAAGAAGAGTCTCTATGGGATGCTCAGCAACCTTTATTAGTTGATACTAGAAGCACTTTTATCTCGGTTTGACTTTACACTTCTAAATTGCTTTCCCAATGTAAGCACCTACAAGTTTGGAATCTTTTTGCATAGACTAGCATTTTGTTACATATTTAATGAAAAAAAGGTGTTCTATCTGCATAGATAAAATTTGTGTCCACTCACTTTTGCCAAAACTTCACTCATTCTACTTTAGAAAGAGGCACAACATATTTATTAAGAAATAGCTTGTTTTCTTCTTCTTGTTGCTTATTTCTTCTCTATCACAGCAGTCAGAATAAGAGAAGATGCTGCATTATAAACTATTGGCTTACTGGATGCAGTTTGATGCAAGGACAGGGTCATATTGCCATTAATTCTTGTTTTGTTGTGAGGGGATATTTTTATTTGGAGAACTTATAAGGGGAAGGGAAAGGCTGATGAAACTTTAACAGAGATCACAGATTTTATTGAGTTGTCCACAATGACTTGATCTCTTTTTCTGGGATTTCTAAATTAATTTAGTACCCAAGAGAGGTCATAAATCGTTCAAATTACTTCTTTCAATGCCTGCTAGCTTTCATACTGTTGAATTTTGTTTGACATCATGTCATCCACTGCTGTATCTCCGGGCTCCCTTTTGAAGTTCCCCACATAGTGTGTTTTGGATTTGAGCAACCCAGCTAATTGTGACATTTGCAGGTGCTGTCATCTCATTGCCTAACTTTCTTTCCATTATTTCCATGGATTAAATAACAAATAGCATAACATGAAGCAGTGGAGCAGGCCACTTAATCTTTCAGCCACAGTAGAGAACGACCATATATTTTTACTCTAGACTTTGTCATCCAGCCATTTTCACTCCATGATGAGGATTTTCCTCTCCCCCAGTGACTACTTAACTTCCTTAACAGCTGGTCCTGTGGAGAAAATTTTTGAAGTCCAAATATTATGTTGACTAATTCATTTTCCCATTCTTTTCGAATAATTGGTTTAAAAAAGAACAAACATAAATAAGAGAGCTAATAGAATAGTGAGGAATTAATATCTCTTCCAAAAAAAGACCTGGTAGCTATGATATTAGCATTTCAGTATCTTACTTTAAATAGAGCCCACCTCAGTTTCCAGGCTCTAGTTCTTCCTATTGTGCAGAAATAAACTTCACTAGATTAATCTGTAACAGCTTTCTGAAAACTTGTCACAGAACTATTCAATTCTTCAGTAATGAAGAGTCATTACTCTTCATTTGTCAATAGAGAAACTAAAATGTGGACACACATATATATAAGAAATCTTTGTATTCCAAAAAGTACATTTCTTTAATGTAACAAGGGAGAGGTCATGTCACTTTCACAGACCAGAGAAATTGAGACCTTTTAATTACATTAGCATGCAAATATAACAAGCAAAGTCACTCAAATCAGAATAAAAATCCACACTTTTAGGCACTTTTTGATCTTAACCTTTCTGTATTTCTACTACTTTTATAATCTTGAAATGAGAATTTTACAGCTAAACCCTTTTCCACTCAAGCATCAAACATTATCCCCACAGCTGTGGTATTCTTAGAATTTGTATCTGAATATTGGAATTTGAGATTACACAGGTTTTTTTTACCACATCCTTTAAAGAGTTAAGAGAACAATGCTCACATAAATACTTTAAACTTCTTATTCCTAAGGTGCAGAACATACTGTTCACACCTTGTGGCAAGTGGAAGTAAAATGGATTTAATCCAATTTGCAGCCTCCTTTATCCTGGGCTGCTCTACATCCCCTCACATAATTCAGTTGTCTCTTTGAGACTGCCTAGGACTGAGCAGGAAATGCTCAGCTGCCCATGAGTTCCAGCCAGGATGGTTGGGATTTGTCCAGCAGTGCCTGGCACACTTGGAGTTCCTGCAACCTCAGGGTTTGCCTGGAAAGCAGCCTAATGGCCATTTTCTTGCTTCCCTCCACAGCAGAATTCTTCCCAAGCTGGACCTGGAGTTTTTAGGGCCACGTCTGGCAGGTCTAGTGGTCCTTTCCATAGAAAAAGGGCCAGGACACAGAGGAGACAGAACAGGTGAAGTTAAATGCTGTGGGCAAGGGCATCTCTTCAGCTTCCTTAATGAAAGACAATGCTGCAGATTATTTAAAGAGAAAAGTTTGGACTTCCCATCACTGTTCCCCCTCCTTGTTCATATGCCATATTCCTCTCCTTTTAGACAATGAAGATCAACAAAGGCAATTTTCATTTTATTTGTACAGCTACTTTTACTTTCAGGATCCACTGAGCTTCAGCACTTGAATTTCAATTGGTGTTGTTTATTTTAAACACCTTCATTACTGCAGTCTTTAAATGTGCATATATTATGTAGCTTTTAATGTTTATGACAACGAAACAGTCTTATTAAATGTGTGTTATTATTAAATACAAGAGATGCATTAATTTCAAGAAGAACTGTGGGGCAAGCTGTGTAATTACTACATTATAAAACACAATGTGAAAACATCACACTGATAGAGAAAACACATTCCAATGTGATACATCAGCTTCAAACTGTGAGATGGTGCTGTTTAACTCAGAACACAGGCACCAGGCCTTTAATGTACTGCCCAGAAAGGACTTTCATAAATATGTGTTTTGGACTAGTCATCATTTTGGCAAACCATAGGGCTCATCCCTTGATCCCAATGCTGACAATGACATCTGGCACAAACTTGGACAAACTATTAAACTGTCCCAAGCTCCTGCTTTTCACTGTGGCTATCATGTCACAAAAGGATGTCACTCTCCTAGGTACATCCTGTTTGTTAGAAGCTGTCTGTGGAAAATGATTAAATAGAGGTACATGAATGGAGAAAGGCACAAGAAGCAAATCTGAATGTTTTCCTGAGTACAAACGTCCATAAACACTTCACTGAGGTTATCATGGAAGAGGAGGGACTTCTGTAAGATTGTGCATTTGCCTGTTTTTATAACTATTCCCTAACACTTGATGAATGTAAGTGCATTGTCTTATTCATGGATGTGTATCACTTAAAGGTTCGTCATATTTATTCTACTGAAAAATGTGAATATGTTGAATTTCTCAAAATGCTGTGGCTTGTAGCCCTGGCAGTAAATAGATTTGCTTTTTTACTATCATCATATACTGATGATATTAATATTTTTAAGTGGATGCCATTGAACTGCTGTATATAAAGCTGGCTTACCTTTAGATAATAGATTTTATCCCACAAAATATATAGATTGGTGAAAAGGTAATGGTTCAGACAACTAGTTGGCAAACATTATCTGGTGAACAATTATGTAGGTTATTTATATTATGCTTTTCATTTTATATTTATTCCCTTTTTCTTCATGTTCTTCTGTTGAATTACTTTGAACTGGTTTTGTGCAGTTTCACATGAACACTAATATTTACACTTCTTGGACTATGTTATTCCAAAGATGCTGAGACACATAAGTACAAGGACTTTTAGGATTACTGAGTTGAGTATCATGAGGAGTAATTTTCTTCATCTAATAGATTATCATTAATGATTCATTTCTCTTTTCCTCTTGACTACTACTACTGCTAGCAACAATGCCCATTTCTCTTGCCAGCTTGTTGGAGATTTTACTAAATACTTTTTTCCCATTTATTTTTTATTTAAAGTTAAATTGAACAATTATTTTGTCCCTGAAAGAACTTGACATTGTTAGGACTTCATTTGTACACTTTCTATACTTTATTTTTTTCTTTAATAATGCTCAATAACTAAGTATTTAGTCTTCATTTAACTATTTACATAAAGACAGAACTATTGTCTGTCTGCATGCAACTGTTTCTTGATATCTGGGGGAACTCCTATCTCCAGGTTTGTAGAAAAGCCTTTAAAAAAGAGACAAGGATTCACCATGTTCCCTCAATCATTTATCATTTATCTTGTTCTTATTTAACAATAAACAAAGAAAATTTATATGAACAAAATAATGAACTGGTGAAACTGTATTCATGAAAATTTCATCCTGGAACAATCAGAGGTTTTAAATAGATTTAAATTAATAAGAAACATGAAGATTCTAAAATTTGGTATAAATTACATGGATTTGCATCCTTGTAACCTCTTTGTTAGATCACTTACCACCACTCCACTTTTTTTTAAAACACTTTTTTAGATTCTTTAACAAATCTTCAAGATCAAGGCTGTGGAAGATAAACAAAATCCCCAAACCAACCAAAAACCAAAACAAAACAACAAAAAACCCTAAACAATCAAAAAAAAAACCAAACAAAACCCCCCACATCTATATGTTAGGAAAAGTTCTCACTCCCTTATGTTCCACAGAGTTAGAACTCAATGTGCATGCTCTCACTAATGAACACTCCTAAGTATTTGTCAAATATATTTATGCACATTTGCTTCAATCCACAGATTTAAAGTTTAAAGCAGCTTTAAAGCCTATGAAGTCCTCTGTAACTCTGAAGCCATACAGAAATTTTTAGAACAACTATTTTCAAATGCTATTGCACTAAACAAAGATAGTTACATTTTCAGTATTTCCAATACCATGCTGTGGACCCTAATGATAAAAGTGACTGGGACTGAATTTATTTGAATATTTTAAAATCAGCAAGGATTTTATTAATTTTTCCTTATAGAGAGGTTTTCTGGTTTTTAAGGTATTTTGAGGTATTTTTGAAGGCTTACTCACACTGAAAAGTTGTGAGCAAAAAATTACATAAATGAAAGCAATGCACTTAATACATTTTTAGAATTTGATTTTCTCAGTATTTCCTAATTTAATATATTTTAATTGAACTATAGACTTACATTAGTAAACACTTTTCTTTATGCAGGGATCCTGTTTTCATGATCACTAGTTCTGAAATAAATCTTCACTCAAGACTTCACTCAGGGAGAAATTTACTATCAGGTCTTAAAAATGTAGCATCTCATATGGGGAGCTGTGTTGGAGGTGCAGTATATAAAATGCACTGACAGAAAGCAACAGTAAATTGAGGCCTGGCTGGTATATTGCAGTTATGTCAAATGGAGAGAAGAGAAACAACTGATGATGATCAGACAACTCAGTACAATCCTCTAATGCAACATTAAAAACATTGTAAAATTACTGTAATTCTCTCCAATGAGAAATTACTATCTGGTAAATTAGGATTGTCTTTTAGAAGACAATATTGTTTATTTTTTTTTCTCTCACAAGAGTGCCTATGAATATGGTTCACTTCACTTTGTGTTATGCTACTATTTGTTTAAAACAAAAGCTTTGAGGTTATCTTACACAAAGATTAATCACTATTTCGTAACCATAGCAAAAGCCTGTTTTATTGGTTAGCCATTTCACTTAACAAGCAAATAACCTTGTAACGCAAAACTTGAAATTTGAAAGTACCTAATAATATAATTTATCTCATATCATAAATATTCACATTCCCTCCTTTTATTGGACAGAGAAATTAGTGCTCATGTATAGAATAGAGAGGCAAAAATTATCCTCAAAACCAGGTTTGAATGTAAATCTGCAAGCTCTTTTTGGATGCTGAATAAGCTGATCTCCTTCATAGAAATAGCTCAGGTTAAGATCATGGCATCTCCCAATGTAGACCCTGCTGTTTTAACAGATTCCATATTCTGCAGATGTTTCCACAGAACTGAAAAATTGGAAGCAGCTAAATTTACTTCAAGGAGATGGAAACTTATGACTTGACCAGCTTAGTGACATTTAGGGAATTAATGAGATATTCCATTAATTTGTGTCATGTGGAACTGCTATTACACTCTGAAAAGGACTAATAGACCACCATTCTGTGTCTGGAAGTGATCAGCAGTCAATAAACTTCATTCTCTCATAATTTTAAAGGGAAAGAAGTTCTGGAACCTCAACAACTCTTCAGTGCATGGTTTGAATCAGAAATATTGCTACTTCTAGCGCCACTGCACATATTGTTCCTATTCACACAAATGTTTAACATTCTTGATTCTAACTAGGAATTTCCCTAAATTAAGTTTTGTGGTAAAAGGCTGCAAATTAATTACAGTTCATATAGAAGCTGGAGTTATCTTATTCTTTTTGATTCAGGCTTTTGGGAGTTTTATATTTCTCATTTACGCAAATCAACCGAGCAGATGCCAAGGGAAGGGCACATGCAGGAGTTAATCCTCCCTTATGATGACAATGTGCAGTTATAATATGGCCATAATATAATCACATTTAGTGTTTGTTGCCTTAGACTAAACTGAGCTAACCAGAATCATTGCTATATTGCCTGCATCAGTCAGAGTTATGGCTATCTGTGTGCCTTTGCTCTGGATTTTCAGTTTATCTTTAGATTTATATTTTTGCTTTCTTAATTCTCAGTAGTGGGGGATAATATTGAGATGGTTTCCATATGTTTGAAATGTGTAGCATCCTCAGATACTACTTTTCATAGTTACTGCCCTCCAAATTTACATATTATAATGGGGTTTTCTGCTTGTAAAATAAAGAGGAATTGACCAGGAAATACAAAAACTTATTCCCAGGAGGGAATATTCTGTTTATTTACAAATATGAAGTTTTGCCTGTAAATCTTTCCTTCTTTTAATATTTCACAGTTACCAAGATGCACCAATGTTGATGAAGCACAACAACGTGAAGCTACAACATCCTCATGCCCTTTCCCCATATCTTTCAAGTTCCTTTTTTTTCTTCCACTTTCCTGAACTCCTGTGCCTACATTCCCAGAGCTCCTCTAAGTGCAAAAAAGCAGTGACTGCAGCTCCATTCCTTGTAGCCTCTCTCTTATTCCATGTGCAGCTTCAATCTCCTTCCTTCTCTTACATCTTCTTACACTTCTTATCACGAAATAATTCATCCTCCCTATTCTTTTCTTCCTCCCCACTCTGTGTCTCTTGCTGCTGTTTTCATTCATTGGTTCAAGTGCAAAGGTTTGGTTTTGGAAAAGGTAAAAACAAATGATCATTAATTAGCCTCTTCCTAGCTCCTCTCTGTTTGAAGCATTCATTTATAAAATTTATGAATATTCATTTTTAAATATTAAAAAGAAAGAAAGTTTGTCTTTATAAAATTACTGACAGATTTCAAAATGATATAATCTCTTTGTAAGCTTTTCAATCTTTACTTTGAAAAATACCTGCAGCATGAAAAAAGGTAGGAGATTGTTGCAGATGTTTTTACAGAATTTTTCCTGCATTTGGAAAATTTATTACTAATGAATATAATAATGGATTTTCAGAAGTTATATGTTACTTATTTTGCATGAAATTTTTGCAGTTATAATCTCCAAGATGTCCCCTTTAAAAGCCCATTATCAAAATTCTATAAATGAAAATGAAAAATTCTATAAATGAAACCTTTTATTTACCTTTGAATAGATATTGAGTGTGAGAATTTGGGGAAAAAAGCCACAAGAAAGGTGGGTTTTAAATAATGGAATTGCCAATCTGCTATTCAAAAAGTGAAGTTTAACTAAGAATTTTCTTTCTTAAAATATTTTCACACTGCACCTGAAAGATTTGTTATTGAAGCATTTGAGGTCAAGTTCCATCAAAAAATTCCTTACCAAGCTGGTTTTGCAGACTTTCATTAAATCTCCGATGAAGCTTCTGAGTGCAAGTCCAAGTAAATTAAAGGCCCAATCAATAAATTTGAAATCAGCCTTGCAAATCATGTTGCCTGCTAAGAACTGTCATTAAATTAGAGTCAAATCAAATTACACAATAACAAACAGCAGCCACTCCTCCTCCTGCCTGGAGATGAGCACAGCCTGACTCCCTCTCCGGACTGCCAGGGTCTCCCCTTGGAGAGGATTCCCACATCCCTGGCTCTTGCCTTAGGGAGCTGTGTGGGCCCAGCCCCGTGGCCTTGAATCACATTCCTTATCCTCTTTGGTATTTCCAGCAGCTCACAGGGCTAATAAATAGCACATTCATTAGGCAGGCTGCGTGTTTACTGCCGCAGACCAACACTTGGACTTTTTTAGCCAAAAAAACCCCAAACTGACTCAATGTTATGCTCAATTCCTTCCTTTTGGGCACGACACTGCACGTCCCTGTCCTTGGCAGGGTGGTGATTGCAGCCCCTTCCAGTGAGAGCCACCCCTGCCCCAACAGAGCATGAGGCTCCCTGGTGCCCCTGGTGGGACGGTGCCTGCTGGTGCTAAGGATGGAGGCAGGAGTGCCTGGCAGCATTCCCTGACAGCATTGCCCTAAAAACAGGAGGCTGGGGCCAGGACTGTCTCCCACAGCAGGCAACTCCTCCCACAGCACTGGGAAAGGGGAGGAAAGGAGTCCTATGTCCCCTTGGGGCACCTGCGTGGCTGGCAGCAGCATCAAGAGGAGTATCAGGTGTGCAAGCTCTGCCTGTTTTCTCTGGCTGCATTGTTTATAGTGCCTTTCTTTACACCAGCCAGAGGAGAGGAATTAAGGGGCTATTATCTCATAACAGAGGCTAAGAGTGCATTGGTGCTCCATGTTTAAGTGTCTGACATGCAGAAACACAACCTAGAGGCAGCTCCAACCACTTTATAAATTTAACATCCTGTCATTGGGTCAAAAAGCTGTAAAAATGCCTTTGCACGTGAGGTTTCTCTTTTAGAACTTGCCCAGATGTTGTAAATCAAGAGGATGGTGGCTCCTAAATGCCTAAGGTATTTTGTGGAAAAAAAGCAAGATTGCTTCAAAATGTTACTCCAAGTATATGTGTAACATTAGGTTAGGTTAGGTCAGGTTCTTAGACTCATCACTAAAATTTACATTTTGTCCTTCCTGTTACAGCTATAATTCAAAACCAAAATAATGATAAAAATACCTCTAAATTCTTCCTGTATCAGATGATAAACATTTAGGAAGAGCAATAGGCTTCGCAATATTTAATAATAATCGCTCACAAAAATGCCTTTATCACCACAGGAATCATGTACTTCACAAGTCACATCCTGAGTAAATGCTGTCTAAAGAAAAAAATACTTCTCAAGCAAAAACCTCCCTAGGGCAGTAGCCAAACTGCCAGGTGTTGTACCTCAGATGGACTCAAGCCTTCAGTCTCATCTCCAAGTGTGTGTGGGCCATGAACAGCAGAGGCTGGGAATTTTCAGACACTGCCTTTCTATCCAGTGATGAGACACAAGTGCAATACATGATTTAGGTGATCTGAGCTTAGTTCTTTGCGATACGCAACATGGAAATAAAAATATTTGAGCAGTAAAGATGAAGAAATTAGAAATGAATATGGTAAAATACATACTGTTGGAAAGATCTAGCCTAAGAATCAAAAGCCAACATTTGGACAAAAGAACATTACTTAGCATAGAGCTGAACAGCTACTTTGGTCCACTGCTCCCTGTGCCCCAGCTCACAAGGAAGTCCTCCCACAGGGATGTCAGCCTCAGCAGCAGCTCTCAAACAACTTAGCTCAACATAGCATCATTCCTACTTCATTAAAAATTCTACCACCAAATAATTCTCCTCCCAATAAAAGGCTCAGCTGACACAGGCAAATCTGCAGGTTCAAAAAACTTATGGAATAAATCCCCTTCAACTGTGCAAACTAAGTGCACTTAGGCCTTTCGAAAAGGTGAAGATGGAAACACTCTCTGAAAGTGCAAGATTTGCTGGACAAGCTGTGATATAGAATAGCAGCCAATGATTCTCACCCCAGGACGTTTGAATACTGGAGAGAGTTTCAAGCCATGTTTCCATCTACCATGGATCTACTTCCTGGTCCAGACAGAACATCTTTCTTGGGTGTCTTTCCAGGAAACCAGCTTTTACATGGATTTAGCATGCTCCAAATGCTTTCCAAAGTCAAAAGTGTAGTTCTTTCAAGCAATAGTGAAGTTATCATGGTCAAGTTCCCATCTGATGGTTTCTTCCTAACATGGGAAATAAACAAATTTGTCTCAGCAAACTAATTGTAATGGCTGAGATGGAGAATTTTGGGATTGTTTTCTTTTTCTCATTTCACTGTAGTGCCAAGCAAAAATCCCCGACAGCAAATATACACAAAGATATGTGTGACTGACAGTCATCTTTTCTCAGACATGCAAATCTGCTTTGATATTGCAGTAACAACAAGGCTGGGTTTTTTTCAGGGAAAAGTGAGCCTTAGATTACTTTTTTGTCCAGGGGCTTTGAAAAATGAGAGTCACACAGTTTGAGCAAATTCAACCCCAGAGTCTGAAGGCAGACCTACAAAGGTGATGGTAATGAACAGCATTATTCTCCTTCCCAAGCTGAAGAGTCTTGACAGACAGGATTCATTGAGAAGATGTTTTGAGTAAACTTTGGTTTCTGCTAAGCTTATAAACATGACAGCAATCCCTTTCTCTCCAGCCATCAGGGCATTCCCAATCCATCCCTGCTGCCAGTATATCTGCAATGGATTCTACATCCCTTGCCGGTATTATCATGATGGCAGTAAATGAAGAATCAAAAAATGATCAGTGGAAAAAGTGTGTGGAGACCAAAAGTAAAAGGAAGGGAGTTGCATTTCCCAGATAAATCACAGATTAACCCAGGTAAATCACCCTCAACCATGGACATAAAGTTAAGTTGAGGTGACTCATAACATTCAGATAAAGACAATACAAGAATAATACATGTATGTTAACGACATGCACAAGAAAATGCAAGAAAATACACCACTCTCTTTTTCCCCAGCCGTGAAAGCAAAGCAGTACACAAGGCTGCTGTGACTCTTAGAAAAAGGATTAGTCTGCTGTTCTGTATTTGTGTCTTTTCAATGAGGCTCTTGGTGCAATGGTTGATGCGTATCAACCATTACTTACTCAAGCCAGAAAACCCCCTTATCCAGAAAACCTCCAAGTACAGGTGTTTATGGGGGAGATCTTCCCATTCAAAAGGAGGTAAAACAAAGCCCATAAGAGTAAAGGGATCCATGCCTATTTTGCTGCAAGATCAAATACCATGCCAATTATATTTGCAAAAGAAGGGATAAGGAGACAGGAATTCCTGAACATGAGGATGACGCTCTAGCAAACAAAAAAAAAAAGAGGCCTGATCTTTGAGTTTTTACTTAGAGTTTGCAAGAATTCTTGAGAAGACTTCATTAATGTGAGGTTTACTCTTACTGTTTCTAGAAGTGGCATGAAAGAAGAGATGAAGGGAAAAAAACAACAAAAAAAAATTAGCCTGAAATTTTTACATACATTATATATATTACAATGAATTACAACTGAAATATCCAGAAGCCTTATGCAAAATTAAACTCTAAGAAAATGATCACTCTGATGTAAATATTTTTACTATGTGAAGGCCAAAGCAGAAACAATTTCATTCTTCTGTACTGTGCAATACAAAAGCATTAGCTTTTTAAACTTGAATTTAACTGTGCTATAAAAGCAACACCACCACATTTAAACAGGGCCTGCCATATGTATTTAATGCTTGTTTTATTAAAATATCAGAAGTTGCTCTCAATAGATAAATGAATGTCATATGGAACCACATCAAAAAGATCTGAAAAACTTTAAGTGCACTTCTATTCCAACTTTATCAGTTAAGCAACCTATCCCAGGTCTCTTGTTGAAGAGTTTCAATAAACAAGTTTTGGAGATTACTAAATGCTGTTTGTCATATTTAAGGGACAGATTTTTGAGGAAAACCTTTTTTGGGGTTGCTTTTAATTATTTTAACACATTCTTTACCTAGAAATCTCTAAAGAACTTCGATTGTTTTGAAGACAATGAAGTTAAACAAAGGATGAGACGAAGTGAAACGCCACATTTTCTTTTGCTGAGTAGAATAACAAACCCAGAAATTTGCTCATATATTTTTGACTACTGTGTGCTATTTCAACAGCACAAAACTAGCAATAACTTACTTTACCTCTTCTGCTAAACTGGATTAATGTCACCTTTGATAGAGTGGAAGGACTCAAAATGGCTGCACCCAAAACACCCAAGTTCTGTCAGCGCTTCCAAGTCATGGCTGTTAACTCAGAAATGTCCCTCTAACTCTGTTTGCTTTGGATGTGCCGCTGGACACAGACACTGTGGGCTGCAGAAGGAAATACAAATTCTCCCCAGCTCTCTGAAGTGACTTAGCTCTTAAGACAGGCAGGACCTGCCATTGCAGTGGGTTTTTGCCACGCTGTAATTCCTTCGTTGGGAACCGGGCTTACCATGGGTCAGACTTAATCTTTACCAAGGAAATTGTGGCAAGCAAAAGAGTGCTGGGGGAGTCAGTGCCTCTGCAGCTTTTCTTTGGGACCAAACTTGTGAAACACTGAGGACATGTCTCCCAAAGGAACAACTGGGAGTTGCAGATCCATTGGATCTCCAGATTTTCCCCAAATATCTTAATGGAGAATTTTTCCAAATGCAAGAAGCAAAGTAAAGGCACAAGAATGACAATGTTCTCACTTACAGGAAAAAAACACTCTCAGATGGGCCCTAGGTTGGAACCCATCCCCATATTGCCAAGCCACAAAGTGCATTTATTTCCTACAGAAGCATCACACCAGTGTAATGCTGAGTCTACAAGGCACACTTATACTCCAACTGCACTGCAAAGGTAAAATATGTCAGACTTTACTTAAAACAGACAACATGTTTTATGACTTTAAGATGAAATCACAGAAGACCTAACTCCATCCAGCTGTTCTTAATAGAGCTTTTTTCCCCCTTTGTTTTTCATCCTCTACCTTAATCCGCTTCAAAATTACCTCACAGACTCATTCATTTTTTGCTCGTAACTTGATAACTCTTGCCAAAACAATGTATTGCATATTACAGGGTAAAAAACCTAAATTAAAGAACAGAGAAAGAAATAGAAAAAATGTATATTCATTAAAGCTGGTGATGCTGCAATGAAAATTTGCATAGCAACCTGCAACTAGGCCTGATAGAATTACAAATTTATCATGCCTTTGAAGGACAGATGAAACATTCCCACATTTTCTGCATCAGTCATTTCTATTCAGTTCAGCTTAGTATAAACAATTCCCCTTATTTTGCAACTAATTGAAGAATTAATACAAAAGGATTGAACACCTGTTGCTCTGTTGGCAGAAACCAGCAATTACAATGTTTCTTCCCAGTGAACTTAAACTACAAAAGCAAAAAAAAAATTAAAATAACAAAAGAAAATGTACTGGTGACCAAAGTCTTTTTGAATCCACAGAGGATATTGCAGTTTTTACTCAGATTGTGAGTGGTCCCTGTTAGGCTTCACTGGTTGATGGAGGTCTCCCCTCTATCCTCCCATTTAACCACTGCTCCATTAAGCATTTTCCATCAGCTTGGAGCAATTCTGACTCACTCAACCTCATCCCTCCTCTGTCCCATATACTTTGAGACAGGCTTAAAATTCAGTCTGGATCCACCTGTCATGCAGATCCTCTATCAATTTCCTATCACAAAAATTAATCACTGCAAATAAGTGCTGTTAAAAAGATAAACTAAATCCATTTTCATCTCCTCATGTTATTCCTTGTCTAGAAAAGGGGTCAGGTAAACCTTTAGCTGGTAGGAGACAAACATAGGGACCTGTGAGCAAATGATTTTTTTAAAATACACAGACATGGCAAGAAAACACAACCAAATACAAAACCTTCAAATCCACTTAAAATAAACATTCTTAACTGTCTTGCTGATGCAAAACACAAAACAACTAAACATTGGAAATATCAAACATCTTGTTATGTTCACCTCCAATAAAAGTAAAATCAGAAATTCAGGGCCTCCAAACACCCTGAAAAGAGAACTGTTTGCTGGTATCCTGGCAGGTCCAGGAACAGATCCCTCACCCCAATGTGGAACAATCACATTTCACCCTCTGCTCATCCCATAAGAGTCTGATCTGTCCCTGACCACAACCCCACAGGGGTGTTGTGCTCTGCTCTTTTGCAGAGCATATAAACAAACCTAAGTCACTTTCCAGCAAAATTATCACCATTGCTGTCTTTAATGACAAATTATTCTTGAAAATAATGCTCCTTTTCATTTTTTTATGGAAAAGTCTGTGGAAAAAGACAGTATCACTTTTTCCCAGCTATTATGGAATGAGCATCACTGTCTGGTCCAGATGCTCTTTGGCAATAATGTGTGTTCCATCTCACTGGGGAGGCCTCATCTTTGAGGTCCGCTCCAGAAGTAGCCCTCACTTAAAAAATCATGGTGAATATACAGGCACAGTTCTTTTCTCTCCTTCTTCATAGCTATTTCTAGGAGTGGAAACTTTTTGTCTCTTTTTGTCAGGATACCTGCTCATAGGAAATACATATTAAGGGACATTTCCTTGTTTTTCCAGACAGGATGAGGAAGGCTGCAAACCAGAATGAAATGGGGTCACAAAAATTGGGGCATAAACCTCCACAAGCCTAATTCTGTCTTCAGAGTCAGATTGGGATCCTTTTATTTTTTTTCCTTGGTTCATTCTGGTATTTCCTTAAAAAAAAAAAAAAAAAAAAAAAAAAAAAAGCATGCAGAAGGCATGCAGATAGAACACCAGGATTGAGGAGGGATAATTTTGTCTATGGCACCCATCCCACATGGGTGGAGGCACCCAGTGCTGGGACCTGGTACCGGGGGCAGTTTCCAGTGTTTTGGAAACCATTTGCACAAGAAGTGTGACTTGTCCAAGTCCTGCTGCGCTAGAAAGATGAATCGGGGACTGAAACAGACAAGGGCATTTGGGGTCAGTCTGACCCTGGCCTGACATTTGTCCTGACGTCCTGTGTAAGGACGCAGGTGCTGAGATCCCAGAGTGGGGCTGGGCTGAGCCAGTGAGTCACAGGAAGGTGGGAATGCAGGTGGGCCTGCACATTTGGATCTGTGCTCATAACATTGAGTTCTTCGGGCACAAAGAAATAATATCATAAATCCAGGGAAGACCAGGATCAACTTGTGACATTGCCACTGCTATCCAAGCAGCAGCATGCAATATTTTCTGGAAAGTATTTTAAGGACAAAAGAAAATGTTCTTTTCCTTTTTCAAAAATATATAGAACCTATATAATGCCAGCAACAAAAATCAAATGTATAGGATAAGGTATTCCATGAAGAATGAAAAAAGCATTAAATACTTGATATTTTCCTGAGTTTATAAACCAAAATAACTTTTAAACCTTTCCTCTTAATGGAATTAAAATAATAATCATTCTTTCCTTAAGTGTCTTCAGTACATAGTCACAGTCCATTAAGGCAATGTGTCAGCATTGTTCATAACAGGATTTAAATGAAATAATCAAGTCATCAGGACTATTTCAACATCAATAAAGCCTCAGAGTGATCATTATGTACAGCCATGAAACAATACCTTTTTGCATACTTTCCCTGATCAGATTAAAGTGGTGATGAATTCCTCGATGGCTCAAGTGTGCTCCAAGGAAAGCTAGAAGGTTGTACAGTTAACTCCCAGGGTGTAACTCTAAACCATACAACCTACTACCTCAACCCGGATGCACACAGCTTCCGACGGTGACCATAAAGTCTTCTTCATTTCTTCAGCCTTTCTTTGAAATGTGACAGCAGCCACTGGCCTACATATTTCCCATGGGGGGAGGCTTTCCACTGCAGTTATTTCCCACTTTTCAGACCATAAGGCATATTTTTAGATAGATTTTTCCACTGCAGAAGTAGAACTTCTGTTCTATCTTGTTTACATATGTATAAAGATATATACGTGTGCTGTGTGCGTATATATATACATACATATTTGATAGGGATGATGAAAACCCAGAACATCTCTGGAAAGAAATGAGTATTTGATGTTACTTAACAATAAGAATAAAATATAAATGCCTTCTTTTTTTTTGAGTGTAATACCATGGAATGGCATATTTAATAAGGCCAGGAAATTGTATATACTACACTCCCTCACTGGAAACCCTATGGTTCCCTCACACCTCTTTCTAAATTTTAATAAGATATTAAGCCAAAGATGCTTAAAGCAATCTATAAAAGAGCAAATCCCTTAATCAGGTTGGAAGGCAATGGGCAAGAGAAGAATTCCAGAATCAGCACATGGTTTTGTACACTCATTTGGGCTTGTTGTCAAACACCACTGCAGTGGGTGCTGCGTGAAGTTTTGCCAGATCACCACACTGACACAGACCCATAGAAGCGAGCTTGTGCAGTGCGTTTCAACACAAGATCGGATCTACGGGTTTATGCCAATTGGCATGGCTGGTTAGGGCTTTCCTCTTACAGGGGCTGCAGGAGACTTCAAACAAACAAACAAACCATGCGATGCAAGAACGAGTACCCAAGAGTGAGAACATTACCATCTATTGCAAAGAAGGCTCATCCAAGCTTAACTGCATAAATGGTGGAGGCAACAAACAAGCCAAAGATTTGTGACTAGTTTCTATTTGAAAATAGATTTTTTTTTAAAACAGCTTAATGGCAAGATATTGTTTTGTCTTCAGCTGGAGCTAATATCCTTTTGTGCACTGTTTCCCTTACTTATGAACCCTCAGCTCCCAACTTGCATCTGACTATGATGTGGAATCAAAAACTGGACATGACATAGAAGTGAACAGTACAGATTTTCCTTCATGCCTGAGCTCATATCATGCACTCCAACTCAAAATAAAATTCACCCCAACAAATCTGAGATGCAACAAGGCACAGTGGAGTGCTGTTCCCATACAACATTGTGAAAATGGCATAGCAATTTCTTCACGTTACACCACAACTAAAGTACTGCTTGACAATAACTTGTTGGTTGGATAACAGCCACTAAGCAAAGCAAAGAAGCTAATTTGTATATTTTATTCGCTAACCCTCCCATTAATGCAATTCCCTAGTAAAGAGAATGCAAGTGGAAATGCAATCTTGCAAAACTTCAGGGTTAACACCTACAACAAATCCATCCTTCTTGTGACCGGCAAGCAACCCACTAAAAATTATCCCACACTGAATGTAGGGAACCCTAAACAACAGACTGAAAACAGTTTCTTTGGGGCAAAACTTAGTAATTCAGAAGGGTGACACACAGACACAGTTTTATAACTTTCCTACTCTAACCAAAAACATTGATAAACACTGCACCTTTAAGCACAACACCTGACACATCAGAATAACTTGCAACAATATGAATGCAAACGCATTTATAAAACACAGCTGTGAGATGCAGGTATAATTTTAAAACCAGGCACCACTTAAAAGTGTCTTTGGATTTGAGCAGGTAACTGAAATCTGTATCTGAATACAATTTTAATGCCTTTTTTCCTCTAGTTCTCACCATAGTCCTAATTCTGCCATTGTTTTTTGGGCAAAATAGTTTTCAAGAGAACAAATGTTTGTCAATGGCAAAGTTTTTTTTTACCAAGGCAATGTTTCATTTTCTTGCAGACTTCAACATGTATTTGTGGTTCAGTAATGACATCTGAGCATTAGTGAATTACCATTTCCTTCCCTTTTCTTCTTTAAATTAGTGAATTAAATCTTGTATGTTCATACCCTCTTGCATTTTAAAATAACTTTATTTTATAGAAAAGTCTCTTTTAAACCTGCTTTCACTTTCTATTCAACACTTCAGCATTCAGTAGGTATATTTTTAATACTGCATTCTGCTGACACTGTACAGTATATGTAGAGAAAAGCTCTCAAACTAGAATAGTTATTGTAGTATCAGAAATAAGTATGCAGACTGCATATACGACTTTCTGAATGATTGTAATAAGTGCTATAAAATTGCTTTTCCAATTTTCTTTCTTTTTTATTTTTGTGAATAGAAGATATATTTCACATTTGAAAAATAATTGGTCTCTGCATTATAGTTACATAGTAGAAAGTAGATATACGTACTACAAATATATTAGTAATATGAGTATATTAGTAAATACATGTCTTATATATTATATACCTTATATATCTGCTAGGCCTAATCAATGAACAAATTATGTTTTGATTTTTCAGTTAATTCTTAAGCTTCATGTAAACACAGCATATAAAGCTACATCTTTATGTAGTTACAGCTACACAATCTGCAATATTCCCAACAGCAAATAATGAGAGCAAAAGTTTAATATATATCTCTGAAATTATATTTGTAGGCTAAGGGAAATAATATTTTTAAACTGCTTCAGGTTCTTGCCAATAGCTTTACTGTATAACCAAAAAAAAAAAAGAAAAAAGTTATTTAAGATCATTGTATTACCTTCGCTGAAATCTGGCAGAATTAACTTCTTCATTTTCCTTTTTCATTTTAATGTTTCTTTCACTAAAAAAAAAAAAAAAAAAAAAAACAATAACAGTGAGAGAAAGATTTTGAAAAATCTGTTTTATGTCAAGTGTTTTCTGAACATGAAATATACACAAAATTAGTAATTATGCTTTTAAGATATAAACCCGACAGTGCTGACGCCCCTCCTCAGGGCCATGGGAAGACATGCTGTGAACATGCACGCTTTGGAAAAGGGACTCTTTCTTTTATTAATTTCCAGCCTTTTTTTCAACCTACAAATACTTTATTTCTATTAGGAATTTCAGAAGAGAAGGAGCAAACTCAACAAAAGGGAGTACTTTTTATCAAGCAGGGAACACAATGAGGTAATTAGGTACAGAACTTCAGAAAAATACGGGCATCAACTAAGTGGCTCAAATTAAGAAACATTTGCAAAAACTTATTGGTGGGGGGGACTGGGGGATTTTCTGACCAAATAGAGAAATTTGAAAAGTTATTTTAACCTAATGCAAGTCTTGGTTTCTCAACAGGCTTAGGTATCAATGATAAACAAAACTATTCCAACAAAAAGTATTGGGGAGGGCAGTATCACCATAAACCTAAGAAACATTTTCTGGTTGAAAATGGGTATATGGAGGTGTATGTGTCATATATAAATATATAAGGTCTCCATTCAGCAATTTCCCAGAATTCATTGCAGAACAACAAAAGTATAAAGTAGCAAAACTAGCATATAATCTCATAATCATATAGTCTATAATCTTAGAAATTACTCTCTACTCAGTAATGTATAAAAACTGAAGGACATGTTAAAACAGTTCTATTTCATAAAGGAATATTTATAAAGCCTTTTATTATAGATGCAAATGTCATGAACATTTTGAAAAAAACCCCAACAAATGTAAGAGTTTCTGATGAAAGAGACGCTGTAATTTCAAAGTAATTTCTAGCTAAGAACATCTGTATTTTTAACATAAATTAAAAAGATTAAAATAATATAAAACAAAAAAATCCAAACTACATAAAACAACACCAATTTGGCCAAGATTTTCAAAATCTGTCAGTCAGAATGAATTTTGTTACATACTCTTCTAATTGCTTAGGAATATGTTACAACAGACAGACAAATGCCTTAAGTAAAAGGCTCTACTAAGGCATCATATGCTCAAAACTTACTTTAACTGTACATGCACTTATCACAAACATCCTGAATGGGTATCTTAAATACTGTTTTCAGCTATTCCTGGACAAGTGCTGCTTTTCCAAATATCTTAAAATAGTTACTGCTACTGGCTGCAAACCAGGCGTGCTTCATGAATGTCCCAATAATGTGCCTTTTATTCCAGTGCTTATCACACTGATTTCTTTGTAACAGATTTAGATATAAACTGTAAGAAACTCATATTTGAATTAACTCAGTTACAACTTTAATATACAGGCTACAAGAGAGATCCTTTCCTGCAGCTTAACACGATTTTTTTTTTCACTTCTCCTCCTTAGAAACTGAAAGCATGAGTCACACTGTAAAAAAAGAATTTAATTTCCTTAGCAACCAGATCTAAATACCCACAACTTTCTTAGAGATAACCAAAGCATAGACTGAGTAAATGTAACATTAAGGTCTTTGCATAACTCCAGTGCTTAGCTAAGACAAAATGTGCCTAACCACTTATTTCTACGGACCCTCGATTTTTTGTTTACTTTCTATCTTTAGCAGCATTAGATCAAACACACCCCCAAAAAGTTAGTTTTAAAAAGTGTGAAGAGAAGACTACGTTAAAATTAATACACAAGAACTCAGTTGCAGAACAACAGGTTTAAAACGGCTTAAAAAAAAAAAAAAGAGGAAAAAAAGAAAGAGAAGCTATACCTGATATGAAAGGTACGTGTTCACCCAGTGCCAAATACTGCTATGTGAGCAATAGTGAAAAAACCATGCAAACAAACAAAAAATTAATTCCATCTTTCTTTTTTCTTTTTTTGTTTTTACTTAAAGAAACAATCTCCTATGCTCATTTTGTTACACTGTTTTAAGAAGCTCTAACACGTCCTGATGCCTCTGTAGTGAAACATGCCAGATTTTTTTTTTTTTTTGGAAGCAGGAGAGTCACTTTTTTTTTTCCTGTACTCTTGTATGTAGGACAAACTCAGATTTGTTTCTTCTTCTTAGGGCTCCTGTTCTTTCTCGGAAGAAGACCAGGATGCCTGTCTTCTCTCTCTCTCTCGCTCTTCTCGGAATTCCAGGCACAAAGCACTGCGCAAAAGCTGCACCAATCCTTGCCGCAACTGCCTGCCCAGGACAAGAGGTGGGGAGAGACCAGAAAATTCACCTCGCCCCTGCGCCGGTTTTATAAATGGGGCTTGCACAAATGTGCCGGAGCAAAGGGGTGAAAAGGCAGGGTGCCAGTTTGCTACACTAGGCTGCAATGATCTCATGTTCAATCCTGTCGCCCCGTTTGCCCAGTTCAAACGCCTGTTCATTAAACAGGAGGAAGGAGGAGAAAAAAAAAAAAACAACAAAAAGAAAAGAAAACCCAGAAAAATAAAAAAAATACCAACTTTTATCCTTCAGACACTCAGGAGGGCTGTTCTAAACTACACGTCACCAATAAAAAAAAAGAAAACGTGCAGTTCTAAAATGCAGTTATGAAGTATAATTATTCTGCTTATATTTTCTTTCTTTCTTTTTTCTATCTGGAGATAAGAAGCAGAATTTATCAGGCGTGAAACGGACAGCCTCCTGGTGGTGTGCCAAAAAAGCCAGAATAAAGGCAAAGTTGTGCTTCAAAGCTCAATTGCTTGCTGAGTCTGGCTAAAGTCAAGTATTAAGATCCACCATTTTCTGAGCCATGTAAGAAAAGAGGAAAAAAGTCAGAACGGGCACCGCTTTCCAAGTCTCCGTTGGCACCATCACAAAATCTCAGCCGTAAGGTCACATGATGCTCTGCCAAATGTGGAGTGCATTCCCATAAACCATTCTGCTGATACTGCGAAGGCAGCTATTGTCTAGTTTATACCCAAAGTTCAGCCCACTCTTCATTGAATTAGCTGAAAAACGCATCACCTTTGGGGGTTGGGAGCCATGGAAACGTCTACCTGGCAGGCTGCCCACTTTTTCTGCCCAACAACCAGAGATGGAATTGTGCTGCCTAATGTAATGATGACGAGGAATGTGAAGAGTCGTCCAAAGTGAATCTGATTCTTGCAAAGCCTGCTTCATTTGCACAGCAAACTCTGGCTTCTTGTCGTTAAAAAGGGGAGGGGGAAGGGTAGAAGAAAAAAAAAAAAAAAAGCGCCTTTCTCCTAAATGTAGCAATTAAAGGTCTAGTAAACATGCCTAGTCTGCAACTTTCCTTCATAACATACTGAAATGGTTCCCAAAATAAAGCACTTGGTATAACACAAGTTTTCTGATTTAAAGCAGCACTCGCTTCTCCCCGGATTAATGTGGCATCCCTTGGACATTTTTTTTTCTCCCTAAGAAAAATAAGAAAAGGAAAGGAAAAAACCCTACACAGCAGATCTCTCATCTCTTCTTTTTACCTGTCTTTATTACTTCCTGATTTTATCTAACACAAATTATACATGCATGTGGCAATACCCACCAGTAACAGTGGGGCTGCAATCTCCCTCAAAGCAGTCTCCTGAGAAAATTGCTTGTGTTTCCAGCAACACAAAACTCTTCATCTGAGCCCTCTTATCTTCACCAGTGAGTAGGACAGCTGGTCTGCAAGTTTGCAAACCAGCACATTTGAAACCAGTCAGCACCCTGCCTTCTTCAAAACACATTTAAACTGGATTTTGTGAAAAGAGATGCAATCAGGCAGAATTTATAAATGATGCAAGTTACTAAATAGACTAAGTAATAGACATTACTCTTCTGCTACAGACCTGAAATTTCGATTTTGCCCAGCTATTGTTCTAAAGTAAAATGTCACGGAAAATGTCACTTCCAAATGAAAATACCACATAACCTACTGAGCAACAAACACATGCTCTCCCAGCACCTGAAAACCTCATAGAGAAGAATTGACCTCAGAGCTTTGTGTTGTCAACAAATGAGTTTACTGTTTCTACACCATGAACTTTAATAGCTACTGCAAAAAGCGATGTTAAAAACGTGGCAATTTCTCTGATCCTCCCATTAATAAAAATGGAGCTATGGGAGGAGTCTCCCTACTTATTAGCATGTCTCCAAAGGCTCCTCTGAAGGTTGCATGCTAGAGAATCTTATAGCTAAAATCTGGGAAGAAAAGGCAAACAAACTAGGAGACAACAGGCTAGAAACTGCAGTGTGAGGACAGGAAAACCCATTCCCAGAGACACTGCAGGCTATAACTCTCCAGCTTGGCTACTTTTATGTTTTGTTTTACAGTTCTTTCCAGTTCCACTTTATTTACCTGGAGGAAGTTGAAGGTTCATTACCAAAGGAAGGAAGTGTGAGAAAGGGGGCTTTGAAGTAGAGGGAGATTGTTATGATGGTTGTGCAGCCCTTAGAGTGAGGTCCTGAGGCTGTCATCCAGCTGGGGCTAGGACAGTGCACAAGGCAGCCTGGCAGCACAGGTCACACCCTGTCTTGCTCCTGGCACATCCTGGAGGCTGGGATCTGGGTTTCTGGGAAGGCAAGTGTGACAGGGACAGGGAGAACACTGGGAGCAGCCTCTATAGATGGCGGTGGCTATGCTGGTGGGACCTAGCAGATAAGGGGAAGGCACAACCACTCCAGCACAGCAGGGACAAGGGGCTGGGAGGAGGCGCTGGGTACAACATCAGGAGATGGAAGTGACCCTGCTCTGTCTGCTGAGCCAGTGCACGTAGGGTCAGCCCCACTCTGGTCAACTGGTGGGAGCTCTCAGTCAGAAGATAAATTTGCTATGGCTCCAGAAAATCTGTGCATGGCTTAGTTTGCCTCTTTTCCAGCTTTGGAGGTTTTCAAGGGCCAGCAGCTGGAAGAAAGCCCTCTGATGCAGTGATTTCAGACTGCAATGCCATGTGCATGGCTTTGAATCCAGATTTCCTTTCCTTTTCCCTATGAACTAAAGATGTCTGAAAAGGTGCCACCAGGAGGTAAGTGGAAATACTGCTTATCACTCCAGCTCCACTTGCCACAAGACCCATGGCTTGGACCACAGGGACCACACTGACCTCCAAGGACCACAAACAAGCTCCATGTGTCATTACCCCTCAGCCATAAGAACACTGCAAGAGGGGATTCTCCCATAAAGGTCTTTCAGATTTATTAACAGATCTTTGAGATTATTCAGAAATAAATTAATTTTTCCAGACTCAGAAAATTCAACCAAATGTCTTTAATTAACAGTTATGTAGAAACTGAAACTCGAGATTCAGTTTCTATCACTTTAGTAGTTTTCTTACTGATTTGAGCAAAAATCAAACCAAATTTTTACTTTTTTTTTGTTTTCTAATAGGGCACCTGGGACTCAAGTTCAGTGCATCCCACCTTACATTTTACCATTAACCATAAAAATGTTTAGGCTGTAATACATCTCCAACAGAACCACCCATACACCCAGATCCATTTTGAACCATGGTGAAAAATAAGGGTTTCACTAGAATTGAGTAGAAACCACCAACTAAACAACAATTAATTAATACCCTGCTCAAATTTGCTACTATTATTCAGTGGTGATATGTGAAAAGGACAAGAGAACCCTCTAACTTTCATATCCCAGAAGGATATTTGTCAATAATTACAAATAACAGGCAGCCTGACTGGGCAAATCTGAGCAGCAGCTTTTGAGGGGTGACAGGCACAGCATCCTACTGTCTTTTTTTTATTTTCCATGTCTGGAAAAACACTTCAACATGTGGCTAGCCCTCAATAATGAGTGCTGACTTCACCAATATTCAAGAAAGATTTTAAAAAGCTGTTAAAATATCACTTGCATATGTGCCTGACAACAATTAGAGATGTAGATGAACCTCAGAGTGCTTTGCCTATGAACTAATTCACGGGCAGCACAAAGGGAACCAAGAACTTGTGTCTGTGGGAGTGCCTGGCCCTGTTCATGCACAGCTGGAGGAGGCAGGGAGGCCGGCTGGAGGGAAGCTGCACAGAAACAACCTCTCCCTGGGAGAACAGGGCACTGATCCTGCCTCTGCTCACGGGGAAGCAAGAGGAATGCAAGGAGGATGGGAAATCTGGGCTGTGCCGAGGGTTTCTGGCCACAGACAAACATAGTTGAATTGTACTCAGTTCCCACAGACCAACCATCATCCCAAAATTCTCAGGTTAAGTGGCTAAACGATAGGAAAGGAAAAATCAGAGTCTTCCCTGGGCATGGCAACCCACACAAGATATGACAGAAAATCTGACAGAGAATGGGAAAGAAACGCAGCAGCCATGCCAGTGTGAAGGGAGAGGTATGAAGGGAATCTCTGCTCTTTATATGGCTGTTCTTCAACATGAAAACAAAACTAGCAAGTTTAAAACTTTAAAACCACAAGTTAAAAATTGAAAATGCACAAAGTGTAGAGGACATGAAAGTGCTGGATATATTGCACATTTCTGATTAACTTTAACATACTATATTGCACAGCATAACACTTTAGAACTAAATGGTCTTGCTCTGCAGATCACATTCTCAAAGGCCCTAGTGTACAGAGGTGACAAAAATTATTTGTAAAATGCATGCAAATTAAAAGTTATCATCTGTTAGCTACTTTAATTTTATCCCCAAATGGCACTATGCCTTCTGGTTTTTTCTGCCTTAAGGTTAACAGCACTGAATTAAGAGACTTAAGCAAGATGCTCTGTGGTAAGAGCCAGAGATGTCATTCCTTTTAAATTTAAGCATAATTTTCCTCTTCCTGAAATTTCCATGAACAATTTTGTTTTAAATTCCTCCTCCTCCAAACTTTTCACTGTGTTGTTTGAAACTTATTTAACTTTTGGCCTATGGCTGTATGGCTGGATACCAGCTCTTCACAACCTTCTTTCTGCTTTACTGCTGGATTAAGACAGTCTTCAGAAACACATAGCAATAGAAAACTGAATAATGCACATCCAGTACTCTTGTTCAGGCAATAAAAGACTTGTTCATGGATTTTTTAAGATTATCTTTTCCCTTAAGTGTACAGATATTCATAAATAACAAAGGGTACAAATAAAATGAAATTAAACCACTACTGAAAATTCAGATGAGCCTTTTCCAGTGACTCTTGCACGGTATAAAGAAAGTACCAGGAGCAAACAGGAGACATCCTTCTCTTCTTCACAGGGAAGCACAGTTGTGGTAGAATAAACAGCATGGCTGCAGGAGAGTTGCTTTGGAGATGAGTTCCTGGCGAGGCCCAAGCAAAAGCCAGGCTCTATCACTACTCACCAACCCTTAGAAAAACTTTTAGTCTTTTACAGGTGATAATTGAGGCCCAAGGAGATATGTCCCTTTCTCCACAAGCAACAGCACAGTGGCTCAGGGAGGTAGAAGTGCCATGGTGTTCTATCAAACCAATCCTGATGCTAGGAAGGTCTTTACCACAGACATTTCCTTCAACATATTTGCTCCAGCTCCAATTTATTTCACTTCTGTCACTCCAGGAACATTAAGTAAGTTCACAGCAAGAGATAAAACATCCAATCCTCTCACATATATCCAGTCTTAGACGTAGCAAAACACATTTTCTTTACCTTGTTTGTCTCTTCTGGGTCTAAGTGCAAATATGACTGAGCATTATCATCACCATTCAGTGGATGAAAAAATCTAAACCATCTATTTTTTCCTTAAATTTAAAACCTTTCAGCACATAACTCCTCAAAATTTCTGGGTAGCATGGCAGTTAAATGTTTTTACCAGATTTAGAGGCAAAGGAGCCAAAGATTAACTTGTTTTCAGAAACAATATTACTGTACTGAGCACAGAATACCTGACACTGCTCAGTGATAAGAACACTGCACTGAATCGTAAGTACTACCTTGAATTAGATAATTTCTAAATAACACCCACACTGTTTATACCAACTTGACCACTACCTTTGAAAATTGAAATCTGAAGATGACCTGGTATAGTTCTGGTCATTAGAGTAGGAAGACAGTGCACACAGAAAATCAGCTAGCAAAGAGGGTAAACAACAAATCCTCCTTACATGCCTTCTACTTGTGATAAACAAAGCACTGCCTGTCTTCTCCAAATATCTCTTCAAAACAAGGACAAGTATAACCAGAAAGGAAGCCAGGAACTTTTATGGATTCGTGACTTAGCAGCATGCCCAGTGCCTAAACCTGTCCCAGTAAAACTCCCATCCCAATGATCCCCTTCAAAAATGGCAGCAATGCTGCTCTGAGCTCATGCACGAGTGCAAAGAACACCATCACAACAACAATCCTCTCCCAAACTTCAGAAGGAAAAATCCTCAGGGGCCTGGGATTGCACAGATAGAACTCAGCACAAAGCCCAGATGCCTTCTTGCTCCCTTCTGCCCAGTTATGTAGCAAGGGTCCCCCAAGGCCACTTATTTTCCTTAGGACTCATTCTTGACCTGAATACAGACTGGTAATATAAAAGATGTCTGAGGGGCCTTCTTTGGACCATTGATTTATCTGTCACTGATAAAGAGTTGCTTGGTTTTTTTTAACTCATATTTTCCTGTATGAACATATATGAATCCTGGTTGCTCATAACTTAAAATCTTATAAAATGTTATCTAAGAGGATCATTTTGCTTAGCTGCCTTGAACCAAAAGTAGAACACAAGCTGTGTGTCACCTATCCCCTGACTGCTATAAATGACAGTCTTACACCTCAGTATGGCAGAGTTCATTGGCAAAAAGAGAAAATTCAAATTTTCGAAACATAATTGTTTCAAGAAGGAAATTACATGCATCTCTAGGTCCTTATATTCCTACAGTTTGGGACAGTACTTTTCAAAACATCATAATGTTTTCCAGGTAGATGCATATATACATACATCCTAAAATATCCCACACACTTTCTTATTTTAATTACATAAAAAATATAGGACCTGTGCACTCATTTCACTGGGTTACATTCTCAGCAGGTTGAGTTCTATTAGCCTGCAAAAATTGGTCAGGTCATAACTCTTAGTTGAAAAGAAAGAACATATGCACTATAGTCCAATGCAAGGTGTGTTTTTGATTCAGCAGACCAAAATATCAAGTAGTTTTGAAGTAAAAATGGTTAGAACAGTTTTAAATATAGCATTATTCAGTTTCTCTACTGCAAATTCTTGATTCTGCAAAATATTCTCGCCCCAAACAGCATGATCCCTCAAATCTAGATCTTGAAGTACTTTTATATTGAAGAAATTAACACTTTTTACACTGAAATGTTTTAAATATTCATCCTAGATTTTGACTTTAGTTTTGGTTTTAGTAGAAACAGCTACATTTGCACTTATTTTTTAGTTTGAACTGACTTAATTTTGTGAGGAAAACCTACACTGCAAAATCAACATCCCCAGGTAACCTGAACAACAGAGATAGAGGCAGAGGAGATCAAAGGCACGGAGCCTTCTTGTAAGATTGAGCAGGCTATGAGTGATCAAAGGCAGGGAAGAGAGGACTCTGGATCTTAACTCCTACTTCCACTATACATGTATAATTTACAGGTTATTGACTGGTAGAGGGGGAACTATTTATACACTAAATATAGTTTACAGGCTGAAAAGTTATTTGAAATAAAAAAAAATAACTTTGGTTGTTGAAAATATAGAGGCAGTGTCTTTAAAAATGCCATTTTCCAATAGGGAATGCTGTAAATATGAGCAGCTTTCTTTTCAATAAACCGTCTCTTTCTGACAAAATCAAACATATAAAAAGGCACACAATGGCTGGTGGGTGCCATCACAGAGAAGATATTGTGCTCTTTGGAAGGGATAATTCACAGGAATAATGCAAAACTCATGTTCTGATTAAAGATATACTAATTATACTAACTTTGGGGAAAAATTTAGTGCAATACAACTCAAAATCACATAATCACAGAATGGTATGGGTTGGAAGGGGCCTTGAAGATCATCTCATTCCAAATCCCTGTTATGGCCACCTTCCACTATCCCAGGATCCTCAGAGCCCCATCCAGCCTGGCCTTGAACACTCCCAGGGATGGGGCAGTCACAGCTTCTCTGGGCAACCTGTGCCAGTGCCCCACCACCCTCAGAGGGAAGAATTTCTTCCCAATAGCTAATCTAAACCTACTCTCTGTCAGTTTGAAGCCATTCCCCCTTGCCCTGTTGCTCCAGGCCTCTGTAAATAGTTTCTGTCCATCTCTCTTGAATGTTTCCTTCAGGCGCTGGTAGGCCATAATTAAGTTACCCCAGAGCCTTCTCTTTTCCAGGCTGAGCAAGCTCAGTTCTCTCAGCCTTTCCTCATAGGAGAGTCCTTTATCTCTTTATCAAATTACAGTTCCACACTATCTCTGTGAAATTCACATTGTGCAGTCATATCAGAGCATTTCTTTAGCTTTTACCTCAAACATTTTAGCAATATTCCTGTGTACAAGCAAACTTCCTTCCACAAGAGTTTTCACATCTTCCCATACAGGATCCTCAAATCAGCACCGGGATCAGCTATCATGCAATCAGTTGAGTATCTTAACTACCAGATCCTTGCTCACTTGGTTATCCATCTCTATCAGAATAAAATACTGTACTTCACAAAACATTTCTAATTAATTTTTTTCCTAAAAACAAAGGAATTATTGCCCTCAAGTTTTGATTTGGCCAATCAGATAAAAATATTGACTCAGAAAATCCTAAATAACTACATAAAAATAAATACCAAACATTATGTGTACATTAGTGAAAGAATTCAAATTCAGTAATGATACATGAATTCATGTAACTTGTGATTCCACAGCTCATTGAATTTTATGATATTACATATTTCTTCTTCCCCAGATACATTAACACACTGTGAATTTCATGTTAATATCCAAATTTTCTTCTTGGTGGAGAGACAGGAGCCTCATCACAGGCAAGATTACCATAGTATAGCTGAAAACACATCTGACTTTAAGAGATTGTTCTAGTTCACACTCGACAGCAAAGCTGAGCTTGGGCAAAGGGTGCCTCATAAATAAGCACAGAATGGTTACTGAAGAACCTGAAACATGTTAAACCATTAACCAAAACCAGACAGCACAGTGGGTTAGTCAGTGGTTTGAAATTTTCAGTACTGGATGAATGATCAGCACAAAGGAGATTTCAGAAGACTAACAAGCACTATATACCTAAATGATGGGTTTTTTTTCTTTCCTAGTAATAAGTAGAAGACCTTTATTTTTTGTTTCAAATTTTGACAGGAGTCCTCAGTTGCCTTTCAACTTCTGTCTGGAATTCTGAACCATTAGCTGACACAGACAGCATAAACTTGAGAACATTAAAGGCTTTTTATGTTAAACTTGCACAGTACCTAGGTCTTTGGGATCAAAGTCAAGAATTTGCATTTTTTTCATTACAGCAAAAACATGTAAAGTGAAATTTGGACAAGAGGAACCCAGTATGAATATAACACTTTTTTGATCACTACCAAATATATCCTGGCTTAAAAGCTGGGAAGCAGGGCTTGTTCCAGTGGCTCAGAGATAGGTGTCTACAGAAAAATCTACAGTTTGGGTGGAGGGAACTGTCTGGTTTGCTTTCCAGAAAGACTTGGTTGCTGAAGAGAGTCAGTTTACAGCAGCCACAGGACAATCATAAGGAGGTAGATTCAAAGGGTTGGCAGCTGCTGGGTACCTAGAGGAATACTTCTGGACTTGCTGACATGCCACCATCTTTTTTACACTTTTCTGATTGTAGCAGGAAATGAAACTTTACTAATCTATAAATGCATTGCTTTCAATTTGTTAACAGTTGGTTCATTCATTCACCACAACTCCAGTGGTCTATATTTGATTATGCTTCTGCTTCCTGAAAAAGTATTTTTCTAAAACACTATGGTAACCAATGCTCACAGAGCATGAAACCAAGCAACCAGATTTGTGGAATGTGTTTCTGGATAGCTTTTATCTAGCAGGAAAGAAGCAGAATGCAACATGCAGGTGGCAGTCACCTTAGTTAAAATGCAGCTAAGTTCTGTAAGCAGAATCTAGTTCTGTCCTCAGAGGATTAATAATAGTCATGGGATGGTGAATTCATGTAATCATTGAAAGCTCATCTTGTTCCAGCTGCCCTGCCATGGGCAGGGATGCCTTCCCCTAGACCAGGTTGCTCAGAGCTCCCTCCAACCTGGTCTTGAACACTTCCAGGGATGGGGCATCCCCAGCTTCTCTGGGCAATGTGTTCCAGTGCCTTGCCACCTTCACAGTAAAGAATTTTTTTCCTAGTTCAAGAGAAATAAACTTTCACAAGGAATGTCAATATCCTATGTTAATTTGAATGCTATATACCTGACTGAATGCAATGCTGTGCATAGAGCTTGCAGAAATCTTGTCTTCACACAGTAGGATGAACCCTTTATTTCCATGCTCTGGGAGAGGAGTTGGGCTGTATAATGTCCCTAGACCTTAATCATGCAAACCCTTGCACCTGTATTAATCTGTACAATTAGCCTTCTCACCAAAACTGTAAGAACCATCCAATGATGGTGAGCAAGTCTGCAGAGCTTTGTTGAGTATGGGAGCCTTAAAATCAAAGCCACCTACAATAGATATTGGGTTCTATTATGTAAACAAAGAATTAGTGAAGTAAATTTCCTTTAAAATGCTTTATCAAGGTCTTTAGAGATGATCTGAACAGCAACATATAACATTAAAATGAACTAAAACATCTGTTAATATGTCACTGTCTACCTCAGATCATTACCTTATACTGGTGTCTACTGACAACTTGCACAAGTTTCAAATAACGAGCCAAGTGGCTTCTCCTATATATGTGGAGGATCTCCTAATAAATTGCCTCCTTATCTACATGACAAAAATTTGTTTTTGACATGAGCAGTATCTACTTTAATTTTCTCCTCCATCTCTATCTGTCTTCAAAAGTATCAGCAATCCTTCCTGCTCAGGACACGGCTGTGTATCTGGATGCCTAATGAAGAGCCTGAGATTCACCACCAATCTAAATAAATAAGCCTAAGGACTGCTTTGCTCTCAAAGGATTTGGCAACATAATACAAATACCTAATAATGAGAAAGAAAATTGATATAGTATTTGTATGCATTTTCAGTCACAATGTAAATCCTAATCTTGAAGTTTTTGTAAACCAAGCTTATCACAATAAATAGCATTTTCATCAAAAAAGGCTTCCTACCACAGTGCTGTTTTGTTGTAACTTCTTTTTCTGATTTTCATTCTGAAAAACCTTTTTTTTTTTTTTTTTTTTTTTTTTTTACTGTGGGAAAAAAATTACACTTTGCAACTTTGTATATAACCAAGTATTTCCTTTCCTTATTTTGGCAACTCCTCCCAAAAAGTCAGTACCTTTTGACTGAATGTGGCGTGACCAAGCCTCATTTACTTTGAGTATGGGGGAGTTGCTTGCCAGCAGCGACTTCTCTTGTCCAGGTGTCTGGTCCATCCTGAGCCCCTCTGTAGATACTGCAGGGTGTGTGTAAACTCAGACATGTGTGTAGCCAAAGAACCCCTGTTAAAATATTGCTTGGCAATGAAATGCATGTATTCCTCTCTTGAGTTTAACAAAAGAGGACTACAGAATATTCCTATGTGCACAACAGAATAAATATTTCACCTTTCTCACACCCCATCTCTCTCTCATGAGGCCCTTTTTGGAATTAGGGGAATTAGGTTCTGGAGAAGAGGACACGAGAGACTAGGATGGATTTGTGGGTGCTGTAAAAAATTAAAGCTCTTTACAGATAAGTAGTATGTTTTTTTCTGATTTTGGCATTGGGCATTGCACCCCTGTAGTACTGTAATAAACTGCAACTAAGAAAACTCGCTTCTGGAGAGGAAGAGTTATTGATAAGCTGCTGCAGTTGAGAAAGCAGATTCTACTACTGACATTATATTGTGCAATGTAAATCATAAATTCAGCAAAAAAAAACATTTATGCAGAAACCAGTCCAGCTTCAGGTAAGGTCAAACTGTGAGTTCCTAGAGGTACTATACATATGTGATGCTTAAAAACTGTGATGCAACTGCCTATTGATAACATGCCCAGGTGTGAATGACTTTTCCACCCATAGTCTGAGTTAAACTACTCTTATCTGACCACTTAAATATCTCAGGTCACTCAAATCGGCAAATAATTACAACTAGGAAAAAATGTAGCTTTGCCTTTTCAGGATTGTGAAAACAGGATTATCCATAAACTGATTTAGGTAAAAATTCAGGACATTTTTAATACGATACCTGGGACTAAATCCCAGCTGTGTATTATTTTCTGATTTAAACTTACAGCAGGGTGAAAACTGGTATTTCAGGTCCTGTGCCCTTTCTAGTTAAAGAAAATTTGCAAAATGAAACATCCATTTGATATTTGACATAACTTTGAACTCTTTAATGGCCATGTGAAAGACAGTTGCAACATTTACAAAATAACCTGTGACACAAAATAAAAACTATGCAAGGACATCCTGTTCTGAACAGGTTTCAGGCTCATTTTGCAAACAATAGATTTATAAGCTATTAGACAATAATTAAAATAAACTGATCAATTAATTTCAAAGTCTGATACAGATGAATAATTATCCATTTGATTAGTTGGAAATTTCTTAAACACATACTGTGCATGGGTATTTTTAGTATATAAATCTAGAAATTCTTCAGAAATTTTCTTCATTAACACAATTACTATAACCCAAAATTTTCTTGGACCTTTCTGCAGAAACTGACACAATCAGGATTGCAGAGGTTTTTAAAATATCATAAAACTCAGTTTATATTTGATAGAAAGAGTCCTTTCAAATGTTTCATATGTTTCTAATCCATAGATTTCTAGCTTGTGTTTATTTACAGAGGCATCTCAGCCCCATTGCTTATCTATTTTCAGCTTCTTTTTTGTCCTGGGCACTGAATACAGTTTTATTTTTTGGAGTTTTTTTTTTTGTTCGGTTGGTTTGGTTATGGTTTTGAGGTTTTTTGAGGCTTTTGTTTGTTTTGGTTTTTTTTCTTAATTTTCTTCCTATTTTATTATTTACTTTTCTTCTTTTGTCTTAATTGAATTTGCTGAATCTCCATATAAATCTTTCTTTGAGTATATTCTGTTTGCAGTTTGTCTGGATACCTCTGCAGCATCACTCAGTGAGAACACAAGGTCACAGGTTTCAATCCTTTCTAGAGACAGGAGCATTTACCAAAGGCAAGAGGCTCCAAAACCCCATCTGCCCTGGGAACAATCTCACAGAGGAGATAAAAGGGTATTATATTCCGGACATTTTTTCCTTTCCAAAATAAAATGTTGAGTCGATTAAAATCCAAGACTTGAAAATTCTGGCATTTTCTGTAGGTTGTAATACCTTCAAATAATGTGTCAGATATTTTTGAACTACTCTTGAAACAGATACCAACCTTCATGGATCAAACATCAACCTATTGATAGCCTAAACTTCCAAAAGTCTTTGCTGTGTTTGCCAGCACATGTCAATGTGTTTTCTTTCACCCAATTAGATATAATTTTCCTTCCTGCTCTTTCCTCCTCTCATTTAGTATTAACCCAGGCAGAACATTTTAGTATTTAAGCAAGTTTTCACATTTCTCTTAGTCTGTCTTCCCCAAGCCTACAGGTCTCATCCTGCAATGGCAGAGTGCTGAGGTACAAACCCATAGTGTAATGCACCACCAGAAAATAATCAGATATTATGATGATAAGAGCAGTATAATAACCTGTGTGGAATAAAGTAAATCATTGTTCATTCTGATCTTCACTAGCAATTTGGTTTTTTGTGTTTTGAAGGAACTTATTTCCTGGAAGTATATCTATGATGCAGTATTTAAATGACAGCATCGTTAACAGAAATTATTTTCCTCTGTATAATCAAGTCTATTATATTGATAAAAACTTCTAGGAATATTTAATTGCCATTCAAACACTTAACCATACAAATACCTACTCTTTATTCTAACATGAAGAGTAATTTATCTGCCTGTTACTGTTTAAAAAGTTGTGTGCAGGGAAAAAGATATTGCTCCATAATCCATGTGGTCTGTATTTCATAATTCCTCATTGTTAAAATGTTTTATTTGGATTAGAGAGGTCCATTTGTTCTTCTTCTGTTTACTTTTTCTTGTTGGACTATAATCTAATCTAAGTATTTTCTTCCTCCTTTTTGCTCTTCTCTCCTCAGAGTGACAAATGTACTCAATGATCTAGATTTCTATCATATTTTAATTTTGCCCAATACCAGTCCCTAAAGATTCCCACTTTTTAACTGGAGTACAAAACAAGAAATCTCAGTATATGTATAATAAAGTTTTTTTGCATTTCTTTGAATTAAGATAATAGATGATAAAGTTTAAACTAAGTAATAATATTTTATCTATACCACACATGTAGATATTGATCAATTTTTTGTATAATTACAATAATATTACATAAATACTTTGTAGGTGTTTGCACAGAATAATTTTATTTGGTTTTATTTAGAATTTGTTCCATTTCCAGTGTTTCTAATTTTTTTTTTCTGGAGGAATAAGCAGGTTCATGATCAGTACATTTTAAATTTTCATAGAGAAACATTAGAAGGTGTAATGCTCCATATAATGTATTTTGTTCAGTTCAGAGATAAAATACATTCACTTTAAGTGTGTAAAAGTATATTTATCCTGCTTAAACTGAAAATCCTAGTATATCTAACCATGTTGCTGCTGGTGATATTTTCATAGTATTGTCATTACACTTACATGCAAATCTGTTGGTTAATTTACGTCTCCAAGCAAGACTTCTCCACAGCCAGCTCATTTCTTAATTCAAAGCAATGTCATGTTTTTAAACTAAAATTACTTTTTTATAAATTTTCTAAAAGAATACATGTGAATTGAAGCCTAGAATGTCCATGTGAACAGAATATGAACAATATTCTGTAGTCACAATAAAAATAGGTTAACGAATGGGGGTAAGAAATCCCAGCACTTCAGGGCACAGGTACACTGCTATTAACAGGCAGCATTGACCAGAAAAATAAAACACTGATTTTTCTACAAATTCTACAAATGCTGTGATTGTTTGCTTAGTGGTTGTGTGGAATTCTGGCCTTCAAATCCAGCTGTTAAGAGCAAACTAAGATGAACAGGAACTATGTCTGTATGAGACTGGTTGGCGTGGGCAGTAGGAAGGCATGGCCTAAGACTGAGTGCCCAGAATTGCTACTTCTTTTCCAAAGTGAGTGACACCATCATATGCATAAATGTAAGTCTGAAGTGGGAGCACAAGCAGGACTCAGAATAAGCCATTAAGCCTGGTTTTTTTCCCCCACATGCTGCTTAGGGGCAAAACATAGTAGTTCTCCATTCTAGAAACAGAAAATGCAATTCAGAATGTGCTCCATAAGAAGAAAATGTTATTAAAAATACGTCTTTTTGGTACTGCTTGAAGTGCATAATCTGTTTTTAAAGTGCTGAGCACAATATAAATGCAGATTGTGCTAGATTCTACTAACCAAAAAGCCTAGTCACAGCGTTATGACAGCTTTATGACATTTAAACATCATAGCATGTGAAAACATGGAAGAGATGGCAGGTGGGAGGAAGTACTTGATATTCAAGAGAAAATATTAATGGATGTGTCTAAAATGTAACTACTTTTTAACATGTCATGCTTAGGAATATTTGCATAATATTATCCTTTAAATTGCAGTGTGTACATATTAATTTCACAGTGTCACTCCCAATAAGTCTGGCATCTGTACATTCAATGGGCCCAGTCTAGCACACTTGCATCTCTTTATCACAGACATTTGGAGTCTCAATTTAACAAGTGACTCAAAAGGAAGACAACCCAAACAGGCATAAAGATTTTGGGGAAAAACGGAAAGCCCCCAAACACATTATGTTCTAGGAAACCACGTCTTGCAGTGTGAAGAGCTGTCCCAAGCTACCTTCTGCCCCTTCCTCAAATATATTGATTCTTACATTACACTTCTTCCTCTGGATAATGTTTGTTATCTAAGTACTCAAAGTCCAAAACCTGTTTCAGCCTGAAGAAGAGGTGAGAAAGAAAGGAGAACAGAACAGTTTGGAAACAGGAAGGTTAAAAAAAGCCCAAACAAAAAACCTCAGTGATGAAGAACAATAAAGCAAAGCACAAAGGTCCATATATGCCCTTAGTGCCTGGTGTTTTATAGTTCCTAGCACATTTTTACCTCTTCTATTCTGCACTCTCCCCTTTTCCCTAGGAAGTACATCATTAGATGCATGTGAAATGTGACTGTATTTTTTTTTCCTCTAGGGTTAAAAATATTATGCTTTTTATTTGCAGAATGAGTCAGGCTGGAAGGGACCACAGTGGGTCACTTGGCCCCAGCCCCCTGCTCAAGCAGGGTCATCCCAGAGCACATGGCACAGGGCTGTGTCCAGACAGCTACATGCTCAATAGAAATAGACAAAAACCCCAGAGCTGTAGTGTCTGATCTCACTATCAATCTGAACAAAGTCTTCTCTTCTATATGGTGGCATTTTGGACTTTAGTTTGATACCCATTTGCAGTGGGAAGCAGGAATTGTACCATAGATCCTGAAAGCCCAGGCTGAAAAATGAGTTTTTTGTTGTACTACATGCCACCATTAAAGGCAAAACCACCCTGCAATATTTAAGGTTTCTACTCCGTTAACTCTTACAAGCACGAAGAGAGCATTGCAGTCACTGAGACTCAAGGAGACTAAGACTCACATATGAGTATGAATTTGAGCACCACCATTTTCTCACAGGTCCCTGCCACCTTAGGTATTCAGAATGACACATGGGGAGCACATTTAGACCTGTAAATCTGCCATTCACTTGCTCTCATATGTTTCCCTTTGTAACATAAGCAACTTCCTCAGAACTTAATTTCTGCACAGTGTAGTTTCTATTTAAGAATGAGATGTGCCTGCTAAAAAAGCATTTTGTTTTGAAACCATTGTAAGCTAATAGGATACAGAGTCTTTAGGACATATAAACATCTTAAAAGAAAATTGGCAGAAAAAAACTCTATAATCTCACTTATTTAATTTATTATAGCTGTTGATCTTTCCAACAGGGCAGTTGTAAAAAGGCTGGAAAATATTTTAACTCATTTTTATCAAGCCATCCCTCCTCATCCTTTCTAGAATTTCCTTCCTTACTATTTCCTTAATTTCATTTAAGTACATCAGAAAACAAAGTTGTCAATACTGCGTAAAAACTATCCCCAGAGAGGGTTAGAAAAATGAAACTGTTGAGAAATCACAAGAAAATTGTAGAACAGCTGCTCATCTTTGCCATATATAATGAAAATTAACCAAAAAAACTTCAGACATAAAAGATGCAATAATAAAAATAGTGTCCTGAAGATACCAGTTTAAAATACAAAATAATACTGCAAGTATATTTAGGTGAAATTTCCCTTAAATGTTCCAGGAAAAACTACTTAAAACTAAGCCTTTGGACATATGACAGTTTTTAAGATGCTGTAAAAATGAAGCAAGTTAGTATCTCATGCAGTTATTCATTTTGAGAAAATGCCAAAGCCACAATAGTTATATCTCTACTGTTCCAAGATGAGGCTTGTAGCTCTCAGCTCCTGTAACTTCTGACATTCTACTGCCTGGAGATATTTGAGGAAAAAAAATCACATACACTAACCTATTTTTACATGTCTGACTAATTTCTAAAAGTAGATTGGAAGCTCTACAAAATGAAATCAATGAGATGGTTCTGCTGAAATCTTAACATTTCAGGTAACCAATAATTTATGTTTCATTTGCTGCTTTCTTATGAAAATAATAAAATATAGAATGAAGAAAAAAGGCATAAAAAGCAATTGCCTTAAAGACTTATTTTACAATTGTTTAAAAGGTGTGAAATAATTTTTTAAAGACTTCCTTCTCCTTTTAGTAATGATTGTAACAATATTGCATAGAGATGTTATTAAAAAAAAGATACTTATTTTTGAGTTTTGGCTATTCTTTCTCTTATAAGCACTGAAGTCTGAAGTTAGAATGAGCCTTTGAAGACATCCCATCTAATTATTGAGGCTACAAAGTCAAAGAGAGCATGAAAGGAGGGGTTCTTTCATACTCACACCCAACTGATTAAGCATTAATGAAATTATCAAACTTTGCAAGATGGCAGGAGAAAAAGAGTTGCCAAGGTTGCTGGGAGCCTGACCCTGCAAGAGGCCTCCTGTGCTCATACAAAGATCTATCAAAATCTGCCTTTTCTCAAAACAAGGGCTTGCTCTGTCTGGATGGTGCTCCAAGAGCAGAGCCCATATATGTGTACTCTGTTGTATGGAGCTTTGCATAAGGAATATTAAAAACATTTCAATTGGTTAGTTAGCTTAAGGCTCTATGGTTGGGCTTTCCCAGGTCTGCAGACATAGCACAAAAAGTGACACCAGCTATTCCACACCCATCAGAACCTATCATTCCAAGGCTTGTATTTAATTTCAGATGATCCCAAAATAATCTTATTTTCCTTTAAGAAAGGAAAGTGGCAGAGCTGCTTGAAGGGAGACAGGGGTGTGGATCCTGACTTCTCAAGCGTAAACAGTGGGTCAGGAGAAGAGCCCTGATCCAGGAATAAAGGCTGGATTTCCCTTCCCTAACCAGCTCCCTCCCAAGGAGTGAGGAACACACTACTTTTATTCTCCAGGGCTGGCTCCTCTCCCTGCCAGGGTGAGATCTGCACAGGAGGGGCTGGGTCCACCTAAAGTTGTGTTTTAACTGTGTGGGTGCAGGATCTGACTCAGCACACATCAAACCTGAGACCAAAGAGAGGGGGAATTCCCGGTGATAATTTCCTGACAGGAAAAGGGAGGTTATGTGTGCTAACACCCTGAGGAAAGTCACTCAGGAGTAGAAAAAACTTGGAGAGATTTGCCATACAAGTCATCCCCAGGATTTAGTATAGCTAACCAGCAGATACTGCTACATAAGAATGAAAATGCAAGTGAATATCACACTAGTTAAATAAAAATTCTGCAAGGAAAAAAATATATGCAAAGTTAATATCACTTCTGGGGTCTTCCATTGGTGCTATAAACTGAAGAGAAATACCCTCTTAGCAAACTGAAATGCCACAACAGCAAAACCCTCAAAACACCTTTTTATAATCACTAGTAATAAAAATCATATTCTTGAACATCCAAGCTGAAAAAGAGACAGCCTTTCTAATAAATTTAAGCCTCTCTCAAAAAGTGCACACATTCATATATTCTTATCACCAATTAAAAGAGCAATTATTTACTGCTGGGCATTATGAAAACTTTCTCTGCATTAAATTATTTTCAGTAGTCAAAATATTTAGTCAAATGAATGAAATTGCATTTTTCAAAAAACAAAAGTGCTGCCTTTTAATGGACTTGTTGCAGTCACTCAGAGATTTGTGAAATTTTGAGTACAAATGTGCACAAAGCCCTAGACTTAGTGAGGAAACTACTATTTTTCTTTTGGTTGTTAATTTTTCAAAGGCAAACTGAAATTATTTCATCTGTACTGATTCTGTATGAAACTCATCCCTGTGCACAGAAATAAACACAGTTTTATGCCACACAAGACTGCAGAATAACAGTGATATAGAAACCAGCATATGAGATGAAACCTGGGGCTCATAAATCCAGAACTGGATTTCTGAGAGAGCCAGGAGCAGGCATTTAAAAGGAGGTTTGTTTAAGTGAAGCACAATCAATGGAGAACCACTGGTTTATTTAATTCCAGCTTGTATGACTTTTGGTTTATAGTTTGGGAATAGATCTCCTTATGCATCTGAGACCTGAGTGGAGGGTAATTAGGTGAATCCTGTGGTCTTGTTCAAGTATAACACTGGCAACCAGATTCTGTTTGTGAAAATGGTGAATCCAGTTTTCACTCACAATGGCCGTTCCTTAGAGTTTGTTCTGTATCTGCCAGTAATTTGATGTGCCACAATAGTCCTAACTTGCTAAAACCTCTGAGTATTTCAAAAAGGCATCGTTGGAGTACAGAAAATTTCTGAAAGAATTGCCATGCCATTTACCAGAGCTCTTATGGAATACACTTCTAAGATATTTTTTGCCTCAAAATAGTTATTTAGAGCTTTTATTATTTCATATGGAACCCAAATTAACTCCTTGAAATGAAAACATAAGATGCCACCAGTTGTTGAAAATATTTAAAATTAAAAAAATTAAAAAGTAAGCCTTTTTCTGTTGGATTTTCTATATTATTGATACTTTCTGGTTCTCAATTGGTTTACTGCATAGAAATTGTGCAATAACAAGGCAACCATACTATTAGAAGATTTTCAAAGCCTCTGAGAATGCCAGTAGCCTCACAAACTTAAAAAATATAAAAATAATGTCTCAGCTCTTTGTCAGTGTTAATTCTTGTAAGAATTGTTGCTGATCAAATATCTATGGAAAATTCTGCTTTTGGACAGTATTGCAACCAAAAACCTGAATAACCTTTAGAATACTTTGATTCACATTTTAAGTTGGTAAAGAGCAATGAAAAGTGCCAAAGCAGCTTCCATTCCAGTACCAGTGTTAAAAACCAACACTGCCCTCCATGCTGAGCTGCTGGTCATCACCTGGATTCAGCCAAGCCTTTTATTTCACCACAGAAATGTTCATTACATAGAAATATTACACAATAATGCAATTAATTAATTGAAATTTAGGGAGTACATGCAAAAATATGTTGTGCTCATGGAGCAGAAGAATCTATTGTAGCTCATTTTTTGTACCTCATAAAGTCTACAAGCATCACCATTGAAGGCCAAGGGCCACAAATAAAGTCAGTAGGGAGAGAAAACAGTTCACAGAATCATAGACTTAATCAGAGGATGGTCTCAAAATCATTGGAATGGATCTCAGAGATCATCTTGGGCCAATTCTTGAGTTTGTCCAGTTTATATGAAATTTTGGGGGGGGATCCAATCCCTGCCTTTGGACTTAGCTTCTTGAAAAAAATTTCATTGACTGCCAGACATGTTTTATCCAGAAACATAGACCAGGCAGTCTTTGAGAGTGGTGGCCAAAGAAAGAAAGTATGGAAGGTGTAGGGATAAAATGGGAGAAAGTAATTTGTTCACAGAAAATAAAGTTTTGATGATTAATTTTATTTCACTCTTTTAATTAAAATAATTTTTAAAAATTGTCCTGTCAAAGACACATTTGGGGAAATATTTCTAAATTACATTGATTTTTGTTTCAGAAAGATGATTAATGATATTTAAAGAGAGGTTGTTAAAAAAATAAATAAATTAGCTGTTTGAGCCATAATGATTTGTTTTCTTGGATATCACATCTTGATAAATAAACCAATTATTATTCCAAATCAATCAAAGCATTACAATTTCATTATAATTTATATCTGTAAGGCAAACACCACAACAAATTTTGCAGGAGACATTTTGATATAAGAAGAAAAAAATCAGAAAATATCAACAGCCATCATTTTTGCTAGAGCTGGTAAAATTAATGGATTCATTTATTGTTGATAATTATATCTAGCAAAGTTTTGAACAAAATATCATAATGAAATACCAGAATAATGAATATTGGAGAAATTACTAATTTGGATATGTGAAAGATCCAGAAAAAGAGAGCTCAGACGTTGGGGTGAAAATTTTTTTTTTGTTTTTGTTGGGGTTTTTTTTGTTCTTTGATCAGTAGTCCAAACTTTTAATATGAAATTCTTTTGAAAAATTCTTAAGACTAAACATTTGAAATCACTAGGTATTTTTAAACCAAGATTTTCTCCTTCTTTGCAAGCGTGATTGCAGACTAATTTGCAAACAAAACCCAGGAATATCACACTAGGCACCCAAAAGGCAGCACAGGCTGAAGCAGATATCCATTTTTTAAAGGACATAAAAGGTATTGGGAGCAATTTGTCTAAAAGAAATTTCAGGAGAAGATCCAAAGAGATGAAATTTCTCCTTGGTGAACTGAGACTGAGAAAGCTTTTTAAGTGTTGGCAGCACCACAGAAAAAACTAATGTCAAGAAGTTAGAATAATGAGAGGATGATCAAAGAACAGTTTATCTGAATTAAAGGTGAGATTAACAGTACTGATAAAAAAGGTAAAGCAATGGAATATCTTAACAAAAATAAGAAAAATACCTTGCAAAGGAACACCATGATCTTATTTATTATTTTGGCTGTATTTGGTTATTCTAGCCAGGGCTAAGATAAGCCTATAAAAAAGTACAAAAACTTTTAATCTAAGGCAAACCACATTTATATACTGTGAAGGTAACATTCCATCCAAAATAGCATGTCCACAACATTCTATTAAATAAAAAAGGATAAAAAATTATCATATGTGTTTAGACAACATTGCACTGCATGTAAATAATATTGCCCAAGTCTCTCATAATGATTAAAGAGGTGGACAAAAAAGATGTTTTCTGCAAACTACCTACAAAAACAGGCAGCCAAACTGAAATTCCACAAGTAAAACACAGAATTCAGCCTATGAACCTAGGCACAACAAAAGTGTAATTTGGTGCTTTACCTTATTTTTTTTGTGACACCAATGAAACCCGATCATTATCTCTAAATTCATTAATTTCTGAATTGTATTTTGTTAATTTCAGAAATGGTGTTTATAAATTCTCAAAGCCATTTCTACTTCCCAAAGTCACTAGAGCATTTCTTTGCCATTCCTATGGTGTTAAAATACCATCCCTGGAGTTCTCAGCAGACGGTTTTGTTGGCAATACTGAAATACTGGTAGGTAGAGGGAAATTGATAGGAAAGAAAAAGGTTCCACTTGTAAGACTTTGATAAAAACAAAAAAGCCCATAAATATCAATGTGAAATGTGAGGAAACAAGGAGAAAAGGAAAGAAGGGAGAGAAACAATAAAAGTTCAAACATCTGGAAAATGTGGTAAATTTCCTTATTGAAACTGATAGCACTCTCAAAATTGTGACTGTCTTGCTTTTGAGTTTTTTAAATTAAAAACTAACAAAAGATTTTTGAATATATTTAAAATAGATTTTGCAAATTTTATCCAACTATTAAGAACAACAATTTCTCAGAATTAGTTGTCAAATGTCTGGAAAATATTTTTTCTGAAAAAAAAGTATGGCTATGGATATTTGCTTACCTGGTCAGTTGAACAAAATTCACTGGCCAGAGGAGAACACATTGTAAAAGAAACCTGCAAAGCAGAAAAAAAGCTTCATTTTAATTTATTTATCTCTCTCATATTTTTAATGAAAAATTTAGTAATGAATGGTTATTCTTACATAGAAAGTGCAAGCAGCAAAGTCATTCTAAATGGAAAGCCTCTTAAAAGCTAGCAGGTCCCTGTTTGTTCAGAAGATTCCTGACTGTGTGGCAGTGGATTACATTTATAAACAGAACTAAACCCAACAGACATACCAAACCATGCTATTCAAAGAAATGTTTGAGGTTAGGTGTTACACAGGTGGTATCAACTTTTGTATATTTTTATTTAAATACAAATGTATAACTATCATTATATGATGATGATATCATTATAAGATACTCAGATATTCAGATGGTGAAAAGAAAAGGCAAATATTTCTCATTAAAAGTTGTTCAAGGAACTGAAATATACAGAGGTAGTTTACTTTCCATAATATTTTAAATAAATATATTGTCAAAAGAACATTATTAAGACAGTTATGTCATGCACATTAACATCAAAAAATGCCAAATTTTTAGCCTTCCTGAGCAACTTTTATTTTTTCATTGAGTACAGAATACTTAATGACACAGTATTTCCATGAGTACTCCTCTTCAGCCTATGCACAAACAGACATTCAAGAAGTTCAAGCACTGACATTTTATGAAATTTCATTGATTGACCTGTGGTCTGGAGAGACATTAAATAAGTAGTATTCAAATCCTCCTAGAAAACAAGGGTGATAATTTTGCTATGGTCCATATATTCCAATCATGAATGTTTTGACTGTGTTGCAAACACTGCACAACTCAAGTTCAGCAAATTCCTTTGCAGGAATAACATTGTCCCAGATGAGTTCCTTGGTGCCAAGAAATCAAACTGAAAACTAAATACTTAATTTGGATCACATGGACTCATTTTTTGCAGAGGACTCAGAATTATACCAGACTTTAAATATTCAAGGCCCTGCTCAAAGATTTCAGTTGCAAACAAACACCGAGCACATTGCAAATAATTTTCTTGATAAGTAAATATCTAAGAAGTGTGTTTGGATTGGATATAATCTTCAGAAATTCTGTTAGGAAGAATGATATCTGCCAACCACTATCACCAGCTCCAGTGCTGGAAGATGCAGATGATCCTCCTCAAGGTCAGGGAATAACCAGCACATTCCATCCTTTCCTCATACTCCTGTGACAGAAGGGTTTTTTGGGAGTGTTTCACCAGACATTTATTGACCCCAAAGAAAGAAACACAGCTTCAATCCTGGACTCTGGAAGCTGAGTCTTATAATAGGAAGTGTAAAAACATAGGAAGTGTAAAAATAATGTCAACACAAGACTCTTGAAAAGGATTATGGTGGCACAGAAAGACAGTTCTTTCACCCCTCTACCAGCCCTCTGAGACAGCAGTTTCTGCCATATGGGACATCATTCCCTGCAGGTGTGTTGGCCAACATGCCTTACATCTTCTGCTAAAAGGGAAACCACTGACCATGATGCTGGGAATTTTGGAATGGACCAACAAACAACAACAAGAAAAGGTACAGACAACGTGCAAACCCTGTCAAATCAGCCCAGTATTCACCAAAGCCTAGAGCACATCTTGCTTGAAATAAATTTTCTGTTGTTACATTAGCATCTTTCTGATGTAGTCAGGCTAGTTTATCTAAGTTCAGAAACTCTGATTTAGGTCAAACAACTTTGTACTGAAAGGATCATGTCCTCACCATTTCCTCAACCATCTGCCTGTTTGTGACTTTTGAGAACATCTATCTCATTTCAGAAAGACTTGTTGTGTGAGTCCTAACCACAGCCCTGTTATTGGGTTTGCACCACTGGACTGTGCATGTAACTGTAGATAAAACAGTTTCTCTGCTCAGATCTAATAGCAGGGAAACAGTTTGACAGCAAGAGAGTTTGAGCAAATGCAAAAAACAGGGAAAAGATGACTGATGATGGGATAAAGGATAAAATAAACTGGTGAGTGTGCTTTTGTAAGATTTGCTGTACATAATCCTTTATTCTGAGGTCCTACATGGGAATGAGATTTACTATGAAAAAAACAAAAAAAAAAAAAAAGCCAAAACCAAAAAATCCCAAATCTAAAACCAACAGAAAACATAACCAGCATCTATTCTGTTTAAGAAAGCCACATTTGCATGAGAAGGACTATACTATGTGCACTAAAAGACAACAACCTTTGCCACTGACTGTTCATCTCCCTTTTTTCCTGACTGTTGTTAGGTCACCAGTTACGTCCCACCAACCTCAATCATTCATGGTTAGACTCAAGTACCAAGCATGGATGCTCCTGATCATTACATTTGTTTAGCATTGGAGGGCAAACTGCTTTTCCTTGTTAGACTTTAGACTTCTGGGCACTTTTGCTGTTCCTTTCAGTAACAACATGATGTGCATGAAAACTAGCAAGAGTAAATGCACTCATGAGTGATGGGATGCAATTTGCAGATTTGGCCAGGTCCCAGAACTGTGGTGGCCACCCATCCCTGCTGATGCTGACATTGCTGCCAGCACTCCTGAACCAGCCAAAATCCCTGAACCTCTGACTCTGCTCTGGGAAAAAAACAGCAGCTCCACTTCCTTCATTAACTGTGTCACAGCCTCTTTCAGAGTAAAAGATACTGCTCACTCCTCCTTAGGCAACTTATCTCTGCTTTGCTTAGAGAAAATAGCTCCAATTCTTTACCTTCTAGTGAACCACAAACAAGGTGTTGTCCCCACTTGCTCTGGAGGAACAGGCATCATAAAGAGTCTGATGAAAGACAGGTTTTTTTAACTTGTGATTATGTCCAAGCAAGAAATGAAGCAAGTTTCCCTCCTAGTTTCCAGACACAGTCACCAAATTCTTATTTTCAAATTGAGCACATATGATGTAAAAAGCATCAAGTTATAGGAACAATTACCATGCAGTTCTAAAGGTACAATTTTCACAATCCCTTTAGAGAAGAACAGTATTTTTATTCTCTTTTTATCCCTCAAACATTTAATAATAATCCTATTTTATGCATATTAATTTTAAGTCATAACGATGATTGGAAAGGTATTGATTTCAATGGGAGTTAAGGACTAAATACCTTTATATGGAGCCACAGCCTTCATCCTATTAAATATCTACATTTAGTGTCTGCACACAAATCATTATAAAGCAGGCATGACTCAAGAAAGAACTCAAAAGCAAGAGAAAAGCCCAATTAACAAGGAATTCAATGCAATTATGGAAGTTCGGAAGTTGCCTGGGGTGGTGTGTGCCTGTAAATCATTGGGGAAGATGAAAAGGGAAAAGTTTGTTTCATCCCCAATTTCAAAGTATTATTTTCACTTCAGGTCCACATTGTTAATTTTTAAACCTGAAGTATCAGGACTTCTAGAAAGTCAGGGGTTAGGAACAAAGATGCCATTAACTGGGTTTCTGGGGCATCTTTATTTTGTAACACTCATCAGTGCTGGGGTTGCTTTTATCAGCAGCTGGCGTTCTTGTCTATAGCTCTTGGATGTTTGTACATAATTAAACTGGCTTTTCTGACCCTTGTCCAGTAGACATTAAAATCATCTCAGCACAAACAATCCTGGAATGCACATTATAATACCTGAACTTCTTCCATCCCATTCCACACCCATTTATGTGAAAAGGGGAAAAGAAATAAGAACAGAGAGCCCACAGAAATGCACACCAGATAATTAAAGTAATGACTTTTTGAAGTATTAAAATCAACCTTATTTTATTATTATGGACTCAAATCTTCAAAAAAAAAAGGGCTTTGTACATCCTCCACCTAACCATGGAGAAACGAAATTTAGCAGTTTAGATGCCTGCTTAAAAAAATTGTGGGAACAGGAAGCATCTCAGTTGAATACCTTTGTGGTAGCAGGAAGGCATTTCAGAGCAGCACAAATTTCATTGCACAGTGTTTTTATGGCCTTTTTTTGTATGATACTGCAATGGGCTTCATACACCTTACACCAGCAACACACTTGGCTGGTTACGAACACAATAACAAATATGCCCAGTGAACTTTGAGAGCTGCAAATTCCTGCCTTTCAGCATGCCTCTGGTTCAGCCCCTGTGTCAGCTACCCACAGCTTTCCAGCTTGGAATCAGGTTCCTGCTCTCAAGGTGGATTCAGATATACCATGATACATCACTCTGGGGGTCAAGATGTTTGTTTTCCCAGTTTTTATCCATAGCACTTCCCTAGAATACAACCAGTAGAACCTAGCAAGTGTTCCCAGGGTGCCCCCAATGCTTCTAGGGCACTGGTAACTCTGCTCAACAAACTTAACACATTTCAGGAGGAAAAGGCTAATAATACTGGAGATGGTAATAAGTGCATACAAAAATAGCTAACAAAATCCTCTAAATTTCATCAAAAATGCTGACAATTGTTGGATTTAAATGTTTAACAAATACTCCTTTTTTAATGCATGTTTCCAGCTGAACAGGGTCAATCTGAAAAGACTGAGAAGTCATATTTAATTAAAAGAAAACATGAAGAAGCCACCTACCAGTACCTCAGGTATTAATAAACCTGGACTGGTTAATTTTGTAGGCAACAAATGTGTTCATGGTATTTTTTTATATTTCCAGCAAATTGTAAGGTATGAGAGGAACAAACTCTCTTTCTTTTCTTCTCCTTCCTTCCTTCCTTCCTTCCTTCCTTCCTTCCTTCCTTCCTTCCTTCCTTCCTTCCTTCCTTCCTTCCTTCCTTCCTTCCTTCCTTCCTTCCTTCCTTCCTTCCTTCCTTCCTTCCTTCCTTCCTTCCTTCCTTCCTTCCTTCCTTCCTTCCTCCTTCCTTCCTTCCTCCCTTCCTCCCTTCCTCCCTTCCTCCCTTCCTCCCTTCCTCCCTTCCTTCCTCCCTTCCCTTTCCTTCCTTTCCTTCCTTCCCTTTCTGTTTTTTTCTTTCTCTCTTTCTCTCCTTCTTTCCTTCTTTCTTTTGCATTTGTGTGATAAAACCCACAAATTATTTAGAGGGATTTTCATCATCTGGATTTTCAAATTTCTAAAAAAAAATTCTTTTGTGAATGGTTGCCTCAAAAACATAATACAGAAAAATTAATCAAATATTTTATGAATTTGAGTTCTTCAAGCTTTTTTGCAAATTATAACTGATTTGGGGGTAAAAACTTAATTTTTCTTTCCGCAGTGAGATCTTCTTCTACTTTGTAAGGCTTCAAGTTCACTTCAGTTCTTAAATTAGGGATAAAACTAGACTGAAACATTGCCTTTGCTAATTGCAGTCAGATTCCTACAACAGTACCCAAGCAATGACCAATTTATCAACACAAATCTTATATAACTCTTTTCATTTTGTTAGTAGTAGTTTCAGTCACTGCTGCAAAAAAGAAAGGACAAAGTCTTTTAAGTCTTTTTTACTCCTAAAATATTTAAACCAGTATTGGTTTTAATATATTTTCTAGGGGTTGGATTCCACTGTGAACCCATTTTAGCAGAAAAAGAGAGAAGTAAAACCTCCGTTGCATTTGGAGGAGGATTGGAAGGCACATCCACACCTCCCACTGAGTCAGCATCACTCCCCGTGGCAGCTCCTTTGTGGGGCACCCAGAGCAGATCCACAGCCCGGCAACCCCCCTGGAAATCACCCTCTTCATCTCCCTTCAGTGGGCAAACAGCAGATTTCTGCTTTCCTCTTCTTCCTTGCAGCTTCTCCAGGGTCCAACGTGTTCTCCCAAGGAGAAGAAACCCCTCATCCAAATGCTAGCAGGAGCAAAACTGTCCTGTTCCAGACTGGTGAATACAAAATACTACACAGGAATAGTAACTCACAAACTGATCTTAAATACCCACTCTAGGTGCAGAGCAACTCCATTAAACCATACACCAGAAAAAAAAAAAAAAAAGAAAAAAGCACATCCTGCCCAGCCCTGGCTTATTACATTAGCATTTCTTTTTGGTTGAAAAAAAAAATCAAAAAAAACCACAGAAGAGTAAGCACTATATTAGTTATTTATCTAGTAGAGTAACTTGGTTAAGATTTTTGGCGTTGAGCTTTGATTCAGTTGAGCTTTGTAATTTGTCTTGTAACATTTTTCAATATACCACATGAATGGAAAACTGAATTTCAAAGAGCAGAAAAGCCACAAGTTACATAACAATGGCTGAAAAGTGGAATTTTTTAAAATTCATAATAGGTATAATTAGCTCAATAGAAAATAATCGCATTATGTTTCAGTGCATCTTTAAAATGTTCCAGATGTTTTATGCTTTCAGTACTTCATTTGTTTTTAGTTAAATCCTCCTTAAACAAGGTTTGTACAGGAACAGTACATAGACCTGACAGCTAAATGCCAAATTGCTCATTTTTTCACTGGTGTGACTAAACAGGAGAAATTTATATTCTGTTTGCTGCTCACCCCCTCGAACAAGCCAAACAAAAACCTCATCTAGCAAATCTATCTGAATATAGTGCTGTACAGGAGGTGAGATGGGATGACATGTCACTCTGTACTTTTGTTTTTTTCTATGAAAGTAGATGGTCTTAGCAAAGCAAAGAAAAACACAAAACAAGGAAAAAAAACTCTAATCCCTGAGATTCTCAAAGGCAATTCTCTAAAATTTCATCTTCTAAATCCAGTTAGATACTCTCTGTACTTACACTTTACCCTAAAGATTATTCTCTAGCTTAAAATTTTGATATCTGTTCTTAGAAAAATTCCAGCTCGTCTTTCCCAGTACGGCTTCAATATTCCCCCTGCTTTCCCTTTTGTTGACTGCCTCATCTCTCAGTATTTTTCCACACAAGTCACATTCCCCACCCTTAACTGTTTTTGCCTCAGGAACCTGTTGCCTCCATGGCCAAGCCCTTACTCACGATGCTCCTTGCACTGTCCTGACGAGGGACGAGCCGCGGCTCCGGCGCCCATGGACAGCCCGGCTCCCTCTCACAGCCCGGCGCGGACAACTGGAGCTGGGGGAATTTACAGCACCACCGTGACCTCTGCCTTTAACCTTGAGAGAGCTCTGTTATCTCTAGAGCACCCCTCTTCCCTCTGCTAAAACAGACGGATTCCCTGCAGAGGTTTTTCAGCTGGAGAGAAGTATTTCAATAATTATTCTTCTTCTGACTATTCTAATACAGAAATCTTCTCGCACAAAATTATTTTCTTTACTGCAAACTATTAATCTTCTGATTTCTGATCCTTCTGTGATGTACTCCTCTGCACAACTTCATCCACAACATTAGTGTTTCACCAGTTAAATACAATAAATTGACATCGGTATTTCAGTAGCTGCTATTGTTACTCTCTCCCTCTTCTCCAACATAATTTCCATCTTCTTTTCTAACTTCTCAGTTGTGTCTTGAGCTATATAGTTTATCAGAAGAAAAATCCTCATTTAAGAATCCTTTTTCTATCCTGTTTCCTGATTCTCTTCCATAATTTGTTCCTGTATGTCTGACTTCCAAAAAGAAGCATCCATTCTAGAAATATTCCCTCTTATAACGTACTTGCTTGTGTTGCTCCTCCACTTCCTCCTCTGTCAATGCAGAATTTCAGAAGAGCCTTCTTTCATTCTCTGGCATCCCCTTGGACCAAGCAATTCAATATTTTTCTACTTTGTTCATGTCCAGCCACAGCTCAAAGAACTGCCTTCCACCAAGAAGTGTCTCTTGGTTCTCACACAGGAGCAGTTCAGTGCATTGCTGATATTTCCACCCTCTAAGGTTCACCGGGCCTCTCTCTCCCAAGATATTAATGAATCCCTGGTGCATGGATACTGCACATACACATTCCAGCCTAAACTGTGCTTTGAGGTACTTAGACAAGCTTCCTCACTGAATAAGCCAAGCACTTAACAAGCTTTAGGTATTTATGCCCACAACAGCCCTGTAAGAGATCCCTATTTTTACCTGATGGGGAACTGAGGCATAGGAAAACTACTTATGCTACTTAACATCAGGATATCTGTGATAACTCAGGAACCACGACTGATAACCCAGACTAGAATACCAATCTAAAGACCATTCCTCCCACTTCCCAAGTGATAAGGGTTCAGCAAATCTTATGGATGTAGATTTTTTCCTGCAGCCTCTGGAATGTTCTGTGCATAGATGAGCTATCTTGGCCGGCTTGAAAGCAAAAAATGGAGTGTCTTTTCCTCCCTCTATACACCTTTAGACAGAAACTGGTTAGCCAGTAGTATTTTGCTGTGTGCAGCATTTTTTAATCTTTGATACAAAAATTGATGTTCCTATAGCTATAAGCATATGCAGTTAAAGAAAAGCAAAACTAAAAAAAAAAAACAGAAGAAAGGGTAGAAGGAAGAAACATGCTATGTGTGGTTTGTGTACAGAACTCCAAAGCAATTGTAAAATCCATGCTGTTTTCAGTACTATCTTATTTCTTCTTAATTCCTTGGGAAAATGTCTCATCACACCATCCTGTTCAACACCTTTTGTCAAAGCTTTCATCAAATATGGAGCAAAAAATAAAAATTCTAAACATAGCTATATTCAGGACAGTGATACCCACTTTATTTCCTGAAGACTGGGATTTTCTCCCCGCACCTGAGTCTGTTTAAATGAGATAGCTCCACTAAATCATGAAGAAATACTGCCTACATAGAGATAGCAGCCAGAGGTAGCCACTATGACTTTGCCAGTACAACTCCTCAGATATAGAGTTATTACAAATTATTATCTCTATCAGACAGGTAAGTCTGCTGAAGTGAGGGGAAGAGACAGGAGAATGAAGAGGAAAAGGTGATGAAAGCAAACAGTGCTTGTAAATCATGTGCCTAATACAGACAAAATCATAAATAAAAATGATTTCCAGTGAACCAATAACACTTCAGGAGATAAAATGTTTTTATAGCTCATTAAACAAAATTTCTGTTTCCTAGGACTAAAATCGTAAAACCTCTATATTCAAGCTTATTTGAACTTCAAAACAAACCAAATATTCATTCCAAATAGCAGTAACTTTATTAAACAGGACATCTGCTTCATTGATACTAATTGCTTTCCACATCCCATGTATTTAGCTAGTTAACCTTAGTCTATTGTTTATTCTCCAAGTTTCTCAAGGTAAGATGAAAATAATACCTGACAATGAGAAGTCATTTTAAACAACTTAGACTGCAACTGTAGTGGTTGTTTGGTCCTGTTCCCATAATAAAGCATGGTTTGTGCACAGCTGAAACAACTCTTCTCTAGTTCACTTTATCATTTATAACCTACTAAGCAATATCAAGAATATTGAAAATAGCAGCCTAAAATTATACCACAGGAATAGAAAGAAATGGCCAGTTGTGCTCCAGGGAAGAAATAACTGTGTTCCTAACTCATTTAACATGATCATGAAATTATTTTTGTATAAAAGTATAAATACTCCTGTAATGATCAAGAGGAAATTTTGAGATCCATTAGCTTCTATAAATACTACAGCAGCAAATATTCTTTATGAGAATCTATAGGAGCACCACTGCTGGGCTGCTTGGAACATTTCATACTTTTATAATGTACAGACAAGTCAGTTCTACCAATATATGTTATCCCTTGTTTTCATGTACACATCAGAGCCACAGTGTCCATTTATGTATAATCGATCTAGATTAAATTAGCCCAATTTATGGATGTGTCCCAAGCTGCAGTTTTTAAGCTGGACCACACTGAACCATAAGAAAAAAAAACCCAACCAACTAACTAAACATTTAAAATAAGGCCCTGTGTGCCCTGAAGTCTGGCACAATCAAACCATAACAAGGCCATAAGTATGGTATTCTCAAGTACCAACACCCTAAAATGTATCTAGTTTAATATATCTTACAGATGGCAGTATTTTGCCACAGCAAGGAGATCTTGGCAAGGAACCGCAGAAAACAATAAAAACTGAAGCTTTTAGAACTGGATTTTCAGAAACTGCCCTCCATGTTTGAAGATAGTCTGGAAGAAAAGCTTTTAATTTCCTCTGTAGCTGTTGCCAAGAACACAAAAAACCTTGAAAGGAGGAGCTGAATGAAGTGGGCTGTGGAATGTAAGGATTTGCAGCAGCAGGATGCTCTGGTGTTGTCCCATGGCAGAGAAGACACTGAAGTCGGGTCTATTTGCAAAAATCTCAAACTACTGAAAATAAAGCTAACTACTAATCCCCCCTCAATTAATTTGCACAGGCTAGGGGTCTAGGGTACTCAGCCTTGCAGCACTCACAAAGTCCTTGCAGAAGTACAGTTGCACCTTTGTGACTTACGGCTAACTTTCCATGATTCCTATTTATCTATGAAACCACCTTAACAGAGTCAAGGAAAAGGAAATATTGTGTGTCTTAAAACTAGCACAAAGAAAAAGCTGGACCTCAGTCAGCAGAAGCCTTTCCTTTGCTTCCTGTGTCCCAAACATTGCTGCTCACCCCTTAGAATAATTACTGTCTTCTGCATCTTCACCCTTTGGTCACTGGGGTTGGGGGCTGCAGGGACAAAGCCAGGGACAAAGGGTTGCCAGGGCAGTGTGCTGCCAATCCCTCTCCAGCCCCTTCCTGCAGCTCCCAGTGAGGTCCATGTGGCATAGTGGTTGCTCACTCCTCTTCCAGTAGGAGGATTTACTCCTAACACCTTCCCACTCCTCCTGGAAGAGAGGATGCAGAAGGCATGGTGAGTCACCGCTGCCCACCTGCACGTCCTGTGGATGCACCACTTTGCCTCATCCTCCTCACAGGAGAACTGGCAAAATCCCACATGGTGCCTGGTGCCTGAGAGATTTCCACTTTGCAGCCTCCTACTGAAAGCAGACTTTACCATCTAGCAGGAAGAGCAACTGAGCACAGAATGCTTTGTGGTTTGGTGGGCAAGGCTCCTGGCAAACACAGGAACCAGGCCTCCAGCCTTCTGTGGTCTTCCTTGCAGCACTCGACATACTGACTAAAAGCTGCTGGGAGCCTGTAAGATATCACAAGATAAACTCCAAAAGTATTGTAGGATTTAAAAACAGGGAAGAAAACATATGCATATCTCTGCACATGCAAGGCAGCACATAAACAAGTGGGCAAAACAAACCTCATAAGAGCTTCCGAAGTTTTGCTTCATTTTTATCTGTTGGTGAAAGAAAACCACTGCACTACCATTAAGAGGAAGATCTTTGGTTTGTGTTCTCCAAAAGGCTTAGTATTCCTTTGATTAAATAGGATTGGGAATCACTTCTATAAAGCAGTCATCATGGTAACAGCAGAGAACCTTGCAAGTAAATTAGATCTGTACTGTACAGCACCAACTCAATTGAGAGGAGTTATTTGATCTTCAACCCATTCTTTAATGTGGGGTTTCTTCCCTTTAAAAAATGTTGAGAGACTGAAAAAATGTTTAATAATCATCACTCTCCTGCTGGTAGTGGAAATACTTTGTCAAGAAAAGCTCTGGAAGCTGTGTAACACAGGAGCCAGGCCTCCAGCCTTCTGTGGTCTTTCCTTGCAGCACTCGACATACTGACTAAAAGCTGCTGGGAGCCTGTAAGATATCACAAGATAAACTCCAAAAGTATTGTAGGATTTAAAAACAGGGAAGAAAACATATGCATATCTCTGCACATGCAAGGCAGCACATAAACAAGTGGGCAAAACAAACCTCATAAGAGCTTCCGAAGTTTTGCTTCATTTTTATCTGTTGGTGAAAGAAAACCACTGCACTACCATTAAGAGGAAGATCTTTGGTTTGTGTTCTCCAAAAGGCTTAGTATTCCTTTGATTAAATAGGATTGGGAATCACTTCTATAAAGCAGTCATCATGGTAACAGCAGAGAACCTCGCAAGTAAATTAGATCTGTACTGTACAGCACCAACTCAATTGAGAGGAGTTATTTGATCTTCAACCCATTCTTTAATGTGGGGTTTCTTCCCTTTAAAAAATGTTGAGAGACTGAAAAAATGTTTAATAATCATCACTCTCCTGCTGGTAGTGGAAATACTTTGTCAAGAAAAGCTCTGGAAGCTGTGTTGGGAGAGAGTTTTTCCTATAAGACACTAATTTAGTGAGGATAATATTTTCAAAAGCCAGCTTGTAATATCATAGCATTTTTCTTTTCATTTCCTTGACCATTTTATGTTCAAATGAAATTGTTCAAATGATCTCATCAGCTCCTGTTTTTTTTTCTTCATAATTTTAGTTTTTATATTTTTATTTTTTAATAAATTTCCCAGCTCCTTAAATAGTAAGTATGACTGTAATCATAAACAAGTAGCCACCCTGTTATCATCCATAAGCAATCTAGTCCCACTTGTGACATGTTCCAGGTTAAGGAAGAAAGATAAAGGTTAAAATGAAGCCATGAAACAATGGATTTTGTATCTTGGTTTTATCCTACTCAAGTTCTTCCCAACAGCCATTGGATATGCCTTCAGCTTCCAGCCTGTAGATCCTTCCAAGGAAACCCTGCCCAAGAGGCAGATGAGCCAAGCCACAAAGAGCAGGGTGGTGCACATCACATAATGAGATATGCAGGTAACAAAGGGAAACCTGCTGCTACTTTTTTTTTTTTTGCAACACAATATGAAAGTCTACCTTAAAAACAGCCCAGAGCTCATCAGAGATGGCTGAAATTCCAATACTTTCTCCCGTGAATTGCTCAATACCTTTTTCCTCAATCTGCAGTAGATGAGAGCTTTTTAAAAAATGAGCAAGCATGACTCATTTTTATGACCAATGCACCACTCGCGAAACGCTTTCCAACCAGATTGCAGTTCAAATAAGACATGTGTATTGTTGCAAAACAAAATATGCTGGCTGAACAGAATGTATTCATCTATATTAGTTTTTTCTTTCTAAATCCAGCACACTGTGAGCTAAATTAATCTGCTGAGTGCTAAATTCATCTACTGAGAGCTACTGTAGACTCAGGGAAATGTTTTGAGTGCTGTAGCAAACAAGTCTCCCTCACTCAGGAGCCCTCTGTGGGCTGCTGCTGTTTTAACCATTTTGTCTGCTTCCAAGCAAGGGAGCAGCTGATAGACGAGGGAAATGCTCATTGATTTGCAGGGGCAGCCAATCAGCCCTGGAAGGAGGCACAAGCACGGATCTCTCCAAGTATGCATATTTATATGCAGCTGTCGTAGCTCCAAGTCTCCAGTGAATAGCCAGTGCTTGTGTGGCCACCAGGACACACAATGCTACCCTGCAGCCTGCTCTTGCTTCACTCTGGTAGGGGGAGATGCAATATACAGAAACACATTGCATTTTCCCTGGCTTGGCTACCCCAGCAAATTACATGCCTAATACAGGTACACTGCAGCTGCATAAAAATTCTTAATCCAGAGGCATTTTCAAAGGGCTGAAGGAAACAAACCTCTTGCAAGAATGTATTTTCAGTGGGGTTGAGCTAAAACAATGGGGTAACAGAGACAAGCATCTTGCCAACAATCTCAAAAAGCCCAGTGGTAGTGAGGGGAGGGTAAGGGAAAGAGCCTTCCCTGGTGCTGCCGTGGTGATGCATGGGCAGACCCAGAGATGTGTCTGTGAATGGGACACCTCAGCTCAGAGGTGGGGCACAGGGGTTAGGAAGAGTGACAGGGGGTTTTCCTTTTGTTTTAGCAAACTCTAAGACTTGAAAACATACCCCAAAAGAGAGAGGTCTGTGGGGCTGAATGAGAGAAGTCCAAGCAGAGATGCAGGGAGAGAAATGGCTCTGTGAAAAGGAAAACTCAACAATCTGACACTTTCAGGAAGGATGGTGAAGTAAATGTACCAAGGATTCAGAGGGGATTGGCTAATCACTTAATGGTCAAGCCATTACTTGTTTACTGAAGTAGAATGGTATTTAAAGCTGTTTCTTACAGTCTATGGGCACACAAAGATTCTGCAGACTTCTATCAAAATCAAGAGCTGGAACTCAAACTGTGCAACATCCAAAAAGAATTGAAACAAAACCCACAGCCTTCATGTACAGGTGAGGGGGGCTGCCTCTGGTCAGGCTATCCACACCTGGGCTCATTGGCAAATCCCTTGAGGAAAGTCTGTCCTGGGATGATTTTCTTGGGGTCCTAATGACACAGAAAACTCCCTTCCCTTCCCTTGCTGCTCAGACAAAAAAAAAGTCACACTTGCAAACACTAAATGTTGAAATATAAAATAATTGCAAACCAAAGCCATAAAGAAAAATTATATATATATATAAAACATCTCACTGTTTTGCTGGGAATACTTACATTTGCTACTCCCTTGCAAGCGAGCCACATTAAGACATAAAAGGGGAAAAAAGAAAACAGGATAGAGTATTTTCACATCTGGTATTTACAGCTGAAAAAGAGTACAATTGGGGTTTATTTATTGTGGCAATCACATATAAACTTAACTCCTACTATGAAATTATTCTCATATTTTCAGTTCCAAAGAACAATAGAAAAAGGCTTCCACTAAATGGCAAAAGAGAAATCTTCTACATAGTGTATATAGGCTAAATAAAACTGCTAATCTGAGAAAGGTTGTTACAGAAATCTACATCATTGTAAGATCAAACTCCAAGTGGTATTGTACCAAAATGATGAAAATCTTGCATGATTCAGGAAATGAAGCAAATAGACCTATTTTATCTTCCAGTTTATTACTGAAAATGGGTTTTACAATTTGCTGTGCATAGTTAAAGTGCTACCCAGACAAATTACAGCTGCTCTTTTAACCTGAACATGAGATGGCATGGTTCCAGCCAATCTGAAGTATGGTTTCTAGGCAGGATGTCAAATCTCAGCCCCCTGGGTTCCAGAATGATGGATTGAACCTTGAAAGTTGAAGCAGAGCAGCATATGTGATTTCTGTACTGTATTTTGATCACTCATGAATATATTAAAACATGTCCATGTATGCTATTCAAAGCTTTGGCTTATTGCTTTAAACTATAGTTAAAAATAATTTTAAAAAGTAAACAAACACATACTAAACATGCAAAGCTAATTTAAAGGCAAAATAGGTGCTTATAAATTTGGGATTTTTTCTTTGTTTACTGATGAGGACATTAGCTAATGATGCAGTGAAAGGGCACCATTTTAGAAGCTGTGTCTCTCATAACCATCTGCATATAGTGCCTGTGAATTCAGAAAGAAAAAAAGAAAGAAAAAATGAAGTGATGAATTTTTTCATTATCAACTCCTGCAAGTACATAACAATTAATAATTCTTAAAACATTTTTTTGGCATGCAAATACACTACCCAAGTGTTAGATATCAGACACACTCCTCCACCTGCTCATTCCGACGCTCCAAATGTGTCATAAATCCTTAATTTATTTTCTTCTCTTCTGTGTACCTTTTACCTTCAAGAACATTTTCCCTAAAAAACTATAATTAATCCAAGGAAATACATACCCCAAGGTGCCCCTTAGAAGGCTGGGGAAGGTGGAGCATACCACTGTCATTACATGGAAGCTGTTGGGGACAGACCCTGGCTGCCTTCTGGAGGAGAAGCTCCTTGGGCAGGAAATTCTCCTTCCTGCTCTGTGCTGAGTGTAGCTAACAGAGTGAGGGGCTCTGGGCTCAGGCTCTGAGTGCCATCCCAGTATGAAAATAAATCTGTTAACAACATCATCATATTGCACTTGGACCCCACTGAAATCTTTAGCTCTCCACATAAATGCACACCAAAGTTTCCAGAATCAGGGACAGAGCGCAACTCCTAAAAGACTGGGGCAGCTTCAAGGGGAAAACACACTTTTAATGGAAGAAGAAAAAAAAAAGAAAGTGGAAAGTCGACATACATCAATTTTATGAATGATTTGTGCAACTCAGCATTTTAAAAAGATCCTAATTTACGTGCTTTTCAGCTGGTTAATGTCTGCCTCTAGGACATGGTTTTAAACACAGTATTAACATGGTGACTTTTCTGCTTTTTCAACTTCTATGGTTTTACTCTTCAGAATCCTCTTGTTTATGATGACAGTAAAAATACTTTGATTTTTAATTTAGGATCAGAGCTACCAAGTTTTGTTTTAAGGTTGGCTTTGAATACTACCCAAACTGCATATTATCTATATTTTTATATCATGTAAGTACAAATAATACAATTTGAGGATCTGGTTGATTTGTGTTTCTGTAAGAGTATTAGATGACAGTCTCACACATTTTTCAAAGTTATTACATTAGTCAGGGCCATGTTACAGATCTAGACAGAAAACTGAGGCAGGAAGGCACCTCTGGAGATTGCCTGGGCCAGCTCAGCTCAGAGCAGGGTCAATCAGAGCAGGTTGCTCAGGGCTGTTTCCATCAGATTTTAAATACCTCCAAGGATGGACACTCCACAGTGTCTCTGAGCATCCTGCTGTAGTGCTAACCACCCCCAGATAAAAAGCTGCCATTTTTTCAAATTGCTTTTAAATAGAATTGCTTATCAACATTTCACTGAATACCACTGAGAAGAGCCTGGCCCCATCTTCTGTACTGTTATCACATTAGTTTTGTACGCATATCATGAGCATAATGTGCTGTGTTTGAACATCAGAAGCTAAAATGGCTAAGTTCGTTAGCTTGCAAACATGCCTTCCCATCTTTCTGGTTAATTTTTAGCAGGCAGTTGAGGGCATGACACCAAGAACAAAATAAGGAAACAAATCAAGATGTTCTAACTTAAAAAGAAAGATGGCAGAAATTCTTATTATCTTAGTCGCCTGATCTTTGCTTATAAGTATGCACAGAGAAACCAGAAATTACTGGGTGAGATTCAGGTTAGATCCTTGGGGTTTAAAAATATCAGATTTTTTTGAAAGTTTCAAAGGAAAGCACTGAGATTTCCTTAAAACCTAAGGTGTTTCAGGTGTGAAAAGCAACCCCTTTAGGTTTTCATTTGTTCTTCAAACAACACTCTGGACTACAAAATAGGTTTCAAAATTTTACCATATTTAAAGTTTCTAATATCTTTGTTGCTACTGAGCATTCCAAAAGAAGGACTATGAAGAAACACCTCTTAAACAGGAAGTAGAATTACACTAAAAGAAAGTTGCAGTCAATTTCAAAAATTAATTCAATAGATGTTTTTAAAGAAGTTGCAGAAAATTAAGAATGTGACTGTCAGTCCCTACTTGGAATTTGCAGTCTTTTGAAAGTTTGTATTTTTGAAATTTGATGATTCTATTACTAAAAAAGTGGCTACCAGACAAGCTGCTGCATTACTTAGCAGTTCACTTTTTTCTTAATGCCCTAAGTCTATGTATATTGCCAGGGTATGCAGCCCATAAATAAATCTACCAATGAGGTTAGGTAAAGCTAATTCATCAGCTATAACATTTGATATGAGGATCACCATTGTTAATTGATTATGCTCTATATCAAAGATAATTTTGAATGAAATCTGTCTAATATAAGCTGCTGCTGCTCTTGACCAAATGAATCACCACAAACAAATGACCCCCACAGTTCCCAAACAATAGCAAGAATTTGTCTTTTATTTTAATTGGATCAATTGGTATTTTGACTGGCCAGTTCTCCAGGCCTGGGATCCTACACTTTATCATCCTTATGCTCAATTTGGTGTGTGTTGCTGAAGATTTCTTTCTTAGTTCTTTCATTCTTTGACGTCCTACAAAACTGGGATACTGAAGTCTTATTTATTAAAAGTTAAAGCAGAGAGGACACAGCATCAGCAACTCCTTCAAACAGTTTTCCCACCACTTTTGGAAAACAAAAGGAAACAAATGCAACAGAAGACTGCATACCTTTGTGCCTGTTCCATCATCAGGGACTCTGCTGGGAAAGGCACAAGTAGCAGAGGTTGGATCCTGCTATGATATAGACACAGCAACCACAAACATTTCAGCCAAGACAAGCCAAAGAGGCAGCTTTCCTCTGCTTGCCACAGACTCTGACTCAGGCTGTTACTTATCACACCCCAGCAATGAAATTTGGACTCTACTGAAATCAATGGCAAAACTCTTGTTCAGCAGGGCCAAAATCTTGCCCAAGTTTATTACTCATTTTACAGCAGTGACAAAATCTGATATCCTATTACCAAACCCTTAAGGCACCAGCTGCTTTCCTGTTTAGGATCATGCCTTACCATCATGTTTTCCCAATTATTAAATAGATATTTCTGGCCATAAAAAGGGAACCAAAGAGAAAATAAAAAGGACAGCAAAAATAAAATAAAAGACCGCTGCTAACAGTTAGCATATATGCTCTAAGTACAACAAATGAATTTTCCAATGTAAAGTCACCAGTTTATTACCAAAAGGCTTCTTTTCTTGTGATGGAAACTAAGTTCTCTTTTGTCTATTTTTTTCCTCTTTATATTTTATTTTTTGTTACTATTCATTATCGTTAAATTTCCTGTAATTAAAATTGCTGAATTAGAAACACATGACTGCTTATGAAGCCAATGTTTCTCAACATACTGAAATCCCAGAACAATGTTTAGCATGAAAAAGCTAAAAGAGATCAGTTTTAATTATTACTATAGGATTTATGAAAACTTAGCACAGCTACAAGCCCTATCTACTGCCCTACCTGTACCTGTAAATATAAGCTCCACACAACTTGAAAACCATCACACACAGCATGACATTATAATTTAAAAATTCAACTCCCAAAATATGTGCTGATTTGCCTTCCAAGAGTCCATATAATAAATTCAGGATATCCATTATTTTAAACTGTTTCAAAACCACTGATTTTTATGAGAAAAAAATCAAGAAAACACTGCTGAAGCAATCTATATGCAATATATATAAATATATATACACACCTCAGTGGCTCAATAATTTTCTGCCACTCCCAAATTTTTATGTAGTTTGATGATTTAGCAATTACAAATTGCAGTTTATAATGAATTATTTACCTGTACCTGTTAGAGTTTTTTTTAGCTCCTTATACCTGAAGACCTAAAGAAAAATTAATCATTTTTTATATCACAATAATGAAATACTAGAAATTCTTTACAAGCAATATAACAGGTTCTTTCAAAGAAACAGAAGTGTTGTTCCTTGAGATAGACGCTGCCTAAAGATACTGTAAATGTGCTCCCAGGTTCTGATGAGGCCAACTGGCTCTAAAATGCCATTTTGCAGCTACACAAGGGCACTTCCAACCACGCCTGGTTTTCATCTCCAGTCCCATCTCTGATATGAAGAAGACCTCTTCATGTATTATCTGACTGGCATTCAGAAACAATGCATTACAGAAGGCTTTGCTGGATGCCATTTTTGTATTCATAATGAGCAGAAAAAAGTGGGAATGAACTTTATGTGGGAAGACCAAAGGACAATCCTTTGAGTACAAATCTCCTTTTCAACTCTCATTTTATATAATTGGGTTATTTTTTGAAACACTCAAAAATGGGGGCTTTTGCATCCTTCATAGGATTGAGCACTGTATGTGTAAAGCACAACCCAACTTCTACATTTAGCTTTGTCCTTCAGATGGAATATTGACATTTTCTTAGATTTATAATAGGAGTTATAAAGATGTAGGAGTTGGTCTCCAGGATAAAACTGACTAAAATGTATGCCAAGATACATAAAAGACCACCTTACTATGTATAAACTTTCAGTAAATATCATGGGGCAATATGTTCTCTGAGACGCAGAATTTGTTTTTCCCAGATTAAAATGTTTGGAGTCATGCAGGACCCTCCCTAAATAAAAGGCAATGCAGATTTCAAAGCATAAGGAGACTATGCACTACTTCAACTCCTGGAGAAGAGAATGAGGTGGGAATTTTGAAATTTCCTTCAGGACTGTTATGAGAATCCTCCTCTAATTTTCCTCAAGCTTAATAGCACACTTTACAAGAGCTCAAAACAAAGGGCAGTGATTTTCCTATAGCTCAGCTTCTGATACCTAACTTAGTTATTAAAGAAGGCAGATTTTCATGTCCATCAATGGACAGAGAGAGGCTTTTCCAAAGATAAATTCCAACTGCATCATTTTCTGAACTGTCTTTTAACATCAGATTATGGAAATATTTCCCAAACTCTCCAAGACTGGGTACCTGAGGAAAATATAACAATGTCAAATGTTTCAATGAATGCTTATTAATTTCTACTTCTTTGCCTCCACTGAGGGTACAGTAAGTAAACTTTTTATCCTATAAAGCACGTGAAATTTTGGAAAAACTACAGCTGAACTATAAGAGTAAGGAATTAATTCAAAATGTTAGAAAATACTGTGTAGGATGAGTAAAGACTGACCCAGCTGAAGTAAAGCACTTTAAGAAAACCACACAAGGATCTCATTTAATTACCTGCATAAACATAAACTTTGAATAACTTAATTGAACAGAAATGCCTTATGCCACATCTTTATTTAAAAAAACCCCAAAGCTATGCCTCATAACCACTATTAGCAAAATCTTTGCCAAAGCAAAAATCAGAGGTTAGTAAACAAAGAAGTGTCCAGTGCATGTGTGATGCAAAGGTTTCCAAAATGGAAAAAGAGTCAGGAATACAACTGGGAATGAGAAATAGGAAGGGATTGAGCAGAACAGATCAAGATGGAAGCAGGAAAAATATGAGATGCCCCAAAGTGGTATTACAGGGAGCATTGGACTATTTCAAAATCCAGAAAACAAAACTTCCCAGCTGGGTTTCAGAATGATGATGTGGCCAACAGAAAAACTCAAGTGTGATGCCACTACAGATTTCAAGTATGGCAGACCTTTACTCATTTAATGCTGAATTTTAAATGCACTGTTTTTTGGAGGTTGAACTCTAAGGACAAACAAAAATAAGAGCAGTAGATAAATCAGTAAGTTACAGATAAACACAGAAAACAATCTCAAAAAAAAATACCCATGGGAATTATATATAGAAATTTTTTATTTCAAATCTGAATTCTTAATTTAAGACCAAGGTCTTTTGCTTGCCTGCTGCTAATAAGGTGGTGGAAATCACTTTGATACCACTTTTGTCTTCTCAGAGGTAAAGCCTGAAGTGTTTGATAATCAGCAGGCCCAAATAAATTAAAATCATCTGTATAGCAAGACCACTACTCCGTCCTAATTTCTTCTGTATTAGCATATTGAAAATAAATCCTTTCAACTTTATCCTAGCGTATTTTCCACGAGGGTATGGTGTACACAATCTTATATAGGTCATCTTTCTACCTAATGTGAAATCACATTAAACTGCTGAGAAGAGAACACTTGTTACACAGTCAACAGAACAAAAAATCAGAGTCTGTTTTCCTGTTTTAACTGAGGCTTGATGTACATATTGCTAGCAAGAAGAAAACCAGAAACCAATGTTAATGACTAGAAAATAAACAGAAAACTGCTGAACTAGTTCTTTAATTCTAGGATAATGGGCCTGATGCTTCCTCTTCTGTTTTGTAAATATTTTTTAAAGTATTTCCTATATTTCCCATTGAAAGCTCTTTTCCTGTTTTCAGTTGTGTCTCATTACCCATATTGCATATAAGGGGGAAAATGGTTTTGGTCTGGCTGGAAGACTTTCTGTAAGATGACACATGATTCACTCCAGGACATTTTAAAAATTGAATCTCTGAAAGCAATATTGCCATTTAACTTGAGATTTGGCAGGCATTGGGGAAGCATATTTCAGGTCCTTAGTACCAAAAATCTTGGTTTTATTGTTTTGCAGAAATGCCACCTCAGAGACAGAGTAAAGCAGCAATTTCACTTCTAGTTTCATCCACCAGTTTTTTGGTCTGAGAGCAGTACAGCATCAGTCTCCGGTGCCACTGTAATCACTTCCTAGGCTGCATAATTCCTCACCCCTTCCTGGCTCATTACTCAGGAACACGCACTAACGAAGTATTCCAGTTTAAAACACATTTCCAACATACACTTCTTGGATGGAATGCTGCACTGGCTTGTAACAGGCAAAATGTCAGGGACCACAGAGGTTTGATTTGGGTGTGCTCTGAGAACTTTGAAATCTTACCCTGGATTATCCACCTCCTTGTGGTGTCCCTTCCTCCTCTCTCTTTCATAACTTTGGTCACAACAGACCTCTATTTGTTTCCTTCTCTGCTCCTTGATTTCTACAATCTCATCACAAGCCTGACATCTATTGTAGACACCCTTGTGTCCTTCAAATCCCACTGTAAGCTCAGGTTTCTAAATTCTGATTACTTGGATACTGATCCTCTGTGAGGGCTTTTTTTTGGCAATAACAAGGCTTCCTAACATGTCTTTGATTTTTAAAAGCAATAGAAAAATACCAGTGTGCCACAAAAAAAAATTAATAAAAAATAAAATTAAAAAATCAGTTTTGTGCTCAGAAGACAAATTATGCTTTGAGTTAAATACAAACCCAGCAAGACCAGGTACTGCCTCATTCCTGCACTGGTTATATCATAATTTTGACCTTGTTTTTTGTTTTTATGGTGTTCAAATAGAAGTTTTCAGCACTTTGGCAAGCCAATCACACACCAGAAAAAAATCAGGGTACAGGCAACATCAAAAGTTGAAAAAAACCCACCTGTGCTGAATTCAGTGGTAGAAAGCTGGAAAAACTTGGGAAGACTATAACTGATAAGGAATCAAACAATTCATGAAAGTAAATAGTTTGTTCTATTTTTTTTTCTTTTCCTTTTGGAAACTCAAAGAAACAGAAAATTTTCTACCTGAGAAGATTGAAAGAAAAAAGAATTTTCCAAGTCCACACCACTCAAGTGGATTACACTGCTTAAAAATAAGCAGGTACTGGCTAAAAAACCTCTTTTCCAAGATTTCTCTTGACATTCTGCTGTACTACTGTACAGTTTCAACAAGATTAATTTTTCTAAGTTTACATTCAATTATGAGCCAGGACCTGGTGATCAGTTGGTCATGTTTTAATGTTATCTAGATATGTCTTTAACTGCAAGGAGTTCCATTTGCCTTTGAAAACTCCAGCTTTCAGTGCACACACAGATTTTCGTGCACACCTTCTACTAAGTAACCTCACATTTCCTAGTGATCTGTAGGTAGTATGAAACCTGCTTCTACCTAAATTTTATTTCTAGGATCCTTCTTGCTGTATTTTAAGACCACATGGTCTTCACTCCATCATGAATTACAATGTTTTGCTTTAGCAACTTCTTTCCTGTCCTTCATAGTGTTGGGGGGGGGTTTCTCTTTTTTCCCCCCTGAGTTGCATTCAAAACACCACAAATTGGATTTATTTTCATTTTCTTCAAGAAAGCAAACATCTTCAACTGACCCTCCACTCCCTCATTCCATTTATTTTTGTTGATGTTTTCTATTTGCTCTACTAGACTTGGTTTGGATGCCCTGGTGTATTTTGTCCCCATCCTATGTTTGCTTTCCAGTTTGAGAACTTCCTGGCAGACAGGGTCTGTAAATTTGCTTTGTAGAGCACTGAGGCAAACAGTCAGCACTCAGTGAGGAAGACACCTGGCTGCTCAGGAGGAACAGGTACTTATTATCATTTCATGGAACATATTCTGCCCTAGTAACTCCCCCATTCACATCCAAAGAGAAAATCTGAATATTACCTTTGAACACTTTTGACAAGAAATTTTCAGTATAACTTTGATGACATTTGAAGCATTTTTTGGTGTCCAATATCCATAATAGTTTAAAGAAAGATAAAGTATCCTAGTGCAGCTCTAGCTTACCACTAGGACTTTGCAGGTCACCATTTTTATCAAGGATTTGTCATTTGTGTGTTCTCAAATCTTAATTATAGTATGCTACTGAATCCATTGGCAAAATGCAGACTCCGTGTACTCATGGTTTATGTACAAAGGGATTTGTTTAGCATTAGACACACATTCTTAGCATTGTACATGTCTGTTTCACTTAGTGGTAAGAAAAGGCTAAAGTGAAATCCAAACAAAATTACCACAATGTTCAAATCCTAATTTATCTTCAGCTATTCTAGAAGTACAGGATCTTCCCATGGGCACTTTCTTAGCCACTTAGGAAGCTGCCATGTTGAAGCTGAAATATTTATAATTGGTTAGAGTTTGGGGGGTCTGAGTTGTTCAGGATTTTTTGGTTTTGGGGGTTTCTTTTGTTGTTTTTTGTTTGGTTGGGTTTTTTTTTTGTCATCTATCCAGAATTTGCTGGATAAGAAGTTCCCGTTATTTAAGCTTTCCTGAAGCAAGACTTTCACACTGAATTTTCAGTGGTACATTTCAGATACCCATGAGAAAAATGGATGGAGGAAAAAATAAAGCAGAGAGACTTTGCTGCTGGACCAAGAGCTCCAGGAAGGTTGTTCCTCGTTATTTCAGAAAGCAGTGGAAGTATTCAGGCACTACACTAAGAAATACAGCTGGAAATATGAACAATGATAAAGGCTGAAAAGACTTCTTTCAAAATGTCATCCCCTAAAGTAGCTTTTGCCATACAAATCAAAATCAAATCAAATCAAACAGGAGATGTTAATTGTAATGAAAGAAGTTAAATTTTCATGACCAACTCTTTACAAGCTTAACAACTAGAAGCACTGTGCATAAATTCCCCCTGAAAAGTTAGAAAAGTTTGTGTGTTAGGATGAGCAGGGTGAAGTAATAGGGAATGTGGAAAATGGTGGAGGAAATGGGAAGATAGGCTGAGAGAGAACAGAAGGGAACCTCTACATGCCCACAAGGCACCACCAGCTATTCTTGTCCTTCCTAACACATTTTGCTAATGACTCCACTTGATTCAAACATTCCTTGTAAATCAGACCTTCAGGATCTCTGATTGTTGTCACTCTACTCTGCCCCCTTCTTGCTGTCTAGTGCCCAAAATGGGACATCAAGCTCCAGACTACCAACACAGTCCCAGCTAACAGGGAGTGTCTGTCAACAGCAGCTGCACACACTGCACAGACATGCATTTTTACTGAGCCACTGACAGAGAGAGAAACTCATGTGCTGCCCCTGAAGAGCTCAAGCTCTTTGCTCAGAGATATACAGTATCCCTTTAATCACCTGGAATTGGAAGGCAGCTCTATAACAGACTGGATAGCTCAAAATAAAAGCCTGTCCTAGCTGCCTCACAGAAAAGTGAAAATAATATTCAGAATATAATTGCTTTTCTGTACATCTAGTAGTTGAATCAGCACTGATCAGAAACAACCTCATCTCTGAAGCACTCATTTAGAAAACAATAGAAATGGTTATGCAAGACAGGAGAGGCGGGGATATACTTGTCCTCAGTGCTACTGCCACAAGTGGTGACCCTGCACAAGAATAGAAGGCACAGTGCTCACATTTCTGGCTTCACAAGACCTGTAAAAAGCAGGGCACAATCACTTTGAATGACAACCCTACTAAGAGCTGTGTCTTTAAGCCTTCCTGAAACAACACTGAAACATTTCAAGAGGACAATATTAAGAAGCAGCAAAATACCAAGGGATTTCAGCCCAGTTTAATGGAAGGGCTTGGCAGAAGGCGAGTGGTCAGAGCCACCCAGCTGGACAGTGGGGTATGGAGTTTCCCTGCAGAACCCTCTGGTATCCCAGGGACTCTGTCCTGCTGCTGTTCACACTGCTCTGGCCACAGACATGCCCTGCACAGGTTTCACCAAAGGAGGCGAAAGCTCAGGGCAGCAATCACTGCATGGCTGTATTCAAGATTATTTGCAGAGTAACTATCTGTGTGCAGGTCTCATATAATATGTTTATAGTGGTGTAACTCATACTGACCTCAAGCAAATCACTAAGCACACCACTTCTGATGGTTTCAGTGGTCTTATTTCCATGAGTATATGAGGCTTATCCACAGCCAAAGCCCTTGAAACTAGATTTTCCATGTATTTCTACTCTCATGTACTTCATTTTCTAAGAAGCTTAATTTTCTTCATTTTAACAGCTTAAACTGATAATTTGTTAATGTTTCACATGGTACAAAATCACAAGCACAACAATTGAAAAGTGCAAAATGTACATTTGTTACATAATAGAGTAAGCAGGAAATATTTTTGACAATTTTGCCTCCAAAAAGGGTATTTCTTTAAAAATAAAGTTATTTGCAAGGAAATGTGTCAATTTACTTGTCATTTAAAAAAGCAGGAAGGGTTTTGAAAATTGTTTAAAATTTTTTGAAATAGTTTAAATATTCTATTTAAATATTTTCAGGATTAAAAAGTTCTGGTTTAAAGTTAAAATTTATCTTTTTGGTTTTCTTTTTCCCAAAGACTAATATAAATGTAGAAAACCACTACAAAATAAAATATTTCAATATATTCTGATAGTAAATATATAACTTGATCTGATTCACCTTCCCCATGACCTTTATGTATAAGATAAATAATAGTTTATCTTTTTTTTCTATTTCAGAGATCAGAAAGTTATAAAACCTAAACAAAAATCTTGAGACACATAATAATTATATTTGGTCTGTCTTCAAGTTCTGTACAGTCATTTCACCAAAATATTTGAAGGAGTTTTTTTAGCAATATTTTGAATGTGTCTTTTTCCTTCCTGAATTTTTTCATCCTAGGGACATACTTTTCAAAAAATCAGTCTTAAAATTAAAGAGTATTATATTTTTTTCCTGTGGCTTAGTCCTCCCAAGGCATTAGCTAAGGCTTCTAACATTATAGACCGTATTCTTATGGCAACTGATTGTGAAGCCACAGCCAGAAGTCTTTAATTTAAGGTGAAGAATGGGTATCTGGGAGGCATAAAAAGTGCTGGCAATGCTCCTGATATACAAGAAAATATTAACATCAACTGTTCAAAGCCCAAGACAAAATAAAAAAAGAAAGTGTTCTAAATGGAGATAAAATGCAGCATCAAGCAGGGACTCTCAATTCTCTTTCTGGGTGAAATAGGGAGCACTGCACTTGTTGAATCTGGAATACTACCTAAAAAACAGGATTAGTTGTTCAGAAGAGGAAATGCTTGCCAAATTGGCAGTACCTAGTAGCAATGGTATCAGATATATGTAACAGATTCTCCACCCTCAGTCATCAGCTCCCTGGCCTCTTAGAGAAGTGTCTGAGAGAGGTTTATACCCCAGAGGAGCAGTGCCTTGTCTGTTTGAGCTACGCTGGGCAGGTTTGCTGCTCTGGAGGGGTGACACACCTTTGGTGGGCTGTCTCCTGCTTCTGTGGGTCAGGGCAGGATCTTTGCCATCCAATGAAATGCCTTTTTCATGCCCCTGGATGCACAGCCCAAAAACACTCTTCCACATCGCCCCCACTCAGGGGAAGTAAAATGCTAGTTTATTTTCCAAATAATAGGAATGTGAATAATCAAAAAGCACTCAAAATTCTGCAGTTGCCAAGGATGCAACCTCCCCAGCATTTAAATAATATTTTTTTTCAGTAAACTACTGCTTTTGTCCAACCCACCAGACCTTCTGTGGAAACCAACCCTTTAATACAAAATGGTTATGTACAAAACTCTGAGGGTCTGGCCAGGGCTGGTCTCTGATGTGAGCAGCCAGCTCAGAGGAGTGACTATTAACAAGTCTTAATTGCAGCAGAGTGTAATTTAAGTGCCAGGTACTGTTCATTTTGCACGTTTTCACATCTGAATGTCCGTATTCTTTTAGACATTTCTAAGTTTCATGTCAAATGGCATTTTGCCAGAAAAATACCCAAACACAAGGGTTCAGTGCTAAAATCCTCCCTCCTGGGCAAGCAGTGATTTAAATGTGGTTTAATATTAAATGCATGTGTATGTGTTAGTAAATATATCCTTGTAAAACTGTCACTGGGATAGCAAATTTGAAGTCTTTGTGCCACAACAGAACATTTATAATATACCATAGCCATTACAATGTATATGCATTAAAAGAAAAAGGTCAGATGCACTAGCAGTATTGATGAAATCAGCATTTTCACTATGATGTTCTTAATCTCCTTCTTATTGATTGTCATCCATTTCATTGCATCCTCAAGAAGTCCCCATTCACAGGCCAGATGCAATGAGCTGATCTGGACCTTTTGTCTCAGAGGCATGAAATTGTTAAAGCCAGAGCACTCTTGTTTAGCAGCACCAGGACCACAGCAAGTAATAATGTTATTCCAGAAAAATCAAACACAGAGGGCAATTTGCTACCAAGGCTGTTTTTTGCACCCCTCACTGAATCCATCAATGCCTTTGTAAGAACTTAAAAGGTGTCAGACAGAAAAGCTAATCCAAAAACGTAAGTACAGGCAATATGTTAAGTTTTATATTAAAAATTATTTGATCTCAGCAGCCATTTTTCTGACTAAATCTTCTGCAAATTATTCCAGCACTTACACACTTAAAAAGAGATTTTAGATTCTGCTTAGTCAAAAAAGAAAGATTTAAATGAAAAAAAAAAGCTACTGCTGTATGAAAGAGTCCAACTAAGAGGAAAAATCCAGAAATACATTTGATTTACTCAGTGTCAGTATTTCCTTAAGATAATTGCTAAGGATTACTCTCACTTGAAAAGGGAGCCTACAGGGCACGTCTGTGGAAGTAAGTAAGGAAAAAATGAGCAAAGGTGTGGCAAAATTACACAGGACATCCTTTCAAACCTTCTCACATCATTTAGCAGCCTGGCCAATAGCCCAAGACTCTCAGACAAGTAGATCACATCCTTCATTTTTTTCAAACCAACCCAAAATCATAGTTCTGGGTATCTCTGCAATGCTAGAAGAGTCAGTAAGAAGGTGGCAGGAATGTCATCCTTCCCTTATGCTTATTCCAAGTAGAAGCGGTAACTAAAACTGCGAAAAGTTACTTCTGGAATGGGGATTTTATTTTAATAACAACATTTCCAGAGGAAATACTAGCTTTACCAAAATCAGTGGGCTATTATGACAAACAGGTTGTTTATTTAGCTAAAACAAAAGACCTGTAATCTTCTCTCAGCAACATTTTAAAGCATATCACATTTTCTAATTTTTTTTTTAATTTATTTTCTTCCAGATGGTTCATGGAAGAAACTAAGGATGCATCCTGGAAGCCTGTAAGTAGATTTTTTTCATCTTTCTGTGTAAAATGAAATTTAAGGTCTATTTTTAAGAAATAATATTATTCTAGTTTCCTCATTATTAACACATCTGGAAAATTTGTTTAAAGAAACTGAATCCCAATGTTCTACTATCATTTATTCACTGTTCATTACTAATGTTTTAATATAATTTATTCACTGCACCGAAAACAAACAAACAAGCAACACCATACAAATTTGCTACATCTACTTGGTAAAAAATGAAATCACTAGCAAGGAATCAACTATCATGTTTTCATTAAATAAGTGTTAATTTTTTGTCCAGAAAAAATTTTGCCTGTTTGCCACAGCTCAGCTATGAACTACTCACGGAAAATCCTAAGAATACAAAGTGAACACAAAATGCTGTTGTCTAAAGACACCTCAGTTTTACAGTGGGAGTGTTGATGCCTCCAATCTTTTTACTACCTGAAAAACCATCAACAGCTTTATAACAATGAATGCAGTACAGTTCAGTTTGTATTTGCAAAATTCCCTTTTAAAAACAGCAGATGTGTGCCAGCACATCTGGAAACCACTTTTAATTATACTTTCCTCAAGTGGGAAAGCAGTAGCTTGTACCCATAGCAAAGGTTTTATATCTGACCACACAAATGCTTGCAGCCACCTGTGCTGTACACTGATTTTCATTATGGACTGTATCACATTACTGCCCTATTATTCCAGAATGCCATTTGAAGCTGTTGTGTGACTAAGCTGCATCAAGTGTGGTCTTGAAAAGGCCTCCACTCTACAAAAATGTAATAAACTTGATTGCAGTTCGGGTACTTACCACTGAGGGTATCACAGTGTGCATGCTCCTCAAGTTGGCTCCTCTTGCTCTGAAAGTCATAAAGGACACACAGTAACAATCATTATTGCCAGTCTGGGAATTGGAATTTACCAAACTAATGCATGTCCCCAAAATGAGATACCTTGTAAGTATTTGGAATTCCTTTCTGGTACTTGTTTCTTTTCTACTATTAATACAGCAGAATTTTAGTAAAATACTCTGCTGCTTCAGCCATGCTCTGAGACCACAAAAAGCAATTTCAGCTGTGACCTGCCAGCACAACACAATTTCAATTCTGTCATCAATATTTTCATTTGTTACAAACATTGTGAGTTACAGGACTTGGTTGGGTTTTCTAAACTCAAACCTTCCTTCCCTACTCCCTCTTGCCCCGCCCAAGCATGACAGCTTTTTTACAGCACTGTTCCTCATTTCTCACAATTAAAAACAAAAAGTTTCATATGTCTGCAAAACTCCCCTTGTTCACAACACTCTTTCAATATTTTGGAAGGTTGTAATGTTGACATGCAAGATTTTGTGTGTCCCAGTGGAAGGGAAAGGTCAAGCTTTTGTAATGCTCAGCCCTTGAGAGATGTGGCATGCCCAGGGTCACACTCCTTAGAAATGGACACCAGGATGTGCAAGTTTGTAAAACACAAGGTACGTCCTTTTACAGATTATGTTTTAGGATAATTTGCTCTGCTGACCTGCACAATGTGCAGGTAATTTAAAAGGCACCTAAATATCTCTTCAGTATAATTTATACTGCTTAATAATTCATTACCATGCTTGAAAGAAAGATTTGCACATAGTTATAGACCTGAGAACCCACATTTACCTGTCTAATAGTTTGAGTATAATTTGAGTGTTAAATTTTGCTGTAACTCATGAAGCCCCAGAAGATCCCTCACAAGACTGAGCCTTCTCCCAGTGCTCTGCCCACAAAACTTCTCCACACTCAGCCCAGGGTTCTGGGATGGCAGCTCAAAGACACTGGCCCCGCTCTGAGAAAGGCTCAGGGCAGAGCTCAGATCCCAAACCAGCCGCCTGCTCCCTGTCCACCAGGCAGAACAAATGCTCTGGGCAGTCACAAGTGCCTTGGCTTGGCTCCTGCCCTGGCTCTGCTCTCCCAGCTGCTGCGGGGCCCGGTGCCCCCGGCTCTGCACCCCTGGGAGCTGCTGCTCCTGCGGCAGCCAGAGAGGGAACAGCAGGCTTTTCCTTTTCCAAAGGCACCTTTTTGTCTGGGCATCCCAGAGCCTCACACGTGACACCTGGCAGGCATTTCAATATTCAGTCCATTGTTAGACACTGAAGTTATATCGGGGGTGTTCACTGGGTCTGATATACAACTTCTGGAAAAATATCTATAATATTCTAAGATCGAGTATTTTAACAGTCCATGACCCCACTGCTGTGAAAGCATATCTTGATTTCACACTGCAAATACATTTATTAGCCGTGCAAAGAAGACACAATATTCCTACTACTATTCTTTAGTTATCGGTGGTAACATTTTTATGTTGTTAAAAGCAGTGCTCATTTCTGTGAATTACTCAAACGAAAAAAGGATCATTTTCTACTTTAAAATATGGGCAAACTCTGAATATAACTTTTTAAACGTTTTCCAACTAAACACATTTGTAGGGCAAAAAAAGATTGCAGCATTCTACAGTTCCATAAAAAAAGATAAAAGTGTCCTGTTTTTGTTTTGTTTTTGGAATCAACATTATCAAAAGAAAAGTGTGCCTGATTATCAGAACAATAGACCTAGAACATAAATTCATTTCATCATGGACATACACAAATGCAGTATTTTAATGGAGATACAGACATATAGCTGCACATACTGAACTCCACTTGAAATGGTGATATAAATTGATAAATCAAGGTCAGGAACAAGAGTCATTTCCAGAAGGGGAAAAAGACAAGGGAAAAGACTGTAAATAGCCAAAATAAGCACTCAGACTCTCTTTCTTTACAACACAAGGAAGGCACATTCAAGCTTTTTACTCAGTAAACCTTCCTCTTAGAGGACTGCCAATGAAGGCAAGGAAGCTGCTTGAGCAGGATGGCAATGCTAGTCATGCTAGAGCCATCAGGAACTTAGGGGGAAGAGCAGCCAGGTCACAGGGTGTGGGATCCAAAGACACGTAGTCAGGGGGATTCTCTCTGCTGCCTGCAATGGGCACAGGATCAGTCCCTTGCCCTTATACCTCTCTAACTATCCCACTCATAACGCTGTCATCATGAGCTTAAGGATGTGGCTGAGAAGGAGAGAAGAAATGTCTTTGAAGTCATGAAATATATCTGAGACTCTGGATATCTGCCATTTCAAAACACTGAGCCGAGCACACTCAGCATTAGCAGCAGGTTGACAGTCTGGAAGCAAGGAGCAAACAGAAGAAAAAATCCTAGCATGCATCCTCCCTGTCTCACTCTCTCTGATTCCAGGCATTTTGGGTGCATTGAGCCACATCCCCATGCCAGTCAGGCAGCCCCTGTGTCTGCAGCCATGCTGGAGCCTGCCCATCGTGCTGCCAATCCCTGAGCCCTCCTGGAAACCAGCTCCAGGGGCTGGTGCTTGCTGCTGCACATGTCTGAGGAAGAGAAGACATGTGGGCTCAGGCTCAGGGTGCTGGAGAGGCTGAGCAGGCAGAGGGATTGCTCCCAGAAACAGGGAGCAGTCGGAAAAGCAGCAGCGCTTTCCCCAGAGCAGGGTGGAGGTCATGCCTGTTCTCCCCAAAAGCAAACTGACTGAAAATACTAAAAAGTTTTTGCAATCCTATTGGTCCTGCCGAGGGAGCCTGACTGGCAGGACAATACATCTTTGTTCTCAATTAAAAACATTATTTGGGTGCAATAATCATTTAAAAGCCATGAGGAATAAGATTTTGTGATTATAACCACAAATTGTCAATTGAAGCAAATGTTTTAAACAATCAAGGTTTGGTAGAGAAAGAAGAGAGAGAGAATAATAACAACCTCTACTATGACTCCATGCAGCCTTCATCCAGCCAGCACAATTTTACTTGTATTCTGAAATCAAAGCACCATAATCACAAACCAAAATCGTGACTGTAGTAAAAACCCACATACGACACAAGCAGATGTGGAGGGATTCCGTCAGGACTTTACATTACTGGATACTGTAAGTACCCTGCCTGCTCTGTTCTCCTTTTCCTACGAACATAGAGCAACTGTGGCTATTCTAATTCTGAAAAATGGGAAGCAGAGAAAGAAAGAAGTGGAGAGAATTTGTGTTAAATTGGATTTTCTTGTCTACTCCTGTAGTTTTTATCACCCAGATGACAAAACATTATCATTAGCAGTTTATACCAAAAGTTAACATTTGCCCATGGTTTTCTATTTTCTCTAAACCACAAAGGTTGGAGCCTGTTATGCACTCCCCTTATCTTACTCTGTTACTTTAGAATCTAAGAGCGCACTGCGCACATTAATCTTTCATGGCAGAGTTCACTGAAGTTCTGCCAAAATTCAATAATTATGTTCCATCCAATCCAGCAATTTATTTATCTCATTGCTGGAATTTAGAACATATAGAACAAAGTGCTTAGTTTATATGAATTAAACCCTTGCTAAGAAAAAACCCCAAAAACCAACAAACCCATAAGACAAAACAAAACAGCCTTGTTTTACTTCTGAAGTTTTAAAACATGCAGCAGAATCCACTAAGAAATAAAGCTATTTTTACAAGAGCAATGTTTTCTTGATAAACTGAAAGCGTTCCACGATGTTTAGAGTTCTTTTTCTTTCATAGAAGTGAAAGCATTTTATAAATACATTTGTAACTTTTATTCAAAAAGCATAACAATATGTACCACTTACACTGCCTTACAAAAATATGAAATATTAATGTCTAATGATCAAAAATAAAACCAACTAAAAAGAAAGAATTTGTTTTCTGAATGGAAAATATATTGATTTACTGCTCTGAAATAGGTAACTGAGACTTCAGCGTTTCTATGGAGCAAAATCTAAGATACAAAATTACAATGAAGTTAAGCTTTATAATTGCACTCTTTCATTATGTGTTTGCAAACAAACATAAAACACAAAGCCCTCCAAGTAGGAAGATTAGAGACACATTATTCCTGAGGGCTGTTAAAAATAAAAACAGCACAATGGAGAATACTTTATTTTCTTCACCTTTTCTAAAGGCAGGAAAAGTAACTAACCAGTTATTTATCAACCTCTTTATAAAGAAAAAAATAATCTACTGGTTTTGGATTTAAAAATATAATGCAGTGTCTATGCATTTCAAACTTTAAACTTATGAAGACAGAATGCTGATTTTTCTGATGAAAACATAAATTTTTGCATGTTCATATAAACTATAGATTTCTTCATGAAGGAAAATGTTACTATGCTCTCTGCAATCGAGAGTCAAATTTATAATGTTTTAAGTTTTTAAGAAAAATTTTGTTGCTTCATTTATTAGATTTTACATTTCAGTCATGCTATCAGAAAAAAAAAATTATTCTGGATTTGAAAACTGTTCACAAAGTTTTTGGAGAATAACTTTCTGTGATTTATAACACAACCCTTCACCAACCAAAACAGAAAAGAAAACCAGTAAAACCTTCTAGGCAAAACTAGGAATATCAGAGTAAAACATTTTAAAGTTAGTTTTGCAATAACAAGGCGGGTATGTGTATATTTTAAATTAACAGTACCTAATTCAGTAACCCAGGAGAAATCACTTCCACGCACCAGCAAATAAATTCCATAATGATTTGCAAAAACTCTACTATCACATTTACATTTGCACCAAGTATTATAATTTTCTGGCAATGTTTTACAATAAAAGAGGATTCAACAGTGACGTATTTTTCCCCTGTTGTAAAGCTTTTCAAAAGCCCCAGAAAAATACAATTAAGTTATAAGAGTTTTATTTTTCTATAGTTCTCCATCTATTCTTTTGCAACATGTTCATCTTGTTTGCTTATTTTCCTTGCAAATACAAGGAGTTATAGTTAAACTTGCAGGAGGCTTTTGAGTACTGTAACTCAGTCTGCTGCAACGTGACAATGAACAAACTCTCCCAGCCAAGTTACGTGAAAGTACCGATTCTGAGGAGTCTGTAAAGCTCGAGCTTTCTCCCAGCCTAGCTGTGGCTTGCATTATGTAATAAAGGAAACACACACTCACACACCCACACACCCCCAACACCTCGCAGAAAATACAGTTTAACAGAAGAAAGACAATACCTGTAAAGCCCATTTTAAGAGCAGCCAAAGGGATCAAGGCTGGGGGCAGGGGGCAGGGAAGGTGGGAAAAGGCTGCTCCATATCGATATTGCTGCCGAAAGATGGTGTTGCTTATAAATAAACAGCACACATAGGAAGGAACGAGCAACTCCTCGGCTACAGCCACATACAAGTGCAGAAATGTAAGATAAAAAATACCTGACAAAAGTGCTGTACAATGCATTTTGTCTTTACACTGAACACACGTGGAAACGACACTGCAGAGCATACACAGTAAGTAATAGGAGGTCCCTAATTTCCAATTCACAGAACGTTCAAGTGTGCAATAATAATGTATTCGCTTACAGTGCCAAACTTGTTTATATAATATCAGTAAGGAATAACTCGTTTGTTGCACTGATGATCTCCACAAATTTCAGAACTCCAAGCACACTTGAAACATGAACTTTTGCAGCTCCTTACTAATGTTTAGACTAACTCCCTTTCCCCCTTTTTAACAACAAAGGACTAACCAGCTCCTGTTCCCTGTCTCGCAGATCAGACCCATACCCAGATTTCAAGGAAATGGGATAAATCCAAAGGCACATCCAAGATTTTCCTTGAAAATTTCCCCCCAGTGGACCCAGGCATGTATTTTTAAAATAGATATATCAAAAAGCTCCACTTATACAATTCAAACAAAGAAACTTCTCGAAAATATCATTACTTACTGTTCTCTGAGAATAATTTACTGAGATTAAAAGTTTAAAGATTCATCTGCTTTACATCCACAAGTGTTTTAAGCAACCTCTAATACTGTATCTTGCTTAAATGTGACAATTAGTGCTGCTTTGGCATGTTGAAAAATACAAAGATACCAACGATCCTCATTATGCCTTAGCTCTCTGTAGCCTGAGTTTTGGAGGTGTGCAAGCTGCGGAAATTTAGAATGATAATAGCAACAATTTGGTACACGAGGAAAATACAGACCCTCCCCCCCGAATGCTTCAGATATACTGTATAAAGTCATTTTGACATGCCTACACAACTGGTTGTGGCAGCTTTCAGACATGATTCCTAATCACAAAAAAATGCTTCAGGTTCTTTTAGAGAAAGCTTGCCTTGGGAAGTTGATTTTGGCCAAGTGCCAAAATCATGTGCAAAAGGGGCCCTCATTACCAATTCATGGCAGCCTTCAGCACTGACAAAAAATGTGACCCAACAGGCTAAAGCAACAACTAAAATTAAAAAGTATGAGACAAAGACAACTTACTTAATATTCCTTCCATCGCCACGTTAAACTTTTCCGTAATTAAACCCTTGTTAGTTCAAAGCAGTTTTCAACTACTTTTAAATGATTGCACAGGCGGTCTGTAACAGTGGAAAGCTTTCCCTGTAAATTCTCCCCAGCCACTCCACTTCTAACAGCGTTTGGGTCCGAGCACAGAACTTTTTTGCCCTGCGCCTCTGCAAGAAACCCCTCTCCAAAAAGAAGCGAAGCGTCCGCGCGGATCCCAGCGAAAACTAAGCAGATCATTACAAGCTTTTGCAAGCAGTAAAGGCATAGGAGGGGTGAGGAGGAGGGAGGAGAGAAAGGGCTTGAGACGCAGGAGCAGCTATTTCCTAAACTTTCTAAAAAGCTTATCAAAATGGGCATGCAAACTTGAAGCAATTGCAATTAACAGCGCTCGCTGCCCCACTCTCCCATAAAAGCAGATTTGATACACAGCCTTACCTAGGATGTCGTCTGGCTTTTCTGTGGATCAAAAAGTTTCCTGTCTAAGCACAGAGATATTCTTTCACAAACCATAAAGGCCCCTTTTATTAATCCAGTACTGTAACAGCCCACTTTCTAGACCACGATGAGAGCAGGATGCATCAGCTTTCGAGAGAAAAACAGTCTTAACACACAATTAGTGGCAGATTGTATAATAGAGGATTTATCTTAAAGAGTGAAAAGGCATTTTTTAAAAAGCAAAGAGGGTGCGGTCAGATGTTAGGCTATCCCTGAGAAAAGGGGCCTAGGCTGCACTAGTACCTAAATACTAGCAGAAGCTTACTGGGAAGGGAGCCAATGGAATGACTTTGTTTGACCCAGCTGCCAATCTCTCCTGAAGCACTGCGCCAGACTAAACACTGACACTATTTTAACTCAAATCAGGCTACAGCAGCTGTTTGCTTTCCGGCTCTCAGCTATGCACCATGGCCATGATGACTCTGCACAGCACATATGATAGAGCTGGGGCACTTCTGCTAAAATATGTTCCATGTTTGGGCTGGTGGTATAGAAGTGGGGGCTGGGGTAGCCATTTAGTGTGGGGGGGGGGTCTTCCTTTTTTCTTTTTTATTTTTAAACAATCTCTGCCTCCATTTTCCCTAAAGTCAACTAAAAATGAGATTTGAGGTTTGCAAAAAATTCAGAATTGCAAGTCAGGGGAAGAAGAAAAGTTTCTGCTTGGGACAGACAAGAATCAGAATACATTGTAAAGAGGTGTGTGTGTGCATGACTCCAAAAATCCACCTACTATTCAAAAGATTCATTTTCCTCTTGTTAGGTGCTCTAAAATTGATCAATATATAATTAATCAACAGACTCTCCCTCCCATTTTCAACTGTAAAAAGAAAGTTCAAATATATATGTATATATATATATGTATATGTATATCAGGCATTTTTATATATAAAAAGCAGGCATTACATGTGTGCATAAGAGCACACATTTACATATGCATCCAGATTCTGATCTAAATTACACCAATGCAAATTGCACTGTAAGCAATGAAGTTATTACAGGTTAAAACTGAGGTTGGAATTTGATAGCCAATTTACATATGGAAGCATGTGAGACTGAAAAAAAACCATGGGCATTAGTAGAAACAGGCGTATGGTATGGAGGTTGGCACGTCTTTTCTAATTAAAAAAAAAAGTCAAAGAAGAGTTGTAGCAACAGAAACAAAGCACAAACACATTTAAAATCAATAGAGGCTTCTGAAGCACTGAACATGTTGTACAGTTCAACATGGCCCCTACAGGTTTTCAGCATTTACACCTAAACTGAGACACAGTACTTAAACCAAAACTTTGATTCCTCTCACCTTGCCACAGAAGGCTGCTGGCTACTCTCAAAAACTGCATGTCATGATAACTTCCTCAATCAGTAAAAGAAAATTAGAAGAATACACCCACCTAAAAGAAAAAGACATGGATAATGAACCCAACCCTTTATAGTTAATATAAAAGTGTGTGGAAGGTCTGGCTCCTGATATATGAATGCCTTCAGTAAGCAGTGCTGGGCATCTCCAATTCAATATGTATACTCAATACAGATAATGGAGAAAAAAATTACTGAACAGAAATGTAAAAAAATAATAACAAAAAAGCTGTAAAAGCTGAGCCCGTTGTTCTGTCACAGGCTGTTGGCACCAACAGATTTCCATGAGCTGTGCATCAGCCTCCTACCAAAACCCAGTGGAAGTCATTCACATTGCACAAGCTCAAATCTCACTAACTACCCACACCTCTCACTAGTCCTCAAGTACATTAACAGTTTTAGAAAAGACCCAGGAAAAGATCTTAAATAACCCATCATAAAATGAATATGGGTTACAAATGAAATGAATAATGGCTAGTACAACAAATGTCAATGTTCTAATCTAACATGAGAATTGAAATGGAAGAGCAGACCTGCATTATGTCCAAAATGCCATGAAAGAATCGGCAATCACTACAAGAAATGCAGTTGCCTACACCTGAGAAATCTGAAATCTTAAAATGGCAGACAGGTGAAAAAAACAGAACAGTTTTTTCAGTACCTCTCCTCTCTCTTTCCAGACAAATATTTATCACAAGATGAATTTGCAGGCCCCCTAAAGAAAATGTGACTCCCCAGCAAGGAGGGCGTTTGCCTTGTGAACTCCCACCTCACCTTGCCCTGCACTAGAGGTAAAACTGCAGCAGTATCTCTAGAAAGACTTTAACAACACTGTACTTAGCATGGCTGGAAAAGAACAGAAGTACAAGATAAAAAGCAAAATACAGGCTGGAGTGAAGCTTTGCCAGCTCCTTGAGGCAGAAGAGAAGGTAATATGGCCAAATCAACAGACAAAATTTGAAAACGACAGGAAGGGAAGGATGTTCTCAGTGAAGCCAGCAAGGAACATATCCAAGACAGCAAGGAACATATCCAAGGCAGGACAAGATCAGGATGCAGATAAACTATAGTGGATACACACTTTAAATATTGTCATAAAAGAAGTCTTAGGGGTGGAACACAAATGCTTTTCATTCAAACACAGTATAACTAGCAGAAAGCTCGCACAACCTTCTCCTTCTTGAAGAGTTCATTGAAAATTTGTTCCTGTTTTGGTTTGTAAGGATGGGTCCTATTGTCAGAATTGCTCCAGGGTGGCTGCAGGAGAGGAAGGTGGTATCAGGCATTTCTTTTATTTTTAAACAATTTTTTTTTCAGCTTTGGGCAAAAAATTAAGAAACACAGGGAAGCACTGGAAGCAGTAACTAGTAGAGCTTTGCTGACAAATACAAATCTCTTTCCTTCCAGAAAGCTGTTTAGAATTCTTATTATCTAATAAATGAAGCATTAGTACAGCTGAGCATATTTGCAAGTTCCTGTTGTATAAAATCTCTGGTTGGTCTTAAAAGGATTCTCTTTTAGAAATAAGGCATTCATTTTCTACCCCTGATTTTGAGGTTAGGGAGCTGAGTGTGTATCACACCATGAGCATTTATGCCAACTGAACCTCTGCAAATTGTTGGCCAATATTGATCAAATTCATGATTGAAGGTTTTAGGTGTACTTTTTAGAAACTCAGTAGTGTTGAGATATCTATTCCACAAAAAATATAGGTCAAAAGAAGAGAGGAGTGAAATTTTGTTGGCATTCCCACTAGTTAATGTGGAAAATCTGTGGAAGAAGAAGAGCTAACTGCCTCATTACTTCATGTTGAAAACTTCCACCAGACTCACATACTGTTTTAAATATCAAAGTTCTGTTAACCTCAAAAGGTTCACAGGAAAACAGGCTTCTCTGGTCATGAGCTACCTTTCTTTTACTGGGGAGTTGGTAGAAAGCATATTGACCATATCATCCAAGGCTTTTTTTGGTTGTTTTGCATTTTGATTTCAGCTACTCAATTACAGTGACTTTTTTCAAGCATGTTACTTCTATGTTTAGAAGCATGACTTTGGCCCAGTACTTTATGACTGTATGATTCTTCACTCTAAGTATAACATTCTAATTGATTTGAAAGGAGTCAGTATTTTATCATTTTCATCCCCAAGACATAAGTAAACTGTCAGGGGGTCCCAGAAAATGGTGCATGTCAAGAACTGTGCAGGTTGTGATCTACTTATTAATCACTGTGAGGTCATCAGTAACTTCCAGCTTCCATTGTGCATCAGCCACTTCTAGAAGAGATGATGGCCAAAACTATGACATAACACTGTAAGTCATTGGCACTTGAGTCTCTGAGCTCCTAAAACGTTGTGCATTTCTTCACAAACTGAGCCTTCTATTATTTGAACTTTCAATAACCATCACTGCTAAGCTGGAAGCCTTTCACTAGTAAGAGTCACTGGGGAAAGAGAAAAAAGAAGAAATTACACACAAAATAGAACATACATTTCAATGTTTCAGTTACTTCAGGGGAACAAGTTAAATTTCCAAAACTGAAACTGACTTCAAACAAATTTATTTCCCTACCTACTGCATTACCACATCACACAGCACTAATTTAATTAATAAAGTTTCATTTATATTATGCTTATTTGAAGCTGGAAGACAATGGTGAAATGCAAGAGGAAAAACAAAAAGAAAAGTAAGAAAAGCAACAGCTGCCTTCTTGCAAACAGGAATAAATGCTATACTCTCTATTAAAAAGTGAGAAACATAAATAAATCCAAGAGACAGTCACCTATTCATGGCAAAATGGAACCCAGATGCTAACAGCTGAGAAGAAACTTGCCTCAGAAATTCAATTGCATAACTATCTTTCATTAAGGATGTTTGTAATCCTCTCAGTAAGCCAGTGCCCACCACACCACCACCAGCAGTAGTGCACTAGACTTTTCTGTTCCATTTGGTTAGGAAATCTGGGATTGCTGTAGTCCATACACATTTTTTAAACAAAAGCAGAAAACATGGCAGTGACTTTTGTAGCTATGGAGTTAGTTTAATTCAGACTCTAAAATTAGTCTTGCACAATCTCATCATCTCCAGATGCTCCTTTATGCTCATAAATCCACTAAAATGTTTATATTGTCTCATGCAAAAGGGTGAATGCCTGCTGAGGATTGTTGCTCCAAGGCAGCAATAACTTACTATGTCTTTTCTGTAGCAAGTTGCAGTGGTTTTTTGAAGTACAATCTATAGACATTTGCTCTTTCCATCACACCTCCCACATTTCCACAAGCCACAACATATTTATGCTTCAAGACATCTTCTGGAACAAATCAGTTTTAGTTTTGAATTAGAATACAGTATGACATGAGACAGATATAGCTGGGGTTTCTCCTAAGGAAAAAAAAAATTGTGTGCTTTTAGAACAGACACCAAGCAAATATCAAACTTGCATATAAGCCTTAGTTCCAAGCCAAGGAAATAGCTACCATATGTATTAAAAAGTCAGTATCAAACATAATTAGATTAGATATAACACAACTGGGCCCCCAAAGACCACCATCCAATCTTATTCATTCCTTCTTTGGGACCAATTATCATGTTATTATACTGAGTAGTGCTGAGAATCCATCAAGGCAGAAGATCCTATTGTGTTGCCAGACAAAAAGGCAGTTCTTGTCTCAAACATCATCTTTTTTGTCAGTCAAATTCAGCGTTGGAACATAAGATCCCTGAGCTCATAGACAAGCTTTGCTCTGTTCTCCCACCATCATAATTTCTTTGATAGTTATGATTTCTGAAAAAGAGAGACATTTCCCAGTTTTTCCTCTCTAAGTAAATACCTTTTACGGACTTATTTTCTATTACTTTCTCTAAGAAGCAACTAAACATGATAAAGAAGAAAAAAAAAAAAGAGCAGCAAGAAAAATAAAATAATGAAGATTTTTTTGGCAATGAACCCCACCAAACACTACCATTTACAGCATTGCACAGTACTGAGACTGAAGCAGTTCTAGGGGGAGTGTGATACAGCAGCTCAAGGTGACGAGATTTGGATTATTGGTGCTTATTTCTAACCCCATGCCTGGCTCCCCATGGGTACCCCATGGGATATAACTGAACCTCCTCTGCTCCAGATTTCAGCTGATGAAAAAGCACAAGGCTCAAAAGGCATGCAAAAGGACATGCAAAGTCAAGCCTTTGGTTGTCTACATCTTAGTTCCTCTAAAATTGGGGCAGACAATGTTCCTACTGATTTATAATCAAGTAATAATGCACTAACATGAAAAATATTAGCTCTTACTAAGTGACTTAAGATACACTTTTGCAGCAATCAAAGAAATAATTTGATAATTAATTAATGCAAACTGAACTCAATTTCTGACCCTGTAATTTTGGTCAATTTTTCATTGCCTGTAATGTTCATTAAGAGTAGAAATAAATATTAAACAAGGTTGAACTGAATATCCAGAATAAACTTGTGGTTGGTTGAAGTGCCAGTTTTGTGTAAATTGGAGAGACAGGGCATCATATTTAGTTTTTCACTGCATACTTCACAAAGATATTCCTAAGCACAAATGTCTGGAGTTTTAAGCTACTTGCTTGACTGCAAAGCTTAAATAACCAGTCACTCTGCCAATGCCTGTGCCTTTAAGTCAATGCTGTGTTGACTCTTTAAATATTTTCACTTTTTTAATATAAACTTTTCAAGCAAAATTTCTCTTACAGAACAAGGACCCTACACAACCAAAATGGAGAGCAGCTACCACTTCCTGGTTTTTCAGTCTCACCTGTTTGAGTACAGCTGACCCAGCACAGATGGATACATTGCTCCTGTCTGGGGGAGGGCCTGTTCGTCAGCCTTTTAATGACTTACAGAAGGAATCACCTCATTTAGGAATCATGATGGTACTGACTATTAATATCAAGCAGAAGAGCCTACCAGCTACACCAGGAGATTGAAAAAACCTGTGTTGGGCTCCATTCCAAACTCTGGAGAGGAAAAAAGCCACCTGGGATTTGCATACATTGATGATTTCAAAATCCTGCTTGGCAGGAATTTCTTCTCCTGCATATTTAGACACAACCAAAATTAAACCTGGCAATAGGAGAGAAATTCTTCAGCTATCCAACATCAAAATAGCTGGTGTTCATGTGCATTCTACATCAAAATAGCCAGGTTTCCAAAATATTACATCAGAGTGTTTGGAAATGAAAGCCTTTATTTGCATAGTATAAATCCACCTATAGATTGCCCACAGAAGAAACATGACATGCAATTGAAATAACATATACAATACTATTATTGTATTCTTCATGCAAAACTGACTGCCTTGAGTCTTCTCCTTCCAAATCCAACACAAGAAAAATGGTACATCTCTAGAACCCTTTAGTCTTTGCCAACAACTACCTAAACAAATAAGCAATGGATAATGAAGCTCAGCTATTACCAGCTATTGCACAGCTATGACATCCCAAGAGAAAAGACCACCAGCTCCAGCCTCTTGACTAGGTAAAAAAAAATCATAACATTACATGGTTTCTCTTAGGTCTATGTTACAGCAGAACAGGTTTTACAAGGGCACAAAGTAGAGGAAAGCCATGTAATTGATAATTCATCAAAACAAAAGCCATAAAATACTATGCTTAAAAATATACTTAATAAGTTTTGTCATCCTATTTTGATGTTCTACATTTTCATGACTGCCACTAACTGTCAAGAGAAAGTTCCATGAAATACAATGACTTGCACAGATTAAAGTTGTACTTCATATTCAATAACAGTTATTTATACAAATATTAACCTCTGCATGGAGACTACCCTTCCTGATACAATGCCTCCTTATGTACAAACACAGCTTTTATTCCATTCCCATCTGCATTTTATTAGTTATTTTAGAGAGCACTTTACTGTGGAGAAGTTTCAAGTTTAATCTAAGGCAACTTCTGCATCCCAGCTGAAAAAGTAGCAGCTCTGAGAAGTAGTTTGCAGTTAGTCACATCATCACAAGTTGGTTTACATTTACTCTGTATGAAGTTAAATTACCATTCCAACGTGAAACCCAGAAAACTGGAATTCACTTATGATGAAGGCCTTGCAAAACCTTTTTCAGGCCCTGAGCATGGTCTGTCCCATCTGCTTGACACATATAGTTTCCATCAGTATTGGAAAGATGTATGCAAGTCCTGATGGGGAACACATGCTTATTACTTGAGTCCCCCTGAGTAATCACATATCATGAACAACTGAATGTAGAATTTTTTGTTTATGACTTTGTGTATATTAGTAATGTAGAATCTTGCTATGTGACAATCCCTTTGATATCACAATATTTAAGGAGTCAATGTGTGAGGAATAGGCTTCACAAACTTCTACACATGCCAAATCTTTTCTCAAACATTGCATTCTAAAAAAAAAACAAGAAAACCCCCAAAAAACCACAATAAGAAGAAAAGAAAGACAGCAGTCTGCTCAGTCTGAATTCACCTGCATTCAAATTGATTCTGGAAATGATGGTTCCTCCAGGTGCATTTTCTTCCTACATATGCTCAGCATATTTAACAAAACCTACTTTAAATCTGAGACAAGTGCATGTAAAGACCTGGACAGTAATCTGACTAATTTCTTCAGTCAAATGGTGTTTCAAAAGCTTTGGCTGCTCATCTGACTAAGGAGTGGAGAGAATGCAGAAGAGGGGACATAGAAACATTACAAAGCAAAAACGTTTTCTAGGCTTCAAACAAAAGAACGTATACAATGTTCTTGTAAAATTAAGGTTTTCACAGCTTTTGGGAGCTAGTAATTGAGTCCCCAGGCTGGACATGAAGAAGTTAAAATGCAGTAACACTTCATCTTTCATAATTTGGGGCAAAAGTCTAGCAAACTGCTATCAAACGTAAAGATAGTGGCCAAGTGCAAAAGGACCAAAATTGGGGTTGTGGAGTAGAATGAAAATGATGAGCAAGAATTGTGGATACATTACTAACAATACCAAGCAAGTACAAAAGGAAAAAACAGAAGGTGGTGGTTTAGAAGGAAGAAAAAGAGGAAGAGAAAAAGAAAGGGACCTTTTTTTTCCTCACTCATCAAGCCTGCAACAATGAGGCAGGAAAAACAGAAACTTCAATTCTTTGCTGCCTTCAGGTTCCATTGTTGGACAGAGCTAATGATGGACATCTCACGGGTCATTCAGCCCTAGGAATGAACCAATTTGGAAAGTGACAGAAAAGCTTTCCTAGTAAAAGGTACCTGCCAACTAATAGCAGCAGTTGTGTTCCTGGAGGTTCAAAGGTTTTGCTAAATTTTGGAATTTCTCTTAGCAATAACTAGAGGGTTCTTCAGCCCCCAACGCTTTTACTATTCTGGCAAGTCAAGTGACTTCAAATATAGTTAAAAATGTGTCTTAAAGTTCCCATACTCCATACTTACAATACACTAGCACAAATGTTATATGAAGCTTTGCATACAAAAAGATTGTCTCCTGTGCCTTATAATTTTTTTTTAAAATCTCTATTGTTTGCAAAAAAAGATGACAAATTACTCATCACAAGCTTAATGATGACTCATATATTGGCAAAACGGACAAAATTAAAAACTGCTGACTTTTTATCCTGAATCTATGTTAAACTGAAATATGTTCTTTTAAATCAAATAGCTTTATTTCAGGGATGCAGCTGCAATGTGGAACTGGAGGGGGTGAGTGGCAGGGGGGATGGGATATAAGAGAATCTAGAACTTTGCAGTAATCATTCTATCTTTTAGAGAAATGCAACTGATATTCTGTTGAAGTGCATTTCCATGACTATGAGGCTACCAAATTTTATACCAGCTGGAGATCCAACTCCCATATATTATTTTCTCCTAACAAGGAACATGCACTAACTTTAGATTTGGAGTTAGGCAGAAAGAATGAAAATTAAACAAAGAGTGAACAAAGAAATACAGGGCATGACTTTTTTTTTTTTCATGAAATATTTTCTTCTATTTAAGATTTAATTTTGTAGGAAAATATCACGGGTCTATATATTTAAAAATTCATTATGTACAGAACATAATTAGAACATGCAAAATCCTCTAGTTTAATATGGGGCATGAGAGAAAATTGGCCAAAATATTTACTTAGCACCAGAGGCAGAGAATCCATGGTCCTAAATATTATATGAAAGAGAAGGAACCAAACATAGTAATATTTAACAATAATATAATGCTAAATGTTCATCTACAGAAAACAAAACACAACAACAAGAAAAAAAAGATGTTGCTTAGCCATGCCTTAATTACTAAGCCATTAAAAAAAAATGTAATAAGAAAACTATTTTTTCAAAAGAAACAGTTAAACAACAAAGCTATTTATGCAGTTTTCTCAGCACTGAATATAGGACTAAAGAGTCTGCAATTTTCAAGGTGATTTGCAATTTCCATTAATTTGTTGGAGGTTTTGTAGCTCAATAATGAGACACTTTCATCGGTTATTAGTGAATCAGAACTGTTTACAGCTTTAATTCAAACACAGTAAATACAAATGCAAATGTTCACATGATTTTTTTCTATTATTATTGCTAGAGGGTGAAAGAAGGTAAATGATCTTCAGGAGAATAGGGATGTTTATCATTACTTGCCTTAAATTGGTCAACAGCCCCATGCCACTGGAAGTGAACTGGGGGTGGATGGTGAATGTCAATATTTGGGTTCCAATGAAGCGCAAATGCTCATTTGGGCATGGGTTGCTGCCTTTACCCCCCCCAAAACCTGAAAATCGGAAGCTTTTTTTCTACATCATTAGATTCTAATTTTGGATTGTTTTAAAGAGATGGTTTAATTAATTTATCACCTTCTCGATTCAAGGGTAAATTTCTTGATGTTTAGCATCTATGGTAATTCTGGCCTTTTAGATCTAGCACCTTTAAAGTCCTCAACCAAGTCTATAGACTGCATCTATAATTTGGAGTTTTGATGGAAAGGATTAAAATGAGACCCTAAAAAAAAAGAATTAACTGTATATTAAGGTGCCTGAAGATTCAAAAAGACACTCAGAACAGTTCACAAGTTGACCAGAGGGATTCCTAATGTCAGCTGAAGCTGATGTAAAAATCAATGTCAACAAAATTTGATGCCACTGAAATCTGATTCTTTCGAAGCATTTTTGAGCATCTACCTCCACAGCTCTTGTCCAGAGAGTAGTCAAATTATATTTTTTTTCCTTTCAATTAGCAAGTATAGAATACTCCCTTCCTTCAAACCAAGCTGTTAATTAAAAAGATGAAATAAATTTAAATTAGAGATGGGTAACACAGAGGTTCTACTCAATAGCCACTTGATGGCAGCGTCATGTATAAAAAGATCTGCCTGTGAAGCTAAAACTTTAAAGAAACCCCTTCAATACCTGTAAAAAGGCAACCCAAATGATACCTTGATTACTTCAGAGTATTAACCTCTCAACAGAACTCTTTTTTAACAATATTTTTAAGGTCAGCAACTAAATCAATAAGTAAACCCATAACAATAATGAATTTTAAACTTCAGAAATGCTATTAAGATTATTCCTTTAAAATGTCTATTTAATATCTAGTATTTAAAAGTTTAGTACCTGTTATGACTTTGATATTAATTCTAGCATGATATTCATTCTAGTACAATGCAGGGTTAATTTCTTGGGGAAGAAGCAAACTAAAAGAATTCCATGAGGATTTACTAAGAAAGAGTTCATGGACGCATTTAAAATTTAATAAATAAAAAGTAATAAAAATATACGACATTAGTGTTACCAGCACAGTATTAATTTTGCAGCATGTAACTGTGAGAGTGCGTTACATTTTCTGCCATCAAGATAATCCACATTCTTTGGTCAACAGGCATGGCCAAATAGGCTTGACAGAAGAGGGAAAGCAGCTCATGGAGAGATGTAGGCCAAGTTGAAAGGGTTCTCTTCCTCTCCTGACTTACTCATCAGTTTGCATTTCAGCCTAAGGAGTAGCCCCAGACTGTTTCAGCTGGGCAATGGGGAGGACTAGATCCCTGTGCTGAAAGTGAACAAGTTAGGATCTGCCTTTACCTCCCAGGATGTCCAAATGTGATCACACCCAACTTCAGGCAACTTTTACACTGGTTTGAAAAACAGATCATTCCCAATAGGTAATGACAGCTCAGCATATTGAAAGCATTGGTCAGTAATATATTGCAATAATGCAACTGCAAAGACAGTTCTGTGAGGAACATATTCTACCCTTGGTTTGCTAGAAAATATTTGTTTGCAGTACTAAACACGTATCTGGTGAAGAAAAGACAACTCTCTTATTCCAGTCTTTAAAGAGTTAGGCAACTGGGCAAGTCTAAATACTGTCATTCTCTTGATTTATCACTGGAATTTCTGTTGCCATTAATGGCTATTCAATATACTGAGTGATACTAGCAAAAAAAAAAAAAAAAACAACATTCATAAATAGATTTTTGAGTTATAGAAACACCAAATAACATCCTGAGCTAATACAGAATTCATACCCACAAAATTTTTCAAAATTTGGGTAACTTCATTCCAAGTACTAGAGCCTTGAATGTTTTTCACCCAAAGCAAAAATTTTGGTCAAGTTCTGCAAATATGATTTAAAATAGAAGCTGAAAGTCCATCAAGTGCAGAATAACAAACAGGAGCAATGTTTTAGATCTAAAACTAATACTACATTTCTCATTACTTTTGTGAGTCACAGCATTAATATGGAATAGTCTCAATAGTTCAATTGTACTTGAGTTCTAAAATTAGATAAATGTCCTAGGAATTTCCAGAAATCTTTGAAAAAATAAATTAAAAAGTATTTCCTGCCCTACCTCCACCAAAACCATGCTGCATGAAATGAATTAACATTACAAAAAAAAATCAAGAAATTAGTTCTCTGATAACTCTATCAAACAGAATTCAACACATGATGACAACAAGATAAAAATGCCAAACACTTCTGGGACCATTCTTCCATTAGTATCTTGAAAAGACATTTATAACTTTTATGGGAACCTTAGTGTATTCAAATGTGACTTCCTAAATTTTTCTTGATGTTTTGTTTCTTGAATTTTTATTTAAGCTATAAACACTGTTTTATTTTATACCTAACAACAATCAGTTTACCATAACTGGGACTAGGAGAGTGAACTGAGAGGAAGGCAGGAAGTGGGACAAAAAGTAGCAACTGTAAATTCAATTTCCAAATGTAGCATTAACTATGTTCCTTCCTGTACTGAGTACTGCATTTTATTAGTCTTTATTTTCATACTGAAAAAAAGGACAAAAGTTACTGTAGTCTGAAAAATGTTATTCCAGGTAAACTTAAAGAATATTAATCACATATGACTAAAATATGAATATAATAGCTGAAATTACTTCTCTTCATACATAAAAGAAAGTCCTGAGGCTGCAACTTCAGTGATTTAGTCAACTGTGTATGATTTATGAACAATTTTTTAAATGAAAGAGTCCACAAACCTGCTCCTCCTCAAACTAGAGAGGCTGCAGAGGGATTTGCTCATTTATTAAGGACCATGCACCTCAGTATTCATTCTTATAGAGTTCCTTTTTTTGTTGCTATGGGCCAAAATGTTTTATTGCACCATTTGGAAAATATATAAAAGGGGCATTGCCAGGATTGATGTATTCCTGACTAAGTCTTATAAACGTGGTGTGATAGTCTATTACTCATCATATTTACCCTTTCAGCATGCTGGTAGACACACAGAAAACTGCCCTGGAAACTAAGAACCTGCAAGACCATTCTGTAGACCATAGTCAAGCAGGCTCCAGAGCTGATGGTGATCACTAAGTCACAGAATACAATCAAGACCAATAAAACCAAGTAATTTCAAATTTTAGTGGTGAAAATGAGAAAAAAAAAACTTCCTTTGCTTGGCATTTCAGTTTACTCATTAAATTTAAGCCTATTCCTTGCAAATCACAAAGCTTTAAAACTGACCACTTTGGAATTAATAGCACAAATAATTGCCAAACACCACAATAAATGACTGTTCCATGATGACTATGAGATTATGCAAATGTAAGCAAGGTACAATGACTCAAGGTGGAGAGAAGCTGGAATGGTGAAGAAGCCTGTGGATGTGGGTTGCAATATTAAAAAAACATTCTTTCTAAAAAATTATGAAATTTCATGCTCAAATTCTTGTTTCAGTTAATACTATCAACTACTTTATTGGGAAATTTTGAGATTTTTTGGTTTTGGTTTTGTGGGGAGTTTTTTGTTTGTTTGTTTTTCATTTAAATTGACAATAAAATGACCTTACAATTATTTTTTTTTGTGGAATACATGTAAGATGTTTACAAATGTTACTTATCTTTGAAGCTATATATTGCACTTCCCTTGACCTTCTAAACAGCTAATATTTCATAATTAACCAAATAGTTTAGATTTCTACATGAAATCAGTTTCTTTCCTTTCTAGACAGAACTGATGAGCAATAGCTACAAATGTTAAATGCCCTATAGATATTTCTTCTTAACATTGTTTCTGTTTACTTATTTATTTTCTTTTTTGGTCCTTTAAAGAATCTTCTCCCTTCAAACAGTGTGAATCCCTTAATAATTAGGAGGAAGATGTTTTCATACAAAGCTATATAAAAGCAAGCTGCACATGCAACTTCATGAGAATATATAAAAGCCTTCCTTATTTTGCTATTGGTTATTTACTTATCAACACACACAGGCCATACTGGGAAAGTATTTCTATTTTTACTGGAACAGAATGGACAAAACAAGAAAATATGACAAAGCAAAATTCATGTCTTGTAAATATCAGATCAACATCTTCAACAGATACATGGAATAGTATTTAAGGTTATCCAGACTACTGGACCCTATGTTTTTTCTAAAATAGATGTAATTCCCAGATTTGGATTCTTTCTCTTGAGTCCAAGGAACACAAGCATCATATTGCACCAAATTAATCATAGTAAAGGCTTAATAGACAAATACACTTGGGTTTTTTTTTTCTTCTACTTGCTAATGACATCCACAGACTTATCTTTCAACTCAGAAGCTGCTGCTGTTATTCCTGACTGTACTTTTGCATTGAATTGCTCCGTTTACATCTTCATGAGCACTGCTAAGAAAATCTTGCAGCATGGCCGATAATGCTTGATTTCAGATTTGATAACATTCTCACAGTTTCTTTGTGTCATCTGATAGCATGTACATGGAGAGTGATTTTGCTACTCATGAACCACAAAAGATTTTATATTTTGAAGATTATAGAATGATCTCATAATATAAATATTAAATTTGCCTCACATCTGTTGTTCTATCTACAAACCTACGTTTTTTATCAGAGATCATCATTCACAAGAATCTGTCAATTAAGTGGTCATCTTTAAGTAGAGAGAAAAAAGTAATTCCCTTGGAAGAAAAATTATACCAGAATAATTTTCTCCTCCTGCCCCATTCCCAACCTCTTATGAGCCTACATGAACCTTTCCTTTAGAAATAGTGTTACACTGTGCTAAGGGTTTTGGCTGATATTATTCCTAAAGGTGTTTGGAAACTAACAGTGGAGACACTGCTCCAATGGGAACAAGGCACAGAAGGAATCACCCCACAGTAACACACCATAGAGAAGTGTTTTATACAATATAGGACTTCTTCTTGTTCTGAAACATTTAGAGCTCAGACACTACTAAGAGGCTTCCCAAACCTTTCAATTTAAATTGATTAATCAGGACACTTTAGCACGTATTTTATAGTATGCAAGCTGTCCAATTAAGAAATTATTAGAAGCTGTCAAAAAAAAATCTGAAAAAAATAACAATGTCATAGAACTCTTTCAGTTTGGAGCTATTTCCCCTTGTCCTGTCACTCCATGTACCTGTAAATATTCTCTCTCCATCTTTCTTGTGTGCTCCCTGCAGGTACTGGAAGTCTACAATTAGGTCACCCCAAAAAATTTTCTTTTCCAGACTGTATATCAAAACATCTCATTAAATCTGGAATTAATTTATTTCAGTCCATTTTTTTAGGTTGCTATGCTTGCTATTCTTTCACTATGTACAAGCAGCACTACAACAGGCTTTGACAGAATGCCAGCTATTTTTACAGAGAAGAAGAAAAATAGAGTTTTTGCATTAATTTTAAGCATAAAAACATAAATGGAATTAAAAGAGCTAAATCTAAACCAGTCTGCAATAAGCAGAAATGAAAATGTGCCTTTAGGAGCCTATTCACTTCTTAGGGCTTACTTCCTTATTTCTAAATTCTGCATCAATGTTTAAGCTAGTCTTTAAGTTAAAAAGAAGTACACAACTGAGTTTTTTCCAACATATTAAATCATATTCTCTTGGGAAAAAAACCCTTACTATGACAAGACTAAGTATCATAATTACGTATCTCAGTTTCTTAAATCGTGGAAGGAGTTTGACTTTTTATTCAGTAACTGATGTTCTCTAGTACATGCCAGATCCCATGTTCCACAATAATCTTGTGTGTCCTATTTCATAATGTTTTTAATATTATATATTTAAAAACTGAACACAGTCCTAATCAAAGCAGCTATATATGTTCCCACTTTATAAATAAGCAGACTGTTAAACTTAAGGTGTTAGTAAAATGACTTTTAGCACAACTTTCTCATATCAATTTTTAACATTGACAATGTTCAAAGAAACACTGGATCAGTCAAATGTTGGCAATAGGCTAATGGTTATCACAGCTACGTCAATGTCAGCTTAAGAATGACATCAACATTTCTGCTTCCAAAACTGATGATGCTAATGAAAATGTGGAAATCACACAGCCACCTGGGATGGATGGGAAAGTTTAGGCATGACATCCACTAAGTAGGTGTTTCAGGAGTGACAGATTAAGGTTTTCAAGCAGCTGCAATGTTTTCAAGTGGGAAAAGCTGGTAAAAATCACATGAGGTGAAGCAGAGATCTCTTTCAGAACATATAATTGGGCTAAGGATAAAGAGAGACAGAAATTTGCCCTGCAAGGAAGGGGAATCTACCGGGAAAAGCAAAAGTAAAAAGTGTGTCTGGCAGAATAAAGTAGAACAAAAACCTACCTTGATATTAAAAAGAAGGATTGACTGGCATGAAACATTATTCTTTCTAGAACATTACATATAAGGCCTGAAAGGGTTTGATTTTTTTTTTTTTAATAAAGAAAATAATCTTTGTAGGAATAATTGTTTTGGAAGAACAATCAGCCAATAAGATTATGTAGTTTAGCAGTCATTTAAATGCCAAGAGCATTTACTGTAGGTGCATCTCAGAAAATTGTTGAGATGTTCTCTTGGGACACCCAGTTGTGGCCAGTGGATTCTGAAGTGTGAGCTGAACTACACATTCAGTGACTTGCAGCTAAAGCTATTGCAAAACCTTTCAAATGTAGAGCAGAGATAAGGTGAATACAGAAATTAGAGAGTTTTGCTATAAAGAATTTGTACCTATGGAGACCTCCAGGACCAAAATGGGAATGTTTCAAGTTCTATTTTGTCATATCATTTTCCATATTGGACAAAGCAAAAGGAAGGTGTTCTTGGCAGTGGAAAATACAGACCATAGAAGGAAAGAATTTAGAACATGTAATTTTTCTAACAGTATTTCTACAAGAGACAGACTACCCGACTAAGGGCCAATCCAAATAAATGCATCCCACGTAAAAAAATAATTTAACAAACTCTACTACATGACGCTGTGTTGCACCATCATGGGGCAGGCATCTACACATAGCAAAAGATAATTCATGTCTGTGATGATGATTCAGGAAGAATGCAAGGAGGGCTTATTTCAGGAAACAAAGCTCTTCTCATTGAGGTTGAAGGATGTTGGAAATTAAGGACAAGCTTTATGGATGGAAAAATGTAGCTACAGGGAATCAACCTAAGCCAAATGACCCCCTCCAAGACTGCACCCAGCCATGACCTCATGCTGGTGGGATCAGAACAGGGACAGACTGAAGGAACCTCCATTCTCCCACTGATCCCTAGAGTGGGGAAAGCAGGATCCTCAGCACCAACTGTTTCTCTCTGCAGATCAGGTCCTATTGCTACTCACTACTTGCTAATGTAGACATAGACAAATTATATTTATTTGGAGACTGAAGCAGGGCTACATATGGAGAATTTCACCTTTGACAAGTACTAACTTCATTTACATTAACACCTGTCTAGACTGTTTTCCTAAGTATAAACATAAAAATCTCCTTAGTGTATTTGGGCCCTTCTTACTTAATTAACCATATGTGACGTAAAGTGATACAACCCAGTTAAAGGTATGTCATTGTTGATAGGATCAATTACAGTCAGACATAAGTATTCATTGCTTATGCCATCTGTGCTGTACTCCTAAGTGCAGAACCTTGTCAATGAAAGTACACACAGATTAACTGTATTCTTTTTCATTAAAAACCACCAATCTGGTTCGTCAGCTCCAGGCGCTTTCTGTTAAAAAGTTGCAATATTATAATGCACAGTCACCTCCTCCTTCCAGCATACCATGCCTAGATAATTTGAAAGGTTTAGCATAATATTTGTGATCATTCCACATCTTGAATGATTTTATTCTTAACTAGTGGCAACTCTCCAACCGCCTTCCAAAATGCTACTTATATACCAGCCTGGGAAATCATTGTTGTCATGGTAGGGAAGTAAACTTTGCCTGTTCTGTTACCTGTTTATCAACATTTTCTAAGGCTTCTGGTTTTCACTGCTTTTCTTCAATATTACAGGATCTGATCGTAGCTCATTTGAGGAGGAAAAAGCTCCCAAAACTGCAATTCTAGCCTCAGAACCCTTAAGTTGCCATGTATTTATGCCTACAGACAAATACACACGTGTAGAAATACTACAACTAATTTCATGTCTTTGATGTTAGCTGCAATGAGAGCTCACAGCTAGATTAAACTAATACTCCTGAAGTTAATTAACAATTTCATGGATGATTCTTGTACATAAAAAGCTGTATGATGTGTTCAGCTCTATAAGGTTAGGAATACGTCTTACTTTCATTCCTATCATTACTATGAGAAAATGATTTTTATTTAATAACATAGTTATAAGATAGGCAACATAGTCTCTGGATGGGTGAGGAAGGAGTTTAAAGCACCAGTTTGGAACATGGGAAAAAGCTACATAACCACATATATTTAGAGATCAAAAGTTCTAAAAGCAGGTTGAATCACAATTCACATTTTTCCCTCAGAATTAAGGAAAGAAATTGATGGGGTAAAATATGTTTCTAATCAAGCTCCCTCCAAAGACAAAAACTTCTAGGAAGAATAGGAACCAGTGTTCTACAGTTAAATGATTACAATTAAAATTCTAATCAATACAGGTCACATGAGAAAGGATATGCATCTACATGCATTTCAAACTTCTGGAATATTTGAAGGCCACGCTTATGGATCCTCATGAAACTCAAGAGGGAATGAATATAAGATGTACTTCTATTGCTATTGTTTGCATATGGTTTTATATCTCTGTGTTTAATTTGGAAGGGATTTAGAGGCACACCCATGTAGGAAAAGTCTGGTGAGTTTAAAACTGGAAAAAAGAAAAAGGCAACAAACCAACCAAAAAACAGCTTTTGGTTGATAAAAACTTTTCCCTGTGTTTATTGTAAAGTAGGTCTGAGAAGTTGGTCTCCTGAGATATTAAACAGTGCTGATGAAGACACTGACCAGAAGTTAAAATAATCTAGATAAAATAACATTATGGAGAATAATATGGTAATTACAAAATGAGAAAAGTTAAAACAATACTAATTTAGGATTAGCATGCTTATTTCTTTTAAAAGAGCTGAAATCAAATCACACTTTGGGATGCTGGAAAAGACATTTAATAAGGAAATATTTATTTGAAATCTATAGCAGGGTGCCTAGAATATAATGATTGTATATAACACAACTCCTGTTTACAGCACCTTCTAAAGAGAAAAGTAAAAAGGAATTTTTTAAAACATAAAAAGTTCCTCCTTCACCCACCCAAGACCACATGTAAGCATTTTTATGAAGCCCTTTCTATGAAATGATGGAACATGCATGATTAAGAACAAAAAAGCATTTAGAGTAATTGTCATAAAAATATATGAATTCACTTACAAATAACTATTAATTTTTACAGTACTTTCTATACTTTAGTAATATTTTTATGCTATATTGACAAACCAAAACCTCACAAATGTCTACATAAAAGAGCCTGAAATTGACCTCTCCTTTTGTTCTCTATATTCATAATCTCAAAATCTTACCTACTTTTCACTTTTAACAAAAAACATATGTAACTTGTTTTATAGGAGCACAGATGATATGACTTTCCCATTAATTGCTGACAGATACACCTTTGAAGCATTTTTTCAATCTTATCTGGAGGACAAGGTTAAAGCAAACTAAGCAGGGAGGTTTGCTGTGACACCACCAAACAACAGCTACATGATTATGTGGAGCTGTCAGAGTTGGCAGGTTCAAAATCCCAGTATAGAACCAAACAGCTTGCTTGATTTTTGAAGCCAAAGAGATTACATAACAAGAATTTTGTTTGTGCTGGGAAAATGTTCTCTGTACCCTTTCAGGCCTTCGATGAGGATTTTTCAAAAGGCAAGCAGTGGCATATTTGTCTTGAGAAGACATTTTCTTACACTGCACAAGCCAAGTGCATACATCTGAAAGCAAAACTGTGCAGTGCAGGCACACAGACATAACACATTATATAATGTGTTATTCTATTAGAGATGCTCTGTGGCAAAGAATGTACATAACACAGTCTGTGCTGAATGGCTTCAGAAATGTACATTTGAATTAAAAGCACGCATTTGATTTAATTGCACCTGGTTTTGTCTCTGCACTAAAATGTTTGCATGAAGGCTTGAAACACCCCAGACCAGAGATGGCTATGAAGGTTTTAGGCTGGAGAATGAAGATAAAAGTGTTAGATAAAGGTCTCAGAAGTTAATAGTGCTTGCTGCAACAGCAAGCCTCATCCCACTGCCTCAATCCTTCCATTTCTCCTCATTAAAGACAGACTAATTGGGATGCAGCACATCATTTGTACAATTGCAGTAATTTTGCCATCTTGCTCTAGGAAACAAATTTTATGAACAGAGTAAACTAGAATTCTATCACTCTTTTTCAGGTGGTTAAACCTCTTAAAAAATGCCACTAAATAGCCATTAAGTATGTTATGCCACTCATCCTTATATTTCACCTACACTACAGAATATATTTTAATAACCATTGTATACAAACTAGTGTTCCAAAAATAACAAATTTCATAATTGTCATTATTTTTCATAATGATCACACTTCAGGAAAAAATTGCTCTAGGAAACTTAAAACATTAAGGCATTGTTATTGTAAAGAGGTCTATCTGAATTTAAAGTGGATTCAGTTTTTCAGGTATTCAGAATTTAACAGTGTGGTTTGCACAGAAACTAAAGTTGTGGTAAAGTTGGTCTTTATTCCCCCAAAAGATAAAAAAGCTGCCATCCTACAACTTTTTAATAAAAAGTGAGGAAGTTCCACCTGTTTCATCATGAATAGTATTACGGTCTTGTAAGAAAATAATAATTAATTTGAGGGAGAGACTACAAAGAAAATGAAAAAAAAACAGAATCTGTTTTGGAAAACAGATTCTCTCCATTTGGAATTTTTTCTCTATTTATGTTTGGACATAATCTTGAATTAATGCTTTTGGTAAAAATTTCTACTACATATATTCTAGTGAAATCCATCTGGAAAACAAATAGCAATTCAAATGGTGACTATTCTGACACACCAGCTACAACACTCTGAAACTAGTTTTATAGGAAGAATATAATCAACACAACAAAACCTCAAAAAGACGTCTTGCTGGTTATGGCACCAGCCTTGAGATGGCAGATGTAGATTAAACCCCTCACTCCAGTCCAGACCTCTTTGTCAGCTGACCCTCAGACAGATCCACAGACCAACAAGGTAGCAAAAACTTCCCTGATGGAGTTTGGGTGCTTTGAAGATCTCAGCTTTGGTGTCTTTCTTTGTTCCTTTCTTTCTCTGCCTTTTCTGTAAATCAATAAAATAGCTCTAGTAATCCTGTCCTATAAGTTAATATAAATAGAGTTGTAAAAAATTCACAAATAGCTTAATTAATGCAAAATAGGCAATCCCCAGCCTTCATTGAAAGTCTGGAAGAGAAAGCACACAGTAAATTTCCAGGGCACTCGGAGAAGACTTTAAAAACATTTGTACCATTAGTCAATGGTCTCTTTCACTTGTTTCCCTCAGAAGATTAATTTCTGCCACTCTACCTTTTTCTCCTAGAAAAGAAAAAAGACTCTTTGCTCCATGTCTCATGCAGTTATCCAGGCTGATGTTGTTCATTTTAAACAGCAGCTTCCTCTATGATTGTCATTATTGCTGCTTCAAGTTTTCACTAGGCTTGAGTGAAGTATCCTATTTTCTATTTCAGTTCTGCCTCTTCAGCACTGTTCCTACCTATGCTTTTTAAACACTGCATCCTCAAAGCTTTAACACACACAGCTTCAGATGACCATCTTGTACTCAACACAAAGTTCAAAGCTGAGATATGTTTCCAAAGTCCCTCTGGACAATGTTTGTCATCTATGAAACACTGGAGGAGACAAAGGATAGGGAACAGATGACAACTAAAATTGGAACAATACAATATTCATAAAATGCAGCAATCCAGAATACATCTGCCACTCAGTCAGTCAGTCTCTGCATTTATGTCCTCAATGCCCACAAGCAGAACAACCAAAAGTCCTTTCCTCTTTCTTACTGGAGGTGACTGCAGCTGGCTGAGTCCTGCAGAAACTAATGCCAAGGTCTCTAGGATGCCAGTGACCCCACTCAAATGTAAATCACAGCTCAGCACAGCCATGCAATAAATTAAAAATGTTTTACATGCAATTGACATCTTATATTGACTTTTCACAGTTTGTACTGTCTCTTTAGCATGGTCTTTATACTGTTTGCCTTAGAAAGCAAACATCCCGAATATTACAGAGTACTGGTACTGCCCACTGCCTCCAACAAACTTCTGTAAATTAAAACAGAGGCTATAAAAGCAGTTCTTAGCCTTATCTGCCTTCAATTACCTTCTGAACAATCACACAAGAATACAGAACTTAAACCCAGTTATTTCTAGGGAGCTGTACTGAAAATCTGTTTAAATGTAAGGAACACAAAAACATCAATGAAGCAGCTGAGACTGCTTTTGCTTTGCCACAGTGGAATAACTTCTTGGATGCTGAGAGTGAATTTGGATAGCCAAGCAACAACAAGAAACAAAGTAATTTTCTCATTCTTGCCAGGATTGGATATTTTGCCATATTGGATGGAGGGGAGAGAAGGGAAGTGAACCCAATTGTTTATAGATGGTTTATGTATGTTTAATATAAATGAGCAAGACTCAAAGTTTAGTACTGGTCTATTAGCCTCAGCTTTAAAGTTTTCAAATATAGTTAAATGAAACCAAATGCATTTAAATGAATTTGAACTGAATTCTCATAAAACACTGAATTCTTGTGCTTTTTGTGGTTATCTGGTATTCATTTCCAATAACTGAAGCCAATAGAGCTCAGATCTGGAAAATTAGCTTTGCTGAAAATAGACAAGAAACTCTTCCCTAACATTTACACTAACATCTTCTGGAAAAGAACCCAACAAAACAACCAAAATCCCAAACCCAGGAATCTTCTGTACTCCATTTGAAAGGATGAATAAATGTCAGCACCAGGCATTTTCCCCATTCTGGCCAGCATTGGCTATCTCTGCATGAAAACACAAAATTGCTGGTAAATTAGATGGCTGCTTACCTGCTCTGCTTTTCCTTCAAAGTGCCACCAGGTCCTGACCCACATCTCACTACCTGTGCCATTTCCCAACAGCCCAGAATGAAGCTGATTGCAAAGTCAGTGCCACAAAGTTTAAAACCAAACTCTCTCACATGTTTTCTCATTAATCGTTATTCAGAACATATTTTTCACTCTTCAAGGAAACAGCTTTCCTCTAGAAAACTTGTCTGGTCTTCCTAACATCAAGAAGGGGAGTTTTTAGTCTTGTAAATATTTCTTAGCTTATAAAACAAGTATTGAGGAATTCATTTTTTATTAGATGTCTCTCAAACTCCACCTGGTTTCCAAGATCAATCAAAAAATGAACTAGATGTCACTCACATCAGTGAAAAAGCAAACATATGCAACACTACAAGTCTGTAAAGTATACAGCCAGCTTACAACTCACAATCTCATGCCATCCACCATTATATTTAATCTTTTAGAAGAAGCATTCCTCTATCCAAATTAAATGCACAACTTTTCAGTTATCTCTCTATGAACATCTGGCCATCGACTCAAGCTGTGCATCACTAACACAAAAATTGAAAACTTGGTCTCACAGAAGTCCCTTCAATAAAATCCTCTTCAGTTTTTCTAAAACCTTTGACATCTGGCCTTCACTGATAAGACTAATGAATTTCCTTCTATGTTTTTATAGGTAGGATACTCATGTCGTCAGTTGTAGGTATGGCCTTTCCCATCCATATCCTCAACCAAATATTCCCTATGTGTCAATTATGTCATGTCATCCTTTTCCTTTAAATGAACAAACATTTATGCTCAGACCCATCTGAGCTTTTCTCTATTGCTTCACATGCTTCCCATCATCACAGGGAGTTACAGCTGTAAAAGCACCTTTACCTATGTTTTGGCCTGCTATCACTTTCTCAGCCTCCCACCACAGATTGTCCCAGCAAAATGTCATGTTTTGTAACATTTTTATTTACCATAACTATAAAAATTGAGAGAACAGCTGTGCTAACTGGATGCTCAGACTGCTTATAATACTAGCCCATGGCCAGCTGTGTGTCCTCTTCCACCTACATTTAATTATTATTTTGATTACATTTAGATCTGTATCTTTTCAGAGCTCTATATTCAATAGTCTTCCATGAAAAGAGCTCTTCAGCAAAATCAGACAAACAATCAAATTTTCTCATATTTTCTGCACTATTACATTCTTGTGAATGAAATGGAGGAGGAAAAGCACCTAACTTTGATTCTAAAATGTTTCAATTTTTCACCTAATGTCCTACTCTTTTAATGGTTCCTCATTTTTCTCTATGGCCTATTTCCTGAGTCAGTCTTCATTTTGCCTTCACAATGCTGGAATGGCACGTCAATAATAATTATATAGATCACTCTGGAATAAGACAATAATATCTCTATATGTACCAGTGAATAAAAAAAAAACCAAACAATAAAAATGATGAGGCATTTACTTGTAGAGATTTAATAGTGTGCTGATGTTAGAGCCTATATATGTATAAATATGTTCACCTTGAAATCATCCCTTACAAATTATTCTACTGACACCCATTACACTACAACTATGCAGAGCTGAATTAAATCACAAAATTTTAAAGACTACTCAGAAATCGAAATACTAAACTTTCCAGTAAGGAACATACCCTTCCTGGAAGACTTAAAACCCTCTAAAAAAACCCAACAAACACACTTTTTTCCTTCCAAATTTTCATGTGATATTGTATTCTGCCATCATTTCTAAGAAGATTGTCAAAATGAAGCCTTACAGTAAAGCTGATGAAAACCACAGATTCCAAAGGATCCTGGAATAGTAATCATGTACAGAGAAAATATAGATTGTAAATCCAAGTCTGAGTGCCAATATAATATTCATGAAAAGAAAAATTATGCATTGAAGCATTCAATATATTAATGAAATTTAAAATATAATAAATGTTAATTTTCAGATGTGCCTATTTATAGGATATTTTCTGCTGCTCAACTTTGTAACCTCAAAGTAGCTTCAAAAGATGAGGTTTTGATATTTGATACATGAACACATTAATATTTATTTCATATATAATATGTACACATATTTTACTATGAAAATAAGTTATAAAAGCAAACAAACAAACAAACAAGAAATTCCAAATGGTAAGTCTTGATTCATATTCTTATTGCAAAACAGCCTTTCCAGGATAATTTATAACTTACAATCCAAACAGGCATAGCTCAGTACCCAGGAACAACTGTTGTCATCATTCACATGCTTCCCATCATCACAGGGAGTTACAGCTGTAAAAGCACCTTTACCTATGTTTTGGCTGGCTATCACTTTCTCAGCCTCCCACCACAGATTGTCCCAGCAAAATGTCATGTTTTGTAACATTTTTTATTTACCATAACTATAAAAATTGAGAGAACAGCTGTGCTAACTGGATGCTCAGACTGCTTATAATACTAGCCCATGGCCAGCTGTGTGTCCTCTTCCACCTACATTTAATTATTATTTTGATTACATTTAGATCTGTATCTTTTCAGAGCTCTATATTCAATAGTCTTCCATGAAAAGAGCTCTTCAGCAAAATCAGACAAACAATCAAATTTTCTCATATTTTCTGCACTATTACATTCTTGTGAATGAAATGGAGGAGGAAAAGCACCTAACTTTGATTCTAAAATATTTCAATTTTTCACCTAATGTACTACTCTTTTAATGGTTCCTCATTTTTCTCTATGGCCTATTTCCTGAGTCAGTCTTCATTTTGCCTTCACAATGCTGGAATGGCACGTCAATAATAATTATATAGATCACTCTGGAATAAGACAATAATATCTCTATATGTACCAGTGAATAAAAAAAAAAAAAAACCAATAAAAATGATGAGGCATTTACTTGTAGAGATTTAATAGTGTGCTGATGTTAGAGCCTATATATGTATAAATATGTTCACCTTGAAATCATCCCTTACAAATTATTCTACTGACACCCATTACACTACAACTATGCTGAGCTGAATTAAATCACAAAATTTTAAAGACTACTCAGAAATCGAAATACTAAACTTTCCAGTAAGGAACATACCCTTCCTGGAAGACTTAAAACCCTCTAAAAAAACCCAACAAACACACTTTTTTACTTCCATATTTTCATGTGATATTGTATTCTGCCATCATTTCTAAGAAGATTGTCAAAATGAAGCCTTAGAGTAAAGCTGATGAAAACCACAGATTCCAAAGGATCCTGGAATAGTAATCATGTACAGAGAAAATATAGATTGTAAATCCAAGTCTGAGTGCCAATATAATATTCATGAAAAGAAAAATTATGCATTGAAGCATTCAATATATTAATGAAATTTAAAATATAATAAATGTTAATTTTCAGATGTGCCTATTTATAGGATATTTTCTGCTGCTCAACTTTGTAACCTCAAAGTAGCTTCAAAAGATGAGGTTTTGATATTTGATACATGAACACATTAATATATATTTCATATATAATATGTACACATATTTTACTATGAAAATAAGTTATAAAAGCAAACAAACAAACAAACAAGAAATTCCAAATGGTAAGTCTTGATTCATATTCTTATTGCAAAACAGCCTTTCCAGGATAATTTATAACTTACAATCCAAACAGGCTTAGCTCAGTACCCAGGAACAACTGTTGTCATCATCTAAATACCTTTTCAGCACATCTTTTTGGTCTTATTACTCCTTTACTGAAGATACTTTTCAAATTACTTGAATCTTCACATGCAATTATTAATTTCTGAAAGTTGTTTTTTGGCAAATACTGTCCTACCCAAGCCCTCCATAAACCTTCTTCCCTTTAAACAGAAGAACACAGCAATTTAACTGGCAGAAGACTATCAAGGTTACTTTCTTTTGGGCACCCAAAACAAACCTCTCATGAACAGATGTTTTTCTGAGTCCCTATTTCTGTCCATTCAAAACACATTCCCCCTATTTTCTTTTGCTTGAGTCATGAGAGTTCTCAGGTATGCACTGGATACTACAAGTCCCTTCCTTAGGTACTCTGGAAATAAGGAAAGGAATGGGCCACTCACTTAAGAGTCAGACTTGGTGATCCTTGTGGAGCCCTCCCAACTCAGAATATGGAGTGCAGGGAAGACATGCAAAATAAAAACTTAAACCACATAAAAGATATCAATTCTACATCTTCTGTTCAGCAATTTTAAAGCAGTACATAAATAAAATACTAATACTAAAGATCATTCTAGATTAAGATGCAAGACTAAAAATCAGGTAAAATTAAAATAATTAAGGGAATAAAGTAAAAAAGATAAAGTATTAAAGGAATATCATCTGGTGACACATTATTGAAACTTATTTTTCCCAGAACTTAACCTAACCCCCTCTGTAGAAAACAAGATGTCAATTGAAAATGCTTCCTGAATTCAACTAACCTGAACAACTTACGATTTGAAGTACCCTGGTTATTGCAAGAATAAGAACAGCATGAAATATAGAAAAGTTTGTTTTACTTGAGACATCTATTCAAGAGCAGCCAAAATTGCTTAGTGTCTTACACTAAATTACTTTTCTACCCCAGAGAGAGGGTGTTCCCTCTAAACCAGAGATGACGATATAAGGGTTTCAGAAACTATTGTTTGTATTTTACTGATCTTCAGATTGCTAGCACACAGAATTTTCAAATAAAGCACTGATAGTCTGAAAGCTCTAAGATATTTAAATTCATTTGCTTCAAAAAACACAGAAAAAAGAAACATTAAAATATTTAGTGTGCTATTAGAGGTATAGTCTTTTTACTGCCTTTAGCATCAGGTTATCAAAGTACTCTCAGTAGTCTATTTTGAGCTAGAAGTACTGTCTGTCACACTTGGTTCATTTCCTCTTGCCCTAAGGGAAAAACTAAGTATAAAATATCATGCTTTGGTAAGGTTTCTTCTCTTTTATTATTTTAGCAAACACATGTACATACTTCTATGGCTGTCTCACAGACAAAGCTATAGAAAAGAATTGTGCCTTGCTCTTGAATTTCTGTAGGAAAGTGGCTCCCACCACCCCAACCTGTCCTTAGAAAGGCTGAGGAGACAAGCTTTATGAAGAACAGAAAATGCTCCAGTGTGCATAAACTGTGTTCATTACAATGATTTTCTACCTCAAAATTAAGATAATTTTTTTAAGTAGCTTCAGCTGCTCATCACCTTCAAGCTAAAAAGTATGATCTCATACTGAAATCTTTATTCTTTGGGAAAATCTTGTCTTTAGAAGTCTAGATTTCATAACATGGAACCAGAGAATAAATGAGCTTGGAAGGGATATTGAAGCCATATCATAAAATAGCCTGTGTTGGAAGGGACCTGAAAGATCACCTCACTGCAGCACCCTTGTTCTGGGCAGGGCACCTTCCACTTCACAAGGTTTTACAAGCTCCATCCAACCTGGCCTTGAACACTTCCAGTGGTGAAGCACCCACAACATTTCTAGGAAACGTGTTCCAGGGCTTCACTTAATTCACAGGAAAGAATTTCTTCCTAATCTCATCTAGACCTACTCCCTGTCAGTTCCAAGCCATTCCCACTTGTCTTGTCACCCCAGGGCTCTCTCCATCTTTCCTTTAGGCTCCCTTCAGGTACTGGAAAATTGCAATTAGGTCACCCCAAAGCCTTCTCTGTTCCAGGCAGCACAACCCCAGTTCTCTGAGCCTTTCCTCCCAGCAGAGCTGCTCCATCCCCCTGATCCCCTCGGTGCCTCCTCTGGCCTGGCTCCAGCAGGTCCCTGTCCTTGCTGTGCTGGGAGCCCAGAGCTGGATGCAGCCCTGCAGGGGGGGTCTCAGCAGAGGGGGCAGAGGGGCAGAATCCCCTCCCTGCCCTGCTGCCCACGGGGCTCTGGATGAGCCCAGCACACGGGGGGCTCTGGGCTCCCAATGGCCAGGCCATGGCCAGCCTCTCACCCACCAGCACCCCCAGGGCCTTCTCCCAGGGCTGCTCTGGGTCTGCCCATCCCCAGCCTGGATTGGTGCTGGGGCTGCCCTGACCCAGGTGCAGCACCTCGGACTTGGTCTGTTAAACCTCATGAGATTCCCAAGGGCCACTTCTTGAGCTTGTCCAGGTCCCATCCTTCAGGTGTGTCACCCACAGCCCTCAGATTGGTGACATATGCAAAACCTGCTGAGGGTGCAGTCAATCCCTTCATCCATGTCATTAATGAAGATCTAAGAGTCATCTGAAGCAGGTCTGAGAGCAGGATTCTCAGCAGCTTATCAAGGCATGTCCTGAACACTTCCAAGAATGGAGATGCAATCAGCAAATACAAATATCACATCTATCAGAGTGTTTCTGTAAAGGTGCATCCACTCTCTCATAGATTTTCAAAGGTAGCTGTGATCATTGGTGCTCTGTTTTGACTTCCTCCACAATGAACTCAAACAGTTGGACTCACCCATCTCTGTATCAACTTCTCATTGAGTTGGATAGGATATTTCTATAACCAATTTTGATTTAAAGAAGTGAAATTTGAGATACTTCAATTCATTCCAAACTCTGAATTTATAACTCAAATCATATAAACTTAAACTCTATCCCACCCTAACAGACACTCTAAAAGATGCTCATTTTTTGTTCAGAAGATACAGTCTCCTAGATTTGTCTCTCATTACTTCATCTTTTCTTACAAAACCTTCTCTTAAAGTTTAGCTGTTCTAAGTAGAGAGTGCAATTACCATCTAGCTATCAAATTTCTTATTAATCCCTGGTGACTATAAATAAATATGTGAAGGGCAGGGGGTAAAAAGGATAGAGAGGGGGAAATGAAAAAAAAAAATAAAAAAGGACAAAGGACAACAGTAGACAAAAAGAACAAAATGCTCCAGAAAGCTTGCATCTCAGTATCACCAGTATTTCAAAGAATGCTTCACCACAGGTCATTTTACCAGCAGTAGTGAAAATAAAAATCAGCCAGTTTTCTAATCAAGAGCTAATCAACTTAGTGCTCCTTTCATACAGCTCAGAGTAAGCTTTTTGTTGAGGTGAAGGCTGGAAGAGAGAACCAGGGATAATTTTCCTTCTGAAAGCTGCTCACTTTTCTGCCTTCCATAAGCTAGACTGAGCAGAGAGAGTTCTTTGCACTGGATGGTTCAAGATGTGGGCTGGAGTTCCAAGCACTTAATAAGTGTTCATTTAACCACCCAGCCCTCTTACTGTCAAACCTTCCAGTAAGAACCTTGCTATGTGAAAAGTGTCTGTCCTTGAAAAACCATTAGGCAATTACATTGCAAAGTCATGAAAAAGTACTTCCTCTAAAACGTATGAAGAAATCAGACACCTGCATGTACAATGTAGCCTTAAAAACAGAATGACAGGATTACAAGGTCAATGGTTTTCCTTTTGACAGATGTTATCTGGCCAGGATTCTGGCTCCTAGAGAGTGCAGAAAAAGGAAAAAGACTAAAAGAAACAAAAATGGCAATGGGCAACAAAGATCAACCAAGGGAAAAATAATTTTAAAGGAAATATAGAAGACTTATGAGGGATGGGAAGCATAGGGTGGAAACATTCCCTTTACAGAGGAATCAAATGTTACTCTGCCCCTGGGGTTTGACTGCACCACTGTGCACCCCATGGAACTCTTGGATCCCCCTAACTTTTCCTTCACTCTGAATATGCTGGTTAAAAATACACTTTTGGTACAAAGCTAATGGACAAAATGGAAATTTATTCTGTATGTTAAGAGCAAGTGACCACTTGTACTGTTCTCCACCAGAAAACACTGCATACAGCAAGGACAAAACCTATTTCATATTTGTACGTAAAGCAGATCTAATCTTGTTTGGAGTCTTCAAGACACTGAAATGATGAAATAAGAACAAATTCTGGCCACCAGTTAATATTCCCATATGGTTACTGAGAAATTTATTACTGTAGATAGATATCTGATACTGTCTGCCACAACTGAATCTAACTTCTATTACCACTTCACTTCACTGACCCTTACATCCTGTGTAGGAGTTTTAGCTTGAGAAAGCCTAATTAATTTACTATGCATAAAATGCCCCACAGACTCCCCTGATGTTCTGTTCATACAATTCCATTCCTATTGGGATGATCCTTCAAGAAACAGGCAGTAGTTAATACAGGCATATGTCAAGACTCAAGGAGGACCAAACTCATTGCACCAAAAAGAAAGTCTAAGCAAGGAACAGAGGCAGAATTAGCACAGATGTTTTTGCAGCAATAATTAGTGGTGATCTCTAAGACAGAGTCCAGAGGAGGCCGCCAAGTTAATTGGTCAGATGGAGCACCTCTGCTGTGAGGAAAGGCTGAGAGAATTGGGAACGTTCATCCTGGAGAAGAGAAGGCCTTGGGGTGACCTAATTGTGGCCTTTTAGTACCTGAACAGATCCTACAGGAAAGATGTGGGCTATTTACAGAGACTATTTACAAGGGTCTGGAGTGACAGGACAAGGGGGAATGGCTTCAAACTCAGACAGAGTAGGTTTAGATCAGAGATTAGGAAGCAATTCTTTACTCTGAAGATGGTGAGGCCCTGGCACAGGTTGCCCAGAGAAGCTGTGGCTGCCCCATCCCTGGAAGAGTTCAGGGCCAGGCTGGATGGAGCTCTGAACAATCTGGAATAGTGAGAGCTGTCCCCTACCCATGCCAGGAGTTGGAACTGAATGATCCTAATGTTTCTTTACAATCCAGGCCATTCTATGATTCTATGATGATAGGAAGTGCCACATGAAACACTGCAAAAAGTGTAAGATCTCCAGCTGTAAAAAAATATTTTTAGAAATTGTATATAATCATCAGTGTTAATCTTGTCCAGGAGTGTGGGCGTATCTATCTTTTCTACCCATGAAATTTTCCTTATTTTCTTTCCTACATTTCTCTACCCTTGACTAATTTCCAACTCAGCAGGTCATTCTGTACCACTGAATATTTGAAATTTCTTTCAGAATCAAGAACCAAATCCTAATATTGTATATAGATATATCTATATCGCTGTTAAAACACACACACATCATTCACACAGGTGTAGAGCACGTAATCCTGGCAGGATTGCTTCCAACTGTTGGGATATAACACTCTTTTCCCCACCAGATGGCAGTAACTTCAACTTAATATAACCCGGACTGGTCACCACATGCGCAGCAAACAATGGCATACTTTATGTTTGGGATTTTCCTTAAGAAGGAATGTTGATTTTTCGACCATGTGCAGTAGAGTTATTCCAGTTTCCTCCTATTTAATGGCAAAGTGTTCTACTAATAGCTAAGCTCAACTTTGATCAGTATATCCTACAAGATTTTTTCTTTAAACACATATCATTCCATATTTTTTTTTCCAGTATGCACTCATTTTGTCAAATTGGAGAAGCACTGGTATTATTTCCAATTGTTGTCTTGTTCCAAGAATAATTCCCAAACAGAAATATCTGGGTAACTTTCAAATGCATAATAAACTTTTGCAATACATGCTAATGAATAAAAAGACTAAAGGACTCCAAAGAAGGAGGGGAAATGATAAATACCTTTTGCATAATTTTTTGACAAAATATTCAGTGTGCAGATTTCTTGACTTATAAAAGCTCAGGGTACAATTTACACCAAGAATATTGCAGCCAGTACATACTATTTTACACAACAGCAAAATTCTCTTTAATATGGGAGCTGACTTTTTTCCTAAACCAGCAAAGTTTTTGTCAACATCATCCAGGCACCATAAAAATAACATAATTTGGTGGATGGGGACTATTCTGTAGGATATCCAGCTCTAGGAGCAACACATCCATTTGTTCTAACCAAAAGATCATTGTTCCCTTTTTATTTCTTTAACTTCTAATTTTTCAGAAGAAAAAGTCCTATATAACAAAAAGAGAACTTCCCTCCTATTCTGCTAATATTAGTATTCAGGCTGATTAACTGGGTTTATATTCAGCTCTATTCTGACTGCAAAGATAATATCAAAAGTGCACATTCTTATTAATAAAACACACTCATTCACCAATAAATTTATGATCAAATATGCAGTCTGTTTGGACAGCTGGCTTCCACCATCCTACAAGCAGGGATTCAGATCCCTTTTTTTTTCTCCCCATGTTTGTTGGTTTTTGTTGCCTTTTTTTTTCAGCAGAAAGTAGAGCAAAATTATCTCTAGATATACAAAAAAAGTAAGTACTGTAATGGAAAGAAAAGACCATAAAAATAATGCAAAAAGTGATATGACTACATGCTACTAATTAAATACTAAGCAGCCAATTATACTTGTCTTTCGCACTCACTGGCAATATTCCTGAATATTTGAATTTTAATACCAAAATGCAAATTCCATTTACATGGATGTGTACTGGATAAGCAGTATCCCAAATCAGTGACATTTGAATTGAAGATGTTCTCAAGATATATTTTACTTCAAAAGACCTGCTCATAAACTTTTCATTATGGCTTGATATCCTTCTGAGATTATATATCCAGATCAGCTGGAAGGATGAGCAGAATCCACCATCAAAAATACGTCATTCTTACATCATTTCCTCTTCCTGAAGGAACAGGAAAAGTAAAGGTATCAAGTAATGCTTAGTATGAACCTAACCAAAATTATTTGAAATGGAAAATGCAAACCTTGCACCATGAACACAAATTCCAACCTTGGCTTGGAAGGAGAAACTGAATGAGTCGTGGTTAAAGGGGACAGAGTAAACACAGAGCAAACACAGGCATTCAACATTTAAAATAAAGTGCCAGCATAGAAAGCTTAGCACAACCCTGTGATGTTCAAAGGGATGGTGAAGTAGAAGTGATGGACAACTGCTTTTTCCTCCAGCTTTAGGATCAGCAATAATCCTACCTACCTTCAGAGAATTCTGCATATTTTGAAAAGGATATCGGAAAAATAGAGGTGAAGAAAGAGATGCAAAACTGAATACTGGAGAACAGTGTTCAGTATGTGTTCTCACATACTGGAGAATGTGTTACAGTGAAGGTCTTAAGAGATCTCAGATCTATTTTAGCTGACTTGAACAAATATGCAGCAGTCATTATAGGAAAACAAATACCACCTGTAAGTCCCAGCAGAAAACAATGGAACAATAGCTCAAAGCTGAAGCTGGTCAAATTTAAATTAGGTAAAAGATTTTGATCCTTTATTTCATGAAATAATCACTTTTGCAATGAAGATTATGGATGAAATCAAAATAATTTCCCGCTTCAAAAAAAAAAAAATGCAAGGGAGTAACAGCACAAAATGTAAAAACTTGAGAGTTTAAACTACACAGTCCAGTGGCCCATTCTGGTTTGAAAGCCAGCCCTATGCTGTGAGGAGAAGCACCATGTCTGAGCTCCTCAGGAGTCATTTGAAATGCAGAGGGAGCATCCTCTCACTGTCCTGGGAGAGCCATCGTGGCACGGAGAGCAGCTGCACTGCCCTCAGCTTCAGGTGCCAGGGGCTGGTCATGGTGACTGGGACAGGAACTTTGGGGAGTGGTCTCAGGGCTTACCTGCAGCTTGTGGAGCAGCAAACACGGTCCTGCTGTGAGGTGGAATGGCAGCTGCACACCTGGAATGGCAGCTGCACACCTGGAAGAGACACAGCACATGAGAACAGGGATACAGGACTTTTGCAATAAACTAGCTGAGATTCACTGGTATTTCAAAAGGAAGCCTGTATCAAAGAAAGACACAGACTTATGTCCCATAACTAACTACACAATACAGAGACAAAAAAGAGGAATCTTTTTTTCTACAAGACTTGATGAACTTTAACATATTAACAAATTTAAGGGAATTGTCATACACCAGTAGCTGAAACAACAAAGTAACATGGTACAACATCTTTTTTCTTGCAGGCCCCATAACTTTTCAGCACATCAAACTGGGGGCACTCTCTTGCTGGATGCACATTTAGTTGTGTGCTGAGCTTTGCATGCAAATAAATTCACAATTTTATTACTTTTATAAAGTAACTAACTAAATTTCTTAACATGAATTTTAGTACCTGAAAATTCTTTTTTGTCTTTGTGGATTGTTAGAAAACATATAGAATGAATTAATGCACAAAACTTATATTTCTTCTCATCTTCACAGCAAACACAAGGTTGTGTTTAGCAGAATATATAAGGAAAGTATTAATCTACAATCACGTGCCTAGTACAATAAATACATTACTAAGAGAAAACACGTGTAGCAGAACCACTATGCTGGCAAAAGATATTTAGCCTACACAGTAAGAAATCCTCTGAGCTGTTTGTAATCAACAGATCATATTTAGCGCCTTCCTTTCATTAACACGCAGTTTTTTCAAGAAGTGGGATAAGTTAGAAAATTGTTATTACACTCAGAAAAAGCACAGGACTTTTAAATGAGGAACCCTTCAGTTTCTGAGAGCTCAATTAGTATTAATTACAAGTTTAAAGAAGCACCACAACATATTCACATTGATAGTATAGGCATATCTACAGCATAATTACTGTCACTTCAATAAGTGCAGTCATGCATTACACGCGCCCTTCTAGGATCAAAGTGGTGGCATATCCAGCCCAAGCTCCTGCTATCAGAGGCGACTGTGTTTCACATTCTCTTTCATAAATGTATCATTTTCCACCTTGCAAACACTTAGACGTGTGTGAAGAAACAAAACCTGACTGCTTTATTGCGAGTCTCCTCCAGAACACTACTGCTTTCATGGCTAGAAATATTCTAAATCCCAGTCTGATTTTCTGCCAATTATTTCTGTCCCAGCATTGTTCCTCAGGTTAGATTGCTCTCCTTCCCTCACAATTGTCCTGTTCTCACTGTTTACTCTTGGAATTTATTTTATTTAAGAGAAAAAATGCTGTTAATATGTTCACAATAACTTTCCCCTTCCCATTATTTGTTTTAGTCCCATTTCTTTCTCTGATTGCTACACCTAAGTTCATGCTTCCTACACCTGGGCATTCCAAATGCTTGGCAGCATTCCTGGGGAGGTTGCTGTGGTGCCTCACATGGAAGCATTATGAGTTTTATTTCATGATCTGAAAGGTCCAACTTGATGCTACTTTAAATTGCATAAACCTTGCTCATGGCCTTATCAGATCACTGGGGTTGCAGTTATTTTGGATGAAATTGCTCTCACCTAGTTTTAAGCAGCATCTCTGAGCTAGTCACTGCAGGTCCTCTAGAATCAGAGACACTTCACAGCATGAGTCATCTGATCTATTTTTAGAGATTCTGACTGGATGAAATCTGTTGTGCCCTAGAAATACTCTTCACTGACCATGCCTAAACAAATACCTCTGTTGGAGAGCGCTCGACTGAATCAACTGAAGAGCTCGTTTTGTGGTTTATTAATATAGTCAGCTCCTTAATTTCCTGTAAAAAAATGTTGAGATAGCAGATAATAGCAGAAGCAATCATAAACATGTACATAACTAAATTTTCAGACTTCATCCCATGTCCATTCCCCACAGTCTCTCAGTTGTGAAGCTTTCTCTGGATTATTCACTGATGGTACTTTTGAATTGCATATTGAAAATAGCTCTTCTAGCACGCTTTTAAAATCCACAGTAACTAGAGCCAGCAAAATTTCCCTTCAGAAATCAAGTGCTTATGTAATGATATAGAATTACAGTTTGACAACTGATATTCTAGACTAGCACGTGAGAAAGAGGAACAGATATCTTAAATTATGCTGAATTTTGATCAGTATTAAATGAAAGAATGTAGACTTGGGGGAGTTTGCAGGATGCTTTTTGCCATCTCTACCAAATCTCATTAACTCCCCCTGCTAAGTAAAAAGCTTGAAATAGTTTAATAGTAAAAGATAAACTTAAAAAAAAAACAAAACAACAAAAAACCACAAAAACCCCAAGCACAAACACATATTTCTATTGTCTTCTGCAATGGAATGATTACAGAATTTTTCTGCACAAAGAACAGATGAAAATGAGAAGGAATTTGATGCTTTCCCTGAACTCCAAAGGGAAATCAAGGTAGTTACTGTACTATATGATCTCACAGAGGATTATGATTAAAAAGTTGGCTACTGTTGAATCTTAAGAATTTACCTGAAATCATCCAAATATAAGCTATAAAAGGGAAAAAAGTGTAAACACCATACCACTTTTTCTTTGCTTTGTGAAGGAAGTGCTAGTACAGATAAATAGGTTTCACAGATAAAGAGGTTTTGCAGGAAGTAACCAGCTGGACTGAATATCTCAGGAGTTTCACTTGGCCAGTACAAAGTCATAAAGGTTTTTTCACATCTCACCAATCCTGCTTACATACAAGCATTTGAACAATTTTTCGTGTGACACAAGTGCTAAGACAAAATTCTTTATGAGAGAGGATAGATTAGGAAATTTTAATGAAAATCACTATCAGTCAAATTACAGAAAATTTGGAAGACTGTTGAACACAAGTACAAACACTATTCAAAGTGGAGTTGTTCACCAAAGCAGAAGTTATTATGGGTACTTGTTATCCTACTTGGTGTTCAGAAACCAAAACTCAGAATAACTTTCAGAAGAACAAACACTGAACAACTTCACTCCTTGAACCACAATACCAAAATGATTAAATTCCAGATAGTTCAGGCTCATGGACAAATTCATGGGCAGGATGTCCATAAAGAGATACTGAAGGGTATGGGTAGGATGTCCCCTCTAGCATCACACATCCAAAAATTATGGATACCAAGGAACTATGAGGGAAATGGATTGCTATTCAGACCCACAATCCCAATCACAGAAGGTTCAAAGCATGTCATTTCACATAAATATGAAAGATATTTTTCAGAATGTAATTTCTGATACATTTAAATGCCAGACTATCAACCATCATGTCCCTCATAAACCAAAAACAACCAGATTTTTCATTCTGTATTAAAATTCTATTTTCTTAAACCAGAACTATCATAAACATAACATTGGCAGTGGCATAACTAAGCATATGTGCTGATCTTTTCAAAGTTTCTCTTTTCTGAAATGACTGGTCTTGTTTTGCAGTCTGCTATGTATTCTTTCACATAAAACTTTGGATGCTTGTTCTAGTTTTCAAAGCACCCTACTCTCAAGCATAAACAGGATTTCTTCACAAGTAATTCTTGTCAGTAATGCATAACTTGTCAGTAATGTATAATTCTTGTCAGTAATGTATAACTTCTAGAGGTCTTCAATATATACAAATACAAGGCAAATTTCCACCCCTGATTCTGAAATAGGATGCAATAATTCTACCAAAGGCTTATCTTTGGTATATGATAAAAAATAGTCAATTTTTCTTCCTGAAAATTCCTTATTTCATGATTAACTATTTAGTTAGGGAAGGGAAAAATCAAATACAGAAAAAAAAATTAAAAGGAAGAGGCAAATGCTGAGAAAAAGGCATTTTAAATAAGAAGAATCATGATGGTCTTCTGAAAATATTAGAAAGGCAAAACCAGACATGTTTCTACTTGTTTTCTATTGTTTCCTACTTTAGGATAATGCATCTTCTTGCAGATCAGAAATCAAATCATATTCTGGGCTGCATCAAAAGCAGCATGGCCAACAGATGCCTCTTGCTCTGTATTCCACTCTGATGAGACCCAGCCTGGAGTTTTGATCCAGCTCTGGGGCTCCCAGGACAACACAGACTTGGGTTTGTTGAAGAGAGGCCAGAGGAGGCCACAAAAATAATCAGAGGGCTGGAGCAACTCTCCTATGAGTTGAAGAGAAGACAAGATGAGAGAATTCAGTTATCAGGCCTGGAGGAGAGAGAAGGTTTGGGGAAAACCTTCCTGGGACCCTTCAATTCTTGAGGAGATTTAGAAAGCTGAAAGTGACTTTTTACAAGCACTTGTAGCAATAAGATGGAGCAGATGAATTTAAGCTAAAAGAGAACACATATAGGTTTGATACTAGGAAGAAATTCTTCCCTCTGAGGGTGGTGAGACACTGGCATGCATTTCCAGAGAGGCTGTGGATGCCCCATTCCTGACAATGTCCAAGGCCAGGTCAGATGGGACGTTGAGCAACCTAGTCCAGTGGAAGGTGTCCCTGCTTGTGGCAGTAGGGTTGGAACAAGTCACCTTGACCCTAAGATGAGCTCAGTCGGTCAGAGCATGGTGCTAGTAATGCCAAGGCTGTGAGTTTGATCCCTGCATGGACCACTCACTTTAGGGGTGGATCCTTGTGGGTCCCATCCAACTCAGAATAGTCTGTAAGTTTGTGATCTTTGATGTTCCTCCAACCAAAACCATTCTGTGATCTGTGGCTGTTGGGCAGGACCAGCTCTTTGCAATAAATATTTTTGCCCTGAGATCGTATCACTGTGATTGTGATCTTAGCCAGATTCTATGCAGGAACAAAGCTGTTACTGCTGTTGTTTTGCATGTCTCTGTTAAAAAGCTACGACAAATATCAGATTATTTTGGACTAACATTATTTCTAACTATTGGACTGACATTAACATAATGTTAAAGATTCCCTTTCTGTGAACATATATGCACCTACATAAGCATATAAGCACCTACTTATCAATAACAGAAGTTCAGAAAATGGCAGCCCTGAAAAGAACCTCATACACTTGAGATGCTCTTGGAATCAGACTAACTTCTATTTCAGAACATAAGAGAACTATGACACTCAGTGAGAAAATGTGACTTTCTGATCATTTGAGAGTTCTTCTTGCACCTGTTATTTATATTCAATGCATTTGGAAGGAGACTTGAATAAGGGGCAACAACTTAGTCAGACTTTCTAAGGCTTTTTGTGGTGGGGATTACAGACCAAGAAGAATACTCAAGAGACAGAGAAACTTAATTTGTTTTCTATCTTTTAAATCAAAGCAGATGCAGCCAGTCCTTCTCAAGTTCATAACAAAGCAAATCCATGTACAGTACCAAAAGCAAACAGCTTTTGCTGACTTCACTGATCTATCAGGGCTCTTGGTTTGAAGGAGGAAAATCTAGAGGCTTTCATGTGCTACCAAAATTCAAACACCAGTTTTAAGCTTTGATGATTCTTTGCTCCATAGGCTTCTCCAAGTCCTTGCTCTTAGCAAGTCCACAGTCAGGTTTGAATATTCTGTGTCATTAAGGTAATGTAGAAAAGGATTATCTAGAGAATAAGATCAAAGGATCTTTGGTGGGGATTAACCTGGCAGCACTTTTAAAAACATTGGGTTTAAAAGGAGCCTTTTACTTAAATTTCAGTCAACTGTAATTCATTTTGTATCAGCAGACTAAAACCTGGGAATTCATCTAGTTTTTGCTGCATTTGTTTTATCCAGTAAATTATTAAGATGTGCAACATAATAAACTACTTGAAATTATGATTTACATCATTGTTGTAATATCATAAAAAGTACAGTGTCAAAATTGCTTAAAGCCAGGGTGCAAATTGCTTAAAGATTTGCAGAATTCTCCTCTCCACTGAGCAAGAAGATCATGGACTCTTTTTCCTTGTTTGGCATGCTATGACAGAGATGACACCTTTTTGGTTTTTTTTAATTCAAGTGAGAAATTCAGTCTAAAACTCCTATAAAATAAACTGGTGACACAGCAAAACTTGCCTAGAGCAAACCATGAAAAATTTTTGTCTACCTCTCTTGTGGAGAAAAAAAAATTGTTCTGAAGATAACAGAGGTATGAATTGCACTGTTTATAAAAGAAATTGTGCCTGATAATCCTTTCTATGCAAACCACAGAACTTCCCAACATCCTGGAGGCATCTTCTGTATTAAAAAAAACCCAACCAACAAACCCTCCTTCTCCCTGTTTTCTGCCTTGGCTCAGAGAAGCTGAATTGCTCAATGGAAGTTACAAAAACAGTGGTGCTTCTTGAGGCACTTTAAGGTATTTCAGAAGGGGAATAAGACATTTAGGTGATTTATTCCTCCATTTAACTGAATGGCCCAAAAGGGAAAAGAGAAATCCCTGGCTCTGAGTCACCACTGGCTGAAATGGGAAGTAAAAGGCCTCAGACTGGCAGCCTGAACTTCAGCTTGAATGAACCAGGTGCAAAGTTGCCACATGGCTCAAGCAACTGCCCAAAGGTTTTTCAGAATGTGTCAACAACCACAGAGGGACAGGACCGTGTGTGCTTTGGGGTAAGACATCAATACATGGCAAAAACCACCCTACAACAACACCAATGGAAATAAAACAATGGCTTCAAAATCATGTTTTTGTTGCTCATGGAGATGCAACTTTTCTCTTCAATACCAAGTCTTACACATCTTTCATTGCAGTGCTCTATCCTCAGCTCCTTATAGGACAATACTAATTATTTCAAGGAATTACCATAAATATAATTCAGATTAGATCCTCTCCTTGGTTAACTGCAGACTACTGTGAATCTAGAAATTATTTTCTTATCAATTACATTAAAAAGGACAAGAAGAAGGACTTCCACTTAAAAAAATCTTCCTTCCAATAGCAAATCTCTTTCTTAAAAAAAAAAGAAAAGTTAAACTGGAATGTTTTATTAGCATGAGAATAATTTCAAGCAGTGTTCGAGTACCAAATACAACAGCATTGTCTTTTGCACTGTTTGTGCCATATGTATGACAGATTAAATAATCTTTTAATTTATCATTGCAAAGGTATAAAAATTGAGAGAATTTCACATAGACTAAATAAACTTGAAGACATAGCATTTCCACACAGTGTATGAATGTGTAAAGCACAGTGAGTATGTGAAAATGTTTGCCATTATTAACATGCATCTGTCGTTCAGCAGGAATATCAAAATGTATTATTACATCCAACAACCTACAAAAAAGACCAGCAAATAGATTCTTCTCTTAAACTAATGGGACTACTTAATGGACATTCTGGAGAAAAGGTACAGCTTGCAATCATGTCAAAGTCCAGCTGAAAACTGAATTCATATGCAAGGTATAAATTATCCAGAATTAATCCAGTTAATCCAGATCATGACCATTTTAAGATAATGGGCTTTAAGATTTCAACATATTGGGATCCCTAATTTTTATTGTTAATATTTAATTGCTTATATTGCATATTTATATTTTCCTATGCATGTTTATATTTTCTTATTCAGTTTTTGAGGTTTTTTACTTGGATAATTTTGGCCCATAAATATTCAAGATAGGCCAAAAACTTTTTTTAAAAAAAGCCTGTTGTTATCTGAGGACAACTTGCAACTAATTCACATACATCCTTTAGAAGTTAAACCATCCTAAAGATCAACGAAAAGTTCAGAATACACCCTGAGAAAATACTGCCCTTGATACACTCATAAATATTAATTACATTTATAGGATAGCAATACAAATTCTACCAAGTACCACAGGTCCCTACAGTTATTAAACAGCAGGAAAAAAATACAGATAGAAATGTTGTGAGTATTAGTGTTTTTGAAACTTTAAACTGTGTTCCACAGTTTGCCAGACATTTCCCTCCCACTGTTCCTCCCACCCCCCAGTTTTAACAAGAATAGTTGGAATAAAATTAATCTCATACTGATAATAAGAAGACAAATGCTATAACTTGTAATAATACAGACCATCATGTAGTATGTAACAGAAGCTACTAAAGCAAACTCTTTAGCAGTAAAATTCTAACAAAAGAGAAAGCCACCAAAATTTACAAACAACCACAAACAGTTAAAATGTCACAGAACAGATGTAACAATAAACACAGTTCAAAAACCAGGCACACCTATGCCAAGGCAAATACGCTGCACATTTTAATTTTTCAGGAGGAAATGTAGCACGTAGCAGCTAAAGGAATGACAAAGCAAAAAGAAACAAAGTACAAACAAGAATTCTGAAAGGTTAATGGTTACACCACAGGCTTATAGTCACTGATCACATTTTTACTACCTATCCCTGCAGATAATTCTCTTTTCTTTTCCCCCTGAAGACTGCAGGACTATTATGTGCTGATTTCGTGTGCATTTTTAGTTGTCTTTTCTAGAAGTGCAAGTCTTGAAAATTAGCACTGTAGAGCCAAAAAACGAAGAAAAAGAACTGGCAAAATATTGCAACAAAAAAGTTATTGCAGAAACAGAAATTCATTACTTTCATACTCTGTCAAACTAATAATAATATGCACTTGGAAAGAAAAGCAAAATCTTATTTTAAATGGCATTTGCTAAAGCTACATTAACAAAAGGATTTGTGGCCCTGTCACGAAAAAAACATTGACCCTTGACCTTTTTTCAGTTTAGAGAAGGAGAATAGCCAGAATCTTGTGTATCAAACAAATGTTTGTTTTGTATAAACCTTCTCCCAGTTTTCTTAGTTTGCTGCAAAAGCGGAGGGGAAAAAAGAAACAAGGACAATGAAAAAAGAAAATAAGAAGAAACTGCCCCGAACGAAAGGCTCGATTCAGAAACAGTGCAAGGCTGCTTCTAAACAGTCATGTGACTTTTTTTTTGCTAACAGCCATGTGCTCGCGTATCATTTTACTCTGAAATAACTCTGCGGATTTCAGCTCAACCTGCCTTTGCTTATAATGCATGACATAGCCTGTGAGGGAGCCTGAGAACTGTCCCTCTTCAAAAGCAAGGTTCCCATGCTTGGCCTGTCACCATGGAAGCAGATGCCTTTTTTTGCTTACCCCTGCTTACCTCTTTGCAGCCACGAGCTGCTCCCTATTGTTAAAAGGGGTACGCCTTGATTTTTCTTCGTCGTGACTGAACTTGCCTCTTCTTCAAAAGGCACGATGCTGCAGGTCATTGGTCTAGACTGTTTGCACGGTCCAGAGAACAGCCTTGATGTAACCCTTGCTCCGTCTGTGCCACACCACCAGCCGTGCGACTGCAGACTGTAGGGGGACATCGGAGATCTGTATTTGAAAAGAAGTCCGTCCGATTTTGCCATTGTGCCTTTTCAGTCATCGATCGAATGAATATCGAACCTTCTGTCGTTGCATGTGTGAAATAGATAGCTTAGCAAGCACTTTTGTGCCCAAACCTGTGCAGTGGGCCAAACTCTTCCTTTATTCACAAGTACTATTGGTTTTTTTTGTAGTTTAGTAATTTCTTGGGAACTTTAATAACAGTGTTTTTATGTTAGACTGGCCTTGCAGCAGAATTTCTTTGTTTTAACCTGCTTGATTTGGCACTTTATTTTTTTTTTTTTTTTAAGGTGCTTTCTCTTTTAATCATTTCCAGTTGAACATCAGCCCTCTTAAAGTGCAAGAGAGGCTGATTTGGAATCAGTATGAACAGCCCAGAATTGTGAGGGGTTTCAAAACAAGATACTGACTAGAGGTTTGCTGCCATAAGGCTTTAAAATTAACATAGGAGAAAAACAAATGTGAACTTGGAAAGCTTCCAAAATTAATTCAAAAAGTAAAAAAAAAAAAAAAATATTGCTTTTTTTGCTTGTTTGTTAGATACAATAAAGCAGATAGTCTTAAAGAAAATACAGATATTCTAATAGATAAAATAACCCTGACAGTGGTGACTAGAACCCTAAAAGAGTTTATATTCTTTTTTTCCCCTTGATAGAGAAAGACAAATAATTTGGAAAATTAACATGGGTTTTTGCTCTTCTGTACCAGTGCAAAAACATTTTTGATACTCACTGGTCAACTTTTTTTTTTTTTTGAATATGTATTTTATTTTAAAGATGAAACAGTTAAATGTCCACTGCAAGAAATTATGAAAATCATGCTAAACCACTGAGAAAGTGTAGGTGAAATGTTCAGTCAAAGAGTTCAACAGAACTCCAGGAATTTCAGGGAGGAGTGAAGAAAAAGATTCTCTAACACCTTCGAATTAAAAAAAAACAAAACCAAACAGAATTGTAGCTAACGTGGAAAATTATATCAGTCGGTAAGCAAGTTTTTACTCTTCTTTTAATGGAATGGCATAATCTCTGATCACTACTTGTCAAAAAAACCTAATAATCTACTGAAAGCCATCAGGACCTACTCGTACAATATGCCAGCCTATGCTCTGTTCTAACAAAATTTGGACTGCATCAAAAAGGGGCTTAAATATTCTTCAGGGTGCTGCTAACCCAGAGCTGTCTGTATATGACATCAGTATATATATTTTTGAGATACCACTGTCTCATACTTCAAGGCATACCTATTTTCTCTAATTGCCGCAGGCAAAGGGGAGGTGCACTAAAGAATAAAGAAGGTTATTGTGACAGATGAAACATAATTCACAATGAGTACTCTTTTCATCCAGCCTTAAGTAGCAGAGGATTACTCCAAGCTGAATTTTAGGGGACTATGTATGATCTAATAATATGAGGACAGGCCACAATCTGAAAGGCAATAGAAAACCAATTATGTTTTTGCTGATTGTTTGGGGGGTTTTGTTGTTGGGGTTCACCCCCCCCCCACCTCCACACACCCTTTCTCTTTTCTGGAAATAGAAGAAATATTAACGTGAAGAGGGTCTGAAGAAACATGGGGAAAAGTAAGAAATGCCGAGAAATAAAATTTGGGATTTTCTGGAATGGATACTGACAAATGCTTATTCTATATTTCTGCTTCATGACACTTTAATGAAATAAGATCATGCCTTTTCTTCAGTAATTATGCGCTGTGAAAGTAGGTAAACTAATTTTGATACACTTATTGAACTTGTCTTGCTTCCGAGAAATTCATACTTGAGTCTTCTAAAAATGCTGTGTGATGTCAAGTTTAGATGTAGATAACTGTGATAGTAAAATAACTTTCTGCTAAGTGTGTGTACATTGCTTTTTTGAGTCACTGTTTTAATATTTAAACAGTAAATGGGTAAGCTTGCATGAGTATTTTATGTTTGTTTCCTTATGGCATGCTTTTGAAAATAAGTACTTAGCAAAAATTACAGTATTGCATTTTGAAAGGCTTAATCTTTTTATAGTTTCAGTTTTCATAAAACAACTCCTCTTGTACGATCTAAAATTGCACTCAGAATGTCTGGACCTTTTAGCAAGTTAAACTGCAGAAACTGCTAAGGTGTTTGACAGAAAAGAAATAGAAAATGTCCCATTTTGTCTATAGAAATGTTAATTTAGATTAATTACTTTTTTAAGTAATAGGTAACTTTAAAAAATCCATTTTAATGTAATTTTATTAAAGCATTCATTGATCTCCTCAAAGCCGTTTCTATAAATTTTCTATAATTTGTATTGTATATAATTACACTAAATTGTATAATTTAGTATGCAAAATAAAACTCTTTTTAGATATGGATTTTAAATGTGTTCTTTGCGTGTTCATCTTTTTTGAAAAATCCCAGACAAAAAACCTCAAACAACTATGAGTTAAATGTTTATTTTCATACATTTTGGATTTTTTAAATTACACAAAATCTTCTTAGAAGCAGAGCTAATAAAACTGTGTTTCTAATTGAAAATTAATTATTACTAGGAGTTAGTTTATATCTTTGAGATTTTGGACTGAAATACAAAATAAATATTAACTGGAACAGGTTTTCTGTTATTCAGTGCTGCTACGTCAGACCAGCTAGGACGATTTAACAACTTAACATCTAATGTTCCATAAACAAACAGCAAGGAAATGGCAAAAAAACAAGCACATGAAATTATTATATTTTATAAACCAGAAAAGAAAAATGCTGGTTTGTGTTTTTAGAGGCTGTTACTGAGTTATTCTCCTACATAATACAATTTCATGTAATTCTTAAAACCAATGTAAGAATTTCATAAACACCACAAGCAATTAGGTGGATTTTGGTGAATAAGAAGTATGCATTAAGCACATAGCAATACTATATTTTGGAGAAAGAATAAGCAGTCAGAAAATGTATAAAAGGCAGTAAGAAAGCTGCTAGGTTGAAAGCATACATTTTAATATTTTAGTTCGCGAGGGGAGCGGCAGCCAAAAGACCATTCTAGCCACCTGACAAACAGCAACAAACAACAGCTCTCGAGTCAAAATATTTATTAGGGTGTCATGTCAATGTACAGGCTAGCATATGTGCCAAGGAGAAATTATTCTATTATCTTCAACTGAGTGAACCAGCAACAATGAATGTACAGATTTGTAAATATACATGGAACTGAGAATGTTCTTTCAAATCACACGTCCATTTAATTTTCATTGATCATTTTAAAAATATATCAAACAGTGTGAAGTACAAGTTAAATTAATTCCTGTGACAATTTTTATCCAAATGTTATTGTTGCCCTGTCACTTTGCACTTGCAATCCCTGCTAAAGTTTCCTAGCAAGAAATATATACTTTAGCATTTGTTTCAGGATTCAAGTAGCGTTTTAGCTACACTGAATGACATTAATTTAAGCAATATATCTTCTATTAATAAACTTTCAAAACCACATATTTTAGGGGCATTCATATCAGTAGACTTGCTTTGTTCTCCTCAAAATTAGTTTGAAGTTTAATTTATTTATTATTGACGAGGCACGTAAAACTTTCAGCAAAATTGCAGATGAAGGTTGTCTTTGGAAAAGTAGGGAAAAGAGAGGACAACAGATGACGCCTGCGTGCAACAAAAGAATCTCTTAAGATGAATAATGTTTTAATACTGAAACAAACTACAAGCACTCGTACAATTCCCAAATTGAAAAATATATAATGTTACACATTATTTTAATTCTTTTCTGCAAAACATACATCAGGCAGAATGAATATATGCCAAATTCACGACATAGTTTTTAATTGCCAGTGTTTAAATTTTTTTAAAAGAGAAGAGGGAGGGGAAAAGAGCTCTTCCCCTCCCCTGCAAACTGCTTTGATTTTAAGCAAATCTAAGTGTGCAGGTACAGTTGTCTCATCCCATAGCCTATAAAGCTTTAAAAACCTACATCTGAAATTAAGATTTGTAATATTTTGGGAGCAACAAAGAATATAGCAACTCAGGAGACAACACTGGGAATGTAGGAAATCACAGACTTTGATTCTATACGACAAGCTGGATAGGAGTCAAAGCTGCCACATGTGGTGTGAAAAAATGCCACCCCGGTGTGAACAAAGGGTTTAAAATGGAGTCAAGAAGCGTGCAAGCTCAATGTCTAAGCTTTTCCTGTGAATTGTACTGCCACAACCTGCAGGATATCAAGTGGGCTGGGAAGAATAGAGTGCCTTTGGAAGCTACAATGGAGTAGCGGTGGCCGTCGGTGCGTTGGGGTTTCTATTGTTTTGCTCTTCTTGTTTGTGTGGCGCCACAATGCGCTGCTCTACTTCAGCGAGAAATTAAACTCTGAGCACCAAAAATAAAGTCACAAAATTCACCGAGAAACTGATGAATGCAGTAAGTTGGATCTTGCTTATTGTAGTCCTGGTTTACAGCTCAATGAGTGAATTTACCAGCTGGATTGTGCATTTTACCGGGGCCCGAACCGCAATGTCACACATGCAAAAAATAACAATAAAAAAGAATAATAAATGTTGCTCCTAAATATCTCTATGGCCTTTTACTGAGATAATCATTGTAATAATACAAACATTTGTTAGGTTTATTCAACTAGAAAGAATGTTGCACCTTATTTCCATCAACAGCTTTCCTCATTTTATTACAACATAAAACTGTTAATCTGCATATTCAGTTCAAAAAGAACTATATTTAGAAATAATCTATTAATAGCAACCTAAAAATGTATGGGTCACACACTCACAAAACTGCTATGCTAACACTGCTCAACAGAGAAGGTACAAAAAATCAAAAATATTCCACCTAAATAAAGGAAAATACTATGTAGCTAAGGCAAAAGGAAAAACTAAGAAAAGAAACAGTCAAATGTATTTTTCAAAAATATGTGAACTGCAAAAAGTACAATTTCCTTGATGAGAAAATAGATTACAGTTACTAAATCCCTGAATAAAAAGAATTAAAATCCAAACAGCACACAAGCAAACCTGATAAACAGTAGATTTTCTAAGAATTAAAGAAACCTTCTGATTTCCTATATTACATTTGCATTTTTTATTAAGGATTAGGTCAGAAGCCACTGATTTTTAGTTTATGAATGCAGGTCAAGACAAGAACATTTTTCTATTTACTCTGTGTAACTCTGTATAGAAATCAATCCGTTACTTTCATTACAACCACACAATCAATTCCATTTAAAGTACAATGCAACAGCCAAGTCCAAGGACAATATGGATCACTGAAAATCCTTCATACTATCCACAGAATTTATTCAGTTTGACTAGGACGATTTTTCTTCTCATTAGTATTCACCAAGCTTTCACAAACAAACTTATCCTGGCTTCACCTGTTTTTAGCCCAAAGCATAAACCAAAACAAAGCAAACACTAATTTACTGATACCACACTATTGTGTAAGTATTGCTCTTCAGTAAATAACACAAATAATCTCTTAAAAAACAGTTTTATGTGCCTAAGTCACACTGAGCCACGAATATTTCTTCAACTAGAATAAGACAGGACTACATGCCACATAAACCATGCAACATCCCCACATGCAGACACACATGATGAATGTAGACAATGTATTCAAGCACTCTGTCTTAGCTATTTTTTATCACCTTACAAATACTTGTAAACACACTCCTCTCATTTTTCTCTCCCTCATAATGCTCTTTTGAAGTTCCTAGGGGACACAAAGAGGAGGTATTTAAAAAATGTGAAATAATATAAATGTCTTTCCCTACATTCCCAAAGAATTTGCTAGGATCATTTGGAGAGATGTAATTTAGTCATTTTTATAATGGTTCATAATTTCATAACATTTTCATATGTTCATAAATGTTCATAACTTCTTTAACATTTCTAGTTCAACATATTAAAACCTAGAGATACTATCAGGTTTTAAAACTGTAAAACTCCAAAGAGTACTTTTATTTCTGGTATTTTTTATTTATTTTAATTATTCAGGTTTATTTTGCTGGTTTCCTTTTGTTCCCAGCCTACACTCTCAACTTAGTTTCTCCAGTATCTTAGTATTTTTTTGGGTTTTAAAACATTATTTTATCTTTCTGTCTGCCTGAAATATAAGCCTGTCAAACAAATATTTTAAAAATAACAGAACACATTGAAAAATGTCCTGTTTGGAGGTCTTTGCCCAATAAAATCTTATCTTGAATATTCTTAGCATTTGTTCCTTATTTGTTCTTTTATTGATCACTTTGTTCAACTACATGTGTCTCTCCCTAGCAAGATATCAGAAAATGAAAAATGAATCTTGGAATATTGCTTCAGAATGTGCAGCCTGACGCAGACTAACAACGCAGAGGCTGCGTTTCCACGTCCAACGTTTCCTCAGCTTTGATAATTTGAGATATGCAATCTCTGGGTGTTTCTTAGGCTGCCATCTCCTTTTTTAATCCAATGCATGTTTTTAAGTCTCTCTTAAATTGCTGTCCATGCCAGTGGGCAGCCTCCTCTCTTGGGCAGAAGCCAGCACTGCACACACGCACATTCATACGTGTGCACGTACAGGTGGGAATGTGCCTGTTCTGCCTTGTTATTTCAGCTGACCCTCAAACTGGGGCCCTCGTGAACCATTTACATTTATCTCTGCCAAGCCTCACTGGATGCATTTCGGTCCTAAAGAAAATTGCATAATGCCACATTTCTTACTTGTGTACAACATCATGTAGATAGGGGAAGGGTTCACAGCACTGTGAGGGGAGAAACTGTTCTGACAGACTTGCAGTTATCCCCACTGAAAACCTTAAACAAGCATACATAAACATCTTTTTCCTCTTGTTCAGCTGTGTTTACTTGCCACTGCTTCCCTCCCCTGGTTTCCACCAGCTCATTTCTCCCCACCTCCTGAACCTGTTTATTTTCTTTCTCCTGCCTATCTGCCAGCTGCATCGCTGAAGGATCCCCCAAAATCTGCAATCCCACACATCCTTGTCCCAGGGGCACCCTGAGTACATGAGTGGGGTGCAGGAGTGAACAGGTTAATTCTGTATGGGCAGGAAGATGCAAAGCTCAGGCTTTTGAGAATACGAAGCTGGACAGTTTGGAAGGCATGCATTAAATGTAAGATGTAATATCTGCAAGTGAGATAGCAGGGATACTGTTGGGAGAGGAAAATTCACTTTCCCAGAATGCTCTGCATCTATTCAGACATTAAACAGCTGAAATGTGTGCGCTGCAGAGGTTAAGCTTGTGTGCTGAGAGCAGGACACCACCGAGCCGCTGAGCAGCCCCTGCCTCTCCCTCCACTGCTGCGCCAGCCTGGGGAGCCCTGACACCAATTTCACCAGCAATCTGCCCCCAGGGGCTGTTTTAAGACTGTCCCAGGCCCATCTGCAAAGCTGGCCCCAGAGAGCCAGCTCAGGTCTGTTTGACAAGCTAGAAGAGCTAGAAGAGCTATGTAATCTAGTTCAGAGCCTGCAAATAAGCGATTTAAGGGATCTTTATTTATTAGCAGAAAACAATTCCAAGCTTTCCTCACTCAGCTGTGTAAATTAACAAACAAGGCATTCCCCTGGCTAAAATGCACACTGGACCAGCACAGCAACCGCTTCCAAAATCAGCTCATCCCTCTCAGCAAGACCATTTGTTAGGGCAGGTCTCTTGCCATGTCCTGAAGCCTGCTGGATCTACATGAGGCTCATGGGCCAGTCCAGGTAACAAGACCAAATGGAAAAGAGGCAGAGGAGCACTTGGGGAAAACACAGTCTGAACGACCTCCTCTAGGGCAGAAAACTACCCCCCAAACATCTGCTGCAGAGCCACTGTGGTAAGAGTGGTAAGAACAAGCATCAGGGACCCTGTCATCCCCAAGAGCTTGGAGGCTGTGTCCTTAACCTTTACCCATCCCCTGAAGAGGATGCCTGGAAAAATCAGTCAGGAAAAGTATGAGGTTAGGAAAAAATGTCACCACCCTCTTCTGCTGCAATGGCTGCTGAGCATTTACTACCACATGGGGTAGTAAAGTCAATTCAATTTTCCCCGTGTGCAAATGCTGGAGGTTATCACTGGGTATAAGTGGCAAAATTATTCTGATTTCTTGTGACAATATGTTTAATTCACACTTATTGGCAGTTCAATAGGAACATCTTTGGTGCAAGTGCACACTCTGCACATCAGCCATCCTGTGGTATTTAAAAATGAGAGACCAAGTGTAACATGAGAGTATTCTCTTATTGGAAAGAACTTTTCACTGCCTTCCATAATTTGTAAATCGCCTTCTGTGGGTTTATTTTAGTACCTTGATTCTATTTGAACATAGCTTATTATGGTTTAATTTCCTCCTTTCTTTTTTTTTTTTTTTTTTTTAAACAGAGGATGGAAAAGAAAAACAAATCTCTCATGCTCTCAGCATATAACAATTGATATAATAGACTGAAATGGCTCCTTCTAATCACTTGGGGATTTTTAAGTGCATTTTATTGACATGATAAGCCATTATGAGTCCTTCAGATTTGTTATGGTTTATCATATCAAGGCTTACAGTTTTAAGTAATATTCCTAATATGCATTCACAACATCCACTCCAACAGCTTTTTTAATCTCAATTAAATACCATTAAAGATATGCATGGTACCTATGTATAAGTGGCACTAGAAGAGTGTTTATATCACTAGTGACCAAATAATGTCAGACTGGCTCAATTGCCTTCTACCTCATCCCATACACCCAGATGTCTTATTGCTCTGTACAAGTGCATATGAAGAGGCAACATTATTCAACAGAATTATAGGGGACAAAAGTTTGTCCTGCTAATTTTTTTTTTTTTGGCTAGGGTTCCCTTCTTTCTTTTATTCAAGGTAGTCAATAAAAGGAGATATCTTTTGCCAATCTCCAGCAGCTGCCTGAGCAGAACTTAAAACCTCTTGAAACATTCCAGCAAAATGAACATTACCCCTGGTGTCTAGGACAACATTTGTTCTCAGAAAGAAGTAAAACTGAATGTCAAAACTCACCTGAGAGAGCAAAACTCTGACTGCACAGAGCACAATGGTGCAGCTATCCTGAATGGTCACATAATTCACCTCTGTCTTCCCCAGCCTGTGCTGCAGATTTATGGATTGCCTCTTTATGCTTTTTGCACTGCAGACTACTTTTTTTTGCCATTTCATCTTCCTTTTATCATTACATTCTGACTTCTCCACAGCCCTAGGTCCCCTGCCCTTAGGAGAAGAAAGTGGAAAGCAGCCAAGAGAGAAGTGTGCAAGGCAGAGGTGAGGCAGTCAAAATGAGTATGGCTGTCAAACTGGCCAGACCTTCCATGAGCAAAAGGCAGGGGACTCCTGCATTAGGAGCAGCAAGAGGGAAAAGCTGTTAGATGGTTATAAACCACTTGGAACTTAAGTGTTATGAATTTATGGCAATCACTCTAAATTTGAAATAAAAAAGGTGCAGCTGTCTTAGAAGGTTGAACTGGAGAAGAAGACAAAGCAAGACCTTCCAAAACACAGTACAAAAAAGGAGTGGGCAGCCTGGCAAAGCAGGCACCACATCTGGCTAAGAACAGCCATTTAAACACCCAGAGGATCAGTAGGATGCCAGAGGCCCACCTTAATATCTGTGCTCTCCCATGGACCCCAAGGGCAAAGTCCTTGGGAAGGCATATAAAAATAGCCCAAAAAAGAGCAATGTTCTTCAAATTCAAAAGAATCTGGGGGCTGTCACCTTGCACAGAGGCTAGACAGTATTAATCAGCTGATGCTGTATCATCTTGCCTCTTCAAGTAGAAATACTTGGCATACTTACCTCGAATTTAAGGAAGGAAATTATATATACATAAAAGATGAAGAGCATGTGTCATTTAACTAGATATACCAACAGCAGAAACAAAGATATTCATATTGTAAAACTAAAAGATGCAGATTCAAATTGTACTCATAGTTGTGGCCAGAAAGATGCACAATTCCCTAATCATTTTTGGCAAAATAGCTGCAAAAATCAAAGCAAGTTTTTCACTGTCATCAGAAGTTGGCCCACTACTGAGATTGCCCTCAGTACAGAATGTGGTGCCTCTCCTATAATGGATTTTGAGTTTATGATGCACTCTCAGAATCATTTCAATAAAACCAAAGGCTATCAAATGATTTCATAATCAATTAACACTACAGCTTAATTCCCAGTCTGCTACATCCTTCAGTGCTGCTTGGCCACATAATTGATGTCTAATTTGCCATACCATAAAAATGGCCTTGTTTATTCTCATTCCATTACCAGTAACTAGCTCATTATCCTAATGCACTCTGAAGTATAAAAAAAAAAAAAAGTGAAAGAAAATTCCATTCTATTCTACATGCATTAGTTATCCTTACAGGTTAAAAATCATACTTAAATCAGTAAAGCCCTTTCTCTTTATACATACCAAGTAACTAATTTCTTGCAGAATATGGTCCATTTTTTTAGGAAAGTTTGTTGTGGTAAGACAAGACCAGCAAGACAGATACATATCAATCCTTGAATAAAGTAAATAATTTTCATTTTATAACTTTCTGCTTTATTTGCTCAGCCCAACATGATAGCAACAGTCAGAAGTCTCTTCTAAGAAATAACTTTACATTATCACATCCTCAACATCAATAACTTTATTACGATACTCCAGAGCAAAACCAGTGTGGAAGAGCAACTGAAACCTCACAAAAAAAAAATGTTTATAGCACAACAGAAGAAATCCTCTTCACCACCACAAGGATGTTAAAGTCTGCTTTACTTCTGTATTTGACAAAAAGTCCTGTAGCATAGGTCAGTGATCAATGGCTTACCTAAGCAGGTGAAAATTGATCCAAAAACTACAAATTTCTCCTCAACTACTTATGGAAGCAATGGGAGACAGAATTATTGAAAATAATTTACTGACCGCTTAAAGTTAGTAAAAATCTCTTCTTCTTCTGCTCTCAAACAGAGCAGCTGCAGCCCAGCATCTGAGTGCATATTTCTATATTCATTCAGCCAAACCTGAATTCAGGCAGAAATCCACAAAGACAAAGTAATTTCCTAGAACCCTGGGCCTTTAAACTGCTGTCCTGATCTCATCTAGTCACTTGCTATTTCCTCAGACTCTTAAAGACAGCATTAAATAGTTATTATTCATGCAATTCTCTGTCATTTAGCATTTACTTTCCAGAATGATTTGGTTTCCTAAACAATGTTACTGCTCTTTGATTATATACAGCCATTTCAAAACTGCATGCAAAGAGAGCATTATTTTTTTTGGAAATTAATTACTAATACTCATGTTATTAAACTAAGTGATAAGATATTACATTCCTGGACCACAAATATTAAATTATATTATAACATGATAATCTAGAAGAATCCTATCCACACCTTTTTAATTCATAATTTTTGGGCTTATATTGTGAGTCAGATTTCATACATAAAATTAATAAAAATTGAGAAATAATCAACAAAAGAAGCAAAATAGATCAACACTGAGAAATCTCAGATTTATATTTGCCTTTAGCAGACCAGGAGACCATGGCTCTGATATCCATTTAGAGTACCTGATGATATCTGCATCTGTATTTACATGCCACTATCAAACTTCTGGGAATATCCACAAGTTTTATTTCACTTCTATATAGAGCTCAACTCCCTCCTTTTCTCAAGAATCAAATAAACAGTTTTCAAGACTGATTGTTACAGACCACCCATTTCATAAGAATGAGATTTTTATCCCATTGTACATTTAAATATAACTAGTTCACTATTTTCTGATTTTTCAAAAAAAAGAAGGAAAATTACAAATTAGTTATAACCATCACAAGTATATAGAGAAGGAGGAGGAAAGGCCTGAGGACACTGAATCTTGGTACATGTAATAATGGAAATTAATTCACACAAGCTCTCCTTTATATGGAAATGCTCAACAGAACCTCTATCATCCCAATAGTTGACCAATATAAATTTTGCTGTTAAACAGACTTCAAGTATTTATTTAATTTGAGGCAATTAATATATGCTCATATATACAAAAACAAATTTAGGACTACTTTTCTGAGTTGTGCATATTAATTGTTTGCCTCTGCATAAAATAAAATCAGGTATAGATAACATACTAATGTGAAATGGTATTACAATAATGACCATAAATGTTGTCTATGATCCTTCAAACACACATTTGTATCCACAAGCACAGCAATCTATCCGTCCATCTGTCTACCACTACATGATATTTGAAAGAAACCAACGTACATAGAAAGAAACTAATGTACATAATCTAAACAACATGTGAGTCAAGAATCACAAAGAGCAAAGCACAAATTTTGGTTCCATGTTCTCATTTCTTTCAAAAGGCACAGTCCTTAGTACTTTGGTTTGTTTTCCACATTTCCTTAGAAGTATTTAGAATATACTTAGAGATAGAAAAAAATTATCCAGTATTGGACTAAAATGTGAGGTTTTCAGTAGTGATGCCACGCCGAGGCAGGGGCAGGACAGCCAGGGATCAGGCCCAGCAATAAGGATTTATGAAAGGATGGCCTGTTTAACCAACACAATGGATGAAAGAAAGGTTGTTGATGTTTAATACCTTTATCAATGGTCTGGATGAGAAGATCAAGCACACCCTCAGTCAGTTTCCAGAGGACAACAAGTTGGGCTGGAGTGTTGATCTGCTGGAGGGCAGGAAGGCCCTGCAGAGGGAGCTGGAAAGGCTGCATGGATGGGCTGAGGACAACTGCATGAGGTTCAACAGGACTGGGGGAAAGGGGCTGGAAAGATTCTTGGCAGAAAAGGACCTGGGAGTGCTGATCAGCAGCAACTGAACATGAGCCCAGGTGTGCCCATCAAGCCATGGCACCTGGCTTGTATCCGTGATCAGCACTGGTGAGGTCACACCTCAATCCTGTGCTCAGTTTGGGGCCCCTCACTGCAAGAAGGACATTGAGGTGCTGGAGTGTGTCCAGAGAAGGGAACAGAGCTGGAGGAGGATCTGGAGCACAAGCCTGGTGAGGAACAGCTGAGGAACTGGATGTGGGGGTTCATCCTCGAGGAAAGGAGGCTCAGAGGGGACCTTATCATGTGCTACAGCTCCCTGAAAGGATGGCCCGGTCATACAGGCAGGCTCAGCCTCTTCTCCCACGAAGCAAGCAACAAGATACAAGGAAACAGCCTCTAATTGCACCAAGGAGTGTCTAGACTGGATATAAGAAAAATGTCTTCATGAAAGGGTTTATCAAGTACTGGAACAGGCTGCCCAGGGAAGTGCTGGAGCCACCATCCCTGGATGTATTTAGATGTGTAGATGTGGCACTGAGGGATATGGTTAAGTGGTGGCCTTAGCAGTGCTCGGTTAATGGTTGGACTTGAAGATCTTAAAGGTCTTTTCCAACCTAAAGGTGCTTATGAGTCTATGACAATATATTTGCACACCTATCTTAGCATTTTGACAGCATCTTAGTTTTAAAAGCAACTTAAATCTCTATTTCAAGGAAAGTGTTCCAATTATAAAATTAATATTAAAAACAGAATCTCTTTTTAATTCTCAGAAGATTATCTTGGATTCTTTGGATTTTGCTTGTAGCAGAGCCAAACAGGAAAGCAGAAAAAGTAAAACGGTCATCGATTTTTTTTCCCTCCACAACTATGAAACTAACTAGAATAACTTATTTCATTTTGGCAAGATGACACTATTCTGGAAATAAAATCTTCAAAACATTGTCTGAATTTCAGGAAAGTAAACCAATGAAAAAGAGCATGCCCAAACACCTTACAAGTGCAGAAGCTTCACACCTGTTTACAAAGCAGCCACATAACACAATGACAGAACCCAAGACAGAGTAGCAGAAAATTAAATTAAACAAAAAAATAAATCCTCTTCTTATTTTCTCCTCAGAGAAGTTTCTGACTAAACTGTTGTCTCATTTTTGACAACAGCTAGGAAACAGCTGTATTTTTCTCCAGCACTTATCCCAAAATTCCTGCACATAGACAATATTCCTTCCTTTTGGCAGGACTTGGTGAAGTTCAGGTGCCCTTCTGCTCTGGTGAGGCTTATGGTGAGGAAGTTGTGAAATTATTTAGGACACAGCAGTGCTGTTGGGAAAATGAAATGCAATCCTCTTGAGCAACAGCCATTAAGGTTGTCCACACTTTTATTCTTAAGTATCTGCTTTTCTGTGACTTGAGCAATCATAAAAGGCATGGGCAAAATTTCCTGATTATTTTGGACACCTCTTCAGAGATTTGTAATATTATTCTTCTACATACAAAATTACCCTGTGCTCCTCAGGGACTGACATTACACAGCATAGGAGAACGTAGCAGCTCAAGAAAGATAAAATACCAAGAACCAAACAGGGCTCATGCAAGAATATCATGTAATGGTCTGTAAAGACTGCACCAAGCTGGGCAGTCCATTCTCGTGTTTAACAATTCTTGCCATGAAGAAATTCTTCCTGATGTCCACCTAAACCTCCCCTGGTGCAGCTTGAGGCTGTGTTCTCTTGTCCTTGCTGGGAGAAGAGACCCCAAACTGCAAATATCTTCAAGAGTTCCCATATTGCCTAAGCAGAAATACACATAATGATGCACATTCCTGGCCTGTATCCTTCAAAGTTTTTCATTTCAATCAAGAAGATGGACCCTCTCAGGAAAATTCTCATCCATTATAGTAGAAACTAGACCTTATTTATCTATAAATAACTTGTCTTGTTTCCAAATTTACTGTCAGCATCTGACATTTGCTGGAAAATATGATTCAGATTTTGGAATCCCTGGTGCTAGAAGAGAGCTGCCAAAAAAAAAAAAAAGTGGACAACCTAAAAAAGTCTATCCTGCCTTTCAAAAGGGTCATCTTTACTGTAGTTTCCATACTTGTACCATCCTTAATCAAAATAGTACCATAATACCACATTTGTGGAAAAATCATAGAATCGTAGAATATAGTGAGTTGGAAGGGATCCATCAGGACCATTGAGTCCCACTCCTGACCCTGCAGAGGACACCCCAAGAATCCCACCATTTGCCTGAGAGTGTTGTCCCACATCCTGAGAGCATTGTCCAAATTCTGTCAGGCCCCACCCCTGGAAGTGTTCATGGCCAGGTTGGATGGGGCTCCCAGCAACCTGGTCTGCTGGAAGGCGTCCCTCTCCATTGCAGGGGTTTGGAATAACATGGTCTTTAAAGTCCTTTCCAACACAAACCATTCTGATTCTCCGAGGATTCAATGATTGCTAACATGATTTGTCCCACTACTTCTCTCTATTTTCTGGGTTACCTCAGAATCAGGAAAACTGATTTTCAGAATTGCACATAAAAAATCAGTAGGAAGAGTTTTGCCAATTGTTCCAACCCAAAAACTAATGAATAGGATGTATTTGTTTGTCTTCCTTAAAGCAAGTTAACATGACTGCATTCCTGGATTGACTTCCAAAATCTTAGTAATCACCATTACAACACCTAATCATTATTAGGACTAAATTCATAAAGCATTCCACCTTTATTTATTAATTCTTTCCTAGATTAAACTAAGTTTACCCTTCTCTAACATGTGGTTCTTTTTTTGTCTACCATCTGATGTTTTCTTACAATCAGAATTACTATATGTATTAAATACTGAACTTCAGGTGGAATAAAAACATAAACACCATTAATTCCTCTTCAGCTGGATCACTGTCTGTGAAAGACTGTCCAGTTTCTGATTAATGGACAAGACCACTTAATACTGAAAAATCAAAAGGCAAAGTTAAACAACGCTATTCAAATATCTTTAGTTTACTGGAGAAAGTGTAATAAAGAAACATGGTATTTATTTATTCAACTTTGACATAGATACTGAATGTTTGCCATACTCTGGAGCCACAGGTTTCAAATTCAAGCAGACACTGAATACTTTTTTTTCTCACTTAAAATGTTCTAATTGCCAAATAATTTGACAATACTTAGACATTCTCTGTACATTGAAGTTATAAAGGTGAATTCCACATTGGAAAAACAGGATTGTCCACTCCACCAACAGTTAAATATCAAGGAGTAAAAACCAGGAATCTGAGAATCCAAAAAAATAATTCCAAAAAAAAGTAATTTTCTTAAACAATACTAATATTTTCTACCCTCATGTTGTAGGCAATTACTTGTAAATTCTTGCTACAGCTGATAATAGTAAAAAATATATCTGACTCAGATATAGGCTTCTTTTGCTTTCAAGTAAACTGTTCAAAGATCTGCCTTGTGTCTCATATATTTAATCCTAATTCCTTAGAAGCACTTGAAAAAGAAAATATTTGTTGCTCATACATTAAACACTGAACCCTAAATTCAGTTCAGAGAAGAACAGAATGTGACAAGACTTGATATACTTGAGGGTTCTTTTCTCCTAGATTTGTATATATAATGTCAGCTATAATTTTTTAGGTCTCTTTTAACTCTGTTGCACTGCTAACAGAACTGCAGCTGCTCTTTATTTATTTGTATCCTTTTTTTCTTTTTCCCTGTTCATAATATACAGTCTGTCTGGCTCATTTTCAAGCTATTGAAATATTTCAATTCTAAAAAGAGTACAATAGGCCATAACCACTTGCGTGCTTGTGCTTAGGAAGCCTCCCTCCCTCCTCTCCTCAATCTTCTGTGAATTTCTGAAGTCTAGAAACAAAACTGGAAATTCAAGTGTATGGTATGTCTTAAAACAAGTTTGGTTTGTGCTGGTTTAGCTGTTCTCTTCTGAGATTAAAATACTGGACAAAACAAGCAATTCTTGTGGTACTGCTTCTGGAGTTATGAAATGAGGACATCTACAAAAAGCATGACACTGACATGAAACCCCTTAAATCAAGTTTTATAAATTTAATGCCCATTCAGCTTCAGCTCCAGAGACAGCTGTCAGTGTGTTGAATTTATCCAAAAGTACACCTCAATGGACTTTGCTCACTGAGGTCAGGGAAACGAGAAGTTTGTGGTGGACAAATTATATTAAAAGTTTCCTTGTAGAACCTTATTAGTAGTGCTTATTTTAGAGACTGGTTGACTTTCCTAATGTTATTTTATGTATGGCTGTTAGAACCTGATATACTTCAATGAACCATTGAAAAAAATCCAGACGGTCAAATTTTAAAAATCATGGTTAAATTTTTCATTGGTCGATATTTTTTTTAGATTGCTACTCAAGGACCCTTAATCTCCTCCCACAAACCCACATCATTTAAAAAAATGTTTTCTTCTTTTTTTTATGCCACAAATATTTTCCTTCCTGCAGTTAATGAACAGTAATTACAAATGCAAAGCTATTTTGTATGTTACATTATGTGAGCCCATAAAGCCAGGAAGGAGCAAAGCAAATTCTCGCTTTGGAGTGGAGAAAGAAAGAGAAACCTGTGCCGAGTCAGGATGTTAAATGAGGAAACCCCTTTAACTCTTTACTTTAAGCAGTTATACCAACAGCATTGGCTACGAGATTGCCTGTAAAATCTGGGCAACATTATTTGCTTTAAATGCATTCTAATATTTTTGATTTCATACCTGTGTGGCAAATGCATGATGTATCAAATGGTCCAACACTGAAAGTCTCCTCAGCTAAGAGGGGATGTTGCACAAACGATGCTGTCTTTGCTACCACATGTTTTATTTAATTTTAATAATAAAAACAATGCCACTTTGATGGAGGGATAGAAGCATAACAAAAGTCTACCTCTCTGTCTTATATTAAAAGTAATTTCCAAAGATACTGGCACTGGAGCAAGTATTCAAGCTGTATATATTCAATATCCCACAAACTTGAAGAAATTCCATGAGAATTAAACATGCATGATTGATCTAAGGAACATCCCCAGTCTAGATCAGCCCTCAAAGTGCAGATTCAACAATTATTCAGAGTCCTGAGCATTTAGGTAAAAAACCAGCAATGACTGGAAGGGCCTGAGACCATTCTTGCATCCTCATGTCTGGAAGGCAGCATTTTCTCATGTGATTCCTTCCAAGGATCCTCAAAAGACAAGATACAGATCCCTGGCAGAACTCCGGCATGAAGGGAAAACACTTTATACTCATGGCAGTATAACTGCTGCTGATGGGTTTAGCAGAAACATCTAATTAATAGCTAATTATTCTGAGAAACCTTGGTTCATCTCAGCCCTAACCTCTCATTTCAAATTCTGTCGTTCTGAAAACTCAAACCCCAGTTAATGTTTGATCTTCAAGCCCATGAATCCAGAAATGAGGCCCATAACTCTGTTGTAGGCTCTGCAGAGCACCGAGTGACTGCTGCTAACCTGAGGCACCCAGCAACCACAAACAAGCACTCAGAATACTCATCTGAATAAATACAAGAAATGTTCTGTCATTTCTAAAATCTTAGCCTTGTCACATGCAACATGTGGCTTAAATCTTAAGTACCTTAAAGCTTCAAAACTTTTAAACATAGTTATTTCTTAGTTAGTAATTAATGCCGTCCACAGTGGTAAATGCGTATTCAATAATGGCAGTTGCAAGGAAAATAGAGTCCTGAGCTTCAAAGCCCCAAGGCTCTCAGTCAAAATGTGGCTCCTAGGCCTCCTTTTCTCCCCAGGGCAGGAAAAGGAACTTTGGGAGACAGCCAGGCTGTGAGAAGTGGAACATCCTCAACAGGCACAATGGCTGAAAAGCCAGGAACACCAACCCTACATGCTGCATGTGGCACAGCTTGGTTTGCTCTTTTGTTTTGGCTGGCTAGTCTTGTTTGTGATAGTTGGAATGGCCAATGTACATCTACAAAGTGTTTTTGTTCTGGTGAATTGGCTTTTGATCAGGTAAGCTCATTTCAGCAGAGAATCCCAAACCTGCCCCAGACATAGGTTTTTGAGTTGCAAACCCTTCCCCTGGAAGGTCAATGGGAGCGGAGGTGAACTGGACAGACAGCCCTCCTACCCCCAAACAAAGATGGGAAGGAAAACCAGGAGATGAGATTTATCAAGGCTTTCTTCACAGGGAACCAAAGAGCCTGTACCTCCTAAAGAACATTTATGGAGCCTGCCCCAAGTCTAATGACAAAAAAACATGTCTAGAAATCACCTATGCATTCTGGGATTGACTCGTTCACATCTTAGGCAGAAAACTGTGAATTAGATTGAAGGTAATTTATTAGTTCTGAAGTTACCACTGTGTGAAGATTGGGCAAGAGGCTTGGTAGTGCATTGATGTAGGTCTGCTTAAACCCATGGAGCTAATCTCTATGTTTTTGTACTACACTGAGAGAGCTTCTCGATTTTTTTTTCCACCATATTTAAAGTAAACAATGGGCTGAAATGACAACTCTTATCTTCAGATGTTTATCTGGAATTACTGCCCTACAGCATGCAGGCAACTCTCTTAGGCAAGTAAATCCTTTCATTTCTATCTGTGTATTAAATTCAGAAGAATCAAGTGTTTATTCATAAACCACAGACAAGATCTGGGGAAAAAAAGCCTACCAACATGACTTCAACTGCAATGAACAATTTGCTGGACATTTACGCATACTTATTAGCAAGACAACAGAGAATGCTAGCTCTGCTAATATTGCTTTTCAGCATAGCTTTAGAATAATGATTTTTTTAAAAGATAAGTTTGATCTGTAATTCAAATCACACTGTATCTTTGATTTGCTACCCCCTCCTCCCCTCACACTCTCTTTACTCCTCCCTCCCCCCGAAAAGCTTTATATAGAGTGGCTGGAAAGCAAAGTAGGGATCTATGCAGACACTATCCATCACATTTCTGTCTTAATTGAATGACACCAGAATGAGATCGATAAAATGTAACAAGAGACAGCTTTGCATTTCCACACTCACTTATTCTCCCTCTCTATTACTGCCAGCCATCACCGTGACCAGAAAGCCTAAGTATTGAGTCTGAGCATTGCTGCCAAGCAAGCTGTTAGTATATGAATAAACTTGTCAGGAAAACAATAAAACTTACAATACTGGGAAAGGCCAAAATGTCAAAAGGCTGCCACAAGCAGCATTAAATATGCTGCTTTTAAAGTTGAGCTATAGAAACATATGAAGAGTTTCTAAATAACATGGGCACTGGCAATTCTTCAGATATTATTCCCCTCATTCCCTCAAGACATGTCTGTGTGCGTGTGTGTGACCGTCTGACATGCAGTTGTCGTGACCTCTTGGCGCAAATCTGCAATTTCAACAATAAGCCCACACCAGCTGTGATTTCCCTATGTTCAAGGATTCTGAGATCTCCAATGCATTATTGATAACCTCGTTGCTGTGCTAAAAGCAGGGGCTGATGCACTCATAATCCCAGACTTCTCCTGAAAAGCTCCAGCTTCACATGCCAATCGATCATGAGAAATAAAATGAAAAAAGCCCATTTCAAAACCAGTCTACACTTTGAGTATTGCATCCATTTCAGTGTGCATCCTGAAAATTTAAGCTTTTTTAAAACTCCTCTTTTTTTCCTAACCCTCAATTATGATGATCTTTTACTCCTGACCCTGTTAGGGTAGTGCTAGATTATCAGAAGCATGATTCACATGTCAGCTTTGGGTCACATTTTTATTTAAAGTGTACATTGTTTTTGTAGCTAAACTCCCCAAGCTAGGTATTCTGCTAACTAGCAAGTGAAGCAGCTAATATATATAAAAAAAGAAAAAAAAACCAAAACAACAGAACAAAAAAGAAGGAACAAGTTATATCAAGTGAATGCAGTAAACAAGATGACTTATAAAGACAGGAAGAGGAAAGAAATAACAATAGTAAAACTGCACAGGATACAGCTTTACTTATGCATATTTAGGAAGCTCCTGGAATCTGAAAACACAAGTATCACCAATTTTCTGGTCTCAGTTTAGTATGTAAAGAAATGCTCAGACATTGCATCACAGGAAATGTTCTCTTCATGTTTCAAGACAGACTGTCATATTTCAGCTTGAAACACAATTAGATATTAAAACAATTGCTGTACAAGTACAAGCACTTCTGCCAGGCACTATTAAAATCCAGCTGATGAGACACTTGGCCTCTTAGCTTCAATACATAATTCTTCATGCCTGGTTGACTATGCTGCATTGTTTCTTCATTATTACATCCGTGTTCACTCTTTTTTTTTTTTTTCCTTATCTTTTCTTCATGTACCAACAATCAAATATGACTTGGCTGGAGGTAAGAGACTGAGACAGTCATGACTTCTCAAAGTAAGAAAGATTCCTTGAGTCATCCCTATTTATCAAATTTAAGCATGCAACAACTTTAGTTTCAGTTCATTGTTTTTAGAAAGTGTAATTACACAGTAGAGCCTAAGAACTAATTTTCAATAATATATCCAATTTTAAGTAAAATTACATTACTAATCACTAAACAGGTGGTATTATTAAAAGTATACTGAAAAAAATCTGTATGTATTTCTCATCTTTCATAACAGTATCTAAACCTGAATTATCAATAGAAAACTAAAATAATAAAAGGAATTTTTAAATTTCATGAGGTTACCCAGGACTCACTGGGACTGACCAGGCCTTGTTAAGATTAATATATTTTCTTTAAAAATTACTACTGAAAAGCCAAAAAATCTAAAGTATCATTGAAAACGTTCAACCACAGAAGCCAGAGCTGAAGTACCTTATATGTATAGCAGATAATGCTTTTTTAGTGTATGGCCAATACTAAATACTAGACATCAAAATCATAGAATTTGCCAATAAAGCTGCCAACATTTACTGAAGGAAGTAAGTTGGGAAGTCATAACGCCACAGTTTCATGGGAGTAACAACATAACAACTCCACGGTGCCTACAGAGTCAGTGAGAAGAAAATTGCTACTCTAAAAGGCCAAAAGAAGGATGCCCAGACTGTCTTGGAAAAAGCCCAGATCAGATACTCGATTTGGGTAACAGAAGTGGGATGGTGTGGCTGCCCCTTTGGAGCACTTGCATTGCTGTGAAGAGCAAACAGATCAGACACCCTGGTGCCCACTTTGTGAAGGCAGGGTAAACAAAATTTTCCATGTACAAAAGGGGCAGAGCAAACTGGGGGCTGAAGGCAAGAGGCACCCTTCCCTCCTCTTTCCTTGCTTGTATCAGTGGACAAGAACCACTGCCAAAAGCTGAAGAAACACACCAAGTACAAGCTAGACATCATTTATGACAAGTGCAATATGAATTAATCAAGATGGTTCCCAAGGATGTCAAAAGAAATGGAAGGCAAATATAAGGAAATTCTAATTTACTTCAGTTTTAAGTTACATTTATAAGATTTGAGATTTCCAAGAACACTTCAAATTTCACAGATTTCCGTATGAAGACAGAACCTTCTCCTCAATCAATTCCATCCATGTGGTAAATTCTCAGTGGTTTACAATAAAATGTTTTACCAACTGAGTATTTCATCACAAAACACATAAAAAAACATAAATTTAATCCCTCATCAACATCAATTTACAGAAGTCTTGTTTTGCTTTCTAGTAACCTACAAAAAATGCATTCAGCTATCAATCAAAGGTCATCTTTGCCATGAAAACTATCCCACTCCCCAAAGAACTATCCCTTCATTTTCATTGGTTTTCAGCGGGGTTAGGTCAGCAAAGCAGCATAAATGGTGGCTCAAATGGCAGCCTAAAACAACACCATCTCAGGCCCTGACAAGTGAATGCTGTGGGCAGATTCTCTGGCAAGATTAAATTCACATTTCATACCCCACAGACTGCCACTGTTCTGCCTAATTCTAGTGATCCCAATTATTCTCCTCTTCCTTTCACTTGCCTGTGGGGAGAAGCCATACTGTTTACCTGAGATTAGCTTATTATCTATGAAGAAACTCGAAATACCTAAGTTTAGAACATAAAGTCTATGTAGGCACTGCAAGGGAGTCCCTGCTTCCCTCCAGAGGTCAAACTCAGAGCACAGAAACACAGAAGTTTGAATTCCAGCAACATCATCTTCACATTCAAGCACAAATAAGTAACTAAATTTTTCTCTCTCCTTTTTCTCAGAACTTCTTTTGGTAGAGAACACATTTTAAAAAAAATATGTCAAAGAGAGGTAACAATTTGTTTATAAAATTCAGTGATTCTAAAGATTTATTTAAATAATTTCACCATGACTGAAATATTAACAAATATTAATAAATATTCATTAATATATAACTAGAAAAAATGTCAAGTATAACTCATGACAAAAGATGAAAAAAGAAACCCTTCAAGGATTAGTAAATCACAATTTAAAAAACTTTCTGGGTATACCTGAGATTAAAGATAAATAGAACTTTGTCAACAACCACAGAGACAATATTTTATCCTTGGTGCAATCCTCTACCAGTGAAAGGTACCATTCTCTTGGTTTAGCAATACAAAATTAGACAGTAGAGAAATATGGATAATTTGTGGAACTATAAAAGTTTAGAGACTATTTCCTCTTATATTTTGAAAACCTTTTGGCTTTTAAGAATTTTTACTAATTTATTCTTACAAGGCCATTAAAACTCCCTTTTAGTAGTCATTTTATTATTTAGCTTCACTATTCTACTTGAGTATATGATAAAAATATTAAATCTTGTGATATATATTCATTTTTTTTTTTTATTAAATTCTTAGAAAACAAAAAAAACAACACACACAATCTGGTTCTTCCATTGTTCTTGTATTAAAAAAAAAACCTAGAAATGGCTTTTATTTACTTCATCTATTCTAAACTTTAATACATTTATGTATCATTAAAATAATTTAGTTTGAAGAACATGGATAAAAACTGCTCTGTACCAAATACCAGTTACATTAACAGATGGAAAATATGATGAAAAATTCTGTGGTGTTATTCTAGTCCACTGAAAAAGAATCTTTTTTCTCAAGCACACTCTAAACTAGCAGGAGAGAGATAAAGGGGTTTTAACTGGTAAAACAAAGCAAAGTCCAGATTTTAAAAAGTAGCTGCTGAGTAAGTTACTAGGAAGTACTTTGCTATGAAAAACTATTATTTTATCACATGAATCAATGAATACATTATGTTACTAATGTTTCTTTCCTATCAAAATGACTTCAAGCTCTTAAGCAAATAACATTTATATTCTTTCAGGAAAAATCTTGCCAGAAATGTGTTTGTTATCACATTTCTATAAATCATGCTAGAAAGCTGTTTGTTATCACATTCTATAAGGCAATTATTGCATACACTGAAGTAAAAAGTTTAGCCCAACACATTACCACTAATGTTTATGGAGAAGGAGAAATACAGAAGAGGCTTGAACTTCATAATGTAGGGCCATTAATTAGCATCAAATGAAAGAAAAGCAATAAAGCAATTTTGTCACCAATTACTGACAATTTGCCTAAGTGCGACCATTAATTTTGGATAATATAAACCCATAAAATTAAGGGACCAAAACTATTTGAATCAATACCTCTGGATAATCTCTTCCTACTGATTTAAATACTTTCAGGAGTATCCAAATGTTTGAAACTTTTTGTAAGAAAAATGGAAAAACATATGGTTATGATTTCCTATTTAAGAGTTGCTGGCTTTTGCTTTGGGGCTATTTTCCTTTTCTTTTGTGGCTGAAAGTAAGGAAAACTAGGACAATTAATATTGTGATTCTTTGGAATTAACACAGTTAACACATTTGTGTTGCCTGTGTCAACTCCTACTGTTTTAGGGAGTTTTCATGAAAAGGAAACCTTTTTAGGAGAGCCAAAAGTATCAATGTTTAATGGTCTGATTAAGGAATCTGCACTATGTACTGACATTATTAGCAATATGCTGACACAATATTAACACCAAGGGAGTATGAATGATATCCTTGCACTGGGATTTGTTCTCCAGCCTCAAAAAGAGATGACAAAACCCCCAGCAAAGCGCTGTCACCCACCCCTGGCTCTCCTGCCCGGCAGAATTCCCGGCAGGCAGCGTCGCGCCCCGACTGCCATTGGCGGAGAGCGATGTGGGCCTGCAGATGTGGCCGCAGCAGCCTGGCCTGGTGTCCTGCCTGTGCCTCCCTAGCACAAGGTCACCCTGTGCACAGCACATTTCATCAATGCAGCCACCCAGGGCAGCCTCCCCAGCGCTGCCCCGCGCCCTCTGCGCTGCTCCGAGCGCCAAATCCAGGCGATGTGGCCTCAAGACAAAGTTCTGCAAAACTCTCCCGAGGCTGGGGATGACTTTTATGGGACAAATGTACTTTCTGGACAACCTTTTCCCTCAGCACCTGCCCACTCTCCAGGAAAGCAAAGCAAGCTTTCTGATAAAAATCTATAGGAATTTGGGAAAGAAATTACAAGCGGAACACCTCCGTGTCTCCCAGAAAGGACCCACCGAGGAAACATACAGTTTAATCAGCATCCATATCAATTCCTAAACCTCGGGTGCTAGAGTACAAATAAACACTCTAAAGGGGTTTAGCTGCAAGGAGATAAGATCTCTCCCTGGGGAGACGGCTAGAAACTGCTCCATTGCCTTTGTGCAGACTACTGGAATGTGCTTGCTTTTCATTTCGGTCTTTGTGTCTGGCACTCAGGCCTCACAGGCAGTGTCTTAAGCCATGCAGGGTCAGGGCAAACAGAGAACTGCATTCATGGACAGATCAAGTTTATGTGAGAATCTGCTCCTCCTGTGCCCTCAATTTCCATTTGAATTGTTAATAAAATCTCAGCCTGAAAGCACATGATCCCATCAGTGGGGAAGTCATGCAGAGAATCCTCCAGCTCAGAAAAACAAAATTTCTTTATCTTTTTCATCCTCCTCCTACATTCGTGGGAATTATGCCATGTAACCCCCCTCCTAAAGTAACCCCCCTGCCCCAGCAAAACACCTGATTGCCAGCCCACAGCTTGCACTAAAAAGCAGTGGGGGAAAGAAGAGGAGAGAAGGAAAGGAAAAAGATGCACAAACAATGCTCAGCAAAATCTCAACTACAATAATTGCAGCTTCGTAGCAATTTAAAAACTCCCAGACACCTTCAGGCAAAAAGAAACACAAATATTTCAAATTTTAAGTTAATTTCCAGCAGCTGATAACACCAGCTGCAAGACTTTCCCACAGCTTTATGACACTGCATGAACTACAGGGCCACAGAGATAATAAAAGGTCACACATAAAGGAAAGAACAGAGCCATACCCCAATTAACTTGGTCTCCCCATGCAAAAATTGTGCAGGAACAAGAGCTGATATTTGCTGCAGGCACCAGACATGCATCTCCCAACCTTGCCACGGTCTAACTGGGCCTCTTGTTTCTCCTGCCTTTGCTCCTTGCAAACTGGTTTAATATCGAACGCTTTTCAGAGGGATGGGCCGATGAACGAAAACATGAATTTCCTGCTTGCCCTTTAAGGTGGGTTAAAGGGGGTGCTAATAATCAATTACAGAACAAAAAGCAAAAAAAGACACTAAAGATTTTACAAACTAGATGTCAAAGTTTGCACGCTGTTATGCTGTTTTCTAACCAAAACCCTCCCTTTACTTCTTCCTCAAAACTGGGTTTTTTTCTTTTGAAAGTACAAAATATAATAGAGTATTAAAGTAAAATCTGTGAGAAATGCAATGACACAGAGATTGATGCAGTTTTCACTTGTTCTTTAGAGCAGCACATCAGTCCCAGAAAAACAATAACTGCACTAAATATACAATGGAATTTAAAATCTTGTGGTTCTGAGTTTTACATGCTCCCAACCCTGGCCTCCACTCCCTCCTCCTCACAACTTATTTGGGAAGATATTTCTGTTTGCAGTAATCATTGGAATAAGGAAAGTTTTAAGGCTGAAACTGAGTGTCTGGGACCAGTCCTGCTCATCCACCAAAGCTTTCTTTTCTGCCTGGCAACCACCAAAAAACTTGATCCTTGCAGTGCGTACAAACACCTGGAAAAGCAGATTAGACCTTTGCCTACCTCTGAACAGTGCCTGCCTGAATGATTACTGCATATTATTAATCAAAGACTATCATTACTGTGACAGTATCTCATACTTAAAAATGATTTAAAAATAATACAGGTAGGCATTTCAAGGTTCTGTAGGCCTGGGGGTCTCCTGGTTTGGACTGATTGGGCTCACAAAACCAAAATCTATTATCTGTAATATCCTATCAATCAGGGATATATCACAGCAGGTGTTGCTATCACATGATGAAACTGATTTTGTTCTAGTCTAGATTTTACATATTTTTAGCTAGGGCTGGTGGAATTGGGAAGTACAGCCAATGGATAGAGCCCTTAAATCTGTTCATCAGGTGTCTGCAAATAGGTCACGAGTGTTATTAATTACTTCATTAGCCACAAGTCCTTGAGCAGTGTATGCAAACATATTTGACCCTGTGACACAATTTTTAACTGACCGATAGGAACAATCACTATTCGTTATTCGCGATGCGTGACTGGTCACCCAGTGCAGAAAACTCTGCTCTTTTCCTGGCTGGGGAGAAAAGAGGGCCTTTTCTGTTTGCTGATTCTCCAGAAACGCTCACAACTGCCTAAGGAGTCAGTTAAAATGCTTCGTTCAAATGGGACTTCCTAGCAAATACTTGTTGCAGGTTGGATTTTTCCCCACACAATCTGGCGGCCGGCAGGTGCGGCTGTGACTTCAGGCTGGGAATCCCTGGAGAGCAGCACGTGGAAGAGAGGATGAGCTCCCTTACACCAACACATGCACACCCACAGAACACACCAAATGCCATGTGGAATTTACAATTTCACGTTATCTGCCCATGTCTACAGGCCCTTTTTTACCTGTGCATGTACAGACAGAACTTCCAGGGTTTTTTTTTGCTCAGTCACCCTCTCCTCATTCAAACACTTCCTTTCTCTTGGATAGTTTATTGATGCTCACTCATATTTAATAGATAAAGTGAAAACTGCCATATAACACCGCTAAATACAAAAACTGAGAGCAACTGCAGAGCAGAAGAATGTCCTTTCATTAAATCCACACCAAAACTGTAATTCAGTGGGCATGTGGGAACAAGGAGGAGGAGAACATCCTAGCAGGAAGTTGCATAAAAATTATACATCATGTATACACAATTCAGAGCTAAAATCTGTTGACTTTATCCAATTTGAAATAAAAAATTTGACTGCTCTAATAGGCTTTTGCCATAAAATAAAGGTAAGAGGAAAGGTGAAGAAACAAAAATGGCAGGAAATTAACCTCATCTTATAAAAAGAAGGCAGGTCTACTAAAATGCAGGCTCTGCAAAAGGATCTATTAAAATTCTCACTTACTTTTTCCCACGAGATTAAAGTATCCATCATGCATGGGGAATCATGAAAAATGTTAGATTTTTCACAGTAGAACTCAGCAAATTAACTCACACTTTGCAAGTTCTAGCTAAATGTCCTAAGTGAAGAGACAGCTTTCTCCAGTATCTTCCTATTTCCTACATTACCTTACACAATATACTCTGGGTACAGTATGTATTCCCTATATGACCACCTGTGAATTTAAAAAGGTCCAAATACTGAGATGGATTGGTTCTTCTTTTTTAAATTTAAGAGAACACTCTAAATATTTATAGTAATCATGTATTCGAATTAAATTATTAGGGTCAATAGATTTATTTTTACAGGAGTCTAAGATCAGTATCTAAGCAATTAACTTTGGTACTTCATGAATCATTAAACAGTTTGCTATAAAATAGTGAGATTTAGAATGGGAAAACCCCAGTAAAACGTCAACAATTATCAAATAATTGTAAATAATGTCCTTGTAATTTTTCAATAATGTTCTCTAAAACTAACTTTGAATGCTATTTTGTCAGCTAATAAGCTGATAAACAAAACACATCCCTTCTTAAGGAGGTGAATGTAAGCAAAGCACACAGTCAAGAGACTTTGTCTTTCAACAGAATCTAAAGCACTAAACAAATATACACAGAAACAACAATGTTACCTAACTCCCTTCTTCTTAAAACACTTTTTTCTCTGTCTTGAGTGCACACAGAAGCAAATTACACTTTACATCAAGTGGGTGTGAATTTTCATGAGTTTCAGAAAGCCGCTAATTTGCCATCAGCAAAGCCAGAGCCACCTGCAGGGGCTCAGGTCATCCCAGTCTCCACCACCGTGGCCATTTGTGGACTCATCCTTCCATGGTTTAGACACCTGTGCCAGAGAACGTACAGGGTGTGACCAAGGATGGGGATTCAAAATACTCATTGACATAAATCTGAACACATCTTTTGAAATGGAATTATAAACTTTGTAAAATCCCACTTTCACCTTCACTCTGGTGAGGCTCTATCTTTGAATAAAAAAAAACACTAAACAAGTGGCTTGGGTTTTTTAAAATAAAAATATAAAAATATTTAACAAAATTAAATATATTTTTATATAAAATATTTCTTATTGGAGAAATAACATTACATTTATTTCAGTTCTGTCACTAAAAACAAGCTAATTTTTGCATTTAAAATGATGTTAATAAAAACAAACATTTGAAAATACTTAACAAAATTTACATTGACGCCATTTGAAGCAGGTGTTGTGGGGGTTGTTTACCTATAAATATTTTACCTTACTTTCTGCAAAAAGATGGTGGGAAATGATGTGCTTTTTAGTCTCCCACAAACAAGAGAATGTGTACACAAACCTTCACCAGTAAATACAACAGATTTTCATTCTAACATGCTTTAAATATGCTTAAAACCCAGGATATTGTTTTATTAATTTTAAAAAGTACCTACAAGACTGCTTGTGTTAAAAACTGTTAAAAACCAACACCAATGCATCTGTGGAGCAGGCAGCCACCATCCTAGTTTATACTTTTTCTTGTGTGAGCTCAAGCACTGTGAGCCAGCCTGAAGTTGCAGAGGTATAAACCAAGAAAACCCAATAAAACAAAGTGAGAAAGCAAAACACCAATGTTACTTCTCCCTGTTCTTCATGTCAGCAGCAGGACTGGGAGAGCAAGGCAGAGCAAACAAGTTCATAAGCACCACTGCATCTAAAAGACAGATGCAGAATTTATGCAAGATATGCATAAATTCAGCCTCTCTACTCCACCCTATAATCAGTATCATTATTTCAAAATTCAGTATCTTTATTTCAGTGGTGATGTCCAGTACCTCTAATGTGACTGGAAGCTTCAGCTGATATGACTTGGGTCTGGTTTAAACAAGTGAGCTTCCAGGAATAGATGCAGCAAAGAGTTTGATTGCTTTTTCATTCTCTGTGTTGCCACTGTCCCTCCTCTCTTGGGGATGGTGAGGCCCTGCACCTGCAATGTTTTAGCTGTGTTGGCACTGCCAGCAGTGCCCTGGGGCTCTGCTGGCATTTCCCTCATTTGCCTTCATCAATCCAGCCTGGATGGCAGAGGCAACCAAGACAGGGAGGCACCTGTGGCTTGTGGCACCTGTGCTCACAGGGTCCTAGGTACCCCAGGCACACCTTGATTGTATTTTCACAATTCTGCAACTCAGGTGGGTGTAGAAGGCCATGAACTTGCTCCTTTTTCGCAAACTGCTCCCTTTTAGAGCAATTAAAAAAGCTCAATGCACTGTCTCTTTCAAGTCATGAACTCTATGTTTCCAATAACATGGCAGTGTATTTTCTTGTAGATTTGGAGAAAGAATGTGCCAAAAAAAACCCTATCAGAAATCTAGGTTTAGTTCAGAGATCTAGTAAGTACTTATTTAAATTCATTACATACCTATTTATTCACAAAGATCTGGAGCTTTTTGACAACCAAAGAGGTTGGAAGGTTTAACTTTGAAAGGTACACATTTGGCACATGGTAAATTCCTACTGTCATAGGCACTGTGTGATTTTTAACTTCTATGCTGACCAAGCAAGATTTAAAAGTCTGCCACAGTGTAAGAAAACATCCTCATCCTCAGCAGTTGAGTATTCCTCCCTCTTTAAAGCTCTTCTCAAGAGCAAGGCAGTTCTGCATTTTCTGCAATTTATTACATGAAATAATTTCTAATGGGTATTAAATTACCTCCAATTTATCAGCCCAAATCAATATACTTTTATAGTGAACAGTGGAAGGCCTGCAGCATGAGAAGGATGAACAGCAAAACTGACCGAAAAGTATGAATGAGAAGCATGAGGCAGTTGAGTCATTATCATCTGACACAGCTGATATAGCAAGAGGGGTGGAGATTAATGAGAAATTGGGTCTTGCAACACCTGATAGTCCTCAGAAATTTAGGTGATTATGGTGGGTGCTCAATCCAGAAGGGGTGATTTGCTGCAACAAAATATTAGAGAATGCTGGTTTTCCCTTCTAGAGGAGTACTAAAACCCAATGCAGGAAACAGCAAACCCTGGAAATTTAGTTTAGGCTCATTCCCTCTGGATCCTGCTCTGTGGCCACCTTGTCTCCAGATCTCTTCCACTACCAGCTGGAGGGATTGGTTCCCACTCGCCTGGTGCAGGTCCTCTGCAGGTGACAAAATCCTGCCAAGCTACAGGAGTGCTTATCAGCATGGCTAAACACATGGTCATCATGGGAATCTTTATGTCACAGGGTTTGTTGAGGTTACTGTCAGGGACCAGCTTCGTTGTTCATCTCTGGGGACATCTTCAGGAATCTCTTCTCATGAAGCACCTAAAGGAGTTTCTGTGGTAGCAGAAATTTTATGAACCTGTGATTAAGGCAATTGTGAGTGAAGCTAGCACACCTAATCAAAACTGTACACAAAAGGTACAGTAGGAAACAAGACTAGGGGGTAAATAATCTCTCATTGCCAAATTTAAAAAAAGGAATTTAAAAAGGAAAAAAGATTTAATAAAGTGGTCCAGCTAGGTAAAAGCTTGAGCAAACAGGTGTGGTAGCCCAAGAAATGTTTACATCCAAAATGTATAAGTCAAAAGGGGTAGAAATAGTTAAAGTAAATAAATGGGACCAAAAGCACATACAATTTTAAAATTAAATCAGAAAAGTGTGGGTTTAATTCCAAAGGGAACAGTGTGTGCCAGAGTATTGAGTTATACATTGCTGTATTGAAGAGTAGGTCAAGATCTTATCAACTCTATTATGAGGAATGTCAATAAAAGGCTGTGCTATGATAAAATGTTTAATTAAAAATGAACATTGTGCAACAGATGAACTCTTTGTATTATACAGAAAAAGGAGTCAAATGGATTGTGTTCTCCAAGTTACAAATTGCAGTGAATCATTTTCCTTCAATCAAACATCCTTATCACTACGGAATCTTGTATTAAAAAATGGATTTACTTATACTACAATTTTTTACAAATTAGTGTAGAAAGTATCCTACAGGATACTTCAAATACTTGAGCATCTGGAGCAACTGTGAGGAGAAGAACACTAGGGTCTTGTTTTCCGGGTACTCTTTCAGGTGAATAAGTGGTTTGCTTTGGCTAGTTAATTAACAAAGCAAAATATTAATATTGATTCAGTGAGTTGATCCAAAAGCAACAGGAGCAAGCAAGACTCGATATTTTGGTTCATTACTTATATAATATACATGTACTCAACATGACTGCCCTAAACATCTCTCTCAGTTCAGTACAGAAGGTGACAAACAATGACACCAAGAAGAGCACAGGGAACTAAAAGCAGCAACACCCACGGTAGACAGATGTAATGATTCTTCCCTGGTGAAAATACTTTACCCCCATCCCTTCTGTAATTTTAAACATCTTTGACACTGGCCAGAGCCAGGATACCTATCTATGAGAATAAAGGCAAAGGAATTAAAGATGGAAAATACATTTTTTACAAAGTTCAAGGAATGATGCAAAATGCAGGGAGCAGAAAATAGTAAATTAGTACCATAGGACAAGGCAAAAAATGGCTTAACACCTTCATGGCCTTCCTTCCCATCATAACTTTGTGTAACAAAGCATAACAGAACGTTCCTTTGGACACTTGGGCCAGAACATGCAGAAGAGAACATTTTTAATCTCTCTGCCACTGAACTTCAAACCCCCAACAGAGCATACAGATGCACATGGACAGATGCACTGCATAAATTGCATACTTCTTAAAACCCAGCCCAAACTGGGAGAGATTTCTGATGAAAAACATTGTAAAATTCCTAAAACAAGGTACACCAATAAAATGAAACTTCCAATAGTAGCTGATGAACCTGAGATATTACCGATAAATCAGATAACAGATAAGAGCACACTCTTACCTGGAGCATTTTATATCTGTCCCTTTTTCAGAAACAATTAATAATTACATTAAAAATATCTCAGAGTCAAATAGATTTGGTGTAGCATTCATGTTTTTGGCAATCAAAAATTTATCCTCATAAGTCAGACAACAGTTTTAATGTACTCTAATGGTTATACAATAAGTGGAATATATTAGAGCAAAGAGCTCCACTGATCAGCTGATAGAAAAGAAAATATTGTGTAGAAAATAAGAATTCTGGTGCCCTTTAGTCAAAGGATTTTTAAGTTATGAATGATGCTCCAAATGTGGGAGTGTGAAAGAATCTATTACTATTGCAAGAATAATATTAAAGTACCTCTTTTCCTCCATGGACATAGCTAAACTTATCAAATCCAAACTGTTAATAAGGGGAAAATCCACAATATGTTCATGAAAGAATTACCAGCCATAGAAAATGATGATATTAAAGAGCTATTAAGTGACCTGTTCTTCCTCTCAGAGTTAAGCCTTGTTTCTGGCAGCTCTTGCATAACAATACCTTACCTGAAGGATTGCCACCCTATCCCTTGGTAAATTGTTCTGAAGTGCTTTATCTTTTCATCAGACACTATTTCCTGAGATTCAGTCTATAATTACCCATAATGATATGGTCATATTTAAGGACAGAAAAATATTGGTATAGAAACATGTTTCCTTTAAGCACAGGACATCCCAAATCAAGAAAAAATAAACTTCAATAAGAGAGAACTATTACCTAAGAAGCAGATTTGGTAGCAATATTAAAAACTAAGTCCTCAGAGGAGGTCTAGTTAGGGGCAGGAATAGAACAAATCCTTCACCAGGAGCCAGTGGAGATTCCCAGGGTCATGGCCTCGTTGAAATGAAGAGAAAAACTCCTACTGATTTCAATGGGGCCAGGATATGGTCCCCATATTTTATCCATAGTATATCATCACAAGTGTAAACTACAAATGAAGCATCATGAGGTGAGGTGCCTATAATTCCTAGTGTTTTCATCCACTGTTATAGCCAAGACCTCTCCCTGAACTCCAACAGAGGCAAATTAGTTCCACATGTCAGATACCGACTGTAATATTTTCCCTTACACTTGGTACACAATGAGGGGATGCAGTACAGCGCAGAGCAATTAATACATTTCTTTTTATGAAATAATGCATGACAGAAGAACTCAGAAAAGATGTCGCTCACTTGAAGGTTGCTAGCTCATGAAGAGTGTAAGTAGGAAAGGCAATCAATGGGAAATAAGATAAATTAAACCCCCCCTTACTGTTCAACACCTTCCTAGTTGTTGCTTTACTTGCTTTGTTTCAACCCTTCATTCCATGCAGGTCTCCTGCTGCCCCTCATTTCCAACATCACCTCTGAATCTGGGATTACAAACTATCACAATACAAACTGAACCAGCTTTTACAGTTTCCTGATAGAGAAATCTAACATATAGGGTAGGACTGCTAAACATAGGCATCTCATGCATTTTGCATACCCTACAGAATCCTGCCAAGGGCTCAGCTGCCATTCCAGATGGCTGTGGGTCTATTGCATGTTTTGTGTCATATTTACCAGCCCCATGTTTAAGTAACAAACTCTCACCTCAATATGTCTCTTACCACCAGTGAGAAAATAGTGAAAGAGAACCAAGGCCTTTAGGCAGTACCTATTCTTTGCACTGCACTTGGACCAGAGATTATGTCTAATAATAATAATAATAAATATGCAAACCTTCCTCAAATCACTCTCCTGAAACCATTCTGTTAGGAAATAAGCTTGCCTGTGGAAGGCTAACTAACTAACTCTTTCTGATGACACGTGCATGGGGACTACAGAGTGCACTTGTAGTCACAGGTAACAGTCACAACAGCCCAAGAACGCTCTGGAACAAATCTGTGACACGAATGAAAGCTCATGGAACATTGTAGCCCACTACAACACCTGGACTCGTTAATTACTCTGTTGGGTAAATACCAACACAGAGAAACCACCAAATCCAATGACAAGCCAAGGCGAAGTCAGGATTGGAATACCTGTCTGACTTCACTTATATTAAACAGAAAAGTGACTATGAAGAACTTCATCAGGCCTCGTGGAAGAGAATGAAACCTACCTCATTCTGAGAAGCTGCTCTCCTTTGCCAGTACTACTCAGTGCTGGATGTGGCATCACTCAGAGTGGAGCATCACAGCAGACAGAAGCTGACATCTGTTGAAAATGTTTCTTTCCAGTCCTGTAAAATAAAAACAAATCACAGCTCTTTCAGAAACAAAGACTCTGTAAAAACACTGTGCTGTATAATTCCAATATTATTTTAATTCAAGTCACGCTTGTAAAGTTCAATGTTTCACAAAGAAGAAAAAACAATTAGAAAACAACAACAAAAATAAATGGAGAAACAACCAAAAAAAACCTTCCCCCACTCCTCAAGCTGACAAATTCAACTTGACTTCTAGAGCTCAAGCCATGTTTTTATGGATTTTATTTACAAATATAATAAAGTGCCTTTCTTTGAAAAACTGATTTTCACCATTTAGAAGTAGCGAGTTTATAATAGTTTAGAAGTAAAGACAAGTAAAAATTTGTAAGCTTTCATGCATTTGCAAACTATCCAGGATACAATAGAATGTTGACTTCCATGACAACAGTTTCAAAATATCCCACAGAACCATTTATGATGGAAAATTAATCTTAATTTTTTGACTAGACCATGGCACTGAGTGCCACATCCAGTTGCATCTTGAACACCTCAAGGGATGGTGACTCCACCACCTAATTGTAGAAGTGTGAAGATAAGCACTGTAGAACTAAACAAAATTGAAGTAAAGAGATCTATGTTGATCAAATTGATGGCCATATAACTGGAATTTCATTATTTTTTCTGGTAATGCATTAAATGAAGTGGAAACTGCTCCTAAATCCACACAGACTTATATACAGTCAATAGGAACACACAAAGAGAAACTGATAGGGAGCAGCTGATTATTTTTGTACAAGCTGAGACCACAAGAAAGACAAAGCTGCTTAAAAAAATATACAAAATGTATAAACATTATCTTCAGGTGTTCTCTTTTCAAAAGTTTTTGAACCAAATTCAAGACAGTTTGTAAACATGCATAATTTCAGTAGTGGGATAATCAAGTTTACAAGAGACCAGTGTAATACTTTATATTAAGTACAAATTACCTCATATCTCTCTTACCCTCTTTGTCTGGAGTAACAGAACCCCACCAGCACCCTGTTTTAATTAAAGGCATGTGAGCCACAGATAAATTGTATCATTTTAAGACAAGGTGAAAATACCTTACACCAAAGTTTCTTTTTGAGTTTCAAGTGATTGAAGACAGAAAATAAATATTTCTCAATAATCTAAAAAGTTTGTGAACCAGGTGCCTACTGACAGAATAGAAATAAAATATTTTTCCTTGTAACTGATGTATCCGAAATTAAATAACTATTTCTACAAGATACATTTCTTTTTCAGTTGAAAGTAATACATACTTTATGTATGCACAAATACAAAGCAAATAATCATAATATGATATAAATCCCTTTCATGAATCTCAAATGTTAAATCATAGAATCATAGAATGACATGGGTTGGAAAGGGACCTTAAACATCATCTCATTCCAACCCCCTGTCACAGGCAGGGACACCTTCCTCTAGACCATGTTGCTCAGAGCCCCATCCAACCTTGAGCACTTCCAGGGATGGGGCAGCCACAGCTTCTCTGGACAACCCATGCCAGTGCCTCACCACCCCACAAGGAAGAATTTTTTCCTAACCTCTAATTAAAAAATGTTCTCTGTCAATTTGGATGCATTCCCCCTTGTCCTGTCTCCAGAACCTTGCAAAGAGTTTCTCTCCACCTTTCCTGTGGGCTCCCTTCAGGCACTGGAAGGCCACAATGAGGTCACCCCAAAGCCTTCTCTGTTCCAGGCTGAACAATCCCAGTTCTCTGAGCCTTTCCTCCCAGCAGAGTTGCTCCATCCCTCTGATCCCCTCGGTGCCTCCTCTGGCCTGGCTCCAGCAGGTCCCTGTCCTTGCTGTGCTGGGAGCCCAGAGCTGGATGCAGCCCTGCAGGGGGGGTCTCAGCAGAGGGGGCAGAGGGGCAGAATCCCCTCCCTGCCCTGCTGCCCACGGGGCTCTGGATGAGCCCAGCACACGGGGGGTTCTGGGCTCCCAATGGCCAGGCCATGGCCAGGCTCTCACCCACCAGCACCCCCAGGGCCTTCTCCCAGGGCTGCTCTGGGTCTGCCCATCCCCAGCCTGGATTGGTGCTGGGGCTGCCCTGACCCAGGTGCAGCACCTTGGACTTGGTCTGTTAAACCTCATGAGATTCCCAAGGGCCACTTCTCGAGCTTGTCCAGGTCCCTTTGAATGGCATCTCATCCTTCACCGTGTACCACCCACACCCCTGATTGGTGCCATCTGAAAACCTGCTGTGGGAGCACTCAATCCCTTTGTCCATGTCATTAATGAAGATATTAAATAACACTGGTCCCAGAGTGTTTGTCATGTCTGGGTATCTGCTTACATGGATGCCTAAACCACAAGAGATCCATGGTTCAAACCATCAGACATGGACACACTGAAGATGAGATCCAAACATGAAAACAAGGCTGACATGCTTCTAACTAGCTTTCTTATTAGCATACACAGTTATCTCCACACACAAACCCAAGCACAAGTAAAATTCTTGGGTTTCAACTATGTTTTTGCATAACATTATATATATGTTATATATAACAACATATAACTTATGTTTTTGCATAATATTTCTAGCCTTTGAAATACCTATTTTAATGCCATCAGGCAGTGGTGTTGTTTTTGCTATGTGGCTTAAGGACTAAATGGAAATTTCAGTCCCTCAAGTGTAGCCATTCAATCTAAAACTCGTAGCACAGTAGGACATTCTCCTTCATTAGCAGTTTGCATAACCTGATGTCCCTATTCACATTCACAGGGAAAGCCACTCTTAATAAAAAGCATAGAATAACCTGAAACACCTACTTCTGCCCTAAAATAAATCAGATCTTTTGGGGGAAAAGCAGTTATGAAGAGTATTTAATACAAATTCATCTGTGTCAAGGAACTTTAGTCAAATCCACTTTGAACATGCTGAAATGAGGTCCACTACCAGCATTCTCTACTTTAGAGCTGAGCAAACTTGGTTTTTAATATAGAAATTATGAAAATGGATCAAAGTCCATAGAATAAGAAGGTATAAGCTATGTTCAAAATTATAAAGTGTAAGTCTTTTCATAAGGGGCTGCAAAAACCCTCTGAAATCAATATCTTGTAGGATGTCAGAACAAGAGCTACAAAAGGAATCAAAATTTTTGTTCCTAAAGCAAAACAAAACCAAATTCTCTGAGAGACAACTGAGCTCATGGTAGGAGAAAAGCCACCAAAACAAAATTTTTTGATACTGAGACATTAAATGCTAAATGCTATTACAGTTCTTCCCTTGGACAGGAATGAGAAGAACCTCTTATTTAAGGTAAGTGTAATAGGAACAAACTGCCATGGAATATCCATGGCCTGCTGCCTTCCACACTAAATTAAAAATTAAGTAAAATCTTCTATGCTTTGCCTAAAAATTATATGGTTTGAACCATTTGCTAAAAGAAAGATACTGTAAGGTTCTGCTCCCAACCACAGTCTCAATTCAAACCATCTTGTGACTCCATCCCATGTAAGTTGTTATCCTGGAGAGGTGAGCCCTCAGCATTAGGTTCTCTGGGCTTCATCTTCTCACCTGCACCTGAGGGACAGAGGCTGTGCTTTTTCCAACATGTGCAGAAAAGAAAGATCACAGGTCTGCCTAAAAAATTGAGTATAAAATGGGGGAAAATGGATATTTTGAAAAATACATTTGGTGCAGTGCTGAACAGCCAGCACTGGCTGAACAGGCATTGCAGGACTCTTGCTCTTTATCAAAAGCCAGTGTGAAAGAGCCTAGGAAGTGGCACCAGCAGAGTTTCTGAGGAACAGGACTTCTCTGACAGAGGTGAGGGGGATGCATACATTCCATCATCTACTTGGCTTTCAACATAAATTTTCCCTTCTAGATTTACAAAAGGCAGATACTATGATAGGATGGTGGTATGAACAAAGGGGACAAAGAGTGTTCTGTTTGATTTTAAGGCACAGTCAGACATCTGTCCAGTAAAAATTTAGGAAGAGATATATATATATATATATATATATATAAAAATCTATAACGTTTTAAAAATTCTTCAGCACAAATGCTGAACCTAGCAGACTCAAATCGCGGAAATAGCATTTTCTTTGAATTAATAGTTGCTCACCTTTTATTTTCATAAATTGAAACTTCAACTCCTACTTTATCTTCCTTATTTAAAAAACAAATACAAGTTTCCTTCACTGACCAAGACATAGATAGCTAAAGTACTAGTCTTGTTCTTCAAAGAATCTGGAGTCAATTTGAAAAGATGCAGGGAATTTTGATAATTTTTAGAATGAAGGTCACAAACGGAATTCTGACTTTTTCAAACATTAAAAAAAAATTCCAAGAGTGCCAGTTTGCCCTGAGAAACATCATTTCTCTCACATCATTAAGTCAGCAAAAGAAGTGCTGGGATTCTTTGCTAAAGGTGTCTGACAAATGGAAAAAAAGTAAATAAATTATAGACTAATGTAATTATTCTGTAATACATGTAACATAATTTCTAGACTATATACCTAATTTTATACCTTAGACAGTCAAAGGAAACAAAAAATATTGACTTCAGGACTGTGCGTGATGGGACATATTTTTTTTTCCTTCTCACAAATGACTTTGAACTAGGGTATTAAGTATCTAAATATATATATTATCTCTTTAGGCTTTGCATTTACTATGCCATACTTAATGGTTTATTGTTATCTTTACTATGGTTTAAAATTTAGAAAAACAGCAAAGAAATAAATGTCTTTTTCCTGAACAGAAATTAAGTGGGAGATCCACAAAAGAAAAAAAAAAAGCTGGAAAACTCATTCTGTAAACCTGGGATCTAGTTCTCTTTCGAAAACATCCTCAGCAATTGCCATTTGTTGCCACTCACTTTTATGACAGCAGATTATTGCAGAAAATAAAGTTTGGAATTAATTTGAAATGAATTTTTCACCAGCCACAGTTCTGGCATGGAGCATTTGTCACCCTAACAAATGTGTACTAGAATTAATCTTCATACTGTACAAGGCTTCCCCGCTAGCTTCACACCAGAGCAAATCACAGAGAATTATCAGATTTATTATCTCTTTATTGATATTCCTGAGGCATTTTGGATGGATTGATTCGGATGTGCTACTCCTTGGACATATTAGATAGATTACTTAACAAATTTCCGAGCAGCTGCCCGTGACCCGGTCAATATCTCCCAGGAAGTTCCTGCTCACAAACACCCATCACTCGCCAGGAGCACGTCTGTCCTCTGAGCTACAGCTGTCATCTTGTGCTACACAAACCACAGTACACACGGGGGAAGATAGAGCACCCCAATCTTGCCTTTTGAATTTAGACTGTATTTGGGGCTTAATAATAAGCCTCTTTGCATAAATGCTTTGAAAGGTCTCTCTTATTCTACAGTTATCTAATCATCAAAAGGAAATGTTTCTCAAGAGACAAATCATTCTTATATGACTACATTTTGCTTTAAAATTCCAGCTTCTGACGAGATGGATAGTCTTCTGCAGCATGTTTTAGTTTGAACTGTGGGGCAGAGCAGATGGAAGGACGCTTAGGAATTTTTTTAAGGGTTTCTACGTGATAGAATCTGGTGACGGAACTTCTGGTTTACCACAGCAGATTCACAGCCTGGCACAGTTGTTCCCTATCCATGTTAAATACATCCCATCTCCTGATGGGAGAAAACTGCCCTCCCCACAGATCTCATCCTACTGCCTGGTAATAATGGCTGTTTCTATTTTATCATTACTCAGGAGACTAGGACTGTGCATTTCTAAACCTAGAGTTTGGCCCTCAACTCACCTCCCACTCATTCCGCAGGAGTGACCCAGCACAAACATCCTGAAACCTCAGCATGGCACAGCAGGCTGAGCCCCCTCACCTGCCAGTCAGATTCCCAGGATGCCAAGCAGGCTGGAGCTGGGATGTTGCTGTGCATCCCACAGCCAGGGAGGGAAGAGCTTGCCTCAGCCCAGGGAAAATGCTGAGGACTTCTCCCTTCTGTCCTTCAGCAATATTCCATCAGAGGTAAAGGCTGGATGGGACAGAAGGAGGAAGGAAGAGAGGGAGATTGGAAGGAAGGGAGGAAGGGAAGAAGACAGTACAAAAGTCCTTGGCATGTTTATCAGATCACTGTGTCCAGCTGGACAATAGGGAATACTAAGGATATGACTTAATCCTACCTCTCAAACATTTTGCTCACAACTGTAGGAGGGCACCTTTTCTCAGGAGGTGATGTGGAGGGGCCAGATTTCAGCAGTGTTTCCTTACACCTTGCCATTTCTGCTTCAGAAGTCATGCTAACCAGGGAAGGGGAAGGGCAATGCTGTTGGCTCATACCTCCAAACCCTATTTTCTTATTTCAAATGCAGAAATAGACCTTTTGACCAGTTGCTCAGACAGTATGATGGTTAAGCCATTTCTTTTCTGTGCATGAAGAAGTCAATACACACAAGCCCCTTTTCAAAGAAATGCTCCACCTGCCAAGCTACAGGGTGATTCTGGCTGCATCTTGGGTACTGAGCACCTGATGCCCATGCTATGCACATTTCCACTCTAGTTTGCCTCTGTGGTTTGAATTCCTGGCTGCAGCAAATCTTCCACATTTGTTTCATCTGAAATGAAACCAGTTCATGTGCTCCAAAATGTGAAACAAAATAATATACTATTTCTAATATACTATTTTCTGCAAGCGTGTTTTACATGGATCCATATAAACTGCTTCTGAAGTGGAGGAAGACTATGGATAAGCTAGAAGCCATAAGAGTCAAGGAGTTGAGAAAGGTGGCTGACTTATTGGTCAAATATTGTATGATAATAAAAGTGAAGGTAAGAAATATGCTCAGAAAATTTTATTCACTGAAAATGTTTTTCCCAGAAAATTTAGACTGATTGACTCAATATAATGAGATAAAATAAAAATAGTGACTTAATAATAAGTTACCCTGAATATTTTCAGAGTAATTCAAGAGAACAGTTCAAAGATAAATTTAGATATCTAGACAGAGAGACAAAGAGAGCAAGTACTTTTTCTGTTAGGAGTATGAATAGAAAAAAAAATATTTTTCAGTAAAGAGTCTTCACATCACAAATCTTTCCCAGTAAAAGGAGTTCTCTTATCCAAATTATGCAACTAACAAAAAAGAAAATGAGATCCTTAACACATGGTCTTTTTCACAGAATTAGATGGATCTTAAAGACAAGCAAGAAAAATGAAACTGAATTTACTCATTATGTGATATTCAAAAGTCCCTCTACAAAGTTTTCTAAGAATTCAAAGTTTACCTGAGAATGTTTCATTTCCTGTTATCCAGATCCATGTATTTCTGAAGAAGTAAAAAGTTTAGAATCCACAATTCACTGCTTTCAATGGTAAAAGAACAACAGATGCAACCCGTGGATGCTGGGATTATTAAGGAAGCCCAAGGTAATAAAGTGCTCAAATTGCTTTTAAATTCAATGGGAGTGAGACTTCTAACTCCTTAAGTCTGTTGAAAATTATATTTTCCAATATCCTTGAACCAAATAAATTAAAATTTTGATAAACCTTCTGTGAACTAGTAACTATCGATTATTTAATGGTTGATTAAACTTTCTTACTAACTGCCTCCAGAATTTCAAATTAAGAACATTAGCACTCATATTTCTATTTTTCATAAATGTCAATTCTGTCTGAAATTGTGTGTTATTCAACATGAAAGATATCTTGAAATCAATCCTGCAAAGGAGTAGGATATGGCATAGAAGCCACCCACTGAATGCTACCAACAATGAACCAGCAAAAAAATATAGTTAAATAAGTAAAAATATGAACATTTCTTAGGAACATATTTTATAAAGTAGAACTTATTCATTTTCAGAGCAGAAAACAGAATTGGTGATTCAGATCTCTATCCCTGCCCTGGTCATGCACAGCAGCTAGCATGAACAGGATGGGATTCTGGTCCACCAGCTATTCCATGATGGATTCTCCCATTCCCATATGGTACACCCTTCATCTATGTGCTACACAAAAAGGCAGGAAAGCCTTGCTTCTGTTGCAATGAAATGAAAAAACAAAACTAAACAGCACAAAACTGTTTCTTAAAAAGAAATTCTAGGCTTTCAGGCAGCTCCAGTGAGTAGCTAAAGTGTAATACTTGAGAAAAGCGCTCCCTGCACTGCCCCACAGAACAAGTCCAGGGCCAGCTCCTCTCCTGCTCAAGGCAGGGATAATTCATCCTTGGCTTTTCCTTTATTACTGAGCCAGCAAAAGGCATTTTTATCAATACTTCTGAAAGCTTTTAGCCAGCTGTAAACCATTTTACAACTCATAGGACCTGAAGTTTCTGGTTGGGAAAGTTTTGTGGTCATATGGGATTATGTAGGAAGAGGTTTGGTGTGCAAAGACCTCACTGGGAAGTTACATGGGGTCCTTCAATTAATAATTTTGAGAAGTGGACACACCTAGACTGTATGAAGCTTGGAGATTTCTCTGTATAAACATTAGAACTAGAAAAAGAGGAACTTTTGTTTGGTCTAATAATGAGCAAATCACAAATAGCAAATAAATTCTAGTATTTCAATGTAGCAATAAAGAACAGCATTACTGGTTTGCAGACCAGGTCAATTTTATTCCATTTTAAAATATGGAGAAATCAGGGCACTGGAAATCTGCAACTTTTAATCACTAAAAGAGTAGGTATTGACTAAAGGCAAGACTGCTAATATATGTGTATCCTGCCTACAAATACCTTCACTGCCTTTGCTTTTCCTGCAGTGCACACTGGTTTTGTCCTTCAAAAATCTCTCTTGCATGAGACCTGAAACTCTCATCGAACAAGATACAAGCAGAACAATGGAAAAGGTCTTAAGAGGCCACATACAATATATCCAAACATGAAAGGCTCCAAGTTTATGGAGCAAAGTAAACACTTTACAGTATTTGTAATCAACATAGGGAGCCTTTTATTGCTTTGCACAAACCTATGCCAAGAAAGAATTGCAGCTCTTTTATTTTTTAATGACGCAGCATGCTGTTAATTTGGGTGTAATACCAAAAAGCTCCATAGTGTTATTCAGGAAAGAGCTGTCTATAAACCCCTCAATGTCATAGATAAAATTGAATCTGAATGGCTAAACCAATTTGAAAACAAATCAATCCAAAACTAATTTTACCCATAATATGCAGTTTTTAACAAACATCTTTCACTGCAACAGAGCTACTTGTGACATGCTTAAGCCAAATACATTTCCTGATGCTGCATACAAAACAGAAACACCTTTCTGGTACTACTCAGGCCACAGAGAAAAGAAATGCCTGAATCCTTCTTCTTTTGTTATTCCATTCCCACCATTAAAAACAAAGTCCTCCTCACAGTTCGGCAAACACCTTGGAACTTCTCCTGCCCTGGCTTCCTGCCAATTCACCAAACCCACCCACTCACTCTCCTGGAGTTTTAAGGTCCTTAGAGAGTTCCATATAGGGAGTGTCTTCCCTTCTGGCCTGAATAGGTCCCCACTGGTTTGAAATCCAACCCCAGAGGTGAATATTCTCCTGCCTTTTGTACCCAGATACTGCAGGTATGGGATTGGTCCTTGTGTTCAAGGAATTAGTGAAAGGCAAAAACCTCCCAGAGCCCATCAAACACTGACTTGAATAATCTGCTGCCACTTTCCACTCACACGTCAAGAAAACAAACATGACTGCATAAAGCAAAGCACAGTGGCAAGAGGAAGGTCTCTCCTGTATTTGTTTGGCTTTAACAACTAAATATCAAAATAAGAACTTGCAATGGTAAGAGATGGAAGGGACAAAAGGCTCAAAAATAGTGGGAGCTGGGGGGCTATCTTCCATAAAACTATGTGAATTAGCCACCTTGTTGGCATAGGAAACTATCTTGGAAAATACATGAAAAAAAATCAAGCAAATAAATTGGTTGGCAAAGCAAGGAATTTTTATTTTTTTTACTTAGTCCTTATTAATGCCTAAACAGATAGCATGTTGTGTCTTTCAAAAAAGCCACCTCAGCTCAGACAGCAAATTACTTCCCCTCTGTAATCCTTCCCAAAGTTACGGTCTGGCCCTGCACATTAATGTGGAGCAATATGAACTTTCCTGTTAAACTTTTTGTTGCTTTTGCATTCAGGCTGAAAATTCACCTTAACCATCTAAGTACTGCAGCACTCACACCCTCATTTTTTTTTTGCATTGGAATAAGGAGAGCAAAAACATTAAAAAATTATGACTGAATAACTTAGAAAACCTGAAACAACACAATCTTTTGTAATCTCTACTCACCCTTCTATAATTATCCTTCTATTAGTTTTTATCAAAACAAATCCCTACTCAATTTCAGTCCTTTCAAAGCAAGAAGAAAAAGGGCATCTGAACAAATGCAAAAACACTCTCGTTGAAGTTTAGGTTTCAAAAGGAAGCACAGAACCAGGCTGTTCTTTCCTTTATTCTGAAGTATCCAGAATTTGCTTCCAAATGTGCTTTCTGATATCTCATTAACCTTTAAAGCATCTTAAAATCACTTTGGGAAAATAATAATAATAATAATAATAATAATAATAATAATAATAATAATAATAATAATAATAATAATAATAATAATAATCCCCATGACACCACAAGATAAGCTTAGTTGCTTTTCAGAAATTGAGGAGGATTTGTTCTACTGTGCATTGCCTTCCCTCAGGGGTTTTATTTCTTTGTCCTGTAAGGATTTTCTGTCCTTATAGGGAAGGAAAAAATATTTCCCTGTCCCAGGATTTACAAAATCATATCACTATTACAAATTCTTGAAGAATCGTTCAACAGCCAGAAAGTGTTAGAAAAGGAACATATTTCCTGTTGCACAACAAAGAATTTAAAGTAATTTCTATTAATATTATATAGAATATTTTTGGATCCATTCCTAGCAAACCCTCGTTAAAAAGTCACATGGGACTGAAGTCATTCAGGATATTAATGATTTTTAATTTTACAATTACAAAGACATTTAATTTGACCTGAAAGTTCAAAATTAAATTTCTAAACTGATTGAATAATATAGGGTTCCCCACTGAACAGAAATACAGTTCTTCCAGTAAATAAAAATGGAACTAGAAAAGATACATATATTCAATAACTGATAAGATGAAAAAAACACAACAAACAAACAAGGAAATCTATTCTGTGTATTAAGTTGATTTTATATTTTTGACAATAAATACAATAAAACACGTTGTATTTTTAATGTGTTTCTATCATTTTCACAGAGGGAAGACACTGATAAAAGCCTTAAGTTTTTATTTCAGTTCATTCTGCCAACAGAACACCTGCTTGTATAGAACTTTTGTTTTAAATAGATGCTTTATTCAGATGATCTTGAAAATTCAAAAAGAAGACTTGAGGAAATTCAGACACATTATTACTGTTATTAGAACACTTCTTTGTGTATAATACATCCCACTGGAAAATAGTATAAAACTAATTGAAATAGTTCATAAACCATTTCACATTCATCTCTCAAATTTTATGAGAGCGTTGTGGATCTAAATACACTTTAGATTCATTCACCTCTGTCAACAAATAATGAAATTTTAAGGATTGTAAACAGTGATAAATCTAAATTTAAAGGCCTCCATTAATCTTGATAAAGAATATCAGTGCATAACTTAGTTTCTGTATAACTAAATACATTCAAAATGCAAATGGTTTATAACCTAGGCACCAGACAGTCTTTAATAGTAGCATTCAACAAACTCCTAGAACTGTACCTACAGCAACGCTGAAGCACCTGAGCCTTAACTTTACTTCCATGTCTCAGTGGAACTACTCCAGGAGTGAAGTTACTCCCTGTGTTAGCATCTGTTAAATGAGATCCATAATTACAGCTGGCAGTTGGAAAACTGAAGCAAAAAATGAATTAGCATTTCAAATATTTCAGTATATACACTATTCCCATGTCACCAATTACAGTCCCATCTGCACCAAAAATACTTGTACTTTAATATCCTTCCCTTTCATGTCTAAATGCTTCACTTGCACTGGAAAATAAATTTCAAATTTGTTTTTATACCACCAACCACCCTACAGAATGGTCAGCATTGCCATCACCAGCAACAATTCATTACACTTGTATTACTAATGACTTTCTAATATTGGAGTGAATTTATTTCCTCAACAGTATTTATTATTTTTTTCCTGAGTTTTTATTATTTCCGAGCTGTTGGCCATCTTAACCATTACAAATCCTTTTATACACAGGGTATGGTATCAGATAGAGCTAAACAAGAAGGTAAATTATCTTAAAAGGATGAGGTTTTTTCTGTCAACTTGGCATTATGCTTTTTCCCCCTCCTTTCTTTCTCCTTTCTTTCTACTTTCCTGCTTCTGTAGAAAAAAAAAATCACTACAGTATTTATAAAACTAAAAAACAATAAAATCCTCAAATAATGCATGTGCTGTTAGAAAAGAAAGTTGGAGCAGTCTAAGTTTCTTTTTTTTTTAGAAGAAAACTTATCTTGAGGGCAAAAGCAGCCCAAAAGTACATGGCATTTAATATTTTACAGAATATATGGCTACAGAATACTCTCTGTTTCTGAAGAATTAATCTCTCTCTACTGAAGTACTTGTGTCCTGCCAAAGAGCCTGAGAAAATGACAGTAGTTCAATACAAGGTAGCCTAGATAATAATTTTATTAGATGAAATGGAAAAAATTATAATACTATATATTCTATTTATTTTTTAGCTTCCAGGCAAACACTCTAGTATTATCAGGAATACAAAAAGGCTTAGTATAAGAGAGAATTTTTGCAAATTATCATAGAATATGCTCTATCTCTGGTAAAGAGAAAACTCTGAATTAAGAAAGAAAAAACAACAACAAAAATTTTTTTACCTGTTTAAAGTAAGCCCTGAGAACATTTAATTTACTGGTTCCTATACAACTTTAAGAAAAGAGTATTAAACTCTCTGAACTCAGTAACAAAGGAAAAATAGAATGCAATCTCTGTAATCAGAATTGAAATAGACATATGAGAATAAAGAATCATAGAGCATCTTAATCTAAGAACTATTCTGTCGAATTAGAACTAAAATAATTTAATTTCATTAAAACTTACACCTTTAAGGTTTTACAAAAGTAAGTAATTTACAAACACACCGAGGAATTGTTCCTCTAAAACTGGCAGTTCTGTGAAGTTTCAGCGAAGTTTCAGAAAAAAATATTATTGTCATTAATAAAGAAACAAAAACAATAATTCAACTTTTTCCCAATACAAAGCTTTATTTTGCATTATTAATTTAAAATGTAATGATGTATATGAAATAGAAAGGTTTAAACTCCACAAGTGCTTGCTCCCAGGAGTCCCACTTTGAATATATTTTCCCAGACAAGTAGGACTATGTACAAGTATAGCCATCCCCCCTGCCCCCAATAGCTATGAAATATATTAAAGCAGCAGGCAAGCCCTGTCTGGGTGTAGCACTTCTGTTACAACACAGTACTTTTACTTTACAGCATTGTACTTAAAGCTCTTTTCTAACTTGCTGTGGAAAAGTGCTTTAAAGTATTCCTCAAATCCCGTGAACTATAAAAAAAAAAAAACAAATACTGATTGCAGGCATTACTTTGAATTATGTTGTCCAGTACCAGAAATCTGTGCAATAACATCAACTTACAATGCTTATTATGAGACTGAACATTTGCCATATGAATAAATTAAATCACAAGTAGTGTCTTCACAAGTTGGAGAGTGAGGGGGGTTATATTGTAGAACTTCAAATTATTATGATAGATTTTGTAGTTAACTGATAACCCAGTTGTTGGGGATGTATACTCTTAAAAGTGTTTGCACATTTCAAATACCACCTAAAACTTACATTGTATTAAGGATAAATTTGTATGAAACCACTGGATAATCAGCATTCAAGTACATCCGAAAGATCTTTTTTCCATCTATGAAACAGTTAAGGGGAAAAGGAAAAAGAGTTGGAAGGGGTTACATGGATTCTAATGTTTCCTCCTTTTCATTGATGGATGAAAATGTAGTTTTAAGGCATGCAGCTCCTCAAACAGAGCATTTAGGAAAAAAAAAAGAACATACAAAAAGAAACCAAGACAGGGAAAACAGTAAAATGCAATAGCTTATTCACTCGATGACACATAGGATTCTGAAGAAGGAATACTTTTAACAACGTGGTATTCCTTTAACGCAGACAGCCACTGCATCACAAGTGACACGAAGTGAAGACAGGCAAGATGACCATTTATCTCCACACAGGATAAACAAAAAATCAAACAAAACCAAGCCCCCAAACCATTATCATGTGGAACAGAAAAGACCTTCTTGAAACGCAAAGTCAACAGAGGGACAAGCAGGTGTTTGCATTCTCTGCACTTTAACTCATGGGCTTCATTATGTGCTTCACAGAAAGGAAAACAGTTTCATTTGTAGACCTTGCAGGGAAACAAAGAATTTCAACAAGGAGCGTCGATAAACATCTTAGGCTGTTAAACATCTTCACCGAGAGAGAGAGAGAGAGAGAGAGAGAAATCTCCCCCGCTGCAAGCAACCGTGGACATCTTTTGTTGCCTGATAAATATTTGCTTTTGTCTTTTGTGATAAGGTCTGCTGCCTTCGCCTGGCGCACAAAAAGGGCTCGCTTGTTTCTGCACAGAAAACCTTTAATTAAGATCATTTCCGATTTTCAAGCCGCCCGTGTGCGCTGAGAAGCGAAAGGGGAGAAAACCCGACCCCGCTGGCTGGGCGGAGGGGCCGGGAGCTCTGCCCGAGTCCGGCCGGGGGACGCGGGCAGGGGAGGGCCGGAAAAGGCCGGGAAAGGTTGGGAAAGGTTGGGAAAAGCAGGGAAGGGCCGGGAACGGAGCCTGCCCGCTGTGCTCCGCTCCGTCCCACCGCGGCCGGCAATGCCAGCAGCACCGCCCGGCCCGGAGCGCCGGGGCTGCGGCTCCCGCATCCCCCCTCGGTACCGCCGCGCCCGCGGAACAGTGATGCTGCAGTCTGCTGAAGGAGCGGGGAAAACGCTGCTTTGGGTTTTCCGGTTTTTTACAAGGGTTTTTTGGGGTTTTTTGTTTTTTTTTTTTTTTTTGTTTTGTTTTGTTTGGGGTTTTTTTTGGGTTTTTTTTTTTTGGTTCTTTTTATTGGTTAGATTTTTTGGGTTTTTTGTTTGTTTCTTTTTTTGTTTGATTTTGGTATTTTTGTGGTTTTTTAGTTTTTGGCTTTTTTTTTTTTCCCCCATGGGATTAGACAAGGCTGTTATTGCCACTAGAATTTTGGTTTTAAATCCTTTAAAGAGTAACGTACAGTTTGAAGTTTGCCTCTTTGTCAACTCAAGGCTCACTGCAACATCATGATTTTCTTACCAAAGTGAAGAAAAAGAGCAGCTTTAATAATTACTTCAAATATTCTGTCTTAAACAAACAAACAAACAAAAAACAAAAAGCCATGTTCTACAGACTCTGCAGTAGAGTTTGAATATATTTTCCCAGACAAATAGGACTATCTACAAGTATAGTCATCCCCCCTGCCCCCAATATCTATGAAATGAAGTCTGAGGACTTCACCTGTTTTAAGTAATAGGGTTGGAAAAAAATTAGTTTTCCCAATGCTATAGTAGTTTGAAACACTGAAAAGAAAATCTAGGAGACGAAATCATCATAAACTGTTTATGCACACACAAGCAGTACACGACTACCAAAGATCTTAGTCCTTATGTGTATGTTCATTTACTGGAATTAATCCTCTTTATCATGTTGACTGCCTGCAGGACCCAATCCTGGAATATTTTTGTGTGTCAGGTGCTAGGAACAATATTATTTTATGAGGTTTCACTGCAAGTCTAAGGCACTCAGCAGTTATCTCCCTACATACCTCAGGACAACACCCCCACTCACAACCAGAGACTTATTACTTAAGTCTGTATGAAACTTTGTTAAGAAATATTGACAAAAAAAACCCTGGTCTGAAATAGGGAGAATTACAATGCAAAATTTAAAGCCACATTATATGAGTAAGAAAAAATACAGCAAAGATATTCCACTAGGAAATATGCACAAAGTTGCAAGAAAGAATCATTCCTGCAACCCAAATATAAACCACAGAGATTAACTCATACTGTGGACAGGACATAGTTTTGAGAGATCTTCCTTTGGTTAAATATTCAGAGCACAAAGTGGCATTTTTTTTCTTCAAAACTTAGCACAATAAACTACATTTCCATATTTGTACCATGTTTCAGAGGGCATTTTTTTTTTCTCCAAGACTATAAAGGTTTTTATTTCATGAATGAATTTGTATGACACTAAAGACAACACCATAAACAGAAGAAAAAAATTGTTAATGCAAATAAATCAAAGTCATTCTATCCTTCTCTGGCCATCTGTCTCCCCATGAATACACATGTGGAAAATAGAATTTGCTAAAAGCAGCTATTTTAAGTCTATCACATTATTGTTCTAAGTAAAAAATACAAGAGCAGAAAGTGCTAACAATATCATCTTACCTGCCTTTTAAGCAGAAGTGTAAAAACACAACACACAAGAAAGCCTGCAAGCTGACAAAGGCTCTGGATTAGCAACAGCAATTGACCCAGTGAAAATGAATCAGACTCACTTTTTTTTTTTTAATGAGACAGATTACTTCCCTATATATTGACACATAAAAATTATGATTACAGATAGATCAACTTGATATTACAGCGCATACCATTCACTTCTATGCTCTTAGCAGGTTTTCTCATCAAAGCACTCATTCAACAAGAAGCATTTTTTTATGATGCCATAAATGATGTGTTAATAGGTTTGAACTGAGATAGGTAAAATCACCTGGTTTGCATAGGCTCCTTTCATAAGCTCTCTGTGAGCTGTCATGTGAAAGCCCCATTTTTTTTATTCTCTTGAACTCCTAAAACTCCAGTGTGAACCTGATGTTAATTTTCTTAACAGCACCACAGATTTGACAAGATTGTTTCAAGGTAACCATACACATATTACTATGGGTAAGATCAGTGCCTAAAAGACAATACTTTAAAAGAAACATAATCAAAATCTTTGCTGTGCCTGTTTTGTGTATCTTTGAACAGTGGAATGCAATGAGGGACACATTTACATTTTTTTTTAGGGGAGGAATTCTATAATGAATGATAATGAAAGTACCACAAACAGAATAACATCTCTTCACAGTTTGTCTGAATTTGATGAAAAAGAAAGCCATAAACAAGACCAAAGAGTGTAATGGGATTAATCTGAGATTATCTTGATGTATCCTTTCCATAAATGCAGCAAAACCACATCCACCTAAGAGAATTCAAGAGGGCAATGAGTAAGCAGGAATTACCCAACTTCAGCGTCAGCATTGCACTGACAGTATCAAACAACCATGCAGAATACTGGACACAAACTAAATTAAGATAAAGATTAAAAGCTTCTGTCACTTACAGAAGGACCAACAAGAGACCTACCTGTCTATCAGCTTTTGTTTATGTAGGCAGAACAGATGAAGACAGCCGTAAACTTGAGACTACTTTGGTATGCCAGGGACATGCTCCTTAGCATATGCTTGTGCTCTAAAAGAGTGAGATAAAGCCTTTTCCAAAGGCAATCTGGGTTATTTTTCTGCCTACAAGGTCTGGGGCCAAAAGAAAGACGTTTTTGTTTATCAAACAAAATGTGGTAGGACTATTTGTAAGTGGTTGAAACATATTTATGACATACCGAAGTGCACTTAGTACCTACTCCAATATCTGGCCATTATTTAAATAACACATGACTAAAATCGTTAATTGTTAATAATCAGAGAAAGCTGGAAACTTTACTTAAGGAGCTATGGATCATAGGTCGGCCTTGTCTTTATCAACCCAGTTGGAAAAAGAAGGAAACAAAGGCAAATACCTAACAAACAACATTCTGCCTATCACCTACTGGCAGTTCAAGCATGTTCCATACAGAACGTGAAAAAAATTCTATTTTCCTGGTAAAAAAAAATAAATTCTACATCAAAATCATTGCTATCATATTTGCAATGTTGCATGTTTGTAATATGGAGGGATTTGGCGGGCTTAGTTTTAACATAAATCATCTTTCACATAATATATTTTCAACAGTCCAGGTTTATATTTTAAGTCTGGAGCAGGGAAGTCTTAGATTCAGTGGAGGGGGATCGGGTTAGGGAACATTTAATGGAACTAAAGTAGATATAAACAAATCCCTGAGACCTGATGGGATCTACCCATGAGTGCTGAGGGAGTGGGCTGATGCCCCTGCAAGGCCACTCTCAGTAATCTCTGAAAGGTGATTGTGACTTGACAGGTTCCAGAGGACTGGAAAAAAAAAAAACAAATATCAGCCCTATCTTTGAAGAGGGTCAGAAGAAGGATCCAGGGACCTCCTGCTCAACCTCAGCTCAGTCCCTGGGACAAATCCACCAGAAAAACATTCAAGATGCATTGTAGACAAGGAAATGATAGACATAATAAGCATAGGAAAAGGGAAAATCATGCTGGACCAACCTGAGAGCTGTCTATGATGAAATGAGCTGTGAATGTTCATCTCGATTTTCCATCGCCTCTCCTAACATCCCCACGGACAAAGGAATGAAATACGGACTAGGTGTGGGGACAGCGAGGGGGATTGAAAGCTGGCTGAACTGCCAAGCTCCAAGGGTCGTGATCAGCACAAAGTCCATCTGGAGGACAGTCCCCAGTGGTCTACCCCTGGAGTTAATCTGAAAATAATAGTTTTTAATTCTCTTCTTCCTTGACACAGGTGATGAGACAGAACCAGGTAGTTCACTGATGGTGCAAAACTGGTGGAAGAGGCTGAAATGCCAAAGAGTTGTGCCCTTCAGAGGGAAGCAGAGAATTGGGTCAACAGGAACCTCATGAAGTTCAACAATGGAAAGCACAAAGTCCAAAACATGGGGAGAAATAACCCTAGGCAGCACTACACACTGAGGCCTGACCAGTCTGAAGGGAGCTCTGCAAGAAAGAACCTTGTGACCTGACTGGCACCAAACTGATCATGAGCCACAATGTGCCCTTGCCACATGCTGACATCCTGGGTTGTACTAAGACAAGCATTGCTACCAGAACTGTTTCTATTAAATCATCCAGGCTGGAGGGAAAAGAAAACAAATCAAAACCAATTTGAAGTTAGATAAGTGTTTATATATCCACCATATATAAGAGAAAGCTATAAAGTGAAGACAGATGTGCACCGTCCATTTAAAAAAAAAAAAAAAAAAAAAAAAAAAAGGAGAGGCTAAGGGAGCTGGGCCTCTTCAGCCCACAGGACAGAAGGCTCAGGGAGAACATATTGCTGTCTACTTCCTGATCAGAGGATACAGACAAGACAGGGCCAGACCCTTCCTGCAGCTTCACATTGAAGCTACAACAATCATAAGTCAGAACATGGAAAATTCTGATCATATATAATAACTTTTTTTGGGATTTTTGTTTGTTGTTTTACCATGAGAGTAGTCAAACACTGATACAGGGTGTCCAGGCAGGCTGTGGAATCTCCTTATGAAGGAATTCAGTGCAGAAATTCAAGACACAACTGAACACAGCTCTGAGCAACCAGATCTAATTAGATATGTGTCTGGAGGTCCCTTCCAGTCTCTTTTTTACTGTAATGCTGTGATCACAGTGACTGCAGAAAGACTAAGTATGTATTTCTTAGGCAACTCTCCAAGCATAAGTTCATGGAGCACAGGAACTTGTAGCTGCTTTGCTCTTGGGGAAAACTAAAAGAATAAAACAATGAATATCTCAAAAGACAAAAAACTTCCCTTTCAAACTGTTTGCTCTGCAAAACTATCAGCAAGAAGTTACCTTAGTTACCACAGAGTGTTTTGGAAGATTTCCATAACTGACACTTACTTTACATTTGTTTTATTAAGTACATAACAAGCTACACAAATACGACAGCAAGATTTTCACTTTGGAAGTCACATGTCATTTATACCTTTCACTGGTACTCTGTCAACACAGTGGGTTTTTTCCTCACAGACCCACATAACCAAACGTTATCTAACTCCTGGTGAAGGTTCTTGGATGTACTACAAGATATGTTAGTATTATTAAGAGAACTTACACCAACAAACAAAGCAAACCAAACTAAACCAAACAAGCAAGAAGTTATTAGTGCAAGAGAAGAATCCTGAAAATATTTATCAAGTGTGTTGGGTGGTGGCTGGGAGAGGGGCAGAACATGAAGCTGGTTGTTGCAATATCCTTCTAACATTTGTTGAGTAATTACAGCAACCCCCAAGTACAACCCTGTGCTGGACACCCTCACTGATGGCAGAACCCCAAGGGTGAGGGGATGTCCTTGTCAGATATTTGAAATCAGCTCAGCTGCTGCCTGTCCATGGCTCTGTCCATAGCTACAATGTCAATACAAGCAGAGCCTTCCTCACTACAGCCTTGGGACAGCCACAGAATCACAAACAATGGGGTTGGAAAAACCTCTGAGACTGAGTCCCACCTGTGACCAAACAGCACCATGTCAATCAGACCATGCCCTTCAGTGCCATATCCAGTCTTTCTCTAAATACCTCCAGGAACAGTGACTCCACCACCTCCCTGGGAAGTCCATTCCAGCGTCTAATAAACCTTTCTCTGAAGAAAATCTCCTTAATGTCACAGAATCCCAGAATAATGAGGTTGATGATCTTAGAGGTCTAAGATCATCAGTCCAACCTACGCCCTAACACCTCAACTAGACTGTAGCACCAAGTGCCATGTCCAGTCTTTTTTTAAACACATCCAGAGATGGTGATTCTACCACCTCCCTGGGAAGAGCATTCCAGTACTTTATTCTTCTTTGAGTGAAAAATTTCTTCCTAATATCCAACCTACACCTTCCCTGATGTAGCTTGAGACTGTGTCCTCTGGTTCTGTCAGTTCCTGCCTGGTGGAAGAGACCAACCCCACCTGTCTACAACCTCCCTTCAGGAAGTTGTAAAGAGCAAGAAGGTCACCTCTAAGCCTCCTTTTCTCCAGGCTAAACAACGCCAGTTCCTTCAAATGTTCCTCATAGGGCTTGTGTTCCAAGCCCCTCACCACTTGTTGCCTCCTCTGGACACGCTCAAGGATCTCAATATCCTTCCTAAACTGAGGGGCCCAGGCACAGCTCAAGACTCTGTCTTCTCTTTCTGTCAATATAAAGAGAGCTTCTCCTCCTCCCACAGGAATGCCAGGAAGCCTGCACAGCACCATGGTGGACAAGAAACTGGCAGTGAAGCTTCCTTTGCACTTTAACCAATTCCAGACACGGCCTGCAACCACAGGAGTTAGAGCTCAAATCAGCATCCAACTATGGCATGGAGGTGCCTGAGGTGCTCCTGATGGGACCTCCTCCCCTCAGACCACACATGGGATCACTGCCTCTGTAAATACCTTCAGCTAATTCCACTTAGGTCCAGGTTTTCTCCCACTGGGACTGATAACAGAGCAGTCAGTGATGAGAACAAACCCCTCTGAATGCTACGCTGCCTATTCACAGGGGAAAATATAGGAACAAACAGGTCTGAAATAGATTCACCTGCTTCCCTATTCTTCCTTGAACTTCACCCTTCCTTGAATCCTCTTAAAGACCACTTGTCTGTTCCAGGTACTTTCCCCAGATAAACACTGGGATTGAACAATCCCCCATACAAAAGGGATTTTGAACTCTTTCCTGATCCTTCAAACTATGGGTGGATAGAAAGGTTTTGCCCCTTGACATTGGATTCTAGATGCTATATGAAATGTTACTTTAGTTTTCTTGAAAAAATTTAGGGGCCAAACTCACATAAGAAATTTAAAGAATAAACCAGATGTATAATAAAAGAATTTTGGTAGAAATGACCCTAAAAGGAAATTAAACTACAGACATCCAAAGGAGTTTTTAGAGTTCACTCTTTCTGGCATAAATGGAAACAGCATTTCTTGGCACTATGTTTAATGACATACAAATTTATTAGAAAATATTTTGCTGCCCTGAAGACTTCATATATTTTTTAGCTACCCGAGAAACCTCTAAATCAGTGGTTTAATTCACTGGCTAGTGTTTAGAGAGTTCCTACAAGCTATAGGAGTTAATTTTCTTCAGGGCATGAGTTTTAGGTTACATTTTTTTGTTTGAGAGAAATAAATTCCAAATGTCATCCATGTGCTTTCCTCTGCCTAGCAATCCCTTGCAGGCATCATCCTGCACATCTTTTACTAGGGAGTTAAGATGGGCATCTTCATTCTTTCCTATTGGGCTTTTCTTCCAAAAGATTAATTTCCAGCCTTTCTTGTTTGTTTTATACTGGGCTTGTATTCCCAGGCTACTTCTTTAGGAAATTGCATGTTTCAGACTATCTTTAATATCTAAGAAGCCTCTTTGAAAGGGCCAGCTTGTCCTGAAACAAGATTCAAGATAAATTGGGTAGCCAGAAGTTTCATACACAAGCACTGAAAGAAGAAGGTCAGATATTTTATTCTTAAAAATCAACTGAAGGCATCGACTCTCTGTGGATGTTTAATAATATTTTTATGACAGTTGCATGAAATTTTCTCTTTTAATCCTTTTCACCCTAAGCTTCTAAATGGACCCTTACTTGTACTGCCAATTTATGCAGTAAGTGATGTGAATAAACCAGCTGTAATCCCTTAGGCAACTGATTTTGCTGCTCCTTATCTCTGTTATTATCTCTTTTCTATCCTTTGCTCATCCTTTCACTCAGACATAAGTTAAAGAAATAGCTGAAGGTTTTGAACCTTTCTTCCTCAGTTTTGGCCTGACTGGTGGGCTGGTTACACTGGAGAGATCAGAGAGCCAGAGTCAGAGTTCACCATGGTATGCTCAGGCCATAAAGGGAAATATGAAAAATGCCAACATTTCTGAAGTATTCAGAAACCCACTGAAACCTAAAAAAGACCAACTGAGGCCCTCCAAGTCCCACTGAAATGTGAAATTAAAAGTCTAGAGCACTTCTATGAAGTACCACAGCAGACCTTCTTGGAAATCCATGGACTACTTTTCCTTCAGTAAATTTGAAATGGATCTGAAACAATGAGGAATGATCTGTGCTCTTATAGATATTACTGCTTGCCAGTTCAAGCTTGTTCAAGCTTCAGTGTATTGAAGCTCTGCAATTTTACACCCATGCTGTAATTATCATCACACTGAACTGAAAACATACATTCAGTGAGTGCTATACATAACTACAATTAATTGTGTGCTATAAATAATTGCAATTAATTCTGAAGGAAAAAAATGGATTTTTAGATGAGAGTAACTTTAATAAATATAAATTTCTTTTTCTAAGGACAGCCTTCATTTTACATACTCTTTTACTTGTCATCTCCTTAAACAGAGCTGCAGTTCTGGGGCTGCTTTCCATGTATAATTATCTCTCAAATCATACCAACCCACTTAACCTCCTTCTGTGTCTAGTTTGCACTCGAGCCAAACCCAGAAGCACAGTCACTGAGAGCCCAGGAAAGGTGCAGTCAACCTGCCTTTGGTTTAGGACTTCTATGCCAAAATTCAAATTTGCCCAAAGCAGGTCCTGATTGAAGCAGAAAATATTCTGCTCAGTCCTAAGTTGTTTTTATACTGTGGAAAGAACACAAACTCTTCAGCTGCAGAGGCCTAGAGCTTTCTGCTTCAGTTTTCACATGCTCAGTTATTCTGAACGCTGGACACCTGGGCAGATCTGAGAAATTTTTGTAGGACCATAAAAGGCACCTTCCCTTCTGCCCTGTTGCATTAAAAGAAAGGCAGAATAGACTTTTTGGAACAGGCTGCCAGAATATTAGCAGAAAGATGAGTTCCCTCTATATTTCTGAATTCTTCTGGTGGAAAGGAAAGCAAAGGAGCAAAGATGGATCATTTTAACTTTAAAAATTCCCAGTTTTCCAGAAATAGATTGAAAGTAAGATTTTAGAATGGAAAAGGCTAGATGCCATTCAGAAACAGCACTTGCCAGCCTGAAAGCAAAGTCATTGCAAACCTGGACAGTACAAAAGTCCTAAGGATGAATATACAGAATATTTTTAAACATTAAATATATAAAAAGTAGAAATGTATACAAGAGAAAGTCCATATACAAGGTGCAACAACAGTGGTGAGCTCAGTGACAGCTGATAAGTCTCTGCATCTTTGGCAGCAAGCTCATAGGCATGGAAGTGTTAAAACTGTGCTTTACTTTATACGATTGTTAAAAAATTGTTCTTTGGGGTATATATTGACTTAAAGTGCAAGAGTTCCAAGTAAAGAAACTAGCGCTGCATTCCCTCCATCCAAGTCATCAGCTTCACACTAATTGAGTAATAATCACCACTAATTAATGCAGCTACCTCTTACCATTAAAGATGTAGACTTAATGTTTAAATGGGGATTTGTTTTTCCAGATATGCAATGTAAAATCCCTAAAGATCTAGAAAAGGAAGGCAATAAAAGGCAGCTACAAAAGTGCATGGTTTTTTGCTAAGTTTGACTGCAGATCTGTTAATTTTGTGTGATTTCTGGTTTGAGATCTAGCCGAACACATCGGTGGGAGGCTATTTAAACAGGGCTGGAATTGACACCTTCTGAATTTTCAACAGTATTTCACTCATAATGCACTGGCAGCACTAAAACATCAAGTCACATGCCAAATGTTGTGTTCACAGTTACCTTCAAGTGCTTGGGCTGAGCTCACCCTGACAATGCTTAGGAATGAGGCATTCCCATGATGCTTCAATGTTCCCCTTTTTGGGAAGGCACTGGTAATACTCCTTTGCACTTATCCACTTCTTCTGGCTTACATAGTTCTAAGGCTACTAGTGAACAATAAATTTGAATGTTAAACTATTCCATATCTACTCAGTTAAGACACTCCTCATATTTTTTTTTGTAAACTAACAAAGTGAGACATGCTACACCAAAGTTAAGAGCAGTTTTGATTATTGCTTTTTTCCTGACCTTTCTCCTCAGTGCAAAAAAAAAAATTTTAAAAGTCCCATGTTGTTCAAGGTGTCATCTGGTTTAATATTGAAAAATTCCCTAATTTGCCATTTTACACTGAGAAGAACAATACTTCCATTATCACTTGAAATAATGATTGTCTTCAGATTCTGATTATAAAATCTCTTTAGTTACAAGATAAATACATTGGTCTACAATCTTTATATAACATATCAGAACATTTCTCTCATCCACAAAATAGTCTAATGAGTATCACAGAATACAGAAGGATCAGACTCCAAAAGAAGCAAAACAACTTTCTTTTCCAAAAGAAAACAATATAGTTGTTTTCCTTTATACACCTTCAAAACCTAAATTCTGTTTTGGGATGTGCTGAGCAGGAAGGCTGGAACTCACGGCATCCAAAATGCTAAAGAGGAAGAGAAGTCAAAATAAGAAAAATATTTATAGTTTGCATGGAAATTGTTGTACAAACCCAGTGTTTGTGTTTGTTTTTATTTTTAAACTGGAGGTATATTTCAAGTAATCTATAAGAGATTTTAAACAGTAATTGAGACTCTTAATAATGTATAATTAGAGCAATAACTGTAACAATGAATATTTCAAAATATTCTCTATCTTTCTCAAATTTTTACTAGTGATGTTCAGCAGATGTTATCCCCCTAAATAGGAAGGTATGTACAACCAATAACTGAAGTCAAATAAGTTGAAGGAGAATTAATCAAAAATAACTATAATTTCTATTACAGTTTTAATTCTTCTGTAGCTATAATACTTATAGATAATGATTAGCTACAAGGACAAGGAATGCACACACACCTCCCAGTGCCAGAATCCATAGGAAATTATCACAGAATGATCTCAACCCACGTCCTTGTGGAGCGCTAACACTACTTATAATGGAGACTGAGGAGAGGAAATACCAGCAAAGATCAACCACGTAAATCTTTCTGCAAGCACTGGAACTGACACAGCTAATTAAAATGGTTTGTGTAAGAAACAGGCAAGTCCATAAACACAGTAGAAAGGCAAGTAGTTCAGCAGTTAATTCGCATAACAAAAGCAAGTCCATAAAGTTGTTCCCAATTCAAGGCTGTCCCTAAGAGGTGTGTGTCCTCAAGAGGGAGCATGTAGAGGCAGTAAGGGTCATCAACCGAGCATCAGACAGTGCATGGCATGGGCAGGAATCAGCTGTCTGCTCCTAAGGAGACACAGGATAAAACTTTGTGGAAGGGACCGGAGGGGTCCTCTTGTCTCTGCTTGGGTCCCTCTCTACCAGCTTCTGCCTTCCTCCCTACCATTACTGGATATATTAAAAAGAAATCAAGATCCACTGCAAGAAACCCACAGCAGAGGTTCCAAAGCAAGCTATTAATTTCTCACCTCTATATTATTGCTTTAGAGAACTCAAAATATACATGCTTAGTAAGAGACACATGAATAAAAATCCACTGTTTTGAATGTCCAAGAGTCAGTTCTCCAAAGAGTCACTTGATAAGAAGGTGGAGCTTTTTGGTTTATTTATTCAACTGAATTAATTTATTATTCCCCCTGCACATTTTACTTAAGTAGTCACACTGTAAAGACTTACTCTACCATTCCCTCCCAAAGTGAAAATTTCATTTTCACATTGGTTTCAGTATTGGAAATAGCACAACTCCTAGCATTGCTTGCTCCTTATTGCAGGCTTTGCCTTTCTTCAAAGGACTTTGTTAATATTATTGAAATCAGAACCTCTGGAGTAATTTTTCTGAGCAAGAAATTTTTTAAAACAGTTTTGGGAGAGTGTGATGGTACTTACTGGGAGAAGAGTGGCAAGTACAGATAAAGGAAACAAAAGGCCCATCTTGAAGAGCTGCAGAGGGCTTTACTAAAGGTCCAAATGTCAATAGGCTTGAACAGAATAAAAAATTGTAATGTTTGGGCAGAACTGGACTTTGTCACGTTGTTCTCATGTTGAGCTTGGAGAATAGAACAGGAAGATGGGCAGAGATGTCACAGTCTGCCATACAAACAACTTCCAGTTTCACACTAATGATGCGCTATATTCACACCAAAATACAAACTCTTTGAGTTCAGCCCTGTTTTCACAAAAAAAAAAAAAAAAAAAAGAAAAAGACCAAAAGACCAAAGTGGTTCCTAGCAACCAGCTGCTTTAGTTTTCCACATCTCTTTCCCATTGACAGCCAAGCCAGCTGTCCAGTGAATGCTGTCCAATACTTGCATGAAGGAGAAGAAAAGAAAAATGTCACCCCTGTGCTCCAACTGGAAAGTTTCACTGCTGTCTTGGGCACTGTGTTTTGTGAGAGCCAACTTGAGTTTTATAAGTGATCCCTGCCAGCCATCCTGCTCTTCCCTACCAGTCTGGGAGGAACAGATGGAGCAAAGTCAGGTCTTCTGCAGGGGTTTTAGTGACAAGTTACTGTATTTCCAGTAAAAAAAAAAAAAAAAAACAAAAAACCCAACAAAACACAAATGTCAAAGAGAAGTCTAATGAAATATGCTTGTTCAGAAAGGCACGCTGAAATTAACAGGAGAAAGAAATGTTGCCAGCAGCAAAAGAAGATACACAAATAATATTTAAATACAGAGCCTCAGTGTACTGTGAAATACCATCTATACTTAAAAAAAAAATAAAAATGTAACACTGCAATTGCTTGAAAGCCCGTTTCATTGGACATATGTAAGTTGGGATTTTCCCCCCCAGTTATACAAATATTATTTTCAAATGCCCTAGTTTCAACTTTGGGAAGCATAATCCAGGAGATTCAAGATATCTGCTGGACTGCAGAAAGGACTGCCAGAAACAATAAAAATTCTATTTTCTACTCAGGAATAGAGCAAAAAGTCTTTATTTTATTAAAATTTAAAAATGAGAAACAATATTGGGAGGTAAAGTATGGATTCTGAAGTTCCAGAGCTGGTTTGGACCCAATAACTTGAATAACTTGCTGAGGAACATATCTACTTGCAAAATGAAAAAAAAAAATAGCCGAATAGAAATTTCTTTCACAAATAAATACAATTGATTTCAGGAAACTTATAACTTGTAGGTCATCTTGTAGAGCATATTCTAAGCCATTTACAGATAATTGTGGTGAAGTTGGTAAATCATCTGTATCTAAAGCTTGGACACAGAGAGGTCCCTCAAATTGCCAAAGTGTTTATTTGCATGAAGTAAACCATATTTGTTTTCAAAGTAAGATGTTTTCACAATATTTTGCTTAAGGTAATAGAACAAACAGAGAACCTGCTATGGATCTCAAAGACATTGCCCTGGGGCTATTTTATTCCACAGCCATCTAATATAGGGACTTCTAAGCTCCTAAGCACCTGGAACTGGCTGCCATCACAGAAAACATATTGAGCAGATGGCCTGCAACCTGTTTCAGATTGCAATCTCCATGGACTTAAAACATTAATTTCAGTAAAATATGTAGTGAAACCTCACCAAAATGTGTGATATTTGTAAAGTAGGATCTCATTTTGAAACCCTCTTGAATCAACATAAGTTTAATTTTCATTTCATTGTGCTAACCTAGTATATGTCAGGCATGCAACCGTAACCTATATCAGAACATCATATGCACCTGCTGACAGAGAAGAAACTCACATATTAATTTTTTTTTTAATGACCAAAACAAAAAAGGGTGGGTCTAGTAGTTTATGAAAAATATGCTCTTTGATCATAAATAAACATTCAGTAGAACATCGAACTAGATCGAACCTAATCTAAAGTAAAAACCTCAGAAGAGTCCCCACATGTAGAGATCAGGTCCTCAGCACAAAACATTTTGTTTTTCAGATTTGGTCCTATTGCACTCTAACATTTGCTAATGTAAACAAGCAAACTGACACATCCAATTTTAACCACGATTTATTCTGAAGAGGCAAATTCAAAACTTTAGGATCTTGATAAGCTTTCAGCACAGTGCAGCTGTTCCCATAAAGATGTAGTGCAAGTGTACTGCCAAATCTTTAGTTTGGTTTCAGATGTATGAAGCAAACATAAGAGGTTTAAACAAATGGACATTTATTAACGTTTACTCAAGGGTGATTTGGACTGAACCATCATTAGGATTCAATGGTACTTCTTGGTGTGGGCATCATGTTTCTGGCATTGTCTGCTGAAACCTCAGCCATAAAAATATGAATAAAAATCCTGGGGCCATCAGAAGTGAGGTTTTTTAAATTAATAATCAGTGGGTTTTTTAGCTTTTTACAAACACATTTTTGAAAGTGTTTCCTTTCTGATAGCCAGCATTACAGCCTTAACTATACATAAGTCATTAATAAAGATATCTGTGTGCCAAACATCTGGAACAAACAGGATTTCAGCCAGGCAGGAACGACTCCCCGCATGAAGGTGCTCTGCTCTCCACATGGGGCAGCCAGCTGACCTACACAGAGGTCTGGCTGCCAAACTGTGTCTTTTAAACAAGTTACACAGCAAAGGAGACTCATTCCACTCATGCACTCCCCAAATATTTATCCATTCTCCTTAATCCTCATCCTGCAGCCAACAGCTCTTTGGCAAGATGCGAGGCCAAAGATGTCAGCCCTCAGCTGTCTCTGGGAGGCCCACACGAGCTGCAGCCACTTCATTTTTTTGGTGTCCTCATAAAATCCCCTCTGACTTTGGGGTTGGGAACCAACCCATACCCTTTGTAAGCATTTCCACACATCAGAAGTAACAAGCTGCACAAATTCCCTCTGTCATGGTCCCTCTCTTCTGGAAAGACACCAGGTGACTCAGGGATCAGCAGGTGTTGCTCTGGAGAAGAGCCACCAATGACCAAAGGCAGTTCTGAAGCAATGTACCTGTGCTGCCCACAAAACAGGATGATCAGGGTCGGGAGACCAAGAAAGAAGTTACACTAGGACTTATTTAGAAGAAAAGAAATCAAAGCAAAAAGGTTTCTGATTTTGCAGTGAGGTCAGTCAACTACACGGACTTTTATCTGCATTTCAGATTTAGCTCCCCTCACATTTCTGATTATTGGCAGTTCATGTATACTTTCTACTACATGAAACTTTGCATGCAGTTCTCCAACGTTATTCAATTTTTATTGTACACCAGCAAAGTAAAATTTGCTTTCATAGCATGTCTATGGGTGTGCCTTTCTCCTCTGCTTTGTTGGTGTTATGACAAGTCAAACACACACAGGCTCAGAAAATAGATCCGTTCTATAAAGTAATTTTCCTTAGTTTTTAAACAGTAACTTTGTGTTATCCTTAGATGTGAAGACAGATTACTATGCAAGTTACTTAAAGTGGTGGAAATTATTCCATGGCAGCACAGCCCAGCTACAAAATGTGAACAATACATAGTCAAATAATGCATAAACTTTAGATTGTATGAATAGATATACTCAACTCTTCTATTAAAAACTGGTGCCATAAATTAAGTTACTAGATAGGCTGTTTTGTGGAGTTAGGACTTCGCATTAGGAATACTTATTATTCTATTATAAACTGTAAGGAGGAGCAATGATGAGTTTTAAAAAGCAAAACCTTTGCTTTTGGTATGTTTTACATTTACTGCTGATGCTTCTTTCCAGTTACCATTCTAATTCCTAGGGTTATATCAAATCCTGCCTTTCCACCATGCAGCTGACTCAGCCTGTGAGCACACTCAGCAGACTTTTTAGCTGAGCAGCTTGAATGTTTATCATTAAACTGAACTGTCCATGCTTAGGAGTTTACAAGTAGTTTACAAAAAACAAAACTCAGTCTCATAATGAACTGTTGCAGAATTCCCTGTCAAAATTCGTTCATCTCTTCCCTGCTTTAGCTGCAGAAATTTTAAAAAAAAAAAGGTTAAAAGAAAACAAAACTGTTAAAATAATGTATTTTTCTCCCTTGTCTCCGAATCAGAGATGCTATAATTATCATCCAGCTTCTCCTTAAAGCCAAACCAAAACAAACAAAAAATCTAAATCAAATAACCAAACAGCTACAAAACCTCACTTTCTGAAGCAGAAAACACTTCAGCTTCTGAACTTCACAGAAGTTACAACCCCTCAAATACTGTATCTCAAGGAAAAACTGGAAAACCCATCAAATTTCACTACATGTATTACCTCTATTGCATTCACTACTACAGTGTATCATTTAGGAAGTGTGTTAGAGGTGTGTTATCTCAAGTTCCACAGCATGAATGTACGCTGAAAATTTTAAAGATGCCTCCAACAAAGAGGGGAAAAGGAGTAGCTTTTCTTGCTTTGTCACTTACATTGACCTATTTAAAAAGAGCTTTCACAGTAATTTAAAAGTAATCAACCATTTAAGGACAAGCCAATCTTTCTATTTACCCAAGCCAGACAAGGATTGCTTTTCTAATTTCATAAGGACTCATTACCAGGTGGATGAAAAACAAAGCATAAAGCTAAAGTACAATACAAAAAAAACCAAACCAAACCAAAAAAACCCAAAAAAAAACCCCAAAAAAACCCACAAAATCCACATAAGAATAAAAACAAAAAACACCCCAAAAACCAAAACCCAAGGATTTATTTTATTTAATTTAACATATAGTCTGGACAGCAGATTTACAACCTTGAGAACTTACTTCTTCTCAGTAGTATAAAATACATTTGTTCATGCCTCAAAAAGCCAACAACTTTGCATTAACTCGTGGCATCTCTCTTTCAATTGCTCATCTTCCTGACCTGCTTTGCTCCAATGAGTCATCATTTTAATCCTCCAAGTGCTTCTGCTGCACTCACACCACAGCATGTAGGTACCATCTGCTTTTCAGCTCAGGAACCGCTACAAGAAATCACTTCACACCTGCCAGCCCAGTAACTGAGATATTTTACAAGAGGCTGCTGGTCTTGCTCTTTCTAAAATACCTTGTGCTGATCATTGTGTTCCCTTCCTGAGAATGCTCCAGATCAGAGCAGGGGGTATGGAGGTTTGGCCCTTGCATTGCAGGGAGAGAGGCAGAGCCCCCCATTCCTGCTCCCTGCATTGTGGCCAAGCTGGGGCCACCTTTGGCCACCACTGAGGCTGCTGGAGGCATTTTTGGGCTGGCCCCCAGCACTGCAGGGCTAATGCCCATCCCAGGGCTGAGGATGCCTCACCACTGCTGGTGCCTGGATCCCCTGTGGGCACACAGCACGGGGCTGTGGTGGCCCATGCTGGGCCTGGCCCCAGGGGGCTCCTCCAGACCCAGCAGGGAAAATTCCTGAGGTCCAACACAGCACTGCCACCTCTCTGCTGTCCCCATCCAGACACCACGGGAAGGACCCATAGGGAATGTTCCAAGCTGAGTGATGAGCGTCCATGTCCCACTGCTCCAGGCCAGAGCATGACAGTCTTCATCACCCTCATGAGAAGAAGCAGAGGGGCAGACACTGATCTCTTCACTCTCATGACCAGTGATGGGACTCAAGGAAATGGCAGGAAATTGTGTCGGGGAGTTTTAGGAAAATGCTCGTGCCCCAGAGAGTGGCTGGGCACTGGAACAGGTTCCCCAGGGCAATGGTCACAGCACCAAACCTGACAGAGCTCAAGAAGTGTTTAGACAACCCTCTCAGGTAAATGGCATGATTCTTGGGGTGTCCTGTGCAGGGCCACAAGCTGGACTCAATGGTCCCAATGGATTCCTTTCAACTTTGCATATTTTATGATTCTAAGGTGGCCCATTAGCTTCACATACCTGGAGACTTTCCTGCTTCCCCTCAACACAGCAGCTCCTCCTCCCTCTCCATGCCCACAACTCCTTCATGCCACAAGCCAGAAGCTGTGCTGCAGTTCCAGCCCTGCTGCTGCTGGAGAGTGCACAACCACAGGCAACAATTCTGCCCCTCCAGCAGCCAGAGACCTAAAGTTTGTCATGGGTGCCAGGTGGCCAGGAGCAGGGAGTCACTGCCAACATCAGGTGCCACACTGCTGCCTGTCACACTGGCACAACTCCGTGCTGGCCACTTGGTAGGACCCAGAACAGCTGCAACCCCTATAATCACACCAGACAACAGCTTTAGTGAAGGTTTTCAAGAGAAAACTAGAACTGAAAATAATAGAAGGGGCCACCTTCATTTCAAGAAAGGTGAACAAAAGTTCAAAAAATTCCTAAGAATGCCTACTGACATCATGTTAGTTCAGCTCTTCTTTGGATTTGTTTCTACTTTACCACACAATTTGATATCTTGAGAAATTAGGTAGTTTTTTTTTTTCACCAATAAAACACTTGCTCCTTTCAAATAGAAATTTTTGAACACATTGTAATCATAAAAATAAGCCTTTCTCTTCTGCTTAGCAACAGGGAATAGTTTTCTTACATCTGGAAAGGGAGACAATAGCTTCTGCCCCTGGTGCAAGAGTGTCATGCTGGTAACATTGATCCATTTCAAGAGGGCTCTCTCTTCCTCCTCTGTAGCCAGCCCAGGAAGTAGATTTCAGGTTCAAGCCCCTTTTTATTGAAATAGTTCATTTCTTGACGCACATTTTAAAAGCAGAAGCATTTAAAATGGGCATAATCAGAACTATCCCTGGAAAAAGGGTTGGGCTGCTAATGAATATTCCAACCCAGCATGATATCAGCTCTCCAGAGATAGCAGAGAAGGAGTACCACCCTAAACAGGGCTAGGCAGCAATGAAGGAAATTTAATCTTAAGTTAAACAAGATGGAAGGCATTTCATAATGTACTTGAGATGCATATTTTATTAATCACACAGCTACAGGAAATAATTAACCCCATAGATAACAATTTATAGTAATAATAATAAACATGATTAGAGAAACAGCATTATCACAATGCAATCCCTCAAGTATTCTCTGTTCACCAGATGAAACTAGATAAAATCTAAAAGAAAGAGCATGTACAGCCTTGGCACATTAAGCAGAAAAATGCAAATATTCAGTCACACAAAGTACAGGGGAAGAAACAAGTAAATTACCATTGGCAAGGACACAATATGATATTTAGGAGTCTGCTGCTCCCAGACTCTGTGAGCCTCGGGGTATGTCCCTTCACTCTGATAACCAATTTATATATCTACAAATTAAACAAGAGAGTAGGGTTCTCTTGGCAGAGTGAGAGAGTTTATGCTGCAGGCAACATTTTTTAAAAAGGCTTGGCACTGAGAGTGGACACGACTCCGCCAAACATGAGCTCCTGATGCACTGTCAGGGCTGAGGGGAAAAATGCATCCCCAGAGGCCTCTTTGGAAGCAGCCTGAAAAGGACTAAAGAACTTGGATTACCTCTATACTTGGCACTCAGGCTTCTGGTGTTGGAAGGCTGTATCAATGTCTGATGTGCACAATTCAAGAAACTCATATGTAAAGGACCAGAAGAAACTCTTTCATACATTCACATTTATCCTCAAAAATTATGTCTGAATGGATCACTGTCTATATCAGTTGTGACAGGAGGTTTTACAGGTAAAAGACAACACTAAAAGCAAGTGACCCAGTAGTCAAGTTCAGATTATACAGGTATATGATCATATCTATATGATACAGGTACACGAGGTACCTGTTGTACTTCACCACTGGAACACCTTCCCAAGGGCGATGACATGTTCTCTGTCCTTCACCCATTTAAATCAAGACTGGATTTTGCATTCTGAAAATAATAGTTCAAACAGGAATTCATTTAGGTTACATGCACAGTGTTAACCTGAAGGATCTTACATTTCTGGTTCTGCTTTTTCTCTTCAAGCTACAAGCATCCACTACACATAATGATATTTATGTATGATATCATATACTTAGGCTTATGCAATTCAATAGGCCTTGTAAAACAGTCTTAAAAGCCTAATGAGAAGCCACAGTTGAAAAGTACTGTTCATGGGAATACTGGCTCCTTAATACAATGTGGTTTTCATATTGATGAGTTGAATAATAACTTTTTCCTTCTTATATTTAAATTAATGGAATGGTAAAGTATATCATACAATACAGCATACTAAACTTGGCATACACTGCACAGCTGAGACTCAGATATAAAGATATGGAAAACAGGTAGATGATTAGATGTAAGGGTGACCAAATAAGTTCTTCAGGAAAAACTCTGGGTAGGAGCAGCTACCACCAAGGTAAAGCTTCACAAACCCAGCTGCAGATTTTCTCCTCATCTAAAACTTCCCTGTCAGGTCCCTGTTTATACTCTCCAGCTGCTGCCTCCTTTCCTTGCCACCCGAGGCCTTTCCCAGCTGTTCTCCATTTCTCATCCTGAGTCTCCACTATCTACATGCTCCAGCTGCTAGGTTATTCAAATGGATGCTATGGGCCAAACAGCCTATAATCAATTAGTTAACTCAAATAACTTCTTAATTTACAGGGAGAGATAGGACCATCCAACATGTTGCTTTTAGACACAGCACCCAGATTGCTTTATGTTATTCAGGTTTGTTATTTCAAAAATGGCAAAACAATAGGCTGCTTTCATTGGCATCTATTCATCTGTTGCATCACTCCAGTAACACAAAGCACTCATAAACCCTCGTCAATTGGTGTTTTAGGGCAGGTTTATGGCTACAAGCATTTCTAAAATATTGCAAAGCAGAAGCAAAACTAAACCTTTCCCCATTATCCCAGACACTACAAACATCAACAGGTATTTACACTGTGGTCTAGGTATTGATTAAATTGACAATTGCCATTTTCTGCTCTCTCATTTCTGCTCCATTTAGCATGTGCTCAGCTACCTTCAGCTAGCAAGGACCAAAGAAACCAGATGACATTTAGAGAGAATCTTTATGAGATGATCCCTTGCTTTTATTTATATACTATGTGTATATATGGTCCATGTATTTCTATCAAAGACGTCTACCCTGGGCTAAAATTCATGATCTACATGGATACAGGATAAGATATGGTTGTAGGTAAAACATAGAAAAAGAAGAATAATGAAAAAAAAAATCTAAACCAAACATCTTTTATAGATCGTGCCATCAAGTACAACTGAATGAAAATACATACAGAGGGACTTCATAGGTTTCTCTGAATACATAGTGTATTGTGTAGACAAGCAGACAACATCAGGGATGGATTCAGGCTTCCAGTTTATGTTTGTCTTTGTTATATTACCATGAATCGCCTTTAAAAAGGATGAAATTTGAAAAGTTTCAAATAAGTAGTGGTTCCCTCCTTATTAAAGACCAGGTTTGGGGGAAAGGGATCCTAGTATCATGTCTGTGTTTGAATGAAATACATCAAGTTTCCCAAGTGCTTCAGCTACGTATATAAATATACATATATTAAAATATATAAAATACATTGCACATTTGCAGATACTCTCTGTATTTATATTTAGCTTCATTGTCATCAACAGTATGACAGCAGGATACTTTTCAAAGGAGTTGCTTTATAGATGCAATCAGGGATTTCAAATGGAGGCTGTTTTAATCACAAGTGCTGCCTTCATCAAAACCAACTTTTCTATTTAGGGAAACGCACTGGTTTTAATTTAAATGCCACTGGTGCACAAAGGCTAATGCGAGACTAGCTGAAAAGATTTTAAGTGTTTCAATCTTATTGCAATAAATATTTTCACTCCAATTTTTTTTTAATTGAGCATGTTTAATTACCAGGCTTCTGTTATTTCTGCTCTTTATAGAGAAATTCTAGCAACACACTTCTAAGAGGGCTAAAATTACTCTCTATATAATCTACCCGCAGGGCTGTGATCTGAATAGAAACTGTGTTACTTGATTCATTGCACAGTACGCTTCTGTTGTGCATGTTTTTCTCTGCCACCATATGACAGAAGTACTGGCACAGTTCTTTCCAGTTTATCAACATTTGAGATGTCCCAAGTGAACCAAATAAATTATTATTTTCTTTAAAACCCAAGCAGCACAAAGCCAAGACTGTTTATCTACCACATTTAAGTTATTCAGATAAATTATGGGCATTTCTGTGCATCTCTCACACAAACATTGGGTGCTTTTTAAAATTTCCCTCAAACTCCCAACAAATGCCCCTGCATGGCATGACCTAAGCAGAGTTCAGCATCCATCTGTTTCTGATTATGTCAATTTATTATTGACTATGAATATTTTATATATATATAAAGATTCCTTTCCTCAGCCTTCACTCACTAAGTCTACAAAATATTCCAATTTTATCTTTGTGAAAAGCTTCCAAGTCCTTGACTTTTTCATCATATGAAGTTCTGAGAACTTTTATCTGTCTCAAAGCCTACACTTCTTCCAGAAAACCTATTAGGTACCAATCTCATGGCTTTCCTCTTTTCAGGACACTCAAAGGCCTCTTCTCCCACACCCCAGGAGATTTGCAAGAGGGGTTCTACACGATAAAATAAGCAGTTTCAACTCTCTGTCACCACCCACACTCAAGGGGTGTTGCATAGAGCCGCTTTATGTTTTTCACCTTTCCATACAGGTCTCCTAAAGCTACCACACAACTGGAATTAGCAAAAAGGGAACTGCTGGTGTTTTGTTGTGCTAATGATTCATTCATGCTTGGAAAGGAAAAATGTGTGAAGCAGAAGTAGGACTGAGCTTTCTACAATGCCAACACGTGCCTCACCTACCTCACATGCACTTTCTGTCACTTACTGCATTATGTGGGAGAGTCACCTCTTGCTTTTCCTGTGGACTGCTCCTCTTAGGGGCATTCCTTGTGCCCAGCAGAACTGCCTGGTGGGAAAACAGCAAGGGCCTCTGGATAAGGGCTGCCATGAACAGACACGAAAAGGGGAAAATGAAATTTAAGAAACTAATTTTACCTGCTGTATTGGCAAACACAGTGCTCTTGCATGACGATTTTCTAAGCCCAGAACACATTAGTTTCACTCTGTGTGCATCAGTGTACCTTGCACAGATATATGGGAGTCCTAAGCACATAAAAAGCCTCTCTGGTTTACTGGGGGCTTCATCTATCTTTGGCAAGAGCCAGCTGAAGCATGACTAGAAGTCTGATTCGTGGAGGAGGGAGAAGAAGGAGAAAGAAAAGCATTTTCTCTTGCAATGGGACTTTTCAAATTACTAAACTACTGTAAGTATTGCACAACCTGTGGCTGAACACCTCTGAGAAAACCTGCAGCTTGAACCCCCTGACTTCTAACATCCCAAAGCAGAGCTTTTGGAAGTCACACACAAAGTCACACATGGATTTCAAGGCTGTTGGATGCAGGCCTTTCCATTTATTGGTGCAGAAGCACGTGCAGTAAGCTGTAACCAAATATGTGCTTACATCTGGAAGCACTTTAAAAAACGTGATTAAAATATAAAAAACATATGAAACACATGATTTTGCAGGAAGTTCTAACATCACAACATGCTGCTAAAAGGAAAAGCACACTACTGCTCTGGCCCCTGGTTACTGAGAGGACATAGAAATGGAGAGCCCTGAAGAGGGAGAAGAACTCCTTGCTTGAAAGCAATAAGTGATTATTGCATGTACACAGAATCTGTCCTTCAGAGAATTGCCAGGGTTTATCCACCAAAAATGATGTTCAGAAATACACAAAAAGGGAGCAACAGAAGGACCTTCATATGCTACAGAAGACTTTATGCTCTGCTTTGCCAGGTGCAAGAATGGGAGATGCTCCAAGGAAGTCCCTCAAGCTCTAAAAGCCCTGAAGAGGGGAAAAGACTGGAGTGCTGAGCACTGAAGCTGTATGCATGGCAGATATTGGAGACTGTGGCTAAATCTGTCATCCAGCATTTCAAAGTACAGAGTACATTCTAATTGCTACCAACCTTTTAAATTCAGCTGCAAATTCCATCCAAAAGCTGTTGCTGAATGGACTTGTGCTTGCGGTGACCCAAATCATTAAGATTTCCTGTTTCTACTGGTAACATCTCCATTTCTTGAAAAATGAGTACTTAGAAGTAGTACCTTTCCAAAACAGTCCATAAAAGACAACTGTTCCTCAAATGTGAAATGCTTCTATTTTTCTCTTATAAATAAATTAGTGATTGCTGATGATCATCATCTGGCATTGATGTTCATTCAGCTTGTAAAACAAAAAGCACAGTAACAGAAAATGAGTTGGTGTTTTTCCTTATCTTGAATGACATTAGGAGAAGGAAAATTATCTTACACAAGCTACAGCACTTTAGAAAATCAAACCTATGTAATCAATAGCATCATAAAAGGTAGTAGAGATTAATTTCCATTGAAGAACCTTGTTTGGCTGAGAAATAAAATGCTCTTTTAAAAATTATTAAAGTAACAATAATAGGCAAGGATTAATATTTTCAGTATTAACATTCTCATCTTTAGAAAAGATTAATCCCAAGTTTACAAAAGCCACTTGCAACTTGCCCAAGGTAAAATGGAATATACAGACAGTTTAAATGTAAACAAATAGAAAATACTGAACTGTGTTCAAATCAAGTTTTTATCCTCTTCTAAACACATCTATGCTAACTTCAACAGAGCCAAGTAAAGAACCAAGTTTCGGCTAAATTCGCACTTGGAAAAAGTAGATTTCCTCCAATTTAAAGTTTATTACCATATTTCATATCTGGGCATCCCTATTTTACTGTTTATACAGAATTTAACTGCAGTTGGCCATCTCATATGAAAGATTAGTAGGAATCTCATGTGTTCAGTGCAGTTTGTTAAGACTGAAATAGCATGTGATTTTTCCATGCACGATAAAATGCTCAATAAATAGGAAAAAAAAGGCAAACAAGATGTTCTTGTTTGCCTATAGTAAGCAATTTACATACTTCTAAGATCTTCTGGCATTTGGTCCTTTATTCTTCTGCAATATCAAACCCAAGGTGTCCTGTAAGCACCAGATTGGATGAAACCTGTTTTCCTACAGATTTCTGCTCTTTGCTCTGTTATTCCACATTCTTTCTTCTCACTGCAAATGGCCACATCTCTCCACATTGCTTATTACACTGTCACCTGGCAGGAGAAACTGTACAGTGATGAGTCTGGGACTGCACACATTTTGTTTGGCCACTGAGCCACTGCCAAGCAGAATGCATAACAGCTATGTTCTGCCTGCCTCTTCCTCTAAATTGGCACCAGTTGTGGGGTTTTTTCCTCCATACACTCACAGATTTTCATAAAACATGATATTCATTGAGAATTTCACCTTTCAGATTTAACTGAGACACACCAAAGGGTTCGAAACACATGACGGAGGGAAAGAACAAAGGAGAACATACAAACCTTAGCAGAAGTCTCACTTAGAAAAGGATAGCAACAACAAATATTTAGGAATAATGCAGTTGGTAATATGCCAGCTCTGTGAAATCCAGTTTGGGCTCTTTGGGGTTTTTTTGAAAGATTCTAAGATTATGCTCTTAAATATGTTTTAAGAACTGAGATGGGGGACCCTGCTTCCAATACAGCAGGAATACAGCATTTTACTTTCAAGTGTGATGTGCACCTCAATTAGCACTTTAAACTACAGGACTCTCATTTCCTGACTTTAGAAATGCCAATGACCACCTACAAATGCATCCAAGCAGATGTAAAAAAACTAGTCACAGAGCACAGGTAAATTGACCTGCAAAGTTAAAAACAAAAAAAAACTGTCCAGATGGATACTGTCAAGTTAATGTACTTGTAGCTAGATAGGAGTACCTTCATTTATAAAATACAGAGAAATACTAAAAATATTTTAGCATAAGAAATTAGATCTTTTAAATGATTTGCCCAAAGGTACAAAGAAGTTAGATGACACGTTAAAATTTCTATACCTAGAGATAGATTGAAACTTTTAGGACTTAATGCTGTGGTAAACTCTGAATAAACCCAGAATGACAGAGATGGATGCAATGTCACTGTCTACTATGTTTCTGTAACAAAATCCCTGTAAAATTATTACCTTTCAAATATTTAAACTGAAATTAAGGTGTTCAGCCATGTCAATGTCTGAAGTTGAAAGTTCTTTCCATCAGATATTAACTGGACTGTCTTAAGAACCAATTCCTCCACCTGAAAATAAGTTGGATATGCAACTGTACATATGTAGCACAATGTAGATAAAAGAGTTGAATTTTCATCCAAAGTTTCTGATGTTTCAGTTTGGCCAGGCCAAAACAACTGCTGTAATGTTTTCCCTTTCAGAGTCCATGCCCAATGACTGAACATTGTCATGTGTTGCTTTTGCTTGTCATCTTTTTCTGAGTTTTTTTCTAATAGCCATACTTTGGAAAGGAGCAGTTTTGGCCAAATTTTACGTGAAAGAGTGGTGGATAAATACAAGAAATAAAGCATGCCACCAATAAAATTTTCAGAAGACTGAATTTCCAATTATTTAAAATACAAGATGGAAGAGATGGAATGAAGTCAAGATTTTGTGTGCCACATAAATGCCGTTCCCTAATACATAAATATAAATCATAAAAAAGTATTGCTGCAGATGTTTTCTATAGAATTATCTATATTTCTATTAAAAAGCAATTCAAAACCTGCATTTGATATTACCTGCCTGTAAGCAAAACTAAATTGTGTATATACTCCATAATGTTGCAGTATATGGCTTGATTTTTAAAAACAAAACAAAAAAAACAATTAAAAAAAAACCAAAACAAAAAACCAAACAAAAAAACCCAAACAAAACAAAACCAATAGGTTTTTGAATATTAGTGGATGAAAAAAAGAAAAACTTAAAACAGCACTGACTTTGAGTTAAGAGATGGTAGGCGTCTACTGCCTGTCCTGCCAGAGAGTACAGGACCAATTAGCTGAGTTATGTCTACCTAGGAGTTATAGAATCATGGAATCACAAAGGGATCTGAAAGATCCTCCAGTCCCAACCCCCTGCCATGGGCAGGGTCACCTCTCACCAGACCAGGCTGCTCAAGGCCTTTGCCAACCTGGCCTTGAACACTTCAAAGGTTGGGACACCCACCAGGGCTGGCAACCTCCCAAGGCAACCTGTTGCCATCTCACCACCCTCCCATGACACGTTAAAATTTCTATACCTAGAGATAGATTGAAACTTTTAGGACTTAATGCTGTGGTAAACTCTGAATAAACCCAGAATGACAGAGATGGATGCAATGTCACTGTGTACTATGTTTCTGTAACAAAATCCCTATAAAATTATTACCTTTCAAATATTTAAACTGAAATTAAGGTGTTCAGCCATGACAATGTCTGAAGTTGAAAGTTCTTTCCATCAGATATTAACTGGACTGTCTTAAGAACCAATTCCTCCACCTGAAAATAAGTTGGATATGCAACTGTACATATGTAGCACAATGTAGATAAAAGAGCTGAATTTTCATCCAAAGTTTCTGATGTTTCAGTTTGGCCAGGCCAAAACAACTGCTGTAATGTTTTCCCTTTCAGAGTCCATGCCCAATGACTGAACACTGTCATGCATTGCTTTTGCTTGTCATCTTTTTCTGAGTTTTTTTCTAATAGCCATACTTTGGAAAGGAGCAGTTTTGGCCAAATTTTACGTGAAAGAGTGGTGGATAAATACAAGAAATAAAGCATGCCACCAATAAAATTTTCAGAAGACTGAATTTCCAATTATTTAAAATACAAGATGGAAGAGATGGAATGAAGTCAAGATTTTGTGTGCCACAAGCATGCCGTTCCTTAATTCATAAATATAAATCATAAATAAGTATTGCTGCAGATGTTTTCTATAGAATTATCTATATTTCTATTAAAAAGCAATTCAAAACCTGCATTCGATATTACCTGCCTGTAAGCAAAAATAAATTGTGTATATACTCCATAATGTTGCAGTATATGGCTTGAATTTTAAAAACAAAAAAAAAAACAATAAAAAAAAAACCAAAAAAAAAACCAAAAAAACCCAAACAATTCAAAAACCTATTGGTTTTGTTTATTAGTGGATGAAAAAAAGAAAAACTTAAAACAGCGCTGACTTTGAGTTAAGAGATGGTAGGCATCTACTGCCTGTCCTGCCAGAGAGTACAGGACCAATTAGCTGAGTTATGTCTACCTAGGAGTTATAGAATCATGGAATCACAAAGAGATCTGAAAGATCCTCCAGTCCCAACCCCCTGCCATGGGCAGGGTCACCTCTCACCAGACCAGGCTGCTCAAGGCCTTTGCCAACCTGGCCTTGAACACTTCAAAGGTTGGGACACCCACCAGGGCTGGCAACCTCCCAAGGCAACCTGTTGCCATCTCACCACCCTCCCGGTAAAGAACTTTTTTTTTTTTTTAATCTAAGCTAAATTTCTCCTCTTTCAATTTGTACCCATCAGTTCACAGCACTGTTGTGAATCACCTGGTGGTAATCTCAGCAGAGATGCAGAAGTTGTTGAGTTATTGCAATTAGATGTATAGTGCAGGAGATAAAGGGGAAAAAAATCCCTAACACATTTTTAACACCACCTGGTCCTACTGAAACTACAGTCTAGGAAGGCTTCATGAAAAAGAAGACAGAAAGAGCATTCATACATTGCCCACGTGAGATGTTCCAAGATGACAATCTTGCTTCCTGTGTTTTTACTTCCCAGCATCCAGCTAAGCCAACTTTGGATACATGCTCATGGCAATTTCCTGCAGCACCCTGGTCTCTGAGAGGAGACTCAGTGTTATCCATATGCAATGCCCAGCTTGTCTTAAGATCTAAATAGCAAATAAAAAGAATCAGTGCCTACCTTGACATCTATTGCCAACACATGTAATAAGTGGCTATAATTTACCATCTTCAATATATAACATTAGAGATCTCTTTTTATGTCGAGCCCTTTAAAAATAGTCCACAAACTACCTGTTGATCACATTGTTCCAAAGGCTGTTTTTCAAAGACTTTTGTTGAGTTCGTTTTGTTTACTTCATTTTTAGAAGGAAAAATATAATGCATTCCTACTTCTGCTGCTTAAAATAATTTCAACGTACTTCCTTTAACATGAAAAAAAAAGGAAAACAAACAAACAAAAGAATCACCTGTGGTTTTGGACAATGGAAAACTTCAGGAGAAAAAATAGAGTTAAAGGACGAGCAAAGTGATAGAAAGCAAATGGTCTGACATATCTGAAAACATGATTAAGTTACCAGATCCAAATTTCTTGGTTGTCTTCCAGACACTGGCAGTAGATAATAAATGAAGAGGAAAAACAAACCACAAAGGACAGAATTTGAGGAATATACTTTCTCTATAGCATGAACTATCAATTTTTACAGTTTTTGCCTAATACTGATGTAATTCTTGATGCCAGTGGAAAGGTAGCTGGATCTACAATGGATACTTCTGGAAAAAACCTTCCTTGTGAATTTTCAGGCAGAGTTTGAAAGAAGCTTTATGGGGCTCATAGAAGGTGCATTCTGGTTTCTACACAAGTCAAAGGTATTTCTTTCTAACACAGGTTGATTCTGTCATGCGGCTGTGTCACATTTGGTATATTTTTTGAATAAATTTCCGTGCCAATCACTGTCTCTTCCATTTTCATTGTTTACATGTTACAACTTACTTTCCCCTACTAAGGGCACAGATTTTTATTTCAGGAATTTATTATACACAGGCGCTCAGGGACAACCAGGCCACAATCACGAACAACTTATAAAATACAGACCAAAACCACGGGCAGCATTTTCAGAGGACATTGATCCTCGATCCAGAGGGCCTGCAAAATCATGTCACCTTAGGAAAGGCACTTTGAAAGTACTTCCACCAGCCTGGCCATCACAATATACAAAGTTTTGGTTGGCAGAGAAGTGGGGGGGAGAAGAAGCAGTGAGAGAGCACTGGGGTACCTCCATCCAGCTCTCCACAAAGGATTGTTCTTAGAAGGATGTCTTCAGCTGCTGCTGCTTTTTGGAAATAATGAAAATTCCCAACCATAATGGGACATATACTTCAGCATAGGGCCTTCTCTTTAATTTATCTTTTCCTTTATAATTTAACACTATTCCATGTGCACTGTTCAACAGTGGACCAAATGCTGGTCTTTCACAGTAAATTAATGGTCCATGGAAGACCTTTTGGGTTAAGAGGAGACGTGGACAGGTGATGATGCATGGATATTTTTTTCACCCATCTCCCCCAGAGCCAAGAATCAGAATCACCAAAAGTCCTCCCAAAGGACAAGAACATTTTAAAAGTTGCAGTGATCTTTTAGGAGTTGAAAAAAAATTAAAAAAACAACTTAATCTGCACTCAAAAAATATTCACAACCTGACCTGATGGATGAAACCATCCATCCTTACCTCTACCTGCTCAGCTAGACAGAGAGAAGTATATAAGAGGATAAAATATAAGAGGATGTTAGGTTGAAAAGAGAGGGTCCATGTCACATCCCCCTCTCTGAAATGCTGTGATGATAATTTTGGAAGGAACAGCCTACTTTCTTGGGTGAATTTATAACTTCAGTTATAAAACTGGCTGCCTGTAGTGGAAATGCTTCTGAAGAAACCCAGAGAAAGACAGCAAAATTCCCAAGGCTCATCTCAAATCATTTTAGACAGGGTGGGTTTCTTCTCTCGTGCCATGCTCCTTCTACTTTTAGGTCTCCTCTGGTTTGCTTTTTATGTTCTGCCTCTCTTATTACTGCTCCTATCCCCACTTCTACTTCTCTCTGATGATTTGCTTTTACTCACATATTAAAAGTACTTAAGTCACTTCACAGGCCAAATGTTTATCCTTTTATCTCTTCTTCTTTCCACTTAATCATCACCTTTTGGGACAGTCCTCTGATGATGGTTTGAATAAGTTGTTGGAAAGTAAAAGCAAACTGAAAGTTAATTTGGGTATTCCAAAGATCACATTCCAATCCAATCATAAGTTGCAGCTGAGAAGATGAAACAAATTTCTGGTTTTGGTTTCTTTAATTCTTAAAAAAAATTCTTTCAAAATTACTAGGAATTAACTTAGAGTTATTTTTTCTTAATTCATCTTAACAACACTGTAATTCACTGACTCCACGAATACGACAATTCTTTTATACCTGCCAATTTTCCTTCATGTATTGTTAGAGACATCACCTTGTCATGACAGCAGAAGCTGCTTTCTCTCTTTGAAAGAAAAATCAACTATTAGTCTTGAATTTCCATTATTTCTATTGCAACTCTAAAGAGTGTCATGCACACCTGCTTCTGTTATTATACTGATACCAATAAAAGGAACAGATCTAGTAAATAAAGGGTTTCCTTCTTCCATACAGAACAAACCTAAAAGTGAACTTCCAAAATCACTTTCTATCTAATTCACAAAACAAATCTATTTACTCATTGGAAAACATTAATAATGTAAAATACAAACCTTTCAAACATTTTGACCTTTTCAAAACTACTTTTTTTTCACTAACTGGTGTCAGGGAGAACTAAAAAAGATTGTATAATTATTTTAGTCTGAGCTCATGGTTCTTTGGCTTTCTCTAAGAAAGAATAATAGTATTTGGAGATATTGATGTTTTAGCTTCCTGCCAGTCACATTAAGTTGTGCCAGTCCTCAGACAGCCAGTGAGAACACCACATTTAATCATCATTATTGCTGGCTTCCCTTGAATCACAAAACACAAATACTGTGAGCAGACATTTTGCTTTTAATAATAGATATAGGCATAAAATCCTCGGTAAATTCTTCTCTTCCTCATTAAACCTTTTCCCCTTCATCAAGCTGATCATCAGAGCATGAAGGAATGGTTCATAATCCTCCAGCAGTCTGGTGTCACAGCAGCACTGGGGCATTACTTTGCCAGTGGAAGCCCCAGAGCACAGAAGGATGGATCCCTGCTCGTGTGCCTACAGAGGAGGCGGCTCCGTGTGAGCGCCCACCTTTCCCTGCTCCCCAAGGGCCTCGTGACCACCAGGACTGGGGGAGACCCCAGGCCTCCAAAGCTGGCAGGAGACCACCTCCTCAAAGTTTCTTTTGTGTAAAGAGCACTTCAGCAGGTATTCCTCCCTCACAGCATGGCCAAGAAGGAAATAGTATATTTATGCTACCAAAGAGAACACATTTCTTTCCCCCAGAGCAAGCCTGAAACTCCTAAAAGAAAAGAACACCCTTGACTGAACTAAGAGCACAAGTCAAATATTTTCTTGTGGAAAGAAATGCTTAGCCCACATCAAAATATACAGAAATTCAATTCAAAATAAAAAACCACAAAGTTTGAGGTCCACTTATGTTGCAGCATTGCATACAAATTTCTATTTTTTAGCATTTCTCTGGCACAACCCCCCCTTCTACTAAAACTGTTTTCAGAATTGATGGGTGAATTCAAACTGGCAAATAAGAAAGAACACAATAGGTGAACAACATGACTGCACCTGAAAATGACTCTAACATCTGATCAAATCAGATCTGAAACATCATTTTTTTTTTTCAAGCAAGCATTCTGCTACTTGATAGGTGAGCATAAAAACAGAGACAGATCAAGAAAGAAATAGTAACATACCCTCTGTGCAGAGTTCATCTGACCAACTTCTTATCTTGCATATTAGAATTATCCTATCAAATGGGCATTTTCCATTTAGCCTCAAATAACTGCTACCTAATTTTAAGATTTTTTGTGCACCTGAATTATATGATGAAAATAACTTTTTATAGAATCACACTTTTGCTGATGGAAAACCAGACTCTCCTCTAAATTACAGACATCTTAAAACCTCACATAGAGAGTAACTTTGACATGCCTTGATGATTTATTACTCTAAATTTCATCCACTCAGCAGTTTTCACAAACATATTTCTAACATTACTGTCAACATGCAATGTTTAATTCTGTTGCTGTGCTAATGAAGGAGCTTTTTCAAACTCCTAACTGAAATAATAGCTCAGATCATATTTATTACCATTACACTAGACGAGTAGTGTATCTAACAAAATCTGCTCAAGAACTTATCCACGAGTGTCGTGTTTACCTCCTTAAGCGAGTAAAATGTTATAAAAGCTTTATTTTTGTATAATTGTGCAACTTACCTAAAATCAAATAGCTCTCTGGTAATTTTGGAAATATGTATCAGAATATAAATCCTTTTTTCTCTCAGCAGAAATCAGAATCCCAGAACATTGTTTTAAGAAAAAATTACGTGCATCACAACAAAGGAATTCAGAAAAGCTGCAGGAAAGCTTGGATAAATAAAATAAATATGGATAGAATAAAACTGGCCTTCTCCCAAAGCCCGAGTTTGTCAAAAGAACAAAGCACACACAAACAGCATGTAAAACCTGAATTCAAAATACATTTATAAAAAAAGGGATGAGGACACATGTTTTTTCTATTTCAGCTTCAAAAATAAAGGGACACGGCAATGAGTCTTGCTGGCAGGCAGATAACTCATAGGCCCTGACCCTTCGACTCACCAGGAATTCAAACACAAAGCTCTTTTCATAGTGACCGTGCCATACATTCTCAAGATAAGGCAGCGAAAGAAGGAGCAATGGAAAGGTGCCACAAAGCTCAAACTGCAGAAAACTGCACAGAAATTTTGTTCACTTATTCACCTCCGTGCAGCTGCACACCAAATGCTGGCTGCACAACAATTTCTTCCCAAATCAGAAGCCATGCAGTTGCTTTTAGACACAGGACCTGTCTCCTGAAGCAAGAAAAGCACAAGAGAGAGCAAGCAGCAAGGAAAGGGCTATCCCTGTGCATTTCTGAATCGTTCAGAACTGAAGTGCACATCCGGAGAAATCATCTGGAACACAATGAGCTCTGCAGAAGGATCGCTGTGGTAAAACGGAAGGGTTTTTAGAGACAACAGAAAAAGCTACATTTCAAACAACATTTCAAATCTGGACTCACCATGAATAAGCAACAGTTGCCTGAAGTTAGTGTGTTATTTTCTGCCCTGTTCCATTGCACTTTTTGCCTAGTTGTCCAACACTTGGTAGCTCAGAGCTGCCACACAGAGGCCCCTTCCGTGATCTGGCTTATTTGCCTGTCAGTTTGAGTCTCAGCTTCTGTATGATGCAGCTGTGCACTTTGCTGAAGGTCTAATATCATTTCCATAAGCTTTCCCCTGCCTGGAGCAAGCAGTTTGTTCTCCCTGCTCAATAAATACTCAGATCACTTTTCTGGTACTCACAGGGATAAAGCTTTAAGTTGTTAAGGAGTTCTTACTAAGTAGTGGGTGGAGAACATAAGCTCAGTACAAGGAAACTCTGCGCATAATCAGAAACTGAGAAACTTCCTCCCTTTCCCCCAACCCCTCCTCTCACCAGGCAAAGCTGCCAGTGCCTCCTTTAGAGAAATTTAGGAATGTAAAGGGAGGACTCAAAGGGGCCCAGTCAGACAAGCCTTTCTCAATCAATTAGCTTGCAGCCATTACTTGTGACCCTAGGTCACACAACATAAGTGTGTGGGGTGTGCCTTTAGGGGTACACCAAAGCTACTTATTAAAACTTACATAACCAAAAGTGTTCAAAATCAAATAACTCCAAAAGCTGGAAAATACTTTCCATGTACTAGTTTTGAAGGAAGAAGAGTTTTGCATAAAGAAATGCTGCTTTGCTTTTCCAATAACAAATCATTTTATGCAGGAAACGAATTTTTTTTCTTATACTCAAAAAAAAAAAAAAAAAAAAGAAATGTGATATGCATAGGCAGACTTTAAAGTTGGATTTGTTTTATGATTATGCAAAAACTAAATAATACTGGCCTGAGCGATATTTGATGAAGCACATGATCATGATTTTAGATAAGACTATTGTGTGTAGCTGCAAAGGCATGGATGTTTATAGGACTGTTTAATTAATTCATGAAGTTCATCCTCTGTATTTCAGTCCTTTGCAAGAAACTAGTTCTCAGCATTCAGATTCCATTCTTCATTTTAATACTCCAACATAACAAATTGAACCATTTACTTTTAGAAAAGTATAAAAAAGAATATTTGAACATTGCATTAAGTGATCCTGCCCTGAGCACAGAGGGAAGAGAGGGTGTAACTTGCCACGATTCCCACACAACAAGGTTACACCCCTTGGTGTGAAGGAAAACTTCAAAAAGACCCTCAGCTTCATATCCTGCCAACCCAATGACATGGAGATGATGCCTTGGAAAAACCCATGAGGGAGTCCTGATTTGAAAAGCAGATCTATGACAACCCCTTTCTGGGCCAGGCGAGATCAATGCACTGCAGGGGCGATGCACTTTAATCTCCAGGTGCATCGCAAAGCATCTTGAAGTAGTGCCATAGATCAAGGCTTATACACAGAAAAAAACCCAAAACATTTTAGCCCAAACTCCACCATCTACTGAAGGTAGTGGAGAAATAGCTACACAAAAGCTCATAGAGGTCTCGGGGAAACACATAACCGTGTAGGAAAGTAGTGGTCATGTAGTGGAGTTGATTGAGGGCGTTGTAGACAACCTGCTATCTTCATGTCCCTTCCCTGGAAAAATCCCAGCCAAACTCCCAGAACAGGCAGCAAGGCTCATGTTAGCTCAGACATTCATTCAAGAGATCAGATTGCAGGATCAGGGACACTGAGTAAGTGCCCTGGGGTAAGGATTTTACTTCTGTCTCGCACGTAAGACAGCATTTAATAAATTAGGTCACATTTATATCCTTGGAAAGCCCTGGCAGTACAAATAATAATCATGAAAACTTTAATTTTGAAAATTAAAAAAATAGGTTCAAGATTAAGACGCTGGACTGGAATTTAGGTTACTTGAGTTCAGTTCCCATTCGTGTTTCAAATGGCCCAAATTATTTGGGACATTGCTTCAATTTCTGCATTTATGTCAAATTGCCCCTGTATTGGAGTTGTAAAGCCTTCACCTCCCCAAAGTCTATCAATAAAAAAATGGATAATAATCTTTAGTATGCAAATCCCTTAATACTGGTTCCCAACACATGCTCTGCATAGTGGAATTAGAGCAGGATTGAATATAAAATATTTATGACCCTGGACTTCACAGTAACTGAAAACAAGAAAACTATCTTCATCACTCTTCTGAAATCTGTGCAATCTCCAAGAGATAATTATGATTAACAATATAGGGTTTGTTCTTTCCCCTTTAGCCCTCTAAGTATAAGGCTCATGGAAAACGTTACAGGGTTGGGTGCTTGAAACTCAAAAAGTTGGACTCCTAATAGTAGAAAAAAATTGGGAGGACTGTGCCTGTGAAGAGACAGGCTGTCTAGAGTGCTGCTCTCAGCAAGGGTTAAGAAAAGGAGAACTCATTCCATCTTTGTCCAGTCTCTGTGAACTTCCAGGCTGAAGCAGAGGAATTACCACTGATTCCAGGTTTCCCTTTAACATACAATTTCCAAAGCAAGATGCATCCCAAGCAGACCACTTCAATATACGTTTACACCTTTCCTTTGGAAAGGTTGATATGGAAAATCCACAACACAAATAACAAAGAAATGTAAAGGATGTTTTTGATGTAACTTAAAACAATGCTTCCACACCAGAAATAATAATAGAATAATGGCTCCTCCTGGCACTGTTGAGTCCCCTGGCTAAGGACTCTTCCTTTTCCTGATTGCTGGCTGCAAAATTACCACTCCATTGGCTCCACTCCATTGCTGCCACATTTCAGCCACGCAAAGGCAACGTGAGCTATTTCAAAATTATCTCCAACAAAGAAAGACACAAAGTTTGAACGAGATGCTCATACTAAATATGGCAACCACAAAAATACAAAACTCCTCTAACATTTTCAGAGTGCAGTACTATGAGCAAGATTCCTTTTAATTAATGGACGTAACCACCACCTTTAGTGTTTCCACATTTGCATTGTAATAAGGATCAGCCCAGAACAGACTATTTCAGGAAAGGATAATAGAAATTTTCATGTATTTTTCCACATTCTGCTCCCTTTCCTCAAAAGTAATTGAATTTGGAGGGATCTACCTTAACTAGCCACCTTTTTTCCCCCCTTCTTTGTCCCATGTTCTTGTAGACTAAGTAAATGCTCAGCTCCTTGCATCAAGGTATTTTTACACTTACCAACTCAGAGTCACCAAGGGATTAAATGTGCAAGAATTTCACGAGTTTTTCTTTGTATGTGCAGATCTTCAGACCTGGATTACACCCAAGTTCAATGTGATCAATATATGATCATGCTACATTAAGGCATCCTTTGAGAATAAAAGGGATTTCTTGTTATTTGGGAGTTGTTTCTCTGCACTGGTCAATAGACAAAGCAACATTAATTCACAGAACTAACTCTCCTCCTCTGTTATGCTCTTAAATGCGATTAAATTCATTTCAGTTAGGAAGATAGATAAACTATGAGCAAAACACTTGTGGCAGAATCACGTGTAAAGTTTATAGTGTTGATAGTGGTACTCAGCAGACATTCATATCTTAAGTTAAGCCCTAAACACTCAACATTAAAAGCAACTGCTTCTTTAAGAAATAAAATAAAACTCATTCCATTAAAAAAAAAAAAAAAAAAGCTTGCAAATACACTACAGTACTTTGAAACAGATCCTTCACTCTTTAAGCCTTCTTCCCCTGCGTTCCCCCACCCCCTTTTCCTTTCAGGAAACAAAACTCCAGAAGAGAAAGAGAGAGAGAGTCAAAAGGTTACAGCCGGCTTGTAAGTGCAAAGAACGTGAGAGGCCCATTCTTCCCCTTAACACCTGACGTCCCAGGGTACATTTTCCCTGCACTGAGGCTGCTGGATTAGCCATGCAGCTCCTGGTGGTAATGCAAGCTGTGCATCTCATTCACCATGCACTGCTACTTAAAGGTCTTCTCCTACCCCTGCTCCTGGAAATTATTCTCATTCCTGCTACACAATTACAAGCTTAATTAATGACAATTTGCATTTTGCCATGATTAGACTCAGTTAAGATAACAGATAAGAATTTAATCCTGGAATTCGGAAGTTTGAAAAAGTTGCAGTAAAATCAGTAAAATTATGCATTTATTCTTAATTACTAATAAAACCCAAGAGAGAACCTGACACAAAGCTAATAAATGTTAAAGCTTTGATTAAAAAACTAATCTTGATCAACAGGCTTTGTGACAGCAATAGAACAGTCATGCTGCCATTCCTTGGCTCAGAATACCCAGGTTTCCATGATTTCCCACTGGTGAAACCCATCTAAGGCACATTTGTTACAGGTACAGAACAATGAACATATGCCAGAGAGAAACACCAAATTACCAAAGTGTTTGCTGCACTTTTTCTAGGATGGAGGCCCCTTGTAACACTCAGAGGTAGCTGAGATCTGCTTGCTTGGCTGATGCTGTAGGAACAAGGAAACAATTACCTCTAATTAGGTGCATAATCATGCACAAAATAGAAAAGGACTGAGAACTAAGTTAATTCTAAACACCAAAAATCTTTAGGCTAAAGGACAAAAGACAAACAAGATTGATTAGGGTAGAAAAGGTACAGTTCACAAAAATCAACATCTAGCTCCAAAGGAAAAAAAAAATAGGAGGAGAAAGAAGGACAAAATAATCACTTGGAATTTCCTGCTATTAATAAATGCTATGTTCTAATTTAAAGATAACATTTTCAAAAAGGATCCAAATTCCAAGGTGAATCAGAGCAAAAAAACTTTAGCAGTTAATAAAATGCTGGAAGTGAGAACATGGCAGAAAATGTGAGTTCCTTGTTGTAGAGGGGTAGCTCTGGGATGTTGCTCACCAGCTGCAACCAAAAACATCAATCCCTGCTTCCTCTCACACCTACCCCATCCTAAGCACCAGCCAAATGCTTTCTGCTGTGGATGCAAGGTACTTGTTTGAAGATACAGGCTTTCTTTATAGCACAAAGAAAAGGTTTTTATTTTTATTATAAGTTTTATTTCTTTGATTTTGCAAAATGTCTTGGTCCACATCACTATTAAGAGCAAATGTCATATATATTGCAGGAGGAATCTGAGAAGGGGGGAAAAATCAAAGAAACATATAAAAATTCTGGTTGATAGCCAGACTTTCAAAAACGTACTGAGGCAACTCAAATATTTAGGACTCAAATGTGTGAAAAAATCCAATGAGAACATCTTAAAGAAGGTTTAAAGGAAGACGACACAGGTGTGCAACTTCTTTAAGAAGATTTTATAACCAGCAGAGTAAAAGTTGCCTGAAGAAATTGGTTTGTACACCTTGTTTAGATGCACTCTGGTAAAAAACTTCCTTCAGTGGATTTGATTTCCTAGACATTAAAACAAGTGGGTGTGAGTTTTTTATTTGGTATTTTACTAAAGGACTGAGATATTTTATTTATTTTTCAAGTCACTTGGGTCTTAGAAGTATGAGTGAGTACAAAGACAGAGATTAAAGAGAGTGCAGTCATTCCAGAGACAAGCATTAAATGAGATTTTAATGGGGTCTGTCCATCACCTCACCAGTAACCTGCCAGGTAACACCACAAAGCCCTCTAGACCTGCCTTCTAGCCAGGATGGTTTGATTCAGCTTTGTTGTTCAGGGGAGAGGTGCTATTTATTTGGACCACAGAGGAGACCAGATATATACACAGGCACTACTTATTTTAGCTGCATTTATATTTGGAAAAAAATAGCCCCAGAAAACAAATCTCCTTGTTTAGATGCACTCTGGTAAAAAAACTTCCTTCAGTGGATTTGATTTCCTAGAAATTAAAACAAGTGGGTGTGAATTTTTTATTTGGTATTTTACTGAAGGACTGAGATATTTTATTTATTTTTCAAGTCACTTGGGTCTTAGAAGTATGAGTGAGTATAAAGACAGAGATTAAAGAGAGTGCAGTCATTCCAGAGACAAGCATTAAATGAGATTTTAATGGGGTCTGTCCATCACCTCACCAGTAACCTGCCAGGTAACACCACAAAAGCCCTCACTAGACCTGCCTTCTAGCCAGGATGGTTTGATTCAGCTTTGTTGTTCAGGGGAGAGGTACTATTTATTTGGACCACAGAAGAGACCAGATATATACACAGGCACTACTTATTTTAGCTGCATTTATATTTGGAAAAAAATAGCCCCAGAAAACAAATCTAGTGCCAAAAAAGACCTTGAAGGGAAAGATACATGAACAAATTCCAAGCATCCCCATCAATATATCAACCATATAATTTTTGTGTACAAAAACTGACTGGCTGGTGGCAGCTGACTGGGGGTGGGGAAATACAGGTTGAGCAAATTTAGGGTGTAAGTCTAGCCCATCATGTTCAGCCACAGACCCTATTGTTTAAAAAGAAGCAGGTACTTAGCTCTACCTGACATGAATGAAGACTTCCTAAAGCACCTGTCTGGTGGAGATCCTGCATCCTCACACCCCCATCCCATGTTTGCAAACCCCATCCCATGTTTCCAAGCAATGAATCTGTTCTTGTAAAAATCTGAATGTCCTAAAAACGCTACAGAAGTTTTTAAATTTAATCTCATAACATACATGAAAATACACAGATGGGTAAAACCTTTTTCTGCCATTGCCTACACCACTATTTAACATGTGCTTTCAGAAGAAAAGTCTGGCATTTTTACCTACTGTATATCCAGGCACACCTCCCTGACAGAGAACTACAATGGGAAAAATCTTGGTAATGCTTGCTCCGATTTATTTTCTCTGAAGTTGATGCTACTTCTTTGTCTGTGAACTTTTTAACTTTTTTTTTTTTTTAAGTGTCATGAAAAACCTGACCTTGCTGAAGCTTCTGAGTTAAAAATGAATTCTCAGTAGAAAAATATCCCTAAAGTAGATTCTCTCTCTTACCAGGGAATGCTCCAGCAGTCAACTTCAATTTGCCTTAAAGACAAAAAGGCATCTCTCTAGGGATAAAAATCAATCCCCAAACTGTCAGCAGCAACACACAAAGTTTAAAAATGTGCTTAATTCAGCACAAACAAATGCTTGTAAATTGTCAAGCCAATATGTGAGAAGTGTCTCTTCCATTAAATAAAATCATGAGCTAAACGAAAAAACTAAAAAGAGGACAAAGACACCACAAGCAGATATATTTTATCCACCTGATATCTATCAAGCACACTTGTACAGAATAATAAGAAAGCAGTCTTTACTAATAGAGTGCTGATTAAGTTTAAAATTATTTTAATTGCTACTGACTTTTTTAAAGGTTTTCATTACTGTGGTGTTCCTGTGCATGCAAAAGCACACCTTCTCTACACAGCTTGGCAATGGGAGCAGTTTGGGACAACATCGACTCAGATTTGCAATCTGAAGGTGATCCACACTCAGTGACAAGGAAATCAGTTTTCCAGCTTGGAGATGTCATCCCAAATTGCAACAACTGAGAAATGACTGAAGCCACTGTTGGGCTTTAGATGTGCAGCAGGGGTGCCCTTGTCCTCCTGTGCCTTTGACCTCCTCCCCTCAAGGCCAGAGCAAGGTTACAAGCCCCAGCTGGGAGTCCTTGCCTTTCTCTTCTTGTGTACCTTGTGGCACCTATGGGAACTTCTCGCACTGTCCCATCCTCCTGAGGTGACCCTGCCTTTTCCTGGCAGCACTCTGACATCCTGGAAGCTGCCTCCACACCCCCCAGAGCAAAGAGATAAGGGGCAGGGCTGCTTGGAAGTTGTGTGGGCAGGCAAGGACCTTCCCCATCTGTCCATTCTGCCTGCAGGTGCTCTGGAGATAGGAATGGGACTGTGTGGTGGGTTTAGTTCAAGTCTTTACCACATTCCTGGATGCCATTGATGGCAGCAGGGCAGAGACAGAACATCCCAACAAAAGAAATAATACAGCCATGACAGCTGTTACTGTAATTTCTCCCCAGGATAATGAGAACCTGTTCTTTTCCCTCTATAACTACATTTCATACCCTAGGAGATGAGCCCATGATGATCAACACTTGTGAGAAACACGCTCAAGATTTGTGCAGAGCTCCGCCCCTGGTCTCCTTAATCTTCAATGAAACAACTTAATCTTTCTGTACCCCAGTTTCTGATCTGAAAATCTCCATCCAGAGTATATAATATGGACTTTGTTATCAAACAGGTTTTATGCAATAACCAGTAAAAGCCTTTCAGTTTTGGTGTCATGTGTGGCTGTATACATCAAAAAGTCCTGAAACAAGAAAGCTATTCAGTGTAAACAAGGTGTTTTGCAAAAAAAAAATAGGCTATGTTTTCCCTAAAAAGCCAAACTTGCAATGACCCAAAAATAAAACTAAAAAACCTCACCTTCCTCAGTAAGGATCTAACATAGACTCAAAGACAAAGTTTCGGTGATTTCTGCAAAATAACACCAAAACCTCCATTTGTGTTAAAAATGAAAAGACATGTTCTACAGCATTGAAAAATCCATCATAAATCAGTTAAAATATACAACCATAAATACATATGAAAACAAAAGTGAATGGACAGTGCAAAAATCAGGAAGGTTCCATAAAGCAAAAAAGCAAGCAGGGAAATCAGCACGACAAAATCAGCATTAACCAAAGAACAAAACAGTGCTATTTGATGCATAAAATATAAAAAAAAAGTATTTTTGTGTAAAATATAGGAAAAATAGACCAAGTTCCATGCTGGATATGCACCTCAAGACAGACACAACCATGTGTCATTACTATGCTTTCATGTTAATTTCTGTGAGCACAGAAATACTGAGAGTTGTGAACTTCTGGGGAGAACAAGAAAAAAAAGAAAAAAAAAACATAGCCAATGAGGAAAAACCATAAGAAAAAACATTGACATCTCCTTCTGCCATTACTTCCAGAGGTAACAACAGTCAGATATCCACACACTGACATAAAGAGTCACAAAATTTCACATATAATAATGCCAGAAAAGGAATGGCTACTGCTACTGTCTGAAGTGCTTCACTATAAAACTTTCTATGGAGACTCCTAAGGATTGAAAAGGGAGGAAAGTACTCCATCTTTCCTGATTTATCTTGAAAATCCAAAAGTCTATGTTATTTGCAGCTGATACTTCAGAATGATCAGAAATCTTTTCATCACTACTTTGGCAAATAAATTTTCTGAAACATGTGATCAAAGGCAAAGATTAGCTCAGAAATCTGGACATCATTTATTTTAGCAGTGTGCATATGTTAGTAGATTCTTTTGGTCCTCCCTAGGATTAACATGCATTTTGAGAGATGTTATGGGATCCATACAAAAATCTGAAATTTCAAAGCTATATTGCTTAGTTTAGTCACCCAGGAAACTGAAGGAGAACAATTAAACTATCTAGCATTCAAAAATAAGACTGCAAACTGTTCCAGAAGAGAGTAAAAATTCATAATAAATTATTGGAGATTCTTCTCATTAGCTGGTTCCCTCTTCCATACAGTGCATCATCACCTGAGCTCTCCCTGTAACTGTTCTTACTATTAAAAAATATTTTTCAAAAATGCATATATAATAACTGAAATACTAGTTATAACTCTAACTATTATACATTGAATGAAAGAAAACATAATTTTTCTTTGGTTTTCATAACACTGAACTATTTAAGTTTTTTAAGAGAAATTACTTTCATGGAAGACAATGGTTGTTGCTCAGGTCCACAGTATAAAAGTCATTATTCCATTGAGTCCAAAGACAGCAAGAGTGCAATGTTAGGCTAAAAGGCCAAATTAATAGGGTCAAGTCAGCATCAAATAAATGAGGGTCTCAGACACAAACCCCAGTTGCTGTGTGCATACACCTTCAAGCACTCTGCCAGACCTTCAGTCTTTTCTTTGGGCCTTAACTAGATCCTGTCAGATTTTGTAGGCATGGAAAGTGTCACCTCTTGCAATACCACAAAGTGGACAGGATGACTGGGGTTGAGCCAGCAGGTCTCAAGGAATCACCAGTGTTTCAGTTTTGTTTAATTCCTTGGGAGGAGAGTTCCTGATTCTGCAAGCCAGGCTGAATCCAGCCCCATGCCTTGAGGAACTGAGGGGATGGGGGGGTCCAGGGGTAACTTGTGAGCAGGGCACAATCAGAAATTGCAGGAATGTTGCTGGAGAAGGAGTTGAGGGGAGGGTAGAGCTGGGACCTGCAGCAGCTCTGCTGGCAGTCCCAGAGGAACGTGCTGGGGTTTCTGCTTGTGCAGCCAGGGATCTGAGGTACCCCACAGTAACTGCATCCCCTCAGTGGCATTAAAAGCCAAAGTGGCAACACCATCTCATCTGCTGGCAAACCATTTACAGCTCCAGTGCTGCAGTCTGGGCACTGCTAAGTTTACATTAACAAGGTACTGGCAGCAAAAGCAAAAAGGAAAACCTAATCTTGTCCTTTGACACAGTTTCATTCCTATGTCCCAGTCTTTCACATCCTGCAGTCTGCTCATCACTGTGCTGGACCCTACTGCAGCGGGGAGGGCAAGGGGGACTGTGACCTGAAACCTGACACAAAAGGTCTGTGAGCACAACAGGCTGAAGATTCCCTGAGGGAAATCCTTGCCTGGGCTTCCTAAGAGGTAACCAGAGAGCTGCCGTGCCTTCCCTGTCCACTGCATGAGAGCCAGACAGGGTCTGAACAATTACTATTTGATTTGGGTTAAAAGTCAGACACCACCCGGGGCAACATCCAGACCGCAGCCAGGGATTCTGTTTCCGGAAACAGAAACAACAGGTGGGAATCTGCAAATGGCAACCCTTTACACACTTAGAGCACCACTGGGCTTCAGTGAAGAGCATTAAAACACAAGAATACAACATTTTTCAGGGTGATTTTTCACATTGTGTTGTAGCAATATTGAGAGTAGAGTTTATACCCAAACTCCTGACCTTTTGTAACAACTGATGATCTCAAACTCAGGGATGCAAGCACTGCCTAACTTTCTTTGCTGGTCCAATTTATGTCTGTCAGAGGAGTGAGCATGGAGGCAGTGAAAGGGGGCTGCTGTATGACAGGAAAACAGTGTTACTGTTGTGGCTGTAATCCTGATTTCTTTAGTGATCTGATAGAGTGGGAGAAAAATCGCAGCGGATCATTGGTGATTCCAGTCATGCAAAGCTATAAAGGAAAAATACTACACTCTGATTTCTGGGAGTATACATGCTCTATGCAGGCCTTCCTGTCATTTCTATGGGTACAGACAATACTTTTATGGACAAAAATTTCTCTCTGAAGACACCAAATGTTTGTGAAACAAACTAACCTCTATCACACAAACCTATTTTTTCTTCTTAGCAGACATCCACAGTCAAAAAATTGTCATTGCTGCTCCTTATTAATTTGTATGTTCAAGAGAAAATTTGCTCAACTTCAATTCAGACAATATATTTTATCACCTCTGACTATCTGGCTTAAAATACTAGGTAGGTACATTACTCATTTCTTATTTTAGTGCTTCTTCACAGAACCTATTAATGTTGAATGGACTGATGGCTTCATGACATTATTTCCATCTTTCCTGAGTGACAGAAACTATGCAAACAGAACAACAAAACAAGAAATAGCCTTCTTAAATGCAAGGCTATTGAGAATATAATACCCATAATAAACTCTGTAATTATGGTCTGGGAACAATTCCAAGTGTAGGAAGACCATGTGTTACTATGCTTTTACAATGAATAGAAATTCACAATTCAACTCATGAAAAAATATATTTTTGATATTTAAGCAGCACTAATTTATAACCTTTCTGAGGCCAACAGGTGAAAAAAATTGGCAGAGTAAAACTAGTTATGCATGTTGGGCACAGACATGAGAAAGTTTTATCTTGAAAACATCCATGCTCCTGCTCTTTCCCTTTTTCTGTGAAATCCTGGACTGGTTGTCACCAGACATCTCAGACTATCAGGTTAATGCTTAGTAAATGTTCCCTTCATGTTTACACCTGAAGGAAAGCTGAAGTGATTTCAGAGTTTAAAAAGCCCTGTGGCATTCAAAATACCCTACAAACCCTCTGCGAAGCGAAGCTCCCAAGCCACAGCTCCGGTCTAGCTCTGCAACAGGCACAGCAAAATTCCACATATGGCATTACAAACGTGCCCTAAACTCTGCCCCAGAGGGACCATCTTTGAGGCCAAGAGAGCACTTGAGTCTCAGTTCCCCTGCAGACCTTTGGCTCTGCGCTGAGGCTGCTACACAGGGTGCCAATTAGTGCCAGCCGATTGCTCCTGTGATGTGCACACCTCTCTGGGAGCCAGACTGAAGCTCCCCACTCATTTCCTATAGGTCACTGGCTGTTGACAACCCTGCCCAAGATTCACTAAGGCCCAGTTTGGATTAGCAATTCAGCAGGAAGGTCCTGTGTCACACTGCCCTCCAACCTCTCTCATGTAAGCAATTTGAATACAGCAACTTCTCAGCTGCAAATTGACTACTTTCAGAGGGAGGGGTGTTAGAAAACTCCAGAAGCAAGTACATTTACAAAGCCTGCCATAAAGTGTTATTGGGAAATTAAACTGTGCCTTGCCCCCTTCACCTCTTGCTGTGTAGACTGCATTTGAAGGATTTCATTAGGGCCAGAGGCCAGAGCTTACATTTCTGTTGCTAAGTGAAATGAATCATGGAAGAAATTGACTTAACTGGGAATTCCAATAAAATACTGGGTTTAGAACCAGGGAGTCAACAAATATTTGGCCACTTCAAAATTTTTGAGATGTGAGCAGGAAAATTATGGTTTGGTTTAGAACAAGAAAAATATATAGCTATAAAGTTTTCTTCAATCTAATTTAATAAACCCGCCCCAACAAAATTATGAGAAAAAGGAAAGTATGTAGCATTGTAGGCTATAGGATACCTGCAGCAGCTAAACTCTTGCTGCTGCTAGTACTTTAAGTGTACTCTGTGGTATTCCAATGCATATTTCCCTTGAGCTGCAATCACTTTTACCAGCTAAACTTCTGCCAAATACTTATCACAGATCCTACAGAATTGATTTCAGTGCCAGTCACTACCACTGGGAGCAGCACCCTGTGATGGTTCATTTTGCCTCCATTCTCATTCCTGGTGCTGCTATGGAAATGGAAATGGGATACAAACGGTGTGTATCCTCCTCCTTCTCAGACTGATTCCTCAGCTAACCCTCAAGAAGTACAATAGTATTTTTTAACCACATTAAATGAGTACAACCACAGTACACACACAGTTATGCCTGGCATAAGACATCATGACAGAACCCATGGAAGGAATTATAAAGGAATTGTACGTATAGGTTGTTGTTGGAATTGTAAAGGAATTGTATGCATAGGTTGTCATAGTTGTTAAAAAGTTGTATCATTTTAAGTTGTTAAAATTGTATCATTTTCATACAGAATCAGAGCTGGTGCTATTCGAAGATGAGGAAGGCGTTACAAACTTTCTGTTCCTCTAATCCAGCTCAGCCGCATCAGTACTCTAGAGGTATGTAAACACTCAGCAAAAATAGAAGGATATCTGCTCAGCAGTGTCAGCCACTTGAGGTGCTCCATTTCCTTGACTCCCGCTCATCTTTGACAGATGATTGTAAATGCAACAGCTCAAAGGAGATAGGAAACAGGAGATTGAGACACCCCTGCAGGGCTCCACTGAGTTTCAAAGGTGCAAGCAGGAAGAAACACAGCAAATTAAAAAGCTAGAGTGACAAGAAGTGCGATCTTCAGAGCTAAATATATATTGTATGTTGCATGAGTCACAATATAATGGCCTTCTATTGGAGAATAGCAGATATCTAAGACATAAATTGGTTAAGTTAACAAATAAAAATGTAATAAAAAATGAAGCTGAGCATAGGTCTCATGCAGAAGGGCATGAGAAAGCAGTTGGGAACTTTTGTGTTCCTCTTGCTCCTGACACTCAAAGCACCCCACAGCCAAGCAAAACCAGAAGGTGCTCCCTGCTTGTATTGGGGCCAGGTTTAAGGCAACTCAAAGGGACACATGAAAATTCAAACATTCCCCTTGCTGTAGTCCTGTCCATTCCAGGATGACATGATTGCCAAAATTCCTGGGCTTTACACCTGGAGCTGAGTCTGTTCTTTGTGGCACCTGATGTACCCATTTTGCTGGTGGCTCATGATGCCATCCCAGCATTTTACATCTATCTTTGCTAAGATATCAGGCAAAAAAGAATGAAAATAAAAAGGATCCTATTATTCTTGTTTCTTGAGGACTGAGCTGAGGAGAGCTGGTTTTCAATGCCTTTTATACAGAAAGAGGAGGTGCAGAAAGAAACTGTCATGCTGAATTGCAGCTTTTGGGACTGGTCTTTACTTGCACAGATGGGAGAAGCCCACCAATTTTCTTGGATATTTGTACTTCACAAGAAGGACTTCACTATATCATAAAAAAGAGGGATGTCTTCCTAACAGATCATATTCTATGTATAATAGAGAGTCGTAAATATTTAAAAATAAATTTAATTCAATCAATGAGTACCTTCTGGCAGGTAGGTGGGGAAAAGCTACTTATAGAAAATAATTTGTTTTAAGAGAAAGCTGGACAAATTCCTATTAGAGGACTGACATTTTTAAGACAAAGAACATATTTTAATTAAAGCTGCCTGTTTAAGGACATGTCAGATAAATCCTGAAAGTCTTTAAGTCAAACCTGATCATCTTTTTAAACTCTGTGATAGAGCACAACAGAAGTGATAAGCTTGAGACAGCTTTATTTAGTGTGGCTCTATGGCCTTTGGTAGGTCATGGGGTCAGAGAATATCAGTCACCAGGGCTGCCTTTTCTGATGACTTTAATCTTTAAAACCTTCCAATGAAACTGTGTGACCCATGGTTAGCAAAAGGCATAAAAAATGGCCAAAGTGCATATTTGGTTGCACATGACATCATAAATTACCAACAGGACCATTCTGAACAACGAGTTTTCCCTGGAATTAAACAAGAAAAAGAAATGGGGAAACAGGGCTGCCACTGTCAGCACTGCCTGACAGCAGACACCACCAGGATGAGCTGATGCTGTGGTGCCCCAGCCAGGTCTCCACCCCCAAGCAGTCATCACCTCTGCCAGAGGTGAAACCTTCTTGAAATCACTTTGACCGAGCTCCCCAAACGACACATTTGTAAAACACCAGCACTAACATCTTACCCTGGGAAGTACAAGGCAGAGCTCACTGTCTGTATTTGATCTCATGCTCCCCTCCTGCCTCACTAACTTTCACAGCTCCAAGACCATGAAGAGGACCCAATTTCAGTTGTATATATCCTTTCACAAAAGTTTCACTAGATTAAAGGTTGTTCAAATACTTTTACTCATAAAAAAGGGACATGATAAAAAAAAAGACATTATTAAAGATATATTCAACCTCAAGCCAAGACACTGAAATCAAACCAAACATAAAAGACCAGAGAAACACACTGTAACTCACTCAATAGTGTAACAAAATGCTATCACTGCAGAAAAACACAAAAGTAATAAAAGTAACTTCGACCTTAGTACCTTTTAAAGTATTAGGCACTAATAGAAATTTCCTAACCTGATTTAAGAAATCTATTCTGCTCTGCAGCCTCCTTATTTTTCCTGTGATGTGAAATTTCAAAAGCCTCCAGCATTTTTTCTAATTCTTAGTTGAAGTTCAAGGAATGAATCTACAATTTGTTGAAAAATTACTTTAAATAAGAACAATCTTTTAATACATTCTTTTACACTTCTTGGAAAGACTTCCTGACAAGTAGGAATGAAACATGTTTGTAAACACAATTTAAGCAGGGAATTAGAGTATGGTTCCTAAATCACTTGAGAAGATAAATAAAAATTTTAGGAGACCAAATAACCAAGAAGCTGAATTTTTCTCTCTTCAGATTGCAGATATATTCCAGTTGTTTTTGCAGCAAAAGGCAAGCAGCTGTAATGGAAGCTCAGGAACCTACTTCACAATTACCATTTGTTTTGTTAACAGGCAGTGAAACACAGAAATAAGGGACAGGACCACAGCAACTCTATTCTTCTTCCTTAGAAACATCATGTTATAACGAGTGACAGATTCCTCAACCTCAGAAAACAGACCAATTCCTACATAAGTTTTGCTCTAAAAACAGCCAAGTTCTTTCATTCCTGTAGCAGGAAATGGATTTCACTTTTACACCATTTAGTCAAGGAACTAAACAGAAGAGGAAACAATTGTAAATTAAACATATTTTAAATGCTTACCTGGACCTGTACAAAATTCCTTACTAGAAAACACCAGCTTCTTGTTAGTGAGGGTACTTGCGGGTTTTGGGGTTTTTTTGGGGGTTTTTCTGTTTGGTTTTTTTTTTGGTTTTTTGTTTGTTTGTTTTGTTTGGTTATTTTTATTTTTAACTCTACAACCAGAATTGAGCAATATCTGCCCAGATACAGAAGTCAGTATGCACATATTTGGAAACTGCAGAATTAATGTGTAATGTAAACTCAGCCTAAATACTTATCTGGGCTTGATTATTAAATAGCATATGGTAGTCTTTAACACACAGCAGCAATGTTGCTTCATTCAGGGCACAAGACAGACAATACTCATTTTAAGAGCAGTTCACTACTTTGTTTTGTTCCATTATTCATATTGCAATCCTTTGTAGCTCCCTTTGCTTCTTATCTGTGGTTCAAAACCTGTTCTGAAGACAAATTTATTTACTTTGCCCAGGCACTTGTTTGGTGCTCATCATCAGAGGATACAAGTCATTCAGCCATATAACTTTTACTGCAGCCTGCAAAAAAGTCAGCATCTGTCTTGTACAGATGACAAAAGATGTGCAGGGAGAGAGACACAGGTACACCAAATCTGAGACATCTGCCACATGAGCTGGAAGAGAAGATAGCACTACTCATTACTCTATAGGCTCAAAACAACTCTCTAGTGACTTCAGGAGCAGACATGGGTGTTCAAGGCTCTGATTATCAGAGTGTAGGATCTCGCAGTCAGCACGCAGAATTCGGGGAAAACATGCAAGATATGAAAAAATTATTGACTTTGCTAAACATCAATGGCAGGGACAAGACTACAGGCCTATTTTTCAGTCTTATCTGGGTTTTCACCTATATATTTCCTTTCCTGCAGTCTTTGATTTATCTACTACACACCATCCACCTGCAAGAAATGAACAGTCTCTTCCACTGCACAAGTTCCCTGTGCAGGTCTAACCTGGGGTATGGATAAGGCAGAAATCCCTTAGGGAGGTGAGGACAAGGGGAGAAAAAAGGGCAATAGATAATTACATAGTTAAAGACTGCTCTAGTGCATGTGAACAAATGAGCCATCTTAAATGACCTCAAATCTGCCATTTTTTTTAAACCTTTAAGTACTCCATTTTGGTACCTTAAAAATACTCTTTTTTTTTTTTTTTTCATGCTACTTCCTTACAAAATCCTGTGCTTTATGTGCCAGAGAGCTTGTTTATGCTACAACAGAATTTTGGAAGTGCAGTAGAGGACTATAAAAATAACTATATATAATTATTTAACTTTTTACAACTTTTTTAACTTCATGCTTTGCTTTTTACTTGAAGGCAATTTTGATTTAATTAGTTTCTTGTTTGATTGGTTAGGAGTTTTAGGGGGGAGATATTTGCCGTGTTTTATTTAAAATATGGAATTAATTTCATGTCTGTGCCTTTCTTGAAAAACTATACATTCTAAATAGTTTTTTTAATGAAGAATGTATTTTCTATTATATTTATTGAAAAATAAGCCTTAAACCTCATTTAAGAACTGAGATTTGGATCACTTTAAAAGACTGGACAAAAAATGAAAGCTAGCTGAACATCTAAATCACATCCAGAGTGGGACCATCCACAGCAGGACTCTGATACTGTGGGACACACTGCAGACATGCCATTAAGAGTGTCTCCTAAACAAGCCCAATAACTTCACCATAAGAAGAACCACACTCAAATCCCTCCAGTGTGGTCTCTGATTGCCGTGAGTGTTTTGCGGTTGTGCCGGCGAATTGGCTGGATTTTCTCTCCCATTGGGGCAGTGGAAGCCTCCCGGCCCTGGCAGCACGAAGGCGGGGTTTGCGCAGCCCGGGCTGTGCGGGCGAGGAGGAGGAGGATGGATGGAGGATGGAGCACCGGCCCGGGCACGCCGCTCTCCAACGCCGGACCAGGAGCATCCTCTAGCGGCCAGCGCCTCGGGAAGCCCCTGCGTCCCCCAGGAACAAGAATCTTCTGGAAGGAGCAGAGAAACCAGCGACCAGGGAAAACGGGCAGAAGCCAGAAGGGTACTCAGAAGATGAGGGACATTCTGCCTGTCTCATTTATGCCTCCGTGTCGGACTAAATGAGAGACAGCTCCCTCCTAGGTCCGGGAGCAGCACAGAGAATCCTTTCCCTTCCTGCTCTGGAGCACCCTCATCATCAGCTGTGCTTTGGCATGCAAGAAAACACCAACAAAAGGAACAGAACCCCTCCCCTGCCCCCCCAACAAACAAACAAACCAAGCACCACTATACTCCCCAATCACCCACAAAAAACTGCAAATGGACACAAACCAAAACATCCCACAAATCCCAGCAGTTTGAAAGGACTGAGTACACAACTCTGAAGTGTGTTACATTTGCATTAAACTTGTAGCCACTTCACTTAATCAACAGCTGCATTACATTCTAATCAGCCTACTGTGAAAAAAAAAGAGGGACAAATGCAAAAGAAAAAAGGGCAATCACATGAATTTGCCATTTCCCCTGATCATAAAACAATCTCATTGTGGTTAAAAATAAACAAATAACCAACCAAGCAAGAAAAATCACTCAAATAAATAAATTAAAGATATATAAAGAATTGCCCAGTAAGACTTACCCTGTTTAACTGCTTGGGAACTTTAGAGAATCTGGTACAGATGTGGACTGAAGTTTGGCTCTCTATACTATTACTATGAGCTGGGATTGAGGCAAGTAAAAAGCCTATAGTGGGTACACACTAGCTGAAAACATAAATTAGTTTGTAGGGCACAAATCACACAGCAAAGTCCAGGAACTAGAAGGCAAAGCACAACTGTCTAATGTTTTACAGCCCATGAGGATTGCACCTGGTTGTTGTCATCTTATTGTAAGGGCTCCATACTGTTGTCTCCTATCACAAAAGTTCCATACCTTCTTGGTGTTTCTCGTGGGCAGCTCCTCAGAGCACTGACTCTTTCTCCTTCACAAAGCAGCCACTGACTCCAGTTCCCTTCCCAGCCAGCCACCCCACTCTGTTACAGCACTCTGCTTCTCATTGCTCACAGCTGTGGCCTGTTAGAGGCAGGCCTGTTCCCAATCTTTGATAATTGGCCCAGCTGCAACTCCTTAGGGGTAAGATTACTTTACACACTATCTTTATTTTCTTAAATTCTATCCCTCTACACCTGGTATCAGAAATGGTCACCTTAGGAGCTGCAGGGCGAGGAACATGACCAAGGCATGCTGGGTTTGATGGGGAGGATGGCTCTTGGGAGACTTTCAGCCTCATGACAGCACCCTTCTCTCTTTTCCTTTGGCCAGCTGCTTTCTCTCAGGCAGCATTTTCCCTCCAAACACATCAAAACAGAACACATTCACCTGGACTACTCTTAATAGTCTAACACATTCCAGCCATGCCTGGATTAGGAAAAAAGGTAGCATATTTTAACATGTGTGACAGCAATGTAGTCCAGTGCAGCCAGTATATTTATAAAAGTGACTATGTTTGACTCCTAGGCAAAGCTTAAAATTAGTCATGTCCTGATGGGTAATATTTTGAAATCAAATTTTCTAATTTACCATGTGTTTCTACAGAGGATAATTTTAGGGAATCTTTGCCATGATTTAAAGCAAACTGTACTTGCCTGTCTTCTCATGAAAGGAAAGTGTGACTCAGTTTTCTCTCATTTCTGCCTGGATGCAGTCAGAGACAGGAGAGCACCATGCCAGCCGCAGTGACTAAGCCACCATGTGCCTGTGGATTAGCCATGACCTGACCACTATGAGTGGCACTCCAGCAATCTCAGACTCTGCTGCCTGAGGGTGCTGGCCCTGATGTACCCATCACCAAAGAGAAGTAGATTAAGAAATTGAAATATTCCTGATGTCCACTGGACCTGCGAGACACACACAAATGCAGGGTGTCGAGGGCAGTTAGTTGTCTGTCACATTGCTCTAGATGGAGAAAACAAAATTCACAGGAAAACAAACAAAATTACTTCAGCACTGACAATTATCCTTCAAGCACTTGACCTACACTCCTATCAAGGAACCCTGAAACCTAATTTTTAAACACATGGTACAGCTCACACACACTGCTGACGTAGTGTTACAAACCTTCTTTTATATTTCAGTGAGGTGGAAACCTAGAGAACTTCTGGTAAAGACACAACATGGCAGGAGAGAAAGCATTTACTCTCAAATTTCAATCAAACTTCAAATCAGGTCATGACATAGCACATATACATTGTTATGAATATATATATGTGTTTGTGTGTGTGTGTATACATACCTTCTGTACCTAATTAAATATACACACACAAAATGATGCAATCTTAATTGGCTATTAAAAATTAAGACAGTTATTGTCTACATACCTATAAGAATACAAATATATGCACAGGGGGAAGCAAAAAGAATATTAGAAACTTAAAAGAATAAGGAACAAAAGACATTAAGAAGTCCAGGTCCTATACTGGTAAGTTTGCCAGTAAAAGATGTACCAGAAGGCAACAAGAGAAAAGTCAAAGAGGATGACCTATGGTGCAAGAACATAAAACAAATTAGAAAGCTCCAAAATTACTAGCTGGATAGAGGATGTGGTAATGATTATTCCCTCTTTCCCATTAGGGAGCCTCAAATACAGTTATCAGGCAGCAGCTCTAAAACTTACAAGAGAAGTACATTTCCATACAGCTCATACCTAGATCCTGGAACTCATTGTCACAGAACACTTCATTAAGAGTAAATGTCACCAAGACAAAGGTTGGAAATATATGCAAGAAGGTAAATCACAACCTATTAACATAAATATACAGATATGACCTCTGGTTTAGGACAGTCAATGGCCTGATCCATAAAAAATGAGTAAGTACTGAAAAGATGAAGAAACATCATTATTTATCTGACCAGTTCTTCATGTTTTCCATTCTTTATCTCTGTAAGGTTTTATTTTACTTTTCTTCTCCATGTAAGCTTGTCTTATTTGTATGTCTATGAATCACTTTGCCCATCACAAATGTTTCATTCTTTGTTGCTACTGCTGTAATCCTCAAACTTTCACAGCATCCTTCCAAACCTACCTATTCCCCTATAATTCAGAAATGCGCTTTCAGCATCCCAGAGTAATCCAAGAAAAGTGTTTCTATTTATTCCTTTCTAAATCACTTGGTAATTTTCACCCGGTAGATTTAATATTTTTATTATAACCTTTATATTTCATCTTACAATACTGAACTTCTAGGACTTTTAGAAATGGAGACCTGAAAAAAAGCACAACTTATAAATAGTCCTATACACATAACAATGAAATGAAGAACTGAAAAGCTCTTTATAACCACAGCTTTATCTTATGACACAGATTTGCTGAAAAATGCATTTAAATATTGATTCTTAACAAATTATTAAAGTTTTATTAATGCTACTAGTAGCAAGAGCCGTTATTCCTTCAGTAAAAACACCTCCATGAAAAGTTCACAGGTGGCCATAGATGAATTGAATTCCCTTTCAAAAAGCTAAAACTGCTCCATATTTGAGTCCATATTGCTGCAACTTTGCCAGCTAACCAGAGCAGAGCTAAGCACCTTTCATTAGGGTTCTTGCAAACTGCACAGAGATTAAGGAATCATATAAACTTTAAAAGGGCTTCTAGCTGAAATTTTTACAGCCTTTACTACAGTGGAGTTTAAACCTCCTTGGCTGAGGTTTGTAACTGCCACCAGAATGTTACAGAACAGGAGGATCATTGCTAAAACCAGAAGCTGAAGGAAAAACTACATCAAAACCATAAATCAATAACTCATGCCTGCCCACAGAAAGACTAGATCATCATTCCATTACATGCAAAGGACATCTTAGCCATGACTGCAACCCAGTATTAAGCCAAACATAGTCAATAATCATGGAAATATTGTTATCATTGGTTTTTGTTCACATGAAAATGTTGGGAACATAATAGTCTGCTGAAAGCAAGCTGATACCTTTTCACAGGCAGGGACCCAGTACCTTCAAAATGTTATCATCCAAGTGTAAAAATACAGATAATTTAAACTATCTTCTGGGACAGATTTTTCTTTAGTGTTTTTTCTTCCCTTTTTTCCCCACATCAATTCTAATACAATTCTACTTTCTCAAAGTTGACAAAGACTGGACAAACTCATACTTTTAATAAAGGATTGGGTTTTTAACAAGACTGTACAAAACAGACTTGATTTGATGCTGGTGTGGTGAAGTTGGGAAAACTTGAAGTACAAATTTTACAGTATAAAATGGAAGGTTCATGGGGGAGAACAGGCACTTGAGCTCCAGGCACTGACTCTGTAGAGCAGACAGGCTGACACATTTTATTGCTGCCCAGCAAATACTAGACATATTCTACCTGTTTTAACAAAGGAAATTTTACCCCACATTCTGTAACAACAGCAAAATAATATCTGTACAGTAAATCACTGAGCAAACAGTCAGTCCCATGGATGCTAAAAGCAAACTAATTCAGTCTCCTTGTGAATGGACATTATACTGAAGTTTATGTGGTTACTATCTCACAGCTACTCTTCTTCACACCAGAAAAAATCCTTCCCAAATGTGTGAGTATTCCATTGATTTAATAAAGAGGTTTACAGAATTTTCAGCTGTGTAGGGGTGTGCTACAGTCTCAATACTAGGATAGAGAAGTTGGTTAAACAGAAAAAAAGTTTTCTGTGTCTTCACTGAATTGGCCTTTATTAATATTACCTCTCCATCCCCAATTACCTCAGCTTTAGTCAATATTCCATGACTCTGCCTTCACAAGGCCAATATTACCTTAAATCACCCATTGAGAGGAACCAAATGTATATGTTCTCCTGTCTTCACAAAAGGGGGATGTTCAAAAAGAAGCCTTTCACACTAGAATATGTTACGTACTACTTTTTGTATATTTGCTCAGATCAGAAATAGGACAGGATTTACAGGTCTTTGGTTTTGGTTTTATTGGTCTGGGCTCTTCTTTTACATACAACATACCACATTCAACTTGGACCCAAACAAAAAACGATGTGATCAAATTATTCCTTAAAAAAAAAAAAAAAAAGTAGTAAAATACATTTTTCAAAGATATGCTAAAATATTTGGGAATTGAAAACATTCTTCAAAAACTACAAAAATATAGCACATTTTCAGAATATAATGGGTTAAAATATCCATACTTTTTACAATGGAATTTTGCTATTTTGGGAAATCTGCACAATCTTGTTACCATTTCATTTTCTATTTAGAAGAATAATCTCACTAATTGGCTGGATATTGGTCTGCAGATATCTAATATGTTTAAATAGGTGTAACAAAATCTACATCAAGAGTACACCTGAAGGAAAAGTTTGAGCATGGAAAAGTTCAAGGTCTAGAGTTGTTCAGGCAGAGCTATGCAAATAATATCTGGGAAATCTCACATCCATTATGACAGGAGAGCTGTATGCCTCTTAAACTGCTTAAAACAAACCCAGATACTCTAAAGTTTATAAGTATTGCAAGAGAACAGAAAGGGAAGCTAGAGTCAAGAAACTGCTGGGAAAAAAGGGAACTGCATTATGTCATTGGGAAACACATTTTTATCATAAACATGGAAGGAATATAAAGTGTAAAAAACTAAAAATATAAAATTAATAATAAAAAAGCCCTTTATGCAATTGCTTCATCTCAGAGCATGTGTCAAACCTGCTGCTTTCACTATAAACATGCTGCATTTCATGATATTAAAGTTATGCACTGTAAAGCACTGGACGAAGACATTACCTGAATGTGGACTAATGCAGTTCTATCTGTAAGGTATGCTGAGGTCTGACAAAAGGCAGGAGAATCTATTGCATTTCTCATATTTGCATGTAGTTAAATGATCTAGGCATGGACATCTGTGGCTCCAGTGTATGTCTGTATTTTGCTTATATAAAATATATGGAATAACATCCATTAATTACAGGGTCTCATCAGGATATAATAATTGCAACTGCCTGCAATTCAATAACATGCAGAAGTGCCAAAAGAATGATATTTAAGGCTTAGAAAAGCATATTAATGAGTTTGAAAGTTTTGTGTTTAAAGGGCTTTCTGAAGCATTGATAACACCCTCTCAAATTCAGGTTCTACACTTTTCCACTGTAAGTCACTGAGACCATCTCTCCAAAATTGTTTCTTATTGAGTTTTAACATCACTAGTACTTTTTCAGTACTTCACTTTAGTCTATTGGATCTTTTGGAAGCTATTTATCAATTAGGATTTACTAGAAACAAATCAATGTTCTTGATTAGGCTCTCAAAATTGGTTTACCCACTCAACAGATTTTGGATTTTGAGATGCACAGCAGACAAAGAAAAATATTATCTACTTCCAGTTCCAGGTTTGCCCATACTATTCATGGGAACAGTTAGTACAATTCTAAGACAACGTGCACCTTACAGTTTCAGGCAGCTGGGTTTCATTCATGGCTAGCTTCTGCACCTTGCTGAAAAGGATTCTGTTAGGAAAGAATTTTGAGCTGCAGATCTTCTCCTTAGCCAAGTTCCAAGGCCTGATGGCTGCCCTTGCACGCAGCTGCCCTGTGAGTGCACTGCAGAAAGCCATTAGTGAGCTTCTTCCCACTCTCTAGCATCAACACCCAGGTTAAACTATTGCTCATTTAGGTGATGCAAATTCTTGGGTGATCTAACTGGCAATCAATACAAATTCTTAGGACATGCACCTCTTACCTTGTCAAAAGCAAATTTTATTAACTGGCAACCTGTTTCTGCTGACCACACATCATTCAATAAAGGAATAAAAACCACCTTCGATACAGTGAGGAAAGATGCACTTAGCAAGTGCATTAACTTATCAAGTTCTGCTCAGGTTGTCTCCTGTCCTGTCATTTGGATTACTGCATAGAGCTTAATAGCAGGACCCAGCTGGATTCACTGCTCCACAGACTGGAGAAGAATCAGTTTATAAATGATTGCTTATGACAACTGAATTATCCAGAAGTTTAGAGTTAAGTATTTGTTGGGCTGATCATTTAAAAGATAAGACAGGGATCATTTAATGGAATCTGAAGCATGAGGGGGCTGAGGAGATTATAGTTTATAATCTACACTTTCATTATCAGAATAGCATTTAATATAGTATTCCACAGAAGGAATGGCATAGAAAATACTGTAAAATGAGGTAACTGCATATGAGATCACCTGCTTTTATGCAGTACTGGTGTTAACTAATGTAAAACAAGTGTATGCTAATGGCTTCCAAAACAAGCCAGGAATTAAAACCTGTGAAGCAATACACATATTGAGACATTCAATAATTAAAATAGAAGGACAGTTCATAAGAACCCAAGTTTTACTAAAAGCATTAAAATCATTATTAAAAGGCAAGGGTAATGCCTGTTTTCAAGCACATCCCATGCAAAATATTTTCCTTGCAAGAGAAAAGTTAACCTAATTGTGAAACTCTCTCAGTAGTATTTCCATCCTTAGGGCAACATTTTACAGCTATTGCTCATGCTTACTTCTGGCAGGCAAATGTCATTTTCAAATAACATGGGAGGAATGCAGAGCTGGAGTCAGGGTTCACCAGGAAGATGAGCACAGGGCTCAGGGTTTAGTATACAGGTCACTTGGAACCAGCAGCCATACATTTTCTCAGTAATCTCTGTTGGTTAAAGATCACTGTGGTTCACAACAAAGACAGAATGTCTGTCTGTCTGTCTGTCTGGTATGACAGGTATATAACAGCAGGCCCTCAAAAAAGACACTAATTTAGTCTCAAACAGCATACTTGAAAGGCAGACAGAAGGAATCAGTTTTAAAACATGATCTTTCTGCGGACAACTCCCATCTTGCAGAAAATGTAGCACCAGGTCATCCTCTGCCATTAAGCTCTAGGCAAAAAAGTGAATGACAGAATAATGGTTGATCTTTGGCAAAAGCCAATAATGAGAGAACCCAGTTTTCTAAGTTAAAGTCCAGTTACTGCCCAGTTATGAAATAGTTTGAAAAGTAGAAGACATATATTAAGCTTGTCTTTAAAACTAGCATGCAAAGCTTTTCCCTGAGGAAAATTAATGGTGAAAAGGGATCGTTGAATTCTTTCTTGCAAAGCTTCAGGATTTGACTAATTGCAAAGCAGTTTAGTCAATTAATGTAGCTCTATCCCTGAAGCAGCAATAATGAATGAAAAGGTAAGAAGCACCCTAATAGTGTTGCAGCTTATCAGGAGAAATCTTCATCAACTTCGTCAGATGAACAAAGTCACTAGAGTGGGTACACTTTTCCTTTTTTTAATTTTCTTCTTCACTTAGATAAGGGCAAGAGAATAGAATCACCTCAGAGTTTGTCAAACAAGCTCCTTATTACTGGTGAAGAAATATGGCCTCTAAAGTCTGAAAAGCAGAACACATCTACCTCTTTATTAATACTAAAAATCAGATGTGAATAGAACTTAACAGACTTGTTTTCTTTTCTTTCTTTCCTCTGTTACACTGAAGATGATGCATTTTCACTGAGAGTCTCCAAGGCAGAATTCACTCCATTTTGAGGTAAATTACTTTTTTATGCTTTTTGTTGATCAGATCTGCTCAAGTAGCACAAAAATAAAAGCTTCCAGATTTGCTAGTTGTTTCTCAGAAGTGATGCTTGAAGTGACTGGGGCAGTTGCCATGGGTAAACTCCTGGCCTCATTAAAGTTTTCACAAAGCTTTCAACAACAGTTTGATGGTCTAAATGCATTCTGCCAGTACTGTTGAAATTAAATGTTCCAAGTACAAACTCATGGCACTTTTCCACAATTGCTGTTGAATATTAATAGTACTCTCTCTCCCTTCCTACCTCACACTTAATATTAAAATACATTTTCAAATGCAACCAAGTTTAAAAAAAAAAAGAACAGCTCACGTGCCATAAGAATTATTCAGATGGAAACATTTTGTGACAATTTTTGTTTATTGCATATTTCTTTATCTCAGCCTGGTCATTCCTACTTCAATGTCACTAAGTAGGTATTAAAATGAGTGACACTAGCCATGACCCAAACTATTCAAAGTGAGTAATGATGGGCAGCTGAGCCCCACGTTGAAAAGCTGCTGCCAACCCCCCCGATCCTCCTCCCTCACTTTTTGCCAACCTTTTGGCAAAAATCTAATTTAAATGTGAATACCTTAAGTAATTGCCAATATTTGTAAAGTCACTATATGCAACTGCATTAAAGACAACAGATTTCTGTGTACTGTTTTGCAAGGAATTTTTTTTTTTTTTTGGGGGAGGGGGTGTTTCTTTTGTTTTAATGCCCTGCAGTTGCTGGGAAGGTGCTGGGTAAAACTTGCCTCGGTGCACAATTGTTTTATACACTTTTCGCCTTACTTCATTCTTTAGTGAACATCTCTGGAATAAGTAATTACTGTGGGAACACTTCTTTACAGCAATTCTCAAACAGCAAAATTGGCAGAGGTTGGTTTTATAAAGTTCACAAACTGAATGGTGCCTTATTGCCATAAACAAAGGGATTTTAACTACTAGCATTAAAATACTCTAAGAATAACAGATAAGTGAATCTGTGAATAAAGATAAGTCCTTAATTGACAAGAAAATGAAGGATTAAGCTAATGCAGCATTATAGCAATATGCCAGGGATTCAAACTTCGGCCTACATCACCATTTTGGACTAAATGATTATAAAAGCTTCTTGAATGACAGAAAGCAGGACTCCCCTGAGAAATTTTCTGCCTAAAATTTGTCAAAATAAGTGCAACTTGCACTAAGACTCAATATAGGGTCTCTAAATGAATACATAATGTATTTAGTTACTTAAGATAATTGAAGTCTTGCCAATTTAATTAAAAATAAGCCATGTACTGAAAGGAAAAGATATTTCAGAATCTCACAACTACTGGTAACCCTGGATGAATTTGATGAATGTAGTTTTTTTTTTTTTATCTTCTGCCTACTGGTTTTACCTGACAAATCAAAGATCTTTTGCCTGAAAAGAACAGTTAAGGCAAAAGTTCAGGAATCAAATCCAGAATAAGAACTGCTAGCCTTGAACAGCACTGGGTGTACATAAATACGTGTGTTGCTCTAAATTCCATCTAAACAGTATCTTTAAAATCTTATTGCTTTTCCATTTGTCCTTGACATCCTGCACAGCCTTTGTAAAATAAATTTAAAAAAAAAACAAATAAAATTAAAAACTAAATGTAAAAAGCACTAAGTGAAACCTGAAGAGTTAAAGTTTCAAGAGGTATTTCAAGTTGATCTTCCTTTTGAATTGAACTACTGGATGAATACCAAAAGTAAGATAAACTTTTTGTTTTACACAGAAATTAAGGATGTGAGAGAACAAACTTATATTATTACCAATGAAAAAGGATTTACTCAGACACTTGTATAATTTTGAGAACTGTAGCAAAGGAGGAGATGAGACACCCTCTACCTATGAATAAGTGCATAATAGCATAAGTTACTCCATGTACAGTCAGAAATAGGCCAATCATTTTTTATTAGAACTACTGGGTAAAGATATGATTCTCCTCTTCCAGGTCTCATGAAACCAGCTCTAAACCCTACAAGAATGTCACATGGGGGAGTGGTTCTGAGCCCTAGTTTGTCCAAAGCACTTAGAAAATGTATTTTCTCCTGGGACGACTAGAGGACTTAAAAAGAAAACCAAAAAAATCAAACCAAAGAATTGTAGAATGGCTGGAATTGGAGGGGAACTTTAAAGGTCATTTAGTCCAACCTGCAATGTGCAGGGGCATCTTCAACTAAACCAGGTTGCTCAGTGCCTCACCCAACCTGACCTTGAGTTTTTCCTGGGACGGGACATTGATGACCTCTCTGAGCAAGCTGTTCCATGGGTTCTCCAAATGTTTTTGTCCTTAATCTTTGAAGCAATCTGTAAAGACATGTCACTACACAGGCATGCCCAGATATCTGTTTAGAAACCTTGCCTTAGCCTTAATTCTTCTTGAGTCAGTCTGAGTTTAGAGAAGAGAAAAGCATTACTACTCAGTGTAGATAAAGACAGTTTAAAACAACTCCAACATTGGTTGTTCCACCTTCCCTATTTCTACAACATCCTTCTCTCCCTGACACCATATAAAGCACAAAAAAATAAAGCTTTGTCTGAAAAAGTGGACCTTATTTAGTGGCACCCATTACCTGGAGATGAATGGCAGCTTCCACTCTGATAATGGATTGTGTTCAGAAGCCCCACAAACCTATGAAATTGCTTTGAATCCTTTCATTACAAAAGATATTAGTCATATTTGAAACTTTTCATTCTAACCTTGACCTATGACAGAACATTGTCAGCAATCTTTTGGGATCTGTTAGAAATTATTTCATAGAAAGATTGTTGTTGTTCTAGAATTTTTGTTGTAATTTAAGGAAAACATATGATTTAGCCCTGCTTTGAGCAGATAGTTGGACTGAACTCAGGAGGTCCCTTTCAAGCCATACTATATTATACATCTAGGATAACATTATCATCAGCTGCAGTGATCTTGTGGACAGTTCCTTTTATATTCTTCTCTAAATTCACAGAACAGTTTTTTTCAGTTTCTGGGGTTTGATTGATTTTCAGATTTATTGGATGAAACAAGTACCAACCTGCAACCTGAGCAATGTCCTTTTACAATTCTATGAGTCCAATTCAATGAGTTCAATGCATTTGTACCATAATACAATTTAGGGGTTTTAGCAATATTAATTCACATGAAGTAAATGAGTATGTATATTTTTATTTATTTGCAATAAAAAATAATCCAGTGAAGTTTTAGGTAATTTTACTGTTACTCCCTCTTCTTCCGAAGTGGGATGAATTCTACACAACTATCCACAGACCTAAAGATGTACAGACAAGTCCTTAAGAGCCAGTCAAACTGTTTTAAAAGCAAAATAGCCAAGTCAGAACCTTCTGCCACATTAGCTATTTCTCTGGCTCCTAAAAGAGAAGAGGAAAGAAAATTAAAAAAAAAAAAAAAAAAAAAATAGAAGGAGGGGGATAAACTAGACATACAATGGCTAAATCTGAAATGCAAGTCCCACAGTCTGGAAAAGACTCTGAGGAAGTGTTGCCCACACAAGGTACTTAAAATGTAACCAGAGAAAGATGAGCCAAAAGAAGACTACTAAAGAAATTGAATTGACAAGGAGAGTTTAATTCAATAAAGTGAGCAAGTTCAAGTAGAAACAGATCTGGCCAAGCAATTCACAGTAATTTGTGGAATCTGTTTCTTTCTCTGGAGATTGACAAGCACCAAAGGTGAGCAAGGTTGCCATGAATGGAAGTCAATGTTTAAGAGGGCTCAGAGCCCTCTATGATTGGTTATCTAGTTTACCATTAAAATTTTCTCAGAGCCAGTGTTGGTATGTCATGCCACATATAAACAGAGCTCAAAATATTTGTTTTACTCTGAATTTCAAAGTCAAGTGCAGAAAGTGGATGACGTTAAAGTTATAGTAGATCTAATTTGCTTTAGAGGAAAACTTTTATAGAACTTCAAAATAACAAAGGAAAAAGGGAAAAGAAAACATTCTTTGAAAAAAAAAAGAATCACTAAAGTTAAAATGAAGAGCAGAATGCTCCCTTGCTAGTAAAAAAGTCAAGCGATGGGGTTATGGAGAAATCATTCTACACACCAAGAGATTTTTCTGATATGAAGAAAGACTTCTACAAAGGTATGAGGAGTGCAACTGCAGCAGGAAAGTAAACATGGAAGAAATCAGCCTTAAAAATCTATGAGGGTTTTGATTGTTTTCTTCCATTGGATCTTTGAGAATCTAATTTAAATAGCTCCCCTTCCCAACATGGTATTTAATTGTTGACTGAGACATTTCTCCTAGAAAACACTGTAGAAATATATCCCAAGACAGCATCTGTAGATTACTCTTTTTGTTAATCATAAGGAGCTAGGGAGAATATGACAGGATAATGTCAAAAAAATGACATTTCTGACAAAACTGAAAGCTGTCCAAATCAGAGGCAATTAACTGCTGATAAAAAGTTACTTCAGATAAAAACAGAAATATAATGAAAGCTTAGAGGTAAACCTAATATGGATATATCAGTTGAACTTAAGAGACCCTGCTGCTATGCACAAATCATCACAGTTTGTGCTTGGACTGTGTATCCTGGACAAATTAACCAATGCTGCATGAACCTAGGTGCAATATGGAAACAAAATTCCAAGCTCATCTGCTGAGCATGTCCTTTCAAGAGGAGAACCTGAATTAGAGAACTTACTGTCTGTTTCAGGGCAAAGTTTCAATCAAAAGCTGGCTAAAAGCACTGGCAATACAGTCACATGAGTTGGAAGACAAACTTCTGCAATGGGTCCCATTCTAACCCAATTAAAGCCAATGCAGATCCATTGATAACAAATTTGCCATCTTATTTCCTGTGACAGCTTGGTTTGGGCACCAAAAACCCCCAAATTCCTTTCAATTCTGTTACTTAACATAAACATGAGGTTTCCTGGGTTTAGTTCTGCTCTTAATACACAAGTTTAAATGGCACATAAGAGGTCCTAATTTTATACAACTATAAATTAAATAGCTCCCTTCCCAACATGGTATTTAGTTGTTGACTGAGACATTTCTCCTAGAAAACACTGTAGAAATATATCCCAAGACAGCATCTGTAGATTACTCTTTTGTTAATCATAAGGAGCTAGGGAGAATATGACAGGATAATGTCAAAAAAATGACATTACTGACAAAACTGAAAGCTGTCCAAATCAGAGGCAATTAACTGCTGATAAAAAGTTACTTCAGATAAAAACAGAAATATAATGAAAGCTTAGAGGTAAACCTAATATGGATATATCAGTTGAACTTAAGAGACCCTGCTGCTATGCACAAATCATCACAGTTTGTGCTTGGACTGTGTATCCTGGACAAATTAACCAATGCTGCAAACCTAGGTGCAATATGGAAACAAAATTCCAAGCTCATCTGCTGAGCATGTCCTTTCAAGAGGAGAACCTGAATTAGAGAACTTACTGTCTGTTTCAGGGCAAAGTTTCAATCAAAAGCTGGCTAAAAGCACTGCCAATACAGTCACATGAGTTGGAAGACAAACTTCTGCAATGGGTCCCATTCTAACCCAATTAAAGCCAATGCAGATCCATTGATAACAAATTTGCCATCTTATTTCCTGTGACAGCTTGGTTTGGGCACCAAAAACCCCAAATTCCTTTCAATTCTGTTACTTAACATAAACATGAGGTTTCCTGGGTTTAGTTCTGCTCTTAATGCACAAATTTAAATGGCACATAAGAGGTCCTAATTTTATACAACTATAAAATATATATATATTTTTTGTATAATTTGTATACCTTATATACAAATTTATCATTTTCATACACAGGCAGCCACGAGAATAAAATTCTCCACAGTTAAACCTTGGCAGGTTAGCATCCATGTTGAGAAAATAAGAAAATTTTCTTTACACATTAATTTTAGCATTACTTACATATCAATGGTATAGTTCCAAAGCAAAGGACTTTGTTTACTGCTGGCAAAGTCATGCATGTTCACAAGGTTCAGCCTTTATTCATTAAATTTCTGGAACTTAAAACATTACTTTAATGGTATAACATTGTTGTAAGGTATTTTACAGGTGGCTTTTAAACAGGTTGCTGCATATAATCAACATCTAGGTATACATTCTCATCATATTATGGAAACATAAAAATCTAGGAACTTGATTAAAGTTTATCCTACCACATTTAAAACAGAAATGCTTAAACTTTAAAATCAGGTGGAAACTTCTCCATTTTCAAGTCAAACACTGATTAATATCATTTTAGGGGCTGTGGGTGGTCAGCATCTCTGAGAGTCTAACATTTATTTAAGCTGTGACTAACTTTAAACCTTGATGTTAGAAATGCTTTGTGGATTTGAGAGGGTTTTTTTTGCTCTTCTTTTTTAAAATTATTTCTAGTATATGCTGATATTTCTTATCCTTTCCTCTTCGGCAACTTGATCATAGAAGAGGGGTGGATGTCCCCCCTGTTTTGGTGAGATACTTGGCTGTAAAATTCATATATTTTTTCTGGAAAACAGACTTACTCAGGTCTTCAGTCCTTTTCAGAAAAGTAAACCATTCAGTTTAGTTACAATGCCAAATACAGTGCTATGGCAATGCTATTGGGAGAGCCTAAGTAAACTGGGATTCAATACAGGAGATGGGTTTATCCCCACAATGTAGAGCAAAGTCTAATTTGTTCTATTGCCTTTTCTCACTCATATGATGTTGTCTAGAAAACAGCAGAAATTATTTTCTAGCCGGAAATAAACTTTTCCATGTTTAGGGAAGATAGCTGGTGGTCTCAGATGTACAATATGAAAATTCTATTTCTGTGAAGTTGCTTTGCTTGCTGGAACTCTCTATTCAAAAAATCAATAACCTGAAGAGAATACTTCAACATCTCACTCTCAGCAGGACTGTCATGAGATGAGTAATGTTGCTGTTTGGAATTCCAAAAGGAAACAGAAATCTCTTAAAAAAAAAAAAAAGATAGCAAAGCAGCTTAAATGAAAACAAACAAACAAACAAAAAATCACATCAAAATACCATGGATTTAAGCAGACTTCTGAGGAAATACAAGGTGATTTCTAACAATTTCCTGGAAGGCGCCTATGCAAACCAACTCCTTGGGTTTGAGGCTCTGTGCTTGATCTCTTCTGGATCAAGAAGCCTGGAAGACAGCTCAAATCCACCTTTCCCCTGACAGCCCAGCCTGTTAGCTCTGTGAGAGGGGTAATGAAAGACCAAAGAAAACATTGCATTGTCCTAATAAGAAAGCCTGAGCTCCAGAGAACAGAATGGCAAGACTCTCAACTGTACTCTTAATTCTGGTCACTAAAAATAGGATGCATATCCATACTGCCATATCATATTACTTAGCTTGTGCTATTGCTTAGGACAGATTGAGCCACAGGCCAAAACTGTGTCAGGGAGCACAAAAACAATTAAACAGCACAGACAATTGCATGCCTGAGCTAAAAATAACAACCCAATCCTATTCCTTGTATTAATATGGACGTGAAGTAGAAAAGTTGAAAATCACCTCCTTGCCAGCAGATAGCAGAAATTTGTTGTGTATTTTCAGGAGTTTAAACACAACAGCAGTGGAGTGGCAAAGCTGTTCTGTTTAACTGGGGTTCACAGATACCTGAAACCAGGACCCAGCCAGTCCAGCAGGACTGAGGGGCACCGCTGTCTTTAGAAGCCCTGAGTAAGCTGATACCCTCTATCATTCACTTGCAGGATCATTTCAGTTTGGAAATATCTGAAAGGAAATAATCTGTTTATTTAGAAGTGATCTTGCTTTCTTTGCACATAAACACATTTTGACTTTTTATTCCAAAACCAAACAGAATTACTTGTGTTAATTTCCTGCTTCTGACTATCTTAGCACAAAGCAAATTGTCAGACACACTGCAAGCTCACTTGTGGGCACAGAAACAAGAAATAAAATGCTGGCTTTCATCAGCTTTGTGGGGAATATTAAATAGATGATATATAGGAAGGGAAACTAAAAGAAACACATACATTAGCAATGACACAACTGGTAGCTGTTGCAATTTTACTGAATGTTGAAGTACTGGTATTCAAGCATGGATTCTTTAGATGAGGTAAAAATGTTACTTATGAAGTTAAGAATACAAATAACTTGTTGTTCACAGCATTATGTGTAGGCACAAGCAAAAGCAGCTATTTCCAAGAGCATTAAGTTTGTATTTATAGTGTTTAGAACTAGAAATTACAGAATGCTCAATAAGCAACATGGAGTTAAGCAACTTATCACAGCGAGCAGGGGAAGACTGAAGCAATCTCAGAGAAATATGCTTAAAAGAGAATGCTGAGCAAAGTTTTTCAGTCTCTTTAGCAACTTTCTAGACTATGTGAAAATGCAATTTCACCCCTCTGGATTTCAGGATTGTTGCAATTGAAAAATAAATCATCGAGGGAAAGCCCTTTCCAGCACATTAATTTGGGAAGGGCACATGCATAGTTGCTGAGTGAAGTAGAAGCCAGTATTGAAATAAAAACAAAGTGAAAGACAGATCCAAATGAAAAGTGGTGGAGCAAATGCTGTCAAAGCTCAAGGTCTGCCAAAAACAAGTGCAGAAATACAAACACAGAAGCAGAACAACAACAGCCCCACCATGGTGCATGGCCAGTATGGAAATCTCGAGCACCCTCAGCTCTGGGTCTACTGGGAAAGCTACTCTTTAGCTTAAAGACGACAGATATGATGAAATGATGAAAAAATGAATTTATAAAAATACTAAAGCCCAATATATATGGATGTTTACCCAACCAAAACCGCATACATTATCACACAAATATAACTGTCTAGGACAGACCAAGATTGTCTTCACTTTTCTAGCTGCCACTGTGACAGAAGTCAGGCCTTGAAACCCTTGGTAATAAAACCAAAAATAATCTCGAGGACAGATTTCTTGTGTTGGGAACTTTCTGACTTTATTGGGCCTTATTCTTTGTTTGAGTTCTTGTCGCCACAGGAGTAGTACATAAAAAGGGTAATTGTTCTAATTCAGGAGTAATCCAGGACACAGATTGATGATCACCATGGAAGAGATTGAATAGTTATATCTTCTACTATCAGTATATGAAATATCCAGTTTGAGTGGTGGGCAGTGTTGGAGCCTTCCTCTTGAGCAAATGAAGGTTAATCAGGAAAGTGACCTGCTGAGATGTACGTGTTAGAAGGCTGGACTGCCACAAAAACACTCAATTTATGTCTCAAAATGAGATGTAGAAGCCAGAGGACACTCATTGGCAGCCAGCCCTATTCTGCATTAATTCCTTTAATTTAAGCCATGTAATTTGTTATTTCAAAACACAGTTTGGTTGATATATTTTATGCAAATTATTTGAATAGCAATGTCATAGGAGATAAGGTTGGTAAAATCTGATTACAGTGTAACAAAAAGCTACAAGACTTCATCTTCCCTAGCCCCTGATCTAAGAGGAGGATAGGTTGTTCTTTGTTCATTAGATGTGGCCTTAGCTCCACAGTCTGCACTTTCAGGAGAGAATCTCCCACCACTGCTGTGTCTGAATGTGTCCTCACAGTCTGGGCATACCAGTTTACAGCAGTGCAGCCCCACTGTGGTAAAACACCAGTGGTAGGAAGAGCTGCTAATGCAGTGGTAAAGAAACAAATCCAAACACTAATGGTGCTTGTCACAGCTTAAAGCTTTAGACCTATAACTGTTGGAGTCTGTAATGGTTTACAAGCTTTTCTTGTTGCCTTTAAAGTCCCTGACCAGATTGAACTCTATCAAGGCTTTAGCTTTCCTAACCTGACCCCTGGTGGCTCAGATAATTTCTCTGTATTTCTCCCAGGCTACCTGTCTTTGCAGACCCTCTGCAGACTTCCTTTTTGTGTTTGGGCTTGTCCAGGAGCTTCTTGCTCATCCACACAGGCCAATGAAGTATTCCTGCATATTCCTACAGGTTTCCTTAAGGACAGCTTAAGGACTTCTCTGACCACATCAGTTCTGTGTACCTGCCCCTGAGAACTCCTTTTAGAATGAAACACATTTGTCTTCTGTGTTGTCCTTGTGAACACAGCATCAAAACAAGAGAAAATTTTCATCTGTGGGATAAATGGGACAGGGTTGGCAGAGAAGGAAAAGTAAATCTACATGAATACTGCTTGGACAAAAGCTTCTGTGAATAATTTATTGAACATCCTTTGGCATAGGAGGAGTAGTAGTGTCTTCACGACTTTTGTTGCACTAGAATGGTAGCTAGCCATACTTTAGATAATTAGATATTTTTTAATCATCTGACCAGTCAGAAGGTCATCCAACAAAAAATAACTAGAATTTATAAAGTGAGGTGATGGTTTCCTTTTTCTTTTAAAGAGAGAAACATGACTGGAGAAATCACATTCTAGAAGGCACTGATAAAGAGAAAGGAAGACTTGGTGCCATAATCAATTAGTTCTGGCTTTTTCATTGAGAGGTGTGATGGAACAAGGTGTGGAAATACCCTGATTTATCTCTTACACTGTTTGAAACAAAAGTGAGTTTTTGTTTGGAACAAAGACTGAATGCCTGTTAGTTTATGGTTCAGTCACATGTGGTAGTTCAAACTAAGACTGTCCTGTAAGCCCAGAAAAGGGTTACCCCAGGTATTGGGAAGGGAAGGTACCTTGCTTGTAGAGCTGCACACATCTAGAGGCTCCAGAGCTTCTAAAAAGTAAAAGGGTCATGGCTCCTGACCTGAAAGGTTGGGAAGTAAGAGGCCCAGTCATAGCAATTAAGAAAAGCTTTAGAATGTAAAGATTCAGTTTGTTGAAATGGTTTGAGTATTCAAAAGGGAGTGATGCGATAACTGCACACATTCCTACATACAAACCCTTTCATAACACTGAGAAAAAAAATTAAAGTAGTAGTGATTAATTTCTCTTACTCACAACCTCTTAGGCAGAAAGATTATTATGTGCCAGCACCTCTACTGGACCCAAACTGACAATTAAAAGATTTTTTTATTTTGCATATTATTATTTCTTAGTGGACCACACACCCTTGTAAAAAATAAACTCTATGTGGTCATTCTTTTGTTTACTTGTTTTTTTAAATATAATAACAGCTTTGGAAGTGTTAGCAGCATAGTTGCTATATCTGCTTATGGCTTCCAGTAAAAAACATACAATAGGCCCATTTCTTTTAAAAAAGGGACTGCTAGGAACTGTAAGCCCTAATGCAATTTTAAATCCATTTTACTTACTCATTCTTTAGAAGACTATAGAAGAAGCCACTTGAAATGCAGTCAGGAACTTGATGCCAGTTCTTCCAGTGCATATGAGTTGCATATATAATTAAAGTCATGTTTCAACTGTTTTTAATAAATGCAATGCTTTTCTGAGGACCAATCACACTTTGTGGCATTTCATTTCCAAAACTTTGTGATTATGCATAAACAGAAAGACTATGAATTAACCTTATTTTGTACCTCCAGAAAAAATGGGAATCCTAAGAGGAATGGGGTATATAATGGCAAGGATAGCTATAGGGCAGTCCGAACCTTGAGGGGAATACCTCCAGGCATACAAGTTATAGCTCTTTCCAGCACATGTTTAAGTCATTCTATCACCAGATTTGAAGTTGGATTTCTTTTCCCATGAGGATACGTGGCAAAACCAGCAATATTAACTCCATAGATTGAACTAAAAGTGCCACAGCTCTGGGAGAGATTCCTACAGTACTGACAAGTTTTAACAATAAAGGTTTGTATTTTTATAATTTTTATCACTCTGCAAATTAAATTCAGAGCTAGAAAGGATGATAGTCTCAGCACATAATTCAGGAGCTACTATGGTGTTTTTAGAAAGATGGTGCTGTGAAAAATCCAAGAAACCAAGAATTCTGCCAAAGGCACTCAAAGAAACCAAAGCAAACTGAAAACACTCACCCACCTCTGCCAGAGCCTAAATCAAAGCCTTTCACAACCAGCTAGCTCGGCAGAAGATGGCTAAATTCTGAGCAAACCTGCCTTAGATTTAAAAGGGAATATGGCCCACACAACTCTAATTATCAGTCCATCATACTTCTCAATAGCCACCATTGGCAGTGAAAGTTTTCCAGCAGCCAGTACAAATGAATGGATAAGGGAAGCACGGGACAGGTGGATTTAGAGACATGACATCTGCCTATGGGCACCCATGAGAAAGGATGGGAGATGGAGAATGCTCCACTTTTCCAAAAACTTTAACAGATGAATACAACTGCCCTAAACAGATTTTCCATAATGTATTCTACTTGCTATGAATGATAAGAGACAGCCAGATGATTTGATTTCAGGGATCATCAGCTGGATTCCCACTTCAGAACAGAGAGAGACCAATGCTGGAAGCATTCAGGAATGGGTATTGCATCACCCTTCCAAGGTGAAGGCACTTATCTTTTGCTTTTCAAATACTGAGTGCTTTAACTTCTGCACGACACATCTGCATGTAAAAACTGCCACACTACCCACCTACTTAAACACTTTCAAAGCATCTCATCTCATTATTCAAGTCTGGAATCAAACATCCTCCTTGCCTGAGTCCTTTCTTGCCATGTAAGTAATCCCAATCACTACAAGAGTACAATTACTTGTGTAAAGGGATTGTTCAAAGTGAGACAAAGTGTGGAGTAAGGCCCTAACTTACAAAGCTTAACAATAAAAGCTGGAGATTTTTATTGCCTGCACATTATAATTAATTAGGTACTGCAAATCAAAGAGGAGAAAAGAAACAGTTTTAGTGACAATATGTGCATTGTTTCACTGAATTAAGACTAGGGGTTTAATCTCTTATGTCTGCTATGATCATGCAGCCTTTCTTTGATAAATACAAAAACCTATGACTTCAACAAATAAAAGTGAAATCAGTAATTAAAATAATGTAATAGCAGTTAAACCCAGCTTTGGACCCAGTCACGAAAGCCACAGTCTATCATGGTTGGATTAAACACACACACACACACACAAAATCATTGTCTGATTTCTACTTTGGAAAATAAATAGTACTTATGCAGTCACTTCTCTTGAGAAGGAAGGATAAGCTAATAGCATTTTTGGTCTGAAGCCACCACTTCATCTCCCTGCCTCTTCCTCTCTTCTTAAGAAGAGCAAAAGAACAAAAGGAGAAAGAGAAGTCTTTTCCAAGGCACGATCCTCTATAACAAAACAAAAAGCCCTGCAAATTACCCTTTAAAAATAACAATTAACTTTACTCTAGCATTTTGTGAAATATGAGTATTTTTGAGTCAATGTAGTAGTAGTGCACAGACAGCTCAAAGTTACCAGGTTTGCTCCCTAAACTACATTGCCTGACATTGATGGAGGAGCCACCTGTAGAACATCAGATGGCAATTTTGTGCCCCCAGAGACAGAGAGCCCTTGGGTGCTTTGCTGAAACATCCATTTTCCTGCCAGCAATGTCTGCATGTTGCACACAGAGGAAAAGAGGGATATTTTCTATATGAGAAAAACGTGTCTCCCTCCCATCTACCTACCCTGACTGCCAGCTTCCTTTCATGGTCTCAGCAGTTTTTGCTCCTGAGTATGAAGAACAGATGCCAAAATCCCATAACAAGGAACAGCTTCCCACAAGATTTCTTGCAAAGTGCAGCATAAAGAAGGTTTTGACAAACCATTAACAGAGTCCAGAAGAACGGCTCCAAGGTAACAATCACGTTCCAAAATCAAATGTCCTTGCTTTAATTAGAGCCAGAGACTGCATTGAAAACAGCAGAATCAAGAGTGCATTAGGAGAGATTATGATAAAATCTATGGAAACAACTTCCAAAACAATGTAAACTAATAACTACTACTTCCAACTCTGACATTATTTCTTTGCTAGTATCTCTGCTTTCTGTGGAAATTTGTCTTTTTTTATCTTCCCAAATCCTTTTTCTATGTTGCTCAGTAATCATTTTCCTATTAAATCACCTTTCTTCATTGAATTTTCCCCATTCCTTTACCTTTTTTGCTGTACAACAGAAATGTTACATTCACAGAAGATTCTAAACACAAACAAACCACAAAGCAAAGTCCCAAAATAAAAGCATATTGGTGAAGGTTCTGTGGATATATTTGGCTAGAAGACATCTCTTGCTTCAACATTCAAGGGAAAACAGTGCTTAAATCCTTAACAGCCATCAGATCAAAAAATCTTTGCTGCAGGAAGTTGAATTTGCCTGTTGACCTCAACGAATTTCACTCTTTTATATGACAAGCAAAACTTGTTTACACTAGCCAGAAGTCACTTTGCAGTTATGCTGAACATTCCAAGAGGGATTCAATGTAAGTGTGAACATTGGGTTTTCCCAGTAGAATGGGAAGAATGAGGAAGCCAGAAGTCAAAGTCCTTACATAAAATGACACTCCTTCCACATGCAGAAATCCTTAATTTTAATCCACAAGTCTACCTGTGACAGATCTGTGTATAGAAGAGGCCTTGGAGTCCAACTTTCTTGTTACAGTGGTTTACTCTTCACAAATGAAACTGCCTCCTACACACGAATTCTGCTATTCCTTGGTCCATCTTCCTAAGAGCATCAAAACTTCATAGCCACTCCCCAAAAACATGAGATAGGCAGCCACACATACTCTGCCTGAGACAGCACAAAGGGTTACATAAACTCAGCCACTTTTCCCAATCTTGCTGCATCCATTTACCCATCACAATTACTTGTGCTTCATCTGAAATGCTGCACAGTGTCATAAGAGAAATATTTTCCACTCTTTTTGAAGGAATATATATCCCTTTCATCATTGAATTACTAGCCATAAAAATGTATGATGGTAAATCTCCTATATTATCTTACAAAGAAGTTTCTGATAGGTGTTAGAATTTCCTCCACATTTTAGCCTCCACAGAACAGAACTGAACAAGATACATTCAATTTCTGATTCAATAAAAAAGCTAGAAGAAGAAACATGTCAATTAATTAATTAAAATGTGTCTCTAGTAAAGATTTACCTTGCTAATATCTATAAAAGCACCCAAATATTTTAAATTGGACCCAATTTTTTTCTTAAAAGTTCAAGAACTTTTTGCATAGAATTTTTGATTATTTCTTTCTTTTTGGAAAGGAAAAGTTGAGCAAGTCACACACAGGCATTGCCCTGGCTTTTTTTTTTTTTATTTTCTCCAAGCATTTTTTCAACTAATTTTTAAAGCTCATCATAGTTTGGGTTTTTTTAGATTTTTCCATTAAGTTCTCTATAAATACAGTGTTTTCTCTCAGGCTGGAAGATTTTTCAAATGTTCCTAAGAATTTCTAGGATTCTTCCTTTTCTAGGCCAACGTAGGCCAGGAAAATGCGTGTGTGAAAGGTTTCAAGCACTATGTCCACAGAAAACAGATCAAGACAGTGTGTTGTACTACTAAGCAAATCAGGAAATGAGAACTATGAAGTTCTTAGCATTACATAAAACTCATACAGAGTGTGCATGCCAAACATGAGTCTGACTGGGTTTTTGTACAAAACCAGTGCAGGTTTTCCACTTGCACCTGGTCTCTCAGCACAAGTCAAGTTTAAACTGTTTATTCCTAGTCTCTTTTCACTAAATAAAAATCCAAACCAACAAATCACAAAACTATTGACTGTGATTCCCCTAACAACATACATTCATCCTACATTGCCAAACAAAATGACTACTTTTAGCAAATTTGCTATCTTCAATGTCAGATGTTCCTTCATTTGTGCTTTCTTTAAATTAAAGAAAATTGAATTTAAACTATTAAAGAACATAAATATTATAAACACATACACAAAATATTGAAAGTATCCTTTCTCAGTATACTGTAACTTTTAATACAAAAGCTAGACATGTATTTTTATACATGACCATAAAAATCTACATGGAGACATAGTTCTAGCACTGTTAAAGGCTGGCTCTTATTCACAAAATGTTCATAACAGTTATAACATAACAATAAAAACACAAAATAAGTAAAGGGACAAGATAAACTAGAGGCACGAGCAAAAATAGAAATCTGCCTCTACTAGAAGATAGCAATACCTGGTGTTATCTCCAAAATTCATCACTGATCAGAGCAACTCACCAGGGAACAGTTAACAGGTTGGATAATCTTTGTAATAAAACCAAAAAAATAAACTCCTCTGTGAAAGTGATTAATGCATTTAGGTGCTGCTATAAAGGTTACATAGAGCCATGTAACTGCTGAGAAAATGAGCTTTTTTTCTAAATAGCACTTCCCAACATTCTCACAAGTGATACTGAAGCTTCCTGTCTCATTGGACCAGGCAAATCCAATAGCTAATTCAGCAAAATGCACTGGTTTCTCCCTCCTAACAGATATCTGTTGTGTGTTGCTGTAATAAGCAGTCACTGAATACATTTGAGGCTACCACATGAATGGAGCTACTTTTTCAAACACCCCTGTGAAGCAGACAGTTGACAAGAGAGTTTAAAACAAAACTGAGGTAATCCCTGGAAGTGTTCAAGGCCAGGTTGTATGGGGCTCTGAGCAGCTTGATCTAGTGGAAGGTGTTCCCACCCATGGCAGGGGCTTGGAATTAGATGATTTTTAAAGTCTCTTCCAACCCAAACCATCCTGTGATTTTATGACAATTTCTTTGAAGCACATTTCATTTCCCAAGGTCCCAAGAGCCCCAAATTTGGACAGAAGGGATGCAACTGACTCATTATTCAGAGGAACAGGAGCTGGAATGGATATTAGTGAATACCAAATATATGTTCATTCTTTCAATAAAGCTTATTTTTTATCATGTGAGTGTGGTCTGTGCAACCAGTTGAAGTCCTTTAGGTTCTTTAAAGTGTTTTATCCACATACAGTGGGAAAGCACACCACTAGAATTGCATGTTCATTCATTATTTTTCAAAGATTCTAGATGTGGTATTTTATCAGGATTTCTAGCATCTGGCCAAAAATATACAGGATAAATAATAGCTTAACCTGCCTATCGGGTTAAGTAGAAAAAAATAAACATTAAGGTTATCTATGCAGCAAGGAATATTGCAACTAACAAAGGGGAGTAAACTATAGAAGCTGGAGGTACTTTTCTGTCCGGGGAAACAAGAAAGGAATGGGAATTCTTGCAAGTTTAAAATGTAGAACTAGCTCCACAGAAGTTAACACAGGTACTGGAGAAAACTTGTAACACTGAAATTTCCATATGGAAAGAGATTGCTGATGCTTCAGATTATCAGGTCAAAGAAATGGTAAAAAAAAAACCCCACCAACCCCTTTCAAACTGACTTGCTACATAAACTCCTCTTTCTTTCAAACATTTGCTTGGAGGCCACTTACATTGTTTAATATTAAGTGAGTGGTTCACAGCACTTTTGCCTGCAGTAAATACATTTTTTCCTGAGCTAAGTTGCTGCCTGTTGCTTACTAGATGCACTTAGCTCTCTGATTCTGCATGAATTTACATCATACAAGGCTTTATTTTCAAGGATTATCCCAGAGAAAAAGGAATCTGAGAATGCTCCTGTATTTCCTGGTTGGTGTTCCATTTTTTTCACCAATGAGTGAATTACCTCAACAAAACCAATCTGAAAAGTTACTTGAGCTCCCTTGAGAATCCATTTAATTCCCTTAAACGAGATGGAAAGGGCATGATCAAAGTGAAAATGCACAGTGACAGACTTGCTGAAATGTTCCACCAATAGGGAGGACAGAACCAATGGACTGAATTGTTTTAAGTACAGTGGGAAATAAACTTCCTATTAGTAAAGTTCAAAATATGCTGAGTACAAAGAAGAGAGAGCAATTGTCTAGTTCACTAGCTGTACATAAAAGTTGGAAAAGAGCTGATAAACTGATTATCTCAAAAGGTAATTCCTTAAAAATCAGTTCTGTATTTTCCATTCCCTCCTTTCCCAAATGTGATAAAGGATGTGTTTATGACTAGTTGAATTCTTCAAAGTGATGCTCTCTATATATTTGTACCACTTTTTCAGAGTGCACCTGACTAACAAAAATCAGAAAATAGAATATAAGAATCCAGAAAAAGAAAGAGATCTCTGATCATAGGTGATTCTGTATCCTTCAGCACTGTGACTCAAACATCCTTGATTTACATCCTTGTACTTAAGAAAAGTGTAATTAACTGTATTTTTAAAAGATTTTGAATACAGCAAAAGAACACCACTTACAGGGACTAGTTATTTACATGACTGTAGAGAAGAATCTACATGTTCTTGTACAATATTAATGTTGAAAAACCCAAGAATGTCCACATTTTAAAAAATAAAATGGGATTTATGTACTGAAACTGACAGAGTTTGCTGTAACATAAATATTGAGACTGTGTGGAGACCTGATAGCAGCCCTGGAGTATCTGAAGGGTCCTACAGTAAAGGTCGAGAGGGGCTTCATCAAGAATGCCAGTGATGGAATAAGAAGGAATGGGTCTGAAATGAAAAATATGAAATTTTGGCTGAATATTAGGAATAAATTCTTTCCTATGAGGGTGGTGAAGCACTGGCACAGGTTGCCCAGAGCAGCTGTGGCTGCCCCATCCCTGGAAGTGCTCAAGGCCAGGTTGGAAGGGGCTCAGAGCAACCTGGGGTTGTGGAAGGTGTCCCTGCCCATGGCAGGGGTTTCAAACTTGATGAGTTTTGAGGTCCATTCCAACCCTTAATATACTGTTCTTAACACACAGCACTGCATTGCTTTTGGGTTTTTTGGGTTTTTTACTTTTTTTTTTTTTTTTTTTTTTTTTTTTTTTGTCATTTGGACAGGATTTTGTCTAAATAATTGTTGAGCAACAATACCAGCTCCTGATTCCTTTAGGTGTGAAATGATGTCAAGACATTTCTCTGATTGCTACAATGAATATCAAGATTCAAATAATGACTGCATTGGTAGGAAGGCATGAGGAATTGAAAGATACAAAGCAGTCTTTGACAAATTTTAATAAGTCACACTAATGACAAGCACTACAGGTAACAGGAACTATTAAAGGAAATGAGAGAAAAGGAATAATGTATCTACTAGGTAAGAGCACTTAACTATTAGGGGTATTAGGCAAGTCGTTGTGAGGTGCACAAAGTTTGTACCCAACTCATTAGAGACATATTTTAGTGAGGACATATATTTCTGCATTCCACAGACACTGGCATAAAAGAAACAATGCTTAAAGGAGACTGAGCAGGTAAATTAAAGGAAGGAAATATTGTCATTTAGGCCACACACAGAACTCTTGTGACACCATGTCTCACATACCCACTGCTCCCAACACCTGCTCATGTGCAGCTGGAGACCTCAGACAAGGGACAGGGATCAGAGTGACTGCTCAGTCCTTGTTTGGGCTGGCATTCCAGGCTGTCTCCGTACTCTGTCAAAGCCATGTTTCTAAAAGACAATCTGCCAGAAGCACCAAAGAAAGTAGGCAGAGTTTTGGAAATAGCCTTCTTTACCACATTTCTCCAACTACTGTGCCCATTTCCCTTGACAGCACCCCAGGTGTGAACCCCTGGATGCTCCCCTGGCCCCTGCCCTGGGCTCCTAACAAACACACAGCACGGGAAAGCAAGTTTTGCCTCAAATTCCTCACATCTTCCACACAGGCCAATGAGGGACAGGTGATTATCGTTGTCCCCTGCAGGGAAAATGACTGATAACACAATAAAATCCCAGACTGTCTCAGATTTGTATCATGGCACAGGAAAATGCATCTGTGGGGCAGGGCTTTATGTAGTCAGTTAAGTCAATTTTTTTAGAAAATACACAAATATAGTTTCACGTACATGCCAGAAAACGAATATGCATACTCAAATTATGTAACTTAATCAACATAAAGGTTTGCATTCACATCAACATTCCTGTTGATGTTGGTTTCCAGATTTGGACTGGAAGGAGAACCAGATTGACTTCAAAAATAATTCATTAAACAATTTGAAAATGCAATTATTATTATATTTTTTTTAAATGATGCAACGTTGAATATTTAGAAACATCTCCACAGAAGCATTAAACCACAGAATTTTCTAGATCTCTCTGCTCATTGTAACCTTCTAAAAATTGTGGCAACTACACTTAGCATTTTGTTGGTTTTCAGTGACTTAAGTGGAAATACATTTTGTTACAAAACACCAACAGATTGTCATTCCTTATATTCTTGTTTTCAGCTTTAAGTAGTGCTTGGGTGTTGTTTACAATGTAAATATTTTTTTTTCAGCATGGCAATCATCGTTATCATGATTTATCATGATCTTAATTCTATGCCCATATTTTGCAGAATAAGAAACAAAGGGAAATAATTTCAGTTTTGTAGGCCAATTAAAGCAGCTGGTTTAACAATGAGAGCTTTCACTAAAAATATGTACTTAGCCCATTCTGCCTGGACAGTAAATCTGCATCATTGTCAAGATTTTGCATGTATTACCATGAATGATATGTTAATAACTTAAAGATCCAAAGCATTATAACTGCCTTTCACTAAAAATCTTACACTAATTGAAGTAATCTACAGGAAACAGCCATAGAATATAAATTTCCTGGGAGAAATTAATGGGAATCTAAGAAGAAGCTATTTCACACACACAGTGGTTGTTTCATAAGTATTTGATGGGCAGGCTTGAGGAAAAGTCAGCATCCCTCAGTTAATAGAAAAGGAAAATACAGCCTTACACCCCAATACAGCAGCCTGCTGAAAATTGCCAAGATAAGAAATTTTTACATAGCAAGATGTTTTATCATTTTGGATTTTCTTTCATTACCAAAATGGTCAAAGTATGGCAAATTAAAAAATTTGATGTTGAATGGGACATTCCAAAAAGATTTAAAAATGCAGAAATATTTCAACTTTGCTCATAAATTGTAAACACCTCTGAACATTCAAGAAACCAAAATATTTTGTTTTAATTTAAAACAGTGTTTCCACTTTATTTTATGAACCATCAAAATTCCCTAAAAAGAAGCAAAACAATTTAGTGGCTAGCTGGTTTTGGTTTTGTGCATATACCACGTGCTCAACTGTATTTCATTTATTATAGCTGAAGTAAATTGATTCCTGAAGATGGCACTGAGGAAAATTTAAATGGATGCCTAAGAGGAAAACACAAAGAAAAACACAAAACTTCCCTGCTATAACTTCCTAGTCTGCAGCAATTCACATGTCAGGGATTTTCTGAGTTAGAGGTATTACCAATGTGTTTAACAGTTCTTCACAGGTTTTTCATCCATGAATTTGACTGAACACTTTGAATAAAGGCAACTTTTGAAACAAAGATAATTTTTGTGGTTATGGGAGTCCTAAGGTGAAATTTTCCATAGTATATACATAGACACTTTTTGTGCATATGTAATAATACATATCTATTCCTTGTTTTGAGCATGGATCATAAAGGAGAGCACAAGACCAACTGCTCTTCTGATAATATGAAATGCTAAAATGGAATTTGCTATGTGCTCTTTTGTCTGTCCAGATTAAAGTTTCTATTAGATGATTTTTTAATTTGTTTTGAGAAGACTTGACCTGGGGTGGAATATAATTTTTCCATTCCATACCTGTGTTACACTAGAAAATTTTTGGTAAAAAACATCACCCAAAGCTAGCTCAGATTTTATAGATTTTATAGAAACAGCAATTTTCATTGCATAGCTATAAATTCCCCACCTACTCTAACAGGTGCAAAGCATCACAAATTCTACAGACTAGATCAGATGCATTAAAATGGTCACAAATCAGCTACAGTGTATTTTTCAGGGCAGATCTTCTAGGTTTGTCTTCATACCAACATTAGTAGAACCAAACACCACTCCACCTTCCCTGGAAAGCCCAAAATGTTCTAAATATGTTTCTTACTGCCACTTGGCCTCTCTTCAAAGCATGACAGCCCCATAATCTGTATCTCCTTTTTGATGTATAGAAAAGAATAATCCCTTTGATTTTTTTAGTGTCTGGGCAAAATTTAATCCCAAGGATTAATAACAGGAGAGGGCAAGCCTGGCTTCCTTGCTACAACCCCATTTTAGAGCTCAGTCATCCTCACATTGCTACCTGAGCCCAAAGCTTCTTGCTCCTCTCAGAGTCCTCCAAAATCCAACAGAAGAACAGCCCAAGAGACAAAAATATCAATTTATCTTTGCCGTGAACAAGAAGACTTGATTACACTTCTGAGATACTGTGCAGGTTGTGATCAGGGCATTTTTTTATCTCCATACATACTTAAACTTATTTCCAGCTATGAAAACATTCAACATCAAGAATTCTACTAGTGTAAAACCAGCTTTTGATGTGTTTAGCAATAGATTTCAAAGCAATGACATTGCACTCATAGCCTCTTGCAGCACAGTTAAGTTCCCTAATGGTTCAGTGCCTCAAAGTTAATGTCCCCCACTTTTTTCTTCCAAATAAAATTCTGCACAAGATGTATACTCTGCCAGAACCAGGACACTGCTAGCCAAAATAGAAAGTCTGTGCATGACATATAAAATATTTACAAAGTGTAGGATTTGTGAAGAAAATTCCTTCTCATTTCAACCACTTTGATGCTAGATTGGAATTGCAAGAATGAGGGTTAGTTTTTAAGTTTCAAGATAATTTTGGCTTTTGCGAGCCTCTCTTTAGCCATTTTGGATACACACTACACAATGCAGAGCCATCTGGTGAAATTGAATTTATCTCAGCTACATGAGGGATCTATCCCTGCTAATCAGCTGGCTGCAAAGGTAAGTTAGCTCATGCTTTGTTAACAAAACAAGTCTGCTTCCACTACCAAGGTAACTTGGTTCATGTTACAGTTGATAGTTAATAAGATCTCTACCCTTCCTTCCCTGTTGTTTTGGTCTGCTTCTACTCTTTTCTGTGGTTATACATTGTCTGAGGTTACCTGAATATTTTTTGATAATTATCTTGCCAATCTAAGGGGGTTTTTAAAATGTCTCTGCCATTGGCCCTTTTGGACTCCTTTATTCATGTTAAAAGAAGTCCAACCCTCCTTGATCCAGCCATCGAATCTATGAATTTGGCAAAGATATTTCTCTACTTTTGCCCTTCAGAGACAGCTTTCATTGCTCCATGAACTCAAATGAGGTCACAAACATAAGCTGTCATAAATCATGGTACTCTTCTATGATTTTCACTTCACTCAGTGTGACTTTTTTAATCTTTCTAAAGACAGTTTCCAAAAACATTAAGTGATAGTTTTCATAACAAGTTCTAACTGCTTAATTTTATAATTGCTGGATAGTGACACAGAGCTTAAACTCCCTTGGTGAAAACTGTTGCCTTAAATTTATTACATTCAGGATTTTCTTATAACAAGATGTTTTCTCCCTTCACTTAAATGCAAGAATAGAATGAAAAACTAGGTGAATTAATAAAACATGCCTTGATTCCAAAATTTCCACTAAGAGCGATACAGCACTGACATGTAACATGAAAAATGAAAACAACTGCACGAAGAAATAAAAACACAACCCCAGAAGTCAGCAGTTTGCTGCCTTGCACATCAAAGCCCCTGTCTGAGGGCCTTCAGGGTGACGTAGTGCAGCAGGCGCTGCTCAGCTCCCCACCAGGAAAATAAAGACATTTCAGGGCTGCACTTAGGCCAAGAAAGAGCCCCATTTCTGGTGGCAGCCCTTAAAATATTGTAGGACTGTCCTTGAACAAGTGATGACTCCTATATCTATATTCACTAGTCTTTCTGTACTTGCTTCCAGAAAACAGTTTTGGGTCCCTTACAGGCTTTTTCTCATATAGCTAAGAGCCATCACACTCCATTTCCCACAGCCTCATTTAAAGTGAGGAAAGCTGAAATGTCGCAGTAAAATAGTAACTGACCTTGTTTACCCAAGATCATATTTTGATTCAGTATTAAAGTACCCCATAAATAAGCTCTTTCCTACACAGTTTTAGATGAGTATGTATCTCAGTAATGTACTCAGAGAATATTTATATGCCCAAGTGAAATATATTTATCTAGTATTTCTAGATTTTTAGACCAAACTCAGCAATGCAGACATTATTATACAGTTTTCTACCATTTCTACCCTTTTCCTGTGGACTTTAAAAGAAGCCAGATAACTCAATATGCTTTGCCTTAAGATAAATATATACAGAGTATTTTAGTCTTGATTTATATGGAGTATTGAAACCAGTTCAGCGTTGCATGCTGCAAAAAGAGCAGATACGCAGCCCTTTTAAAGGGTAGCAGTGCCACTGATTCCTTCGAGCGTGTTCTGGGTTTGGCTGGGGCAGAGTTCATTTCCTTCATTGAGGTTTGTGTGGGGCTGTGTTTTGGATTTGTGATGGAAACAGTGTTGATAACACAGAGATGTTTTTGTTATCACAGAGCAGTGATCAGAGAGTCAGGGCCTTTTCTGTCCCTCACACGACCCCACCACTGAGTGGGCCAGGGATGCACAAGGAGTTGGGAGCTGATCCCAACTGACCAAAGGGTTATCCCAGATCATACGGAGTCACGCTCAACCTATGAACCTGGGGAAGGTGGGAGGGAAGGATGTTCAGAGTGATATTTGTCTTTCCAAGTCACCATTATATGTGATGGAGCCCTGCTTTCCTGGGAGTGCAGAACACCTGCCTGAAGCAATGAAAGGATTCCTTCTTTTGTTTTACTTGTGTGTGTTTTTATTACCTATAACTGTCTTTATCTCAGTCACAACTTTTCTCACTTTTACCCTTCTGATTCTCTCCCCCATCCCACTTGTTGAGGGGTGAGCAAGCCTCTGCCTGGTGCTTGGATGCTGGCTGGGGTTAAACCATGACAGTGTGTTTTCCTAGTATTGTCACCCTTAATTCTAAAAAATTGATTTAATGAAACTGGCTGTTTAAGTATTGGCTCTTTGAGAAAAGAGGAACCTTCTCATACATATAAAAAAATTGATATTACACAAAAGTTAAGATACAATAATTCACTATTAGTGATAGTTAAGATACAGTAATTCACTCTTAGTGTCACCTCTGCTGTCCAGTCTCGTTGTTTTCCCTATAAATTGTATAGCTTGAATTGTAAAAACTAGGTTGTTTATACACTAAGCTATGGCAGCAAACAAATTTAAATGTCCATATCCTCTTCATGTACATGTCCTACATCAGCTATTAAAATAATAGCCTTTTGAAAGGAGAAGTCTGTGGAATGGACTTTTTGTTAGGACTTTTATCAGAAAGCCAAAATGCTACCACAGAAGAACAGAATCAAGTACAATGTATTTGTTCACAGAAGTAGAAAAGAAATGTGTCATAATCTCCAGTGGCTGTTATTTTCTGGCTCATCCTTCAGAATGACATAACTCCTCTTTTAAGTAGTGTGAACTACAGCAAATAACATTTTCTGCTTAGCCTGTTTCCTCATGTCAGAGTTCAGCTGTCATGAAGGTGATTTGTCTTCCTGTGAGTCATCAAACCATTATGACTTTTTGTATTGTTTTTCCTATTGACCCCTATTATTGAAATCTTAATAACTATATGGAGGATGTTCTTCAGTGGAGCATCTATGGCCTAGGAAGTTCTCTTCCTCTCTTCTAAATGGAACGAGTCAGGAAGTAAGCTGCAGACACCAACCTATTTGCCTTATTTGCAATTTTATCTTATTTCTAGGCCACATTACTGTGGACTTCCCTTGTTTATTTAAAAAATTCTGATCTTTTTGCATAGTATTTTAAATATGACTGATTATTCAGGTGTTGAGGGTCTTCCCTCTAATAAGATTCTTTAAAAGTCAGCCACCATGTGAGCCCTATTTAATTATTGTTCCTATAATCCCAGAAGAACTTCAATTCCCAAATATTAGCACTTTTGATTTTCAGCCAGGTTACAGACTTTATTTCTGTCTTCCAGAAGGTAAAAGAAGAGGTGATAACAAGAAGGCCATCCCCTGCTATAAACATCTCAACAGTACTGAAACAAACACATCTGGGGTAGAATTATTTGCTATAGCTGTATTGCTGTTTTTCAATGAAAAATATTTTAGCTTCAGGATGAGATAAACATGCTAAATCAAATTTTGCTTCTTTCTCTCCCCAGTATTTCCCCTCTCTCTGCCCTAAATCAAAAATGACAAATCTGTTATCTTTAACAGGAATGGTCAAACAATTTGTACAGGACAAAAAACATCATGCCTCTACATGCTTACACAAAAAGAATATCTGCAAAACTAGGATCTCGGGGTATTTTGTTTGTGTTTTAGGGGTGGCATTTACGTGAATGAAAGAAAATTGGCCCTGGTGCTGGTGTATCTGCTACATATGGCAGCAGTGCACACACTACAGCTGAAAGACTTGCACAGATCTGGGGTTTCTTTCTCTGCCCTAAGCAGCTGCTTTCACTCACCTTTAGATGCCCTGCAGAGCTTTCACCAACAGATACAACTCATGTTGTATGAACACAGCTTGTGTTTTCAGATTTTGCATTTCTGAGATTTCCTACCTTGTTATGAAGTGTTCATATTTTCATCATTCACTACTGGCACCGCATCTTGTTGAACGCATCAAATCAGGTTAGATTCTCAACCTGGGAAATGCAGCTCCAGTCCCAGCTGACACCATCCCATCAACATCCTAGTTAGAAAATTACCTTGTCAGCAAGGCAAACATCAGATTTTTAATACTGCACTAATCATCACCTAAGTCAAAAACATGAGCTGGATTCAATATTATCAAAAATCACAGAATAGCCACCAGCTTCTGTTTTCTTCTTCTCTGCCTCCCTTAGCCTGTCCAAATGTCCTCACAGCCTGGATTTCAGCACATGGCACATTCAATACACTTTTGATGAATTCCTGTAAATGTCCAGCTTTTCTGCTTCAGTATTCTCAAATATTCCTGCTCTCAAGAAAACCAAATTTATAACGTGAGGGGAGGCTTCATATTTCTGGCACATGCAGTTGTGCAGATGTTATTCCTTAAGGAAGACTATCTTGATTGCCTCTGTGAATAATGGCTACGAGGTGGCAAGGAGCCAACAGTTCTCTTAGAGCAGAAGGTATAAAACCACTCTCCTACTGAAAGAAGGCCCCCGGTAGGATAATATATTATTACGCATGATTCAAATTACAGGATCTGCAGCAGGGGAGCCAGTGGCTGAATCAGGACAGCCGCACGCAGAATACTGATGATGGGATGATGGAATGCATCATGCATTGAAAGAGCTATGGTTTAGTGCTTAAATCCTCTATTTTCAAAGTGACTAGAAGGATCAATATATAACTGAAGCACCGTAAACAAATTGTAGATTATTGTGTGTGCGGAGAGGGGAAGTTACTATGTTGTAACAAAAATTCTATTTTGGGCTACTTCTTTAAATAAAATTTTGCTCTGTGAAAGACTTGACCTCTTGAAGCCCACTAGCAACAGATATAGCTTTAATTTAATAACACAATATTGAATTTGTCTCATATCTGATTCTGTTTCGGCTATTAGAATACTGAAGAGCAAAACCTTGCCTCATTAGATTATGCAGTCTGAAATCTCTGCATTCCACAGTATCCTGGGCTGGTTTTAAATTGTTCGCACAACAAATTACTTTACCCACAAAGAACTAAATCCAAATGTTCAACACAATGTTGGCATGCCCAAATGTTTTCCACTTATAATTGAACACATCTCAAGAAAATGTGCACGTTTATTATTTTAAAAAAGCCCCAAAACATCCAAACCCCCCACACCAAACCTAATTCCTAATATGAAAAGCTGGCTAGATCAGAGTTTTTTCAACCTAAGATCTAATCTTTTCTGTGCAGATTAAGCACATTCTAAACAAAAATTCTATATTTCGCTTTGCTGCAACATACCCTGAAGCAGTATGCAAGCTCTCCCTTGACTTCCTTTCATACTGGCTCTTGTATTCAGTTATTCTGGTAAATGGATGCAAATCAGGTGCATTGTGTCGAGGTGGAAGGAAGGGGGTGAAATTTGTTCAGAAATGATCTCAGTTCTATTCATTAATAAAATGACATCTTGACTGAAAGTGGTGAAGAATGAAATATAACAGTACTGAACTTTACTCAGTTGTAACAGATGCATGTAAGAACCTTTAGAGAAAGCCAGATATGTAAAACGGCCACAGCGAAATGATTTCTGAAGCATTAGAATAAGTACTTAGACTGTGATGGCAGCTAAAGATGCAAACTCAATGCTGCAGCAACACCCTTTTTATCTTCCAAGACACTTAAAGGCAATCTCAGGCTATAACTGGAGGAAGCAGTACCACATTAGGTAAGGACTACGAGGAGGCAAACATACATGAAAGAAAAATATATGCACAATATTAACAATTAAAGACACTTTTAAAGGTTTTTATGGGGCCAACAGAAAAAAAAAATGGAACAATGCCCATGGTTACCTGCAGAGACAGCACACAGTTAAAAAAAAAATCAAGAAATTGTAGCCATCGTTTTGCATAGCGATTCAAATTATGCTGGCAGAATAATTAATGGAGGACCTAATCTCTGTGAGGAAAAAAAAAAAAAAAAAGAAAAGAAAAAAGGCTACGTTAAACAAAGTTCATTACGGCATGATGTAAATGAGTTTCTCACCAGTGATGTCACTGATTGGCTGGGATGTAGAGCTGGTTTCGAACAGTGCAGCATGGCCGGATTGGCTGCTAGCTCTTCTGGTTACTGCCTGCTTGGGCAGCGGTCGAACCAGACTCTTTCTGTCTCTCTTGTTGTCGTTTGAAGCAAATCTTGTTCAGCCCAGCTGTGTCTCCATAGTAGTGGCACCCTAAGAGAGTCTCCCTCCTGCTTCCCACAGCTCATCTGTAAGGCGGTCGCTGCTGTGAAATACCAGCCTTTGGCACGGAGCCCAGACTGCGTTGTTAGATCCGTCTATAATACAGAAAAGAATTTTTTTTAAAGCAGTTCTTTCACCGAATTACATCCTAAGAAGGATTAATAAGCACTAAATTGCAACTGATTTGTGGACTTTTAAATTATGTAGCTAGCACACTTTCTGAAATAAAATATTATCTGACTTGCAATAGTACAGCATCATTGGTTTAAAAAAAAAGAAAAAAATGAAAAAAAAGGAAAAAAAATGAAAGAAAGGAAGAAAGAGAAGCAACAACTCTTCTTTGTTTACCTTGATTACAAAAAAAATAATTCTTCCTTTTTCCCCTAGGACGGTAACTGATATCTTGGTGCTACGCAAGAATATTTTAAACTATCGCCAGTTTTCTATTTACATCCAAGTCACTATTTGCAGGTTAAGGCAAGGGATCTTAATTAGCATTCTCTTTAACTATGCAAACTGAGACAGGGCATGAAAGAAAAATGCTGTATGGAAGAGACAGAGACAGAGAGACAGAGGAAGAAGACAAAAAAAAAAAAAAATCTGTGCAGCTTTTACAGTTCAGCTGTCTGACCCCCTGCAAAAAGAATGCAGTCATATCAACTTTGCCAGACAATGGAGTACCTACAGGCTTTCCTCTAGACAAGTCCTTTATAACCAGTCAGTATTATGTGCTGCAGACAGTGGCCAATCGCTAAGCTGCTTTCTACAGCAGTGACACAATAGGTGCACTGGCCACACTGTCCTCCTAGCCTCCGACAGCGGTGCAGGTTCATTTTTTGTACGCTGGAATATGCATATGTCTTAAATGTTCCCACTGTATGGGGAAAAAAACCCACCAGCAGCCTAAGCTTGCTTTGTTTTTCTATAATTACATCAGCCTAATTACTGCAGCCGAGCCGCAGAGCCACTGCTCAGAGCGGCGCATAGGCATGCACGTCATATAAATATGCATGAGCACGCCTGCTTATTTAAATACAAAAATGCATCAATTGCTGGTGGTGCCTTTTTGGTTTTGTTTTCTGCATGTCCTTCCTCCCCCCTCCAACACCCATTGCTGATAAACCAAGTGAGTTAAGGACGCCTAGCAAATGCGGTCACCATTTTTCTCCCTTTATTTATCCAAACTTTTATTCGTTCCGTTCTAATTGCGAGCATTCAGTAGGAACTAAAAAGAGGGGAAAAAAAAATTCAAATGCAAATGAGTGTCAGTTAGTAAGGGAAGGGTATTGCAGACCTAGGGCATTTTTCTCCCTTGTCACTACCCATCAGAGAAAGCGCCTGTAAATGAATCTGCGAGCACTCCATCATAGCCAGGCATCAGATGCCCAGTTCCTATTAAAGCCCAATGATCCCCCAGCATGTGCACGCACCCAGCTTGTGTGTTTGGGTCCTCTGTAATTGCTGCAGCACCCCTAACTGTACCTGAATCCGCTCATATAGTCCAAAGATTAAATCATCACTATCCACGTATTAGCAGACATAATTGGGCACGTTCTATAGTGGGAATCGCCATGCTAATTTTTCTGATTTTATGCATGGGATTTACATATTCATGAAGAGAATAGCTGTTATGACCGCCGACAGAGCAACATGAAAAGAAAAGACACCATTCTTCAGCACACAGAGTATACAAAACCTAGAGGGAAAAGATGCAGCATATGGCGACAAGGAGGAGAAGTTGTTTGGCTTTCGAGGGTTATTTTCTTTCCTATTTATAAATTCTGGGTAGACGGCTTACAAAAAGCATGTAAGTATTCTGATCACGAAGGCAAAGTAAGTCTGTGTTATTAGTAATCAGCCACTGGTAGCTGAAATAAAATAATTTTCCACTTGGTGCCCAATGTTCTGCAAGTTTTGCCTTTGCATTAGAGACCATTATCAGTTTAAGAATGCTTAGGACATATTCATCTAGGAGTGCAAAAAAATACCAATGAATCAGAAAGGAATAGAAATTGCAGTTGATATTTTTAAAAAAATCTTGATTTTCTATTCTAATGCCTACATTGAATTAGGGAATGATACCTTTTCCAAGAAAGCTGGTATTCTTCATTAACAGAGGTGTTTTTAACCCAACTTATTAGAACTGCATGTTTTCCAAATCTGACAAAATATATCTGAATGACTTTCAGATTCCATTGTTTTTAAAGAAAAAGAAATCAATAAAGGAAAGATAATTCCAGCAGAGTTGTAAACATAGTGCACCTTGATTTGTATAGCAATTTCATGTAAATAAACACATTATGCATACTGTAACCCTGTCCCTTTTATCCATTTAATATAATAATTTCTTGAATGTTTGTTTATCTCTTAGGTATCTGCTACTCAAAACAGCCCAAATTTCCTTATAACAGCCAGATAACAATACCTACAGATGCCTGCTTTCCCCTACATCTTCCTACATTTAACAAAGATAATAGTACAGATAGCAAGGTGAAAAAAAATAATTTTTACAAGGAAGATTTTAATTCAATTACCATGTTTGTCAGGCCTGGTTGTATATAATTTTTCACAAAATATTCTATTCAGTACTTCTCAAAAGAACAAAAAATAAGGTTTTTTTTATTTACATTTGTACACTATACATTTCTTTGAATTACAGCCCTTCAATGCAGTCATGCAGTAACATTTCTGTAGTGACAGAAATGATATTGTATATTACATTATTAAAAATTATTTAAAATCTGATTGATATTTTATAATATGTTATTATTAATTCAAATAGCAATAATGAAATTATATTTTCAAATAAGCTCAAGAAACTGCTTTTGATTCTCTGAAGTAGATTTAAAAGAAATAAGCAAAAGGAGCACTAAAAAAATAAACTCAGCAATATTAACTAAAATATGTTTCTCCACCCAGATCACTGTTACCATCTCTGTCAAAACAAAAAGCTATCAACAATAACCTTCTTTGTGTTTGTCTTTACCTAAAATTCAAACTTCAGCAACTGTAAATCTGGGAGCTAATTATTAATTTTCCCCTTTAGCATAAATGTCTGGGCTATGACATCATATAGCACAAAAATAAGCTTCACTGTTAAAAGGGAAGGCTTTAGACAGCAGAATGGTGATATAATTTTTATGGTACAACCCTTTTAAATACTTTAGCATGGCCTCTATTCAAAAACCCCACTCCATAGTGTCAAGTGCAAGAGTGCTAATTTGAAGCTTTTGTTAGAGGATAATATCAGAAAACTTCAAGTATTTATGAAAGAATTTGAGGCAGGTTTCCTAAAGAAAATATGTAATTTTGTGTTCTGTGTTCACTGAGAGAGAAAAATGATTCCGTTTCTTGTTTGTAGCAATGAACCTGACAAATTTCAAGTGCTCTATTGAAAAAAAAATGAAATCACGTACCTCTAAACATGGGCAGATTTTTGTCATATTTTATAATCTTTACTAGACTGAATTTTTAAAAACTCATTCCAGCACAGAAAACAACAGTAAAAATTAGGAAAATTCAGAAAAAATATTATCTGATTTGTTATATCTGGCATAAAATGAAATCTGACAATACTTTAAAAATACATCTATATTCAGAATAAGGTTTCTTGTTCTAAAAAAGCATCACCTGTCACATCGGTTTTCCACCCCCTTCTATAATTTCAATTGCTGTTTTCTTTACAAATGATCACCTTTTGCTCTGCATTTTCATTGCATGTAATGCTATTAGCCTCAGCCCTTTATTCAAGCTCTTTTAAATTCCCAGAATACACAGTTCTATGTCAACAGTATTAATTATGATGATATTTGGTGTATTTACTTGCTATATCTTCCCGCTTCTGAATTATGGCCCAAATTTTCAAGCAACGCTCAGGCTCTGACATCCATGTTTTAAACTCTGGCCCTGCTATGGGCTTCACTCCCAAAATTACCACAGAACTGAAATTTTAGATCCTGAATAAGCAGGTAGCCTGACTTGCAGAACTGCCAGAAACCTGCAGCTCACTTATACACTGCAGGAGCTCCCATTAACTGGACTGCCTTAATACCATGCAGATGTCAAATATTTTGCTTTCATAAGGGGGCCTGATACAAATATTGACCTGATCTTTTTCATTTTAGTAACTCCAACAATCCCAAATGCTCTGATGGTGAAATAGAGCTTTCCAGGCTTGAGCTTGTAACCTTCTGTGGAAAAGCAACAACAGCTTAAGAGGTAAAAAATGTAGCATTCAAGATTAGTACTTAAATTTGGGGCAACACAAGAATAGTAGTAGGTTGACATAAAATAACAGGTTTGTAAAAAAAGTTTCAGTAAGAAAAGTTATTTATGATTTAATATCTGGATCACAAGAAGTGCTAAAAACTTGGAAATTCATTGTCCAGAGCCCAGCCAGTTTAGCTGTAAACTACTCTGGTATTAGAGCACCAATAGGGAAACACAGATTAAAATTCTTCACTCAAGGATTTACACTATTATATCCTTCATGGCAATATTCAGCCAAACATTCCTACGTGGGAATAGCGATAGCATTTTTTATCCCATTTTTTAATTTAGATTTTCCTGGAATTTTTTTGGGCTACACATAATAAATACAGAGCCTACACTTTTAAAGCTTGATTAATAAAATAGGTTAAAATGTGTTATTTTGGAGTAGATTCATAACCTGTGTGCATGCAGTATTTAGTATATTATTTGGGGAATTTTCCTAATTTTAAAATATTTTAATTTATTTATTATTTAAATTAATGGATATAAAGATGACTGAGCCTCTTAAGTATCACTGAAGAAGCACATTCAGGATTTTTTTTCATTAATCTATTCTAAAAATGCATAAAAAAATGTTTGCCTAAAGTCCTTGTCACTTAAAAGCATGTTCTGTTCTAGAGAAAAGCTCATCTTCATTTACCTCTTGAAGAAACTTATCTTAGGGTTATGTTAACCCTAATTTCCTACTTGGTTGCATCTTCTTTTTATTCAGAATTCATCCTTTCCTCAGGCTGTACTTAGTCCTCCTAAAGAGCTAAAATTGAATGATACGCTTGTGACAGTAATTTAATTAAACTGATTGTAGAAGCATGTAAACACACGATTAACAGTCTATTTCTCCACAGTGGCTCTGGTGCTGTAAGCACTTCCACCTGCCAGTACCCCACCTACCATAAACCTAATTTCACTTACTGTCTTCCATTTATTTGGGAACAGGATACTCTGGGTGATGCTACATGAGCTGCATTTGACCTGTTGTATGTTCAGCCTTCACAGACAGCCTGCCATAAGCTGTGGCTGTTACCGAGTTAGCTGAACTAAGCTGCAGATTTTGACATAGATTTTGCCCTTTTTATTGCACATGCAATAAGTAAACCTCAATAAATGGTTATTTCCAAGAGCAAATACTCTGGGGTTTATCATTTGATATAAGTTCCAAAGGAGCCCCATACTATGTGATGGATCTACTTTCACATCTTGTTTCATCTCAAGATAGAGTAAATGGCTCTATCTGAAAGCTGGGAAATGCCATGATACTGTTGAATACTTGAATTATCAGGACCCAGAGACAAAAGTAATCATTTTCCATTTTATTTGCCTCTTTATTACTGAGGAGATGGCATTGCTGGGCAGAGGACCGAACACACCCATCTGCATCAAGGAGGATTTTTGTCATATTAAAAATCTGCACCTAGGACACACTTGGAATTTCTTAATCTACACTGAACTTGAGGGTCTACCTTTAATGGAACATATTTTGAGTAATCTTTCAGCACATCACAGCAGCCAAACACAAAGCCCATGCTACCCAGCTGTAACTCCACTTATTTGCCAACTGTTTTGTAACCTCAGGTTAATTCTCCTCAAATACAGAAAACAAACACTCTATTTGAAATAAAACACAAAGTTAGGAAGTCCTTTAAGCACAAGATGTCTAAACACTAAGGACAAGATGTCAAAAGCAAGATGACAGCCCTCTCAGACCACATGTGAACTCTCTCAGGGAGGCAATGTCAGTCTGGGCTACTGGGGCCACTGATGAAAGCAGCAAAACAATGAAGGACAGCTGCTGACAGGTACCTCTGACCTGCTGTTACACATTGAAGCTCCACCACCTTCCTTAAAACACAGAAAACATCCATCCATTAGAAAATAACACATGCATTGCACCTTACAAGCCAGCAATCACAGTAAGGTTCGGTGGTCTGTGTTCAGAGTTCATAAATTCAAAGCCCCATGGCCTCCCAAGATGGGGGGACCATGAGTCCTGTGTGCTGAGTGCCCAACATAGGGAAAAGGCATGGATACCTATCAGTGTTTAAAGTTTTACAATTCTAAATACCATCCTCAGAATTTACCTCGCCTTTCTAACGAAACTGGTCTTGGAAGCAGTCAAGAGGGAAAAGAATAACCTGCAAAAGTTTACAGGTCAATATAAAGACAGAACACTCACCAGTTCTCACCACTGGAAAAACAGAGTTGGCTTGGAGAAAACTTAAGTCATTGCCAGTCCCCAGGCCATAGAGGGGATGAGGAATAGGGATTCTGGTCAGTCTGTAACAGCCCTTCTCTGCTACCCTTCCACCTCACACTGTTCCTCTTCCCCTGCTCCACTGAGGTCTTTCTAACAGGCTGCAGCCCTTTAGGACAGACCTGGCCCTGTGTGAACCATCCAAGAGGTGAAGCATTTTCAGGAAACATCCACCAGCTCCAGTGTGGGGTCCCCTAGATACCTGATCCAGAATGTTCACTCCAGTGGTGGCAGGGAAATAGCTACTCCAGAAGCTGCAGGAGCTGTTTCCCCTCACCAACAGACAAATTCTACCTTCCCTTGTGGGGGGCTAGAATGTAGAAAATAAAGATGATAGTGCAGAAGGTAATCTCACCCCTGAGGAGTTGCAGCTGTACTAATCACCAAAGATTAGGAACAGGCTTGCCCTTAACAGGCCACAGCTGGGTCCAGTGAGGATGAGTGCTATAAAAAAAGTGGGTTGGCTGGTTGAGGAGCAAGCTGGAGCTTTTTGGTTGTGCTGTGATGAAGTTGAAGTCATCACTTCTGTGAGGAGCTACCCAGGAGAAATCACCAAGAAGGTAGGGAACTTTTGCAATAAGATGACAACACTCCCTTACCCAGATTGTCCCCAAGGCACCACATCATGGCCATGGGGCTCAGCTTGCTGCAGGGATGGCTGGAACTGCTGCCCAGCCAGTCCCTGGACACCTGTGCCCAGTGTCCACTGTTCCTGCTTTCTGCACTGAAGAGTGCCAGCAGTTCATGTCCATTTGTCCTCATCTGGCTTTGTGTTTAACTGAGCACACACAGAGCATTCATAGCTTGCCCATTAAAAGAAGAAACCTGAAGAAGAGGCACTGCTGTGAAGTAGCTACAGTGCACATGGCTTTTCACCCCAAGCACAGGTTTCTCTACAGTGACTCAGTTTTCCACAGGCAAATATCCTCAGCCAGCCTTCAAGCCAAAAGACATATAAAGACCATTTTCTGTCCAATAGTTAAACTCCATGTACACACAGGTACACAAAACCCTTGCTGCTGTTCCACCTCCACAAAGCTGGAGATGTAGAAAATCAAACTCTGACAACAATAGTTGAAAACCTTGCTGCCTTTGGCTTCTCTGGCAGTTAGTAACTGAGGTGACCTAAGAGGAAACAACCTCCAGTTACAAATCTGCAACACAGGAGCAGAGACAGCCCTTTGAAAGTAGAAACAGTAGAACAGTCAGCAGCTGCTCTCCCTGGGCCCAAAATTCTGTGCATGGACAAGCTCCACAGACTTCTGACTCCTTCAAACAAGTGTGCTGCTGAGGAAAGGAATAACAGGTAAAATAATGCCTACTTTAAGTGGCAATGGACAAAAATGCTGACCATCTCACCGCCACATACATAGCCATGGGAATACACAGATGAGGACACCTAAAATCTTCCTTTATACCAAGGAGAAAATTTTCATACCTACTATAATAGGTGTTCTCCCTTTGCATAATTCTTAGGAATCAGCACCAGGCATCAATCAAAGAACCCTATGTATTACTTTAATAGCTAGGATTAATAAATTATAGGTTTCTCAGTATAAATAAGTGTGTATTCAGCACAAGCTGCTGTTTGAAATCTATTGATAGTTAGAGGAAGGATTTGGATTGTTCCCAAGTCAAACTGTGCTCCCTGCATAACAGCAATCTTCCTCACAATGTTCATTGTCCCAGTCTGCATCACAGACTGCTCCTTCATTTAACACACCTAGGTGATTCTGAAATCCTTGGCAAGTCTGTCATTGACAAAATTAGTACATGATGATCCTCACATATAACACACAAGGCACATAAGAAATGCTCTTTCCTTGCCTTAAGAACTTAAATAATTCTTTAAGTTAGAGACTCACATGAAACAAAAGATGTTTCTACAAGGACTTTCATAATTTCACAGCTATTTCACTCAGAAGGCAGTGTCTGCATTAACTCTTGCCTTGTTCATTTGCTGTGCTTCAAGAGACCTCTTATCCCTCTTTTGGAAACAGCAGTGGGAGAGAGAGGGCAGGAGAAGTCCCAATGAATTCATGCTCAAAGAAACATTCAGGGATTTCACTGTGGGATTCCCAACATCAGTGGGGGATGTTTGGGGATTTAGCTACACAACACTGAAAACATGCATCTCAGTGTTGGGAGGAGCACAGAACTGCTCTGAATTTGTTTTTTACCCCTATGACTCCAGCCAGGGAGGTTAAGAAAAGGTTTAAAAAGAAGCAGTGGCAGGATAGAGGTTCAGATATGATGGCAATGCTGCCTGTCCTGCTGGGCTCTCAGGTGTATTCACATGACACTACATGCCATCACTGTACACTTGGCAAAATGCAGGCATAGAAATATGTGCAACGTGCACTTTAAGTGTCAGCCTGCCCAGAACAGCAAGCAAAAACACCAGAGAACTTAATATGGTAGGATTAAGCTTAATTTTCTACCAATTATGACATTCATATCTTCCTAATTTCTGAGGAAAAAATGATGAAACATCTCATAAAAATGCAGAAAATTCAGGGAAAAAACCTCATCATATTTGTATTATTTTCAACACCTCACAATTGAGCTTCTAGCTAGTAATTTGTTAAAAAAAAACATAATTAACAAGGAGTTTTATGCTAAGAATTCTACTTTTACCACTATTCAAAGCACCAGTTTCCAATTTAGTACAGAAAAAATCAAAAACTAGTAATCTTCAATACATATAAGATATGAATATCCACATCTTATAACAATTTCACCTAAGGACTAATATATCTGGAGTACTGCCTCTGCAAAAAAATAAGCTTTCACACAGACAATATGAACACATAAAGAACCCTTAAGTAAAGACCAAATGAACATAATGCACATGAGATGTACAAATGGGCTGTGGAGATGAAACACATCATTCCAAGTTAAAATCAGAGCATTAAACTAATGTGTGCAGTGTTGCTGTGCAATGTCTGAGCCTACGGCTTGCTGCAGTAAGTGAACCCTTTATATGGGCTCCAGTACTTCAAGGAATGACATGGAATTGGTTGTGCTGCCTGTTCTCTGTCCCATGTGCTGACACTGCAGCACATTTTTCCTTCCTTAGAGAAGATTGACATTAAAGATCCTGACATTCTTAAGCATAATCACCCAGGAAAGAGATTATCAAGTACCAGGGTCTTGTCCTGTTTGGCAGAACAGTACTGAGAATTGTCCCATGGTCAAAGAGGAATTCTCTTACTGCCTAAATCAACACAAGCCTTCCATACACATTTTGTTAAAATGTAATGATGAGAAACACAGCACATACTTTCTTTCCATATAAGCAACACAGAGCTTTGAATGTGTTCTCTCTTGCAATGGAGGAAAACAAAATTCTCAAGGGCTCTGATCCTCTTGGCCCTCTGTTTCCATATTTTCTATTTTAACTCTGCTTTTCAGGGGCTGAAGAGGTTTGATTCTGGCCTCTAACTTGGGATGAAGAAACTTAATTTTCCAGAAATGAGAAGATTTCACCCTGCTTGATATAACTGTTCCATAGGATTAATATTTGCATTAATTCAAAAAAGACATCCCGTGGCCTTTGACAAGCTATATCACAGTAGTGTTAGATAAGTGATACTGATACCACTGATGCTTCCAGGTGTCTTGTTTTTCCTGGAGGCTTTGTGAGCATTTATACAGAGACACTTTCCAACTAATAACAAATGCTAAACCCACTGAGGAGTTCAGGATTTATGCTTTTTTTTACTGCTTTTTTGTTGTTGTTTTTGTTTTGTATTTTCTTTTTTGTTTTGTTTTTTTTTTTGTTTTGGGTGGTTCTGTGGTTGGTTTGTTTGTGGTTTTGTTTGTTTCTGTTTTGGGTTTTTAGTTGTTGTTGCAGTAAACCAAAACTAATAATTTCCACGAATATCTCTTATCTCACCAGCAATCTCCATGACGCAGAATATTTAGTTCTAGGACTAAGATTCAATGTACTTCCAAATAAAAATATCAGGAATGATAATATTTATACACAGCAACAAGAAACACACTCGTTTATGTGCAAGGAAAAGATTAGAGTTGTACTGAAAAAGCTCCAGTGGGTATTGCTGTCAGGAAAAGGTACATGTTTTCCCATGTGTGTTATGCATGGACACTGGGACAGTAAATGATAAGATTTGCTTCAGAAGCACATGAATAAAAACCAATGTTTCGACATGATTGATCCCACATTGTTCCTATATATGATCTTCCAAATGCAAGGAATATTGTCTCAAATTCTGGAACTTGAAGCAATAATTTTTTTTTTCCCAAGAAGCACTCCAGCTGCTTGTTTTTCTCCTTTCCTTCTACACACTGCACTCAATGTACCAGAAACTACTTCTTGTTTTACTGTGGAATGTGGGTAAAGGAGAAAGGCAATGTTACACCTCCCTTTCAATACTTAGTACCAGACATCCTCGTACTTCAAACCCAAGTGTGCCTGGTTAAAACCAGTCAACAAAGCTCCCTTAAGTGATAAATTTTTGCTATGTGCAGGAAAACAGAGCAACTCCACATGAAAAATGCAAATAAAGCAATGGACAGCGGTCAAATCTTGCAAAATCTTGACACAAAAAAAGTGAACATGTTCCCTTAATTATTGTCAGATCACACGTATGGCATGTATGTCATCTGTTGTCTCATGCACACATCTCCAAAGGAATGCTGTGCAGCCTTTTGGTGTGGAAATTTACGCAGCCCAGCTTCAGAGCACCTCCAGTCTCACACGGCCACAAACCATGTCCTCTCAAGTGTCACATCCCATTGCCCCGCCGCTGTTTGGAAAGCTACACCCTGCTGTTTGCGGACACCCAACAAGGGATTACTTCATCTTTGTTTTCTCATGCTGAAAAGTCAACGCTGACTTCAAAACTGAAACAGTTCGTCTCTTGTCACTGAAAATTTGATCAGGTGTTCCTCCATTGAAGCAGTTCAGATTACATTTCTAACAAATACCACAAGCAGCAAAATGCTTTCACCTATTAAATCCTTTACATAAGAGCTGAAAGTAACTCAAACCAGCTGAAGTGATGTGCAAGGTACATGGATAGTGTCACTGTTCTTGTTGCTACATTTATATTGTGCTGTTGATAACAGATGACACCCACTGGAACACAATTCTTTATTATTTTTTGAACTCTGAATAGTGTCACAGTTTCAAGTGCTGCATTAACTTCTGAGAGTTTTCATTATACACTCTAGCAAACCAGGAAATATGATGAGAAGGTGTAACACTCGACTTTTCCTGACATGGACAGTCTAATAGGGAGCCAGAATTGCTTTCACTTAAAATGGAAATGAAAGGCAAAAAACGCTAACCTAGATCTATCTTGTGCTGCAGTAATAATTGCCTGTATCCACCATGTTACTCATATCATAGTGTAGCATAAATGTTCCAGCAAAGTGCTGGGTGAACCATATTGTCTGCAAATGGTTGTACCTGCCAGTCATGGTATTAGAAGGTTAATAAAAGAGCATATCCAACCATTTCATAAGATCACCACAAAGAGAGGGATTGTTTTGTCCCAAGTAACTCTGTGCACTCATGACAGAGCAAATGAACAATCCTTCTTCCTTTTCCCTGTCCCCTGCTACTACACAAGAACAACATTTCACTTGAAAACCTGTTGAGGTCACTGCTTCGCATCCATCAATGCAGCTAGATGAGTGAAAACAAGTGCACACATCTGCTAATCAAATCTTCTGTACAGAGCTGGAAACGAGAAAAAGGTTTTCAGATAGGAAGAGAGGCACCCAGCTGGGAGAGCAAGCCTCAGCAAGAAAGGGGAGGCAGTACAGCTCCCTCAGTCTGTGCCAATGGAGCTCATGGGCTGCAGTGGGGCCCAGCAAGAGGATGTAAAGGAAAAAAGGGGGAAGAGACTCCAAATGAAAAGGAAAGCTGCATGGAATTCAGTCTTCCAGAGAAGAGGGGGGAAAGGATTGAAATGAAAAGAAATGCACACCTTGTTCTGAACTTGGGGACTCCATTTTCCTCGTGGACTGATAACACACTCTGCAGCTCCACAAAGTTCAGTGATCAACTGTATGCTTATCCAGGACCCTGTACACAACAGGACCTTGTCCTCTGGATACTGCAGAAATATAAAAAGTTGATTAAAAAAAAAAGAGTAATGGAAGGTGGAACAAAGTCCCTGAAAATGGAAAGAAATGGAGAAGTTTAAACTACAAGCAGCAGAAGCTGGACTTAATTTCAGTGAAGTGCATGATAATTGATGTCCATACCACTGCTGCTAGATCCGTTTAAAGACTGCAGCACAATTCTGAGCTCAGGAAAAATTCACCTGACAGAAGTAATATCAAATACTGCTGTAAAGTGTATTATAAAGAAACCAACAACATCAGCAAAGTTTCCTACAAAGAGAGAGAATTGATCTGTGAGCAATACCGCAGAAAGAATTAAAGGATAAATTATGTTTTTCTCCAGGTGGCGAGTTACATATCTTTCAGAAAATTGCTTTTTTGTGAGTTTGTTATTGTTTTAAAGCAATAAAGATAAATTGCAAAAGTAAATAAAAAATATCCTAAGCTCATTTCCAAATAATGCCTGTCTCAGTGGCATCACCATTTTCCAATTGGTTTGTCTTTTTAAGAGGCCTAGAAAGCTCTGAATACCTAAAATGCCAAAAAATCACTCTTTCAATCTCAGACTTGTGTTTATTAGGACTGAACAGAAAATTCAGATCTATGAGCCTTCATATCTTCCCCATCCTTTTTATCTCCACCACTCATTCTGTTTTCGAAAAATCTCATTAGAGCTTTGTTTTCCATAAGCCATGGAAATCCATCAAAATCCATGTTCTGAAAATGTTTCAGTTTATATCCCAAGTACTTCCTTAATGGGCAAATTAATTTCAGTAAATCCTGTCTTTTTTTCAAAAAGAAAATCCCACAAACAATCAAAACAAACAAACAAAAACTTAAAGAACATCAACACAAAAAACCAGAACAACCCAAACAACCAGGAAACACTAACCAGAAAACCAAGTACAAATAGTCTGGAACCTAGCTGACATGTACATTTGCTCTTGCTTTCTCTTCATCTGTTGTTCCATCTTACTTCTTTTTATGTGACTCTTTTTCTTTTTTTGCTGTCCTCATAACACTTCCTGAAGAACTATAAAAATAGTCATTTGCACTCCTCAAATGCTGATGCCTTTCTATGAAGAGTTTCTCTTTTCTCTGTGTTTTCATTATTTAATTTCAAGTCATAGTTTCCAATGTAGGACTACTGAATATGTTTGAGATTAGTTTTTTTTTTTTTTTTTTTTTTTTTTTTGGAACCACCAACTATTTGTGGAAGATTTTAAGAACTGTGCTGTATCTTCCCCTTCAAAAGGCTGCTGTCCAATAGTGAATTCCTAAATGAGAATCCTCCCTACTGATAATCATTTTTCCATCTTATTCTACAAAATTAAATTGACTGCTTCATGCCAGAGATAGGAAGTATGTTACTGTCATTTAATTAAAAGTCTATCTGACACTGGCTCATGCTTCATTAACACATACCCATACCAGTCCACTACCAGATATTGAAAACTTCTTCAGAAAGAACAAAGTCCTCTTTTTTCAATTTTGAAATGTTGACTGCACTTCTATAACTTATTTTAAAGCTGTTATATCATAGAAAATAGAGTAAGGTCCCCTCCTAAATTCCCTTTCTTCTAACTCTATTGAGTTAGAACTCTGATCAGTAGTGACAAAAGAAATGGGAAAGTTTGTAAAATCCTTGAGGATTTGTATGTCACCAGAACTTGTTCTTCTTCGTTTTATCTAGGCTTGTAGGAATTAGCTGCACCTGATGGAAAACTTTTCCCTTGCTGTGATTATGAAATTCTTAATATACTAATTACATCTGTATTTTTAAAAATCTCTGCAGATTTTTCATCTGATTCATAGAAAAGCTGTTTCCTATTCCTTTATTTAACAGTCACCATAGCTGTAAGATAAACATGCATCTGTTTCTTGAGAGCTGGTGAGTTTTTCTTCAAGCAAAGAACACACAGATCAGCCTATATAAAATACAGTGTTTATCCATTGTGTGCAAAATATATGTTCTACTTATATTACTTAGGGAAAAAATTGCCAGCCTAGATCTGATGCTTTAGTTCCATCACTCAAGACACTTCCACACGTTTGGAAACAACTGAGAGGGTTAGAATACTTTGAGCTCTGACACTGGTGAAGTTTTGCTTGCTCAGAGAGCTCTTTGCAAATTTTAGCCCCAGGGAACACTAAAGTAGTTTCAGCTATTGTTTGACAGAATATAGGTTTGAGACAAGACATCTGCAACAATCCCTTAACCTCCTTTTCCATCCCCAGCTGCACAAATCTCTCAAAGAGAAGTAAAATAAACAGTTGAAAAGGCACTGCCAATCAGCAAAGCAATGTTCAGAGGTATTTTCAGGAGTCCTTCAGTCCTATGTGCATATATCTAATCCAAACTATTTTAAGATATTTTTAGCACCTAAATATTCAGATATAAACCTTCTAGACTATCCCAGTATTTTCTTAACTCCTATTCCTAGTGCAACCTGGTGGAAGAAATATCCATATGATGTCCAGTCTAATACCTGCTGTCAGTCTTGGTCCCCTGTACCAAAACATGAAGCACCAAGAACCAGACCTGTGTCTCTTTTCTTCCTTTTCACTGTTTATTTGGGTGTTTTAAGATATAGCAAAAGAGTTGAATCTGAAAAACTAAGCTTTTAAACAGTTAGCTTTAACCAAGTTATTTCAGTTGAAGAAGTTCAATGAAGTTGAATGAAATTTCAGCTGAAAAATTACCCAAAACCAGATAATACTAATGGTTAATTATATGAAACTCTAGAAATTAATCTGTTTTATTTTAGAGGACTAATCCAAGAATGTTCAAAGACATCAGCCTCTCTTAGTGGCAGAACATTAAGAAAAATAACTAGCAAAAAGGAAATCAAGTCTGAGTGACAAAAGGCTGTCTTTAAATGGAAAAGTGCATGGAGTCTTTTACATAAGAAATTTTAGAAGTTCTATTTTCCTCCATTTGAAATCTGATCACAGAGCTCCAAAGAAAAACTTACATAGACAGAGCTACAAATTAAATGTATTCACTACTCAGTTTAAGTCATCCATCAGAGGGCCCCTGGATATTGGTTGTTCCTAGTTTGAATTTAAAAACTATCAGAAATAAGTGAAACTTTACAAAAAATCAAATAAAAAACTATGGGAGGTGCAAATATATAGATGATGTGAAAATTGTTTCATTGAAAAAGACCCAGAAAGCTTTTTTGCTTTCTCTTCCTCCTCAACACTTTTGACTGGAGCAGGAGACAGTGCTTTTAACACATAAAAAAGCATTCAAATACGATGGAAATGTGGGATAACTTTTATCACAATGTTACACCCATGACACAGGCCAGCAAAGCCTTCAGGGAGGGAAAACAAAGATAATTGTCTGGGGGGTTTTAGCCTTTTCTAAGAATTGCAGAGCAGGCAAGGAGGCTATTTAAAATGACAATTTTGATTTCTGTCCAAGAGCAAAACCAAGGAACATGAATCCAGTTGATCATAGATACGGCATAGCCAAATGGTTTCTTGAATGAAAAAAAATCAGATTTTGTGGCCTGTACTTGTCACAGATTCCATCTTTGCTCTAAATAATAGCTAGGACAGGCTGTTGCACACTGGAAATTAAGGGCTGCATTTATAAATTTGTAAAGCAATTTACCTTATACCACATTTTTAGAAGATGCCTAAACTCTCTTTACTACAGTAAAACTTCAAAATAAGCACAAAGGCTTCCTTGATTTGTGAAAGGAGTGAACAGTGCTCAGGTTTGCCATAGTCAAAAGTTAGATCAGGAACCCTATGTCACTAATTGCTACAGATTTTTCTAGTGACAAATCCTGAAAATATATTTTCCTAAAACAAGTAAAAACGAGCACAACCCAGCTAGCTTTATTTGAAAGAATTAAAAAAATGAAAAGCAAGTAGATTACCACTTCAATTTCCTAGTTCAGTACCCAGATTAGCAGGAAGACACTTTCTGTGGGTAATTTTTTTTCCTGTTTCTGCTTGGGTTTTATTGTTTGTTTATCTGGTTTTACTTTGGGTTTTTTTTTAAATTGTGAGAAAAAGACACTCTGACTCAAACCAACATAAATGCTTCTTTCTTGCAGCCATGGGACACAAATAAAAGTAGATTTTTTTTTTATTTCTGTATTGCTTTTTGTTCCATAAATTGCCAAAGAACAACCTTAAAAACTAATTTAAATGGCATACCTGGAATAATCTTGGGTAAAGGCAGGTGGAGACACTTGGATTGAGAACATAGACACATCTCTCTTCAGTTGAAAGCCAGCATTTAAATCTGGAACAGAGGTTCCTACTCAGCAGATAAAAAAAACCAAGAAATATTAAATACTCCCTTTTTGTTTGAACAAAGATACTTCTAGTGTTCATCTTCTCAGTAAAAAAGTCTTTTCTTGGCTAAAGTCAACAGGAACCATCAGTTTTTATGGCCATTTTTACAGCACCTTCATCAGTTGAAGAAGAGGGGAATGGTGCTATTACCAAGCATTACCCAGCCCAAAGGGAAAACATTATAGAAATATTAGAAAATTGACTTATTAAAGAAAGGATAATTTTTTAAATTTACCCTGTTTTGTGTTACTCACAAGGAACCTGAACAATCTATCCTCCTATCTTTTACATTGGTGCAAAAATGTAGACATAGTAAAATATTTATGAAGCTATTTATAGTCCCTACTAACCCAGTTCAGACTGAGGACAGTGAGGATACATCTGGCCACTCCTCCAGCCAAAATTTGTTCTACAGCTGGCAATTCTAAAAGGCCATGTCATTATATCAGTGAGTCCGCTGAGCTATAAAATCTATCAGGTTGCAAACCCAGATTCCAGAAGGCAACAGCTAAGCCAGACTATAAATTTCCTATGCTCAGATAATTTTAATTATTTAGTTTTCAAATGTGCTGAGAATATATTCTTGTATAAATTATAGTTTATTTGAGAGAACACAAACTCTCATCAGGTCAAGCATTTTTGATTGAGCGGTTTGAGACAAATATTGTAACCTTGAAGACACCAGGACAGCTGCAAATGTCTAATTCTATAATTAGAATATAATTTCACATTCTGATTTATCATCAATGTGTTAAAGATAGTCTAAATATTGACTCAATAACAGGAAGTTATCCTGACTGCCAAAGTCATCCTCAGGTGTCCACTAAGCAGGAAGGCTGGAGAACGATGACACCTTCCCCAGCTCCCTCTCTGCCCCTCTGTCCCACTGGGATGAGACAGTGCAGAGCATGTTTCCAGTCCACAGGAACTTTGTGGAAGGGTTTCTCCCTAACTCCTCAAGGCTTTATATCCCACACCAGGTGCTGGCCATGAGGAAAGCTTTGGACAATCTCTCTACAGAAGACTACCTTTGGTGTAGTCAGAAAAATCTCAAAAAACCTCTATGTCCGCAAGATAACTGATTTCTAAAGTTCACAACTGCTCCTCTTAGTGTATAAATACAAAAATAATAGACAGGGCTGACAACCTCCAGCCAGCAAATACCACTATCCTAAGGACCCAGGAGAGACTAGGTGTGAAGTTTTTGCAATCCATGAAACCACAGGAAGTTGTCACACTGGGAAGCCAGACCAGAGAACAGGCTTCTCCCGCACTTGTTATGGCACATCTCTTAGGAACAGTTCTGTGCTTGCTTCCCCTCCAGAAGTTTTCTCCAGCTCAGTATGCCCAGGAACTGCCAGCAGAAAAGTTTTGAGGCTTACGCCTCATCTGCTTAGGTGCAAGCTTCAAAATAGAATATACATGCATCTAGTTCTGAGCCATTAGAGCAGCTGTGCCATGCACCGCAATCTGGAGGGCAGCTCCCAAAGAAAGGGTTCACTGCCAAACCTGCAGGTTGTACCATGCAAGGTCTTGGCAAAGATCTGATAAACTTTAAATATTTTCATTAACAACTTGGATAGAAAATATGTTACTACATTTTTGGCTATCACTGAGCTTGGGAGGGGTTGCAGGCAACCTCAAGAGCAGGATTAGATTTCACACTAATTTCAGAAATCAGATCAGAGTTATAATATCCACAGGATTCAATTCAATGGAGGCAAAATTCAAATATTTCACTTCAAAAAAAATGAAAGCATAATATGAAATGTTAGCTACCTGACTAAGCAGCAGTTGAAACAGGGATGTTGTAGCAGCTCAAACTAAACAGAAGCTAAAAACTGAATGCTGGTACAAAACTATTAAATGTCAATCTGAAAAATTATTTTTCAAGTGTCATGGGAAAGACATGTGAAGTTTTCTGCTCTCCTGGCAATGAGGAGGCTCAGCTGAAACGCTGTTGGGTTGGGTCATTTCTCTGTGAGAAAGGCAGAGAGGCTGCACAGAACCCCAAGGGAAGCCTTAGGACTGACAAGAGGTTTCACAAGCAAGATCTGGGAAAACAGGCTAAGGGAAATGGATATCTCCAGTATAATGAGGACAGGATAAAGAGAAAGAAAGGCCTAAAAACAGAGTGTTTAAGAATAATATCTAGAATTTGTTGTAAAGCAAAAAACAAATAATTTCTTTCCATAACTACCAAAAGATAGGAGAAGAACTAATTCAAGTATATTTCAATAAGAAGGATTTCAATTAAATATTGAAGAAACAGCAGGAGAAACTTCTCATTCTAAATGTACAGGCAGAGACTGTGTCACTGCTTTTGCTAGAAGGAGAAATTATCAGAAGGAAAAATAACAAATACTAATGCCAGAGTTCCAAACTTGTGTAGTCAAACATACCAAGAATGAGAGCACCGGAGCCTCTCTGTAGATTTTCAAGTAAATAAAATTTTCATGAGCCTATTTTTTCTGGGAAAATTGTTTCAGGAGAGTTCCAGTGAGGAATCTGCTGGAATGGATTTGGCCTGCTTGCAAAAACTCTGATGTGAGAATAAATGCTTTTTTTCCTGACATGATTTGGTAACTTTTTGAGAACAAAATATTGTGCTTGTTGCTGTGAGGGGAGTGGGGGAAGGTCAACATCAAAGAACAGCAAAGACAAATACTGCATCAAAAATCTTGATCTTCAGAGATCCCTTTAGCACAGTATTTATAAAACAAAAACAGCTAACAAAACACAATTATACAATAGACTGGGAAAGAAAACTGTCATTTTGCCAAGTGACACATGAGATCCTTTTGCTAACAGGATAAATCGGTGACACATATAGTTTAATAGTTCAAGAACAACTGCATATTTCTTTTTAAAGGTACAGCACAGTGAAATTATATTACATAATGAAATTGCTATTTTCTACTTTTAAAAGGAAATTTTAATTGTTTCCAGATAACTACATAACTACATGTCCATAACTGTGCACCTGCCACTACACATATTCCCTTCTGAAAAGAGAAGAAAAAAAAAAAGGAAGGAAGGACAAATAAATTAAAATTAGCAAGAAAACACATTGTGGAAGTGTTCACCAGCAAACTCACATAAAGAAGAATAAAGAAGAAATAAATAAATGCAGAAATATATATTTTATAAAACAGAAATAAATGCTTTTCCTCCCTGAGTAGGTGATTCATTGTTGAAAATGTAAGACAAGTTGGTGGGGGGAGAACAGATGGAAAAGTGGTTCTTGGCAGGTGGCTGTGATTCCAGATGTAGATTGAAGATAAGGGGCAAATAAACATTCTAGAAGAGAATGGACATGCATCTCCTTCAAATGCACTTGTGCTCACCTGGGACAAGAGCTCTGCTGCTGCTGTTGGCACTTGTCATCACAAGCACTGTTTTGATGGTGTCTAAGGAAACTAAATTCTATGCTCTCTTCAGGAGATCCCACGCTCCACTTAAATAAATTATTATTTCCTAGAAATTAATAATAATTTCCAGAGTGGAAAAAACCCATGATGAGTAGGACTTTTTGTCTTGAAACTCCATTTAAAATTGGTGATTTCATACTCCGTTTGCACCCATCACATACCTAGAAAAAACAAATGGCAAAATTTTTGACTTAGAAAAAGTCAATGGAAAACAAAATAGTTCTCAACTAAAACAAGGATGTCAAGCTTGATGAGGCCACAGATCAAAGGACATTACATGTTCTGGTAAAATTTGCTTCTCTAGCCTAAACTGGCCACAACAATGTCACTACCTGAAAACATACATAATTTTTAAATTAACTGAAAGACCTTTAAATCCATAAAAATGTGACTTTTCTCTAGAAAGACCAGTGACATAAAAATACAGAATAAGCATCTATGAGAGGGAGTTCTGAATTTATTGGTTTAGGGAGGGGAATCTGGAAGGTGGAGGCTTGGTTTCTGGTTTGTTGGTTTGAATCCTGGTTCTACAATAAGTGTAAAGGATTATACCAGAGACAACAATTACAACCTCTTCCAAGATATTCCTGTCTATCCTATATTACTATAGACTTCAAAGACTACTTTAATGATGCCATACATCTGGCAAGTTTCCATGGCACTACAGGCACCAGGATGAAGCTCTCTAAAGACAGTATTTAACAGGCAAATAAATGACTTGATGACAGGGCTTGATATGGAGATTTCTAATGCTTGCAGCTTTTAATGCCCAAAATCTAGCCTTAAGAGAAAATAAAACATTGGTCTTATTTTGGTCTTCCCAAATCCATGGACAAATAATTCCAAACCTTTTCCAAGCACAAAGCATTTAGAGAGGGGGTTGTTGCTACTGTAGGAATAAAGATTTTTGTCCTGTGCAGCATTGTTTGAGGCTTTTCTCTTCAAAAATGCCAATAAGTGAATTTTGTTTCAAGTTTTTACAAAAAAATTTGCAATCAAACACAGTTCAGCTAAACTACAACCAAACAAACCATCACCCAAACAACAGCTCTGTAAACACCTTCAGGAACCTAGGTTAAATGAAATAATTCAATTTTGATAATCCACTTAAATTACCTAAAAAAAAATATTTGTTGTTTTAAAGGATGGCACCATTATTATTTGGTTAATCTCATAGTGTCTTTCTAAGCTGTTCACGAAAAACCTCTGGTTAAAAGGCAGCCAGTGATGGATGAAACAGGTCTAATTACATATCTCTTTGTAGGTTTGTCAAATACATAAATATTACACAAAGAAAATGGCTGTGTGATAAATTATAGCAAATTACTATAATAAAAAAAGTTTACTTTTGTTTTTGATAATCAGTAAATTAATTGTGTTTGTTGCCAATTTAAAATGTATAATTAGTACTACATCTGTGTCATTTAAATCAGCTAAGCAATTCTCATTGTATCATTTCTGGAGGAATCTGAAGTGTACTTAATGTATTAATGATTCACAACAGGGAAGAATTCTCATTAGTGGAAACTTTTGCATAGTCAATAACCAAGAAAATTAGTAAATAAATAAATGAGTTTTCCACTAGCCTATGAATTCCATGTAGGCTAATAAATACTTGGTAGAAGGGTAAACCTCTCAAAAAAAAATTAGATATATATCAAGTGTGGATGTTTTCAAAAGCCACAGACACAAATGTTTTGAAACATTTAATGGAAATTTTGAAAAATTAAATAGATAAGTAACACGTTAATAATTACATACTAGGCAGAATACAATGGTTTTACCTGTCCTTGCTACCAAATCAGTCATGCATTAAACTCTGGTTGAAAATCAGATTACTAGAATTTCAAGGCATGTTCATAATATTCTGCTTACAAAAAAAGGAAGGAAGAAGTGGTGAAGCATGTAACTGCAGTATTTCAGTGCCCTAAGACAGCCCTACCTGCAAATCTCAGCAGGAACAAAGCTGGGATGAGGTTGCTCACTGAAGGTGCAAGCAGTGACCAGAGACCACCTCACACTTGGCCAGCACCACTTTCTTGTCCCTTTGCAAAATAGGCAAATTCGTGCAGTCCCGTACTCAGAATATGCTGAGTTGGAAGGGATCATCAAGTCCAACTCCTGGCCCTGGACAGGCCAGGCCAAGAATCCTGTGGTACCAAGTATCTGCTTTCACCTGGTGTGCCAGGACACACAGAAGATGGAGCCCAGTGCCAGCCCAAGACCTCAGATGGCTCAAGGCCCATTTGAGTGGGGCCCTCACTGTCACCTTTAACATGTGCCGTTTAAGAAATAATAACACTTCAGAAATCAATCAACTTGCTTTTTAGGATCCTAAAGGGCAGAAATAAATGCAAAAAAAAGTGCAACTAAATAGAGACATTGGTTTCTGTACCTCTCCAAAACAAGATTTATGATCTTTGCAAACTTTGAATTTAGACACAAGACCAGACACAATTCCGGAAGATCTAGAACTTTATCAATCTTCTCTGTATCTTGTACAGTTTCTTTCTGGAAAATAGCATTCCTGACAAACTGAAAAAAAAAAAATCATGGAATTTCTTGTTTGAGCAATCACTTTCCTGATCTTTAAATACATATATCTTCAGCAAGCTGAGAAAATAATTTCAATAAAACTGACCCATCTAAACAGCTGAAAATCCAGGAGTCTGACTTCTAAACAGTGGGAAAAGTGAGTATATTTTAATCTTGTTGAAAATAAACCTTAAAAAAATGAACAAACTTGTTTTGTTTTTTTTTCTAAAATTTCCAAGTCTAGTTAAAAGTTAACAGAGAAGGAAACAAAGACTAAATGAGTGAAAGTAATAACTGAAAAACCCAACAAAACAACTCTGCAATATTAATTCACTAAAGGTAAGTGTGATAGTAGTTTTTCCAAACCCTGTTTTCTCAAATTATTCTTGGCACATATTAAACATTTTCCTTTTCTTTACCAAGTAGTATAGATTCATTCAAGTCGCTGAAATGAACATGAAAAATTAGATTATTTTACACAAATGAAACAAATTACCATGTGACTAAACCCACTACAAATGATTCCCTTATTTCTCTAATTTACTTCATGAAAAAAGCCAGAGATTAAAGCAAATATTTGTGGAATGGATCACATTGTCAAAGACTATAAATAGGTTGCAATAAATAAAACAGAATCAGTCTTTTCTTTCAGGCTAGAGTGGGAAATGAAATACTCTTCCATTTCCCTCAAAAACTGAGGAAAGAAATTTCTGGAGAAACTGGAGCAGTTTTTGCTCCTCATGCCAATTTCAATGACCAGGCCTCAAGTTAGGACGGGTGTTCTGAGTGAGGTAAGGGATTTGGGGTCAAACTCTAAGGTCACTTCAGCAGGATGAAAGTTGTCATGGAAAACAGAACAAGAAAAATCAGAATCCCCAGGTGAAAGAAGCCAGGACCAACTCTGGAGGAAGATGTTGCCTGGTTTGTTCTTTCTCTGAAATGCTGTTTGGATGTGTGTGTATATTCTGCAAGTTTATTTCTGTTTAAAAGGAATAAAACTGGAAACAAGTTGAAGCCTTCTTCAGGTCTTCTAAAAAAAAAAAAATTATATTGCAAGCTACCATTAGGACATTTATTCATAAAAAAAATTTAAGAAATGCTAACAATACAAAGCTTGTGTTTTGAAAGAGCCCACTTTCTCACTGGAGTAACATGCAATTCCTATAAGGAATCAAGTGCAATGCTTTTCTCAAGGGCCTTTTGAGTGGATTATTTATTGCTGTTTCCTGTTCAAGTTTTTATGGGCAGGTCAAGTGCCAGAGTGCTGCTCTGCTCTGTCTGCCAAGAATGATAAAAGCTGGACTCCAGTGTGACAACAGGACCATATCTAATTATTAAAGCAAGCAGTGCATGGATTGCAGAAGGGTCTCCCCACCAGTCCACTCACCCCTGATTTCACTAATTTAACAGACAAAATCTCCATGGAACAGTAATAAGTAGGACCAACAGCAATGCTTATTTATAATGGATTTTTTTTCAAATTTCATTTTTCAGATTTTCTTTTTCCTTTCTTTTTGAAAAAGTAAATAAATACAAAAGAATGTATTCTGTCTTCCAATTTAATCACATAGTGGCAATGGGGACTAAAGACCTCTTTCACAGCCATGAGCAAGGTGCAGTCATGCTGCTCTACTTGAATCCCCCATGCTGTGCTGTCAGTGACCTTAGTGGTGACCTGAAGTAATGGTTATACTTCTTCTTTTTTTTGTCCTTTGGAGTAACAATTCAGCCTCTGTATTCTAGGCATTAGTTCTGTTCTTCCAGTACTGAACAGAGACCGATCATTATACCAGTGAGCATTTGTTACATCTTACACAGTCAGAGTTTCAATGCAAGTTCATTTGAAGACAGACACAACATATACAACCCATGATTTACTAAAGGTGTCAATGGCAGGGGTAAATTTATTTTCCCTCAGCACAGCAGTAAAGTGGATCACTTGCTTCCCATTGTAATCAGTTGCACAATTGGGAGACTTTTGAAGACATTCACTTATTAAATCAGAGCTTTTTTGGAAGAACACCAACTACTCCAGACAACATTCAGTCCCATACTGTATAATGAAAATTGTCATACACATTGACATTTGCAATGAATACAAAAAAACAAAACCAAACAAAACAAGTGAAAATAAAACAGAAGCCATGGAAAACTTAAAAAGACTTCAGAGTCTCAAAGGTTTTCTAATATTGTCATCTTTTTCCACATCTGGGTTTCCCATTAATTCTGTGCTTCTTTTGGAAGTTCAGAAGAAAAGTAAGCTAAAAATGTGTATGTATGTATATGTATATGGTTTAAAACATCTAATCCTTCATGCTGGATGAAAGCAAGCTGAGCCTCTGCAGATGTTAATTAAGATTTAACTGGGAGGCAGGTGCATATAAATAAAAAGCATTTGGAATGGGGCAACAGTAAACACAATAAGAGCTCAATGCAGATCTGGACACAATAGAATTTAATCTTTTTTACACTCATACGATTCCCCAAAAAAAATGAACTCAACAACTCAATTTAATACACATAGCTTATATTTGTTGACCAAACCATGATCTAAAAATAGTAATCAAAGACTATATTATTTTTATCAAAATGGTGCCATTTATGTATAACTTTTTTGTTATTAAAAATGTGATGTACTAAACAAACTAAATTTTAAAGCAGGATAGGAAGAGACTACTCTTTCAGGAAAGGCTACATTAGCTGAGAAACAGAGAAGAAACTGTCTTTAGAAATACTTCAGGGGCTGCTATTAGGACATCAGAGGTAAAAAGTGTGAGTACTTTGTGGATCTGAAATATAAAACACCATATTCGAAATTACAGATAAGGGACCTGGACAGAAAAAAAAACAAGATAGGAGCTGAGTCTGTTCCCTTGATGCTCTGTGTCATTTTCAATTTATATTTCAAAAGCAAACTAAAAATAATAAGAATGTAAATGTTGTTGCTTCTCTGCAAAGGAATTCAGAAAAGTGAAGTAAGACTGAAATGTGTATGTAATAAAAATCAAATATAAATCAGATATTTCAATTTTAATTGGAAGACAAACAGTTCTGAGTTACTACTTGGCAATAACCACAATAACTAAAATTATGGTAGGTGTTTCCTCAGCAGAGAACATTCCTAAAACACTACCCTGCAAAATAGTATTTTGTATATTGCAGAAATAAGTGGGTATTTTTTTCCAGAATGAAGTAGCACTTTTACAAATATTTTTGTGCTTTATTTCTTTAATATCTTCTTAATTATTAGTATTAATTCTGTGCTTTGACCAGGAAGGAGAATGCATGCTTCATCTTTATTCTTTTTAAGCATTCCAAACTACAAGCTAGGGTGAGTTGTTTTCTAGCTACTGGCATAAAATGAGAAAAAAAAAAATCACACAACCAACTACAAAAAACACTCAACCAAGAGTCAAAAAAAGAGGGGACCTTTGGCAAGCAAGATTAGAAGCTGGCAAAGTTGAAGTTGAGATCCTTCCTTTTTTTCTTATCTGCTAGGTGCTGACAAGATGTGCATGATGCCAGTGACCATGGAAAATGTTTTACCTGGAGTATTACAAAAGATGAAGGCCTCCAAATGGCAAAATGGGCTGATAGCTTTGTAGTCAGACAAAAGGCCTTGTACTCTGGCATAGCAGAAGGCAGGTAGTTAAGAAAAATAAGGTAAGGAGGACTGGAGTGTTGGTACCCCACTTGACAGAGTACTGTGACCATCAGCACTGCCTTGCTCAGAGCCAGCTGGGCTTGCAACAGGACAGGACGAGTGCCACTGTACATGGCCAGTCTGGGATGGTGCCAGTTATGGAGAAGATTGTCAGAACCCAGGACATCCCTCTGGCTGTCCTGAGCAGCCAAGACCCCTGCCAGGGAGCTCAGAGACCCTGGCACAGAGCCCAAAACACCCGTGGTTTTGATTATGACCCGTGGACCAAATTACCAACCTTATATGGAGATCTACAAGCCACGACAAATTAAGTAGAATGATATTGAATTTATCACAAGGTGAAAAAGTAGATTTTGAAGTTTTTTAGAATGGAGATTCAAGGGGCAAGGTGGAAAGATCTAAGCGTGTCCAGCCTTTCTTCTTCTTCTTGGCCTCCATCTTCTGCTGTGATGTTGGCACTTTCAGGTTGATTTAGAGTAGAAGTTCATTGTCTAACATAAGTGATAAGTATTAGAAAGTAACTGTAAACATTGCATACATAGTTTTTAGTATAAAGACATAACACCGCCCTAAGAGCAGGAAGAATGCCTCAGACTGTCTTGCTGAGTGGACCTCAGCAAGACAGGAGAAAGAATTTTATAGATAAGGAACAATAAGCAACCTTGAGACCAAGAAATGAAGAGCTCTGACTCCTTCTGCAAGTGCTAGGCTGAGAAAAGAGACTTTATAACATTTCTCAGAGTCAATCTGACCAGCAAGAACACCTGAGAGAAGGTGAGTTAAAGTCAGGCTGGGGACAGAAAACAGCTTACCAGGGGAAGCAGGGGAGCTGTGGGACTCTTTTCTGGGAGGCCTCTGCAGGACCACAGTTTGCTTAAACCCAACAGAATAAAAGCTGGCAGTACCTGAGAACACTTTGTGTTCCTATACTGAGGATAAATACCAGGCAGATACAGACAAGAATTAAAAAGCAACTGGGCTAAACATCCTAAAGATGTCTCAGGTAGAAATCTCTATAAAGCCCAAGTAGCCCAAGGGCCACTGCACTATCTACTGAAAACAGCTCTTCTCTTAGTATTGCACTTAAGCAAAATAAGTAAATAAAACCTACCATGTACTTCTGTTACAGAATTACTTTTTTAAACAGTTGATTAGTCAAGATAAACCTGAAATTGAAGCACACAGACAGTTTTCATTTCAGAGCTAATAGTTTGGTCTTAATGGGCAAAACATCATTGAGTTTAAGAGAAATACTGGTCTTCTTTACCCAATTACTGTATTAAATGCCCAGTATAGCAATGAACTTCTCTCAGAATTTATGTGAAAATAAGTATGTTTCCACCACCATGGTAGGCAGACTTCTTAAATGGTAAGAATCACTATGAGGAAACAGTCCCCCTTTATGGTAAGAAAACATAAATCCCTAAAATTTAAGGTGACCTCGTAATTTGTAAACTGTGCTTGCCTGCTATGATAAATTATAGAGCAGATAAAGTGAGACAGCATTGCTTAATTTCATTTGCTGCCATCTTGGTCCGGAAATGTTTGATTTCAAAATATCCTTGTTTCCAATTCAAAGATGAAACTTCTGTGTGGACGCAAAATAATTTCTAAAACAGGAGTGATAAAACATGATATTTGATTTTATTTGTCACAATAAATAAATCAAAAAAGACAAACTGAGCTACCTAATATGTTTCCCTGAGCTTTTTGGTTCATTCCCATGCATTCAAAGTGATTTTTCCAAGTCTAGCTATTAATGTCACCGGCAATATGAACTTTCACCACTTCTCTTGGAAAGTACGTCATGGTCTGATAAAACCTTTAATGGCAAGGTAATTTAGAGCAGACATCAGGAAAAGTAGATTTCATTTCAGAGTCACCTTATTTCACCTCACCCTCAGCTCCTCCTCCATAACACTTTTTATACTCAGACATGGTGATCATCTTGTCCTGTTTAGGTAGCCAAACTGCATTTTGGGGCCTGGATAAAAATCCATGTGGTTTGTAGCTGGTTTCTACAGAAAGTGGAGAAAGCCATTCTGTCTAAGGGGCAGCAAACAACAGGCTGCTCCAGCTCTTTTGGAACACAGATGCTGAAGTGTCTTTGAACAGTGGTGACATGAGTACCCCTGTACTCAGATGCCCATTCAAGGCTGGATTGCAAGAGTTGATCCCTACACACATCCAGAGAAGAAGAATTTACATTTTACAAAAGAGTTTTTTTGTAAATTGCTGATGTGCCACTAACCAGTATGCCAGTGAGTGAGTACATGGAGCCTGACAGGCACAGTTTTGTAAGCACAAGAAGGCATTAAATACAACATGGGTAACTTCTTGTGTGTAGTGCATGCATAACCACATGTGTAGATATATTTTAGATCTTAATGCAACACAAACCTGAAAACAGAAACATATATTGCAATGCCAGCCAGCAGTGAACTGTGCAAAATAAGTGAAGTGCAGCAGTTCTGTGATGTGCCTGTGCACAAGGCTACACAGACTTTGTGGTTCTGCATTATAGAACCTGCCAAAAAATCTACCCCAGTCAGGAAACTGTTTTCCAGAGTCTAGAACAGGATTTAGTATTTTAAAATACAATCCTACGTTTCCCAGCTCTTTCCAGTCACCAAGACACTTTAGTCAGGTCTTGTTCCACCAGTAGCTCAGTGCACTGGGTGGGTATGTTTGTTTGCATGGCTATGCTGCAAAACCAATCAAGTAATTGGAGTGGATGAAAAAGAAAATCCAAAAAGATCTTTTTCCTCTGCTCCATAGGGTTACTTTTTCAGCCAGATCTGTTCTTTTACTAAAGCCAGGAGACAGCAGCTGCAATGAAAAGCAGAGATGAGATGCCAAAACAAAGGCTGCTGCTTAAGTGTTTCTGCTGTGTGTGTGTATCACAGTCTTAGATAAAAATATATGTATGCTGATATATAAAAATATATCTGTGTAGGTATGTGTGATATGCATATGAATATGTGTGTATATATATCTATGTACAAATTTACACACAGTGTAAAAAATTAAAATTATTCTCAGGTCCCCTAGTCTTAACATTTGCACTGTGACAGACATTTACCTGAATAGCAGCATTAGCTCCTCAGGCTCATCCCCTTCCCACTGTTTTTCTTATTCCCAATCATCACATTTTTTTGAAGAAACTCGATATGTTTGCCATCAAACTTTACAAAGTTGTTATGAAGTCTGGAGAGAAAACCAAAATAATTATACAGTGCTTTATCTGCATATTAAAAAGGTAAAACAAACAAACCCCACCCAAACGTTTTGCCTGTGAGAATAAGGAAAATCTAAATGGTTTCTATTCAGGTCAGCACACTTACAAAATATCTGACAATGTCATCCTGACCTCTACTGGAAACTCTCAGCATTTGCAGGATTAAATTGTGGAACATCAGCAAATCCAGAACCAATAATTTAAAGATGTAACAAGTACTTCCCAGCATCTTTTCTGCATTAATTACAAGACACTACAGGTAATAGGAGCGGAGAGCTGCAATGCTACCAGCAACTAAAGAGGATGTAAAAACAAAGGACTTTGTAATGTTGCAATAAACTCACCTCTACAGCTGTGTTATATCTTCCCCAACTACACATAAGGGCTTAGTTGTTGCACTCACTTTTAATCTGATAATTTATCTGTATTCATTTTCAAATGTCCACCAAGGTAATGAAAAAGTAAGTCACAATAGGTACAAACATTCCCGTCATATCATGGGTTCCTAAAGCCCTTAGTGTTTAGATTATTAATCTGAAATTCAAAGTGGCATTCAGAAATAGGCAAGAAACTTATCAACTGCTAGAATCTCAGGTATTTACAGAAAGAATGATTAATCCCTTCCAGGTTTGTATCAGAAATCACAAATGCTGCACAATTCCCTTACGACAAATCCTGGAAGAGGTTAGAAAACTTAGAGCCTGGAAACTGTAATTGAAATGTGTAGCTCTGCATTTCAGTGCAATCACATCATTTGCTAAAACATTAGGAGTGACATCAAACCTCCTGGAATGGTTGCATTTAGGCTCACTACTTTTCTCAATACATAAAAGCAATTTAAGCCTGTGAGAGGCTTGTAAAAATTTTCCAGTATTTTGAGCTATTTTGGTGTTTGCTAAAGCAATTGCTCTAGGTGAGATATAGAGTTGTTCTACTCTGCTTGTATCAGACACATAGAAAGCCAAAGCTCATCATCCCAGCTGGGGCTGCTCTTGCAAAATCAGTACACACCTGGTGAGGTCTCAGCTGGTGCAACCCATGGCAGCTCCAGGGACCCAAGAGGAGACAGAAATTCAAGGTAGATGTAAGTGCTATGAGGAGCAGCAGAGGGAGCTGGGTTTGTTCTGCCTGGAGAAGTCATCTCAGGGACATCTTGTCACTCTCTACAAATGCCTGAAAAGTGGGTGTTGAGAGATGAGGGTCTGTCTCTTCTCCCAGGCAACCAGTGACAGGGAAAGAGGACACAGCCTCAAGCTGCACCAGGGAAGGTTGAGGTGGGACACCAGGAGGAATTTCTTCCAACAGAAAGGATTGCTAAACATTGGAATGGGCTGTCCAGGGAAGTAGGGGAGTCATCCTTAACAGAGGTGTGCAAGAAATGACTGGACATAGCACCTGGAGCCATGGTCTCGTTGACAAGGTGGAGCTCAATCAAAGGTTGAACCAAATCATCCTGGAGATCTTTTCCATAAATGATTCTGTGATTCTGTGACTGTGAGGAGCAGCAAAGGGAAGATGCTGTAGTAATGGACACAATGAGCAGCTGAAACCAGTCCCCAGCCACACAGGAGGTGTGTACTCCACACACCCTCAATCAAAGCCACCTGAAGCCACCTGGACCATGCAACAACACAAAGCCTGGACATAGCACAGCAAATAGGGCTGTTAGAAAAACCAGGGCTTGGCCTGCTGCAGGAACCAAAGCTTTGGCAGAGAGCAAGAACCTTTCTGGTAGGAGCATTTGACAAGAACAGCATTGAAACCACCATTATTTTAACAGAATGGAGTGACTGGATGTAACCTGATATTTAAATCGAGCAAGCTCATATCAGTGAATACCCAAATGTTGCATATTCTCCCACAGAAAAATCTGGCACTTAGGAGGCTGAACTGGGAGTGTGGGGGGGATCTCCTTCCTACCCTTACAACTCATGGAGCATCTCACATGGCAGCTTTCTTCTTACACAACATAAGGTGATAAATCTGCTTGTCACAAATCAGTTATGGAAGAACACAAGCTTACTAAATGCATCTTCAAATCAAGGGCAGGATTCTCCCTCAGTACTAGATCAAAAGTTATATTTGAGCTCTAATAAGAAGAAGCCTTATTTATTGGCGGTTGGGGCATAGGGCCAAGAAACCTGTGTTCCAAATCTGTAACATACCAAATTCTTTACAGTTTTGAACAAGTCTGTGGCTCCATTTCTCCATCACATAGAGATTATAGTATTTAGTTACCTCAGTCTCAGAATAATATATACAGTCCTTTCGTTTTGTATTGAACAAACTCCTACACTACAGGTTCTGCCATTTAAATCTGGAAATTTTCAGATTTCATTGAAAAAAAGCATGGGGAAAGATGTGAAATAGAAAAATAAAGTGATTCTTACATTAGATAAACACTTCAGGTCTGATGTGTCATATAAAAATATCCATAAGGCAGAGTCAGAGAGATCCTTGTTTCTCCAACTGGCTTAGCAATAGGGGAAAACCAAACAACTCCCCAAATGATAGGAAACAAAGAAAGCTATTCAGACTTAATTTTTGCTATATCTGCTGGTTTCATACACAACAGCTATTTCTTACAGAAAATTATGCCTTCAGAAACCCACAGAGTTAGTTCCATGCCTGAGGATATGGCTTGCTCTGCGTGCCTCTCCCCACCATGCTCCAGAGGGAGTGATTCCTGTGGGAACCCGCTGGGAAACAACAACAATGCCAAATATTGGCCTTTGAGGGAAGAGCAGGCACACTGCGGCTCTACATGGAGCTGCACATCACTCCAGAGGGCACCATGGACAAGTATTAGTGGTGAGGGCAGGGAATACACCTGGGAGTGGCTCCGTGTGCTGCACCAAAGGCTCCAGGGCAGGCTCCTGATGTGCATCCATGGCCCCAACACTGGCATTCCTGCCAAGCTGGGCAAGAAGAGAGGTTTCCACTTTCCACTCAATGTTCAATACAAGGAGACTTGGAGCCAAGCATGACTTTCCCAAAGGAGCTGCATGGTGATGTACTAAGGACAGAACGGAGATGGGGATCTGGAAGATCTGGGATGCAGATCCAGTGCGAGCTGGCCACAGCTGGTGCTCAGGCACCAGATTCCAACGGAGTACAAACAGGTGCTAAATCCATATGATTTTAATAACAAGCATGTTTGTGGTGGTGCCTTTCACACTTTGTTACTTGAAGCCTATCCAAGCACTCCCATGACTGACATTCTGGTATCCTCATAAAGAGAGGGGACCACCTCTCACAGCAAAGCATTCATGTCCCTTTTCAGACTTTGCAAGTTGAATAATCTCAAAAATAAACATGCAGTAAAATTTCACTGCATGCAGCAAAGAGAAGAAAGGGAGGAAAAAACCTTTGAAGTCTCAGACCAATTTTGCACTATTTCTTAAACTGAAACAGTTTCTCCCCAGAAAATTTACAAATCCAGTGGAAGTGTTTGATAAGGAGAAAGTGATTAGAAAGAAGTGATGGTCAAAGCTCACATTTGTAGACACAACTCAGGAGACTGACAGACATTGCTGCAACAGTCTCTATTTACAAACATGATGCAGCCATGGGGATTGTGGAGAAAAGTCTGAAGTATAGATATTCTACAGGAGCAAAGAACAAAAGAGTGAACATAAAACAGAAGAGAAGATTATCAGGAAGTAATGCCTTTCTCTGACTATACACAACACAGTAAAATTCCTGCTACTAATTATGATATTGGCATGAAAGTTATTCCCACTATTGTGTCAAAAATTAATATTTAATGTCAAATAGGTTAATACAAAGACTTTTTTAAGACCTAACAAACATTTCTAAGTCATGTCTTTTATTTCCAAGGCTGGAGTATTTAAGTGGTTTTTATTTTTAGTTTTTAATAGTAAGATCAGGGCAAAGCACAAATAAAGGTTCTAGATCAGAATAACTTAATAAAATAGTACTATTGATACTTTAAATACAAGCAACAAGCAACTTTTAAAAAGAGCAGTAGATAATATTTAAATGTGAAAAGTTTCTTTCAAGTTAAAAGAGTAAGATCCAAAGCTGGAAGCCAAGCCACAATTCCTTAAGTACCAGCTGCTTAGATAAGATGGGGGTTATGGCCTAGAGTAGTCCTCTACCAGTAGGACTCCCAAACTGAAAAAATATTTTCCAAAAACCCACTGATCATGCCATAGATTTAAACTACATGGAAAACAAAGGGTACATAGAGATGTCTTAAACTACACACTGAAATTCTGTGAGGTTTTCCCCACCTCTGCCAAAGATTTCTTATGTCCCCTTTTAAAAATCAAGAACAAGCAGATTTCCCAATATCCAAAACTCAAAATCTTCAGCCAGCGTCTTCAATTTTTTTCAGTAATTATTTGGTAATTGAAATACAGAGAAGATATTTATATATATAAGGAGCCTACTGCTATGTAGGAAACTTAAGTATGAGTGTTCAGAATCTGAAATTGTAACATTTTAATCATCTAAAGTCCTTGTGTTGAGGCCATAAAAATCTCCTCCCTGTGTGTGGTTTTTATTTTTTTTTCTGAGTTTCATTCCACTCTCTCTGCAAAATAAGCAATATTATTTTTTTTCATCTCAGAGTCTTGTGTAATGAGACAATAAAAAAATCAAGTTTTGCCTCTTTCCACATAAAGTGACTCAGCATGACCATAATTTTGGGTGGAGTTTTCAAGCACAACTACAACAAAAATATCACTCTAGATCTTTCTGTTTATTACTTTTTCTTAAGGGTCTCTAGGAATGAGGAAATCATATAAGGCATGTAGTAAACCAGAATGTTTTGACAGTGGTCATTGATAAACTCTTTCCATCTAAACACAAAAGATGAATAATTTTTAACTGTCTACAGAATATAACTTTTAGACAATATGTCTATACGTGGAACTGCCTTGCAGAGGGGAACAAAGGGCTTTCTAAATATAGCTGAACTTGGATGCAGATCACAGGACAGAGCCTATGATAAGCTGTAAAAGCATTCAAGAAAAGCACAAAATAGTCCTAAGAGCAAATCTGTGGGCAACACAACACTGTCAGTGCTGAAATTGTTTCAAGTGGACAGTCTTGCCTATTATTTCTACATAATGCTATTACACACATAACAGCCACTGTTCTCTGAGGTATATTGTATTTAAACATGTGCTACTGAATTTGCAGCATCTGCTTTCTCCTCAGGAGGAATTAGGGTATGTAGCTTCTAATGAAATTGATTAAAGGAAAATTATCCAACTTTTCTAATTTTTCCATTAAAAAAATTTAAAAAAAAGAAAATCATATGCAAAATCATATTTATACATAACACCAAGTTATGCAACTATGGAAAAAACAAAACCAACAAACAAAAAAAAAAAAACCAACAAAAAGACCCCAAATCAGCTGCACCATTACTAGAATCTCTATTCCTTTTTTCCCTTTGAGTCACCATCTCTCCTCATGACTTCCCACGTAAAAGCTGTAGGATCATTTTTGCTGCATCATTTTTCTTCTTCCTCTTACTCTCCTACAACAAGGAACTCAAAGAAATATCAATCAAGATACCACCCTTCAAAATATACTTCCATGTCTGAATTTGCATGTACTGTAATACTCAGAAGGAGAGACCTGCCAAAAATGAATCCTCAATATGTACACATAAATCCAAGCAGGGAAACCATAATCAAATCTGAAACTGCAATCCAGCTCCGGAAGAAAGCAATCTCTCCCAAGCCTTTTTGAACATTCAGGTGCATGGGTTTTTTTCAGACCATTCTGATCATCTTTCAGAAGTTCAGCACGCTTTGGCTCACAAGTGTTATCAAGTGGGACCTTAAGGCATTTTCAATGGGGTTGAAAGTACATGGGAAGCAAACAGATCAGAGAGCACTGTACAGAGAACGTTAAGGGTAAATTGCATTCATGTCACAAAGCATTTTCACTTTTTCGAGGAATCCAAGCTGCAGGCATTTTGCTGTCACTAAAATAAAAGATTTTTTCCTGAACATCACATTTGAAGAACAGGATGTTAAAAAAGCACACTACAAAACAGCATCAGCAGCCACTACAATTTTTTTCAGATCTGAGGGTGAGGGGCAATACTATCTGTTACAGAGCACATAAACCATATGGAAAAAAAAAACACAAAAAACCCATAGAAACAAAACCCTCTTTAAATTGTGTGGAGCTGCAGAAACAAGGGTAGGTTTGGTGAATTAAAAGTTGAGTTTTACCACTGTGCAGGTTTTGCTGGTCCCTCCTTTCCCACCTGGCCTTTCTGTTCCTGGACAACTGAACAAACTCTTTTTATTTACAGTCCAAATTGTCCTCTTACTGAGGATTATATTGCACCTCTCAGCAGAGCAAGATCAGTATATTATTTATAGTCCAATTTTAACTATTTAATTTTTCATAAACCATTGAGAAAAAACCACTAACCTAAAAGACAAGCAACTTAATTGTCCCAATTTCTCCTTGTGCACACTTGGGAGGAAAATCCCTGGGGTCTACTGCCTGAGGAATAAAAAAAGTTATTGCCACTCCCTAAAAAAGAAGAGCATGTGTGGAGACTATCTGAGAAGTATGATGTTATATCACTATGAAACACAGAGCAGTACTCAGTGGTCTCTGAACAGTTTAGGAAAAACTAAAATTCACTTCACCCAGGTAGCTGTAAAACTCATGGACCTACTTCTTAAAAAGACAATAATTTTTTGTTACAGAAGCAGTGTCATGCAATCAGTTCTTGTGTGGAGAGCCACCTTTTATGTAACTAAATCAAATTCTCAATCAATCATCCACAAAAATAAATTAAGACCCCTTTTCCAAACTCTAGAAGAAGAATATTCATTTTCTTCTGTTCTGTTTTTATGAGAGGACACAGTGTCTTATTGTTTAGAAAAGAGGAGTAATCCTAACCCTATTTACATAGAATACATAAGCTCCAAAACAAATCTATTGAAGTTTCGACCAAAATGTTTGTCTCAATCTTTATGAAATACAAATTTTAAAAAATATTAACTAAATACTGCTGAACAATACTTAAGAGAGCAAGCAGAGAAGCTTCCAGTAAATAATGCATCAAACAATTGACAAGTATTTTCTACATTTAAACCAGAATAACCTTCCCTTTCTTCTATGTCTCTGCTTCAGTTTAGTTTTAAAACTAAATGGAGTATTTTAAATGACACTAAAACCCAACTGATTTATGAAACACTGTATAAACAACATCATCTTGAACAGGCCAGCACTAAAACATCTCATGGTGACTGGTTCCTGTCATTTACATTTTCCCCTTTGAGGGGAACAAAGATTTACAGAGCTTCATTTGAGTGCTAACTTTGAACACAGAGACAAAGTGGCTTAAGTGCCTTGTCCTGAATGGATGAAAATTGAAACCCTTTCAACACAGCAAAGGCTTGCAGTACACACAACATTTACAATTGCTAATGACCAATTATCTCCTAATTAAACATAAGTGGCATTGCACGCTAACCAATGGCTGCATTGGGATACCACAACATTTCTTTATCCTAAATGGTAATTACTGCAAAGCTTAATGTAAGGCTGAGGAGGCAAAACTTGAATTTTGGTGAAACTACTTACAGCTGTGTGACAGGAAGTGCTGAGACTGAAGGAAAAAACCCATCTCTCCAATCTTATGTCTCACCTGGACATTAAATATTTTAATCAGAACTTCAAGAAAGTATCTATATGCACTGGGGATCCAAAGCTGAAAAAGGAAAATTATGTCCACAATTTTTCCTGAGTTTTTTCTTGTGAGTTGAAAATTTCTGGCTAATTTGTCCTTTTGATAGCTCATCTCTTATTTCCTGCTTTTTCCTTCTCATAAACTTGGAAATTTTCATGAAATTTATACTAAAACCAAGTTGCACCAGAGAGGGTCCAATAGATAGGTTATATAGTTACTATAGAACTCTAGAGGTTCTTCTCTTTCTATAGTAAAGAGAAAGGTGGATTTGAAAATGCAAGGAAAGCTGTCAGATGCCTTGGCACAGTTTTGCTGTGAAATTTGACATCTCAAAATATTTTGTTTTATTACTTTTCTGGCATAAATTGAAATCTTTGCAAGAACTTAACATTTCTCTATCCCAAAAAAGTACATTGAATGCAGACACTAGGAGAAGGGCTCAGGCACCTGTGCAGCCTTCCTTCCATTCCACAACGTAGCACGGCACAGAAATGTTGTGTTCATAAAGGGATGGAATGGCAGGAGACACCATCCAGCCAGGAAGTCTGGACACAGGAGGCAAAATTGAGCATGAGGAAGAATAGAGAAGAAACTTTTTGTTTCTTACATCGAAATGGGAGTCTTTGATTAGAGAATGCTAAATGAAATAATTATTCTAATCATTCTCCTGAGTGGTTCACATTGTAGTGAAGAAATAAATAAATGCTTCTCTCATTTCAAAGATAACTTTTATTTTTTTTTCCCCATGGCATAAAATTCCAAACCTTGATATAATATCCTGATCTTTCTCTCATAATGGGAGAGTTATTCTCAGAAGAAGAAAGTTCTTCCTAAAGTTTTGGAGCTATTCATCTATCTGAACTCTTCACTTACCTAGCTTCCCTCACATGAATTGTGAAAAGATCTCTCAGCCATATGCACAACTTCATACTTTGATGGAGTTTTAAATTCCTAATTTCTTCTACACAAGGGCAAATCACTTTAAAAATAAGCATTCTTTGCCCAAAATCACATTAAAGCACAGCATACTCAGCAGTTTCTCTCATAAGTGATGGAAAAATTTACAAGAAAAGGTAGAGGGAGGGAGAAATAAAATAAAATCAGATGAAAGATGTGAAGAAAAGCTTAAGGAAGGGTAAGCCATAGTTTTGTTGGGGCACAGGAACAGTAAGTGTGTATGTGTGTGTGTGCAAATAGCAGAAGCTGTACAGGGAGAGAGTAATGTAAAAGAATAAGGAGGCAGTTTGTTTTGCTTGTAAAATATACACTGATTTCTTTCCAGAAATTATACTTCTGGCTAATCAGGAACTCCGAGTTTCACATGTTACTTGTTTGGTTTTGTTTATTTTCTCAGCACACAAACCAGATAAAATTCCAAAGAAGTTCTGATTCAAATTGGTATCCCAAGACCTTGTTGGTAGTCAGTACAGAGAATTCCTCTGTAGCATGGAAAAATAAAGACTTCTGTCTTTTTGTACCAAATCTGTTTTATGTCATGCTATAGTTTAACTATTAACAGGACTCTGAGACAATTAATGCAACAGCAAGTCTCCTAACTCAGAAAATACTCTATATTTTATACTTGGGTTGCAACAAAACCATCTCCTAAAACAGATACTGACAGAGACTAATAGTAGATGCTGTAACTTAATCTCAGAACCCCAATGATGTCAAACCTCTTGAGCATCATATACAGTTTATGGTAGGGTATTATCACAATCCTTCAATGGAATTACAGTTTTGTAACTAATCTCTCCCTATCAGTTACACTACACAGAAACTGTGAAGTCCAAATACAAAGAGGTCATAGGTGTGAATGATTGCACTTGAGTCTTTCCCCCAAACCATATTTCTAAGCCCCAGAGTGATAAATGGCACAGCAGTTATAAATGGGCCATAGGGTCAGTGGAACTAAAAGCTGAGAGTTCAAAGAAAAGTCACAATTCTTCAGAGTTCAGCAAAAGGCCAGAGACTGATGTTGCAATGCTTAATGATAAATGGCCAGGGTTGTTATGCTCCAATTAGAGAAGATAGGAGATTGGCAAACAACCATGGCAATGGGAACACTACAGCCTCAGACCATCCACATCACCTTGCAGGTCTCTAAGTGTTATGGCTTTCCTGTATTAGTCTAAAATTCTTCATTGACAGAAGCTTAAAAGTCACAAATAAACCAGCCACAAGACGGAAATTAACGACACAAACTTAGCATAAATTGATCACATGGACAGGAGTTCACAAAACAACTCTGGTGTGAGGAGAGGGACTTTGTCATGAACAAGAATTATCACAGGAGACTGAAGGCCAAATCTACTGACAATTTAGATACCTAAAGGAAGAAAAAAATCAGGAACTAGAATTGAGGCACACATGAGATCAAAAGGCTGATTCAGGAATAAACCTGAACAGACACCTGAATCTCTACCAGTGCCACTATACACATATTTAAACCATTTTCTTAGGCACTGAAACTACTGGATTCCAGACACATGCACATCTTACAATACACTCTTACAATCCAAGTGAACACCCTTCCCACCAGGAGTGTTTTCCATCCTGCCCTAGTGTGCAGCTGGGAGATGAGAACTGGTGGATCTGTAAGGATTGCTGGCAGGAGGACCTGGCCTTTTGCCACTCCTGTGCAGGAAGGAAAGATAATTTAAACTCATTTACAATCCAATATTACTTCTACTTTTTAGACAACAGACTAATGTATAAATAGCCACCATTGAAGTAAGGCCTGGAACAAATCTCCTTCCTGCTAGATAAGATTCAGATTCCAGATAGGCTAGGTTGGAAAAATCTCCAGGCATCTCTAAAAAAGATTTCCTGAACAGACTTTCCAAGTGTTTGTTCATTGCTGAAAGCACCAGATTCCCAGGATATTCTTACTATGATCTTTCATGGTTGAATTTTAAGGACCATGGTCCAAAATTGGATCACAAAAGTGATCACACATTGATATGCAGAAAATTTGCAATTATACATTTATGAAATTATCAATATACAGAAAGATTTGCATTAGGAATTAAATTACATGCATTTTCTACATACTGCTCTCCAAAAAAAAACCCAAATTAATCTTTGCTTATTATTTTTCATTGCATCTCTGCAATAACAACAATAACAACAAATAGTTTTATGTTGAATATTTTTACACAAAATCTTCCACAGTGATGAATGAAAAATAGATATCTGTTTTTCAGAAGATTCTTAGAGACAGCACATGAGGAAATTTTGCATGAAACCGCTATTCAGGCTGCCTGAAAGTACTCTCCAGAGATGTGTATGAGTGCCTACAATGAAATCACATAAACAGAATAATTGGTCATCCTCAATTTGTATTATTGTCTTACACGATGGATAAAATGTCCTACTAATGCTAAACCAATTCTCCTATAAATGAATGATCAGGCCCCAAGATTTAAAATAATTTACTCACCGTTAAAGACTAGAGTTACAACAGGAATAGGAGACACTGTTCACAATATCCAGAACACTTCTTAACATTTTTTTAAACATGACTCTTTGATTTCCCCTATCAAATCACTCGTTACCATGGGACTTCACCCTTGCTTTCAGAATTTAACTAAAAATAGCACAAATTTTCTTAAGTAAAACGTTCATAAGGCAGGAAATGGGAAAATTAATTCCCCATCTCATTTGTATATACAGACTGAACAGACTTTCTTTATGTGCTCATATAACATTTGCTAAATGAGACCTGACTCCCTTACTACAAATAATCAATGTGTAGCTATTTAGTTTTTCACTGCAGAGTCGCTGTCCCTGGTTCATAAAGTTCCTGAACCACAAATTGTTGAAGGTTAGGAAAATATTCCTGGGAAGTTTTACTGTTTGCTGATAAGTCACACTTTCCTCCTTCAGCAGTCATTGCTGGTAACTGCCAGGGATGGAATGCTGGGCTCCATGGGCCCAGTAACCTTGGACTGGTTACAGTCCTGCAATCTCACACACACTGCACGTGCAGTTAACACTGCTGCCTTTATTTGCATATGTCAGAAAACTGCATTTACTGCACCAAGTATTTTTTCAATATGTTCTGGAATACGTGGTTTCCTGAGTGCACGAAATTTTTCTTCGTCTAGGTGTACATTTTGACATTTAAAAATATTTAGAGGTAATTTTCCAAATAGGCCTTCCTCAGAAACACAGAAAGCCCAACTGATCTATAAATTCTCTGCAACTTAAAGTGCAATAATTTAATTTTATTGAAATCACTGAAGCATGCCTGAACACACAGCATGGGCAAATCTTGTTCAGTCTGACTTCATACTTTGGGTAAAAAGGGACCTTAAAGTTCATCTTGTTCCAAACCCCCTGCTGGGGAGAGAGACACCGATCACTAGAACAGAACTCCAGGCTCAGAGACTCATCCAACCTGGCCTTGAACACTTCCAGGGATGGGGCATCCACAAGTCCTCTGGACAACCTGTTCCAGTGCCTCACACAGCAAAGAATTATATCCCAATATCTGGTCTAAACCTACTTTCTATGAGTTTAAAGCCATTCCCCCTTGTTTTGTCACTACATACTCTTGTAAATAGTCCTTATGCATTCTGCAGGCTCCCTTCAGGCAACAGAAGTCTGAAATTAGATCACCACAGAGCCTTCCCAGGCTGAACAATCCCAATTCACTCAGCATTTCTGCACAGGAGAGGTGCTGCATTCTTCTGATCAATTTGGTGGCCCTTGACAGCAGTAGCACAGGCAGGGCAGACGAGAAGGCAAGGAGCAGGTGGCAGCTGTTTGATTAGAGGCCTGGAGTGGACAGTGAGGGAATAGAGCAAGGAGGATGCAATGAAGAAGACAAGAGAACAAGGCTAAAGTCATATGGATATCTCACAACAGATTGATCTATAGGAGGAAAGTGGTTCCCATTTACTGAAATAAGAATCAGTTCACAGAAGTCCACTATCATGCAGTCATCCTCTATTTGGCCAGCCAATTTGTGGTTCACTTAGTGGGGACCACCCTTATTTTAGGCAGGAATTTTTACTTCACTGTATTTGGGAAAATATTTAAATTATCTCTATTTCTTTGCCTTCTTTTGCACTTCCCTCCTTTTCCAGCTCCCTCATTACCTCCATACCTTTCAGGCCAAAGCTGGGATCTTACAGACAGTCTAACACCCTCCAACCTGATTCACTCCTAGCAGGTGATGGCAGCAATGCCTGGCATTTAGCAAGCGTTCTGCTAGAGCTAGGAGGGAGGTAAGAGAAGGTCGTGTGGTCACTTGTCCATTTCACCCTGTCAGCAATAGCCATGTGCTGTTAGTACAGACTGCCCTACAGACCAACAGAGAAATCCTGTGGCAGATCAACAGTTGAACAACAAGAGTCTCATCAGGACAGAAATCAAGGAATTTCAAATTTTCACTCACAATTATGGCCCCAGATTCAGAACAGCCTGGTTCTCAGGGCTCATCTGGCCTTCTGAGACAGAGGCACAGAGACACATCTGATTTTCTCAGAATGTGATTTTACATGACAGAGAAACATTGTGCTCAAGCTGTTCCAAAAGGGAATTCTCAGTGATTCAGAAGGAGGTTTTGAACTCTGATCTCCAAGATCCCAAAGCTGTAACCTGATCACCAGTTATTTTGGAGGAAGTACCTCTGGCTCTGCTGGAGCTATCACACTTTGTATAAAGAGTGCAAGAAGACTCTGCCTGGATAGCTGGTGGCTGGGGAGCCTCTCCACTCCTGCAGGCAAGGCAGAAACCTCACCATGAACCTCAGCCTCCTGGTGGGAGTTTTCACCACGGTGTTACTTGCTACCTGACAGCCCAACCTTTCTCTCTTCTCCTCTTCCACTCGCCCAAAGGGTGGTCAGGAAGATTTCTCGTGAATCAGATCAGGTTTCTTTAACTAGAAAATTTCCCCTAAGCTCCACTTGTACAAGGCAGAGCTGTGCAGGCATCCTGACAATTCCTACCTGGAAGCAGTCTGCTGAAATGAAAGCTAGAATTCAGCTTAAGGAGGGTCTGGCTTCTCTCTGACAATTTCAACCTCTGAGACAAAATGAGTAATTTTGAGAGCAAAGATCAAACTCACTTCAGAGTCTGGACATCAGAAACTGGCAATTGTTGCAAGGCAAACACTGAACTTTGAAGTCGTTCTCTTTCATTTAGTACAGCAAAAAGTCCTTAGCACTCACACTTAAACCACAGTGACTTTCCTCCAAAGTGCACATTGCACTGAAGCACTCCTGCAAAAGACTCTGAACTCATATCTTCCATTTTGAGAACACTGCTTGAAAAAATACAATTTGGCACTTCAAAAGAGACATTTGACTTTTCCTTGTCTCAAATGATTGCCCCTTATAGCCCTTGAGCAACTGCAGGTTTGGGAGCATTTCAAAGATAAATGCTCTAGCATTTGGTATCAGAGAAAGTAGTTTGAGCTACTGTAATCCCCATTATCATATTCTTTAAAAATGTACTATTGCTTAGTGAGACACAGCTTTTCTCAGTCCTATTTTTAAGCTGTGGTACCTAACAAGACTGATACTTAAGATGAAGAAAAGGTAGTTTAATGTATTTATTTTCATTAAATCAGAAGAAAATAATAGCTGCATCCATTTGGGGTAGGTATAAATGTAAAAAAAAAATCATTAAGTTCCTAAATATTGTGTTAAAATGCAATCTGTTATCCTTAAGAAAACAATCATTATCTTCCATCTCTATGAAATATAATGTGTGTGCACCCTCATACATATGTATGTCAATGCACAAAAACACGGGTTTTTATTTTTTAAATTTAAATGACAGCATATGAAAACAAACACACTTTGATGTACACACTTATGCTCTAAAATCCCTTACCATTCTTGAAGGGCCAAAAACCCCAACAAGAAGAATAAAATCCCATCCCCAAACTGAAAGTTACCAATATTTCTCTGCATTTCATTTAAAACACTTCGTTATCTATTTTGCTTTCTATTATACTCTCAAATATGCTCCAACTGACTTAAAACCTTATAGCAAGGTTACCATGAGGAGCAGAATCAGGTCAGCACATTAAACTAGATTTTTCTTTTACAACAGCTTCCAGGGAAATCTTCAGATTTTCCATGTTATTTACAAGGACATTAAGAAGGTCTTGTGCTTTCTACCTCAGTGATTTATTCTTCCCATATGCAGATGTGGTAATTCTTTAGAAGCTAGTTAATTAAAAGTTCTAGCAATAACAGTAGGATCTTGGCAGACTAACTTTGATTTACCAACCTTATAAAAAGTCTGTCCTTACCTTTCAGAATCTGACTTTACCAGGGGATGTGCTAAATGAGAATAATAATTCTTAAAATAAATTAGCTTTAAAAGTTAGTGTCTTACACCCCAAGTGGCTGCAAATACAGTAAGTGCTTTCACATAAGGATTTGACAATTTGTTATTAAATATTTATGAAAACTATTTGTAATATCAGGAGTATCAAAAGTTAAGCTATTATTAGAAATGACTTGGTGATAAGACATGCTCTTAAACAGACACCTACTGCTTTTGTCGAATACAATTTGCATAACAGCAGTACACTCCCACACAATTTTGTAAGAGATAAGGGAAAACAAAATCTTCATTCAGATAAGATTTTTTAAATTATTTTTTAAACTAGTATCTATTTTGTATTCAAAAATAGGTCTAGGTGGCTTTCTAAACACCACTGTACTTAGCCCCAACTATGAGCAATCAGTATTAAGGTCCAAATGACAAATTTTCTTATATTCTTACTTGGACTTAGTGGGCTCTCTTCATAACCTTGATTTGGTACACATCAGAGAACATCTGGAGCCACATGTGTTTTCCTGACTTCCTTCATGCTGGATTTAAATATTTTTATTTTAACTGTAGTTAATAGTTAAATCACAGTACATGATGCACATTATTACCACTAGAAAAATTGTCAGAAAACACCTCCTGTGTATACTGCCTCCCCTTTCTAATCTTCTTCCCCACATTCCCTCTGCTGCAAAAGAATGATTCACCAGGATTATTAAATGTTAGATGTAGTGCTGTAGTGTGAACCATGATGCCCCTCTTGCAGAGTTGTAGGTTGGTTGTAAGAAAGTTTTCAATAATTACTGGGGGATTTGTATCATAACTAAATGATAAATCTGGAGTTACCCATTCTCATTCAGTTTATTGATAGAGGCAATAGTATTACAGCTTTTGATAGTGAATTCACAGGAGAATTAATTGCTTGCAGAAGCTTTTAGACAAGAAGAATTCCTCCAGAAAAAATATCTGGGTAGCATCAGATTTCCATGAGAAGAAGAGCAAGTGGCAAATGCACCAATGTGTTCTGAAAGATATTTAGGTAGAGGCACCTTCTTCAAGAGGCTATTTCCTGGGAGTGTGATATTTCTGTATTTACATATTCCATCAGGCCCAGCAAAAAATTCAAACCTTATCTGCATTGTAATAGCCTATGCAATCAAGGAGCATGTTCTATAGCAAAGATGCTAATATTTGTTTCCTTAAATGCAAATTGGAAAGCTGCAATCTTTCACATCACATAATGGCACACCACCAGTCAGTCATACATACAATCAAATGTTATCTATCAGCTTTATCACCAGACTGGCAGTAACCAGAATACAAGTACTGGGGTCCTGCAATTAAAGATGAGATATAAATCCTACCACTCTTGCTGCTAGCTAAACATGCTCAGCAACTTCCACAACTGGATACTAACCACAAGACCAAACTGGCACAGAGTCTTCCCTAGGCTGCTTTTGCTTAATTTTAGGAAAAATAATGTCCTTCAGTTACTTTAAGTTATATAGCTCAACAAAAAAAAAAATTATTAACATTCTTCCTACAAAACTTAATAGTACATTTATATCAAAGACACCATTAGCTTGTCTGGAAAATCCCTTAGGAAAAGTCTTACCTTATGTGGAGGAGACAAATTAAACCCAAGTTTGCAGTTTGAGACTTCCTTTTTTCTTCTAAAGATGAATTTATCTCTTTTCAGTTCAGTACCTCTGTGCTCTCTTCTGACCCAATTTTGTCTGTGATATATGCCAGCATTTCAGTGGAGTCACTTGAGCTCCTGTAAGAAAAGAACTGAAGTAAAAAATGAATGCTCTCAACATTCCTGCTCTGACAGATTGCTTGACAGGACACTAAAAGCCTTGCAAGGCTATAGGTGAGGTAAAGCCTCAGAACTGCCATTCTCTTAGACAAAATTGCATTTTGGTTTTCTGCTAATTATTCTGTATTAACATAACAAAGTTAAAGCTCGCGCAGATTAAGCAGGTCTACAATTTCTACAGGCCTGATACAGGCTGTTTTATAAGATTCATTCCCAGGGTTTTGCATGACCAGAAGACATTCAAATTAAATTTCAGCCTTAGTATAGACAGGAGAAAAAAAAAAAAAAAAAAAGCTTTTTACTGAGAGGCACTGCAAAGCACAGCTGGCACAGAAGTTTCTCAGTTTAATTACTTTCTGTTCCTCCCCTATCCAAGCACCTTGCTGGGATTGGTTTTTCACTTGTTGATGCAGGGTCAGCAAATTGCATGGAAGACTGAGCACAGGTGCACCTGCTCTTGCAGAAATGGGCAGACAGCAGCCACAGAAGGTGCAGGGAGGTTTGCCATCCCAGCCCTTCTGGGGGCATCCCAAGGTGTGTCAGAGCAGCCACCACAAAAGTCCACATTGCAGGATAAGGTAGGCAAGATGGCTCAGACCCCTCAGGTAACATTTAAAGGGCTCTACTGGCCAGAGTCAAAAAGCTTTTCCAGCCCCATATCCTGTCCCAAATGCTGTGCAAGGGGTAACCCAGGCAGGCACACCATGATTTTTACTCTACTGTTTGCTCCCAGCTTCCAGCATCCTGCAGCCCTGGGGCTCACAGAGCCAGCAGGCATTTCTTTCCTGGGCTACAGCAGGGCTAATCCCCTCCTGGATTTATAGGACTCATTTATCTCCACCTCAACAAGAAAACTCCTTCACAGAACAATGAATTCAGCTGGAGGGAAAAACTGAAGAAACTAGATCAGATAATCTCATCACCACCTAACACATTTAGGAAGAAGAATCTTTTTCTGGAAACTGAACCAAAGCATGTGACACTTTATGAAGTAGTTGGTGGGGGGGCCAACAATTAAATAATTGTGGCTATATGTTACACAATCTTAAGCCTTAAGATGATGTAATAAAAACATTTTTAAATGTTTGCTTATAGCAGAAACCAAGTTGGGCTATTTTAATAGCATGATCCGTTTCACTGATTCACTACAAATGCTCCAAAGTAGTTTTAATTTCATGAAGGTATATTCTGAAATCTCAGTTTGTTGAACAGGCAAATGTTTTGTTACGTAGGATCAAAAAATGCCCAGTTCTGTCTTCTATTAGCAAAAAGTTCCACAAGATATTTTACCTGAATCATATGAGAACAAAAACTGGCTGTTTATACTGTTAATGAACACTTGCTTCATATCAGATGAGCAAGAAAATATATTTATCAGAAAAGCAAGCCTTCCTTTATTAAAACTGCTCCATTTTTTCTTAGTATCTCCTCAGTCCTCTGGGAAAAAAAAAAAAAACCCAAAAAACAACAAACCCAAAAACTCCCCAAACCCTTTTTTAAGGAATAGGATTATCAGATTTTTGAACTAGTATTAAAACACAGTATTGTAGACATATTAAGAGTACAGTGTTTCCCAAGCTTATGTAATAAAATTCATAAATGTCTTTAAACAATAGACTGAAGCTCTGAAAAGTCAATGTTTAAAAGCACAATTCAAGTCTGACTTTCAGATGCCCAAGTGAACAGTTGAAAAAACCCAGTATTTAAAACAGTACAGCCAGAGCTTCTCTGCACTCCATTATTGTTAGAAGATGGGTACATTCACAGCACACCCACACTGTTTAGATATTATCAAAACTTGCAGATCTACATAAGAGGAACAAATTCATGAAAGTATTTGTAGATTACATTCTTGTTTTTAAAGGAAGAGCATTCTATTGCTTAAACACTTCAAGTCCTAGAACACATTTGCATTTTTAAAGGTTTAAGGAAATTTCGTGTTGTTCCCCAATGTCAATGATGCTGAGGTGTTTACTGATGTAGTGTCACTTTTGAAAACTCACCTTAAATTAAAAAGAAAATGTGAAAGGCATAGACATAGATGTAGCAATCAATAGAACTCATTATTCTCCATTCTTTTCCATCTATTTCACAGTACTTAAATGTCAAGGTGGAACAAAAGCAACCTGATCATGTAAAAATTTACATTAAGGAGACAGCTGTAAAAACCAAAAGCAAAATAAAAAAAATAAAACAAACAACCCCCACCCCCAAAAAAACAAACAAAAAGCTCACCCAAACAAAACAAACAAAAAAGATGGGGTATGACTGGACACCAAAATTACTTTGCAGAAATGAGCGTTGAAAAACCTAATTGTTTTATTCACTTCTAACAGCAAAGTAATAGCATTTCTTCTCTAATAAACTTTTCTTACAGTGAGAAATAGAAAACATAACCTTGTATAAGTAATAAGTAACAGTAATCAGAGTACCAGCTATAGAAAACACAGCAGCAATATATCCAAAATTTCGTATTGCTGCTGTTACACATTTTCCTAGTTTTGGCACTCCTTTTATAAACACTTTTTACCCTGTGCTTGAATTTTTCTGTCACTTAAAACTTTTCCTCAAAGTGCTAAAAGGATTTTAGAAAAGCCAGTTGGGACTACACCAGAGAAAGGGAAAAAAAAGTCATGTTCTACACATGTATCTAATGTTGCTCTCTGCCTTCACAATTATAGGAAGAACAGAATTCCCAAAATTGGTACTCAAAACCTGTTTGTTTCCTCCACTTCCAAACCAAGCAGGGCATTTAGCTCTGAAGACTGGAGGAGGGATTTAAAGGAGTACATTCAGCACTGGTTTGTAAAGCAAAATGGTAATAATTTTGTTAATATCACTACTCTTATTTTAGAAGGAGCACTTTGTGATGCCTCAATTTTAGCTTTTTATATTTTTCAGATTCTATTCTGCTTTAGTGTGTAAGTCAAGGCTTCATATTAGGGGATAGTAAGCTCTCTTCACAGAATAGGTAAACAAAACAATCCCTTCTCTACCTGGGGACCCATGAACAGATCTGGACCTCAGGCCCAAGAGCATAAACAACGGCAGACTGAAGAGAGATAACAAGAAGGATGGGACTTCATGTGCTAATGCTGTAATTGAACAATTAGCTCCAATATGCTAATGGACCAAAACTTATAGAAGTGTGAAACCCTGTGACCTGTTGTCTATTTTGTGGCCGTTTTGGGTTGTGCTGCTCAAGGTGGATCTACTTGAGGCCTCTTAATAAACACCTACTTTATTCTTTAGGTCTGTCTAGTCTCTGTTCTAGGTCAGCCTTCACAAGGCATCATTGGCACCAAAACTATCATGGCTAAAGACTGCCAAGGCCCATCCTCCTCACTCATCAGTCCCTGTAGTCCTGGTGGGGCAATGGGCCTTACTATTAAATGCAATTACTATTACTATCATTGTATCACTGCTACCAGCAATTGTGCAGCACAGCGCTGAAGATGTTTTGCCAGGAAGCATCCCCTGTGTGAAAGCATCTCCTGTGAGCCTCTCTGGTTTCTGCAGCATCATCAGTACCATGACAGCCAGCTCTCCATTCAGTTCCTCTCAACTTCCTGAGGATCATGGGATGGGAGTTGTTTATTGTGGACTTCTTTATTCCACCTGCTCCCAAGAGGAGCCAGCAGAGTGGTTTGATTTAATATGAGACTCTGAGAGCAGCTCAGCTGGGCAGAGCACTGTGTTAGTAACACCAAGGCTGTGGTTTTGATCCCTGCCCAGGCCATACATGTAAGAGCTGGACTTGCTGATTGATCGTTGTGGGTCCCTTCCAAGTCACACTATCCTGTGCCATCTGAAACAGGACTGAAAGGACTGGAAAGCAGCTCATTCTGACAGGAGTGATGACAGAAAGCCTCTTCCCCTCTTCTTCCTTCAACTAAATAAGGACTAAAAGCTGGGTCCTAGGATGAGTTGCTACTAAATGGTCATTGGAGAAAGGGTGTTTTGCATTGGTATCCAAGTGGCTGCTGCTGTTTGTGCAAACAGTGATCCATGGTAGCCATGCAAAAAGCCACACTCAAAACACTTCTGACCTCTGGAATCTTACAGTTCACTTGGAACACCAAGGCTTTAACAGAGAGTAAAAAAGGTACAAATTAGAATCTGAAAATGACAGCTTAAGTCCATTTTTATCTTTAGCATTTATCCCCCCAAAAATAGCTTTTTTGAAGTTCCATTTAGCACAGAACTGGCTAATAGGTGAACAATTCCCTAAGGTGCACTCACTCCAAGAGTTTTAATATCAGCATAATAAACCTGAATTTTAATTGACTTTGACATTACAGTTACCCTAAAAGGAGTCTTATTCTGCTTTCAACTAAATCATAAGTAACATTTTCTTTATAAAGTGACAATATTATTCAAGACTTGCGATGTGAACATATCAGATACCCATGGTAACTAACATTCTGGAGAGTGCTGGCTCCACACAGCACTCTAAAATCTGGACACTTGTGTTTGACCTATGATCTCTATAGATTTTTTCAGGTTTTTTATGCTTTTTATATGGTTCATTACTTTTGAAAGAGATTTTTTAAAGTATTAAATTTTCAGAAGTCAAAACAAACGAACAACCTTTAAGGTTATTTTTAGGCTGTGTGCTTGAGGTTTGAATCGCTTTGAACTAAAATATTGATTATCAGCTTTCCAAGTGGAAGTACCAAGCCCTTGCAAACAAATCTGCTGGAGTGGCAGCCTGCAGCCATCCAGCACTGTTAAAATGCTAGTCTGAAGGGTTTTGCCTTTTTCTGAACAGACAGCACATTCCATTTTCTCCTTTGTGGAGGAAGAATCACAATAAGCACACAAACACATGCATGCATATATGTGTATTCATACACACTCATTTGTGCCAATCCCAGATTACAGACAGCAACTGTTCTGTCTGATCTATAGGAGGAACAGATGAAGACTGACTTGATAGCACATATTCGAGACTTTTTGGTTTTAAACATATTTTCAGTTTTCCTGAGTGGGAAAGAAGGACCATTCAACCAGCTTCACTAGAAGCTTGTGGTTATAGAAGGAAGACAGCACTCCAAACAGAAATACAGTCCTCAAACACACAGCCCAACCTTACCCTTCTTTTATTTCTGCTCAACTTCCTTCCCCTACAGTGGGAACGACACATCTTTCTCCACTGTGTCTTAAAATTTAAAGATTCTCAAGGTCATCATTCACTCTTACCATCACTGGTTTTACTACATTAACAGCAGAACTTTTCTCTCAGCTGGGGTTTCAAGAACGTGTTCTAACACAAACCAGAAGGTGATGATGAGACTACACATCCCCAAGTCTTGTGGCCCTCCCTGCCTCAAGTGAGTGTCAGGTCCAATTGCTGCAGGGTTGGGTTTGCCCTGGGGTACCTGCTCATAAACCACAACTTGGCTCTCCAAAATTGAAACCACATTTCCAAGAAGCATATAATCAATCTTTCAGAGGAGGAATAGGGCAGCAATCTATTTTTCATGCTTTTATAACCCCTCATGACAACATATCGCATTAAGATTTTTTCCAAGTGTGCGTCATTTCAGACTGTACAGGTCGCAACAAAATATTCCCAGTGAACGTTTCCATTACAGCACAAACTCTGCTGAATGAACCACACAGAAGACTTACAAGCCTTGATAGGTGAGGGGGGAATAGCACTGCACTACGTTAGTTTTAACACACAGGACAACTAATCAGTTCAGAAACCTCCAAGTATATTCTAGAAAGAGTTTAGCAACTGCAGGAACGAGGACTATAATGGGGGAAAAAAAAAGCAATTTACTGCATGCTTTGGTTCTGCAACAAGGCACCAATATAGCAGGAAATAATGTAAGGGAAGGCACAGTACTGGGGGCTTTGAGTTTATATTAAGAAAATTGTCCTTTTTATTTTACTTCTTCCACTAGTGTAGGTGCTCCATTAAGAAAAAATTCCATATCTCAGCCTGCAATTTCATAGCTACAGGTTTCTCACTCGGGGTGGAACTCAGCAAATATGAATAAAAAAGAACAAAGATAAAAGAACTGAGTGTTATCATTGAGTGCTACCACCGCACATTAACTCCATCCTTGACTTTTGGCACTCTTCTCTCTGAATATTTCACACTGAGTACATACAATGTGCAGCTGAAGAAAGTTCCTGATGCTTCTCAGCAAAGCATTTGGAAGTGAAACCATGGAAAAAGCTCAGCACCAGAAGCATGACATATTTCCTTCTGTTCTGTTCTAGAGAGCAGCCTGGCAGCTGGGGCCTGCTGTCAGCCCTGGAGCTTTGAGCACTGACAGAAGTCCATTGTCACCAGGCTGGCAGCCCTGTGACGTGCTGCCAGCAAGGCATGGTGTGACATGGCTGGGAAAGTCAGGCTGAGCTCTCTGGAGCAGGTAGAGCATGAACAGCAGGAAGGGGAGCAGCAAGCATGGAGCAGCTGCTGTTAATTAAATCCATCAAATGGCAGCACTTTAGAATGAACACAAATGGCTCAGTGCTGGCCTCAGGTCTCCAGCTCTTTCAGAGTAACTTACAAGCCATGGAAAAGTAATTATGATGGCAAGAAAGAAAAATGCAATAGGTCTTGAGAGTTGGGGGGTTTAAACTCCTTCTTATATGAAAACTGAATATCAGAGAGACTTTCTTCTGTACGTTGGCTTCTATTTCATAGGGCAACTTTGAATAAACACACATCTATCTTCTTTCTTGCCCATATGATCTCATACACTGAACACTGGAAAAAAAGAAAATTTCACAAGTCCTAAAGCACACTGGGTAAGGAGAACTGCCTGCAGGAAAGCTCTTGTAGACATGCTACAGCAACACAAATTCATCCATCTCTATAACTTTGACCATGAGTCATGATATCTAAACACCTCAGGTTATCTGAGTGGCACAGAATCACAAACATTGAAGGCCACTTAAATTCATCAAGAATTAAAAGTCGCCCACAGAACTGGTCCAAAAATTGTAGAAGACTAATCAAACCTTCCAGTATGCCCAGAAAATAATAGTATTTTGTTTTGTAGCTTTTCACACACACACACACCCCTCCAGTCTGGCCAGCCATTCTCAGGACTCTGTAATGTGCATCTCAGAGGGAACTCCTTGCAGCCTGTGGGATGAAGAAATGCAATATATGCCACAAGAGGGGCAAACACAAAGGCAAGACAGCATCAAAGGAGAAGAAAAAGCACTTTCTTTGTGAGAAAGGTTTTCCTTGCAAAATCTCAGGTGGTTCCATGAGCAGGAAGTGATGGAGAATGTAAGGCAGCAGCTACTTGGGCACGCTGAGAACCTGCACCACCTTCCTCTCCTGCATCCCTGCCACTGCAGAACAGGGACACAGAGTTTTCCATGCCCTCCCTTCCCCAAGGAGCAACTCAACCCTGCCTGCCCTCTGCTTGTCAGCCCTGCAAGTGGAACCAATAGCTAGCTGCATATTAGCTCGGAACATGCTGACATGCCACTCTGGAGAGCCTATTTGAAAGGTTAATAACTTTTAAAATCCAATTAGAGGGCCTAATTAGCTAAAGCAATCTTTGGTCTGCCTACTGAATCTCAAACTAGGTGAGCACAATAAAGATTAATCTGTTCTTCATTCTTTTGCAGGCAGCAAAGAGGATGCTGGAGCTCCCGAATGCCTCAGTTTTCAGGTGGGCACCAGAATGACCTGAGCAAGTTCAAGTCTGAACTTCAGAGCAAGTCCAAGCCCAGCAGAAAAGCTCAAGCCACAAACTTTGTGTTCCATCGTCATGACATCATGATGCTGATACTTTGATTGTGACAGACGTTGCCACACATGCTATTTTTGCCATTCTTGAGCACATAAGGTCAAAATTATCTGATTTGTTAGGAAGAGTAGCAGAAAAAAAAATCAGCGATTTTATTTCTCATGCAAGTATCTCTGTGGAACTTTTCCTTTGTAACATCAACTGTGACAGATCATCTTGTATGCAGTGTTGCTTCTTCACATGTACACACTTCCAAACAAGAAAACCATCAGTTAGTTACTAACACATTAATTACTAGTTAAACTGCTCTGGACATCCAAATGAAACCTTATTTCATTATTTCACAAGCTATGCTTTCTCTTTCCTGCTAGACATCATTAACAGACATTAAAAGTGAATATATAAATAAGTAAAATTACTATTTTCATAGACATTTAAGACAAACCAAACCAAAATGACCTACAACACAAGGTCCTGAAAATTTGTATGGCAGAATCTTCCATTTACACACAACCTTAAAGGTAGAAAGGCTAAATTCACAATGTCATATTTTTTTAAAACATCTGCTAATAAACTATCCTAAATTCTCTTGTTCACAGGCACACCTGAGTCTCAAAAAGCCACACTGATTCTCCTAGGAATGCTTCCTGGGAGTTGGCACATGCTGCCAGAGCCATGGCAGTGGTACCAGTGACAAAGTGAATTTCAGAGGAAAATGACCAGCTGCTAAGAGCACCACCCCAGGCTGTTTTAAATTCAGAAAGCAGTTTAGTATGAATCTGCCCCAGGAACTGCAGCCATCAGAACAAACTACTGAAAGAAGCTGCCTGTCCTAAAATAGTCCCTAATCACTTCAGGCTTTCCCTGGTAAAATCCACACCTCATTTCCAACCCAAGAGAAGAGAGGAATCGTTCTGATTCACGCGAAAACTCCACTAAAAGTGAAAAGGTCTGAACTGCCGAGAGGGCAAGAACAGCTCCCACGGGACCTCTCCGGAGCCCTCAGCCCAGCGGAGCTTTCACTGCGGGAAACACCAAGTGTCCGAGTTTATTTACACTATTTACACAGCCCGCCCGGGTCCCGGCGGGCTCGCAGTGCTCTGCTTCTCCCGCAGGAGCCGTCCCGGAGCTCCCGGAGCTCCCGGCCCCTCACGGAGCGGGGGATCCCGCCCGCAGTGCCGGCCCAGGCCCGGCAGGGGCCGCTGCGGCCCCGCGGGAGGGCCCCGTGCCCGGGCTGCCGGGCACCGGGAGCGGCCTGGGCTGAAAAGGACCTGGAACCGAGCCCCGTTCCAACCTCTGCCATGGGCACAGAACCGGAACGGCCTAAAAGGGACCTGGAAATGCACCCAGTTCCAAGCCCTGCCACGGCCAGAGACCAGGAACGGCCTGGGCTGGAAGGAACCCAGAACTGCACCCAGGTCCAAACCTTGCCGCCGGCACGGAACTGGAGCAGCCTGGGCTGGAAGGGACTGGGAACTGCACCCAGTTCCAACCCCTGCCTCAGGCAGGGACCAGGAATGGCCTGGGCTGGAAGGGACGTGGAACTGAGCCTGGTTCCAACCCCTGACATGGCCAGGGAACAGGAATGGCCAGACAGGGACCTGGAACTGCACCTGGTTCCAACCTCTGCCACGGCCAGGAAACGGGAATTCCCTGGGCTGGAAGGGACCTAGAAGTGAACCTGGTTCCAAGCCCCGCCATGGGCATGGAACAGGAACAGACTGGGGTGGAAGGGACCCAGAACTGCACCCAGTTCCAGCCTCTGCCACAGCCAGGGACAGGGAACGGCCTAGGCTGGAAGGGAACCTGGAACTGCACCCAGTTCCAAGAGCTGCCATGGTCACGGAATCGGAATGGCCTGGGCTAAAAGAGACCTGGAACTGGGCCCGGTCCCAACTTCTGTCATGGGCAGGGATCGGGAACAGCCTGGGCTGGAAGGGACCTGGAACTGAGCCCAGTTCCAAGCCCTGCCATGGCAGGGACACCTCCCACCGTACCAGGGTGCCCAGAGCCCCTGGTATCCATCCAGCCTGGCCCTGAGTGCTCCCAGCAATGGGGAGTGCATGAGCTGCCTGGGTAGCTCACAGTTCTCATCACCCAAATCCAGGCTTCAATACTCTCAGTAAATACATACAGACTGAAGAAATTCAGAGTGTTCCATAATCCTTTCACCCTGGAGGTTGCCACAGCCTTCCCAGATGGCAGCTGTGTCCATGTCTGAGGGCAGCATTTATGTTTTTCATGGAGCATGGCAGAGATACACTTCAGCCCTCAGCAGACTCTATTCCACGGAACAGTGCAGCATCAGAGGATCTGAAGGGATCACTGTCAGCATTAGCCTCTTCAGAAAACATAAAAAGGCATAAAAGCAAACTAACCCCAACCCAGACAGACCCCCAGGTTCTGAAAAAACTGCAGTATAAAAGCATTGTCAGTAGCACACATACTCTATATATTTACAGAAGAAATGCTGTCCAAATTAATTCATTCATTTTAAACTATTTCCTATGCAGGTCAGAGGAAAAACTCAACAAGTTTTAAAAAAAGATCAAAAAGTATGCACATTGCCACTGAGCGCTCCAGATTTTTAGTTTAACTAGATGGGCCATATAAGAAATATAAACTTTTAAAATATCAAAATACAAACTGAACTTCAGGTCAAAACTGAAGTCCAAGTATTTTAGCTGCATTCCTTCTCATTAGGCTGTCACCATGTAAGATTTTCAGACAGCAGAGGTTTTCTGTTTCACCACATCTGTGTTCATTTGCAGTGTGTTTAATGTCATTTTAAAGTTTTTACCCTTCTCCAGTGAAGGAGGCCTCAATCAGTAGGACTGATGCTGAAATTTGTAACTCTGAGGCTTAACATGTAAAAGTAGATTCCCACATGCAGTCCTGCTGCAAGTGCTGTCAGAACATTTGCTATCACTGGAGACCTGTGCACACTATGCAGGTGTCAAAGAAAGCCTAGTGCCAAGTCCAGCTCTACCAGGTGCTACACAGAGCTCCATCATTTCCTTCAGGGAGAGCACTAATCACCAGAGGAGTTTTCCCATACAATCTCACAGCTTTTAATGCTGTCTGAGATGGCTACAAGACCAAAATTTATGACTTATTGCAGAATCACAGACTGGGTAGGGTAGGAAGGGACCACATTGGGTCATCTGGTCCAACTTCCCTGCTCAAGCCAGATCAAACTAGAGCTCATGGCACACAATTGCATCCAGATGGTTCTGAAATATCTCCAGTGAGGGAGACTCCACATTCTCTCTGGGTGATCTATCCCAGTGTTTGGTCACTGCACAGTGAAGAATTTCTTCCTCATGTTCAGGTGAAACTTCCTGTGCATCAATTCCTGCCCATTGCTTCTTGTCCCATTGCTGGGCACCACTGAGCAGAGCCTGGTCCCTGCTCTGAGCCCTCCCTGCAGGCACTGACAGGCACTGATGAAGTTCCCTCTCAGTTGTCTCTTCTCGAGGCTGAACAGCCCCAGTTCCCTCAGTCCTTCCTCATAAGAGAGATGCTCCATCCCTTCATCATCTGTGTAACCTCCACTGGAGCTGCTCCAGGAGCTCCATGTCTCTCTTGCCCTGAGGAGCCCAGGACTGGACACAGCACTCCAGATGTGCCTCACCAGGGCTGAGCAGAGGGGCAGGATCACTCCCTGACCTGCTAGCAGTGCTGTTCCTAATGTACTCTGGGATGCCATTTGCCTTCTTGGCCACAGGGCACACAACTTTTTTGTTTATTCCATAGACATTTTTGTGATGTCATGACAGGAGGGGTTTCTTCTTACTAAGAACTTCTTTCCAGAGGAAGCACTACTAGTGAAGGGAAGGAGTGACATCCTGCAGACCTCTGCATAAGGGAGCTGAAATATCAGCAATGACTACAGAGATCTGAAAAACCTGAAGGATACATTTTGCCGTGAGTCAGTCAGTGACTATGTAGCTGAGTACTCAGTGAGCTGAATTCAGTTGAGTGCAGGTTTAAAACAGGATATGTCCCTTCACTGTTTAGAAAGTAAGGCCATCCTTTCCTTATCCAACAGGGCTTGTACCCTAGAAAGGAGAGGCTCAGAAGGGACCTGAAGTAAAAATGAGCTCACAGATGTGACACTAAACAGGAGTGTGGCAGAGCTGGCACTCAGCTGAGGAAGCAGATGGCTGAGAGATTCAGCTGGTGACAAGGAGGGGAACAGCCAGTGTGCAGTGACTCTGGTGGAAAAGATATGGTTTTGCCCAACTGTTTTCAGCTGTCCCTATTCCAAAAAAAGGCATGCCTGTTCCCTTAAGGTTACTGTCCAAAATACACCAGTTTCCCCTCTTCTACAGCAGGGAGCGCCACTCCATCATTTCTCACAAACAAATCCAGCTTTGCCTACGTTATTGAGAAGCACTGAGTCTCCTCTGGGCAAAGAGCCTGTGGTTAATCGAAGCCAGGAAGAAGGAATTAAGGCACCTGCAGAAATCCTGACAGGTATCTCTGTCCACTCACACCTCTCAGTGTCTCTGTAATTGACACCACCTCTCATGTCTTTTCTGAACTCTGTCTGCAGCGATCAAACTCCACAATACTCTCCCTCTGAAAAGAGGTGTCAGACTACAGTACTTAGAAGCCCTGAACATTTACTCATCATCCAGCACTTCTCTGTAGACATTCTTTGCACGGCACCCTTTTATAGATGGCTTGTGAACAGCATTCGCAACCACTCCAAATTATTCAATCTTAATAGCAGAAATAAGACAGATAAATTTAAACCTGGCTGTGTTACCTGGCTGTGTCTCTTCCTCTCTTAGCCAGAGCTTACCAGGATTTGGTATCTATCTTAAACCTCTTGTAGCTCTCTTTGCCACACAACTGGTCCTTCCCTTGAAAATAAAAAAAAGAAACAAAAAAGACCCCTAACATTCAATAAAATTATAGTTGGCCCTGAGCCTACTACTTAAGTTTTAGAAGTGGCTTTGTTGGGGACAGTAGGAAGTTAACCAGGTAATAGCATAGACATAACTGAGAATAATTACTGCAAAGTTTCACAGCTTCACTGAACTGACAGAAAAATCCCATTGGAATGCATCATACTTTCTTGCTTAACACCAAGAACTGACATTAGACATTTACAAAACAAGCCTATCCAAAGAAAATAGATAAAATTACTACTGATCAAATAAAAATCCATCACAAATACTTTTAAATCAGTATGTTTAGAATACAGACCGGAGGACAAACACACTATCCATAAAAGTGCCCTCCTGAAGGGATTGTGACCAGTTTGAACATTTACCAGCTCTTAACCCAGAAACTTCTACTTTTCTTGTGGGAATATATGTCAAGGGAGAAATTATTTCATTTTACTTTGTTATTGAATAGAAAACAACATTATGGCTCTTCTTTGTCAACTGCAACCAACAGGTAATTAACTCCATCACCTTCTATTTCAAATAAATTCACAGAACACAAAGCACCATAAAATCTCTTAAGTCCAAGTAGCACAGAGATGTCTCTACACTGTCTCTAGTGGAGCAGAACACTGACAAACAGAATCAGTGTTGTTTCACTTGCTCAACGCAAAGCATTTAAATAACAGCCTTAAACTGAACTAAGATAAGAGGGAAGGGGAGAAAATTCCTAAAACACAGCAGTATAAACCTTAGTATGCAAAGAATGTTGGGGATTACATCCTACAGAAGGAAGCTGAAGTAACAAATCGTCTGTTCAAGCTTCTTGCAACAACCACATAATTAAAAATCACTTTCAGTTGAGAGTGGAATAAGTGCCAGTAGTGCCAAATACAATGACAGGTCCTAATCTCACATTGAAAAGTATCAGAGATGACAAATTTTCCTTCAGAAATTCAAAGAGAAATTATTTCCATTTCAAAACATAATGTACTTGTTCAAACAGACTGAGCAAGGGAGGGTGGAAGTAAGAAGTTTTTTAAAATATCCAAATTAAACTTGGACTTCACAGAACAACTTTATCTTCTTGGAGGAATGGGGGGGTGGGGTCATTTGATTTTGTGGAGACAGTTTGTTTTTGGCTTTTTACTTTCCAGACAAAAAATACTTCATATGCAGATTACAAGAATGATTACCTTGAGCTATTAAAAGTTACAAGTTTTTCAGTTTCATAGATCCTAACAAAAGCCAAACACTCCAACCTCTTCCCTAAGAACACAGGAGATTTTCTTCAAATTGCATTATGTAACACTGACTTCTTGGCTTAAAACTTAATTCAACTAATGATTTTTTTTTTCTAATCTACATAAAAGTTTACTATGTTTACACAGCAATTCCCTCCATCTCATGATCCTGTATTATCAATAATTTTTTTAAAAAGCAACCCCTTCCCAAACTCCCACAGGTTTCCCAGGCCCTTAGTCCACATTCAGCTGGTTACTGTTACAAATTAAAGGTCACAGACAACACGCAAATTTTGTTTCTTGGAGAATATCTACAGGAATTAGTGTGCTTCCCCTTTTGTCTGTATATCCACAAAGTACAAGTGTCCAGAGAACTCCAACACAGATAAAGCAGATACAGTCCTGAACACTGATAGACAACACCCAGACACAGAACACAGACATGGGTAAGGACTGCAGAGTTACCGACTGAAATCAGCATAGCAGGAAAAGCTACTTTTTGCCAGAAGTTGTTTGAATGCAGTTTTAATAATTCAAGACAAAGTATAAAGATCAGGGTAAACTGAAAACTATTACACAAGAGGAACAGCTTCTGTGACCTTCATAAACCAGGATACTGCTGAGATACAATGCACAAGACACCCCTGATGCTCCTTAAGTGCTTAGTTAAGTCAGGCTCCAACAAATTATTTATTTTTTTTCTTTTTATTCTTGATATGCCAAGACATGGTACAGAAAAACTCTGAAGTGTAGTTAGCTTTGGCTAACTATCCACAACTTCCCTCTTTCAGGCTCACAAATGCTGTGTTTCCAGACAGTATGCATGTGGATGGTGTTACATGACCTGTACAGGCATTTCCAGGAACAGCGAGACAGAAACTGAAGCCCACACTAATCAGATGGAAGCAGAGGAATCCTGGTTCTGTATCCTGGTGGTGAAGGTACAGCTCAAGCTGATGGTGAATCAAAGACTTAACCAACTACAAAGCCTGAAAAGTGAATAATTCCCCAGTGACCTTCACTGGGGGACAACAGGGGAGGGGGAAATAAAAAGTGAAGGAATGAACCATGGAACCCAAACTTTATTCAAGAGGTAGTTCAGTTTAGATATGAAGAGAGAAATGAAGAATGACCATATCCTGACATTCATGATTAATCCATCCTGTGACCATCATCCTGAAAACAAGCCTTTCCCACTATGCATTTCCCAGCCTGTGAGAAGGGGATTGGGGTTGATCCCAACCACCAGAAAGCGAGCCAAGCTGTTCTTTCAAAGTGCTATCTCAAGAAACACTTTTTGAGAAGTACGAGTCCTTTCCTGCTATTTACAGAAAAGATCTGAAATACATAATTGAGAACATTCCATGGCCAAGGCCAAGATTTTAAGGACATGACAATAAAGCTGGAGCACATGTGTGTACGGCAGCAAGAGACATGTCTGCAGAAGTTCAGAGACTTTGCTCCCTTATGGATCAGAACTGAACTAGAAATGCTGAACCAAGCAGGAATGTTCTGCTGATTCCTGCCTACAAAGAAAGATACTCTTTAGGAGTTAAAAGTGTTTCCAGTTAATAACTTATCCTCTAAGACCAGGACCTCAAAAGATCTTCAAGGACACAGTACATAAAGAAAAACTGGATCCCAAGCACATGAAATATAATTGTTTCACTTGAATCACTCCCCTTTGGAATTCTACCTACTGCATTTTGCTCTTTAGATAAGGGCTTTTTCATACCCATATTATTGTCCTCTCCAGAAAGGAAAAATGGAAAGATGACACCACTTTCACTGTGAAGACTGTTACTCACTTTTCTTGCATTCTTACAGGCTCACACCTAGAATATATTTTTTTAAAAAACATGCATTTATGTTGAAAAATGCTGCACAGATGAGGTGACTCATTGCAGACTTAGAGTGGTGCATTGTTCCATCAAAATTCTTTACCTTGTGCTTATATAAGTCCTCCCACAGACATCTGGAGTCACTGGAGATTGAGAGAAGGAAACGTGACAAAATGAAGAATATGGGCAGCAACCATTGTCTCCCTTTATGAACCTTTATGTTTGTTGGACATTATCCAGCTGTCTCCTGTGTGCTACTGGTGGTGTCCAGTTCCTTTCAGGAGCTGCAATCTTCACAGGAGTAGCCTAAAAACAACCTGAAAGATACTTAATGCAGATATTATGAAATTATGGTATGTTAATGCTTGAACACAAAGCATTTTGGGGCTGCTCATACTTCAGGTTTTCTCGAGCAACCCTGTTCCCTGCAGTAAAGCACAGACTGCCCACAAAGCAACACTGACTCACTAGGGAAGGTCAAGTTCTTCGAGTCTGCTGTGATTCCAAATGTCCCACATCTAAGAAGTACAAACTGACTCCATCCACCCATCCTGTTCGTTTGTTCAGCTCAACTCTCCTGCTGCTCATGCTTTTCTGCTAGGCTGAGACTGACAGACCTGCTGTGGTAGCTTGAATTGGAAACAACAGGATTCTTGATACTACCAAAATATCACTTCAAGTAAAGCAATAGGATCGAGCAACTAAAACGAAGACACATGTTTGGGAGAGATTGAAAAAAAGGCAATTAACTGAAAAAGGGTAAATTCAGGCTTTTTCTCACTCTGAAGCAACATCTTCACCTTCCTACCACCTTTCACTTGATGGTACATACAGGTAATTTTGTAAATTAATTTTGGTTAAATTTCCTTAATTTTTCAGTGTTCTATTAACTGAGAAAAACCCCTGATAAAACCCTTCATAATCCCCATGCTGAAGAGACCATACTTCTTACACAATTCAGCCCCAGATTACCAGGTAGCCAAATGGACTGTATGCTTTACTACCTTACAGTTACTTGTAGAGGTTTAGTGCTGGGCATTGCGAATTCAAGCTATCAACTGCCTTACTGCAGTGAGAAAAGCAAGGCTTTTAAGACAAAGTTAATGTAACCACTAATGATTTCACATTAGTGTAATCATTAATGATTTCACTGAAGGTTTAAACTCAGATATTAAAAATATATTAAAACAGCAAAATACATATCTATTTATTTCTTCTGCTCTTCTACCTTCTCAATTCAACTCCAAAAATTGTCTTTGCAAAGGAATACACATTTATCTTCACTACTATGAACTTTAATGGATTGTTTTCATACTTTCAGAAACTGAATAAAAAAATCCGAAACAAAAACCAAGTCTCATCCTTCCTGTCTTCCTTTTAATTTAAAAATCGTAGGTATTCTTCCCAGATGAAATAATTTATTTTGTTTTTACCTTAGAAAGAGTGCCTTTCCCCATGTGTTTCCCCATGCGTTTGTTGTGAAAGATTAAGCAGATGAGGGTTACTGGCTCCTTTGGGTAAGAGGGGAGCTTTCCTTAAAAGCTTCTACAAACACTCAAAACATGTTAGCCATAATGAAACAAAGTTGCTCTTTCACATCTCATTATTTTTACTATTATTAAAAAAAGTAGGAAGTCTGATCTGTTCAAAACCCTGTTTAAAAACACAGTGCTAAGTAGGCATATTCTTGAGTTTCAAATCAAAGTTGAACAGATGCAAAATGTAAAAGCTTTTAAAATGTATCCTCTCCCACTTCATAATAAGCATACCTTTTTCTTTAAGAGGGATATTTCACACATCAACAGTCTCTGATCTAAAAAAATGCTCCTTTGCAGTATTTCACTTCTAAAAGGTCAATATTCTTCTTTAAAAAAGAATTTGATAAAATAAATGGGGGTTTGAAAAAGCACAAAGCACTGCAATACTGAAAAGAGGAGTGGAGAACAGCCCTGAACAGACTTGGAATTGAAGGCCACATTCCATTCCCTGTACATTGTGATCCAGTGTCTCTCCAGAGAGAACAAATTCTCAGACTGATACGTGCTAAGATTGAACTCTGCTGCCTCTTGCATATGAGATGCCCACATTCCTGCCCACTGCACTTCTAGGTGGTCTGAACTTCATCACTCCTTGCCTTCCCTTCCCTCTGTGGCTTTTTATTAGCAGATATGCAACCACCACTTGAAAACCTGTAAGGAAAAGTTGTGTCGCTCCAATAAAAACATACAAATAAATATTCACATATTTTACTGATCTAACACAAAACGTTCTCTAAAAAGAGAAGGAATCAAAATAGTGTCAGGTAACAGGATTACCTAAGGACGCATTAAATCTCTTTTTCCACAAAATAATTAAGTTTCTTCATTAAAACCAGACAGTATTTCAGTTCGACAAAACAACCCCGATAGATATGTTCTTTTACTTCCAACAGAAATTTAATTAGGACAGATAAAAGATTTTTGAGATATTTTGTTGCAACAATAGCAACCCATTTCAAGTAAAGAATTAAAATTAAGATTTTATTTCTGGTCATTTACATGACTCAAATACCAATTAAAAATTGATTAATCCTTAAGCTTCATAAATTCAATTTTTTAAAATCTTTATTTTTCCACTTACACCAATTTTTAAGAAGTTTTGCTTAGAGGGTGTAATATATTTATACTGAAAATATTTTAACTTTCTTACTTCGATTTTTTTCTAAGAAGAGAAAGAAGGTGCCATTATTGTTTTGCTTCAGAAGCCAGTCCCTACCATTAGAAAAGACTTGGCATGGCCATTCACATGCACACTAAAGTGCTCAGGTGCAGTATCAAACAGACCAGTGAAGAATATACAAAACACCATTGTGTATAATACTGTGACAGTTTTTCAATATATTCACATACAGTAATCTCTGAGTACCTGAAAGGAAACTGGCCATAAATCCTAAAGAACCTTGTCTATAAAATTGAGTAACCCAGCAATATACTGTATCTCTTCTAAAAATACCCGTATTTTACAATAATATACAAGGTATCTGCTTGCAAACACAGAAGTAGCCATAAATAAAACTTTATTCTTTCTTTTCATTTACAAGCTACCAAGTACCATGTATTTACACAGCACTGGACACTTAAAGTAGTTGCAGTCACAAAATGATCCAGACAGCTGTTGATAAAGTAAAGGATCTTAAGATAAAAGCAAAGTAATACTGTAACAGATAAATGGCAAAAAAGCAGTTTTGCCATAATGATCAGACTTGCATGTTGCATCAATTCTGGTTGAAACGACTGAGCGCCATGCGATTCTCAGCTTTAATCGTTTGCAGTCTGGCTAAAGTTTGTACAGTCATTTCTCTTTTGCAGTTATTAAAATAAAAAAGTTAAAAACTATAGCAGCAACAAGCAAACCCTGTGACAGGAAGGCAAGGTTTAAGAACTAAAAAAGTTTATACAATGTGCTTAGGAAGGTCTGCAGAATTTATCTTCCATCGGCTGGAGTTCGACTGAGTGACAACATGATTCGGGCGTATCTTTCACACAGTTCATGTGTGGAGTAGGAGGGTAACTTTGGCGGGTCATTAAAACCTTTAATCTCTGTAGAACAATCTAGCAGTTTTGGCAGGAAATCTGTCAGTTTTTCTTGCAAGTTGGCTGCAAATCAAACCAGAAAAACAAACATAAGCATTTATGTCCACATGTAGAATTGTCCTTTTTCTGCCCAGTGTTGACTTTTTTTAAAATTAGTGGGTAGAAGAGGAGGAGTTTCATTTGGAATAATTCAAATTCTTTAGACCTACCAAGCAATAACTAGGACACACCAATTCCTAGTAAGATGTTGATATAAACTCCCCCTTAAGATAGTCTAACACCACAAATGTTTTCCCATTCAAAAAGCATGTTTCCTTTACAGCAGTGCAACATATGGAAAAATCTTTTCAATGTGTACAGAATTATTCAAAAGTCAGGGTAGCTCAAAAAACATTAATGAGGCACAAAAGATACAGGTTTAATTCCAGTTATTGAAAACATCATACTTATAAAAAAGGTGCACAAGGGCCTTTTATCTTAATAATAACTGACTTACGTTCCATTTCTTGTCCAAGATAGGAACACCAACGGTTCCTCATATCTTCCACAGCAACAATATCTTTCTCTTCCATTTCATCCACCAGCAGTAATGGCAAGCACGGGACAATAAGCTCGTTCATTATGATCAGGCCATTATTTACTTCCTGATCGTCTCCTGATTCAAACAGTGCTGCAGCATGTTCGTTTAGTTTCTTCAGAAACCACCACAAAAAAGGAAAGCCTTTAAGTACACAGCATTTCACAGTCTACCATGCATCATTATCACTTTGTTTTAAAGCACAGTCTTCCTACAGAATTACCTGGCAGTTTGTATTAACCACAGCTGTATTTTAACATTTGCTCCATGATGCATATGCTGTACTAAGTCCACTTGAACTTGTGCTGTTCCTCAAGCCACTTCATTTCATACCTGCCAACTCCAATTTTGCAGCTGTTCTGTTAAGACTGAGATTCTATCACTGGCTTTTATTTTTTCACTATTGCTAAAAGTGACATAACAAGGAAAAAATCCCTTGTTTCAGGCAAGGCATCATTGCTGATGCCTTTGCCAATATTTGTCTCCTCATCAAACCATGGCAGCAGGGTGAGTCTGCTCACCAGCACTGCCAACCACTGCTCCCATCTATCCCAGACATGACTGCAGTGAGCCCACTTTAATCATAAAGAAAATTATTGGGTATTCACAAAAAATGGGGGGAATAATGTTTTCTTTTTTTACTTTTGCTTTTTCTTCCTCTTAGAGCCTCAGTATTAAATTACTGATGCAGGGAAGTTTGAGGTTTGTTGTACATGATGGCAACACTTTTCTATTAATTAATTTTATTACAGCTATGCAGCAAACTCAACATTTTGTGAAATATAGTTCCTCCTTCACTTACTAGCAAACACTCTCGTCTGTAGTGAGATATCAGCTCCTCGTCGTGCCCTCTGTAGGGGCCTTTGGACAAGAGTTCTTTGTTATTCTGGTAAGCATAGATAAGGTAGAGCAAGGCTTCCATGTAACTGAAGTGAAGAAACAAAAGCATTAGGTGCAACATCCACATACCACCTGCCCCAAGGTAACTACTGTGTTCCTCCAAGGACAGGTAACTTCACTTGCTGGATGGCAAGTCCACCCCTTCCCATCAATCCCTTCATAATTTTTTTTTTAAACCATACAATTTTGTCTTTTACACGCACTACAACATAGATCATTACACATGATGTCTGATCCAAAGCTTACTGAAACCAATGGCTATCATTTCACTCACTTCAAAAACAACTTTAGATTGGCCTTGAGTATCTATGAAAACTTATATTTTTCTGACTGAATTTATGTCACATTGGGTTTGAGTTTCCATTGCAATGAATATCTTGATAGCATTCTACACCTCAGCAAACAAGATGTAAAGCTGTCACCTTATTTCTAAAACAACAACCGTGAATTTTTAAACTTCACTAATTGAAAGTTCTTCCAAGTTACTTGAAATCTAATGTGATGGAAGAAGCCATCACAGCATTTCAACAGCAAAAGTGCTGTCAGACTGTTGATATTTCTGTCTTTATCTGAATGCAGAAGATAAATGCAAGGCTAATTGGTAGAGAAGAAATAAGAGAGCACCCAAGAACCTGTCAGTTAGTAATTGACAGAGATCCCTTCATGCACAGATGAACAATCTCCCCTCATGCTGCTGCATATCATCTCTTGCAAATACCTGAAATAGTTAATTCTCTGATTTAAAAAGAACCGGTTATGACAGACAAGCACTGAAAGCAGTTCCAGTAGTTACCCTAAAAACAGGGAGTTTGTTATCTCATTTTTACTCAAATAATAAAAAATAAAATTTAGGAAGAGAAATTTCCTTAGGGAGTGGTTAAAGGAACGTGAAATTGTGCACTCCCTCCTGATGAAAGTATGGGCTCATGTGTCAAGTTGAAACTGCCAAAACCAACTACCAAGCTACTGAAAAAAGGCTAAAAATTATGTGCATACATAGAGCATATCTGAATACAAGTCAAGAGTTTTCCAAAGTAAATAACTCAAGACATAAGGTAATATCTCCCAATGAGACAATATAAAAATAAGGGAAAAGGCTACTTGAAGTCCATTTTTCCTAGCTATGAAAACTCTTTATACCACTGGTCACCAATAAAACTGACCAGACAGCTGGAAATTCAGTGTAGGAGGAAAGGGGAAGAAAAGATGATTACAAGAACTGAAACTGCTCGTTATAAACCCAGAGGTGGTGGATCTTCTCACATTCTTATTTCAGTTATTTCTGAAACTGCAGGTTGGAGCTACAGTGTCAATAGCTCTGTTGATGCAAATTAAAACTCACTGGTGGTAGTGGCCTTACTTCCAGTCACCCTCTTCTTGCTTCTTCCCTCACCTACATATGACCCTTTCCTGAAACAACTGTGGTGCCATTTGACACCAAGGTAAGTTATTTTAAATTATCATGACTGTATATCCAAGCTCAGACTCCTTATATATCTTGGGTCTGAGGAGTGGGACTGGAGTAAAATCAGCAAACAGATCCATAGAATCATAGGGTGGTGTGGCTTGAAGGCCATGGGCATGGGGACACCTTCCACTAGACTAGGCTGCACAAAGCCCCATCCAACCTGGCCTTGAACGTTTCCATGGATGGGGCAGCCACAGCTGCTCCAGGAATGCTGTTGCAGTGCCTCACCATCCTGAGTGTAAGGAATTTCTTTCTGATAATTAATCCAAACCTCCTCTCTGTCAGTTTGAAGCCATTCCCCCTTGTCCTGTCACCCCACGCTTCTGTAAAAGTCTCTCTTCATCTTTCTTGTAGGCTCTTTTCAGATACTCAAAGGTTACTTTCACATCTCCATGCAATCTTCTCTTCTTTCAGGCTGAACAGCCCCAACTTTCTCATCCTGTCTTGACTGGGCAGGTGCTCCATCCCTCTGATCCCCTCGGTGCCTCCTCTGGCCTGGCTCCAGCAGGTCCCTGTCCTTGCTGTGCTGGGAGCCCAGAGCTGGATGCAGCCCTGCAGGGGGGCAGAATCCCCTCCCTGCCCTGCTGCCCACGGGGCTCTGGATGAGCCCAGCACATGGTTGGCTTTCTGCCTTCTCACAGCTGAACTGCACATAAGTTCAAGTGTGTGCAGCCTCAACCTAAAATCACTGAAGCTGCTCACAAAACTCTGGAGCTCACTAGGTTGAGGCATTGGAAAAGAGAGCAAGCACAGAATGGCAAAATTTTAGCACTGCTTTGAAAAAAGCATTTCAGTCAAAACTGAAAAGCTGTACTGGCTTTCCTAGAAACTTAAAAGGCAACTGGTAAAGCATACAGAGCGTTCACTTTCAAGTTGCTGCCACAAGAGTGAGCTGCAGGCAAAACTCCTACCAAGGCTAATTAGCTGCCTGGGTTCATCTCAGCCAGAGTAGGTTACTACTGCACACTGAAGTCAGAGATCTGCCTGAAAGACCCCTTAATTCTCCACCTGCAGTGAAAAGTGAGCTTTGTCACCTGCCATCAGGGATGACAAGTGACCACTGCAAGTAAGCATGAAAAAGATACACCAAACTAATGTTGATTTCTGTGTTTGTTCAACACATTACAATTAAAGAAACAACTACTGCTTGAATAAAGGTTGACTTTTAGCTCCATCAAGATATTGAGTGCTGCTAGGTTATCATTTAGTGGTTTTGAAGCTAAGAAAAGTTTGTCAACAGAGGTGGGTTTGGGGGGGAAAAAAGCATCAAAACAGTCCTACTAATGAAGATTGTATTTCTACTATGAAAATTTATCCTTTCATGAATATTTTTGAAGTTATGTTTTTATGATTTTAGTGTTGAATGAACTGACAGGGATCAGCAGTTCAGTCTTGTTTCCAGCATAAGGATGGTACCATCGCTCTCTCAAGTGTAGAAGGTGGGAATCTCTGTAAATCTCTGAAACCTTTGGGAATCTGAAGCTAAAACACAGGCATATATTTGCACAAGATGCCTTTGGAGCAGGTCACTGGATAGCCAGATCTCACTCATCCACTAACTATGCTTTAGTCCTAGTATCTGTATCAGAAACTTCATTAAGCACTTCTGAAATTGTACCTTTTATTTCTGACCTATATTAGAGTGTAAGTATTATCACATTGGTGATAATAGGCTTGTTTTTTTCAATTATAAAGGTGCTTTCTAACAAACACCTCACCCTAATTCTGCAAGTTACTGTAAATAGTGGAGAATGTCATTTAGCACATAGCAGAAACCTGTGCTTTCCTCTCTCCTCCATGGTATAACCAGAATATGTTATGGCAAAAAGGAATTTATTGAAAACATTGGTATTTTATAATTGAAGGTGCCACTCTGGAGTCCCAGTGCCAAAGAACTTGTTTCACCCCACCTGTAATCTTAGAGAATGCATGAAGGGGTTCCTATAAACCACACCAATGCCTGTAACATTTCTGCCTCTTTAAGGAATGAAGCAACACCAGACTTCAAATAAGCCAGACAATCTTCTGACTAACCTTTGTACACAAACTGTTTAAGACCAATAGTGTAGCACATTTCAATTTAGATTATTAGTAAATGTACTGTTTATTACATGGTGGTAACCCAAAGACAACCCAAGACTCTGGGCTCATGGTGTTAGTCTGTATAAAAAGAGGCATCGTGTCACAAAGGCAAGGCTGTGTCTTTTGCAATCAATTTTCCTGTATTATTTGGGGTCTTTCTTTTTTGTGAAGATATAAGATGAGAAATATGGAGCAATTTACTACTCAACAAAGAGACAAAGAATATAATTTGATTCCTGCTACAAATTTCCCTACCTATTGTTTTATACATGAAAAATCAGTGATTGACTACATTTATACTGTATTCATCATTCTTGTTGCATGTGTAGATCAGAATAAATACGAGCTGTTCTGAATTAAGTACATAAATGTCACCCGTTTTATACAGCCACAATTTCTGACTTGGTTCAAAAAGAGAAGGGAATGAATCACCATAGAGTTAAGGACAATCATCTACAACTATGACAGCTATGCATGACAGTTTTCTCAAATATGTTCTGTTTTCCTGACCTTTAAAGGCCACCATAGGTGGAATTTTGGCTCAGACTAATGCAGAAAGTAAAACTGCTTCAGTGGGAAGTCCCAGCCAAAAAGCAGGAAAGACAGACTTGACTAATTGTGTCTGTTGATGAAAGCAAATAAATGTACGTGTACAGAGTGACACCCAGAGCACTTAAGAAGAGAAGGAAGAATAGGGGTGGGTGGCATGTGGAGGGTGCTCTGAAAAGAGCCCATGGCTTGTATAAGAAATTGGAAATGGAAATTAAACATGTCTTAATTTAGAAAACAGCTTTACTTATCAATATTACATTTTGCCTTCACATCATTCCACTACATTTGAGTTCTATACTACCACTTACCTCTTTTTTTGGAAAAACTCCAATCCCACCATGAGAAACATGGTTGTTTCCCTGAAATGTCTATAGTCTTGATGCCATCTCTGCATATAAAAAAGGGTAAATAGAACTTCATCCATAAAAATGAAATATAATTTTTTTTAACACAAACCCCCCCTCCAGTTAAATTTAGTGTCCAGTCACAGTAAGTACTAAGGATGCCAGTAGGCTTGCATATGAGGAAAGTCCACAAGAATCCACCCTTCCCTCAAAAATAGAAAATTCTTAAATGTCTTAAACATTTCTAGATGAGATTATTCTTACAGAACCTATTACCATTTGAAAGGAACACAAAGCATCTTTGGAGAACCACAGGTAAAATTACACAAGATCTTGTTTTTTCTTCCCTACATTACTCAGGAAGTGTTGGAAAGCTTTTTCATATTCCAGATATTAAGCTTAATTTTCAATACAAGAATAACACAGAAAAAGCCTGAACACTTTACATGGGAAATGTTTAAAAAACCCAAATGCAACTCTGATGAGATGCTCTTGCTGAAGCAGAACATTTATCTTTCTGCATCACCATTTACACCAAGTGACTCCTGGTTCACTTTACAGGTAAATGCTCCAGGTGAGACAGGCATTTTTTCTACAGAGGGTTAAGTGCTGAGTTTCAATTGTGCATTAAAGATGATAGAGGAGACAGCACACTGTAAGACACAGCTACTAGCAGATTCAACAGAAAGAGCTTGAGAAAACATCCATAAAATGCCAGCTCACTATAATGGATTGACACAATCTATGGTGAAACCCCCAACTACCTATTGCAGGAGCCAAAAAAAGGGGCACTTTTCTGCAGAGGAACAGAAGATACTCCCACTCCCCACTCCTCTTAGAGCTAAGTCCAGAATTGTTTGTTCTCTCTGTGCAGCATCATTCAGTAAATGGTAAAATGCTGAGCCCTGCACAGCCAAGAAAATGCATTTAAAATGCCACTCTGAGGGTCCCTCCCTATCACTGACTAGGGAGAACACACTGTAATGCAGTAGTATCTACTGTAGGTCCTAAACCTGGTAATGAGAAGTGGAAATTAAAATATTTTTCATTGGATTTGTGAGGGGAAGATTACTCCCATTACCCTCCTGATCAAGTTGTTTGGACCTACCAACAGAACAAGGAGGTACTGGAATCTGCCCAGGACATAAATACCCACTGTTAAGAGGTCTTTATGAACATTATTACTCAGACTTGAAACTGATGCTGGAAAATCAGCTACAGACTTAGCTTTAAATGTGAGATGAATTATTTTAGCAACTATTAGTCATGATTATTTAATGTCCAATATTCACTCTCACTTTCGCTCCAAGTTTTTCTAAACAACACAGGAGGAAAAATTAAATGCATAAGCTGGTTATGCATGGTCTCAGCAAAGAAAAGAATCTGCTGCTCATAAGAAAATGGGAATAGCTGCAGAGATAGCTGGAGGAGAAGCACAAGTGGGACTGTGCCTGCTATGCAGCTCTCAAGATGAGCAAGGATGGGCACAGACCACTCTCCTCCTTCCTTGCCAGCTGCCCAGAAAAAGCCATGTGGCTCATGTGGTGATTACAAAATATTGTTAGTGACGTCAAGACTCATTAACAAAGTGAGGACAGATTCCAACCTGACACTTATTAATGGCTCAAACACTGGAATTACAGATGTGGAAAAAACAGCTTTAGCTCAAGAGCAGCCTTTAGACAAATAAGGGCTTTAAATAAATAGCCAGTTTTAACTTCTCAGTCTGAGACAAGAAGAAATTTGTAAAGACAATATTCAGATTTACTGATAACTATTTCACATTACAACTTGATTTAAAGCATAAGAAATACTGACCTCATATTCCTCCATGTTTACTTCATCTGGCTTTATCATTTCAAGTTTGGCTTGAGCAACCTTCATTATGTTACGGCACCTTACAAAAAGCAAAAAAAAAAATCATTAAATATTACTGGATATTCACAGAGGGTATTATCCTTATAAAGACAGGAGCCTCAAACAGTATGAGCCACAGCCTTATGCAAACCAGTATGAAAATGCCTTGGAAAATGTAAATTTTATTATGCATGGTATGATCAGCTGGAGAAGGCACACTTTTGAAGTATGTGTGATGGAGGCCTGTGCTATTTAAAGGATTATTTCTTTTATTTCGCTAAATTGCCATTGCTCAGTCTTTCTTTTAATTTTAAATTTCAGATAGTTTGAAACTCCCTGACAATTACTCTGCAGAAGTTTAGAAGATTATTCCCTACACAGAAACCAGACTGTTTTCTAATTTTTAATTTATCTATTTATATAAGTAAGTAGATGAAATTTTGAGTGGAAGAGAGGCATAGTCTTGTTCTCGAGTCAGTCACTCACCCAGTTGGAAAGACTTTGCTCTCTACTACTGCCTTTCAGGGCAGTGAGAAAACACAGTGAAAGAAGGTACAGAAAACTGTGTGCAAAATTATGAACAACACTGACCATTTCTTCTTATTTTAGATGAGTAGAAACTCAACTTCTTGATTAGTCTTTTAGCAGGGATTTTCATAAAGATCATTTGTTTTACAAAGTAAGCGTGCAAGCTATTAACTAGGAGATAAAGCCAAACACACCGGCCAAATATGAAGGGGTGTTTCCACACATCAGAGAACATTCATGAACTCAGGAAATGAGATGTGCAGATCTTATTACCTTTCATCAAAGCTGAGATTGTGATCTCCAAACTGCTCCAGTAATGTCCTCTCAATTATCTTCTTTGGTGCCTGGTTTTGGATGAAGTAAACAATTGCGTGACGCAAACGATAATCACATTCAGGTGGCGGATCTTCCTGGGCTAATTTTAGCAGACGCGTGTATTCCAACTTAATTGCCTACATAATTTAAAAAAAATAGACATTATTCCTTCTGGCTTTCAACTCAGACATCACAGACACAAGATACTTTATATGCCACAGCATTTTGCGTATAAAATTTTTAATGGTTCCACAGACCACCCTTCTAAGAAGTCTAAACTACATTTTTAAAAAGAAAAACAAAACCACAGATAAATTGTCAAGTTGGTACTCTCTCTCACCAGTTAAGCCTGACAAAATCCCAAGTAAACCTTCCCTTCAAAAGTAGTTCCAATCCTGTGCTATGTCTCCCTGAGAGGAGATTTATCCAATCCTTAGAGAGGTTTCTTTAAGCCCAAGACAAGTATAAGATTTCAGACACTTGACCTTAAGAAATTTTCTGAAGTCTCATAAGGTAAAAAAGTACCTCCAATACATGGTTAAATGTAAAAACATGAAAAAAAAATACCCTACAGGAAGTTTAGTCAACATGTATTATTTGGAAAATACTAAGTGGGAATGAAATATGTCCTTCAATGAAAAAAAAGCTAATGATAGGATTTCTGAAGAAAATAATAATTCCATATAAACAGTACTGCCCTATAGGGAAGGATGCAGCCCTCTCTGAATTTTTTAGAGAAATTTTACAGGTCATCAGAATCATTCACTCTTCCAGCACATTAGGTTTTAACGAACAGCATTTGATATGTTCATTAGATTTTAGTCACTGAAACTATACAGCATGAACAGGAGCAACAAGAATTAGAAATATGGTGACAAATGCTAACACACATTCTATAAATTCCCTCTGAAAACAGGGAGCTTATCAGATGGTTTCCTAACACATTAGCAAAGTTTCAATACAATGTATGCACAAAATAAAGCAGCCATGAAAAAAAAAACCATGAAAAAAAACCCCCTGCTCCGTATTTCAGGTGTCTTTATGCTGTAATACCTGACATTTAACTATCAGAAATTTGGGCTCCTCTGCTAATAACACATTTTATTTCAGGACTAAACATGTAGGGAATAATCATACAGGTTTAAACATAGAGCATGTGGAGACCTTTCAAACTTAGGAGAATGTTCTGCATCAATATCTTTAAATATTCATGATTTGCATTACCATTAAAAAGGATGTTTAGGACAACATTGTAAATGCCAAAAACCACAGAGTTTCGATTATCTTACATCAGAAGTTCCACCATTAGAAAGTAAACATGGCTAACAATTAAACCTTGTTTATTGAGGAAGCGAAAATAAACCTCTTTAGACATTTAATTTTTCATATAATTACTTAGAAGTAGGAAAAATGCAACACAAACCCTATATTTTTATAGTAATTTTAAAATAATATGGTATTCTACAGATTCAGAAATCTTTAACAAAATGAAAAAACACTATTTTTCTACACAAAAAAGAGACAGTAGAAAAAAGCATTATACGCTTTCATTTTCTCGCTAAGGATAACAAAGATCTTAAAGGAAACATTCTGCAAGGAGTTGTCTATAAAGGTTAAAGAACAATGTTTGGAAGAGATCACTGACCAAGAAATATCTGAATGTTAGTCATGTCGTAAACCTGAGGTCTAGAGGGGGAGTGGAACCTTGGCTGTAACAATGACCCACACCAAAGGAGTTTCACCAGAGTAACATTAAAACAAAGATGTAATGTATTCCTTCAAAATGAACCACATTTCACCTCTTCTAAGCTATTACAAACAGTAATAGGAGAATATAATAATTCAACAGAAAATGAGTAAGGAAAGTTTCCTAATTTACGTCAAAACATTTTCTCACTCAAAGACATTCTGCCCCCATGTAGCCTAAATGTTTAAGGACTCAAAATTAAAGACTGAAAATAATTTCAACTGAGCATTGTTTTGATAACTCTAAAGCATTAAATAGAATTTTATTTTGAAGTAATTTTCTGTTTTAAAATTATCAAAACACCCTTCATATTGAAAAATATAATTAGATACAATTGAACTTTCTGGTTCAAATGAAGGAGTGATTTGATCAAATGAAGATTTTTTTTTTCAACTTGAAAAACACTTTACATATTTTCATTAATAAATTTGAAAACAAAAAGCAACCAACACAGAATCCCAAACAAATCCAGGTTCACTGAACAGAGGCTGTTGCAGATGTCTCTCCCTTCCCTGAGACCGGGCACAGTAAACAGAGACATTATGGTTGACATTATGGTTATAACCCTTCTCTAAGTATCCATGTCAAACACCCCCACAGACAAACCAAACAACCAATCCATGAGGCTTCAATTTCCTTACCAAGGGCTTGCAGAGCTTTTTGTTGGTCATGTTAGGGCTTTTTGTTTGTTTGTTGCTTGTTTGGGGGTTTTGTGGCTTTTAGAATTTCTTCTACACCATAACAATTCAGAACAAAACAGACTGCTACTCAATGACAAGGAAGAAACTTCCTTCTCCTCTCCAAATCACATTTGAGAGGATTTTACACTTTACATCATGTCAAAACAACTCCCTTTCTAATTCAAAAGACCATGAGCTAAAGGTGCTCAGAAGTTTGTGTATTTAAGAAAATGAACACATTCCTAAATCTCGTGTCACAGTGAAGGCTAATCACCATAAAAAGCTTAATGTCTAATTCCCAGTAATGAAACACTGCCTAAATAAATAGTATTGACACCCATGCAGTTACACAAAAGCAAGCAATCTAAAATTATTAAAAATCTCTTAAGGTGTACAAACCAAGAATATCTCTTTGAAATAAACAACAAATGACTAAAAGTCCCTGGGTAAAAAAAATCCTTATGTCCCACATTCTAGCAAAGGAATGGGTTTTATTACTAACAGGAGAAAAAACCCACATACTTTTATTGATTACACATCTAGATTTCATATTGCTACGATGTTACTCACTACTATTACTGAGAAGTTAAAATGCAGAAAGGTATATGAGCTGCTGACAACAACAGGGCAAATATCTGTATATTTCAAGGGATAAACATCTAAATGAGGGACTGATATAGACAAGCATGTATAAATGCTGGAAAACACAGAAAGGGGTAGAGGGAGTAGCATATCTAACAGGAAAAGTCAGAGGAGAAAAAGTTGAAAATGTTAGTTGTACCTTAAAGAACCCTGCTTCTGGCCCACACCTGTCATAAACATTCCTGGCTTTACCTATAGCCATGATAATACCTTGCATGTTCGGGGTCAGCATGACCTGCCACAAGGGATTTAAGGTAAAAGTTTTGAATGATTAATATTTTAATGACTAAATTCAATATGCCTTTAGTCTCATGCAAAATGAAAAAGCAACTTAATGCATGCATACATTGATATGGCACACTTCAAGACAGATCTGGTGAGCATATCCTGCAAATCAAATCATGGCATGTGTATGTATAATTTTACTGTAACAAAATTAAAGGAATCTTACAAAAAAAGAAAAAAAAAAAGGAAAAAAAATCTGTGTCAAAAAAGTTCCATGGACCAAACTTCCCAGGAAAGGAACATGCACAGTTCAGCATTAGTACCAAGCAGAAACTGCACACTGAATGAGTGCTACCCATGGCCATGAAAGGATTAAAATAAAAGTTTCAAGTAGAAAAATCATCCAGTCACACTTGAGATATACTGCACTAAAGCCACCTGTGTTTTATGCATATTTCAAGGTCAAAAAGAGAGACTCACTGCTGCAAATGCAATCAATCCCTGAAACATCTGCAGACAATTTCTTAAACATCAACCCCAAAACAATTAACAAGCACAAGACATGTCTCACTGCTATTCACATCAGTTACACACAATTTGATACATCCAAGCTACTCAGAAAAGCCTTTCCCCTTTTTGATCTGTAAGCAAAGGAAAACACTCCCTCCCTGCACAAGATATTTCTGGTGCAGCAACAAACGATGAAGGATCCTAAACTCCCTGCGAGTCTCCCACACATAAAAACATTTTAAAAAGTGAATACACTCACAAAACAAATAGGGACATAGGCAAGAAAATTATCTTCTAGAAAGACAATGCCATGGTGGCAAAAGTAAAAACAAACAAGCAAGTCATTATATGAGGTTAAATCTGCATTCCTTTCAAGGTGGAGACTACACATGTGTGAGAATCTAAACTCAGTATGATGATGTCAATTAAACAATTATACTCCCCACCCCATCCTCCCAGCTGTAACTGCTCACCCTTCCAGGGCAGAATGACCTGAAACATCCATTTGCCTAGGGAAGCTAAAGCTCCCCAAGAACCCATGTTCAGAGCCCTGACAATATGGGCTGCACCAACTCTATTCTCACCCAAAACAAACATGGAGTAAGCAGTGACAAGGTAGGGCAGTTTGATGACCAGCAGTGCTGCTTTCTACTGCTGAAACTGGGCAGCAAAAAACAATGCTCCTCAGAAAAAGAACGGGCCCCTCAATTATTCCTCAAGTAGTATCAGGTACATGTACCACCATGAGCCTGAATTATTTTTAAGATTTGCAAGATTCAGGTCTACCAGCCATATCAATTTCAGCTTATTTCCATGGCTAATTTAATCCCCAAAGCCTGAAAAGCTTAACCTTGGCAAATAAGAGATCAGTCTTTACTGGACTGACAAGAAAGCACAAACATTAAGAACATTTCTCAGTGTCCTGTAACCTTTTAAATAATGCAGCAGTGTGCAGTCTTGTCACCAGCATTTTGAAGGCTACCTGGCCTAACACAAACATTGACCTCCACAGCTGAAGAGACAGATTCACCTCCAGTGTAAAAGGCAGCATGCAAACCGTGCCCAATTAAGAGCTTGTAGTGCTTTCCTTCCGTATTCCACGACAAACTATGACATTGTTAAAGATCACAAATTGCTAAGCATTTAGTTTTGCAGAAGTCTGTTAGGTGTCACAGTGTGCAGACATGCCAAAACTTCTCATCAGGCAGCACGAGGAAGCCCCGAGGAGGAGCGGTGCACACAAGGTACCTCATCGTCATAACCCCCCTCCTCTGACTCAATCACAAACGTCCCCACATCGGGGATCGCCACCTCCACCACTCGCTGGGTGGGAGCTGCTTGAGCTGGGGCATTATCAGAGCTCTGCAGAAGAAAACCATTATCAGTACATGCTTGGGGGGAAAAAAAAAGAATAATCATAATCAGTATCAGAAAATACAATAAAATTATGGAGAGATGCAAACTGACAGGCTGATCTAGTACAATGATGTCCACGGCTTAAATTCTGAAAAAATTCAGCAGCTGTATCTAGTTAGAGACTATAAGTGATATTTATATTTTTTAAAGCAGTACATTTTAAAATTAAGCCACAATTACTAAAGTTATTTCATTTGTTCTTTATTCACTAATTCTATCTTTACAGGTTAGTATAGCAATATTACAACTCTAATATCCATTTCAAATTTAAGTCACTTGGCAAAGGATCTCTGTGAACCACCATTTTTTGTATATTTCACCTCAAAATTACTAAGCATATTATAAAATATCAGAGTAGTTTAGGAAGGGACCTCAAAGATCATCTAGTCCTAAAGATTCCACCCACTAGATCAGGTTGCTCAGGGACCCATCCAGTCTGGCCTTGAAGAAGGCCAGGTCAGATACATCAGATCTGAAATACCTGATAAAGTCACACTACAGGACAGAAACAAACTGAAAGCTAACATTTCTTGATGCTCTGGGAGAGAAAAAAATACCAAAAAAGCCATTTAAAAAAAACATTTAAAGGAGCATTACATTAAACTGGTTAATTTTTTAGAAGACTAATTAAACAGACCATCAGGAGAAGACTATTCTAGTTACTAAAATTCTTGATATGTTAAACTAAATTTTAAACAACAATGGAGACAAATCTTGGCTCCTATTGTCTATCCCTGTATAACAAGCAGTTTGCAACATTTGCAGAATTTAAACCTTGACTCTAACCCAAGCAATGGCCAAGCGCTATGCTACTTGTTCTGCAACTGTAACAACAACCTCACCTTTTAACCAAGATTCCAAAAACACAGTATCTATTTACACTCAACACTGTATAAATACAAAGGAGGGCTATGCAATCAGAAGGCAGAAAAAATGGACAAAAGGCACAAAATGGAAAAAATGAACATGTGGTGAGTAACCTACAATCCTGTTACATGTGCTGATGTTGGCTTTCCTTCTTTTATAAATGGACAAACAAAAAGGGAAGTAATGGAATTTATGCCTGCATGGCTGAATGCACATGGAAGCAGAATAATTAAAAAGCATGCTGATACACTGAGAAGGAAGCACAATTCTACCTAAGTGAAATTTGGGGATACAGAGAACAGCTTTTAAATGTCCCTCAGATTAACTAGAAATAGAACTACAATTGTTTCTAAATAATGTTTGCACTTTTTTTTTTTTTGTCTCATTAAACAGATCATGGTGTTCCCCAACCACAGTCTTGTGAAGTCCTAAGGCTGACCACTGTGCCCAGTGCCATTATCCTGAACTACAACACTTGATCCATTGAAAAAAGTCTAAGATTCTTTCACATCCCACTGGGATGGTGTCCACAAACCCTGGAAGGAGGACAGCCTCAGAGAAGACATTTTTACATGTGTTTTGGTATCTTCACAGTCACTTTTTCAGCTGGAGTAACATGTATTAAACAGCCTCCCACTAAGCTGTTCTGAGAACTCAAAAAAGGCCGATATGCAGCAGCCTAAGGCTTTGGTGGCAGAGCATCTTCTCATCCAGAGTTAGGTGAGTTTGCTTGTTAGCTTCAATTTCAGTTCAGCAGAGGAAGTGTGCTTCCCTGCCTCCCTGACACCACAGGAGGGGTGGAAAACACAGCAGGTCAGCAGGGTGCCAACAAGCTGTCACATAGTTTTCAAAGATTGTAAGGTATCTGGGGCCAGACTGCCTCTGTTTTATGAGGATTCACACCTGATCTTGGGAAGCATTTTGCACAGATCTAAACTGTTCATATCCTCAGTGGTTACTAGGGATGCCTAAGGAAGCTATACTGTACATTTATGGATACAGTTCCAGGACAGATGCATATATTGTTTTAATGGCACTTAGTTTTGTGGCAAATGCATTTGTCATTTATCTACATACTTATAGGGAAGGAAAAAGCATTTGCTGAAAGAAGAAAATGTCAAATATTAGTTTATAAAATAGTTAATGTCCCATTCCTCTTAGTGTCCCATTCCTCTTAGTATACTTTGTACAAAGTGAAAACAAAATCCCAACACTGACTGTTGTAGAAATTTTAAATTAATATAGGCATCCTATGAATCACAAAAAAATATTTTTGTCAAACTGTAGATCTGCATTAAAGCTACAGAATGCTGTTGAAAAACCCCTTATTTTTGAAAGCTACATTAACTTCCACAGGTCTGTCAAAGGTTCCCAGATAAAAACCTGAATGTCTAAAGCAATATTTTTCAAGTCTTTTGCATGGACTGTCAATGTTTACTCCTCAAAAATACATGGAATCATGTAACATTTTTAAAAGATGGTGAGCACAAACAGCTTATTGTAATTTGAACAATATGCTGTACTCCTGACAAGCACTTTAATCCCATAGAGAACACCTATCTTAATTTTTCTTTTTCACTACACCCATTACCATTACACACAGTTTCTGGATGGACTTTAGTGTTGGACTGTCCTTGAAGAAAAAGCAATTGTCAGTTCAAATTTCTAGACTTGCACCCTTTTATCAGTTTTTGTATCATTTTTCACTTGCAAAATAAAAGCAAAAGAAGTATTTCAAGCTTTAAAATGTCCTCACCGTATCCATTATAGCTTCTGGACCTCTATCTTCTTGTTCAGCTAAAGCTTTATTGATTGCTTGTACAGAATCTTCTTTTAAGTGCTTTGAAATATCAGTTCTTGATGGCTGCTCTAAATACTCTGGTTCTCCAGCTTGAACTTAGTGACAGAAATAAGACAACAATTTTGTGTGTTAACATAAGCATGAATTTTAAAATGATTAATTTTATTTAGATCACTGTCTCATAGATAAGGTATGCACACAGAAAATGCAGGGTAGGTCACACAATTCACAAATACAATTTTACACCAGTCTGTGTCTCATGTCATTTTAAACATTTCCCTACAAATGGATCCCTGATTTTATATTAGGAACTAATATTTTATATTAGGAACATATTACATTAGAAATTTTATATTAGACCTGTCCTGTCTTTAGATCCATTAAGGCTCCTGAGTGAGGGGTGTTCATCAACCAGTCATCAGGGATGACTGAGAACAAAGGTGAGATTCTAGCTGGAGTTTCTGTGGGATACAGACTCAACATTTGGAATGACCTCCAGCCACCTGAGTGCAAGATCTATTTTTGCTTACTAAAATAATAAACACATTATATTTTTCTGCCTTAAGGGACATCTCAGTCTTCTCCACTTGAAAGCAATAAATTGATTAGTATAAATAGTGGCTTATTCTCCTTACAGGATAAAACCAAATTTTGGCAGACTAAACATTAATTTTGTACTTTCCATTACTAACAAAAGAAATAGCATGAATCTTAAAGTGTTTGTGAACTCAAAGCATAACAAAAGATGAAGCAACTCTCCATAGAGTAAAAACAATCCCATTAAATCACTGAACTTCTTACACTCATTTTGCAGTCACACATAGCTATGGGAAATGTATGCTCAATCTCTAGCACTCAAATACAGCAATAAGAACATCTGGACAGAAAAATCCATCATGTCATCTTTCACATAATATACACAGCCTACTGCAATGGAGCAAAAGGTGAATGTTACCAAAAACCTGGCAGCTCTGGTTTATAATCAGATTGTCAGTGGTCCTTATTAGCTGGGTTCCAACAAGCACTGGCCTCACAGTTGCTGGTCAGAATCTTTTCCACAATTTTAACACCCTAATTGCCACACAGTAATTTCTTAAGCAGGCCCTACTCTCATTATCATTAAATCTATTCAATGCACTGCACCAAATACATTATTCTGCTCTTCAGTTCTAAATGCTATTCTAATTTAAAATGTGAATGCAGGTCTCACACTAAATCATCCTGAATAGAAGAAATACATCATTTACAGGCTAACAAGTCCTCAAAACAGACTGGTGAGACCCATCTTAAAAAGATTCAGTTTCCATGGGGAAAAAAGAAAGTAAAAAGAAGCTCAGGACAACTGGAAGGGAAAAGTCAGAAGAACCAATGAATAATTATTTTCTTTAAATAAAAAAGAAATGCAAAAACCCACCCCAACAGGCTAAATTTGAAGTATAGTTACCTTGGCTAAGTAAATAGCTGTAATTCAAGATTACACAAATTAACCTTTTCTTCCTCCATTATGTTCTAAAATATAGATACAAGCCCCAGAGATTTTTGGTCAACAGGTAGAAGCAGCTAACCTGGAGCAGGTGAGGGTGCTGGTGCCCTGGGTATCTGAGATAACAATTTCTCCTGCTGTGCTTTCTGAGCAAGTTCTGCATCCCACTCTTCAAGTTCTTTTTCAAAACGTTTATTGTCTTCCTTGACATAATCCCTTAGATCAGAAGGCAGCGTGTCCATTCCCACAAGCATCTGCCCTGTTTCTTTGTTGAACTCCTCTGTGGTAACATGAAATATAAGTTTCAGAAAAAGAAAGAGAAGGACAAAAGAAAGTAAAAAGTATGTTCAACAGATACACTCAAGTGAATTACCAGAAATGTACAGTGCAGCACCAAACCCCCAAAACTATATTTGTTTTAACTGGTTTTACTATCTGTTGAGCATTCTATGTAAACATTCAGAGAATACTCACAAAATCCCCACCATTGCTTGACTTTGTTACTGCCACAGAGAGCTGGACACAACTAAACTACCCAAGAGGAAAGGGGAAGGAGAGCAGGAGAGTGGATCTACAGGAATTCAGAAATCTAGCTGGTAAGAATACTAGCTAAATTAATCTTCCTATTGCTTTGAGAATGGCCTCTGATTTAATTGGAATGGCACAGACAGCCTACAGGGCCCAAACACCCTATGGCTGCAAGTGCACCACCAACCTGGCAGCCTAGGAATGTCAAGGGTAATATTGGTTCTCATTTAAAAACTGAACAAATGAGCACTTGAGCCTTCTGCCCTATGAAAAAACAGGAACCTGAATATTTTCCATGACCTTCTACTGAATATCAGGACACTTTCACAGATAGCTCTCTGTCTACCTTATCCAAAACTTTGTGTTAAGGGATCGCTGTCCTCTCTTTAATCACTTCCATACAGAGCCTTACAGCTGCATACTCCCATATGACCTGAAAAAAATTTCCCAACCTATGTATTACTTGGGTTTGATGTGTGGTTGCTAGGTCTAAGTTATTCGCATTTCAATTTAATGCATAAGCTTTTAAGTTATCACGCTCCAGTAGAGTGTATCAGGGCTCTAAAGCTTATGGGGAAAAAAGCAGCTACACAAGGATTTTAATGTCAAAAGGCTCATTTCTCTATTTCCATACTTCTCTCCTAGTCTCAAGATAAACCCTCCAAAATTCTGCAATCCCTTCTCTAAAATATTTACAAATTAGGAAATAGGGTTGTTTTAAAATCTTAATAATGCTGAAACACAGGCATTCTCTATATTGATCTACAGCTGAACAGCAATTGTTCCACCCACAAAAACAATCTAACAGTTAGCAGCAGGAATAAAACCTTCAATAACTATTAAAAACATTTCAAAAATCTGTAAATCCATCTGAAAGAAGTTTGTTCAACCAATGTATTCAGCTATTCTATATCATGCAGAATCTGTGTAGATAACATTACCTTGTATCAAATACTGCTCCTTGTCATTGATATACATTAAACAATATGCACTGGCATTCCTGTAACCACCAAAAGAGTCCCGTTCCAACTCTTCCCAAGTTGACTTTGTCACAGAAATATCATTGTATTTCATCCATCTGTTCTGGTGGTGGTCATAAATATATGCCCAGTAGTGTCCTGCATTCGCTTGACCCTCATGAACTAGGACAGCATGCAACCTATAAGGAACCTTAAAAAAACAAAACAGGAGATAAAACAAATGTCAAACCCTCCCCAGACAGCATTCAGTTCCTATTGTATGCCACCAATAATTGTTACATAAATAAAGGTAACTGAAATAAAGTTAATCAGAATGAAACACAACATAGAGGAAAAACAAGTAAAACTGGCAACCCACTAAGCATAAGGACTTGGAACTATGTTACTTACCACTACTAGTTACAGGAGATCTTAAAAATATTACTATATGACATATATGTCTACTCTGCTGCCTTTACTGCCACTCATCCTCTTCTCTTAATTCCTTAATATTCCTACCCTCATTGTATCTATCAAAAAACCCTCAAATCAGTCAGCCTTGACTGTCTCTGATTTGCTTCAGTTCCAACCTGGCAAACCTGTCAAAAAGTCTGGAAAGGCACATGCAAATTCAAACTCAGTGTTTTTTGTGTGACAGTAAAAGAATTTATTTAAATTAGTATCTGCTTCAGTTACCCAAAAATAGAATTCCCACAGTAGAATATGAATACAACTGTTTTCCACTGTTTTAACTGTATCAGGAAAAGCTAAAAAAGCATAGAAGACCTGAAAAGGTCCCTTCCTCCTCCTGAGGCAAAGGACCATAGCAGTTTCTAGGATCAGTGGAAAATGAATTCCAGGCTACATTTGTAAACCGACAAGTAAGAACAATGACAAACTTAGTTTCTACCTAAGTAATTGGGAGTCTGAAGGAGAGAGAGAAGCAGAATGAATGAGTTCTTTCTTACTTATAAGTCCTTTGAGAACATCTTAGTGATTTACTCATTTTAACCTGCTGCTGCACATGCAACATAAAAGGGAAAGCTGAGCTTCTCTGCTATGCTCAGTGTGTCTCAATGACAACAGCTCAGCTGGGATGAAAAACCCCAAAACCAGATTGTGCTGATGTCACAGTCTGGACTGAAGATAAACAAACAGTCTCTTTTACTCAAGGTGTACTCAGTATTTTTTGCAAATATGGTTTGAGTACTGCAACAATCATAAATACACACATAACTGTGACTGGAGAAACTCCTTGAAGTTATTTTTAACCTGATCATTCTCTTCCAGGCTATATGCAAGTGCTGGAGATTTGCAACTCCCCTTGAACCATAAAGCAGAGTGACTGCACAGCAGCTGGAATCAAACAGCTGTCTTTCCAGAGACCAAACCACACTCTAAATCTCCCAAACACAAGAAGAAATCCTGACAAGTTCTTAAATCTGAATGCTCTGGGGTTTTTAACATCTGTTATTAAACCAGTGTGAAAGCTTCCTTAACATGACTGCAAGCCTCTGTATATGCACAAAAATATATGCAGATCCTGATTTAATAAAAAAGGTGTCTCTTTAGACTTTGTAAAAACAAAATTTTCTTACCCTAAAATCAGGAACTAAAAATCCCCATTGAATTTAAATCGTTTTACTTAGAACCATGCAAACTGGGTCAGCTTGAGGGTCCCCACCCTTTCCTGCAAGCCAGGAGAAGCAGCTGTCAGTCACCCACACTGAGCTTTCAGGAAGGTTCCCCAGAGAGGTCTGTGACCAGGGGACAGGTGAGCTCATTGCCAACAGGCATCTCTTGTGATAAGCCATTATATCAACAGTAATTAACAGCACAAGGCAACACAAACACGGGTGGCATTAAACTTCTCAGTTTACACTTACTACTTGTAAACCAGGAATGGAGCTTCACCAACCCCATCACATATAGCTAGAGAACAGATATGTCAAAGCTGCTATATCCAAGATGAACTCCCACAGAAAAAGTTGTGCCTCTTTCCCAACAGCAAGTTCACAGAAGGAAGGAAATAAATAAGCAGCTGATAAAACATTCATTCAGGAGAATGAAACAATAAAGATTTTGGAAATGTATCTCATATGACAATTTGACAAAGGTTTTATGGACTACTGTATCTCCTGAGAATCCAAAAGAACAAAATGAGAAAACAAAGAGCTTATCAAATAGCTCATAAATACACTAGGAAGCATCCTGCAAATATTATATGTTTGTCTTAAAAATGTGTCTAGATTTATGTGCATAGAACTTGACTTCAAGACTGCAATCCTGCAGTTGCATTTTGCAGAGGGAAACTGTTCCCAGGAATGGGGCAATACTCAGCTGTTGAAACACCCAGAGACAGAGGAAGCAGGAAAAAGCAGACAGCTCTGTATACCTGCCTCCTTCCTATTGTACCAAAACAGCAACAGTGCTCTGGGGTTTTTAACATCTGTTATTAAACCAGTGTGAAAAGCTTCCTTAACATGACTGCAAGCCTCTGTATATGCACAAAAATATATGCAGATCCTGATTTAATAAAAAAGGTGTCTCTTTAGACTTTGTAAAAACAAAATTTTCTTACCCTAAAATCAGGAACTAAAAATCCCCATTGAATTTAAATCGTTTTACTTAGAACCATGCAAACTGGGTCAGCTTGAGGGTCCCCACCCTTTCCTGCAAGCCAGGAGAAGCAGCTGTCAGTCACCCACACTGAGCTTTCAGGAAGGTTCCCCAGAGAGGTCTGTGACCAGGGGACAGGTGAGCTCATTGCCAACAGGCATCTCTTGTGATAAGCCATTATATCAACAGTAATTAACAGCACAAGGCAACACAAACACGGGTGGCATTAAACTTCTCAGTTTACACTTACTACTTGTAAACCAGGAATGGAGCTTCACCAACCCCATCACATATAGCTAGAGAACAGATATGTCAAAGCTGCTATATCCAAGATGAACTCCCACAGAAAAAGTTGTGCCTCTTTCCCAACAGCAAGTTCACAGAAGGAAGGAAATAAATAAGCAGCTGATAAAACATTCATTCAGGAGAATGAAACAATAAAGATTTTGGAAATGTATCTCATATGACAATTTGACAAAGGTTTTATGGACTACTGTATCTCCTGAGAATCCAAAAGAACAAAATGAGAAAACAAAGAGCTTATCAAATAGCTCATAAATACACTAGGAAGCATCCTGCAAATATTATATGTTTGTCTTAAAAATGTGTCTAGATTTATGTGCATAGAACTTGACTTCAAGACTGCAATCCTGCAGTTGCATTTTGCAGAGGGAAACTGTTCCCAGGGAATGGGGCAATACTCAGCTGTTGAAACACCCAGAGACAGAGGAAGCAGGGAAAAGTAGACAGCTCTGTATACCTGCCTCCTTCCTATTGTACCAAAACAGCAACAGGAACAAACCAGGTGAGCTGCAGAAGGGCAGCTTCCCTTCCAGCCTGTCATTTCAGATGGGTTTAGCACCTACATTGTGTTTTACTAAGTAATCTCTTTTTTCTTTTGTAATGACAGCTGACTAATATCTTTGCTATCCAGAGGTATTTCTTCCTGCAACACCTAAGCCAACACAGGTAGATTATTCAGATGCAAGTTACCAAATTAATTAATTTTACTGTTAGATGACATGTAGCCTGTGGCCTTCTTCTTAGAACACAAGTATTAGGGAAAAAAGTGCCTGCTAGTAGCAAGCCTAAAGAAAGTCATCTAGGCAAATCTGCCTGAAATCCTTAACATCAGAGTTCAGCTGCCAGTAACTATTAGGAGCCATATACAAAATGAAAACATACCTCAAGAAAAACTGTAAGCTGAACAGATCTTACTTGTAAGAAAATAGTTCTTTTTACTAACAGAAAGTAACAAAGTAATCCTTAACCGCAAAACCTCTCAGAGTGAGAGAAGATGAGTATGTGAACATATGAAACAGCAGAGGAGCCACAACTCCACAGCAAAACATTCTAAAAGCACTGATCAGATTACACAGAATAAGAATTTGCTAGAAGATAGCTTAGAATAATAATTAAAGTTGTGAGTGATACAAAATCTAGACAAAGAAAAAAAAAACACCAAAATAAATCCAAACAAAAAACCAAGCCAATAGCAACAAAACTACTCACTGGAATTAACTACAAATCAAAATTAGGAACCTTGAATTTCATTGTATTAGCATGGAAGTTGCAAAATGCACTTCCATGGCACTAAGCAGCAAAGTAAATAGTAATTCCCTGTGTCTAATGCTTCACCACCTTAAAACCATAAGGTTACTGAGTAATAATGGGCAATCAGGGCAAGAAAATTTTATTGTGCAGATCTGAATTCAGGTAAAAAATGGGGATCAGAGGTAGAAGATATTTGGGCTTTTCATCATAGTTGCCTGAATTGAAGCATGTCACCAGTAAAATACTGTAACGCTGTCTTTCATTTGACTGTGCACAACTAAAGGGCTTATAAAACCCATTATGACTTTGCAATTAAATTTCTCAAAACACTACATAATTGTATAGTTGCTCTCAAAACACTATATAATTGTATACTTGCTCTGTTTTCAAGCATCTAAGAATTTTTAAAAAGTGCCAAAAAAAGATCTATTTTCAATCATGCCAGAAGTGTACTTACCTGGACCATTGTTTTGTCAGAGTACATCAACTCAATTGTCCGATGTATTCGAGATATACTTTCTTGTAAATCTGAAAGGCAAAGAAGAAAAACCTCTCTTCCACAAGGCTGTATAATTACACTACTTAATCTCATGAAAACCCAAACAGGGGAGCATTTCACACATGGTACATCTACCTACAAGCCAAATGCTAAACCTTCTGGGATGAAAGCTTTCCCCCATTTGCACAAATCTTTTCCTACAGCAAATGCACTCCCCAGCGTGGCATTACCTCTTGTGTCATTCTCCACTTCAGTCCTCCAGCGGTGCAAACAGCCCTCCAGGACAGACAGCTCCTCCTCTGTGATGTGCCTTGGTGCTGGATGCATGGGCAGGTCAGGGGGAATCCGTGATTGTGTGAATGGTTTATGTATTACTGATCTCTGTACAGGAGATGTGCTTGGGACATCTGATGATGAAGGCCCCTGCTGCTCTATTGTGCTGCATTCATTCAAAACATGAAATATAATAATTGAATCATCACATAGACAGACTAACAGTTACACCATAAAAATAAGCTTTTTATCTCAAAACAGGCTTTTTAACAGTAATAATTTCCTAAAGAGCAATCCAGAAAAATTAACTACAATAACAATATGGAATTAGTATTTAAATTCTGAAAGCTTTGTGGTGCATTACATATTAGCACAACAACAAACTTTGCTTTATTTGAAACACTACTGAACAATTTCAAATCATGTCATACATGTAAATAACTGTGGTTTGAAACATTTACAGCCAAATGGCAGAGAGAGAAATCACAGTAGTTTGTTTTATGGCCAATGACCATAAAAATCCAATAAGCACAAATGCTCAGTTTAATAGCTTCCTTCATGTGTCTTATGCCTAGCAGACTTTTTCTAACATCCCACTTACAACTTATGTTAGCTGAACAGCAATAATGAAGGGACCTCTGATATTTATGCCACACTGGAAATGCACCACCTAAATTTGTTCCAAACCCCTCTAAAATTAACTGCAAAGCAGCCACCTTAGGAGAATTCTGCAAGAGCAGCAGTGTAATAAAAATGAAGACTTGTTACAGATATTTCTCTTCCCATCAACAAGATCACCTCTATAAATTACACTGCATAAGAGGAATGTGAAGATCTTTCTTGCATGCCACTGAATTTTTGTGTACAGCATCATGATACAGCCTGAGGAACTTGTACTCTTCAGGAGTTTAGAAAGTTCTGAGAATGTTAAGAGCTGAAAATATCACTTCATATAACATGCTGTGGTGTTTCTACAGATGGACAAAAAAGCCACAATACTTACATTTCTACAGAACAAACTTCCTGTACAGGAGTTTGACCAGTTTATTACTTTTGATAATACGTTTCATGCAAGCAATGGTAACTTTTATAAGTTTGTCTTCTCTTATCAATCACCACAATTTCTGCTGGCATCATACCAGTAAGGCACTGGACACCTTTTTAAAGCCTTGTTAGATTTGTGTATTTCACTTCTCTGAATGACAAAATTAACAGCCTTGACTGACCCAGAAGACAGAACCCTACTGTCCAAATACAGCATACAAAGTATGTTACAAACTGTTAAATGTCCACTTATCCAAAATTGTGCTCTATTACCAAAGAATTATTTAGGTTGGAGAAAACTTCTAAGATTATGAAGTCCAACCGTTAACCCAGTTTGGACTGCCGAACTTCTAAAGAAGTTTAGTGGTTTAGTTCACCACTAAACCATGTCCCTCAGTGCCACATCTACACTTATTTTAAATACCTCCAGTGATGACTCCACCACTGCCCTGGAAAGCCTGTTCCAATATTTGACAACGCCTTCTGTGAACAAATACTTCTTAGTATCCTATCTAAACCTCCTCTAGTGCAACTTGAGGCTGTTTCCTTGTGTCCTGTCACTTGGGAGAAGAGGCTGGCTCCCACCTGGCTGCACCCTCCTGTCAGGGAGCTGTAGAGAGTGATAAGCTCTCCCTGAGCCTCCTTTTCTCCAGTCTGAGTCCCCCCAGCTCCCTCAGCTGCTCCCCATCAGACTTGTGCTCCAGACCCTTCCCCAGCTCCATTGCCCTTCTCTGGACACACTCCAGCACCTCAATGTTCTTCTTGCAGTGAGGAGCCCAAAATTGAGCACAGGATTGAGGTGTGACCTCAGCAGTGTCTCAGAGAAGGGGCACAGTCACTGCCCTGGTCCTGCTGCCACACGACTGCTGACCCAGGCCAGGTGCCATTGGCCACCTGGGCACAGCTGGCTCAAGTTCAGTCACTGTGGACCAGCAGCCCCCCAGTCCTTAACCGCTGGGCATCCTCTGCAAACTGACTGAGCATACACTCAATCCCCTGCACTGAGTTGCTAACTTAAACAGGGAGAAAAACAACATTATTGGACATTGATCTCTCTCTGGTACTTTAGCTACTCTGCATTTAAGAGGTCAGATTATTTAGGTTCCTGACAAATTTGGTAAGATATGCAAAAACTGCATGGCAGAAAAGGAGCTTAGCTCCCATGCAAAAAGTAACAGATAAATTGCACACCAGAAATCTTGATGCTATGCAGCACATACACACTGCCCAATTCAGATCCTTAAACAATACGCATAGGAATCAATGACCTCACCAGAATCCTCAGTCTATTTAGAATTGTAGATGAAATTGGGCTGTGCCTGAAAATTTTAATCTCCTTGTGAAGACATTTTTTTAAGTGCATGAGACAAACCCAGGTCATTAACATTTTTCTTTATTTAAGCCTACCATGCTGAAAGAAAAGAGCAGAAACTTTATGCTAAACCCCCCTAGAGATGCCTGGTTTTATTGGGCTGGTGCACAAAGCAGCTGAACGTGCTCCCTCTCTCCCAGAGGCTGGTTGGCTCTGGTCTCTGCCTGGGGAGCAGGAGGCAGCCCTTACCTGGGGGGGATCTGTGGAGGCAGTGTGCCGCTGGCGGGGGCACTGGCACCCAGGTCATCCACGGGGGACGTGCACACCGGCTTGCTGGAGGCAAACTCCAGGGCATACTGCAGGACATCTACCAAGGGGAATCGTTTAGGACCAGAACCATAGCTTAAATATCTGTTAACCACAAAACGTATTAATGCCATGACTCACGGATACAAAAAAAAAAAAAGAAAGAAAAAAAAATTGTATTTTTTTCTGATTGACTGCAATTAAAGCAAACCTATCCTAGCATGTTTCATGAATCAGAATTACAACACTTATACACAGCTTCCAAAGAAAGGGTAAAAGAAAAGAGATATAGAAAGGAAATCTCAGATAAATAACTAGACACAAAGTATATAATTGCAAAGAGTTATTCTACGTAGCCCATAATACTATTTGCATTTACACAGTTATCTATAGTACCGTTCTAATCTCTGCTGTAAAACTGTGAGGTACTCTTTGAGTCTCTTGATTTCATCCCGTTTAATTCTTGTTATTTCTCTGTTTTTGTGCATATACCTGTAAAACACAAAATTTAGAAAGTAGTGTCAGCCCATAGTATCCCAACAGTGGAACTGAGGTCAGTCTCCATCAGCCATGCAGTTCAATACTAATAAAAACTCACACACTCTAGAATGTACAACATACTCAGCACTAAAACAGAACTGAGAAGAAAATGAGCCTTCCCTTCCACAACTTTCAGAAGATGCTTTTTCAAAAGCACTGTTGATACCATGGATGACAAATTAGAGAGCCACTATTAGAGAGATTCTAAATTAAGTAGTTTAAGTGGCAACCACAGAGCAATACTCCTGTTTCATTATTTAGGTTCACAAATAACTTTCAGCAGCTAACTGAAAGCCATCCTGGTGTTTCCGCTCTACAGAGAAACTGCATGCAGTCATGCTGATAACAGACTGCATGTTTGAAGAGTATCTGCAGCACCACAAAATATCCAACTTGCCACCATGTTTCCCAAAGGGACCCATAAGTGGGTCTGATTTTTCAGAGTATTTTGCCTGTGTACACAAGTATCTAGCAACAAATGAAAGTGGAAGCAGGTTTTTGACACAAAGCCGCAGTATGTCTTAAATTGTGATCTATGTGTATTTTCTGAAACAGATGAAACCCATGAAAACTCCAACTTGTGTAAATATAACATAAATTTACTATGATTCAAGTGAGCATAAGACACATCATCAACATTAGCAAACTTACAAGATTTATTTTATATCCATACCAGAATTTTGTTGATAACATTATACCGTACCTGTCTAGATACAAAATTGGAGGAAATTCTAATTTGTTGTGTATCTTCTCTGGTCTCCCCAAAGCCTGATTAAACTCAAATCTTGATAGTTCAAACGTTAAGACAGGAGGAAGCTCTGTGAACCAGTGCTGGATGAAGAAACAGAAATCCCCAAAATTAATGCCTTCCAACAGCAGAAATTCAGTAATAATGATACAATACCTGCAGACTGACACAGCTATGACAGAAACTGGTTTTAGAGTGGGCCAGCATAAGTTTTCCAATGCTACCCTCTCCCTTCAATGTAAACACAGACTATTTGTTGCCCATGCTGCATAAGAGCTTTGCTGTCTGTGTTCCAGCAGAGAAGGCAGAAATACTTATTCCACTCACATTTATTTTGCTCATACAGAAGCTCACTCTTGAGCCTACCTGCCTTGCCAACTGTTCTGTTCCCTTAACTCCTCAATGATACTGAAAGGATTGTTGTTTACACTGTTATCAAGTGCTCTTCCTGTATAGTTCTCTCAGACTCAGCTTCCTGATCCTTTCATTCACCTAGCAACATTCAAAGCTTCTAATGATCCCCTCTGAAACAGGATCAGTGAGTGTTTGACATTTCCTACATACTAACAGCTTAAAGTTTCTACTCACGTCTCTAATCATCTTACTATCTTCTGCTATCATCATCTTACCCCATTTGTCTTTGACTACTCAGCAGAGGTCTATCCATAGTCCTCATTTCTTTTTTTACATATGTTGTTTCTCAAATACAATACAAATCCAGCTCCAGTTCCAGCACCAAAGATCTTTTCTTTTCCTCTCCATTCTCATACATAACAACCACAGTCTACCCATTTAAATAAGTTTGGGGTGTCTAACCACCACCTGAAGTTTCTCTGATTGCTGCAGATACCATTGACACATTTGTTATCAGCGCCATAGCCCAGATGTGGCATTTGACTCAGGGCTCACTCCAAGCACTCCTATCCAGCCAAATGTCTTGAATAGTCTTCTCATATAATAACTGGCAAACAGCCTTTTCTTCCAGTGCTCATGGCTAAAATTCTCTTGAAGCAGGATTTAAGTTCCTCAAGACAGACAATTTCTCCTTTTTCTGTTCCTACATTAGCTCACTAGCTGACACCCTGCTCTGTAACTGAGGCTTTTAGGTATCATGATAGCAATACTAACATTAATACTAATAGCAGTCAAGCTGAATACCTCATTACAGTCGATGTTAGAAAAAAGGAAAAAAAAAAAAACAACCAGAATGTTACTTTAGGGATCTTTCAACACATTTGAGTACCAGATTATTATTCTCTTTAAGCTTTGACATCAATCAACTCAGAGAAGTTACTTGAAGTCTTTGTTCAGTTGAGACAGACCATGTTAAAGCTACAAGAAATTCAGAGTTCTTTAGTACTTCCAAACCTTCAAATGCACTGTAACATCTTTCAGGCATTATATTTGAACACATATTACTGCTTTAAACACATATTGTTGCTTCTTACTAAAAGAAGCAACATCACTATGGATTATTTCAGGAAACATATCCAATTTACTTGGCCATAGTAACAATGAAGCAATGCATTTTTTCTAGAGTAGGACTTAACGCATTACTTTTCTTGTTTTTCTACCACTGTCAATCTGTCATATGTCTATTTCACTTCTATTTCCACATGCTAAGAAGCAAAGCTTACAATTTCACAGAACTCAAAGCTTAACAGTACAGATCTATACATCACTATCCTGCTGTTTCCCAATATTACAAGTTAAAAAAGCCTCAAAATCAAAACAAAAAAAACCCACCCAAGTCTGACATTTCTAGTCAAGCATTTATAACAGAACCGGCACTTTATGCATGAATACACACAGGTTATAAATGTAAGACAACCTTTAGTTCATTAGATGAACAGTTATGCTCTTGCAGTAGGTACATGCAAGGTTTCACCTTTCATGGACAAACTAAACTTGGGATTGCACCAAGAAATCTATGAGATTTTGTTTGCTTTAAATTATATTTCAGGAAATATGCTCATTGTAGAAGAGATGCCATAAATCATTTGCTGTAAAACACAAATTGGTACCAGAACTTCAGATTGGAGGATGACTTCAGTGTGTGCCACTAGGCTTCACAATTAAACCCCATGTGTACTTTGACATTAAAGGAAGCAAAATTGCATTACTGCAAAAGATTGACACCAAGGAAGAAATTACACCTGAACTTTTTACATAAGTAGGAAAAAACCTTCAAGATTTCACATCTTTAAAATAACTGTGACAAAACATGAACAGCTGTGTAAAGAGAAAGCAGCTCAGCCTTCTCAGGCAATGGGGATTCCCATCTATACAGCAGGTGCCATGAACCAAAAAAACCAGACATGAAACCCAAATTAAAATAAAGGGCACTACAGTAATATCCCAGGAGAATTCCATGGAAGCACTTAACTCACCTCCTGACCAGACTTTGCAGAGTTTTCTGAATGGAGAGATTCAATTTCCCCTTCAATCATTGCAGCTTCTAGGCACTCATGCAGATCTTTAAAGCCATTAACCTGTAGTGGATACTGGCCAAACATTTCTGTGTTCTCAAATTTTTTACCTTCACATGAAAAATTGAACAGTTAATGTTTTAAATAAAAATTTACCTTGAAAAAACCCCTATCTATCCTAGGCCAATTGATCTAGTCTACTAAACAATATCCACATTTTCTTATTGAATTTAATTATATGCCAAAAGACAATTTATTCAAAAATGTTGCCCAAGCACTATTGAAAATTACTCTATTCTCCTCTTCAGCCCACTTTTATATTTTTTAGCATCTTTTGGTAATAAGCAAAACTGAAAATTACTTGACACCACAGACATATGGGAAGTTTTACACATATAAATCAAAGTCCTCCCCTGCAATTAGGAGCTTCATAATACAAATGTATATTGTATCAGCAAAGTCAGTGGAATTGCTGGTATGAAAGAGCCCTTTGTATGAGTACATTTTGCAAAAATAAGCCACAAAAGAGAACATTCATTTCTGTCCTGAAAACAAGATTATAATTTGGTAACACTGTATAAAGATGTAAGTGCAAAAATGAGGACAAATATGGGGGACAAGTGATTTCAACCTAGAAATTCAATTTATTTCAACCTGAAGTCAGTAACAAGTCTTGCATCCCCTAGTTCCTTTTCATTTGTTTGATTTTTGCATATCTCCTCTGTTAAAAAGAGAATTTAAGGGATGAAAGTAGCTAAATATAAAGAAGCAAGAATGCTACCAGCAAGAAATCTGCAGAATGGTTCTGAAATCTGACAACAACTCAATTAGAAACATGTTCAAGGTCACAGAATAACCTGGAAGCCACTTAAAAGACTACACCTGCTTCATTCAAATGCACAAGTCCTTCATTTGGATGAGAGGCAGAATCAGTCACCTGTGTGTTTGGACAAGAACAGATCAGACATGACCAGAGAAGTCCAAGTAAATTCTGATGCATACCTTCAAGTACACCTACTGCTAGAAATCGTCCATAAAACAACTCCACCATTGGGTTCTTTGGTTTCTCTCCATCCCTAAAAGAACAGGAGCTGTGTTAGTGCAAAAAAAATCAAAGCTACAACCTTTGATTTATAAAACTAGGAATTCTTCTCAAATTCAGAGTTCAGAATGAATGAATTCAGCAGTTTAAAAACTTCTGAATTCATTATAGAAATGATGCCCATTTTACTGTTAATTTATTTTTGTACTTTTCTCTAATGACAATAACAATTATTCAGATATTTGCAGGGAAAAGTGTATTCTGAAAACTAATTTTCAGAAGTGTTTCATTTTAAGACAATCTATGCAAACCAGATTAATAATGAGTGCTTAAACTATACAAAACCCTTGTAAAAACTGTTTCTTGAAACATTACAGAAAAAATCATGCATTCAAAGGAGTTTCCAGATGCTCACGAATACAAACAATGTGCATTTTCTTCTGAGATGAGAAAGAGGAGTGAGGTTTTGAAGTACTTTAACTACAGGATCGAAAAGCAAAATGGCATTAAAATTAAAAAAAAAACCCTAATTGATTATCTACAAAACACCTCATTATTTTGCTCTTTATATACTCTGAACTTCATGGAGCTAGATTTCTAACATGAAATAAGAGGGTGAAAAAAGACAACTTTTAGAAAAAACCCCAAAAGTATTGATGTATGGAATGGAAAAAAATCACACTTGAACCAAAACAAACTACAGAGGCAATTTTTTTTCAGCCATACGGAAGAATTGGATTTTTGGTCATTTGGTTTGCTTTTCTCTCATCTAAAATGTTCAACATGCAGAGCTAGAAAAAAAATCTTACCTCTCTTCTTCAGCTTTAATTTGGAAGGCATCTTCTAGCCAATCTAATAATTTGTGTGTAAATTCACTAACGTCTTGCTGTTAAAAAATAAAGCCATCAGTACACATATGCAACAGAACACAACAAAGTGTCACCTTACAAGACCAGTTTAGCAGAACTCCCTTCCCCCTCCACCAGTGTTCCAGAATCACACAATGTCTAAGACTATGCCATGATTGTTTCTTTTATGAGTGGCTCTGGTGTTCCTCAGCAGTGACACTGTCCTGTGATCCTTGTTACTTGGGCTCAGCTTTCACACCACGCTAGTCCAAAGGCATCTCTTGAATCCCATTGTTCAAACCCTTTGGTATCTAGCAAGTGGTGACTAATATTACTTTCATCAAGCACCAAATTCAGTCTGCTATTGTAATTAAACACCTCAGCCACATAACCTCATGTTATGAAACAAAGCATCTGAAGAAAGAGAATATTTCTCCAAAAAAAGCAGAATATGCACATTAGATTTGGGTAATAATCCTGAATATTAATATTTCGATCCTCCAAACCAGTATCTAAATAAGCAGTATAATGGCATTGTACATTAACAGTACAGCCCCGGGTGTACTGTTAGATCAGAATAATATTTCTCGTTCAAAAAAGCCCCAGATTTAGAAGATAAACTAAATCCTAAAAGCAAGAATGTTGAACTATTAGTCCACTTCTAAAATAATAGGAAGAAAGTGTATTGAATAAAATAGTCCTGTTGCATGGAATTTTTTTTTTATCTTTCTAATAAATGTAACCAGAAACCACAAAAGTTCAAAGACTGTGATAATTAGAAGTTGCTTTTCTGTGGACATTTTGAAATTCTGTTGTCTACGGTAAGTATTTCCTATTACAATATGACTATATAAAAACATGCATAAAATTGATTGAAAATATATGGAATTTACCTGTTGGGAATCATTTGATTTAAAAGCATCTTTAAGGATTTCAACTGCTCTTGATGGATCAACATATTTTCTCTTTGAACCAACTAGAAGTGCAAACAGGTACCTCAATTCCCGCATGAAAGGCAGATTCCTATGTTCCTGTATGTGAAGAATAAAAATATTTAACCAAGTGGTAACAGAAATCTACTGAACAGAAATGTTACCCAATAACCTGAGTCATGCCATTATAATATCTAAGGTTACTTGCAGTACTACCAAGGTAATGCTGCATGCCTTTTATTTGTCAATGTTACAAAATAATGCAGTTTTCTGAGAAGAAAATTCCATTTCAGAAATGAAAGGTTCCCTGAAATCATATCTAGATGATACTGTTTGTTGAAGAGAGCCTGCATTGACAACTGGACAAGCAGAGCTGCTTTTAGGACAGAAATGTTTCCCTCAAGACTTAAAAAGCTTAAAGTAACACCCTGCAAGAATGCATTATTTTACTGAAATTAGTATTCCTCTGTACCTCTAGAAGAATTTCTTGTGAGCCTACACACTACTCAGCACCTTTAAGCTTATTTTTTTCCTGAAGACTAAACTTCTAAGGTCTAAATTAACCTTTATTATTTCTCTTGACACAAGTAAAATAGCCTGCTCTCCTTCCTACCCAACTTTGAAGTACAGTTCCATGTGACTATGGCATTCTTTTGCTGCTTTCCAGAAGAGAAGAAATACTTTTTGCCTGCATGATGAAAAACAAATAAACTGAAATACAAATACCATAGATTAAATCACAGATTACCAATGCTGCAGAGATTGGATATCTACTCCTGAGTAGATAGTTGGCAAATACTTGTGAAATTAAACCCCATGTAATATCCACTTGTATTTAGAACAAAGTATCATTCAAAGGCACCACAGATGTCTGATACTGGTCAAACTGGAATTACTTGATGATAAACTATTACACATGCTCATCAGACAGCAGACTTGTTTAGTCACTCCTGTGTCAATCCAGGAGGCATAAAGCCTTTTATATGTAAAATATGGTTTACTTCAGATTGCAAAAGTGCACAGTGAATTCCATGTGTTCCACATAATACCTAGAAATACTTCTAGCCATGTAAATCTCTGAATTTAACTTGCTCTTCTAGTCCACCTTGCAAAATACCTGCCAGTTACAAACACTGCTGACAGAAAAGGCTGCACTCAAATGCCAAAGTAATTCAGCATCAAATCATCCTAACTGAAGAACAAAATCGGTCTCTCATTTAGATACTTAAAGCATAACAACAAAAGAAGGAAACAAACTGCAAAAGTTGTATTTTTCTTGTTGTTTTGTTAAAGTGTTCTATTAAAACAAATGGAATTTCAATTTTAGATACATTTTATAAAGATGCTTCAATACCAGTGATAGGTCATATACATAAAATAAATTATTAACCATAGAATACTCTTTTTATTAAATCTGAACTACATAGGCATTATTATAAAGTACATAGTACATTACTGCATTACCCAAATTTACACTACAACTTTGGCTGAGTTTTAGCTGTACTTGTAGCCTTAGCTTGAACAACTGCCTGCCAATGTAAGTAGGATTACTCAGGACAAATATCTACAAAGGCTACTAAAGTTCTCTAAAACTAGGGAAATCCTTGCTGTTTTTGAAAAAGCTCAATTTAATGCAATAGACATGACCCTTGACCAGAACTAACCCTAAAATCTTCAAAGTAAGGTGAGCCAATCCCTAAGGTATTGAGTTCCACAAAAGGACTTGCACATCAAAACAAAAACTGATAAAGTGAACACTGCACAGCATACAGCCCTCACCTCTAAAGCATCCTGTACATGCACCAACACAAAAAAAGATTAAAATAAGGTTTTAACTAAGCACTGCATGGAAATGCCATAATCTAAGACATTCTCCACTTTATCACTTATACTGTCTGCATAAATAATTTCTGAATACATGTCACAATAACTTATTATTATAAATGCTTTTAAAGCAGTCTACATATTTAATACATAGCAAACATCCACTATGGCAAATCAGTTTCCCAGGAGAGTGAGATAATGATAATACTACAATAATATCAGACCAGGTGGAAGGATGAGCTAACCTGGAGTGTAGTAACCCTTTCCTCTGATAATAAAATGTTTCCTGAAGATATCACTGAGGCCAAATATTTAGCTGGTCTCAGTGTGTACAGGAAAAAGATCTGTTCATGTGACAGCAAGAGCCAAGAGAACTGGGACAGCAAAGAAGCTGCAGCAGCTACAGAGAACTGCATTTGTTCTACAGAAAGAAACCAAGGAAGACAAATTATTTTCAAATTTAAAAGAGCAAGATCAAATCGAAGACTTTAAGTGTATGCCCAAATCCAGAAAATCAAAGCCCAATTAGCTGAGACAAATAGGGTGGGACTGTTGTTTGTTTGGAGGTTTTTCAAGTAAAAATTTATACCAATGACTTCTTTACATGCCAAATTATTCATAGCATTTGGATTCAATATATTGATGGGAAAAAAACAAACATCCTGCTCCATAATATTCCCTGAAGTACAAGCACATGTTTTAATTCTAAATCAAGAGATTGTCATGACCCCAGCATTAAACTGTAATTCCCACCAATTGGAAGAACAACAGGACGTAAACCCAATTATTCAAAATTTGGGATTATTAAAACATATCCTTTATTAGCACGGAAATTTGATCCTGGAGAATGTCAGTCACATATGGTAGTTAATATTGAAATGTAAAAAAAAAACAAAACCAAAACTGAGGCAAAATACTTTTAAAATAAGTAAGCAGTCAGAAGTAAACTCCAGGGCTTTACTTTTTTTTTCTACTGTCAACTGGTAACTTATATTACAACTCTGAATCATTTTGCCTCTAATTGCCTTCACTTACAAAGAAATAAAGGCACCATATTTGGGGGCATGCATGCTCATGTCTTCTGTATTAAATAAATTCCAACTAGTGCAGCAATCCCTTATCCTTAATTCTCCTCAATCCTTTTTCAGCTGTAGGTAAGACAGAGGAGTACACCAAGTAATAATGTTACTTCATTCTGGAATGTAAATTAACAAAGGAGAGGACACAAACTCCTGCCAGAGATTCTTTTCTAGCAAGGTTTCTGCCCAAATCCAAGCACTTGCCTGGTGCCACACCATTTCTCACGAACTTATTGCCTGTCATGGTCAGAATTTCTAAAATAAAAGCACTTTGGAACAGCTAAAGGCATTTGGCTGCAAGTGTCAATGCTTGGGCAGGATGTTTATGAAGCCAACAGCTTGTTATCAGCTATTTCATACCAATTTTTAGATGCCAATTGTTTTTTCCATGCTGAAAAATGAACATAGAATTTCTGAGCACTAAAGGATATTACAAAAACAAATTACATGATGAAAAATTAAATACTGAGCAAAAGGTCAATCTAAAAATAAAAATAAAAAAAATTTTAGTAGAACTATTTGCAAAGCATGATTTATCTTTCTTATTAAAATACACTGCCCCATCCCTACCTTATGTTGGGAACACTACCCATGTTTTCTTTTCACACCTTCCCATGAGCTAATGCAAATATGTTTTCCAACCAAAAAAAGTGACCTCTTGCACTTTGAATGTGGTGAGAAAAGAAGGGGGCTGGGCAGGAGAGAAATTATCCAGGCCTGACTGAACATTCAACTTCCCTTTTATGGAACATACCCAGAAGTTTAGAAAATGGACACTGTCTTCTCTTTGTTTTCTTTTGCTTCTCTAATTACAGCTCTTACTTTTGATAGTGAACATTCCAGAGAATCCTGAAGGGACAAACAACTAAGAACAGGCTGACAACACACTGGCTTCTTTAAATCTGACAGAAAGGGCCAACAGGCAACAGTCTAATTTTCTCTGAGGGTGGTGAGGTCCTGGCACAGGTTGTCCAGAAGAGCTGTGGATGTCCCATCCCTAGGAATCTTCAAGGCCACCTTGGATGGAGTTCTGAGCAACCTGATCTAGTGGAAGGTGCACCTGTCCATAGCACAGGGGTTGGAAGTAGTTAATCTTTAAGGATCTTTTCAACCTAAATAATTCTAACTTCTGGGTATGCAAAAATTCATTGCTCTATAAGTCCCTGCTAAAAATCAGGCAACAAAGCATCTTCATAAATCCACTTCCTTTTCCATTTCTTCCTTCCCATTTAATAGCATAGAAACCACAGGGCCCCCATTGCATCTGTCCTCAAAGGAGGCCCATGAAGGAAGAAAACCTGATCTGTCTTGTCCAGCATTCCATGACCATTCCCCCTTGCCAGTCTGAAGCCACAAGAAACCTAAGCCAAGACCTTCCCCTCCTCAATCCTATATGAGCACCAGGATAAGCATGAGAAATTTATACTTATAATCACCACCTGATAAAGCCAGAAGAGACAAGCTAATGAATGAAAGCTCAATGTCAGATCATGAGTGGAAGGGAACTGGAATAAAACACATTTGCTAAGACAAGCTACACTCACATGAGAAATGCTCTGCCTCTCTCAGCACCCTGTCCCATACTCTGCTGCCAGGCTGATGCCATTTATGTGAGATCCACAACAGGAAGCTCAGAGAACTGGCACCTCAAAAACCCACGCTGATATGAGCTAGAGAACAGTGCAAAATTCAAGTACAAGACACAAATGCCCTCATCAGCCATGAGAGGAAATCAGCTTCTCCTTTTACCTTTTGGTTTCGGGGTAAATCTTGAGCATTTGCAGGAGGATTGAAATTCAAAACTAGTCTTCGAAACTCCAGTAGGTTAAATAATGACTGAAAAAAAAAAAATAAGAAAACCTTTAAGCACTTCTACAAACAATACACAACTCTTCCAAATAAGCCTTAGCAAAACAAATGGAGTGTCAAACATATGCAATGTTAAGTTTTGTTTCAGAAGGCAGAGTATTGCTAAACATATTTTCACCAGAAGACAATTACTTTTGCCAAGAAAACAGCATAATAAAAAAATAACTCTGCACTTAATCACATAAAAGGAACAATAATTTTACATAATAGGCAAATTACATTTTACAACAAGAATTTTATGAATTGTATAACTATCAGTTTTCAAAATGGCTAAACACTGTTTAGCCATCTAAAATTTTTCTTGTAGGCCCTCTATCATCTACTCAGTGCACAGAGACTACATCTCTGCATATGCAACCTAATTCCGCTTGCATTAGCTGAACATTTTGCATTCTGTCCTCTCTTCCCATTCCTATAAGATCGGAAGGATGCGCATTAGAGTAAGGAAATTGGGTTATACAGCTTTGCAGGTAAGGGACTGACAACATTCCCATTTTAGGGACACATGAATAGACAGGTGTCTGTCTGCCCAGGACATGAAAACAGGTGTCTGCAGGCACATCCACAAAGAGCTCCACAGTGTAACACAGAGCCTGGGGCCAAGAGAGTACAAGAGCAAGATGACTGGGCTGCAAACAGTAAAAACAGAACTTGGAACTGCAGCACTGCTTTTGTGTACAGACAAAAAACATCTTAACTAAAAATCACTACATTACAGAAAAGCATTCTGATGAAGACAGGGTAGGAGGAAAGGTCTGAACTACCTTAAACATGCTCATCAGAGAGGCACAGGAAAGATCTGCCTTCCTATTTGTATTTTATTTGGTTTACAATCTATAATTAACTCTCTTCCCACTCTATGACATATCTTAGCTATTTGTTTTGGAAAGGCAGAGTTTGCTTACCCCAGCAATAGACTTTGATCCCAGAACTTGCCCTACCCATGTAAAGACTTAAGACACAGATCACATCAGTTTAATAGGTTTTCAACACCACAGTGCCAAATAAGCGAAACACAAATTGTGAAGAGGCTCTGCACTTATTCAGTAATTTAGAACATATTGGTGGGGAAAAAAAGGTTGTAAAATACTGCCATGTTCCTGATTCTCTTTGTGAAAGAGCCCATACAGAGTCTAACCTTTTCCCACACACACCACTATAGAGCATCCCCAACAAAACAAAGAGGCTTCCATTGTCACAATTCCTCTTAGATTTAAAAAGTATCCAAAACATCAGTCAAAAAAAGATCTCTCCAACCATGCTGAATCAAGGTAGACAACTGAGCAGTCAGACTTTCTTCCTATTTTGCTGTTCAAAATACACATTCCCCTTTTATCCATCCTTGCAGGAAGGGAGATTAAAACAGAGTCTTTTGTTTACTTACTCAAAGCATAGAAAATGTTAATATTTAATTCAAGTGTCAGTCTAGAAGCTGATACTAATTGAAGTTATGTCTCATGATGTAACAGCATTCCACTGGTGGGCTCTTCAGCAAGCAAAACATAGCAATGTTTTATGTACAAAATAAACCAGCTGCTGAAATACAATGTCCAAAGGCTGAATTCTCTCCATAACTAATCCAAGTGCCATCAAAATGCCAAGCAGCTGAGCAGGCCAATTTCATAATACAAACACACAAATTATGTACAGAAAACTGTACTCAAGTTTAGCATTTTTTCCTGGCATTCAATCCAACAAGTTTTTCACAAAAATTCAGTTTCTTACATTCAGAAGTCTACTAAACATAATTCCATGCTTTCCAACTGACCTGAACAAACCCATCTGTGCAATCTCCTGAGAGTAATTAAGAGGATTGTCCAATTTGCTCTTTTCTTTTTCAACCTTGCAATATGCAAAATTTCTTATGCAAGATGTTTAGTTGTTAAACTTCTTGCCAGAAAAGCTTACAATGTGCATGGCTGTTTTGAGACACAGCAGAACCCTCACAGTTTATGTGCTGCCAACACCACTAATGCACACAGGTCAGTGTCAGGCTGTAGCTCTCCTAGAGTGAGCTAAATCAACTCACCTTCATTTTAAAAAGATCATTTCCCAGTGTAAGTGTAAACAAGTGCCTGAAACCAACTGTTATAGTGCCTGAAATATCTCAATGAGGAACCTGCAGTTCTTCCTGAGGTAAGGAGATAAAAAGGAGTTCACCTAAGCCCAGCAGAGACCTCCCCAAGACCAACCAGAGCCCAGAAAGGGGCAAAGCAAAACACTTTCCAGTTTTCTGAGCCAACTTTGTCCAGGCTCCCTGCACCCAGGGTAAGCGGCCCATGAGACAGAAGCTGCTCTTCTGCAGCCACCAAGAGACAAAGCAGAGACTGTCCCTGGCCCTAGCCTAAGGCTCCAAACAGATTTGCTTTCCAAACACAATGCATGGAGCAGCACCTCACCTCTTACCCACTTGGCTTCAGCTACACTGAAGGTGTAGGAGTCCCAGTGCAAGAACAGAGGCTGCATCTAAAAGGTGGACACTTCACATCTACTGTCCTTGATCAAATACCTTTACAATTGACTAAAGTATGCAAAACCTATGCATGAAAGAAAAACTCTCTACAAGGTGGGTTTGTGGCTTTTTTCCCCCCAGTGCATTTAAACCATTTAAAAATCATCATCTCAAAACTTGACTGAGCCAAGCTAAGTTATACCAATTCAAATTGACATGAATATAAACAGATTTTTAGAATACTGCCTTATATTCTGTCGGAACAGAATACAGAAGACCAGAAATCCAATCTCAGTTTAAGGCATTCACACTAACAATACTGAATAATGAATATAAGACATTGTGGCTTGCCCCTCCTATAGGTGGTTATGATGTATTTTCAGTCATATCACAGAGAACTAGGTAGAGTTGTAGCTTCTATACTGTAAGATACTAAAACATTCAATTTTATGAGTAGTGTTTACCTACATTCAGTTCAAACACAATTTCTGAATCTAAGATGCCTGGGTTTCCCTTAGAACACTGTGCTTTATCCCTTCCACCCCCTTAAAATCTAGGATTATCAAACATAAGGACCTTGCCAAAATTTAGGTTGACTGAATAAAGAATTAATTCTTAACATTCAAGAACAATTATGAAGAATATAAACAGAATTAGTGCTGCAAGAATATAAATTAGTCAGTATATCAAATCTATAAATGCCAGGCATGCAACACAGGTCATTAAAAGCCACCAGCAGAGTCCTAAATTAACAAAGTTACGGACACCAATAACAGTTAGAGAGTAGGAAAACACTGCTTCTGAGTGTAGGTACAAGATGACCCAAGAAGCTGCTGCAGAGAGCTTCAGACAGGCTCTTTGATGGATTCTTGCAAGTTTGTAAGCATTGGGAACTAAAACCAGCTGTTTCACTAACAGATTAATGAAAACATTTGGTTCTCTTTGACTTCCAATTTTGTATTTGTTTCCAGCACTGAGAACAAAAAAACAAGAAAAAGGCAAAAAAAGTCCCCAAGAACTGTGCATTTTTAATATGCATCGCCTTTATACAAGTTTGCATAAGACCATGAACAGGCAGACAGCTTCACATTGAATTTGCAAAAGTTAAGCTTGGAAAGACAGAGGGAAGACAGGACAGAAGGAAGAAACCCAAAAACTAAATACATCTTACTAGGACAGCTTGAAAAGCAACTCTTGGCAAAGTACAAGAAAAGCATGCATTCCTACAGAGCTCCTAAACAAATTCCTTTAGGTACTGGCATTTAGCTAAAACATGAGATCTTGTATAAGTTGAAAATTTATCTGTATTAGAACAGCACAACACTCATTTTCCTCATTTAGTCATCTGCAGCCTTTTATGCACTTCAGTTTGACATTTATTTATTTATTTCATTTTTTCTTTAAAGCCACAAAGCCAAGATCCTATCTACCTTCGTTCTGTGTAACAAGCAGAGAGCAATTTTAAATAGTGAATACATCATTACTGTTCTAATAATAAAAAACAAAAATATAGCCTTATGTCATAAAGTATATTATTTGGAATAGTTTGCCTCTACCAACATGACAAATTAGATTTATGTTCTTACTTCACTTTCTAAACAATTTTGGTGGTTTAAGGTACATAGAGCCAGTTTTCATGGGGTAGACTGAATATTATTAGGGTTAATATTTGATTCATGTTAATAAATCAAAGAAAAACACAGAGCCATGGAATGTATGGTCCTACCTGCATGCACTGCTATGTTTTCTCCAACAGAATGAAGAATTTGAAATTGACTAGTTATCAATATTTGAAAGGCTAAGGTTCAAAGCAAAAGTACTCCTAAATATTGCACAAATTAGTGATTTAATACTCTCTGATTAAATATTAGCATCCAAAGCTCCATATTGCAAAAATATGAGCAGCTGACAGCTGAGTACACTTCTCACCAACTTGCAAGCCTTTTGGACTCCATATCCCTAGATCTTGAGAGAATTGGGATTGTTCAGCCTGAAGAAGAGAAGGCTTCAGGGTAACCTAAACTGTGGCTTTCCAATACCTGAAGTGAGCTTACAGGAAAGATGGAGAGGAACTATCCTGGAGTGACAGGACAAAAAGGGAATGGATTCACACTCACAGAGGAGGTTTAGATCAGATATTAGGAAGACATTCTTTACTGTGAAGATGATGATGCCCTGGCACAGGTCCCATCCCTGGAAGTGTTCAAGGCCTGGTTGGATGGAACTCTGAGCAACCTGGAATAGTGGAAGGTGTCCTTGCCCATGGCAGGGGGTTAGAAACAGATATTCTCTAAGATCCCTTCCAACCCAGGCCATTCTTTGGTTCTAATTTGGGAGACTCACTTCTTTCCCTCTTTAAGGCTTTCCAGACTTTTCTTATTTATTGATTATTTTTCCTTTTATTATTTTTCCTTTTTTAGTTCATATTCTTCAAAGTACTGTCTCACAACAAAGTCCATAAAGTGGCTGCTTGTTGCTACTGCTCCAATTACTCTGCTGGGCACAATGCTCCCTTCTACCCTGCTCCTCCTATAACTTCAGGGTTGTCTCCCAGTCCACCTGTTTGTGTCTTATTCCTGTTAAGTGGTAAATCCTGTTTCCAGAACAGAGCCTAATAAAAGGCATTAAGAAAATTAGGAAGTCACCCAAAACATAGTTTTGTGCTTCTTTATATACACTGAGGATCTGGCACAGTCCAAAGCTTCTCTCACATTCTTTAGAAAATTTCATGTAAGAAAGACAGAAGGGAAGTGAGCAAAGCAGCTTCAAAGCTGGGACTTGAGCAGGTTCCTGTTCAAACATCACTGAAAAAGTATAGGAAGAGTAGTTTTCTTTTGCTCTTCCCCTCTGAAACAAAAACTCTTACAGACAGATATGACACTGTCTGATGGCTGAACTTCAGCACAACCACCCCACATGTACAGTGGTAGTGAGAATCACAGATTTGAGAATCACAGATTCAATCCCATGTCTCAAAAGATTTGGAAAGTACCTCTAAAAGGACATTTTTATTTATAAACAAGCAACTAATTAGCATTCCAAACTGCTGAACACCTAGGTACAAATTGCAGTTTTAAGTTATCATGTCTTACATCTTCAGAAGGCTGAGGTACAACATGGAAGAAGATGGAAAACAGCTTGCATACTGTTTGAGCTTGAAAGTCAAACTAAGACCTCTAGCAGGCTTGGGTTAAGTCAACATTTTAAACAAACAGCTCACCATGGAATTATCAGCCTGCATTTAGAGAACATTTACTTGTTTATAGCAACAAACTCAGAACATTACTACAATTCAGAAGACAGCTAAGTATGATATGTGTCCAGAAGAATTCACTTTATGCTTGTGTCTTGGCACATACTAAGAAATGCCATCCAACCACTCCTCTACTACATGGTCAAAGGAAAAAAAAAAAAAAAGAAAAAATGTCAGGACAAAAAAATCACAGCCAACATTTCCTTACATGGTTACAGAAGTTTTCTGCCTCTTGCCCAAATTAACTGATGTAAATTTAAATAACACACCTAACAATGCATCCTGTATCCTTTATTTTAATTAAATGAGCAACTATTTATGAGTCAAAATGAAAGCCATGATCCATTAAAGCTTTCCACACCTTCGTAACAAATTTTGCAATATTACAAATCACTAAATGTAAGGTAAGAGTATGAAGTATCATGCAAGCAGCCTGAGGAAGCCAGAGACTACAGAAGCACAAAAAGCATGAAAAGGAATACCCTGTCAGGAAATATCATAGGATGACTGAATTTGGAAGGGACAGATTCACTTTTCAGAGACACAGAAGGAGTGATGGAGGAATGGAAAGCAAGAAACTGCTTTTCCAACATCATTATTGCTCTGCCCATGAAACTCTACAGAGCAGTTTATATCATATTCCCCACTAACCCCTACCTCAGGCTGTTCCACAGGGAAAATAATGAAAAGAAAATATTCCATCAATGACCATTTTAAGTCATATGGGGATTGAATACTGAATGTTCTTCAGCCTAGAACCTGGCACTGCATGCCCAGCAAAGCAAGGGACTCATGTACAATGTATAAATGTGCACATTTAATAATGTAATCCTAGGCTTTTTGGTATTAATACACTGCCACATCATCCATCACAATCCTTTCCATCCATCATGACAAACAAGAAACATAAAATAATGTAAAAGTTAGATACTTGTGGTAGGCTGCTTTAAAGAAGAACAATATTGGCAAGTAGCTGAGCTACCAACTGGGAAGAAAATGCGTGTTTGATTCTCACCCATCATGTTGGGTTCATTTCTTCCCAGAACTAGAAGTCTAGGATCAAAGGAGATCCTAACCTCAAATATACTGACATCAGGAAAACAAGAAGGCTGCTCCCAAGTGCAATGCAACAGAGTAAAATGCCAGAAGTGGCGTTAGGCACCCTGAAAATAAAAATTAAAGAGCCCTAGGAGATTTATGCTTGCTAACTTCATACAGCAAGCTATGCACTTTTGGGGGGGAAAAAAATATCTCATCCAACTCTGACAGACTCACAGGGAAGAGCATGTGGGGATGGCAAGCCCCAGCTGTCCTGTTGGGACACCTCATTTGGTAAAGGGAGAAGCTGCAACCTGGCCCTCTGGAAGTCATGAGACTGGGGAGAGTGCACATGGTACATGAGGAATGACACTGGAGAAAGAGGAAACAGCAGCATTCACAGTGCAGTTTTCACTGTTTTCCCCCCACACTTTCCTTCTTCCACAGAAATCTACCCTGGCACACTGTGACATTCTCTGAACCATCTGGGCATTTCCCATGACACCTTTTCCACAGGGCAGGTCCTGCCTGCACATTACTTCTTGGGACTCCAAAAGATAAAAATTTGTCTGGTACGGTGTCTTAAACCAAAACATCTGGGGGAAAACTTGCACAGGCAGCAAACCTAACAGATGATTCCAAGAACATATCCATGTCCTGTCCTTACTTGCTTTCTACATCCCATGTCCTGAAAACTCTTAACTTGCACTCAGCATGGGATGAAGGAACCACTCCACAGGCTCCATGAGTTTATTATTTCTAAGCCATTTTCAGGCTGTAAATTCTTACAGCCAAGAAAAACTGTGACATTACCTTTTCACAAAGGGGCCACTAAAACCTACTGCAGAAAAGTAAAAACATACAGTGGTGTATTTGTGTTTTGTTTCTTTAAATAGCTTTATGTCTTAAATTCTATTTCAAGAGCAGACATACGTAGTTACAATTATTAGAATTTTTAAAAATTAATAAATTAAAAACCAATGCACAACCAACACAAGAAATATTCTAAAGCCTCAAGATTTACGGGTCCTTTTATAAATGTTCATCTAACTAAACAGTAGCAAAATCATGCAAGCATGAACTACTGTCCCAAATGTAGGTTTATTAAAAGTTCAAGAAGAGGTAGGAAAAAGGTTGAGGACCTTGATTCATTTCTTGGCAGGTAACATGATTTAATACAGTTTTGTTTCAACATACTGTCTTGGGGACTCAGTTTTAAATTCATGTTATCATCAAGTCAGAAGTCCCCAACAGCAAGGCAGATTTTTAGAAGTTACACTTGTGGGAAAAATATTACTGTCCATTCTAACGCTGCTGAATGTACTTGTTGAAAGCAAAACTTTATTCTGGAGCTCTCTGAAGAGAGACTCCCCTCTTCCTGTGCAGAAGAGGATGCCTTCCACATGTGCCTATTTCTCTACAGCACAAATAAATACAGGGTAAAGGCAACATTCTCAGTGATGTTTGAATCTTGTTAGACTTTGCTGTCACTCACCACGAATGTCTCTTCAGGAATTTCATACTCTTAATGCAAATACACAAACCATTTATGACTGCATTTCACTAAGTCAGTTAATTGGTGCCTATAAAAACATACATTGCAAAAGGAAAGCATCAAAATGTCAAAATCTCTTTTTTCCTTAACAAGCACGCCTTAAATAGGAGGATGACTTTTCTTTCTTTGCAATTTAGTTTTAGATTATATTACACAATATATCATTGTGACTGACAGCAGTTAACATTTAGATATTGTTGACCTATGTGATGTGTCAGGTTACAAAAGCCTCCCAAAGAAAGCAAAAAAATACTTCTACATAGTCAATGCAACCCAAGTAGTCAATCTGCCCTGTGGATACATAAGTATGGTATTAGCTAATGTTCTAAATTAACATGCATTAAATTTCCTGGGATGGTTGCTTGAAACATAAATCTTCTTGGCTGACAGATAATATTAATAACCTAAATTTTCAACCAACTGAAATAATAAATCTTTCAATGGTTTGCTTAAATTACATTCCATAGACCTAACTCCAGAAGTTTCACTATCTTTTAGGATCAAGCCATTATAATTCCAGACACCATAGATTTTCACATGGTATGGCTGGTGACCATAAGAACTAGCTAGGCCTCTTTCTAATCTGTTTTCAAGGTATAAAGTTGCACACTGGGTATAAATAACATGAGATCATAGGTCTAGCATAGGTTTTTACATTCTCTGCCCTCTGCTCTTATCTCTGTGATTAACAAATTAAAAATCTAAGTTTCCATAAAATATTTATCTAAAGATTTCCGGTTTCCTATATAAAAAAAGTCTTTAACAGAAATGCACATAAAATCAGTCCTTTAAATTTGGGACTGCTAGGAATATAAAATCTGATTAGGCAACAGAGAAGGTAAAACAGCAAGTCACACTAGCCCCATAAAGATCTTAATGGAAAGAAAATGTTTGCTTCTGTTAGGACAACGTTTCTGCTATTGTAAAAAGAGCTACGCATGTGGTGGAATAGGGAAAGGAGGAGACATGAACAAGGGAAACATCAAAAGATCTCCAGGAACACAGAAAATGCAAATACCTGTTGGATTCCTAAATGCTGAAAGAAAAGAGGCTCAAGAACATAAAAACTTCAGTGGGAAATGGCGGGGACAGGTCACAGAACAATTAAAGAAATTGTTCAATTTCATTATTATCTACAGCATTACCTAAACAGAATCTGCAGGTAAGTAAATCTTTCCCATTAAAAAAACAAAAACAAAACCAAACCAACACACAAAATACCCCACCTCAAACAAAACCAAAAAATCTCCAAGTCAAGCAGAACATGCATAACACTAATCCAATTTATCCAGTCTACTGGGATTTCAGGGCAACTTTGGAATTCTTCATTCAACAAAAGCTTTTAATTAAGCACCAGTGAGGTGAGATGGAAAGTCCAGGTACAAACAAAGAGGCAATCAAAAATTAAGAGAGGAACAAGAGCCAACCATCTGTTCCAGCCTGAAGGGAGGTTACTGCAAATTCACCAACTCTGCACTGGTAAGTAAAATTCAGAAGTGACTGAAAAAGGACAGCAAGTTTTGACCATGCTTGTTCAGTAAAAAGAGTTGCAGTGTAGTAGAAACAAGAGTTGGCAAGCATGAACAGACAGAAACATATGAGATTTAGTATCTATGTAAGAAGAAAGCTATATTCAAAACTGCTGTGTGTAAAGCAACTCTGGAATTTATAGAAGATGATGGGCACTAAACTAACTAGCATTATTCACATTATTGACCTGTGAGATCAGACCATGCTACTCAGGGCTTTTTTTTAGGCATCTTAAAACCTTCCAAGGTTTGACAAACCCTGCACACCCTCTCTGGGCAACCTCCACTGCCTGCCTGCCTTTATGGGGAAAAATGCTTCTTTATATCCAGGTTTAATCTTCCTTATCTCAATGACTCCTACTGCCTCTCATCCTCCCAGTATGCACTGCTCTAAAAAGCCTGGCTCAAGTACACCAGAAACCTCTTTTATTCTCCATGACTTTGCAAAAATGAGAGAGAGCTGCCTTGCTAAGACTTCTTCCCACTGTTTCTCATCACCACTGGATGCAGCTCAGTGGGTCCTGTGGACTTGCATGGGTCAAGTTTGCACACTCAAATCCTTGTTCAGAGTTCCCTCAACTATGTACAGGTCTGAGGTCTTTGAGACAGATCTCACTGGTACAGACTGAGGCAAAGCAAGCCACTGAGTACCCCACCTGCTCTATTCAGCCACATTCTCCTAGCTCAGCCCTTTATGCCCAGTAGAACATCAAAACCTCTTCTTGTTACCCTAGACAACCTTTTAGGCACCAACTCAGGTCAGCTTGCACTTTACTAATACCATTCCTTCATGCCTGGACAACATGTCCAGTCTGCTCAGCAGCCCATCTCTGCCTCCAGACCCTGCACACTGCCTGCTTGGCAGTGAAGCTTGGCCAGGAGCTCCCTGAGAGTAGAACAGACTCTTTTGGCAATCAGGAAATGCTGTTAGCTTTCCTAAGCATCTCTGCACTTCCACCTATGGAACCCTAGACACCAACTTCTAGAAGAAGACAAAGTCTGCTCTCCTGAACTGGTTCTGGGTCCTGTTATTCCTTTCTCACTCCCAGCAGCATCTTGAACTCTAACTATTTCATGGTTGTTGAAAGAGTACCCACATTACTCCACCTTCAGTTCTTCCATTTTTGGGCAACAGATTCAGTGCATCACCCCTAGTTGGCCCATGAGTGCTCATACCAGTAAGCTGCTCCTCATGCCCTGCAGAAATCTAGTTTGCTTGTGTGTTGCTGTGTAGAACCCAGCAAAGGTCAGGATGTTTATTGAAGCTTCCCATGGGAACCACAGACTGTAATCCAGAGATTTCCTTGCCTTTCAGGAAGGCTGTGTGCATATCCTCACCCTGAGGAGGGTAGTCTGTAGCAGACACAACTGTCACTGATGTCAGCATGAGCTGCATACACCCAGGATCTTCAGAGAGTCAACTCCTTGCCTTCAACAACTTCTTAATAAGAAACATTTTGAAGCTTCACTTATATATGCTACCAGTGCCTTCTACACTTCAGTCTTGACTTAGGGATAGACACGTTAAGAGATGCAATAAATAAATAATGCGCAAAACCATCTCATGCAGTGGCCTAAACTTCCCAGGAAAAGAGATTATTTTAAATTATTCACTTAAAATGAGCTGACTCACCTCCCAACAGATACAATGAAGAATGCCCACAGCTGATTGAAGAGTGCTTACCTGAATGACAGCACTAAACCAGCACGTGTTGCCAACATTCTTTAATCCTACAGGGCAGTTGTCTTGCCGCTTCCGATCATAAGGGTTTGGAGAGTCACTCCATACCTCTGGATGCGTCCTCTTTAAACTCGCTTTATTTTCTGCAATACTGGCTTCTAGAACTCTTTGAGAACAGAAAGGAGGAAAAAATGTGAGAAAAAAACAAAGACCCCAGAAAAACAAAACCAAAAAAAAACCCCATCAAGTAGTAAAATACATTCAGGTAGCAATACAGACATCATAATGACATCATTCACTTATTGTTGCTGAGCAATATATGCAATACTATATATATTATATGCAATATGTATTATATATTATATTATATGCAATAACATGTCTTCAAAAATGCTATTTTACTTTTAGCTATGCTACAGCAATTCCATTACCTTTTGGAAAATGGTATTGGTGAGTGCACGAATCTCCTGTGAGAGCTCTAGATACAAGAGCCATGTCTACAAGTCATCAATTATTTAAGAACCAGATTCAAACAGGATGGACAAATTTTAGGCAGCACTAATAGTACAGAGCTTTCATCCTCAAATGCTTTTATTGCTATGTGAAGCACAAAGTCACTAATCTTTCTTTTACTGACAGGAAGCCAAAGCTAGCAAGGCAGCTTTCAAAAACAAAGGCAGTTTTCTTAGTTTTCCTTTTTGCAGCTTATGCAACTGTGTTAATCACTTTACACGGCAAGTAATTACTTTATGAGCCCTGGAAAGACATCTCCCTGCAATTTTTCAAATGCCACCCAACATTTTAATTGTAGGCTTCAACGATGACTTTCTTTGCTGGCAACTGTTCCTGTGTGATTTATGCTGAATATCCATGGTTCACATGACAATAGGATCTGATGGGTGTGAAGATCTCCAACTCAAGCCTCATTCGATACATTATTTCTGTATTAACAGGCATGCTTAGCCTGGTGACAAAATACACCTTAAATGTAATTTGTGTTAGGTGTATTCTAAATAGAAAGATGGAGATGGATGCACTGAGGCCATGTAACAGTGGCTCTAACTCTTAAGCCAAGAGCCTGGCTTGGGCACTACTGACACAGTAGCCACTGTCCCCAGCCATCCAGGCCAACTCTCAGACAAAAGGCTGAGCTCCTCTCCAACACCAAGCACAGGATTTCACAGGCTGCATCACAAGCATCTAAGCAGTCAAAGCAGCATGAAGAGTTGGCCCCTCTCAATTATGGAGCACCAAAGAAAGGCAGATTTAGGTTGATCTGCAAAAAGATAATCCTCAAAAAGGATAAAGTTTGAACATCTTAGAAAAAACATAGAAACAGACAAACCCTCTCCTCATAATCTCTCAATTTCCTACCTACATCTTTATTTCAAGCTATGTTCCTATCAAAGAAAGAAAAGCTATCTTACCAAGAACTATGAAGCATCATATGAATTTACTGCAGATAACTGTTCTGGGAAACATACTAATTTGTCATTGATACTTATTTCAGAAAAAATACAGTAAAAGAGAGGCATTCTAAATTTGAGATACCACTTGATACAAATACCACTTTTGTGTCTGTCTCAGAAGGAACCTAAATCTGGTAATTTCCTAAGGATTAATCAATTTATTTTTACACCACCCTGTAAACAGCACTGAAAGGACAGGCATATAACCCACTAAGAGTTTCTGTTCTGACATCTCTTCAAACACTGCATAAGGACAGAACCTGATCCTCATTGTTCTAGGTGTCTTTTCTGATAGTTTTTTCTACTAAGAAAACCCAAAATATAAAGAAACAAATTAATTTCCCTTTTCACTAATACAGTCCTTCAAAATTGTTGGATGACCTATGTATCTCTCATTTGAGAGCAAAAGTCGGTCAATGGGGACATTAAAAAAATGTCATACATAGTTCAAATAATTTGTCATGCAGGTAGAATTGCTTAAAAACATGTTTGAATTAAATTGAAGGGACCTTTAAAACTGGCAGGAAGATTGACAGACTGCAATAAATTTAAATTATGTTGTAACAGGATTATAATACCTACTTCATACCACTTGTGTTTCAGGCAAAAAACCCAAACTTATCTTTTTTTGTTCCCTCCAGCAGTTCAAGAATATTTCAAGATATTTCAAGATTCAAATTCAGAAAAATAAATACTCTCAAACTGTTCCCTGACCCCGTGAGTATTATCATTCATCAGCTTAATTACCTACCAAAATTTCTTTGTATTTGAATTTGTGTTTCTTTAGCAGGTAAGGGATTTACTCCCTTCTAGCTCGACCTAAAATGTGTTTCCAGGTGTTAATAAAGTATTTGTTTCTGAAGGCATCATGGTATTTTTTCCTTAATTCTACTTATAACATTATCTGTCCTCAGAGATATGCAATCTGCACAATCTCTCTGCCGAATTAATTTTCCGACATAATGATAGTCACAATGCAGTTAAATCAAAACTGAAAAGTGAAATAAAGTGCAGTAAGCACAGCAAATAGGAACCTAATGATCAGCTAGAATGCTACATAAATAAATGTATTTACTAGCACTGTGAGGATATCTCATATAAAATGCCCACTGTCTTACATTCATAGCGTCACAAATTTCGGACATCACCTGGATCAAGAATCTTACACTGCTTGACAAAGCAAGCATCCTTCCAGAGAGTTATTACAAGGATTTAGCAATTCTGATGACAGAGCTGAAGCTCCACTTGGTGACCCTTTGGGACAACAGCACAGTCTCCAGCACAGAGCCAAACTGCACAGAGCTGTGTGCAGTTTGACAACTCCCCCAACTCACAGGACCTACAGCTTCCCCACCTCCAAAGGCTGGAATTCTGTTTGGAGGGAAACGCTGTAGCAAGGGTTAATTAATGCCAGGCTTGGCATGACACTTTGAAAGCAGTGTTTTATTTCTCTGTAACAAGCAGGGCACAGCCAAGCATCTTTACAGAACTGCAGGGGGTTCCCCAGACAAAGCAAAAACCTCACGGCAAGGCAAATCCACGGCACAAAGATTCAGTGAAACCACACTCTAAGGAAGCCCACTCAGCATGCTGCAGAAAAGCCCACTCTGTCAGCTTACGCAGCTAAAAGAACATAGGAAGGTATTGTACTGGGACTGTCTTACAGTTGGGACATCCAGGAATACATCCCTGACCCTACAACATTCTAAAACTCCACCTTGGATCTACACACACAATGCCTAACCACAGTGTAGAATCCCAAGCAGTTTTGATGACCCTGATTTAAAAAAAAAAGCCCAGGGGCTGTGCACATCCTTTATGGACTGACAGCATGGACTCATTTTTATGGGGGCAGTACCACAGCTGATTTCTCCTTCCTGTAATATCTCACTGGCTTCCCTAGTGAAGCCCTCTTTTGCCAGCTTCAGACTTCAATCCACAAAAAGTAATATAAACAGGAGGAAGTTCTTCACAACAGGAAATACACTGATCGAGCACATTTCTCTAGGAGATTTAAAGAGGAAACAGGAAAAGCCTTTAAACGTGCCATGTACAAGATGTTCAGCTCGGACACTTGGACATTTCAGATGCACTCTCTCAACACCTACACAGTAATCACAGCTGTCCTCATTGGGTAGTTTAAAGCAATTACATTCTACTTGCATTACAACATTAATTACACAAGTCAAGAAATTCCATTAATTCTCCCTTGGAAACCCTAACAAAATCTGCACAAATTAGGTTCCAAACCACTATGAATACCTTTGAAAAAAATATCCACCACAGCAAAAACTATTTAAATATGCACATGGCCTACATGTTTTTTAAAATAAAACATTTCCACAGTTTCAATTTGTTTATTATTGACCTCCTATTTGATTTTTGCTTCTTGTTTTATCTAGAAAATCAAAAGTAAATGGCTGTAGCTTGACTTGTTTACAACCAGTGTTCTATTTTTTGTTTCACCAAGTTCTGCACAGATCATGCACTTTCTGTTGGAATGCCAACATTCTTCTGTGGGGTGTTAACTACAAAGTGGGGTGTTTTTTTTCTTTTGTCTTTTTGTAATAAAACCAGTCTAAATTCTGTCCTTAACGAAACTGATTGAACAGCTCGGATTAAGAATTCAACAACTCTGAATTTCCTATATTTGTTCAACACTGACATAATCTGTCGTCAGCTCAGGGTGCTTCTTGCTAAATTACTGAGTTGATCTAATGTCTCAATGCTGCCAAAACCTTCAAGATCCTCATTTTTCTCTGCCTCCATTCACAAACAAAGTCCCATTCCCTTCCTTGCGTCATGAAATACTATGGATCCTCCAGTGAATATTTTTGCATGGCTTTGTGAAACGAATTTGTGCAACAAATGATCCAAAGAACCCTCCAGCAAGCATAGAAAATGTGGTGGTGCAGTGCACCAAGGAGGATATGACCTGCAACAAGCTCTTTATTTGACATTGCACATGTTACTCTGTGCAATTTTGCCATTAGATGTGAGTCTGTATTTCATAAGACCAACATTTTCTCAACAAATAACCAGATTGTCTAGATGCCTTTGTACGTACAGAGAAAAAGGCATCCTTTGTTATTCTCTGCAGCCAGAAAAATATACACTGTAATTTAAGTAAAAAGTATTTATAATACTTAAATACTAATTATTTATAACATTAATAATACTATGGGCTAAGGTAGGACCAAATGGGGGTGGGGGGGTTAGTTTCAAAAGTAAAAAACAAAGTCTACAGCAAAAATCCCAAATCTTCAAGGCTCCCAAGAATTGAGCACAGCAGAAGCAGTCAAGGCTTGGGTAAAGAAAAAGAGGGATAAAATTTTCCATCTCCAGAAATAGTTCCATCTCTCTGAGTGCTTGCTTAAATCACAACTCTGTAATTACAGCAATTCTGCCTTTCAAAAAGGAACATGCAAGAGCTGACCTTCTGAAAAAAAACTGGACAGAACTTCCACCATCCTCTTGGATACATGCACATACTGAGGTTTTAGAAAAAACCCTTTAAATCCTTCTTCCAGTTGTTAATGAGAATATAAACCCCTTTCACCCCACCCTTCCCACCTAAAATACGCTATCTTAAATTCATATAACTTTTATCACAAATAGGGAGGCAGAGGACTATGTTTATTCTCACAATTAGCACATTTATTTTTCAAAAGGGAAAAGAAAATTACTGTTGATAAAGTAATACAAATAAAACAATAAAATATCCATATTCCCAGAGCTGGAATTTTCTAATAAGTTATTTAGCCTGTCAAACACAATGAACTGAGAAAAAGAATTATCATGTTAATCTCCCCCATCTAAATTAATTTTTATAAAATTGGTCTTTTACAAGGAGGTAGTACTTTGCCTCCTATCAAGGATCAAATCGTTGCCTGTTTCCCTTAGAACAAGGCCAGCCACAAAGGAAAAACTCAACATTCCTCCCAAGGCCAGTGACAGATGGAAAAAAAGTAACAACATCCCTCCTGCACAACCCTACACCCAGGCTCAGTTCAAGTCCCAAATATTTCATAATTGTATCAACATTACCAAAAAACATACACTGTACAAAAAGTTATCACAAAATCTGACCAAAAGTTAGCTCAAAGACTCTTATCATACACAAACAGAGAGTTATGTTTTTAAAATTTAAAATCCAGAACTTCACTCAAAGCCTATAAATCTTACTTGTTAAAATAGGTTAATAACATTCTTCATCTGCTAAAATAGAGAAGCTGTTCTTAGTGTCCTCAAGTCACAATATTAATACCCACTTCCTCAATCTCATCCTTAGCAAAGAGGGAAGAAAATGTTATTGTAAAATGAACACTGCAAAAAACAGGACAAAGTATTTATTAGCTTCTTAATTTATATTTTGGTTTTTACTTGATACACAAGAGAAACGTTTGGGTTTAGTTCCTATTTAAATATGACCACACATTCTCTATCTCCATCCACTTCCTCCATATTTAAAGAAATACAAAAATATGAAACATTTTATTAAATCTTAGTCCACACATAATAGACTATTTTCCAGTGTAGAACATACAATACATTAAAGCATCATCCTGAAGCCAGGCATATCAGTAGCACAAGTAAAAGTAAACAAGTTATTATTTGTTAAAAGTTTAAAAAAGCAATACAGGCCAATCTCCAACTCTTTAATTTAAGTTCTGCTTTATATAAGTTGGTTGTTTACCTGCTAATGGCTTGTTCCTCATCTGTTATTCCAGTCTCCCTGAATGCCCTGTTTGATTCCTCCAAACTCAAGGCAATTGCCCTCTGAAGATCATCTTTATCATCTCCAGTGAGATCAATCACATCTGAAAAGCAAAACTATCTTTCTCAAAATTAAAAGTGAAACAGAATGAAAGGTAAGTCTTACTGTAGAGGAGAGAGCCCACATGGATTGCTGAGCACCATTCCAGTCCATCCCTCCTGTGCCCTACACTCCTGCAATCACTAACCCTGCTAACAACTCCCTTCTGCCTCCAAGCCAGAGAAAAACCTCAGCAGCTCACTTTTGACATGATGGGCTGCAGTTCTCCTTGCTCCTAATGTTCTTAACTTTCACAAAGCTAAGGGACAAATTTAGGAATACATGTTTTCTGAAAGCCCTCTTAAAGCAATACACTTTAATGCATTACTTCAGCTACTGAGATCAGTTGCTTCAGGGAACACATGATGAAGAGGACCTTACTTAAAAAGGATACCTTAATTGATCATAGTTGATTTTTCCTCCTCATGAAGGAAAATGTAACAGTGTTTTCCCAACACAGCCCCAAATTCTATAAGTATTTTTGTACCCTGGTAAGCCAAATATTTTCACACAGTTTCATAACAAGTGGAACAGTTCCTTACTCAACCCAATTATTTTCTATCCTGTTTGTGCATTCCTTTTCTGAACATATTTAAATTTTATTTCAACTCCTGAAAGTATCGCACCTCAGCATGAAAAAAAACAAATACTGGAGAGAAAATGAGCATCCATACTTGGATAAATGGGGAATTTTGGATGGACTACTGACTGAAAACAGCTCTACTTCTGCCTTCTTCACCAGCTCTTATTATACAAAGGATCAAAGACTGACACCCCTCATAAACTTCCTTACTTCCTGAGGGCAACAACACCACCCCTGCTCCTAATTCAGGTGGGATCCTACAACACACCACAACACAAATCATGTCCCCATCATGCACAGCCGAGCTTTTAGAGCAGAGATAGCCTACAGGAATCTCCATCAGCTGCACAAGACCTTCAAAAAAGTCAAGATCACTGGTTATCACTATTTCAAGGTTTCATTTTCCAAGTCAGACAGAAAGAAAGGAATAGTGCAAAAGAGAACTTGTGCGCAATATCAGATTTGCACATGCACATGGAGCACTGGCTGGTTTGAGCCCCCCTCTTCCAAGGCAAAGTTTACCCAAAGAGTTATGAAAGGGACTTGTCTCCAGCCTGGGGTTTGGCCATTGGAAGCTGAAAGGCTCTGGGAGAAAGAGATACAGATTTGAAACTGGCAACTGCTCACAAAGAGAGACAAGAGGCTTGTCAGCATTTCTGCTTCCACAGGCAAACCCAATTACTACAAAGAGCTTGTCTGTCTACGTTCTGACTTCTCTCCTGCATGGGCTGGCCTGCTGTAGAGACTGTAGCTTCCCCTGTTCCTCTGGGCTTTCTTTTTTGGGATGTTTCTCATTGGATCAGAACAAAACACTGAACTTAGTATACAAAAATCATTGCCATAGTCACACACAAACAGAAAATAGGATGACCTGTCCATACAAAATGCTGAAACCAGAAAGAAGTTGTAAAGAAACTTGGCTGCTAACACCAGCATCTTCAAAACCTAGCTTTAAACTCAGCCCTGTTTTCTCCAAATAATGGTTGAACTTCTATTTTATTTAGTGGGCCTTCAAAGGGAGCACTCTTACCTGCAGAGTATACTGGGAAATCTGTCCTGACCTAGAAGTATAGAAAAACACTTTGCTATAAAAGCAGCACTTCCTAATTTTATTCTTAGGCCTTCTACAGTCCAGCTCAGATCTTCCAGTGTAACAGAAGAGTACTTCAACTCAGATGCCTGAAATTCTCCTTCAGAAGTACTTAAGCAATTACAACCACCAGCAGCAGAAGTCTCCCCTAGAGAAGTTTTGATAAATATGCCACCATGCTGAGAATAACATAATTTGGGCAAAAATACCACCTCAGCATGGGTCATGTGCAAACCCAGCTCTATCCTACAGCCTGACAGCAGGAGGAGACCAGAAAGATTGACAAATGAGAGGATCCCCTCACCACACACACACACTCTGCCTATTCTGTTCTAAAATGTGGTGCTTGTGTTGTATTTTTTGCACATTTACAAAGAGCTACACACAGCACCTCATCTTCCCTGGAGCCAAGCTGTATTTCTCAAAGTAGGAATAGTGCTCACAGCCCAGCAGCCACACATGCTGATGAACAGGTCTGGGATTGCTCTGGTCACTTCCTTACAGAGAGGAATGTTTCTTCAGCAAGTCTCTAGTCAGGTAAGAGTGATGACATTTTTACTTGACAATAAAAAAGTTAGATTAAGAAGTCAGTTTCTATATGGGGACTATTTTCTAGAACAGAACTTAATTTAGATGAAAATTATTATTTAACAAAAACTCCCCCAATATACAAAAATCTATCTGGATCAACTCTAACTCTCACTTCCATTAAAATATTCAACTTTGCAACTCCTTAGCTCTTTGATTTTTATTAATCTATACCACCACCTTATGTGTTTAGGAGTTTATTACCATTCATATTACCAGAAGTTACATAATTTTAACATTAAAACCCCAAATCTTTTACTTCCATTTGCTTTCCATAAGCAGATGAGCCAAAAGAGTTTGTTTGGCATGCGAGGGTTTTGGAGCAGACACTATAGGATTCTCTTTAGAAATGTTCTATCCATACAGTGCTCCTGTTCTGCATGAAAAAAAGACAACAGAGTGAAGACTCACTCATAGATATTATCATTACATGTGAGTGGTACAATCAGTCCAAGTCTCAGAGGTCTTATCTAGCATAATTTATGTCAAAAATTACATTTATTAACATCAGCTCATCCATGGTAACCTATTTCATGCAAGCTTTTAGTTCACAGCAAATGTAACATAAAAATGGTTTTGACATTTAAGCTAATCTCTTTACAGCTCACACAGTAACTCATTAAGCTGCAACACCTCACATACAACTTGAATCCTAAATCATAAGATAATAAAGAAGACTTCAATAAAAGTCACAAAAGAAGGGTAAATCTGAGACTAAACTCTGTTCTAAAAACCAAAAAAAAAAAAATATTACCTTGTTTCCACATTTTGCATTCCTTTCAGATGGTTATACATTATACAAATGTAAATATAATACTTGAAATTAATGTAATTTTCTTTTTTTCTCATTGTTTTAAAATATCTTCATGTTTTATAAATTCTTGCATGGGGATGTTAATGTTGCAGCTGTGAGTAGTAGAACTTCTTCATGAAACTGAGCTGCTGAAGTTTCCTATCTGACCAACAGATTACTGTTTTAAGCATGAGTTTGAAGAAAAACAAAAGATATGACTTTTACTCAAAGTTTTTATCAGACACACAAGTTTTTTTTTCTGTCATAGGCTGAAGGATGTGTTTCATAAAGATGTGGGACTAATGCCTCTTGTCCAGATTTAGTTCCATGACTTTAACTTAACATGCCAGCTTTGTAATACTCCTCTCATTTAGGCCACAGAACAGTTCTCACTGGCTCACCCTTGCAAAGGTACTTATTACTTTAATGTCAAATAGCCTTAGAAAATGCAAACATTCTTAACCAGGCCGTGACTAGAAAATAAAGTTTGCTTACAATAAAGTTCTCCATAAGTGAAGAAACTTCTCACCAACACAGTCTGGTTTAGTGCATATGTGTTTATTCAATGCAAACTAACATTCATAATTAGTCATCTGTTTTAGTAGGAAATGTATTCTTGGTTTACACCATTATTATTATTATATAATAATGTGTCCTTCTGATACATAAGATTCAGAGAGTTTGACATTGTTTGTAATTCTACAAAATATTAAGTTGCATATTGAAATTTGGGTCAAATACTACTGTATGTATAATATATCTACAATATATCTATCCCCACAGATCTTTCTTTTTTAAAAAAAAAACAACTTATTAATCTGTTTACTTAGGAAATTTCTATCATCATTTAAATAAATGGTTCTTACTTGTTTATTGCTTAGGTCATTAAAATAATTATTGCGTTGTTGACTTGGTACTTATATGAGGAGGAGGCAGAGAGTAGGAACTTCAAACTTAAGTAGGCTGGGAAACTCAGCACGAGAGACAGATCAGAAGTAGCAATTGAACTCAGGGATAGGCAATAAACATCCACAGTGATGCAACAACTGAAACAGGGAGAAAAATGAAGGGGCAGCCTTGATGGGTTCAACAGAGCAGTGCCAAGTATGAAAATTCAGCAGCAACATTCCAATTTCAACACAAACAATATAAAATTTTTTTAAAGGTAGTTAAGACTACATCTGGTTTATTTATTACAAGCAGAGCTAAGCAAGATCCTACATACTGCCACCTATTCTGTGATGTTAAATTCACAGTAGTCTCAGGCTCCCTAAGGTGGAGATTTAAAGGAATTTAGGTGGTTGTATATGCTAATTTTGGTTAAAACTGGATGTGGGGAGAGCACCCAGCACCCCTGCAGCAATTCAGCCAACTCAAACCGCCGTACCGGTGCAAGAGCTTGTAAATACTGGCCACCACTATCCCACAGCTTCCTCATCTCAGCTGTATTTACAACATCCTGCAATTGTAAGACCTTAAACTGAAGACTCCCACACTGATGGGGAAGGAGAGAGGCAATCATGACACAAAGCAACAAGTGAATCTGTGGGATGAAAAGAGGACCACAAGGTACAAGGCTCCTGACATTTGAAGCGGGGACCTTGACATACCAAGCTGGCAAAACTCCTAGGAACCTGGATGGAGATGACACAAATAATCCTTGAAATAGAAGGAGATGTCATGAAGACACATAGAGATGGCCGAGTTAGGCAAGGTGACAGAAGAAGTCACTGTCAAATTCTACTCACAGAAACAATAAATGAACAGCTAGAGAATGAGGACTGACTAGGACTTGTGCCAAGAAGGATCCAGGAGCTACAGCCGACTCATGTTCAATCTGCAATTCACATCATCACAGCACTGAAGAAAACTGGAAGTGTTACACTTCTGTCAGAGTACTACGTGGATATTTATAGAGATTCACCTATTTTTCTTAAGAACTAAGCTGATGTCTTCATTACAGTTTTGAGTGCCACAGCTCAGGAAAAAAGCATACTAAAGAAGGCCTAGATGAGAAGAAATTACAATAGGTATAGGAAATGCATCCAACCTCTTGAAAGGAATTTAGGCTGTTTCATTTAGATCTGAGAGAAGTCTTTTGATAGTGTCTTCATGTAACATGTCATCTGAGATAAAAGGAATGAAGTGTGCTATAATTTCCACAGGGGCACACAAGGAGTAAAGGACTCAACCTGAAGCAAAAGGGATTTAGGCAAGAGACTAGGAGTATAAATGTAGGGGCAGTGAAACTCCAAAAGAAATTACCCTGTAAACTTTTCAGAGTCTCTAGAATGGAACAGTAAGAAATGTTTTATAAACACCACTTCAGAAAGATGTATGTACCATTGAGCCTAAACTCTACCTCACTGGAAAGGGCTGAGTGACTTTTGAGACATATGCAAAGGCTCAAAGTACAAACAGGAAGATATAAAAAGCCAGAAGCCATGAAGTCTACAATCCTCAAATTGCTGTGCGTGGCATTTCATAGTTACACTGTAATATGCCCTTATAAAAGGGCTTGAAATCTTTTGTTTTGGCTATGGAATGTGCAATTGCAAAGACTAATAACTCAGTTTTAATGAAAAATAACTGTGTTTTCAAAAGAAGGGAAGGAGAGAATTTGTCTTGACAGCTGTTTCATTGGAACACAACACAACTTCCAAAATACATCTCTTTACTCTGTTCCTTCCTTTAATCCTGGGTTCTTCAAGTTCCTTCAATAATAATAAGAAAATGGATACATTCTTAGCAATCCAACAGTTCTGTTGTGCAGCCACAGACGAAAGTACACAAAGTTACTTCAAATGGGAATAAAAAGGTTTCTAGAGAAATAAATAAAGTGAAAATATTTGGAAGTACTACTCAACTTCTTTTGTTTTTCTTTAAGTACGATGCCTAGGATTTCCTCTACCAAGTGAAACATTGAAATTACCTTGGACTAAAAAGTGTGCATCTGTGCATTGAAAATCTAATGCTTAAGCACTTTCTTCTCACAGAGTGCAAGAAGGGAAAGAAAGTCAAAATGTTAAAACCACCTTTGCAAAAGGATCAGATTAAGTTTGCATCAGTGTTGATGTGAAAATATTACATTTGAAAGTGCTTGCACATGTCATTTTGAACAGACAAAAAGGCGAGCATCACGAGTAATATGGATTGTGCAAGTCAGTCTTTGTTTAACAGATGGAGCAGGTTTAATGAAAACCTATTTTTTTTTTGCAGCTGCTGAAATGTTGCATTTGGTAATAAGACAAACCAGGTCTCCTTATACCTCCTACCATCCTGGCTGCAACTCTAAAACCGCTTATGACCACTGTCATTTTTGGAAGAGGCAGGGCAAAATTCTGGCTGTTATGGTACACAGTAACTTTTTCATTTTACCCCTTTAACTAAGTAACCACATCAAAGGAATGTAGTCAGTCAACCTCACATCTGATACATCTTTATGCAAGGAATTCATTCAACAGCCTTTGTAAATGGCTGGAGGTTTTCTGTGCCATAAAAGACAGCTCTAGTATTTATCTGTGACTCTCTCCTTCCCAGTTTGGATGCTTTAACTTGGCAGGACCACAAAGCTCGGTGAGTCTTAACATCCTAAGTTTCAAATGCACAGAGGTAGTTAAGCAGTAAGGAACAGTAAGGGTGAGTTTTAATTAATTAATGTAATTATACCCATGTGGGATAATAAAGGGAGTTAAATTTGAGAGACAAGATCCTGTCCTGAACTCCGCATAGCCACTGAGAACTGCTAACACACGTTCTTTTGCAGAAGGGAGCAGTGATCTTCAGCAGTCAAAGCCATCTGCTGAAGATTTCCCATCCTGTGCCCACCCTCCCATCCTCTCCTCTCAAGTCACTGCTCTTTCACACCCCCTTACATGACAGTGTTTACTAACACAGGGCCCTGAGACTTGGCCTTTTGGGTGCACTGCATTTTTTAAATCTAGAATCCAAACAACTACAGGCAAGCACATTACAAGGAAAGGTTTCTTCCAGAAGCATTTACTAAATCACTACTGGAGCTTGTGGGGGGCTCCATGGTCACACTGGTCTGGACTTTTATTCTGCTGTAGTGGTCAGTTCTTGCCTTGTAAGTCCTTCAATATGATGAAAAGTTCACAAAGATGCCTTTATCTCATAACGTGTTTTCAGTCTAACTAAAACAGCAAAGACTGGCTAAGGGCTCTCATCTCTGTTGCCAGTGAGAACCTGACCAGATATTAAAGATGTTTTAAAAAAATTTTAAACCTACTTTTCCCACAGCAGTTGGTGTTTCTTGATCACTGACTTGTCGTGTTGTATAATTGTAAGGAACCTGCCTTCAGCCCTCCAGAGAAGAGAAGAGAATCCTGAAATTCACCTTGGAATGTACAACTCAAAACCTACCCTTCTCAGTTTGACCATCTGCCATGGGTAATGTGGGCTCTTGCAGATCTGATTCATATCCCTTGTCACCTCATTTCTTCAGTAAGGTTGTACAGCACAGTAAGTAACAGCAAAACTAAATACTTCTATTAATGGGATTGCTATTAAATCTAATTAAACACAGACTCCAAGAGAATCCAGCTTACTATTCCCACTGCCATAGTAGGTTGTCAGTACTAGAAACTATGACACAGTGGTGAGTTTGTTCTCAATAGCCTTCATTCCCTTAATGGCAATTTTCTGACACTGAAAATTAAACATGTGGGGAAGGTTGTGTGTGTTTTCTTTCCAAAGGAGTGAAAAGAAAAAAATACACAAAAAACTCCAAACCACTCACCACAACTTACTGCATGGCTAACACAACTACCTATGATGCACTCAGGACATTTTATACAGGATTGTTAATAAGACCAAGGATTTAAATGCAGTTTTCAGATTGGACATGCTGAGAATAAACTCATCTCTAATTAAAGAAAAAAGTTTTAAAAGTTCCTGTCAAGGTTCTACAGACAAACAATAATTGTACAATTCATTAGGAAATCAACTAAACTTCTTTACATTGAAGCCACCATGAGCAAAACAAAGGAGGAAAAAAATCCTACTGTGTGAGCTACTAAATAATCCTACTTGTTTAATAAAATCGACATAGATGTACTAGGTATATGGCCAAAGAACTGATATGTAATTAAAATATTCTCCATCTGCATTGGAAATGGTGTAAAGTAACTACAGAACCAAGAAACTAAGATTTTACAGATATCAATCCCACTACAAAACTTAGTTTTATTTTTACTTCTATGTTATTTCCTATATTTATTTCCAGAACACTTTTATTTTTTTCTCCCCATAAAAATAACTATACACTAAAGCAGAGGATTAGAACCTGCAAACTTAGAAAAATGCAGGCTGTGGGACCTCCTGTATCAACCAAATTAAATTGTTTAAAATTGGGTATATTTAATGCTAATTTAATATATAAAATACCTACTCTTTTAGCACAAAATTCACACTCAACCTCCCATGTCTCCCTTTGGGGAAGTCATTCCTGTCAGGGAGGAGCTACTCTTAATATTATTAAGCTTTAACATATCAAGACAAACAATGACAGACTCTTCTCCAATTTTGTTTTGACAGAGGAGTACCCAGCTTTTGCCTTAAATTATTTAATGCATGACCCTAAAATAAAACCTGTAATATGGGGGAGGAAAAAAAAAAAGGTAAAAAAAGATGGAAAGCCCAGTTACTCACCCTTTGATCAGTATCATACATATATGTAAAGGTAATGCCTAAAGGTAGCTCAAAAAAAAAGAAAGAAAGAAAAACCACAAAACAAAACAAAAAAAACCAAACCCCACTGAAATAAGGAGAGAGAGAATATATAATAATCTAAGAATTGATAAGTAAGAATTATCTGCAGATTAATAGTTATGTCACAGGCAAGGTTTTAATTCCCATGCCTTTAAACTGAACTTATGAAAAGAAGAGATACCTACTGGTGTCTGCCTGGCTGCCCACACTGATGTATCTGTCATTCCCAGGAAGGGCTGTTTGGTAGTAAGTTGCCTCCTCTAGCTGGGGAACCTTGGCATTCTTTGCAGTGAGAAAAGCCACAGCCAACTCCAGGTTACCATTGCTGTCCTTTAAGCATGAAAAAAACAAAAGCAAGTGAGAGTCTTCTCACCCTTTCTTTAATTTTTCCTAAAAGCAAAGGACATGATTAGCAACTTCAAATCAATAGCCATTGTACTGTCAGGCAAAATACTGACTCAAAAACAAAGTTTGCAAATTTGACCTATTCTGCGCATTTCACTATTTTTAACCAAAATTAAGATAAAACGTTGTATAAAAAATTCTTTTGGTAGTGTTTCACTTATTTCATAAAAGAAAAAAAAAAAAGTCTTGTAGTGTAGGTCAACCTCTCAACAAACCAGCACATGCACTGGAATCAGACGAATTCTTCTGAAAATATACAGTTTCATTTTTAAAGCCAGAGATCCCAGCTTTTGAAAAGCAGTTGTGCACATGCCTTAGGCTAACAACAACTACCTGGTTTTGTGTAGATATATATTTTTAATTTAAATTACTAAATCCTCATTTACCATGTATTAATGGCTAAAAAGTTCTGCTTGAGGTAGACAAAGCATTTTTAAATTTTTTATATATATTTATACATATAAATAAAATATTTATATATTTATGGACACAATACAGAGAGACCTGCCATTTTTTACTTGCATCAAAGAGTTCTTCTGTGCTGTGAAATAAATTACAATGGTTGAAAAAACATTGAAACAATACCAATTTAGCAAAGGTTGGCAAGTTCAAGCACTTCTTCATTCTACACACTGATCAAGGTCTGTGCATGGTAGAAAACAGCCACACCTTGACAAGAAAACACCACTTGGTTCCTCAGGAGCTGATCATCTGTAGTAGCACCAAAGTATCCCAAAACAATTCACACAAGGTTAAAGGCAAGTCATAACAGTCCTGTCTTTTCATTTTTGAACACTTGAATAATTTTCAGGTCAGTACCAAAAGCATGCAAAGTGAACAAGCAATCATTATTAGCTTTTTCTCCCCCTGAAATAAATTCAAGGGGGGAAGGGAAAAAGTAAGGAAGGGAAAGAAGGGAAGGAAGAGAGGGACAGAATAAGAAAGGGTGGATTTATGGCTTTCACAGGCAGTTAAGATGCATTCAGGTTCATTCAGCTACAAGTCACTTATCTTACCTTCAGTGCCTGTTGTAGTACCTGGATGTCATTGATACCGGTGATCTCCCTCAGCTGATTTAAAAATGTTTGCTGGTGCTAAAAAGAAAACAGATCATCGAAATAAGACTGGAGCCAAAAACCAGCAAAACCATGTCTTAACAGAGTACACTCCTCCACAAACATTAAAGGCATCCCCATAGGAGGTTTATGCACCACAAAGGGGTAGAACCTACATTACTCAAGTTTGTCTTAGTTTCTGGAATTTGGGCACATTTTTGGGAATCATAAATTCCCAGATGTAATGATTTTGCATTTTGGTGTGTTTGCTTGGTAAGCTTATGCAACATGGGTTTAAGAAGCCCATATAAAGCCACAGTTCTATACATTCTAAACAAATAAAACTCCACAGATTTGGTCTCCAGTGGCAGTAGTGGAAATAGCTGACTGAACACCCACCAAAACCAACTTCTTTAACTCCCAGTTATTCTCAACCCCATTATTTCCTTAACATAAACAATTCCTAATCACTCCAAACACAAAACCTGGAAATTCAACTTTGCTGACCACTGAGGTGTTTTAAGAGAAATACTATAAAAACTCAAAAAAAATAAAGTTTCTTGATACTGAAAAAGAACTTAAGAAATCCGTCCAAACTGCCTTCCTAGTTAAATTCAACTCTCCCAAATCACGTAAGTCAGCACCCATGACTGAGTTTAAAGCAACATGTGGAATTAGAAAAGGAACAAGAGGTTCTAGGTCTCTTAAATATTCACTCATAAGAATTTTGAGGCTTGGTTTTGTTTTACTTAAATAAAAATCTGGTCCCACCCCTGTTTAGAGCCAACAGATGATTCACTCTGGTCATGCTCAGCTATCCCATCAGAGAAGCAAAAAGGCAGGCGCTAAGCTGGAACAATCTTTGAACTCCTGTAAACCATTAAAAGCATCTTAACCATTAAAACCATGAAAAAACAGAGCATTGACTATTGCTCCATACTAACAAATTCAATTGCTCCTTTGGCAGATGGGAAATGGAGAAAAAATATTTGCAAATGGTTTTTCTTTTTTATTCTTTGCCCACAACATCCTGAACTCAAAACAGTAATTTTGGCTATGAAAGAGAAAATTTTTGTAAAGTACAGGGTTTTGTTCACATGACAAAAAGCATATCTCCTATCAGGAACAAATAAACATTCTCCTGCTACTCTCCAAATTCATTTTAAAATAGCAACTATAATTGGCTTGCAGCTTCTTCTAAAAGACTTATTTTTGAGCTGAATTATCTGGAATCAAATATTCAAACACTCTTATTCTTCCTTTATCACTGCTTTGTATAGAGGAGGAAATTAAGATCTGCATGAATGCTGAATTCCCCAGTGAGAAATTAACCTGGCAGGCACTACTTCATGCCCTAATAAGTTGAAATAGAAGGCGTATAGTTCAGGATGTTTATGAATTACATACACAATCTTCCCTTCATTTATGATCCTAAGAGACACTGCTAACAATCCAATTTGCTTCTTTCTTTTTTCTTTTCCTTTTAAAAACCCTTCTGTTGGCACAAGAAAAGTGAAGTGATGCAGGAAAACAAACTCCCACTCTATCCCCATCATTTGTTTACTCTGTGCATTTCATAGCACTGTACAAAGCCATGACTTGTTTCCCCTATAAAGTTGCTTTCCTGCCCCTAAGCCTGGCAAGAATCAAAGAAATTAAATAGAGTATTTGGGAAAAATAATTACAACAGCATTAAAATTGGCAGCATCAATTCAAGAGCATGGCAGTAAAGTGGATTTCTTTTTCTATTTGCCACCAACACAATGGTGAACAAAACAGAAAATAGTTTCACTGTAAATTATTACAACAAGTTACAAGAGATTTCTGTATCCTCCACAATATACACAACACTTGGGAAGGCTGATTGGAGGATATTCATCGTTCACAGAGACAGGGAAAAGACAGAAGAGACAGTTTGCCAACAAACAATCTCTTAGCAGTTCAAAATATTGGCTGTTAATTTATGAGCACAGCTGTGACTTATAAACTTAGACATCTGTAGTTTCCATCCACATTTCAGCATTCCAGCATAAAAGCTGTGTTTCAAGGCCCTATTCCCATGGACATACACATTTAACAGATCAGAACTGCACCCAGAGATGCTCCTTTCTCATCAAGAGATGATTGAAGTATCTAAGTATACTTTTTTTAAGGCCAAGAGTTTAAGGTACTCAGCTCCAGCATTTCTAACTGGTAATTAAAAGAACAATATGGAGAATCCATAAGCACCATCATTAGAAGTGACAGGAGTTAAGAGGAAAATTAACAGTTCTCCTGAACATCTTAAATGGAGCTTTGGGGCACTTGTCTGTTTTAGACATTACTGTTTCTTCAGCTAAACGTGGACAAGTTGCCACTAATTTCTAATTGACTTACTTCAAATTATGAAGAAGTTAAATAACGGACACATTCCCTTTCTAGAGTATCGTAATTGACATTATTTCCACCTGATCAACATGTTCTTTTAATACTTGCTAATAGACTAACAGATCTTCAGAAACAATTGCAAAACTGCATAAGGCAGCTAAAATCTCCAACTGGTGGCCTTCTCTTCCACAAATTCACCATCTGCCCTCCTCCTCACAGGATCTGATGTAACTGCATCCATCATCTTTACTATATGCACTGACCTTTTTTGCAACTGGATGTGTAACTTGTCATTAGTCTCCTTCACTGTTATAATGACAGTATGTTATTACCCATGAAACTGTATTAACACAAGTAATTCTATTTCTTTTCATTACAAGTGGCAGAGCAGGCACTGTCAAACCCTCTCCTCATTCACTATCACAGCATGAGATTCAATTTTCTTTTTGCTTTTCTTTTCACTTAGGACACTTATGAAACAATTGCAACAACATTCAGAGAGCTTGTATTACTGAATTCCTGATATGACTTTATTTAGTGCATCTGTACTACTTTGCAAAGTCAAAATGGCTAAATTTAATTTATTTTGAATAATTATTCCTTTAGCTCTGGTTACTGTGGCACAGAAAACTTATGTTACTATTACCCATGACTGAAGCTTAGTGATCAATTTCTAGTGCAACTGCTAAGCAATTAAGTCTCTTCTGCATGGTAAAAAATATTTAATGCTACAAACACACTTGTACTTATGAAGCAAGTCACCCTCCTTACTCCTATTAATCTCATTCTGATTACATTTACCCTAAAAGCTCAAGTAGCTTGGGCTAACTTGAGTTGAAGTGACTGCAGCATGTAGACCCTCAAATGTCTAAAACTACATAGATATATAAAACAATTACAATAATAATTCACTCACAGGCTATAACCAAAAATACCCAAAAGAGCTCACCCTATGCTAAAACAAAGATAAAAATGAAGAAGGCAGCAGACAAGTATTTACAAGTGTCTCAAGTACCTACACCAATGTATGCTCATGAAATCAGACCAGTGAGGGAAGTTTCAGATCACAACTACCCATTCTAACATAAAAAAGTTGTTGTATCTTTTCAATACAGCTCTTTCCTGATTCCCTATTTTTTCCAGTCTTGCCTCAGCAGAGGTTCAAATTCTGAATTATAACTCACTGTACTTTAATTCAGTTTAATAAGCAGTCTCTCTTTTCAAATGGACACACAAACCAGATCATTCCAACAGACCCAGGTGCCAAGAAATCCACCTCCGTTCTTTCAGGTTTGCCTGTACCCACTTCTGTTTGCTATCCCATCCTCAAATTGACATGACTGATCCCATATCTTTTCTCTAGCAGAGATCTCCAGTTTAGTGAGTCAAGACTCCAGTAATATCTGCAGTGCTAGGATGGATGTGCACACATGTCACACACACACACATTTCTCCATGAAGCCTGAACAGCATTAGACTCAATCCAAAAGAGCCCCCAGGACCTGATCTTGGACACCAGCCTGTGCTGGTACAGCTGCTGCAGGGTGCCCCAAGTCCTTGGGCACACAAAGGAGATGGTTCACAAGAGATGGCATGGCTGCCCTGGATCCAGCTGTTCACACCCCCCAGTCCCACCACATCATGCAGCAGTCTGTTCCCTGGGGCTTTCATGCACAAGCTATTCCCAGCCTTTCCCTTTCCTCTGGCTCCCTGAGGTACGTAGGCACTGTATCTTCAGGCTTTCAGCTCTTGGAAGATTTAACTAACAGGAAATTCTCCCATTTTCCTGGATGGAAGCCAAATTTGTGTATTAGGAATGCATGCCCTTATTTCCAAGTCTCTCCTTTTTCAGCCATCTCTCCCTTGCTCTCAGGAAATGCCCAATTAAGATTATCTGGTTTATAACCTCACACAATAGCATATTCAGTAGCTGTGCCAGCACCAGTGAAGCAGAAAAGGATCTGCACTACTATCAGCTTAGGGAGATACTGTACCCAAATTAGTTCCACGACAGTACTGTAAACTCTGATAACTTCCTACAATCAAAGCAAAAAACTAAATTACACAAATGGGTTTTTTTTAACAAGGCAAATCTCATAAACTGACTAATACTGAATTACAGTGAAGATAAATTTGGGGGGGAAATTAGCCACCTTTTGATCTGTTTATTTTCTCCTCTCTGCAGCTTCTGAAGAGGCACATGTAAACTTCAGCTTTATTCATGGCAACATCCAAATATTTGCATTTGCAGCACAACCACTTAAAAACTCAGAAGATAAAACAACCCTTTTCCATTTCCAACACAGATAAAGTTGTATGTTTGGGAATGAATGAGATGATCCAGCGATTAGGAGGAGAAAACAGGATCTGTGGCCTCACTACACAGTTCAATTTCAATTATGTACTACATAATGAAAATGCACTAGGGGCACCAAGCTGATTAGAAGTGTGGAACACTTCTCCTGTGGGGAAAGGCTAAGACAATTGGGATTGTTCAGCCTCAAACAGAGATGGCTTAGGGGTAACTTGCAGCCTTCCACCACATGACAGGAGCCTACAAGAAAAATGGAGGTTATTTACAAGCGCCTGGAGTGACAGGACAAGGGGCAATGGCTTCAAACCAACACAGAGTACATTTAGATTGTATTATCAAGAAAAAAATCTTTACTGTGAGGGTGGTGAGGCACTGGAATAGGTTGCCCTGGGAGGTTGTGGGTGCCCCATCCCCAGAAGTGTTCAAGGCCTGGCTGCTGGATGGGGCTCTCTGCACACCCTGGCAGGGAGGTTGGAACCAGATGATCTTTAAGGTGCCTTCCAGCCCAAGCCATGATTCTGATTCCTGAGGGATGAATACTTTTATCAGAGACAAAAAGAAAGAAACAGGAAAATGCAGATGCTGAGAATGGCATTTTGACTCAGGCCCTCCACAAATCCCACTTTCTTTACTTTCTAGTGCAACACTGACTTACAAGACCTATTTATTGGAGGAAAACTCAAATGACACTGCAAAAATATTTTATATTAAAGACAATTCCAATGAAGTCTGAGCTGCAGAGGACCTGCTAATGGCATTGCTTGCAGACAAGTAGCTAATAAGCTGGTTTCCTCATATGATGCTGCTGTAATGAGAAGAACACAGAGCTTAGAGGAATGTAATCCCCCACAAAGAGGCTTTAAGTTTCTGCTACAAACAAACAAACAAACAGAAATAGTTTAACATACAAAGGACAAGCGTGCTAAAGACCCTCAATTACTACTGTGAATATAATTTTCTGCCACATTAATCATATCTCCCAGGAATAGTTAAAAGGCCCACAGACTGTGCTGTACATTACAGCTCCCAGCACCACAGATACATTAACCATTTCCTAAATATGCTGTTGGTCAAGTTCCAAATAGGCAAATAAAAACTAACTCCTTTCATGAAACTATTGAGCTGAAACACAGGAAAAAACATGCAGTCAGCTCCAGAAGGCTTTGCTTTTCCCATCTCTCTCCTCAAGATTTTTCTCCATGTATGTACAGAATAAATGTATTTATAAAACAATATAAATTAGAAAGTGGTAATATGTATACATATTTTTTTTAAAGCAATATTTTGCTAATGCAAAAACCAAGCTAAATCTCTGCACCAGCTTTAAGGTGCTCCTTAAAGTACAACAGAATTAGGTCCCTTTGCCCAGCATCTGCTATCTGGGCTTCCTTTTGTTCAGATATGAAAAGAGAAACCTCTTAGATGACATTGTATCCTCTAAGAAAGTAGGTAAAGATATATTTTTACACACACTGTAATGCCAAATGCACCTCAGCTTTGGTTCAGACAAAAATCACCTGTGGAGAGCAAAGGACATGCATAAAGACAGCAGATTTTCAGTCTGGGACTGCTCTGCCAAAATGTGACAATTACAGCAGCAGCTTGAACAAAGTGCAACTGGACTGAGAGCAAAAACTGACTTCAAGGAGCAAAAGGACACAGTGTATGGCAGGAACTTTCAGCCAACCACAGCCTAACCCAAATAAAACTTGCAGGGAGAAAAGGCTTAAGTGCATTACTTAGGTGTGCGCACTCTTCTCACAAAAATTAAATTAAGGATTCTACTTAATCATAGCTCTGTATAACCTATATTGATCCTAGACAACACACAGAATACCCTCACCAGATTTCCATGCTTTTCATGCTTTAACTAGTGACTTTTCAATGAATTTCAATGTCTGATATTAAGGTTTCTACACAACATGAGATTGTGCATTCATATAAACACTCACAATACTGAGCCTCATATGTGGCCAAAAAAAAAATCTTTTTCACTCTCAGCATATACATTTGTCTTTATTCAAGCTGATAGTTAAAGATTTTGAGATAATATTTTAAGGAGAGGCTTGAGGAATTTGGTTTGTATTCTCTGACACTAAATATAAGGCAAAACCCACCTCTGACAGTTATTTACATAAAACCACCCAGAAGTTATGAGCCAAATAATCACCTGTATGAGGAATACTCTCACAATGAGCAGGAAAACCAACTGCTCAGTTCACAGGGATAAATTTTAAAATTACTCTATGAACAGATTTATGAACACTGTTGCTTGAATCTGAGTTGTTACTGATAGTTAGTCCTAAATAAGCTTCAGTGACAGGATTATAATCAAGAAAGGATAGCAACCTTAGTACTTACTGGAAACAAAAAGGTGCCAAAAATGCAAAATTACCAAGATTTTTCAGGTCTTTTTGTTTTAAACCATCATGATTTCTCTATACCCTGCTCAGCATAACAGTGAGCTTCCCAGGAGTAATGACAGCAGCTCTGAAATTAATTAACTACACTAAAACCAATGAGATCTTCAGTTTCACTTAACTAGACACAAGTTAAACTTCAGTTTGTATTCACTGGAACCACCACGGGAAAATTTGCTTCACAAAAATTGCTTTGATTCTTACATACTCCAGTAACTGTGACAGTAATTAGCAAAAATCTCTGCTCCAGTTCAATTTTGTTTGTAAGTGGTAGCAGTGGGAGGGGTCTTTCAAAGCACCAGCACATACTATCTGTAAACTACACATAAATTCAGGAGGATTCCTCCAAGAGCCCCCCATGGACAACAGTGACACAGTACGGGTGGTTCACAGCCCATCCCACCTCAACACCAAGTGACCTGCCAAAAACATGCCCAAGCCATGGCAAACTAAAGCCACTGGGGTCAGTCAGAAGTGATAGAAAGGAGGAGGAGGCTGGAGGATGACAGATACACAGCAAACTGTGTACATAAATACACACAGAGCCACAGGGGCAGCAGTTGCAAGGGGCTTGTGGGGATCATCAGCACCCTGCTGAAGCAGGATACAAATTCACACATATGAGGAAAGGCTGAGAGAAATGGGACTATTCAGGCTGAAAAAGGGAAGACTTCAAGATGACCCTATTGTAGCCTTCCAGTAGCTGAAGGGAGCCCACAGGAAAGATGGAGAGAGACATTTACAAGGGCATGGAGTGACAGGACAAAGGGGAATGGTGTCAGACTGAGAGTAGGCTTAGATTAATATTAGGAAGAAATTCTTTACTGTCAGGGCAGTGAGGCACAGGTTTCCCAGAGAAGCTGTGGATGCCCCATCCCTAGGACTGTTCAAGGCCAGGCTGGATGGAGCTCTGCGAAACCTGGGATAGTGGAAGGTGCCCCTGACCATGGCAGGGGATTGGAACAAAATGAGCTTCGAGGTCCCTTCCAACCTAGATCATTCTATGATATTTTTCCAATCCCTCCTGGCTACTTTCTGTTCTAAAAGTTTATTTCCTATTTTTTTCTTCGGTTCACAGATATTTACCATCATGCATAAAAATCCCATTTTACAGTGCCTGACCAGGCAGCACCACCAAGACTTAACCTTTCTCCTCACAGGAAAGATTATTGCCTAGGGTATAATTTTACTGTAGCCACTATTAAAATGTTCAGTCTTGTCTTTCTGGTATAAACAACACTGTCATGAGATCCACATTTTTACACTTTGAGATATTTTCCTTTGCATCCCAATCACAGTTTAACCCATCACACCACAGACAAGCTCTTCTGGCTCACGTTTGATGCTCTTCACAGTCCTTTCACAGGCCTTTCTCAAATGGAAAAGGCTGTCCTACTAGCTCATTCAAACATTCAGCATATTTATAGGGCTGTTTTTCTCCAAACAGACATCTTGATAGCCTCACCCTGCTCTGCACAATACCAAAGAGCTCCCAAGGAAACACCAAACTAGCCCCTCACTGTCACTCTGCCCTTATGATAACAAGGGCTACTATTCTAGGAACAAACAAACCAACTCTGGAAATTCCAAGTATCCTGAGATCAGTGGGATCCCAGGCCCTGCAATACTTACAAACAATAACACTCACAGGGACTGTCAGACCACAAGCTGCTTCTGAGGAGTCAGCTCTTCTTCCCAGGCTGTAGCTCCTGCCAGTGCTGGCTAGCTAGCCCAGGCTGGTGTTGCCAGATGCCACTCATCCCTAGGAGCCAGCACCACCACTCATCCAAACCTCTGGCAAGCCAGGCCAGGCTCCCAATAAACTCTGCATACACTGATTTCCTGCCAACTTAGTGAGAGCCAGGGTTGGGACAAGGGAGGGGATAAGACAAAGATTGCACCAATTTCCACCGAGTTCAACTGTTGTGGAGCAGCAGCCTTAAAAGAATGAGTTGTTTCTCTGCTATTATTTTAATCCTGCTTTTATCTAATGAGAGAAACTGATGAGGGAAAAAGCCTCCTGCAGCCCCCATCCTACTTAGGCACTGTAGCAGAAAACTTACAGCAATGGGAGATGAATTAAAAATCCCCCAGTGACAGAGATGTGGTGCTCCTGGTGTACACTTCTCACAAATTAACTTGCACAATCAGACCTGCTCCTGCATGGGCTGAAATGCCATACACTGTTCTCCACTCCCTGCTTTAGGTGTGCACATCCAGAAGTTTCATTTACTGCAGCTGTTAATGGCACAAAGATCAAAGCTTCCACTTCACCTCAAACAACTCTGCTACATGCCCTAGGTAAGTGATACCAGGAAGATTGCACAATTTTTCCACACAAAATTCAGCATAGTACAGCAGAGAAATTGTAAATCAAATTTAAATTGCACTTTTTCACAGACAGGTCTCTATTACAAAGAGTCCACTGTATTTAGCAGAAGGGATGCATTTGGGGAAAGAGTTCAGCTGTCTGTTTTGAATAGGAAGGGAAAAAAAACAACAATCAAACTTAACAGAAAGCCTTTCAACAAAGGTCTTCCATTTGGTCCAATTAAAAAAAAAAAATCAGTAACATGACTTCCTACAGAAACAGGCCTTGTAATCACAGAGTGGGCATGTACCCAGGCACGTCTACCCTCCTACCTCTCCAGCTCGAGGTCACCTCCAGCAACTTGGCCTGGCCTCAGGGATCCCCAAAAGCCTCAGGAGCACCACCAGGCTTCTTGGGGTGCCAGCCAGCATGTAGCTCCTGATCACACTGCCTGCTCTTGCCCACATCTTGGGCCACAACAAGTTAGAGGAGACAACACCGAGGGCTTGGGAAGAAGAACAGAGGAGGAGTACCTCCGCTCCTCTGCAGTGAGGTCTGCCAGAGTGAACTCATCCCACAGCCTCCATCGGTCATCCCTCCCAACTGTTGTGCATTATAAGACAAAATTACATCAGGAAATTCAGACAGCACTATTTGCAGCATTCAGTAAAATTATTTGATAGTTTATCCTGCCCTCCACTAACCACCTACAAAGAAATCATGTGAAGAGAAATCATCATGTTTTTAGCCTGGGGAGGGGCACGTGGGCACGGACAGACACAAGGCACAACAACTCTGCACAGGAATGAGCCTGCAGATAACATGAAGCCACATAAAAACTGGGGCAGTGTTTAACAGGTTGCTTGGAAGGTGACAGGCTTCTGACAGCAGTTCCAGCTTCTGGGGAGACACAAGACAGCCTTTCCTGGTGGGTCAAGCACCAGGCAGGCACTGGCACGTGCTGTGTCCCTGTGGAAAGGCCACTGCCACACCACAGCCTGTGAAGGGCAGCCAGCAGCTTTCATTTGCATTGGGTAATAACCTCCACGGATGTAGGTGACGGTAGAATTGAAATGAACCTCAAACACAACAGAGGCACTACAGTATTCAAAGACTTGTGTATATATATATACACACACACACACACCAGGGATCAGCATGTAATTTTACTCCCTCACAATTAAAGAAATAGTAAATTCAGCATGGAATAAATAAGAAAGAAGAAATTCTCTATTTCTAAAGAAATAGTAAATTCAGCATTGCACTCCACAGAGGGCAACTGAAATTTTCTAGGCTATTTTCTTTCATGGAGAAAGAAAGATACTGCTTAAAGTTTGGGGGTGCTTTTTAATGGATTTATATTGAAGCACACATTTGCCTCACCTCCCACAGAAGCAGAAGGTGCCATATTCTAATACATTCGGACATGGTCTCAAGAAATCTACAACCACCTTGGTTTGTAGGCACTGTTTGCTGTAATTTAGCCCTGTAAGTTTTCCCAGTGTCAGTGGTGTCATACCAAAAATGACTTTCTGCCATCACCACACACCTACCTGAAGGCTTCAGAAGCTGACTTGAATAAAAGGGGTACAAAATACTCCTCTAACAAGTTCACATTTCTGGAAAATTATTTGAAACAAAACTTTAAATTCTGTGCTTTCTTAGCAGCAGCATTATGCCAATCCATTCTCCATCAAATGACAGAGATGATAAACTCTGACAGTAAAATCTCCAATCTCTTTTTTATTCAGTCAGGTCACAAAGCACTCAGTACCTTCCCTGGCCTCTAACAACCCAGCAGAGCCTGTGCACTGCACACCCTCCTCTCAGCACCACCAGTGTGGCACATTTACCACTCACCTTAAAATCAGCCCCAGAAAAAGCTTCAAGGCAACACAGCAACTTAGCAAGAGCTGGAACTGGTGACAATGAGGAAATCTGCCTGTCTTCACCATCACGAGAGCTTACCCTGTAGACCTGCAGGCTGTACCAAGAAGGCATCCCAGGCAGCTCCAGGTGAGGGGACAACTGTGGTCCAGACAGGGCTGTCACAAGAGACATTCTGTGGCTTTCAGCACTAAGTCCCATAAAACACATGCAAGACCAGAGAGAACTTTTAAAAGTTGCCAGTAAGCTGTCAGTTGTTTTTTTTAATTTCCAAACCAGTAATGGGATACAGACAGAGAAGATTTAATTTTAATACCCCACTAAAAAATTGTTATAAGCTTAGATTCCAGTATTAAATAAAACTTGCCAATTACTACCACCAAATAATTAAAGGATTCTAAAGTAAGAAAACTACACAGTAGTGGGAAAGTCTCTAAATGAAAAAAAAATCCTCAAACAGGTGGGAAATTACATAAGAGATACAAGCAGAATTTTAAGAAAATACCTGACAGACAGGAAAATAGGTAATACCAAGAAGGGAAATCCACGTGCAAGACATCTATAAAGTTATTTAGCTTTTAAAAAAAATCATATTTACAAGCTTAAAAATGTCCTCATATATTTTCCCACAATTCTATATCAAAACAAAGCAAAAGTTAAAATCCACAAAGTATAGGAATGCTTTCTCAGTCATAACCTCAGATTTCTGGGATACAATATATATTCAGTCCTCTAACCAGGCCATTTATACCTATGCAGCATAAAGTGTTAGGGGGGAAAAAAGAAAAATACTTTTCCAACAACTGTGGTCCCAGGAGAAATTTCTGTTTCAAAGTAACTAACTTTCAGAAGAACAAAATAAAACCAAAACCAAAAGTGAAGTGGAGTAGGAGTCTGGTCCTGCCATCTCCTCTTCTGAAGAGAATGAAGAACATCATGTGCCAATGCACACCCAGTCTTTTCCAGATGCTTACTTTAAAGCACTCTCACAGCACACACCTGAATGTAAATCAATACTATTTTCAACTTCCATGTGACACTCTTCCTTTTTTTCCCAGCTTAAACACAGTAGGAACACAGCTAAATTCAACTTTTCAAAGTGGCTTTATGTTTTAATGGAAATTTGATTAAAAATCAGAAAGTGTCATTTTTGGTTTGAGAATAGGATAGAAATTTCAAGCACAGACATCTAACTTTCCTTAGAGTCACCCAGCTGTGAGAAGGACAGTTATCACATAAACCATGTGTGACCTCAAGCCTACCATTTAGTGTTCAACAAAAGTAAAATCTGGCATGAAATACAGCTGCATAAATCACAATCCAAAAGTTTTACACCTCGGGCTCAGACCCTAATGTTAAGTGAAAATCCTCTTCTAAAGGGAGCCCTCTGGATTTTGGGTACAACACCAGAGAAATGATGGTAGATGGCAGGACAAAGCCACAGGGAGATAGAATGCCATCATATCATGTGTGTTTATTTCCACAAATTCTGTGTATGGTAAGATACAAGGGTCAATTAGATTTAAATAGCTCCAGATCATGCCTCGCAAACACTAATGCCTCTCTGACAAGCTTTTATTAAATACATTATTCTGTCTACCTCTGCTTACTGTAAAGCTGAAAATATGCTTTCACTTGATGGCTAAAAAAGCTGTAGTCAAGGATATTTTAAACACAATCTCCATTTTCTTGGCATCTAGACTTTGATAAGCTTGACTGTTGCCAATTAGTTGATAACAGAAACATTTTAAAATAAATACTGTGCAGAGTAAAATTTTTTTCAGCAAGAATCCACCAGGTAAAATAATTCAGAAAACAGCTATAAACAAAAACATCAAGTCAAAGCTGGGCATCTCAGAATAAAACTTGTTTGAATTTGCATACCAATATTTCCTTAAATGCCCTTAAAAAAAAAAAAAAGTGGTTTACATACACAAATCTGCATCAGGTAACGTTTTCAAAGTTAACCTAGTTGCACTCCAGCCTTCAAGCTGTTCCACATCACATGTCCTTTGGATTCCAGCTCTCTAACACCCTTAGAAGGAGAGATACTCTTAAACTGTGGTGCTACTGCTCACAACAATGCTGCCCCTGTTGAAGTGCCATCACCAGGTAACACCAGATTTCAGGGAAACTCTCATGCTGATGGCTTTCAACAAGCTCCTGAATTTCATCCTTTATAGCAAAGAAAAGCTAATGACATTTAAAAAACAATGAAAACTACAAAACCCAACTGAAAAAAAAACAAAAAAAACCCAAAAAAAACCCAAAAACAGCGCCTTCTTAAATTGCAAAGTCTAGTCTGAATAGATTATTTTCCTTGTGATTTTCAAATGCTCAGAATGAATGATGCTACTAAATACATGGGAAACCCACCCTATAATTAAACAAAGGAGAACTCAGAAAGCCTGTCACCAACAATGAAGTCATCAAAGTGTCCAGCTCATGATATTTTGTGTCAATCTGTCCTTCACACCATCTTGAAACACAGTTCTTCCTTTACAGCATTTCACAGCAACCTCAACATTTTGAGTCAATGTTGCTTAACATTTCACTCAGATTAAAGCCCAAACCCACAGATTCTGCACAACACCCCCAGGAAAACTACTGTGTGGTTCAGTATGCTAAAACCAGCCCCCCACCAGAAGCTAGAGCCCTGTGAGTGTCAGCAGGAGCCAGCACACCCCCACAGCCACTCCAGAACACAGACTGGTGTACTAGCCTCAAATATTGAGGCAGGGAGGTGTAACCCTCTGCAGCCAAGAGGCACTTTATCCACTTCAGAAAGATGGGGTGGTAACAGAGCACAAAGGCACTATGGACAGGCTCATTCAAAAAGAAGTTTCATGAAAATTTTCCACTAATGGTCTGTAGAGCTCTTAGTCAATTGCAAGTTTTGAACTCCTACAGAAATTTAGCAATGAAAAACTGTAAACCTGTAATACAATGAGAGAGTGCAAACTGCAATGCTGGAAGAAAGCAACATTTTAGATTTACCATTTTACCACAGCACACACTACAGCTGCTCTCAATTTTACCTGCAAGCTTGGCTGAGGTGTGCAGGCACAATACAGCCTTTGATAACATCTATATTCACCACAGTATTAATGTAAGGTAACATGGAAAAATCTGACATGTGCTGTTCAGAACACACTGTGTTGCCAAGGTAAGAGTTACAAGTGCTCACAAAAACCAGCAAGAGATGACATTCCTCAGCCTGAGGAAACAGGAAAAAGTATTTCCTTTTGCTTGGCCCAAAGCCTGAGTTTGTACCCTTTACTTGGCACAAAGCCTGAGTTTGTACTATCATGCAAGGTAGGCTCTGCAGGAAGGCATCTCACCACCTCATCTTTCCTTCAGCCCCACAGCTTTAGCGTTCTCTCCCTTTTTAAATAATAAAAGGAATAAACTTATAGAAAGCTTTCAACTTGCATGGTCTTGCAAGCAACTAACTCCTGTGATTCACAGTATCAGCTTTTCCCTATTAATTATGCTTGACCAACCATTAACCAGAACACCGAACATATCACAGTCCCAAAGGGAATAGAGGGAGCTTTTATCCCATCTCTCTCATACTCGGCTCCCTGGCAGAAATCACATGTGAGTGACATTAGATTCACTTGACTACTGAAACTGAATTTTCGCTCCAGTCAAATATTTTCCACTCGTGGCAGATGTTGACTTCTTTAACAGCACCTCAACTGATAAAGTGTAATCATCAACTAAGAAAATCCATCTTTATTTCATTATGTGAAAAGAAGACTGAACTCTACCCTGAATTCACAAAAACCTTTTGAAATATATTGTCAGAAGAGCCTTTCCTACCTTACTCACCTAATGCTCTTAACTTGTGATTTGAATAGTGACGTTACACTGCTACCCCAGGCACAAGTCAACAGGCCCCTGCTGAGAACCTGAATTCTTTCAATTTAAACTTGTCCATTTGCTGACTGCAGACCATCACATTGGTAACTTAGTGACCAGGGTTTGATGGGCAAGTTTAATAACAGAGACCAGCTAAAAAACACCAAGCAAACAAAGGGGAAAAAAAAAAAGAAAGAAAAAAAAATCCAAAAACAAACAAAATACCCCCAAACACTGATACACACACAACCCTTCACTGTGACTGAAGGCAAACTCCACCCACTTTAAAATAATCACAGGGACTATCACAAGAGAACTAGAAAGTGAAAGCCATCAGGATACTTTCATTTCCGAGAAAATCTGCTCCCACACCTATGGCTTTTCTACTCAGAGAAAGTAGAAAAGACTTTTCTCTCTCAGCCAGGTCCCAGCAACTCACACACACACTTCCCACTCAGCTTTTCAAGAGTTCTGCTCCCTAACAAGAACAGAAAATCAAATTTAAAAAACCCCAAAAACACAACCAACTAAACAAAACTGAAAATTCAGGCCTTTAAAGGAACTCATTCCTACATTAATACATGTAAGTGAAGACACAACTCTTAAGCTTTTTGTTTACTTTTTATGCTATGGAATACCAGGAATGTCACATTTGACTCTTGACCATCTGGGAATTGAAAATCAGTACCTCCACCAGAGAAAGTGAAGACAAATACTATTTTAATACATCTTTAGGCACCTCTGGGCACCTCAGTAATCCCCCTGTCACTGGCACTGCCAGCAATGGCTGTAAGGGGGTGACTGATGCAGCTCCTCAGACAATTCCCAGCACACTGAGTGTCAGAGACCTCCCTGCTGGTTCTGCAAAATCTGGGCCCAGCCTGAAAAGGCATTCTGCAAGTCCTCTGGGGCCTCAGGTTGATTTACAAACCCGGCCACTCAGTCCCCAGCACCTGTGACATCCCTCAACCTCACCATTCACATCACTGGAGCTACAGAGCCAGCTTCTCAGAGACTGAAAAAATGGGCTGTCTGCTCCTGATGGGTCCTTCAGCAAGGAAGTAGAGAAGATTCAGCCAGAAGCAGAACAGAAATTCCATCTTTTTTCTATCTTTCATTCCCCTTCAGCTACTCAAGTCCACAGACACCAGCTAAACTCACAGAATTAAGGAGATGCCAGCCACAAATATCTTCTTAGGCACAAAAGTGTAAGAAAGGCAACTGTTCAATTATCCTTCCACTTATCTTTATGAAGCACTTTTTAAAATGTTAAATAGTTTTCTATTTTAAGACATGGGTATTTTTTCATAGAAGCTGATGGGTTTTACTATCTTTTGTAGTTGCTGCTCATAGTAGCTGTGAATACAGAGTTATCCTAAAAATACTGGGGGGAGGGGGAATGTGTGTTAAGGATTTACTACAGATATTTTAAAATAATACTACCAAAGGTTACCAGGAAAATCTATAAACTTTACACTTTCATATTCTGAAGCAGTATTTTCCTTTCAAGGTGTGGACGGAAAATATTTAAAGACATTATTTCAGACAAATTCTAATGATAGTACTATACTTGTAAACTCCTGCAAACACAATCAAAATCGTTGCTGAATTTCTGTGAAAGGTTTTCTGAAAGCAAAAACATTTTAAACTGATGTTAAAGGTTTCATAAAGGTGCTGATTCATAGCATATATCAATAAACACAACCCTCCAAGATTCAGCAAGCTTGCATAGATACTAAACAAAAAAAAAGACAAAAAAAAACCCAAAACTAACCACACATATCTCCACCCATTCCCAACAAAATCCATCAAAACAGTCACAAAACCAGAAGGCATTCAGCAGACCAGTTTGACAGGGCTTTCAAAATTACTTTGAATCACTGGCCTTTGCACCTTGCTCTAGCTTTCAGAAATACCAACAGGAATCTGTCTCAAAGGTGTAACTACAAGTATTACAAGGTTTTTTGATATGAGCTTCTTAAATACAGAACAAGATGCATGTATTTACCAGCATAAATCCTCAGTCCTTCAAGTAATGTTTGCAAATTACTCAGTCGTTGGTACAAACACTTTGAATAAACCAGGGCTGTTACTCTGCTCATTCTGGACAAAGAGGAACTAAAGCTCTGGGTACCAGCACTGGCAGCTGTAACCTCCCATATTCAAGCCCTCCAAGCTTGGCTGTCACACAGTCCAAACACAGACAGCTCCCCATTCATGGGGAGATGCAGAAACCATCCTCACTCCGTGACCCAGGGGCCATTTCTCAGGTGCAGAGGGACATCTGCACATTGGTCACAGGCAAGAGTGGCTCTGGTCTCCTGATAAGAGAGGGAGCCTAAAGCCTCCTGGATCCACCACGCAACCACGAACTCAACTGTCAAGATACAAAGGTTTTAAATACTTGAATTTTAAATCCTTGGAAGGTTGCCATCTATTAAGATGGAAAAAAAAAAAAAAAAAAAAAAAAAAAATACACAACCCCCAAGATACCTTCTTTGTGTACCAGGTGCTCAGTAGATACTTTGCAATCACTTCCTGCCATTTAGGACTGCATCATGTCAATTGGTGGAGACAGATTATCATCATCTGCATGAAGTGGCTATTGCTCTTAGGGAAAAAAAACAACTCAGTGCCATATTATTAGCTAAATCTTTAAATAATAGGTACATCAAAACCATGGGACAAGCACAACAGAAGCACACATGAGCTAGCACCATTTACACGTTTTTACCCCAAAAAAACAGCAAGGGAGAAGAATTTAGTATCAGACCTTGCTTTAAGCCAGGCATTATTTGATGTGGTAAATATCCTTAAAAGTTTGTGCTTCTTCTAGAAAAAGAAAAACGAGCTGAGCTGACATGGCTCTATTCTACTATTATTCTACTATTCCTGAGATTACACTGCCAATGCACAGCTGAATCACAGGTCTGAAATAACAGTGGGTGTGGGAAAGCAAAGGACAGATAAAACAGCCTTTAAATCCATGTATCAACCAAATGTCAGGCTCTCTCCAGAAGCAGCAGAACTTGATAACACACACTGCTGAGAGGCCAGCTAAGTGCTACCAATTAAAACCCAGCTTCTTCAATCTGCTGTTCCGAGATGACCATCACAGTAATTGTCAGAGCTGGGACAATGCTGAAACACGTTTAACCTCCCCACATCACAACTTCCAGTTAGCAGGAAAATCACCCAGCCCCTGAACTCGCTGTGTAGGGGACACTGGTCAAGGGAAGGGTCTGCACAGCACATGGGGCAGCTTGGGAAGATCTTCCTCCGGGAGGAAAACTGAGGTACACAGGCATCAGCCATGCAGGGATGCCTGGAGTACGGGAAATCCTGCGACACTCGAGCCTTATTTCCTCAGCAGCAAAAGGCCTGACCAAAAAAGAAAAGGATTGGACAGGACAGAAATACAGATTGGATGAAATAAGAAGCTACTTTCTTTTTTAACTTCTCATGTTTACCTTTATTCATGTGCTTTAGTCTTATTGTAAACATTACCTATAACCTTCAGACACCGAACAATGTCAGAGAAGCACACAAGGGCCATGAGCAACAAGAATAATTTGATTAATTATTTGCTTCAGGACATAATTTACAAGTTTTAACTAAGGGTCAAGATGACCAGTAGAGATGAAAGAAAAAACTTCTTTTGACCTGACGCAGCTGCTTTAACTGCACAATAAACTAAAGATAGCTTCAGTGGGAAGCAGGCTGTTTGTAGTTAGAGCATTTATTAATACAAACCTACATCTCCAAGTGCTGCTGAAGTTTGACACACACTTCCTGTATGACAGTAAGAAAACATCTGATGAACAATGTTGGGAACCACGGCTCCGAATAAGGTATGCTGATGACTCAGGCATCTCTTGTAAACCCAATATATTTCTGCTTGTAAGTGGTTTCTTCAGGCTAACAGAAAACAATTGTAACAAACTTTGAGGTCTCCAGAACAAACTCCCTTATTTGTGGACACTGGGTTTTTGCTCTTTCAAGGGAAAGCAGTAAGTTATTGCTATGGTAGCCTCTCCACCTTTCATCCATCCATCAGCCCACTGCACCTTCACCATTTGCCTTCTTACATGCAAATAAATACTTGATCAATGTTAAAGTTTGTCATCCAATTAGCTAGCCAGTCTCACTAACAATGAGATACTCACTTTGGAGTCAAATAAAGCTTTTTTACAAAGTACTTTTAAGATTTACCTTTCCCTCATTCTCTAAATGCATGCAACTAGGATAAAACAGGTTAAAAGCAATTGCAGATAATAAAATAATCAGATGATTCAACCAAAATAATAATAAAACCTTGATATTTTATTCCGTTTCTCTAGACACTTAAAAAAGTGACCAACGCCCACAGATGCTGATTACGACTTCAGAATTATTACTAGCTCTATTTTTTACTGCAGCATGGATTACTTGGCATATACCACAATCAATCTTCAACCTCCTTTTGGGGTTATCCTCAATTTGAAGCCCAAGTGAATCTGAACTACTGACACACAAGCAGTTGTTTAGCTGAAAACTAAGGATCCTTCTAGTTTAGCTGAAAACCAACATTACTCCTTCAGGATTGTTGTCAGAAAGCACAAATAGGCAGCACTAATCAGGGTCCAGAAGGCACACTGTATCTGACGTGACAATTACGATATATTAACTAAACCACTGACAAGAGGTTTTGTAAAAGATAAACTTGCTCACAAAAGTTGTCAGATGTACAGCAGCAACATCAGTTTTCAAACACAGCAGGCACATGTAGCAGCAAATCTGCTACATTAACCTGCGAGCACGCCCCAGCTGAAAACACTGAGAGAGGAAGAAAATCAGACCGTTCAGCCCTTGCCTTCCTGCTGAAGCCGCCAAAATCACGGCTAACTACTTCCAACTATGAGAGCAGTCCTCGGCCAGACACGCCCTCCCTCCAAAAAAGCTTCTTAAATGCGAGCTGTACCACTTTAACCAATTATACCCTAATCAGCACATTCCCACTGTCCACTCTTAGGGCTGCAGCCATTTAACTTCCACCCCGACTATACCAAAGCACATCCACCTTTATCCTCTTGTGAAGGCAGTACATGCCATTAAAACATTAATAAAAATCAGCGAAGAGACAGCAGTCATACCACTAACCACAAGAGTTGCGTTAACCTACAAATTACCTTTAAAACATATTATTTTAAAAACGTTGTAATTTCATTTTAGACATTTCTCTTGACAGTTCACTTCAAGCGAATGAAAGCTTTACAAGATATCCTTTTTTTTTCTTCTTTTGACAGAGAAACATTCTCCGCCGAGTCCTGGCGCACAGCAAAGGACTGGGAAGCGCCGTCATTCCCTTAACCCCGTTCCATGATGCACGTTAACACGAGTCCCCAAACCCGGCACTTTTTCACTCCAGCAGGAGCGCGTCACTCGCTGGAAATAGCGTTCACCTTTGGCAGGCGCGGATGCCGGCGCAGCAGGGTCACGCCGGGCATGTGCAGCATCTCCCCCGGGCCCACGGGGGGCTCGGCCGGCACCCCGCGCTCTCCCTGCCCAGCCCCGCTCCCGCCGCCGCTCTGCCCGGCAGCCTGCGAGCGCAACAGGCCCGCCCGGGGCCAGGGCAGCGCGCCGGGGCTCCCCCGAGGGCAGCGCCGAGCCCGGGGCCGGCATGACCCGGGGCCGGGCCGGCAGCGGCCCCCGCTGCGGCTCCGCGGCCGCCGGAGCGGCGGGGCCCAGGAGAGGCCGCGGCACGGGGAAGGCCCGGGAGAAGCTCAGCACGGGCAGGAACGGCGGGAGCCGGAGCGGGCGCGGCCTGGCCCGGGCGCGGCGGGGACGCGGAGCCGCTCCAGGCCGGGCCCCGCCGGAGACTCACCTTGGCGGCGCCGCCGGGCTGCAGCACGTTCTGCTCCACCGTCATGGCCCCCGCGCGGCTCCCGGCGGCGCCCCGGGCTCGGCGGGTGGCGGCGGCGCCGTGCGGCGGCAGCTGGGCCGGGCCCGGGCTGGGCGAGCGGGGCGGGAGGCGGGGCGGGAGGGGGAGCCCGAGTCACCGCCCGGCGGGGGGCGCAGCCCCCGCTCCGGCCCCGCCGCCACTCCCGGAGCGCCGAGCGCCGCCCTCGGCCCGGCTGCGGCTCCCGGCGGCGCCGCCCCGCGCACCTGCCCCGGGCGCAGCCCTCGCCCGGCCCCTTCCCCGCCCTGTCACACCGCCCGCCTCCATCTTGGGAGCGCCCGGCGGCCGCGGGGCTCGGCGGGGCCGCCCCGCTCCTCCCTCGGGAAGGGCTCCGCGTCCTTCGCCGGCCGCAGGGGCGGCCCCGCCGCGTCCTTTGCCGCGAGAAGGCAAAGTTTGCCCCGCTGCGGGGGAAGCGACAGCAGCTCGGACCGGTGCCGCTTTCCAGCGGATCGCCAGGGAATTTCTGCTTCCAGCGCTGTCGCTGCTCGTAGCGACAACAAACCGTATCGCCAGATGAATCGCAGAATCACAGCATGGTTCGGGTTGGAAAGGGACCTCTGGAAAGGGACCTCACCCGCCCCAACCCCCCTGCCAAGGCAGGGTCACCCAGAGCAGGTGGCACAGGAACATGTCCAAGTGGGTTTGGAATGACTCCAGAGAAGGATACTCCACACCTTCCCTGGGCAGCTGCTCCAGTGCTCTGCCATCCTCAACAGAAAAACAAAAAGTTCTTTCTCGTGTTGATGTGGAACTTCTTGAGTTTTAGTTTATGGTCATTTCTCCTTGCCCTGCTGCTGGGCCCCACTGTTGCCCCACCATCCTCTTGGCACCCACTTTGGAGATCTTTGTAGGCATTAATGAGGTCCTGTCTCAGTGTTCTCCAGACTAACCAGGCCCAGCTCTCCTCATAAGAGATGCTCCAGACCCTGATCACCTTTGTAGCCTTTGCTGGACCTTCTCCAGGAGCTCCTTGAGGAGCCCAGAACCAGACACAGTAATGGTGCATCCTAAAGTTGCAGGTCTCCCCTTTCCCTGAGGTTTGACTGGGTGAGCTATGGGGTGATGGTGTTCAGCATTCAAATTGTACATGAATATCATTAATGTATGGGGGGAGGGAGCTGGTCTTGGCAGCTCACAGTGAATTTTGGCACCACAGATAAACAGTTTTAGGGAAGAGATTGTCCCTCTGTCACCCTGCTCTGGGGTGGGAAGGAAAGGGCAAGAAAGGACTCTGCTTTGGGCAAAGTGACTCGGCTGGCCAAAACACATTTGCCCAGAAGCAGAGGAAGGGCAGCAGAGAAGCCCACCCCACATTCTAAATGCCTGCCCAGTACGTGGTACCTGTGTCCCAGTTCCATTTGCAAGGCTGGCAAAGCTTAGTCTGTAGGAAAAGCTGCAGAAAGCAGCAGGGTTCTGAGAGCCCCAAGTACCTAAAACACATGAGCTGGGAGCCTAATGCAACAAAATTAATTGCAGCTACTGCTGGTCTGTCACACACAGTTTTATGACTCTGTAATTCAAGGCCCTCCTCTCCCCACAGTAGAGTATGGATCTTTTAAAAACTGAGGTTATTGGGTAATAACATCACTGGAAGATCCTGGACTTTAAGTAAAACACAAGCACAACTCATGACAACCTGCAACCACTGCTTTATTTCACTGTAGCTTCTGTTCAGGAGATGTTGCAATGTAATCAATATTTGCACTTCTCAGGTTTGTTGCCCATAGATTGTATCAGTTTTAATGTTTTTTTCTTTTTATGCTGCAATATGCGAGGCAATTTTTAAAATTAATGTTCCCAAAGAAGTTATTGTGCAAAAGACAAGAAAGTATGCAGATAATATAACGGGATCAGAAATGGCTTGCAAATTACTTTACTGGAGATAGGAGTGGAAATTTTCTCTGCTCAGACTGATGGCTACATGTAAGAAAGGCAACAGTAGCAGCTTGGGGCTCTTCTTAAAAACCTTTTCGGCAGCAGCTGTGTGGGAGTGCTAGTCCAATTCCTCTGTCCTCTTCCAATCATGCTTTTTCTTATACATTTTTACAGCTTCTTCATCGTATTTTTGACATGTGCTATGTTCAGATAACTCTCATCAAAACTATTAATTATTTACATTATTTGAAAATATTGTAAACAAATTAGCATTTAAATGAGATACATTTGTCTTGCAATATTTTTTCAAGTGTTTTCACTGTTTCATTTAATAGCTTTCCTGTGTCCAAAAATAAAATGTGTCCAAATAGAAAGAAGAAATCGTACATTTTGTTCAATTCTCTTTAAATCAGGATAGGATGACAAAATCACCTTCCATTAAATTCCCCGTCCCCAGTAAAATTATCACTTTTAAGGGCTCCGGCTTCCTAACTTTCTTTAATATAAAAAAAGGCTGAACAATCCAATCCCAAGACAGGGAATTGCCATTGAAATACATCATCTGAACCACAGCCATGCAAATGAGGATTCTGTCATACTTACAGTGTTGCTGGGAACCAGAGGGAGCAGAGTTCCCTGTTCTGTTTGCAGCTCAAGCTCTCTATGAAACACATTGAGCACAAGGCTGGAATTTGTACCTCATCAGAAAACACTAATGATTTTGTCAGGGCCACAGTTTAGGAAGAATATATATATTTTTTTTATATATGTGTGTTTATATTTTCACAGAAGTTTGTCAGGTTTCTCCTTAGTTGCTCCTGACCTTTTAACAATGTTACAGGACAGGGTTTGGCTGTTACCAAACATGGCTTGGTTGTTAAACAATTGGTGACACATTGCAGAACCTCTGCCTCCAGCTGCTTGGTCCCCTGAGCAAAGTTCCCCCTCATCTGCACCTCCTCCTCACCAGCAGGGCTGGAGAAGTGATTCACCTGAAACACAAGCACAGACTCCCCTCCCCCCTAAACTGGTTGTTTTCCTCTGCTAGATCAGTTCCCCAAAATGGTTCACTGACTGGCTGCAGGAACAGCTGTGCTGGCCCAGAAGAGAGGGTGACCCAGGCTCAGCGATGGTACCCATCAAGTTTCATTTCACCTATTTTTCAAATCAGTAAGTGATCGTGCCTTCCTGATCTGCACAGCTGGAGGGAAAGCCTCTGCTGCTCACAGGAATCCTTTTTTCCCCATTTTTGCAAAGAGCAGCCAAACATCAGCCAACCACAAACACTTTAGCACATGTTTTATTGTATACAAAGATCATGTACAACAAGAAATAGCTCATTATTTCCCTCCAGTTTCAATAGACTTGGGGTTGTCCTTAATTAAGTGCAACATTTATTTAGGGCTTTAATTAGACTGTGGCTGTGTAAGTTACAGCTGGGGAAGTACAAGTCAGGACTTCTTGGTTTTCCTTTCCCAAATGTGTGACTTGCTATACTGGGGATGAGAAAGCACTGCTTTAAAAAGCACAGTGAAAGCTGCAAACACAGGCTCTGTAGTTAACCCTGGACAAGAGCTGCCCTGGATTCACATTTACAAACCCCATCTCAGAGCACTTTCACTTAGGCCTTTTGGCTCTGCAGTAAATAGTTCAGCCAACTGACAAAACCACGGCCATTCAAGCAGCTTTCATAGCATGACACTTGAAATCATCGTTTGGCAATTACTCTCTGTGTCACTGGTAACCATTCAAGCATTGCTTTGGCACCTGCAAAATCTCCTGGTGGTTATCAACCAAGGCAACCAAAACAAAAACTAAGCAAAGCTGTAACTCAGGAAAGAGAGCAATCCTATTCTGAAAGCCTTTTGAAAATCTAAAAGTAAAATTAAAATAAGGTGAATGTAGGTTTTGTTACTATAAAAAGACAACTTCATATTCCATTGTTTATTGACCTTAAATTGAAGGTTCCTTGCCTTCTAACTGCTTCCTGACAGCAGATGTCTGTTCACATGCCTTCTTAAAGTCAGGTGCTACATTCAAAATAAAATTTCTCAGATTTAGACTCCTGAGTTCATATAATTCCAGCTGAATTCCATAGAAATTATGGATTTTACAAGAACCTGGTTAAAGTACCCTTTTTACCCTAGCTATCTTCAATTTTCTTTACTTTCTGCACCACCCTTGCACATTGATCATATTATTTCACACAACTTTCCTGAGAGGCCATAATGGGTTTTTTTTTTTTTTGTATGTGGCTGAAAATAATTTAGAACTCAGAAATGACTACTTGTCCCTTCCAATAGGCATTACCAATGTTTTCCAAGGAGTAGAAACTTACAGAACTGTTCCCAAGATCCTTCTTCCTGTCATTGAAAAGGTAACTCATATAAACGAGCACATTCCACAACAAATCACAATTTCCACTGAATTAATTTTAAGCAAAATAATAATTAGTATTCCCCCTAATTTAGACTTTATCTAATGATTACTCATAATGTTTATTTTGAAACTGTTTCAGCTCTAACATTTATTACTTTTAGCACCATAAGTCTCACATTCAAGGTCTAAACAATTTATTTTGGATTACAAAGTAATCAAGGCAGTACTATATGTCTTTCCCATTCTTACTTTGCATGTATTTTTTCAAGTGGCAAACTCCCTGTTCTTCTCTTCCATTCAAGTACTCAGTCATTTCTTGCTTTTTGTTGAAGCAAAAGCTCATTGACCATGATGACAGCCTATCACAACTCCCGGACAAGATTCCCATACATGCAGTCATGTAAATGCATGCTGCGCTCTTCCTTAAACAAATAATGGCAGACAATTGTTTTCTTAGATAATGACCTTACATTTGATAATCTATGTGGATAAACAGGGTTGTTCTCCATCAGGATCATGTAATCCACACATAAAACTAGGAGCCAAAGCTGACAGGACTAGCACAAATTGTCATCTTATATAGCAAGAGTTCTATTATCATTATAGTGCAAGGATTCTATATTACCAGAGTTTCGTGCCTCCTCGTGTTTCTCATAGGCAACTCCTCTAAGCACTGACTGTTCCTGGTCCTTGAAGGAGTCTTCAGACTCCTCATCCTGCCAATCCTCTCTTTTATACTCCTTGTGCTTACTGGCTACAGGTGTGGCCTGTTAACATCAGGCCTGCTCCTAATCTTTAGCAATTGGTCCAGCTGCAACTCATTGAGGGATAAGATTACATTCTATACCACCTTCATTTACCCATACTGTATCCCCCTACACAAAATTCCCATGTTTTGCTTCTGTCATTTTGGATGCCCTTCTTTCTAGCCACCCACAATCAAAGATAAAGAAATTAAAGGCCCAGACTGTAGTGCATAATTTCACATAGGTCTCAGGTACTGAGTTCTTAGGGTGATATTAAAATACCTCAGCTAATTACCCAAGTTCCCTGTCCTAGGTATGGAATGGCCTTGGATGCTTCAAGCATCAAGGCCATTCCATACCTAGGACAGGTATGGTTTTGATATATATGTATATATCAAAAATTTTGATATGTATGTACAACATCCAGCAACCTACAAACTTCTAAATTGCTGAGGGAGGCACGTGCCCAATATCCTACCCCTGCTATGGACAGGGAAGATACTTTTGAATGGGTGGGAAGATGCTTTACATAAGGATTCATGTTTCACAACTAAAGCTTAATGATCCTTGCTCAGGTCCAACCAGCCCATGTCCTTATCACAGCCTGGTCTGCAGCCTCCTTGCCTGGCCACTCCTCTGGAATGAGGGGAATGTGGACAGCAAACCCCTGACAGTGTAGGAGGGAGCAGCACTCAAATCCTCCATCTACTGGGACAGTACTCTAAATACGAGGATCTTAAATAAGGAACAAACATCATTACTGCCTCTCTCAGTGGCTGTATTTCTAAATGAAGAACCCAAGGCTCTGCATGCCATGTTGATTCACCCTGTCAGCATGCTCAGAGCTCAGCTATCAAGCGCTCTCTGGGAAGATGACCTGGGGAATACCACTGCTTCCCGTTTAGGGAATGTTCCTAGGTATTCAGCCCTGGCAGGGCAGAAGCACACACACAGAAAAAGCTTCCTCAGCACACAGGAAACTTTGCTGAAAACTATTTGTTTGTCTAAAAATTTACATGGCAGTTTGCCTTTTTTAGTGTGTTTGAGGGTTTTTTTGTTTTGTTTTGTTTTTGGAGTGTTTTTTGTGTGTCTTTGTTGTGGTTTTTGTTTGTTTTGTTTTGGTTTTTTTTCCATTATAAATCTTAATTTTCAGCCTACTCAGCTGTAGACAGGCAGGTTTCTATAGACTCTATAGACATGGTGGGCATTAGCACAAGTTTCATTGTATTCATCCTGTAAAAAAGTTACGGAAAGATCAGGCAGTCCATCACAAATGACTATGACTTCCATAGTAGGATTGAATTACAGCTTCTGGGTTTTTTTTCCCCAAGAAAGGATTTTAATAGGATCTTGTAGGATTTTCATGCCCTCAACCTATTAAAAGATTTTTTTAAACTTAATAGCTCTCAGTCTGGATCACACGAAACTACTGAATAAAAGGTGTAGAAATTTCCTCAAAAAGAGCTGCATGTTTACATTTTTACGTTCCTGAGTGGTTTCCTCTCTTTTATATCCAGATATGGGACAACATGTCCTTAATTTTCTTAAATAGCTGTCAGTTTGGTTTGTATCTTACTACTGACTGTAAGATATATGTAAAAAAATTGAGTAGTTACAAAATATTACTGACATATGCATGGTGAGGCTCACACCATCTTGTATTTTTTACCTGCATATAGAAACTATAATGCTTTCTAAAATATATTTTTTGGCAGAAAAAAATGTATTCTCCATTTTATTTCAATGATCCATGGTGTCTGACCACATTTACTGACTGTAACAATAACGATTTTGTAAGTCAGAAGGCATAAGAGAAAAAAAAACCTGTTTTGTTTTCTTGTCATGGTTTTAACCAGCAAGCCTTGTTTTCCTGAATGGTACAGAAGAATGCTGACAGTTGCAGACCATTTCACCTGACATATCTGACTTGTTTTATCAGAACATTGTGTTCATTTGGGTGATTAAAAAGTTTTCATTTTGATAATTAATTCTGGGGAGGTTACATACTAGAAAGAAAGAAAAAGGATGTGTTTCATTAATATATATAATATATTGATTAAATATATATATTTAATCAATATTTTATATATATATATAAAATAGCTAAAATAGGCCTTTAAGACCCCTTTATTGCTATTAACCTTCTAAGAGATGCATTGAGGGTGGCTGTGGCTGTTGTCAGTGGCTGCTCTAGACACAGCTGTAGGCCAACCTCCAAATAAATATGTAACTTTACTCTTTGTGTATTCACATGAGGGACACTATTGGGCTCCAAGAGTACACTTGGCACCACAAAATCTGTCACTTTATATATTCTAATGAGTTTTCCAGTCCCTCTTGTCCTGAGAAGACCAACTGAGAGCAAAGTCATTTAATATGTTCAACATTTAAAGCTGATCTTGTCAACAGATTTGACTGTGACTCTTCCTCATCACGTTTGGTATATAAAAATGAAACCCACCTAATAGTAAAGTCAGCTTAGTGACCTTTACTACTACAGTATCAGGCACAGCTCATGCAAAGCCTTTAAATGTAAAAACACGGACAGCTGGGGTGAAACATAAGATTGAAAGGGTGACACATTAGCTAAACAGGAGCCTGAGGAGATGAGACAGGGTCATAAATTGCATTAGTCAGACTGTTTGAGAAATGATCTCCAGTGGCATTTGCTTCTCATTGGGGACTTTCATTGATGATCTTTAGTATGTACTGGTAAAACTTTATTCAGCTTCTTACATATTTAAAAAATGTTCCCAAAGAAAACCATCCTCAGGTTCAGCTTTCCTGCCACATAACTGAACTTGCAGAAGGGGCAGAATGCTACACTAGCTAGGACTCCATGCTGAACAGCTACAGCAAGGGTTAACTTTGGAGAGGGAGAGTCCATGGCTTAAAATGGAGACAGGAACTGAAGTGGTGACATAAGGCAGTGCTTTTGGGAAACTTGGGAGCGGCCTCCTCAGACACACTGCGCACGGACTGACAGCAGGAGCTGCTCAGAACAGCAGTTCATGCATGTTTCATTGAGACACACTGCACATGGGCACACTTTGCAATTTAAAACCAGCTCAATATAGTATTCCAGAGAGTCAATGAAACAAGAAAATCTCCAAAGGCAAAAACTAAATGGAAGTGTTCTTTATAAAAATGGACTAAATTGAGACAATAAAATAGTTCATCACATGAAAAAGATGGAGACTCATTAGCTAAGTGTGAAGGCAGAGACAGAGGTTCATCATCAGTAGCTGGTCAGCACCACAGGGAGGTGACGTCGTACACTTAATTTAGTTGTCCATGTAGAAATGTGGGCAAAGCTGTTCATTCTGAGGGCTCTCTTTACTTTTGTTAACCAAAGCTGGGAGATGGAATGGCTAAAGAGAGCTCAGGGATGGCAAAGCATTAACTGTAGAAGGACACAATCACAAGGAGGGACTGTGGGAAAACCCCACACTGTGAGGGCAAGCAGCTCTCTGCACCAGGTTAGGCAGGTGACTGGTGTGGAAGCTGTGCAGAATGCAGCCTGGGAAGTGGCCAGGATAGTGTGCTACCACTCTGGGAGCCTTTGCAAACACACCTTCATGGCCTGTCAAAAAGTTACAATGCTGCACTGGAAATACGAGTTCCACACACATGTGACAGAGCAAGAGAAACAGGACAAGAGACTCAGGACTACCAATCCCACCACCTGTGTATCTATAGTAAGGTGAAAAGTTCAGATAAACACGTCTGTAAGATATAGGAGATTCGTTGTTGGTTTTGGTTTTTTCTTTCAGCTATATGATAAAAAATAATTCAAAATGTTCTTTAGTGAACTCTGGTCACAACAGAGGAGACGTGGATCAATGTAATAGATAAATTCAACATCTTTGTGTAAGGTTCAAAAGGTGTATTGACTAAGTCACACAGTGACATGAGTTTGGATCTGCACTAGGTGAATTCGGTGGAAGGAAAACTTTGGCTCTGGGATCTTTACTTTAAGACCAGGTTTTATGGATTGTAGAGTCAGTTTGACTCAAGTGGTCATGGATTTGAGGACTCATTTAGAAAGGCCCTAGATAAAGGCATCTATTTCCTCAGAATCAGTATTGATTCCTAAAAGAAGGAATCTGTTTTCTCAGAATCAATGTCGCTTCTTCTGATACATTTACTTTTGATCCATTCTTCACACCTGCAATATTTTTTAAAGTGATCTAAACTCAGGTTCAATAATGCTGTGTCTTTACTGACAGTCACATCCCTAAGACTGTCACAGATTACCAGGAGAACTTATAAAGGCCAACAGAGACTCTTAACTTTCAAAACCACTACTACACCTTCTGTGTAGAGGAGCTTGGACTCCAGCTTGTCACTCAGACTGCAGGGAGGCACTCTGCCTCTGACAAGGCACTCATTTCCTTCTTGGCTGCTTACAGTTGCAAATATTTCAAAACTGAAGAGTCTTCCGCTTTCTAGATCTTCCAGACTGACACCCTCATGACAAAGCAGGAAAAGACAAACTAGGGAAGTGGATGGCATCAACCCTTCTATTATTACTACTGAGGAAGTTGCAACACCTTCTGGTTCTGACACAGCTATCATTGCAACCTGCACCAACACATCTAGAAGCCTTCCATGGACTTTTCTAGAAGCTTTCAAAACACAACACAAAGCCAGCTCATTGCACCAACTAGATAATGGACATCTGGGTTTGCAACCTATATAAACTTCTATCCTCTTCTTTTCTAAGGCAGATTCACTCTGAACCCCAGTGCTGTAACTTCAGCCCAGCTCTCTGGGGAGGCTGTGTGAAGAAAATGCATTGTGGTACAAGAGCAGGCAGCACATATGAAGTGCCATGGCTGGAACAGCCCTGCTTCCTCTGGGTATGCAGCAAAGCACTGCAGCCCAATGCCATGAGAGCAGTTCTGCTTGCCAGGAAACACAGAAAAGAGTGTAATTTGGAAAAAAACCAAAACTATCGGGGGTGTTCCTGCTTGTATCTGCAAAAGTTACTGTTTGTGTCTGAGTTTAAGGTGAGAAACTAACAGATTTTAGCTATAGGCCTGCTTTGGTAGCATCTGAACCATTTAAAACTGGATTTCTTACCTTGCCAAGTGGAAAGCTGCAGCAAAACTACTGAAATGTTGTCATACATGGAGGTACCTCTGCCTTCTCCTATAATGCCTCTTAACTGTTTCAACTTGGAAGAGTAGAATCTCTTAGTAGTGGAAAACATAAAAAACCCAATCCCCACATTAAAGAATTCATTTTACTAGGATAGATTAACTTGTAATTAAAGACTCAAGCTATTGCACGACTGTGGCAATAGTTTGTTTGAAAAGACTGTCTTTCTTGAATGTGTGCATATGTTATGTTACCATTTAGGTGGCGCCGCTTTTTGCATAAAATTTACTTTGCATAATTACAGGCAGTTTTGCAAAATATATATTTGTAATCTTTGGTACTTGCTTGCCACATATTTTTTTCATTTGGTTCAGAATGTTTGTAATAGATGTCTGTTGTCTGTTATATGGGGCTAAGAATTGACTTCTGAAATACAGAAAAAAGTCCAGAAGTCTTTGAAAATTCATTATTTATTTCCTCCTTCTGTTCCTAGGCTTTTCACAATTTGCTATCACATGTTTGCCAGGGAAAACCATCCCCGCAGAAAAGCAGCTGCTGGGACTGTGTGTACATGACTCAGATGCAAAGTCCAGCAATTTTCTGTAAAGTGCTGACAAAAGCTGGTTTGGGCCAAGAAAGAAGACACTGTGCTGAGGCACGTGCAGGTGCTCCACCCCTGCAGGCCAGCTGTGGAAGGGACAGGACAGACAAAAAAGCTGAAGAGGTTCTGCGTCTTAACAACCTCAGCACAATTTGCAAGACTGTCCCCCTCCTTGTCCCTGGGCTGCAAGAGTGGCTAAACTGCTTTGTCCAAGGAATAAACACAAGTTATGCATAACAGGGCACCTGTGGGACAGGTGAAGTAAACTGGGGACTTCTCCCATTTGTAAGTAGAGTAATTCAGTGGGAAAATTCTACTTCATTGAGCTCACATCATCCAGTTAACAATACCTCCAAGGTGGATTCTGTTGAATCCAAGGTAAAGTGAAACTTTTCCATGGTTACTGTGGACAGCTGAGAGCAAAATCCAGCCCTCGTGTTCAGCATTTCTGAATCAGAGCCACCAGCTGTATCCTGGATGGTGGAAACCCTCTGCAAACGGCTCGTGGCACAAAACGTGGGATATGCCAGCTTTGTGGGCTTCAAGGGGTGCCAGGGTAAGTTTGCTGGCTCATATGGGGCATGAGGAAGGAAAGTAAGCACAAAGAACATCAAATGTGGGAGATGTGAGCAATTAACGGGGCAAGAAACATAAGAGAGAAGGAAAATTATGATCTAACATACTGCAAGTCATTCTTAGAATTCAGCAGCTTTCATGTTCAGATATGTATTTCACGGGCATTTCTCTTCTTCCTATTTCTTTACGTGCCAAAAATGTCTACTATTTCCTCCATGTTTTGTTCTCCATTTCCCCTTTCCCTGTGCATTGTTTCTTCCTGTTTTCTGAGTATTTGCTAAACTCAGTTTCAAAAACGGTCTTTTTTCCTAAGTACCAGGTTGTAAAATACAGGAGCCAATTGTTGCTCACACTCACTGATGTAAAGACAGATCTAAAATTGAACTAAAAATCTTGAATTGGCTGAGCTTTTTTCATGTTCAGACAAATCTCATTAAAAAACTATAAAGAAGAATTATCCTGCTGTCCTTCTGAGATGCATAGTTTAATTAATACTGGATATATTTAGTTTCCAGAGTGCCTCTCCCACACACAAAAGCCAAGGTAAAACAGGAATATTCAGTTGCTGCATAATGGGAGGATATTTATAAAAACAAAGCTGCATGAAGCAAAGCATTGTTCATTTAGATGCATGAGTTGAAAGATGTAATTAATTCTAACTTTAATGTGAACTTGTACACATTACATGTATGATTAAGAACCCATACAAATAGCTAAATTAGATTTTTAACTTGACTATGCAGAGTTTGCAACCTGATTGTTTTGGTAGACATCCCAGGCCTGGTTTTACTAGTCTGTTACCTGTACAACTCCTTGGCTTACAACAGCTCTGCATGGTGTACAAGGGAGGTGTTATCTGCATTCCTTCATATGACTAAGTTACTCTGCCATGAATCTGCTGTATACAAATTAAGATGAAGGACAAGATTCTTGAGTCCACCCACAAGAAGGAGTAACTCATTTGAACAGACAAATAATTCAGACATAGCTTGAAGGGCATTTTGAACTAGCACAGACATGTTCATTTGGTGACAAATACTCCTCTAAGGTCTACACACTCCTACATGGTCTCCTACATAGGAGAACTCTAGCTAATTAATTTGTCAGACTATATTTCTTCTTCAGCTTACAGAGTGATGGGAAATGCATGGATGTGACACAAGAAAAATCTGTTTCAGCAGGAAATAGGTCAAACTCCCCAGAGGAAAAAGATAATCTGGCCAATAGATGATTATTGCATTTGGTGGGTGTTATAGTCAAAGCATGGTGCAATGCTCATCGCACAGAGATGAGTTGCACAGTACAACTAGTCCTTTTTATTTCATATTTGAATTTCTACATAGCAAGAAGAGCTAATGAATGGGCTCTGCTTCCTTCACACTAAAAGCTTCTGCCTCCACCAGCACTTCTTCCAGTTATGAAGTTTGTCTTTATAATAACAGATTCCCAGCTTTCTGCTGCCAACTCTGGCCAGCTCCCAGTGAGACCTGTCTTGCAGCACTCCATGGTGACATGTGAGATGTGGTAACAGCTTATCTGACATGTTCTTTAGGCTTCAAAGGTAATATTCAATTCAAAATGCACAGAAATTTAACCCCCGCCAACACCTAAGCACTGCACAGCCACATGCTCACTCCCCCTCAGTGGGATGGGGGAGAGAATCAGAAGGGTAAAAGTGAGAACACTTGTGGGTTGGGATAAAAGTTTAATGGGGAAAGAAAAAGCCACATGAACAAGCAAAGTAAAACAAGGAATTCATTCCCCACTACCCATGGGCAGGTGTCCAGCCATCCCCAGGAATGTCGGGCTCCATCACACGTAACTTGGGAAGAGAAAGCCCATCAATCCTAACATTCCCCCTTCCCCCTGAAAACAGCAGCCTGCACTTCAGCTAATTGAGAGCCTTATGCTTTGCAAAAGCATAATTAGTCTGAGGCCATTGATATTTACAGCTTAGGAAAATCTCTTCACACAGTTTTCAGAGTAGAGCACAACTAAGCTTCAGTGCTGAGGCACCATTCCCAGAAACATGTGGAACAGGGCTTCCACAGAGTGATCAAGCCGTCCCCACTAAAACAAGCAGGTGGCTCAGGAGATCTTAATCCACTTGCATTTGTGAGTTGACATTTAAGAATCATCTCTCCCTTTAAAACCATCAATCAAAAGTATTTACAGAATCATGACTCATGATTCTATGAATCAAAAGTATTTGCAGATTTAGGAAATTGTCACTAAACAGACCTGGTCAGGAACTGGAATTTCTGTTTCGCAGAATTCTTTTTCCCCAATTTCAATTTTTTCCCATTTAAACCAAATATATTTTGTTGTTCTGTTGCTGCAAAACAATTCCTAGAATTTATATTTCTTTTATTCTTTTAAATAACACATTTCACATTTAAAAAAAATTTTAAATAGTCAAAATATTCTTTACTGGACTTTTTAATGCTTTATCAGTTCTCCTTTGAACAGACTTACATCAACTTTGCATATTTTTCAAAGCATTTCAAATTTGACAGAAATAATGCTGCATTAAGAAAAAGAATCTCTAAAAAGATACATGAATCCCATCTGCTGTACTCATCATACACCTTTCTATTTCTTTCCCTAAATTTACAGTTCCTAGACAGACTCATGAGCACTCAGAGAAGAGGCATGAAAATTATAGCAGTCATTCTGGAAAGCTTTCGTTCAGGATTTTTTTTTTATGGCTTCATCAGTTATTTCTTTAAAGATATTCTTGGTAATATTGCTCTAGTAACTATTTATATCTGAATGAAAAATGCCAGGGAAAAAAGAAAACCCAGCTGTGCTCAAGAAAATGTTAAAATCCATAGCAACTTAGAGAGTCACTGCAGAGCAGTGACCCTCTGAAATGAATCACTAAGAAGCTTCTTCACCTCCCTTCAAGTGTTTTCTTTATGAGAGGAGGTTTTTAAAGCTCTCATTACAAGATAGAAATATTGGAGGTCTTTTGCATGTGCTAAGCCAAATGTACCACAAGAGCTACTCTTGGATACGGGCTTAGACTTCAAACCCTTTTCATGTCTGCCTTTACTTTAGCACATTAGGTTCCATCTCTGTGGGGAAGGTGGCAGTGAAGCGCCTGACACAGCATTTCTTAATCAATAAACTAAAATTCATGAGGTGACTTGAATCAAAGACCTCTAAAACCACCACCAATTTACACATATTCACTGTTCTTTTAAAGAACTAATTGTGTGACTTGTGACTTGTATTTTAGCTTGAGGAGTGGCAAGATCATTTTTTGACTTGGTCCAAGGATGAGACATTTAGAATACACTGGAAATCTCTGAACTTACCCAATTCAATTAAAAAATATGCGTGTGCAGCAGTTATGTAGTGTTTTGACAGACTTTATTTTCTGCTCAAGTGATTCAGTTTCCCCTGGATACATATGGCCCTCTCTTTGTTATGCAGAACTGGAATTGCACAGAAAGAAGATGAGGTTATTGGTTATTGGCTAAGTTGCAATACATTAATTAAACCAGTAATTTCAAATAGCCTTCAATAAATGAAATGCTCTTTAGGTAAAATCTGATTCTCAGCTATTTAAATGTTAGTCTACCAGGCCAAATGAGAACAAAACAAAGTAGTATATATTAATAATTACTGCTGACAGCAAAAGCAACAGCACAGCCATTACAGTCAGAAGAGACAGTATCCTTCTGACTTCTGAACCACCAAAATTTCAGAATCAAGGAAGTTTTATTTGTCTTGATTGCTGTGCAAGAGGTGAGCAATTTTATTGGATGAGAATGATGACTACTAAAGAATCAGGCAATGAATTTCAAGATCCATATACTTAAAGCATCCTGTTTGAATAAAAGTTTAATACAAACTAAGAAGATGGAGCAGAGCAGTGCAAAAGAACATCAGATTGCAGGACTTTCATCACAAAGATGCAGGAGGTGAGTGCCCACCTAGAGAATTGTCTAAATCAGTCAGTGCATTTTGAAGTTTCTTGGTGACTCTCCTGAAGTCCAGTTTTGGGTAGATCCAAACCTGGATGTTTTGAATATCTGAATCCTGGATATGGGTGAATATGCACCCATGACTTCAAACAGCTGAGCAGCTCCATTCTCATAGATCCAAGTGGCCAGGCTCCACATGGGAAGCCCGAGATAGCTGTGGGGACAGCACGTGGCAGGGCAGAGGGGCTGCAGTGCTGGAGCATGTTCCTGAGACCACTCTTCATGTGCAAAGGCAGAGTCAGTGCTTTCTGAATGCAGACCTTATCATCCACAGCTGACAAACACAATTGGAACAAAGCATTAGTAAGAACTTAATGTCATGCAATTTGCTTGCTGTAAGCATGAGCAAGATCTCGTCCCAAAATGGCAGATACCTCATGTACAATATTTTTGAAAAACATAAGATAGGTGTTAACAGAGAAACTGTAGGAGAAGAGAAAGGATGAACTGATACCCCAAAGAAAAGGTGGCTGTGAACTGGTGGCCCCCAGTTCAGCTATTGGGCTTACAAGATGCTCCAACTCACCATGCCTTCTGCAGCAGCTCTGGAACAGACAGGACACAACAGCAGGTGGAAACTGGCACCTCCCTCTCCATCTGTGCATGGCAGCCTGTCAGGAGAGCCCCCAGCCAACCTCCAGCACTGAAAAACTGGGACCACCAAGGCAGATCCAACCCTCGCATACTGCAAAGGGTGTCTGAGGCAATCCTCTCTTTCCTCCCCTCCAAAGCCTCCCCTGGAGGGTGGCACAGAATACCTGAAATAGACTTCTGACCAAGAATTCCCGGTGAGATCCACTTCCTCTTCGTGGACCAGTAAGGGGATCCTTGGAAATTAAAATCTTAATTTTGTTGACCAAAATTAGTGACCTACAGCTAGGGAAAGTGAAGTTCTTATCCTTTCCTCAAAGCATTTCCCATGGACAAAGTAGAAAATTTCCCAAGGTTTTTATAAAAAGGTTTCTAATAAATCAGTATTTGGTACTCAGCCAAATACATTTACATAATTTCCAAAAACACTGAGAAACAATATCTTCTATTAATAGGAATGAAAGGCCGAAGCAAGCCCAAATCCCAAAGTTAAACTACAACTTCTGGTCACTTCTGGAGTTTTGTGGTGACACTGTATCTCTTCAGGGAACAATTGTCTCTGCTGATGTTAATAAAACAGTTTAAAAAAAACTATGTAAGCTATTCTTTAATAGTTGGGTTGTAGATGCTCCATTGCACACAGATGCAAGAAAAGGGTATCATCTCTGTTTAGGAGAGGTTATAAGTCAAATGAAGTTTCCTAAAAAGAAACAAAACTACGATGGTAAGCCAGTTTTAAAAACTACCATGGCTCTAGTGTATTACTCTCCACAGAGGACAGAGGCAGCAGTTAAAAGCACCTTTGTTTATTGTTAACCAATGAACTTTGCAGGGGGAGGGATTCCTGTCACAAGGCAGGATATAAGGAAGGAAAAATAACAGTGCATTTCTGTTGTTGTCTTTATTCTGTAATATTTTGTATAATCCAAGTAGTTGATGATGCTATTTTCTTGGCAGCAGAACAAGGAGCTATTGTAATTAGGAGAGGCCAGGCCATTTTCACATGAAGCAGCTTTCTGAAGCACTACGGCAACATTCAAGGTTGGGAGAGGAGACTGTGGAGAAAGCCCAAACAAGGAAGAAGAGAACTGGACACACTCATATTCCCAGGCTTCTCACAGGCCAAGTCAGGCAATGACACTCACTGGTCCCACACATTGTGTGCTCTGAGATTGTGATGATGTTACAACTCAGAGCAGGACAAGATGTGAGATCAGTCTGCCCTCTGCATATACTCTGTGAGACAAGGGCAACAGCGAGGCTGGGCCTTCACCTTGATGAAATATGGCATACAGAGAAATCAATGGGATATATTTATTTCCCAGCAGTCAGACGCTGCAGATACATATCTCTTTTCTCATTACTGCTTCTGTACCCTCCCCCCTTCCAAAATGAAAGCATTTGTAAAATTAGAAAGGGGGAGGGCAGAGAAAACCAGTTGGTAGGTTTCTCTGTAACTATGATGTTAAAATTGAGACATTGTTTACCTTTGTAACCTTTTTGTTTAAAGATACAGCTTAGCATAGAATAAAATATATCAAATGCAGTACTTTTGGATTTTTTTTATGAATGCATTCTCCTTGGGGTTGTTTTATTGTGGAGTTATTTCAAGGTTTTTAAGATGGTTGCACCTCACTTGTGATCAAGAAATGCTATCTAGTCAGCTATATCCTGCTACAGAGTGACAGGAGAGGGACTCCTGCAGGAGTCCAATCTTTTTAGCCCAGACCACTGAGCTCTTTATCAGCAAATGTGTGAGATTAGCAGTGTAGTTTTCAGCACAGAAACCAGGTGTCTAGGACTGTCTGGAGTAAGTACCTGACTTAAGGATAAAAACTGGTATCACAGGTTCTAGCTTGACTTCCATGTGGTCAATTCTTCCCCAGATAGAATCATGGTATTGTTAAGGTGGCAAAAGACCTTTAAGATTTTTAAGCCCAACCATTAACCCAGCATTGCCAAGTCCACCATTAAGCCATGTCCCTCAGTGCCACATCTACACATCTTTTAAATACCTCCAGGAATAGTGATTCCAGCACTTCCCTGGGCAGCCTATTCCAATGCTTAACAACCCTTTGTGTGAAGAAATGTTTCCTCACACCTGATCTAAACCTTCCCTCCAAGAAGGACCTGTATACAACACTTCAATGTCCTTGATTGCAGTGAGGAGCCCAAAACTGAATGACCACAGGATTTGAGGTGTGGCCTCAACCACTGCCCTGGTCCTGCTGCCACACCACTGCTGATCCAGGCCAGGTGCCATTGGCCCTCTTGGCCACCTTGGCACGGCTGGCTCATGTTCAGCCACTACTGACCAGCACCCTCAGATCCTTTTCTGCCAGGCAGCTTTCCAGCCATTCTGCCCCAACCTGTAGCTCACTGTACACTCTTTAAAGCAGTGTATAGACAGTAATTTATGGCCCAAATACTCTGAGCTTTTTCAGCAACATAGCACCACAGAATTTATGCAAAAAATAATATCAAAACCCCTTGAAACTTATGAGTCTACCTGTTACATACCCTCTTTGTGTAATTAGCATTATCATTAACAACCTAGAAATTCATATTCCAAACTTGGAGAGCAGAAGACCCACAAAAAAGCAAGATTCTTTTCCAGGTTGTTAAACAACACCAGGTAGTTTCTGTGGGAGAATCATCTCTCCTTCCTCTGGGCTCTGTCCCACCCTCGGTTCCAATGAATTGATCTTTTTAAGCATTCTTATTTAAAGTAATTTCTCCACTACTCCACCTATAGAACAAACATTGCAGAGACTATGGCAAACATTTCAAACTTTCACAAGAGTTTCTAAAAGTGTATTTAACTTACATTACTTATTTAGTAGAAACAAAAGAGAAATTAAATTAATAGCTATAATTAAGGCTTACATAACCCCTTCTTGCCACTTTGCTGAAACTAAAAGAAATGATGATGCTATCAAAACTCTGAGATCTAGCCATCCCTTTCCCAAACCCATACAACAATATTTTGGATCTTTATAAATAACTGCAATTCTGTATATGTAAACTTTTTTCTTGAATTCAAAGAAAGCTACAAATACATCATGACATCCTCCTAACAAATGATCATGGCAAAGAAAATAACTTTTCCAAGAAGGCTTTGGAAGCCTTTTCTGCAAAAGTGGATGACTAAATCTCATCCCATACCAACAAAATTTCTCACTAAAATCTCATTCCTTGAGCTAAAGTTTCCACTAAGCTGTTCTAGACACACACACAATATATATACATAGAGATTTTTCCTCACTCTCACATAGAATAAAAGGAAAATGATGTTTGAAGAATTTAAAATTAGCAGGCTCTGAGGGAATATGATAGGTGCCATATTACCTGAACAGCACAACTCAAATTGGTCCATTCACTTCTCAGCCACATTTGTGGCCTGTCCTTCCATTCAAACCACTGCTCAAAAATGTCAACTTTCCTCGAGACAAATGTTTAAATGCATATTATCTTACAAATTTACAGATTTCAGCTATCGCAGAAATAATTTTTAATTACCTGTGAATATTTCCCTCCTCTTTGTCATAAGTTTTCATGATGCCATTAATGCAAACCAGAAACTAGAGAACTATTCAGCACAGATGGTACAGCAATAAAAATCTGGACATTTTTCATGTGAATGTCTATCTTTGGACCTATTTTCTAAGCATATGGGAAAGAAACCACTACACTCTGCAGTGTGGTAAACACTCTCGATAGCAGTAATTGACTATTACTTGAGCACAATGTTAGGGATCATCTGACATAAAATACACCTCTTAAAACAGGTTATTTACCTTGGCACCATACTTATCTCATTCTGCTTCAGCTGGTACAGTAAGGAATTAATCTGCTGTTTTTAGATATCTTCAATGTTGATGCTTGAGGTGGTCATCTCAAAGATGAAACATTTGAACCCATTCTTTCAGCTGAAAAAAAGGCAGGTTTTTAATCTATGGGAATTTAACTTTTATACAAGATAGGCTTGGACTAAAGAAATTAGATGCCATGCTCCTAAAAGAAGAATATGTCTTGCTTTATGAATGACCGTGTATTAGTATTATTTTGGAATGAAGAAGAAAGAAAAAAAGAAACCATTTCAGGCCAGCAACTTAGAGCAGTTTTCACACAAAGAGAACTTAGCCAGAGCAAGCAGCACTGTAGAGATAGCCAAATTAACCTGAAACTGGCTGCTCAAGTGTGAGAAGTTTATATTAAAGGCCATCCATGGCAGGAAAGAACAGAGTTTTACCCAGCTTACCTGCTGAGAGCCAATTATTCCTATCAAACTCTTGCATTGCCATTTCCATTTCTTCAATGGCTAAATTAAAGCTAGTTCAAGTATTGATAAGTCCAGTTTATTATTTCTAAATAATTTCTTAACAGCTGCTTTTGAGATGGAAATGCATCCTACACATTCTCTCTGGTTCTAAAAAGGAAATGGGGATTAGTCCAGACTTGAAAAGGTCCCTCAAATTAGGATATATCAGTTGCTTCAAATCAAGAGGCATTTGAAATACACTTCTAAGAAAATCAGATTATTTAGCCTTTCAAGTTGCAAATTACAATTTTGAAGGGGTTGTTATGAAATTATCTTGTATATATACAGTCTCCTTATATCTTGAAACTATTTCTGGTTGATTCCTGGTGTTATAATAATTTAGTTTATTGTGCAGCTATCATATGATTTTTTTTTAAAGAAACCTCTAGGAGAACTCAGAAACATTTTTGCAAATCATGAAGTATCTAAATTTTTTCCAGCTGTTCAGCCCAAATAAAGCTGAACTTCCTCTGAAATTGTCACATAGTTCCATTTCTATAGTATTAGGCACAACTGTGTTATATGAATCTCTGACAGTGAGAGAATTGAGACAGTGTTATTGAACAGAAATTATGTTTTAAACAATTACAACTTTCTAAAGCAGATCTCACCAATAATCAGAAAGGAAAAATTTAAAAAACAAAACTTTATAGGAACAGTCTTCTCAGACTCCTTCTGTGTACCTGCATGATTGCACTTTTTCTTGGGCATCTAAAACTGAGCACACAATTAATGCTGGTTCTCTGCTCATTTAACACAGCTCACAGAAGGTCAACAAAGTTTTTGGAACTGATTTTTCCAAGCGCCATTCCTCTGAAACACAAATGTCTGCTATGCAAGATTTCTAAGGGGTGAGCCTGTGACATCTGATACAAATCTCGCTACAGACGCAGAAGCAGTATAAACAAGGTAGAACTTTTTTTTGTAAAACACTAAGCCCTAAAAAAGAGTAAGAGCAGGAGACATCCCGGTGAGTAAGAGTGCCTGTAAATGCTCTCAGAGCACTACAGATCAGGCACAAACACTTGCAGCACCCAACAGGACTTCGGCGCTCCCTGAAATAAAAGCTGGCCAGCCCCACAGCTCCTCTAGAAAGCCATCTTCCCCCACAAAGGGTGCTCACTGTCAAATTAGTTGCCCCTAAAGGAATAAAATGATATGCCTCATAATCTATGTTTAAACCTTTGCTGCTCCATAATCAGGCCATTAACACCATCCACTCACACATTCTTTGAGATCTGGGACAATCCACAATTACTCCGCTCTGGCCGCTCTTAGGTTTTGGAGTCACTTGTTCTGTATTAATTACACCATGTGAGAGAAGGGTATGAGTAACCTCTTAGTAACACTGCCCTCAGTACCTAACACATGCACAGGGCCTCAGAGACAGATTAGGGGTTTATGGCACAGCCTGACTGACAGCTCACAGGGATACGGTTTGGGGATTTCTGAGCTAGGGAAGGAAGCAACACCTCGTTTACAGTTACCCCTCACTTCAGCTTTAAGAAGTAATCAAGAGCATTATATAAAATCTTATTATTACTCTGCCTCTTCCCACATCTGAATTTAATCCCTTTTATTATTTAATTTCCTCTGCCTGTGCTGTGTCTCCTCTGCTGCAGGTGACAAGAAGAACATGAAGAGGGACTAGTGATGACATGTAAATAGTACCTAAAGAAGTGAGCTTGAAAGCACCAGGCATAAAATTGCTCTTTACTGGTGTCTTACACATCTTTGCTTCCTGTCATATTTCAAGCAGCAAATGCAAGCACTTAATGTTCCTCAGCTCCTGACCAGTAAATTTAATGTTAGAATCCCTTAATTTGATTTGCAGACACGGTATGAACAGGAAACAAGTAAAAAATAGAAAAGTGTGATGCATTTTTCCTCCCTGTGCCACTTCCATATCAACATACCCTTACCTGTAACAGGTTGTAATATTCAGGTTGTATTTTAATACCCAAAGGAACTCTTTACGCCATCAATGATTACTTATTAAGATGCAAATCAACAATCTCTGATCTTCTAGCAGAGCCTGAAAGCAGATTCTTAATTAGTCAGGCTCCATCTAACATCTGACAAGACTTCCTTAAGCATAGGAAACTGACTAGAAAATTATCTTAAGAATTCAGGTTTTTGGTCAGCAATAAAGGGCTAGAACCATATATAAGCCATCAAAATAATATAGTAATTTTAATAGTCACTGAAAAACAGCATATATTCTCCTTAACAACCAAAAGTGTGAAAGAAGTTTAGTTGTTTAATCTCTATTTTGTAAACTCGTTCTGACACCTGAATTCCTTTATACGCTAAAATGAAATGCCCCATGCTAGACAAGCAGAATGGTATGTCACTGACTCAAGAGTCACTTCTAACTGCTCACTAGGTGAGTTTTTCTTCATGCTTTCTCTCTCACCACTTCCTAGCTTTTGCAGTATCTCCCTTCATCTTTTAAATATAGACCTTTGGAAATGTAAGTCTCCAAAGCATCTCTGGTGATGACATGATTACCACATCTCACCTGTTGCTGCCATCATGTGGTCCATAATTAACCTTCAAAGTGCTTTGTTGCTATCTCAGCTTGAGTAATAGAATCCTTGAGACAAACACCACAGCCTGCGTTCATTTTTAGAGTGCTCGCTTTTCTTGCCATCAATAACAGATTTACAATCAATTATTAATACCTCTCTCCCTTTCAGACCTTCATTTGTACTGAGCAGAACTTTGCTAAAGCCAACAAATATCTGAGGTCATGCTGAGGCAGAACTGTATCTTGTGGCAGCATTTTTACTATTTTTCTCACACATTTTGGCAGGCTGACCAGTCATGCTATGGATACAGGCACACTGGAAAAAAGCCAAAGAAGGTAAAACAGGTTTTTCTCCCATATTCCAAAGAGAAAATGTTTTAAAGAGACTGAATATAGAGGCTAGTCCTGATTCAGTGAATTTCCATACCAAATTCTCTATTTGCCCAACTTCAGCAGGACTGCTCATTATCTTACTTTAAAACTTAAGCCTGAGGAGATTTGTTTAAAGGAACTAATCCAGCTAAATACACTACCATGAGAAATTTACACAAGCTAGCTCTCTATATTTGCATCTCCCCGAGGCAGTATTCTAATGGCACCATAGTAAAAGAGTGTTATTGTCTCACAAATCTGACAGCTTCAATGTTCTAAATAGTTAAAAAAAATAATTATAGGTCAATAACCATCTGACTAAAGCTGATGATGGGTCTGGAGCATCTCTGTTATGAGGAGAGACTGCAGGAGCTGGGCCTGCTCAGTCTGGAGAAGGCTGAGAGGGGAGCTCATCAGTACATACAAATATATCCAAGAGGTGCCAAGAGGTTGGAGCCAGGCTTTTCGCAGTGGTACCCAGCAGCAGGACAAGGAGCAGTGGCTTTAAACTAAAACACAAGAAGATCCACCTCAACATCAGGAAGAACTTTGCACTAAAGATGGCAGAGCACTGGAGCAGCTGCCCAGGGAGTATGCAGTCTCCCTTTCTGGAGGGACACCCGCTCCAGGTGACCCTGCCCTGGCAGCGGGCTTGGAGCGGGTCATCTCAGAGGCCCTTTCCAACCCGAACCACCCTCCGATTCTGTTTTCCGAAACGCACAGCCCTGTCAGCCACCGAGCCCACACAGCGCTCCCGCTCCGAGCTCCGCACGGGGCTCCCAGCGAGCCGGGCCCGGCTCCCCCTCCCGCGGGCGGCTGCGTGGTGAGGGCGAGTGAGGGCAAGGCACAACGACCGCCACAAAAAAGGCATTTTCTTGTCAGGGCAGGAAAAGGGCAGCAAGAGAAGGGCGGTTTCTGCGGGAGAAGGGTGCTGCAGGCAGGAAAAGGGTGGCCAGAGAAGGGCAGTCCTTGAGGGAGAAGGGCGGTCCCGGCAGGAAAAGGGCGGCAGGAGCAGGGCGGTCCCTGAGGGAGAAGGGCGGCCGGAGCAGGGCGGTCCCGGCAGGAAAAGGGCGGCAGGAGCAGGGCGGTCCCGGCAGGAAAAGGGCGGCAGGAGCAGGGCGGTCCCTGAGCGAGAAGGGCGGCAGGAGCAGGGCGGTCCCGGCAGGAAAAGGGCGGCAGGAGCAGGGCGGTCCTTGAGGGAGAAGGGCGGTCCCGGCCCACAGCCCCGGCCCGCGCCGCCACCTGGTGGCGGAGCAGCCGCCGGCCGTGAGGAGGAGCCGTGTTTGGGAAATCCCACCCGGAGGAAATCCAGGGCAGCCGCGTCCCACCGCTTTTGGGCGAGCTCTGAGCCAGCTGCGGCAGTGGCGGGGTGCGCTGGTGCCCTCACGCTCCCGGTCGGGCCAGCGCAATTTGGGATTCGCTGCTGATTCCGCCGAAGGCGTGGTTGATAATGTCGGGGAGCGCTCACCTGCCTCACCCACTGCAGTGTTTTCAGGGGATTACCGAGGCGCCTGAGAGGCAGCTATGTTTGTAGTTAATGCCGTTAAGTCAATCCACCTGTTCCAGAGGCGAAGGAAATACTTGCCTACTACGAGTTTAAGGCTTTCATAAGTCAGGTCAGGCTCGCTGATTTACAGCCGGCCTTGCGGGCTGTAAGGCTGAACACGATCACTGATCAGCTCGTTTGGAGCGACAGCGCCCCGAGCACAAGAGAGCCCTGGTTCACCCGTGTCCCCGCTATGAAAAATGTGTATGTTATGATTGGCTTTTTGCAAATATTAAAATGAATATTAAATGTGTTGTGTTAGAAAGTAATGCTGTATTAATTCTCTTAAGTAGTGTGGAAAATATAGGTTTAGGTTATAACAAAATGTTAAAATAGAAACTATGCTATGTACGATACTTTTTTTCTAAAGAAAGGACTCGCAGTGAGATAGTAGCCACAGGATACCTAAATCTTTCAGAGAAAGAGCATTTGTTGCTCCATTATGAGAAGAAACGAACTTTTCCTGCCTCGCTCAGCTCTGAAGGCGCCGTCGGGATTAAGAGGAAGAAGCTGACACTGACCAGACAGAATCCTGTGTTTGAATTTTATTACTACTAAACTTTTAAAATTTTAAAAACAAGTGATTGGCTTTTTTCACACCCCCCCATCACGGCGCTGCCATGGCAAAGCCCTCCCATGCCGCTGCTTCATCCCAGCTCAGCACCTGCACACAAGCCGTGTGCAAGTACCTGGGCAAGAGTGAAAAACGCCAGTCATTTGTTTTTAAAATTTAAAAAGTTTAATAGTAATAAAATAGTTATGAAAATAGTAATACAATTAGAGAAATAGTAATTTGGACAATTTGAATTAGGACAATATGAGACAACAGAAACAAAGCGTTACGGACGGTCCTGGTACCTCTTTCTGGGCAGCATAAGCCCAAAAAAAGGACTCACGTTAACAGAGGATTAACCCTTAAAAACAACAGCCTGTTGCATATCCATACACCTCATACATGATGCATAAATTCCATTCAAACACAGGATTCTGTCTGGTCAGTGTCAGCTCCTTCCTCTTAATCCTAAGGGCGTTGTCCTTCCTGCGCGAGGTGGGAAGAAGTTCGTTACTCCTGATAAGAGAACAATAAATGCTCTTTCTCTGAAAGATTTAGGTATCCTGTGGCTGCTATCTCAGTGTGAGTCCTTTCTTTTAAAAAAGTATCCTACATAGCATGGTTTCCATTTTAACATTTTGTTATAACCTAAAACTATATTTTCCACACTACTTAAGAGAATTTATACAGCATTACTTTCTAACACAACACACATAATATTCATTTTAATATTTGCAAAAAGCCAATCATAAAATACACATTTTTCACACAAGGAGGGCTGAGGAAAAGGCAACAAAGACAGAACTGAACCCTTTTCTTACAGCCGGAGCAGTCATCTGCTACCCCCATGCCCAGGTGTGGCCCACAGGTGTTGGGAGCAGCTGTCCTGTGTTCAGGATGGCCAGGCAGGCTCTGTGTGTCCTGCTGTGCCTGGGCAGTGACCGCAGGAGCTGCCCTGGGTCTGTCACCTGCCCTGCTGGGCAGCCCTGGCCTTTGATCCGCTGGGTCTCACCCCAGCTCTTCCTTCACAAAACCATGGCTCCCATTGGAGGTAACATCAGGGACTGAAAACTACTGAACTTTTGCTTGGTTTGGGAAATCCTGAGTAAGCTGGTTTTGTTGTTTTGGGGGTTTTTTTTTTTTTTTTTTTAAGACAAACAAAACAAACCTTTGCTTTCATTTATCTGTATGCAGCTTCAGTTATCTATTATATACTAATTGGTACATACAGTTTTTCTTTCTTTCCTTCTTGGACCTTTCCAGATTCAGTCATTCACAGAGCTCTTCTCTGAGGCCATTCCAGATTTTTCAGCATTTTTCAGAGGCACTAATTTGGAATTGGACATAGCATTCAATAGTGATCTCACCATTGGTGCTGAGAAAACAACACAAGCCACCAAATAAAACCGTCCCATCACCTCCTGAGTAATATCTCCTTAATACAGTGGAGTGGGGCTGCCTTGTCTTAGGACAATTATACTGTCTGTCAATACAGCACTTTCTAGCCAGAAAAAAATACTGCCTTCATAATGCTAGGCCTGTTTAATTCCAGAAGAGGGCCCTTAGTGCTAAAACCTTACTTACAGTCTTAGCATAAAAAGTCTGTGTCCTTTTTCAGATATAGACCTGCAAATACTGCCCTCCACCTAATTTCAGGACATCTTGCAGGTGTGCCCAATCTTCTTGAATAGCTTCTTAATTCTTTTCTCCCCTGAGCAACTACCAGAGACTACCCTCAGTCTGACAGTGCCATTTTCTTTTAATTTTTGCAAGTTAAACCACAGTGTAAATCTGAGATGAGCACCTTGCAGAAGACCACTTTTGATCATTGCTTTTACCAGCCAAGCCAGTGCTGTTCTCAAGAAGTTGCATATTGTTTTGATGACTTGATTAAATTTTCATAGCTAATCTAAGTTTACTGTAAACTTGTGGAGCCTATGAATCTTGTAACTTTTGTTCTCCTTTTTTAGTGTGCAGTGCCTGGACCTGTGTGATTAAACTTGGCAGCCAGCGTAACTCCTGCTGGGACTACCACAGGTCAGCCCTTCACTTTCAGACACAGGGTCAGTCATGAAAAGGATCTGGCTCAGTATAAACAGTAGAGAAGAAAAGCAATACCACATAATACCTAGACTGTCTTCAAAGGTCAAGCTAGAAATATTTTTACTTTGTTCTGAAGAAACACCCACTCCTACCCAAGTTAGTGGGCAGTACTTGGGTATTCACATGATGCACTGGAAAGTGACCCTGTGGGTTTGTGGGCCTCAGACCACTGATAAGGAAGCATTCACCTTAGGAAAACAGGCACATTTTTTTTTAAGGCCAAAGTCATAACTTACAATAGTGAGTTTTCTTCTCTGACAGGAAAATCAGCCCCTTCTTCCTTTCAGTTTAGGGGCAAAAATTTTGCCGGAAGCCCCTTCAGGCAGGGTCGCAGAATCATTTACGTTGGAAATGACTTCCAAGATCATTTAGTCCAGCCTTTGATAGATCTCCAGCCTGAAGTCTAGATCATGGCACTGAGTGCTACACCCAGTCATTTCTTGAACACCTCCAGGGATGGTGACTCCACTTTTGGGCAATCTGTTCCAATGTTTGACAACTTTTTCCATGAAGAAATTTTTACTGGGAAGAATTCTTTCTGAGAAGAATTTACTTTATATTTCTACAAAAGCCAGAATCCCAAATGTGCAGGAGAAATTCAAGTGTTGCTTTGCTTGTTAACAGGAATGATCAAACCTTAGTGCTGTTAAAAAACCCCAACAACCCAAAAACAAACAAACAAAACCAGAAAGGAAGACAGACAAAAGGGGAAGGTAGTAATAATAATAGTAATGAAAAATCTATCCTAGCTGGCATGCATCTTCAGGAATTGGAATTTTTTATTTCTCCTCCGGGTAAGAAACTATACTATGCTATTTTATCTTTGCCATTCTTTTAAGGTCTTTGATAGATGTCATACTTTAAGAAAAATCATCAACAGTGTCAATTATTTATGAATGGTAGGGAAAACTTCATCAAAAAGACACGGAAGGCAGGCAGTAAGATGAAGAGCATAGAACTCTAATAATTACAGATGGGTTAGTTCTTAGAGATTTTTTTTAAATGACAAATTTCTTGACATGTTTAAAAGCATGTCACTTCACAAAAGAGAGGCTAAACCAGCAGATACCAAATTCCTGATAATAAGCATAATCTAAAGCAACTTCATTAAAATCTTAATTTAGCAGCACTCAGATTCAACTTCTTGGTTGCAGAAAAACCCCACATTGATAGAGCTGAGCTACTAGTAGAGCTGACTTCTTTTATGGTGTCTTAAAACTGATTTAATCAGTCCTTTCAGTCATTTGAGAATAAGACAGCTAATGAGGGTACCATAAAGGGAATCTCCTCCTCATTTCTGTCTTTGAGGTAATGCTTTTTACCTTGCAGAATGGGGATACGAGCTGTGCTGCAGGTGGCAGATTCAGAGAAATGTTTTACCTCCCTGACCCCTTCCTCCTTCCACACCTCAAGGCCAACAGAGATTTCATCTGTCAGTACTATTCATTTGAGTACTTGCCTGGTTGATCTCTCACCAGCAGATTGAGCTGGCTTGAAACAACCCTTTTCTTATAAAGAGCTTTCTTCTTTTTCATTTGGGTCATTTCTCAGAACTGGTTTAGAGCCTGCATACCTCAACCTGTTCAAAGTGGAACAAGCAAATGAAACCTAAACCCAAAGGCAGGGATCTCCGGCCGAGGCAGCAGCTAAAGGTGAAAACAAGCAGCTCTGGGGAGGTGAGGGGGTGTTTGTGTGTGGGTGGTGGCAGTAAAATATTGATTCAGCTCAGCTGTAACCAGACTAGTTCCTCTGACTGTACACATAGTGCTTATCTCCTACTTCATCATATTGCCTGTACGTGGCTTCTTTAATTGAAGTAATATATCTTTTGGGCTGCTTTCCTTGTGGTGATACACAGTGGAAGACTTAAGTGAAGGAGAAGAGAGAGTCAGCTCCTACATTTGTATTCACCTTCCTGATACAGGGCTGGAAAAATGTGGAGGCACGTCTCAGGCAAACATCAAAACAGCTATTATACAAATCTGGGAGAACATCAAAGTGAAAGCTCTCGTGTGCCCTGATTGATTTCCATTGCAAATACAAAGCTTACTCATTTATTTTCCAGTTTGTGCTCATGATTATTTTAATTTAACATGTTTGTCCAGAGGCAGCCGTCATGTTGATGCCATGGTGCTGTGTCACACAGGCTGTGGCCTAAGACACCCCAGCTGGGGATCTCAGTACCAAGGAAATTTATTTGTGCCTCATACAAAATGCATTGTGCAGGAAAGCTTGCAGTGCTTTTTGCAAAACAGCAAAATCTGCTACTCTGGAATGTTGCAGATATTATAAGAATCGCATATGGGTTTATCTAGTCTGCTTTTTTTTTTCTGAAAATGGTCAGAATATACCTTAGTTGCAGATAAAAAAAGTCTCAAGGTGCACTTACTGGCATCAAGAGCAGATTGTCTGCAGATCCACTTGTATTCTGTGAGAAAAGCTTAAGAGGAGCTGCTGGTTTGGTGGGACCACCACTGTCAGCCAAAGCTGTCAGCTAGCTGAAATTTTGTTATATTATCAGTTACAGGTCTGCTGCAGAGCAGCAATTCCACAGAGTTTTGAAGAGGAGGTGTCAGCTGTAATTGTGAAGAGCCATGCAAATACATCCTGGAGTCGCTCAGGAAGGGGAAAAAACCCCCAAACAACAAAAACTGAAATCCATTAGCTTTATAACCAGTTAATTTAGGTTCAGTTATGGCTGTTGCAAGCACCTCACAGGTTCTGGGAAATTAGGACTGGGAGGGACCTTAAAAAAAAAAGGCATAGTTGGGAAATTTTCTTAATGGTTATCCAGAACTTTCCTTGTGTAAGTTCAGTAAACTTTTGTCCTGTTTGTCAGGGAACAGTGACAGTGGGGCTGCTCCCAAGGGAGGATGAGCCAGGGGCCAAGGGTAAGTCCAGGACAGGCGATGCACTCAGCAGCTGGGGTGAGCAGAGCCAGGGGCTTATGACAGCATCTGTCAGGAGCCCAGACACAGGAGAGGGCATGAACCAGGGGCAGGGCCATCCAGGGACAGCAGGAATGAGACAGGATTGGGAACAAGGTGATGACATGAACCTGGGAAGCCCTATTGGAAAACAGGGACAAAGGAGGTCTGGGGGGAAGGGAAGGTGGTTCCAGGGAAGCTGGTCAGAACAATTAAAACCTGTTAGTGCTGACAGCATCCTGACAGAATTCACAGTGGGTGTGGTGATCAGTTATGCTCTTCTATGGAAGATGAATCTGCTGGTTTTATCCATCCCTCTGAAGGTGAACTCCTATACTCATTGAAAGGAAAAAAGATTGTGGAAATGTACATTAAAAAGGTGTATAAAATTATCCACTTGATTCTTGTGTTTGATGGTGTTGTGTCTCAATACAAGCCTGTGGAAGGATTTTGTTTCTATGTGGTGGTTGTTGTTCTGGGTAGGAATTTTGTCTCTTGGCAGGAATGATAAACATTTTTTTTCCCTTGAACCACTTGACTCAAAATTCAGATACATGAACAAGTTTGAAAAGCAGTCCATTAAAATTATTAATAGTTTGAAGAGCTGTTTATTTTATCAAAACATTTAGTTTTTTTCTCAGAAGACACTACCAAACAGTTTGAATCCTTAATATGGGAAAACCAGGAAAAGTTCAACAACCTACACTGCAGTTGGCCACAGTTTCAGTTAAGATGGTTAAACCCCCAAACCTCTGTCATCTCCTTCCATTTATGCATCCAACTATTGTAGCATGAGGATCATCAGTGCTGTCTCTAAGCAGGTCATCCTCCATTCTAGGACCTGGAATGATTTTGTATTTTGGTTTACATAATAATATAATTTATAAAATTTGGTTTATGTAATGGTTTTATATTTGCTCAACACTATCAAATGCTTATGTGAAAACCGTACCCTGAACTCTGATAATTACCTCCCATCATCTTCCCAAGTTACAAGTACTTCAGCTTTTTTGAGGCATTATCTATAGAAGATTTCTGAGAAGATAAAAGGGCTCTCTAATGGCTGAAAATGTGGCTAGAGTTATGTTGAATAGCAAAATAAATAATATATGGCTTATATATTTTTAAATATATTTCAGTTAAATAAAAGGCCCCAGAATTTCCAGTTTGTGGTGATGTCTTGAAAGTTCTTCATTCCAAATGTACACAAAGCTGTACCTATGCCCACTGAGGGATATTTCACACACATTCTGTGAGCAGTGCAAACACTGAGTTATTTAAGAACCAAGTGTTTGTAGCTGTGTACAGAGGAAATGCACGTACTTGGGAAACAGAACCATTTACAGTGCTAACGCTTCACATACTTGACTATTTCCCACATTTTCTGCCGTATGTTTTATTAAACCAGGAACTTTTGAACCTTTGTCCCTGTAGGGAATTTAATTTAATCAAGGCTCGTTCACAGGAGCGACAGATACTATATCTTGTCTCAAAGTGCAGTCTAATTCTGCCTTGATGCTGCTGCATAATGGATGCATACTTTACACTCACATTCCAGAGTGTATTTTTCAGCTAATATACTGTTCCAGCACTGCAGAAAAATCAGCTGAAAATTGAAATATGTGTCAGTCAAATGGTAGAGATTAATAAAAATTGCTGCCTGCATGAAAAACTGAAACTAGGTTTCTAGCAAGAAGATATTTTATTAGCAGAAATAAGAAGTTCTTTTCTGAATTCATTCTCACATGATAAATTAACTTCTCTTACAGTACAGGCATTAAATCATTTGAAGTTACCTTACCACAGTTCTCAACATCTGTGCCCTTGCTGAGCTTCCTTCAGTGCCCAGCAGCAGCAGCACTCAGCTAGCTGGAAATGGAAATGAGTTGTTTATATAAAAATAATGAGCCACCTCTGAACTGATTAAATTTCCCCCTGTACACTGCCTGCATAAAGGATTGTCTGAGATTACCTCTTTTGTAAACCTCTCACCTCCTCTACTTTGTATCTCATGAGCTTTAAGACTCATAACATTTTGCAGTGACACTTTTCCAGCCCAGATTCCTTACCTATGCATTTCTTTTTTTATTACAAAGGATTTATATTTTGCCCAGAGCACTCATACTGTAGCAGTTTTCTGCATCCCTGTAACTAAGGGGGAAAAGAAGAGGACAGAAAATAAGTTAATTAAATTCATTTTGCCTGCTACAGAAGTTTGGTTTTCATCAGCTGGTGGGGACAGGGAGGAGGAAGCATGGGGATGGATGGATGGATGGGACAGGACACATTTTCTTCTTTGTTGCTAAAGACTGAACTTTGAGGTTGCTTCCTTTGCCAGCAAGTGATCTTAAAACATTGTGATTCTGGTTTCTTTATAATATATTTGAGGAACTGAACAATTGATGATGTGTTTTCAGAAAACCATTCATAAGGCACTAATTTTCTTTACATATTGCAAGCAGTTGATGTACATTATGAGCTAATAATCTGTCAGAATCGCCTGATACATGATTTTTTTTCTCATTTCATGTACTTTATTTTGGTCAAACTGCATTATTTGTTAATAATACTACTGTACTATGTCAAGACCCCGTTGTATATGAAGACTGGAATGCAATTCAATGAAAAAAAAAACCAAAAATAAAGAAGCATTTTTCTCCCCTTAGTACTAAAACAAAGATAAATGTTTATGAACTGTCAGACTAGCAAGAGGAAAGAGTGAGCATGAAGCTGATCAGCATGATTGCCAGTGATCTGATGATTCAGCCCAAACAGATTTGACTGTCTCCAATGCACAAAGCTCATTGTTCTACCTGTTAAAAACCAGAGGAAATCTTCCTGTAACCATAACCTTTATAGGTCTTCTCAGCAGGGGCTTCAAATCAAAAGTGTAAGAGCTGGCATGGGAAAATGTTCCATATTGCTCCCAGTTCTACCTATAATAGTTGAGAACAATCCAGCTCTGCTTTAGAAGCACATGAAATGCAGATGGGGCACCCCAGAAAGCAAGTCCTCCCAGCAGAAAGTATAGAAACATGTTCAAACCATTCAATATTTTCTGGACTTCACTTGAGCAACTCACCTAGAACTGTCTTAACCAAGAAAGACCAATACATGACTGACCAAAAATGACCTGGGTGTAGATATGTTATAGGCTGCCAGTATCAAGAAAGACAGTTTAATGTGCTCAAAGGGGCAACCCAAATACAAAGGTGATATATGTTACTTAGGGGTTCTGCATTGCTAATAAACTAACCTGTACCACTGTAAAATTTTTGCAAATGGAGTGATATAAATCACCACATAGTTTCAAGAAATACATTAGTACATGTGAAGTTCTGTGTGCTTTATGGATTTTTTCTGAGTTTATGGGTTTACTGAGATATAAAAAAAGGTTTTTTTCATTCTTGCACACTACATCAGATACCTAAAGAATCTGCAAAAGTTAAAGTGAAGAAGGTCATGGCAACAGCCTGTGCTGGTTTTGAGGAGCAAGTGGACTGCAATAGGAATGATGAGGCACAAGGTGTCCCCATTAGTCAGTTGTCCTGGTTTAAAACATAGATGTCTACCAAGGAAGGTGGGAACCTTCCTGGATGGAAAGATGATCTCCTCCCTCCAAATTGTTATAACTGTGAAATGACAGGGCTTCCAGGCAAAGATATGGAAAAGAAATAACACTTCTTTACTAGATTATATATAGATATATGTATGTATGTTACATATATATGTTTTTAAAAATATATATATAAAACAAACAACAACAACAAAAAAGGGCTTTATTGCAATGTCACACTATTATACAGAGAAGAGGTTTCAATTTTGTTATTACCAAAATTTACCTGTTTATGACCTTGTGCTTTCAAGTCCCTAAAAAACATCTTTCTTTAAGAGTTGAATTACTGGATTAATTTTGATGACTGAAAACACACAAGAACTAATTCAGCAGGAGCATTTTGATGGCAAACTGAGGTCCATAAAGGACATAAAGCAAAAACATTCCATAAAGGATATAAAGCAAAGATTCCATATTCTAAACTAGTAAGGCTCAGAAGCAGAAAAATACTACATCAGCAGCTGGTTTCACACATACTACAAGGCTAAAAAGAAAATGAAATACCGTACAAAATATTATTGAACAACTCTTCAGTCTAATTATAATAGCTTGCAAAAAGGAACTGTGGCTCAGAGCTGAGCAATGCTTCGTGTTGTGCTCATTTGGAAATGAAGCTGTTACATTTCTAACCAGGCTAATTTTGATAGCTACAATGGTACTGGTAAAATACGACATGTCTTAACTAACTGTATCTTACAGAGATTATTTTTATTGAGTTTGAAATGGAAGCAATACATATGAAGCACTATTCTGAAAATATCTATGCAAAGACTTAAAATATCTATGTATAATTAGTTTCTTTGATACCAGTAGAGCCTTTGCACACTGCTTGTAGAATCAAGGCCTTAAGTCACATTAGTGATTTCAGGTACTCTTAAGTGGATTAGAAGCCAGTTCAATTAACAGATGAAAATATCTAGTGTTTACATCTATTGTAAAGGTCCTATTATCATTACATTGCAAGGGTTCCATGCTGCTAGAGTTTCATACCTGCTTGATATTTCTTGTAGGCAGCTTGTCTAGGCACTAACTCATCCTCATCCTTGCAGTATCCAACTGACTCCAGTTCCCACCAATCCACTCTTTTATAGCACTTTTCTTATTGGCTACAGGTGTGGCCTGTTAACAGCAGGCCTGCTCCTAACCTTTAGTAATTGACCCAGCTGCAACTCTTTAGGGGATAAGATTACATTCTATACCACCTTCATTTACCCACACCGTATCCCCCTACAATCTAATATGGTTTTCCCTGCACTTGTGCTTTCTCTTTATTTAAAAAGGTTAAAAAAAGCATATTAAGTGGTAGCAGTAACCACATTAGTTCTGAAAATACTGCAGCACTGCATCTTGCACAGATGCAAATTGTCACCTTCTGTTTGTAGAACTTCTGAAAGTCACAATTATCAGAAGCAGCTTTTTACCTGCTTGAAAGATCCTTGTCAGGAACCCTACATTTCCAACAGAAACACCAGCAGGACAGTGCTGTAATGCATCTCTAACACCTGCTTTGCAGGGTGCATTAGCCAAAAGACAGGAACTCGCTTGTGGCACAGCTAACTGCTTTTATGGGAAACTTTTCCTGGGCAACAGGAGTTTCCTTGCCTCTAAGGGGAGTTGTTTGCAGCCCAGTGGTGGAAGTTTTCTCTCCCCTGATGGGCTGCCAGGCAAAGTCACCCCAGAGACAGAGCTTCCCTCCATTTTCTAAAGGGGTTGTCCCCTTAGAGAACCTAATGTCAGTTGTTCTTGTATTAGCGGCGTTCCCCGTGGCGGGAAGGAAATTACGAATCTGACTCCATGTTCTTAGAAGGCTAATTTATTATTTTATGTTACCATAATATATTAAAGAATACAATACTAAACTGTACTAAAGAATACAGAAAGGATACTTACAGAAAGCTAAAAATGAAAAATTTGTGACTCCTTCCAGAGTCCCAACACAGCTTGGCACTGATTGGCCAATAAGTCAAAACACACCAGAAACCAATGAAATACTCACCTGTTGGATAAAAAAATCTCCAAACATATTCCAAAGCAGCAAAACACAGGAGAAGCAAATGAGATAATATTGTTTTCCTTTTCCTCTGAGGCTCCTCAGCTTCACAGGAGAAGAATCCTGGGCAAAGAGATTTTTCAGAAAATATGACAGGGACAAGTGGTCTGTGGAATTTGCAGGCAACCCCAGCAAGGGAAGACATGAGAATCTTGACTCCATGTTTCAGAAGGCTGATTTATTACTATATTGTATTGTATTGTACTGTATTTCATTGTATTGCATTGTATTGCATTATATTGTATTATATTATGTTATGTTATATTATGTTATGTTATATTATATAATATCATATAATATCATGAAAATGATATACTAAAACTACACTAAAGAAAAGAGACATCAGAAGGCTAGAAAAGAAAGGAATGAATAATAAAATCTTGTGACTGCTCACAGCCTCGACACAGGTGGCTGTCATTGGTCATTAATAAAAACAATTCACAGGCTGGGTAAACAGTTCTCCAAATCACATTCCAAAGCAGCAAAACATGGAGAAGCTGAAGGTTCCCACCTTCTCAGGAGAAAAGATCCTAGCAAAAGGATTTTTCAGAAAATATGATGGTGACCAGTGGTCTCCACCTCCTTGCATGACTGAGCTGCCTCCTGCACGTGGCACGTGTTAAGGCTCCCCCCATTTGTACAGTAATAGTATTTTTCACCCCATGTCAGAAAATGGATTACATAAAACCCAGACGATGTTGAGACATAAGTAAAGATTAAATTGGTTCCTCACACATTTTCAGTGTCATCATCATCATCTTCCTTCTCCTCCACTGGGACAGTCCTTGATGGATCCTCTCCCTCATGTCAGAGGATCCGGTAGGGATGCTGCTCTGGCTCCAGGCAGCTTTCCACCCTGCAGCTCCATTGGGGTGGGGGACAATTTCCCCAGGCACCCCCGTGGGCTGGGATGGTTTCCTAGCAGGGGCAGCTGACGAAATCTCAGTCAATGGAGCAGCCAGGGCTCTCTTCCACACTTGCAACGAGCTCACAAGCCGGCGGCAGGCAGAGCCCATGGCAGTGTTGAAAACTGCTGCGCAGGAGAGGGCAAAGGTGAAGAAGCACCACGGTCCCACCCGTGCAAAAAGTGCTCCCCACCCTGCCAAGAAACTGCCAAAAACCCCCTGCTTTCCCCCCTCCCCCAGAACCATTCCAAAAGTAAGGCACTCAGCCGTATCCAGTCTCTAGATCACTGTCCATTCTCCCTGACAGCAAATGGGAAGAAAATTCCCTGAGAAAAGGAAAGAGAAACCTAACCCCCCAACACCAGTCCACCACTGAAACTTAGGTCTATAACCCTCCTTCATACTGAAAATTGATTTTTCCCCTTTCTGTGCCTCAGTCTAGGAGTGCTCGTAGCTGTCATTCCAGGAGGTGGTGGTGAGAGCAAGCCAATGGAATAAAACAGTGCAAGGGATTCTGGTGCTTCTAGGGCACCAGCAATCAAATCTGGGGTAGTGGTTATCTTTCATTGGAGAAAACCATATTAAGAAACTGAGAAAAAGACCTGAAATCAGCTTTGCTGTCTCTCAGTGACTCTGCTCTGCTTATATTGCTTTCTGTGATAATGCTGCATTCACAGCTTGCTCACTCTTGTGGAAACCTCTGGCACTGTGTAACACGCAGTCCCAAAGCACCAAATGCAGACTTTACTTTATGCTGTAATCTAATTTATCTTCTTTTTAGTGATCAAGTCTTCAGAGGATCCGTGGGAAAAGCCCTCAAAGTCTCTTAGAAGCACAGCACAATTAGGCTTCAAAAAACTCAAAAGTACTTTTTCTACAAATTTATTCAAAGCATTTTGGATCCTTTTCTTTTTCTTGTCTGCCCCCATAGGTTAGGTGTGCCTTCCATTCCTAATGAAGTATTGAGCTGGGCATAAGCTTAGCAAATTAAGGTAATGATGGGGCAATGAAGAATTGCTGTTATTATTCCTGCTTTGAGTGGGGAGATGAGGCCTGCTAGAATAAAGTTAGTAGTTTTGGAAATGCCTGAGACCCAGAAAACTCATGAGCTGAAAACTCAGTGAGAAGCCATGGGAATGGCAGTGTACTTTGTTGCCAGCTAAAATTTACTTGAGAAAGCTCATGCAATTTAAGGCAGGTTTCAATTTTTTTATTGGATGAAATTAGCCCTAATCAGAATTTTCATGACAACAAATGAGACTGAACACAGGTTACTGCCAGAGCCCTGTGTGTCTGCACATGCACCCAGAGATGACATCTGCTAGAATATAAGAAAGAGGAAAAGGGTGCAAAATATTAAGAATACAGTTGAAGAAAAATCATGTAAGACTGTGTTTATAGTGTTTTATTTTTTTGATGTTATAATGTTTTATTTTGATTTTTTTTATTATTTAGTAATCATTGAACATCAGAAGAAAAAATTCTGTTTTACACTTATTTTGTCTTTGCACTTTCAGATTTTCCAGTTGCCCTGGTGATCAATTGCATATAGCTGCCATGGAAGGAAATGAAAGGGGAGATAGCACAGGTACAAGACCAAAAAGCAAATGCGCAGAAATACTGCTGAAGATTATGTTTCCCAGTACTTCAGCATTTGAGGCAAGGAGGAAAAAATACTGTGAGAATTAGGTGTTCCTGCTCCATTTTTCTAGCCAAACTGTGCCCTCCAACCATGAGAACATCCTCTGCTCTACAATTCACTCTTAGTTTACTCACAGAGCGTTTGGATGTAATGAATAAGGAGAGACATTTTAGTAAGCGTGATTGACGCACACAGACAGATCTTGCTGCCTGCCAAACTCACTTTGTGCCCTGCAACTCACAAGTGGCCAGAGCTGTGTGGTGGAGAATAAAGTCTCCACATGAGAAATTATCACAGGCACAGGACTGGCAGCTCCAGACAGTCGGAAATCACAGCTCAAGCCTCAGAGCAATGCCACAGGGCTTTTAAAAGTATGAAACAGACTAATATGTTCTGTATTTTTGCATTTACACTCTAGATATGGAGATTTCAACTTCATTTTTTCTTGGTTGTTGGTTTTTTGGTTTTTTTTTTTTTTTTTTTTTTTTTTAATCTTCCCCTTTTTCCTTAAATAAAAGCTGACATTTCTTTTGAAACTTTATGGTCTGGCAGCTGGTCTCTGCAAAAATTTCCAGAAATTGCAGGTCTTGGGATAAATTTGCAAGAGTTGCCAATACATTTGGTACAATAAAGTCTGCACCCTGCACAGGAAATTCCCTATCTGGTGTAAGATGGAGAAAAGACTGGTAACAGAAATACCAGACTAAGATGAAATATGTCAGAGAAATATAAGAGAATATGAACTGTACTGCTTTGGCTCCTCTTCTTGACACAAGCACAGGTTCTGTCTCCTAAATCCTGTAACTCACAGAGGTCTTCCACAGGGGAGAGCCTTTCTCCACCAGATCAGGCTTTTGCCATCTGTCTTGGTCTCTCTTTTCCCCACCTCTGTGCAGTCCAAACAGGAAGGGACAATGTAAAAGCCACTGACACGTTATTAAATGAAAAATGTTCAGGAGAGGTCAGGAACAAAATCTCAGGGCTGTTTATAGTTGCTTGATTGCTGCCCGTGTAGCAAATAAGGCAACCAGACAAAGGTCACCATGTCTCATCCTATTACATCAGTGCCCTTTCAAAGTACATTGTGTCCCTTCAAGTTGTGTCACATCGAGAGCTGCTTGAGTGCTTCATTGTGATTGATATTCACTGCTAATTTAACTTTCTGCTACTGGTACATTACTTGTGAACCAATTCTTGTTCCTGGAAGCACATTTGCTATTTGCAAGAGTGTTTGAGCAATTTGCCAACGCTTCATTTGATGGTTCATGTTGTTGGGAGAGTCACATAAAAGTGATTCTTTCCCCTTCTTTATCAGATGAAAGTTCTTTTTAATAGCAGAAAAAATAAGATTATTAAAGCATTTACATATTGGCTGATTGCTAATACAGCTGTAATCTCCTTAAAACCAAACCAAACCAAACCAAATAAGCAAAGAACAAAAGAAAAAGCCCGAGTAAAAGGAACAAGAAGCTTTGTCAAAGAAGCTGACAATGAGCATTAACTTGTAGGTATTAAAATGTTGACTGAACCTTCAGTACAGACTTGTAAGCTGGGGTATTTTTTTGCGTTAGAAACCGAGTTAAAAGTTAAATCCTCCAAATGCTGCGTGGAGAGTAAAACTCGGAATTCACCGCTAGAGGACTCTCTTTTCTTGGAAATGACACGCTCGGCTCTCACATAAAGACTTTGGGACCCTGTCCTTTGGTCCTTGCTGTCAGAGTGGTTCCTTTATAAAATGTGTGAATGAGGTCAATGCTGAGGGACTCGTGTGAAGTCTCAAGTGTTCCGTCTTTAGCTTTAAATAGGAAGCAGATTTTTGAAGCAGCATCCAAATCAATTAACCAAACTGTGAGACTGAACTGAAGTGCATGGAAAATCTCACTCTGTTTTGATGCATGTGTAATATTTTATACATACTGTTGCACTCTACAACAAATCTTCACCCTTTTCTATCATTCTGCCCTGATTTTGACACATTCACACTTAAAAGTTTACCAAACATGATTCTCACCTGTAACCACATTGTTTTATTTTGACTTTAGTGAGTGTGGGAATTTGTTAGTGCTTTATATAGATTATTGAAACACCAGGGGAATGAAGTGTTGCTTTTTCTCAGCATACATTTTCATGTTAACCTGCCCCATTTAATGGGGAAATGCTAATGCAAGGGCTAATGTCCCCCATCAATCTGCTTGTGCCTGGCTGTGTGTCCCCTCTTCCTTTCCTCCAGCAGGTGTAATGATTGCGTGGCTGCAAGGTGAGCTGAATTAATCACCTGGCCCGACCCGAACAAAACCCTCTGCAGCTGGTGCCAGAGCACTGGGTTCTCTGCCAGGGAGCTGGGGGTACCATGGGGCTGGCTGGGAGGGCAGGCAGGATCAGGACATGCTGTCAGCTGCAGATTAGGTGCAACATGATATGGCAGATTTTCAGGCCACTAAAAATGTCACGCAAACACCACTTTGGTTTTTTATTTGTTTTGTTTCTGAAACTGGAGTTAGGTCACATCCAGGCTCCTGATCTGCAGGGTTGGATTCATGCGCTTTCCTGGAGTTCACTGGGTTCACAGCTGTTTGGTTTTATGCAGCTACAGAACAGGTGGCCTGAGAGAATTAGACCAATAAAAGATGTGTTAGCAAACTTAGGTTTGCTTTTTTTTTTTTTTTTCCTCCTCATGGACATTATAGTCACATGGCTGCTCCCTATGACACTACAAAAGATTGTACTCAAGGGGTGCAGTCACTGAAAATCATGAAAACAATATATTGTGAATCCATCAGTTTGTGCAAACAATCTCTAAGAACTTTTTAAATAGCACAGACTCGATTGAGCAACATCTACTTAGTATATATTCAAGTTATAACACGTCCTTACATCTCTGGTACATTTATGTTAAAGCAAGATCCTGTCACACTAATATGGATTAGAGTCACAAACACAGTGTGATGATTTGTTGTTTTGCCTGTGTCTAACAGATTTTTTCACCATGGCCTAACTGCAATTATTGACAAAGGAATGATAATTATTGCAATAAAACATATGAAATAGAAACAGCAAAACGATGGTTTAACATTCTGTATATTTTTTGTCTTTCAAGGATGATATTTTATATTTGAATACAACAATTTTACAGATCTTCGTTCTTTCAGTAGCATAAAAAATATGTAAATTATTTACTGCTAAATATGATTTCTGGCTTTTTTCTTGTAATTGCTTCTGAAAAAATACTGATAAAAAGCAAAGAGATCTTCAAAAGGCAGACCTAAGCTTAGAGAAAGCAAACTATTACCCATACCTTACGATTTACTAATTAAGTAACGTGCCTTTCTTCTTGATGAACTTATGAAGAGGATATCTTTCATTGTTGAAAGGCAAGGCAGATCACCTTAGTGTTAATTACCTGATGCTGGATGACATGGATGGTCTGTACAATGGACACAGTTTAGAAAGGGATTCTCCTATGTATAAATTCCAGGAAGTCACACAATAAAAGAGTGCAAATTTCCAGAGAGCAGCATAGTCCAGTTGCAAGGGTCCTTGAGTTAGGTTTAAACTTAAGAACTAAACTCTGTTCCTACCTGCTTGCATATGATCAAATATAATTTTAGCTGGATATAACCAAAGTTCCTGAGAGCTAATTTAAGGCAGCAATAATCAGAACAAATTAACGTAAAGCAAACAAAAAAGACACAATAAGTCATTCAATGTTGTCAAAATACAGTTTTAAACTAGCTAGTGAGCATGTATGCAGTATTGCAGAGTCTTCTCAGGCAGTGTCTGCCAAGCATGGATGATAATTTTATTATGGAATAAAAATCCAAATGGTTCAGGAAGTATAAAGAAATTACTGAAGTCAGAAGAGCAGGAAGAACTATCCATGGTTTAACAGGGACCTAAAAAACTAGATATAGTCACAAAAATTAGAAGGAAATTTAATGGCATTATTTTGGAATAAAGTACATATTTTCCTAGACAAACTGATAAAGCTGAATAAAATGGAGATACTTTTGGACTTGTTATCCCTTAAGGCCAAATCCAAAAGCATAATTCCCATAATATTATCTGACTTAATAATTGTTGCATCCTCTCCCTTTCCTCACTTGTATCCTTAGATCATGGTTTTAACCAAAATGGCAAAATATTATACAGTAGAAGGAAGATATCTTCTACAGTGATAGGTATCAGAATGAAAATGAGAATACACAGTCTTGCAGAAAATAGTTCAGTCATGGAGATTTTAATTCATTATCTGTGATTCCTTTCTTCTTCTTGCAAAAAGGCATCTTTATTTCTGCCAGGCACATGCATAGGTGGCAAATGAATTCCCTTGCTGAACATGGTAAGTGGAAAGATCCTGTTTTCTAGGTGAAAATGTCACATCTTAATTTTTCTTTGGAAGCAAAGGTTAGTGTCTAGTCTCACCTGCATTAAGGTGCACAAAAGTTACACCAAAACAAGTGGAGAAGCACAATTATGCCATCTAACAGTAGTTTCCCACACTGGCTCAGCTTGCTGCTGTTGGTGTTGACCACTGGTAGTATTTTGGGTGTCAGATTCAAAATCTTGGTCTTACTCCAATATACCAGGACTGTGGTTGGCCCTTTTAGGTCTGTGGCACAGGGATGTTCAGATCAAGGCTTTCCACAAGAGTCCACCAACCCTGTAGAGTCAAAATTCCCCAGAACCATCATATCCTTTCATAACCTTCTGCTCTAAGGTCATTTTTTGACCACTGCCCCTGCTCCATATAAATTTACAACATATACACTAATAAAGACTTTAAAAGCCATCTTCCTCCCCTATCTTGAAAGGAAGAAACTCCCTTTATCAAAGGTTTTTCTCTGCACAGGTTCTCCTCCTGGGGGCAGGATGAGAGGAGAAGGATGCCCCAGAAACAAGAGTCCACCAACGCTGTAGTCAGGTGCCCCAGGGACTGAACAATCAAATCCTTTCTTACCCTTCTGCTCCAAGTACATTTTTTGACTACTGCCCCTTCTCCATATAAATTTACAACAACATATACATTAATAAAGGCTTTAAAAGCCATCCTCCTTCCCTTTCTTGAAGTGAAGAAACTCCCTTTACCAGAGGTTTTTCTCTGCACAGGTTGTCTCCCTGGGGGCAGGGTGAGAGGAGAAGGATGTGCCAGCATTGGGTGCTGTGGCGGCTGCGGTATCAGAAAGCACTCGGGCACTCTGGGGATGAGTGTGGAGGAGAGGAGGCGCATCCACGGTGTGCCAGGAGCGCAGTCAGGGTGACAAGTGGGCTCAGCTCGTTTGCTGCACCTCGCTGAAGCCTCTTGTCCCCTCGCCAAGCCACACCATTTGTCCTGGCTGGCTGTTGGCAGTGGGACGGGAAACACGCGGGGTGAGCGCTCTTTCACAGAATGTGCACTCTGTCTTGTGTGTCCGAGAGCACTCAAGGGATTAAACAATAGGAATCACAGGCAGAATTAGCATTTTAATGGGGAACAATGAGTTTGAAAATTCCCATAATTTGGCCTTTGAGCACCATCTAAAAAATCTGCAGGCACAGGGGGAAGGAGACAGAGAGACGGAGAATGTGCTCTGCCCAGACTTACGAGAAATCCCGGCTGTGTTTTAATGAGGGATGGGCTGAAGTAAGTCAATGCAGCTGACCTTGCTGGAGACACATTTTCCTCACGCTAAATCCTGACATTTCAGACCTGCTTTCACACATTCCATGAATAGATGTCATTACTCATTATCACATTTATCACTACAAGTCTAAAACAATGAGGTGTCACCGAGGGGAAGGATTAAAATAGGCTCTAAAACTCCCCCCCCCCCTACACCTTCCCAAGAGGTACCTGGCCCAGGTCGTCATATGGCCGTGTGTTCTAAGAGGGGAAACAGAAGCCAGGCTTCTGATCTGAAAAGCTGCTCCTCAGAGATGTTATTTTGCTAAATCCACAATTTTCCATTACCCTGTTCCTTTCCGGACTAGCAGAAGACATTGAGAACAGCTTGGAGAGATAATAGCCAGTTCTATCCTGTACTGGAGGTTTATTCTCTCCTTTACTGCAGGTAGCATCTAGTACATAGTGCCGATCTTTCCTGCTTTTTGAGGTTTTCATCAGTGGCAATAAGGTACACCACAAAGAATAACTTGACCATCAAATTCTGAACCTACTTGTGGCAAACTGTGATGGGATAGCAAGGGCAAGGAGAAAATGGCCCAGTTACTGAAGTGCAAAGAGGGTGAATACCTGTCATGCAAAACTAGAGAGGCTGAAATGATCTCCTTACATAAGTCACTCATGAAGCCTGAAGACAGTCCAGACACCTTCTTTTCAGGCTGAGGTGATGATTGGAGCAGATCAAAGGAGTCCTGCCCCATGTGTAACCTTCCTCTGCCAGAATGGCTCTATCCATTGACCCACAAGCACCCAGATCCTGGAAAATAAGTTTTGAAATAAGCTTTTTTTTTGTTTTCCCCTCTCTTTTACTATTTGGGTTTTATTGTTTGTTCAGTTTAGGTTGGCTTTTTAAGCCCTGTCAGTTCTTAAGGCTGCTTCCCAACATGACCAGATGCAGAGTGGTGCCAGCATACAGGAAGGAGGAAAATAAATAAGCAGGAACTAAGACCAAAAAAAAGTGGTTAAGAAAATACAGGGAGATATTGCTGTTCACATAGCTCGAGTTGTGACTCCTAAACATGTTCTAAAATCCTACATCTTGTGATAAACACTGTGTACTAGAAATGGGAATCATGCCTTAAGAATAGTTTTGATAATTTTCTCTATTTTTAATAGAAAGAAAACTGGCCTCTCACAAATAGTAAATCCTGCTATTTGAAAATGAACTTTAAAAAAATGCATCAGTTAATAGAATTCTCTGTCATTTTGCCAAATGCAAACTCAGGTGAATAAGATTGCCAATTATCAGTACAATTTTGAAAGAAAGGTATTCAGAACTAATTGTATGCTTCACTTGGATAGGCAGTCTATCAATTTATGTTTGCAGTGCTATCTTCTATCCAAGTGACAGTATTATGGCTTCTTTTTTTTTATGGAATTCTTCTCATTTGAAAAAATCAAAGCCTTAGTAAATGAAAATCTAGCCTCTCCAAACTAAATCTGTCAGGTTTTGCTGCCACTCCATCGTGACCAACAGAACAGTCAGGAGGACTGGTAAGCTTAATTTTGTTGACAATGGCTGGAAGACTGGTAGTTCTGTACACATGTATAATCATAGAATCATAGAACCATAGAATGGCCTTGGTTGGAAGGGACCTTAAAGGTCACCTAGTCCCCACCCCTGTGCTGTGGGCTGGGACAACTTCCACTAGACCAGGGTGCTCAGAGCCCCATCCAGCCTTTCCTGATATCGGTGGGGAAATTGCTTCTCATTTATTTGGGTGATGCAAGGAGCCAGATCATACATCAGAGTGAGAGAGGAGAGAATAAGAAGAGGGAGAGAGAGAGAGAATAACCTTGCCTGTGCCCATGCACTCCTGAAGTGCAAGCCTAAAATCCACACAGCACTGACGGATCTATTTTGCTTCCTCTCGCAGTTTCATTACTCAAGTGATAAAGTGCTGTCTGCCATACTGACTGCAGAAGGGGACCTAAAACGGGTCTTGTGATAGAGCCTGGGATGCAGAAAGCTTTCTGTGGGAATGGATAATGCCCACACACGTGCAGAATAGCCTATTCACCTCTGTATTATTTTACAGCATAAAATGTCAAATGAGATGCCACTGTGTAGACCAAACAAAAAGAGACATTGCCTGATTTTGCAAACAGTTTGATTTCCATCTACTGATCAGAGATTACTAGATTTAAAAGGCCAGAGGGACCATCATGATCATTCTGCCTAACCTCTTGTATCACACAGGCCAGAGAATCTCACCCATTAATTTCTGCCCCAAGACCATAACCCATGCTTGTGTGAACATAATTCTTTTAGAGACAGATTTTCTTTCCAGTGCCCAGGCCCATGACTCCAAGTAAAAAAGAATTGAGAAACTTTGTGCAAATGCTGTAACCGTCTGCTGGTTGTTTATTTGTTTGCTTGTTTTCTGGGCCTTTAAAAAACTTTTGAATGCTTTTGCCATCTTCTCTGACGAACCAAGTTCTGCACTTAGTCTGTCAGCAGTTAAAAGCACAGCAGTACTTGTGTCGCCAACACCCACCTAACCCTTGAACTCTGCCAATGAATGTGCCAGGTTTGGTGGCAGGTTCTGGAATACAGAGAGTTTTCAGCTCCAAACTGGACAGACAAGTTAATTCCCTTCACATGGTCCACTGAACAGCCATCAGGTGGTGATAAATTTCAGCTGCTGTTCACCTGCACTGGGCTTGCTTTTGTAATTGTAACTGAAATATTGTAATGTTCTACTCTGAGCTTTACTATTGGTACTTGAGAGCAATTCATTTCCCTGCTTTATATTGTAAACAGAATTTACCATGCAATGTATTTGATAAAATAGAATGAAGCTGTAATTTAGCATAAGACATGGTATACTTATGTTATTTCACAGAAGTGTCACAAATAGTTAGCCCGACTTAAAAGTTTAAAATTAAAACTGCACAGAATAAGCCATGGAAAAGATCTTGTGGTATAATATCCAAAATAACTCTAAAGAAAAATCACATCACTATACTTTGCTACTTTCCTTGCATTTCCTGTAAATTAATCTTTAGTTTCCAACTGTTAATCTCTGGAACTGCAATGTACAATATAAATGGGACCTTTTAAAAATAGCACAGTAATATAATGAATTAAAATGACAGTAAAGAAAAAAAAATCTTACCATTGTGCCAGAAATCAGTTCAATATGCTGGCTTAGTCTTTTTTAAATGAAATTGAATTGATGAAGTTAAATGCAGTTCTTGCACAGAAAAAAAAAGTGTATGATAAATATTTATGTGGTGAGCACTTTGGAAGTAACATATATTTACCATATATCTGTATTATCAAAAATGGGGGTATTTTTATTATTTTTATTAAGGATACAACCAAGCATAAGATTGTAGTGAGTGAACAGTAGAAAAATTGTGCCCTATATAAAGCCATATTTATGATAACAGTTTGGTCTTACCCCTTGTGTGGAAGTTTGCTTCATTTTCAAAGATGCGACTTAATTAGAAATGGAAATTATCTGCAGAGTTGTTACCTTTGCTTATCTTTTTTTGTGTGTGTATTTTACACAAAGCATGTACCACAGCCATTCATTTGCACCTGGGAGAATTCAAACAGGCGGGGTTTTTTCTTATATTTTCAGCCCTCTGCCACTCAGCTCTCAGCCCAGAATTTTGTCTGAAGGCTTCTCTCAAGGGTGCATTTCCACTGCTTCTTGAAGCTATCGATGTATGGTCTGCTGCTTCTTTTTGAGTTTCCTCTCCTTCACTAAAATGTTACTCAGCAAAACCTTCCTGACCATTGCTGCTTTTGATTTTGAGGAGCAACAGGCCGTAGTATTTTGCTTAATTATCTTCTTATGCAGCATTTATTTCCATGCTGGAAGGCAAAGATTTTTTTTCAACCATGTTTTTCAGTGTTACACCTGAACATTTTCATTGAAGCATGAGAGACTCTTTATTTTTAAGTTTTGTACACCACTTTTATATTTAGCTCATGAAAGGCACTAGAGAAAAGATAAATGAGAAGGCTCTAGAAAACGTGGCAGAGAACAAATACCGCACAAGAATCTAACACAGCACTTTTTTCCATGCCTACCAATGGTTTCATTTTCCCAACTGTTATCTGGACATTAGCAAAAAGATAATTGCTCAGTACCATCTAATCATAGAGGTGAGCACTGGTATTAGGATATGAGCCCTAACAATTCCTAATGATTTCTTGTCAGGTCATAGAGCCTTTGACTATGGGTGATGTTTATATGCCTAGATGGGTTTCTTTGTTACTGGAATTCTCCAAGAGATTTTGTTTCATTCACATCACAGCTGTCCAGCCCAGGTGCAGATCTTGCAGTTGGGCTCTGATACTGCAGTGAGTTCAATTCCATAAATTTTGACAGAATCAGGGAATAGTTCCCAGGAAAAAAAAAGGGTGGGGGGACCCTCCTCTTGTGAGTGGCTTCAGGGATCTATGTGTGGTGGACTGGGGAAAACTGTTCCTAGTAATTAGGGAGATACTCTAAATTGCTGTCCAAAGATAGTGTTAATTACCTCAATCAACTAAAATTGAGTCTGCAATCTCCCATACTTGCAAAAGTCTCATTTTTGATCACTGTCACAGTAGTAACTAAATAACTGCTTCCCCTAAAAGTCAATGTTGGATAGAATTAATCTGAATTTAACTTCCTAAATACCGATTATCTATTCCATACCTGGTCTCAGCAGAAGAGAAAGCTTCCTCAGCAAGGATTTGCTGTAGTGCCTTTACCACTCCCTAATAGCCTAGATGATTCCAAACTAGATTCCTAAATACAGGACAATTGGTCTGTATTTCCATGTCAGTCACAGGAACCAACCTGACTGGGTACCACAAGCAGCCTGCCGGTGGTCTACACGTGATGCACATTCCTGGTGTCCTCAATTGGGACATTAAATTCTGCTTACCTTGGATTTGAGACTTTGCACAGGAGCTCGGTGGCTTGTGCCGCTCCTGTTCATTGCAATGGCAGGGAATGATTCTGCAATCCATATTGATCTGAGCACATGGCTTTTGATTTTCATTGCTACTTGCTCTATCTGAGGTATCAACTAGCTTAGGAATAGCAGGCATCTGCAGGAAAAAGCTAGGAGGAAAATTTCACAGTATTCATTACTGTGTTCATACTGCTTCATGTGACTGATTGTAATTTTGCTGAAATTTTTGGGTTAAATTTTTATTATTAAAATTCTTCATCTGCCAGAAGGCTTTTCTCCACGTTCTTCCAACTGCTCTGAAGTTACTTGTTTGTAATAATAAGAATTGGTAAAAGAAGGAGGGCAGCAGGCATCAGGGCTGATATGGGGAGTGTCAGTCAGCTTTTGGATCATCATTTGCTACGACAGCAGTGGGAAGGAAGAAGAATGGCGGTCACAAATTTATTTTAATGTGTCCTGCAACCTTGTGATTGATTAGAGGAAAAACAGATTGTTTCATCCTTTTTCCACAATTGGATTTTCTGGTTAAATCCAGAACTGCCAAAGCGCAATAAAACACTCTCATGAAAGCAGTAATCTCCCTAAATCTTCAAATTTCCCCCACCCCGCCTCCCCACCTCATTTCATACACAAACACGGAAAAAAATGATGCATAAAAGCAGCAGAACTGATTACCATCAGCAGAGTTTCCTTTTTAATGTATTAGACCTTTAATCTTTTCTTAAGTATTGGCCATAAAAATTATTAAACTACTTCCCCTCCTCCTGCCAATGTATATTTTTTGAATGAATTGACCGAGGTATTTAAAAAATGTTACTGCATTTTTTTCCACAGCTCTCTTGGTGTGGTCTGTAGTGTAAATTTTGCATTGTTTAATGAAGGCATCTTACTGCTTTCTGCAGAGCCAGTGGCTCCTGCAAGCTGCTGGAAGCTGGAACTGCTTCTCCCCTCAGCTCTTCCCAGGAGCCCTGGGGCTCAGGGAGGCTCCCTGGGCAGCAGTGAGCAGGCAGAAAGGTTGATTTCTCTGCTGGAATCTGCTGGGAGTGGGTGTGTAGGTGTTTCTGAGCTACCTTTTGCTTCTCCTTCAGGCTCATGAATTGAATTAACATTGGTCTGAGCACTGTCCACTACCAGTTGGTTAACTTCTGGCTAAATAAACATTATGACAGGAAATAATGTCACTATTTACCCATGTCCAAAAACGCTGCAGGCTCCATAGGGGTGGTAGCAAACAGCAGCAGGTCAGACAGGGCATTTTCTCTGCAGGATAACTAAAATAACTCGCAAAGATATTCCAAAGTGTCAGGGGGTTTCAGGAGACCCTTCCGACACGTCTAGGGGAGCCACTGGCTTTTCAGAAGGGTGGAGGACCTGGTTTTTGAAGTCTCTCTACACTCTCTAAAGGAATCTCTCTAAAGGAAAGGAGCTACACCAAATCATTTGTATCTTTTGAAAATACTGATCACTGATAGACTTAATGATACTGATCTCAAAGTAAGTGTTACCTTGTATTTATGTGAGGTTGGTGTTCTCACTCTAGGCTTTAGAAAAAATGACAAGCCTTTCTGCAGCTCTTGATTTAGTATAAATCCAGTCTGACAGAAATTAATAATGCATTCTTGAAATATGAATCATGGAAAATGAGCAAGATAAGTTCTTTTACTAAATAAGCCACGCACTGACCACAATGACTTCTGCTCTACACCGTCTGCTCTCCCCGGAGAGCGGTGACTAAGAACTGGGTGCTGTGGGAAAAATGTTTGGGTGTAGCAGCTGAGTTTCTGGATGTTGTGATCTGATCTTGTGAACACTTCAGCAAATGAGTAACTACCCACATTGGAGCAGTCCCACTGAACAGAAGCCACTTCTTCCTTATGTGTTTGCAAATAAGTGCTCAGCTTTCTGACTACAAACAAAATGTAGTCATTTACTTCACGTTTCTGACTGCCAGTTTAACTTTCATTTCACTCAAAACAAGTAATGTTCTTATTTAAACAGGAGCTGAGTGCCACAGGAGTAGGCTGACAAGGAGCCAGCCCAGCTAGCAGTGTCTGAGTTTCAATAAGCACACATGGAAAGTTGCATCGGTCATTTATTTTGAGCAAGTTCGCCAACTTGGCCCGTCTTTCTGAATAGTTCACTTGTTTGGTACAAGTAATGAAAGACATTCCACTTATCTTAATTGCTTTACTCGTGTCTTCCACATTCCTGTAATGGTTCCTGATTGTTCAGCCTTAGAAATTAAATGTATTGTCTGCTATTATTTCCACAGTTACCCAGTATGAGCAGTTAGGTAGTACCACTGATGGGTAGATGCTTGCCTTTCACTTTTAAAAGTCTGAAATTCAGTTTTTCCATTAGATTAAAAGTACGAGCAATGTTAGCTAGATTAATTTAGCTCCTGGCTGGCTCTTGAAACAAAGCAACCAAACCAATTGGACAGTGCAGTGAGTTGTCACTGGATATATTGGTAACTGCAGTTTTTGTACTTAACTTACATGTAGACAACCTTGTATGTAATCAGAGAAAGTTTGCTTTCAGTTGGAGCAGTTGCTTTCTCTTCACATGAACAACTTTGATTTAGACATTTCTATAACAGACATGCCGAGCTAGTGAAGTTATGTGAAGACAAAAAGTGACTGAGGTCTGGTTCCCCCCAGCAGCCCACAGGACAGCAGATCATGCTTGTTCAGGCAAACATGCAAAAACTAGGAAATACCAAAATTAATGCTGCCTGTGTAACCTTAATAGGGCTGTCTCTATATATGCCTCAATTCCTTGGCACCTGTGGGGGGTGTGAATCAGGGTTCTGTAAGACAGGGGAGTTTTGAATTTGAAACCTTCCCCAAATAAGGGGCTGCAAGAACAATTTCACAGGGTTGAAACAAAGCATCCCTTATGCCCTTGTGTTTGGAAACACCTGACTTATTGTAGATGAATTAGTTTCTGCAGATTCATCCTTCTAGTGTCTGCAGTTCCAGTCTGCTTGGAGGAAGCAAAATGATCTTGAAAAACAATATGATACTGGGTTTTATAATGGAAAGCATGTGGGACTCGTGGTGATACAATGATCTGGAGGAATTTCTGCTGGGATCTGTCATCATCTGGGCATTTCTGTGCCAGACTGCTCTAAGAGTGAAGCTCATAGAAGGATTTTGCAGCTGGTTGCCCTGTTCCACTTCCACTGTGCCACAGTTTTGTAAGTGTTCATTGTGCTCCATATGTGGCTACACTTGAAATAGTTCCTTTTTGTTTTCCTAATTTGTTTTAAAAAACAGATGATTTCACTGACTGGGTTCAAGGGGTATCTCCACAAAGAGCTGCAGCAGCTTGGCTGAAGGGCTGGGAAATTGTGGTGGTCATTGCCTTGACGGAGGTGAGACAAGGGAGAGATCAGGAGCCTTTTCTGCTGGAAAAAAATTATAATGTGGAACAAACCATTCATTTCTATTTGTGCTCTCACCTGTAACTTTAATTTACATCTCTGAAGACATAGTGCTGTGCTGGTATTTAAACAGCAGCTTCTCATCCAGCTCATGAGCACATTTTACCCAAACCTCACGTTATCTGCAGGCAGCCCAGGAGTTCCTCCATTACCCTGCTCCCTCAGAAGGTGGCTGTGAATTGTGAAGGCAGAGCAGAACCAGTGCATTTCTTCCTGCTGATCAAATCTCAGTAAGAATTAACAGACCTTAGAAGAATTTCCCAGCAGACCTCGGTAGAAATTAATTAAGTACCCCTTCTCTACTGGATTAACCGAAGCATTCTGTTCGTTTAGTAATGAGAACTTCTTTGATATGCAGGCTGGGTGCTGCAGCCCTGGCTCTGCCTGGCCCTGGGTCCTGCTGAGCCAGCACTGCCCTAATCCCATCCCATCCCGTCCCATCCCGTCCCATCCCGTCCCATCCCGTCCCATCCCATCCCGTCCCATCCCGTCCCATCCCATCCCATCCTATCCCACCCCATCCCATGGGATCCTTTCCTGGCTGAGCCCCAGGGTGCCTATGGATGACTGGGCTCTGGCTGACCCTGGTCACCATCCCCAGACCAGCCTGGCCCATCTTGCTGGGATCTGCAGGACAGGGCTGGTCAGGGAGGTGCCCTGGTGCTTCCTCCTGGTCCAAGTCCACACTCCCACTGCAAAACCCTCCAACCTGCGTGTGTCTTACTTGATTAAATAATCAATTTTGTTTTAAGGCCAAGCTGAAGATCTGAGAAGCACACACAGTAGTTTCTCAAAACCTCTCCTATGTACAACTAATATGGCCTCTGGATGATGCTGCATCTAAAAATGGGCACAGAGCTGAAAGAGTCTGACTCCCAGACCTGTGACTCTCATGCTGAAACGAGAGCAGGTGTCAGTACTGTAGGTGAGAATTGCAAGTCCTTGAAAGGCAAAAATAATTTAAAGCATTTTTCTGTAGGACCTCCTGGAGCCATGGGAACTTTCTAGCAGCTGTGTGGATATCCTGACTCCCCTCTCTCATGTCCTTGAGGCCACAGACATCAGCCTTGTTTCACAGTGCCATGTCTGCACCTTCATCTCTCCCTCTGGGCACAAGCCAGGGTAGAAAGCAAACCAGAGGAACATCATCACTGTTGTCTCCCTTTTCTACTGAGTTTCTAATGGGGAACCATGCATTGCAAAATGTTTCCTTCTTAAACTCAGCTGACCCTTCCTAGCCAGGTCCAGAGCTCACAGTATCACTACCAGGAGACTTCTGTGAGAAGGTGAAAGAGGGCAGATGGCTTCTCTCTAGGTTTTGCCTTTCCTTTTGGCTCCTGTTCATCCTCATCTGTCTTACAGCATAAGGGAATGCAGAGGTCTCTGAGCAGAAAATTCACTGTTGTGCACTGCAAACTGGGGGAAAGGATTCCTGATCCATCACCACGCTGCTGCCAGGCCGAGGGCAATACAACACCCTGGAAATCAGCTGGGATGAAGCTGGAGTGGAGCTGCAGCGGGTCAACACACAGAATACACGGTCACATCATTATATTTATACCTGAGGCCCTGGTGCCTCCAAAGTGCTCCTTGCACTGCAAAGCAGCAGCATGGCACTTGGAAGTAGGAATAAACCCCCCTCTTGGCACAGCCTGCCCTGCCTGGAACAAAGACATGCAGCAATCAGTGTGTGCAAACTGCCTGGTTTTCCTCTTCAGAGCTGCAGGCTTGTAACCTATCGCCGCTCACTGTCTTTATTCAACAAGAATAATGTCAAATGCTTTTCTGGCAGGAAAAAAATGCAGACTTTGACCACACATTAACCCCATTAGTATGGTGTTAACTTTTGACTTTAATTCTGGCACAGTGTTAAGGATACTTAAAAGCAGAACAAAATGAAAGGAAATGTTAAACACATTCCTCTTTCTCTTGAAAACGGGAACGATAATTTAAGGGTAATGTCACGAGATGCTTGAACGGGTTTCTCCTCTCTCTATCTTGCATACGGTGTTACCAGAGGTAACCTGGGAAAATTGCAAACAGCTGAAAAAAAGAAACACGTAGCGTAGCTTTTAAAAGTTTTGCCTATGAAGTAATTTCAAATATGTGTCTTAGGAGGCATAAAACTATTATTACAGTAATACATTCTCTAATTGATAAAAATATAACATCGAAAAAACCATATAATAAAAAATATCATTAATTATTAAATTTCCTATATTATAATTTATGCCAGCACTTTACATACAGAGAAATCATTCTTAAGAAACATTTTGTAGGGGAGTAAAACTCCTAAAGAGATATAATTTTGGTCTGTGAAAGGCTGCATATGCTGCATCCAGAGGTTTAATATTTGGCATGAAGTTATTTGCAGCTTCACTTGCAAAAAGTGTCTGACAAAATTAGGAGCCATAAATTACTAATCACATAAAATATCCAATAGCCAAATGATGGTTGCTTCCAGCAGTGGGATTACTATAACAAAAGCCAATACTGATTTCCCAAGATTGCAAGATGGATAAACATGAGGCACACAAAGAGAGACATGCTCAGCACTCTTCTAAGGTAAACCTGAATTTTATTTTTCAACGGTTGCATATATTTACTGAAGGAGAAATGTGGAGTCAGCAGCAATTGCATGGAGAAACCACTCTATCCCATGGCTAGTAAACTCCAAATGTGCCACAGGGGACTGATTGGAAGTTACCTACAGCTCTCTCATTATCACAGCACTTTGCGTCTCTGGTGACTTTTGTCACGGTAAGCAGGTTGCAGAGGAACGAGTGCAGGATGAAATGAAGCCGAGTACAGAGCCTATTGTTCAAGAGACCCACACTTCATCTACTCCATCCAAGCACAGGAACAAACACTCTTAACTCTTCCGTAGCTCTCCTTGTTTGTTTTTCCTGCGCTGGTGATACCTGGCTTGGTCAGGATTGCTCCACTGTGTCTATTTGTGAGTACTATAAAAATGAAAAAGAGGATCCACATAGAACATAGAGGTTTTTCTCATTCCCCTTAATAACTGAATGGGCAGAGGGTGAACTTGAATTCTTCAAACAATGTACAAATGATCAGCACATCCAGTGGAGGGACAGAGAGGCCGTCCAGGTCCCCACACTTGGCTGAGGTGTGAGGATGTTCCCATTGACTGGTCCCACTTGTCCCACCTCCTGTCCATGCTGGGAGCTGTGCAGGTGCAGAGGGTGCTGAGACACTCACAGCTTGTCCCTTTACTTGTCCCTTTGCTTGTCCCTTTGCAGCTCAGCAGCTTCCAGAAGGAGCAGAGAAAGTGCAAATTGCCACCACAGACACAGTGAGACCAAAGGCTTTTAGGTCAGTAAAAGCCTGATCTTTTCCTTCATGGTAAATAAGAAGATCTAGCCACTTTGGGGTTTTTTACTGTATGAAGTGTTGCAGACAACTTTAATGAAAAATCCTTTCCTTAGGATTTTTCCTCCTGAGAAGCATTAGAGGCCTCAGGAAAAAAATGTAAACAGTGGTTATCTGCTGCTGTGGAATGCAACAGGTGCATCTGTGATTGGCCCATGTTGATTGTTTCTAATTAATGGCCAATCACAGCCCAGTTGGCTCAGACAGAGAGCCAAGCCACAAATCTTTGTTTTCAATTCTTTGCCATTCTATTCTTAGCTATCCTTCTGATGAAATCCTTTCTTCTATTCTTTTAGTATAGTTTTAATGTAATATATATAATAAAATAAAAAATCAAGCCTTCTGAAACATGGAGTCAGATCCTCATCTCTTCCCTCACCCAAGAACCCCTGTGAACACCATCACAATGAAGAGGAGCATTTATTTGAGCTTTATATGCACAAGGAGCAGATTATGTTCTTTGGATGTTCAAATTAATGTAGGGTTCTTGTTTTGTTGGTTTTTTTTTTTTGCTGTCAGACAACATAAAATGCATTGCTTGGGATTTCTCTGAAGTTTCACATCACATTTTTTGTAAATAACTTTAAATAAGAGGGATGAGAAATGTGGTATAATGCAGCACAAGAATTTCAGCTAAGATAACACAGGAATAATGGATGTTCCTTTATAGTCCCAAAATTTGTTAGAGTAGTATAATTTATACTGTAGTAAATGAAATATTAGGCTATATTCAGATTATTGTTGTATTAGACACTGTAAAGATATACCATAACTGATTGTTTGTGTCTCAGAGCTATGATCTAAGAGCCTTAACAGAACAAAAAAGCAGCAGAAGGGAGAAAAGGCTGACAAAAACATCTCAACAGCACAAGTGTGATGCATAGCCAGGCATTAAAGGCAAGTATCTCGCCACTTCTGATGTTGTACTCTCTCCATGGGCAGCAGAGCAAGGTGATGAGCAAGGTGTCACCCTGTTTCTGGCCAGAGCTGCACCAGGCACTACCAGCCTGAGGAAGGCTGTGCCCTTCTCTCCACTCAGCTGCACAGGTGCCTGAAAGCTGAGAGTGCTTGGTACGTGCCAAACAGCCAATTTCAGTGTAGGATTGTTTATTTTTCTTTATTTTCAAAGACTGAAATCTTTCACTTAATGTTCCGAACATTAAGTGTTCCAAAAGAAATGTAGATGCAGAACGCAATGTGTATTTTTTTTATTATTATTGTTATCATTGCTTTAGAAATGCAGCTAGAAAGGACAGTGTGGTGAGTTGTCCCCAGCTGGACACCAGGTGCCAGTGACTAAAGTCATTCTGTTGCTCACCTTGTCAACTGGACAGGGGAGAGGAAAAATATTATGAAATGGTTGGGGTCTGCTGGTGTCTGCAGAGCAGAACCTCTCACATCTCCTCACTCCTCTCTCCTCTGGCAGCAACTGACTGCCAGATGACTGTGGTAGCTGGATATGGTAAAACCAGTAAATGTGGTATAAGTTGCAGCTACCTTTCCTGGAATTCTGGGTTTTCTGCTTATTTTTCCTGTCTTTCCTGTTACTTCCTTACATTTAGAGGAAGAACAAGCAAATGCTATTTAGGATTCATATGTCAAATGAAAGCACTGCAGTTGAACCTCTAGATAAATATGTGTTCTTGAAGTAAGCTTCCACAGAGAACCAGAGAGTTTGTAGATATCTTCCATATATTTGTTTCAGCCTAATATTTTTTTCTTAATAAGCTTAATCTTTTATTTCATTTTAGCTCCCATAAATTCTTCAGGAGCATGCCATAAAAAGGTGACAAGAGGTATCCAATTTCATCATAAGAAGTCAGGGAAGTCATTGCAGGTCCATTGAGTTAGCTCCCAAGCACTGATTTTGTAATCATACTTGGAAGCATATCTTCCTTCTCTTCATCAGTATGAGTAATTAGTAATTAATAGGAATAAGCAGCCTCAAAGAAGGCAGTGCAGAGGCTTTCAAGCCTGGATCTCCCTCAGTGCAAACAGAAATACTGATTAATGCTCAGCCTCCCTTTTGAATCTCCTCTGCCCTCTTTGCACAAGCATTTCTCTGAACCACATCTTCACTGGCTGCTCAGAGCCACGTCCATTCTGCCACCAAAACTCATGACATCAATCCCCTGGCACCAAGGGTGTCACAGCCTGCTGCTGGTAGCCCTGTGTGCTCTGCCAGAGCTTGTCCTGGCCCCAGGACCTCTGGTGGAGCCCCAGGCAGTGGCAGGGTGACATCAGCATGCTCATGTCCTCACAATGGGGACGCTGCTCAGTCTTCAGCTCAATGTGCTCTTAATCCCAACACATAGGTCTGTTCTCCTCCAGAATGCCAGTGTAAGAATATAAACTGTAAATAAATGCGATAAGTGGAAAACAGCATTTCTTTTCTGCAGGTTTTTTGTCCCTTTCCTGCTCTCTTATGATTTCTTGCCATCTTCCTCATGGATGCCCATTTTGATATGCCCATTTTGTGTTGGTAAAAATGTTGGCCCTTAAAACTAACTTAGGGGAGTTAGCTCCTTGTTTGTGGATCAGTCTCCAGGGAGCAAAAGCTGATGAGAAATCAACCTACCAAAACAAGAGGCTGGCAGCCACCAAAGCCTAAGAAGCCATTTTAGAGACCTGGAGCAGAAATAAGGGGTTGGTTTTCCAAATGAGAGCAGATTCCAGAGTCTGGCAGAGAGCCCCATGCAAGAGGGAGAGAAGAAAGGAAAGAACCTGGAAAATTTGTGCCTCAGCCTAAAGAATATTCCAGAAACAGAAGGAAATGAAGGCATGGGCATGCATAGGGGACCAGCACTATTTTATGTAGATGTATTGTCTGCCATGGTAGTAGAAGGAAAAGCCACTAGTCCAGAATCTCTTTTGAAAGGCCTTTGTGTTATAAGCTATAAGTGCTACCTAGCCATGGACAAGCTAAAGCAAACTCAACTTGCTCATGTGCCTGAGGTTTGGAAAGAGGAAGTCCAGGGTTTGGAACTACTTCACAAGGCTCTACTTCCATAGGATACCTGTACCAAGAAGCTGCACACTGGGGAAGGCAAGGAAAGAGTGGGCTGGACTGCACCCAAATCAAAGACAGCTTTGGAGTGCATCAGTCCAACACCTGTAACTAAACCACTGACAACTAGCCTCATAGCCTCTCCTCATTTCTTTCAGCCCCTCCATAACTGGCCTTGTCCAGCTTAAGAAATGAGTTGTTTATTCACCTTTTTCCTGGGTGGATCTCAGGTGTCTGCATTCACAGACAGCTCGTGGATGATCCTGTCATTGAGCTGCTTTGACCCACTCCTGCTCATTGGAGCCCAGAGGGAAATCCAGTGGAAGTTCAGAGAAGCTGAGATTCACTCAGATCCACTCTGCTGGCCCCAGTGCAGGCAGAAAACAGGCAGAAAAACCAGCCCAGACATAGAGGCCAGTCAGTAGTGGGCAAATGGTACTCAAAACCTGAAACTTGCTGTGAGCTCAATTACATCTTGAATGAGCATCTAATCAGCAACCATTAAAACCTTGAAGCCTGTTGAAAGATGCTAAAAAAGCCTTTGTCCCACATGGATTTTCCCAGATCTCTCTCAGAGAGTTGCTTTTTAAGAATGTCCAACCACAAAAGCCTGTTTTCCTGCTGATCTTTTGTAGACTAGCATTTCTTACTTTACAACTGATGTCAGACCCCCTCAGATGTGTCTGTGTATGGGATCAAAAGCCAAACTCTTTAACCTCAAGAGTGGTATTGCATGAGTGGAGGGTTGTGCTTCTGACTTTTAATTCATTACCAGTAGGCCAAGTTGATCTAGCTGATGAAAACTGTCAGCTCCTTCTCTCAGAATCCTTAGGATTATAGTTATGTACCACTTAAAGTTTCTTCTGACAGATTTGTCTCCATATGGTCACGCTTCATGCCAACATGAGAATTTGTAAGTATTGCTGCCAATACATGCCTAAATCCAGCCACACTCTTTCTATAATACTTGTCTATTTAGTATCCACTGGTGTACTCCATGTTTATATCAAAGCTCTCTCTTGCCATCAATTATAATTAGATTATTAATATGCTATGACCATTAATTAGTATGATTTTCTTTAGTATAATTTCTCTCTTGCCTCTATAAATCGTCTGTTGTCAGATGCTTGCCATAAACTGTTTGCATCACTGATTAAAGTCTGGCCTGCTTTTTTGGCATATAAACCTGGGAGAATCCTTTTTCATACTCATAGAAATTGAAACTTTAGTGGCATTAGCACCAGTTCTGGGGTTTGGTTATAAGGCAGTGGCTGAAACCAATTGGTGTGGTTAATATGAAACTGACTTGGTGTCTGTTGGAATATCAAGGGAAGAAGGTCAAGTTCTAAGTAACATTGGCATCAATTATAAAAACTAAATATTTTTTATTTGGAGTAACAAGCAGTTTTTCTCATCATTCTTGCATATTTTGTTTCAAAATGAAGATATCCTTATTACTTTGCATTTGGCCAATAATACCTGAGACATCCTGATCTTTTTTTATTCAATGGCCATCATTTTATTGTCACTCTGAAAATATTTATTTTTTTTACTGCTGGAGTAGAGCCATGCTCAAAATTTAATACACAAATTTGTTGCTGCCTTTAATTCTTAAAAAACTTTGGTGTCTTAGTATTTTGCAAGGTACACAACAAACCTGATTATCAATTACATTAAGACTTTTTTTTTAGCCAGTCTTCTGTCTAAAAGGATCTTAAACATTATGGAAAGAGTCTCTTGAGCATAACTCCTGTATGAAAAGCCCTGTAAGCAGCACAGGAGCTCCAACTCTCTGGCCCTGCCTTTCAGGAGGGAAATAGGAAGACAGGAATTTGTTGCGCTGTACAAGTTCTTTGCTTTGCATGACTGTTAGTAAGTCATGGGAATCAGAGCCTCGGGTGCCTCAAATTCATGGCACAAGCCTATCCAGCTGAGTGCAGAAAGTACAGGTGTTTCACATTGAGAAAATGCACATGTTGCTGTTTGGCCCCAAGTCAGCTACCACAGACATTCATTATTACTGCTATTATTATTATTATTTTTATTATAGGATTTTTTTTTAGAACTGTCATTTGTGAGGTAATTTTCATACTCCTGACAATATCAGCACAAAGGTACCTGCCTTTGGTATTCTGAAAATAAGACAAGGCCTTCATTTCCTTCTCACACTGGTTTGGTGGGTGCAATGCATCCCAGAAATTCAGAATGCATTCAGTGCACCATTATTCTCTAATAACCACTTATAGTCCTTAGTCTCTAATGAGACATTAAAGACTTATGCTTTGTGGTATGCCCAGGTTAGCTTCTGCAACTGCAAAGGTTTTAAGGATTTGAATGTGCTCTGTATTCATCATCTCTTGATTTCAAGCTCTTTAATTTGGAAATGTTTTTGCCAGGCTTTACAATTTGTATGGCTATCAGGCATTTTGCCAGCAAGCTTGATTTAAAAGATCTTCACCCTAACAAAAAATCTACAAAAGTAACAAATTTAAGATGTTGATTTTTTTTCTTGGCTACTCCATCATATTCTCTTTGGTCCTATTTGGATTCTTTTCTAGCTGAGAATAGCACTGTCAAGCATCCAAACACCATGATCGTAGGTGCATGCAAATCTTTTAAATGAAAATAACCAATACTTGTGGTCAGTAGTGGAAAGTATGGAATAAAGATGATATGCTTTGGCCAATGATCACAAGAAAGTTTCCAATGAGGTATTTTGCAGTTTCTAAGATTGGTGGAAAACAGGGCTAGGGGGTTAGAATTTGGCTGGGTTCTTTTTTGGTTTAAAATGCTGCCTTAAAGGATGGACATGCAGCTGTGAAGACAAAGCTTATGGTCTGTGGGCAAACAAGTCTCTATGGCTGAGATTGGAGCCTGCTGGCCCATAGCACTGACATGTTTGAAAGCAATAGCGTTCTGTCCCTTGGCAGAGTAATTAATAATAAGCAAACAAAAATTCAAAGCCAACTTCTCTTAATCTGACATCCCCTCCACTCCTGAGTGCTATAGAACTAAACTTGAAGGCCACAAGATGAGAGAATCACTATTTCTGTTTTGATCTGTGAGCTCTGTGGTGCAAGGGATCCTGCTGTCAGAAGAAAGATCAGCAATTTCAAACAGGTTTTTTCAAATAGTACCAGAATTCATATTGACCAGAAACCACCTATGATTACACAGCCAACCTCGACTGTGTCATTTTCCAACGTTTTAGAACTTCATTTTGCAGCTTCAATTTTAATTATAGTTGTTGCAGTTTAAACCCAGCCAGCATCCAGGTCCCAAACAGCCGCTCACTCATTGCCCCACCAGTGGGATCAGAGACAGAATCAGAAGAGCAAAATCCAGAAAACTTGTAGATTGAGACAATAACAGTTTAATAGGGAAAACTAAAGGCACATATGTAAGCAAAGCAACAGTTACTTTGGAAGATAAAATGCCAAAACTCCAGACATCCCTCCTTCTCCCTTTTTCCCACCACTTGTGTGGTCTGGAATATCCCTTTAGTCAGTTTGAGCCACCTATCCCAGCCATGTCTCCTCCCAACTTCCCATTTAGCCACACTCTCCTCTCCAGTGTGGCACCACAAAAAGCAGAAAAGGTTTTGGCTCTGTGTGAGTCCTGCTCACCCATAACAGAAACATCTCTATGTTATCAACCCCATGCTCAGCACAAATCTGAAACACAGCCCCCCACCAGCCACAGTGAAGAAAATAAACTCTACTCCAGAAAAGACCAAGATAACAGTGAAATTGCATCATTTGGATGTCTTATTTCTTAAGAATATTTCAAGTAATGTTAAAATTATAATTTGTATATATGATGCACATGTTCAATAGAAGAAAATGTTTTTTTAATTTGTAGTTCAACTGTAGCAGAAGAGGAGAGAAAAAAAAGACACTTCTAATGCTTCTTTTTGCTGGATAACAAAGACTTACAACAAACAGGGAAGCTGGGAGAGATTTTCAATGAAAAAATCTGAAGAGTCTTTTACCATGGAGTGTATTAACTAACCTGACTACTGGAGAGGATAGAATTTCTCTGTGCTAGTCCTGTGAAAGTTACCTGCATCACCTGCATAATAAAGAATAGCAGCCTAGTACACATATTACAGTAATGAGAAATTAGTGACAGCTTTGAAAAGCCAGGGTGCAAGTTCTACAGGGAGGAGAAGCCCCTGGAAGCTCTTGCAGCAGCCCTTACCAGCCATCATTCAGGTATCAGAGCCATCACTGGCTGCATCACCAGGCAAGGCCGAGCTAAGCCAGCTCAGAAATGAGCGCAAGGAGGCATAGCCAAATTAGCAAAAACATGCAGTGGTGATTTTCTGCCAGCACGTGTCACTGGTATTCTAGACAGCTCCCTGCTTGTCTGCCCTGTGCATACCAGGCCACCAGCCCTGCCTCACAGCAGGAATATTTTGGGGCAGTTCGCTCAGACAGGGCCAGCTTTCCTTTTCCAAGGTCAACTGGTGACCCAGGAAATAGCTTTGTAAAAAGTGCCATGCCACAGGCAGGCCAAAATGCCCCGGGAATGTTGGCATTACAAGTGCCCTGTGCTATTTTTGCCTCTCTCTTGAGCAACAGAAATAGCAGCAGCAGCAGCATGTGTCCGTGCCTGGCAGGGCCAGGAGAAAGCCACGGCTACACTGAGCCTTGGCACCAGCTCCCTGCCCACTGTGGCCACATGGAGAAGGCAAGAGGGGACCAGCACACACAGGTGTGTGTTCTGCAAGAGCTCCAAGGCAAGGAAGGGAAATGTCAAGCTTCTCCCAGCAGAGCTGATGTGTATGGGTGCCCCATACAGCTGGCTTTGGCCTGGGGCTTGGTTCTGGCTAGACTGCAATGGCATCTGCTGTAGCTGCTGCATGCAGACATAATGGCCAAGGTCTGGTGTCAGTGCCCACAGAGAAAGATGCTACAGAGCTCTGGAGCCTGCACTGAAGGATAGGCAAGAATTTTTTGTGAAAATGGACAAAATGGAGGGGTGAAAAAGCTTGCAACCTTGTGGCCATGCTGATAGAGAAAGGTAGTGTGTCTCTTTCCAGCACACCAGTCCTGTCAGGATGGATTTGAACTAGAAAAGTCCTTTCTTTTATGGCTTTTTTGATGTGGAAAACAGAAAACTAACTTTCTGGCTTAGGGGAGCCCTACCTAGCTGCCATTGAGCTGTCAATGCTCGATGCTGCTTCCCTCCTGCATGTTGGACTGTGAACTGCTGCCAGTGAAGAACGTGCAAATATTTACTGTTGCATCCTTTGCTGCAAGTGGTAAGCTGTCTGCAGCTGGGCTGCTATGTCTCAGAGCACTGCAGCTAGACCTGGCAGTGGTCAGCTGCATGACTCCTGCTCAAGCAATACAGATTTTTAAGGAATCTCTTAGTGCATTTGTTCCCAAAAATATGGAAACATAGCTAAGAAGAGAAATGAGAACTAATCCAAATCAACTGCTCCCACTGAAGCATAATCAGCTCACCAGTCTTGACCATAGGATCAAAGATACACATGTAAACTATTAATAGCAGCATAAGCACATAGATATTGCTGAAAACAAGCAGAGACTATTTTTCCTGGATTTACAAAACAGGACAGCTTAATTCTCAACTTTCTGAAGCCTAAGTGTCTGGAAATTCCAAAATTAGAGATGTGAAAGTAGTGTGTAAAAAAATTCAGAAGTGTTTTATGAATACCAGTGTTTGCATGTGTTATTTCTCATCTAAATAGGATTTAACCAGAAATCATGGCAACGCCAAGAAAGCCTAATGAGAAGGTCATTCTGAGGCCGTGTATTTTGTCCATGTAATACTGGTGGTGAGGACACAATGTGAAACACTCATGTCTGCTTTCTATTTTATGCCTTATAGAAAGACCAGAATGTTATGAAAGAGTTAGTGACCTGGCAAAGCTTTTAGAAAGAGCTAAGAGCTGTTTTCATATCCCCCATAGCCAGGAGGGAACTTCAAGAAGGGACTTAAATGCAAATATTATAGTTGTGTTTCTGATGATGTCACAGAAAAAACAACCAAAACCTTACAAAACAAACCAAATAAGAAAAAATCCAAACACAAAACTGAAAACAAATAATTCTATTAAAAAACAGAGGAAGCAGTGGTGATCATTGTAACTACTCACAATAGTTAAAATAAGGATATATTTCTAACCATGTACATATGCAATTAAGGTTGTTCCTTGGTCTGTAGATGATACAGGTTTGGATGTTTTTGCAATCAGGTGGTATAACTAGGATCTTTTTCTGTACAGGAGTTCCTAAGGACTTAGAGTGGGTTTCCATCAGTCTTTACTGTTCAAAACATTCTATTTCATGTGTAAAATCGACACAATTTTTGATCAAGTTACTAATTCTTTCTCTTGGTTTTTAGGTTACTCATATGGGATCACACATGCAAGTTTTCACCCACCATGGCTCAATCTCCACAAGCACCTGCTGTCCAGTCCTGGCACCTGACCTGAGCAAGTTGAACCCTCTCCTCACCCTTCCATGCACCTTCTGGAGTTTCCTTCCTGTGGGCATCAGGCCATGGAGGCAGAGATGGGAAGCAAAACTTCACAATCTGCACTCAGTGTTTGTAACAATGGCTGCGATGTGTGCCTGGAGCTGGGAAGCATTTCTGAGTCCCACCAGGCTCTCACAGCCCAATCCTGCAGACAGCAGAGGCTGATAGCACCATTCCAAGGTGCTGATCCATGCAGAAAAACTGAGCCCTGCATCTTCTCCTGCAGGGTCTGGGCCTCTCTTGCCTCCTTGCTGGACTCACAGAAGGAAAACATGGACCTGGAGGCAGGCAGCCCCATTCCCAGTGCTGCAGGGGGGCGGGCAGGCAGAATGCATGAAGAAGGGGAATGGCCGGGAGAGGAGGAGGTCACATCCCCCTTGGCTGTCCTGCTAAATCCACACCTGAGTTTCATTACGTTATTGCCTTACAGCTGACATCTCATTATGGAAGCTCACAGAAGGCCTGGACTTTTGAACCCAAGAGCAAAGGTCAATTTTTGCCGCTAAATCAAGGTGGCAGAGGAAACATATGGTCCATGGTTGATCCCTCCTCCCTGTCCTGATTTATTAGAAACCAAGAATTGATTTTTTTGGAACAACTGTCTTTGCATTTATTTTCTCTCTATTTGGGATCAGTTAGATATCGCTAAGAAAAGAAAAAACCAAAACCAAACCCAAAAAACCCATAAAATCCCCAGTAAACTTTTATACACAGGTTTCTATTTAGGTACCTGATATTCTGAACCTTTTTACTTCAGAGATCATTTTAAGCTGTCATCCCTGACATTGTCTTCTGTTGAACTCTGTTACAGTCCTTTCTTGCAATCCCTCTACATTTTAGTAAGATTTCATCCTCTATCCATATTCCATTTTGACTGCTTTTGGCTCAGATCCTGCACTAACATGGTCAAGAAATGTGAACATGATAGGAAAATAACCCCATAGGTGAGCTTAAAGTCTTTCTCTGGGTAATTTGTATGCTCTTCCCTTCTAGCTGTAATAGCATCAAATCAAAGTGATAAGGATACTGCTAAAATTGCTTTAATTAACGTCAGTTTTACAGCCATAAATCATTATTAATTCCCAGGTTAAATTTTGGAAATGGCCTAGATTTTTTTGGCCGTTGCCACCGTTTGTCTGGAACTTTTCCCACTCGCAGACCTTTGCTTGTTCTTCTTACTCTCATCCTGATGTTCCCCCTGTCAAGTGGAGCTTCCATCTGGCCTGAATGTGTGCACAAAGTTACTCTCACTCCTTCAACCGTGACCTAACTCCACTTTCTGTCAGTGTCTGGCCCTTTTCTAATTCCAGAGGTAGATGAGATGCTGGAAGTCATTGCTGCCCTGCCTTTCAAGAGACAAAAGCATTGATCAGAGATTGTCTTCCCATATTAGTGCATTATTGAAATTTAACAATACTTCAGATGTCTACAGAGAGAAGCTGAGCACATTGCTGATACATCTACATAGATTAAGCTTTTCCTTTTAAATGGAATACAGCCACTTCTTTCACCAGGAGTTCTTGCTTCCAGACATATTAATGAAGGTGAATAAAATATTTAAATTACTTAGTAGCTCATTATTTTACTAGATGTTGACTTTCCAATGACTATTTATCAGGCTTTTATTTTATTCTACTTGGGAGCTTGGACTAGTTTGTTTTCACTGTTTCATATGTATTGATAAAATTCACTTCTGCTGGAGGGAATCCATTCTTTAGGAAAGCTGTGATTCTCCTCTATTTCCATTTTGATTTCTGTTTATATACTTCTCCTACTTAACAGTATTCAGCTGCCCTGTTTGCTGTGTCATTTGTATGCAGACGATATTCGGATATCCTCTCAGTCCCTTCAGAGTCTACAAAGAAGTTTGATGTTTTGTGTAATTGCCTCTGTGATATTTAATCACGGGTAACTTCAAATTTTGTTAAACTTAACACAGACAAAACTGAGTTGCTATTGATTAGTTCACTGGCGCAGAGGTCTCAGGTGTCATCTGTGGTAGTTTCCATTTGTGGTATTTCTTTTATCCTTCAGATAATGCTGCTGACCTTGGGGTCATTGTGGATTTGGTGCCTGCTTTTGAAGCCCACATCAATCATGTAATTAAAGTGTCTTACTACTGTCTTTGGAATCTAGCTGGGCTGAGACCTATGCTCTTTCTAGCCCACTTGCTAAAACTTTAATCCATATTTTTTTTTGTCTGACTCGACTACTGCAGCTCTTCCATGTGCCCTCCAATGTTTGCTTTAGGGACACAGTCTGGCTATTTAGGAATATACAGTGAATTAACCATGTTCATTGAATTCCATTCTAAGTAGACAATGTATTTTTAAAACGTGGCTAGACCCTGGGTGTCACTTGGCTGCTTCTTAGCAGGGGGCTTTTAATGATATTTTATTTAACAGGATGCACTTTCCAGACAGACCAGGAAAATTTCACGAGAATCATATCAATTTGTGCTGGTATTCTTCAATCTCTTTCTGAATGTGGATGGCTTTAAAAATTATTAGAATTTCAAGATTGCTGTCACTTAATGTTATTAAATGTTATCTGTTTGGCAAATTGCAAAAGCTTTGGTTATGATTCCATTACAATCCTGTCTTTGCTTGTTTGTCACTTTGGGAGTAAAGATTTCCAGAACAGTGTCTAGTAAAAGATGACTGGTTTCAATTTTCTTTTTTTTTTTTTATTTGCAGAATTTTTTTTTTGCCAATGCAATGTCACAGGCCACATTCTTCTCTTGCTTGTGTTTGCAGAGTTCTTTGGGATAGTACAGGATTAGCAGAAGCCATGACCATGATGCAGAGTTTTAAACAATCCAGATAAGCCTATACAGGTATGTATGTAAACATTTATCTAAGTTTAAAATTTATTTAATTCAGACTGATTGCAGGTTCTGTTAAGTCACACTGAAGCAAATGAAAATAAAAAGTGATACAGCCTATTTTCATGTTATAAAATCATGTTATATGTTTGTATTTTTGAAAACTTAATGTGTAAACATATCTTAACAGCAGGCTATTGCCACATACACCTAATTATGGTTCATACCTCTCCTGGAAGGAGAAGCATGTGAGGTGAAATATGCTCTGACACACAGTGAGTAAAGACAGCAGCTAGAAAAGGTAATCCACAAAGAAGCAGGACAACAGTTGCATGGATCTGAAATTATTCCCCTTAAAATCCTTGAAAGGAAGAACAACATGGAGCACAAGTGGGTTATCACACATGCATGCCATGGTGAGGAAGCAATGCTCCTCTGCTTCTATTGCTTGACACAGAGAATCACTGCTGAGATGGCAGGAGACAGGAAGAACTCTGGCTTTCAAATACAGCAGAAACGTCAAGTGTACAGACATTTTGTTTGGTTTTTCTTTCAGTTAGGTTCTGTAAATAAGTGCCTGAAACTATTCATTAGCATTGCTACATGCAGCCTCAGTGTTTATACAGCAGCCAAATGGGTGAATTTCACTGCAGCAAACTGCTACAGGAAAGATTAATTTGCACTGAATTAAGTGGAGTAGTCTATTGTCTACCTTTGCTGTGGTGCTTTTTGTCTACATGCCCAACTCTAACCCAAGGCTGTTCACTTAGATGTGAAAATCAGATGTATGGGATAAACTGAATGTTTTATTTATAGCAAAACATGAATATACAGCATGCTGTGCCCTATGAGCAAGGATGGCCTAATGGCACTCTGGAGTGGCTTGTTCCTCGCTGAAATGTGAACTTTCCTCTCTGACAAAGAAGTACAGGAACACTCTCTGAAGTTGGATGCTCTTCCTGAATCATTACCAAATTGTCTGGCAGTCACTGCAAGTGTTAATTGCAGCAATGAGAAGATAACTTAACCTACCTCTCTAATTAGAGAAAGCACACTGGCCCAAGCAAGGGGAATGGCTGAAGCTTTGCCTAGTCGTCTAAAATGGATCCCAAAAGTGATTAGATTAATTTTTCAGTGCCTGAACAACTCTGCCTGCTTTCCTGATGGCCATCTGCAGCCTTTGTCTTGCAGGCTACTGGACTCAGAGAAAAGGCAAGGTGTCCTCAAGCTGTGAGGAATGAAAGAAACCTGAAATTAAGTAAGAAATTTTCCAGATGAGAACTTTCATGCAAAGGTTATCCCAAAGTCTCTAGAGAAGTCCAAGTTTTGTATCAAAGATGCAAAGCCTTATTTAAAGCTTGTGTAAGCAACTGATTTTTTTATGATTCACCCACAAATGCTGCTTAATTGATTTTAATTTGGCACACATTTGCTCTGGGGTGTACACCAAAGGAGCAAGAATTATTCCAAAATATTTTGCTAAAGATATTATGCACTTCACAAGGTGTTGCAAAATCATTTTCTTCCCCTTCCACCTGGACTCACAAAGTTTGCAGGATTCATCCCAAAAACCAAGAGAAGTTGTCAACCTTTTCCCACCTTTTTCCCATGCAAGGGTTGAACACAAAAGTAAAGGGGGTGTAACATGAAGAAGTATTTATCCTGCAGTGTGATGTGCTGTTTTTTTGGCAGCAGCAGAATTTCAAAGAGAATTACTTTATCTCTAATATGGACATGAGTAATAGATGGCAGAATGTACTGAGACTTATATAGGCAGATTTATGAGGCGTGCCAGAAAACAGTGGCCTGCCGAGTTTATTTAAAGCCATCCATTCTGAGCGAGTCTGCAACAAGGACCGGAGCAGTCATTGTCCTTCTTGCAGTAAAACTGTCTCACACTGGAGAAGGTGACTGTAGCACCACTGACTCCTGCCCAGAAGAGCAGTCTCAAAGACTCCAACAGCTACATGGAAGTTCTTCCTGAGTGAGCAGGCAGCCCGCAGTTTTTAGAAGCAAAAGTGTCTTTGTATAAGACTAGTACAGTGAAACAGAGCTCTACATAACTTCAAACTTCATTGCAATAGGTTTTGAAGATGGTTTGCTCGCTTTGGTTAAATTTAGACACTTGGCCTCAAAGACTGTTGGCACACTGATGTTTATATCCTCTAGTTAATAAAAAAATAACTTTGTGTGACTCCAGAAAAGCGTGAGAGCACTTCAGCATCTCTGAGGAGGAAAGTAATGTTCAGCTGCTGTATAATGAGGAGAGGTGGAACATGTAGTGGAGTAACTGCGCAGTAAAACATTCAGAACTCATAATGTTTCATGGGGCCAATGCCCCTGGGAAGAGAAATAAACTCTTTCCTATGACAGAGCAATAAATATTTATACATCGTATTGCCCAAAGACCTCCATCAGAAGGGACTGAGAGGGAGCTGAGTTTGCAGAAAAGAAAGAGGTGCAATCCTTCTTTTGCCTTTACAACCTGAGGATACAGACAGGCAGAGAGGAAGAGCCTGTTTCTAACACATTTAAAGAAATGAGACTATTGGAGAAGTTGCTGGGAATTTGGTAACTGTAGCTACTACAGGGATGCCACTTTTCCCCTTTCTTTGTCTCTTGTTCAGAAGTGAATCACATACAGTCTTTGACTCGACACAGATGACAGATTCACAAATTTTACTTTTTGATGGAGAGAAAATTGATTGTAATTGAGGACTTCTCCTGTATTATCTGAGTAACTGCTTAGCCCTTACAGACAGAAAGAAAGTAATCACATCTCTCTTGAGCCCAGAACATGAACTTTCCCATCCTGCAGGAATGCCCATTGACGCAGTCTCATCTTAGAAGACCATAATTGATTGAGAAAAATAAGAGAACCAAAGATTGCAGAGAAGTTGTTCTCACCCCCACAGACTGTGCTAAAGGTATTTTCCAAAAGTACAAGTCTCAGGTACTTAAACATAACACCCACAGCACCTATTCATAAGACACCACAAGAAAGAAATAAGTTTCAACTTGATTTTCTACTTTGGGGAGTTTGAGTTATCTCCCTAAGACATCAAAACCGCCCAACTACAATCTTACATCAGACAAGTGAGGTCTGGAGGTTCACAGAGAACCTCACAAACAAGGCATCTCCCACTGCAGGCATGAGAAGAGACATTCTTTGCACATCCAGTGACGCTCAAGAGCCCTTCAGATGTTAATGAGGTTGAGAGGTCCAATCTGAAATGTTCACAATGTACAGATAGGCAAACTGAAGCCTCACGATTATCATCCTGAGGAATATTTCAAAAGTTGGTCTCTGATTCTGCAAACACTTATAGTTCTTTTCCATCCAGGCAATGCATAGAGGCATCTGGAGATTTCCATAAAATCAGATCTGGTTTCCTTTTCTATTAAAAATGTAAAATTTTCAATAGCAGGATTTTTTTTTCAGAAATACGTGAATTTAGATGAAGCTCTGCTAGAAAAAGTGGCCACTGGAAGCTGCTTTGCTTCCTGCCTACAGGCTACCAAGGAATCCAGAATTTCTAGGGTTGAGATTTCCATGATGGTCCTTTCATATGGGCTACCACAGACTTAGGAGACCATAAAGTTTTGAGGGGTTTGCAGTACAGCTGAGAGCCCAGAAACCCAGGCTGTAGCAGAAGTTTTTCAACACCTCTATTCTCCATTTTTCCAGGACCCGAGAGAAGTCTCACTAAAATCAAGAAGAACAAAAGGGCTCAGCTTATATTTGAAAGTCTTTTGGTCTTGTAGGAGCAGTTTGCTAAGATGCAATAAAAAAAAGTGTTAGGAAATACTTAGGTAATCAGAAAATACATATTTTAGTTTTTCTCAATTATTTGTAGGGGTTGGAAATGTGTTTCCTTTCCTGCAGGGAATTTTATTTGGTGTAGTTTTTCTTTCTCAGGGATAGACAAAAAAATCTGAAATAGTGGAATTGTTCTGCAGGACAGAAATATTTCATTTCAGTCTTCTGCCTGTTCTTGCTCAGTCTTTAGGGAGACTTTGGTTCCCTCTTTTCTTTCTCTATACAGTAACCAGATCTGGAAAATAGAGGACGCTGAAAATTTTAGGTACAAAAAACACCAACCAAAATCACTAGGAGTGCCCCTTTCACCTCTCAGAGATGTGCATGACACCTGTGTGAGAGACAAGGCTGGGAGGCCAGGGAGGACCCAGGGCTGCATTGGAAATAAAAGTGCTGACACTAAGAGAGCTGCAGGCAAAAGCAGGAAAACCCCATTAACCTCCATGGCAGCAAGAGGAATTTTTTAGGAGAGAGACTCAAGATGGAGTAGGGCAGGAAAAAATGGGCACATACCAGGGGCTGTTTTTGAAGATGCCCAAAGTTCAGAAATGCCAAGAGGAGCAGCCAGATGTACCCTGGTTCCAGGGACACAGTGGCTGGCCGGGCTGCTGGAGGAGGGGCTGGCCATCACCTTGGGTGGCCCATCCATACCATCCATGGCAACTGGGGCTTTATTGTACCTGTGGGAATATTTATCACTCTGAGTGAAACACTATCCACATCTCTTCCTGGCAGGATGCTATCCTGTCCTGAGGTGTACGAGAGAGGCTTTCAGCTGGGAGGCTTTAATGATAAGCAAGTGCAATTCAAAGGAGAATTGCAAATTGAAGTCGACTCCAAAACACTTCTTAAAGCCCTGAGTCATTAGCAGCTGAATCACATTATTCCTGTCAGCAAGATCTCTTCTCTAACATCATCCTCTATTTACTGTACATTACCTCATGGTCCTGGTCAAACTGTGCAGCTTTTACATGAGCATGAAGAGTCCTAGTCATTAGGATGAGTTTGACATAATGCAAGCTTTATCTTCTCATGCTAGTTAGAAAGCAACAACCCCAATCCAAGGATTTTCTTGGTCCCCACACAAAAAAGCTTTCCCTAACAAGCAGGTCAAATAATAAGCCTTGTTTTCTGTTTTTCACATTTCACTTATTTGCTGAAGCTCATGGCTCTGCTACAAGGGCAGTTCTAAAAGTCAAAAGGTCACAGAATAAAGCATCACCCTTAAAAATTCATCATTTATCTGTCAAAGAGTGACCTCATGGCGACTCTTTCTCAGCTTCAAAGCCATTGATTGCATGGCCCTTCATTCTCCTTCTGGAAATCCTATAAACAAGTCCCTCTGAGATGACAGAAATTTAACATGCAACCCTTGTCACATATTAAAATAATGATGCAATATTAGATTAGATATTAGACTAATTACTACATATTTAGTTCTTTCCAACAGTTCATCATATAAGATTAGGTGATAAATTACCAGAGAAATTTTCAAATGTTTAAAATGGTTAATTTTCAAATGTTTTAAAATTTGTTTATAGAATGTATACTTATCTAAAGTTATCTAACTTTAGGCTTACCAATATGGCAGGTATTGTGTTAAGGAGATAAGCTTCTCTGATCCAGATATGTCTACGAATTGCAGCTCCTTTAGGCAGGGAGCTCTTGATGTTGGAAAGGCACAGGATTAGGAAGTTTAAGCAAGCTGAAAGATAAGGATCAAAGTTAAATTCAAAGTTACTTCGGTTCATTTGTTTCAGTGATTAGAGAGACCGTATTATTAAAATAGTGAGTGAATTGTTTAGTGCTGTGCTTGACACAACTGCTCAAAGGGCAGAATTAGGGATAAAAAGTCTAAGAATTAGCACTGAAGTCTGAAAAGAAAAGGCTTAAACCTGCAATCAAACATCTGTATTTACAGTCTGGACGATGCCAAACTTCACGGACAAGATATATCTCTTCAGCAGAGCTCCTGAGGGACCTGAAAGCCAGGCCAGGCTCTTTTCTTCCAGACACCACATTCTGCAGAGGAAGTTCTTTAAGCAACATGGAGGTTCAGCCTTGTCATCATTACTGCATCCCCTTTATTTCCCTTACCACCTGTTAATTCTGGGCCTGCTGAATGAGGGGAAGGGCTGGGGACTGGATTCCAAACCCAGCACAAGTTCATAGGGCATTTGCTAACAATAGCACTCAGCTCATAGTGAGACAAAGCCGACATCCCCAGGCAGCCTGCAGCCACATTGCAGACAGACCCTCACTCTGGGAGCCCCTAAACCAAGAAAGTCTTTGTTGGGATTGAGCTTTTCCCTGACAGCAGTTAAAGCACTCCTGGGGTGCCTGAGAGATAAAACTGCAGAGAGGAGTCTTGCTGGATCTACACGTTGCAAATCACAGTGCTGGAGCCACTCTATCAATTCAGACAGCAGCTGGCCTCTGGCAATGCTTTTTTCCTTCAGATTAATTAACATTTTCCCCTAGCCCCCTGGTTATAGGCATGATCATAAAATCTGTGCATGTTAGCAGAAGCTGCATCAGATACTGTTCACCTAGCCAGCTGTGTAGCAGTGTTTTTCTACCTCTGCAAAATCTCTCCCGATGTTTCTGAGGGGTGGGAGATTTCAATGCTGAAAATGACAATGGTCAAATTTCAAGTGATTGGTCTAAAGGACCATCCAATCTTTAAATTCCCCTAAAAATATGTCTCTCTGGGCTAATTATGCTGTCATACCAGGCAAAGCTGTTGCTCTATACAGAGTCAGGTTTGCATTTCCAGAAGTCAGGAACACAGGAACACACCAGGTCAGGATTTCACAGCTTGCTTCAGGGAAAGCTCACTTTCCATTTCTCCACCTCATGAACTACATACGCCTCAGCTCCTCAGGCTGACAGCCAATTTCTTTTAGGAAATCTCCTTGCTTCAGTAAGGCCTTCTTTCGCTATTCTTCAAGATTAATTATTCTTATTAAAAAAACCTAATCCCTGTATTAATGAAAAATATTCTGCTTTCAACACAGTATGAAATCATGATGCAAATGTATAAACTATGGTGTAATTTTTAGCATATCTTTTAACCAACAGCTTGATAATATTAAGTAGTTCCAGTTGGAATCCTCATGAGCAAAGCTTGCTGTGACTGAGGTTTGCGAATAACAAAACTGCTGCAAAAGCAGGCTTACTAGTCAAATTTCTACAGAATTGCTTCCCTTGACACAACTTTAACTCACTCTCATCCAATACCAAATCCTAAAACTTGTAACTAAACAACACAGATTGTTCACTCTTTGAATTTTAAGCCATTGTATTGATTGAAGCTGCTGAGAACCTTGAAAACATAAACTATTTCTAGCACAGGAGGGACCAGATATTGGACATAATGACTACATGCATTGCCTCAGTTGTATGATGATGTTCAGTCTGCCCCTAGCATTATACAACTGCCAGTGCTTTGTTCTCTAGATCAAAGTAACATCCTTCCCTTTCTATTACTTTCCTGGGGCTTCTGAATGTGTTAAATTAGTAGAAAAACTGCAGAGTAAAGTTAGGGTTTGAAATCTGGTACATAGGTATTGTGTGTCACCTGCAGAGATATCTACAGCGGTCCTTAGCAAATCTTTTGAAGGCCTTTGGTAAGTAACAACCAGAGGGTTTGTTGGACAAGATGTCCTGAGACAAAGCCTATCTCATATATTAATTAAATTCACTGTTTGGCTATTCACTGTTTGGATGCATTAGAAAAACCCAGAACACTGAGGGCAACTAAACACCTACATTCATGAATAGGTCAATATCAAAGATCATCTGTAGATCAAAACCTGGAAAATGCAAAATGTTCAGATTAGTATGCAAAATAAAACATCAATGTGGAGAGTGGATTTATATGATTATCTATGAATAATTCATTAGCACAAGAAATACAATTAGCTTTTAAAAATTGTCTAACTACTATACTCATGTTTAGCAAATCTAACATATAGCAACATCAGGAAGAAATGTCCATAATGTAAAAGAAATTAAAATATATTCCTTAAGGAGTCCAGCTGCCTTATTACTAAAGGGGAAAAGGGCAGTGGATTGGATGGGTTAGCTCATGGCCAGAGAGGTTAACTTGCCTGTAGTCAATACCCTTGCATTTGCAGGTGTGCCCTCAATTGACCCTATTAGTTTGTGCAACCCTTGCTGGAAACCTTGCCTGAGAAACATAAAGCTCTGGACATTGGAAGTGACTCTGACTACAGCAAAGCATTCTTTCAATTTGGAGGGAGCTTATTTGGTGGGAGGATGGAGAAATAATTTTCATGAGAGAGGGTTTTCTGCTCTTCCAGTAGATAGGAATCCGAGGGCTGAATCAGGCAGAAGATAATCGATGCTATAGCTGGAATACTAAATCAATACATTACTGGCAACTGGAGCTAGTTTTAGCTGAACCTCTGCTTTCCAGAGCAATCGCTCCAAGTCCTGACTTAGTAATTTTCAAGATGAAATTGCATCAGGCTCTTAATCTGTAGGATCCAGTTTGATGTTAGCCAGGCTGATAGCGGCAGTGATTTCCTTGGAGCTGACTTGTGTTGACTGCTCCTGCTCAAGGAGAGAGAGCAGTGAGTGCAAATGGGCAGGAGCTTGCCCTGGAGAAGCCTTGTAGCTGGTGCTTTTGTATATCCCTGTGCCCTGCTTCTGCAGACAGTTGGATGCAAGGGAACACAGACAGTGCTCACCCACCCTCTGGTGTTTTAAAAGTATTGTGTATTTGTAATAGTTGTTCTTTCAAGAACGAGGAGTGCCATGGCTAAGTGACATTATGAGCGAGAAGCCAAAAGCTGATACAACAATTCAAAAGCGTACAAATTAAAGTCGATTGTCAAATGGATTTTCTGTTCCATTAAAAATGTCAGGATTGAAAAATTCTGACATATAAAAGATCATATTAAGTATCCACTTTAAATTGAGTGGGGACAAACCCAAAATATAATCCAAACATTGGGAAAAATTAAGTACTGAAGGTAATTACTTTGCCCAAAATTTTTGAATCCAAATATGTTGACATTTGGTCCTTCCTCGGATCCTTTTATTATCTATTTCTAATGCTGTCTGTTTTTTAAATGAGGCAAAATGTTTTGTGCATATTATTTAAAAAGCAAGACATTGTTTTGCTGTGGTGTTCTTTTGCTTTTCAATTGCAATTGTTGCCATTATATTATTGTTATTTATTCAAATAACATAATTTATTTCTCATTATCTATTCAACTAATTTGTCATAATTAGATTTGCCAGCGAGAAATGGCTTTAATGAAAACTTTCAGCCTACATCACTGTAAATTAACTATTACAGTTCTCCTGGCTGGATTAGGAATAGACATAGCTGTCATAACATAATGATTAAGTTCTCTTTGAGAATGTTCTTGCTGTCAGGTGAATGCCTGACCCCAGATCTACTCATGTAACACAGACCTTCTTGCTGGATAGCCATGGACTTTTGAGTTTGGCCTTTGGACAGTTTGGATGATACTGCACGGCCCAGCAAAGGAGAGCCAGGGGACAGTGCCTGGCACAAAGGGAGGAGTGGCACTGACTCATTAGGGCTGCTGGCCCACCACAGCAGACGGGCTGTTCCACCACTACACGGTGCTTGCTGCTCTGTCCCCAGCCCTGGGGGTGCCTCTCATGCTGTTTGGGACAGGGACAATGTTGAAAGCATTTGCAGCAGAGCCACAGGACCGCCCAAGGGCTGCTTTTGCACTTTGCCTCAGGGTTGTCGTACTGGAGGGTGCAAAGGTGCAGCAGAGCACTGTGTGGGCTGGAGGAAATCAGACTCAGTGCAGTGAGGTCATTGTTAGCCAAGATCATGGGGTGAGCAACCTCCCAGAGAGAATCCAAACTGTCCCTGGGCAGAGCTCATCGGAGAGGTGCCAGACAGAGACAGATGTGAACCATCAGTTGAGCAGTGTCCCCAGTCTGGAGCCTCTGCTTAGCTGCCCCCTGGCCCTCTTTTACTCAGCAATATAAATCTTGCACTCTGGGCAAGGCCTAGGTCTTAAAAGTGCAGCAGCTAAACTAATGGGAAGAAGTGTCTGCTTTTCTTCCTTTTAAAGAACACAGATGAGAGCAGTGGTATCATTACATGCACAATACCCTATGCCCTTCTTGCCCAAATTTTCTCCCTCCTGTATTAGAAAGCTCTGTCAACAGAAGTGCAGCCAGCACAGTGTTAGTGGCAATATTTGGATAGCACACAATGTTCACTGTTGCCTATTTGTGTGGGTGTTTTTGTCCTCGCTCAGCCGTGGGAAGGTGTCTCTGTTTGCTGCAGTTCTGTCCCATACTGAGATTCAGCTGCAATCAGCTCTCTCTGGATCCTTTTCCCAAAGAACAGTTGCAAATGTCATTTCTGAGCCACATTTGCAATAGCTCCATCTTTGTCATCCCAGAGGCCACTTCTGTTCACACCAAAACTCTGAAAACCAGTTTTCAGACCCTGTTGCAAGCACAGATACGGCACTATTCTGAAATTGTCCATCTGTCCAATCCAAAGAATGCAGCACACCAAGGTACATGATTAAAAAATCAAGTTAAACTCCAGAAGCAAAAGCCTTTTCTAATTCTGCATCCACTTCAGCATGTGTGACCCATAACTGCACTCAGCAGCTGTGACTTTGGCTTCTGTGGGCTTATCCCCACAACCCATTTGCTGAAGGACTTCTAGGTGCCTATGAACTCACCTGAAATGCCTTTTGTTTTAGGATTAGCAAGGGGTTATTCATGACAAATTTTTACTAGACCTGCTGATGTAGCTGTTTTGAAAGAGTAGCTAAAGACACAGGATAGAGTTATCCTTAAACACTGCACAGAAACTTCAAGACCGGGAAACACAGAGTGCTGTGACCCAGATTTTTCATCTGAAGACATAAAGACAGCTGGGTAACATAGATGTAATAAAGAGAAAGCACAGCAAGGGGAATTTAGGCAACTTGATAATTCTCAATCACCCACACAAGCAGGACATTTCTGATGGCAGAAGCTTTTATCTAGTAGGAAAGAAAATCTTCAAGACACGCAGTCACTGGAAGCTGAAGTTCAGTAAACATGGGCTGTAAGCTGCTTTCTTTTTTTTTTTCTTTTTTCTTTCTTTTTTTTTTTTTTTTGTTTTGTTTTGTTTTTTGTTTGTTTGATATTGTAACAGATAATTAACCACTAGCAGAGTTTGCCCAGGGACATTGTGGATTGTTTGGTGAGTCTGTCCTGGCAGTGACTCATACCATGGTCTTTTCCTCCTGACACAGTTTTCCACATCCAGGCTCCTGCCTTCACTGCACTCTGATATGTAAACAATAACTCAACATTTATCCAGTAACTCTGCTGCACATTTATGAATTTTAATCAACCATTGACACACTTACATGAAGTGAAACAAATGAGCAGAGTTGACAAATGAGGTTCTCGCTTAGAAAGGATTTTAGATTCATGTTAATATTCAGTTCCTTTCTAGGATTCTTGACATTAACTGTGTTTCAGCACTGCATGGCTGTCCTGAGCCCACAGGATTGTTTTCTATAGCCCAAACAGGGAGCCCATTGTGCTAAGCATATAACAAAAAGACAGCCACTGCTTCTGAGAGCTCACAGTCTGAAGCAGAGAGAACAAATGGCTGGTAGATGAGGATAAAATAAGTTTGGACTGCATTCAGTGGGGTAAGAAGCACTGTTGGTACACCAGTTAACTAACTGTTGGAGCCGTGTAATTTGATCTGTTCCAAAGATGTGGAAGATTTCTGTACATAACACAGTCCTCACAATTTGGATCAGATTTTTTCAAAAGCGGTGCCTGGTTTGTCAGCTAATGCAATTTTCCCTCTTTTCCCTCTGCTGGCCTGAATCACTCCCAGACTGAGCTCCCTTCAGGTGAAGGGCTCTGTGCCTTTGATTATTTTATGGCATTTGCTGCAGCCCAGTTTTCATCAGAGGTCCTTCCCAGCAGACTAACAGCCCCATGAATGAAATCAGCAGGGAGGCTCTTCATTATCACAATTCTGGCAGTGAAGTCTCTGTACTTTTATCACTGTACTGGTATCAATTATTTGGAGCCACATTAAATAAATGAAGTCAGTAACATGAATATGTCATGCCCAATTCATACAGAGGCTCCTGAACTCTCTTTAAAAAAACCTTCTCTTTTTTGCCTGCTGCTTCCCTTATGAATTTTTTGTAAGCTCTGACCTTAGACATATCTCAATCATTGCAAGCATGCTTAGTTCAAGATTGAATACACATCCATTTCATATGGGTTGAGGGGGACAAAAATCACGAGAAAAGCAGATGACATTAGAAAAAAAATTACTTTTCAAAGAAGGTTCAATGACCTCCATATAGATATGACATGTTAAAGTCACTGACTTATTTTTTAACTCAGCACTAGCCTATATATATATATATATATATATATATATAGTATTATATAATACACTTGTAAGGGCAAAGTCTCTTCAGCATTCGATCCACAATATTTATTGTAGAGTTCTGACTCACCTTCCTTGGGTGTTGCCCAGAGTCACCATAATACCAGTAATGACAATGAAATGGACTGCATTGGCCAGTGCCCTTTGCTTGTTTGATGGGTCATGGCAGCACACTGATTGCAGTTTTCTGCAACCTAAAGACAATCTTATTTATTTATTGATTCTGCTGAATCAGAATTCAGGCTTGGCAAAGCCCATTCTCAAAAAAAAAAATATTAAGGATCCTTTGGGCTTTGGACAGTACTTTTCTAAAATATTTCTAACCAAAACTAATTTATTTTGGTCTCAAGTAATAAAAAGTAAACCTCTGATGCATGGACTATGCACTTCAGACACTGTAAAGACAGTTCATTTTCCTTGTAATTTAACTGATCTGTTTAAACAGAGCAGGAAAAGCACAGAACTGTGATAGGAAAGGAGATTTCTTGGATACTGCTTTGCAGGTACTCAGAATAAAAAAGCCCTAGAACCTTTGAGCTTACTGAGAGCAGAATTATACATAGATGTAAGGAGGAAAGGGCAAATGCTTTGTGGGAGTGTTTGTAAACTCTGAAACTGCAATTCAGCCACATTTGAATATGTTACAGCCTCTTCTCCGTTAACATTAATCACAGTGGCTTTTGTTTACAAGAATGTTGGAGAAAGTGTATTCTAAACTCAAATACTCTTGCAAACACATTTCAGTCAAACCTGCCTGCGAAGTGTTTTCCCTAATAGCCAACCTGGCAGCTGTAGGAATGGTATGTTTCTTAGGTGGCCACTTTCACACCCAAAATAAGGAAGAGTGAATATAAAAACATAAAATAAATGCAACTTGTAAATAAACCCAGTCAGAATATAGTCTGATGAAATGATTATTCTGTCTGTTAGAATTTGCATAGATGCCTCATTCTTATGAGGCTCTTTCCTGCTGAAATTTACAGGGAAAAATCCCTTAAAATTCCTGTTACAGACAGAGACCAAAGCATTGATGTCCAGATTTTGGAGGGCTTGCATTGAGTTATATTTGTGGCTTCCCTAGGACTGTTAGTGGTGTGCAAATCTGAGCAGGTGTTTGCATCTTCACAAAACTAAGTCTGACATCATTAAAAAACCCAAAAAGCCTACAAACAAACAACTAAATAAACATAACAGGTTTTGGAAATTTATCAAAAAAAAGGGGCTGTGCGTGGTGTGATTCAGATCAGAAACTGCAGACAATGATGAGTGCAAAGCACAAAATTGGAATCCTAGAGCTGGGATGCTTTCTTGTTTTATTTTTAAACAACTCCTTAAGCATAAAGTGAACCAAGAAACCAGCTATTCACCTCAACTATTGAACCTCTGAAGAAAAACTTGACTGCCAAGTCAGCAACAGGAATAATTTGAAAGTTAGTGTCACCAGAGAATTTCCAAAGAGATGTCGGTGTTCTTTGATCAGGAAGCACTACTGAAGCAGAGAGAGGGTCTTTATCTCAGTCTTATGTGATAAAATAACCAACTGGAAGAATTTTAAATAAAAGGTAGCAATTGTATATTCCAGTTTACCATTCTCCTCCCTCTGAATCACACTGTCTTACTGTTTTGTAATTTAATGTAAATGTACAGTATTTCACAATGGTTATCTCATAATGAGTTTAGCCATTTTTGAAGGCTTTCATCCTGCAAAGTTGCCCAGCCACATTGAAGATATCAACACAAAATGTTCCTGATTTGGTGGGGGTTTTCTGACAGCGTCTTTGCATGTGTTATCCAGGAAGATAGGCATGGGAGATGCAGAAATCCTTCAGCTGACGTGCATTCCTGGCACCATCATGTTATTTCATGAAGACTGTCAGGTTTATACCCACAATGACAAGAGAAAATGGCATTGTGCTGCTGTTCAGCAAAAGAGAAAGCAAAAGACAGATGAGTCAAGTGTGCAGCTCACTCATCAGAAATTGTCTCTCAGTTTGGACGTATTTCCACACATTCCTGAACTGTTCATTATTATTTTCCTGTATGATTACCCTGAAAGTGCTTGTCACCATTGCAGGGGCAAACCTGAAATCAACCTTTTTTGAAATCCATTAATTAATACAATCAAATAAATGCAATGCAATATATTAAATATGGAATGACACATCTGACTGTTGGTAAAGGCAAAAAGAATTTCCAGAAGACCTTTCTGCAATGCAGACTGCCATCTCCATTTGTTTCTGATTGCTATCACACTGCACAGATGCAATGATTGAGAATCAAACTAGAATTTGGTGCTACAAGTCCACTGTAACATCAATCACACGAAATAAAAATGTCATGCTTATGATTCTTTGGAAAATGCTGCACTTAACTTCCAAACTGTTGCTTTCAGAAAAGGCTAATTCAGGGCTGGGTACATTAATGTCAATGTCCTATAAAAGTGCCAGCTAAAAAAAAAAAAAATGTCAGCAAAGACATTTTTTAAGCCTGTGTCAGCACAAAAGGGTGCCTCAGTTGTTTCATCTCACAACAGCTGCATGCTTTCATTGACATTTGTTGCCCTTTCTTTGTGCATTCATCCTAACCTCATAGGTTATTTCCTGGCCTCCCTTCCATGACCTATGACCGATGATGACCTTTAGCCAGAGAATGTGACATTTTGTTCTCCTCTGGCTGACATGTGATGCCCTCATTATTCAAAGGTATGTGAAAATAATGACCTGCACTGACCCCTGAGTTTCCTTTCGTTTATTGGTCTACACTAGGTGCTTGTTCAGCAGATTGCTATGACTAGGTGGTGGGGTGTACAATTTCTTCTGAAGGAGGAAGCTCATGAATTGCACCAACATTTTAGCTCTTTGTGTCTCTTGTTCCATTTGAAGAGCAGGAGATGAAGTGGTGCAGCTGGGGGAAGAGGGTTCAGGGTTCACAGCTCAGTTCAGTGTGGGTTGTTGGGAGCATCCTGCAGATATGGCTGAGGAATCTATCTTATGGAGTGGCACCTGAATTCCAGGCTGGATGCCCACCTTAGGGCATCTCAGATAGTACAGGATACCAGTGCACAAGGTGCTGGCTCAAATCCTCAGTTCTCAGTCACCAGAAGGAATGGATGACTGAGAAACCTTCAGGAATTCAAAACAGGAGTGAATGCAGCTTTCCCATCACCATCATTTCTACTCCTTCCCTATTGTGACCCCGGTGGCAACATGGTCACAGTTACAAAGAAATACAAAATTGGCCTGACATGATGTCTTGGGTATGTCTCATTTTGCATTTCAAGTGGTGGAAGTTTCAGTGCTCTTCAGAAATGCAAGCCTGAACACATGAATTCTTTTTTCAAAAAGTAGATTTTATCTCCTGTGAGGCAAGACGTGTCCTCATTGACTACAGTAAATATTTCAAATGCTGAGAGTCTAAAGGAGGAATAAACCACCTCTATGTGGGAGATTGTGATACCAATTAAGAGTTTCTTCAAGACCTAGCCAGCATGAATATTTAAACCTCCTTTGCTTGAAGAAAGGATGGTTACTTCAGGTCCGGAATGAGGGCATGCATGGAGCAGCATAAGGAACAGATGGCTGCTAAAGACAATTTCAGACTCTACATAGTCCCTATTAAGAATATAGAAATAATCAATTAGGGAATAAGCTCTGCTTCCTGTTGCACAGGAGCAGAGCAGCAGCAGAAAAATGTTAACATATATGTCAGTGTTTGTTGCTTGCTGGGAAAGAGATATCAGGCCTTTCCCACTGAAAGGTGGGAAGCTGCTCTGGGTCTGTAGGTTAAGATAGAAGATTATCAACAGCTCTCTGGAAAAGGTTTATGTATTTGGTATGCAGACCAGGAAATGAAAATCAGGATCCAAATTCTGACCTTGTGTCAGCACTCTGTGCAAACTAACACAGGAACCAGGGGAAAGGTCCTTTATTGGTTAAGAGAGAGCATTCCCCACCACCTGGAGGCTGTAAAGGGCTTCATGTTGGAACATGTTCACTAAAGGTATAAAGGGTACTAATAACTGATGCCCAGATCTCAGCTTGCAAACTTTGAGGTTCTACCTGGGTGTCTGGGCCAGACATTCACCCTGCATTATAATCCAGCTAAAGACTGAGAGTTCAGGCTGACACTTGGAGGACTGGAGTGCAGTGGAAAAGGGACTCTAGATTTCAGATAGCCTGGCTTAGGGTTGAACTAGAAGCATTAGTAAAACCTGATGAAGAAAAGTATTTTATCTGTCTTGGTGGAAAATGCTACATAAGTGACCTAAGCATGGATGTGATTTATTGGTCACAGCTATGTCTTCATCTGAAGGGAAAAAGCTGAAAAGTTTGAGTACTGCCCTCTGTTTACCATTACAATCTTTGTCCTTCTTGGACTGAATTTTGCTGCATCAGTCCCAGCAGCAGGTCTGGGCAGGAGCCCTACTCTCAAGAATGGCAGAAAGAAATGGCATCTGTGGCACATCATCACATCTCTTCTCTCAGCCATCTCACAAATGCCCCTGGTATTATATTTCTGAGGGCCAGTTACTGGTGGATTAAATGAAGGAAAAACAAGAGCATAGAAGTGGATATTAGCTGGTGCCAGGCAGTCCTCCTGTCACTGACCTGACAGTGCTCCAAGCCCTGTCCCTGAGCATGGCTGTTACAGGAATCCTGCTGTTCCCCTTTGGCCAGCAGTAATTTTCATACAACTCGCACATGGAATGCTTTTAAGGGATTCAGCTGAGGAATGGACACACTTTTACATGTGACACTAGGTCAGATCAAATGTCAGCTTGGTTATGACCAATCATATAAACGAACTAATCCACCATAGCAACATAACTCTGGAAGGTCTTGCAGGAACCTTGTAGAAATACATTTATCATGTGCCCAAAAGATTGTGGCATGTGAAATCATGAGTTGCTTTTGACTGCTTTGCTCAGAAAGGCAATGTTTTTATATAGCAGAAGCATGAGTGTAAGAGGATAGTACTAAGGTAAATTTTTAAACCAAGAGCATGTTTAGACTTTGTTGTCCTTGTTTTTTCCCAGAAGCACAGTCTCAGAAATATTCCATTTTTCTTTCCCTCCTTCTCATTTGCCTCTCATTGCTCAGGAGTTCGTAGGGTTTCACTCCTCCCAAGATCCATAAATCAGATTATTAACTTTCAGTCCAAGCCTGTTTTATATGAGCAGAAGAAATCTAATTGGAATACAATCACCCTCCTACTGCTTTTCACAGCTTTCTTTGCATCTCAATGTGATCTGAATTTCAGATATCTCTTTCTGTGAGATATTTATTTTTCCCCATCATGCACTGAACCCAATTGTGCTGCTATCTTTTTCTGCCCTTTTAAGCTCTGGCTGTAAATTAACCATTATCCAACTGAAATAAGTTCCTTTAGAGTTCATAAACAGTAGTTCAGCATGAAAGCTTCCAGACTAGTTGCACAGGAATAAACTGTCCATTCCCCTGAATATGAGGGTTTAATATCAGTTTCATTTTCCTCTGCCTCAACATGGGTGCTTAGAGAAGAAGCTCTTTTGTAACATGGGATACTGGATGGATACTAAAGGAAGAGGGTATCTGGAAATGCAGAACTCCATTTGCAGGTGCTGGATGAACTCCAGGTTGGGGAATCTTCACATTACAACTATAATTACTTGTTTTGATTTATGCTCCTAGACATTTAGTACAACTGAAAAATCCTGCTGATTATAGATCAGTTCTTGCCCTGAAATTTACTGGCTTTTATTTTTCTTTAAAAAAACCCTAAAAAGCTAAAAATTTTTCTTTTTTACATAGTGTTTAATGAGCCTGGTAGCCCAAGAGTTCTGAATACTAGATGTTTTCTTTAACCATACAACTCACAAGAAACACAAACTTTTCTTTAATTTCTCGCCTCCTGGACTCCAAGCCTTCTTCAGATCAAACAGGGCACATCTATGGGAAAAACTAATACTCATAATTCATTAAATGCTTGCTTGTCTTCTCTGTCACTACTGCTGCAGTGACTTGTGTATGAATGTGTTACAGACACAAGCCCATCTGAGAGAAGATGAATTTTAAGTCTAATCATTTTTACACATTCAGGTTTCAAATGAAAGCTACCTAATTATTACCACATCATCATGAATTCAGACTCAACACAAAAGCTCAGTCTACAACTCAACAAAACCTGCAAGATGATGCATTTTTCTGCCACATCCTGAGTGCTTTATGGTCAGGACCTGTCCAGAAAGCACCTGAATTTCCAACTTGTCCTCTTCCAACAGGCTCCAGGGTGCTGCTCAGAAGGAGGCAGAAAGTTGCACACCTGGATTTCACCTGGGGTCCAGGCAGAGTAGACTCCAGCTTCTCATTCCACAGTTTAGACATAGCCTGTCAATCCATCAAGCAACTCTGTGTCATTTAAATAACTGTACCAAACTTTGTTTCTCCTATTTTCAGCAGTCCCACCTGCCTCAACAGAGATACTTGTAGAAACATTTTGGGGCTCTGACCTGTCAAGTGTGAGAACAAAACCTTTCAACCAGTTACTTCTCAGTCTGACGTGTGACACAGACATTGAATTGAATTCCTAATCTAAAGTGAAATGAATCATTAAAATTGTTAAGCCATTAAATAAATACATCTCAATTCACTGTGGGCTGTGAATCACTGACGCACCAATTATTAAAAATGAAATGGACATTTGATTTTCTGGGTGTTCATGTGCATTGTTGTACAGTGAGGGAACCTTCCTCACTTAGGTTATCAGCAGTCTATGAAAAAGAAGGATCTCATGTAGTGTAACAATCCTACTGGCATGATGACTTCTTCTTTGTTCAAAACAACTTTACTGTCTCTGAATTTTTCTGTAATTATATTCCATCACAGCAAAGAATATACAAGGGGGGATTAAGTATTTATAACAACTTAGGTATCTCTAGTTGAAATGTTTAAATCTGAACCAACCTGTAAAGATTCCCCTTATAATTTTCCTCAATAGGAAATTCATCTGGCAAAATGAACTCATGTATTTCCCACCACTACATGGAGCCAAAGTTGATTAGCTCAGAGGTGGAAACCTACATTTAATCAGACTAATCCCATCCAAAGGTCTTTCCTCAAATCTTTCTTCCATCAATGCTGTGTGTCCATGTCCATGCTGGTGCTCCCCTAGCTATACGGGAAGGGACATTTTGTTCAATATTCTCCTGGTTCTTAGTCATTCATTAAGTGGGGTTGTCATGGGGATACAGTCCCAGGGTAGCCTTGCCTCCTTCCTTTCATCCACTCGTGCACAGTGTGCACTGTACAATACTTCATGCAAATAAGTTCCAAGCAGAGTTGCTTGTCATTAGCACAGACAGCTCTAGAGGCAAAAACAAACAGAATTTGTCAGTGAGAACTCTGTCATTAAGGAATTTTGTTTGCACCCCTGCAGTGATTCATAGTGCACTTGACTGTTTTCTGCCTACCTCTTCACATCTCTTATTTACTTACAAAGTGAAAAAATGCCCTTTTTGGGTACCTTCTCTCCAATTACAGATTTTATTGATATCATACCAGAAAGCTGGTTTCAGCTCCTGGCAAACTAGTAGCAAAAAGAAGGTTTTCCTGGATGTCACCTTCATTCAAGCACTGATAAAGTGCTGCCAAAGCAGGGAAGATAAACAAAATATTTAATGAATTGCTGGAGAAATCAAGAACTAGACAAGAAACCACAGCTTAGTTTTAAAGAAGAAATAAATCTGGAAAACTATCAGCACTTAAAACTTGAAGTAAAAACATGTATACATACATGTGGCCTGACTTTGCTGAGCATGTCATGTTTGAACCGGGGGAAACATTTATGTGACCATCAGGTCTAACTATCTTTGTTGCAATTGATATCTGTTTTATAATTAACTTATTCAAGCACTGACCACCCAGCCACCAGTAAAGTGCCCATTAGGTCTAGCCCTTGTCACATCTGCTTCCTGAAATGGTCAAATTTTAATTCTATGAACAGTAAGAAATCTTCGGTTTACTTTCAAGTGCTGAAGGAAAGAAAACAACCTACCATGCATGAAATATTCAAACACAGCTTTAAAGGCATTAGCCACACAGCAATACTTGTGTTATATAAAATGTTCCTCATGAAACGGTGGGAGATCTGTCTGAAATTAGCAAGGATTACAAAACCTCCCACTCTGAAGGTGAAAGGATGAAGCAAGGTTATAATTATATAAATGACTATGGGGGAAACAGTTGCTCCGTACAGAGTGTGGGATCCAAGCAGTGTCAAACACTATGTGGAGACAGCTTTCCCAAAGCCACGGATTTGTTCTCTTTTTTTTTTTTTTTGAACGCTTTTTTGTCTCTTAAAGCTCCAGTCACTTCCCTGCGGAGATTTTCACTGTGGGGTATGCCCTGCCCGTATTCAGAGGAAGGGATTTCAGATGCTGCCTAATCTGAGCCTGGTTTGGTGGCATCCCTCTGTTTCACCCCACTCTTTACATCCTCCCTTCATTGGTGGGCATCTGAGTATGGATCTGTAACACCTGCAGGACTGGACTACAGGGTTTGAATAGTTTTAGGCTCCACAACTGTGTTTACCCAGGGTAAACTAGGATTACAGTATGTTCTTCTGGGACATGTGGCAACAGAAACAAACAGAAATATGACCTTTGAAGGGTTCTAAACTCCAATTGTATCTTACATCAGCTTGCCTCAAGAAACACCCAAACACATAAAAATATGGCACTTGCGCACTTTATCGATTACATTTCCTAACCTTTCTGAAGTAATCCCTGAATTTGAATCAACAGCAAGTTAAGGTCTTTCCCTTACACATGCCTTCCCCTACAGATCAAACAGTATCTGTTCCCTTGGCTTTCTCCTCTAGGGTCTGTGCATTTACAGCCTGCTTCAATTTTCTCCAGCAGTCCCCAGAAGGGCGTCTCAGCCACAGAACCATTTCCCAATTTTACCTCTCCCCCTGTTTGCACGCATCCCTTTCCCTAATCAGCCTGCAGTCAGGTCAGCTGACCAAACTCATTTTGTGGCCAAAGCATTCCTAGAGCCACGTGAGCTGTGAGGACATGGGGCCTGGGCTGAGACAAGCCAACTCTTCCCCTTTCTGCACGGCTCACTTCAGTCTGAATAGAATGGAAAACCCCACTGTGGCTCTGTGACATTCTGCTTCCCACTGTGTGCCTGCACATCTTTGCTATGCACTCATCCACAGCAGCTATTATGGTTGTTATTGGGAAAAAACCCACAATCAGCCAAACAAACAAACAAAAAATGAAAAAAAACCCAGCACCCTACAAGCCAAACCAAAGCTTTTTTTATTTTCCCGTTTTTTTCCACTTAGTTTTTGTACATTCAAAATTTCAACAGTGTGATGTTAGCAAACATGACTGCTGCACATCTAAAAGAAACACTGAGGTGCCTGCAGTCTCAGACCTCAATAAACATTTCAAAGGGTAGGATAGAGTAGAAGTATCCTTATTGTAAGGATAAAGAAGTACAGGTCCTTAGTACTGCTGCTGTAACTGTTGACAAAAGCTGACATTTAAACAGCCACCAAAACAAGACCTGACCCTGCAGTGTCCCCACAAATATCACTAGTCACCTAGTCAAACCCACTAAAATCAAATGGAATTGCTCTCCCATGACTGCAGATTTTAGGACCAAGTTCATACTCTGAAAAAGATCTTTCTTGCAGTAACATCCTGCTCCACTCATGCTAATGGGCATATTCAATTGTAGCATGACAGAGCTTGTAGTATAAACATGAAGTCTGTAATTTTAAGGCACTAAACTGTTATTAAGCCAAATAGCTAAGGTATTTTAATTTAAAGCTTCAAAGAATACCTAGTTGGGCAGTAGGCATTCTTGTCATTAATTAAAATTCAGTTGATGAACAAAGTGCAGTCCATGAAACCATACAAGTGAAAACCCAGCAGTTGTGACCCAGCGCTCCAGTACAGCGGAATCAGAGGAAAACAGAAAAGGTGTAAAACCACAGCTTTCAATCTGACAAATTTTTAAAGGTAAATCTGTGTCTTACCCTGCCCCCCCCACTATTCAAGAACTTGTCAAAAGTCCTTATCACCAGACATGACTTGTCAGCAGCTCAGTGAAGTTTGGTGGCATGAATTTCTTTGAGTTTTAAGGGATTTAAATAAGGTGAAAGCCTTCATAGAAATGCACATGACTGCAAGCAGAGCGCCTTAATAGTTTTAAGAGAGTTATTAAGCTATCTGATGTAAATATACATTAACTGATCTTTTCTATAATGTGGATTACATAAATCTGAATTAAGTGACTTTTCGGAACATTGACTATTGATCTGATAAACTATAATGGCCATCAGAAATATTGGGTAAATAATGATTTAAAAAAAATTTGTTATGTCATAAAAATATTTATGGAAAGTACTTATGGTACTTTATATGCTGAGTAACCACTTTTCAATATGAAGTACCTCAGCCAAGGATACATTCTTAAATTAAGCAGCTTTTAATTTATATATGATTTTAAAAGAATGTTTTTAAACTACTCAGCATGTACCTTCCTGTACTCGTATAATTTTAAAATAGCCATGCCATTTTTTTTTTACTTCTTGAGAATGAAGATAATAGTAAAATAAGTGATCAAGTGGCTGTGTGAATCTTGTCAATGGCTCTTTGTGACCATACAGCTTTTGTGACAATATGTACTGACAAAATGTGCACAGCCCCAAAGATGAGCCTTTCAGCTCAAATCTCATTAAGAACTCCCTTTGAGAATTTGTTTGTGCCAGTTATTTCCAGCAAAGATGGACCAGCTATCTGTGCTCAGATCTAGAAAGGCCTTGTTGAGCTGGCTTTATGCCATGTAGTGATAAAAGTAGAGGAGTTTTCCTCTAATGCAAGTGACCTGCCACTGGGAGGGAGGAAAAAACACCAAAAAAAAGGAAACAAACCAACAACTGAAAAAGTGGTGTGCTTTGGGATAAAAGGCACTGGCACACAAGGGTCTGTATGAATTGGAGTAAAGGCAAGAAGCATAGGGAGCAAGGGAGAACCCCTAAAAATGATGCTGAAATAAAGCAGCCAAACAAGCAGGCCTGCAACGAGGAGGGATGATGCCCACAGCAGGAATGCTGCGGATCAGGAGTGGAGCCCACAGAGGAGAAAACAGAGGTAAAAGGGCAATGCAAATCCCACCCACACAAATTTCTTTGCTGGTGCATTCAGTGGAACAGCAGCATGTTGCAAGAGGGATATCAGCCCCCTGTGACTGAGCCATTCTGTTTTGCTGACTCTCCCTAACAACCTGAGTGCCAGAAAGTGTTTACAGCAATGTCCAACTGGATATCAGAGAATCTAACAGGGAAATGATTTTAGAAAAAAACACTGGAATGGAAAAACCCATAGAAATGGTTTCTGGGGATACCTCTGGACGTGTTTTGGATGCTGTTGATCTAACTGGGGCCTTTCAGCTGCATGGACTCGTGTACCTCCCTCAGCACCAACATTTGTGAGGGCAAGAGTCCAGAGTGTGACCCGGGGCCATCTCGGGTTCCAGAGGAGACCTCTGTCCTTTGGCAGTGGGATGTCCCTGTGCCCGTGGGTCTGTGCAGGGGTGGAGGGCACCCACCTCCAGTGCCATGGCATGCAGCTCTCTTACACCAGCGCTCTGCACCATACCCTGCTGGGTATGGCCCCAAGGCAGAGATCAGAGGTTCAGGGACCAGGAAAGATCCCTGGGAACTGGAACTGACCCCAGCCTTACCCGTGTTCCTCTCTGGCTTTACATAAAGCTGGCTTGACCCTCAGCTAGCACAAACAAGAATGACAAGGAGGGATAATTGCGCTGTAAATGCCCTGCAAATCACTGCAGGGAGGAGTTCATCAGGATAACAAACTGCAGTCCAGGGAAAGCTGTTTCTGGCAGGGGCCAGCAGGTACAGAATTAAAAGCAAATCCAAGCAGAAACAGCAGTGTCTTAACTGTCTGCTTTTATTCCTGTTTTTCCAACAGGTATTTCATGTTGCTCCTCTCCACGATGCCACCCATTGCTAGGAACATTTCCCACACGGAGCCAGCAGACTTCTATCCGCAAGGAGAATATACTTCAGGGTAACTTCATACTCTCCTGCCTCTCACCACACTTTGTTTTGCTGCTCTCTGGCAGGCTGGGAGCGTGTGCCAAGCAGTGTGTGTGCTGTTCTGAGGTAACCTGGAGCCAAGGTGTCCCACAAAGATTCACCAGCACCAGCAACATGAGCTCCAGCCTCACATGGCCCCTTCCAGCTTGCCCACGCCAGGGCCTCGTGTTCCCACAGCAGATGCCAGAGCCTTGTGTTTGCTGGCTGCACAGATAACCGAGGGAGTGCTTAGGTATGCAGCCACATCCATGCCTGCTCTTCCTCAGCTGTTGGGTTCTTTTTGTTTTCCTTTTTGTTTGTTTGGTTTTGGTTTTTTTTTTTTTTTTTTTTGTTGTTTTTTGTGTGTGTGTGAAATAATGGAATTTTGACTTGTAATTTTGGTGGGAGTTGAAAGTTTGGGGCGTTTCTCCCAATTGCTGTTTATAATAAAGTAATAAATGGTGAGTGACTGATCGAACAGGGGTGGATATGTCAAAAACTACTCTGTAGGTATCTGGGAATAAAGATAAATGTTCCATCTGTCTCGATTACATCTGTGCTCTTTCTTATTTTAATTTCCCTGCATGTTCTAAGAAACAGCTTTGCAAGACCCAACATCGATGATTTCAAATTTTTAGGTGTTTTTTTTTGGTTTGGTTTTTTTGTTTGGTTTTTTGTTTGTTTGTTTGTTTTTGGGGGGTTTTTTGGTAGTTTTTTTTTTTTTGGGGGGGGGGTTGGTGTTTGGTTTTTTTGTGCAAAAATCTAAAAAAGCATAAAGGAACTGTAAAGTGAACCTACTTTCTCATTAGTAGCTGGATTCAAAAGAGTTGCAGTAGCCACTCAGGAGAGCAAAACCCTGGCCCCTGGGCCTTCTGTCTAGCAGGTTTAAATGCCACACACTCCTGACAAGTGTCTGGAGAAAAATCTAATGACCAATACTTATTTGCAGCAAGCAAATGCATGATTTCAAGTGGGGAATAAATTTTTTAAAAGTCCTTGGATCACTGAAATAAAAGCTCCTGTTAGTCAAACAAATTATTCCCTATGAACTATTCAGCCATTTGTCATAACGGCACAACTTTTTTTCTGTGCATCCTAACAGTTGTTCAGGAATATTATTCAATATTTTTTTATGCATGTCTGCTGGGTAAAGAGTCCTGTACAGTAAAAAGCATGTTTGATGTCAGCAGGGGTTCATGAGGAACCTAGGGAAAGGTCATCCCGGTGTCAAAGGCTGTAGGAAATGTCACATGCCTTCTCTTAATTAATGCAGGCTAGGAGAGAACCCTCAGGGAGGACACAAGATCAGAAGGAGGAAACAGACATTGTTGTACCAATTATCACTGCCTATTTGAGCGTCTCCCTCTTTGTGATTACCCCAATTTAACCAAACATGTAATTTCTAGGCTGCATCAGCTTATCATAAGTGAATCCACTTAGATGAGTGTTCGTTCTGTATTTAAATATAGATAGACCCATCCTTGCCAGGTGCTGAGCTTGCTCAACTCCTACTGAAATTAGCAGGGGCTCAGCATTTTGCAGGAATCACTTAGCAGTGCCCAGAACTGGGTTCTTTATGTGTCTTATACATCAAACCAAAATCCGTGCTCCTCTAATGTCCATTTGCACAGTAACCCATATTTCTTTTCCTTCATTTATTAACAAGCAGACATCCACTTGGTGTTTGTCCTAAACAAATGTTAGTGGCTGTCACTACTAGATACTTAGGCAAATTGAATGTATTCCTATTCCCTTTTGCACCATAGCAATATTAGGCAGTGTACTTTAGCTTTCAGCTTTTCCTTATGTACAGAATATTTATGGTCCATTTTAGAGTTGTCATCCAAACACTTGGGGTCATTTTCTTATTAAACAGTACAATATTAAAGCAATGGGGCACACCAGGTGGTGTGTTTCTGACTATTTTGTCATGCCTCAGGCTGAGTTGCCATCTTCCACTCAAAATAATGTCATGCTGAATATTAGCACACACACACACACACACACAGAGAAAAAAAAATCCCAGGAAAAACATATCATTAAAAAAAAATGTAGCATTGTAAGTTCCAAACTTACATGGGGGAATTTTTCACGTGGGAGCTCTTCAGAGAGAGAAAGTGATTGATTTTTATAAAAGTTGGCATGCATGACCAAGGGCAGATGGTGCATAAATTTGGGCCCCGGTCTTACATTCTGCTCCGTGTAGGTGGACCACTGAACTGCTGTGACTGAGAGAAAATAATACAACCCTGAACAGATGCAAGACTCCTGGGTGAGATGATCAGGCTGCAGGACCAGGACACAAACTTGCACTGCTATAATAATTTTGATGACAGCTTTCGGTGATACATTCAGGCATATAATTTATAATTTGTATGCTGCTGATTGATTGTGTCAAATGTGTGAGGTGTCTCTGATTAAGATGCACTTTGTGCTGTTAAAATTGTGTGATGGATGCTTGCTCACACACCCTGCTGAAGAGTAGGTGCCAGCCATCATCACAACTAAGAAGAAGATATGAAATAACCCTCCCCAGATAAAATTATTGCAGTGATGAGTAGAGGAGTGACAGGAAGGTGAGGAAATGGAGAAGTGGACATTGAAGCAACACAAAGGACACTGTCAAAGGACAGCCCCCGTGGCTCGCTGTGTCAGATGGCTGTTGGATGATTTCATGTCTTCCCTTTTCCATATTTGTTGTGTTCAGCTGATTTTCTATCACTGTAACAATCTAAAACATCAGTTGACTGTTGTTTCATGCCTGATGACACTGAAAATATATCATTCTCCCAGAATATATGCCTTCAAACTGATGAGTCAGATGAGCCATGTCACCACATGACCATTTCTTTATCATTTTGCTACATGTTTGCATGCATAAAGAATAAGGTCTCTCAGTAGGGCAACAAGCTTATAAGGCTCCAGTTTGTTTAGCATTTTCCACAATGGAAAATGCCCAATATTCATATCTTTTCCCCTATAAGCCTCCAGAAAGATGTGCAAGGATGAAGAATCAACATAAAAAAAGAGGAAAAAATATATGGGCAAAGCTCTAAGGAAAAATCCAGTATCCTCAGAGAAAGGATATCAAGGAATGTTAAAGAATTAAATCAGCAGTCTTGGGAAATAAGGGACAATAGATACTACAGGTTGGTGCTCTCACCATTTACAAGCTTTTTCTAGCACCTGCAGTTACCAATCTAATGTTCCAAACTGTAACAGCAGATGCATTTCTTTCCTGCCTAATCACCTTGGGATTATCACAGTGCCTCTCTCACACAGAGGGAATTCTCCACTGAATAATGGGGAACAGCAGTAGCACACAACATTAGACAGTGATGTACTGCCCCTGTTTTTAGTGCTGCCCATAACTTGGGAGTTCTTCAATTCGTTGTGCCATGGACAGGATCACAAAGCCTCAATCCATATTTCAGTTGCACATGATCCTTCAGTACTTCCAGAACTGCTGGAAACCTGGACTATGCCCATGAGCTGGGATGGCAGAAAAAAACCATTTAGCTCAGAAATGAATGGATCTGGCTGCTGGTCCTAGAGCAGCTGGACTATGCCATTGCACAAAGTAAAGGAAACACCTGATGGAGACTCCACATATTCTAATTTGCTTCTTTGTTTTACCTGCCTTTCAATGAACAGATTTTGACTCACATTGGGAAATTTTCTTTTGTATAAATATCTATGATGACATAGCAACAAGGAATTTTGTTCACAAAACTGGTTTTCTAACTAATTTATCTTGATTTCTAAAATGATCAGCTCTGGTGGAAAAAAAATTAAGTGGTTAGTTTGACTTTGGAACACAAACTCACCATTTCTTGAAAATTTTCAAGAAAATTCATTGTGCTTCAGCACAATATTTACTATAGCTATATTCTTTAGTTATAGATACCTTGAGCATATTTTACAAATGGCTTTTTATTGAAGCAGTACTGTTGCTAAGGTGTGATGACACTGAAAATATATCATTCTCCCAGAATATATACCTTCAAACTGATGAGTCAGATGAGCCATGTCACCACATGACCATTTCTTTATCATTTTGCTACATGTTTGCATGCATAAAGAATAAGGTCTCTCCATAGGGCAACAAGCCTATAAGGCTCCAGTTTGTTTAGCATTTTCCACAGTGGAAAATGCCCAACATTCATATCTTTTCCCCTATAAGCCTCCAGAAAGATGTGCAAGGATGAAGAATCAACATAAAAAAAGCAGAAAAAAATATATGGGCAAAGCTCTAAGGAAAAATCCAGTATCCTCAGAGAAAGGATATCAAGGAATGTTAAAGAATTAAATCAGCAGTCTTGGGAAATAAGGGACAATAGATACTACAGGTTGGTACTCTCACCATTTACAAGCTTTTTCAGGCGCCTGCAGTTACCAATCTAATGTTCCAAACTGTAACAGCAGATGCATTTCTTTCCTGCCTAATCACCTTGGGATTATCACAGTGCCTCTCTCACAGAGAGGGAATTCTCCACTGAATAATGGGGAACAGCAGTAGCACACAACATTAGACAGTGATGTACTGCCCCTGTTTTTAGTGCTGCCCATAACTTGGGAGTTCTTCAATTCGTTGTGCCATGGACAGGATCACAAAGCCTCAATCCATATTTCAGTTGCACATGATCCTTCAGTACTTCCAGAACTGCTGGAAACCTGACTATGCCCATGAGCTGGGATGGCAGAAAAACCATTTAGCTCAGAAATGAATGGATCTGGCTGCTGGTCCTAGAGCAGCTGGACTATGCCATTGCACAAAGTAAAGGAAACACCTGATGGAGACTCCACATATTCTAATTTGCTTCTTTGTTTTACCTGCCTTTCAATGAACAGATTTTGACTCACATTGGGAAATTTTCTTTTGTATAAATATCTATGGTGACATAGCAACAAGGAATTTTGTTCACAAAACTGGTTTTCTAACTAATTTATCTTGATTTCTAAAATGATCAGCTCTGGTGGAAAAAAAAAAAAAAGTGGTTAGTTTGACTTTGGAACACAAACTCACCATTTCTTGAAAATTTTCAACTGGCTTCAGCACAATATTTACTATAGCTATATTCTTTAGTTATAGATACCTTGAGCATATTTTACAAATGGCTTTTTATTGAAGCAGTACTGTTGCTAAGGTGTTCTTTGGGTGGCCATTTTACAGAGAGTCTTTTTCTAGAATTTGTATTTTAAAATTAATCACTGTAGGATTCCATCCGATATTAAATAGGGGAGATAAAGTGTAAAAACAAAGGCTGTACCTGATACTTGAAAGTTGCTATTCCTGACAGCACTTAATCTTTTTCATACTCACATTGGCTTTTATCCCGGCCCATCTATTCCTTAATGTAAGTGTTATAAATTGTTGTAAAGTGCCATAAAATATAATAAACATGAATCAATATTTCTTGGTTAAAAAACTTAGAAATGCTGATGAAGCTTGAGTTTAATATAGATGTCCTGAACCCACAATGTCCCTTTATTTTATTTTTTTTTTTACCTTCCTCATTTTTTCAGGTCTTGACTTCATGTGTGCACACACATTCATTCTTCACAATCAAAGAGGCAGGGAAAATTAAAATTACTAATGCAGGGCTAATAAAGCATCTAATGTTTTAACCGGTTCTTTTGGGCAAGATATCTTCTATCTGCAGAGCTACTAAATTTGCTGTGAATGACCCACTTCAAGCAAATTCCTTATGGATCTACAGAATATTAAGCACACGCACAGCACCAGAAAGTTTGGGGATTACTCAGATATTTAAATTTAAGCATATGTTTAATTGCTTTGCTGAATCAGGGCTTTAATGAAGAAGCATGGCACAGTTGTGCTATTTGCCATAAAAATCCATCATTGCCAAGGATCTCTGCCCATTAAAGAAGATGCTATGATTTGTGTTTAAAATATGAAAGAAATACGATGCCTGCATGGTGCATTAAATACCCAAGCATACACATGCATTTAAATTCTTTCTATCTTTTTAAGGATATTGTTGTGAATTATGTTCTTGTATATCCAAGAGCATCCTTCATGGTGAAGTGACAGTTCCTCTCCACATCCAGTTGATGCTCTTTACATATTATTAGTATTATTTATTATCAATCCAAAGCTGATGATGGATTTCTTTGTCCCTGGTTGGGTTTGTGGTTTGTCCACAGGAACCACCAAAGGCCATGGTGTTTCCAGGGGCATTGGAAGGCTTCCCTCAGGCTGGGAGATGGCCAGGCTGGTGGCATCCCTGGGCAGGGATTCTGGTCCAGACCAGCTGGGTGATGTGGGATGGGGCTGTAAGGGGAGGAAGAGCACCACACCACTGGGACCTCACAGCCCCCTCCACTCTGGGCGTTTGCTCTAACCAGGGAGAAATCCCGACAGAAACCTATTGGAAAAAACCCACATCCTGGCAAAACAATGTGGCTGCTTTGTGCTGTGGCAACAAATATGACCAATTTTCCCAGTGGCAACAAATATGACTACAGCCTGTGACTCGCCTGTCCTGCCTGGACATTCCGACCTCCTGGCTGGAAATGAGGCCACTACAGAGGAAGGAAGATAACATGTCTCTAAACTATGAGTTGTTGTGTGATGGGATCTTTTTTTTTCAATTCAGCTATTTATAAATGTGATAGACCTCTGTTTCTCCTGTTTCTTTCAGCACCCCACTGGAGAATGTGTGAAAAGCTCTAATTTCCCTTGAGGAAAAGAGTATCTTGTGATTTCAGTGAAAAGCTGTGTTCACACTGTGGTCAATAAATTCCTATAGACAATTTTTCCCCTTTGGAATTCTCCTATCTTGTTATTTTGTTAATGCTTGAGACAAATATTCCAGCTCAGCAAAGACATGGTGGAAAGCCATCCCATTTTTTGTCAGTCAGTTTCAGAAGGAGAATGTCAGAGCTTTAAGAGACTTTCCTGGCATCAGGTTTTGCTTTCCTTTCATAAAAACTTGAACACTTTTGTTTTTCTTCTAACTTGGAGCAAGATCAAATTTCAAAATATCCAAATCCTCCATGAAACAGCATTATGTCTTTCTCTAGGGCCCCAGTTGTTCCTTCTTGCAATCATAAATCCCCCTTGTATCATAAAAAGATTTTCTATTTCTTGAGAAGAAGGTTGAGACATCTCCCCAGACTAAATCCATAGCTTCCTTTTTTGTAGGAAAAAAAAAATATAGTTTGAAATATTTGAGCTGAAAAGTTCCTGTCTCAGTGGTTAAACTGCTTCTGCATTCACACACACACACACATACACACACACACACACACACACACACACACACACACACACACACACTCTCCATCTCAGTGAATTCCCTGATGAAAGGAGGCAGACTTCAGGAATAACTAAAAAGGAAGGCATAACTCCAAGCCAAGAGTCTCCTGAACCCATGTGCCAGACTGCTGTGCAGTAATTCCAAAGCCATGGGAAGACCCTGCACCCTTTAAGTCTAGGGATCACTCTGACTTTAACCCCGCCAATCAACCTGAGTGAAAGACTGCATGCAAAATTTTAAATGCTGCCTTTAGATATTCCATCCTTCTAATATTAGGTTTGAATATTCTTTCTAAAAAGGCCAACAAAGAAAGGGTTTGATGATACTATTATCTCTGATGATACTATTATCTCTGATGACACTATATTTCTTCATGTTTTGGAGAACATTTTATATATGTGTGTCTTTTTTTTTTCCGCTATTAAATCTATGGTTTGTCCTGTTAGTTAAGGGGTGTCATTTTACTCTGTTAGACTTCTTATTTTCCAAGAATTATCTGGGTTTCCATAAGGTAAACATGGCTGTCAGCACTGTGTCCCAGCATGGCTGTACAGAACACATCAGCAGTGCTGCTGATCTGACTGACAGCACATGACAAGATGGAAAGAAAGGCAGAAAAAAAGTGTTCTAGCCTGATGAAAAGCTGCAGTCAGGTCTTAGCAGAAAATTCAGAGCAGGAACGGCAGATAGAGTGATTAACAAGGAGTTCCCAGAAGTTAATATACCGGGCAAAAGGGTTGCTCCTTTGGAAGCCGAGCACCGGAGAGTGGAAGTCAAAATGACTTGTGCACCATTGAGCTGGAACGTGCTGCTCCTGGGTCATTGATCCGCTCTGCTCTGGCAGGGCACCGCTTTGGAATTGTTAATTTTCAATGACATAAAGACCTGTATTAGTACAGGAAGCAGAATTGAAAGGCCTGAGACTAAAGAGAAGACAAAAGAGAGGCCAGCGGTAAACATGAAGGGCTCCAAAGACTGTGATGCAAACCCAGAAAACAGCCCCTGAATAATGCAAAATTCATTACTTCATGGATCAAATGGACCAGGCCTGATCCCCAGCACTTGTAGGATAGCATTTTTTATTTCACATCAGGGAAACTAGGCTCACATGAACTGGAAGAGTAGGTGATCCATGGTTTACACAGGCAGTGAAGCTATATATAAGGATGACATTTTTTCCCCTAAAAGGTGAGTGCACACAAAATTATACAATGCATTTTTAATAAATATTTAACATCTAAAGCACACTGCCACCACAATCCCTTTTTATGACCCCCACTATACTGATGAGTACAAAAAGGTGCATAAACCTGAAAGACCTATTCATTTATCAGGAAGAGAGATGCTCATTCTAAAAACTGGGGGTAATAATTTATTGTTTGGATCTTCTGTAATAAACTTGAAATAATGCTCTTAAATTTCCAAATTTTACTGTCAGTGAGACAGTCATTAGTTCTTATGACTGAATTTCCACTCCATAACATTCATCATCATCTCCAAACAATCCTCCTGTACTTTTCCCCAAGCCTTACACTGCAGTGGGTACATGGCCTGGGGTGTGGTGGGGCTGTCGTCTCTAGACCTTGTCTGGGCTTAATATTAAATAATAATTATATAAAATGCTTATTAAAAATATCAACAATCTTCAATTAAGTAGGGTGGATGAAGAAAATACATTCCAATGGTAGCATGAGAACAGGGACAGTCAGACACACAGGAAGGAAGCAAGAATTGTTTCCTGCATGAACTCAGTGGCTAGAGTGATGTGTCTGATTACATCAGTTCATTAAGACCAAAAGCAAAACTGCATGCTTAAAAGGACACAACAACTCTCAACATTTAAACATTAATACCAGATTCTATGCCCAAAGAGAATCTCTAATTCAGAATTTCCTGGACTTTACAAGAGTTATTTTTTCCCCTCTTATCATCATTCAGCCTGTCCTAACTCAAAGGCTGATTCAATGCAAAAAAATATTTAAACATTAAGGCATTGATTCTTTTATTTTTTTGTTGTTGTTGTATCAATAGTTGAATAACTTGCATGGTGTCAGGAACAGTGTAAGTCTCTAACATCAGCTCAACTCAACAATAACCTGGCAATGTACAGCATATCTCAATTCAAATAGATATGAAGGAAGCATCTGAGTCTTCAACACCATCTGTAAAATGTCTCAGATCTTAAATACTTTCCTGTCCTAGGTTTGAGGGCTCTCTTTACTTGCTCTACAATGGATGATGACTCGGGTGCAAAAATAAAGAGTTTTTACATTAAGAAATGAGAGCTTTTCTTTATAGATTTGTGTGTAAAGCATATGCAGTTGCTCAACTACATCCAGTTTTACTGGGATTTTTTCCTTCCTTTATATTGCTATATAAAGAAAATAAGTACTGGATTTCTGCGCATGAAAATTACAAAGCTTGATCAATTTTCTTTTTATTCTATTGAGAAGTCATACCAATACCAAATTGGGGATTTAAAATGTTTATTTAAAAAAAAAAAAACACATGCAAAACTCCCCCTATGTGTAATTTGATTCACTGATTCTCTCTGACTGTATCTAGATTAGTAATTTAAATACCATCTGGACACTGAATCTCAACTGCTTATAAAGTTAAATAGTTTGTATGTGGCTTGACTGTTTTTCTGGGCCACCTTGCACCATCCCAGAGAATTCCCAAGCAGATCCTGAGGGTTGGTGTGGGACCATTTGTATTACTGACAGCCATATCTCACTGTCCAAAATGCAGCCTCCCTGTTTTGAGGACCATGAGAGAATTATAGTGTAGATAGGCCCATTCTGTGCTAGCTGGTGTCAGTGACAATAAAGTGGGGTAGAACTGATCTTCTGGACATGGGGCTGCTGGAACTGGGAGGCTTCACTGGACAATCACTGTAGCCTTTGGTCTTCCCTGATACTTTCTATTTAAACATATATCTCTCATTCTTTCTCATGTTCTACCTCCATAAACCTCAAAGCCTATATTTCAGGTAACCTGTTGGAAAAGAGCACTCTTGTGAGTGTATTCTCCAGATTATAGAAGGAAGAGGGAAGTTCTTACTAGTTCTCATAACACTATTTTTAGCTCCTTCTTTTCTATGCCATGAGGACAATACTTAAGTTCTTCAATGAGATATTAAAACAAATATTCTTAAACTTTGTAGCAGCTAGTTTAGTAGCAGCTTTACAAAACAACTTATTGAAGTATTTTCTTTAAAGCCAAGAGAGCAAAGTCAATCATCTCAAATCCTTGGTCTTTCCCAGATAAAGTCAAAGACACGATAACAACAAATTGTAATCTCGAAAGAAAATTAGAATCCTCTGCTCTCCAGGATTTCCTATGGTTGCCTGGTGTTATCCTTCTTGGCTACCAGCTATCACACTCCAGAAGGAAGGAAAGGAAGGAAGGAAAGGAAGGAAAGGAAGGAAAGGAAGGAAAGGAAGGAAAGGAAGGAAAGGAAGGAAAGGAAGGAAGGAGCATTAGATGTTTATTTCTCTTTTTCAGTGGCATGGCTAATATCAACACCAGTCAGTGGAGTGGGACCAGGAGCAGCTCCCCAGCTGAGATCAGTACCCAGATGTTCAAGGATATTTGAATTATCCACCCATCTGAGTGCAAAATTTTTGGGATGCAGACTATTTTACAACACCTTTATCAAGAGCACAGAAAAGATTGTCAGTGCTTAACTAACAATGAGTAACTCCTCAAATGCTGCACTCAGAGCTGGTGTTACTCCTGGGAGCTGACATCTCCTTAAGGTGCAGCTTTCCATTGCATCAAAGGGAATAAAAAGCAGTCTGGATGTAAAGACAGTAATTTTATCTGTGTGCCTGGTGCCAGGAAACCATTGCCAAATTAGGTCTATCCACCTCTCTTCTCAGGCCCTTTGGATGGTAAAAAAAATTGGTTTCATGGTAACACAGTCCTACTGATTTACATTAGATGAGAGATTAGTTAAATTGTAGGCTAAGACAGCCTGTGACTATACTGTAAAGTTCAAAAATCCAGCAAATTGGTCATAGTTCAAAAGGCTGTGTAAAGCTCATTACCATAAAAAAATGGAAAAGGAAAACAAAACAAATAAAAACCCACACAAAAATTAAAAATGTTGAGTGGCAAACCCATAAACAAATGCTATTTTCTACATAGTTTGAAAGTCATATAATTTAATTACTCAAGCAACTTCTTTTATTTATTTCTCATGCTCCTTTTACAAAGTTTTTTTTTTTTTTCCTTCTACTTTTAACTTCACCTAGGAAGAATCCCAGACAGATATTATCTAGAAATTCATAACTACATTTGTTTTCTCTTGTTATCAGGGGAGAGGGTCTACTCAAACACATTAGTTTCTCTTTTGGAATTTTCAAGCACATAAAAGAGTAGGAGATTCTGATAAGGCCCTATTGTAGTTATCATGTGGTATAACTGCAGCTAAGGTCATGTCGACCTGCTCTTGTTAGAGTACATCATCTACTTAGGAGAAAAGAAAACAAATTGTGTCACATTTTATTCCATCAATGGCTGTAAATGAAAAGGATATTTTGAGAAACTGAATTAATAATATGTTATAATAGCTAGAAAGAAGGAATGATAATTAAACACGCTCTGCAATTCAATCCCAGCAGTGAATCTACTCTTTTGGTAACACTTCTTTTTAATTATAAAAGTGACAATTCTGAATGACTCAAACCTGTGTCATGTTGCACACAGGCAGAGGCAATTAAGGTGAGACCAAAGAAAAAATACAGCTTGTTCATTCTGCATCCAGTTTACACAATCACTACACTTCTCTTTAAAGAATGCAGAAAGTAAGAAGACCCAAATCTGGCAGACATGGGATGAGTTTGTTGGTTTCTTGGTTTCTTGGTTTGTTTTCAGAATTTTATTTTTTAAAGGTCAGGGATGCTTTCCAAATATGATACAGAATGACCCCATGGTCCTTCAAATCACTGCATTTTATTTTGGGGTGACAAACTACACAAGCAAGGCAGGCAAAGTAAGCTTGGATGATAGCACTGGAAATTTATCAGAAGCAATTAAAACTTCAACTAATCCAGGTTAATTTAACACAAAAACACTGTAATACTAAGAAGCATTGTGGAATATGCAATCATTGTATCCTAGAGACAAACAACATTTTCTGAAAGGATTTTTTATTTCAAGTTTCTAGCAAATTTTTGCTCAGAAGATCAAGATAATCCCTTTCTTTGTCTCTAGAAGCTACTGAAATAAAACATGATTCTCACTGCCACTCAGTTTTGATAAATTGGCATTGATGATGTTATATGAAATTACAGTGCCAGCAGGTATGGCTTGAAGATGAAACAGAAGAGTATTCTTGCTAATAGCACTAAAGGCACTGATAGGAATTAAAACTTCAGTCTGCACCCACGTGCATGGTTACATTTGGGTCACCATTCTGCTTCTCAGTGCATGACGTATTAAAGCAGATAGATTCAAAACAAGATTTGGCAGCAAATTCCACATGCTTTTGCAAGGACTGTGCTTCCTCATTGCTGTTTTACTGTCTGGCCAAAGGGCATTCCTTCTTAGCAGCAAAAGGGTGGAACCAGGCTGGGGAAGGGACAGGGATGCTGGGAAGCTGTGCCAAGTCCATAGTGCATCTTTCCCTCTTGTATTGTTCAGGTAGGCTGATTCTGAATAAAAATCTTGCTGTAGAACACGCCTAAACTTGACTGTCACCATTAGATTTAAAGACTGACACCTCAAAGAGAAGAATAGAATGCATTAAACTGACTGTCTCAGATAAGCTGCATCATTATCATATCACGATTGTGTCCTGTAAAGGCTGGCATGTTCCCTGGGAAAACAGCAGCAATTGCTTCTTTTTTAGTGTGTCTTGTATGCCTTGCTAAGGCACTTTTCACAGAGCTGTGTGATGGCTGTTTCTTGTGTGGATTATAGAAATAAATAGCAGGCTGCAGATGAAAGCCTGCTCTTCCTACAGTGCTCAGGAAAAGTGTCATTTCTAGCTCGTGAATAATGTGTCTTTCCTGAATTATATCTTTCAGCACAGTTGTGCAAATCATCTTGGTTTGGAGGGGAAAACAACCACACATGTTTTTGGTTTGTTTTTTTTTTCCTTTTCAAAGGAAAGATAAAATTTAGAAGGTAATATCCCCTCCCATCCATTTTCAAAGTTGGATCTTACTGCATTGGTCAGGGACAAGTCCTGGGTTCTAAGAACTTGCAGAACACTTGCTGTTTGGTTTTTACACTGTGAACTTCACATAAGATTAAATGGCAAGGAAAATTCCACATTTCTTCCAGGTAGATTGGCACTAATGTTAATTAAAAAATGAAGGCTTTTAAAACCCAGAAGATTGATTGTCTCAGGTTTAGCAGAGGAAAGTGCCACTGTAATAAACAGCTATTTAACATAGGCCATGTGAAGTGGATATTTTATTGCCAGAGAGCAGGAGGGCACTCACACCTTTGGAATACAGACATTATGCTTTACTGGGAAGCTGTGCTGAGCCATATCCTTCCAGAAGCTCTTCATGACCTACTAATTGATCCCAAACCACAGTTTTGGAGCTAGATTATAGCAATAACCATTCCTTGCTCTACACATATTCCTGATATAAAGAAAATCAATGAGCTTTTAAGAAAGGTCAGGATTAATCCATTCCAGCTATGGTTTGGAGGTACAATTCAAGTCCAACAAAGAGGAAGAACCCCTCCATCAACATCACAGATTTCTTGCTGAAACCCTCCCTACTCCCTACCCTGCCCTGCCCTTAAGAAACCTCATGCTACTGCATTGTGAAAGATGTTTCATTTACTGAGATCAAGTGAAGCTTTTTAAGGTGCTGAAAGTGATAATTCCTCTCTGAAGAAAGGCAGGATTCACTGCACACATGGAGCCTGGTACCATCATGTTCAGAGTGAAGAACTGCCACAATCACACATTTTTCCTTTAAGACTTCCACAGAAATCCAGCCAGGAAATTTACCAAAGGCATATTCCTTAGAGACAGACAAATGACTATTATTATCCACTGTGTTGAAAGGAGAGTCACTGATCTGTGGGATCATCAGGACCTAATTCTGCTTTCCTGGTGGGATTCAATGGGTGATGATGTTGCTTCCTATAACAATCCTCATTGAATCAAAAATCTAAATTCAATAGTAACTGCAATATTTATACATAAAGTAGACATCCTTAACTTCTACTTTTTTTGGCTTTCAGTGTGAATATAGACTATAAACTATAGACCATAGTTTGTGTAGTTGAGAGCCAAGGGGCATAGTCTTATCTCTCCAAGTGGAGCCTATACCTATACGGTCAGGGATGCACCACATTATCTTGAGCACTTCAGAAATACCATGGCCAGCTACTGAAAACCCCCTATAAAAAAAGGGGTTAAATGTGATTCCAATGAAAAAAATTAAGTTTTTTATATTGTGCTGGTTCTGTGGTTTTTTGGGGGGTTTTTTTGTTTTGTTTTGTTTTCATTTACTTATCAGTGAAAATGCAACCTTATATTCAATGCTTTCCTAAAGCTCAGGAGAACATGATCAAATATATCAATTATCACTTTTCCTACTAGGATTTCTTGTATTACTTATCTTAAAAATTCTGAAAAATTAGGTCAGAAACCTAAAAGGGCAAAAGGCAGAAAGAATCAAGTTATCTAGAACTTAACAGACAAGACAAATAAGTATTATTATTTAAGTTATTTGGGCTCAATCTTTTGGAGCAATACACAAAGCTGTGAAGGACATCAGGAAAGATACAGATTTCTACTTTTAGATCATGCAATGAGACATCAATAATGGATGTAATATAGTTAATGCCTGTAGTACCTTTGAACTAATTAGTAAAATGCATCATTACATTGAGTATTAATACAAAAAGAATGTTAAGAAAAGAAAATGGAATATAATCTAAAACAAATATTACACTTGCCTGGTTGATGACTGAAGATAAAAAAAAATTACAAATTATATAACCTTACATCCCAAACTAAAAAATTTAAAGTGTTTTATAAGAAAAGTTACACAGCCAAGCAAAAGCATTTAACCATAGATTAAAAGTGGCAGAAGAAAAGTAAACTTGAGAAAACAGGACAATGCAATTCCACAGATGGAGCACAGACAGATCAAGAGGAGGATCTTCATTGCCTAGAGAAGGTCTCCTAAATACCCACCTAAACTTAGCTGCTTTAATAATTTATCCACTGAATAATTATTTCCTGAGAGGCAGAAACTGCATGTTTTAAGCTGAGTTCTAGCACCTTCCAAACAAAACCAACACGTACAGGGTGGGAATTCAGAGCCCCAACCATTGCTTTCACTATGGACTCAGCATTCTCAGCATCAGAATCACCCCCAGATATGCAGTAATATATAGTTATTAGAAGTTGGGTTTCTCAAAATCTGCTTTCAAGGATTCTACAGTAAAATCAAAACTACTGCACTAATGGGTTTTACTACAAGAATGTGTCCCCTTTCCTCCCTGCCCTGTTTCTCCTGTCCCATCCTTGGAGCGCACTGGACCTCATGGCTGGAATTTGTGCCAGGGCAGGGCAGGTTTGCTCCTTCAGGGTTAGTGACCATGCTGGCACCTCATCCTGCTCTGCAGCTGGCTGCAAAGAGGCACAACCCCCTGCAGGCAGCATCGCCAGCTCTCCTGGCCCTGTGCATGTTTATAGTGCTGCGGTTGGAGGGAAAGTTGTCCTGGGTGAGAGCTCTGCAGCCTGGAAACAACTCCAGGCTCTGAGTTGCTGCACAAATACTGCAGTGAAACCCAGCTGGGTGGGCACTTCCCAAACATCTGGGACATGGTTTGCCTCTCTCAGAGCTTCTCTAGCTCTTCCTACTTACACAGAGCAAGCAACAAAGCTGCTGTGGTCCTTGGTGCACCACATGGGGTGTAGCTTAAGAGAAATATGATCTGTCACAAGAAACATTCACGGAGGAAGAATCTTTGTTGTATAAACACTGGATGAGCTCCCTTGGATAGGTTTCCACACTAAATATCTATATTTATTTATTACTATTTGTTGCTACTCCACTTTGTATTTCACTTCCTCTACTGTTTGTGTTGTACTGAAGTTGAATTTTCATGCTCCAGGTTTGTAAGTGCTTTTTGCCATGCTTAAAAGGCGACACTACTCAAACACAGGGGCTTCCACTGAACACACAAGTCAATCTCACAGCTAAAAATATTCAGAAGCTGCATGTAAAATGGATTTCTCTTCCTAAAAATAATTTTTATATGCATATATGTAATTTAAGACTGTGTTCCAATGATAGAAAAATTACAGGAATGCCTCATAACTACCAGTGCTGTGAAAGTCCTCTTTTAAAATATAAAAAACCTTAGAATGGCATGCTTGGATTGGTAAGGTTTCCCATTCTGGTGTGCTTTTGGTTACCCTAAGCTCTATTTCTACTCCTGACCAAATGTTCTTCCCCACCATAAGGAGAGAAATGTTTCCCGAATAAGCTGTCATTGAAACAGATACCACTTGGCACAAATTTCTATGACTAGGCACTTTCTAATGAAAAAAAAAGTCAATCAAAAATTCTCAGTAAGTTTCATACAAATAATCATTGAAATTAGACAAGAAGTAAATGGACTTGGCATGTTAAACCAGCATTGTTTCCAAGCACAAGGCATGGAAAACAGAAGCTCCTAGAGTGGTTTTAAAGTGAAAGTGTAATTGAATTGCATAGATATTAATCCAAACAGTATTTTTCTTGCTTTTAATCCACTGGAACTGGCAATTTATATGCACAAGCAGTTCTGCCCAAGTAACCAACCTTAAAATGCCTTTGTATTTAAATAGAGTGACATCTGACATTTCTGTGTCCATGTCTTTTCAGACCTCTGTTTACCCTCTGGAAGGTGCCAGCATAGGGGGAGAGTAAGGTAAAGTGAGAATTTGCCTGTTGGTTCGAGGACAGCTGGAATTCTGATTCACTGTGAAAGTTCAGGATGTCCCAATTAAATCAGGACACTCGAGAGATATGAAGACTTAAATGTCCCCCAAAAGCTTTGGTCTAATGTGATTAAGCTGGCTGGTTTTGCTAATGATAGACACTTTCCAAATTGCAGAAAAATGGTAAGTAGGTATAATGGGGTTTTACTGTTGTGTACTTATGAGAATATGCCCCTAGAAAAGATTTGTCTTCCCTGCTTCCATTTTCTATTGAATGCCAATTATTTTTAACTTCTGGAACGTATAATATAATCCTCCTTGAGATACATGATGCCCTTTGCTCTTGGGAACATCATGGTCTTTTATTTTTACCCCTACACTCCTTGCTATCTTTTCTTCTTTGAACTTTTAGATTCTTAGATTTTAGATTTTTAGATTGCAATGCCTTTATGAAACCATGTCAATGCCTATGACTTCTTCATGTGAACAACACTGTTCATGCAGTGAGTACTAGCTGACCACAAGGTGTGAAGGAAATGTCCTGCACTGTGCTGTGTAATGCTGCACAAATGTGCAGTGCAGGTGGAGTTCTGAACAGGTGAAAAACAATTAAGCCCTAAATATCTGAATAACATTAGGAGTTGCTCTCAGCTGGAATTATTGGTGAACTGTAAGCAAATGTAACTTTATTGCACAACTTTCACAAAGACAAACATTCTCCAAGAATTGAAAAGGGCAAATAAAGGAAAATGTGTGTTCTGCACTGCAGAAACAGCCTAAAAAGGAATGAATAATAGAAAGAAAATCCACTTACAAGCTCATAATTTTTAAATTTCTCTAATTGTCTAATGTTATTTAAACACCACACACACACACGTTTTAAGTCAGTGATAAGTTACCATTTGCCATGAAATGTCTTTCTTTAGCATGCTTGCGTCCTTCTCTCCCCACCATGACAGATTGTATTTAATTGAACAGTTGCTGGTTTAGAACTGTCATTAAAACTGCATATATTCAAATAGTCTTAGTACAGCATATTGCCCTTTCAGTTCATTTTCTCCTTTTATGTAGCAGTAAATATCCCTTTGTGTTCTGGTTCTAATTTATTTAGAAATAATGTGCTTCTTGCTAAGTGCAAAGAATTTTTTTAAAGGACCAGCTAAGCTGGTTAAGTTGCTTGTTAATGTATTTTTTATTGACCTAGTGTCTCTCAGTCCTTACACCACTGAACTCCAGGGTCTTTGTTGACAGGATACACTTAGAGGAAAAACTTGGATCTAGTTCTCACTCTTTTCCAAGATGGTTTTAAAAGGAAATTCATGCTACAAAAATAATTCTGGCCTTACATGAGAGAGAAATCTTGGACTTTAAGCAGCCAACACAGATCCTGGCTGTAGGTAAGCAGAGGAGAGACATCTACCTCACTGGAGATTTGCCACAAGGAAGAACTAGGGTGCTTAAGCCATATCCACATTACACATCCTTAAACCATGTCCACTCTGTGACTGGCTGAAGAAAATGGTTTTGGCTGCCCTCTCAGTTTGTACAGTCTGAGTTCCCTTTAAACACAACCACACAGAAAGTCAGAGAGCAAGCTGGTTGTACAGATGTTTCCAACAACATGTATATCCACACTTCCCTACTAACCTGGGATGGACCCAGCAGGAATAATGACTATTAAACATTATTGCCTACACTGCAGAACTCACTAGTTAAGCATTTTTAATCTCTTCTTTGTTTCTTCTTTTATTTGTTGGAGGGATGGACCTAGGTACACATGAAGCTTAAATTAGAGTAGCTAATTCTATAAAATGTAATAACTGTGAAAGACCATCATGCTGGAAGCAATGGGCCAGACCTGTGGCTGCTGTGAGCTGAAAAGCTTCATCAGCAGAGATGGAGCGGAGAGAAATCTCAACACACTGAAAATCTGACCCATTGTTTGCTGATGATAAAAGTCCACAATGTCTGTGACTTTTATATGACATGTGTGGAGGTTGCCCTGAAAGTTTCATAGACTATGAAAGAAAGGGATAGTTATCACCAGTGACAAATCTAATGCTTGAAGAACTGTGATGTTGCTCATTCTTCAACTGTCTAAATGAGGTTTTGGGTTTTTTTGAGATTTTTCCAGTAATACAGTTATGTATAGAGAAAATAAAATTAACACTTCATTACTATTCATCATATGGCACTGGAGACAAACTTGAGAAAATATACATTATTTACGACCAGCAACCTAAGATTCTTTGAAATGAATTAAAAACAATAAAATAAAGAAGTATCACTAAGCTACTCACTAAGAATTCATCCAAGAAATAATCTAGCAAAGTTGTTGGGTGAGACATAATTGTACATTAATTAGTGAAACCTAAAACCCATTACAATTAAAATGAAAATTAGGAACCAAAATAGAGGAATTAGAGAGTGAAGAAAAAATTCTTTGGACTAGAATTTCTCAAAACTCTTAAGTTATTGACAGTGGGAACAGAGTACTTAGAATCAGAAAGATCCATGATCACTGATAAAATTTGCATGAGAGAGATACATTTTTGTAAACATAGTTAATTTGATTGCCATGGACAGTTCTAGGATGATTTTTTCAGACAAATATCAAATAGTTCCAGCCAGCTCTCTGTCAAGCCAAGCTTTTATGTGCCTGCAGAGAGTTATGGTAGAAAGATAACACACATAGGCAGAGACCACCATCTCATTGTCAAAACTGTTAAAATCTTTGCCAAAAGGATCATATCATGTATGTGTACCCATGAAATATTAAATAGAAGTTGCAAGGGCATGTTTCTCAGTTGGCAAGCAGATATATAATGTGTGTCTTTATTTAGATTGTACATGGGTACATAATGAGACACACACATCTTTCTTAAACTGATGCAAAACCATTTTATATCACTGAGAATTAGAACCCTGTTCAGAATCTGTGGTGTCACAGTATAAGCAAGTGACACTAATAACAAAAAAAAAAGAAGGAAGAAGCAACTCAAAGGCCTGCACCTGGAAACACAATTGGAGTGTAACAACAGAACCACTGAGGTTGCCAATGACTAGCTAAGCAGTCATAATGACATGCTAGCATGGGCTCTCTAAGTATAATTTTTGGTCAAGGACAGATTATTGTAAAAATGGTAATAAAGACAATTTTAGATTCCTTTGCAATGAGCCTTCACAAAAGCAATATTAGTAATATGTGCTATATAAGCATATTTTGTACAAAGGCAATTAACCTCTTTATTTGAAAACAAGAGCTTCGTTTTTGTTGAATACAGCAGCTAATCCTTTACAGCAGATAAATTTCAGCAAGTATGAGTGGAATGAGTTGTACTTGCTATGCCCCATGTTCTTCCACAATTGAAAGATTAAATATTTAATTTGCTAAATACTGGTATATATGAAGGTTAGGAAATTTTGGTGTAGGAAAAGTTGAGGCATCATCTGAGGACATTATAAATGTTTGCACTAAATCCATCTTTTCATTTATTTCTTTGCTTGACCAGGTCAGCCCTACAGGTAAAAACACACCCTTTTTTGGTCAGCAAATTTCAGCTTGTGTTCAGTCAATAAAAGTCAGTAATCAGCTTCAAATTAGCGTCATGATTGTATGGCTGACAAAACCACTGCTAAGACCAGCTATGTTTGTTTTCTTATTTAAAAATGTGGTAAAGTTGCATTGATAGACAAGGCAGTGCAACCATTGTTTCAACCAGTTAAGATTAATATATTTCTCTGAGATGGTTTATACAGCATTCTACATATCACAGGGACAAATGCCTAATTACAGTCCTGTCTTTATAATTAGGACCACACAGATTGATGCAATGGTAATTCCTGATTCATGGCAAGACTGATGAAGGAAATTAAGAATAAATAGTTCAATGAATTAGGAACAAAGAGTATGGCAGTGTGGCCAGAAAAACCTTTCAAAATTAAATTCCTGCTATAAGAAGATTGTAAAACAGGTTATGACGAGGCAAAACAGGGCAGCAGATCCTCCATTCTAGAGATGAGACTTAAGATCTTTTCTCTGGCATAACATCATTTGCAACATTTTCATCCAAAAGCAGCACCAATTTTTGGTCTCTACACAAGAACTGACAGACACTGAGGAAGGCTTAACCTTTTGTTCTGCCCCAGCCAGACAGGACTGCTAGACTGTGGCCTCAGCAAGGATCAGGACATTAGAACAATCTATTATCTTTCTATACTCAAAGAACAGAAAGCTTCTTATTACAGGTAATACATTTAATTTTGAAAACAGATCTATTTTCCTTACATGTAATTGAGTTCTGTTACAGAACACAAAACAAGGAGGGCTCGCTGTCATCTGCAATGGAAAGAGGTCGATATCAAAGGACACAGACTTGGCACTTGCCTTTTATTTTCAAGGGCATACGTTTCTTTATGAAAGGTTTCCAGAGTACAAGAACTTCTCCTTTCTGCATCCACAGAGGCTAAATGCTGTTTTCACTGGATTAAGGTCCCAGCTGAACCTAACACATATTTTTTCCCTCTTCAAGCAGAAGTTTCAGTGAGAACCAGCTGCAGTCAGGTCTCCCATACCTTAACTCCTCCTTGACTGGATTTCTCTGCTCTTACTATGCTATTGAACGTGGTTCTGGGTTTTCCCACCTTGTGTAAAGAGGCAGCAGGACTTGCCCTAACCTGTGTGACCTTCTTTCAAATCCTGAGGAGAAAAAGGCAGGCTGCAGGTTGGTTCTGCTGCAAGAGCGGCTGTTGAGGAGGAATGGCTGACTCAGCACTATTTGAAAATCATTTTGGCATGTCTTAGTAGGATGTTACTGGTCAGCTAAAAGAAGGATGGTGATGTTAGAGCATAAATATATATTTTTTTCACAAGACAGGAACCATCCAATTAAAATATAAGTCATCTCGTGTCAGGGACTATCTATTTGTACACGACCAACATTACTGAGGAACTGGTTTATAAGATGATAAGATTAAATCAATAATAATAACAATAAGAATAAGAAGAATAGAAGAGGTGTTGAAAGTTTTTAATGGTTGGAAAGAAGTATGTAAATTCTACATATATATGTCAAGCACACAAGTGCTATGACACATACTAAGCTTCAAAACAATATTATATTTGATTACCTTAGACAACAAAAGGGGAAAAATGCTTTTTTGGAACCTGGGTGTTCAGATGATGGCACAAAATTGTGTCTCTTCTTTAAAGCCATAAGCAGATTGTCTAATTTCTCCATCTACATATTACTACATTCCTTTATAATTTCTGTATCTCAGCAACCATACATCCTCCAATGGACACAGGACTTCAGCTCCCCATGTTCTGAAAGCTGTGTCCATTTATACTCTCACTATATCACTGCCACCTGCTGAGCATGACATTCTACTATAGCTTTCTTAGAAACATGAGGAGCATACAGATCCTGGTGAAACCTTTCCTCTTCCTCTCATTCTCCAAAAAGTGACAGCTGGGTGGGTGACTTCACTTGGCTGCTTTAGGTATCAGCGAGATGCTGCTCAAGCTACCCCAGGGTTCCTATATCCATGAGGATAACTGGAGTTTTCCTACCCACAAGCATTTAAGTGAGACAGTAGATAAAAAAATATTTTTCATGTTAATATTTTTTTCATATTAAAAGAGTAGACTTGAAAATCACAGTGACTTTCTTTCCTTGTAAAAAAATCTCAAGTTTTTCTTGTGTTGTCTCCATTTTACAGTGGGAAAGCACAGAGTCCTCTGTAAAACTACTATACACAAAAAGCTGTCTATTTTATCTATTTATGCTGTTTATTTTATTTAGCTGGATATTATTTTAAAAATGAAAAAAATCTAAACCTTCCAAAACAGAGGGACATAATTGGTATCACCTTATGCTATTCATAAGAGGAGTTTCTGGAGAGGAAGAATAACCAGGGATGTTTCTTACCCTCTGCTGAAAGAATGCTCACTGTTGAAATTAACTCTTAAAATAATGTTTACAGCTGTTTTATTAAAAATATGAGAAATAATGGGAACATGTGATGCTGTCTGCAGTTCCTGTCAAAATCACAATGCAAGACAGTTCTGCAGCAGATAACATTGATTAATGTTCCCACACAGCAACGACAGAGCGCATTTATGGACAGACTGGTGAACCTTTGCCAAAGCTCACTAAAAGCAGCTGCAAGGCAGGACTGACTTTTAACCTCCCCCTTTTAATGCAGGAACTTCTTGGCATCAAAACTGTGCTGGTAGCATGCAACCTGCAGGGCTACCATTACAAAAACAGATTTGGCCAGCAGGACACCTCCATTTCCTGAATAAACTCCTGACAGATCCCATGGAAGTTAAGTTATACAGGCATATCTGGAGACTGGAGGAAGAAGCAACCGGAAGATGTTAATTCTGAGGATACTTTTTGAAAAAGACCCCCACATTTTTGATGTGACAATTTCCATTTTCATTGGTTAACAAGTAATACTATTTGCTATGAGAAGTGAACACCTGCAGAGTGTTCTCCACTGGTGAAAGCTGTGCATATGAATCCTTATTTCTGCAGACAAAGTGACCTCTGAACAGTGGAGTGCAGCTTTTGCTTTTCTCAAAAATATATTGTGAAGGTGCAGGAGAATTGTTCTTGCTTTCTGTAGAGTCATGTATGGTTGAAGCCAGAGTGCCAAAAGTAGCTTGTCTATGAGTCAAAAAAGGATATTGTAGGGCAACAATGGCATTTTCCTTCTCTTTGGGGACAGGAAAACAGGGAATTCCTTAATAAGGGATGCTGATTAAGGAAAGATGCTTTTTACTACTCAGAAGGTTATATTCATGTCAAATTCCATTTTCTGATTTCAGCAATATATTATTAGTGTCATTTTCTGGAACAAATGATGCTGTAAATAATTCCAGCAAGTGCACTTAATATAGATTTGTTTGCTAAGTGGCGGTGTCTCCCGCCAGGGCTAAAGGTAGAATAAAATGTTGTTTATCCCACGGGGAAAAGAAATGCTGAGATTTCTTGCTTCCTCCCTTGTTTCTGTCTGTGAGCCATTGTGATCCCAGGTCAGAAGGTCTATCACATGCTAAAGGAGGGAATTCTTGCACTGAGCCCTTTGTTTCTGCAGAGCCGTGTCAGTGCCCATTGTGCCATTCATTAATGTCCCATGTCTTTGCTTCTTCTTCTGTTTCTTTAAAAAATAATCCTGCCTACTTTTGGAAAAAAGTTCTGTGCTCAGCTGTTTAATTCTGGATTACAGCTTTCCTAATAACCAAAAGTGAGGGTGTTAAAGCAGCCAGAGGTGACATTTTAGAGCTAGGAAAAAGGAAGCACTTCTGAGAAAAGAGCTGTATGAGATATATAACTTTTCATTCAAATGAGAGGTCCCAGAATCCTTTAGGCCCCAGTCCCACATCCACTCATCCCTCTGACATTTCACTCCAGGAAAGCCAACAGAAGCATCGGCCAGGCAGCCACCTGTGAGCACCTGCATGTACAGAGCCTTATTCCATCAGTCTGGTGGAAGACAAAAAATGATGGAGACAGTTTTGCTGTCTCAGCTACTGCCTGTGAAAAAAAACCCCCACAAAATCACAAAAATCACAAAATCCAAACAGCTGCTCACTGGCTTAACTATGTGAATTAGTCTCCTAAAAGATCCAGATGATCTATATTGGTGCAGAAACCTATTGGAACACATACTTTCCTAAAAATACAACAACAGCAAAACTCTTGGTTTCAAACTGAAAGCTGCAAGCAATTCTTTCTATGAAGAAACGTTTGTAAATGGTTCCTCTTTATACTATTTGCAGGCAAATGAAATTAATATTAAAACCAAAAAAGTTACCCTTCCAACTGCATGTAGAAATCATGACCTGCTTCTTCCAACACACACTATTGCAGGTTTCAAATCAAAGTGTCCAAACTCCTTTCATTTTTGGCCAAGAAGAAACTAGGCTTGGAGTAGTGAAATGATAATGCTAACATGAGCAAATTTTCCTAAAGCTGTTCAAACTTGCAGTCATGCTAACATGCTCTCAGATCCAAAATATTTATTCTCTTAAGAATTAAAAAGAAATTGTTGAAAGCAATGAATCTACTTCTGAAAACTGTTACTTTTCTCCTGAGAATTGGTCTGAAAAATCACATCTGCGAGTAGAAATAAACAATCACCTTTCAGACAGTGACTCTGGTAGAATCCTCCCTGTCAACAGGCCCATTTTCATCAAATACCCTCTTATCAGGTAACCCACACACAGAAACTGTAAATGTATTTTTTACGTGGAATATTTGTATGAACATTTGAATAACTTTAACTTCAAAAGTCAGCTTGATTACATGCAGATTATCATGAGACACAAAAAATTGCACCTAGATCTCTACCTCTGATTTATCTACCCATCTGTTTTAGTTTCAGATGATTCATTCTTGAGAGCACTAGAACACCTCCTGGAACATGCAAGATTAATCAGTCCTGCAATGGGCTTATGTAAATGCTTTACTGTGGGGATGTGAATTGTGTTGTTGACTTCACGGAATCTACTCACTGGCTTGAAACTTAGTGAGTCTGAATAAACAAAGTGCAGAGGTTTAATTTCTCTTCCTGTCTTTCCCATAGACCAGATGGATTCATTGTCTTCTCTCCCTTCTAGTACTTTATTCAATTTTTCTCTTTTCTACCACTTGATTTTTCTCCTTAGTATAAGTATTTTCCTTCTTAGGAGAAGTTTTTACACTCTCTAACAAATTCTAACAGAGGACTTGGACCATCTTAGGTAGATTTTCAGTGAACAGTGGGGGTCTCAGCTATAACCAGAGTTCATCAATATTATTTTCACTAAAATATGTTCAAAAACAACATCCATAACAATTTTGACAGACTATCAACTGTGTTAAACATTCTGACATATCCAGGTCAAGAAACTGGTTTTCTTAAAGTTAGCTTAAGAAAGTGTATTTTCATTTTTAGTCTAATGAGGAATTCAGTAGCGTACAAATGAGGTTAGAAAACAATGTGAAGAAGGTGCTTATCAGAATTTAAATAGGTGTGGATTGAAAGAATCTGACTGCTTTTCCACTTTTCAGCTGAAAGGACATTGCAGCTTTATCAAGAAGCATCTTTTTCCCAAGTGCCACAAAAGGAGAATTTCTTTCCTCAAGGAAGAGCTGCAAGCATGCACCCATGACTAGAATGGCTATCAACACAGAATTAAGGGCATTACCATAACTTGGAATAATTTTTACTCTTCCCTCATCAATAGGATTTAAGTTCTGGGATTTTTCCCCTAAACTGATGGCACTGCTGCCCAAAATAGACCTTCTGTACAAATTACAGCTACAAGTGTAGTTGTAGTACTGTTGGGCTGGCACGCAAACCTCAACCAATTGTTTTCAGTTTGATTCATACTGGGTGTGCCTTATTTCTCCCTTAAAGAAATTAAAATGCACATTTTCAAAAGGAAAGGAGCTATGAATAATCCACATTTTATATAAGCATTGCTAGTAAGCAGAGCAGAATAAAGATGCCTTCATTTCACTAACAATTATGAAAAGATCATATCAGACAATGACCTTTAGAAATGCTTCAGTGACCACTGTGTCAAGCTCTGAGTCCTAAGTGGGAATTCTTCAGCTAAGCTTTGAGTTCACTTTCACTTATATGCCTAATTTTGCCTCATTCATGTTAACATGATTTTTACTGATGACTTTAAAAAGGAAAGAACAGAGCCCTGATGTGGAATAAGCTAAAAGAAATTAATAGACAGCATTATGTACAGCAGAGAGCTGGATTTAAATGTGCATTTCCACTTCCTGGTTTCTTGACTTTCCAAGGACATCCTTTAGCATTTGATGTTGGTGCCAATTAGAGAGAAGGTGGAGGCAGAATTTACGGCACTGCCATCGACAAAACTCTCGCTGAAGCAAATGGGAAATACGTGCAAGAATTTGGCTGGGTGTCAGTCAGGTAGAAAAGAGCCAGCTGACTGATTTTTTTTTGGTTTGCAGATGGACTAATAATTTCAAAAAAGCAGTGGGAGAGAAGTGTCTCTTTGTTAGGGCTTCAAAATAAAGTTTGTAGGTGAACTTCTTGTAACAGCCGTCCTCATAAGATTCAACAAAACAAATCCGTATCATTCTCTTGCCATTCAAGGTCATGTTAACCTTCTTGAAGAAGAAGCCAAGAACTCCTTAAGTTAATCATCCTCTACATTGAGGCTGGTGCTTATTTGATTCTGAGGTTTTTGCTCAAGACGGAACAAGCACGTGAAAAATTGGTGAAATGCAAGATTTCATTTACACAAGGTCAAAGTGACCCAGATTTCAAGTGAGGTCCAAAGTATTATTGGTCCTTCACACAAGAAAAGTTCTGTGCACAGCTCATTTAATATTTAAGAGGTTTGCATAAGAGTATGTAAAAGAGCATTTTCCTCTTGCTCTGCCAAGAAAGGTCAAATAACTGTTAATACTAGATAAACCTCGTGTGAGTTCGAGTCCCCAGAGAAATTGGGATTATGGCTAGTATTCTCAATGCACAACAGTTTATTCAAGCAGGAAATCTATAGGAAGGGGCTACATCCACTACAGGTCCAAGCTGTGCAGCTCTGCGGGCTCTGGTTGTGCCTGCTGGGGATTTGGGCCCACAATTTCCTCAGACAAGTAAGTGTAATGAGAACAGACCATTTATATCGACTCTGAGACTGGTAAAGAGCTTTTGAGCATTCAGCTTTGGCTGTGATGTAGCTCAAAAATACAGGCAATTTTATTAAAAAGGAGTCACATTTTGAGTTGAATGACTTTATGACAATATAAATCTATGTTGTTGTGGTGTTAATATCTCACTGACTCAAGCCTAAACAACCGGTGTTTTCATTGGTGAAAAAGTTACTGCCTTGAAAATTAATGATTAATTTTATATTAAGTTTGGAAGAATGAGAACAGTGAAGTCAATAGTTCTACCAAACAGCATGGTTTCCATATCACATTTAATTACACACAAGTTCTTTAATATTATTTTAAAAAAAAAACATTAAACCTTTCTTATAAATATTTTAGCAGTTACATAACAGACTGAGATGTTAGTTGCTGTTGGATATTTTTTTTTTCATATTTTCCTTCTGTCCTATCAGTTGACATGTCAATAGACAGCTCAGGGACAGGGACACTGAAGACACACAGCCAGTTTGAGACAAGCAGCATAACTGGTAACTGTGACAGGCAGAATCAGATCTGAGGTGATCTTTTTGTAGAGTGTTACACCACACTGAAGCAGTTACTCACTTTTAGTGAGCAACTTTTAAGTGTTTGTCAGCTACTGCAGTTGAAAGGGGAGCACAAAAGTTGTGACGACTGGTGATATTTTTCCTTTAAGTATTTCCGTAAGTTAGAGAGACAGAGCTGAGAAATCTTTAATGTAGAGGTCTTCTAGTTTATATTGGTTATCTGCTGACTTTCCTTGCGCCGGAGGTCAGAAAGTTTAAAATTCCAGAAGGAAGTTTGAAATTCAGAGGAAGGGCTGCATCATGCCTTGGAGACAGATTCCTCACAGGGGAGGCAAGGTCCCCGCCCCATTTCTGGCACACAAGAGCCCAACTCCCTCCACCTATTAATGCAAGGGCAGAAGAGACTCTGCTGCAGCCCATTCCCTATGTCACACCAGTTTGGCAAGGCCAGAAGCAGCCCTTGTGCTCTGGGAGAACACAGGCTCAGCAGTGGTACTTATCTCTTCATCTGCTCAGTCCCTTCATGAGCTTTCACTCACGGCAGCCTGCAGATAGGCCAGGAATTCTGCATCATTTGTCTGTAAATCCAGGGCCTGTCTTGCAACCACAAGCCACTGCATAATTTATAAAATGCAGACTGCTCTCTGCTTCTTAAACACAACCCGTCCTAGTCTGAACACCTCTAAATTGAGCATTGTCTTATGCACTTTGATTGTGTGTGGAAATATACTGCTTCAAGGTAAAAGGAGAGGAGTTGAATTATTATCCTGAAGGCTGTTTGTACACTTCCATGATCCACCCACTCATCTTACCTTGAGGGCGATGTGAATTGCATGGGCTGGTCAAGAGCAGAGCAGAGCAGTCAAGTGCTGACTGACAAGGTTGCCCCTCCTAAGTGCTGGCTCTGAGCTCTGATCTCTGAGCACTATTGATACTCGGCAGTGAAGCAGAACTGCTGACGTTCCTGCTGGGCTCCACACAGAAACCTGAACATCACCGCCGCATTCTCAAATTGGAGCCAGAGTTCAAGGAAGAAAATTCAAAACAGGGATTTTCATCTGAAATGAAACATGTTTTCGCCGTGGCTCCTATTCAGTACCATACTCAAACTTTAACCTAACTTTAAACATTGCACCTAACTTTAAACATTAAAACCCTATTGTGTACTGGAAGGCTAGAAGTCAGCTTTGTGATTGAACTTAGCTTGCTGAACTTAGGCCTATATCAAGAGAGAAACCTCTAAAGCACTTCTCTTTATTAAAAATATATTTCTACCGAGAGTTGATATGTTCCAGATATGGCAGCAGACCACATTTCTTAAAAGTTGCCTCATGGTCTCAACCTTCCTAATGACACTAAACCACAGGTCATCAAACCAGATTTAAAGTGTGTGCATATAGAAAACTCCATTACAAAGAGAGCTATCGCAGCTGGCCTGGCCATTCTTACTTTATTACAGAAGAAAACCAAATATGTACCCATGTGTATCTACATATCTGTATGTATTTCATTTTTAAAAAACAAAGGGTAAACTCCTGGCCCTTGGAAAATAATTACCTTCCCATGTATTTCAGCAGGGCAGGATTTCTCATATTTCTCATCAGCAGTTTGATCTCTAACCTGATTTCCCTCTGAATGTGGTTTAAACTTTACCCAGTTCTTTTTCTTCCCCCTACTTCTTGTTTTATAAATGTGAAAACATAATTAACTGTGATTATAAAAAGAAAAACTTTGCATTTACACAGGCATGATTTTTTACCTTCATTTACTAGAAATGTGTCTTTGTAAGTTTTGGAACTATAGTGGAGTATTAGCTATAAATAAAATTGTTATTTTTCATTAATCCTCTGAGGTACACTTGAAAGTTAAAGCAATAATAAAATAATTGACAAAAAAAAATTAAATACTTAGCAGCACTTAAGGAAAAAAAATGGTAAAAATAAAGAGAAGGGAAAACATGCACAAAAGTGAGTGTTAAAAATGTTGCTGCTCTTAGAACTTGCTTGTGAGAGTAATAACATTGCCCAATGTTATGGAGCAGTGGAGCAAACCCCAGATGGGCACATGGTGGGCACGTCTCTGTAAGGATTCTCACCATTGCCATATGCTGCAGATGATGATATAAAAGGGGGAAAATCAGAGATGGAGGAAGCACAGACTGTAAACTTAATGCAGTGCTTTAAAAGAAATTGAGTGGGATGGATTCTTAGCTGCCTAATCCACGTGTTATGGAGAACTTTGTGTAATTTTTCCAGCTTTTCCACTGAATACTTCTCCCAACAACATGAGGTGTATGAGTGGATGGCTGAGTCAGGTTCATTGCAAATGGGGTAATAAAGAAACAAAAATATTTTACCTGGGTAGGTAACAGTGGAAGAGGAAACCAGCACTGGAAGGATTTTCCTGTAAAGGGGATACTGCCAAAGGGTTCCCCATCACTGGAAAGTCATCCTTTATTTCTAGTATTGGTTTACAAAGGTAAAATACCATCAAAACTCATGTGGGATATCTATGTATGTCATCTGTGTGACATGCAGGTGGATATATGGAAATAATGCTGAAAAGCCTAGACATGCAAATCCTTGGACCTTTTGAAAGCTCTGGTTTGGACACGGGCAGGGAGATGACCTTTGTTCCCTCAACCCTCTGAAGTCACTTTCTGACTCCAGGGTGGACAAATCACCACTGTCAGCTGCCAAATTAATTGAACCAAAAATTGAGGGAGAGGGACCCACACTTCATCCATTCCACATGCAGGAAAGTTGAGGAAGTGGGGGGAAGAAAGGGGAGGCTTCCTGATCTGCCAACTAGACCACTCTGTGAACACTTTCAAACAACACACCTTCAAATCCTTGTCTAGACATGGCCTTATGCAAGTCAGAGATAAGAATCAGCCCCTGAATGGGTGTTTTGTTATATAACCACCCATGAGGCACAGGGAGTTAAACATTTGCAGTAGTTTGTAACATTCCTAAAGCATTACGTTTCCAGCAAAGTGGATTATCTTGTCTCATTTTTCTCTGATGAACAATCAACTTCGATCTTGACACATGAATTTATTATGCATGGGTTAGACAAACTGAGCCTTAATAAGCTGCAGTTAAAAACCTCACTTTGTGTTTGTGGAGAGAAAACTCAGCTCCTAGGTTGCCTGACAGGGGTATGAAAACGAAATCAGGCTTCTCTACCCTCGTCCAGCTCAGGTTGGATGTCTATATACCAAAGATGTGAATTTTTTTTTATAGGTTTTGCTAGATATTTGATTGCTTTGTTGGAACAGTTCCACGGTAGCTGACTGAGCTGACCTCCAGATGTATCTCCTCCAGGGCATTATGTTCTGTTTCGCATTATCAGCTGCATGCTCCAAAGGTTAGGCTGTGAGAGCTTGGGTGGGGCTTTTAACTCCTTCTTCCATCCCAGCAATCCTGACATGCCTGTTCTCCTGCTCTTCCCTGGTTAGTTCTACCCAACAGTGGAAGAAGCACAATACAAACTCAGCTTGATTTAATAAATGCAGTCATGATTTATGTGCAGCGGTGTCACTTCACTGAGCATTGATTTGATAGATAATGGAAAGCATGTGCCTGGCTTATTTGGAAAGTTTATTTGACACTACAGATTCTTGAAGGAATGTGCAGAAACTTCTAAATATATGGAACAAACTCACCTGGTGTAAATCAGGTGTCTGAATTGACAAGAGCAGTAATGGGTAAGGTAGTAATTAGTATGCATAACTATTTCAAGGTGAGTAAAGTAATACAGTTCCAGTGCCCAGAGTGTCATTGATTTACGCCAGCTGAGGATATGGCCCGTAGAACTGACAAGAAATGGCCATGCCTACTAATTACTGAAACTGCTAATGTATTTCAGCTGGTACTAACTGGTTTTATGTCACTGGAAAATTACAGAAGGGCTAGCTCTTGCAGATCAGACACCCACCTGTTTGCGAAGTTTTTTTGGTCAAATGTCCAGAAAAGTGGGAATGCATTTTGTGTGATGACTGTTCCTGCTCACATTAAACCCTGATCAGACTTTTCACTAACTTGGGCATCCTCCTTACAGTTTCACTGTCTTCTTCACAGATTGAAGCAGGATGAAAAGCTGCTTTTTGGGTGAGCCTTCTGGCATAGTGTGGTTCAGGATGCTTTTGACGCTTTTACAATTTCAGGTGGTCACTGAGGAAGAAGCAGCTGGTGAGTACAGAACACTGCCTTACTTGGTACTTGCTGTGGTTTGTAAGCAGCAAGAGCTGAAAACGTGTGGGAAGTGCTTTAAATGGGCTCACACAGTTTCTAATTTATGTAGAGGGTATTGAGGGTTATACTGCATGCCATATTTTGTCCTGTCAGATTTATGTCTCACATCACTTCAGTCACAGGTATGTCTTTCCAGGGATTCAAATCATCACTGAAGGTAAAAGCCCTCACAGACATGAGGACACCAAAGTCCTTCAGAGCACAGCCATAGGGTGAGTGAGCATTATTTGCCAGCTTCTGTTTTGTTCAATTCAAGGCCTGTGATGTTTTGAAATGGTGGAGTGTTTTTTTTTTTTTTTTATTCCTGAATCAATTTTCTTTAGAACTTCATTGGTAACTGTTGGCCTAATTGCCAGTGGGACTTGACCACGCAAGAATATTTAGAAGAATTTTTAAGAATGAGGTGTCTGCCCTGGCTTTACCCTACTGCCACTAACACAAGAACACTGAAACCCCCTGGAAATGTTCAGCTCTAAGACATTTTTCACATACGGGTGTGCTCAGCATATACTAAATATTCTGGGAAATAACTAAACCTTTGTCACTACTTCCTGGCAAGGAAGTTCCCTTTGTAGTTTTAGGCTGGAAGACAAACAAGTGAGCCCAAGACTGTTCATGTTCACAGAGTAACTTTTGTTTACATAGTCAGTAACCCTGCAAAACAGATGGCTTACAGAAACATGTGGGCAACTCCTTCACCCTCCATTCCCAGTTCAGCACTCTTGGATAAAAGCCACATTAACTCTAAAGCTCAATGTAGTGCATGTGGTAAGAATTAGACAGGAAAATTCCCCTTAACGAAATAGAGTTACAAATCTAACAATTTCTCTTCTCAAGACTAAAATTCCTGTCCACAAGCCAACTACAGAAAAAAAAAAGTAAATATCTCTGCACCTTTTCATGACCTGTGCTAGAAAAATGTAAATGAAGAAATGATCGAATAAGGTTGTGATATTTTCTTGCTTTCACAGTCTAAAACAAAACCTAATATTAATTGTCACAAGTATCTTTGTGCTAATATCTCCTTTTCTTTCAATTGACAGGCTCTGTTGTGTTATAATGTTAATCCATTTTGACAATACAGAAAGGATATCTTCATAAAAAACAGATCTTAACAAGACTTTCTGTTGACCTTTACCACATAGCTAGGTTATTTTCATAATTTACCTTGATTATCCTCCCTTCAGCTGTAGCCACGGTACTTTAGAAAAAAATTCAACTGAAACCAAATTGGTCAATTAAAAAAAAAATCTCAGATTTAAGATGCTAGTTGATCAGATGTTTTGAGTTTTAAACTACTAAGTTTGTTACAGTTTACTTGTCTTAATATTATTCAATATTGCTGTGCATGCTTTTACTGACACAACTGCTAATAAATTATTCTGAAAGAAGAAAAATTATTATTTGGTATTAAGCGAGATTGCTGGTTTTTTAACCCATTTTTCTTTTTTTCTTGGAGTTGTTTAACCACAGGGTTGGCTCTGGCAATGTATAAGTACCTAAGCTTTAAATAACAGCTCTTGTCCAAGCTATTGCACTCATCCATTAGATCTCTTACATTTTCCTTATTCTTACATAGAAAATAAATATATTAAGCCTGGTTGTTCATTGTCTATTCTGTGAGTAGTCATTATGCCCTTGCAAGAAAAACACAACATGAAAGGAAAAAAAAAATCTGATTGGTAGCACAATGGATTTGTTTTGAACTCACCACAATAATTACACAAGGTGATGAGTGATGAAGAATCCAGCTCATTATTGCTAAGAAGCACCTATCTTTTAGCTAGTACTGCATATCACAGATATAAAGGCCCTGGTTTATTACCGTGATTATTATTAGTCCAGTTGCCAATCCAAAGATCATATTTGATTGTCCCATGTGCAGCAGAATACTAATCTATTTCCCTTCTTCATTCTTCCTCTATGCTTGTATAGACAGGTACATTAATCTACTCTGCCAAGAACGATCTTTTTATCTATGCAGAACTAAAATGATTCTTCCCTCTTATCAGCATCTTCCTCTGTGCAGAAGATAAACCAAAAACCTTTCCTCACCCCATGTTTTTGTCAGTTCTCTGCTTGGAGGGTGATCAGATCATTTTTAATTGCATACTTGAGCAACAAATATCTGACGTTTGCATTTGAGTGACTAAGAACAGAATTTTGTTGACAATATTAATATGCTCTTCTGTTTAATGTATATCAATTTTTAGAAGTTTAATCAGATTAACACTTTGCTGGGGACTCACAGGAATACCTCATTCTGACAATACTCAATGTTTGTCATTCACCAGATAACACCAAGCTAAATTCCTTCACCCCAAAGATTCTGCATGCATCATGTCCCAGGGTATCCTGTGAAGGAAAGCAGCAGTGCAAATAGACACAGCTCTTAGCAAAGAGGTTTCAAAAGACAGGATGATCCAACCAGATTGCTGGCAAGAAAAAGGGGCAGTCCCACTCATCCCCTTCCCTTTCCTCAGGCACTGCTCTTATCTCCTGTCAAACAGACTGAGCACAGTGAAATGGCCAAATGAATCATCATCTGGGGGCCTAGTGACCTCATGGGAGCAATTTCACCATCATCTCTTTGGAAGGCAGGATCAAGCCTGTAGGGGCACTCTGAAGTAATTTATCTGTGGGAGGAAGAATCTAAACTTATATGATCCCCAGCTTGGCTGGAGGGACAGGTTTTCATGCAAAATATTCATGAAATTGGAAACGGTATAAAATTTTCTTTTGACAGTGTTTGGATGTTTGATTCATGTTTGAGATTTATCTAGAACTCTAACTAAAAGAGAGAAAAATGAATGAAGAGGATTTCATCTGCTTGTTAGTCCATGAGTCAGCGTGATAAGATGCAAGGTGTGACCCAAGTGCATTTTTGGGTGACATGTTAAAGCAAAGTTCTGACCACTTTGCTCATTAAAGATCCCACTGCAGTAATTATATCTGTAAAGTGTGTTAACTGTGATGGCCTGGCCAGATGCCAAACTTCAAAATTGCATTCTCCCATCTTTGTTTCAAGTGGACGCTGTAGTCTTCCTCTCCAAAACAGCTCTCTTATTCTAGACTGCTAAATCCTTCCTGTGTTTCACCACAAAGTTTCATCACTATGATAGATTAAACAATCACTAAATGCTTTTCTGTATCAACTTGTAAAGCAGGGGAGTATTTCACAAGATGAAAGGCAGTATAAAAATGTAAACTACTAATAGTTTTGGGCCCGCTCACTGCAATACGAAATTTGGCCAGTGGCATGAAGTAATCAGCTGAGGGAGAGTTGAGTGGCTCCATTACTCATGGATGTGCAACATTTCTCCCAGCATGTTCAGTGTCATGAATGCATAAGTTTGACCTAAAAATCAGATCTTTATGTACATTGTGGTACTGGCTGGGCTTTCCTTTTTAGGTCAGATTCTCAACATATTTATGCTGCAAGCAATTACAAATTCTGCTTGAGAGACACTTGTGTTAAAAATAAAAAAAGGTAGGACTTGGGCTTGGTTGCCTGTGTGGGCTCAATGCAGGAGAGTAATTTCATAAAGAACACAAACAAGACATCTGTGTTAAAGCTGTCCCCTGCCTGATGCTAACACTGGGTGTTTAGAGAGAGAACATAAGAGGAGAGCACACCTGTAGCAGTGTTTCCCCTGGTAGTATCTCCCCAGATTCTCCCTCTACAGGGTTGTACACAGAGAAACAATACACAGGATTGTGGTGTGAAGAAGTGATATACAGATGTAGTTGACACTGACAATGCAATTTGCATAATATGGTAATGTATGCATTATAGTTCCAACTACATACATGATCAAAGCATCCATTGTAAATGATAACGCAAATTAATTTCAGGCTCATTATTATTAATTGGACCTGGATAGAAATCAGATTCTGTAAAAATAGAATAAAGAAACAAACTGAAACTATTTAGGGAAACAGACATTAAAGTGATTATTCTCTCTCACTTACAGTTAGGCACATGCTTCTTCTGCCTGTGTTGCTCCTTCTGCCTTCTCTGGTATGATTTCAGACAGAAATTCTCCTTTATTCTGCAGTTCATTCTCTTGGTTTCTCTTTTGATGTTCATGTCACTCAGCACACTTCCTTAAATGTATTATTAAGGTCTGCATGGTCTAATAGGTTGCCATTACCCTAAGCTTGATTCATTCCTTTCCCAAATTAAATCAAGTTTGGGCTTGAATAATGTTGATAGGGACATTTGCGTAAACTAAGTTTGTTACTCCTGTAATGGGGTTGTTTTTGTGAATTAATGGGTCATTTGTTTTTAAAAACAGAACACCAGCATGTTCCTGATGTTCCTGCCCCTTCTAATAACCCTGTAATGGTGATCTTCTGTCCTGCTGTAATGGTTTCTAGTTTCTGCAGTGCCTGGAGATAAGAGAAGGATAAAACTGTAGGATCTAGCCATTACCCAGTACTGAAGTTCCTGTCCTAAAGTGGGTTTAAAATTATTTAATCATGTAATGTAATTATATCCTGATTTTTGCTAAATATTTACATTTGGTGAGACTACTTTTTTTTTCCTAGACAGTACTATAATGTGATCTTCAGTGACTACAAAATTATTTAGCATTGATAGCTCTCACCTGAAAGAAGTGAATAGTTAGTTTCCTGAGAATTGGAGCCACAATTAAGATATGAGCATTTTTTTCTCTCTGTGAATATTTGAACTTAACAATAAACATACTTTCATGCATTGGGCAAAGACTGCATGCTGTTGTAGATGCAAAACAATATTTAATTTCTTCCTAAACTGAGGAAGCTAAAGAGGACAGATAAAGTTTGTGATCTCATTTCTAGGAAAATTCGTCTGTCTCTCCTTAGTAAGATCTTAATGAATTCACTCTGGCATTTTAAAGGAAATGCCATTTTAAGTAATAATTATTTTCATTAATTTCCTTACCTTACTGTTATTATTTTTTTATTATAGTTCTTGTGATTTAGTTTATATGTGGCATTGTTTGAAATGTAAAAAAAAAATCTTTTTTTTTGCATGGTTCATAGTATATTGGTACTTATAACTGCAGTGACATTGCACAGAGCTTATTATCTTTATATCATGGGATGTATTGCTTCATACCCAATCACTTTCCTAAAATAATTTTGAAAAATGTGTAGAGCACTGTTGCATTTATTTTGCAGTGGCTACCTTTGAACCAACAGGGCCAATATAAATATAATATATATATATATTTATATATATCAAGAGAGACAGTGTGTGTATATGTATATAAATATCTGCATATACCTTCTGATCCATTATTGCCTACATCACCTACAGAGAGCAAAGGTAGAGTGAAAACTGGAAGGCTAAAGGAAGGTATTTTGTCCCTGTCCCTTGATGGCTACTCACACTTTTACCCTGTTCTTTTTCAGGTGTTCTCACCCTGTCTCCTTCAAGAGAGTTACATGCAAGGAGAAGCTGAAATTTTTTTCCCATTGTCCAACATACAAAACATTTTGCTGGGGAAGTTCTGGTTACCAAATGTGTCTGCAGAATGTGCAGGCACTAGCAGCACTAAGAGCATGCACAAAAGATTGGCTTTGTCTCCTTTATTCATGATAAATTCACATTTTACTTCTTGTGCACTCGCTGAAGTCAACAGGGCTCGAAGCAGAGTATGTATTTTGAATCCTGGACCAGATATTGATTTTGAATCCTGGACCAGAATCTCTCACTCTTCCCAAATTCCATATTTTTCAGACACACTGGTCAACCATTTCAACAGCTGTAAAACTGGATGTTGCAGGTGTCTTGCATTGACAGCTGCAATTTTACTGATGCTGTGCAGCACAGGATGCCCACTCTCATTACGTTTCAGACACAGGAAATGCAACTCAGTATCTGAATGCATAAGAAGGAAGGAGCCTTTTAAAGTTCAAGGTAAGTGCCATGATTTTTAAGTTGCTGGAGGACAAGAGAGCATTTAATGGATCCTTTACTTAATTTTGAAACTTGCTTGTCATTTTTAGTGTTTCCTACAGGATTCAAGAAGCCTGTTGACACCAGTGCATGCTCAGACTTTAATACTTACATGTGTTGGTTTCCAACCCCCCAAAAGCCTTCACTGAAGAGGTTCACAAATGGGAAGTGAAGAACTGCCAGGCACTTGGATCCCTATTGTGAAGGACTGACTGAAGAGAAGCATGCAAAACACAGGAATCAGAATGGGTAGCTACACAAATTATAAACAAAATTAAAATATGTTGAGAAATATGCATGTGTTTGCTGCACTCAAAATTAGTCTGTTGCATTGTTTCCTGAGGCCATAATTTGCATCAGATGTTCAGCAGGATTCAAAATCTGACAAAATATTAATGTGGACAACAGGAAACTCTCAAGGTGTAAGCCCAGGGTTTCTAAAAATCCTACTGGAGAGGCTATACCTTCCTGCATAGTAAGGCATAAGGCAATTACTTATTGTCAAGAGCAAGGAAGAGAATTTTCCCAAGAATAAATATTTATTTATTTCTTAGTTCCTTAAGCTTTCTCTAAATTTCTGCTCACTAATGGTATGATGCTGGAAATCGTGGTCTCCTGTGGTCTGATCCAACATGATTATTCCTACAGCTCTAATCAGGATGGATATTCAAAAAATAAATAATTCTTGTGACATGAAGAAGGAGGAAAAGGACAAAGCATTCCAGGCCAAGGTCAGAAAGTCCCTATGAGCTCTCTCTTCCAGATTACTCACTGTATTTCCTATTTTCACATGGCTTATTCTTGCAGACGTTGGCTTGCCTGATGCCTTTCCGTTTCACAGGATTTTTTTTCCCAGATATTGACAATAGGTGTTTTGCCTTGGATGACAAGCATGACAAACTGTAAAGTCATGTCCTAGACATTCTGGTACATGCTCATATCCTGGTATGACCTCATTCTAAGGAATGGGATTGTGATTTCCAGCGTTACAAGGTGAAATCAGGATTTGGTTATATCTGCCATACACCATGTGAAGTACTGTCTCCCTGAATTTCAGCTCATGCCAATACATCTTCATAGCCAATGCTGGGAAACATCACCAATTACTGTGGCTGTTTATGGAGCACAAGAGCAGAATATTTAATTTTACCAGCCTCTAAGGACAGCTGAGCTGAATTTGAACTCTAGTTAAAGTTTTGCTGATTACTCCTGACCTTTCTGGGACAAAGACATGAAGGTCACTGGAGTCATGACTTTTTTCACGTTCTGCTTGTCTTTGTCATTCCCTTAATAATGCGGAGGGCTAGAAACAAGAGCTGGGTGGTGTTTTTTTCCCCCATACCTGGAAATCTATTTAGATTAGTCACCAGGTTTTCCAGTCTACGGTCATTGAAGGTCATTTGGTTTACAGCTGAAATTCTCAATTGGAACCTCATCTTGTAATCAGAACTTAAAACCCAAGCGATGTTTTGTATCTCCTCTGAAAGGGTAGGTTGTTGTGTGATTAGCTTCAGAATGTTAAATGGACTGGCTGTGTAATGATGGGTAATTTTGGGGGGCTTAAATTGCTCTGTGAGAAGACCTGTCTTGAATAATAATACTGGGCTATATTATAAGGAACAGTATTCTAGGCTTCTCCTAAATGCTAATTCTATTACACATTAACATTTCCTTGGCTGTAAAATGGCAAAAGGCAGGCCAGCAAGAATGTAAAAATCTTGCAAAGTGCATTTTCACTTATAGACTGTTCCTAAGAGCAGGCCGTTTCCTGAAAACGTCCCTTAAATAAGCATCCACTTACAGTGGTCATCATCGTACAGTCAGCATCTGCTAATAGCTGCTCCACAGCCTTGGCTGCTGGCAAACACAGAGTATTTGTTGTAATCTATAGAGTGATGGAAACGCCTGTGGAATTCTTGCACTGTTTTTTTAAAAACTATTCTTGGCCCTAAGTAAGAAGCATCCGTCACACAATGGAGATATACTCCTAGGGGCTGTTCACATAGCCTGGTGTCCTGTACATTCTTTGGTTCTGTAAGACTACTGGCGAGAATCTGAAAGCCCTCTTAATTTTTTTATTAATGGATTGATTATTTTACAGTCTCTTTGGTCCCTGTGCAACTCAAACACAAATATTTACATTTACATGTATGTGTGTGTATATATAAGTAGTTAAAACTGAAGGCTCCTTGAAGGAAACAATCCACCCCTGCCAGGACATTGTTATTGAGGATAGTATTTAGCTTTGTTAGGGGAAACCAGTTGTTTCACCAACATCTCCTGACATACAAGTTGACCTTTCATTTCTTCATTGTTATTGCACTTTTGGTTCCCAGAGACTAACCCATGGATGGCTTCGGCACGTTCCATCTCCCTGTTTGTCCCAGTTGCTGCCTCCCTTTCTGTGTTTCCATTTGACCTCCACGCATGGATACAAGCTGGGGGTTATCCTGCACAGGGATGGGTGTCAGACACTGCCCTGTGCAGGCAGGCACAGCTTGAGGAGTGTCTCCAGTTGGAGATCACCCCAGAGTGCCCCAGCATCACACCGTGACCTGTGAAGTCAGCTCGATGCTTGTTCCAGCAGGCATTATTGTCACTCTTACTGGCAAGCTGGGCATTTCCAGAACATCTCTGTGGGCAGATGGTGCATCCCCATCTTGGCTCCAATCTTAAGGAGTCTGAGTCATCACCCTTTGGACACACCTTGATTCCTCTCTGGGTTTGCAGGAGCTGACACCATCCAGCTCTTAATCTCTTCTCCAGAAGCACTAAACTCTAATGCCAGATTACCTTTTTCCTTTATCTTCTTTAGCCACTCTACAAACAGAGCTTCTTTTAAGTGATTACTTTTATATATTCACTTTACAGGGATTAAAAAAAGTTCCATGGATTTTAGAATAGTTCATTCCAATAGATTCCAGCTCAGCAAGGCCACCAGCTTCCCAGAGTTTGCAGACACCACAAACATGAATGCACCCCTACGCTCCATGGTTTTTAATATACAGGGATCCAAATTATGCTGCTGTTGCTTCACACCCCTCTGATGCAAAGATGATGAAAAAGTGAATATCTGGAAAAAACCCCAGCCACATAAGGAGTTAATACCATTCACAGCTACCTGTGTTTTTCAGTTGTCATTAGCCAAACAAGACCCTGACTACTTTGGAGAACAAAAGGCAGCAAAGTCATTAAACAATTTTCTTCTACTCAAATTCATTTCATGAGTCAGATACATCCCAGGGATCTGGGCCTACATTTCTAAGGCAGGTTATTTTGCTGAGGCCAGGCTGACTTTTCCAGCTAGCTTCCTTTCTCCACAGCTGAGACCTCAGAAGAAATAAAAATCAGTTTAACTCATGTTAGAAGGGTACCTTTTAACTCTGTGCACCCAGACCCATCAGCCTCCTGCCTCTCTCAGGCTGGCAACCAAATACCAGCATGCTGGAGAATGCATTTACTTTTTGATGAAGTACAGACCTTAAAAAACTGAGCTGGATACAAGGTTCATGACAAGAAAGGTCTTTTGCAGACAGAAACATGCAGCTGCAGAATGGGCCTGCTTACAATGAATTGCAGGAAGGTTATGGTTTGAGATATTTTACTTTTTAATAGGCCATGGAGTCTCCTGGATCTGTGTGGACACTCCACTGGCTCCAGGGGCCACATCTCCAGCAATAGTGTGGGTAGCTGTGCGCTCCCTTCTAGTACAGGATTTAGTTGATGCTCCTGAACCTAATGAATTTTGGCACCAGGAATGATAATAGCAGACAACTGTTTGTCACTAGTCCCTAAATTTTGTTAGAGAGTTAAAATAAACCTGTCTACTTGACTAGTCTCATGTGCAACAAAACAAAAATAAGCCTTCACAAAGAATCATTTTCAAGCGCCATTTTACCTTGCGTCTTAGGCTCGCAAATGCCTTTCATGTTTTCTGATATGTCAGATATCATAATGCAAAATAAATAACCAAGCGAAACACACAGACATATTCTCTAGGTGGCTTGTGATGTAGAAAAAAGAGCCTTCTGCCACCTCCCTTACCTCCTTCCTGCTCTTTTTTTTTTTCTTTTTCCTTTCTAAGGCTTGCAATAGACGCTTCTTTGTAGCATGGGCATGAAACACTAGTGCTGTTTTAGTACTGTACCATTTTGCAGCATTTCAGAGCCCAGTCACAGCTCAGGACCCCCTGTGAGTTAGACATCGTGCAGACAGAACAAAGTCAGCCCTGGCTGTGAGGACAGCCCATCCCACACTGCGCCTCCCACGGCCACAGGAGACCCACATTGTAAATGTTGATGCATTCAACACATCTGCCACACATGCAGATCATGGAGACAGTGACATTGCCTGAGACACTGGGGGGTTGGCAGCAGTGCCTGTTGGTTGCTAAATACATCATTCAAAAGGAACCTTTTTTAAAAAAAAAAGCTTAAAGCTGGTGTTTGTCGTGTGAATGCAGCTTTGGAGGATCATGGGAGTGCAGCAGGACTTGTTAGGTCAAACATTTAAAAGTCCCCCAAGTCATGTAGGAAGTCACAGCCTTAATTTCAGAAGTGAATTGGAATTTAATTTCAAGGAACAAAGAACTTAGGGCGTTTTTGCAAGGAGGGATAGGTTCCCATTTCACTTTTCAAAATATTTCCCTTCTGTTTAAAAAAAAACCCTCCCACATACAGACCCATCCCTTACACTCCAGAACAGACAGAAAACAGCAATAACTCTCTGCTGATTAGACCAGCACAGTGCTTGCCCGCTAACAATAGCCAGAGCTGAAAAATCCCTGTTACAAAAGGTCCTGCAATGGGATCTTTTTTCCTTTATTAGTAAGGGAAACGCAACTAAATTTTACTGGAGCCAAATTAAACTAAAAAATAAAATCTTGCTCTCCTCTGGTCCCTATCTCTAGCATTGTTGCTTGACTTTATATCGAAGCCATCAAATAAAACTTCAAAATGGCATAGGACCAGTGACTTACCATTTAGCATCAGCATTTTTCCCATAAAAGCAAACCTGCTTCTGCTAGAAATACCTACAGGCATTTGACTCATTAAGTTTTGGTTTGAATGAATATTTTTTTGATCAAAATAAAATGTTATTTATAAGTTACCCAAAAAAAAATTATTAAAGCTCTCCCTAAAAACAAAGCAGTTTTTCTGTCTTTTAAAGTAGGGATCATAACTAAAGGTTGTTATTTCTTTTTTCTATGCAATTATTTGGGCAATTAAATATATTAAGAAAAAAAAATTCTCCCAGAAAGCTCATAATTTTGCCCCTCAAAGTAATAGTACCAGAGTAATTCATTCTAGAAAGATAAATAAAATTGTTCTCTGCTGCACAATTCTTTTGTTTTGACCTGTAGGTCAAAATAGGATAATGCTTCTTGTTAATAGAAATAGCTCTGTAAGTGGAAACATGTTGACAGTGACTTCAAAACAGTTTTGAACAAGGAATGATCCAGCATCCTTGGATTAAAAACCCTCATAAAAATGTCTAACTTCCAAAACTGGAACCTTCCAAAGTGTGTTCCCAAGGCTGGTCTCCGTGTCCAGCTGATGCTGGGTTTGCACTCACTGCTGGACTGTGTCCCCTGTGCTGCAGGTGATGCTGTCCAGGGAGATTCCTGGCACCAGTAAAACATCCTCCAAGCTGCTGCATGCGATGTTTTTTTCCAAGTTATCTGCTGGTTCATTAAAACACAGTGAAAAATTATATACTTTCAAAAAGTCAGTGGGGGCAGCTGCAGGAACATGATTTCTCTTGGACAGAGTAAAACCATGGGGACCCTGACCCATATCTAGACTTTAAAACAGTAAAAATCGAGCAATATTTTGCTGATTTCTTGCAGCTGAGGGACTTTCTCTAGATTTTTTTAAGGGCTCCAAACCACTCTTGTTAAATACCTGCCACACTGATAGACACAGGTTATACTCTGCACAGCGGGATCAATAGGTCTTTTGCTACCAATTGGAATATTCCATGTATGGTAAAAGTTGCAGCCACAGAGAATCCTGCTGCATGAGAAGTATATTGTGGTGGCCATAGCTGGGAGAAATTTGGCTTAGCTCCCTGGATTGCATAAATGTAAAGTCCACTTAACACCAGCTGTGTGTCTGGCCTTAAAAGCTGATTTATCATTTTGGTCCCTTAGCCTAGGTCAAAACTATCATGCATGTATCTAATTGAATGTGCAGAACAGCTGACACGGAAAGAGAAAGTATGTTTGAAAAAAAAGTAATTAAAAGTATGTCAGAAAGCAACAAGATCATTCCTAGCTACTTTTAGAGTGCTCATGACAAATTTCTGATACGCTAACCACCTGTGAGGGCAGTGCTAGCTCCTTCCAGTGAGAAACACTCCCACCAGGTCTTCGTCTTTACAGCCAAAGTTTTCAAGGACATGGCTTGTTGCTTAATTCATTTGATCCTATTGGCTGGCTGTCAACAAAAGTGTCAATCCTGTATTTGTAACGTCATAAACTTCCAAGTATGATGTTGTAAACTGAGGACCATGACTTTGACTTAAGGGCAGCAGCAGATGGCCGAGGCACGCACTTACGAGCTTGTTTTCAGGAATCGAGACCTCGCTATCATAGCACTAAAAAGGTACTTCATTGGAAAAGGAGGCAAGAAATCATTTTTCCAAAGTGCCCCTACTGTTTCTTCAAACCTTCCTGAAAAAAGCATAATTGATTTCTAAGATCTGTGCAAGACTGCATATTTACTGCGCTGAATGAAATACGGGTCGCATGAATTCCGCCGGTGTGACATTCAACCCACTCGACTATTATGAGTTTGACAGTTTGACTCTAACTCAGTTTATTTCCCACTTGAGAGACTGGAGAGGAACAGATGGGGATGTGAGAACGACCAGGGAGGGGAAGAGCGTGCAGCAGCTTGTGCTGCCGGGCCCTGGTGTGAGCGCACCTCCCCGCAGCCGCTCAGGGGTTGTGACCGCCACTGAAAAGTGGTTTTCCAGACATTATTAAAGCTGCAGAAGTGCATGCAGCTCCTAAAGCAGGCGTTAGGCAGCCCCAGAAGGTAAGAGAAGGTCTGCTGAGTCTGAGCTCTGCCAAATTTAGCAGCAGAGGAGAAAAGGTGATAGAGGTCAGCTTTACAGGTCTTGTAGGACGTTGGCTGTCTCAACTGGTCATCACTGCTGCCAGGCATACCCCTACATTAGTGCTGAGTTAATAAATAACTGGTAGCTGCATCATCACAATATTTACTCCACTGGTCTGAACATTTTTTTTCCCCCAGTTGATAGCATCTTTCTTTTTAGAATGTTTTTTGTGTTTCCAGGTCTTTTGTCTACTTACCACATTTTGTGTCCTTATTACATATACTGCTTAGTCATATATTTACTGAAAATTAATGAAGAAGAACACTTGGCACGTTCCAGAGTCAAAATACTTTGCAAACATTAACTAATTAATAATGTATCCCTTATTTTCAGACATGCTAGCATGCTTGAATGCCGAGTGAAATTCTGCTAAATCATTGTCTCCCTGCATGTCCCCTGCTCTTTTGCTAACCCATTACATGGTTCAAGAGCCTGATTATTCAGTTTGGTTATAGACAGCAAGTCTGATTCAAACTTTTGATAAGTGCATGATTTCCGAAATGTCTCTGTAATCCAGAGCACGCTTCTGAGCAGAGCTCAATGTGACACACAGCAGTGTCTGAGTGCATGAGGTATGATCTGACAATGAGCTGAATGTCTTCCACCTGACAAAATATGACCAGCGTTTTAAGAAGGTCTGGCCCCAGTTGGCAGAGGCTTTGCCAGGGAATCAAAGAGGTTTTACTATTTTGTTGTATATTCCAGTGGAGACCCTGAACCGAGCGCGCTCCGTGTGCCAGCAGGGACACTGCAGTAGTGCCAGCACTGCCTTCTGCAGCAGCTCGGGCCAGGGCCATGCATTTAACTCCTTGACAGCCAGGAGGACTCAGACTGTCGTTCTCCAGATAGAAAACCAAGATACAAATCTTATAATTAACATCAGCCAAGCCCATTCTTTATAGAGCCTTGTAACTGGTTTGGTTCAAAGGTGTTTGTTTTCACGGCAGAGTTTACAGAGGCTGCACCTTTATTTATCCCAGGACACCCTTATAAATGTTTGAGTGCAAGGCTCAGTTACTGCAATTCCCTCATAGCAGGAGTTTGCCATAACTCAGCTGGTTCATGAGGCTTGCTCACAGATCTGACAGCTTGAGCGATATTGCTCCCACCTTGCTTTCCCTGATTTTTGCCAGCGTTTGTATCGCATTCCCTGCTCTGTTTACCATCTCCCTGCTGCCTTAGCATGATGCAAGCTGTGGTCTTGAAAGAATCACAGAGCATTTGGAAAATATTCCTTTGTGAATCTTCGAACAGATAAAGTAATGTGCAAGTCCAGATGCCTCTTCAAGGGTTTTCATATTTTGAAGGTGAGGGAGGGATTGTGGGGCTTAAGGTTTTGATGTTGTTTTACAAATACAGGGTCTAGACAATGTATGGTGTTAGATCAAGAGCGCTGAACACTGCTTTCATTCAGGTGCTACAGCCAGAAGAGATGACTCCCAAAGATCCACTTCCTAGAATGAGTGATGCCCTTCTAGGATGTACCATCCACTTACCCAGAAAGAACAAAAGGCACAGTATGTACATACTCTTGGGTAACACTGCTGAGGAAGGAACAACTAGTCTCTCTCTGCTCATGAGAGGCTTATCTGAATTCTGTACACCAGCCCTTCTGATCTGCGATGTTTGCAGTTCAGTCACAAATTTTTCTCTACATTTTCCACCTCACTTGAGTGTTCCAAAGCCTAATATGAGAGCAAGCAATGTGCTTTTTCTGGTCTGCAGAAACCAGTGTGCCCTACTTTTCACTTTCCTTAGAAAAGAATTTTTTTTCTTCAGAGAGTGTTCTGTAGAAATGCAGTGAATCCTCCAGCCTGCTATTTTATAACATGCTGTACTCCCAAGGTCAATCGATTATTATTCTATATTAATCATTAAACTTCTGATTAACTCTTGCCGTCCCTGAACCCTTAGAGAACTTGCACAGAACAGTGGCTGTACTGATATTTCTTGCTTTCTTTGTTCTTCAGGTTATATGGAGTGGTTAGGGGTGAGCCTGACACTACTAGAATGTAGATAACAAAGCAGAAGAGATTTTTAAGATAATTTAAGAGAGCTGCAATGGCATCTAGGCACTGATACAGAAGCAGCAGCTCTTCTGTCATGCAGAAATTAAACCTCTTGCCTAAGAACTTATTGCTTCTAGGACTCCCAGACTAGTCCTTATAAATAGCAAACTTGTAAATAGTTTGACAGCCTTCAGGGACTGCTGACCTTGAATTCCCTCTCTATGAGTACATCCAAGATCGTGCAAGCAATCCGTGTTAAGCAACACCTATATTTATAAAACTTATAGAAATGCATAATGTAGCAGACCTGGCTTGGAAACAGCTACTGTTTTGACTAGTTTACTGTTCCATGGTTGTAATTCAGGGACAAAAGAAAATTCAGCCATTTGTTCATCCTTGCCCTTAAGGAACATCACTCCTATGATTAGCTTAATGCTTTTTGTTTGTAATCCATTCAACCCCCCCAGGCCTCCTAATCCAGTTCTCACTCCCATGCTACACATAAAAATAGTCAGAATAACCCATAGTGAAGCAATTTTTCAGCATTATGCCTTTGACCAAAAGACCCAGCTTTTGGATCTCTTTGTCCCAGATCCTTGGGGCTGTTTGTCTACCCTAAATGTCAGAGAAGCAGACTCCCATGAACACTCCTGTCTTTGGGGATTCCCAGCTGCCTCTCAGACATCTGCAGGCAAGGAGGGAGGAATGATTCAGAAAAAAGCCTTGCAACTGAGGTGTGCTTCCTTGATTTAAAGAGAACATAACGTAAAGCAGCTCCTTGGATTTTTTTGGCCAGGGCCAAGAACTGGATCAGAGACCAGAAAAGCCATGATTCAGAGTTCACACTGACATCTGTGCCTCTTTCCAAACTCACATCAAGTATTTCTCAGTTACTGAGAAACTGAAAAAAAACCACAAGAAAATACAACCCCACATTTCCACCCCAACTATTAATTCTGATTGTTGACATACTTTAGGGGTTTCTCTTCACCTTAAATATTATTATCAAGGCACTGGTGTCAACTGAAATGTTTCCATTCAATAAAGCTGTTGATTCCTAGTGGGAAAGAATTTAGTAATTTTTTTATGGATGCTGTTACATGGGAAGTATTACATTTGTCTGTTTTGTCAACTGAGCACTGAACTGCTCTGGTGAGATACTTAGTACTATTTCTTCAGGCTAACCCTATCTTAATGTGAAATATGTAACATTATTATTAATTTAAAACCGAAATTACATATGTTCTACTTGGACTTACATTTAAATTTGCTTAATATTCTCTATATATAATTTAATGCATTTTGGCCTATCAGAGTTGACTGATAAACTAATAATATCAGGGGGTCATTTAAAGTAGTGGAGTTGAAATGTGCTTGTTTGTAAAATTGAAAGAAGTGCACTGATTAGGTGGAAAATTGAAATTTGCACTGTGTCTTGAGTTCTTTTGGTTTTAAGAATCCTGATTATACAGCATTAATGCCCTCAGCTTAAACTCAGTATTTAAACTGATGCAAGCAGGAGTAGGGGAATACAGATCTGCAGTGCATTGCTCAGGCCCCTGGAGTTCAGGCCATTTTGGGGGATTTACAATGAAGAAATAGATTTGGGATGGAAGGCACCAGGTCACAGGGGCACTCAGGTTTCCATGCAGGACTCCCATCCCCCAGCTGCCCAGACTGTGCGGCAGAGCAGTTCCTGAACTGGGTTTCTTGTCCATGGGCACCAGGGAGTGGGTTCCCAAACCTAAGCTGAACTGGATGCACTGGGAATTGCTGCCAGGCTCCTCAGCTCAGCTGTTAACCATTCAGGATCACACATTCAGTCCTCGACTCCAAATCACTATGATTATGTTACAACAGCAAAACATAAGATGGGAGAAGAAGAGCAACTCCTCACCAAAACAGCTTCACCAAGGACTGAGTAATACTCCAGAAAGGCCCCAGCTTACAGCTGAAAAGTAGTTTGTGCTGCAGTCCTGTAGTGCCAAAGGTAAATGAGGGGGAAAACAAGGCTTTAAAATGCTGCATAAATACAACAATATTTCATACAGTAAGTCTGTAAAGACAAAATTTATTTTGTGCCCTTATTCCTGTGACAGAGCCTTTGGTGGCACTCTGGTTCAGAGGTGCAAGGAGTATGGGGAAGAACAGAATTTACCAGGCTAGATGCATTGACAATCCTTCTGAAACCTTATAAATGCAACAACTGACTTCTTATTTGCCCCAAGTTGAATTTCACTTGTTTGGTTTAACAGAACTTTGATTCAAGGTCCTCCATCACTCAAGGATGTTTTGTAGAGATACTGCAAAAGGGCTGTTGTTTTATTAACAATTTTGCTTTATCTCACCAAATGATGCAAAACTGATTGGGACTCCCAGTTCCCATCAGATACAGCAGGGATGGCAGAAGAGGTTATCACAGCCAGTTGCCTGCCCTGTTCCTGTCCCAGAGGCCAATGCCACCATCACAAGTCAGCACAGGAGAACAGGCATCCTGTCTGTACCTCTGCCAGCAGAGTTCACAACCCTGCATATTAACTTAAATTGCCACTTCTGTCATTTTAATTTGCCAGACTGTAATTTGCTCAGCTGGAAACCTGGTGGGTCCAGCCCACCCCACAGCCTTGTCTGGGAGAAGGGGGCACACAGCAAAGACCCTGGCAAAATCCAGCACGGATTCCAACTCAGAGTGTTATATTTCTGATTTTTCAGGGCCACGTATGTTACACTGTACCATTACACACATCATTTATGGGGTTCTATCTAAATGCACCCACAAAGGTTTGTTACCTGCCTTGACTTTTAATTAGAGCTGATAGGGAATTTCTGCCTGAAAATGTTTTTCACTGATGCCTCAAATTTGAGGATTGCTCCAAAAAAGAGATATAAGCAGGAAAGGGCTAATTAATCATATGAAGAATAAATGCATTTGGAGGTGGAGAAGGCTGGAGGAGAGGAAGGAGATGTGAATTTGTCAAATGCGGTGGATTGGATGCACATATTTGTGCTGTGATTCAGAAGGGAGGCGATGCTTTAAGTCTTGTAGCAGAGGAGAGCTGCTGCCAGCCAAATCCAGCACTAACCCAAAGCAGAGGAAAACACACCCAAAACGTTGTCTCCTGCAGCGTTTCCCTTTGGATCGGGCCGAGCCTCCTGGGATCCAGCTCTCTGATGCTGTTTGCCCCACATCCTCCACCTGCAGGGAGCTCAGGGATGCTCAGAGCCTCCTCAGGCCCCGCATCCCAGGGCTCTCCAGGGCTCCCTGCATCCCGCCAGACAGAGCCTCCATTCCTCCGGCACCAGCAGGCACGCTCTGCCATCCCGCCAGCGTCACTGCAGACGTTTCAATAATGCATGAGCGAGGCTCCTGCCCTCATTTTCTCCCAGTCCTTAATCAGATAAAAATTAGATGTTCCTGAGGTGCTGCCGTGCACGGGGCTGCCACGGCGTTGGGTCGGGTTTGTGGCGAGGTTTGCGCGCAGAAATTTCTCCGCGCGCAGCTCGGGAGTCGGTGCCGTGGCCCTGGAGAGCAGAGCCTCCCAATTAGGCACAACAAAGCACGTCATTTCCACCCCGAGACTACAGGTAAATCCTTTAATTAAAGAAGTCTTACGTACTTCAGTGGTTCCTTCTGGAACCACAGGATCCTCCTGAGGACACAGATGGCCTGCTCCACTTCTCCTACCCAGTCCTATTCCTGGACCTCCTCCTTTTCATTAACGTGAGCATGACAGGGTGGCTCTCGGCTCATTCTCATTCAAGGTCTGACCTGACAACTGGGGGTCACTCAAGGACACAGCTGCAGCAACTTCTCTGTGCTCTCCCTGGCAACTCCATGGTGGCCAGGATGCAAAAGCTGCACAGATGAGGCTGAGCTCCCGCCCCCGAGGGTTCCCTGTTCCTGCTGTGATTTGCCTCACAACAAATAATTTCCATCCACCTCTGCCTCCATGCCTGGCCTTTGCTGCACCCAGGAGCAGGTGGAACACAGCAGGCATTCCCTGTGGAGTGCACCTGGTGTTGGCCAGGTATTCCCACTTTCCCATGCAGACAAGCCAAAGGCACAGACAAACAGGGGTTGGGATCAGATCCTGAGCAGAGATGATACAGAGGATGTTTGCACAGCTGGCACTTCATGGTGGTCCTGAGGTGAGGCTGAGCCCCCTCTGGATGCTCTTCAGAGAGACCCTGACCCCTCCTGCTCTGGGGTCCAGCCCCAACTGCCCTGGGATCCCAGCATGGACCAAGGTCCTTCCCACAGGTTCTGTGGGGCAAACACAGGGCAAACTCAGCCAAGCCTCAAGACAGAACTGCCCTGTAGATGCAAATCCCTCTCCAGCATACTTATCCATGAGCAAGGCAGGAAAGTTCATGCATTCAAGAAGGAGACTGGTTTTTAAGGCTTCTTTCCACCCACAAATTGCATATACCAGCCTGGTATTAGAATACCTGCAACTAACATTTATTTCAATCATATTTCAATGGCATAAATGAGGCTGTGAAGTTATTTCAGCTAACTATGAAATAATTACACTTTGGTACCACATGAGCTTATGCTTGCTTTTCTTTTCCTTTTTTTTTTTCTCTTTAACACAATTTAGCAATTTTGCTGTTCTGCAGATGGCTATAAAAATTATTCAGGGAAAAAAACCGAACATTTGAGGACTTTTTAACCTTCAAAAAACATTCCAGAACTTTCTTTTCTAAAACTTTGCCACATATTTATATGTATTGGGGCAGGTCCAGTTAGTATTCACATTCCTACTCGTAATAGTAAAAATATTTTGACATATTTCTGGGAGTAGTCAACCCTGTTAGCTCCCACTTAAAGCGCAATTATTCAGGAATATTATAGATCATTATGTGGCTTTGGGGAAAAATAAGTATGACTCAAGTGCCCATTAGTGAAAGTGAAATGGTAGTAGGACACCTAGGAAAGCACATGTGGTATTCCCATGAATATCAAATTAATTCATTATGATAGCATTGGTAAAATGTTAAACTATTTCCTATTTAATGACACAAGATTTATTTGCCAAGGCTGGAATATAAACACTACCTGACAAAGTCATAAGAAAGGGTTTGTCTTGGACAGGTTTAAGTAAGAGGTGGCCATGGGTGTCCATCCAGTGGTGCTGGTGGTGGCTCATTTATTCTGTCTCCTTTTTCCCAGCTGGAAGAGCTTACCTGTGGTGTTTGGATAACAACCTACGTGACAAAGAGCTTTTCCCTTCCCAAATTCTGCCTGGATGCAAGCAATAGCAGCTCTCCATTTGAAGTAAGACATCCCCTGTTGGGAGGTCAGAGAGAGCACACACCCTGCAATACACAAAATAAAGACACATTCCCTAGCAGGAGTCAGGGAAGTGGCTCCCACACTGCAGAGCACACACAACACTCTGCCTCTGCCTTTCCTGGCCAGCTCCATGCCCTGAGGAGAGAAAATGAGGAGCAGTGATCCCCTCTGCCTATTACAGAGCAGCCAAGGGAGCCACCCCAAGCTACCTGCACACCAGTCCCTGGAGCAGAGCATCCTCTCCCCCATCCTGGGCTTCAAACAGGACTCCCAAAGCTGCCTCCAGCCTCCTCTGAGTCAGGGGTATTTGAAGGGTTCTCATGGCACATCACCACAGCACCTTTATTGCTTCAGCTCCTCCTGAGCCAGGGGCTGTTCTGCAGATTTTTGGAGTTTCTCACCAGATCTGTTTATGAGCTAGGAATGGACAGAGGTTATGAAGTGACCAGAAAGGTGACATTCTGTGGCATCTCTGCTATTTTGTGGTACATCTACCCATTATGGGCAGACAGACAAAATGTTTTCCCATGAGTTTCTCACTCAGTGATGTTTCAGTTCAACATCTAGCATGGCAATAGGAAAAATCCACATCTCAGGCCAGGGTAGGGCCACAACATGGGAAAGAAATATAGGAGTCTGGACATTGACGGGCTACTCTCAGGTGTCAAAAATGGGAGAGAACTGGGAAAGAAAGAACAAGGACGTCCTGCCTTGCCACAGATGCCAGGTTTGATCTTCTGATCTTCATCCTGATGGATGGGAAAAACACAGTGTTCACCTCCTCTCCTCAGAAGGCCCCTTTGTAACCTTCTGGAGTTTCCCTCAAAGGCTTCAGGCATGTGAATATTAAAACATACTTCCAGTCCCACATCACACAGGCAGGACATGCAGTGATGCTTGTCTCAAAGAATGATGGTTTTCTAGACCTAAGACTGGCATTTGCACTGTGACCATGATCATTATATGAAGGGAGGGGAAGGATTTTGCAAAATACCTTGACCTCAGAGAGTTATTTGCACAAAAGAGTGTTCCAAATTGACCCAGTTGCTAGTTTTCTATACTGTTTCAATGAATGCTTTTTAACAACTGACCAAATTTTTGCATTTCTCTTCAAGTTTCCCAATTCCTATTACCCAGCTTGTGGTTCTATTCAATTAAAAAATAATAATAAAAAAAAGATAAAAACACAAGCCAATCCACAATCTTTGAATGTACAATGAGATTTAGAGACGTATTTCCAAAAAGGTTGCAAATAACAGAATCTTTAATACGAAAGAGATGGGGGTGGCTTCCTGAGAAAATTCTTTGAAGACCATTTACCAAGAAAGCTCTGCAGTCTCCAGTTAAAAGCAAACAAGTTAGACAGGAAGCTCATTCAGGATGGGAGCACCACACTTCAAGGCATCAGTGAAGTGGTCACGGGTCATCTCTCACTCTCAAGAAAAGTCTGCAGGCCATCCCTCGCCCCTTTCAGCCCCCCACCCTTACTTCAGTGACCCATTTAGCTGTTCATCTTCTCCTTTAGGGAATGTCTCCGTGCTGCCAGGGCTTTTCACACCTATTCCCTGCTGTCACCTCATCTGACATGGGCTTTAGTCACCCAGAAGGTTCCCAAGGCAATTGACACCCAACTGATTCATCTCCACCGCGCTGCAATTAAAAGTCTGCCAACCTTGCAGAGGGTTGGGAGTGTTTCTTGTTATGGTGTAGGTGCAAGTTCTCCTGCTGGGCCCCAGAGGCTTCCCTGTGACAGTGGTCTGCAAGCCTGGTGTCCTTCCAGAGAAAGTGCCCCCAAAATTATGATACACTTGAGGGGGATTAAACCATGAGCCTTTTCTTCATGGAAATGGAGGAATCAACGTGCAATGGAATTAAACCTGGAGTATTCTTAAGAAAACTCAGTTACAGTCACACCAAAATCAGCATTTGCCATACCAGTAAAACAGAAAAATAAGGAAATGGAGGAGAAAACAGCTACAGACTGAACCAACAGGGTACGCATTTTCCCTTTGCACACCAACACAAAGCTCTCACAGTGATCACAGCTCAGTAGAGACTGAGACACTACCTTAACACCACATACAGCTCTGAAAAAACCCACACACTAAAAAAAAACAAGCACAGGGAGCAAAACATCATTTAAGCCTTCTTAAAAATAAATATAAAGAGTTGCTGATGGCACTGAAGAAATAGATGTATTCCTCTTACCTCAATATTTTTAAATGGGGGGATTGTCGGAAAGAAAAGGGGCATAAGGGTAAAAATACACGTATATAAGGGAGAATACAACAGAATTTATGTATCTAAATTTTAACAAGGAATTCCATATGTTTCCACAGAAGTTAAGCCAAAGAAAACCCATATTAGTAGCCATGTTGTAGATAAAGATCATTCTAAGGAGTGCCAAAATGGAAAGCATGAGGATGCAGGAGAATGGTGCAAGGAAATGTCATGAAACCTACCAATCATTCCCTAAGGTTCTTGGCACACAGGAATGCACAAATGAAATTTGCTGATCACAATGTTAATGTTGAGGTACTGTTAATACAGAGGACTATTAGGATATCACATGGAAAGAAATAAATGACAAATGGAGCAATATAAATTGGATTAAATTCAATTATACTAACTGCAAGGTGACATGCTCAGGGACAAGTAGCAGAAATCTCTTATAAATTGGGAACTTTCAAGTGGAAACCAGCTGAGTACCCTACAGACTTTGTTACAGCTCTTCTTTCTGCATAAATACAAAGCCCTTGTAAAGCACAATCATGAAAGAGAGAAATGCAACCAATCTTAGATGGGACTGGGCAGCCTCCCTTGGAATTCTGGACATCTGACCATCCATGTCCAGGAAAGGTTATTTCAGATGAAACAGATATGGGCAATGATTGAGGAAAGAGAACAGTCACAAGTAAATGTGAGATCAAAAGTAAATGTAGAGCAGAGAATTTCCAGAAAAATCCAGGCAAAAATTGTACCTACTATTAAACTGGTGATCAATCAGCTCATGAAAGGGATTGGACAAAACAATTGCAGTGATATAGGATTCAAACATTGGATGCTCACAGGAAAATCCCTAAATTTAATCAGCTGAGCAAGAGAAAAAGAGGTCAAAGAGGAGAAAGAACTCACAGAGGTTGCCAAGTAGTTTCTGTATGGGTCTTCACTCTGAGGAGAAAAGGGAAATACCTATCTTTGGTTTGTGAAGGTGAACTGCTGTCAGAGGAGCATAAGAAAAAGTGCTGAAACAACTTGACAAATTAAATTGCAATAAATCACTGAGACTGGAGCCTATTCATCTCAAAGTTCTAAAGGAACCAAACAAAATAGCTGAGCTATTAAACATATGTAATTTATCATTAAAAACAGCTACTAGATCAGAGATTTGGAGGGGAGCCAGCAGAAGTCCAGATCTATAATTTAAATAGGTACCCTGGGTGAGCCTAAGAAACATTACTGACACGACTGGCTGGGGGGAGCAACCACGTCAGCAGCAACAACAGGGTTTGCTGCAGGAGGCTCTTTGTGTGAGCCACAGCGCTCAGGGAGAGTAAAGAATTTATCCAGCTTAGTTTTGGGGCTGTGCTGTTTTGAAATACACCAGATCAAAGCTACACAGGAAGAAATCTCCTTTGTGGTGATGAACAAGCTCCTGGAGTCACCCCATGGCCCCATAGAGCTCCACTCAATGCCAGGAGCTCTGTGGACACCAACATAGGTTTCCCTTGCACATTGACTTCAACAAGCCTACTCACCATTAAAGGATTGTATTTTTTTTTCCTGTGGTGATGTTATTTGCTTTACTGCAGTTCCTTTTCTGGATCAAGATCCCATTATGCAAAATGTTACATACACAGGAAGGACAAGTGAGCGCTATCCAATTATCCGGCTGAGACATGAGAAGCCTGGGCAGATAGAGGGGGGAACTACAAGAAAACAAGAGCACAGATCAGGAGGGGGAGCAGACTCCCCTGTGCGCCCACTGCCAGCTTTCCCTGGATCTGGACTGGAGGAGAGAAATGCAGCTTCATCCTGGGGCATCAGGTCTGAGGGGTCCCAGGGTGCAAACCTGCACCTCACTTATTTGGAAGCAGAGCATCCTGTAAATGAAAGATGGTGGGGCTGGCCAGCAGACAGCAATAATCTTGCTGAGATCAGTGTCCATCACCTCCTTTCTGGTTCAGCATCAGTACTGTTCTGTTTTCAGTCCTTTCTGATTTTCAGTTCAAACATTTTCTGAGAGAAGGGAAAACAACATATAACAGATTTGACAATAGGTTTGCTTTTTGAGCTCATTTTCACACGCCATTTAAGAGCAGCTAATGAAGCACGTATTAAAAACTACTGGTTTATACATTTCTGCATGTTAAAGAATGGAACACAGCACCATGGGAAGTAGAGCTGAATTCTAGTAACTTGTATATTATAAACATTTGAATATATGCATACCTAATATCATGGGCAGATTACAGCTCTTCTGCTTTTATTGGTGAACTCATAATAATATTCTTACCTTAGTCCAATTTTTAAACATTTATTCCAGGAAAAGACTTTTTTTTTTTTTAAATAAGATATACACAGCCTCAAACAAATTCTATATAAGACAAGGTATATTTTAGTAATGTCAGAGAGGTATCTAAAGTGGCACATGCTTTACAGCAAACTTGACCTTTAGAATTTGAATATAGGACTGGACTTTTGGTAGACTTAGTCTGAAGGCTTATCTTGAATCTCTTTTGCAAGAGTTGTATTGAACTAAATGCAAAATAAGAACTGTTAACAAAAAGTCTGACTTAATGCTTAAAATGTTGTTGATTTCAGAGCTCTTGCCCAAAATGAAATATAGAAGATGAAGTGGAGTTGACAAAAACTTTAACTGATGTAAGCGCACCACACCTGTGCATTCATCATGAGACTTAAATGCCTAGAAATCCAAACCAAACCATTAATGCTTTAAATAATTTCATATACTGTCATCCTGTACTAACAGCTGGAGACTGGGCTTGAAGTCAGAAATAGATCCTTGTGGCTGCCACCAGCCATATTTTTGGGGGGGACTTCCAGAAAGAGCCTTATCAGACATAACCTACAGAAACCCTAAAAGAATGGAGCAAGGGACAAGCTTTCCTCCAACAGCAATTTCATTACCTTTGTAATGCAACATTTCACATTGTCATCACCAAAAGAGGCATTAGGAAAAATAAAGCCTAGGAATTACAACTGCATTTTGGGAGATGGGAGATTACATAAGCATCTTTCTAGCTCTAACAAGATTGTATAGTTAATTTGAAATATATTGTTTTGTATATTATGGAAAAAAAGTAAAAACTAAGGAATGTTTTATTAGAGTCTGAAAGACCCCCAACAACTCAGGAAGGTAAACCATCATTTTAAATGTAAATGTAAATGAAATGTTTGCTGCTCAATGAACTTTTGCTTGAAAGAGAATTTCTCCTGACTGCAAGGTCTGCGGTGCTGATAATTCCTGATGCACAGACATGCAAGATTCATTGACCTATTTAAATGCATTTCTCTGTTAAAAGGCCTGATTACCAAGGACTGACCAAACTAGTCCTGCTCTGTATCTCAATTTGACATCTTCACTCCAGCATGATTCATTACTATATGATAAGGATGCCAGGAAGTAGCAAACACACAAAGTGGGGAGGGAATGCAAACGGGAAATATCTGACATTCAGAGAGGGTGCTTGGAGCTGACAGTGAATGCAAATGAACAGCCAGTTTGGACCATTTCCTGCTTATGCTAAAAAAAGGGTTGCTTTATCAGAAATGAGCCCGGTTTAAATCCAAGACGAGAGTAGTGCATTAACGTGGTTGAAGAATACACCTAAAATCCCATTTGCTTTAAAAAATATGGGGCTATTTTGGAAGCAGGTCAGGAGACAAGCCTGTTGTAACTGACTCAGTTATAATTATAGTACAGATCAGGCCCTGACTCCACTGTAATTGTATAGCATGACAGGCTCATGCATGAACGAAGAGTGGGAGTCTTGACTAGAGCAAGAAAAATACTAATATCATGAGCATAGCAGTGAAAATCATAATTACAGATATGTCGCTGTGGATCAGGGATGCAGCAGGCAGGGACTGATTCCCGGTGACCTGGGAAAGACTGACTCAGCTCTGTGCTGCTCTGACCGCTGAGTTTTGCCAGGAGGGAAAATGACTGCTGGGGTGAGTATTCCCAGTGGGTCATTGCCAGAGGAAGGTGATGCAGGGGCTCATCTCTTACTTTGCCACAGTGTAGTGACCCCTGAAGGTGGGCAAGTGCCTGCCTGACGTGGAAAAGCCAAGGAACCAGCAACAGGGTGCCTTTCTTGCTCCTGCAACCTGTGGGAGAGGCAAGTGGTGCCAGTGCACATCTCCGTCCTCTGCCTGCTCTGCTCCCCTACCTGTCTCTCACAAAAAGGGGTCCCTTCTCCTCAACTAGCCAGCACACACCTTGAGGAGCCACCTCTGCAGTGCAAGAGGTTTCCTGCAGCCAAGGCAGGAGATGGACAGCCAGTGGTGATGCTTTTCTCGACCTGGGTTCACAAACCACCATCCCTAAAATCACTTTAGTGCCTTCAAAAGCAGCCAGGGCACCCAGAGAGAAGCAGATGTGGAGAGACACCAAGAACTGGTGTCTTCAGCATCTCACCTCCTGGATGACCTTGGCACCAAGCTCCAGCCCACAGGGAGTTGGGGAATATCTTCCCCAGGGCAGATTCTCCTATTACGCTTTTCCTTTAGGATTTGGTGATGATATCAGTGCCTTTTATAGAACGGGGTTAAGCACTTCAATGGGCTTCAGGGTGCCCCCTTCACAAGTTCAGGGGCCTTCTCAGGTTTATGGATTCACATCTGACCTTTTCTGCTTCCCAGAACAGCATCTTTTAATCAACAACCTCTAGGCTGCAGAGAACAAGCGGATGGATCCTTCCTTCCCACTCTTCCAGTGCTGTGTGGAAAATATAATTTTTATATCCCTCCAAAAATCATTGAGAAAGGGAGACAGACACGATTATCCATTTGACATTAAACAGTTACTGGAGTTGACATTTGAGCATACAACAAAAAACCAACAGATGGATATTGGCAGATGGAGGAACATGAAGAAACAATGAGACATCTTCAACCATCCTTCTCTGCTTCTGAAACATGTTATTGTTTCCCCTACCATCTCTCTTGACCCCAGCCCCATTTTCAAGTGCCTCTCCATATGCTTCCTTTCTTTGCCTCCATATGTCTTAAACATGTTAAAAAAAAAAAAAAAAAAAAGTTAGAGAAAACCACAATCTCATTTGTTGTGGCCCTACTCAGTCAATTCTCTCTCCCCCTGTAAAATCTGCTTTTTTTTCCCCCTTGTCCATAGAAATGGCTTACAGCACTGCCAGGAAAGTCACCAGCAAGCTCATCCTCCCTTCCGTTGTAGGGTGACTGCCCACCCTCCCTTCCTGACAACCACCTGTTCTGCAGCTTTCAGAAATGCCATACGCTTCTTGTTTTCCTCCATTCCCATGTCATGACACACTTCCACATCTCCAACCAGCCGTTACAAACTCAGCCATTTAACTTCTTCCTTTCCACTCTGCTCTGCTCACAGCTTGCCTTTCCCCCGCCAGCTGAACTTCCTCAATGTCCCCCTGCAGCAGGAAAACCACACACCAGCAAACTGTGAAACTCAAGCACTTTAAAGTTCCTCCTCTTCCTTGATGCTCGTTAAGCTTGTAAGTACATCCTCTTTTTTCTGACTTACTGTTTCTTGTCCAACTTTTCCCACTACCATTCAGTCTTACAATTCACTCAATTGTATTTTCTCTACAACCTCCAATAAATAAATATACCAGCACTTCAAAAGTTATAGATAAGCGATACATTCTCTTTTGGCTCCTGACATTTTTCCTAAGCTGATTTCTGTCTTACCTTTCACTTGGATCAAATCCCATTCTTCTTCAAGTTCTTTTGTTGACCTTCCTACAAAATTTGATTTTTTTACCTCTTGCCTTGATGGACATGCACATCTTAATGTCTTTGTGTATCTCCTTCTAGTACACCTCATCTGCAGAAATCCTTCATTTGCCACTGTAAAAGCCTCTGTTCTATCTTTTCTTCCTCTATTCTTGGTACTGATCCACTGGCCCAATCCAACTAATTTCTGTTGGCTCTTCCTTGAAAAGAGCTATAAATCCTACCTTTCCTGCTCTTAATATTAGAAATTACTAATGAAGATTAATGGAGGCATTAGCCAGATGCAAGCAAACTTCACTGCTTTTTTACTTCTATTTCATTGTTTATTTGAGAATTTCATTTGTGATTATAAACTGTGATAAGACCTTTGCATTTTTTGATGTACCTCTAAGTATTTGGCACACTTTGAAGATGTGTATGAATTACACTCAAAATGTCACAAAATTGAACTAATGTTTAAAGCTTTGCAATATTAATCCCTACCAAATTCTGATGTATGAATCCAATACTTCATTTGGAATCTGGCATGAAATGTAATTACAGTGGAAGGTGAAATAAAGAAGAGTAGTATGAACAGTTTGCATACCTGCTATTCACCATCTGTTCTCTGTGATAGAATGATACTATTTTCTTTACAGAAGATTTTGACTTGATGGAAAAGGGAGAATTGCACTTTTATTATACTGCAGAAATATTTTTATTTTGTTTTTAAGTGCCAAATAAAACAAACTTAATATCTCTTAGTGGGCTGTGATGATATATTAGATGACTTCTAACTTCAGAAGCCATAAATTAGAATGCCATTACCAGGAAATCACAGTGCTGCCTAACAGGGCTGTGAGGCACCAACGATAATTCCCCCCCTCACCTTTTGGAGTCTTTTGACGCTTAATCTCGATTATGGGCTCTAAAAGATGAAGCCACAAGCACTGAAAGTTATCCTAAAAGTGGTTTCTATGTTTTCAAATAGAATCACAGAATGGCTTTGGGTTTGAAGGGACCTTAAAGATCAACTCATTGCAACGTCCCTGCCATGAACAGGGACACCTTCCACTAGACCAGGGTGCTCAGAGCCCCATCCAAGCTGGCCTTGAACACTTCCAGGGATGGGGCAACCCCAGCTTCTCTGGGCATCCTGTGCCAGGGCCTCAGCACCCATTATGCACTGGAAGGGGCTCCAAGTTCTCCTTGACACCTTCTCCTCTCCATGCTGAACAAGCCAACCTCTCCCAGCCTCTCCACAGGAGGGATGTGCCAGCCCTCTGGCCAGCCTTGTGCCTCCTCAGGACTCACTCCTGCAGGTCCCTGTCCTGCTCATGCTGGGGGCCCAGAGCTGGACACAGGACTCCAGCTGGGGTCTGCACGGTAAAAGTCTGAATTATTAGGGAAAAAGTGCCTTTACAAGATTGCAATAATTTCGTGAATGCTGGTGAAACTGAATGAAAACACGGGCACAGGTATCTCAATGGACTGACACCTGGGTTGGGTCAGGGTGAGAAATGTGCTTTACCCCGTAAAGTGCATCCCTACATTATCCCTGATTACATTAACACAGGAATCGTGAAAACTGGCTGCAGGTGTCATTTCTCCTGCCTTTTTAGAATTCCCACCTCGGGAATAGCCTCTCTTTTCCCCCCGCACCTCCACCGCTCCCTTTTCCAGCGGCACAGCCGCCCATCCCCGGGCGCTCCCCCAGCCTGGGCTTCCCGGGGCTGCTTTTTGAAGGACCTTTTCCCCGCTCCACGGGGCAGGGGAAGGGTTAACTTTTCCGCCCCAGACAGTCCCCTGCTGACCCGGTAATGAGTAAGCAGAGCCGCTGCCCGTCAATAGCTCGGTGTGAACCCGGGTAACCCAGCTGAGCCCGGAGCTGGGGGGTAAATCAGCCTGAATGACCCCCCCGACCTTGCCCAGCCCCATCGCGGGGTCCGGCCGGCCCTGGGCGTGTGACTGCTACGTGCTGCTCGCCCGGGTACCAAAGCCTTTTATAACAACTGGGGCTGAGTCAGCTGCTGGAGGTAATGTAATATACCTCAGTCAATAGCTCCGTGTTGCACAACATACGATGTGGCAGTTCCTTTCTAACTTGGGGGAGCCACCCAGTCTTTTTAGGATTTCCAGGAAGAGCTGTGGCATCTGACCTTCAAGTGTTATTAAAAGAAGTCAAAGATTGTATAACAGTCTGTCAGAGCTTTGCGTTTCTTAGCGGAGTTATGTTTCGGCGAATGCCTCCACATTTCTGAGCTTCACAGGTTCTTTATCCCTTTACTTGTTTATCCTCTGGTAAGCATTTATTAATAGAGAGACTTATTCCTTTACTGTACTTGTTTATCTTTCAGGGGGTTTGTTTTGCTTTTCAATTTAGAAGCAGAAGGGTCTCCCACGCATTTCACATTTCTGTCTGCGGGTGAAGTCACTGCATGGCTGTGATAGCAATCTTCCAGCTGTCCCTTTTCACCCTGGAATCCCTCCCTTCGCCTGATTTTCTGCATTATCACCATAGTTTTTGACTAAGACTATTAATCCACCTGTCCCTCTGTGAAAGCAGCTAGATTGGTTTGTGTAAAAGGGGAGTAAGATGGTATGAACTGTAAGTCTGCTATTAATCCTGTTAATAAGGGATTAAAGTGAAGCCTTGTGAGTAGGAAAGGCTGATTTGATTGTTTGGGACTATAACTTAGCTCTCCCTTATGAAAGCAGTGTTTGCTGTGCATCGCATTTTGTCATTTGCATATTTGGTCTCTGAGGAAATCAATGTTAAATATAGCAAGGAGATTCTGCTGGCTTAAACTGGTAGCACAACTGTGCTCCTTCAGCCTAACAGTGCCTCGGATAGCACGAGAAGGAACCCTGCCTGCTCTTGCCTGGCAGTGGCTGCATCCTATAATGCGACTTACATTGTCAGCTTATGCTTTGCCTCTGACCTTTTCGTGCACTTTGCTTATGTACCAGATAGGATGCATGCCTTATTTTAGAAGGAAAGAAGCAACAGAGGAACGGACTAAAATAAATATCTCGCCACTGCTATTTTCAGTAAAAGGCTTACAAAAGCAACAGCAGCAGAAAGCTGAAGAGCACCATGCATTCCCTGGGCAAGGCGATCGTACGGAGCAACATCAATCTCATTAAAAAAAAAATAAAAATGGATACTGTCTCTGTCTCAGAGCTTAGCATTCTGCTTCCTCCTCAGCCTTAGGAGAAGGTCTATAAATTATTAATACTAACATCAGTGTGAGACAACAGATGGTAAAGATTACTTGGAAAAAGTCTTCACATTAACATATTATGGCCCTAGTTTCACAGCACGCTGGGACTGTTTCCTGATGCTGCCAGCCAGCCTGGCCCTGGGTGAAACCTCCCAGAGGAGGGGAATCCTTGGGCAGCAGCAGAAAGGTCCTGCCCTGGCTCAGCTGCAGGAAGAGCCACCCAGCTGCCCCTGCAGAGAGGGCTGGGCGTGTGTCACGGCACCCCTCGGACACCACGCCGGCCCCATGAGGCTCCTGGCATCTGCTGCCAGGGGCCAGGCCAAGAAACAATGAGCTCAGGAGGAAAACTTTCAGGTAGCTGAAAAATGTATTCCTTGCTGGTCTGCTTTCAGGTGGCATCAGTTGTGTTGTGTGCTCTGAAAAATAACAAATACTCATTTACAAACTTGGAACTTTTCTTGAGCTGGGGGTGATACGAAATCCAAAGTGACATATAGGTGCATTGTCCAAAAATGTGGCATGCAATTTAAGTATTTTATTGTTTCTTACAGTGGGTTACTACTGCTTCTTCATGGTTTACAAATGTACTAAACTAGTTTCAAGCAAGTAAATGAGAAATTCCTTGTAAGAACACAGGTATAGTGCCTTGTCTCTCAAGCCAGCAGTTGGTACAGCAGAACACACAGGCACTCTTGTTTTGGAGTTACCTCCTATGACCCTCCACTCTGCTCACGCTACTTTTGAGGATAACTCAGTGCCAGAATCTCTGAGACAGAAGGAATTTATCCAGCCTTTTAAGGGACTTGTACAGGAGACCTTTTCTCATGGCCCATTACTTCTGCAAATGCATATGCAATGTGAATGTTTCACTGTGACTTAATCATGGATTAAAAACATAATTCTCATGTCCCTACATCCTCTTTGGTGTCATGCAGAATTTTCCATAAAGGCTGAATAATGAAAACACGAGCAAATGCTACTGTTCTGAGGATGCTGGGCCCAAGTGTGGTTCTGTGAGTTGAGCAGGAACCAGCTCTTCATTTATCAGCTTGCTGGAATCTTCTGCTCCCAAGAGATACCTGGGCAATGTGTGGGTGAGGGCAGGGAGTGATTGCTGGAAAATGCCTTCAACAGTGTTGCTGCTGTCCCATTTTCATAATGAGCACCAAAACCTTGGTTAGCAGCCTTAGATTCCCACCTCACCACTTTGATAACCTAGTAATATCTGTTTTACTGAACAGATACCATTTTCCTCTCCATGGCTGTGTTGCCCTGCAGAGCCCCTGGTTTTCTTGGCTCTGGCCAGCCTTCTTTAAGGGAAAATGTCTGTGTTTGCACAGCTGACAGTGCAAAACCCTAGCAGTGAAACTGCTGCTCAGATCCCCGTGGCACAGTGTCCGTGCGTCCATTCTGGCTTCACGTCCAGCTTTGCAGGATGCCTTGGAAAGTTGGGTGCTCTGCAGGGGTTTGCTGTTGATGTGTGATTCTGCAATTTGTCACAATCCTGAGATGCCACCCTGCCATCAGTCAGCCCTTGAAATGTGTTCATTTGGGAATGAGGTGGTGGAGCAACTGTTTGAAGATACCTTATGTGCCAATTATGAAATGTTGATTTCTGACTTTAATTACTAATTTTTTAAATCATTTAATAATATAGTCAACAGGTTCTTGGAACTACAGTTAATCAAGGGTACTTAATATGATTTCAGAAATAATTTTTCCCCTCTAAAATTACACTTACTAATATAGTGCCTAATTTTGATTTATGAAAGATGCAGTCTTAGGGCCACTGAAGGTGCAGGCAACATTTGGGTTAAGGTCAGCAGGGAAAGCATTCAGGGAACAGTATTAGTGGCCCAGAAAAGGGTTCAGATGTTAGCATCTGGTATTTTGAGATCACCTCTACCTAAAAACAGCTCCACTGGCACAGATTTGCATTTGCCTGTGGACGACTAACAAGTGTTTACAGGCTCTGGATTACAACGGTGACAATCTGTTATGTCACAAATAATCTTGTTTCTGAGTGTTGCATGTGGGTAATTTGTAATCTGCTTTCTGTGACTGAATACGCCCCTAATAACTTGGTTTTGTTGGCTGATTTTACAGGGACTTGGGAGTCAAGGTCTGCATTTGTCAGCTGGGCACAAGCCAGGGGAGGGCACAGAGCTGCTCCCCAGCCCCTCCTTGGCCCCACTCAGGGTTCATTTTGGGACCTGGGGGAGGGCTGTTGCCACAGTTTTGAGCAGAATTTGTAAATCAGAGGGATTTTAGGTTATTTATTTGTCTCCTGGATCAATTTCCAGATTCTTCACCCCATTGCTGGTATCAGAAGGGAGATAACACAGGGCTCCAGAGGCAGAGGTGGCAGCTCTCTGCTCCCACTAGAGCAATTCCCAGGGAAGGCTGCTGAGGCTCCCGGAGGTCAAAGGAGAAAAGCAACAAGACGTGTTAAAACAAAAGGGAGATAAGATATGTTTGAAATCAAGTTTATGTGGCTGTACAAGCTATCCTGCACTCGTTCTGCCTGCTTGCTGAGCTGGCAAGCTCAAATTCAGAGCCATGGAACATGCTCTGTCTGTGTCCATCCTTCCATCCTCCCTCAGGTCCCATCCAGACCTCAAATGTGAAGAAGTTCCTCCATCTTTAAATTATTATATGCACTCCTAGTGGAGTCATCTTTTGAATTGATGTGAATCAGCTGACTAAGAGGAAATCAAATGATGAAGAATCAGGAAAGACTTTTGGGTCAGTCAACAACGTGACCCTTTTTGGGTCATACCAACAAAGTATGAGGTCTATAATGATGATAGGAAGATTTGGCAGCCTGTGAATATGTCCAGAGGAATGAAATCTGTTGCTAGATTATTGTAAGTATGGAATCATCATCATTTAAAAGAGCCAGTGCCATCTCTGTCCAAATTAGCAGTACAGGTGCAGCTCTGCATGTTACCCTGTGCAGACAAAACAGGCCCTCAAATTCTGATGCACACTATGTTTTGTGTGAAGGTCAGCCTGTGACCTATGCAAAACAAAAATGCAATTAAAGATAACTTTGAAAGCATTGAAACAAACCTGAGTGAAGCTATTGGTATGTCTGAAGGAGTGTGTGGGGGAAACAGACACAGAGGAAAAAAAGTGTGTTAATTAAGATTCCTGGGAAGGGAGGGAAACAGCTTGCTGCTCTGCAGAGGGACGAAATGCTGAAGGGAGGAGCAGACCTTACAAGGTAATGAGAGTGCTAAATGGCAAAGTTTGGGCTGGGAGAGGGGCAGAGCTTCAAAGGAGGAATGTGCACAACTGGGATTGTAAGCTGCCTTTACATCTGTCCTTAGCAAACTCCAAGATGAAAGCATCTGCACTCAAAGGACCTGCTCCTCTGTTGCCTTTCACCTTCTGAGCTTATTTGTATCTATGCAAAGGGTATGCAAATTGCCAGGGCTCCAGTTCAGTGGTTTGTTGTTCGGCTGTGTGGGGTGAACCAGCCTAAATTTTGGGCTCTGAATGCAGGGGGCTTTCCTGTGTGCTGCTGATGGTGCCCTATGTGTGCTGTCCTGGTAAGGGGGGTTTTGCATGGTGTACCCATCACAGCACAACTACAAACACGTGTGAGACGAGATACTGGAACACTGTCAGGTTTTTGGCGTGGCATGGTGGCTCCTGTGCCTGGGCCTGTGGTGCAGGGGCTGTGGCTCTGTCCTTCTGCCTGCCGTGCTGCTGCCCCCAGTGCTGTGGAGCAGGGGTGATGCCCCTGGGGAGGGCAGCTGAGCAGAAGGGCTGCTGTGCATGAGGTCTCCACCATGAGCCATGGTAGCAGCCTTCCTGCCAGTGAAAGGGGCTGGGAACGTGCAGGATTTGGGCAGGGGTGGGAGATGGCAAGGGTGGGTTGAGGGGTCCTGTCTTGGGGCATTAGCTGGTCAGAGTGACCCTGAGATGTGTTAGAAATTCTCATTTCCCAGCCCGGCAGTCAAAGAAGGAGTCAGAACTCTTCTATTCTCATTCTCAAAGTTGTTTATTGTTCCTTATCTATAAAATTCTTTCTCCTGTCCAGCCAATGCCCACTCAACAAGACAGTCAGAGGCACTCTGGCTGCCCCCCAGGGTGATGTTATCTTTTTATACTAAAAACTACATGTACAATATTTACAATTACTTTCCAATACCTCTCACCTGTGTTAGACAGTGAGCTTCTACTCTAAACCAATCCAAAAGTGCCAACATCACAGCAGAAGATGGAGGCCAAGAAGAAGAAGGAGAAAGGCTGGACATGCCCAGATCCCTCCATCTTGCCCCCTGAACCCCTGTTCTAAAAACCCAAAAAAATCTATTTTTCGCCCCGTGACAATCTAATTATTATTCTACTTAGACTTTTGTGGCTTGCAGATGCTCATATAGGGTTGGTAACTTTTTCCATGGGTCATAATCAAAGTCACAGGTGCCTTGGGCTCTGTGCCAGGGTCTCTGAGCCCCCTGGCAGGGGTTCTGGCAATCCAGGACAGCCAGAGGGATGTCCTGAACTCTGCCATCCCTAGACCTGGGGGCAAGGAGGGAGAAGAAAAATGCTTCTCCACACCAAAGTGAGTGCCATCAGTATAGTTACCAGGAGAGCATGGAAATTATGTGGGGAAAACACTGAAGGATCAGGAACTGGCAGAGGGCTCTATGGCAGAATGCATGTTGCACTTCTTTTGTCTCATTTTTCTTGTGGGAGGGTGGGAGTGAGCTTGTAGAAAGGCTTGGGAATGCCTCTATTTAGTGTGCTGCAGGATTCACTGCAGTTAAACCCCAATTATTCCAATGGTATTAAGGGGTCCTATGTGGGTTTTGCAAAATTCATTTACATCTACTTTAAGGGCCCTTTGCACAGGCTGAACAAATGATAACACAACTGAAGTGGAAAAAAAAAAAAAGGAAAGGAGGAAAGATTGATCTCAAAAAGAAATGAGCTTCACATTTGTGGTCCATTATAGCCAAAGGCACCATCACCTAATCTGACTCCTAAGGTTAGCCCTAAATATCAGTTTAGGCAAGTCCCTGGCCAGTTGCCAGTGTCTCAGGGCAGATAACATCAGCACAAGTCGAGAAGAGGTCTCTAGTCTAGCCTGCGTTTTAATATACTATTAAAATAAAATGAGACAGCAATTAGTTTCTCTTCAGCTATTCCACAGCATAACTTCTTTGGTCAATTAGTATGAATAAATAAATATAGGTCTTGAATTATTAATCTGCAAATAGAAGAAGCAACTGCATTTAATATTTCACTGTTCCTTCTCCTTGCTCCTTTGCTTTGCTTGGAGTTTTGACTCAGTAGGTATTATAGGAGTGCTATTGTTTATTCTTAATTTTTTCTGAACTTAATTTTTCCAGAGGATAATTTTCTTACTCAAATAACACTTTTAATCTTGGCTCAAGACATATGAAGGTTGGATTATCAGAGGGTATTCATTCACAGAGTTACAGGGAGATCAGTGGTTTAAAAAAAGAAAAAAAAATCAGATCATTTAAGTGCCTCAGTATGAGCTTACTAACTTTAGGTTCCCACTTACTAAAGCCTTCAGAGAATCATGGAATGGGACCTTGGAGTTCATCTAGTTCCAACCCCCCCTGCCATGGGGGTTTGGCCTTAATCTTTTCTGCATAGCTTCAGGGGAGTAAACAATGTCTATGTCTGATTATCCCACCAGTTAATCCCTTTTCCTAGTAAGAGAGGCAGAAAGAGGGGTTGATCGGGGTTAGGATATCTTTTGCTTCTGTCCCAAGACCTGGAGCTACTTTGGGCAGGGAGTGCCAGTCTGACAGATTTGCTTGGAGTGTCACAGACTGTAGCAGCCACCCTGAACCTTTGGCACATCAGGGTTAATATGCCGTGTCTTTCCCAAATTTTATAAGAATGTGTGATGAACAGAGATCAGTCTCTTTATCTCCTGCATGGGGAAAAGGTCAGTTCTGCCAAAAAAAGGAAAGTCTCATTTTAATTTTAGACTTTGGTCATTTTCAAGAAACCTTCAAGAAGGCACTTCTGACTTGTTTGTTCACATATGGTGGTGTTTCCCTCTTTGGCCACAGGGGCTGATTCTTACAGAAATGGGTCACTACATTTCTGCACTCATTAGTGTCTGGATGTCAGATCATGGACATGGCCAAAGAAAATACTAAGTATTAGTAACATGTTTAATTTTTGTTGATGTAATGTCAATGCATATAAAAGGAGGAAGAAATGTAAAGTCAATGAGCTGGAAGGAGGCTGAAAACTCTCAAGGTACTTGAGAGCACCTTCCTTCTGACCTGTGGTTTTGATTTTGGACCAAAGTCACACTCTTCAGTTTTCTGTGCTGATGACAAACCTGAGGTGCTTCTGTATATACTTTAAATGTGTTGTTTTCTTCCCCTTTGAAGTTGCTTGAGGCACGGTGTAAGCTGAATGCATTCTTCTTAGCTTGGCTCACTGCAGTGTATTTTGTGATGTTAATTTCAATGAGATTTGTTTTCTATTTTAGTTTGAATATTGTTTTGCCTTTTTCTGGCCTGCTTTTATGTTTTGGCTTCCTGTACTGCTAGTGTAAGACCTTTGAAGAGCATACTTTGGGTATGTTAATAAAACTTTTCCATAGTGCACAGCTTTCAGGTAGAAATCATAACTGGGTCATGGCAGCAGCCAGGGGAGGATGTGACATGGAGTCTTGTGGTTATGTCTTACAGGTGCTGCTGTCTGATCTGCTCCAGCCTGCAGCGTTTTCCCCTGTGCTTAGCTGCCATGGCGATGGGTGACTTGGACATGCCATAAATAGACAAACTAGCAGGACTTCCATTGAGGCTGAGCATGAGGACAGTCCTCTGGCTTAGTGCTCCCCAGTTTTTGCTTGTGTGTGTGGAAACTGCCCCTGGAGGCTCTTGCCTGCCAAGCCAATGTGGCAAACACCACGTGCGAGTGTACAAGAGCTCTTACTGGGAGGGCTGGAGACAGGGAACAGCCTACTGGATTCTGGTCAGCCTGAAGCTGAGGGCTTTGCCTCCTCAGCCCAATTCCAGCAACATTTTGCAAAACTGGCACATATCCACAAGGATTCAGCTCAGTAGGGAAGTGCCACTGTTGGTGTCTCCGTGTCCCTTCAAAGCAGAGACAGTGCCGTAGAGCTGGTGGTGTTTGTGGTCCCACAGCTGAGGTGGGCACAACCACCAGGAGTTTCTGAAATCCTCCTCATGTGTGAAACGTGTGCCAGACTCTGGGGCAGACAAGTTCCTCTCCAAGAGGCCAGGGAAGGAGGCTCCCTGTGTTCCTGCAGGTCATGAAATAACAGAGGGCTTGCAGCTTAAAGCTGCTGCTAAAGCTTGTGCCTTTTTGTGAGACAGTATGTGAGGTGCAGAACAGGTCTGTGAAGAGAAAATTAAACCAGAGCAAGGACTGAAAGAATTAATCTTGAAATTGGAGCCTGAGACTCAACTCTTATGTCTGCAGGGCTGGGGTAGTCCACAGCATCATCCCTCACAACTTTCCTGTTCTTGCTTGGATTGAGCAGCAAGGCTCCTTCCCTGCCCACGTGCAGATGGAAACCAGTGTGTGCAGCTGGTGCTCCTGACCCAAAGCCAGCCTGGAGGGATGGCCAGGACACAGCAGGGACCACCAGCAGCATGGCCAGGGCACCCTGCAGGGAGCCCCTGCCCTGTGGTGCCACAGGGCTGTGAGAGGAATCCATCCTGTGCAAGACCATCCCGTGCAGGCTGGTCCCTAGCCTGGGAGAGACCACAGAAGACAAGGAAAAAAGGCTGAAAATAGTTCAAAAGACAGGGGGAAGCAAGAAGAGAAGGCTTTTCAGAAGGACTATTTTAATGTATGGAGGTATACAGAATTAGTTCAGCAAGAGGGAAAAGAAGCACAGAAACAAAGAGTAAAGCAAGTGGAAGGAATATGGAAGAAAGAGGAAAAATTGGGTAGAAGGACTGTAAGCTTTAATAAAGGTGGTTGGAATTTTTAATCTATTACATGGGCTGTAAATATGATTTTTCAATAAAGTTAGCAATTATTTTTTAATGTGTTAGATGAGCTCTTAAATATAATTTATTCTGCTCTTTCACATATAAATCTAATTTTTTTAAGTAATTCCTAAAGGAGTCGATATGAAATTTTCGGATCAAATTGAGTTGGATTTGAGTGCTGCATATATGTCAAAATATTTGAAATTATAGCTTTTGCAGTTGCATTGGCCCTTTACAAAGCATAAACCTTTCAGCAATGTGTCAGGTGTCAGAGAAAAGAAAGCAAACCTTTCAGAAATTCAAGTGCTTGAAAAATAAGAATTCTTAGATGATGTCTTCAAAATGGAGGTGAAAATACAGCCTGTGTCTTTGTATGTTCTTATATTTAAGATACATGTATGTATAAAGTGTAGATGTAATGCAATTAAAGATTTTTTAGCTAGTGAGATAATGGCAGCAACCAAACCTCTCCCTGAAAAGAAGACAAAGCAAGGAGAGCAGAAAGAAGTATCACCATTATTCATATGCAGTATTTTGTAGTGTTGGGGAGAGGGCATTGGATAGAGCTCAGTGACTAATTTGTTGCCTATTAGTCCTTCATTAGTTTTGCTTCTACTTCAGTTTGATTTATGTGCTACATAGGATTTGCTAAACAATTTCTGCAAACAAGTATTTGTTGGAGGAATATAATATTCCAAACTAAAGCTACAAGTTAAATTACACAGATTAGTTACAGGCTCTGGTTTTGATCCCTAACTGGATTAATAGAAATTGGATTCTGGTTCAAGTACACAAAGTCAAGACTAGGTTTGAGTTTTAAAAACAAACAAACAACCCCCAAACTCCAACTTGATTCGTTCTCCTGACAGTTCCTGTTGCTGCAGGAGACCTGTGAGTGTTGATGGGGAGAGCACACACAAGCACAGAGGTGTTCCCAGAGCAGCTGTGTGTTGGAGCACCGAGTGCCTCTGTGTGCACACTGTGCCCTGGTTTGGGAAATCACTTCCATTTCCTTGCTTTCTGATACACTGGTTCTTGCAGCAGGATTGAAGTACATCCTTATTCTCTCTGACATGGTACCTACATACCTGATGGGTTTGTTGCGAGGACTTCTTGTTTCTTTCTGAATATGTCCAAATAGTAACAAGAGGCTTTGCAATCAAAGAATTTGGGTTTTCAAGGGATCAACTGATTTAGCCTCATGTCCTTCAAATATTTTAAGCTGTTGTGCAATCTCATTTGAGTTCATGAAGTTGACTCATGTTCCTAACTGCTGTATCTGTGTGGTCAGGCCTTTCATCCTGTTCTCACCATACTGGTGAGATGGCTCTGGTAGGTACAACCTCTTCAAAATATATTTTTCACAAGGTGGTCTTTTTTCATTGATAAAAGCCCACATTTAATATAGTTGAATGATAAAATTGTCATTACATTTTGCAATGAACATGTTACCCTTGTATGGTAGATCTGCATTCAAAGTGTGCTAAACTAAATGTAAATCCAAGTCAACTGATTCTTCTTGCATCATTTTTATTGTAATGGGTCCCCAATAGCTCCTACTGTTTGGAGGATTTCTTTAATTTTTTTTTATTTTAAATGGCCAATATCTAATTTCTTTTCTCCCCTAAAATTCAGTGAGAAATCTCCTTTGAGTTGTTGAGTATCCAGGTCATTTTCTGTGACCTATTTTTCTGCTGGTGTTGAGTCAAAACATAGATCTGAAGTGAAAATGAGAATAGCTTGTCAAGATCCACAACAGCATGCAGAGGCCTGGCAGTGGGTAAATGTGAGTCAGAAAGAGAGGTTCTCATGAACCTACATGATTTTTCTGTTCCACTGTATGTGACAGAAAGGTGCTGCATGACGAGGTATTTTTGAGAGAGACATGAACCCTGCAACCTCTATCAAAGCTTTCAGCAGAAGATGGGAGACCCTTTTAGCAAAGAGGAGACAGACTTTAAACGAACAGTGGGTCAATTCTGTAAGCTTTGTGCTTTGACTCCATGTCCAGGGTGTCATCTGGGGCACTCTTGCTGAGCCAGGAGGGAACAGGCACTTCCAGTTGGGTCAGTTCTTGTCTGCTGTGGGCTCAGCAGAGGAGGCAATGCACAGAGATGTGGCACAACACCATGGGCAGCTGTGAGCAGCACAGTAAATCACCAAGCCAAATGGAAGAGCTAGCTATTGCCCATTCTCCTGTGGGCATGATGAAAGTCTTTCAAAAATCCAGTAATTTTGGTGCCACTCAGATAAGTGCTGTAGCAGCCCAGGACTGAGGGTGTGTGTGTGTGTGTGCCCTCACCTTACACAGACAAATTGTTTGTGGTGTCATCTGCAGTCAAAGCTGAGTTTTCATTTGGTTGCTGTTTGAGTGTTGTCTTAAGCTGCTCTTGAATGTGGTGTCTCTGAGGTGGTTTTTTTCATTATTTTTATATATACTCTATTTTTTTGAGACTATACCAAAAGCACTCATAAAGCATCTCCAGTGCATGTGTTCTTGCTTCTGTATCTGTCACCTCATGGCCTTTACTGTGTCTGCCACAATAGTATTTCACTTTTTCACATGGTTTTCTAGCTCAGGTCTGTGTGATATGGTACTGCTGAAATCACCTTTCTTGATAATCCTGTGACATCTGTTTTGTAAAACCCAGAACATATTCTCTGATGCTTAGAGTATTGAATTCTTTCAGAAAAAGTTGTCCTGCATCTTCAAGAGCCTGTTTGACTCAGTTTAATGCTACATGCCAGATTTTTGTTTTCTTTTCTTAAGTTTTTTCCCCAGTCAATAACTAAAGCCCTTATCTCCATCATTTTTTTTTTCCATCTCTGTTGCTTTTCACATTTGTACTGTATCTATTAAGCTACCACCACTCCCTCACAATTGCAAGTCACAAGTAATTAATGCATTGAAAGCTGTTCCAACTGCCCTCCAGACCCCAGTCCAACAAAGGACTTCTATTTGAGAGTAGCTGTGAGTACAGATTTCCCCAATGGATTTAATGGCCCAGAGATTTTGGCAATTGTGAGAAGTGGTGCCGCTACTGTCCTGGAAAAAACAAGCCCCAGCAGAGCTGGATGCATGGCTGTGCTCTTCCCTACAATATTTGCCTCGCTTCTATATGTTTAAGCATTCAAAATTTGCTTGCCTGCTTGATCTGGGAGTAGGTTTGAAAATGGGAAAATCCTTGTCCAGGTCAGGTTTGATTAAAGGATTCTGTGTCCATCTGGGAAATCACAACAGTATCAGTGCATGGCATGTGGAATGGGCCACAAAACAGAGCAGCCCTGAAAGGAAGACAAGAAGAGCCAGGTTGAGAGTGCAAAAAGTGGTGGCAGCATCCATATCCTGGTGGTGAACTTAAATGATGGTGCCTCACTAAGTGAGGTCATCATCTCACACACCCTCCCCCCATGCCCAGGAACAAACACGTGGCTGAATTCTGATGAAATATTTGTCAGTCAGTGGATGTTTCTTGTGTTTACTCTTACAAGTATGGAGGCTAAATCACTTGTGTCAGGATGATATGAGTAAAATGAAGGTCACTCTCAGAATACTTTAGCATGCCTTGGAGGCACTGCTGATAAGGAAAAAGACAAAAGGACGATAAAAAAAACTAAAATTAACTTTTAATTTCTCACCAAAACTATGGCTGTCAGAAATAGGAAGATGTGTGAAATCTCTTGTAATATACAGCAGAGGATTGTATATTTAACATCTTATCTGATTCAGCCTATCACAGAGACAAAAAGTGTAATTGTGTGTGTGTTTCTGTATAAGTATAAATATAAATGGATCTGTACACATGGCTCAGAAAAATATTGGTGACACACTTCCATATCTAGTTTCAGTTTAAAAATCTTTCTGCCCTAAATTAGGTGAATACATAAACAAATCAGATATATTAATTTTCTGTTGAGAATGCTTTGGTGATTGCTTACAAAGAAAAGTTATTTACATGCTGATATAAGGCATTACTTAGCATAATGAGTGGTAATTTTCTCAGCCTCAAAGGTATTAGGCTCCCTTACATGTTATACCCAGCTCTGTGACATGGCTGTGCTGCTCTGTGGGATCCCCAGGTGCATGCTTGGGGCTTGTCTGATGGAGTTTTATGGAGCTGGCACAGAGCCCCACAGCCTCCCCTAAAGTTACCTGGTGATCGTGTTATGTGCTTGTAAGGTGTAGGGGGATAGAATGTAAGAAAATAAAGATAGTTCAGAGAGTAATCCTACCCCTAAGGAGTTGCAGCTGGGCCAATTATTAAAGATTGGGAACAGGCCTGACTCTAACAGGCCACAGCTGTGAGCAATGAGAAGCAGAGTGCTGTAACAGAGTGGGGTGGCTGGGTGGGAAGGGAACTGGAGTCAGTGGCTGCTTTGTGAAGGAGAAAGAGTCAGTGCTCTGAGGGGCTGCCCATGAGAAACACCAAGAAGGTATGGAACTTTTGTGACAAGGAGATAACAGCATGGAACCCTTGCAATAAGATGCCAACAGTAAAGGATAGCTTCCTCCTCACCCTTTTAGAGTACATTGTCTTCATATAATCACAGAATATGCTGAGTTGGGAAGGGACCTGTCAGGATCATTGAGTCCAACTCTGGGCCCTGCACAGGGCCATCCCCAGGAATCCCACCCTGTGCCTGAGAGCGTCGTCCAAATGCTTCTTAAACTTGTTCAGGCTTGGTCAGCACTTCCCTGGGGAGGCTGTTCCAGTGCCCAACCACCTGTGGAGGGATAGAATGTAAGAGAAGAGTGCAGAAGGTAGTCTCACCCCTGAGGAGTTGCAGCTGTACTAATCCCCAAAGATTAGGAACAGGCCTGCCCTTAACAGGCCACAGCTGAGTCCAATAAGAAGAGGAGTGCTACAAAAGAGTGGGTTGGCTGGTTAAAGAGTAAGTTTGAGTTTGTTGGTTGTGCTGTGAGGAGCTGCCCATGAGAAATCACCAAGAAGGTATGAGAGCTTTGTAATACAATGACAACAACCACCCTCTGGGGAAAAATCTTTTCCTGATATCCAACCTGAACCTCCCCTGGCACAGCTTTGGGCCATTCCCTTCTGTCACTGGTCACAGAGAGAAGAAATTGGTGGCTGGCCCTCCTCTTCCTCTCATGTTGAAGAGTGAAATGAGATCTCCCCTCAGGCTCCTCCAGGCTGAACAGACCAAGTGCCCTCAGCTGCTCTTCATATGGCTTCCCCTGCTGACCCTTCACCATCCTCATGTCCCTCCTTTGGACATGCTCTAATAATTGTTGGTTTTTTTTTTATGTTGCGATGACCAAAACTGAACAGAGTACTCAAGGAGACAAAATGTATGTAAAAATGAAGAGTCACAAATGGGAGTAGTTGCAGTGTCTGTTAACAACATTGATCTGGGGCTTTAAAAGAAGACTGTTTCTAAAGAGACATTTCAAAATCTTATGTATAAAAAATCATGTCTTTCTGGCCTGAATTGTGGAAAGCCTCCTCACTTATTTTGAGGTTTACCAATTAATATGTTTGTGTTGAGAGTCAATCTCGGGAACCCGAGGACCTGTATTCACACACCAAATAAATAAAGAGGACAAAAAACTAATTCAAGTCTCCTTTGATGCTGTTTTGGTTTTGCTTTGACCTTGATGAAACCACTTTGCCTTTTGGAGTCTCTGGCTTTTTTGTTTCTGGGTTTTTCTGGGCAATTTGGTCTATTTGAAGGCATTCCTGTTCACAACAGGGGGGTTGGAACTAGATGATCTTCAAGGTGCCCTTCCAATCCAAACCATCCTGTGATTCTAGGGAGAATCATGGATAGGAGATTAGGTGCAATGGTGGGATCCATGAGGTAGGTGAGAAATAGCATGAGACTTGTTGAATTGAGACAACCAGCTTTGTTAACAGTTACTTGCATTCAAACCAGTGAATGCTGTGAACCCTACAGACACTCTCAGTTTTTTGATCTTAAATTATGAGCTGTTCAAAAATACATTGCATTTTCTGCTTAAATAGTTTTATGTCTGTTTACATTTTAATTGACATAGTGTGTAGGTATCTACAAGTACTTTTCATGCAGAGGCCGTTTTAAAATATTGTCTATCAGAGGTGCCTTAAAAATGCATTTTTATTGTGTTATGAGGTAAGAGTTTTCAGAAAATCTTGCCATTAAACAATTAAGGCTGCAAGACTTTTGTCTATAACTGGTCTAGGTTCTGTTTTGTCAGCAACAAATGGCAAGACTGCCTGGCAATGCCAAGATCTTGCATTGAGCTACAACCAGGTCACCGTGCATGTGACAGCAGCCAGAGCTTGCCCGTGTTCCAAAATGCCATGACCTGACCTTCCCAAAGCTCCTCATGTGCTCTCACACAGATGTCCAGGGAACCCACACCTTCACCTTTGCAAAGCACACAGGAGTGGGAACACTTAGAAGAAGAAAATACCTGCTTTGTCCTGAAAGCATATCTCTGCTGCACCAGAGAGAAGGCAGGTCTTCATGTAAACCAAAGCCTTGAATTTACTTCTTTCAAAAAGGCCATACAGGCATTCAGGTTGGGATGGATATCAAGAGGTCTGTCATCCAAGATCCAGCTCAAAGCAGGGTCACCTGTGGCACCAGACCATGCTACTCAAGCCCTTGTCCAGGCAGCCCTTGAAAGCCTCCAACAAAAGAGCCTGCCTGCCCTCATGGACAACAAATGGTTCTTTCCATCCAGTCTGTTTTAAAGGCTGGGTATATAAAGCTCTCATTTCAGCTGTAGTGTCCCATCCTGACAGACACTGATGGGAGAGTATGGCTCCATTTCCTCCATCACTCCCCTGTCTGGACACAGCCAGGCTGTGCGCCTCAGCCTCCTCTCAGTTCCTCCAGATATTCACAGGCTAAAAAAAGACCTCTTTTGCTTTTCCTGCCTTAGTGCCTGCTCTGTGAGGGTAGCTCACAGCTGTGTGACCGCAGATGTTGGGAGGAGAGGAGGTGGGAAGGGTGGCACTGACAGGACCTCTGAAATGGGCCACCACCTATGCTGGCTTCTGCAGCCCAGTGCTGCAGAGAACTGGGTGTCCTGGCTTGGGAGCAGAAAGAGGCCTGGGCTGGCTCTCAAGCTTTAAGCCAGTAGTCATCATTCAAAGTAAACAGGAGCTGTGTGCACACAGCAGAGGAACACAAGCATGGGATGCTCTGCCCATCCTTGTGCTCCAGCAGCACGGGAAGGTGCTTCCAGCCTGTGTCTGGGAAAGGTAGAGTGAGTCTCAACACTGCTTGTTCAAGCCTTCAACTCCACCAGAACACTCTTGAGGCAGGACAGTAAGTGCTCAGTACAATCACTTTAGTTCCACTATGAATACAAAATTTTCTCAATGAGTAATCATAGGCAGGTGCAGTTAACAGAAAATCTCAAAAATCAGAAGGCCTGGCTTCAGCACAGGAGTAGCTGGGTTCTTCAATTTTGGCAAATATTGCGGGTTCCCAGTGCATTTTGATTTAGTTTCACATTGATTTCTGTCATCTTTTTTTTTTTTTCACTGAAGGAAAGGCTCTTTCCCTCCCTTTCCATTATCTTTGTTTCTCTGTTGAGTACTGGATATGCTGTTACCCTCTCACCTAAGCCATTGCAATATCATTAACTGCTGGCAGACAGTGGAACACAAAACAGATCTGTGATTTCCAAGGTGCTTTATTTTCATATTATTTTTTTCTTTTTAAGTGGGTAGAGTTTTTCAATAAGTTCATTGGGGGAGGAAGATTCTACAGGAAGTTTCTTAAAAGGGTTCAGGAGAAATCTCAGTATTCAGGTTCTGAAAACACTGGGAAAAAAACCACATGAAGATGAATTGAACTTTAGTGTCTTCTGGCCTTCAACTCTAGAGGAGTTTTTTTTTTTTCACACTTTTATCTTTCAACTGTGGACAGATGAGACCAGACAGCCAGTTAGCAATGGTGCATATCTGTTGACTAGACATCACGGGACAAAGCTACAGATTATTTAAAATTATATAATTCCACTGCCTGCCCTGAGTTTTCCTCTGCTCTGGACAGGGATCCTGCCTGGTTAATGTGGGCATAATTACACCTAGGTCTCCCTTAGAAAAACAAGGCAACCTCAGGAACAGAAACCTCACTGTCTGCAGGCAAAAATTCTGTAAGAATTGGGACTCTTTGCCAGAGCTGTTGTGAGATAACATTGGGGATCGTGGTATGGCTGAATGTTATTTCTTTCATGTTGTGTGAGAGGCATTCCTGCTGAGCCTTCTCTGTATAACTCTGCAAGGCAACTGTCTCAAAAGAGCAGCTTATAAATTTGGAAGGAAGGAAAATCTGTGAAGTAACTCCCACTGGATATTTCAACTGTTCCTATTTATTTGTTTATTCATTAACTCCTTATGCAAAAAGGTGAGGACTACAAAACTTTTTATTTAATTTTTGCCAAAACGAGCTCCATCCCCATTTCAGTGCAAGCATTGGATAATTTTAGCTATAAATTTTCTGTGCCATCAGTATTTTTAAACAAAACTATGGAATTAGAGAAATAATATAATTGATTAGCAGATGTTAAAAGGTTTCTGCTTTCCAGCGTTTCTCTGTTGATCAGTAAGTCAAAATAACAATGGGAATTGCTTGAGTGGAAGACTAACTACAATCATGCATTTAATTTGCATCTTAATGCATTGTTGTTGTTTTTCCTGTTCAAGTAAACTACTTCTTAGGATGCACCTGTATAATGAATTTCCATGGGAATAAGCTATTTGAATTTTTCCTTCTAGGTTTAGGGGGTCTTCCAGAGATCAGGTGAAGATTAAAACAAATGTTGTCTTGAACACCAGGAGTGAAGTGAAATTTTAACCAAGAATCAGGAGTTTAGGGGTCAGGCCTCTCCTTTTGTTGGTATATCTGTCACCCTCCTGCTTCTACCTGTAACTGGGGGCTGCAGCAGCATGCAGCCTTTGTGATAGTCTTAGGAGTGGGCCAAGTATTGCCTGCAGCTCTTGATCCATCAATAAAACACATGCCAACCACAGCATATCACACCTAAAATCTCCTAACTGACTGGTCTCTGCTGAGTTTGTGAAATTCTAGGAGAAAGCAGGTGAATTTATTTTAAATATGTGAGTGGTGATGACCTTTGTGACTAACACTGGCTTCGGGTCTAATTGACCTTGGCAGCATGAAAGGGTCATTTCTTGACATGGCTGAACTGTTCTAGAACAATTTATCCAGCATGCTGGGTACAAACAGTCTTTTCTTCAGTATCGGGCATGCATGTCTTATCTTTCTACCTATTCTTTTTTTACAGAATCTTAGCTATTGTGAGGCAGGCAAGGAAAAATGTGTTCTCTATTTATATTGTTTGTTCTCCTCAGCCTCTTCTATTCTATCTTGGACAATAACATTTCATGAATACCTATTTTTGCACTTTTTTTTTTTTTTGCTTGGCTTTTAAAGGAGCCTCTTTTTCTTCTCCAGCACTGCAGAACAGGGTCTCAGGGCATTTTTTTGTGATGCTGGTATTGATGGACCCTTTCCAGTGGATTGAACTGATTTTAATCAACATTTAATATTGTCTTGTGAATGTAAGAAAAGAAAGAAAGAAAAAAAACTTGGTTGTCTTAAAACAGCAATTCTTGAAATAAATTGCAAACAAGTGATAATACCTAGTAAGACCACTCCCTTCTGCTTTGTTTTTCAAGGAAAATTTCACCTTAATACTGGGAAGAGAACAGTTTTTGTTGGGAGTACAGAATGAAGAATCTAGTTCAGCTCTGCTTTCTCTCTGTGTGGGAGGCTGCAGTTTGATTTGGGGTTTGGGGAGTGTTGTGGTGGGGTTTCTTCCAATAGAAGGGAAAAAAGGTCATGTCAGGTTTTGGTTCAAGATGAAAATCAGTGTTTTCTTCTCTGTGGATTGCCAATGATAGCCTCTAGAACAGATTTACTGAATTACCCGTGTCCCAGTGTAGACAGTGACAAATTCAAGTGTGTTTACATGCAAAGTTTTCTTTTTCCGAAGGAAATGTTGTGAAGGCACTGCACATGAAAAATATCTCTGGGGAAGAAAAACATGGTTATGAATTTGAAGGGAGAGAATTAAATTCATATCCTCTCCAAGCCATTCTCCATTGCCCTGGCAATTCTGTTGTTGGTTTGACTTGGGCTTTTTCCCTTCCATTTTACTGTGTCACAGATGGTTCGGGGTAATTCAGAAGCATCTTTTTATTCATTTTATTTAATGTAGCAACCATCAAATATTACAAAAGCTTTTAGATCTCTGTTGCTTCTTGTATTCCTGAGAAATATTTTTGTCCTTGTCATTAATTTAAATTTTTGCATTATTCTCTGTGTTTCTCTCAGAGAAGTAGAAGATATAAATGTTGTAGACAACATTTTAACCATGACATTTTAGGCCCCAATCTAAGGATGTGTAGTGCTAATTTTAATAACAATTTTGGTGGAAGACATCTAATTCCAGTGTAGAGCATGAATTTTAGAAGAAATATACCTGTACAGTCCTATTAGGATGTCCTTGTTTGAAAATCTGGAAAGTAAAGCATAATGCAATTGAAATCAGTGATGTTATGAATAATGTAGGCCAGCCATTATCCTTTGTAAAAAGCTGCACGTGCTTCTCCAGCCTACCTGGATACATCCCTGTGATGTGACCCCCATGGCAATGAGAACTGTGGAATGCCAAGGAGACCACAGAGGATTATGTTTTCCTGGAGTGTTCAGCCAAAATCACACCAGCACGCCTCCGTGTGCTCGCAGTGAGGAGCTCCTTCACGGGCTGTAACTCTCCTCTCTGCAGGTGGAGGGGCACAGGGCTCATGCCTGCCTCTGCCTCACTTCCCATGGCTGGGTGCTGGAACCCCACGCCCCCGAAGAGAAATCAGTGTGTTTCTGAGCACAGGGTTTGGCTCGCAGAGTTGACACAAGGCTGCATCCCTTTATTGTTTCCCAATAAAAATGCCTCTTTGGCTGAGGTCCTGCAAAGATTTATGCACATGCTTGATTCTCTACCCTGAGCCCAATCTCACTGGTTTCAGTGGGACCACAGGCAGTGTGTATGTGTAAATCATCATGGCACTCATTTCTGAAAATCAGTGTAAGTAGAAAATAGATTTAAATGAGTGTCTGGTTATTCAGGCTTCTTATTTAAGGGGAGAAGGGACAATAAGAATTTTCTCTTGATAACGGAATGTCACAGACATCTTTTATGAGAAATCTTTTCCTTAGGATTTTTCCTCCTGAAAATCTGAGAGGCCTCAGGAATAAAATGTAAACAATAATTATCTGCTGCTGTGGAATGCGACAGGTGGATCTGTCATTGGTGTCATGTTGTTGTTTGTAATTAATGGCCAATCACAGCCCAGCTGGCTCAGACAGAGAGTCTGAGCCACAAACCTTTGTTATCATTCCTTCTTATTCTATTCTTAGCTGGCCTTCTGAAAAAATCCTTTCTTCTATTCTTTTAGTATAGTTTTAATGTAATATATATCATAAAATAAAAAATCAAGCATTCTGAAACATGGAATCAGATCCTCATCTCTTCCCTCAACCTGAGACCCCTGTGAACACGGTCACAACGGAGATTGAAAATCCTGCAGTCAGTCATTATTGCAAAACTGGTATTGGAAGCTGGTTTTAAATAAATTTTGCTGCAAAATGAAGTTGATAATAAAAGTTTCTAACTCTTATCTTCTCAGTGACTAGTGGTAGACACTCAACAAAATAATTTATTTTGGTGAGGACTACTGACTTTGTCACTGAACCTCTTCTAATTTTACCGTGCCCTTGTATCTTGTCATGTAATATCTGATCTTCAGATTCTTTAGAGAAATTAATCTTTCCAGTAATCAAAGATCCAAGAGGGTAATGTGGGATTAGAGCAAATACGGCATGTCACTTCTTTCAGCCAGATATGCTTCCCTGACTAGGATACATTCTCATTATGTTCTCTGCAGCTTGGGATGCTGTCTGAACACTTCAGCCACTTAATAAGATACATTGATTATTTTTATTTTGTGTTAATATTCTCATTTCTTGGATAAGTATTTTTCCCTCCCTTAAATAAGTTTCTGTATCTTGCAAAGAGCCAGAGACTGTTTTTTAGCAAAGAGCAGGCACATCAGGCTTCAGCAGGTCAGCCAACCTTGGTGAGAGCCTCCTTGGAGGGAAAGAGAAAGATCTCAGGAGGGGAAACAAAACTGATCCAAGCTACATGTGAGTGGGAGGTTACACAGGGGTTTGGAGTATACCAGTATATATAGTATATTGAGGATGCTGGGGTTGGGCTTCAGTTGGGACATAAATGTTGTTTTATAATTATTTAGGGTGAAGAGGAGAATAGGGATCTTCATGGTACAAGTGGGGTGGGTAGTAACTGAAGTAGAGAACTGAAAACCAAATGCCCCACGTTCCTTTGGACTGCATCCCTGCTTTTCTCAGCATCACGTCACAGTTTGACTTTCAATCCTCTTATTCAGGACTAGTAGAGAATAAGATAAAGCAGGGAGTTAACCAGTAGAGGAAAGAGGGGTGTTGATCTCAGCCTTGGTTACTGAAGGGCTTCTGCTGTTGTGGTGTAATCCTTTGCTGGAATGAGCCAAACTCTGTTACTTAATTGGGCAAAGCTCCCGTTGACTTGTGCTTGATTAACAGCCCTGGGACCTGGCTCTGTGCAGTTGTGATGAGAGATGCCTCAGCATTTCAGCTCAGCCTGCCAGTGCTGATCCCCCCAGCTGCTGCTTCCCAGAACTCGCAGCTACTGGTGCTGTGCACTGTTTGAGGGGGGAAGCTTCTCTTTGAGTGGCTGCAAAATGTTGGTAGTGTGCATGCTGAAAGGCAAAGCCATCAGCTGGCAGGAGGGAATGAGGGTTAGGCAAATGGCAGAGCAGAAATCTCTCACCTTTTCTCCTTTCCAGCCCATCTGGGGTGCCCTTGCCAAAAGGTTTTAGGGTTGGCCTCTTTCCTTCTCTTTCCCTTTCCTTTCTTTTTTGTTTTAGTGTGATTGCATTGCTTTTGTGGTTGCCTTTGGGGGTCTGTGCAGTGCAAAGGCCAATGGTATTTGGCATTAGTTAAGACCTTCTATAGGTCTGTCTTGATGGTACCAGAAGATATGGACTGCTAGGGGCTTGTTTGTTTCTTTGTTTGTTTGTTTTTTTGTTTGAATGGAGCAGACCTGCTTGCAGGCAGCTCTCAGCATCTTGGGAAGTTAGAGACCAGCCATGGTGCCTCTTGCAGGTCTGTGGTAAAATACTCTCTCCCCTAAGTAGCAGCAGGATTAGAAAAGCACTGGGCTGAGCACACACACGTGGGGCTGCCTAAAATTTTCTTATTCAGACAGATTGTGAGGTTTCACCTGATGCTCATTGTACCTGGCTTTCTAATGGATACATCCAGTTTGAAAATCTGCATGTCAGGCATGTGCAGCCATGCTGTACTGCTGCCATGTGCTCCTACCATGTGCAAGAGACACTTCATGTAGAAAATAGTCTGGTCAGTACTGTCTTTTAAAACCAAATATTTGGCTGTACTTGTCTCATGGGCACTGGCCATGTTTTATTGCACATAAACTCAAACAACACCATTCATCCCTTCAGAAAAATTAACAAGTCAAACTGTAAAGACTGGGAAAATTAGATTGTGCACAGGGCTGTTATTAAACCACCTCAGATGCCCTATCAGTCTCTGAATTAAGAACAAACAAACAAACAGAAGGCCTGCAGGCTGCCTGGTGTTTAACAAAAGAGGGACAATTAATGAATTGGGTGTGAAGCTGCATTGTGATTTTTATGAAAGATTTTGGGAAGGGCGTTAAACTAATGGAATCCATAACATTTGGCACAGGGTTTACTGGTTTTAATTTCACATTAGTGGTTTTAATTTCACATTCTTCCTGCATTCTTAACTGTCTCATGGACATCTAATGAACAGAAGAAACTTTCTGTGTAGCATTTTCACAGTATCTTCACTTTGTTGTAAAAATATGAAATGGTTAAGCACAGAAATGTTAACTATATATAATTTTGTTTCTATTACAGAATTATTAATGATATGGCAGATGTAGTGTTTGCATATTATACTTTGTCATTAAAACCTTGCTGTGTATCTCCTTGATGGTAACTCCTTTTAAGCTGAGCAGTAATGTGGCTTGAATGAAGTCTTTAGGGTTTAGCAAATGAGGAATACACAGGCTTGGGATTCAGAGGAGCTGATGCTCTGTCAGCTCTTCTGTGTTGATGGTGATGTGCTCCTGTCATGTTCACTCTCTGTGCTTGAGAATTGCCTTTTGAGAAGCAACAGCATCATGCTGGCTGAAATTGCTCTGGGGTCAATATCTTTATCCTTCTTCGGGGAAGGAATGTGGATCCTGCCATCCCTCTCTATGGACCACTGAGTATTTCCATTCCTTTTGTTTTAAGATTGTAATTCCTATTGTTTGTTCGGATTCTTTCCAGTCCAGGAAGTAATGAATAGGGCATGAAGTGAGCTGCATAAAAGGCTGGACACTAATTCATGGGGCAGAAGTAAATAAACAATTGGATTTCAAAGTGCACTTATCTGGTTGGTTTTCTAGGTAGAGGGGGGAATATCACTAGGGAAATAATGCTGATTTGTTATGAAAAAAACACTGATATTTGGCCTAATTCTCTGAATTTCTGGAGTCTGAAGAATGATTTATGTGAAAAGTAAGGAATACTTCTCCTTTGTTTTAAGTTGGTGTCCCCAGACATGCAGCTGTTGTACCCACAGAGCCAAGAAAAACAGATGTGGGAAGAAGAAACTGGAGAACATAAGAGCATACAATAAAATAAGTTATCCCATGCCCAGAAACCCACATTTTTCCCATATATGATGGATATATAGCTACACCTATACATAAAGACAGTGTAAAGAGAAAAGGGGGGACAGGTGAATTACAGCAGTACAGTCCCTGGTACTCTGCAGCTTTTATGGGGCTGCTATGCCTGGCTGCAGAGGGATCCTGTTTTACTGCATCCACTTCGTGTTCCACTTTCCTGCTGAATTTTCAGGAGTGCAACTTTGCTATTGATGTTTTTGGTTAATTGTGGTTTTAATTGATGGAGGCCATACGTGGGGAAAGGAGCTTCTGGAGCATCGTGGTGTCATTGTCACGGCTCCTTGTCAGTACCTTTGAGCAGTAAATCTGCCCCTACGTTTCTGGCAGCGCAGCTCTAGCAACTGAGCTGATTGATTACCTGTAGGCTCACACCAGTCTTTCAGAAAGCAAATCAATTTACATTTCTCAGGGAGTGTGCTCTTTTATTATTTTGCTCAACTTTTACCAGTAGCTGAAATGACTCTGAGTTTTAATGATATTAATCCTATTTTGCATATTGTATCTAGTCTTTGATACACAGGACATCCCTAACAACTAATGGATTCAAGGGCTGTCCCTATGTAATTAATTCCTCTCTTTATGTTTTTAGGCTGGTGGAATAATGGAAAAGCATTTAATTAAGAGTATATTTGTGAACCTTCCCTGGGGCTGATTCATGCATAAAACTTAGAAATGACATGCTGATCAGCTAGTAACTTTTCAACAGGACCCCTTCCTTTCAGCAAAGAGACCTCTTGTTTGCAGGTAGTAATTGTCTTTTTCAGATATTTGGCCAAATCAAATACTGGTGCAGATCAGCATTGCTTCCTTCCTGTAGCAGATTAATGCCCATTCCCACAGCCTAAGGCTTTAACTGACTGTACACATAAAGGCAACCTTGTCACAAATTAATAGGAAAGCTACACTTGATTTTATGGCACTTGGTGATTGTTTGTTTGGTTGTTTTCTAGCATTTAAACCACTTGATGAAATCTTCAAATGTGTGTGTGGCACTGGCTTTGTTGTGTGGGGATTTTTTTAATATTAAATTCTATTAAATCTTCTTGATATCTGTGTTGAGAGACTTATTACAGTGACATGCTGGAAGACAGGTAGAAACAAAACTCTATGTCATTTCCAAAACTTAAAATAAAATAATGGTTTTACCTGATTTACCCTGCTGATACCCATGGTTTTGCTTAAAAAACAACCCCAAAAAAACAAACCCAAACAAGAAAAACATACAAACAAACACCAACCCCCCAAAGCAGAGTACAGGGAAAATATTACAGCTCAGTGGGAGGCATAATACAGATTTGCTTCATGTAGTAATGCCTTTGATTTTTTTCTCTTTCATGTGTGCTGCTATCATTTATAATGCTAGTTTTTGTTTGCATGTCTCTAACTATGGTGTTTACTCCCAGGAATTGTTTTGTGATGGCTGATTGCCCCAAATAAAGGATGGTTAGATAACCTCGTGTTTAACTAAAAGAGCTTGGGTTTTTTTCAACAGACAAAATGCAATTATTGTTAGAAAAGAAAAATCAAATACAGTTCTTCACCCAGTAACCTGCAGAGAGAATAAAAAGAAATGTGACTTTCTGTAATAATATGTAGCCCAATATTTACAATTTTGTTGAGAAAGATGATTCTTTTATTGAACTGCAAACTAAGATTTTAGAAGCATATACTTCTACTTGTTTTTTTTCCTACTTACAGTATATTCAGAGACCCAGTAAAACACTATTAATTTAGAGGCTAAACACCTAATAAAAGACATGGTTTTCATTTTACACCAAAATCTTGACTCAGAATAAAAATTTGGGCAGGTTTAGGGAAACATGCTGGCAAGTGAAAAGTGACACCTGCCAGAGATGTGACTACTGTCATCATTTTGATGTATATTCCACAGTCATTCCCTCTGTTATCCTATATGTACAGCAAAGATTATTCTAATCCAAATCCCTGATAAAAACATAGATAAAGACAGTTGGGGACATAAAATGCAAGTAGAGATTTTGTTGTTGGACCCTTCACTAATTTCATCAGCTATATGTGTTTTCATTGCAGATTTGTTAAATTACTGTGTCACCCCAGTTACTTATATATTTCAAAGTTGGTATTTTATATTAAAAAACTGCTGATACAGTGCAAAATGCATCTTTCTGTTTGCCTGAGATTCTGCAATTTTTGGGATCTCACAACTGTAGGAAAAAAGAGTAATACCATAATGAGTAGAAGTCATAAAATCTGATTTCCTGTAGCTTTGTGCTAAATGTGTGCATCTTTTTGTGTCCAATAAATTAACACAAAATTTCCCCCAGCAGGAAAGGGAGGGGCATTATCTTTCCTCTGCCCTACCATCCATACATGTACAGAATTTGATCAGACAGTATTTTTATAACTGCACAATGAGGTTCTGTCAAATCCTCACTGAAACTGCCCTGAAAAACTGGAAGTTATTTTGCAAGGCAGACAAATGGATAGAAGCACCTGTGCAGGCAGTTGTATGAAGTGACTTCTTTGGGAAGGTGGACTGATAATAAAACCTGACTTGCTTAATTCCAGCTGCTCTGCCTATGCTGGAGCAGATAACCTGTGCCTCTGTTTGTCACAGAGGAGGAAACACACTCGATTTGCTGCAGCTCAGAAGGGTTGTTCACCTGTGAATGGATTTCATTCTGTTGTATCAGAGGGTGATTGACTTCTTTGGGAAGGTGGACTGATAATAAAACCTGACTTGCTTAATTCCAGCTGCTCTGCCTATGCTGGAGCAGATAACCTGTGCCTCTGTTTGTCACGGAGGGAGGAAGAGAGAGCAGCCCCTTTATCACCACACTCGATTTGCTGCAGCTCAGAAGGGTTGTTCAGCTTCCAGGAGATCTCTGAATGGATTTCATTCTGCACTGGTATCAGCTGGAGGGTGATTGATTTGGTTGTGCTCTTTTTCTTCCCTATTGTGTAAGAGTTGTGGAGATTTCAAAAAAAAAAAAAAGTTTCTTTTACAGCATTAGCTGAAAGGGCAGGGGAGAAAAATAAAAATCAACAGCGTGTCCCCTCTCAATCCTTTTCATCCACCCACCAGTAAAATCCAGGGAAGCTGATTTGCTGTGCTTCAATTTTGGCAATGTATTTTTTTTTCCAAATTGTTAAGCTTTCATTGTTGTTTATATTTCTTTAGAACTGGGAAATGTAGTATTACTTTTTGAAACCTCAAAATATGCACACAGTGGAAAATTTGTGAATTTAAAAATATTCCACAGCTTTAAGGGTGGTCAAAATGCTGCTTTTCAGGGTGGATGTGTTGTTCCTTTGCATCCATATTTTCTGATGCCTGCTAAGGTTCTCTAGCTGATCTGGTCAGGGCCTGGTGCTAATAATGCCAAAGTTATGGGTTTGGTCCCTGGTGTGGGCCATTCATTTGAGATCTGGGTTTGATGATCCTTTGGGGTCCCTTCCAATCAGAATATTCTGTAATCCTAATTATAAATAAATGCATTAATATATATAAAATATGTGCCTGTTCCAGTATTCAGGCTTGGCCAGCCCCTCTCTGAGGAGCATCTGTTGGGAAGTCTAGAGAGGAGTGCGTGTCATGATGGTTTTCCCTTTCTTTCCTTTTTTCCCCTTTGTTTTCATTCTTCTTCCTCTTAGGCAACATCTGAGTCTCACAGGACTGGGGATATTTGAATAAATGAGCAAGGCTGACATCACTATCTTTTACATTGACTATCTACATAAACTTAAACTTCTAGAGTACTTAACAATCAGCTAAGCTAAACAGATTGCCTAGAGTAGCTGTAGGTTGTTTGAAATAGCTTTTTGTCCATCATTTATACACTCAAGAAAGTTTTTTTTTTTTTTTGAAGTAGAGTTGGCACTGCAAAAATCAGTTTAAATTAAAAACAAACAGCAAAACAACACCAGCCTCACAGTTAATAACTTCATCCCCCACATGTACAAATCTGTACAATGTATATTTCTTCTCCCTACATATCACCCTGGCTACAAATGCAAGTGCTAGGAGGGTAAAGTTTTGTGTCAAGATCTTGGCTCTTAATGACGTTGCCCAAGTGGGATCTTCTGAGATGAAAAGCATTTGTGTGTGAGGCCTGATCCATTTTCTCTGGCTGGTTTTTCAGCAGTCAGACTTGGGGAAGGAAGAAGCTGTTGATGAACAAAAGAAAAAAGAGATTTATACTTGGTCTTTCCTCTGGGTCCAGAGCTCTGTGTGTGTCCTGACAGGACTGTTAAGCTGAAATTTCTGTGACATTACATGGGTCCTTCAGAGCCATCCTGGGTACTCCCTCTGCCACCACCCCTCTTGCCCCTCCGCTGCTGTGGAGGACGGAGATGCCCACCCAGCTGAGTTTCTTCATCTCTCTTTAATGCTATCCTGCTGGTTTGGTCAGCTGACTTGTCCCCCTGCTTGAATGAATTTCTGCTATAAAACTGAAAAGCTGGCTATGAAACCTTTCAGGATCTAGCTTTTGTTTTTCCTGTTTAGAGCAGCCTCTCAGGTAGCTCTTTCTCCTGGTGGTTCTGACTCATGGCACCTCTGGATCCTGCTCCTGCCTCTGCTCCACAGGGCTGGGGAACAGCCAACAACAACCCTTCAGAGACAGACAGGGACTCTCTGAGACTTCTCATGATGAATAATGTGTGTCTGATGCCTCTGATGGCCTCAGGCAACTCTGGTTTCTTCTGGGTCTTAGGGCTGCTTAGAGATCTTTGCTGGAGCCTCTGGGCCCTGCGTTAGACAGCATTTCATCCCCTACAAAGATGCCATTTATTCAGATCTGTGGAGCTGACAGACTGAGGCAGGCCTGTCTTGCTCTAGGCTAGGGGGATTGGTGTTGTCCGACCAGCAGACACCTTGCATGGCTGCAGTTGAAACTTTTTACTGCAGCAGCTTTTTGGTCCATCGATAGCAGCAGCTGCTTCTGTCTGGTTGTTCCACTGAGTGAAAACTGCTGGCATGGCAGGACAGCACTCCTGTGTCAGTGAGGAGCTCTTCTGGAGCTGTTTCAGACTCTGCAGATGGCTTGCTGGAAGGAGCTGGCTGAGGAGCAGCTGTCCCAATGGATGCTTTGTGCAGCACTGCATCCGTGGGGCTGAGCCTGGTCACCCCCATGATCTGCCATGTGCAGGGCCAGGAGGACACCACCCCACCACCAGTGACTTTAGAGAGTTAAGCAGCAGCAGTTAGCTCTGGAGGATGAGGTAGCACCAAGGTTCTCATCTGGCTGGCTTTGTTTACCTCTAATGCTCAAGTACTAGAGATGAGAATCGCCAGGTGCTACCCTGAGCATCTCCTGTAATAACTTTCTGACTGGATTTAAGCCTTGCAAATGTTTTCCACTCCATTCCTGTCTTGTCTTCAGTCCTGTAAGAGCTTTATGCTTCACCCAGTTTTAAAACCTTTCCAGGTCTCATGTGTGGTAAAAGTTTTTAACCAAAACCATGCTTTAGGCTCACAGGCTATAGTATGTGTGTGTCAACTTCAGCTACATGTGTGCCTTTCTCTTCAGGTTATCCAAGGCAGCAGGGGAAGGTTCCCTAAAATGAGATCTTGATGATAAAAATATTTAAAACAAAAAATCAAAACAAGAAAAAAAAGCAGAAAATTTGCATGAAGAGTACAGTACTCGAGATGTCCTAGTTAATGACCTCTGTGAGAAGCTTATCAAGCAAACACTGTAGAGTCTTTGAACTTGCCCTTAACACAGGCATTGATATTGGGCTCATCAGTGCTGCAGAATTACAGTATACTCCAGGGAATTGTTTATCACTGCAATCCTCACAAACAGGATGACTGGCATGGTTAGAGGCAAACACCAGACATTTTGTCCTGGCAAGGGCTGGGCTTTCAAACACTTGAGATGATGAAAGCTGTGTTCTGTCTTGCTTTATGGATGTTATCCTGCCTGCTATCATCTTTAAGCATCTGGGAAATAGCTTTGCATTTAGATGGACTAACTCGGGATTTCTAAATAAAATAAAAATAATTTCCTGAATTTTATTCTGAATTTTTAAATTTTTTATTTCCTCTCAGAATTTGTGGTTGTACATGTGAGGTACATCCAAATTGATGTACCTTGTGTCTTGGTTTCTACCACCCTGGGGCCTCCTTGGCTCTAGGCTTTTGCAATTCCTTTACTGAAGTGATGATTTCAAGAGACAAAGCACTGAACTTTGAGTTGGGTTTATTAGAACTTAACAACATCACTGTATTCTTCTCTGTAACTGAACAGTAGTAGGAAGAATATTTGTAAACTGCTCTTATGAATTGCTTTTGTTTTCAGAACTTTCTGAAATTAATTCACCGATCACTGATCCTTCTACATCTGGAGTGCAGCAGTGTTGACAAACAGCTTTTTCAAGGCAAAACACTGGCACACTTGCTGTTCACACTTAGGTGGATGAGATGTTGTTGCTGGGCTATTACAACACGGACCTGGAAGGACAAAGAGAAGCTCATTACAAGAGGTGACAGGAGGAGCAGTACCCTCCTCTCTGAAAATGGAGAATTTTCTGATCTCCCTCCTCCTGTGTGATTAGTCATTGGGAGAGCAGCTGTTCACCACGTACTGGGCAGCCTTCCAGCAGTGTGACATTATTGACATGCCCCAGTCATCACCCATTTCTGCCTACACTTCTGGCTTACAAGCTTGAAGTGTTCCTTTCATCAGCTTTTGGGTCCACAGGAGGCTGGAGCCTGTGTGAAAGTGAGATGAGGGTACCTCTAGAACAAACAGGACTCCTCGTTTCACGCGTCCTTACTGCGGTTCTCTTCTTTCACTGGGATTACACTCAAGTTAGTAAAGCCAACAAGGGGCTCTGTCACAGACATCTTTTATGAAAAATCCTTTCCTTAGGATTTTTCCTCCTGAGAAGCTGAGAGGCCTCAGGAACAAAATGTAAACAATGATTATCTGCTGCTGTGGAACGCAACAGGTGCATCTGGGATTGGTCTCATGTGGTTTTTTCTAATTAATGGCCAATCACAGCTCAGCTGGCTTGGACTCTCTCTGCAAGACAAACCTTTGTTATTCATTCTTTCTTTTTCTATTCTTAGCTAGCCTTCTGAGGAAATCCTTTCTTCTATTCTTTTAGTATAGTTTTAAAATAATATATATCATAAAATAATAAATCAAGCCTTCTGAAACATGGAGTCAGATCCTCATCTCTTCCCTCATCCTTGGACCCCTGTGAACACCGTCACAGGGCTCCCTCAGCCTGGGGATCAAGTTGCTATGTAAAAGTTTGTTTTTTTTTTTTTTAAATTCAGCAATTCTGGGTTAAATAATCTTCAGCAACTAAAACAAAACTCATGTCTTTTTTTCCAAGGAGGTGGGTTTCTAGGTTCTTGGATGCTACTGAGCGACTGGAGGAGGGATTCCACAGATAATCTTAACATTTTTGTATGGTGTCCTGAAATTTTATCTGTCATCCCTTCCCCCTCCGAGTGGGACATCATTTCATCTTAGCGGAGAAGGGTTTTTGGAAGGGTTACAAAAATATCTCTTACACTCACTGAAATGTGACTGATTCACTTGGAAATAAAACCTATGCTAGGAAAGCATAAGAAGCAGATGAGCTATGGCTGTCCCAGATTTTGGATATGCTCTTTGGTCTCTCTTTGCACTTCAAAAGCATTATGTAATTTTCAGAATTAATCAATGAGTTACGCTTATATGGAGAAAACTAAAACAGAAAGGTTACTTGCTTGAGAGAGAAGCCAAAAAAAAGAGCAATAATCCTTTTCTTCTTAGTCCCACAGAGTAGGCATTAGATAGTGTTGTGGGTTTTCCTTCAGACACGAGTGGGGCTGGCTCCCTTTGAGCAGGGCTGCTGTGGTCAGAGCCCAAATGACCCCCAGGGCCTTGAATCACTGGCAGGGGAGGAGCAACTTCATGGCCTTGTGGGGAAAAATGGAGATAAACCTTGTACCCCAACTGCTGGTTGTTCTTTCATTGCTTCCTTGAAAAATAAGGATGAATAAAACAGCAGAGGAGTGGCATATTTAGGGTTTGGGTTACCTTGTTTTTCAGCATCAGTAGCTGCTCCTGAGAGCTCCAGTATCAACTGGACAATCAGTGCTCAGAGAAAGGAGCTTTATGTTTCCTTCAGTATTAAAGGACAAGAGCTACCTGCCTTGCTGGCAAATGTGATTAATTGTCACTTGTCTGGAGGAGAGGAGTTATGGCCTGCTGGCTTTTCAGACTGCCTTGTCTGCCTTGCCTCTCCTACAAGGCTGTGGAAAGGAGTGGAGGGGAGGATACTGGAGAATTTGTCAGCCTGATGCTGATATGCAGTGAAGTGCATGAGCATAAATATACTTCTCCTTTTTGAACTCATCTGCATCCACAAATAAGCAGATTACAATAAAGCATGGGGTAAATATCTTAATTTTTTTTTCACAGAGAAGAGCAGTCATGAAAAGCAGATCAGCTTCCAAAACTGCTCCTTTGCCAAATGCAACATTTCTATAGATACACAAGTGTGGTCCAGCACTGACATCCTAATAGCAATGGAATAAAATTGTATTTTAATGCCTATGCTTTTTCCTTGTTGCTTCAATAGACACGATTCTGCTGATAAGCATTCATAAGGTTTTATTTAGAAAAATTATTTTCTATGTTGTCCCTGCAAGAGAGTCTGGGCAAAGAGGTTTTTGAAACTGTAGGGCTTCCATTTTGCTGAAAATGTCAACTTTTTTTTTTTTTTATTTCATTAAAAACTCCTGTAAAAGTATTGTGTTTAACAAAAAAAAAAAAAAAAAAAGAAAGTAGTGAGTTTTTGTTACTTATTTGAGAAATGGAAGGAAGACCCATTGAAAGATTCTCATCTTCCTCATAATTTGAAATTCTTATTTTTGCTGCTTATTTGAGCACAGAAAAGTCACAATTTTTGTAACTAGTAGGCATCGGGATTATGCCCTAAGAGGTCAGAAATATAGTCCTAGCTGTGTTATGTTCCTATGTCCAGATAAGGGTAATCATTCTCATGGTTTTATTTCGGAGGTTGTGGAAGACAGGGCTGTAGTGAAGCATTGAAAAACCAGAGCTGGCTTCCCATCGGGTCTTCCCCACTCCAAACTTTTCTCCTGCTCCTCAATTTTACATTATGATTGTTTTCTTTTTCTGTGTGTCCTTCTTAGCCTGCTCTCCTGACAGCCCAGCTGGTACTGTTCATAATTGGCAGGCCATTCAGGGCTCAGACAAAAATAGCTGTAAATTAAAACACGATTGACTGACCACTCTCTCCCCTGCCTTGCACCTTCTGTGGATACTTCTATGTGTGGAAAATGAGTGGGAAATTATCTCACTTTGTTCCAGTAAGATTTTATGCATGCTTTGCAGGGATGTAAAGGAGCACAGACTGGTACTGTACAGACACAGAGCCACTAATTTACATTAAGGCTTGTGTGCAAGTTCTTCCTTTGGTTCACACTTTCCACTTTTCATGCATTTCATTAATTTTAATTATTTATAATATTAATAATAAATCAGTCTTCCTTCTACTCTACCCCAGGGGAACCCTATCATGAAAGTTAAAAATTAGGTATATTATTACTGTATCTGCTAAGCATTAGGAGCCAGATTATTCTAGATAGTGATATCTGGAGAGTATGTTGATAATTTTAGATAGTCATTCACCTAGATAGTGAATTGGAATTAAAAGAGGGGTGGAGGGTGTCAAGCTATTACAAGCTCTGTAATAGCACCTCTGGAAACCTCAATGGTGATTTAATAATGAAAAAAATACTCTAAAAGCATTTAAAAAAATAAAAATCCAAAGCTTACAATGGTCTGTACCTGTAAGAAGACTGATTAATAAAACAGTTTTGAAATGCTAATTCTTAAGATGAAAGGCTAATAATTAGTCTGTGTAATTATTAACCAACTTTCAGGACTGACCTGACAGCTGTTTCCTGTGTTTTGGAAAGGATGATGGGCAGAGGGAGAAGGCTGCCACAGTGATCCAGCCATCCTCACTGACAGACACACGCTGGGCGGTGCAAAGCCCACAGCTGGTGCTGCAGCTCAGGTAGAAGGAAGGCAGGCAGGTAAGCAGGTTCACATAGAGTCACTGGGAGACATGCTCAGGTTTGACTTCACCTAATTCACCTCCTCCACTGGAAAATGAAAACTTCTGGGAAGTTTCTGGCATGGTTTTGGCGTCTGTTTTGTTGGCTGTGTGGGGCTTAGAGCCTGTACCTTGTTAAAGGGGCAATTCTGCTTGTAGCAGGAGTCTGTGCCCAATGTTCTGGTCTAGCATCTGTAAATGGGGTCACAGCTCTCCTAAGTCTACAGGCTGGTAGAGTTATGCAGTAATGGCTTTCCTTAGAGCAAGCATCCAATTTCTTTTAAATCCTTTTAGGTCCAGTTGACCCAGGAGAAGAAATTTTTAGCAGGAGTTTTCTGTTCCTCCCCCATCCAATCATTGTACAAACAAGAACTCAGCCTCTATGGGTAAATTACTGTGTTTGGTTTAAATGTCTTTGGATTTCTTCAAGTTCAAGATGTGCAGCCAGACTTGTTTGAATTCTCCCTTCCCCTCTCCCATGAACTTTTGCTCAGAAAAACTTTCTGGGATGAGTTTTGACTAGCTTCTGACTTTGCATATACTTTTTTTCCTACGTGCTTTCTGGCATATTTGTTATGTTCACGGGGTAATTGCTGCTCTGTACCACATGGAGACCTTGATCTGCCACTGAAGCAAATACAGTTCCTGTGTTGAAGACGGAAGCTCCCTTTTGAAAGTTGTCACAAAGCTCGTGCTCTTGCAGAAGATAATAAATTTCAAAGCCATCAGAAAAGCTGTCAGAGGGATCAGGCTGAGTATCGCCCTAAGGCACATGGATATCTGTTTAATTTTTTTCCTTTTTTAATTAATTAATACAGACTAAAGCTTCTCAGGACTTGGCACGTTAGGAGTATCTTCGAAGTGGATTTGTTGGCAGGGGCTGGAATGCAGGATCAAAGATGCTTAATGGATTCTTTACTGCATGGCCCAGCCTCAAAGAACTGGGTCTCATCTCACAGTGCAGAAGTCGATGGTGATTTTTTGATTTTTTTTGTGTAATCTATTGTGAACACCTGTCAGAGCTCTGCTGTGACTGGATTCATTGAGCAGTGCCTAATGCCTTGGTGACTGACTTATCCTAACCTTGAAAGCATACATGCTATGTTTGGGTCATTTTGAACCAAAAGCCCATTTTAGGATGTAGTTAGCTTCACACACTTTCCTTGTTGCAGAAGAGGACAGAATTTGAAAATGTGTGGATTTTAAATGGAAAAAGAGAGTTTTTATGTGTTGTAATTTTTTTCACATAGAGGAGTGCATGCAAGTGCAGAATATGAGTGTTGTGGGACTGAAACAAAGGGTGGAGGAGGAATTTGTGTTTTTTGTTGTGGGGGGGAACCAACCTAGGCTCTCCATAGGGTAAACTAGAACAGAACCTGAAGAGCTGTCCCAGAGGAATGGGGGGAGGGATGTGTGAAAATGGATGGGCAGAGGAATTGGAGGGAAATGACTCCTATGAGTTCCTCATTACCACCCTTCTGACTTTTATACCTATTTTAATGGGTTGCTCTTAGTCCTGGTGAGCCTGCTGTGTTGGTGCTTTTGCCTTTGCCTGCATGGTAGGATGCTTGCTGAAACAAGGATGAGAGATGGGAAAAATATGTTCATGTTGTTTGGTGGTGGGTGAATACCTGAAGTGATTCCAGGTGAACCACCTTCTAGACTGCTGCCACACCTGAACTAATTATCTTCACAGAGATGTTTTTATTTACTGGGAGGACGTCCCCAGAAGTTGTGCAGTTTGTGTAGGAAGAAGAGTTTGAATCATTCTTATAGCCCCCTTTCTCTCCAATTCATTTTCTGTTGGAATTGTTGTTGTCTGTGTTTTCCAGTATTGAGAGCAAACTGATAATTGTAGCTTTGGTAAGCTGTTGGTATGATCACTTTTTTCCTAGGTTAAATGATTTATGATGTTTTACCACAGTCTTATAAACAGGAAAAGCCAGCCTAAAGACTGAAGAGAGATACTAATTAGAGAATGATAGAAATACAAATTTCAAGCAGCCACAGTAAGGCAGAGAATTTAAACAAAAGAGCAAGCGTCCCTTTTATTACAACCTAAGCCTTAATTACATATCCTAAGTCCTCTATTACATCCTAAGTTTAATTGCAGAAAACAGGGGATGGGAAAACTAAGCCTTCACAGCCATATTTGGCAGGAGCTCCTGAATAAGATTTGCCATTAGAGGAGAAAGTAGGAAGTGAGCCCTCATGAGGAGCACCTGAGAGACATCAGGATGCTTCAACTTGGCCAAGAGGAGATGAGGAGAGCCTGGAGCTTCTTCCACCATGGAATGGGACAGAATTAAGTTGGTGAGTGCAGACTGGATGCCCCCTGAAGTAGTTAAGGGAGAAGGTGATAGTCATGTCCTTTACTCTTTTGTCATTTACAAAAAAAAAAAAAAAAAAGTGTTTAGCTCTGCACTGGTGGTGTCAATTTGTCACAGGATGGCTTAACAGACTCCCAAATTGTTTATCCACCACTATGAATGTTTTTCTTGAGCAAATGTTCAAGGAGTTGTTATTTTGGGGAATTGGTAGCATTAGTTGTTGATCTTGCAGAAAGAACATATTTAGTAAATTGTGGAAGTGTACAGAATGCATCTCCTTGGCCTCTCAGTATTTAATGAAAGTCAAACCTCTCAGCAAGGTTTCTCTATTATGTGTGTGGACTCTGTCCTGCAGACTTGCTTTGTTTCATTTCTCCCCATCCTCCCCAAAGTGCTTACTGAGGAGGGACGTGTCCCTGCTTCAGTGTCTGTGCAGGGCTATGGGCAGCCCTGCAAGCTGGCTTCTCTTCCAGGGAATCCTGAACTTCATCTGTTTTCCTTCCTAGTTTAGTTTGGATTGTCTAGCTGGTCTAAATTGAGTGTGTTCATTAAGGCTGAATAATGAAAGCAGCTCTTTTTCCTCTTGGCTTAGTACAGACAATGCAAAAAAGCCATAACCTAGATAATCATGGAGGCTTAAACTCCCCCAATTCATTTGCTAAAAGTGGATTCCTCAAGGTTTCAAGAGTTAGAAAAGGGGTTTTTTGGTTTGGGTTCATGTGTGCGTGTGTGGTTTCTGAGACAGAGTTGCTTTTAAATTAAAAATAAGTAGAATTTTTTTTCTAACAAAGAAAAATGCACTTATTTTTCCACCTTTGGTTTATATTTTGAATTCTTGCTTCAAATAATGGGAGTCTTGTAGAATTTCTGAATAAAATTATTAAATATTTTGCATAAGAGTATTTTCTAATTGTATTCTGTAACCTGAAGTTAAACACCCAGAAAGTTGATAGATGGACAGTCTGTACTAAAGACTTAATTTGTGTCCAGAATATCTTAATATTTCAATGCTTAATGTTATCTACCTATATTGTCTCTGTAGGCAGAAATTGTCGTCTGTTTTCCCTTTCCCACTGTTGAAGTGACACACAGAGACAATTAATATATCTCTTACCACTTGTTTTTAAAAGCATCAGGGCCCAAGTTCATGCAAAAATAATATGGCAGTGTCAGGAGCTAAACTTCACATTTAGTCTTAGATCATATTCCTCTTTCCTCAGCTGAAGTGACTCCAAAGGGGATTTGAAAGCTTCATGCCATGAGCAAAATCCTTCTGTGGATGCTTTCCCTCTGCTGTTCCAATGTAATTTTGGTAGGTGTTGTTTTATGGTCTCCTTTAGTAGCAGCTTATGTGAAGCATGGAATTCCTTGGGGAGAGAGCATACAAAAACAGTGTATGTGGAAAAGGAAGAAGGTCTCTACCTCCATTTTAAGTTCTGTGGGTTGTTGTGAGCTCCATTCCCAGCTGACAGAGGCACTAGACAATTTTCCATGCTATTCCATTCCCAAGTCAGTTTGTGGTCTTTTTTCCCAGCATCTGAGCAGGAAAAGAGTTTGTCTCCATTGCTGCTGTTTATTCATGGACATTCAGAGGGTGCAGTTGGATTTTTTACCCATACAGAACTAGTTAGGGCTTGGGGTTATTGTAGATAAAGAAAATGATAAATTCTTCTGTGCTTATATTGTACTGTTTTCACATCTGTAGAGTAAAATATATCAGCAGCTGTGACACTGCAAAACCTGGGCTGTTTTCTTCTTCTGCCTTTTTCCTGTTTAATGCATAGGTTTGCCCTCAGTATGGGATTTCTTTGTCAAAAACACTGGGGTGAGGAGCCATGCAGCCCTCACCTTGTGAAAGAGCTTTAGAGCAAGCTGCTGCTGTGTTCTCCTGGACTGGGCACACAAAACTGTCTCCCTGACACCTTTGAGAAACGAGAGTATGTCTCCACATCTCTACATCCTTTGCATAATCTGTGATATCTGAATTAAGTTTCATGACATATTAACACTTTGAAGCTGAGTTAATATACTGTGTTGTATATAATGCATTATGTATGACTTGGGCATCAATTGTGCTGGAGTTTCAGCAGCCACAGACTTGAAAATGTCTCTTTCTGTGACAGAAATCCTAAATAATACTGAAACCAAGTTCTGTTGGCATGATTCTATTTTGCATTCCTTGTCCCATTACAGCATCTCTTGCTTGCAGAACCACTCATGTTCAAGCCATCTAGATTCCTCTCCTCCATGTACTTGTCACAGAGTCCCCGTTCCACATCTTTGGTATTACAGATATTCCCATGGTGTTGCACGGTTAATTTTGATTTGTAACATCAGAAGTGCTAGGATTATGTTAGCTTTGCTGAGCCTGGGCACTATGATGTGAAGAGGAACAATGATGAGCATTAACATTTAACATAATGATGTGCTGCAAAGAAGAGTAAGAAACAGAAAGAAGACAAACCCCACTGTGTTTTTCTCTTCTTGGATATCATGCTCCCAAACTGAGCTAAGATAGAGTTTGTTTTGTCTTGTGAGCTATTTGTCAGACTACCCTGGTCTGACATTGGATACAGTATATACATATATATATATAGGCAAATATGCAGTCACAGGTTTATTGCTCTTAATATAACTCATCTTAAGCCTGATTACTTTTGTTTCAAAATTAGACTCTCAGAACATATTAATTATGGACATATCCCCAGACAACATGGCTGCCCATGGGGGATTCCTGCCCTTAACTCTGATTAGTGTTAATAGGAGCTACCCATGTAAACTCCTAGAGGACCAAAAAAGAAATAATGTTCTGCTAGCTGTGGTTTTTTTTTGTTTAGGGTATAGAACAATGCTAAAATGTTCCAGGAGGGAATTGGTAGAGTGGCTGATAGTGCCAGTCTGAAACCTTTCCTCTCTTTACATAAATACTGTAAGTATTCCTATATATAGGGATATCCATGTAGGGATGGAGCAAGGGGGAATGGGTTCAAATTGAAAGAGAGCAGGTTTAGAATAGATTAGATATTAGGGAAAAAATCTTAGTGTGAAGGTGCGGAGGCCCTGGGACAGATTTCCCAGAGAAGGTCAGGATTCCCCATCCCTGAAAGTGTTCAACGCCAGGTTGGATGAGGGCTCTGAGCAACCTGGGATAGTGGAAGGGTCCCTGCCCATGGCATGGGGGCTGGAATGAGATGATCTTTAAGGTCCCTTCCAACTTAGGTCATTCTGTGGTGAATTCTGGAACTGATAAAAGAACATGACAGGACTATACACAATATTGCATATTTTAAAGTTTTGTAATGTGATAGTCTTTTTTTGTTTGAATGGGGCTTTGTTGTTGTCGTTTTGGTTTTCTAACCTGAATTAGACATTAGGGAATGCCTTTTATTTTTTTCTCTGGAAGCACTGGACTGAGGAATGCTCCTATTATATAAATAATGTCTACGTGACCTGATGCTGTATGCCCTAATTATCCACTTGTCATAATTGTACCACCTTGAATTTCTTGGGAAAAGAATAATCTCATTGGAATTAGCAACAGGAACAATTTTCAGACGGAGGGGGTGGCTTGTGCTAGATGCTAGATAAAGTTAGAGATTACTGGGTTTGTGTTGTCTGAGACTTCTGGTTCTAGTGGAAGCTAAGCATATAATAATTAAAATAGCTTCTTAGTGATGGAGAATTTACTGCATCTTTTGACAATTCATCTCAGTAGCTAATTATACTTAAAACGTGCTTTTTATCTTCAGATTGAATTTGCAAATATTGGATTCTGTTGTGTGTCTGCCCACTAATTTAGAGTCTTATGAAATATCTTCTTCTTGTCTAGTCCCTTAAAGATTATAATCTTCTCTTTGAAGCAAAATACATTCAGTTCAGTGTCTCACTGGAAGGAGTCTTGTTTTTTATTCTTTCCCAGAACAAAATCATTCTTGTCGCTCTTCTCAGCTCTCTTTCCAAGCTTATTTATTTTTATTTATTTATTTAAATTAAAGGTATTGTAGCCTCCCAGAGGCTTTCCTGCATTGTTCCCAGAGACATTATGGTTTCCTGTGCACGTCTGCATCTGTCCCTAGCTAAGCAAATGGCAGAGACCTTCGTGCCTGCCCTCATGGGGAGAGGTCTGACACCCCTGGGCTGATGGAAAGAGCAGGCAGGTGCCATCCAGAATCCAGCCTAAAGGGTTTTATTGTCTAACACCATTCAGAAGCTGCACCCAGGAATAAAGCAGGATCTCTTCCAAAGATTGTGCCTATTCTTAGCAGCAGCTAAATCTTATGATCATGATGGTAGGCCCGTGTGACTGGAGGGCTGTGTTCCAGGGCGGAGGTGAGGAGGAATGCATAATGCCTGCCTCATCTTCGGGGGGCTCCTCAAGGAGGAGAAAGCCACAGCTTGCTGGGTATACAGAGGGAAATAATAAGGTGTAACACAGTTGTAGCTGTGCCAGCTGCTCTGCAGGTCACAGCAGGGCAAAAGCACTCTTACCCAAAATGTAGTAACAGAAGGAAAGTAATTGTGTCATTTTCTGTCAGTCCGCTCTCCGCAAAGTATGCAAGTCAAACTCTGGGATTGGAAGAATGATGATGCTGACAAAGAAGTGCCCTGAAGGTGTGTGTGGGGGGGTAAAAAATACATCCAAATGAGAAAAATCATGGAATTATCTTAGGAAACAGCGGAAGCTGACCATCCTCATCCGATCCCTTCTAAGTCCAGCTAGTCCAGCTCATGCAAGGGAGTGCTTTGGTAGCACTTCACATCATTTATTCTTTACCCACCTGACTTGCTAGACTAGTTGGAAATTTCCTTTTTTGTATCATACTGTTAATGAAAATGAAGGAAAACTGGGTCAGGTATGTGTGAGAGACACCTGGAAGAGGTGCACAAAAGGAAGAGAAGCAAAAAAGGAAGAGAAAAAAGCTCCCCAAAGAGGCATGGAAGGAAATTCATGTTGAAAATATGGTAGTGATGAAAAATAGGAAAAGTGTGACAGGGACCTCTCTGTCTGTGGATAATTTATTTCTAACAAATATCATACTTCCAACTATTTGTTTTATTTTAATTGCAGATGAAGAATTGTTCAGTACACCTTTACTTTCTTAGTCTTCTTCTGCTTCTCCATATTTTTATGACAACATAGATATAATGGAGCATTACCAGCATCTTCCAGTACTTTTCTGTCACTTAGTTTTGTTACAGTAAATGCATACAGGCATCTTGAGCTTTTAATGTTGGTACAGAAATGATAAAAGCATCTTAGGTGGCCTCTTTCTTGAGGTTTTCATTTGAAGTTTAGGTAGGTTTCTGTTCCTGATCAAAGATTTATTTTAGTGAAGGACAGGGCACAAATGTCTTCTCTTGAAATTTGCTGGGCTGCATGTGTTAGCATATTTTATGGTGAAATACACAGAAGCCAAGCACTGACACTGCTCCAAAGTAAAACTGGTAGCAAAAAGCTGTGCAACTATAAAACTCATGACACTGTCATAAAGTATGGCTTTTTAGTGTGGATGGGCTGACACTTTTCTACTATTTCATCTTTTTAGCTGATTTATTAAGTAAGGTTGAATGTCGCTGTGGGCTGAATTACTGTAGGAGTAATCTCAGAAAGTGATCTCTGCAAAGTACAGGCCTCAGAACATTGCCTGATTTCTGTATTTAGCTCTGGTTATTAGAACTGATCACTCAGAACAGAGCACACAGCAAATATCCACAGTATTCAGAAGGTGCACAAAGTCTGAAATTGATTTTTTTTTAAACTCTTTAACATTTAATGTCATCCTATCAAGGTGGGTGGTGGGTTTTATTTTCTGGGCATAAGAAAGTGGGGAAAAAACCCTCACACCACGCTCTAAAGCCTCATTAACAAAGAACTTTACTCAAGGAGGAGATGTTAATAAGTAATGAAACAAAGGCTCTTTTATGGAGATTAAATGTCCATGTGTCGAAGTACAAAGTTCGTGTTGCAAAGTGCAGCTGTTCCCCTGCTCACAGCCCCAAAGCCTGGGCTCAAAGTCTGCCAGTTTTCCTGCCATGGAGCTGACCGGGGCAAGGTCCAGCAGAGGTTCAGAGGTCAGTGGCTGGAGCCTTGCTGGCCCCGTGGCCCTGCTGTCTGACGCACTCAGGATAAGCAATTTAAGATCATAAGTACAACCAACAAAAACTTCCCCTTCCCTTTTTCTGTCGTGTCAGATTTCATTAAAGAGGGAACTTTTTGGAAGGAGTCGCTGGAGTGTTTAAAAATAATGTGCTGCATAATGGGGTGACCTCACCAAACCCCTGCGAAGGAGCAGGGTTGGAAAATGATGCGTGTGGGAAGTGGTGCCCGTGTGCGTTCTCCTTCCTCCTGAGATGTATTTAAATGAAGAAAAATGAACAGCTAATTCTATATATCCAAAGAGATGAAACAGCTCTTTTAAAAAAAGAAACAAGAACGAAAAAAAGCCAGTCCCTGTGTTCCCTTTGTGGCACGGTAACGGTGCTCCACACCACGGGGGTGAAGAGAACTTAATGCGTCTGGATATCCTGCTTTCAAATCCTCCTTTTTCACCTCCTTCAGAGGCTTTTTCGAAGCTAACCCCAACTTTCTTATTCATAAGGGCTGAAAACCCACCTGTGCAGCTTTTTTGATTAGCTGTGGTCATATCAAAGGCTGCTGTACCCAAGCACAGACCCTGAGTGAGAACGGAGACTGACAGCTGAGAGCAAAGGCTGGTACAAACACCCTTGGAGGAATTTATATTTCAGGCAGTGATGTAGCCGTATTACAGATAGAGAAAAGTTTCCTATCTGTTGCCACATCCTTTATCATGGAAAGGATGATAAACCATGGGTGGTAAACCAAGTCATCAGTGCTCAGTGCCCACAGCATGCCGCAGGTCTGAGCAGGCTGCTGTCATCTCACCTCACTGAAAGGAACATGCATGTTCAGAAAGCTTTCTCAGACATCAGAAGTCTGCCCCCGTTATATCATGGCTGCTCTATGTCTGGGTTCAATAAATTTAATTATAGAGAGCCACAATTAAAACCAGGATTCACGGAGGGACTGTAGTAGCCAAAAATGTGAGTTCTGGACCAAAAGATTTTTGTGCTTAGAAATCATGATTTTTTTCCTTCCTGCAAACATTCATGAGTCCACCAAACACCAGAGGAGCCTTCCTCTGGTGGGTTAGTTCTGTGCTTTTCTTATTACTTCAGGTCTGACCTTCCCCTTCTAAGCAATATATTCAAGAAACTAACAAGGACCCTACAGTGGACACTCCAGACCACAGCTGTGAGGACTTGGAAGAGAGCATGAGGTACTCAGTGCTTAAAAAGAAGTGGGGGGAAAAAAGGTCAGCTGAGGTCCACAGATCCAAAATAATGGATTATAATGGCTAAGCTCTTCCTGGGAGAATGCTGAGAAATAGAAATAACAGGAATTGCACCTGTGATGTTCCATTCCTGTCCTGGACTATGGAAACTCAGGAATATTAAGGATTTTTTTCCTGCTACTCTTTATTGTCTGCATGCAATCGTTGCAGTGAGCAGACCAAGTCATGGAACCATTGTTGGGAGTAGTGACTGTGGCAGAGCACATCCAAAATCAGTTCATTTGGTCTGCACTGATGCAAATCCCTGACACAGCAGCAATGGTGAGTAACATTTTATGTTGCTCCCACTGCTGAAGTTCCACCTGAGTCTCTGACCTCTCTTTGCTGGGCTGATTATCCCTGGCCTTGGAATCTTTGTTTCCTGTGAAACTCTGACTGTCATTACCCTCCCCAGCACTTCTGGCAACTGAAGATACACAAAAGGTGGGGAGAAGATGATAAAGTTGATAGCTATAAAATGTGTACATTGCTTGCTGCACTGATAAAAGTCCTTCAGGCGATAGAGCTCTCCTGGGTGGTGGCTAAAGATTTGAGCCTTGGCTTGCCTCTTCTGAAAAGATGAACCCTGTCAGGCCATTACTACTGTACAGTGTGGGATTCCTTCATTCCTTCATTCTTTTCTGTTGGTATTGACCACATATTAATAATAATTATAATATATTTGCAGGGGAAGGTATAATGGGAGGAAGGAGGAGAGTGCCTATAGCCCCATGGTTAGTGAGGTTTCATGGGCCAGGGCAGTAGGCTGAAGTTCAGGTGCATAGTCCAAATCAAGCAAAACAGGAGCTGGGACTGGGTTTGCCAGGTAGCAACTGTGCTGGTTGTTGGCTCCACTGAAGTAGATAGGTGAGTGTTTGCATCTCCCTCTTGCCTTCCCCTCACCCCATTTTCATCACAGTCTTGTGTGCCTGTGTCACCTGGTTTCAGTTAGAAATACAAGAATAAACTGGAAAATTACTTGCAGGTCAATTCTTGTTTTCAGTTTTCTGCTTCTTTACTTTTCTCTCTTTTTTTTTTTCCCCCTTCTTGTTTTATTTTAAATTTTTGCCTGGATGTACCTGCTTTTGTTTAAAGCTTCCTGTTTTCTTTCTCAGCAGATAGTTTGAGACTCATCCCACCTGTTGCCTGCCTGAACCAAGGACCAGATCCCAGAAGACTGTGCCATACCAGTTGGTTGCAGATCTACTAGGATCCTAACACTGAGAGGGATCTAACAGGTAAGTAAAAGTTGGAATTTATTCAAGGTGCCAAGACTCTTAAAAGAGGAGACTGTTATTGCTCCTTCTGGAAAAAAAAAAAAAGTGGCCAGAAAACAGTGTATGCATGCAAATATGACCTGCAGGATATTTTTTAGTATGGGAATTAATATCTTTCCACTAAGAATCTGTGCCTCTGAAATGTTTTCTGCTCAGTTTACACACTCCCCAGCCCCTGTTTCAAACCTCTCCAGGTAAGGCAATCAGAAAAACCCTCCCATCTAGCTTCCTCCTTCTCATGCAAATACAGGTGTCTTAAGAAAATGCAGGGGGATTTCCTTTGGCAGGAATACTGAAAAAAAGCCAAACCAGAATAGCCCAAAAGTTATTTTTATTTGTTTCTCATTATTGCTTTGGTTTTGCTCTTCTCTTCAGAAATTTCTTTTCCAAGTGCCTTCTTCATTCAGTCCTGGCCACACTGGCTGGGTAGAATAAGGGGTTTGTTTGTCTGCAGCTACACTTGTACTGCTTTATTCTCCTGGGGTAGTTAGGACAACCTTTCCACCACCCACTGCTTATTCCTAATGTAGATTGTATTATATCAGCAAGAAGGTGCTTGTAGAGATACTTAGAGAGCTCTCTCAAAGCAAATTGACATTGATCATTTGGTGTCATATTCAGTAAAACTCTGCACGCTAGGACTTTGCGATTTTTTTTTTAAAGTCAAATTTGAAATAAAATACTAAATACCCTGGGTAGATGTTAAAATTAGAAGAGGATTCTGAGTAGCTCACTACTTTATATGTTGGTAATAAGGAAACAAGTGCACATTAGATCAGTCACACACATTGTTACAAAACTAGAAGGAAAGAGTGGACTAAACTGAATTTATTTTTAGAGGTCTACATATATTTGCTATGTAAGGACTTTGACAAACTTCTTCAAAATAGTTGAAGAAAAACCCTTCAAAAGAGTTGTTCTAAAAGTAATGTTTGTTTCCTCATTTATGGGTTTAAGATTTTCCCTGGCAAGTTTTTGCACTTCAGTCATAGAGCATGGCATGAGCATGGAAAATATTGATTGAAAATAAGCTTTTCTAAGAAAAGAAAAAAGAGTAAAATATCCAAATTTGCTTGCAACATATGAATTATGATAGACATCGTGTAAGACATATGATATGAGAAAGGTTTGAGTCTTCATTATGAAAGAACCTTGGTTTTGGTCTTCCTGTCTGACATGAGATTTTATAAGAAAATCCAGATTTGTATTGCTGCTGTGTTAAGTGGAGGGTTCTGCATGATTTCCCCACTGTGTCTCTGGCTGCTGGTTTGCCACAGTTAAGGGGGGAGATCAGTGGCTTATTGTGAAGATGCTGGTTTTAAATTCAGACTTGAGATTGTGGTAGAAGCTTTTGGTTTGCTAAACTTTCAGTTCTTAAAAACAAATCTCAATAAACTATTGCCTATGGTGGGAGTGATTTCAATATTTAATGATGTTGTGATTGGAAAATGAATGAATGTAGAAGGACTTCTAGAGCTAACATTGAATTAATTTCTCGCCAGTGTTACTTTTAGCTTGTTCTTCCTTTCTCTAAGTGACTGTCACACTCTGGGAGTGATCCTTTGTTCCTGCTCTTGTTCCCCAAGGTGCTCTCTGCCTGACTATCAGCACGGATTCGTAGTTTTCATCTGTGGAGAATTTTCTAACTTTCCAGTCATAACTGAAAATTTATGTGCTCAGTTCAACTCGATGAATCGCATGACAAATCCGCAGCAGGGCAGACGCCATCGGGGAGACAGAGAGGCTGCCTGTCTGTCTTGCCAAGTATCTCAGCAATCCTGGGACAGCAGCAGCTCCCTAATGTGACAATGAGCCGTGTTGACTTTTAGATATATACGGGTGCAAAGTTCCTGCTGAAGATTTCACTTCCCCAGCCATGGCTTGACGCAGCCGGGTATCTCCGCCGTGCTGCCCTATCTGCTGGGGGGGGAGAGGGAGGGGAACACTTGAGGGCATTTCAGAGCCTTATCAGCCCTGCTGCTGGCTGGTGTGCTCCTCCAAAGAGGAGCAAGTGTGCTCCTCACAGACCTCAAGGTGTGTGTGTGCCTGCACGCATCGCCCATTTCCATAATGCTGCTGGAATGTTCACTAATTAGCTTTTGCTTGTTTGCATTAATTGAACTTATACACATAGGCTGTTTGGATATATTTATTTTTATTTCCAAACTCTGTGCTGGTTTTTATGCTGGATATATAGCATCACCATGCATTTATTTTCTGTGCTGACAAGCAGACTTGTTTCCTTGTGAGGAGATGAATTGTTTACTTTTCAGACAAAATGCGAACATACTCTTTGGAATGATATTATAGCATGAACTGGTCTATTTGAGAGACTGGTAGGTACACAAACAACAGGTGCTCAAATTTATTGCTACAGCTAAAATAGCATTTGCTGAAATATACATTAAGAACTCAGAATGCAAGAAGGGCTTTAAAATGTGTCTGCTTTTTTTATTCACATCCCATTTCGACAGCTCATTTTTAAGTAACAGAAATTGTTTGGGCTTATTTGGTTTCAGAAGAAGTGGAGACAAGATAAAATAATTGGTTATCTTCAGTTAGGTGTTAAGATGTACTTTTTTCTTTGTCCAGGAAAGATCCTTAAATTAAAAATAAGCTGGTTGATTTTCTATGGATTTCATCTGAGCCATGAGCTTTAGGAAAATTGATTTGATTTCTTTTTCAAAATACCAAATCAATTTATGTGAGAGACAGAGCTTAAGATTTTATTTCAGTCTCAAGTTTTCTATTTTTCTGAATGTGTTTTCTGGATGGCCTCCTGTAGTCTGGAATATTGGTGATGCAGGGCTTGCTTACTTTGATTAGGACCAGTAATCAGTCACTGCTTGTGCACGAAGTGAAATGAAGCCATGGAAGAGAGGAGAAAAAACTTGGAACAACAGCCTATGAAATTGGCCACCCAGCTCCTTGTAATATAATGGTGATGGCAAAAAGACTCTTGAATCTTCCAGTGCTTCACATCTCTGTGGAATTCAGCAGGTGCCTCTGGATGCAGCCATTACACCCAGCTTCTTTAGAGTGGTGTTGATGTTTTCACAAGACTAAGCGGATATCAACCCTGGAACACTAACTGCTTGGAAAGGGATAGATGGATTTAGTTGCATTCCTTCCCTTTGAATGTCATAAATGTAGATTTCACACAAGGAGGATAAAACAGTGTTGAAATTTAAGCAGCTTGTCTCTAATAGTTGGATTTTACTTTTCTGTGTTTCTGCCCCCCTTTTTTCCCTTCTTTGCCATTGACTTTTTTGGCAAGGAGCTAATGTAAAGATGGTTTTGATAAACAAATCCTGTATATCTTAAGCAGCAGGTCAGTGAATTTCCTTTGAGCAGCAAATCCATTCCAACACTCAGGATTTTAGCCAGGGCCACAGGGCAAAACTCTTACGTTGCACAAAAAAAAAAAAAAAAAGCCAGGGGACTTTTAATGATCCAGCAGAGATGATAGGACCTTGGCATATGAAAAACCCTGATGTAGTAAATCAAAGCAGGCTGTCTTGAGTGTAGTAATATTTCTATGCTAATAAATTAGTGTCATAAGTGATTTGTCAATAAGATGTAGAATATGCTATGAGGGAAGTCAGACAATATTTTTCTTTCCCGCAGAAAAATAGGGTGAGGTCATAGCAAAATCCTCAACATGATTTTTTTCTGAGAAATATGTGGGTGCTGTGACCCACTGCATGATATTTGCATATTTAAATTCTTAACGTGCCTGAGATATCCTTGCATACCTAAGCAAGGTAGATGAAGATGGGCTGAGAGAATTGGGATCTCTGGAGAAGAGAGGAATCTGGGGAGACCTTTCAGTGGCCTTTTAGCACGAAAAAGTGACTTATAAGGAAGATGGGGACAGACTTTTTAGCAGGGCTTGCTGTGATAGGACAAGATGCAATGGTTTTAAACTGAAAGAGATTAGATTGAAACTAGAGATAAGAGAGAAATTCTGTATGGTGAGGGTGGTGAAACACTGATACAGGTTGCCCAGAGAGGTGGTGGATGCCCCATTCCTGGAAGCTGATCAAGGTCAGATTGGATGGAGTTCTGAACAACTGGTGTAGTTGAAGACATGCTGTGGGGGGTTAGACCAGATGACCTCCAACCCAAACCATTCTACTTTTCTTTTAATTTGATTTGTCACACACAACCTTCCTCCACTGCTGCTTCATGCATCCACAATTACAGGTAGAAATCTGTTCTGACCACTTGGCACCCCTCTCTCCAGTGATAGTACAAAAACCCTTAGGAATATCACAGGATTATCAAAAATCTAAGGAGCCATACTCTGTATATTTGTTTTAATTCATTCCTGCTTTTAATGGGTTTGGAAGTTGCATCTTAGAAAAAAAAAAGTAGAAATGTCAAGTGAATGTAATTCCTCTGGAACTTGCTGGGTTGGCTGCAGCAGAGCTGTAAGCCTTCAATGGATCTACCTAAACAAGTGTGATACTGAGAAAAGAGTTTTTGCCTTTCTCAACATCCAGAGAGTCTTGGAGGGTAGAAGGCTGGTTTATTTGCCATGTTTTTCAGGTAAAATTTGCTAATCTGTGACAAGATCTTTTTCTGGAGTAGTAAATTAGGGTCTCTGCAGTTTGGACCCATCAGCCAGAGCACATCAGCCACGGCTCAGGGGCAGGTCCAAGGTGGAGACCCGGTGCATCCTCTCACACCTCACAGTGTATATTTCAGAACCACCTCTGCACTGTGCCCTGTGGATGCAGTTTCTCCTTGTGGGTTTCTGATTTCAGGTCGTGATTCCTGGGCAGATGCTTATTCCTATCTCTGGCTGCTGACCCTTGGTTTGACTTTCTGGTTCCTGGTTTTTGGCCATGAACGTTTGCCTCGTTTCCAGTGCTGGACACAGGCCCTAACCTTTGGGCTGGATTGCCCCTGCTCCAGTCTGTAATCCTAGACAACCACCAGGTCATCTGTAGTAGAGTACTATAATTTACTCAATAACAAATGAAATCTAGCAGATAAATTTGGGGGGTTTGTTGTTTTTGGTTTTTTTTTTTTTATAATTTATGACAACTGCAGTTATTTATTTGTAAACTTCTACTAGTCTTTTCCTAGGCTTCTACTAGCATTTTGCTAGATTGTGAAATGTGAGCTTCTATTTTCCATGAGTTATCATGTTGTGCCTAATGGCCCTCCTTTGTTAGTGAGAGTATTATCATGTCTGAGCCAGTGAAGGGAGTGAACAGAACTGTTAGCATGTATAAACATTTTAAATTGGTGGCCAGAAATTCAATAAATTACACTAGAAAAGGCAATAGTGTCAGAACTTCCATTTCATTTCTATGGGACATGTTATAAACATTATTGATGTACTGAATGCATGTTCTGCTTTTTTTTGGTGGGAGTTCATAATGTCATTTTAGCACACATGACATAAGAGTGTAAACACACTCAAAATGTGGTCACTCAGACCCATAAGAGTGTCGTGACTGAAACTTGATAAAAATATGAGTTACAAAGTTCACAAAGTATGAAGATAAATTTCCAGAAAGAGGAAGAATTGAAACTTATAATGTGTGTTAATGTTTGGGTGGAAGAAGGGTCAGGTTGCTTTGGCAGGAGAATAAATGGATAAGGAGTACAAAGCTGAGTGGTAAAATGAAGTTGATACTTAACCAGTTACAAGTCATATGGTATAGACAATAATGTGAATCTGAGTGAAAAGAAAACTGCTTTTATATATGCAGGACATATTACATTGTTTATACACAAAATGGTGTAGCATAGGAATTTACATATATATATATATATATATACACATATATATATATTTGTTCATCAGAAAATAGAAGTCAAAAGATCTGGGAAAATTTTGTTTTGCCCATCAAAAATTCAGGGATAAAACATTCCATGCTGATGCAATGGTTTTGCTTTGTAATATTTTGATGGAATTATGTATCTAAAATCAAAGTAATGAGTAATCCATCTGTCCTGTTTCTATGTAAAAATGTGGGACAGTTGCCAATCTAGGAAAAATGGACTATTTTGCTCTGGTAAGTTATATTATAAGGGTAAGTTATACTATATTCTGCTGTTCATGGCTGTTTCATAGAAATGTGAACCTTCCTTAATTTTAGAGCTTAAATCAAGACATATCAATATGGAAACACTTGGATTAACTTTTTAAATTAAATTATAAAAACTGCCCTGCTAGACCCGTCTTCTTCTGCCCTTTGACAAGAGGAACTGTCCTTTAATAGAGCAGTTTTCCTGTACATATATTTTTTACCCTGAAGCAGGCTAGCTCAAATAAGGGATAGCAAGATGTTCATGGGATTTAGCTAACAGTGAATTGAGACTTTTTTGCTTAGTAGAAGTGGATGGTGGAAGCAGCAAGTTTAGTGCATTGTTTTGGTGTGTTTCTTCCAAATTGGCCCCATGCATTAATATTATTTTATATATACTTTTTTTAAAGTATCAGCTCAGAAAATGAAATAAAACAAATACCTCCTTCAATTTGTTTTTCAATTAAAATCTGTTAATATAAAAATCTTTCAGCAGAGCAGCAAGGCATAGTTTTTATCTAAACAACTAAACTTTTTACTTGGTTTAAAGCTCTTTAATGGAACTGCTTGTGAACTCATATGATATTCACCATCTATAATATCATCTTTTTTTTTTCCTTCCAAATGAATTAAAAATGGAAAGTACTTCCAGTACTTCTTGGTAAGTACCAAGAAGTCACATCCCTTGGTACCACAGAAGTCCTTTCTTCATTAGAGGCAGGTAGTTTCCCATTATTCATATTTGGTACCATTTAATTTGAAGTCCCAGCATTACTTTAAAAGCAGGATATTAATGAGAGATGTTACTGGAGTGCTGTCTTTTAATTTGATATTGTTCGATCCAGCTGTTTTAAAATTTCTAAGAATAAAGCTTTCATTACATATTAGATAAGATTTTTATATGCAAGAACATCTAATTCTTGTCTGGTTTCCCTTGATAGCCAATTGCCTTTCTTAAATCTTCACCATTTACTTCTAGGGTAATCCTTTTGCTTTGCTTGAAATAATTTCTCTGATTCCTTGATGTCCATGTGTTGCAATTAGTTATATATAGATATTTTTCATACCACCCCCATCCACTTAGCTGGTGAGTAGACAAGTAATACATAGTTAGCACTTTTAATTTTACCTCATAAATCAATCATTGTAGCTCCAAAATCAGTTACATTTTTTCTTAAACCATCATTCAATACAAAGAGTTCATTATGTGTGTCTGTGAATAATACATTCATTGTGTGGTTTAAATTAATAAACAATGTTACACAATTAACTTCATAAAATTGTTCACTTTGAAAATTGTGTAGCTACAATTTCTATAATAGTAGCTGAAAGACAACAGCACTAAGCCAGGCATTGTCACTTTGAATTGCCACTGGTAAAGCAGAGGCCTCTTAAATGTGCATTTTTGACAGAGAGAAAGTGTATTTCTTGTTACAAATTAATTCCTCTAAGTTCTTTCTCAAAGGTTTTCACCTTGTTTAGTGCTGCTGTGTACTAATGGTGTAAGACATGATTACTTCAGGCAATGGCTTTACTAATATAAAGAAATATTACTCAAGGATTTTTTAAACTGGATTTTTTAAAAAAAGTATATTTTTCATTGTGTTTTATTCTCTATCAGGTTGTTTAAAAATATTTTGCCCTTTTGCCTTTGGCAAACACTTTTTTCTTGAGATGGCATGAATAGCAGGATCTACAAGAAAAAGGGAACACAATCCAAAACTGTAAGAAAGCATATTTATATGTTGATAATTGTTTGTTCCAAGTTTGAAGACTAAACTCAGATCCAGGTTCCATAGGCTAGACAGCAGTGAAGGTGTTTCTGTTGTATTACAGCACTTAGATGAGGTAGAGAAAGAGTTTAAATAGGCCTTTCACATCTGGGAAGGATGGTGGTGAAGGAATCTGCCCAGCATTACAGAATTTGGCAGGAGTGTGGGCTCCTACCTTCCCATTGAACCGATCCACAAGACTGTATTTATTCTATAATCTCTTTTTATGCTCTTATCTATTTAATCTTCTCATCACACCAATTTTTACAAGTATGCCTCCAAGGAGAGCTTCGGCATAAGGGATGTTTCTGCAGATGAACCCTGAGGTCTTACAGTAACGCTGTAGGATCATTAGAGGGAGGTACCCGGCGTTAAAATGGTGCAAATCTCCATTGGAAATGACTCATTCCAGCGCAGGGAAGAAGCTTTGCCTTCTCTTCTTGCCGCCCTGCCATGGCTCCCGGTCGGCAGCAGCCGCTCCTTACATAATGTCACATATGTCACATATGTCCTGCCAGATTGCCCGGTCTGCCGGGGGCAGGGGAGGCTCTGCTGCTCTCACGGGGAGGAAAATCCTGCGGATCCCTCTTGGGATTTTCCTGTGGGGTCCCGCTTGGGATTTTCCCATTGGGCTGCTGGGGATGGGAAAATCCCAAACGGCTGCTCTGCGCCTCCGTGCTGCCAAGCGCAGGGACGGGGATGCTGGAAGCATCGCCCGGCTCCTGGGCACTGCTGGGGGCTGCTGGCTCTGCTCCCTTAGCAGTTTCACGAAAACACTTGGTAGTGTTTTCTCCACAGCCCTGTTCACCTCCCCCAGCTTGCCCCGTGCCTCTCCTGTCCATTTTCCCCATCATTCCTCTCCGACTAACAGGAGACTTAGCGCTGCCCTCCCGGATACTCGCACACAAGGGCTGCGTGGTCAAAATCGGTGTGTCACAGCCATTCTTACCCTCTGCTGCATAAAAACAAGCTGGGGGGAAGTTATCCCATGGCCTAGAGCTGTGGTGTAGAAATACACCCAAGTGAAATGCATGGAATGAAAGGATTTGGTACCCTAGTACTCAAATTAAAACACAGCCAGCAGCTCTTTGGCATGGGGTACCAGTTACTGCAGGCACCAGTTGCTGCACATATTATTTGTTTAAATTGAAGACTGCACTGCTGAATTGCACCGTGTGTGAAACTCCAAATCTGCTGCAGTTCCAGATTTATAAAACAGCATTATAGGGAATATAGCCCTATTAATTTTACAGTCTAATTTCTGATTAGATTTTACAGCACCTCTGACGAACTGCATAGATTTTACCCATTAAAAATGATGACAATCCAGTTCTGTCATTTTAAGTAGAATTAAAGCCAGTATTGCCAAGTATGATAATATCTTATGAAAAAAAAAAAAACCAACACACACACATATATATATAAATTAAAATAACCCAGCACCATGTTATTTCTCTATAGGAAAAGGGCCCCTGCCAAGACAGTGTGTCTGTTACCTGTTAGTGCAGTCAAGAGCCTGTGGGTCTGACAGCTGACATCCACAAAAATTCCCCATTCAGGCTGAGCAGGTTAAGTAATGTTTCCTAGCACAGCTGTGTAATGTGTCTGTTGGTAATTAAAAGAGTCTGCTAGAGCTGGTTGAGGAAAAGCATAAAGTGAAGGTTTTTCTATCAGAAAATAGTTTTGTAAGGAATTCAAATCTGTACAATGCATGTGCCGTGTATTAGAGGAAACCAATTGTTTTTTTTAAAGAGGAAAAAGAAATCCAACACTGAAACAGTCTGTTCTTGGCTTATTTTAGATGCAAACTTAAACAAACATCCCTAAAACCAAAAATGGAAGTGTTGCAATATGAAAATGAAACTTCCCTTTTCTATAATGTCAGTTTGAAATTTGGGGAAGGGACTTATTCTGATTTGACACATCGCCAGATTCTGAAACCAGACATAAGATGACATTCTCACTTGGGACCTGACTCTCCATTTGCATTTTAGATGCAAGGTACGTTTTTTAGCCCTGATTTGCTACACTAATCCTGTTGACTTCGCTTGAAAAGAATGGCACGTTTCCCACTAACTTTATTAGTGGCAGGATTGGGCCTTGATGCAATACCTCATGTCACAGCAGTAAAACTTGTTGCCAATAGTCTGTCTCAAGGGAGGAGATTTCCAGTAACTGCTCCCTGAGAACTATTCTGAAAATGCAGCTTTTTTTTCTGTCCAGCCATCGGGATAATGATACACTCCATCCCTGAAGAGAGGGGCATTGATGGCACCAGAGGTCCCTGCTGGCTTGTTCACTAAACAGAACTGGCAACTGACTCTGAAGATAAAAGTTCTTGACGTTTTTCCAAGCTGGTGGAATGGAGCTGAGTGACACTTAGAAATAAATAGAGGAGGGAATAGTATGATCTTGAATGACAGAGGAGCTTTCATGAAGGGTTTTCATGGGGGAAACGTGGGATGTACTGTTCCAGGCTTGAGTCTAGGGGATTTGCTGACAGTTGGATAATGTGCATGTTTGCTACCACTTGTATGAAATGTAGAGGGAAACAAAGGGAAAAGCTCCAAATGAATCTTTTATTCCCACTTAAACAGTTAAACCCAAACACAGTATATATCCTTCCTTCCCAATAATTGACTCTACAAATTGCCAATCTCTTTGGAAATCTCTTAGAAGAACATTCTCTCTCCCGACAAGGAAAAGTACTTCATGCAAAACATTTGTCACTTGTCTGTTATCATAATTCATGATCTTATCCTTCATTCTCTTGCTTGTTTAAGCACACAGAAATAGTACTTTTAACCTGAGACTTCAAAGGCAAAAATATTGTGAAGAGGTCTCCATTCTTTTTCTTCTCATCTCTGATCTCAGCCTTTGAACATCAAAGTGGCTCAAAGTTTGGGGTAAGTTCTTAAGGATCCAGTTACTAGAAAGAAATCAATTGATTTCCCATGTTCACATTTACGATAGACCAGAACAAATATTAATATTCAGGAATAGTTTAATTTAATAATTTACAGCAATTAAAACAAGTTGCTGCTTAATCTTTTGCTCAGGACAATGAAGCTCACTCGTTCCATTGTATTGATATGAAAAATCCTCGACTTCTGTCAGTCAGAACTTGCCAGAAAAAAAATCATAACATAGGAACTAGAAAACAATTAAAAACATAAAATAAATTCCCCAAACAAAGAATGCTGCCATTTTAATTACAGTATCACACTGTCATGTAAAAGGTTAACACCTAAAAAATGAGTCTTGTATCCTCAATCTATTACCCCTAAGCAATTCTCATTTTCACATTAATTTTTGTAGGCTGCCATCTAAATTAAATACTTTTCAGCTCTGTCAGTTTATACATATTCTCATTACAGCAGACACTGGAGCCAAAATATTTTAATCCTCAGTGCAATCTGTGTAGGTTCATATTCTTAGCTACAACTTGAGGGGTTCTACAACTGCTCTTTTCCTTTTAAATGGTGGCAAAAATTTTTTGTGCAGAAATTCTTGCTCTTGTAAGGACTTCCTATTAGCAAGTAAGTTCTGCAGTCTGTTGTGAAATTATCTTTGTTGTCAGTGCTAGAGAGTTACAAATCCTCTTACTCCCCCCCTGACTCTTGAAGTTCTGTGTTCTCAGGAAAGGTCCTGATGACAATATTCTGGAAAGTTTAACTTCTGTCATTTAAAAGCCAAGTCCTGGGAACAAAACTTTTAACATTTTCTTTTTCACAGGAAAGATCAAAATAAAACTAAACCGCTTAGATATTAAACACTTATTAAACATTTCATGGCAACTGTCAGACATTTTATTTATTTTTTAGTCTGAAACCAGTGATAAAGCTTCTGTTACGTTAACCTGGTAGAGTCAGCCCCCTGACAAATATCTCTTATAATAAGTCAAAGTTCATGAAAACACTTGGCAGTATAAGAGCAATAATAGCTTAAATAGATTTTGTGGTGTATTAGTGACCACTGTGAGGGAACAGCAGGTATGAAACCTGCATTAGTCTGTACAATACTTGCTCTGGGAACAGCACTTGCTACACAAGATGAAATTTGATAATCGGCCTCCTCGGCGGATCAACAAGCTGGGCATTAAAATAATCTAGCCCAGGGAACATAAAAGCATGAGTGAGCAATAAGCAAAGCACATTTAGTTCAACTAATAACAAGAAGCCTTAATCTTTTGACTGCAACACTGAAAGAAGAGCTTGCAATCATAAAACATACAGGGTTTTTAGCCAATGAACCTATGTTGAATTTTAAAGCTGGGTTAGAAGTTCAAGTGGGTGTGGGTTGATGGCAAGTGCCAGCCATGAACAGCTCAGGGTTTTTCTCCGATTTTAACTGGAGAAAATTGATGCTTGTAGAGGCTTTTATGCTTACCAACTTGTAAATATGGTAATAGCATCATCTGAAATTGCTGGTTTGGTTGACAATATCTGTGTCTTGTCAGCATAAAATGAAATCCAGAACGATGCCAATGACCAACACTGCTCACAGGCAGCTGAGTAAGAACAGGGCCAGAGTGGAACCCTACAGAGCACAAAATAAAAAAAAATGCTCTGGGAGAAGGACACAAATTACCCTTGAAAATATAATGTAGGTAAATGTTGGATAAATATGATTTAAGCCAATTTAGAACTGTGCCAAATAGGAAGATAAAGCTCCTCGGGCATTCAAGAAGAACATTAAGATCTAGCAAAATGAGAGTAGCTGGTGTATGAGAGCCTGCCTTTAGGAGAAGGTTGCATCTCTGCTGTCCTGCTGAAAATTGTAAGTTGTGGCAACCCCACCCAAAATATAGAATCTGTTTCCATACTCACTGAAGTCAAAAGCAAATCCTTAATGTGTTTTGATGATTCTGGTTTCTGGGGATGTAAAATAACACAGAAATTCTTGGAGGGATTTTATGTTTCATGTTTTGTATCAACTTATAACAAACAGAATTATTGCATGGTGTGGCACTTCTTGTTTTCTTTTGGATTCGAACAACTGAATAATACTATTGCTACTCTTTTTTCATTTAGCCCAAAAGGGAAAATAAAAAGACAATTAAACCTAATTATAGGATGTCAGGTTCTTCAAATCAAGACTTTTTATAAATTTTTGAGAATTTAGGAAAAATCAGTGGGCTATTTTTATTTTCTGGTATAGATTTTCTTTCTAGCATTCTAGCAAGATCAGAAGATATCATTGAAGATGTTCAGTGATATTTCAGCTCTCAGAGAAGAGATAGGGGAAAGAAAGACTGAAAATTCAGAAGAGAACAGCTGTACAACCAGAGGAAAAGTATTCTCATTTGGAGTGTCTGGGCCATACAATTTATCCAAATTTTTAATTTTTTTAAAGAAGGTGGAGCTTTTGGATATCAATGTGGGAACTGGAAAAAAAAGCTGATGAGTCATAGAAAACAAAATTACATGTCTTCATGTCATGATTTACACTGTGCTTTGCTCATAAATCCAAGTACAGCTTATTACTGGAATTGCAGTATATCTCTGATACTGGGAAAGAATTTCAGTAGAGAACAGTGAGAATCATAACACAGTAAATTGTTTGTATCTTTTCCTTTTCTTTATAGAAAGGACATGAACAAAATCTATTTACTATTGAAGTAATAACTCTGGAAAGAACATGAAAATATTTGTTTCAAAAATCCAAGAATTTATCTGATTTGTTGTGTCATTTATTAGTTTTCTTTAAGCATCCATATGAGTGTCATTAATCAGACAGCATGAGTGGAAAATTACAAATAACTGGTACATAAAGTGGCTTGGGAGAGGTGAAAAAATGTTTATGAACTTAACCTGGCCAATTTAACTGCTTAATAATTATTTGTTAAATAATTGGGGCTAGTGATCACATTTTCAAGAGTTTAAATCTGCTCTAGACAAGCCATACAGACAATTCTTTTTTTTTTTTTTAAACACGTTTTTTCAAGCAACTGTTTTTGTATGTTTCTGCTGGCGGACAATGGGCCAGGCCATTGAAATATTTAAGAGTTATTAGGGATGTGGAACATAATATATTTTAGGAGCTTCCTCTAAGAAGCAATGTGAGTCCTCACCCTTATATTAAGGAAGTTAACAATAGTATGATGTGCTAAGAGTTTCAGTATGGTTTACGTTAAAGAAGGGATTTTAGGGGATGGAATAATTTTGAAAGGGCTTTTTCAGAAAAACATGGATCCATTTGCATGTTGTGTAAGATGACAGTATTCTGCTTAAATAAAACAAAGCAAAAAGTGGGCACAGCAGGTTAGACAAAATTCAGCAGGTTAAACTTAAAGGTTTTTTTTTCCCAAACCAAATAAACATGAAACAAAATTTTCAAATTATTAACAAAATGCAATTATTTTCTCTACTCAGGCTTTTGTTTTTAAGTGGTTGTTTTGGCCACTGTAACACAGCAAAATGGATGTTGTTCAAAGTAAGAATGTAGCCCAGATATTCTCTGTGCTAAGTCATCAAAACCCAGAATGAATTTTCTTCTCCACAGAAAATACTTCCAACTTCTTTTTTTTTAAAATCATATCTCAAACAAGAAAAAAGAGATGCAATTATTCCAAAATTAGAATTACATATATAGAAACAGGGCATAGTATCTGCTGTTTATATATGGCAGTATCCTCACGTTCCCACTCCTTTTAAAGCAAGGGCAGTCTTGGCTAGCTAGCTCTCTAAAATACATGCAAAAACTGGCAAGGGAAATTCCCCAGCTCTGCAAGGGGATGTAACTTATGTGAACAGAGCTGTTGCTTTGTGGTTTATGGTGACTTGAGTCACTCCTATGCCTCTGACAGTTTTATGTCAGATGTAAACTGCTGGTGTAATGATCAACAGCATCAAAGCTGGATTTGTTATATAGCTAACATTTAGTGGAGCTAATGTCTCCTAATAAAACCCAGATATTTGTATGCTAATAAAAATATGCAAAGATATATAGTTGGATCAGTTGTAAAAGCACAGCTAATATGATTCTGATAAACTCTTCATATAAAATACAATCAAGCAGAAACTTATCTAACTTTACATGGCCCAGTGATTTAAGTTTTTTGATACACAATTTAAATGGATTTTCTCATTAGGCATGTGTATGTAAACAGAAACACTAATTAATCACTTGTGACTAAATTTGTGATGTTAGGGAGGTAAGCAACAATTTTTTGAGAATATTTCATCCTCAGAACTGGAACCATGTTTTTAAAACAGTCTCCTTTAGGTCCCTAGACAAAGAAGTCACATTTTCTTCAAAATTTCTTAGTTGTACATAAACTAATATATGGGGGGGGAAATAGATTTAATAAAAATACATGAGCTGCACAGTTTAGCTTAACACAGCATTTTCCTGTACTTGAGTCAGAGCATCTAGTATCATTTGTACTGAAGAATATTATTGCAATTTTAATACGCAATTAAAGTGTTCATTTATCTTAAAATGTTTGTCTAGCACCTGTGTTATTTTGAAGGGCAAACACAGGACACTTGAGCTTTGCTTTTTTAGGTGCTTCCTAATGGTCCTCTCCAGAACTTTATTCATTTGCAGTGTGGTATTGGCTGCCAGACCGTGTGTGTATAATCCGTACGCACTGTTCATTTCATTTTAGAACATACTGTTTCAACAACATGCCGTGTGTCACCACGAGATCCAGACAAAGGGTTACCCAGAGCTCATGTTAGCCAGCCAGAAAAATGGGGCTGTGAAACAAAATTGTTACTGAGAGTGACTTCTGAAAGCAGAGTGTGAGAGAGGGCATGATTCTTCAGTCCTCTCTCAATCTGTTACTGCTGACATGGGGAGCTCCTTTGTCAGAGGAAAGAGGCAAACACAAATTCTGGAGGGGAAATGAACGTTCTGAACAGTTCCAGCTACATGCCCATAACCTTCTCAAATGCTATCTTTGCATGGGCATCAACCCACAAGTAGGAGCAGTGCTTATGCTCTCTCATACCTGCTCTGCTGGTACTTTCTCATGCCAGTTCAGGAACAGGGACTCCAGCGTGGTTATTTTCTGGATGTGCTTTCACACTACCAGGAACGTGACTCATCAGAACAGTGCTCTCAGAAATACAATCTTCATGTTTGTGCAAGTGGGATGAAATTGAAGGAAATTCAAGAGTACAGGATGCTCTCTTCTGGATAAAAAAATCCTGGTATTTTATTCTGGTCAAATAATTAATGTCAGGTAGTCATATCAATTTAGCACCAGCCCCTTTGACTCTTCTATAAAGTAAAGTAGTGTTTATTTCCTGCCACTAAATGCAAGACCTGAAGTGTTAGTCCTCGTTTAGGGTCAAGAAATTGCACATCCCTACCCCAAAAACACACATGGTGAAGTAAACCTCACCCTAGCTCCTTCCTCAGAACAGATACGGTGCACTGGGGGCATGGCCAAAACTCACCAGATGCTGCAAGCATATGATTCCTCCATGAGAGTTTATATGGTACAGCTGTCTTTAAATGTTTCTGTAATTGAAAAGACTCTAGCATCTGGTCCTTTGCTTATTACTCTTAGAATAAATAGTCACGGTCTGAAGTCTACTTTTAAATAATGCAGGGAAAAAAAAATTAATTTGAGCTGCTAAGGGTACATTCCTCTCAGATGACCTGCTTGAAAGTACTTGTAAAAATGGAAGTAGACTCTGTAATTAAAAAAAAAAAAAAAAAAAAAAAAGTGGAAAACAGCTCCAGTAGGGAGTGATAGATGTAAGCATATAAATACTTTTATAATTTTCAATGTAGGAAGAAGGAAAAGCAGTGGTGTGTCGTTTTCATAACTTTCAGCTGTAGAGTGTATTACTCTTCCTTTTACACGTTATTGTGTAATTCAACTCCATCACCGACAGTTGCAGACTTGCTGCTGCCATGAGGAAAAGGAGATGCCCTGTGGTACCCCCTGCAGGAGCCCTTCCCTGGACCAGTTCTTCCTCTGACAACCCTTGTAAGGTTCCCACTGATTGCAGCTGCTCCCAGACAGTACACCTGAAGAGCACCAGACTTTTGCACCTTACTGCTTCAGATTTATGGATGAACACTATTACATGATGATCATTGATTAAAGCAAACCTCCTCTGAAGTTCTTTATTGAATAACCAGGATTCATAATGATTCCTTTTTTTCCTTTTATTTTCTCTTTTTTGGTCTATGTGTGTGTGTGTGTGTCCCCTAAATTCTGTAACAACTAGGTGATTTAATCCTCTGTGAAGGCACCTTTGAAATGGTGGCTAATCTGACATATTATGTGAATTGAACTAGGCTGAGTCAAGGACAGAATTTCATTATTTGTCTATGTAAGGCTGACAAACTGTTTTAGAGGAAGATTTAGTCTGGAAATGCATTTCTGTAAAGCTAGCTAGCTTCTCAACCACATCCTAAGCCTCTCATACATGATTGGATGCCATAAAGCAAGGCCTTAATTATTGTGATTGAAAAAGGTAGTTTCAGAGTGGTTAGCTTTTGGAGAGGCTGAGATAACCTTAAATAAAAATCAAAATAAAAGCAACCGTAGTTCTCCCAAGCTCTTCAAAGCACCTTATGCGATTTAAAAATAAGCTAGCATTAGCTTAAAAAGGTTTGGGAATAATAAAATAGCATTTGCATTTACTTTTTGATAAAAATATGTGTCTTTTTACCATATGGCACAGAGCAATGTGTTTTGCTTCAGCAAAGTTTGCTACTGAAGGTGCATCTTTGCTTATCATCTTTTTTAAATGCAGTATTGTAATCATCAAAATTATCAAAGAGAAGTTGTAGGTGCATCAACTATTTATTGAACCATTTTTTAAATGGTCAGACAGATTAATTTTGCTCTTCAAGAATGTCAGAATTATAGTTATAATTTGGTTTTGATAGAAGTTTTCCTAGGTCAAAAATATATCTCTCTGTCTTGTAAAGCAGGGGGTGCATTATGATATACTTTTATAAATATAAAAAAGAAATGGTTTGCTGATATCACCAAAGTATGACACCAATAGCTCTCCAGTAAGTGCCTGCAGTTCTGGGAGTGAGTTCTAATGTAAGCTCTATAAATACTTGGAAGCTTTTCCCTTCCAAGACTGATGCAAAGGTAGTTTATGCTTCCCTGTCACAATTGGCCTTCCATTTAACAGCATCTGATAGTGATGAATTCCCTTTCAAAAAAAAAAAAATCAAACAAAGTGTCCTGTTTTGTGATGCCTATAGGGAAGTGAAGGTAGAGACACCACCCACAGATGATAGATGGGTACAGCCAGGGATGCTCACCTTTTAGGTTTGGGGAGTGAGTGTGTGTTTAGGTTTGGTTGAAGAACGTTCAGGAAGGACCAACAAATACACATCAGTACTTCGATACTTCTTGAGAGGTGGATTTTACTGTGTGATGGATTTTCTTCTTTACTTGCACAGGATATTTATTTGGTAGATTGTTTGAGTTCTCATAGTTAATTAAACATGGGCTAGTGGCACCACTCATTGTGATACAACTATTAAGTAGTGGAAATAACCTACTAAATCTCTATGTTTTATTATTTAATACAGTCTCAGTTGATTGTATCTTCCTGAAACTTGTGTCCTCAAGCAACTATATGTTACCTGACAACAATAATTTTAACAAATACTCCACACACACGTTTTTTTCTGTTGCTTGTCCAAGATTCCTCATTTTGTAGGTCTCTCATCTACGCAATACATTCCCTAAGGTTAAGAATGAAAGACGTCTCTACTACAGACACTCTTGATTGAAATAGCAGATAAATTGCTGCAGTAATGAGAAAATTTCCTTTTCCCTAGATAACTCAGCTGCTTAGCATTGAAAAAAATTTGAGATGAAGATTCTTTGTGAAATAAAAAATTAAGGATAATTTCTTTACGATCAAAATTTGCTAATGAGCCTGTAATGGAAATGAAGAGCAAACCCATTCTTTTAATGGAGGTAGGATCAGGCTATATTATGAGGCTTATGCTCTCAAAAAGAGACTTGTATAAACACTGTGACATGCAATGGCTTTAGAAAACGCTGCTGCATGTCTGGAAGAAAGTGGTTAAAAACACATGATGAAGTTAACCTAAATCTTTCATTGGCTTAAAAAAATAGGTCAAGTAATACATTACTAGCTCCACTCTAAGCCTGTACACAATCCGTACATTCCAAAGTGAAAGAGGTTTTGCTTAACATTCCTACATCTACTTTTCATTCATGTTATCTCTCAGTTAAAATATTTAGCTTTTCATAAATGTGACTCCCTTTTGCTTTCTTTAAAGTGGACATTCCTTTAATATTAGTCTTACTAAAAAGACACTTGAACAGATCATTTATTTTACCTGAGCTTTAAAACTAAAAGGTTGGCATGTGTTAATGCAGTAATTACCATGCAGTTTATATGTGACTTGCAAACAGATTTGTTTCTCTTTCGTCAGTCTTTGACTCGTAGAAGTGAAGTATCACGGAGCACTCTGTAAAGGTTTGGCAGACAGTGCGGGACACGTCGAGACGTTTGTTAAACACGGCACACAGGAGGTGTGATGAAGGTCGCATGCACTTTGTAGCTTCGTTTATACAGCCAAGTTCAGCCTGTATCTCTGCGTACTCTCTTTGGTGGCAGCAAAGTCTAAAGAACAACTTGACATTCAGTGCAATTTCTGACAGCAGAGGTTTGGGGACGTCGCCTACCAAAACGCAGGGCTGACTCTTCTTGGGAAGCACTGCCCAGCTCCGGGTTGGTTTATTTTTTATTTTTCCCCTCCCAAACTGGATTTATTTGCCACGTGGGCAGACAGCATGGCTTTGATCACTCTGCCCCCGATCCTGGAAGCGCTTCCCCGGCCTGTCCTCCTTCCCCCGCGGCACAGGGACCGCCGGGCGCCCTGGCAGAGCCGGCAGGGATGCTCCTCGCTCCCGGTGCCCTGGGAGGCTGGGGCCGGGCATGAGGAGCTGTGCCGGGAGCCGGCAGGGATGCTCCTTGCTCCCGGTGCCCTGGGAGGCTGGGGCCGGCAGGGATGCTCCTCGCTCCCGGTGCCCTGGGAGGCTGGGGCCGGGCATGAGGAGCTGTGCCGGGAGCCGGCAGGGATGCTCCCCGCTCCCGGTGCCCTGGGAGGCTGGGGCCGGGCATGAGGAGCTGTGCCGGGAGCCGGCAGGGCCGCGGCCGGGGCAGCGCCGCCCGGGAGCAGCCGCAGGTGCCGGGGCTGCTACCCTCCCGTGCCGGGAGCATCCCGGCTTTTCCTTCAAAATAGCGGTAGTAACAATAACAATAATACTAGGAATAACAATAATAATGACAATAATAGCACTGAAGTTTCTAGCGCGTTTTTTTCGGAGGAAAGGCTGAAAACATAAGCTCTAAACCGACAAGTACTAGTAACACCAGCAGCGCCCACCCCCCCTATTATTCCAAAGCAGCTGAAGGGAGAAAGGAAAAAAAAACAAAAACCAAAAAAAAAGTGTTATTTTTAAGCCACTGCCGCTTTCATTAGATACGGGTCCTCCGGTGCTGTCGCTCGTAAGTTTGTTTCCCGGGGGCTCTGAGACTTCAGTCAGATTAATTGGAGAGGGCAGGAGGGGATGGGATGCGCGGCCGCCCTGGCCTGGCCTGGCCTGGCCGCGCCGGGCGGGGCGGGGCGGGGCGGGGGGCGCATCCCTGCTTCCCGCATCCCGCCCTGCCTCCTGCCGGGAGGGTACCAAAGGGTTAAGAAACTTGGCTGGAGAGATGAATGGCGCGGCGCGGGGAGGGGCCGGGCTGCGCCGCGGCGGGCGAGGTGGAAGGCGGAGAGGGAGGATCGCGGCTGCGGGTTAGGCTTTGAAAGTCAGCCTCGCAGGCATTGCAGCAGAGCCCCGAGCCGCGGAGAGCAGCGCAGCGGAGCTCGGCTCGCCCTGTATGTGCGCGGGGATGCGCGGGGCGGGGGGGACGCGCGGGCTCGGCGGTGGCGGGAGGGAGGGAGGCGGCGCGTCCTGCCCTGTCCAGCCCTGTCCTGTCCTCCAGGACCTGTCCGCCCGCCTCGGCTCCGCCGGCCGCCGCTCCCCCGGAGCTCAGCGCCGGGACCGGCCGCGGCAGCGGGGCGGCGTGCGCGGCGGCTGCGGCCGGAGCGGCTCCGGGGGGCTCGGGCAGCCCGCCCGGGAGGAGCCGCGGCGGCTGCGGGGTGAGTGCGGCGCTGTTCCGCCGGGGAAATGGCCGAGCGGGGCGGGCCGGGCCGGGGCCGCGCTGCCGGGCGGCGGCACCGGGGAACAATGCCGGGGTGAGCCCGGCGGCCGCCCCGCGGCACCCCCGGCGCGGGCGGAAAGTTTGCCCGGCCGCGGTGGGTTTGGGGGAGCCGCCGGCACGGAAAAGTTACTACTCCGTCCCCCCGGGACCTGCCAGCGTTTCGCCGAGCGCACGGCCGGGCCCCCTTCGGCGGGGACCCCGCGCCGCCCCTCCCGGTGCGAGCGGTGCCCGGGGCCGGGCGCTCCCCGGGTGCGCAGCGGCTGCGGCGGCGCGGCCTCGCTCCCGGGGCTGCGGGCAAGGCCACGCCGCCCCCGCCGCCTCCTGCCGGCCCTGGCGCTGCCCGCCCGCCGCCACCTGCGGGCCCGCAGCCAGCCCGGGGCTGCCGCCGCCGGCCCCGCTCGGCCGCGGCTCCGGCTCGGCTCCCTGCGCCCCCCAAAGATGCCTTCTCATCGCTCCGGGCTCCTTAGGGACGTCGCTGTTTCCCTTCTAGACTAAAGGTTACTTTTCCAGACGTGGTGTGGTGGTTTTTTTTTTTTTTTGTGTGTGTGTGTCCCCGAAGCCCTCTAAAGGTGAATTTAAAAATTATTTTCTTCCTCCCGCTTCCACCCTTGGTTTTTCCCTACAAAACGTTGTGTTGTTGAAGCTCTTCTTTCGTGGTGCCAGTGGGTGATTAAGTTGGAAGGTAGTGAAACATAAGGAAACGTAGTATAGGCAAAACGGGGGCAGCGTTGTAGCGAGCAGCCAGCCTTGTGTCTGTGCTGCACCTTTTCTTCCTCTGTCTTGTGTATCCTGGTGATTTAATGGGCTTTTAATTTAAAGAAGGATTCAGATAAAATGCTTGACACATGTTGAAGGTGTTGGAAAAAGCCAGTGGGATTCCTGGCTTCGGGATTATGTTGTTGTTAAGCAGGCTGAAGTGGAAGTTGTCCTGTTTTGCCTCATCTCTCTGGAATCTGGAGACTATATTATTCCTCGTTTTATTTTGAGGGGACCTGCTGCAGTGTCAGACAGCTCACAGGCTGATTAGAATTTAACTGAGTCATGGCACTATAAATGTTCAGAGGTACCGTAAAGCTTTATTTAACAAAGAGTGCGAATCCAATCTGCGAAGAGCTGTGGGGAGGAAGCAGTCACTTGTGGAAGGGGGGATGCGTATTCCTGAGCGGGTAGGGAACATTTTCTTTAATACACAAATGCGATTTACTGCTTCTAGGGCTGACTGAACACATGGGAGAGTGACACATTAAGATGCCAGATGACAAAAGCTCTCTGAGCTGAGGATATCTTGTGGTTGGGATCAGATTTAATGGCATCTGACTAATTCTGCTCTATGGGCATGAGTAGCTAACATCTTGGAAGGCAGAAGTTCTCATCGAGAACAGTGTTCAGGCAGCTTTGGGGTTTTTGCCGCTGTGTTCCCAAACTTGTGGTCAAGAAGTTTTGACTTGTTCTTCTGTCAGCGGTCTACTGAAGTAGAGTTGACATGGACTCCAGAGCAAGACAGCGAGTTAGTCATGAGTGAAATGTGTATGTAAGGGTGTTTGTGTTCTGAGTGTGCCATGGAGGAGGTAGGGAGTAGTGACGGCTGGTTTTGGGCAGGGGTGAAATCTGACCTGCTGCTGGACTGGCCTGTGCTGCTGGGTTATCTAAATGAGCAGGAGCTATCAGTGCCTTTCAGGTTTTGTAGGCCATGCATGCACAGAATACAACATGCCAAACCATGCTGGATTGAGGTTTTTGGGTTTTTTTCCCTTTTAGTCTTTTGGCAGAAAATTGAAGATGAAAACATGCTCTTCTCTGCTTCCCGTGCTTGTTTCTTTTTCTGAAGTGGAAGATGTGCTAACCAAAATTTATTATAGTCATAAAAACTATGTTGATAAAGAAGTAAAAGTAACTAATGTTTTTATATTGTAAACTCAAACGAGTGATCTAATCACTGGCTGTATCACCTGCAGTGTTTAGGGTAAATTTGTCCTGTAAAAGGCATCAAGAAAAACTTCAAGTGATTCAGTTAATTCAAACATGAATTAACTTTATGGTGCTCGTATTTGCCTGTGGTTTTGCTTATTGCAGGATTTGCGTAAAAGAATTGACAGAGTCTTGCTTGCTTAAAGCATATTTTGTCTCTTCAGAGCAAACTTTAGTTTTCAGGCTTTGAGCATTGGCAGAAAGTTTATATAGTGCCAGCTTTATTATCATTAGCAGTGAGAGCACTGTTAACTTTACCAGGGACAGTGCAGGCCATGGCTACAATAAAAGATAAACCCTGTTTTGCACTGTGCCAAGCACATGTGTAAACTTGCCCAAGGCAAAGCCAGGGAGTTGCATTTCCCCCAGTCAGCTGTCCTGCTCCAGGGCTGTGCTTAACACCTCCTTGCAGAGCTGTCAGAGAAGACATGAAGACCTTAAGATCTTTGGATTATTATTTTAGAAGAGCTCTTCAGAGCTTGCCTGTACCTCCAACCCCAAAAGTCTCCTTGGTTGTGTTTCTTTTTCCTGTATGTCAATGTACAGGGAGTGGAGGGGATCCAGAAGAGAGCCTGGGGAAAGTTTGGGGTTCCCAGCTGGGTGCCTGGTTTGGGGGCACAAGCCCCTTTTCCATGGGGGGCTTTGGTGGCCACCCTCCCATGTGTGGTACCTGCATCATCTCCCACCTGCTGAGCAATGGGTTGGGTGAGGAGCAGGAGACAGGGTTAATACGATAGCTAAAAATTAAAAAAAGATTAAAAAACTTAAGTACCCTTTTGGGACAAGAAGTGCTAAGTTTGAAGTATAAATAATTGCTGCTCAGGAGGGCAGGCAATGACAAACAAGCAAAAAGGTACGTAGGTAGGGAGTGAAGCCTGAGCAAGAGGAGAAGGTGTGAAACGATATGCATAAATGTACAAAAAGATAGAAAGCATAAATTTGACAGTCTGTCTAAACAGCCTTGAACTAAAGACAAAAAGGTTAATGGCAGCAGCATTTGTGGTTTGCTCTTTCTTCCTGCCAACAGGCCAAAACGATAAGAACAGTAACTCTGAGCTGTGCTGGCCTGCCTGCAGCAAACGGGGAGAGCTGGGGGGAAGTGTTTAGCAGGGTTGTGGCATTGCTTTTCCACATTTTGGTGTTAGGGATTCACTAGTTGCATTGGAAAAGACTGGATTAGGGAACAGCATAAAAGGGTTGGCACCCAGTACTTCTGGGTGAACATCTGGGATCACGTGAAAATTCATGTGCTTCCCAGTGGGAAGATATTCCTTGGGAAAAGTGGGCAGAGAGACTCTTTTGGTAAAGAGAAATGCCTGCTCTTTAGGGTTTCTGGATTATTTATTTCAAATACTTGGAAATGCTCGCAGACCTATTTAGCACTTGAAAGAATTAATTTGGTAATTTATTTGGCTGTCTGTTGCAGGTCACTTGGCTTGATGGTTGAAGAAGGAGAATAGAAACTAAAACTCATGTAAATAAATATTCATGTGTAGAGAGGGGAAGAAGCAGTTGCTAGACATCTTAGCTTGGGTCAAACCCCTCCTGGCATAGTCTTCTCATACTTAAATTGTTATTGGAGCTCATTGCTCTTGTTTAATTGCCTGTCTTGAGTGAAATTTTGTTTTCATACCACTTATTTCCAGATTGCCTTCAGCAGAGGAAAACCAATGTTGCTTGTAGACAAAATCAGATTAAAAGCAGAAGCTACAGATCTTCTGTTTTAGTCACTGGTTTCTAAGACTGTGAGTTTAATTTAGGAGAGAAACTGGGTGTTGGGAAAGACTTCTGAGGGGATGATCTTCCTCCTCTCAAGGAAGGAAGTTGTGAGGGAGTCCTTGCAGAGGGATCAGGTGCTAGATGTAAAATGTGTCCCAGTCCTGGATGAAACTATTATTTGAAAACAAATAAGGGAGTATTTAACTTGCCCCAAAAATTAGTCCATGAAGTTCTGTGTTGAAATGTAGCCAAGCAAGTAAATCTTGCTTACAGATCTTACATCTTGCTCACTGATGAACCATATTTTTGTTCTCATTGGTCCTAGTGGTGGTATGGTTGTTCTGTATTTTTTCCATAGCAAACTTTTTAAGATTCATATCTACCTGCTCTGTGTTTCTTCTCTGTGCCCCATCCCACTGTGAAAAGAGAGAGGGAAGGTGAACTGAAAAGGCCTTTTCAGTGATGTCAAAAGCAGGGCTTGCCTCAGATGTAAAAAGAAATGATGGTTCTTGCCCCAGGAGATGACCTTGGTGGTGGTGTTTGTGTTACCACCTATCCTGTATTTGGTAGTCCATAAAACAACACAAATCAACATTCCAAAAACTATAAGGTGTGTAAAGTGAGTGGTTCAGATGCAAAGAGTTTAGGAAGAAAATATTATTGTAGAAAAGTTTTGTTTTTCCTCCTCAATTTTTAAAACATACTGAAGGAATATGGAATTTTTCCCAGAAATAACAAATTGTTGTCTTTTCACTGACCTTTCATAAACCTTTTGTAGTCACTTGGAATAATACAAAAAAGACTGTTGGATGCTGGCCTAAAGGAAATCCCATCTATACATTGAACCTTGATGGCAATACTGTGTGGAGTGTGTTTTTGTGCCTTGTTCAGTGTTTTTCCCTACTACATAGCAATCTCTCTTCTCCTGGAAGTAAGAATGACCAAGTTCAAAACATTTTGTCTACATTTGTAGTATAGAGCAATAATACTGGAATTTTCTTTTAACTATTTTTAACGATTTTTCTCAAATTCAGGTGGCTTTTTTTTTAATAGTGCTGTTTTCTTCTGCTCTTTGAGACCTCTTGTCCTGTTTTTCAATGTCTGTAGAAGATTGCACATCCAGCTTATTCACCCTTTCAGTAAAATGGAGTTGAGAAGGCTTTGAACTGTGTTTGTTTATTAGCACCTTTGTCACTGTACCTGTCATTTCTCTGTTAATTTCTGCTGTGATGGTAGATCTTTTCCTCCCCCCTTACCAAATTCAAGTTTTGAGGACTGTGCCCCTTCTGTGGTGCAACTAACCTTTTCATTTTGTTATGTATGTGAAAGAAGGATTTAAAATAGTGTCTGCTTGTAGTATTCCAGGATATTTACTTATTTTTCAGCTTAATTGGCTCTACTGTTGGGCATCTTTTGTTGGGTTTGGTGCTGGCAGTAGTCCAGCATGCTGCTGTTATTTCATGTCCCTGCAGGCTTTGAATAGGTGTTTTTTTTGGATGATGACCCATTGATCAACACCTGTATCTCTTTTTCTAGTTAGCAAGCACATTGCAGCGGTCAGAGTGAGATGTTTTCTCTAATCTGGCTTGGACCCAAGTGGTTTTGTGGAGGGGGAAATGCTCAGATGTGCCCCCAGCACACACACTTCCCACTCTTCCTCTCTATCCTACACACCTGGACCCACCTGTGGGGTCCTCGGTGCTAGAGAAATTCTGTGTTTAAAAAGCTTTGTATGCTTTTTTTTTTTTTTTGATGGGAACAGAGGCTAAAGGTGTTGAAGTAAGGAGAGGCACTCTCCTATTGCCAAGCAGGAGGGAGGGCAAGGTTCAGCTTTCTGGTGGAGAAAGTGCCTTCTTTTTATTTAAAGTGCATTTTATTGTATCTAAAGTTGACTCTATGCATAATAAGCTTGCTGCTTTGATGGTAACCAAAAAAAGACCTTTAATAGTGAGGCTTGTCACAACAACAAGGCTGAAATAGTAGAAATAGCAATGATCTGGGCTAGCTCTAAGTTTGCAACCTTTAGCAAAATTTCACTTCAGAATAATGGACAAGTGCTGAGAAGAACTTTTGAGGTTGGGATTGTAATGGTTATAACATTCTCTGACTAAAACAAAATAGTGTTATATACTATTCTTAAAACTCTCAAAAGCAAATATTGCAATTTTTGCTGGTTTATTTTTTTTAAACTAATTTTGTTGCATTTAGCTCACCTGTTACATTATACTCTTGTCCGTTCCTTATGTGTATGTAAATTAATAGAGGCTCTATAAAAATGGATTTTGATGTTCATAGGTGCAAGTTTGAAGTGTTAAGCAGTAACCACTACATAGGAAGGAGGGCTTTCATGTCACAGCTGTTTTTTGAATGAAAGGAAGGAAAAGAGGATTCTGGCTTAGAGTTGAATGTGGATTTTGTTCTTGCAGAATAATGTCCCTTAGTACAAGTCTAGACACCATGAGTTGTTCCTACTAGTTTTACTCATGGTTCTGTCTGGAAGATCTTGATTTCTGAAGTTTGGAACTACATTTTTCTTCTGATATGAAAATGTTAGTTGCTGTTTGTACTAAACAAAATAAAGCATTGCTCTCTGTTACACCAACAGTAAGAAAGTAGATCAAGGCATATTAGGTAGGAAAGAATGATTTGCAGAATTTCATAGGGGTATTTCTGCTGTTCTTTTCAGATCAAGCATGAAATTTTTGAGGAAGACAATTACTGCATCCTTGGACTCCTGAAGGAAGAGCTTTCCTAATGGAACCACATTCAAGGTAAATGATTTGTTTGGGTTGTTTACCTTGTCTCTTTGGTTTGGGGTTTGTTCTTTGTCTTGCCAAGGCTGTCAGACAGCTGTGTGCCATGTATAAGCCTTTTAGGATTATAATATGTTTTGCAGTGATAAATGTTCAAGTTAATCCCTCTCTTTTACTGTAAGAGTTGGGTTTCTTTTTAATATGTGTGCTGATTAAAGAAAAATAAGTATTTTTGTAACATCTGAACTTTTTGTGTGTAATTTGCTGTAAAGTTCTGAAGATTTAGCCCACCTGTTTGGGAGGTAGCTAAATAGTGAAGAACTTGATTTACATGTAATTTCAGAGTGAAAGAGACGATTAAATAACACTTACTGTGTTATCATCTCCCTTATTTTTTAAATAAAACAGATCCAAATTGAGCTTGTGTGGCTAGGGACTGTCACAGTAAAATCATTATTAGATATTACATTGCAATGGCTTGTAGACATTTAGCATCGCTGTCATTTTGTTTGGATCTGCTCCCTTGGTTCCCATTTCCTAAATCCTATTTTTCTTTGATACCAGGGAATAATTCCCTGAGTGTTGTCCAGTGATTGCTTATGTATATGCACTTTGGTTTGTGAGTCATTTTATTCACTTGAGTAGCCCCACTGTCCTCGGTGGGCCTACATGCGTGCCTAAGAACTTGAGAATGCTGATGAGCATAAAGAATACAATTTGGGCATGTAATGGTTGACAAGCAGTTGTTGTTTTGTTTCTCGCCTCTCTTAGGACTCATTTGCATTGCCTCCAGTGGCAACTTTTGTGAGCATTAGTAGGGAAGGTCTAGAAGCTGGAGGCAGTCATACCAAATCCCAGCCTGCAGAGCTTTCTCATATCCATTGTAATGACACAGATTGCAGATGCAAGGATGTGTTTTTCTCTTATTTTAAATAAATCCATGCGCTGCTTGACTTGACTCAAATACAACATTGGTCTGTGTAGTGCTGTTTGAGCACCTCCAACACAATAGAATATAGCCAAGTGAAATCACTAGAAAATATATGCACTTCTTAAATTGTAGGGATTTGGATTTAACCAGAATCAGTGCTTTGGAAATAACCAGAAATTGAGATTAGAAATATTTTTTTTTCCCCACAATGTTTTTTCTATTTGAATTTTCAAAAAAAAAAAAGTTGAATGTTGCTGTAGTGCAACATTCATCTTCTTACAGTTGTCTGAACAATTGTATTTACAGGAAAGTTAATGGTATTACTCGCTGGTCTCAGAATCAGTAAGACAGGCACTTTGGAATTAAAACATAATTAATTAATTAGCAATTTAAAACTGGAGAATTGTTGTGATCAGCAGCAGATGGTCTCTTATATAGCTTTAATAGAGCTTAGTAGACAGTGGTTTTTGTGGCAACAAGCCTTTTGAAATCTTTCACATCTTCAGAGTAATTCAGAGCTTTGGTTCAGGATTGTTTCCTCTTTGTAAAAGGAGTTCTATTTAGTCAGAGTTGCAGAAGCATAAACTCTAAAGAAGGATGTTGCACCAAGTGTCCAACTTGTCAGTAAGGTGGTTAAGCTAAAGATTTGAGAACATGTTTGTCAGTGTACACATGGCTGGTAATCTCCACACAGTTTGCATTCTGTTTTCTGTTTCTAACCTATATTATAAAGCAGTTATGGACAGTTGTTGTTTTTGGAGTGGGGAATAGGTTTGTTTAGTAGTTATGAGCATTAATTGTGGAATACCTCTGTTGGTATACCAAGCTTGCTTGCATACATAAATAGCTTTGTTGTGGAGTCCAGTAGTGTCTTGATCAGGAGTTTGTTATTGTCACTGGGATTAAAGTTCTTGTTTAAGTCAGAGTTCTGGACCCTTAGGGTAGAATTTCTCCAAAAGAGTACTGCTTTAAAAACATATCTGCTGGTCTTGTTGGTGCTGTGTAATCCTTGTGAATTAAGAGATGGTGGAGCAGAAGGTGCTCCATGCTTTGGTTGAGCTTGAATAAAAGGAAAAGTGTGTAGCTAGAATGAATAAATTTTGTCTTTGTTTAAGTCTGTGCAAGTCTGAGAAACTTCAAAGGATGCAACTCACCTGGAGATGCATATGAGAATTACATACTCATAGTAAGTGTGAGTATCTTGTGAAAAGAACAAGATGGTGACTCAGTGTGAGGAGGGTTGGCAGAGGCAGCCTTTAATTGAGGAGAAATTGGTCACTGTAAACCAATTATGTCTTATTTTTAATGATGGGTTTCAGAGAATAGCAAATTGAGTGCAGTATGATCTTGGCTGATAGCATGCGCTTTTCTTGTTGGATAAAACCCCAAAAGCCTGAGGATATGAAGTTGCTTGCAGAAGTTTCACCTTTTTTTGTTGTTGTTGTTTTTTTCCCTCACCTTCCTCTGAAGAGGAAAAAGTAGGCTATGCCAGTGGAAGAAATTCCACTTTTTTTGTTGTGAAACTGATCAGTGTTTGAACATATTTTGTCTTTGGGGACTAACACAGGGGTTGGTAACTTGCAAGGTAGAGAAGCATCCCTCACTCTTTCTGCAGCTTGGCATTTAATATTAAAAGCAAACTTTTAGGTTTAACATATTTGAACTTGTACTAGATAGGGTTAATAGGCTAGAACAAAAGGTCAAAGCATAAGGCATTAGGCTTAATTAAGGGAGAGCAAGAGTGGCGGGAGTATGTGACAGTTAAATGGGTTTCCCACAGACTAATGTCTGTTACAGTGCAACCATGCCTCAACTTAAGTGGGTTATTTTGTGCAAAGGGCAGCCTCGATTAGCAGTTCGACATGCCAGACGTTTCTGGCCAATCCCATCTGTTTTGGAGGTTAAAAAGCATACCTTTATGAGCTGATAGATTGATTTGTGTGCCCGTCTGGTAAAGATTAGGAGTCCAAGGCCGATGCTGTAAATGCCAGTTATAGAATATTGTACTTTCTTAGCCGCTCTTTGTTTGAACTGTGGTGCAATGGGGCCAGCAGCTCCAGAAGTGACCGCACACATGGCAGGGTGAGAGCTGGCAACCAGAAACAGGGAGGAACGTTTCCTCCTTGCTCAGCGTTGTTTTGAATGGGAGCCTGTAGGCTTTGGGCGCTTTCCTTGGAAGGGGAATCTGGTTTAGCACATTCCCACGGAAGGCTCACACCTTTTCCTTGCTGCTGTCCAGAGCTCACCTGTCTCAGCACGAGCACTCCTGCAGTTCCAAGCACAGTTGGCTGCAGGACAGTTCTGGTACTTGAAAGGTTCCAGCATTTGTCTGAACTCATTATGCTGCTGTATCCTTCCTGCTCTGCTGTTGAACTGGGACGATACATGGGTATTCTGTTGTTTTTCCTTTGTAGCTCTTACTTTCAGGATAGTTTTTCTGATTGTGTCATGAGGTTGCCTTAGAAGCCTAAAATAAAATAGGTAGCACAATAAGTCTTGACTGTGTTTCTCGTCATCTTTATGACTTTGTAAAGTCAAAGCTACATTACTATTAATATAAGACTATTAATAAATCGTTGATGCAATAAAACTGTTTTTGATAATGTTCAAGGTTCATACACAGTTGAAGGTGATTATCCTATTTTAAAATCAAGTAGAGGTCAGACTGTATTGTAAGATAACTGACTGTGGCCCAAATGGTATGTGATGGCTTCAAGTCAAATGACAGCCCTCCTCACTTTAAATATATACATGGTTTAGAAATAAATTGTTAACTTATACTGCATTTTATGTAAGATGCTGATTAACTTCAGTTGCATTTTGTGAAAAGCAGGGAGATGTATGCATTCACCTAAAAGTTATGCTTAAAGCTCTCATTTTTAAGGCACTGTTTAAGGATTCCCTGTTCTGTCTCTTTTCCATTCAAGCAATGACACTTGTAGCTAAATATAACTGAGACGTATTAGAGACAAATTAGCATTTGGCACCCTGTGTTTAGCATTTCTACATTAATTTTTAGAAGTAGTCACCTGACTAAAGTTTCTTGGTTTTCTCCTTGCAAATGTGATTATCTTTCCCTTCTTCATTTAAAAGAAAATGAAATTGGATGATAGCAATGATATGCTATTCATACTGTAAAGATTCCGTGTACCTGAGCTATATTTTTTCTGTGGCAGCTGTGACCTGTTCCTAAAGAGATTTCCTAATTTGCCAGTAACTTGTCTTCACTTTAGGAAGCTCTGTAAGAGCCACCCTAGTTTTCCTGTTTTTTCTTGTGAGTGTCTTTTCTTTTTACTTCTGTTTGAAATGCCTAGAAATATTTACAGTGTCCTTTAGGATGAGCAAGGCAACATCATTATCTTGCAGTTTATTTAGTAACATGGAGCTGAAATGGGCATATGCAGCATCATGTTCTCTATGGAATAATATCTATTTAAATGATTTGGATCTAATACATATTTACATGAAAAAACGTCTTGCCCTTCTCTGTGGGGAGAGAAGGTGAACAAGCATAAATTTTATAATACTCATTGCTTCTCTTGCACTAAATCATACTTAAATTGCAGAAGGTTGCTGGCTTGAGAGTTGTACAAAAAGTGCTTGGCTTGTAAGTAGGGTGCAGGGAGATTTATCTAATTTAATACTAAGAAAATGTTGTCAGCTGCAGTGTATCAATACTGGACTGCCTAGATCCAAAAGCTGCACTTTAGATTTTTGTATATGTATATTTGTAATAATTTCATGGTTATAATACACAAAATGCGATCCTGAAATGACCCATCAGTGCAGCGTGCATGTGTGCTCCATTCTGGCTAATCTGATTGCTATTGATCATATCTGAGCCATTATCTAATATCTTAGGAATGGATGAACTGTGTCTATACTTTTCTGCTGTTTCAGGGCATGTCATACTTTATGAAGTTTCTTGCAGCAGTCATTGTTAAACAAGTTTTTTCTAATTGCTGTTTGACCATTATTGGCATTTCCCACTCTAAGTGTACCATGGATGAAGCAATGAAGGTGTTCATGTAGCATTCTAAAAGCTGCAAACTTGTCAGTTTAGTATTCCCAAGTATAAAGGCACTATACCAAATATTCACTAGTTCTCAGTGATATGGATGTATTTTTTAAAAGTATATTTTACGTTGTGGGTTTAATTTAAAATATTGTAAAACATTTGCATAAGGTGTTCCTACAGCTGGATTTGCCATTAGGCATTAGAAACAATTGTGAAGTGTCCATTGCTTTTAACTTTGAGTAGGCTTCAAAAAAAAAAAAAAAGAAGGGATGGACTTTGTCTTTAGTGTTTTAGAGGATTTACTTTTTTGATCTAGTTGATGAAAAGCAAGTACTTGGTTGGTATCCCTGACCCTTTGTAAAGTGGGTTAGAAAGATGCTGCACAATCCTTGTGAACTGGCCGACTATGGATTTCTCCTTATTTTAGATTTCCATACTCTTTGACCTTGTAGTTGTTGACTTTGGTCTGGAACAATTTCAAAGTCATGTAAATGAATGTAATTAAGGTATTGCTTATCATCCCGGAGAGTTCACAATGATGCTTATTGGCTAGAAAGGTTTGTTTACTTAATATGGAAGGTTAATAGAAGGTTAAATTTTACTGTGTAAAATGGCTTCATAATGTTTTTATTTAGCAGCTGAAGAAAATAGTGTTTGAAAAGGCAAATAATAGTTTTATTTGACCTCCATGTGTTTCCTGGAGCTTGCATTATTGGGAAGATTTATCTTCATTGCATAGTCTTATTACAGTTTTCCTTTCTCCTTGTTTTACAAAGGGAACCTCTCAGAACTATTTGGAGGCCTTTGTGTACAAAAGGAGCTACATTAAGGAAGGAAGTGCAAAAATGTTTGACAATAATTGCTATAAGTAGTCCATCCACTTCCACTCTGTCTTTTGTTCCCCCTCCCTGTTTTTGCCAGAATGAGATTCAGGCTTTGTTCTTTGGTGTTTCTTTTGTCTTTATTCCCACTGCTGCAGAAATACAGTGAGAAAGCAGCACGAAACAGCAGGGAAGAATATCAAGATACTGGTTTCTGCCTTCATTTCTCAGGCAATAGAAGGAGCCTAGGCCTCTATTTTCTTGCCAGCAGCCTTCAACTTTGTTTGACTGTAGTTGTTTTGCTTATCATTTATGGAAAAAATTGCTTGCCTGGGTGGGTTGTTGTTGTTTGTTATTTTTTCCCCTCCACTCAGGAGTTTTTGTAGTTGGCAAAGAAATGAATATATGACAAGTGTCATACTAAACAGGACAAAAAGACCCCCAAAAAACTTTTTCCCACACCTTTTTTGTCTCATGGTGTTTCCCTAGGATTGCAGCTTCCAGATGGAGAAGCAGACATGCCTGCTGGGTTGGGGGGTCCAAGCAAGGGTGTTCTGCCAGTCCTGCACTGGACTGAGTTTGGTGGGGAAGGACAAAGCTATGTGAAACATGGACACAACTGCCTGCTCAGATTTCTGGATCCATTTGGGCAACAAGGACCACTGGCTGTGTTTACCTCATTTTGCAGAGTACTTGGTTTTTGTAATTTCTCTTATCTAACAAGAGAAGCATGTAGGCTCCTCACTGTTGAGGTAGCTAACTTTCTTCTGGTCACTTGAATTTTATGGGCTAAAGTAATCATGCAAATGAGAATATCCTTCAAATGCTCATTAATTCCATAGGTAATCTTATTTGACTATTTGTAGATTGTGGAGGTACTCTGTAACTCAAACCCAAGAGCACCCCTTGGCCTCCCATTTTTGCAAGAGCTGAAGGTTTCAGGTTCTATTCTCTTCTTCCTAAGTGTGAGGATAGGACAGTAGCTTGTTTTCTCTTGAATTTATATTAACAACCATAAATTGAAATGATCTAAAGGTGCTTTCAGGAGGTGGATAACAAAATCTCTTTGGGTGAGATGTGAGAAAGATAAGAAGCTAAAGTTCGAAACCAGAATATAATGATCCAAAAGGATTGGGGACGTTGGGGAGGTGGAACACCACACATCAGTGTGAAATCCTTCAGTTTCGAAATCAGGAGTGATGTTGCTGTTGAGTTTTCCAAGTCCATCTCCATATGATGTTGAAAATCACCAAATTTCAAGATCATATGTTGAAGTCTTAGAACTCCCAGAATTGGCTATGGGGCAGAAAGGCAAAAGCAGCAGAAAAATCCCAGTAATCCATTACTTTGGATTCCGTTTATGAAAAATAAGGGAAGAATCTATGCATCTTTGCTATTCACTTTAGTTTAGCTAACATACTAAAAGCAAAACTGCTCTAATCTGGTAAACAGTGGCCATGTAAGAGTGCAGAATTTCTTGAAGAAAAATTTCCTCTTGCCTCTGGAACTCCAAAAGATTTTTTCAGCAATCCACCCTGGTCCTCTGACTTACCGATGTTTGGATCTCTGCTGCCTTAAATTTTATCCTGCTGCAAAATAAATGCAAAAAGACCATTTAATAAACTGTGCTGATAGTATTTTGTAACCTCTTTGCACTCCCTCACATAGGTTTAACTGTTGAGATGAAAAGATAACAAGGTTGTGCAGAATCACATTTGCTGTTTACTGAACTCTGGCTCGTCTGTAGATTACAATACCAAACATGAAAGTTTGAGCGTGTCTCGTGGATACAGCTCTTGAGCACAGCTGTCTGGAGTGCTTGCTCACAAACCTTTTTCTTTAAAGCTTGTTTGTCATATGCCCAAGGCTATCTGAGCATGCATATGACCCAGCTGGTTTTTGATCTGAAATGCATAAAAGGTCACTTTGCTGAACTTTATCTTCTGGACCTCAAGTTTCACCATTAGTGATACTCTACTGTGAGTTTCCTAAATGGAAAAAAGGATCTGTTCATTGTGCCCTTCAGGCTTTCCAGGCAATTTCACTTTTGCCTTACCCTGCTCTGCTTTTGTTTTCAGAGTATTCTAACACTTGATAGAGGAAGTGAACAGTATTTGGACACTATTTTTGGGGTAATGCTGAGTATTTTGGGTTGCAGTGCTGTATTCCTCTAGCTCTGATGTCTTGTCCAGGCAAATGTCAGCTGTATTCTGTCTCTGCAAAACTGAACTTGAGCATTAAGGCAGGTCTTAAAATATCCTTTTTGTGCTGATGATCACACTACTTCTGTGTCTTCTACCTTATGACTTTGTTGTTACTTTTTGAGGAAAAATTGTGCATGCTTCACAAGATACCAGGAGCACAAAAACAATCAAATTTCCTCTGTTCTGGCCTTCTAGGGATATCATAGGCCACTGCTGCTCTGCTTCTTAAGTAGATTTGGAGCCTCTGATACCAGTTACTCTTTTGGATAATGGATTGTGTGAATTTAACATATAAGCATGCTCACCTCCCTTTCCTGTCCTCTGTAAAGGTCACTGTACAGGAGGGAAAGTTGAGTCATGGGCTATAAACACTTGGAGGTCTGCTATCTGATCTAATTTTTGTTAGCTTATTGCTCGGTGCTGTGGCAGGTGGACTTTGTCAGGTTTATCCTTGGTGGTGCTGCTGACCCTGGTGACCTGCTCCATTCCTGTGCAGAAGGTCCCTTCCCTGCAGGGAGATGGCACAAATCAGGGTGTGTCATCTCCTCACTCACTTCTGCACCTTGCTGAGCAAAGAGAGTTGCTTGGAGGTGCAGCTGTCCCATGTGTGGTTTTTCTTAATTTTTTTTTTTTTTTAAATCTAAAAACTTGCCCACATCATCAAACTTGCCTGTCATCTTCAGGGTTCAGAAAACTCTAGCAGGATGTTCTGCATTGTACAAATAGCAGTGGTTGTTTAAATAATTCAGGAAAATGACTTAAGATACTGCAATATTTCTGAATATTGTAGATGTCATGTAGATAGGAGAAAGACTATGTGAAAGGGCACGGAAAGCAGGTATAGTAGAGCTGGTGATACTGAGAACAGCAAATACCTCTAAGAGTTAGAGGGAAGTAATGTATGGGAACCATTTTTACAGTTGCTGAACCTCTTCCATCTGTCTGGGATGAAGCACCTACTGTGATCAGCTTTTTAGGTATTGTCAATTTTGGGGCTGTGTTTTGTTGGTTGGTTTTCAATCCCAATTTAGATTCTGAAGATTAAGATATCAATCAAACATTCTTGTTTGAAAGAATTAGGGCAAAAAGCCACTTTATGGCATGATTGAACTTGTAGTGATGCAATTTACAAAATTTTAGGGGGGAAGAATGTATTGATAGAAGTTTGGGAAGGGAATTGTGTTTATTTTGCATGCTTTTGAATCTTTCTGGTAAGTGAGAGCCTTATTCTTTCTGGGTAAAATAAGTCTTGCTTGGATGGATCAAATGTGAAATTTTTAAGTATCATTTGTAGAAAAATTGTTTGGAAGCTACTTATGATTTCAAGTGTTCAAATAATGCAATGCTCTTCAGTTGTAATACATAGAAATGAGATGGAGAAACAAACACATGCTTACCTTTCAGCCTGCATAAACAGCCTTGCTAATTAAGATAAGGGCAAATACCCTTCCTAGTTGCCTTTTTGATTTAATCATTAGACTGTATTAAAAATGTGTAAACATAATTCGTAAGCTCACTTTCCTGAGTTCTGACTCCCTGTACATGTGCTGTTGTGTTCCTATATTTGTTATTTACAAGTGAGTCTCTTAAGATACATAGAAATGGCTGGTAATTACCAAAGTGAGATCACAGAAGAGAAGAAGAAGGTGCAATATCTGTGCTTTTATTAGCTCTTCTTGGCTACCTCATGTGTGCTCTTTAGTCTTTGCAGATTGCTTGTGTGTAATGTGGAGAACACGTTTTTGTCTGGAAATGCAGAAGTTTATTTGAGGAGTTCAGAGGCCATGCTATGGCTGGGAGCCTTGTCTGGATTTGTCCTGCCCTGGGTATTTTGATATGTTGTGGTCTGTGGGCACAGCTTCCTCTCAGTTTACAAGTGCTGTTTACCACTCCGTGGGGCTACACATGTAAATAACAGAAGTCTGAACGAATGTCAGATGAAATTTTAGTCCACAGAAATTGCTCATTGAGCATCTTATGTAAAGTAGCTGGTTAAATCCCTCCCCCCCACCTACTCCTTTTAATCACCATTGCATTGTTTTGGGTTTTTTTCCCCAGCTGTTTTTAAGTGGAATGAGAAGAACTGGCTTAGTCTAAAGCAACTTACTACTCCTTAAATAGTTCACACTGACATCAGTGGTTGTCTGGAATCTGTTTCCTTTCAAAAGATTTGTGATGTATACAGACTTGCAGGTACAAGACCCTTCTAAATAAAAGCATATAAAAAGGCTTGGGTTAAAATTGTCACACTTGTGAGCTAACATAGCTAAAGCTGTAGAATTATATCTGGTGAAGAGAGCTGCCAGAAGGTTTAGTTGTGTATTTATCCTGAGAAGTCTGTGGTGGGTTTATTTTCTTAGAGAGGTACTGTCAAGCCTGGTTACCTTATGCATGAAGGCAGGTATGCTTATTTATATTATTTTCCTTGAAAGTTGGGGAACAGCTGTTTTTTGCCCTTTTTTAAAGCCTTGCAGCATTTAATGAGATGGCTTTAAGTCATCATCTACCGTGACAGAAAGTGCATGTAATAGCATGCCTGCTGTAGGAAGTTACGGCTCTTGCCCTCTAAGTGCTGTGCCCTGTTCCTCTCTACAGGCTCTCTATCCTTGTGGGTTTTTTTTTGCTTTTAGTGGGAAAGGGTGGGATGCAAACCTGTGGCAGGCTGACTTCCATGTCCTTGCAGCCTTCAGTAGTGGAACAGACTCAACAGGGATATCTGGGCAGAGAGAGGGTGAGAAGTGTCCAGACTCAAGTTTAAAAATTAATCTAGGAAGGACATTCTAAAAATAGGTTAGAGCATGTGAACATATAGCTGTGACAGAGGGAACGTAAAATATTTTGGTCCTAAAAGAGGCTTTTTAAAGGGATAGCTGCTTGCATCTCTTTCAGCATGCCAAATTTCATGTTTCTGGTGCTTAAAAATATTTATTTTGTTTTTAAGGGAAACCTGTCCTGGTTTGCTTTCAGTGCTTCCTGCTCTCATAAGCTTTGACACTGAGTGTGAGAGAACATCAGGCTTAAATGGAACACACCTAAATTTAGGGGCAATAGCCCTACTGCCTGCACAAAGTGAGCACTTTTTTAGAGGTAATGGTTGATCTTGTGACCAGTTCACACTGCTTCTAATATGCTAGCATTTGTTTTAATTGTTCCTTTTAATAGCTACATTGCAGTAAATGTGCCTTTTCCAAGGGGGAGTCACTCCCTTAACCCCATACCAGGTACTGATTTCAGGGGAGCTTGGCATGAAAATTGGTGAAACTGTAGGGTCTTCTGTGAGTTGGTGTTATTATTATTTCCTTTTGCTGGAAGGACCTAGAGAACAAGTGATTCCACCCCCAAGTCTGACTGTGGTTTTCATTTCCTATGCTAATGAGCGTTTTGTAACACAGGAGCACAGAAATGGTGGCTGCAAATAGCACTCAGTTGTGTTTTGGAACAGAAAGCCACATGCACCCACTAAAACAGGGTAAGAATGGGACTGTTAAAATTTGACAGGCTAAAGTGTGTGGGGTATTAAGTTGGCCAGAGGATCCACAATGGAAGTCTGTGACAAGAGAGCCATCCCAGGGTCCCACAGGCTTAGGCCAGCATTATTAAAGTTTAGCACTGACAAACACCATTACTTTAACAATAGAATACTTAACATTACCTTATATAACTTAATATTATAACTTAACAATAATTTAGTATTATATTTAACAACAAAACCGGAAAAAGATGCTTGCATAGAACTAGCAGGAAGGGCAACATCTTCATGGCAGTGCATTGCATGAGATTAGCCTGTGGAGGAGACGGGGACAAAACTAAGGCCAGGTATAACAACAGGTAACCCTCTCACCAGACAGGAAAAAAATACTTTTTCTATATTTAGAAAAAAATAGAGAAAATAGCCCTTATTTTGGTTTTTATGTTTATGTCTCTTTTTGCTAGACTTGGAGATTAGAAGGCACCTGTGCTTTAGTCTGAGAAATTAAAGTACCTCTCTTATTTGAGCTCATCATGTGGAGGCAGAAGCTCTGCTACCTGTGTGAATGAATGGTGCAGTCAGAATCCAGTGGCACTGGTCTAGCACTCAATAAAGAATTTTCATTTTAAACCACTGTCAGATAATGAGAGATTTTGCTGGCATTGCACATGTGAGGGAAAGCTCGGGCATATTCACTTAATTAGATATGGAAATACAAGAGAACAGCAAGAGTGACTCCTTACAGATAAAGACAAAGTACTCAGATTGATCCTAAAATCAGTTTCAGTCCTGCCACTTCCCTGGTACGGGCAGGGCTGTGGTATTGCCCTCATGGGAGCAGTTTTAGAGACATGCAGTTATTTGTCATATTAAAAGCATAAATGTTTGTGCCATCTTCATTTCCTGAGCCCACTGCAGGATGAGAAAATAGAGTGGTGTTACTGATTGGAGTTGGAGAGCTGGAGGATATCTAAGGAAAGCTTTGTGTGAGAGCACAAGTGGAAGTGAGGAGACTGAAAATGCTGATTTTCTTACGCATTTTATTGCTGCCTCCCTCCTCAGTAGGCTCACCTGAGCCTCCTTGCAGGTAACCAAGAACAGCAGCAAGAGTTGGGTTAAGTAAAAGTTAATAAACTAAATGAGTAACATATGTTAGGTGATTCTCTGAACAAAAAGGTGACTGTTGCTTCTGAGAGACTGTGTCAGTGTTTGAAGCTTTTTGACGGTTTCTCCCCCTCTTTATTTTGTCTTCCTTTTCCAGTTCTGTTTATTTTTAGCACTTCTCCAAAGTAAAGAAAACACAAGTAGAGGATGTTTCTGAATCAGGTTTATGAGATACTTAGCTCCAGTTTTGCTAAAGGAAATTTTATTAAAACACAAGCCCTGACTCATCAGTTTTACATTCTTCCATTGTAAAATAGAACTCTGCCATGGTTAATAAATGACTATTCCAGCCTAGTATTGGATGAAAAGACAGATATTGCTACAGTAACTTCTGAATGCATCTGGTAATCAAAACTAATTCAAACAAACCAAACCAACTCACAAAAACAAACAAAAAAATTATGAAGATCACTCATTTCCATCTTTGATCTGTGCAGCTGATGAGCTGTCTGCATTAGGAATTTCTGTAGGTAACCCCTGGTGTTCAAGAGCTTTGCTCTGAAGACTGCAGGGGACTTACTACAGATTGATGCATTTCTGTGAGTGAAGGAGTAGGAAAACCATGCTTGGATATTTCCAAATCAGAAAAGCCTTTTGAAAAGCCTTAATAGGTAATCAACATTTTGATGAGTAAAAATAGGTGTATAAAGTCACGTAATGTCTTGATGTGGAAGGGATCCAAAGAGCTTGTTGAGTGTGAGTCCCTGCTCATCGCAGGACTACCTAAACCACGTGGCTGAGAGTGTCATCCAGGGGTTCCGTGAACTCTGGCAGCCTTGGTGCTGTGACCCCTTCCTTCCCCTGGGGAGCCTGTTCCAGTGACTGACTGTCCTCTCAGTGAACAACCTCTTCCTAATGTCCAAATGGACATGGGAAAGATCTGCTCCAGTCCATAATTGCTGGGAAGGTCACCAGACTTTTCTCTCAGTAACACAAGCAGACTGTGGTGCTTCCTGCTGGCATACATGGAGAAATGCTATGCACTTCTTCCTACAAGTGCTTTTAGGGTTAATTTTAATTGTCATGATGTTTGAACATTTTATGCCCTACCTGGATCTGTTCTGTAAAGTAAAAAACCACCCCAGCTTCTTAAGTAAATGTGTTTTAGATTGTATGTTTTATGTTTGGGTTGTATTGTTGTTGTTGTTTTGATTTTGATTGTTTATTTTTAAATGGCACTGGCTAGGTTTTTAGAAAATTATCCTTGACATAGCTTTGTACTTGGCCCCAGAATGTTGTTTGTAAAATTTTGGACAAAGTGCTAGTTATTTTTACTGGCTAAAGAGCTTGTATGTGGGGGAAAGAAAGCCTTTTTATGTTGGCATTGGACTAAATAAGCTGTCAGCGGTCCATGGTACTGCACCTGCTGTAATTGTTGAATAGTTCCATTGACTGATAAGTTCCTTTTCTCAAATATAGTTCCTGCTTTGAGGAGTTATTTTGACACCTGTATTTTTAAACTTTTGAATAAAATAATACAAATACTGTTGAACTTGCTGTAGACTTTAGGTTTTCCAGCTGTGTTTGGGTCTATATGAGGTTATCAGGTCATGTGCTAAATGTTAGCTCAGAGTCTGCTGCCTGAGTATTGTATTACAGTACTGTAAAGGAGTTTTATAACAATACAAATGGGCACTTAACCCATATTGGCTTTGCAGAGAATTTCAAAAACTACAGTCAGACTCTAATCACATACAGTTATCTATAATAAAATTATTATTTCTGGCACTTGGACATCTAAAAAGCATTAAGATTCAGCAGTTCTTAAATGCAAAAGAAAATATTGATTACAATTTGGAAACCTGCTATGAGTTATGGAGTACAGCTATATATTTTCATCTTTTGCTCTTTAAAAATTAATTTGTTCCTTTTATGCCAGTTGTATAAAAGGCTGTGTGTTCAAGGTGTGTAGATATGTAAGATGAGCCCATAGTTGGTTTCCATTTCAGCTGTATGAATTGTGAGGGTTCACGGAGTTGTTCCTTCTTGTCATGAACTCATTATGTACCTGAAAATGGTCTTCATCTACTGCAAGACATTTTCAGAAATAATTGGAAGAATATCTGGAAGGACATACTCTTCACGTGGTAGCAGTTGTTCTAGAATCTGACCTTCTTGGCACTGGATTTTCTGGGTAACTGAGAGTCACCTGGTCCTGTGCTCTGGTCAAGCAAAAGATGACTTGCTTTTCCAGGTAATCTTTCCTTTCCAGCTGGACATGGCACATGCTTTACCTTCAGAGTGTGTAGAGATAAAAGAAGCAGCAAACAGAGATAAAGCAGTAAAGGCAGGTGCTATTATAGTTTACCAGCCTCTGGAGCATTCCACCTGTCCTTTTATCTAAGTGTTTTGTAACTTGCTGGTTTTCTGAGGTAGGTACTGCCAGCAGGCCCCCATGAGGACACAGAGGAATGCACTCAGAGGTGGCGTGTCCCAGGGGCTGTCTGTGACTCTGTGACCCCGTGTGAGGCTGGGAATTGCCGCTCCTTGCTCAGTGCTCCCCAGCTCTGGCCCGGGAGGAGCAGCAAGAACACGCTTGGGCAGTTCTTCAACAGCTGCCTGCCTTCCTTTTGGCTTCTGGGTGCAATTCAAGGTTTTGGCCTCGGTTACTTTTAAGCCTAATGTGACTTGAGCTCCAACTGAGAGGCTGCCTCCTTGCCTTTCTTTTTTTTTTTTTTTTTTTGATCCAACATAGCAATTAAAGTCAACTGGGATACTTGACCTAGATCATCCTGGTTTTTAATGTCAAGTAGCCATTGGCAGGAAGTTCTTCGAGCAGCATTGCTGCCCGTGGAATGTGCTCCCAACCTGGGCTGGTGGGGTCGGCTCGCTGGGCAGGCTCTGTGCCAGCCCTATCTTGTTTCTTTGCCTATGGAGATGAGGAATGGCTCAGTGCTTCTCCTATCTCCTTTGCCCCTGAAGAAAAGCAGGTTAATGTGAGTTTATAATCACTGCACCAAGGTTTTTCCACTTTGAGCCATGTGGGAAGATAAGTGAAATATATGTGAAAGAAAAAAATAGCATACATGCCTTAGTATGGAAGGGTTTTTTTTCCCTGAGAGAATTTAATTGAATGTTTTGCATGAAATGAAAGCAAAAGACGTTTCCTCACACAGACCAGTTTAAAAGTATGGCAAGTTAAATTTAGGTAAGTGCTGTTTTCTTTCAGCTTTGTGAAAGACTCTACAGCCAGGCATGGAAAGTTTCCTTCCTGCTGGGGGAGATTTGTCGAACCACTAAAGCCATCACCGAGTGCTTTAAGCTTAAAGCAGCATCTCCAGGTTTCACAGCTGAGCAGGCTGTAATAGGGCCCACTTTGCCCCAGGGGAAGGTGTTTGGTGAGTTTTTCTTAGCTGTGCCATTCGTTGATCAGTTGTTGAAGCAAAATGTTCAGGATCAAAAGCAGTTTTGAGGAGGAGGGATTTTGTCTGGAGTGCTACATGGCAGCTGCATGCCAAAGCTGGAGCTTGGGAATAACTGTTGGAATATAAATACAGTCACAACTTTGGCCTGGAAAAGCTCTGTTCTACAACTGCTGTGAGATGTCTGAGGGTTTGTTGGCAAAAGCCCAACAGCCAACAGAGATGCCTCTGGTTATGGAAGGATACGAGGAAGGAAGAGGGGAGATAAATTTCATCTCAAGCAACCAAGACTTGTTAGTTCAGTGTGGAACCAGTTTCTAACAGTACATCAATATCACATCTCTTTTTGCTCAGGTGAGACACTGCCTGTCCCTACAGGATGAGGGAGTTCAGCTTGCCATGTCTGCTTTGGACAGGATAGAAAAAAAATTACCTACCTCCCTTTCCTGAACATATTTTAACCCTTTTCCTGTCAGTCTGGATTCTGGAGAGCTTTGGGAATATGGTTTAGGAGGAGAAAGAAGAGGAATTAGATGTTAGAAATCAGAAAAAAAAAGTTACTTATTTCTGGGAAAGGTGAGGAAATAAAACAGAAGTAGAATATTCATTGCTTTAGTTCTTGTCTATCTGGTAAAAATAAGGACTCTCTTACTTTTGCTTGTAGATAATAGAAGTGACAAACCTGAGCTGGTGGCTTGTTTCAAAGTCAAATGAAGATTCACAGGTTTCAGCAGATACTGGGTAATATTTTTAAGTGTAGAACAAAAGAAAAAAGCTTTAGAAAATTGAGAACTTAAGGAAATAGGTAGAAGAAAATATATAGGTCACACCTAAAGAGAGAGAGCTTTTGGTAAGTCTTTTTTGAAGACTGGCAATAAAAAGAGGAAGTTTCTGTGCTAATGAGAAGAGTTGCTACCTAGAGTCAGGCAATTCTTGTGATATCTGGGAGGAAAAGTACTGAAGGAATGAGTGCAAGCTGACAAATAATGTTGAAATAAACACACTAATAGGAGTCATGTAACTGAAAGCAGTTATGTGAAGGACTGGTGTTACCTGGGATCAGGCACCCACTTTATTGAGTGGGAAATACTGGGAATTTACACAAACAGTGCTTTGTTACTCATTTTTAATCTGGGAGGACTAAGCTGATGTTAGGACAGTGTGGGTTTTGTCTCTTCTGTGTTATTAAGGTCTAACTCTTGAGTGGAAGTGGAGGGAAAAGCCTGAATGTACCCAGCAAAGAGAAACAGGAGTCCTGGAGAACTCCTGTCAGGCAGGGAGCAGGAGCAGGCACTTGTAGGATGTGATTCATTTGACCTCCTTTCGACATGTTCTGTAGGAGGAGTTCAGTCCAAGAGCTGAGTTCTTCCCATGGGGTGTACAGGGAGGCCAACATGACCTGTTCAGATACAGACACCTACACTGTAAACATCTTCATTTGGGCAAGTGAATGAATCCGGGCTTGGCATCCACATCTAAGAATGGGGAGAGAAGGTTGCTCTGTTATTATGGCTTGTGGTTAAGTGTCAGATGCCCTCCATCCTACTTGAGTAAAGACTCAACACCTCTCCACAATGGAAGCTGGTATTCCAGGGCCTCCAGAGGTCTGCCCAGGTAGGGCCAGCAATTCATGGTGAGGCATTGCAAGGGCATGGCCCTTGTGCCACCTGTGCCCAGGCAGCAGGAGCCAGCCCGTGGTCACTCCTTGCTCCTGTGTGTTGGTGCCCATGGACACCAGGGGTGGATCCCAGCTCTGGAGGCACAGTCCTGGTGAGATGTGGGTGAGCCTGGGCAGTTCCTCCAGCTCTGGAGCAGGGGGGAACTTCCAAGAGCTGGGAGCAGTGGCTGGTGAGGGGTCCCCCGTAGCAGTGACTGATTTACAGGTGAGCGTGTGCGGGTGTGACAGGTGACTCCATGGGGACACCGTCACTGAGAGCAGGGTCTGTGCTGGTGACAGCCCTGGGGCCTGCCTGTAAATCACCCCGGGCGTGCTTGGTGGGCCATGGGCAGCGCATGATTTACTGAACCTGGCTCCTGGGTGAAATCAGAGTGTTGCCCTGTGTTGTTCAATAGTCACATAAAGCATGAGAACTCAGGTTTTGTTGTTACTAAGGCAGTAGTTTTGGACTATAGTAATATGCAGATGTTACCTCTGTGTTGTTTCTATTATATCAATACAAATGTGGTTTTATTGCTTCATGGCTTTGAGATTTTTGTTTATGATGCAGAAATCCCCAATAAATATATGCATGTAACTATCTGTATTTAATTTGAAAACTGAGTTTTTTTCTCTTCAATTTTTTGGTGGTTTATATGGAATATCATAATTTTATATGGTGGCTGCAGTATTCTTTCCTTGGGTATGCACTATACTTTATGTCTCTGGAAGAGATTTATTTTTTTTTTTTTTTTTAGTTTTTTAAAGAAATAAACAGAAAAGCTTTATTGTTCCATCATTGTGAAATGTGTTCAAGTTAAATTTTTGTGGAAGGTTTTGGTAGAGGAGTTAATAAAACTCCTATTTTAATTTGATTTTAAGTTGTATTAAAATTTAGGACACGGGACTAATCCTTTTTTAAGAAAAGGAGGAGTGTCACATTTAGTGTTATGACTATTATGAATTATTTTATTCAAGTATATTTTAAAAAGTAGCCTAGTTGAGAATGTCTTCATTTTTATTGCAGAAAAATGTAAACATATCATTCTCATTATTACACCTATTTTCATAAAGTGCTCATTGTCTTTGTGCAGGCTCATTTTATAATGTATGCATCTGGTAATGAAAATAATAATTAAATTCTTTCACAATGAAACAGTGATTGGGGGGAGGGCGGGGGGCGGAGAAAGCTCAGGCAATAGTAGCAGCTGAATTCAAACCCAGCAAAGCTATAGCTAATTGTCTACCAAGGCTGATTCTTCACCTTTAATGTATTTTAAAGCCTAAAGTTATATTTTTAAAGAGATGGTTCTCACTTTTTTCCCCCTAATTGGCACTTCGTATTTGGAAATACCACTTTCTTTTTTCCCCCTCCTTTTATTCTTCCAGTATTTTCTTCCCTGTTTTGTGCTCCCCAGCCCTCCAAAAGCCTTCCTCCTGTCCTCATGTGTATTTTCTGACCTTCAGGCATTGAGGAATTGCTCTTGTGCTGGGGCTGTGAGCGACCCAGGCAGTGACTTTGAAGGGCTTGAAGAAGATGCTGCTGGGGAGGTTGGAGAGGTCTGAGAGAAGGTGTCTCTGTTGATCTAAAAAGTGCACAGGGTGATGAGGCAGGCTGTATAACCAAACCCTAGCAAAGTCTCTCAGTTCTGGGAAGGACAAGGATGTCATCTGGAGCTGAGTAGCAAAACCAAGCTGATGTGGATTAAGATACAGCTGTTTGGGGTGAGTGCGTGCCTGCTGATTGAAATGTAGGAGATAATGTGACATGGCTGACCAAAAGTATCTCGCTTAAATCTGATACACTTTTTTTTTTGTTCTTAATCTCTTTGCTTTTCATTGTATTATTGCTTATTTTGTTTGTTTGGGATGATGTGCTCTCTTAATGTTTTTTTGTGTGGGTTGTTTTTTTGGGGTTTTATTTCTGAATCCCTGCCTTTTTTCCTTTTAAATCTGGGTTGGGTACTTTTTGATGTGTTTCTTGTTTCTTTTAAATTTTTTTTTTCTTTATTTATGCCTTATCCCTAAGCAATGTTTACTTTGCTGTATATCTTCGTGTCTCTTTCATGGCATATTCAAAGAGGTTTACTCTTCAGTCAGGTCTTGAAAATGACAGAAGCAACATCAAATGTTTTGAGAGTTTAGGACAAACTTCTGACAGTGCCCAGGCTCAGCATAGCCCTGGATGTCTGTGCTCATGTTGTCTTGCAGGCACAGATTAATGCTGAAATAGTTGCACAGCCTTGGACTGTGTAATGATTCCTCTTGTGTAACACAGGGAGGGAAAATGAGGTGGGAAGGACATCAGCCTTGGCTGGTATGTGGGATTCAGCTTGGGGGAGCTGCAGTGCCAGGGCTTATCTTTTCCAGAGTGCCTTTCACTCATATCTGAGCTCTGGGGTGGCCTGAATCCATGTAAAATATGATTTTTGGGAATGCCAGCCTGATCCATGAATGAGTGCTGCACATTTGGTATGGTGTCAGTGTTTCCTACTTGAGATTAATCACTGTTACATCTTAATGAAATGGATGTACAACCTACTTTATTAAAAAAGGCAAATGGTGTACAGTATTAAAGACCTAGAAGGTGCACTAAAATGATGGCACGTAATAATATGATTTACCTTGTGTGAACAAAAAGCAAAGTGACTGTATTTGAAGCTGCTGCTCCATCATTAACTTAGAAACTAATTTTGGTTTTCCTTGAGCTCGTATAAGCATTCTGTTTCAGCCACCACCTGCAGTAATTCATTCTGCCACCCTTAGCATTTGGTACTTCTGCAGAACTGATCTATTTAATGTGTTTTCAATCAATGCTTTGAAAATCTCTTATTTCAGAATGTCTTTTTTGATGAGAAATCAATCTAGATTTTTTACCCTCTTCATTACAAACAGTTGTGGTCACTATCAACTTTTTCTGTGTTTTGTTGACACTTCATCCTTCTTTAGACCTTAAAGGAGAACCAATAATTTTTCCTGTTTGCCCTCAACAGCTGTATCTATCCACTTTTTTTTTAAATTTAGTGTGGATTATTTAAAATACACTCCCCCTATTACCTTTTCCTAGAGTAAGTTTTTTTTCCATTAAGTTATGGAAGAAAAAAGTAGTAAAAATTTGCCGATGAAAAGCCAAGTTTGGCATGACAAAGTTTCTTTGGAGGGTTTTGCAACTGTGTTTGCCTATTGCAAAAGTTTTGTTATGTGGGACAAAACCTGATGGAGAACTGTAACTCTGCAGTTTGGTTTCTGCTGTTCTCTTTGGCTGTTATGAGAGAAAGGAGCAGCCCAGGTGCTCAGCTGCACTAGTGGCTGCTCTGGAAAGGGGACCAGCAGATCCCAGGGCTCACCTCTTACCTGCCAGCCTCCATGGGAAGCAGCTTCACCATCTGGCACAGCTTCCCTCTCAAGGGAACAACTGCCAAGAACACTTTCTTTCTTAAATGAATCCTGTTTTCAGGGTAGAAGACTGTCTACTCGGTGTTTTTGTTTACAATCACAGAACTAGAGTTAAGATGTCTTACATCTGACTAAAGGGGTGAAATCTCTTACAGGGACATTATTGAGTTCAGCAAGTTTTAATCACTGCCTGTTAAACCTCTAAATTTTTTTAAGAGGGATTGTGAGGATGTTTTGTGCTACACATTTTTGGCAACAAACTGGGCATGGAGTGAGCAGGAATAGAGAAGGTTCTTTATCATGATGAAAAACTAGGAAATCCTGTTTTTATGTGGGTTGGTAAATTTTATCAATAATTGGTCTAGTTAATTGAAGTATGCCTTTCAACTCTGGTGGTTTTACTTATTTTCTTCTTTTTCCATACCACTAATTCTCAGGTTTCTAGGACAGGTCGTGTTTTTGCAGGACATTTCATACCATTTATCTTTGAAATAAAACCATATTGGCAAAGGGTTTCACTACTTTAAAATAATATATTCTAGTCTAGTACCTTTGTTCCAAAGAGCACGTATCAGTGGGCTTGCACTGCTGTTAAAATGATGCTGTTTCTCAGTTGCATTCCTTGATCTCACCATGTACCTAAGGAATGGGAAGAGATTCATATTTCTGAGGATGGTTGGTTAGTGTCTCTGAGATCTACTTATTCTCCTGTCAGTCATGGTCATTGATCTGCCTTTGAATTTGTGGACTCAAATTTGCAAGTTTTGTGTTTGTCCCATCACCCATCTGTCATCCCCACTGCCCATGACTGACTACTGTTGAGGCTGGTAGATTGATTCATGTGATTAACCTGCTCTTTCTTATTTTTAGCTTTTAAACTTTCTGTGGATAAATGCAAAAACTGTGGCTAGAGGCTTACCTGATCATTGTTTAGGAATTCTACCCCTTGCAATCCAGAAAAGTTTGTTAATACGGCAGAAATAACTTGGTGCTCGTACTTGCATGTGGTGACAAAGAAACATCTGCTTGAAGAGCTTGCAGTGACCCAGTTTAAATGGTCTGAGCAGCACTAAAAACCAGTTCTACAGTATCAGGATTTTTTTTTTCTTTCTCATTTTGAAAGAATCAAAGATAAATGTCTTGCACGTTCAGGAGATGAGCTGTAATAAAGCATATATGGATGATATGGCAGCAGTCCAAGAGCATTAGTATGCATGCCCTGATGGAGTTGTGGCAGCTAGCAGTCACTCTCAGCTTAGAGCTAAATGTTACTCAGGGAGCATGGAGAGCCTTCCTCCCGGAGCTGGGCCTGTTTTGGAAGAAACCCACCCCAGCTCAAGACATTTCTTGCCTGGATTGGTGTAAAACCTCTTGGTTTGGAGAACTGGTGTCCAGCTTTCCCAGGGAGCTGCATTGGTGGCAGCGGGTCAGGACTGCAGGTGATGGTGTGTGTAGAGGTGTGGATAAGTGGGGTAGGGTGTACATGGGTGTGTTGTAACAGAAACATGTGGGCAACACACATTTGTGCTGACACAAGGCTGGTAGTGCTAGCAGACATGGAGCAAAATTTGTATTTATTAACAGCCATGTGGAGTTACACGAGCACCTTCACCACACGTGGTCATTTCTGCCCTGTTTTTTGATAGAGCAGGGGCTGCAGGCCCTAATGAAACATAGCAGTGGGAAATCAGATGTGAGGGTAATTCCCTGAGCCCTTGCTTGCTTCCTTCTTCTATCTAATTAGCCATTGGGGAGGACAGTAAGGAGCGGGCAGCTGGCCAGATGAGTTGTTGCAGTGGATTGGATCTGGCCAGCAGGCTGCAGCTTGGGCATTCCGGTTTGGATTGCAGAAAAAAAGGTTTATATGAATTTATATGACTCCAGCTTGCCTTCAAAGACATGCATTAGATCTTGATGGTTGTTGTGTTGAAAAACCAGGCTCTTCCTGTGTTCTTAAGTAGCAGGCTTTTGAAAGATCTTAGTAGTTTCTTTTCCACGATTATCTATTTATTCCCTTTGCTTAGGGCAGGAGTAATCTTTACTGCTTCTCTGCATTATTACATGCTTCTTGCAAGTGTTCAGGCTTTTACTTTATTATCCTTTGGAGACTCTTTCACAGAGAAATGAACCTTGATGTCAGGTGGTAGTGAGCATGAATATTCCACAGCCAAAATGTTCCTGCTGTGGACTTCATACATTAGAAAATTAAGGGAAGGACTTTTTCCATGAGGTTCTTCCCATATACATTTCTTTTTCTGTTCTTTGGATGCCAGTTTCAGTGTGACAGATGAGAGGAGAAGGCTGCTTCGTGAGCATGGGAGATCCACAACATAGAGCCTTGTGTATAAGTGAACTGTATGTAGAGTTGTTTTTGTTGATCATCTTACGCTTTTGGAGAGTACTATAATGTTTGTTTTGCTTTTGTGAGCAAATGAACTGGGTCCTTTTATTTTTCTGTGGGCAGTAATTTGTTGTTGATGCTTTGTTTGATGTTTGTTAGTACCAACACATAAGCATAGCAAGGAGGAAAGGTTTAGAGTTTTGTCAGTTCTCTCCATATTGTGGCTGATCCATTAACCACAGAAAGTTAAAACAACCTCTAGGAGGGCATTTGATATTTATCTATACAACTATTTTATAAATTATGTGAGTTATATTTAGAGTAGTAATATTCCATCTTCATATTTTTCAAATTAGTACTCAGTTTGCCTTCTCCCAATGCTGCATTTCTGCCTATCCGTGGTTTCTCAACAGTGGTTCACTTGTACATCAGGAAAGATGAAACAATAGAATAATCCTGGTTTTTTAATTATATGCATTATGTACATTGCTAATATTAAGCTATTTTGCTCAATTTGCTAATACAAAGCCATTTTTGTGATGTTCATGAAAGTTTGGAAAGCTGACAAATTAATTTTAAGTTGCTTTTTGTTTTTGTTTGAGGTAAACAGTTGTTCTTCCAGTATTTTAATTTGGCAAATCTGTGTTTTTATGTAGATTCATGTCTCTTGAAGAATGCTTTTTATGTCTGTGTTTGGCACAGACATACTGTTAGTCATCCGTAAATGAAAATAATTGAAAAGTGACAGGGGTTTTGTAAATGTTTTGAAATCTTCGGGTGCATTTAAAAAAGTTGTGAAAGCTTCATATTTCTGATTCTTTAAATCAGCCAGCCTCGGGGTGGTAGTGGTGGTACCAACTGTACTATTGGCAAAATACTAAGAATTAGACAAACTCGAAGGAACCATTGCACACCTTGAGAAACTGGACTTAATTTTTGTGGTACGCTCTAGATAGAAACCTAATGTGTCTTCTGAAAAAGAGCAGAACAATTTTAGTGTGCTCTCTGCTTTCCTAAGCCAGCAGTTTAGCAAGACCTGCTGTAGTTGGAAAAATTACTGAGAGTATGGAGCTGTTGTGTATTTGCTTTATAGAGGCATCGTGTTTGGGCCGAGGGGTGATGTTTGCTACAAGACAGATCAGAGGCTTTGTTTCTAAAAGGATCCATCTAGTGTTTCTCAGAAAGGAAGAGCAGTTCAGGATAATAGCCTAGAAACTTTCTTGTTATTTCTATTGCAACGTATTTTAAAACTATTGGCTCTTAAGTAAATGGAGAGGTGGTCCTCACTTAAGCTTGTGGCTTGACTAGGAACAGGATAAATCTCACTTTCCTCTACTTAAGTTTCTGTTAAGTTTAATGTGAGATTTGATACCATTTTCGTGTTCTATGTTAAGAAGTAGTCAAGAGGTCTGAATCTTACAAAGGTATTAGAGATTCATAACCATTTGAATTTCTAAGGCTAAAAAAAACCAGAGCCTAATACATTGCAAATTTAGATGTGTGCAGTAAAGTGGGAATCTCTGGCTTGAGTATAATACAAAACACCTGTAATTCTAAATTGAGACTGTTGTAAAGTGAAATAACAAGATAGCAAGAGAACACTTGTGGTGGGTGGGTTTCTGACACCCTTGCTGGCTGGAGAGCCAGGCAGTCTGAGCCACTGCACGAGCTAGGAATTAATGGAGCCTGTTTTGGAGAAGGAAGTGCTGTTGGCAGCTGAGTACATAAATACACTTAACCAGGAATCGCTGCTGACTGCTGTTGGCTTCAGCTATTTTGCTGGACACATGGAAGCAGTGTTACAGTTTGGTCATTGCTGGAACCCTACAAGTGTAATTCACTCTTCTGTTGGGCTTCTCTGGTTGTCAGCTTCTCTTCTCAGTGGCCTGGAGTACCAGCATGAAGTGTGCATGCCTAAGCTAGATGCACACATGTGGCAGGACAGTGTATACAAAACATGCCTGCCTGCCAGACACTTCCATCTTTTCAATTTTCATGGCTAGCTGTATTTTCTGTAATCAGTATGCTGCTTCGTGCTTTGTACTGAGATTTGCACAGACAAAACAACGAGTATTTAAACAAGAGTATTTGAAGGTGAACTTTGGCAATGTAGTGTTTCAGTGATGATGCAGAGACTGATATATATGTTAAAAACACAAAAACCCCCAAAACATACTGTTGTCTTCATTTCCTAAGCTTGTGATGTTTCTTTATCAGTCAGGTGCTGATAAAATACTAATAATATTTAATGCAGCACAATCAGAAGTGTAAATAAAATAAGTGCTTCCTTATATTATCCCCTTCAATCCCACATCCTTAATTATAAGCAGGAAGAAGTGATACAGAAACTTAAGGAGGTTAGTTGGGGTGATGAAAGAAGATGACTGAGGAATAAGGAATTATGTTTAACTTTATAAAACATAATATAAACAAACTTCTGGATTTTTTTTTTAATATTGCAAATTATTTTTGAATGTAGGTAGCTCCCCACCCTTGCCCCTCTTTTAAGTGTAAATTTAGAAAATGTTGTGTCTGGCAGAATAGGGGAAGGAGCTCAAGGACCTGACTGTGTACTGGATGCCTTCAAAGGCTAAGAGTGGGAGGTGTAGCTTAGACGTTGAGATTGCAGGAGTTGAAACTGATTTTATATCATGTTTATACCTTCCAGATATGGGTGGGTGCAGAGATGGAGACAAAATTAGAGTCTATGGTATTAAAGGTAGCCAAGTAGGATTATTAACAGGCAACTGATTAAGGCAACTTTAAAGGGTGTTTTTTCACTATTTAAAGATGTTTCCAGACATCACTTTGCTCTGAAATCCACTTTAAAAAAATTCTGTGCTCTGCAGACAGCCAAAAAGCTGTGCTTGTGAATGTTAAAAATGACCTTGAGCAGAAGAACTCAAAGGTTGTTGGTGGCTTTGTACTGAATAAAATAAACTGGCACAGCAATGAGAAAAACCTGCATTAAAGTTCAGGGTCCTGATTCAGCAAAATACAGTATTAAACACTGATACAGTTCTTACTCTTCTGCAAATGCTCATGTAATTCACAATCAGGACAGAAGTTAAATATTAGAATAAAATGTATTTGTGAGTGTATGTAGTATGAAGTGTTGATAATGTCCCTAAGTGAGTATCTGAGATGATTGAAGGAAGAAATGAACCCCCCAAAAGTGAATGGTGCTATCTGGGTGGGTCACCAGCCTTATTTTTTTGAGATCCACTTTTTGAAAAGGTGTGCCAGGTTTGGGAGTTACTGGTTTTGACAAAACATCTGCGGAAGGTTACTGCAGTGAGAATTTGAGAGTCAGTGGGAGACCTAAATTAAACACTGGGCTTTACTAGCAAGTTGTGGAAGATGCCTGGGTGTCAGTTGAGATCTCAGCAGAAAAAGGTTGTTTCATTTGTACCACAGGATCATGGAATGGCCTGGACTGGCAGGGACCCCAAAGATCATCTCATTCCAGCCCCTTGCCATGAGCCAGGGGCATCTTCCACTAGACCAGCTTGCTCAGAGCCCCATCCAACCTGGCCTTGAACAATCTAGGGATGTGATATTCAGAACTTCTCAGGGACATCTGTTCCATCTGTTCCAGTGCCTCACCATCCTCAACAGTAAAGAATTTCTTCCTAATATCTTGTATGAATGTGTCTTCTGTCAGTTTGAAGCCGTTCCCCCTTGTCCTGTCACTCCAGACCCTTGTAAATAGTCTCTCTCCATCCTTCCCATGGGCTCCCTTCAGGCACTGTAGGGCCACAATTAGATTACCCCAAAACCTTTTCTGTTCCAGGCAGAACAGTCCCAGTTCTGTCAGCCTCTCCTCCCAGCAGAGCTGCTCCATCCCCTGATCCCCTCGGTGCCTCCTCTGGCTGGCTCCAGCAGGTCCCTGTCCTTGCTGTGCTGGGAGCCCAGAGCTGGATGCAGCTCTGTATGAGCCTGAGAGCGTTGTCCGAAAGCTTCTTGGGCTATGTCAGGTTTGGTGCTGTGACCACTGCCCTGGGGAGCCTGTTCCAGTGCCCAGCCACCCTCTGGGTGAAAACCTTTTCCTAACATCCAACCTAAACCTCCCCTGACACAGTCACGATTTCAGGCCATTCCCTCAGGTCCTGTCATTGGTCACCAGAGGGAAAGATCAGTGTCTGCCTCTCCACTTCCCTTGTGAGGATACTGAGGACCAAAATGAGGTCTCCCCTCAGTCTTTTCTTCTCCAGACTGAACAGACCAAGTGCACTCAGCCAGTCCCCATGTGGCTTCCACTCCAGACCCTTCACCATCCTTGTGGCCCTCCTGTAGATGCTCTCCATATGGAGAACATGGAAAGGATCACAGTATTTGATCAGTTTAATATACATTATTCAGTACTTCTTGGCCTTACCTGTTACGGTCAGGTAGTAATTAAAATATTAATTTATTTTATACTAGTACAAGTCAGTTATTGCATACTAGTATAAAAAGGCCAGCTATATTGAGCATACTTGAAACACTACTGATAAAGCTTCTTACAAAATAGATATACCTAATGTTTTATAGTAGTATTAGTTTTCATTTTTCTGGATGACCAAGGGCTTCTTTGGTGCTGGTTAGAAGTTAGGCCAGAAATGCTGGGAGATGTGGTCAGTCACAATGGGATGTATGGTTCCAAGAGAATGGTTTTGTCAGTAGCATCCTTAGCAGATATTTTTTATTTAATAATGATGTTCAACTGGAAAGAGAATATATTAACTGCTGCCACCTTTATCCCTTACTTTTTTCTGCTGCACTGAGGTACACTGTGTACAAAATAAGTCTGAGGTTTAAAGAATATGAATGTTGTGTATTCAGAATCAACAGCTAGAAAATGGCAGAATTAAGACTGAGTGGGCAACCTGTGTTTGGGTGGTCTGTAAAATGCTCGTCCTGTCCTGTATAGACAGAGCTTGTGTGTACTCCTGTGAGTATCCCTGTGGTAGGAGCAGGCAGGGAGCAGTCTTATTCTCTGCAGCTTGCCATGCATGAGAAATTGTAGCCACAAAGACCACTTTGATGGGAAGGGTAGAAGTGAGTGACTGTCCAGCTCTGCAGATGTGACACTGTCACGATGGCTGTGGTTTGGGTGGGTGAGCGTGCTGTGTAACTGCACTCACGGCTTCTGTCTGAGCCTCCTAGGGACAGCCTGATCTGGAAGTTTTCACTGAACTGTTGTGGCCCTGGAAGAAAGCTGCTAAATTTGTATTTTTGGCTTTTGGCTTCTAGTTTTGGCAGGGCCACACAACGTGTCCCATACTTGGCAGCAGCGACTGTGTGGCTTGAAAGCTTTTGTTGCATCTTTGAGTCACCCTGCTCAGCTGGAACACTGCAATAGGAGTTCTTTGGTTTTGTTTTGGGGATTTTCACAACACTTGCTGTTTGGAAAAAACATAATATATTTTTGTTTTGTTACACGTTGGAGAAGCTTAAGAAATCATGGATGTTACATGGCCATACCATGAAAATTCATTTTAGTGTTTTGTACTAGGCTAACATGTAACATGGGAGCTACTTCAGTCTCTCTTCCTGGGGTGAACTGGGAAGTTTTCTAGGAAGCACAGCACAGAATGCAGTGCTGCAATAACTGTCTTGTAGACTAAGTGGCTAAACTTTATTTTCTTTTTTTTTAAACCCCCCACAGTTGGCTGCCTGTATGGCATCCATCACTGAAAGGCTGTGAAAAGAACACCTTTGTGCAGGAAGATCAGTGAATCCCCCGTGTGTGGGTCTGCTCAGTCTCCATTTCCAGGGTCTGTGATGGGTTGGAGAGGGCACATGAGGTGTGTGCCATCCCCGGGCTCCTGCTTCCCTGGGGCTGCAGAGCAGAGATGGGAGGGTCTGTGAGTAATCCAGGTGCTGTGGGAACACTGTGGCCTTCTGTCCAGGTGTAACAAATGCCTTGGAAACCTTAGGCCTGTGGAAAAGCATCTGTATGATGCAAGTTCCTCCTCTGTTGATGCAGAAGGCACCGCCATCACTGATGTTACTGAAAACTAATACTAAAAATGGTTAAAGCCTTCTAACGAGGAGGGTGTTTTGTGAGGAGAGCTGTGGTTCTTGGGAGGGAGGCAGTGAATCTATTTCAGTGGTAGGTGAAGGATGGTGTTATAGCAGTTGTGACATAACTGCCAAAGCTGTGTCCTTCCTCAGTAAACTTAGACGCGTTTTGTTACCGTGTAACAGACTGTAGTGCCTGGGAAATGACTGTACAAACCCAGACTAAGCGAAGCCTTCCGTGCTCAAGCAGAGAAGAATCACAACACCCTCTGCTGGTGCGAGTGGCTCCTTCCTTTTCTCCTCAAGGACTTGCCTGGTGGATATCTTAGAAACAGTAAAAGATAGTTCTGAAGTGTGATGCTAGCTCACACTAAGGTTATTTTAACCCATTTGTATTTATTTTGTTTTCCCTTTGTAGAAATTGACAGTTTAATCTGACCATTAACATACCACCACTCAAACAGATGGGGGGAATGTGGTGATGCCTTTCTCTGCATTCAGATTTGGGGATCCATGTTGCTTTCTAACTAAGCATTCTCCTACTTGGCAGAATTTTACTGGAGGTGGAGTTGGCGATTCTGTGTACAAATACATTTCTGAGGGAAGCCCCCGTCCCTTCACTGTGCCCATAGCTGTATTTGAATAAAGCTGCTAAATCCATTGGGTAAACTTGTGGTTTCTGGGAGTAACCATGTGTTACTAGAGCCTTTCCTAGAGGTTATCTCTGCCTCTGTCACTCTGTGGGACGATGAGCAGCCACAGGCCAGCTGGGCAGTTGCTTTATTTGTTTTTGTTCCCCCTGTGTGTACAGTCATGCTCTCCAACCCTTGGTAGGCCCATGGCGTGTTAATGCCCTCTGCTTCCTGCTTGGCTCGGGATGACTGGGAAGGAAATCACAGGTTAGCACGAGAAGTGGCCACTTTTTAATTCCTTCTCATAAAACATGTCTGATGCCTGCCACAGCATGTTCCTGACCCTCTTCCTCCTCCTGACCTGGCTTTAGCACGCACAGCATGCAGTGATGGGTGCTACCACTGAAAAAGCATCATTTTCCCGGGATATCTGTGGAGGGAGCAGAGGCACCGAGCTCCCCTGTGCATCTGGAGGGCTGTGTCTGTCTGTCGGTCCCCGCAGAGCCGGGGAAATGGCATTCCCAGCGGCGGGGGAGGGCTGGCGGTGAGGGGGAGCCCTCTGGGGGCCGGCGGGGAGCAGGAGCCCCGCTCCCAGTAAATGGTGCCTTACATAATTTGGTTATGGAAGAATCGCTGCGGGTTGAGCCTCCCTCGGTGCCGTGCAGAGCGTCCCTGGCGCTGCCGCCTGCGCGGGAAGGGTTAAGAGGAGACAACATCCTGTCAAAGACCTTGTTTTTAATTTTGCCTCTCACACTGGCACAGATCCGGCTAAGAGCAGCCCAGATTAGTTCGGGAAAACCTTTGAAGAGATTTAAGATGTCCTTCAGCCAGTTTGAAGGTTTTTGTCTTGCAAATCCAGTACAAGGGCGCCTGCAGGCATCTCGACCCTTGCTGTGCTGCTGATGCAGCTCAAGGTCACACTAACCCGCCCTGTGACATTCAACAACACACACACACAAAAAATTATGCGGTGAAACTGCTTCAGCATTCAGCCAACCAACAACTTCCTCAGTTCCTCACTAAAGGAAGAAGTATATATTTTTTTCTCTTTTTGTCTTTTTTTTTTTTTTTGGCTTCGTAGATTTTTGCTGCAGGAAATAATCCAGGATTTCTGGTGTGTGTGATGACAAGGTCATTTCTTAATTAGAACACATGTAAAGAACAAAGCTAAATGGCTTCAAAACAGCTTTGTAGTTGGAGAGGATTTAAATTATTTAAAGAGATAGTCACCCAAGTATGATGGAAACTGAATTCTAAACACATTAACTCTTTCAGTACTCTGTGGTTTCCATATGCTACTCAAAAGGAAATGTCAAACTTGATGAGCATTATTGCAACTGCTGTTAAATGAGCATTTTTTACATTATTTATAGTTAGTGTTTTATTATCCTGTCTCTTATCAGAGTTATGACAGCAAGATTTTTTTTCTTACTAAACAGTGGAATACTCACTGGCTAGAGATCAAGAGATAGCTATAGGAAATTGCTTGTTGGAGATCAGTGACTTAATTTCTGCTCTGTCTCCTATTTTGATGAATGTATTAGCATTAATATATGTATGCATGTGTGAGTACATGTATGAAATATAGTGCAAGTATACAGGTATTATTCAGAGCTGCCTCTGGGAGGAATCTGGACTCCTGTCCTCAGTGCACAGTGTGGTTGCAAGGCATAAGAACATATTAAAGGTGGATTTTGGGATTAGGGAATGAGAAATGAAAAGACACAATTGACAAGAAACAGCAATTTCACTTAGTTTGAACAGACAGTGAGCTGGCTGGGAAGAGGAGATGCATTTGAGTTTTGTTCTTTGAATTTGCTTGTCACTTTGAGTCAAAGCACCTAAATACAAAGATGTTGGTACCACTGTCTCAACCATGGTTTCATGTGGCTGTATGTTAATTATTCATACTTTTAATCCTATCCTCCTATTTTTCTTTTCCTTATTATGTTTTCTAAGCTTCTTATTCTGTAAATGCCAGGGGCTGGTAAGGTGACCACCCTTCTGTGGTTGTCTTGGGCATGCAGAGCCCCAGGTATCCATGGGTAGCACTCTCCTGTTAAAAGGATTGACCTGATGCACCAGAGGAGAAGCTGGATTTACTGTGGACTCTAGGACCTGCCTTTTGGTGCCAGCACACAGTAACTTTCCAGCTTGTATGCTTAATAAAACAGGGAGGGCAAAAAAACACTTGCAAGTTGTTCACTAAGGAGGAAAAGGCAAAAAAAAAATCATGGAGTAGAAACTTTGCTTGCAGAGTTTGGGCTCTTTATATGCTTGGAGATGTATGTCACTGCATGATTTGTCTGAGAACTGAAATGGGCAGAAATTAGTCTTCTCCTGTCATCAAAAGTCTAGCACTTAACTCAGATATAAGTGTTTCAAGAGTAACTGACATAAAATTTACTGGGGGATTTGTTTTTTCTGGTTGTTTTTATTCCTGTTGTTTTGTTGCTGTTTTTGTTTGGTTTTTTTTTTTCCGGGGTAAACCTTGTTCAGCTGGAACTTGCAGTGCAGTAAATGTCAGATGGAACTTGCTTGCTAGAAAGAGATTGTTGCTCTGAGGACCTCCTGGGAAAGGAGGAAACTGCATTTGCCAGGATAAAGAGGGAAGATAGGGTGCTACAACTTCTTTTTTCCTTTCCCTGCACCATCTGGTTCAGGCGAGGCTTGTGAGAAGAAAAGGACAGGGGGAAGCAGGCTCCACACAAGGAAGGCACGGATAAGACAAAACTGATGTGCTCTGTGAAATCTGTATATTCCTGCCCTTGCCTGGGGTGTGCTGTGCCCTTAATATTATGGGAGACCTAAGCTCACCTGCTAGTAATTTCTAATTTACTGTCCTAATTCATCGATTTGTTATCACTAATTGTACTTCATTTACTTCTGTGTAGTTTCCAGTACCTAAAGGGTTGAAAGGTTGCTGTAATTGGCACCCGCAGCTGCTCTTTCTTTTGACAGGGGATAATTTTGCAGCCTATGCTTTGTGTGACAGCTGCCTAATTGGGCATTCTCCCCTTGTAGCGAGCCTGCCTCCTCCAGCCTCCCTGCTGACAAATGGTGGTGGATTATAGATGAGGACACGCTGACCCGTTCGACCTTGCTGAGGCAGCGGGGAGGGGCCTCCTGCTACTTGAGGGAAGCTTTGGGTCATTTAAAGGACAAGGTCATGAGCCAGGTGGGGAAATGACATGATATCACATGACAATAGCCCGATGACACGGTCACTGTGTCAAGGACAAACTCATCAGTATTGATTAACGCCGCTTTTTTTTTTTTTGCTGGTGTCTCTGCAAAGCCACTGATATTTCAAAAATATTTTGCTAATTTGTCCTAGGTAAAGTGCCAGGCATTATTTTTGGGGAGCATTTGTGCAGTGTTTTCTTCTCAATTCAGATTGTGTGCAAAAGCAGTGTTGTTAAAACCTCCACCGATGATAATTTGTAGGGTACATCTTGATGGTTTTGGTAAAATGTACATCTGGTTGTACTGGGAGGAAAATGCCAGGAAGGATGCATGACAGGGCAGAACTTGAGAGGGAAAAAAAATTCCCTGCTTTGAAATTTCAGTGTTTCCCTTTTTACTCCTTAAAAGGCACATATATAAACCTCTATGAAAGCACATGTATCCACGTATGTACAGCTGACTGGAAAGTGGGAAAAGTCTTTATCTAAAGGGAACCAAAGAGAAAAGTTAAATATAATTGGGATGTTTAAAGAAAAAGTCTTATTTATATCAGCTCAAGGGCGATACAGTTAAGATAATGCCCTTCCTATTTTAAGAACTGGAACAGAATCCAACTATGCCAGACAATAAAAACCTGCTAAGTGGGTTTTCGAAAATGTTGTGAATACAAGTGACAATGTTTTGAGAGCATCTTCGTGTTGCATTTCTATGCTAATAAACTTCAAGGTAAATGAACAGCTTGTTTGACATTTGCTATGTTAGACAATAATAAAATGCTTTCTTCTGGGGTAATTAGACTTGATAGATTGATTATGTTATGAGGTAAAGATAAATATAATCAGAAAGAGAACCCTCTCGAAGGGAGTTAGTGCCTGTTTTTTGAACTTTGCCGCTGTGGTTGTGGTGTAGCCAATGCCTGGTGGTGTGTGTCACACCTGTGTGTGCATTCACACACACATACACAGGGACACATGGACAAACACACGGCGTGGAGTTTCTGGGAAGCTGGGAAAGGAGAGGAGCATTCACCTCTGAGCCCCGTTCCCTTCTCCGAGAGATCTGATTTGTTGTGGGAAACTGTTGTGTCTGAGCCTCGTCAGTTCACCAGGATGTAATTTTACTCCCCTGAGGTAAAAAGCCGTCAGTGGTGAAGTGTGATAAATTAGTTCACTCAAGTAGACGCGCGTGCGTGTGTGCGTGTGTGTGTGTGTTTAATTCTGACCTTGCTGTGCATGTGTTGAGCTGCTCTCGGTGCCCGAGTCAAGCCCGGTGGAGGTTTAATCCTGTGCCCTTGTACACGTATACTTGATTAGTAGTTGTGGTTATCTCAGCAGAAGACATTCTGCCCTCCTCCTTGTATTGGTCGGGACCCAGGCATTGGGGAGTCAAGTCGAAGGAGAAAGAAAAGAGATTTTGCATTAGTATTCTATGAAAGCCTTACTGTCTGCAGAACAAATTGATTGCTACAGTGTACCTGTGCTTGGCACCACTGCTGTGAAAGAAAGGTATGGTTGTAATCTGTTTTATTGTATTACATATTGTGACACTCCAGGAATGTTTAACATTCGGCTCTTCTATGGCACATGCTAGAAGTCTGAGGAAAGAAAAATATGTGAATGAATGAAAAGTGTGCGAGGCTGTCGTATCGGCAGCTTTGTTTACTACAGCGAACTAAGTAGCCCCTGCTAATGAGACGAATTTATGTGCCAATGGCAACGTAAGGAGATGATCAACTGAATTCTCTGTCTTCTGTTCAGTTCCTCACATCAGTGTCAGTAGTTGCTACGTACCTACACAGATAAAATTCTAATTAATGTTTTAAGGGGGTTTGGGTTTAGCTTTTGCAAGATGATTAATGTGAAATATACTTGAACATGGATGTGTTTGCCTCTTTAAATGAAAATGTGTTGTTTTTTCCTAGTTATTAATCTGCTGTGATGGTCCTACATGTGGGCGGGGGGGGATACAAAAACCTGCAAATCTTAGATGTGCTGCTATGATAAACAGCACAAGAACAAAGCTGAGGAAAAGTCTTTAGAGGATTTGAGTCTTCATATCTCACGCACACACACCACCCCTCCTTTAGTAATGTGTAAACATACACCCCTATTTTTATGTGAAATCTAGGGCTCTTTGTTTCCTTAACCCAGCTGTAGACTTTACATAGTTGATTCTCTGGTTTTACAGATGCTCAGCTGATGTCAGTTGTGTGGGAACTATGAAGCACTCCATTAATAAAATTCAGGCTGTTTCACAGGGGGCTGTGCTTAGTGGTTCGTTCTTGGCATCACTGAAATTTTGTTGCTGATTATTTGGATGTTTGCTTGTGGTCACTCCAAAACATCTGAAGTATCTGCTCTTGTCATGCAGACATTCCTGACTAATTAAGTTTAGGACAGGTGGCAGACTCCTCCTGGGCATTTAAATCTGCGTGTAAACCTAATCTAATAACTTGATGAGAAAATGAAAATCTATCTTTCCTGGTGTGTTATCACCACACACAAGCCACAGAGGTATTTGTGAAATTCTCTCTCTACTCTTTGTCCTGGCAGGTGACAAGTAAATGAGTTGCTTTAAGGAAATGAGGGACTTGGAAAATGCTGTATGTCCCGAGCAGCAGTCATGCACTGTAATAGTTACTTCTGTCATACAGCCTTGCTGGCTTAAGATTAACACTTTATGGATGGGGGGTATATTTATATGAGTGTACCCTTGAGCTTCCATTTTACACCTTGCAGAGAGTGTCAATACAGCCTTGTACATGCAAGTTGCTGATCTTCGAGATTTCTTGACAGCTGAGAAAATTTCTGAAGAACCCCAATTTGGGAGGGTCTGTGATGTGACTGTCTGGACTCAAAATATGATGACTTTACTTGCAACTAATCAGTCAAAACTTACTTATTCAAACCAAATATTTTGTGAATAAGCTATTCTTCCCCCGAATTTCTTTTAACACAAACACATGTAAGAAAAAGAAAAGTTGGTAAGAACAGTTGCACAATTTACACAGCAGATGGGAGGATCCAGGGACTTCATCATATTTAACTGTATTTAAAAGAATTTCAGTAATGCTATAGAAACGGTTAATTCTTACCTCAAATTCTGTGTTCATTTTTTGTAGATTTTAACCAGTTGGTGACAGGAGCTAGATTTGTGAAAAAAGTGTTAGATAAATACTGGGCAATACTGCATTTCAGTGCAATTAACTTTTGTCCATAAATAATTCAACCTATGACTTTAAATAAACTGATCAGAGGAAAAGAAAATGACATGTGATTAAATCCAGTTCCTTGAAAACATTTTACCAGTCAAGACTGCTGTGACTGCTTTGGGACTTCTTATAATTCCTCTGTTGAGAAGAGCCAGTTCTTAGAGTTCTGGGGATTTTGTTTCATTTTGTTTATTGTCAATTCTCAGCGTACCATTAGAGATATGAGGTAGACTCTACAGATCATAGTTAAAAGAGGACTGATAATGTGTTATTTTTCATTTTGTCTTGATTTTCTTAGTGACATGGAATATATCAGCTTGAGTAGCCTATGATTTTCCTAGGTTTTTGGTGGGGTTTTTTTTGTTGTTGTTGTTTGTGGTTTTTTAATGGAAAGTAGAAGGATGTTTGCTGAATTAAACTTTTGCTGCCAACTTTACTGATTGAGCATGACTGGTAACATTAGAATCTTGATGAGAATTTTGGAATACTATTTGGCCTGGGGTAGACTCCTCTATTGTAGGTGGAGCGATGGAGAAGACACCAAATGAAGAAGAAAACCCAAAACCAAACACAACCCAAACCAAATAAATCAGATTTTAAAACCAATTCTTGCTTATAATGGAAGTATGCAGTTGATTCTAGCATTGGTTACCTGTATTATACAGCTTTTCCTCTGGAAATACTTAATCTAAGTTTTAAGTAAGAGTTGGTGCTTTAGTGTTACGATCAGTTTAGGCAGATTTTAGAGGTGAATTCCAGATTAGATCTGCTTTTGAAAAGTTGCCGTGCCCTGCTTGAGATTATGAAATGCTTGTTCCCCATCTCCACCCCTTTTCTTTCTGTTACCATGGTCTACCATAATAAAGAAGAGAGGAAGTGGAGGTGTTGCATAACTTCAAGTAAATAGATTTTTGGTGCAGACACTGAAGGCAGCCTTTACTCCACCAGTGCTGTCACTACCAGTATCCTGCTAATGCTAAAGGCAGTGGTGTAATTAATGGCCTTGTGTGCTGAACTGAGTCTGCTGCGAAACCTCTGGAGGGAATTGTTGTGTCTATTGTGTTGGTTAACTCTCCCAGAAAATAATAGTCTGTTGCTGGTAGTTTGTTGGGGTGATGGGGGAGGATATTTTGTAAGGCGTGATGCAATATTCCCTGGCATCTTTTTCCTGACCACTGGACAAAGCATCTGCAGCAACAGAGCCCGGTTGAAATGGAGCTGTTAATAAAAATGAGATGAGTTTTACTTGAGGAGACAGGTGTGGTAAGATAAGAAAATAGAAAGCTGCACTTAAAACTTTCAGTGTGTTTTTAAAATATTTCAAAATCATATGAAGAATTTGGAACTGGTTTTGATATAGCACCTTACCTAGTGCAACAGTGGTAAATGATCTAGAATAGATGAAAATTATTTGTTGTTTTTTGTCTAATCTGTTCTTCTGGAGCCATTTATAAAACCTTGTTAAAAGTTCCAAAAACCTTTTCTGTTCTTTCCTTGGATCTTTATTTCTGCAACCTGAACCGTAGGCGGCACTGACTATTAGCAATTAGAAAGTTGGGGATGCCTCCCCTCCTCCCAGACTTAGATGTTTGAGCCACTGGCACCTGCTCGATCTGTTTTCTCACTAGCAAAGAGAAGAGTGTGGCAGGTATCTGAGAGTTCTACAAATGAATAGGTATAGGAGCCAAATTACTGACTGACCTTGGTCAGTTTGGAAACTTCCAACATTTGAAGCTAGAATTTGAGTTTGTACAAACTCATCGGGAAAAATGCTAATATTGATTACTGAGGGGGAGCACACTTGTTTTTGCAGGCTTAGTTCTAGTTATTCAGGAGACTTGCAGAGGAGGCTCAGTCAGGCTTGGAGTAATTCAGCATTCCAGAGGCTGGGCACCACTGAGCACTTCAGCACATGCAACAAAATCTGTCTGTCTGGATTCACTTGCTGCTGCAGCATCAGTTCCTTCACTGCTGCTGGCACAGGCTGCTGCAGTTCTGCCTCTTCGCTGGCAGAACCAGGGATGAATGCACACCCTGTGTTCTGGTCCATCTGAGCTGTGAGTGTATTGCAGCTGAATTAGACTGGTAAAAGCCAGGTTTTAGCAGATTTCTAAAGCAAGGAAGTAAAAATGGACCTGTTTAGGCCAGAAGTGCTTAGATATGTGTACAGACATACTTGACTATGAGAAACCCTTGCTTCAGGATAGAAAGGACTTTATGTTACTTGGTTAGGAAAGAGACTGAAAGTGGTCAGTGGATCAGAAGAGCTGCTGTGCAGTGGCTTTTGCAGCTCCATGCAATAGTTCTTGCCCAGTTTATTAGAACTGCTTCCTCATGCTAGATGCCTGAGAAACAGGGAAAGTTGGTGGAATTATATTTTTTGATCATAATGCCATCATTTGTGTTTGCTTCAGTACTGATACTTTAGTTCAGTACTGATGTGGTGTTTGTTGGAGAGAACGTTGTTTCAGCACATAAAGTGGAACACCCTGCATGTTACTGCATTTGATTGACATACATCTCCACCTGAGGGTGATGGGAATGCCAGTAATTTGTCTTATTTTGGAAGAGAAAGGCATTTACTATAGTGTGCAATTCCTACTCCTTTGATAGTAAGCACTGTTGTTTCCTCAAGTTTATGGTACCCAACTTTGTTTGGTTTCCCTAGTAGGAGAAAAAACCCCAGAAACCAAAACACCCATAAACTATGGAGAGAATATCTTGTAACTCAGCTGAAATTCAGAAAATGTTTCTTTATTTGTTGTGCATATGGAGTTAATGTGCTACTGAGCAAGCTGCTTAATCTTCTCCTGTTCTTGCTGTTCTTCTTGCGTAGAGTAGCAATATTCCTAAGCACTGCTGTGTTATGTTCATGCATGTTCCTAAAATGTTCTGGTTTATTCCAAGATGGAATCTCTCTTTTCTTACAATTCTGACAGTTCCCAGTAGCCTCCAACATGGTTTAGACCCACACAGTGCCTGTAATGAGAGGTCCTGGTGAACAACGGAGGAGTGAAATTACTGTGATCAGTCTGTAAATAGCAGCAGCCATCTAACATCAGATATTTAGATGTCAGATTGAAACAGGTCTTTGGTAGCTGAAATGCCTCTTGTTGTGAGTTTGCTTGTGAGTGGGGTTTTTTAATGACCTCAGTTTATGTATAAGCAATATATAATTTAATTCTGTAGTTCACACAAATCCAAAATAGTTTGGGATTTTAATTCCAGATTCATGTAGTGAATGGATAAGTCTATGGAAGTCCTTTCTGTAATTAGGATGTTGCTTATACTCTGCAGCTTGGTGGTGGAGTACATTATTTTTTTATTGGTATTATTATTAAGTTTTTAAATTGTGGTTGTATATTTCATCAAAAAAAGCCCCTGATGCTTAGTCAACTTCAAAGATTTTCTTCTTCTCAGCTTTTCTACCCGTGACTGTCATTTTACCAGAGAAAATAATTTCATGGAAGGGTAGTTCAGATGCATGTTTTTTGTAATTTGGAAGTGTGGACACTTGCACATAGTTACAGCTGACCGAGTACAGTCAGCAGTAGAAGAAGTATCTTACCAACAGTTTCCCACTCCTACAAAAATCTCTTCTCCAAGACTGATGAGGTTGTGATGTCAAAGGTTTTTGTAGCATTCAGCTGGTCATGATGGAGTGCAAGCCAGTTTGAAATTAAAACTGGCTGGATGATCTTTACTATGAAAAAATTAAGCTGATAATCAAATTTGTCAATTATACAAAAATAAATGTTAAACAAGGGAGGTTTTAGTACCTGAAGTGGCAAAAATTGTGCATATAAATCCCTATCAAGTAATTGAATTTTCTAGATGTGCATTAGAAAGACTTCATAAATACTGTTACCTTTCTTTTGATTGTTATTTGTGAGGAACATGGATCATGCTTGCTCTTGAAAAATATGCACTTGCTTCGAGTAAAGTAACTGAAGTGAAATACAAGAATTCGTGGGAAACACAAGAAAGATGTTTTCAGATCTATTAGCAAAAAGGAGCTGCTTGTTACTCCATGTTCTTGAATCATTCATGTCTTACCGAGCAGCTGGCAAAAATAAGTTGCATTCAGTGCATGCTTTATCTGTTACAGGTGGAAGTGAATTGCAGGAATGGTTTAAAGTCTGTTCATCTTTCTTTTGGAATCTTACCCCCCATTCCCCATATAAGTGGAGTTTTTTGGTCCTGAGTGGTGATGGATACGCAATAATTTACTGTTTTTTCTCCTTTTTTCCCCTCCCACCTGTTTTTTAGCAAGAGATTAGAATCAAGATGCTTTAGAGCTTCCAGTCCTTCCTCTTGTTCCTTTGGTCAAAATCACTGTAAAAATAGTGTAAACCCCCGAAAATTTTGCATTTTCCATTCATATGCATTGTGACAAAGTTTACTGCAGTTCAGTGGAAATGCTTCCTACAACATGGTAAGAGATACAGCTGGTGTTGTAGGCTACCTAGAATTTCACCTCTGGCTTTATATTTTAGTGAGGTAAATTGAATATAATGTTTTGCAGTGTGCAGTATCCAACCTTAACATGTTTGTTCTTGTCATTTTTTATAGTTTAGGACTCCGTGCTGGTCAGGCAGGTTGAACAGTCTCCCAATCTTTCCTGGCATTGATGCTTTCTTCCTCTTTGTACCTACTTTTCCCCTACATCTTTCCTTTCTGTTTCATTATCTCTGCATCTCATCTCAGTTTGTAAGCACTTTGGGGTCGTAGTCTGAATTTACAGGAATATAAAACGTTTTACAATAGTAATTATGCCAAATGTCAAGCACAGACAGACTTGCTCTCATAAACCTGGCAGCATATAAAGAAGGCAAGTGGATTTTGCATCCTGGTAGGTTATTCTTGGTCAGTCAAACTGTTCACCTTCCAAAGTGCTATGAGCAAGCTCTGGTGTACATGATTTAATAGAGAGATACTGAGGTGACTTTGGAAGCAAGGGTTATGTTTTATTTGCAATAAAACAGAATTCAGACGTAGACCCAGTAAATCAAGCCACTCTGGTTTGAGGTGGGGAAATTATGTTCCAAAAAATGGAAACTTGCAGTATTAAGTCTGCTGTTTGGGCTGGGAAGGTTATTTGATGAAGGCAGCTGGGACACAGAAAGCTTCCTTGGTTTCATTGGAGGAGGTCTGGGTTTATGCTGAGCCAGTCCCTGGGACAGGTGCTCCCTCAGCCTTCATCTTGCTCCTCAAAAGCTTCCTCATCCATGTCATTGTTTGTTGTCGTGATTAAAAGTAAGTAAGTAGTTTTGGTCTCTCTGAAAAGAAGCAGCTCCTTTCTTTCCTAGGAGCAGTATTTTTTCACTCTCTGCTCTTTTCTTGCCTCTGTGCCCTCTGAAGTGAGACCAGATTGCATCAGGGTAGGGAAATTGTCGTTGTACCAGCTGGAGAAGTGAAAGAGCTTTCACTGGACTTTTTAAAAGTAGCAGCTCAAGAGAAGGGTAGCCCTTTGATGCTGTATTTTAGCCCTTCTACATTATATTTTAGGCCTTTTGTACCCTTTTCTTCTTATCATTAGTCTTTGTGTTCTGTTGATCTTTCAGGGTATATCATTCTTTACTTCCCTTCCAATCGTACGTAGTAAAAGAAAGGTATTGGGTGCAAACTGTTATTACAGCAGCACGTATTGTTGTACTGCAAAACCAATAAATGCATTTTTTCTTCTGTAAGAGGAAGAGAAAACACTTATTTTGGAGGCCAGTGTTGCTCTAGGGCTTCATTTAATTGCTGTCCAGCTGAACTTGTCAGCCAGCATCTCACAGGTGCAGATGTATTTATTTTAAACTTCATACAGACTGTGATGAGGAAAAGGGAACAAACAAGTCTGTGAGGAAGGGCAAGCAACATATATCATTTGTGTTTTGGCTTGTGGTCTTGCAGGAGGTATTTTGGTGGATTTGGATTAATTTTTGCTCTGGTAATTTACTGCTAAAAGAGAGGAAGAAAGAGCCTCCAGAGTGTAGATGATCTTCGCCTGGGGAGCAGTGCAGAAGTGTAATGGAATTTCCTGTGTGAGAGGTGCCTGAGCATTACAGTAGAAATGAGTGTTTGTGGAAACAAAAGGGTAAGGAAAAAGGACACAATAAGTGGTTAGGTTATGTGGATGGAAATGAAAGTTATTAATGTTTGTAGAATTCAGATGAAAATTCTAAACTTAATCTAGAGCAAGAGGAAAACAATTGAAAAAGTTAAAATAAGGGGTTATATGAACAGAGTGTCTTCACGGAAAGGATTACAATAACAGCTGTGTTTTGTGTAGTGTGGAATGGTCTTTGGATGTTAATGCTACACGAGTGTGGGCTGTGGAAGTAGGGAGCTGAGGGAAGATTGAATGAGGGTAATGATGAGAGCAGGAGACAATGAGTAAGATTCTAGAGAAGAAGAATGCAGTGCTATGGGTGTGTTCCATGTTCCTGGTTTCATTTTGGTTGTTTGTTTGGGGTTTTTTTATTTTTGTCATGGTGGGTAGATGGATAGCATTAGAATAAAGATAATCTCCCGATGACAGCTTTTTTTTTTCACAAAGTGGGTGCTGTTAACCAGGCAGGGAGAGCTGTCCCCTCTCTCCTGGCAGGTTACCTTTACCATCTTGCTCAGCTCAGTTTTATTTGTCAAGTTCCTGGGTTTGTATTTTGTTTATACCCTGTTTGTTTTTTATTTTTTATCAGAATAAAGATAATCTTTTTTTTTTTTTAAAGTTTGTTAACCAGGCAGGGAGAGCTGTTCTGAGGTTACTTCTTGCTCAGCTCAGTTTTATTTGTCCAATACTCTCAAAACCAACCGGCTTTTGGGGCTTTTGGGGAAAATTTTATATTAATCTGTTTATACCCTGTTAAGAAGTAAGACAGGCTCCCTTTTGTGAGCTGATACTGAATTAACAAAATTACTTTGCTGTTACTGTAGAAATAGAATTATTTTCCACCATAAGTTTCTACATCCTGATTATAATGTATTTATTTTTTGGCAGGGAGGAGTGAAAACCAGATTCACAAAGAAGCTGCATTGACATTTGAAAGGTACGAGTTTCTGCCTTGAACTTGAAAAGTTTATTAACCTGTATTTTTTCTCACCCCGGACATGGAGTGGTAACTTTATCTCATTCACACTCGCTTTGGTCCTTATCCCTCTCAGGAATTCCCAGTCAGAAGATGGCTCATTTCACATCCCTGTACAGTCCTGATCTCATTCTCCTGACATTGCTAACTAGGGTGCTGAGGTAACAATCTGCTAAGTTTCCTGAGAGGCTGAAGACATGCTCACCTGCCCACCAGAACTTCTGGCTTCTCCTCAACAAATGGATTTTAAATTGTATGCTTTTAATAGCATTAAGTCCCTTTGAGAAAATGTGAGGGGTTGTGGGTTTTTTATGGGCCTTTTTCTCCTCTGGTATTCATTTGTTGCCTTCTTTGGCTTGTACCTCCCTTTCCAATATGATTTGCTTCAGTATTTATTTGGTATTTGGGAGTTGTTTGTGGTTCTGTAAGATTCTGCAGGTACTCACAAGTCTTAACTGCTACTGAATGAAATCACATTAATGTGTTCATTTGAGTTCTTTTGGTCTCACTCACTGATGAAATTGAGCAACAGATTTTGAACAAAACTATCCTTCTTTAGCAAGATTATGCATAGACTGAAAAAGAAAAGAAACCAAAAAAATTGCCTTTATAATAATGCAGGCAGTCAGTGAAACTTACCTTCAGGTTATTGACAAGGCCTTACTTTGTATTGATTTAGAAAACACTGGAGTTATTGATGTTACATTGAGCTGGGAAATTACTCTTGCCAGTTACATCAAGGAAAGATGGCTTTATATAACACAGAGAACATGGGTTGTGACCTGTCAGCCATGTCCAAATCTCTCTTATGGCAGGGTAAACTGGAAATAATACATAGCTGATCAGCTGAATCCATAGAGTTGTGGCTATAGATAATAACTCAGATAATGACTTTATACTGCGTCATACATGGCTTCAGCTACTTATGTGTAGTTTCACCTGTTTATTTGGTAGATTCTTGACTTTTAGGTCTTTTGGTATAACAACTTCCCCCACTCTCATCACATTCTTTCAGTACTCATCAAGTGAATAAATTAAAACTGTAATTTTGAGCTATTTCCCCCAAGGTTTAACAAGATTTGCAGAGAGAAATTCACCACCTACCTCCCACTGCCTTTCATTGTTACAAATTTTATTTGATGATGAATCAATATCAGATTTCCAGCATGTGGGAAACCAAATCACCTGCAATAGTTGCTGTGTGTTGAACAACTTGAGGAATGGGAACTCTGGGATAACTGATGTTGCACATCTTGGAAATCCTATGCTGTGTCCTGAATGATGAAAGAACACTGAAACTTTAAATGTTAGCTAGTTTGCTTTTAGTAGTTACAATGCTTAAACTGGTGATGTGTTACTGGGTTTTAGCATGGTAGATACCCCTCTGTCCTATGCGTATGTCTGTAGCTTTAATATTTTTTTAATCATTTAGATGCATCTCTCATGCACAGATCTGCATGTGTGCATAACCTTGCCATTATTTTATTGTCCCATTAAAATTCATAGGTGTACTTATGTCAGAGAAAATAAGTAAAAAGGGAGTACAAAGTTCAAGAATTTAGCTACTACACTGTTCATCAATATGGTGTTTAGAAACTTACTTGACATTTCACATGTAAATATAACTATGGACAATAATTTTTCTAAAAAATGAGTAAAAATTGTACCTTTACAGAATTTGGGATTGATAGCCATCCAGTCCTTCAACATAATCCATTGTTGTGGACTCTTGTTGACTACTAAATTGACCAGAAGTACTTTTTGCTAGCTGTGATATTTATTGTTGTTGCTGTATTGGCTGGTTGTTTGCTCCTGTTTGTCATTACCCCCTTTTAAAAGACAGCACCCTTGAAGTGCTTTACATTTGGATCACTGTGTGGAAAGATGCCTGTTCCAGCTCTCCCAAGAGGGATGGATAAGAACTGGATTGCAGATATTTTCTACATGGTGTCACAGCCAAAAGCACCACTGGCTACTGACAGCAGCCTGCACATCCCTGCTGCTCAATAAATGGGGGATTTGGTCCAAAGTTCAGAACAAGCAGAAACCTCTTGCTTTTGCAGGTTTTGTGTGTAAAGAGTGTGAGCTTGTATTTAAAAGGGAAAAACCCAAACCCACAATGACTGCTGGTTTGTTTTATCAAAGGTTTGGTTGTGAAGATTAAAGAGGGTTTTTATAGTAGAAGCTTGAGAGAAGACTTGCCATGACACTGAATGAACAGTTACTTACTGTAATGCAGCTCAGTTAAAGCAAAGGCTTTTTCATGTGTTTGTAAACTTAAAAAAGCTGTGTGACTCCAAATAAACTTGCTGTAGGGTTTCCACATGTTGGGCAGCTGTACTGCTTGCTAATAATGATGTGTTTCCTAAAATGTTTTTATTTGTGAAATGTCCTATATACACATTTTCATGTGTGCTTGGTTCTCAGAGTAAGCTGCTCATTTGTGGAAGTGGAAGTATCTTCTGCTGGTTTGTTGTAATCATTGCCTGATTTACTTTCTTTTATTTTTCCCTTTCTAACTCTTCAATGCAGCAAGAAGCTTTTTCAGCTTTTCACAAAATAGGAAGGATAGAAATTCCACTTGGAAAAAAAATTAACCAACCTCCCTTTTTCTCCCATTTTGCTGAAAGCACTTACAAGAGGGGGACTGAGGAAGAGCAGAATTGTACTGCCCTGAGGTCTACAACTTAAATCAATTTGATCTTAAACCAGTGACTGTTTTAAGGTCAGATGAATCACTATCAGACTTAAAAGCACCTATACCACAGTGCTGAGAAGCTGGCATCCCAGGCTCCAGGAGTGATTTGTATCTGGCCCTAGTAGCTCAGGCAGTGCTATACCTTAAAAGGGTGACAGCCTAATTCTTGTGAAGGATATTTTCAAAAAGGAGACAAGTTTTTAAACCTTTTTTTTTCCATCTTTTTTTCATTTTGAGGCCTTTTCATTAGTGGCTGAGACAGCCCAGTCATACAGTTAGAGAGCTGCAAATGTACTACCTCTGCAAAAATGGAGGAAAATCAGTAAACAAACACAACTTAAATCAATTTGATCTTAAACCAGTGACTGTTTTGGGGTCAGATGAATCACTATCAGACTTAAAAGCACCTATACCACAGTGCTGAGAAGCTGGCATCCCCAGGCTCCAGGAGGATTTGTATCTGGCCCCTAGCTCAGGCAGTGCTATGCCTTTAAAAGGGTGACAGCCTAATTCTTGTGAAGGATATTTTCAAAAAGGAGACAAGTTTTTAAACCTTTTTTTTTCCATCTTTTTTTCATTTTGAGGCCTTTTCATTAGTGGCTGAGACAGCCCATTCATACAGTTAGAGAGCTGCAAATGTACTACCTCTGCAAAAATGGAGGAAAATCAGTAAACAAACGTTAAATAGCTGAAACAAGGCGGGAGGGTATGTGATGGCATGAAAGTTTTACTGGCAATGTCCAAGATGCCCATATACTAGTGAGCTATGCAGGTCACCCCAAATGGATTCCAGTAAAAGCTTTAATATTAACACAGGCAGTCCTAGTTATATCTCTATCTGAATATAAATTGCTCCCACTCATGTCTGGACTAACATCAGAGCAGTGCTGGTGTTGAAAGTGGGGGTTAAGAATTAAGAGTACAGGCCACACTATTCTTTAAATTACTGCCTATTACACTGAGCATCTCAACTTTGTGGCAGCAGTGCAGCTTTGAATGCCATGGTGTCACCCAAGACACCTCTTCCTCGTGTTCAGGCATCAGGAGGGTGCGTGTGGCAGACGTGACCTGTAAGCTGAGTATCTCCTGCATGTGCTTAAAGCTTGGAGAATGTATCAGTGCGTTGGATGGATGGATGGATAGATCAGTAAATGACTTGCATTGCTGACTATTTTCAGCAGCTGAGTTTTAATGAGTCTTTCAACTGTTGCTACTGTGTTTAATCTGCTCACTTACTCAGCCTTCAGCATTAGAGAGGCTTTCTAGGAGGTAAATGTTGTCCTGATTACAGAAGAGGTTAGTTTGATTGTGTTCTGCACAGACCTTGAGGTTTTTTTTGTTAATTGAGAAATATATGCTGTGCACACAGATAATTAGGATAAATAATCAAGCGTTGTGCTTGGAAGTGCACATCCAAATACACAATTGTTATATATGATAAGTGTCTTGAACTGCTGCAAGTTAAAACCTGAGGTCCTGATTCTTTAGCGCTGGTCTTGCTACGTGTTTGAGCGGGTTTTCCTTTTAGATTTGTAATTTAGTATGTATTAGCAATGGCTGAGTAGAGTGAAAAGGATGGCAAAAGTGTCTTTCACTTCCTTTTCATTTAACATAAGAGCTTTCCCTTAGTTTATTGCTGTGCTGCCTAATAGCTCTTATCTAAATAAATAAGGACACAGCAGCTGTTCTTAAATGTAGGGAATGCTTAAAACATGCAATGTACCAATGTGAAGAAAACGAAGTGTAGTGGTATTTCTGGTAAGTCTACTAAAAAAAGGATACACCCAGGAGCTTTGATCAAATGCCAGCTCTTACATCAGTCCTCTTTGTAATCTTTCGTGCTGGTCTGTGACCTTGACCTTGTGTTTGTATTTGTATGTCGAATCTATTTTAGGGATGGACAAACTAAGTTCAGTTTAATGGGATTTATACTCCAGCTTCACAGGATACCTTAGTAAAATATAAAAATTAAAATATTTGGATCAGTAAAATTTTCAGTCATCTTTTAAAATTTCAGTGGGTTTGAAGACGTTGTTGTTGCTCTTGGGAGATGGTTCTTACGAAGACATCTTTAGCTCACCAATAAACTCTTCTAAATTCAGCACGGGCCTTCTGCCTGGAGTTGGGGTTTTCTCTCCAACCATCTCACCAGTGGCTGTGCTTTAGTTTGGCATTGAGTGAGGTTCAGCACTGAAAGTAGTCCCTGCTCTTTGTCCTGCCTCATGCCACTTGTTCCCACAGGGAGAACTGCAAGAACAGACGCTGGGCAGGATCTTTGGGGAGTCTTTGGACTGTGACAAGGTCCTCAGTCTGGCTTGCCTTGCCAGAGCTTTGTGCCACGTGCACTCAGCAGAGTCTTGAGCACAGCCCTTATTTTGAACATGAGCAAACAGGGCAGCAGAGTTGGTGGGTGTAACACTGGCACTTTGGGCACACGGGTTCATACAACCTTAGTGAGGTTGTTGGTTTCGGGGGCATTGTGAAATAGGGTCCCAAATTAGCTAATACTTCTGTGCAAGAATGGAGTAATAGATTTATTTTTAGCAGAGTAATGGAGTAATAGATTTATTTTCTTTTATTTCTGGGGTAGTGTTATTTTATGTAGAAAATCATATGCTTTCTTCTAAAATCAGTCACACATCTATGTTACTTGGTTTTATACTTTTTTATTTGGCATAAGCATGTGTTTTAACTCTCTTGGCAGTAATGGAACAAGTAATAATAATAAGTAGCTTTATTTTTTTGTTATTGCAATTGTTTTCTCCATGAAGAACTCATTAAAAACAGATATAAAATGTTTCCTTTCCACAAATTTGTGATGGCGTTCTTGAAATGCGTGGCACCATTATCAGCATAAACTTTGGGAAATTATTTCAAAGTGTGTGTCCTTACAGTGAGGGATAGTTAAACACTTCCCCTTACCAGCTATCCATTGTTTTTGCTATGCCTTTGTGGCAGTAAATGTTATTTTCACTGGTTTTGAGTTAAGTTGGTATTTTAATTGTTCTCATTTGATTCATGGCTAGAGGTGAGATCCTGTTCTTTATGTGTGAGGGTCTGTATACATTTATATGACCAAGTCCTTTTAACATTTTATTTAGGGATTTATGCTGTGTATGTTTTTAGATTAACTCTGGCATCGTGATAAGGACTCTTTGTCATTTGTCTTTGCAGGATGTTATGAGCCTCTTCTCCTAAGGTTTCACTAAAGCTGGTTCTTATCTTTTATCTTGGAATTTTGCTTGGCTTTATTGCTGTTTTGGAGAGAAAAAAAATATTTGAACTGAGCTAGTGGAGACCATCTTGCTAAAGGAAATTTTTCCTTTCACACTTAAATGTAGGTATAAGAGTCTGCAACAACCTATGTAAGTATCATCCACAATAAGCTGAAATCTCTTATTACAACAGAAGCTGTAGTGTCCATTTACACTCACTTAAAAAAACCTCAAAAAGCAAGCCCAAACTACAAATCATCTGGGTCTCTAGCATGGATTTATGGGAGTTTTACATATAGTTGAATGCTATGTGACTGTGATCCTGTATTTCACCTTGCCTGGAATTCCTGTGTATTTGTGTTCCAATTCTGTTGAGAAGTCTACAAAGTGGCTTTCATTCATAACCGTGAAATGGTTGGTCCCAAGTGAAACACAGCTATTACTGTCAATAAAATACTGTGCATTACTTTTTAGTCCTTTGTTGCACTCTGACATCTGAAACCCATTCTTGGTTAAAATAACATAAAGTGACTTAACAAATGCCAAACCACCTAACATACTTATTCCAAGAAATACGCCATTTTAGTGCACTGCTATCAGTAAATGCCTGTATCTTTAGATCCCTCCAACAAGCAGGAGGTCAGAGTTATGTGGAAATGCATTATCTGCATGCATTGATCATCACTCAAAAGCATTACCCAGGAGAGGACATTGATTTCTTCAGTGTATATTAATCACACTTCATTCCTGGGGAGTTGATGTAGAGTTAAATGCATAATCAGTGATTTGGTTTTGTAGGTGTCAGAGGGAATGGAAATCTGTTTGAGTTTCCTTTTAATTGCTTATTTATAGGCAAGTGGTTTACCAAACACTGAAAGGGCCATATATATTGTTGTATATGTTGTATATTGTCCTCCTCTGTCCTGAAAACAAGTCTTTGTATAGATTTTTGTACGTTTTTTGCTCTTGGTCTCTTGAGTAAGAAGACTCAGTTAACCAAAAGCCTTTCTGCTCACTATTTCTGAGCTTGGATATTACCCTTTCCCACGTTAGTTGAGATTCAGTGATACATGCTATTTCCCGATCCCTGTCCTTAATGGATGTGTGATGGGGGTGTAGCTTCTCTGCATTATCTTTTAGTTTCTGCCCTTTTTGTTTTCAGCAGCAGGAGCCCATTGAGCAGTGAATAATGGGACAGGTTTAGGTGTGAGATACTTGCTTCCTTCACAGGTGGTGTCCCTAGGTTGAATGCCTGTTCTTCCTCATTCCTTACGATTAGCAAAGACTTGGCAGAGAGTGTGTTTCTAAGCTCATGCCTAGAGTGTTAGCAGGCCATGATCAACAAGTGAACTCGAAGATGTCCTTTACAGTGCCATTAGAGAACAAAATATAAATATTCCTCCAGCAGTATTTGTAAGAACAAATATATGTACCTTAGTCTGGGTAAGGAATTGACTGAAATGTCTGTGAAACACCAGGTGAATAGCAAATTATAAGAACAGCGTGGGGTATTCTGTGTCTAGGAGTGATTATTTCTGTGATGCTCTGTTCTTGTACTTGTTAGAATAAGAAGTATCTAGTAATGGTAGGCTGAGCTATTGTTTGAAGAGTGTCACAGCATGAAAAATGGCCGCACGTGTTTTGTCTCTGAACTTTGCAGCAGGAGGTTTTGATGAGCAGGCCACATTTGGATTAAGCTGTATATGGTGCTTAAGTGTACTTGTAAACCTTGGAGAGGTGCTACTAAAAGGCTTTCACAAACTCAGCTTTCATGGCAGTTGTCTGCTCCCCATTTCCTCCTTCCCATGTACTTCATCTCTTTTGGGGGTTTCATTGGGACTATGTTGGATGAGGGATTTTTTTTTTTTTTTTTTTTATTTCTCCGGGTTTTGGTTGGCTGGTTTGGCTTTTTGTTAGGGTTTTTTTCGTTTCAGTTTCTTTCCCACTCATTAATGGTAGGTTTGTGAATATATAAAAACCACATGTAACTTAGGGAAAAATGTCTGCCTGTGGCCTTCTGCAAGCTGTGCACCACTGTCTAGAAGATGGGTTGAGAGCCAGCATTGGATGAGTCTCAGTGTAGCCAGCAGTGCTCAGAATTTGTGTTCCAGGGGGCAAAGCTTTTTCACAGTGTTTGAGGTGTTCGTCCTTGAGTGTCTGTCCCTTGCTGCCTCCCCAAGCAGCCCCCTCTGCGTGGGTATGGAAATCTCCCTGACATTTCCACACCTCCTTCCAGCACACGCTGGAAATGTCGTGTTCCCCCTTGATATATATGTTACATACTATCCCAAAGCTCCTCTCGTTGTCATGGGGTGGTGTTCCATGGTCTGAGTGAGTCACAGATTCCCGCACTGGAGAATCCCATGTGAAATCTGAGGAGTGGAGGGACACTTGAGATGAGGTGGCTGAATCCCCCTTTCCACACCCCAAATGGAATGTGCAGGAACAGCCTCCCTTTCCTTATGTGCCTCCGGAGCTGCTGTTAACAACAAGAATAATCAGCATAGACGTTTTAGTGGTCTCTTAAAAACTGGAGTAAATTTAAATAGTTGCTACCATGAGAACACTTGGGGTATTTTCTTCCCCACTCATTTGTTGGACTCCAGTGGTCTTCCAGGTCTTAGAGGAAAAACTGTGTCCTGTGCCTGCTGTTTTCTTGGTTCTGTGTTTCTGACGATTTTGTGTTACTTAAAGATTCAGTTACTTAGGATTTGCAGGGTAAACTGTAATTCAGTTACTTAGGATTTTCGTAAAATGGTAGATATTGCATCCTTTTGAACTGTTTCATCATCTGTTTTGGAATTGGTTTGCTGTAGTGTTTTTCAAAGTGCTATTACTGAAACTGTTAAAATCAGAAGGTTTGATCAGGCTGGTTTGGGTCTGATCCCTTCCACACGCCCGATCCCGCTGCTGCCCCATCCCTGTAGTGAAGAAAACACTTCTTTCTGTTGTCTAAACCTTAAAGTCAGGTCGGGGCTGGGTTTGGCAGCACTCAGCTTAACAAAACACAGGGGAAAGGCTTTTCCATTGCCGTGCTCGTGCAGAATTTGGCTGGCTGACGCTAATCCTGCATTATCCAAGGGGTGTTTCACAGAGGGAGCGGTGCTGCCGTGTGCTCCGTGCCAGCCTGGAGGGAACAGCCCCAGCCTGGGATGGGGAATGCCAGCCCTGGTGGGGTCACAGTCTCGGGAGCCTCTTCAGAATTCCTGGCAGCAGCAGGAGCTCCTGCCAGCAACACGATTCCTCATGTGCCCTCTGCTGCCTGAGCTGTCTGAAAGGGATAGGCTTTCCTTCCCATGTTTAAAATGTCTTTTGGAGTCAGTCAGCAGGCCTAGGAGGAGTGAATAATGTGCCAAACTCCTGGGAAGAAGCTTATTTTTGCTTTCTCAAACTGATACCCTGCAGTTGTAGGAGAGGAGCCTGATTCATTTCATTTAAATGAATTAGTTGTAAAAAAAAAGCTTCTGGATTCCCAAGTTCTTTGGAGTGCAGCTGTGGGAGAATTCACCCACTTATTGCTGCATTTTGCTCCCCCATCTGATAATTTCTGCCTTCCTTTCTTTCTTTTTCTTTCTTTTCTTTTTGTCTTTTTCCAAATTACATTTGCAAAGGGAACCTTCAAAATGTCTTGGCTGCCTGAATCAAAACTGTGAAGAGGTCTCAGCTGCTCCATTCATGTGAACAGATTTCTGACACAAATAAAATGCGGGTTTTGGAAAGCAAAGCACTTAAACACTTGATTCTCTTAAAGCACGTGCTCAAGTGCCATTGAAGTACCTGCTCTTGTGCAGCTCTGTGCATTTGGTGCCGGGGTTGTTGATCAGGGCTGTTTCCCTGCTCAGAACCTTTGCAAAAGGAGCCAACTGAAAACTGAAGTGCTTTTTACCAGCACTCTGAAAGCATCCTTCCTGCTGGAATCAAAGGTGTGCAAATGGAGCTTAATAACAAACTAATTCTGGGACAGCAAGTCTCTTTACCCCCACTCATTCTTAGTTCACTGCAAGATTCTGCTGCAATTCCCAGTGCATCCAGGACTTTTTTTTTTTTGAGATCCTCATTTCATTGTGCTTTCAACATTTCACTGCAGGCAGCCAAAAGGATGGACAATCACTTAAAATCCTGTGTTTTATGTTCTTACTCAGTGCTGGTACTGGAGCTGCTGAGTAACACACAGGCTTTAATATATTTATCCTCAATTGTCTTTCTGAAGTTCCCATCTATTATTACTCCATCTGGGAAAACAGGGTACAGAGAAGTAAAACCAGAAGTCAGACAGCCTGTCTGCAGCACAGTGAGTAGTTGGACCCCTGGATCCCAAGCTGCCGCTGTAATCGCTGTACTGCATTCCTCAAATCTGTAATAATTAAAATGACAGTCTGGGCCATTGGCTGATGTGGTGGGCTGGAGCCTTTACACTTGGGAATATGAGAATAGGAAGTCAGTGAAGCTGGTAAGAGGCTTTTTTTCTGGCTCTTCCAGTAGTAGCCAAGCATTAGAACACCAAATTTATTAAATAGCTGAAGATTTTTATTTCTCAGACCAGCTTTACAAATGCATGTTTTTATTCATCCCAAGTTAAAAATGGAACATAAAATTGCTACAGGAGTTTAATCATCATGAAAGAACTCTGAAATGTAGTTAATAAAAATATTTTATCTGTGTGAACATATAGTAATCTCCACCTCTATTAATCATTCTAACAATGTGCATGAGTTTGGGTAATGTGTCTTCTAACAAATGTTCATGTGGGCAATCTGCTAGCCATTGCCAGTTTCCTAAACGAATACCTTAATGGTTTCTGTAAGATTTTTTTCCTATGATCTTCAATTGAAACTGCAGAAGAAGACCCCTTGATAATACCAAGTTTTTTGAATTACCTAATAGATTATGTAACCCTCGTACTCAAATGATGCTAGTCTAGTGTTGTTAATTTACTGTGGCTCTCTGTTCCACTTAGCAAAAGGATTTAACTGCAAATGCTAGTTTGAGATATTGGAAAAATGTCTTACAAGTGTGGTTTTGCTAGTTAAATTGTGAACTGTCTAGAATTTCTAAAATAGCAGGAGATATCTAGTGGGTGAACTAAAAGTCTGCTGTTTGTTTAGAGTGTCAGGTTTGCAGTTGAGGTTTTCATTCATTCAAAGAACTCGTTAAAAATCAAAAACAAATATTCAGGAGCAAAAAGGTTCTGTTGTGCTTTAATATATTAGAAGCTGTGTTCTCAGTTTTCATTATCTTTTGCAGCAGTAATACACAGTAAGCAAAGGATCTTAAAGTTTGTTATTATTCCTTTAAAATCTTTGTGGTGGATAAATATATTTGTAGTTTGCAAACAAAGAAAAACTTCAATAACTGCAAAAGTGGAATTAATTTTCTGGACATACGCAGTTCAGTGAACATTTTAATATTCCCTTATTTTTCTCTATACTGCCCTTCTCCTTAGGCACACTTTAAAAGGCTGAAGAGCTGATTTCTCATGGTGTGCTTTATTTGGGGAGGGTCTCACCAGGTGACACCATTTGTGCTCTGGATTCTGCTGCTGCTTTAGTTTTGTCTAGGTGAACAGGAGGCTTAATGAGCTGGGTTGGTGCTCCTGGAGGTTCTGCACAACAATCTGGTTTATTTCTCACGGTACAGAAGTCTGGGAGAAAACAGAATTGACAAAAAAAGAGGGCATTTAGAGTAGTTGTGGTCAGGAAAGCACATGAACTTACCTATTTATTTTGTCATAGTAATTAAATATATTATTTGGGTCCAGAGAATCGTAGATCTTAGCAGTTGCTTCAGCCCTTGCTGGGAAATAAGAAATTAGTTGCTGGATGACTTCTCCTTTCTCTCTCTTCTGCCTTTTAACTTTCTTTTCTTTTTCCTTAGCACTGCTCTGGTAACTTCTTAAATATTTAATTTAAAGAAAAAATACCAACATTTCAGTGGGTCCTGGGAAGTTCTTTTGTACAGTTTGTGTTTATGTAGAAGATAGCTGAATGGTTGCCTTAGTGTCCTGCTGAGCATTAATTTCCAAAGCTGATTTGGATTTGTCATGACTACATCTCAGATGGACATTGTCATGTGAGATTTTAGCTGTAATATCTGTTACAGCACTAAATCAAAAGAGGCTTTTTAAAAGGATTGCTGATGTCCTGTTCTAATGTGTTAAGTGCTTTCCAGATTTCATTATCTTTAAAGAAGCTTCTTTGCAGCAACCTGATTTCATTAAATTTATCAATATTTCCCTAGCACTGGGTAATAAAAATAAAATAAAAAATGAAAAAGGTGGCAGAGCACTTCTTAGAATAGTTATTATATATAAACTGTACTGGCTACAAGTGTCATCTCCTGCAAGAGGCTTTTGGAGTACCTGAGGGATTTGCATAAATGCATTGTCCTTTTTGAATTACCCAAAGGTGTGTAGTGAGTAAAGTTGTACTGAACATTGGCTTAATGGTACATTTGTTTGGGACTGTATCTTAAAGGTGTCCTGTAAGCCTTGCTTTTACCAGATTGTCAGAAATCCTGACAGAATTACAATTTTATTGTCTTCAGTGCAATACTTTTGGAAGCTGGAAAAATATATTCTCCAGTTAAAGTGTGTTCTTCAAATGTTTGAGGAAATCAGTCTAATTGTATTGCTGTTACTGTTGCTGCATGTTTGATCTTTTTATTGGAAATCTTGTTTTTTGGGGTTTTTTAGGGATTTGTTATTTGTGATTTTTATTTTTTTTTTTTTTTGTTTGAAACTGCAAAAGGCCACTCAGAGCTACAGGGGTTTTTGAAGGAATGGTAAGATGATCAATAATTTTCAGTTAGCTGAATGCACATTTAAGTTGTTTCATGTTTGAAGGAACGCTGTGTCTTCCACAGGTAATTCTGTAAATGCTGGTTAATGTATTTCTGAGAGAAGTACTGAGACCTCAATAACAGCTAACAGCTTTGCATTTGGCATTTAAATGCATAGATATGCATGTTTACAATGCATTACTGGTTAGGTTTTTTGTTTGGGTTTAGTTTTGGCTTCTTTTTTTAAGATAGCTCCACTTTTAGAGTTTTTCTAGATGACTTAAAACCAAGTAAAGGAATATTTGCCCAGGGAGATTAAGGACAGTTAATATTACAGCTATTTAGTAGTCCTTACTCTTTACATTTTTAAGATCTGATTATTTTCTGACTTCTAGTTGCCTGTAGGTTTTGAATTAAAAACTTGCCTCTGGGAAATCAATCATAAAATATTCATTCACTTGAAGGAGGCAAGGATTTCATCTGTGTACACCTTTTAAACTTGTAAATACAAATTTTCAATGGAGTTTTAGCCCATGAAAGCAAATTACAGAGCTCAGTATGCAGAAGGACACTTACCTTTGCTCATGTTGAATATTTATTTAGCCAGTTTAGTACTGAGTGAGTGAAGGAGGATGCATGTGTGGTGTAATGGTCTCATTGTTGAGGTGTGGTGATTGAAATGTTCCTGCTGCCATTGACCAGCCCTGTAAGTGAAACTGAAGAGATGCATCCAGCACAAGTGGCATTGCTGTGCATTTTAAAACAGCTTTTTATTCCACACTGCCCCATCCAAGGAGGTATTTAGTAGAGATGTTACAGACTCTGGAAGAATAACAAGACTTCAGGGAAGAACTGGTTTGGTTTGGTTTTGCCATCATGTATTTCATGTACAGAAAGAACACAAAGGTGAAAATCCCCTAGGGAAGGGAGGCTTTTGATGCCAGGATTTATGTTGCATCAGGAGCATAAGCAACCTCTTCCCCACTCTTATCACATGGTTGTTCTAATAACTTGTGGTGTTTGGGTGTTGTAAGAACACCAGATTTCACCCCTGTTGTGCTACCATGCTGGATTTTGCATTGGTGCATAGTCTTGGGCAGTGCTAACAACTTTGTTTCTACTTTCAGCAGTACCATCCACCTGCCAGACAGAAATGTACTCATTTATATGATGCTGTGTATTCTGTTATTTCAGAGCACATGCAACCTGAAACTAAACATTGACTTTAGGCCTACCTTTTCCTATTAGTTCAGTTTATGAGTGATAAGGCTGCATGTCCTATTTACATTTACAGAAGAAAATTTCATGCAACTGTAAAGTATAATTCAATGGATTTTTTTTCCAAACTGTGTTTAGAGTGATTTCAGATTTTTCTGTCAGGTTTGCTATTCCTTAGTTTTAGCTGCAGAATAGTGAAATTCAGTGAAGGCTTGTGGTAGCTGTGCTTATAAGCTTAATTTTTGTGTAAAGCTTCATCTCAGAATTGATTACATAATGTTCTTTGAATTCAATACCATGTATTCTGTCCTTTATTTGATTTTTAGTTTCTTCTGGAATGTATGTTGTTTGTGTATCCTGAATAAGATTGCCTAAGACAATGCAGGGGGGGTTGGGTTTGGATTTTTTTTTTTTTAAAGGAAAAATGTTTTATACAATTATATCTTAATCCTAAATATTTTCTTTCTGTTTTGTGTTTCTGACTTAGGAATTTTATGTGCTTGTTGGAGATGGAAAAGGAAGAAAAGCTAGCTGGCCTCCAGAAGAAAGAAGGCAGCAAATATTTGATGGAACTTTTTTTCTGTGAAACCATGTTTTGAGTGTTCCTCCCAGACATCATCCATAAATATCCTAGATCTCAGCTGAGGATTGCTATGGTTGGAAACCTGGCTCATCAAACAGTGTACACTGGGAGAAGCCTGCCTAGGATAATACATTTTCTGTTGTTTCTGAAAGTCTCTAAGAAAACACTGTAGACATCTACCTGTTATTAACTCTGCATCTTGATTGAGCAAAACTAGCCTTTGAAGTGAACAGAAACAGAGCCTTTTTGGAAACTTTTATTGAACATGACTCATGGAGAAGAGCTTGGCTCTGAGATGCACCAGGATTCTGTTGTTCTAACTTACCTAGAGGGATTACTAATGCATCAAGCAGCAGGAGGCTCAGGTACTGCAGTTGACAAAAAGTCCACTGGGCATAGTGGGGAGGATCAAAACTTTAAGATTTCAGGAAATATATTTCCCAGCTGTCAGAGTAATGGTCCAGTTCTCAACACGAGTACGTATCGGGGATCTGGCATGCTGCACCTCAAAAAAGCAAGACTGTTGCAGTCTTCAGAAGACTGGAATGCAGCAAAGAGAAGGCGGTTGTCTGATTCCATTGTGGATTTAGATGGAAAAAAGGAAGCTTTGTTGGCTGGCATGGTTGAAAATGTGCCTAAAGGCAAACAGGATAGCACATTACTTGCCTCTTTGCTTCAGTCATTCAGCTCTAGGCTGCAGAGTGTTGCTCTGTCACAGCAGATTAGACAGAGTCTTAAGGAGCAGGGGTATTCTCTTAGCCATGATTCTTTACAAGTGGAGAAAGATTTAAGGTGCTATGGCGTTGCATCCAGCCACCTGAAGACTCTGCTGAAGAAGAGCAAAGCAAAAGATCAGAAGCTGGACAACAGCCTGCCTGACATCACCAAGAACCTGCCCAAAGAGAGGTTTATAGAATCTCCTCATGCGGTGCAGGGCAGCCCCAAGGTGATGAACGAGCCCCTGTCGTGTGCTGCAAGGTTACAAGCTGTTGCAAGCATGGTAGAGAAACGATCCAGCCCTGCTGCCTCGCCCAAGCCCAGCGTGGCGTGCAGCCAGCTGGCCCTGCTCCTCTCCAGTGAAGCCCACTTGCAGCAGTACTCCAGGGAACACGCTTTAAAAGCACAAAATGCCAATCAGATTGCAAGCGAGAGGCTTGCAGCCATGGCCAGGCTGCAGGAAAGCGCTCAGAAGGACATGGGCCAGTTTGGTTTGGCCAAAGGAATGACAAGCCATCTCAATGGTCAGGCAGGATCGTCCCCCAAAACAGTCACTAGCAAAGGCAGCGTGGCACCGTTTCAGAGTTCAGTGGGAATCATGCATTCACCTCCCAAAACTGTGGGATACAAAAGTACTGTGGAAAGGAGTAACCTGAAAACCTCTCCCAGCAACAGCTTGCTCTTACATCTGCTGAAAAGCCAGAATACCCCCAAGCACGTGAAAGGGCGTGAGCAGAGTGAGAGAGCCAGCATTTTTGAAGACAGCAGCACACCAACAACTGTTGATGAATATTCAGACAACAATCCCAGTTTTACAGAAGACAGCAGTGATGATGAAAGCTCCCATTCTAACTGTCTTCCTATAGACCTATCCTTTAAACAGAGGACAGATAAACCAGATGCAGGTCCCCCTGCATCACTGGATAACCTGACTCAGTCCTTGCTTCGTAACTGGGATCCAAAAGTTTCCTGTCCAGAGAGCAAGGAAGAGAAAGACACTCCGAAAGCTTCTAAGCTGAATCCCCACCAGAAAGTAACACTACTTCAGCTGTTACTTGGGCATAAGAGTGAAGAACAGGTAGACAAGAGTAATGATCCTCAGGGACCACACAGTACGGCTGATGTGGCAAAATTCACTGTACAGACTGGGAAAAGGACTCCTGTTGCTGACAGTCCCAGTGCCAACCGAATGACTCCGTTAAGCACTCCCCCCTTGCTGGCTTCCACAAAAGCAGACTCTCCTATAAACCTCTCGCACCAGTCGCTGGCTGTCAAGCGGAGCTCGCCACCCTATGCCTGCAGCATCCAGCCAGACAGACTGATGAATTCTGCATCTAAGCACTTGATAGACCTGTCCAAAAGCAAGGAAATTCAAGGAGCTAAGCTGAGCAGGACTGATAGTCCCCAGAACTCCTCGGCATTCAGTGCCAGCAAGCTGCTGCAGAACCTGGCTCAGTGCGGCATGCAGAGTTCCATGTCGAGTGAGGAACAAAGAGCTAGCAAACAGCTGCTGGCAGGGAATGTGGATAAACCTGTGGGCTTGATTGATAGATTGAACAGCCCTCTGCTTACGAATAAATTGAGTATGCATGAAGAAAATAACAAAATATTCAGTTGTCAGCCCGCACCCGCTGAACAAGGACTTCCAGGTTCGGAAATAGAAAATCTCCTTGAAAGGCGCACTGTCCTTCAGCTGCTTCTGGGAACTCCCAATAAAGGTAAAAGTGAAAAGAAAGAGAGGGTGCTTTTAAGAGATGAAAGTTCTCAAGAACAGACAGACAAGGCTTTGAATGAGCAAATATTGACGGTGAAAATAAAAACTGAACCATCTGACGAATCAAATGTTCCTTATAATTCAAATGCACAACAAGTAAGAGAATGCAAGGGTAACAAATTCCAAGGGTTTGTTCATTCACTGCAGAGAAACACAGCTGCTTCTCCAGCATCCGAGGAGGTGAAATCTGAGCCTCTTTCACCTCAAGATTTCTCTTTTTCCAAAAATGGCCTGCTAAGTAGGTTGCTGAGACAGAATCAAGACAATTACCCTGCAGATGAGCCTGACAGGAGTCACCGAAACAACGAGCTGACACACCTTGAATCCAAGAGTCTTTGCACAGTACCAAAAAAGAGGAAGCTTCATGCTGAGCCTTTGGAAAGCCCATTAAAAAAGATGAAAAGTAATGTGTCTGATGCTGGAAACAATCACGCTTCTCCTACCGAGGCGCTGTACGGGCCTTTGCTTAACCAGCAAGAACTGAAATTCAGCAGAAGTGATGCTGAATTTAAATATGCTGTAAGTCACGGTTCAAATAGTGAAACTGAAAATAGGAGTTGGTCTAGAGATAGTAAAGGCTTTAATGTGTTGAAACAGCTGCTTCTCTCAGAAAACTGTGAGAGAGATCTGTCACAACATAGGAATAACATACTAACAGAGGGCAAGAAAAAAGGAAGCAAAACCAGTGCAACAATCAATAAACCTGAATTCACCATTTCTTCAGTAAGATCCTTGGTGGGAAGCCCTGTGCAGCAGAACAATTGTGTAGACCACAGAACATTTCAGTATCCCGTAGCAGTCAAAAGTCCGGCCAGCTCCCCCTTCCCTGAGCATCTGGGGAGCGCGGTGTCCAGACTGGAGTCCGACCAGCTGAGCATGTGCTCCATGCCCAGTGAGAAGGGCCCCATCAGATGGGTGATCACGGGCATGGACAAGAATGATTATGAGAAAGACTCTCCGAGACTGACCAAAACCAACCCAATATTGTACTACATGTTACAGAAAGGTGGCAGCTCTGTCAGCAGCCAAGAAGCACACGACAAAGAAATTTGGAATGAGCCTTCATTTACCGAGAGCTCGACTCGTGTTACAATCAAAGAGGAGTTGACATCTGAGCCAGAGCTCAAAACTCCTTTTAGTAACTTAAGAAGCCCTTACAACAGCCATATGGGGAGTAACACCTCTCATCAGCACGGTGGTGTGAATGGAGAAGTGCATGGACTTCTGGAAAAAGTGCGAACAATCAAAAAAGAGCCAGAATAAACTGCAGCCTCCTCAGTGAGTTTACAATCAGCGGTTTTGAATCTTTGTTTAAAAAAAAAAAAAAAAAAAAGAAAAATGAGTATGAACTTCACTACTGTATAAAGTGAGCATGATTTAAAAAAAAAAAAAAGCATGGTCTAATTGAAATGTTTTCATTTGATAAACTTTTTATTTTTCTGGTGATGTTATTTAAAATACATGTAGATAAAATTTGCTTTACAGTAGATTGTCACAAGGAAACTAGAAGGGTTGTAATTTGTACAAGACGTTTCTGTATGTATCAAATTAAGTTATGAGTACTCTTTGATCAGAGTCTTATTTGGATCTGCAAGCTTTTGGTATAACAAAGTGTAAGCGTACAGCCTAGGTGGTGGTAATGCTGCGTTCCTCCCTCCCTGTAAAATAATCCTTATTTTTTTGAAGCCTGAGCATAGAGACAGTGTACTTTTTTTTTTTTGAATGTTTTAATATGTTTTGTGAAATTTTAAGAATAACTTTTAAGAAGTGGAGCAGTCCGTCCAAGGTATTAGCTCGTCATATTGGAAAACCTGCGTCAGTGTTAATAATTGAAGTGCACTGAAATGTATTTTTTAGTGCTTCCAAAATTTGTATTGTTATTTTTAAATCTTGTTTGTGGTCCTGCCAGAATAGTGGTGTAAAATCTATTTTTCTTCCTTGCCCTGCTCTCAACAAATGCCTTCCTCAGAATTCTTAGCCATAGTTATGAGTTACTAGTTAGAATTAAGGGTTTTTTCTAGGTTTTTATAAAAAAAGGCAGATTTTCATAGGCCATGCAAGTACTGCATGAGTCCTTTTGTTGGCACATTCCTGTCACTTTCCTGCCTAAAAGGGGAAAGCCAAAATGCCTCTTGGAGTAGTGTGATTGAGAAGGCTTAGTACATGTATTCAGTGAGGAAAATGCTGGAAAGCTTGTGAAGGGATGAACAGAATTGTGTGTTCAGCACCATCCTGCTTCCCTGTGGAAGAATACCAACTGCACTAAAGCAGCACATCAGACTTCCACTCGAAGATGGAATAGGATTTTAATGAAAAATGTGTTGGCCTCTTCCTACAACCGGGGAAAAGAATCTATAATCTGCCAATATTTATTACTCTCTGAACAGCTGATACATGGTTTAATGCACTACCCTTTCACTGCAGAAAATCTGGCTTTAGAATAATTTCCCAGGTAGCACTGAGGATAAAACTGTGGTTTTGTCATGTTCTGTAATGGATAGTGGGATATATCTGAGAAATCCTTCCTTGCCCTTTTCCTCAATCCCCACCTGTGCTGTGATTTGTAACATCTGGCAGTATCACCCTGAGATGGGAGGAACTGAAAATTGCAGTCAGAGCTGAGACATCTTGGAAGAATTGCTGGCTGGGGAAGAGTCGCGTGGCTCTGCTTTCCCGTTAGCACTGTCAGTGTTAACTCCATTTGCAGCCCTTATTTCTCTGGGGGCAGGAAGAGGACAAAATCCAGTTCCTCTGAATTATGTGAATTATTGGCAAGCAGAAGTTTTGCTGAACTTTTTACTCCCCTTAAAAAAAAAAGTTCTCTGTGGCTTCCTGATTTCACAGATAATCCTCTCTGCCATCAGCAAGCAGCTAAGCAGTTGGCCTGCACAAATAATGAGAGCTACACTCTGGTTTAATTATGTCTGTTTTCACCCTTGCAAGCCAATGACATGACAAAACTGCTGTTTGTGTCCATCCCATGTCTGCATAGCAGACATGAGTGAGGGGGCATTTTGCTCTTTTCCATCTGGTTTGGTTTCAGAGATCCTTTTCCCAGACTCCTGGCTTGCTGGGACAGAGAAGGCAGTTGTCCCCCTCTTGTCCCTGTCCCCAGCCCGAGTTCCTCCCTTTTCCAGTGCAGTTCCTCCTGAAAGGGACTTCTTCTGTCTGACAGCTGGAAAATGCACCACTATTCTGTTTTGCCTCCCTCCGGGGGATACCTTCTTTTAGGGAACACAAATATTTGGCAGTATCTGGTATAAAACATTCCCCCTGGTTTTTATGAGAAATAACAGAGCAATTTAAAGATATATTTTTATGTTACTTCGGTGAAGCATAATATATTAATGGGCTGTACAAAGAAGATTTATATTTTAAAACCTTCACACAAATCTAATATCATTTTAAATGTCATTGTCTGAAGTATAATATAAAAATAAAATTTTGTTTGTCTTTAATATTGCATTTATAAGTAGCCCAATGACAATTCAGATGTCTCATAGAATAATCATTAATGAGATAAAGTATATTTTGGATTGACAGTGGAACTGAATTCTTTTTATATGAGTCAACCCAGCAGAAATATTAAAAAGATGGTATTTGTTCCATCCATTAAATGTCTTTTAAAGTCTTAATTGATTATTTTTCTTCAAACAATGTGTATATAGGTAGGAAATATATACAATATAGAATAATAGATGGTCCCCAGACTAAATACAGGGCTATAATTTGCTTGAAGAGCTCCACCGAAAAATGCAACGTGAGAGGATGTGGAATTACCTGGTTGAAAAAACTTCTCCAAAGCTAAGTTGACATGAAGAGTGGGGAAGAGATTCTGACCCTAACAAAAAATAATACTGGAATCGAGCAATGTGCTGACCTTTGTATTTATTCTAGGGTAGTCTATTGTTATAATATATACTTTTGAACATTTAGTTTTGAAAGTTTTGTAAAACAGTTAAGTTAAAATGTTAACAGTTTGACCAGTTAAGGATTTAGCTTTCTTTTTAGTTGATGTTAACAAAAGGGTATTGCCATTCTCACAGACGTCAGTAAACCCTAAAATACAAGAATTGAAGTTGGGGACATGGTGTTCATGGAAGAATCTTATCTCCTGTAGGCATTGCACTCTCAAACAGCAGGTAACAAGGGCAAGGCCCTTGAGAGAGGGCAGGACATGCCAAGGGAATGCTCAGTCAGCTGCTAAGAGGGCAACTGTCTCCTCCTGTATGGAATTCTGCAGTATCACTGGTGTTACCCCCTCCCTAGGGAAGAGAGGTCTTCTTTGGATCTACCCCATCCACACTTTCAGCATTGGCACCTCAGGACCAAAGGCTCTTTAATTGTTTTTTGTCTTGTAGCATGGGTGAGTAAAAAGGAGTTGCTGTTTTTTTTCCTTGGGGACTTTTCCATCAGAGAAGAGCGGGGTGGGAGCTGGGATTGTTCTCCCAGGAGGCACTGGTAGGGCTGGCCACGTTTTCCCAAGCAGCTCTAAGATCCCTGATTCCCCCCAGTCCCTGCAGATGAATTGCAAACCAAGGTCATCTCTTGAGTAGCCCTCGGTACTCTCAGCAACTCCTGTTCCCCCTAGGCCTTTAGAGTACAGACTTGGAGCACAATGGGGTCTTGGCAGATGCTGGCAGCAGCAGCTGTGCAGGCAGAGCAGTGCAGGATCAGTGGGTGCTGGTGTGGGATCTCCCCATCGAAGGGAGGGCACATCCCAGGTACCGCCAGCAGAGACTGCTGGGGAAAGCTGCCCCCAGCTCTCAGACCAGTGAGGAAATGAGTTAGGGAATCGTCTCTGTACCACACTGAGAGTGCAATTGCAGCCCCTTGGAGCTTTGACCTGGGTTAACTCAGGCCCCACTTAGCTGGGGAGGGCTGGGGCTGCAGCTGGAGTTGTGGAGACCCCGGTGCCTTGCTGGAGGGGGCGTCGCCAGCGCCTGGATTTGGGGATTAACTCAGAATTGCCGCGCAGATTTGCCTTTTCTTTCCAGAGGGAAGTGTCTGGGACTCGGATATCCAGGTCTCTAGTGGCTCCTCTGCCAAAGCTTGAGGAAAAGGTGGTGGGTAAGGCTTGACCACAGAATCAAAAGTGGAGAGCTGGAGGGCTTCTCTGCTGATACCACAGAGCTGGGCAGCTCAGTTTGAGAAGTTTATATGAGATCAAAAGGGAATTCAGCCATAGCTTTTACTTTTCGTAGCCATTTACTCTTAGTGAAGTTTTTAAATTTTTAATTTACAAATGTTTTTAAAGGAAAGAAATGAGTGGTTTAAATTTTCCCTGTTAAATGTTGGTGAAAGTATTACAGCTCTCATTGACGTCAGTGACATGATATTACCAGTTTGTTCTCTGCCACATCTTACAGAGGAGTAAACTGGTAAGTATATATTATATATATATTTATATATAATGTAAATATGTTGACTTGTTACGCCTATAATATGTTGAAATTGGTTTTTAAAAGGTGATGTAAATAGTGGTTTCCTTAATGAAAAATACATATTTTGTATTGTTCTAATGCAAAGGAAAAAAAAACCTTTTAATCTTTTTTGTTATGTATATTCCATGTATAAGTGTAAATATGATCACATAGGTTTAAAAACTTTTGCATGTATGTATACAGTTGCAAGTCTGGAAGAATGTATAGAAAAAATTCTTTTATTTAAAGTTGTGATTAACTGCTGCATGAAAAGTGCATGGGGGACCCTGTGCATCTGTGCGTTGGCAAAAAAAAAAAAGTCTTAACAAGTCAGGTCAGTTCAAAACACAACAGTATTCCACTTCTGGACATGACTTCTGCTGTGGTATTTTAGCTTTGTGAAAGAATGTGCTTCAATTCAAAAGGGTCTGGAAAAAAAAATGCAAACCTACTTTTAAAACATGAAGTGCTCATACAATTATAATAAGTCATGTAAGTTCAGGACTCCATTTTGCGTAATTGAAATATTGTACCTGGACTATTCCATCCCTGTAAAACAAAGGAGTATTGATTTTCATTGCCATACATAAGAATTTGGGATTTTACCACAACCAGTTTTATTGTGATGTGTCTTCAGTAATTTAACTGGTCTCATTTTTTTTATTAGAAGTTAATTTCCTCATGTGATGTCACAAAACTGTACATACTGCAGTGTGAAGTTTTTTTAAATCTTTCAGTGTTTACTTCCTGCAGAAGATTTGAATAAATGAGAAAAATGCATTGTCTTGATGGTTTTTAAATCTGCTTTATTTCATGTGTACTTTGCCTTATTGGAGTGTTAGTGGGCTCTTTGCATCAGTGCTGTTGATTCAAATTTCTGACAGCAAAAGTACCTCAATGAACTTGGGCACACACAGCCTTCAGCAGGGCTACTGACTGGAAGCTGAGTGTTGTGGAGCTGGAAATGAAGCAATCTAAATCAGATTAGCAGCTTTACTTCACAAAGCTCTGTATTATGTTTTATTTAAATACCCTTCTGCTTATTAACTTGAAATCAGTGACCATAAACTGGAAACCTCTAAGTGGGAATTCTCATGTGAAAGTAATTTTGAATGTTAAAACATTGTTCAGGTCCCTTGTGCAGGGTGGAAAGATGTGTTTTCCCACTAAAATCTACTTTGGTTCAGATCACAAAGAAGACTTCTCAGTTTCTACATGTTTGCTTAAGAACGTAAATAGAATAATAAGTGAACACAGTTTGCTCATGAAGCCCACACAAAGGTTTAACAGTGCACTTCCATCGTGTTTTGGAGTTAAGTCAGCTTATGACATTAGTGCAAATGATGGATTGCAGCATTAGTGCAAGTGCTGTTTCTCCAGAAAATTTTTGCTGCAGGGTGCCCAGACAGTGTCTGGAGCTGTGCAGTTGCAAGCAAGCACATAGGACAGGTCAGGACTGTCTTGGGTAACAGTAACACCTATTTTCATGAATCATCCTCTGCTTCCTGGTCTCAGCAATAAATTGTGTGCCTGAGGTTCTTTGGAAGCATTCTGGAAAGCAGAAAATATAATGCATGAAGGTAATCTTAAAACAGTAATTCCAAGTCCGTAGATCTCAGCTAGGGCTTCCTGAACTGTGTGTAACTGAGCATTTTGATTGTTCAGTATCCAAAATGGAGCAGCATGGGGATGCTGTCTCACTTTGGGTACATCACCTTGCAGTATGGATGTAGTGCCACCAGTGATGCCCAGCTGTGCTTCAGAGGGAAAGGACCCTGACCCAGCTTCTGCCCAGACTCTTCTCTCTGTAAGTAGGCCTCATGTGAGGGATCAAGGCCTGAGCCAAAAGGCAGCCACCTGAAAAAACAGTATCATTAAGGAGCCAGTCTCATCTTCTAATGGCAGTGCAGCTTGGAAATAATTTCTTAAAATACTTGGTTTCATCAGTGCTGTGTTTCTTTCAGTTTTGAGTCTGCCCACCAGGCAAAGCCAGCACTCTACCTCTGTTTCTTCAGTGGTGATGCCCTAGGACAGTTCCATGGAGCACCTGAGTATCTCTGACTTTTCTGTTATTACTTGGAGGGGGTTCCAGGCACTTGTAAACTCACTGCATTTATTCAGTTGTGCTGTAACACCAAGTAAAATTTGCACAGCATCTACCAGAACAAGCAGGACTGTGGAGCTGAGTGCTGTGGGGTGATAAGGATGTGGAATGGGTGTGATATCCCAAGAACCATTCCCCTCTGAGGGAATGTGAACAGCATTTGCTTGGTGATTCAGGATGAACTCACTCAGAAGTGCTTCACACTGTGGTCACATGGAATCTTCCTGGTCCCCAGCTTGTTCCTCACAGCATGAAAATTGCATGTGGTGGTGATGTTTTGTTTTGGTTTTTTTTTTTTTTTTTTTCCCCCACAAAACAGCTGCTGGATGAAGGAATTTTCATTTCTGCTTCAGAGATTTCCAGGTTGGGGAGGGCAGGGGACAGCAATAGTGTTCATGGCACTTTGTCACAGACATCTTTTATGAAAAATCCTTTCCTTAGGATTTTTCTTTCTGAGAAGCTGAGAGGCCTCAGGAACAAAATGTAAACATTGATTATCTGCTGCTGTGGGATGCAACTGGTGCATCTGTGATTGGCCCATGTTGGTTGTTTCTAATTAATGGCCAATCACAGTGAGCTCAGACTCTCCGTCTGAGCCACAGGCCTTTGTATCATTCTATTCTATTCTTAGCTGGCCTTCTGGGAAATCCTTTCTTCTATTCTTTTAGTATAGCTTTAATATAATATATATCATAAAATAATAGATCAAGCCTTCTGAAACATGGAGTCAGATCCTCATCTCTTCTCTCATCCTGAGATCCCTGTGAACACCGTCACAAGGACAGCTGTGGACTCTGATAGATCATTTGCAGGGATGTGCATTGTGGAAGCCTTTGTAAGAATAGAGAAACTTATTGCAGTAGTACAGACATGTCTTTAAATAAGAAAAGTAAAGCAAATTATTCTTCACTGACTGTAAACTCGCCAAGAAAAAAATGTGGTTTGAAACTAAAGAATACAATGGCAATGTTTTGCTCTATGGCACAGCTTGGCACATTAGGGCTCTGGAATACACCCCTGGGAATGTCTGTAGGGACTTGATATGAGCCTAGAGCAGAGGCTAGGATATGCAGGCAGTAATTGCTGATAATATTTTTATTTCCTTTTGATTGTCAGAGTGACTCAAAGGGAGCATGGCACAAACTTGAGGCATAAAAATCCTCTCTGCTGGTAGCTATCAATGCTGCTAATGAAGGAGCATATGCTGATCCAAGCTCACAGCAGCCTGCTTTGATTTGGCTTTCTAAGGAATGCTTGCTCTTAATGAATAAAGAGATTTGTCACTATTTCCAGATTACTTTTCTGGTTAAATTACTCAGAACTTAGCTGAGTGCAAAACAAACATAATTGACTTGTGAATATGCCAGTTAGATAAACCTGATGCCTGCTTCCACAATTAAAGTCAGCCTGTGTCTTCAGTGCATTGTGATGTGTTGGGGAGAGATGGAGAGACAGCTGTCCTCATCCTCAGTACAGATGATTGGGATTCTCTTCAGTCTGGTTTGGGAAGGTGGTGAAAATTTTCACTAAACAGGAGGCAAAGTGGGCTACTCTCTATTTTAGTGGGGGCTCTCTGGCCCCAGGCTTCACTGAAGCTGCTGCTGACTTTGAGTCCTACCCTTTTGTGTGCTCCAAGTCCTTCAAAAACTTCAGCTCCAAGGTTACTTCTGCAGATGGGTCTGGGTAGGCACTGAGATGGATACATCGCGTCTGTGGTTACCTCCCTACATTTGCCTTTCTGCACCTCTGGAACTCCAGCAAAGTGCTGCAGCTTTTCAAGTTCTGCCTGACTAGATTCCATGCCCAAATCTCAGGTACTGAGAGAGAATAAGTTACGAAATTCAAGGATGATTTGGAGCTGGATGCCCTGGTGTTCAGTCTCTTGTATGCCATGCCTTGGGAAATGCTTTGCTAGAGTTTCTGTGGAGGAGGGAAGTTCCTCCAGTAGCTGATACAATTGCACATTTCTTTTTTCCCTGAATTCACATTTTACTCTGAAAGAATCCTTTGGTTTGGTGTTGGGTTTTTTTTTCAAGAAGCCTCATTGACTCTCACATGCCTCACAAATGGCTCAGTGGTTCACCTTTGGGCAGGCAAGGGAGCCTGTGTCCCTTCAAGGGGTGTGTGCTGTCCCCACAGGAGTGCATCTGTGTCCTGTCCTCTGTGTGTGCAGTAGGGGACCAGTGGCTTGGGGCTCTTGGCTTTTGTGCCACAGTTGTTAAACGTGGAGAAGGAAGAGACTGAAGGGGAATCTTTGAAGGGGAATCTTAAGATGGCAAGCTACAAGATGAAATTCCCAAGTGCCTTTTACTTTGTAATCCCACTTAGTTTTCTGCTGTTTAACATGGGCATAGTGAAAAAATCCTCATTAGCACTTGCAGCAAGAATTAGATAGATCCAGGAAACAAAAATCTTGTGTAGTTATTCATGTCACAGGTTGTAGACTCATAGAACGGCTTGGCTTGGGAAGGAGCTTAAAGATGATAATTTCATTCCAACCCCCCTGCCATGGGCATGGACACCTTCCACTGGACCAGGTTGTTCAGGGCACCATCCAACCTGCCCTTGGACACTTCCAAGCATGGGGCAGCCACAGCTTCTCTGAGCAACCCGTGCCAGTACCTCAGCACCCTCACAGCAAAAAAATTCTTCCAAATTTCAAATCTAAATCTACCTTCCTTCAGCTTAAAGCCATTCCCTCTGTCCTATCACTACATGACTTTTTACAAAGTCCCTCTCCAGCTCTCTTGAAGCCCCCTTAAGGCACTGGAAGATGCTCTAAGGTCTTCCCACAGCCTTCTCTGGACTGAACAACCCCAGCTTTGTCATGTTCCATCCCCCTGATCCCCTCGGTGCCTCCTCTGGCCTGGCTCCAGCAGGTCCCTGTCCTTGCTGTGCTGGGAGCCCAGAGCTGGATGCAGCCCTGCAGGGGGGGTCTCAGCAGAGGGGGCAGAGGGGCAGAATCCCCTCCCTGCCCTGCTGCCCACGGGGCTCTGGATGAGCCCAGCACATCCAAAGTTTGGCTGAGTGAACAGAGATCAGTGCCACCACTTAAATCATGCAGTATCACTGATGCGGGCTTGCCCACTTCCTGGTCCAAAATCTAAAGAACTTTACATTTTATTATGAACAAGTACCAGGAGCTGGTTGGTCAGCAGGTAAATATGTTTAAAATCAGAAAAGAATGGTTTAGGTAATCCTTGCATACAGTGATGTCTGTCTCTTGTGTAAGGAACTGTTAACTCTCATGCTATTTTCCCCCTTCCTCTTACCTATTACTTTGAGTCCTTTCATCTCATCCTTAAACTACACAGGAGCCCAGTCATCACCCATGAAGGGCAGAGGAGACAAAAGAAGCCTATATTTTTAGACAACTCCTTTGAAATAAGTGTTTGCCTAAGGTACTGTGTGTTATGCATTTTCTGTATTGAATGCTGTGTTTCCTCTGAAAGTATTCACCCAAGGCATTGCATAGTGCCTGCACACTGAGCAGAGAGGTGATGACATCTAACAGCAGCTACCCCCAGCACCCCCTTTGCTTTAGAATGCTGCTTACTGTGGCAGAAAGACGCAAAGTGTAAGGCACAAAGCTTTTTTCTCCCGAAAACTGCATTTTTGAAAATGGCACAGAATGAAAACTGCAAGTTCAAGGTCAGAAAAGGAAAATGAGAGGGGAATTTAATTTATTTATTTATTTTTAAGTGTCCTCCTCAGCATGGTCTAGCTGGCAGCCTGTTGCCTGCTCCCATCACCTGTTTTCCAGAGGGAAGGCACTATGGTAGTGGTTGTTTCCTAGGGGGGCCAAATTTTGCCATTTGCACGAGATCTGACTTGGAGAGCTGGTGGTGGCAGCTGCTCCCAACACACACAAAACTGTGGCAGCTCCTGGTAGAAGAAGAAAAGGCACTGAAATCCCCTGCTGAAAACGTTCCCAGCCCAAAGAATCGTCCTGTGTTTTTGCACGGCATAGATTTGCAGTTGTTAATTTAGAAGTGGAAGGAATAATTGTCTAGAAATTGACAGTAGCTATCCTGTTGAATACTCTTTAAAACTTAAAAGGTCTGGGGATAAAGCTAGTTGCATAAGAAAAAAGCCAAATTTTATGTAGTCAGTATTTTCAACAAATTTTTTCATTGTCTTCCAACATTTGCCTAGCACTTGAAAGCTTAGTTCTCTTTAGTCAGAAAGGTACTATTCCAGTTTTCTTGCCATCTTGATATCTTTATTTTTACCATTTTTGTTGTGCTTCTAGTAGAACAACGTGGCTTGCTATCACTTTTTTGATATCAAGTTATGCCTGTAACACTGTACAATGCTGCTGCAAAATGTCTCCTGGCAGTCCCAGGAAGCTCCTGCATGGAACAGAAGCCTCCTCTGACCCAGGCTAACTGCTGTGCCTTGCTCCTGGGCTGCCTGGAGCAGTGAATGGTAATTTTGGTCATGTGTGATTCTGAGCACCGTAGAAATTTCTGCCTCGTTCAGTTTTTCCGCCTCCCAGTTGGGACCAAGGGGATATGGAGATTTTTGGCAGTACATTATGGGCTGCAGAAGCAGCAGCTGGTTTCCAGTCATCTTCTGTGTTCCTGTTAGCCTGCATTGATGGTGCAGCTGTGCCAGTGTCACCCTTTGAGCCTGTGCCCAGCTGGCCTAAAGCAAACTGGGTTCCACAGGAGCCGGGACGGTGCTGTCCCCTTTGATGTGGAGCGTGGCTGCCTGTGGCAGGGAATGCTGTGCCTTGCAGGGAAACTAGAGAGTTCAGCAGAGGAGATCACGTTCTTGACAACTGGGGAAACCTCTGTAAGGCAGGGCAAAGCTTCTTGGTTTTTGCAGTTTCACTCCGGATGCTCAGAGTTCACTCTCCTCCTCTGCTCAATCCAGGTGTTACTCTCGAGTGGGAACCAGGAGGGGAAGGGTCAGATGGATGAGAGCAGCATTTGTGGGGCAAAATTCTGTGCTTCATCACCCTCAGGATCAAATCTGAGGGTGATGAAGCACAGAAACCTCTGTTCAGAAATGCCTTAAGGCCAGGGCACAGCTGCAGCGCTATATTGGTGAAAGGAGTGCTCAGAGAGATACCCTCTTTGATCTGATATTCAAATTCCTGAGACCTGACAGGGATTAAAAGAGGTGCTGCTATAAAAGGGGCAATGTGAGGGAGCCCTGCTGGCCCCAGGGGCTGCTGCTGCTGCTCAGTGGGGCTGGGGGATGCCCAGTGGCCAGCGGGGCAGATGGTCCATCCCCAGTCTGCAGGGAAGGATGGCTGCGTTGAGTTCACGGAGATGCAGAAAAGCACCTCAAGAGGAGTGTTGTGGTACCAGGATGCCTTGCTTCAGCATCTGAGCAAACAAGGTCAGGCCATAAAGCCAAAATGGTAAGACTCCTGTGGCAGCAGGAATTCTGTTTGCTGTGTTTTCTTTTTCCACAGCAGAAGTTCCAGCTGCTATCTCATCTCTGCTTACTTGGGCTCTGCAGAAATTGCTGCAGTTTTCCTGCCATGAGCAAGGGTGGCTCTTTCCACAGCATTTGTGTGAAACAAATCTGTGTTGCTTTCAGGGGTTGTCTGTAACCTGTTGTGACTGATTTTATTTCCTACCACGATCCTTAGAGAGGAGAATAGGAATGGTCTGCAAATTATTAATGAGGAACCCCAGATTGCATTGCAGTTGACTCTGGAGTTTGATGAAATTTCAGGTGGGGCTTATGGTCATACTGTATGTCAGGATTTATCTGCTAAATAGCTGAAAAAAGAGTTCCTGTTTTAGAGAGACTTCAGTGCTAGTGGAATATCAGCTGCACATGTATGTGACATAGACAAGAGAATATAATTTGCAGTACTTCAAGTTTGGGTGTGTTAAAATGCATAGAATGTGGGTTGGCCTTTGAATTTAGAGCACCTGAATGTGAGGATTCCTATCAGATGGCAACATCCCTGGCAGTGATGGGACTGCTGTGACGTGGTCAGAAACATCTGGGCAAGTGGCAGATCACAGAGCAGACACTGAACTCCACAACTCTGATGCAGCCTCCTGCCTGCCCTGGTTATTTAAATCACACTCCCTAACCCTGCCCCTGCTTGGGCTATCTCACCCCAGACCTTTGAGTAAAACTAGGTTAAAATGTACTCGCAAGAGAAACATTTTGGAAATGTAACTCACTTGCAGTGCATTAAATGAGCAAATTTAAAAGCCAGTGTGGGTGAAGGAAATGAAAGAAAGGTTTCTGAAGCCAGTGAGTAACCAAAGCAGAAACAGGACACTGGCTGTAATTTGTACCTGAAACCTGTGAAAGCTGACCCCAGGCTTGCAATTGTAGAGCAGCTCTAACCCCTAATAGGCTTGGACAAGTAAATAAGACCTTGCAGCTGTGAAAGTGCCTTATTGTGACTGGGCTTGTGGGAGCCAGTGTTTTTCTCAGCCAGGCTCCACTCCACTGTGTGCTCCTCAAGATAAAGCTCTTTCACTTAGGCTTAGTTCCAGTAGTCAAGATTTCTGTTTATTTTTAGCATGTTGTTTGTTTATCATCTGCCATATATTTCTTATAGCAACAGCAGGGCAAGTTAAACATGGGGTCTCGTGTCTAAAATAGCGTTTTTTGGAGAACACAGTGCTTTTATACTGTCTGGTTAGGCTTTTTTTTTTGAGGGAGGGAAGTGGAACTTTTATAAAAAATAAGTGTAGAATAAAATAAATAAAAAATAAAACAGTGTAAAATCTTTGAAGCTGACTCTCTGCAGATCAATCAAACTGTTTAGATTTATGTGCAAAGTAAGGAATTTTGGTGCAGAGGGTTACTTTAGCATTTCTTTCTGTGGAGAGAAATGTCAATGAGCATGAATGTGCAAGCACACACACACAGAAGATGGGTACAATGACTCACGCAGCCAAAAGAAAAATTAAGAAAGCTGACAATGCAAGGGCTGGTATTTAAAGCAGGACGGGTGTGTAGTGAGCATTCTTGTAGAGTAGCCATTATTTATTAAGTAGAGGCAGAGTGAGTTGAGCTATACAAAAATATAATGAGACATGCTTCAAGGAATTTGCAGCCTATTACAAACTCAGAAAAAAACCACTGCGGGCACATAAAGTACATTAAGTGCTGGTACAAGTTAGCAGTAGTGAAGGAATCTGGCTGAGGTCATTGTTGAAAAGCATTGTGAAAGGAATGAGTCTGGAGGTGGAGGAGGAGAGGGGAAAGTCATCTGAGGTGAAATTCTTTGGAAGACTTAAATGGACCTGACACCAGCTCCTCTCCTCTCCTCTGAATTTTATCCTTGATGCTGGGGGAAGATGACTTCCCACTTGGAGAGGCAGCTGGGGGAAGGAGGAGAAAAGTGAGGCAGGTTGGACTGGAAGGAAAGGTTTTATGGTGGGAATTGAAGGCGCTTTTGAAGATCAAGAGGGAAAGATAAGGAAAGGGGAAATAAGTTGGATGTGTGGAACTACAAAATGACAACTGAGCTTGATTTGGAGCAAGTCAAGGAACACTGGTTACAGATGGTACTGAGACGTTTTTTGGGAGCTGACTCAATCCAGAGGCTTCAATACCAATGTAGAAAAATTGTAAATAAAACAAGAGTAGAGGAGGGGAAAGCTTCATTTAATTAATTCAGCTTCATTTAATTAATTCCTTGCCTGGGCAGTGCCTATCCTTATTTCAGGTGTGTGTTGTTTCTTAAAACAAAAATGATTATCTATGGCCCATGTCATGGAGGTGATCAGAAAACAGAAGGGAACCTGTTGCTGTGGGGTTTTCCAGTGATACCTTAAAAAAAAATAAATCTATGGACCCAATAAGTATGAAGGAAGAAAAAGGAAGATCAAAGGTGGGATGAAAAAGAAGTTGCTTATTAAATTGCCTAGAGAAAAAAAAAAAAGTGTCATCTGGATTTGAAAAATGAGCAGTAGTGAGGTAAAAGCAGGAAAAGCCTTGTGGAGGGAGCTGACTCTGAGTGGCCAGGTGCCTCCCTTGGTTTATACTTGGTTGGTTTTAACTAAGAGAGAAGCATATCCTGGTGTGGGGGTGGTCCCCACACAGAACCCAGGGCTAGGCTTTGCTTGGTTAAAGGTTAATGCTGACAATGCCATCTTATCACAGCACGCTGAAAAAGAATGCAACGGGACTTCCTAGCAGTGAATTTTAGGGAATCTTCCTGGTTTCTGGTTGCAAGGGACAAGACAATAACAAGTTGTGGCTGGTATAGCATGGCTCTTGGGCAGGTTTCAAACCAGCCATGGTTTTCAACAGAGTCTGATGAAGTAGAAGACCTTACCTGTAGGGGGATACAGCATGGGTAAATGAAGGTGGTATGGAATGTAATCTTATCCCCTAGAGAGTTGCAGTTGCAGCAGTAATTGCAGTCACCAATTACTAAAGATTAGGAGCAGGCCTGATGTTAACAGGCCCCAGCTGTAGCCAATAAGAAGAGTGTTATAACAGAGTGGGTTGGTGGGAACTGGAGTCAGATGATTACTGCAGGGACCAGGAACAGTCAGTGCTTAGAGGAGATGCCTACGAGAAACACCGAGGAGGCACTAAACTCTGGCAATAGAGAATCCTTGCACTGTAATGATAATAGAACTCTTGATATTTAAGACAACACTCACCCACTTTGTAAATTGTAAAAGAGCCTCCTTGCACCTTCTTTTTCCCATATTATTCCTGTGCACTCACTGGGGCTGCACACTCCCAGAGGAGCCAAGGTAGCAGATGATCCTGGCTGCTCTCTAAGCAAACTAGGGAGAGAAGGAGCAGACACTCTTTCTTCCCAGCTCATAAATTTCAGGGAGGAATTCTTTATCCTTTTCAAGAATTATGCAAGAACATCTTCTGCCCCTGGACCTGTTAAGCTGTGAGTGCCCAGCCCTACCTTTTGCCCTGTGAAAACAGAGCAGCCCTGTTGCCTTTGGCTGTGACCTTTGGCTCTCCTGTGGTGTAACCTGATGAGTGTGGAAACACCTGACCTCTGGAGCCTGACCCTGCTCACCTTCTGTGTGGGGGACACCGAGGCTGGGACTGAAGAACAGGACATTTAGTTACAAATCTAGGTAAAGTACATGCTGTTTCCCAGATATCTGAATGTGCACTTGGGAGCAGGGAGGGGGAGTTTGCCATTGTCTTCAGTTTCTGCATTCCCCAGCTCCTCAGTTCAGAGCAAGGGTTCTGGAATTTATGGCCTCCTACATTTATTTCATAACAGTGCAGATGCTCCTAAGCCAGTGAATTCGACCATCCTGACAACATATTTGCTTTTTCCAGCTGTCTCTTCCAGGGATGCTCAGGGACCCTGTGGCCCTACTCAAAAAATATCTGTTGTTGAGAAAGAGTCTCTCAAGTTTATTCGTGTACCATGAGCAAATGCTTGATGAAAGAAATATTTTATGAAACATTTACTTGTATACCAGGTGACCTTTCTCCTGTTTAGCACGGTAGTTAGTCTGAATACACCTTCTGTGTGTCTCCTCAGCAAAATCTGGTTTGGAACATTCCACACAGGTCTGGAAAGAGAAACCTGCAGTTTGGGGAAAGAAGATGTATCTGTGGACTGCTGCCCCTGCCAGTTTTCAGGAGTTTATTACTCTTAGGGGAAAGCTTAATAGTCTGTTAATTGAGAAGACAGAAGATCTTTTACACTTGGCTGCACACTATTATTAGGAGCATAGCAATAAAGGGAACAAACCTTAGCCCACATATTCAAGCAAAAATTTGCAAAATAAGTTTAACAAGATAGTGATGAATTATCCACGCTACAATGTGTAGCAGAGCACAAAAGGGATAATAGCAATAAAAGCATTGATTACTGCCAGGGGTTCTGCTAATTTTTATTTTTTCCTTGTTTCTGGTGCTTCTGGCTTAATCCACAGGTTGTAGAATTGCAACTCCATAACGTCATGGCAAGGTGGAGTCCAGCCTAGCTTGGAAAAAAATTTCTAATTTTTCCAAAATCTCACCACTTTTTAAATCTTGGATCCAGACAACTAGATCAGAGTGAACCCTGAGTTCCTGGGAGGTACAGAACAGTTTGTTCTGAGGTTTTGCTTGCTTTGTATGCAGGAGAAACTGCTGCTTTTCAGAGGGTGGTCTGATGGTGCTGTGATTCACGCGTAGTGGCAGTGGTACCATGACAACTTCAAACTCAGCCGTGCCTGTGAATTTCATCTCCAGTGCCAGCCCCATCTTTTATAATTCCCATGGTGGCTTTCTTGGTGGTTTGATTGGGCTTTTTTTATAATGGTACAGTGTCACTCTGAACTGTTCCTAGGATTTTAATGCAAGTTGTTATTGTCTCAGCTTAAACAAAGAAAAGAACACAACATTAAATTTGTGAACACTTCCGGGGCTTATGTTTTTATATCAAAGTGAATTATGGATCTGTAAACAAGAAATTATTTGATAAACTCTGTTGTGATTGATCCTTATCTACCTAAAAGAAGTCCAGCATGTGGCCATGCTGCTGGTGTGGAGTCCATGAAATTCTGACCTCAGGCATACTTGTGATTAGCTCCTGGTTCTTGCATGTGGCTGTGCCAGGGCAGGGCCTGAGCCTGTGTCTCTGTTCCAGGAAAATCAGAGCTCTCTTGCAAAAACAACCGTGGGCTTTTGAATCTAAATCCAGTGTATTCCCACTGAATCTGCATCATTTACCACTTGATAGATCTTTTTTAAAGCCAGGTTAGGAGCCCCTGCACTGGGGTACATAGAGAGCATGCAAGCTTTGAAAAGGAGGAGTGAAATATCTTTTCATCCTTTGTTCTAATCAGGCCATCATCTGTTTTGGTGGATGAACAATTAGTTCCAGGACAGCAGGCAATGAAGGCACAGCACCATGGTCTGTCTCTAGAGCCTGTAGCTGCCCAGCCCCATGCCTCATGTAGCCCTTTTGGGAAACCAGGTGTCTGCAGGAGCACTGGGCAAGCATCCATACCATGGATGTTTTCAAACCTTTGTGGTTTGCTGAAGAAGCTTCTGTTTATGCTCCTATTTAAAAAAAAAAAAAAAAAAAGAAAGAAAAGAAAAGAGGATTTCTGTGTAGCAAGGGTTTGCACCTGGCATGGTGAACAGCTGCATTGTAAGGAGCAAGGATTTTACCAGGAGGGGGATTTTAAGTAAACTCATGAACTCCTACTGCAAGCACACAGGTGTAGCTTGAAGCAGAGGAGCAGGCTCTGCTGCTGGACCATTTTTGTGTTGACCATCAGGTTGTGGGTCAGGATGAGTCCTTGCTGGTGCAAAATTTCCAGTGTTTTCTGCTGTGAGGTTTTTTGTTTAGAAATACTTGTAACCAGGGCTGTTGGAGTGTGTGTGAGGGCCCTGGCACCACGACAGGCTGGCACTGTCCCTTGCCTCCCTCATGGCAGAGCTGGTGCTGCTCCTGAGCCACCTCTGCTCCATGGACGTGGCGGTGGCACAGGACTGGCCATGAGGCCCTGCCATGCCCTGCTGTAGTGGCCCTGTGCCCTGATGGGAGAAGGGAACACAATGCCTGCTGTGCACTCAGATGAGACAGTTCCCCTTGTTCAGGAGGAGCACAGGCAGGGCATTTGATGGTGGCATCTGGGAGCCATGTATGTGCCAAACATCTGGAAAATATATGGAATTTGCATGCAAGATGTGCACTATCCGCTGACATACCTCTGCAAATCCAAAAAAGAAATGGGGTGGGGGGGACAACCCCAAGCTGAAGAAGAGGAACTTTCCAAACGTTTCAAATGTGTTTTTAGAAAGCAGGTCTGCTGTGTCTCCTGATGAGCCCTGACTAGCCTGAAGCCTCCTCACACAAATTGTGTCAGCTCTGCCAAGAGCTGAGGTTATTTTGGGCCTGCCTGGATCGTGTCAAAGCCTTTTGCACCCTCTTACCCTGGTGCCACCAATGTGCTGCTCTGGCTGGGGCGGGCACTGCCCTGACCCGGTCAGGGATGATGCACTCACTAAAACCAAACAGCTGCTGGGTGTGGGCACCTCCTCCTGTCCTGGGAGCACAGAAGGGCTGTGCCACGTCACAGGAGAGGGCCCTGGGAGCCAGGACTCTCAGGGGCACTTGGGCATTGCTCTGAAAGGAGGAGATGGGGCGTGCGGAGAGCGCTTCTGCTGATGGCAGCTCTCCTCCGCCTGTGACTCAATAAAATCTGGCAGCCAGCTGGATCACCACCAACACAGTGTCTTGAGGTGTTGCTAGGACAAAGTAAAAATACTGTGAGCTGGTGTGGCATCTACACTGCGCCACATCTACGAGCTACTCAGAGTCAAGGTAGTCTAAGGCAACGTGAACCTGCTGGAGCTGTCACGCAGAAATTTGGAGTAAGATGCTTGCACAATACAGGAGGCAGTGCATAAGCTGATGCTGGCTTCCAGCTAAGGGTTCCACAGCCCTTTCAGCAAGGTATGCCATGTGTGGATGTTGGGTTTGTTGTTGCTGAAATGGCTCCCTATGTCTTAAAAAGTCTCTTTTTCCCAGCCCCGTGCTCAAAGAAGAAGTTGGGTTTCCTTGGCTCTGGTTCTTGAGGTTGTTTATTTTCCCTTATCTGTTACATTCTTTCTCTGACCTGCTGAGATCTGTCCAGCAGGTTGGGTTGTGGCACACTGACCACCCTTGGGGCCGTGTTATCTTTTGTACTAAGAACTATGTGTACATTATTGACAATAATTTTCCAATACCTATCACCTATTGTAGACAGTCTGTCTCTACCCTAAACCAATCCAGAAGTGCCACCATCACAGGAGAAGATGGAGGAGAAGGAGAAAGACAGGGCATGCCCTGATTCCTCCATCTTGCCTCTTGAACCCCCATTCTAAAAACCCCAAAATTCTGCTTTTTCACCACGTGATAAATTCACTATCATCCTCAAACCCTTGTGGCTTGTAACTCCTCGCATCTCGGGCCTCTTGCTGGTCAGAGTGACCCCCGAGATGTGTTAGAAAGTCTCTCTTCCCAGCCCAGCAGTTGAAGGAGAAGCCAGAGCTCTTCATTTCTCGGCCTCAAGGTTGTTTATTGTATCTTATCTATAAAATTCTTTCTCCTGTCCTGCCGAGATCTGCTCAGCAAGACAGTCAGAGGCACTCTGCCTGCCCCCAGGGCAGTGTTATCTTTTTATACTAAAAACTACATATACAATGTTTGCAATTACTTTCCAAATGTTAGACAGTGAGCTTCTACTCTAAACCAATCTAAAACTGCCAGCATCACAACAGAAGATGGAGGGCAAGGAGAAGAAGAAGGAGGACAGGACATGCCCAGACTCCTCCATCTTGCCTCTTGAACCCCAAATTCTAAAAACCCCAAAATTCTACATTTTCACCCAGTGATAAATTCACTATCACTCTACTCAAACCCTTGTGGCTTGTAACTCCTCGCACAGAGTTGGTAATTGTCTCCATGGGCTAAAATCCAAGGCACAGGTGTCTTTGACTCCGTGCCAAGGTCTCTGAGCCCCCTGCCAGGGTCTTGAGTTCTCCAGGGCAGCCAGAGGAATGTCCTGGGTTCTGACGCATGGAGAAATGGCAGCACAGCCATCAGTGTCACCCTCTGGGGGAGAATCTCAGCCACTCCACAAACCAAGCACGCAACAGAGACCGAAACGCACCCAGCGAGGGCAGAGGAGCTTTCTGAACGTCTGAAACTGCTGCTCTTTTTTTGACACTGGTGAAAGCTCAGTCTGCACCACTGTGTCTGGAGAGAAGCACGAACATTCCTAGCAAGGAAAGCTCATGGTAGCAGTTGGCGTGTGCCACGGAGCAGGGATGCTGACAGACGGCTCCCAGCAAGGGGATGGGAGCACACACGGGAGCAGCAGCATCTGCCCACCAGGAACCAGGAGCTGGGGCCGTGCTTTCCAACAAATGACACAGTCTGGGCAGCAGCCTCTGCGAATGGGGAGCCTTCAAAGGTGCTCATCTCGCTCCTGCAGTTCGACAGCGCAATCGTGCGTGACTCCTGGTGGCCGATCTTGCCTCAAACACTTGGTTTTTCCATCCCTGCAAATGGACTGGGTGCTCTGAGAGCCTGCCAGCTGTTTGGTTTTGATGCAACAAGCACGTTGCAAGAATTATTTTTTTTACATGTGCTCGTTTCAATATGTTCAGATGTGAAAGTACTTAACTGCATAATGCCCCAGATGTCTGAAGGCCTCTTGGGGATGAGAGCACGCACTGGTGATATTGTAGCCTGGAACAGTGTTTTTTGTGTGCATCAGGAATGACTACAATTAGCAATGGAAATTTAGGGCAGGAAACCACCTACCCAGAGAAGAGATCGACTGCAGACAGAGCCATGCACAATAATTCTGAAAACTGAGCAATATTTGACATCCAGATAAACTGAAGATAAGTCTGAAACTCAGCTGCTCAAAACCAAGTTAAAGTAGGTCGGTGAGTTTAGACCCAGCACTGCAGTTTGAACAACTCACAGAAAGTATCTGCATATTTTTCAAAACAGAGGCACTGCCTAAAGCCATTGCTTTGCAGCAGATCCAGAAGTCGGCTGAACATCCAAAAGCCTAATCCAAGACCTTCCAATGCTGCAATAACATTGAAAATGATACTAAATCATCATCCTTTTTTAAGAAGTGTTCAGTCAGGGGAAAAAATTTAAAAGGGTTAAGCTTCAGCTGACACATGCCCTACTTCTCATGTGAGCTTACTAGGAGCAGCAGCAGGAATGCATCTCTGTGAGAGCAAGCCAAGCATGAAGCTTGGGTTTGGCCATACTGTTATGGCCCATCTTGGGGGTTTTTTGGGGCCACAATGCTGCTCCCAGCTCAGTCCTGCCCACCAGCAGAGCTACCACAAACCTGCCCTCTGACAGGGCTGGTTCCCTGTTGGAGTGTGGAGAAGGAAGGCAGCGAGTGCCGAGGGTCCCCTGGGCGGTGTAGCTTAGCTCCAGGGTGAAAATGGCTCTCTCAGCAGGGCACCCAGAAATGCAGCAGGCTGGGACAGTCCCACCAGAAACAACTGTGTTGTCACCCTTAGGGAAATGTGCAGCAGGATTCCTGCTTCCTCACCTGGGTCCAATGCTAGTAATTAAAATAGTTAATGTTAATTTGTTACTGGGCAGGAGCAGCAGCATCAGCCAGTTATTGGGGCTGGCACGCGACTTCTCACTTTTTGTGTTGGTATTTCCTCTCTCCTGAAAACACAGAAGCTTCTGGTTCTGGCTTGCCATTGTTCTGCAGGTTTTTAACACAGAATATGAGAGTTCATTTAAAAAAAACAAACAAAAAATACAAATAAATAAAAAAGACAGAAAAATCACCCAAGCCAGAACAAAGTGACGCCAAGTAACTGGCTAGAATCCTTAATGTCTCTTGATAACACAGGAAAGCTTGTACAGACTTTCACAGTGAATGACTCAGGTTGGTATTTAAATTTATTTGAGGAGAAATCATCCTAAAAATATAAGTGAAGACTGATGCAGTTTTCTAGGTTAGGTCTGCCTTATTTAGTGAGCCTCATTACATGTTCAATGACATAAAACCAGGTGGCAGTTGACACACTAAACCAGTCTAAACAGGTCACAGTCTGCTCCAATGTCAATCATTTGCCTGGGGTCAGGAAGTAAAAGTAGGCCATGACTTCATTTCTCAAAGCATCAGATTTGGTTTTGTTCCTTGTTAGTTTTGCTCAGTTTTTCCTCAGTGCTGAGGGGCAGTGGGCACTTCCATCCTGGGGAAGCGGCTGAACCTGAGGCTGTGGTGTCTTCCCAGGAATCCACTGCACGGCTTTGCAGTGTCCACCCCTGCCTCCTCTGGCTGCTGAGGGGGTGGCTCTTTGTTATCCCTCTTGCCTTGAGCAGAAATCAGTAGGAATTTCACAGGGCAGCTCTCTCAAACAGCTCGTTCTGTGTGTGCCAAAGGTACACAGAGGCACGAAACAGTCCCTGGGATGGAAGTCTTGGCTAACAGGCTGGCACCAGGATCTCTCCTTTGGGTCACATCAGCTGATTGATACCTCTGGTGTCCCTCTTTTCAGTTAGCAGAGTAATTACAATAACAAACCTTTTTGGCTAAAATAGCATTTCTGAAAATGCATTGTGTGCAGCAGCAAGGAGAAGCTGGTGCTGTGGAAAACAACAGCTTTTGTGAAACTGCATTTTCTGGGGAAAAAAAGGCACAGATTTATTTCAATGGGCAATAGTTCATAGTGCAATCCTACCAGGTCATTCCTTGCTTTCCTATCTCGAAGTAGAAGCTCCATAGGAAAAAAAAAATATTCTTTGGAATAGGAAAAACCAAAATACAACCTTTTACTTTCTTTCCGCCTCCAATTCAGCTGTAAGGGCGGGAATTGGAGGGCAGGGTCTCCAGTGCCGTGTTGAAGTGCAGAGAGCAGCGGCAGTCAGCAGAGATCCAGCCCCAGAGTTCTGCACTGGGACAAAGCCCAGCCTGAGTTTCCCTTAGAGTGCAGAACCACTCACACTCTGAGATGTTTCACCATGGTAGGCAGTGCTGCTTTTGCCAGGTGTTTGGAGGCTTTGCTAATAAAAACATAGGCAACTGCTGAATCAAGTGAAAATGCATCGCAATCCGTTTAGATAAGATGCTGCAGGACCCTTGACACAAGTCTTTCAGTGATAAATTTCTATTGTGTGTTAAATAAAATTACTTAGAATCATATTCCAATTTTTAATTTCAGGCAGCTGTGTGGATCATCAACATTCCTGAAGGATCTGAGGTAAATTCAATTACTGAGAAATGTTTCACCTGATATAGAAAATTGAGTGGTGTGCATTACATTATTAGATGTTTGTTTATTGATTTCTGAGGGGCTATCCTATTATAGTTTTTTAATCCTTCTAAAGACTGCCTCAGGTTTTTGAGAAGCACTTTGGGTCTGAACAGCCACGCTGAAGGAGTGATTTATTTGGTCTTAGTACGAGAAAAAAAAAAATCAGCATTTTAAAATTTGTCACCAGTTGGAAGCTGAGATTTAAATTTGAGAAGGGTCAAATCTGGATTAAGTATTTCAGATGTACTTCTCAATAGAAAAGTGTGAACAAGCAGAAAATTCTGAGACAGGTCATGGATGGAAAAGAAAATATTGCTGTGCAAATATTAAGAGAGAAATGTGCTGGAAAGTAAGATGGAAACTTTCTGAACTCTGATACTCACTGAAGCATAAACTGGACTTCAGTGGTATCTTCCATTAATTGTTGCCTGTGTGATAATTGTGTGGACCAGTAATTTTGGTATAATTTAATACCATTTGTCCTAGCCACTCAGATGGTCTCTTTTCTTGTGGCTGGTTCAAAGTACAACTTCACATACCAGACAAAAGCTAATTCTCCAGTTCCAAATGTCTGAATGCAAACTTGAGACTGAGTCAGAAGCAGTTAAAAGTAAAATTCAAGTCCTGAGATCTCAGAGAGAAACTCGTGCTTCACAGATTCACAAATGCATTTTAGTTTTGCCAAGTAATATAGTACTAGTGCTTGTCATTAGGTGGTAAAATACATATGTGATCTGTTTTGTTTGGTTTTGGTTTGGTTAGGTTTATTTGTTTGTTTGGGTTTTTTAAGAGTACTTTTTAGACTTGTTTGTGAACCTCCAAAGCAGGCTAAAGTTGGTTGTGGGAATATTTGGCAGAGACCACAGGCTCAAGTGAGATTGTTTTCCCAGTGGAAATGTTGATTACTCATTTTTCTTGTTTTCCTTCCTAGGAACTCTCTCCAAGGTTATGTATTTTAGGATCAGAAGTGTAATTGTATCCTCAGAGCATATCAGTTCAGTTTATGTAGGGAGCATCATGGCATGTGTCATATGAATTCACTGGTCAAATGCTCTCCAATGCTGGTCTGCTTTAGTTCAGATTATCAGTGGTTTGCAAGCACAACACCATGATCTTTGCTGTCATTCAGTAGATCTCTAAATCAGATATCACCAAACCTTTTTCTTAGTTATCCTGCTGTGGGCCACATCGGCTCCTTAAAAAAGTACTCAAATTTGTTGAGTTTGTTGTTTTGCAGAAATTAGTAGTGCTGTGTTTTAACTTACAGAACAACTGGAAAATAACCACTCATATTCTATTTACAGAAGCACATTTTTTAGGGTAAAACTGAGAAATCAGCCTTTTAGCCACAGCTTAGCATCTAACATTGAGAAATCAGGATAAGTTTTAATAAGGCCTTTAATAAAATTGAAGGTGTATGTTAACAGAATGTTGCAGATTCTGGAAGTATCACAGCTGCACGTATTTTCAATGTAAAGTATTATTGGCTTAGAATAATATAATTAAAGTATAAAGAGGAAAGATGATCTACTGAATAATCTGGTTTTAGCTTCAAAGAAACTTAAATTGAAGAGGTAGAAAACATTGGCGTTCTCCAGAGCCCTTAGAATTCAATGGGAAGTTCTGGATTGAATGCAATCAACCACAGCAAATGTGAAAGCTTGGTGTGAAAATGCCCCCATAAGCAAAGAGATATGATGTCAGATGGTTGTGCATGCCATAAAATTAATTTCTGTGGGGATCTTGAAAAACATTACTTTTTTTTCCAAAAATAGATGTAAAAAACATTGCATGCTATGTTTTATACCTGTTTTTCAGGATCCAGGCTTTTAATTGCAGCCCAGTGATTCAATGAAGAGTGAGGAATTCTAACATGTGTTCACACATTTCTCTAAAATCTTCACAAAACTGAAAACTACTTAGGTTGAAATTACCTTTATGTATTCAGGCAGTCTCCTGAAATGCATTGCCATTGTGGGCAAGTTCCTGTAGCTGTCATTGGACCAGGTTACTCTTTATTTCAGTTCACATTGTGTTAGTGTTTCATTTCTAGATCTGCTTCAAACCTACATATTTTGATGCATCTAGTAGTGAAATCTCCCATTAAGCAGAAGGGCTGAAATAACCAATATTTACATTGACAGAGGAGTGCAGGAAAGTTTCCTTCTTGCAATATTGGCTGTGTAGTGAGTTTTATTAACCTTTTATTTCCCTTTTGTAGCCAGGTGACACTGCTTATTCACTGCACAACCTAAATTAAACAGCAGCTGGTTGGCTCCCACATTCTTCTGTATAAGGATTTCAAAACTCATCCTGGTGTATCACTTTCCATATGTTTCACACTGAATTTTAAGCAGAGGAATGTCTGTCTCAGCCTAGAATACTTCCAGTCACACCTTCCTGGTATAGAAAGTCCTGGTTAATAATAATTTAATCACAAGTATATTTCTTCTAGATCTCTACAAGCATTGGCATTTGCTGTGGTTCTTCCCAATTCCTTAGGCAGAAAAAAAAACCAAACAAAACCAAACCAAAACCAAACCAAACAAAAAAAAAAAAAAACCAAAAACAAGAGGGTGGTTTGAAAGGCAAAAAAAAATTTTGCCCTCATTTGAAAAAATTCTGTCAGAAACAAGACCATAGCAGCAACATAAAATTGCTGGGTGTACACTAGGGAAAAATGCATTCTCTCTTATTTTTTTTCCTTAAAAAAATGACATTTTTAGTGTTTACAGGTTACTCTTGCTCTGATTAGCCATATATCTTGGTGAACTCATTGAACATACACAGTAAGATCTCATTTATCAAGATTACAGGTGAAAGCTTAGAAAATGGAGGATTTTAATGGAGTCAGCAGCAAAAGGCCAGAAGTGTCTTGGTGCGCCCCAGGCCGTGGGATAGTGAGAGGGGCAAACACCCAAATTCCTCTTCCCTGTTTGCTGTGCAGTGTGAACACACTCCAATCTGCTCCTAAACCCACAGCCTCAGGTTTTTCTATTTCAGCAGAATGTGCAGTTTCGCTGTGGGTGATATTTTCTCATGTTCTCTCATGGCTTTTGTGGGCTTTCAAGGCTATTCAGCACGAGACAAAGAAAATTATGAAGCTCTTCCTAGAAGGGTGTTCCTTTTTTCCCAGGGTTACCTGTGTCAAGGAGCAGATTAATTTGAAGAGGCAGTGGAGCCATGGTGGGTAATTTGCACAATCATGAGTGAACACTTTGTTCATTGTTTCTTGTTCTTCTGATGAATCATTAAATTATTTAGGTTGGAAAGGACTTGAAGGATCACCTGGTTGCCAAGGGCAGGGACACCTTGCACTATGCCAGGTTGCTCAGAGCCCCATCCAACCCGACCTTGGATGCTCCCAGGGATGGGGAATCCACAGCTGCTTTGGGCAACCCGTGCCCACCACCCTCACAGGGAACAATTTCTTCATAATATCAAATCTAAATGCATCCTCCTTCAGTTTGAACCCATTGCTCCAGACAGACTTACTGTTTACAGCCCTTTTATTGTTAAATTTTGGAAATTTGGGGTTGTTTTCCCAAATAGAATAAGATAAATATAGTTGTTTCTTTTTTTGTTTTCCTTTTTTTTTTTCATTTCTAGAATGGGCTTTTCTGATTTTAATTTTTCTGAGTTATTACATTAAAAGTATTATAGTTGGTTTATATCTCAGTCTATGAAATTTCAGAAATGAAGATCGTTCAGCTGCAGGTCTGTTACACCAGCAGAGACAATGGCAGTACAACGGGATCTCCTCTCAGGCTGTAACGTGATTCCTGAGCTTGATCTGTAGCTCACTGAAGATAAATGGAAAATGCCTGCTGAGTTTACTCAGACCTGAATGGGAATCTGAATTGAATTCAATGCACAGAGAAAGATAACTTTTTTTTTTTTTTTTTTTTTTTTTAATCTGCAGGACTTGAAATTCATCTAGCAGCTTTGCCCACTGGGTAAAAGTCACTTTTCATTCACCAGATTTAGGTGCATAGCCTTAGAAAGAACATGATTTATTTTATCATCACTGGTTAAATTACTTATGATCCTTCTGAATGTGAATGTAGAGAGTCTAGCTATTAACTTTCTCACAGTATTTAACAAAAATTTAGCATGTATTCCACATGTCAGAGACACCTAGACTGAATGTTTGTTCTTTTTTTTTTACCTGAATAACTTTTGAGTAATTTGTAAGAAGCGATAAACACTGAAGTTAAGATCTGTAAAATACCATGGCGTAAAACAGCCAAGCTCCTCATCACAAAGAAGCTCAGCCTTATATTTTTGATACATGTCTAAGTTCTATAATGATTTCAGTCTACATTTGAAAATGCCTAGAAAACTTTATCAGCACCTTCTCTGTTTCAGTGCATCCTAGGTTTTGCTTAAATATGTCTGCCTCACTTGATGCTCTGCCTAAAGGCCAATAGAGCAGTTTTTCATTTGGAACAAACTCTAAAATTTACATCAGGAAAAGACCTCTTCTGCATTTTCTGTCAACTTTAGAAAAAAGTCTACAGAAGAAATTATATAACCTAGATTCACAGTTACAAAAGGATTAATAGTAATATTTTGTATTCAAGGGGACAAGGGAGATTGGTGTTATATAATATTTCAAAGCTGCTGAACAAAGCAACTTGATAATGGAGGTAATATGAAGTGAAATATCCAAGATTTAAAGAAACTGATGGAATGGTGCTGTTAAAGTCACCAGGAAGGCTGCATCTCTGGAGATGCCCTTAGAAAGGAACTAGGCCATCAAACTGAAGCTCTCAGCTTCATCTTTAATAGATAAGGAGCTCTTTCTGCAAAAATCAGTGTAACACAGTTAAATTTGGTCTCTGGTAATTATAGTGGCTGAAGTTCCCTCTGTTAGGGATCCCTTCTGTGCTTTCTCCTATTTATGCTTGTGCTGCCCTCCTGTCTTGCCCCTCTGCCTTTATCTTTCCATCCTTCCAAACAACACCTGAGTGGACTGGTTAGATATGGTGCCCCAGAAAGCCCAATAAGGAGAATTATGGTCGTATTTAACATCTAGAACAATAACAGCTAAGGTGCATGGAGGAACTATCAAGAACAACAGCCTCAGTTTTTGCAAAGGTTTTTTTTTTAATTGTTTTTTTTCAAACAGCTTTTGATATTAGATTTATTTACATGTAGCTTATGGGATCTGGGTTTTCAAGCCTAGTGTGGTCAGGAAGCACTGATGAGGTTTTGGGACCCACCTGCAGGTCCTTAAAAAAGAGGGACCAGGTTTCATAATGCTTACTGAGCCCAAAAGAACATAAAGCAGAGAATGAAGAAGAATTACAAGGGAAGATCAGTGCAAAAATGAAATACTGAAAATCAAAGATAGAAAATATGTGGGAAAAAATCCCCAGAGAAGGAACAGGCATACTGCTTCTGTTGCTGCCTTTTCCAATAAAAAAGAGTAATAACCATTTTTTACTTGATTTCCGCCTGACAAGATGACAAAAGAGCACTTGGAATGACTGTGACAAGAGCCTATGTGCCCCAAACCCTTACTAATTCATGTATTGATTTTTCTGGGGGAAAAAAAATGTCTAGCCTTTCCTATGTCTGGTAAATGTAAATCAGTGACTTGAATTAGCAGCTGCTTACTCTTATATGCATACAGAGATGTGATAGTCTTAACTAGAGGGATTTGCAGCCTTATTACTTTTTATCTCTTTTGGAAAAGTTTAAATTGGGTGTTGAAACTGCAGTGAACCTTATTAAATACCTTCCCTGTCCCCACTGGTTGCCTTAAGTGCACAGTAGCTCTTTTGTGTTGCTGCAAGAGGGATGAAAGATTTAGAAGCTCAAACCTGTCCAAAAGGCAGCAGGCACATGCAGATCTGGAGAGGGTGCTTTCTCATTTGTAACAATGCCAAGGCTTTATTGTGATGCCTTGGAAGCATCTCGAGGTATTGATTCTGAAAAAGGTTGGCACGGCTTCAGCCCCAGTGAAAGCAACAGAGTCAGCTTATCCAGCTTGCTTTTGAGGACTTCAGCCATCTATCAAGTGAGCAGGTTTTGCATATCTGGATGAATAATTCCTGTACAGCAAACTGTACAGCGATGCTTAGCTTAATCCCATAGCTGCTAATCTAATATATATTTCACACAACATTTTTTTCCCCCCCTCCTTCAAAATGGATGTTCAGTGACTTCTTGCTTTGGGATTCCGGCTCTAACTTTAAACAACTGATTTTTATTGCCAGAGAGGCTGTCAGCCCGTTCATCATCAGCCACATGCCCCCTCCCTTTGTGGATCTTTTCCCTTCTGTGGCTCTCGCTGCGTAACCTCCTTTCCCTCCCACGTCACAGGCACTGCAATCCTTTTCCTTTTCTGTTCCTGCCCTGCCATAATCTCCTGCTAACACACCAGCTCTCACTAAGAGAATAAGCCCTGCCACCCCCAAGCTCAAGCAGCTTCCTCAATAATGCCACATGATGGGAGATTACATGCTTAAAATATAGTTCAGTCTTAGCGCTTTCTTGCTCCTTGTAATTCAAGCCCTTCCTTGTGAGTTGTGACATGTCCCAAATCCCTGCCTCAGGCCTGTAACCCCTTGGCCTGTTTTTTAGGATGATCTGAGTCCTTACTGGCCTTCCCACAAGTCTCCAGGTTGCTGGGAGGCACCTGAATGTGCCCTCAGCTGCCATGGATGGCACATTACCACATCCCTCAGCAAGGATACAGCCTTCAAAATAAGGCTGTGCCTCATTTTTCCCCCCAGAATTGCAGGACAATAAGCAAAACAAGTTGCATTTTGCAGTCCTCCAGCCCTAAAATGCAGCTGGTTATTCACCTTCTTGTTTTCCTCAGAAAAGTTGTACATGTGCATCCATGTGTCCATGTTTATCTAGCTGGGAAGCTCGCAGCATTTTCAGTAAATATGGGAAGTATAAATCTTTGTATAGTGTTTCTGGAAATACAACAAACAGGTTGATATATGTGATTATCTTAGGATACACTGAGATGGGATCTCTGAACAGCTGTGTCACATAAACTCTAAGTTCGTGTGCACGTACTGAGGTAGATAGGTGCTGGTTTATAAATTATTTTAGTGCTGAAGCAACTTTGGAAATTTGATAAAATGTTTTTTTCATGGCTTTTCATCTCTTAATTTTTAAACTGTTACTTTTCCTTGGACTCTGAAGCCTGGCAAGCAGATACTTCAGGTTGCAGAACTGTGTAGTAAGGCTTTGATTCATCATACGGTCAGAGATCCATAAAACACCATTGTTTTCTTCTGCAAAGAATCTCTTATGGGTTTTTTGGGTTTGTTTATTTGTTTATGTTTTTGTGTTTTGGTTGGTTGGTTGGTTGGTTTTTTTGTGGGGTTTTGTTTTGATTGGTTGTTTTTGTTTTTTTAAACTGAAATAGAGTTATATAATAAAAGCAAAGTTATGCAGGATGCCTGAACCCACTGTGTGCTCCCCTACACAGCTCTGAGAGGGATATTTTGCTCTATGATATGCTAGCTGTAAAATGAGAGTATTAGTTCTTGCCTTCTTTAGTGAGTCTATTTGAGGCAAGATAAATGTGAAGGGATAATTATACATTATTACTATGATAACACTGTTCTTTTTAATGTATGTTTTCATGCAAGACTTCCTAAAAATCTTATTGTTATTCCACTGAATCATTCATTAGCCTTTTCTCTGGTAAAATATGGATGTTTTCATTTTTTTTACAAGACAGCATGATTTTACTCACATAACTGTCTTTATGGTGGGTACTTTCCACCACTGTTGAACTGAAGGGGAGATAATAGATTTCTTTCTGAGCATGCTTTTCTCAGAAAAGGCTCAGGTGGACACAATCTGGAATAAAAGAGTCTTAGGGTAGAAATAATTTTCTTTTTATTTGGCTAAAAATTTGCTGTCCAGTCAAAGTTAATTGTGCAGCTAAATATTTTCCAGTGAGTACTGAAGTCAGCTGTCAGTCTTCCTCATAGTCTGGTATAGAAACACTTTCAGTGATCTAACATAATGTGTGTTTTTCACATATGAAAAGAATGAGTTTTCTATCTATGGCAGGGTTGTGATTTTAATATTTTTTTTAACCTGGGTGTACAAGTTTCTGTATTTAAAAAGCATAAGTGGTTTTAGAGGTAGCAGAAATAATTCATCACAAGTAGTATTGTAAGGGAAGGCTAGAGCATAGAATTCTTTCTTTTTGTGATTTCATTTTGTTGGAACTAAGAGTACAGCTAGCCAAGAGACAATTATTCCTGCCCCACTTCATAGCTACAAACAACTGAAAATTCAGTGGCATTTATTCACAGACCTGGAGAGGATACTGGGTAGTTTGGTTTGGATGGATTTTCTGAGATGTAAAAGCTTTTAGCTGGATTTTGCTCTAAGTTTGAGCTGTGGTGAGTTAATTTTAGGGCATCAGGTAGCAAAAGGTCAAAAAGTGAGCTGGGTTCTGTTTGCTGGTGTCTCTAGACCAACATGGTACATTTCAGACATAGACATGGTACAATTTAGCACCAGGGTTAAGCTCTAATGTCATAAGGCAAAAGCTGGATGTGATCTCTGTGCAGTGCTGGGTTTTATTACCCTGAGTGGGGCTATATCTGAAATGCCATGGCTTGTTTAAGCCTGGCTGACTCCTCTGGAGCATTAGTAGAACACTGACTGTGCTTCTCTCAGGGTGCCACATGAGCTTGCACTTGAATTTTATGGACTGTGGGGTGCAGAAGCTTGATCATCCACTCTGACGGCTGTATGGAAACTCCACAGGTCCAACATAATTTCTTCTTCATTTTAGAGGGCAAAATATGTGGCACAGGAAAGGGCTGCATGGTTGAATGACTCATGACCATGGGAAGTCTCTAACTGAGATCTGTTTTTCCTGACTCCTACTCCATGGCCCTGTCTTCCCTTACTCCACTGTCGTGCTCTCATAATGTGCCATGTAGGCTTTCTTATTGAGACAATGCTATTATGAAAGAAATCCAATTAGAAAATGGAAATCCTCCCCTTTAAACCTGTTAGAATTTCATATGAAAGGTAGTGAGAGGCACTGTAACACCTACATCAAAAATTCTTTAAAATACATTTTATTCCTGAATTTGCTGAGATATGCTATTAAGTAGATTTGAGATGAACAAGAGAAAAGGCAAGAAATTATCAATATCATTTTAGGCCACTCAGTTCTTAAGACCTTGATTTGCTGAAAGACATCTGTAATGTTGCTTGAAGTCTCAGGTTTTTAAACTAGATATTTAAGATTTTAGATTTGAAATGAGCCTGAGGCTGTGCTTAGCCAGGGGCTGCAAGCACCACCATGCATGTTTAAGATGCTGCTGCCCACTGCACCCAAGCTGAATGGGAGAGCAGAGCTACCTCAGAAGGGGGATGAATTCTCCTAAATGGCCTGGGTATAAAGCTAGCTGGATTGGCTTAAACTGCTGTTAAAAGCAGCTAAGACATTAGATAATTGTGCTTATGTTACTGTGATGCAAGTCATGGGAGACAGTTTAATGTTTATGAGACAGCTGAAACACATTTTAAGCAAATCAATAAAAGCAATAACAATAGTCATTAAACTTCTTACCAAGTGTGCAGAGTGTACCAAAGTCTTGAAAAATTCTCAGAATTCTTTTTGTGCCGTAGTGCTGAAATGTTCAATCAGGATTGGCAGGAACAGCAAACTACTGCTGGATTGCAATGGAATTTCTACAAACATGTATATGGCATCCAGATTAATGCCAAATGAGTCCTTCATCATTAATGCTACCATGATGAACACCAAAGTTGATTAATAATATTTAGACCAACTCTGAGACAGTGCCAGCAAAAAGACGACAGTTTAGTTCAAAAAGATGATTTACAGTATGAAAAAAATCTGGTCAGATAAAAATTCATATTAGAAAGAATAGAAGGATATGACTAAAACTGAAAAGCCCAGACTGTTCTCATAGAGATGCTGCAGCCTGCTCCTTTCTGGTGAGGGTGGCACACATGTTTGTGCTGTTCTGCAAGGACAGAGGTGGGAGCTGCACTCTGCATTCAGCAGGACCAAATTTGGATCCACCCAGGGACCACTGGCAGCATCGTTATGTACAAAGGAATGCATTTCTAAATTCTACCAAATATGGTTTCCTTATAACTCAAATAACAGAAAAAAAAAAAAAAAACCCAGCCCCAGATCTTGAATCAATAACTGTGCAGATGGCACGTGTGGGCAGTACATGAGAAAGTTTTTCTTAAAAATTTCTTTGTGTATCATCCCCCCATAGACTTTCTTTTACCTCAGTAGCCTTCTCACCTTTGCCTCTAATTTGCTGCAGTTCATTTAGAGGATTAAATTTAATTGGAATAAGAGATTATCTGAGGATTTGTTTTAAACCATAACCTAAGAAAGTTTGTTTGTGCGAAAATGAGGTGTGTTTTGAAAATACCATCACATATTTAAATTCCTGACAGATGTTGTTAGGATTTGGTGGAGTCATGTGGCAGATAATTGATCAGCTGATCAATGGTGACAGTGAACTGGTGGAGCTAGCACAAACCAGGCACATGGCAATGCTTGGATGTTTCTTATTTGCAAATAGAGAAGTGCAAGGATACAGGAGGGTTTGATCCAGCACACTGAGGGGATTGTTACAGGTACAGAGACGTGGAGGAAGCCCCAGAATCTGAGTCACTTTTCCTGCCTTGCATCTGCAAACACATCCTCAGCAGTGGCACCCAGCACTGGGGGAAGGGAGGCTGGCTCAGAGTCAGGGCTTGGCTCAGCATGTGCTATCTCATCCCAGTCCAGAGTGAACATCCTGCCGCTGCTGATCCTCGGGTCACCCTGACCCCAGCCTCTATTCATTGCCACCGCTGCTCCGTTCGCTCTGCAGCCACGTGGGCAAGATGTATGGGATCTGCTGCTAAAGGGAAAATTCTATGGGATCTGCCGCTAAAGGGAAAATTCTATGGGATCTGCCGCTAAAGGGAAAATTCTATGGGATCTGCTGCTAAAGGGAAAGATTCTATGGGATCTGCTGGTAAAGGGAAAGATTCTATGGGATCTGCTGCTAAAGGGAAAGATTGGGTGGGATCTGCTGCTAAAGGGAAAGATTCTATGGGATCTGCTGCTAAAGGGAAGGATTGGATGGGATCTGCTGCTAAAGGGAAAATTCTATGGGATCTGCTGCTAAAGGGAAAGATTGTATGGGATCTGCTGCTAAAGGGAAAGATTGGATGGGATCTGCTGCTAAAGGGAATGTTAGATGGGATCTGCTGTTAAAGGGAATGTTAGATGGGATCTGCTGTTAAAGGGAAAGATTGTATGGGATCTGCTGCTAAAGGGAAAGATTGGATGGGATCTGCTGCTTAAGGGAATGTTAGATGGGATCTACTGCTAAAGGGAAAGATTGGATGGGATCTGCTGCTAAAGGGAAGGATTGGATGGGATCTGCTGCTAAAGGGAATGTTAGATGGGATTTGCTGTTAAAGGGAATGTTAGATGGGATCTGCTGCTAAAGGGAAGGATTGGATGGGATCTGCTGCTAAAGGGAATGTTAGATGGGATCTGCTGCTAAAGGGAAAGATTGGATGGGATCTGCTGCTAAAGGGAAAGATTGGATGGGATCTGCTGCTAAAGGGAATGTTAGATGGGATCTGCTGCTAAAGGGAAAGATTGGATGGGATCTGCTGCTAAAGGGAAGGATTGGATGGGGTCTGCTGATAAAGGGAAGGATTGGATGGGATCTGCTGCTAAAGGGAAAGATTCTATGGGATCTACTGCTAAAGGGAAGGATTGGATGGGATCTGCTGCTAAAGGGAATGTTAGATGGGATCTACTGCTAAAGGGAAAAATTCTATGGGATCTGCTGCTAAAGGGAATGTTAGATGGGATCTGCTGCTAAAGGGAAAGATTGGATGGCATCTTCTGCTAAAGTAAAAATTCTATGGGTTGAGCCCTTGTTATGTCCTGCATGGGCACTGACTCAATCCTCCACTTTTCCCCTGCCATCCTCTCCTTGGTTATTTGTGATCAGAGCATGGATCTGAGATCGATAAACTCATAGCCACCCTTTTGAGTTCCACATTTTACGTGACAGTGTGGAACTGCACAACTTTTTTCTGGGAATCTCTTCACCTACACCAAACATTCTCAAAATTTTTCCCCTTTTTCTAATCACCTGTGAAAACTCAGCAGCCTCTGTTGTGTGGAGTGTTGGGAGCTAAGCCTCTTCCCAAAGGGAGCTGCCAGGCTGGGAAAGCAGAAGGGGCAACTGGATGAACTGCAGTAAAATAAACACCATGATCCAATTATAGTCCTATTCTAGGAATATGCACTTAAACATTTTTAACTGTGTTACTGGAAAATGAAGGTGAATGTCCAGAGACAGTAGAACTTAACATGCAATGAGTACTTTATTTAATGGATGTAAATCTTCTCTGTCCGTGGAATAGCTCAGTGAAATCTGTGATGTCATTTAAAGCATTCATTGTTCAGAATTATTTAACAAAGCATAGATTCAGTGTTTCTCATTTAAATTAAGCTTTCAATTAGATTTTTCAGATCTTTTTTCTGAAGTCCTGTTGCTTAAATGTGAAAGGTAAATTCAAATTGTGCTATATTGAATTATCCTCTGATCAGACAGCTGTTGCAGGCAAGACACTCCCCTGTGATTGTAATTTTTTTTTTCATCTGTAAGACTTCTTTTCAGGCTACTTAAATGAAATTTCATATGCATCTGTACAGTTTAAACTTCACTGAAATTGAATTGGAATAAATTTTTTAAAAAAATTAAATAGTTGCAGATTTAACCCCTGTCCAATAAATCTCCTAAACTTCACTCTGTTTAAAAGGAAATACAATCTGGGGCATAGAGGAGAAGCAAGATATGAAACAGATCATTATGAGCTCCCATAAACAGCTCACAAGATAACTCCTGTGACCCATTGCTGCAGTTCAGCCAGATGGACAATGTTAGTGCAGTGGAGCTATTTCTGAACCAGCAAACAACTTTTCAGCAAAATCCAAATTTTCTCTACACAATTTTGTTTTCTTCAAGAAATTTCCTTTCTTTTGAGAAACTCAAAGCACGGCTTGCATCTGCATTTTTATCAAAGGTGATGTCTTTCCATGGAAGGAAATTGGCTTCAGGGTCATGGTGACCTTCAGGGTCATGGTGACAGGGCCTTCCTTACGTAGACTACAGGAAAAAAAGAGGTGTTAACTGGGTTTTCAAAGTTGCTCTATAAAATCCTTCTTCATTTCAAACTGGTGTTGAACCCAAATGGCCCAGTTGTCTCAGCAAATTTGCAGCTGAAAGTGGTCTGCTGATGGTGTAAAGACCCAAAAAGCTTGGCTTTGTCACTTGAGCCAGTTCGGACTCCCTGGGTGAAATCTACCAACAAAATCAAATCTTTAAGGTAAAAGAATAATTTATGTTATTTGCACCAGAGATTCTACTGCAAAATATCCATGTCATGACATTTCTTCTCTAAGTTACAATGTTGTAACAATGAGAGATTTTTTTTTAGACTATAGTCTTTGAAAATCAGCAATGAAGTTTTGTTAAATTGAAGGGTGAAGCCTTTTAAAAACAAGTTTTGGTCCAGAAAGGAGCCTTCAAAGAGCTTGCTTTGTGTTGGGATAGCTGAGTAGCAGAGTACCAAGCCCAGGACAGCTAACCCTGCTGTGAGGGAAGATGTATCAGGTCAGGGTTGGGGCTCTGGCACTGTGGTTTGTGCCCCTCCTCATTCACCTGTATCATGGGCAGAGCAAACTCACCTCTGTCTAAAATGTGGTATGTGGACAGGTGAGATGCAGCTGGAGCAATATACTTTTGTTTAAGTAAAAGTAGCAGCAGTAGAAATGTTCCCAGAGAAATACTGGAGTAGAAGGCGTGACTGCAAACAATGGCAGATGGGATGATAACACAGCCACTTTGAATTCCTGTAAAGTTTATTGGTCTACAGTGAAATAATTTGACTCTAAAAAGAAATCAGATGTCAGTGGAGTTTTTTGCAAGTCACCACACTTACTGACCTTTGCAGTGAGTGTTCTCTGCGAGCCTCTGAGATGGGGCACATGCAGCATGTGGAGTCCCGTGTCATTTTGGTCATCATTCTCTGTTTGACATTTCTTATGTTCCTAAGTCAGTATGCCCCAGATTAATGAGGCATTTGTTCTCAATCAAGAAGCTATTTGAGAATACATTTTTAATTATAATGAGTTGTATATGATTAATTATTTCTACACGGCTTACTCATATTTTTGGATAATTCAAAGCAGAATTTTTTTTTTCCACTGGGCACTCCCAAATCTTATCAGAATTCATATTAGTTATCACCTTTTATTTATGGAAGTGAATTGTCTTCATGAGGGGCTGTGAACTTTGAGAAATTTGCCTGGAGCTCTTTTCTATAATGACCTGCAATGTTCTTTGTTATAGGAAAGAGAGGGCTAACACACAAACTGGTTTCAAAAGAAATGTGTTTAAGTTAATTTTTGGGGGGTTTTGAAAGACCCCAGTTTTAGGACTGCTCATCCCACAGTTGTTTCTGACGAGAGTATGCAGCCATTTTTATATTGTTCTATCCTCATCCTTCCCTCGCTCTGTGCTCATTCTTCTCTTTAGGTCAGATGTGTCTTTAGAAGAAGCTGTGTTTCAATGGCCAGTGCATTCCAAGCTGGGCCAAGTTGTTCCCTCCATGCGTGCTCCCTGCATGAGGGATGAGAGTCCTGCCATGTGTTTTCATTTGCAGAGCTTGCTCCAGACTTTTTTTCACATGCTGAAGAATTTCCGTTTGTTGCTGTTCTTGAAAGGACAAAAGGCTCAGTACTTCAGGGCCTGGGTCTTGAGGGATTACTTGAAAGCTGTGAGGTTTATGGCCTTTCATTTCTCTTGGTGTCATAGGACATAATTTTGGCACGTAAATGTGAGCCTAATGGTGGTCAGCACACCAGATTCTGAGCTCAGGCGATTCTGTCCTCATAAGGGGAGAAGGGATTTTCTCTCCTCTGAATTAGTAACTCATCAAATTCAAATGGATCCTACCATTCGCACAAGATTTGTTGTTTGTGGCTGCAGGGATTGCAAATGGATCACCTGCAGAAGGATTTGGGTGCAGAAGAGGAAGCTCTTTCCCTTTTCTCATCACCTTTGTCTGCAGCTATCAGAGAGATAATCTGATTGTCTCCTTACAAGACACATCATCCTTCTATTTAGTGGGTCCATTCCAGTAAAATAATAGACATGAAAATGCTACAATAAAATAATAGTAAGAATCCAAAGTGCTTGTTAGAGCTGTCTGTAGATGGTTTGCTCTTCACTGTGACTGAGTTTTTCACAAGTTTTGTGTGAAATGTACTGTGGACAGCTGGCATCCAGCTATTTTTCTTGGCTCTTTCCATTTTAGATGAGCAGGAGCTGCATTATGAGGCAAGATCCATTTGTTCAAAAGGACCCATTAGGTCTAAACTTAGGGGCTATAGCATCAGATTATGTGCTATCCGTGGGTGGCTTTCTTGTGGCATATGGTGATTGAATCTATGTTCTCTCCTTCTCTTCTCATACTGAATATGTCATGAGGAGCAGCAAATCCAGAAGAGCTTTCTCTGTCGGAAAGACGTTCAAATTACTTTGATTTTTCCTGGTATCTGTCATGGCAGTATGTTCCTGCAGGGCAAGGGACAGAGCTTTGTCACTTGGGCTTACAGTAAAGGGGCACAAGTGGCACAGAATGACTGAGCAGAGAACGAAAAGGAGGAAAAGCAAATGAAACAAGCCATGGTAGAGCCATGACGAAGTGGAGAGATGACAAAAACATCCAGTACCTGCCCCTTGCCCCACCCCCAGTACAGTGTGTCATTCAGGGCTCTTCTCACCAGTGCCAGTGACTCATTTTGGAGAAATTTCAAAAGTTAGCACCCTTCCCTGCTCCTCAGTGGGGAGGTCACCACCCTGTTACAAAGGCAACAGACCTGAATGTGTGACTGCATACATACATAAGCTACCACAGATTGTGGCTGGTTTGTTTTAATTTAAACTTCTGCATAGCACATTAATAGACAGGGCAGGAGAATGAGGCAGCAGGAGGGTGGAAACACTGGGCTGTATTGCCGGGCAGGTGGGAAGTGTAATCCTTCAATCTTCCCAGTGGAATTTGGTGGTACTCTCAGATCAGAGCTCTTGTTCTAGAAAGCACTTCTCCTACCCTGGTTGTCAGAAGGTGAATTTTGCATTCAGAAGTGCTTTTGTACAGATGCATGACTATGAAGGGGGTGACATGATAGCAGGAATGAGTAAAGAAATACTCTGAAGTACTGGTTTTGGACTCTGTGGCTACAAATGCACTATCAAAAAACCCAACAACCCAGTTTCAAAAGAGTACAGTATGTGTTAGCAGTTTTGCTTGGGAAGTTTCTTTTGCTGCAAAGAAAAACAATGTTTTAGCCTGAAGGTTAAAGCACAGCAAAAGCCTGTTTAAGTTAGTCCATAGAAACATGGATTAGCTATAGTTAAAACAAAAGGCCATATGTGGTGAATGATAGAGAAGCAAAAGTGAACTGGAATAGTTCATATCTCACTGACTCTGAAAGTGTATGCTCCATTTAAAATGATAATTTATGGGTGTCTGATTGCCAGGTATTCAATTTGGTCCTGGAATCACTTGAACTCAGATTATATTTGTGAAACAGTCATGCCTTTGCACAAATATTGTCAGTGTCAGCTGTATTGAACAGTCTGTGCTTTTTTATTTTTGTATTAAGCATAATTATAATTAGTTGAGTAAAATGGCAATTATGTCCAAAAGGGACCTCTTCCAATAAAAAATTATGCAATGCTACCTATTGCAAGTCTCATAAGTGGCTCCAAAGGATTCAGTCATCCTTTCCTCTATCTGGATGGCCTGTAACCTACAGAATCTGTTGTTAATTTGTGAGTTTGTGGTCTGAGTGGAGCTTGCTGAGAGGGTCATGCAGAGTTAATGCCAAACTCCCTCTTCAGAGAGCCTGGTGAAAACACAGCAGGGCTGGCCCAACTAGACCCCGGCCTAAGGTCAGCATCTTTAGCTGAACTTTGGAACCTTTGGACCTAGTAAAGTAGTTCTGCCAGAATAGCAAATATTTCCTGCTGAGCTGAACTTGAGAGAGCTCAAGAGTTGGTCACGTAAAGGAGAGAGAAAATGTTTATCAGAATAATCAAGAAAAGCTTATCTTTGCTCTAGTCTTCATCTGACAGCGTAAACAAGAGACCAAAATGATAAAGAAGAGAAGCTTCTATTAGTGCTTGATGAATGATAGGTTAAATGGAATATCAGGTCATGCAAAGTTTGTAGAAAATTAAAATCTGAAAGAGTAATTTAGAAATGTGCAGGTTCATTACAAAGTGCATCTTATAGACACAGTGGTGAATACTGGTCTCTGAGAAAGGTCTGGAAATGCAAAGTGTGGGGTAAATCCCAGTTAGAGAAATTTCAGAGTGGACCTAGATTTAAAATCTAATTTTTCAAAACGGAGTAGTCCTCCCAGACATGGGTCAAATGGAGTAGAATGATCTTGAGCTCTGTTGTGAGAGTGAGATGGGCAGTCCTAAAGCTTTCCAAAGTGAGAGCTTGTGTTGATTTTGGTGAGGTTTGTATCAAAGAACAGAGTCACAGGTATTGGTCAGAGCGACACCTTCAGGTACAGAGCGAGGGCTTTTTGCTTGTGGGAACAGCAAGCCTGAAATACTGAGCTTCACCTTCTTCAGAAATGAAGCAGGACTGGGGAATGAGCTGTTCTGGGAATATTTGAACTTTAATAAGCTGATCTTTAATAAAAAGGCCACTCACACCACTGCAATCCAAAACTCACATTATAAGAGATTCCCTAAGGAAGGCCCAAATTAGAATTTGTTGTTCAAGATTTTCAAATCCATGCATAGCAATCTATTATCTTCCAAGCCAAGGGCATTTCCTATTTCAGTTGCATAAATACTTATCCTGGCCATTAGACACGGGACAAATACTAAAAACAAAAGTAACCTTTTTGTTGCCTTTTCCTCTTTTTGGAAACCTTCGACCCACACCAATTAATATCAGATGCTTTGCACCTATTGAATACCCCCCAGGGAACTCCCATAGCTCAAATCTCAACTGTGTTATATAAAACCAGATATATTTCAGATTAGCTGTTTTTTAGATTTTCTAGCAGCACAGTTTCCAAAGCGTCTACAGGGGGATCTTTGTCTTTAGAGAGTGAAGATAGTGAGAACACCTATACTTGACACATTCCCCGTTGTCAGAACGTCAACCTGAGCTTGTGTGAAACAAACTGTGCAAAAAGTCCTGCTGGAGAAACATCTGCCACAAATGTTTCAGCAGGGAAAAGATCCTGCCTGGCTGAAAAACGTAGACCAAATTCACAAATGCAGCATGTTGCTGCATAACAGATATACGTGGCCTTAGGGACCCATGTGGCTCCATTACTCGTCCAAAGTTCAAAATAAAGAGGAAAATAAGTTTTGACAGTCACTTCTGAGGGAAGTGATAACAGATCAAAGGACTTGCTTTTATTGCGATATTTTCATCATTATGGAAAAGAATCACTTTGGACTTTAGCTGCCGTTTGAAATCTTTACCTTTTAATAAGTGAACTCTGTAAATGTAGCTCAGAGAACAAAGGTTCCTCTTTTACAGTTAAACTTTTAACCCTTGAGGTTGAATTGGTGGAGACCAGAGGGAAAATCCACTGTGTTTTCACTGAACTTTTTACCCTTTGAAAAAAGCTGAACAAGTTTAAAGTTCATACACTGAGCAAGAGGTCTCTACTGGGGATTTCTGGTATTATTAACTTCCTGACCTCAGATAATTAAAAGGGAAGAGTGGAGGCAGAGCAGACTTTGACTCAACTTTGAACTTTTAACCTCTTGAGGAACGTTTTTAGTGTTCAAGTGGTACACACAGTAAACTCTCTTATTAACTTTCTTTAACCCATGGACACGAAAACTGTCAGCAGGCCAAAATTATCCTTTGTCCTTTATGTCATATTTCTATTTGTGCAGCAGTTAAAACTCTAGGGGGATATTGTTTGGATACAAAAAGTGACAGAGACAACTCTTTTCCAGGAACTGGCAAGTGCAGTAGACAAGCAGAGGGAGAAGCAGCCATGGATCTGTCGGGCCCTGCAGCAGGGTTTGTAATTCAGACTCTGCTGGGTTTTACCTTTAGGACATACACTGGTGTTTTAGTGTTGCCCCTCAGCAAAATTCTCCTTACACTCTGTTAAGGTGTTTAATCTCTCTCTCCAACTGGGCTTTGCTTCCTCAAGCACTAAAAACAGTGATACTCAGCAGCCCAGATTATGGGTTTATTGACTAGGAAATAATTGAGTAAGTAGCATTGTGAATTCTGTATTTAAGAACATAAATTTTACTTCCTCACGGCTGCAATACAAATAAAAGCAAAAAAATCCCCATTGCTTCTTGTCTTAGCAAGATGGAGATTATCTGTGATAATTTTTTTTTTTTTTGTCATGGATACTATTTACTATGAACTACTCTGGGGAAAAATGTGGGAAGTTGTAAAATTTTCACTTAAAATTCCTAGCATTAGTGTTATTGGGGTGTAAAATAGAATTATTGTGAATCCATGTAGTCAGAGGTAAAAGAACTTAGCTGAAAGAAACTACAAAGTATATTGGAAGAAAATATTTCCTGACACAGAAAGCTGTAAGTCTCTGGGACAAAATGTCAATATCCTCTCAATTTTTAACCACGAGAAAGGAAGAACACAAGTGAGTTTATGTCTTATGGTTCCCTAAACCTTTATTGCATATTATGGTGTGTCCAATCATAACCATTTTTTGTCATCTCCACTAGGAACTCAACAGTGTTCAGTGTAAATTGTTGCATTCATTTCTGTTTTCTTTAGCTGCAAAAACACAATCAGAAAAATAATGCAAAATGTCTTTTGGAAGCAGATGTGCCAGAGCATGAAATTGCTTTATTAAGATTATTAGATTAGCAGAAAAATCTTGAGGCTGGCTAGATGTTGTGGCAAGTATGGATGAAAATGTTGAATCTGCAAGATTTTTTAAACCTCTTGTTTAAAGTCAGCCAAACACTGAAAAAAAAATTACACAAATCAAACTGTTGTTCAGGGGATCATCCTGGACGTCCCAGAGAAAAAGTCTCTTGAAAATTTTGGCAAAAATGAGTTTTTACTTGGAAAAGCAATAATTAGCCTGGTTTTCTATTCTTTTGCATTGCTTTTCTACTGTCTAAAAATATTGTCTACATTACCAGGTAATGTGCCACAGTTCAAACAGGAATGTGAATTGAAACTCTGAATGGTCTAGAACCTGATGTTTTTTGCTGTATTAGTCAAAAACCATAGTGAAGGGAAGAATGCTTGAGTTACTGCATATAAGAAAATGAATTTCTTTTTCTCAAATGCAGATTTAAACATAAATTTTCTCATGTCCTGGATGGGGACATGGCCACCTCTTCAGGGCACAGTGGAAGGGAGATAGGGACCTGCTTATAAAATCCAGTTTTCTTCTGTTCCATTTGTGGAGTGAATCCTTCCCTTGTGCCTTGGCCTCAGAGGAGAGCATGAAAGCCATGGCAAATTCTCAGGCTTGGCTGGGCTGGTCCATCCCCTGCTGCACCAGCAGCATCGAGCAATCCTCAGGCTGTGCAGGATTTCCCTGCTCCCTTTGCAACTTTTAGCTCTGAAGGTTTTCCAGATTTTCAGCTGCAAGGTAGGAGGCTTCAAACTCTGGTCAAAGTGGTAATTTTTTCATGTGGATTGCAAAAATCACTCTTAGAACAAAGTCTCAATTCCTCCAGACAAGCTTAAATCCATGCTAAAAATTATGAGGTTACTAAGAGCATGTATTCTAGCAGGTCACCCAGATTTTATTTGGTTTTCAGCACAGACACAACAGTGTGTTAGTAAGAGCATGTATTCTAGCAGGTTACCCAGATTTTATTTGTTTTTCAGCACAGACACAACAGTGTGTTTTTCCCTGCTCCAGATCACTGAACTGCTTTAGTGCAGTTTTTCCCAAAAGCATTCAGCTTGCAGTGTGTGGCTGGCACAGGAAATTTCAGCTGCAGCTAGACAGGAGAAGTTTGGCAAAGTTACAGGCAATTGATAGCAGGGTGTTCATCATAACAAACACTGGGAAACCTTGCTAGCAGCCCCTCCTGCAATCTCACAGTTCCCACATGGAGACAGAACATGGAAAATCAGCGTGCGTGTGTTTGCGTGTGAGCGTGGGGATGGATGGAAGGTGTCCACGTGCACATGAGCTTGTGTGCACTGTACATAGAGAGCTCTTCAGGAGGTAATTATATGATACAGGAAGATATCATTGGGACAAAATCACACTGGTTTTTTTTTGGTTTTGTCACTCTGATTTTTTAAAATTTTCTAAGCCTTCTGATGTTTACATTCTTGTAACAAACTTTCTCACACATTTTCTGTAAATAACTCATGGTTTTGCATTCTTTGATGGAGGAGGAGAAGTTTGATGGACTGTTGGTTTGTCCAGTGTCATTGGAGAGGTGGCACTTTCACCCTCCAATCCACTGTCACTTTTGGAAAATTACAAATGTTGGAGTCAGAAAATAAACTTCCCTTTTCTTCTTCACCTTGAGAGCAGCGGTGTGTGTGCTTGTGTTGTTTCGTGTCCTATAGCAACAGGTTTTTATTTTCCTGAATGGAGAATACAGGTATTATGGAAAGAGATAAAATATAAGCCAAATAATTATTATCATCTTTATTTAAGTGGAGAGCAGGAGTTAGCTGGTTTCAGTATGAAACCATGTCAGGATAAAGTTTTCAAAGTAGAAGTGTTGTTGTCAGTCCTGCACTCAACCCACAGGTCAGTACCTTTATCCCATGCTGAATGTAGCTTTTCTTTTCACTGCTTTCTGCATGGGTGTGGGATGGACAGAGTTTATAAAAATTGGAAGGCAAAATTCTCACCTGGCCCTGCACATTGAAACAAGAATGAAAGAGGAATCCTGGCAAATGTCACATCCCACACACTCTGCCCTTGAGTCCCTCAAAGCCAAATGTCCAAGGCTCAAATGTATTGCGTGGAAGGAAGGAAGAGGAATTAAAAAACCTGTTCCACCTTGCAAAGGGATTCTTACAGCCTAAATCTGGTCAAGGCGAAGGACAGAAAGGAGATACAACTGAATTATAAACCCTGGTTAGGCATTCAGGGGGGATAGCACCCTGCTTACTAGAGCCAAATGGCAAGGCCACCCCTGGCCCTAGGCATGGTAGGCAGGGTGACAGTAACAGCAGTGACAACTGGCAGTGCCACTTCTGTCCTTTCCTGGCACAGCTCTGCCCACCTGCAGCTGCCCTTGGCTGCTTCAAGTGATGCCTTAAGGAGCTGGAACAGAGGCTAGACAAAGTTAAGGGGAATAAGGAGGATTATTTATTGAAGAGCCTTCAAAGGCCACACCCTGGCAAGTACTGGAGCCACAGTTGTGGCTCAGCCTGGTGGCTCCAAGATGAAAGCAAAAGAGGGCTTGGTCACAAGATCTCACATTTTTGTAAGTTTTGGTCCATTAGCACATTAGAGATAATTGTCCAATTACAGCTCCAGCCCATGCAGTCCCATCCTTGTTTTTCTTTCTTCAGCCCACGTTGTTTATGCTCTTGGGCCTGAGATCTGGATTGGTTGTCCTGGGTCCCCAGGTAGAGAAGGAATTGTTTTGTCTTCCTATCTTGTGAAGAGAGCTTGCTGTCCCTAATATGAAGCCCATACCCACACACCAAAGCAGCACAGAATCTGAAAAAAAAAACCAACAAAAAAACAACCCGAGGCATCACAAGCACGGCTCAGAGGGGCTGACTGATGAGTTGAGGGCAAAACACCAAGTCTGTAATAGAACTTGATCCTATTGAAACTTTCTCCTCAAAATTCTTTCACTGATGGCCTGTGGCACCTGCTTTACCCCTCACACCAATGGGCATGCAGCAGGAGGAGTGATATCAAGAAGGAGTGAAAAGTAGAAAGCTTTGGCAATAAAAAGGAGCCATACAGGAAATTGATGCCATACAGGAAGTGATTCCTTGGCACCCAGAAATCAGGATCTCTGAAGGTGTGGGTTCCATCTCCTCACTGTGTTTCTGAAAGGCAAGCTTAGAAAATCTCACCTTGGCTCATTTTTATTCCTCAGCTGCTGCTGTCTTAGATTACATGTGAGTCCAATAACATGCAAAGATTTGTCTGTAGTGACTACTACTTATGCCAGGTTAGCTGATGGATGTGTGTGTCTGTTTTTATTAGTTTATGACTCTGCAGAGAAGACATTTGAATGTCCACGGGGATCAAGAAGACATGATCCCTGATGAAAACTGCTTGCAATCAAATTTGGGAATTGATCATGAAGGATGACAGGACACACTGGTGAATAGATGTAGGCTGAGTAGGAGTATTATTAGAAAAACAGACTGCATGCTTATTAAAGCCTTCTTTCTTTATGGTGGGTTGGAAAAAAAGGTTTCTGTTTGGTTGGGGTTTGTTCCCATGTAAGTAGGTCTGTGGTGCTGATCCATTGCTACAGGCATTAAAAATGATGTGCCTGAAGTTTGTGAAGTAGCCAAGCAGACAGTGGTGTACAAATCAAAGGAAACTTTGAGATTTTGAAGATGTCAAGATTGAAGGTCATCCTACAAAGCTCAACTTCTTCTCATAAGCCAACACCATGTTAAAAAAGTTCTCTCTTGTTTCTCCTTCTCTTCTGTGCCATGTTTGTATCCCCAACAGTTTAAGAGAGGAGCATTCCAATCAGGTTACCAACTACATTTCAGACTTGTTGGCTAAGCTGCCTTCTGGCAGAGGAATCTCCCTCCCTTGAATGGTATTTTCTTGCCAGGAAAGGAGAACATATTACACTCCACTGCATAAACTATAGAACCATCCAGAGGAGGGACCCATTAATTGTCCTTTTTGTCTTCATGTCCAAATTTCTTACAATTTGCTTGTTCTTTTTTTCTCACAGCAGTTGGACTTACACAGAATAAAGATCAAAGAATGCTTTTGTGTCATGCCTTGTGCCTAACCAAAGCCAGATAATGAAATGTATTACTTCTGTGTTCTTTGGTGAAGTTCCTTAGCTGGGGCAAAAAACAGGTGGCTTTATTTTAGAATATAGTGGTTAAATCAGAGGTGCTAGTGAACAGGAAAGCAGATAGCTAAAGAAATATTCAGGCTTCAGAGGAAGATAAGTTGAATAGAAAATGAACAAATCACAACTGATCAGATTTTTGTTCTTATAAAAAATTTATTGGTTTCACGGTCTCATCAATTTTTATTTTTTAAAGCATCTTAAGGCATACGTGCATAGCCCAATTCATATGATAAAAATGCTAAAATCTGAGCCTAAAATCCTTCCTTACTGGCCATAGGATCATCAGGACTGCTGGGTGTTGTACTAAAAGAATGCTTGTTTGTATGTGTGGGTTTTCTGATGTTTGTAACTATTCCCAAGGCTTCATTTTTTGACCTGCCACAAAAAAGTCTGATCAAAGGTTGTCTTTGATGTTACTACTAAATTAATTCCCAAAAAATTATATCAATTCTATGCTACTGGAAAATTGCATTTTTTTATTTTCTATATATTATATATATATATATATATTTATGTACCTAAAGGCTTCAGAGGAAGATAAGTTGAATAGAAAATGAACAAATCACAACTGATCAGATTTTTGTTCTTATAAAAAATTGATTGGTTTCACGGTCTCATCAATTTTTATTTTTTTAAAGCATCTTAAGGCATATGTGCATAGCCCAATTAATATGATAAAAATGCTAAAATCTGAGCCTAAAATCCTTCCTTACTGGCCATAGGATCATCAGGACTGCTGGATGTTGTACTAAAAGAATGCTTGTTTGTATGTGTGGGTTTTCTGATGTTTGTAACTATTCCCAAGGCTTCATTTTTTGACCTGCCACAAAAGTCAGATCAAAGCTCAAAACAGTTGTCTTTGACCATGGTGAAGATACTACTAAATTAATGGTCACAAGTAGCACAGAAAAAATTATATCAATTCTATGCTACTGGAAAATTGCTGCTAGTAGCTCAGAAATACTTATTTCCTTTATTTTTATATATTATATTTATATATATATATTTTATTTTTATGTAATATAATATTATTTATATTATATATTTATATATATTTATATATATTTGTATATATAAATATATATTTAAATATATTTATATTTTTATATATATTGTAGCTATTTCCTGCTCTATTTCCTCTTGTAAATGACCATTACATTCTGGAAATACATAATTATAATGAATTAACATTTTCTATCATCACACATTGTCAAAGTCAGAGAAGAAGCAAATGAAATGATTGGTGTTTCATAAGTTCTCACTATTTAAGGAAATTAAGGTAAATGGTAGTAAAAGGGAAAGTTCAACAAAATCAAAAAGAAGAGCTGTGAGTCTGAGCCAGTGAAAGAACATCAGGAGTCATCATTTGGCTGGAATTCTGGCTGTATCCCAGCTTTCCCTCTCAAGAAATGCAGATTCACTCTCCTTTTAAAGCACATTACCACCTAAGCAAAAAAATCCTCTCATCTATGCTAGTCACAGTTGTAAATTTGACATGCTTGCTTTGCTGGCGGATACACACCACATTTAGCATTTAACAAAGTGCATTCCTGTTGGGCCAGAAGGTGTTTTTGTAAACAAGCACCCTGCCCACTGAAGAATGGTAATTTCAGTGTTATAAGGGACTTCATGTTTTGTTTGTAAGCACTGATACACCTAATGTAAACAGCCTTCCCCAAGGAAGAAAGGGGAAAAGGAAGAATACAGAAAGCGCTGTGTGAAAACTGTGTTAGGATCACCCCAAGCCTGCCTGTTCTCCCAGAGGTGATGGGCCCAGCCCTGCACCCTCCCTGAGTGTGCTGCCATCCTCTCCTTTTAGGGTAGCAAGCCCTGATCTGTAGAGTTCAGGGTGGCACAGGAGCTGCAGCCAGTTCCAGGAATCTGCTGCCACTCCCGGGTCAGCTCAGCATTGCTTTCATCACAAGTGTCACTGCAATGGGGAGAACTTGTTATAACGAGTTTCAGGAGGCACTGACATAATCAGGTCAGCTGGAGGTGCATAAACAAGGGAGAAGGGAACAAAACCCGCTGAGAAATGTATATCTTTCCCTCCAGTTCCTTGGAGACATGAAGTAAAAAGCCTTTGCTCTCACCTGCTGGCGTGGCATCCTTGCCTCTCCCTTTCCTCTTTCTGGCTGTAAGGCATTTTCATCACTGCCACCTGACAATCCAAGGACGTTTTCATCCACTGCTTGGATCTTAGGAAAATCTTCCCTTTCTTCTTGTTGTTATCATGGCAGGCAGATTTTTTTTTTAATAGTCTGCTTAATGGTGATATGCCTCCCACTGTGGGGATATCCATCAGTGAGACAGAGAGGGGACAGAGTCTCTCCAGAGGCTGTGAGGCCACTGGGGAGAGAAGAAGAGGGAATTTGAGGGAATATTGTATGTTACAGGAACATCTAGAAAGCTTGAGTCTCTGATGATGAAAATATTACTGGGCTTTTGTATTTTTCTCCTCTTGTGAGCCAGTTGACAGTTATTCATGACAACCACGATCTGAAGAGAGCCAGAAAAAAATACCAAGTTATGTAATGTGCAAATGGAGATGGCACATGCTAATGTGCACTTTGGTTGATTATAGAACACTCTGCTATTACAAATGAGGCTGAAAAATACTTTTTCAGTAAAAAAAAAAAAAAATAGTCTAAAGGCATTGAAATTACTGGAGAATCTTTTTTTTCTGTTGTGACACAACAGATATCAGAAGCAGGGCCTGCAGTCCTGGCTGGAAGATGAAGCACTCTGTATTTATGGGGAATTTAGAGTACATACATGAAAACATGAATGGCAATGTCTAACACAGTCTCTTGCTATATTACTGTAAGGTAACTGATTTAATGAAGAGGAAAGATGGCAAATTCTGCCCCTTATGCTGCCACTATTTCTGAGCAAATAATTTTTCCTCCAGAGGGAAAGAGCTTGCAAAATATAAAAAGGAGTCTTCATCAGCTCCATCTCCTTTAAAAATCCAAATTAACGAACAAAGGGAGAGGCCTGTTGTAAGAGGGAAATGGGAAACACATTTTGTTAATGAGAAATGTGGTTTTTTGTGTCCTGCTGCATCACCTGTGAGGACTCCTGGTTTAAAGGGAAGAGTTTTAGGCAGCCTCTTGGGGGAAGCTGGAGATGCTCTGCCTGCATTTGGCAGGCTGGGTACTGCGACCTTCTGTTTACAGCTGGAGACTGCCTTTGACAGCAGTGGGCGAAGATCTGCAGGGGTTTTGGATAAGACTGATGTCCTTGTAAGCACAACCTCCTGCTTCTGGCAAGAGAGTGGCAGTGTATCACTCTCAGTATTTGGATTATTACCATGCTTTCTACCTACTTACACTTCACTTGCAATTTTGGATAAGTAGAGCCATCATGTTCATTCTATGCCCCAAGGTTTTGTCTGGTACAGCTGTGTAGTATTAACAGCTGCTGGTTGTTGTTACAGAAGTGGCTGCCTTTTAGGAATAGGCAGTGAGGTTTCTGCTGTACTGTTTGTTCAGCCAGTTTGTGCAGCACTCTGTAGATCCAGGTGTGTAAAATAGTACTTAATAACATTTATCTTACAATTATAATAATAATAGTTTGATAAAAATAGATCCGGATGTATGTTTTGATGTGCAGTTTATAACTTGATTTCTTACACAACATGAAGAAAATCTCAGGCTCATGTTACTGAGCCTCATTGAACAAAACTCCAGATCTAGAAATTAGATTCCTATTCTGCAGCTTAGTCATTAAAATAAAAAAAAATATACTCTATTACTTGTATTTACATTCTTGCTGCAAAACAGGTCAGCCTGCCCTTTGAGTTGTTTTCCACAGAATGGGCCAAAACTGTTCCCAGGGTGGCTCCTTTGACTCCAGCAGGGTTGCACAAGAGATGACTGTAGTTCATAATTCTGCAGAATAACTCTATTTTGATTAGAGATAAAAAGGTTGGTATCTGGGTGGAGTCTTAATCTTGCCTCCTTCTTTTCCTTTTTCTTTTCCTTTTTCTTTTCCTTTTTCTTTTCCTTTTTTTTTTCTTTTCCTTTTCTTTTTCTTTTTTTTTTTTCTTTTCTTTTCCTTTTTTTTCTTTTTCTTCTCTTTCTTTTCCTTTTTTGTTTTTTTCCCCATTGACATTAACCGGAGCTGGAATAGACATAATTTAGTTGAAAAAAATAGGAAAAAAATGTATTTAATCTGCTTTCTAGCCATTGTACGGTAAACATAAGACCATAAATGACAGCAAAATCAGAAGATAAAATAAATATACTGTGCTAGCTATGCCTTCCTCTGCAATATCATTCCATGTTGACAACACAAATACAATTCTTCCACAAACACAGGAAAGGAATTGGGTTCAGTGGGATCTGGGAGCACTGGGTGAGGGTTGGCAATGGGAGGGGACATGCTCACCTGAGCACCCCACAGAGGAGGCTCCAGGAGAGCCTGGTGTGGCTTTGAGCAGCCACAGGAGCCCCCTGGGAGAGGCTGGGGGCACCAGAAATCCTTTTCTGCCTTGCACAGTGGGACACAGGCAGGGAACTGATGACTGCCAGTGAGGGAGGGCACTGGAGAAAGGCACAAAGGAGAGGGATGGAGCTAACTGGGAACACAAATATGATGAATTAGAGACTTCCTAGAGATTTTGGGATTGAGAGAAAGGTCTGAGGTGCCTGAGGATGAGGCAGTGGAACTGCTTTTGTGAAAGATTAGAAGAGATGACTGGAGCCACCCATCCAGTGCAGCAGGAACACTTTCAGTGCACAACTGATTTAATCACTCTGCCTCTGCATGAGAGAAACTGGCCAAGATAGACATCTTCCCATTGTCTTGTCTCCAATTACTTTGCCATAGACAGGGACCTGCAGTGCCCCAGACTGTGTCTGGTGGCAAATAAATAAATCTGATTGACTAGTGCTGTGCACATTAATTCTCTGGGAGTAGCAGTAGCATGGCATTGCCCTTTGCACACGCAAGGACCAGTAAAAAATATACTATAGCACTTTTCTTCCTGATGTTTAGCTGGAAGTAACATTAAAGACCTCAGCTCCTCCCAGCAGGTCATTAAGCCCCAGGAAATACCCTGTCCCTCTATCATTATTGCTTAATTATTTTCAGCTCTGTAATCTAATTTGCAGTTTGACTCTGTGTTGATTCTAGCTGCCCTATCACAACCTCTGCAGCACAGGAAATGTGACGCAGGGCTGCCTCTGCTGACGTCTAAACCTTTTGGTGAAAAGGCCTTTTTTACAAGCCTGCAGCTTCAGGAAATCACTCATTTTGTAGAAAGCCTTTAACATTCTGGAAAATTCACTTTCTCCTGTTTTCTTGCAAAAAGATTTGATAGAGTTTACAGCACAAAAACGAGTAATGAAGGCTCTTTCATTATGTGTGTGCCATTCCTCTTTGGTTTGAAAGCAGGATGTTAGAGAAATATGTCACACAGAGGAGCTGTTAACATATTCATTCTATTTTAATTAATTATAACATATGCTTAAGGTGTTCTAGAAAACAAGGAAATAAACCCATAGCTATGAAGGGAAACTGTCTGAATATGGCAATTGCAAATGAGATAAATTAAAGCTTGAAATATTATTAAATAAGGGTATAAATCAGATAGTTTTATTTAAAAAAGAAATAACTGATTTATTTTTTTTTTGCAACATCTATTACCTAACTGCTTTCTCCAGAAATCTCCAAAATCTAACAGGAAATTAGAGCCACAGGGAGCTGTCTGCTTGAGATATGTCTCATCAAGAGTCTCATTTTTATGTCTGGAATTGTTTGACAAAATGCAGGGACAACACATACAGTCCATAGTACGTGAGGCTTTTGAGCTCAAAGGTTTGTATGGATGCATATTAGTCACAAGAGCCTGTGGGAGGGCACTTAATCTGAAAAAAGGCAAAAAGGGAAAGGATGTGAAGGGGTCTCTGAAGTGTAAGTCTCCAGGAAAAGCTCTCAGAAAAGACATTGGAGGAAATAATCCAGACAATGAGATGAGAATGTGGGAAGCATAGAGAAATCCGTGATCAGCAGTCTAGAGAATATGTTTTGGGTGAATATCACTAATAAGTAGAAAGCATTGCAAGCAAAGTTTTATTATGGCTTTCTTGTAGCCCTTTTTTTTTCCCAACCCTATCATGAATACCTCTGAACCTTGGCTTGGGACCAGGTTAAATAAACCTTCCTATTGTTTTGCTACGGGTCTGTCTTGTGTCAAGGTGCACCGGGGCTGAGCCGGGGGCCTCAGCCTGCAGCTGGAGGGGGTCAGGGGCAGAGGAGGGCTGGGGGGGCCTGTTCTGGGGGTGCTGAGGGGCTCTGGAAGATTTGTGGGTTCAGAGGGGCAGAGGAGGGGTGGAGGGCCCCATTCTGGGTGTGCTGAGGGGCTCTGGAAGATTTGTGGGTTCAGAGGGGCAGAGGAGGTTTGGGGGCCGTTCTGGGTGTGCTGAGGGGCTCTGGAAGATTTGTGGGTTCAGAGGGGCAGAGGAGGGCTGGGGGGCCTGTTCTGGGTGTGCTGAGGGGCTCTGGAAGATTTGTGGGTTCAGAGGGGCAGAGGAGGGGTGGAGGGCCCCATTCTGGGTGTATTGAGGGGCTCTGGAAGATTTGTGGGTTCAGAATGGAAGAGGAGGGGTGGAGGGCCCCATTCTGGGTGTATTGAGGGGCTCTGGAAGATTTGTGGGTTCAGAATGGAAGAGAAGGGCTGGGGGCCTGTTCTGGGTGTGCTGAGGGGCTCTGGAAGATTTGTGGGTTCAGAATGGAAGAGGAGGGATGGGGGGCTGTTCTGTGTGTACTGAGGGGCTCTGGAAGATTTGTGCACATGCTCTGAAGCTTGGATTGCCACACGCTGGGGTGTGGGGCATTGCTCATGGCTGGTGCAGGAAAAGCTCCTCCACTGCAGCGTGTGAGGGTACAGGGGACAGTGGAATGTGTGCAACAGCAGGTTCTGGGCCGCTGGACCCAGCTGAGCAGGACAACCCCAAAACTCTGTGTGCCCTTCAGCCTGCCTCATCTCAGGGATATGGATTATGGCAATGTGTGGAAGAGTTATTCCTGCTTTCTCCTGTCCTTCTTTGTCATATAGCTCTGCAGAGCTCTGTGAGCCTGTAAGCTACAGCAGCCCTTCTGCCAGGAGGATTGTGGTTATCCCCACAGCAGGGAATTCCAGGGGCTGGGGTCACTTCACTGAAGTGGTGTGTGCTAGCAAAATGTCACAATGAAAAACATAATAGCAGTCTTGAATTTTCTCAGAACTACTGTACAAATACATATGTGTAGAGGGGGAGAAAAGAAAAATTGCTATTAGCCTCCATATCCCCTCCACAGGATTGTCCAGATCACCTCCTTTTTCTGTTCCCTGGCCCTTGGTCAATGATTTTGGAGGGTCCACAATAGTATGAAGTAGTCATGGCATTGCAGTTGTAAAGCCTTTCCAAAGCAGTGCTGTGACAACAAGGCCTGTGCTTTGATTTAAACATTTTTCTTCTTGTAATAGAGCTAAGTGAACTAATTCAGTGTAAATGAGACTGAAATGGATGTGTAAATGTGACTCCATTGTTGCATAGAAATATTGCATTATTTCAAGTCCATTCTTGTTTGTAGTAGTTCTTCTCTTAGGGGAAAATATTCTTCTGACAAATATCTCGAATATCTAACTCTGCTTGGCTGACTCAAATGAATAGGCAGATTTATGGTCTCCATCTGGATTCATTCTTAGACTTAGAAAATCTGACTGAAGTCACTGGGAGACCTTTGATCCATTAGTAATGCAGGATCAGATCCTTCTCCATGGAAAGGATATAACAAAGGGCTGAGGAAGTGGCACCCTCCCCTTATTTCATCACACAGCGTGGTGACTCTTTTCTGTGATCAGACACAAACGTGGCGATGCAGGAAGAACCTTAGAAGAAAGGTTGCAAACAGAAGATATTCAAATGACAGCTGGAAGAAGGGGACAATGCTGATATAATTGGAGTAGACAAAGGATGTTCACTTTGTGACACATTTTGAGAAACATCCAGGAAAATTTGTTATGCCAAAGCAGGTTCATGGTTCAGTGGAAATGCCATCTTCCGATGGGGAAGTAAGCAGAACAGGCAGCATGCTCTGATCAGACAAAGGAACAAAAATAGTTCAGGGTTCCACAGCAGTTAGATGTATACAGGTTCAGATATATTGTTATGATAAAAGCCCTGCTGAGTGAGCACAGTGTTTCCCTTTGGTGGTTGTTCCACCAAGGCATGACTGTACACTCCTGCTGTTTGCTCATGGAGGGTCTCAATTCCCTCCACAAGCAGCAGTGTTCAGATGATCTGCCTCTAGAAGTTGGCACTTATGTTCTAGAGACTCTCTGTTTTATTTTGGTATTTAAAATCCATGGTAAGAAGGCATGGTGAAGCTTGTTCATGCCTTGAGCAGTGTCTGGTGACATGGGAGCTATTCAGATTTATATACTCAAATACTGGTAGTTCTGCCATGGCAGTCTCATGTGACAACATGCTATCACAACCACAGTCCTTGGTTTAAGGAAAAGAGGGTTTGCACAAGTGGCTTTTTTTTAAAAGCTTTTTATTAGAAAAATATTTCTCTCCTCACTCAATCTGCAACAATTTCCACAAGGTTTTGAGGGCTTGAATAACATGTTTGAGATGGTTTATCTGTTGGTGATTAAAGGTGTGTATGCTGACATGTATGTCTGCACACATAAACATATATAAATTAGTGTATGAGCTCTACAAGTAGTCTCATATCATATATGTGTGTGTCTGTGCATGAGTGCAAGCATATCTGTATGCATTTTACTTTGCTCAAAGGTGGGTTATGTTCCTTTAATTGTCTGGACTGAAATCCTGGGAGAAAGGGTATGTTTGTTATTGGAGGTATGAGCAGCTGAACCTGCTCAGGGGTGCACAGTCCCAGGGAGGGGCTGGAGAGGAAGTATCCACAAAGCTCTCTTCAGAGAAATAAAAACATTATTTTGTGCAAGAGCAGGAATTTGCAGTGCTCAAGAAATCACTGAGTACCTGAAATCAAGAATGAAAGCAGGTCCTGCCTTTAAGGGTGACACAGGCAGAAGAGAGAGCACTTGGCAAACTTGGTAAACAGCCTTCTTCATGGCTGAGATTATTTTCTCTCTAAAAAGTGAATGGTTCTATTAAATAGCACCTGGAGGAGTTGAGCATTTTTAGGGTTTAGGGTACCTGAATAAGTCTAGACACATTGACCTCATTGCTGCTGTCCAGCTTGGGCCACACTACTCTTGATGCAAGCCTAGTAGTTTATTTTAAATAAAAAATAACTTTTATGTGGGCAATGAATGTGTTCCGAAAGGCATCAGAAGGAGGAGAATCTACCACAGGCCTGCACAGCGTACTGACTGGTTTAACTTTCAACTCTATGTTCTTTATTCTTATCTATCTAGTTCCTAACTGGAATTAGATAGTATTAAGATCTCAGCCTTTGGTTTTTTGGATTTTTTTATAACTTTCCTTGCTAAATTAGTGAACTCCTATGCTACAAGTACCTTCTTCCCAGTAAAGTGGTTTAAAGTGTATTCAGATCTGCTCCTTATCTTGTCCAAAAGAGAGATAAAATTGTCTCTTAGTGTAAGGCATCTTCTCTTTCCTTTTTTTTTTTTTTTTTTGTTCTTTTGTTTTTGTTTGTGTGTTTGTGTGTATTCTGGCTTTAGAATGTAAGTATTAGATCTGTACATAGCATCCTGGAACAGATCTCCTCTGTCTGATCACCAGAGTATATTCATTACCCTTGCTCCTGCTGACTGACCTTAGGTGCATCCAAAGATGGAATAAGTGGGGGATTTTTTCCCCAGGACTTTAGGTTGACCTGTTCTTCACTGTGATAGAAAATATTTAACAGAGATACAACCCTGTTGTAGCAATTCTAGGAGCCATATGTGACTTTTATTTCTTGATCCTCCTACTTAAGAAATTAAATAATTGCTACAAAAAGTTTAGAGTGGTTAAAGAAACCTATTTTATATAGTAAAACTATTATAAATATATGTTTATCAAAAGCAATGACCATGTGGTATGTTTTTCCAAGAGCTTTAGTATGTTACTTGATGTAAACTTGTTTTTTTCCAAAGAGTTACAGATGTAACTTGCATTATTATTATGGCACAGCACAGACTCTGGTGGTTTGATTTGCCAGATCTCAGCCAGCCCTAGAAGTGTCTGTTGGTTGTTCACTCATCTCAGTGGATTCTTCCATGAGGTGATCCTCTGTGTCAGCTTGCCCTCTGAGATGTGCAGCACATTTTGTTTTACAGCTGAACCAGCAAGGCTTTGTGTTTTGAGCAAAGCAATGCCCTTAGCCACGGCACTAAAAGTTTTGCATGATGATGCTTTTACCCTGGAATGTTTTCTTCTGCAAACTCTTTCCAGAAGCTTCTTCTCTTCCTTTTAAATAGGAAAATAACTCCTTCTGAACATCCCATCTTTCACACAAAATCTTAAGCTGACTCACAGAGAGGCTTCAGTGTCCTAACTGAGGTATACATTTAAGTGCTGTTTTATCCTTTTATAAATAGTCCAATATCCATTGGCTCCTTTGTTAGACTGGAGAAAAATATATTCTTTACACTTCCCTACTCTTTCATACAGTAGCTGTTGCTGGCATCACTTTGAGTATTTTGAACTTTCCATTGTGACAGACTACTGAAATTTTCAGTGGAGGTACCTGCAGCACAGATTGAGACAGATTTGGCTGAATAAATTGTCTCATAGGACACATATCTGGTAGAAGGTGCAATCTAATTTGCAGTGTTATTAAAGTGATATTAGGTGTGTCAGAAAACAGCACACAATATATCTAATTTGGGGAAAAGCTACCCCTTTAATTTCTTAAATGCAATTGGTCTGTGCAGGTGCACAGGATGCTTCTGTGCATGTCATCCTCACAGAATTGATCTCTTAGCATGAAATATTTGTCTCCAAGTGGCCTAGAGCTGAAAAACCAAGTAAATCACTAGCTAAAACAAGAAGTAATAGCTTGAAAGCAGCATTTGTTCCTTCTATTCTGCACATTTGACCTTGAATATGCCTCTAGGTCAAGAAACATTCTTAAGAGGAGGTGGTAGGATGTAGGTTTATTTTTTACATGACATTCTCTAGTCTGCTCTGCACCGTGTTTCTGTGGGGTAAGCCAAACTTATTCTTGGAGTAAGACCATTTTAGTCAATGGATGCATTTGGCCCATTAACTTCAGCCTGCCATAAAGTCAAGGGCAAAAGGATATTCTTATGCAAAGCAGAATCACTGTAGGTGTGCTACTAATCACTGAGGATTAGGAAGAAGGTATTCCTGCCTTCAGAGAACCTTCACATGGCTTTTCAGCTTTATTTATTTTTATTAGCAAAATTAAAAGGATTTGATTCTCCTATTTCTAAGGAGAAATCATAGTTTAATCTATCAGTATAAAGTGGTGAAACTTCATTAGAAATGCAGTTGTTTCCTAAGTCTTTTAGTACTTCTGTGTGTGTGATTGCTAAGCAATGGTAGCTCCAATTACAGTATATATAAACTGCCCATGGGAAAAATGGTAGATTGTATGTGAACTTTCCAGTAGTACTGTTCAGGCTTGGAAATTCTTTTAAACCTTTATGTTTCAAAGTAAAATAGGTTCAAAATATCTATGTAGGACTGGACCCCATTCACCTTAATCTTATAAGTAGATGACAGGGAGTCAGTGGGAGCACTTGGTGGAATATGATGACATCAATTATCCTCAGGGTCCTGAATCTAATTTTAAGTGGTATTTTAAAATTATTATTCTTATAATATGTAAGGTTATGTCTGAACAAAACTACTAATATCCTTCCAGTATTCTGATGACCCCATGACATGGATAAATTAAAGGGATTTTCTCCTTCAAAATTAACACTTCTTGCATTTTATATTTTGTTTAGATTCGACATTATTAGATTTTTTCTGTAAATACTTTATAGTCTGTTTTATATATATCTACATATATATAAATAAATGAGAGCAAATTATTTCATTAATAAAGAAATGCAGCACATCACTATATTTAATTACAATGTTCTGAACTGAAATACATAGCCAGTGGGAATAGGCCTATTGATTAAAAACTAGGGTAGCTTCTGTTTAGTCTGTTGGAGTCTCTTCCTTTTTTTCCCAATTACTGTGTGTAGGAGAGGTCAGTCTGATTGCATTATAAAATTAGGTTGAAATACAGTATTTCTGTCACTGAATTGCATGCGATCCATTTCTTAAGAAAAGATGTAGTAGAATAATTTAAATCTAAATTCAGAGCACTTTGCTATGCCTGGAATTAAGAGTTTTTATTCTGTGCTTCAGATTCCTTATTGCAAACCCAGGGGTGTCCAAGAAACAAACACAAGAAACTAATATTCATATGAGTATAAATAGTCTGGTTGGTGTGTTGTATCGGCCTTCCATTTGAGGGAAATTTGCTATGGAAATTAAAATGGATGTTTGGAGATCATAAAGAAGCAGGAGGAGCACCATGAGGATTTTACAGGAGCGGATCTCATAGCAGTATTTGAGAATGATATACCTTCTTTGGGACAGCATCTCTTATCTAGCAGCCTGGTTGTGCTCTCTGAGCATCCCCAGCAGGGAGAAAAGGGGACTGAGAGTAGCTGAACTCCATGGACATGGATTGCTGCAAGTTCATCAGACAGGTGACTCCTTTGTGCAAACTGTTTTTGTTTTGTACTGCAGTCAGGTTTGTACTTGTCTGGTGAAATACGCTAACTAATGCAACACAACCGTGTTGGTAGATTAATAAATAGTATAGTAAGATTTCCCAAGAAGATTTTCCTAAATGTTGGTTCTCAATGATTTATGAATTAATAAAAAACAGAGCTGGAAAGGACCTTGAAGGGTCATTCCCTCTGTCCTGAGCCTGGGTCAGTCCTACTTAAAGCACCCTGAGAAATGCTTTGTCAGGTCTGTTCTTAAAAACTGCCAGCATGAGGACTTAGTGGCCCATCCAGAGAATGTGCCTTTACACTTGGGAAAAAAAGCTTTCACTGGGAGCTGAAATTTACTTGGTGCAATTTAAGCCCATTATTTTTGTCCTCTCCAAAATGGATAAGAAGAACAATTTATTTCCCTCTTTTTTTATAGCAACTTTTGACACAGGGAAAGCTGTCATCATGTCACCTCTAGGATAAACAAACCTGGTTCTTTCTGGACTCTCCCAAGGGTCATGTTTGCCAGAATTCTGATTATTCAAAAAGTGTTTGGCGCAACTTCCACTGACTTTGGGAACTGAGTTACATCTGCACTGTAAAACCTTATATTTGCAAAGCATCTAGACTTAAACCAGCCATTTTTACATAAATGCCTTGTAATCCATGTCCAAGTCTAAATATGTTTGCTTGAAAGAGACAGTGGTATATCTCAGCCATGACCTTGTGTATCCACACTGGTGGGAGCACTCAGCCTTTGACTTGTGTGCTTTAGAAATGTGCATGGGACAGATGGGTGTCTGGAATACACACGTGACATAACATCTGCTGGTGAATAAAGATTGTTATAGGGACAGAAAATAAAGCTGGGAACACGTTTACAAGTGCTGCAGATATGGTAGTGCACAGAGTTACTTGAAAACAAGGCCAAAAACAATTACAAAAACAAGTGTCCCTATTCTCCTTGAGCAATTAAGAGAATTTAAATGTTTCTGCCATCTATGCTAGAATATGCAGAGCTGAATGAGGAAAAAGTATGAAATAAGATCACTCATCTAGAAGACAAAATGCTGATGACAGTGGTAGAACTTCTCTTTGGGTTATTTTGTCATTAATTTCATTCCTTTGCAGTATTGAGGTATTCATCTAAGCCAGCCAGTGTACAGTGCCTTTCTGAGTAGTAAATAAGAGCTTTTAGAGTTCAAATCACCTAATCATATTTAGATATCTATTTCTGCATGAAATGAATTGCTGCTGAACCACTTTTTTCCACTCCATTAAATTTAACTGAGTCTAGGTGACTAATTCAAATGAGTAGACTCTGCCTAAGTTGCCAACCATGTCTCTTAATGGGATTTTATTTGGATCCTCTAGGATCTAGGGCAGAAAGTCCATGTTGTGGCCTCTTTAAAAGAAAGCACTGCAAAGATGATGAGCAGTCACTGGGAATGGAGTTGTGTGGCTCCAGAGCTCAGCAGGTGGAAGATCTGACACTGGCATGGCTCCAAGGGGAAGTCTGCCGTGGGTGAAGCACAGTTCAGGACAGGGCAATTGTACTGCCTCTTTCTAAAGAGAAAGGGAGCAAGAGAAGCAAAGATGAATAAGAGAGACCTTCAAAGACTCTTCAGGGAAGGACAGCAAAATAAAGGAGGGCTTAAGAAACAGCTTTGGTGGACACAGCAGGAGAGAAGCCAGATGTTTAGGAAAGACCACTGGAAGACAATCAGAAAACTGCTCATGTTCTACCAAGTTCCTCAGGCAGAGAAGTCATAAAGAGGAGTATGCAGGAATAAAGAGGAATAGGTAGGGATTTCCTCTGAACTTCTACCGACTTCAGGGTATTGACAGCTGTTGGAGAGGAAGAACTGGAACAGAGTTTGCAAATGAGGTATACACACAGTGTTCTTTGTTCTTGTTAGGGAGGAATGGAAGACTCTTGAGTTTGTGCTTAAGTGGCTGCAAAGTGTGAGAGAAGATACGGGAAGTCTCTGCTAGAGATGGAGGACTAACTGATTCAGGTTCAGCTGAAAGTTTGGAAATTACCTGGATAGCTGGAAGAAAATTGAAACTATGCTACAGAAGGGGAAACAGCCTACAATAATACCTTTGTCCTAAAGCCTGAGTTCCATAAATCATCCTCCCTCAGGAGCATCCTTGGACAGTAGTAGTTGCTGGGAGCTGGCTCTAAGGTATGATTCTTTCTGTGTTATTTTTCCCCTCCTGTTTCTGTGGTGCTGTTTAGCTGTATATTTAGCCAGTTGCATTGTACTTTTTCTGGGCTCAAATATGTGGTCAGACATTCTGAACTGAAGTCAGGGCCCTGAAGCCCATTCCTTCCTGCTGTTATTCTCTGGAGATACAGCAAGTTCAAGAGGAATTGTAGGTAGGTAATTCTGATTCAAGACAAGTGTTCTTGAACCCCTACCAACTACAACCGATAACTTTTTTACCAACAAAAATGGAACAGGCCCCACTTATCTGCATCACTTTTTGGTAAATACTAAAGTATAGCTTTATTCAAATCTTATGTGTGACACTGAAGAAAAGTTTGTTCCTGTTCTGGTTTGTCATTCTGTTTTGATTGGTAAGGGTATGATACAGAAATTTCTATAAGGTTTGGATTGCTACCTTTCTCAACCTAATAATTGGGTTATAATATCTAATCTTCAGCTAAGTATGAAATCAAAGTACAGATTAACAGATTCATCAATGATAATCTTGGTCCAGGAAATCTTCACAGAGTAGGAGTTTGTGGTTGATACCAAAACATGCTTCAAGCTACAGAAACAGTTAAGTAATAGCCTGTGTCATGTCAGGATTGACTTACAGAGGGACTTTCCTGACTGAGTCAAACACTGGGCAGAGATCAGTATCCAGAGCTACCCAGTGCTGTGTTAACCTAACCCTGTCCTTGGCTCAGGAAATCTCTGAGTATTCTGTACAAAATGGACAAGTGAGACTGACAACAATCTGTCTAAAAATAAGCGAAGGTCAGTGGTGATGTCATTGTCATCGAGATCGTCGAGGTTACAATCCCTGCTCCAGACAAAGACAAGGTTTGAACAGGGCTTTCCCATACTGCAGAGATGTGTTCCAGTAAAACTACCTGAGGAAAGAGAAATAAGGACTAATTCCTACTCTTCTTGGCAGAACGGGTAGGAGTGTGGAACGTTCCTGAGAAGAAGCAGGGCAGGATGCCTATGTCCCTGCATGTTTTCAGGAATATTTCCTGCTTCAATGTGCCTAAGAGCCTACTGCCAACATCTGCAAGGTTCAGGTTTTAGGCTGAATCTTATTTCAGTTGCCTCTTAAATCTGAGCTGACACCTGTTAGTTGGTAACCCTTTGTTGTCCAGGCTTTTGTAAGCAACGTTGCCCTGTTGGTGATTATGGTGTAGCTTCACAGGTGCAGTCTGAGCCCAACACGTCCCTGCCTTTCCCTGGCTCTGCCTTATTACTGACCCCTCAGTACAGCTGGGAGTGATGCTGAATTTCCTCAGGACCAAGTGAAGTGGCCTGTTCTGTCCTGGGTCAGAAGGGTGATCAAATCATGCCCATGTATCAGCACATTTAGGTAACCAAGAAATGCACAGAGACTGGAGATGAGAACAGAGGTGGTGGAAAGGGTGGAGGGAGTGGCAGGTCAATAAAATCTCCTTGTCACTCATGTCCAAATGTCATGGGTGTCCAAATTTCACAAAACCACACTTTTAAGTGCAGGGTGTTTTTATGTTGTTATGGGAAACATTTTTTTTTTTAAATTGGTGTAGCTTAAGGTGCTTTTACTTCATTTTCATACTTCCTTTCTTGACTCTTCTGGTGCACATATCTTTCCACAAATTTTCCTTTCCTTCATCTCCAATTACAAATATTTCCAAACTAAATTAATCACCATACTTCTATTTTATGTTTTAGTGATATGAGGCAGAGCTGATTGAAGGATAGGTAGGCAAGGACAGCACAAAATTTCTCCATGTATCTATCCTGCAATCTCCTCTGTAGCAAGTTTCCCTTCAGATGTTTTACACAGTTCACTGATGCACATGGAAAATTATGTTGCTGTAGTTAATAACCTTATTTTTTTCTATTAAATTTATAACCCTTACCGGGAATTAAATGTGAATAAGTCACTTGATGTTTTTGCTCTGATTATAAAATCCATATGTTTCCTGAGGTCTCCAAGTCTTGCCATTTAATCTGACTATAGCAATAATCGGTTTTGGGTAAAACAGCTACCTGGTGAATAACCAAGAAATTTATTACTGCCTAAAACTATAGAGGACATACTGGTTTCTGTTGAAAGCTTAGCATTTGCTGAGATTAAAAAGGACATGCCTACATGCTTGTACTCAGTATTTTCACAAAATTCATTTGTGTCTTTTCCTTTTTTTTTTCCCAACAAGTTCTGACATTGTTGTTTACCTTTAACACACCTGATTTAAGTGATATTTGAGGGCATTACATCCAGGTCTTTTGCAGAAATAATGACTGGAAAAACCAAGTGTCTTTCAGAATTGCTTCCCAAGTATCAGCAGTTTTTTTCCAATGCTGACTATGATACCTGTCCTTGTTTACTGGTGCATTCTTCTTTCATGTAATCAGTGGTGCAAAGTCCACCTGGAGGTCAGTCCTCAGTGGTGTAGTCCAGGGATCAGTCCTGGTCCAATACCATTTAACATCTTCATGATGACCTGGATTCATGGGGCAGAAGCTCTATCTGTTCTCAAAGCTGACTCTATTAATGCATTTTTCCTTGTTCCAGCAAACTTATTTGTGTTTCCAGATGCTCATTGTTTTATTTTCCAAGTTTAATCCTATTGTAGGAGTCAATTATTTCTATGTTCTCTTTGCTCTACTTAATTTGCAAAATGATTTCCTGAGACCATTAAAAATTGTGCAATATAAAAATTAAGGGTTTTCACATCCAAGATTTTGCCTAATGCATCCCATGGTTCTGGGTTCAGAAGGACATTCTTACAACCTGTAGACAAAACACAAACTGAGGTTAGGTGTGCTTGCAAAAGATGAGCTTGGATCTCTCAAACACAACAGAGCATCTTGGCTAAAGGTCAAGGTAGCTTCAGGATGTTGCTGTATGTGTGTTTGTTAACCAGAGTACAGCTCTGGGTAAACAGCTTATTCTTTAAGCTCCTGTCCTCGTGTGTTTCCAAGAGAAGAGTCATGTGAGGGCATTGGGGTTGGTGGACCAAAGGCTCAGTTAATTCTGGTGGAGCAGCCCCATGCCATCTTGTGTGCAATTTTTAAACTGCATCTCTGTTGCTTTCATGCACAGCTCCAAAATGACTGGTGAGTGCAGCTACTAATCCCAACTAATTCTTTTTACCTTCTGTTGTTAATTGATTACCCTAATGCAGGGAAAGTCTCTTAAGTCTAAAGCCCTGCTAAATGCTTATACAATTTAAACAATAATGCTTTCCTTCCCTCCCTTCCTTTCCTAGTCTGGTTAATTTAGAACAATTTTAGAACAGGACCTTCTCTGGCTGATTTTCCTTCAAACCTGACTCAGTTTGGAACTGGTTGATTAACCTGATAAGCTCTATAGGCACTTTGTCTCAGCCTACTTCTGTTGGGAGAGAGGTGCCTTTGGGTTGCATGGTGAGGAAAGCCTGTCACTACTTGGCTTTGGCAGGACTCTTATCAGCTACTGATGAAGGCGGTGTGCATTGAAGATCCTTGTCAAATCTGTTCTTAAAAATCTCTGTCATTATTTCTGGCTCTTCTTGAGCTACCCTTATTTGGCCAAAATCCTTTTTGTGTTGTACATACCCTTGACTTGCCTTGAATCTTGTCCACCTCTTGGCAAGTTTTGCTTTAGATGTCTTGTAGCTGTTTTTCATATCTCTGTTTCATGATTTAGCCAGTGAAGGCAAAAATATTTCCTCTGCTACCTCAAGCAGAGGCTGCTCTCATGTGTCATTTTCATACTATTTGAGCACTCATTGAATTATTCTCCTTATTTTCCACTGGTAGCATCATTGTGTGAGAATGGTGCTTATGGAATGTTATGATCAATGTTAATCAGGATGGATTCACTGAGTGAAGGACCAGGCCTACGCTATTCTCCTAATAAAAAGTGGGAATTTGGAGTTGTCAAGGTGACAGTTCCTGTAGTTGCCTCTTACCCCAGGTGAGCTGTAGGTGGGAGGGCAAGGGAAAAGGGATTTCACAGTAGTGAAAATAGGAAAAGTAAGGATGATAAAGCAATTTCTTTGGCAGAATATTTTCCCTCTGCAGCACTCCTCCAGCTCATCTGCTCTTTTGTCCTGTGTATTAGCATGCACAGAGTTTATAAGAGGCAAATCCAGCCACTTCTGTTTCTGAAATTCTTCTAATTCATACTGTGACCTATTATCCCTACTAACACCTGCTGAGCTGAGTGCTCACCACCTTTAACTAGGTTTTATATTAATGTAAGGCAAATGGAGGAAGGTATCATGAACTTTCAGTTCAGAAAGTGTTTTTTTCCTTTATGTCTTGCAGTTAGAAAGAGATCAAGTTATCATGCCAAGATCTGGCATCTACCCTTTATCAAGAAGGCTGTTTCTGCTAAAGGCCTCTGTCATGAACTGGCTGCCATAGGGAAGTTCACTTCTGTAAACATCTGAAAGTGGGTGGTGGTGGATGTTGTTTGGCAATGTTAAACCAAGGAAACCAGATAGCAAATATCCCACTGGCTGAACACTCCTGCCAGCTGAAAAAGAGAGGAAGGAAAGCACATGAAAAAGGAAGGAGGGTATTTGTAATACCCAGTTTAGCAGAAATGCAGCAGTGCATTCTCCCTTCATTCTGTAATGCTGTGAGTCAGCCGTGCTCTCACATTCACTGTGAATGGAGTTTAAAATAAAGTGATTGCCTCACAAATCAGCAAGACTCCCAGGGCAAAATCCAGAGCAACTCTTTAAAAATATATTTCAAAGTGATCAAAGATGCATGTGTCTTACATTGTTCACCAGGGAGGAGTCTTTCAATAGAAACCAGAGTTAATGCAGTCATGAACCTGAGCATCTTTCAGTAACTGTCTCACATTTTGCTGAGATTATCGTCCCACGGAACCTCTTTCCGAGCAATTCCTTAACCATGCTCAGTAGCTGAGGAGCAGCCATAACATCTTCATCCTTCATCTGGTGAAGCAGCAGAACATTTACCAGTGTATACACAGCTGAGAAATGCAATTTGACTGGTACATTAAAGGTATTTGGTGATCTTTAGTCTTAGCATAACTGCTGCCCATCAGGGGTGCAGTAATGTGCTTCACAAAGCGCACAAGAGAAGACAAGGCCCTTAATGAGTTTTGGCTGAGCTGGGCACGTTCTGCACAGTGTTGTTCAAATTGTCTCAGGCTTCCTGCCAAGTAATGCAGAAGAAAATGCCTTAGAGTATGCTAGCTGTCTATCAACCTCGCAGAAAGTTTTCTCAAAGACAGTCTTTGATTTGTGAGTCAACCACTATTAAGTTAGTGTCAAAACCCTCTCTGGAGGCAACAAAATGGAGCACAGTTATGCTCTTACTTCTAGCATCAAAATATTCATCTTGAACTTAAGGCTCTAGGTTATTTTTACTGTGCTCTGTCTCTGGAAGCCATAAAGGATTTGTGGGGTGAGTTACATGGCTTAGTTTCTGAATTTATGGGAATAAAATCTGGGGAAAGAACATGGGGAGGGGTTGTGACCATTTTGTAATGGACCTTATTTAAAGAAATGAGAGGGGCTCTGTCTTTGTGAGGCAAGCCTCACACTGTAGGCTTCTAACTTGACTCACTTACACATACTGGCACATTCCTCTAGTGTGAACATAGTTGGCAGAGAAGTGCCATGACCCCCCTCTGGTTCCACTTTTCTGTGTGCTACACGTGGCAGGTGGGACTGGCTGGAGCAGCTGGTGATGGCCTTTTGGCTCTCTGTGGGGCCCAGGGACCTTGTGCTGTGCCTTTGAGAAGGGGACAGTAATGTTTAGGGAAACTGCCAGGGAGCCATTGCAATAGCTGCCCAACACAGCCCCCACATTGGGTCTGAGTAGTCATGACAACTGTAGTTATCAAACATTAGCATGGGACAGCATTCAAAAACCATTTGCAGGCTTTAAATAACTTATCAAGCTGCAGGCTGGCAACTGTGGAGCTAGTACATGATAAAAATACACCTTCTGACTTTGAGGAACTGACAAAAAGGACACTGAGCCACAGGTGATCACTAAAGATTCAGCCTAATTGCAAAGGATATGCATAACAATGTTATATGCAGTAGCTGACTGCTCAGGAAATTCAGTTACTCTGCAGAGTAATCTGGGTCTCTGGGTAGTGTATCAATAAATACCTGCTTGAGATCTTCAGCAAGCCAAGCTAGAGACTAAGGATTTGAAATGATACCAGCAGGATATAGACTTTCAAAAAGGCCTTCACACAGCAGCCTGATAAAATTATTGTCTGAATTTCCAAGAAGGATTTTAGAGCTTTGCCTCATTTGAGTTTGCATTGTTGGAAGAATGTAAGTGTTCGCATGGTTTGAAGTAATGGATTTGGAAATGGAGACAGGAATTGAATGCTGTGATTAAATTTGTAGGGCAAAAAGAAACAGAAAGCATACCTCTAGTGATGGAGAACTCCTTGGATATTGCTTCAGAGTGGGCTCATATGCACTTGCCAGGAAGTTTTCATCTCTTACCTCCATCACTTTTCTGACACGGTGTTCTTCATTTCTTACCTTTCCTCATTCACCCCTGATTCCTGTTCTCAAGCTTGTACCACTTTCCTTCCACTGCAGTTTTCCTTTGTTCTCCACGCTCCCTACAGTGCAAACACATGACGGAGTAACTGCGCTTGACAAATTACATGGCACCAGCTGTGCCACCACTGTGCCTTCCTGGCTGATGGCACATACAAAGGTAAACCTCTGCCACACGTGGGAACACAGAGCCAGGAGTTGCATCAGCACAGCTGGAATGGAGTCAGAAGTGTGGAGTCCTGGGTTACTGTACAGCAGCCTCAGCTCACACACTGCAGTGTGGAAGTCAGCTTAGCCAACAGAAAGCTGTAGCTGTAGTAGCCCACACATAATAGGTGCTGCTGAACTGGCTGTAGCTATAATACTCTCTAAGGTGGTGGCCTCAGGTGGCACAGGTTTTGTGAGCATACCGGGGGAGAAGCCCCACCTCCCAGGGAGTGCTCCTTGTGCAGAAGTGTTGGGTAGGATTGCAGAAGTGTTTGAAACGTTCACATGCACTCGTGTTGCCATACGGTACCCACGTGCTTCAGAACTGGGGCTCCACACTCTTTAAAGCCTGTGCCAGCATTGCACAGGCACCCTGGAGGGATGGGGCTCCTCAGTGGGCTAGCCTGGTCCCAGGAATGCTCAGCCTTGCCTGGCAGTGCTCTGCAGGATGAGGATTTGCCGACTGTGCAAACTGGCCTGGTGGAACGCGGTGCTGACACATTTATATTGCTCCTGGAAACCAAGCTGGCTTGCTCAGGTCTGATTTTAATCTTTCACAGTACACTGCCTTCTATCAGTGGGGAGATCCTCTCAGTGTGTTTAGTCTCACTGTGGGACCCTCCCATTTTCAGCACTGAGGGATTTATTCACAAACTACTAATGCCAGAGTGTCTGAGAGGCTTGGGATGAGCTCTCTGCAATTCCATACCTCCTCTGACATACAGAGTAAGCCTACAGAGCCTACTTTAGGCAGATGCAATCTAGTGCCCTATACAAGGCTGTAAGTAATTTACTGTAATTTTGCATCCTCTTCTTGAAGATTTCATTCTGGGCTCCTAGTGCAATGAGAGAGATAAACTCATGCACATCCAGTTCACTCTCTGTTTCAGTGGTTCACTTGGAAGGCAGCTCCTTCAAGAATACTGGCAACAATATTTTTTTCAGCTTTGGGTTTTTCTAAAGGGGAAAAAAAAAAAAAAAAAAGAGAAATAAGGCTAATCTTTTTCAGAATTTTTCATTGTTGCCTCCCAGGGTAAGCAGGACAGTTTCAGGACTTTTGTTTTCTCCTTGTCTTGAAGAGATTAAGGTGGAGTAGCAGTGTGTTTCCAGAGGACTGGAGAAAGTTATGATGATTGTGCTTGCAAGGGACTGTCAGTGTCACATTAAGGTGAGTCTGTGACACAATGAATGTCTCATGCACTACATGGGACAGAGGCCCTTATTTTTACTTCAGTTAAATTTGTTAGCCCACTGAGAAAACTTGGTGTTTGTTCATTAAATAGAGCTTCTGAATTCTTCCATGAAAATGCCCCCAAAACTATTGGCAGCCCCATTTTCAGATGCAGTCATTCCCAGCCTCTCCCTGTATTTACTGTTTCAATGGTTTTTTGAATTTGGCCTCAGGGTTTCACATCAGCATGCACCCTAACTATGTACACATAAGATTTTCAATCCTATCCTTTCCCCACCACTTGTGACTTCAAGAAATTTTAAATGTGCATTTGGTGTGCTTTCTGACCTTGACTTTTGAGCATTCAGGCCAAGCACTCAATCATTACCATATAAGTTCCTACCCTTGACATACCATGAGTAATTGATCTCAACTCTCAATTATTATGTTAAGCTTATATGGATTTAGAAGGATGAGATCCTTCCTAATTAACCTCAAGTTTTTTGATAAGATTACACTCAAGATTGACACTGACAGCTCATAATTTATCTGAATTTTAAGGAAGCTCTTCATAAATTGCCAAACCAGGTCTTCAGTGTTATTACAGAAATAGATTTCAAAATGCACTAAAAATGCTGAAAATGGGAAAGTTTTGTAAGCAACTCTAATAGGGGTGGAAGTTATGTTACACCCACAATGGACAATGTTTTAAAGAAACCAAAGGAAAAACCCAAATGGAAGGCTGGTTTTCATGGTAACTAACATGAACTACATTTTATTGATCAAGATAAATAATGAAAAAGTAACATAAGAGGCAAATCTGCAGGTGATAAAACTCACAGAATCTGATTCACTTGAACCTAAGCAGGTCTTTAATGATAGCTTTGCTCTGGGGTGCATCTTGTAGTGTTTCTGATGGGGACTCTGCTGCAGCCTAACAGCCTAAATTCTGTTATGGCCATCCCACTGAACAGCCTTCTCTCCAGCCTGCTCCTGTGCCTTTGTTTTTTTTAAACTTTAAGTCTTTCTGAGTGCCATCCTTTTTCTGGTGTGGTTCTGTAGCTTCCAGAGGATCAGCTGCTCAGGGTCAGTCCCCAGTTAGCATCATTCTATTAAGGCCAGTGAGGGTTGAATTAACACAAAGTCAATCAATCCTTGCTAATTCACACCAGCTAAGAGTTAGCTGTAAAAATGTAACAGTTTTTAAAGTGCATGTTTAAATGAATTGATCTTGTTACTGTTCTGAGTAACTATTTTGCTAAAAGTATGAGGAGCTGTGGGCTGCCTGGCTGCTATACACCAACAGGATCATCTTCCTGCATGACTTTGTACTTACACAGATTCTGAAATAGGAGAAAATGTTGTTAGCAATGTGACTGAAATAGATGATGCTGTGTGACACTGCAAGGAATGCAGCATTTTGTATGGAATGGGATGAATGAGTACAGGCACTGAATAAATTAGGGGGAAATTTCAGCAGCTGATTATAGAAGAGCTGCAAGTACTGTCCTACAAACAGTGATGGAACTTGCTTTGTGAAGCAGGACATCAGTGTTCTGATAGGAGGAATTAATATGGACTCAGGTAAAATGGGAATTTTCACGTAGTGTCATTTTTATTTGAGATTGATTAGTCTGACCTTCACTATCTTTCTAAAGAGAGTGCAGTAAGTTTTGTTGGCTTTTTTCCCCTCTGGTCTCACTGAGATTAGAGCATAGATTGGCAGATAGACCAGCCTCGTGTGCTGCAGAAAATGCAGCAGAGAATATTAGCTCAGAAGCATTGGGAGAAGACATTTAAACCCTTCCACATCGATGTTGATAAGCAGAGCTGTTGATGGACAGCTGTTTGCAAAGTTATGGTCATATATTTGTAGACCTAAGGGAATCAGATACCAATGTCCTCATAACTGCTAGCCTGGTAATTAAATATGACAGTCTTATCATACAATATTATCAGCATTTTGAAAGTATGTCTCGACGACAGAGATACAATAGTCCAACACAGTTCAGCACCAGACAGCAAAACATGTTTAGCATGGAAGATAAAATTTGAGATTCCAAATATATAGGGTTGAGACCTCGATAATGGAAGGTAAAGTAATTTAAAAAATGTTATATTCAGAGAAAGATAAATGTGTTAGAACTGTTACAATGACCCTGCAATAGACCCAGAAGGATTAGGATAGAACTCTTACAGTGATGCCATTCCCTTTAAGGGTTGCTTGCTGTTCTCCATAGTTTTACTGATTAGTATCTTTATCAGTGAAGACTTCCACTGAAATTAATAGGATTAAATGTGTTGCCATACCCGACCCTTGAAATTTTAAGAATATCTACAACATTACCAGTTTCTGAGTGTGCAGGTCCATTCTGCTGTCATAATTGAGGGCATCACTCCTTCCTTCCTTCCTTCCTTCCTTCCTTCCTTCCTTCCTTCCTTCCTTCCTTCCTTCCTTCCTTCCTTCCTTCCTTCCTTCCTTCCTTCCTTCCTTCCTTCCTTCCTTCCTTCCTTCCTTCCTTCCTTCCTTCCTTCCTTCCTTCCTTCCTTCCTTCCTTCCTTCCTTCCTTCCTTCCTTCCTTCCTTCCTTCCTTCCTTCCTTCCTTCCTTCCTTCCTTCCTTCCTTCCTTCCTTCCTTCCTTCCTTCCTTCCTTCCTTCCTTCCTTCCTTCCTTCCTTCCTTCCTTCCTTCCTTCCTTCCTTCCTTCCTTCCTTCCTTCCTTCCTTCCTTCCTTCCTTCCTTCCTTCCTTCCTTCCTTCCTTCCTTCCTTCCTTCCTTCCTTCCTTCCTTCCTTCCTTCCTTCCTTCCTTCCTTCCTTCCTTCCTTCCTTCCTTCCTTCCTTCCTTCCTTCCTTCCCCTCTCTTTCTTTCCCCCTCTCTTTTCTCTCTTTCTTTCCCCCTCTCTTTCTCTCTCTCTTTCTCTTTTTAAGCCAGTTTTGGTTTTACCACTATAGAGTCTCAGTCAAAGCAGTTTTGAAAACCAAATATGTCATGTAAGTGAACAAAAAATCAATTGCACACAAAATTCTGGGAAACCCATTCTCCAGGAAACATACATCTATATTTTATCTTCTTGACTTCAATTATCAGCTTTGCCAGCTTCTGCTAGAGACACTTTCCTGGCTCTTCAACTCATTCCTCATCAATCCTTGATGCTCTCTATTTTAAATGACTGTGTAGCTCCTCTCCCTCCTACTTTTCAGCTGATACTAGCCACTTAGAATTTGACACCCAATCTCATCCTTAGTTTTATTCTGCTTATGAAGTGGTGCTGCTGATTTTGATGGCAAAATTATTTCTATATGTGTTGAATAGGTAACAGTCTTTCCCATCAGAAGTAAGATAGCTTCAATGCAGCAAAGATATTGTTGCCTTACTGATTAAACTGCTGTGTTCAAAACCTGTGTGTAAAAGCAGCTTCTTGTCCACATGTGAACAAGAGGTGGATTTCAGCAAATTCTTTTCCTCTTGAGCTGTGCTTTATGATTTTAATGCCATTTATTAATGTAGCAAAAGTGTCATTCTTCATCCACTATTGAAGACAGCTGTAGGAAAACTAGTGTCATTACACCTTCCAGTTTATTTAACTGAACTGGCTCATCTAAGAACACAATTGTGACAATTGCAAGGGATAAAAGCCTAAATCCTTTGTGGAACAGGACCTCAAGTGGTGTAAAAGAAAACCACTGTGCCTCCTTTGTCTACAACAGACTTGCAAAGATTGGCATCTGCACATGTTCTGTTTTGTTGCTCATGTGGATGGTGGAATTGCTTGGGAGAAAAAAAACAAGTTACCAATTGAACTGCTCAAATGTGCTGCTGGGCAAGAGCTGGGAACTGTGGTTAAGTTGGAAATATTTTAAAATGTCACTTCATTGTTGTTTTATTAAAAGGTCATCTGGCATCTTAAATAAGAGGTGATTTCTAAAGGCAGTATATTGTCACTTAGGGAAGCAGGGTTTTGAGGATGAAGAGGAGACGAGAATCTTGACTCCATAATTAGAAGGCTTGATTTATTATATTATATATAATATATATATATATATATATATATTGCATTATAACTATACTACAAAGAGATAGAAGGAAGTTCTCAGAAGGCTAGCTAAGAATAGAATAGAAAGAATGATAACAAAGGAGCTGGCTCTGACAGAGAGCGAGCTCTGCCATGACTGGTCAAGAAATCCAAACACCTATAGAAGGCCAATCACAGATGCACCTGCTGCATTCCACAGCAGCAGATAATCATTGTTTACATCTTGTCACTTGAGGCCTCGTGGTTTCTCAGAAGGGAAAAATCCTAAAGGAAGGATTTTTCACAAAAGATGTCTGCAACAGCAGTATGTGGAGATGAAAGGGATACTGGACATGGAACGTGCACACCTAAGTGTTATCTTATTTCCCTGGGTGGACCCATTAAAATATTTCTGAAATGAATATTCTCCCTAGGTTTTAATCATCATTTGCCCAGCTTAATTAAGCTTTTTATGGTCAATAAGTGGCTTTCTTGGCATGCTCAGGAAAGCCCTGATGGCAACCCTGTCAGAGTAATAGATCTGCATCTTTTCAAGCAACCCAGGTATCTACAGCAGGTAGACAAAGGCTTCTCAACTGTTCAGAGGCTGATGGTGATCTTAAAAAGTGATTGCCTGAACTACCTTCTTGTTTCATTTTCTGTAATGAGTTTCTGATTTTAATTTAGCAGAAACATAAAATTCAGCTGACAGGCCACATCTAAGACCCTTGACACTGACAGTTTCTTTATCTCCCTCAGTTTTGGAGTTGTTCATTTCCTCCTCAGAATTACAAGAAGGGGTCTTGGAAAAGGCAATAAGCATTATCAAAGATTTACCTGAAGAATAATATACTATACTGGCCTCAATTAGACAATAGGCATGAGTCTGGTTGTCTTCACAAGAAGCATTTCTTCCACCCCTTATGAGCAGGGACAAAATTGCTGTTTCATCTCCCTCGTGGAATCTGTGATATATAAGGCACCTCAAAGGAAATTTACATCAGCCTGTTATGACTTTATACCTCCCCCATCAAAGAGTGGCCTTGAGCATGGAACAGAGACCTGAGGGAAATATGACAGAGAAGGAAGAGAGCCAAGCAATTAATAATATTTATAATACTTCCTACATGCAATAACCTGTGATAAGGTTAGTTCCTTTTTTTTTCCTTATTATTTCTTTGCATAAAAGTTTCTGCATGAAGTCAGTACAAGTGTGTGTATGAAAAAGCATGAAAAAGACTTGTTTCAGGCTCTGTGTGTGCATGTGTGTGCTCTGATTTTGGTAGAAGTTTAGGTGTTTCTGGAGTACAGGAAGAAGTAGAATCAATTTAATTTATACAGTACACTATGAATATCCAGGGAATCCTTGTGCTTAGTGATATCTAGGTCCTGCACAGCTAAAAGTACACAACAGAAAACTTGGGTATTTTACTGGGATGAGATCACTTTGCTTAAATAAGCTCAAAGAATTGAAAGAGAGATGTAATTACTCTGAAATGTATGACAAAAAGAACTGTGTGAAAAAATATTTTGTGTGTTCACTGAGGAGTAATTTTCTCAGGTGTAATTAATGAATTACCAGACCATACCACACATAGTACTGAAGGAAAGAGATGGTAGAAAAAATAGGAGGGATCACAAGAGTGTATTGCTTTGGTTGATATGAGTTAAGGAAGGTGCTACTCAGCATAGCAGGGCCAGAGGCTGGCTTAGAGGACAGAGCTGCTGATGGAAAAAGTCAACATGTCAAGTTACACTCCTAAGTGGAGCTGATTTTATGGTGGGCTTTTCACACAGGTGACATTACCTAGTTTTTAATTACTGCAGACAGAACGTCTTAACATAGATTCACTGGAGGACATATCAGTTGTCATTTTGTTGGTTCCAGTAAGTGCTCCGAGGTCCCAGTTGTTACTGTCTGTGAAACATGCTTTGTAAATCTTATCCTATGTGAATATCCTTGGCTATTGATTCTTCTGTGAACTTGGCAGTCTTGTCAATAAAGGGGGAAAAAAAGAAAAGCATTAAAGGAAAATCAGTGTCCTTGCCTTACGCAGTAACCTGAACAGTTCTTGGGAAAGAGTCCAGTACAGGCACAGTAGCATGGTTAATTAAAGCAGTAACATCATTAGTATACTAATTTGGGAGTGTGTGGATGTTGGGTCTGTGTATATCAGGGACACAGTGTAATTGTTGCCCTTCTGTTCTTGGTTTATAGTTTTCTGGAATTACATGCGAGCTGAGGTAAAAGTAGAATTGCTAAACCAGTCAACCAATGCCTGAATTAAAAGACATAATTTTAGGGAAGGCTTTTTAGTGCCAGAAAGAGCACAATATTATCAGGTTATTTGGACACTAGAAACCTGAGGAAGCTGTTCTGAGATGGCTAATGCATGGGTCTGGACTTCTGCCAAGGAGCCATGGGGATCCATAACAACGCGAAGGATTTTGAAACCTCCTTGTTCTCCTGGACCCATACACCCAGATTATTGTGTGGGGGTCAGGTTTTTCTCTATTCTGACTTTGCACCCTGGTTTATTACCGTACACTATAACTCCAGCAGGGCAGTGCCATGCTCTTGTCTGTTGCAAACTGGGAATGTTTCGAAATAAAAAAGGATTTTATTCCCCCCCCATTCAGATTTCATTAGTTAATTGGATGCACAAGGTACTGCATAGAGCTACAGAATGATGCTGAACTTCTCCTCCAGTCTCTGTCCTAATTTGTATGGAGCAAATTACTTCTACTTAGAGGTCACAGAAAAAAAAAAAAAACATGACATTGCTTTTTCAACACTATTAAAAACTGGAATAATGAAAATTTCAACACCTCTCCCACTACTAGTGTAAATAAAATATCATTCGGTGTGTCTCCCACTAAGTACATTTAAGAAAAGGATTTGAACTGTAGCATGCACATTAAATAGAAAGAGGCAGAATGTGCCCTCATGTGCATACACTGACTGCTGAAAGACTCACAACCAAATAAGAGCAAATTTTAGCCCCTGTTAAATCACAGTAAAACTCAATACAGTGCCTGCAAGAATTCAAAGCAGCTCACTTACCAAATTGTTATCTTGTGTTTGAAAGCAAACTGTCGAGACTGTACGATCATGCTTGCAATCCATGATTTAATATATGTTTTATCACACAGGACAGTATTGTCATGGCTCATGCATGGAGAATATAAAAATAGCCACTGACACTGCAAAAATACTGTTAGTTCACCTTACTGCTTCAGGAATATTATACTTATTAAGAGCTTACAGAAGGAAAAGAACTTTTGGATTTGCTTATGAAAACATTGGATAAATACCAATTAAACCAAAATCCTAAGTGCACTGGCACTTTACTTTTCAGAACTGAGACTGGCTTAGAAATTCTGCTGATCTGCAAATGAAGAGCCCAGAGGCTGTTGGAGAGGCTGGTCATATGCTGTCTGAAAGGGATAAAAATCACCAACCTCAAATCATCCGTGCCAATGAAAATGGGTGCTTTTATTCAAACTTTCAGGTTTTTCGGATGCTGTCCAGTTCCACACACCTCATGGGCAATCTTCAGAATCCTGGTCTTCTGAACCCTGATGTCTTGCATATGGATACAGGGACGTGGAAGGACTTCCCCTGCCTCAGTCAGACATTAGGTCCATGTTTTACCCCTGCCAAAAATAAAAGGTGTGAACATTTTTCATATTCCACTCTTTTCAGGGAATCTCTGCTGCTTAGAAATTCACGATACTTCTCTCTCAGAGAAGAAGCTGTTACTGGTGTTTTTTACTAGTAATGGAAACCTGCTTGGGCAGCTCCGTAAGGAGAAAATGCATTTCCCAGCCGTTCTTTATTTATGTATTTTAAACTGTGAAGCCTCCAGCGCTTGGGGCTGACACTTCCAGACACTAAAGTGTTCCTTGTGAAACCGAATAGCGTCAAGCAAAAATTTTTATGCAAGGCGTTTGTCCCAGTCTGATACTTGGGCTGTTCCCGGAGGTGGCCTGGCGTGTCCCCAGCGCAGAGCTGCGGCAGGACAGCAGAGGGAGGCAGCGCTCAAAGCAGGGGCACAGCTCGGCCTCTCCCGGGACACCACGGCCAGCAGCAGCCCTCCATCAGACACAAAAATTGCATTTCAGCCGCTCTGCTGGCCCGTGGAGGAGCCCTGGGGCGGATCGGGAGCAGCAGCTCCCTCCCTGCCCGGCCGGCCCGGCCCGGCCCGGCCCCGAGCGGGGCCCGTCCCCATCCCGCTGTCCTGGCCCGGTGCCTCTCGGGGGTCTCTGTGGCCAGGATGACCCCGAGATGTGCCAGAGAGTCTCTTTTCCCAGAAAAGAAGGAGTCAGGATTCTTCTGTTCTGGTTCTCAAGGTTCTTTATTTTCTCTTATCTAGTACATTCTTTTTCTGACCTGCTGAGGTCTGTCTAGCAGGTCAGTCAACGGCACGCTGCCTGCCCTCGTGGTGGTGGTGTCTTTTTATACTAAAAACTACATTTACCTTATTTACAATTATTTTCCATACCTATTGCTTATGTTAGACAGTCCGTCTCTACCCTAAACCAATCCAAAAGCGCCACCATCACCTAGAAGATCGAGGCTGTGACGGTGTTCACAGGGGTTCTTGGATGAGGGAAGAGACGAGGATCTGACTCCATGTTTCAGAAGGCTTGATTTATTACTTTATGATATATATTACATTAAAACTATACTAAAAGAATAGAAGAAAAGGTTTTCATCAGAAGGCTGGCTAAGAATAGAATAGCAAAGAATGATAACAAAGGTTTGTGGCTGGGGCTCTCTGTCTGAGCCAACTGGGCTGTGATTGACCATTAATTACAAACATCCAACGTGGGCTAATCACAGGTGCACCTGTTGCATTCCACAGCAGCAGATAACCATTGTTTACATTTTGTTCCTGAGGCCTCTAACGCTTCTCAGGAGGAAAAATCCTAAGGAAAGGATTTTTCATAGAAGATGTCTGTGACAGGGGCTAGGAAGAAGGAGAAAGAAGGACAAGGCATGCCCAAATCCCTCCATCTTGGGACCTTGAGCCCCCACTCTAAAAACCCCAAAATTCTACTTTTCACCCTGTGACAAACTCACTACCATTCTACTTAAAATTTCGTGGCTTGTGAATCCTCATATAAGGTTGGTAATTTTTTCCATGGGTCAAAATGAAAGGCACAGGGGGTCTTGGGCTCTGTGCCAAGGTCTCTCAGGCCCCTGGGCAGGGGCTTCAGCCCCTCTGGGCAGCCAGAGGGATGTCCTGGATTCCAACACGTGCCAGCAGGTTCCTTGGCCATTCCTCACAGGCACTGCCCTTGCTGGGTCACAGCAGCACCATGTGCTGACTTTATTAAGGCATGCCTTTAGTGAGAGTGTGTTTGGTGAGTATGTTGGGTCTGTAATTAAAATGCTAAAATGCGGTTCTGGGAGAAAGTTTAACAGATTATTATCTTTCCGGCGCAGAAGAAAGAGAGTGCTAGGACATATCTGTTTAAAGTGACTGTGCAAATGACATTTTGATGTTTCATATTTATAGTGTTCTCCCCCAGCCACTTGCATATAAAGGGCTGGATTATACCAGCCTGCCCCAGAAAGAGGTCAGAGAATGAACCTGAGTCACAACCACTCCCGAGGGCCACACAGCCTTCCCTCCTCACAGAACCACACAAAATCATTCAGGTTGGAAAAGACCTCCAAGATCATCAAGTCCAACCTTTTCCCCTGCTTCCTGTGGCTGGGATGCCACTTTGATCAGGAGAACATCAAAGCCCTTCTTCTTCCGTGCTGAGCTGTATCTCCGTGGTGGTGTGACTCCTAGCCCCTGCTTTCAAGGTAAGCCAGAGAAGGATCAATAATGTTTCATCTGAAATCCAAGCTCCAGTTTTTATTCACCTGTCCCACCATGAGTTTCACTGGGGCACTTTGTTAGTGAGACCCCCTCCTGCTCTCTTCCACTGCGGTGCCTTACAGTGTTGGGAGTAATACACTTCTGGGTTTGTCAGCAGAACTCATTTGAGTCTCCCTGCACAATTTATTCTGGTTGGTTTTTCCCTATTTATCTTGTCTATGGAGATTTTTGGAAAGCAAACAAACAAACAAACCAACAACAAAAACCAACAAAACCAACAAAAACAAACCAAAAAACCCCAAAACCAAAATGGAAGAGCTTCTTCAAGTTTTAATCCAAGTGCAATTACAGAGTTCCAGTCAGCTGACAGTGGCAGGGTAATTGATGGTGCAAAATGTCCCATTGGCTTTCTGGAGATGTTTTCTGTGGGCTTAAATATTTGTGTTTAATGAATTCAATGTACTTGGCTGAAGCTGAGTCAAAACCCATGGCAGGCTTAGACCCATATACCTTATGTTGAGTGGAAAGACAATTTTTTTTTCCTTTTCCATGTGGATCTTCTGACAACACTGACTTGTTGCATCAGCTTAACTAAAGGTGTGGAAGTTGGAAGAATCTCTGGTTTGCAGTACAAGATCCAGTTAGGTTCAGGGTGGCAAGTCAGAGACCCAGAGACATTAATTTGCAAGAAAACTCCTTCAGGAAACACCTCCAGAGGGAGTCTTTTAATGAACACTATATTTTTTGCCCTGTTTCTCTTCCTTACTTGGAAAAAGGTATATAGTTCCTCTTCCCTCAGCAAAAGTGTAGTGTACCAATGTTCAACCCCTGGGAAACTGGGTCCTGGCCAGAAAGGCTACAAAAGGGATTTTGTTCCTTGAATGAACCTGCAGAATTTTAGATCTCTCTCCATACTCTCCTCTATCCCACCAGTGGCACAGGGTTCTTCTCCTGGGTTGTTGGATTTCATCTCCTAAAAGAACTAGGGAGAAAAAAAAGAGGTGCATGGTACCCTTATCTACCTGTGAATTCATCATCATCACTAAAATGTTTTGAACATTTTCTTACGGTTTCAGGTTTTGCATAGTTCATGCTATTTTTTACTAGAAAGAATATTTTAAAATTTGAAGACTGCCTTGATTGTAAATTTTAAATACTTGTTTAAATGAGACACTAAGTCTTCACTAATTTCACCAGAACATTTTTCTTCCCCTATTTTTCACACAGAATGTATCTGCAGTGGCTGGAGAGAAAAACATAGAAGATAAGCTAGAAAATTGTCAACAATAAGGCAGCAACTAGATGTCAATCAGGTACTACTCTGTGGAGGGATAGAATGTAAGAAAATAAAGATAGTGCAGAAGGTAGTCTCACCCCTCAGGAGTTGCAGCTGGACTAATCACCAAAGATTAGGAATAGCCCTGCCCTTAACAGGCCACAGCTGTGTCCAATAAGAAGAAGTGCTACAAAAGAGTGGGTTGGCTGGGTGAGGAGTTGTGGGAACTCAGTATGTCCCTCTGGGATGTCCAGAGCTACTGAGAACCCTCTTGGGGTGCTCGGAGCTCCTAGAATGTTGCCAAAAGCACCTGGTGGCTTGACTTTGACCCTTTTAGGGATCTGCCACCTGTTTGTGGGGCGTGGGAATCACTTGGGTTTGAATGGTTTGTTCACAGGGTGAAAAATGTAGATTTTAGGATTTTGGTACAGGGGGGTTTGGGAGACAAGATGGAGGAATCAGGGCCTGACCTCGTGGTCTTTCTCCTTCTTCTTGGCATCCATCTTGTCTGTGATGTTGGCACTTGGGGATTGGTTTAGAGTAGAAGTTCACTGTCTAACATAGGTGATGGGCATTGGAAGGTAATTGTAAATATGTTATACGTAGTTTGTACTATAAGAAGACACGGCCGCCCCATGGGCGGTCAGAATGCCTCAGACAATCCTGCTAAGCTGATCTCGTCAGGGCAGGAGAAAGAATTTTATAGATAAGAAATAATAAACAACCTTGAGACCGTGAAATGAAGAGCTCAGACTCCTTCTTTAAGCACCGGGCTGGGAACAGAGACTTTCCATCCTTTCTCAGGGTCACTCAGACAAACTAATGATCCTGCAAACTTTTAATGTATATTTGTGATATTTTAATTATTGGAGTCATCAGTAAAAGTTTGAAAACACTGGGACTTTTTTTTTTTTTGCTGTACTGGATAACTCCAAATGATGACTGTAAGAAGAGGAATTTCTGGTAGAAGCCGTATTACAGGATCCTATTTGATGTTCAATATTCAAAATAAACAGGACAAATTGTTAAAAGAAACATTTTGGAGGTATTGTCATGGGATGAAAAATCATCCTACATAACCTTGGTCTGTAAGAGAGGTAAGAAATTAGGCTGATCTCTGTCTAGTACCTTATCTGGTACATGTATCTTGGAGAGCAGGGCTCACAGTGCAACAAGCAAAGGAAAAAAAGTGACTCTACTCATCATCCAGGCAAATTCCCTGTGGAAATAAAAAAGAAGGAAAAAAGGAAGTTTTTCTCAGTAGTGAGCTTTCTTCTTACAAAAGTGGGTTTTGGAGATGAGTGGTTTTTGGGCTTGAGGGACGGGGAGAGGTTGCCTGTTTTTTGGTTTTTACCCTTCTGTTTGAGTTAACCAAAAGGAAATGGCTCATGCATCATTATTTGACCTGTAGCTGGCACAGCCTCATTGGGTAGTTTTCAGCCACTCAGATCTGCTTCACCCCATCTTGAGGCCGACCTGACCCTGTGCCTGTAAGGAAGCCCTAAGAAGAACAGTGGTGATGTGGTTGCTGAGCGCTTTCTTACTGGCACCTGTTTTTTCTTGTACTTGTATGTGCCCTGCTAATCCTGCTGCCTGCACAGTCACCAGTGGAAAAGGGGGCGTTCTCACAGCTTCTCTGTTTTTTCTCTTTTATTGCCACAGGTGGCTCTGCACAAGACTTGCAGCAAACCCCTATATCCATCACCAAGCCAGAAGGCAAAACAGTGCTAATTAATTGCCATGTTTCCAGTCATGATTTTAGCAACATTTTTATTCACTGGTACCAAAAGAGGGTCAGTGCAGCTCCCAGGCGTGTTGCCTACATGTTCTCCAGGTTTTTCCTTGAAAACCAGTCTGATGAGGGGAAGTTTACGGTTGAGAAGGTTCCCAGCAAATCTGTCTGCACCCTGACAGTGAGCAAAGTAACACTGCAAGACTCTGCCACCTACTATTGTGCTAGTTGGGATGCACAGTAGTAGAAAGCCACAAGGGACCTGCACAAAGACATGCTCTACTTTCCAAATAAGAACCCGAAGTGTTTGACAACACACAAGAACACTGTCACCCTACTTTTCCCAGAAGCCACAGACAGCCAGATATAAAAGATGCTGCTGAGCTTTGCAGATGCACACTACAGCCAGCACCAGCAGACCTGTTATTTCACTTTGCCAACAAAAAGGGCATTATTTGGGCCAGGATGGATTGCCTCTGAGTGGGTTTATAAGATGGTAGGTTTGGCTAAAAGCGGGGTCCTGCTAAAGGCAGTCAAAATCTTTCTATTCTCACTACCCTTCAAGCTACATCTTTGGAATAACACCCCTGTTCTGTCATTTGTGTGACAGAATAGAAGGTGATACGTGAAAATAAACTTGAAGCATCAATTAAGACTGCAGATGCAATATACCCATTTTGTACTTCTTTGTCACTTGAGAATCTGGTTTTATTTTCTCTTTGTTTTCTTCTTGGAGTTGATAAAATTTTCATTTAGGTTAATACACAAGTGTCCTAATTTACTTCAGTGGGGCTTCTCATCCTACATAGCAAGACTGTAGCTAAGGAATAGATGTTTTTATTTTTGCAAACAGAAAGACATTTTTTTGAGTTATTTCAGCTCTTTCTATTTATGGACATATAGATATAGTCATAGATAAAGTCACGGGACCATTGTGTTCCTGTCCCAAAGTATCCAGTATTGCCAATCACGAGTATGGAGTCTTCAGAGCACGCTGAGCACTGGGGCACCGGCTGCATATCACAGGAGATTGAAAGATCAGATTCCTAGTACAACTGTAGGACAAAAGTTAAAACAACATGATAACAAGAGGAAAAGGGGAATTTGTTTTGCTTTCTTTCCAAGGGAACTAGAAGTGACCTTGTGTCTGAAAAATTACTTTGACTTGCACAAAATAATTTCTATATTTTGTTTGACCTAATTGTCTTTATTTTAAACTAGGTTTATGGGGGTTGTAAAGCATTTGTGCTTCTTTGCATTGTGATTCTTTTCAGCATTTGGAGAAGCCACTCTGAGGTGTAGCATCTCACCTTACCTGTGACAAGAAACAGTCACAAACTCAAAATCCTGCTTTTGAGCTCCCAAATGTCTGCTGTATATTTTCCTGGTCTTCAATATTCTATATGTGTCATGAGCAATAATTTCACACCTCTCCAATTCATTTAGCTCCATGATTTGACTTTTTTTTTTATGTTTTATTGGCAGCCAACCTGAGGAAAAGTCCATTTCTGTTGAGAAGGATGAAAGTTTGACAAGAAAGTCTCACTGATATGTATGCTTAGCAGAATGATTTTTAAATGTAGAGTCTGATGAAGAAATAGAGATAGAAGCAAGTTTTGATATAGAAGAAAAGAATTGCTGAGCCATTCTTACTGGATAACCAAGAAGGCAAAGGGTATGTTAGTTAGAAGTGGTTTTTATGACTTAGATCAAAGGATAAACCCACCTCAAACAAGAAGATGTTCTTACCAAGCAGAAAGATACTACAGGCAAACAAGTCAGCAAAGTTGCAAGTAGAAAAATGGTCTCAGAATTTTCCACTGCACGAAAACTGAAAAACAACTTCTAGCTTAAACTGTAATGTACTAACTTTCAGTGATTGGAGAATGGTAACATGAATATGGTAATTATAGTAGTTATCATAGGCTATAGATAATAGTTAAGGTATAGATTGGTTCTACTGTATTAAGATGCTAAGCAAAGAAAAGTATATAATGCATTGTAACCAAAACCAAAGGGTGTCCAGGCCTGCCTGCAGCTGGAGCTGACAGCTGTGGGCACAGGCTCTGTCGCCCATGACCCTGGACAGCTGTAACCTCTTGGATGGAATAAACTGCATTTTGGAGAGCCGTCTGGAGTCCTGCATCTCTCATTTAGGCTCTTACACATTTCCTTGGTCCAAAAGACTAAGGAAAAGTCCAGGCGTTGTTTAGAAGATTTCAACTAGTCTAAAAGCAGTGGTAAAATATGCTTCAGACTACAAAACTACTTTGTAGATGAGTTAAGGTAATTGGAGAGGGGACAGAGGGAGGGGTTTGTGCTGCTTGTGTAAAGCTATAATCTGACTGTTAATTTAGCAGAGTTCAATCAGGCTGCTTTATCTTGGACAACACCTGCCAGGACAACCTCTCCAAAGGCCCAAGTGATAATTTCCTTTCCTCAGTTGCTGCGCTCTGCCCCTGCTGGGAGTGCTGTAAACTTCCTCCTGAGGGCAGACGCAAGCAAGAGCACTCAGGATGCTGCTGCTTCCTCTCCTGGCCCTGGCTGCAGCCTGGTCTTGTAGGTTCCCTTTGTCACCATGACACAGGGCAGTGGAAGGCAGCATCCCATGTTTATGTGTCTGAATGAATAGCAAGCTAAGAGTATTTGTTCTGTTTTCTCTCTTTCTTTCGAGATGGCCAAGCACAAGTGCTTCTGAAGCAGAGAGAAATATCCATTACCAGAGAGCACAAGACAACTGCATCAATGGACTGTATAGCCGAGGGTATTCCTGACTTCCAGTACGCATATATACATTGGTACCAACAAGTACCTGCCAAAGCTCCAGAATGGATTCTGTACGTTGGACCCAATGCAGTTTCTTACGATGACAATTCCTATAGGAACAAGTATTCTTCTTCAAAGAAAGATACAAACGTCTGCACTTTCACAATCAATGACATTAACTCCAATCATGTAGGTTCCTACTACTGTGCCTACTGGCATTTCCACAGAACGAACAGGTGACAGCAGCCAGTACAGAAAGCTGCCTGTGCCCTGAAGGGCAGGCTTTCTGTCAAAAACAGAGAAACATAATTGTACTTTCCTACCTCTAAAACACTCTAACATGTTTATGCTGAGTATGTTTACACGAATATCAGACAAGGAGAAAAGCAAAGATGTACTACAACTTAGGTGGTATACTGTTCTGTGCTGGGGAAAATGAGCACTCCTGTGGGTAATGACATTGCAGCTAAATTATATAGTAACACAGATAATCTCTGAACAATACAGGTTCTTTCCCAAATATAGTCTGAGAAAGCAAAAATGAAGAAATATTGGGGAGGGAGCACAGGAGAAGGATATTTGCACTTAAGATCTTCTAGATGGTGAAGATACAGGTGATACTTATCAGTAGTAAGTTCCAGCTGAATGGTTATGATGACAATGACTTTCGTAGGCGAGAATATTACTCTGAGCAACACCTGAAAAGACTGTTCCAAGAAAGAGTTGTGAAGACCATTTACAAGAACAAGCTGCAGCTTAAACCTGGGAACATATAGAAATGATGATACAGCACTGCTCAGTCCGCTCTGAGGAGAGCTGCAGTGAAATTTCATGTTGCAAGGGTATTCATAACCCCGGTCCATGTGAGTTCTCTTTTTGTTCTTTCATTGTAGATATATCTTCACTACAGGACCTGACACAAACTCATGTATTTATCACAAGGACAACAGAAGAATATTAACTTTCTGTACCAGTTGTAACATGAGATTTATTTATGTACAGTGCTATTGACAAAGTCCTAAAAAAGATCCAGTGGATTCTCTCTTTTGGGTCAGAAAATGTGGATTTTTTTTCTCAGGGAAGAGCATGATGTATGACAGCTGCTGCCCATGGGACCATTTGCTATAAAGTCTTTGTGGGGCACATTTTCAGCCTTTGAAATCAGGGAAAGTACAAGAAAAAGCAAGGGGCAGCAAACAACTGTCTGGTAGAAATGCATGCTTCACTCTGGTTTTGCCACAGCCACTGAGGCTGTCTTGTAATAGAGTCACCAGCTGTATTTTTCCTGTTTGGTGCTACAACCCCATTATCAAGGAAGGCAGGCACTTGCACAGAGGTCCAATCTCCTCACTGCTGGCAGGACACTACTGCCAGAGGAGCTCCTTCTTTCATGCAACAGAAATGCAAAGATTTTCAAAAGAAATGTGTCATGGCTAGTCAGTACAGTCAAACATTTACACGGTATTTTCTCTATCTGTAATTCTTCATGCACAGTGAAATTAACAGCTGCCTGTTTTTTTCTAAGATATACAGATAGACAAATATAATTAAGTATTCCTAGGGCTGTTCCTATGCAGTTGGAGGTGCAAAGCTAACCAAAATCCTTCCCCTCAGGAGAGGAGGAGAGACACAGTCTACAGACCAATCTGAAGCAGGCAAAGCTTTTTTCTGCCCCTCCATCTCTTTCTGCCTGTCTTGGTTTGAAAAGACAGGTGTCTACTAGGGAAGACAGGACCCTCCCTTGGAATGGAGAACAGAAACTCCCTCTCGCTGAATTATTATAATTTTGAAATTAAGGGGCTCTGAGGCAAAGATATGGGAATAAGAATAACAGTTCTTTACTAATATGTATAACAAGGCACACAAACTAGCAACACCTACAGCATCAATAACACACAGAACCAGGAGCCAGCAAGAAGAGCCCCCCTGGCCGCCGGCTCCCCGTCGGTGCAGTTACGGTCACAGCCGGCAGGGGACGCTGTGGGCTCCCTGTGGGCAGGGCGCGTGCGCAGATTCCTCACACGGCTGGACGGAGGAGAGGCTTTGCCTCGCAAAACCCGCCGGGGATTGTCCGTCCTGGGGCCCCAGCAGGACACTTGGAAGCAGCAAGCTGGGACGGCAGCAATGAGCAGAAATCCTGGGGTGGTGGACAAGATGTATCAGGAGCTCTGCAGCAGTAGCTGGAAACTGTGGGATGTCCCGGCAGGGCAGAGGGTGCGGGGCCCAGCAGCAGAAGAAAAGAAGCTCGCAGCTGGGTTATGGAAGTGGCAGCGAATTCCTTTTCCAAGCTGCAGGTCCAGCCATCCTCCTCCAAAACAGAGAGCGAGAGAGAGTTCCCAGGTGCCCCAACCCCTGTCCTTTCACCTGTCCTTTTACCTGCCTCCATTCTCGCGGTATCTCTGTCCTCTGGGAGAAACTCCCAAAAAACCAGAGTTCCCCCTCCACGCCTCTCAAGCACCCCGCCGTCAGTGCTTCTAAGCAACTCAATGGGAAAAAAAATCCACAAGTAACAAGGAAAGAAAAGGAAATAAAAACCCAACCCCCAACACTGCCCCAAAGCCCCCCCTTTATACTATAAATTTTTGGCCCTTTCCAATGAGATGGAACAACCACATCGTGTAGATGGGGTTTGGTAACTTTGGTGATACATGTATCACATGTTCTTCTTCATTTGCATTCCAAGGAACATGAAAGTTAAATATGTCAATTAGAGTGTCACTTACTTTTGGTCAGAATTTATTAACACAAAAGGTAAAATAAACAGTTTGGTCTCCCTCCAATGTCTGAGGCAGCCTTTGTTGTCTGATCTTTTCCAGAGAGTTTTTGTGTGCCTTTTCTTCTCATCAGACCAGATTTACTACACAGCTCACCTTTCAGGGTGAAGGGAGGGTGACCACAAGGGGTGGTACATAGGCACAGGTGCTTCTCTGTGCCACTGAAACAACACAAGGCTGTGAGACCTCCACTTTGCATCTTGCTCGAGCCAGATGTAAGGGCAGCGCAGAGCCCAGGTCATGTTATCCTCAACCAGCCTCATAAATTCCACGCCCACTTACAGCAGCACTGTACAATTCCGACCATTTGCCACGCTGTTGCAAGCAGATGCCCTCAGATGGGAAGTAGCCTGACCATCTCTCTATCCTGTCAAGATCCCTGTGAAGGGCTGCACAACCCTCTGGACTATCAGCCACTCCTCCCAGCTTCATGCTATCAGTGAACTGAGGAGGCATCTGCCCCTTCCCCCAAGTCATTGATGAACAAGTTAAACAATACTGGACCCAGTATGGAACCTTGCCAGACACTACAAGTGACAGGCCTAGTTAAGGCTTAGTTGGGGCTGTTCAGCCTGGACACAAAAATGCTTAGGGGAGACCTTATTGAAGCCTTCCAGTATCTAAAAGGCACTTACCTAAAACAAATATTTACATGGGTAGATGGTGATAGAAGGGGGAAGAGTTTTAAACTGAAAGAGCTTTTGAGTAGATGTTAGGAAGAAATTCTTTACTCTGAGAGTCGTGAGGCACTAGAACAGACAACCCAGAGAAGATCTAGACGTTCCATCCCTTGTGATGTGTTCAAAGCCAGGTTGGATGGGGCCCTGAGCAACCTGACCTGGAGGGTGACATCCCTGCATATGGGGTAGAGGTGAGAGCTTGATGATCTTTAAGGTCCCTTCCAACCCAAAGCCTTCTATTATTCTGTGATTCTCCAAAGTTCTAAGAAAAGGTGAATCATTCTTCTGGGACAGCTTTGAGGTCTCTGAGGAGAAGACAACATTCTTGGGAAGGGTCAGGCTGAAAAACTTGAGTGTGCTCAGTAGGTAAATCTGCTATAAGTCTAGTAGTAGATAGAGAAAGAAGTTTTTTTCAGATTTTTTTTTTTGTCCTTTCTATGCTGCTCCTGCCATGGTTTAGCTTGTCAGTAAATTTAACACCTTCTGTGATAGTGTGTTGAAGAACGACCATTGGATGTGCTGAATTGAGTAATTTCCTCCTCCCAGTCATTTGATGATTTGTCCACCTGAAGGGCTTTATAACATTTCTATTTATTTCATTTTCAGGTCTAATCTGCACAGGCAATATGTTGCTGTTTCCAGTCCTTCTTGCAACTTCATTTTGGTCCTGTAAGACCTTTTTCCTCTTCTCTCTCCTTCCTGTCTATAGTGAACATAAGCCTTTTTCCAAACTCCAGGAGTTTCTCCCCTCATGCAATTTCTCTGCTTTGACTTCCAGGTGTAGACATGCAGTCAGTGCCAGTGCAAACTCCAGAGATACAGGTGCAGATGAAGGGCATGTCTGCCAGCATGTCATGTCAACTGGGAGAGGAAAATGTCATGCATTGGTACAGGCAGCTTCCCGGACAGCCGCCAGAGAGAATACTGTACAACTCTGGAGGGACACCTGTTTTTGAGGACAACAATGATAGAAATAGATTTCAAGTTTGGAATCATCCTACTCAGCGTGTGTATGATCTTGTGATAAATTCTTTAACGCCAAGGGATTCTGGCACTTATTACTGTGCATACTGGTTGTACCACAACATAAGTTTGGCAAAGATAAGCCTTACAAAAAGACTCTTTGTGCTCTGAACCGCAAGCTGTGAACTCTGCTAAAAATTCAAATATTTCCTTATTCCACCCCTTTCATGATTTTTTGCAGCAGGAGAGGAAAAACAAAGCCTTATGACGAGTGTTAAATATCTGATGTTGACAATCAGTATATAATTTCTGTGCTCAGATTTTTCTGCAATATCCAGAAAGTGAAGCCTTCCTGTCACTTTAAGATAAATATATGAAACATTGCTCCTAAAATGAAGGCTATATTTTACTGAAAGCACTCACCTGACAGTGACACAGAATAACATTGTTTCTAAATGTTCAGTGAGCTATTGATAGATCAAAACTATATGTGAAATGAGTTTACGGGATACACAGAATCTCTAGAATTAGATGGGAAGATATTTTATAGCTCAAAAATTAGAAAGGACACCAAGAGGCTATCCCTAATTTTCATTTGGCAAACTGGAATACAAACCCCAAAACCCTAGAATGAATTTCTGCATAGTGATGAACTGTAAACAAACTAGTGGTTGTGGTTGGATTTTCTCATTTATTTGAATTTAGTACTTCTGTTCCCAGTGAAACTGCATAAATTTCTTTTTTCAAAACAAAGAGTGGTACCACAGAAATCAGTATGCAAACAGTGTGTTGTTCAATATCATTGCCAGGCTTCCTTGGATTCCAGACTTGACATGTCATAAGAATTTATTTTCTTTGCATGGCATGTATATTGGGCCTAAATTAGCTGTCAGCACAGGTAGATGCTTCACGAGTAGTGAATTTTTACTTTTCGCTTCTCTGTGCTGTGGGGAGCTAGTGCTCCCCAACTCTATGATGTGATGGGGTGTAGTTTGATTTCTCCCTCTGCCCAACTGTCAGCAGATAAAAAAAGTGAGTTATTTCTGAGTGTGCCTTAATTCCTGCAATGTCAGAGTTCATACTTCCTACAGAGCACTAAGTTAAAGTTAAAATATTTGGAGACATAACCTGCACCTCACAAGATGCTCTTCCATTAGTAGACCTATAAAAAGAGGCTCTGCAGACAGCAGGAGGATATCAGACTTCAGTCTGTACCTCAGAGACAGTTCTTAGCTCACAAACTGTCTGACCTGGGGTCTTGGGGTCAGTGTTTGGCTCTGATTTCTGTGCCACCTCACACAAATCATTTAATCACTGCACGTGCTTGTTCTGTATAATATAATTCATCTGCAGCGTGGAATTTATCCACCCTAGAGGACACATGGTAAGAAAGTATTTATTCTCAAGATCCTGAGATCAGCCACCCACAGGTCTTCCTGCTTGATCTTTCCCCCCATCATTTCTTACAGGCAATTGCAGATAATTTTTTATCCACTCTCAGGCTTTTCTTCTGGTTTGGAATAGATTTTTTCCTTTGGAGGCTGTGTGTGGGTCTGGTTTGCTGCTTGTTCTTTTTAATTTGTGCATTAATGCATTATTTTAATTTCACTCCCTTTTGCCATTGTTTCCTTCAATGTGTTTTCTAGCTGCATGGTCTGCCCAAATAAGCTGCAGCTTAGAACCTCTTTTGGTGCTCACCTTGCAGCACTTGTGTCTATACACTGCAGAGTTACAATGAATTCTGCTTCTCCATGCTTGTCTCCTCCTGCTGCTAAGTACTTTCTATTTCCATTCCACAGTCTTCCTGACCAAACAGTTTTCCTCTTCCAGCTGAAATTCCATGCTTATTATCCCAGTCACATTTTTTTCCAGCTTGCATCCTGTTTCAAAACCTTCCACACCTTTATTCTTGACTTCTCTGTACAAGTTTGAGCAATTTATTCCAGGGAAAACTGGAATAATACTGCACTAGAATAATATTCCAGTGAGAATCTTTCCCCCCTGAAAAGACCATTTGAGCTTCCCTTCCCCTCCCAGATTGCTTTGCAGCCTTTGTAAAGATTCTGTAGTCACTTCTCCCCTGATTCAGGTGGAAGTTCCTGAGTCATGCTCCTTCCCTAATCATCTCCATCTGCCTCAGTGCCATCCTGTTTTGCCTTCAGTTTGTATCTATTTTTGCCCTCTTTTCCTTCCTTTCTCCTCTGATGCTCCAGTTTTTCCCTTCACACCACGGTCATGCTTCAATCTTTCATAATACAAATTTCATACCCTTAGCTTCAATGTGCCTTTATGTGTTTCTCCTTTTCATTTATGTGTAACTGAAGGTGCAATTTAGAACTTTGAAGGTCTACTTTTCAGTTATATCCTTACTTTTCTTCCCCTTTTGCTTCATCAGACATATCCCACTGAAGCCACTAAAATCCTTTTCTCTCAGAAATAGCCAGGACTGTTATTCAGAACTTATTCTTCTTGACCCATCACTAACACTCATATCAACTATCAAACATATCAAACCCTTCTCAGGATGGCCCTCATTCTTGGGCAGTGGTCCCAATAAATACCTGCAAATTGTTGTGGTTATTGTCTTATGTTTCAAGTCATCTTTAAAATTCTTGTCAATGAAGGCATTGGTGATGCAATTCCTCTCTGCCATTCTCACCAACACTGCTTCAGTTTTGCACATCCGGATCCATGTTAACTCCTAATGCTACTCATATTCCTCTTGTGAGAATACCTGTTTTTTACCCTGGATCTGTGTATCCTGTGGCTCACTCAGGTCTTGCTCCATAATTGCTGCTCTAAGTTCTACAGCAATAGTAATAACTTAAACAGTAGACAGAATCCTATTGACATTCAGCACTGCAATCAGCACCTCCAAAAATGCTTATAAATAGTACAGGGAAGTTATTGGCAGGAAGGTCACATGTTTCCTAGGTTGCTTAAATAACAGAAAACAAAATTAAATTCCTCTTAATGAGCATGGCTTGAGACTGATTTTCATGGATTAAAACAGATTAACCCACTAAACATAGCTTCAGATCCTGATTCAGTTTTTTTTCTTTTCCCAAAGCTAAAAGATGTTGAAGTTCTTCTTCTATTGATTCAATTTTTTTTTTTTTTTTGTCTTTGGACAAAAAACAAAACCAAGGATATAAATGAAAAAAATTGGCAAAGAAAGGGTTATAGGACAGGTTGCAGACACCTGCTCTGAGTGTTCACTGAGGAAAAGGATAATCAGATGTGGTGAGCTGACTAATACAGATGTGGGCTGAGCTGTTAAAAAAACATGAAGTCTTTCAGAAGAGGATTCCCAAGAGACAAGAATAGAAATGTGGTTTTCTCTGGTGTGTGGCCAAGATTTTCGTGAGAGTATTGGGCTATTACAAGCTGTTATTTATGTATGGCAAAGGAACAATCGAGACCTTCCCTATACTTACATTTTTCTGCTATCCTGTAAAGGCAATACCATTTGTAAATCTCTCAAAAGGTATTTAAGCCTTGCATGAATTTGCAGCATCCTCTCCCGCCTTGCTTTGAAGGGCTTCTCTCTTCAACTAGGTCATCATTGCATCATTAAGAAAAAGGGCTCTTTCTGTCAGGCTCAGTAAAACCTTTACCAAAACAGTGTTCTCTGACTATATTTCACATTCATCTTCTCATCTTAGCCTTGCTGACTACAAATTGGCATTGGATACTCTCTATTTCCTATGCAGTCATCTCCAGTTCTTTTTAGTGGTTGTCTTGTCAACAAAACCTCTTCATTTCCTGGCTCTCAACTACTTTGCACTTCTCAACTAGGCAGTCTCAAAGATTATCTTAACATGAGTGTCAAACTTAAAATAATCTTCTCTTTATCAGACTTCTAACTGGCAAAATGCTGAGCCAATACGTGTGTTTTCAGATACCTTAAAGATCACTGACTCCAGGTGTTAACACTGTTAAGTCCACCACTAAACTGTCTCCTTAAGTGCCACATCTGCATGTCTTCTAAATGCTTCCTAAAGTCTTCTAAGTGTTGGTGACTCCCCCACTTCCCTGGGCAGCCTGCGCTAGTGCTTGACAATGTTTCCATGAAGAAATTTTTTCTGATTGACCTGATCTAAATCCCTGCTAAAATAACTTGAGGCCATTTCCTCTTCTCCAGTTCTTGCTTACTTGGGAGAAGGGACCAACCACCACCTGGCTTCACCCTCCTTTCAGGCAGTTGTAGAGAGTGATAGTGTTCCCCCTGAGGCTCCTTTCCTCCAGATCAAATTCCCTCAGCTGCTCCTCATCAGACTTCTGATCAGACCCTTCCCCAGCTCCATCGCCCTTCTCTGGACACACTCCAGCACCTCAATGTCCTTCTTGAAGTGAGGAGCCCAAAACTGAGCACAGGATTGAGGTGTGCCCTCAGCAGTGTCCAGCACAGGGGCACAATCACTGCCCTGGTCCTGCTGCCACACCACTGCTGATCCAGGCCAGGTGCCATTGGCCTCCTTGGCCACCTGGGCACAGCTGGCTCATGTTCAGTCACTGTTGACCAGAACCCCCAGGTCCTTTTTCCCCAAAATCTTTCCAGCTACACTGTCCCCAGCCCATAGCACTGCAGGGGGTTGTTGTGACCCAAATGCAAGACCAGGCACTTGGCCTTGTTCAACCTCAGACCACTGGCCCCAGCCCATGGATCCAGCCTGTCCAGCTCCCTCTGTAGTGCCTTGCTGCCTTCCAGCAGATCAACACTCCAGCCCAAATTTTTTTCATCTGCAAGCAGACTGAGGGTGCGCTTGATCCCACCATTCAGATCATCAATAAAGATGTTAAATAGAATTGGCCCAAGTACAGAGCTCTGAGGAACACCTCTAGTGATTTGGCCACCAGCTGATTAAACTCCACTCATCACCATTCTCTGGGCCCAGCCATCCAGCTATTTTTTAATTCAGGAATTTAATCTCCTGTGTCTCCCTATTACCATCTGTTTGTATTTTCAGTTTACATTTTTGCTTTCCAAGGTACAGTAGAACACAATTTAAGGGATGACTGAAGTGTTTGCATGGTTATTTCCAACTTTATTCTTTATGGCTATTACAGTGTATTGATTATCAGAATTTAATGGTGGATGGAGTTTCTGGAAATTAAAAATTTCTTTGTGGTCTCTGATCTCAGTGCAACCGCAAGATTAGGGGGATATTGTCTGTGTAACAAGGGAAAATTAAAGAGAAATTCTACCTTGAAAGGTTTCCACTGTCAAATCTCCCAAGACTTATTTTCCTTGTGTTTTGCCAGTCAAGTAAACAAACTTTCCCTTCCTCAATTTTTATTTTTTTAATGTTTATGGGAGAATCAGAAATTGAAAGGACTTGAAGTTAAGCTCACCTGGGGGCTGAAGTACCCTTCCTAACCTTTCATATCCATCTGGTTTTGCTTTTAGGAGGGGAACAGGCAGAAGCCAACTTTTTTTTTGTAGGAAAGGACTGACACATTTGCACCCTTCCAGGTGCATTCCTCTGGTGGCCTGAAGTTTGCACACACTTTTGTTCCCTCAATATAGGGAAGGTGAAGCTTTCAGCATGCTTCACTGCCAGCCAGACCCCTCTGGTAAAGATTTGGCTTTATCCATGCATCCTTCAAAAATACAGGATTTGGGTTAAATGACAGAAGGATAATCACAATTGCTTAGGAGTCACTAAAAGCCCCCTTAAATTTCTACAAGGCCTTTTCTGCAGAGAAGGCTGTGACTCAAGGGTTGTGGTATTTCTTGGTGTGGAATTTTTGAAATCTGGTGGGTCATATGATCACAAAGTGGTGTAAATGTGAAGACTTGGCAGGAAGAAGGATGCCATTGCCATGAACAGCAACTTTCTACTGAAAATGGACTGTCTTGGGCTTTTACACTTCTTCATACACTGAAAATGGACTTCAGTCCCTAATATCCATCTTTGGGTCTCCATCTCTAATGATCAGTCCCTTCAGGCAATATTTAATTGAGTAGTACAGTAATTTTGTGATCAAGATATAAATTTATTACAGACTAGATTGTGACTGACAAACTCATTTCACCTATGACCTAAACTGAATATGAACTCAACTCTTCTCAGGTAGGAAACTGATAAAATTGTTTTCAACTCATTGTCGGGGGATTTAGAGTGCGCATTTTTAGTGGTTTAATCTGGGATTTAAACCTGAAACCAGTTAGTAGAAGAGTTGGTCAAACCAAAGATAGACAGATAAGGCATGAATTTTTTCCACAGGAGGATCACCTCACAGAATGTTGGTGTTACCAGAATAGTGCTTTTGGTGGCAAAGACAAAGTCCCTAGTTTTCATTTTAGCATTGAAACACATGGATGTAATATTTCTTGGAAACATGTCTATATGTTACGTTCTTCACTATACACTAAAAGTAAAAAAGCTAAAGTAAATAGTACAGCTTTTATAATGTGTGTTTTTGTATGTTTTTCCTAGTGATGATAGAAAAAACAGAGTTTTAAAATATACTTTCCATAAAATGGCAAGCAGACTACTCTAATGCAGATATTGGTCAGCATCTTTTTTTTTTTAAATAAATCCCTAAAAATTTACCACAGCCAGAAGGAAAGGGAATGGCTTTCTCAGACATTTCAATATGCTGAAATCAAACAAAGCAAAGATTACATTTATGCTGTACAGTAAATAACTTTTAACAATTATCAAAATTCTCTCTTTCTTAAAATAAATTAAGGACTTTCTAGCTTTAAGGTTGGGTGAACAAAGAACTTTCAAGAACATTTTCCTGTGGTTCTGTAGGTTAATTGTATAAATAGATATTCTCATTGGTCACTGTTTGCTTTACATTTTTTAACTTCATATTTAAAATTGACGTGTATTTGAATACTTACTATTATATGGTCAGTGGAGCTATTCATTTAATAGGTCAAATAATCATTATATTTCACTAGGATGCTGGGGGTTTAATTCATTTAACATTTTAATCTTCCATCAGTTTTTCCTTTAAGAGGATTTCAGTGCATATACAGGATTTGTATAAATCTGTGGAGTAAATTTATTCTTTTAACAGTTTTATTCTTTCATCAGAAATTCATTTAAATGGATTCTACTATATATCACATTCATTGCCAGTGTGGCTTTAGGTCAGGCTGTAATTGATGCAAAAGCAATGAGGTATTAAAAGAGAAAGGAAATATCTGAAATTGGAAAGGGTTCAAGAAGTGTGCCATTGTCAGGCCATGACATTCCTCGGATATGATGGGGGCAGGGGGTGGACCGCTCATAAACCATTTTTGTCCAAAGCCTGGAACAGCTGCTGATTTCAGGTTCTGCTAAAGCCAGAATCTGTGCTGAGAGGGCCAAGTCTGAAGGGGCACATCAATGCAAGGGTCCCATATCAGGGTGTAAATATGGTCCCCTATATTTGAGACAATTCTAGAAATATCAAACCCAAAAAAATTGGGGGAAATGCTTTCTTCTTATTCAGTTTGTTCATGCAAAACATTGGCATGTTCAGGGTTTTGTGATGTTGCTTGTTTTGAGTGGGGTTTTGCTTGTTTTGTTTGTTAATGTAAGCTGCTCTGTTGGTTTGGCATGCACAGAGCAGTGACTGGAATATGTTCCTTTTCCCAAGTTCTGAGGTAGATTGGTAATGGCCAAGCTTAGCAGAAGAGAAAGAAGGTAAAACTGGTAGGGACACAAACAGTACCAGAGGATTTATAGGGAAAAGGAGAGTGGCGTAGCCAGTGTAAATATGCTAAGATTTCCTACATGTAGAAGAAAATAGCAAAAAAAATATTCTGAATTTCTACATGTCACCTACTACCATTTAATACATGCAGCATAAGGACAGACTCTTGAAAATATCAATCCAAGTTGATTAATGAGTTAGCTAGATTGTTATACTGCAAGAGCTACAGGCTGTGGGTTCACACCTCTGTCCAGATCCAGCCCCACAGCTGCCTGTGGGTGACCTTGCTGACAAAAGCTCCTTGGCTCTGTGTGTGTGTGTGAAAGTCAAAGATCGTTCAACGTGCACCTGGCTGTGTGATACCTCCATTGGTATTTGCTGCTGGAGCTGATGGAGCTTTCCAGGATGTATGGGGTAGCCTGTGGACCTCTGATAGTGCTGGTGCACTGAAATAGCCAACTTGCATAACTTCAAAGTAAATAGAAGAAACCAGTGGTGTAAAGCTGACAATAGACAAGAAAAAATTGTAAAATAGCTGATGAAAATTTCAGAAATTCTGAGGAATATGCTAGAGGGATAGAATCTGTAATATTTATGTGTGCGTAAGGAAGGCTGCATATCTTAATTCAATTAAATAATATCAGTAACATTAATGGAAAAGAATTGCCAAGAAAATAAATTTATGGTAATATCACTATTTTTTAAAAGAAAAACATAAACCTGAATAATTTCTTTTACGTGTATGACAAATAGTGTATATCTTAGTCAATTAAAAAATTGTTCTTTTGCTAGAATTGCCAATAGTTGGAAGGAAGTTTGGAATATAAGTAGCATTTCAGCACTGATGAGGAATGGTTGATTAGATCAATGAAGAAAGATATAATGAAGGGTCTGTTGAACATGTACTATGCTTCTGATTTTAATTCAGCAAATAAACTATAAAAATCAATTATTTACATGTAAAACTAAAATGCCATCTCAGAAATTTATTGTAATAACACATAATTTTCATAGTTTCCACTGAGACCTTTTGATAGTATCATGTAATTATTTCTTTTGTAGTAACTTTTTTGTCTCACACATGTGTTGGGGACCCAGACTATGGCTGAGAGCACAACTAATTTAGGCTTATGTTTAAAAGTACAGTAAAGAGAAGTTTTAGTATTCGGAGAGGCACAATGCCTAAATCTCCAGCAGCAGTGAGGGTGCAAAAGGGTTGGCACAAGGAGCAATGTCCTGCAGAACATTTTCTCTGCTGACAGTTTTTTCATCCGGGTGATGGCTTTTGGGTGTGGGCCAAGTCTCAGCCCATCCTGGTGGCTGGGGTTAAGGTTAGGAGAGAGACAGTTTGCACTTTCTTCACTCAACTTCATAATTGGTTTTTCATTTTCCTCTCTGTGAGAGCTCTTTATTTAGAGGATATCCTTCCATCACACTTCAAGTTGCACCCTTAGAGAGGTGTGATGGCTTTGCATGCTAGGGATCTGGTGCCTTCAGCTTGCTGCAGTCAATTTACTTTTGACAACCAAGAAATTTGATTTTTATAATGAGGCGTAAATCACAGGAAAGGGTTGTCTATAATGGACTTAGTAGAGTTAGGAGCAAGAGTGCAGCAATTCATATCAAGAGGATTTTAAAATAGCTGCACAGTAAAGGACATAATCTTCATGGAGAAGGAGAATTTGAAGAAATTTGGGACAGCCAGTTAACAGTTACACAGCTTGGAGGTTCAGAAGCTGTTGTTGACTTGTTATGGTTCATTGTGGCTCTGGGTAGTACTTGGTTTGATATGTAAGAATAGCAGGAGTCAGGAGGCTGGCTGGGAACAGAAAGATGGGTGAAGTGCAGCATGCCCAAAACAGCTGCAGTGTCTCACTGCTCAGTACACTGAGCTGCATGTTTATTAAATTGAATTATACCTTTAAATTAATTCAATTGAATGTGAGACGAATGAATTATAGATCATTCTTGGTGAGGCTGTAAATATGGCTTGATAGAACCCAGCTCCACAAATAGGAAAAGCCTACAATAATGTATTTGTGTGTTTACATATCACTCCCCTGTGGTGGCTTAGCAAGCAGAAAGAAGTCTAAAACCACAGGGGGAAGGTTTAAATAGGATGATGCAGACATTAGTGAATGATTAACCATAATTTCACAAAGGTGGAGGGTAAGCTGTTCATTTTGCAGAATCTCACAAATGTGTTTTGAACGATTAACTAAATTTGCTTGGCAAAAGTTTAATTAAGGCTGCCACTGATTAACGGCAATTATTTAACCCGGTGTATAGGCTGGCTACTCACACTGCGTGGAGAGCACAGCAGTAATGATAGTGTTCAGGGGTTCTTGGGGCTGTCTGTGCTAGCTACCCCACCTGCAAGGAGCAGAGGCAATCAGACAACATCCCACAGCTCTCCTGAAAGGCCCCGTGCAGCCCTGGTGGAGTGCACAGACACAACATCCATACACAGCCAGCCCTGTGGTCCAGAGCATCAGGAAGCAGGGTCAGAGCCATGTCCTCCCTGCTGGAAGGATGGAACTCTCAATGCTCTTGACATTCCTACAAAGCTGCAAAACCAGACTGGGCCTTGTGTCTGCAAGGAAACTCCAAACAGGGAATGAATGGATCTCCCTTGTGTTCTCCTTTGCTCCTTCTTCCTCCAACAGCCCACCCTCCCCTTCCTTCTTGTTGCTCTTCTTTGTGAGAATGAATGTAATCTGGCTGGTTACACCAGTATTTTCAAATACTGCTTATGGATAATACTTTTTAATGATGTCTGTTTCACTTTTTTTTTTTTCCTTCTCAGAAGGGAAAAAAAAAAGGATAGTGCTCTTAATAATAACTTATGACTAAGCTGATTAGGAAATAAGTATTTCCTTGAAAGCATTTTAGAGGAAGAACAAAGCACAAATATTCCTTTAAAAAAGCACAAATTCTCTTCACAGGTTCATCACAACCTTCTTACTTTTATTTTTTACTCAATTGTTAAACATTCTCTCAGCTTTTCATGACAGAGATCCTGGTTTCGCAGTGAGGTTCTGTTGCCTGTGTCTCAAGCCCCAGTGAGATGTTGGTTGTCAGATAATGGCAGACCAGGTGAATCTCTCTGATGGCTGCTGGATGCAGCTCTGCCTTCTTAAGAGCTCCATGAATGTTACTATAAAATTAGGAAATGTGGTTCCCTTGGATGGTTGACACAGCGACATACAAATCAAACATTGTTTATTATTGGTGTTCTTTACAATTAAGAAGACCTGTGCAATCTGGGCAGGATTTCAATGCCTTCCCAAGCCTTGACAAAGATATAAATCCTCCTGTAACTGAAATGTCTGCTGCTTTTTTGCGTCTGTTTGTGCCACAACTTGCTGTGAATACTTACTATTTTGGAAACACTGAGAATTTCATTTATATCTCTCGTATATTGTGATGTTTGCAGAGTCACAGTGTTATTCAAGCAGTAACTTCACACATTTCAGAAGTTCCAGCTTTACTTCATTAGCAGTTTATATGAATGCTCAGTTCCAAAATATCTGTTACCTTGTTTACAATGATTTTCAAGCTCACACACAAATTTACTAAAAGGTGAACTCATGTTACTGTTCCATTAAGAAAGTCATATCTTGCTCTATATTTGCACCTAAGACCTAAACTTTGTCTACTATACCAAGTATGGTATTTCTATTTTTCTATCAGCAAACTATAAATGTAGCTAATTTTTAGCCTGCTTGCTTTCTGTTTGTATACCTCATTACTGTATAACATCACTGCCTACAGCAGTACAATAAAAAAAACACATAGTCAAGAGGTATCATAGCCACAAAAAGTTTAAAAAAAACCCAAACAACAGGAAATCATGAGTTATCTTTGGATCAGGTTATTAAGGGTGTTCCTATCAATCTACTTCTGTGCTTTGTTTGTCCTTTGAATACTCATAAAGAATTAGCTTCTCTCTTTCTATCAGTGTCTAAAATAAAGGACTAATGATGTCAGGACAGCTTGGTTTGACATTTATGAAATATGCTATGATCTACCTGTAACTGATTGTAGGGGTAGCTGGAAGAGCATATTTTTAGATTGCTTCATTTTCTGTTATCAGAAAATCTGTCAGCCTTAGCTGGAAGGCTTAAGCTGTTCCCCTACTTCAAGGAGGCCTCTACGTGTCATGCCCTTGGGAAGCATCTGTTGTTTAATTTTGTGAGCCGATGTTCAGGTTAAACTGCAGAAGATTAGCCAGGCCCTCTGCTTTTTTTGTTGCACCTGCTGTTCCCCAGAGCCCCCCAGGGCACGGAGAGGGCTGAATGCTGACCATGGGGATCAGGGTTGTGAGGGAGGCAGACCCTGGGGCTGCTGCTGGAGTTCCCAAGGAAAGTGTAGGGAGTGAGGAGTGGAGAGAAGCAGGGGGGAGGATGTTGCCAGCACGTCCCTCCATTCCTCGACCTTCTCAGGCTCAAGGTAACCCTTTCTCCTGCCTCTTGAGGCACCAGCTTTGAAGTGAGCTTTCCTTCCCTCCTAGAGGCAGGGTTTAGACCCTGTCCCTGCTTCTTCTACGTGATCCCTTGCATTGCTGTCTTTATTGATAACATCACACCAGGTACCCAAAGGGGCAAAGTTAAGACCACATGAACGCCTTATATTCAGGTATTGTTATTTTTTCAAGAGCTTTCTGAAATTTCCTTTTTTACAGTAGCATAGCTGTGCCACTTCACTATTACTTCAACAATATACAGTTACAATTTAGCCCTAATGGGTGGCTCTTCATCATTACCAAGCTGCTTTTGACTCCATGTGTCACTTCTCCCACTGGTGAGCACAAATCCAGGTTTGCCCACTCAGGTGCTCTTTGCTCACCACCCGCCCCACACCACACTGCAGGAGCAGATGTGTGTGGGTTGGGTGATGGAGATGGGGCCCTGTTCCCCTGCAATCCCAGCAGCCAGCACTTGGCAAGGGCCTAAAGAAAATGGAACAAAAAGAGGGCTTTCTTCTGGGCATAGGCAGGGGGAAGCAGCTTTGCTTCAATGTCAGCAGGGTACTCTCTGCAGAGCTGGATTACCTGCCCCCACAGAAAAATCCACAGTCCTTTTTCCCCACCCAGAATTAGGAGCTTAAACTCAGGTCTGACATCTTTTAGTCTTAGAAGCAATTGACAGGTTTTAGAGAAAGTACTGGATTGTCATAATCCGGTTGTATGGTGACAGATGTTTGCTGAGCTGGGTTTAGGTCACCAGGTGGGATGGCCTCTATTCTTCAGGTTAGTCCCAGGGCATAGGATACGGACTCAGATGATGCTTTGAAGTTCAAAGTAACAAAGGGTTACAGAGGAACTTTTTCTCTGTCAGACTGTTTTGATGATTTGTGGCAGGCTGCTTTAGATGCTGCAATGTGGCTGCAGATTCTTCAAAGTGTTTGCTGCTTTCTCTAAGTATAATCTCAATTTTGTGAAGGTTTAACATGAACCAGCTGTTCTACAACCATATGGTGACCTGAGCAAGACACTGAACTGACTAGATTTTTCAGTTTTACCAAGTGTGGCGTTTTATGTGGATACAAAAAAATGCAAGATTGAGAAGTTTATGAAATGTCTCTCACTGCATTCACTTCTAGTCTTGGTGCAGCTGCTTATGCTCAGCCTCTGAACTGAGTCAGTCAATTTACTCCAATAGATACTAAATCAGTCCCTTTATCCTTAGTGATTAGACAGCAGCAAAAGGCACATCTGATAAAACATGGAGAAATCCAACACAAAACTTGAGCTTTCCTCATGGAGAAAGAAATGACTGTGACTGAGCAGGTTAATGGCAAAACTGTACCAAGTAAAATCATTCTGCAAAGTGAAAGCAGGATCAAAGACATTAGACACAGGCAATAGCGTGTTTAAGGTACGATGGAGAGTGCCTCAAGCCATATTTGTCAGCTACTATTCCTGTCTTATAATTAACAGCAGATTACAATTGAGTTAAATCTTAGCACTTCACATTGCAGATTTTTCTGTAAACAAAGTAATTTGTTTGGCTTAATTCTGCATTCCAAGTAACCCTTGTAAAAGTTTTACTTCACTGAAAACTACCATCCATCTCTTAAATTCAAGAGTTTCATCTGACCTGGCTTCCTTAAACATTCTACATTTTTTTACAAAGATTAAAAAATACACTGTGGAGTAAAATTATCTCAGCTTTGAAAATATGAAATTGCATCTGAAGCAGTGCTTCAGTATGTAGTAATTTACTGTGGTGCCTCTAAAGCACAGATGGGAGAGTATAGAAAGAGGATTAAGCTGCTTTCCATATCCTAAACTTTATCAGGGATAACACAGAAAACTGTGTCATTCATTACTGCCTGGGGAGTTCTTAAGTGTTAACAATTTATCCAGCTGATACAGTAGAAAAGCTAGGAAGTATTTTTTTTCATTAGCAATAACAGACTGCAACTAAAATGAAAGTCAAAGTTGCATTGCAAGAGTTTTGTTCACCTGCCAAACTGAGGAAATTAATTGCTTCACCTTACATCTAAGCCAAAGTCTAAGTGCATGGACTCAAGAAAAGCACTGCTGAAAAATTTGTTATCTGGAGTCTTTATTTCTGAAAAAGGCTATTTTTGCTACATTAAAAATAAAGAATAATGAGACACTGGTTTTGATACTTAATGCCATGCAAGGTTTATGTTCATACACCATGCTTCACATCACACAACTAAAATAGTTTAGGATTTAGTTGAGAATCTATTAAAATCAGAAGGAATACGCTCATTAACATTTAGCAGCCTTTGGATCAGACCTACCCAAAGATTCAGCTGATAATACCAACACATGAAAGAGATTACAACCAAAGTCTTGTTATCCCTTGTAATTATATCTCCCTCATGTTTGTTTTCACTTGGATGCTTTGGCAATTTTTCTAGACACTTCTGTTTAATCTATGCACTTGGATTTAGCAAAATTTTGACTGCAGTAGTTTTTCAATGTTTTTTGAGTTTTTACAAATCCAAAGTTGTAATGCTCAAGTGACAAGGGTACTGGGGTTTTTCTGTAAAGATGTCATTGTGGAGTAGTTCTTAATTTTGTAAATAGAAGCCCATTAATATAACATGTATTTTAATTAAAAAAAAAAAAAAAGAGAGAGAAAAGGTCTGTACTTGCAGGTTTTCTAGAAGTTGTCACAAACCAGTTTATGGACCCAGTGTGTGTGTATGTGTGTCTATATATATACACACACATATATATTTAGATAGATAGATATGCACAAAGATTTTTCTGCCTCAAGAGTATGCATTTAATCCTGAAAGTGGTAAGTTGATTAAAAATTTTTCCATTACATTTTTCTGTCAAATTTGGTAGGATTTCTGCATGAAAGCCTGGACCCGCATTCAATCTCTTTTTACATGGTATTTTTGTCTCAGTGTCCACTGAAAACTCTTGCTACAGACCTATTTCTCTTTTCCTAGCTTTTGTTCTATTAATGCCTGCTCCCAGTTTCTTTTGGTAGGCTGGACTTTGTCTTCCACTACTACAATTAGTACAAAACCCACAGGTAACATGGAGATGTAGGATACCATTTGAAAATGGGAAAATATCTCTGGAGTACTTAAGATCACACAAACAGATAAATTTCCCTCAGATGTTTGGTGAAGAACAGATGAGTATCCCATCTCCAGCAGTGACTGAAATTTTTATTAGTCATATTCAGAAATGTAATTCCAGTCCTCATATTGTGTTTTTCTTTTGACTACCTAATCCCTTAATAATATATTATGCCTTTCTTGGTGTCTGTGAGATAAATAATATGCTTTCTTTAAGGAAGTGTAAACTGACACCCAGCAAAACTGTGGCTGTGGCTGACACCACTTGCAGAAGCAGTGGAAGTTTCCAGGCTAGGATATGTGCACACACATTTATCTTCTCCTATTCAGTTTTCACATGGTGCCATCATTTTCTTTTAAATAGGATTCCCTGTGTCCACTCAATCCAGCTGGGTTTTTCCAGCAAGACACTGGTGACAAAATGGACTGGCTTCCTTGTGGTTAGTACTAAAAATCAGCCCATAGCATTTGGCTTTGCCTTTTTGAAATGGTTTCTCCTCACCCTCACTGTTTCCCTCCTGGAAATTCCCAGAGACTGGAGTAAGGAATGAAGTGGTGAGCAGAGGGAGATGACAGAGTAAGATGCATGCCAGCCTTTGCTCCTCAAGAGGTCACATAGAAGTAACAAAGAAAAAAAGATTGGCAATTGTACTAAATATACTGCACAGTTTACAAACTAACTAACTGCAGAATTAGACTGTTTCCAGTTTCATTCAGAGGATGAACAAGGATCTTTGCTGGATGCTTAGTACACAAATCTGGTTTGTGGTTCAGATTTTGGTTTTCTTCTGACTTCTTCCCTGAGCACACGTAGCCAGTCCTCCAAAACATTCTATTTTACTTGCTGCAACAATTTTCAGTTCTACTTGAGTGAAATCAATATTTAATGTTTATTGGAGCTCTGACTGGGGAATTCACTCGTGTCCCCTGTCAAGTGACTGCTCTGGCAACCAGGCCAAGAAGTCATGCACAAGCTCTTACACATTTATACACACCTCTCCTTAGCTCCACTGGTGTCTAATTAACCAGCATAAAGCAGAACAGTTGATTCAAGGTTCTGGGGAAGGAGAAAGTCACCTGGTGTGGTGAAATCACATGAGTAGAACAGAAAACAAGAAGAAAATTCAAACCCTAGAGAGAAAGGATGCTGTGACTGGTGGGTTGCAGCAGGAAGGCTAAGTTCTGTCCATTCCTCTACCCTTATTCTCTACAAAGCTTCTTTGGGTGAGGTTGCTCTGAAGAAAGCAGTCAGATTAATTGCAGAGGTACCATAGGAACATGAATGCATAAATTATAGATCCTGATTTAGCTTAAATGTAGGGTAGCTCTCTAGCTGCTAAATATTGTCAAGAAATCTACAGTTTCTGAATTTTTGCACAGACAGACTTTACATTTCTAAGTATTTTTAACCATCTTAAGAGTGAGGAAGCAACTGAAACCACAGATTTTAAATCAACATTTTGACTTCAGACATTCCCTCATCAGTGACTGCTGGGTGACATGTATATGATTTTGGTTTTTAGTGATACAGACAATAAACTCACATGTATGACAACATTGGTGTAGTGCTACATTCCCTGCCATGGGGACACTGAAAGGATAACTCTGCTAAACATTGTGAAGTTTTAGATGTGATACCACTGGTACCATGTGAGTGCTTGTGATGAAGGTGGGAGGGGATGGCCAGCAGGGCAACCTCTGGAGTCCCTCCCTCCCTCTATCCTCGGTAAAACTGCTTCTAGATGTTTGTAGCACTAAACCTATATGTGTGTGATTTACTAGACTATTCCTGATGGATATATGGAGTTTCTTTGTGAACATTTCTTTCTGCATACAGCAGTGTTTGCCTTTTGGTGTTTTTAGGGTAGCAGGGTTTTGAGCTACATGTGGATTCAATAGAGTTAGAGTAAATCTTGGCTGTTCCATGGTTATCCAGGATAAAAAACCAGCCATCTATTCCACTGAATCCCACTTTGAAGAATTTGAGTGAAATAAGAGCAGGGAGAGTCACAGGGGAATGGGTCCCTCTTTGATGTACAAGCCTTTGAACTGTGCCTGTTGTCCGCACCCCTTTTGCAGATTGCTGGATGCCAGTCTTCCTCAAGAACTGTCCCAATTGTTCCTTGCTCTCATAAACTAAAAGAAGTTAGCCTATCCATATAGAAATTCCTTTTCAAACACAAAAATACTGCCTTGGGTTTTTCCCTGTTTCCCCTCTCAATCCATCTGTAATTCATTAAGATGATGTTAATCCTCCTGCTGAAAGACTCTGTTCTACTTAATGTAGAAAAACACTGAAATTTCCTGAGCAGCAGGTTTTTGTTGTATTGTTTTGGGGTTTTTGTCTACCTTTTTTTTTTTTTTTTAATATGTATGGTCCAGTTTTCAAGTTATCCATCACAGGCTTTTGGTCAGTTGCCTGAGGTAATCATGTTCTGCTAAATCAGGGCATGGGGGCAAGAAAGGTTACCCTGCTCAACCTTTATAAAGTTTCTGGAACTGCCAACTCCAAGCATCTTGTTTAACCAGGATGATTAAAAGAGTGATAATATCCAGTGACTAGCTCTGAGACAATTTGGCCATCTGAGGTACCATGAGGACTCAGCTACAGCAAGCAAGGCTGTTCTCCACAGAAATGAATATGTGCTGGTGCACTGCCAAGATTATTCTAGGGCTGCAGATGGCATCTACTGTTCCCACTGTATAAGCCTGGTTTAATGTGACTGGTGCAGACAGTGTGTAGCCGATGGAATTTTTTTACTGATGGGATGTGATAATCAAATTTAAATTTTGTTTTCCCTAAATATTTTAGAACACACCAGCCATGTGTTGTTCTTACAACATGTCCTGACAGTAGTGTAAGAACTTCTTCCCCAAATATGGGTCTTCTGCATATTTGATTATCTTAATAATAGCCTGCGATAGCTGGTACAGATGGGTCCTGTTTTGGAGGTGCACAAAGTCATGAGTTGCCATTGGGCATGAGAACTGCCATTTTTTAAAGGGGCCATAAAAGGCAAATACAGTTTATCTCTCACATGGCATAGTATGTTTGTAGAAGTGATGGCAAGTGCTATAACACATGGGGAGGCAGTAAGACAGTGTAGCAGGGTTGTGGATAGTCAAAAAAGAGGACACTCCAAGCTGGAGGCTCTGCAGTCACGTGCACAGGGATGTAAACAGCTCAAATTGCCACTGTGTCAGTGATGTCTCCTTGCCTCTAAAAAACAACACTGTCCTAAGGATTAGCTACCTGGGTGTGACTGCTTGGGGACACTAGATCAGCTGGCACAACCCAGGGGAGGAATACCAAGCTTTGCTGATATCCACCAGCTCAGGATTGATCCAGAGCCACTTCCATGAATATAAATGTTCCATCCAAACAGTGTGGAGCTGTTAAGCTGTGTAAAACAGCAAGGTGGGAAGAAGTGCTCTGTGGGCAGCATCCATTACTTGCTGAAGCATGAACTATTTTATGTGGTCTATTCTAGCTCACGACTATTTGCAGCCCTTAAGTGTTTGGACTGTTGTCTTCCAAGCAAATGTTGTACCTCTTAGGTGCATTATTACTCACACTTCAGAAGTGGTCTAGAATATTGGAATCTCATTGGATTTTTCTGAGTAGAGATTGATTCCCAAGTTGCAGAGTGTCAAAGAAAAGCTTTATTTGACATAACAGCAACTGTTGCATTGCTGTACTCCTTAATGTATAACTGCTATGGATTGCTGATTTTCTCAGGCTGTACAAAAGAATTGTCTTTTTTTATCAGAAAAATGGCTTTCTGTAGCCCCAAATCTACGTTATAATTAGTGTAATCAAAATGTGTTTCTTGTACAGCAGAATTTTTTGGGAACAATATATAAAAGAATACATATCTAAATCAGCTAAGAATCCATGGGATAGATAAATGAAAACTAAGCGGGGAATTTCTGAGTTCCTAATTTGATTTCCAAAATGGGGAGTCTCACGGAAACCTAATAAGAAAATGAGAGCATGAGACAGGAGCTTACCAGTGTAATTGTTAGGCTTCATTTATTTATTTATTTATTTTTTATTCTAGATGCTGCTGCAGCCTCACTGTCTGCCAGTGAGTTCCTCCTGATTGGATGAGAGTGTCAAAGAGTGTTCGGGAAGATTCCTGAGGACAGAACAATAATTTTGTGTTGGATCTACAAATTTAGGCAGATGCAAATGTGAACTGGCTGGCTAAGAGCCAGGTCCAGCCCTAAAAACAGCAGAAAATATGGTGGTATGGACAAAATAGTACATTGTGCTGAGAGGCTACTCATGGAGATGTAGGGGTGGAGGGTGGGCTGTGAGAAGCAGCTGGCTCCTGTTTCTCTCAGAGCGTGGTGCTGTCAGCAGCCATCTGTGGGGATGTCCTGAAGATAAGGCAATGCTTGGGAACAGGAATAGGTGTCTGTGGCCACAGGAACTGGGAGCAAATTAGGATAGACTGTCTTAGATCATAGAATCACAGAGTGGTTTGGGTTAGAAGGGATCATCTCATTCCAACCCCACTGCCACGGGAAGGGACACTTTCCCCTATCCCAGGTTGCTCAGGGCCCCATCCAGCCTGGCCTTGAACACTCCCAGGAGTGGGGCAGCCACAGCTTCTCTGGGCAACCTGTGCCAGGGCCTCACCACCCTCACAGGGATAAATTTCTTCCTAACAGCGAATCTAAACCTACTCTCTTTCAGTTTGAAGCCTTTTCCCCTTGTCCTGTCACCACATGCTCTTGTAAACTCTCTGCCTGTCTTGTAGGTTCCCTTCAGGTACTGGAAGGTGCTCTAAGGTCTTCTCAGAACTTTTTCTTCTCTAGGCAGAACAACCCCAGTTCTCTGAGCCTTTCCTCCCAGCAGAGTTGCTCCATCCCCCTGATCCCCTCGGTGTCTCCTCTGGCCTGGCTCCAGCAGGTCCCTGTCCTTGCTGTGCTGGGAGCCCAGAGCTGGATGCAGCCCTGCAGGGGGGGTCTCAGCAGAGGGGGCAGAGGGGCAGAATCCCCTCCCTGCCCTGCTGCCCACGGGGCTCTGGATGAGCCCAGCACACGGGGGGCTCTGGGCTCCCAATGGCCAGGCCATGGCCAGCCTCTCACCCACCAGCACCCCCAGGGCCTTCTCCCAGGGCTGCTCTGGGTCCAGTCTCCTCCCAGCCTGTCTTTGTGCTTGGGATTACCTTGATCCAGGTGTAGGACCTGGCTTTGTTGAACTTTATGGGGTTCACACAGACCCACCACGTGAGCTGGTCAAGGCCCATGTGGATGGCATCCCTTCCCTCCAGCGTGTTCAGAGCTCCACACAGCTTGGTGTCCCCAGAAAACCATCTGAGGGTGAGATCAGTCCCACTGTCCTGTCACCCACAGCCCCCCACCCTCAGGATGTGTCCTACATAACATATAAATTGCTGGGGGAGCCCTGAATTAAATTGCCAGAAACGCTAAAATCAATAGATGGATTCTTTTTGGCTTCATTTAGCTTTGGATCGTGCTCTCAAGGAAGAAATAGATGACTGCAGGACTTAACCTGAATTCTCATAGGCAAGAGTGGAGAGGTAATCTTTCTTGCAGAGTGGATTGGAAAAACTCTGCTAGCCTTTCCAAATGCTGTTCTAACTGCTCCCACCAGGCCTGGGTGGTTGCACACTTAGAGGGCAGCACTGATTGTTTGGAGTGCTTTCCAGCAGGGTGCTGTCATCTTGATATTTAAAAAAAAAGCCATCAAAGTAAAAGGGAAGTGGGGTGATAGAAAACTAAATGTTTGCAAAACAGGCCAGTTCTTTGAATTTCCCAATCCATTACATAACAAAAATGCATGAACTATGTGATTAGGAATACTAAGTAGTAAGTACAAAAATTAATTCTGTTTAGGGAAGATTCAAATCCCCTTGAGGATTTAAAATGTTTTTTAAAGTCTAAGGAGGTGTGTGGGGGGTGACATCTTTTCTATAAATGCATAGAATTACTAAGCACAAGGGATTTATTTAACCAGGAAACTTACATTACTGAGATTAGACATCTCGTTTTCAAGGTGCTCTGGAAAGATAATGACTCCTATACCCATAATTCACTGTAGACATCAGTTTTGTCTGATAATACATAAATTGACCTGATGATAGAAGTTAGCAGTTTTCACTCTAAATTGCAGTATAGTGCTAGATAGCAATAAAGAATGTGTGGGGGTGATTCATTGAGTTTCTGTAAATTATAGAGCAGGGGATTTGGCCCTCCTGTTTAGGAAATATACATTTCATCTCTAAAACAGAGATGCAGTTTTTCCTTTCATTGAAATATAAATGCTCTGAAAAACAGAATTAAATCTTTTAGAACAATGGAAAGAACAATGTGGTTCTTTAACCTGAAAAGAAGGTTAGCCTCAAGGAATAGCTGAATGTTACAATGAATCATATGGAAAACACCTTGGGCTTTTGTGATGCTGTGATTAAATGTGATCAGTTAGCAGGAGAAGGTGCATGAAATTCTGATTATGGAGAATTTGATGGGAATTTTGCCAGTGACTTGATCATGCACAGAGCTTCCCTTGGATCCTGGAAACTGTGAAAGCATTTTACTTGCCTATTTGATTTTGAGTTAGGGAATATTGGCTCTTCTTGTCTATATTTGCTTGATTTTCTGGGGTGAAGTAAATGTTATAGCATTTTATGTTAAGTAAGATTAAAATAGTCTCTAACTGAGCTAAACTCTGTTGAAAATCCTTGTTGCAAAGGTGTAAAAGCTGCTGTATTGAATTGATCCCTGCATCTGTAAGATTTTCTTTTCAGAGGGGGAGCAGACTATTGCAATTTGGCAGAGGTGAGGAGGATTGTGAAGCTTTTTCCTTACCAATTTTTAATTAGCTGCTGAATGTAAAAGGAGGAAATGAAGAAGCTGCCTCTAAATTGAAGGAGATTCTAAAAGAAAAAAAAAATCAATACTGTTTAAGGAATCAGATTTTTAGTTGGTACTTCATGGGTCCTTTCCAAACTATTAAGTAGATGTAATTTAGAGCCACTGATTGGAACATCTGATTCAGGAATATCAAATGTTAGTAGCTCTGTCTTAGGGACTGTATTGTGTTTGTGGTCTGAAATGGAGCTTTCTACCATTTAGAGTGTCTTCAGGGATGTGCATGGCAGAAAATGTTAAACTTGTCTTACAGTAGAAGTCTCCCAGGTTCAGACAGGGACTTCTCATGGAGCTCTTGGCCATGGGTCGTGGATCACACAGCTCTGCACAGAACTGCTTTGTCACCTGCCTGTTGGAAGTGATCAGGAGCACCTGAAAGGAGACAGGGATTTTATCCAGTGTGCACCTATGGAATTGCCCTCTCATGTCAGGGAATAAGTGGGGTATGGAGTAGGCACTGGCTCAAAGGAAGTGCTGACAGTTCTTCTCTCCAAAGAAATGGGACAGCAAGAGGGAAGCCTCTGGCTTAATTTCTGAACTTCCATTTTCCAGCAAGATAATAGCAATGCACTATATTTACTTTGAAATGATATTAAAGTAATAATTCAGCCTTTTATGTGGCATGAATAGAGAAATGTGACCACTCAGCCTACAAATAGTTGCATACTTAACACTCAGGTTATATCAGGCAGTAGCATTGTTGCTTTTAGTTTTAAACCTGTATGAAAACATTCAGATGACAAATAAATGATGATCAGAAGACAACTAGATGTAAATTTTAATTAAGGATTGATATGCTGTAAGAGGAAAAACTGGAGGAGGAAGAAAATAGGAGTAAATATTATTTCCATATTTACTGAAATGTGTCCAAGTTAACAACTACTAATACATTATTTTATCTTTGTCCATCACACAAGCCTGCTGAGTTCTCCCAGTGGCAGATGAAGCTGCACCAGTAGGCTGTCATTAGAAGGGGAGCCTGGAGCTAGGGCTCATTTGAAAGTACCTGCACCATAGCCCGACCTTTACTGCCTGTGTGCCATGTTAGATTATGGATTGCCACTTACTGTGAGCACACAGCTGAAATCCGGTCTCCTGAAAAGGCCAAGGATGTCTTGAGATCTCAGCTCTGAAGCCTGTTCATTGTGCAGGAATAGAAAGCTCAATATACGAAAGTCTCAATTTGTATGACTTTTTTTTTTTTTTTGGCCTCTTTTTTTTCCAGGGTGTAGAGCCCAAGCATACAGAAATCATGGAGCAGTGACAAAAGAGAATGAAATGCTAACCATAATGTAAGATTAAAGCTGCGAAGTGAAGGTTCAACAATTTGATGAAAAACTTTTTCCTTTCCCCTGTTATAGTGGGTTTGCTGTTCTGTTATGCTACTGCTGCAGAAAAATGCACTATTTATAACAGATAAAATATACATAGAGGTCACAACACTGATGTTACTTTCAAATTTGATCTATTTACTTACTGTTTTTTAATTATTCTCAAAGCTCAAATTCTTTCCACAGAGAGCTGTGGTGTCAAATGGCATTATGAACTCTTGATGAGTATTTTATTTACATTATTCATCCTGATAATAATCTGTTGCTTCTTATTTTAATTATTCTAGTAGGTGTTTCCTTACAGTTTGTGATTTATCTAGTAGTCTAATGTCATCTCTAGTTTAGGCCTATCAACAAACTTGACCCTTACAGAAAGTTGTATCAGAGAATAATAAACATCTAAAGTGTTACTTTTTCATAAGAAGAATTTTATCACTGACAGTATCCAAAACCATGTAATAACATGTGCATTTTTGCCTTCCTACACAGTTTCCTCGCCATATATGTGTATCTGTAATTGTAGTTACAGGCTGCTTTTCCTATTTTAATGTTTATTCTTAAATTATTCTCTGTTCTGCGTGTCTACAAATATAAGCAAAATGAAAACTTAATAGCTTAGTTTAAGGTCTGCCCTTTTAGTTACTCTTACCTAGAGGATCTGCAGTATAAAATCAAGAAACTTCCTCCTAAATGTTTCAGAGTATATAGCCAAATCATGTCTAAAGCTACAACCCAAAATCAAGAAATTAAATCAGTCTGAATGGAAGATTCAGAATTATTTTCATTTTACTATAGTAACTTATATAGTACTCCAGTCTTTCTGGAGTTTTCCAGATAGCTATTACTGTAAATAGGCATTAAAAAAAAAGTAATTAATTCTCTGTAACCGGAAAGGGTGCTTTTGGTCATTACTTTGATAGTGCTCTGCACATGAGGTTTCTGCTGGTAGTTCAGTTTTTCCAGCTGGAGAACCTGAGGCACAGAAAGGATTAGTACTTGCTCCCTCATAAGAAAACTAGCAAGTGAGCCATAAAGCAAATGCAAGCCCATCTGTGGCAAGCTTGGTCTCTCAAATGTCTATTTTTGTGTCACTAGGTGGTAATTGACAAATCTGTTTCTATAGTTTATAGAAGGAGTAAATGAGAAGTCTCTCGTTAATTTGCTTCCAGACTAAAACATTTGTCATAAAGCTCTTCACAGCCATCCCTACTTTACTAATATGTGAAACCAACCTGAAATTATAACTGGAAAGCAGGCCTGGGAAAAGCCTTCAAGAAGACTTTTACATACTTCACAGCAAATTGAAAAAGTGTAAGTTAAGGATTTTTCCTTTTAAAATCCTGAATCTTATTTGTGTTTGTTTGTGTGAGCCTTGTTTGGGTTTTGCTCATGGTAAAAGCAACTTATGTTAAAATGTATTTATCCTGCCACAGTACAAACATTTCAAATTCTCTGGGGTGCAGATTCAGACTACAAAATTAGTAGAATAAACTGAAAAAGTCAGAAGTAGGAGTGATGAAAGAGATGCCTGTCCTTTACAAATATGAACTGTGGGCCCAAAGGAAGGAAATCAAGATCATGGTCACAACATGACACTGCCTCTCTCTTAGTGGTGAATTTCAGCTTCTCTGTTCAGTACCAATTGCTGCTTGTTCATGTAATCAAATTTCATAGCATTCACATAAAAGCTGTCAGAAATTAATTTATGGAAAATTAATTGTGGGTTGGTGGGCATTATTATTCCCAACATAGTCTAATTTCAGGTGTTTAATAATCTGTAAAAATTGAGACTGACAGTGCTTTTTCAGCATTAATTCTTTGTTAGATTGTTCTGCTCCACTATTGGTGATGGAATTTTCCTGGTTTCTACCAGCTAGTGGCATAGACTAGTGTTTTTCTCTACAATTACTTCTCCGTTTTTTGCTTGTCTGTATACATTGTAATACTTCTCTCTATAACCCATGGATCAGCTTTAACCACGCCCAAATTTTTTTTATTTTCCAGATTTGCCAAATTTTCAAATGGCAAAATTGGTTTAATCCTAATCTTCATCATCAAGCAATCAACATGTTAGGCAGCAGTTTGGTAACTATTTTTTAGAGTACAGGTGTACAATTTGAGATTTTTGCTTGGTTTTTGATTAGTTGGTTGTGGGTATTTTCAGTAATTTGTTTGTGGCTCACAAGCTGTTTTTTTTCCCCCAAGATCTGTAAGTAAGAAGGTTCCATTCATAATGTAGTCACTAATAATTACTGAATTTTGTATACTAATTCATGTGTATAGAAAACCAGCATTTCATGAGAATTTCTGTCATTTGATAATCTCAGTAAATTGAGAAGATTTGCCTTGGAGTTAGTTGCATGTGTCAGTAGTCACAGACAGAAAAATTTTTATTTCTCTTAGATGATAAACTTTAATGGAAACAATAGCCTGCAAGAGAGCATTTTCTGAGTTCATGAAAATCATTCAGACCATGCTTTTGTTTTGCTAGTAAACACTGCTCTTTAATTCAGAAAACAGTTTGTGTTGGCCTGGGGAAGCCTGTCTCATTTGATAATGGGCTCTGAATCCAGTGGATTATTGCAGGGATTTTATCTTGCAGTAATCTCCAGGGAGAAATGTACAAACAGCTGGGAGAGCAAGAAGGAACCGCATTGTGCAGCAGGAGTTTGTGGAGCAGAATTTTAGGGTGCTGGAGTGGATCTCAACACCAACATGAATCTTTTCTGTTTTTCTCTGGTAAGTGTGAACAGACATGGGTTTTTTTTAGTGGGTTACTGAGTTTATAAACTGAACTGGTGGGTGTGCTTTTATGGAAAATAATGAAGGGTTTATATCGCAAACAGCACAAGGGTTGTATAACAACAGTGAATCTTTCTAGCCTAGACGAAGGAGGTTTTGTGTAAGAAATTATATGTAGCAAAATACTATTAAGTAAAAATACAAAGCAAAGAATGTTTAATAAATGTGCCATGTGACTATTGCAAAAACATGCAAATTTAGTCATGAGGCATTTAATCCAAATATGGTAAAATACCTCAGAAGTAAGATAAAATTGCTAAATATATGTATGTTATAATTTGTTTTCCACGAGGGATATTTTTTTTTAGGTAGTGGTATCCTTTTTTCCATCTTGAGTAGTTTGGGAAAACTGCTAGAACTTTTCAAGCAATAGTTTTCTATTAGCCAAACATGAGAAGATGGTAATCAGGAATAAATTAGTCATGGCAATATTTGCACACAGACAGAGGACTTGATTTAACACCCTCTTTAGTTGTTTTTTGCTTTTTTGCACTTTCTGTTCGTTTGTTTTTGTTGGTTGGTGGGTTGGTTTGGGGAATTTTCTTTTTTTTTCCCCCCTTTTCTTTCCTCGCCCCAAGGCAACTGCTCAGAATGAACAGGTAAATCAGGATAGGAAATCCACAGAAACTGCTTCTGTTTTAAGAGCTTAACCATCTGCCAATACCAATGCCCAGTGTTAGTAATGGTAATTAGCTGAGTATATTTGCTCTATTTACTCAGCACAGTAGATCTGTTTGCCCATTTTTCATCTTTTGTCCTGATGTTTAGTATATCTTTCCCATACATTTAGAAAGAACAATAGAAATCAATATTCAAGCTGCACTAATACAAACTCAAATAGGGCAACTGCTTTGTGTAAATCATTGCTCCTGATTGCTAATACTATCTTAGTGCAGAGTCCTGGTGTTTTCCAGATCATAAGGATTAAAAGCTGGTTTGTACTTAAAGTAAAATGCAGTGGTTTTTCAGGAACCTGTGAAAAGAGTTTCTCAAAAAAATAATTCCCTGGGAACTCAGTGACAATTTTGATCATAGTTTAGTGTGAATGCCTATGTATTTGTACAAAGTTAACAATGGCTTTGTGGTACAGCCTGTAACAGCTTGAAAATATTAATTTCAGAAGTTTTTTGAGAAATAACTGTTCTATTAATATTTTACTGTTCGGTTTGACCAGCTCCTTGTTTTCTAAGTAGTTCACTTTTAAAAAAGGTGTTGAGCCTTGTATTGGTAGAGAAACCAACATTTGGATGAAATGTCAGGTAGATTGTGGGGCAGAGAGTAGGTCAAGCTCCAGTTCCCCTGTTAGACTGGGTATGCAGCACCCAGGGTTTCTGTGGGAGAGGCAATGACTGCTGTGATAATGGATGGTTCAGACAAGTGAAAGCTGGTGCCATGGTAGTTTCTGTAATGAAATAATTAGTTCTGTTTAAAGATTGCTGCTAAGAAGATAACCTCCCTTCTTTACAAGCTTTACATGGGAGCCATTCTGTCCGCTTTGGTAATCTTCTGCTCACCCAGCAAAACACCTCACAAGTTATCAACATCTAAAGACAATTTATGGATCATTAATGAGTTTCATAAAATGAAAAGCCCTGTGCAGTCCTCCCTGTGCCTGTGACATGGGGAAGTTGCTTTCAGTATTGAGATTTTCTAGCTTGGAAATGAGCTGGTGATCCAAGAATGTGTATGGGCCACTTTTACTCTGTCGCCCTGTGACCATGGAGAGGCTGCCTGCAATAATCCGCAGTCCCTAGGCTTGTGTGTTTCCAGCTAGCTAAACCCAGCGTCCACAGAACCGCACGAACCAAGGCAAAAGACTCGAGAAGGCTCTTTCCACACGTGGCACAAAGTAGTTGTAGCATCAATATAAGGGTGTTTTCCCTTCAAGGGAGTCAAGCCAGAAATAATGAACAGCAACAACATAATTAGGATTCAAAGGCAACTTTTAAAGGTGTTATGGGAGAGAGTTGCTTAGTAGATGCAAATAGCCACCAAGGAATAGAAATCATGGTTGATTTACATCGAGTGAACATCTGGAGCAACTGCTAAACCTGCAACTGTGGAAGAGAAATTCAGACTACTGAGAGAACAAAAAGAGCTGTACAGAAGAACTAATATTCTCATGGAAGTATTTATCTCATGGAGACTGACTGACAAGATTTCAGACTACAAAGATTGTGTGTGTGTGTACTTATGTGTGCATATGCATATACTGTTAAAATACACTGGTTTATAGCTCAGAAAATACCTTTCTACCCTATAGTGGAGTATGGTGGTTGAAGTAATCTACAACCTAAGAGAATGACAATAACATTCTGTTTAACCAGACTTCTGGCTAATGAAATGTGGTGGAACAACCAGGTTGTTAGAGGAACATCTGTTAGCACTGTTGAGTTTTAGTTTGTTTGCTTTCATATCTGTCCATAAAACTGAGACATAGTTCCAGCATGAGACACAATGCTATGGACCCGTTTAGAAAGTGGTGATGTGGAGGCTGGAGACACAGAATAGTCACAAGAAGATTGTGATGAGGCTTTGGAGCCTGAACTGGATTGCCCCCTTCCCAGTGAGGCAAACAGGAATTACTCCAATCTGTCACCACCTGGGAGCCCTCTGATCTCCTAGTATGAGTGCTCCAGCATGGGGTGTTTCCCCAGCAGTACTTTGTGTCCTGAGTTGACTTCAGAATGATTTGGTTTCTCAACTGAGATTATTTTTCTCATCAGACTCATTGCCTTGTTCTCAAGAGTTTTGCAGGCAAATTAGATTTGCCTTCAAAACCTTGTGTTCCTTTTCCATTTACAAAATGATCAACAGGGTAAATGTCCCTTTTTTTTTTTTTCTAGATGTATTGTGTTAAAAGGTCAACCTTAGATCCTAAATTTGCAGTGTCTTTTCCATCTCATGGTGCTTAGCATGTCAGACAATTGAATCAGAACAATACTCTTTGTATTATGGGCAATATACAGAGTCCTAAATGAAGCACTGCTTTTGTATCAATTGCAAGAAATTATGCTGCCAAACCACCTGTTTTGATAAACTGCCTAATAAATATCAGAATCCTATAAATCTGATAAATGAAATTTATTACTGAACTGAGAATTCCTTTGGTTAAGGTAGAATATTTTTCCTGCATTATTTTCCTAAGTTGGCTCTCCAGTATCAAGGATAAGCACACTAGGGTTAGCACCAATTTACCTGGAACAGTACCTGTTAAAACTATCCTGACTGACACTCACAACCCCTGCCCTTCAGTAAAGTTTCATAAGAAAGCACAGCAGAAACCTGTGTAAGAAGGCCAGCAGAGAAAGGCTGTGACACTCCTAATCACAGTGTTGTGTACATCAGTTATTCAAGTTGAGCATTGCTCTTAGGATTTAAGCCAAACAAGATCCCTTTCATTTGTCTATTTCTTTCCCATATGGTGCCTTTCTAACCACCACTTTTGCTAGTAAAATGTAAAGTTAAGTACTGAGTGAAAGTCTAATCCTCTTAGTGATTTTCAGTAGCATTGGAGTAGTTATGTTTTATTTTGATTGTTGTTTTAAAGATGTGCTGACAGCACAATGTAAAATGTATTACATGTAATGTTATAAGCTGAAAAAGCCCTTGGCACTAAAAGCTAATGTTTCTATAGTGCAAAATGCAGAGAGAATGAGTATTAATAAAAGTGATGTAGTGGATAAATTGTGAATTAGCTGGTGCCTCTATGTTAAAGAAAACCATAGAAAGGTGCTAATGCTGCTCTGACTAGTGGGACATGATGGTACTTAAGAATGGACTGAACTTAAAAATATGTTTTACCAATGAAGGATTGGCTGAATGTGGAAAGACCTTCCTCTAAAGTGGTGCATGATTAGAAGAGATCTAAGTGGTTGAACTTTGTAGGGCTTCCCATGTAATCACCTCTATATAGCCCGTGTTCCTTTTAGCTGGATTGCTATCATACCACCATAGACAGAGTTCCACCCCTAAACCTGAAATGGAAAATGACCTGGCTGCATTACTAAATTCTCCTTCTCTACCTTATGACCAACCTAATCTCTGCTTGCCATGTTGATAATAATATCATGCAAAGGGAAGAGCTACAGGCAATTTTTTCTTCTGGATCTGAACTAGGATATTTTGGATATTTTATCCCATGAAACTCCTGAAGCGAAGAGTTTCAGAAAGCTTTTTTTATTCCATGTAGGATAAAGGAAATGAGCTAACCACTCCAGAATTAAGTTCATATTTTATTCTGCTATCTCTCATTTTCCTTTGTGATGTTTACTATGCTCAGGACTACAAAAAGAATTAACATAGGAAATTGAAAAACTTTACTGACTTGGCAGGTTTTGGTATAAAAGTAGATTTAACTGTAAAATAAAATTGAGGAGAGAAAGAGAAAATTTCAATTTCAGTTAAATACTTTGAATTGCCATCAAAGAAAGGCAATTACTACCAGGAAAACATACATTTATAAAGTATATGACCAGCAAGCAAAGAAAATAATTTTGAAAACTGAAGATGTATTTTCTCTTTTTTGGATGCTATCCTTCTCACTCCTGTGCTTTTTTCATGTGAGTTTTTTCTATTGCACTTGCTTTCCTGGTTGTCCTCTCTCACATCCTTTCCTCCTCTGTCATGTGTTCTCACTCTTTCCCATGTCTGCCCTCACCTAAGCCCACAAAAGCCTCCCTTCCTCTCTCCACTTCATCTTCTTTTTTGTCCCTTTCTTATCTTTTAATTTTCCCTCCTGCTCTCTCCTTTCACTGTTCTTTGCCTTTTCTTTTCTCTCCCTTTATATCTTTCTCATGCTCCCCTTTCACAGGAACTCTCTTTATGCTTCTCCTTTCTTCAACAATGCCATGTATTATTCCCTATTGAGGAGAAACATATGGTTACATTTTACGTTGCAGAATCCTGGAAAGGTTTTAAACTCATCCTTTTTGTCTAGAACCTGTGTGCTCTCTCACCCATTTTCTCTCTTCATGTGACCTCACTCTCTTTTCTGCACCATCGTGCCCTTTCTCCCTTGCTTAATACTTCATGGCCACTCAGTCTCATGCCCTGGTGCTCACTTTCTTGCACCCTTTCTCCCTCCTTCCAGAGAGCTCTGTTTGTCACAAGGATTCCTTGTCCACCATTTCTCACACATTCACTGTTTCTCACAAGTTTTCCTGCTCTTTCTTATCCCCTTCCTCACAGCCCCTCTTTCTTGTGGCCTTGCACTGTCCCCCTCTTTTCTCATGACCTCACCCTTTCCCTCACAACCTCATTCTCACTGTGTCTCCTCCCTGCACACTCACTTCTTGCTCATGCCTTCTCTTCCTTGAACAATCTCTCTTTTGCTCACCATTGCTTCCTCACTCTTCTTTGTACTATTCACACCCTTCTTCTCATGCCCCCACTCTTCCTTCCTTGTGTTTGCTGGGGTTTTTTGCATGTTTTCCAAGCACACTCTCTTTCTCATGTTCTTTCTCCCTTTTTCTCACACTATCTTTCTTCTTTCTCTCACATCTGCACTTTCTTGCAGCCTTGCTTGTGCATGCTTGTGCTTCTTTGCACACTTCCTTTCCCAAGCACGTGCCCTTTCTTGCGATGGTGCTTTTCTTGCACCCTTGCTCTACCCTTTGTGCTTTCCTTCATGTGCTCTCCTGCCTGCCCTTTCTTGCACCTGCTCCTTCCTGTGCCCTCCTGCTTTCTCACAAGTGCTCTCTGTTATGAGAGCATTCCCTCTGATGTGGGCTTGCTCTGCCTTACATTCATATTTGCTTTCTTAATCTATCTTGCGCACACTTCCTTTCTCACATCTCACTCTTTCTTTCATGCAGGGATACTTTCTCAAGCCCTCTCCTTTTCTCACACCTTGATTTCCCTTACCTTCCCTTTCTTGTGTCCTCACACTCTTTCTCATGACATGGTGCTTAACCCTTTTCAAACCTTGATGGTTGCTTTCTTACTTCATTTCTCTGCCCTTCTCCTTGTGCTTTCTCCCTCTTTATTTCTTGCACATTCTCTTTCTGGAGTGCTCCCCCTTTTTTGTGGATTTACTTCGCTTGTGACCTCCCTCTTCCAGTACCTCCTTGCACATGCCAGTTTCTCATGCAGCTATGCTCCCACACACCATGGGCTCTGTCACACCCTTTTTCTTTTCTGCCTTGTGGCCGCCCTTTCTCACACTTTTGCTTTCTTTCCCATGTCCTCCCTTTGTTACACCCTTGCTCATTTCCCTGCATTTTATCTTTTTGGTGCCCTCCCTCTCTCATGTGCTCACTCTTCCTCGTTCCCAGGTTCTTCACCTACACTTGCTGTTTCCCCTGAGCTTACTCTCCACGCACTCCTGTGCTTCCTCCTGCACTCACAACCTTTCCAGTCCCTTATGTTCACTCTTCCTCAGGAAAGCTTTACTTCTACGCCAATCCCTTGTTTTTAAAACTTTAAAAGTTTAATAGTAATCAAATGGTTATAAAAATAGCAATATAATTAGACTAATAATAATTTGGACAATTTGGATTAGGACAATATGAGACAATGAAAAAAAAAAGTTACGGACGTCCGGGTACCTCTTTCTGGGCAACATAAGCCCAAAAAAAGGACCCACGTTAACAGAGGATTAACCCCTTAAAGCAATAGCCTGTTGCATATTCATACACCTCATACATGATGCATAAATTCCATTCAAACAAAGCATTCGGTCTGGTCAGTGTCAGCTTCTTCCTCTGAATCCTGGTGGTGTCTTCAAAGATGAGCGAGGTGGGAAGAAGTTCATTTCTCCTGATAATGGAGCAATAAATTCTCTTTCTCTGAAAGATTTAGGTGTCCTGTGGCTGCTATCTGGTGCGAGTCCTTTCTTTAGAAAAAATATCTTACATAGCATAATTTCTACTTTAACATTTTGTTATAACGTAAAACTATATTCAACACACTACTTGAGAAAATTAATACAGCATAACTTTCTAACATAACACATATAATATTCATTTTATTATTTACGAAAAGCCAACCATAAAATATGCATTTTTCACAACCCAACATCTCTGTCTCATGCTCTCTTTCTTCTTGTCTTCTCCCACTCTCACTCATGGCTCCTCTTGCTTTCACACATTCCCTGGCTCTCCCTTGCTGCCTTATCCCTTTCTTTCTCTTCTCCCTTGCTCCCTGTTTTGTGTGCTGACTCTTCCTTGGGCACTCACTTTTTCTTGTGTTCTTTCTCATGTCAGTTCTGCTTTCCCATGTGCTCCACTTGCCTGCCTCCTCTTCCTCACATCCTGGCAATTCTTCATGCCCATCCTACTCCTTGTGCCCTCACTCTTTCACATGGACCTGCTGTTTTTTCTGCACCCTGGCTTTTTCTTATGTGCTCACCCTTTCTCACACAAGATCTCTCACACCCTTGAGCTCCATCTTTCTCACACAAGATCTCTCTCTTTCTTGCTTGAGCTTGTTCTCAGACTTTTCCTCTTTCAAGCACTCATTCTCACATGATCCCCATTGCGCCCTTTCTCCATTTCTCTAGTTCCCCCTCTCCTCCCTCTCTTATCCGTCCTCTTTTTCCCCCCTTCCCCCCCATATTTTTCTGTATCCTTTTGGTCTATTTTCTTACCATTTCCTCCCCCCACCACTCTCTCTTTTAACTGTTCCTTGTCCTATCTTTCCTCTCCCTTTTTAGCTCTCTCATACTCTCTCTTTCACACGAGTTCTCTTTTATGCTTCCATCTCTTCATTAAACAATCTCTTCACCAAAGTTGTGCTTTATTCCCTATTGATGGAGCATTTCACATTTCCCTTTCATTGCATTTCACATTGCAGAACCCTGGAAGTGTGTAACAAGTTTTTAAACCCATCATTTTTGTCTAGAAGTGCTCCATCCACAACTTTAGATGGGGAGGCTGAACCGTCATTGCTATATGGCAAAATACTTACAGTGATAAAAAATAAATGCAGTAATAAAAAAAAATGCAGTTGCTGTCAAAACCCAGGCTCAGCTGGATGTTCAGCACTTCCATGTGTTTCACAAACTAGGCACCAATTTCAGAGGAAGCATTAACTCATTAGTTCCTAGAATAGGCTCAAGTATGTAACTTGAGTATTTTCAAGAAGTTTGCCATGAAATATTTCTCCCAAAATATTTATTTTGGTTGATCAAGAATCTAGCAGACTGAGACAAATAAATATCCATTGATAAACATTGTGCTTGCAAAACTTAGTCATGTCTTTGAACTGCTGCTCCACCAGTCAAAAATATTGCCTGTAAAGCTTTATGTATTAATAATATAACTTCAAATATACATCTGTGTTTATTTTTCTGTAATAAAGGAACAAATGCCTTTAAATAATAATATACTATGTTAATTTCAATGGTGTTGCTCTGCTGTAAGTCACGCCGCTATAAATTTGATTTATTCCTTAATTAATGCAGTTAAAATTAGTAATCAAAATTCATTGGGAAAATATTCAGTGCAGATCAAAATGGCAACATCTAAAATTTAGGATCATCAGTAAGTGTGTCTTTAGTTTTGCCATCTGCTTTCACTTAACTCTTGAATTATAAAATGGCAGTGTGTATATGTAATCCTAGCTCTTGGAGTTGTGGGATAAATGTGAAAATCTTAGTTTCTATTAAAATGTTGATATTCTTGGTGGTTGGGTAAAAAGAACCTTACACATGAATTAAAACCCAGAGTTCAAAAATTTAAATGCAAATTGAATTTTTAATTCTAGCCATTATCATTATTTTGGGGACCTAAACCATAATTGTCAAATTCTGGGTGCTGGCAGCACTATTTCTCTCTAATTCTAAGTAATGGGGTTGTCTTTCTGCATCAAATTAACTTTTCTTTTTTTTTTTTCCTGTATAGAAGTACTAGCTAGAAAACATTTTTATGGTTCATATAAAAGCTTTCATGTTTATATGGTTTTCACAGTTTCCTCAGGAATTTTCATGTAGTGGTCAGTTGGAGATTTACACCTGGTTTTACTCTCTCTGATCAGATAGTATTCATTTTTACTGCACCCTCAGCTTTAACATGGCAATCTGTGGTGTCTAAGACATGATGCTGTGAACTCCAGCATTTGGATACTTACTAAAATCAACATCTATATGCCTTTTCAGAGGAAAAAAAACTAAGTAAAGGATTTCAAAAGACACACAGTCCATTGTGCAAATCACACAAGCATCTTCCTTTTAAAATTACAGTTATTTGAATATATTTGCAAGTGTTCATCTCTGTTTAAACCTGTTTCAGGAGGGCTCGATGGACAGCCTGTATGAGCCTGTCCCAGAACATCAGGAAGCCAAGGATACAGCTGCTCTTGAAAGCCAGGCTAGCACTCCAGTGAGCTCACATGGAAACTCTGGGCCGCCTGACAGGTCTATGTCTTTGGTAAGTAATGTTTCATTGCAAAGCATGCAATGCATTTTGCAAAAAAACTCTTGCTGGCTACAGCAAGGGCATGTGTGTGGGCATGTGTGTGTTGTGCTGGCTTATCTGCCAGTTTGAACTATTTAGGCTCTTCAGAGCCACTGTTCACATCTCATCTCTGTAGCCAATGACCTGATTTCTGTCCAGTCACAACCAGCACCCTTGAAAAGCAGGTCATGAGTTTCTCTACAGCAAAGGGGGATTAGTGCAGCTGCACTGGACAAGGGAATTTCTCTTTGCAAGTAACAGAATATGAAAGCTCTGGGTACTGTTATTGGTATGGTTTGTCTCTAAAGAATATACTGTCACTGTCTTTGGTTGTCCTTTCTGTTAATACAAAAAATGCATTTCTAAAGCGTGAGTTGGATGAATTTTGTAACTGATGGCCTCTGGAATAAACTTGACATTTTACAAGACCTCATTAGGCAAACATGTGAAGAAGGTTGTCTTCTGGGCTTTTTTTTCCCTTCCTAAATGATGTTACCCTACTTAATCCTTTCTTATTTGCATGTTATTGGAATAATAGATGATGCTTTGACAAATATTTTAACATGGTATATTAAATTTCATAATCTTATTTTTTTCAGAATCTCTGTTCTCTGCTTTGCAATGTGCCTTTGCTTATAATTACTGTTTCTATTTCAATGTAAGATGCAGTCTGGTGATTGAATGAAGGGGAAATCAGGATGTTCATCATTCAGAGGAGACTGTCCTCCCTTCAGATATTGTGCCAAGTTTTACCCACATGCACTCTGGGTTAGGTACCATGTACCTATGATACTGCTGAGCCTTTGTATCACACAGCAGGTTTGCACACAGGATTTGAGAGAGTGCTGGAGCTGGTGGGATGGGAGAATGCCTGGGGAATTGTGGCATGCACTTTTTAAATTGCTAGAGGACTGAAAACAACTTGTTCTCCGACCTGCCTGCTGTAACCACCTCAGTTTGTGCATGTTCCTCTCTTCCACATAACCACCTTGGGACTAGAAATAGTGGTCCTGGTTTTGAAAATGTAGCAGTGCAGAGATCTCAAGATGATTCCTCACAGCATCAGCCTGTGCTGATGACCTATGAGCCTGGGCTCTGAAATGTCCCTACATTATAAATTTCCTGCAATAGGTGGGAGATGCTCTCCTGAGTGACAGGGTTTTTCCCCCACTACCAGGCTGTGGTCTTGTCACTATAAGAATGAGCTACCAGTTAAGAGTGTATAATTGTGGTTATGTGGCTGTAACCTCATCCTAGCTTACTGGAGTATGTTCATTGTGGGAAGCTCTAGTTATTTGTATTTGTGTACTGCATGCCATTCTACATGCCCAAAGATTAACATTATAGTACAGTTCCTACAGCCCTCCCTTTGCCATGACTCCAGCTTAATTTTCAATGACTGCTACACTAATACTTCCTTGGCCAATAGATGGTCATCTGTTAGAAGCAGTATTTAGACAACATAAAATGAAAATGAAAAAGGCAGATTTCTTTTTTGGTTTGTACCCAGAATAGGATATATGACATCCTAATGGACTTTGTAATAGAAAACTAATAGAAATTGCCTTTTATTTTCTCAAGGTATGGTAAAGACACACCCCTAGCACTGTGCTCTGCTACGGTTTTCACAATGTTGGAAACTAAGGCTTAAAACTGCAGTGGTTGCTTACATCAGGCTGGTTCTTGCTTTTTCTTGTTTTATTCTGCTTTTTATGTGGCAGCATCTTCAGACTTTTCATTGTATTGTGTTAGAGTTAGACTTCATAATTTATTTGGCTAAAGAAATAGAATCAACCTCTCCAGTTAAAAAATGCTGTATTCCTTGAGCCAGCCTGCAGAAGCAGATTTGCTGCTAGTGCAGGATTAGAAAATCCCATTTTTTGAACAAATTTTAGCGAAATATCTTTCACACTGTGGGATAGTACTGCATAGCCCATGAAGGTACATGTGTAACACTGAATAGAAGAATCCAGCACTTTGGTTTCTGCTACCTCTTATCATGTATTTTTGTTTTCTTAAAGGAGATGTTATGGTGATGGCACATTTGTTCATCATTAAATATACAGCTCATTCTCAATAAAAACAACACTAAATGGGGTAGGCACACTAGGCTCACTAGGTGCTAACAAGAACTTTCCCAAGGATGGCTCTTGGCTTTATTTTCTGGTTTAAGAGAAAACAAAAGAGTTAAGCTCAGCACTTAACTAAAAATACTGCCTGGATGCTGTGTCACTGTGCTGGCTGTAGAATCAACACGATTATTTATAAAATACTTTCTAGAAATGGAAAACAAGATTAGTGATGACGTGTCGGCAGTAAGACCTATGGAAAAATGTGGCTAAGGCCAGAGGCCTGTGTGTAATCTTATCTGCTATTTCTGGCCTGTGAGTTATTACAGCTACACCTTGGATGAAGCCGTTAAGCTTATTAACTGAGCCCATTTGTACTTCTCTCCCATTTTTAATTCCGTCACTCGGTTCCAGGCTGCAGGGCAGCCCCCACAGCATGATAAATTCAGGACATTATTGGCTCCACTTAGCCATCCATCATTATCCAGTAATGCACGCACATAAGTGCACTGCTAAGTAGGTATGGACTGGAGTGAATCTTTGAACGGTTGGCTGAAGCACGGCAGGTTCCACAGAGCTGCTAAATCTCCAAAGGGTGGAGCAGCCTAGCATGGCACACTTCCTCCTCAGGAGGCTTTGACCCTTCCTTTTTTCCTATATAAGTTCAAAATCAACAGGGCAGGCATGCAGGATCAGCTCCCCTCACATTTAAACAGAGCTAGAGAAAATTCTTCCTCGTATTGCAACAAGGTAGTGATTTTCTTGCAGTGAACTCATCTGTTGTGCTTTTTCCTAATCATAGCTGGGCTGTGAATTTCTTCTGGAGATGTGGGAAATACAGGCTAATGTGGTCACTGAAGCTGTGCAGGACATCATTCACTGAACACAGTCTTTGGACATTCCTTTTTGAACCATGGCTCTGGCCAACCATCTGCCCAAAATGACACATCCTGTGTGCAGAAAAAGCTGTCTTTCATGTACACTGTTCTTCTTCACATAACTCCAGAGTCTTGTTTAGTATCCAGAATTATTTGCTGGGGATGTTTCCACTCTGGGTTCCTGTGGTACTATCATGAGCTTGTTATGCATACTTGTCTTTTGATTTTAATCCTCCTGGAGAATTGGCCTGTTAACTTTGTGATTACTTTGCCTCTTGCTCAGCTTCAGTGATATTCTCAGAAAGAAAGAAAAAAATAGATGTATGGAGTTGTTTTTGTAGTTCATGCATAGGAAATCTGAATTGGATCTTCCTCAGAAACTGCTGGTAGCCATGAGCACAAAATGAATCACATGGATACTTTTTGCCTGTAACTTTTAATGCTATTAACTGGGAAAGTGAATTTCTACCTCTTGTGACCTGGTGTCACAGTCTTCTACCTCATGAGCTGTCTCCAGCTTCTCAAGGAAAGAGCCTCCAGTATTAAAACCATTTTCATATATATCCTCTCAGGCTGAAATCACCAAATGTCCAAAGACCCACATATTTTTAACTTGCTGACCATTGACTACCCTGTATAAAGGAAGAGTGTCAAAAAAATCAGTCATTCTAAGCTGTTGCCAGGAATATCAAAATCAGTTGTGATACCTGCTTTAATCTGCAGTGTTAGAATTGGCCTTTGATCCCAGTGAGGGCAAGAAGAGGGCTGCTTATCTGGAATGGTCATTTCCCTGTTTGCAAGTCTTAATATACACAGGAGCTCTAGCTTTTCTCAGCCAGCTTGGAAACACCAGAGGGTTTAATTCAATTCCTTAATTTAGAGTTATTTGATAAAATCAGGAGGAAAAAGACTTTATCAATAATTTCATCATGCAGGGTTTCCCCATACACAGTTTTTTCCTAGGAAACATTTGGGATAAGGAAGGAAAGAATTGTTCCCATAAGCAAGATAATCATGCTCTTTAGAAAATGTGGAGAGTAGAGTCAAGGTGAACCTCTATTTACATTCTAAGAATAAATGTTTTTAGAAACTAGCCTCATTTTAAAGTTACATATAATTTTAAATGTAGTCAATACTGAGAAGATACTTTGAAAAAGTACAAACCAGAGTATTTTCTTGTACTCCAAATTAGCCACCTGATTCAGAAACAGCAGGAAGAACATGTTAAATGAAAGGTGCCATTTTTAAATGGCCATTTAAGTCCACTACCTACTTCATTTTGGCATTTCGTCCCATGCTATCCTGTGAACTCAATTGGTCCTATGAACTCACCTCAACATATGACATACTGTCATCAATGCAAAATTGCTGGATATTCGGAATTGGTTTCAAGTTGTGGAGCAAAATACTAAATCCTGCTTCATGGTCTACACCAGCTGTTTGGTGTGTGAAGATGTGAATCAAATCTTTCTAGGTATATTGCCACAATGGGACCTGTCTCAAATTTTTTTTTCCCCTGGATCCTGTACAGATTTTAAGTTACAATATCATTTGGTCTCTGACCTCCATGAATCATGCTTTCTTTAACAAACCTCTTTGAAATAAAATATTTAATATTTTTCAATGAAATTTGACACTACACTTTTAAAGAAGCCTTAAAATCACTTTTAAAATTTTTTTTATTTCTCCATGTTTAGGCACCTCAGTTAGTAATTTCTCTTGAGTTATTGAAAATATTTGTCCCAAGACTAAAATGTTGAGGTTTTTTTAGCAAGAAATTTGTCTTACGTTGCCTACATTATTTCAAAGTGAGTGATAAATTTCGTATACTCTTTTGATCTACATACAGCATCTGTGAGCAAATCAACATAGCCAAAAAGAAAAAATATGTTGAAACTGCATACAGTTATTAACAAATATCCATGCTAAAAGGGCCTCTTACACTCAGGTAAAATAATTAGCACAGGAAAACAGCCTTTTCTTAATGCACTGCCTGAAAAAGCTTAAATCTATGATGAGTTTTACTGAGAGGAGAGGAGGGGGAGAAGTATAAAATGCTCAATTATACACTTACATGGTTTTATGTAGTACAGGTTTTGGTTTTTTATCATACAACCTGGATGGCATTTTTAAATTACTGTGGTCAGAGCCATACAGATGTAGTTAGTGTTACAAGAAGGAAATAAATTAAACTTAATATCATGAGAAATAGGTCTAGTTAGACTAAATTTACAGATTTATAAAATAATGAATGGTTATATTACTTTTTTTAATGCCTCTTGTTGCACAAGAGATTGAGGAGCATCATCATGGACATTTTTAACCTAGTTCCTGCTTTTCAGGCTGGAAGATATAAATAAGAAGAAAGTGATACAGTGCTTTGAATATCCTGTCTCAGGAGATATCACAATAATATAGGGACAGAGATCTCTTCTGTCCTAGCATGACATCCTTAGTTTTTCCTACAGTTAAAAGTAACCTCAAGCCCATGGTTAACAGCAAACATGCATTGAGATGTTTTGGTATCATTTGCCCAGCAAGGCACCTTCTTGTTCTCTCTTTCAACAACTACATCACTTCTCCTCCTTCCCACACTTGTTGGGGTATAAATATTTATTGTCTGGGCCCTGGGGGCTGTGTGATCTTGCTTCCAGGACAGTGTTTGATTCTGATTTGGTCCCCTTCAGAGGTTTCAATTTTATTTGCAGTTTCCTGCCCTCTTGCATATTCGCCTCCACATTTGGGTTTACATTGTCTGTGTCCTGTGTCCATCAGGAATCCACATCCTATTGCAATGCGTGGGTATTTTAATCCTCATAAAGTTCCAAAGAATCATATTATGGGAAAAAATACGAAATTCATTCCTGGGGTATGAGAATGTTTCTCTGGTTTTTCAGGGGTATTATGGTAGTCATCTTCCTGGGAGCTATGGATAACTGAAGCCTCCTGAAATCAGGTCACATAATTACATATATTCTCTGCTGCACTGTGTCCTCCACAGCTCCAGATGCTGGAAAAAGAAAGGCTAGAAATGTTAGTGGTTATTAAAAAGCTCACATCAAAAGTATATAATTCATTGTCTTTTCAGTGACAAAAATAATAGATTTGGATTAAACATTTTTGATTTTCATAGAACTTTTTTTTCTATCTTTTTAAAAGGAGTTTCCTGACTTTGAGAACACACTGACCAAAAAAAGAAAGTAAGTTGAGACCAGTTCAAGGTCTACAGAGTGTCACTCTGTTTGTCTGTACCTTTCATCCTTGTTGTTTTATTAAGGTTTGCCAATGTTGCTTTCATTCTCATAGAGTACATGTATTCATGTTGCAGCTGAAGAGCACATAACAAGCTTGTAATGCATTCCTAAGGCTCTTTTGCCATGACTTTTTCATATCCACACAGCTTTCTTCCAAAATATCAGAACCAGGACAGCTAAAATCAAATGCAGTTAATCTGAGCTTAGTTTAACCATATGTCTGCTTTTCTGAGAGATTGAAGTGGTAACCTATTTTATAGCATGTTTGCACCATTGACCTGATAATCTTCTGAAGAGGTTTTTTTTGTTTGTTTGTTTGTGTTTTTAATCCAAGCAAAAAATTTGTTTGCAAAATGATTCGGATAAAGCAGGTCAGACATAATTTTATGAATCATTTTTGTGATAGCAACATGTTTTGAATCCCATTCATGGACACAATGCTATGGTTTGAGCTAATGATCAATATTTATTAGCAGGCAGATTAATTTTTTTTTTTTTTTTGTGCTTCATGTTGAAATCTACTGCATTACTGAAGTGGACCCCTTCAAATGAAATCTGAAATCCTGTCTAATGGAATGATACAGACAAATCTTGTCTGTCTGCTGTGACAGACATGAAAATCCCTGGAGTTTTTGTTGGTTTTTGTTTTTTTCATCTGTAGGTGGGGCCCCACTAGACTCAGAACATCAATGTTATCTGTGTTCTGTTGTTGAGAAATCTCAAAATGGGTAAAGATTTCTAAGAAAATTAAGAGCCCTTTTGTCTTAAATAAGAGTTCTAATCTATTTCTTGTCATCTGATAAAAACACTAGTAACTTATCAGCTTCAAACACAGAGACATGTGCACTCATCTGTGAGATCTCAACTCTATGTCACCAGTCAGGACTCTGAAACTCCTCCCAAATTTTCATTAATTAAAATATGGACATAACTCTAGTACTCATGGATTTCTCATAATTCTCTTACACTTTAAAGGAAGTCAAACTGTGTAGGCCTTACCCAGCTCTACCAGATATGCTGAAATCACCTGGATGCCTAAAAATGTCCTGCTTAGATCAGAATTAGATCTGCCCCATGGAAAAAAATAGCAGTCTATAGCTGAAAATGTCAAATTTTACAATGCAAATTAAACTATTCTTTTTGAAACCTAATCCTATTCTAAAAAAATTATCAGAATTTAGAAGCATTGTAGAAATAATTTGACTGATCAATTAAAAATAAACAGTGAGCTGGAAGAAAAAAGTTTGAATCAACATGAAAATATTTTGTAATTAAAATTATTTCCTTGTGTCCAACCATCGCTGTGCTGGCATGGCACTCCCAGTGATAATTCAGAAATTTCCCCATTGATCTTTCATGTAGATATGGAGGAAGTGAATGAGGAATTAATCATTCTCTGTTCCCCACAATGGGGCAACAAGGAAGCACCAAATTATATGGAGTGGCAGAAATAATATAAGTATTCCTTGTTTAGACAATAAGAATTAAACTGAAATTCTGGAATCACAAAATCCAATCATTTTAAAAGGAGCTGGTGGGTACAGACCAGTTCCTTAAAAATCCCACAACATTTTAGCTACATCCTCTTTCTCAGGAAATCCTTCAGCACGTGCATGACTGAGGATGGGGTCCCAGATTTTGTGTTATTTCCCTTCTGCTGATCATTGTCACAGGTTAGACAGTCTCTGCTCTCACCTACTCTAACCACTGCTCATAAACTACTCTCCATTGGGTTTTTAACAGATAAAATGAAACAAATTACCCTTTATTCAAAGATTTATTTCCCCCTCTGTTATCTATTCTTCGAGTTGCCCTCTATGAACCACTGACCACAGGATGGAAACACGAATTAGGACTAATCCTTGATGTAAATGTGCAAAAAGCTCAAGGTTTGCTGGGGCAATGGAATGGCACTGAGGGTCCTGGGGATGGTATGTTCCTACGTAGCTCTTTGGTTCAATCCCTTATCATGTCACCAAATTTAAGGCAGTAATTCTAAAATTTGTAGGACACTTCAGATCATGTCTAAAGGAAAGCATCTTTTCTTTTCCTCCTGATGGGTTCCTCAGATTCCAGCACTTCAAAAAGAAACTTGAGTCACATATCCTTGCAGAATGGAGCCTCAGATGCTTTCAGAGCTTTGTGTGGCATGTGGAAGTCGATGATTGGGTGAATGAGACAAGTAACTCCAATAAAGCCACTGGGAATAACACAGCTAAATCCCTGTGCCCTGCTTTGAAGAATTAGTTTGAAAATACCCATATTTGATTAAACAAGCTTTAATTTTTTCATTCTGACTTTCAGCTAATGGTAAATTCTTTTAATTCTTTTAGATCCATCCAGAAGTCCATGTCTGAAAATGAAGCATTTGGTTAGTAGCTGCTTAAATCATCTCCTGTTTACTTGCTAATCTCAGAGAGCCAACTTTAATTAAGGGTCTGGTTTGTTTTACAGCTGTTGGAGCAAATGCAAAGGCAAGGAAAAAATAAAATTAAGCTATCAGTATCTTCTCCCCTCTTCCCTGCTTTCCACACACACATGTAGGTAGATATTGAAAACAAACTAGTTAAATATAGAAACCACATTGAGATGAACCTGTTATGGGACAGCATTAGAAATACTCAGCATGTCCCATGTTTCTTTTAATCGTTTCAATAAAACCCTGAAATGTCTCTGATCTAAGAAAATTCAAGTCCCTGCCCTTTCCCATTTTAAACTACTTTGTGAGAATTTTCACAAACAAGATCACCCAGAAGGAAATTCAGGGGTTTTGTTAAACCCATCCTGACACTGTGTATTGTTATCTACACTTGTGTTTCAATGGGTTCTATCTTGTAAATACTCTATAGGAAATAGTCATCAGCTTCTTAAAAGTAAAATTTCCTGGATTTTTTTTTCTTTTTTCAGTGAGAGCTTCCTGTTATCATGCTTTCATTAATTCTTTGGAGTTTTGGTTCAGTTGCTGTATCTAGTCCTTGCTGAGTATAAAGGCTATTGTGTGTGGCTGTAATGATGTGGCTCTTTTCCACAACATGTCTCAGAGAGATGAAAGCTCCCCTGTGTCAAGGCTTCACTCTGCAGCCCTGCACAGGCAACACTTTCATGCAGGACAGCAGACAGGCTGTAATGAGTTCCCTGCACCTGACAGGATCAACAAGAGCTTTCACAAAGAAAATTTTCTGAGTGAAACGCAGCATTAAATAAAACTCAACAAAACCAAACAAACCCAGAAAGCACAAACCCCAAATAGCTGTCTGTGTGTTGTTGTGAAGCACGAGCACTCTGAAGTTCACTGAGGGAGCAGGAGAATGACCATCTCCTTCTCAGAGCCAGCTTAATTCAACCAGCCAGGCTGAGACAGTCCAAGCCTTGGAGTCCACAGGGCATCCCTGTGGGCATCTTGGATGCTATTCCTTGAAACACTCTAGCTCAGTAATGATAGACTTTAATAATAATAATTATACAAGCAATACAATGTACAATATATAATAGAATAATTATACAATTCCTGGAAGCAAAACAAAGTCACAAATTTCCTATGGGATCCTAGGTCTTAGATCCAGGGTTAAGATAATCATTCTGATCATGTGTTAACAGTGTTAAATGAGGTATTAGACCACAGCAAAAGATGATAAAACCTTAAGTCTGACCATAATAAATATTATCCATCCATCCATCCATCTTCCTATATTGCAAAATCATCAGTTCATTTCCATGTCTGAGCAGATGCTCCAGTGTTCTGCAAGCTTGTTTGATTTGCATTCTGATGGTATTTTTATAGAATTTCCTGTTATTTCACAGGTTTGCTATGAATTCAGGTGACTGCTCTCTGTGCTTTTACTTTAGACAGGAAAAATGTGAATGGCACACTTTGGCAGGGTTCCAGGAACCCAGAGAATGATTCCTACATCAGAAGGCACTGCCAGCTTGAAGGTAATTGCTAAACATATTTCAGCTGATTTTGCATTTTCAACAAAGTATTTTAAAAGGGCACCTTGGAAAATTTCTCATTTTTCACCAATAATTCAGCTAAATAATTTATCAGGTCTTTTAGAGATTTATTTTGCCCTCGAGAGGGGTAAAAGATGTTAGAATAAAGCTTATCTTAAAACTGGGAAGATAAGAAAACACTATGACCAATTCATTCTGTAGGTCATGGGCCAAAAGAGGCTTTCCCCAGAGTAAATTGCCCTAGTTGTGTTGTATAGGGTTTGCCATCTGTAGTAATCTCTGTTTCCTGGGTATTTTACGCAGCTCCAGATATCTAACAGAAAAAGGGTGCAACTTTGCTCAGAAGAAACTTTTTGTGGCAGGTTCAAAAGAGAGGTGGCCAAATTTTAGATGCAAGTATTTTGTTTGTTTCTCTTTTTAAACCTGTTCTAACTTTATTAAAACAACCTTACAGCTAATGTTAGGAAGTTGCTAATGACACTGCTTAAGAGGGTACCAATATAAATTCATTAAAACAACATTGAGTATTAACAAGTGAGCAGTTACCTCACCTATTTAAACACAAACTGGACATTAAAAATCAACATGCTTTGATAGTATGCTTGATGTTGTTTCCAGGAATGGAATTTATATTTGTACTTTTCAAAGTTAAGGTAGTTAAAGTTAGGTACTTAAGTAAGTCTTACTGTTGTTTAATCAGACCAAACCAGACAAGGCTCAGCAGAAGCAGGAACCAAGATATGTGAGGTTAAATTAAAAGTATGTCTTGTTCTCAATTTAAACTAAAAATGTGGGAATTTCTCCTGCACAAATGGTCTAGAGATCATCCACTGATAGGAGATTCCACTATTACATGGATATGTCAAAGAAAGCAATGGACAGGGTGCCAACTTTCCTTCTGAATTTAGTTCAGTTCACTGCTTGATGTGAAACTCTTAAATGTTTGGAAATAGATCTGAAATTGCAATACATATTGCATTTGCCCATCTATGGGCAAATTTGGTTTTTTGAACCAGAACCAGAAATAAGAGATGACAGGAAGATTGAGAGGAATTCTTGTACTGAACTAGTGAGGGGGAAAGGGACCTTCAGTAAATGTCATTGGCTTGCAAGGAACAGGTTCTAACGATAGGTGAAAGAAATATTGGGAGTTTCCCTCCTGACAAGTCTTACTTTTAACCAAAACCATTTTGGAATGATTCTTCCAATGATACTCCAGAAGTTACTGGATTGGAACTGGGGAGAGGCTGATGAGAAAGTAGAACTTTTTGACCTTCCTCCAAAGTCTTTTCTACTCCAGGCATTTTTTACCCTTTTAAATATCCAAAGCATGCAAAAGAAGTAGTGCACATTTTAAAAGCTGACAAGTGTTGTAATTGAAGGGCAGGGGCCCAGAGGGAACAGGAAGCAAAGAAGCTGGCAGCTAAATAAAAATCTCCCTTTCCCCTACTGCAGTAAAATTATTTCAAGGGAAGTCCCCTTCACACAGTGGTGGAAACCTTTGCAAGGAGATTTACAGTGTATCACTATCGATCAAGATAATTCGTCACTATTGATCAAACTTTTCTCTTAGCAGAGATAATCCTTCAAGGTCTGCAAATCTATTGCATAAAATGAATTTCTGTTAGATTTTAAAAGCTGTGTATGGTGGTCACCACAGACTTCTCTGCTTACTTCTGAGCTGTATCCACAAACCTGTCTCAAATCTCACTGAAATAATTGTAGCGACATCCTCAGACCCAGGTAGCCTTTGGATGAAGCCCTGCATGACAGCATGTGTATTATTACAAACCCAAGTTTTCCAAGATGAAAATGCAGTGAATGCATACATATCCCACAGACACAATAGTGGAAACACCTGCCTTTACTCACAAGGCCAAACCCAAATCATCAACATGAGATCTGCCAGCCTAAAAGCATCATTGTTGAAAAGTTGACTGTGGAAGTCACAGTCATTGGGCTTCCATGAAAAATTATGGAAATAAACAGGGCAGAGCCAACACCTCTCAGAGCCAGCAGATGTAATTCTCCACTGCTCTTAATTTGTTCCACAGGAGAGTGACTGGTATCTGTTGGCAGACTAGGAAGACAAGACCACTGCAGCTCTATTTGAAGTTCATTTATATATTTTGCATGGGGGTTTTTTGTGTGTTTGTTGGGTTTTTTGGGTGTTTTTGTTTTGTTTTGTTGTTGTTGTTGTTGTTGTTGTTGGTTGGTTGGTTTTTTACACAAATTCCATAATTCAGTGGGCTGCAGAGCTGATCTGAGCAAGATGTAAGAGCACTGTGGGTGCAGGATATTATGGCTAACAAAAGGCATTGTGGTTTGGGGGACCAGTGAGGTTTGCTTTAATAACTTGCTGTTTTAATTTGGCTTAGAACAATATTACATCAAAATAATGTCACAGTATATATTCTGTCAGGTTAAGGGCTTTCTATGTTTCCCCACAATTGTTTGTGATTCAGCTGCAAACAGCTATTCAGTAATAGTATTTTGGATTAGACTGCAGTAGGACTTTGGGGCAAAGAGCTGAACGCTGCAGGATTGCGTTTCCAGAGTAAGCTCACAGTGTAGGGATGTGGGGTACAGAGATGCCTGCAGGAGATGGAAACAACTTATCCTGAGGACCAGAAAGGACCCAGTTACGTTAATCTGGTGTTGCATGAGCACTGCTTAACATGAGCTATGGTGCTCCTGGAAGTCCAGCTAGCTATATAATGAATAAAACAACCAGATTGTCAGATGCCAGGCCCTCTGTGACTTCAGGGAGATTTGTAGGTGCTTAGGGCAAAATCTGGATCAGGATCTTATGTGCCTCTTTGAATATAAATTTTAATAATCACATTCAGACATTTTTTCCGTGTGATAGCTAAAGAATCTAAGTCACTCAGAATTGTTCCCTAAATTACTCTTTCTTTTCCTGTTAATAGTAGGGAATGTAATTAGTCTTGCTCGCATACAGTTAGTTTTTGTGGATCTATATGTTAAGTAAGCTGTCCTTTTGCAAGCAGAACTACTGATGTTGTAAGGTATTCCACAGAAGCAATAAAAATGCCAAATTAAGATTAATGAGGAAACAAACTCAAAACATTCCTGCTGTTTTCTAGTGACTTTAGAAAATGTGGTGTGATCAGCAGATATTTTTTTCATGTTTTTTGTTTTCTCCCTGCAATGTCTGAGTGATCCTGATATCTGTTCTGATGGAATCTAATCACTAGGGCTGTCCTACAGTTGCACAGTGGTGGGTGCTTTAGCTTAAGGCTGGGAGTAAAAGTAGATCTTTCAAAGTAAGCTTGCTTAAAATAATTTTTCCAGACTTGTTTGACCTATTATTGCTCATTGTTGTAGTGAAGGTTAACACTCTTCCCATCCGAACATTCATTTCTTGCAAGAGATGGATGGATGTTCATCCTTTGAAAGCAATTTCTAATCTAAGTTAAACAGATTTCAGTTGAAAAGATCATTTTTGCCCTTCATTTTTCATATGGATATTCTAGACTTCACTGCTGTAAATGAGCAGGGCAAGAGGAAAGTCACAGTGGGGTTCTGGGTTAGTAAACTGAGAATTGAGTACAGAAGAAGAAATAAGCACGAATGAGTTTTCTTTCTGTCAGTCAGTTTGCCAATTTGTTCTGCAGTCACTTCAAAGCAGTTTAAGATAAAATGTGTGCTTAAATGATATAAGATTAACTTCAGAGAGTCAAAATGTCAGCTCAAAACATCAAGTGCAATTCAAACGATATTCCTCATTAAAACATAAAGCAGGATATTTTAAAACATGTTTTCTCTTTTTTGGTCATAATTCACAGAAGATAATATTATTGCTGATGGAATACATTTGCTCCAAGGAAAGAAGATAGAAGAAACAACATGTCAGGTGAAACAACTACTCTTTTTTTTTCAGAATCTAAATTTTCATTCAAATAAAATTTCATTTCTTGTTTCCATTCAGCATTTGCCTAGCCTAAACTTCATACTCAGCATGCCTCTGTATTTTAGAAGCTGATTTTAAAAGAAGACTCTGGTGACTTCCAAAGTTGTTCAGGATTTCTTTTATGCAGGCCATATGGATTTCATTGCCTAGAAAACCTTTTCCTTCCCTGAGTGAATACATTTCTGCTAAATTGATGTGCTAGAACTGTGTCTGGCAAGATCTATCCTGAGTGTTTAGATCTGTCTTGCATGATCCATACTGGCATACGTATCCTTATGCTCTCTGAATTTCTATCAACATATACCATATCTCTTCTTCCTACATCTGTACTAGTCATCCCACTGGCATGAGGAATTAACAAATTCTGATCACTGGGTTTGCATAATCATAGCAACAATATGAAAGTAGGTAACAGCCCATCAACTGGTGAACAGCAGAGGTGAGGAGAAGGACTTGTAGCTCTGGAATTGGAATGACTGATGTTTGGGTTTTATTTCACTTCCAGTCCAATGTTTGCTCTGATAATGTTTTACTTCAGTTCCTATCTGTGGCAAACCAGCTTAGCTCTGCTGATTTCACAGGACATAAAAGTTTACCCAGTTTGGGTAAACCAAACTGTATACACACCTGTATATATGTGTGTGTTCCAAATGAGGAATGAATACAATAAAATTATTTAGAAGCTGAAAATCTATTAAATTTTCCTTTGCAGAAAAGTTTTAAATTCAAGGTGAGTAGCATTAAACTTTAGAAAAAGCTCTGAGCTGAGCTTTCTCTGTTGTTTCTATACAATGTCAGAAGTCCTTTTAGATGTTTAGGTTAAAACCAAGAAAAAAAATGTACATTCATCACCCTCAAGGCATCTGAGATAAGACAGGGAACTGTGAAGACCCAATGTTTAGGCAGTGCTCAGCTCCAGTGTAGGTCAAAGTCGAGATGTGGGTTAAAAAAAGAGTCAAATGATCCACATGTTGAGGGACACAAAATTTCCATATTGGAAACTGAGGAAAGTCACTGTGTCCCAGGTTCCTCCTGCTTTCCCTCAGGGTTTTATCTATCTCTGCACTGTTAGTTTGTTCTCATGATTATCTCCTCTCCCAGCTGACAAAAGAGTATCTGAGGAGGAAGGAAAGGAGAAAAGAACTCCTTTTTTTTTTTTTTTTTTGCATCTCTCATTGTCTTTGATTTCTTTCTCTCATTCTCTAAGTAGTGTGGAGAAAGATTATCCTTTGATATCCTACAGTAGTTTTTCCCTTAGTGTCAGGGATCTCTGGCTCTGCCCCCTATCCTGCCATGACAACTTTGGGACTGATTAAGGTCCAGGAGGTCATTCCTCAGACATGACAAAGAGGGGGGAAAGGAAATAAGGCCTGTGTTTGCTTTAAGTATAATTTCCCATAAAGTCCCTTAAAACTTTTCCCCAAGAACTATTTGCCCCATTTTAGAAGCAAAGTCCTTTTTTTGATTTCTCAAAAGAAGATGCTCATTAGAAGATTTCTTTCAGATGCATGAATGATGAACTATAGGAATGTTTGTCCTTCCAAACTTTGGTATCAGTTTAAGACCTATTGAAGTTGCTTTATAAAAATTTCAAGTTTAATGGAATTATTTTGAATTTTAGTGATCCTTACCGCATGTATTCATTATAATATAGCATCATTGGTATAATCATTATATCATCATTGATATAATCTTATATATCATCATTGATATAATTTTCTTTTAAGCTTCCAAAATAGTCTGATTATATCTGTTTTCATTTGCTGCACTACATTATGCCCACAAACAAGGAAATGCTGAAAGAACAGCATTATGGGGGAAGCTCTTTTTCTGCAAAATCAGCACAAATGAGTGTCCTCATGAAGTGCCTGTCTGCTGATGCACACAGCATGGGCAACAGACAGGAGGAATTAGAAGTCTGCATGCAATTGCACAACTGCAGCCTCAGGATCACAAAACTGGCTGGGACAGGCACAAACTGAGATGCAGGAAATTTCACTGAACATAAAGAAAGCACTCTTCTAGTATAAGAGGTGGTCAGACACTGATTCCTAGAGGGAGTATGAGAAGTTAATCTTTGGAGACATTCCTGTCAGGAGATGGACCTACGCAACTTGCTCTGGTGACCAGTTCTCAGCAGAGAGCTACACTAGACAATCCCCAAAAGTGCATTCCTACCTCAGCTGCTCTGAGGGAATTTCTGATTCTGTGTGCCATGGAAGAGGAAAATTTACAAGCAGGAGTAAATAGAACAGATGAACACCTTAGATTTTTTTTTTCTTCTAGTTGAAGAAAAGAAAAAAAAAAGAGAAAGCAAATAAGTTTCCCTGAGTGCTTCACAAAAAGCTTTAATCCTTCTCCATTTCCTAAATTGACATTCATTCATTCCATTCATTCTGTAAGTGCTGGAAAATGGGGCTTAAAACAGAAGTACAGGTTGAAGGATATAGCATGAGCACCACTGCAATAATCGTACCTTACCATAAAAAGTGCCTTTATTTTCTGCATTTATTTTTTGTACCTTTGTTCTTATTTACTCGTGTCTAGCAGGGCTCCCTTGATGGCTGGAAGCCTCTGTAGCATATTGGGAAGGACATAAAATACCAAGTAACGCAGTCTTTGGGCTAATACATTTTCAAAAATGTTTCATGCCTCATTTCTCACGTAAATTCATAGGTTGCATTCAGCCTTCAACGTGTCATTCATATTCATGAAGGAAAAAGGCCAGTGTTCATCACTTTCCTGCTGAGCTGCAGGCACTGCCAGGCTTGCCCCCTAGGGACTGCAGCAGTGCTCCAAGGAAGTGCATTCCCCTGGAGTTCCTCTCCTGAGGACGCTGTGACCAGCAAATGGCTTATGGGCAGATGGCCAAAGTGTGAATAGTCTTGTCTTAGTTCTCAGGATTGTCCCATTTTCTCCACATTGCTAATCCAGTTCAAACTCACACCCTTGGTGCTCAACGTCCCAGGAAAAATGAGGTGAACTAGAGCAAGACCCTTTTTAGAACTGCATCAGTGATGCTCCTCAGCTGGGGGCTGCTGCTGAGGGAAGTATTTTCTGCCTTTCCTGTTCATTGAGTAAGGAACGCCAAGATCTAGGATGAGATCCAAGGATCCCACACTATAATGCACGGCTCTGCCATGGTGCTGCTTTCACTGTGATGTCTCCAAGATGTTACTGAGGCCCAGATAACTGAGGAAATCAAGACAGCTCAATACCAAAACAATTTCAATGGGTGGCAGCTGGTGTATGTCAGTCTTTTACTTTCATATCCACACAGTACCAGCATAAGAAATTGCTGAGCTCTTGTCTATATTTAATTACATGATGCTAATTATGCTTATTCATCTTATGTAAGTTGTAATTTTTTCTTATATTACTTTTCTTACTATCTAGGTGATAAACTATGAGCAGTGGATCCCACCACGAGTTCACAATGCAGGTGTGCCTGGTGACAGTGAAATGGTGAGTGGCTTTCACCAGCAGCTGGGAAGAACAGGATGGTTTCACCTGTGCTATATGTTCCTTCTCCAAAAGCTGAAAGATCTTTATCCATATCCATGTTATTAATCCTGATATCTCTTTGTCTTCTGTATAATACTTTATTATTGCTCTGCTATTAATAATTATATTTCTTTATCATTTATAGACTATTGTATTATTGCTGTGATTCCCAAGACAGAATCTGCCTGTTATCTTAGGCTGCTTAGTTTGCTTTGCATTCATTTCAAGCTAGTTGGAGTACCAGACCAACATATTGGGAATATTTGAAGGTCAGGTATATATGGGCAGGAGCACAGGAAAGTCTGCACAGTGCTTCTCTATACACTGGCTGACCATGTCTTTATCAACATTTTTTAACAGAAAATTTATCCAAATTTGGTGTGTCTTACAGAACTCTTTTAAACAGAGCAAGAAGTTGTCTATCATCACAGACTATTTTAATACTAATTATGTGCAGCCATGTTATTACTGAAGCTTCCCAAACATTTTTAAGGTACCATAACAATTAGCACTGTGGACACAGTAAACACACAGTAATATTTATCTTCTCACTAGTACTCTGTACTCTGAATTTAAGTGCATTGGTAGTCATGATTAAATCATTGCACTTCTTTGGCAAAGGCAAAGCAGTTGAAGAAAAATCACAGAGATTAGACTGTGCCATGACTAAATTCTTTGTGCTGAGAAGTGACATGCTGTGCAAGTAGTTTTATTGAAATTAATGCAGTTGCACCCAGGAAAGAGAGTGCTCAACAGGACTGAGATTGCAGGAATCTGAGCAGCAGTGTTTCACACTTAGCTTCCAAATTGCTGTATTGCTGTCACCAGGTTAATCCTCATAACATCTCACTGTGCAAAGATTTCTAAGGTATTTAAAATACCTTTGTAGAAACTGGAAACAGTTTCTCAGACACAATTTAGGTCTTTCTTCTGTAATGCATTTTAGAATGTATTTTTAAAACTTATATTTTGTGCTTAAGTATTTCTGCACACTTCATGCAAATTATTTGCAACTAAAGGGCAGCCTGTGATTTATTTTTTTTATACAATTAATTTTGATTTGTGAGGTGACATGATTTTTTCATCACTAAAGCCCACTAAGTAGGGAAATCAATAACATTCTTGGTTCTTGTTCATGCGGGAATTCTTTCCTTATAGATAGCTTTGCTTATAGATTGGGGCAAAGCACAGTTCACCTGATTGTCTGGTTTCCACACCAAAGAATGTTTGGATAGGCAGACAAAAATCCATATTTTAATGCTTAGGTAAGCCAAAATAAAATACTGTAAATTAAAAGGCTGTCTCACCACCAGCTGATACTGTACAAGCTTTTTTGTTCATGAAAGAGAGTTACTGCATTTATTATTTAAGCACTTATGACTTTTCCCTAACAATGGACTCTATGAAATGAGTGCTTTTAAGGAAAAGAGGATTAGAGTTTGCCATTAATGAAATTATCTGAATAGATTATCTTCCATTTATCTTGATGTCTCCATGATGGAAATCCCGGATGATAAATCAAAGTCATCATGTTGCTTTTGTGTCGTTACTTACAAGTGAACAAATTATGATTGCTGCAAGAGATCTGAGAGCAATATTAGCATTTTAAACCACTGTGATTTATTTTGCAAAGACATCTCACAATGAGAGACTGAAAAATTGAAAACCTCAGTTTCTCTTGTTAGCTGAGGTAAAAATGCATTCCTGATGTCTTGAATTTGAAAGAGGAAAGAAAACTACACACAGGTGAAGGACAGAAAAAGCACAGCAGAACAGTTGGTGCTGATGGGCTGATGTCCACACCGTGTCCTATGGGGGGTCTACCTGTGCTCACATCCTCTCTGTTGGACAACAATCAGAAGCTGGAGGTCATCAGCTGAACTTCTGGAAAGTGTCTTTTGTTTTAATTTCATCTGTAACGAGTTCAGGCTGGGGCACTTTGAGACCAAAGTGCAGCATTCAGGGAAAGCTGCGAAATTCACTGCAAAACTAAGACACTAATGAAGCCCTGACTTACAAGGGACACTGAATACGTGAAAAGGGGCCAACTCTGGGTTCCTGCTCTGCTTCTGTGGTGGATTCCCAGTTTCCAGAACACCGCAGATCTCATGAAATATAGCTTGCTGCTGAGAAGGAGGGAGTCTAAAGCCAAGTGCTATCCACTGTGGGAACTTTTGCATTATTGTGATTAAAGAAGGAGGACTCCTAAGGTCCTATCTTTAAGGAAAGAAGTCAGCATAGGCTCCATCAGTATCAGTGAGATTTATATCACCCATGAAGGTAGCCCTGAAAGGTGTATCTAGACATATAATAAAAACAACAACAATAATAATAATAGTAATAATAAATATTGCATATTATAGAATAACAATTATTATTATTTACATAACTATGATTATTTTATCATAACAGTGCCTGAAAGAATTAAACAGTTTCAGATTTTTTGGGCTGTGGGTATATGTTTATTTCACTTGGTCCTTCTTGTATTCAGTAATGCTCAGGTACTCGAGAAAAATAATATGCAAACAGCAATATGAACACTGGCCTAAGCTTGATGTTTCTTGTGAGTGGCCTTTTCCCCTTTTTTTACCTATTAGTCTGAAGCAAGGAAAAGCCTGACTTTCAAAGCATTGTGTCAATGATCAGTTCTTTGAATCCAACACTTTGTCATTCTCAAGATAAACACCATGTTACAATTAGTTTTTATTTTTTTGGGTTTGAATGATTTTAATGTCTTTCTTGTTTTGTTTTGGGGTTTTTTTGTTTCTTTTTTTTTTTTTTTGTTGTTTGGCAGGGTACAGAACCAGACAATAAAGCTGAGTCCAGGGGAACATTAAAAAGGTTGCAGAAATTGGTCCGAACAAAGAAAACAAGTGCACAAAGCTTGGAGGATGTCAAGCACGTTCTAGTTCCCCTCAGTAAGTACAGCATCACATCAGCATTCTTTCCAACATTTGGCAAATGACACTGGATTGAACATAACTGTAAACAATCCTGTCCTGGTCTGTCATTCACCACCCACAATTTTCAACCCCCAACTGAGATGTTACTGTGATACCACTCCAGCTCTGACTTCCTCATAGTGTGAAAACCTGTTTCCTGTCACTCTAGCTGGAGTTTTGTAACAGTAGATCTTGCAAGTGAGGGTTTTAGGTAAATAGAATTGTATAACAGCAGGGCCTCCATGCTGGGGACACTTTGGGTTTTCTAGTTTTGTATCACATTTCAGGTCAGAAAGGCAAAATTCACAAATGGGAAGATAATTTCCAGGGCTAATCCATGGGTCAGTAGCATCTGCAAGTGCAGGAAGGTTTGAGGTATGACAAGCAAGTCTGTCTCTCATCACACCTGAGTGTCCAGGGCTGTAAGACACAGGAATTCTGAACTGATTCTGGCCTCAGCTGATTTTCTGGAATCTCCTATGGATCTCTGGTCTGACTGTGCAACAGTTCTTCCTCTGAACTAGTTCTGTCAACATTGTTTTAACAGCGCACGCATTGGTTGTACAATGCACTTTTTTGTATGATTATTTATAATCCAACATTAGCAAAATGAGTTTAAAATGTCTGTTGAACTACTGCTTCAGCCAAATCACTGCTTGGGCTGAAACACATGGAGGAAACAGGGATTTTTGTTAACACAACATACACACAAGTGGTGGGAGAGCAATTGTCCAGAAAGCTTCCTGAACTTTTCCAGCTCAACTCATGCTGTCTGAAACTATCAGCAATATGACATTCAGTTAGCAAATTTCCATGGGCAGAACTAATAAAATTTTCCACACCTTTGATGGAACAAGATGAATATACCAAATGGAGAATAAATCTCACTTTTGGCGCAGATGCCTGACCCAGTAAAAAATACTTTCCATCTCCCTAATTATCATAATTATTTGGTTTTGGTTTTGTTAGGGGTTTGTTTGTTTGTGGGTTTGTTGGGGGTTTTTTTTGTATGCATGTGTGGGTTTTGTTTATTTTTGTTTTGGTTTGGGTTGGGTTTTTTTGTGGGAGCTTTTTTGTTGTTAATTTTTTAAATGGAGTCCTTGACTTCTCCATTATATAGAGTGAAAGGCATCTATTAAGTTAAAAAAAAAGTGTGCTTTCTCTGTGAATTGCAACATACTATAACAAGTATTTGCATTTTTATAGATACCTTAGAAGATGCTTATCTCTCTGAAGAGGATGAAGAAGCATTAACTTCTTGCATGAAGCTGACAAAGCCTCAGGAAAAGAAGACATGGAAAGATAACACAAGAAGAAAAGAAGAGCCTGAGACCAGGACAGATTTTATTTCTGCATCTCTGGGCCGCTCATACACTTCCAGACTTAATAACTTAGGAACTATTTCAATTCATTCTGAAACAGAATTTCACTTGTGGAGTGACTGGAAGCCATTTCCTGACAACCAGCTCTGTCCTTGTGACTTTTTAATTTCAAAAATAGAGGAATGGGAAAAGTGTACTTGCTCTTCTCATCAGCCACATCTTACATATTCCCTAACAGATATGGATCTACAGTACTCCTGGGTAAGTGGAAGTGGTTTCTTTTGTGCTGATATGCATAAATTTGGAAACTTTTTGCTCTGATTCAGCATTAAAGAGATACTGTCATCTTCCATGTGGTTATGAAATGCTACAAACCAAATTTAGATTTCAGGTAAATGGATATGAATGCATTGCTCAGGCTAACACCAGGGCTCCGTATAGCCCTGGGTAGTTCATTTTTAACCATGCAGACATCAGCAGCTTAGAGATGGAAGGCTCTAGGCTATTCTGTTTCTCATCAGCACACTCATGTTTTTTGGGTTTTTTCATCTGTACTATACTCATCCTTCCAGGCTTAGAAAACTTTCCGGAAGTCTGGGCTAAGTCACTAAGAGGCAATGGAGCCAATGGACTTGGAGCAGGCTCCTAGAGGTCACTGCAGTACTGGTAAAGGACACTAGAGTTATTTAGGCAAATGTCAGAGGTATCTGTGTTTCTATCTTGGTCAGCTTAGCTGGTGGAGCCTATTTTTGCAATTACCTGTGTGACAGCAAGAAGATTCTAGAGACAGAAACAAAGAAGCAGAGTTTAACCTTGTTCTGAAATTATCTTCCTGGACGGATCTCTTGAGGAGGTTTTTGTGGCTTAATTGCAGGCTTTTTTAAAAAGGGATACTCAAAGCTAGAACAACGCTGAGAGAAATTCTTTTTGATGAGATATACAAAATGCAGGCACTGCAACAAGGATTTTTCTCCCTCTCTTCACTGGGCACATCAGGTCTTCTGGCACTCCACGTAATGGTGAGCACATGGAGGGTGACTGGTAGAATCAAATACATCAGGGAAGCAGTAAAAAGCAGCCACTTTTCCCTTTCTGCCTGTTCCCTCTACAGTGCTCCAGGGACAGAGCTGTCTCTCACTGTGGAATAAGACCATCTCCCAGGAAAGTACAGCCAAGCCACAGGAGGTGAGACACCTGCAGAAACCTGAGCCAGCTGTGTTCAAATGCAGGCCTGAGCAACCACAGCTTTAGATCAGAGAGTGTCCTGCTGAGAGCAGCATGATCTCAGAGTGCCCATATAGCATTTGAGAGGTAATAGATGGGGGTCTGTACAGCAGCCATATTTCTGAATTCATGGAGGAGATAATTCAGCTCCTTTTCAATGACACAGTGGCTGACATACCAGGCAGGACCTGAAATGTGGGATTTATCTTGCTGTAGATTTTCCTGGGATTTGACACAGAAAACAGAGTCTGAAACTTTGACTGATGGATAATTAGAAAAAGAAAGGAAGGAAACTACCCTAAAAAAAGCTGAGGAAGATGCAACAGAGAAACCCTAGACAGCCCCAGCCCTGCACACTCCCAGGGAGAACACCTGCAGCCAGACCTGCAGGACAGAGAGTTGGCAGAAATGGGCTGAGAGCCATGAATAAAGGCTGCAGTCTGTCAGAGGAGTCCCCCTGCATGCCAGGAAACAGGAGTCTCTGCAGCAAGTGAATTGTGTCAGGGATGCTGGCCTCCATCATCTGCCTGGCTCCTTTATGCATGCAGCTGCCAGCATCCCAAGCAAAGGCTCGAGTCCCAGGTAAAAACAGTAATAGAGGTGTTGGTCAGATTTATGAGAACATATGTGTCAATTCAAATAATTTTATTTCATTTTGTCACAAACAGGCTGTTAATGTTCCCTACCCTGGTGAGATTTGGCCTACCCATGTTACTATTAAGTGCCAGCAAGGGGTTTAGTGCCTTTTTTTTCCTGAATTGTTTATTTTGCCATCTGCCTTGCTGACGAGCTCTCTGACTTTAATGTATCTCTGTGGGCTTAGTGTCTTTAGATTTAGGTTACAGCCAATGGCAAGACACCTCATTCTTTGCATCTGCATTCTACTTACTGGCTCAGTTGAAGATTACAAAGGCTGGATTTTCAGTTTTGCTGTTTAAGGATCAAAAAGCGGACACCGGTGGTTTTGCTATGAGAGGATCAGACAGAGGGGGTGGTGCAGATGTTCTTTCTCATGTTGATTTACTTATTAGAGCAAAAGCAATATATTCCATTGTAGGAGGCCCTGAATATATGTGTTATAAATGGATGAGGCTTTAAATATACATATTATACACCTGTACTTGAATATCTTTACCCTGACTAGTCCTAGTTATCCTTGATGGGCTGCAGCTGCGATGTTCTTCATTGGGCTGCAGCTGTGGTTTGTCAAGGTAACTAGGATAAAAGGGCAGTGGGCTACTTAGTCAGACAGAACCTTGAAGGAGCTCTGACTAAGGTAGATCTTGATCCTGTGCTGTGAAGATCTGCTGCCCACAAGACAACAATGAGAGGTACAGGACTTATGGACTATGTTAAATACAACACTTATGGAATATGATAGATATAACAATATGGGACTTATCTAATATGATTAAATACAACAACATTGGACTTACGGAATATGTTAACTACAACATTCCATAATACTCTTCCCTATTCTGTGAGAAAGAAGGTATGGTTTCATTTTCTTGACTTGGTAACTCCTCTGTTGTGTCTGCTGCAGCAAGTTGTGGAGGAGATAGCTGGAGATGAACTATCAAAATGCTTGTTGTATGTCCTGAATAGAGACTAAACTGGTAGATGCAAGACAAAGATCCAAGACTCTGCAAGTCCTTCAGCAAACTGCTGCTGATCTGGTGTGGGGGAACAGACAAATATCTAGATCAGACAAATATTATCCAGACATATCTCAGCAATGCACACAAAGCTGATCAGGCCTGGCCTTTATTAAAGCTTGAATGGCAGATAGTGAATTAAGCAGTGCTCTCCTGTAATCACAAGGAAAGACATGGATTTCTCCATGATGGATTGCTGTTTAGAGAGACAAAATATGAATAATCCTAACTCCCTTCTTCCAATTTCTTCCCTTGACACCTTTCTTGACTTGACTCCTTCTTCCTTTCTTCTGCCTCAGCACTTCACACAGCCTCCCTTGTGGTGCTTCATATTGCCAGTTTTTGTCACCTAAACCAGTAAAAATGCTGACAGAGGTAATCTAGGCAAGGACTGTAAGAACAGACTCCAAAAACCATGTCCATCTTCAGCTCCATCAGGCTGCTCCAGCCACTGTTCTCCAGCCTCCCCCAGTTAAGCCCTCAGTAACCACCTGCATTAGCTGGACAGCCTCTGGCACAGGGATATTGCAGACCACCCACATTTCACCCATCCTGCCATGGTGCCACAATTAGATTCTTTGTGCAGAGTTAAACTTAACCAGAGGTATTTATATATATATTAGCATTCAGCTTTTTAAAATATAATTAGTGGTTGGCCAAAATTTTGCTAGGGGCAACATAAAGCAGTGCTTTTTTTGGTGTGTCAAGCTTGCCATGTGAAATTATTGATACTGGTATTCTCTCCAGAGACATGTAATTTATAAATACTTCTTCCTTAGAAAGGGGAAGAGTGTATTTTAAAAAATACAGTGTACTTGAGGGGAAAAAAAAGAAAAATTTTCTTGCATGCTCGGATAAAGTAACTACTATGCTGCATATTTTTCTATTATCACAAAGTATATTGGGGATATCTGGGCTGATGTTTGTGATGTTATGAATCAGCTGAAAAGCAGGCAGAGGATGAAGAAAAGATTGTCCAGACACCACTTTAACAACCACTTGACCCTAATGGGAAAGGTTATTGGATTTTTATACTTCTTTTTATTCCTCAGGCTTAGCCCTGCAGAAAACAGTTAAGCTGTCTGTCTCAGACTACTTTTTTCTCTTTTTTTTTGTATTTACTAAAAGCTGCCCTTCTGTCATTTGTATGCTAAGATACTCAGTACCCCAACAAAGTAGTATACTTAGAAGTGCCTTGTCCATATGACTTTTATAGAAGCTCTTTCAGCCTTCTGTTGCTTTTTCTCAATCTGTGCAATTGCATAAGACTTTTGCAACCTCACGAGGCAGGAAAAATCCACAGTCAGAAGGCTGTAAACTACAGGAGCTTGCTAGGCTTGAATGGACCTGAAAGGCACAGTGGAGCACAGTGAGCTCCTCTTCACAAAAGGGTTCCCAGACTATCCTGGACAGCCTGAGACAAAGAGAAGAAAAGCAGATGAGTCCTTTTCTACATCACTGGCTGACCCATCCACTCTCCCAATATCTGTGAAATATGGAAGATGCATTTGTAGAATCACACAGGTCTCCCTTACAGGAAAAGCAGAGGAGACAACATCCTCTGTTGAAGGCAAATCAGCAGAGAGTTACTGGAAGTGGGTTTCTCTTCTTCTCACCTCTTAGCAGCATGGTTAAGTTTTACAGAAGAAGGATTTAGTCATTGATACCATAAGAATATTTTTTTGGTGCAACCTGTGTTTGGCGTTCAGTGAGAATGAAGTAGGAGGGACATTCCCCAAGACTAAAAAGACCTGGGATTTTGAAAGAAAAAAAATCTAAAGGTACTGCAGAGGAAGATACATTTTCTCTCCCATTTTCAGGTTAAGAGGAGATTAGAAATCTTTGAAAGATTGGTTCCTATCTGATATGAATGTGTTGCATTGTGGTGGAATGAACAGTAAGTTTGGGGAAACTGCAAAAGATTTCATGCCAATTCCTGTGTTCATTGTCTCCATGTTCCTCTCAGGAAAGTGTTGTGATCTGATCAGGATTATGTTTGCCCTGCTGTTACTGGCCATGGTTCTCTGCCATTTCAGTGACCTTGTGGCTTTTTCCTTTCCTCCTGGACTGGCTTGCTTCCTAGTCAGACAAGCCATTTCCCAGCATCTCCCCTTGACCCCTAGGAGACATGAATACTTTGACACTCTTTTTTTTTTTTAAAGAAGAAACAGTCTAATTGTCAACCCTCGTTCTGTACATTTTCTTACTCCAACTTTTCCTGACACACTGTGCATAGGTTCTGGCTGCTGGTTGCCCCATCACAGCCTTCCTTCCTTGCTGTGGTTGCTCTCACCCTGCCCTCTGCTCCCCCTCTGATCATTTTGGTTCTCAAAAACGTGCTGCATATTTGCCTGGAGGTTTATGCAGGTGTGGGGTGTCTGTGATACCAGGGACTGATCTCTGCTCCCTGGACTGGTAGAGTGGAGAGGAAGGGTATGGAAAGCTGGTAATGAACAAACAGGGCGCAGTGCTCTTCTCCAGTAAAATGTGCTCCAAAGCTCAAAGTTGTATTTGCACTGCCCAGAGAATTGCTGTGGGAAGATTTCTGCTCCATTTCAGCCAGCAGTTTCTGCTGCACACCAGAATGCTGTAGGCTTTAATGGACTTTCTGACTGCTCAATTTTCTTAAGCAATTTGACTGTTTTCTGCAGTTTTTCCTTTCTTCAGCTAATGTCTTTCTGTTGAGAGACACCTGAACCTGCCTTAGAAGAGCTTTCTCAATTGCATTTTGAATCCTCATTTGGCACAAATATAGCACTAAAAAGAATGCCTGGAAATCCCCAAATTGCTTTTCTGAGACACCAGTTTTCAGCTGCTCCGGTCACACTGGCTGCTTTACTGTCAGTAATAAGTGGTCCTTTTAAAAGCTATGGCTCTTGTTCCTATTTCAGTGACAAGGTAGGAAGCCAGATCCTCACCAAGTATAAATCTATTTCCTATGGGTGTTAGAGAGTCCTGCTCAGCTGTAGCCAAGCTGAGGCCCAAAGTCCTTGCCCAGAGAAGAGATAAAGGACAGCTGGAAAGAGGCAGTAAACAGAATCAAGACCATGATATGCATGTTCAGGTGACAAGCTGTGGCTAACACATGAAAACAGGATTTGTTTCCTAAGATATGAAACTGTACCCAGCTGCTTCTCTTTCATCTTATATCTTCATTTACAAGGCCCTCAACCGGTTTCCTGTTGCTTTTTATAACATTCTGGCTAATTTCGGTGCTCTCCCCACTGTTCCACGAGCTCAGCCCTTCTCCCTCTGCACTCAGCACCTCTCTTGCAAGGTAAAGAGACACCTAGAAACACCCCCAGACTGCAGACATGAGATATGCAGGAACTGATAGACAAAAAGGAACAGTGCTACAAAGGCACTCCTCCCCATTCAAACCCTGTTCCAGGACCTTGTGAAAACTTATTTTGAATTTTAATATTTGTGAGTGGGCAGGGATTGGGATTTATGCAAATCTATTGTAGTAAAGTGCTGGTGACATTTGAATGGCTTTGTTTTTTAAACTGATGGAAAGAAAAGAGCCACAACTAAATTTTCAGTGTTTACTTTTCCTGGAAATATGAAGAAAAATATGGATTCAGAAGAAAAAGACACAAATACTTGGGAGTTTAGGAACACTCATTTTCTTGATGCTTCAGAGTCTGTAGAGTTTTACTTTTTCTACTGTCACAAGAACTTTTATTCAAGAAACAGTTACAACAGCAACTTGGTAAACATTACAGGGCTTGCTTCAGTTATATACAAAAAGTGAGAGAAAATCACCTCTTAAAGTGCAAGGCTTCTCACAAGCTTTGTGCTGGGAAGACAGGAAACTGGGAGGGTGTCCAGCCTCTCTAAAGATGCACCATTGCACTGTGCTGATAACAAATATCTGTCAGGACCATTCCACTTCCCACAGTGATTTTTGCTATTTCTTGCATAGTAATGTGAAAAATTTGGTGTCCTCATCTGTGATGACTTTGGCCATGCAGTCTTAAAGCAGGTTTTAAAAAATGTGAAAAATCTGATGCTGCTATTCTTCACTATGGTAACTCTTGCCCTATTTTTTATTTTTAATACCTGACTAGAATTTTCATAGCTATATAGGGAATGATATCATACTTTCCATTAATCTTAAAGGCATTTTTACCTAACTCTACCAAAAAGCTTCCCAAACTTTTTTTGCTACAAACTTCTGGCCTGTTTTGTGAAGTTGGATTGCTAGTACTCACTAGTATTTATGAGGCAGAATGATAATGAAGTGAATTTATTTGCACTAAAAGATATTTTAGAGTACCACAACATTTTTAATATTGTTGCAGATAACTGCAGAAGAACATTGCTATTCACCTCAGCAAGATTTCATGGGTTTGCTTCTGACATAGCTGCTAGGTCCTGCAGAGCTACAGCTAGAGAGAGAAGTGAAAGATTTTGGATTACTGTCATGAATGTAGTATGAAAGGCAATGTGATCATTGAAATTGCAGGGAAAACTGTGCATTTCCTAGACTTATTCTTTGTAAATGGCATATGACTTCTCAATAGAAAGAGTGCTACCTGCTTCGTGAAACATGATTGAGTGTCAAAATATAATTAAGCTAAGTGAAGTTGTTGGTAACAAACTGTCTAGTGAAAGGATGACTTCCTGCTAGCCTACTTTAGAGTTGCCAAAATGATGCACTTTTGCATACTGAAGGAAATAGATTGCATTGCCTGTCTGCTGCTTCATTTACCTAGTCTGTGACAATATCATCCTTATGTGGATCTGCTATCAGTCCTGTATAAAAGACATTCTTCTTGTTGCTTTTAATTTTTAAAAAAAAGTTTTCTAAGGCTATCATTTCTTCCCATACACCATACAAAGCAAAAAAAAAAAAAAAATACACATTACTCTGTTTGATCAGTGCTCCTGCTGAATGAATCAGCTAATACATACAGGCTGTGTTTTCATGCTGTGTTGTGCTAATGCATTAGCTCCTGGTGCTGACAGGGATACCTTGACCAATGAAACCATCAGGCCACTTTTACAATTTTTACAGTGCAGTTTATCTCTTCACACAATGTAATGCAGCTTTACTTCTGTGTAGATTCACTTTTGGAAAATAAATATTTTCTAGATCTCGTGCTTGTTGAGTTGGTGACAAGCTTCCCATTTTAGCCAAAATGTTCAATCTTCACCATGCTTGCAGTAGCTCAGTGCACTCTCTGAGTGTGCTCATCTTGATGCAGGAGAATGAACAAACTTAGCTTCAGGTTTCCTCAGAATCCCTAATGAAATTAAAATGAAAGTGCTAATTAGATAAGGATTTTGAGGCTTTGGTAAGGAAGGCACTGCTGAAGATGTCTCAAGGATCCTCACTGACCTTAAGTTACAAGAATAGCTAAGTGGTGGCTGGCAGTGCACACTACAATGCCTGATGCTCCTTGTCTTCTCCTCTAGCTGACTCAAATGGCTCTTCTTCTGGGGACATCATCTTTCTGGAAGTTCTGAGATGGCTCAGAACCTGATTATGTTTTCTTGCTTCTTTTGTGAGTTTAGATTAAGCTTGTTATTCTCTTTGGCAAGTTACTTTTGTATAATTTAAAGTGCTCCCTAAAGCCTATTTGTGAAATAAGCCTTTCATAAATCAGAAGAAATTAGTTCTGTTTACATCTCCCGCACAGAGAAGTGAAGGCGAAGTCACATGATATCAGTGCTCAGAGTGGCACAAATGGAAGAGTGAGGATTTTCAGTGCCAGAAAAGTAACTAAGGTTTCCAGGGCTGCAGCATTATTATAATGAATGCATTTCAAAGCCCTTTAAAAGAAGCCCTTCTGTTGTGGCATTCTCCAAAAGCAGGGCATGTCTTGCATAATTCCAAACTTGTTTTTAGAAACTGAAATTTTAATGTGAAAACTGTGTGTTCATCCAGCTTGGAAAAAATACTTGTGGGTGACATGAACAAGAAGAGGGCCTGAAAAATAAGACTGGAAATGAAACAATGAATACAGAATGGACATACCTGTAATTCTGCTATTTAAATATTCTCAGATATATGGACAGATCATTGGAAGACAAAGACCAGGGCTTTTCAGAAAAAAAATGGACAGTGATTTGTATCTGAGTATTCACTTTTATTTTGAAAGGAGTTCACCTCTGGTAATGAAATTTCTGGACTGTTTTTCTGTAGACATTTAATTGATTGCAGAAGTTCACCTTCCCTAATACATAAGGAAAGCAAATTGGAAACTTGAACATAACATAATTCTTGCTGGAAGTGCTTACACTCCAATCCATTTGGAAAAATCTGGCTGAATAATTTTTGCAGAAGAACCAAATTAATTACGTTAAATTATGTGAAACTTCTTGTTCACTTCCACTTACAACTTACCTTTGATAGCATAGCACAAGAAATGATGACAAACAGTGCGTGGGAAGTAGGAAAATCAGGAGTTCAGATAGTTTAAAATCATGAGACAGAAATTTTTGCAGCTATCTTGAGGGTTTCTATATTTAGTTCTAGATTGTGTAAGTGTTTTAATACCTAGATTTCCTGCTTCACATTTATGCTTCAACATAATTCCCCTAAGAATTATGGCCGGATAGTACTCAGATTTTCCAGTCTGAAAGACTGAAATCAAACTCCCCAAATTTTGCTTGCCTCTATATTTGCTCAAATTTTCTGCACACCTAACCCCAGGGTCACACCCTGAGAATTACATGCAGTCAATGATCAATTGCAAAGTAAATAACTTTTAACACAATTTCTTAGTGCTCCCTTGAACTAGAAGGCCAAAATAAATTCGTACTCCACCTCCTTATAGTAGCATAGGTTATTTAAACCCATGAATCATGATCCAGTGATTAAGGATGTAGATAATGCAGATTCAACTCCCTGCACTACTACAGACCTCTTGTGAGAAATTAGACAAATCTCTTCACTTGTCTGCCTCAGGCTTCATTTGCAAAATGAGGACGGTGTGTTCTTGTACCCATCAGTTGGTCGTGCATGAGCAAGGATACACATTCCAGCCTGTGCCCCAGAAGGGCAGCAGTTCAAACACTTTATTTGCAGGGCCTGACACTGTCATTCAGATTCACAGTTTGCACTAAATTAGACAGACATTCAGTAGAGAAAATGTGGTAAATGTTAAAGCTGTCTGATTAAAACTGCGCCGTGAAACACACATGTATAGGGGTGAGAATCAGGTATCGCAGATAGCAATAATTCTGCCCTTCCTTGGCTTCAAAAGTTTTTATTCCTCTAATGAGTTTGGGTTGAATTGTACATAAAGGTGCTGATTTTTTATGGGTTTAGATATTATTCTTTCCACTTCTAGGGGTGTTTGAACCCAAAGATATTTCAAAGGTTCTTGTCAACGTTCTCCTCACAAACCAGAGGAGCATATCAATGTTTCTCTCTAGCAGTTTCTACATATAATACAAAAACCAAAAAACTTGTAAACTAGAAGGCCTAAATCCAGCTTTCAAAATTTCTTTGTGGAGTAAGGATCCTCTCCAGTTTGCTGTCTGTAGCTCAGTAGAACATTTAGCAAACTGTGGAGCTGTTTGCAGGAAAGGTTTTGCTGCCTTTTCATCAGCTTCTGCTTTCTGTAGCAGCAGTAAGGCAAAGGAAACAGAAACCACACAAAATAATACCTGTGATAGAAGGAAAAATATCACATAAATGAGAATAGATGGTAAAAAAAGGTTCTCTAGAGAAGATGTATGCAAAATGAGACAAAATATGTGGGAAGTGAGAGGGGAAGGAGCTGGATAATAGAATGGTAAAAGGTAAGGATTGGCAGGAGGAATATGGAAGAAAAGGGAGAAGTTTGTGAAGAGGCAAAGCATTACTCTATTTTCTACAAAGCACAGCTTTGGAGACAGCTTTCCATTTCCATTCCCTTGTCTCCCCAAAGACAAGTTACTGACACATAAGTAATTACCTTAAACATACTGAGCACTGTGACTGTCCCTGTGAGTGCCTTTAGCCTACAGCCTGAGATAAAGCATGTTATCTAAAACCCTTAATGAAATAAATTTATGTGACTGTGCTTCACTTCATCTGGTTGATGGGGCTAAGAGCAAGCCCCCACCCTGCTAGTGAGGCTCAGCTGACCTGGGGCAGCTTAGTCAGCTGTGACCATGCAGCCACAGCCTGAAGCATCCCATGAAATCCTGAGTGGGGCGAGAGGAGCACTGGCCATGACCAGCACAGGGTGCAGCAATCACCTTGCCAGTCTTCAGTGCCAAAATCCAGCAGGAAAAGCATCTCCTCTCATTTGTCAGGGAGCCCAGCATGGCTGTAGCTTTCCCACCCTCCCTCACTCCTGCCCTGGAGCAAGCAGCTGAGGGAAGCTCCTACACCTGTCAGACCAGCACAGAGAATGAACCAGGCTGCCCTACACTGAGGTTCACACCTGGAAGGAAGAGAAAATCAGCCTCTCAAGTCTCATTCCCAGGGTGTGGGATTTGGCAGGTCTGCTGATGGCGTTATTCTGACCCACTTCCTGCCAGGTGTGGTCAGAAGGTATTTTGAAGGTATTGCCATTAATGTTGGCACCTGAATTAAGTCTTGCTATAGAAGCCCACAGCTCTGGTACAGATCGTGGGGAGGACAGGAGAGAAGGGATGATGAAGGTTGCAGATGATCACCTTTTCTCAATTATGAAGACTTTTTGTGTCTCTGCTGACTATCAGTCAGGTATCACATAATTTAAACAGGTAGAAATAGATTTTTAAAACAAATTAAAAATAAAACTGTCTTGTCCCTCTCTGTCACTTCCAAATTAGGATTTTCACTCACTTTAAACCATGTTAAAGGAGAAAAGAAGAACAACATTTTCCTCTAGAATCAGTATGAAATCCAAGCCCTGTAAGGGTTGTGCAGTGTGCTGTGTTACTCCTTTTCCTGTTAGCCTTTGCATAGCAGTCCTTACACTGTGATGGCACAGCAATGTGACACTCTGACACCAGTGAAGGAATTCAGCAGGAGATGTTTACTGGGAAAAGATGGTTTCAACTGCAGAGTGTTCTGACAGCAGGCTGGCATTAGAGTTAATCAGAATTTACTTCTGTTGATCTTGATTCTAATCAGAGAGAGGCTGGCAGACGTCATGTACATACCTTGAAAAAATCCCCTGCTGCACTGTCAGTGCTCCTGTGTTAAGCTGGTCTTCTAAATACCAAATGAAGCATGTCATGTTTTGTGTATGAGATTAAAACAGAGAGCCTAAATTTATTTTTATATCAGTTTCCTTTATTGAAAATCTCATATCTGAGCTTTTTAAACAGATGTACAACCGTCACTATTTATGTGTAAATGCATTTCTGAGAGGCTGAGATTCAGCTGGATAACTATAAAGCAAGTCATCCAAACCTGCAAATTCCATGGGATAAAATGCCCTTGTAGCTGATTAGTAATCACAGCATTCACCAACAGAATCCACTGAGATGTTCTAGGCATGAACGCTGCAGTGTATTTTAGCATTGATTTTAACATTCACTCTGAGAAACAGTGTGGCTGCTCCCCTGCACGTCAGAACTCACAGCAGCAGCATCCTGCCAGTTGCTTTCTGCTGCTCATCACAAACTGGAAAGTGCACTCTGCTTGCAGAGCACAGGAATTGTACAGGAAAACCACCAGTGACGCACATTTCTGCAGCAGACTTTACCCAGATGTGGGCTTCTGCTTTACCACACATCAACCTTGCTGACTTTTGGTTTTCTCAATAGGAGCACCTAGAAGATAGAGACACAACTTTGGCTCTTACTCCTCAAGCTAATAAGGAAGGGATTTGTTCAATAGGTGAAAGCCAATCTCCTTGAGAATCCTTATGTCACAGTAGTATAGATTTTTATTAGTGTTAGGGCTAACCTGACATAGTGTAGGTATGACTGATCTGTTCATCTACAGCTAATGCAAGAGAATGTGTTGGGATCAAAGCTTGAGATAAGTTCCTGGTACTTCAATTTCCCTTTAGGCCAGGTGGTGTTGGGAACATGCCAAGGACACAGTCTGAGGGCCTGGCAATGAGCCACTTTTTCTTACTCACAGAGCATCAACCACTCTTTTGGACCAGACACCTCTTTAAACTCTGGTAGTGGTGTTCTGTAGCCTGTCCCTGCCATAATTCTTCATAATTCTATTGACCTTAAAGGCAAAGGGTTAGCATAAAAGAAGGAAGAATCATAGTAACATTTTTTTCAGGAAGAGAAGGAAGTCCAATAGTCTGAGAGGCCAAAATCCTATTTCCTATAAGCTGGCACAATGAGAGTATTCCTGATGTTCTGCACCCTCATGGTTGCTCAAACAAGCTTTGACTCCCACACTTTGTGGTGTCTTATGCCTTTTCATTTATGTATGTCATTGAAAATCCACCCAATGTAAATGCTTTACCAAAAATTAAGTTTTTGAAGCAAAAATTTTTAGTTTTGAAGCAAAAATTAAGTTTTTGAATTTAGGCGTTAGTTATTCCCTTGGCTGCATGGCCAGGTTTCATAAGTATTATACTTTGTATGGGATAGGAGTCTTCTTGATATAGGGTCAACACAGCCACAAATCAAAACTGTAAGCTTAAAATATTATTTAATCTTGTCCTGTCTCTCTAAGACTCTGAGGTTCTGTAGCTTCTGCATTTTCTATTCCTGATGAGAAAAGCACGTGGGAGCCTTTTCAATAGGAAATCATGCACCTGGTTGTGGGAAGTCCCTAAATATTTTGGACCAATTTTCAATACTAAGTTCTGGATGAGGAGTTTTCAGAGCATGTGGGAGTCTTAAAGATGGGACTTTAAGCATCCAGTTCCATTCCCCAGCAATCCAGTGGGAAATCACAGCCTCGATCTTTGGCATTAAAATTAAAGAGAATATGTTGTTTAAATAGTTACAGCCAGGCCTCAACCTCTGTTTTTTTTCATGGGTTGTCAGTGGAGAGAGGGCTTGATTTCACTTTTCACGCTTTTTCCTTTTAGTTTCTGAAGAGTCTTTGCTGTGGTAGTTTATGGAGAGGGCTCTGCTGAGGATTAGCAGTGACTGTAGCAGTGGCTGGCTCAAATCAGACCAGGAGAGGGAAGTATCTAGCTAAATTCTGGCCCATAATTAATACATTTGAGGAAATTGTGTTCTGCTCACGAACATTCCTTGAGGAAATAAAGATTAAATTTGTTGAGTAAATTATTCACTGCAAATTATTCACTCAGCTTCACTTGCTATTCTGAGATTTCTGCAATATCTAAGCGAGTTAGATGGCACAGGGAGATGCACAGCCATAAAATCACAGGCTGAAGGCAGGATTCCTTTCTTGTTCAGAATATGTCTTCTTTTAATTAAAATAAACAGACTAAGACCCTCTGGGCTTGTTTAGTATTAGGGAAAGCAATGTAGAGCCCCAAGGTATTTTTGAGCCTCCAGTTAAACTTGGACTGGTTTTGTCTGACGGACAATGAAAAACGAGTTGCTAACACAGAGAAAGTCTCATTTCATTTTCTTTTTGACAGGTGGCCAGAGTGCTAAACCCTTCAACCTACTTCACGCCCTACTTTCTGGTTTTATCAGAATAATCAGGTATTGAAAGGATGAGTTTACTCTAGCAGTTTAGTCTGGAAGTGATCTCTCCTCTCAGGGAAGGTAACTGGATGGAGCCCCTGAGGGAATATGATACCATGTGGGAGGGAGGCACATAAAGCACTTGAACATCCAGGACCATTCATCACGGTCCATTCATTAAAAGTGAGTAATGATAATAATAAGCTGTAAGGGATGTTGCCTTTTATAAATATAATGACAGTGAGAATCATTCTCATGGGGTCATCTTAATTATTTTTAAGTGGATAGCCTTTCTGCCTGTAAGACTTTTCAGATAAAAGAGTGACATTGCCTGGTTGTTTCAGGATAGGCGAGTCAGTCCAAGCCCCATAAAAATTACCTGAAAAACTCCTATTGATTTCACTGGGATTTGGATCAGATTCAAAGTCCAGCAAGGAAATGGAATAAGTTACAGGCAGTCATGTCCAACAGAATACTAAGTATAAGAATTTTTCTTTAAATATTACACAGGTACTCATTCTCCTTTGAAAAATTAGCTTCAAATACAGAGGATATAAGCACAAAGCTTATTATTAATTTTTAATTCAAAAGGGCTCCTTTTGAAACCTAATGATTAACTAATTTAAATGGACTTAATGTTATATATGTTTGATTTTCTTCACTTTGTTACTTTTTAAAACTGGTGGGTCAGCCTTCCAAGGGCAAGAACATAATCAGGTCAGCCTTCAAGCTGCTATAATTTTTCTGATATGTGGATGAGGAAAGGAAATAGATATGGGTGGGTACTATATCTCTTGAAATAGCCTCTTTCTTCCTGTTTAACAATAAATATTCTACAGAAAGGAAGCTCATATATTACTCTTCAGCTGAGTTCCCATTTTATTAATCATGAAGATTTTAACAGTGGCCTGAGACAGGAAATCACAGTCTAATGATCAGCAGAGTCTGATTTAATCCTCACGTTTGGATCAGATTAAAAAGAAAACCAATATACTGCAATGTAAATCTATGGAGATAATAATCAAGTTTAATTACTATTAAACATACATGCAGCTTTTGTAACAACTTATGGCCCTACTGAATTACTGAGGCTGATTAAATATCCATGGCAAAACCTCCTTCTGCTTAGCAACTTAAACTGATGTTTCAGGTGGTCTTTTCAAATATAGGGAAAAAATATCTCTGAGTTCACCATTATTATAAATTAATTAATTATTAATAATCTCAATCATGAGGAACTCTAATGGATATGTTATTTTCAATAATAAAACCCTCACATTCAACTTTGGTTTAAATTAGTATTGTTCTGATTAAAATGTGAAGTGAAGCTTCATGGGCTGAGGTTCAAAACATAGCCCACTGCAGGTCACTAACCCAGAGATTTTTTGCCCTATATTTGATAAAATTTCAGTACTTTATCCCCAGTTCTTCCTCCCCTTCTTGCCAATCCCCATTTTAGAAAGCCTGGAAAGGAAAACCTCATAAGACCATTAGTGTATAACAATTATTCCTTCATCACTCATTCTCAGTCCATCCAGCTGCCCATCTATTAGAACCCAAAAAACCCTCCAAAACTTCTTTAAAACATTTAAAGAGAAGTATAATAGCAAGTCAAAATGGGAATTCATCTGATGAGCATGTCTTATCCCTCCTTGGAATATTCCTATGGTAGAAAAGAAACAAGAGTTTCTTTTTTAAAAAGAGCTTTTATTTATGCCAAAATTATGAGTTAAGGCTGCTTAGAAAAAATAATTTTTAAAAAAAAACAAAATTAAAAAAAAAAATTACCAATTTTTTTTTTTGACAGTTATTCCTGAACCTTTTTCTGGCAACTTAGTAAGACATTTCTTTTACATAGAATCTTAACTTAAGATTTAATTGAAGCTCTGTGAAAAAATGGAAAATTTGGGGTTTGAAACTGAGAATTTGTCTCCATTTCTCAGCAAAATGTTGGGAATATTTAATAGTTTCAAGGTTTGGGGCCTATGATTCACAAGAAATAAGTTTTACTAAGGATGCTCAAGATTTTTGTTTTTCTCTAAGATAAATTTTTAAGCAAAATGAAGCAGGAATTTCAGCTTTTAATAGCTTCACTTTCTTTTAGTTTTTGGGCTGGTTTTCAAGAGGTTGTAGAGCACCTCTGCCATTTCTCTCAGCCTCTTTGTTTAAAGTCTGCTGTAAGACTTGCCTTTTCTCCCAGTGACTTTTTCAGCAAATCAAGGAAAATGGAGGACTGAAGAGTGCTGTTTCAGGGAGTTCCAGTTCTGTGATGAATGGCAAAAAGATTATTCCACCATGCAAAAGAAAAAGATGGCTTTAGATAATTCCCTTCTCTACCAAACAGCAACCTTTAATCTCATTTCTTTTATTGAATTGCTGGAGAGCCAAGAGAGGAATGGAGGAGTTAGGGGCCAATGACACCCACAGTGTAGCTCACATCTGCTATCAATAATAGTTTTTAGTCCTCTGAGTATCAGCACACCTTCTTCAGACACAAGTCCCAGCACTGGTGGAAATAAAGGTGCACTTAGTGCCATAAGGCTATGGAGAGAAAAATTGAAAGAGGAAAAGAGAATGGTTTTCTTGAGGTTGTCCAAAATCTTACTGAGGCCTGACAGTGACACAGCAGCAGATTATTTTTAAAACATTTCTACTTTGACCCCTGCCCTAATTTTCAACTCATGTCCTTGGTGCACCTCTCTCTTTCTTGTCCCCGTCACTTCCTCCCTTCCTTCCTCACCCCCTCCCCAAAGGAAGGATTCAGTTTGCTGCCCCATGCCACAAGGCAGCCGAGTGAAGTCACATCCTGGTAGAATAAGGAACTGCATAACCCATGCACACGTCCGGAGTGCTCTCCCTTGCACTCACTTTGGTCACAAATTCATAGCAGTTGCACGTCCAGTGGATTAACTGAGTTAACCATGCTGAAGAGAAAACCATCTAATGCATCTGAGAAGGAGAAAAGCCAAAAACCAAAGGTAAGAATGTAATGGTTTTGTAATTAATTAATAATAATAATAATAGGAATTCTTAGAAATTTTTAATGTGACGGTTTCCTCTTAAATCCTAGCTTCAGGATTTTCTTATGTGCTTCCAAGTACCTCGGTGCTATAATCTCAGGAATCTGTCTGCATATACTCTATAATAGTAAAAAGCCAATTCAAGGAATCATTGTGAAGCTGCTATAGCTGTGCTAAAAGAATTCCAGTGCTGGACTTTGTCTGTAGTTTTATGCTCTGCATCAATCTTTTTAGCAGATGGGCACCCCAAATTCCCTCTCTCCAATTCATCTATGATAAACCAATGATGTCCTAGAAAGCAGTGTGAGAATAAGTGAAGACTTAGAAAAGCTATTAATTTTTTTCCTTATTTTAATAAATTTGCTTTTGCATCACCAGAACCACAGGACAAGAGGGTACTTGGCTATCCATGTTTGTCATCTTAATTTCTCTGGGAATCGTTAAAATATCAGCCTGAAAGAAATACTCTAAGCAAACTGACTATGTGCTGCACTGGACACTTTCCATAATCTGGAATTGTAAGAAAGGAAGTGAGAGTTTTGCAAAATGCATAAGGATGTGTTCAATGCTGGAAATTTATTTTCAGTCCCTGCCCTGGATTGAGTGCAAAATGACTTCTGTGCATTGTATTGTACAAATATTGTAGAATATTGCAAGACTGCAGTGCAACAGCTACTGCTCAACCTGGGTACTTCAGCCTCCATTTCTGCCTCATTTATCAGTGCTGAAGATGTACCAAAGAGATTAAACAAGTCTTTTAGTATTTCTCTGCTCTCAACAATGGTTGTTTCCCAATTTGCAAACCCACCTTCTCATAGCTTGGGAATAGACCTCCCTTAGTGACTTCTGTGTCCTAAGAGATTACTGCAGACATTGTTTCAGCAAGGAGGTCTTCTGGTTTCACTCCTTGGCTTTTGCAGACTGTGCAAGCAATTTTAGATCATGACTCATTAATAGTTAGAATTAACAGCTTTTTCCATGGATTTGAAGTGATTTTGATAAAGTTTTCCCCCACATTTTAATATTTTTTTAAGCATTGCACTGGTTGGCTTGGTATGCATTTTTTTTCTGCTCATTCATAACACTGTGTTTTAATGGCAGGGAAGAATTATAATTAATATCTAAGTACATTATTGATTAAACAAAAAATTACCATGAAATATTCTGGGGATGGGCTTTGTTTCCCTGTCTGTTAAATATTTTCAAAAGCCAGCCATGGCCACTCTCCTCTTCCAAAATAAGGCGCTCCTTAACAGTAGTCTGATTTTTATTTTTAAATGGCCACTTTTGCACAGAACTGTGTAAACTTTCCATGAGTGGAATGCCTTTGCTGGATGTGCTGGTCACAATCCGGGCAGGGGAGCAGACAGTCCCACGTTGCATAGAGCAGGAATTGGCTTGCTGTAGCACATTTCAAAACTTGTCCCAGGGAAGCATCGTAAATTCTCAAGTTACTTAATCTTGAATTGGGTAACATGGGACACAAGTCCTCACCTCTTGGAGATGTTACAGGATTTCACAATGACCCCTGTAGGTCATGTCCTGGCTGGCCCTGCTCTGTGCTGGCCACATTTGGTACCTCCTCATGCTCGCACGGCACGAGACCACTGCCACTGGGCAGGTCTTGGGCTACCTCACCTTGCCTCTAGGCCACTGAGACATCCCAGTGTCTCCAACACATCCACACAGACCTGTGGGAGAGCCATAAGGCCTGGTTTTCATTTTAAATGAAAATCAGGTCTGCAGCCTCAGACCCTCAAAAGGGACACCAAAATCTTTTTAGGTAACTGAATCTTAACCGCGGTGACTACTTGTCTTTATCACGACTGTATGAATTTCTGTGTGTTAATTAGAGTGTTTCACCAATATTTTCTTTTTAATCCTTTTGGTTTTATTACTTTCTAATATGAAAAATACTGGCGTGAATTGATGCCTTTTGATAAAGATGAATGAATATCACATAAGGCCGGTGTTAAAGCCTTTCTCAAGGCAACTTGCTGCCCCTGTATAAAACCCCTCATGGAGGTGGGCAATTCAATGACCAATGCAAGAGTAATTCAGGGTCAATATCTCACTGTTCACTATGTGCAAAGCAGTTACCTTATTTATTATTGTGGTGCTTAAGGGACTTCTGCAGATGTGTTAGATGCTGCATAGACAAAAATCTATTTTAATGCTCTCAGTGTACAGTATGAAAAAGTTAATTTATGCCACAAAAGAATAGTTTTGCAGGGGTTTTTTTTGTCATTCAGCAAGATTTCAGTAGTACTGCAGCCATGCTAATAACTTCTTTCAATGTCTGGCAGCTCTTGTGTATTCATGGATATGCATATAACTACTGAATGCATTTATATAAATAAACATTCATTGTTAGGCAAAAAGACATCTAAACCAGGTGCAATTTCAGAGAAAACTGTCAGAGAAATGAGACAGAAATGCTTTCCAAAGAGATACGGGAAGGATTCTGATCCTTTGCAAATGTTTATCATTGTAGCTGTTCATACTAGTGCACATTTATACCTTGTATAACAGCTTAGGAAGCTGAATTATAAAGGAAAAGTCTTAAGGGTTAAAAATACCCTGCTTAATGCTGAAGAAGTTCAACCAACTGAAGGGTTGAAGCTCTCTATTCCAAGCCTGTCTGATGTAACCTATCTGTCTATCCAGGACCTTAAATGACTTTTAGAAAGTCATATAAGACTCACAGAACGTGTGCATCTCCCATCCCTCCCTTCAGGGAGTCCTTACCTGCCCTCCTTTCATTTCTGCCAGATGAGACACAGCTTGGTTTACACGGTGTAGCTGCTCAGAGCTGCAGAATTATGTGTGGGCAGGTGAGGTCAGCCAAAGTAGGTCTTGCACAAAGCCCTGAGGTCCATGGGCACGCCGATGGCTGGAGTGGCTCACTGTGGCTCCTGCATTCCTGGAGCCCAGCGGAGCAGGGAAAGGACACGTGTCCTAGATGTGCTTCAGCTATGGGTCTGTGCAGCCTGTCCCACCACCCCTCAGAGAGCTGGGGAGCAGGAGAGCAGTTGACTTGTAGGATGAAGGAAAGAGCCCTGAAATCACCTGGATTTCAGCCTCTCTGAGCCTTATGATGTTACAGATGTCAGTGCATCTGGGGAGTGGAATGAAGCAGATTTAGAATGACGGTAAGAAAAAAATCACTCTAACAAATGATACAGGTTCTAGTCTTCTCTTTTGTTCACCCTTCAGGCAGCACCACACACATAAAACCCCATTAAAGCACTTCACAGCTATTCTGCATTCCACTTTGAACTGTTTTACACATTTGTCCAGGTGCAAATAATCTGTAAAAGATCCCTGCCTTTTCTTGCCCATTTGCCAGCACATGTAATGTGCTGGGCAGAACCTGCTCCTTTCTCTGTCTCTCTCTCTCTCTTCCCCATTCCTCCGGACACAGCAAACTTGAGAACTGCCTGATGATTCTTGGCTTTACTTCAACATGAAGCAAAGACGACTTTGTGCCATTTTTTCTGGCTTGACTGAAGAAAGTCTTGTGTCATTATTCTACATGACAGTTGATCTATGTTTATGCTAAAGGTTTGAGACGTTTTTGTTTCCTTATTCTGCTTCCAAATGCACTTGGTGCTTTAAACTCAGCTTACTTCTGGTGTGTAAGACAATTCAGGGTCAATGCTTCTGCATTTTGTTTAGGCAAAAAAAGATGTCCAATCTTCTAATTAAATCAATATTTGCTTACTTAGGTGATAAACCATTATTTGTTTTCAGGGTTATGAGAAAAGAGTGGCAAATCCAAAGGGAGAAAACATTTTAATATGCAAATTTGTTCCCTAGTACAATTTCCTACCAGTAATTTTACTTTTTATAAGCTTAAAATGAAACCTTGACATTGCAGAAATCAATGCACAATTTTGCCATATTCTTAAGGCGAGAATTTCACCTTTTTCTATTTTCTTCACAGAAGGCCTGATCCTGATTCTGACTTAAATGAATAAATTAGCTGTGATCCCATTGATTTCAGCAGGATTATCTGAGTAAAGTTTATTGCTTGCCTAGGAATTTGGAGACTGTAATGCAGATAGATGCTATAAACAAGTTTTTTGGTGCTGAATTTGTCTCAGATGGTGGCTCGTGCCTTTCCAATGGGGAATATTTATTAAAGAAAAGAAAATAGAAAATATGTACAGCAAACCTAAACACCAAAAATAATTTGAGACATAATTAGAACTTCTGTAGGACAAGATCTGCAGTGAAGAGATTGCTCAGTGTTAATGAATATTAACTAGGATTTATCCTTGAGTGGGGAAAGCTGAAGGTTTTAATTTTATTTCAAAGGTAAAGACTGGTAGAGTTATGAAGTTTTACATTCTTTTCTTTCCCCCTGAAATTTCGAGTGCATAATAAATGAGCCAGTGCTAATGTCACAGATGCTAATTTTCACAACCATGACTGAAGTGATGTTGGTTTCCATTTGCATTTCATTCTAACAATGATGAGAGGTGATGAGTTGATGATAAGCTGTTTTCACCGTACTGCCCGCTGTGCAAATTTATGCTTATAGGCAAAGATGACACATAGTTCTGTCATTAAAGGGCTTTAGTGCATTGCCTCTTGAGCAAAGACTGTTTGTCAAAATCCATTTGAACTCTGGTAAATAAGCAGGAACAGATGACAACATCTGGGAAGTATTTTTAAGAACCTGGTTTATGGTGTAAATACCTGTGGGCCTTTAGTGGGGGGGTTCAGAGAAAAATAATGATACTTGTAAAAAGCATGTGTGTGGAGATGGGGAAAAGAGGGATTGCAGGTGACACTTCAGAAGGTGTTTTCTGTCTCCCCTAGGCTTCATAAAATACTGGAACAAGGTTAGAGCGAACCTTGGGTTATTTTCCTTGTGTGAGTGGGCGGTTCTACAATCATCTCACTGCTTCTCTGACTTCTGCTATTTTTTCTTTATTTATATTATCATCATGCTTCACAGTCATCAGCTAATTATTCTTTATTTTCATGAGCAGCTTCAGAAAGCTGTGTCTTAATATACATGTTATCATATCTCTTCTAGAGAGCTATTGAAATTTGAGGAATTTTGTTTTCTCAGCAGGAAGTAAAGGTCCAGAGTGTTTGTAGGGAAAGATCAGTCATCTCTCACCTGGCCCTTGGCAGGAGGCTGATTAGGATGACCAGACTCCCCATTTGGATGCTCACATCAAGACATAGTCTCACAACTCTTGGCTAGCTTTTGTTACAATGGAAAAATTATATCTGTGGCCTGTTCCAGTTGTGATGTATTTTGTGTGTTCCCTTGATTAAAGCATCTTTTGACATTTTTGTCAACTTTGCACAATACTCATTTAATTTCATTTTTCTTCCCTGTCTTGGTTTCCTTCACCAGCCTGGCTTAAGTCCTTAAGAGCAGAATATTTTAAAACAAGTGAGAGTAACCTTCTGAAGGGAATATTTACACATTAATATTCATTTTGCTTACAGTAACAAATCCAGGGTTTTGTTTGTTTTCTTAAGCAAGTAGGAACATTTCAAAAAGTCTGCCTGAACCACCTTAGCCAGGCATTTTTAGAAACCAGACTATCAGCCACAGCATTTATAACTGTGCTCTCTGATAAATAACGTAGCACAACTACCAAGGTGACACAAGTCAGCATTAGCTGTCTCCTAATTCTTTAAGAGTTGTTTAAGAGCAGTTGACTTGCTTACTGTGTTTCTAGGAAAACCTAAATACCCCAAAGTAAACATTGGTTAGGATACCTGTCATTGCTGGGGAAAAAGCAGTAAAAATGTATGGGCAGGACTGGTAGAGGATGTGGCTTACAGTTTCCTGTACTTCCATATTCATCTAGTAATCTATGTCACAGCATAAATTCAGACAAAAGCTGTTATAAAGCCATCACTTGGCAGCACTAAAGGCACTTTCTGGGTGGCCACAAACACTTCAGCCAGAAGAATCAATCCCTTGCTATGTGGGTAGAACCTGCTGGGAATACCCACTCCTGAGAAGGGGAAAAAAAAGACTTCTGGGTCTCTGTAATCACAATATCCCTTAAGCATTCTCTTCTGGAAGGCTGCAACAAAGACAGCAGAGTTACTCCAGTTGTTAGAAACAGTTATACTCTGTTCCACAAATTGGCAGTGTCAGTGGTTGTGCTTAACATTTGCTGCTTGGCACCAGGCTACAGATTGTATATGCTCTGAATATTTAGCATATCATATATCCTTGAAACCATCCTAATGGAAAACTTTGTTTCATGAATCAGAGGTGTGTTGTATGCGTGCTGTTATTCCACAGGAAGATGAACGACCACTTATCTTTTTTCTAAGTGAAATCTCTTCTGTATTCATGCTTACTCTAACCCCTGTAGCTTTTTAAAAAATTTTATTCTACTTACAGTGCACTCAAGAGCATATTCTTAATATTTTTCTTCTTAAACCTGAGAGTGAAATTCTGGCCTGTGGAAAAGTTTGGAGACTTCTTCAGGGAAGCTGCTTCTTTGACTATGCACAATGTATACCTTTCTGCCACTTTTCCTCTCCATACTTCCTTTAGTTTATTCCATGGATACACAGAAATCTGGATAATGATTTCACCTGTACAGAATCTTCAGGCTGCTTAATTGCCAATCATAACATCTTCTGGCCCCTTTCTGGAAAGCTGAAATTCAAGAGCAAAGGGTATTCTATCTCATCACCCAGCCCTGAAGCTGAGAAATTTTCTCTGGCAACAAGCTCTAGTGACCTGCTGGTTTGCACCATTATGTCTTCTGGGAGGAGTTTTAGTCCTTTTCCTACCCTTCTTTGTCTTCATCTCTTTTACCATCTTCACAAGAACATCCATGTAACCTAACACTGCTGAACTTGATTTCCATGAGGCGCTGACTGGTCACTGCCTTGAGAACTGTAAGAAGTGAGAGCTCCCCTACTTGTCCATGCTGACCTGATGTGGTAGGTTTAGTGGGTTTGCTGTCCTTCCAAGTATGTTGAAGGACAAGTGGGACATGAGTACTTGGCTTTAGGGTTTTTCTGCAGTGCTCCTCATGGCTTCTTCAGGGAGAGGATAAACACCGGAGGAGTTCTGCTCCACCAGAAAACATGCTGCAGTTCCTTGTCTTCCCTCTACCATTATGTTTGAGACAGAGATGGAGATGTGTCACTGGCAGGCTGCAGCCATGAGACAAAGAAATCAGCTTCACTCAGACACAGCACAGCCCAAAGCAGATGTGTGAGGAGGGGACAACAGTGGCCGAGCCAGCTGAGTGAGCTCACGTGGCTTCTCTGCTGCCTGCACCTGTGCAAAGGGGATGCTCAGCTCTGCTGCTCCTGAATGGTTTCACTGGCCACAGCTGTGTTGTTGTGCTCTTACATTTCTGTCTCTCTGCCTCCTTCTTTAAGATCAGATGTAATGTTCAAAAGCCACTTCAAAAAGCTGAAAAGGGGACGTGGTTCACTGATGGTTAAGCAGCTCAGAACCTGTGGAGAGGTTGCATGAAATGACTGATGGTGGTAGAGCAGCCATCCAGCTCTAGCACAAGCATGTGGCAGGGTTCTTCTCAGCTGTTGCTTACTGGCATGTTTACATTATTTTCTTCCTGTCTCTGTAGTGGAGGTTGCATTTGCTTGACTAATATATCTTGGTAATTGTGGTAAAATGTTTGAAAATGTCTTTGTGTTTGCAATTTTAGCCAGTATCTGAAGGAATGGAAAGAGGCAACATCTTCCTACCCCTTCAAGACAGCTTAAAATAATGCAGTTGGTAGAGTTCTCTTTGCAGTGACAGGGCTGATTTCAGTAGGATTTGGGGTATGTCCTAAAATCTGGGGTTCAAAGAACACCTCAAAGCCCTCACTGGTCTCTCCAATACGTGGGGTTCTCATGGAAGCTGCTGGAGCAGGGGAGGGGGAAAATGCTCAGTCTCACTCTTCTCATGTGCCAGAATGAAAACACACTTCAGGCACCTGGTACACTTGTTTTTCATGAAATGAAGCTGTAGTTTTCCACTGAGCTGTGGAAAACTCATGCCACAGAGATAATCAAATGGAGAGAGGGGAATACATGTGCCCTTACTGGTACCCAGTGAACTGTTGATTGTATTAATTACTTTTCTGCAATGACCTGAACAGAATCAGAATGATATCTTCAGGTTCCTGGATTTTTTTTTCCCTGAGGATTGCAATTATTGAGCTTGCACTACAAAGCATACATGGAATTTAATACATTATAACTTGTGCTCTAAGAAGGATTCTTACACACTCCCAAATCATATGCAAACCCTGAGCTGTCAACCTTCTTTCAGCTTCCATACAAAACCAAAAGCTTGCTGAACTTATAAATTCAAAAGTCCCAGGATCATGTTTAGGATTCCCAGGCATAAATTGTGCAAGCATGTCCAGTTTTTGAAGCCTGAGAAGCTGCAATGAGGTGCCATGTGTGCTTTCTTCAACTGGACAATAAGGATAACTTTGGCCTGTGGATGATAACAAGCCAACATTGGAACAGAACAGCCATTTGACAAGGGAGGACACAAGAAAGAGCAAAAATATTGACCCCAGTCTACATTTCAAAGGAGTCAAAAGTTAACCCACTCTAATTAACCTTTTATTTCTTTGTTGATTTTTTTTTGCTTTGTTTTGCAATAAAAAAATGATTTAAATAAATGGACAGATAGATTTGATGAAGCACTCAAATTCACAGTGACTGATGATAGATACTGCACTGAATTTTGCTTCTCTACTGTAGTGCATCTCCATTAAGGCAATTTCAGCTAATCTCACTATGGATTCATTAATCAAGTGTAGTCAGGATGTCTGAAGGGAGATAATGAGGGGGGAAAATGGCCTATTGTTTGGATCTTATTCTTCAGCTAGTTATTTTGTTTATCATGTCCCATAATATTTGTACCCCAATAAATAAGTTCCAGTTGCAATTAGTTATCATAGCAGATGACTGGGACACCTTTACTTACAAGTTCAAAATCATTCCATAATAGATCAATTAAATTTGAGCTCTCTTTACATCACATTCCTGTACACTATCAGTTAGCAGTGAAATGGAAACAAGGTGGACTGGTGCATTTTAAAATTTCCTCCCTTTATCCAAAGATGCAAGCATCCACGGAGATAAAGTCCCTAATCCCACATCTTTTTCTCTAGGCACAATATCCTGCAGTATCAGCAGTCCTTAGTGTCTTCTAAAATTTCTCCTCTAAAATGCCCAAGAAAAGATTTGTTCATTTTTTACTTACTTTTTACTCATTTAGGATTACATACTGTATATCTGCCCCACATAAAGCTGTCACTATATTACTTAAAAAAAAAAAAAAGTTGAAGTTCTAAGAGCCCGGTGGGTTTGGAGACTGCTGAAGATGGGAATGTTTATAAGCTCTGTGATATTAACTGCAGCACTCAACCTCAGGTGACATAAAACATGCAAAAAAGAACTTTCTGTCAGTTTTATTATTTCTAAAAAGGTTCCCCTTGAAAGAGAAGAGTGACCTTGCTCTGCTGAGCTGACATATGCCACTGAATTAATGGCTGGGCTTTGCTGTAGGGAAGCTTGCAGAAACATTACAACTCCAATGGCTGAGTTTGCTGCGAACATTAATCAGAGGAACCAAGATGATGTATCAAACACTCATTTAAAAGTAATAAAAACTAACTCTCTTTCTGGCCCCCTCCCCCAAGTTTCTTAGAATTAGCTTATTGTTGGTCATTACCTGTTGTCAAGGGTAAGGCTGCAGTAGGGCAGTGAAACTCGTGTAAGGGCTTTCTGAAGTTTGCTTACTCTTCAGAAAAAGAGCAAACGAGCTTTTGGGAGGGTCAGACTTGACCGTGGCTTAGAGGTTATTTTTTTATTCTTGTTTTCATCTGGAAGGTCGTTTGAAGGAACAGCTTCCACTGAACAGCCACCTTCCCACCTCCTCTGCCAGTGCATGCTGGTTGCCCCATTTGTGGATGTGCTGGCCAGGCCTGGGGGTCCCTGTAAAACTGAACCTTGGGGCTGGATGCTTCTCAGCCCCTCTTCAGGCAAATGTATTTTTGTCTTCACTTGAGGCAAACATGCTTGTGAGTAATTTCTCTCACACAGGAAATCCAGCAAAACCCTGCAAGGTCAGGACCTAGATAACACACAGCATTATTAAAATCATGCTGTTTAAGTAAGCAGGGAAAGGACTTTAATTGAAGCTGCTAGGTGATTTGGTTTTAAAATGTGAGAATTCGTCTGTGAATTCAGCGGGTTTGAAGAGGAGGAAGTTTCAGGAGAGGAAAGATGTTGGTATTTAAGGGATTAAAGATCAAAGCCTGCAATGCTTATGTAGTGTTTAACCAGCCTTTACTCAAGCAGTGCTCCCCTCTGCTGCAGTGATGGTTTTGTGGAGGGTGGATTTCAAGGCTCATCCCTCGGTGTTTCTGCCCATGTGTAAATGAAGGGTAGAAAAAGGATAACAGGGAGGTAGAAGTGCACATCATGCCAAATCCTTAACTGTCATTTTCATAGCTTCTCTGAGTTTGTCACACATCCTTAACCTTCTTTTAAAGTCATTTTCTTTTCATGGTTTTGAGTGCCACTGAAAGTCACTTTTAATTAAATGTCATATAAATAATAAAGTCTTAATTACATAATTATTGCAAATACCTGTGTGCACACTCCCAGAATTGGACAGACTGCCAGAAGAGCACTTGGAGTGACTTTTCTCATTGGGAACGGAGAGTGCTCTGCAGCAGCTGGGCAGGAACAATGGTGCTCCAAACTCAGGGTCAATGTGCATTTAAAGAAAATGGAGTCAGGACCCTTCCCCCCCTTGCACATTTTGCAATACTCACTTGCACAAAACTTTCCGAATGTTAAAGACTGGCGTTTCCTAAATTGCTTCCTTATTTAGTCCCTCACAAAGCTGTTTAATCAACACAGCATTTTTTTTTTTTTTGCACGACCAAACTGCCTCTTTGCTCAGATGTCCTACACGGCTGCCCCTTCCAGGGGAGGACTTACAAACCTTGCAAAAAACCCCACCCTCCTTTAACCTCAGGAACAGCAGGCTCTGCCCTTGTCTCATTGCCCCAGCGCCTGCCCAGGGCAAGGTGCCCCTGGAAAGCACTGGAGGCTGGTTTTTAGGGGTGACTCTGGCTGGGTTATTGGGAACTCCGTGCCTGGTGTCAGCAGGGAGTTGGGGCTGACAGAGGCTGGTACCACTCAGAGGCACTGATAAAACAGCTGCTCAGTGTTTACTTTGGAGAGCGCAGTTTGCTCACCTGGAGGAGGGTTAGTTATGATTAACTCACTTTTTAAATTCAGCTTTGCTTTTCCAGTCTTTTTCCACTGTTAAAATTAGGGTGCTTGATCTGATGCTTGGTGGTGGCAGTTCTGTTCAAGGTCCACTTTGCTCCCCTCTCTCCCCCACCTCCATGCGGCTACTGAACACCAGGCCATGATAACAACCAGTCTTTTATAGAGTCATTTTTAAGCCAGTTAAAAATGCCATTTCAGTAGATTGCTCTATTTGAGTTAGCAGGAACAAGCTGTATCTTTTTTATTGCTTTTGACTGGTGAAGTGCAAGGTTTAGGCCGTGTTTCATGTGGGCTATAAAGTTATATTAATGTGTTGGTTAGTGGTCAGAAGTTCTGTATGTGTAACTAATGTGTAAATAGGAAAAATTCTCTGTGGTACAGAGGTCATTATGTTTTCTCTTTTGTTGCTTCCCTTACCCTTTGGAAAGTCACTTAATCTTTTATGCAAATTCTTCTTCTTCATACAGAAGTGAGGAGTTTTTGGGTGGTGTTTGGTTTGTGGGTTTTTTTCCCCACAGAACATCCAAAAAGCTATAAATTGCTATGTTGCCATCTGGGAAAGTAGGAGACAATTCTTTTGATTATCTATGCAAGAAGATAAGCTAGCAGAGTGGAAATATTCATCCCTACTTGGTAACTCTTTCATTCTCAGAGTGGTCTCCTCCTTCTGAAGAGACTAGAACCATCAGGGAATAGAACAAATGAATCAAATCCTGATCTCCACTTATCTCCATCAATCAGAGCAGCAAGAACAGGCTGTTCTCTTGAGGGCTGCTGTATCTGCTCTCAAAAAAGAGGGAAGAAGACAAGTGTCTGTGGCAGGAAAGGAAATTGGGCAACATGCTGAGCTCCCTTTTTATTACTTCCAGGGTCCACATTTGCCCCTGTACAGCCTACATGGTTTGGGTAGTATAAGGATGAATGGAAGCTAAAAATTAAAATGCATGGAGGAATTTGAAGAGATTTACTTGTGTGAGAGGGTCAGTACAAAGCCTTTGACACATGCAGGATTTTAAAGATATTTTGAATAGGACTTGAAGCAAAATATAATGGGCCAGAATTTATGACAGCAGGCAACCACATTGCTGAACAGTGTGAATTGTCCAAAGAAAAATATGGAATGAATATCTCCCATAATGATTATTTATCAGGATAACTGCAGCCAGTTTTGGCTCAAAGGTTGTTTTTAGACACAGGGAATCTCTGACTAGTTTGTCACAGACAGGAACTTACTTCTCCTGTGATATGTCCTACAAGGGAAGGATGTTTCATAACAGAAAGACGTGGATTGCAGAACCTGTTGTTGTCCTACTATTTGCATACCATACCATATTATTTTCTAGGAAAAATGATAGGCTATTACAGTCAAGCCAGACAATCAACTGCAGACTATCCAAATTAAAATAAACAACAATTACATAGCATTTATCCCTTTAAAAGGATTATTTAAAATTCCTGGATTTCAGGGAATAAATGATATGGGAGAAGGAAGAAGGTTTTCAAATTCTGAAAAGTGCCTTTGATATTTTCTATTATGTTAGTTTGGAATACTGGGCGGGAAGAGATGAAAGTTAATGTGTGGATTTATAGAAATTATTTGATGAGTCCTTGTGCGGGAAAACAGAGTTGTTTCTCCCTCTGCTCATGCCTCCATTAGATTTTACTGAGCAAATTCATATTTGCTTAACATATCCCTGGGTAGCTCTTGCATGAATTGAGCCAGAAAAACCACTTAACTTTATAGGATGCTGAATGCTGGTATCAAAAGTCAATAGCGTATTTTCTCTTAGTAGCTTTGCATTTACTTTAAAAGCTTCCCTTCACCTGGAAATAAGGCCTGTCCATATCTTCACAAAGTAGGTGTTCCCTGACACTAATGCAGTGACTGACACTCCTGAAAGTAATAGTCCCATTCCTTTTGCAGCCAGGAGCCCCTAAATCTGCTTTTCGTTATCAGTATAATGGGGTTGGATACATTTTTAAAAGGTGGTGCCTATTGATTACTTAATGGAAAAAGTTAGTGTGGAGAACTGCTGAAGCAGCCCTATTCAGTGCTCTCCAGTGCAGCAACACCATTATCTAGAACAGTGGAAATCATCTTGTAACCCTTATTAATATTTAATAAGGATGAAGCAACACTGAAGTACACTACCAAATAGCCCCAGGCTCCTGCATGTGTAGGATATAAGGTTGTTTCGAGGGTCAAAAAAGAATAACTGTGCTCAAGTGTTTATAGGTAAGACCAACACTAAACAATGTTTTCCCTCTTGTTCCCTTTAAACTATTTCCAGCACATCTGCACTTTAATATACACTTATTCCTACTAGACATATTGAAGTGCTGGAATGCAACAGAAAGGTCAGTGTATGTTTAGAGATTGCTGAGACAATTTTATACTTTCCCTTCCCAGTGTTGCTGTGAATCCCAGGCTCCCTTCTCCCTCCTGCTCTGTGCTGCAGGGCACATTTGGCTGGGCTGACAAACTAGTCAAAGGTGTTAATCCTGTCTAATAGAACCATAATCCTCAGGGCTGTGTTTTTATATCATACTATTGAACTAACCCCCCCTTGTCACAGGATGTTCTTCATCTACTTAATAGTAAAGCTCTTTATGGGAATTTTAGATAAAATTAAATGTACAATTCAAATAGTAATTTTCAGTCCCACAATGTAAAAAAACCAAAACAAATAAACCACAGTGTTTAGACAACAGAGATTTTACAATCAATAAAGAATGATTTTTGTATTTTCTTTTTTATTTTCCCCTCAGTGAATAGTAAATGTCATTATAGTTGTCCAAAAATATTCACAAATCTGGGTCAGTTTCTTCAAATAACCTTTGGCTGGAAATATTTTTTCAGGTTAGATGTGCCCAGAAAAATAGGGCATGGGGGAAAAGAGGATGTGATTATTCTTTTAAGCTGCAATGCTTAGAATATGAAGCCAAAACATGGGTAGGCTTTTCTCTTCCATCTGACTCTGCTCAGGCTCCCACTGCTATGTCCTCATTCATTTTTTGGGGGAGGTGGCAGAACTGGTTAATAAATAAGTTTGAGAAAACAGGGAAATACATCAAGGAGGGATTCCTCCTTAACTTCTCTGGAAGCAGCTCCATGCCAGCACTAAGTGTGCTCCCAAATCAGTCCTTGGCTCCTCCTCTTTGGTTGCCCAAAGGACACAAAAGCTACCTCTCTTGCTCCTGAGGCTGCCTCATGACCATTCTTGCCTGATGGAGAAGATTGGAATTCTGTAATATGAAAGGTGGGAGCTCACAAGCCTCTTGTGAAGTTCCTGGATTGACAGCAAAAGGAGGGAGCTGGAGATGCCAGGTGAAGAGTGCACAGTGCTTTAGAAATCTGGGAGAGACGAAAATGTGACTCATGTGGCTGGGGGTGGGGGAAGGAAGCAATGGAACAAGGAACTAATTTGGCTGAAATCACATGGGCAAGGCAAAAGGATGAATAAGTACAGGAAAAGCTGTAGCCCAGATACTCTGAAATCACTTATTAAATCAGACAGAATGTATTTATTTTGTGGTTTACTATTTTGTTCAGTGTCTTTTTCCTCCAGAGGGGATTGTGAGTACTCAAAAATAGACTGAGTTTCTATTGCCTCATGTATAATAGAGAGCCCTGCTCAAGAGCTCTCATACTGCATTAAAGATTTTCATTTGGTATGGAAGAGGGAAGTACTTAAAAAAAAAAACCCAAGCCATTCTAGATCTAGCTGTGAGTATTGGTGAAGACATAAAAACAAGATCTTAAAGACACTGTAGAGTGGATAGATGTCCAAATTCTGGCTGTTTCTAGGGGCCACACTTAAAGGGTCTCCTGACTTAGCATCAATGCTGATTTTATGCATTTTGCCCCCATGGGCAGTGCAGTGTCAGGCAGCTCTGCCTGAGCAGGTATTTTCTGACAGGTATTTCTCTATGACCCCACTCCTCAAAATCTGCTGTGCCACCTTCCTCCTTTCCATCCCATTTATCCACATGCAGAAAGAGTGAAAACTAGAAGGAAACCAGAGCAATTGGTTCATTGTCTCTTAATGCACACCTCAGGTGATGCAGCTTTGTTAAGCCAAGCAAAACTGTAGCATGGCAGAAAACTGTGCCTATCTATGTTTAAAAATCAGATTTTCTAATTGGAAAAATGGGAAGAAAAGCACAAGGCTTGCCTTATTATTCTGTTACTTACTCCCTTTGCAATATGTGCATTTTGGACAAGATGTATTCATAATCCTCAGCAGTACTTGCTCATTCCTGATGGTAAAGAACTATAAATTGTCTTCCCAGCTGCAAAAATACATTGTATAAATTGCCACAATTTACACCACCACAACCAAGTCTATTGCTTGTATCGTATTTATGATGACACCTTTTTTTTTGAAACTCATAAACAAGTCTTTCTTACCTGCAAATAATGCATGGTTATTTACATACATAAGAAATGTGAAACAGATGTAGAAGGACTCATAATTATATCCATTACCTACTTTGTATTTGAAGCAGTATTGTTTGTTTTACTTATTTTTCTACCTCTGCCTGTACAGTAATAATTTTTTTCCCCTACAGTCACCTCATATTTTGTTTCTAGCTGGATACAGCAGTTCATGGCCTGCTGACATGGGAGGGGTTTTTGACACCAACAGGTGGCTTGACATTTTTATTTAAGTCTTAATAAGAGAACAAAGCAAAAGAGCAGCAGTGAGTCAAGGTTTGCCTTCTCTTCTTTTGCAGCGCACGAGCAGCTTTGGGAGCTTTGACCGTTTCAGGCATCACTCGATATCAAAGACAGATGATTCAGCTGAGGTCTGTAGAACACAAAGTCTGAATTTCTGCAGTTCACTTTCCCATGACAGTTATGCAAAAACATTGGGAAGCTCTTGTGTAAATTTTGCAGTGCTGAGAACTTTACTTGTATACCTGCATCTTTTCGGTGATTGAGGCCTTGACAAAAAAAACCAAGAGAATCACACCTAAAATTTGGCACTTTGATGTGAAAATAGAAAAAATTAAAAAAAAAAAAGAAAAAAGTGCACTTCACATTGGTTAATGCCCAAAGTAACCAGCACTTTACAAGTAACCCACAGATGTCTCACTTTTGTTTTCAAGACTTCTGCAAAAATTCCCTCAATTCCTACTGATATTAGGGACAATAAATAATGGGAAACAACATTACCTACCATAAAATACATTTTCTTTCTGTCATTTATACATAGAGTATTGTGCTGCAAACCTCTTTAGGTCACAGTTTCCAAGGAAAATGGCCATGACTGAATATTGTCATGCTAACTGTGTTAGTGTCCTTAATATTTCCCTGTAATTTCTGCTTCAGCTTGCCCTGTTTTATTTTCGTGGTGAGTTATTGCCTACTTTTTGATTTCAAAACAGATATCTGAGCTGGAGACTATAAGTGACATTGGGGAAGCAGTACAAATCAAAGCAGCAAACAATGGAGGAAGCCTGAGTAAGAAGATGAGAGCCATTTCACTTACTATGAAGAAAAAGATGGGCAAAAAATACATCAAGGCACTCTCTGAGGAGATGGTAAATACAGCCTAAGAGCCTTGTGTTTGTTGGAAATACATGTGAAGTAATAAAAATATTATGTGCATTTTTTCTGTTCATGTTTCAACTGTCCTCAGCTCTGACAAACCATAAAACCAGGGTAAGAGCACATACTGAATTAAGCCAGCTTTTGGTGTGTACCTGCTCTTTCATGTGCATTTTTGGGTACATACGAATCCCACAGTAAGGGCTCAAGAGTCATAAGAATTTTACTTCATTTAATTTTGCTTTTTCATTGAGGAACATTTGTATGAGCATGTGTGTATGAGCACAAAAAAACCTCCTCATGTGGACACAAGGGAGTATTGGTTGAACCCCAGCATCAGTCTGATGCTCAGTGTGTACAAAAATCTTCATTAAAAGAATTTATCTCCCAATGCAAGAATTATTTCTGAAGTCCACTTTGTAAAGGTCAACTACCATCCTAGAGAATTCCAACTCATATGCCTTATCTCCTTTTACCTTATCTAATCTTAGTGAAACTATCTTTATTGAACATAAAAACATAATCTTGCACATACTGAAAACCCTGTTTTCTCAGTACTTTGTGTCAGTAAGTTCCAAAATTTAAAACCCTGTTTTTTCAGTACTTTATATCAGTAAGCTCCAAAATTTTAAGGAAAAAAGCTTGTCACACTTAACAAACCTAAAAAAAACTATCTAGTCTGCATCCTATCTCAAGTGTCAGTATCAAGTAAGTAAGAAAAATCAATGAAAAATCAATCTACTTTCACAAGTAGAAAATAATTTCTTACAGGATACCTTTAAATGCCTTTTGGAGGACCAAGACAAGGATTTGTATTTCATTAGTTTAGTTTTCTTTTATTTTTTTTTTCTAGAGTGCAATCGATGATCTTTATATTATATTTTTATATTTCCTTTCTGCACATTTAAAGCAGCAATTCCCATGACAGAAATTCAATGGATTATCTGGTTGGACACACATGTAGCATGATCTTCCTTCCTGCAGGAGATGATGACAATCAATACCAGCCTCCTGATTAATCTGTTATGCTGCTGGCTGGTGTAACAAGCACAATTCTTGTTGAAATCCAGTGTAGTTCTTAATTTCAGTGCTCTGCATGATATGTACCTGTATGGGTCTCTACTTCCCACATGCACTGTCATCTTTGCTTCATCATCTAGCTGGTGAATAACTAATTTTTCCCCAAATACAATGCGCTGAAGGAAGTTTCAGTTGCATCAGGATCTCACATGCACTGGAAACATGACAAATTCTACTGAAAAATCCTTCCTTTAAAAAGTATTATCCTTGTTTAATTGATCTGTTACATTGTCTCTAACTTAACTGTGACTGAAATATGGATCTTATTGTTTTGAACAGGCTGTGATTCCTGAGGTGTGATTTATTGGGATAAACTCAAGGGGCCAATTTCATACACCATTAGACTTTGTGAGAGAAACATGTACCTGTTAATTCTGAAATGCCCTGGATTTCGAGGACAGGGTGAATGTTGGGCAGTGTGGTGGGCATGGTGCTGGAACACACCAGTGTGTGCAAGCTGTCCCCAGCCTGCCACCAAGCAACCACCATCCTCACAAGTTCAGTGCAAAACACAGCTGTGCCAGCCAGCCAGCTCTTCACCAGCTGCCTTCAGAGCTGAGCTTTATATTTCCTTCTCTGAGACAAGCAGACAAAATCTTATCAGGCTGCCGACAAATTTTCCGTTCCAAGCTTTCAGCTCTGCCATGGTGTGTTGCAGTCTTCCTAGCTTAGGTGTTTGGGCAGGGAGGGGATGAAGTGAGTGAGGCAGAAACGAGAGGGACTTTCTCCAGGATCATAAAATACTAGGGGTGATTGTTTGGCATGGTTAGTACCAGGCATCAGCTTCTAAAATGCCTTTTCTCACAAAGGAGTTCTTAATAAAGTGCAATGATGACCTAATCTCCAAGGATGTTTTAAAACAACAACAACAAAAATTCTCTAAAATATATTTCTTTGGGGTTAACATTTGATTTTTTTGTGTTAAAGAATGAAGAGGGAAAAGAAGACAGTGATCCTGGTGGTGGAGCACACACTGAAAAGGTCTCCCTAAAAACCAGTGACTCTTTGGAAAGTCTCTACAGTCTGAACAGTGGCCAGAGCTCATCTAGTAAGTACAAGACACCTATACTTCTTATTCAGCCACTGGATCAATAGAGTTATTGCTTATGTCTGTGGAATCAGAGCTGGTGATCAAAAATGTGATGGTAGAGAGCTCTTCATTCTGGCAGACAAAAGTGTAATTTGGTTAAATGGGTAGCAGCTAGGGTAGGTATACATCTATCCAGAATTGAGTGTTTTTTAAGAGTGGAAATACTAAGTGAAGAAAAAAACCCCATGAATTATAGGGCACAGTGCTGGTATATACACCACAAATTGTTGTGGGGTTATCACTGCCTTAGTGCTGGGTTTGCAATCACTGGGGACAGCCACACAAGATGGTGGGGGATGTGGGTCTCACCTGGCAGCTTTGGGACATGATGCAGAGAGACACAGCCCACCTGAAACCCACTGAAAACCCTCCACCACCAGGGTAGCCTTGCTCAGAGAAGCCTCTGATGAGAAATGTGCCTCCACCTCTCTCTGTGCCGCCCTGCTGTGGATATCTGCTGGGTGGCAGGTCACAGCTATCCCTGGTTACACTGCTGTGCCACCCTGCAGGCGCTGCCTGAGCCCTGAGTGCAGACTGGAGCTGCAGTCCAGACCATTTGCACTTAGAGTTAATCTGGCCCTGAGATGGAGCTGTGCACTTAAGCAATCACCTCAAACAAAACCATTTTTATGATCATTTTCTGTGACGTGATTTGTGAAAATCTTATATGGGAGTTTACTTCCAATACACTGCTGCTCTTATCTAAAAACATATTTGGATGGGATATTGCAGAGCTTGCTCAAATTTGCTTGAATTACTCTGCTGATATTTTATTGCTCAACTTGGATAAAATGACAGGCAGAAATGTTGATAAGATTAAAATTTCCCTCTGCAATGCAGGTTCCTTTGATGTTTCAGCTAGCACTGGAATGAAATAAAATAACTTCTACAGTACTTGTTTTCATTTCTCTGAATAAACAGGAGAAGTTCAGCAGAATTAATTCCTTAAATTGCACTTTTAGGGTACATTTTATTAATCTGCAGAGGTAATATTTCAAAAAGTCTGTAAATAAAATGCATAGTCTATTAGTATCATCACCAGAAAAAGATTACTTTAGGGAAGATATTAATGAAAGATCTCCTACCCATTTTGTTCTGTCTCTTGTAGCGTGATTTTTATTGAATGCAATTATCCTGGAAGGTGTCAAACCCACACAGGATACACTCTGTCTCTGATTCTGTGGTACTGAACCCCTTCCTTTGGGCTGCTGTGCAGAGTTGCATGTCTGGGCATTTGGTGCAGGGGTGTCTCAAGCTGCCTCTCTCCCAGGTGGGGTGACCAGCTGCTCGGATGGCACCAGCAACAGGGACAGCCTCCGCCTGGACGACGAGGTGCCCTACAACGGCCCCTTCTGCGGCCGAGCCAAAGTGCACACCGACTTCACACCCAGCCCTTATGACACTGACTCGCTCAAAATCAAGGTAGGACAGCCACCAGGACCCCTTCTCTCCCACTAGCAATGCCAGGGACACCATATTTTACATGTAAATAATGCATTTAAGAATGAGTTTTTACCTGCTCAAGCATGTGGAACGCTCTAAAAGCAAGGCTGGTCTGGTTTTGTAATGCTCCTATAAGGACTTGATTCAGACAAGGCTGCAAAGCCAAGTGCTGCTAAAGGCTGTTTAAGGCACAGATTCCAGGTAGGAACCCCTTCATGGTATCTCCCTACCTACCCCAGCCTTCCTCAGAGTAAAATACATGTTGCTTCCCACATACATGGCCTGGAGTAAGAAAAAGTCTCATGAGATGTGAAGTTGTCTCCTCAAGCTTTCCCAGTCACAACTAGGATATATCCAAAGCTCAGTGGCACCCACTGCCTTTAATAAAAACAGTTTGCCTTTCCATTAATCTTTTCTTTAAGCCTATATTTGAGCTGTAAACATTCTTCAGTCCAGGCATGACAAGGGGTGTCTGGGCTGTGTGAGTGAGGAGGAGGAGCAACAAACAGGGACCCAGTTGAACATTGCTTAAAAAACCCAACCCTTTAGACTCTTTTCTTCTTCACAGCTTCTTCATTTTGCCAAATCCTGTATCTCACACAGGCTCCCTCTCCTCCTCTCTGGCCTACATGAGAGCTGTTGCCCTGCTAGTATTGCAGTCTTCAGCACTTGCCCTCCACTTCAACCCACATCTAAGGCATTTCTTTTATTACAGTTTAACAGTTTTAACTGTTTAACTGGTCATGAAATGGCAAATATCTGCTGGCTCATATAGGTTTCTTTTTTAGTCATTAGGGTGTTGTATTTTGGAATTATAAGCTGATACTTAGGGTTGAAATCCCTTGCATTTATCACACAAAATTTCAGTACCATGAATCTGAATTCAAAGTGCATCTGCAGCTTGGCTTGGAGCCACCGCCTCATCCTGACCTGCATCCACATCTGAAGCTCCTGAGCCTGCACGAGTTTGTAGAATAACATGAGCTTGTAGACCTTTAAATAAATGTTTGTTTAGTTTCCATTTCCAATGTGCTCACAGCTCTGAGCCCCATGTTCTAACTAAACCAGGTCACCAGCTCACAGACAGTTTTGTACTTGGGTTTGTACAAAAACTAGGGTGACCACTTGACTTGCTGTTCCTTGACCAGACCAGAAAAGATGTAAATCTTGGAGCTATGGACACATCTTAACAAACTGAGTTTGATTTCTAACTTTGTTACAGAGTCCCAAATGTAGTAGGCATTTGCTGGATAACTCTTCAAAGGCTTTCAACCTTTTTCTGTGATACCTGCCAAGAAGAGAGGGCTCATTTTGAGGTCCTTGGGAGCAAATTGTGTAGGGTGCATGACTTTGTAAGAGCCTTTTTACTATGAGAATTACTCACCTGAGACCTTGGTTCCTGAGCTGAGACCTTGGTTCCCACAGTGTGGCTGTGAGCACCTTCACCAAAAAACCTTCTTGAAATAGCTGTGTTGTCACCTTTTTAAGCATTCATAGTTGTTAAGGGAGTTAAATGTTCTTTATCATCTTTGAAAAATGCAGCCAGTGATTTTTCCTGCAAAATGGGTAGGAGTCCACCTTTAACATAGATCAGTTATCTGTTTTTGGAGATCCTTGAGAGGCTAGATTATAAGATTATTCTGTAAATGCTATGGCACATATTTTGAAAATAACCTTAGAGTCATCCCTTGCTTTTTGCCAAAACTATGCCCACTGCCCATGACAAAAGTTAATTGCAGATGCAACCCCATCCCTTTTCAGGGACCAGGTGGAGCACAAAAATAGTGAGAGGGGCTGCTTGTGCTCACCTCTCCTTCACAAAGGTTTGGAGATAAGGACTAGCTCCACTTTCTGTAATTATTTTCCTGGGATTTTATAAAAGCAAAGGCACTAAATCTAGGTAATTAAAAAAAGTTACTTCAACTGACTAGTGCTGATTTGGTCCACAGAGGAAAAGCTACATATAACAAACCAGAGGTGTAAGCTTTGTTGTGCTTTTTTTACTGTTCCAGAAAGGAGACATCATAGATATCATCTGCAAAACTCCCATGGGCATATGGACAGGCATGCTGAACAACAAAGTAGGAAATTTCAAGTTCATTTATGTGGATATTATCTTGGAAGAAGAAGCTGCACCCAGAAGGATAAACCCACACAGAGGAAGCCAAAGGACCAAGCCTAAAACATTGCAAGAGCTCCTGGAATGTGTCCACCTGCAGGTCAGCCAAGGCATTTCCCAGCTCTGTTTGAAACATTCCCTTTGTGTGTGCTCAGGTTTGAATGTCATTTACAGGCAGGAGGAGAAAGGCAGGTTTCAGCAGTTTCGATGGCAGCAAAGCAAAGCCAAGAAACCTTGTGTCTTTTATCTGATGTCAGTGATGCCAAGATGAATTTTTGCCTTTTCTTTATATAGTTCTTCTATAACTTCTATGTAACCTCAGTATTCTTAGCATGCATATTTGTAATTCCTTAAGTCTGATAATTTAGCATAGTCCCAGTATTTTGTTAGGCCAGGAGACCAAACATCCTAAAGGCCTCACAGTAGAAGGACAGAAAACCCGACACTATCTTGGGAAAACAAGGTCCTCTCTAGAAAATATCCTGTAAACCAGATTTGGCCCATCCAGGGGGGAATTCCACAGATGGGGGAATATCACACCATTCACCCAGGCCTCCCATTGATGCATCCTTGTTAGATATGCTGATTTGTAAGGTCTATAAATTGTATACACAATCAATGGTGTGTGTGCATTGCAGCACATTCCACCCTGGTGAAGTGTGCACCAGGAAAGATCCTTATAAAACACTGAAGTAAAAACCCCTTATATCCCTTAACTGTGTCTGGTTCTCAGTTTTTAAGACCAGGAAAGGCATCATGAGTAGCTTATAGAACTGCATTTTACCTCATCATGTGGCTGTGCCACTCAGAGAGGGATGCTGGTGACTTGTCAGCTCACCTGGCTGCAGTTGTGTGTTTGAGTACACCAGATGTGTGGCTGTGGTCGTTTCAGGGGCAGGGCTGCAGTCTGACTCCAGAGCCAAAACTGAGAATTTGTGTTTCTCATTTCTTGTGATCTTTAGGGAGCAATAGTATTTTTGCACCAGGCTCATGTTGTGCCTCTCTCCCTCTCTGCAACCCTAGATCTTGACTGAGTGTCAAAGTGTAATGAGGTCATGATTTACAAGACACATTTTTAATAAGGGTAATTGCTTTGCTGCTGATGCAAACACTCCTTTCCCTGGAGCATGCACAGAAGTTTGTACTGAGTTGACACACAGCTCAAGGGGGACTTTGTGTGGCACAGCAGGGCCCAGGGCTCCCTCTGCTTCTCCCCTTGCTTGGATCAAGGGGTTCCTCCTGTGAAAAGGCAGAGCACTCCTCACCTCAGAGCCCATCCTGGGCTCAGAGTGGGAGACACTCATGGAGTGACCCAAAAAACTCCAGACACTCAGCAGATTAAATAATTTCTGACAGAGCTCTGCCCTGGTGCTGTTTGCTGCTGGGCTGTGCTAGGAAATTCAGGCAGAGATGCTGGCATGGCCAGGAGGAGTCCCAGACATCTCTGCCTCTGTTCCCTCTTGCTCTTCACCTTTACCAAAGATAAGTCAATTGGACTGGAGAACAGTCCCAAACATTTCAACCTGGCCAAAAAGAAAGAGAGAAATTGTGCCTATTCCTCTACTAAACACAGTGCTTGTTTCCATGAGAGGATTTGTTTGTTTCCTTTTGTAGGAATATGCCTCGACCCTCCTGCTGAATGGCTACGAAACTCTAGAGGACTTAAAGGATCTACATGAAAGCCACCTTATTGAATTAAATATTTCTAACCCAGAAGACAGGGCAAGATTGTTATCAGCAATTGAAAATCTCCAGGACTGTGACAGTAAGTGTTTAAGATTTGTCAAGAGTATATGCACTAGTATCTTAAGCAAAAGAGAGCTTAGGTCAAACAGCTCCAGTAAAGAATTTTCTTTCATTTTTTTAAACAGCATTCTGCAGATAATTACAAATGTTTTTCATCCTTTGCTTCATCCCACACCTAAATCCTTATCCAAATTACCTTTTTTTGGTTGGAAAGTATTGTAAAAAAAATATATATATATATACATATATATATATAGATAGATAGATAGATAGATAGATAGATAGAGAGATAGATAGATAGATACAGATATATATATAGATATATATAAAATAATAGCTGGTTTGCATTCTTCTCTCAAAATTAATCTAACTTCTGTTTCTGGTGAGTTTCCAAAAGTTGAACATATGGGGTGTGTATATGCATGTGATCACCATTTTGTTTTCTTCACTTGTTCCTTTTGTGGGGAGTGGAAAAGCTAGGATACGGAACAGGAAAAACTTTTCTTATGATATTTTAATGATATTTCCAGTCTGACTTTGAATTGTAAATAATTTATGTCAATTTTGTAGAAACTGCAGCTAAGCACCTACTTAATTAGATACTCAGCCAAAAGAGAAAGGAGGGGTTTTCATCTTCATTAATATTTGTGCATACTCCCCCTATGCTGAGCAGTCATGTCATCAAATGTGCACTTCCAATTGAGATGCATAGAAAAAAGAGAGAGAAAGATAAACAATGTCTTCCTGGGATAGTTTAATAGCATTTCTTTTCAGGCATCCATTTATTATCTCCTCAGTATGTAGACAGCTTTCCATTTTTTTTCTGAATGCTTGGGCTTTTTTTGGAACCCCATTTGTACATTAAGTTGCTCCTGCTCTTATTCAGCTTCCAGTGAAAGGCTCTTGCAAATATGTTGGAGTGCCATTAGAAAGGTTTTCTTTGCCCTCCAGGTTCAGAAGTTCTTTCTGGTCTATAGCTTTGTGAGATGACAGGTTTGAAAAGAACTCTTGAAGGGCTGTCTGTGTAGAAGCAAAGACTGAAAGAGTGAATCCAGAAAAGAAAAGGGTTACATTTTGCACAAGTTCTACTGCAGGGATCTGCCAGGAAGCACCTGAAAATGTACATACTGAGTAGAGTGTGTTTGTTGTGGGAGCCAGTTTGCTGTGCTTTCTGCGAATGTTTTCCCACATTTAACACCAGAAAAATAGTGAAGAAAAATGCTAGATTGTAATTTTGCAGCTTTGCATAGGCGTGAAAGCCAAACTGAAACATAATGGTTTCTAACAGACCACACGAGTGCTGAACTGTTCTGTAGTGGTGAGAGTATGGTTTGCTATTTGTATTTGCTGGGTAACAAAAAGCAGAGCAAGCAGCTTTCAATACTGAATGTGTCTTAACCCCTAATGTTCCACATGCACCTGTGCAAACCTAACAAGGTCCTTGTATGTCCCATATTCTGAAAATGAATCTATTCACCCTTATTATCCAAATTGGGTTCTTCTTACGCTGGCAGCATAGGATTTAGTCACTTCTCCAGGCAAAACAGTGTCCCTGATGTTATCTGTATAGTTTAATTGTTCAAATTCTTGTAGCAGCTCTGGGAATAATACCATTAACTCTTATAAAGGGGTCCATGCTTCAGAATCAGTGATGACACTGTAGTCTTATTTCAAGAGATGAAATGAATATTTGTTTCACATGCACTTTAGATAGGTACAGCAAATCTTTCCAGTATTCAAATTCAATCAAGTAATTTTCCCATAATTAATGAATGCTCACAGGGACCAGAACCACAACACCTTTTTGTGTGATACCAGCTATAAGCATTCATTTCAGTCTAGTTAAATTTGATAAGATTTCTGTATTTTTTTAGGGTAAGCCATGAGTAAATACTGTCCTAGTTTAATTCTTGAATCCTCAGTGTCTGGTTCAGAGGGATCAGAGCATTTGTCACATGACTGGTGGGGACAGAACTGAACAACCTGTTCCAGAAAGGAGGATACTAAAGACCAGAATGGATAGCAGCTATCTGTTAAGTTGTTATAACAAAAGACAGGGCGTCAAGATGATCTTGGGGATAAGCTCCGCATGAGTCTGACGTTGTACGAATCATTTGACCTCTTTGTCCTTCTGTCAACCAGATTGGAAAATTGGGTTTAAAGAGCTGGGTGCTACTCTGAAAGTGAATTCTGCATCTGGACTGAACTTTCCTGGGTCAATATTTTTTTTTTTCCTAAATAGGTATGGCTCAGTCCAGCATAAATGATTTTTTAATTAAAATTGATTTTGTGCATTGCTTAGAAGTGAGCTGCATAATTACCCACAGCTACAATGTAATCTGTTTATTGGCCAAGAGAATTCTAGATAGAATTTCAGCACTTTCCAGGTAAAAAGTTCACTTTTTAAAAATAAGCTTTATGAAAACATGAGCTGAGGCCATGGACTATATTTACTGTTCTATGTCCATCTTTCTCACAGAGCTTGGAAGATTTCCATGTCTCTGCATTCCATTCATGCTTCCATGTTTGATTAATGGGTGGAGAGGCAGGTATGGCCCAGAGTTGAAATACAAGGGTTTCTGAGTTTTTGTGACACTGCCATTACTCAGAACAACCAAGTGTGCTGGAACATAGCCTCATTTGACTAGACCCTCCCATAAATGCAGTAAAACAAGATTTCATATTTCTTTAATGTGAAATCTGATCTTGTGAGATGTCCAGAGGTTTTTACAAGGCTTTTAATTTCTTTGTCATTCCTTGGCTTTTTCTTGACATTTATTTTATGTTATACTAAGTAATTTCTTCATGACACATACTCATGGTGTATAATTAATCTTGCAGAATAAACATTTATTGAGTTTTCTAACCAAAAGACCTGCAGCAGTAGTTTCCACATTATATGCTTTTTAAAGCCATGCAAAATACAGGATTTTTGGCAGTGACATTTTTTTAAACTTACATTTGATTTAGACCTGAGTGAATTCAAAATAATAAATTTTACCCATCTTATAATATGAATTTTAAAAAGTAAGTTTTATTTAGCAATTTCTACCACACAGGTTTTTTTAAAACAGATTTTTCTTTCTATTACTGCACTGTCTTCTTTCTCCCTTTCCTGGGAGTCCAGGCCCAAATTCATCATCTTCAAGTACTTCATGTATCAAGGCTATCCTAGAATTGCAAGGATTTGTAAGCTCCTCATGACCTTCCCCCCTTCTCAGACTTTTTTTGAGATTTTCTATAAGTTGGTCAAGCCTATATATTTGGGGCAAAAGTCTTGGTTTCCATGAATTCATGGCTGTGAGAGAAAAAAAAAAAGGCTTTTTCATAAAGTATTTCTTAATAGCTTTCCATTCTTCTCCCAGATGGCTTCTAGACAGGAGATGGATGTCTGTGCTTTTGTAGGATGCTATTTTTAAAGTGAAGCACTTGCTGGATGGTTAATGAATAAAGTAATAAAAAGAAGTTTGAACTTTTCTTGACTGCTTCCCCAGGACACACACTTCTGTGTGTGCAAAACAGGCTTGATTCTCTTTTCACATACATGATTTAAATCAAGAGGTTCATCCCTGAAATCCACTGGGTTACACTAGTCCAAACCTATTCTGAGCTAAAGAAAAATTAGACTCCATTGGATATGTGCATGCAGGTAATTTTATGGAAGAACTCCAGAAGGTAAATATGTGCAATTTAGGGGATAATATTTTACACTTAGCTCCCCAAATCTATTTCCTTTGCTTACTTTTCATATTTAAGTGCAGATCATACGTTAATTCCACTACTAGTACCAAATAAGGTTTACTCTTTATTTATTGTTCTTGGACAGCAAGATAAGAGATAGATAAGGACATGACTTCCAGTTCTTAGTCACATCCCTTACATGAGAATCAGGGACCAAGAGTTCCATTTTACACTGGGCAGTGCCTTTCAACACATGGGATCATACAGTACCTTGTCAAGGTCAAACAGGGCTCAAAGACAATCTCCCCTTCTGTACTGTGGTACAACACATTGGCCTGAACATAATATTTCCAGATTTCCCAAGGAAGCTCATCCTTGCAGGAGTATTAGTTTTCTTGACATTTATTTTATGTTATACTAAGTAATTTCTTCATGACACATACTCATGGTGTATAATTAATCTTGCAGAATAAACATTTATTGAGTTTTCTAACCAAAAGACCTGCAGCAGTAGTTTCCACATTATATGCTTTTTTAAAGCCATGCAAAATACAGGATTTTTGGCAGTGACATTTTTTAAACTTACATTTGATTTAGACCTGAGTGAATTCAAAATAATAAATTTTACCCATCTTATAATATGAATTTTAAAAAGTAAGTTTTATTAGCAATTTCTACCACACATTTTTTTAAAACAGATTTTTCTTTCTATTACTGCACTGTCTTCTTTCTCCCTTTCCTGGGAGTCCAGGCCCAAATTCATCATCTTCAAATTACTTCATGTATCAAGGCTATCCTAGAATTGCAAGGATTTGTAAGCTCCTCATGACCTTCCCCCCTTCTCAGACTTTTTTTGAGATTTTCTATAAGTTGGTCAAGCCTATATATTTGGGGCAAAAGTCTTGGTTTCCATGAATTCATGGCTGTGAGAGAAAAAAAAAAAGGCTTTTTCATAAAGTATTTCTTAATAGCTTTCCATTCTTCTCCCAGATGGCTTCTAGACAGGAGATGGATGTCTGTGCTTTTGTAGGATGCTATTTTTAAAGTGAAGCACTTGCTGGATGGTTAATGAATAAAGTAATAAAAGAAGTTTGGAACTTTTCTTGACCGCTTCCCAGGACACACACTTCTGTGTGTGCAAAACAGGCTTGATTCTCTTTTCACATCCATGATTTAAATCAAGAGGTTCATCCCTGAAATCCACTGGGTTGCACTAGTCCAAACCTATTCTGAGCTAAAGAAAAATTAGACTCCATTGGATATGTGCATGCAGGTAATTTTATGGAAGAACTCCAGAAGGTAAATATGTGCAATTTAGGGGATAATATTTTACACTTAGCTCCCCAAATCTATTTCCTTAGCTTACTTTTCATATTTAAGTGCGGATCATACGTTAATTCCACTACTAGTACCAAATAAGGTTTACTCTTTATTTATTGTTCTTGGACAGCAAGACAGGAGATAGCTAAGGACATGACTTCCAGTTCTTAGTCACATCCCTTACATGAGAATCAGGGACCAAGAGTTCCATTTTACACTGGGCAGTGCCTTTCAACACATGGGATCATACAGTACCTTGTCAAGGTCAAACAGGGCTCAAAGACAATCTCCCCTTCCGTACTGTGGTACAACACATTGGCCTGAACATAATATTTCCAGATTTCCCAAGGAAGCTCATCCTTGCATGAGTATTAGTATTTTTCACTTTTTTTTTTTTTTCAGGCACATCTGTTTGCTTCCAGATTTTAGATTAAAAAAAAGAAGCTTCTCATTTCTGTTTTCACCACAAGTTCTCACATCAGTTCAATAACTTTTTCCTCCCACAAAAGCTGTGCCACTGATTTCAGTGGATGCAATATTTTAAGTTCTGTATCTGTAAATATCCATAAAATATTTAGTATTTTGAATGCCCAAAGTACTGCACAAACCACTTCAGGTTCTCTGCATCTTTTCCAGTAATTACTGCCGTTTACTGCTCCCAAATGATCCTTTATGAGTTTGATGCATTGTGAGATCCCATTTCATTTTCACACTTGGGTGGTCTAACTGGTACAGGTGATACATGGCCTGTGTACACACATTGGAGGTCTGGCTTCATCCTCTAAAACCAACTTTGTTCAGTGACAGGGCAAGGAGCAACGGCCATAAATTAAAACACAACAAGTTTCATCTCAACATTAAGAACTTCTTTACACTGAGGGAGGCAGAGCACTGGAGGGCACAGAGTCTCCCTCTCTGGAGACACTCCAAACCCACTTGGACACACTCCCATGTCACCTGCTCCAGGTGACCCTGCCTTGGCAGGGGGGTTGGACCAGATGATCTCCCGAGGTCTGTTCCAAGCCTCCTGTGATTCTGTGATTTTGGGCCTTTAGTTAGTGAAAGGTGCTGCTCAGTACGGCACCGCTGCATGGTGAGTGACTCAGCCTAAAGCACTCAGGAGCCCAGTGCTCCTAGCCCAGCTGACAAAACTCACAAAGGCAAACTCTCAGAGAGCTCACTCATGAAGTCTGGTTTGCTCTTGGGTGACCTTCTTTTTGTCCAAGACAAAGTCCAAGCCTCCTGCCACTCATCTGGTTTAAACTGGCATAACTGCACAGGAGTCAGAGTGACCTCTGGGCATTCTTGAGCTGAATTCCCTTAAAGCCAAGCTTAAAGTGCTTCCCTAATCAGGACTTTAACCTCATTAGAAAGGGGAAAAGCGCTGGTGAAGGAAAAAAGAAATCTATCCTTGCACGTGTCATGCACATCTAAGTCATTGAATAACAAAAACTCATTTTAAAGGTCTAAGTAGCGAGGAAGATAAGGGATGCATCACACATCTCTCACCAAGGCTAAAGGCCTCACATTTTTTTCAGAAGTCTGAATATAATCCTACTGTCTAAAAGAGTACTGGAATATATGTGTCAAAATGATGCATATCTTGGGCTCTTCTGGCCATATCATAGACAACAGTGACTGAGAGCCATTTATCTTATGTGAAACTGCTTTACTGTAGAAAAATGATAGGACTTCCATTTGTTGATAAGATAGTTATTTCTGATGATTCCGCAACATCTAACGGCAGTTTAATTTTATCAATTCCTGTTTTCTGTGCAGCGTGGCTTTCTTCTGATGTCCAAAAGATTAAGGCAGCAAACCTACCTTTCCTAATGTAGAACTTGAGCATGTACATGTTAGAGAAAGAACTTAAGCAGAATGGAAGACCCAAAAGCATTTAAAAAAAAAAAAGAAAAAGAGGAAAAGTTCCTTTGCAACTTCTAAAACTGCACAATAAATATTTTTATAATAGGACCCTGTTCAAATGGTTTAGTGGTTACTGCATAATATTAAGACTGCTTTAAAGAGGAAAAAAAGTATAAAAGTTTGCTTACAGTCTTTTCTTCATAAAAATGGAGGTGGAGGGGTGTTCTTCCAACTTTTTCTGCTTAGAATGAAAAATAGAAAATATAACATTTTTACTGTCTCAGGCACCTGAATATTTTTGTTTTTCAGTTTTCCGTGTAAGAAAATTCAACTAGTTTTACAGGAAGTTTTACATATATTTATGTCTTCTTAATAGGAATTTATAATTTTCTTAATTGACCTAAATTCAGAATGAAAAAAAAAAAAGCAATGTCAGTACCAGGCTTGTCTATGCATTTTTCCCTGAAACACACTAGGGAGACATTGATAAAAAAAATTAGGATTTGTTGTTCACATAAGAACTGCTTAGATTATATAGACAACCAGTTACAAGGCACTAATACAGTGACTAAAACCACATTTTCCTTTTAATCCACTACTTGCTCTTCTTCCCATTGTAAAACAAACAAAGCGGGTGGGGCTCCTCTCTGACCTTGACCATGTGAACAGGATTAACACTTTGCAGGTCAGCGCTTGCCAGGGCAGCAGAGGATCTGGAGCAGCCGATGAGAGGGCAGCGAGCGGCAGCCCAGGGGATTAGGGAGAGGCAGCCGGGCAGGAGGGTTCCACAAGCCTTGGTTCCCTTTGCACCGAGGTGGGATGGTGCTGCAGGGAGCTGGGGACGCACTCAGGACCAGGCTTTGCTGGGGCATCGCTGGCTTTTGTGCCGAACCCCTTCTGTGGCTGCCAACAGCAGTGGGAATACCTTCACCAGTGCGATGCCTTTGTGATTCCTTCCTGACTTCAATCAGAAATCAATCAGACCCTACATGATCAAATATTTTCCCTGCAAAGAGAGAGATAACATTTGACATGACAAACTGTGTTCTGTAAAGTGAGAGGTAGATCAAACAGTTACAGATATCAATTAAATCTGCTGCTACCTGTGCTCTCTCATGCAAGTGCAATTAACAATTAATTTATCTGAGAACAAGGTAGAACTTTTATTCCTTGGAAAATATTTAAAGGGAATTTTTTTCATTATTCTTTGAAATACATCTGGTTATGCCTATACCCTCAGACATTATTGAAAAAATAACTGAGACTTTGGATTCTTTAAAAAAAAATCAGCTAATTTTTTCAATTTATTAGGCAATTGGAATTTAGAAGATATTAAGCAGATTTAATCAGGCCAAACAAATCTACAACACTTCTATCAAGACCTCAAAATGCTTTGCAGTAAATCAAAATGCTTTGTGAAGGTTGTTGAAATCTTACACAATGAAAAGGTCTCCAAAGAAACTCTCCCACTGTTCCATTTCACTGTAAAGGAGTGAAAAAATTTCAGTCTTTCATTTCTAATTTATTCTGTGTTATTCAATACAAGATAGAAAAAAAAATCAAATTTAAAGTCTTTCCTATTTTACCAAATTTCCAACAATTGAAATAAAAGTCAATATGAATGCTCTTTGTGGAAATTTTAACAATCTAGGAACTAAAATAGATATAGATTTTGACACAGCATTAAATCCTTATCTTTGGACTTCCATTCCATTTCAACTTGAATTGAGACAGTTTAAATATGACTAAAGATTCAGAACTGACTGTTTAACCAAAGAGTAACAAAACAAGTGGAAGAAGGGAACTTTCTTTGCAAAAGCAAAAAGGTACCATTTTTCTGAAAGGCTGAAAATCTGGAGCAAAACCATCTGTTTCCTCTGAGATGTGTTCCTTATACTTTATTCAGAAAGCCAAATACAGTTTGAAGTAAAACTACAGCTACAGGTGGTTTGCAACAGCACAAGAAAAAAAGTAGGAAATGGAAAGATTTATATTTTATAGCTTATTTTCTTAAGAAATTTACTGTGAGTAGACATGTACTTCACAGCTAGAGGACAGGAAGAGGAAATTTAAAACCAGTACACATAAGAGTCATCATATACTTGTATGTCCTATCCTGTTGAACTTTTCTTGAGAGGTCTGTTGATACTGCCACTGAGTTCCAGATTTTTGAATTTGAACAGATTAGTCATACAGCAGCTAAACAAGGGCAAATTATTTGCAAGATAATTTGCTTCTACTTAGTTTTGGAACAGTGTTCAAAAACCATACAGCAAAAATTAGGCATCTTAGCTTCCTCTGAGGTTTCTGTGTTTTGGAAAATAACCTTCTGGATATCAAGCTGAGCTTGGTGGAAGTTTCCATCAGCCACCCACTCCTGCTGAAAAGCAGGGGGCTTTAGAAAAGCTGGTTGGCACGTCTTTGTGCCAAGCACTTCTGAAGGGCAGCACATCCTCCCTGCTGCACAGAGAGCACATCAGGTGGTGGGGGTTGTACTCCAAAGACACAGAAATATACATTCTATAGAGAAATGCATTTCAAACAAGGCTCAGTGGGCCCTGTGGTTAATTCAGTATCCCAGTCTGCAATACACAAGCTCAGGAGGGGGAAAGGCTCCACCTCTGCTGTGGGCACAATGATCACACACAGTGACTGTTTCACTTTGCACAGCCTGAAGGACCTCAGCATAAAGGATCAGGCCAAAGGCCCCAGAATTCATCTCTGAGAAACATCCAGAAGGAAAAAGATCAACCTCATTGTCAGCTCAGGTGTTGTTACGCTCGTGTAATCGTAATTCTCTCTGCTTCTGATGGACAAAATATATTGATGTAGTCATATGTAGGTTACCAGCTCTGTTTCCAAAGTTCTTCAAGATCAGTCATGCTGCTATCTCAGCTCTTTCCCAAGGTACTTGTATTGACAATTTTTCCTTTCTTTTTCTGTTCTTTCTAGTTGAAGAACAGCAGAAAAGTGAGGATGGTCAGGAGACGCAGAACTTGAGCCCTCACCAGAGTTTTGACAAATCACAGTTAAATGACTGTCCAAGAGATTCTGGCTGTTACATCTCATCAGAAAATTCAGATAATGGTAAAGAAGAAGCAGACCCAGAAGCCCTGTCTGACATGGTGCAGTCAATAACAATCAGTGAGTCAAACTGATTGGGTCCTGCTGCTTTTCTGCAGATTTTCAGAAAAGACATTCACATTTGTCAGTATGGTGGCACAGAAGCAGAATACAAAATATTCTCAACACTGAAAATCTACTTCTTTCGGATTCATGATGGTCTACACTGTTTCCTATGTGGACACTTGATAGCTAAATGTTAGTTGATAAGAATTTATCACGTTTTTCTTTTCAATGAATCCACAGGTATTTCCCTGAAAAAGTTTATACGAAAGTATTTATAAATATTTGTACAGCAAATGCATTTTCTATATTAGTAGAGATATTTTTTTTCTAGGTAGTGGTTCATAATCTGGAGATGTTAATTTCTGTAACTGTCCAAAATGTAAATATTGTACATATTTATTTTAAAAATATACGGATTAATTACACTGTCTCTATTTTCAGCTGTGTTTTGCTGATTTGTGTACAGAATGTTTTTCATTGATATATCATCATAATAAAAATGTGGATACAGTCACACCCTACTTTGAAAAGTACCAAGCCGATTCTCACTAACATTAAAGCTGTTTCACACCACTTTTCTCCAAAGCCAGCTCTAAAGTAGACTGTCATTTTTCCTGTACTTTTTCCTGGAGGCATGAGAGAACTGTAGGGTGAATCTGAATTCAGTTCTCTGTGGTCCTTACGTTGTGGAAGAGCAGAGCCATCCAAATGGCAGTGGCAATTTTTTTATGGTTCTTTTCACACCTGTTCTCATTTGTCCCAAGCATTATACAGAGAATTCAAACTCAGAGCAAAAAGCCATCAGGATCAGTGTTATGCTTTTATGATAATGTTTTGTGAAGGTGTTGCCTTTTGTGTGTGGTGTGAAGTTTGTTAATAGAGTATGTGTTTGTATACAGAACTTGGAAGCTAACATGGTTATTGTACCTGACTGTCTTTCATATGAAATTTTATTGTCTTTTCCCAGTATATTTCACACTGGAATACATATTTTTAACTGCCTGTCTTTTTTTTAGAGTGCTTCCTTCAATAATAAACAGAATCATGTGTTTAAGCCCTTTCAAAATACTTGATTTTTTATGTGGTCATTACATTTCAAAGACTGCTCTCTTCTAAGACTAACACAGTAAATAGTAACTCTACTGAGCATTTTTAGCATGCATAAGAATCTGTGTATCAAGTCAATAGGGGGACTTTTTGCTCAGTCATTAGTCACAACATTTTCATAATTTAAGGAATTTTGCATTTATGTTAAAGAGTTTCCACATATTGTTGACAGCTTGAAAGAAAACCACCTTCAGAAGAGATGAAACACAAAAAGTTCCACCCCTAAAAGAGTATTTCTGAAGAAGCTATAAACAAATGGAAGGCTTTTTCTCCCTTCATTTTTCTTTTCCCCAATGCAAGTGTTTTCTGTACTTTTCATGACTTCTCAAAAGACTTCTGCTGTCAGACTCCTAACACACAAGGCTGCTTTGAAGGCTTAGTATAAAATTGCCATTTTAGAGAATTGCATTAGCAAGATTTCAAAGATTTGGAGTAAATAAACTCTGTTTAGGGAAAAACAAACAAACAAACAAAAAAAATTAAATAAAGGGAGCTACTATGATTTGTTTCTGGTTTTAACTTACTTTTCATACCAGCAACAAATATAATTTAGCAGCAATGACCCCATACTGCCAGGTGTGGTGGGGATGCAGAACCCTTGGTGGGATGAAGAATGTGAGAGCTTGTATCAAGCAGCTGTATTTGTTTCTTAATGCTTTTCCAGCCAGTAGTGCATCATGACATGCAGTACTGACATTACTTAATATGACTTAACTTGTGAAATAATGGGTTTGAATTGGCTTCTATCATCTCCTCGTTCCAGAGAAGGACTAAATTCAGCTGGAATTTCTCTCAGAGGGGCTTTTCTTGTGGCTTTTGTGGCAGATTGCACTTAGTCTTCAGGTTCTGAAGACATCTGCAAAACTGCTGAACCTATAAAAGGATGTTGAGGTGAGCTTAAATATGATTGTGACTGTCAAGAAGCAGCTAAGTTAGCTGGGTCAAGGGCTAACAGCCACAGAGACCAGAGCTGTGCCCTGATATAAATACTCTGACAAATGTTAATTTGCACAGGTTTGCAAATGAAAATAGGCCTCCCTAAACAGTTGCAGTGAGACAGGCAAAGCTTTCAACAGAGCAAAACACCCAACAGCTGCTGTATTTTACAGGAATTAAACTCTGCCTATTGGGCTGATGGCAAAGGGAAACAAGTGTAAGGTGAAGTAGTTGGGAATGAAGGGCATGAGTTATAACTGCTCTGATCTCTAATCAGCAAGGCTTTGTCCAAAGGGCCTCTTATTTAGAAAAAGATATCAGCTGAAAGCTTGTTTGAGACTTTTGTAGCTTCCTGCAAAGGCAGAGCAGATTAGATCTCAAACTGAGACACTTCCGCTCTCTCACACTGTTCTGAGAAAAAGAATGAGGAAATTTTGTACCACAAAGAAAAAAATTGTGTTTCCTACAAGCAGCAGACCCAGCTTGCTTTTCTCTGCTTGTCTCATTAATCACACTGATCATGGATTAAAATGTTTGGAATAGCAGAAGCATTTCTCCAACTGGTTTAAGTGCTGGGTAATCTGAATAAATGGTGATTCTAGGAGTTCTTGGAAAAAGTCTGGTGGAGATCTAAGTGACTTTCAAGTAATTCTTAAAATGTCCCTGAGATAGGGAAGAGAAGAAAGCAGCAGAGGTTTTGTTCCTCTCTGTCACTTGCTCAAGAGGGTCATGTCCCTTCTCATTTTTATTAACCTCCCTCTACGTTTAAGGAGGACTAAGACATTTGCAAGTCTCTTATTTGGAGCCTGTTTCCTGCAGGTACAAAGAGATGCAAAATAGCAGAGGCGAAGCTGATGAGGGCAGCCCTTGTAGCCTTTAGTCATGGGGATTTCCTGGCTGCACAGGGCTGTGCTGCAGGTGCAGCAGACTCCCCCAGAGCTGGCTACTGACACATGGGCTGCTGCTGCTGCCCACAGCACAAAGCCACAACTCAGAAAGATTTGGGTGACCCCCACAAAAATTCAGGTGGTGTCAGGCCTCCTCCTTCCCAAAGCAAAACCATCTCTGGTCAAAGTTAGCAGTGTTTAACAGTGCTGCCCCATGCTCAGCCCCATGTGACTGCCATCCATAGCTGGCATCACATTAAAGGAGGGCTGCTCTACTGTCAAAAAGAGGAGCTGGGTGCCAGGCCATGCATGATCCTTGTGGACTAGCCTGCAGATCCCTGGAGGCAGCATCCTGCTCTCCAGAATCTGTAACCACACCTCTGAAAGCCAGAGTGCATGAATGCAGCAGCCTAGGGGCTACCAGCAAGGAAGGGCTTGCTTTCTTTTTGCTGAGGTGCCCATGAGCACAGGAAGTGCAAAGAAGAATTTGGGCAGCTCTGTGGAAATTCTGGAGAGGATTCATCTCTGAGGGACTCAACCAACTACAGGCTGCCAGCTGGACTTCACAGCACTCACACAACCCTGCCAACTGGCCCAGCCAATTTTCCACCCACCTTACCACTCAGTTTTCCATCCCATAGCTCACCAATTGTACCCCTGAGTGTCTGGGCTGTGATGTGCAGAAGCCCACAGCTCATCAGCTGTGATAGAAAGGGCCCCTTTGTACCACAGCACTTTCTCCCACGTAGTGGCAATTGAAATAATTTCTGGCATTGCCACGGAGCTGCATCACACTGCTAGACCCATTTGTAAAGAAGGCTGGTGCACATATAGCCAGGCAATATTGAAAGAATAAATGGGTGCTGTGAAACAGACAGGCCAGTTTGTAGATGTCACAGTGTTCACAGGATGAGTACACCCTGCCCCTTGCCTGGAAATCAGTTTTTCCATCAAGTCGAGGCCAGTACAGTTCTTTCTGCCCACGCAAACACTCACAGATCTGTGGACAGCACGTAAGGGAAGATGTGCCACAGGCTGCCCCAGTGCCTTGGGTCACAGTGGCAGCTTGGTATCTGTCCTGAGACATCTTTGATGGCAGTCATGCCACTGAGTCACAGTGTCACAGATGCCTGAGCCTTTTGTCAGTCAGAGAGAAGCAGTCTCAACATGTCTAGCAACAGCATGGCAAACACTCTGCCTTTTTCACAGCTCACAGATGAGGTTTTGGGCTATGTTAGCTTTTGAATGGATTATTTGCATCATGCTCTATCTGCTGGCTGCATATGTTGTGGTACTGCTTTGTGCAATGACATTCTGTGCTGGTCCACAAAGGATGGCACAAGTGTATCCCTTTGCTTTAAGAGTTCCTGCATGAGATGTTCATCTGTGTCCCTGATCCTCAGTTCCTGGGAGGCAATGAAACCACACCTCTGAAAGCCAGAGTGCATGAATGCAGCAGCCTAGGGGCTACCAGCAAGGAAGGGCTTGCTTTCTTTTTTGCTGAGGTGCCCATGAGCACAGGAAGTGCAAAAAGAAGAATTTGGGCAGCTCTGTGGAAATTCTGGAGAGGATTCATCTCTGAGGGACTCAACCAACTACAGGCTGCCAGCTGGACTTCACAGCACTCACACAACCCTGCCAACTGGCCCAGCCAATTTTCCACCCACCTTACCACTCAGTTTTCCATCCCATAGCTCACCAATTCTACCCTGAGTGTCTGGGCTGTGATGTGCAGAAGCCCACAGCTCATCAGCTGTGATAGAAAGGGCCCCTTTGTACCACAGCACTTTCTCCCACGTAGTGGCAATTGAAATAATTTCTGGCATTGCCACGGAGCTGCATCACACTGCTAGACCCATTTGTAAAGAAGGCTGGTGCACATATAGCCAGGCAATATTGAAAGAATAAATGGGTGCTGTGAAACAGACAGGCCAGTTTGTAGATGTCACAGTGTTCACAGGATGAGTACACCCTGCCCCTTGCCTGGAAATCAGTTTTTCCATCAAGTCGAGGCCAGTACAGTTCTTTCTGCCCACACAAACACACAGATCTGTGGACAGCACGTAAGGGAAGATGTGCCACAGGCTGCCCCAGTGCCTTGGGTCACAGTGGCAGCTTGGTATCTGTCCTGAGACATCTTTGATGGCAGTCATGCCACTGAGTCACAGTGTCACAGATGCCTGAGCCTTTTGTCAGTCAGAGAGAAGCAGTCTCAACATGTCTAGCAACAGCATGGCAAACACTCTGCCTTTTTCACAGCTCACAGATGAGGTTTTGGGCTATGTTAGCTTTTGAATGGATTATTTGCATCATGCTCTATCTGCTGGCTGCATATGTTGTGGTACTGCTTTGTGCAATGACATTCTGTGCTGGTCCACAAAGGATGGCACAAGTGTATCCCTTTGCTTTAAGAGTTCCTGCATGAGATGTTCATCTGTGTCCCTGATCCTCAGTTCCTGGGAGGCAATGAGCACATTTTTGCCTACAACTGACAACGTGCAACAGGCTATAACATGGCTGTATGGAGCATTCAGTTTGTTTGTACCCAGCATTACCTGATGAACCCACTGGCCTGCAGCTCCTCATCTGCCTGGGATTTCCTGAGGATTGGCTGCAGGAATGACACAGGCAGGAATCCTTGCTGCAGGTTGCCCTTAAACTGAACCCAGTTTTGGGGTTCCCAGCACAGGAAGGACCTGTTGGAGCCAGGCCAGAGGAGGCACCAAGATGATCAGAGGCATGGAGCAGCTCTGCTGGGAGGAAAGGCTGAGAGAATTTTCAGCCTGGAGAACAGATGGCTTTGGGGTGATCTAATTGTGGCCTTTCAGTGCCTGAAGGGAGCCCACAGGAAAGATGGAGAGGGACTATTTACAAGGGTCTGGAGTGCCAGGACAAGGGTGAAAGGATTCAAACTGACAGAAATCAGGTTTAGACAAGAGATTAGGAAAAAAATTATTTGCAGTGAGGGTGGCGAGGCACTAGAACAGATTGCTCAGAGAAGTTGAGGATGCCCCATCCCTGGAAGTGTTTAAAGCCAGGTTGGATGGATGTCTGAGCAACCTGGTCCTCTGAAAGGTGTCCCTGCCTATGGTAGGGGGTTGGAATAGATGATCTGTAAAGTTCCTTTCAAAGCATTCTATAGCTCTATAATTCTGTGATTCTATGATTAACTGATCCTAGAGGAAGGGCTGGTCTATTCACTGAAAAACCAATAGAAGTGGTTTCAAACCTTCAATTTTCTCCTGGCTAGGAAAGGCCAAGAAATGCCATTGCAGACACATAGGCAAAAGGGGCTGGTCAAACAGGAGTGAATTCAGGGAAACACAGCTGTTGAATCCACAGAGCTGCATCATGTATGCATAAACAGCAGTCATTGCAATGAACAGGAACTAGGTATTCAGGGAAATGGTAATCTCTAGAAGGAGGACATATGTAGGGGATACAGTATGGGTAAATGAAGGTGGTACAGAATGTAATCTTATCCCCTAAAGAGTTGCAGCTGAACCAATTACTAAAGGTTAGAAGCAGGCCTGATGTTAACAGGCCACACCTGTAGCCAATAAGAAGAGTGTTATAAAAGAGTGGATTGGGGGGAACTGGAGTCAGGTGGTTACTGTGAGGACAAGGAAGAGTCAGTGCCTAGAGGAGCTGCCTATGAGAAACATCAAGGAGCTATAAAACTCTGGGAATATGGAGCCCTTGCAGTGTAATGACAATAGAACTCTTGCACTATAATGATGATAGACATAGATGGGAGGAGGTCCATGATAGGCTTGGACGGTCTGAGAGGGTCATTTTATTTTTTATGGCTCAGCAGTATTAGGTCTGACATGCCCAGAAATCTCTGCTGGGCGTGAGAATTGTCTGCTGACAGCAAGAGCACAGAAAATCTGCCAGTGCCAAGAAGTCACACACAAATGAGGGGCAAGTGGTGCTCCTGAACAGTTCACATAGCTTGGCTGCTTAGTTTCAGCCTGGCCAGTGCCCCACAAAGTGCGTGTTTCCTGGGCAAAGCACACATGTGCTCAGCTCCTAGGGCCCTTTCCCCATGCCAGTACAGAATGTTTCTCTGGAGGACCTCTCATGCTGTGTGCCATACACAGGTTTTTAGGGTGGAACACCAAAGGTGTAGCCATGTTGTGCAGCTCAGCATTAGGACAGGGAGACAGGTCAGGACTGTGCAGGGCCATCGGGGAATTTTGGCAGACTGTGGCCAAGCTGGTGACACCCTTTGGCCACCAGTTATGTCCATATGGCTGAAGGAAGGGAGTGCATGGGAGGGCTTCAACCTGAATCATTCCCAAGCCTCAGCTTTGCTGCAGAAGGAACCAAGCTGTGTGAATCGTAGGTAGCCTGAATGCAAACAAACATTAAAGTGTTGAGGGTTCCTCAGTGACTTGGGGGGGAGTTTGCATGCAGTGTGTCCTCTGCCACCAGGACAGACAGCCTGTGCTGTTCCCATCTCCTGAAGCAGCTCGTCCAGGCACTACTGACCTGCTTTGCTCTGACACCCAGTGCAGCTCTCAGTGACTGCTCCTGCAGCTCAGCCAGAGCTGAAAATCAGGCCCCAGCCTCTTGCCACTTTTCTTTGAAAAGAAACAAGGTCTTTATGCCTGTGATGCACATTGTATCACAAATCTCTCTAAAATGTTCACCATCGTATTTGAGAGCAGTCCCTTGCTGCCTATCAAAAAAAAAAAAAGATCCTCCAGGGAAAGCACTTCTCAAAATACTGTTGGCAATAACCTTAGACTTTAGAGAGTGCAAATGTAAAAGAAGTGGAAATAGAAAGCCACTCATGTGGGGAATAAAACACTTTAGAGAAAAATGAATGCAGCAAACCCAAGGAACTTGCACTCTTTTAAAGGAATCTCTCTGTACATTATTACCTAACTACTTTGCCTCTTAAGTTTGCTCTCATCTCCAACATAAGAGGTGAATGACTATCATTATTTACCCCAGCATATTAAAACAAAATGCAACTTACTCAAGAACAGTTATTTCTCTTTAAATGTCTCTTTGTTAAAAATCTACAGTAAATACTTCCTTATTGATGTTTTAGCTACAAGGATATTTATGGAGCTAAAAGATAACAGCTATCTAATAGCTGTGCACCACTCAATTGTGTGTACATGCCCACAGGACATCTACCTGTCTTAGTTCTGCTTTACTTTCCAGCCAGAATGTAATAGCAGTCTTTTCTTATTTTAATTAGGTTAAGGAAAGCATGCTTTGTGACCTAGAAAAGGCTTTGGAGGGGCTGCTCTTTCATTTTGCTTGCAGCATGGAGGGAAAGACATCATCAGTGGAAGGGGCTGTGAGACCAGTGACTCTGCCAGCTACAGCTTCGTTTTGTTGGAGAAAAAAATGGGAAAATGGGCTGGTTTGGACTGAATTTGTATATATTTAAAAAGCATGAAGGCTGCAGCTAAATGAGTCAGCCCTATGGTGTTTAGTGAGGTCTGTGAACAGGAACCAATGGCTGAGGGTCCAGCAAAACAGGAGCTGTGCATGAGCGTATGCGCACCAGTCACCTGTAATTCTTGCATAAATTCAGTCTCTCCAACACTGTTCATTTTGTTGTTTCCTCTGGCAAAAGACCTAAATCTTGCCCAACTGGCAGAAAAATTAAGCATTATTTGACAAAAAATAAACAAATCTGTGTGAGACATGATTTAACAATATAAGATCCTAGATAAGAGGTTTAGGTACATACTGTACAGTACTTCAGAGTTTCAAAATTGAATACAGGGGATCATTTAATTAAAACCTATTCAACTGAAAATCCTATTTATCTGAAACAAATGTTTGTCCTATCTATAATATCAACAAACTATTCACATGAGCAACTAGCAATAAACAACAGGAAGATGCACAATGAATGTCAATTAACACAATTTGCTATCAAATAAACTTGCAGTTTATGTGTACAGCTTTAGCACTGTCCTGTGTATCCATTATAAAGGTCAATTAACCTCAATTGCAGCTAGTCAGCTTGTTCTAAAACAAAATCAACATAAGATACCTTTCATTTTTTTTTAAATCAGCATCTCAGCAATTCTGTTGCCTGGCACTGAAGAACTTCTAAATTGCTAAAAGTCTTTGCAAAAAAAGTTTTATGTTAGCAAATGCCGAAAAAAAAAAAAAAAGAAGAGAGTGAGATTGGCTGAAATTGTCAAGGTATCACAGTGTGGCTGCATAAGGCTTTTAAAAATATTCATTATTCAGCACATAATCATGGATTCAAAGCAACAAAGAGCTTTAGTATGTGTGTGCCTCAAAGGATGAAAATCTTCCTAAGTAAAGCTTTCGATGCCTAGACTAATCCAAGACTACACTAACAAATCTCTTGAAATGGAAATCCTTGCTGAAAATGGCCTGTGTGCTTTAAACACTATCAAAAGGGTTCTCTCCCCCCCAACCCCTCCCCTTTGGCTGCAGAATGTCAGCATTTATGGTAAAAGTCAATCAGGTGCCCACTTGTTCTGCTTAATCAGGAAGATGTGGGACCACGTGAGCACGGGGAGCTCTCATCTGGAATTGCACAAGCATCACTAACTCAAAGGGCCATCAATGCTGCAGAAAGCAAAGGCAAGGGGGTAGAAGTCTGAGATACTGGTCTGTGAAACAGGCATTAAATACTTGAAATCACATTTGAAAATACAGGTGAATCCCTGGACTTGGAGAAATGCTGGTTTTCTCAAAGTTAATAATTACACTGTTAATTAAAAAAAAACAAACTAAAAGCCAAAAAACAAAAAGAACCAAACAGAAAACCCTCAAAAACAAAATAAAACAAACCCAAACCAAAACGACAAAAAACAAAACCCAAAGCAAACAAACCTGAAAAACAACACACACAAACTAAACCCCAAACCAAACCCCAAAGAACTGATATAGATTATTGGTCACTCTGCAGGACATTCTCCAGTGGCTGTTCCAGCCACCAGCCATTGAGTTAGGCTTCCCTTCAACCTGTCAGTGTTTGAGAGGCTGTTTAACGCAATTCTTAAAAAATAATGGGCAAGGTGGTGGCTGACAGGATGAATCACAACTCTGGCCCCTCCAGACGCTTCTACAGTCTTTTTAAAGCTGATGATAGTTACAAAATGACTACAGTGGTGTCTTCTCTCTTTTGAAGGAAATCATAGGAGACTGTACAAAGACCTAAGGCAAGAAAAGATTGCTTTCTTGGCACACACAAGCACACCTTCCTTCTCAGAAGGTTAACAGGGGCTCTGTGCTTTCTGTGTCCTTTATGAACTTTGCCTTTGCTGTAGGCAGACCGTGTGCAGTGCTACAGAGCAATTTTTCCACTGCTACTGAGGCTCACAGAATATTAAAAAAGAGAAAAAAAGAAAAGGCAGAACTTTAGAACATAATTATACCAGACATAAACCTGTGGGAAAAGGCTTTGTTTTCTGGGTAAAATTCACCTGTGTCCCTAAGGCCTATGCAATACTTGCCTACAATTGTAGTCTGAAAACTACAGTCTCTTAACTACTTTAGAGTATCCTCACTCACTGCTTCATTCTACTTCAGTGCTTAATTCTTCCTAGAGGTGATTTTTACTCACCCCTTCATTGCTACAGCAAACATCAAACTGCATTACACTGCTTAACTCATCAGGATTACAGCAGTAAAAAGAACAACTAGCATTGATAAAAAAGTAAAAGAGTCACTTCCCTGGCTGGTGGGTGCAGGCTTTCAAAGCTCAGCTACAAACATGAACACAGTTCATCACTAAAGAAGCAGCAAGAAGATTTCTTTGCATTTTTTCAATTTGCTAAAAGAAGCCCTCCTGAAAACAGGTTAGTTCCTGAATCTTAGCATTACAGTTTCAGCATGAGATAGAGTGAAAACAGATGCTTGGCTTGTCCAGATAAAGATGAATGGGTGATCTGTATGGACCTGGCAGAAATCTTCAGATAATCCTTAAGTTTCATGTAAAAACAGAAAATGTTCAGTTATTGATCCAGGATATGTGGGGATGTTGCAGTTCCTTCAACTCTAAAAAAAAAAAAAAAAAATCATATTTACTGTGATTTCTCTCTAGCTGATAAACTTGTAAATCAAACTGTTCTGCACCCTCGTAGGAACTTGCTAGAGGAAAGCATGCCTCATAAATCACGGGGCTGGGTCTAGTAACAGTATAAGAAAAAGACCATCTGAGTCAGCCAGCTTGGTGTAAGGTAATACCTCCTAAAAGGCATCCTAAACATCATCAGGGTCTTGTGAAACAACATTTTGATTAGCTAAGTGAAAATGAATCACAAGTGTTGGCATACAGCTATGCTATCATTTTATTCAAAGAATGATCAATTGGTGGCAGAGTGATGAAACATTAAACAGACTGATCAATTCAAGACATTATATTCTTACAAGTCTCCTAGATCCTCTGCTCAAGATCTGATAGTTTCCACAAGACTTATCAGACAGGGATGATAATTACAAAGATATGGTAATTGAGGGCATTATATCAAGCGTGCGAGCTGGATCTGCTGTCACAGCAAGAACTCCTTCACTGGGAGCTGCCAGGGAAGGATTTTCTTCCCCTGTGATGGCACAGCAGGATCCTCATCCAGCCACTGGCACAGTAACAGGTTCCACTTTAAATCCCTCCTATCTGCACCCTGTTGAAGTAATTCAGTTAATTGTGTGCATCAGTCTGGGGAGGAATCTTTCATGCTGCTAGTTATGTCCTTGGATGAGGAGGGGAGCAATCAAACACCGAGGGGCTCTGCTAGACCTGGAGCTGCTGCCTCAGAGCCAAGAGTCCACTTAGGCACCAAGGAGCCCGGCAGCCCACAAGATCAACTAAGCTTTTAAATGCTATAAATTACTCAAGAAGGGACGTGGTGTAAGCATAAATGTTCACCGTGGTGCACAGCGTGGGGGGAAAGCTAGCCAGAGTATGACTTGGCAATTTAGAGAATTTGATGCTAATGTTAGTTTATTAAATTTCTTTTTTTAGCATTAGGGGGGGAAAAAAAAAGTAAAAGGAAAGAAAGACTGAGTAAAACTAAAAGAATTGCAACGGAGAGCAGACAAAACATTTATCCTGACAGCTGAGACAGAGTTCTTCTCCAGACTGTGCCAATATTGACTTCCACATAAAGTCCTATTTTTTTTATAGAAGAGGTTAACCTTTCACAATTTACTTACTCATGAAATATAAGGTGAACAGAGACACTAATGCAAATGATCCAGTATATTAAAAAATGCATTGAGCCAGGAAACATTCAAAGTTCTGTTATAAATTATCTTTTAAGGTCTGGAATAGTAGACGTAGTGGCTGTGCCAAGCCCTATTAACTGGAATAGATGGATTTAAAAGGAATCTTCTTTTAGGGCTGGTCTCTAAAAGATATGGGGGCTTTCTCTCCCACTCATCCTTCAAAGATTATATTTAAAAAGGGTTATAGATAGCCCATCATGTTGTTAGGACCTGAGTAGCAAAGCATATATGGGCAACTAGAAGTATATATTTCAAAGGAGCAAGGTATAATAACAACAGTTTGATCCCTTCCTATCCCATCCCATAAAAGTTATCACTATCATTTATAAGAGGGGGGGAGAAAGAGGCTTCTTTGGCTCGGTCAGCTTTTGATATGAGCTGCAAATGATGGGTTCTGCTGTTCTCCTTCCCCTACTGCCCTCAGGCTGCAGGCAGAGCAGCAACCCAGGACAAGCAGCTGATCTGAATAGCAAAGTTTTTCTGCTTCTCTCTCCAGCCTGGGACACCAGAGAGATAAATTCACACCCCACTACTTTACTTTTACTACAATTCCACTGACTCAGAGAATTTTTGGGTAATGCTGGAAGTCTGAAAGAGCAGGAGACTCCGAGGAAGTTCCTCCAATTTTCCTACTGCTTGGGGAGCTGAAAGGCCTGTAGGTGTTACCTAAATCTTGATAACATGAAATGGCAAATGTGGGGTAGCAATACTGTGCCAGGTCTCGGTGCAGACAATTTTATTCAGCTGTAGTAATTCTTTCCTCTTTATGAAGAAACTAGGGTTATAGGGGAAGTTTTTGTACAGATCAGTTCCAATTAAACCCCAGCTACACATATTTCTTGGTGGAGGCAAATCTTCACTAAGAGAAAATTGCTAAATCCCAGAATCAGAGAGCTTAGAGATGGGATGAATCCTTTTCCCTGTGGGTCTGTCCTTTAGCAGTCAGGTTCACAACTTGCCTGCATCTGCTGAGATGAATGGAAAGGTTTTCATACAGACTGGGACAGGACAGTCTTTAAAATGAACTGCACTTTTCCTTTAAGTATGACTAATGTGCTAGCTGGTGAGAAGTAAAAGGGACAAAAATAGAAAGATGAAAGAAAGAAATTCTTTCCTCGGGTACAAGATTTGATACAGAGATTTTTGCTACATAGTCTGTGCTGAAAACCCTCTAACACCTTGGAGGGACCATTCTGGTTTAGTTCACTGGCTGTGAACGAGACAGAGCAGGGTTAGTGTTGAGACAGCAGGAGAAAAGGATTTCCTCTGGCAGGTGTGTTGACCTGGCTAACAAGAAATGCCAGAGAGATGCTGGATGTGATAAGAGATTCGAGGATCCCTTGCTCCAGTGTCCCCAGCTCCAGTCAGTTTATGTGAATCCAGTGTTGCACACCTTAGCAAAGCCAAAAGAGACAGCAGACCATGCACTCAGCTGGGGCTGGGTTTCACAGTGCTTTGCTCAATATATGATGCTTTTGTGAGGGCCATTCAAGTTCAGCAGTCAAGCATGGAGCAGCCCAGACACCATGTCCTCCTCACATGCCCAGGTACTCTGCACAAGCTGCAGCATTGCAGTACTGCATGAAGGGCTACTCAGAGCCAAAGCCGGTTCCTGCACCTGCCAGAAGGTAAATTAGCAATAGTGATTTTTTACTAGTACAGTTTCTCAGTTGTTTTAAAGTCAGCCAGTAACTTAGGTGGTTACTTTCATAGCAAGAAAAGTGAAGTGCTTGTGCAGTATCTGCCCAAGGTGCTTGAACTATCTGGCATTTAATCATTCTTTTTAATTTAACAGAGAAAGATAACTCCTCTCATGTCTAGTCTCTTCAGGAGGTGACTTACTTCCTGTGTAATTTCCCTTCATGCAGCATGAAAAACAGCTATGCTGTTCATCTCTTCCTGTCTCCTCATTTTTAGCTCTGAGGTACAGAGCTGGGTACTGTTGCACATTATGCCAGAGGTCTATTAAGCAGCATACTGGTGCACCGAGGTGGAAAAATGCAGCAGGCAGTGATGCTGGCTGCATTCAGCACCAGCCTCGTAAATCCTGAGCACATTCTCTGCATCCTCTGAGAGGTGCTGAGGTAAAAGAGAAAAGCTGTGCTACCTGCATAGATGATAGATTTCCAGCACTGAAATGTTCCCTCAGTTGTGCCCCTGTGTGACCATGTTCACAGGGGTTTTCAGATGAGGAAAGAGATGAGGATGTTGACTCCATATTTCAGAAGGCTTGATTTATTATTTTATTATATATATATATATTTCATTAAAACTATACTAAAAGAATAGAAGAAAAAGTTCTCATCAGAAGGCTAGCAAAGAGTAGAAAAGAATGAATGATAATAAAGGCTTGTGTCTCGGACAGAGTCCGAGCCAGCTGGGCTGTGATTGGCCATTAATTACAAACATCCACATGAGACCAATCACAGATGCACCTGTTGCATTCCACAGCAGCAGATAACCATTGTTTACATTTTGTTCCTGAGGCCTCTCAGCTTCTCAGAAAGAAAAAATCCTAAGGAAAGGATTTTTAATGAAAAGATGCCTGCAACACCCCTGCTCCTTTGCCACCTTCACTCCAAGACCCACGGCAGAAGGGGAGGCAGAGACAAGGAAGGGAAGGAAGGGCAAGGGGACGAGCTCAGGTTATGCCATCTGTATCCATCAGGTCTAAGGCCTTGGACACGCTGTTAGATGCTACACAGGAGCAAATCCACGGCTTCCCAGCCTGGGGGGGCTGGCAGCCAGACACAGAGTTGGGAAGTCAGAACCAGCTCCTCACTCTGCTTCAACAAACATGGACTCAGCAAAGCCAAAGCCCTGGCCCAGCGCCTTTGCTGAACACAGAGCCTGAGATGTGGGTGTATTTTTACCACTCACACTCTCTCCTGAAGTCTGACTGGAACATTTATGCAGAATTCACTTGCTGAGTTTTTAATTCTTTGCAGGCAAAACAATGTGTCAGCAGGTGTTGTCTTGCTCTCTGAAAGAAGTGATCATCTCCAGCAGCACTTCCAGTCAGAGGGTCTCCAGGGTCGACTCCAAGCTCTGCAAAGGCAGAGGGGATGTTTGAAAGAGAGGGCTCTGGATTTAGCTCCAAAGCCTGTCAGTTTGTCACTTTTGGAAGTATCACTGTCCCTATGTTTTGGATGTAAAATAAAGTGACACAAGTTTTGCTACAGGCTCCTACAAAGTGGTGGTGGCTGATGTTAAGAGTGATATCCCATATTGTCCATGTTCTCCTTGGATGATGTATCTCTGAGAGCACCTCAGCCCCCACAGGTGTGAGCCAGCACAGAATTGGAAATAACCTCTTCGATTTATCTGCAAAGGAGCTTTGAGTCAGTGCCTGCAGGTCACCAGCACTGAGCCATCCCTGCGAGGCCCTGCTGCCCCTGCAGCTCCCGTGCTGCTGGACAGCCTCATCCCCTCAAGCCTCAAACACCAGGTGCCCAAACAAATACCAGAAATGATGCTCCAGCAAATTGTTCCTGCTATGGGCATGAAAACAAAATAAAACCCCTTGCTTTGACAATTTCTTTTGAAGTTATCGTGCACTCACTGAATGGGAATGAAAAAATTAAGGTGCTCTTCCTCCTCTGACCCTGCTATTTTTGGTGGCAGCCACCCCCCATTCCCCAGACCTGTCCTTCCCACCTCCTGTGCAGGCCTCCAGAGCTACAGAAGACTGGGAAAAGGCAATGGCTGAGTCACAAGGCTTGGCCAAGAGGTGAACAGTGCACCCACACTAAAAATGCTGGGGTGCACCTCAGCCAGAGGGTCAGCACTGCTCACACACAGCCCTGTGCCCTGGGCCTGCAGCTGGATTTACCCAAGAGCCAACATGGAACTGTGGGGAGACAGCAGAGACACTGCCAGCCCCTCCATGCTGTGAGCAGATGAAGAGGGGAGCACCTCCCCTTTGGAACAGAGAATAATTAAGATATCAGGATTTAATTCATTTATTTTTGTCTGAAAAACGTTGCTTTAGAAAGCTCCTGTTTTCTGCAGGGTCGCAGAGGATAACAAATGGGTGGGGAGGCCAGGGGACAGAGCCCTGGCAGCTGAGGCAAGAGGCATGCTGAGGAATACCTCATGTTAAACAAGCAGGATAATTATTCTGCTCTACTTAGCACCAGCCAGGCCTCGTTCGGAGAGCAACGCTCATTTTGGGGCACTGCATTTTCAAACAGACAGAGACACTGGAGAGAGCTCAGATGAGAGCAACAAAAATGATTTAAGAGTTAGTAAATAAGACCTCTGAGAAAAGGTTATGAGAGCAGGGGCTGCTCAGTCTGGAGGAAAGAGGACTGGGGGGAAGCATTACTGTCTGCAGATATGCAAAGGGCTGTTCCAGAGATGACAGAGACCAATTATTCTCATTAGAGAACAAGAACAGAACAAGAAGCAATGGGTTTAAGATGCAGCAAGGGGGAATTTAGATTAAATAATAGGCAAATGTTATAACTATTGGAAAAGTCAGATTTTAGAACAAGTTTACAGTAAAGTTTGCACAATCACCTTTACTGGAGAAATATGGGGCTGAAATGAGACCTGTCTGTCAGGGCTAGGCTAAGACTAAGGACATACAGAGCTCTCCTCCACTGCACAGAGGTGATCCTGAGCCCTTCACAGGCAGACAAGGATGGCCATTCCTAATAAACAGGAAGGAAAATGAGGGGTTTGTGTATATGCACATGAATGCACATGTGTGTGAATACTGCTGTAATTAACACTGTACAACAAGAGAAATGCTGTCAGTAGTCACAGCCTTTATTGGTATTCCATGTTTTGTCCCAAACACCATCTCTCCACATCAGTCTTTCTCCAGCACTAGGGAAGTCATGACTGGGACATCAGTAAAACCATACATACATATTTGGGTTCCAGTTCTACATTATTTGTCCCACAGGATGCTGAGCTTGGCAGGAAGCTCACAGAGCTTGATTTACAACCAAAATAAACACACAATGGGCAAGTGCCATGGATGGCCAACCATGCTAGTGCCATGGAGGCTTGCTGTGACAGCTCCATCATTCCACCTCTATGCTAGTTCAGATACAAGTGCACAACACCAGGCCCTTTGTACTCACTGTTACCTTAATTGCAAGCCAGAAATCAACAAAGGCACAGGTGGGGAACCGCAGATGGAAATGGAAGCACTGAGTCACTCCCACTGCTACCTGGCAGTTTGGGAACAGTGCAAAGCCTGAGAAATGCCACTATGAATATAGAGTGCAAACAGAGAAATGGCTGTGTCTGGAGCTCAAATATTACCTTGAATTCATGTTATCCCTACCACTTCTTTAAAGTCCTAAATGCTTTGAAAATTACACTTGTGAGTAAGCACTGCACTATCAATATATTTGTTTCATGTTTTCCTAAAACATTAACTTCACCTTTTGTCATTAGAAGAATGTCCAACCCAAACTAAAAAGTCTCCCACACTAGGTCCATTCCGAGTCTTCAAAAGCTAATCTGAGAATTTTGAAAATTTTGGACTAAATAATACAATTAATATTGACATACCATTTAACCCGGAGTGATGATTTATGCTGAAGTTTTATAAATATATTTGAAACAGGATAAAAAAAAAAGTGAGCATAGGCACAGTGTTAATCCAAATGTGAACACTGAGAAGAGTGACAGTGTAGCCAAGCACAGACTGCTTATTTGCTACTATACCGTGGCTGCTCAGAAACACTCCTCTCCTTGCTGTAGGTCACTGCTTTGGAGAGGTTATCACCACTGACCAAGCTCTTTGCAACATTTTTTTGAGGCTATCGTAAAGGCAAGCAAAAAGCATGTGCTGATAAAGAACTGATTTGAAATGTCAGCCTTATGGGAGGAGGTGCCAGTACAGCTGGCTGGCTTTTTTTTTTTTTTTTTTTTTTCAAGTACAAGAGGATTAAAACCTTCCTGGTCAGGAAGAAAACCCAGAGGAAAAGAAGCCAAAAGTCTAACAGGGCTATGAACCTCATAGCTATAGCAATAATTTTGCAAATGACTTATAATAAGGAGTCGATAATCCAAAGGATGATCTCTGAAGTGAAGAGCACCAAATTGCTTTGGGGAGAAAATCAATTATCTCCTTCTGCGGCTGCACAGCCTACAATATGCAAATGCACAGAAGTTACCATAGTCACAGAAACCTGAATATCAACTTGGAAGAGAAAAAAAAACCAAGGAATTTTACAAGGATTGCTCAAAAATATCCTCTTCATGAATGGATGCGTATCTGCTTTATTGACACAGCTGCAACGTTACTCTGATGTTCTTCATCACAAAGGCTGACAGCCGTCTAGAGATGTCAGCATCTATGAAAGAGATGCTGCACCATGGTGAAAGCAGAATGGGGCAACTGGGTCTGGAAGGCAGCAGAGAAATCAAATTATCATCAAATACTGTGGACAGATTTTTAACATCTCTTCTCTTGCTGAGTGGTGTCTCACTCCATAAGTGGGTCACTGAAATTAATGGAACTACTTGCAAGTAAAACAGTACTCAACGTGCCTTAGAGCATCAGAGTCTGACCCACAGCACATATTCAAATGTCACCTTGTATTTTAATGTATCTCAGACTTGAGGGGGTTTAAAAAATATTATTAATTTAGAAATAGACTCCTTATTGGGATCAGGCTCTTTTTTTCCACCAGAAGCACAAATGTCTTTAGAGGAGATGTCTGAACATTTGGCCACTTGTTACTAAAAATCCCATTTCCATGCCTGTGTAATCCACATTCCCTGAAGGTTTTGAGAGCAAGGAGCTTATTGTTGATGAAAAGGGAGAAGTGCAGCCTAAGGGCTGCTTGGGAACTCCAGATGGATGGAGGTCTCCAAGGGGAGGGGTGCATTCCTCGAGCATCTGCTGGCGAGCCAGGAAGACTGTATAGGACAGAGCTCAGACACATTGCAGTTAAGCATCGGGTTTAGGGACTTTGGTTAAAACGTGTTTAACCTCTGGATTTAAGGATAAAATACCATTATCCCTATTGGGGGATAACTGGCAAAAGCACTGCATCAATTGTGCTCGGAACGATGAGTTTCCCTAATTACAAGCACCGCCTTTATGACCACACCGGGGAAGCCTCTGAAAAGACTCAGAAATGAGACAAGGAAAGTTTTATGCAGAACAGCTTATTTAGGAGCAAGGATTTTTCTCAGGCTCAGCGTATCCCTGGTATTTTCTAAAAATGGGAACAGAATGGTGTCATTTCTGAGATGTTGAAAAGAGCTGAAAGTACTTGGACTCAAGCCATGGGGAGAGAGCAACCCAACTGAGGGACATGGATAAGGACCTCCTGCACTTATTACATGATTTGAGAGAAGGCACAGACACTTCACTCAGTGTTCAAAAAAGGAAAGCAAAGCAGTGAGAGATCTTTGTGCCCCACTGGTGAAATTCCCCGGCTCTGGACACAAAATTCTTAGACTTAAGACAGAATATGGTATAAGAGGCCCTTAAAATATATGTACTGTGGAAGTGGTCTTTGAGTCCATGTAAATGATATCTGTATTGTATTTGAATATCTTTGCCCCTTAAGGTCCTAGTTATTCTTGATGGGCTGCAGCTGTGATGTCCTTCATTGGGCAGCAGCTGTGGCCAGTCAAGGTAACTGGGATAAAAGGGGGTGGGCTGGCTGGTCAGGGAGAAGCCTTGAGGAGCCCTGACTGAGGAAGACCCAGAGGCTGTGCTGTGAAGATCTGCCACCCACGAGAAAACACCAGAAAGGTACAGGACTCATGAAACATGCTAAATACAACATCATGGAAACAGTATTTGTGAATTGCCTCGCTGCTTAAGTCTCTGAGAGACAGACTGGGGTTAAGACTTCTCTAGGAGAGGAAAGTCTCACCTAATACCATTTCACTGTTCCTCAAGCTTAATCTGTGACCCCTTTTATATCTGCTTTAATATCTGCTCTTCAGAGACACATGGGGTGATTAACACCATCATAGATAATTTCATTTAGTGCCCAAGCTACTGGAATAAGGCACTAAGCTGGAGCTATTTAAATGTTTTTTTAAGGTAACTCCTAAAGCCTGAATTCAAGAACTTATTAATACCTGTAGTGCTTCACTGAAAACATGATGAGGTCAAGAAGCTGCAAACTTGTCCTGTCCAAGGTCCACTGAAATATTTGTACTCCACAGGCCACCTGCCATGAAACCAAAGGCTGCCTCCAAGGATGGTTTAGGTCAGGCCATGAAGCTCTGGGCTTTCAGCCTCCCTCTCGGCTGGGGTGTTGCTACTGAGTTAATTTTCAGTTCTGAAGTAAAATAACACTGCACCTGCATAAGAACTAAACCTTTAGTGAGGGAACTCTTTTTTTACATTGGGTGAAAACTACAGTTGAGTGGCCCACAAAATCAACATTTATAGCAAAAAAAAACCACCAGTCTGTCACAGCTGAGAAAACTAGGAAAGACCTACTGTGCATGTGGTGCCTCACCTATAGTCTTCACTCTTTTGGAGCAGAGCTGAATTATGACCTCTGGCCAGCTGTAGGATATGATGTGCTCTAATATCAAAAATATGTACTTGGAAATAAATAGTAACAGCAAAATGTACAGGCTGCACAACACCTCCATGCCACTGGGCACTGCTCTGCTTAGGTTCATTCCTTACAGGAATTACCATAGAAATAAATTGGTTGTCTAATACAGCAAGTTACAAGAGCTGTCTCAGAAGAAGGTGCTATGAAATATTTACACACATTAATTCTCTGGAGTCACTTATGGCATGCATAGGTCTTAGAAAAGTTTTGTCCTGCCACAATTTTGTGCAAGTTGGTCACAACTCTGCAACTTGAAAATCATTATCCCCTCCATCAGCTTCTGTTCTTGCTTTTATTGTCAACCTGAAAGCCCAGTCTGAGGCACCCACAACATTTAGCCTTTTATAAGACAAACCTCATCAAGAATTCAGTTCAGCAAATCTTGACAAGAATTTTTCTTTGTAAGTAGCAGACAGACTATGTATATATATTTAAGGATAACATGGGAGTTGGTTGCCTTAGTAACAGAATCTTTCAGCCATTGCATTTAGTATTTACTCAGCACTGGAAATGTACACTGTATTGAGAAAAAATACAGTATTTTTATTAGCCTGGCCCTGTGTATATGCCCATCAGCAGCAAATACACACTGTGTAGTTTGACTTTCCATTTCTGAGTTATGTGAAACCTCTGAGAAGGGGGCATGCAGAAATGAAACCAGGGCACCTGGTGCAATGTATTTTTGTTACAAGTGTTTTGAGAGAGGAAAAAAAAGCCTGTTGTGAGAGTTTAAAGCTCTGCACTAAAGATATTCCTTGGCTCTCAATAATACATCCAGAAGCAGAAAACTATCAAAGCATTTCTATCCCATGGTTCCATACTCTGCTGAAAACAAATATACAGAAAATAGTTATGAAAGAGAATATTTGTAAAGTGACAGTTTCCAAAACGGCATTAATGTGCAGCACTGGTTAACAAGATGTGTTAAAAGGTGTTTTACTTGGCATTTGGGGGGATGGAGGGGAGTTTACATGCATTTAAAGTGCTATTTCAAATTCTGCTTCACCCTGGGTGAAACCAGGCACCAGTTACAGCTGCATCAATTAAAATGCAGGAGAAATTAAACAGAATCCAGCCATTGAATTTTGGGATCAGCCAAGATGCCAAAAAGTTTATATCTCTTCAAACATGGCATGGGATTTTTCATCCTCCCAGCAAGACAAAGTTTGCCTTCAGGTGCTGAGCAGGGACCCACCACCTCCAGCTGCCCAGGCAAAGACCCACTGGGTTTTCACAGATTTTATTTCAAGACCCAAGAACAGGCTCTTCTTCTTGGAAGTATGAGAGCAGGTCACCCAGGACCTTGTGGTCCCAAATATTCAGGGCTCAGGCTGGAGAAGGTTTAAGCCATGAACTAACCTGGCAGACTGATTCTTCTAACAGTCTGTGCATTACCCCTTTCTCTTATGGTAACCCAGCTCTTGCACTGATAAGAAATCCACTTCTGGGCTGCTCTTTCTCATTATAATGTAAGAAAGTGTAAAACACTTCTGTATTATAGCAATTTAATATCTGATATGGCCTCTGTCACAGTGTTATATCACACCCTTACAGCATGATGGACTCCAGTCTAATACAGCTTTTCCTTCTCTAACTACTGCAATCTTATATCCATTTTGCAATCCAGATGGAACAGACCCTGCTCAGACAGGAAAGCAGAATATTATAATCTCATAGAATATCTTAAATGTAATTACAGACAAAACATTTATTCTATATTAAAGAAATAAGAGCTGGAAAATAGCTGTGGAAAAGGCTAACAGTGGAGAGAGCAGGCTGAACCAGGTAATTCCACAGGTTTAAAGCAGTGCTCAACAAATGCAGGCTTTTTCTTCTATCATGAACAGTTTCTCCCCAGTCCTGACTTTCTCAGGTTTTATTCAGCACAAAATATTGTTGTATAGATGGGTTTGCAATGAACTTTGGGTTAACTGCTGAAGGCTCTGCTCCCAGACAGCATTACTGGGCTTTGCACTCCCCCCAGAGGGGCAGGAGCGTGAGTCACTGTGCTCATGTGTGGGGCTCTGCTGCTGCTCCAGCAGCTGGAAAAGCCAGTGGTGCCACACAATGTCAGCGCAAGGGGCTGACAAAGCACCCAGCTGGATGGGGATCAGCAGCAGGAGAGGCAGAGAGGTGGATCCATTACCCAGGCAGATTAAAATGTTTGTGTTTAAAAAGAAAAGTGCTTTTTTCCCCCCATTTCTGTTGCCATCCTTCAGTGTAATATAGAGAAAATTTAGTATTTCTGTAAAAAGTGGAGGGGAAAAAAGTAGATAATACACATTGTTTAAAAATGGCATAGAAATGGCAAGCTGCTTTTCCTGACAGGCCCTCCATGAATTAGCTCATTACAGCAGGCTGCAAGCTAAGCTGCATTTTCTCAGGACTGTCTTTTACAGGAAGAGCTCTGCTGCTGTTTATCACACACTTGAACTAAAATCTATCAATTTGCAGTTAAAAAAAAAAAAGAATTCTGAGCACTGGGAAAAGTTTCAGCTAGTAGAGCTTTTTGTCTAATTAAAAAAAAATCTTTGCTTGTCCTGCTCAGATTTTAGGGCCATGGAATTTGAAACAAAAATATGTAAAAAATCACACAGAAAGAGGCTCACCTGCAGAATTCTTATCCACACAATAATCAGAAAGAAGAAACAAAATGGCAGTGAATTACTAACCCTCTGTGACTGCAGATAACAGACAACTCAATATTATTTTATGAGAGATCCCATGTACAAAATCAAATTACTAAAGAGTTTTAATTACTTGACCTCCAATCCCATGCACTTTGGAGCTATCCAGACATGCCATATTTTCCATATATTGACCCAGAATGTGTAATACCAGTTCAAAAAGCTGTGTATTAGTAGCTGTGACCATACAGAGCATGATATACAACTATTGTTCTGCTTTCAATCAATGTAGCAGCAACAAGGATGAGGACAGATTTTGCAATTTGGGTTATTCATTACTACTGAAATTGCAACACCTTTTGTTTCCATTTGTTTTATTTTGCTGATAAGCATATTGCAGGTTTTTTAACTGCATTTTTTTTTGATTGGCACAGCACCGTGCAACTGTGTCTGTCCTAAAGTGCTTCTGTCATACCTAACTGCTTCTGAAATGAAAGCACAGACGATGGTGACTGCAATAAACAGCAGACAGAAAAGGACAGGTAGTTTGTTGTATTGTTCCTTGGATCCTTTTCAGCAAAGTGAGTGCAAAGTATTGATGTTGCATGATGTGAAGTGAATCTACATCTCCTCATGAGAGAGAGGACAGCTACAGTGCGAGTAAACAGGTAAGGAGGAAAAAAAAAAAAAAGGGTGAGTTTGTTGTTCAGCAGCTGAAGCTGTCAAGGTCCTTAGAAAAGGGGAAATATGAAAGAATCGACATCTGTCAGCTCTGCTCACTTTGGGACTGACTGACAGCAAGAGGAGAGAATTATACTGAGATGGGAAACATTTGGGACTTCTCCAGACCATAAGAGACACATTCTGTGTCCCAACAATTCAGCAGAAATTTATATACTTCTACTGCCTCTCCCTGAGCTCGTGAAATCCCTCCCTCCCACTGTTTAATTGCAGCAGTGGGTGCTGTGGGAGCACCTTAGTGTGATCACAGCCAAGAGCCCTCTGTGCTATGTACTGCAAGCAGAAAAAAAAAGAAAAAGGCAGTCCAGCCCAATGAGATTGTTTGCACACAGTCAGAAATTTTTCTTAGTACCATGACATAAACATACTGTTGCATTTTTATCAGTATTTTGTATTTGGTAAAAATATTCTGAAGCTTAAGGGCTCAGCGCCCACAAATATGCTGGCACAGAGATTTTGCATATCTTGTAAAGTCTCTGCCTGTGCTTGGGTGTGCATAAGCAGTGGCTGATTTTTCAAACATTTCATATCTGAGCTGCAGGACCGAGCCAAAAGCAGGGCAATGAATTATGGGCTGCACAAAGGTGTTGGTACAGCCCAGCAGACCTACACACAGTGCAATCATTCAAGAAAGAGAGAGGAAACTGGCCTGGGACTTTGATTTTATCGTGATTGTACAGAAAGGCTAACCTCTGCTTCTGTGGATGGATCATTCTCCCTAGCTGCACACACTTCTCCTGGAATGGCTCTAACTCCACAGTATCTGCTTCCAACAAACTGCTCTCCCGGCTAAACATACACTTGCTACTCACACCACAGTGCAGGGGGAGTGATGCTGAAAAAAGAAGACGTGGTGTGGCTGACATCTTGGCTTGTCTTGTGATCTGAGTAACGTTGGAACGATTCCATCAGTGCTGTCAGAAACAGGTTCCAGAGCCCTCCAGGTAGGTTGCAAGCCTTGGCACAGGGAACAACTAATGCAGAGTGGTTGCCAATTGACCAGAGGTTCTGGGAAGGTACAAAGCAACACCAAGGACCTTGACTTAGGCTGATGACACGGTTTTCTTCCTCTGTGTTCTCAACATTTCAACCCCTGTTTCAGAGGGTATGAGAGAAGCGCGGTGGGCTATGCTGTCAAGTGCTATTGGTTTTACATATGTCACTCAGGAAGGAGTGACACCAAAACTGAGTTTGTAAAATGCTGGATGAGCTTGCTCACACCTCAGTTGTACCTGAACCATGTATCCACTAAACTGAAGTAAGCTGGGCATTTACACAATAATGGAAACTCTGGTTCCTGCAGGACACGTGTGTACTATGAAGATCATTAGGAAATGCCATTACCAGGAGAAGTGTCCTCTCCTCCCCCATCAAATCTTTGATGATACTGCTTAATAGAGATTCCTAAAAATAATGGAAGAAGGTTGATGCTATTGTGAGATCTCTGGAACAATGTTTGAGACATCTCAAACTGTATTGGCCCTCCAGGGTTGTTATTTATTCTTGAGTCACTGACCTTCAGTGTTCCTTGGCTCCACACAGTGTAAAGAGGAATACACGCTCTTACCTGTTATTTCTTCCTGGATTGGAAACAATACGGGCCAGGGAGCTAGGCCTTCTAGGAAAACAGGCTGCTCCTGGAGTACCATAACACTACTTCTGTGTGATGACTGAAATAGATCTTCTGTGCCAGTCAAAAGATTCAAGTAAAGTCCTAAAATTTCTTATCCAGTGTACAAACCCACTGAGGTACTGAAGGGGATACCTGCAGGAAAAGAACAAATGTAAAACAGACACTCTGATACTTCTGCCTCAGTACTCCACAAAAAAAAAAAAAAAAAAAAAAGAACAGAACTGTTCTCTATCCACACATATTGCAAAACTTCTCTGCCTGGAGAGCTTGCTGTTCAGGCAGCTGTATTTGAGTGCATTCTTGTGTTTATCCTTTTGTTGTCATTTACAATAGACCAAACTGACAAGCCTGACTGACATCTGTATGGATTTCATATACACAGCAACAACATGAATGAGGAAAAGTGGCCTCTTGGGAGACTGCTGGAACTCTTATTCATTATCATTATCACCATGATGATTGGTGCAGATGATGAGGCTCCCAGCCATCCCATCCTTGAGCTCTGCAGCCCTTCACACAGGGAGGTGCTGCAAACACTGCTGTGAGTGATCACTGTTCCTGTCACCCCGTGCCGCCCCACTCTCCCTGCTCCCACACAGGACACCCAAGCTGAGCAGAAGGTGGATGCTGTGTTCCAGGCACCAGCGTGAATCCCAGCCAAGTCACGATTCAGGCCCACTACCCCAGGCTGCTGTGGCTGGGGAGAATTCAGCCAAGTTCACAGCTGCCTTTTGGCCTTGCAACACTGGCCCACTTCACCACAAGCAGAAAGAGAAACTCTCAGTTACCAGATCATTAAGTGCCAAACTGTTTTCTCTCTTCAATAAAATGTCTCTGGTTTTTATTTTTCACACCACAGAAAGCTGCACCGGCATTCAGACCAACTGAAACTCAAGAAGAAAAGTGGGACAGATAAAAAATCTGTGAAAATCTCTTTACTCTTCCAAATTGTTTTTCCTAGACACCAACTGGGTTACATTATATTGGTATTACTGCAACTGTATTCATGAAAGGGGAAATAGTAATTTCATTGTTAACCTCAAAATTATTTCACGAGGGTTTGATGAAATGGGTATTTTAAAGCAATTAAAGAAACTGTAATGAAAATGTGGCACCGTTTTCATGACTTACGCCTTTACAAGACTTTGGATAACCACTGCTAAAGGTTAATATGCTTTATATGAATCTGCAGGTATCTGTCAGACACCACAAGCAATCTGGGGAAGGAATGCTGCATGGCAGAGACATCTGCTGGGTGCTTCTTGCACTCCTCCCACGCCTCGTGGGTTCAGCTCTCTGGGATTGTGGATCCTGGGAGAAGCCCTGAGCTGCTCCTGCTGCCTCCAGCTGGGGAGTGAGTTTGTGACTAATGGAGAATGCAGCACACCCCTGCCCGGCCAGTCAGCCACTCAACAGGAGCCAGAAATCTTTAGGCTGTGTGCTGGAATTTTAATGGAAACTTTTGCATCTAAATTGAAGGCTGTGCTCTTCTCTCCAGCTGTCTGACATTGAACTGTCAGAGGAAGGCTGGTGAAATTCATCCCTTTCCCAAGCATATAGAGCAGGAGAAGATCAGTGTTTTAATTAGGGAAAGGAACCATCAGGGACCTCTGCAATTTTGAAAACGTGCTCGCACTAAGGCACTGTTATCTAAGTTTAAAATGAGGTTTCAGATTCTCGCATCTCTTAAATACCTTGCATCAATCACCTCCCTTCTCAGAGAGACATTGATGCTACTCTCCACCTACAAAGTGGATCTCAACCCCTATCCCCCTTCCTCCTTCATAGTGGGAAAACATGGATTGATCACTCTGGGTTGATGGGATCACACTGTGCTTTGACCATATCCCAGCATCCTGTGTTTCAGCTTTAGACTCTGGCTGAGACAATGCAGAAAGCACTCACCAAGTAAACCCTAGAAAGATGAAATCCTGTTTTGCACAACAGCAGAAAAGAAGATGCTTTGCAAACTCAATTGCCTTCTCTCCAAATGCAGGGATCCAGGTGATGCAAAGCATCCTGCAAATGAAAACAAGCTGTATTTGATTCCACGCACACCGAATGCTTGAACTGTGTTTAGCACATCACAGGTGTAGGGTTTGAGTGATAATCCCCAGTGTAGAAGGATTTTTCCTGCAGACACCAGTTCACATCTGATGGGAGACTGTTTTAAAACCAGCCTCTGCTCTTACATTGTAAGAACAATTCTCTCCCTCAAGCTACTTGCAGACAAAAACATGTTTACCTCCACCTATCAAAGCACCAGGGGAAAAGAACAGCCCCTTGAAGGAAATTAATCCCCAAAAAGCGTTTGAAATGTTATAAACAGCTTACTACCGGAGTGAACAGATGCACTAAGAAGGATAAACAAGCATTTGCCCAGCCCCTCAGAGGAAGCTGGCTGCCCACCCCTTTACAGGCACACCAGAGGCAGGTGGGTGTCAGGATCCCAGGGTGTGGTGGCCACTTGATGTGGCCCAGCCCAGGTGTCCAAGGCAAGCAGCTCAGGACTGCAGCCCCTGGCACTGCAGCACCTCACTCAGGGGCACCCAGAGAAGCTTTATCAGAGCTTTTCCAAGCAGTTGTGCAGGTCTGAACCTGCGCTACCCACCCTCAGGTGAGGGTGCCCACCACGGAGTATGTGCCCTGCCTGCTGTTGCAGGGAAGTGGCAAAAGCACAACCCTCCAGGAAAACAAAGAGCAGCCTCCCAGTGTCTGCCCCAAACACTCCATAGCTTTCTCTCCCAGTCAAATAAGCCTCTCCCTCTGCTGCCCAATGAATATTGAATTATTCTGTGCAAAATCAAGCTATTTTCTCCAGAAACACTGAATGTTCCCTTCTGTTCCTGAGCAACCCATTCCTGAGTGTAGCACTCCCTCAGATAATGGAGAAAAATGGAGACAGGCTTCCTTCTCACAAACGAGAGTAGGTAAAAAAGGTGATACAGAAGACACAGTGGTAATGCCCAAAAACACAAGGGCAAGGTCACTAGGATTATTTCTGCCTATTTTGGAGATGCAAAACAAGTCTGGCATCACTGTGCAGAGTCCAGGAGTATCCATGAGCAGGTCCTAATTAGGTCATGGAGAAGACACGGAGGGAAATAATTAGGCACTTGTGGACTTCTTTTAAGCACATCTGTCGGGATCTCTCGCTTGTCAGAGCGACCCTGAGAAAAGTTCAAAAGTCTCTTTTCCCAACCCGGCGCTCGAAGAAGGAGCTCTTCAGTTCTCATTCTCAAAGTTGTTTATTGAGTCTTATCTATAAAATTCTTTCTCCTGTCCTGCTGAGGTTAGTCCAGCAAGACAGCTCCAGGCACTCTGCCTGCCCCTGGGGTGGTGTTATGTCTTTATACTAAAACCTATGTGTACAATGTTTACAGTTACTTTCCAATACCTATCACCTTTGTTAGTGAGCTTCTACTCTAGACCAATCTGTAAGTGCCACCATCACAGCAGAAGATGGAGGCCAAGAAGAAGAAGGAGAAAGGCTGGATATGCCCAGATCCCTCCATCTTGCCTCCTGAACCCCCACTCCAGAAACCCCAAAATCTATTTTTCCACCCTGTGATAACTTCACTGATGTTCTGCCTAAACTGTCATGGCTTGTTGACCTTCATATAAGGTTGGTAACTTGCTTCCACAGGTTATTATCAAACCCACAGGCATCTTGGGCTCTGTGCCAGGGTCTCTGAGCCCCCTGGCAGGGGTCTTGGCAATCCAGGACAGCCAGAGGGATGTCCTGGGTTCTGACACACATCTGCTGAAGACCATGTGCTCAAGGGACTACAGAATCCTTGTGGTGGACTGAGCCCTCAAACTCTGCAGCAGCCCAGAGCAGCTGCAGGGGAGTCAGCGGCTTCTGCAGAAGCTTCTGGCAGGGCAGAGCTCTGCTGCAGGGCAGAAAGCCTGCTGAGATGCTCCCCTTGACTTGACTCCCAGGGAACAGCCAGGCCTCCAGGGAGTCAGTCAGCTGGGGAGGCCTTGACTGACACACTGAATTCATTAAACTGCTCTGCTAAAGAGAAATAGGACGGAAATTACACAGGAAAAAAAAAAGGGCATTTGAGTTCTGTCCTTGGGCAGGTGTCGTAACAAGTGATCCCAAAGTCTCTTAGAGGTTTAACCTCAAGGACAAAAACCAAACCCTGGCCTCTGCTCCAGAAAAGGAAAAAAAATCCCTGAAATGAGGGGCTTGTATATTTTTTAAAACACACTCCTACATATCTGCACTCTGCAGCATCATATTTCAGATGGCCCCTATGAATTAAAAAAAAGCTGCTATTAAATATCAAAATCATGAGCAAAATCCAGTTTGATTGTACGCCCTATTTGTGCTAAACCTTTTTTTCTGCTCACCATCCACTGACAGTGGCATAAAACACAAGGTGCCCACTCATGAGATGAGAAAATACTTTAAACAATTATTATGAGTTTCCCCCCATTTAAGAATGAGCAGAATTACAATGGTCCTACTTCAAGAAAAATTATTAAAGTATCCAAAAGAAATTAAGACAAGAAATTAAGTTACCTAAGTAATTAGAAAACAGTCAAATCATGAATCATAAGGAGGCTGAATGATTTAACCTTTTCTTCCATTTCCAAAGAGTTTCCACCTTCTCATGCTGAGAATGAAGCACATCACTATATGTTAACCATAACTGAAGGATGAATGAATTTCTTACTATTAAGTTAAAGCTGTGCCACTTTCTTTGCATACAGAAGAAGCTTTTAAGAAGTGAGCTCCTGGGAATTACTTTTGTGTTAAGTGTCTTTCCATCACCTAGGAGAAACAGAGATGCTGGAGATGGTAACTGCAATAGGACTTAGTTTAACTTTTCTTCCACTATGCCATTTGCTACCAGCTACTAATTTATGAATATTTTTTTCTATTTAAAAACCTTCTAACTTAAACTTCTGCCTGAAACAGAAACCTGCTCTGCAAGAACGTGAAAATCCATTATTCCTTATGAGGAGAGGGAAAGGGAAGGGAAGGGAAGGGAAGGGAAGGGAAGGGAAGGGAAGGGAAGGGAAGGGAAGGGAAGGGAAGGGAAGGGAAGGGAAGGGAAGGGAAGGGAAGGGAAGGGAAGGGAAGGGAAGGGAAGGGAAGGGAAGGGAAGGGAAGGGAAGGGAAAGAGGAAGGGGAAGGGATAACTGATGAAAAGCAAACCAGAGTTTGGTTCACACTGCATTTCTTAGAGAGTTTGCCAATTCTGCCCCTCCAGGATGCATTTGAGGTTTCACCTGCATTCTCCTTCCTTCTCTAAATGCCAGGTGGGCAATAAGCAAACCTCCCCTCACCATTAATAAGAGAACTAGGTAACTGGTAGCCAGTGAGCTGTGATTTGTTTGCTGAAATGCATATATTTATTGTAAAGATTTGAGAACCGGTGTGCTTGATGCGTGGAAAGCTTCCACCTTGCACCCTGTGCAAAATAAAAAATGTCTTCTTTCCGAACCTGGCTCTTGGCCGTGTGAAAGACACCGCGGCCAGGCTCTGTCGAAACCCTTGCAGAGGGGGTTTCGGTACTTTTCTAGCTGAAAACCGAGGGGGATAAAGGAAGATGCTCTGACCCGGCACCGCCACAGCCGCGGTCTCTGACGCCTCACGCTGGCCGGAGGCCGCAGAGCACCATGGCGCTGGAGCCTGGGACTACCGCTCCCAGCAGGCACCGCGACCCCCGGCTCAGGTCGGCGCATGCGCCCCTGAGAGAGCGCACGCCGCCTCCCCTGCTAACGGGTAACGCGCCTCCCCGCCTATTGGCTGGTACCCGCCGGAACCGGCTGCGCCGCGATGTCCACTGGGAGTTGTGGTTTTCTCGCACATAGCAACAGCGAGGCTGGCGGGATATGCGTACTACCGTTCCCAGCGTGCCCCGCGCGGCCCGGAAAGAGCCGTCAGCGCAGGAGCCACGGGCAGACATGGCGGGGCAGATGGCTGTGCTGGGTGAGCCGGTGGCGCGGCTGGGCTGCGGGCTTTGGGGGGGTTTTGCTTCCGCTCTCGCATCTTTCTGCCACCGGCGTCATCCCGGGCTGGCTCTCCAGGGTGGCCCGGGCTTCCCGTGCTCGGTGTCTTCCGCTGTGTCCAGTTCTGGGCTCCTCTGTACTGGAGAGACATGGGACTCCTCGAGCGGGTCCAGCGGAGGGCAGCAAAGATGAGGAGGGGACTGGACCTTTTAGAAGCAGAGGCTAAGGGGGCTGGGGCTGTTGAGCCTCAGGAAAAGACGACTGAGAGGGGACCTCATCCATGTATTCTTCCCAGTGTCTGCAGGGAAAGGTCAGAGCAGGGCCCAGGCTCTGCTCGGTGGTGTCCAGCAATGCGACAAGAGGCAACGGGCAGGAATTGATGCAGGGGAAGTTTCACCTAACATGAGGAAGAAATTCTTCACTGTGCAGTGAAAGAGCAAAAATTGGAGCAGATCCCCCAGAGAGGGTGTGGAGTGTCCCTCAGTGGAGATATTCCAGAAGTGTCTGGACACAATCCTGCGCCATGTGCTCTGGAATGACCCTGCTTGAGCAGGGAGGTGGGACCCACTGTGGTCCTTTCCAGCCTGACCCATTGTGGGATTCTGTCAAAGCCAGAGTGCTCAGTGGCACATTGCTCAGAATTGTCTGGGAAGGTTTGCAGCCCAGAGCAAGCCAGAGCTCTCCAACCAGTCTGTTTGAAGCACTAAAATGGCCACCCTTCCCTGCTGGGAAAAAAAAGAAGTCACCCACTCTTTGAAATTTAACTTTATTCTTGTTGAGATTTTGTTTGTTGGTGCTTTTTTTGGGTAATCATCTGAGGCATTACTTGATGCTAGAATTTTGGGTTTCATGTGTTTGTTGATTATAAGTAAAATTAAAAGAAAATCAACCAAACAACAAACTCTTTTGCGCATAAACTGGTCTTCCCTTGGTTTTCAAGGTACAGAAAAGATTCAGAGGTGTGGGAATGTGCTTTTTTGGGGTCTGTGGCTGGAGCAGAATGAGGTACTGTGGGTCTCTCTCCCCTTATTTTTAGACTTTTGCTGAAGCTGGAGGTGTTAGAATTGTGAGTTTGTCATTTCAGTATGATTTTGGGTGGCCCCATTAACTCAGTGTCCTTTGAGGGTCATTCACAGGCAGCTCCTGCACAAGTACTAATTACCTGTGTTATTGCAATATAACATGCAGAGAGAAACAGAATTATTACAGCATGGTGATATTTTTGGCTTGGCTGTCTCTTGGCCATTTTTTTCCTTAATCAGTTTAGTATTTAATGACTTAAATTCTTGACTCCTAGGCACTCTCTGTTGAGCAGGAAGTTAAAACCTATTTAGGTAGCTAACGAGGCTCCGGGGTGTGAAATAAAGCGGCAGGAGGCGCAGCGTGTCACACGGAGTCACTTGTGTGGGGTTGCAGTGTTGATGCCCTAACCCTGCTGCTCCCAACTCCGTGTTTCAGGCTCTGCTGTGCTGGCCCTGCTCTTAGCCAGCTACCTGGCACAGCAGTACCTGCCCATGCCCACGCCCAGGGTGATCGGGATCGACCTGGGCACCACCTACTGCTCCGTGGGCGTGTTCCTGCCGGGCAGCGGCGCCGTGAGGGTCATCCTGGACGAGAGCGGCCACAGCAGCATCCCCAGCGTGGTCTCCTTCACGGACACGGGCGTGCACGTGGGATACCAGGGCCTGGAGCTGGCTGATGCCAACCCCCAGAACACCATCTATGATGCCAAGAGGTTCATCGGGAAGGTCTTCACTCCGGAAGAGCTGCAGAGTGAAAGCAGCAGGTATCCATTTAAGGTAGGCAGCCACCACCTGCAGTTCCCTCCAGGCAGTAAGGGATGTCCTGCAGGATGCCATCCAGGCCGAGCATGGAGATGCAGAGCAGCCCTGGGGGTGCTGGTGGGTGAGAGGCTGGCCATGGCCTGGCCATTGGGGCCCAGAGCCCCCCGTGTGCTGGGCTCATCCAGAGCCCCGTGGGCAGCAGGGCAGGGAGGGGATTCTGTCCCTCTGCCCCCTCTGCTGAGACCCCCCCTGCAGGGCTGCATCCAGCTCTGGGCTCCCAGCACAGCAAGGACAGGGACCTGCTGGAGCCAGGCCAGAGGAGGCACTGAGGGGATCAGGGGGATGGAGCAGCTCTGCTGGGAGGAAAGGCTCAGAGAACTGGGATTGGAGAAGGCTTTGGGGTGAGCTAATTGTGGCCTTCCAACACCTAGAGGAAGCTTGCAATAAAGATGGAGAGGGATTATTTACAAAGGCCTGGAGTGACAGGACAAGGGGAAACAGCTTCAAACTGATAAGAGAGTAGGTTTAGATTAGAGATTAGGAAAAACATTCCTTACTGTGAGGGTGGTGAGGCCCTGGCACAGGTTTCCCAGAGAAGTTGCGGACGCCCCATCCCTGGAAATGTTCACGGCCAGGCTGGATGGGGCTCTGAGCAACCTGGTCTAGTGGAAGGTGTCTCTGCCACTGGCAGGGGGTTGGAAGGAGATGAGCTGTAAGGTTCCTCCAGCCTGATCCTATGACAGCTGAAAAGTGGTTGATCATCTTGTCAGACCTTGAGTCATATGGCCCAAAAAAAAACACAAACAAAAAACAACAAACCTCTTCCCCCGTAAAAACCCAAAAAAAACCCAAAACCCAGAAAAGTTTTAAAGCCACATCTTCTCTTCTCTTCTCTTCTTAGTGTGTTTTTTCCTTCAGCACTTTACTACTTATGTGGCCAGCAGCAGAACTTGAAAATTGCTTTTAAAAAAACTGACCTGCATTATATGATCACGGTGCAGAATTGGTTGAAAAAATAACAAAAAAAAAGATTGTGTACTGCAAGTGGTCTTTTAAGTCTTTTTAATTTTTTAATATTGTTGAGAGAAGCTGTTTCAATACTAAGCTATTTGTTTCCTTTCAGAGACTTGAAAGGTAATCTAATGATTAAAAATCCATCCTTTCTGTCTTTGAATGAGGTGTTGGAAGTTGACTCCACAGTTTCTAGGTCTTAACTTTTTTTAATGTGTTTTACTAGGGCATAGTGGGTGTCATTTGTTTGCATATACTTTCACCCTTAAGTGGCATGTTTTGCATAATCCTCCTAATCAAGGAATAAAAGTGGCCCTGAAATGGCAAAAGCACATTTAAACTTTTCCTGAATATAAAGAGACTACATGCAAATAAAATATTTGGTGGGAACAGGGTGGGGGAGCATAGGAAGAATTCTCACTTGGAGGTTGTGTCGCTTTATCCTTCTAGATTGTCAGCAAGAATGGATTAGCTGAATTTTCTGTGACAACTAATGAAACCTTTCACATCACTCCAGAGCGCATTGGCTCTAAGCTGCTGCTGAAACTGAAGAAAATGGCAGAAGCCAACCTTGGCATGCCCATTTCCAAGGCAGTCATCTCCGTGCCAGCAGAATTTGATGAAAGGCAGAGGAATTCTACCGTTAAGGCAGCTAACCTTGCAGGTGATGTCTCTATTCCAGAGTTTTTCTTGGAGAGCTTGATGTCTGTTTCACTAGCAGTAAGGTCTTTGTGGAGGATATAGAAACTGTGAATCAGTGACAGAGAAGCTTAGAATGGATTTATTGTTAGGAACGGCTGAGAACTTCAGAGTACCAACAGGTGCAGCTGGCTAATGCAGACATAGATGGCTGGAAGTAAGTTTTACTTCAGGGAAAATAGTCTTATTTATAATCTCCAAATAAGGAGACTATATAGTGCACCCTTGCACCATCATTTGAACAGAGATAGAATGCATGGAATAAATCTCCTTAGCAAGGTTTCTCTGGAAGCAATGTGTTTGGGCACATTATGGTTTGTGATTTCTCCCTGATGCTGAAGCAGTACTATTTTAGGATTAAGTAAGGAAAAGACTTCATTGGATGTTACTGCTTAGGAAGCTACTTCTTTAGATCTGACACTTAACCTGAGTGTGATTAAAAAAGCCCCAACAAGTAATGGCAATGTCATTCTGATGTAAGAACTGCAGTTTGCTGAGGTGTACCTGAGCACTGCTTGTTGTCTCTGTTTATCATAGGGCTCAGTGTTTTGCGAGTAATCAACGAGCCCACAGCTGCTGCTATGGCTTATGGGCTGCACAAAGCTGATGTGTTTAATGTCCTGGTGGTGGATCTGGGTGGAGGAACTCTGGACGTGTCTCTGTTGAACAAGATGGGAGGGATGTTCATCACACGAGCCATGGCAGGTGAGAAAAATCAATTTGTTTCTCAAGGAGTGGGAGGCAAGGTGCACCTGAAGTCATTATTGGAGGAACTTTTAAAACATTCCAGCCATGTCACAGGGTGTTTTCCCAATGCATTCTCAGCTGATTTTCATGCAAAATTAGGTTTGTGGCTGGTTTCAGCAATCCAGACCACAGAGTCATAGGTTTTGGCTGTAAGTTGTGATTTCATTTTATCCGTGTCTGTTAACTTTTGTGCTCACTAATAAAGTGCTGGTGCATATTACACTCGCTGGGACCAAACTTTCCGGGGATTGGGATTGTTTCAAATCTTTCTGTCACTTTTCCCAAACTGGGAATACTGGCAGATCACTGACCAGTGCTTTGGTGCCTCCTTGCCTGGGGTTTGGTGCCAATTGAGTTGAGCAGGGTTTGGGAATGCGCGGGCCATTAACCCAGAAGTTTTGGGATTGACGTATGAAGGATCCATCCCCGGGCACTGAGCTCTGGCAGCAGTGTTTGGTCACTCTAGTGAAGAGGCTGGCCTGCATGCACACAGCTAGAGGTGCACTGCCAGCTGCCTGTGTTGCCTTCAGCAAGCAAGTTCTGATGTGAGCTGCTGCTGCTGCTCACTCCAGTTAGAGTGGAACAGCAAGAAAGATTCAGCAGCTTTACTCTGATTTAATTAGACAGAGGTCCACTAAGTGAGTTACTATTTTTAGTCAAAACAAAACAGTGGAAATTATTATCCATCATGTGTGCAGTGGACAACAATTTTATCTGTTGTCACAGCTCTGTGAGCTCATGTACTTGTGGTCCTTGTGTGATTGTTCTGGCCCTTAAGCACTATCTCCCAGTGAAAGAAAAGCATGTGCTGCTTTCTGGGGCTTTGAAGGGGCTCTGTCTGATGCCTTCTATTCTGATCTTTCAGGTAACAACAAACTGGGAGGACAGGATTTCAATCAGAGGTTGATGGTGTATTTGTACGATCAGCTCCGTCAAAGGTTCGGTTCTCTGCCAACGCAGAAGGAGGAGATTCACCGCCTCAGACAGGCCCTGGAAGCTGTAAAATTAAACCTGACTGTCCATGAGGCAGCTACACTGAGGGTGCTGCTGACTCTGCCAGCAAACCACCTGACAAGAGAACTTGCAAAAAGCCAGGTAAAAACAAACAGTGCCTCACAAAATGCAGAAGGCCTGAAAAATCTTGGAGACACTTCCAAAGTAGAGGGCAACTTTGTGGAAGTTGTGTTTGAAACAGAAATCTCTCGGAAGCTGTTTGAGATGTTAAATGAAGACCTTTTTGAGAAGATCCTTGTGCCCATTGAACAGGTGTTGCAGGAAGGGCACCTGCAAAAAGCTGAAGTGGATGAAATTGTGTTAGTCGGAGGCTCCACACGGATTCCCAAAATACGTGAAGTTATTCGGGATTTCTTTGGGAAGGAACCCAACACCTCTGTGGATCCCGACCTGGCAGTTGTGACAGGTGTAGCCATCCAAGCAGGAATTCTTGCTGGGTCCTGGCCTCTCCAAGTCAGTGCTATAGAAATCCCTAACAAACATTTACGGAAGACTAATTTTAACTGAAAAGAAACTCTTTTCAATTGCATTCCAGCTCTCCAAAAGGATCCATACTTATCTGACTGGCAATGAAACCTAATCTTAGCTTCATTCTATTCAATTTTCACCTGTTTCCATTAGGTGTTACTGGACACCTACCTGTGCTAAAGCTTGATGTTACTTTAAAGGTACAAACGAGTTCTGAAGTGTGCTGTGTTTACTTGGAGAGGGGATATTGGATGAAAATGCCAGTGATGACACACCCACATTTTCGTGCTAAATTTTATTAGCAAATCCTGGAGCGGTGTGTATTTAAAGTATCAAGGGAGTGTGACCAAAGGTTTGAGATGATGTGGTACTGAGGTATTCCTGGGTCCAGTGTATTTCCTTGGAAGGACTGTGAAGCAGCATTAATGCACAGAGCGCCGGCAATGTTCAGCTTACACTTTATTAGATTGAGCCATTTGAGCATTTAAGCACCTTTCCTAAAGGCATCTTGCAGCTTAAATGAGACTGAAGCATTCACTTGATTCTTCTGCTGTTCATAACAGCATAATGGTATGCTGAGGCTCCGTGGCAAATTGTCCCAAGATTAGGAAACCTTATTGAAAATGTGGCTCTTGCCAGTGCAGTTTCTTGGTCTCCAAGGTCTTCATTCCTGACTTGGCTGTGATGGTTAAACACAGGTGCTGATGTTCTCCACAGAGAACAAGGGTATATTGCCAAATATTCATACCTGCCCCTGCCTTATTTTAAAACTACAGTGATTTTTATGTATCTTGAAGCCACACCTGCCTGTCTTCCCTTGAATTTGACCAACACGAATTTCATCACTCTGTCTTTGCAAGTGTGTGACATCTTCTCCATGAAGTACCCCAAGCCCTACTGTCCTTGTGGATAACGTGTGGGACAGAAGGGATGTCCTGAATGAAATGTAATTCCTGTAGCCTTAGTAAATGGAAATTGACCCAACTACTTTGTGCTTTTTAGTTCTTATGTGGTTTTTCATATCCCTACTCTAAACTGAGCAGAGGTTGTAGCTGTCCTGTTGGGAAAGAAACAGTGTTGTGTGCAACTCGGGGTTTGAGGTGGCACTTCTTAGGCCTCTCTTTTAGGCAAATAGATCACTATCCAGATACCTTGAAAATGTGTTGTGAGGATAACAAAGTCACTGATCCAAAAAAAAACCAAACTGGTGACAGTTCTCTTTGGAGGATTAAGCAATAATCAAGCGCCAGCTGAATTCTACTATCTGCTTGGAACTTCCTACCAAAAAACATGTCTTTCAGCTAAGACTGGTTTCAACATCCATCAGCCCAGTCTTCATCAAGTAAGCTCTAGTAACAGGTGGTTTTAAGGATTTTCTTGTCTTCTCCAGAATAATTTTGTATTAACCTTGCTAAGATAAAGTGTGGGGCTTAGATTTATTGTTTTAACCTATGACTATATTAAAATAGGCTTATTACTCTCCTGGCAGCAGGCCTGATTTATGGCACTGCCATAAATCAGTTGTGCTGATTCAGCTGTTTGCATAGCTATTGTCTAAATGCATCTTTGAAGTAATCCAATTAAAAACCTCTTAAATTGAATCATAGTTGCACACAGCCATTCCATCAGCATTGTTTAACTTGACAGAGGATTCCCAAAGTACTGCTGACATCTGCTTAATTTTCCTGCATTGAAAACGAGGAATCTTTTTTTCATTTGAGGATTCTTTCCTTCCTTTGTGCCTCTTTGAAAGTGACCCCAACTAAGTGTGGAGCTTCCAGTAAGTAAAACTCCTGCAGTGAACGAAGTGCCTCTTCAGTGACAGCATGGATGAATGCAGTAGAGTCCTCAGTTGCTGCTGGGGGCCTTTGCTTTGCTTTGTAAATGTGTGTGTTCAACATCTGTACCGACTCTTCAGAGTCATTGTGGCCTTTCCTTCTGCCCTGCTGTAAGTTCATCTCTAAATCCACTGGAGTTACAGTAGGACTTTGGTCTTCATGTCTTTAATGCACTGTGTAAAGCAAGCAGACCTATATAGAAACAGAACCACATCACAGAGAAGTTAAACTATTAAAAGCTTTTGCAGTTTTGGGGCAAGTTAGGTAGGAGCTGTTAAAACTCTCAAAGCAAATAAATGAAGTACTTTTTTCTTTCACATCCTCCTTCACCCTGGGGGAGTTAAATCTCCTTCAGTGTTAATCTGGGAACTGGAAGGGAAGGGCAAGTTGTTTACTTGTAAAAACTAAACCCACAAACGGGTATTTATTCAGAGATCTCTACAGGTTGGAGTTTTTAGTAGAGAAGTTACTATACACTGGATATCACAATGCATCCTTATTTATTAAATTTTCTGAATAATTTATTTTGTATCTTTTAATACTGTATTTTGGCACAAACAATTAAACTTTAAAGATTAGTCCACTGCACTAAGTGGATATTTTCAGGTATGCACATGGGCTGCTTACCAAAAGTCTTTCTGTAAAAAAGTTGATACTTGAAGGCTGAAATCTTTCTGTAATCCTTATGATTGCCTGGGGTGGTAGGTGTGTAACCAGTTTCTCTAGCTAAGGCTTGTTTGGCGAGTTGAAATTCTGAAAGCATCAAGAGGCCTCAACAATTGTGTGTTCCCTACTTGTTTCCCAGTGCAGATGATGAAATGCATTTTATAAATAACATTTTAGATGTTTTTAATAAAAGCAATTTCTACCCCTTGGATCTGTCTTCTTTCACTCTCTCAAGGAAATTCTATCTTCTTCAAATTCCTTTGAAGTGTAGAAGATGAGGTTGTGTCAGCTGTAGAGAGTTTGTACATCTGCCTTGTCTTGGGGAGCTCTAGAGTCTGCAGAGCCTGAACAATTACAATGTTTCATAAATGTTTCAAAGCTGGCAAAAAGCAGAAAGAGAAGGAATGGCTTTGCTGACGCTAGTCCAGCGTTTTCTTTTCTCTTAGGGTTTGGCATTGTTCAGTCTGCAGCTCTCCCCACAAGTTAAAGTAAATAAAGTAAAAATTACCATGCACTGATATCTCTCCTCAGACTGTTTTCTCTAGACCCTGCAAAAGGGATTGGTTCCTGATGTATTGGTCATGCCTACATGCCCAAAACTTTTCTCTTGGGCAAGAAATTAAGATTGTACTTGATACACCAGATGTCAGTATTAAACTAATATAACAGGGCTGTACCCAGGAACTTTATTCAATTTTTTGGTTTTTTTAAGCAGTTGATGGGGGATCTTAAGATTGATTACATGTTGATATTAAATTTCAAGAGCTTCAGGAACTGCAGTAAAAATGGAAATGACTATTTATGTGGCCTACAGAAGCAGATACACTTAGCTGGCACTTCAAGTAAGTGTACATAACCTGTCCTGCTTCTGTAATTATAGGGAGCTCCACATTAATATTTACCAGCAAAGTGGCAGCTCCACTTGACTGTGTTTTTGGGGATTATTTCACAACGAGATTTTGTAATGCTCAGTTAGATATGTGAGATGTGGTTTTCAGTTTTTCAGAAATCTCAAACGGAAAAGTGACTTAATGGGGCACATTTATTGCCTCAAGAACTACCTAAGTATAGATAGTGTATACCCCAAAAATTAGCCCCAAGGGACATGTCTCTGTGTCCACACAACAAGCAGTTTTGTTTTTTCCTGAATGTGTAATCAGAATTAGTAACTAAATGAGCATAATGTCAGAGCAACTTAGTTCAGGTTAAAATCAGCATGTCAAAGGCAAGATTTATTTTTCAATCAGTTTTTACTAATGCAAAAGTTTTAGCATACACCATGAAAATCCATCCCTGCTTCATTCTGTTGTCCCAATGCCAGTATGATAAAAACAAGTGATTTGTCTAAAATCTGAATTTTAAGAAACCTGAGCAATATATACAGAATGTAGCTGTAGTAAACAACAATGCTGCAAGGAGCTCTTGAGTAAGTCAGTTGTTTTATATGGAATATAAAATACTGCAGCTATATATATGGAATGCCAGAGATCCTTTGAGTGTTCCTTCAGAATTCTCTTACTAGTTTTCTTTATCTTATGCCTCTGCAACCATTTCAGAAAAGGCACTTCTTCACTGTAACAAAGTCTGTGGTGTATCATATTCTAGAATCCTTCATGCATCCAGAAGAAGCACTCTACAATACAAAAGCAGAAAGATTACAGAAGAAAAATCAGCTCTTCAGCCACATTTTCCAATCCCAGTACAGATATCTCTGGATTATGGGAATGTATTTCAAGGAAGTAATTTACTTTTCAAATGGCTTATCAAAACTTACCTCTATGAATGCATGATTGTGTGTGTGTAACCTGTAGTTAACACTGTGCAGTTGTGAAACTCTCTTCTGATGTTGGACTGCACAAAGTTATCTCTGTTTCCATGTCAACAGAAGCTGTCACCTAATCTAGAACCAGATTTTTGTCTTCCATAGCAAAGCATGGGCCAGACAGACCAGCTGTCTCTGCCCTACACTGTTAAAAATACATTTGAGAAAGGCAAGTCAGGCACATGGAGGAAAGGGAGCACAAGATAAAGCTGAGATTACTGTGGAGCGTGTCTGTACTTCTTTTCTAACAATACTTCATGGTTCTGAAAAGACTACTAAAATATATTCATCCTGCTTTGAAATTTTATTTCTTCTTTCTCAGCATATCAATAGTAGTTAAGGTAGGACTCTTCAACACCCATGGCTGAACTTTGAATCTTAAAAGAGTCTTCAGTTGTATATTCACATTATAGTGGGCACCAGGAATGAGCCAGATTGAATGCTGAACCACTTTTTTAAAATGTTCAGTGTAATAGTTTGGATACTTCTATGTTCGCTGTAGTATGCTCCTTCCAGAAATGTCCTCCTGAAAATGATCTGTCTGAAAAATTCAGGTTGAAACTCAGTACACTCTTTAAGACCTGTCCCTTTGCTGCTGAAATCTTCAATATTTGTCTCCTCGGTTTAGAGTTCTTTTATTTCAAGGTTCACCCTCCTTGCATAGCTATGGATTAATGTTTCAAAGTTAAAACTGAGTTGTTTTGCTTAAGCAAATAGAACAAAACTGCACTTTGGTGGGTTTCAAATTTGCTGGATTTTTTTTTTTGGTTGGTTGGTATTTGTTGGGTTTTTTTCCTGGTTTATTTTTTAAATGTAAATAAATGAGCACTTTTCTACCCAAATCCAATGAGGTGCTGCATGAGTTACAACACCATGTCCCCCTTCTTTACACTTGAGCTGAAAATAGTCTACTCCCTTGGCTTCACATACAGCACAGGCCATCAGAATTTATACCACTGTGACCAGTTGGTCACCTCAAAAAAACTTGCACTACCAGAATAGTTCTACTAAGAATGACAGGAGATGTGTCATTTCTATCCTGATACCTTCTGAAGTAAATTCTCTAGAAGGGAAGGATCACATAGTTTTACAGTACTGGAAAATAACAGTATTAGCACTTGCTTGATTATGTACCTGAGATTTATCACCACCTTCTGAAATCTCATAGGGGAGCTTCTTTGGCAGTGACTGGACAAAATCCTTTAGGTCACATAATTCCAGCACCTCCCACAGTTCAAGATCAGAGTGTTTTCCAAGTGGATCCAGATTTGACTGCAGTGTCCCAGAAAACAAGATGGGGTCCCAAACAGCAGCAGAATGTGGATGCACAATTCCAACATGATCCTAAAATGGGCTGACATAAATCCTTACATTACTAGAAGGAACTGAGACAAATACCCTTGGGAATGGATCTTTGCAAGGGAAATTTTAGCAGTTTGAAGCTGGTGAATGGAGATTTCTTGTGCATTCTCTGTGCTCTGTTTTTGTGGCTGACTAAAGACCTGCCCAGCACCTGGCAACTGCCACAGCACATGAATTATTGTTAAGGTTTGTGAAGCACTGGAGACTACATTCATCGACACTGTTAAGAAAAACTAGAAGGCTATGACTCTTAAATTAGATATCCTTGATTTCCTATAGGAAAGATGACATGTTCAGCAACAAGAACACCTGCAGTGATTTATAGACTGAACTAATGCTCCCAGAGATGGTGAACAGACACCTTGGCCAAGTGCAGTCACTGTGGCTGTGACACAACAGGCATGAGAGGCCAACAACAGTCACTAGCAAGTTACATGCAAACACAACAGTGACAATTTTGGGGAGCTCAGTGACCAAACAGGACAGTTGAAGGAGTAGCAGAGCTTGTGCCTGTTCTTCCTTTAAACTTCATGTTACTTGCACTAGAACAACATTAAAGTAATTTTCTAATCTGCACTTTAATGTGATTCTTAAAAGCTGTGTGTATGAGGTGTATTTGGCTGATCTGAAGAAGTTACATGCACCATGTCAGCTTTGGTATTTGCCATGCCCTTGTTTCTGTCCCAGATTTTTACCTTCATCCACTCTCCTGACCTGTGTAGTTCAACACTCCAGACTCCACCTGCTCCTCACAAGCTTCAGTCTCCCGTTTTTTCATCTTTCAGTTCTATTCTGAACCCAGGCTGTAAGTTCACTGCACTGTTGAGTTCCTGTCAGTTCATTTGTCTGGATGTGGATCCAATATACTCCATCCACAGTAAATCAGACTCGCAACTGCAGTTGAGAAAATACTGTGTAATTACATACTTAAAATACTTAAAATTTTGGTAAAAACCTTTTGTAAGGCATTACTTTAAACTCAGTAAAGAGATGTAAGAAACTAATAACTGCAGCTGCAAAGGAAGACATTTTCATGAAAACAAATGTCCAAAGTTTTTCTATCAGTGATACTTATGCCACCAGCAGCAACTTCCTCTCTATTGCTAGTGTGTGTATGTTCCACTGATCAGAGGAAGAGCTGCAAACAAGAAACACTTTAAAATCTTATTAAAAATCATGAAAAAAATACATGCATTTATTGCTAAGCAGAAAAGAATACTATAAAATCAGGCAATTTTTTCCTGCTTAACATTCTTTGGTTCCCACAGTGAAGCAGCCCATGAACTGAACCCCTTGGATGTCGCACATTCACTGGATTTCTTTTGTATTGAGGGAATCCAGAAGATGAGCTCCAGGCACACATGTTCCAGCCAATTGCTACTGGACATTCAGGCTTATTAACCCATGTTTCCCCAGCAAAGCAGGGGGGCACAGCCTTCAGCACTTGGGGCTGCTCCAGCATTGCATCAGTTAAGAAGTGGCTCAGGGCTTTTTGATACCTACTTTTTAATATCTACATTTTGTGTTTCAGCAGCCCTTTCTGTTGCAGACTACTGCCCAGCTGACCCTCTTCCTTTGAAGGACTCACTACATTGGAAAAAAACCAGAAAAATATTTTCAGCAATATACCATGAGTAGATACATACAGCACAAGAAGCCAAAAGTGAAAATGTGTTTTTTTTTTCAGCTTATAATTCTGATTCTGTAGCAAAATTTAGAATGCTCTAAATTTTCCAGCAATTCTTTCACTCATTTCTAGGAATAGAAGAAGAAATATATTGAGAAGCTGGTATGAAAAGTAAAAATGCTAAGCAAACACAGTATACAAATTTTGTCACCTTCCACTGGGTTTGTCTCCTCACTTGTATGCTCTGAAGAAGACTTGAACAAGCTCAGAAAAAATAGCTCTCCTTGAAATGAAGGTAGGTTCCTATTTGACTTACTCTTCCCTCTTTCATCACTATTATTAGACCAGTGTGAGGTAAGAGGGTGAGGGTCACCAATATAAAAATCTGAAACACAATGTCTTCCATATTCATTTAATATAAACATAGACTAAAAGCAGCCATTCCATTATGATAGCTGGAATGTTATAATGGAGTTCTCCTGTGATTTTGCTCGTGCATTTGTCTACCTTATTTTTATCATTGTTCTTCTTATTGTTGTTGTTATTGCCTACTTTGCTACACCAGTCATTTAATTGCTAATTGTATTGTCAAATTAAAAGGTTATAGCTACTTGCTATTACTTGTACTTGCCTGTTTCTTAATGTTTAATGTTTTTCACCTGTTTCCTGCTCAGGAATGGCTTAGAAAAGGTTCTAAAGAATGAGATACTCCAGCTTTTAATACACTACATGAGGTTTGATATTCTCAATGTTAAAATGTTCTTGCAAGTCTGCCATCACTGGAGTTCTTGCTTCTGCCAGATACTTATAAGCCATGGAGCAGGTAAATTAAGAACAGGGAAATGGAGAGAGGAAAAGGCAATAGTGAAGTCAGTAATGCTGACCCAATAGTAGGTATTTAATGTTAATACATGTGTTTTGCAGGCAGCGGTAGGAATAATCTGTACTAACTCATACCACTGAGATTTTGACAAATCTTACCTTCCCACATTAATGGTTTTTAAATAGGGAATTTATTCCTCCAGATTCCACTTTCCTGTAGGAAATTCTTTGTTTAACAAGAACCCTTTCATTCTGTAACCTGCACTGGCTGTACCCTGTACTGCTTTTTGTTTAACCTCTTTATTCAGAATAATTGTCATCAACCTGTTGGGTAAGAGATGATCTTTTGTAGAATGACTGTACAAAGCAGTTTGTACAGTTTGAAAGGAAGCCATTGAGGTTACCTCCTTGATTTTTAGGACATCTGAAGGGTTAGCTTCAATTAGCTTCTCAAAAAGATGGTTTCCAGCATGTACATCTACAGGAGGAGAAGGTCATCCAGGAGATACAAGTCAGCCTTGCTGTGCACAGCTCTAGCAAGGCTCACTCTCTGCTTCTGCCCTCCACTTATATTGATACCCTAAGGAAAGAAAGCCAAAAAATCCACATTTAAATATGAAATACTAAAGACCTGTGTATTATGACAAAAATTGGGCTCTGCTGATTATTCCCACTCCAAAATGAGCAATTGCAAAGTTACTTTGTAAAAGTAAAAAATATCTTTTATTTAAAATTATACAGGCATTTTTATACTATAGAGGAGAGGTATACAAAATTCCATAGAGAAAAAAGCCATTTCCAAAGTTTTTAAGAGTTCAGAACATGAACAGAATTTAAGTCCAAAGTAACCAAAGCAAGGAGATGGGCAGGATGTACTTGGCTGAGCACTGATTAGTCATCAGTGTTAATTATCAAATAGATAATCATAAAACCCATAGAAGAATCCATAACTTATCTTACTGTTCAGTTCTGACACCTCAAATTCTCAGCCTTCCTTCAATCTCTGTTTGGTCTCCATTCAGTAACTGTTCCAAATCTGGTAGTAAAGCACAAGACCAAAAAATTTTGTAGTATGGCCTGTTTAGATTGGAACCAAAGAGAATATTTTCCTGTAAATTGTCATTTCAAATCCAGTCCTGCTGAGAAACATATGCCACAGAACCCTAAAAAGAATTGGAAACAATTTTGTTTTATTTGGGTGTTCTGAACATATAAAACAGCGTTTAAAAATAAATTTGAAATTCCATCTTTGCCTGAAAGTAACACCAGTAATTCCTTCCAAAACCTGAGCACTATTAAAATTTGCCATCAATGATTTGAATATTGTTAAAATTTTTATTAAGTCAGGTAATAAAAACAATCTGCAGAATATTGCACTATAACAGCTTTCCTATAAAAAACACACATGACGTTGAATAAAACTGACAGAGCTGGGACATATATGGAGCAAAGACTTCCAGGGAAATATCACAATGACAAACAGAGCATCCATTGTAATATCTACATGCAGGAAACTGGGTCTTATTAGACATCAAAACACAGTTTGATGGCCTGTATTTTTACATAAAATGTGGAATGTGTCAGCTTTAGAATTTAACAAAGGGCTTTTAAATATTTTTTACATTAATCTACATGCTCTCTGAAAATCTGCTTATTAGTTCTGCTTAACTGGGGTACTGGGGGTATTTCTGTGTCTGCTCTGGGGTGCCCTGACCCCCATGGGAGCACTGACTTTGACCTCATTCATGGAGAAAGTTTCCCAGACTTCAAGATAGACTGGAATCCACAAAAGTGTGAAATAGATTATAGAGAGTAGTGTAGGTGTATCACTTGCTGAGAAATTGAGGTTTTGGGATTTTTAGTATGTTGTGGATGGAAGCAAGATGGAGGGCACAGGGTGTTGTCCTGGGTTTCTTCTTCATGCTTCTTCCTTCTTCTTCTTCCTGGGTTTGGGTGGCATTTTGTAATTGGGCAGAAAATCCCCATTGTGGGCTCTTTGTGATCGGTAATTGGGTTAAAAGGGAAAATAATCTAGGTATCAGTTCTTAATTGGATAGTTTAATCTTAAAAGGACCTTGTAACAAGAGATTGTTGGCCATTTTGTGCCTTCTAAAGAAAAGCTGCCAAACTCACAGTAGTGAGTGATAAAATAATAAACACTTGAGTCTGAACATGACCTACCATCTCAAGTGTCCTCAATCCAGACCCAGAGGAACCAATAAAAACCAAGGAACCAAAACATAACATATATGATTAATCCAGTTATCCACTATTAGTGTGTCTTTTTCTTGACTTCCTGTAGTTCTGGCCACACTCTCTTTGTCTCCTTTTGTTATTTTTGGTACTCTGTGTGTCATTGTCACAGCTCTGCTGTTTTCTTATTCTTTCAGACAGTCTTTCCTCCACCTGGTGCCCTTCCTATTCACTTGGATGTGGCAGGGCCAGCTCAGAAGAGCTCTGTGCAATCTTAGCATTTGCACCTTGATTCTGGTAAGGACAAAACTATAAATTTGAAGGTGGAGGCACCTGCTGGTAAGGAAATTGTTGGCCTGATGGAGTCTTTACCGTGTACTGTCATGCTAAAGAATGGTACTTCTAGAGAAACAGGAACTTGAGTTGTTAATGCTGGGAAAGTTCTGAAGAGTTTAATTTTGCAAGCATTACGGCTTTAAAAATTAAGAGACTGACAAACTATAAAATAACACAGAATGTTTGAAAATAAAGCTGATCTACTTTATTCCAACATCTAGTGTAGCTGGAGAAAGAAATATGTCAGAAGAGTGATGTATGAGGGGGGTGCACGCTCTGTGGCTGTGCTGGAGAAGATGGGGATGGGGATAGAGCAAAGAGTGGCACAGTGGGCACAGATCCAGCTGGGGATCATGTCACAGTGGTCACAAGACACTTCAGTGTTTTATGGCACTTCAGTTTTTCTTTCCTGGGTTTCCCCTGCTGACAGGAGGAAAGGGTTGATGTTGGCAAGCCTCACAGTGGAAGCATGCGTGGCACAGGAACAAGGCCCTGGGGAGAACTGTGTGTGCCACAGGGTATTTCCTTCTCCTCTGAGTGAAACTGCAAGTGAACAGCCAATAACTACTGGGAAACCACATAATTCTGTGAAAATCAGGCTAAGAAACTGCACTCCCCAAATGCTGCCCTTATCAGCATGGTAAAGCACTGTAATAGTTACTGACAAACCACACATATGCAATATTGGATGTTGTTCACTTCTCCATAAAGATTACTGGACTATGATTGCTGTCTTTAAAGATGGAGCTACACCTGCATTATAGCCCACAGCTGTCCTGGTTGCTACAAACAGGTTTCAATCATGTCCACATATTCAGCAATCCAAGTGTATTATAAAGTGTAATTTTACAAAGGAGCACATTTCACCAGTCATCCTGATGACAATGTGAAAAATAATCATTAAAGAACTTATTTCCCAAAGCATAAATGGTGTGCATTGCCTCAGAGCCCATATTTTCTAAAAGAGAGGATTAGTCACCAACTTGTCAAGTCTATTGAGGAAGGGATTATCAATTTACAGGAATTGCAAGCATCAGTGTGGAAGACAGTAAGTCTTACATTTCTCCCAACAAGTCAGAGTTTTTTTGTTTGCAATCTTTAGATAACTTATTTTCATAGTTAAACATAGGGCATTGCAAAAGCCTGGTGGGATTTTCTCTTGCCTGGAAGGGATCAGTGCTCTTAAGCTTAGTGGTTAGAGAAGAATTTTTCTGTAGAAGAGGCGTGAGACAGAAGAGAAATGAGAGTTGTTCTGAGAATGAGATTTCCCAACACCACGGAACCCCTGTGGGCAGAGAGGAGATTAGAAGGGGAAATACCATTTGCATATGACCACAGATCAGCATATCAAGGCTTGTGTAAGAATTCCATCTTAATCTTGAGAAACCACACTGTAATGTTTTTAGATGCTGTTTTACCCAAAACTTCTGGGGATAAATTCAATTGTAATAGTGCCATTCTTTTATTGATAAACCACAGCAATCTTGTACTGTAGTAAACTTAAATTTTCATGTCTTTTTTCAGCTTGAATACTTAGCCGGCAGTCTGTGGGCTCCCCTAAAATTATCAGAGTTTATTCAGCAGGTGGTGACTCTGGCAGTCCTGAGCTCTTTGGGTGTCAAAGTCCTGAAGAGGCAGTGCCAGCATTCTGCACTGGTTTGCATAAGGCACTTTTGAAGCAGATAACTCTGAATTTCAGTGTGAGGGAGAGTGCATCTTTGTGGGAAAAGCACAAGGGATAATGAGTGGACATAACAACAATGCAGCAAAGCTGGATGGGAAATAGCTGAACTTTGGAGTTTGTGAGAGTGTACCCGGAGCTCAGTCTCACCAGGAAGGATTTACCTGGCAGGGAGCTGTCAGTAGAACCTACAGTGTAACCAGTGACAGGAGGTGGGATTTCTGAATTCCTCAGAAGCACAAGTGCCACTGTTGGTGAGCCCAGTTCCCTTGTCACACGACAGAGATGCGAGTTCACCCCAGTTCAACATCCTGATTAATACACAAAACTTTCTGGGCATTGATTTGGTAAGGGAGTCCTTTCCCAGCACTGGTTTCAGAGGGCTGTGAAACCATTTCATGGGGGGTTATATCAACATTACTGTGAGCGGGGCTTATTTCAGTTTCCAGTTCAAGAGAAACTTAAAATGTCCTTTCTTTTCCCTGTTTCTGTGTAAGAGAATAAATGTTAGCAGTTTATTCACAGCTAGTGGCATTAGGTACATATTAAAGTACATATGTAAGGTTTTTCTCTAAGATCAGGTGGTTGGCTCTTGTATAAGCCCAAGAAATGCTTTACTGGGGCTGTTAGCAATTTGGTTTTAGTGGTGTTGATCTCTCCATGCTTTAACTTGTATATGAAGGGTACTGTATACAGAGTGCATGCTGAGGCTCCCTGGCTGGAGGTTTCTTGGGTGCACTAAGAAACCTCCAGGGAGGTTTGTTGTAACAATAATCTAGATTAAAAATAGGGAGAGGGAAAGAGCCAGAGTGACACTCTGCCATTATTTGTTCTAAGCAATATATGATATCAGCTAAGCTGTGGTTTTATGGTAGAGATTGGGCAAAGTGTCAAAGATTTGAGGTAATAGGGAAGTGCAAAGGAATTCAAGAGCTGCCATAGTGAACTTTACTCCAAACAAAGTGACACATTTGAGAAATGGGAGCAAAAAATTAATTGAAGGTCATTTGTTGAGCTGAGTTGATTTTCATAACAGCAGACATGCTGCATCTTTTGCTCCTTGTGACTGCATTCAAAGTGAAAAACACACCTTTGATGGCACCTCCTAAAGGCTGTCTGCTGCAAAAAACTTGTGCAGCACAGCTTTGATGAGCTGCTCAGATTCATAAAGCTGAAGACACTGATCACTCAAAATTAAGTACTGAAACACATTAAAACACACTAATACACACACACACACACACATGCACCCTTAACTGTAGTGGAAGGAAACAAAGGAAACCTAGACCTATGTTTGGAAGCACTGTAAAGGATACTCCATGCAAAAAAAACATTCCTAAGGTGCATTTGCATCCTATTTGAATGGTTGTGGTATGGTTTTCTTTCTCCTGCACTGGAAATAATGGGGCCAGAGATGTAGGCAAGCTGAGCATCCACACTTCACACATGAATAATGCAGGGCTTATCTGCCTCTGCCTCACCTCAAACTTTAAAAATCTGTGGTCTGCACTCCTGCATTTACCCAGTGAAGCGTTGTGTAAATAAATGAGCTCCATAAAAATAAATATTTCTTGATTTGTTTTGCAGCTGGGATACAGAGGGAATGAGGTTAAAAATCACACAGCAAATCAATATCTGGGTGAGGTATGTGGGACTCTAAGCTCCACCTCTCTGCCAGAAAAGCTTTTGCGTACCTTCTCAGAATTTAGATTAGAGAATGAATCCTTGGAAAAGCTCAGATGATAGTTTTATGGAAAAATGATCTCTGGATACACAGTTCTCAGAACTATTTTCAGTTTCTTACAGGGAGATCCTGCCATCAGCAGAATGACTTTTGGTTCCAAGCTCCTTTGGCCCATCTCAGTGCTCTACTTGCAGTTCAGGTAACGGAGCTGCAGGTCAGTTAAACCCCCACACCGTGGATCTTTACTGGCCTGCACCACCAGTCACCCCCTTCCTGAGCTCCACACCTGCAGGAGCTGCCAGCAATACCTGACATCCCTTGCTTACGTGGAAATCTGCTGATAGACAGAGAGGGAAATAGGTTAAAAATCAGTCCCAACCCTCACAGCCCAGTAACCACCCTCTCTACTGAAGTCACTCAGTAGGAGGAGTCAGAAGTGCAGAAGCTTGACTACTGCTTTATTTTCTGCTTCCTACTCACTCACTTCATTGTCATTCAGTTGTGTTGGACATCTGGCGTAAGGAAACACTCAATTTGCCATTTGTTTGTGGATATTACACGTCACTTTTTCTCCTCTTCCACATGCTGAAATTGTGTTTCTTCCTCTGTTTGATATACTGGGTGAGATCAGGTAAGAACCATTAGCTTGCTTGTAATGTGGAATCTTTGCTTTAATCAAACACTAAAAAAATGAACACTCCTTCATTTAAATTGGTCAAAAGATTAAGCTAAAATCTTATGAATTATGCCTAAGGGAGCAGATGGTCAGCAAAAAGAATTCAATAACTTTGAAACTGAAACGTAAGTTTTTGTTTTAAAGTAAATAGAACCAAGCCTGATACTTTATCTTGGGTTGTACTTTGCCCAGAGACCTGCTCAGGTATGTGCACTTTGTACAAAGCAGATGCAATCATGAAATAGTCTTAATATACTCATGTGAATTTATTGGTTTTTGCTGATGTGATAGGTGCTTAGATTTTGAAGTTGCGTGCTACATTTTTAAATAGCAAAATTTAGTTACAAAAAAGACTGTGCACCTAAGATTTTCCCCTTTTCAACCACACAAGATAATTAAAATGCTTACAAATGTGCACAAGAATGTTACAATCATACATTAACTTGCTTAAAATGCATGCTCAACAGCCCAATGTCTATGTGTGTGTTTTGATTGCACAGAAAAGAGTGAGTACTCCAACAAGAGAGCACAAAGGGCAGCTGGGTATTGCTTCCAGTGCTCAGTGACAAACAGGAGTTTGAAAAACTTCCCCCTATGACTCCTCGCTAAACAATTCAAAGTATTGAATCTATAAGCCTATTTGCATTAGTTATCTAATTCCACAGTAAAAACATCATCATTTCGCTTTTATTCTCTATTTACTTTTGAAAGAATGACTTCTGTCATTTCACAGCCAAGAGTAAACAAGTTGCTTCTCTTTGACGTTTGCCAGCTAGTAAATAGGTTTGGCAGTCAAAATAATTTCCTTATGATAGATTTCTCACTCCTATGGAACAGACTGTGTCTGGTTTATCTCACTGTCATTCCACTGGTTTTAGAAGAAGTAAGTTTTATTTCTACCAATCAAATGATTAAAAAAATTCAAAATATTTAAAGGGATACAGAGCAATATCTTAGCATGAATCTTTTATCTTTTAGATATGAAGGAGTGAATTTTAAGGATCAGTGATTAAACTTGGCGTTAAAGACCAGATCAGGCAAAATGAGAGTTTCATGTTGTACCTTTGAAACTATAATCAAATGACTGGTTTTTATTTTCACTTTGTAGGTGAAGTTAGTATAATGTAATTTATATTCTACTTTTATCATAATATACAAATATATGAAAATCAGAAATCAAATGTGACACATATTGTTAACATCTCAGGATCATGTCACATGCATGATATTTTACCAGGTTCTTGATAATCATTTTTATAAAGTTCAAGTCCACTTCAGCTGAACAGTTTTCACTTTCAGAACTTCTTGGATAAGTCCAAGTGAGGAAATGAGTTGCCCTCCTGTATCACTTGTTAGTTAATAACCTGTCTAGTAATCTCAGTTAAAGTTACTTATATTATTATGTGTTTAAATGAGGAAAACAAAAGTATTTATTTTTCAATATAATTCTGTCTTTTTCTCCGTGTAATAGTTGTACTTACTGTCATAAAATGATGATAGGCGTGAAACTTTTGTCTGGTTGGTTTGCAGCAGGGAGTTTCAGGTTATTTTTAACACTGTGTAACTTCAAGCCTGCTCTTGTTTGGACTATATCCATTATTATTTTGTGATGTCCAGCCCAGAGGTGACCAACCTAGTCCTTGTAGATGATACATGGTTTGGCACTAGAGATGATTGGTCTAGTTCCCTAAATTAGTGAATCAGTGCATTTAGTGCCTTTACTGAATCTTCACCGTGCCTTGAATGCCTTAATTCACATTGTTCAGCTTTGCTTAGACCTGACCTGTAGTATTGAACACATATTTCAGATACCTTGTAAGCCACCCACGCTTGCCTTTGGCAGCTTTAAGACAGGCTGCAGGCTTGCTGTCCATCTCACATGTGGTGGTTCTGGTTCTGCCTGTGAGCTGTTCTCTGGGAAAAGGAGAAGGGCTGGAACTGCTTCTCTTATGCCTCAAAAAATCTGAGAAATCCAGGTTATTTTTTAATTTTATTTTTAAGGAACTAACAAGACACTATTTCTTTTCTCATTTTTGTTTTATTGAAAGTGACTTGTTTTGCAAAGATTTTAATGATGGAAGAGTTGAAAAGGTGCCATCAAGTAATAGAGAGACAAAAGTATTGTGTAAAGTAATGTAACCCACTGGAAGTCAAGAGATGGGCCAAAAACCTTGGCCAAAAACCAACTAACACCATAGCAAAGGTGATGAGGCCATTGCAGAACTGACAGGTGTTTGCGTTCTGCCCAGCGTCCTGAAGGGGTTTATCCACACATTGTGACCTCAGCAGCCAAAAGAGATCTTTAAAGTGTGAACTTTGGATGCTGATAACCAGACAGGGGAGAAATTTAATCTTTTTAGACTCTTTTGAAAATCTCCATCCTCTTGTTGACCAGCTTAATCTGGTACACCCTAACTGTCCAAGTACAGACTGAAATGCTAAATCCTACTGTTTGTCATGTGCCATTGTGTACACTGACCTTAATTCTTATTTTTCCAAACTCAGAGCAAGATTCTTTGTTTTTTCTGCCTTTGTTTCTCCTTAATGGTGCCATTATGGTGATCCAAAGCTAGGAAAGGGATCTGGATCATTCCTGTTTTGTCAGGCACCTATTTCTTATTGCTAGATCAAACAAATAAGGTCTAAGGATTGGCAGCACGGCCACCCTGGCCCAAAGAGGAAGAAACAACCACAACAGCCTTCCTGTTTATCCGGCACGCACTTCTTGTGAAAAAATTCTGAGAACCTGCCTTTGATGGTGAAGTAAAAGATCTTATCAACACTGGCTACTAATTAGTACTTATAAGGAGAAAATACATTGTTGAGGAAAAATTGGGGTAATTTCAGATTTGAAGGGTTCAGAGGAGCATGGTGGTATCTGCAGAGTCATTATTTAAAGTGTGGTTCCTTGTTCGACACCTCTTTCCACAGGTCAAGAGTAAAGAAAATGGAAGTTCTCCACTTTCAGCAGAAAAAGACATGGAAAGAAAAGTGAAGTGGTATTTCAGGTAGCCCAACTCATCAAATGACTGTCTTAACATTTTCATCTTTTTCAGATGAGGAAGAAAAATGTCCCGAATTTACAGACCTTAACCTAGGCGATGCTTTGTCTGGAACAGAACTCCATGTTCAGCTACTCCTGTACACAAGGGAAAATCCAGATTGTGCTGAGAGACTCATTGAACACAATGTTACTGCATCTGAGTACCTGAATACAAACAAGAAAATTGTCTTTGTTATTCATGGCTTCAGGCCAACAGGATCTCCTCCAGTATGGCTGGGTGACATGAAGAAGCTTTTACTGTCTTCAGAGGACATTAATCTCATTATAGTTGATTGGAATCGTGGTGCTACCACTGTGAATTACAAAACTGCTGTGGAAAACTGCAGAAAAGTTGCAGAAATACTGAAGAATTATGTTGACCAGATGCTGGTAAGGCAGAGCATTGCATGTGTTCTGAATGAGTGTGAAGAGCATGGTTTGAGTGGGAATGGATATTTAAAATATATCTATAGAGAAGTCCAGTGAACAATATCAAATCACATTTCTTTATAGAGGTATTACTAACTTTGCTTGCAGTTATTATTGTATATATTTAACTTCACCTGAGTTCTTAATTCCCTTTCACTGAAATGTGCCTGAAAGTGCATCTGATTTCTTGAACCAGCTGGAAGTTTTAGGTCTTCTGGAAAGAGTGAATTCAGCAGTGGGACAGTAGAGGGAGAGATATTCTAATATCTACTATTTATGTAGCATAAATATTTTACAAAGGCATTGCACTACTCTTTTTACCATTAATCTACTATAAATAAAGGTTTTAAGTTAGAAATAAAACATTGGCAAAGATACAAATATTCATTCCCAAATGGTATAAACTTGTCTTTCTAGAGCAGTCGCTGAAACCATAGTTGATGCCAATGATCTTAATTGGACTTAAGATTAATTGGTTACTCAAATGAACAAAACATGTCATGATGTTATTTATGCCATTGTCTAATTTGTCACTTGAATTTTCATCTTTTCTCACCACTTATTTCTCAGCCATACTCAGAAATTTTGAATGCTGTGTTGTAGGGGGATAGAATACAAGAAAATAAAGATAGTGTAGAAAGTAATCTTACCCCTAAGGAGTTGCAGCTGGGCCAATTATCAAAGATTGGGAACAGGCCTGACTCTAACAGGCCACAGCTGTGAGCAGTGAGAAGCAGAGTGCTGTAACAGAGTGGGGTGGCTGGGTGGGAAGGGAACTGGAGTCAGTGGCTGCTTTGTGAAGGAGAAAGAGTCAGTGCTCTGAGGAGCTGCCCATGAGAAACACCAAGAAGGTATGGAACTTTTGTGATAGAAGACAATCAGTATGGAACCCCTGCAATAAGGTGACAACACTGTGCAGTAAAAAAATATTCCTGTGGAATTTCAGAAAAACATGCAACATTTTGAGAAAGGCTTTCTCTCCTTTCAACTCAGCCTATCAGAATCTGTCCTCTGGGATTAGGTACAGTGATGGCAATTTGCAATTGTGCCAGATTTATTGTTATGGAATAAAAGGAATTAAATAGTACTCTGAGTAGATTAATTAAGTTAATTGCTGCTTACAGATCTGCCTGGCAAACAGTGACAGTGTGTGTGAGTCCTGGAAGGATGTGGAAGAAGGGTCTGTAGTGTCCCACAGCTATCACTATCACACTTACAAGCTGTTGTGAGGCCCTTCTAATTCATTTTAAGACATGCTAATGTTTCAGATCCTGTGTGTCACCCCATCATTTTGCAGGGATTCCAACTAGATCAGCTGACACTGTTTTAGAGATCTTCTGTAAATTTTCACTTGTTTTTTTTTTTAATACTGCCTGCTTTGTAGAATAGGCATTTTAAGGTGTGCATTTGGCACCATCATTCAGCAGTTGTGTGACAAAAGTATTTGTTAATGATATTATGTGTTAAATTTATTTTATTTTCAGGGTAAAGCAGGGCAAGATTTTTTTTCCTCCTTCATTGTTTTGGTTCAACTTTTTTTATCAGATAAATGTCTTCCTCTTCCCTTCCCTGCTTCCCTTCTAACTAATGTGGCATTTCAGGAGAAATGTGACTCAAGCTTCCTTTTTACATCTTCCTAGTTAAAGAAGTGATTTCTACACTTTAACATAATTTCTACACTAATATAGAATTGCAAACTGAAAGGAACTTCCTAATAGCCTTTTTTTTTAGAGCTAAGAAATTAGAAATATAATTTAAATCACTGACCAAAAATTAGAACTAAATCAGCCTAGTGATTTCTGTTCCATTAAATCCGTGTGTGACTGACTTTGGTGTTTTTTCCCCGATAGATGGGTGGAGCTTCTCTTGACTCTCTGTATATGATTGGAGTTAGTCTTGGTGCTCATGTGGCTGGTTTTGTTGGCCAGAAGTATAATGGCAAACTTGGCAGAATTACAGGTAAGGCTTTTAATCCCAGTGCACACATGCTGTTGTACCTTGTATTGTTGTCAGAGCTCTGAGATATCGACAAATGAGAACTGAATATTTAATGGGGTACATGAGGAAAAATATAGTCCTGATAGCAGTTGAGGAAATGGGGCAAGTCTGCCTTCAGGACATAAATTACAGATTAAATTTATATTATATTATACTTATTTTATATATACATAACACATATAATATATATATGATATAAATTTATACATAATATATATATATAAATATATGTATTTATGTATTATATATTTATATATTTATATATAATACAGGTTACCTCTAGTCTCTCAAATGAAAATTGAGTGCTTCATCTAGATGACACTTAAGTTAAATGTTATGCTATCTGAGTGTCTGACTAGTTGTGTTCTGGAGATGAGAGCAGTTATTTGGGCATTTTGGTTTTATAAAGTGTATAATAGGTATGGTATTTTCTGGGGAAAAGGACAAAAACAGATTTGCTGACTTGATCCCCAATGCTGTTGGCTTATATTCATCTGAATAAATGGGAGATGAGCAGATCTAGTTATGGAAATAGAGAAATTCAACGTGTGGGTTGATCAGTCTTGTGGTAGGATTCTTTGCTTTTCTTAGCAAGTTGAAGATAAAAAGTATGCTTTTAAAAAGTTTTATACCAAGAAAATGAAGAATCACTGCTGAATAATGGTGAGATGTTGGTCTTTCATATATCTGTGGAAGGAGCCCGGGGTTTATGATGAAGATGTTGTTTTTATTCAGGTCTGGATCCAGCAGGCCCTTCATTCACTGGAGAACCGCCCGAGCGCAGGCTGGATCCTACTGATGCACAGTTTGTGGATGTAATCCATTCAGATATTGATGGTAATAGCAGAGCCTTGGCTCTCCTCTGTCAGCTTGAGGAAAGGCAGGAAAGCAAAAGGGAAGGGATTAGCTGTTTCAGTAGCATCCAAACAGTGCTGCAGGAGAATATTTTCTGTTAACATGAATGTTCTTTTGCTGTGCAAGTCTGTATGAACACAGAGGTTGTAAGCAAGTGGTTATCACTGAATTAATCCCTTCTGAGACATCCAGGCTCTGCTGCATCAACTTAGTACATTGCAGAGCCACTGCTTAAAATACTAAATCACATTACTGTAAGGTTAAAAAGATCATTGTAACGTCTGCTTCATCTAAGCTTCAGTCTCTGGTTTTATTTGTTCCTCAAAACAATAGTAAACCTTTAATACCACAATTGTCCCATTATTTGTGTGGTTTCACATCAATTTCTTTAATAAAATTAAAATTTAACCGCGTTCCTATACAAATTTCAGTGTGGGGCTGTAAAATACCAATTTTTGTAATGTTCCCATTATGTGAAGAAAGATAATGTGTAGTAAAAAGGAAGGCAGGTCAGATTGAATTAACTCTTACTCATGGAGTTTTGCTTACTTTTATAGGACAGATAGAAATTTTCTTCCTTTGATTTACTGCTAATATTAGTGTAGTTCAGAATCTGATGCCTTGCAAAAAATGGAAAATTTTACTCAAATGAAAATTGCACTAGGAAAGAGTTTTTGTTGGAGAGGATATGCATTTCATTAATTTATTGAAATAATCTCAGTTACAACTCTTTCTGTCTACAACTGTTCTTTGCCTTTTGCAGCAGTAGGAATCTAACACAATTTTGTATACATTTGTGCACAGCATTTTACATATATATATTTTTCTTAAAGAGAGAAAAATCTTGACTCTTACCATACTGTAGTATGACTTTGATTTACAGTACAAAAAGAATGGGGTAGTTGCAAAATTTTTCTTTAGACCTCCATGGTTTTTGGAGTGAATGTGATAATTGCCTTCGTAATTCTGTTTATGGGGGTTTTTTCATTCATGATGTTTTTACTTTAGTACTAGGTTTCAAGAAGCCTTTAGGAACCATTGATTTCTATCCAAATGGAGGAATGGATCAGCCTGGTTGTCCAAAAACATTTTTCAGCGGTAAATAAAAATCTGTTTATTTAATGAGAAGAAAAGTTTGAGATCAAAAAAGCTTAAATTTAATTGAATGCACACTGCACTTTGTCAGTAATGTGGGGCCTGAGACTGTATGCTTTCTTTTCCATCCCTATGCAGCAAAATAAAAATAATAAAGATATTTGAAAATAATCTTGCTATAACATATATTTCCCATCATATAATTAATACTGGCATGATGGGATTATGTTATTGTCTTATATATAAAACCTGAATATACTGATCATTATTTTTCCTTGGTTACACGGGGTCCAGGCATGGGGGAAGGTGTTTGTGTCCCAGTGGTTTGGGCAGGATCCCTTGCCTATGGCACGGAAGGCAAGGCTTCCACATGCCCACTGTGTTTTAGCTGTCTGGCAATGATGAACTAGGTTTTGGTGTTGGACATGTCTTTTAGGCTCTGGGATGAAAACAATTTTGTGAAATTACCTTTTGATGCAGAATTTTGCTTATTTCAACTTTCATGAGTGTTAGGCAAGATTGCTGGCAGTTAGTTTTGTATACTCTTTTGGATATGTTTGTTTCTGTCAGTGTTTGCCATTACTAATTTCCACAGTGCTGCCAGTTAGAGCTGCTGCAAAGGCATAAGGCTTCCACTTGTGTATTTGTGAGTATGGGAAAATCCCTTAAGCTTGCACAATCATCATCTCTACTATTCCCAAAGTTTGCTTTGCCAGGAAAGGAAGGAATTTATTTCCCCCAGAAAACTGGAGAGGAGAATCTCTGAAGTGTTCCTCATGGTAATTTTCTTTGGCCAAAGTTGTCACTCAAAGTGGTAAAGCATTGGCACAGGTTTCATGGAGAAGTTGTGGGTGTACCACAGGATGAACCCTGGAAGTGTTCAAGGCCAGGCTGGATGGGGCTCTGAGCAACTTGGTGTACTAGAAGGTGTCCCAAGGCAAAGGGATTGGAACAAGATGATGATTAAGGTTCCTTCCAACCCAAACCATTCTATGATTCTACCTATACACAATCCTTTTTTAATTAATGAAACTCATTAACTATTCTTTCTGTATTTCTTTTTTTTTCTTCCCTGAAGGATTGCAGTATTTTAAATGTGACCATCAGAGATCTGTCTTCCTCTTCTTAGCGTCTTTGAAAAGCAAGTGTGACATAATAACATATCCTTGTGACACTTACCTGGATTACAAGAGAGGAAAATGTGTTGATTGTGATGCTTTCCAGCCAATGTCCTGCCCAGTAGTGGGTAAGTGTTACCATGTCTCGTCTGGGCTGGGTGAGATTTCTTGGCAAGTTACAGTAGTTTGAAGTTCATGGGTTTGTGTGCTTTATAGTTATCTCTCTTAGGCACTGGTGCTGAATGTTCCTACTCTTTGGTCTTTATGCTTTCCAGTCTGGAATGGATTCAGTGTTTACCCTTTTTACAGAAAAACTGCTTGTGCTTAGTTCACCACTTCAGGCTTTAAGAGTGTAGTGTGATCCCTAGAGGACCTGTGGTTTTTATTAAAGCAACTTCATGGGGTTTTTTTGCTCTTCCTTTGGAATCAAGCTTTAATTTGGAGGGGATTTTAATTGTTTTGGGGTTTGTTGCTTTTTAGAGAGGATTTGGGTGCAGTTTGAAAAGAGCTACAATAGTATGGGCATTTCCTACTTGGCAGGGTTTTCTTAAGAATGACATTTAAAATATACATAATTAGACGTTAACCTTCAATTTCTATCTTGTCTTTTTTTTTTTTTTTGCAACCTTATGCTGGGATGTGTATGTTATATCAGTTGGATCAGGCTAGAAGAAAGCATAGATGGATTTGTGTTCTATTTTCACAGAACCCAACCATAATGAGCTTTTACAGTAGGACAAGAAAGACTCCAGGACTTCCCCATCATGCTTATTAGCCAAATATTAACATAAATTTGGACAGAATGCCCAAGGCAGAGGTGTAGAAATATTTCCCCAGTCAGCTGCTGAGTCTGGGAACCGAGTGGAGAAGCAGCATCCCTCTGCTTCAATCCTTCCTGCTCTGCTTTGGCAGCTCTGCAGTCTGGAATTAGCCTTCCTTGTCCAGACTAGGTAGAGAATTTAACAGGGAGAGAACAGGATCACCCATTCTAGCAACTGGAACTGTTATCAAGCCCCAAAGACAACAATCATGGAATTGTGTAAATTTCTTTGTACGTTAAATCCATTAGCTCAGGGGGTTTGCAGAGTATCTTATATTAAACAATAGCTACAAATAGGTTAAAGAATTAAAACATATTTAATGATTCAAATGAAAGAAAGGAAAGCTATTTTGTAAGTGCTCTCTGCAAACGTGTGGGTTACGTTTTTGGGGTTGTTCTTATTACCTCTGTGGGATTTTGTCAGCACTACTTTTTGGAGTTAATATCTTGACTAAAGAGGTTACTATTACATTATGACAATTTTAGTGATACTGATATATTAGAGGAATTAAATAATTGTATACTACAGTCTGTTTTACTCAGAGGACTCTTTCATTTTTCTGGTCAGTTTTCTTTCTCAGAGGATATTTAAGAAAATTAAAGCCAAATTTGTCATAGTGTGAGATTCTTTTGAGTAAACACATGTGTATCATGATTTTGCTAAATGTCTGAAATGAAATATTTCAACTTTGGATTTCAGGTTATCATGCTGATAGATGGAAAAAGCTGTTGATACCATACAGTTCACCCACAAAAGCTTACTTTGATACCTCAGACAAAGACCCATTCTGCAGTGAGTAACTAAATACATAAAACCTCTTTATTAAAACTCATGACTCTTATTTTTTGGCTGATCTGGAGTGAAAACATGTTAAAAGTAGAAGTTAGTGTTAGTCACTGTGTAAAATGATGTAAAAAACCATGAACTAAGGGTCAGTTCACAGACTGGATGAAGAAGAAAAAATAATACTGTGTGAACTGGGAAAGAATTGTACCTTTAAAAGTAACGGGATGGACTGCCAAGAGGAAGAAGGAAGAGAGAAAATGAGAATCAAGTGTGAGGGAAAGAGCTGGATTGATGGAACCTGCTTAGATGGGATCAATGCTGCCATTTCCAGAGAGCAGGAAGGGAAATCGAGACCGCCCGGGGTGGGGGACAAAAAAGAAACCTCCATCTTCCACCCCAGGAGATCACCCTACAGTCAAATAAAGCTTCTCCATGTCTCCCCAGGAGTATAGCAGGGAAGGGAAAACTCAGCTGGCTCCTTCAGAGTTATATTCTGTGGCAATGAGCTCTCAGGGCATGGGCTTCAGCTTCAACAGTTTAGATACCTGCCTACCCATGTAGGTCCATCCTAGATTCTCATCCAATTTCTCTTGGTATTAAAAAACTCTAGCACCCTGAAAAGGTGCCACACACACTTCTGATTAGTTATGTTTAAGGTTCTTTCATTTAGGGTATGGGGACAGGCTTACTGAGAATTAATGTGAAATTAGGTTTTCCCATTAGTTTTGTCCATCATCTTGGCAAGTTTTGTTACCGGGAACAGATGGTCCTAGTCATGTTTGCTGAAACCATTGTGTCTTCCAAAGGGTTGAAGAGAGGTGAATGAAGTGATGGATTTTACATAATTGTTTTTACATAAAATTTATGTAATATAACTCCTCTTCCCAGTGTCTTTGAGCTCAACCCAAACCTGTTACTACTGTTCTCCCCTGACCCTCACTGGTGGTGATAAGAGGTGGAAAAGAGGAAGAAATATTATCGAAGATAGGAGGAGGCATATGGAGCAGAATAAGTAATATTGCAATGACAGTATAAATTTAAGGGAAAATATGCAGGATCAAGAAGAAAAAAAATATGCCAAGTCAGGAAGCAAAACAAACCAGTCTGAAAAAGAGTGCATTCATTAATCAAACCCTTAATTGTTAGATATTTGGAAACCTGAAGGAACAGAAGTGAAAAAGAGGTCTTAAAAAGAAGGGGAATTATAAACTTGAGTGAGTCAAAGCCTCATATGAGTCCTGGTATTACTGGAGAGAATGATAATAGTAATAATTTTTTGGCCACATGCCCAAAAACAAAGACAGTTTTACTTGTTGTCCTGACTGGAGCAGTAAAGGAGTGTGGTTCCAATACTGGTGATGGCTACAGAAGGCCAGGTCGGGGTTTGTGAGGGCACCAGGCAGGTCAGCAGCAGGTCAGCTTTGTGCTCTCCTTTGAACAAGGAGGGTAAAAGCCAAGAGTCACTGTTCCTATCACCTACCAGTAAATACATTTAACAGGGTGGGGACACCAGCTGTTTCCTGTTGGGATCATTCTTTGACTCTCATGAATTCCTATTTCTTTCTGCAGTGTATAACTATGTATTGGACATTACTACCTGGAATAAAAGCATTAGGAGGGTTTCATTAAAAGTTAAAATAATAGATAATGCTGGAAACACAGTAGAGTCGCAGACGAATAGGTATGTTGTTCTTTGTCTTTGAATCTTTTTATCACTTCATAGGACTAATTTTCTGAGTTTTCTAAACCTTTTATGTTGTTAACCTTGCAAGTTGAAAAATTATCTTGAGTTTAAGACTTGGCCATGGCCCCATTTCTGGGATGTGGCTCAGTATCAGGAGCAATGCCCTCACACTGAAATGATCCTTGCTTGGTGCTGGTTTGAATCCTGTTCTAGCTGGCCTTGTTCTGAATGCTCAAAGTTGTGACATCCCACAAGATTTCCCAGTTAAATAATAACACTTAGCAGTAATGAATATTACTCAGCTAACAAAGGTCTGACTAAATATTTTTCTTTAGTGAAGCTTCAACATTTCAGCAATATAAAAGAGTCAAAATACTGACTGGATTTCACCGAGACATTGAAAAAATTGCAAAAATTTCCTTGACCTTTTCTACGAAGACTTTAATAGGCCCAAAAAGAAAGCTTAGGATTCTTCAGATGAAGCTGAAATCTCTCAATAATCCAAAAAGGTGAGTGTTTGTCATGTATCACAGCTGGGTATCGACTAAGGTGTTCAGGATGTTTTCTCAGTAACCTGTATTTCCCTGCATTAATTTTTTTAATGGCATATTCCTAAGTGTATGAATATTCTTCTCATCATCCTGATGATCAAAACTGTCATGTGGAAGAGTTGCTGTGTACATTAACATTTAGTGCACAGCAGCTTGTACACGGAGATGTCACACATGCTGTGTCACAGCTGTGCTTTCAAGGACCAGCCTGACTTGCATGGTCAGCTTCTCCTCCATAAGATAAATTTTATCAAGCACTTTTCTGATTTTCTCATGCGTCTGTACACAGCTTTTCACACTCAGGTGTGAAATGGAGCACTTCAGCAACATGTGTGACTGGAATAGTTTTTTGGTCTTACTGATGATGGTAAAAAGTTCTTCTAAGGTCAGAACGCAGTCTGTGTCTGCTTACAGTTAAAATTAAATAATCTGCTTTTCTTTTGTAATTGAGTGTAATTCCGAAGCTTTTATTGATTCTGGTTTAAAATATTTCAGTATTAATACAGTATATTCATTTTCAAATCTCCAAGTTTACTTGTACAGTAACTCTAGCAGTTAAATTTTGCATTTGCATCTTCTGAAAACATATTACATGGAATAGGTAAGAAACATCCCGGAGTAGCAAGAGTACTTTGAGAGTTATTATTTTGTTTCTTATTAATGGCAGTTTCAAGAAAATCAGAATTTAAAATAAAAACATAGAAAATGCATATCAAATAAGTAATAGCAAATGAGTAATGAATGAAAATAATATTACAATATTAATTAAGCCTTAAGTCAATATATTTTATTAACTTGAGATGCAACATTTGAGGATTTCTTATATGGTGCATGATAATAGCCTAGTAAGAATTGGGTATGATACTTTGCAAAAATTTTTAAACCTTCTTAAATTAATCTACTATTTTTGATTTACCAAGAAAGAAGAGATGGATGGGAGAGACTTAAGAAGAAACAAAACACTCAGTAATCACAATAGTACCCTGGAATGTACATACATTTGACTTTATTAACTTATTGAAAGCCATAAGTCTCAAGCTCTCAGGTGAAAATGGCATGATTGTATTTCAAAGCATTTGGTGATGAGAGAGGGTGAAAAGTTCTAAATCATATTCCAATTTTTTTCTCAGCCCCGTGGTGATAAATCAGAAGATACATTTCATGTAAGCCTGTCAGCACTTGGGGCTTTCTCAGATAATGATCTAGCAAGCAAACAAGAAAAAATTTCAGTGAACAGCCCCTTATAGGGTTTGAGTTTTCATTCCTGTTAGTCTGACTCTTGTTAGTTTAAAAGTAAGATGCACTTGATTTGCTTTGATATAAGATCCACTAGAGTCCTTCATGTGGAGCCTCATCAGATTGCAGCTGTGGAGGCATGTTAGGTACTTTTAGAGAACAGTGAAAAATACTGTATTGAATCGGCATGTGAAGGTAATTTAAATGCAGATGTTAAAGCACTATTGGTGTAATTACCTAATTGCTCTTTGTAATTATACCAACCTATATTCACCTTATTTACATATAATTACAACAATTGCTTGAATACAGGATGATCAACTAGAAACTACATTGAAACTATTTGAATTATTCACAACAAAGTAGTAGATAAAAACCAGGGGACAGATGCAGGGATAAAAGACAATAGGAGTCTCAGTCTGCCCAGGTCTGGGTTAATGGCAAACTGTGGGAGTTTGGGGAATATCACAGACGATTGTCTGCTGGGCTGATGCAATATTCACACAGATGGTGTGTGAATATGGGAGTGCTGAAAGGTACACATAATTTTCATACTATTCTTCTGATCCCTGAGATAAATCATTTCTACTCACCCATAAAACAAAAAAGCTTTGCTAACTTGTGCATGTCCAGTTATCCCCAAATTCTTATGAATCTGTCAGTGAGTTCAGATGCAGTTAAAGAGGGTGAATGTCTCAAAGATACTTAGCCAGACACCTCTGGGGTTTTTTGACCAAAATAAGAACAGAGATAATGTAAAGAAGACCTTGCAAATACCTCTTCTGAACAAGTGTGGCATGCCCATGATTTTTAGTAGACAGCAGAGAAGCCAATTTGGTTGAGGGGTTAAGGAAGCCTCACCTGACAAAAACATTTTTTGTGTTTTGCTCCTTGTTGGTGAACCTGCTCCCTGCCCAGGGGTAATCTCTTGTGAAGCATTCCTGTAATCAGTAATCACAAGCTGAGATGGATTGCACTTCAAATGAGATAAAATATATTGGAAAACATAAGCTTTTATTTCTAGAATCCAGCAGTATGGTTTGGCTAGGTATTTTGGCCCCTGTGGTTAGATATAAAGAGTACTACAAAAATACTATAATAATGAAACATTGAATTCAGATCAAAACAAATTGTTGATGAAGGATTCACTGAAATTCTATGTGTTGTGTTGTACAGAACACCAGAATACATCTGATCTTTTTAATCATAAAATTGCTGTCATAATGTTGGGGAGACCTTAAACGGTGTCATATTCTTAAGTAGAAATCTGACATTCCTTTCACATACAGACAGGTGGAGCCTTAACTGGTAGGAAATCTTATAAGAATGGGCAACAATGGAAATGCCTGGTGTGCTGTTCTCTCCTCCTGCTGTTCCACTGTATTCTACTTCCCAGGTTGAGGTGAACTGTGTGGTACATCCCCATCTATGAGTTCAGAGCAATAGAGAAGATAATTTTAAATAAAAAAAGTCTCATGGCTTGTGTGTTGTGGAGGTGCCATTCAAGAGTGTGTCGGTCATTTTCCTGTTCATTTCCTGTCATTTTCCCCTCTCCATACATTACAATAGTGCATGAAGAGCAAGACTCTGACCTGCCTCTGCCCTAAAAGGCAGAGCACTTTATGCTGACCTCAAAAAAATCTTTTTCATGTACATGTGGCTCCCTTTGTGACTTCTTTATGTGTTCATGTGATATTATTCAGCTGTGAGTTTTCTTGGTGTTGATAAGACAAATTTCTCTCTTGCATTAAAATTTCTTACACATGCTGCCATTGCAAGTGAGAGAGAAAATATTATGATGTGGTTCTTTACTTTCCTATGTAAAATAAAAGCAGAGCAATTTTCCTACCTAGGGAACTCAAAATAAATTATTCAGGCCCTTTGTTAGCAGGAATTGTGCAGATTTTGGGTCGTGCTGCTAAAGAGTTAATTTGAATGCAGATTAATAGCTGTAATAATTGAAATGCTGCATTTTGTACTTCAGAGCAGTGTGATACACTTCTTTACATCATCCAGCTGATGTTTGGTTGGTTTTCAGTCCATCAAATCTACTCTAGGAAAGCATGAAATAAGGTATAAACTTAGACAAGGAGGGATTTCTTGTCCTGAGTACTGTCTCTGAGAGCTGGTAAATACTGAAGGTTTAATAATTCAAATACTGGAATATTTTTCCATTAAATTTAACTTTTTCTGTTGTGAATCTTTTTCTTTCTCTGCTTTTGTAGGCTACAGCTGTGCAGATACGATTTTGTACTGATGGAGAACACTGAAGTGACCTTCAAACCTATCCCTTGCTTTGAGAGGGGTACACGAAAAGAGAGCTACCACTAACCTAATTTCTCTCAGGGCAGTGACATTTTGATGCTTCCTCAGGATAAAGACTGCAATGAGAAAGGAAATGAGATAAGCTAGATTTATTTTTCAAGAGTCTACCTGATAATATGCATTACTTGCTCTGAGTGCCTTAGGCTGAAATTAATTGAAAAGTTCAGACATGTATGTGCTTGGAAAATTATTTGAGTAGAGTAAATGTATCATGGTGGAGAACATGCAGTGGTCTGTTCATTACTCTCTGTTAGCACTGAAGCAACTACTGAATTAAATATGAATTATCTGCATAATCCTGGCACATTATTTGTCATACATATATTTAAATATTTATTATTTGTAATGGCTTTTACATGAAAACATAAGGATCTGTCTACCAAATGAATTTAATATGCTGTACATGTGATCTACGGATCTAATACACAATGGTTTTGCTGTGCTGTGTTCATTGGATAAATGAATTCATATTTTCTCTTTATGTAACATCTCAGTATGAGGAGTGGAACAATAATATTTGTGAATACATTTGTAAATTTTCTAGTTTAAATCTGTGGTCTTTATCATAGATGAATGCTATTGCAGGCATTCAGAATATTTTTATGACTGCTATGGACTGAGTAGTGCTGTTTCAGATACAAAGTAACCTAATGTCTATTCTGAAGAGAATAACTTAGAAGTGAAATAAATCCATTTTCATTTTGTTTCTGTTTGGGCCTCTTGGAATTAGAGCTGCTGTTCAGCTTGAGACCGATGAAAGCTTTCCACCTATTGGGATGTGAGCAGGAATAAATGGTACAAAAACATTACCTCTTCCAATTCAGAAAAACATCTTTTTTTGTCCCAGACTGCCTTTCCTGATTGGAGGACAGATGGGAGAGATGTATTTTTCTTCTGTAAGGATGTTTTATGAGGTTCATGCTGGTTTCTCATGCAAATGCATCCTATGCACATTATCCATTTCCTTCCTCTCCCATGTCCCCCTCTGTCCCTACACTTGACAGCGATGCTTGCTTGAACCTATTAACCAATTTCATCTGAATGTCAGTGGAATGGGATGTCCAAAACCTGTGAATTGTATGTTTTGTTGTGAGTCAAAAGCTGGGTGGTAAGGAAGATGGAATACAATGACCTGAGGCAGGTAGGCAGGCACGTTTTCCCTGCTGGGGACAGCTCCATGCAAAGCTCTGGACCAGCCGCTGCACAGGCTTTTACTTGTCCAGACAAACCAAAAATACACAGACTTTTGGACAGCCATGCTTATGGACTAGCTCTTAAAAAAAAAATTGATTCTAGAGAAGCAGTAATTACGTTACTGTAGGCAATTACCATAGCTCTAGTCAAGTTCTCAGCTTCAGCATTTTGCTGTGTAGTTCTTTGTTCCTTTCCTTTGAGGCAGTCATTAGGAGATACACAAGGACATAAGCAGACAAAAATGTCTTTTCCTGAGTATGAAGCAGTGGATTTTAAAAATGTCTCTTTTTTTTTTGTTTTTTGGAACTGCTGTTACTCTCCTTATTTCATTCTGCAGGTTTGTGTCCAGACTTTCATCTACCTAGTCTGACCTTAACTGGTCTCTGAATCTCCTTTTCTCCCTTACCTTGCCTCCAAATACCTGCTACTTATATCCCTTTAAACAAGAATAGAGACCTGAGACTGGATTTCAAATGTCTGGAACCAGAATCTTTCCATGTGTGATATAAATATTATAGGCATAGAACAATATAAAATATTGTAAATATTATATATCATATAAATATTATATGATATATATTTATATTACACAAATTATATATTACAAAATATTATATATTATATGAATATAAAGTAATATAAATATTATAGGCATAGAAATATATGAGACTGAGACACCTTCCTAAAATTTTTGTTTTCCCTGTTGACACAGGAAGCGCAGAGACATGACTAACTGTGGCTCAGTGCTGTGATAAAGGAATGATAATATTTTATAAAGGGAATGGTATTTTCACACATCCCTATAAAATATGTGGGACAGGAATAGTGATTTTTTGCCTTGATTTCCATAAGCTTTGGGTAAAAAGGAAAGAAGCAGCAGGGTTGGTAACTCTGGAGGTTCCAATAAACAGCATGAGACAAAGAAACTTTATTTTCCCAATTTCCAATTTTAGCTGGGGTTTCCTTAAGTTTTTCTAAGCCTTCTGATGTTTATATTCTTGTAGCGAATTTTCTTACGCACTTTATGTAAATAGCCTCTTGTTTTGCATTCTTTTATGAAAGAAAATTTGATAGACTGTTAGTTTATCCAGTGTCTTTGGGTAAATGACATTGTCATCCTCCGATCCACTGTCACTTTTAAAAACCTATAAATGTTAAAGTCAAAAATTAAACACCCTTATTTTTACCTTAAAAAAATCCTGTACTTGTGTCGTTTTATTTCATGTCCTAAAACAAGAAGCTGGTAAATTGTGTTTTGTAAGAGGGGCTGTTCCAGGCAGTGCATTTCCAGCACAGGATTGCACTTCTCAAGTGGCTGGGCACTTGTGTCTCCCAGCACCAGCAAAATGGGCTGTAATTGTTTGGAAAAGCAGTGCTTTCTGTGGCTCGCTGCCACATGCTACTTTGTGCTAATTGTGTCAGCTCTCAGACTCAGCAGATGATGCAGAAAATGAAAATCTTCCAGGGAGATCCCTGTTCTGAAGCAAGTGCTGATGGCTCAGTGCAGCAAACTTCTGCATTAGAGCTGGAGAGAGGCTGGACTCGCTGCAGTTCGTTTGTGTTCAGATGCAAAATACCCACTAACATTGCTCATTTTAATGCAAAAAGGTGTCACTGGGGAAATTCAGAAAGGGCTGGAAACACCAAAGCAGCTTAGAGAAAATCCTAAGTGGTGAATTAGGTAGTTTCAGACCAGTTTGATTCAGAATTAAATGTTTGCCTTATACAAATGCCCTAAATGCTCCAGTTTTCTCCTGGTCCAGTATTTGGCAATAAACCCTGTTGGGTTGCCATTGTGCTTTGATTTTCCCACATGTAAAATGGGAACACTTACCAATGATGATAAATTTGTTACCTTTTTTTTTTGAATGTGCTTGTATCTAGTTTGTTAAACAGTAAGGGAGAATCTCTATACATGGGAAGGAAGATGTATCCCATGAGTAAATGTAGGCTCTGTAATTAACCATTGTATTGTAGTGATACCAAAGGGATCTCATTAGTGTGTACTTGTAGTAATGAGCTCTAAGTTGGTTTCATCAGATGCAACAAGCTTGGGAAATTTAATGCAGTATTTATATTTAGTGTGTAGTCACAGAGAGATTAAGTGGCAGTTTAAAAAAACCCCTACAAACTTGTTTTTCCTGTATGTGTATGGGACCTGTTTAGTTTTTGATAAATTCACTTTTTCTTTTAACTATACTGTTTGGAATGGCATGACAGGAAGGATAAGTCAAGAAACTCATTAAGTGCTAGGAGTGACTGGAGCAAGGAGGATGTTACATGGATGAGAGGCAATGGGTATAAGACAGGAGATGTTTGCTGCATCATCGTCTTAATTCATGATAGGCTGAAATGCTCTAGATCAAAGATATGCAGGACAAGGCCATTTGCTAGTTTAATTTGGGATGGCTGTATTGATTTCAGTGGTGCTGTATGGAGTTAAGGCTGTGGTTTATGATCTCTGCCTCAGATAAGGATTGATTGCACATTGGAATTACTTATTTGTATAAGGTGAAGTGCAGATATGTGATGGTGGAAATTAAGGGCTGGGTTTATATGCAGCTAAGTGGAAAGCAATTTAATAAGGAGATGCTGAGAGGAGGTTGGGCATCTTTTTAAGGAGAAGAAAGCACTGTAAAACATCTACTCTTCTCATGCAACTTTGGTAAATGGAGTTATAGGTTACTTCTGAAGGAGAATTTCAGGATAATTAATAATCACATGAGGCATTAATGTCTGGATGGAAACTGATGGGTCCATGCAGCACAGCTGATGTGAGTTAGGAATGAAGGATTCAAACATGGGGTACTAAAACAGGGTAACTCCACAGTCACCTTATGCATTTGACAGCTGCCACTGGCACACTCAGCTTCCTTTTCCACTTTGCAGTTTCCAAGGTTTATTTTGAGCTGTTGGGACAGAGAAAGCACAGGATAGCCCAGAAATTGTGCTTCTCAGTGGGAGAGGGACTCCTGGGTGACAGGCATTACTTAAAGGGCTGTTAATATAATTTTAATACTGTATGGTCAATGTGTAACTCCTAAAATTTTGTGTTCAGTCATCAATTCCATGTGAACTGTCTGTCCTTTCTTACAAGGTAAGAAGCAGCCTGTATGGCTGTACCGCAGAGCTCTGGATTTGCTGCAGCTGCCAAGGAGGCTCTGCAGTGTGGCATCAAAATCCAGTTTTATTTCAGCCCCTGCATCCTTCTGTGTACTGTAGGAATGGAATAGCTTACTCCCCTGGACAGAGTACATTAGAAGTGCTCCTGGAAAGCTTCTTTCTATTTAATTTCATTTGAAAGCAATGAAACACTCTGCCTGTTCTAAGACCAGTCTGCAGTGTGAAGTTGGATGTGGTAAGTTAGGATTCAGACTAAAAGGCTTACAGAGATCCTGCCAAGGTGCTGTGGATAAAGAGATCCCTACAATGGGTGTGTCTGAAAAATGGGAAGATGAAATCTGTTTAAAAAGTGGGAGGGTGGCAGTTAATATTTTTACCACAGCTCAAAATTTCCAGACACCTTCTTGCTTGCTGCTTGACTGAGTACGAAGTATGGTGATTTTTATCATGTTTATCAAATACATGCAGTTTACACATTGTTTGGTGTATTTAACCCCTCATTTCTGTTTTATCATTCTGAATATGAGCATGAGGAGTAGGGATAATGACCCTATTGATACAATGTACAGAGAAACAAAGGAGAAACTATGAATGGAGAATACAAAAATATGTAAAGGCTTTTGTAGAAATTGAAAAGTTGTCAGAAGAGGGCAGCCTTTTCCCATAAACTATAAACCAACAACAGAGAAAACATCTGAAATTATTCCTTTCACTAGAGTCATGCATGCCACTGTGGGGTTAACCTTGTTAACCATGGAACATGCACAAAACTTGATCACAACAAGAATGCTTCTCTTTTGTGCTATCTACAAAGGACATAGGCCTGGCTTTGTAGAAATATTTTTTTCCTCTTATGTTCAGACAATAGAGTTAGAAATGATTGTAAGATGAGTCAACAAAGGGAAATGAAATCATCCTCCTTTTTGGTTTTATTTTTAGTTAAAGAGAAATGAACTTTGGATATTAGGGACAAAAGATGCTTGCTTAAATATTGCAGAGAAGTAAGTCAATCTTTAGATTAAGAGTGAACAAAGAACTAGAAAATTAAATGAATGATGCTTTATTAGTGTATTCTTAATCACATCAATCTGTCTCAGTATTTATTCAAATACAATATGTAGTTCATGAAGACTGTTTCAAATAGTGTAATTTATGTCATAAACAATTGGCAGACTACACTGGTTTCCTACAGAACTCATTGCTGTCAGTAGGCTCCAGCCACAACTAGTCTGTAACAATTCCAGTGAATTCATCACTGCAGTGGAAAAAGTGCCAGAATTTGAATGAACATCATTTGTGAACTGATAAAGAGATTATTAAGATGTTTTTTTCATTTTGTTGGGTTTTTTTATTTTCTGTTTTGAATTTTTGTTTTGGTTTTATTCATTATTATTTTAATTTCTTGTTCCTGAGTGGAAGGGGTAACCTTTTGGCTGTGTTTCTGTGAGTAAGTTGGCTCCTGGAAGGGCTGGGCTGTGGAGCAGAACTCTGAATGGAAAGCCAGGCCAAATATCTAGACTGGGAATTTGGGTCTAAATACTGGGCTGAGTGAGGACTTAGTTTCAGTTAATGAAATTTTTAGATCTTGATTCAGCAAAGAAGTTAAACTCCAGTGATTTAAATGATTGGTTAAGATAAAAATTAAGCACTTCAAAAGACGCCTACCTAATTGTAGTCTCAAGCGCTTAAGTGCTTTTTGCTCAGATATTAATGATTACTTTAGTACTTTAAAACATCATAAAATATTTAGTTTGTGTACAATATGCATATTATGCCATTGTTCCAGTTAAGAAACAAACAGAAAGCCTATTACCGTACTTCGAGACAGCTGAATTTTGGATATTTCCCAATGTTTTGACTAGCAAAACACATGGGTTCCTGGTAGGTCCACGTTATTGAAGAGACACATATAAATTGGAAATTCTCCAGGAACAGTGTGACTCTATCTGTTTGTTATGATGTTTCCTTCTGAGCCTGGTTGGAGGTAGCAGCCTCATATCCTTGCCTCTGTTGGTGTGTGTGTGGTGGGCTGACCCCAGCTGGGTGCCCTCCAAAGCTGCTCCATCCCTGCCCTCCTCAGCTGGACACGGGAGAGAAAATACCACAAAAGGCTTTGGGGAGACATCACTCAGCAGTCACTGTCACAGGTAAAACACACTCACCCTGGGGAGATCAGATGAATTTATTACCAGTCCAATCAGAGCAAGGTAAGGAGAGAAGAAATAAAATCTTAAAACCCTTCCTTCCATCTCTCCGTTCCTCCCAGGCTCAGCTTCACTCCTGGATTCTCTGCCTCCTTCCCCACAGTGGCTCAGGGGGAAGGGGAGCAGAGGCTCTGTCAGTTCATCAGAGGGTGTTTCTGCTGTTTCCTCCCCACACCCTGCCCCTGATCCCACCTGGGGTCTCTCCCATGGAAGGCAGTCCTGCATCAACTCCTCCAACTGAAGTCCTCCCACAGGCTGCAGTTCTTCACAAGCAGCTCCAGAGTGTGTCCTCCACAGGGTCTCAAGTCCTGCTCCAGTGTGGGCTGTCACAGCCATATTTTCTGAAAAATCCCCTTGTCCAGGATTTTGCTCCTGGGAAGCTGAGAAGCCTCAGAGAAAAAAGGAAAACAATATAATTTCATTTGCTTCTCCTGTGTTTTGCTGCTTTGGAATATGTTTGGCAATTGTTTATCCAACAGGTGAGTGTTCCATTGGTTTTCTGTGAATTGCTTTGACTCATTGGCCAATTACAGCCAAGCTGTTTCGAGGCTCTGGAAAGAGTTACAAGTTTTAATTATTATCTTTTTAGCCTTCTGTGAGTATCCTTTCTGTGTTCTTTAGTATAGTTTAGTATTCTTTAATATAATATAGTGTTGTGTTGTGTTCCACTGCAATATAGTATCATAAAATACTACATTAGCCTTCTAAGAATATTGAGTCAGATTCATCATTCCTTCCTGCCATGGGGGACCCCATAAATACAATAGTGGGCTCCTCTCTCCACAGGGCCACTGGTCCCATCAGGAGCCTGCTCCAGCACCTGGTCACACAAACCCAGTACAACACAACCAAAGTTTCTCCCCTCACAGACGTTGTAGTTGGCTTGTCATTAGGATTCCCAGGCCATCCTTTAACTGTCAATAGCTGGATTTTTTTTTTCCCGCCCCATTTTTCCATTCCTTTCTTTCTAGACAAAGACGGGAGAAATCAGTTCTGGTCAGCCAAATCGCCCACTTTGAAATCATGTGTCCTTATTGTGGAAAGATTACTTTTAAAAAATCTTAAACTAGAACAATTTTAAAAATAAACATAGTAAATATATAATATAATAAATAATGAAGTGTTTAGCTCTATCATGTTTAGCTCCATCAAGGGTAGGGCTTATGCTGATTTATATCCAGGTAAATCCATCTGCCTTTCCTGCAAAAGTTATTACTTCTCCATCCACCTCAGTGTACTCTGGTTGGTGTCAAAGACCTTGTGTTTCAATTGCTTCAGCTAAACTGTGTCAGTCACCTTTATTTGGATAGATAGGAAGCTTGCAGCTTTGAGGACATTGTAACTACCAGAAGGACAGGGGTACAAGTCCTAAAGAACAGAGCTGAAAAATAACACAAATTGTCAACCTGATCAGCTGTGTAAAGTGAGAGAAATAAAGGAAAACCAAGGAAGTCTTTCAGAAAGAGACAGTCAAAATAATGACAAAGTCTGGAACCTGTCCAGGGTAAAAGTGGGAGATTCCTGGATGCAGTTTTACCTGGGAAAAGAACTTTGAATTGCTAAAAACTGGGGTGACTTTGTTGACAGACATAGTTCCATCCCAGGCTGAGCCAGATGGGGTTCATTCTAGTTCAGATGAGTGGGTATTAAAGTCAGAGCTGGATCCTGAGCTGTCTGTCAGCTGAAAAAGTGCAGCTCTCCACACTGATACACTTTTTTTCTGGGAGCCCTGCCACCCAAACTTGGCTCAGCAGTGAGCTCCTCCTTCCCCTGCCCACTCAAGCACAGAACATGAAGTCCCTATCCCTGGAGCTGCCTGGGAGTCTGGCAACTCACCCATTCCTGCACCTCCCTCCAGCAGCAACATTTTCCTCCCAAGGAAAAAAACCTCACAGGACCACAAACCCTCTTTTACTGCTTGCTTTGTAAAGGTGATGCTCAGTGACAGAGTAACCTTGGTGTTTAACAAAATAGAAACACCTATTGCACATAAACAATCTCAATAAACATTATTGACACTTTTCAAAGCAGAAAGGCTGAAAAAAAAAAAAAAAAGAAGCACTACATATCTGCCCCTGAATGTCTTTTGGGTTTCAATTAAAGGACTGAGGCATGGTCATAGCTAGTGCCAATACTCCTCATTCCATGCTTTCTCTGCTCCACATTTGTTAAGTTGCAAGGTACTGTACTTCTTTTTTGCTTACTAGGTCTTGAAGTATTCAGCAGTCAGTGGAAAAATTCCTCCTGATGCCAATGAGCTTGGATGAGCCCCTGCCCAACCTACTCCCACCAATATGAAAAAAACAGGATGATAATATCAACATCAAATCTAAAGCCAGTGAAGGGGAAATGAGGTATAATGTTAATGAAACTTTGAAAATTGAATCCATTCTAAAAAATAAATATAACTAGAACTGTTGCAGTAGTTTTATCCCATTATCTACAGAGACATAGACATTGCACATTAGTTTCTCTCTCATGCAAGACTTTGAAGAAGAGATAGTGCTTTCAGGCATACAAATCACTAGAAGAAAGATCCAACATTGAATAAAAGAAGCTTGAAATTATTTTCAAGATGGAGATGCAGATTTTGCCTGCAGCATTAATATATTGCAGTTTGACATCTCTGAAATACAGCTGTGAAGGATGCTGTGAACTTGCTAATTAATAAGACTCCTTTCCTCAGACATTTCATTAACCTAAACTTTTTAGTTTTCTGCAGATGAATGCATGCATGCCTGTTTTTAACCTTTGTACAATGGCCCCTCCTGTTATAATTAATTTATTTCCACTAGCAAGATGAGAATATTGGGTTATAGAAGTAATTCAAAATGAGTCCTGCATCATTTATACTGATCAATATTGTTAAATATAGTGTTTTATTTTCTCTTCTGAGTTTTCATTTTATAGAAATAATGTATCGTCAAAAATATAGGAATTCTAGCATTTAATTTATCATCAAGCTTTAAACAACAGACAGGTAAATATTTAGGAGGATCCAGAGACCTTCAAGATCATCTAGTCTGACCATCATCCCAGCATGGCAATAAACCCTTAAGTGGTATCCCCAAGTACCACATCCAGATGCCTCTTGAACACTTCCAGAGACAGTGACTCCACCATTTTCCTGGGTAATTATTCTAATGCTAAACCATTCTTTCAGTTTTTTTTTTTTTTATGTATCTAATCTGAACCTCCCCTGGTGCAACCTGGGGCAGTTTCCTCTTATCCTTTCCCCTGAGACATGGCAAAAGTGACCAGCATCCACCTTGCTGTTTGTGTGTTTGAAAACTCATGTTGAGGACTGCTGCACTCTGCAGGAGATTGAAACTGAGCAAGGGGGAAATTTTCTCCTATTAGGAGACTGGGCTGGTCAAGTTTCTTTGGTTTGTTCTGATTTGATTTTTCTTCAGCTATATCCATGGTAGAAGAAGAACCAGGTCTTGTTATCTGATAAGCCAGGTGGGAAATGGGCTGTCAGGAAGAAGGTGAAAGGCATTAAAATACCTGTTTTCTGTGAGGTCACAGGGTAACAAATAACAGTGATCAGCTCTCCTTTGATTTTTAGCCAAGGAAGGACTGAAAGATTGCCACCATGTCAGCAGGGTGATGAGCACCCTCCCAAATGGGTTGGGGCAATCATGGGTGGAACAATTTACTGCTGAGAAATGATCCCAGATTTAATGAAGCTGCAGCCTAATTGAACTACAGCCTTTGCATCTTGTCCTTCTCTTTTACCTTATTTTCCTCCTTCTTGGAGGCATTGCTGATGCCATCACCCTGTAGAGAGGGGAGTTTGCAGTGGCTCCCTGCACTCACAGGCACCCAGAGGCTGGATGTCAGGCTGCAACAGGGATGCTGGATGAAATGGAAGGATTTCTGTCCTATAAATAACTCCCCTGTGAAAAGCCACCAGGTAAACTCACGTGTTTAAAGTTTTAAACACTCACATGGTTAAAGTTTTGTTTCCTGTAGCAAGTGCAGCATTAAATAAAGCTGCCTGGATACTTCTGCAGGACAGATCCCAAGTGATGTGAATTTTACTACTGATGTAGAAAGTTCCTTGTGAAATTAGATTTAAGTCCTTGTGAGGTTGAGGCCTTTATTTATCAGGCAAAGGGAATGAGAGCTCTCCATGATTGGGAAAAGAAGACACTTCTAAAGATGTAATTGCTTTAGGTACAATAAAGTAGAACTTAATATGTTAGTGGAGAGGAATGTGAAGCAGGTGGATTGATACTGGTTAGAGAAAGAGTGTTGTAACTATTATTGATGCAGGCTGTTGCTGTCCATGGTCTGGGTGCCTGTGATCAGGTGAGTCACAGGAAGAAGACCCTCAGTGAATCTCCATAGGCAAAATAAAGCTTTTCCTGTTATTGCATTAAGTTGGTATTAAAGTATTTATGTTCAGTCTTGGCTGTGAGCAGAGCTGAACTTATTTTAAACAAATGATTACAGGCAATCCTTCTCTATTTTCTTTTGTTTTCCATTTTATTTTTATTTTTTAGTGTCTTTTGTGAAACAATTTGTCACATGGTGCCTATATGTTAATTTCATCCTAGCTGGAGAAGTTTGTAACAAGCATGTTGTTTTTAAGACATCCTTTCTCCCTCTCTGCACATTTTGGTAATAAATATATTTTCAGGTGTGCAGTCATACACAGACTGTTTTGAATTCATAGTATTTTTCAGTGTGCAGGTAGCTTTGGGTTCCCTGCTTTAGCATTCATTTTGTTATTTCCCTTGTAATTATTCTGGCTTTCTTGGTGTTTATTATGCAGCATTCTCCTAATTATATGCTTGCACACTCCAAAGTTTAGGGATTTGAGTGTCTATTATGTGCCTATTCCACAGCTCTTCATAAATTCCTTTCAATGTGCTTTGACACTGCAGTCATTCCAGAAAATAACATTGAAACTACCCTTAATGTCTTACTAACTTGTTGAGGGCAGCACTTCAAGTTTGTTTTCTTCCTCATTCTTATTCCATATATTCCTGCCAGGCATTTTGGCAAAGTGAAATGAAAATTGCAGAATGGCAGAAAGAGTGAGCAAGGCAGTAATTACCTACTTTGTATGCTTACATTCAGTATTCCATCCTGAGTGTTTTGAAGATTTATGGATGTGTGCTTATTCAGAAGCATGTAGGGCTACAAAATCTTTTCCTCAAGAAATGGTCTTGAGCCTGCATCAATCTGCTTAATTTGGATCTTGTCTCACCTAATTTTTTTGAGTAATTAAAAATGAAAGAAGCTGAAGCTCCTTTCTATGTGCTGCTCAAACTGTGGTTTCACTACATGGCTGAATTCAAAGCTTGGAAATAATAGCAACAAAAGCAGGAAAGAGTTTTGGCAGAGCCCAGTTCCCAGATACAGTTTGTGGAATGCTCTCACACACAGTCACTGAGTCCCTGGCTGCTGTAGCTCCTGCTACTTGTGCCAAAGCCAACTAGTTCTGAGTCTACCACAGCTGCTGAATGGTCTGAAAACCTTCTGGGATTTGGGAAATTTTTGCTGTGGTTGGAGTAGTTTTCCATCTTACCTGTTGCATCAGGCTTTCTGCACATCAGTCTCTTCCGCACTTAAACTTTCTGTCTGGCTACTTGTCTTAAATTGAGAAGCTGTTCTGAAACATCCCTTCTCCACTTTGATTTTTTTCCCCCTACCCTCATGATCTATTGGTTTCTAATTTCTGCCAGCACACTGTCAAAAGGGTAAAATCAGCAATGAAAAAACCTGTGTGGTAAAATAAGCCAAAAGACACCTCTCAAACATTTGTAACCCAGTGAGTTACAGGAATACATCTCACTGTGCTGACTTCCAGCCAATTGTATGAGATAATTCAGGGAAGATAAAATGTGAGTATAAGAATGGTCTGTTTTTACTGCAAGAAAGAAACAAGTTTCAAAGCACTGCTTTATTCTGTATTTAGGTTTTCTTTGAAATCATCAGAGCAAGATGGCAAATAGCAGGATTTTGGTGATTCAATACAACGGAGCTGAGTGTGTGCCAGTGGCAGTGTTTTCATTACAGCAGACACAGGAGGCTTATTTTTAAATAATCTAATAAATCTTCTTGTCTTCAGATCTGAAGATAATATTCAACTGTTTGTGTTGGTTTTGGAAAGAGAGCATGACTAACAGAACATTTCAATTATTATGACATGTCAGTAGGAGTTATTGCTGCTCAGATGTCATGTAATGATAGGAAAGAACATAAAAAGAACATGAACCTAGAAGGGAAACAAAATATGATTTTTTTTCAGTCTACTACAACATTTTACTATTTTCTGGATCGAATTAAAAAAATTGCCATCAGCAAATTCCAACTTAAAACCCCCAAATCTCTAGCAGCTCTTATTGAAGCCAATATAAGTAGATAAATATTTGTTTGCTATAAATCCTTTTTTCAGCAGGTAAACTGTCACAATATGAATAAGGTAATGCCATCATTCAGACATGATGTTGGAATTTCTCTGTTCAGTATTGTTCTTTGTGCAGGTATCAGTGACCAGTTGGGTTATCCCCTAAAGTGATCTATGCATGTTATGGTCTCATGACATTTCCAGAGTCAGGGCAATACAGATCATAGAGGTCACAGGAGATCTACTCATCTCTAAATCTTATCCTTGCCTATGGGTTCCTTATGAGGTGCTTTTCTTGTTAAATAAGTAGCCTCCATTCTCATGTCCATGCTTTTCGTAGGTAAAAGCTTTCAGTAGCAAAGTACTTTAGTCTCCTTGAAAGTCCCATTAAAACAAGTGGGAATTTTGTCTGATTGCAAAGCACTGGGCAGGACCTTATCTGAATGCTGCATAACAGCTCCTCTTATCTTTCAGACTTCCCAGACTGAATTGCTCTGCAAGAGGGTTTGGGGTTTGTTCACTTAAAAATGAGTACAGCATTTTCATTATTCAATTATCTGTCATACATTGGAGGAGTTTCAGTTTCTGAAAGAGGAAGAAAGCAGCAAACATGGCTTTCTATTTAAACTAGGCATTCCTTTTATCTTATTAGAGACATGCAGAGTGTTAAAACAAAAGAATTAGAAATTATAAAACAAACTCCAAGAGACTGATCATTATAATCAGGGTTTCTCAAAGTTGAAGTGCTAAAATTATCACTGCAGCAATGACTGGCTCTGATTGCATCCACTTGTATCGAGGATTCATTGGCAATGCAGTTTTATGAACATGAACAGTTTAACTAAATAAGTTTGTACCAGAAGTAATGTGATTAATTCATTAAATCTATACAATTTTTCTTCATCTAGTAGAAAGACAGACTTCTGAAAAATAAAATATTTTAACCTAAAATCAAGGAGACTAGGTGACAGAATACAGAAGAACCAAAGAAGAGTTTAGAATCTGGGAGTGTAGGAGAAATATTATCTATGCAGATACACTACAAATGTGACTGTATAATTCTGTGGAGAACACAATTCCATAGAAAGTGCTGCAGGAAAAGGCAGTGGCAAAGTCAGTAATATTTTGTTTATGTAATCTTTTTGTATTATTTTCTTCTGTAGAGGAAAAAATTCTCTTGTACTCTGGAATGAAGTAACATGTGTCTGGTAGAATGAAAGAATTCAGGCTCCTTTAAGAAAGTCCAGGAAAAAAGCAGCAGCAGACATATTCTGATTTTCCCTCCTGCTGGTGCCAAGTTTTCATTGATACTGATGGCTTAGGACAGTTTGGCCACAGGAACTGTAAGTAACAAGGAATTTTTAGCCCTTTCTTCTGGCTGCTCCCCAGAACAGTTCTGTGGCAAATTCTGCTGAAGAAATCTGTACAGAATCTGTTCCTTCCTTGCCCACCTGTTGGCAGCTAGAAAATTATGCCTCTGTCTAAGCTCTCCATCTGTAAAATGAAAAATAATATTATTCCTCTACCTTCCAGAAATGTTATAAATGCACTATAAGGCTTGTGAAGAACTTGCTATTCAGTGATGCAAAAATATAGAGGATGGAATGCCTTGTGAAAAAAATATTTTTTTCTATTGAGGAATTCTCCATAGCATTTATTTTAGTTTAAGAATCAATTTCAGCTGACTAGAGATTTTAGACAGATCTGGGGTTTTTTTTGGTTTTTTTTTTGTTGGTTGGTTGGTTGTTTTTTAATTGCAAATGCTGTATTTCCAGGTTAGACTGAGCTATGCTAGAGTTGATGGAAAATTAAGACAGATTCCTCTGTTTTTGTCATCAGCCTTTTATTGTGAATGGACATAGTGTTTACACAGATGAATTGCTTGAAAGAAACTTAACCCCCAAAAATGCTTGACCATCACCAGAGCGTGGATTTAACTTCTTTTTACATAGTACTGAGGAACTAATGGAAATAGTAGCTTGGTGCCAGCTCTGTTGGCTGCTGGTGTAGCTGCAGTTTTTACAAGGAGGAATTTAATCAGTGCCGGCAATGTGAAGATCAAGCCTGTGGCCATTCCCACCCTGGAAAAGTGGCTGTACTCAAACCAGCACTGCTGGTGGAAGAGCTCTTCAGTTTGTCCCTGTCTCTGCAGAATCAAAGCTTTAAAAGCCTTGTAAAACCCTACACATCAGCTGGTTTGACTTGGGGGAAATATTGGTGTCCAGGCCTTGAGTGCGACCCCATCCCACTGAGGATGGCTCTCCCTGGGGCAGTGCTGGGGGATGGCCAGAATGTTGCTGACCCCAGCCACCTCCCCTGGCCTCAGCCACCTCCCCTGGCCTCTTGGGCCTTGCTGAGGAGGTGGCTGGTTAGGGAGACACCATGGCCACTGCCCCCAGGGTGCCTGGCACAGTTTTATCCACTGGATTTGATGCAGTTCCCATGGATTGTAATGGCACAGACTCATCACAAAGTGAGTGACATTCGCATTTTCTGAAAAATCCCTTTGCCCAGGATTTTTCTCCTGGGAAGCTGAGGAGCCTCAGAGAAAGAGGAAAACAAATTCTTATCTCATTTGCTTCTCCTGTGTTGTGGAATGTGTTTGGAGATTGTTTACTCACAGGTGATTGTTTTATTGGATTCTGGTGTGAGTTGTTTTGACTCGGTGGCCAACTGGGGCCAAACTGTGTTGGGACGCTGGAAAGAGTCATGAGTTTTCATTATCATCTTTTTAGCATTCTGTAAGTATCCTTTCTGTATTCTTTAGTATAGTATACTTTAATATGATATAATATTTTCTAATATAATATAGTATCATAAAATAGCCTTCTGAGAACATGGAGTCAGATTCATCATTCCTTCCTGCCACAGGGGTCCCAGCAAACACAATAATAGTGCCCCCAAGGGTTTGATAACTTCCAGAGGATCTATTCAGCCCACTCCCTAGGCAGCAGGAGTTCAGTTCTATGGTTTTGATATATCCCCATGTGGGAGCAGGGATGAGCAGCTCCACGTGCCCACAGCTGGTAGGAGCAATGTGCGTGCCCTGCCAGGAGGCACTGGGGCTCTAGTGCCAGGAGCAGAATGCCACAGGGTGGGGGTCACCTGGCTGCTGCCTCTGGAGGGATGCAGCACCAAGAGTGGGGCCATCTCAGCTACTTGCTGGGATAGCACTTTATGGGACATACGTCTCCCAAATCCTTTTGGGAAGAAATATTCTCCATGCAGGATACAAATCAGAAGAACGGACATTTCAGATTTTCCGTGCTATCACAGAGCTGATTCTCTAAGCAGGCATAGCAGGAATAATTTCTGGTGCTTGAAGGGTATGATGGATACCCTCATGACCTCTCACACAAAATCTTTGTGATGGACATTCCCTGTCAGGAATACTTAATGAGTAAAATTGTCAGGGTTCAGTCTGGTAGCACGTGGATTTAAAAGCTAATTGTACAATCAAATAATGGCCTAAGGCAGGAGGAATGGTTTTGGGAGGATTGCTTTGGGCCATGGAGCCAGCTTTAATTTTGCCTCATGTTTTAGGTTTATTTGGTAAACTATTTCACACACACATGAGGCTTTGTACTGCAATGGGCACCCAGAATATCATTTGTATGATGAAATAAATAGATCAGAAATTCAAATACACAGAAATGCTTCTCAGAACAATATGCAGTCTAATGCTTCCTATGGAATTAAATAAATATAAGCCTGTCACCTTAAATATATGGAAATGTCTTGACTCTAATGATACAATTGCAAGACTTTCCTACAGCCACAAAGCACAAGACTAATCTGGAGTGAGTCTTTGAAGTGTAAATTGTACATTTCCCACCAATCACTTAAAGTAAAAGATGGGAAACATCAATTCACACAACTGACAAAAAAAGGCTTCAGTTTGTCACAAGAAGAAAGGTTTTAAATTTGCAATTTTCATCTATAATATAAGGTGTTAATGAATTTTGTATTTTATCCAGATGGGTATGTAAATTCCTTCTGAACTTTGTTACAGAGCATCTATTGTTCAACTACTGAAAAGGGTAGCGAGTGTAGTCAGTTGAGGGAAAAAACATCTAATTTACCTTTCCTTATTATTTTTTAATTCTTTTATGAATTCTTACATGGTATCTTTCTCAAATCCCATGATTGAAATCAGGGAAAATTAATTTTTTTATTTTTAAATGAGTTTGGGATCAGACCAGTTTTGGAAGAGACAGGAAATTAGTTTTGATTTTTGGCAGTGTAGACAATGTCCAATGCTCTTACAAATTCAATTTTGTCTTCTTTTTTTTTTTTTTTTTTTTTTCAGAAAATAAACCAAATTCAATAAATTAAAAGACATTTCTTGAGGAAGAACTGGATGATTCACTATAACGACCTTGATCCTGTGATCCACCAATGGCAGACAATGAGTGTTCCTCCAGTTTTTCTGCAGAAGCAGAATAAGAGCAGTAGAGCAAGACTTCTTTTCCTGAAGACAGATCTATTTTAACAACAACCTGCAAACTGTGAGGTACAGAAAAATTTAAGGTCTTCTGTTGAAGTTAAAAGACTGCTTTATATCAAGAGTAGTTGAGTAACTTGCAACAACTTAATAGGAATCATAAACAGTCATAGTTAGAGCATTCCCTTTATGTTTGACTGGAATATTTTGTATTGCAACTTTTGCTGCTTATTGCTTCTTATTCTGTCACTGGATACTCCTGAGAAGAGACTGGCTACATCTTCTTTATGACCCTAATGCCTGTGTAATTCAGATAAAACTTTTTTAAGTGTTTGCAGCTCCAAATTAGAGAGTAAGGTGACCATCAGAGTTTTGGTTTGGATTTATTCCATTTCCTTCTTTGACTCTGTTTCTTAGGCATAGCTTTTGTTTTGGTGTATGGAATTGATTACAGACACAGGAATACCACAACATGAAGTTGAAGCCCTTGTTAAAAGGTGAGAAACAATCACCTTTATAGATCTATTCTCTAAATGTGAGCCCTAAGAACTATTTCACATCTGAAACATGCACTTTGAGTCATAAGTGGCTGCATACATCTGGCCTTTGTAGTAGTTCCATCCCTGACACATTTAAAAGTTTTTTCTCTGGAAACACTCCTCAAACATGAATTCTATCTCTAATTACCAGGATTTTCTCAACTAAGGACCATTTTCTAAATGCACAACTGAGTCCAACCTACATCTCTCCTATCTATGGAATAAATCAGTGGGATGAATTTCATGCTTGGCTACAGCAGCATAAATGTAAAGTAGATTCATTGAGGTCCACTGGTTAGCTGCAGATTTATGTTGCCATTAGTGAGGCGTGATTTGCTGGAATTGTTTGCTTTTTTACTCTCTCATTCCTACAGTTTCTATAGTAGAAAAATGTGGGATAGCTATTATTTAGTCTTAGTAACATTCTAACATTTAAATTTCAAAGAGATAAAACTTGCCCAAATCAGGTATAAACAATGATGTAACAAAAATTTTTATTTCCTGAAGGTAGTAGGAAACCTGGGTTTTCTAGGATATAAGTTATGATATTAGGCTGTTTTCCATCCAGCCATTCCTTTGTAACATCTAAGTCTTCTGTTAATGCAGATACTGTGGTCTTTGAGATGGTCACTTTTGCATTTTCTGACAGTAGGTGCTGAGGACAGACAGACACCATTAATTCCCCCTGAGGGAAGGAAAGGCTGTGGGGTGAATTCAGTCCTTCCCAAGTACCAGAGAATCCATGAGGGAGAAAGATTTTACCAGTGCCTCACCCACAGGGAGACTTTTCCCAGAATTCAGATGTAGTTGTTCCCTATCGGAGAGTTCAACACACTACAACACCTGGTTTCATGGGCTTTGTTGCTCCTGAAAACCAGCAGATTTGTAAATAGAAGCTTCTCTGAGTTAATATCATTTCCCTTGTGCAGCTGGAGGAAAACAAAAGCATACCAGAGAGGTGCTGGATCTCTGAAAATTGCAGGAGGACTGTTTGAATAATCCATTCCTGTAAAATTCTCCCTGTTCTAATACCTGTGAACAGTAGATTGCCCAGCTGCCAGCAGCACCAGATTTGATTTGAGGCTCTGCTGCAGGATGAGTGGTGAGGGAAGAATCCTGAGAAACTTCAGCCTTCTGTTTTGGCCCTATGTTTATGGCAATGGCCATTAATGCCAGAGGCCATTGGAAGAAAAAAGGGCAATGTAAAAATATTTTTCAAGCCTATCTGAAATAAGTTGAATTTCAGCTTTGTCATGGGCATCTCAAGAGCTGCCTTGTCCTTTAGCATTCAGCATGGTTATAGTTACCAAGCCTCATAACATTGTGCTTTTTCCGTGACAACTCTCTTTATTTCAGCAAATACAATGGATCAGCCCCCCTGCTTTAATTCAGCAGATTGATAGTGTACTTTAGTTTATTGCAATATTACTGGTCTGCAATGTATATCTGCCCTTGTGGCTACCTTCTCTTCTTTGGAAAAACACTTTCAATCCAGCATTTTATTGCCCAATGCACTTCTTAAAATGTCACATAAAATTGGATTTTAATAGACATGGTTGGTAATAATCAATGACCTTTTGGAATATGTTGTGCCAATAAGTGGTTACAGACTGTCTTTCCTGAAATATCTTCAATGAGCCTATTCTTTCTCCAAATATCTGAATAATTCCTCCAGGAATTTAATGAAACTTCACAGGCAAGTGGATAGGGCAAATAGTCTCTCTTGCCTTGTGATCTGGAAAAAAAATATTTTTGCAAACAGAGCAAGTAAGTAGAATAAATTTCATAATTTCTATTGTGAAAGTCCATTTACAGTGTCATCACATCTAATATAGGTCGTGGCTGTTCTGAGATTTTGAGAGCAAAATTTCCCTTAGCCCAGCGACTTTGTGGTGGGTTTGTCTGGCTATGCTGGGCACAGACACAGGTTTGCCTGGCTGAGCACCTCCCCTGAGGTTCCAGGTGAGTTAATAGAAAAGCTTAAATCTGCCCTCCAATGGTTAGGCTGTTTCAAATAGCCAAATTAACAGCATCAAAGTTACAGTACAATTACTGTTTGGATTGTGATTCAGGCAGACACTGGAAGAAGGATTCATGTATGAGTTTGTGCACTAGAAATATCAGTTTATTTAAGAGGTATTAATTGTGTGAATTGAGCAGTGTGTGACTGCCTTTCTCAGGGAAACAGTTCTGTTAGTTTAAAAACTCTCTGCTAAAAAGGTGACACTGGGATCAGTTTGCATCATAAACTGCCAGCTGCAAAACGTTCAGCTTCATTAAAAGCTCGGTGTTGTGTGTAGCACATTTCACTTATTTGAATTGTGCAGCATGAGACAGCTTAAGGGAGGAGGGAATTGCTCTCCATATGGCGTCCTTCAGTTCTGTCCCTAAGCAAGGACCTTGATCAAGACCAGGCAACAGGTTGTTGGGCAGGCAAGAAAGGACACAGGAAAAGACAAAATACATGGAATAACTTGGCAAGGGTTGTGGGGTGACCCCAGCTGGTCTCCAAGCACCCACACTGCTGCTCCCTGCTTCCCCTTGTGATGAGAAAGCTCCTGTGTCGATATGGAGACAGTTTGATGGGTGGGGGAAAGAGTCAGGGGTAACTGTGACTGTGTTCACAAGGGTCTTAGGGCGAGGGAAGAGATGAGGATCTGACTCCATGTTTCAGAAGGCTTGATTTATTATTTTATGACATATATTATATTAAAACTATACTAAAAGAACAGAAGAAAGGATTTCATCAGAAGGCTAGCTAAAAATAGAAAAAGAAAGAATGATAACAAAGCCTTGTGACTTGGACACTGTCTGAGCCAGCTTACTGGGATTGGCCATTAATTATAAATAACCGTGAGACCAATCACAGATGCACCTGTTGCATTCCACAGCAGCAGATAACCATTGTTTACATTTTGTTCCTGAGGCCTCTCAGCTTCTCAGGAGGAAAAATCCTAAGGAAAGGATTTTTCATAAAAGGTGTCTGTGACAGGTAACAAACAAACCAAAACTGAGAAATAGTCATGAGCTGCCTGCTGCCAGCAAAGTGATGCCCAGAAACCTCTGAGCACCATCCACCTCGAAAGCTAATTCTCCCTGCCCTCCCTATCCCCATCCTCTCAAACCACCCAGCCCTTGCTTTCTCTATCCCATAATATTATGGTTCATAGAATCTCCCTTCAGCCAGTTTGGGTCAGCTGTCCCAGCTATGAACCCTCACTCTTTTTCTAACCCATCTTATTTTCTGCAGGGAAAACAAAAAACAAAAAAAATCCCAAACAAACAAACAAAAAACCACAAAAAATCCCAACCAACCAAAAAAAAAAAAACAAAAAAAAACCCAAAACCCCCCCAAAACAAAACAAAGCAAAAAAAAAAAAAAAAAAAAAAAAGGAAAGACTTGACTCTGTGGAAACACTGCTCAGCAATAGTCCAAATATCGATGTGTTATCAGCATTGTTTTAGTCACAAATCCAAAACACAGCACCACATACAGCTTGCTCTGAAGAAAGTTATTTCCATCTCAACCAAACCATGTACAGCAAAAAAACACATGATCAGGGCAAAAAGCAAAAATGGTGTCTATGGTGAGTTTTTGATGTCCCTTGTGTAGGAGAAACTTCAGCAATATTTATCCCTAATTGAGTCCTGTAGGAATAAGAGAAGGTCAAAGCTCAGTTCCTGGTGTTTTCTACCTCAAGTGTATGAATCAGACAGAATTTTAATTGTCAAATATTGAAGTAAAGATGACTTCTAGAAAAGCATCTTGAAGATGCTTCTGGACAGAGTTTCAGAATATTTTAGGATTTATCTGCAGAGATTGTTTATGAAGGTGTTGAAGGGCACAGGGCTGAGGATGGAACCCCACTGGTGACCAGTCACCAGCCTGATGTCCCCCCATTCACTGTAACCCTTTGTGAGCTGGTCACTCACCCATCCCATGCTGTGTTTGTCCTGCTCTGGGATGGCCATTTCACCCAGAAGGATCCTGGGAGGGACAGGATCAAAACTTCAGTGAAATCCAGAGAGATCTGGGCATTAACTCTCTTCCCTTGGCCAGCTGGGTGGGTTACCTTGCCGCAAAAGGAAACCACGTTTGATAAGCAGGATTTTCCCCCCATGAAGTTGTGCCAGCTGCGACCAATGGCTGTGCTGGCTTCCAGGTGTTTTTCAATAATCCCCAAATAATCTCCTCCCTCTAGTTTACCAGGCCTGAAGGAGACTGACAGCCTGTAGCTTCCCAAGTCCCCCTTTTTGAAAATCGGGACAATGTTCATCGGCTTCCAGTCAACTGGGACTTCTGGTTTTTCAAGAGCACTAAAAAATCATTGACAGAGGGCTTGCTTGGCCAGCTCTTTGAGGAGTCTTAGATGAACCCCATCAGACCCTATAGATTTGTAGGGATCCAAATGGAACAGCAGATCCTGGGAACTGGTCATTCAAACGGGTGCAAACTGTTAAGTATGGCTTATCCTGCCTCTAAGGGTAGAGGCTCTTTGTGTTAAAGGAAACTGCCAAAGTTACAGTAGTGTGTATGCCCAGAAAAATGTGCCTGAAATCCTTTTTATAGGACATGTAGGTTATTTATTTAGGATTGCGCAACAAATTCTTCACTGGGAAAGATGGTCAGTATCTTTTTTGCTATTCAATTACAAAATGTGTGTGCTACATCCATGTCTTAGGACTGCCTAGCACAAATAATTGTGTGATAATTAATGGCTTGCCAAAAAGCTTTATTTTTTTATAAACTACAATTTATTCAAAGGGAATTTTAAGCAGGCACTTTCAATCCTCAATTGAAAGTATATCATGGCAGATCACTATTTATCTGCTCCAGTATTTGAATTATAATAAACAAAGGTTTGATGCACTGCAAAGAGAGAATTGAAGAAAGTGCAAAACACTTAAAGGGACTATTGAAATGCACTGAACTCAGCAAAATGCTGTGAAATACATCATATTACCAGTAAGGTGGCAGTGGAGGGAGGGTCCTAAACAAGCAGTAATACATTTGTAGCAAATGGAATACTGATTTTCTGTTGCAGCCATAATCATGTACCTTAGGAGAGCAATAGAAAGTCAAATGATGTTATATTTACTAACTGTAAACTATATTTACTTGTGAGTAAGGGAGGGTTGTCTACATGTACTCTCAAAGTTCAGTTCTTGCAGTTATTTTTAATGAAGTTGAATCTTGGTGTAGAGTTTATGTATTCAATTATTCATTTTTGTGATGAAATAACATTGATGTTTATGGACTCAATCAAGTAACATTTGATATGCACATTAGCCTTGACCTGACACTACTGGCTTGGTCCTGCAGCACACAAGGTGGATAGATTTCTCTTAGCTTCATTGCAATGGACGATTAAAACAATGAGGAGGATCAATTCTGTGCCTCTTTGCTTATGCAGATAAAACTTCTGGAATTTTGCCTTTTTGATGAATATCTTTCATGTCTTTCAGTCTCTGACTGACAATGGGAGAGAGTCCTTCTTTAGTTTTCTCCATTCTTATCCAGATCAAATGCTGTTTCTGGAAGGGCAGATTAGCTATCAGGAATTCTATGTTCTATGAGAGCTTCTGCTATTATTGCTTGGGTTTTTGTTTTGTTTTGGCTTTTTTTTTTTGTGTTTTTGTTTTTTTCCATTTGTCTGGTTTGGCTTTTCTGGTTTTTTTCCCCTTAACTTTCACTGTAACTCAACAGCTTTGAAATTCACTGTTTTGCATAGTAACAGATATCTGTCAGGGCTGATTTGCTGATGAAATTCTTAACATTCATGGAGCATCATGTTGCATTGGTAAAATAAAGGAAATTATTTTACACTACAGTAATAATGAAAATAATGATATCACAGAAATAACATCTCTAATTATTCATTAGGATTTGGAAAGATTAATTAACATACCAGTTAGGCTCTTTGAATTGAAACATCTGACCTACTTTTCCTATATTCGACCATATGCACCCTGCAGAGCTCAGATGCCTGATTTGAGGCGTGGGCTCCTCATTGTTTGGCAAAATGTAAGGGAAATGAGAGGAGGTGTGGATGGAGGGATGTTTCCTGAGGGTTCAGAAAGAGCTCAGGCAGCCTGGATTTGACCCTTTGTATATATGAAATGGAAATGTCACAGTCAGAGGAACTGAAGCTGAGTATGGAGGTGCTGGGGAAGTTGTTTAACAAACATCTCTCTTTGATCCTGCCCTACTTTAACAGCAGAAAGGCATCAAGGGGAAAAAGGAACAGTTGCTAGAAGTGTAAAACTTAAATTGCACTGCTCCTTAAGAAAAGCAGCAGAAGCTTTAGCACACCATCATGTTTCCTCTCTAAAGAACAGCAACAGGTTCCTTCTTCCCAACATGCAGTCAAAAAACAGGTGCAATAATAGAAATGATGGCTACCTCTTCCTCTGCTGGCTTGATTTTTTTCATTTTTTAAATTAATAGATCAATGATTGGTGTCCATATGAAGGTGGTGAGGCACTGGAACAAGCTTCCCAGAGAAGTTGTGGATGTCCCATCCTTGGAAGTGTTCAGGGCCAGGTTTCATGGGGCTCTGAACGACCTGTTTTAGTGGAAGGTGTACCTGCCCATGGCAGGGGATTTGGAGCTAATTTCTCTTTAAGGTCCCCTCCAACCCAGAGCATTCTACAATTCCATGGTGTGCAGTATGGACTGCCATACCATTCTAGGTAGTGACAGGTTCTTGCTGAGCAGCAAATAATTTGTTCCACCACATTCAGTTGCATTTTCAACCAATGGCCTTAACTTCTGTTTCTCTTGCTATCTGTAGTTTTCAGATGACGTTTTCTTTCACTCCACTTTTTCAAAACTGGGCAAATGACCTGCAGAAAAGGACTCTTTGTGAGTACTTGCTGCTAAAGCCCATATCTCTTTAAATTTTTTGTAAAATATAAACACCGAGAATTAGAGAGCATACTTGACTTAATGCTGCTTCATAAGAGGCAGGAATTAGTAAAATTAAGGTTTGTCTGTCGATGTAAAATTCTTTTCCTTTACACTTTGATTCTAGTATTACCATGAGCCTTGCAGTACAACTACAGCATACTTAAAATTGAAAGATTAGTCCTTTACCAGTCATAATATCAGGAAAGCATTTTAAATAATAAACCCTTCCTTATCAGTGGAATATAATATCATTACTAGTTTTCCTTTTGCAAGGCTGTGTCTAGGGCAGTGTAGAATGAACAGTGCTTTAAATACAGTCTTTGGGAAGGCTTATTTGTCTTAGATGTCTTTGTGCTACAAAAGGAAGTGCACCTGCCTTCTACTTCTGCTTTTTTCCTACATTCATTTGAAATAGTCATGCCCATCAATACACACCTGCCACTGCTGCAATTTATAGAAAAATTACTAATTCAGTCACATTTTTAGACACAAATAGCAAAACTACTCCAGCAGCCCTCTATGCAGCTGAGAGAGTTGCATGAACCTGTCTAATCTAATTTCAGAGTTCCAGCAGCTGTGAGGTCAAGGAGGACAGAGAGTGAGATGGAAACAACAAGAGCAGCAGCAGAAAGTAGGAAACCATTAACTAATTGGGAGAGAGAGGTGTCCGTCCTTTGGTCGGAGAGAAACCCTGATTAAAATATGTCAAGGGTACAGCTGAGAAGTTGTTGGGAAAAGGAGAGAAAAATGCTTCCTCAAACACTGTGATGTGAAAGGGAAGGTTAGAGAGATTGCCTGAGGCAGTGGTACAGAATTCTTTTTGAAACAAGGGGAGGCAGTACTGTAGGCTTATGCAATGTAGCTGAATGTTAGCTATAGATAGATTATTTAGGTAGGAACCAATGTTAAAAGATGAAAAAAAAAGCTGTGAGAGCAGCATAAAGAATGGATTAAAGAACTGAGGAAATAGCATTTGCATTTTTCCTTGTCAGAGTAGAAATCTGTAGCCTTTTTCACAAAGTTTCCATAAAGATTCATCTGACTTCAATCTTTTGTAAGTATATGCTCACAAGAAGTAAGTGTAAAAAGTTGGAAGTTCCTGTGGTTCCTCTTCTTGCTTGTCCAGAACTATTTCTTTATGGGAGCAGAATGGAATAAGCTCAAAACTCTCAAAAATACAGAGTGGATTGTGAGGTAGCAAGTGGTTTAAACCTAAGTGGCTGAAGGGTAAGTTTAGCACGTGAGCACCAAGGAAGAGCAGAGGATGAACAAAAATTTTCTGCTTCATTTTCTGATTTTTTCACAAAATGTTTAGTTCTTCCCTTTCCCCCAGAGCAAAATGTGAACATCCAACTCTGTTTTTTCCAAGGACAAAACAGACAGATGCAAGGAAAAGGAGGTCAGCAAAGCAAGGGAGGATTCAGGAAGAGGAAAATACAATGATCATGCATGTGAATCATGCATCAGCCACACTGGCACTTTCAAAAAGCCATTTAAAATTTCAAGAATTACAGATATCACAGAGTATGTGATCCTGAGGTGCTTTTCAAGGTGCCTCATTTATCCTTTTGGAGGCTTCCCTGTTCAGTCCAATTTGAGTTGCTCCAATTACAGTGTGTTCCAGCAGTCCCTGAAAGGCTTCTCCCAGGTAAGGAGAGCTGGAGAGCAATTGGTTCCAGACTAAAAGTTTCTAGATGCATCATCAGTACCTGGGGAATACCCAGTTGGTTGTTTACATTTCTGTCTGTCTAGTTTACACATCCTAATGCTGAGACAAAGAACAGGTGCTATGAGACAAAATATGGCTCAGGACAGCATTTTTAGGTGGCCTGTCTGTCAGTGCAGTCACTCCTATCCTGACACTAGGCCAGCTCAAGGCAAGAAGAACACGCTGCCTTAGTTTCTTAACATCAAGGCAAGAGTCAGGACACCACAGCACCAAAATTAAAGGCAATAATGTGATTTTTACACACATTTTAAGGTCCTTTAATGTGCTGCAAAGAGAAACTTTCAGAAAATGTGTTGCTATACATGTGTTTGTCTTCTTTTAACATGAACTAGCAAGAATATATAAAAAGGGCATAAGAATCTAAACAAAAACTATTGCATTAAATCCCATTAGATGAATCTGTTTAAACTTTAATACCAGCACAGGAAATCTTCTCTTCTATATTAGCTGTATGTCCTATAAAACACCAATGTAACCAGGAACAAGAGCAAAATGATAGGAAAACCCTTCAAAAACCAGTGATCACTTCTTAGGGAACTTTCTCCTGAGCTGTGGAAGGAAAGGTGCATTGCCTAGTCAAATCTAAGCAGAGCACATGAACTGGCTTCCTCCTTAAGCCAGTTAAGCTGCCTAACCAGTATGTTCACATTGGCAGTAGAAATTCCCTTTGGAATTCAAAGAAGATATATTCATAAAACTTTCTGGGAAGTTGCAGAACAGGATCAGTGTTGAACTGTCATTTCCAAATCTGAAAGTGTGACTCAGTGGCTTTCTTCCCACTTTTGTCTCAATGTGTTCTTTTCAATGATGCACTTCAAGCAGTAAAAAGGCAGCTAACAAATATGAGAATTACAGCATTTATCACTGTCTTGCCTTGATTCAGGGGAAGACATGATTTTTCAGCTTACAAAGGGTTTGTAGGTAATAAGGTGTGGTTAATGTAGCTGGCAGCTCCGTGGTACTTGGTGATAAACCATGACAAGGATCAAGTGGAGGCCTTCAAATCTGTACAAACTCCTGCCAAACTAAGTGAGATGTAACTTCTCAGCAGTTTCTTCCTATCAAGGTCATTACAAACTGTCATGGGATGTGATGGCATTTTTCCATTTCATGATGACTGGGTCCATTGGTTTTGTCTGCCATACACAAACCATTCATTTTTCTGGAGAATATATTCATTTATTCCTGTGATACCTTCTTCAGAGTTTTCTATTGATTTTTGCTTTTCGTCTGTCATTTATAAGTAACCATTCCAGCCCTTGTGATTTTTTTTAATCTATTCCCTAGATTCCTGTTGCTATTGATTTCTTTTTCTACTTTTGTATGCTATTTTCAGAATTAATCCTTTTTTCAGCTTTTCTTTTTTTTTTTTTTTTCCAATATGCATGGTAAGAAAACCTGGAGCAATACATTGACTTGGTAATAAAGGACAACCAATAACTGTGGTGCTATATTTCCAACTCCTCATCTTTCAGAGATATATTAATGATTTTTTAGTCCATCCACTACAGAACAGTAGCAAAAGGAATTGAGGTTTCTTTGACTATACTAGCTCATTCTCTTTGTTGCCTTGCCTAAAAGTGCTTTAGAAAAATAATTGAAAAATCTCGTTTCAATTTTGGGAGTGATTTCCACACAGAGTTCTCTTCCTCTTCTCAATTGTCCTTTAAAATTCCTTTTTCTAATGCTTTTGAATTCTGCAAGCAGGCTGGTGGCTTGAGGCATCTGTAATGGAATATCATACATTTAATCTATGCATAATGTGTCAGTAAAGACAATTGCAGGTCTTTAAGGGCTCAAGTGAATTGCAGGTATTTTGATGGCTTAAGAGCCAGCAGGAATGCCTCATAAATTGGTATTTTAATAAGGTAGATAAACTGGGAGCAATAATTATAATTTTTATTTTCCCATAAAGCTCAAGCAATGCGGAGGTACTCAACAGTATACTCACTATACTCATATGTGTTCTAAAATGCAATTGGAATTGTTCCCTTCATACACAGGAAAAAAAAAAAGATTAATTAAAAAAAATCTGTGGGATACACAAAACTTTTTATTTTCTGCAATTGAAAGAAACTAGCCAGCATATGGTACATGACTTGCTTTGCTCCAAAGGAAGAAAGTCAACCTTCCCAGCCTAACACAGAAGCCAAAGAACACTCTCTCTCCTGGAAACATGCTTTGACCTATCTGGAAGTGTGAACAGTAATAATAGTAACAACAATAGTCTGAAACAAAATAAAAAAAAAAAAAGAAAATCTATTTTGACTCCCCTTACTGAGTCTTGTGGTTGTCCTTACATTTTTGTGTGTGTGAATTTGGTCCTAGCAACATTGTTGAGGTTTCAAAATGCCCTTATAAAATAGAGATGAGAAGAAGATTTTTAATTGTTTTCATATTTAAATTATGTGTCAGTCAGATAAAATAGATCCCAGAAGTGATTTATTTTTTCCTAATTCTGTTCCAATTGGATTACCACATACCCAGGGAATAATTGCCCTCATTCAGTGCTGCTTACTGGAAAGCATCAGCAAGAGCATAAATTCCTTGATTTTTCTTTATACATCTTCATGTTTCCAGTTCTACTGAGATGTCTAAAATCACTCCACTTTCATGACAGGAAGGGTGTAGTATTTGCCTCAGCTGCACTTTTCGTGGGAGCAATCATCAGTCTCTTCAGCTATGATTTTCCCCACCAATCCATATGTTCCTTGCAACGTATTTTCCCAGCCCCAGACCCCCCAGGCTGCAGGAAGCCCTGGAGTTCTCTCCGTCCCACTGGCATTTGCTCCAGCCCTGTGCTCTGTCATTCAACCTGCAGCAGCCTCACAGGTGACAGCTGTGCCCTGGCCAAGGCATGGGAGAGGTGTTCCCTTCAAAGGAACCAAAGGCTTGCTTTCTTCTTTGCTGCTCAAAGATTTTTTTTTTTTTCTCAGTCAGTAGAGGAAGGGTTTGAAGTGTGGGGGTTTTGGTTGTTTGTTCATTTTAAAGTGTCCTTATATTCGTGTAGTAACTGTGTAGTTTTGGGGCAGGTTAGTGGCTGATAAAAAGCCAGCACTGATCTTTGATTTTTGTCTAAAATGAGCTTTGCTGCTAAAGAGCTGAAAAGATGAGCAAAGGCTTTCAGTTCAGTCACTCTAATTGTTTCCAGGAAGTGGGAAGTGAGAAACAGACCTTATTTATGAATGCTATTGATCAAAAGAGATAAAACTAAACCTTAGTTATTAGTAAAATCTAAAAGAACTCCTATGCACTGATTCATTGTTGTGAACAAAGTGTTCAGAACCCACAAAAGACAGGTAGATGCTGTGGAAATAAGACTCCCTCAAATATCAAAATGCTTTTAATGCTCATTGGTGGGGGGGTTGGTGTGCAGAATACTTTTTCATTGGGGGAAAAACCATCCACCCTCTCAACTTCACGTTTAACAGCCTTGCTTTTGGTATGAAAGGCATTTGGCAAGTGAACCCATTACAATAATCAGGAGTGCTGCTCTAGCAACTGCTGTCAGGCAAAGAGCTTCTGCTCTCTCTCTCTTCCTACTCTTTTATTTTATAGCTGTATTCAGTGAACAGACCCAAGCTGTAATAAATAACTCTCAAAGACACTGACACTCGAGGGGATGGCCTTCAACTTCTGCACTTCCCTGTCTCTTCTGAAATAAAATGTAAAAAAAAAACTTGACTCATTTTGCATTACATGACATAGTGACATGAATAAAAAAGAGCATTACTGCTAAGCACATGCTTACTGCTATAATTGTCAGGATATAGCAGGGTGGAAAATGCCCCTCCAGCGTGACAGCACCAGTATTACCATGGTTTTATCTTAAAAAGTGATGAACTAACTTATAATTAAAGTGTGTTCTGTGTGTGTTGGGTTTATACAAGACTACTGGTTCAACCATTTGGGCAAAAACCCCTAGCTCTCAGCAAAATATTGGACTACTCTAGTAAATATGTACAGATTCACTTGTGTATTTGAACTCTGCCCATTTACAGATTGTGGGCTTATTCAACATGTGGTTTTTGGCTAAGCACTGATTCCAAAATTGGTATCTCTGAGACTAATTAAGATCATTAGCATACTATTGAACATTTTCAAAACAATGTAACTGAGATTAAAATTGGATTTCTGTATTCTCTGCAGTTTTATTTGTGGTTTTGCTTTCCATTTGGAAGTGGAGCCAAGGTCACAGAATATTTCAATAACCTACAGTGGATGGCTGCTAAATGTCATTCCCTTGAATACAATTACAACTTAAAAAAAAAAAAAAGTGCATTGTCCATTTGCTCTAAATGCATCTTTGATGGATGCTTCTGTATCTTTGTGATAGATTCTTTTCCCCCCTCCCCTCCTCTATAACTCAATTGGATGAAGTTTTACATAGCTGTAATAATCAATGGTGATATAAAATCAATTAGAAATTGGTTTGGCATTATGAAACTGAGATTTTGGGTCAGATCTAGGTAGGAAGTAACCAAAGTGCTTAACCTTCTACACTACAAGGGGTTCAGAGGCTAATTTTCACTCAACAGTTTGATTATATTTTATTTTTGACAAAACTCAGATTGAATCTTAATTTTGAAGATAAGCAACTGGAAAAAGGTGAATGACCTCTTAGTTCATCCTGATAACCCAATACTTTATTTTGTACTTGTTTTGATATCACAATGATGGATTTGCTCTTATTTATCACATCTGTTTTCTGTATCAGAAATCCTTCAAATGGGGCAACATCTTTGGGCAAGTAGAATGTAAATCTGACTTTTAAGTTGAGGCTGACTGGGGGAAAGAAAGGTGTTAGTGGATGCACTTCTAAAAAGAGAATGGGAATCACAATAGTGATGGTAGTGATTTGCTTATATTTCATTATAGGTTTAATTAGAGAGTTTTCATTTACAGCCTATTCTCCATCCTCCTCCCATTTTGTTGACACATTCCTACCTTGTACCTACTAAAATTGTTCAATAAAATCCCAATTCTGCTGAAATCACTTCCAAAATGCTAACTAATTTCAATGGGACTAATATTCATAGATACAGAGCAGAAAGTTGGTTTCTCTAATTGATCTTCCTATCTCAATTACAGGAGGTGATGTCCTGCTCTTTTTTTTTTTTTTTTTTGCTACCTATCAGTAATATTGATATCTTCAAAATCCCAAGCACAAACAAACAAACAAACAAAATCTCCAAAAAATAGACTAAACCACCACCAACAATAACAATACCAAAACCAAGAAAAACCCCACAAGCTGTGCAGAAAGATACACTTTACAACAGAGCTAGATAACTCTTCCATGAATGTTCTTGCATTGGGTCATAGAATGACTGAGTGGTTTGGGTTGGAAGGGAACATAAAGATAATCTTGTTTCAACCTCCTGACAAGGGCAGGGACACTTTCCACCAGACCACGCTTCCCAGAGCTCCATCCAAGCCAGCCTTGAACACTTCCAGGGATGGGGCACCCACAATTCTCTGGGCAACCTGTGCCAGGCTTCACTGCCCTCACAGTAAATAGTATAGACTATATGTGTTTAAAAAGATTTCATAGCACACAATTATTACATAAAGGTGAGCATTTCCTCTTTGCTCTGAACAGTGAGCTGTTGATACCTATCTCATCTAAACCCTCTTCCTTCAAGAAGACCTGAGCAATAAATGCTACTGCTCCCAAGTGGCAGAGCCATAATGATAGTAATTGCCTAGATTTTATTTCCCTTTCTGTCTACATGTATTTCCAGTTCTATTTTGCTTCAAAACAAATGGATGTGAACCTCAAAGAAAAAAAAAAAAAAAAAGAATGAAAGCCATCTACTTTTTGCTGTTTAGGTGACATGATTAGAAATGTAGATTTTCTGTATAGTCAACAGAGAGATTTTCCTAGGCAGTAATTCAGATGACATCAGTTGGAAGGCATGAATACCCACTTGGATGTTTACATTTAATTAGATACTTTGTACTCCTTTATTGAAACACCTGGAGAGGAAAATTCATTGTTCCCTATAGTAACTAATATTTTTGAGCCTGAATTACTCCTCAGAATACGCTGTAAATTTGGTGTTGCTTGGAGCATATTTTTAGGAGGCAAGACGATAGTTTGTAATTATGAACAAATATCTGCAGTAGTTCAGTATCTTTCTCCCTCAGGCTTTTCCTTTTCTTCATATTCAAATCTGTTGCATCTGCTTATATCATCCCAAAACCAGTTCCAAGCCAAGATTTTGAGGCTTTTTCTTGGCTCTTCCACCAATCTGTTTAACTGTTTATTAAGTGTCCATCACAGCAGTCTCTTTCTTACCCTGTGCACGTATTAGGAATCATTAGCTTTGTCACTAGAGGATAAGCATCCACATGGAAAAGCTTGTAATGCACACAAGGTGCAGTCTATTGACATTACATCATATGCCTTGTTATATTACCAAAACAATTAAGTTATCTGAGTATCAACACTGCATGTACACATCACATCATTTTTAAATCAAAGCACTTAGCAGCAAAGAAATGAATAATTAAGAACACTTAAAACTTATGCTGCCCACACAGCAGTACAGTAAGTACATTATTCTTCTCAAGACTTTTACCTTAATAGACTATAAGCTCTTCAATGAAGGCAGAATTTTGCTGTTGCTGTCCCATACTTGTCTGTGTCTGTCTGCTCTATAGCAAAAGTGGAGGAGGCCAAAGATGTCTTAAGAATATGTTCATGCATCTTGCATTTTTAATTACATTCTGAGCTGGCCATTATTCAGTCCTTGATAATTTCTGATCATAACTGCTTTGCCCTTGTTTAATTTTGATTTTTCAATGTCTGAGAAAAATTTTTCTCTGGTGGAAACTGCCCTGAGACCACGGATGCCAAGAACTTGTGCCATGTCAGACACACTGCCAGGTGTCAATCGTGAGGATGGTTTTGATTGCCCTGTAAAATGAGCATACCAGAGTGGACACTACCCAGAATGAGCTTCCTGACGGGGAATAAGTGGCTAGCCCAGGGCAGCAAAGCAAGTCTTCTCTGCCACAGCAGGATGTCATACATTGCTTCGTGCAGTTGGTCCCAGTCAGTTCATGACTCCTGCCACCAGCATTTTGGCTCTCTTCTTCCATGCTCCATTTCTCAGGCCATCTGTACAGCAAGGTGACTGCTGGGTGTGCAAAGCCATAGCAGCCTGAGTTTTGACACAGTCATATCCATAGTCATGGATCAGTTCTGGATATGCTCCAAGACACTTCCACTGAAGAGGCCTGTGTCTTCCCTGCACAATCTGTGAGGAGCCTAATTGGCACACCTGCTTTCAGGCTCTTGTTGGGGAAGCTTCCACCAGGCAATTTTAAGTGTGTTGCTTAAAACCCTTCTTCTAAGCTTATGTTACTGTCTACATCTCAGCTTCTGAGATTTCAAAGCCTGCCTTTCTTTCAGTTTTGCTCCATTTTACAAAATGTTGTAAATGCCTGGAACTGGGTTTTGTCATATGTGTGTGTGTGTGTGTGTATCTACATATATATAGGTAAAATTTTTTCTTAGCTAACAAAAGAAAGCTCAGCAGAAAAAGAAGACATTTTAGAACGTACATTAAAAAGTAAACACCTTGGGAAGGCTGTGAGGAATTGCATATATTATTTAAAACAAAATACATGCATACTGAACAATTATTTAATTACTTTAATTACTTCCATCTGTCCAGCCTTCCATAGTCTCTTCCATTTCCACAGCTTTAGTTTGTAATCTCATCCCATACCAGTATTTAGAAAAGGCATGCACATAAGTAGATAATATAAGTGTTGATGAACTGAAGGGTCATGCATATTGTTTCTAAGAAAATCTTACCTACTCCTTATCTTTCTTGATCATTGATGAACTTTCCACAAGTCTGTCTTTATTTTTTTTCAATTGCTGAACTATTTCCAACAAACAGCAAATGGTGAGTTCTTTTTGTTTTCATTTAATGTGAATTATTAGTAATTAAAATTTTCTTTCTCAAAGTAATTTTTTTTTTCAAAAATAACTTAGCGCTTTTTTGACAATGTTGTTCTGGAATGTTTACTTAATATTTCATGGACTGGAGATAATAAGCATTTAATTTCCAGAAATTTTGTTTGCTGAGGTTTACAAAAGGTGAATACTTCCCTTTCTGCTTGAGAGTGCCTAAAATGTGAATTCTTACCTGACTTGCTTCATGGTCATTTCTGTGTAGATAAAATAACTGGTTCTGTTCTCATGCTCCTTATTGGTTGTTTCTCACACAACTGTGCTGCTTTATTTTGGGGTATTACATTCACAATATCAATTTTCTGGAGGACTTCAAGTCATATTCCTGGTCCTGGGGAAGGTCTATAAACACTTCAAGTATTGATAACCAAGTTGTAGTGTTATTGGGTTGCTACACTTAAAGCTGCCCAGAGGAGCTGTGGAAGCCCCATCCCTGGGAATGTCCAAGGCCAGGTTGGATCTCTGTGCAATGTGGTCTAGTGGAGGGTGTCCCTGCCCATGGATTGGAATGAGATGATCTTTAAGTTTCCTTTCAACCCAATATATTCTGGGATTCTCTTCATTCCATGATTCAACACAAGAAGCAAGGAGGAAGGAAAGAAATTATCTGAAAAGGAAAGCCATCCTACAGGTTAAGTACATGCAGATCTGGATTCATAGAAGGGTCTGGCTCTGTGTATGAAATATCAATCATTTCTTCACCTCTCTGTCCCAATGTCCTCAGCTGCAGAATAAGGTTAATAGTATTTACCAGCCAGTGGTAGTGGATCACTAATCTGTCAGAATGCATGCAATAAAGTATAATTTCTGTGTATTGGGGGGGGATATCAGTGACGCTTCAGGCTCTCATGACGTGATCCCTATTTTCAGAGAGTGCTGGCAGGAACCGCTTGGCATATTCCCAGGAGGGATAGCATGCCATCTTCAAAGGGTGATAAAAATTTACGGTTGGAACAGCTTGCCGGGTTTTCCACCAGCGATTCGGCAGGCGGGGTTTCTCCCCATGCTGCCGGGTGCCGGGGCCGGTGCCGCTGTCCGCGGTGCTGGAGCTCCCGAGCGCCGCAACTTTCGCGCCCCGCCCGGCCGTGCGCCCACTCGGGCACGTTTCTCCTCTCATTAAACTAACTCCTCCCTTCGGCTGCGGAGCCCGCAGGAACGGGGGCCTTCCTCTCGCTCTCCATCCGCTCCCCTTCCTTTTTCTTCACCCCCTTTAGCAGAGCAAGTCAGCCTGTTCCGCCTGGGCTGCGCACCCCGCGCTGGGCTTCAGTTCCAGCGGGATCTGCCCCCGCCCTCCCCGGCAAACTTCGGGCGCCTCCCGCATCTCCCGGGACCGCGTTTCCAGGTAAGAGGGGAGAGGGCGGGAGCTGAGAGATTAATAAAGGGGATGGGGTTGGAATCCTGCGGTTCATCCCCACCACAGCCCAAGCCGGGCCGGGGCTCCCCCCGGGGATGGGGGTGGGCGCGGCGGAGCATCCTCCCCCTTCGGAGCATCCTCCCCCTCCGGAGCATCCTCCCCCTCCGGAGCATCCTCCCCCTTCGGAGCATCCCCCGGGAGCGGCGGCCCCGGCCCCGCACCGCCCCCCGGGAGCTCTCTGCTCCCTCGGCTGGTGCCTCCCGCCGCCCAGGTAACTTCCCCAAGTTTGGCCGGGGCTGGAGGTGGGAAAGCGGGAGAGGTCGGTGCGCTCTGGGGGCGTGGAGCACAAGGGCAGCGGCGATAACCCCTCGTGCTTCCAGCTGGGCTTGTCCTGGGCATCCCTGGGAATCCTAATGGCAAAGCTAAGGGAGGAGTCAATAGTGCTGGCATGAAGAGTGTTGGAGTTTTGCTCATTCATCCTCTTTTACCTACAATTTAATGCATCAAAATGCCAGCTATTTCAAATTATAGATCTCAATATACCAAGCAGTTCCGCTCATAAAAGGTATTAGAGTGCAGTATGTAAATTGGAAATTGCACACTTCCTTCATTAATTTGGAGCTAGCATAATATATTGAATTTGGCTGAAGTTAATAATAAGAAAAAAGTTAGGCAAGAAAGATAGTTGTAATTAGCTTTTGGAGAAGTAACACAAATGCAAATGAGTGTGATGACACTTCAGTACAGACATGTTGCACTGAAGGAAACCCAACCTGATGAATTTCAGCTCTGTGCAACCAACTCAGAAGGAGTTTTTTTTGTTGTTTTTTTTTTCATTTTCTTAAGTTTGGATAAGTGGAAATATGTCCACCACATACCTATGTGTGTAGATAAAACATTTACGGTCAAGAAGGAATACTAATGCTTAAGATGGGTCCTAACACAGGCCTATAGGATTGCAAAAATAGGCTCTAACTTTTTTTTTTTATTAAATCCTGGGTCAGGAGTAGGCTGGGCACCAGCTGTTAATCCAGGGAAGTAATTATCCTTCTAGCCAAAGGTATGGCCTCCTATTTAAAGTTATTGATACTGGGTTACTTATCTCAGATTTAACCTACATAAAATATACTTCATGAATTAAAATGTTTGTGGAAAACCAACCATATTTTATTCCTAATGTCACAGAAATTAATGATGGGAACCGGTTTTGGAGTTACATGTTACTTGTTACATTTCAGGTACTTCATACCCGGTACACATTTCACTATTTCTCTGGTATTTTTTCATACACACAGCTGGGTATAGCAAGAACATAGGTGGTTGTTTCTGGTCATTACACTTCTGTAAGCTAGAAGCACAGAGGCAAAATAGTGAAAAGTAATAATTCCTTTGCCTCATGTCTCCTGCTGGGTGGTGAGAAATAGCTGCTCTCTGCTGCAGCTCAAATCTGGTGCAAGTGGGAGGTGTTTACCTGCATCTTCCCATCCAAGGCTCCATCAGCAGTGTCAGTCAGAGAAATGAGTGAATGATTAATTGAATGAGAGTGATTAATATGGGCACAGGACATTCACCAGGCTGTTGCTGTAACTCACAGTTACAGTGGGCATTCAGTTGACAGTCTTGGCAACATTAATAACCATTGTGGAAAACTCAGAACACCAGATGTAAAATTTCTTTTCAGTTACTATGTAGAAATTGGGTGTAAATGTGTGTCTTTTCTCTCTTAAATGACCTTTGCCTGTGTGCAGAGGTCTGCCATGTGATCTGTATGTTGCTCAAGCTACTGAGGTTCTTACAGTGTAGTTATGGTGTACTGTTTCTCTGAGTAGTTAAGAATTTCTGTTGCACATTTTACTCTGTCTTCAGAATGAATTTAAAAAAATATCTGTTCTGATATCAAGTAGAGTACTCAAAATCAACAGAAAACAGTAGAGGTATATATGCTTATACTGAAAGTCCCTTTATTCCAAAATTCCTAAATTAAGTAGGTTGTAAACATGAGAATAAACATAAAAAGAATCCCACTAATTTTATTCCTTAAAGAAACAATAAGGAAAAAACATTATGGATGAAAGCCACTTCTTGATATGTTTTACTGAAATTTAGTAGGATTGATGTTTCCAATGCAAATTTTTTTGCAGGTTCAAGTACTAGGTGGGTGTTATTACCTTCCTTTCGCCTTCCTTGACTTGTTTGTGCTAAAATTAAGTTTCCCAACAGTGAGACGTCACCAGGATTTTTCACAAGTAGCAATTGAAATCTCTTAACACGCCTACAAAGCTGAAAGCCAAGTCATCTATTTAAAGAGTGTTTTGAAGTGGTGCTTTTCTTTGTTGGTTATCTGGGCAGTGGAGAGACAGTTTATCTGACACCAATTCCCTTGGAATATTTGGGTTTTTCTGTGGAATAACTGATCTTAATGAATGTCGGGAATTGGCATCAGATTAAATCTTTATCCATGGTTCAGCTCAATGAAAAAAACTCAGGAGTGCCTTCAGCTCCAGGGATTTGTATTTAAACATTGAATGTAGAGAACCTGTTACAAGGTCAGCTAGAAGTTATAAGCAACAACAAATGGCCACCTATGAAGTCTCTAGTGATGAAACATTTTGTGAGAAGGACAAAGCAGTCTTCACCTTTTGGAGGGAGTAAAATCCCTGGAGCCCAAATACCTGTATCTGAGTATCACAATGTCTGGTCTCTGATCTCCTCCTAGTGCATGCTTAGCTTGCTCTGAGGGAGAGAAAAGTCTTGGAAGAAAACAAAACAGAACCAGCCTTTATAAAAGGCAGAAAAAAGCTCTGTGGCTGCAATTGGAGCTGAGGCAGGAGTCACAGAAAAGCATAACTTGGCATCAGGGGTTAAACTTAGGTGAAAGTGGAAAAATAATGGCAGTCTTTGTCCAAAAAATCCCCTCAGTCAAGGTGTCAAAATGAGATATTGCTTTTATTACACTGTACTGATGCTCAGACATTGATTTTTCTTTTATCTGATGGTCTGCTTCTCAATCAGCAGAATTTCTTCATCAGCTCTGCCTTGCACCTCACAACTTCACGGGGTTTGACTAGGAGTCATGACTGGGCTTCTGGAAGGTAGCATGTCCTTGGCTGTGGGAAAAACAATATAAAATACTATGTTGATTTTCACAATATAATGTCTTCTTCTTTTCTGACCTGTTTTCAACCATGATTTGTAAAGTAGCTTTCCTTTTTTTCATTAAGGCAGCTTTCAAAACCCAGGGTCTCCAACAACGCTAGTTTTTCTTTTAAACAGAAGACAAAATTCCCAAAGCAATAAATCCAAACTAATGGCTGCAGAAGCATTTCCTTCCCTCTTCACCCTTGAGAGGTGAGAAATTTCTGTCACAGAAGTACACTTTGCTAATGACTAGACTCAGAGATATAAAATATTGAATGAACAATGGATTTAAGGTGGCACATTCTCAGGAATCTTGGTCAGAATAAAGACCTCTTCAGGTCACAGAGGGTGCCTTCCCTGAAAGGTAGAAGTTTCTAGCTCTCATGGATCAGGTCTTTAAAATCACAAGATGCAACATTGTTATGCATAGGAAAGTTATTCAAAGAATTTCTTGAGGATTTTAAAATTTATTAGCCACTGTGCTTTTTATCTTATAGAAGCCCAAACAGCTAAACTCTGGAGAGATCCTTTAAAAGAGATGTAAGCATAATTCCAATAAATATTAGAAACTGCTAGACTACTCTCAAAAAAATTTTTTGGTAAATTATGCACTCTCTGAACATATGAAGGTATGATTGCTTGTATGGGTGGAACATTGACTGTTTTATTCCCCTGGGATTTATGCCTACTTGGATTTTGCATACTCAACATAACAGGAAAAAAAGCCCTAACCAACTGTTTCCATCTCTGTTGGTACTCCCACTCAAAAAATTAGGTGTTTTTTTGACTTTTCCCATTCTTCACAGTTATTCTACCCTGACTTGTTTTTTTTTTCAGGTCCATCAAAATTAGCTTAGGTCAGGCAGGGGGGATTTACAAGAACAACTGTGCCAGTGTTCCTTGTTAGTGGTAATAATGTAAAAACATGTAGTACATAGACAACAGTGTAATTTAATAACTTATTAAATAATGATCAGATTTCTTAACTCTGCTAGATGATGAAATACATTCACTGGAATGTATTCAATAGATCAACCTCCAGCTAATTTAGTTTTTCTAAACAGTCCTGTACAATATTACAAGTGTCTGTAACTGTACAAAAAAGAAAAAAAAAAAGCAAAGGAAAAAAATAGAAAAAAAAAAAAAGCCAGCAGGGACCAAAGGAAATATTTTGGAAACATTTGTAGGTGGTTAGGAGAGGTGTCAGTCTTTGAACCTGCTCAGACTTTACCATCCTGCTTGCATGCACCTGAGCAGATCAGGTCAACCTGGCATCTCCCATGCCTTAGCTGCTCTCCGTGAAGACTTGCAAGACTGTTGGCTGCTGTAAATTCTGAATTTTTGATTTCTGCTCCCATGTTGGGCGAGCTGGGACGTGGTGGTGCTTCTGCACTCCCTCGAGAGCACAGGACTGCACAGGTCCTGAGCAAATTCCAGCAAGTTCTGCATTCCTGTTTGTGTATGACGCCTCCAGATATTCCAGAGTTGTTTCCAGTCATTAAATATACATTTGACACTCATACAGTCATTATACTCTCTCTTCTGATGAGGGCAGGGATATTTTTGTCCCCCTTGTTTTTTCTTGTCATGTCAGAGCAAAGGGCTCACCTTGAAAATTCCCCGGCTAAATTCCAGCCCTGAAAAGAGAAAATTTGGGTTAGAGCTTATTTGCTGAGCCATAGTATCTGCCTTCATTCTTCTAAACATCAGGCTGAGATGTGTCAGCACAAGCACCCTTGCACTGAAAAGTCTTCATGTTGCTTTGGTCACCTTATGGAGCTTGCAAGTCTTGTTTCCAGCCTCACCAGACCAAAAAGGCATTGATGGAATACCTCTATTCTAATTTTCCTTCCCCATCCACCAAAAACAAAAGTGAAGAGGTGCTTAGCCAAAATATTTAAAATCCCAGAAAGAAAAAAAAAGTTACATCAACCTCTGTGGGCTTCTGATGTGTGTTAGAGACAAACCAGACTACAGCAGCATGTCCAGGAGGTGAAAGGTGGGCAAGTGGTACACAATTTCTTTTATTTATTCCTTTTTACAGAAATTTAGTTATCTAGTGTAGAGCCCCTCTTTCTCCTTTAAAGTGTAACAGAAGATAATGCATCTTAAACCTCACCATTTTCTAATGTAGGTGTAGAGTGGGGAAAAGAGATTAGAATAATGAATGGTTCAGAGAAGTGCAGATGTTTAGGCAGAGTATTATGCTCCTGCTCCTTTTTCTCTGCTATTTGTTTGTTGTGGGTCCTCATTTTAGACATGAGTGTTTCTCACAGGGTTTTTTGGGGTTTTTTTTTGTTTGTTTTTGTTCTAATCTTTCAATATTATGCTCCACATGTGTTTGAGATCAAAATAGTTATCATCTGAATTTAATTTAGTGCAGCTTTCTCTTTGTGATGGGCTGCTATTTCAGAGGCTACAATGCCACTATTAATCATCATAAAGAAAATGCATGAAAACAGTCCAAAATGTGTGTCAGGTACTTCAAGGTGATGGATGCACAATAGATAGCCCCATTATTATCACTCAGTAACTTGAAAACTTTTGGTCCTCACATTTTCTCACTTTAAAACATCATTAACTTGTTCATGGGATCCAATACTTTGTGAAAAATGTATTACTCTTCTACCCACTTTTTCCTCATCCTTCATCTCTATTGACAGAGCCAGTTACCTGAAAATTCTTAATGCATTGGAAGTTTACTTCTCAATGTATGAGAGAGCAAAGAAAACCAAAACAAATGGTTTTATGGAACAAAAGTCAATCCTATTGATTTTGATATGTTAATGCAAAAGCAGAAGGTGTAAGTGATTGTAATTAGGGAATTTATGTTGATTAGTCACAGTTTTATTTACTCTTTTGTTCTCTTTTGTGAATCAGAAAGACTTAAAGGCTAAAATATCTGTGTCAACTGAATGTAGCTGATATCCTTCTTCTTTTAGGATTGTTACAAAAGTTACACAAATCTAGTGAGATTGAGCTGTGCAGATATTCCTCAGGCAGATCATGGACATGATCTAATCTAACCATTTGGGAAGTCAATTGGTTTGCACAGTCATCTTCTGCTCTGTATAGTGATACAGCCAATTCGTGTGTCGTCTGAACAACTGGATGAAAAATCTTAAAAGCTAAAGTCATGCAATATTTAAACTTTCTATTGCAAAGGAATACATTTTTTGCAAAGAATAGATTTTAGGAATTGGTGGGGTTTTTTGGTGGTTTTTTTTTTTACATTTTGGGAGATAAAACCTTTTTAAGTCTTAATGAAATTGCCTTGAAGGTTCAGAGTGTTTCAGAAAAGTGAAATTGCTACGTTTCTATACAAAAAAGAATGGAAAAAACCTCTTTGTAAAGGCCCAGCTTTAAACATATTTGCCTTCATTCAGAAACCATTAATTCACAGTTACAGTATGTCTGTAGGTAATTTTTATTTCTCCTAACAGTACATATGTTACTTTCTTTATAACATTAATCTGATGTTTAAAAAGTTCAATCTTAGAAATATTGCAAGTCTTACATTTTTCACTTTAAATTTTAATCAGAGAGCATGGAAGAATCAATAGTTACTTAAACTTTGAAAGGTTCTGAAAGGAAACCTGATTATAAGTTAGTGACTTAATGATTTAGTATGTTACTGAATAATCAATAATTGCTATCAGATATCCAGAATCACTCTTGCTAAATATGTTTTGGAAAGTTTGTAATTACACCACAGAAGTTTCAGGCAGGTGTGCTGAACTGAAGAAGACATCAATGACACAGAGAGTGGATTGAGTGCTCCCACAGCAAGTTTGAAGATGACACCAATCTGAGGGGTGTGGGTGACACCTGAAGGATGGGATGCCATCCAGAGGGACCTGGACAAGCTCGAGAAGTGGCCCTTGGGAATCTCATGAGGTTTAACAGACCAAGTCCAAGGTGCTGCACCTGGGTCAGGGCAGCCCCAGCACCAATCCAGGCTGGGGATGGGCAGACCCAGAGCAGCCCTGGGAGGAGGCCCTGGGGGTGCTGGTGGGTGAGAGGCTGGCCATGGCCTGGCCATTGGGAGCCCAGAGCCCCCCGTGTGCTGGGCTCATCCAGAGCCCCGTGGGCAGCAGGGCAGGGAGGGGATTCTGCCCCTCTGCCCCCTCTGCTGAGACCCCCCTGCAGGGCTGCATCCAGCTCTGGGCTCCCAGCACAGCAAGGACAGGGACCTGCTGGAGCCAGGCCAGAGGAGGCACCGAGGGGATCAGGGGGATGGAGCAGCTCTGCTGGGAGGAAAGGCTCAGAGAACTGGGGTTGTTCAACCTGGAACAGAGAAGGCTTTGGGGTCACATAATTGTGGCCTTACAGTGCCTGAAGAGAGCCTAAGGGAAAGATGGAGAGAGACTATTTACAAGGGTCTGGAGTGACAGGTAAGAGGGAACAGCTTCAAACTGAGACAGAGTAGGTTTTGATGAGATTAGGATGAAATTCTTTACTGTGAGGGTGGTGAGGCCCTGGCACAGGTTGCCCAGAGAAGCTGTGGCTGCCCCATCCCTGGCAGTGTTCAAGGCCAGGTTGGATGGGGCTCTGAGCAACCTGCTCTGGTGTCCCTGCCCATTGCAGGCTCTTCAAACTCAAACCCTTCTAAGGTTCTGTGATTCCATGATTTGCAGAGGCCCCTGTTCTGATGTCACAAGAATCTTTGTTCCAGCAACGGATTTGCCTTCTTAGTTGAGCCATGGCTGCCTTCAGGCTGGCAGATATCCTGGGTTATCTGTTCAGCTCATGGCTGTTCACCTTCTGTGCACGCTGTCTGGCAGCTTGGAGTGAGGAGCAGGAGAGATTTGGTCCAGCGAGGGCAGCACTGGAAACCTCTGGTGTGGTATGGACCTTGTTTTGCTTCTCTTGTATTGCACCTGGATTTATACAGGCAAAACAATCCTGACACTGCAGGGAGGTCCTCATCAGATAGTATCTGGTTCCACAGATGGCCCTCTGAGGGAGTTTGTGTTCATAATGGCTTTGGTAATGCACTAACAGAAATGAGGTTAAAAATACAGTCTTTGTAACAGGCAAAGTAAGATATCAGTGGTAAATTCAATTATTTTAAATGCATCAGACCAGGTTCTGATTTCAGTTCCATGGATAGAAACAGGCCTGCTGGTACCTTAGAATTTTGTGCATGCAAGGATGAAGTGGGATAGAATACAAGAAAATAAAGATAGTGTAGAAAGTAACCTCATCCCTAAGGAGTTGCAGCTGGGCCAATTACCAAAGATCAGGAACAGGCCTGCCTCTAACAGGCCACAGCTGTGAGCAATGAGAAGCAGAGTGCTGTAACAGAGTGGGGTGGCTGGGTGGGAAGGGAACTGGAGTCACTTGGCTGCTTTGTGAAGGAGAAAGTGTCAGTGCTCTGAGGGGCTGCCCATGATAACACTCAAGAAGGTATGGAACTTTTGTGATAAGATGTCAACACAAGGAAGGTAGAAAGGTCAGAGTCTTGTCTCATGGGAGTCAAGATGCATCCACTTTATAGTCTGTATTAGAAAAAAATTAGTCTGTCCTTGCACTTTCATTAGACAACAACATTTGAAATATTTATAGGATATTTTGTGGGTTTGGTGATCTTCTATCAGTATTTTGGGGTTTGATTTCCCCCTGCCTCCTTCGCCTTTTTTCCTTTGCAAACATTTAATGTACCTGTTAAAACTCCTGCATTGTGTTGCCATTTCAGAGAGATCCAGCTGATATGTGAGGGTGGCTGTATTAACAACAGCCAGAGAAGCCATTTATCCCTTCCTACTATCTACACCTGATATTTCATAGGTGCTGTGTGAAGAGGGAAACTGTTCTTTAAATGTAGTTAAGTGGCTAAATTCTATTTCATCTGCAATGGTAACTTCCACTTTTATGAGGCAAGTGACATTCCTATGATTTGCCAGGAAGCTGGCATATATTTTTTGTCATTTGCTAAAAATTTATGAAGTGCATGCATGCATTGAATAAATATTTTTTTAAATATATAGTTTTGTAGAGAAACTTATAAATTAATTATACTAAAAAGGGTACTTGAGTCTACATAGCTGATACACTCAGTGATTCAAACAAGACAAAAGCCTATAAAATAATCCAGGCAGTAACAGAAAGAAAGTAAAATACGTGAAAGTTGTTGCCACCCACAAATCAAATTGGTCAAAGCCTATGGATTTTAATGGATTGTGCCATTTAGATGGTAACAAATCTCTGGAAATGCAGCTGAAAGCCTCCCAGCTCTTCATGCCAACACTACTTCAGCAGAAGTCTCATCTAAAACAAACTTTAGACTTTGTTAGAGTCCTCTATGTGACAGATTTATCCATGTTCCCTGATTTCCTGCCAACTGGCTGCACCTGGTTCACTCTAAATTAGTTGCTGTTAATTGTCAAAAATGTGAAGAAGGTCCTCTTGCTATTTTCTCTTGGCTGTGAAGTTGGTGGTTCTCATGGCTATTTATTGGTTAGAGCTGTACATGCAGGTTTAGAGGAGGAAAAAAAGAGTAAAATAGAGAGCAGTAGTAACTGCTCTCTTTTTTTCCCATGTGTGTTTTAGTGCAGGATATGTGTGAGCACAGCTGCATTAAGGTTGAGATGTTATTTGATTCAGCTGACTCCTGGTTGGATGGGTTATAAAGGGTGTGGGAGAGGAGCTGGCCTTGTTTTTCTGCTTGTGTAGGAAGAGTTGTGGATTTAGGGAGTAGGGTGAAGAAAGATTTACAGGTAATTTTTTTATTTCCTTAATCAAGTGTATATTTTTTTCTCTTGTAGCAACTTTGGAGGAATATAAAAAATAGATTATTCTCTGTAAAGTTAGAGTAATTAATAATGTCGTTGTGCCTTTGAGAGGATGTGATTTGTGTATCTCTTGGCTTTACTTCAGTAGGCCTTGCAACAACAAAAACCAAGTTTAAAAATTATTTTTGTGTAATTGTAATTGCTGTTCACAGCTTTACAAGCTAACTAAAAGAAGGGTGAAGAAAGAGGACTTTTTTCCTGCCTCTTGCCTCTCTAGACCTGTTGCACCTGCTGTTTCTATTCATTTGGCATACTTATGGTTTGCTTCTGTCCTTGGTCATTTTATTCCTGTACTCAAAGGGCTGAAGCAGCACTAGTGTAAACCCAGATGCTGTAAAGGTTAATTACAGACTTGCTAGTTAAGCTTTTTTTACTGTAATGTACTTCTCTGTTAGAAGAGGTGTTCTTTAATTTAAAAATGTGTTTGTCTGAGATATACCTGTTTGCCTCCACCTGTGTGAAAAGTGAGACTCAGGAGTCAGAGGGGATTAATGGATTTGAATCTGAGGCCATTTTCTGCTTCTATAATGAAAGCTTCCTGTTGAATTTTCCTTGGGAAGTGGAAGATCTAGTTTGAACTTTCAATTACATATTTGTCAGTTGCTGCTCTTTGTGTCTTTCCCTCTACAAATTATCTCATAGAAGACAAGAAATATCTTAGGAATAATTCCTTAAAGGCTTACATTCCCTCCTTCTCTTTGGAGTTCTGTGCTGTTGTGAAGTGCACAGCTTTCACTCAGTGCCTGCAGCCTTTTCTGCCTGACTTTCTCTTTTTGGGATGGTTCCTGTGTTGTGAACAAAGTGGCTCTTGGATCCAAAATAAAACCTTACAGTTTTTGCTCCTTTTGTTCTTAATTGGAATGCTATGGATACAGTGCTTAGAGTTCCTCTAGTAACGTGGCTGTTTTCCTCTGTTTATTAGTTATGGACGTTCAAGCCAAAAAAGCTTTGTTCAAAGTTAAATGTTTCCTGGTGAGGTTCTGATACAATAACAGAAGGGTTTGTGTTGGAAGAGACCTTAAAGATCATTTGGTTTCAGCATTCACAAGTGTCCCTGTGCCAAGGGCAGGCACACCTTCCACCATAGCAGTTTGCTCAGAGCCCCATCCAACCTGGCCTTGGACACTCCCAGGGATGGGGCAGCCACAGCTTCTCTGGGCAGCCTGTGCCAGGGCCTCACAAGCCTCAAAGTGAATAATTTATTCCTAATATCTCATCTCAACCTACTCTCTTACAGTCTGAGGCCATTCCCCCATGTTCTATCCCCAGGTGCCCTTGGAAAAATCCTTTGGGTATCTTAATGCTTTCTGAGCTGCAATATTTATATTACAGCTAGCAGGGCTGCAGATACAAATGCCAGCTTTTTGTGCAACTCTAGCTTTCTGTAGACACAGTCAAAACAAAAATTATCTTGGACATTTTAATTAATTGTAAAGTAGGTAAATAACTAATTGAATACCATCTGTTTGCTTGGGCTGAGCATCAAGAATGTGTCTGTTAGTTTGAGGAAAGAATATTCATGAAGCAGAACATCTCTTTTTTGAGATACTGATTCTACAAAACCATTTCTTTGACCTTGCAGTGCTAATGTGCATATATTTTAGGACATTTATTTGTATTTGTTGTTCTGCGTTTTTGCTTTTGAATTACCATTTTCAGTTGTTTGCTTCCCCTTTCCTGTGGGGGTTAAATAGTCCAAAAAAAGGCAAGGTCAAAACAAGCAGAGCTTTTTAGCATCCTTCTCTCTCTTCCCTCCCTGTGCCTGAGAGGGGATGAAGAGGTGTACTGGCTGGGGAGGGCACTGTTTTGCTGAAATAACAGCAGCTCTAGAGGACCCTAAACAAACTCTTCACAAGAAAATCAAGGCGTTTGTAACAATGGGGGGTTCCTCTGTACAAAAGGGTTACCTTACACAATCAATTTTGAAGCAAAAGACAATTTTTGTTCTGAACAGCTACAGGAAATGTATGAGCAGGTATTTGGTGATCTGGGCTGGTGGTTAGAGCACTGATTAAATGCAAAAGTGAAAGTCTGAGGGTCACAACAAACAGGAAAAATTACCCCTTCCCTTTTGCCAGTCAACCAAAATCCCCTCTTGCAGGAGCTTCCACTGCTGCCTTCCCTCCATAGGTGTGGGCAGGTGAGAGAGGGAGAAAATGAAGTGTAGTGTTCTACATGTCTGCTTTTGTAGCCTTCCTTAGGCTCTTATTCTGTAAATAGTACTGGGGTTTTAAGCTGCAGAGATATTTTTCACTGGAAATTATAGATCAGAATTGAGAATTATGGATTATAATTTCAGTTGAACCTTTTTTTTTAGGGATGGGTGCTGCATCCATGAGCTTGGAAAATAATTTTTTTAAAATAAAAATTACTGTAATGGCAATATTAAAAGTATTGGCTTAATCAATATGTAAATTTACCCTTCTGTTATTTTAGTGTTTTCCCTGAGTTTTTTTCCAAGTTGTTATAATTTTTTTAATTGTTCTGCTCACAAAAAATTTAGAGCTCTTTATAGGAGAAAACACAAGAAGTTTTTTAAATACCCCCTTTTTAAAAACTACTTATTGCTGCAACATTTCCCACATGTTGGATAAATTTCCCAAGTATTCATATACCAATTTCTGTAATAGCTGCCTATGCTTTAGACTAGGAATGAAATTCTATTTTTTTCCAGCCAGTCCTATGTAATTGGTACAGTTCTGACAAATCAGTGTTTGATTAAACAGATCTTCTGAAGGAGCAGCTCTGAGTCAGAGTGCTGTAAGAGGAGGTGTGGTGTGAAATAATAAATAGGTAAATGTTGCCAGTGCCAGGGATGAGGCCCAGAGAAGCTGTGACTACCCAATCCCTGGAAGTGTTCAAGGCCAGGCTGGATGGAGCTCTGAGCACCCTGGGATAGTGGGAAGTGTCCCTGCCCATGGCAGGAGTTGGAAAGAGATGAACTTTAAAACTCCTTCCAACCCAAATCATTCTATAATATGAAAAATGTAGTGACTGGAAGATATATTTGGTCCCTTAAAGCACACAGTGAGATGCAACTGCTGACACATCTCCATGTTTTAAAACCCAAAATTAAAAAAAAAAAATTTTTAAGTTAATTTAGGGACTTTGCCTCAGGAAATTTTCTATGCTATACAATAAAACTTCTAAGAGACTCAGTGAAGTGCTTCTTGTTTAGGTCTTTTAAGCCTGCCTGGATCTGTTTTTGGTTTGTTTTTTTGGTGAAGCTCAGGCTTTCTGTATAAAAGGAAAATTAAAGCATTTTCAAAGCAGCTTATTTTGATTTTGTAGTGGCCTATGAGGTGACAGTCTTGAGCAAACAGTCAGGGAGGTTCTGAATGAAAAAGCATTTTTGCCAGTGAGTATTTATTAAAGTAGAGTTATAGATGTGTACTGAGGAAATTTATGGGAGCTTTTTGCTTTCCTCCACCCAAAGGTATATTTCCCAAGAGTTATAACTAAAGCATTCAATAATATTTCTTTGTGTAGCATCCAATAATGCAATGGCTGGAAGACAAGGGAGTGGCAGAGTAGCAGGGAAGATGCACTGGATATTGGCAGTAATTCCCATGCTGTGGGGTCACCAGATCAGTGGACAAGGGCAAGGTAAGTTAAGATCATTTACTGCAGTTTGCTATTGGCATGGCATTGCGTGGCACTGGTTAGAGAAAAAGGCTCTGTGATCAAGGGCTGAACTTCTGCGAGCAGCTGACAAGAAACAGGGGTATAAAAATCTGAAGGACTTCAGTTGAGAAGTCTAATTCTGTTTGGAAAATGATGTTTTGATGCCTTCAGGGATTATCCAAGTGCTTGAGTCTGTTTTCATGTGCTCAGTGATTGAAGTGTGCCTTGAAATGAATCTTCCCTTTGTATCTGTTGTTGGCTCTCTAGGTGTGGAGAAGTAGCTGTTTCAGAGATTATAGACACGGGTACTTAGTGCTGTTTGGCTGTGATAGCTGCAATATTCAGAAAGGCTTTTGTGGCCATGCTATAAATAATTTCCCTGTTGCTTTCCTGTCTCACTCACCGATGGTGGTGCATAATAACAGCTGTGGGGAAGCAGACAGGCAAAATAATGTCTTAGTAGGCTTCCAATTCAGAAAATGAAACATTATTGCATGTTTCTGATCTGAGAGCTGCTAACAAGAGAGGTAAAACCAGGCTATTGTGCTTTTTAATATATGTTTAGAATAAGAGATGTTTGTGTGTTGTGTCAAACTGGGAAAGGGGAAAATGTCATTTTTGAGGTGCTGAAGTTAAAGGGAAGTGGATAGGCATTCCTTTTTGAGGAATTCCTCTATCAGGCCTTCAGGCCATACATGTTACATACAGGGTGAGATTTCCACATCCTCAGTTTACTCCTCAAGTGTGGAAAATGCTGAATGTTTTTTGCTAGAACCTCTCTGTTCCCTATTACTCCAGTCCCTGGCTGCAAGGATGATGCTGGTCAGTGTGTGCAGCCCATGCTAGGTCCATTTCCACTGGCATTTTTGGGCTGCACAAAGAGTTCTTGCTCTTGGAAGGGTCATGGTGTTCACTGTTGCTTGGTGCAGTTTTAGAGGCAGGGATTGGATGTAAACTGTGCACTGCAGTTCTGCTGGAAGCTTCTGTGGCATTTCTGTGTGTTGCCTCCACACATCCTAAAAGCCAACCTGGAACTTTAGCTGGGAAGTATCATGAATGTTTTGTAGGTAGTAGCCAGCTTTTCTGTGATATAAATTGTATTTGTACGAAAAAGGGTATTTCTTCTCCAAAGTGTCCATTTTGACATTGTAGTCATTGAATTGGAAAACCAGATATATTTGAAGACTTGCTATTTTGTGGTATTGTGCTAAAATGTGATGGGTATGGTAAATTTTTCAGTTTTATGAAGTGCTGGTTAATGACATTGAAAAGAAACACAGATACAACATCTTGCAAGAGTTTGTTTTCAAAGCAGGTGATGTGAGGGCACCTGTGCTGTGAAATATTCTTTGTGGTTCTAAACCCTCTGTGATAACTAGATAGTCTTGATCTATGAGCTGACCTTTAGTCATTTAGTTCTATGTGTTTGTTTTCTAATAACTATCAAATTGTAACTACCTAATAACTACCAAATTGTAGAAAGATGAAACTACTATGACAAAACAGTCTAGAATGCAAACTGTCTTCCTAAAATTAGGAAAAGGGTTATGGACCATGATCATCTTATTTTGCTTTGATTTTAAATAACTTTGTGAAGTTGCAATGCAGCTTTTGAATATTAAGAACCTCAAAGCATGTCTAGTATAATGAAACTGGCTGTGTTTCAGTCTTTGTAGACTTTGTAGTCTGATGGAAGTGTAATGCAGACTTTTGAGCATGCATATACAGCAACTGCTGTGCATTGCTTGAGCCTTCACTTGAGAAATGTGAACTTTTAATGGCAATGAAGTAATAAATTACAAACTAGGAACAAGTATTTTTTTGGCATAATTACATACACAGGGTATTTAAAAATTGCAAAACCTAGGTTTCTGGATGTATCTGTAACTTTGATGTGGGTTTCTGTTGATGCTTTATTTTTCTAAAGTAAAAAGTAAAGCCCTTTGGGCATGCCTTGCAGGAGGCTGAGAAATATAATTTCTGATTAATTTGAGTAAAATTCATATTAATTATAAATTTTGGTTATTTGGAGTCTATCAGGACAATAAAACTAAATAATGGTTCTGTATCTGGGCATAGAACCAAAAGTGTTTAAAAGCCATATGGCTGCATTTAAAGAAAACAGCTTCTGAGTCACATAACTTCAGTGTGAGTGGGTTGCTGTGGAAGTTAGAAAGAAATCAACATTTGTTCCACTTCCATTTCCAATCGGAATAGTAAACTTAAATTGAAAATCCTTTGTTTTTCAACAGCTCTTTCTATCTGCCTCTTTTTACACATTAACCCAACCCAAGAATTCTCTGGTTTTTGAAGTCCATGGGGCTGCATCTGTCTCTATTCATACTTAGGACTAGATACTTCAGTCCAGCCAGTGTAAGTGTCCAGTAGAGACTGGAGTAAGGATGAAACTGTTTTAATTTATTTTGCACTCTACCACAACAGACAAATGTGTAGTTTTTAGTGTTTTGCATCCATTCTGCTTTTCTCACTTACCTGAATATTGCAGGTTCACTCCTCTGTCTTCAGAGGAGTAAATGTATTTTGGCCTGTTATTTGTACACATAAGTAAATTTAGAAGAATACTTATCTCTAACATTGAGCCCTGAGTAATTTGAAGACTATTTTGAAACAGACTTGTTTTTCCTGGTAAACTTAGAAATCCTATATGTGGAAGTCTGAAGTTACTTGAACAATAAGCAGGCAATTACTGTTCAGTGATATCCACAAATAGTGTTAGTATTGATATTTAAGACAGAAGATGAATAAGGAGTCCTGGAATCTAATAATGTTCAGACTTGTAAAAGAAGGGCATGTTGCTTAATATCTGGAATTTCACTGCTGTAGAGATGAAGCAGGTGCTCTCTTTGAAGCTCTAGAGATGCTGGATAAAACAATGTCTGCTCTCTGAAGTACACAGCAGTACTGCTGGTGTTCTTGGAAGCATCCTTCCTGCCCAAGATGTGCCTTTCAAATCCTTTTTTTTACAGAGCTGTCAGGGTACAGTGTTGACAGGTTGTTTTATTTAATGATCAAGCATGAAGTGTTCAATGTGCCACAGACAAGAGGGTTCAGAGCTCAAACAATGTGTTAGAAAGCAGTGGGTGTTGCTGGCTGGCCAGGCTCTGACCCCCTGCCTGCAAGAACTTTTTTTTTCCCCCCAACACAGGCCTAATGGGGGAAAAGCACCTTAACTTTTGAATTTAAACAGTGTTGTGTGTAAGTATGTAATGGTTTGAGTTTCTGTTTTGCATTTTGTAGCTTTAATCAATGATAAAGCAGGCAGGAGCATTATGGCTAACTTGGATATACAGGAGTAAATATCAATGTACCTTCAGAAAGAGAAAAAGGGAGTTTTTCCTGGACTTGAGAGTCATAAGGTGGGTGCTTATAGCTGGGGACAAGCATTCAAACTGCCTCAATTTTTACCTTCTTTTGTCTGTGCTGCTGACAAAGCCCAAATGTTCCTCCAAAACATACTCCAAAACCAACAAAGTATTCACTCAGTACTGAGATTACTGTAGTTTAACAGTGGGAAGGAAGGGAGATTGAGGATACCTGAGATTTCTTCCCAAACCCATGCTTAGTGATGTGTTTTGGCTATGAAGACTAAGCTGTGGTGTGTATTTCCATCCACTGCGCTCTGCTGTGGGCTGGAGCAGCTGTGTGTCAGTATCTTTGTCTAGCTCAGCTGTTTCTCTGACAGGATAAGGACAAGTATTTTGTATATAAGGGAGTGTGTATGTGTGCGCATATACAGTTTTATGGTACTAAATGACTGGCAGTAATTTTGGCTTTAAAAAATGTAAAACCCAGAGAAATAGAAACTGTGTGTAGAAATCGAGAGTCTTGGTTCCAAATTTCACAGCTCAGCTAATCCTGAAATGGTACATGGGTGCTGGGGTGCCATGGTTTGTGTTCTGCACTGCCAGATCTACCAAGTGCATGTGTGCAACCTGGCTTGGGACCCCCTGTGGGAAGAGGAGCAGCCCCATGGTGACATGGAGTGGGATCCAGGTGGCACTGCTGCCTCAGGGGTGCTGCCCACACCAGCCTTGAGCACATCCAGCTCCCAGGTCACCCCGCCCATCCAGAGCCTGTTGAGATCTGTTCTGGGTGTCTGATGTGAGCCGACTTGCAGGTTTTTATTATACTAATAGTTTCTGCTATCTGAAAACCAGTCCTCTTACATCAGTCTTTCAAACACACCTTTAAAAAAATGGATGTGCAAAGCTGCAGGTCGTGTGTTAATTACAAGACATGTGCTTGGATCCAAATCTAGGTTAAACCCAGGTGACAAGATTAAACAATCTTTGCTTGTGCACAACCACCTGTTATAAATTCTGGTGATACATTAAGTATAATTTGGGATGGGGCAACCAAAGCTCTCCAGGCATGTTGTGTTACTCCTCCTGTTATTCCTTCTGTCTTGCTGTTTCCTCACTGTGGAATTCTAGTGGATATTTGAGTTAAAGTGATGAAAAAGCTAAGTAATCATGGGGCTAGACCTGTGTTTGTATCCTCACTGTAGGTGTGTGAAGGCACTTAGAGACATTTGAGTGAGTTTTTGGAAACAACAAACCCAAAACATTTGTTTTTGCAGCCAAGGTGTACCGTGCTGGAAATGTGTGTGAATGATACAGCTAAAACTCATGTTCTCACTTTTTCCTCTGCAGATTGCTCTAGGTAGAAAGGTGGTTTGTATATACACCTATGCATGGAAAAAACAACAACAACTAGTTGAACTGCAAAGAGAAGTCTTGTTTTTGGTTCAGCAGCCTGTATTGGAGCGTCCGTGAAAGAAGCATCAGCATTAATGCAAAGTGACTGCTGCTTGTCTCGTGATCATGCTTCCAAATACATTTGAAAGCCCAGTATCAGCATGTACCTTTACCCTATCAAAGTACCAGTAGTTTTTTATAGCAATTGAACAAGATTTAGTACTTAACCTTTCTCTCTTGTGCATTATGCAGCTTTGCTAATGGATTGCAACACTGTATTTTGAAGGGAGGATTTGTTTTGTTTTTAATGGAATGGTTAATAGTAGCCACTTTAAGATTGGCAAGTAGCTTTAAAAAAAGAAAAAAAGGCTGTTAACCAATAATATATTACATTTTTTAAAAAGAGGTCTTAATTTGTTGGAGCTGCACCCTTAGAAGAAACTCTTGATGGAAAAGAAATTAGGAGAGTCTTTCTTTAAGGTATTTTCACTTCAGGTACTAGCTAATGGAAAAGTGAAATCTGAAAAAAGGCAGCTGCACGTACCACCTTGTAATGCAGCTGAACTTCTGCATGAGCTGTGGAATTTCAATTTGATCACAAAGCATTTTTTGCTTTCAATCAATTATATTTCCATTTGTCATAAATCCTTCTTGCAGGCAAAGACACTGCACAGTTAATGCAACCTACAAATACTGTGTTTTTCTTTAGCATTAATCTTCATGGACTTTGACAAAAAGTACAAGTTATTAAGCATGCAGACATTGCTCTTTGTGGCCAATAATAAGAAAATACTTCATCTTCAGAGAGCCAAGGTAACTCAAACAGCAAACAATTAAATATAAGGCATCGTTATAGATTCTACTACAATGTAATTCTCAAATCATGCAACAAAAGGTAAAACTACTTTTAGCTTTAAGTACAGGATATAGTTGAGCAGAATAGCTATTACTAATGAGGAAGTAGAAAATTTCTGGTGATAGTGCCAAGTAGTTGAGGAAAAAGGGTTCTTTATTACTGAAGTGACAAAAACCCATGAAGTTTTTGTATAAAGTGATAAAAGGGCTTGAGACTTCTCATGCAAAATGTGAGCAATCTAATAATAAATTAAGGTTTTCCTCATGAGTAATCGGCATGATTTTGCCTAAGGTTGTTTACATGACTCTCTTATGACCTGAAAAGTATCTTTTTCCTGTGGACTGTGTTTTCTGTTGCTGTTTTCCCCCAGGATTGTTAGTCTGCATCTGAGAGGTGAAAAACCTGGTTTTGCTGAAAAGGTTCTATGGGGGGAGCAGGAAAAGAATTGCTCCACATTGAGGAGCAATGCATAGGAAATTAGACCCGGTGTAGGAGATGAATGCAATACCTAAATAATAAAAGGCCTCTTGTTCCATGCATAAAGAGCCCAGGTAACTCTGCTAGCCTTCAGTTCTCATAGCTTAGCCAACCAAAAATCAGTGAAAATGATGAGAGCAGATACTGTGTGGTTTTACTTTGCTTTACTTGTGTTGCAAAATTAATGTTATATTTTTATAACATGAAAAATTGAGAGACACTGAGACAATGTTAAATGCTTGAATTAATGGCCTAATGCAACTCAAGATGTAGAATTTTTTTAACACCATGCTATTTTTTTGGGCATAAATAGATATGTAGGAAAAATGTTCCTGAGACCAGGTGTGTGCTTTATGTGATTGCTTTGTTTTAGGTAGAAGGTTCAGTGTTTGCAATTTGCAACAGGTTAAATCCTCAAGAATGGCTTTCCAGGAAGCTTTAGCATTGAATAATGAGAACTTTCTAATGAATGTGTGTGTAATTGAGAATCTCAGATGTCATCACCTGAAAACCAGCTTGGATGATGCAGACAATTGGTGGTGCTGCTGTGGCAAGGTGTTGTTCTTTTGTTCCAGGTGGTTTAGGGCTGCCTTCCCATTGTGTAGGAATTAATCATTTTCCTGTCACTTAACGGAAACCCAATTTTTATTTTCCTTGCCAAAAATCAAACTTACTTATTAGATGACAGGGTATGAATAAAGCCACCACTTCATACAATTTAAAAAGTTTCATTTTATATAATTTAAAGTCTTTCATTTTGGAAAATATGGTGTTCTTGATGTTTTAACAGAATGTATGAGGCTTCAAAAATGTTCTTGGCAGTCATTGTGGTAGTAGGCTTCATGAAAAATAATAAAAATTGGCAGTAAGGAGAATGATACAATGCATGTAATATAAAACACTTTATCCTGGAACATGCACAAGTACTAAGTGTCCTAATGTATATTTATTGAGATAGAGCTTGAAGTTTTATTTATGTTGGATTTTAAATCAAAGTATTTCAGTGTTCAGTTGTCTTTTTTCATTTTTTTATACACTTATTTTTAAAAGCTACTATAACCATGAACTGTCAGATCTTGGTGACTTGAACTTAACCACTGAAAGGATATTGCAGGAAGCTCATAGTTGAAACAGGTGGGGTTTTTTTGATATCTTAGGCTGAAATATATTGGCTTTTAATCAAGGTTTCTTTTACTGTTCAGTCTTTGTTTGGGCTTCATGTCTTTCAAAAACAAAATTTAAAAGACAAAATAGACAAACAAACCAAACAGCACAGTGATTTTAGCCTTTCTAAAAGCAGATCCCTCTATGAATAAGTGCAGTGAAAGCTTTATTAGAGTGAAGATGCCAAGACTGGGTTCCAGCATTAATAGTTACTTTCCTATTAATAGTTCAACTTTTTCTCATCTTTCAGCTCTTGTGCTGGCTGTGTCATGTTTGGGATCAGATACTTATTTTGTTCCTCCTGCCACTTGCTGTGCTGTGGTTTAGATCCTCACTTTTCCGTGAGAAATAAATCCCAACAAAGATTTTGGAATGGCAAATCTTAACTGGAAGCAAACTTGAGAGGGCTTTGACTGGCTGACTTTTACTCTTGGTAATTGGGACACCAATTCTCACCTTCCAAAAGAAAAAAAAAACTGCAGAAAACTGTCAAGATGTACCAGAACAAGCGATGGTCAGTAACTACTGAACCCTGTGAGGACAGATAAGGGGCAGGGAGAGGGAGAGGTGGGAAGTGGCATCCTTGGCATGAAGAGTGAAGCAAAGACAAAAGGTCATCAATAACCCTTCTAGTTCTGCTCTGGAGGAACGTGAGAGCAACCCAAGAGTGTTTACCTGCAGGTCTGTAGGAATATAAAGGCACAGTGTCCTGTGCAGTGATTTGCATGTGAATCACTTAATTGCAATTTGTGCCTACAACTAAGGGAGGCCATTTCAGTGCTCACTGAAGTGAGGTGAATTATCTGGGGGTCTTAAATCTTTCTGTACCCCAACATCAATTCTGGAATCCATCCAGTGAGGGCTGTCTAAGAAATATTTTTTTTAAAGAAAATTGTTTGGTTATATGTATTGGGTGACATTTTATTAAAGTGAGGAACTTCTCATTAGCACTCCATTCAGGGAAAGTGGTCTTCAAAGAATTATCTCATGTTTTAGATGAAAGTGTTCAGTGATTTGCAATTTCAGAACAGTTTTTCATTCACAGTTTAAAAATTGCTAGCAAATGCACAATTAATTACATAACAATTTAACTTTGACAGCTCATTTCTGGATCAGATAAAATAAGTCACAGCTTTTTCATCTTGCTAAATGATGTCTCAGTGCTTTGTGACTGTGCTTCATTGTTGTAGGGCCATATGATTAAAAATACATGGGAAAGAATCTTGTTTCTATTATTCTAATAGGTAGTAGAAAATACAGATTATTTCTTATTTGTTTAGACCTATCTAAATGTGAAAATGGATATTTTCAATTTTCTCAGTCTATGTGAAAAATAGGGGATAATAATGTGATAGTAGAGGAATAACATGTGATAGTTTTTATTTTGTTGCTAATTTTTGCCTAATCAAGACAAAAAAATACAGAAATGCTTCAACAATAAAAGCAAAATCTTACTGAGATGAACTGAATTTTTATTTCACTGAAAAGAAATACTGTGTTGCTTAGTTAGAGTCGAAAGTATGCCATGCTCTTTATGGTCTTTGAAAAATCTATTTCTTTCAAAAACTCTGGCATTGATCATTACCAGTAATAAAACCTCTGATATTTCCCTGTTATTGAAAAGTAGCCTAGGGCAATTCTTTTTCATGTATATTGTAAGATTGCAGATACAGATATATGTATATGTGCCAAGCACTTTCCTGCTGGCTTGATTTGCTACAAGATTTTATTATTTATTAATTTGAAATGAATGAATAACCCCATTTACATGAGAGATCTGTTCATGAAGTGCACTTTGAAAATTTGTCTTCAATGGTAAGATTCATAAATCACATGCTATAAAACTTTTAGATGTTTTGATTTAGATTAGGATAAAGTTCCCAGGAGAACTTTGAGGAACATGGGGCTTCAGGTTTCAGAATGTTTATACTCAGCCATGTCCACTTAAGTCTAAATCTACAAGTGTCTTGTGTAAAGTCATTTCATGTTTTTCTCCCCCTTAAAATCTCAGTTGAAGCAGAAAAGATGAGATTTTGAGCAGTGTGTAGCAAGTGTTCAGGTGTTCTCCCAATGGCTGAGGTTGTAAAGGTCACCTGCGCTAAGCTCCTGGCTCAAAGCAGGCTCAGCCAGCAGAGGCAGCCCAGGAACGTGAGCAGACATCTCTGCAATACAAATATTTGGGAGATGTAGAATTATTATTGCTCTCTAGACTATCTTAAAAATATGAGGGGGAGGGCATTTGCAATTCCAAATGTAACTTTGCATATTAATTTATGCATGTGTGTGACAGGCAAACTGTGATTGTTTCACTGGGTTGTCCATCAACGGCAGAATGAGCTTAACAAATATGTTCATTCTTGTACAGCTCAGGAGGCAGATGCTGTGTTTGAAGTGCCACTGTACACAGCATGGGCTCATACAAATCTGTTGAGAAAAATAAACACAAGCATGACAGGCTTCCTGTGAAACTGCTAACTTCATCTGGCAGGTCGCTGTCATTATCCCTGACTTGAAACGCAGAGGAAGCTTTAGAATCCCCCACTCCTCCAAATCTCTGTCTTTTGTAGACCCCGTGTTTGGAGTGAGGTATTTGTTGTGAGGAATCCTTTGTTTTAGCTTCCAGTGTGCCTAGACATTCTGAATTCACAGCACATGCAGCCTGTTCAGCTAAACAGGCAAGTTGGTGTTCTAGCTCTGCTCAAATCTCTGAAGCTGTGAATTTTTTGCCAAGCTGGCCCCCTACCTGATGGAATTTTAGCTTGATCAAAAAGAGCTTTGCAACCATGAGTCAGAAAAATTAAATTGTATGCAAAAAGGTGTCTTCTCTATTTATTGCATGTGACTTTGTGTTGTTACTGCTTTTAATAGTGTAAGTATTAAATCTGGCCTTCAATAGTCATGAATAGTTGTGTGCAGTTGATGCATCCATTTCTCCTATGAAAAATTTCTTTATCATTTTTTTCCTTGATTTTTTTGTGCTATCTTTTTACATCAGAAATTCTTATTTCCTTCACCCAAACCCTTCTAAAGAGCTAATTTTAGACTGTTTCAAGCTGAAAATGAGTGACATTCAGGGTAAATGTGATGAAGGGTGTCATGCACACAGGCCATGTGTAAGTGAGCACCTGCAACATTTAACTTTGGAAGCCCTCAAATAAGATGGACAGCTACACTTTTATTAACAGAGCCTAAATATGTAAAATTGGCTACAATTCCAATAAGAATATAATTCAATAGCAACACATTTGACCACTTTTGGGCCCTCTGTTGTGCATAGTTTTTCTTGATATCAGCTCTGAGGGAAAGCAGTGATTTATTTTGTCTACCCCAGCTGGCTCCTAAATCTTACTATTTTTGAATCCTGCTAATAGTTCTTTGTCCTTTACAAGGCCAGCCACTGAAAAGGCCTGTGACTTTCTGATAACAGACTGTGTGTCTTTGAATGAATAATTTTTTCTCTTAAAAAGAAGACACTCTGCATATTCCTCAGTGTTTTCTAAATCTGATACGTGGAGCACTTCTAGAATCAGCATAAAATTATTAGCTTCTAGCACACCTGTTCAAGAGAGTTTGTCTTTCAAAGTGCATGAGCTTTCAGTGTGGGATTTTGTGCTAAGGCTGGATACAGATCATCTAAATACATTAATACTGTGAAAATGTTACTAAGCAGTTGTTAGAAGAGGTGGCTCTTGATGAGGTGGTGCTGGGGAGTAATGCATTCTAATTAAATTCCACAGAAAAATCCAGAAAGCATTTTGGTGAGGATGCTCTACAAGCTTGCTGAAGGCAGCAGTCTCCTCTCACTGTAAAAGCATGAAAACAAATGACTCTGGTTCTTCTTGTTTTCACAGTAATAACTGTCATAGGTCAAAACAGATATTTCCATTAGAGCACTTGTATTAGGTTAGCTTAGCTTGTTGAGAGGTAATAATGACTTTCCTCCAAGGGTAAGGAGGTAAAAAAAGGAAATCAAATTAATATCAAAGGAAGCTGCAAGTACTTTGTAAGTAAATCAAGACATAAGTTAGTCAGATTTGTAGTAGAAATACATATAAAGGATGGTGATGGGTATTTTAAAACTTTTTTTTCCCACCATCTTAGAAGTTTCCTTGTGGAAGTACACAAATTTTACATCCGTGTGGATGGAGGCAGCCAGTATGTTGTGCTAACATCACATCATTTGTCCAAGGAACTTGGGGGTTTTCCTTTCTTTAGAGGGCAAAAGGAATTCTGTGAGTATGGTAATATGGTTTGCCTTATGTTTGGATTATAAACTGAAATAAATAGTGGCATATATTCCCATGAGAAATCATTGATGCCCCATCCCTGGAAGTGTTCAGGGCCAGGCTGGGTGGGTTCTGGGCAACCTGGTCTAGTGAAAAGTGCCCCTGTCCATGACAGGGGGGTTGGAACTGGATGGTATTTAAGGCCCATTTAACCCAAACAATTCTGTGTTTCTGTTTTGAGGTTGGCTGCAGGCCCCTTCTCCAGGGGAACTTTTCCTTGTATCATGCTGAAGAATTCCACATACAATAAAACAATATTCACTTCATTGCATTGCACACATGTATCAATGGTATTGATAGCTCCATGAATAGGAACAATTTCATTATTTAAGTAGTCTTAAGGTAGTTTTTTGTGTCTGTCTTCCTCCATTAATGTGCAATGTGTAGGATGCAGTGGACAGGATCTGCACATTATTTCAATACGAGGGTAAGAAAGTATACTTGTGTTTATAGCAAGTTAGAGTCCTAGAAATGATCTTGTGTTTCTGGGAAGATACCAAATGTATCTATGTCCTGTCTCCTGAGTGCACAGTATTAGTGGAGCCTAGAGCAATGCCATTGCCCAAGCTGCTGTTTTAGCAACTTGGCCAAGTTGTGAATAAGACACAGCATTTGTTTCTCCCCAAGCCCTTGAACCAAATCAGTCTGAAAGTGGTGACTCCTGGCCTTGGGTGTTTAGGACAGTCTCCTGGAGCAGAAGCACCTTGCTGGTTGCCTTCTGAGACTGGGATATCTCCCTGTGCCCGGTCTTTCCCTTGGGATGGCACAGGGCTGTGGCACTTTAGGACAGGGACACACCTGGCATCCCATGGCACCACTGCTCCACCCTGGAGCTTCCCAAGCTCTCTTGATCACAGGCAAAAGTGTCTTGATGTTTAATTCATAACACAAAGCCTGTGATTAGGGCAAAGTGGCTGCCTCAGGTTCAGAAAGGGAGGACCTGCTCCATCCATTTATATCCTTAATTTGAGCAGGGATTCACCATGGAGGGTTTTGGCAGGGGACCAGCCAAGCATTACTGTCACGTTTGATTCTTTGTGAGGCACTGGAAATGGGTGTTGGAGCTCAGAGAAAATGAGAGCTAGCATAAATACTGGCCTAATTTGTGTATGTTGACTGGGTTTACACCAGGCTTTGGTTTGTTTACGTTCAATTAGAGATGGCATGGGAAAAGATTTATGTGATAATCCATACCAAAGGGCCAGTTACTAATGAAGACATTGCTAATTCTATGAGTAATTAAATTTCATCTGAGCTAATTACTGAGGTATTCTGATTCAGAAGCCTCTAGCCACAAACATTGCAAATCCATTTATTTAACTCAGCTTTTACTTAGCTTGTTGCACTAGCTGATAATACACAGTAATTTCTAAAGCATTTCCCTTGGGTGTCCTCTCTCTCTTGCTGTGGTCCATAGATTCTTTCTGTTTGAAATACAGTAGAAAATGGTCTTCTATGCATCCAAGTGCACACTAAAGTACTCTGTGGAGTTTCTTATCTTTGAGTAGAACAAAAACTATTGTTGAGGAGAATTGAATCCATATATCACATATCTTGTATTATTTTCCCAGTTATTGTCCCTCTCCACACATTAAATCCTGATGTATCATACTATGTAAAGCTTGTTTTAGTAGCTATAATGTGCTCTTATGAGACTGGAGCTGATAGAAACTAATGGAAAAGGACTCAACTCATGATCAATTCAGAATATGGCTGCAGTGAACTTAATGAAAAATGTTATATATCTGAGGACCTGGTTGTTCTTGCATTTGAGCATAGCTTAAAGAGAGTTTATTCTATTACTTGATGAAAAAATTAACACATTTTTAATGCATTTTCTAATGTGTCCTTATTGCACAGAAAGGCTTTACAATTATTGGGAGCAAAATGCAGTTTGTGTGCCTACTTTTCCAGATAAAGAGCTTTACAAAACTTTTTATGATAAATACTAAGTGCAGCATTACACAGTAAATTAAGTAAGGCCTGTTTTTTTCCTTAAATAAATAATGGTATTTTTAGGTAGTAAGTTGTTTGAAAATGTTTTCCTAGAGAGGTGTTACATAAGTATTATTTCAAAAACCAGACAGATCCAGTTTTTGAAAAAGGCTGAAATAATTTCTAGCAACACTGATTCTTAATTCTCATCAGCACAGCAAGTGGAGGCCCTGAAAGCTCTGCTAGAAATTATTGCACCTGATATAAACCCCCAAGCAAATTAGGGAATTTGCCTTCTCCATTGGTCCATGATACCTCTTGGGGTTTTCTCTTTTGGTGACTGCAGTGATGCATCCTCTGGCCTTGGTTGTAATGTGGGGAATGTCTTTCCCCTTTTCCCCAAGTCTAATGCCAAGCAAAAAGACTTTTTTTTTGTGTGAGATATGGTCTTTTGTTTAGCATCAGAGCTGTGGAAGTTTGTGTGAGAAGTTGCTTTGATGGAAAGGTAGGCTTGGACTCAAGTTGTGAAAATTGCCAACAAGATTAATTTTGCAAGTTTGAAAGAAATGCTACTCAAATTATTTGCTATGATACTTTCCATAAATAATTCAAAAACTGGAATTTCAATTTTCAGACTTCTCTGTGACACATTTTACCCATTTATTCACCTTGCATCCCCTTTAAAAATCCAATCAGGTTAAGAGCATTTTAATGCACTTCTAATATGTGCATTACCTGAAATTTTAGATTAAAGTGGAAAATGGGTCTTTATGACTGCAGTGAGTGATGCTCAAGGTTTGCTTTAGGAATGATAAAACTTATTCCATTTAGTGTGTGTTGTGATAAAAATACTTTGCAACTTAAAAGCACATCCTCTGAAGATCACCTTTGGTGCTGGGAAGTTTGCACAGCACCTGCTTTGACCCCTGCTCTGGAGACAGTGAAGTCAAACCAGGTCGTGTTGCTAACAGCAAACAGGATGAGCATGGCTTGGTGCCTCTGAATGGGTGGCTGGTCCACAGCAGTCACACAGTGAACGTGGCTCTGGGACCCCTGTACTGCTCAGCTGTTGTTGCTTTTATAGTGCTCAGTGCTCAGACTGAAGTGGTGGGTGAATGTTTAGAAGCCCTGAGAGAAACAGCTACATAAATCCAGCTGTGCAGGCTAATTGGTTGTAAAATGGCTTATGCTGGTTTGAATTAGTTCTCCTGTCTCAGGAAAATACTTTTCTCCTGACATGTGATGAAAAAAAAATGATGTGTAGCAGCTGAGTGCTCCATGTTATGATGCACTGGTTCCTCCTGATGCTGGAGGAAGGTGGAGTTTTTGCTTCCTTTGCAGAAAGAGGGAAAATGGAAAAGATCAACATTCACTGGACAGCAAGTGGTCCAGACAATTTGGAAAATGAAAATTGATTGTCAGCAAGGGAAGGTGATGCATTATTTGGGGTCTTCATTTACTGAATTAGATATGGACTTCATGAAATGAATGTAGAGTTGAAATAAGGCATGGAGGGAGGTTCTATTAACTGGAAAGTGCCGTGTCATACTGTGGGTTACTGGATGAATATACTTGTCTGGAAGGTAGCTCTTCTCTTTGTGTTCTGGTGTGTTTCTGGTGGAAAAAGCTACACTGAACACATTTGTTTTACCCTCAAATTGTCCTTATGATAAAGGTAATTATTTACCTTTTGTCATAATTATATGTGTTCCAATGCTTGGAAAGTATAAAAATGTTATGAAAATGGTCCATTAAAAAGTGGTAAGAACTGGAAAGAAAACTAAAAAATGCTTTCATGGCAAAATATTTTCCTATAAGTTTATTTTTATTTTAAATTGATTGATTTTTATTTATAGTCATGGAACTGAAGTGACCGGTTGGGTCATCTTTATTTTCAAGACCTCCTGTTATAAAAGGGAGGAATAAGGGATAACCATTTTATTGAAAGATCATAATGATCCTCTGTCAGGTATGGAAACATCCCATGAAATTGAGTCCTTTTGCTGACTTCACTCAGTTAATAATCACTCAGAGTCACTGTAAAATTATGACAGTATGAAAATGGGATTAGTTTTGTGGCCTTGATTTGAAAGAATTTTGATAGGTTGTCACAGTGGCTTCTCTTGCATTTAATGCACATGATTTAGCATATTAAGGCTTAGGATTTGTCAACATAAAATGAATTCAAATTGCAGGTTATAGATGAAACACAGCAACCAGCTTTGTGGCTGACCCATGTCAGTGGCACTGAAGCAAATGCCCCGTGGCAGTGGGAGTGTTCCTGAGGTGTTGGATTTTTTTTGCAGAGGAATTATTTTATATATGGATTTTTTTTAAAATTCAAGCACACTTATGGGATTAATTTTTCAATACAGGAAAATATTATATGAAATACACACATATAAACTTTGTAGTCTTTATTGTGAGGCCCTGTGAATGAGAAATATTAGAGTGTATCCATCTTTGTGAAGTTCTATATATCCTGTCTATGCAATATATGCTGTGGTTTAGGGCAGATTAAGCTGTCATGCATTAACTGTAAGGAAAGGACCATTCTTCAGTGCTTCTCACTTGTCTCCTGCATCATGTTTGTAATATCTTCACAGCAGCTAGTGACTGTCAGAATTATTTTTTTCCTTTCCCCTCTTAATTAGAGAGCTTTGAAGAAGTTTCAGCTTTTATTCAAGGCAGTCACAGCTGGGCTTGATCCAGCTCTGCAGTGTCAGGTTGCATTTGGGCAATACTCTCATGGCACCACATATTTTCCTAAAATGTTTGCAGCATTCCACGAAAGCCAGGGAGCGAGGAAAAGCTTTTTTGTTACTTCATTATTGAGTGCTCCCCTCAGATTTCACTACTGGATTGGAAAGGTTGGCACTAGCAGTAGAACAGGCTTGATCATAGAAAATACTTCTACCACAGTCATTGTTAAAACTGAAATATTAACATAGCAAAATTGTACTTCTGAATGATAAAATTGTTTGCATGGTCTGATGTATTTAGTGTTATCCCTAAGAGAGGTCAGTGCCTTTCCCGTGGGTAATGCAAATATATCAATAACTGCATCGGACAGGAATAAGGTAATGCACCTTTCAATAGCTGCAATGGTTTTCATACACCTGGGTGACAACTGGTGAGCCACTAGAAATATTTGAACAGAACTCTCTTGTTACCAGCATTGGCAATATTCCAGGAATTTACATTTTAGCATCCAAATTTTATTTGAAAACTGAGCTGCTTGTATTTTGGCTCTTTGAAATATACAGAGAAGGGAAAATGTAATTGGAAGAAAAACCTTTTGCTTGAATTAGTGTTGATAAAAACTAGCAGATAGTTAGTAAGTATGAGTTGTAATAAGTTTTTCAGACAAAACTCCTAAGAATGCAGCAGTGGGAACTAATACATAAGAACCAATCTTTTTCTTATCTATTTTCATCCTGTTCTATCAAATACATACTTTGCAAGTTCTCATTTTTGCTAAAATAGGTTTGAAAGTTCAAAGTAGATATTTTATGTATCTTAGGAAGAAAATTAATTTTAACTGACTGAAAAATAATTAATACTTTTTTTTTTCTTTTAATTAAGTTTAATTTCATGTTGGTAATCAATTGGTAAAGTATTTTAAAATATTTCAATAGTAATTTGTTTGGAGGCTTCTTAAGATCAAAACTTTCTCCTTTTCCATAAGCCAGTACTGCCTGGAGACTTCAAATATTGTGGTGTTATTGGAATATAAGCTTCCCTAGCTATCAATACAGAAATCAGAATGTCTATTTATGTAGCTGGAGGATATTACTACTATTCAGGGGAAAAAATTTCCACAAAAATAAGTCTATTTTGAGATGACAGGAAATGCACTCCTAAAATCAGCATTTTAATGAATCTTGAAACAAGTTTGGGTGTCACTGTCCCTTTTCAGGAATGACTGAGGCAGCAAGGGATCTTATTGACTCAACCTCTATGGTTTAAAACACACTATTTAGCCGAACTGAAGCTGGCATGATTTACCTTGGATACTTCAGGTATAAGCAAAAGTGAAAAAATGAGGGTTATTTCATGAGCTGTTTGTCCATTTGCTCAGCAAGGAGTGGGGATGGCTGAAAGACTTCACCCCATCAGTCACCTCTGCCATGTTGGCAAGGGAGAGCCTTTGCTTTCCTTGTACTTTTACACCATTCATAGCCCAGAAAAGGCAGAATAGTTAAGGATTCAGCTGCAATTAACCTTTGAGAGCTGTCTATGTAGTTCCCATCCACGTCTTTCAAAAAGAAGTCTTTATACATCTCATTAGTTTGATTCAGTTGCTTCTATTCAAAATGATAAAAATGGGTTTGAATGCATGGCTCCAAAAAATCTGTTGGGCAATTTTATTTTGCATGTGTTTTGCAGAAAGCCTGCAATTTTTCTCCATAAAAGTCATACAAATTTAGACCCCTATGAGCATAAAAGTCAATATGCATTAGTTGTGTGGTGGGAGGATAATGTTAGTTAAGGCATTCACAGGATTTTTTTTATTGTTCTGCTTTTCAGGATTTTGGTGTTTGGCTTTGATCAGCAATTCCCAAAGGTTAGCTGTTTAAAGATAAAGCTGTGAAAAGAAAACATGTCCTTGATATAGGGCATTTATACAGCAAGGCTCAAGTACTTGCACTGCATGCAATGCTGTAATACCAAAATCCATCATTAACATTTAAGGCTTTGTCCCATAACATGGCAAAGTACAGTGCAATCCATTTTATAGAGGAGAACTGAGAAATTGAAGTGATATTGGTTCAGATTTTAGGGGCCTGTCTTCCTACTGTGGTACATTGATGCTGTTGGCAGTGCTAAGCCCAGAACTCCCACAAGTTCCCCTGAATGGTCTTGGGGTTTTTGAGCCCTGCAACCCCCTCTCATTATGTTAAGTCATCTTAAAATAATGATACTTTTTTTTAAATTTAATTACAATAAATGTTCTCTTACTGTAGAATATATTGCTTTTTGCTGCTAATTTGTTCAGTCTCTAAATACAGAATTTGTGATTTTGAAAATTCTGTTTATGTATTATTTATGTACAGTTAACTTGCTTCTGTTTGACACCCAACTTACACAGGACAAGGGAAAGCATTTTTGTTGCACAAATATTAAGGAATACATGGAGAATACTTTTGAAGAAGTTACAGTATTTTTTCTCTACATTACGAACTCCTTAGGTTGCTTGCAAAATTTCCTTTTTACTCATAACTGTTTCACTTCCTGCCTTCAGATCTTCTGTAAGATCAGTTGCTTACCAACATTTACTGAAGCTGAGGTCTAGAGATTTCTTAGATATGTAGACAAAAGACAAGAAAGCATGTGAGGATTTTTTTTTAAATAAACACTTGTGTGAAATAGGAAGGCTCCCAATTGAAGTCAGTGGAGTCAGATGTTGACCTTTGGATTTGTTGAGCTGCCAATTATCTGAATCTGTTTCTTTTCTCCCTTCCACTTGTGTGCCATCAAGAGCAAAAACATGTCTGAAGTATGAGATTTTGCTTGCATGAGAGGTATGATGTTGGCAGAAATATAATGGTTTTTTCTACCTAGTGCATATAGAAAATATGCTATAATTATTCATGTATTTTGTTCTAGCTACAAATTCCAACACAAAGTGCATCTGTCCATACCAGCACTCTTGAAACAATAGGTTTTTATGAAATATTATCTTGACGCCTCTTAGAACAGACACAATTTGATTGAGCTATATTCCTTATACTTGTTTGTATTAAATATGCAATGTTTGCTTTAAAGAAAAAACTGAAAATATTGTTTTCCATTTAAAAACAATTTGTACTTTATATGTCACATTATATGAAATGAACTTCAAATGGAAGAAGTTATCTAAAGTTCTGTAACCTGCCTTTTGCACTGCATTATTTCAAATTATTTGTCCATGATTGCTACATTTTAATACAAATTTCAGTGAGTTTACAAATCTGCAATGAATCATTCCTGTTTGAGTTTCAGATGGCATCCAAGCTTGGTAACAGAAGGTACAAGGGATTAATATTTCGCTGCAAAACAACAGTTTGAGCAGGTGGTACTTGATGCTATTACACATATAGGTCACTTGGGAGAGTGCTTAATCACTGAACTGAATATTAATTAGGACAGCTTTCTCAGCCAGTTTTTTTTAAAAAATGAATACTTCCTGAGGAGGAGGGGAAAAAAGACAAAACCCACCCAAGTCTGGAGTTAGGAACATTGAGGTGGTTGCTGTAAAACTTGTTATATAAATTGAGGTTCAAGTTTTTTCAGGGGGACTAATTTTGTGATATGCTGTATGAACCCAGTCTTTCTTTTTAATTTCTCCTGTTGAAACTTTTCTCTGTCTTCCTGGATTTCACACTGTCCTGTTAAATGTCTGACCAAAATTACTCGGTCACTTGAAGCTGTGCATTTCCACAGGTACAGAACAGTACTTTAAAAAGTTTTGGCTTGAGATCCTGAAAAGAAATGTGGGATTAATGTATCTGAGTTGAAAAATTAATTCTTGATATAATTTAAAGACAGAAACAGCTGACTTAGTTGCATGAGTTGCAGAATGTAAAATCTACTTTCTTTGACTTCATTTTCTGTACCAAGTCAGTCATGCTTTAAATAACTTTAGAATTACTCAGGTTCTTGTTTTAAAAGGTGTAAAGTTTGTTTGCAAGATGCTAGAATGCTCTGAAGCACAATATTAATCTGATTTAGTCATGCCTGATGCTACCATGGATTAAGTCCTCTGAAATTCAGGAATGCACAGGAAGAGCTGAAGGAGTTTCCTGGAGGTGGTGCTTGCTGTTGCCTCTGCAGGACAGCAGCTGGCACTGCCATGCCCTATCAACACTCCTCTGCTGCACCTCCTGAAACTCCTCTGGGAGCTCTGGTTTCTCCCAGGGTTCTGTTTGGAAGCTGCTGGCTGTCACAGCTGTGTGACAATGATGCGCAGCAGGAATTTCCCCCCTTCCCCAGGCAGGGGCATAGAGAAGCATAGCTGTCTCCTGGAGTGGATTCCTGGAGGCTTTTCCACTCGAAGGGATGAGGTGCTTCACTTGGAAAATGGGCTTTAGGCATTGGGAGGTGAAGGATGGTCAGGGGGAGGGACAGTGTGGGGCTGGGATCTCCCAGAACCTTCACACTGCCTGCAAGTTCAAAATCTGCTGCTCCCACCAGTTTTTAGCACTGAGCTTTCTGTGCTTGAGCAAAAGGTCCTGGCACAGTGTCTTGTGCCTGTGCACATCCAGGTGGAACAGGGTGTTCTCATCTGGGCTGGCTGCTCCCATGAACCCCTTGCACAAGGTCAGGTGTTCAGTGACAGCAGTGCACACCTGGGGAGATGCTGCAGCCTGTTCCTTCTGAGGCCTGTCTTAGCATCATGCAAGGATGAGGTACTGTGAATTCTGCTGTTCTAACATTTCCAGCCACATTTGGGATAGTATCACTTTATGGTTTGTGTTCACTCATTAAAAACTATCAGTAAAATTCAGATTTTATATGTATTGCTCAAACAGTCCCATGAATTTGATCATATTTCCATTGTGGACGCTTAATTTTATATCTTAATTTTATATATTTAAATGTTTGGAAGGGGAAATTTTTTTCTGTTTTTTGTTAGTTGAGAGATGAAGTTAAATATTTTAATAAATATTGAAGATAGTGAGGTAACTGTTGATTCAGCACTGAGGTGGAAGATGTTTATCTTTAAACACACCTTGCAGTGTGTGAGTTCTCCACATAAATACAGACTAGAGGAATCATCTAGAGAGAGGACAAAAAAAAGCTGGGTTGGAAATGAATTTGAAATGGACTCTGAATTAGATCCTACATATAAATAAACAGTGGCAGCCAGATGGCACTGTCAGATAGCTGGGAAAAGGAGGTAATGGAGTGGCATAGGACTTGGGGGGAAACAGAAACCATGTCTTGATTTCAAGATGGATAAATGGAAACACTTGGGTGACTGAGGCTAGGAGTGTTCATTCTCAGAGCAAGCACCAAAGCAAGCTGGTGATTAGGAGAAAAACCCAGGTATTGATGGAGGTTAAAATGGTGGACATGAGGTGTTTAGCCTGAGGAATGAAGGAGAGGGAACTATCTTAAGATTCACAACTAGGTGATGTAGGCCAAAAGATTGGGGTAGAGTTAGATTGAAAGGAGATCCTGAACTTTAATAGGAAGCACAGGGTTGGAAAACTGAGTTTTGAGAAGGGAGGGGGTAAAAATCAGCACAGGACTGATACAGATTTGCGGTAGAAGGCAAAGTTTATTTGGGGGAGTTGAGTAGTTTGACAAGTCTGTTGCCACAAGAGCATGTTGGTTTCCCACAGCAATGGTCCCATTCTTGACTCTCTTTGTCAGCAAACGTGTGAAATCGTTCTGGCTGATTCTGTCCCTGTCTTGGTTTGGAAAGACAGGAGTCTGCTAAGGAAGACAGGAGCTTCTCCTGAAATGGAGAATGTAAACTCTCTCTACCTCCAAATTGCTATAAATTTTAAATTAAGGGGGCTCTCAGGCAAAAATATGGGAACAGGAAATAACAGTTCTTTAATAGGGAAAGGAAAAAAAAAAAGGATAAAATAAAAATGCAGTACACTAGAACAACACTGACAGAGTCAGAACCCAACCTGACACCCCGTGGGTCACCGTGTTGGTGGCAGTCCAGTTGGAAATGTGGCTGCAGTCCTGGAAGTGTCAGGGGTGGTTCTGTTGGAGCAGGGGGATCTGTAGAGAAGGATGCATTCTTCCTCCAAAGATCCATGGAAGAAGAGGCAGCTGCTCTTCCTCTGGGGAATGCAGTGGTGAAAGCCGTGTGGTGTCTCAAAAACCTCTGGATTATATCTGGGTAGCAATGCTTGGCTCCTCCCTCTGGGCGGAGCATCTCCCAATGGGATGTTATCATTCTTATCAGTCATGCAGTGACAATCCCAAAACCCCACAGGTAGCAACTGCTGCCATTTACTCCTCCAGTCTGTTTGTTGTACATGACTTTCAAACATTTATAAATGGACAAACTGGTTGTGAAAGAAGTGGAATTTGGTTTTAATTCTGGAAAAATAAACAAGGATGTTGCATGCAATGAAAATATTATTCACAGAAAAATGAGAAGTTTATTGTCTAAGGATGGTTAATGATTCTTGCAACAGAAGTTTGCCTCCAGTTGTATGCTGTACAGTAATTCTTAATTATGTTATCCCATGCTATTTTTGTTCCAAACTATTCTTGCCTTATTCAGGTTTTTGGAGGGACAGAGTTTGTTTAATGAACAGATGTTCACTGTTTTGTACAACATGAGGCCTCAGGCCTCATTTCCTGCATTTTATTCAGACCCTTACTATGAAGTCAAAATGATTCTTTTCCTCAGGGGCTTTTCATGATGCTCATCACTGTAATATCTGAATAGCTTCTCTCAAAATAATTAATTTACCTTCACAACACCCTTGAGCTGTGCAAGTTTTATCTATTTTTACAAGCAAGCAATAAAGGAGAAATGAGATCTAGATGAAATATCTCCTCTCTTTCCAGACTGCTAAGTCTGACTGAGACATCCAAGACACTGTCAGGATTGTCACTGTTGTTTTTCAGTTTCTTTTCAGGTACACATTAAATTTTGGACTTCTGTTTTCAAATTTTAATGCTTGCTTATATGGTGTGGAAGGGATAAACTCAGGTTAAAGTGATAGTTTTTGGTGTACTATTGTTTGGGTTTATTAACATTAGTAATTTAGTTTTGTTTAAAGAATAATTTAATCTAGAATTTCACATTTTTGAAGGGAATAAAAATGAGTGCTCAAGTAGGTTGTGAATTTGTAGATATTTATGTGTCAATGTATTTATAATACAGCACACTGGCAATTTGTAATCTTTTGTAGGCTGCTCACTCAGGTTTTGATAAGAAGGTAAAAAAATTATCTGTGGAACTTGTAATTTTTAAGGAGTGAACACAAAATATCAGTATGAATGGAAATTGAGTGTCATAACTAGAGTAACTATCTAGAATAATCCTGAATATAGAGAAATTTTTTTTACAGAAATACTTTTCATGATGTTGACAGGAGGATAATTTTTTTTTAATCCAAGGAAAGAAATTAAATTATGGTTCTTGCTACAGAAAGTTTAACTACTCAACCCACTGAATTCCAAGAGCATCTTGGAATACCTGGTCTACCCTGGATAAGATGGTACCCTCCTCTGTGACTCTCATTGGCTGGATAAATCCAGCTTTTTGTCTTACAGTGCTGATTCATTATTGACTTCACAATAAAAATCATTTTTGGAAGCCTTTAGATAAATTTAGCAAAATGTAGACAGTTAAATTTAAAATGAAACCATCAACATGTATATACAGCATCATAACTGGTAAAGCTGCAAGCTTGCTGATCTTCCCACAGCTTTCTTCCCCTGTTAGTACCTGTGTGCACCTACAGTTATTCCCAGGGTGCTGCTTCAGGAAAGCCCTTTGGCTTCCCCCTGTGTTAGACCTATGAAAGCTGTTGTGCTTTATAAAAAAGGAATTTGAAAATACACATTGGGCTGTGAGATTGAGTAAAGATAGCAACATGATCAAGGCTTGGGCCTTCTTCATATTAGGAAATACTCAGCATCAATCTCTGTTTCAAGTTTAGTTCAATGTTCATTTTTATCGAATTGCATCCAGTGATAGTGGTAGTATTTAGCAAGTGTGTGTGTGTCCCTTTTCTTCCCCCTGCTCTGTTTAAAGGCTTTGTGCTTTCTAAGCTTTTTGAAGTGTTTGTGTGCCTTGTTTTACACACAGGTCCATGGTTATAAGTAAGGGCTCACTTCTGTAGGTCAGTGTTGCTGAAACAGATGTGCAAGCTGACATCTGGAGGGCTCAGACACATTTACTAGAAGTTCCTGGAAAAAATCCTGCACAGACAAGTGATTGCTGAAGTCTCTGTTACTTTTTGACCATGTCACTTCAGGGCTGAGTCTAGGTGATTAAACACTTAGACTTGTCAGCTCTGAGCATTTTAATGAACGTGTCCTTTGTGGGTGTCACTTTAGAATCTCTGTGCCTAGTACTCTGCTTGCAGAGAGATTTCTGTCACAGGTAGTTGTGAGAGCCCAGAATATGAATGCAGAAAATTTAAAAAAAAAAAAGAATGCAGAAAACAGAAAATGCCCAGAATACTGGGCTGAGGATGCAGTGCACAAAGATGAGAAATGCAAAGTCTGCTTGGTGCCTGGATCCCAGAGCTGTGGGACCCCAGGGATTTGGAATGAAATAAGGACTGGAGTTTTGAGCCCATGGGAAGCTACTTCTGCTAGGACTATTTTGGTCCAGAGGTGATCTTCCTGCAATTCTGAATTTCAAGAATGCACCTGCCCCACCTTTTTCATAGGGATTTTTTGGTATAGGCATAATTTATTTATTTAAATCTTAATTAGACTGGAGAAGACAGCAGTTAGTAATTTTTAATGGCTTTTGTGGTACAGTTTTTCCTTCAGCAGTTCAGCCTCACTGTCCATTTCCCTGCTGCTCAAGCCTGCACTGATACACTCCTCCCAGTGGCTGAACTTGGCAAATCTAGCTTTTTAAGCCAAAAAAGTTGCACTGAACTTCAAGCAGCCTTGAATATTACCTTCTGTAATATTTCTGTACCCACCTAGTGTAAAATCCAGGATGGTGGCAAGCCTCTGGGATGCAGTGAGTAGCCAGGGGCAGACCGTGCTGTTCATTTGATGGTTCTCTTCTCAAAGAGAAGTGTTTGCAGCCCTGTAAGCCAAGCAGCTGCTGTCACTGCTCCTGATATGAAAGCAAGAGCACTGCCAGGGTTGGGCAGTTTGGGGAATTTTACTTGATGATCTTTGAATAAGGAAATGGCTTCTAAGTTAGTGGCAGGGCTTATATGGAGTAAGGAGCGTGAAGAAAGCTTTGTTCATAATGCATCCTGTGCTTGGATCTTGGGGGTTTTGAAGCAGCATGAAAGGGAAGGAGAGGGAGGGAAGATGAGCAGTGCCATATGGGCTGCTGGAAGAGAGAAGCCCAGTTGTGGGTGGGAGTATAATGCTTATTTAATAACAAAGACTCTGTGCCTGTCATAGTGCGTAGGGAACGTGAAAATAGCAGCTCACATTCTGCTTTTCCCAAACTGAAGCTGTCTTTTGAATGACTGCATCTGACAAGGTCAAGATCTCTGTCTTGTGAATTTGACTGATCTTAATGACCTGGAACAGGGCAAGCAGGAACCATCACTGTCAGAGGAGGGTTACCCAGAACACCAGAAAGAGTTAACAGAATCTAATATTTATGAATGCAGTGGTGAGAGTTGCTCACACAACACCAAAATGTGCAGAGTGCTACCTGAACCTCATTGTCAGCTCCTGCTCTGCCTTTCTCATTTGTGGGCAATTTGGTAAAATGCATTGGTGTTTTCTGTGACCATTGTGTGTGCACTCACATGACAAACATTTTCCCTGTCATTTAAGATGCCAAGTGGACTCCACTGACATGTTTGTTCATTTTTTTGCCCCGAGTGCTGAAGGAACAGTGGGTCAGACAGACAATAAAAATTGTTTTGCCAGTTTTTTTTTCCCCAGTTGGATCTGAGCTACAGAAGTTGCTGTCAGTCATCTGTGACCAGTACATCTGGAATTTACACTTCCATCTGAAACATCTGAGGGACATAAACAATGCTGAGAGCTCCTAGGAGAGAGCCTCTTTGTCTGTGATTTTGTATTTTCTGGCATAGTGAGTTGGATCCTATGGATTGTGAATGTTATAAAAATTAGAGAAGACAGGTTTTTTGGCATTGAGTTACTTAAAAATCTCACACTATGGAAGGAGAAATTTTAAAACTAACTAATCAAGTGAAATTTTTATTTTACGTTATGATTTTGAAGTACTTGTAACCAGGTAAATCTGTTTTCAGATGTGTTGTACAAATAAAAGCTATTATATACCTGTGATCTGCTCATGCTGATACAATACCAAGCACTCACTGTGTGAGATCAGTAAGTACTTCTGCCCTTCCCATTGATCTTTAGGTCATTTTTGCAATTAGTTTGGTGCCAAGATGTCTTCACTTTACTTCTTTCTGATCCTGGTCTTGCAATGCTGGGGAAGACCACTGGATGGAACTCTTACATTTTACTTAACAGGATGATGCAAAACCATGCTGAGACTGAAATGTGTTCCTAGAAAAAAAAAAAAGCTTTTATTAAATAAAAGCATTACCATTAATATTTGATTTTTTAAAAAAATGTATAAAAGCCATAACAAGAGCAGATTTTAAGTAGTACTTCTATGAATCTCAAATTATCAAGAGATGAAATTTTCTCTTTTGCCATATCTAGTTATTCTATTTGGAAGAATCAGAGTTGAAAAAGCAACAGAACTTTAATTATACTTTTTGAAGTCACGAGGGCTTTTAAGAAAGATACTGTGTACCCTGTGCAGTAGTATTAGCCAGCAGATTATCCAGCCAGAAGTTTTTCAAGACTTAATACTGTTTGGCAGATAGCAAAAAGCTTCCACTGTGGGAGATGTTAGGCAAGAGGCTTTTAAGAAGTCATGCTTCAATTATTCTGGTTAATTAGAAAGAAAGAAAGTCTGTAATTAAGGAAGTAGTTCTTCCCTATTTTTTTCTCCCTCCAAATGAAGTTGAAAGTTAATTTGGAGCTAAGATTATGGGGTTTATTTTCTCCTGCCTTTCACTTTGATTGGATGGACATGATAGCTGCTGTCATAATACTGGGGGACCTCCAGAGATGAACATTTCAGTTGATCAGTAGCTTGAATTTAAAGCACTAGTTCCTATATTTGGAAACTTTAAGAGATTCGTGTAATTTCAGATTCTTACCAAGATACTCTGTGTGATGATAGCTGCAAAGGTTTACAGTAGAAAGCTACTTTTGTCATTTGCTAACAAGGCAGTTGCTAAAATAAAAATCATAAATGTCTGTGTATTGTGTTAAAACAGACCCCTCTTGAAGATGAAACCAAGCTAATAGGAGCTCATTGTGGCATCATCCCCTAGGCAGTGACAGCAGGCAGATGCCAGTGCAACCCAGGCTCTGTGCACTCACACTGGAGTCCTGAAATATTCATTTGTCTCACATGTGTGTCAGGAGGTGCTGCAGAGGGAGACCACATTCATGGGTGGTTAGCAGCTGGGGTGGAGCAGGGATAACATGCAGAGACCTTTCCTCTTTTTTTTTGTCCTATTTGTAGTTTGGAAAAAAAAGGAACAAAGCCTCAATGCCTGTAGTACCTTGTAAAGCATGGGATATTCAGCTCTTTATTTGAGGAGAGAAACAGTCATTGATTATACCATACAGTATGAACATTTCATTGTTTTTGGGGGGTTTTTGGTTGTATATTTTTGTTTTTTTGAGTAGTTTATACTTAAGGTCAAACAGCCCTGGAAAAACAGACTCTGAGAATGTAGGAGTGCTCACAGCCCTTCTACCAGCACAGCAAGAGGACTTGAGGAGCCCAAACAGAAGTTCAGACAGGTGACTGCATCCTGCTCAAACTGAGGACCTTTGCAGGTGGTGCCAGGGTTCACCAGTGGGGTGGCTCTGATGATCTGCATGTGAAATAGTGAAATTCTGCTTGTCCTGTGGAGTTACCAAACCTGTAAAGTGATGCTGAAGTCAGGCTAAATATGTAAACCCATTATTTCTCCTGAAAGGGGAGGAAAGAGTGCCTGACAGGCAGCCTTCTGAATTTGGAGGAAATCTACTCATTATAAGGGAAGGACATGTCAAAATTGCTTCATGAAGGAAAGAAACAATTAGTTAGAGTAAGCTATTTTCTTCATGGTTTTTATCATTACTTTTCATATTGCTAAAACCCAACAGAGAACAGCTGTTTCCCAGGCTGGATTGGCTAAGCCTGCTGCTTTGTCTCCTTTTATTATGACTTGGGTAGTAGAGGTGGTTTTTTTTTCCATGCACCTTAGTAGATGTCTTGTAATTGATTTTTTTTTAAGAGGATAGATTTCACAATCTAAAAAGAATGGCCTTGTTTGTCAAATATTTGTGATAAATGTGACTCTTCAAGCTATAAGTAAAACCAAAACTATCTTATTTCTTCTGATAAATTAGCCTTTTTATAATGTTTGCCACTCGCATTCATATAGCCCTACTCTGACTTCTGCTGCAGAAATGCATAACACCTTAAACATTTCACTGTAAGTACTTGGTATTTTGAGGTATCTCCAGCTAAATAATTTCTGATTGTGAAGATTTGTCTTACATGGCTGCTGGTTTAGATGGCTTGTTCCTTTAGATGGATGTTGATTTAATCAATAGAACAAAACACAGAATACAGTTGGAATGCTGACCCTGGATGGAGCTTTCCTCCAAGGAAAGGGAGAATTAGTTCTGTGGTATCATTATCAGCTGTGAGGCCGGCATCTGCCTGTTGTTTCACAGCACCTCCCAGATGCTGGGCTTCCCAATCTGCCTGGCTTCACAGCTCCTCACCTGCCTTGCTCCTTGCCACTGAAGTACCACAGTGTAATTGAGAATTTCAGGCTGCACAAGCACCAGATGATGAGGTTTTTTTTTTTTGGTTTAAGCCTAATTAACTGTTAACTTGTTAATTGGTGGAAATTCCTACATCAGAGATCAGAAGTTTGTGCTGCTAATTATCATGATCTGGTACGTGAAGCTGTGCTGACACTGGCAATATTGGCAGACTGGGAAAATTAGAAGTAAAGAGGAGCAAAACCAGAGTACTTCTCTAACTGATTTGATGGAATATTCAGTTTTTCATTGCTCCTCCCTGTCTCAGCAATAGGAATAAAGTATGAACTGCTAGACTTTGGAAGCTTGGTTGGCATCTGAGTATATGACCAAGCTCTACCCAAAAAAAGCATTGTCTGAATTGGTATAAGAGACTCTTTAGAAGTGTAGATCTATAGCTTGCATAGCATTTGAAAGGAGAGGCAGAGCTGATTGATTGGTTTTGACTTTTTGGCTGCTGAGAAGGACCGTGTGGTTGGGTCAGCAGAGCTGCCATGGGGGGTGACAGCTGTGGTGGTGCTCAAGGCTGGTGGCAGGAGAGGCCAGAGCCCCTTGGTTGGTCAGTGATGTCCCATGGGCAGAGCTGGCAGAGTATAAAACATGCATAACACAGAAAGAGGTCCAAACACCTCTTGGGTTTTGTGTTGCTGAAATGGCTCCTGAGGTATTAAAAAGTCTTTTTTCCCAGTCCTGCAACTGAAGAAGCTGGGATTCCTCAGCTCTTGTTCTCAAAGCTGTTTATTTTCTCTTATCTGTTGTGTTTTTCTCTGACCTGGCAGGTTGGGTTTAGGCACACTGACCACCCTCAGGGTGGTGTTATCTTTTTATACTAAAAACTGTATGTAATTTATTTAGAATAGTTTTCCAATACCCATCACCTATGTTAGACAGTCTGTCTCTACTCTAAACCAATCCAGAAGTGCCACCATCACAGAAGAAGATGGAATACAAGAAGAAGGAGAAAGACAGGACATGCCCAGATTCCTCCATCTTGCCTTTTGAACCCCCATTCTAAAACCCCAAAATTCTCCTTTTTTACCCTGTGACAAATTCACTATCATTTTGCTCAAACCCTTGTGGCTTGTAAATATTCACACAAAGTTGGTAATTGTTTCCATGGTGTCTTTGAGTCTGTGCCAAGGTCTTGAGTCCTCCAGGGCAGCCAGAGAATGTCCTGGGTTCCAGCAGACACCCAGTTGTCATTAGCCTGAGGTACTGCAGTAGCTTGGCAGGACACACTTTCAGTGATGTTACAACTTAATTTTAAATTATAGAAATGCTTTTGAATCAATCATTTTTACAATGAATTTTTTTACGTTTTGCTTTTACGTACATAGTTGTGGTGCGGGTTCTTTTTGGTTTCTCTTGGTTTTTTTGGTTTTGCTTAAATGTAGAAATGTGTCCTGCTTGTAGGATAATGTTGCTAGGCCTGCTATTTTGTATTTCTTGCTTTTCCATTTTGTTCTTTATATTCATTGTTATACTTTTGTTCTTTTTTTGCTTTTCTTGGGCTCTTTTACTTGCCAGTGCGGAATTTCCTTTTCATTGCAAGGGATGGTGGGGAGAAGTTTGCTCCTGCAGGCACCTGTTCAGGCAGTGAGCAGAGTGAAATGTCACCCCAGTGCTTTGTAGGACAGGAAATGCACTGGAGCAGTAACCAAAACCTGTTTTGGTCGTTTTTTAGCAATATGAAGAACTAGACAGATGAAGTTCAAGAGTGAAATGCTGGGTGGAAATTGAATAGAAAGAACACAGAAAGGAAACAAAGCATTGAAAGATGAGTTAATGGTTGCCCACTGGGGATGTGTGTTATGGAGCTGTAACTACAGTGTGGGTAGGAAGGCAGAGGGCAAAAAAGCCAAGGAGGATGCGCAAGTCCATGAAAAATACAATTGCAGATAAGAGGGGAAAAAAAATGGTGCGATGAAAAGATTTAAGAAAAGCCTGGGAGGAATATAGAAAGAAGGTAAGGGAATATAAAAATTGATAAGAAAAGAAAAGAGGTTTTTAAAAAAGATCACACTTACTTTTAAAGAAAGAACTTGAGATGAAATTACTTTTTTGTACAGGTAGAAAAGGTGCTTTTCTCTCCTTGGAAATCCTGAAGTGCCCAGCAGAGCAGGAATAGGCCTGGGGTGCCCCCTGAGAATGGCCCTGCCTGCCAGGGATAGGAGCAGCCATGTCCTGCAGGGAAAGGAGGAGCAAAATTCCTCCCCAGGCTCAGCTTCACCTCTCTGGTCTCCCACTACTGCTACTGGGGAAATTTCCCCCCTCACTTTAGGTGCCTGCCTCCACTTTGCAATATTGGTGTCTTGGGGTACTTTTTTCCTCGAGTAAGTTGGAGTTGCTGCTGTGTCAGGAGAAGGGCCAGCTGACAGCATTCAGTCTCTCAGGAAAATGCAGTTACTACTCCTCAAACGTCAGCCTCTGCAAAAGAGGTTTTTCTGCTTCCTTGGTTGAAAACAGCATGGATTTTCCTCCTTTTTTCTCCAGTAAAAATATCTCTCTTAAGTACTGGAGTTCCTTGGATTTGAAAACAGGTGATGGAATAAAGACTTGAAGTGAGTCTTCTGTCTCTCCAAGGCTTGGCAGCTCCTGCAGGGTAAAAACCCAACAAAACCAGACCTCCCAGCTCTCCCTAATCCCATCCTTAATTTAGCATTCAAATATTTTCCTGTCAATCCAAGTGCTGAGTTCAAATGTACTCCTCTACCCCCAAACCAGCTGGGAATTTAAAACTCAATAGAAAATAGTGGTTTAGCAAGGAAAAACCTTGTGTTGCAAATCAGTATGTTTTAAAAGATTATTTCCTTATCTGTGTGAGATGGATTTCTCACAGAAAAACCTGGGGAGTGGTGTGAGGGGGAGAGTACCTGACTACAGCACATATCTTGACCAGTGTGGCTTGTGTTGGGCAGTGAGGTTGAAGTTTCTGCTTTGAACAGAAGTGTGAAGCCACCTGGTGTGTATGTTCTGTTCATATAATGTTCATAATATTTAAAAAGAGAGACAGTTTTGGGTGATCCCAGATCAGTTGTTCCATGGTTCCTGTTACACCATATGGAAGACTTACTTTGCAAGGATTCCTGTTTCTTTTAGCTGTTCCCTTTCAAATATATTTTAAGATTTTACCTGCAAATACTTGAAACCTGCATACTGATCCAACAACAATAACAAAAAAAGTTGCATAAAATATATGGTACAAGATCTGGACTGTCAGTTATCTGTCACTTGTTCAGAGTTTTTCTCTTGGAGGTGGGAGGAGGTTATTTTCCAGCAGTTTGGCTGCACGTTTTCCACTGCATGGATCATGTGCTCATGTATAGTAATGTGACCTGTAACTCCCAGACTTTGGGTCCCCAGGTAGATGAATGCCATGGATTGATGAGCAGGGACATTTCAGGAACATCTTCCCAAGTTAAACTTGACAGGTTAGAGTAGTTCTGTGCATGTCTTGTCACATAATACCCAGAGAGCATCAGGAGGGTCAAGTAATATCTGAAAATGAACTAATCCCAGTGAAAGTCTCTACAAGCTTTATGTCAATTTTTTGAGAGTGGTGTGGTTTGGTTTTTTTTTTTTTTTTGCTTCTTATTTTCTGTGCCTTTTCATGGCTGCAGTTCTGTGCTGCTTAGAATTACTTTGTGGCACTGTTGATAGGAACAAAGACAAAAAGATTTATTCTTCCTCCCATTTGATTGTGTCCTTGTTAATGAGTAGGTGCCTATGCCAACAGTATCCTAGAAGAAATGTGGATTGTCATTTCAAGGGGTGTACAGGAGAGGAAAGCACAGGAAATCAGTGGGATGCTGGCTGCTTCTGTTGCAGCCTGCTCTCTCTCTGTTTGCGCATGGGTCCACCCCCTACTGAAAAGGGCTGCTGGAGTGTGATGGCTGAGATTTGCCAGAAATCAAAGCAATGAATAGAATGCCCCAAGCCCAGCTGCCAGGACACTGCTGACTCAGATTCAACTTGCCACTGGTGCTTTCCACCCTCTCCTCCTCCACTGTGTGTGCAAATCCAGGGCTGTCCCATCCCAGGGGCAGAATCCAGCACTTGACTTTGTTTCAGGGAGTCAACAGCTCCTCCCAATTTAGTATCATTGGCAAACTTAGTCTCCATTCCTGTCCTGAATCCAGGTCATTTGTGAAGATGTTGAAGAGCACAGGGCTGAGGAGGGTGCCCTGTGGAACCCCACCAGTGACAGGTCACCAGCCTGATGTCCCCTCAGTCACTGTAAGTCACTCACCCATCCCATGCTGTGTTTGTCCAGCTGTGGGATGGACCTTTCATCCAGAAGGATTCTGGGAGAGACAGTGTCAAAAATCAAACAATATTTACTGAAATCCAGGAATTTCATCAATCATCTTCCCTCAACCACCTGGGCAGGTTACCCAGTGTACCTTGTCATAAGAGGAAATTCAGTTTTTTAAGGACTTTCCTCTCATGAATCTGTGCTGGCTCTGACCAGTGACTGAGATGCCCTTGGGGTATGTTTGAGCATAAACACAAATGCTGTTTTCAGCTTCTCTTAAAGCTTAAGGTGCTCAAGGTGAGCTGGGATGGTGGAGCTTTTTAATCCATCAGGTACACTGACAGTGTGTAAAACACAGTCACTTGATGGTTTAGTACAGAAATGGAATCTTGAAAGCTTTGTGAAAAGTCACAGGCAGCATTTCTGTAGTAACACAACGAAATTTTCAGGTAAATTTTGTAGAATTACCTATCACTTTAATCCAGTGAACATATGTAACAGAACAAGCAAAGTAAATTTTCAAGATTTTCAAAGTAGTTTTTAAGTACTTAATAACAAAAGTGACAGAGTAACACATGCATTTTTTAGAGTATTTCTATATATTTTATCTGAAAACAGTGAAAGTATTTCTAATAAATAGAAGTCATAAAATAGTCAGTGTGCTATAAAAATGCAATTTATTTTATGCTTGGTAATGCAGGATGGAGTAGAGTAACACTAAATAAAATCTGATGCAGTGAATCTGGCAGAGTACTAACTGTACATTTAGATGACTGTGCTATTAACCTCTTTCACATACCCTCTCTAGTTTGTGGGCTACCTTTTATTACAGCAATAAGTGATAAGGACTACTATTAGCAGTATGAGATGAATACTGGCCCCCAATTCAATTTTCTCATCCAAACTGTTATGACAATGACCTATATAGTCTTTAAGATGAAATTAATTTTCTGTTCAGAGGGCCAGCATATGGCTTAGGATTCCCTCAAGTCCTACTTAAGCCTGAGCTTGATGTTTTATTTAGAATATCTTGTATAATAATGAAGCACTGACTCGATTATTGTATTAGTTTTGCCCAGATGGAAGGACTTTTTCCAAGAAAAGAACAATACTTCAGGAAACCATGTGCTTTATATTTGTATAGTTTTGTAGTCACGAGCCAGATGCTGCTGCAGCTGAAGCTGCCTATTGCATAATCTCCAACTGTGCTCCTTGAGATGTGCATCAAGATTTACCTTTAGATTATATGGTTTTATGTAATACAACATTCCTGTAATCTACATAATTTTTTGTGCAATGTGGATCAGGAGGCATTTTTTTAATCTGTCATTTCCATTAATAATTTTTTTTCCTTTTAAACTTAAATTGTCCTTCTGGATAATAGTACTTTTGCTGTGAGTGTCTTACAAGTTATGTGAAAATATTTTGTAAAAGGGCATCAAGTTTCTCCAAGGTAATCTTTAGCTGAAACTTCACATTTTACTAAAACCCACACAATTAATCAAAAAATATTTTTGAATGCACCAAACCACAGAAAACCTTTAGAGTTTGTATCCTATAGATGCACCAAGAATCATTCCTCTGTCAATGGCTCTCCTTACTTTGGTTCTCCAATAGCTGACATAAAATGAGTTGATGCTGAAGAATAAATGGGTGCTAATGATAATAGAGCCCTAAAATGTGAATATAATGTGAATCATTTTATAAATCCATTGAAAACCAGGTGGTGGTCTCCTATAAATTAATGCATGCATGTCCTTCATGTGAATATGAACTGTGGAAGTTTTTAATTTCATACTTTCTGTGATTTTTTCCCCCTATCATATACTAGTCCCTTCATTTTAATGCCTCTCTGCCTTGGTTAGGTCAAACTTAAATGTCTAATGAATTTCACTCACTTTTTTCTTTAAGGGTATTTAAAGATTGTGTCTGAATCTGATTATTGTGTTATGATAGTTATAGGGATCCTGCCTTTTTGTATCTCTTCATGTTCAATCCTGTGTCCAGTGGAGCTAATGGAATTTATTTTTCTCTGCATTCTGTAAAAGAATTGCTGTTTGTGCAAAGATTAAAATCCAAAATGCAGCCATGATTCACATTAATTCTTTTAAAGGATGTCAGAAGAATGTGTCCTGTAAAATTCCTCATTGCTTTTTCCAAGTGTATTGAGCCTTGAAAGCTGAGATAAACTGAAAAAGAAAGTCTGTACTTTTGAAGGCAAGGAGACTGAATAACAGCACGGATCAGAATCCAAATTCCAAAGGCATAACTTAGCCTTAGAAATCCGTTTTAGGAAGATGTGGCGCAGACTAATCCTAAATTCTGTCATAGGTCGCATCAGACTGTTCTGACATTTAGAATGGTCCTCAGCCTGGCAAGCTTTCAGGGTGACATTTAGATGGAACTTTTTAGAAATATATCACCTACTTGGGGAAGTGCTGTGGAGTGGAGCAGATTTATAGAGCGGAGAGCCTATTATGCACAACTGTAGATCACTGTCGTCCACCACTAAAGCCAGATTTTTGCTAATGCTCACCAAGTGTCCTTTGCCTTTCTCCTCTCCTTGGTGAAGTAACAATTCAATTTAATAGCATTCTTTTAAAATATTTTTGCTGGGAACACTAAACCTCTATCGTTTGTCTCATTGCCTGCTCAATGCACCAGATGCCTTTTCCTCTTTTTTCTTCCATTTTGCTTTCAACTGCCTGTTTGCTCCAAAGTTGGCGATATCAACATGTTGTACATTTAATAATCTAGCTGGGTTCTGGATAGGGCATCCCTCATATTAGGCACCCATCATATTACTGTTTACTGTATATATATAATGGCAAAACCATAAATGAATGAAACAAGTAATTTCTAGAATGCAGTGTTATTGTGTGAAAGTACAGCGCTACCCTGAGACAAATGTACTGTTATGAGAGTGGGAAAAAAACGCTTCAGAGGGAAAGGGTGAAGGGGGGAGGCATACAATGACTGCAGTTACCTGTTGTCAAAAATTGGGAAATGAGTATTAAAGCACACTTTTGGAGTTCTGTAAATTATATGGTAATACCTGCAACATTGATAATATTTTGTAGAAATTTGTAACCGTAATGCTTCAGGAATGTCTTAATATTTTTTGATAAATCTGTTATCCTTAATCTGCTGGCAACACAATTGAATTCAGACCGTCTGAGTCCAGAGGCTCAAATCCCCACAGCTTTTACTGATGCACCCTCTTTTTCCCAGTATATCCAATTCATCCAGTTATGTGGAGCAGAGCTTTGGCTGGCTGTTCATTTGGATTCAGCAATCAGCTTAATCAGCTGTACATGATAGGTACCCTTCATTAGTGTTTTGAGTGAGGGTCTCTATTCTATATCAATAAGAAGGGCTCATAAATAGGTGTAAATAAAGAATGAATTATGTGAATGCAATGTGCTAAATAAATTCCAAGACACAGCTGTGTTTGAGTATCAGGAGGCTGTTTACTGGTGACATTACAGAAATAAGTAATGGAAATTTTAAGGATTTGATATTGGAACAATGATGGACTGTTTTGTGTGGTTTTCAGATTAATTAATTCTTAAAGTCCTTTTTACTGTCACATGATCTCATTTTTCTATGTTCTCATTTATATTGCCACTATATTCTACTGCTGTGGAAGTATATTCTAATTAACTTTGTCACAGACTAGTGTAATTGAAGTTACAGCTTGGTAAAGCTGAGGGTCAGTGCACCTTCACGATGACTGGGGGATTAGGAAGATATTTAAAAACTTACAGTTGATAAAAATGCATGAGAGGAGAGCCAGTTATTAACCTGATTTCAGCTAAAAAGAAACCTGCAATTACTTTTGTGATATTAAGAGTCCTTCTGATTTGTAAAAAGCTCACTACACTCTTCTTTCTATGCAAATTTCCTAAAATTGTGAACTCCTGATGTTGCAGAATGTAGTATGCTCAATTGGTCTACCTATGCAGATGGAATTAGGTGGTTTTTGTGTTAATGAAGAAAGGGAAGTATCTGACATTTGATCTTTTCATTTAATGATCCACATCCTCATACAGAGATTTACAAATTAAATATGGCAGGCTATCCTTCACATCACTCTGTAGAACTTGTGACAATGGAATCAGCAGAGAATATTCAGTGTAAAGCTGTAAGAGATTCACTCTTCAGTTCAGCAGGTAGACAGAAAACCTAAAAAATTACCACGTCAAGCCAGGCTGAAATAAATGTGTTTGTGCGCAGTGTGAGTATCAGCTGTGCTTTTCACACCCCCAAAAAACCTAGTCCTGACATGGTGGTGTGCTGCTTCAAATTTCAGAGAAAAACAAAAGCCCAAAATAGGTTGGAAGGGTGGGTGTTTTAGGGCTGTTCCTGCTCCCATGTTTAGGAAGAGTGTGTGGGATGTCAGGGAGCTCATTTTCTTAATGACTGCACTTTAAGACTTCAAAACTACAAAAAACAGAATAGAATTATTTCAATAATCTTTCTGCATTAGACCTTCTAGGGAGATCAGGAGGGTAAAAAAGGATGTGCAGGTTTAGTTTATTCCTGGTGGGTACACTGCTGTGGGAGTGAAGTGTGGGTGTCAGCTTTTGTGGGATGTTTTTCCTCTCCTTCCTGTTGCAATCAGGTATCTCAGCAGCTGGAAACAAGTATCTCGAAAGTTAAACTTGCAAAAGCAAGTCTGTAATAACAATAAATAATTTCATGTGAACTACTAAGAAGATAAGGGTTAATTGAATAGGTTTTTTTGTGCCTAGCAAAAAAAAAAAAAGACAAGCTACAACCCTTAAATGAATGTTTGTCCTTCTCTAGGTTTTGCAAAAAGCAATAAAATAAGACTGATAGCTAGATTGATTAGAAATTGAATTATTTTTTGATATATTTTTTAATTATTAAAAAGGACAGTATGTCAATTCCTATTGCATACAGAAAGGGAAAGAAGCATGACCATAAAAAGTTCATGGCCAAAATTTTGTAGTAAGGAATTTTAGTTTGAAAGAGTGAAAGAAATCAAAGGGTCAAAGTAGATTTGGTTTTCTTGGGAGATGACAAGTTAAGTAAAAGGATGTTTTATTAGTTCATTTATTCCTGTTAATGAAGTTGAGGGCGAAACTGACACAAGCAAAACAACAAACTCTGTGTTAGAAGTTGTGTTTCTGTGAATAACTTGTGCTGTATGTTCTGATGCTGTAGCTAAGATGAACAAACAGAACACTCTGGCTTGACTGGAATTGTCAGGTAAGATTCCTACAGAACTAAAGAAGATTACTGTTCTTATATTATAACAATGTGGGTTAGCTCACATAAAGTTTTGGTAGAGCTTTATCTTTCAGCTTGTTCAACTATGAAGAGTTCTTTGAAATCACAAGATATTTTTCCACATTTTTCGTCTTTGCCATGAATGACCACAGGGTGGCAACATTAAAAAATGAAACCCCAGAGCATGAGCTACAGATCCAAGGGTAAGGTTGAGTGTTGGGTGGTGTAGATTTTAGGGAGAGGGCAAGTAAGAGCGGCTGTGCCTGAGGATGTGTCCCCATCTTCCAGTTTTTCATAAATTTCCACAGCTTAAGATCACATGGTTGCAATTTCTGACTTCACTTAGGCATGTGGGAAGAGAAACTCTATTTGGAATGAAACGTTTGCCAGTCTTTGCTCTCATCCAAAAAATTTTGTGATGGATGGTGATGTTTTTGAGTGGAGGAGTTACTGCCTGTTGAAAGCATTGAGGACAGGGCTGGCTGGTAGTCAGTGTGATGCACAAAAATGTGCTGGAATGTTACCTGGATAAAAGAATAGGACAAAGAGCCAACCTGTTTACTAGTATTAGTATTCATCTGGAAATTTAGACTTAGTACAATTAATAAAGGTAGCAGAAAAACTTATTTTCAGAATTCTCAATTATATAGTAAAATGAAAATATTTTAATATTTTCTTTCTAGTATGACCAATAGATAAAAAAGAATTTTAAATGCATAGTTTCTTGTTTACTGCAGCTTCACAACTGGTTAGTGTTGGTTTTTTTTCTGAATGCTAGCTTTTTAAAGCACTTGAGACTTCAAAAAGCCTTTTTTCTTGAGGTATGTAAAATTAACAGCTTCTTGCAATGTATTGCAATGTGCTTATAAATGCAGGCTCTACACTCAAGTTTAAAAATCAGTTTACAGAGGTGTGAGGGTTTTCTATTGTTACCTAATAAAGTGAAGCAGGCAGAGGAGGTGAATTTAGCCTTGCTGTTTAACCAATGAATGGACTGTAAGCTGTTTCTCAAAAGGAGTTTTGTCTGTGGAGGATTGGGTTTCTAACTTTTATGGTTTCCTCTCAGCTCCTTTACTGGACTTGATTTTAAATAAGTGGGAAGAGATTCTGAATGACTCACTGGAACTTTGAACTCCTCCAGGAGACAATTAGGAGAACATTTAATAGTAAAAGATTTAGTACTCAGGCTGAATAATGGTAAGACCTATTAAATCATCATCTTTCATTTATTAAAGCATTTCAGTAAAACTGACACACAATCTACCTTTCCTCATTAAAAAAAATGAGGAAAGGGGAGAAATAACAGCTGCATGTCAGAATTGATAGCAACTTATTGTTAAGCTCATCTGAAGAAAGTGTGTGCTTGCCTGTGAACATATCTACACAAAAAAGTAGCCAGACCTCTTAAGCAATTCCATCAACTGCCATCTAATGTAATACATAAAAATATGAAATCCTTCCAAAACTTTTAAGTAAATAGTGGCTTTTAGTCTACATACTTTCCATGGGTTTGGGGGAGGTTTTTTGTGTTTTTTTTTTTTTTACTTTGACCTGTATAACAATAAATGCTATGTGATTAGCTTTTCCATAGACTTTTCTATTGGTTTTATCTGGCAAAGAAAATTAAGGAACAATAATACTGAAAAAGTATTTGTCAAATCAGTAATTTGAAGCCTGTTAAACTAAAAAGTCATGCAATAAGTTTGCAAATAAATCTCTGTAGGGTAAATATACCCTACCCTATACTATCAAATTTTCATATATTTGAATTTCATACTAAATGGTATCCAGACAGGATTGGTCCAGATTGCTAAAAGGAAGAGTAGTGTGTGACTAGACATTTATGCTTAATATTTTGTTGTGTTTTTTCTGTATTGTAGCTCCAAATAAAGATTTAAACTTCTGCCTTGTGCTAGGAGAATGTGCAGACTTTCCCTTTTAAGGTGATGACATCCACTGCAGATGTTGCAATTTATCACTTGGCTTTAACACAAATGTGACATGAACTCATTAAACTTCTGCCACGAGGTTTTATTGCTTTAATAATTTGTTGCAATATTTATAGGATAATGTGATGAATTGAATTGAATTTATCATATTATCCAAAAAAAATGTGGCAGAACAATAAATCAATCACATTTTAGAAAGTGTTAAAATTGTATTGTCTTAACATTCTAGATCCAAGCATAATTGTCTCTGAAAAGGCAAGCTTATCATCATGAAATATTTCATAGAGACTGATTGGTTTGGGTCTTGATCAAAAATCTCTCAAGCTGTTATCTGGTAGCTGCTGATGTAACTTTTTAAAAGAGCATTTTGACAATGGCCTTTCTGCTTGTGGAATAGACTGAACTCAGGAGCAGAGTGAAGGCTCACTCGAGGCTTTTAGCTGAGCTGGGTCCTGCCTGATGCTGATTTTCTTCTAATTTGCTTGATAGTAGTGAGTCTGTTCCTAGAAGTAAAAGAGCAGCAAGGAGAGCAGAGGAACAGAGAGCAGAGCAATTTGTAACAACCACTTTTTGTCTCACCTGCCTATTGAAGGGACCAGTTGCTAATTCAAGATATCTGTGAAGCCCCAAGGAGAGCTGGGCTGTGTGAAGTACAGGCATTCCTCTGTACCTGAAATTACACATCAAAAGCTGTTAAGTAGCAAAAGACTAATGTAGGAAAGGAAGGGGAAATAAAAAGCTTAAATTAATTGCAAAAGCAGTCACTAGATATTTGAATCCTCCAGGTTATGATTTTTTTTTTTTTGAAATATGTTTTGTATTTGTCCAGCCTCCTCCACTCCATACAATGATTAATTCTAGACTGATGCTGTGGTTAATTCAAAAATTGCACTTACTGCTTTTATGAACTTTTGTAAACCAAATAATCCAGAGCAGGACACCAGTGTGGTGAGAATTTTCTACATGCAGAAATAGTCCAGACACCTCTGATGCAGATCCTTGACCTGCATTGTCGACTAAGTATGTGATGAGAAGAGTAAAGGACACAGACAGATGAGAGTACAAAGAAATAATTAAACAATAATATCTATTTGACTCAGGCCATCAGAACCCTTATTAAGTTAAGGTTTCTCAGACACAGAAGTAGAATTTTGAGGAACATAAGAATTGTATTAAGATTGATCGTGTGAGTGCATATAGGATGCCATCTGAGCATAATACATAGTGTTCTCTTTTTATAAGAAAGAACTACAGAGAGACTCCAATTTTGGCTTTTATTAAGGGAGACACCTGAGTGGCCAGAGTAATAATTGTGATTTCTGTGGCAGCCTGGGTTCAAAAATCAAAATGTCTTTTGCTTTTATAATTCAATATAATACCTTCCTATCAGTGTAGATCCTTCAGCATTTTCAGATGAGTTAAACTTCCTGGCACTGTCAAAATGAAACATTTGCTCTCCTGTGTATGGAACTGAAGGAGAAGCATGGTGTTGCAGTTCAGTTCTACTTGAAACTAGCTCTGCCTCTGGAATGTGTGCTGCTTTTTTCCTTCACCCTGTTGGTATGTGTGGCAAGTGCTCTGTTGTCGGTGGGTGCAGGTGTGTGACTTCAGTGAAGTGCAGCTCTTTTTTCTGTTTGAGCAGACATCATGGGAAATGCATCTCAGCCTGGGAGCATGGTCTAGGCAGAGCAGAGATGACGTCTAACTGTCCCTTTCTGAAAACTAGTGAAATCCACTAAATGGAATAAAAGTGATAGGGATTTTCCAGAAAAAAAAGTGATTTTTCATCTAACATCATCTTAATGAGATGATTGTCTAGCCTTGTCCATCTTGAAAGTATCTTATTTTCCCTTCCCCCTCACCTCCTGCCTTTTTTATTGTTTTCCTAGCATTATTGTCATCTTGGTAGGTACTTGGCAGTTTCCATCAAAGTTTGGTGGAAAGGCTGATGGTATCTTCCAACCTTACCTGTTCTGTGGGGTTTTTTTTAATTGCTGCAAACACTTTGTGAATGAATGTGTGTGTGTGTTTCTGCTGACTGCTTTTAATTTTCCAGGGTGTTTAATTTGCCTTCAAACCATCCCCACCTCCAACAAACTCATGAACTATCTCAGCTCTCCTTCACCATATCCCATGTCGGGCTTGGATTTTTGGTGGAAAATCAAGTGATTTAAAGGGTATAGCAATTTTAAACCTGCTTTTGAATGAGTACAAGGACTTCAGGAGTGTGAGTTCACATACTTGCTTTTAGCTGCTGCTTTCTCTAAGCTGCTGTGTCCAGGTGCTGACCCAGAGCCCCAGCTTTTGAAGTGGGCTGTTTTCCACCAATGCTCTCCATCTTTCCCTCATTGGTGCTTTGGAAGCAGGGAAAAAGAGTTGGCATGAATTTTGAATACGGAGAGGGGCTTCCGATGGATTTGACAGAGAATCAGCAGAGAAAACAAGCCTTCAACTCTAGCTGACATTTGAATGACGTTGATGATCTTTCCTTAATAGTTTAGTGCTGTGTTTTGAAATAGTTTGTTTTTGGTTTTGTTTGTTTGGTTTTTTTTGTAAAATCAGAGAAATCGGGCAGATAAATATTTGTGGTGCTTTCATAGACCTGGCACAAGAACTGCTCAGTTTTTTTAGGAATAGGAGCAGAACTAAGCATTTGCTTGGACTTTGGAAGTTTACATGAGACTCTACTACTATTACTGTGAGACTGTATTGCTTTTCTCCATTTTTAGAATGTTACATATCTGGCCTTTAAAGGTAAGGTTGCTCACTGTTCATGTGTTTTATTTGCCTTAAGTTGGCATACGTTTGGTTTGCTCTTGCTGCCTCTTGAAGAGCAAATGGATGATAACTTGGTGACTCCCTTCTGATGCAGTTGGCAGTTGTCATTTCCACACATTATTCCTAATCTAGGGATAAATGAGATGTGGTAGGCACTAATTTATTAAAAAATATAGGAACTCTCAGTTCTAAAATTTACCATAAGGACTGTACAGTTTCTCCCTCACCAAAGACTTCACTGAGACAGACATTCAATGCTGTAGGAGATAAACATGTATTAGGTATGGCTTTATATTTGGAACATTTTAGTGCCACTGGAAATTATGACACATAAATGAATAATAATAATAATGATACGGCTTAAAGTGTCTTGGGTTGTTCTGAAAGATTTTTCTAGGTATGGCTAAATTTAAAGTTCAGATAAAGAAATGTAAAAAATCATTAGTGAAATCTTACAAATTGATTGCTAGATTTACAGAGGATGAAGGCAGTGGTTCCCAAATGATTCTGTTCTCCCAAGGGAGCCAGAAAGGCAAATAATGGTGTCAGCTTCCATTGCAAGCACTAAACCAGGAATTTATAGGTGCACACTTTAGTAATTATCTGCTTATACCTTTGAAAGAGGATGTTTTAGTGGTGTAATCAGAATTATAAAAACTAGGTTTCTCTTGCATTAAATTAAGATCTACTTGAAAGGCCATTGGAAAGGCTTTAATACTTCAAGAAGAGTAAGTTGTACAGATATTTGTAATGTGAGCAGTACTGATTTGAGGTTTTTTCATTTTCATAGTGGCCATTTTAGAGACAAATGATTCTTTAAGACCTTGAAAGAAAAAGGTCACTTAATGCAGACTGTACATCTGTACAATTTATATGCCGATTAATATCCTGATTCATGGCAGACAACTGAGTTAAAAATCACTGTGGTTTCATGCAAAATCCATAATATAGCGTTCATTTTGCTCTGCATAATAGAATTTTATTTGGAGAACATATTTGACTAGATGAACACATCAGCGTGTCTTGGATGAGAGTCTGGCAGCAATCCCATATATTTGCTATCATTATATTGTACAGTTGTCACCATGTATAGCATTGGGAAAAAACCCTCCTTCCTTAGGAAAGCTTCCTTTGCCTTCCCGTGGCTCCCTTAGGGGCATTTTAATGGTTTTGGAAGGATATAAATGCAGTTAAGTTGAAAAATGTATGTACAACTTGGGAGCTGTTCAGGTAGTTTCCTTATGGATTCAGTCATTTCCTAGGGCTTCCTATATTTGGATCTGGAATACCATGGACATGATGTAGCGAAGTGGTGCAACTCTTGCAAACCTTAAACTGTTGTTCTACAGCACAGCAGTAATCAAGAATTTTAATTTGATTCTGATTCCTCCCTTAGCAGATTCTACATACATTATAATGTATCCTTAAAGTACATACATAATATGAAACATAGGAGGAAAGAATAACTATTTTAAAAAGCAGTTTACATGGTATTAAAAAGTAGCCATTTGAATTCCCCCTAGATGTTGGTTTAAATAGGAGTTATCCCCATAAATTATCAAAGGGTTTCTGAAAGTCTAATCCAAACTGCATAAACTAACAGTATTTTATAAATCTTACAATTTATCTTTTTTCAAGTTCTTAGACTGATCAGTAGCCTAATGCATTTACCCCTGGGAATCATAGAGTATCAGTTTAAATGATTAAGTAATGGGAAAAGAGCTTAATCTCTTACAGCTTGTCTACAAGTAAAGAAGATCAAAGACAGAGCAATCAGGTTTGCCAGCTTTGCTGCTCTTTGGAGACAGGGGAAATTAAAACAGTCCCTCGTAAACTTAGATTTGTAGTCCTGTCCTGAACAAATATGTTCATAAATATATGGGTTAAAGAATATGAGTTAAAGAAGAAGACAGTTTGTCATATCTCTAGAGAAAACTATTACCTTCTTTAAGAACTAATATATCAGCTTACACAAGGTCTGTCAGCTTGGTGAGATCAGCTCCATGATCGGATCAGCTGGAATTTCTCTTCAGGAGTTGTTCTGCTGGAGTGTTTGCATCTGCTGGAAGCACCCTTTGCCATGAGCTTCTGTGGCTCCAAAGCCCTGCAGGTTTACATCTGGAATATCTCTCCTAGCTGGGCAGTGGTACCCAAGGAAAAAGATACTCTTGTAATTCATGGCACTGAGGAAAATGGATCTTCTCTCAGGATTTCTTGTTTGCTCAACTTTTAGTGTAGTTGATCTGACACCTGGAGCAGATTTCCTTGGGTATGTGGGAAATCAGGTTGCTCTGGCACTGGGTGGGGTCCTCACTTGGGGAGTCACTTGGTCATTTTTATATATTTTACACTTTTCCTTCTTTTTGTTTTGGAACTCTTTGCATCCAAATTCACTCTTTCTGCTGCATTTTAATGCACATTAGATAAATGTGCTTGGATTTCTTTGTTACCCTGGAAAACCAATTCTGCCATGCACAAGTAAAACAAACTAACTGTAACCAACTCATCAGGAATTTATATTTGAAGTGAGGGCAAACAAAGGTCCACACAAGTGAAGGCAAATTTTAGCAAAGCAAGCCTGAGGTGCAAGTGTTGGGCACAGTTCTTGGAAATTTTGCAGATCTTCAGAGGGTATCATTCCACAGGGATATATGTGAAACCAAGGGTAGTTGTGCTTTAAATATAACTTCATTCATATTGATTTTGTTGTCCCCCCCGTGAAGCTGAGTTGCAATGCCTTGAAATGTTTCTGCTTGGAAAAGATGGGTCAGTGCCTTCAATAAAATAAGAGCTGTGTGAGGAAAAGACAAATTGGTCTAAATATTTGGTAAAAAAAAAAAGAGCTTAATCAAAACATGTATGGAGATACAAACTTTTTATTCAATTAAAAACTTTGTGGAGAGAAGGATTATATATTATTAGAAATGCCTGAAATATGTTTTTCATTATGAGTCTTGCACCTGTGAAATTTCATTTGATGGAGAGATTATTCTGGGCAAGGGACCAAAACAAAGTAGCCAATGGACAATAATTTGACAAGGGAATGAGAATGTATTGTAGCCAAAAGGATTTGGGTGCAGTTTTTAAAATCATTTGAATGAATAGCAATCTCTTTAAACTTCTCCTTTTAAATATTATATTTATGAGCAATTTTTAAAGCACTGGAGTTTTAACAACTTGATAAAATTATGTAGAACTAATTATTTTGAGATAGCTAATAATTTGCAGTACTGTCTGCTGCTACAAGCTTTTATTTCATTAGTTTCCAACTTAGTAATTTAGTTAGAATTTCAAAACCATTACTTGGGTGTTCTACTTTGATTTGATTTAAATGATTGAGAGAAGGCAGCCAAAGGAAGAAGGAGCTCATAAAAGTGATTCTGTAAAAAAAAAATTTGAAACCTGTTTTCAAGACAATAGAATGCAAATTTATAATTCAGTGTGTCAAAAGTGTAATCACAAATTTGAGATTGTAAGGAAAATTCACTAGTTTTACATTAAAAAAATTTTTTCTAGGTATAACAAAAGTAAAAAAGCTTGAAAATGCTGTGAAGCTAGAAGAAAGAGGACAAGGGTTTAATTGATTGAAAAATCTAATAGATGCTATTGCTTGTTTGCTGCTGGTTTGGGGATAGTTGTGAGGTGCATTTCCTAGAATGGGGTTTTCATTGCAGACTGAATAGGATTAGAAACCAGATTTCCTGGTATCTTTGAGTTGGGGTTGTTTTTCCTTTTTTTTCTTTTGTAATACCTAGAATCCACTTAGAAAGTACCATGAGGAATACTGTAAAGAAGCTAGTATCCATTTCTCTGCCATATAATATTATATATTCACTTAGTTAAGCCAGCAATTTATTAAGTTTGATGGTATAAAAGGAAGGGATTTCCAAAGCTTCTTATAATGAAAACATTCTGAAAATTTTACTTTTCTATATAAGATAGCTTTTTTTTTTTTCTGTTGACAAAATCCAGTTCAGTTAAACTGAAGAGAGCATTAAATGTCAAATTTAATCTGATTCTAAAGTATGGAACCACATTTAAGTTAATATAGGAATATTGTTTTCATAAATCAATTGGCTTAATAATATGCATTGAGTTATAGGCATAAAACTAAAAATATCCTAGAGAAAAGTAATGGGTAAATTAACCCATAAATCCATTCTTCATGTTCCAGGACCCATCATTACACAGCTCAATATCATCTAACTTAGAGGTGAATTAATATCTGGTTATTGTTTTGGAGGTTAATGAGCTGAATTGAAAAAAAATGAAATAAATATTGAATTTAATCCTGACTAAAACAAAGTTATCTTGAAGAGCCTTTTTATTTTTCAGGGAAAAAAGTCTTTTAGCCTATACAAATTCATCTTTTAAGGACTTTAAAAAGGGACTGTTGTTTCAGGTAACATCCATCTAAGTTATCCAAGGCATAAATGATGCAGAGTTATATTTCTGGTTTTTGAATATAATGGAGAATTTTTTACTGTTTTGTTTCACATATCAGAAAAACTTTATAACTTTTTTAGTGGGATAAAGTCCTCTAATGCTGTCTTTCACATGAGAGGTGTTCATCTTTGTGCTAAGTGTACAAACATTACAGGGAAAATACCAATTTTTATAAGCAAAGATTGCTTCTGAGCTCTAGCTCCTGTTGCAGTGGCATTTTGATGATTATATCAAATAATTGCTATTTATGTGGAACAAAACCGGATTTACAAATAACCACACCTTCTGGGCCCTGAGCAGGGCCAGGAGTTGGATTTTGATCCTTGTGGTTCTTTTCCAACTCAGGATGTTCTTTGATTCTTTATAATGCTGTATTTGAGGGTACTTGAACAGACTGGGAGGCCTCCATCCTAAAAATACCCCAAAGCCAAATGGACATGGCCCTGAGAAATCAGGTCCAGTCTCAAAGCCAATTTTCACACTTCATAGACTGGCAGGTTTTTTTTTTTTCCCTCTGCCTTTTTCCCCTCAGCCTTGCTCAAGAATTGATTTTAACAAGGCTGGCAACATTCTGTATTACAGTAGAACATGTAGAAGGCATGCTGTAAAGAACTGTAGAGGCATTTCACAGTATATACATTCTTTTTATAGGTGAATACTCCACTTAAATGTTCAGTTGAACAAAATTTAGGTAGTAATTAAAAGTGTTTAACCCACATAAAAAATTTTTATGTAGGTTATGCAATTAATTTTATTACAGAAATTGCATTTAACTTAAGAACTGATGACCTTATCTTAATGCAGTAATGTATTTTTCATTAAAATGAAACATCCTGTTAGCCAGGCAATAACCAGCCAGAAAGGAAGAGATGGAAAAGGTCCACAATATACCATGTACAACATCTGTCTGAAAGAAAAAAATAGCCAGTAATGCAGCATTTTCCAATTTATTACTGTGTCATATTGGAAAGTTTAAACTGTAATTAAATGGATGGGAACTACTAATACACTGTCATTTTACAGCTTGGATGGCTTCTACTGCTGAGCTGTCCTACCTCCTTCAGTAAATTACAGCTGTTTCTTGGTCTTTATGCAGGCTTTCACACGTGGGATGTATTAATCATTGAGGAAGATTATTGAATGCATTTCCAGACACAGGAACAGCCAATATTTCTTCTGTCAAATGCACCTTCCACCTGTTTGCTGCAATGCTCTCTGCATTTTTAGGGGTTTCTTGTCTTTGTTGTATGCTGATAACAACATAGATCTTGCAGATGAAGTTTTCTAGGTGACTTAAGATGATAACTCTGAGAGAGTGAATATATTAATACCACTGCTTTTGCTGTCATGAGATTGTTTTCTCAGTACAGCATATTATTAAAAGTGTTTGCTATTAGCAGCAAACAATATTTTAGCAATGTTATATCGCAAAGAAGAGGGATTTTAATATCCAACAGTTGAATAATCATGGATTGCCTATAGAATTTTACTCCAGGTTGTGTACTTGCAGCTAGTGAGCAAACCTACCACCTAAGGGGGTGCTGCTGAGGTTTGGACTACTTTTCCTCTCTTCAGATTATTAAACTGCTTTTGATGGCAGATAAAAGTATTTAATTTCCTCTTTTTTCAACCATACATTTAGATGCCCATACTTTGGAAACTTGGGTAGAGCATGTTGTTTAAAAACCCCCCAAATTCCTAAGGCTTGTTTGTATTGTCATTATTGAGAAATATTGGTTTGGATCAGCTAGAGATTGTTACTAATATCAACACATTGATGGATCTGATTCTGCAGCCTTTGTCAGCAAACAGAAATCAAGAATGAAGAAGAAAACCCACCAAGCAAACAGGAAAATATTAAGAGTAGAGGTTCAAATAATGAAACAACTCTTTCTCTGGTTTTGAGTAAAAAAAATTTATTGCTTTGGGAGGAAGAAATTCTCAGTTGGCTAATTTTAGGTGTTAGGTCTGTTTTATGGTTGGCTTCAGTAGGGGAAGTTCCCAAAGCAAGTGGTGTGTACAGCAAGAATAGTCTTCTTTCTTTATTAGATGGCTTGGTAGTTTTTATGGCTTATGTTTAGCTGCTAATAGTGTTCATTCTTCCTTGAAGCGGTAAGAGAGAGATCTTCTGTAAATCTTTTTGTTCTTGAGCTGGAACAAATACTGTAATTGTAGAAAACTGAAAGGAAAAAAGTACTTATTTTGCTCAATAGGGACAACACCTTTTGCTGACTTATATGCCTTTTCAAAGGTGTAAATGGTCAGTGGGCTACTTGTCCTGGCATAACAGTTACAGTCCTTGAATACAAAAGTTAATTGACTTAAGATTTTTTGAATTTCAATGGATTTTACCTTCATTTTAGTTGGGGTTTTGTGGTTTGTCTATTTTTTGTTGGGTTTGGTTTGGGTTTTAGTTGGTATTTTGTTTGGGGGGTATTGTTGCTGTAGGACACGAAAGAACACACGCACACTACTGCTCTCAAGGTGAAGAAGAAAAGGGCAGTTTATTTTCCGACTCTAACATTTATAGTTTTACAAAGGTGACAGTGGATTGGAGGGTGACAGTGACACCTCTCCAATGACACTGGTTTAACTAACAGTTCATCAGCTCTCTCTTCCTCCATAAAGGAACTGTAAAACAATGAGTTATTTACAGAAAGTGGGTGAGAAAGTTCACTACAAGAATGTCAACATCAGAAGGTTTAGAAAATCTTAAAAAACTAGGGTGACAGGGTATGTTTGTTCTGGTTTTCTCGCTCTGGGGTTTTTTGGGTCTGTTGGGAGTTTTTTTGTTTGGTTGGGGTTTTTTTGTTTCTTTGGGCTTTTTTTTGTGGTTTGTTGTTTTTTTTTTTTTTGTTTGCTTGTTTTTTCCTCTGTGGAGGTGGTGTGTACACATCTGTTTATTTTCCTTCAGTTGGTGACTACTGTCAGGACAATAAAAAGAGTAAACTGAGATTACCATTTAATGAGAGATTTTTGAGTCAGGAAGGCATCTCTGAAGATAGTATAACCTAACCCCCTGCTCAGGGCTATTTCTCACTGGGTTTTGAGTATCTCCAGAGGTGGAGAGTCCATAACTTCTCTTGGAACCCTACCAGTGTTTGATCACTTCTGCATGAGGAAGGTGTTTTCTTGTGTTTAGGTGAAATTGCTTCTATTTTCGTTAATTTTTATCTCCTGTTTTCCTGTCACTGGGCACCCCTGACAAGAGCCTGGCTGCCTCCTTCTTTGCTTCCCCCATCTGGTATTAGCACACGTGGATCAGATCCTTTGCGTTTCCCCCTGGTACAGCTCCTGTCAGCAGATTTCTCCAGCCTGCTGAAGTCCTCCTGGGTGGCAGCAGGAGCCTCTGGTGAATCAGCCACTTCCCCAGTTTTGTGTTATCTGCAGAAATGTCATGCTTTGGTGTGTAAAATGAAACTTTTGTCACTATGCAAAAATCATGAATAGAAACAACCCTGAGGATGAGACAGCTGACTGCTGCCGAGCTCTTGGTTTTTAGAATAGCTGGATGCCAGCTATAAATTTTTTTTCACTAGGCATTTTGCAATAAAAATGAATATAGAATTATCATCATTTCCTAAGTTTTTTGGTGACTATTTGATGATGTCTTATGAATGATGGTCATAAAATTAAACTGATTTTGCTAGCTATTATGCTTGTGGTAGCTGATGATCCATTGCCCACAACAGCATTCCTAAATCAGATTTTTTTCCTTTGGATCTGTTATTGTTAGTGATAGTGCATATAGGTTTTATTTCAATATTAATTTTAAAGGTAATTACAGCATATATGAATAGCAAGTAGGTTATACTTCCAATTTCTGCAAGGAATTAAGGTTCTGCAATGGATTGCCTTCAAGGAGCTTGATTTTTCTTGGGTGGGTAGGTGGACTGGAACAGATACATTTACAACTCTTGTTAATGTTTGTACTATCCAATAAATGTGAGCAGGTTTCAGTGAAATGGACACACTGAGTAAATACAGGATAGCTCTTAGCACCTAATTGAGGCCTTCCTGTGCCTGAAGGGAGGAAAAGATTCTTTGCTGGGAGGGTGGTGAGGATGCTGGAATAGATTTCCCAGAGAATCTGTGCTTGCTCCATCCTGGGAAGTGTTCCAGGCCAGGTTGGAGGGGGCTCTGAGCAACCTGGTCTGGTGGAAGATGTCCCTGTCCATGGTACTGGGCTTGTAATTGTATGATACCACAAAACCTGGCCCTTCTGTAATATTAAAATGGATGTTTTAAATGTTATTATTTCTACCTCATTGTGAGGAAGCAAATGAAATGGCATTTGTAAACAATTTTATTATGTTCAGTCTTCCCTTTAAAATTATTGCTGGGGCTCCAAAACCTTTTACTGCTTGCTCCTCTGCCTGCACATGATATGTTTGGGTCAGTGGTGTTCCTGAAAGCACAGAATGATAATTTGAGAGGGTTAATCAGAGTATGCAAAGTTTCTTACTGATAAACACTTCAGGCAGGACTGCAAACTTAAGCAGAGCCTAAAATTATCTCCTTTTCTCTTTTGGATATGCTGCTGAAGGTGCTTCAGCTATAAAAACCTGCCAAGCAAGGAGGGATCTGCTCAGATATCTGTGCTGAGACTGTGCGGAAGCTCTTTACTGGCTCACCTGGCAGCTGAAAAAGGAGAGCAAATGGGTAAAAGCCTTGTGGTACAGGGTTTTTGTGAGGCAGTGAGGAGGGTTTGCAAGGCTCTGGGGTGTGGCCTTTATATTTTCTGAAAAAATCTCTTTGCTCAAGATTTTTCTCCTGGGAAGCTGAGAAGCCTCAAAGAAAAAAAAAAATTCTTATCTCATTTGCTTTTCTTGTGTTGTGTTCACATGTGGAATGTATTTATAGATTTACTCACAGGTGATTGTTTCAGTGGATTCTGGTGTGAATTGTTTTAACTCTCTGGTTAGTTGTGGGCTAAGCTGTGTCAGGACTCTAGAAAGAGTCATGAGTTTTCATTATTAGCTCTTTAGCATTCTGTAAGTATCCTTTCTGTAGTCTTCAATATACTTTAAGATAGTATTCTTTAATATCATAGAGTATTATAAAGTAATAAATTGGCCTTCTGACAATATGGATTCAGATGCATCATTTCCATCCTGCCACGAGGGTCCCTACAAATACAATAGTGGGATGTTGCAGAGGGATGTGTTATTTTAGGTGTGGCCCCAGAGGTTCTTTACCAGCTTCCTGGGCTGTGACTTGGTGTTTGACTTCCTCAGCACCCAAAATGTGAGAGGTGCCTTAGCAAGAGGTGGTTGGTAATTGGGGTGGATTTATACTGGCAGGGAATCTGCAGAGGTGTCCAACAGGCTGCTCCTGCTGCCAGCTGGGAGAGGGACAGAGGAGCTGAGGGAATCCAAGTTTCTCCTCTTGGGTGCAGGAGAGCTTTTCCTGTCTCTTGGAGATTTGGTAAATTGGTATGTGAATACTTTAATGCCCCTTCAGGACAAAGCCAAGGAAGTTATTTAGAGGTCTGATCTCTTCATCCTGGGAGGAGTTCAAAACATTCTCACCAGGGCTCTCAGGGCACATGTGATTGCTCACAAGGATTGGGAGATATCTGAAACACCTTTGTAGCTGTCCTTAACTAAGCACATGTTTCCATTTTTTGCCTTGGAGCACAGACCAACAGCTGTCAGAAGGGGTTTAACCTGGCACGTGTGACCTTGCATTGAAGTGGATTGAAGCACTCGTGCTGTAAAGGGCGGATGAGATACAGAGGAGGAAACTTTTTCTTCAGTGTTTCTTGCAGTCCCTCTGCACATCACCCATTGCAAACAGAGCTGGCATGAACACCTGCAAGTCTACTGCTTCTGCTCACCTGCCTGGCATGGTGAGAGGAACTGCAAGTGCAGAGGTCAGCAAGTTAAATGTGGGCAGGAATCTCATCCCTCTGGAAAACAGCCAGGCTAAGGCAGGTTACTCTGCACTTGAAATTTTAAACTGAGCTTGGAAACACAGCCACTCTCAGCAGTCAGAGCCTGGCAGCAGAGAAAACACCTGGTTTAGAGTGGCCAGATGTTGTTTTTGGGGATCCTGGCCCAGGACAGACTAATGGACTTGTGGGGTGACAGGTTTTCACATGATTGCTATGGGAGATGCAAATTGTATCTTACTTTGCGAAAACACAAATGCAAAAAATAAACTGTGGGGAAGAGAATAAAAGGTATATACTGCTTGTTAATTAGGACTGATGATATTAACAGAATATTAATGAACCTGCCATAAAAGAAGGGTTCATCTGAAATGTTAATGTGAAGCAAGACTTGATAGAAATTACTAAATATAAACTCTGTATTTGATTAATCACTTTTTATTGTGGTGTATTTTTGGATTGTTTTAAGCAACTACCTCTGAGAAAAGTAATTGTGATGGGAATCAGAGAGTAGCAATTGGAAGGCAGGTGATACAACAGAGATTATGCAGGAATGGCTGCTCATGTTTTTGCTTTGCTCTTTGGAGAGACAGGAATTTAGATTTAATCTGTTTCTGTAGGTCCAGGCAATGCTGGCTGTGAGACTGTAACTACAGAGGGAGCCTGTACTCCATCTAGGGAAACGTGCCCTGGTGTGCACTGAACTGAGAAGAAATACAGGTGCTTCTTCTGGCATGACAACCTGAACCCCCTGGGTGACATCCAAACTTGTGTAATTGCAGGACCCAGATGACATTAATCACTCAACCACAAATTGAGTTTCAAGCTAAAAAAGTATTTGTCTGTCTTTCATCAAATACACTGTTCTTGAATATGTAATAATTTCAAATGTTTGCTGGGCTTGGGGAGAATAGGTGGGCTAGAAAGAATATACTGAAAAGAAAAGCCTGCCTGACAGGTTCAGTTTCTTTACTTTTAATGAATAACCCATTTTTTTATGGTTCTAAAAAAAAAAAATCATTTTTTTAAACACCACAAAGCTATTAATGCTATTTGTGTTTATATGCTTAAAAATCCCACAGTAGATCTTCCTATAGTGAAAAGAAACTGATTGTTAATATTTTTTGCTGGAATTTTAATATTAAAGTCCAAAGCAGTAATACCCAAAAAGCCACACGCAGTATGAAAGGAGAATTTTGTCTGTTTGCTGTTCAGATTACATGTAGAGATGTTGCTTTTATAAAATGAGCAGCAGCCTTCTTGTACAACTGCCTGCCTTAGTCTGTGGTGATATAACTGGAGGTAATTAGGAGGTGTGTATGAGGAACAGCATGTAAAATCCTTAAATAGATGCTCATCTTGGAGGAGTCAGCACTCTGTTAGATATGTTCAGGAGAGGTGCTTTGATTTCTAGGGTTTTTTGGTGACATTTTGGTGTAGGGGTAAGGAACAAGCTAAACTGTTCTGAGTGGGGGCAAGCTTGCCAGTGTCCCCTGCCAAGACAGCAGGCTCTTCCAGAGGAGGTGACTTTTTTCATCCTACAGATTGTGTCAATATCCATTATATATTTTCAGCTCTGCAGTTAAATACATGAAGGTGAAGCTTCCGTTCGTGTCAAAATTGTTGAGAACAATTTGGAGAGAGAAACTTGAGGCTTCTAGGTTTTAAGCAAACTCTTAAGGATAGAATTTCCTGAATAAAGGCACTGATTATTTTAATCATCTCTCTATGATGGGTTTTTTGGATATAAATTTTTGATAGTCCTATTTCCTTTAAAGATGCTAGGATTCATTGGTAACAAATTAATAAAGCATGGAGCTAAATTTCATTGCTGCCTGTAGAGTAGCATTCTGAGATTGTGCAGGGTCTGTCAGCTTCACTCTGAAACTTTTCAAACTGAAGTATTGTGAGTAACCATGAGATTATATCTTTCCAATTGGCAGCATTGATTAAATTTCTTAATTTTCACTTTTCCTTTAAGTGGTATATTTCATTAAGTATCTCAAGGAGATATTTAGACTCTGGTTTTAATGGGTATTGGCATAATTTGATTATAGGAACTTATCAGAGACCTAATTTTATTATTTTTCAGCCATCTGTCATGATCGTCTTTCCATTTTTTTAAACTTCCTGGAATGGTTGTTGTGAGAAGTACACCAGCCTGCTTCTTCAGCAGAACATGTTTCAAACCATATTTTTACATCATACAGGCTGCATATATTGCAGTCCTATTCCAGATTCCCAAACTCTTCTCTCTTCATTGAAAAACTATTTTCCAACTGGAATTACATCATTTTGTATAAATCTCAGGGAAGGAACAGTTTGGTGAATGTGGGCTCTGCTGGCTTTGCAATGTAATTTTGGTCTCCTGTGAAGCTTCATGCAACATTTTAGGATTTTGCAAAACTTGAGTAAAAATTTTTCTCTAGGGTTAACAGAAAGTTTATGCCCCAGGAATTTGGAGGTAAGTCTAGGATAGAGCTGTTGGCAGATAGAGCTGAAGAGGAAGCCCTTTAGTTAGACAGAAAGTGTGGAAACAAATGAAATGTTGTAGTCCCTTGATAAAACATTGTTAGCCCCTTGCTTAGCCCCTAATTAAAGTCTTATCTGGTAGGTGTAGAGTTTGCAGAAAGGTGTAGAGGAAGCTGCATTGCCATCTGTGGGAGAGGTGTTTTGAGTAGACATTTGAAGACAGTAGAGGACGTACTCTGAAACACGTTAATTTCAATGTATTGTTTCTGCTGAAAAGAGGAGTGGGATTGAAATCAGCGTGCCTGTTCAACACAAAAATTAAATTATAGGTGGTGTTGCGTGCTGATTCAGGTCCATGTTAAAATAATTTGTGGGAGGAACTGACTCTTTCAATGTTCTTTTCAAAAGACATCCTAACTTCTTGACACTGTTATAGCTCAAATGGTAATTAAAGGAAGTCTTGAAGCAGGAGAGAGAGAAAACGTGCAGTGCATTTTTATTCTCTTGCTGGTACACATGTAAATCTCATTTACACCTCTGCAAGTTACTGAGTAAAATCTTCCACCAGCAAGGCATAGTGTGTGTGATCTTGCAAGTTCTTTTCAGACCAAAGGATTTATCTAATAAAAATCACTTTGTGCCTAGAGAAAAATCAAACAGAATTAATTACATGTCAGTTATGTAGGGCTGCATCATCTTCTATGCAAGTTCTTAACAGGATTTTTACTGTAGAGGAACAAGTTTTAACTGCTTATTTTTCCCATCAAAAATCTAATATTCATAATGGATTAAATGCTCATCAGTTAGAGGGATCACTTAGGCTAGTTGATGTCTTCTTACTGTCATTCACTTTGTGGACTGGCATTCTAAGTATGAAAAGAGAAGAAAGAAAACCTCTGTTGAAGGTTATTTTTCACAGTTCAATCTACAGTGGGGGTAAGGAGAATGACAAATTAAGATATAAAATGTCCCTGGAAGGTGAAATTACTAAAATATCCATGCATTAGTCAACTCTTCTGTGAGATTTTTTAACAGTCTGAGGAGTAGAAAGGTCTTTCTAGAGAGAGAGCAGTGAAATTGATGTTTTATGTGTGCCACTTTGCTGGCTCTTTGTTTAGCTGGAATAAATCTGTATGAAATGGCATCATTTAAAGGACTACATAATCTGTGGGAGTTGATGATGAATTTTTAATTTGAGAAAGACTGGCTTTTTACAAAATAAGCCTCATGATCTAAGATGTAATGACTACAAATTGCTGTTTTAAATGCCAAGGCTGTGGCTTCATTATTTTTTGCACATTAAATAATGATTTTAATAAAAGTCTGGAGTTCATGTTCTCTTCTGAAAGCTATTACCTCTCAGCTACTGGCATATACCTCTTTGTCTAGAGGGCAAAGTGAGCAGCATCTCATATTTTTCTTAGGCTCTATATGAAAGCATTAATTTCCTTCTGATGCTTTGATGGAACTCCAGTGCTGTGGGGCAAGTTAATGCAAAATGATCACGTTTTCACTCATAATCCATATAGCTGTGCGATGGTGAGCATCTATTTTTCATTGCAGTAAAGCTGAATGATGTGTGGATTTTGTACAAAAGTCTCCTTTTGAAAAGCAGAGATGGAAATAACATTTTTAGCAGATGGCTGAGTCACTTTTTTGTATCTGCAGTTGCCTCCCAGCAAAGAAAGCTCTTGCTGTGTTTCACCACAAACATTTTCCCTTATCACTTACCTGTTGCATTTGAATAAATCAGATGCTGCCATTTTATTTAAGGAAAGCAAACAACTAACTATTGATGTCCTAAGGTTTTGGTGGAATTATTTTACGCATTTGAGTATCTCTGTAGTCTTGGGCTCCTTATATCATGGTGCTGGAAGCAAATCCTGCTGAAGATCCTGGTCCATTATTGAGAGGAGAATGATGGAAGGAAAGCAAGTGTTGTTTTCAAGATGGAAGTTGAAATAAAGGCATCTGGTTTTGTAATTCTACAGTTTTTAAGTGCCCAGACATGGAAATCTGAGTATTTGCATGCCATTATAAAAAGTTTGTGGAGGACTGTCTCCTGTGGGAAGGATTCCACACTCGAGCAGGGGAATTGTATGAGAAGGAGGAGCAGCAGAGATGTATGATGAATTGACCACAGCGTGTCTGTCCTCTGAGGAGGAGGAGGCAGAGAAAATTCTGAGTGAAATTGAGCTTAGGAAGGAGGGCTGGGGGCAAAAGGGTAGGTGAATTTAAACTTTGGTTTTAGTTCTGATTTCCCTACACTGGTAATGAATTTGGATGTTTTTTCCAAGTTGACTTTGTTTTGCCTGTGATGGTGAATAGAGAAGGAGCCTTTTTTAATGTTTTTTCTCCCCTTTCCAGCTGAGGAGGGGAGTGACAGAGTGACTTTGGTAGGTCACTGAATCCACCACAGGAGTTTAGTATAAAGTTTGAAAAATACAAACTTATAAACTATCAAAATTTTCTGTGCCTCAGCCCCAATTAATAATATCAATAATGTCTAGTAGATTTTTCTTATCAAGTAGTCAAGATTGAGGATATGTTAACATACCATCTATTGTCTTTCAAGAAAACAAATAGAGGAACTGTGACCATGTTCACAGGGGTCTTAGGATGATGGAAGAGACGAGGATCTGACTCCATGTTTCAGAAGGCTTGATTTACTATTTTATGATATATATTACATTAAAACTATACTAAAATAATAGAAGAAAGGATTTCATCAGGAGGCCAGCTAAAAACAGAATAAGAAGGAATGATAACAAAGGCCTGGGGCTCACTGTGATTGGCCATTAATTAGAAACAACCAACATAGACCAATCTCAGGTCCACCTGTTGCATTCCACAGCAGCAGATAATCAATTGTTTACATTTTGTTCCTGAGGCCTCCCAGCTTCTCAGGAGGAAAAATCCTAAGGAAAGGATTTTTCATAAAAGATGTCTGTGGCAGAGGAACTTTTAAAAGTCTCTCTTAGGGTCTGTTGAAGTCACTTTTTTAGCCTAATAAACTGTCAAAATATTTTAGTAGAAGACAATTTTTTGTTTCATTAGTTCAGTAAAGAGTTATAAATGGAAAATATTGACCTCAGAAGTCAAATAACAGCAGGTGTCAGAAATCATGTAATTAGAAACCCCTGATGAAAACATTGTGAAATGCACTGCAGAAGATTAGCTTTACTTTAAAAACTCTATTTCTGGCAATAAAATAACAGTGCAAAAATTCTCAATTTTTAATTCTTCTCAGTGTTGGTGTATAAGATAATTCTAAATTACAGTATTATGTAAATTTAGGGGCAGGGAGATGGAAAAAAACCCTGTTCATAGGGAGAAAATTTTGACATTCTGAGAAAAACTAGCCAACTGTATCTCAGGTGAGACAGCAGATATTAACAGCCCCTTGTTGATCCATGGTGTGTAATTGTGAGCTTTAATTTCCCTTGTAACTGAGTTGCAGAGCTGCAGCTCTGTCTGTGATGCTGCTCCTGCTCCCCCCACCTGGAGTTCTGAGCAGGATTGATGGATTTGTCCTGAGCATGCTGCAGCTGACCAATCTCAAAACAAACATGTGATGTTTCTGCCTTGTAAATGTAAGATTTCACAGTTGCATACATTGGTGTGGCTAGGAGGGGACCAGAGAAACTGGGAGATGCCCAGAGATGTCCACATGAACGTGTGGTGTTTGTAAGCTCTGCCCCTTGTTCAGAATCCTTCCACCTGTCCACACAGTGTGACCCTCCCGTTATCAGTGCTCTGTGTCAGCCAATTGCCCTCCTCTTTTGGCCTCTCTTTCTGCCAGAATAATGAAGTGTCTCCTTTTGAGGCCAAAGAGGTCTTAAAAATTTGTTCTTGTCAGATTGTTGATGGTTTTCTAGCCTATGTTATAACAGGATCTTCATTTGTTTGCTTCATTTAACTAGTGAAAGGAATAATGTAACAAGCTTTCAGCCTCATCAGGTAGGACAGGTTGGGTACTCTCAGATTTAAAAATAAACAGATTTTAAAAATATAGACATCAGGATGTGAAAGTATTTCTTTTTTTATTCTGCAGTTTTTGGAGGTTTAGCGCTCCTAGAAAATGCAGGTGACTGCTAATTTGTCATCCTTAAAATGTAAATTTTCCTCAGATACCAGCTGCAAGTTTGGCTAAACCTTTCAACCTGTGTGAGACACAATTATCTTACTACCTACACTTTGAAATATTTGAGATCATTCAGTTGTTACAGATTGACTTCCATGTTCTCATTTACATTAATATTGTTAGTAGTTTCTTAAATTAAGTAGCCAAAAAAGTCTGTACCAGCCAAAAGGGAAGGAACTGAAATGTTACACACTGGATTATCTGGTAATTTGTCTTTTTTTGTTGGTTTCTTCAAGTAAAAGTCAAACTTTTCAGTATGGTGTCCAACTTGTAAAAAGGAAAGTTCTTTCCTGGTTGTTTTGGGGTTTTTTCCCTTTAGAATTCTTAAATTCGGTGCACTGAGAGAGCTGCTCTAACCAAGAAAAGACTGAAAATCATGGGAGCAAATCTAGGTCAGTGAGAGGCTGATACCAAGGTGTGTTTTGAGCAATCATGTACAGAATCATCAGAGTTTCAAATGCTTTGGGTATGCAAAAGCAGAGTTATCCATGGGGAACCAGTGGGAACAGTCCTGTTTCTGTGAGCTGGGGGCTGCCTTTGGTCTGCACCATTGCTGAAAGGCAGATCTTTCTTCTTGGATGGCTTTACCTCTGCTCCACAGAGCTCTTTGCCTTCAAACAGCCAGCATGAGAGCAAAAACAGAGCTGTCTGTTTAGGACAAGGAGAGGAAAAAGGCCTTTGGTCAGTTGTGATCCTGCTCCTCCATCACAAGGGAACAGAGGCACTAAATATTGACAGCTTTTGGTTCGTGCTCCTATTGTCACAGAGCTGCAGGTGTACTTCTGGTCCAGCTGCACTGTGCTGCCAATCTTTCCACACAGGTGGAAAAAGAAAAGCACAATGAAGTCTGCTGGCCCAGTTTTGGGGAGTAATTGTACTACTTGTTCATGTTTTTGTGCACTGGTCATGGTTTGAAGCAGCTTTTTGGGGTTTATTTGAGCTTTTAGCTTTTAGAGAGGTTACAGAGCTCCTCCCTTGTTCTGTGTTTTGGTCTCCTCACACTTTCTCTATATCTCTGCTCCTTATTTCCAGAAGTACAGTTCTGTTTGTCCCTATTGCCCCCCAGTCCGGTTCCTTTGGGCTGGTAACACCCTCAAACCTGGGACTCCTATCCTACCTTTATCCTTGACTTGTGGATGTTTCCCTAGAGCAGTAAATCACACTTCAGAAGTTTTATCCACCACTACCCACAAATCACTCTGTGTTCTGCACTGTGTTATTACTGAATCTATAAATAAGGGAATAAATCATTGGTTTCTGACTGGCAAAGAATATGCCACCGCATAGGAAAATACATCAATTTTTAATTCATTTCTGAAGGTGACCCAGAAGCAAAAGATCACCATGCAAGTAAAATAGAAATACACATATAATACAGTTCCCTGATGAAGAATTATGTTTTAAGAGCACCTGTAAGATTTATGATTTCATATTTATAATTTGCATATGCTCTGCATTTGTTTGGGATTTAATACACTGTAAGTTCATAGCAATGTAAATAAAGTCAGTGGGAACTGCTGCCATCTCCTGGTCGATAGTTAAATTAAATACTGGGCTCGAAAATTGAAGCTGGCATTGCAGGAAGATTTTCAACGTCTTCATTGCTAAAGCTGAGCTTAAAATTCCCAAACATTTCAACTTGCAATATAGAACCTTAGGAATTTCTCAGGGTGGCGTTTTTGATGAGATTAAATTGAATTTAACATGAAATAATGTCACTATTTAGTTATTCTTTTTTTCTTTCTAATAGGGCGAACTTTAGAAGAAAGATTAGGGCAGGTACCTTCCCTCTAAATAGATGCATTTCAAGATTTTGAAATTGAATTTTTTATTTGAAAAAAAAAATTATTTTTTAATTGCAAATATGAAGGCTATCTGATGCCTTATAGGACCTTTCCCAAGTGAGTTTATCATCTCTAGTAAGTTTTCTTCTTCCCCAACCAATGAACCTATTCCCTTTTATCTTTGTATCAACAATTGTGCTTAAAGAAATATCAGAATGGTAACATCTGTCTAATTGGAATATGAGCTTCTTGAGCTTCCTTGTTAATCTGTTCGTGTTCCTATTTTGTAATTAAGTGAGTTTTGGCTTCGTAGTGAACTCCACCACTCTGAATGGATGTAATGAAAAGCTATTTCTTAGCTGTGTGCTTTCAAGCATGCCTAAAACATGTCAAAACTGAGAAAATTTGTATGAAACAGGTAATTTTGTATTTTTTTCTCAAAGTCTCTACTGGAACAGTGTTATGCAAACCAAAGACATCCTCCCTCTTTCTCCTTGTCTTCTTAGTAGATTTATCTCATTTTGAATACAGAATGTGAAAACAGTTCATAAAATAATTAAGTCACAGTTCTAACACTATTTTTTTTACACACAGCCTCTTTTAAGCTGTGCTCTAGGATGGTGGATGTGTGCAGGGTCTCTGTACTAGCACTGCTATCAATTTCTTGTTCCTGTGAGCTTTAACAAGTTCGTTTTTTACACTTATTGTTACAGTGGCATTTAGTGTCCTCCTTTGCAGCGTAGTTAGGTGGACTAGTTTTTAATGTTAGGTGATTTTATTGGCTCATGGATGAAAAGAGAGGAGAAAACTTTGAAATAATCTTTGTAGCATTGTTTTCAAACTCAGGAGTCAGAGAGTTACATTCTGTTGGCAAGTTTATGTACAAAAATTGAGTTCTGTCTAGTCAGTGTGAAACAGCTGAAAGATAAATAGATGCATTTCAAGATTTTGAAATTGAGTTTTTTATTTGTAAAAAAAAAAATTATTTTTTAATTGCAAATATGAAGGCTATCTGATGCCTTATAGGACCTTTCCCAAGTGAGTTTACCATCTCTAGTAAGTTTTCTTCTTCCCCAACCAATGAACCTATTCCCTTTTATCTTTGTATCAACAATTGTGCTTAAAGAAATATCAGAATGGTAACATCTGTCTAATTGGAATATGAGCTTCTTGAGCTTCCTTGTTAATCTGTTCGTGTTCCTATTTTGTAATTAAGTGAGTTTTGGCTTCGTAGTGAACTCCACCACTCTGAATGGATGTAATAAAAAGCTATTTCTTAGCTGTGTGCTTTCAAGCATGCCTAAAACATGTCAAAACTGAGAAAATTTGTATGAAACAGGTAATTTTGTAGTTTTTTTTCTCAAAGTCTGTACTGGTACAACATTATGCAAACCAAATACATCCTCCCTCTTTCTCCTTGTCTTCTCTGTAGATTTATCTCATTTTGAATACAGAATGTGAAAACAGTTCATAAAATAATTAAGTCACAGTTCTAACACTAATATTTTTTTTTTACACACAGCCTCTTTTAAGCTGTGCTCTAGGATGGTGGATGTGTGCAGGGTCTCTGTACTAGCACTGCTACCAACCTTCAATTTCTTGTTCCTGTGAGCTTTAACAAGTTCGTTTTTTACACTTATTGTTACAGTGGCATTTAGTGTCCTCCTTTGCAGCATAGTTAGGCGGACCAGTTTTTAATGTTAGGTGATTTTATTGGCTCATGGGTGAAAAGAGAGGAGAAAACTTTGAAATAATCTTTGTAGCATTGTTTTCAAATTCAGGAGTCAGGGAGTTACATTCTGTTGGCAAGTTTATGTACAAAATTGAGTTCTGTCTAGTCAGTGTGAAACAGCTGAAAGAGTCTGTGCAGAGAGAGAAGTAACCAGAAGAGCTGCAAATCCCTTGTGATGCTTAGTTGCTTTTCTAGATGTTAATGCAAAGGCACACAAGGTAACCAATCTTTGATTCTATCTCATACAAAAGCTGAACTGGCCAGACAGCCACTAACTTCACTGTTTTATCTTTGTACATTTAGGTATAGGACTGGAAAAATAGCTGATAATGTAAATAATAGGAGGAAAAGAAAAAGTAAAATTATGGTAAAGATCAATTCCATATGAACCTGATTAAATGCAGACCTGGACTTAATCTCATTGAGGGTTTCTGTATTCTAGATTCAATATAATTATATTGTTGCCACAGACAGAAACCACATCATTGTTTTAAACCTCGTTTGAGTAGTAGAAGCAAAATAAAAAGGTTAAAAGTGTAGTCTTTAGAATGAATTAGGACAGAGGGACTTTGTGGTGTCTTGACCTTAACCTCACTGAAAAACTATGCATTATTTCTGTGGTGACAGGAGAGGATTTGAGGAATAACTAAAAGAAGACTATAATAGGGATTTTCCACTAATGCAGATCTGTCTTTCTCCAGACAATTTAAGACAAATCAGTTTGCTGCTCAATAAATGCATAATTTATGAAGATATTGATGTAAACAGCTTAAGGAAAAACATGAAGAATTGGTATTGTCTCAGAGCTTAGATGATCAGCACCAGTACCAACCTGACTATCTCAATTTACTCATGAGAGTTTTCTGTCTCTGGATGCAGAGACAGATCTTGAAGGTCTTTTCTAACCTCAATGATTTTGTGATTCTACAACCTTTTATGTGGAGAGGTGTTTTGATCACTTAAAAGCACGAAAGACTTGTGGGTTTGGGAGGATGAAGATGATGGCAACAAGGTGAACTGTGGGGAAAAAAGTTATGAAATTAATTTAGTCTAAGTTCTGTAGCATCATTTAGTTGTGAATCAGGGATTTAGTCTTTCATCATCATTTTGTAGTGCTCCTGTACTGCCAAACACAGCTTTTGTTCTGTTATTTCTTTTGGTTTCTGCAGAGGTTGATTGTATTTCCTTGCTAATGAGGTAGTTCATTCTTGCACATAATGTGCTTTGTGAAGGTCTGGGCATCCTTTCCATTCCCATTTAGGAGGTTCTGTGTGCCAGAATTCCCTGTTGTGCAAGGTGTGAGTGTTACTCCTCCAGGAGAGGTGCTGTGGCAGGACAGTGGGGCATCCTGCCCAGACCAGCACATAAATAAATCAAATATTTATTTATGAAATAAATCATTTGACGGTGATAAAATCAGGCTCAGAAGCAGTGGATCTGCATCAGTGCGAGGCTGTGCTGGAACAAGTGGCCTCAGGTTGTGCCCTGGTGTGGTGCTGCTGTTCCATGCTGCTCCAAAGTGGATGAGCCACTTCTGCACTGTGGCTTTGGGGTCTTTTTTGTGACCCACAGACAATTTAACACCACAAAGCAAGGAGGGGAAGGAATTGCTGACCCTAGCTGATTGGCTATATATAGTGGAATAGAGCACTTGTAGTTGGTGCAGTGATGCTGCAAAGTGTCTTATGTACATAACTTTTAAATTTAATGTTGTAGTAACAAAACTTTTTATTATTTCATTAAGATAAAGATTTTAATTACACACAACTCAACGTGAGTTCTTGGCTCTACTGGGTATCTTAAAGAATCTTTTCTGACACAAAACCCCCTTTTCTCCAAAGAACTGCCATTGCACTGGAATGTGCAGCAGGTGAAGGAAATAATTATTTAATCAAACATGCAGCTAAAGCTTCTGGTGCCCAAACCCCCCAAACAATCTGTGTTTGAGGAGCTAATTGTATTTACATTCTACAAACAGATCAGATTTGTTAGAAATGAAATTATCAAAAAGCTTAGAGGTAAAATGGGTAAATTGTTTCATTCCACTGGAGGGAGATACTGTAAACTTCAAGGAATTTCAGATATTCGTGACAAGTATGACTTTAGCCCATGGTTTTTAATGCTGTTTTCAGTAACACTTGAAGACATCTTGTATGATTGGAGTCTTGCATTTGCACGCCCTGTGGTGGTATGCATAATTGACTAATGATGTCTGTAATTTGCCTGTGTGATTAATTCATTTGAAGCTATAAATATTCTATATTCAATTATGCAGAAAGTCAGCAAGTTTTTATCTGATTTATTGAAATGAAAAATAATTTCTGTATTTCTTTTTTGTTCACTAAACAAACCAGGAAATAGAGGAAATCAAATGGCAAGTTTAATGACAAAAAATTATAGCAACACTAAATAAGTACACTGTTTCCTGTAATATGAATAGAAGGAGGAAGTTTTCTCTTTGCTGATGATTTTTTGAAAAACTTACTCTGTTAATATTTTTATAAAACCACTCCATTAGCTTATGTTTAAGTCTTTGGGGAACCCAGCAGAGAAAAGGTGGTGTGGGATTTGTTTGGGTGTTTTCATGAGTTCTTAGGAAACTTTTTCTTTTCTCTTACATGAAATTAAATGTTTTCTCTTTCTCAGAATGAAAAAGAAAAAAAAAACTGAAAAATATTGCTGTAGTTCTCAGAATTTTTGAAATAAAGCTTTCCATTGCTTATATAATTGACTAAAGCATTTTATTCTTGCCTGGTTTTATTTTGAGCTTACCAAAGCAGCTTCTTGGCATGTAGAGGCAAAAGTTTAATAGGAAGAGTTTATTTTTATTTTACATATCTTCAGTGATTAGGGGACACACTTCCTTATCTAGAAGAACCTATAAATATTCTGGAAAACTTGGAGGAGGGAAAAAGAAAATTATTTATTTTTTCTTTGTTCTTTAAAAAAATAAACAGCGGAGAAGGCAAATCCTGTTGTGACAGCTTTGAAGAGATGCAGAGGTTAACAAACCAATCTCAGGAAGGGAAATGCAGCCTGATTAAATCTTAAATATTTTCCTGTTGTGCCTCACTGTGTGTTCAATCACACAGTGTATCATCCTTGAAGTGCATGAAGAGAGGGTCATTGGTGCTTGTGCTGACTTTTGTTCTAGGAAGTTTTAGATTGTTGTTGCTAAAGTAATTAGGGTGGGAGTTTGTAGTAGTTTGTGTTGCTAGCATTGTTTCCATGCGTGGGTATATGCAGAGCATGGTCAAGATCATTCTCTTGTGGTTCAGTTCCTCTTAAAAAACTCTGAAACCTCCATGGTGTTAGAATGAGTTATCAAAAGAAGTGAGATTTTTGCACTCAGTGCTATAGCCCAATCTTTGTTAGCTAGAACTGTATTCTAATACTTGGTGTCTAGTGCTTTGAGTCTCCTGAGGGACAAAAAGGTGTGAGACCAGTACTGAAGTTGAGAATATTGATGTTTAGAGAGGCAGTTCCCAGGTACCACGTGTGTCTGTGGTGAGGGACCATCACCTTGCCCACAGCCTTGCATAGGTTGTGGTGACCAAACCCCAAAGATGCTGGGGCTGACTCCCAACAGAATGCACTGTGTGAGTGCTGAGGACTTCAGACCAACACCTGGAGGACTGAGAAAGTCTTTGGATGAGGCTGGCCACAAAATCAGGAGTAAGCTGGTGAGCTACTTCTGGTATCTGAAATGCAGAGGAGTCAAGAGCAGCAATATAGGTGTGGGTTCTCTTCCATTTGTTGGTAGCTTCCACATTTCAAACAAAAAAAAAGTGATCTTGGAGGCATTTTTGGACTAACTGAACCATTCTGGGGAAAGGCAGCAAGGAGGAGAGTTAATGTGTTGCTGGAGTTACTGCAAAGCTGTGTGGGAATTACATGTATTATGGCTGGATATTGAAGGATAATTCAGCTGTGGGAGTTTTCTGTCCATGTACTTAAGAGGCTATCTTTGAACATGCAATTTATAGAAGGATTAGCTAATCTTTGAAAATACAAACTGGAAAAATTGCAGTCTGAAGTATATCAAAGCCCATGATGTTTGCCATAAAGCTTTCAGGTTAAGCCCATGTCCTATGGAACATGTTAAATGAATGGCACTATTAGGAGCTGCAAAAGTATGACATTAGAAATATTACAGCACTAATTGGTACTGCTTTTACAGACCTTAATATTGCTACTTTAAGTTCTCATTGTTCGCTTGCATTACAAATCTCTTGATGAATAGCTTTTTGTACAGGATTGTCAGATTCAGCTTTGACAATTCATTTAATTTAATGGGCTGGTAATTCAGACAGGTTAACTCCACAATGAAAGGGTCGTCCTGAGAGTGTCTGCAACAGAAAACAAAGTAATCCCTTTCATCTTGAGCAAAATGAGTCAGAAGATTGCTCATATCTATGGATGCTTAATCAGGAAGAATATGCAAACTGTAGGATCCAGATCATGTGTGTTGTCCATTAAAAATAGGAATAACCTATTTAAGATAGAAGTAGACATAGTTATATAGGAAACTAAAAAAGTAAATCAAAAGTAAATCCAAGTATGTAGTCTTAAATAATTGGAAATGCTATTTGAAATCTTGTTTTATAGACCAGATACTTCATTAGCTGCCATAAAATTCATGCTGTGTTCCTGACTATATAACCCAATAAAAGACCATGAAACTAAATCAGTAATCTGTCATTCATTGAATGACAATTCTATATAGTGTGATCCCATCATAAACCAAAGCAAGGAAAATGCTCTGAATGTCAAATCAACCTGGAAGTCAAATGGAAAATCTAATTACACTTTTTTAAATAGTGACAGCATAACAGCTTTAACTACAGTAATATCACTCTCCTTCATGAAGTGTGACTTCTAGCAGACATAGAACAGAAGAGTGGACAGGATTCAGCAGTGTATTGGGAAATGACTGAGAAGATGTTGATTCTGTGGGCAGTGATCCTTTTGAGGGGACAACAGGTTGCTGCATCAGCCCCCCTAGAGTGCTTGCCCTGTGCTTGCAGGGGAAAGTATCTCCTCTTGCCCTGCTCATCCTCCTCCTGACTGCAGAAATGGGTTCAGCCTCTGTGATATTACCAGAACTGCAGATTTATTTATTGTGCTCATTAAATCTGCAGGGATGGATCATAGGCTATCCTCAGATAGCCCTAATTACCAGGGACATTTGTACTGTTGCTTATTTTTTTCTCTTCTTTTCAGCATGTTTGTATTTTCTTGTCTTTGTTTTTCCCCCAGTTAACCTATCCATAATATCTTTTTCCTCACTGGCGCCAGTTTTAGTAAATCCATACCCAAATTTGGTGTTTCTGTCACAGTTGCCCAGGTAACCTTGGCCCTATGGTATCACTGGAATGGTGACCTGGCTATGGAGGATAAGTTCAAATGCTCTCCAGAGCTCTCGCTTTGATTGTCTGTGCAGTTTTTCTTATGTAAGAACCCAGTAACCATCTACAAAAGTCACAAACCATCCTGTTGCTGTCTGAGAGGAAGAGGACCAAATATCTGAAGGGCAAGAAGACAGAAAAGTCCAAAATATCAGTGTTCCCCATCACAGATTCTGTTCTTTAAAGGTGACAAGCCTGGCAGCCATGGAATCTGACAGGGACCTTCAGGCAGCTCCCTATTTTTATTTCGCCTGCAGTGCCAGGAGCTGCAGTGGAAGGTTTCTGCTAGACTTCAATTTCCAGAGATGTCTTTGACTTCAGGAGCTGAGTTTCATCTGTCAAAACCTAGACACTGAGGTTCTTGAGAAATTCTCTGTAGGAAATGAATGCCCCAGTAAATGGTTTCAGTCCAAGAGCTGCAGTGGACCTGGCCATGCTGGCAGGAGATGATCTCAGAGTAAAGCCATGTAGTGATGCTGTGCTGCTCCATACCGTATCCCTACCACTGTTGTCTTCCTCCCTGGAATATTTTCCTCTTTGGTACTCATTTTAGTGTAGCTTGTTGCTTTAGAAGGGTTTCTTGAGTCCCATTTTGGGGTGTTGAAGACTCATAACTACTTCTAAAGTTAACTCCAAAGGGAAAAGGAATTTAGACCTAATAAAGAAATACTTAAAATCTCATGTGTGGGAAGGTTTTAAACATAAATGCATGGTATAGTGAAAAATTATTAATTTCACAGTGAGGCTGGAGTTCATTATAAGGTAACCACAAGACTAGGCTCATGTATTCTTGGAAGCAATGCACTAAATGCTTCTGGTGCCTTTTAAATGTGTTGCCTTTGCTGTCTTTGTGTGTCTGCTAAGGATTGAGTATCTTTCTTCTTACCCTTCAGTCATAGATAACAGATATGTAGGGTAGAATTTAAATTTTAATTGATTATCTTCAATTTTAAACTGTTTTCAAGGGATCTTTTATGAAGTCTGAAAAGGAATATTGGTTCCCAGAGCTGCTGTGAGTTCAGGAGGATTGCAGAATCAGGTCATGACTAAAAATTATCATACATCATTAAGAACAGGTTTTGGTGGTAATGTGTCTTTCTGGAAAGTTCAGTGAATTCGTATTGCTTTTGTAAACTTCTTCCAAGTTTTCCATTCTGAAATTAAGGGGTTTTATTTTTGAAGTGATCATCCTTTCTGTTGTGTTTGGACCTTATATATGTACATTAACATATGTAAATGTCAGCTTTAAGAGTATGTCTGCTAGAAATGTGGTGAAAATTAGCAGAAGAGTGTTCAGGAATATGCCAACATGTGGCCAATGCATAGGAAACAATTTTCTAAGACTAAGCAGATTGGAAAATGCTACTTTATTTCTTAAAATGTAGAGAAATTTCATCAGGTCTGTGCAGAGGTGTTATGGTAACATTTGCTATTAACTTATGAATTTGTGTTAAGATGTCACTAAATAGTTCAGAAAAAAAAATTTCTTCCTGTACATGTGTTATTTAAGACGAAAAAACATCCACCTTCTAACCCACTTATTGGTGGGGTGTGGGGGGAGGGAATACAGATATTTAAATATTAGATAAGAATTAGAAAAACTGTCAGACATAATAGAAGGGGATTTCATTCTCTGGAACAATTTGTCTATGCTAAAAATTAGAAACACTGAGGATGTAATTTTTGCTGTGTTGCAAAAATCATGTTGTCCACCATGAAAACATTCCCAGTTAGAACATCTGTATGAAACAAAGATAGTGAAATGTGGATCCAGATATCATAAGGATTTCTCTGCAAAAGTCTGATCATTAGAACCAAACACTGATGCTTTATCTTCACTAAAGATTTTTCTTTAATTGCTCTTTAGAGTGCAAAAAGATAAGTGAGTTCTTGATTCTGCTAGGGAATCTGTGAAAGTTAATTCCATTTATTTATGGAATAATAAAAAATTGTTGATATGGCATAGTGCAGTGCTCTATATATGAACAGGTGTAGTTTTTTGCAACTCTAAAGTGGTAAAAATTCAGGAAACTGGGCTTTTTTCCCCTATTTATTATACTCTTACAAAATACTATATGAATTTAAAGAAGCAAAATAAAAAAATGGGGAAATGTATGCAGAAGACAGACATTTTTCTTTAATTTGAGGAAAAGGTCCCAAGAGAGTTAAGGGCCAGGAGACAAATGTATCATTTTAAGTAGCCTTAAGGGTGTAAGTCCTTGCAATGTTTCATATATTAAAGTCAGAGAACTGAGAATTAATTCAAACTAAATGTGGCAAAACGTGGAAATATTAGAATCTAACTTTACTAATGTTTTATGGTAGTTGATGTCTCTGATCTTAGATAAGATGGATTTAGGAAACATACAGCCCAGTTTTTAAAAAGGATCCCTCATGGTCTCTCTTTTTACTACATGTATTTTCCTATTGAAATGGCCTTTAGGCATTGCAGAAATGCAAATAATTAATAACTAGCATTACTAAAATATGAGGCAAAGAAGTGTCTGTCATAGAGTTAATTTTTTGCAAACTATAATTACAAGATTTTAACACTGATTGTAATTACTTGAACATATGGCGAGAAATAGGTAATGAAAGTGTTTTTTAATTGTGGTATAATGAGTTTCTGGATGTTCAATGCTATTTCCACTGGGATACCAAAAATTTAAGAAATGAGAAGAAAGAGAAAAGGGAAAAAAAATGTCTGGTTTGGAGTTAGTTGTATCTTTGAAATGAAGGAAAATGGAATTTAACAACAGTTTGCAGATTTTTTTTTAAGTGTTTTTAGCTAAGGTTGTTATTGTATAGATTGGGTATGTTTGGAGAATTTTGAAACCTGTTTTTCTTAACATTTTGCAAGGAAAGTTGTAAAGGGTAGCAGATTGCCTTCTATTGAAAATATACATAAATACAAAGAGACTTTCTTCTCTTGTCTTGGGCTATGCAGATGAATCCTGCCATAGTTAGAACTCTGATTGGCCCTTCATACTTGACTCTTGCCCAGTTTTTACACAATTTCTGCACTGCCCAAGCCTATAACTATCCCAGGGATTGTTCTCCAAAATCAAGTTACACTCTGCTGTGCTCAGCAAGGACCTGCCGACTGTGGTAAATCAGAAATAATGACCTGCGGTGTTCCTGAAGGCCTTTGATGGTATGGGCTCATGGTTGGTATTGTTAAATGTTCAACATACAGGACAGAATGAGATCTTATGCCTCAGCATAGCTTTAAATTTTTCTTTTACCCCATTTGGAAGAAATGACAATTTTTAGGATTTTTTAGTCAAAATATGAAGGGACGTACATAACCTGATGTGTGTTTCTTCCCAAACTCTGCAAATGTTGTAGTGGCACACAACTCTGTGAGAGAATTCATCTTTATTTTCATTTTTCTGTCTGAAATATGCAGAGAAACAGTGACTGTTATAGCCTAGGATGCTCCTCAATTCCTTCCTGAATCTGTGTTGGCTCCTGGACCCAGGAATTGCCTGGACCCTGCAGTGCAGTAGCCAAAATCATTTAGTTACAGGCACATTTCTTTACAATACCAGCATATTTCATAATTTTCTGCGACTGCTTTCCTTTTCTAGAGATAGAAAGCTTTTTTTTTTTTCCAAACTGACTTAACTAGGAATAATATTTCTTTAAAAGCAGAAAAGTAAATGGCTTTTTCTTTTAGTGTATGTCCATAACAAGCTCTTTACATTTCAAAATGGTTGTCAACATATCACTGCCATGCTTGTCACAGCCTCTCTAAAGCTGTTAGAGTCAGAGAGTGATTTTTCTGCCAGAGGAGCCTGGCAGTGATTACAAGCCTAGTGATACTTCTGCTGTGCAGAAAATTATTATTGATGGTGATAAGGATAAGCCTGATGAGGGAAAAGATGTTGGGCTGAGTAATGTTAGGGGGAGGCAGGGAGGGTTGGGTTTTAGCCTGGAGCTGCCCCAAGAAAGTAATATCATTTTGTAGCACACCTGCTACTAGATTGCACAGTCTTAATCTTCCCCTGGTTTTTCCCCACTGTCTTCAATTATTTTTCCAAACAGTCTAATAAAATTTCTGGAGTATGTTGGTGGTGTCAAAAGAGAAATATCAAGCTTGTTTAAGAGCAGGGAGTTTCTCAAAGACCATAAGTGGCAGTCTTTATACAATGGGAGGGTAAGTAAGATTAAAAATTCCAAATGGTTTCTTCCCAGTAGCTTGCTGATAACTTTTCTGTGTACTCTTTTTAGTAAAATGCTTGGTTTTAATTCCATTTGGAACTCTTGGTTTCTCCTCTATGATTATCTGTAGTGCAACCATCTTCTCAAGTGGTAGTTTTATATTGATCTCCATTTTCAGCAAAGGATGCTCTAAGATTTTCACTCATGGGAGTTATGGCTGTATCTAGCAGGAAATCAAAGCCAACAATTGTTGAGAGGCCTGTGCGTGTTTCTTCAAAGCACCTGGTTGAAAGTAGCTACTGGTGTGCTTTTAATTGTTGGCAATAAAATTCACCCCGTGCATCAGCTCCTGAATCTAGTGCTGAGTGCTTGCAGGGTTTTGGTGAAATATCAGTGCTTGTCACTCCTGTGTACCATAAAAGTCCTGATTATGCTGCAGATAAAAACACCAGATTCAGTCCTTTTGTTTTCCCTGCCTGCTCTGGATCATACTCACCTGGAATGAATTATGCAAAATATGAAGGGAACTTAACTGGATGCTCTTTAGTTGTATATATCTGGGATATCTCTGCCTTTGAAGATGGGTAAAATGTGGAAAAGCATTTTTAAATATTAAGAGGAGGAGCAAGAAGGAATAAAAACCCCAAACTTCTTGCCAAAGTGGAATTTGCTGTTATAATGTGGGCATCAAGATATGTCTTTTTAGCAAAAAATATGGTTTAAGTATAGTTGGAGCAGGCATTTGATTTGTTCACTTTATTAACTGTCAGGATGATCCATGGCATGATTTTGGTCCAAGCCCCATGCCTGCAGGTGTCCAAGATGGAGCTGGAGGTAGCTCTTGTGGAAGGTGTCCCTGTCCTTGGCACAATGGGGTTGGCACTAGATGAGCTTTAGGGTCCTCTCCAAACCAAACCATCAGATGCTTTTCCAGAGATGCCTGAGCTTTCCTGGGGGATGGCACAGCCTGGGGCCAGCCTGGCTGCTGCTCCTGTGCCTTGGGGCAGGGACCTCAGTGCAGGGGACATGAGGGATGCTGCAGAGCATGGATGCATGCTCCTGTGGGTGTGGCCCAAGTGCATTTTGCTTTGAGCCTTTGGGGATTTCTGTTTGGGATGCCATGCAGTAACCCTGAGTGTCTGCAAACAGAAGTTGTGGTAGGAGTCAAAAGCAGAACAACCTTGCTTAGCTTTTCAAAATAGTCTTTCCTGCAGAGCAGTAATGTTTTTAGTACTGGAGGTCAAGGAAGCTTGCTCTGTGTGGGCATGTTACAAACACAATATATCTGAATTTATTGGTAACCTCTCTGTAGGGAGTTGTGTTCAACACAGCATCCCTGCAGTCTGGGAGATATGATACCTGTGCTTTTAACTGATTTCCTTTAGGTGTGTGTTCCTCCATGCCTAGCAAAAGTTCAACCAGTACTGGAAGCAAAGGGCATTTACAGAACAAGAAAATAAAATCCAAGACACATTCATAGTAACCTCTTGGGCCACCTACTTACACTTACCTATATACTATTTAAAAATGTATTGAGCTGTGCCATGAGCATCAGATTGGGAGATCATATTCTGATGCAAGGTGTGTTGCTGAAGTTTTTGCACCTATTTTCTTTTTTCTTTTTTTTTTTTTTTTTTTTTTTTTTTTTTTTTTTTTTTCTTTCCCACATTTTTGTCTTTTGTTTAAAAGAAAACAAGAGAATGTAATAGGATACCTGAAACAAAAGCAGATCTGAGGAGCAGCAGTGTTGGGGTGCATTATGGCATGCGTGCTGTGCCATGGGTTTCTCCCATCCCCTCCTCACTATCCGTGCTTGCTTAGGATGTGGCCATCACCCCACAAATGGCACAAGCCAAGAATAAGCACTGACCTTTAAGGCAGCCTCTGTTCCTTTCACTCTGTCCTCTTTGACCCTGGATAAGCCATTTCAGTTCACTGAGTGAGCAGGAAGCAAACCTGAAGTTAGAATTTTGCGTCAGGAGCTTGGCTTAGCAGACTCAAAGAGCTCCTGACAGATAAGTTCTGGGGACAGAAAGGATCACAGTAGTGGCTGGGAGCCTGCCTGTGGCTGCCAGGGAATCACAGCCTGGAAAAAGGCAGTCATGCCTTCCTCTCCCTGCCTATTAGCAGGTCTGGGTTTTCACACTGCGTGGTGGAACTTTTCTAGTTACTTGTGGTACATTTCTCAGTTTCCTCTCTGTGAGAACAGCAGGAAAAACTCATCCCTCCATCTCCAAATGAGAATCTGGGACTAGTCAGTCTCAAACTTGCTAGACAAGAACAATACAACTTCAGTTGATAGATCAATATATATTTACTAGACTGCTTTCTTGAAAGCATAGTTGGAGGGTGGGGGACTGGGATTTATTTTAAAATGTGTTTATTCTGCATCTCTCAGAGTGATAAAGCAACGTGACTGATGTGAAATAAATAAAGGTCTACTTAGGATTGCATCCTTCAGAGATAGATAAATCTCTCTCAGCCCCATGATATTATTTCAATTCTCTAGTAAATATTTTCAATTTCAAAATGAGCTTCAGGGGAATCTCTTGCAGCTGCAGTCTCTTGGCTGCTTCAAGCATGCAATCAAATAGATACAATGTCTTATTAAAAACTGATCTACAAATTTGCTCTTCCAGGAAGAGAGGGAGAATATTTTTAAAGAGACAAAAATCAGATATTTATGAAAAGTGTGGTTCACTCTCTTTTGATTTTTCCATGCCATTACTGCATTTGTGAATAGTTAAGGAGAATTAATAAGTAGCCACCTAACTCACAGTCATTGCTTTGCTGTTGATAACATTTGTGTGTGTAGGGGACAGGGCAGGTACCACAGGTCGTTCAGGAGGAAAGTTATGGAAAAACCCACCTGCAAAATTGGAGTGACTAAATCTGTTTGTTGTTTAACAGTCACTAATTAAGTTTATGCTACAGTGCTTCTTTAATATCACATACATATCTGACAAGATGTCTTGTAAGTCTTTGTTCAAGTTTTCATTTTGTGATATATATTTTAGAGGAAGCTCAGTTGTGCATTTCATGCAGCAGCTGACCTTGCTCCAGTTTAATAAAATCGATTTCAGTAGGAAAAGTGACAGAAATCTTTAAAATTTAAGTATCAATGGGCAAACTTAGATTTTAGTTTACAATAAAAAAAACAGAAAGTTCTAATATATTTACAGATATTTCTTTTTATCAGGTATGGACTGTTGTAGTATCATATAATTTATCATAGTTATAGCATTGCATTGTGTAATATAATAGAGGAAACCTACTGGGGTTTGAGGATAACAAATGAAACTGAGATTTGATTAGCTCTGATTTCATTAGGCTTTATTTGGTGCTAAGGAAATACCCATACAAATTCTAACTTACACTAAAAAGTTACTAGCCTTAAAATTCCTCTGTCTTGCCTTCTTGTTGACATGACCAGTTGCAAAAAGAAGTGTTTAGCTGGAGGATGTTCACAGAAACAGAAAGTTCTTGATTGCTGTTTCATGGGGAAGGTCTGAGGGTGGAAGATGTGTTAAAGCTTGTCTTCTTTGCCCTTGCAAGTTGTCATAGAGTAGAGACAGCCACACCAGCAATGCTGACAGGGACAGCTCAGCACCCCCCAGACTTTGGGGATCTGGATCTGCACCTCTTCTGCTGCACTGCAGATTTTTGGAGTTTGAGACACCCGTGAGTGGGAGCTGGCAGCAGCTCCAGTTTGGCACCCGTGTGTGGGCAAGGCGAGCAGCGTGCTCCCTTCCCTGGCTTGTGCTGTGGGGGCAGCAACCCCTTGCAGAAGGGTGGCAAGAAAAGACAGCTGAATTTAATGTGATAATGTCTTTCACTAGCACAGCTAAATTTGGGAGGTGTTGTTGCTCAGCACCCTCATTGCCAAGTACACTGTGCCTTCCACCACGCCTGTGGAACAGCAGGTCCCTTTCTGGGGGAACCACAGGCTCCACGGACACAGGGGTGCAGCAGACGTGGCCTTGGGGGGGATGTTTGCCATCCTGGGTACCCCAAAATGTTGTTGCATTCCATATCTATCTGTGCCCCAAATTGTTGCTCTACCCTTAAGAGCCTGTGGCTGGAAAATGGAACCAGGGGCACAGTGAGTGGAATTCTAGCCCCTGAGTTAATAACTTAGCTTACTCCACCATTTCCCCTGTTTTCCTTTTTTTTTTTTTACACTGTTATTTTTTCACTTATCATTACTTGTATTTGGTGGCTTTTTGGGGTTTTTTTTTGCTTTGTTTTTGTGTTTTTTTTTTTTTATTGGTGGAAAGGGATCGGTTAAACTAAACAGTAGATAACTCATTTTAGTGTCCCCCTTAAATTGTCTTAAACCAAGACCTTTGCTTTCATGATTTAGTACTTCAGAGAGAAAGGAATAGACTTTCTGCTGCTCTGTGAAATACTATTTATGGTGTTTTTCTGTCATATGAAGTCGGTTGTAACTTGACATGAAAATAATTTTGCTTCTTTTTATTACATTTTTCATGTTACAAGTAAATTGTGCAGAAGATGAAGTCTCATTCTCACGGGGTTTAGATTTTCTTGTTACAGGGAGCACAATTTCTTCTTAGCATTTAAGTGCTTGGTGTCATGGTGCTGGGACAAAGACATCCAAAAAGGTGGTATTCTGGGGAAACTGAGTGACTTTGAAACCTAAAAAATTGGTAAAATTTTACAGGTCCTTACAATAAAAAAATAATAGTGTGTGATTCTGAAATTATATCACAGCATTACTCAAATCTAAGTTGATATTAACTAAGTGGAAAAATTTTGATTGCCCAAAAAACCATGGTATTTCAGTCTTTCTGGATATAAAATTATATTTAAAGGTATAAATACCTTTCAGACCTGACAGACTGAGGCAGGATGGTGCATGCTGCTCCAACAGATAAGTGTTGCTTCAGCCTTGGTGAAGGAAGAATGAGTTGTCATTTGAGATACAGGGTCAGACTCCCTTCTGACTCATCCCAGAGAGGCTTGGTGCAAGATTCCCTCCTGTTGCAAAGCTCCTCATGAAAGATAGAAGGTTTTTGAAGTTGGAAGAATTTTAAGTATTTCTAGGGGCAAACTCAGTTTTAGATTTAGGAATAGTGAAACTTCCTTAAGTTTGCCAAACATTTGGTGTCTGGGAACAGTTCAAGTAAATAAAAAGAATATATCTGAAGTTTTAAAATGTTTTAGCATGATTTTGACATATTCTGTTTAGTGCTTTCCCTACATCTTGAATTATACTTCCAAATGTAGATTTATAAAGTCAATAATTCTTTTAAATACCTTATATTCAGTGGGTTTTCTGTCTTCAGGAGTTCACAAACCCTTTTGTTTTCTAAGATACGTGCTTTCACATCTAAATTTCATTCTTAATTCTCTGTAAATTCAAAATTTAAAATTGAGCTAAGTGAAGATGCCATACTATGTTTTACTGTCTGTCACTTCACGTGACTCTTGTTTGAAAATCAAATGGGAAATAACTTTAGGCAGCTGTGTCACAGAACAGGGGCTTGGATTGTTTTGATTCCAGCACCTGTGCATCAGGAAGCAATGGAGACAGCTTCTCTTGGTGGTTGTTTAGACAGGTGGATCCATATGGATGGCAGGCAACTGTTGTGCTTTTCTGGACTTGAGGCTTCAGGTGAAATATCCTTCTGGTTTGTAACTTTACCTGCTAAAAAACCAAACACCAACACCAGCAACAAAACCCCACAAAAAAACCTTCCCTCCAAAAAATACCTCAAAAAAAAAAAAAACCCAAACAACCAACCTACAAAAACTGGTTTGAAAAGCCACAAAACCTCAACCCTAAAAAACCCAAGAATATCAAACCCCTGAATGGCCACTGTTCTCTAGATTAAATGTATCTGGAAGTGCCTTAGAAAATTAAGCAAGTGACTTAAAATTCAAGACCCATGTGTAGGAAAAGGGAGCAAAAATATCATGAGTAAAAATGTCAGTGGTGTGTTGGCAGAGGTTGGTGGTAGCAGGGGCTGAAGAAAAGTGGAGGAGCAGCAGGTAATAGTGGGGAATGCTGTTATCCCGCTTGGGCTTTGCTCAAGGTGACTTTTAGAGACATGGAGAAAAGTTTTGTTTTGCCTGCTGAAACAGACCCCAGGGAAATATTCTGTTGCAAACTGTTCAGAGGAATTGCTTCTGGTACCTCAGAGATTTGCATACTGTTCTTCCTGGGGTGGGGTTATGAATGGTTTGATGCAAGGGAAATCATATCTTCAACCTTGGGCACTTTTCTCCCTCCTTGATCCTCAAGCTATAAAAAGGAAAAGGGTTTTCTAGAAAAGCACAGCACAATTGGTGCAGCCTAGGCACTAGTTTGTTGAGAGAAATTTTGGGCAAATAGGCTGCAAACATTGTTTAGCAAACACTTAAACAGTGAGAACAATACAAAAATGTAAGACTGTTGGGAGAAACCTTGCTGTTAAATGAAGAACATAATTTGATGATTGAAGAGGTCATAAAACTCTTCAAAGAACACTTTATAGCTCTGATTAATATAATTCATTTAATTAAAAAATATAATAGTAAAGGATGGAAAAATAACTTGAAAAAGAAACTAACTTTGAAGAGTTCTCTAAAATGTTAGCAGGAAATGTTTTGAAAGAACCTAGAGGTTTATAGCCTGGCAAATGAGTGATACCAGGAGGTCTGTTCAGATCACAGAAAAAGCTGAAAATAACTGGATGCATCCTAGTGCCATACCTGCTTTTCGGAAAAAGAGAAGAATTTACCTAAAGTGAGGCCAGAACACAGCCACAGCTATTTCTGATATAGCTGCTTCTAAATCTTTCTTTCATTGGTTTTGGAGCTTTGTATTGTTGTAGTTGGTAGGTGTGTGAAGATGGATTCAGAGATCTAGCATATACAGTTCATGTGGCTGGGAGGAAGACAAACAAACTCCAAATCCAAACAAGCTCAAACACAAAAGCAAAAACAGTCCTACTAGCAAAAAACCACAAACCACACAAAAAACAGCAACAAAAATCCCTAGTTTTGTGTTTTGTTGTTCTTTTTTTTTTTTAATTGATTTTTTTATTTAAGCAAGACTGAATATCAAAAGGTGTGGTGTAAACTGTAGTAGATGGAAAATGGTCTGGGTTTTAACTCAATTTATTCTTGGCACGTGAGCAGTCTCAGCCTGGTACAGAAGAAGAGATGAGAAGCTGCTGTGTCATGGCCCTTTCTGTGAGTCTGGAAACGAGCATGCTCACTGGGAATGGGATCTGTCTCCTAAACAGGCAGCTGACTATTAGACTATTTGGTTTTTTCCTGAATGCTTGTGGTGTCCCTTTGTATAGCAAGGGAATATTCAGCAGTGTCTGGAACCCCTTTTCCAGGTAACTATACTGAAATTGCACCCTGAATGAATTAATTATTATGCGTTAGGAAATTGTTCTTGAATGCCTGATATCCAAGTTTAAATGCACTTTGCCTTCATTAAAAAGTGGCTTGGTGAACTGACTTTTAAAGCACTGATAGCAGCATGCTGGCATGGGCTATTTTTCCAATACATTCGTTTACACCCAACCCTGAAAAAGGGAGTGTTGTGTTTAGAACTTGTGTTAGAATCAAAGTCTAAGATGAGATCAGCTGAAGAGGGTTGACACTAACCTGAATTTTACTTTCAGAGAGCACAGCAGAGTATTTACCCTGCTTTTTCTTCACAGAACAGAAGAGTTGCTTAGCTCAGCTCCTTGTGTCACTTGTGTTGGGAGTGTGAAAGACATTTAACTATCATTTATCTGCAGCTGATGTCCACATTGAAGCATGCTGACAAATTCCCCGGCTGATGCTGATTGTCAGTGTTACTTTTTCCAAAGACCTCCATGTGGCTGCTCCCATACATTCCTGTGTAACTTAATGGTGAATCTGAGCCTTTAAACATATTGGCATAAAAATCAATGAAAAACAGAATGTAATATACAGGAAGTGACTAGACTTGAAAAATTCTTCTGTCCAAGGCAGAAACTGGAGATCCCTCTTTGTCACTGTAACTACAGGTGCAGCCAAGGCAGAGCTATAGTGCTTTTGGGTAGAAACTGGTTTAGAAGATAGATTAGCTAGAGACACACTAAAAGTGATTAATTACTTCCTGGTGTCATAGTTGCAGAATTTCTTTTCTGCAGGGAGGAGAAACTGAAAAATGGAGTCCTATTCCCACCTGTGCTGCTTCTTGGTGTAACTTAGGAGTTGGCACACATCCATATGTGGGGAGGCTCATATTATTCTCACATTTAGTAAGTGCATCATTCAGCTGTGCTCTGAAGCTCTTCTGGTTCAGTCCACTTTTGAATTGCTAGTCTTTTGACCTGCTAGTCTTCACACAGAAAAAATTTAAAAAGAAAAATTGTTTAGTAATTAATATTTATAGAACTTGGTGCCTTTTATAAAGTAATTCAATTTTTGACTCCTTGACTGTAAAGCTAGCAGCGTTTCCAATCCTATCCAAAAGTGTCTTAGAACTCCATAATCCAGGCTATTGGTCCAGAGTTAAAACTTCTCAGAAAAAATGATGGAAGTCCAGGAAAAAAATAAAGGTGTTCCTTGGGGAATCCTTTAGTTGATGAACAGCACTTTTCCTGTTATGCCTAGGTAAACAGATTTATTCTTTCAGCTGGAGTTAGCATCATGCATGAACCATGGGACAATGTTTTGCCAAGAAAGAGGCTTGTTGTGAGATTTCCAACAATGAGTTGAGATGAAAGATTGTTTGATCACTTAATCTTGTTAAACATAGCACAAAACAGCAAGTGTATTAGAACAAGTATTTAAATGATAACAAATCCTGATGTTGGACCTCCTAGAAAACTCTTTTCTTCACTCATATGCTGCTCTTAGAAGGGATTTTTTTCCACTTTGGGGCTATTTATTCTTTTTTTTTTATTGTTGCAGACTAGTGTGTTTTGATAAGTACTTATAATTTTTTTGCTTGTAAATGCTTGCATTTATTTACAAATATATGCAAAGAAAAACCCACAAATGTGTATGAAGTAGAAATCTATATTACATAACTATTCTATATAATATATAACATCATATAATAATTTAAAAAATATGCATTGTATATTTTATATGGTGTATTACAAGAGTATTCATAATCTTGTGTACAGCTCATATCTAGTATCATGAATCAAGTGTTAGAAATATTCACATCCATTACAGGAAAAATCTGCATATCTTTTATTGTTTTCAGGGGTAGTTTTGGAGGAGGTTTTGCTAGTTTATAAGTGGTTTACAAAGTAATATTTATGGTATTATCAACGTCATGGAGAAGAGGTGACAGTCAAGGCAGTTTCAGTAAATGGGTGTGACTTCTACTTGCTGTTTAAAAATTACTTCTTGATTTCAATAGGAAAATTTCACTGAGGCAGGAATTATAGTTAGAATCTCCTAACCTGTTTTCATAGAATCAGGGACTGGTCTGGGTTAAAATGGACCTTAAAGCTCACCTAGTTCCAAAATCCCTGTGCCATGGGCACCTTCCACTAGAACAGCTGCTCAGAGCCCCATCCAACCTCACCTTGAACACTTTGAGAAATGAGTCCACAACTTCTGTGGCCAACCTCTTCCAGTGCCTTGCCACCCACACAGCATGCAAATTTCTTCCTAGCAGCTGATTTAAACCTACCCTCCTTCAGCTTAAGGCCCTTCCCTCTTGTCCTATCACTGTATACACCCTTGTGAAAAGTTCCTCTGGAGTTCTTTAGAATTGACTTAATTAAATAAAAATCTTGATTTTTGTAGACTTAAATACTGAAATTCAGGTGTAGGAGCCTGAAATAAAATTAGTCACATATAACTGAATGTTAGACACTGAAAAACTAACTCAAAAATTTGTATTTGGGATAGTATTTGAGGGTTTTGGTAAAGAACTGGACATAGTGGCTTTGTGTCTTTGCTCAATATACACCTATAGCTGCAAAATACACTTATATTAGTGGATATGACTGTGTATTCTTTAGGAGAAGATTCATAAAATACGGAATTATACCACTATGTGCGTCTCATCTGCTGCATATTCTCTGGGTGCTATTGGTTGTCCTTGTTCATGTCAAGTAGTTCTGTATACACACATCATCCCTGTAATTTTCATCACATTAATGAGATTCATTAGCTGTTCAGGAGGAGGAGACATGTCAGGTGTTGTAGAGAAATAGATTAGCTCTGAGGTTTTACTGGAAATGTGAAATAATGTCCTGCAAAATTCCCTGAGATGTGCCTGGTGCGTGTACACAAAATAAATACAAGTTGTGGGTGACTGAAGGCAGAGTTTCCATAGCTGGGCACACACTTTCCTTTTTGATTCCAAATGACACTGCTTGGAGCAGTTCCTGTCCATAAGGATAGCCAAATGCCGGGGATTTGATAGCTATGAATGAGTAAAATTCCCAAAATCTCAGTAAAGGAAGTGCTCACTTGGCAGCTCTGTGTGGTGGCAGGAGGGGAGAAAGAAGGAAAGAAAGTAGGTTACAGTATTTCCTAATGTAATTACAAAAGGTGATTTGAATTTGATTGTCTGCAAGAAGTGCTGATAAGGGTGAATCTCTGTGCACTTGGAGATCTGAATGCTGAGGCCAGATCAGGTCTCTGCAGACTTGTGTGGAAAAGCACAGCTATTTCATGACCTCCTTCTCTCTCCCATCAGTCTCTTGCCTTGTAAGACCAGGAGAGACTTGGAAATGCATTTTACAAATGCAGAAATGACCATGTACTTTTCAAGTATGGCTGAACAGAAAAATTTTATTCTCCTCATTCTTTGTGGGAAGAGATTAAAAAAGAAAAAAACACTTTAAGTAATCAATTTAATTAAAGCAGAGCGAAGGTATATACATGTGCTCCCTTCAAATTTTGTTCTCCTATAAGCAGCATACCATGATCCTGTATAGCCTCAATAGCAGGAAGAAGGAAAAAAATCTTGAAAAGTGAAAGAATAAGCTGTTGTGTGTAAAATAAGTCCATAATTTCTCACTGTAAACTCTGGGTTTACTTCTATGATATGAACTTAATTGCATTTTGCCTGTAGGAGCAGTTTGTGATGAGTTGTGGCTTTTGAGTAGGCTTTTCCTGCTTTTTTGTTTTTATTTTCCTTTTTATTTCTAGTGGTGTTTCTGACATGTCAGCAACAGTCCAAAGTTGTATAAAACCAAATCACTTCACAGTCTTCTGTACATTCAGAGTGCATTGGGTGTTTCACACATAGCCTGAGGAATAGCATTGCCAACATGCTCCACTATTTCAGTGTTTATTTCAGCCTCTTTGGACATTGTTGCCTGATCTCAATTATAAAACAACTGTCTAGAAAGTTGACTGATAGATTATTTGCTCCCTACTTCATCCCCCTCCTTTATTTTCCCTATCTGTTCTTAACAGCTGTAATTCCAGTTTATCTTAATGATAGAAGCAACTGTTTTGGCAGCTACTTTAAACTCATATGTTCATGTGATTTTTATAGGAATAGGAAGGGAAGACGTTATCTTATTGTATCTGAAAGTTTGTGTAAGACCCAGGGAAAAGGTGTGGGCTTTGTGGGGCTCTTCTTGCTCAGAGTGTGCACATAAAATAGGTGAGGGGAATTAATAGAAGGCAATGGACGAATATAAGGAATTGTTTCTGGATCAGCAGTTTAAATCTGCTCTTGCTAAAAAGCCAGACTGATACTCAGAACAGGAACCTGTATAGAAAGAAGATTATCCTGTGTTAGACACATGTTTCTGATGAATGCCATACAAAAAACTTTGTAGCTCTTGCAGGTAAAAGCTCTCTACTCACCAAGCAGAGAAATGTGGTGTTTATGGCTGACTTGGAAGGGTTTGTAATTCAAGCCTCAGTTTATTCATGGCTGGCTTTATTATATTGCATACCTGGGGATACAGTACAACCTCAGCCATCTGTAGCCACCTAGGTTACTGAGCTTAACTGTTGAGACCACTCCAATGTCATCCTTCCACTGTTCCTTTGGTATTGATCTTATGTATCTTTGATTTTTTAACCATTGCATTCTACACTTGTTGCTGTCCCTGTCCTTAATTTATTGTAGCATGTCTTCGGTGTGACTTTCTGATTGTCTGCACAAAATTCCTCTGTCTCCTGGGTCATTTAAATAAGATATTAAAAAAAAAAGAAATACATAATTCTCCTAATTGGTGGACTTGTTGTGTGCAGCAATTATCTTCTTGTGAAATTCTGGTGGTCCTTATTGCTTTAGGTATTACTGCTTTCTTCTTGGTTAGGAACTAGACCAAGAAACTTTTCAAGTTGTAAATATTGCTGTGTTTACCCTATAGTAAAACTCAGTGTTTGCACTAAATTGTGTGAGATTAAACTTTTAATTAAGCACATTGTTCCTCAGTACCTTAGAGCTACTTCAACCTTCTGCACTTAAAGCTTGCTCAGCAATACAACCTGTGGGTGGGATTTTTTTTTGCCATTGACAACAAGCATAATCTATCCTCATAAGGAAGCAATTTTAAAGGGTTTTTTTTTCCTAAAAAATAGTTTAGGGCTTAAACAATGCAAAAAACTTGCTACTACATAACAAAGCATGAGCAAACTTATAGGATGGAAAAACACAACAGATACTAATAACACCACTCAGGGAAGTATCAGTAGATCTCAAAGGAATGCTAAGAGAATGTGTTGCTCAGACAATTCTTTTGTGCAGAGGATACTGGGTAAAATATTGTTGACTAAAATGTGTATCTCCCACAAGTATATTTTACAATGCATAGCAGAAGTTTGTATGAAAATTTAATATTTTTCTTGGCAATAGCTTGGTACTAGTGAAATCAGAAATGTAGGGAGATATGAAAAATGAAGCAGCTGCTTCAGGAACAATTTTTTTTTATTAGACCACATGAAATGCATATCAGTTGCATGAATAGCTTGAGAATCCGTGAAATATCTCTGAGAGAAGAAAAAGCACTCTTGACACAGTTACTAAATAGGAAGTTAATAAAATTGCTAATATATTTAATTTTCATTTGAATGCTAGTTTATGTCAAAGCAAAAATATGAAGTGACAGATGTTCATATGATGCCATCCCTATATGACACATGCTTTGTGTAATGTTACATTTAATGAGAGAGAAACAGGCCATCTTGGCATATAGTCCTTGATTTTATATTTTCCCTTTAACCAACTCAGTTGTAAGATGCACTTGATATATCCTTTTACCTTTAAATCTGTTGATGCTTTAAGCATGTGCAAATAATAAATAACTTTATGAGAGGAAAGCTTAGGGGTGTATTCCATGAAGACATCCCAACAGTGTCGACTACTCCAGTCACTGAAAGAGTGTGATTGGTTTCAATGCATTTACTCAGCCAATAAGACCACTTGGTTTGGGATTTTTTTTTGTTAGTTTTTTTAGGCAATTTTAAAGTTTTGGAGGTTTGCTGGGTTGGTGTTTTTTTGGGGTTTTTTTTTGGGTGTGTCTGATGGGGAAAGGTCTGTAGCTGAAACAGACCCCAAGCATTGTAGTATGGTTATGTTTTGATTTCTGTTGATCAAGTTTTCTTTACAAGAAGAGGTAAAAAGCAGAAGTAGCAATGAATATGTTCAGAAATCAAATGTCTTGCAGCTCCTCACAGGGTTCTAAGGCTGGAACCAAGTACAGGAGATGTGGATGTACAATTTCCAGTTCTGTACGTAGACAAACTTGAAGGCTATCAATGAAGGATGTTTATGTGTAACAAAATTTAGGTAAAATGAAATTAGGCATGGTTGTGCTATTAGAAATGTACTTTCTCTAAAACTTAGAGTATGACTGTTTTTGGAGGAGTATTATGGAGCCTTATTTTAAGATATCTCCTTAATGCATCCCCTACATTATGATGGGTTATTTTTCAGATTCATAGGCTAATGCAACAGGGTAACCGTACATTGAAAGGCTCTGTACTTCTGATGTTCTGCAGGTAATTAGCTATTGCACTTTAGCTCATTACTTCATAGGTGATAAATTTCTTTAGGGAAAAATGCTTTTAAAGAGTTTGACAAGTTTAATTAATCTATTAAAACTTTGACTCTTGGATGAATTTACAAGAAACATCGTCATGTTTCAAGGGCAGCTCAGCTACTACCCTCTAGCACCATGTCAAAATGGCACTAAGGAGGACAGAAAATACTGACTTGACAAAACAAAAAGGTATTTTTGTACCTGGACATCCAGAGTACAGGCACTACGTGGTTTACTGAACATTCTGTCTTGGTACTGCCCATATAAATTAGCAACAGGTAATTAGTACTCAAAGCAAAATAAATTCCTTCAGTCAGATGCCATCCCTTTTCCACTGGGGATGGTATTGTTGAGTCTCAAAATGGAGAGAAAGAATATTCATGTTGTTCTTGGAATGCAAATATGAGTAGTCAAAAGGCAAAAGATGACTTTAGACTTCCTTAAGTGTTTGCATCCTGAAGTGTTTTGAAGTGTATGCTTTTTTTTCTCTTTTGCCTCACTTGAGGTACAAAAAAGCTTTAAGAACCAGCCATTTGTCATTCTTGGTTTTTCTTTCTAGTTCCATATGTTCATTTCAGTTTCTAGGCGGCTGTTCAAATCCTGCTCTGAAGGTGGAATTACATTTTTTTTCTGCTTTTTTTCTTTACTACTTTTTATGGGGTTTCTAATATTTGACTTAAAGAAATTATTTCTTTTTTAGAACAAGTTTGTAAGTCAAAGTGGAATAATTAGTGATGTTTTGTGTCAGCTGTGAGATGATAACACTGAAAGCCAATGGGCACCACCTTGAATCACTAAAAATGTGACCATGTCTCAGTGTATTTTGCATTGTGAAACACTCAGAAATCGGGTGGCATCAACACAAATTCCTGATGAGAATAATTAGCAGCTGGACATCAAGGTTTGGCCACAAATCAAATGAAAAAATAGTGATACTTTTTTCCCTGTTTATTTCAGGGACTTTTCTAACATTGCACAGCAGTATCTAATTATAGAATTCAGTTCTTGAGACCTGCCTTAAATGAAGTCATCTTTTTATTTCTTTTCTCATTTTTGCAATTTTTTTTTGCTTGTAATCATCATTCTCAACAGGAATAGCCATAATCCTTAATAGGAAAGAATGCTGTTTATATGACTTTTATTGCTCCACAGCTTTAATTTATTCCAAGACAATATCATTCCCACTGGAAAATGAGTTAGCAGCTAATAATAAAAAAAAATCTGTAATTGCATAATTAAAGACTTTAATATCACAAGCATAAAGAAGACTGAAGGTTCAGGGGGAGGAAAGGAAACAGCTGAAAAAGTTTTGTCCCACAATCAAATTGGCTTACTAACAGTAGGCATGAAAATAACCGAAACTGCAGTGTAATGTGTCCATTAACTTAATGTATATGCTTTATCAAGTAGTTTTGTCTGTTTACAAGTTAAATTGAATAAAAGCTCAGCCAAGAGCCAAGCTACCATCATTTTTTCACTTCTTGGTCTCTGCATGATGGATTTGGTGTGTACAGGTCAAGGTGGAATATCTGTCCATTGAAACTTGTGCACCAGCCTACATAACAACCAGAGCCTTGTCAATCCAAATGGATTCATGCATTTGGAGATTTCTGGCTATTGATTGAAACTGGACACAAAATGGACAGGGAATCGCTTGTTAGTTGTGGGGTTCCTGATGGGTGACTGACTCTCACACTGTTTTCTAGCAGGGTATAGTGATATTGATCCAGCCCTGCAGTTTAGGGCACAGATGTGTACGTGCAACGGGGCTTGGTGGGCCATTTGCTGATTTATCAGGAAATGTTTCCATTGTGTGTGGTTCAGAACTGCCATGGGTGTAGGGCAGCAGCAGGAGGTCACTGTCCGCTCCATGGACACTGGGTGCTCTTGAAAAAAGGTAGAACAGAAGGGCTCCTGCAAGGATTTCTTCTATTTGCAACTCAGGAAAGGCCATGTGCTCCGATTTGAGTAAAGAGTGTTTAACACCAACATTAAAACTTGCATGCACCTCAAGGCAAAATATTTTCTTAGAGCCCTGGGTGTTCACTTTTAATATTACTAAAAATATTTATCACTTCTTTCCCAATGTCCTCCTGCATTAGCTGTGTTTTGGAAGAAAGGGTAACCCAGGCAACCCAACACTCAAACCCTTAGGCAGCCCGCAGGCAGTCAGCCTTCACAGAATGATAGTAATAATAAAAGACCCCTCACAGTGGTAGCAGCAAATTCAACAGCCTTTTTGACAGGGGAAAGTCTGTACCTCTGAGGTAAAGCAGAGAGGAAAATAGGCAGCATGACTAAGTGCTATTTTTGTTAGGCTTGTAACAGTGCCTTGGAGATTAAATAAAGCAAGATTTTTGGAAGATTTTGGAAACAGACTAAGCCGTATAAGAACAGCATCCTGAGATGAAGGGTCAAGGTGAGAGCTGCAGGAAAGGAAAATGCTTTGTGCTCTGCAGCAGCCACAAAGGGCTGAGGACAGCAGTCCATTCCCACTGGCTTAACTTAGTGGTGGGAGAGGCTGACTTGGTTGTGCAGAGCCTATTTGCAGTCCTGAGCTTGTTCTCCCACACCGTGGAAAGTTCACAGCCTGCTCCCTGTCTGGAATAGGCTGTGAACAGGACAGCAGTTCTAGGCTGGCTCAGGCAGACAATCCCTCCTCAGCAGGAAGACCCCACTAGTTTGTACATCAAGGCTTTCCTGGACAAATTCATATCCACAGACTGAAATGTTTCAACACTGTATGGTGGATGGAATCTGTTTTATCTATTTCAATTTCTCTTACTAGTTTAAGAAATGTTTTGACTGAATCAATGGGGAGGAGTGATTTCCCAGGAGGGAGAAAACTCTTCTGTGCCTTGGGCAATAACTAATCTGGTGCCAGGGAGAGAGGGACAGTGGAGTGTAAGAGGTCAGGGGTATAGGACCCTCATGTGAATGGACCTAAAGTACAGAAAGGTGTGAGGAGCAGCCCCTCAGTCCACAGACGATGTGGCAGATTTGTCCTGACCACAGAGGCCTAGGCAGGGTTTGCTAGAACTTGGAAAAAATACATTTAGAAACAAAGGCCTGCTGTGGTTTTGGTGAATTACTCTTTCTTAGAATAGTACTTATTCTGATTAATAGCCCACCAGCCTCTTGTTTATTGTTTTTATTTTAAAAGCCTTCAGATCTATTTTTATTAGATTGGGTCAGTCTGGGAAGGACTCTACAACTGAAGGCTCTGGCCAGCTGGGGATCTGGTCTTACCAGGGAACAGCACAACAATGCAGGGCCTGAATTGCAGCAGTGTACAGCTGCTCACAGAGTGAGGGCTATGTATTGCTTTGGGCTGGATATGCTTCTTCCAGCCTTGCTGTTCAGCATCCATTCTACACAGCTGACTTGAGAATTATGGATTGGACCCTGTGATTGTAGGGATAACTCTAAAAATGCATTATTTTTGAAAGACACGAGACTGAGCACAACTTTGGGTGTGTTGACCTTGAGTTACTGACTGATTTTGTGAAGAGCTTCATAACTTGTGGTCATACTTTGTTCTTTCTGTGTTGGGAGTGGCTGTTCGCCTCTTCCCTTAGGTTTGCTGATGCCACTTATTACATATGGTAGGTTAGAAGAGGAATATGCTATTCTTGGCTGTTGGGGTTTTTAAAATTTATTTCGACTGTTTTCAAATTGTGTTCAGGATTTTCAGTTATTTCTCTTTTTAAGCTAGAGAGGAGAAATGCTTGTTTTGGGACAGCAAGATGGATCAATGTGTGCATTCAATACTTAAATAAGGATAGTGAGTTGCAACTATCCCATATGCCAAACAGAAAAAATTAAAAGGCTTGATAAATATAATTTTTTTCAGTGAGTGGGGCAAACTACCTTGTTGGAGAGATGCTGCTTTATAATGATCTGTTTTAACCCATCTGTAGAGGCAGAGGCCTTATGAAGATAGACCCATATTGATTATTTGTTATTTGGCTTTCCGTATTTTTTTTGTTCTGTTCTTCCCTTTCCCTTTGAGGCAAACCTTACATCTAAGGGGATAATCTGGGTTTTGCTCTTCTTCCTACTTCTAGAGGGTTAAACTAATTTTACATAACCTTGTCTTCAGACTACTGCTAAGAATGTTAATTGTACAGAGGTGTTAGCATGGGTGGGGATGTCATGATATGCATGTGCAAAGGGAAAAGGTCTTCAAATGTAAAACAAAATTTTAAATTTTTATGTTATTCTTGGCTGTATTTGTGTATTTGGATAAAGATAAATTTTTCTACAAAGGTGCTGTAGTACCTGAACAGGACTCCAGGACCATTTCTTATGGAACCTTGTAAAGCAAAGAGCTCTTCAGACCCTTTAGTGGGCATATCAGTTGTCTGCCCTAGTCACAGTCTTTTATTATAACTGAAATATGCCATGGCTCAAGTGAAGTTAAGCAGTTGCATCAGGCACATTGTGGGGTTTTTATGGTACATGTTTTCCACTGCAAGAGAACTTCTGCAGCTAAATGTATAGCAGGTGTAAATGGAGCTGTAATTTAGTCATCTAACTTATATCAGATGATTATTCTTGCAGTGGTTTTTGCTAGATAAACCAAATGGATGACAGTTGTATGAATGTAACATTGTTCAGTAATGACAGATTTTTCTGTTCGCCTTTATGGCTGGCTTATTATTTTTGAGGAGCTGAAGCTTTGAAGCAACTTCAGATTCCTGATTGATAAAGATCAAATAAAGTACTAAAATAGGTATGAAAACTGACAGAGAATGTGTGAGTGTCATGAATTTCAACCCACCCCCTCCGTGCTTTAAATTGGTCTACATGATGAACAAATGTAAGTTATTAAAAATCTGTGTTTGTGTGAATTTGTGTGTGTAAAAAAAAGAAATGAAGTAACAGCAACCTCAGCTACAAATCACAGCCAATCACACACGAAATCTGCATGGAAACAGGATTTTTTCACTTAGAAAATATTGCCATTATTCATTCTTCTTGTCTGCAAAGCTGCTTGGAATACATGATTTTGAAAACAATTATGTTAATATGTTGTGTGAAGACCTGGAGTTAAGCAGAAGTAAAGAAATATTAAGAAATAAAGAAAATACTGATTTGGGTAGTAAAGCTAGGCTATGCTCTTTCATCTGCACCAGCTTGTTGGTAATTCTAGTGTCTGAATTTCATATCTGACAATCTTTTTGGCCATATTTTCCAATTTGTTCTAGCCAAGTAAGTCCTTTTGGACTACTCTTTCCAAAGGGTGACCCTAATAGAACCATATCAAATACTCCCAGAAGTGATGATCTACTTGTTCAGCCCAAAGGAATAGCCAAGTTCATGCAGTAGACAGATATAAATGAAGATAATAGCAGTCAGGGGCTGTATCAAGTACTAACCATAAGACACTGTAACAGGACTGTGAAATGTATTAGTCAGTCAGTGATTTTGCAGAGTTTAAAATTCTATGAAGCAAGGATTTTCAAATGTCACTTGTCTAAAGAGTGCATTACTGTAGCAGAAGAGATGATTTAATACTGCCCTTTAATAAATATAATCCTTAATAAAAATACCTTGGATGATTTTTTCTTGTCTCTTAGTTAAACTGCTCTTCCACATAAGCACCAGAATGAAGGAAACCTTAATCAGTCTTCTCAAGAATGTCAGCATTATCCTATGCTTTCCTTATGCATGCTACTGAGCAGTTAAACTGAGTGTACATTTTTAGGAATACTGCTTTTAGGAAATAAAATTATTATCATCATTTACTAAAGGAAGAAAAGAAGAACCCTGAATATTAAATAACTTGATCCTAGATTTTTTGGCCACTGTTCCAAAGCTTGTCACAGAAGTAAAAATCTGAGATCTTGTTTTCAAAGGAGGGACCAGAATTGAAAGCAAGTGCTCCAGACTCTGATGGTTACAAATCTCAGGTTTTTTCCCTAGTGAATACTAATTAGCAGGTGTATTATATCTTCACAGACTTCTATTTTATAGCACATAAAAATGCACTTATGTCATTATTTCAAGCTGCAAATCTGTGAGCATCCTTTTCCTTGCCACTGTGGGTGGGTGGTTTTGTTTTCACTTTTGATTAGCTTCTCACTTTACCTGTGCTGTCACCTAAGTAAGAACCTTCATAACCCAAAAAGGAGGTAGATAAAACCTAATTCCAGAGCTAATGATGTTTTTTAGGTGACAAGCCTGTGGCTGAAACCACCTTACTTTTATTTTGGGTGCTTTCTGCTCTTTTGTCAGACACTGGGAGTAGCAGAACTTACCAAGCAGGTACAGGATTCCTATCTGGCCTCCATGTCTCAAAGAACAGATATTATTTATTAGATTTCTCTATTTGAAATTAATACTGCTTGGAATAATGATAATGCAGTAGACAGATATAAAATGAAGATAATAGCAGTCAGGGGCTGTATCAAGTACTAACCATAAGACACTGTAACAGGACTGTGAAATGTATTAGTCAGTCAGTGATTTTGCAGAGTTTAAAATTCTATGAAGCAAGGATTTTCAAATGTCACTTGTCTAAAGAGTGCATTACTGTAGCAGAAGAGATGATTTAATACTGCCCTTTAATAAATATAATCCTTAATAAAAATACCTTGGATGATTTTTTCTTGTCTTTTAGTTAAACTGCTCTTCCACATAAGCACCAGAATGAAGGAAACCTTAATCAGTCTTCTCAAGAATGTCAGCATTATCCTATGTTTTCCTTATGCATGCTACTGAGCAGTTAAACTGAGTGTACACTTTTAGGAATACTGCTTTTAGGAAATGAAATTATTATCATAATTTACTAAAGGAAGAAAAGAAGAACCCTGAATATTAAATAACTTGATCCCAGATTTTTGGCCACTGTTCCAAAGCTTGTCACAGAAGTAAAAATCTGAGATTTTGTTTTCAAAGGAGGGACCAGAATGCAAAGCAAGTGCTCCAGACCCTGATGGGTACAAATCTCAGTTTTTTTCCCTAGTGAATACTAATTAGCAGGTGTATTATATCTTCACAGACTTCTATTTTATAGCACATAAAAATGCACTTATGTCATTATTTCAAGCTGCAAATCTGTGAGCATCCTTTTCCTTGCCACTGTGGGTGGGTGGTTTTGTTTTCACTTTTGATTAGCTTCTCACTTTACCTGTGCTGTCACCTAAGTAAGAACCTTCATAACCCAAAAAGGAGGTAGATAAAACCTAATTCCAGAGCTAATGATGTTTTTTAGGTGACAAGCCTGTGGCTGAAACCACCTTATTTTATTTTGGGTGCTTTCTGCTCTTTTGTCAGACACTGGGAGTAGCAGAACTTACCAAGCAGGTACAGGATTCCTATCTGGCCTCCATGTCTCAAAGAACAGATATTATTTATTAGATTTCTCTATTTGAAATTAATACTGCTTGGAATAATGATACACAGACATGCCATAAACTGCTATACCATAAATTATGAATAATTTGAAATAAATTATTCACCATTAACAACTTCTTTAAATCTGATACTTAAGAAATCCAATGTATCATTGTAGAAAAATCAAGAAATTATATCTTTCTATAGAATTTATTGTGCATGTATAGATGTGTTGAGATAACAGTGCTATGATTTTAATCACACTGTTAATGAAGAAATTATTTTAATCACTTCTGCATGAAGAAATTGTGGTACAGACTGAATCATACACTGTACAGTGCTGTTGTGTGTGTGCTGGCATTACCCCGTCTTTCTCAAATGCATCAATGCCAAGAGAAGACTAAAAGAGGTAAATGGTTTTGGGGGGAATTCATACTTGATTATCATGAGAAGTAACAGCTGTAGAAAGAATGGTATAAACACGTGCCAAATTAGCTCCTTTTGGGTAGAAAAGGTAGAGGTGAGAGATAATTGCATTATTATTCAGTCTGGAGCTGCTGTTCCTATGTTTTCAGCCAACACCAAGACAAAAGCTAGGTATGTGCATTTTGCCCAAGAAAATTATCTGAAAAATACACATGCTGTATACAAGTTCTTTAAAATGGACTGAATTATACAATAGTTTAAGCATACAAGTGCATGAAATACTTAGCCATGTTATCCTTTCATGGAAAACGTGAAAGTAATTCCAGCATCTGGATTTTGTGGCTGGTAGTTCAGTGTTCTCCTTCATTTCATCAGACTTGACAGAATCACAGAATGGGTTGGCAGACACCTTGGGGATCATTTTATTCCAATCCCCTGCCAGGGGCAGGGACACCTTCTCTGGACCAGGTTGCTCAGAACTCCATCCAGCCTGGCCTTGAACACTGCCACAATCTCTGGGCTACCTGGTCACAGCACTGTTGGATCATTCCTACACTGAGACAACCACCTGCTCCAGGAATAACACACCTTTCTGTATCCATCTCTTGCTCCTTGTTCTTTTTTAGAATTTTATTTTGTTCTTTGGTCTTTGTGCCACTCTTTTATAGCACCTAAAATATTAGGGTCTGTCATATCTCTAACTGGGAATCTTAGGGCCAGTGGGAATATGAAAATAGCAGCAATCCATCTTGTTGTCAATTTAGTAATGTGTTTGTGACAGTAGCTAAAACATTGGAACTGTAGAAGATTCCTGACAATCATTGTCTCACCAAAGTCTGTTCCCAGAAAAATAGATTAATATAAAACTGTTTCTAGAGAATAGTTATCAACACTTCAATTTTAAATTGAGTGAATTACAAGTGGGATTCAGCTTGGTTCTTTTTAGGATCTGGTGTTATTGAGTAGCTTTGCTAACAGCTTGAGTAGTTGATTGGGGTATATGGTTATTAAGTGAACAAATGGAATAGCTACAGAGTGGCTGTATGCTCTATAAAAGAGGATTGGGATTTAAAATAATATTGATAAAAATGATTAAAAGATCTGTAAAAAAATAGAGTAAGTTTCAGCTAATAAGAAGGAACAGTGCAGTATTTGTACTTCCATTATGCTTTCTCTCAATCTGACTGCTTCATTTCAAGAGTCCCTTTGCAGTTCCCTGGTCCCTTTTTAACCTGGTTGATGGATCCCTTTCTCCTCAGGAGTATAGGTTTAGGGCAAGCTTAGCTGGGGTGTCTGATTCCTCTTTAGTGTTTTCATTCACTTCTTTACCTTTATTGCTGTTGCTGCCCAGGACATTTTGCCAAGGGTGGGCTGTGGGGCTGCCACATGTGTAAAAATGTCAGATTGCTGTATGGAGGAGCAATACTCTTGTCTCAGGAGAAATAATTTCACTTCTGTTCTGTACTTCTAAGCTGAAACAGCCTGTGCCAGATGTGGATTCTGCACCTGTGCAAATCAGAGAGCACACAGAGTCCCAGAATGGGCAGGTTGGAAGGGACCAGAGAGGGTGATCTACGTCCACCTTCCCTGCTCAAGCAGGGTCATCCCAGAGCACATGGCATAGGATTGCATCCAGAAACTTCTGGGGTATCTCCAGTGAGGGAGACTCCACAGCCTCTAGAAAATCTGTTCCAGTTCTCTCTGACTGCACAGGAAAAAAGCTTTTCCTCAAGTTCACGTGGAGCTTCCTGTGCCTCCATTCTTCCTGTCCCTTGGCCTATTGCTAGGCACCACTGAGTGGAACCTGGTCCCTTCTCTGACACTGACAGATGGAGATGAGATCTGCTAAGAAATACCAGTTTAAAGAACAGACCATTGGAAGTGCTGTAGCAAAGTCTTTGATGTAGGGAGTAAACTGATATAGAGTTTGTAACACTTGAAATATTCCTCCTTGCTCCTCAGTGGTTACAAGGGCATGGTAGGAAATAACTTTTTATCTTTTTTTTTATTTATAGTAAGCAAGGGGTAAGGAGTGTAGTAAGTTTACACTGAACTCCAAAATATCCATATTAAACATGAGGAGCAGTTAGATTTTTTTACTACCAGTTTGAGGATGTTAAAGTGCTGCCAGTGTAGGAGAATTTTAAGAAAAAGTTGTGGTTATCTCTGTCAGGAATAGGTTAGGCAGAGTTGCTCACTTTTTATAGGAGAGAGACAAACCAGAATATTCAGCAAATTTTCATCCAGTGTTCTTCTAACCCCTTTATTTATGGGCTGATGTTCTGGTTTAAATTAGAAATTTAAAGAATATGTTGGTTGTAGTTATAAGTGTATAAAATCATCACTCATTCTGCATTATGGTCAATGAGATTTTCCACTGGAAATATATATATATTTTAATATGTGCATGTGCTTCTTTTTTTCTTCTGTATTTCCATTATGAAGGTCCACAAGAAGTAGCATAAAGGAGAGGAAACATAATTCCCCCTTCTTTATTCACTAACATAGGAGAAAGTATTGCTTACCTAATGTTGTGCTGAAAAACTTGAACTATCTTTATTAAAACTTTAAAACCAAGGTGGTTTTGGTTTGGACTAATGAAATCATCAAAGAAATTAAACAGTGGAGCAATGAACTGCTCAGGAAAGAGGGATTTTTATTTCAGAATGTTGAAATCTATGATTTGGCAGTGCTAAAAGAATTCATTTTAAGAATGCTAAATGGAAAGAGAAAATCCGTGCCTGCTTTTTAGCCTTTGATACAAAGATTGACCTTCCTGTTCCAACCTACTGATTTTGAAGAGCAGCTAGTCCAACTATGATCCAGTTTTTCTGTTGCCAACAGGAGTGTGTTGAATTAAAAATATGATTTTTGGTGGGGGGGTTGGCTGCTTTGGCTGTGTTCTGCCAGACACAACACTGCTTGAACACCTCCTAGTGTGACTCCTAATCATAATTAATGGTTTGTGATGTTCTGTAGGTGGATACTTTGACAGGATTATGCTGAAAGTATCCCAGTTCTATTTGCAAATAAAACAGCAGCTGATTCTGAATGTACTCCTTTAGCCAGCAGGTCTCCTCCTGAACTCTGTTGGTCTATGGCAAAATCATATTGCCATGCACCAAAGTTTATCCAGCAACTTTTACCCAGGCAAATGCTATCTCTATCTTCAGGTCCAATCCCATGCTTTTGTCAGGGTAGATTAATTTAATTAGTGCTATGTTCTTTTATGTCATTGGCATGTGTAGCCTGTGATATCTTTCGGTTTTGTCATTCAGCCAGTTGCTTTTATTGAGTTGGTTGGTTTGTAATTTTCAGTTCTGTGTTATTGTTTGCCATGGATATTATTTCCTTTTCCCACACTCTTGAGTGGCTACAGTGACATGATGGCATACATCTGGATTTAGATTATGGAGAATTGGTGCATAGCCAGTAAAGCCAGAGAAGTGCTAAAGAGAAGTGTAAGTTTTGTTGAAGAGAGAATTTCTATAGATTTTTGTAATTATTTATTTTACATTATAAATGTCAAGTCACTCTAAGCAGACGGAATGCCAAACAAGCATTAAAAGTATTGACAAAAGGATATCAGTCTTGTGGCACCAAATCAGCCCCTGATGGACACAGGGTCACATGAGAAGTCAACTTGTAGAATGCTCAGGTATGGCCTGGTTTGTGATTTCATAGCTTAGCTTCTTGGTGAGTGTCAGCAAGAAACCTTATTACATGTCTTTTAAATGTGGAAATAGAATATATAATTTACTTTCCTTTGTCTGTTTGCTCAGTGATTCCTTCAGAGAAATATATTTGGGAAGCATGACTTCCCTTTACAGAAGATACTTAGGCTCTTTCTCAATTATCATATCAATCTACATTATTTTATTTAGGACATCCTTCATTCTTGGATCTTCCCTAAACCTATTAAAAATTCCTACACGTTTGCCATCAAAGCAATTTAAGTGATAAGTTCCTGATCGAGTTAGTAGCTTGGGTATTTTATCCCAAAGTTTTTAAAGACCTTAGGCAAATAATGATTAGTCACTGTACAACCTGTCAGTTTATTCTACAAGAATTTGTACTGATATTTTAATTTCAAAGAGTTCCTCAAACACTTTCTTTAAAAAAAAGTAAAATTTAGCACACAAGCAGTCTTTTTGATAAATCCAAATATGAGAAAATCCTTAAGCTTTCTTACTGTGTTCCATTTCATCTGCTCCTTCTATTTTTCTTTTAAATATAATCATCTGTTTGCACTCTGAAGCAATGCTGTTTTGCTGAGAAAAATGGTTGCTTACTAATTTTCATGTCTTCTTCACATCACTTCCCAATCCCTTTGGGCTAGCCTGGTGTTTACATTTAAGCTGTCAACATTTATAATCCTCTCTATTGCTTGATTTAGGTATAACTTCACCTTCTGCAAAATATCCTTCTTACTTCTAAAAGCTTTCTTACCTGGTGTTTTAGAGAGAATGTCTCTTATCATCCCCATAAACCTTTTTGGGCAGGTGAAATGCATTTCCATTGGGCCTCCAGTACAGTGTCTATAAATACACTCTGTTTTTTGTCTGAATATTTTCATCTTTTAGATGGCTTTTTATCTTTTGAACACAGCTGGGGTTTTTTGTGCCTTTTTTTTTAATTAAGCACCATTACAGTTTATTTTCTGTCCACCTGCTCCTGTAATCTGTGTATGATTTTGGTATCAATATGAATACACATGCAGTATCAGGTGCAGAAATTAACAACAAAATTATAGAGGAGTTTGCCTCCTGTACTGCTGTTTCCTCTAATTTCTCAGAACAAAAGTGCATATCAGGTTAGTGCTGAGAAATACCAGCAAGTCCAACACTACTCTAGCTATGAAATTCCTTTTCCTGGATTCCTGACTAGGAATTCAGCAGGAATTCTTGCCATAATTCAAGCGAGAGACCTTACATGCATCAAGAAGAAAAGAAAAAACATCCTAAAATGAAACTGTATTTTTATATACATTGGATCTTTGGTGTTTTTTTACATTTATCTTTTTCAGTATGCAAAGGAAGGTTTTGTTCCTCATACCACTTTCCTCACAAATTTCTTATACTCTGTTCTTTAAGATAAGAATCTCTTCTCACCTATGGTAGAGAGTTTTGTGGAGCTTTTAGTTTATTTTGTTTTCTTTTGGTATTTAATGCATTTCTGATTCCTTTTGAAAATAGTTATTTTTCTGTCTGAGTTCGAATTACTTTAAATGCTTGTTTGATCTGCTGATGACTTCCATGTGTTCCATTGTTTCTACCATCACTCTTAGAAGTTTTACGAGTGTTTGGAAAGATCTTGCACAACAGGGAATGATCAAAACTCAAAGTCATGCCATAAGAAATAGCACAGCACAGTAGAAATGCGCCAAATTGCCCAGAAGCAATTTGGATGGCTGGCAAACAGGGTCGCCTGCTGCTTTGTGAACAGCGTGGGCAATTTGCCACTCAACTCTCCCCTATTTGCTTCAATAAATTGTAGGGTACTTAGTACCCCACGATCTGTTAGCTATCTGTCTGCACTTCTCTGCACTGTCAGTGGCTGACAGTGGCTCTGCTTCGTGTTGTTTGTGTCTGTCTTTCACTCTCAGCTTGATGGGAAACCTTTAAAAAAAGAGGTGTGCAGCATTTGAGGGCTGGGATCCAGGAGTTTGTACATCATGGGGCATCTGTGCAGTCTAATCTAAAAAATATAGTTAAAAAGGAATAAAAAAATGAAGCTAGAGCATCTAAGATGTAGTCCAGCAAGAGCAGAGGAAAATAAACAAGCAAGTTCTCATGATGCAACTAAGAAGAGTATTCAAGTAATAATTGAACAACCAACGGTCTCATAACCAAGGTGATATAAAATGGAAACCAAATCTGTGCAATGCAAAGATTATTTAACAGTGTTGGTCAGTCATTCTCCTCGTGCTAAAATGGCGACCTTTAAACAGAAGAGCAGCAGTTTGGTGTTTTTGATTAAAGGATAATAGAAGTTGTTAACATGGTGGGTGAGTAGGAGGAAGAAAGGAAAGAGAAATCCTGAGCTTTTTTTTTATGTTCATGCTTTTCCTATTACTTTCCTTTTGCATTGTTGTTGTCTGAGTTTAGCACAGGCCCTGCACCAAAAATGACTGACACTGCTGCTTACAGAGTCCTGCAAGGGAATGACATCCCCAGAGGAACAGACTATTGTTCCTCTAGGGATGTCACAGGCCAAGGGTTTTGAAGTCAGAGCCTTTTTTTTCCTCTGAAGAGTGAAACAAATCTGTCCTTAGGTATTGAAATGTACTAATGTACACTCTGGACAGGATTTTCAATATTGGATCCTTATTAGCTATTAGTTATTTATGGGTTTTTGTCTGCTAGGTGGCTGATATGAAGGTTTATGATTTTTGTTTCTGCAAGATTTTGAAGACATACAATATATAACAGAGGAATATTTTGCTATGAATACATCAAAACTAATTTTCCTATACAATTGATCACAAATGTGAAATAAGTTAACATGACTGTATGTCTTAAAATAAATTGATTTTATTGGGAATAATTTTGTTGAGATTTCCATAGACCTTGAGTGAAAGGGAGAGTTACATTTTTTTTCCTTAACAACCTACCATCCCCTCTAAATGCTGCTGTGTTAGAAACAAGAAACTATGTGAGAAACAGCTGCTTGACTAGGAATCAGTAGTGCCATTTGATGTCAAGTGAGCAACAAAATGCTAAAAGCCCTCAGAATATATACCTGTGTTCAAGTAATAGTAAAACCACCTAAAAATAGTTTGAAAAAAAAAAGTAAGAAGCTGCTTCTGCCTTTTTTTTTAGAAAGTTTATACATAAAGGATGATTTTATTAATATAAAAATAGATAGTAAATACATACATGCATTGGAAATTCACCAAAGAATGGCATTGCTACAGGAAAATAACTTCTTGATGTAAACTTAATTCCAAGAGAGGTAGCTGAGGCTGTTACAAAATAATATGGGATACCAGATGGAAAATAGCATGTCTTAAAATGAGGGGCCCTGCAGTAAAGAGGGAAGTTTTGAGGGAATGAGAAAGTGGATGTGGGTGTAACTCCAGCCAGGAGTGCAGACAGAAGGGCAAGGGAGGAGCTGTTTTTGCTCTTCTCAGCTGTGGTGAGGCACATCTGGAGTGCTGGGTCCAGTGCTGGGCTCCCAGGAGAAGAGACAGGGAGATGGATACTGGACAGAGCCCAGGGAAGGGCCACAAAGGTGATTGCAGACCAGGAACATCTGTCCCACAAGGAAAGGCCAAGAGAGCTGGGACTGCTCAGCACTTCTCTGCTCTGCAGCCAGAGAAGGCTAAATACATTGGTGTTACTATGAACTCCATATGATAAAAGAAAAAAAAAGTGTTTCCTCTCCTTTCCTTATTTTTAGTGACTCATAAAACTTGAGAAGATGCTATTGTCTTTTTGTTAGATGGGTTTTTTGTATTTGCTTTTAGATAACAGACACAAATCATTAGTAGAAAAGATTGCTGCGGGATAATTAGAAACATTTTTCTCTTTCAAATGCTGCTTCTGCTTCCTTTCAGTTTTTCTGTGAGTAAGAGACCACTGTCTCATTTGCAGCCTCCCATCTCATTGCTGGGCTCTCCTAATGAAACTGGAATTTCTGCAGGAGCCCAGGATATGGCTAACAAGAGATTCACTGTGCAATAAGATTTCCAATTTCTGAGTTCTGGACACCTCTTCAAGGACTCTCTTGACAACTGTAAAGTCCTTTAAATAAATATTGACATGCCAGTCTGAAAAGTAATGAAGTCTCTTTTCTTCCTGCGATATGGAGCAGTAAAAGAGACGTGTGGATTTTTTGGTTGCTTTAATAGCTGGAATTGAAGCTAAAACAATAGGTAGTTTGGTTATACAAGGATTTTAAAATGCATTACTTTGCTATTATTGGCAACCTGGAATCTAGGTTTGCAATTATCTGGAACTGTAAATTATTTAAAATCAATATGTCGATAACTTGAGTGATATGTGTTTAATATGGGGCTAGACATTTATTTATGATTATAACTCCTTTTTATTGGTCTAGTAAATGTAGCTATTTGGAAGATATTTCCAGATGATCATAATTTTACTAGCACATAGATATTACTGAAAATTATAGATGGCAGCAGCCCAGAATTCCTCCTATTTCTTAAATCATACATGTGCATATGCTGCAAAAGACCTGAATGGATTCTACTGCAGAATCTTTTATAGCTTCCCCTGGAATGCAAAATTGGTTTTGCTTTAGTTTGGTTTTTCCCCAAAAAATTGAATATAAGAACAGCATAGTAAATATATACATTTATTTACAAATGTTGGGGTATCAATACAGAATAATACTGGAAAAGTTGGATTATTGTCCTCAAAACAGTTGTGAAAATAATTTTATCTTTACAAGATTGTGTTTCAGCCCATTTGAAATGTATCACCTAAAATACAGATGTCCAGATGTTTCAAACAGATTTTTAGTTTAAATGAAAACTTGGGTTTGCCCTGAAAAAATAGAACAGATGAGAAATTCAGGCTATTCTTTTTTTTTTTACTGTTCCCTGCTATGTCTTTTTATAGCATGTTGCTACAATTTTAGCACTGGACATTCAGCTGAATTGATGCTTATAAGGGTTGTGGTCTTGCTTTGCAAAGAAAGGAAATCATGGCTAATAATGTGATCATTTTCTATTGTTTTAGCAATAAAAGGATGCAAAGGGCAGTGTTAGGATTTAGGTGTATTAATGCCACTCAGTGTATGTGACAAATGTTTTGTGTTACAGCAATTCCACAATTCTTGATTTTGCATCACTTCTTTGAATTCCAGCAGAGCAGAGTGCTCTCCTGCAAGTCTGACAGAAGAGAGCTCTGCTTCTGACAGAATGCTTTCTCATTATTGCTTCAGGTGATCACTTCTAGCGAGGCTCCTCAAATCTATTTTTATTTTTCCTCAAGGAAATTAAACTTCAAATAAATGAAACTTCTTATCAAGTTGAATTTCTCTATGTAGTCTGATCTTTCTTGTCCTTGTCCAGAAACTTGTTTGTTTAAAGTGATGGAGAAATACAGGCCTGGGAATAATCCATAAATAACCCATAGGAGAAATTTTCATTGAGTTTATCCAATACATTTGAGGAATATCTTATTTTTGTACTTATCTGTCATAAATCAAAATTCTTTCAGCTTTTTTGTGGTGAGTTCAGGGCTTCATCTTTAAAGCTTGAATGATCTATTTATTGAAGAGAATAAAAGGATGGCTAGGGTTGTGTTGGTGGGGAAAGCAGAAATCTTTCTTTTTCCTTTTTTTAAAATAATAATTTAGGAATTATTGCCATATTCTTCCCAAGGGAATAAGTTTCTTTTTCTGTTTTTTCATTTTTGGATGTGCATATGTTCTTAAGTTGGCAAAGGTATGCTAGGAGGAAGTGGTGGCTTTTCTATTTTTAAATGAAAGTTAATTTTGAAAAATACTTTGGTACTTACTTTTTGGTACTTATTTCTTTTTATAGGGACTTTCTGTATATAATCAATATCCTTATGGGGTTTTTTGTTTAAAAAAGGAAAATTTCCCAAATTCTGTATTTCATCAAGGAATGTATTTTTAATAATGCTGATGTAATTCTGTAAATCAGATTTCTATATAAGGCCCAGAAAATCAAAAGGAATTGCACAGGTGTGGGCATTAAAGGCTTAAACTTCTAAATATTGCGTTAGTGTAATAGCCAAGTAGGCAAACCTAAAGTTAGGGGAAACATTAAAAGGGAATTTTCCTTAAAAATTGGTTGTGATCATTCACTTACCATCCCCACTTGTAGTCTGGCCATTTGAGAGTGCAGTTCTGCAGAAGAACATTAATTTCTGTAGCCAGTATTGACTTCAGGAGGAACAACTCTGTGTGCAGTGGAGATGGCCAGAGCGAGGGGAACTGGGTTGGAAGATCTGGGCCTCAAGAGACACTCAGCACTTCTTTTGATCTTATAGGCACATACCACATCTTTTCTGTCCTACTGCATCAAAACTGCCTGATGGCAGCAGTGGGAAGTGTGTTGGCAGCAGTAATTTCCCCTAAAGACTCTCAAGGATGAGGAGAAAGTTTTTTTAAAAAAAATGGTGGGGGAGGGAACAGAAACAGGGCTTTAGAGAAGGACCATTAATTCCCACATTTTGGTCAAAACTCAGAACAGGATCAAATGTTCAGTTATGTAGAATGAAGAAAAATAATTACTTTCTGTTCTCATGGTAGATTTGCTCTTCCTTCCTGAAGTTTTGCTGTTGCACTGCTGCAGCTATTTCACGTCATGGTAAATGAGTGATGGACTACAGCAGTGGGCACTGACCCACTTGGAGACCACACCACCATTCTAACCCAACATGAACTCTGATTTCAAATAATAAAAAAAGAAAGGTAAAACGAGGCATATTTTGTGTTCAAACCTTTAAATTATTGAAATTTTGTAGGAATAGATTGTGTGGACACCTCCTAACACATCACTGAAAAGCAGATGGGCAGTTTCACTGCTGGCTTCAAACCAAGCTCCTCCTCTGAACAGTCACCCCAAATCTGCCTTGCAATTCTTTTGACATTTCAAAATGGGACCACATCAATATTCAGTCCATAACTGTCCTAAGTGTGTATGGCTTTTTCATTAAACTGAATTTCCCTACTGAGGTACCACCCTACAGTCCATTTCACTTTAGATTTCCACCAAGTAGAGCGCACAGAATATGGCCTGGGATGGTTTTATGAGCAGCACATTGAGGGCAATTAACACTGGAATTGAGTCTACATCAGGATAACAACAGGCAATAATACTATTTAACAACTGTTAAATGGTGTTTAATGGCCAAGGGTAGACCACAAGCCCCACAGATTAGGATGCAGTGAAATTCAGCAGGCATGTAAATTAACAGAAACCAAATGGATCATTTAGAAACTTATATGCCACTGAAAAACTGCAAATTATTTTAGAATGCTCTAATTACCTACAGGGTTTTTTTTTTGTGAGTGAAAACACTGGTGTGGTAAGGAAGGTCATTTTGCTGGAGGCTTTTTAAATTGGAAAAAAATCAATTTGGTTAAAGTGTTTTCAAAAGTGATGTTTACATGCATTATGTTCTTATTCTTTTTTTATGGCCTAGTTTTCTGAGCTGATAACTGTTATTTTGGTGTGTTGTGCAGAACTTAACTGGACTTAACTGGATACAGGAACCTAGAGGACAATAGCAGACAGTCAAGTACCCAAATGCTAATTGAATCCTGGAGTAGAAGCAGTTTGGAATTTATAGTATTTATAAAATGAAATACTCTGTGGGAAGTTTAACAAACTAGAACCTCTTTTTTTAAGTTGACCTAGCTTATTAGAGTAAGTTGCAATTTCATTCTCATTATATAATATTTGAAATCTATCTAAAGCTTAAATTTTCGCTGTAGAGTGTTTCACTGTTCTAAAGACTGCAGTGAACACAATTTTAGCATAGTGCTCAAGTTTGTCTTGATTTCTACCTATTCTACCAACTGCTCCAATTTATTTAGCATTTACCTCAGGATAAAGAAAAGGCAAATCAATATTTTCCCCAAATTTCTTTCTAAATGGAACTTTTCTGAAGGCACTTCAATTTACTCTGTGGGAGCAGGAAAAGTTGAACTGGCTCTTTGGGCTAGAGCTGCATAGATGTGAGGACGTGGTCCCAGTCCCTCAGGTGTTGCACAGACGACAAGACTGTGACCAATAGATACTCACTTTTCATAGTTTAGGAAGGTTTATTAAACCTTATCAAAAATACAACAGAAGACTGAGTAAAGAAAAAAAAGATTACGGCGCCCAGAGCAAAAGATTTTCCCCGCCATGTGCTCAGCATCCTCACAATGGAGGTTTCTTTTCCTATTTTAACCCTTTAACCCCTCCCAAAGTTCTGTCCATCAGCTCTTCTTTGCTGTCCAGAGGTGGTGATCTCTTCTTCAAATCCTGATTGGAGGTCAGATATCCCCATAGTGACAAGCCAGCCCTCCCAAATATCCCAACTCCACCTGTCCCTTGATAACCGCGTGAGGGGGTACAACATAACTATAAATCTATAAAACTTTTCTTAACCTATATGCATGTTATTTGTCCATTAATTGTGAGAGTCAATCATGGCATTACTCATCTATCACAAGGTGCCAGTGGCTCTGCTGGCACTGGCCACATGCCTCTTGCCACTGCCCCATCCTGTGCATGGGCTGCTCCTGTCACCTCAACCCTGGCCTCCCTGTGTGCCCAGCACTCACTGCTGCAGTCCAAGCAATCAAAATTCTTCTACAGTGGAGGGCTTTGTGTCATAGAAGCATTTTTTCTTAGAGAAGAAATAAAATAAAGGTGCTTTTATTACAGTAAATACATCTGCTTGCAGATTTTCTTATGATGCTGTCAGGTTTGAAGGCATTTGTTTTGGAAATATAGTTGCAGTGTGCTGATATATTAGGCTATTTAACTTTTTTTTTCCCACACACATAGACATCCACACCCAATTTTGTGCTCCTGCTAAAATCTTTGTGCAATTAGTTTTAGAATTTGGCCACAGGGATTTTGCTGAAATTGCCTATTTCAAGCAGCATTCTCATAGTTAATTATCCATTTAGTGTGGGCCAAATCCTAAAAGATCTTCAATTGCCTTTGAATGGCAAGTCCCTTAAGGAGCAAATGAATGGTGATGGGTTATCAGCCCAGATAGATGAGAAGAGAATAATGGAGGGTGTGAATGATTCATTAAAAATATCACTTTTTATGTTATTTTGACACACACGCAGTAACCTGCTCAGTCTAGGCCTCACTCTCCATCTGTTAATTCCATGTTATTAAGGTTTTGATTTCTTGAGAAAACAGATGGCTATCAACTAAAACAGGTGTTCACATTGCACTTTTTAAAGTTTTAATGCTGAACAGGTATAAGTTGAAGTTTGCTTTAGTACGAGGGGAATTAGTGCTTTGAAAGATGTGTGAGTGGAGAATAATTTGTAGGGAGGAGGGTCAAGCAATTCACCAGGAGTACACCTACCTACAATTAGCTATGGACCTTTGCCATGATGGAACACAAGGAGAGATGGCAGCAGAAAGATTTAAAGGAACACTGCTTGTTCTGAACCCATGTTCTGTATCTCTTGTTGAGAAAAGACACCAAGAAAATGTGAACCAAGCGCACTGCAGTGGAAGAGGAGGATGTAGGAATTTGCTGTTGTTCAGTGATTCTTCCAGAATTTTTGGGTGGCTCAGTGCACTGCTGCCTCATTGGAATACAAAAACATAGAACTAGACTTCCTCTGGATAAAAGGTAATTTAATTCAAGTTTTCAAATTTGCTGTTCCAGTAAACAATTGTAAAAATATCTCAAATTCTGAAAAACAAAAATATTAGATAAAGTAAGGTGGATTTGGTCTAATGTTATGGAATGGCATAGCACTACCATTTGGTCTGCATTTTCCCTTCCTCATTTTTCATCCAGATTTGCTTTGATAATAATACAAAAAAGTGTGGTTAAATAATGTAGCAAGGTTGAGCTATTCTCACATGCATACAATTTTCTCTACACTTCTTATCAAAGATTCAAGAAGCCCCTACTGTAGTGTGGTCTCATGGTGAGTGTCCTGTTATTTTTATGATCTATATTTCAGCATGTAAACTAGCATTCAGTGAAAAGGTAAATCATTTAAATTAACTTACAAAATTGAATGAACAGCACAAATTTCTGAAGTAAAATCTTTGCTAATTTATTAATTAGCAGACGGAGGCATCTCTATGCAAATTTCAAAATATATGTTAAATAGCACCCTGATTTACTCACTTGTGTGGGCTCTGCCACCTTGTGACAATCAGCAAGGGAGAAGGATCAGTGGGTTACAAATTCTCTGCCCTGCTCTTTCTTCTCCTGTTGATGTGCTCTGAATGATTGAGAGTAATTGAAAAAAACCTGACTTTCCTTCCTTTCCTTTTAGAAGCACTTTCAGAGTACAGGGTGACATTGCTTTCTACCTTCTGTGGCCATCTGTGTTTTTCCCTTAAGAGCAGAGTGAAGCAGAGTACTGACAAGGATGTTATTTATCCATAAATACAGGAGGCACAGCAGTACACTGAGGCGCTGAGGATTGCTTCTTTCTCATCTAAGTTTCCAGTCTGTAAGGATGGGATGCTGTTGAGTTTATTGAGATGTGTGTCAGCTTGCAATGGAGTTGCAACTCTGGCTGCTGGTAACCTGAATATGCACACATTTATCCATCTTCTGCATGAAGAACAAACACTGGTTAGCCAAGGTACTAATAAACATGGAACAGGAGAAGTTATTTACAATGTGCTTACTCCCATAGAAAATCTCTTTTACCTTATTTTCAAACATGTGTAGAGAAGAGTAAAGAAATGTTATTATATTATTATTCAAAGAGCTATTCAACGTTTGTAGGGTTGATCTACTATTAACACTTCTCTTCTGGATTTTATCATTATTATGAGACTTTAATCCATTCACTGGCTCATGAACAGTGTGGCTACATTAGCACTTGGGTTTGCTGAAAGATGTAAATTTGCTTTGCACCTGACCTTGGGGCCTTGCAGCCCTCAGCTGAGCACAGTCTGAGTGCACTCGAGGTGTATTTCCTTCAGGTGGAAAAAGGGTAAAATGAGCACTCTGAACAAGAGCATTCTGTAGCTGGAGCACACTTAATTTCCAGAACAGACAAAAAGTGGACCTGTCATCAGGTTATCATGGAGGAAAGTGAAGCTCTCTCCTTTCCCCTTTGTACCAAAACAAAGATTTACAGCAGGGGTGTCCACACAGTCATGCCAAGAACTTGGCTCAGTTCTCAGAGGAGTGTGTAGGAACAAAGATTATATGGCATGTTTATATTATATTAAAGCCAAAAAAACTTCTTCTCCACTTAAAAAGCTACTTCAGTCTGTTGATGATGTTATACTGAAATGTATTAGAACCAAAGGGGTCCTTTGGAAATTCTCAGTGCGACTGTACAGATTCCATAGTTTGCATATGGATTTCATTACCCTAGATACAGTTTTTGGGGATATTCTTGCTTGTCCTCTTTTGCTTTAAGAAGTGGGATGAATGTGAATTGAATATTGCAGATATTGCTATGCAGTGAAAGTATAGAGCTGAAGGAAAACAGAGGGTTTGGGAATTATTATGCTCTACTTGTTTTCCAAATGAGTTGTTTTCTTGTGAGCCACAACAATAGTTAGATAGAAGGGGAAGGAAACATAGAAAATCTATTACTCCTCTAGTCAACTGAACAATGGGATTAGGTGCACAGGAGCAAATGCCTTTCAGCTGTTGAGTGATGCAGCTGATATTTTCTGTTGAGAACAAGAAGACTTCATCTAAGAGGCCAATGCACTTTTTCATAGGTCAAAGGGAATTTCCCATAGCGCAATCAGAGCAAAATCCATTTTTAAAGGACTTACAGAGCCATGCTAAGAAATGCATTTGTTGCATTTTTGTCTCAGTTGACCAGCAACAGGGAGCTGGCTAATTCTGTACATGTTGAGTCAAAATTCCAGCAGATGTAAATCAGGGCTTCCCTACTGACATTTGGTGCTCAAGGATGGGCTGTGCCCTGCTGGAAGGGCTCTCCTCCCTTCCACTGGTGTTTGCCCTATTAATTGTGTCTTCAGATGAATTTCAGGCATGCTTTTAATCTGCCATAGTGCTGAAGGATGGGATAGATGGAGGTGGGTTTTTATGTTTCTTTGATTTTTTTAGTGACAGAGCCAAACATATATTTATGCAGCTTAAGTTTTTGATACCGTGCTTTTATTGTCACACTAATGAGCACAACAGGGTGGGTGTTAGCAAGCTACTGACAGATGTTTTAGGGATGATTATTTCTTGAATAAATTATATAATATACAAGAGGTAAGATGCTGTTTAGCTCTTGTAGTGTCCAACAAGCATCACGCTTATACTGGCTGCCATTCCATGCAATGCTGGATACAGAACTGCCTAAACCAGAAAAGCATTTCTGATTTCTGCCACCCACTGCTCCTGCTGCCCCCCCTCAGTGTATCTGGGGTGAGGAGGAGCATCCCAAGTGGGATATGGAGCTGGCTGAGCAGGCAGCTGGATCCCAGCCTCCTTTGGCACAGCTGGCATGAGCAGTGTGACCTCTGTCTGCTGCCCTTGCTTTCTCTCTTTTCAGGAATTTGTGTTTATTTACATTCTTTCTCTCTTTTTAATTTTTTTTTAAATTTTCCCTTAATTAGTATATGCTTTGCTTCAGTACCTGCTGATAATTGGAGAACAAATGAGCCAAAAATAAGTATTGATTTGCTTTTTAGCTGTTACAGGGATTTATTAAGGATAGTGCTGAAACAAATACTGGATAAAAATTTGAAGGAACAGGGCTAAATCCAGTCCTTGGCATAATGTTGTCACTCTGCATGCAAGCTGAAGTGTTTTGGATGACTCAAGGCTGCAGTTCTGCAACACAGTGACAGGAAAACAAGGAGAAGGAAAAGATGAAGTTACAAGAGAAGAAATTGAGAGCAACCCTTAAGCCAGTTCAGTGCCCTAAACAGCCTCTGTGCTTCACTCATGCTAATAGAAATATGGTGTGAAATTTAACTATATCCAATTTTACTCTCATCTAAAATATTTTTTGCAGTTCATCACAGCGATTATCCTTTGATGTTAGTGAGCAGTGTATGTGTAAGAAGTCTGTACAAGAGTTCTCTGCTCTGAAAATTAGAGATGGTCAGTAATTAACATAATTTGTTTGACAGCTTCACAGTATGCCTGTCTTAAAATATATTGATGATTTTTCTTTTCTTTTTATGTTTAATATTCATTCTGCTCCCTTTAGTTTACATGTTAAATCTACAGACAGGAAGGTGCCTTTACATTAGACATTTTCTATTGGGGTAAATCCCTTGCACTAGCAATTGAAAATTGGCATTGTGGGGGAAGGGGCCACTGATCTTCCCCCTATTTCCTCAGAAACACTGAGGTGGCTGACACAGAAAATTGTATCAGGAATGTTGAATCAGGGCAGTGTAACCACAAAAATGCTCTTGTTAGTTTACTTGAGTACTTCAGTGAAACAAACTATCATACTCTTCCTTAGCATTTGCAGTATAAGGACTAAACTCGTTGGAATAATTCCGTATATATTACCAAATGTATTGTTTCTGTAGTGAGATTGTCTTACAAGTCCTTGAGTAATGTTTTACACTTTTTTATTTTTTTTTAATAATAAAATAAAACAGGGATTTAGTTCAGATTTAAAGATAATGAATTGCCTTAAATAAATTGCCTTCATGCTAGGGGAAGTAGTGGGTTGGGGCTCCAACTATAAAAATGTAATATAGGTCAATTAATATGAGATTTTTTTCCCCTACTGGACTTATGATTCATTCTTAAAGTAGAATTTGGGAAGAAAAGAATATCAATTTTATTTCTTATGTTCTGCTTTCAGTTAGTATAACAGGCCAGTTCAGATTTTTTATCTCCTCTATCTTTAGGAAACGAAATAATTGTTTGCATTTTGTCTTCAGTGTATTTAATTAACTTGATAAAACATTCTCTGATCACTACACAATAAAATAATTAGAAGTATTTATTATATTATTTTGTGTTATTTCAAGCTTTAATACCCTTCTGGATTATGTTAACTAGAAGGAAATGGAAAACATAACTAAAGTTCATAGAATGAGTCAAAGACTAAGGATAATAGCAAAATTAGAACAGTGTTTTTTCCTCAGAACTGTAGCATTGTCAGCATATATGGAAACTTTATCAGGGTAAAATATATGTCAATTAAAAAATTAAAAATAAATAGAAATTTTGTCGGTAGTTTATGCAACATTTAAGGATTGATCATTATAAAGTTAACTTATATTTCTAAATGGTCATAGCACCCTTAGGAAAGCTAGACAAATTCAAAGATGATCTAAATGCTCTGTGCTTGAATCTGGGAGTGATTCTGAAATGCAGTGCTTAACAGGTGATTCACCTTTTTAGAGGAACAGTTGGAAGTTATCCCTTCATAAATACTGAAGTTATGAGCAGTCCTAAAAAGTGGAAGGAACCTCCAACTTTTTAAAATAGAGGAAATAGCAAATCCTGGGCCCTCCAGGCAGATCTATATTGTTATGCACACACAGAAATTCACAGATGGCTTCTGAGTGACTCCTCTGTCTCAAAAGCTGGTAGAAGGTAGGATGGGTTAATATAAAGTTTTGCAAAGATGTGAACAGCTATTTAATTTCAGACATGCTGGCTAGTACCCTGAAAGCCACTGGGGATGTTCTGTGCTTAAATGTAAGCCATGAAGGAACTACACAGATATGGAAAGGCCTAACATTGCAAGGTGCATCATGTGATAAATCATCTCCAAATGTGATGTTTGTGTTCTCTTTAAACAATTTGCTTGAGCCCTGGTGAAATTATACATTTGTAGTTTTTTCTAATATAAAAAGTTGGTGTCAAATTTTGTTTGAGTCTATCACAGTGTGATTCAGGATGCCCAATGGTTTCTTGTTCTTTAGTGGAAAATACTAAAAAATGAGTGATGAGCCAAATCAGGCAGTTGATGGCTACTCTTCTTTTGCAAGCACTGTCTTTAGATCTGTCAATAAAAATAAAATTGCCTTGGTAACTCATGGTGTGGAAGAAAGGCAAATGTTATGATGACATAGCTGCCAAAGGAAGATTTGAGACTTTTTCTGAAAGTACAGCTCTAGGAAATGCCTGCAATGCAGTTAGAAAAGGTGTTTTATGCCAAACTCCATGATCTGTTAAAATGTTCTGACCCTAATGGTAGATCAAACAAGATGCTCACTCCATCAAATATACAGTGAACTAAATATTCAACTTTCCTCCATATTAAGTTTGCAGATGTAAAATCGAGTCCCCTGGATAGCAAAGCTGGGTTTTTATGGGAAGAAGATCACAAGCTGTAGACCCTGTGTTTTGGCTGGGGCCCAGGGCATCAGTTAGTGCCAGAATGGATCTGAATTAGCATTGTCTCATCCTAACCCAGTTCTGCAGCCCAGGAAATCTCTCCATAAATATTTTGTGTCCTGTTAAATTAATTTGCCCTGCTAATCATTTTCCAAGATGCCATGGCAGAGTGATTCCAAGAGATATTGATTTGAAATCATGACACTTTGTAAGGGAAAGAGGCAAAAGAACTACAAAGCAAGAAAGACAGTAAAACTATGCCACTAGTAAGTGACTACGAGCTTTTAGTATAAGTAGTAAAAATTTATTAAAATTCAGGTTGTGATGTATTTAAAATCACCCAAAGGAACCCCAGCTTGTGTTATTTAAACAAGTGGTCCCTTGGTTTTAACATAATTAGTTAATAAAACAACAAGACTAGTGAGACGTTTGTCTAAACAGAATCAGTCACAAGTCTCTCTAATTTCCTGAGAGAATAAAACATCTAGCTTTGTCCTCTGTGTAACTAAATATATATTTTTTGAAGATAAAATATATATTCCCTGTCTAAACTTATAATACTTGGCAAGATAAGTGACAAAAACATGACAGTACAAGAGCTGATGCCTATCCATCACAATTCCTCCTTAGCCAACTGGCAACACATGCAAGAAATGATGATAATTTATGTATCTTTTTCATTCTTCAGATGTAATGGTGAATCTAAACCAAGCTTCTGCACTGAAATCTTTCACATTGAAACACTTAATACACATGTTAGAGCACTCTTACTGACAACTTTCTGTGAGCAGCTGTGTAACTCTGGGATGTCACATAACTTTAATGACTGGATAACGAGGTTCCATTTTCAGTGAGATTTTAACTCCTAGAAATTGCTCCCTAGGGGAGTGTAATAAAAAAGTAACATGTGTTTTCTGAAGATCAGTGCTGAGCAAGTAACAAATCTGCAACAATGAAGGAATATTCGAAGTCCCAACTAATTTATAAGTCTTAAGAAAAACAAACACACACCTCCCTCCCCCCCCACCCAACTGACCAAAAAAAACCCCAAATAAACACCCAAAAACTCAAGCCTGAAACTCTTTGGTAACACAGGGACAGTTATATTGCAAAGTACCTATATTTCCAAAGTAGTGACAGTACTTTTAGAGTAAGCAAATACTTCAATTTTAATTTTTCTTCACCTTTATTCAAAAAGAAAGCATGAGCTACCTGTAGTAAAATAAAGATTAGAATTATAGTTACTTATTCAAACTAAAATATGCCAGTAATTTAATTATATTAATGAACTGCTGATCATCTTCTTTCTTCTTTTTCTTTCCTCATGAAAAAAGCAAGGAAAGCAAAACCCAAGAACTGATGTGGAAGGAACTCTGATTCACTGCCCTGGCTTAATGAAACTTTTACACTAGAGCAATTATAAAGAAGTAACTGATTTTTATTTTATGCTTAACTTTATGGTTTAACCATCTGCAATCAAATTTCTACCTTAATTAGCCCAGAGTATGGATGTCAGGAACATCATAAATATTTACCAAAAAAAAAGCCATTTTTGACGTGGTCAAAATCAGCAATGGCATGGATATATCAATGAATTACCATTAGAATGGTAGTAATGAAATAATTTCACTTCTGTATCACACAGCAGAACTCATTTGACTCATTTATATTGTTTTATAAACATGTGTGCATTAAATGAACTCCATAAAAGCAATACTTGTGGTGGGCTAACCGGAAATTAGGGACAAGTTATCAAAATCATGATAAAATTGTATGGGATTTTGTTTTGATACTGCCCCACTGGTGACAATAGAAACTCCTGAAAGTTGGTTCCTTGCAGGTGAATCTGATGTCTTAGCACTGTATCAGCTTCATTTACTAACTCTGTCCTTTGAATCATACTTTTGGGCTACTCTTCTACTTCATCTCAAGAATAAATCCTGCGGTACACGTCTGTGTTTATTAGCATGGCAATCATACAAGAGCCAGGAAAGCTGAGGAGTTTGCCTTTGAAGAGCACCGAAATATTTGATAAAAATACTGGATGATTGTGTAAAAGTCTCTCAGGATGTGCACCAAGAGAGTGAAATATCTTTATCTAACCAACATGGCCATTTGGTATTTCTTCTTCTGCAAGAGGCAGAGAGAAGTGTTGTCACTTACTAGGACAACCTTTGTGCAGCAGTTTCCCACTCAGCCTTTCTGGCAACCCTTTTTCCAGACTCTTTCCTTCTGCTGGAAGTGGTGTTTTGCAGTATTTTACAGCTGTCCCAAAGGCCCCTTGGGACTCCTGGCAGTGAGGTGACCTAAATTTCCAATATGCATAGGGCATACACTTTGATCCACAATGAGCTCAAACAATGTGTTTAATGCCCATGTTCATCCTCTTAAGTGATACAAGGAATAGGGAGGCAAAAATCATGCTAAGCCTCTCAAAAATGAACAAAATTTTAGCATATTTTGTGAGGGAAAATGTAGATGAGAGGCCTAATGAAATATGGTAAAAAGGCATGCTTCACAAAAGAGATTGACAGACATTTATAAAATACTGTACATGGACAAATGGATGTTATTTTCAATTTAAAGGTCTAGTCATGATTTCCTTTGAAAATAACACGCTATATATAAAACTAAATCTCAGGAACTCAGATCTAATAAATATGAATCCTTAAAAAGTCCCCAGTCCTTGAACTTCTCCTATGAAAACTCATGTTTTGCTACTGTAGTATTGTCTCAAATGGCATTTACCCTGTTAACAATTGTGTAGCCTTATTAATACAGTTAATGAATTGATTTTATTGCTAAGACGCTCAAAGCAACCTACAAATAACATCATGAATGTTTAATCAGGCATGGATCTCACTCAGCAGATCCAAACATCAGTCAGTCATGTCAGATCAATTTTCATCATTTTTTTGCATGCTATCTGTTAGTTGTTGAATTAAAGATATTTTGCCATTTCAAGAAAGCACAGAGGCTTTGTGTAGGAGGAAGAGTTTCCAGCTCTGCTCTTTGACACCCCTGACTTCCACATCTGTCTGTTCTTGTTTTCTTTGCTTTCAATCTACTTTTCCCCCTCTGAAGAGAAAGACCTGAGAGCTCAGTTTTATATATTTCTAGATTTCCCTGGCACAGTGTTGCCAGTCCAGCTACCCCTGTAGTATGGGGCCCATTAGAGCTCGACTTCAGAATTACTCCTGATAGCTCAACTGTTCTGCTCAGGGCAAAGCAAATGACTCCTGCCATTCCCTCCATCAGCTGCTACACATTTTTTATCTTGAAGTCCAGAATACATGCATTATACTCTGCAAGGGATGAGCTTTTTCACAGAATGTGTTATCTTCTTGCAGCCCGGTAGCAGTGTAAATGACTCTGCTGATCCTTTGAATTTGGAGGACTGGAAAGCCAGGATCCCCTCAGATCCAGCCATTACAACCCAGGCCTCCTGTTCTCTCAAGGACCCATTTTATGACTCAATTACACCTGTTTTGAAAGGAAAAAGGCCCGTTTTTCATACCACCTCCTGCAATTACATAGCAGCCAGGTAATAGGAAAAAACCTCAGTATGTCACCCCATTTATGAATAAGAGATCATAGATAGCCAGGGTTCAATCCATTTGAATGAAACACTCTTGCCCTCCTCTAAACAAAGCATAATGTCATGAATTTTTTAGCAGAACAACAGAAAACAAAATTCTGTACATGACAATGGAAACATCTTTAAAATATTCAAAAGGAGAGGTGCTTGCTGAGATGCATTCTTAAGCTCCCAGAGATTTTTAGCTTACATAATATTTAGAAAATGAATATGTTAAGCATGAGAAAAAGACACATATAGTCAAACTCACTGAATGTGAGGCTTTTACATTAAAAAAATGCAGTAGAAGGAATATTAGGAGCTTCTCATTGCACCATAATTTTATGACTGAACACCAGAGATCATAGTGGCAAATACCACTACCCTCACCTAATACATGAGCAATTCTATTTTAAGCTGTTTTTTTGAAGAAAGCAGAAGTAGAATTTGATTCATTCCCCATATACATATATACACATATATACACACACACATATATATATAATCTTTTCTTTTGAGTATCAAACCACAGTGTTACATGGCCTTGATGACATTTTTGTGAATAGCCTTCCAGAGTCCAGGTGTCTATTGAGTTAATTCATCCTAGAAATTCTTGAATATAGTTGATATTTTTTCTTCTGCTTCTGTTCACCTGAATCACTTAGAAAATTGAGCTCAAATGCACTTTTTCAGGAAACAAATTAGTTTCAAAGGTATGGTGAGGAATTGGCAGAAGTTGCTTGCTCACGATGAGAATATTGTTGGACTTCTAGTTTAGCAGAATTCTGTGAGCCCAGAAATGCACCTTTGAACTTTAAATGAAGTTATTGTACCATTGGATGCACCACCCCTTAAGTGCTGTAATCCAAAAAAGTCACAATTCTTGAACATTAAATGCAACCAGTGAAATTTAAAAGGATGGTGTCCAATATTTTGACAAAAGCAGTTTTGCTGACAAGAGCTCAGTAGTGCTATGCTAATAAATATGTAAATTCTATTGTCTTTTTAGCTCATTTTACTGCTTAACTTTCTTTAAAGTATAGATTCAGTTGAGATACCTTTTACCTAAACTTCATAAACTTAAGAAAACATTCTGTTCTAAAAAAAAGGGCAGAAACTTCAGTTTTCTTATAGAGGTTGTTCTTTCATTATGTTTTGGGGTTTTTTGCCTTTGTTCCTCTATCTCCTTGGAATTGAACAGGATATATTAAAAAATAAAGAGAAACTTCTGACTGAAGGCATGTGTATGCCTTTCTCTGAGAAGGTCATTGAACATAATCAAACCACTGGATTTCTGAAAGCCAATTCAATGCACCTAGATAAAAAACTATATTAGTAACAATGCTCTCTGCAAGGTGACTGAGGAACTTGGCTCTAAACAAGGACAGAGATTTGCCCTGTAATCCTTCCAGCGTGTTCCAATGAATGAGGAGTCAAACAGGAAGATTTACAATTGGCTTTGCAACTTTGGAAAGCTGTGCTCTATTTAGGGGATGGGGGAAAGTCTATCTCTTGTGTATTTTTATGGATAAATCTATGACTAGAGTTTTTGGGGTTTTTTTATTGAAATGGAAATGATTGAGTTCCATTTACCATTTTTAATGAAGCCTTTAAAAAATACTTTAGGGAAACAGAGATCCTTTCCTTCACATTATTCATGCATTAATATAATAAATATGAATCCAGGTACTTTACCAGTTGACAGCTCTGATAAAACCATTAAAGTTTATTCCAAATAAAAAAAAATCTGGTATTGATCCTCTTTAATAATATCCAGATTGAGCATTAATTCAGTTCAAGTATTTTGTGTTGATGCAAATATAAAAATGGAATCAAGTATTTTAGTATTTAGTATTTATTTAGTTAGTTTATTTCAGTAATATTGAACTAGCCTTTAAAAATAAGGTAGGAAAATATTTGGCCATTCATAAGTTCATTTGGCCTTTTAGAGTTTTTATTACTCTTTAGTTAGGCTGTCCTTAAAATGTAATATTTCTTAAAAAAATGTTTCATAATTGTACAATACACATAATTTTGAGATTTGGGTCACTAATTTCTTTTTGTGTTTGTGTTGTTTTTCACCTTGAATGTGGCTTTTGCATTTTTTTATCTTTTCAGACCAAAAGTACTTCAAAATAAGCAGAATGGATACAGGGGTCCATATAAGAAAGTGGCACTATTGTTCAAGTTATTTCAGCATAATGATAGAACAAAAATTTTCACAAATCTCTTTTTGCTGTAGTTCTAAGTGTATTTGTAGGTGTATTTCTGAGTGTTTTCTCCAGGAAGGCTGCAGAATTCTACTTTTCTTGCAAATACAAGGCTGCAATTTGTCTGACCTTTTTTCTGTTTTCCATCTGCATACATTAAATGAATGGCTCTCCATTTTGCAGCTGAGGGAAGCACAACTTTGGATGAAAAATGTTGCCATTAAAAAAGAGGGAACAAATTGCATAAATTATAAATGACCTGTAGAAACTGAAATGTGCTACCACATTACCCTGATTATACATGCATGGGGTTTTTGTCATTAATCCAACAAAATAGCATGGTAACCTATGGAACTCATGCAGATACAGATCTTTTGGTAAAAAAAAAGCTCCGAATGGATTTAAATTTATAACATTGCATTATCCTTTACAGGGAGGAAAAAGAAAAGACTGACTCAATTCCTGAGTTTATACTGTTAATTTTGCACATCTGTGCAGTTGTGGTTTGCTGTTGCTTTCTAAAAGTTTGCCTTTTACTGAAATATTAAAAAAAAAAGGATGCTTCTGTTGATCTCTGAGCTAGCACTTGAGATTGCACTACATTATAAGGATTGCCATAGGAAAAGAAATCTGCTTACTGCAACCTCAGTGTGTCAAAGAATTTGACTAATCTGAAGCTTAGGAGGTTTTCAGTGCCCGCTTGCATGCTGAGGCATTTCACAATTTCAGATTGCTGAATATTTATGCAATGATAAATCTTGTGAATAAATTATTCCATAGCTATATTACATTATTATTATTATTATGGTTTCATTTTTGAGTATTTTGGGATTATTAAAAGGACACAGAGAATACTAGGTCAGGCCTCAGACTCATCTGCCATACTGTTCTGCTTGTAGTGCCGTACTAAAAGAGGGTAAAAAAAATCCAGAATTTTCTCGCAATCTCCATCAATCTACAGCTCAGGAAGTTAAAGACCTGGATTCTTTTTCCTAGAACATCTGCAGATACCTTTTAAAGATGTGTGAAATACAATAATGCTGGTTAGCTAGTCAGGGTACAGCTGAGCTCTCCAGTGTGTGAAGAACTCCACCTCTGGCTCCCAACCTTTTTTTTTTTGTAGTTTCATACAATGCCCCTGATTCCTGTGCTGAAGGATAGACTCAATAGTTGCTGTCCTCCTCCTTGCCATTCATGACTTAAGTTGGCTGCTATCAACTCCATATCTCATGATCCATTTTCCAGGTTTAAGATTCACAGGGATATTTGTTATTCTTCTGTTTGCGTTTTTTTTTTAATCTTTTCAGCAGGTGCATCCTCTTGAGATGCAGAGAAAAGCAAGGCTCCCTGCACCCAAGCTGTGGCTGGGTGTTTGTGCAGGCTGTCACAGAAGCAGCTCCTCTCTTGTCCTCTGTGCTTTGCTTACAAATCCCAGCACCAGAAATTGCTTTCTTTCATCAAAGGCTGATCGAATAAATGCCCAAACTCAGGCTCCTCCATGCTGAATATATTTCCCCGATGCCTGACTAACCTGGAGAATTCATCTGCAGTGATTGTGCTCTGCCATGTGAATGCTGACTCATCTGGAAACGTGGGAACTTTCTTTTATGTTTTGTAGATAGCCCTTGACTGTACTGACATGAAATGTAATTAGGTAGCCACAACTAACTTTGTAATCTCACTTTTGCTCCATTTTCCAGGTCATTTCTGATGGTTTTTGACAGCAGTTCAGGGGGCTTTTATGTACAGTTCAAGGAATGTTAATGAGTAGCATTTTCAAAGAAAATGCTTTTTTTTTTGGGTTGGTTTTTTTTTTTTCACATTATATTTTAACAGATGAAGCATCTCACATTCTGTAAGTGATAGGCACTTAGGTTTTTTTTTATTTCTCAAAAATAAATTACTCCCTCACGATTCTTTTAACCAGTAGTATTCTTGACACACTTCTGACATATTTTTTTTGGCAGTGTCTCTCTGAACACTTGAAAGTTGGACAGGAAAAAAGAAAAAGTCTTTAAGTTTTTAAAATAGTGCTACCAGGACTATCAAAGTAGGATATTTTTCACACCACCCCCAAGCTCTTTTTGTCAGACCAGGGTTCAAGAGTGACCTGAGATGGCATTTGTTCACTCATGTTCTTGAAGTGTGGAGTGTCTCACTGTGCTGAAGGGTGCTGTCAGCTCCTGCTGCAGGAGCCACCAGTCCAAGGGGCTGCTGGACCTTCCCCAGTTTTAGGGATTTCTCAGCTGTTTTCAGCCTTCAGGGGAATCAGTTGTGTGTCTCATTAACAGAGCAGTAGCTGTGCTGCTCAAGTGCAACTGGGAGATAGCAGGATTTTTCACAGTAGTTAGGAGGACAAAATTATTGTGTTTATACTCTTAGAAAAGGCTTATGGTTTTTTTAAGTCTTTGGCTTCTATTACAGCTTCACTTGTTTGTGTTTACACTACAACTTGAGTAGAACCAGTGCTGCATCCTACTCTGACGTGTCAGTAAATTGGCAAACAGTGACCTCAGGGTAGGGCATGTAATGCTAACCTCATGTCTTTAACATGCTTAAATAACAAAAATACTTTTGTTGTTGTTGTTGTTGTTTTTTCCCCAGTCCCTTTTTCATGTTAGAAGAAAATTCAGAAATGAAAACTGAAGGATGTGAAATGTATTCCTGTGTTCATGAGCTGTTGTAACGTGTTCATAAAAAGTGAAATCAGCTTTGTCCAAGTGAACATATTTAATTTTTATTTTTTTCATATATGTGCAAGTGAGTTGTAATCCTCCCCCCACCCATTCCTGCATATGAAAAAAACCTTTGGGGAAAAAGAAAAACAAACAAAACCACCCAAACTTGTGGCTAGTGAATAGTGCCTGCTTTTAATTAATGTTATTAATCTTGGATGCATTGAGTCCACATGTCTCTTGGGAAATATGAAAGGAGAGCTAAAATACTAAGTTCATCACATAAAAGAAACCCTGAAATAACTTCTGTCATTTTAAACTTAATGCTGTGTCATTTTTCATAAACTTGATTAAGGATAAGCATTTATAAAATAACATAACATTTAAACTTCTAACAGTTTCAAAGGTAATTGTGGATTTTAATGGTTTTTCTTAATTAAAGGAACAGTTAGTTGTGCCTGTTTTCAGTAAATTAATTAAACTTTTAGTCATTAAGCAAAAAGTTAATTCATTATTGAAGGATATTGGAAATGTATAAAATCTGGTGTTTGAGATGGCTCTGACACTCTAATCTGTCACTGATATTCTGGAATGACACATTTGAAACTGTTCTTGAGAGTATAAGATATTATAGAAGGGGCCTGGTGACTAACTAGGGGTGCTTAAAGCATTTTGGTTTGAGTCATCATCTCTGATATGAAAAACTTATGACTGGTTTTAGAAAAATGAATTTTTTTCCGCTTGATATGTTATTATAAAAATTTCTGAAAAGTAAAAGATGATAAAAATCGTGTTCTCATGTTCTCATCACTGATTTGGGATGCTAAGATCCTTTTTAATATCAGTAAGAAATATCAGAGAATTAGCACTACAGGAAGGCCAAGTCTTACTACACAAATGAGTAACTTGATTTTATTTCTCTGCTGGACTTTGCTTCAGATTTTGTTTTGACATGTAATTGCTCTGTTTCTCTTAGTGTAATTTGGTATAAAATACCTTTGTACAGACTTCCAAAAATGAGCCGTAGGGTGACTCTAAGAGGAATTCTTTGCCCAGTGTCCTCTTCTTTTCAGAGAGAGGGGCAAGTAAATCTCACATACTTTGCATATTAATAAAATGTAGAGCAGATCATAATCAACATTCTTCTTATACCAAAATTCCTAGGGTGTGGTAAAACCCCCCTAGAATTATTAGAGGTTTGGGTTTTTTGTTTGGAGGTGTTTTGTTGGGTTTTTTTTGGTTGGTTGGTTTGGCTTTTTAGTTTGGTGTTTTGTTGGGGTTTTTTAATGATAGACAATTTATTTTAGTGAACTGATGCAAATCTACTTTCTGCATAGACTTAAAATTCCTTTTTAAAACTTTCCTGGAAGTATGAAGTCTCTACACTTACATTTGCCTGACATAAAGAGAAAAGGTGTTCTGTCCTTAGCTGTAGGAAAGCAGAGTGTGACAATGTGGCAGTACTAACCCTGTCCCTGATATCAGTGTTGTAATTCCTGCAAAACCCCAACGTGAAAGAACACATAAGCATGTGAGAATGTGCTCATGCCCAGTTATCTTTGGTAATGTAATTTTTTGGTATCTGCTATAGATCCTGGTGGTGTAACACTTCACATTGGCTTTGATCAGGATATGAAAATCCTTATCAGAACTCCATAATCCAATTTATTGTTGTATTTTCCTAAAAGTGGTTGTATTTGTTGAAATAGCCATTTAAGTGAAAGGTTCAAAACAAAAATGGAGACGTCTGTAGACATTGCTTTCTTTATTTTCTGTGTTTAAGAGAAATGCTTCAGGATGCTTATTAAAGAGAAAGTGCTATCATAAAAAGCAGCTTTCCAAACAGACCAGATTCTAAATTTCCTGCTAATCTGTTTTCTGTGGCAGCAAATCCTCATAAGGTTGGATGATGACACGACCAGCTCCAATTTTAACCTCTGCATTTTTGCTAACACTGATTCTACAAGATGGGGTTGCTTTCTGCTCAGTGTCAGGTAGCTATATGAGTTTAAGATAATGATTAAATATCTCCCAGGGAAAAAAAAATGGTTGTCTGAATACCCATCTCGTAAAATTTAATGGTTTTTCCTTTTACAATATTACATTATTGGCTGTAGTAGATTAGGACAACTTTGATGGAAGAATCACACATAATTAAATTTTCATGTGTGATTCAAAGTGAAAAAAGATTAGAAGGCTATTTAAGAGGTGCTGAAACTGTCACACCATATCAGTAAAGTCTGCAAGATGGAGCACAAAAGTACTGATTTACTGCAACATGTCACATTATTATAGTGATAACCACAAGGAATATTCCATGGATGGGTGGGTACCTATGCATATGAATACTTGTAAAGATATTCTAGAATCCCTATTTCATCTTAGATTGGGTAGGGGAAATGGATCCAGAGGATGCATTTAAAAGTTGTAATTTCATAATCTGTTTATTCTAACAGCATACTAAAGAACCTTTGCTTTACCTTTTTTTTTATCCAGGTTTATTAATACTTCTGTGTCATGGAAATTTATGAAATATTCCTACACTTAGGGAAATTTTACATTTTGGGAAGTTCTGACCTATTTGTCAATTCAGAGATGAGGGGCAGGAGTTTGTGAATCTCTGTAAGTGCAGGGTCACACGTGCTAGTTCTAGACTAGAACTGCCTGGCTGTGGTCCAGCTCACAAGAGCAAAGGTAGGCCCATACCATGACCACAGCTTTTCAAATAAATTCATTTTGTATTTCCCTTGCAGAGATAAGCTGATATTTATAGATGGAATGTTGGTATGAACATATCTAAATATCTCTTTTTTTTTTTTTTTGGAAAAAAATATTGAAATCCAGCTTAAAAATAAAGTCCTTGAAAATAGTTACCAACTGTTTTCCTTTAGTGAAAAATTGCATTGGGTCCAAGTGATAGGAAGGCAGATAATTTAAATATGCTTTAGTTATAACCCATGTATGTTGGAATGACCTGCAGCCAAGAGGCACAAGTGAGATTTGGCTGCCCCTCTCGTGTTTGAGATCAGAGAAACACCTTCTAACAGCTGTGAGGCAGCAAATGAAATACTGACCATGTTACTGTGCCATTTAATCCATAATGATGCTGAATGCTTTTGAAAGAGTGGACAAGAGATGTGGCAAAATCCAATTGTGTCACTCCTTGTAATCTTAGAAAATAAGACAAATCACAACATAATGAGAATATAAAAGGTTAATGTAGTTTTTGAAAACTAATGAACAAGAACATATTGTGCCATAAGACTCTTGTCTCACAGCCTGGCAGGGTTTGTGGATTTTTTTTTCTGTGTAGCTGGAGCCAATATATAGGTCCAGCATTAAATAATTTATGATACTTTTATTATATTTTGCTTTCATAGGATGAGTTAAACTTCATTTCAGAAACACTTATAAAGTTATTTAAAAAAAAAAATCCAAACCAACTTCCCAGTTGGTTTGGACTGAGGTGTTTGCCCATTATGTACAATATGTGGGTTCAAGGTCATGCTTTGGAATTTCATTTCCTTGGTCCCAAATTCAAGTGGAAAGAGTAATCTTGTTGTAGTACTCAGGTCCAATGAAAACCAGCAGGAATTTTTGTGTGTGACTTTAAGGGAGTGGAAACTGGACTTTGGAAAGAATCTGAGTCAGAGAAGCATAAATGAGAGAGGAATGCACTCATCCATGTACTTCCTGCTTAAAGGAAGGCTTTGCATTTTGCATGAAACAAAGCATTTGCCTGTGTTTCACTTCTTGAAATGCAGAGTGAATGACTCTGCTAGAATAACCAGTGCTATTTCTTTTTATTATTATTTCTGGCTATTTCTTTTTTATTTTTTTCTTTTTCTTTTTTTTGGCGTTTATGCTAAAAAAACAGCAAAAGGCAATTCTAACTCACTAACTCTAGTAGCAGGAGTAGAACTAAAATATGAAAAAGTAGAAAACATTGAAGTTAAAGTTGTTGATTTGGGATTTATGGGATTTGATTAAGTTTGTTTGTTACTGGTGCTCTAGAAATAAACAAAAGCCTGTTTTGATTCTGACCCTGAAGTAACTCCCAAAAAGGGAAAAGTAGAGGAGCTTTTGAATATTAAAAAAAACTTGCAGGTTCATTTAAATTATTTGGAAGTGCTGTTGATGCAGGGTTTCCTATTAATAAATACCACTAGATGTTGATGTTCCTGTAGATCTGGGTTCAGTTACATTATCCCAGCTTCTTCCTCCCCATTCTTTACCCCAAATGGTGGACAGGTTATTTATTTTTTTTTTAGTGATCCCCATATATGAAGCCACCTCCATGAGCACACACAGTCACTCTTGTCACCACAGGATCTTAGGAGCATAAAATTTCCTCTTGTTGCCTATTACCTGGGAGAAGAGACTGACCCCAGCTCACTTCAGCCTCCTGTTGGGAGCCCCTGAGCATCCTTTTCTTCCTCCTTTCTTGGAATGGGTCTCCTCTCTGATCCACTCCTGGCATCTTCTCTGTGTCTGTCACGCTCAGAAAAATGCAGAGCAATAGAGAGAGCTACTAATTCTCTTTTATTGGTTCATAATCTGGCACTTGAATTTAAAAGGTCATATTTTATATCATTTAGGTTGCCTTTGCTATTTTAGAATATAGCCTGTGTATTTGTGTATCAGTAATTAGAACAAGTGTCCATGTATATATTTTCAACCATATCTGTAATAAATTCAAAAAGTAAGCAAAGCTTGGAAGCAAACGAGAAGTTGAACCAAATCTGATTCCAGATTTACTTTTTTTGAACCAAAACAAACAAGCCAAATGTTTTGCCAGTTTAAAATCTAGAAAAGGAGTGTTCTTCTGTTTCATCTCTTTTCCTTCAATAAGAATGGCTTCAATTCCTGCTTTTTTTCCAATAAATAAAAAGCTTTTACAGATTTTTTTTTTTAATGGGACATTTTTTCTCACTAATCTCCCCTCTGATTTCAAAGTAAGAGATAGTATGTGGAGCCTGGGCTCACCTCTTCTCTTGCTTAGTACAGAGAGCATTTTTTGAGTTTTTATGGACCCGTGACCCCAGTGAAAGCAGGAATCACAGCTTTCTGCCACCAGAAAAATGCCTTGTAGGGCAGTTGTAGTTTTCCTTCTCTCTCTTAGAAGTATTGTTCAAATTAAAACCTTTGTTTGAATGCTTGTTATAAATGTAGATCTTTTCTTTAATCCGCTGCTCATCAAGGAGCGTGCTGGAGGGATGTTCTCTCTCCATTACAGCTGCTGTAATCTTGCAATGGTAACAGCAAAAATTAACAACTCAGTGCTAGAAGCTCCTGCAACTGAATGTAGCATTGCAATCTCCTACTATTTTTGCAATTAGTTTACATCTCTTGATGCATTAACTTGTGGTGCACCCAGCGTGGCCATTGGTTCTCATGGCTTTGGGCTATTGATGTCTTGTCATTCCAAATTTAGATTTGGTCTAACACTTGTTCTTGTGGTGTTGTGGTTTTGTCTGAATAGTGAGACAGTTTCTTAAATGACAGCAATTTGAGCCTTTAACACAAGAATAGGGTGACACTGATGCAGCAAGTGTTTCTCCTGTGTTGTCCCCACAACTGCAATTACACAGGAGGAAAATGTGAGGCATTTTTACTGCTTTTGGAAATGTCATGGTACTATGGCAGCTTGTCTATAAATTTGGTCAATTCCCCAATATCCATTAAATTGCAGGCATGTTTCTGGATCACTTTGGGAAATTTTTGTGGTATGATAAGAAACCTTTAACCTCATTCTTTCACATTTATTGTGAAATTATATTTAGCTTAATCCTGTTTGGATCATAAGGGGTATGCCCATGTTGAACAGCTCCATTGTTGTTGCTTCAAACCCAAAAATAAATTAAAAAAAAATCATATTCTTTATTCATTCTAGAGCACTTCAGGTCATTTCTTACATGGATCCATTCAGTGCATTATTGTTGCTATTTCTGTTGTTGCCGTATTGGCTCCCGGGCTGGTTTTTGTGTCCCTGCAGGCACAAAATAATTCTCCAGACTCTAATGTGTGTGAGAGAAAGAGCATCTCACCAGTGAGAAGAGCATGTGGCAGCCAGTTGAGAGGTCTCTAATCCCTGAGTAGAGAAAAATAAGGGTAATTTTCTGAGACCACAGCTAGTCTGCTTGGTGGAGGAAAGAAGCAGAGAGAAAATAAGGCAGCAGGCCAAGAGCAGCAGGTTGAAATGTGGCTGGAGAGGGGTGATTGATGAGGGGAAAGCTGCCAAAGGCTGACGGCACACAGCTCGTGGTGGGGCTGCTGCGGCAGAGGCTGCAATGGGCAGCACGTGGAGGGCAGCGATGGGTGCTCAGCCCTGTCACCTGGCAGGGCACCACTGGGGGAATGGGGACTCCACAGAGGGGTAGCAAAGTGACACAGCTTCCTCAGGAGGCTCCGTGGAATTCCAAGGACGTGGCAAGGGCAGGGATCACGGAGGGCTGCCAGCATCAGCTGTGCTCTCTCCTAAATTTCCGTGGTGCAGTGCATTAGCAGGCAGCTGAGAAGTGGCAGCAGAGATGTCACAGCAGACATTCCTTCCAATCTCCTGCAGCCTGGGCCAGCTCCTCTCTCTCAAACAGCTGAAGTCTTGGCTTTCAGAAATTGAGCACTGATTTTTTCCCCAAAAAATTAATTTTGAAATTGAGGATGCAATATGTATGCTGCTGACCTGAACATATGTTACAACCTGATAGTAACAGAATCATCACTCAGCATCACTTCACAAATAAGTGTGCTGCTTAATCTTTCTTTGCTAAATCATGGCTTCTTTAGGACTGCCTTATCACTCTGAGACATTGCCTCTTCCTCTGTTGCCATTAATTGTTCTGAACTATTACATTCCCAGAAAAAACAGTTATAGATTCCTGTAGGTGAGATGCTGAAGCTGGGTGTAGAGGAAATTGGAATGGCCACCTGTATTTCCACCTTTCCTCAGTAAAGTTCAAGTAAATTTGACACACCCCTCTCTGAGAGGGAATGCAATGCAATTCCATTAGGACAGTACAAGAATAAAATATCAATCATAATTGTTTCTCCTGTGGATTGGAGTGAAAGAAATAGAAAAATTATTAATATATTTTCAACAGCAAATGCTCATCAGACTCCTGGATATCAATCACATAAGAGTGTAAGAAAGATATAATTCGAGTCATTTAAACTACAGGAGTGGAGTAGTTTAAACCATCTCATTCTGGTTTTGTGACTTTTTCTGTGATGTGTTAGTTACACTTATAAGAGCTATATGATAGCTGAACTTTCAAATTGGTTTCTGATGTAAAGGCTTTAAATTTTAAGGTAAAATAACATTGCTGCAGGACGGAATCATAGTCAGCAAAATCTGCACAGCCAGATGCACAGACACAGACTTTCATTAGCAGGACAGGAAAATTCCCTTTGTGTCATGGGGATAGGCCACCAGCCAGAGGCAGAAGGCCTTTAGAGCTGCTGCCTCAACATATCTATTGGGAAGATGGCTAAAACCTAATCTGAAGCTCATCTCATTTATTTGGACCCTTTCCCCCGTGCAAGAGCACCAAATGTCTTGCGCAGAACTGCCTGGCAGCGGGGCTTAAGTCATGTAGGTCTAATGGATCTATCCTGGTTGCTTTTTTTCATCAGAGCTCCACTGCAAATATATTGGGGAGCTAATATAACTTGTCACGGTGCCTGTCTAAGTTGCAGTCACGGCAGTGATGGCAGCATGTTTTAGAGCTGTCCAAAATAAACTTTAAATTAGCTAGCTCAGGTAGAAATAGTAATCTGTGGCAAGACAGCTCTCAGGACAGAAAAATGTTCCTAGTTCTCGGGCAGAAGCAAATGTATTTTTCTAATACAGTGATTATTATCTTGCTGAATATAGATTTACACCTAAAAAAGGTGGGACTGCGTTGCTGTTTGTTCCCCATGAGCTCACATGCAGCTTCGTACTCTGGCCAAGTATTTTCCTGGATGATTCATAGTTTATAATGTGGGACACCATTCCAAGTAAAATTAAGTTGTATTATTGCAGCTTCAATTTAAAAATATGTTAATTTGCAAGTGTGGATTTTTATGAGGGAAAAATCCTGGATTTTAGCTGATCTGTTAGTGACTTAAATCTCTCAAACCACTAAGCCCTGCATAATCTTAAGAGCAGTAGCTCTGCATTCAATTTGCTACTTCACAAGTCAGCATCTTCTCTGAGTATTTGAGGAGGAATTATTTTAATGTCAGCTAACATGGAATTGCTGCATGTGTAATCCCCAATCAGTAAAACTCACACATTTACACACACGTGCCCAGCACACATTTAGTAGGACAGAGCACAATTGCTGTGAAGTTCACAAGATTTTTCAGCAATATTCTAACAGGTTGCCATCATCTTTGAATCATCCTATTCTCCCAATATCTATTAGATTGCCTAGCACTCACCTTGTGATGCTCTATTAGTCAAAACATCTCCTTGCCCATATATTCAAATGAACTGTAGAGGTTATTAACTTGCCCTTGGCAAAAAGATTTAGCTTTCTAGGGCAAATGCTTTTATAAATTCTGTGTGTGACAGTTTTATTACATATTGTAAATAGAATACCCTGCCAGATTTTTATGACAGCCATCACTAAGTCATTCAGAGCTTATTACTTTTCATCCCTTCACATACCTTGAATATCTTTAATTTTTTTTTAAATCTTTAACAGGCCTTGCTTTGGTCAAGGCACTCTTTTTACTTTGATAGCAAATTTTATTTACTCACATAACTATTCAAAACATTTTGCATTAAGCCAAATATTTTATCTTGCAGAAAATCAAGGCTGTGTTTTAATTTGGCTCAGACACAAATTAATTTGCACATTCTGCATTTATAGTAATAGACTCATTTAAGCTTGTGCAGTCTTTGCTAGCAGTTAATATAATAGTTTCTGTGCTCAGCTGCATACCTATCCTGGGCCTCACTATTTCTAACTAAATAAATATTCTATTGTCATTGACTTAATTTTAAATTTTTACATTACTTCACTTTAAATTTTCACAACACATACAAACAATGTGTGTATTGTGAAAAGGAGAAGCACATAATCCATGCTGGTGTGAAGACCTGCTCAGACATATCCTTTGTCAACTCATTTCTCTGATCCTGAGGATGCTGTCAGAGAAGGAAAAAGCCTTGTTGAAGAGGTTTTGTTTAGACATGTGGTTTATTAGTGATGGAAATGTCACACGCAATGGGCTTGGTGAACACTGGTGATAAAAACAGCACTGAAGTTCCTGCTTCAGTTTTGCTTTCTGCAGAGAAGACAAACAAAACAGAAGGAGCAGTGAGAGTGGCTGTGGTAGAGATACAGCAAAAATTGTGGGGGGATAGAATGTAAGAAAATAAAGATGATAGTGCAAAAGGTGATCTCGCCCCTGAGGAGTTGCAGCTGTACTAATCACCAAAGATTGGGAACAGACCTGCCCTTAACAGGCCACAGCTGTGACTAGTAAGGAAGAGAATAACAAAAGAGTGAGTGAGCTGGGTGAGGAGAGGGTTGGAGTCTGTTGGCCATGCTGTGAAGAAGGAGTCAGTGCTGTGAGGAGCTGCCCATGAGAAATCACCCAGAATGTAGGGAAGATTTACAATAAGATGACAACCATAAGTGAAGAATAATGATTGTCAAAACAATGTAAGAGCACAAAAGACTAGGTTCCTAAAACTAATAATCCTTTTGGAATGTTGCCTTCAGTAGTAATTTAAAGGACAGCAGTGAGATGTCCCAGGGAAGGACATCTCCCTGCCAGGGGGGGCACTGAGCCTCCTCTCCAGCCCTGGGACAATCCTGTCCTTCTGTGGCTTGGCAAACCAAGTGTCTCCTGTGTCACATGAGGACAGATTGAAGGTGGGGCATTACCAGTCATCGATGCACGCACTGTTGTATTTTAAGTGTATTAGTGCCTTCCACGTGGCACAGGGTAATTTACAATTACAATCACTTCCCCTTAGTTGTTGCACTATAATCTATTGGCAAATTGCTCTTCCTAAGGCCTAGAAACGGGTTTTTTTAATCATCCTTGAAACAAAAGAGTTTTGGTTTCTTGGTGCTTGATTGCTGTTTCCAATTTACACTAACTCCTAAATTGTTTTTCCTTGTCTCCTATCACCCTTGAAACTACTGTGCTGATGGTATTACCCAGCAATCCTCACCCTATTCTGGAAAACACCAAAATACCCAGGAAGCCACTGAAAAATCACACAGTCATTCATTAGTCGAAAATGAAAATATTGATGGAGCTTCCACTCCCTGAAGTTGGTAGGCAGGTGGTGTGGTGGGCTGTGAATGCAGGAAGGATCTGAGTCCCTTCTGGTTTTCTGCTGCTGCCTGACAGGGCGTGTCTTCTTCCAACCTGCAGTTCTGATGAATCAGAAGAAAAATTTCTTTTAATAGAGAGCATTGAATTGGCTATAATGAGCCCTTATTTGAAAATTCACTGTATGTTGTTCCTTTTTCCTAATGTTTCTGCAAGTGTATGAACTCAGATTCGTATAAAGGAAAGAATCAGGTGATTTGCAGCTTTAAAGTTGTATATTTTGCTGTCTAGGCAACTTACAGTAGTTAGGTCACATTATGATAATCAGCCTATTTATAAGTTAGCTAACGGAGTTCTTTGTTTTAAGCACAATAAATTCTAAAATTAGTGAATAAAGCTAGAAGCCCGTTTTCAGATCCATTTAGATGAAAGGTGCTATATAATTTTAAAGCTATTAGAAATGATTGAAAGATGTTTTCACAACTGCTGCTAGATTGCATGGGAATGTGGAATAGCATTTCAAAAGATTTCAAAATTAATGTGGCTGTGGGTGTGCTCTGGAGAACTGCTGAACCTTCACTACAGCTTCCTTTTTGCCTGCTGCTGACTATGGCAGTGTTTCAGTAATCAGGTACTCATTTTCATGCTAACTTTCTTCACTTTCAGTCCTGAGTCTCCCAGAACCTCTAAAAAGGTTTGCATATTTTTAAAATTTGTGTGTATATAAATATCTATATTTATATATATATATATATCTTCACATACATACACACACACATATTTCAACACTCCCATTTAATATTGATTGATTCAAAATAATCTGTATGGTTAGGGGTGGGCATTCAGGTGTATCTTAGATTCCATTGAGTGCAAGGTCTCCAGAATAAAACTTATTCTAAAACTTGAAAACAAACCAGACTTCTGCATTATGACATGGTAGGACACACCAGTTATATTGTCAGGGTAAAGATTGTGTTTTTCATTGCATTAAGAGCAGTGATTCTGGTTCCTTATTTATGTATGAACAGCATGTTCTTCCGATAATGGTGATATTTGATTTAAAAAAGAACGGGTAAGGATGCATTTGCTGCTGAATCTTTTAATTATGTTGACCTAACATTTACTTTTAAATAAGCACTTTAAGAGATTTTTTTTCCATCTGTCAGACTTTTTTTTTAAGTTGTTTTTGAAATGTTTTGCTAGTGGAGAGAGATGCAGTTCTTTAATGTCTCCTCACAATTAAAGCTAATGGAAATATCACATTTGTGCTTAATGTAAAGTAGTAACTTTAAATAATTAACTCTCTCTGGATGTTTTGTAGATGATAGATATATGGGTCTCTTCTGCCTAAAAAGTTGCTTCAAAGTTTCTATAAAAGGAAAATAAAAAGAAACTTTTGAGAGATGTTCTAAGACTAGGGAACTGATTTCAGCAAGAGTTCTCCCTGTAATAATCCAGGAGTCTTATTTTTCAAAGAAATCTTATTTTTTTTAAAGGACTCTTGACAACGGTAGTTAGTGGTGAACTCTTAGATTTTCAAAAACTACCTTGTAGTTAATCTTCCACTTCTTGTTGGCTTTTCTTTATGGAGTGTCTCTCCTTCAGTTGGGTCTCTGCATCATCCTTATTCTATGCAAAGAATGGGAGAATGAGATCAAAGAATAACAACCAAGAAACTAAATTGATTGTGTAACCTGCACTTTGAAAACTGGTTAACTGAAAGATTTCTGGTTTTTTTTAAAAATTTCATTTCATTAACTCTTCCACTGAGTATATTTTTATTTCCTTTACATTTCTAGCATTGTGAATACCTAGGGGTGAACCCAATAGAATTGTTACATCGTTTAATAGAATAGGATGTGACATGATGCAACTTGATATAGTGCCTGAAAATAGCAAGATACAATACATTGCAGAAGGCATTTGGAAATTCCGAGCACTGCAGGTAGAAAATAGCCAATTTGAAATCTGACATGTGCATATCTTCATTTTTACTCTCTAATTATGCCATAAACAAGCCTAATTCATGATAGCACTTTGAAGTAGTTGGCAATTATTCTTTTCAGACTAAAACATTACCTGAGGCAGCAAGAACTTCCCTTCTTCATACATCAACATGTTATTGTGTTAATGTGCTTATTATTGTACCATTTTGATTGAAAATGCTAATTATCATTGTTCTTGAACTTAATGTGATTTTTCTGGCTGACAGTGACCATTTAATAAATGGGAACAACTTTTCACTACAAGAGCTATTAGTGCTTAAAGGAACTGCTTTTCCTTTTCAAAGAATCCTAATATTACTTCTCTGGAACAAAATCTTGCCTCATCATACTTTCAATGACACTCTAGGAGGGTGTGGTTATCCCCAAATAATCACACTAGTAGGGATTTAAAGGCAGTCTGTTCAAAGAGTAATCAAGGAAAAGTTCATAAGTAACAAGTCAAGGGACAAGGTTAGAACTCCTTATTTTTTAATCTGTTCAATGAAATGTAAAAAAACCTCTTGTAGTTTGATTTTAAAGTTATATGTCTGCAAGTTAGGATAATTTGTGCATAACTGTATCTTTTTATTCTGCTGAAAAAACTATTTATCTTCCAAAAAAAGAGTAGTTGATAATCCAACCCACCCGGAAACAAATCTAGTCAATGTCTGTGTAGAATCAGTGTAGACAAGTAATATTTTTGCAAAAGAAAGATTCAGCTGTGTGAACAGATTTTTTTTGCTGCTGTTCATAAAGCTGAATTTGTGCCTCCCCAATTGCTGAGAAGTTGGCCATTGATGTTTGTATTAATTATTTTACTATGGCAGATTAAATTGTGGCCTTTGGCCTTTGTGAGGGCAGGAAGGGTCCTCTGGAGCTACATTGTGCTCTCTGAAATCAGGGAGATACCACCCTAATTAAGCACACAGGAAATATCTTTCCAATCTCATTTAGCATTTTTATTTCAGTGTCCCCCTTAACCCACAGCATAATTAATTAGCATTAGGAGCCATATGCTCGTGTTGTGTGCTCAGTCCTCTGAACAATGCCCGTGCTTCTGCAGGGCTTCCCAGTGCTCTGCCCTATCCAGGTCCAGGTGTCTGGAGGGGGATGTGGAGGGGATGCTGTTGGAGGGAGTGCATTTTTCTGCCTGGAGGAAATTAGTTTGGGGAAAATAGTAACAATGAAAAATGCAGTTACAGCCCTTTGTGGGTAAAAATGTCAGCAGATTCTGCACCTCCATTCCGATCTGGTGAGATCCCACCTGGAGTGCTTTGGAGTCCTCAGCACAGGAAGGACATGGGCTTTTTGGAGCCAGTCCAGAGAGGCCATCAAGATGATCAGAGGGGTGGAGAAGCTCTGCTACAAGGAAAGGCTGAGAGAATTGGGATTGTTCAGCATGGAAAAGAGAAGGCTTTGGGGTGAGCTAATTGTGGCCTTTCAGTACCTGAAGGGAGCCCACAAGAAAGATGGAGAGACTATTTACAAGGGTCTGGAGTGACAGGATAAGTGGAAGTGGCTTCAAATTGAGAGTAGGTTTAGGTTGTACATCAGGCAGAAATTCTTCCCTGTGAGGCTGGTGAGGCCCTGGCACAGGTTGCCCAAAGAAGCTGTGGCTGCCTCATCCCTGGAAGTGTTCAAGGCCAGGTTGGATGGGGCTTTGAGCAACCAGGGGTAGTGGAAGATGTCCCTGCCCATGGCAGGGTGTTCCAACAAGATCCTGATTCATGATTAGCAGGGTAGAGGAAGAATAAATGGAAGAAAATAGCTGCAAACTTTTATGGGTGGACAAGACAGAGTGGTGTTGATCTTGCATGGGAAAGGCAATGCTGAGCAAGAGGTTTTTTTGGTCAGAAATCATTGCTGTAGGTCTAGTGGGAGTTTGGGGACAGAAGGAATTGGTATGAGTATAGAGAAGATGGAAACTCTGTTGTTTAGTTAAAAAACAGTGCAGGAGCTGCAGCCCCATGATCACAAAGAGACTGAGAAGTTCAGGCTGCTGGAGATCTGAGTAGTGCCCCAGCAGGGTCCTCCTCTCAGCATTGATTACAAAAGGAGGTTTGGCCTAGGAGGGTCCTAATTTAGACCTCTCATGCAAATGTTGAAATCTGCCAGGGGTTTGGGGTGGAGTCTTGCTATTTCTGGTTTCGTTCGATCTTTGTGCAGTACAGCACCAGTCTGGATTTCTATACTGTGATTACTGCTCTAAGTATAAATAATAATAATGGTTCCTGCTGCCATTTAAGATGTATTGCAAATAATCTAAAGGCTTCAGTTTCTCCTTGGTAGGAAAATGTGCACCATAAAGTAATACCATGAATAGGAATAGAAAATATATTAAAAAATAAATTAATCCATGTTTAAAATAAATTATGCTGTAACTCAGCAGATTTTCTGTAACTGTGGAAGCAAGATATCTGGGACACTTGTGGGATGTTTAAGCTTTCTTTTATTACATATTTTCAGTTTAATAGTGGTTATCAGTGCTTAATAAATGCACTACCATTAGGTCTTGGGTGTGTTAATTATTGGCTGCATTTATTGCTGCTGGTATTTTCAGATTTGACTGTGAGTGAGGACCTCCTGGGACAGATGGTGTGGTGAAGTCACCTAGTGACACCTAACTCCAGAGGAATTAAGGATTTCCAGGTCTCACCTGGTGAAAACCTTCTCTTTGCTTTGACTTGCTTCAATTCCCTGCTTGCATTTTTTGCCTGGGATTCTTGCCACAAGCGGGTGGTGGGATCAGCAGCCAGACCTTGCCCTCAGCACCTCCTCTGGTGGCCCCTGTGCTGTCACATTTGGTTGTTCTCTGCTGCTGCCCTGAGCACAGCCCTGGTGGGGTCAAGCAGGGGCAGAGCTGAGCCTGGTACGGCTCATTGCCCTCAGTGCTGCTCAGCTTGAAGGCAAGGAAGGGATGGGCTGGGACAGCTGTTACCTTCATGGTGTCACAGCATCCCCCTGAACCTTGGAGAACACAAACCCACTTTATTCTCTTGCCTTTTAACACAGAAATTTAGCATCAAGGCCTGGCATTTTAAGGAATGTTCACTTAAGTATACATTTATTTTCAGACCTAAAGTGAAGTCAAATATCCTCTGTGCCACTATACCTAAGTGCATTATGTTGCATTTTAGAGTGTTTCAAATGTTTTTACTCTACAAGAATTCAATTTGTCTCCTCTCAGAAAAGGAAGGAAAATAAAATAAGTGTAAAAGGTCTAGGCAAAAATATATAGGATTATAGTGTGTGAAATTTTGTTACTATTTATAAAAAAATAAATTTAGTCTTTGATACATGGAAAATTTTAATACCACAAAAATTCTCTGGTATTCCCTCCAAAAGGCTTTATATATAAATGTCTTTGTGTGTGTGTGTGTATATATATATATATATATATATATGATTCTATAATAAATGCACAGTGTATAATTTGTTCTAATTAGAATATAAAGATATTTTAAAATTCCTTTAAATGCAAAAAACTCTCTCTTGGTTGGTTAGAACAGCTGGCACATGACAGTTGTCTATCTCATATATCATATATATGTCTGCTCCAAAATACATCTTGCAGTATTTGAGTTGAGGAGTATTATTTAAAGATCTCCAGTGAGATGAAAGAGTCCTAACACTGTGTTGTGATTTCCCCTTTGGTTTCCTAGAGGCATATCAGCAGTTATGTTCTCTTCTACCCACCAATTTTGGGAAAGGTGATGGAAATCACAGATTTATTAGGGAGAGGAGACATAGGGAAACCCACAGGTGCATAGTAAGCTGTGACTTGTGATGGGATTACTCTGCCATGCTCATAATTTCCTTCTGACTGTTAAGTACCATGGTATCCAATTTAGGACAATAAAATGGAGCTGTATGGACGAGCATTAACTTGCCAAAGTTAAGATAATGGGTGACATACAAGTGTAGTACCAACAGTATGGCTTTCTACAAAGCCTCATCCAGCCTGGCCTTGAACACTTCCAGGGGAATAGCATCCACAGTTTCTCTGGACAGCCTGTGCCAGGGCCTCACCACCCTCACAGGAAAGAATTTCTTCCTTTTTATTTTAGTGGTAAATCTGGCTCCTTCTGTATCAATATCTTAAATTTTTGAATTTATACTAAAGCAAACCCTAAAATGGAAAAATCTCTTAACTACCACTGAAACCAGTATTTTAATGTCATTTTCTTGGAAACTGCATCAGTTACATTCTTTCTCATGTGGCTGGTATTTCAAACAAGAGCATCTACTCACAATTAAGTACAAGTGCTGAAAGTCCCTTCTTGCCTTAAAATCTATTCATTGGAATAATCAGCACATGGGTCCTTATAAGCCTTTAGGATTGCTGCAGCAATTTGCATACTTAAAAAGTGCTGATAATATGTACTGTAGTGTGAAGATACCAAAGACTTAGATTAACCATTTTAAAAGGTTTTGCATTGTTTGAACACTGCAGTCTGCTGTAAGTCTGCCTGAAATTAGGGCACTCTGCTGTGTAGGATAAGGTGGCAACATCATTCTATCTCAGGCTCCGGGCTGAAGTAAAGCACATATCCTAAAACAGGTCACCTCCAACAGTGAATATAAACTAACTCCTAAATTGTTCATTATAGAGCTGACAGTCTGATTTGCGTTTGTCATGCACTTGTTAATCTGGGCCCTTAAATGAAAGCTGTGCATGGCTTTGGGTAAAATGCTTTGCAGCTAATGGCAGGGATTGGTTTCTCAAAGCCCTCCTCTAAATCATGGCTTCAGCTACAAACTGCCCAAGCCTTTAGCTCAGTTTGCATCTCAGCTGCTTGTTTGTAAACTGCCCAGTCGTCTTTCATGCGTCGTGAGAATGAAGCCTTAAGGAACTAAAAGTTGTGCAGGTACTTTGAAGATAAAAGCTACATAAATATGTAGATAGATTAACATATGGAGGAAAATGGCATCTGCTCTGACAGTGATAGGAGTTAAGAGCCAAAATCTGACAAGGTTTTTGTGCTTATTAAAGTATTTCTACCATTGCCTTATTGTAAGCTTACAGGAACACCTGCTTAAAGTTTTCATTTTTATTCATCTTACATAATTCTCTGTTTTGTGAAGAGGCCACATGGTACTTTTACTTTATTTACAAATAGGTTAAGCAGTCTTTGCAAAGCAAAGGGAAATCAGGTGTTGGAAAGGAGCTGGAGTCTTTGGATGCCATCAAAGGGCTCCTTAAATAAGTTCCTCTAAGGTTCTTGTTCCTAATTGCATGCCCAGATGGGTCCTGAGGAAGCAAAATCTGTCCTTACCTGTCTTCAGCCTTTGCATCTGGAAGTCTTATAGGTACAGCATAAGAGTTTGTTCATCATTATCTCTGACTTATATGCAGTCTGCTCTACAATTTGTGTGGGTTTGTTGTGTTTGGTGGGGTTTTTCTCCCCCCATGGAAAGTGGTATCATTATTTTGAAAATTCAGCCATGTTATTTTCCAGTGCTGTCCATACTCTGATATATGATAATAATCTCTTGTAAAGAATTACTGCTAATGCTGACAAATTAGCAGAATGCCATATTGTAACTATAAATTGTGCTTGACAGGGTATTGATCCAAGGTTTCTGCTTACTTTACTTGTGCTTACTTCAGGAAGAAGCAGCCTAGGGATTTACCTAGGATTGCCTAACTGTTGCCTCATATTTGAAGAGAGAAATTATCTTCCTCACAGAAAAAATAAGTTTTAAGGGGTTTTTATGCTTCATGAGGAGCACTGGAACAGAGACTGAAATCTCCCCTACAGTATGAAACCATCTACATTGGTCTGACAGCTCAAATTGGTACTTCAGAGGCGTCACCCATGGGTTTGTGAAGAGCTGTGCCAAGCCCTGGGTCTGACAGCTGGGCTGAGGAATATGTTCATGTCCTGGGTCTAAGACCAACACCTGAATTCAGTTCTGGACTTCAGGTTCAGTGAAGATCCATCAATGAGAGAGCTTAACAGGATGCTAAGAGCACTGCATCAAGAAACTCTGTGGAGTTGTGATCTACTCATGAGCAGCCCACGGACCAGATGAAGTCCAGTTATCTATCGCAGTTCATTTTCTGAACTGTATTAATCATAAACTTAATTTTGGCTTGTAATTTACTGATCAGATTTGCTCTAGATTATTAGGGCTTGAAGGCCAAGTCAGATGCCATTTGAAAGCAGTTTCTCTTGATTTGCAATTGGATTTCTAAACTGACCTACAACCTTGCTAACATAATGTTAATGAACCACACATGGCTTGCATGAGAAAAATGCAGAAATAGAGGTTTTTACAATTTTGCTAGAATAAGGTTCTTATCTTTAATTCTTTTTGACATTTAACTTTTACGAATCTTGCATATGTATACCTTTGGGGGAAATTACATCTCTTTAATTTATAAATATCTCTAATCATGTAGCATCTTTCATTGAGAAACTGATAAAATATCAGAGGAAAAGGTAGGCAACTGAACCAATGCAATGCTGAGAAATGTTACCTGTATTTTCTTAGTCCTGTGCCAGCTGTTTGAGGTACATGGCACTGGGTGTCTGTCATTTGATGTCATTATAGTGAAGGAAGGTATTTTAGTGAAGAAACACACTGTAAGATTAAAAAATAATTAAGTACTCTGTCTACTTTATATAAATGCATTTAATAAATAACTTGTTTAAGAAGATAAAAATAAATGTCCCCCATGGGGACATGGGGATAACATGGGATCAATTATGAAATCAAAGAATTAGTCAATGAGCTATAAAAGGAACAGAGGCTATTGAGGAATATCTGTTAGAATTCAGAATTACTGCATGCAATCATAATGTATATGCAAATTCTCCAAGTGTATAAGAAATTATGGCAAATCTAGCAATTGTTTCCTATCATTCTTAAACTCTATTTTTGTGCTTTTTGAAATTACTAAAGTTGCAGAAGATGTATTTAAAAAGCCCCACCCTCTGCCAGCTGCACAAAGAGGTCAGAAATAGTATATAATTATTGCTGAGCTAATTGCTGGGTGCTAACATACATATAGACGTACACTGTTCAACTCAGACATTATCACAATAGTGGACAATTAGGGCAAATTCAGTGACAGATGAAATGCAAATAGAATTTTTAAACCTAGTACTCTACTGGATTTTTAATTTTTTAATAATCTTAGAATAATTGTCACTTTTATCTTTAGCATTATGAATGCAATCTAAAAAAGGTGGCTACATCAGAATAACAGTTGCAAATTTTTTTTGAAGACTATGCTTAAACTCAAAACTACTTATTGTAAAAATAGTTTTTAGACACAGACAATATGTTTTCTTCTAATGTTTTTTTTTTTTTTTGAAACAGAAGATCAGAGCATTAGAAAGAAAATGGTTTTTGGAGAATGTTCTGCTGTTTAATTTTTGACTTCAAACTATCTTCTTGAATTACCAGTTTTGGTAAAATATGGAATTCTTTGGAATATGTCTTTTGATATTTTGTAGAAGTAGATTAATTTCAGAATTACTTATTTTTATGTTGAAATATCTTAAGCTGTAGGAGGGATAGATGAGAAGATAACATAATTAGAAGAAATCTATGGCAACAGTCTGTGCACTTCACGAAGCTTAAGGATATTATGTCCCTTCTCAAACTTTAAAAATGTTCTGTAGAAACACAGCAATGACATGAAAAGCCAACAGTCTCACTGCCTTTTTTATTATTGCATGTTGTTTAAAAAATGTCAGAACAATGGAAAAATGAATATTGTGCATATTTTAGATATGGGTTTCTCATGGCCTTGTGTTCCAAAGAAACAAGAAAATGGAGTCTCATTTTCAGGGTTTTTCTGCAGGGGGTGCATGGCCCAGTTATACTTAAGCTTGAAAGAAATTATTGCTCTACAGATATATTGCATTTGGGGATTAATTACACATATTGAAGTTTCCTTAGAGCTTTAAAAGTCAAAGAATTCACAGGCAGCTAAAATCACTTGAAAACTATTTACATGGTGTGTGTACAATAAGGAGTAAGAAATAATTTTAATTTGCAGAGAAGAAGCAGAAAAGTCAGACAAAATAAAGATTGAGGCTCTGTTTAAAAGCTGAAGATAGGTAAGGACAGATTTTGCTTCCTCAGGACACATCTGTGCATGCAATTGAGAAAAAGAACCTTAGAGGAACCTATTTAGGGAGCCCTTTGGTGGCATCCAGAGACTCCAACTCCTTCCCAACACCTGATTTCCCCTTGCTTTGCAAATCACAAGCAATATGTCTTCAAAGTCTTCTACAAACTTCTGTTTGTTTCTTCAAAGTTTATGATTTATTTTTCACTCAATACAGTGGATGTGATTTATTGCCTGTTTCACAGAGGGAATGAGACTTAAATTGCTAAAGGTAGATGTGGGCAAAGCTGGGAGTGAGTGTGTGACGATTGATTTCAGGGATAAAGGGAAGTTTTATGGGGGCTGTGTCTGATAAGGCTAACTCTACCTGGACAAGAAAAACCTCTTCTTTTCCATATGAGCTCAGAAGGATGGGCTTTGAATTGTACAATTAGCAGTGAAAATGACACTGTGAGTTTGAAGATGAAGGTTGTAAGATTGATCTAAATTCCAGAGAAGTTGGTGAGCGTATGCCACTTGCTTTCACCGATTTCATGTGGTTTTCAAGGCTGCCAGCCAGGACAATGCCTGGGGTTCTTAGTTAAAGGGGGAAGGAGAAATTGATGAAACAGAATAAAGAGGTGAAAAATTGCCCAGCCCCTCAGAGGAAGAGCAGGGCTTGCCTCAGCCTAAATCTGAGACTAGATCAATTGCATGTGGGACTGCTCCCATTAAATGCTCAGGCAGGTGCGACCCGATGATTTCGACTGATCAGAAACTCTGGAAGAATCACAACTCAGCATTTGTGACTTCTTGCCACTCTTCACAATCCAGTTGAAAAGGGAGAAGTGATTTGGCACAGTGTTGCAGTGTCCAGTGCTGATTTAGAGGATCCTTTGCGTCCCACTGCCCAAAGGAGAGCTCGCACAGATGTCAGGATTCGGGTCACAGTACAAAATCGCTCTAGTTCACCTCGAGGCATGTGCAGTGAAAGGTCTGCTCCTGTCAGCCCCCTGTGTTTGCCTGGGCTTCCTCTGGTGCCTGTCAGGGCACAGGCTTTGAGCTTAGCCTCGGCACTGTGCATTGGAGAGGCCTCTGGTACTCAGGAGTAGGCTTGTAGTGAAAACACACTTCCCAGGTACAAGAATGATGCTTTTCGCCATTTATGCTGTTCCTGTTGAGACCCTGCATCCCTGACCTGAAGGTAGCTGTCTCCTGTAGTGAGCTGTTTGAAGCCAGAGCAGCTGGCTCTGCACTGGGCAGAATTTTCCGTGCTGAGGGAGAGAGCAGAATTGTTAGCAGTTAAACATATAGACAATGACCTTATTAAAATCGGTGTACCAGGAAAAGCTACTGAAGTGCACTGCCTTATTCATATAATTTAGGTGCCTTAATGAAATATGTATATGTATGCAAATTCCCAGTTTCTTCCCTCGACCCTAAGCAAGGTGTGGAGAGCAGGGATTTGATACACACTGTTGTCTGTGTGTGCAAATGCATGCACACTTGTTTGAACACCTGGGCCTTGGAGGAGAACTTGTTCTGCCTTCCTGGGTGGTGGTCTGCTGCTGTGCTGGCTTGTCTTTGGAAGCTGCTGTGTCTTACAGTGCCATGATAAATTATAGCCCTTGCTGATTATCTGCTGTCATCTGGCCCCTGGTCACCGAAGTGAAGCCAATGAAAGATCACATTTCTTCCTACTGTGCTGCTATAACACATCCCTACGATGCTGTAGGCAAAACCCTCGTTATAAATTGTTTTATTCAGTCATGCTTATAATGCCACCTCTACTGAGCCTGCAGCACAGCACATCCAGGTAGAGAAGAATAGCCCAACACTAATTTTGGTCCACATATTTGACCCTCTGGTAGCAACAAAAGTTCTTTGCCTCCTCCTTTGATTTTGTTTGTTTGTTTTTGTTTAAGCAGGCACTGGTTTTGTACAACTCCTCTGAAAGCCACTTTCAGTCAAAGGTTTATGTAGTTGTTTAGTAATGCTAATTGTTTGAAGGGAAATTCATTCTTACATGCTGAATGAGGGTGGAAGGCAGTTAACTCTAATGACAAAAGCCATCATAGGAAGAGATTATGCTTTTATTACAAAACCATGCTTGGAGTGTGGCCTCAGACCAACGTGGGATACTCTGACAATGGTTTGGCAGGGTGGGGTTGGGGATAAGCTTATCTCAGAAGAGGACTTACATATAAATGTTTCTCAATTCATGAATAATAAGTTGTATTTGCTAACATCAGGCTGAACAGACTGAGGCTAGGATTATAGCCTTGCTAAGTTTTTTTGCCATGTGAATCAGCACTGTTAATAAAGATTTCTGTATGCCAGATGATGCCCTCATTTACACCCAACTCCAGTGTGTGCACCCTCTGCCCTTGGTTATAGGCCAGTGGGGTTGGCCCTGGCATTGAAATGTAATTTACTAGCAGTACTTGATGTACAGTCCAGTTTGTTTCTCTAGTGCTAATAGAAGTAAAAAAAAAAAAAAAAAAATCAGTGAATGAATGACTGAATTCAGGATTGTCTGTAGTGGTTATGGCAGATGAGGTGTCTTGCAGTAGCTGTGTCTATTCCATCTGTGAGCATTTGACCTTTTCCTGCTGCCTGGTGTGTGAGCTGCTTGCCTGAGAGGTTGCCTCCCAAAAAAAACCAAGACTAGACCTAACATATGCAAGTACCTGGACTGCCACATGGTTTGGGTTTTCCTCCTAGTGTAACACAGCTGGGCAGATATAGCCTGTAATTACTGAAGTGCAAATATCTTTTACCACCAGAACACTGTAAAATAGGGGGTTTGGTCTTATTTTACAGAATAGATATATTTCTCAATATCTGCACCTGCAATAAAAATGTGGAAAGAAAGAATGAATAGTCTTGAACATAGTGTCAATCAAAATTGGTTTTGCATTGCTGTAAACAGAAATAGTTTGAATACATAAATTGCAATTGTGCAAATATTTTAAAAGCAACAACAGATACCTGCTTAGCAGGCATCTGTATAGTGTTTATCTCAGTATTTCAGACAAATGCTGATTATACAATATTTGCTGTCTCTCAAAACCACAGAAACTTAGAGAAATTCTCTAGTTTTTCCTTTATATCCAGAAAATTTAGCAAATAATAACTATATTTTAATAAGCTCTGGAAAAAATACTCTCTTTTTTAAAAATTCTCAAAAGTGCCAGGCATTTGCACCATGATTCTTGCAATTGTCCTGTGCAGGACCAGGAGCTGGACTTGGATGATCCTTGTGGGTTCCTTCCAAATCAGGATATTCTAGGATTCTACTGTAGAAGCAGGTGTGTCACAGTTGTTATCTTTTCCCATGCACACATTTATTCTTAACTTGAATGTGGTGAGCAAGCAACCCAGCCAAAACTGCCAAACCTTGTGCCTTCTTTTGCAAATAGATTGCAAGTCTGGGGCTCCACAGAAAATAATCACAGTGTTTAAAGTTGGAGGTTTATGATCACTGTGGCATTTTGGCATGGCTTTCACACTGACACATTGCACCCTTGTCTGGTAAAGGTTGGTATTTTTGATTTTTTACATGGAATCCCAGCTGATTAGTGAGTTTCTTCGCTTGAGCACTGCAGAAGTCATAGGTAGAGCTGTGGAGTCGCTGCTGCAACTTTTGTCTTGAATGTGTCCTCAGGGAAACTTCAATACACCATAGAAGCAAAAGCCAGCTAATGTCTTTAATAACTGCAATTAGTCAGAGTTTCATTGTTTCAAGTCACCTGAAATGTGACACCTTGAGCAGCACTGGAGGCATCCTCAGCTGGATCAATATATGTTCAGAGAAAGCAGATGTATCTCTTGTCACTGGCAGTATTTCCTGAATGATCTCTTGATGTGTTGCATCTTGGTCCTCCTTTCTTTCTGATCTGAAATTTCAGTTCCTATGTAATTCCGTTTTCCAGAAGAACTTGTCGTCTTCCCACATCTTTATTATATGGGAATACCAACAATCTATTACTTAGCTTGACTTCTCCATGTTTAATTTCTGTCGATTACATCCAGAGATGTTTGATTGACTGGTGTTAGTTGATTCTTCCTAATGGGGCTACTGGGTATTCCAGTGCCAAAGCACTTCAAAAACTCATTGCAAGCAGGAGCAGAGGACCAGATATTAGTATTTTGTGGCTTCAAAGCTCCACATAGTGAAATTTAAAGTGAATATGTCTAAAATACTCCCAAAGAAGTCAGTAAGCTGAAAAACACACAAAATATTTGAAGCTCTCAGATCTTAAGACCTGTTTTATAAATGAAAGGTGGGCTGGGCATATATTTTCCCATGAATGACAACCTGAAATTGTTTATTGACAAATCAGAGCCTCTAAGTGCCATGGAAGGCGGGTTATGATCCCTGCATGTATGAACTGGTGCCACCAGCCTTTCAGCTTTGCTCTCCCTTCATCATGGCTGTAAGAAATAGGCCTGCCAAAAAAATTTTTAACAAATTTGTATGACAGTTGAAAGTATTTGATGAAATATTTTCAAAGTATAACTATTGCTTTACTTACAGTTTGTGAAAATAAATCTTGGCACCTTTTCAAGCTGCAAGTTGCTTTGCCCTCAATTAATCTCTTTTCTCCCCTCCTGCTGGACAGGTATCATGTGCCAGTAATTTCATAGTTGTGTTCTGGATAAATGTTCTGTTTCTCAGTAGGAAATAGAGCAAACTAGACTACAATAAGATAATATATAGTAAGGTTTTCCAATACTAGAAAAGAAGTAAATTAGACCAGAATTGTTTGCTTTTTCTATTTCCCCTTTGTCAAAACCAAAAATGTATTTTCACTCTGCAGCACAAAACACAGTCAAGCGTCTCATTAGTGGTTTTACCTCCTGTTGTGATTTATGACTTCATATGGTATTTTTCTTACCAAAGCAGCTCCTTGGGAAACAGCATGTGTATATTGCTTAACAATTTGTGTTCTTTTAAAATAAATAATATTTATTACATATTGTTAAATATAATTATATCTATTTTAGTATAGTACAGTTAAATTGTATTGTAAAGTTTTTTAAACATACACAACATTTTTTGATAGGTCATGTTTAGCAATTACATTTCAAAGTAACACTAATGCAGTTGAAAGCGTTTAGAATCTTTGTGTTGGATATAGTGAATAAGATTTTGTAAGTTAATAATTTTATTAAAAATATTTATAAAGCTAAAAGTTGGGTTTTTTTCCCACTGTTTACCAAGTATCAAAGCAGTTTTTGGTTGCCTACAAGCTCCATCAAGCAAATTTATACTTTCTGAGCTGAAACTCTTGCATGATTAAGACTGAAATAAGTGGTAAATTAAAAGTGAATTATTATAACTCTGAGTATACTTAAATATAAACTTCCTATAAATCCTGATTGATGAGTTCAGACTATTATGAAATAAATTTCATGTGCTTCTTCATTCTACATAATATAGTTTGTTGAGTATCAGCAAGGCCTTAGACCTCTAAGTGTAAATAAATAACCCTCAGTATGGAAATGTGAATTTTGGACTTATTTTCCTTTTTTTTATTGATGTGTTTCTTTGCTGCACTAAAGCAGTTATTATAGTGTATTGCTATGCATCAAACCTGCATGTTGTCTTATTCAAGAAACAAAGCTGCTGGTTGGCTTAGGAAGCAGAGAGACACCATTTTGTGGGTCTTTATTACCAGCAAAAACCAAAATGAACATAGTATTTTGGGACTGGCATGCAGTGATAGTCAGAACATCTTATTTGGTTATATTCATAACCAAATTCTATTCCCCCCATTTGGAAGGGGGAATAGAAATGGTTTTTTCACCATACCTGCAATGATAGTGCAGACTGTGCTCTAGGCAGGCACTGGTGTCTTAATCCCTGGAAATCACGTGAATTGGAAGGAATTTCAAATATTTTTTTGATTTAAGAAGGCTCTGTATTTATTTGGCATGGTATTATGTTACAAATATCCTAAAATGTTTCTTCCATTGGTGTCCGTGGCTAACAGAAATCCCCAGGAGCTTTCCAGAGATATTTAGAATGCCCTAAGCTGAAAGTATTTAAAATCAAAACAATTTTCATGCCTACAAAGAACTGAATTAATTATGGCCCACAGCAACTTGGACCCCTGTTTATGGTGAGGGAGACAGCAGAAAAATATTCTTAATGCCTTCAATGAAGGATGTGATATTTCCATCTTGTTGTGTTTGGTGTTGATTATATTCCTTTTGCAAAGTTCATTTAGTCATGGGTATTTTCATCTACCAGATGCTGGCTGTTTGGGATCTTTGGGGTGATGGCGAGGGAGGGAGGTAGGAAAAAATGAAACATTGCTAAGTTTTAAAGGGGACAAGATGGACATTTCAACTTCTGTCTCCATTCCTTCTCATCTTAGTCGTGACTATCTAAACAGTCATTTCTATCTATTTCTGCAATCTCTGAATTTTTTTTATTTTGATAGTTCAGTGTTATGAAATTGGAAGAATGAAGGCTGTGAATATTTCTGAGCTTCTCTGAGTGTTAAGACAATTCTATCATCAAAAAGTGCCAGGACATACAATGAGAAATGCCTGAATGCTGGGTTGGATGGAAGTGTTATTTCGTGCAGTTACTGAAGGATCCTGATGAAGTCCATAACCTTCCCTGTAGTGAAATGGAATCTGGATGCCAAAAAAGGGCCCAAGAACCTGTCAGCAAGCAAGCAGCCAAGGCTTCTGCCTGTGCCTCCTACAGTCTGAAAGCAGCAGAGCTCTCCAAAATATAACCTTTACAAGACCATGTTGCTCAGGGCTCTGATATTCAAGCTTCTGTGAAATTGTTGTTGCTATTTATTCAAGCCTGAGGGTTTTAACCAAGTGCTCATACCAGCAGCCCTTTTGTGCCTGATACAGATTAGTAAAACGAGGGAAAATATGGAAAGGAAGAGTGACCAGATAGCTGGTTATGCCAACTACAGATTAAAGTAGCTTGGACATATTTTTTTTCCTGAATGTCTCACTAGTGGTTTGTTATTTAGGTTGTTGGTGTACACTGCCTCTGAGTAAACATCCTACAATTCTGTTAATTAAAAGGAACCTCTGTATTCATTAATGTTGTAGACATTTATAAGCATAACTTCAGCTTAATTGTAGCTGCTGCCCTTTGGCTTCATGAGCAGAATGAGGGAGAGAATATACAACTGCTAATTCATCCTGGATGCTGCAGGCTTTTCTCTTGACTTCATCTCATAAACACTAATTTAAGACTGGGTATACTTAAGGTGAAGGCAGCAAGGACAGTTGTGAGTGCAGGAATCTTTGGTCTGAGAAATTACATTTTTTACTGGAGTAAGTTGTATGAAGGGTATTTAGAAAACCATAATATGAGGAAAGGTGAAGAGGATTATTTTTGATGATGAAAACACTACATGATCTCAATATATTTGTCAAACATACTTTTCAAAGAAATAAGAAGAAGTAATTAAACATGTTGGACTAATTGCCAGGACCTAGGGGTGTGGAGAAAAGCATAAATGAATCAAAAAAGAACTAGACAGTCATGAGGGACATTTATCTGACATGGGATTGTTTTGCCTCTTGTAGCTCTTGGAGGAGTTTTTGCTGTAATAGTAATAGATTGCTTTTTAGGTGGTTGCTTTTTAATAGATATAGACTGGTTGCTTTTCTTTCTGTTTCTACTACTGCACACTCAAAGCATGAAGTAGAATTCCAAATCAGTCATTTTACATCTTTAAAACACATTATTGACTTAAAAATCATGACACTTGAAAGAAAAATAAATGTTTGGTTTATTTTATTTGTCTTTTTGATGTTACATCCCAAGAAGTTCGTATAATCTTTCTTAAAACCATATCTTTCCGCTGGAGGCACTTCAACTCTGGAAAATTGAAATTCTTATGAACCTGGAAATGAGGGCATTAAAAAAACCCACTAAATTTCATAAGAAGGGGGAGAGCACTTTTTCTATGAATCCTTGAAGGTTTGCCTGCTCACTCCTAACATAATGCTAAGTGGATTCAAAAACTTACCTTTTGTAAAATAATGCAGAACACCATCATCAGAGTGGGAGTCTGGGCGCTTCAGGCATCAGACCTGAGCCACGCGCAGCCATGATCAGCAGCAGTGGTGGTTTCCCTCAAGCTCCTTGGTGGTCCTGCCCTTCTCCTGCTGTACCACCTGAGCTGCTACTCAGGCACCACCTGAGCCTGCCGAGCTGCTGGAGGCTCATGTCAGAGCTGGCAGAAAGCTGACAGCACTCATCATACCTCCCAAAAGCCGCTGGTTTCATCAGTGCTGAGAATAGAAGGCAACCAGGCTGGGTCGAACTCTTTTGCAGTATAGGGAACAAGGGGGTATTTTTAAGGATGCCTGCCACCATTGGGAGCAATTTTCCCCATGGCAGCTGACTTACTCATGGGTAGGGGTAGAAACAGGATAGTGTGACAAACTTTCAGGGGATTTTAAGAGTTGAAAGCAAGACAGAGACTGAAAAAAGTATGTGGGAGGTAAAAGTGACATAAGGCTGCAGAGAGGGCCAAGACGATGATCTGTGAAAAGTTCTGACATGTGGCTGATATTGTCTCTCACCTTTTGGACTTTGGAGGTTTTTGCTTTCTGATCCAAAACTCTTAAGTTACTGAATTTACTTTATGGTACCTGAGGAGGGTGGGGCTGTGGGTTGTTTAGTTTAAGGCTTTCTTGCTGTCTGGATGCAAAAATCATGAAACCTCGGTGAACTCCTAAGTTTTTTTGGTTCTTCGACACATCACATGGTTTTAGCAATCCAAACAAACGTGTCTGCCTGCCTCATTTCTGTAACAGTTGGGACAGAAATACAAGAAATGGTGTTTTAATTATTAGCAATGAGACTGGTGATTAAGAATGGCTTGATGGAGAAATTTAACAGAAGCCACAGCTTAGTGACTCTATGTGACAGATACTGACCTAATTTTTTGGCAACTAAGAGCCATAAACATCATCCTTGATGTATCAGACTCAGCATCTGGTAGGCTGTCTTATAACTTTTAAAAATTAATGCACAGAAGGATAAAGAACTGTACATCAGCATGTGTTTGTTTTCTGTCGAAATGCAAATGTGACATCCTCTCACAAGCCCATAAATATATCGTAGAACTTAAAAATAAAAGATCTTTCATCATTGATATGGTCATGGTGAAATACCAGTATTTCCTTGTTTGTGATATTACATGCTGTTTGTTAAAAAAAAATCTCTGAACATATATCAGATGTTCATGATTGTCTTCACCAGCCAAAATATCATTCTTTATTCAGATGAATAAGCAGGGCTTTAGATTTATTAATACCATCTTTTTAATGTTGCACTGTAAAGGGCATCATGTCTGTGGTTGAAAATGTGATAACTTCAGGGAATTGGTGACCATCGTTGCTTTGTCATTCTAAAGACATTGATTTTTGTATTTATATTAATATACAGCACAAGCTTTGTGGCTCATTGGTTTGAGTACTGCATGCTTATATAGAAACAACAAAATGCCAGACTGTAGATGAATTCAAGCTTTTGGGCACACTTAAGCAAGCACTGGGCATCTCGAGACTCTTTGAGCAGTCTGAATGTCAGGAATCTTTCTCAGAGTTCCTTTCATGAAAATCCAAAATTTTGCACAGAAAGTCTTGTGTTTGCTGATTTAGTATCAGCAGAGTCAGTTTGTATCTTAAATACAAATATTTGGAGATGTAGGTAGTAGCTCTATTATTTCTGTGGGAGTAACACCCATTAAAGGGAAAATTGACTGCAATCTTTTATTTTGACAATATGTGCACTGCTGAATGTCCCCTTTCTCTTTCCTTCCCTCTCCACCCTGTATTCCCGCCCCCTGGATTTTGGAGATCCTAAGCATAGGCAGTGTGAAAATATAAAATGCATAGCTGCTCTGTGCAGTGAAAAGCTTGCTGCTACTCCTAAAGATCTGTTCTTCCTGTTTGCTACTTAAAAAAAAAAAAAAAAAAAAAATCACGCAGGGCTCTTCTCTTCCCCTGCAATAACTCAGAAATGCTGCAAGCAGTTACTGTGTTGGAGCTTGCATTTTAGTTTAAGATGTGAAGTAAAGCCTTAAGAAAATGCAGTGCAAAGTCCTGAGCAGTGGCACAGTGCAGAGCAGGAAATCTCCTGCACACAATAGAGATTAAATGCTCCCTGTGCATGCTGTATTCTGCTCAGCCCTCTGCGCTCGGAGCTGGGACCGTGGCAGTCGTTATCTCCAGCAGGTTCCTTGGTGATTTTCAAGCCCTGCACTACCTACCCAAGTGGCAGTGACACCAGCTTTCACTGAAGCCTTATTACTCTTAAAAGAGCAATTTGGTTGGTTGCACAGCTATTAGGATCAGACAGTCAGGCTTAAAGCTGTCAGTACAACTGCTTCTCATCTTTTTTCACAATCCTGACATCTTTTCTCTTTTCTGCTGGACACAAGCATTACTGTATTTATCATTTTCAATCAAGCTCACGCTGCAAGCTGAGGAATATATTCCCACAGAAACCAAAGTGAGGAGCAGAAATTATTTTATAGCTGCTGTAGTAGCAGCGGTGCTGGCTGCATGTTGTGTGGGAGAAATCGGATCAGTGAGAAATGTGGCTTTCCTCAGGGCTACATCATTGAAAAATTACTTCAACGTCTGAGAGGAGCAAAGCTACTCCTTGCTCTAATTTTTCAATGATTAATCACTCTTCCCTAAGTAAATACAAAGTGGGGGAGAAGATGTGAGGTTTTTTTGAATTTTTTTTTTTATATTTTTTTAAAATAACTTGTGGAAATGTTGTTGTCATTGAAAAAGGGGAAAATCACTATGCTTGAACTTCTTTTCATTTTGATGTTGCTCTTCTCTGGACCAACCCTGAGCAAGCTTAGCAGGACCAAAGGCAAACACTGGAAGGGGGGTAAGTGGAAAGGAAAAGTTTTGTGATGGATGTTTGGGTAAGGTACTAAAAAGCTGTATTAAAAGTAATCTAAGGAGAATACCTGTGCTATTTTGAGTGACTCAGATTTCAGGTTGCTGTGTGGGCTTGCAGTAGGATGCTAAAAAGAGAGCATGGAGTTTATTTTGTTTTCTTGTTAGTTTGTCTGGCTGGCTCTGTGTAAGGTATGTATTCCTTGCAGGAATTTTGCTTTGCTTTGTACCATTAGCAGAATAATGTTTGGGGCCTTGATACAAATAAATGCATGCCATTTCAAAATTTAGTGATTTTTTGGATTGTGAGAATTCAGATTGTTCTTTTCATTATGGAGACTCTGGGACTCTTGTGGCTTTATTGGGAGTGATGTTACCCCTGTCACAGGGGGCTACAGTGTTGGAGAAGAAGGTAGAAAGAAAGCAAGAAGCCTATTTTGAGTGCAGAGTTGTTAGTATATGTGGTAAAAATGACTAGACAGACATTTTTTTTTTAGAATACATGGATGTTGTGAAATGCACTGCCAGCAGCACTAATTGGCTGACTGGCTATGTCAGTGTTGATGTGTTAATAAAGATAAATTGCATTAACTTTATCAAAAAAAAATGCTATGTTGAGAAAACACTTATGATTTTTGAAGGCAGCAATCCATTTTCCTCTTCTGTTGAAAACTGCTGGGAAGATTGACCCTGTGTGTGCTGTGAGCAGTTCACTAAATGTGCCTTTTCATAAAGTTCACTTTGTTTTGCTTCCTTGCATGACATTTGTTTATGGAAAACACAGGTTATTGAGGTCTCATAATCTAATATAGCTCACTGAGCATAAATGGTAGCTCATAAATATTTGGACTGAGGGACTGTGGATTGTAGATAGTTTGATATTTTCTCCCTGGTTGTTTCTTGGTATTGCTGATTGGAGGCACCCCCAGGATTTTTTTTACTTTTTTTTTTTTTCCTCCCCTTACAAGTGTTGCCACAGCATGGTGTGTTTATCACAGCTTTAATAGCACTTCCAGTTTTTCTCTGCTGTCAGTATTGTGATCTGAGGTTAAAGAGTAGCATCAACATTAAAAAGAAGTTTTAATAATTTATCACAACATCTCAGCAGGAGACTCCTCCCTCCCCCCCTCGACATTTCCTTTTGTTGCATTTAATCTTCCACCTCCTGCACCTTCAAGGGAAAAGTTGCAGCACACGCTTAACCTGGATTGTTAATGCAGCACATATATCTGAAAATTATTTCCTGGTCCTGTAAATCACATTATCACATGTATCTCACAGTGCTGCTGCTGGGTATCCTCGCTGCAAATTACAAGCTGTTATTTACTCTGGGCAGCATGACCTCTTCTCAGAGGTATGTGACTTAGGAGTATATGTCACTGTCAAGTTCCTGGGATTTAAGAAATGCTGTTGATTTTTTTTCTCTTTCTCCCATTTTCAATTAAGTCTGGTAAATGAGGGCTGGATTGCTTTGGTCTCTTACCTACTCTCAGGCACAGGCAAGGAGCTGAATTTTTATCGTGGGTAAAAAATAACCTATGAACCTGACTGCAGAAAATATCTTAATATGGGCTTTTGCTGTTCTAAGAAGTGTTTTTTTGCAGCTGAAACAAAACATAAGGAAGATACCTGTTTCAAGGAGGCGAAGAAGCAATTTGTCTTGTTTGCCTGGAGCTCTGAATCAGCAAAAACCTCAGCATCCCTGCTGTCCAGTGGTTTGTTTCATGTGTGATGTTACTGTGAGTGCTGTGTGGCTTGGAGAGGATGCCTCCTTTCTGAGGAGAGCTCCAAGTTCAAGATCTGTCAGAACAGTTGTTGTGATGTCATGTAGTCTGAGTGTTTCTGACCTCCAAAGCAGAATGTGTGCACCTCCCCTTCCCATTAATGGTTAAGGATTAGCTTTTGCTCATATCTCAGTGGTGTGAGTTGTTTTTGTTGGTGTGCACATGGAATTCAGGGTGCTGCTTGGTGAGAGGTCACCATGCAGACTTCCACTGCAGCCCACTGGGAAGCCATCCCAAAATGGCAACAGAGGTTTCTTACATTCTTATTTTTCTGAGATTCCAGACAGCCAGGGATCTGCATACCAACTTGAAGCTCTGTTGTTCAGAGGGGAAGTGTGAAGCTGGATATGTGCAATTGGAAATGCATTGGATGACTCACATTGTATGTACTCTCATGGTAATCCCCATGGTGAAGTGAGTTGCATGAGGGATAGACACAGCTGCTTCAGACCATCCTCTAGTTCTTCTATACCACATTTTGTTTCAAAAGTTCTGCAAAGACATCTTCGGAGAGTGTTGGTATCTCTGTAGGCTTTGTGTCTGTGTAGGTCCTGCTCATGATAAGTACAAGTCAATGAATCTGGAAAATTGTCTGGTACAATCAGTAAAAACTTTAGTGCTGAAGTTACAAGCTCTAAGAAGACATTTTCTATGGTCCTTCTGTATCATTCTGTATTTATGACAAAACCAGCTCTTTTCATCTGTATTTTTCTTTTTGGAATTCAGTAAAACCAAGAAAAATGGTCACCCACATACAACTAAAACAATGGAATCATGGGTAGAGAACTGCTCCTGATTTAGTTGCAAGGTTAGGTGTCAGGGAGTGAAATGAGTCCTGTATGTGGGTCCAGAGAAACATAAAGATATCATTTTCTTTTCTAGCTGTTTTTAAGTCTGCATGCCAGAAAACCTTTCAGAATGATTCATTGGAATGCAGTCTCCAAATGTGCTTTAAACTGGGATTTATAAACTAATGATCAAGATAAACTGGAGTCTAAAGGCAGACCCTGGAAGTACAAATCAACTGGAATTTTTTTTTCCCTTTAAGCTGAAATAACACCCCATGGTTTAAGTTAAAGAAGGATTTATAATAGGGAGACCAAAAAACTAGGAAAATAAAAAGAAGATTAAGTATTGTTTTGAGTTTATCTTGAATCAGAAAGCAAATTTGAGGTGTTGCTAATGCCTACCCCCTTCTGAATTCTTCTATTGAATTTCTTCAATTTCTTCCCTTTGGCATATATCTTGGTCGTATGTAAGGGGGCAAGGTTTGAGTGTGGATATGCTTTGTGTCTGTCCAGTGGCATCTGGGAGAATTTGTAGACTGGGAAGTAAGCTGCCCATTTGTTTCTAACGGTGTGAAAAGCTGTGTGACAAAACTGTTCGGAGAGAGATGGTGACACCATTAGGACAGCCACTACACTTGGATGACATAAACCCCTCACTCAGCTTGGAAACAACTCGGGCATTCCCCATGGGGGGGAAGCTGTGCCCATTCAGCTGCTGGGCAGCTTTGAAGAGTCTGACTCTGTGCATGGTGGTCTCTGTAACAGGATCTGGTCCTTCTGCCACCCCAGCTGAGGGGGTCCTTGGGGTGAGGTGAGCCTCAGCAGGGGCACAGAGAGACTCAGTGCACACAGCTGGCACAAAAATAACCTGTCAGCAGTGCTGGCAACACCTCCCAAGTGAAGAGAAGACCTTCAGGACAGGGGAGAGGAGCTGAAGATGAAAAAACTTCAGAAGGATAGGACCAGACCTAGGGCAGGGAAATCCAGGTTAAAGAATGCCTTCTTCCCAAAGCCTCTTTTATTCACATCTCCTTTGATGCTTCGCTGAAAGAATTTCCATTTTCAGAACTCAGAGGGACTTGATTTACTTAGGATAAAACTGTAGAAATAAAAATAAAATGCAACCACAGGGCATCACCCCACAGAACTATATGAGGGTGGTGTCTGTCCTTACTGTCTACAGGGAAGTGAAGCAATAATGTCTTTAATGACTAAATCAAAGTTTATTATGCAAGTGATCCAGCCTTATATTTCAGTTCCAATTTCAGCTCTACTGCAGTTTAATCATTTTTATAGCAAAAGGTACCAGTGTTAGAAATCTTAAGTGTCTCTGGCAAGGTATTGCTGCTGGGGGTGATAGGAAGCTGTGTGCCTCAGACTCAGTCTCCCTATAGATTGATCAGCACATACATTATTTAGGGTGCATGTAGTACACCAACGCTGGTTTAAATGTTAAATAAATGAAAATAGATAGGAGGCCATTTACATGGAGCCAGATAGCCTGGATTTCAGTGCAATTGTGAGGCATGAGGGGTCTGGTTGGATGTGGAGCTTTTGATGTGGTGGTTGAGTTGCAGCACTTGTAGAGCGCAGCCAGCTGTGCTGGGATGATTCACTGTTTACTTTATGTGATTTTAAGCATAACACTTTATATAGTTTGCCATTTATCTAATTTGAGTAATTTATTTTATGTAATTTCAAGGATAAACTGCATGAATTATTTTTTAATATCTCACCATGATGTATGACTAACATTATTTCTTAAATATTGAGAGATTAAATATGCTGCTGTGCTCTTTTACGTTGGAAAAGCTTATGAAATGCTGACCAAAAGTTTCAGACTCAAGGTCCTAAAAGTATTTCCCTATGTTTCACAGAAGCAACCTGATTTTGAGTAGTAAGAAATTCACAATTTTTTGAACTTCAGAGGAAGCTCGATATATTTGAGGAGGTGGCTTATGCATAGCTAAGGATCTAAAGGTCTAATTTTAGAAACTGAGTACTGTAAGTGTGGATCTGCAGTTTTAGTTTGACTGCAAGTATATAAAGCATATGACTGCACACAGTATGTGATTTGATGTACCAAAGGGTGTTCTAACAGTTTTGCTTTACAAATTCCTAAAAGGGGAAAGGGTATTTATTTGGATGCAGAGTAACTGTGAAATTAACTGGATTTTATTTAGTCTTCTATTTTCTTTTGAGTCTGGATTTGGTCCTTATCCCATGAAACAAATTTTTTGCACCTTCTTTTACACCACTTTATTCAGAGTAAAATCTGAATTCAGAAGGTCTCTGTGGATGCTTGAAGCTTCCTGCACATATTTTGTTGGAATAAATGGAATATATATTTATCTGTTTTTTCATCTCTTTGAAGACATTTGAAATACTTCATAGAAGTTTGGCAACCTGTATTTAGTCTCACACAGTGGTAATGGAGATGGGACCAGTGGAAAACTGAGCTTGTGAGAGTTTTCTTCTCAGCTGCAAGGGAGGGAAAATGCTGTGGCTTTTGCAGTCACAAGGGGAACAATGTGGGGGAAGTGTAACATCTACTTAAGAGCAGAGCAGTGCTGTGACAAAACTACACAGCAGCAAATAGAACATGGGCTGGAGAAGAGTGTTTCCAGACAACACTGAGAAGGGGTTTCCATCCTTTGGCAGATGGAGTCAGCTGAGCCAGGTTTTCAGTCTCCATCTTCCAAGAGTCCTGTGTGCAGGATCTCCCTCTGACTTTTCCACTGGTGCAAGTGCTCCTGCACATCTGCTGGATGCTCAGGGAGCCCATCCAGGTAGGAATTGGCCAAATAAGAGATGATGGCATTCCTTTAGCTGATGGCATTCCTTTAGCTGATGGCATTCCTTTAGCTGATGGGATCCCTTTGTTTGGATGCTCTCAGGTCACAGGCAAGCTCAATACAGAAGGGGGCTATGGCCATAAGGGAAGAGCAGAGAATGTGATGGTTGGATTTAGGGGAGTTCAAGTTGGCACGTAGCTTCACCCTGCAGCTCCAGACTATCCAGGGGAAAAAAAATAAATAATAAGGTGACACCTTCCTTTGAATCCTATGTCCACATCCTGTGCTTGGAGTATTGCTTGAAGTGTTTGCTATCATATTAAAAAGTGTGTTGATCAAACAGTTATAAGCCAGAAGGAATATTTAAATAACACTTCACCCACCACACATACAGGTTCCTCTCCTTTGGTTATTTGCAATTTTTATTTTTTTTTTGTGTTGAACAGATTTTGGAACAACCATAAAGCATCACTGACATCAGAAAACAAGCAAGCACAAGCAAACTCTTTACTTTTGTCCACAAATAAAATGAATGCGTGTACATTGCCTTTAGGTGTTGAAAGAGCACAGATCAGATGTGCACTTTCAAACTGATGAATAAGCTTAAACACATACCAGAGTGGCTGAAAAAAATGTTATTTTGGCTTCCCCTTTCTGCAAATTTTCAAAGAAAATATTGTTCATCAGTTAAACACTATTGATTTTTTACTTCAAAGCATGATCTAAGGAATACTCAGAGTACATTACTTCTTTCAAGAGCCATTACTACATAATCTCAGGAAAACTTTTCTTAGTACATTCAAAAGTGGGGGGCCAGGGATGTGTGATGCTTTTACAGATTACTTTTGGTAAATGTCGCTTGAACCACCAGTAAAATAAAGCTGTTGTTTTAGAGCTTCTGTTCAATAGTGAGAGTATCTTCAAAAGAATTTTTTTTTGAATTTGTATTTGAATGCTAAAATTTTGGCTAAATTGTGTCATTTTAGCTCTCATCCTAACACTGATTTCATCCTACTAGGTTTGAAACTGCATCAGCCTCACTAGCTAAATAGTAAAACAGCTTCATGGTTGCAGAACTATATTGCCCAGAGAAGTGAAGTGTTAAATTTTTTTTCTCTAAGGTTTTCTGTCAAAATCAGTGTTTTTCCATTACTGTGTTTCCTTGCATGAGCAAACTTAAAATAATGGAAAAAACAAGAGAGAGACAAAATCCAGTTTTGCTTCCAGAGATGCTGATCACTCAGCAGAAGCTCCCAGCGACAAGGACTCTCAGCCTTCACAAAAATCACTTTTGATATGCCTAAGTGCAGCCCTCCTCTTTATCCTGTTTCCTTTCAGCCTTAGGTTTCCAAAACCCTGTGGTTTCGACACTCACATAATTTGCGAGGAGACATCACCAGGACAATTCCTGCTGTGGTTCCAGGCATGGACAGGTCTGTGGTGGTGCAAATGAGAAGAAAAACTTCACTTCTTTCCTATGGGGGAGGCTGGATAAGAGCTCTCCGAAACACCACTAATTGCTTTAGTTAACAATTAACTTTCTACCTGCTGGACTTGGTGTGTTCATTAAAAGTGCACTGGGGGATTTTGGAAAGTTTAGAGGGAGAAAAGTCGCAGATTTACCACAGTGCTTGAGAATTAGTGCCTCTGGCTTGGTAGTTTAACCTAGTTTGTAGGTCCATTGGACTGACAGTGGAGAAACAGAAAAAAGGGATGCTTAGCTGTGTAAAGGGGTAAATGGTTTATCCACTGGTTAGAAACTTATTGGGAGAAGAAATGGAAATCTATGTCAAGTTTGATATAGGAAAATAGAAATGGGGGAAAAAACCCACAAACTTTCAAAAAGTTAGAGAAAGTGGTTTTGAGAAATATTGAAGGATTTTACTCTGTTTAATTATACAAAAATTGGGAGACAACTTTCATGCTATTTGAACATGTCACTAGCTTTCTTCTCCCGTGAAGGTTAATGTTCCTTAGAAATTTTAGAGAAAGCTGCTGCAGGACTGGATGACTAAAAACCAGCAGCAGACACTCCTAAAAAAAAACAATATCAAGCCTTAGGTTGCACATTTCTGAAAGCATTCTTTACTTAAATTTTTAAGTCTTAATGACATATTGAAATTTTGAAAACCATTATCATCATTTTAGTGTCATTAGTGCTTACTTTGAGAAACCACAGATAGTGTTCCTAATTTTTTATCTCCAGAAAAGAGGCAGGGAGAACCTGTTTTTCACTAACTATGTTCAGCATTTCTCTGGAAAGGAATTGAGATACGAAATCTGCTACTTCTGGCTTAAAATATTAGCATATTACACAGAAGATAGCCCTTGAGGTATGTTCCTGGTTAAATGTCTTCTGCAAATATAAGATTGTGTCTTTTTCCTGTACTTGCTTGAGAAGAACTGTAGTGTTGTTCTGTACATCAGGGTGTGTCTGGGGCATCTGGAATATGCTCAGCATCTTTCTTATGGGCAGGAGGAATTTCACTGAAATTTCTAGAATTATGCCACTTCAAATGAGAGGAGAATCTGCTTTTTTGAGTCTCAGCTGGGTATCATCTATTTGATAACCCATCCTGGCAGTTCTTACTGAGTAGTCCTTGTCTACAAACAGATCAAATCAGTTGGGGAAGAGCTGATCTGAAGATGAGAGCATGGAAAAGTCCCCAGGATGATGAGGACAGAAGAAAAATTGTGACACTGATGCAGTTCGCACTAGTTATGATGGTTCCATGCTGCTGGTGATTGGGGTAAAGTTTGAGAATTTGTCTACAGTCTGTATTTGCCATCCATCATTCTGCAAGGAGTCTGGCTGAGCTATTCGTTATCTTCCTGATTATCCATGGATTTGAAATAAGTTTGTGCAGTAAGAGAGAACATGTTTTAATGAATTACTGTTGCTTTGATGTCAAGAATCTCTTAATTCAATAATTTTCAATTTATGTACTAATTTCAATACAACTTAAAATAATAATACATGTTTAATTAAAAAACAAAAATGCATACTTAAAATAGTTTAAGGTTACAGACCATGGTGCAGAATAAAAAGGCCATTAAAAATCTGGACAAAAGTTGGTTTTCAACTTTGCAACTTTGGGTTTTCTTCCTACTGCTAGACTTTTTGGCTTCTGCTTTAAAAAGTGACAGTCTTGAAATCTGGGTAATGTTCTAGCTGTTGGTAGTCACTGTGGAAAAAAAAAGAAGAATGACTCTATGCTTTGCTGAATTTTTACTTCTATTTTTATTTTCAAAGTTGCAATCTTCTGCTTTTGAGTGTTGAAGATAGCAGAAGGGAAATAGGAGGAGAACTGAAGAAATAGCTTTTTTTAATCAAGTCCTTCATGCTGTTGAATATTGTTTTGAAGGAGAAATATATTTTAAAGACCAGGACTGTGGGAGTCTAAGAATGGAATTGCAGTAGAGTTGTGAAGGAACTTCTCTAAAGTTGGTGGTGCAGAGACAGACACACTCTGCCATGTACCAAGGAAAAGACAGAATTTTTGGTACTCTGAGAAAGAACCCTCATAGATAATAATGACAAAAAACTGAATTCCAATCTCTCAGTCTTTTAGGAGGAACATCTACTGTTTCTACTTCCTTTTTTCTTTTTTTTTCCCTAGTTAACTTATTAATGCATTGGCTCTGTTACCGTGAGGAGAATAAATTTAATATGGTTTCACTTCACTCTTTGTACAGCATAGGGCATATTTTAAAATCCAACATTTATAGAACATCACTCTTTGAGCTGTCTTAAGAGCTCATTCTGCATTACAGCTCCTGGGCACCAGTATATGTATGTTGGTTGTTTTTCAATTCCTTTTGTCTTCACATTCAGTACACACTTTTCTCTGCCTATCGATTGTTTTCTAGTTTTTAGAAGACCTTTTACACATGGCTGTCTACAGAGTTTATTTATCTGAGAGTTATTAATTTCTTTCAATCAGTTTTAATGGATTTTTCACTGTATTTAAATAGTAAAACTACTAATAAGAAATGTTACCTTGAATTATTCCTATAGAGAGAAAGCTAGAGACAATATAACAGTTCATGAGGATCATGTAGATATAGTTTGTTCCTGATAATATGCTTTTGCTTAATTTATATTCTTGGGAAAATGTGGCTCAGTGTGAGCCATATTCTTGGGAATATATTCTTGGGAAAATATGGCTCTTTACTTATTTCCTTTCTGGTGCCCTTTGGTGGTATATTATTGCTCTTTAAACTGAAAAGAACACAGTAATTGGCAAGAGTTTTGTACCATTCAGATTGCAGAAGATGCATTGTCTTTTAAGAATTCTCCGACATTGATAGCTGCTTCAAAAACTTGCTTAAAGCCTAGTTTAAACAAAATCTATGTTACAAAAGCTTACATGTGCTCTCAAAAAGTGCACCTCATGTAGAGAAAGTGAGATGTGTTGAGAACACAGGATAATGTAATGTATTATGCATGTAAATTTCCTTGATCTATATTGATCTTTTCAATTCCCTTTCCAAACAAAGAACATGGTAATTTCATTTTACAGATAATGTATTTTGAGGCCCTAAATCAGTTTAGCAGTACACATTTTTGATTCATGGCAAGGGCAGTCACTAGCTCTGAATGTATCTGTTCATAATCTCCCCAGCAGAAATTCAGCAGTGACTGATTTGTTTAGAGGCGCTCACGTTGTCTTTGCACATTGGGAGAGATCGCGGGATGGGCTCTGTGATTCATCGATCACCACAATACCTATGGACAGTCACCACAGGGGGAAATTTTGCAATGCATTCTGAAAGGAAAATAATTTGAAGAATTCCTAGTACTGGCTTTCTGTGACCACTGTCTTGCACAGATGAGATTTGGGGTTACATTATTTAATTATAGGTGTATTATTTTTTATGTGGTCATGTGCACTTGTATCCTATTCTATTGAATTCCAGTTTTGCATTATGGTATAAACAATGGCTGGAAGCAAAAACCTTTCTATGAAGATTCCTGATTTATTCCTCTATTCCCCTGTAAGTTGAGCATAGATGGAAGACCAGCTTGAAGAGTGATTCTTTTTTTGCTGCTTGGTCTACAGGATGAATACACACCAGACAACACAACTGCTAATAAGCCACTTGTCATCCTTCTGTAAATTATCCTGTTAGTTTTCAAACCCCCCCTAGACACAGGCTTTTGTAACAGCATTAAATGTGCAGCAAGTTCTGTCCTTTAACTTGCACAAAATGCAAAGGAGGTGCCATTTGTATTGATTGCTATAGATTTTTGTCTTGTTTAATGGGATTTATATTTTTTCTATGAACTTGTGTTGGGAAAAAAAAAGTGATAACAAATAATGGCCAGACATAGATAACATATTTTAAGTATAGAAACAACTCAAACCTTTCAATTTCTCGTGCATGCCATGGCATCCCTGGTTTCTAAGGCATCCAATCCCATCTGTCTTTTTGCCAAGACAGAGATGCAGAAGAGCACTGGAAGCAGCCTCCTTTCACTTTGCATTAAAGCAGACAGACCAGCACTCAGCTTTGTGCATTTTGAGCTCGCTGCAATAAAAGTTTTAAGAGATAAGAAGCTTTTTCTATTTCAGGGTTGCCATTAGCCTGAATAATATATAAACATGGGAAAAGGTCTGAAGTCCTTTTGAGGTTCACAGTATAGCTTCAATTAAATTATACATCATTATCACAGCTGCCAAGCCTGGTGTGGGATTTTAGCCCCCTATCTCACTAAGTGTTCTATGTAGCTGCCTTGTCCAATTCTCTTTTCTTCCTTTTCTTAAGCAATAAGAGCACTCTTTGAAAAACCAGGCTTAAGGAATAAAGTGGAGCATGAGGTTTGGTTAATCAGGAAAGAACATGGAGATGTCAACAGTCAAGCACCAAGGGAGGATGGAGGTCAACTCTCTAGCCTTAAAAACCACTGGGGAGAAATCAAACACTATTAAGTCATGACATATTATGTTCCTTTTGAACCAGGGCTGTGTGTACTCCCTCTGTCTGCTGAGAGGTTTGCAGAGCAGTTCCGAGCTGCTCATGAAACCCCTTGTGAAAACTGAATTGCTGGGGATACCCACTGGGGATGCTTTCAGTCCACAAAGCTGGCAGTGACAGTGAAACACAACCTAAACAGATACATTCTTTGTCTCTTTGTTTTTTTGTAGTCCTTTCAGGCTTTACAACCCAAAATGTTCACGGTGGCTTGACATATTGCAGATGAGTGGGTTTTTTTGGAACTCAACATGATACAGAATTATTCAGCCTTCATAATAGGGGTCAGCTAGTTAGTATTTTGTGTTGGCTTTGGCATAAATCTAGGATGTACAGAACTATTATCACATACTTAGGAAAATCATAATGACTTGTCTTTTCTTATTTATTCCTATAATATCCTCTAAAAGTGTTAGAAATGTTTTGACTAATTACACTACCCACACCACTAATGCCACTGCACTTGCCATTGATTTTATCAGTTTTCTTGCCTTCTTTGTACAAGTATAACATTAATAAATATTTGGATTGAGTAGCCATACATGAAAGTCTGAAATCAAGGTGGCATCACAGAGTTTTGTGTGTAGAATACTTATTTAGGATTATACCATACCATTGATTTTTTACATTGAACAGGCTATTGATTTCAGTGGATGCTTAACGTGCAGATCAATGACACATTATAGGGCTTAAATAGTAACATTTGATACTTAAAAATAAATGAGACAGGGGTATCACTGAATTTCAAGCAGGACTAAAAAATATCTGATAAGAATGTCAACTTCCTTAAAACTTCAGACAGAATGCTTGGTTCAAGAGAAGCGTCAGGTGAAGAATGTGTGAAGAATTGTGTTTAAAATGTAAAATTGAGGATTTGTTGGGAAACATGTGAGTTGAAAACTGTGTGCAGCAGGTTGCACCACAGCCCTGGTACTCACCTGGCCGAGCTTTGCTTGTTTGCTCACAGCCCTGGGCAGCCTGTGCTGGTGCTGCATGTCCTGCCCAGGTTCCCTCAGGTGTATTCTCCGTCTGATACAGCAGCAGTTTGCAGAGTAGCAAAATAGAATTTAGCATGCACTGGTGAGAAATCCGACCATGTAGCTCATTATCCCAGTGATCTGAATTTATGGGATGCAGCTGGAAATCCCTTAAGACAGTTTACACCAAACTTTATGTGAACTGCATGCTTTCCAGTCCTGTTTGAGAGGCAAGAAGCGATGTTTGACTAGGAAATGAGGTACAGATTTTTGGAAATCTAATAAACAACAAGACTCTTAACTTCTTAATCCTCCACTCAGCACAATTTGTTCTGACATAGGTTTCTTAAAAATTGGCTGAAATCCATGTTCTTAAATTTGCATTTCCAGCACTCGGAAATTTTTCTGAAGCATAGCTTGTCACTTATACTTCTAGAAAGGCATTGAGATGGAGGATGAAGTGCTCATTTTTGGTGGTTTACACTGTTTGATTCATCCTCACACTGGAGAAGAAACTTTTTTTTAAATATTAGCTGTGCTTTAGCACAGACCTTAGATATAAATGCAGAAGCTTTAAGCCTGTGCAGGCTGTCAGATCAAATATGTAACAAGTTAATTTTTTGCTGTTCTGTGGTGGAATTATTTTCTAGGCATTTCTGCTTATATTGAAAGAGAAAAGTAGACACACCTTCCTCAATCGCTTCTTCAAAATGAGTTGAAAAATCTGTTTTTCAGCATGTAACATATGCCCTTTAAAACTGCTACTGTGCTGCTGCCTGCTCTTATCAGTATGGGCCATAAATTTTGCATGGATGTAGAGAGAACTGCAGCTTGAGGACTTGAAATAGTTAGCAAGATGCTTGCTGCTAAAGTATACAGACAAAGTACACTGGCAAATGGGTCTTTGTAGACAGGCATCATTACCAAGATCCATGTATGCAGAACTGTGCCAGCCTGAGGAGTATTAAAGGCCAGTGCTCACAGGAACCTAATTTTGGGTGAATGGAGTCCTTAGATTCATTGTGGTATCACACATAAATGAAAATACCAAATGTCACCTACTTGTCAGTGAAAAAGTAGCCTGGGCTTTGTAACAAATGGATCAGTGATGTATATTTGGAAGCTGTGTGACATATTAAAGTAGTTTATGAGGCACAATTTGTTTTGGTGGTCTGCTCTGATTGATGGTGTGCTATCTGCCACTGCTTTAGATGTTGTGGTATGTTTGTAATAAATGTTCGTTCCGAGACAGTGCTAAATGTGTTCCATCTAAATCATTCATTACTTATAACAAGTTTCAGTGTATATGAATCAAAGCTTTTTTATACTTGCCTTCAAAAGAATTTATCATGTTGTAGCAGCTCTATCACCTGTGATGGGGCCAGTTGCATGCCTGAGTGCTCAGACCCTTTCAGCAGTTCCTGCTGGAAACAGCACAAAGTTAAACTGTCAGCAATGTAACGTTAAGTACTACATTTAAAAGTGTGTTGCCTTTTCTAATCTAGCACTCCTATTTGCTTCTTTTTTTTTTGGTTTCACAAACAGAGTACCAGAAAATATCAGAAATAAGCACTGAGGGATGAGGAGGAAACATTGGTGTAACAACTGGACTTTGCAGAGGAAGCATATCAGTGGGAGGGATTTTTGCTGATGTTTTATAGCAGTGTATCACTCATTCATCAGAAAATGATAAAAAATGTATGCACTACTCACAGGGGATTTCCTCTTTCTGGAAAGTGCAGAATGCATCATCCTTAAGCAAACAGTGTACTTTGTTGCCTCCTGATTGGTAGGAGAAGGAATTGTTTTTTCCCCATGGGCCTTGTCTGTGTCCTTCCTCCAAAATTCAAGTGACAGTGGAGAAAACCTAAGGACTATCATTCCAGGACAATCAGCCTAGAAATGGTACATAATTTTTTATTTTAGAAACATTGATTTTCATTTACATGTGGCATTTGAAAAGATCTAGGTTTTTCCTGTTTCAATACACACTAGGCATTACAGAAGTATCCCAGAATTCCAGAATGAGTCAGGTTGGAAGGGACCACCGTTGGTCATCTGGTCCCACCTCCCTGCTCAAGCTGGGCCATCCCAGAGCACGTGGCACACAATTGCATCCAGATGGTTCTGGAATATCTCCAGTGAGGGACACTCCACACACTCTGTGTGATCTGTTCCAGTGTTTGGTCACTGCAAAGTGAAGAATTTTTTCCTCAAGTTCAGATGGAACTTCCTGTGCATCAATTCCTGCCCGTTGCCTCTTGTCCCATTGCTGGGCACCACTGAGCAGAGCTTGGTCCAGAACTGGACACAGCACTCCAGAGCAACACAGAGGTGTTTGAAGTAATCTTAAATTCTTAACAAGAATTTGTGTACCTCTTAATTTAGAATTTGAATGCTGTTGTATTTTGACTACTCTTTGAAAGGCAATTGTTTTCAGATAACATAGCCATGTAGACCAAAATAGTAGATCAAGAAAATTAGATGAGACTTTTAAAAATTATTTTGGCTAGTGGAAATAACAGTTAAATCATAACAAATATGTGAATCTCTACACAAGAGTCCTTGGTCCCTTATAACATAAAAAGAAACAGACTGTTGCATCAAACAGTTTGTAAAACAGAAACAAATTTGGCAAAGAATGGAAAAGTAAAATAGTACAAAGACTTGCCCAAGCAGTCCAGACTTGATGCAAAAACTCTCTAATTCCTAATTGTCTTTTTTTTTTTTCTAATTTTGCATGCAAGACAGGATAAAACACACAAATTATGTGCTGGCTGTAGGAAAGAAGCATGTGGGTGTCTTTTCTCACTATTTTCAGAAAGAAAAAAAGAAAAAGGCACAGTATTACAGAGTTAAAGGTGCTGTAATGATGGGTTGGGGCTGTACAGCTGCAGCAACATCAAACAGTGGAAAGCATCTGCATGGCATAAGTTAATCTCTTCATTCCCCCAGAGGTGTGCATCCATACCTGTGCTAAATTATTGTGAGGGTTTTTTTAAACATATAGACTGTGTAGCTATGGATTGATCCCCTTTCACTTTTTCTGTTTATGTTCTCTTTCCAGAAGTTCTTAGCATGTTAATAGCATCTTCTAAGCAGCACATTCAGGAGTGTTTATCACAACCTGAAAAGTTATGTAACTAGACCCAGAGGAAAAAAACAAGACGAAACTCAGAAAACATAAGAGAAACTTGTGGCATCAGCAACTCATAATAGAAAATAGTTCAGCACTTGCTGCTTTCTAAAGTTAATGAACTGATATGTGGCAGTAGTTGGAAATGAAATCTGCACTTTAGGATCCATCTTATGTACCTCTAGCCCTCTCTTGCCATTTTAATTGGAAATCCTTGCCTCTGCATATTCACATTTCTTTTTCCTCTGTGGATGTCTTTTTCTTTATCACGTCGTAAGCAAACAGTTGTTGCATTCTATAAAGTCTCTTATATGGGTTTGGTGGAAGGAGTGGCTGCCTTGGGAATGCTTGTCTATAAGACTGATTATCCCATCAGTTCCCAGAAGCTATGCCCATCCATGGGTAGCAAATGGTTTTTACAGATTGCCTGCTTGTTTCTCACTTTGGTTTGTGCAAAGATCAAATATGCTAGGTGTAACATATATGGCAGATAAATATGTGTATGTGTGTGATATAAATGATGTGTACACAATATCTGAGGCTCTAAATAATTTTGTGAGTCTTGCAACTCAAAAAGTGACATATGCTCACCTCAAGGGGAAGAAAAAATGGGGAGAGGTGTTTCCACCATCTAATCAAACCATGGCTCAGATTTTAGCAACATTAGCTGCTGTTCTGGCTCCTGGCCAGCAGCTGTAAAATCTGGCTTCCATTTCTGCCTTCTTCCTTTCTGACAGTAGTGAAGGCCCAAGAGGAAGGGAAGGTGGAAACACCAAGGTTTTCTTGGTGTTTTTTGATATGCTCTCTACCTTGTGCCTGGAAGAAGAGAAGGAAAAAAGAGGCCTTGGGAATCACCGTGGTTTGTCTGTGAGCACACAGCCACTCAACTCAATCTCGAGACTCCTGTTTGAACTGTGGCTGCAGGAGTGAGCAGTGGCTTAGTCCATGCACCTTCTCATCTGCTTCTTCCTTCCCTACTCTTTTCACTGTTTCTCAGTTGCAGTGTTTTGAAGTTCAGCTGATGCCCCTATTGGCAAGCTGATTTTCAAGGTTGCTGCCAATAGCAGGTATTGCTGTGTAACCAACCATTTTTTCTTTTATGTAGCAACTTTTCACACCGGTTTTGCACTCAAGAGTTTCATGAGAGTGGTACCAGGGGATTTATACACCAAGACAAGGTCTTTTATTCAGGCTTTTTGACAGTGATGCATAACACTCACTGTGTCTGGGAGGAAGCAACACATTTGTCTTTTTATCCCGTTCAATAACCTCTACTGCCTGTGTTTGCTGCTACAGAAGAAGGACTAAGCTGGGAATCAGGGCTTTAATTTTTGACTACCACCTGCTGGTAGAATCTGTTTGACCGTGCCATTTATAAGTCCAGTTTTGTTAAAAGGCAGGAAAAAAAACACCAGTCTGCAAACTTTTCTACCAGCTTTGATGGAACCTACTGTCCAGACTCGTCTCTGATATTTTTTGCTTGTCCTACTTACAGGGGGATCTGCCCTTCCAAGCAGCTACCAATGTAATTTTTTTTATTCCCCTCCTCTGCAAAAGTAAATTTAACCTCACAGTCCTCTTGCCTGGGGAGAGTTTTATCTAGTAACTACACAGAGATCTGAGAAATGCAGAGGTTAGGTGATGTGCCAAATTGTGCTGCCTCTGTCTCTTACAGCACAATAATATAAAGATCTTTCCTATAATGGCTCTTTATTGCCAATTCCCTAGTTGTTCTTCACCAAAGTACAATTAATTAGTAAAGGGGCTTCCCATACAGAAAATTGTTGATGGAACATCTGAGAAAAAGCAGTAGAGCATAACCCCATGGAAACATTCTATGAGGAGGGGGGAAAAAAAATTGTATTTCCATCTTGGTCTATACCCTTTGTTCCTCTCACTTACATTCAGAGGTTTGTGGTGTTTGCGTTGTTGGGTCCTGTGAGCCCCCTCTTCTTAACTTGTCCCTGTCTTGATGCTTTGACTGTCATTATCGGTTCTTCATTTATGAGCAGGTTTAAAATGGTGAGTGAGTTGTCTGAATGGTTTGCAGTGGGTTTGCAGTAGCTCCAGGCTCCTGCTGTCCCCTTTTAAAAATGATGTCTCCCTCCTGAGCTTACTCCAAAAGGCTGAATTTGAATGCTAATCCAAATTTTTATTATTATTTTTATTGTGGTTCAATTCAGAGATTAAGGATAAAGAGCTGACTGGTTAGGGACTGCTGAAAGTAGGACTGAAATGCTACTGTTCCCAATGGTTTATTAGGGAAAAGACACAGTTTGCCAATATTTCCTTTAAATATATGTGAACTCAATCTTGCAGAAGCTGTAAAAATCAATTTCACTAATAATTAGAATTATAGAATTTTCTGCCAGTAAATGTGCTATATATAAGGAGGCATTGGACTCCACAAGGTCAATATACTTGCCTTCAAAATATATCCTGATATCTGTTAATGTAATCCACCAATTAAAAAGTCTATAAATAAGTATTTACTCAATAGATTATAATGTCTCCAAAGGGAGCAATTAGGCTTTTAAGGAGAAGTCTTAAACATTCCCATGAAGGTTTTAGTATTTTCTTTAACACTTTGTCTTACACAAATGTACATTTCAGAAATTATATTTGAAAATCTATTAATTTATGATAAACTTGTAATTTGCATCCCAATGGTAAATAGTCTTAAAATGAGTGTTGATAATGTATAGCTATATTTATTTCATAAATTATAAAATTATGAAAGCAAGGTTTCTTTTTTCCTGCTATAGTTTTGAATACCTTGCTACACTGCAACCTTTAGTGTAATTACCAATCACATGAGAACAGTTTTTTTCCCAGATAGCTCTCTATGTATTTTACATACTGGAGATAAAGGGATTTAAAATACTGAGCAGATTCTTGATGTAAATATCAGTGAGTTGAGCTGATTTAAATTAGCTGAGCATCTGGCCCATTCTCTTTGAAAATAGATAATCTACTTCAGTAATTGACTGAGATTTGTGGGTTTCATTTCTTTCATTTTATATTTAATTGTATAAAATAGTGGCATGCAAATCTAGCCAAGATTATTAAAATTATTGATCATCTATGCTATCCAATCAGCTACAAACTATGCATGGTTACAAACCATTAGTTTTAGGTTATATTAGAAATTCATCCAATTAGAAAAAAATAATAATAATTAAAAGGATCAGGGGTGTGTGTCAAAATATAATTGCACATTGCAGAGATAGCAAATTGTAATAATAGGACTAGCAGTCATTCTTAGGGGAGAAGGCAAGGGCAAGTTGTGAAAAATTCAAATATGACTGAAATGCCAGTAAATGTCATACTAATAAGAGTATACATTACAGCCTACTGTGATTTTTTTTCTCCCATGGGTCACCTTTTTTCTCTTTTTCCTCCAAGGTTCCCTGACATGGAAGACAGGTCCTTTCTTAAATCCCTGGCCCATTTTCCTTTTTTTTTTTTTTATTTTTACCAAATTCATTAAATTAATAGCTTCTATAATTAATGTACAACCTTTTGCAATATAAGAGCTGTGAATCAGACCCATGCAAAACCAAAATAAACCCCCTGGTTTCAAATTAAATTATTTTTAGGTAATTCCTTAATATGGTTTATTCATAGCAGAACAAGATTCACCATGTTTTTTCTGCAAACTGAAAATAAAACTATGCATGTTGTACAGCCACCAGTATAGCAGACTGTAAATCATACTTAGATGTTTAGTAAGCAGTGGCAAAAGTGACAAAAAAGCAGCTTGCTTCAGTGATTACAAATATAAACCCAAGCTGATTAGCAAGGTGATTTCCTCTCAAGCTGCATCTGAAAGAAAAGCAATATCATCCCTGACATTCCACTGAAAACACCAACTTGGAATAGTCACAGCTTGGATTTCTAGCAGGGATCTTCTCATTCCTGTACCAGAACTTTTCTTCTTATCCTTGAGACGTGTGAGTACTTTGGGTATTTTAGGGCAGTGCTTCAGATGTGGAGTCCTCTCTGTGCTCATCAGTGCCTCACACTCACCTGCCCTAAAATAAGTTTGTGCTGTGTGGTTGACATAGAGAATTGCTGGAGAAATTTAGAATTTGTAGAAAATAATCTGCTATGTTAAAGCTATGAAGTAAATAAAGACTTTGCTTATGGCTGTTTTAAATAGGCAAGTAAAGTTGGATCAGAAAATCACCTTCCTAAGGTAACTGAGCTGCAGCCTCTCCAGTTGTTCCCTGGACAAGGACCACAGTCATAACCAAAACCATTAGCAGAGCATTTGGAAGAATTATAACAGCCAAAGAATGCCTTTTAATGCTGAGTACTTTCAATGACTGAAATTACTGGAAAGTGTCCATTTCCCTTAAGTTATTTAAGTGCCCAAAGTGGCAAATGGGTGCAATTTCCAGAAGTGTATAGATGAATAATTCTAATTGATCTGAATCACAGAGAAACGACTAGGCTCCCCTACAAAATTCCACTTTGCCTTCATCTGCATCTTTAGATGTCTGCAAATATTTTTCTTTGGGCACCAAATCAAGGAACCATCTTTGCTTAGTTGCTCAGCTGTGAGTTCATGCTTGAATTAAGCATGTGGTTGTGTATTTTCCTCAACACAGAAAACTGAAGGATGGGAGGGCCACAGAATCGTTTAGGTTGGAACAGACCTCCAAGATCATTGAGTCCAACCTTTGATTGATCACAACTTTGTCAAACAGACCATGGCACTGAGTGCCACATCCAGTTGGGTTTTTTTGAACAAACCCACGGGTGGTAACTCCACCACCTCCCTGGGCAGCCCTTTCCAAGGCTTGACAGCCCTTTCAGTGAAGAAATTCTTGCTGGTGTCCAGCCTGAACCTCCCCTGGCGCAGCTTGGTGCTGTTTCCTCTGGTCCTCTTGCTGTTTCTCTGGGAAAAGAGGGAAGAGATCCTTCTGATGCAAACTACATGGCAGGGGTTGGGTGTAATTGCTAATTAGCAGCTGCATTGCTTCCTCCTAACTTCTCTGGCTCTAAAACTTTGACAGCCTGAATTGAGATGCAGTATCTTTTTGTCCAGAGGGAATTTGAAGTCTAATCTCTTAATGTGGAATGGAAAATAGATGGGGGTAGAGGCTGAGGGTGCTCATTGAAAGAAGAAAATGAAGACTTAGAAAAATAATCCTCATTTAAATCCCTTAGGCAGCATTTTGAAAATCTCTGCCTCGAGTATCAGCTGTGCTAGGGATTGATACCAAACAATAGGGAAAGTACTTTGGATAGTCAAAAAGTATTTGGTTCTTAGATAAATAAAAAGAGCTGTGGAGTGTTCCTTTAGTAGCTTTGCATAATTTTTTATTTTTAAAAGATCTATTCACTGAATAATAGAGATGAAAGATGCCAGACCCTCAAAAGGTTTTTCAATGACAATGTACAACACTGAAGTCTTAATTCATGTAGTTAAAGAATAAGAAGTATCTATTTCATAGCCTTTCAAAAGAATTCAAGAGAAATTAGTGGACTGAGGATTGTCCCATCTATCATTTGTAACAAATCTTTAGTCTTGGTTGAAAAAAAGAAAAATTAAATCTTGTAACCTATAAAATATACAATCACATAAGAGGGCAGAATTAGTTACTAAATAAGTGCTTTCCTAAGAGATATTTTTCTTTGGGGGGCATTGGGATGATAAATTTCCTAGTGTAGTTTGACTGCAAGTGAAACAGCAAATTGATTTACAGGCTGTGGAAGCTGGAGAAGGCAGGAGTGGCCTCCAGGCACTGTCTTGCTTCATTTCTGCCCCTGCTTCCCCAGCTGGGAAAGATCAAACTGGATCTCAGAGGTGCTGCCTGCTGGGCTGCTGGCTTAGGTATTGGGTCATCTTGGATGGTCTAAATCAGGACTATATTACCAAAATTTCCGAGGGCAGGAAGGTGATACGGGCTGGGGGCTCAGCTTGGTTGAGTTTTGGAGGGGGGGAAGGATCAGTAAGGCTGAGGGATGGAGAGAGGAGACAGATTAGAGAGCAGAGATGTTGTTGGGCAGATTTTGTCAGACAAATAACAGAGGAACTGAGATTTTCAATCCTCACTCCTAGTGAGCTGGTCTTGTTTGCCCCAGATCCAGAGGGTTTTCTATCCTTCTTGAAGCCTTGTGAGAGAGAAAAAGAGTAGGAGTAAGGTAGGGAGAGCAGGCTTTCTTCCAGGGAAGAGATGGAGTAGGGTGGAGACCCAAGGTCCTTGCAGGTGAGATTCCCTCTGGCCTTTTTTCTCATGGTGGGGAAAATCAGATGTATTCAGAAGTGAGCCTTGCAGTTAGGCCAAATATTATTTAATTTGAAATATTCATTGTGAGCTGGGATGTTAGTGGCCTATAAGTGCATCCACTTGTGTGTTTGCTAACTGGACAAATTAGACCCGCTGTGAGTTTTAGATCCCTTTCCACATCTTCACTTGGCCTAAATGTCTTATCCCATGGCTTTTGGAGGAAATCACTGTGCAATGTTTTAAACTTTTCTAACATAGCATTCAAAGTGCTGGAGTCCAGAGGCTCATATTTTGGCATGATTCCTGAAGAGTTAACATGGCTTAGTATACCTTCACACTGTAAAGGAAGGTCTGCACACAGCAGCTACCTCTTTCAGCAAGGAGGAATGCACAATTATTGCAAATACATGCAGTAGGATAAACTGAAAGTGTTTCTAATGAAAAAAAAAACAGGAGTGTATTTTCTGGAAGAGTGGATGACCTTATACTGAAGTACAAGACACTTGTGTTCACTTAAGCAAAACATTTCCTGCCTGAAAGCAAGCTGAACTATCAGATCTGTTTGGTTTTTTTTTTGTTACTTTAGGGGGAAAAAAGTTAAATTATAAAGAACACCAGTATTCCAGCACAATTCTTTGCAAATATTTACACATTTGTTTTTGTTGTTGTTTCAGTGGGATTTTTTGTGATATTCCAGGTACTTCACATTAACAGATAGGAAAGAATTTGTTAAGCAAATTGTTAAATATTTTTATATACTTTTGTGACTAGATTAATTTATATGTGATTGTTTCCTATAGGTTATTGAAAGCTTGTGCCATTTCTTAACTTTTAAAAGTGCAGCAGCACTCCTCAGGGCAGTTAGTAAGAGAGTAAAAATACAATATATTTCAAGTATTATTGGGAAGTAGTCCAATTTACCTAACTTCTCATGCTAAAATCTTATCAATCCAAATTAGCCAAGTCCAAGGTGCTGCACATGGGTCAGGGCAACGCCTGGCATGAATCCAGGCTGGGGATGGACAGATCGAGAGCAGCCCTGGGAGAAGGACTTGGGGGTCCTGGTGGGTGAGAGGCTGGCCATGCCCTGACCATGGGTGCTGGGGAGTCCAGAACTCCCCATGTTCTGCTTGTGGATTCCCCATCCCTGGAAGTGCTCAAGGCCACATTAGATGGGGCTTTGAGCAACTTGATTTTGTGGGAGGTGTCCCTGCCCACAGCAGGGGTGTTGGAACGAGGTGATCTTTAGGGTCATTTCCAACCCAGGCCATTTTGAGATTCTGTGATGTTACAGAACTTGAATCCAATGGCCTCAGATTGTGAAACTTTTCTCAGGATGGTTAAAAACAGTTGGTGAGTCTGGTAATGATAATTTTCAGCTGACAGTTTAATAGTATTAGAATGTGTAATATAAATAAAAACCATCATGTACAGGTGTTACACTTCAAGCAAAAATCTTCCTTGCCCTGTATTTAGTCCTCTAAAAAGAAGTGACAGCCCGACGTTTTGCTGTTCTGCATACACATCATTGATCTGGAGAAGTTATGTCATCTTCAGCAGAGGTTTTCAGAGCAGGAAACCAACCTCTAGTTAATCAATCAACTGGAGATACATTTCTTTAAGTAGTATTGCTTTTGCATTGTTTTGCTATGGGATAATATATTTTTATTCATATTCACAAAATATCTCTTATATATATTTTATACCTTATTTGGTTCCACCACACACACTGCAGTCAAGGACATTATCCAGATCTGGAACAAGCCCCAAAGGACTTTCATCCCTAAAATAACAAGATTTTTTTCAGTTTTGCTCCATATATAATCTTGCTTCCTTAAATTAGGAGGCAATCGATAGGAAACTTTCCAGAACTCTCCATCCCTCTTAGCATTAAAAGAGCACCTACCAATCTGAGTAAGTACAGAAATCTTAGATACCTTTTCATATTAATAGCCTAGTGTGCAATTTGTGATCTGCCCGATTATTTTCAATCTGTGTATTGTGGTAGTTAATACAGGGTGTATTTGATGGTTGTGTTACAGTAATGGTAAAGCAATCCAGCTGAGCAGTTTCCTTAAAAATCCTCTCACTAAATAAATGGCAAGTGTATTATAAATTCCATAATTTTAAGCTAGGCTGTAAATTTATGATCTCTTGGGATCTGTGTTTTTCCTGCAGAGAGATTGACTTAGTCCACATCAGCAGGTTTGGGTTTTTTTACTAGTAGATCGATGCAGTTATTCTACCGCTCTGCTTATTGTGTCCTGTCTTGCTACTGTAAGATTAGAAAGCTGGCATCAAAGAAGATGAACTGAAAGCTTCATTTATTGGTTTTCAGTTCAGTATTGCAAAGCACAATAGTAATGGGAAGTATGATATTCATGAAAAATGGTGTGGCTGGAAATAATGTGAAACTCGATAAGAATTAAAAATTTTAACCCAATAAAAAATAGAGTAAGAGAACGTTGCAGTTCCCTCTGTTACCAGCCCTTTTTAAGTTTCTATTTGTACAGCATGAGAATTAGATGTAAAAAGACTGAGATATCAGTGGTATATCAGTTTTTCTTCTGAAGCTCCTGATAAGGGCTGGAATTAGAGCCACTGCTTTTCTGGACATGTGGGATGCAGCCTTTGCTTGGTCATAGGAGCAGGTGGATGGTGTACATGGGGGTCCTTGTGATTGTCTGCCTTTCAGTGTGCATGTGTATGGGACAGAGACAAAAATTTTCTTCCTGGGAGAGTGCAGAAATGGTGCAAAGAGAATTTTTCTCCTTTCTACACATTGTGATGAGTTTTACCTGATTTGTATCAGAAGTTAGTTTGGTATGGGGTGGAAGATCCTCAAGTGAAAGGTTAAAATATCAACATCCCCAGAACTTTTGTGGTCTGTGCCTGCTGCTTGTAACTAAATAATAATTAAATCTGCAGCAGTCCTACTTCTGAAATGCTGAGTGACAGCAAAAAGAAAATGTACTTTGCAAGGAGCTTTCTGGGGACTGCTCTTGGGTCTTCCATTCTGGATTTTCTTGTGGCATCACCCAGGACCTTGGCTTCAGCACCTTCTCTTATCCTATTTCCCACCCATCTGTCCTTCAGTTTTCCAAAAAGGGTGGATTGATTGTTATGTTTTTGCAGTTAGAACTTAGATCTGTCTTGCTTGACAGTGGGGCAAATCTCTGTCCTGTGGGCTAAGACCCTCAAGGAGCTGGATGGACTCTGACTCCTTGAGGGAGCCAAAAAATGCAACACTGGTACATCCACCAGAGGATGGTCAGGGCATGGTTTGTATCCTTTAGCTTGGGTGAAGAGCCTGTCCCTATAATAGGGAAATCAATTTTTTTCCTGAACAAAACGAAATAATAAAATAAACTGTTGCCTGTTTAGTCTCACTCATGTATACAAAAATGATTTAATAGATCTAGTGCTTCATGATTAATGATGATGATGTGCTCTAAATTTCTGGTTCTATTAATAAGCCTGGGGCTTGTGTGAAATAAAATTAACTCCTTCAACATGCAATATCAGTAACAAGTGAAACAAAGTGGATTTTTTCTGTCCTGAAAAATTCAGCTGCATGCAATATAAAGTCTTTTTAAAAATTCTTTTTAGGGGTTCACCACTTTACTACTTTTTATAAATAATTGATTAAATTAAAATAATGTCTTCTAGAAATATTGTTAAAATTATTTCATAAACAGAGTTTATATTTTTATTTATGCTGATTTATTTTTACAAAATTGTTATATGTGCAATACTGAATAGATTTGTATATACACACATCTTAAAAGTCCCCATAAAGTGATTTACATTTTAGGTAGTGAGAGAATAACTAGTGCTAGTTGAAAATATGAGTTCATTCTTTAAAAATTAATTGTAACTTCTAACCTAAACAGTAGTGTTTCAAATTTCTTGGGGCTAGTGTTTGTATGGATGAAAACAAATTTTAAAAAGATGAAAAAGTTAATCCTGGAGCACCTTTCTGTAGATTTCTCAAAGTTGTTTATGTGGCCTCATTTGGCTGTTTCTGCTGTTGCTGAGGTGGTTTCTGTGGAGCAAGCCTGCATTTTCAGGTGGGTGAGCAGCTCACTCTTGCACTTCTGCTGCTTTTTCACCTCAGCCGGCTCATCTAGAGCCCAACTGCACGTTGCTGCGAAGCAAACTGCACAAATAGCATGTAGATGAAGCTGTGACAGTGCAGAAAATCGAAAGGAGGGATTATGTGGTGTAATTATCTGTGCAAAACTCTGAGGGTCTGCTGCCAGCCGAGCGAGAGTGGCTCTGTGGTGGAGCTCAGCCCGTGCACAGCCCACTGAGCTGAGAGCGGGGCTTGGAGCCTTGGCTCAGCCTCCTTGGCACCCAGAGCCGTGGCCAGCCCTGCAGCTGTGTCCTGCTGAACTTGCTCAGGGCAGAAAGCAGCAGCTCAGTTCCATCTGCCTTAGAGGCAGCAGTATCAGGGCTTGGTTTAGACCTAAGGAAGTGTTCAGGTCTCAGCACTTTGCCATCTTGCCTTCGTCGTTTTCAGTGACAAAAGTTTTAGCTGGACAAAAGTTAGTGGTATCTTGTTAACATTGATAAGCTCTGTAGGAAATGGAAAGGTAAAATATATTATAAAATTATAATACAGTTCTGTTTAAATGATTCAGGTGCATTTTTGTTATTATAAAGAGTGTACTTTTGTTATGCTTTAGGAGGACATGTGATCTGAATGCTCACATATTTCCATACTGTCTTTAGGGTGCAGGTTTTTTAATATGGTATTTTTCACTGGATCAGGTTCTAAATCCCTTCACATGAAACACAGCTGTGAATCCTTCTGGGGTCAGTGAGAGTATTTCCTTCATTAAGGTGCTGCTCAACATAAAATGAGATAATGGAATCTCATCCTCGCAAGTAACAAAGGTTTCAACTCGATACTGCAACCCCAACATTTTTAGCACTGTGCTGAGGTGTGCTCTGCAGTATTTACTGGCTAATTTACAAAGCTCTGTAGTGCAATTTTGGTAATCAGTGCTATTTGGTTTTGATCAAAACTGGCCAGAAGGAAGGCTTACGCACTGGAAAAAGCATGAAACAACTTGAGAAGTATTTTTCTTTGTAAATAATAAGACTTCTGTTTATAGATCTAGATTCTGTAGAAACCTCTTCAGATAGTCTCATGTGAAAAACAGAACAAAAAGTTGAATGCACATTTTTAAGCTTTTTTGTAACTTCATCTCTCCTCCTATCAACTTTTATTTCTGTATTTTCCTGCTTTTTTAAACTTGTTCTATCTTCCGAGAAGATGAACTCTTTAGAATTCATTCATTGTTAACAATTAAACTAATGTCTTACATTTTTTTCTCACTGCACTTTTCATCCCTTTATTAAATTTAGGAATATATTTATAAATATAATTTATGGTGACCTTTCCTTTTCAGTTTAATCCTCCACATAACTGCTTGGAATTGTTTTAGTTCTAATACAGGTTGTTAAAATGTCTTTCAGTAGAGATGGTATAGCAAAGACTGAGGGTAAAAAGTTGAAGAAAATCAGTTTTATCTACAAAGAAATGACACACCAAAATTTAGAGAATCTTATTGATCACAAAGCTGTGAATTCTTGTGCTTGCTCCTACATTTCATGATAGCTGTTCAGAACATGAATGCCTGATTCTTCTTAAACACCCCACATCAATCTATCCTTTGAAAGAAAAAAAAATATTTAAAAAAAAAATGTATTGTCTGGGAAAAATTGAAGCCAGTATGTATCTCATAAACCATATACTTGCAGATTGTGAAGAAATACCATATTAGTAGGGTGTGCCTTTATAAAAGGTGTTTCAAAAAGCAATCAGGCAGGTCACTGGCCTCAGTATTTATCAGCTTTTCCTGCTTTGTGGTACAAGAACCAAAGTTTAGGCGGTGCCTGACAGACCAGTTTGTTCTGAGCAGCAGGCCTCGTTTTCCAGGGATAAAAGCATCTAACTTGCAGGCAGTTTTAAAACCTGCTGCAAGCTTCAAGTATTTGCTTTTCTCAGTTTTATCTCTAAGAGTAACTCCAGAGATGGGAACTTGCAAGTTTATGGGTCAAATTAATTCCCAATTCCAATCAGGACACAGGTTGGTTGTTGGAGAAAAACCTAAAATAATAATTTTATGACTCATATTTCAGCAGTGTCCTTCTGCAAGGAAAACATAAAGATCCAAAAAAGACCATTTCAAAAGTCATCAAAAGATTAATCTGAATGAGGGGCTTTTGAAAACTTCAAAATTTTTCAAGTATTGCAATTTGCATTATGGTCTGTGATTTTCTCTGAAATTTCTGCTATTGATTTCTAATTTAAGGAGTGTTAATGTCTTTATTCTAAACCATGTGTAGACAGTGATTTTATAAAATTCCTTAATTTTTAATATTTGTCCAAACAGTTTTTCCAATGCTATTCAGTACTTGACTGGGCTACCCACTTTAAGATGCTGCATAGCCTAAAGGATTTCTAAAAGCTTTGGTAATTGTTTCCTGCCATTTTTAATAACTTTCTAGTGTACCATATGATTTCGTTGAGAAAATCTTCATTCTGGGGCCAAATATATTGGTTATTTTGATCTGGATGTATTTTTCAGCTGCACTGTTTTCTGGCATGCATGCTTTCTAAGACCTTAGGTAAAATATCCTGGCGAGAGAAAAGAATAGGTTTGAGTTCATATTTATTCAAAAAGATTACAGTTGCTGAATGCAATCTAGAAATTTTAATAAAAGTAATCATCTTATTCTTTCTTCTCTAATGGAGAAAAACACTTTTGCTCTTAGTTAAAGGCACATCACCTAACCTGTTTCATACTGCAGTCCAGCCTCTTTATTTGTAAACACAAATTTACACACCAAACTTTTGACATGCAAAATTACATTTAGCTTTCCTACTTTTAGTACCTCCAGCAGAGGTGTCAGCCCTAAACTCTTAACCTGGATTCCCTTTTCCAGTCAGTAGGAAGCAGTAGGCATTTTTAATGCATTTGACAAAACAGGTAGATGAACTGCAACCCAAAATGCTTGTCCACCTCTGATATCAAAGCCTAGGTGAAATAGAGCTCTACTGCAATTTTTAAAAACCTTAATATGCTTATTAGTATGGGCAGATAATTCAGCTATTTGAAATCCGCCCAAATATTCCGGCTAAGCAAGAAGCTCAGGGTGAGAATTGGCAGGTTTAGACACTGGACTTTAGGAAGCTCAAGAGCAACACCATAACATTCTCAGGAGGTAAAAGACAGGATAAATCTTATTCCAAATTTTGTTTCTGCAGTATTTTGTGGCTGTCAGTTTGCTTCTACACCTTTTGAGTCTAGAGTTCAAGGTGCCCAAAAGCAATGTAATAAGGATTTCTGGCATGGATTTTTAAAAACTTTTTAGTACTCTTATTTCCTTTACTCTATTACCTTTTATTTCAGGTGAAAATAATCCCTTTTATTTTCCTTGTGCTTGCATAAAAGTTTGGAATAGAGGAAAATCATGAGTGGAAAGATAAATTTGCATAGTGCCTCATAATTCTTTATTGCACCTGCTCATACTTCCTAATCCACTGTCATCCTGACTTTTTTGTGTTAAGGTTCCAGCACTGATAACAAATTGATTCTCTTGAAGTTGATGGAATTTTGTGTGTAGGAGGATGCAGATGACACACACCTCCCTTCATCTGCGTGACAATTTTTCTGGTCCCAGAATGGCTGAATTTCCCTGAGCCTGGTGGTGTTTTGCACTGACCAGGCTGGTGGCTTTCCACGGCCACTGGCAAACCCTGCCTACCACTTTGTTCAAGGTGCAGGTGACAGAAGAAAAAAAAATTGCCAGAAACCCTTAAAATTTCTCTCATCCTTAAAATGCATGGATGCAAAAAGTAACAACATTAAGCAGTATGAAAATTACCTTCCTTTTTCCCCCTCTTTCTTTCCCTTTTAGTGTGCAATCTTCTCTTTACGGGGGTTTGAAAAGGAAATCCTGAATCTGTTCTTTAACATATAATTTTGGTATCTAAAAACAGCACTTGGGATTAGCAGGCTTGTCAGAAAAACAAGAATTTAGATGTTCAAAAAAACTCAACAATCCACCCCCAGCTTTTCAACTGTGTCATGCATTATTGGCTGTACACAGCTGCTGTAAGATGAAGAGAGGGGAAATGCACAGAAAAGCAAAGGTGTTATTTTAAGGACATGATGAAAATAATGGAATCACCCAATCTGCTTTGTATAAAGTGGTTTACATGTTCTGCAAAGAGATGAAAATGCATGCTGATCTCATACTTGGGCAAGTGTTAATTACAGACTCACTGACAAGATCAAGCCTCTCAGAACTTGTTTCTTTCTTTTGGTATTCTCCAAAAGACAAAGAAACTATGACTTGATCCTCTCCTTCCTCTCCTATCTGCACACAGATACCAGTCTGCTCTGTAAATCAGGAATGAAATGAGATACAGCCATCTGACACTAATAAATGATTTTTATGGAGGCATGGAGACTGCAATCATTATTCCTGACAATAGATAAAAAGTTGTCTTCTTCCTGATTCCATTCTTTCAAAAGTGTTTCTGTCTGCCCTTATTTGCTGTTTATGGCAGATGTAATTACTGGGTCAGGGCTTTTTCTGTTCTCATAGTTGGTTTTCTTTTCAACTTCTGTCCACTTTTAGATTGTATGAAGCTACAAACAAAAGATTAAGTTGTTATAATTTAAAATGGTTTATTACGGTGTATAGATTTATTTCAAGTGCTTTGGTGTGAGTGCCTAATAATGTCCTTTTTTAATGCTGGCAGGTTTTTTAGTACCTGCTGATCATGAAAGCTTAATTTTAAAACTTCTTAAGAGAAATAACCTGCATAATAACAAATTTCAAAATTTACTTCTAGATTTTGACAAAGTCTGAATTATTACTTTAGTTTTGCAAACAAAATTTCCTCTTTGTTCTGCTTCTCCTCCTCTTTTGGTGTTAACAGTAGAAGATTTTCATCATTTCCCATTGAGCTTTCATTGCAAGTTCCACAGGAGACCATCCATGGTCTCCCTCAGCCCCAGTCAGCTTGGATACCTCCATCCCCTAGTTCAGGTTCAGCCACCAAGCTCAGGTTATGTCCCTACTGCAGGGCATCTCCTGGAGTCCCCTCAATGACAAATTATCTTCATGTACATGTAGCCACCAGCCCAGGATCAAGGACAATAAATTTCTCTTTTACATCTCGTAACTTTCTTCTCGTTTCCTTTGGGGGAACTATTTTTTAAAACCTCCTACCTTATTGGTTTGTCTGATGGACAACACCACACATTGTTGTTCCCTTTTTTCCTTCATATCTAGGTGTACATCTGGATATGGGTGCACATAAAGGTACACAAGCATTAATTGGAATGTTGGGGAGAATCATGGGAATAGCAAGGAAAAGAACACTAGCTTCTGAGCTGTATTTAAGTTTCAAAACAAAACACCCAGGAGCTGAGTTGTAATTCAATGTTGTACATACATAATAATAAAAAAACTCTATTTTCCTACACTGTGCATGGCTTTGGTTGCATTTGAGTGTGAGACCTGCTCAAAAATCCAAGGCACAGAGAGCATCCTTTCTTCCTCCCTCTTCTGCTCAGAGAAATATTATTATGAACATGGTCAGAAAGCAGAGCCTTCTGTGATCACTCAACTCCAAACTTTGACACTTTCATATATAAAAGGAAAAAATTTTATTAGAGGAGTGTCAGGATTTCAAGTAGGCATGTTTGCCAGGCACCAAGCAGAGTTTTCTGGAGAATCTGGCGCTCCTTTTTGCTGACATGCTGTGATACAAGCTCCAGTGTGACCCATCACTCTGTATCAGAGAGCATCCTCTGCAGGGAACGGTTCAGCTAATGAATGACAGATTGTGGGAAGAGCAAAGCACTGGAATACCCAGGAAAGTGGGGGTTCCTGCTGCAGGCCTGTGAGGTGAGGTGGTATAAGGTGAGCAAATTAAATCTCTACAGGCAGCACTAATTACATCACGTCCATGGTTCCTCTGGAGCCCTCACTGTTTCTGTGGCTTTGCATGCCACGTGTAGCAGGTGGGAATTCACAAGGACCTCTGCCTTTGTGAGGTACCACACCATGCAGCAGGGGAGCAGCTCTGCCTCTCATCTCTGCTCAGGTCCTCACAAGACAAATAAAAATAAGATTACTGAGAAGAGGAGGCTGTGTGTACTCCTCCAAGGGAAAATGTCCTTGTGAAATCTGCTCCTTGTGCTGTAACAGTGATGAGGGAGAGGCTGAGGAGGAGGCAGAAGCCTCCCCAAGCCATGTACCACATGCATCAGCCTTCTAGGTAGTCCCCAAGAGTGTAGCTGTGGAGTAGCTTTTTAATGTTGATTTGTTTCATGTTAAGCAATAAAATTAATTGGCTTAAATTAAGTGGCTTAAATGTTGGTTATAACTTCTCATATTTTTCTTTTTATTTTAATGGAGCCTATGGGCTATTCATTAGCCCATAAACAATTATGCCTACTATTCTAGGAATAGTATTTAAATAAAATATTTATATGGAATCTCCCCATGTAATGTGGGATATTCACCACAGAAACACTGGTTATATGAATTAAAAAATTATACTACATAAACAGTAGCAAAATCTAATATTTGAATCTTGCCTCCCAAAATGTCAAAATTGTCACTGAAACATTTGGTTAAAATTTGAAAGAAAAGCAGCTGTTAATCCCTATTATTTTACATATAAATTTTGTTTTCATGACAGAGATCCTTTTTCTCAGTTCTTTTTCTACTTAGATTTTTGTGAGTTTGGGTAATGTAACAACTCTATGGTACTGCTGAACTCTACATGATTGTTTTCAGTAACAGGCCAGACTTATTTTCTTCTTCAAGAAAAGAATGAGTGTACAAGTATTTAAAAAACAATTCACTCCAAAATTGAAAATTCCGTCCTATCCCTTTCCAAATAGCAAAAACAAATGCATGTTTGCAGTGTCTTGTTTATGAAAATGGGAAATATGCAAACTATGGAAGCAACAAAATGAAATCATGTGGTTTGATATATTTCCATTTCATTTTTCTGCATGAAAATGCAAAATGCCTCCCCCTTCTGCCGTAACCGTTTATAGCTGGTTTCCATCTGTTAAAAAAGTTGTGAAATACATATGGGAAGTCTGCAAGTTTCTGACATTCACGTTTTGATTAGTTCTTCATCTTTTGGGATTCATCTGTGTCTAATCTTCTTTGAGTGTTATAGTGGTGCCAAATACTACCTCCCAACCCTATATATTTCAGCATTTATGTAGGAAGTAAAATCACCAGTAAATTGCAGGCCTTTCTACTCCTAGGAAACATGGTGGGTTTTGCTCCCTGGAATATTCAAAGTTCTCTTTGTATCTGCAGTTTTGCTGAACTGTGTGCCATAAGAGTATTTGATTAGAGGTGTATTTATATTAACTGTAGCAATGCAGATAAATGTAGACCTTTGTAAAATATGGAATGAGACAAACAAATCTGATAAAATTTATGGTTTTAAAAAATGTGAGTTTGCATTTCTCTTGGAAAACTATCAAATGCCGTGTTCCTTAATTTCTGGAATTGGGATAAATTGAAACGTCCAACCCCTCCTCTAGGTATCTCCAGCTTGTCAGAGTGACCCCAAGATGTGTTAGAAAGTCTCTTTTCCCAGCCCAGCTGTCGAAGAAGGAGTCAGAGCTCTTAATTTCTTGGTCTCAAGGTTATTTGTTGTTCTTACCTATAAAATTTTTTCTCCTGTCCAGCTGAGGTCCATTCAGCAGGTCAGTCAGAGGCACTCTGCCTGTACCTGGGGCAGTGATACCTTTTAAACTAAAAACTACATATACAATGTTTACAATTGCTTTCCAATACCCATCACCTGTGTTAGACAGTGAGCTTCTGCTCTGAACCAATCTAAAAGTTCCAACATCACAGCAGGAGAGGGAGACCAAGAAGAAGAAGGAGAAAGGCTGGATACACCCAGATCCCTCCATCTTGCCTCTTGAACCCCCATTCTAAACACCCCAAAAATCTATTTTTCACCCTGTGATAAATTCACTATCATTCTACTTAAACTTTCTTGGCTTGTAATTCCTCATACAAGGTTGGTAATTGTTTTTTCCAAAGGCTAAATCAAAGGCTCAGGGGTCCTGGGCTCTGTGCCAAGGTCTCTGACACCCCTGGAAAGGGGGTCGAGTCCTCCAGGGCAGCCAGAGGAATTTCCTGGGTTCTGACACCCTACCTTTGCATTTCAACTTCAAAGTTTGGAATTAAATCTCTGGGGGAATCTAAGCAAATGCATGTGGTAACATTAAAAAAATCCACAGTATAGACTTAGAAACTGTCCTGATAAAGGAGGTTAAAAAGAAAAGAAGGGCTTAGAAAATAAGTCATGAGAAAGGAAGTATATAAAAGAAGGAAATTTATGGGCTTGGATTTTGAAATATTCCATATACTCTTCCTTATCAGTGCACTTTATTATTCTTTAACATGTTGAGTATGATGGGTACATAGTAGCTGTGCTCTGACAGGTTTGTTCATGATTGTTCATTTCACAGTTTGTGAACACCATTTGTTTTTCCTTCTATCCTTAGATGAAGCTGCTGACATGCAGTGCAAGTATTATTTCAGGACAGCGGCAGGTGAAGCCATCCCAAGCATTATCTGATGCTGAAAGCTAATCCTAAAACTGGTTTTCTATCTGGCTTACTTTTTGTGTGGGCTTATTTTACTCAAAAGCTGCCAGTGTTGGTGTAGGCTGGCTCAGAGAAAGTGTGAGCATTGAGGACACTTTTATAGGTGCTATGGGATTGTGGTAGGGACAGTGCAGACAGCACAGCAGAGAAGGGTGCAGCTGTCCCAGCTTCACCCTCCCCCAGATGTGGACCAGCCCTCAGCTGGGAATCTCATTTCCAGTTGTGAATTTTAGTTATTTATTATTTTGTGTTGTAGACCTTGCAGGACCTCAGCTCTATGGAAAAGACTGGGTGACTCCAGGCAAAATCTTGTTCTAACTTTGGAAGTGTTTTTTGCAGTTTGGAAATAGAGCATTTTATGACTGTTCTGAAAATTTTACTAGCATAAGCTGTTCCAAATCCTATCAGATTTGAATTTGTTCTTTCTATTTTTTCCTTTTTTTTATCTTTCTTTTCAATGTTTTAGTCTAGCATCTAAATGCATGCAACATTAAGGAAGGTGATTGCTTATCTCTGTGAGCACAGAAATCCTCAATGCAGGCAAGACTACAAAAAAAAAAAGAGAGAAGTTTAGATGATGAGATTTCAATTATCTCAAGAACAATATTTTCATATTTGGGTGATTGGAAATAATGTATTATCTGAAAAAAAGAGGAGAAATATAACTGTTTGTGCAGTAATTTAATTTAAATTTGCTTTAAATGCAGCTATGCTACCTCTGCCATCAGAGATGTTGTATTTCCTAAAACTCTTATTGGTGCAGCACTGCAAATAAAGAAATTCACTCTTGAATAAAAAGTATTATAGGGACATTTGGAGTGGTTTTCATGTCTGTATATGTTTTCAGATTGAGAGTTACTGCAGAAGTTTTTTGTGAGCTCTCTAGGGGAGGATTTCCAGAGGCACCTTTGGTGTAGCCCATGTACATTGCATGGCATAGAATAGATAACTCAGTGGGCAGTTTTGGGAATGCCAGGTTGCTCTTTCCATTTCTGGCAAGTCAGCAAACAGATAGTTATCATAAAACATTCTCAAAATGCTTCTCTATAAAGGACAAAAATCTTTAAGGCACGTTGCTATGCATTTATCCTTGAAATGGGTAAGAACTGTGGGGAAGGGAATCTTCACAGCAATCCTCAGTAACTTCCTGTTAATCAAACAGCCTCATGAGTGGTTTCAAGTGCAGAAGTTTCCTTCCTTGAAGCATTTTTCCCTCTTACTATTAATACTGGTGCTGTAACAATTAAGTTTATTTCTGACAAGTATGGCTTTCAGAGCTGGAGTGCTGAAGACATGAGGAGAGCATTAAGCATCAAATGTATCAAATGACTATTGAACACTATCTGGGGAAATTTGGCACCGCCTAAGAGGGATAATGAACTAAAGGAAATAATTTATTTTTGTAAGAGAAGAAGTTAATTTTGGTTTTGTAATCCCCTCTCTTCTCATTCTGTCGCTTTCTTTGAAAGCATTTTTTGAGCATTATTTTTATTTTATTTTTACACAGAATTCTGTTCTCCTTGACTGCAGCAAGGAACAGATCAGCAAAGTGAAATGTTTCTATTCACATTAGCAGGATTTGGGTTAGGATCTGGGTTTACTGTTAGTGAAGAATCCCACTAGGATGCACAAGCATCTATCCAAATTTAAATTATGCAACTCAGTATCTCTGTAATTTACTCATATATCATCTTCAAGGGAGAATTTGTATGTGCACACCTTCCTGAAGATGTCAAAATGTACTGATTCAACCCGGGTATTTATTAGTTGACCATGCATGTTTTAGCATCTGCCATCATGAGTTTCTGCAATCCTCCACCTCCGAACTGAGTAGATTTTAATTCAAAGCTGTATTTTCTTTTATTTATATTACAGCTAGAAATGCAGCACAGGCAGAACAATGAGCCTGGCATAAGTGACATCAAACAAATGAGTGAAGGAGCCAAGATCATCCATGGAAGATGGAAAGAATATATACTAGAGATAGAGAGAGAGATAAATTACTCATATGGATAGCTTAATATGCCTGCTTTATCTATTTAAAAGATTTCAAAGTCCCAGCTAATAAAAAAAGAAGTATTGTTTTACTCTGTTGAGAAGTTTTCCTTAATTTTTCATGCTTCAGGAATAGTGTAATTTTGCTTTAATATACCATTCCAGATTTAAAAGTTAATTTCAATCATGCTGAAAATTCAGAAATATAGAAGTAGAGTTGTGTCTTGAAGTCAGTACTATCTAATGCTGTTCAGAGTTATATCCAGTGAAACCTGCAGTAAAATCACTCAAAAAAAAGATAACACAAAATGTTTATAGAAGAAAAGATGCATGAAAAAATTCTTTCTAGAAAGTTTTTGTTTCTTTAATGTGTTGTTCATCTATAACAAGTCAAACAGCTCCAGTTTTATTTTAAAAAGCTAAATTTTTAATGGAAAGTGTTGTAAATATGAAACTATTCCCCAAGATTTATGATTCAGTGAAATTAGGGTTTGGGGGAAAATCCTGATTTTTCACAAAACAAAAAAATCTCATGATTATTCTCAAAACCAGCAGAGATGTTCATTGTTTCTTGGCCATGAATGTGGAAGATTTTCAGAGACAAAGATATGACTATTTATAAATCTGTGATGTATGCACCATACCAAAAGTTCTCAAGCTAAATTATTCTACCTTATTCCATATTCATGAGTTCTTTCAGTAGTACTTACTGCTCCTTAAAAGACTTATTGGTTGTTTCAACTGGGAAAAGTTCTTGGGGAGGCTTGGTCATTATTACTCTCTGAAGAATCACATGGAAAAACTTGGTTTGTGTAAGAAGTTTAGTCATATTTATTTTGACATTTTGCATGAAAGATGGATAAGAAGTGTTCCTGTCTATCTCCAATAATCCTACATTAATAGCTCCATGGGGAGTTAAATAACATTTCTGCCTGTATTTGATTTGTGCTAATTCCTGAAGGCTTATCAGTGTAGTACAGCATCATATAACTTTAAATCTCAGTTTATTTTCTTTTTAGCTTTTAAACTACAAGATATTATCTTTTACCTCAGCTCAAGCTACTGTTCCCAGTAGAAAAGTCTACTACTGATTTAAATTTTAGAATCTTATCATCTTGCTGATTTCCTCCTCTCAGCTATTTGGCTGTTCTCTACCCATGAAAGTTAAAGCAATGCGCTAGCACTGAACGGATCAGGCGTGACCTTAAAATACCCGTGCTCAACCAGTGTTTCTGTTTGGAGCTCTGCTTTGATCAGTAAATGAGACTTCTAGGTGAGATATGAATGCTTTCTACATGTGTATGTCTTTATCAAACCCTGTGCTATTTTGATTTTATTTCCTTTCAAGTTTTAGGTGAGCATTTTAAATTTTGGCGCATTAGAAGTTAAGCACTTAAATCCTTGTTCAGGGATATGTGAGTTGATTACATTCCTGAGCACCTGAGGACTTGCACCTATTTACTGCATTTGAAAGTGATTTTTCAGTCTGAAGTGCCAGCTCACATCTCATGGTGAAAAATACAAAAAAACCCACATAAATTTAGGTAGCTGAAATTGCACAGGTGTTCTTTTCTAGACTTCTAGGAGATTAGAGTTGCTCTGGGTAAAAATTCACCAAATGTGGTGTGTACATGGAAGCCTTAACATGAATGATGTTGATCTGTCAATACACTTCTCCTAATATACACAATTTATTGATACATGTGTACACTAAATGCTATTTTATAGGTGAGGATTTGAGGGACACAGCACTGAAGATCCAATTTTGACAAGACTCTCTTCTGCCAACAATCAAAACCACTATTTAATTCTGTAATTAGCCCTTAAGTGATTTGGCCAAAGCTGTGTGGGAATTCTCTGTGCAGTTTCCCAAATCCACACTGCACCCATTTTCTTTCTCTCACTAATGCAATAAAGAAATGAGAACTGTCCCCTCCTCAACCACCAACCTCCGAAAGCGGGGGTTCAGCTTGGATCGATCCCAAGTGTACCCCTCCTTTGTGGGCACAACCACAGCATAAAATGTGCCACACCTTTGAGGACCATTACTTTTAATAACTAAGTTGTTTTACTGACCTGAGCAGAGCTGTTTTAAGTAGCCTTGGCCACTCCCTTGCACTGGAGAAGCCTCTGATGGAGGTGCTGAAGGGCTGTTCCCTGCATTTTATTGAACCCCACAGAGCAAGAGGTGGCCAGTGGGCACAACAAACTTCAGTAAGTTAATGTCCATGGCCAAGTTTTGTGGACCTGCTGTTGGGGCCCTGCAAAGGGAACTGCCACATCTTTTCTCCTGGGAGGAAAATACAGTTCGTGTCAAAGGCAGCAGGGTGCTGAATCCTGCCCCAGATCTATCTGTGATGGTGTTACTCCAACTTAACTAATCCTCATTGAAACAGAAAACTCTTTTCCCTTATCAGAACACTAAACAAAATAGAATTTTGCTTTTGAAATAAACTAAGCTTCAATGCCTAATGTAAGAAATATTAAAAAGATGATTTTGATGACAACTTTTATCCAAGGCCCTTTCATCTTGGTCATTCACCTTTAATTTTAAACACACCAACTAATTATGGGTTATTGATATTGGATTAATTGCTAATGTTTTGTGAAAACTGTCTCAGCTTTTTGATATTTAGTTTAGTAGACAGGCACAACTTCTTTCTTCACTTTTGACAAAGAAAATCTTTTAGTGATGGAAAAGTTGCTCTGTGATACCATGTTTGTCTGTGCTGCAGTGCACACCCCATTATGCTCTAGAATTTATTGTGGTTTAGGCTTCTATGAAAAACTTCTATGAAAGCCATGTATGAAAACACTGATAGCAAAATGCTTTTTTCTGCTTTTGTGAAATCTCACACCAACTAAGTATATAATTTAGAATACAAATCACTACATGTAAATTACTACTACATGATTGCTAATTGTAGATTTATTGAGAAATTCTGATGTAAAAAAAGAAATAATTTTGTTGGGGTTTTTTTCACTTTTTTGTTTGTGAGTCTAGGCATTTCCTGAGTTTATGATGTTTTGGTCATTTGTCTGTATGTTCACTCTGGAAAAGCACAGTCTTTGAAATCTAAGTTATTGGAGGAAACAAAGTGTAGGAATTAGCTGAGTGCATTTGTTTTAATGTGAGTTAGCCATGTTTACTGAACTAATGATCCCAGACAGAAAATACCAAGAAAGCAATATTCCAGTGTAGGAATATTGCTAAAATAGAGGTGTCATAAATGAGAATAACTTATCCCTAAACTGTTTCATGTACTCTCTGTATAAATTGTGAATGGAGAAAATTGTTTTTCAGAGCTTGAAGGATTTTTTTCCTTTGGGCTGTTCCCAGAAGAGACAGGGATCTAAACTTACATTTCATGGTAATATTGAGTAGAGCAGACCTGGAAGATTCAAGCATGTGATGAGCCAGTCAAGGCTGAATGGCAGATGAGCACCAGTTTTAGCACACAGAACATCACTGATTTGTCCAAAAGTGGTTAAAATGGATTTTTTGTAGATCCACATACATGCTTTCTCTGTTTAGTTCATGCAGCCTTACATTCAGATGCATTCAAGAGGAATTTATTCAAAGTAGAAAATGTTTTCTGTTTTCCCAGTCAAGACTGTTGAAGTCAGGTAAAATAAAGTACGGGGTTAATAAAACATAAAAGAGCAAAATAAACACCCCACCTCCCAGTTCAGCAGGTACCTCCTTGTTTTGCTTTCTGAAAAAAACTATCTGATCAGTGCACAGTACTTTGTTTGCTACTCAGGAAATTGGGATCTGCTCCCTGATTTACAGGGAGTGAGTTAGACCCTGTTCAGCACAGGGAAAACCACATGTGCAAATCCTCAGGGAGCATCATGATGGCAGAACATGCTTCCAGACTGAAAGGACTGAAAAGGCAAGCAAATATAAAGTGTGTGATATATAATTGATGAAGAAGAAATCTCTAAATGTAAGAGTTTCGTTCAATCATAATAAAGTAGTTGAGGGTGTGCAGACACTGGAATTAAAGATACATGTACTCCATTCAGCAGATCAATATTTATTCTTCAGTCCAAGGCAACAAGCATAAATTTTATATTTTTTGCCTAAAAGCAAGAAATTTTTTTAAATCTCACAAATGTTGAAAAAAATCCCACACTGACCAGATTTCTGCTAGGGTTTTTTTCACCTTTGTAACATGAGCAAGTTTCTAAAAGATTGGGGACAATTGTTCCAATTACAAATAGATTGCATCAATCACTTGAAGATCTTAAAGGAACATTGCAAGATCCAGAACAGAGAAGAATGTTTAGATGCAGGATATGTTCAAAGCAAGTAAACCTTCACAACAACAACAACAAAAAAGCGTAATTGTTTTTCCCTGAGGTATTCTGGAATTTGTTGAGAGTAGGTTGTGACAAAAATTGCAATGCACCCTCTTGAATTCAAAGTGTCTGGAAGAGTTATGGGTTTGCAAACTTTTCTGTGGGACCAGAGCTGAAAGGTCCAAGAGGGAGGGGTTGTGTAGAGAATGTACAGAGAATAAAATGGGTATGGGGTTGAACCAAGGCTGCCATCTGTGTGATTCCAAATGGTGCTCTCCATATGCCCGTGTTTAGCCAACTATCCACCTTGGATTTTTAGTTTGTTCTCATATGGAGATGTGTAAGGTGTGGTTTTGTTTGTTTTTTTTTTTCACCTGCAGAGTGGAAAATAGTGTTTGAAGAGCTCAGTGGTGCTCTTTGAGCCCAGCAGTGAAAGGAGCCTCTGCAGGATGCTTGTGTTTCTCAGGCTCACCTTGGTAGGGATGGGAAGAGAAGGAAGGAGGCATAAATGAGATGGTAAAGAGGTCAGGTTTTTTACTTCTTACTCTGGTATGGTCTGATGCAGTTTGGGAGGTTGTTGAAGGGCTGGAGAGCTTCTTGCAAAATGTGTGATCTTTTCAGAGAGACAGCTCTAATTTAATGACTTTGTGCTTATGTTTCTGATGTGTGTGATGCAACTGTCATTGTGATGTGGCCAGGGAAAACATCTTTTTTATAATGCACTATGTTTGTTCATGACAGAACTCGGTCTGCCTAAGGTGAAACTATTCCTTCAGTGGTGCCCTCATTAGATAAAAGTCTTCAGACTGGTAAAAAATATGCTTAACACTCCTCCTAAAAGTAAGAAAAGTAGTGTCTGAGACTCTTCTGTAACACAAACTCCTCAAGTATTTGGAGTAAGTTGCTGTATGTAGATGTGTTGCATAATGGTGCTCAGTAATGTGAAGCTTTTCTGATGAATGTAGGATTAATTGATACAAATGCAGTGCATTTCCAAAGATAATTTAGTGAAGGATGGTGAATATTAATTTTGTGGGAAACAAGAGAAGCATTCCAAGTTTTGAGTGTGAAGTGTGTGATGTCTGTGTATCTCCACACTGAGTGGACTTGGAATGGAGTTTTTTCTCTATTTTACCTCATGATATTACTGATATATTGCCAGGCTAACATGGTACCTACACCTGTGCCCATGATATGGCAGAAATAGAAGTTAATTGCAGTGCTAAGGATGCTTCTCTCTCAAACTGATTACCAACCAGTTATTGCCAGTATTTTTCCTCACTTGCTACATTAATTTCTCATCAGAGGAAGGTCTATGCAAACACAAAAGCTGCTCTGCACTTTTTTTTTTGCCATTGTAACATGACACATATGATTCCATCACATATAAAATGATATTTCATATACTAAAACATAATTTCTTTGAATGAACTATTGGTCACTATCCAACTAAAAGGGCCTTTGCTCCTGCATAAAAGCACCAAAATGGGTGCACTGAAGTCAGTTAATGCCACTTGGGTGTTACTATGGATGGTTAATTTGCTTGTGGCCACAATGACTTTGTGCATTGCTGGGCAATAGCCAAAGCTGGAATTCCCAAGTTAGGAATCATGATCCTTAGGGACTTGATTAATTCTGTTAGCAAGTAGGAAGTTTTGCTGTCCTCAGTAGAAAGGAGCAGAATAGAGACCTGATAAAACTTCTATGACAAAAGATGTAAATTCTTACTAGCTTTGAGATAAATTGGTGGGGATCAAAAGTTTGTTTTTTTCAATCATGACATTTCTGTTGTCTTTTTTTCCGAATTTCATTCAACTAGCAAACACGATGATTAACTGGGCATGTATCAAATAGTGTAGCTTTCAATGACATTTTCTTCCAACAATGATAAAACGGGGTACTCTTGTGCTTAGAAATGGATAATAATATTACTGCAGAAAGATTGTATCACAGGCAAAACTTATTTATTAAGATACTTTTTATTAATGTGATGTTTTATACTATCTGTGCCTTACATCCAGTGTAGTGGCTTTTGCTTCTTCATTTTATGTTACTGTAGATAAAATATAAGCCAATGTCTCTTTTCTTTTCTTTGTATTAATCTTATTTACCAAAGTAATAAATTACTTTTTAAGTCAGGGCACTTTCTGATTTGAAGGCTCTGAAGACGTGTACAAATAGAAATGTTGGAGCATTTTTTCAGAGGGAAGCCTGGTCATTAATCTCTTCCTTCTTTCATCTCTGTCCCTATATATTTGTATTAAAATTGATGTACTTAGACTGTATCAGGAGACTAAGAAAGTGCATGCAAAATCTACTCTCATTTTACACGGGTTTAAGGGTTGAAAGAAATTGTCCCCTATGCTTCAAATTGTTCTTTGTCTAAAGGATGCCTAGTGTTTTTGTGGTACTTCTCCTAGTTTATAGCAAATACTTGATTGCACAGAGTGGCTGCTGCCTGGAAAGGCCACCTGCTTACTTTGGATCCTTGCACCTCAGGGGAGAGCTTGTCTGTCTGGAGGGAGGATGGTCAGTGGTCTAGAAAATGGCTAAGATGGACCACCATATTCCATCTGATTACCACAGAAACAAGCTAATTACCCACACACATCTGTGCATGCTCAGCCCTTGTGTAGCTGGGAAGATTCAAGGCCATTTGCCTTGGGATTCTCCTCTCAAGCCCAGCAACCAGTTAAACTGGTCTTTAGACAAGCAAAAAGCTGTATGATTTCTATGTTCTCTGAGCAGGTTTTCCAGGGAGTTTATTCTATCAATTGAACACAAAAGTTTGGAGAAACTTTAAAATCCCTTTCATACTGAAATAATTATCTACAACCTGGCCTTTCTTTGCTCACTTTCACTCAGTTTTGAGGGACAAAGCATATGAGACACTTTGTTAAAATTCTGGTGATTTAAGCTGCTTTCATTTCACTTTCCAGTGGATGGCAACCCCAGTGCTCCCCATGTTTGTGTCCATGCACACCCTTTATAAAACTAGTGAGAGAATTAGCAATAAACTGGGAGACGGGAGGGGAAAACTTCCTTTTCCAACCATGCTTTCATTCCACCAAAAGCAAGGTTAAATTTTCCCATGTTTGGGTCTCTTTCACTACTACTGGTAGAACTCAGAGCTTGTTTTTTTTTTTTTTAACTCAGCAATTTGGTATCTAGCTGAAGTAGGTCAGAGTGGGGAATTGCCAGACTGAGTGGAAGGTGGGTAAACTCTGCTTTCATCCAGTATTGACTGGGAGTGACGTGAACCGTTCCTAATTTGTTTAGACCGATAACATGGTGAGGCAGATGATGTTCCAGAAGTGATTTCAGCACACTTTGGTTTTTAATGGACTAGGTTGTGCTTCATCTGAGAGAGACATTGAATTGAGCACGGGGTGGAAATTAATCGCCCCAGTTCTATGCAACCTTCAGCAGCTGCATTCAATTTATAATTACTAATGATTAAAATTTACCAAGATGGTGAGCTCAGCATTGCTCTTATCTATAGTTTTATTAGAAAGACTTAAAAATGACAGCACTTGTCATTAAATGTTGTGGGTTTTCCTTCTTTTTTTTCAAATCTGCATATATTTAGACATAATTTGCAAGAATATCGGTTGCATTAATAATGCAAATCCTAATTACTTGTTAGAAAATTGATGTTACCCCTCCAAGCTACATTATTGCACAGGCTTTCTCCAGAGTAAGATTATTTGGATAACAGTCTCCCGAGGATCTCAGGTTTTGTGTTGTGTCAAATTTTTTGCAGCTCTGTGCTTACAAGCTCATTTTTTTTGCACAGCAAGGGTGAATAATAATCTTGACTGGCTTATTAGTAACCCTGTTTAGACACCTGTACAAATCTTATTGTTTGGAAGAGTGATTGATTTATGTGTATTAATAAGGTTGAAAATACATTTCTTAGCTATTATACATTGATGATCTGAATCATTGATTTCAATCTTGCTCTCTTTTTCTCATTAAAAGTATAAAAAACATGCCTGCATATAAATTAACTGAGCAGAAGAACCATGAAAACCTTGCTGGTAGTTTTTAGATTTTTTTACTCTGAATTTTCTTACAGCATTCTTGATTCAAAAGCATAAAAAAATGTGAGAAATACCAAAAAAACAGTGTTCTGACGTTACTAATGGCTCTTTGTGATGTGTTTAGCACAACATTATCATGGTGTTTCAGTTAGTAGTCTAAAAAGTCCTTCATAGTGAAAATGCAATGGTAAATTTCTTTAAAATAAAGCTCATCCATCTTTTTGTGTCACTGGGCCTGTAAACCTTCAATCCTCCTGTTCTTAAATGCTGAGGTGTTCTCCAACTTTCACTACTCCTAAGTGCATATGACACAATAAAGTGATTTAGATGTTTGAAAACAACAGCAATATTATATTTTTTTAGGATATCATTAGAGTCCATGTCCATTAGCAGAATTTCACACAGTTCTTGGTTAGCAAAGTGGCCTTTAGTGGTGCCATGAGTATATGGTCAGGAATGTTTTGCTGCAGACTGGAAATGGTTGTGAAGGTGTTTCAGCTTGCTGAAGAATTTCTGTCTAATTTTGAAAAGTGCTTTCTGTCGGGAAATGCCACACAGTATCCCTAAAGACCAGAATGAAAGCAAACCTGAATTGGTTCAGTTTCCTGTCAGAACACAAAGACCATGCTTGTACCAGCTCCATGGACTTACTCCTGAGCAGTTGATTGCATAGCTCACTTCATGTTCTCTCCAGAGTTTTATGTTTTATGTTTAAGACAACCAACCAACCAACAGAAAAAAAAAAAAAATCCCAAAAACAAACCCAAAACCCAACAAAAAACCAACAAAACCAAAAAAACCAACCAAAAATAAACCCAAACCAAAAAAACCCCAAGGTTTTTCTTTATCTCAGTCATTATTCCAAATGTCTTGTCAAACACCATTAAAAAAAAAAAAAAGCCGTTGTAGTACATTTCTGTAGCATTTCATTATTGATGACTGAGATTTGTATTTAAGAATATAGTTAATTTCTAACGGAATGTGGGATATTCATTATGTCCTGGTCATAGGTTAATGAAACTAAGAATGATGTTTTTTCCATGGAAACCAATTTATAAAATTTACAGTTATTTTTCTTTTAATATCTACAAATTTGTGTATTATTAATTTTCATGCAAAGAATCTCATCAAATATGTTTTCTGATCATTTCTCAGCCTTTATTTTGCAGCTTCCTCCAGAGGAATACATAGCTCTTATCTGCCCATTACAAAAATCCAGAAAAATGCAGTAATTTTTTATACTTCCAGAAGGAACGTGCAGTGTGGTGTATGAGAAGCTAATGTTTATATATATGCACAGAGAAACTGCAGCAGCTTTATCTAAATTTTTGTACATCCTCACTGTATTTATCCTCACAACACCCCTTTCATGCTGTCAGTGGTTGTGATATTTTATGGAACTGGAGCAGGGAGGCAGAATGTTTGGCCTGTGGTCATACTGGAGGGATACCCATTTCAGTCTTTCCTGTCCTCATCTGCTCCAGCTTCCCTTGGGACTGCCAAAGCAGGAATTTTGTTCCTTGTTTTCTTGGTAGCAACACTTCTGTGTGCATGGAGCTGCTGGAGCTCAGAGGCAAGAGGGTTTCCAGTACTGTGCCCTGTATCTCTTACAGCAAAAATGAGGGGCAGCTTCAGGTGGCAGAATGAGGTGTCAACAATAATTTAAATTAGGCTTTTGGAAAGAGGTCTTTGTGGTGCCCTTCAAAGTTCACTGGCAACACGAATAGTGCAATACTGAGCTGGGTCAAAAATTCAATGCAAATGCAAAAACGCCAAAAAAATGGTAACAATGTAATGATAAAGCAAAATAAAGTAGAAACAAGTAAGCTGTGTTTGAGAAATTTCATTTTAAAGGAGCTGTAAATATCTGCAGTTTATTTTTGGTGTGATGAAAACTTTTCTGCCATTTGTCTGTCTCATCTTTAAAAGCGCCAGACACACTATATCATTGCACTGAGGTAATATGAGATAATCAAGATTTTCCTACTAGTGATTTAATGAAACTTTCTCTGGCAAAATGTCAAATATCCATTTAACATGAACTACTGAAATATGTAAAGCTTAGAAATTTAGAACTACAAAGAATTCTTATTAGGAGAATATTGATTTAACTTAATCCAGTTTAATTCCTTTGTAATGTTTCAAAACTTAAAAGCAATGAGTTTAGAAGATTGCACAGTATTTCTCAGCAGTAAAATTGACAATTTTTTTTAAGGTAGAACTACTAATGTCACTTACTATTCATGATCTTAAGATTCTGGTTTACTGTGCTGTGTTTATCTGGCTTTTCTTTTTACTTTTAATGCTATAGATTTTTGGAGTGAAGGAATATGTTGTGACAGACTTTTATTTTTCCAAGGCATTGAAAGGAAACTATGTGGTAACAAGCTGTTTAATGCTGTTATAGTCAGGGATCTAATAGTGGCAGAAATGATGTGACTGGAAGACTAAACTCTTCTAAATGAAATTATGCCCCAACTTCTCTTCAGACACTGTGGAAAGACACAGCTTTTGAAGGCCTGAATTTGGACTTAGTCAAGCATAGTTTGTTTTGATGTCCTTGGATGGGTTTTACTGGGGTCACAGTCAGCACTCAGAGCTTCCCTTTGTCTTTCTTGTGGGGAGGGTGCTAACTCTAGGAAGGCCAGCAATTAATACATTAATAAGGAAATGCTGACAAATACACATAATTACTTCACCATCCTGATTAGAAATGGGGGGAGGGGTTTGAAGTCTGATGCATGTTTTGGTTGCATATCATAGACTTCGTTGTGTTTGTTTTCCTAATCGTGGAAATGCACTTTTAGATGAGCAGATGGAGTGCCACTGGGTAGGAAAAAGGATCCTCAAAGAGCAATGGGAAACTGGATCTTGAAGTATCTGTTCTTTTTACTGATCAGACTTGTATCATTCAGGTTTAAAGGAGTTTTCTTTTTAAAAAAAATTGTGGCTATAGAAAATGAAGGAATTTGATTATTTTAATAGTTTTGATGGTATATTGAAAATCTCCACAAATTGGGAGGACCCAGTAAAAACCTTCAATTTTGGTATGTTGGGATAGTTTGGTATGTTGGGTATATTGTACATAGGAGTTATTCAATGCCTAATTATAGAAATTTGAATCCAGCTCTGTTCAGATGGCTTTGGAAAATGTTGACTATCAGCTGGTAAAGTGAAGTGAAATGTGGCTTTACAAAAGTGTTGAGCATTTTAATTTACTTCCTTCCACTTGTGTTTGAGCAGGCCCCAAAGCTGTGTTTGGGAGGGTTCTGGCAGGGCAGCAACCCTGGTTATCTCAGCCCCCTGCTTTTGCTGCCCTCTGCAAATGAGCAGACACACTGGTTCATCCCTGCAGGAGCTGCGGAATGAGCAGCCAGCCTCTCCCAAACTGGGCTCCCAAATAAGCTCAGCTGCCTGCAGTGCTGAGCTAGATTCGAAAATGTGCTTAAGCAAATTCTGTGGAGATCTGGGGTTGTGTGGGGAGATCTCTGTAGCAGATGTGTCAGGGCCTCAGCAGCTCAGAACTGCCATTTGCAGTTTGACACAGTGCCTTTTCAGCAGAGATTTTCTTGAGGGAGAACTTTGGTTTTAAATCAGTGCCTTTAGATCATCTGGAAGAAAATGGCAATTTTCTACTCTTTTCTTTTTCTTCTTTTCTCTCTCTCTTTTTTTTTTTTTTTTTTTTTTTTTTTTTTGAAAATAGATTTCATCCTATAATTCAACTTTTACATAGATGAATCTCCCTCTCTAGAGAAGACCTGAGGGCAGAAGAATTACCTACAGAAATCACTTTGAGGTCAAAGTCCTGGAACTATGGTTGCCTTTTCCATAAGAAGTGAAAATGTACAACCTCCCAGTGGGCATCCTGGTATCCTGAGGAGGTACAGATAAATTAATTTCTCAGTGGTGATATGCACAGAGCTTTGGTCCTTGCATTATGCCTCTGGTAGTCATAAGCACCTCCATTTGCAACTGGGGAGGACTTGGAAGAGGCAAAGTATGAATTTTTTTAGAGCCTGCCAGATGGCTGTGCTGGCAATAGATTTTCCATGTGGTACAGGGCAATAGCTTGTGCCACAGCTCTGCATCAGGCCCTGTTCTCTCCTTTAGATGTAGACAGATCCTTCCTTGTCTGTGATCTGTGACTGTGTTCACAGGGGTCTTAGGACGAGGGAAGAGATGAGGATGTGACTCTGTGTTTCAGAATGCTTGATTTATTATTTTATGATATATATTATATTAAAACTATACTAAATAATAGATGAAAAGATTTCATCAGAAGGCAAGCTAAGAATAGAAAAAGAATGAATGATAACAAAGGCTTGTGTCTCAGACTCTGTCTGAGCCAGCTGGGCTGTGATTGGCCATTAATTAGGAACAACCAACATGGGCCAATCACAGATGCACCTGTTGCATTCCACAGCAGCAGATAACCATTGTTTACATTTTGTTCCTGAGGCCTCTCAACTTCTCAGGAGGAAAAATCCTAAGGAAAGGATTTTTCATAAAAGATGTCTGTGACAGTGATCCTTCCACTAAACCTATTTCTCCTTTTGTAGCCCCATCTCTGCTAAACCAGAATAGCTTGGCCAGGAGTCTGGAGGTGGAGACAAGAAGGAGCATGAAACAATAGCTGTACATCAAAGCTCCCACATCTCTGCCCAGCTAAAACTGCATCAGTCATTCACTCTAATGGTGGTGGTGAAGGATCACATCATTTATACATAAAGCTTTGTCTGTGTGTGTGTGCAAGGCAGTAGATAAAATTGCATTAAAAATGGACTCACCCTGAAAAATATTAGTCTTTTACTTACACTTCCATCCATAAAATGTATTCCAGCTAAAATCTGTAAAGAAGCTTTCAAAAAAATCCCCCAAACTGAGCTTATTGCATCAGGCTAAATATTAAACATCATAACAATTAAAATGTTGACTGCAAGTAAAATGTACTGTGGCCAATAAAAATTTCTATATATAGACCTCACTTGGAAGTGGTGAGCTCTCTCTAATAAATTACAAACCCTGTGGTTTATGTATTACATTTTCTTCCCCACTGACTTAAAATATATATAGCCCAGTGATTTCAATTAGTTTTATACTTGCTTCTTGCAAAGCTAAACTGGGCTGGAGTCTGGCTTGCCATTTATTTTTCTTTCATCCTACACTAAACAACTCTGTTCAAAGATTGAAAAGCCATTGTACTTCATTTTATCTTGCTACAAGGAAGAAGTGAGGAAGCTGATGGAAATTGTAGAGCTGTTGTGATACAGGGCTTCCAACTTTGAGGTTTCTTGACTTTCTTCTGAACACTGTAGAGTCAGGGAGACCAGAAACCAAGAGATACAGTGGGTTGGAGAAAAAAAAAAAAAAAAAATCCAAACTCCTCTCTTACTCAGCTTAGTGAATCTTGAGGTGCTCACTCATCAATTCTGTGCTCCACAGGGTGCTTCTAGCATGCCTAATGTAAACATTTTGCTCAGTGTTCAGCAGCAGTCTTTGTTTGGGAGACACTTGAAGGATGCTCTTCCTTATCCCCAGGAATTATCTTTTGAAATGCAGCAGGTTTTTTTCCTCCTCTGCTGCAGATATTTTAAAGCTGATTCCATTGCAGAGGAAATCTTTCTCTCCTTAAATCCGTTATGCAAAACCTTTTTTATGCTTGAGAAAGAAGTTTAGTTTGAAATAAAATGTGTTCAGCCTTCCTGAACAATTATTTTAGCAATTCACAGCCTTTAAAGGGATAGCTGCACTGAAGGTATTCTGTTTTTCTTCCCTTTTTTGGGGAGACCTTTATCCATTGTTCTGCAAGGTAATAGAAAACTAAAACTGCATTGGGAGTGACACAGAGGTAATTTGTTTTCTTCTGTACAGGAAAACAAAACAAAACCTAGTGATGTGAAGATGGGAGGAAGTGTCATAATACAGATTTGTGTATAAAATAATAGCATCGCCTCTTCCAGTTTGATTTCAAATAGAACCACCTGCTGATAGCTCAGATTGTGTCCTAAATCACTTGGCTTTTGGTACATAAAAATGTCAAGGATTAATATGTTCATCCTGGTATGTTCTTAAAACGTTTTATTAGTGAGAATAGTGAGTTTTTCAGAATTTGGAAAATATTATCTTATAACCATGATAAGCTCTAAAGATGTCTAATCTAAGTGAGGTGACTTTCAAGACTAGAGGATGGTTGATACCAGCCTACAATTAGTAGCACATTATTAATTTTTTTTTAATTTTGAAACATGCTAGTGACATAATTTTTCAAGGTGTTTCATCCTGTAAAACTGAAAGCCTGGGATTCATTATGGGTTTTTTTTAAGCTGAAGAATAAAAAACATAGCTCTGTGTAGTATACAGGGTTGACAATGATAGATGTTGGTGTGGCACATGGAAAGAATATTTTATTGGGAGCTTTTCTGAGTCACTGACTGCATCTCTGGTGAGTGACTGGCACCAGGTACATTTCTCATGAGAGGAGGGGCCATGTGGTGCTTTGAGCATTCACCTTTTGTCCGACACTTTGCAGCTAGTAATGCAGCCAGTGCTAATGCCAGCCTTGTGGGCTTTATTAGACCTAGGGATTATAATTTGGGGTTGTTTTCTATTACATTAAGCACTACACAAAAATGCTCAATGCCAACACTATTCAGTGAACTGTGTGGCATACAACATGCTCACATATGTTATGTGTCACGTGCAAATTTCCCTTCTGAGTGGCAGAGAGGAAGGGTGATCTTAAAAAAATGAATTCCCCACTTTCACATTTTCCTGCTGAAGGTGGAAATGTGGGAAACAATACTGCAAGTGATACTGGTGGCTCAGAACTTTGGAGGAAAGGGAGCTTCTATACCTGGCATAAGTTTCTTTGAAGGGAAATAAAACAACTCTTGCAAATACTGGAGCCCTGAAATTGTAGTAGGGAAATCTTGTATAGCACATGAGATATGCTAGCTCCAGGTCCTTATCAACTGATAGATTTCTTTGGAGGCCAAAAAGACAATGTACAGTGGCTGTTGCAGCCAGGTGGGGTCAGCAGGACAAGAGGACAAAGGCTCAAGTTGCAAAAGGGGAGGTTCAGGCTGGACATGGGGAGGAATTTTTTCATGGAAAAGGCTGTTAAACATTGGAATGGACTTCCCAGGGAGGCGGTGGAGTCACCTTCCTTGGGAGATGTTGAACAACTGGATGGAGAACTCAGTGCCATGGTCTGGTTGGCAAGGTGGAGATCTGTCAAAGGTGGAACTCTTTGATCTCACAGGTCCTCCTAAACCTTGGGGATTCTCCACGACTGTGATGGTGGGAGTGACACAGTTCAAGTGTCCCTTCCTCCCTTCCTTCCTGCTTTGTGTCATCCATCCATGGCAGATGCACAGAGGACTGTGGCTAGGAGAGTGTGTTTGGGGAATATAAATGTGGCCATAGTCTCGTCTTGTGGGCACTGATTGCAGGCTGCTGTCCCAAAAAAAAAAAGTGCTGTGTGACACAGGTGTTTGTCTTTGCCACTACAGCCCATTTTTATATTGCTTTTTATTCTATTTTTATGGCAGAGTTTAGTAGCAGTGTTTGATGTGGAGAAGATAAAAAGGGCTGAATCCTTTACCAAGACATCACAACTTTCGAAATGTAGACATTTCTGTGGTTTTAGGTATACACATCATAGTTCTTACTGCTTGTGTTTCCAGGGTAAGGAGCAAGAATGACAAGCTCTGGCTCAATTTTGGCTTTCTTGTTTTCCAATAATTTTGAGTCAGTTTTGGCTTTCTTGTTTTCCAATCACCAAAGGATTTACAAAGCAGGTAAGGTGGAGCATCTTTGCTAAGAAATGTAACTTCAACACAGGCTTCTTTCAGAGGGAAGGATTTCACCAAGGACTGAACAGTTTTGTTTTCAAGCAGGAAAGATATAACAGAATTGTAAAAAAAAGTTCAGGTAATGTCAGTATTTTTTGAGCTTGTAACCCCAGAATCACCACTAAATTTTAGTTATGCTGTGGTGCTGCTGAAAATACAACTCATCCTATTGTGTTAGCAAAGATTTTTGGACCTAGAAGTTTTTAATGTCATCTGTGGATAGTCATGAACAACCATCACAACCATTCTTGATTTTGTTTGTGTGATAGCAAATAAAATACAGAAATCAATTGGAAATCATGCCTATTTCACTGCAGAGTAAAGTTAGGATATGAAAATTATATAATGATACAATCTAACAGTTTCCTAGCAATTATCAGGAATTAATTTGTCTTCTGCTTTTTCAATTAAATTAATGGGTTTCTTTTGGAGAAAGGGATACTTTATTTCTCCCAAAAAGTATATATCTGTGTTTGTCTATTGTGGTAGGAGTTATAGGTATGTAATTTAAATGCTCCAATAGTTTTTTGCATAATTTGATAGTATATAAGTTATGGGAGTCCTAGGAAGCAGAGGCTTATATACCTCATTAGACATCACTGGTTTTTTGGTGAAAGTGAGGAAGTCTTGCCAGGGATTTTTCAATGTATCAATAACAGATAACTTTTGCTTGCTGTTATAGGAATAAACTTTCTGATAATTGTTTTGTTGGTTACATTTCTACCAAGCAATGACAACAGAAGAAGCGATGAGTAGATTCCTCCAATAGATATGAATTTTGTGGCTTGAAGCAACACAAGTGTCGGTTTTACCTAATCCAGGGAAATGATGTACCTTTGCAAACAACTTCAGGGTGTCATGTAATACTTTTAGAGATGGGCTTGTACACCTGAGGTGCTTGTGCAAATAATTTGGCAATGAGCTTGCAATATTTTTACCCAATGCAGTATTTTACTTTAGTTAGAGAAGGCAAACAAACCTGTGCACAAAGATCCAGAACAGGCAATGAGATTAACTCCATTCTGCCTTGCATAGAACTGCCCTTCAAACTATTTCCTTTCATGAGGGGATACAATGCTGTGAATGTACACATCCTGGAAAGTATATTTGATTTGTATTTGGATTTGTTTTATGATCACAAGTCTTTGATACTTCACTGCAATGCAGCCACAGAACTATAGAATACTTTGAGTTTTAAACTTTTAAAGGTCATCTAGTCCAAAGGTCATGTGGAATGAGCTTGGACATCTTGAGCTAGATCAGGTTGCTCAGAGCCCTGTCCCACTTGACCTTGAATGTTACCAGGAATGGTGCATCTACCACTTCTCCAGGAGCTTCTTCCAGTGTTTCACCTCCCTCACAGTAAAGCGTCTTTCTAACATTGGATATAAACCTCCCCTCTTTCAGTTCAAAGCCTTTACCACTTGTTCTATCTCTGCATGGCCTTGCCAAAAAGCCTTCTCCAGCTTCCTTATAGGCTCCCTTTGGGCACTGGAAGGCTGAAAGCAGTAGCTGGTGTGTTTTGTTTCTCTGTGAGTACATGAGACCATCCCTTGCAGAGCCTGAGATCCCAGCATTCCTGAAAATGGGGATAAACCTTAGGAGCATCCCCTGGGAATAACCAGGGAGTGCTGATATTTTGTTTTCACAAGTTGCTTAGCCTACTGCCGCTTTCCCATCTATAACACATATTTTTTAGCCATATGTTGTTCTCCTTTTTTTAAAAAAAGCAGCTAGAGAAAGTTTAGGGTCTGCAGTTATTTCTGTTAGGAGAGATGTGACATGATGTGTGTTTGATGCCAGCATTTTTCTTTTTTTTTTTTAAGGAGGTACAAATTTGTGATGAAGCCATCTTGGAATGGGGGAGGGCTGCATTAAAGGGTAGGTTTCTGGCTTGTAGCCCTCCTGTTTTTTAAATAAAACCTTCTCAGAGTGCTGCCCCCTCCCTGATCACTTACTGAGGCTTCTAGCTCAGCCCGAAGCCTCCCCAGCCACCCGAGCGTGGTGCCAGCTCCGGGAGCAGCAGGGCTTCTCCCTGGCACAGGCACACCCTCTCCCCTCCAGCCTGTCAGCATTTTGGAGTGGCCTTCCAGAAACTTCTGTTTGAGATTCTTCCCTAATTTCATTCATGTCATTATTTTGCCTAGTTCTCAACCTTTTGCTGAATTTTTTTTTCTTAGCCTATTTGTACAAATATTTTAACACTGTGAATTTTTTTTTTTTTTTAATATTGCCCTTTTTACTTCCACGAGCAGCAGGATACGGTAAACTATTTGTCTACACAAGTTAGTTCAGGTCTTTTTGTTGTCCTGAGTTTCCAACATTAAAATCTCCTATAGAAAGAAAAAAGCATTTTCTGTGTGCCAAAAATCCAGGAGACCAGCAATCCATGTTCTTTCCCTACAATTTATTATTTACAAATGCCTTTTTTTTTTTATTTTGCGTCTGCAATTTAGATGTTAAGTCCTTTCTATGCAAAGTCATCCTGGCTTGGTTGTTTATTCCTCGCAGGAGAGTTCGTGCATGCCCTGGACTATTCTCATTGCCTGCTCTCAGATATTCTCTCTCTGAGTCGGGCACTGCCAGGGTCTTGCTTTGCTCCAGTGAAACTTCACCTGCTGGTGGCATCCTGCAGTATTGTTTCTGGTTTGTTATATTGTTCACAAGGTGGATTTTGATACAACTTTTCCAAATTCACAGTTAGCAGACCCGTCCTTGTGCTCACCAGCTCAAAGGCACTTCTCTTTCCTTCCCAGCTACCTTAAACTCCTCTGAGGTGAATGAGGGTTTCAGGCTTCTATCTCCAAATACAGATTGTTTTCCCTGTGTCACCTTTTTTGGCATTTGAGGTTTACCAGATGTTCCTAATAATCTTCCTTCTTGATAAAGCTTTGCAGTTTCTCTAAATGTTTCTACTGTTCATCGGCAGTTCTCAATTATTAGCTTGCATTTTAATTATTTATATTTATGGCCAGATGATATTATTGTCATCTGACACATAAACAGAGACTTCAATAGCCAGTGACTTTTCACAAAATATTAAAGAACAAATCCAAATAATGACAGTTTGCATATCATTCATAGTTCCCTTTTTAATTTGCATTAAATTGGAGAGAAATGTACATGAAGCTGTAGTGAATGAAGGTATTTTTTAATGCTAGACAAATAAATTATAAACAAGAGTAAGAGCTTTTTTTTCCAAACTGATTTGTGTGATTATCTTATAATAAAATTGCAGTAAACATTAAAAGACTGGCTGAAACTTGATGAAATATAATAATATGTTTATGTAGTGAAAATAAAAATAGCTTTAAATAGTAAAAGAGTGTTTCCTCTAAATGGTACTAGTAAAGTATCTTCATATACTAAACATTTTTTTAAATGCAATGTTTTCCTTTCTGTCTGCAAAGCAGCTTTTGATAATTTCAAATAATTTGCTCTGTTCTCCAGCCACTTAAATTTTCAGTGGTTTTCTATGTGATACTTTTTTCAAAAGGATTTGGAAGTCCAAATAAATTATGTCAGCTGGCTCTCTTTTATCCATTTTATCCATTATTATGCTTGTGGAGTATGACCCACTTTGAGAAGTTTATCAGATGAGAAAGAGTGACATAGTGGTATAATAGAGACCAAGCTACTGTCTAAATGTATCTTCAAGCACCATAATGGAAAGTGGGACTCTTCAGATCACTGTAAATTAAATTGATTAATAATACATCATGATAAAATGAATTTTTCATGGTTTGGGAGCTAATGTTCTCAATTATTCAGCAATGCAAAATGTAGGAAACTTGCATATAAACAGTATGCAAGAGTTGATCCATGAAATCTTTATTTAGAATATAAAGATTTTTTTTTTAATATGCTAGAATAAATTTACTAAAAATATATTTTACTTTTGGTAGCAAAAATTCAGTCAGGAATTAAACTGGCCATGTATAGACAGCAAAAGTATCCTATTACAGCAACTGCACACACACTTTAATCATTGTATACTCCAAATTTTCCCATTTTTTACTTCTTCAGTGCTATGAAATAAAAAAATTTGTTCCTCACAGTTAATTTTGCAGTTTCTGGAATGCATTTGTAATGTTCATGTAGGAAGTTCTATTGTCTTTTGAAAATGTCTTTGTTAGAGAAATTTTTAGACCATTCAGTTTATAAAAATTGATGATGCTTGTGTTTTTCCTGAGCCTGATTCCAAGTCATAATCCTGTGTGCTTAAACCTTGAAGTTTTTAGTGAAACTAAATTTTGAGAATTTAGAAATTGTCTTCAGAAAAATTATGTCCAAAATGAATATTTTATGTTGAGGAGGATTCTTTGTTTGTTTGCTTTTAACACATAATTTCAGTTATGTGTTAGGATTAATTTTCATTCACAAATATTCTGAATGTGACCAATTATATTGGAAAATAAATTGCTCCTATTCCATGTACTAAACTCAACAGTAACTACATAATTTTGTAGTATCCCACCATGAAATATTAGCAGTAAAATCTTCTGTATTGTCCTTTTGGACAGTGATGAAAAGTTACAATTGTTTATTGTAAATTATTTTCATCACTGGACACATGTATGGCACTAATAATGCTGAGCACTTGCAATATCTGAGTGCTCCAAAGTATTCAGTATTTAAAGTATTCTACTCTGTAGAAATGAGAAATGGGAAACACTTGTGTGTTTGTCTAAATCCTCTTTATACAACTCATGACCATTTCCCTAGTGGGTATTTTTTAAGAATAAATGCCATGATCACCTCCTTTGTGGAATAAACTTTAACTTTGGTGGAAGGGTTAAAATGCAGATTTATTGAAAGATTCAACCCTGCTGTCTGGTGTCACTTTAGGTGACTCCACATATGGTAGCAATGGTGGCTAACTTTTCTGAATTATTCTCTATTCAAACCTTGTATGAAGCACAGATCTTGATTCTCCTTCTCTACAATGCTAAATAAATTATGTGGCTGAAATTGCAGGTGTTCTAAACTCTCACTCCCTAATATGTCCCTAACCCCAGATGTATATTCTGTGTGGGATATCTTTGCACCAATGGAAAGTTCAGCTGAAGTCTGCCAAGCTACTCACAGAGAGGTGCCCTGGCATGCAATACTTCATTTAGAAAAAAAAAAAAAAAAAAAAAAAATCAGTGAAAAAAGTGTTGTCTTTAGGAGTACTTCTCAACATCAAAAAAAAAAAAACAAGGAAATCCAGATAATTCTCCTTTTTTTCTACTCCCTTAAATCGTTCTCAAACTCATTAAGACATTTGCTGTGCACCAGTGAGGTGTTCTGTCAACCAGAAATTACGATGTGCCCAGACACAGATCACAGTAATTGTCTAGAGGTTTTTGGTACATTTGGTTGCTTTTTCCCCTCCAAGAGTGATAGAACTTTTTAGAACTGGAGAAAAAAAAAATCTAGTAATTGTGCTTATGTTTTTCAGCATGCAGATGATTGAGGTTTGAAAGAAATGCATCTTTCCTGAATATAGGAAGACAGGGAACTTATCTTGCATGACCCCTATTTCAATTCATCAAAGGTTGATGAACAAATTATTGCTAATGGCATCATCTCTACATTAGTCAATTAGTTAATTTGCATCAAAAGAGCTCTATTCCATGTAAGTAACCACCATTATGAGCACAAGATTATTGTGGGTTGCATTTTGGGTTTGCCATATCTTTCTGTATGGTTGGAAGGAATCAGAGTAATTTCCGGTATTTCTCTTTTCTTCCTTACAAGAATCTTCACCAAGGTGTGGGAAAAAAACCCACAGTATTTCCCATGAGAAGGAGTGTGTGTTTTCCTGGAGAAACAAAGATGCATCCCTTTTCCTATGGTAGTTTCCTGTGAGCTGGTATCTGGTGTGGAGACCCAGGAACTCACCTGTCTCAGCCATTAGGATCTCTCTTTGTGGACTTTCTGAATTGCAAAATATTTGGAGTACATAATGAGATGTAAAACAATGTGAATTTGAGGGGTGGTATTTTTGTCTTTATCTTCCACTCAAATCTATTAGCAATGAAAGAAAGCTGCTCCTCTTTTTCAGTGCCTATTTCAGGAACAAATTGCAGATGCATGGGTAGGTGGAGATCCAGATGTCTGGGCTGCAGTAGCCCCATTCTCCAGGAGTCTGTTCAGAAACAGCATTTAAACCACAATATTTGGGACTCAAATCCAGACACCAGGTTGTTTTCAACCTTGCTATCATCAATCCTTCTATCATGCTTCCCCATCAAATCCTTCTCCCCACAATATATTCCCTTGCTGTCCTGTTACCAAAGCTGATTCTTGAGCGCAGATTTAGAATTGAGATTGCACGAGTGAGAACTAGCCACAGTGTTCACTGATACCTATTTATCTTGGGCAAGATCTTTTAGCTGTGCAACATTTGTCAGAGCTCTGTTGGCAATGTAATCTAGAGCAATCATTTCTCTTGTTGTCACTGCAAATTCTGCCTGGGAAACTGTAAACCTAAACTGGGCTTCTTGGAGAGCCATGCCTAGTGAGAAGTGAAAGACTGGGAACTGCTGAATGTCAGCAAAGGTTAGGCAGTCATTCCTCATGTCACTTTGACAGGAGTGCCACTCACACAAGAGCCAGGAGCAAGGGAGAATTGCAGCATGGGGATCCAAGGGTGCATGGGAGAGACGGGAAAGGGACCATTAATCATGGGCAGAATATGGGAAAGCTCCGTCTTTCAAAGCAGGGTGACCTTTAGGAAACACCCTGTTAAGCACTATGATTAATGTTCTGTGTTCATTTCTTAATCAGCCGCATTATTTACTGTGAAAGTGGGTGAAAATAAACAAAAACATGGTTAAAAGGAGCAGCTTTTAGAAGACGACACTGGAGTGGTTCTGTTCAGTTGGTAGTTTTTGGTTAGATTTGGTACAATTAATATCCATGCTGCAGACCTTTAGAGAACACCTTTTGATGGGGCTGATAGGTGCTGTGTACACAGCAAGATTATATTAAATTGCTCAAAGAGACATTGATACATATTTCTGCCCTATTGATTCATGATGTTTTATTGTATGAAGTGTAAAATCACTGAACCTCAGGTTAAACATTCAGTGTGATTTGGGGTCTTTTAGTCACAGAAATCTTGTTAAAAGAGAAAGAGATCATACAGCTAAACTGCTGTGAATGGCACTGAACAGTTACCTCTAGTGTCCTGTAATGATCTTAATAATGCAGAAGTCATTTGATATTCATTGTCGAGCCATTGATCATAATGGATTCATTCATTATTGATGTGTCTGTAGCACAGTGATGAAAGACCTGTTGCAAAGTGAGCAAGAAGATTAGTTTTGCTGAGGAAATCTTGAAGTAATAATCTTACCTGCCATGGTGGCAGTATCACTGGAGAGGAAGTTAAAGGATATCAGTGGTTGGTTGACTCTTCAAGAAGCTCAAAGAGGAAGAAAAAAAATTACTAGGAGAAGATATTGAAGCTATAACAGGAACCTAAATTTCCTAGGCTCAAATAATATAATCATAAATTGATGGTTATTACCCATCATCATCATTGGTTTGAAGATCACATGCCAGTCCTGAAGAAAGCCTGCCAGCTGGAGGCAGCTAGGCCAGGAAATGTAAGAAAACTTTAGGGACAAAGAATGACCACTGGACCAGTTTTGCAAGTCATCTCTTGATATTTCCCCCTACAGTTTTCAGGAGTATACCGAGATGGATGGATGGATGGATAGATAGATAGATAGATAGATAGAAAGAGTATGGTAGTTTTTAAATAATGCTGAGCTCCAAAATTCCTTAAAAATCAGTGCAAACTCATTGATACACATGTAAAATAGCCCTGTATTCAGGTAAAAAACCTAATGAGTGGTGTTTAGACACAGATACTTTAAAATAATACAAAACAAAAATATTAATATAACAGCAAAGCACAACTTCTCCTTCATTCAAATAAACATTAGTATGTGAAATGTTTGAGTGGCTATCAAAATAACTGAAAGCAAAAATGTCTTTCAAGAAATAGCATCTATATCCGTTTGAAGCAAGCTTGAAGCTAGGCTGATAATGACATGGTTCTGTAAATTTAGGAGTCAAAATAGTTTTCAAAGAGCTGCTGTTTCAACATTCCTGGACAGGAAAACATGCCCATGTATCAATTCATAGTCTTGTTCTCTTGCATGCCTGCACTTCTGCCATCTGTTAATGTGGCATTTTGCCCACTCTAGGAAGTGGTGTTTCATTTTCTGCCATGTACAAATACCAACTTTCTTTCTGGAGAAACCCTGAAAAAATACAGCTGTTCTTTCTGGCTTTATTCTTTTCACACATTTCCTCTTTTCAAGCTCTCTCATTGTGTGCTTTCCTTGGAGGGAAGATGGAGAGTTCAGCTCACTCTTTTTCTCATTTGCCAAGGTCTTTTCTCAGCCTCCACTGTTCAGCTGCCTCTAGATGACCAAGAACTCACACTGTTCAGATGGTGTGTTTGGAGTTTAAGCATAACCTTGGTTTTATCTTTACCTGGCCACAAATGCATGAGGCACAACCACTGTCCCTGTGCTCCCTGGGAGTCAGCTGACAATCTGTCCCTCCTAAAGCACCATCACTGTATCTGAAAAGAAACTCCATGAGCCTTCTCTTCCAGAAACTCCCAGACAGATTTCTTCATCTTGGAATGATAATGAGAAATATTCATGGTGTTTTGTTGAGCTCCCAAGACTTGCTCTTAATCCCCTGATTCAAATTTCTCATGTTGTGTAGCCTGGGAAAGCTACACAAGGCAAACTGTTTTGTTCTGAACTAAAAATGTGTTCCTGCATCCTCTAAGTCACTGGCCCCACACTTGGTAGTAAATGTCATGACTTCATGTGAAATGATTTCCAGAGCATTCATATGAAATTAAAAAATGCAACAGCAAGATAGGTAACTGGCATATGGCTCACATGAGGTCTCTTCATCAGAGTGCTGAACTTGCACTTGAATGAAGAAATGCAGAGAGGGACAGTAATTCCCCTATAGAAAAGTGACATATGCAGGAATAATTGCAGGATGTGAGCAGTCACCTGGGGCAGTCAAATGGAGGTTTCACAAGTGCCTGAGTGATCTGTGAGTGCAAGGGGAGCTGAAAGGCCCATGCAGGAATGGGCTCACAGGGAAATATCAGTCAGCTACAGAGCAGCTTTTGTTGTGAATTTAAATCTCAGTGGCATAATTTTCTTGTTTATCACAGAGAATCAGATTTGACTGATGACTTGTGGAGATTTCCTTGAGATCACTGACAGGTATGCTTAATTAGAGGCAAAGATTCAGTGGAAGCTGAGTGAGGAATGACTCCCTCTGTGTCAGTGAATTTCCTTTCTTTACACCAGCTGCATTTCACAAAGGGACTGGGAGGGAAATTGCATTAAGGCATAGTGGCTGCACTGGAAGTTTCAGCCTCTTAGTTTTAATGTCCATTTCCAGGTAAATATAGAAGAATATTGTCAAACAGTGTGGACTGGAAAAGTGGTCTTTATTTTAAAGTATTCTGGGAATGTGTTGTGGCTTATTCCCAGAATGGTTGCAGACCAAGGAGTGGTTGCACACACACCAGACTAGTAAGAATATGGATCTGGTTTTGGGACTGACTAGAGTAAAAGTTTATGCTTGAGAAAAAGGGGCTGCTAGCAAAGGAAGCTGAGAAGTGTCCTGGGACTGTGATCATCTTGCAAGGTCTTCTCTCCCCTGCATATCCCTCCCTGCTTCTTTCCCACATTAAAGCTGCATGCCCATCCACCTGCCATCAGTCATCCTGCTACTCATGCCTGCTCCTGCCTTTTCCAGCTCCAGGCTCATTCTTTCTGCCTGTCATTCCCACACCAGTTTGCCAGAGGTACAGCATTTGCACATGGGGGAATTTTTATGTGCAATTATTAATACAAAGTGCAGAAAGAGTGGTTGGTTCAATAATATATAATAGAAAAGCCCTTTTAAACTGGCTGGCAGCCATAGCTATTTGTCCTAGCTGTGGTAAAGCTCAATAATCAATATATACCTCATAAAAAGTTAGGCAGAGAATTGCAGACAGGTGCAACTGATAAACCCTTAGCATCATCACAGTACTGTATATATTTGTATTTGAAGTTGCATTATATATATTTATATGCATGTGTACATTCTCCATGTAAATACACACATAGAAATGGCTTTGTGTTTACTAAAGGTACATAAACAATTTACAGAGGATGTGATCAGCTGATGCTGTGTTGTGGCCTTTAAAAATAACTGTTGACTGCATTTGGAACAGCTTTTGGATGTCCATTTCCCATAGAACGCAATCTAAATAATTTATATTCTGTAAATAAAAATATTTGGTATGTACTCATGTGTTTACACATCTGCATACACACATGCACATGTATATATTTATAAGTGCATAATTAATTCCATCTACCCTTCCAAAGAGGTTTTCCAAACCAGGCTCTGAAATCCCTGTTAGTTCCCTTCTGCCATTTGGCTGGGGAGCACATTCATCCATGGCCATTGTTTATATGAAGGCAGGAGAAAATGCTCATGACAATGGCAAGAAATAATGCCCCAGAGTGCAGGGACAGACTTTCTTGTGGGAAACGAGTACTGCTGATGCATTTCCAGGGGTCATTTTTGTGGAGGTGACTCAAAGTAGCCATTCCAACCTGCCAGCCCCCTGATTTTCCCTTGGTGCACAGCTGGAATGGGAACTTGACTGAGTAATGAGCAACTCTTCTAAAATACATCTGGTGGTCCAAACACATTGTAGTGTTTTTCATATGCTTGCACAGCATGCAGTGGCAGGCTTGAAATACTATCAGTGTTTTGTTCTTCCTCCTCTGACTACATTTCATCTATATGGAAAAAAACCCTCAAGCAAGCTGATAAAGAGCACTGAGATCAAAGAAAAGACCTTCATAAGATTCTCATGCTTCTCTCATTTTCATTTATGTTCCATCCACTGGGGTTGTCAGTATTTAAAATTTAGTCCTTACTTCCTTGTCAATAAAATGTCACACTAGTGAGGGTTATGTGAGTAACAATAATGGTAATAAAGTGATTAGGTTCATGTGCTGAGAAGACCATGAACTGGAAAATGACAACCTGAGATGGAAGCAAATAGATAGAAGAGAAACATGAGATGGACAATGATCAGACTATCAGTCTACCACTAGTACAGCTAAGGAAGATGAAGGACCAGATTTATGAAGCAGATGGAAGGCTATAGAGATATTAAATGTGTTCTTTGAATAGTTGCTGTGGGAAAAAAAGGAATTTCCTAAAAGGTCTATAGTATTGATAGAAATAATTTTAAGTTTGGATGACAATAGTTTTTGGTGCAGTCTACTTTAACGGTTCAGGGATGATCACAATGTATAAATTTTTCAGATAATTTATTTTATTTTATTTTACCGTAGAGAGCAAGTATAAAATTGTCCTCATCCAGGTGAGGGTGTCTACATGTGTCTGCATTTTGCTGTCTTGGCAATAGTGAGAATTACAAACCTCTGAGCTAGTTAAGGGCTATAATTTTGTTTCTGCTACAAGAAGTTTTCACTGTTGTGTGAAGTGGAAATATGGGCTTCCACATTCTGCTTCCAGTTTCAATGGTGCTATGATATATCAGTATAACTCTGAAAACCAAGAGAAAACTATACCTAGAAATATTTAGCAAGGCATTAACGAGTAACTTCTTAGAGTAGTTTTTCTGATACAATTAAAAAAAAAATCAGATCATGTTAAAGTACATAGCTTTTCTATGAAACTTTTTCAGATTGCAATGACATATTTTCAATTTATGGATACGATGTGGAGAGATAAAAATCAGTGGATTATCACATATATTTACGTGAACTTTCTTTTGGAAGGGAACTTGTGCTACTGTTACTTGCTAAATGTGTTTTTGCAAAATCAAAACAAATCATCACTGAGAATCTTTTCAATGTGCTCCTTTTGAAGTATATCTATATTACTAATTTTGCATAATTTCAATATTTATGTCTAAAGGAACAATAAACAAGAATGTTTTACTGGTGTCTGTTGTACACTGGTACCTGGTAGGCTTTAGAGAGTGAACACAAAAAAATTTCATATTTGAATAGTAAGGAACATTGCCCAAAACACTCATTAAAATATCTAAATCAGATCATTCTTATAAAATCGAGAGTATTCTTCCACACAGAGTCATCCCCTCTTGCATTAACATAACATTAATGATTTCATTAAGTCCAGAATGTTGAAACATGTTACAGAAGACAATTAACATAAGACATTTTCTAAAGAATTATTTGGATAGAAAATCCAAAGATCTGCCCAAAGATGGGTCGTTATCTATTGCTAGAAAAATAATTGGTTATTAGTATAGAATCTCGCTACAGCTAAAAATATTCCAGTCACTGTTTCAGTGATAAAAAACTGACCAATTTCATTTCATTTAGCTTAAATATGTTAGGCAGTCTGCATTCTGTAACAATTTCCTGGATTTTGATGTAGAGAGGGCTGTCCCTTGAGGGTGTAAAGGGCACCTTCATGCCCTGGTCTAAGGGGGCATTAGATTGATTTGAAGAAAACCTGGGGCCATTTTTCCACCAGCAGACATGGTGAGGCATCCCTTTCATCAAAAGCCTTGCCTGTAGAATTGGGACCTTCCTTCTGTTCCCAGGACTGTGTAGAAAAATGTGCTGGGAAGGGTGTATGTCCTTCTCAATATCTTCTGAGTAGCTCGGGGTCCTCTTTAAAACAAGATTTTTTTAGATAATTTAATGTTTCTGGATAAATTCTTTTATATAGATAATTATATCTTTGAACACAATTATTTTCAGGATTATTATTGACAGTGTCCTTCCTGAGTACTTAAGTGGTAATAAACCCTGAATTTTTATGTACTAGGAACAACCATTCAAAAACGATACCATCTTGTTTTGGTGGACCAGATTTGACCTCAGAGGATTTATCTGTATGTAAAATGCTGCTAAATCTTTTTAGTTGAGGGAGTAGGACTATAAGATTAAAACAAAACAAAAGAAGATTGGCTCTCTTTCAGCAACAACAATTTGTTTCTCTTATAAACAGGAAATATTTTCAAAGTTCCACTGTTCCAGACTTCAGAGTCACCAAATAACGTCAAGAGGTTTCACTTGGATCTTGAATGTTGCAAATATTTTGCTGTTAGGATTTCATGGGCTCAAGCCTAGATGTCAGTAGGTATTAAAGTGTTGTCAACATTACATACCTGAACATTTTAAAGGTTACTGTGTCCATACATAACTCCGATGCATTTTTTCCCCTGGACAATATTAACAGCCCAGTTATAACATAAGAAAGTTCTAATACTATGCTTTTTAAAACTATTTATGGCATATGTAACATGGCACAACTATTTGTGGGTTTCCCTCAAATGGTAACACAATTGTGAGTTAATCCATGATAAAGGCATAGATGAGGACTGCAAGTGTTTTAATTTTAGTATACTCCTTTAACACCAAATCATTGGAGTAAAACTAAGCCTCACACTGTTGAATGGTAACTGCTGGAAAGTGACTGAGCCTTTGGAGCATTATAAATTACCTTTTGTTTGCATTTTTAACTGCAGGGGTTTCTTTATAATTTTTAAGGGCATGTATGTAATAAATTGATAGTATCTACATAGCAACAATTTACAATGCTGCAAGGCACGAGTGTCGCTGTCCCCTAGGGCTTGTGGGGGAGAGGATTATCCTTTCACTTGATGTTTGTTGGGTTTATTTTCAGGAGTACAGCACAATCTTTATTGTTTCTTTTTCATTTTGTTCTCAATCTTATCTGAAAGGCAGTTTTTCAAGATACCAGATGTCCATATCCCCAGTGGCAATTAACTAGAAAAACAAGTTCCTCTGTTCACATGCCTGAACTGGATGACCCCAAAAGAAAAACGTTTGGTATAGATGGAATTCTATGGACATTTATTTCAATCTGAATTCTGAAATCACCATTTTTCCAGTAAATCAGTGTTGATTAGACTGATATGAGTGTAAATTTAATTATATTAAGAATGTATATAATTAAAAATCATAGTCAAGCTAATAACTGTAATTAATCTCTCAACAGCATGCTGAGAATTCACACAAGATATTTCTGACACTGAATAGCTGTAGACTTATCAAGTTCACATATTAGACTTTAGGCACTCACTGTGTACCAAAACTTGAACATTTTAACTATTTGCATGTAATGAGAGAATCACTGCAGATTTTTTCCCCTGTCTTCCTTATTTCCTACATGATGCTACTGTTCTGTTCTGTGGAAATTTTGAGGCTTAATGCAGTTGTATAAAACCATAAATAAATAAGGATCTTTGTAAAGGTAAGGCAGAGTGCTGTGATGAGGAGTAATGTTCTTTGTAGAATGAAAAGGCAGGCTGACAGCAGTCTAAAGGGAATAAGTGCTAGAAGCCAGCACACTGCAGGTGAAGGCTGGAGCTCTGTAGAAAGTGAATTCTGACAGCCAGGTTGGACAAAAACACTGGCTCATATCCTGCCTCCGACTCTCAATGCTCTCACAAAGGGCCATATTAGAAATAACTTAATATTCAGTATAAGGTACAAATGTAGGTGCTGTCTATGGACATCCACAAGAGATAAGCTTGAAATAACAGCTTCTATGCGTATTTTGTTTGTAGACCTAGAAAGGTGGAGAGAGGTTTTACAAGTACATATAGTGACAGGACAAGAAGGAATGGATTCAAAATGAAAGGGAATGGGTTTGGATTAGGCATTAGGAAAAAATTCTTTACTGCGAAGGTGGTGAGGTCCTGGCAGAGGTTGTCTGGAGAAGCTGTGGCTGCCCCATCCCTGGAAGCATTGAAGGACAGGTTGGATGGGGCTCTGAGCAACCTGGAATAGTGCAAGTTGTCCCCTGCCCATGGCAGGGTATGGGCATGAGGTGATCTTTAAGGTCCCCTCCAGTCCAAACCATTCTCTTATCCTGTGATCTATTTGTAGTGCTTAGTGATGCCACTGACACTTCATAGTCCAGATGCTGTAATGACTCATTGCTTTGCATCCCCCAAAAAACACCCACCCTAAGTTAGCTGAAACCTCCCTGCCCTGAAAGACAATGACCCATCCATGTGCACTTTCATTACAGAGATCAGCTGAACTATAGCTGTGTCCAGCTGCATAGAAAACTTATCATTAAAACTTAGGAAAATTGTACATTTCCAATGAGTAGGGAACATTGTTCTATATTATTTCAGCACCAGGGGAGCTTCAGACCCATGTTTTCCACCACAGACTTCACACTGAATATCAATTCAGGACAGAGTACTCAATGTGTTGTGTCCATGCTAAACATTTCCTGAAACTCCCTGGAAAACACCAGCCCACATTTGTGGGGTGCCAGACAGTGTCCATGGTAGGGGCAGGAGAATGTGGGCACAGGCTGCATACCTTAGTGTGGCAGATAAACTGAAAACATGAGAGCTCTCCATGCCTGACAGAAATGTAAACTCCTATGAAAACAAAATATTGTCTTTAATTTGGGTATGGTAAAAAAACCTACAGCTATTGGAGCTGGGTGTTTATGAGTGTTGCTTTAATTGCCCTCGTAAGGTTTTTGGGTCCTATATCAAAGAGTATAAACACATCTATCCAAAATTGTAAGTAATTCCCTGTAATTTCTGAGACACTTCAGGCAAATGAGTTCTAAGTACTTGTTTCTATGGCATACACACATATGGGACTATACCTAAGGACAACAACTTTCCTTTAGTTATCTTGGTTCTACTTGTATTTTGAAAAACCTGTCCACTGCCTTGTTATTTATGGTTTTGTATCCATAAATAGAATAAAATTATTCTATTTTCCTAGTGCTTTAAGTACTGTAAAGTGTCTTTTTTTAGCCCTGGTTTTTAAACATACTCCAAAATACCATTAAACTAAAGAACATTCAGGGGGTATAGGTAAACATAAAGCTTAAGTAACCCATTCTGTTCCTAATGAATGTCAAAACTCTCTCTAGATTTCAGAAACTCTAAAATGAGCTGATGATTTTATCTTAAGGAGAAACATAAAAATTTGCTAACCCCTTTAAATCACAGGTTCCACTTTAACATTGTTTGTAAATGCAATTAAATATGACAATCTTAGAGAAAACAAAGCTATCAGTGTGATTAATTCCTCAGATATTTAATTTAGCAGTTTCATTCCATTACTGAAGTGTAGAAGAAAGGACTTATTCAAAACATAAAAGATAATACATTTAAGAGTTCAACAAAACTTTTTATTTGAAGTAAATACAAAGCAAGTTTTAAAACTTAGGCACTACTGATTGCTAAGATATTAATTTATATTACAGTAGACTGTAAGCAAAATGATAATTTTACAATCTTGCTTAAAAAGGCCTTTAGGACAAGGGGTGGTCTTGGATGTTTTTTTATGAAGGAGCAAATAATTAATTTGAAGATTTGCAGATACCTGTGGATCACTGGGAAAGCTGTTTCTGTCCTTCAATTCCACTGATCAGATATGTTTTTCCAGGAGAGACTGAAACCCCAGAAAATGCATAGAAATTATATTTTCATCTTTCATGGATTAAATTAAACCCCATAATAGTCAGTTATAACAAGTGGGTGTCACTGGCTTTTCACCTCCAGTGTCCTGCATTTCTGGTGTTTTGAAATTTCCTGTTTTGCTCTGATTTCAGGCTCTTTTTTCCCCCTGTTGTTTCCTTGTTTGACTTCCCCTTCCACCTGCGTGTTTGGAAGGACGCTGTTGAGTTCTCTCATTCTGACCTCATTTCCACATTCCTCAGTTATTCTCAAAACTCCAGCCTGGTTAAAGGGTTAAAAAAACCTGCCCAAATTAGTTAGTTAGTACCTGAATGGGACCCTTTTTCATATACACACATGCAAAAACTTACAAAACCAAAACCCAAAAAACCCAAAACTCCACCCCAAAAAGAAAACCCAACCAAGCAACAGAACAACAATCCAAAATCCTTTATTTTCCTTTAATGAAGCTTCCATGGTTTAAAGGCACATTGCCATCTGTCTGGGACTGAACTTGTGAACTTTCTGTAGAAGTTATTCCATGCTTCAAAGGCCAGGAATTGTTTCAGTGACACGAATCTTAGGTTTGTAAGCAACTCTGATACCTTGAAATAAGAGCAGTGAAGCTGTAATATAATTTTTTAAATTTTTTTTTCCCCCAGAATTAGTGTTTGAATCTATTCTTTTTCTATAGACTTTCTGTGCATTTTTTTTCCTTGCAGTCCTGCTGGGATGAATTTGAGAGACCTCAGACTTTTACAGACTCTTAGCAAGTTGTTGTGGTTGCTTGCTTCTGGCCCCTGGGGACCCTCACTGGAAGACACAGGGAATTCTTTCCTTCTACACATCATCAGTGGACAAAAACCACTGGTAGCCATAGTTCTTGGCAAGCATTTCTAAGAATGTTTCTAATATTACAAATATTACAATACAACAAGCACATTGTTAAATTCCGATATATTCATGGCATAACATATAAACCAAGGCAGTGCTCAGTTTCTGCTGTGATTTCAATTCTGTTTCCAGGTAGTGTAGAAGACAGACAAAATAAAAAGAAGTTTTCTGAATATTAACACTGGTTCTTTTGGTACCATAAATAAGAATTTACAGTTATGAGCCAGAGAAATTAAACCATCATATGGATTTGGAAACAGGAACAGAAATCCAATAAAATACCATGTCTTTCCTGCTGTTTGATAAATTAAAAGTTTACATTTCCACACATGAATGTAATCTGCCAAGTAAAATTACTTTACCTGCTGTCAGATATTTTGCTTATCTGTAAATGCTGAGTTTTTCCATATAAACCTTGCTAAATTTGGCTTCTCTCTAGCCATTGAATATTTCTTTTAGGCCAATATTTGCTGTGAAAACACATAATCTGGCTTAACTCAAACTTTGGTTGCTACTTTCTGAGCAAAATAAATGATGCAGTAACTCATATTGATTGTAAACAGCTCTAAAATGTAGTTATATCTTCTTTTTTTTCCTTAAGTAATTTTACCAAGAGCAAAGTTGTCTAATATTTTAATATTTTTCCAGTTTGTGAATTTTTAAATGTTGGTTCCTTGGTAGCTCATTTGTTCTCATGGCAATAAGCATGATTTTCTTAATTATTTCTGCAGATCCCTAAATCCAAAGTCCCCAAGGAATGAAAACCACAGCATCCTATTAAGCCATGTACCTATTACTAATTTGTTGGTGTTTTAATCACCTTCTTTTAGAGGTCAGGGTGTTTGATGAGATGACTACTGCAGGTTTGGGTATGAACATGAATCCTTTCTCAAACTGGCATATTTCCCTCCTCATGCCTGAGGACTGAGAGAACAGGCAGGTGCCTTGGGAGTGAACTCCTCCTTAGAGATTTACCACCACAGAAATTACTTGTTCTAGAAACAGCATTTAAAAAATACTTAACATCTGAATTACTTGTACACTAGGCTTGGTATCTGTTGTGGATCTTGGTTCTCTTTGGTTTTTTGAAAGGACACTGCTTAGCTTTCCTAGTCGCTGTTTCCTGGCATAGTATTCCAGAGAGCCTGAGGTTATATCACAAGCTTGTGGTGTGCCAGAGCAACCTCACATGTTTGAATAAATCGAAAGAAGGACGCCTACTTGAGCTTTAATTAGAAATGTCTTCTTCAAGGCACAGTTTAAAAATATTCTGTAGTGAACTGGTTGTGTTTCATGCAGTGTGCGCATGTGTTTGGGTGTGCAAGGAAAATCTGTTTGCATTTTATATCTGTATCAGTGCCCTTAAAAGCAGAATCAAAACCTCTAGGAACATGTTAAACACAGAACTAATAGCATACCTAATATATCCTTCTACAAAGTTCCTCTCAACATAGCTTATCACCATCAATACTACTTCTTCAACCTCCAAAAAACTATCCTTTCTCTTTATTTATATTTATTTAGCATTTCAGGTGGTATCTCCAAATTATACATGCAGCAATTCAGTCTTTGCATTCATATAAAAATGTGTTCATGTATTCATATAAAAATGTTTGGGATGTATTTGCTGTAGACTAAACTCTTTTAAAAATAAGCATTCTAGATCAAATATTTAAAAGTTGGTTTGTGTATTTTTAATAAAAACTGAAGTATGTCTCAGTCAAAATCTTACAGGCAGCTTCAGAGCTGACTGCTCCTGAATAATAACACACAGAATCATAGAATGCTAAAGGGTTGGAATGGATCTTAATGGTCATCCAGTCCCAAACCCCCTGCCATGGGCAGGGACACCTCCCATTAAACCAGGTTTTAAAGAATTTTCCCATTTTGGTGCCAACATGAAAATGAATGTATGTAATCTTTCATGATGCATATGGTTATTACTGGATATTATTGAATTAACTTGGCACTTGTAAGAAATAGCTTAGCTGGCAAGGCAACAGATTGCAGCTGTGTCATTTCCCTTTTGGGTAGGTCTAGGTTCCCTTCTTTACTTTTAATATTTTTCTCCAGCAAAACATACTTTTTTTTAATTTTTAAAAACCTTTGGGGCACAGTGTGAAACCACTTACTCATGGGGTGAAAGGGATTTTTTAATGGACAGCAAAAGCTCATGGTATGAGCATGGTGCTGGTCTGCCTCATGAGTCATACAAAAGCAAGAAACTGTAAATGATGCATAACTTTTTAATGAGTAAATCCTAAGAACAAACTTGTAGTATTTGACAAGGAAGGCCAAATTTCACTTTAAATCCTTTATGCATTTTATTTTATAGCCATTGTTTTCAGTATAAAAATTAAAGATGTGTCATAATGGCAAAATGCAGTTATCTTATTAGTTTAATTGTGTATTTAGTCCATTCCAATGGAATAAAACATGGAACATCTTCCCTAAAGAATGTTTATTGTAGCAGTATTTCCAACAAGATATAACAGAGCAAGCTAGCAAGCCTGAAATGAAACCACAGGCCTCTTTCAAGAGTTTTTCCTAATTTGGTGCAATGTGCTCTTTTAAGGCAAAACTATGAGCCAAATCCACCAAAGAAAATTGGAGACCTTTAATTCAGATGCTGTATTTAAGAAAGATGTTTTGAGTTCATAACAAATACTTCTCTCATCTAAAAAGAAATTCTTCCAGACCTTTTCTTCTACACAGGAGGAATACTATAATTGCAGCTTTGAGAAATTTGTATTTCTGATATCTACCCAGTTGTTCAGTAAAAACTATTGAAAATATTTTTTATTTTGAGAAGTCTGTGTGTGACCACTCTCTAGGAATATGCATTACTCAAGATTATACATTCATGTGCATTTAGCTAAAGGCCATGGTACCAGGATATAGAAAGCAGATTTTCTATTTCAAAAAATATACAGGAAAAAATGGAACATGAATGTAAAACCATTTTGCATACTTGCCACACTGTTTTGAAAGAAAATTATTCAATGTAGCATCTGAATGGTTACAATGAAGATAACAAAATAATGTGGTTTTTAAATGATCAGGGTAATTTAATTTCAATGTACTTATTAAAATGTTCTTAGAAAGCCAAAAAGAAATGTTTTTTTCTCTGACTTAGCTATGGATTCACCTGTAGTATTGCTAGAAAAGATGGACACAGCTTGAAACACAAGATGTTGTTTTGGACTTGAGAATATGGGTTAATAGATGACTGCTGCAGAAGGGGTGGGGTGTGGAAGTGGGGATTGTATCAGTAGAATGATCATTCCATTTGGAATTAGACACCTAGTGTTCATCACTGCCTCACTGATTATTTTTTTGGTTTTGTCATCCTCAGGTATCCAAGAGAATGAATTTCAGAGCTTAATTTTCAGTGATGTGCTGGGAGATGTTACTAGGAAGTGTGCTGTGCTTTGTACTGGATGACTTCTGCAGCTCATGCATCATCCTTTACAAAGGAAATATTCATGTACCTGTATAAATTAATCAAGTGGACTCCTCTGTGCATCATAATCCCTCATGTTTGGGGGAGAACAAGGAATTGTGAAAGGACTTGCATCAAGTTTTTCAGGCATGTGCTTTCTATTTTACTGTGTGCCTAGAACAGAGCTACCTCCTGGCATGTTTTTTTAGGTTGTGTCCTCTTTTATATAAAGTATCCTGATTAATTAAAAATTATCAGTTTCCATTTATGGGGAGAAGAGAGGTTGCTAATAATTAATAAATAATTTCTTCAGATGAAACATCTCTGACATAATTAAGAAAACCCAAAAACTTAACTTGTTGATATAAAAACATTTACATACATTCACAGCTTCCAAAATTTCATGTCTGCGTAAGATGGGAATTCATTTGTGTGATTTTAAAACAACTGTTTAGAAATCATTGATTTTAAAATAATTTTCCTGACTGGTTTTTAATTAGTTATCCTAAGTGGTACAAGCAATCCAAGGAAGATTTACAGTGTGTGTAGCAGATGGCATCTGTTTTCTTTGTGAGCAGGGCATGGTGGTTGCTCTTCATTAAGGGTGTCTGGCTGCAGAGCCAGGAAGAAAACAGGTTGGTCTGGCTGGTCTGTGCCACGTCAGGTGAACCAGGTGCAGGGAAAGGGATTTCTCCTCTTTCCTGGGAGCCTCAAGGTGTACAGGAAGAGCATTGAGGCATTTCAGGTGATCTTATATTGCTCCATTGTTTAGCTGAGTTTCCAAGTTTGCCTTTTTAAAATATTTAGGGAGGAAAAATAATAGGAGTGTTCCAGCAATGCTTTTAATGAAGGTAAAAGTACAGGAATATGCAGTGTGATAGTAACATATGTTGTTATGTACTGCTGTTTGACTGGAAACTTTGGGACAGGTCCCCTTTCTGGAAAAAAATTTCAAAAGTGCCTTTGAAATATTGGTTTATCCTCATGCAAAGATCTCTTAATCCCTGAAGTGTCTTTCTTGTTCTCATTAATCCACTGCCTTCCCCTCTAATGGACAGTGCTGGCTGCTTGGGCTGAAGGAAGGAATCCTGCTGCATCCTGCTGCCTTTTTCCTTTTTTTCTGTTTTTCTGGGAGTGTGTGGGCAGCATCCAAGTTCAAATGCCTCAGCACTAGAGCTTGTTATCAAGAAGTTATTGACAAACTGCAAGATCACAGCAGTGTGACTGGCGGCAGAGCTAATGGGATTCCTTTGAAAGACAAAGGTTCAAAGAGCCTTTAGACAGACACATTTTGGCCAAGATGTGACAAGGCTCGATAACAGCCAGCACCCGCCTGAGGAGTGCAAACAGGAGAAAGGAGAGGAAATTCCATGTTAGAGCGACTAGTTAATGGTAATAATGACATGAGATTGAGCAATTATAACTCCTGCCTGAATCTTAATGAGCACCTTTGGATAATTAGATTTGGTGGCTGGCAGAGCTCCCTCTGAAGGGGAGTGTGGATGGTGCTGCCAGGCTAATATCTGAAACTTGGTGCTCCTGTAGGAGCCCTTTGCTGGCCTGGAGCTGGGCAGGATGCCCCACTTTCTGCTCTCTGGCACTGGCAGCCTCTTCTTCCATGGCATTTGTTGAAGGTAAAAACTTCAGCCTGAGCAGTTTATCAAGTAAATATGTTAAAAAATGTAAAGGGACGTTGTGTTGTGTGTGCAGAGGAGGATAAGGGAGGCAATTTCAAAGTTCGGCTTTGTAAATCCACTGAGATTTATTTGTGTTTCTGTGCATATAATGGATCTGTGAAGTACATTGTGCCAGTGGTTATTGCTCTGATGGATGACTGACACTATTATTCATTATCCCCTTTATGGGTGAGGCTGCCTGACAGACTTTACTAATCCAAGAAATTTTGCAAAGCTTTTCTTGCTATGATCACTCTTCAAGTTTTATAAATCTGTTTATGGTGCAAGGCACTAGACTTGCAGCCATCAATAGTTACAACTACAAAAATACCCAAAACCAAGCAAATTTCTGTTTTTTTACAGTTCCCCATTCCATTTTCACAGGTTTTCTTTTTGAAGGTGCGATTCATCATTTTGTTGCTGCATCCATTCCACAGTTGCAGAATGTTTGTATTATAGTCTTTTTTCTAGGCTGGTGGTGAATGTGAGGTTGTCTAGATCCATTGAACAGCCCTGTCATATGGGGTCTGTTATCTGACTCTCAAAATTAAAGGCAGTGGTTGAATTTGGCAATTACAGGTTGGATTTTGATTCCTCTTGCTAATGAAGTGATTTTCAGTATCCACATGTTAAAAGTGAATTTTCAGACTATAAATAAACCTATGCTGAGGTTTTTTTTCCTAGCCCTTCATTGAGGATACAGATTTTCCCTGAACAAGACCATTCTTGGGTGTTTTCACCCATGTAGTGAAGAGAAAAAAATCTCTCTCACAACAAGTATGCCAATTACAAATTACTGGAAAGAGATGCATAAATTTTCCAAGGTAAACATTTCTCAAAAATGAGTGTAAGGTAGCTATTAATTCAAATTAGGAAAGTTGAATGTTTCTTGCCAGAAGTAATCACATCACCAAAAAAAAAAACCCCAAAAAAAAAAATACCAGCATGCCCCTTTCCCCAAAATAACAAAACCCTAAAACCCTCTAGCAGTGGAAGCATAATTAATCATATTTTTCAGTCTAGCAAAAATCAGGTTAAAGGGTAAGTGACTGAAATAAAAAGAAACACTATAGAAAACTTCCAGAAAATTGTAAATAGTGGTATATGTTCTTAATATTTTTGTAGAGGAAGCATAGATTATTAGGTGGTCTGGAGGTATGAAGCATGGTGTGTTCCTCAGAGCTCCAAGTTCCTGTAGCTTCTGTAGGATGTCAACACAAGTTCAATATTGTACTTGAGTACAGCAACCACTACAGTGCCAGCATAAGGACAACATGAGATCTGAGTCTGCTCCTTCACCTTGAGTGTGACAGTGCCAGTGGGGAGCCACGGATTCCTTAGAGGGCTCAAACATGGCACAGTAAACCACAGCTGCAACTCCTTGTCAGTTCAAATGTATCCTCAGTGACTGCCAGAACTGCTTAGTTTGGCTTCATTTTTTCTGTTCTGCTGTGATGAAGATGTGTAGGACAATCATATAAAACTAAGTTTCAAAATAGAAGCAGTTTTCTCTATTGATGCAAATCATAACTACCCTTCCAATGGAGATATTCCAGGTTTCAGTAGTACAGCTGTAGCAAAGAGAGAAGAAATGTCAAAACTTAGTCAAAATTGAAGGGCTTCTGGTGTTGTACTAGTACATGTCATGTGAGAAATGAGAGAAGGTGAAGAAACCTAATGCTGATTCCTTGCAAGCGTTGCATGATTATCCAGGTCCTAATTCAATTATGCCCCATTGATGGAATAAACTTAAATTACTCAGGGAAAATGCATTATTCACAAAGGAGATCCAATAATGCACACAGAGAGGTGTGTGCATTATGCTCGGGGTTTATTTTTAGATTTTTATATAAAGGAATATAAAATAGTCAAGAATATATCTAACTTGTAACACATCTCTTATACTTGCTGTAATACTACCCCTCTTACAAACTGACTTTAATATTTAAAGTGTATTAGGACCACTGCTATTTGGGGTCTGTGAGGAGTGGTTTGCTAGATGCTGTAAGGCAGAACCATCTTACTTTGGCTCTCTGATCTGTTTCCTCCATTCAGAGGGAAGTGATGTGCTTGAAAGTTTGTTTATTTGCACCAGAAAAGGAATATTCAGAGGTCAGCCTTTACTATGTTTATCAATCCAACTTTACCTGGCATCTTATTATTAACCTCAGCTGCTGCTTCACATAAATTAGCTTTTGTCTTTACAAGCATTACATAATAAATAAAACAAATTTGACTCTCCAAAGGTTTTGATTTAGTCTGTGATCTGTTTGAATTCACTGTGACACTTCTGTGGGAATACTGAAAGTCTGGTATTTTTAAAGTGTTTTTTCCATCCCAGTCTTGTGGACTACTCTAGCTGGTAAAAATTTTGATGGACTAAATAGAGCATGGCAAGAAATGGGTCTAGTTTGTCACTTCATCTCATTTTGAAAGCAGAAAATGAATTATTTAAGCAATGAGACAGTATGGACTTTGCATCAGTGCTGATCAACTCCCATTCTGGATGTTTGCTTTGTTTCCCATCCCATGCAAACAGTACAATAATCAGCACTAATTGAAAAGCTAATGCTACTTATAAAGATTTGACATTATTCTTTCTCTTGATGTTTTTTGAGAGTTTCTTCCACTAAAAGTTATAGGTGATGGAAATGCTGCAATCTTATTTCCAAGATCTGCAATGATCAAATGCATTCAAAACCAGATTTTATTTGCTGGGCTTTTATAGGAATTTCCTTTTATTTCTTGCTAATTACATACCTCAAGCACTTGGGATATGTATGTTTGCAGTTTGAACTTTCTTTTTCTTGTTGCTTTTGCTTTTCTTTTTCTGGTATCTGATTTGCCAGTTTTTTATTTTTATTGTTTTTTTATTTTTGCTTTATAGTTGTCTCCAGGACAGGCAAACCAGCATTCCCTTGGATGGAAACGAACTGGATGATACAGTCCTGGAACACCCCTGACTGCTCCAGTGACTGGGGGTGCTTGGTTTGTGTGACCAGGCTGGAGCCAGTTTTACCATGCCCAGCTGTCAGCACTGCCCTGCAAATCTGCTCCCTTGGATTGCATCCCTTGCTGCTGCTGGCGAAATTTGGGATGTTCTGACAAAGCTGTCAGGTGGACTCACCTGTATATTTCTTTTTCCTAACAGAACCCTTCCAAAAACACCCAAGGAACTTTTTCAAACGCTAGTAAAGATTTTACTTAAAAATAACATAAACCTGTGAATTTTTCAAACACAGAAATCCAGATCTGGGTGAAACAAAATAAACTAAAATCAAAGGTTTAGCAAAAAATTCCCTCCATGCTTGCTGCTTCCTTTCTGAGAAAACCCTTTCCTTCAGCTTTACTTTTAGTTCTGTAACTTTTAGTAGCCTTTTAGGTTGTAAAAGCCTATGTGGTCTCTTCTGAAACCCTCAGAAAAGCCTACATTTTCATTGTCTCTGCACATGTCTTTGTGTCTGGTTTTCCACTCCCCAGACACATATGGTCAGTAACTTCTAGTAAGGAGGAATTTTCCTAGGCAGACTGTAAAGGGAATTACATAGTGCAATATGCTAGGGCAGAAAAAGAAAAGTGTCTCAGCAAGACAATGCATATGCAATAAAATGGGGTTATAGAGATTGTTAAGTTATGTAAGTTTCCGTATTTGGGGGTGAAATAAGGAATTCATTAAATCTATTGTATTCCATACGCTAAAATAGAATGGTTTAAAAAAAAAAAAAGATAAAAATGTCTGCCTCAGTCTATAGAAGCTCAGAAATGACTTTGCTTTTATTGCTTCTCAATTTATTCCTGGAGGTGCTTGGGGAGGAAGAAGGGGAAGGGTCTGTGCCGAGGGCACAGCACTCACTGATTTTATATCATTTGTGCTGTGTTTTGCACATCATTTGTAAACAGCCCAAGCACATTGAATGGTTTGGGAACATCAGCTCTTTTATGCATTGGCCTTTGGGCTTACTTAATGGAGTGTTTTAGAAAGTCTTCATGTTATTGCACTCACATGAGGGCTAAGCCACCATGAAAGTTGGGTTTTACTTGGAAGGAAGCATAGGAAACAAAGTGTGATATGCATTGCCTGGGATCACTGTAATCTGTCTGTAAGTGATACAGCCCCCAGGTGTCAATACACAAAAGATCCATTTTCTTCTTTCTGGGTTCTGAAAACTAGTTATGGATACTTCATGGCTCCTTTTTATACTGAAAATGACATTGTTTTTGTTTAAGTAAAATTTGGTCCTTTCTGAGTGCAAAATCAGTACAAGTCTTATGACTATTGTTCACTCAGCTTCAGCTAAAATCTCAGGTTGTTCTGCTTGTTTTATCACAACCTCCTGTCATTTTCCCCCCTCTCTTATTCTTTTGTATCTTTGCTGCTGAAATCTCAGCACTTCTTACAGTACATTTTAATTTCTTTTTCACTACTTCAAATGTTCTCTCTTTCTGCACATCCAAATTGTTGACATCATCATCACCTGCATTGCTCTGATCACAATTCCCTCCTTCCTAAATTATTGATTAAGATTTCCTCTTTCACGGAAAATGTTTCTTCTTATGCTTTATATATTTATTCTAAACTGCTCTCTGGCTCATCCTCTCCACACTGCTCCCGTCTCTCCCCACCTTCTTTTCCCCATAGCACTTGGAATATGTTCATCTCTATGAATCTTGCAAAGCACAGCCATCCTCCTCTTTGTAAGCACTTTTGATAATCTGTATGTTTGGCAAAGCCTGTAAGTGTAGGCACCCCTTGAAGAAGCCATTTACAGCATAAGATGAGGTTTTACTCTGGTTCCCTTCTGCACCTGATGAAACAAGCACTTCTGTCATCTCTCCATGGTAGGTGCCTTAGGGGAATGCAGCTGATGGGACTCAGCTCTGGGCACTGGGTTTGGATTCCTTTGAACTTTTAATGTCACCTTTTAAGTCTGCCTCAATTGCAGCTGATGGCCCAAGAAAAAAAAGCTCCTTCTACCTATCATCTCTATTAATCTTGCAAAGCACAGCCATCCTCCTCTTTGTAAGCACTTTTGATAATCTGTATGTTTGGCAAAGCCTGTAAGTGTAGGCACCCCTTGAAGAAGCCATTTACAGCATAAGATGAGGTTTTACTCTGGTTCCCTTCTGCACCTGATGAAACAAGCACTTCTGTCATCTCTCCATGGTAGGTGCCTTAGGGGAATGCAGCTGATGGGACTCAGCTCTGGGCACTGGGTTTGGATTCCTTTGAACTTTTAATGTCACCTTTTAAGTCTGCCTCAATTGCAGCTGATGGCCCAAGGAAAAGAAAAAAAGCTCCTTCTACCTATCTGTTAATACTGGTTTTGCAACATTTTGGGATACTTTCTTTTGGGAAACCCCAGATGAAGTTCCTAGGTTTGCGTTACAGTTTGAACATGGTTTTATTGGTTTTGGTTTTTTTTTTAATTTGGTTGGGTTTTTTTTTTTTGATTGCATTTCTTTTTAAAATCTAAAATTCATCTGAATGTTTCCTCAATTGATTTCTCTGTCAGCATTAGCACACAACTGGCCTTGGGCCACTTCCAGATGATTAATAATATGAATGTCCTAGGCAATGTTAGACTAGAATTGTAGAACCCTGTATGTCTGTCTGGAATTTGCTCCTGCTTCTCTGTCCAGCAGCAGCAAGGCTTCTCTTTGCAGCTGCCCACAAATATCCCTGCTTAAAAATGTCTATTTCTGCAGTGGAATGTTTTGAGTAATGTGGGTTTCTTTTCTCCAAAGACCAACAGCTAATGCACTTTCTAGTAAATAATGATGATAGTTTGTCCTGGCATTTTGTTGATAGCAAAAAGCCTTGATTTTTTAGTAAAAGATTTTTAGATCCTATTTGAGTCATACATTCAAGTTTGAACCTTCACCTCCATTTCCACAATATGAGGAGCAGAGTCTGAAGATTTAATATAAGAGTTTATCAGCCCACTGGTAGAATGGTGTGTTATTGTAGAAATTAGAGAAAATATTACCTTGAGAAAGCCTCTGCATTTGGAGAACCTAATTTTATTTTGGTATATTTAGAAAGATGCAATTACATATTTAAGAGGAGGATAAAGCTTCAGTCATTTCTCAGTTACATATATGGAGAGCTCTTATGAAAGTGGAGATGCACTGGAATAGACAAACCCACAAGGTTTCTTTCAACATTGCCACATTAAGGCTCCTTGAAACTTCTCGAAAATACCTGGGTTTTTTTGCAGAAAATGTTAGCCTTAGGGGAGCAAAATACTTCTTATAATTGCTAATTGATCTTCAAATATTTCCGATTCCATTAAGTACAGAAAAACTGTGCAGAGGTTGAGATCTCAATTAAGATTATCTTCCAGCAATATTTTGTCATATAAGTTTTAGAAGTTTCGTTGGCTGAGAGCATTTTTATTAAGAAAGACAATCCTACAGGGAAACTTATTTGACACAGGCTTTTTTGTTGCTGTTGTTGTTTGCAAGCTGTGCTTGAGCGACTGCAGCATTCCCAGTGCAAGAATTCAGATTCTTCTTCTTATGGGTTTTTGTCTAAGCAGAGCCTACAAGTGAGCTATAGCCAAGTTCCCAAACAATAATATCCACATGAGCATGTGTGCAGAGGTCTACAGCAGTTTTCAAGACAATGTATAGATAGATGTTTCTGATTTTAATGGTGCCTTTGAGCAAGTAATGCTTCCACTCTTCATCAGATTGAAGGGCCATAATTTTAATATAGTCCTCTGTACACTATCACATTCTTTCCAATCCATTTCACAAGGAAATTGTCCACTGTTAGAAAGATATTCTTTGCATGGTTTGGTCCATCATTGTCACACTATTAACCTTCAAGTATTATGCACACAATTGACATAAACTAAAAGAAGCAAATCAAGATGTTTTCCCTTATTTTTGCAGTCTAGTTGACAGTCATTATATAACATGCTCTTAATTTGACTGACAACAGACCACATACATGATACTTGTCTATTACAGAAATTAGCTATAGGAAGAATTTTGAAGATGTCACTGTTAGAAGAGCGTTTCTTTTCCTCTTTAAGCACTATAACAAATGACTGCCTAGACTTGAGCACTGACCTGTGGGCCAGCCAGCCTTCCATGGGGAGGAAAAGCGTGTTCAGGTCTGCTGGCTGTAGTACTAACCCACATCCAAGAAGATCACTGTTTGCTTTGATAATCTACACTGGCTAGGCTTTCTTATTTCCTTCTCCTACTTTTATAATCAAAATTAAATAGAAATTGAAGCACTGAATACAGTGCTGGAAAGGTGTTCAATATATTTTAAAATAGTGGCTATTGTTGTCAAGCTCATCAAACCTTTGAAGTGGATGCTTTAAGATAGAAATCCCAGTTTACAGGAATAGTTGAGCCAATTGCTATTTTGCCTGTTCTAAGATCTCTGAAATTGTTGGAAGAGAAATTTTGTATTGTTGAAATGAAAACATGTGTAAGAACCTAATAGTTTTTTCCTGGGTGATTTACAAGAATTTGGTCTTGTCTTAAAATTAAAGATATTTTTCCCTTAGTTTTGCAGTTATTTCAAAGGTTACCTATATATTGGAGGGCTAAATTTGTCACTTAGTCTTTGTGGTCCCATGGATGACTTTTTCCTTAATTCTTGCACTGGTATTGTCAACTTGGCTCCCCTCTTTAAAACTACATTGCTGTCTTCCCTCCCAACTAAACAGCCTTCCTGGAAATGCCCAATTTCCATGGACTTCTACAAGTTCTCTTAAGTCTCCTGTCACAGCAAGAAGGGTTCTGCTGCGGTGCCAAATTGGCATGGGGAAAAAGCTGCTCTTTCCTATTGCTAATGGAAGTGTTGACTCCCTCCTTTATCATCCAGGCTGTTTTGTGCTGTGCCTCACTCTGAGTGTGGCTTAGGGGGCAAGGAAACGAGAGATGGGAAGAAACAGGTCTGAAAGGAGAGTGTTTCTTCTCCCCATTCATCCCCACCCCGTAAATCAGCTTCTCAGGCCATTCTCCACAGAATGATTTTCCAAGGACTGCCAAACACTAGGCACCATTTCCCTAATGACTGAAGAAAACTGCTGGTTTTCTTTTCACAAAATGAGTAAAATTTCTGACTGGAAAGTCACATCTCAATATTAAAAACAGCTGTTTCATAGGCATATCTAAGGGATCCTGAATGCCATTGTGTTGTTTGGCAAAAAAATAGGTGACCGTGTTTTGTGCTCATATAAAGTTTCAAAGCAAGTCCTAAACTAATGTATTCCCTTTAAAAAGTCTGTGGGTTTAATGTGCATGCTTATCAGTGGGTGGAGACCTGGGAAGGTTGGAACTGTTTCTACAGTAAAGTATTTCTGCTGGTTTTCATTAAACCATAAAATGTAAGGACACGCTCTAAATTAGGTTTTGTTGTGCTAAACTACTAAACTTTTGCCATAACGTGAGATTACCAATTCTAATTGTCACCACCTTATTGCAATTAGTCTTATCTCTGGTACCTCAAAGAAAAAAACCCACTGCATTTGCTTTCTGGATTTTGTTGTAAAGACTTAGCAGTGAGAGAAGTGTTTATTTATTTCAGAAATTCATAACAGCTGTTTGTCAATATTTTGAAATGGGAACAGGGAAAGACATGAAATATTAAAAGTGTGCCAAATCCCATCATTTCTGCAAGCATGCCTTTGATTTTAGTAGTTCTGTTTAGTCTGGGTTATTTATACTTTTTCAAGAAGAATAATTTAAACATTCATATTCCTAGATCTCAGTTAAATATTTATCTAAGTTTATAAAGCTGTTTCTGCTGATTAGTGAGTTACCTGTTATGGGAGAACAAAGAAACTCAAAAGGCAGCAAATTAAGGTCACAGGTCAGTGTTCAGGCAAAATAGAGCTGGGCTACCAAATGATTTTCAGTTATTAAGCCAATAAATCAGGCAGATGTTGATAGATGCAAGCACTGGGGCAGTGTGTCAGCCTCATGAAAAAATTGTTTAACAGATTCAGGTGATCAATGCTGTCAGAACCTCGCATGTGGAAAAATAAGATGACAAATTAAGCTGTAAGGCTGTGACACCAGAGATGATTATGTACCCCTTCTTCCCACTCCCCACCACTGCCACCATTGTATTACATCTAGCCTAAAAGCAGAAACACACAAATAAATAAATAAAATTATGTATCTATCCATTTATGTCCCTTGGAAAGACCACAAGTGAGGCAGAAGGCTAATGGATTTTCAGAGCAAATGCAACCTGCTGCATCAGCCCTGATTGAAGAGCTCTGAAGGGGAAGGGAATAGATAAAGGGGGTATTGAATTATTAATGGACTCTATGATAGTGGTCTAATTAGAGCTAAAGAGCTAGCACTTTTTATTAATGGCACGATGAAAACAAAAATAACCCATCAAAAGTCATTAAGATGGAAAAGATCCTAAAGCTGAATACATTTTCATGGCCAAAAGCACTGCATTGTATTTGTTTACAGGAATTTCTGGGGTTTGCATGTTGTAAAACATGTAGCCAAAAACTATGCCATTGTTTGGGTTTTTTTTTGTTTATTTTGAATGACACCAGCAGAGTAATCCAGTAATTGCTGTTGAAGGCTTGGGCCTTACTGTTTTCTCAAAGTGAAGACACTTCAGCCTGACAACAAAAAGACAGTGGTCTCTATTAAAAAGATTTTCTTTCCATTCAATACATCTGTAATCATGAGACACTGAAGGCTGTGCCATGCTTTTTCAAGTCTTTTATTGTTTTGTTTTTGAAGATAAAGGTGCTTCTTTAGAAACAGGACAGCTAGAACCACGAGAAGCTCGGTGTGATTTTCCTGGGCAGATCCCTGTTGGTAGGCAGTGGTCCCCAGCAAGCTCTGGGCTCACCAGCCCCACCGCCCCCGTGCGTGGTACCAGAGATCCAAACTGATGGTGTGCTGAGGTGTGAGGGACTCAGTTTTCCTCCTGGGCCAAGCAGGAGCTGTCTCCTGACTTCCCACGTGGTGTGAGATAAGCCATTGTCTTTGCAACAGTGCAAGGTGAAGTACAAATTGTCCAGCATTCAGCTGATTTGCAAGCTGTTAAATATCACAAGGCTGCAGGAGTGATGACTTTATGGGGAAAATTAGCTGAGGGAGACAACAAAAAGCATTCATCTCTATCTTAGGAGATACCTGAAAGCCAGCCTGAGCTGTCATCAGGGCGTTTAAGATGTTTTCAGCAGTTACTCTGCCAGAGATATCAGATTACTGCTGTTACCTGTCTCATAGATGGACAGAAAAGTGCTGTGTATGTGTGAGTTTTTTGCCTACAAGCTCTTCCAGAGAAAAAGAAATTGTTCTTTGAATGACACCAATTCCCTGTTTGTTTATCTGTCCCTGATTTTTTTTCTTTAATGGTCTGTCCTATACCCTGCCCTCAGCACACTCAGATGTGGGGATGGAATCTCTTTGTAGAAGCCTGCAGACAATTGCCTTTCTCAAAATGAAACTAAGTTGTTGGATGGGAAAATATATATGCCAAAATATATTTTGTCCCTAGATTCTCCCTCAGGTCTTTAGTTCAGTTCATAGTGCCAAAGTCATGGTAGATAATAATTGCTAATGATTTGAGAGAAGTGAGTGACTAGAATATTCTAGCTCAACTCATATTTTTTAGAAGAAAATATAAATGGGCAAAGAGTGCCTTACTCAAGGGTACCTTTTTTTCTCTTCTGTATTTAGCACAGGCTAAAACAGCTGCAGTCCTTGAGTCCAAGCCACCCAGATCAGCAGTGCACATCTTCCTGTGGGGCGTCAGGGGTGAGAACAAAGCTTTTATTGGCAAACAGGAACACAAATGTCTCTGCTTGTCACCCACATCCACACAGGACATTTTGCTGTCAAAAACCAGCACTGCTATTCAGGAGTGTCTGGGTGGCACAGCTGGCCTGGGGGGCAGTATTTGCTGCAGCTGATTACAGGTGTTCTCCCCCAAACACCACCTTTTGTTTTTCCTTGGGTTAGGCACAGGAAGGGAGCTCTACATCATTCACACAAGTGCTGTGGCAGAGGTGCTGGCACTGCCAACAGCACTTCTAGCCCTGTGATGTACAAGCTGCTCCATCACACAGCTGTCACACAACTGTCTCTTGGATCTCCTGGATGATGATTTTAGGCTATCTCAGGCAGTTCTATTTCTTCTTGTTTTGTATAGAAAAAAAGGCAATAAGGAGGGATAGAAAACAACAATTTATTAATATCATGCAGACTTGTGAAATATTGCTTCCTCTGAGATCCTGCAGTAATGTATGAGCAACATAGATCAGTTTGTGAAGTTAATTTCTTTCAAGAAATTCTCTGTGTTGCAGGAAACTGCATAAATACTCCATAACAGTGCCATTTGCTACACTGAAGCAATAACCATTTATTTTGGCAAGTTCCAGAGTAAAAGTATGAGAGTCTTTTATTATTAACTTCAGTGTTTCCTGCTTAGGTTTCTTTCATCTTTGTGGAAACCCTATCTACTTTTAATTTTCATACATAGTGGGAATTGAAAATAGCCAAGTGGGTACCCTAGGGACCAAGACATCACAGGTGATGTATGTTGTCATTTTAATGGAGACACATTAACAACAATTTCTGAATACACAGTGTACTTACCATGTGCACCAGCAAAATCTGCCTTGAAATTTGGGCTGAAAAAGAAAAATGGAAGTCCTTGGTTTATCATGTGTATAGCAAACAGAAGCCTACATGTGGTTTTATGATTAAAGGCCACGTACTTCTACAACACTTATGTTAATGAGTCTTCTTTATTGAGGGTCTCTTCTCAGATAGAACTTAGGGTGCTGTATATTATCATTTTGAAACAGCACAAGTACAATGGCAATTTATTAAAATATTGTTAATTCTCTCAATACGACCATGAGGCTAATTAAATATAACAAGTTTCCTTCTGGGATTGGTTCCACAGTCTGCAGGCTGTTCTTTCACCAGATCCTTTGGGGTTTTCCATCTGTGTGGGAGACCAAGAGCAGCCCCATGCAACACAATTTTCTGCACTTGGAGAGATTTGTAATTCCCTGTCAGACAGGTGAAAATTACATTTAGCTCTTGATTGCCTCCAAGAATAAGGAGGCAAAAATTCTTGATCTAAAATTTTGACTTGATGGTGTTAAGAGTTCTTTCTCTCTTAATAGTGGAGACCTTTTTATACTGGTAAGTTAAACATGGCTGCAAAAAGATGACAGTCCAAATTCCTGAGACCAGCTGATGAGAAACTGCTCCTATCCCTCCCTGGTTTAACTTTTTACAAATTATACCCCTATGGTCAGTTGGGCTCAGCTGTCCCAGCTGTGTCCCCTCCCAACTCCTTGTGCACCTCCAGTCTAACTTGATGGTGGGGTGGTGTGAGAGGCAGAAAAAGTTTTGTCTCTGTGCAGATGCTGCTCAGTGATAACGAAAACATCCCTGTGTTATCAGCATGAATCCAAAGCACAGCTGCTCTGGAGAGAATTAACTGTACCCAGCCAAAATGAGCATAGATATTACCACCTGGCCTGGAACATCCACATGTTTCTACCTTTTCACTGGTAGAATATCCACACCATGGATATTCATTCAGTGAAAGGGTAGAAAGGGTTTTGTCCCACATCCTAAGAGTTTCATGAGATGCTGTTTGATTTCTGGGTAACAAGTGAATATCACCATAGGCTAAAACTGCTCAGTTAAATTCCTTTTAATCAGATCTGTACCAAAGCAGTTTATTGACTTATTAATTGCATGTATTTAACCAACAATCATGAGACTCTAAGTATTGATATCTCCAATTCAGCCAATGCACTGCAATATTAAACATTCAGGCAATGTTAAGTAATGCCTAGAAGTTTCTAGGCATCCTTTCTGTAGCTAATCCCCAAAAGCTCTGAGCACACCTTCAGCAAGTTAGGGGCTCCCCACATTCCACATGCTTGAAATTAACTTCTGGATGCTGAAGTCTCCCACACTCCTTACACTGTCTGGCCTTTCTTACCCTCTGTTGTCGAAGCCATTTTGTCAGTGGGAGCCATTTCCACGGAGTAACTTCCATCTCTGGCAGACAGAGTGTTCAAGTGGACTGCACAGCATGGAATGTATACAGGTTTAACATTTATTTAAAAAACAAACAGGAGTAATAACACCAATATGACAGGCTTGCATTTCAAATGTTTTTCTTCTGAGTAATAGTGAAACCCCTCACTTTAAAAGGCTCTATTATAAATACGTTTTTGCAAAAAGCTAGAGAGTCTTTCCTTCAACTGTTCTGTACAAGAATTCAAATTGCTCATCAAAAGGAGAGAATACAGGCCATACTCACAGGATTGGATTTGCACAAATGAGATTGTGGTCAGAGAAAAGCATATTGTTTGGGTTTTTTTCAGTATGTATTTTGTGTAGACTGTTTTCAGCAAAGCCATTGGAGTTTATGCCTTTTTTTTCCCGTTTTTCTTTTTTCGCTCCTTATCTCATATTTTCAAAGGCTGGAAGTAATCACTTCTCTGTTTTGTTGACATAAGAGACATTTCTAAATAATTTAGCTTAAACCCTCAGGACAGGCTTGACTAATGCTCCTTTTTTATAACCGGAATGACTCATTCCAGTGCTCATGTAGGTATTTTTTGTTGGCTAAATCTGTGTGTGTCTTCTTCTCTGATATTTCTGCTCCAGAGATGAAATGTCTGTCTCTCTGTAATGCCAGCTCTGGAAGCCCTGGCAAGTGTTCCATGCCAGCTACCAACCCATGGCTCAATTTCCTCCTGCATCCCATCATGTTTTTCATGGCAGTCGAGCTGGTGGACCATGTTACACATTCATGTCAAGAGACAGGTTGGGTGGGCTTCCTGAATCTGAAAGTTTATAAGGCTTGCTTTAAGCCAGCAAATTCTTTTATTTTTTTTATACTGTTGCCAGGAGCACTTTTACAGTTGGGGTGATGCATTTAATTTAACACTTTTGGAGATTAAAGAAATAGGTTGAGACCTCATAATTCTGGAAGAGCTGTTGTCTCCTGGACTGTTTTCCTCTATCACTGTTTCTAAATGTCATAAAGGTGTGCCACACTTCCTTGAATATTTTAATCTTTTATCAAAGCATATGTATAGCAAATAACCAGTAAATTGAGTGCACTAGAATAAATTGTGTAACTTCCTTTCAGATTACCCCATAATCTCCAGGCAGTGTTTCTTACTTTGAGTAACAATTATCCTCAACTTAATTGAGGCACGAATTACCCATAATTATCTATTTTCCGTGGTAAAACAAAACCTGTAATTATGCTTTTTTCCATGCCTTGAATTTATACATGGTGTGAACAGAAATTAGGCCAATGTGTACTGAGCTAACAACAAGAGTGATCTTATTCTTTTAGCCCTGAACTTCTTCATAGCTGTGTAATTTGATTTTAAGAAAGGCAGAGATGTCCTCCAGAGAAGAAATAATCTGCTTCAGGGTGCGAATAGTGGAGGCATAATCTAAAGTCTGTGTTTAATTTTCCTTATCCCCACCACTTAAGCCTGGGTTAAGGTGTGTGGTCATAGTTCACTGTTGTACTTCTCTTTCCCTCCTACGGTGGCTTTTGGAGATGTGAAATGCTTTTCACTGCGTTTGTTTACAGTAGGCAGACAGGGCCTTGAACAGCTCCAGGATGAAGTGACCTTTGAAGGTGCTTGAAGTTATCCATCTCTGTCTGAAGCACAGTGATTGAGACTCAACCTCAGCTTTGCCTGAATTAAATCATTAGGCAACCAAAAACAAACCTAAGAGAATATTTCCCAGAGTAGAATAGATACAAATCTTTAGGATAATTCAGTCCTAAACATTATATCCTGAGATTTGGCATCTCATTTTACAAAGGCCAGTAGATGACATGCTCTAAAACAAATATAATGCAGGAGAGTCAGAAACCAGATAAAAGGCTTTGAATCACATCATTCTCTGGTATGTATCTCTGTTATGTGTCCCATGATGGAGCACCTGCACCAAGGCTTTCCAGAAATGACATATCACAAAAAGGTCAGATATCATGCAATTCCTCTGCTGAGGCATCTGTCAAGTCACGTTTGCCGTCAAAACAAGGTAATGTCCTGAAAGGAAGCAGCATGTTCAGCAACCATCTGCAGCATATGGCACTGGAAATGCATGTCAGTGAAGCAAAAGTCATGCCATGTACCTGCTTTTCAGCTGTAACATGTTATTTGTCATAAAAAGCTGCAGTTGTTTAATTTTTCATAAGCGGTTTTCATGTCTTCACGTATTGCTTCACGCGCTGGATTAAAAGCAAAAAAAGCAGGAAGCCTCTTTGTTCAGTATAGAAATGTACAGTGTCAGAAGGCAATGTGTAATAAACACATCATTAGACAAAATATGAGGCTGATTGTCATTTACACAAAGGCCCACATACACTGATTCAGCAGTGCACAACAATGTTACTTTAAATAATCCGCAGGAAACTGTGAATCAGGCCCAAATACTTGAATTAAATTCTAGCTAACTAGGAGTCTTCTTCTGAAAATCCTTTGTGTAAATCTCAAATAAGCTCTTTCAAAGACATGCAATGTCCTTGAATGCTAATATTTTTAGTGGGGAATGTACATGATGAAATGTGATTTGAAATCTGCATGGATACCACAGAGCTAGTAGCACTAGAAATAAATATGTTGGATGAAAGATGAAAGGCTCAAATTCCTCCTTATAGGCTCCACACAAAAGAGAGTCAATGAATTCCAGTGAAATAAAAGCTAAAGCACCTTCTTCCTTTACCTGTTTTAAACGTTTGCCAACTAAAAGAAATTTAATTTCCTATTTTATCTCCTCACAGTGCAGAAGTTATGTGTCTTGTTTTATAGGTCAGTGCATCCAAAACTTGGCTAGGTCTTGGAGAGGTTATTAAAGGTCTCATTTTATAGGTCAGTGCACCCAAAACTTGGCTAGGTCTTGGAGAGGCTGTTAAAGCTAATAGGTGAAATTTCTAGTGAGGATGGCCTTTAAACACTAACTGCCTTGATTTGGGGAGATAGCAATTTATAATTGCTCCATGCCATGTACATTTAAATGCCTTGAGTGACTGCTGCTTTAGAAAAGCAGTTGCACTATGTGGAACATTAGTTCCTGTGATTTTGTGCCTTTTTCTTGTTTGGGAAGAAAAAAAAAGAGATTGTTGCATCGAAATAAAATCATAAAACTCTGGTGTTTGCAAACTTCTCTCCTTGCTTTTTTCCAGTTCATTGCTATTCAGGATTATATTGGTATTATTGCAGTGTATTATAAAGAGATTTGTGTCTGGTAGAAATCAGAACAGCCTGGCTTCTGTGCTACACTCATGGTTTTAATCAAAGTACGATTACATGCACTATTGTGAATATGTAAATCAGAAAATGCACAGTGAGATTAGTCAGCATTTATGACAGCAGAAAACTGGAGGTACTGTGTTCCCATCTAGGAATAAAGGCTGGTACTCATTAGGGCTGAATGTTGAATCTGCAAACTTTGTGACAGGTGCAGCCTTGCCTTGTGTACGTGTCAGAAATATCGTAACTTGTTTTGAAAAGTGCAGCAGTACATCAGATCTGTGAACTCAGAAAATCTGTCCTAAAATTCAATTTCTGCCCAGAACTGTCCGGAACTTAAGTTCTGCTTTAAAAACTAATGAACTTCCCAACTCCAAAGCCCTACAGGAGTAAATTGAGGAAAGTTGTTTTAGGAAATTTGAGTTTATACAGGGGAAAAAAGATAGCTGCACTTAGCTAGTCTAGAAAGTATATTAAACAGCAGCTGTCTTCTTAGTTAAGAGGATTTTGTTTGGCTGGTCCTTCAAAGATGGCAAGAGCATTTAAAAGGAACTGCTGACAGTGGTAAAATCCCAATGAATTATAAATGTAGTGAGAAATCCATGAACCTATTTACTTGGATAAATCTAGACAGAGCATTTACTTTTGAGTCCTCACTTCTTTAGCTGAAAATTGGGACACTCCAAACTTTACTTTGGTTCAAGTTCCCTTTGGAGTACAGAAACAGGCTTGTAGTTCACACAACAGCCTGCCCTACCTCAGAAAAACATAGATCTCTTCCCAGCTGAGTTCTTTAAAGTTTACATTCCCAAGGCAGGAATTCTCTAGCATTTGGATTGATTTTTCTATCATTTCCCAAACTCTTATAGTCTTTTAAGCTTTTAGGACTTCTATCTCTAAAATGCTTGATTTCAGAGTGTTTTAAATATATTAAGTTTTAAACATAGGTAACACAAGGCAATGGAAAATCAGCCATGCTCTTCAAAACATAATGTATTACATTGCAAGGAATCTTTCCAAGATTCTCGATGTGGCAGAGTAAAACAGATCAATACACAGGCTGAGCATGTATGATGTGTTCACTCATATGTGCTGTCATGTGGGATTCACATTCTCTGAACCTGAGAGAACCTGAGAGAAGCAGAGAAGAGAATGACCAAAACAATTCTTATCTCATTTGCTGCTCCTGTGTTTGTGCCAAAGTAGAAAGCAATATGGAGATTGTTTACCCAAAGTGATGGGGTTTTGTTTCCTCGGCCTATTGGGGCCAAGAGCGTGTGCAGACTGTCGGTCAGGAGACAGCCACAAGATTTTGTGCAGTTGAGTTCTTGTTCAGTTTCAGTTTAGATGTAGTGGAATAATATAGTATAATAAAGTAATTAATTGGCCTTCTGATATCATGGAGTCCTCCTCATCATTCCTCCTGCCAGTCGGGCAAAATCTCATTGACACTGTCTGCTCAGACACGGCACAAAAAACTTTGTTAGCAGGGCCGTGTCTGTCCTTGAAAAACCTAGTTCAGGATTTGTTCAGGATTGGAACAGTTTTTGCTCAAACTGGTATCTATGTTAGACTCACTCTCCTGACCCTGCTTCTCATCCTTCTGTCTCTGCCTGTCTTTGCCACCTGCTTGGTGCCAGCACCTGCCCTCTTCCCCTTGTGGGATCAACTCCCCAGGGGCAGATGCCGGCCCTGCCGCACGTGGAACCACGATCCCTCAGTGCCTGGCATGAAAGGAAGAAGAGACTGAGGCTCGTTCAGGCTGTGCAGAGCTTCACCAAGTCCAGCCAGGGCTCCTTGTGCAGGGGAATGCTGTTGGGAAAGGCAGCTCCAGGTGCAGAAGCACAGCCGTGCTTTGTGCATGAAGGGCTCAGGCACCGTGACCCACCGGCTGACCTGGGACCTGAAGTCTTGTCTTTTGGACACCAGGCTGTTGTAAGGGGTCTGAAAGTTTATCTATTAACATAATTGGGTCACAGAAAACAAGACTAGATTGTGTCTTTCTCAGCAGTCTTACCTCTGGTTTTGATGTAAAGTTTTCTACTTTTAATTGTTATTCATCAACTTTTGAAAGAATTAAGCAGAAATCCTATGTTTCTCCTAATGGTGTCTGCACTTCCGGAGCTGACTGTTGCTTCTTTTTTTTTTTCCTTCATAATTTCTCCATATCTCCTCATAATAACAGAGAAATGCAGTGATAAAAAATAAATGTACCTTGTCTTTCACTGCTGGCTCATATTTTGAATTGTTTAATGTGAGGCAGAAAACATGTCCTTTAAACTTACTACTTTTTTCTCTCCCTGATGCTCCATTTTGAATCTAAGGGAATGAAAACTAAATTTCCTCATCAGCAAAGAATTCTTAATGGGATGAATTGTTTATGCATCTTTTCATAATTTAATACTCAAAACCTTCAGAATAATCTGGTCTACAGGGATATTTGGAAAAATATGTATTAAGCAGCTGTTTTTCTTCATTTTGTGGTCTTGAGAATGTTTGAAGATGCCAAAAGTATTCTGGTTACATTGTCTAACATGTCAAAAATCTGGTCTACAATACTTTAATTAATTTTATTTTATATATTTGTTTGACTGTAGGATTCTTTTTAACATCTTTTAGTATTAGAAAACCCAGCAAAGGTCTGACTCAGGTCATACAGTGAAAGTAAGATCTGGGAAAGCACTATTAGGTGGGTTAAATTTTAATAACTCCTATTTTGTTGCTCGTCTGGTGTTAGCCTATAAAGTTTATTGATTATAATAAAGACTCAGTGATTCAGTGATGCTAACAGGTGGTTTTCAAAATTAAAAATTTTTTTCAAAATGTTGCAAAAGGCCCAAATGGGTATTTTTTTTAAGCAGAAGGAGCAGGTTAGAAAGTTGTCTTGCATGGGCACAGACATACCTTTACATTGCATTTTAATCACTGAAGGGGAAACTGGAGCTTGGATAAAGTAAATTTTATGTGCAGGTGGCAATGAGTTTTGTTTCTGTAGCCAATTTCAATGTGATTAAACAGCTTTATATTTTGGTACACATTAAAATATTGAAGTGTAAGTATTTTCCCTGTAAATAGTACCTGTCCTATTATTAACTTGCTGAACCTGTACTGGACAGATATTATTTCCTGCTGCTCTCCCTAGTGTTTCACAGATTTCTAATTGTTCTGCAGTAAGTTCAGCCTTTAAATCTTTCCAGTGGTCACTAAACTCTCTTCTGTCTTGTTTTTTGCCAGAACAAGGGCAAACTCTGTGTTCTCTGGAGACTTTTCTGGTGGTCTGTGAATCTGCCTAGTGGTATAATTCTGATTCTGTAATTTCCAGCTTTAAATTTGATTAAAAAGACAGCTTAAAGTATTTTAAATACCCTTCTGTTATCTGTTTTCCAGATAATGAATTGCTGTGGTTGGTCCTGTAATCAGTCACTAGTGGGAAGAGAGGTGATCTGTGCAGAAAAGTACTTTGGTTCCTGTAATAGTGTCTGAAAATGGTGATTCACACTCCCAAGGCTCAAATTGGCTTGGCTGGGCTAGGAAGTAGCTTTTCTGAGACCTGGGGTAATGGTTTTATTCTTCATTTGGCATTACTGTTCCTTGCTGCACAGGCACTGAAGTGTGAACCTTGATGTGTTTGGTACCACCACCACAGGATATCCTGGGACAAAGTGAAAAAGTGTTGGTGATGGAATCTCCATAAAACCATAGCATAGCTTGGGTTTGAAGGGGCCATAAAGATCATCCATTTCCAACCTTCTGCTATGGGCAGGTTGCTCAGTAGAACAATCTGAGTCTCAAAGGCAGTAATTTGCTCTCTGTATAGGTTTTTTATGGTGTTGCTTTGCATTTCTGAGTTGCTCAGAAGTAAAAAAAAAAAAAAATTAAAATTGGTGGTAAAACAGCCTTCCATTCTGTGTTTTGTAAATATTTCTGATTTGATTGTGTAGAGCATTGTATACTCTGTGATTCTTTTTCTTCTGTTAAGCTGAAAAAATGTATTCTGTATTACTGTTATACACTATTACAGCTACTAATTCACTAGATTGTGAGATGTGCTCTGGTGATGACTCTGGATAGAATATGCAGGAAATCATCTCTAAAATGCCCACTTCACTTCTTAGAGCATTTAGGAGCTTTTAGGAAAAGCTTTTTCATTTTCTTTATTTACCTCTTTCTCCTTTGTACTTTTACAGTTCACCTTGATCAGAAATATCGTTTCATGTGGGATTGATGGATTTATGTCTCATTTTATCTTTTGCAGTCAAGAGCAACCAGTCTGGGAGGAGTGGGGATGTCTTTCTAAGGGAGACCAAAGAGCTGTGCAGAATATGTTGAGTAGGCATTCCATACAAATGCATTTTAGAGCATTGCACAGTGCACATTCTAATCCTAAGGGGCCAAAGAAATGATACAATCATCACGCAGGCTTTTGATAGTTTAGTCAGCAAAAGAAAAATATCTGTAAACATGCTATCAAATTTACAGCTCATTGAAAGTGACAGGGAGATAAAAGAGTGGGCTAAAATGATATAATAGAACATGGAACATTGCAGGAATGTATAGCATTTAATCTTGTATACACAAATGCATGTAACATTTCTGCTCAGTTAATGATCCAGTGCTTAAGCCTGAGCTATAATACATCATTGCCAGACACATCTATGAATGTAAAAGATAACATTGTCTAATTAGTTTGGAAGAGGCTTGCTTTTTTATGTTGGTATTGGTGATGGAAATCTTCTCTACATCTTACTCTTTTTTACAGATGCTGTTTTCATGAAATTACATGCTTCTAAATTTTTATTGCTATTACATATAACATTCTGCTTTTTGCTGCTTTTATCTAGTTTCATAAATGTAATGGGTATTTCTCTTCCCTTATCCCTTTTATTCCACTTCCCCTTAAGAAACAGAAGATGGGAGCTGAAAGTATTGTGAAATTGACTTGAAAGTTAAAATCTTTCAAATAACTGGCCCTGTCATTGACAAATCTTTTTCTTCCACTCTGGTGCTTTTCATGGTAATTTAGAACAAGTTTCAGAAATTTTACAATAATAAATACACTTCTGCTGAAAGCATACATTATACAAGCAATAATTTAAAACTGCTCATGACATCAATTATATTTTTTCATGGTGAAATATATAACACATTCCATTTTATCAGCACAATGAAGAGAGACATTCCAGAATCATAAAGGTGCAAATCAAAATGGTCTTTCCTTTGCCTAATGGCTTTAATTGCAGGATACAGTAGAACGAGGTTGCTCCTTTTTTTTTTTAAATTTCATTTTATCAGCTGTCTGTAACCTGTCACAGTCTGCCCAGTGCATGACGCTTATACCATTCCATTCAGTTCCACCTCAATGGACTTGTGACAATGTGCCACTGGATTGTTTTCTTGTCTTCCTTCAGGAAGGGGCAGGTCCTGCATCCTGCATGCTACAGATTTATTAAAATGCTGTCTAAGCTCCATTATGGATGAGTATTATCCATTAGCCACTAGCTGTCCATATATAGACTTACCCATCCATCCATCCATCCATCCATCCATCCATCCATCCATCCATCCATCCATCCATCCATCCATTCTCCACCATAACTGTAAATTTTTAGCAGAGTTCATGGAGCAAGCAGAACTGTTGGAATGCAAGAATGATTGCAGTGCTGTTTGCATGGTCTGGCAGCCACGGTGTGATTTACTGTCATGCCTCTGTGCCCATATAGATAAGCTTTACAAAAGTTGTTTTGGAAACAAATGCCTTTGGCAGAGCTTCTTTCCCTGCATAGATTTGAGACAGTTTTACTATAGGAATGCATGGAATCCTACGGTATTCTGAGTGGGAAGGGACCCACAAGTATCATCAAAGTCCCACTCATGGCCCAGCACAGGACACCTCAAGAACTTTTTGAACTGTGTCAGGCCTGGGACCATGACCACTCCCCTGGGAGGCCTATGATATGCAATTACTTTTGTAGTCATGCCTGATGCATATAAATATATTGTATATTTAGAAATCTAACTTAATTCAATAGTTGGCCAAACTGCCCAATAGCCATACTTCCCAAAGGTGACCTGAAATTGGAAGAAAAAACCTGTTTTTCTTCTTGCACATGCAATTAAAAATAAAGGGGAAAATGCATCCACGGTATGAAATGCAAGGTACCAGTGTACAAATTTTATTTAAAACAAAACAAAACAGACAAATTTAATTATCTTTTATATTATATTTAATATACAAATTGTATTTTAAAAACCCACAAATGTCAGGGTTTCCATTTAATTTTCAAATGTTTTTTAATCACTTAGGAGCAAAAATCCCACTTTTTTTTTTTAAGTGGGAGACCACCCAGGAATTTAAGTAGATAAGTAAGGCTTCTGGATTTTTGGAAGGGATTTCCCAGAACACAGACTGGGGCAGCCGTACTCTCCTAGTGCCTTCCAAGGTCGAATATGCTGCCCAGTGGCAATACAGCCTCCTCATTTTCACTTGCTCTGCTTTGGTGAGCAGGAACCTGTTAAAGCTATAAAACAAGGAAAAGCCTTGCCCTGTTGAATATCCTTCCTATCACAGAAATGCCTTGAATCTATTCAATTTACCGCTATTTCAACACAGCTTTAGAAAAAAAAAACACCCTAGGGAGGAAAAAGGATGTTAAAATATAAAAAAAGGAAAATATGTAGATGTATTTCAATCAGGGAACTGACATTAAAAAAAATGCTTATTTTCATTTTCCTGAAGAGGCTGTCTGTATTTAATGGTATTTATGGGCATTTAATTAAGACCAATATCTTCTTTCTCAAGTGCTCCTCATAACCAAAATTCAGAGTAGCTTGTTCTTGTGGTACATCCATTTATCAGCTTTAGCCTTGAGGCTCTCAATGGCTCCATCACTTTCAGCTCAGGGAATCGGCAGGATTTTCAATGAGACACAACATTGCAAAATGTAATGAAACAGAAGAAAACCAGAACCAAAACCACAACAAACATACAGCAAGCAGTGAATAATTACCTGCCATGGAATTAAACAGTCAGTTCCCTTGGGGGACACATGATGGGACTAGATAAAAAAAAAAATTCATTAACTATATAGCTCTGAATGAATAAACAGTATAACAGTTCAAGCTTGTCATCTATGATCTTAGTTATAAAATACAAATATCAGATATTTAAGGGTGTTGAAAAGGGTAATTGAGCAAATCTTTGAAAGCTGGTGTTGCTTTTTGGACACAGTGGTGTTTCCTGGCATAAACTGTTACCAGCAGAGAAAAATTCAATCAGCTAGCTGGAACACAGAAAGTGTATTAGATAATATGAGAGCTTTGGCAAGTTTATGCTTCTGATCTCTCTCAGACATAAGGCTGTCCATATTCCACTTTTAAAAATTAAAAAGATAAAAAAAAAACACCCTAGCAATTTCCATTTATATGAATAGAAATGACAATTAATCATCAAGCCTTGCAATTATCTTTTTGAGTAAGAAGGAGCAGGTCCAACTACTTTGTAAAGAATGACTTTATTACGGCTTCATCCTGGTAAACAAATTTGTCAATCAGCCAGTTCCTTGTAATGCAGATGGAAATTTGAGCAGGCAAGGATGTCATGCTTTCCATAGGCATGGATTTAAGGACTGGAGTATCTCCATCCTATGAGGAAAGGGTGAGAGCTGGGACTGCTCAGCCTGGGGTGGAGATGAATCAGGGTAGAACCTATTCATGTGAATAAATATGTGAAGGGAATGTGTAGAGGGGATGGAGCCAGGATCTGTCCAGGATTGTCAATGTTGATTTAGGGAACAGACATATATTTTCCGTATTCATAAGAGCTACCTAACTGTGGTGAAATAAATATTGACAGGCTTGTAGAAATAGGACCAAAGGACCAGAGCCAGTGGCACAAACTGAAACACAGGAGGTTCCTACTGAGCACAAGGAAACGCTTCTTCACTGTGACCAGGAGCTGGCACAGGTTGCCTAGGCAGGCTGTGGTGTTTCCATCCTTGGAGACATTGGGAAGGCACCTGGACAAGGTCCTGGGATGTAGGTGGCCCTGCTTGAGCTGGGGGGCATTGGATGAGATGACCTTCAGAGGTCCCACCCAGTATCAGCCATTCTTTGATCCTGATTTATGGTTATGAAAGTTTGCAATGATAAATCAATACTCCTTTTTTCTCCCCTTACAACATTGAAAAGGTGGACATTTTGATTGATTTCACATATATGAGAATATTCCTCATTGATTTTTTTTGGTGTGAATTTAATTTGTGGGCCCACTTCTATGCCTAACAGTTTCAAAATTTTGAATGCAGTATATTTCAAAAGTGTAGCAATCAATTATTTTAAAGGTTCAGTAAAAATCTTAATGCATAATTTGATAAACAATTACTCAAGTATTCACATCCGAGTCAAGCATATATTCAATGCATTATCAATAGTGTGTTGTGCTAATGTCTAATATGTATTACTCTTGTCTGTCATATTCTTGTTATGGGGACAAGTGATCTTCTATATTCTTTATTAAAATATTTAAGTGTGACCATAAGGTGTTATGAAATTTTGTGTCTTGAGTCCAGAATTCTTTCATAATTTGCTGTAGACACAGTAGTATTTTGATATAAAGTACCTTAAAGGTGTTCAAGGTTAGGCCATAAAAGTAAGAGAATAGTGCCTTTAATAGTCAGAAATGCCAAAACTTCTGTACCAATTATTGTAAACACAAAAGACCAACCTTTTTGGGAAACCTACTAGCTAGAAAATTGTAAACCCATAAAAATATGGACTTCACACTTCTGTCTTGGCACTGTGTTCCAGGACAAGAGACTCTGACACATTTCTCTGATGAGCACAAGGAAAAGTCTGTGGTGATCTACAGTATCCTTGAATAAAAAGCAGAGATTTAAAATGTGCCTTAACATGATCCCTTCAGAGGAGGGTTGTTCATTATTATTAAAGTAATTTTTAAATGAATTAGATAAGTAATTTTTAAAATAAATAGAAAGTTCACCCCTCCTTCAGTTGTGCTAATTCACAATCTGATGTGATCTGTACGGAAATAATCCTCCAGAATGTGTGTGTGTGTGTGTGTCTAAGTTATGGTATAGATATTAATTATTCAGCTTAGTGTTCAGCACTGTAAACAGACACAACTGAAAGGAAGAATAATTACAAACCTAGACTGAGAATGGAACAAAAAAGACCTTGGATTGCAGGAACCTCCTAATTTATCAGAAGCTGATTGTGTGTGTACTTTTACACATCCACAGCGTGACAAATAACTGCTGACTCCGCAGTCAAGCAGCTGTAATTTAGCATTACAGAATCATAGAATGTTTTGGGTTGGAAGGAGCTTTAAAAGTCATCTTGTTCCAACCCCCCTGCTGTGGACGGGGACACCTTTCACTAGACCAGGTTATTCAGAACTCCAGGTTATTCAGGATTCCATCCAACCTGGCCTTGAACACTTCCAGGGATGGGGCACCCACAGCTTCTCTGGGCAACCTGTGCCAGTGTCCCATCACTCTCATCATAAAGAATTTCTGTCTTATATCTAAAACCTCTGAAAGCACTCCATGTTTTGGTCTGTTACCTTGATTTACCAGCATTGTTTGCACCTGCCAACATGTGTAGACAGGGGATAAATCCAGGAGCTCTGGGCAACAGGGTCCAGCAAGCCCAGTCACTGTTTTATATCACAGTTCTGTTGAGCTAGGCAAGGTTACAGGTGGTGGCTGGGACTGCCCCTGCTTCCTTGGCTCCTTGACTCTGTTGGGATGAATTCTGTCTCCTATGAATGAAACAATTTGTACCATTTGCAATACAGATCAGCTGGCACTCCAACTTGTGGGCAGCGCCCTAGAGTGACATGAAAATGGAGTTACTTGGAGGGATGCCCAGGTGGGCAGATATTATAGAAAGATCTGTGAGTCCCCACAGGTAATTTTCTGGCTGGCTCATTCTTGAATCGTTGTCAAATCCAAATTCTGCATCACTACTTCTGAAATATGATGGCACAGTAATGAGTTCTAATATAAATAAAGGAGTGAAATGGCAAGAGTAGCTTCATATGCTAATTATCCTGAATCCTGTGCATTCTGCAGCAGGCTCATTGAATACACTCTATGCTGAAAATGGGTGATGTTAATTATATTTAAATATTATGGATTGTCAATGTAGATTTAGAGAATGGACATATATTTTCCATATTTATGAGAAGAGCTACCTAACCGTGGCGAAATAAATATTGACAGGCTTGTAGAAATAGTACCAAAGAAATTACTAGACCAGTAACAAACTGCATGTCAAAAAGGCTTTACAAAAATAGTCCTCAATGGATTACAAATTATGAGGATGATTTCTGACATTTTATCAAGGCAGTGTGAAATATCAAATTTCAGTGGTCAAAACATTTTCACCTTTTCTGTGCTGTAGCTCAACTTCTAAAAGAAAATCTGTTACCATCTGAAGAGGAAGTTAATATATTTAACAAATAGATCATAAAGATGGCAAAGGAAGAACAGCTTTTACAATTTTGAAGTTTATGAAAGACTGATGTTTGAGTTGATAAGGATTCTTCAAAGGACACTTCTTTTGAATGCTCAGTGTGAAGAAATCTGCAAGATGCTAAACAGATGCCATGTTTTTCAGTTTCAATCAAGGCTGATGCTATACAGACTTTGCAAGATATTAGTACTCTTTTATTATTATTACTATGCAGAACAATAACATGTTTTAGCACTTTCTGTCTCCAGCAGGCTCATTCAAGCTGTACTCAAAGCTTTAAATGAAAACAGCAACACATTCCCTGTAAGACTTCCAGTGCTTTAACCCAGGAGGTCAGAATAGTGATTGACGTGGTCCAGGCTGAGAACAAGAACGTGTGTCTGTCCTGATTGTCTCTTTGCCCTCCTCAGAGCTGCTGCTTTCCTGCTGCACATTGTTTTACACTCCCTGGCTGTGGGGGCTGCGTTGGTGTCTTGCAGCCTTGAACCTGCCAGGTGTTACCTCAGCACATTACCATTGTTCTCCTAGGCTCTGCCTGTATTTCCCTTCAAAAGCACCACATTGGAGACATCCCCATGGTTCTCAAGTGGCAGAGTGGGAACAGTAGGAGAAATAAAAAATCCACAAAACAGGAAACCACAATCTATATCTGCAGTAATTAGATACCATCAGTGGCAGAAACATTTTCATTGCTTTTTATATTTATTTTTAATGCATGCTTATTTGAAGTTACATTTAAGACTTCTTCAGTAATTTACCTTCAAGCAAGTGCTGGCAAACTTACAGGTAAAGCATTTAGCCGTAGCCATAAAAACCTGACTGTCCTAGATTCAGGTAACACAGTTGCTTTCAGAAAATTATGTTATTCACTCTTTTAATTTTGAAACCAAAGTCCCTGGTCATCCTGATGGCTGAGCTGCTCATAAATTCAGAGACCTTTGTAAAACAAGAAGCCTAACAGGGACTGTTCTCTTGAAAATAAGTCTAAGTGCTGAGTATGGACATACTAAACAAGATAGAACTGTTACCAAAAGTCTGAACAGAAAAGGAGTTTACAAAAATTATATTTGAGTGATGAAGATGGGAGACAGGTTAGGTTTTGCTAGTGTCCCAGTCAGGAATTCATTAGTACGCTGAAGTCTCTTGTCACGTGCTCTCCTGGCTAATTTGCAAATTTGTAAAGTAGCTGAAGGCACAGAGTGCTTTAAGGACAAGTTTCTGTGTGTTTGTTGTGTTCTTTCTGATGTCAACTCAGTCCTCAGCTGGCTGGAAATAATTGTAGTAAAACACTAAGTCATCAAACTGAACTTTGTGGCATTAAAAAACAACACATTACAATCTCTTTGATTGAACTTGCTCCTTTTCTGTGTGTTTCAATTATTTCTGTTAGATGCCCATGACCTTCTGAGAAGGTTTATGATTTTCTCAGTATGGCTATATCATTTGCCATTAACAAAGACAATCAAAGACCATAAGACTAGTAAAGTATTGTAAGACATTGTAATTTGAGCAATGTTAGGACTAGAACTCAAGTCTGAGGTATTCGTGGTCTTTACCTGAATTAATGTAACTTGCCTTTTTAAGAATTTTTCTGATTTCTGCTCCCTCTCTGCCCCTGCTGAAATGCTTCAAAAAGTCAAGATATGCAGTCCTTGACTTTTATAAGCCAGTCAGTGAGAGGTTCTCTGTGTTTAAACACTCAGCTAAGATGTGAGCACTATTTTTTGCAAGCTGTTAGGCCCAGTTAATCTCTTACTCAATTTTAGGAATTCTATTGAGTTGTCTAAAGTGAAGAGTAGTCATCTTAGATTCCTTCTGTGGAGATGAACAGGCATGGGTACTGCTGCAGGAAAACCTGCCTCAGTTCTGGAAATCTGGCCCAGCAACTTCCCTCTGAATTCAGGCGTCTGAGTTCAACAGAGTTAATCGAGGTGATTGCAGACTGGCCCTGCTCAGCCTGCCCTTCATCCCTGGTTTCTTGCAGCCTGCTCCTTGAGATTAATGGCTGAGTTAGTTCACGTTTATACAGAGCTCAGCTGGCTCCAGCAGGGCACAGAGCCGCCCTGTGCAGGCTTGATGGCAGGGAGAGTCCAGGACAGCAGAACCTGTGCAAGCAGCTGCTTACATAAATGGTGTACATAAGGATCAAGTCCTTCACTGGAAGGTGCTTCCAGTGCTTTTCCAGCCAATTTGTCCTTCCTGTCTCTGCTATTTTAGGAACTTGCCGTAAAGGAGCACTTGATTTTTCTTATCTCTTCTATACAGGCTATAATTAGGATTAGCAGAAGTGTTTTACTTAATGTTGCAGTAGTTCTTGTGTACAGCACTCATATCTTAAGTATAATTAACACTGGATAGCTCCCATTAGTGTTTTTAAGCATTTAAAATGTTCTATAATGGCCAAAGCTAAAGTTGTCATTAAAGGCCCATTGCTATTTATTATGCTCATAAAGTAGACACTTTGCTACAGAAAAATATATCATTGGGTTCCATTTAGAAAGCAGTAACAGACAGCAGCATTAGTGATGGCACCCATGGGAATAAAGGACTGCTTTAAATTGATTCCATTCTTATTCTGCACAGGAGTCAATAGGGAAATCTAAAAGCAGGTGACAAATCATTGTGTTGCACAGCATAACTGATTAGCTGAGTTATGCTGCAGGGCAGGTTTGCTGTTTTTTCATGAACATTCCTTTCTGTAAATGCTAGACTTTTAGTTTTCAGTCTGTGTTTTCTTTAAAATTGCATGTATATTTCATAATTAATTTTTATTACATTCAACTGACATGTTTTAAGCCATTATAAAAAGGAAAAAAAATATAGTCTCTTCATTATGTTTTGGGAAAGGAGCCAGGTGCATTATTAACATGAGGATTTTGCAAAAACCTTTGCCTAGAACTCTTGATCAGATGCCCATAGCTGCGAACAGGTCAGGTTTCTCATTGCCACTGCTTCATTTGGTCCACTTGGTGATTGAATTATCAAGTTTTTACGAGTCATATTTTCTCATACGCAGTCATAAAATGCTCCCTTACTTTCATAACTCCTTCTCTCAAAGAAGTTAATCTTCTTTGCCAACACTTCTCTGAGGATACATTTTAGTCACAGTCCAACCGTTGAAACAAAACATGAGCCATTTATAGCAGTAAACAATTATCACTGAAATGAGATAACAATTTAATGGTTTTGCATGATTAATGTCCTACATAAATTCTTTATGACATAGAATTGAGGGATAATGTTATGAATGTATAATAGAAAGTCAACAGAATGTGTCACCTTTTGGTTAGTTTCTAAGGAAACAGGCCATGCAATCAGTGTTTCCATAATAATCAAAAGTTCATAACAAAGTCATCATCTATTGTCCTTACTAAATTAAATTTCCAAAAGTGCAGTTGTTGGCTTTTTTGCCCTTAGTGCCCATTATGAACACAAGAGGTCAATTCAGTTAATGGCATCCTTAGAGTCTTTTTCATCCTTGTGATCCAGGGCAGGCATTTTCCAGTGTTGGTACCTACATTTAATTTAAATTGTTGTCCATTTCTAAGCATATAAATTAATGGTCTGCTCTTCATAAATGCTTATTACCCACAGATGATTCTGACTGTCTACAAGGTGAACAGACCTTGGAGTTTAGTGTCTTTTAAAATCAGGGCAGCAAACTTTGGAATCCCATACAATTGTCATGGAAAGCATTTTCAAAATTGGAAGTCTAGTATAACTCATCCCTGAGTTATTTCCTGAAGCTTAAAGAATGTCTAAAAATCAGTTAAATAAAATCTGTTAGGCTTGTAGCATTTTTAAGATCAAAGCCTTTTTTTCTTTTTAAAGATAATATTAAGGCAAAATTAAGTCAGCATCCAAAATCATTGGTTTTACTTCATAATTTCAAATATCTCTCTTCTTCCTCCCTATATATATGTGTGTATATATATATGTGTGTATATATATATATGTATATATATATATATATATATATATATGTATGTATGTATGTATGTGTGTATACACATAGAAAATAAACATAATACAGGAAGAATTTTTTTTTAAGTGTTGGTTTGGACCATCTGGCATCTGACCTCCACTGAAGCAATGCAGAGCCCTCTGCTGACTTTACTTGAGGCTTCCCTCTGCCATGCATGGCAGGAGCAAGGACATTTTGTCTTTCATTTCACTGAAAATTCTTATTTGCTCCAAAGGATGCACCGAGATGAGCAAAATCATGTGCTTGTCCTCCTGCTATGCTGCCACTGGAAAGAGAGAGGGAAAAGTATCATTTCCTTTCCTGATTTTTTTTTTTTTAGCTGTGGTACCCCCTAAACATATGAAAATACCCTTCTATCAGCTCTATATGTATTTATTTATAAAATATATTCCACTGTTTCATCAGACGATTTTAAGACAGCCTAAAGATTGGTTTAAGTCACTTGTTGATTGCTCGTTGTGTTGGTCTTTGGGAGAATGGACAAAAGGAGGCAGACCAAAAGCATTATTGCAATACAGATAGTGCCTGCAATAATGGAGCAGGCACTTGGGGCCATGGCCAGAAGGCAAATGTGGAGCTGGTACTCTGAAACTACAAAGATGAAAACCACAGTGTAACCTGAATGAGAAAATGTTATCATGCTAATGAGAGCATAGGTAATGGACACATAGAGTTACAAGGAAAAGGAAAAAAAAAAGAAAAAAAGCCCAAAAAAACACCACAAAACCACAGGAAGAAAAGTGTAAAGATAAGGAAACACCTAATTTTTTCCCAGACCCTGTGTGGTTCTGTCTGGTAAAATATCCCATCATTTTACTGAATTTAGTCCAGTAAGGTATGTTCCCAGAGCTGATATCCTTATATAGGGTATCAGGGTCATTTTCCTTTGGCATTTACAGAGTTCATGTCCTAAATAAACAAAACAAATCACTATGATGGGTTTGATACTTTTACAGTCTTATAGAGATTCATAGTTCATGTGCTACAAATCTCAAAATAGCCACAGTAATAGTGTAGATAGTAATTTATTTTTGTTGCTTCTGCTTGGGTTTTTCATTTGGGTAGCCTTTTCTCAAACATAAGTTAGAAATCAGTAAAAAAAAAAGGTTAATTGTTCACTTTTAATCACAGCCATGTGAAGCTGTGCTTTCTCAAAAAAAAAAAATAGGATACCTATTGATAATTCACTTCTAGGTTATAAAACTCAATAAACTTTGTTCTACAGTCCCACTAGAAACTAGGACTGCATAATAGTTCAGTAAAAGGTCAGTAGCACATGCATCTGATAGGATGCAGATACATATCTATTTTTGGTGAAGTAAACATAAGACATAATATTTTCCAGTTTTATTTACTAAGCAAAAGTAAGGTATAATAATTTACAGTTTTATTTATTAAGCCACTAGTAATTAGTAAAGCTAACCAGAACCTGAGTTTTCCAACTGTGGATCTGTGGTTTCCTTTTAAAGTTGATATTTTCTTTGGGAAAATGTCATTTTGACATGATTATTTTGTTTTCTTTTCCTTGAACCAAAGTTAAAAGTCCTGTCTGAATAGTTTTGCTTGCAATTTTTAACTTGTTGGGGGTGCCAGAGAGTCTCCAGTGAGCTACACTCAAATCCATATGACTCTGCATAAGTTTCCTGGCTCTGCTACATCTGTCCTTTGAATGAAGGAAATTAATCTGCTTTAAGATGATGCAGCAGAGATGTCATTCGATCAAAGAGCCCAACATATGAAGAAACATATGAGCACCAAACTCTGGATGTTCAGTCACTGGTACTAAACTGATTGTGACATACAAGGCTTCTGAACTTTTATTTTTTTTTTAAAAAAAAGCCCTTTCTGTTTGGTCTTTTTGCCCCAAGTAGGGAGTACAAAGAGAAATTTTCAGCCATAGTCAGTTCTTCTGTAAAAGAAATCCAGGAAAGTCCAATTATATTTGAGACAAAAGATACAAGTGAGGCTACACGACATTCAGTTTGCAATTCCTTTTTTTTTTAGCTATTCTTGGCAAATAGGAAAATGATACCTTATAAGTGCAGTTCACAAGGTGCTGCAATAAAGACCTGTGCAAGCAACCTGTGCATTTAGAGTTTTTTTAGATTCAGGATGGATGTATGGCAGATAATCTGTAAAAATTAATCAGTTCAACTCAATCCCTTTTTTTTAGGAAAAAGTATTTGGCTCCATCTGATCTGAAATGAGTTTAAGATACCAGGAGCCACTCTGTCTGTTGATTACTTTGTACTTTTTTTTAAAAAAAGGGCGCTGAAAAGGCCCAGCTTTGCAGCAGTGTCATTGCTTTCCTCTTCTAGCAATTGCTAGCAGACTCCATGGTTTTCAGATGTAACTCCAGCCCTTATATGATCAAATGTTGCCCATCTTGTAGAATGTTGGTAGAAAGCCTACTTTATGCAAACAAACAAGTCTTTTTTTCAGTCAGTGACAGATTATCATAGGGTAATGAGCTCTCTGGTGTTAATGCCACCTCACACCTCCTGCTCCTGCCTCATGAACTCCACAGGGCTGCATTCCTGGGCTTCCTAGAGATCACCAGTCTGTCACTAGGGTTGTCCACACATCTTGACCTGCGGGAATCCTTTCTTTCTTTAGTTTACTTTACTGGATACCTTCTCCTCGATGGGCAGCTCTGGTGTACCTGAACAAGGGCAAGCAGAGTGCCCAAGAGTTTTTTGCAGTCAAACAAACAAAAGTGTTCTGACGTGTTCTTCATCATTCTTCTCATCACATCCTACATTGTGACAATTCTATTCAGACAATGAATCTACATGCAGCCCCTGTTTGTTAACAGGCCAGGGGTAAAACAGACCCTAAATCAACCATTCAAGTATTTCTCCATCTATGCTCTTTCCTCTAATATAAAAACAACCACAACAACAGCCACCAAACCATAAAACAACCAAACTGGAATAATAAGTAGGAAAAAAAGCTACACTTCTGATTTCTTAAACAATTCCATTCAGTCTCCCATACTTTTTGCCCTGATTTTCTGTCTTTCTTGAAGAGAGCAATGAAAAAGTAGAATAATTGGAGTTTCCTCATATTTGTCTCATTTCCATAATGAGCATAAATAGACTATGATAAAAATCTTTTTATCTGTGCTGAAGTCCAGTAGCAAAGTTCCCACAGCATTATAAAGGGTCAAGATTCCATTCCCCATATGCTGCTGGGAGAAGGTAAAAAGGGTGGTGTAAGGTATTTTTCTAAGGTTTGACCAAACAACTTTCTCCTGAAGTCACATGAAGAAGACTGTTGGGCCATGGCTGAATCCTTTTGAAAATACTTTCCAAATAATATATTATTTATTTTTCATTGCTCTGTTACTGCCTGAAATTCTAATGAGAATTGAGTTTTCTGTTCCCTCAGAAAATAAAATATTCTTACAATAATATTCTTACAATAGCTGAATGTTAATATTGCTGGAAAATTAAAAATACAGTTCATCCAAGTCTAAAGCTGATTTTTTAAATACTGTTATTAATACAGAGGTCCTGAACATGAAGGAAACCATATCGATCTTTCCTATTTTGCCTTCAAAGTCACACTTAGTAGGGGTTGTTTACCGATGAGTAGAGTCTACGAGGTCCTTGTGCTGCACTGTTTCTTTTCTGACAATAATCTCAAAAAATGTAGGTTTATTCTTCAATTCAATGTAGGTAATTATTCTTCAATACACAAATTAAAAAAAAAATCCCCAGAGTCAAAGAGGACATATGTTTATGAAAGAGCATAGATCCTAAATACTATGGGTAAATGCAGTGATATTAAGTACTCAAAAGCAACAGGGGTTTCATATGCCTTGTCTGATTCTGTTTGAAAATTAATTATTTTGATTTCCTTTGCTTTTGTACATGAACTTTGATCTTCCTTTATTAAACTGCCTTTATCTTGACCTGGGAGTTGTTTTATCTCCAGCCCTATCCTGCTGAGGAGGGGAGAGATAGAGAGGCTTGGAGAGTACCTGACATTCCATCAAGGTCAGCCCACCAAAAAAACATAGAAAACATTTTGGAGGTTTGGTCATCCAGTGTGATAACAAAGAATGTGATACCTAAAATGAGCATTTTTTCAGTGAATAAGCAGCTGAAAAGTGACATTTATTCTTCTGTGAATGGTCTGTAAATTGCTGAACCACCACATATAGCCTCACTGGCATATCAAAGGGAAACAATTCAAGCATTTTGGAGACCTAGTTATTTGTCCCTTTGATTATCTCATCATCTGCCTTCCTGGTTTATTTCCTACATTAGTCTTAGACACTGAGATTCTCTTTTGATCACTGCAACTGCAGAAAAGTGAAGCTAAAGAAACACATGTGCTGGGGCTCCCATTAGGGATAAAATGAACATCTTGGCATGTACTTAGTAACTGCTGTCAGTTGTTGATGGTGGGAGAGCCTGAGGACCATAAGGATCTTGGGCTGTGCTCTCCTCCTGACAGCAGTTCCAACATCTGCAGAAAGCATTTTAGCAAGAACTAGAAAAGTGGAATAAATAATAGTAAAATTGCACATATGGTGTGAATGTGACACAGACAAATGTATTTTCAGCTCTAGCTGTACTATTTCTGACCCACCCTTTTGATGACTTAACTCAAATGACAAGATACAGAGCAAGAGCATATGTGATTATTATGCACCATGTAGAGTTCAGAACAAAGCAGAAACAATTGCCATGCAATATCAATTTGTTTGATCTAGAAATCAAATCTTAACCAGATTGTCTCATGCCTGAGTGTAACATTGAATGGTTTTATTAGTACATATTATCTGAAAAAGCCTCATCTCTCTGAGACATCAGCCTTGGGTGGTTCACAGCTGATGCTGCAAGAAGCAGCAGCATGTAGAAATGATTTGGCTGCTATTTGTGAAGATGGACTTAGAGTGAGGCTATTCCTTTTTATTTCATCTCTCTTCCTGTAATGGTCTGAAGCCTCTACTCTGTCAGTAAGAATTAGTCTCATTTTAGGAAGGGGTTTGTAAAATGCACTTAATTTGAAATGATTACGAGTATATAGAAGGTTCTGAGATTTATCTTCTGTTGTGTGTATTTATTGAAAATTGTGCTGTCTTGACAAATTATCTAGTTTTGTTGCTGGATACTCCTGACAGATTTTTTTCCCACCCATTTCATCTGTATCAAGATCAACAATTTACTTTCATGGTGGTAAGAGAATCAGAACAAAACCCTGAAAGGAAACCTGACTGGTAAATTTTCATCATCAGTTATATCAGTGCAAAATTGCTGTTTATGATTTCCTGTCCTATTTTTTCACCTGCATTTACTCCTGTCCTACTTTTTTTTAACTACATGGGCTTTTCTCTCAGTCTACTGCCAACAAAGCATATATTTTGTCCTAGAGACCATCTTTTGCAAACATTAATGCTATATGAATTATGGCTTGACAGCAGTTCACTGACCACCCAGGAAAAACCAGTTCCAGTATCAGACTCACTCCGAATATACACACAGCTTTGAGATGGATTTTCCAAAATTTATTTTTGTTTAATAATTCACTAGCATTTGTTTGGGGCACAGATTTTCCAGTCTCAGGAAGGATTTGCCAATAAGAACTCCACCAAAAGTTCTGAGCACTGCCTCATACAGCACTCACTTGAAATGCAAGAGTCTGCCTGAAGCCTAAGTAAACACACAGTCACGTTCTCCTCACAAAATTTATTTACTTTGTCAGTCAGGGCAAATCTCTCATTCTTGTCAAATTACACAGTCCCTCTGGCAGGTCACAATAGCAATGGTGGCATTATCAATATTTTTAAAAGGTCATCTATCAGAAAAAGTGTGTTGCAGGTAATGAAAAGGAGGGAAAGAAAACTGCTTTGTATGCTCAGAGAATTGAAAATGGCACAAAAAGATCATACACCTTAACAACAAGAATTTGGTGTATTTGCATTTTGCAAACCATATCAACATGCACATAATTCTAATTTTGCCAAATAAGACAGTTCATCTTTTTTCCACAGTCTTCTGTATGATTGGTATTGGTCTCCACATGTCCCCTTCTCACACAGAAGGGGTTCAAATCATAGGAACCATTTGATTCAAACAAATAAACAAAAACCAGAAAACTGGTTTTATTTTCAAAAAACATTTTATTTAGATGGGTATGTGTTGTTGTGAGAACTTGAATATTGTTATGTGGAAGCAACTGAGGATTTTTTTAGCTTTCATTTGTCTTAAGCTGATAGGGAAGAAATCTAACAAAACAAAAACATTCTTGTTAAGTCCTCCAAGAGATCCCACTGCTACTTTGCTGTTCACAGAAAACTGGGAAGTATGTCTGGTGCTTTGCAGATAAATGTGATCAACTTTTTTGGCTCCAAGGAGCTTACAAGTTAAACCTCAGAGCTTGGTTTTATATATCAACTACATAATCTTTTATTTATATGTATTAAGGCTCAAAAAATTGAACTTTGGAAAATTTTCTTTTAAGATTAGTAATTATTCTAGTAGATATAAAAAAAGTGGACTTTTTTTTCCCTAAAAAATGGAAGATAAGCCAGATGAAGGCAAACTTTTTTTTTATTTTTTAATTTTTCATGCCCAGGGAATGGAATCTAAGTTAAAACCTGTGATCTCTTTTGTGTACATGAAAACAGCAAAACCTTATCAAAATTTCAGTCCAGAAATTATGGAGCTTTAAAGGATCTTGTCTTGTCATAATTGAAAATCCACATCTGACATCAGCACTGCATGTCAACTCTGTCAATGTGTTCCAAGTAGTGACGAAAATGTGGGAGACTTTCTAATTTCTTTATGATGGCCCAAAATCTCACTGCACAACCACTTTGATACACAAAACATTCCTACCTGAGACGCGTATGAATGAAAATCCCCTTACACTCTGTGTTGCTACTTTAATGGTGGAGAACTGAGTTTCTTGAGACTCCCTGCGTGACCCAGGAAGATTGGGAGCAGAGAAAAGGTTGGGTTTGAACTGTGTCGCTGCTGCTGCGGCTGGGCAGCGAGGGCTTCGGCTGTATCAGCAGTCCTTTGGCACAGCAGGAGGAAAGAAAGCACCACGGGGGCTTTGGCTGGCAGCTCAGGTTCGCTCAGGCAGCAGCTCCAGGGCACTGCTGCTGATGGGGTAATTTCACCACTGAAGTTTGTGTTTTAAGCTCCAGAGATGCTTCGTTAACAGCAAGAAACTCCAGCTCACACTGTGTCTCTGGCTTTCTCAATAGCTTGAGGATGAAAAGCCTTTGGCACTGCTTTCTTAGGCTGAGATTCCCTGCTGAGAGTCAAAATACTGCTGTCCCCATTTTCTGGCATTGTCAGGGATGCATATTTACATGTTGACTCAATGTCCACTAAAGTTTATGTACAGGCTCCACAGTGTTCCCTTGGCTTTGCATCAGGGAAAAGGCAGCCAACGCTGGGTCTTCATGAGCTAAAAGAAAATCAATTTTAATTCCACAGGACGGAATTATTGGGGTAGAAAAGAGAAGTCATTAAATAGCCTTGCTTGCTCCAAGGCTAACGATATGGAAGAAGAACTGAAAAGAAAAATTTTAACATTGGATTCCTGTAATTGCTATAGGCACCCGCCTTGTATTGCACTCCCTTGTTAACCTAACAGCCAGCTGGTGTTGGTCAGTATCTGTATTTTCTCATGGAAAGCAGTATAACCATTATTCTGGTACACTAATAACGCTGCTGCTTTCCTTCTCTAATTAAAACTAGTCACCATAAAAGAAGGAAACAGGATACCACAATACCATATTTTAAAGCTACAGTGAAATACAAGCCTGTAACCTTGATGCAGTATTAATAAATGCATATAGAATAAACACTAGCATTTAATTACAAGGCAGGAAAGAAAACTAAAAGCAGAGAAGGCAGCCCAGAAGCTGGGCTGGGGTTGGGGAAGGAGCCTTGTTTTGTAGCAGGGGCGCCCCCATGTAGGCTCCTTCTACAGGATCTCCAGGGCTGGCTGAAGTGCCTCACAGGATCCTCTCCACCCACCACCCCTAGCTGAGGGTGGCCAGCATGCTCAGGGACCTTATTGCCCTCAGCTTGTCTGTATACCTTGGATTTATTTTAGCATTTGAAACAGGTCTGGTTTGAGCATTTTGAACAGCTAATTTCCCTCGTCGGTTGTCTCCCAGAGCCCAAATGTATTTCTGCTATATTTTTTTTGCTGTATATGCAAGTCTGCATCTTCCAGCAGGCTCCTCAGATCCTTCTCATGTAAGGTTGTATTCATGTGTGCAAAGACTTCTCATGATAAAATTTCCATAAAGTTCTAAAGTCTTCAACTCAAGGAGTAACAAGCGCCATGTGAAACTGTCTGTTCATGCCCTGCTCTTCTAAGCTGACAACTTCCCACCAGAGAAGCTCAGCTCAAAATCTGAAGGCTTCCTATGTTGTGCTGAAGTCCCACAGGTTTGGACCTTAGTACATGCAATTTGTGGATCTTACAAAACGCATTAGTAGGCATGTTTGGTCTTATTTTATTCTCATTTAAGAAGAGGTGAAGTATTAAAATATAAAGTTACGTTTTCAGATACCGTGTCAGGTTTGTGCCTTTTAAGTAGTTTGGTTTGTGTGCACACTCTAAATTAACCACAGTGGGTTATGAAAGGGCAGTAATCAATAAGACAGCTCGTTATCTATGATACTCATAATTATCCTGATGCCAGTACTAATGTATTGGTTTAACTAAAGCCTATTAAAAATAATGTCCTAACAGGACATCTCATTATCACCCTTATTTTTGCTCTGAAGTTTTATTAGAAAATCGTGCTACTCATGTGAACTACCACAACAACAGCATTATCCCTAGGGCGTTTTTTCATATCAAGGTTAATTTAAAGTGATTAGCGTGAGTGCTACAGATGTTGCTATGGGAATAGGAACCTCACATCTCCTGTGATGGACATCACATGACTGCTGTTACAGCTCCAGTATGATTGGATTATTTGTTTTAATGTCATGCAAAATAAGTCACATGATGAAGATCAGAATCTCCTTAATAGCATTTCATATTCTGGAAATCAATCACCTTTTCTCCATTTCTCAGTGTATAAAGTGCCTGAAGAGCACATAAAACAGATGTCTTTCGTTTACTGCTACTTGTATCTGACCGTTTGTCTGGTAACATCTACCACTGGTGACTAAAATATTCACCTATTTGAAAAATTGAAAAAACAAGTAATTATATTTTACCATAATAAGAAGTATTTTCTTATAAGCTGGAATAAGATTTAAGCATGAACATAATTAGATCACATTTTATAATAAATCCTTACCCTGAATATGTGCAAAGGCACGTTGGGATGGGTGATCCCTCTGCCATCAAAGTCAAGGAGAAGCACCTTATTTGCCCCAGTAGGTTACTCTGGATTCTCTTCTCCCAGCTCAGCCACAGGTATTTTAATATATAATATTACAGTAAGGGGAAAAATAAAAATGTTTTCTAGGGACTCCATAAGGACAATAATTAACACATAAAAATGTGGCATAGTCAAAATACTAATTTTAATGTATTACTTAATAACACTTTACTCTCACAAATGTGGACAAAAGGCTGTGATTAATAGAGTCTTTAGCACTCTCTGATGAAATGGGATGGCTTTGTCATCTACAGGGGGATGCTTTACAGTCTACAGGGTGCCGTGTGATGCCACTTGGAAGCCCTTTTCTCTCACTGGTGACTGCACAGACAATGAAAGCTCCTAAATTTGGTCTCCTAAATTACATCTAGAACACACTCTAAAGCAAATTCAAGTGCAGCTTATTAACCTTTCATTCACATTCCTCTCTTGTGATTATTGCTATGAGTAATGTTTGGATTTTATATCTGCAATTTTCTTATTTCCAATAAAATAGAAGCAGTTAATTGAGAAACTACTCAGAATGCCATCTTTACTTTCCAGATTATTTTATGTCTTTCTTATGTGATGTGGTTTTAAGCATGCTAATGGTATTTTATATAGGATGATGCTATACAGAAAATTCCTAAGTAAAAGGAAGTAAAGAGGATTTTTGAACATACTGAGGATAACAAAGAATAGCTTGTACTTAATTTGCTTGAACACTGACTTACAGAACTCTCACTTCTACTTTTAAGGTGGAATAAATTTGTGATTTAGATAGCACCTTTCATCCTTCAGAGAGTGTCAAAGCTAATTAGAGATTGATATGATCCTCTCATGATGGGTGATAGGTAATCATGAAAGCAGGTCTTCGAGCCCAAGCTAACAATAACGCTGGTTCATGAAAATGGATTTGTTTGTCAAGGTAGCTGCAATTCTGTGCTTTTAGTGCCCTCTCTTCACAGGAAATATTCTGCTTTTTAATTTTCAAAGAATAGTTACCTGGGAGGGACAAAGATATGGCTTCGTGATCACTGGAAGGGCAGAAATTTCAGCAGCTCAGTACTCAGAACCACGCTCAGCAAATAGAACACAACTGAATAGAAGAGAGGATTTCAGTAGGAAATGGTGGACTATAAACTCACATCACTGCACAAACTTTGTGTCAGCTGAGCAGTTCTGCTCCCATTTGAGTAAGCCATACAATATTTGGCTATACAGGAGGTAAACAGACTAGAAAAAGAAGAACAAATTGAGGGGTTTCTTCATGCCTCTGACACTTTCCATTCATTCACCACCTGTGTCAGGAGACTTAATACTCAGTTCTTCACTCATGTTGATATTAATATTAGGGTTTAAGTATAAATAAATTAAATATACAGAGGCCTTCTTTAGAGATGAGGAAGTTGCGGCTTCCTCAAAGCAGAACAGTTGTTCCATACTGGAAATTGAAACAACTTCTACTCTGCCTGCAAAACAGAGGAATCACTTTGGGCCTCTTTATCCACCTATCCACACAGAATCCAATTCCTATGCAGGGAAGTGGTAAGGGTGTGGATCCGAGCTCTTCTCCCATTGGTAAACAATGGTGGAGTATTTGAAGTAGCTGGAAACAACCAAAAAATCACGTGCAAGCCATTTGGGATGCTACATGTATGCTACAGTGCTCCACTCATGTAAACCAGGCCCACATCCTTATTTCTGCTCACAAGTTTGATAAATCCTCAATAAGCAGGACTCTTAAACACTGGATTCCTTATGTGGTGATATGCATTACTGCATTAATGCCTCTTCACTAGAACTAAGCAATGCACAAAGGCTTCTTTCTTTCTGTTCAGTTCCTTCATTTCCAAGTCATTCAGACTGACAATGTTATAATAACATAGAAAATAAGGCAGGATTTTAAGCACTTTTAAGTTTTATCATAATTTTTTTAAATGGAAAATACTTTCAAAATAGTTTACCATGATGATGTTACTCTAATAATTTTCAATGGCAATGATGACATAGTGGTGTAAAACCCTGATTGCTAAAATGATATATCACACCCAAAGTCTTTTTGATTAAAAATCACAAATTATTTTAAAAACAAAATCTCATCTCTTGAAGCAAGGATAGACACTTAGGATGCTAATTTCATTTATACCAAAGGCATTTCAGAAAATTTCTAAAGACAAAATTTGAAGAGATTCAAATATATTATCCAATAGTCAAAAGTATTAACAGTTTTATTTATTAAAATGTTTAGTGAATAAAAACATGAGCCCAACATTTCTAATGCAAAAAATATTAATTTTCCCTATTTTGAGTGTTTCTATAATTCCACCTGCATGCAGAGAATATGTATTTTATAAAAAGTTAGTGGTTAGAAGACTGTTAATGAATCATCTCACAGTCTTCAGATTAAGCAGAGGAGAAAATTGTATAAGAATTTCAACCCCTTGTGCAGACAAAAGACTTCAGGAAATGTGTTACAATCTCTGTCTTTTAGATTTACTGCATATTCCAACGAAGCTCCCAGAAATTCACCTGTCACTATTTAGAGTTACAGTGCATGTTGACAATAGATCTTAAAATCACTCTCTCTCCTGCAGTTCAATTTGCTATGTTCCACTTTGCTGCCCTACATACATTCTGTGTCTATGAACAAGTGCTGGTTTTTTTTTTTTTTTTTAGTATGAATTTCTAAGCGCAGGATTTTTCACCCAGGCTTTCTATGCAAATGCTTTGACTACTTTTTGGTTTTACTTGTGTAACAACCTACTAAATTAAGACTCTTTATCCTCCTGTGTTAACAAAAGCAATATTTTTGAAAGTTAACAGTTGGTTTATAAGGAAAAGGAACATTTTGCTCTGAATGCAAAGAATCCCTAAAATGGGACAGTTTATTGCTGCTGGTAATTTCTGTTCTAAAAGTTCTTTTAAATCTTTTAATTGGACCTTAGGTCCATTAAGGATCTTTGGGAAATTTTGTCATACTGGTACATATTAAGTGTCATTCTGGCACATATTAAAGCCTTTTTATAGCATTGTGAACTTGCAAATGTAAGGTCAACACTTTCCCAGAGCTCATATGTGGTCCCACTTTAATTTTATCACAACCAGTGAGACGCAGTTGTTGTTACCAGAGATCTCTCCCCGTGTATCTCTTAAAACCAGCAAGTGCCAGTGCCCCAGCTGTTGTGAGTCAGCACAGCTCTGATGAGCTCAGAATTTTAAATATGTGCCAGGAAGGGTTAGGAACTGGCATTTGGCACCATCTTTCTTGAGTGAGGGCTTGCAGCTTCAGCTGATTTCAGGGTGGTTGAGTTTGCATGGGTGACTGTAGCCTCATGGAACACAGCTTCACAAAATTATTGTGTTTGAGCATCCAGAATTAACTTCTGCATGGCTTTTGTAAAAAACTGTCAGTGCTGGAGTGTGTTCATGTTGAAGAACACAGAGTATTAATGTCTGGGAGGAGACTTAGTGCTCTGCTCAGACCCACTCTCAACAAAAAATTGTCATTCAATAAGCTCACAAAGTGCAACATCTCCTCGTAAAGAAGTCTGCATTTTCATGTACTTAATCTGTGACCGTGATGTGCACCAGCCACTCAAGAGTTTGAAGTTCAAACAGGAATAATAACAACATTCCAAGCACACAAGCCTCTGATAGCTTCTGCATTAAGTGCTGAGGGGTGGAGGTTATGGAAATGATTAGAGATTTTGTCAGTCAAAGGATATTTGGCTTTTCAAAGGTGAAGGAAGGAAGGGGAAGATCTGTAGGGTTTCTACTCCAAGGATGTGTGGACAGACAGAACTCTTCTGTTATGCTTTGTAGTGGGATCCTGCCTTTCTTGCTCATAGGCTTGATTCTTACTCTACAGTTTTCCTCATTAAGTGTTGTCCAGGCTTGTAAGAAAACAAATTAATTCCTCACACTCACTGCTGTTAACATGAGAAGAGAGGGCAAGGTTAAGGCAGGAGTTCAGGCTGGGGTTTTTTTAATCTGTGAGCTTTTCAGACAGAATGGGAGCATCTACAAGGAAAGAGGAGAAGTCTTTTACTTCTACAAAGAGAGGGAAAGGATGGTGATGCAGTGAAATGTCGGAAGTGGACAGTTGAGCACATACACTCCTCTTCCCCAAATCCCTGTGAATGGTCAAATTCTTTCAGGACTTGTAGACTAAAGGCTTTTTTTTTTACTTTTTTAAGGTCACGGTTCTTCTTGTTAATATTAACCTCCCAAATGAAGCTTTTAGTGGCCTATTTCATCCCATTTGTGAGAGATGAGAATTTATTAAGAGCTCTCTCTCTCACTAAATTTCCCATTACTAAATTAAGCATGGAAGTGTGGTTTTCTTTTTCCTCAGATACCATTTGTTTCCCAAAAGTAATTACAATATCAGCTTGATAAAGGCTGCTTGTAATTTTGTTAAAAAATTTTCTGAAAAAGAGCAGGAAAACTTAACAACCTAAGGGAATTGCCTGTGGAATGGGGTGGTCTCCGGAGACCCCCCCCTCCTACCCATTAGGAATTCTAACCACTGTAATTAGCAGCAAATTTCCCTATCTCTGTATGTTAAACAGGGAATTCATCTTCGGTTTGTTTCTGCCTGGGGCAGAGAGAGGCTGAAGGAAGGGAAATGCAGGGATGTGCCTGCCTGGGTTAAGCAGCCTTAGCTGCACTGGAAGGAAGCAAATCCACAAATTACACCAGCCTCTGATTTATAACCTGTGCAACCCTGTCACAGTCAAGGGCCTTACTTCGGTTATAATCCAAGGGAAAATGCAAGTGCACAGGTAGATAGGAAACACCCAGGTAGAGAAATTATGGGGTTATGGATGAGGTTGTTTAAAAAGGAATGAATAAAAGATGAGCATTTGCATTGTAGAGTTAGTGTGCTGAGAAAACCCGTAACTTTTTGTGAGCTCTTTTACTGCCTCTGCAGTAGCAAACCTTATCTGAGTAAATATTTTCTGTGTCAGAAGTGGTGAGGAATTGGGAAGGTGATTACTGCACAAGAAGGCTGAGAATATATTGTCTGACAGCCATCCTCTGAGACTCTTGATGAGCTTCTTCTTGCTGAACAGTAATCCTGCCAGGAAAAGAGACTGAAAAAATAAAAGGTACAGTCATTGGTGTAATGAGTAACAAAACTAGATGCTCATAAAACCCAACAAATTGCCTTGCCTTATGCATTGTGTTTCATTATTTGTTGATCTATCCACCTTATGAGCAATTGTTCAATTGCTGGTTTAGATGCTAACTTTGTGCATCCCCCACAAAGGGCACTTTAGTAAATGGTCACTAATCTGTCCGTAATGCTCCTGAAATGTGTACAAAAGCCTCTAGAAAGAATTTCTAGTGTCCTCCTAGGGACATCGATGTATTTGTCATTATTTCCAGTGCATTGAGAAGGTGGATTATAAGGTTAGTTGTTTTCTTGCATTAAAAAAATGTTGTGTTATAAATATTTGCACAAACTGATGCTGCAATATGACCTATATTTGAAAGGATTCATAACTATGAATTTAGAACTATGTTGATATTAGTTTCCCTGGTTGCCAGAAGCCAATTGTGACCTTGGAATCCTAAATAAAAAGAATGAGTGATAAACTTTGCAGTTTAGATTCTTTTCTATTTTTCTGGTTCAACCACTTCTAAAGATAAAAACTGAGATAAATTGTGTTTTGAATTATCTTAAAACAGTATTAATTTAAAATTATTTTCTTTCCTCTGTGATGCTTGCTGGAATTACAGAATAGAGAATGGAGAGTGGACAGTGAATTACAGAGCAAACTATCATATGTGCCACTTAAAGCACCTTATTTTTAAAATCTGGGATAAATGAAACTCCTTTAGATTTGGCTTTGCACTTGCACATTAAAAAAATGAAGACATTAATTACTTTGGTGGCAAAAGCTTTCCTAATACAAACTAATTTGCATATTTTCTGTTGTTCACTAAGGTAATTTTGTTCTATGTTGAAACACTAATCTAAAAAAGAGCTTGACTGTCTTTAGAGAAAAGAACAGATTAGAAAAACATAATCAGCCCTTTTTGCTGAATTCACAAAAGGAAAACTGAGCTATCTGATCTTCAGAAGAGTGTACCCTAGATGTCAGTTTCCCAGGTGACCTTTCTTTTAAAATTGTTTATGGTGCTTATGCATTTTAAAACTATGCCTCAGTCCAGCCATTGAGCCCCAGCTAAAGGCAAGGGATAAGCTAATTCTAATTCAGAGAAACAGGATAACTTATGGAAAAAACAGCTGTAAATAGAATGCTTTGAAAAGTAACGTTAGGAGAAAATAATTGCAATTATACACTGAGAGTTTAATGCATTTTTTTCCCCAACAATCTAGTTATTCTTCCAATGCAAGTATTATCACAAATGCTACATTTCTGACTGAGTTCTATTTGTTTCCTCTGTGGAAGTGATGAATACCTGGTGAAGCTGGATGGAATTTGTTGCATGGGATTTTTACCTTTCCATTGCTCTTAGGAACTCCTGACAATCTGACTGCTTTGGGGGAAGCCAGACCTCATCTGCAGTATGCTTTTTGTGCCATTAATAGATTAGATTAATTACATGCCTCAGAGGCTTCTTTTGGCCACCTCCAGAAGGCAGAAAGCAATTTCTTTTCCCTTACTGCACAACAGTAGTGGAGGGGAGAATGAAAAGTGAAGCAGGTGAAGAGTTGAAACATCAGAGATGCAGTTGGAGCTGGAGAGAGCATATGTTGCTGCTAAAAATTCTCATCTGCTTTGTTGACATGTTTTTGTTAGACAGGGTGAAGCCTAATGACAACAAATTGTATTCATCCTCTATTAATTGAGTATAATGGCACTTATCCTCCCCTGCTTATGTTAACAGTTTTCAAGTCCCTTCCCAAATGGCGCAGAGTCCATGCTGGACCATCCTGTAAGAGACTGAAGCAGCTCCTGCTGTGAGACAGGGCCTGCCCATCCCAGGAGGATCCCACTGGGGCACTGAGCTCAGGGATGTCCCCAGTGACACCAGTGATGGCCAAATACTCCCCTTGGAAAGCCAAAGAGAAATCCCTTCTCAAATATTGACAGCACAGGGTGGGTGTTCAGTTTCTTGTAATTACCAGTGCTAGACATTTGTCATGGCACTGAGGGAAGGCCAAGAACAGGGGCTGTGTGACAGATGGTGTAGAAAGATCTGGAATGTACTTTTCAACTTTGTGACTTTTTGGTACTGGCAGCAGAGAAATGTCTCAGGAGATTGTTAGCAGGGAAGGGAAATCATGTTCAGGGAAGAAATATCTTCTACTTCCGTGAAAGAAACCAAAGTAACTGCTAAGTCATTATTCTCTGCTAAATCATTTGGGATGGGATATCTTTTTCCTACAGAATTTAAAACAAGTGCTTAGGAATATGGCATTTGTATGTTTGCACACACATGTCTGGCATTATTTATTTCTTATAAATAAACATGGCTGTCATAAAATCATTAAATAAAGAGAGTTTGGGCTACACTTGGAATCAGCCCATAATGTTTGCATGCCTGCATATGAATAATATTTATCACTACATGGTCTTGAGTATTTCATCAGGATTTTGCATGTTTTGTATAATTACATCATTATTTACCAAAAAAAAGTGGTGTTGACAGAAACAGGACAACTGAACTCTGGTGATGCAGTTAATTGCTCCTAGACCTTGGACCTCAGACTGCATTCCAATCAATTTATGGTTTGGATCTCTAAGTAGCTAACATCCAGCTGTAAATGTATTCAACTGTCTTAGACCTGACTGTTGGAATAGGATCCAACCAAAGAACAACCTGATGAATTTTTATGCTGAGATACATGATTAAACTTTTTCCTATTTTTTTCTCAGGAAAGTCTTCATTCTGAGGTTTGTCTATTAGACTTTTGGTTCATAGTCTCATCTGATAATTTACATTATCCTACAATATTGGAAAAAAGAAGTGACAGAACTGAAACTAATGTTGTCTCCCCCCTTTTTTTTCCCCTCCTCAATCTCCTTTTTCTCTGCTTGGTTCCAGTTCTTCCTGCATTCCTTTGTCACAGATTTTAATTTTTAAATGCTGGTGGAGCATGGGCGCAGACTGCCAACATCCCTTAGCTCATCACCAGGGCATCTTGTCTGTAGATCAGTCTGGGTATAAATATTATATACCCCAGCTCGCATGCTACCTGTGTTTCCACATGAATGGCTTTATTTCCACTGCAGAAGGAACCGTAATGAGGCCATTAAGTGACACAGAGCACATTCCTGTTTAGTCAGAAGGAAGCACACAGTTCTGGGCTGCCTTTGTGTATTTTATTCTGAATGTACAGGAATCTAAAGACTCGGAGTAAAAATACTCAAGAAGACCATAGCTTGTTCTCTTTCTCTGCTCTTCTAAGGCTACTTTAAAAATACTTCTCCTATGTTACCTTACAAAGATCATTGATTTCTGTGTGGGATACTCTGCTACCCTTGCTTCTCTCTGCAGGACAAATGCTTATGGAAGTTAATTGTTCATAGCCACATTAGAGTCAAGAAGCTGCCACTGCTTCTCCCAGATTGGTATCTGACTTCTTCTGCCTGTTTTGTTAATTTTATCTGTTACTGAAAGCATTGCTTGCACTGGGTACTTCTGAATGGGGCATGTGCCACATGGAGCTGCTTGACTGAGAGATTTTGCCTGAACCCCTGGAAAGCTTTCAGACCTGAATTCCTTGCTTTTCTACTCTAAGCATGTAAATCCCCATTGAATCAGGACTTGGATTTCTGCATACTTCTTTGAGTCTGACTTTTACTGTTCTCCATGCACATAACGCTCCAACAGGTAGAAAAAGCAAAACCCTTACAAAAATTGTAACTAGACCTAGATAGAGTTATTCTGAAATGAAAAGCTCTGTTTCTGAGAGAATGGTTGTATTTCCCCGCTGAAATTTATTTCTAAGCTCTGAACAGTTTAGAATCAAAGCAATCAAACCAACCAGGCTACACTGCTGCTTCATATTTTCAAGAAATAAATCCTTAGTGTGCCAAATGTGTATCTTCAGGGCAGCAATATGAGGGGGAAAGAAATTGATTCCAGCACTTCTAAAAATGTTTGACTAAAGCAGTTGGCGTCTTCCACAGCAGGTAGAAAATCACGAAACATTTAAACCAAACCATCTAAATACCAATTTATTAAAGTAGTTGTATCATCAGATGTACCAAAGGGAAAATTAAACCAACTACCTTTATAAAGTGTATTAAACTAATTTATTTTACTGCACCTCAGCAGGAGGAAAAAAATAAAATGAGGACAAGCCTGCCACCAGTAATGAATAAAAAACACTCCACAGCAGGAAGGAAAAGAAACAGAAGGAGAAAAAAAAAAAGATTGAAGGCAATTCGTCATAGAGTACCATGTGCAGCATGACAGCTGAGGTCAAAATAGGTGCACTTTTGTAACTACATGCTGATGTTCACTCAGACATGAAAATTTCATCTTATTATTAACATTGTCTTACAAAATTTCTCTTTGTGTGCATTAAAAGAAGCTGAAAAGGCCTCCCACCAAGATAGCTTAGTCATGTTCAGTGTAACACTGCTGATTTCTGTGGGGCTGTAAGACGGGGAAAATGCACCTGTATTGGAAACACTAAACACTGTCCTCCAGGGCTCTGGGGAGTCACTGTCTCTCTCTGGGTAATATCCCAGCTGTTTTCAGAAAGGGATTTGCCTTGCTGTGCTGCCAGTTTGAGCCTCTCAGTTTCATTGGGAACAATCCCAAAGGCTCTGGTAAGTCAGTGTCCATCAGCACAGAATAGTGCTCTACACAAAGAGCAGCCCATCAGCTTCCTGTGTCTGGAAAATCTTTCTCTTTGAGAGATAAGAAAGAAAAGGAATTCTAGATAAGCACAACTATTAACAGAATGGGCTTTAAAATGTTGTGTCTGTCCGAGATCTTTGCACTAAACATGATATAAAAATGTTAAATGTGCATTTCACATTTTTTTTGTAAACATACTAATCTCATCCATTTCCATTTGATTTAGGTGTCTCTGTTGTGCCTAGAAGCATGTGTTTATTTCTGTGCTAACTTCATTAAAGCAATTCTCACTAAATTGTCATCAGGTGTCTCAGTTTAATGTAACATTAAAGGTGTAGCATGGACGATATGTGTGCACACATGCCAGGGAGGCACACACACATTCCTGTTCCACAGGGACACAGCTGGCACAGGACCTGTAGGGGGATAGAATATAAGTAAATAAAGGTAGTATAGAAAGTAATCTTACCCCCTAAAGAGTTGCAGCTGGGTTAATTATTAAAGATTAGGAGCAGGCCTGATGTTAACAGGCCACAGCTGTAGCCAATAAGAAGTGTTATAAAAGAGTGGATTGGGGGGATCTGGAGTCAGTTGGCTGCTACAAGGACGAGTCAGTGCCTATAGGAGCTGCCTACAAGAAACATCAAGGAGGTACAAAACTCTAGCAATATGGAACTCTTTGCAATATAATGACAACAGGATCTCCCAATAGCATGGTACTGACACTGGCGAAGAGAGAGCATCTGCACAGGGGTGGTGGTATTGATGTAGACCTCTGGTAGTACATTTAACCTTGTTTGGGGAGGAAGAAAACTAACCTGGAGATCCTGGGGAATTGAGAGGAACAAGCCTGGATGGAAGCTTCCCTGAGAATGCCCTTTTTTTCCATTATTTTGGCCATTAGGGCTGAAACCATGAAGTCAGCCACAAAAGCAAAATATGGTTGGGTGGGCATACTTCAGTGTCCATGGAAGAGAATTTGATGGTTTCCTTGTTGTTGTACTTGTAACTGTGGAATAACCAATCATTCTCATGTCATCCAATTACTTGTGGATAGTTACAAATTCTCTAACTTTTCATTGAGTCATAGAATGGTTTGGGTTGGAAGGGACCTGAAAAATTATCTTGTTCCAACCCCCTGCCATGGGCAGGGACACCTTCTATTGTCCCAGATTGTCCAGAGCCCCATCCAACCTAGCCTTGAACATTTCCAGGGATAGAGCATCCACATCTTTTCTGGGCAACCTGTACCAGTATCTCACAATCCTGAAAGTGAATAATTTCTCCCTAATATCCAGTCTAATCCTGCTCCCAGTTTGAGTCAATTCCCCTTTGCCCTGTCAATGCCTACTTTTCCATCTCTGATAACTTTCCCTCTGTTCTAGAACCCAGCATGGGAACTGGTCCAGTTTTCCAACCTCCTATTGTCCCCATGTGTGTTCAAATACTGCTTTCATTGTCATCAGTCCAACACATGAAAATGCCTGAGTTTGAGGGATTTTTGTGGCCAGCAAAGAAAGGTTCACCAACTTTCAGTAAAAAATTTATCTGAGAGCTTTGTGTCATCTTCTAAAATACTAAAGTTAGAAATGTTCATTTGCTGCTAAGTGCAAAAAGAGGGACCTGATAATAAAGATTCAAGACTGCATAGGAGAGGTGTAATGCTAAAACTGCATAAAATCCCTGCTGTTACAAATAAATTCTTCTTAAATTAAGATATTTTTTAAAGATGGCTGATTTTCTTTTTGACTTTAAGTAATTTTGCATTAGCTGTAATCTTTGCAACAACTGTCTATAATATTTTTGATGCACTTAAAAGTACTTGGGATGGAAAAGTTGTAAAAGTTGAGACTGTCAGTATTCCCACACAAAACAAGCTATTTTTAATTTCCATTGAATTTCAGAGTTTGCAGGTGAAAATATTTGTGTTTTCCCAATGAATCCTTAGTAGTACTTAAAAGGAAGAAGCAGGGAAGCCATTTTATGATTGAAGTTTAAAAAAGGAAACAAAGATAAGGTCCTTGGTAGAAATTAATGAAACATTCCCAAATAAGAGAAAACATTAATGGCTGAACTGCAAGGGTTAGTTTCAGGGCCACAATACTTTCTTACAAGTGGCATATAAAATGGGATAAAAGCAGAATATAAATTTGCTTATGTCATAAAATGAAATGAAGATCAAGCAATCCAAATGACATCGGTAGAATTCAATGGGATTTGTAGAGATTAGAGAGTAAGGATATAACAGGGAGAGAGACAAAAGAATTGCTGCACAAAGGAAATGCAGTACATGACATTGATGTATTTTATCACTTCAGGTCTAAATAGCACAGCTTATAAAGTGGTGTCATGGTCCTACATACAAACTATTTTTTTCTAATAAAATTTATATATCTTTATAGCCCTATGAGCTTGCAAACCTTGACTACATAACAACCAGGCTGTGTCTCTAATGGAGCCACACCATCATGCAATGCTTAGTGGGTGGAATTTATGAAATGCATTGTGCTGGGAGAATTACAGCATCCTGCCCTATGTCATCCTTAATGTGTGCAAACAGAATTCTGCTCCCCAAAACCTGCCACCCATTAATGCTCTGCTGCTGAGAGGGATAAAAAATTAAACAGGTCTCACAGGGCTGACTTCATGTGAGACCAGCCAGCCATGGTGAGTGGTGTTAAAGTGATGCTGTGGAGGACCAGTGATTTTGGGTTTAAGGAATTGGAAAGCAGACCTATTCCTTCTTTCTCTTCATGTAGATGTTATTAAAGCCTTCAAGAGGCATCTCCTGGCTGGAGATGAGGAAGAATCTGTCACGTTTCCCTTCCCAAGGCACCCATCTCTGTTAGGCATGACTTTGACAGAAGGATTGATGTGTGCTCCCCTTGCTCTGTTCTCATGGTAGAACATTAGGAGAGATGGTGGAAAAGCTATTCATGCTATTGCACAAAATACTTGTTCATTTTCTGGTCTTCATCTTGTATTTCTTTTTTCAAACTAGAGCAATTCTGGGTTGTAATAATTGCCTGTTACATGCCAGAAAGTGCTTGGAAGTGATTTAAAAGTGGGATGTGGTAAGCACCTGGTTCTACAAATCAATGTTCTCTGAGCAAACTTAAATGCATGCATGCATATTACTAGGAGCAAAACACTGAGGAGAAAGTAGAATTTAAATCTAACCTGAAAACATCCAGGTTGTCTCTTTTTGCTATTGTTTAACAAATTTTTTTAGGGATTTTTTTCAAGTCGGGCTTCTACCTTGAACTTCCAAAGACAAGAGCATACATGTTTTTCAAGAACTTCCTTTTATTAAAGATTGAAAGCTCTTTTTTTAATTTCCAATCCAGCTGCATTTTGTTTTTTCTGTGATTTTTTCACATGGTCTTTCCTATGTCACTGGTGTGATTGCAAGTTTAAAATGCATAGTCAAAACTAGAACAGATCCTGTTGTATGCTTAAAATGTTTCATTTACATGCTTTCCTGAATCCATGAAGAGCCAGTAAATGGAGATGATAGCTGAAATAAACAGGGCAGGAGACTTTCTCTCCTTTTAATGCCTTTATTAAAAAATGATCAGCTCAGGATAGGGGTGGTCCGACGGGTCTGCAGCTTCCGTCGACTCTCCCAGGTAGCTCGCAGGACGAGGATGAGTCACAGCTTTGTCCCCTGGGGGCAGAGTTGCAAGTCGTCTCCTCGCAGGAGCTGTGGGCGTGCCCAATCTTGCTCGCCTGCTCTCCGGGGGTCGGGGGTCCCGGCTTTGGATGCCTCTTGCACTCAGGGCGAGGGGCTCCTAAGGTTTTCAGCGTCTCTGTAAGTTCAGTAGCTTGTTCCTCACACGTGGACATCACTCTAATTTCTCAATTTCATTTTGGCTCGTCGTTTTGGGGTTCTTTTCGGCACGTCTGAGGTCGCCCCTTCTCAAAGCACTCTGGTCAATTTGCAGTTTAATTTGCATGTCCCCCGCCTCACAAGTTTCGTCTTTCCCTTACTGTCCCTGCCCCGGGCAGTTCTCTCACACCTTTAGCGTTACAAAGGCCTTTATACAAAAGGAGTCATTAGCGAGAACGACTGGTAATTTACATAACACAGATAACACCCCAGTAGCAAAAGTGGCTAAATTAGCCACCTGCAACTTGTTTCTCCATACTAAAAATTATTAGTTTTTCTGTTCATAACAATAGCAGCCTAGCTATGGTCCTGATGTTAGGGAATGAGTGTATGTGCTACTTTTCCTAAGGTATGCAGATATACTTAGAAAAAATGGAGTAACCTTGAGTCAATCACTGCAGAAATCATGTTTCAGTGGAAAAAAACTGAGTTCTCTTTGGCTCTAAGTGTGGGAGTAGGGCTTTGAAGAAGTTATTTGCGATAGTTCACATGAGCACTTGCACTGCTCTGAAATTCTTTTTTATCTCTCACACAGCGCAAGAAGCAAGCAGGCAATGTGGTGCCTGCAATTATCTTAGAGAGCTTCTCTCTGTAAAAGTTACTGTCAGTGTATCTTGAGACTGTGTGCAGATTTGCAGCATTTTTAGCGCTCCCATTCCCTTTGTGCTTTCTGGGTATTTCTAGGTCACCAAGGTGCCTACATAAACTGATACAAAATCATCTGAGCCCCACTTACTCCGCTGACATTTTGACAGTGGGTTACTGCATTCCACTTCTGTTTCCCTGATGTTCATGTGCTTTCTGTTCTGTGGAGTGAGTAATTCAATGCTTGTAGCCCTTCCTGCCCCCGCTTCCCTATGGATGCTTTTCATGTCACTCTTTTCTTGAGCAAGGGGGAGCTCGTAATATTCCTTCAGGAATGCTGCAGGAGGAGGGATGAAGCTTCTGGGTCTGCTGAACATCTGCTCAGTGCCTGCAGGCAGTGAATGTGGCAACCAAAGGCCTCTAAGAGGGTGAGGAGGAAGAACAGGGTCATGATGAACCTTTTGGGCTTTCCCTGAGAGAGGTGGTAAATGTCTGCACTCACAGTTTATTTGGTTATGTATGAGTGATTTGCTATTTTTGGTCTTTGTCTTTAACTGGAGCAGAGATGCAGGGCACATTGTGCGAGGAAGCTGCACACCTGAGGCCAGGACAAGGACCAGGGATATCCCAGGCCACAGAATTGATGCCTAACATTTCACTTTGAGAATGAACCCAAAAGGAGAACCAAATAAAATTTCTATTATCAGGAGGCATACGTATCTAGTTGCTTGTGAAAGGTATGGATAAACATAGTCAGTAGTTACTTTGCCCTCATACCGATACTCCAGTACTTGCTCCTCTCTTGCTTTTCTCTTGTTTTTCTGTTGCATAGGTACAATGATCATCTTTCAGATTTAATGTACACAAAACGGTGTTTGATTGAAAGAATAATTTACCAGTGCTATAATTCTGTTAATGCAAAATAAAAGCTGAAAGATTCAAGAATGTGGTCACATATAATCTTGAAATGTAATTGAAATATTGGTTTTAATCTGATTTTATAATCTTTGCCACTTGCTTCTGAAAGCACGCAGTATAAATATGGATATTTAGTGGAGGTTTGTTAGAATCTATCTTCATGTGTGGCTGTGAAAGGAGAGGTCAAGATGGATCAGTTTTGCCATGTGATGCTCTACTATGAGCCTTGGAAAACCTTAAAACAGTTTTTATATTGTTCCAGTTCTTACTGAAGATTAGAAGCAGGGAGGAGAATTTATCAGCAAAGTGATGAGATGCTTCTTGTTTGTGTTTGTTTCTCTGATTGAGATTGATGTTGTACAGGCTTCTCCCCTTATGTAACTCACTTGTTCTATCTGATCTACAAAATTAATTAGGTCCATTCCATTTAAGTGGAAAAAATGCATGGATTAATTTAAATCTCATAACAATATGCAACCAGAAGCAAGAAAAACAATTAATACTATAAGTTAGAGATAAGCCATAAAATTCATAACAGAGTTCCTATTGTAACTTTCCTGTGAGATTACATCTGTATGCAGTCATGAAACATAGTGTTCCAAACATTGTTTTCCCTGAGAAATATCCAAATTTTTTTGCATTTAGGAGGAAAACTCTTTTTGTCTTGTTAGGGGAGGGCAAAGAGTCCTCTCCAGACTCAAATTGCTGCATGTATCACTAAACCCTCTGCTCTTTTTGGAAAGAAACATCTGCCTGTGCTGGCCCCAGCTGTGCCTTCCCTGCAGCAAACTAAAGGCTGCCTTCTGGGGGCTAAAATCACATTTCCTTCGTTGCCTGAAAATTCTTCAGCATTGTCCTAAACTATCTAAAGTCTACATTTTCAGTAATAACATGGCCACTCCAATCATATTCAATGTCAGTTTTTGCTTGCAGGACTACTGCAAAGAAAGTTATTGAGATTTTGAGATCCACCTTTTTTTTGGTTGATTGGGTATTTTTTCAGTGTAATAGTTACACCGAAGGGGATACATTTATTTTAACATTTAACTTACATGTGTGAGGAAAAACTCGTTATTTGTGGAAAAAATACTTTCAGTGGAGTGGACTTAGGTAGCCAGCTCAATTTGAAGGCTTGACAGTAACCTTTGAAACTTGATGGAAATGTGAGATCAGGATGAGGATGAAGATCTAATCCTAGAAAAGCTACATTTTGCTTGGTCTGAAAAGTCCCTTCTTGTGATGCAAAGACTTTAAAAAGCATTAAAATTCCACAGTGCTTGTGGTTTCTTCATCATGCTGGGAAAAACTGAAAAATTAGTAGTGTTTTTGGGAGATAATTATATATTATTGGAGAGTAATATTGTACCACTGTGGATTTTAGACACTCTAGTCAGTAACCAGAGCATTACATTTTAGGGATTTGCACAAAACCAGAATCAAAGCATGGCCTTAGTAGGGTTGAAAAAAGAGGAATCTCCATAAATAAAGGAAGTAATTAAAGAGGAAATGAAGGAGGGAAATAGCATAATATTTATCATTATGATAGGCAGTTTTGTCAGTGGCCATGCTGTTTTCAGCGAGAATTGTAAGGGAGAATTTTAATGAAGCAATCAAGAGGTTTATGGGAAGCTCCTCCCACGGACCACGAAAGAGACCTTGAAATTGAACAGCAAAAATTATTTCCTTAATCCTTCTTTTATTCATTTTTCCTTCCTTCTCATTTTACAGTTAAATTGCAGATTATCCAACTTGACCACTGACTACAGCAGGCTGTGTATTAACCCAGACATTTTGTACCTGCCTTTGGATGGTCTGGGGAGGGTTTTTATGTCATGTTAAAAGCTCAATTCAAAAAGCAAAAACATCTTCCTTGGGTTTTTATTTTTTTTAGCACTGTTGTGTAGTGCCACAGTGGTTCAGCCCTTATCTGTGTCTGTTCTGGATAGCACTTGATAAAGATGACTGAGGGAACAATTTTTCCTGACAGTGCAGTGCTCCCTGGAATGATAAGCTCTGGCTAGTGAGACTAAGTGGGGAACTTCAATGAACTCACTGTTACCTTACCAGAGAGAATATCCTGCCCTGGAAAATGAGTGAGCTAAATGATCCAATAGGCATTTTCCATCTGTAATTTCTTGCATATTAAGTACACTTTCCAAGCTTTCCCTTCTTCTTCCAGCCTTGCTTTTCCTTAAAGAAAGAGTAGCAAACTTTGCTTCCCTGAAGGTGGAGGGGTCCTTCCTGCACAGAGCAAATCTGAACTGCAGTTTTTATTGAGAGTGCTTTCTCGGGTGGGAGGGAAAGCTGCTACATGTGGCTTGCTATGGCAGCTGGATGCATGGGAGGAAGGGAATCAGCAACATTGATTCAAGCCCTGCAGGAAAAAGTTTTCCCTTTTCCAAGACACAAACATCCATAGCAGGTTTTGCGTCATCTGGGATTCAATTTCTTTTCTAAATCAAGTGAACTGTGGTGCAACAGTTCAGAGGCAGTTTAAAAGTATCCTCTCAGGTCAATTTTGGCCCCAGTTGTAAAATTCTAACAAATGTTTCAGTTAGTCTTTCCTGTTTCTGAGGGTATTTTCTCACTCTGTCCTTTCGTGAGCTTTTTATTTTCCCTCTGCTGATCTTGAAGTGCAAACACTACTCCAGTAGTGGCTTACATCTAAAATCAGGGAGGAAATGGACCTACTCTGAGACCAGTTTTTAAAAAAGGATACATTTTCTTACTTCCTTTTCACAGTTGCCATGCAAAGGATAGCAGAGGGCACAGTGAAAAATAGCTGCAATGAGTAAACCTGCAGAGGACAACTGAGGAATCTCTAGCAGGACCTTACATGTCCCTGCCGCTTTCTTAAATCTACTTTGCAGCTGCAAAGAGAATTTCTTTTATTCTTTTCCCAAGATTGAGGTCATTGGTGGTGTTACATCACTTCTAATGTATTTTGTTTAGCTGCTTTTCCATGAGCGTGTACCAGAAAACATATTGTACCTCAACAAAGCAAACTGAGTATGCAAATATCCCAGTCAGAGGTGTTTAAAAATGCTTTGGGGAACAATTTTCAGCAATTTTTTTTTTTTAATTTAAATCTAATCCAGTCCATTTACTGACAGGTGTAGCTAGTCTTTCACATCCCAGTCTTTCATATTTCCGTGCAGAGAGTAACTGTCAACATAACAGTCTTTTGAGATGTGCTGGCTGCCAAACACTATCCTGGTTGTAAAAATGAAATAAACCAATGCAGGAGCACCAGTCAGGCATAGATCCATTAAGGGGGTAGGACTGTCTGTCTGCTTTACACGCAAGGCCACCTCCTGCATGCATCTGTGTGTGTTTGTGTGGGTGTGGACGCACACACAAGCTCAAGATGTGCATGCTTTTTATTCCCAGAGGAAAAAGGTGCATTCTCCCTGCTTTCCTCAATAAATCTGGATGCGAGAGAAGATGCTGACAATTAGACACTCAAAGCAGCTGTGGAGCCTCTGGGTGTCTGAGGCAGCTTTAACCCCTGACTTACCTGCACAGGGCTCATCCTCTTTGTTCAAGGCTGCTTTAATTCACCTCTTGTTTTCTTCACAAGCGCTCTTCCCTGGACGCATGAAAAATGAGTCCATGTAAACTCCCATTCACCTTTCTTCAAAGCTCTGGGTCAGGTTTTATTCCATGAGGTTATTGCATGTGGAGTTGGTTTTGGTGTGTAGTTAGTTTTGTCTTTTCATGCACCACCAGGGTGCATGGCTTCCTCTTACACTGCAGTCACTGCTTATATTGTCAATAAGATTTAATTTGCATTAATTACTCTTTTTTTATCATCTCTGGAAACAAAAAGGTCAAAACAGGGTCCTAGTTGTTAATGTAGAAACAAACAGGAGGCCATAGCCTGTAGGGGTTATGAAGAGGGGACAAAGGAAAGACAACCATTGATGTGCAGTCAGAATTCATGTCAACCTGGTTTTAATCTGTTGTGTCAACGCAGTAAGTAAAGAGTGGAACAGGAAGAAGAGCATCTTAACATCATCCTGCCTGCTATGGTGATGATTCACCCTCCTGTTTATGGCATGTTCATGCAGGGCTAGGTACTTCCAGATGTTCAGGAAGGTATAGATGCCACCTGTTTCTCCAAGAACAAAGGAAGATTAAGTTTAGGGCAGAAATTCAAGGAATTGAACATTTTTAGAAATGTCTCCTTGATAAAGGAGAACTTAACTCAGGCAGATGGTAATATATTTGAAAGGTGGATCATAAAAGGAGGCATAGCAAGGTTGTGCAAGGTGCTAAGAGGTTGATAGACCCTGGGAAGGGCAGCACTGGTAACAGCAAACAAAACATAATGGAATAGAGAAAACAAAAGATACAAGGATAACTTTCTGCTTAATGAGATAGGTGTAATTCAGGTCTTTTCTCTTAGCTTTTTAATTGTGTTGCCTCCTTCCTGGCCATTTATGATGCCATAAAAATACTGGTTTTTTTAGCTATTTGTGGAATTAGTTTGTGAGAAGCTTTGCTATGTTTTTACTGTGTAGGTTCTGATCACCCCTCTGATTTTAAAGAAGGCATAATTCAAATGGATCCTAAATAAATCTCTTGGATTAGACAGTTTTGTATGCTAAAACAACTCCAATTCACCTGCAGCTCTAAAGTCAGTAAGTTATTCAGACCCTAAAGAACTTTCCAATTTATTGATGGTCAGGTCCAAGTCCAAATGGATGTCTCTGGGTACAGACCTAGATCCAAAGTTGAACTCAGAACATTTAGGAACTCTCTTACCATCCAGGTGTTTTGAATTATTTCATGTTTTGCTAGAAAAGCATCTTGGACTTTCAGTGATAAAAACTCCTTTTGTTCCTTTATGGGATAATGATAATTTCATTAGACAGGTTACTTAGGCAGTGTCTTTTGGTTTCCCTTTGGTCTAGCTTCTCTCTATCCTCTCAGTGCCCAGTCTATCTACATAAAAATAATTGTTGATTAATTGTCAGGAAAGCAAGAAAGAAATTAGATTAGTTCAGAGTGGCTCTTGCAGTGGGGCTCAGCTGACTTTGTTCAGACTAGGCTCAGACCACAAATTCCTAAGGAATAGTGAAAAATTGCCACAGAAAGGAAAATATCAGTTTTACTCTACTGGTTTTGATTTAGTACATAAATGAATAAGTGATTTTCATCAATAATGTAAATTCCCATTTACTTTCTCAAAAGAAGTGGAACTAGAATATTAAGTTTTATTAGGACTTTGTGTTCCTGAGAGCTACCAGGCAAGGGAAACCCTTCAAGCCAAGTGAAGTTATTTTCCATTTTTTCTAATAACAGGGTCTAATCTCTGTGCATTGCTTACCCAGAGTAATTTCTGATTGCATCTTTGGGATTAGAATCTGGTTGTGTCTCTTCACTTCCCATGGGAAATTAGGTGCGTTCAGTACATACCTGAAGTAACCTCCTGCAACACTCCAGGATGTTGTTAGCATCACAACACCAAACAATCTTTTATAGCTTTAAATTCGATTTTTATTCTCCTAAAATTTGAAAATACATATTTCCCTATTATTTTCCCCTTTCTATTTACTAAGTCTGACTTTTTACAACTTCCTCTGTCTTTCTAAATGGGATATTTGCTGCCTGTTCTTTTTTTTTGTCCACACACCTTTGCAAGTGAAAACTGGGAATAATAGTGATGTTTGTACTCTTTCCATCCCAAATTCTACCTGTTGTATGCATAAAATAACAGAAGTTAAAAATAATTCATGTAAACATTATTTTTTTTCTGCTGGGTAGGGTTTGAGTTTACCTGTTCCTTCTGCAGTGATTTCCAGCTATCTGAAGAAATATCATTTACTTAGCCAGAGTTCCCTGGAAAACTAGGTACTCAGAGATAGAGTTATTCCCTGCCCTCCCAAAATGCCATTTTAGACTTTTTCCTCCTGCAGCTTTTATCTCCAAGAGCTGAAATGATGCAATGGATTTCAGTAGTCAGTGGGGCTTCATTCCAAAGTGCCCATCACACAAGAGGAAGCACGAGCAATGGGAAGAGTCACTGAAGTCAGAGCATTTCAGAAAAATAGTGCAGGGATTTTTCATCTTGAGCACTTCCACATCATCACAAACATTTGGGTGGGTTATTTCTGGGGGACTATTTGTAGAACAAAGTTAAAAATTTGGCACACTGAATATTGTGTGCATGCATACTTAAATTTTTCTTCTAAGTTTTCAAAAAGGACTTTTCTAAAGCATGATATTTTTACCACAAAATATAAAATAATACTTAAAAATTGAAAACTGGGGAAAAACTGGTAAAGAATGCAGTAAATATTTTGCAAATCCCTGAATAATCTCCTCTGTTTTGTTGCCTGCAGCCTTGTTGAGCTCTGGTTAAAGTGGTTGTGCTGTCGAGCAGGAGAGTTTGCAGGCAGACACTTGTACATGGAATCATTGGACAATATTTTCAACAGAAAATAGCACTTAGAAATCTTCCTGCTGTGAAGGGACAGCATAGGCAGTGACCCACAACCACGCCAGTAATCACCTGCTAGGGGGTGGGGAGCAGCCTGTCAGCCCTGTGGATGCAGCTTTTGCTTCTGGCTGTTCCTGGTGCTGATATTCCTGCCAAATAAATTTGGCATAGAGGGAAGAAGTACGATTACTTTTCCTATGCAGAAAAAAAGTCTTAAGGAAAAACATAAGAACAGGCTGGAAATATATTGCTGTTGTACAATCAGTGAGAGGTGGGACTGCTGCTGTGATCTGGGCTGTAGCAGTACTCGAGTGAAAATCTAGTACAGCCAGAAAACTGTAAGGAAAAAAAAACAATCCCTCTTTCATGACTTTCAATGGACAAGCTGCAGTCTGACTGGTAGATTGAATCTGTCCCATGATTTAAACAAAGCCTGGGCGTGATTCTGCACTTCCTTGGATGCTATAGAGTGGTTTGTGTCTCTGTGATTGATGAGCACAACCAGCTCATCCCAAATCATGAGCCCTTTCAGGTGGTGTTTGCAGCAGGTCTGTTTTCAGCTTGGTAATTTGAAATAATAATCCCCATACAGTAAAACTAGAGACAGGAGTATTTCTTGGTTGCATGGCTACCTTTTAAAGCTTGCTATTGGTTAGTGCAGAGCTTGAATGTATCTGTGGGCAGGATAGAGAATGGGAGAATGGTTCTGAGGGACTGGCCCTTCAGCACACTGCAGTAAGATCCTTAAAATGCAGGAACTTTAAATTACTTCTGTCCTGCTAAGGGAGACCTTGCAGGTGGCTCTGCAAGAGTGCTTACAGTCTGCCAGAAGATGCAACATGACACAGAGGCCAAACTCCATAAAGCAGGGCCAGATCTGGAGCTGGTGTAATTCAGCGTAGCTCTGGTGGCTGCAGGGCTTGGCTGATCCAGTTCAGCTGTGTGGGGTGTGCTGGTGTGAGTGCTGAAGGCTTTTGGTGGTGGTAATTATGAGTGATTGCTATCAGATGACAACATGTGGCGACATTTGGGTTGTTTTAATTCAGTAACAGATCCTGTCTGACAGTGTAACCGGGCCTGGGAGTTAGTAACAAAATCACCAAAAAAAACCAAAAAAAAAAAAAAAAAAAACCCCAACAAAACCAAAAAACACACAAAGAACGGGGGGGAGGAACCAGAAAAGTGTGGATGAGATATTTTACTGTCTGCCTAAGCAGCAGAGAGGGATTACAATGAGCTGTTGGAGAAGGTTGCTGCTTTCCAGAGCTTCCCAATGCATGGGATAACCAAACAGTTCAGGCAATTCTGCACAGGCACTTCAGAGGGCTGCTGTCAAAAAGGAAAAAGAACTGAACCTGTTTCATCAACTACCATCTGTGGTGGTGTTCACAGGGGTCCCAGGAAGGGGGAAGAGACAAGGATCTGACTCCATGTTTAGAAGGCTTGATTTATTATTTTATTATATATATTATATTATTTTAAAAGTATACTAAAAGAATAGAAGAAAGGATTCCATCAGAAGGCTTGAAAGGAAAGCAGAAAATGGAATAAATAACAAAATCCTGTGACCGACAAGAGGCAGTCCAAAACAGCTAGACTGTGATTGGCCATTAATTAGAAACAACCACATGAGAACAATCTCAGATGCACCTGTTGCATTCCACAGCAGTAGATAACCATCGTTTACATTTTGTTCCTGAGGCCTCTCAGCTTCTCAGGAGAAAAATCCTAGCAAACGGATTTTTCAGAAAATATCATGGCTACAACCCTCCTTAGCCCTCAGGGTCACACTACATAAGGAATCCTCTCTGCTTTTCTAAAAGGGTGTTTTATAAACTGAGGTGACAAAAAAAATGTTTCCTGTGCTTCTCCAGTACTTCCCTACTGAAGGAAGAGCTGCTGATAATCTGTGAATTCTGAATAGTTTCTTCCTCCGTGTTTGCTGTTTTGTACACATCATACATGGCCATTATGTTTACCATCCCTTTACATGATATGCTATATTTTATGTTGCTTTCCATACTATACATTTCCCTTCCTTTTCCTTGCTTAAAAATCTACACTACTTAATTTAAATTATTTTTGTTACCTACAAATTGTCTTAAAATAATTCGAGATGAAACTGAGGCTTTGGTAGCATTGGCAAAGAAAAGGTCAAAAGCATGTTGCTTCTATAGTGAATAATGTAAAGAAATGTTTTAATGGAATTCTAAAGGTTATTGTAAGGCCAAATCAGAATTCTGTATGGGTGCAAGCAGTTTGTGTAAATATGAAATCAGAACACTGCTCAAACATTATGATTGCAGAGGACATACATTTCTTAACTCTCCAATTAATAATCATAATATTGCTCACATTAAATCTCTTTTGCACCTTTATTTCCAGTGGTCAGGCTGATACACTCACACTGAACAAAAAAAATCCCTTAATCTCTCTTTATCTGGGTTAAGTTTTAAAATTAAAACAATAATTGGGCACACTTGCTGTTGCCACCACTTCTGTTGAGACTTCTGATTTTGAAAGTAGATGTCAGGTTGTTTAGCAGCAGTCTCTGTAAGACTCTCGCTTGGAAAGTCCTGGCAAATTTAGAATTCCATGTGCACAGGCTGATGCTGCCTTGTCTGTGCAGTGCACCTAAAGCATACCAGGCACTGAAATAATTGATGAAAATGGAAATGTGGCACGTGTTTGGCCAATCCTTTGTCTTCCTTGTCCATTTAAAGTAGTTTTCTATGACTGTTCTCATTATGTGTTTGCACATCTACCATAGTGGGGCCTGTAGACAGCACTGAAGGGAAGCTGGTGAACAGTAATAGAGTGGAAGTTTTCCTCTCTGGATGGAAAAGGTTCTCCAGTTTTTTGGTGACTGCAATTTAAATTCCCCTGGTGCAGTATTTACTAAAAGTAATTATTTTTCAGTTCTTATCTTATTTCTAATAACGCAACACAGATGAGGAGAGATCAGCCAATACCTGTGATAATTTGTTTGTGGGGAGTTTTGAATAAGTTAGAGACAGGACCTCTGAGTTGCTTTTGATGATGTGGTTTATTTTCTTATCTTCTGCATAGGTAGGAAGGGTGAGTTCAGTTCACATCTTTGCTGCATGGTTCAGAAGGTCAAAAGGCCCTTAGTTACAAGACCTTTCAAGGAGTTCTTGACCAATCAAACACTGCCAACAAGGCTATTTATGGTTTTGACCTAATCCTTAAATATTTTGTCTTATGGACCCATGCTGCAGTGTGAGCTTTCTTAGCCAATCCTGTTATGATACACAAACCTACAGTATTGCATTCTTAACTCCTTGTTTACCTCTGTAACTACTTTTATTTTTTCTGTATCTTAAACTCTAAAACCCTAAACTTTCCTTTACTTAGCTTAACATGTCTCTGCTTTAAACTATAAATCCACATTCTTGCTTCTGGCACCAAGTTTGGAAGCCTTTTCCAAGGTCTCAGATCAAATCCTGTGTGTAATTCTAAGCTTTGACTTACAGGCCCAAAGTTCTGAGAGTTCCTTGCATTTTGGATTCCAACAAACACCAAAGCTTTCCTGCATCTTTAGAGTGGTGTCTAGTTGCATATTACAGGAATGAGCTGTGTGGAAACGGTAGCTGGAACCTTTCCAGTCACCAACCTCATGCAAAATCCTGAACCTTTTGAATCCCTAGTAGATATTATATACTGACATGCTATCCAGGTACTGAGTTTGACAGAGCTAATAATACTATTTATATGTATAATTATTGAAATTACCCATACTCTATGGGTTTAATGGTGTTCAGTAAATTGGCATGCATAATTTATACATCGCGGCTGTCAACCATCAATCCAAATGTGAGGCAGCAACATACAAACTGAATGGCAGAATAAAGTGTTTATGGGTTTATTCAGGACAAGATCACCATAAACTATGACACTGGAAGTTTTCATATCAGTTTTTCAGTATTTGTGGGAAATAGAATGCTATCTATGGGATTTCATTTGTTGCATTACTGTAAAACCTCCTCAGTAAACAATTTAGGAGACAACAACTGCATCACTCTTCAGAAAGGCCCTAGGGACAGGATTTATTGTGGAAGTCAGTGTTACCATTTCTGCTTCAATTTTTGCTATGGTTTAATTTAAGCCTCTTATTGAAATGTCAGTCACTTAGTAATGAAATGGAACCTTAAAAATGTACAAATGCATACACCTTTGAGGCTTAATCAAGACATACAGTAGGCAAACCAAATTCAACTATTATTATGATAATTTAGAATAATAATTAAGACTTTCCAATTCTACATTTAAAGAAGAAATGCTTAAAATAACCATTGTCTTCACAAATCTGAATATGCATCTATGTGCTTGAAATTACTTTGCCATTCATGATATTAATCAAAATGGCAGGGTACATTACAGAGGATTCAAATGCCCCAATCACATTACATGGGACTGCTACAAAGTGCTATTAACATTATGTTTTCATTTTTACTTTGTGAATGCAGTAAACAACTAATAATTCAAGATGCTCTGAATTTTTCTGCAAGGTGTCAAGTGCTGAAAGAAGTGATTAACATGAAATGAGGATATCTATGAATAGAAACAAAACAGAAACTGCTGAGTTATTTTTGGCACTCTCTAATGAATAAATGGATTGTTTTCAATGTCTGTCAATGAGTACAAGTGAATTTGCACTGTGAGGTGAAATTTACAGTCTCACTTCAACTTGTTTTTAAACAACAACCTAAATCTAAAGAAGTAAAAAAAAAGAAAAGGATTTGATGTTCGCAGTCTCATGGATCTAAAATTCATGCTTCTCATAGAAGCAAATTATCTGCACTTAATCAGTTAAACAGATTATCATTAAAAATAAATTTTGATTTTATATGTCAATTTCCATGACAATACTAGGTCATGGCTAGGGGGCTATTTATCAAGTTAAATGTTAGTACAACGTTTTCATTACTTAAAACCACTTCTTTGGCCACCAGTTATGGTAGCAAAATAACTTTCCTTTGATGACTGTAGATTTAAACCATTGAGAGATCACACAAAATGTCTTAGCCCAAGGAAGAGCATTCAAAGGATGCGTAAAAAGTAAATATATCAGCCAAATGTGAAAGCAATCATGGTACAAATGCATTTAGGACCAAGGTCATTGTGCCACATCAAGCAAGTAGGGTGAAGATAATGCTTACCTACTAAGTGATCTGGATAAAGCAATGTATTTTGTGGCAGTGCCAGCATCCTGCTCTGAAGAGGAGTTTGGACAAGACTTCCTAAAATCCCTTCCACTCCAAGTTATCCTGTGGTCCTGTCCTTGAAAAGTGTAAATGCAGTTTATGAGCTACAAGTGATGATTGCTAATGACTAGCACCTTACGAATATTTTTTTAGAAATTCACTAGGTCTAGTTTCCTACATCTTGCTGTTCTTATTGGTGAAATTTAATTTACTGGACCATACCAGATATTTAGAAAATAGTATTAAAATTGTGAAAAAAACATAGTATAAAAATAGAGCACCTTATAGACTTTCTGTTGAAACTATTCTCTGCTGTTTTTATAGTCAGAAGAGGGAATCAATCCCTTTTATTTAATGAAGTAGCTGGCTGCTTGCTGGTGTGGTTCCTCCTCTGCCAGAATGGACAGTGAATATGAAAAGGGTTTGGATGACCTTCTCAGATATTGACACCCACAATGCAGACCCCATGGACCTCCCTAAGCCTGGACCACCAGGCACAAAATGTCATGCACACAACCATGTGTATTGTTTGTCTCTCTTTGATGTGTGTTGTTTGTCTCTGGGAAAAGAGAGTTGTGCTGTCGAAAAAGCATTTTAGCAGAAAAGTTTGTGACCTCTTGCTACGCCTCTAAATTATATCATGTAGTTTGTGTGAGTGACAGGAAAAGGACAGATTTGTGTGCTAATTAGCTACTAGTGAAAGAAAGGCCACAGTTTTATCAGAATCCTGTTGAAAATTGTACATAAAGTTACTACAGTGTCCAGCAATATCATTTATAAATAAAACTCTGCAACACAGGCCATGATGTCAAATCCAAGATGTCACCCAGATCCTACATGTGATGACCCTTCAGTTGAACTCTTCAAAACCAGAATTTTGTGTGTTCCTGGTGTCAGGAAGCACAAGGACAAAGCAGAAGCTTTGTGACATTTATCTGTCGTGTCTAAAGATGCACTTAAAGCTTTTTTAAGCATGACTTGAACAGGGAATAGTGTTCATGTTAAAATTATGCAGACTGTGATTGGATAGTAACTTCAAGAAAGATGGTTTTGGGGTGCAGTGCCCTTCCTCCCTGACCATCCCATCCTGTAGCCCCCAGTGACCACCCCCAGGCACAGCTGCAGGCCCTGGGCATGGGATGGAGATGAAGGAGCCCCAGAGGGATGATGTCTGGCTTATTAGGACTCAGTGAAGGGTGGGATGCTGGGCATGGAGTTTCCTGTATTCCCATTTGTGCCCATTGCCTGTTGTCATGGGCTCCACTGACAATGAGCCTGGCTGCCTCTTCTTTACTCCTCCCACCAGGAGTTTGGGCACATGGATCAGAGCCCTGTGCCTTCTTTTCTCTTTGTGGTTTTTTTTTTCCTTTCAAAAAAAAAATCTGAAAAGTTTACTCTTAGTATTGGCAGGTAAACTACATATAAAAGGAAAATGCAGGTCTTGCCCTCAATAAATTCTTGGCCTTTTTTCAGATTCTCACCCTGCAATGTTGCCCTTCATAGCACTGAGGGAGGCTTTAGGAAATTTGTACATCCTTACTCTTGAGAAATACACTCAATGGAGCTGAGACAGGAGGCTGTGAGCTGCCACCCCTTGCACAGCAAAGGGCACAGGGAGCTGTGGCACAGCCAGGGCAGGGACACAGAGACACAGCAGGAGCTGGTGGCTGGGGAGAAGGAGAGATTTTGGCCTGCTTGGAGTTTGAGAGGATAAAAGGAGGTTCCTTTGTTCAGGGTCCCTCCTTGGAGGAACCAGCTCAGGCTGTTTGGGTGCTACTGCACTGTGGATAAATGGCACTGTGGAATGAGATAATTGAGGCTCTGCTGTGGGCATCCTGGGATTGGGCCAGTGAGGAAGCCTGGTCTGACTGGGAGTGGGTGTGCAGGGAGTCAGGCCCACTGGGGCCACCCCATTGAAGGGCCTTTGGTCTCAGCAGGGAAAATCTGTGACATTCAGAGTGTGGCTGCCCGAGAGTCTTGTGAATGGGGGCACTGGGGAATTTCCTTAAAGCTATGGAAAAACAGCTGTAACTCTGTAAACAGTATTGATTCTTCAAGGTATGCTGATAGCTCGGATAGAAGCTGTGCTGGCCTTGATCGTGTTTGAATGTCTGCATGAAAATGAGACTGAACTGGGGTAGCAGTATGATGCATTTCATTTTTATGACCACTTCCCTCTACCCTTTCCCACTGTGGGCATTCTCCTCTCAGCAGCCACAGGAGTGTCACTGTCAAAGCCAGGCTGACAAGACCTCAAGTCCCTGCTGCCCTTCAAAATGCAGAGGGTTCACCCAGTGTGCGGCACATGATGAATGGGTTCCCTTCCCCAACATCAGCAGAGCAAGAAATTGTCTTGTCCTTTGAAATTTCTTTTGCTGCTTCCAAGTTTTACCTGTCCCAGGCAATGGGAGCATCCTGCCCTTCTGGAAGATCTGTGGGTATCCAAAGGGAGCAGTGCCCTCTAAAGGGCGAAGGTGAGATGGAATGCAGCTTCCTATAGACCCCGGGGGGGCCTCTCAGAGTCACCTTTGTAAAGGTGTTTTGGGTCATGGCCAGCAATTAAGCATCGAGTCTGAACCCCCTGAAGCAGCACTCTAAAGAGTAATGGTGTAGCCTCGCCAGATTTACAATCAGAATGAGAATAGCCAATACAAAAAAAAAAAGTACACAAATTCAGTAATGTTCAAAATGTGATATAGTTTCAAGTTTATAATCTTAAGGCATGTTTAAGGTTTGGTTTTTGCTTTGTTTTTTAAAAAAGATAATAGAAAACACCCAAGTGATATTTTCCATAGCTTCTACCCCAATGTTGTTTTTGGTTTTTTTTGCTTATTGCACAGATGTGCAATTTTAAATGTTTAAAAATCCAGCAGTAGGTTCACCAATAAGCAAATGACAGGGGTAAAATTGTAAATGGATTAGTAAGACACCTAGAGGGTAGCATGTGATATTGAAGTAAAAAATTATATGAGACCCTGAAATTTTAACTGCTACATTTTCCATATATTAATAACTGTAAATAGTAAGGCAGGAAGGCTTAAAAGGTTTTCCTACATTTCTGTAAGGTGTTGTGCATTGAAAGGGCTTATTCTAAATAATCCAGTGAAATACAGGTTTTTTTGGTTTTCAGTTCAAAAAGTTCAGATTACCTGCTGAAAAGATAAGCCTAGGAATACATTTTCACTCTTAAACTATGGATATAGTCTAGAATGTGAACCAGGTTATCTGAACAAAAGAAATAGGATAGAATCTCCAACTGGGAAAGATGTGCTTAATAAAATATAAATTTAATGACAGAAATGAGTCCAGCAATACTGGGAGACAATGGCAATAATAGTGCTGACATTCTATAGGTTGGTTTTGATAGGATTTGGAAATACAAAAATGAATAAAATTTAGAAATCTCAGTAGGACCATGGTGTTGGGATGCTGGATATGACTAAGGGCTCAATTCAGAAGTCATCTGAGGATTCTCTGAAGAGGAAGTTCCCACAGTGAATCAAAATGGATTTAGAGCCAATGTGTGCTGCCAGGATATCATAAAACCATTTTGGTGCCAAGAAGGAACAGGTCCAAAGAATCAAATTCTTGTCAAGCACTGCCTTGTAGAAGATTGAACAGATGCCACTTAGGTCAATGGTTTGATAAATGAAGGAGGAATTTTTTTTTTTTTTTTTTTTTTTTCTGCAAGGAAACTAAGCTTGGAGCAGCCAAGGTCTTGCCAGAGTTCAACTCACGAGCACCGAACTTCTCAGACAGCCCTCAAGCTGAACACCAAAGTAGTTGAGCCAAGATTTTTCTCCCACACTGACAAAATTTTTGAGGACATGAGAGCTTTTCACACCTTTCCACATCCCTTCAGCACAGGAAACTGCCAGGCCTCAGTTTTGTATCCGTAAAGGAAGCATTTAAAATCACACATGAAATGGAGCCATGTGCAGCTTAGTACTGTCCTCCCAGCCTGTCCTCCCAGCTGTCTCTACCCTAAACAGCCAAGTGTCGTTTTGGACCAGTGGTTTCATGGGCAATCTTTAGTTGGGAAAATATTATAATTGTATTATAGTTTGTTGGGAGAAAGTCTGAAAAGTAACTAAAATTAGAAAAGGAGTTAATAGCAGTTAAGAGATAGGTTATGTATGGCTACTAGCAGGATATAAGGATTTTTTTTCTCAAAATTTTGCTATTTTTAAATGTTTGCTGCTATTTGCAAATTATTTGCTCTTATTAAATAGTGCTGACCTTTGTTTTGCCTTTTTCTTTTTTTTTTAGCTTAGCTTTAAACTATAAGAAACAAATGCACATTCTGTGGTATTATCTGTAGAAAATCTATCTTCAGATAAAATCAGTTCATTTTACCTCAGGTAATTTTACCAAATTTGAGGCAACCATTAGTAAAAGTGTTACATGCAACTTGTGAATTATTAGCTGTATTCCTGGTATATTTTGATATTAGAACCTCCTTTTTAGTTTTCCCAATTTGATCTTCTCTAAAACTTCCATAGAAAGTGAGACAAAAATTACTTGTAAGATCATTGTGTGATCAGTTAAAATTTTGGGTAATTTTCTGAGCAGAACATTTTGACAAAGCAATAAACCCATGGGGTAGAATGAAAGTAATTTCTGCTCTTTTCTTTCTGCTCTGTGTAATATTTTTATTCTCAGCAAAGCCTCCTGCACTGCCCATAGCTTTCTAAAATATGAAATCTGGCTATATAGTGGTGTTATGTGTTGCATTAGATTTAATAAATTATGGTAAAATAGAGGAGCAGAGATTTCCTGGCAGGTTTATGCAAGAAAACAGGGATTTGAGATAATCCCTGAGAAATATTTAACACAGAATCAGGTTTTCATTGCTGGAATTGTGTTAGTAAAGCAGGGCTTTCTTTCATTTGGTTTCTGTAAAGAATGGTGCTTTCAGTAACCTTCATCAAATTTCATTTGGCTTGCATTTTAATAATATTTTCATAACCTTGCACAATTGCTCGTGTCTTTCTGGAGAGGAAGCTCATCACTGGGGCAAAGGGCTTCAAATGTAAGTTCGCAGAGCTTCACTAAAACCAATCAATGTCCACTGTAGTTCACCTGTGCTTTCTTTCAAAATTTCAAAAGAATATTTAGTTTTTCTTTAGTGAGGGCTCTTGGGAATACCTACTTGGCTCTAGTACCTTGCTGTGCTTGAGTGATTCACAGTGGTTTTCCTATAATATGCAGTGATTTTTAGGGGTCTGCCTGCAGCTAATTTTAATGAGAACTGTGGCTAAATCAATGTGCTCTGTTTCAAATAACCATATCCATTGAGTCCTTCAATGTGTTCTGGATTTTTTTGATATGGCTTTTTATCAATATGAAATGTGTATCTCCATTAACTACTCCCTGATCATGTTTAAAGCAGGATAAATGCCAAGAAATCAAAGGTTATTTATATTTTCAGCCTAAGAACCAATTACTTAATCTAAGACACAATAAACAAGTAATCTTATATAGACCAGATGTTGTTCTGGAATTTGAGATATTGGGCCAGAAATACTTATTAAACCTCTTGCTTACCTTGTATCCAAGAATGTTTGGACTCTACTACTATATCCTTCAAGAGATTTCAAAGGCTTACAGAAGCCCTGCCTGTGAAGAAGGGCTGCTTCATTTGCTTTTTCAGTTTATGTGGTTGCACAGAGACCACATAAAAAGGGTAGAAATTTAAAATACAGTTGTGCAAGTACCTCTAAAAATTTAAGCTAGCACATATTTGCCTGCTGCACTATTGGATCACATTCTGCTAGTCAGCAGTTTCACAGCTGTCTCAGAAACAGACCCAAAAATGGTTCCCACTGTTGAGGCTTTGCATGTTTAGCTGCCTGCACTGGGGTGATACCCCAGACTGTGCTTGTTCTGTTTCTTGGTTGATTTAAAGGAGCATATTTGTAACCCTTCTGGCAATGGAATATTGCCTTTTTCCTCTGTTGTGAAACTTTTTGCTTGTTCATTGATATAATTTTATTTTTCCAAATAAAAAGTTGAACTTAGAGAACAAAAATCTTCCCAGTGGCATAAAATTCTGTAATTCTTTATTGAGTGAAGTAACTATTTACTATAACTATTATAACTTCAAAGAAAAGCATTTTATCCTGACTCAGAGACTGTACAATTTCCCAGTGTAAGTACTTTTGTTGTTTTCCAATAGAGTTAAAAATATTTAATAATCATGGTAGCAAATGGTTTGTGTGCAGTAAGCTCACTGGGTACCTTCCTCGCTTTATGCCTGCAGTAGCCCATTTCATTTCTGTTCATTATTTTTACTTCAATATCCTCTGAAAGCTTAGTGCCACAGGAGAAATTCCTTCTCCTTGTCCCAGTGTGAGGAGACATTCTACCCAAAGTTTTACAAACATGATATTTCTTTTTTTTTTTTTTCCCCACCCACTTCATCACCTTACCCAAGGTCATCAAGTCAGCTTTAAGTGTTTAAAGAATACTTAACTTTGTGTTTGTAGCATCTTCTCTGGCTGCAAAAGCCAAATTAACTCGTGTACCAGAGTGCCAAACTTTGGAAAATAAACTTTTTTTCTATGAATACACAGGTAATTTGCCTCTTTCTCCAACATCTGTTTCAAAGGCTTGATCCTGATCTCTCCCTGAAATGTCATGGGTCACTGGCTGTCTTCATTCTTGGCTGAATCCTGTGGGGATGAATCATTGTGAGCATTGTTCAGGTCTCCGTGCCTAAGGAGTGGGCACTTATGGAGACTGAGCCGGCTCCAGCTGAAAAATTAAGTCAGATAATGGTGTGGAATGAAACCAAAGAGAGACTCCATTCTCCAGTCATTACTTCCTGCACTCTAATTGCTGCAGAGGTCCTTTTGGTTGTTGCTATGTTCTTTTTCTCACTGTAAGAGAGATGTCACAATAGCTAATGTGGTCTTTAGTTTATTAGCCCTCATGAGACATGTTTTTCTTTACACTTGAATTCTCTATCTCATTGTTTGCTTGGAGAAAGGAATAGCAAGGAAGTGAGACCCCAAAAATTTTTTCTTACATGCTTTCCCACTTCTGCTCAAAAGATTTATTAAAGATATTTATTAGCTCCTCTAAATAACATTCTAATCAAGCATTTGGATCACTTCAGTTCCTAATGTTTATTTTTATAAGCAATACTTTAATTTGACACTTTGCATAATGCATGTGCAATAAGGGTGCCATGTTTGATGGATAAACACCAAGAAAAAATCATATTGCCTAATAAATAATGTTGGGTTTAGATATCCCACTCATTTAAAGCAAACTTGTCATGGTTTATTAACTGTATTAACTAGTGGCTTTTTTTTTATATCTGGTCATAAATAATATGAAGCATTTTTGAAAGATGCCCCTTTCAAAGGACATAATATTACCCCTTTATTGTCTCAGATTATTCATGTCTTCTCCGTAGTGGGCAAGATGCCAGTACAGCAATACGTATTCGAGCATATCTCCATATACTGAACCTTTGCCTTGTCTCTTGGGATGAAAATTACTGAGGCAGAGGTGGTTGTAGTGAGGAAATTAGTAGGGCAGGACATTTGTAAAGGCAGGGATCTGGATTTACACAGGAGGCACAGCCACTCTTGGGATTACGAAGGTGGCCATGGCTGTGCTGTATCTCTGGACTGGCTCCCTCCCACTGCAGAGCCAGGGGATCACAGGAAAGTCCCACACACTTTCTGAGCATTTCTGTGTTGGTTAGGATTGCACCAGCAGGCTTAAATGAGAGTGAACACCCACCCTACTGCTCCCTCTGTGACCAGCAGTTCATACCTTGCTCTACCAAGGGTTACCAGGGCACTGCACTGGTTATGTGCACAAAGGATGCCTTTAATAGGATGTGTTTAGGAAAGTGTCTGCTCAGGGTGCTGGTAGTAGTGAGCCACCTGCAGTCTCGTTTTCTTCCCAACACTGTCCATTCATAAAACTGTCCATCTATTCCTATGTCAAGTAGAATATATTTTAACTGTTTTACCCTTCTCAGTCCTCCCCACCTCTTATTTCTGAACTGGCTTCAGGCTGAATTTATCTCAGTTATTACTCAGCTGTAGTATCTCAACTACCCTTTGATGTTCAATGGGAAGTTGCTTATCTAGATTGAATGTGACTCTTCCTTTATTCGTTTTCCAGTGTTGTTTTCCAAAACTTGGTTTTCTAGACCATCCTTAGGTAAACAGATCAGTATAACTGGGCTGTGACTTATCTCACTAATGAAAACATGTGCTTCTTAACAGAGCTGTGTTCCTGATTATTGTCATTGTTACCCCTTATCTAAGTCTCAATTTGCAGCAAAAGGTTTTTAAAATCTTACCACCTTTATGACATTAAAAGCAACATCAGCCACCAGCATCTGAGCAACCTGGTCTAGTGGAAAATGTCCCTGCCCATGGCAGGGGGGTTGGAACTAGGTGATTTTTCGGGTCCCTTCCACCCCAGGCATTCTGTGAATCCATGATTTACTCTTTGATTCTCACTTTTGCTCTCTTTCTCTTTCATTCCTCTACATACCATGTCATCCTCTTCAGAAGTTCAACTCAGATTTCTGTCTTTCTTTTTTTCTCTTATCTTTATTTCTACTTCAAGATGAGTCTTTATGTTGGCTGATGAACATTGCTACCTGATTGAGTTGTTCTATCCAAATGAGACTCTCATGCTGCCTCCTACAGCACTTGTTTCCCAGCATCTGCTTTCCACAACCACTCCTGTGCAGAGAAGTGCAAAGGACAAAGACCTTTAGCATAATCATGGTTATGGCATTTTCTGCAGCTCTGCTCCATGATCCACTTTAGTTTGATCAGTTTTTGTTGAAATAAATTAGTTGGAATCTGGGGGGGATTGGATAGGAAGGGGAATGTGTATTTTAAAGAAGAAGAGCACATCTATCCTCTGCCCAATACTTTCTTAGTAGGGAAAGTTTTAGTCCCTTGAATCAAAAGGAATTTTGGGTGGAAAGCATCATGTTTTACAGCACAGAGGACAGCTGGGGAAAAAAAGTTTGCTTCCTGGCCTTGGTTGCGAAATTTGAGCTATGAGTGGAAAGGTTTGGTCTTTACTCTGTGCCTGCAGTGGGTGGATTGCCCACTTCTCTGCAAGCTATCCCAAAATGGCACATCTTCCTGCATTCCCAGGAACAATATACAGAGAAAATTTCAACAGGTGTTCTCTTTTCCTCTGTTCCCCAACCCCGTGGTAGGTCCCAGTTGTTTTGTATTGCTGCTGTTACTCCAGGCTAATTATTTCCCATACTGGCTAAGTCCTTCAGATTGTATCTTTATGCAGCATTATGTATTTACACCCTCATTATGATTTTAATAATGCATTTCATTACAGTTGGCAATTGATGGTTTTCATTACTGAATAAACTGTCAATTTACTGCTAATGCTGCTTTAATTATTGACTTAGTTTGATTTCCTTGGTTTAATTCTTTCCATCTGTGAGGAAAAAGGTCTGTGTATTTGTGGAGCTGGAAATTTTAGATTAAAATTTTAAGTTTTCTAGAGAGGCTTTTTAGGAAAATTATTGCTAATTTTCTTAGAGTTTCTGTCCTGCTCTAGGACAGAATTATTTTAGCATGTGTTTGTCAGTCCAGAATAGCTCATGGCTCACTGAGGACCTCAGGATAGGGCAGAAATGTTGGTAACATTATATAACCGTGAATGTAGGATTTCAAATGTTACTCCTACTCCATGGACAAATCTGACTTGAAGATACTGAAAATGATGCCTAAGTATAACCTGCTGTAGAGTTCATCTTTCTGAAAAGGTAAAGGTTTCTGGAGACTACATTGTATTTTCCAGAACACACAGTTCCTTCAGTAACTTTTATATATATTTTTTAATAATTTGGAAACATGTGCAATTGCAGTCTCTTCTTTGTAGTCCTGTCTTTCATGGTCTTTTTTGAGAGGAGACTGGAAGAGAAAAAGTAAATTTTGATGACCCTTCAGAACTGTTCTGGTGGCCAGGGTTTTAAGATGTGTGTTACTATTGGGTGGAGGATCTAACCAGTTGTTAGACATGTTGTTAACCAGTTGTTAGACAGCAACAACTTTGCTTTTCCTTAACCTCAAAAGGCTGCAATACTTGGACATGGAGATGTGGAAATGATGAACATGGTTTAGTGGTGGATTTGGTAGTGCTGGATTAACAATTAGGCTTGATGATCTTAAAGGTCTTTTCAAACCTACATGATTCTGTGGTTCTACAGTTGAAACTGTTGATATAGTTTGGAACCTGTTTCTAATCTATTCATATTACAAGTCATGCCTGTTTATGGGATTTGATTTCCCAGTGGTCTGTGCCAATTTTTTGTTAGTGTATTTGTGCTGATTTCTGGCAAGTTGCATATGTTTTTATTCCTCCCAGTCATATGATGTGAAATACAAATATCAAGAGTAACTTCATAGCACATATAGAAGAAGAAAAGAGGAAAAGCAGTTTATAGTCACTGTGAGGCAAGGGTCAGTGCTTGTATTTGGGACTAAATTCTTTCTCCATGTTTGTGCAGTGACAAACTGGATTCAGTGGAGAGTCATGTGAGAGAATTTATTACTTCCTCTCAACTTTTGATGGGATCTAATCAAACTTGAAGTTAAACAAACAAATCACAAGTCTATGTAGAAATGAATAATTCTTAGTCACTCTAAGGTAGGGGTTAGTAGTGTAAGTGGGTCTGCACTAACCCAGGAGGGGATATGTGAATGTAAAAAAAGAAGGGAGGGGGGTGCTGTCTGGCACCTGAGAAAAAAATTATTTAGTTTGGAACCATTCATAAATAAAATCCTTGAAAAGTATTATATAGATGCTTATTGACCTCCAGATCTGGACAGTGATACTTTAAAGACTACTGTGTGGAAGTACTTTGGCATGAGTTGTATTTATTACACCCAAATCTAAAACATTATATAAAAATAAGGAGGAGAAATGAGTAATGACATTCCTTACTAGAAAAAATGATAAAGCATTACACTTGGTTGGATGTATAGAAATTAATATACAACACAGAACTTTAGTAAAATTTTAGCTTAGTTTTAACATAAATAGCTTATATGTAACCAGTGTATGTGTGCTAGCTCAATTAGACACATATTTCCATCAGCCCTGGGGGCCTGTAAAAATAAAAGTTTATCACAGATATCATATAGGTTTATGTGCTGACAAACAACCAATTTTATCCCACCTTTCCAGTCCACTGTGTCTAATCTGCCTCAGCTTTCCCAGCTCAGAGCTGTTCCTGTGCCTCGCTTGCAGCAGAAGGTTGTTTGTCCCAAAGTGTGAGGAGGGCAAAGCAGTGATTTACTGGAAAATCCTAAAATCCTCTTGGACTCCTGACTAGCTGTATGAAATGTGAGAGCTGAGTTGTTCACAGGCTAGGAAGAGGAAGCAGATCAATCCTGAAGAAAAGAGGATTTTTCTCCCTACCACCCCCTTGCTGTGACTGTGTCACCTCCAGGGAGTTTATGGAAGTGCTGCCTGCCACCTCACCTCGTTCCCTGTCCTTCTCCAGGGATGGGGAGCATCAGCTGCTGACCTTCACATGAGCAGCAGGCCTGTGAAAGCAGAAGGAGATAAAGCTTTTTGGCCTTCCTGTGGCAGCCCTGGCCAGCAGCTTTTTCTCTAGAAGTGGGCAAGCAATGAGAGCAAGTGGCCACATGCTCCCCTCCACCTCCCACGGGCATCAAAAGCAGACATCTCTCACAGACTCAGCCTGCCCCTTGGAAAAGCTAATTCCCACCTCCCTGGAAAAAGGCATCCTTTAAGCAGTACTTTTTTCACTCATTTAAATAACTATCAGCACTGATGCAGGGATATCTGCTAAAAACTGGGAGAAACCATTGCACCATTTATATCCTGAAGCACATCTTGACTCTGACCCAGTGGGGAACGAGACTGAACCTGTCTTCTGCTCAAGAAACACTGGAAGTATTTTGGGACACCAATTATGTTTCAGAGCATCAAAGCAGTACTAAAATTTTGCAAAATGTAGCTCCCTCTGGTGATGTGCAATAAAATAGGTACTAGGAGGCAACAGCAGAAGACATAAAATTCTTGCTCTGACAATTCCAGTTTTAGAAGCTATTTACTTACAGCAGCAAAGGCTCATTTTGATGTGTAAGAAGTTTGACATATTTTATGTAGAATTGCTTGTAGTGTCTCTTAAAATCTCCAAAATCTGTCAAAATTAGTTGGCATTTCATCACAAGAGTTAGTTCTTCAAAATTAGGATGAAGTTAAGAAACTTTATGTATTATCCACTTATTATTGCATCTTTTAAAAATTTTAGAAAATAAGCTAGATAATAAAATCCTCTTTAGAGGATTTCCTGAATAGTTTTCAGTGAATGTTGGAGAACACCTCTGGGAGAGTGATGTGGTTATATGAAAGATAGACCAAAAACAGGGGGAAAACATAATTAAACCAGATTTATTTGCAGTGGGTGTCTAAGTTAAAGTTTCTATGTTGTAGAAATGCTGAAGTTTTGGAATAAATAATGCTGGGTTTGTTAAAATCTGCTGGTGTTTCATTGGTATCAGCTATGCAGAATGATCAAGTTTCCTTCTTGGCATCATCAATGAAATCATGTTATTAAATCCTAAAGAGTGAATAAGCAAAATTAAATTATACGCAATTCTTTACCAATAGTTCTTGATTGAATTTGATCAGTTTACAGATATTACTATTGCTTTTCTGACAGTCAGATCTTCAGTCTTGAGGTAGTCTTGAGACTATTCTAGTTATAACTATCCTGTACGCAGAACATTTTAGCCTCTCACTTGACCTCAGGTATCAACAGGAAAGAAATTGAAGTTTCAAGTGAATTTCTCATGAGCAAAACAGACTAATTTTAAAAAGAGTGAGGAATTCTGGCTTTTTCATGGTTGGAGTTATTTGTGCTTTTTTTTTCCTCTTCTAACATGGTTACTATACTAAAGTTGTTAGTGTATGCTAAAGAATGTCTTTTAGATGCAGAAAATTTAAACAGACAAATAAGAAAGAAAAATAAAAGTAAGGATGGAGTTGGCATTTATGACTAACTCAGGTGTAGTCATCTTTGGTACAGGAGTCTAAATTTAAGTGAAATTAATCTTCTTTGAATAAACTAAGAGAAGGAATTACACTGAATATGGAACAGATGTTCCCTGATGCCCAATTTATTTTGGTATAGTTTGAAAAAATTCTTATAGTACCTAGGCTAGTGATTGAATCTTTGCCCATTTCTTTGGGTTCCAGTGTCTCTTTTTAATTTCTTATGAAAACATACTACAGTATCTATTTTCCAGGGAGACATATTTTCTTTTCTCATATGAAAATATATTCTAGTATATTTCCTATAGAGCAAAAGGGAAAACGACATTTAGTTTTTTAGTAATTAGATATGCTGTTTATTTGAATAAGCAGATAAGGTATTTAAAATATGAAAATCATGTCCACATTGCAATGCTGTCTTGGCTGGACTGTGGGATCTATTAGATTACCTGTATAATTTCCATTGACACTTATACATATTGAAGGACTAATCAGAATATTCTTGTTAGAGAAATATTATCATGTAACTGAAATAATGCATGATTAGATGACCACACTATTTCAGCAATGTGTCAGGCACAGAAATTAAGGTCACTTCTTATTTACTTCAGGTCATTTATTTTAAGTACATTGTCCAGGGTTTTTTCTCTATGTGGTTGATACAGAAATGCTTTGAAACAATCTTTCAGATATCATCACAACTTTTCAGTTTTATGTTGGAAGGAAGATACCTACAAACATTAGAAGATACAAATTTGAGTGTAGGGAAAGTGGATAGATTTTAGCCTCAGTCCTGATACTGGATTTTAGAAAAAACTCAATTGCAATTTTATTCCATATAATTAACTCTTGTGACTTGAATGTTGGGGTTTTTTTATAGGCTTGGTGGGGTGTTAAGCTGGATTTATCTTTTTACTTTTTTTTTAATTTAAAATATAATGATAGGGCATGCATCATGTCAAATTAAACACACTTGAAACTCATTGGACTATGCAATCTCTCTTATTGTCTTACTGCTCTAAAGTTCTGTTAATTACAATTATTTTGTTCTTTCTGAGACTAGGAATCTACAAAGTAAAGTACTGGGAACTGTTCAGCCTCCCTTCACATCTGGCCAAAATGTTCACTGAGCAATGGAGAAGAGAAATCAGCACAAAAGATTTCTAGTGTCACTCCATGATTTTCCAACAAACAAAAGATCAAGTTTCCAGTGATGCTCACATCAATCTGCTCTCATCTCCCAGCTGAAAACCATGACATGTTGGTGCTGTAAAAAGAAATTTCAGATTCCTTAAGTTCTTTTTGAGGTGGAAGAAGCAAGCCTAGTAGAGGAAACTGAGCTTATTTTGTATATATATATGTGTGTGTGTGTGTGTGTATATATATATATACATACGCACAAAATAAGTTACATGTTTATATACATGCTACATATATATATGTGTGTGTAGCATATAAATAATCTATAAATATTACATAAGTATATAAACATTAATCTCTCTTTTGTGGAATATTTTCCCCATATTTGAGGAAGGCTTGTGCCCTCTTGCTTGAATTTTATCTTTTCTGTTGGAAAGCTCTTTCTGATGACAACCCACAGATGAGCAGGCTGCTCACAGAGGTCATGGACAAGAGTTGTAACGCTTTGAGTATAACCTCCTCAGTGGGGTTGTGAGATTAAAGTCATAGTCTGTCTCCAAGAAGGCCATTATCATTATAAAGTAACACAGATCATTAAAGAGAAGCTCCATGAAGACCATTATCATTAGGTGGTAACACACCATTAGACAGCATCTTCAGCTGCACAGCCCATTGAGGAGGGCACACTCCTAATGTGACAGCTCTCCAGAGTGACATCAGTCAGTCTGCCACTGGGTTTCAGCAGGGGTTACTCGTGTCTCAGGGATTCCTCCTGCCATCCTTTCTTAGCCACAAGTTGTTAAATAGGAGGAGCTGCTTTGGGATAAGCCCCAGGGCCCGTTGAAAAATTAAATTCCCACTGGAACTGGAGTATTCCTTTAAGCAGAATTCCTGCTTGGTCGCAAAGGGTTCAGACCTGTCCCCTCCATGCCAAGGTGACCAGCTGGAGAGGGAAATACCTCAGGTGGCTGCATATTGCTTGTGGATTTCAAAAGGTGGCTGCACTATGGCAGAAAATAGGCAGGCAGTGAGCATATGAGCTTACTGCTTTGGAAAAAATCTGTTACACTGTGCAATGGATACACCTGGCTCTCCCATTTATGCCATCAAGGAGTGAATTATCCTGACTTACAATAGGCTGGGGAGAAACCTGGATCTGTACTACCTGCAGAAATTGTGTTTTCCTGCTGAAATTGGAAAGTCTGAAAAGGTCATACCTCTATATTTTAGGAATCAAAATCAGTGATTGTTTGATTTAATCCCAACACACCTAGTTTTCTCTTTTGGCTATATAATCCTGTCCTCCTCTCTGCAGGGCTACTGAATCAAAGATAATTTTGTTGTCTATCACAGATACCACATTTCTCTTACCAATCAGTTTTCATGGGCATTCTCATTATGCTGTATTCACAATAAGATATGTGTAAGGTATTATGTTGCACCAATATACTATTCTTCATTAAAACTGCACTTTGTATTCCTAAAATACATTCTTCTGCCTTGTGTCTTTTCATAAATTCTTGTATGTAAAATATCTTTAGCTGGTCTTTTACAAGGAACCATGTTTTTGTAAGTGAAGTCATTAATTTTTCTCCTTCCAGGCATATTTTCTGGGAAGATAGCTCAGAAAAGTTCCAAACTGGAATTCTAGAACATGTATTTAGGAGCCAGTAGAGGGTGCATTTTCCACAGTGTTTTCCACAGCACACTTTAATTGGTGCTCTAATTAAGTGTGTGAATAGAAATAGTCCGTAACAAATATATTATTTTAGAATTAACATTCACGAAAGGAGAAGAAAATCTATTCATAAATGATTAAGCCATTCCTTTTTAATTATTCCATCTGAATTTTTTACAATAATACAGCCCCAGTTGAAATATTTTCTAATATTTTCTTTTCTTCTTTTCTTCCTTTTTGCATCCAATGGCATAAAATGGCATCCCTTTCTGACATGGCCTGGATACATGAGCATAATATTTATAACATCATTACTTGAGCCACTTTGCAGTTTATGTGAATAGTGAATGGGACTGAGCAAATGATCCTTTAACAAGGATCCCCTGGAATGAAGGTTGAACCACAAACGTCTCAGTCATCCTCACACATAATGTGACATTTCTGCTCCCCTTTAGGGTGTAAAAACTGAGAACCAGTTCACAATCAGGATGTGGTAGGAGCTCTGGGATGAGCAATACTCTGTGGAAACAGACAAAATACATGATCTTCACACCAACCCCAAATACTGCAGTGACCAGAGGAGATGTGAAGGCAAGCCTGCCGAGGGTAAATCTCCACAACTATGCAATCATTTATTCTTGGTTATGGTTTTACCTTTTGGGAGCACTGTGGTCTTTGGAGCCACTGTTTATTTTCTAAATATATCTAGCACACCAGTTCCAGCAACAAAATCCAGACTTGCTTTCCATTTTCCATCACATTTGCACAATTATGCAGAAGTTTTAGTACTTGTATTTGTTTTTCAAGACACTTCAAGAATATGTGTGCATTTCATTTCCACATCCGATTAAGATAGGGTCATATTAACTGCACAGCAAAGTGGGTCACTAGGCACCCTTTGAACAAATCCTGGGGCATGGAAATGTAGGCAAAGTTAAATGATACAGTCCTGGAACACTCACTTTTCCTTTCTTGGAAGATGCTTGGCAGAATGCATCTCTGCCACCCACATTAGTGCTGCATAAGGCACCCCTGAGGAGGCCAGAGAAAAGCTGGGTACAAGCAATGGGGATGTCTTTGTGGAAGCCATTCCCACATCCATATGGAAAATGAGAGGTCCTTGCAGCACTCAGCAAAGATGAGGCACATTTACTCTGCACAGGAGATCTGCTCACCTCTGGAGCTATAAATAGGGGTGTGGAATTAGCAACCACTATGTGTCTGTGTCACTGTGTGTGTAATGTCTCTCTGTAATGGTTCCATTTGCTGGATGACATGTACTTAACTCTATTTTGAGCAGCACGCATTCTCCAGAGGTCATTTGGAATGTAACTTTCAGACACGGTCACTCCTAATATGTTTTCTCCTGAAGATTTTCTTTTAATATATTTCTGAGCTTGATGTTTCCTCTTATTCACTTGAGAGATTTTTAGAACATAACATTTTGGTGGAACTAGGTTTTGTTTTTTTCAACATAGAAATATAAAGTTTAGGACTCCCTGTGTCATTTGAAACAATTTGTAATACAATTAATTCTCACTGGTAAATCCCAGTGGCACTATATTCTTTTACAAGACAGTTCTCTTAATCTCTGGTTAAACTGATAATTTCTGATGGATGTCTAAAGACTGCTTTACTGCCAAATTCTGTGATGTTGATGAGAGCATCTTTAATTTAAGTAATGAGAGGAGGAATTTAACAGTGCCTGCATAATCTCTGCTTTTAGTTTAGAATGCAAGAGAAAATGAGTGTAAGAGCTAAAAAAGGTACTGGATGAATAACTGGATAAATAAAACAGAGAGTTGTAGTGCTCTGCCTATTTTCTCTAGAAAAATGAACTAGAAAAACTTATTATTATGTTCTGCTCAAAGCCTAAAAACAAAAGGCCAAAACTTGAACCTGGGATTTCAGGTGGGACCAGGAGAGTGAGGTCAACTTTGTGTTGGACTGCTGTGTCTGTAATGTGAGTGAACTTGGGGCTGGGATCTGCTGAGAATGGGGGCTTCTCTTTCTCATTTGTCTTTGCACTTTTTAGTTGGTGTCTGGTCCTCACATGGCAGGCAATAAAGGAATAGGGTCTAAATAAAAGACAAAAATCCTCAAGTAATGGAGCTTAGCTGGGTTCTGTTTGTTCCAAGAAGAGATTTCAGCTCTGATAGCCAGAAAAATTCAGATTTGCCCCATCATGTTGCATGGTAGGGTTGTCTTCAGGGAAAATAAAATTTCATGTGCTGTTAAGGAAGACAGAAATGAAGAAATGAAGAAATGAAGAAATGCTTGAGTAAAAAAATCTTACATCATTATTGACTGTGGAGTAGTGGGAAGGATGAATAAAATAATGAATAAAAGGATGAATAAAAGAGAAGGATGATTAAAATAGAAGCACTTTTAGATCAAGGCTGCTTTGGGGAAGCAAAATGGAAGGAAAGTTTTTGGTGTTTCTCAGAGGATAGATATGAATATAGATATGAATAATCTGTAACATTATTAATCAGATAAATACTGGGGAACATTTAATTCCAATACACCAGTAAAATATCTTGACTTTCCTGAAATACTCTGTATCCTGCTACTATTAAAAGAAAAGGTAACACAGCTAAGCTTGCAAGCAGCAGCAAACAGATTTCTTCACTTGAATTATCGATCAGTTCTATAGTTTTTATTTTAAAAATGTTTTACTTTCTATAACTGTTGCCACAGTGGTATCTAATTGAGCAGTCATTATTTCATTCATCCAGAATTAAATGGAAATATAAATATTTTCAGAGGGATAAAGTTTGAAAAATGGAGGAAATTAACTTCTGAAGGCAGATGAACCATGAAGAACCAAGGCCTCAACAGGAGAGACATGAAAGCAAACAAACCTGCTGGTTGCATATCAGTGTAGTTGAGGTTCTGGAACAAAAAGAGATTAAAATATATGAAATACAAAGCATTAAGGGGAAAAGATTGTAAAAGTTGTATAAATGTGTTATACAAAATGATTTTATAAACAGAGTTTTGGTGAAAGCTTTGTTTGGATTCACTAAAGCATTTGATATGAAGTAATTAGTGAAGCATGAGAAGACAGGAATTTAGCAGAGAGACTGTAAAGCAGTTAGAAATGGAACGAAAGCCAAGTAATAATGGGTAAATTAGAAAAATCATACATTCATTAGCAGGATTCTTCAGGTGTTAGGAGCAGCCTTATTTAATATTTTCAGTATTAAAAATAAGCATTTACTGGCAAGTTTTGCTGTTGACAAAGTTATTATATGGAAAGACTCATGATCTGTGATAAGAAGGAAATATCTGAGGAAGGGAAGTGTTTGGTTCCTCTGAGCATCACTAGGATATTTGAACTATCAAAATGAAGTAGCCCTGAGAATGAGACCCTAGGATGTGACTATTTATCATATAACTAATAGAGACAGGAATTCCTGGTACTGTGCAGGGCACTGGTGGGCTCTCACTGGAACTCAGTGTGCAGCCCTTTTCACCCAGGTTTAGAAAACCTAGACTAGGAGAGATGCAAAGTAAAGCTACTACAATAACTAGAGATCATAAATACTGTAAGAGGAGAAGATGAAAAATATTGTCTTAGATAAAATGTGAAAAATTAAAAAGGACTCTTTACAATTACTCTCTATAATTGCCTCAACAGGAAAAAGAAAAAGAGAAAAATGGGGAAAGAGCTCAGGGAAAATATCACTAGAGAAGTTGTAGGTAGAAAATGGTGGCAGATAAATGTGTGTTGAAAATAAAGAAGTTTTTAAGTGGCAGAGTCATGAGATGCTGGAAAATAGTCTCCCACTGGGAGTCACGGGGGCAAAAAGTTAATTAGTTTTAAGATGGAGATTAATCCTATTTTTAAACAGACTCTAAGAGATGGCCACCTGCAATAACAGGGGATTGGACTTTGTTCTGCAAGTGTTCTGCACAAGCCAGGTTCCAGCAGTTCCAGTCATGAGTCTTCCAGTGCCTTGGCATTTTTTTAAGTCTCTAAGGGATTGTAGCAGTGTGCAAACCTATTCTTTCAGTAACTGCCTTTCTTGAAATTATTACCGTGAACTTGAAAATGTGAACTTCAAGAGTCCAATACCTAAGAAAAAAATAAGGTCCCATTTACATATATTTTAATACTTGCAAGATTTATTGCACCAATGTCTAGGAGCTGGAGACAGTGAATTGAAGAACCTGAATGCTAATCCTTTATTGACTATCAAATACTGTCTATGACATCTTGTTTCAATTCCTACATATACTTTAGAATGGGTATTTCAGAACTTGAACTTCATTTGCCCTCTACTATTTTTTAATGTGGACTCAGCTTACCTTTAATCTTAAAATCCCTGTCAAAACTGAAATGTATTGCTCTGCAAACTATTTACACCTTGATCTTGTTCTTGCAAAAAACTTAGATGGGTCATGTCTGGTGTATGCCAGTGAAAAATGAATGATCAATTATTTCAATAGGGCAGCTGGCAGGGAAATTAACACTTATGCATCTGTATGCAGAATTATGACCCTGATTTGGGAGCTCATGTGAGCTCTGGGTGATGTGGATGCTCAGGGAAGGATCTTCCAGGAAAGATGGCTGGGAACCAGATCAAGGATCCTCTGTTTTCCACTTGAAAACTGTGTTTGCAAATGCAGTGAAATACTTTTCTACAGAGCCTAAGGTACTTTCTTGGCCTGCTAAATGGGAAATGTTGTGCTCTGGTGCGTTTCAAGCCTCGTAAGTGATGTGCAATTGGTACCATATTGAAATGCCTTTTAAAAATCCAATCAAAGCAATTGATTTTTCATAGACAGAGCTCAGCTCGTCATTGAGCTGCATCCCTCACAAACCCCTCAGAAACGCAGCATGCCAATAAAATAGACAGAATGATTACAAAATCACTATCAGTTTTGGTTGTGATGTATGCTTTGGCATCCTTACATTGAAAGGTTTTATTTTCTTCCAAGACTGAAGTGCCAAGAAAGAACATTATTTTATTTTGCAACTACCCACTAAACCTCCCAAAACTGAATAGGTAAAATTCCAGGCTTTAGTGAGTTCCCTTTCCTAACTGTGATTCATCTGCAAATAACAGTAAAATATTAAAACACCATTCTAGGCAGGTATATGATGATACAAATCCAACCATATTTTAAAACTTAAAAGTAGTATTTATATTTTAAAGACAAACAGATTTAAGGTAAAGCAGTAATTGCAATTTCAGTGGCTTTGGGAGGATGTATTTGGTTTGGATTTTTTTTTAATTTATTTCCGCTTTATAAGAGAGAAATGCAGACAAATAACAGAAGTTTTGCATATGCTAAGGAATGGATATGTAGCAGATGAAAATCAGTGTAGATCCACTGCAACCAATGAAGCTTTTTAAGATCAAAAAATCAGAGAGAAGCAAAATTTGGCCTATTATTTTTATGGCTTTTCAAAATGGACTTTCATAGACAGCTCAGTTTTCCCTCTCTTTTTTTTTTTTTCCCAATAGACCCCATCAATTCACAGATGGTTTGCAGACATGCTAGATAATAAAAGTGCATTTTTTATTAAATAAGTGTGGCTACAAAAACAGTATTCATTGAGATATTACCGAGGAATGCTTAAGGCTTGCAGCCCAAACCAGTCTTGCATATCCCTTTGCTCAGAGCCTTCCTGGTTTCGGAGGTTCACAAAGCAGACACACGAGATTCTGTTGTGTGGGCCCAGTTCCAAAGATTAATACTGAATATTCAAGCAGCTTATTAAAGCACTTAGCTACTGTTTTCTGAACTATGACCATCCACACTTGGTTGTTTGTTTGATATGAAAATCTGATTTTTTTTCCACTCATATGAAATACACAAAACTACAGAGAGTAATAAAAATGTGATCAAGGTGTCTTTATTCTTGGTGGTAAATGGACTGGTGCCAATTTAACTTTAGAAGCATTCCTATTATGTGGATCTTTATAAATTTAAATCAGATAAATGTCAGTTCATTCCCATTACAGAACATTTTTTAGATTTAGCATTTACTTGTATGCCCTTTAGTACAGGAAAAGTATCTTAGACATTTGCTGGGTGTTTTTTAAATTGAAAAATTTGAATACTTCTTCTTTCTCAAAAAAACCCCAAAACACCAAAAAAGGCATGACAAAAAATCACAAGAAAATATTACAATTGAACTATTTAAGACAATAAAATATAATATTTAATATCAGCTGCAAAGTAGATTGGAATATATGATGACATGTATAAAGTCAAGCCAGAAATAATTTTCTATCTGTTTTAAAATCAGCTGAAGTCAAATAGATTATTGTCTCCAGTGGGGCCAGTGAAGGTGTAGCAGGAGAATATGGCAGTAGACAGCAAATTCTCTGAACAGAGAAATTTGAGAGCTAGAAGTTTCAATGATTTATCAGCTTAGATGCTGTACATGATTTTTTAAAATCAGAGATTGGTTTGGTGCAGAGAAGAGGTTATCTTAGATTCCTAAAAAGTGATAAAAAAAAAAGTGGTGCTAGAGCCACATCCTGAGGTCAGTGACATGGTTATTCCTCAAGATTTTAGGTGAGCTCTGAGCCCTGTGTTCACCCTGCATCCTCTCTTTCACTTCTTTTGAGAGAGGCTGGCACTCAGCACATGATTTAGCTGCCATTTTTTCCTGCCACAACTGTTTTGATTTAGTTCTGAAATGCTCTGAAAGCTGCAGAACAAAAGCAGAGTTTGAGTCTGGGGAGAGCTCTAGGGTTTGTAAGATTTTAATCATCCATCTCACTAGCATGTGTTCCAGTGAAAGAACATACAAATGGAGCTTGCTGAATAATGCCCATGATCAGCTGCCCTTTTCCAGCAGGAATTCACTTAATGCACAGAAGGATGAATTTTCAGCATGAAGTTTAGAGTCACACTGACAGTGTCATTGTCATTTTACTCCATTCTCTCTTGTTTCTTTTCTTTTTTTTTTTTTATAAATTAATAAAAACACAAGGAAGAGAAGGTGGAGCATTCACTGAAGAATTATAGCTAGGAAAAAAAATAATTGAATCAAGTTACAAAAGGATTGTGTATCCCACGAGACAGTCCTCCTCCTGCCTCATTGTATTAATTACTTTCTCCATAAGGAATGCCAAACAAAGACCAGAGGAAAAAAAAATCAGTCCTTCTGTTTTGATTGGGATATATTTCAATCCTGGCAGGATATTGTCATACCTATCTTTTATTTGTAAGAGCTGGCAGTCATTCCAGATATTGCCAGTATAGCACACAAACACATGCAGGAATTACTGTTAGATATTAACTGTGTGTATTGAATGCTTCATTGCATCTATTTAAGAGTCTCATGAGAAAAATCTCAGCCCATGCACAGAAATGACATGTGTTGCCACCACCACAGCTGCTACAGTATTTTCACACTTTAGTGTGCTGTCTCATGGCAATCAGGAAACTATTATTTTGTGTAAGAAATAAAGAAAACTCGAAATGGTGGCTTTTGTTAGCCCTTAGCACTTTGTAAAAAATCAAACCCCACACCCTAATCCCTGCAATCTACTTCCAAATAAAATCAGCCAGCTATGCATTCTCTGCTGCCTGTCTCCCAGAATATCACTCCTTCTCACTTGACAAAAACACTGCCTTTGGCTTTTTGTGAGAGTGGAGTGTAAGATGTTGTGAAATCTGGGATCCAAATGATACAGGACCAGATTTGCCAATGCAATGCCAAGTTACCATGTTTAACGTACATGCTTGGAATATGTTTTCACAAATAAACTTAAAGAAATGCCCAAGCAAAAGTTGCTTTAACTGTTTCTCCACTACAACTAGATGGCCTGACATCCCCAAAGAAGGTCTGACACAGTGATGTTGCCATCGAGGCTTTACCTCCCTCAAAATGCATTATACTGTGTTTGCATATTTAGATTTCAAAAGGATGAGCATCATAAATGCATGTGCCCCACAGTTTTCTTGGTATACTTACAAAAATAAAATCTTTGTTGCTGTAGAATCTGGTAGTGAGAATAGAAGTTGAGCTGATGATCTGGGGAGCAAGATCATTTCCACAAAGCAGAGACAAAATTTCTGCTTTACCTGTTCCCAGTGCAGTGGGACCACAGCTGTTAATCTGCACATGGCAGCTTCCCAGGTAGGAAGCTAAAAGCATCTCTGCTCCCACCCCAATTCCCGACTGGAATTTGGCACCAAAATCCTGGTGGCTCTGTGTGTGTGTGTGTGTGTGTGTGTGCAGCAGCCTCCCTGTCCTTTACCTCCCTTGTTAGAGCCCCTCTTGGTTGGAAGCTGATTTTCCTTCAGAAGGGGTTTGGGATTTCCCTTGTTGCAACCAGCTACGAATTTTCTGTGTGAATATTGAAAAAGTCTGTTTTGTATTCTGCTGTGCAGGGCATCAACAAACCACACTGAGAGCAGGGGGGTCTGGAAATGTTCACACAATTAGTGAGAGCAGCATGGGGCAGCTCTTGGTGGGGACTAGAAAAGGACACAAAACGTGCCACAGAAGAGTTAAAAAGGAATGGAAAACCTTCATTGCCTCTGGGTAGACAGAAGAGAAGTTACAAACAACATATTTTTACCCAGAAGAAAGTAGCAGATGTTCCTGGGACAGCACAGAGAGTGTCTGGAGTGCCTGTAGTGATTGCAGTGTAGATTCTGCAGTTTTAGCTTCATCTTAGGTGGTTTAGTGTAAGGAGTTAAAATCTTGACATGACTTTCATCAATGAGAAAGACATAAAGCTGCATTTTTAACAACCTATCTTCAAAAAAAGATAAAAGATTGCAGGTTTTGGGTTTTTTCTTTGGAAGTGTTTGGAATACGCTGCTTTTCCTCTCTGATCTTTTCTTTCTATAACAACCAAATGCCTTCATTACCAAAATGGAAATGCCAATGCCCAGAGGGTTCATGGTATCCAGATTTTGTGTGAAAATACATGTCCACAGCCAACTAATAGAGAATTGGGAGCATTTCTCCTTTATTTTATTTTTCAAAGACTAAGAGAAATATGTGCTGTTCCCTGTACATATGGCTCAGTCCAACTTAGGATTTGCAGGTTGGAGTGCTGTAATAAAGAATGTTGTGGATTACAGATTCTGTGCCTTGAAAAAATGGAATGAGAGCCTAGGTTTTTCAGGGAAATGGTTCTTACTGCAATGCAAAGTGATAAACTCACCCAGGTATACATGCTGCAGAGAGTGCTGGAAAAGCAGAAACACAAATGATACCGTGGTATTACTCCATGAATATGAGTGAGGGGAAAAAAGTCACTGAAGAAGGCAAAGTCTGAAAGAAGTTGTACATCCTAGGACCTTCAAGAGATGTTTTCCAGCCACTTCTTCTCACTCCAGATACTGATAAGAAAATAAAGTCTTTAGACAAAGTCTTAGCCTGCCATGTTTGTCAGGACTCTTCCCACAGGTGCAAACTGCTTTTCGTGGCCTGTTCTACAAAAGATTTGAAGAAAATTTAGGACATACATTGCTGTCAGAATTAGAGGTGGGGTTTGAAGGAGCCTTAGGTACAACAGCATGGAGGCTTGACAGAAGTGTGTTGCAGCTACATCTGACTTGATGTAGCCTTATGCTAATGCCCTTTGTCTTCACCTGCCCAGTACAGCATTATTACCGCAGTGCTGTATGATTAAACCAACAGAATCTTTAATTAAAGAATAAGAAATCCACAGATCATTCCACATATTACAGTGGTACTAGATTTAGTAGCTATCTTATTACTGCTGTTGCTTCTTTTTTAATATGTCTCCTGAAAATATTATCAGGAAAATAATTATTTTCCATGTGCATTGCACCATGTCTGGTTTTCCTTGGTAAATTCACATGCATAGCAGCTACCTACTGACTTAGTAACCAATTATATGAAATCACATTAAATCATTGAACTATTGGCAAAACTCAGCCTACTGCTTTTAAGGTTTGAAATTTCTATTCTATGAGCTTATAAACATACAATAGAATTGCTTTTGTGATTATAGCAGAGGAATCACTGATTATTTACCAAGGAGAAACTTATTATTAGTCTTGTCAAGATGACAACTTCATTAATTATCCAGTGGTTTTGTTGATCATTTCATTTCGTCATATGAATAATTTAAAACTTTGATACATACAGTAATTTTCGTGAAAGGCCTTCATATTGGTCAGCTTGTCAGACACACACAGAGGACTTAAAGCCCAAATTAAATACTCAGTGTCCTTTGCAATTTCAGGGAAGTTAATTGAAACACTGTTGCTTCCTTCATTTCTGATCCTGCTGCAACAGTCAAAAAGAAATTACCAAATAAAATGTCCTATCTTCATAATTTTAATTAGCTTTATATTTTATTTCATCACTGCTACATTTTTGGGACACAAAAAATATTTCCATGTGGCACTTCCCATCTCTGCCTTATGGCAAGGCATGTTGAAGAATTAAGAGCAAGGCATTGAGGAACAAGCAATCGAAGAGACAATAAAGCATTAACTGTTGGAAAGTAGATCCAAATTCCCAGTCTAAAAAGAAAAAGGAAACAGAAACCTGTCTAATATTATTACTACTTCTATGATATGGAATTGCTGAGGACCAACCTAAATGAAGTTTCAAACATGAGCTATGGTTTTGAGTAACTGCCTTTGAATAGCATTAATATTTTGTTATTTTGCTGCTTTTATTTTTGTGTTAGGTACTGATATGTTCCTCACCTCCACAGTGTCTGAAGATGGAAACATCACTACATTGCACCTTTGTACCAACTCATAGACACACAACTGAGTAAAAAGAAAATGTATTCCTGCTAAATTTGCAGTGTATTTAGAACCAGAGATTGTTTTCAAAAGGTGATGAATAGAAACAAAGGTTTCCAACTAGGGCTTTTATCCAAATTAAGCACAATAAATATCTACTCTAGGAAATAATTAAATTCACCCAGAATGTCCATTCAGAATCTAAATGAATATTCACATGCTATGCATATGAATTGAATGCTTTCCACAAAACTCTTTCCTTAGCCAGTTATAGATCTGATGGGGTACCTGAAATGTGGTTTCTCATTGATCAGCTTCTTTGGAAGTCCTGCATTATCTCTCTGTGTATGAATGGACAGCTAAGGGGTTTAGTGAATAACTTTTAGCTAACAAGGGAAAAATGTTCAAAAGTTAACAATAAGAAGCAAACAGTTGCAATGCAAAAATCAGGTTTCTTTTTTATATTTCTATAGAAATCAGTCAAAAATGTGGCAATAGTATTAAGTCATCTAGAAATGCAACATGCAGAAACAGCAGTTTAGAACATTTCTTGTGTGTTCCAATCTGTGGCATCAGGTGGAGAAAGGCATCAGCACTGCCCTGGAATAAGCTTTGAGACTCTGTTCTGCCCTTGGTTGCCTTCCAGTGCAAAGACACACTGATTCCTCTCATGATGCTCACCCAGATTCTCTCTCAGAGAATTAAGTCTCTTTTGACAGAGATCAGCATTTAAGGGACACCCCACAGACACACACTTATTTCTGAAGTTGTTCTCAATTAGTGAAGCACCCTTCAAATTGGAGAGACTTTGATACTTTATTTCTAGCTGCCTTTTTGCCTAATGTGCTTTTAATAACAATCTACATCAGCCACTAATGACTAATGACTTCTGGATCTTTCTGTATTGAGTATAATGCATAATTACCTCAAATTATTAATATCTGAGATAACAGTTGGACTTCAACTCTGTATGCCTATAGAGAAAGGGAAGGTACATACACAGAGCAAAAGTATTATTTTTGTCTCCCCTGACATAACTCAAGGCAGATCAGCAGGTCTAAGAGCCAAACCTAGTATACATTCCAGTCAAGAACAACAGATAAACTTCATGGAAGGTTTCTTAAAGTAGCACTCTTTTTTTTTTTTTCACAGATCACCCCTACTATTAGGATGGGGTTTTGTACCACATACAGGAGAGTTACCCTTAAAGTAATGGAGCTCTGGGCACAACCTCTTGATTAACATCACCTGTGGTTTTCACAGGAATCTTATTTAAGCCTTGTGCCTTGAGTCTTCAGTTGTGTCAGTGGGATCAGAACTTAGGCTAGGTTGAGCTCCCTCCAGCAGTAAGTGAGTACAAAACTCTACTATCTCACTGTGCTCAACTCAGTAAATATATTTGGTATTGAGAATATTGATTTACAAGTGAAGCTTATGCAGTCAGATCAATTTCTTCCCTGGGAAAGAGACTTGAGAATTTGAATTTGCCTTTTCACTTCCTGAAAGGTCTGGCAGTGCATCTACTATTTTGCAGGTTTTGTTCTCTTACAACAAATACACTTCCAGGGCCACTTAGCAATTTATTATCTCTGAAATGGAATTTATGCAATTAGCGCTGGAGGTGCATGGGAAAACCCAGGTGCTGGCCTTGTTTTTTTCCTTTCAGATGTTCTGTGGTTGAAAATGCTTTCACTCTTGTCCTAGCAAAAAATTCTGGTGCCTTTCATAATGCCACTCACTGAGCTGTTATGCAGTGTTGATGACAATTATCATCATTCCTCTTTACTTTATCAACTGTTAACACTTGGATCACAGGAGCACTGCTGCTGTCCCTCTCAAGGAATGCAGTGCAGCTGTGCCATTGGTCCAGGGTGGGAATTCATCCTTGTTATCCAGGTGCTAATTAAGTCAATGCAGATGAGTGTTCAGGTGATGGTTGATAATTACTTTGAGAAAGATGAGGTGCAAAAGGAAATGGCTTCTACTAGTGTTAAATAAGTTCTGGAAGCAAATCCAGTCACCTACATGATGCCATGTATTCGTGGGGATGTTACAAATGGGGTGTGTGACCTCATACAATTTGTCCCTTAACATAAGATTCAAAATAATCCATTCCAAATCTCTATGAATAGTGCAAAACCATACTTTATTTTTTTACATTTTGTACCTCAGTGAACTTAAGCTTTTTGAGACTGTGAACATCTCATGTTGTCCATGAGACTGGAGAAGAAGCAGAGCTCTGCTCATCTTGGCATGCCATGCACATAAGATTATTTGTTTACAAGTAAACATAGCTTGCCTATGTATTTTTCTTTAATGGAAAAGATATTAAAACTTTTTGATTACAGACATAAGATACAGTTTCAATGGCAAACTTTCATACTGCTTTTGTCTCTGCATAATGTTGGGTTTGTAATTAATTTGCAGAGAAGGCACATACTAGGAACCATTCAATTTGGCTGATCAAGATTAGGTAATGAATAAAGAAAGAAATAATCAAAGCAAACTGTTTGAAAACATTGTTTTTGAAAAGTCAGAAGTATGCTTAATGAAGGGAATGTTTCACTGCAGTGTAAGCTTCGAATAATTTCTCCAATTATTTGCAAGATTCTAAGCGCTAACTCATAATTCAAGACAAAACAGAAAACATGTAGTACCTAATTAAAAATAGGAAAAAATGATAAACCAGAAAACTGTGTCTAGAACCTGAATAATTTAAAATATTTGGGAAATAAAGTTATGTAAACTCAAGTGTTTAGGTATTTCCAAAGTTTTCAGAAGAGCAAATTTCATATTTGCAATTTATACACCAAAAAAATGATGAATGCTGTATTTTTCTCTTCTGCTATTTGGCACTTGTCCTGTTTAGATTAATGTGTGTATATATATATATATATATACACATATATTTGTATTTGTACTATGAATAGTTTTTTCAGAATACCCCAAGAGAGGAGAGTTTTTACATGGGCCCACACAAATTCCTCAAACCTCCACTAAACAAAATACCCTTGACACAGAACAGTATCCCAGGCAGCAAAAGCCAAGATGCAATATAATGAAAAAATAATTGCATAAATGCAGGAGGGGAGAATTAACTCCCTAGATCAAGTACTAGATAACAACTACATTTGCTAAAAAAATTGGAAGGCAACAAAAGCATTGTGACAAGTGTTGTTGAAGTGATAATGCTGTCAGAATGAAACAAAAATTTCAGTGCATTAGCATCAAACTAGTCAGACCTAAATTGTCTGATAAGTATACTTGACATAAATAGTAGTCTGGACAGCAGTAATAAAGTGTTCCTTTTTTAAAACATTTTTAAAGAAAAAAATTTCCTGAGAACACTAGGGTATGAATAGTCAATATTCAAGTTCAAAGATGGGCTGCAAGTAGAGCAGAATTGGGCCAAACTACTAAATCTATTGTTTTGTTGAACTAAATTAGGGTTATTTTCCATAACTTGAAAGCATTGAGACTTTGAGTTGTACTGCTTGGGCTGGAGCGGCAAAGTGTCAGGAATGATAGGACAAACCAATAGGTTCAAACACAAATCGTGTAGAAGGGTGGGGAGGCTTTGAGTGGCTGGAGAGGAAGCATTTGTTCCTCATAAATTAATTCTCTGAACCACAGAGAGGGGTCTCAGAGCTGCTGGTTGCCAGTCCTTCTTTGTGTGCCTCATCCCCACTTTCCTTTCACATGGTCCCTTCAGTCATTTCCCCCCACTCTTGATTCCTGAATGCAGGACTTTGGAGTGCATGTCCCTATCGGGGACTCTTGCTTGTCAGAGTGACCCCGAGAAGAGTTAAAAAGTCTTTTCCCAGCCCGGCGCTTGAAGAAGGAGTCAGGGTTGTTTATTGTTCCTTATCTATAAAAAATTTTCTCCTGTCCTGCCAAGGTCCATCCAACAAGACAGTCCAAGGCATTCTGCCTGCCCCCAGGGTGGTGTCATGTCTTTATACTAAAAACTACGTGTACAATGTTTACAATTACTTTCCAATACCTATCACCCATGTTAGACAGTGAGCTTCTACTCTAAACCAATCTAAAAGTGCCAACATCACAGCAGAAGATGGAGGCCAAGAAGAAGAAGGAGAAAGGCTGGACATGCCCAGATCACTCCATCTTGCCCCCTGAACCTCCATTCTAAAAAAACCCAAAATCTACTTTTTCACCTTGTGATAAATTCACCATCATTCTACTTAATTTGTTGTGGCTTGCAGATCTTTATCTAAGGTTGGTGACTTGCTCCATGGGTCATAATCAAAACAGGTGTTTTGGGCTCTGTGGCAGGGTCTCTGAGACCCTTGGCAGGGGTCTTGGCCATCCTGGACAGCCAGAGGGATGTTCTGGGTTCTCACATGTCCCCTTGTCCCTTTCCTCATGCCTGGTGCCCCCCTTCAGCTCTGCCTGCCTGCCTGGAATCCCCATTCTCTTTGTTTTCTCCCAGGTGAAATTTTGCTCTGCCACAGGGGGACTCCCCTGGCCCTGCTTTTAGCTGAATGGTTTATTGAGGAGAAAAGAACTCCCTTTCTGGAAATCATTACCATAGTCCTCCCTTCAGGAGGACTTCCTTTGTTGCCTGTTATTGACTGTGATGTTGTGTTTAAACTTGAGCATTGACCCTGAGGACACTCTTTGCCTGCCTGGCTACTCACCCCACTGATCCTCTTGACTCAAACAGCAGTTTTATGGGATTATGAAGAGAGTGAAACCTGGCATTTCATCTTTAAGTACAAAAGATAGTCCTTCTAGTTATACAGCATTTTCAGGAATCTATCAGAGGTAAAAAACACCTAATGGCAACCATTTCTGATCTACCAGTTAAAAAATAAATAAATCCATTTCCATCTAGGCCTGATTAAACTTCAATTTGAACTTGTCCTGGCCAGAAAATTAATGGTCTATGGTATCTGGATTTTTGCCTACTTGAAAAAGCTTGTGTGTGTGTGTGTGAGTGACTGTGTGCGTGGGAATATGATTTATGGAAGTATTGATTTTTTTTGTTAAATAATGAATTAGATGTCCTACCACAATATTATTTATCAAACTTTTTTGTCATATAATTAAATTGTCACATAATGGATTGCAGCCATATAGATTCATTAAATATTAAAACCTACATATGACACAGTTCACTTTTCCTTTAGCTAACAACACAATTCCTCTGTTCTTTTTCCATTAAGTTCAACAATAGCTGTTCTTTAACCTTACCATAGAGGCTGCACCTTCCTTTTACCAAGGTTAGGAAACAGATGGTAAGCAAAGTTTATAAGTTTACTTATTTTCAGTTTGGAAGCTGATTCTTGATGATCCTAAGTCTGTTCAATAAACTTTAATTGTAAGAACTAATGGAGCTTTTTGCCATGGAGTTGTTCCATCAGTTGCCTCCAGGTGTGAAATGAGCAAGTCTGCTGAGCTGTAATGGAATGGCTAGAGTCAAATCTCGGCTCCTGTTGGGAAAAGAAATATTTATTTGAAGTCTCTGCGTGACCAAATTCTTAGTCTGTAAGCAGGGAGCAAGAGAAGAACTTGAGAAAAATATTTTCTCAGTAAATTTTGAGTAATACAAGATGAAGAGGGGAAAAAAACCAGTGCTCACCACGATCTCAAATGTACTTCTTAATGGGATTTAAAATGTATTAAAATTGAAATGTTTTAATCTGCACTGAAAGAGAAGTATATAGATAAACTGTCAAGTAATAGTAACTAGAAATTATGTTTGAGAGAGGAAGTTGTCAACTATAATTTCATCCAATGAAAGGCACTAAGACCCCTTTCAAGAACAAGTTCTTAGTCAAAAAAGGACTAAACAACCTCTAGTTGAAGATAATGTTTTTAGAATGTTTTCTTTGCAGTATAAAGTCTATTAGATTCCTTCACTCAAGTGCAGAATTATCTTTAATTAAAAGTAACCCTAGTGATCTCCCAATTGGCAGTAATATTTCTGAGTTATCATTAGAAACATAACAAAGCAACAATCTAACCAGAAAATAAAAGAAACTCCCAATCCAGATTTTTTTTTCTCCTTTAATAATAACTTCTACCCTAGACCTTTTGTAATAAAGGAATTATTTGTTGTCAGGGAGTACTGCACTGTCCAGGTGTAGCCAATATGTTGAGGTCAAATTTCTTTATGCTTCTAGTTTGGTGCTGCATTATATAAGGAATAAAAACACAGCTTCCCATCTACAAAAAATAAGGTTGCCTAAAGTTTTCACCCCCTTGATACCACACTATGGTGTGGGTTTTTTCTTTCCCCATAAATAAATTTGACAAGCTCTCTGATTATTGCATTCCCAATATTACTTAATTTTCGTCTTCCTTCAAAGTTCATTATCATTTATGAGATTGTGACTTGAACTTTAATTACTTGTAATAGGAGTCTCACTAGGGATTTAAAACAAACTAATTTTGCACTCTACCTTTAGGGAAAGGAACATGACCAAATTTTAATGCACACTGTGGAGTAGAAAACATATATGGCAAAGCTGAATGCTTCTAAGTGCCTTGGGTGGGATTCCTCTTCATTTTAGGGGTCTACAACCTGTCTGTCTGAACTAGTTATTTAAAGTTTTTTTCTAGTCAAGAAGGATAAATAAGCACCTTCATGGGCACAAAATCAATATACTTGCCCCCTCTAAAGTGCCTCCATTGATTTTAAATAAAGCTTAGATTAAGAAGTAGTTGTTCTAGATCAAATACATGCATTCTGTGGTTTTGTTGTAGTCTGCCATCTTAGCCAAAATAAATCCAGTTTCAGAATATGAGACTGAAGCAGACAGGATAATCCAGACAAGCATATATCCAGTCTCCCAGATTTAGTAAAAATTTAGTAAAAAATTAGTAAATTTAGTGAATTCAGTAAAAAAATCTAGCAGTTTGAAAATGATGATTTTAGTTCCATAAACTTAAAATATAGGGGATTGGTGGTAAATGCTAGTAAAATTGTAAATGTCAGGTGAGTTTATTGTGTTGTTTGTGGGTTTTTTTCTGAAAATCCAGGACAGATTTTTCAGGAGTTGTATGATTATCCCAAAGGGGTTCTAAAAAGAACAATTTTACCCAGAATAGGAATTGTGTGCTTTTGTAAAGGTACATATTTTCATATAATCATTAAGGTTGGAAGATACCTCTAAGACTATTGAGTCCAAACATTATTTTAGCATCATTGTGAATGACTTGGGTCATGGAGAGGCCAGTATTTTGTGGTCAAAATTAGGAACTCATTAGGCACTTCTTAGCTATAACAGTGAGATATCTATGTGTCATCTCCTTTCTTGATCTGTTTTGTTGACTGCTTTTTGTTTCCTAAAGAAAATGACTAATATAGGTAGTTTCAGTGTATAAGGCTAATACTCATTGCTATCTAGGGATGCACAGAAACCTGAATATGACTGGCATCTCAAGTCTGTACTTTGCTTTTACATAGTCCTCAGCAAAATAATAAGTGGCCTTGTTGAGAAGCATGGCATTTGTTTTCCAGTTTCTTTTGTGGTTTTGTTTTTTTTGTTTTCCTGGTTTTTCTTTTTGGTTTTTTTTTTTGAATGCTTATATTTTATATGACCTGTTCTCAGTAAGCTTCTGGAAACTCTTGAATCAAGGCTGACAGTTTTCCAGTACATGACTATTCAGATGAGATATAGTCAAGTCTAAATGTAAAAAGCTAACATTTTCCAGAAAGATTTCATAATTCTCTTCACTCAGTGATTGGAAAGATATTGCTGCTGCCCATCCTGGTGTGACTACAAAAGCCTTATGAGTATGTTATTGTATCTCTGTTTTTGTGCTGCTTCTTTTTGATCATTAACATTCACAACTGCACACCAGAGCAGATTCCCATGTGTGAGAACAGTGGTGAATTTTTCAGCTGCTAGGTATGAACTTTTTGCCTAGGTTTAAATTAGATTTTAGGGAAAGAATTCTTATTGTGGGACTGTATGCACTGGCACAGGTTGCCCAGAGAAGCTATGGATGCCCCAGCCCTGGAAGTGTTCAAGGCCAGGATGGATGGAGCTCTGAGCAACCTGGGACAGCGGAGCGGGTCCCTGCCCATGGCAGGGGGATTGGAACTGGGTGATCTTTTAGGTCCCTTCAAACTCAAACTGGTCTGTAATTCTATGATCTTTGGTGGCAGCTGGCTCTTTCCTTGAGAAACAATTGAACAGGAATGGACAAATGGCTGAAGGAAATAAAAAATTCTCCTGAACTATCATTCTTGCTTTAGACAGTCTTTTCAGATATAGGTTTTTTTTTTCCTCACTGATTTCCTTTTTTAAGCATTATGATTCCTTCTCACTTCATGTCCCTCTAACTTCTGACCTAGTGTACACTCCCTCCAAAAAATTGCTAGATCTTTTGTTTTCTAATGTTGCAGTGACACTTTTTTAACTAAAGGATAACTGGCACCTGCAGCAACTTTTCTCCTACGCAATCCACAACCCTGCAGAATATGAAGGAAATGCTGCTTTATAAAATTTATATGCCAGCGCAGGTGAAATTTGAATTTTCTGGGATGAGTGCCCTAGAGAACTAAGTCATCAGAGGAAGCATGGCAGAACCAGAGCCTTAATTAAGGCAGTAAGAGAGAAGGGAGAAGGTGACCCTTCAGGATGTTTTTAAACTTCCCGTGTGGCCTGTCTTGCTCTGCAGTGCTGAGGGGGTGCTGGGCCTGCTGCAGGCATTGGGAAGGAAAAAAGGCAGGCAGAAGGCATGGGGATGGGGTAGTTCTGCTGCCTGCCCTCCAGTCCTTCTGTGGCTGGGGCACGGGGTTCCTGCATCCTGGCTTGGGTGGAAGCACGTGCTGCAAGCCTCTCCATGATTTCCTGCAGGTTTTCCTTACAGTGCCTGGGAAAAGCAGTGCTCATCAGCCAGGCTGGTGAACTGTGAGCTGCAATTAGCAAACTCTCTCCCTCCAAAAAAACAGGATGAGAAATGGGGATGAGGAAGCATTGTAATCTATTGTGGAGAGTCCTAAGAGTAAATGAATATTCCCAATTAATCCACAGGACGTTGATGTATGTGCCAGGTTCTGAAATTTTAATTTAATATTTAATTTTCATCTTTGTTTCTGTTCTCTTGAAATAACCTTCTTTAAAGTAAAATGTGTTTTGAGTATATTTTTCATTATATTCTACAACTGGCTGTTCCTTTGGTAAATTAATGTTTGAATTGACTTTTTGATATGTTTACTGCTAAATTGTTTAATATCACACCTTGCCTTTTAGGTACCTGGCAAGCCTGGTATTAGATAAATATAAACAGACAAAATTATTTTCCATTCTCATTAGGGTCTAAAGCATCTACTGAAGTTGCTGTGGTAGGTGATGGGGTAGATTATTTTAGCCTTTCTTTCTGTTGGATTTCTTTATCCTGTCACTTTCAATAGATGCTAAGTAGTGAGACGTGTATGACCACCAGTTCTTAATACAGCCTAAAAAATCTGTAATCTGAATTGCACAGATTTTAATTATTATTATAATTATAATAATTGCACAACATTATTAACTTTCTTGTATTTTTGCTGCACCTCCTGCATTTTTTTTAGAATGTTACACTATGATGGTAAATGTAGTTTGGGGATATCTTCGTGTGCTGCTTATTATCTAGTGGTATTCAATGGTGTGGAATGTTTTTTGGGAAATGCACGTGTAAGAATTACTCTAGAAGGTTTCCTAGACCAGAATTTTGCCCTTGGCTTATTGTTTGAGAAATGATGGAAAAACATATGGACATGTATCAGTATGTGCATGGATAATTTCAAGTGTTGCTTCACACTTGAAGTGTGAGTCAATCTATTATGCAAAAAAATGACACTTTTGATGAGGCCAGAAATGCCAGTGGGAGAATAGTGATACTTTATTAATCATTCTCCTTTCCTTGTAATTATTCCTCTAATAAAAATTTGTAAGAGAACATGAAAAAAATCATCCATGAAAGATCATCTTACCCAGAAAATATTTAGAGCATAAAATTAGGATTTATTTATGATAGGTAATTTTAAAACATTTTCAAAAGCATTGTGAGAAACCAAAAAGTTTAAGTACTAAAATACCATTTATAGATCACCAGTGTCTTGCATACATAAATTCCACATTTCCCACCCCACAGTCCCATATTATTCTTTTATTTTACTGAAGCAGGAAAAACAACTTATACTGAATTCAAATAAAGATAACAGTCAACCTTCATTTTTGGTGAGCAGAGAAAGTTTTGTAAGAGAAAACTATTGAAGAGTGCTGTTTAAGCCATTCTTTTCCCAGAGCTTCTCCTTCTTTTGGCACTTCAGTAATTAGAGGTCAAGCTTCAGATATACGAGCATGATTTCCAGATGTCTCCACAAGTGTTAGAAATGTAAAATACAGGGCTGTGGACCACAGAAATTTGTACTGTTTCTCTGGTTTTCCTCCCTTCCTTAAATTTTCAATTTAATTCTGGAACCCCTTTGGTTATAAACTATTTATTAGATCCCATAATGTTTTCTGACCCAATAATTAATAGGATAGGAACTTGCCAAAATCCTCACATGGAGGTGGAAGCAGGTGGAGACTCCTCAGGTCATCATGTTTTCAGTGAGATTCTGTTTTTACTGTGGACACATCAGGATGAGATCTGGACTCTTGCCTTCTGAGTAGGCTTTGAGTTTCAGATTTAAAAGTCTAGTGCATTAATAAATCATTAAGCAAATTATGGTCTGTGTTTTTGGGTTCTGTGTAAGAAGCAGTATATTCCTGTGCCACCCACGGAGATGCACAGTGTACAAAACATGCCTCAGAGATTGGTTTCTTTTGTTGGTGGTGGTTTTTTTCATCTGCCACATTTGCCCCATCTGCTGGGACCTATCCTGGCTGGCTCTTTGAGGTGGAAGGGGATCTGTCTTGTCATATTCAAAGTGGGGTTTGTGTGTTTTGGGACCACATACGCAACCACATCTTTACTGTTTTTTTTAGAGAATTAAAAACTATCTTGTTTTTAATTAATAATTTAAGATAGTAGTTTAAACTATATTAAAAACTAATTTGTATCTCTAGAAATACCTTATAAATAAGACTCATATAATATACTTACAGCAGCAGCATTTTGGCTTTGTGTTGAATTGCACAACTCATTAGTGAGATAAAAGATTTTAGCTCAAAAAAAAGGTGTTGATTATGCAGAGGCTGCTCACAGGTATAAGTTTCTTCCATCATAGGTCTTTTCATGACTCCACAGCCCATCAGGATGTGAGTGCAACAACACACGTACAGGGTTTTTGCATCGCATTATTCATCTTCCAAATATTTTGGTAATAATTTTAGTGCTACTTTGAAATTAATTTTATAATTTTCATTCCTCTTCATTAGTTTAATTGATATTGCATTTTTAATTTTCTTTCCTCTTTGTTAAATTGATATTGAGTTTTTTTTGTTTCTCGTGATTTTCATCTAATTTCTCTTCCTGAACTTCATATTTGGTCACATAAGCATCAGGTGATTCTGCAGATTATATTTTGGCTGTGTTACCAAGGTCAATATAATATCCCCCTGCTATTGTCCCAGTCATCAAACCTTTGGTTATATTTTCTCTCCCCTGTCCAGCTGAGGAGGGGAGAGACAGGACTTGGTGGACACCTGGCATCCAGCCACAGTCAAGCCACCACATTTTGAAATCAGGCAAATCTTCAAAAGGCATCGCTGAGATGTACATCGGTGGACATGTCAAAAATCTTAAAATTCTTTCATTATTCTCTAAGGTCCAGAAGTGGTTGAATTATTCCTTTTGAAAATCTAGGCAATATGTGATTTACAATATCCTGTAATTTTTATCAAGGAAGTATTTCAAAGAGAGAAGATTTCTCTAGTCAGGAAAGGGGGCTGTTCTGCAGATGTGTGGAACAGAGCAGTTCTACGTCCCCCACAAAGACATTGCACCAAGACAAGAGGAGTTCATGTTAGCTTAGCAGATCTGAGGCCTCCTCAAAGTTTTCAGAAGTGGTTCTAAATTCACATCAGTATAAATGACTAGTTCTTGTCTTGTAATGAGGTGGTATTAGCAGGAATTCATGCAAACTCATATGAGTGGAAAATATTTTAAAAGCCCTGATCTTTAAATTGGGTAGAAATATTGCTCATAACCTCATGATTTTAGGGTCAGAAAACATGGAAAAATATTTTCAATGGACATGGTAGATCCCATCAAAAATGTACAGACAATAAATTTTGCATTCCAATACAAATTCCCAGGCTATACTTTAAACAGAGATGAGTTCATAGTACCCAGAGATTGAAGCTGGTTTCAGGACTGAGCCTTGAATTTCATACTGTTTTAATTGACTATTGAATAAATGGGGCATTATAATTATATAGGAAACTAAATTGGAATTACTTTATTATCTAAGCCTTTTCTAATAATGGAAATTGTAATCCTAAATCACCTGATTTCTCTTGAAAATTTTGCTGAGTCCTTCAATAGCTGAAGAGTGGGGAAAGTTAGATGAGCTTTCTAAGTGCCAGTGTCATTGACAAGGTTTTGGAAGCCACCCATGCCTTTTACATGAACACTCTGTTGCATTCTGAGAGAAGAAGAAATAATTTTCTGCTGCATTAGTGAAGGAACAGAATCTGTAGCTGTCTTGGCTCTTCTGCCATTCTGAAGAACAACCACACTGCAAGTTTGTACTTTCTTCAGTCCATCAGGATATAAATACACTAACTTCATAGTTGATATTTCAAACTGTGTATTCAAATTTTCTTCTTTTTTTTTTGCCTGTATATGCAAATATTCCTTTTTTAATTTCCTTTCTTAATATAATCTTTTTCTCATGCAACTACTGTATAATTCTTGACTGATGTTAGAATCCCAAATGTATATGTTGGGCTCTTTTTTAGGGGAATAGTTTGTTTGGTTAGAAGGAACTTTGTTTTTTAAAAAATATGTTTAGATATACAGAGAGTGGAAGGCTGCTTGCTTGCTATTTGTTGATGTGTTTTTGGAATAAGGAGGTCAAATACACTAATCAGAATTTGAGGTTCACTGACATGACTTGTTTTCAAATCTCATCAAATGAAACCACAGTACAAGTGAAGAAGTTACATTGCTGTTCTGGTGAAGTGACTGAAGATATTTCTCTATCATTCCAGGGCAGCAATAGAATGACACTTCTTCTAATTACTAGTGGCATAGAGAAAGGAAAATACACATCTGCAATTTTCTTCCTTAGTTATATGGATTTCCAACATGTCACACAGATGATCGGTGAAAATGCTGGTGTTCAGTAATTATATTCAGCACTTCAAGGGTTTGCACAGATATGTTAATAATCCCATTAATCTTCTTCCTTTATATGGAAATCTGCAGCCCAGATGTTGCATCATTTGCAAATCTTGCAATTAAAACATTTTATAACTTGCGGTTATGCAAAGGGGCAGTAGACTGGAAAATGGGTAAAATTGCTTGGCTAGGGCATTACCATGGCAACACACTGACCTCTGTTCAATTAGTTACAACTGAAGATCCAGCTATTAATTATAATGGTCAGAAAAGGACAGAATCTGAATCTCCTTCTACCTTTTTAATATGGCCATTTCTTACTTGCCATAAATCTCTGACTTTAAGAGACAAAGCTCCAGACCTGAAGCATTAAAAGTGATCGTGCTGAAAGGCTGATGGAAAGTGGAGGACAGTAAAGGAATCTCATTTATCAGCTGTAGTCAAGGTACTACTTTAACTTTTTGTGGTCTAAGCATTCTGTCAGGCAAGCTTCAAAGTGAATATTCGTTATTGCTCATTTTAGCTATTGAAATCTATGTTATGTGTGCCAGCAATTATCTCTCATTTTAGAAAGCTGCTGTTAATTAGGGCCAAACTAATCACCATGGGTCTTGTGGAAACAGATAGATGCCTCCTTTTGACAGAGTTTTACATTTTGCTGTAGCAAAGTTATTATTTTCTTGGCATGCTATCGAAGATGAGTTATCTGTTAATTATAGAAGGCACTCCACTTTCTGACATGGGATCAGTCCATGTACACTCAGACAGCAGCACTCTGGATGGGCAGTAAATTCCTTGGACTAGGGTTTTTTGGGGAGCTTGTGCAAACTACAGTGCCTTCCCACATCACGTTCACTCCAAAAATTGCAAATCCTCAGCATGTGAGGTATTGAAAATTTCAGGAAATTTGTGTCCTTTTAATTTCTTTTCAGTTTTCTGTTAACCTCTTCACTGCACTAAGCAAACAGAAGACCAGGTACTCTGCACAATGACTTCTTCCTTCCCCTTGAAGTACAATATGTTAAATGTTCATTTAATCAATTCTGATGTATTTAGGGAGTTTGAAGTGCTTTCATTCTGTTTTCTTTCTTTTTTCCTTTTTTTTTTTTTTTAACACTGCCCTGATAATTACAAAAGAAAGGCAGGGAGTGAGTCCTAGGATGGCCTGGCTGGGAATAGCATCCTAAAATCACTCAGCTGGGCAAAAGTCTAGCTAAATGCAAGGGCCTGCAAAATATGGAATTCCTCTTGGACAGACTTCCAGCAGCTCTGGATTAGAATGATATAGATTAAAGTGTGCATTTAAATATGTCTCTTATGCAATAACCACCAAGAAATCTCACCCCAGAAGGTATTTTTGCCTTTCTTATGACAGTCATGCCCTGCACAGATGGCAAGTGTAAAAATTGTATCCTGGTTTTTGCAGCCGTGTGCAGGACCCCGGTATGGAACAAGAGGCAAGGAGCAGTGTGATACCAAATGGCCACTGAAATTATTTTGAGGTGATTCCTATGCAAGATGTGAATTTGTGCCACTTAGCCCCAAAAAAATGCCAGTGAAATCTTCTTAGTAATCATAATTGCTTTGCACTGAGTGGTGGGAAATCACATCAAGTTCAGAACTCCTTTTAGCTCACTGAGAATGGAGCTCTGAATGTTTATGGTTGTGGTTGTTTCCCTCCGTCCTCTGCAGCCCTTTCCAGCAGTCCCTCAAGGAATTTAACTGTGGAGATAACCTCACTGCCTAGGTCTAGGTCTACTTTGCAGTTATTTAAGGAAGCATATCAAAACAGAGATGATAAATTGATAAAGCACCTTGTTTATCACAGGCATTCCCTTATGTATTTAGCAGAATTTAGTCATTGTACAGTAGATGGATCCAAGATGCAGATCCAGCATAATTAATTTTTAAACCGTCTTCAGATTATTTGTGATCCAGGAACAAATAGAGATACTGAAACTTTCCATTGTTTTCTTGTTCTCCCCCAAATAAATTTTGCAATATGGGCAGGGGATTTTTGGTTTTGATTTTTTTATTTTATTTTTTTTCATTTTAATTCATATTTAACTCCTTCTTCTCCATCAAAACTTATTCTGTACTCCCTATCAGGATATCTGAACAAAACTCCATCTGTGAAGTTCTTAGAAATATTTTGATAACATACTCCTTCTTAGGTTTTTGTTGTTGTTGTTTGTTTTTGCTGGTTGGTTGGGGTTTTTTAAGTAAATAGTAAAGTTGAGAAAGAATGTGCATCTGCTCTGGGGGAAAGACATATATCTATTCCCAAATTACATATATGAGGCACTCATAAAAGAAGAGCTTTAGACAGTCTGGTGAGATGGGGAGGAAGGGGTCTGGGGGTGGAAGTTTGAGAACAGAAAGAACTTAATTGTAAAAAACCCCTTTGGCCACAGTAAGGCCACTTCTTTCCACCATAATCCTCAGCTTTTCTTTGCAGAAGTACATCTGCACAACTTTCTTTACACAGCGTGGGCTCACACACTTGCCATTTGACTGCATTTGGAGAAGAATTCATGTTCTGGATCCCAGCAATAGGTTTCAGAGAGTGGTGTCTGGCAATAAATAAATTTACTATTATTAAATTTCAAGGAGTCTGCAAATTTACCATAATATGTGTGTTATTTCTGCCAACTGCTTCTTGAATGGAGTTTTATGTTTTCCACTTTTTCCATGAGATATATATTGTGGTTGAATTAATTTTCTCCATGTTGCCTAAAACATGAGTTTGGGCTATCTGAGCACTTGAAGCCCATCTAGTTTACATTTAATCAATACCTTTCTGAGCATTTAAATGTTTTCCATGATGTCCCTTTCAGCCATCTGTTCAAAGCCCATAAACCTACCCAGTGTTTCTTTTTCAATGGGTGTTTTTTGAAAAACTTGTCTTATACAGGAGAGTAGCTGAGACATAGAATCACAGAGGGGTTTTGGTTGGGAGGAACCTTTAAAGACCACCTGGCCTACCCTCCAAGAATAAGATTACTTTGATTTTCCTCTAGTAATTCTAAAGCAATGACCAAAAAAATGAAGAAGGTGGGCAGATGAAGAAAAATACAGGATAAAAAGAAACATGACTAAAAACCAGTGGCTACAACTCAAAAGTATAGACAGTTTTGCAAAAAGAATGTACATCACAACAGCTATATGGCCTGATTTATCTTTTACATCTAGTTCTGTTTACTTCATTTTTACAAGGTTTCAACTTCATATAAAGAACATCCCAGTCCATCAAAACAAGGTACATTTGGGATCCAGGAGCAGAATAATGGCTAGGCCCTATAGTTTTATCACATATCTGCTTCTTATTTCTTTTCTGTGGGGTATAATTATATGAGTGTTCACTTGAATAATTGCTTCAAGTATTGTATTTATAAAGAAGGCAGTAGTTGTAGTGCTGGATCTTTATATTCTTCATCATTTCTCTTTGAATTCCTTGTCAGAGTCTGGGAGGTAGACTTCAGAGGATCTGTCTTTTATAGCAAATAGATGGAGAAAATATTGTCATCTGTCCCTGCAGATAGAAGGCACAGCACAGCTTTTTCCATGTGGCTAATTTCCCTCCATTCCTCCCTTTTCCCCTTTCTCCCCAGAAAGGATGGCTTGGTCTCTTCTGCCTGCTGAGAGTGGCTCTTGATCCATAGTTCCTCAGATTATCCCTGGGTATTTTCTGGGTGCAGCTGGTTGGCAGAGGGCAAATGTGTGTCAAGAGAGTGTCAGCAATGTGTAGCATGACATCCTAGTGCTGGTTTGTCATCATGGGTGTAGCTAAACATTTCTATCCTCCATATCCATATGGGAGACTGCAGCAGGCACAGCCTCTTCTCTAGCCACAGATGAAGTGGCAGGACACTATAAAAGCTGTGTGACAATCCCAGCACAGCCAAAATAGATATATGCTGAATATTCAGAAGGTTTATTATTTCAGGCTCAGGATTGCACGTATATTTTCACAGGACTTCTGGTTTGAAGTTGGCTTATGTTCTATTAGCTGAGGAGGCATAGCTCTCTTGCATCTGCCTGGAGAATACCATCTGCTGCTGTCTTGTCATTAGCAGATCTAGTAACAATAATCCTGTGTGGTTTTACACATATCTGAGCAAAATCTTCGCCCCAGAAACCTCTTTTTGGAGTGCTGGTTCAATTTAGTGCCAACACAGGTGAATCAGTCTCAGAGGCTGAGTTTCATTAATCAGTGGGAATGTGATGTCATAAAGCAATAAAGTGATTTTTTTTTTTCTCTAGCATTTATCACAAGTATATAGTAAGAGATGCTTGCAAGCAGTGTGACTACAGGTATATGCATATGCATGCACACATGCCTGCAAACACGTGTGCATAAATGCAAAAAAAAAAATGTACACTGGAGAGAGTCTGTATTTTAAAACTCCAGAATGTACCACTTGCAGATAAGTTACTTGAGGACAAGGGTGGTGAAATCACTTTGCCCTGAAGAGAGGGTTTTGGAAGGAACAGAACTCCTGGTGGCATATGGTGGGTGTGCATTATAATACCTACATGATACAGTTTGTCCTGTGGCTGGCCCTGGTGCGTGATTCATTTGAGGTCAGGAAATATTCAGAGTTGGCCAATTGCTCAGAAATACTTCAGAATAACTTTTGCTTTCTCTGTCAAGAATATGAGCTCTCATTTTAGCTAGCCCTTGGTCCCTGCATAAGGAGATGAAGGGCTCCTTTTGCAAGCCTGCAGTGACGGGGTGGATTCTGGAAGTCTGCAGTTTCAAGTGGTTTCTATCCACAGCTGAGCACTATACAGAAAACAGGAAAAAATAACCAGACACATGTGTGTGCATGGGAAAACATTATTAAATTATACCTTATAAAATGCAATACTATAAAACTTCTCCCGATGGTTTTGATTTTTATTTTTCCTCCCCCAAACAAATTGAACTTAGGATCTAAAACTTATGGCAAAAATTAAATCAGAAGAAAAAGTCAACTTTGTTAGGAAAGGTTGACACGCTGTGACCCAAATGTCTAACCTGATATTTCTCTCATTGCTAGAAGTCACCCTACAGGCATTATCAAAGCAATTTAAACTACTGTATATCTAATTTGCACTGACATAATTAGAACATTAGTAAACTTGACTATCTAGTCACTGCAAGTCATCATTTGTGAACCAGATGAAGTTAGAGCTGTATGAAGGCTCTGACACTTTAAGGCGTGATAAACTAGAAGTTAATTTTTTAGAACATTTCAATTTACAAAAAAAGTTCTCTTTTTTTTATTTTTTTTACCTGTGTTGCAGACATCCCTACAATATGATCCCATGTCTGCTGAAGCTTTGACATTGAAGCATTGTAAAGTGAACCAAAAAGACAACACCGAGCAGGGAGCTGCGTTTGGCATACAAAATAGCCCCCTTTGCTAGATCAAACTGCCACACATCATTCCCTGTACATCAGTAGACGTTTCTTAGTCCCATCAATAGTTTACTGACCTGTGCTGTGATAACATTTCCATCTCTGGAGTGCACATTTTGCCAGTGCATTTTCTGGGGGAGGGGGGATGACGCTCATGCCGCTTGTCGGTGCGTGCCGGGGCTATCGATTGGGCACAGAGCTCTCCTCCTCTGCTGACTGATTGCCTCCCCTCCTGCCTGCACAGTCTCTGAACTTTGTGGTGCCTGGATAAATGGAACAGTTTCCAGTGAGATCAGCCAGGTCTCAGGAAAACAAACATCGGCCAAATTGAACAAAAAAAAAATTATAAATAATGAAAGAAGTCCTTGACATTGCCACAGCGCGCTCGATAGTCACAGACGGGCTTGGTTCTGTTGCAGGCTGTTTGACTAAGAATGTAAAAGGTTGTTTGAGACAATAAAAATTTAAACATCTTGTCAGACACTTCCTTGCAGAACAACTGTCCTTCCTGCTAGCTTCAGGTTAACACTGAAAGTGAAAGGTCAGAATACCAATTAACTTATCTCCCTGACAAAAACTCCACTCAGTTCAGGGATATCATGTAGCTCAATGTTTTATTAACATATTAATTCTTTGATCTGTATTTACTTTTTGAACCTATACTGATTTTTCTTTAAAATATTTTATTAATTATTCATATAATTGGAAATCAGTCATCAGTTGGAAGTCAAGATTTCTGGACTTTGAAGGTGTGACAAAAATAAAAACATTGTAAAAGGTGACCCAAAACAATGTGAACTGTCAGCCATTAAAGTCAATCTGCTTTTTTTTCTTTTGATTTTGTGGCTGAAAAGATTATTGTAATATTGTACACTACCAAATTATTGGAAAAAAGATTTTGATATTGTACAGCGTCATATTCTGAGATTAATTTTCTGAATTAATAGTAATTTACAAGTTCCAGAAAAAGTTAGCAGGGGGACTAAAGAGCCATGGACATGCGAAAGCACAGCTTGGTTATGTGAAAGTGAAGTGTTTGAATATTCTCTGCCCCTCAGCTGGAATTTTTCCAGAGGTTCCTAATGGAATCTTGTACATAATATCAGTAATTATTCCTCTGAGTTTTTCCTCACTGTTTACCTTTTTCCTGTATTTTCTCCTCTCATATGGATATTTGAGGCCTGTTGAAGGTCCCTGACTTTGACTATGCAATCTGTAAATTACTTGCACTCCAAAGCCATCTACATTCTTGGACATATTCCTGATTTGGGGGAAGTTATTTTTGTTTATGGGCTTTTTTTGGTGCTCATTGGGCTAACTTTTTCAGGAATAAAAAATGCTTTAAGCAAGTCACTTCATGTTTCATGCTGAAAGAAAATATTTTTCCTGGTTCTCTTCCATGCAACATGGGACACCTACACCCATCATGCTGCAAAGCCACAGCTTTGCCAGTATGGAAGTGCTCTCTCAACCATTTCAGCCTCCTCAGGCAGTAAGGGATACCTGAACACACTCTCTGTAGGTGACCACTGCTTCCCAATAAATATTGTTCAATTATCCATTCAGCATGGCAGCCTTAGAGCTTAAATTCTGTCTTTAAGTGGGTTTTTTTTTGGCATGGATTTTGCTGTTCTTGTGGATAAACCAAAAGCCAAGATGCAGCTGAAGCCAAGGGTCCTTGAGCTGCTCCACATTGTTTTCTCAGGCACAGCCTTACAACTGGGTGTAAGGCTTCGAGTACAAAACAGATTGCAACCATAAGGAGAAAAGGAGAACTCGAAAACTTTCAGGGGGGTATTGCTCTTTATTCACATCATCTGTTTTTAGCCTGCCTTCTCCCCTTCCCCAGAAGACACGAGTGCAAGTGGCATTCCCTGCCTGGCACATAAGCTCATTGGAAATGTCCTACAGGGAGAAACATACAGGTGAACTCTCCACTTGGTTCCTTATGGATGCGTGCTCAGTGAAACTCAGCCCTGTTTTGTTTTGTCTTGTCTTTTTTGTTCAGCTTCTCAGCTACCAGCTGTGCCTTCACCTTCTGAAAAGATGACTTGGCTGTGGGACCTATCATGGACTTTCCACTGTTTTGATGGGAAGAGTAAAGCTGTTGGAGAAGGGCTTTGAGTAGTTCCTCAGAAACTGTTCTTGTGCAGACAAACTGTGTCCAGATAAATATTTGAACTGAGATAACAAAGCTGAAATGGCTGAGCTGGAACACAGAACCCAAGATTGCCCCCAAAAAGAGGCAGTTCCATATCATGTGAAGTAGAATTTCATTGCTCTTGTCTCTCTCTCATTTGAATGAGCTGTCCCCACTACAAAAATATTGTTACATACAAATGAAATTCTGTTGCCCTCTATTTATAGAACTCTTGAACTACTTGAGGCCTTTAACCTCATGTTTAAGTGTTTAGGACTGGATTGGAATATCAAATGAAGTTCTTTGCCATTTGACAGAAACATTCATGTTTAATTAAAATTCACAGATAACTAGAAACATACAAATATTATCCATCCACAATGCTCAAGGTGTTGGGGAATTAAGGTGTGGTTTAATCCTTTGTGAACTGCCTGCTGTCTTCTTTGCAAAATAAGTAATGCCCTGTTTTTGTTTGTTCAGTCACCAGAAGGTATCTTTGTGCACCTAGTGTTGGATCATACTTTATCAAAACTGACTATTTGTTATACACCTTAGTAGATAAAGTTGGTTTGTGAGAGTTTATGTAATCTAAAAGGGCAAGAACAAGGATTATTTTGTCTCATTGGTGAATTGTCATGTGTTCTTTGCCCTTCTAGTGGAATTTGTTACTTATATAGCTTGTAATTTTCTCTCTTTATTTTATTTTTTTATTGAACTGTGACATTTATTAACAAAGGCTTTAGCTTCATCTCTCTACAGCTTGCTTTCCAGGGAATTCAAACCATTCTTTAAACTCTGATTTCAGGAAGATATAAAATATGCATACATTCTTTGGCAAATCAGTGTTCAATTGCAAAAGCTATCTTAGTAACCAAGTGATGGATTTGCTCCATGAAAGAACCAAATTAGATAAAATGACAAGAACTTATGCAAATTTTTTAAAAACAAAGGGTCTTTTTTTGAAACAATAAAAAAAATCTTTATCTGAAAATATGATGTGCCCTTAGGATGTGATACTGAATATTGCCACATGATTTAAATTTCAGAATGACAGGATAATTAATGTAATAACTCCTTCTTCATAAGCAGCTCCAAATGTATGAGAAAGTGTTTATAAGAGAAATGTATTTCCATCAGCTTTATTACTGTAGGGCAAACACAGGGTTAATATATTTAGGAAGAATTTATTTTCTTTGCTGTCATCAAAAATATAGTACAGTAACTATTAGCATTTCCTTATTACTTGTAATGAAATCTACACCTGTTAGCACAGTTGGACAGCATTACTAAAAAAAAAAAATTAAAACTTGTTTTAGTGTTCTGGCTCTGTTGTGCTCAATTACATTATTATGTCCCAGACACAGAATCATCAGTGAGGGCCCTGTGGTACTTAGGGCTTTGAAATAGCTACAGCAATATCAGAACCTGGTTTATGTTTGCTTGGTTTCCAGCAGGGGAAGGCATTTACTGAGCAGGGTGGAATTTCTGGTTTGGAAAAGGGAATGAATCAAACATGGTTTGAGGTTCAGTATGAATTCGAGTATGTTATGTAGCCAAGAGATGGAAAAGAATGGGGGAAAAAAAATATGCAAGACAATAATTTCACTCTTTCCTAGGTGAAACATAGAGGTTTTCTTTATTTTCTTGTTCCAAATGATGTTCTTGAAAATAATCCAAATACAGTTTTCCCATCTCCAGAAGGTGAGGTCAACATACAAGGTGAAAATTCAGGCATGTTCCTTCATTTGCCTTTGAAGTAGGAGTAGTGTTTATTTCCAGGTACAAACACAGGTAAGCAAACCTAACTTGTAGGGTGTGCACTCTGGTGCTGTTTTGTTTTGGTTTTTTTAAATTTTCTTCAGGATTTTGAAATGTTTTCCCAAGATAAACTTGGAAAATCCCAAACCTGCAAGGTGGCAACTTCTATTTCTCTGTGGGTGTCTGCAATTGCCTCTGCTGAAGTTCTGCCTTCCAGCCTGGGAGCAAACTGTGGTTTTAAGATTTTTAGGAGCTCCACCGGCTGTGATTGCACAGCTGCAGTTGTAGCATGGGTGTGATGGATTCCCCCAGCAGGAGAGGCAGAGCTGCCTGGATGGGGCACTGCAGCACACTCTCATCAGCTACCAGCACACTGGAGCCCAGCAGAAGCTGGCAACCCAGATACAAGCAAAAAGTAGATTTCCCTATGACTTGGTGAGAGGAAACAAAAATTTCAAATTCCAGGTAGAGCTTCTGGGGTGGCTGGCTGTCTGGAAAATGAGTTAAACCCATGCATGTGTCAGGTGCTTTGGCCTGGCCTCCTCTCTGCATGCCCCCATAAGCTCTTGTGGGTCCATAGTGGATTGGACAGATGGTTTAGACTGTGGTGCCCAACTCATCCCAGGAAAACCTTCCTTGCCAAAGGCCCAGTAGGCTCAGTTCTCTAGGTAGATACTGCCTGTCTTTGGAAACCCATAAATAATCAGTAAGTTTGGAAATTCAATGTCATACATGCAGCAGGCTTCCAAAGTTTTTCAGGTTTTTATTTTAATTTACAGATTGTGCTGATAAGCATCAAATAAAATATTGCAGTTCATACAAGGCATTAATTCTGCTCTCTTAAGATGTTGTTTGCTGAAGAAAGCCCAAATTGGATGCAGCAGCATCTGTTTTTCAGTTCTGCTTTCATCTAATTTTACAGCTGGATTGTCTGAGCTACAAGAAGGTCAAATGACTTGCCCTGACTCTGCCTATGAATTTATGGCATATGTTTGACAATCAGAGCCCATATGCTTGCCAAAAGTGTGTTAAACATTTTAAATGTATGGTTTGAAACAATGCCTTTTTTACTAGGAAAAGGTATGGCTAATAAAGTGGTTTTGTTGATGTTGTTCTGCTAAATTAACAGGAATAAACAGGCAGCACTAATTGTTCAGACTTTTACTGATAGTAAAAAGTTGACTGCTATTTTCTTCTTTCAACTGTCAGCTTAGGAAAAGGATCTGCATTTTTATAATTATTTATGGCAGATTTTACTGCAGAGCACAAAAAAATAATTGAATCATTTCACTTGTAGCCATTGTATTTTGAATGCAAACCCAGCACTATTCAACATGGTGAAAACAACTGTGAAATAATTCACATTTCATAGCATTGGTTTTGGGAACCTTCTTACAAACAAAAAGTGGACAAGATGGCAGAATATTTCTTTAAGACTTTTCTTCCCTTTCTCTTTTTTGCTTTTTCTCTGCTTTTTTTTTTGGGGGGGGTTGTGGGGGTGTTTTTGGGGTTTTTTGTTGTTGTTTGTTTTTGGGGTTTTGGGGGTTTTTTTGGCTTGGTTTGGGTCTTTTATGGTTTGGTTTGTTTTTTTTCCCTTCCCTAGAGGGTTTTGGCTGGGGTAGAATGTATTTGCTTCCCAGTGTCTTTGCATGGGGCTGTGTTTTGGATTTGTGGTGGACACAGGGTTGATAATATAGAGATGTTTCTTTTATTGCAGAGAGCCAAGGCCTTCTCTGCTTTCCATGTTGCCACGCTGTGTGGTTGGTTGGGAGGAGACAGCCAGGACAGGTGACCCAAACTGGCCAAAGGGATATTCACGGCCGCATGGCATCAGGCTCAGTGCATAATGTAGAGGGAAGAAAGAGGAAGGGAGTGACATTTTCAGCGATGGTGTTTGTCTTCCCAAATCACTGCTCTGTGTGATGGAGCCCTGTGCTCCTGGAGCTGCCTGCGCACCTGCCTGCCCAGGGGAAGCAGTGAATGAATTCCTTGTTTCGCTTTGCCAGTGTGTGCATGGCTTTTACTTTGCCTGTTAAACTGTCTTGACCTCAAGCCATGAGTTATTTTACCTTTCTGATTCTCTCCCCCATCCCACTGGTGGCGGGGTGAGCCAGTGGCTGTGTGGGGCGCGGCTGCTGGCTGGGGTTAAGCCACAACAAGAAAGAAGTGCTAAAGAGTATTTCCAGCTATCAAATTTAGTCTGGGAGTTAATTAATCCACAGTTGTTTTGCATTTCTTACATAAACCTTATTAACTGGGCATGGGGAGAGTCTTGCTGCCTACCCATGGTCGCTGTGGGGGTCGGGTGACACGGGGTCCATGGGGCTGGTGGCCACATCCTTTCCTGGTGTGCTGAGAGCAGCAATGTGCAGTCTGTCTCTCTGGACACAGTGGATGATCAGATGCCAGCTGGGAATAATTTAAGCTAAAATCCAGCCATCCTGATCAGACGGGTCTTGGGTTAGCCTGGACAACTTGTTCTGAACAACAATTCATAGTCTCAGGAATTATGACAGTATTGGTGCCGAGCTTTACCTTTCCATAGATATCATTGGCTTAGATTTCATACTTTATACTTAGGTACACAGGACTTCTGCTTTTTTTCAAATTACTGGAAAGCTATTGAATAGATTGCGCTCTCTTTAAGAAATTTCTTTTCCCAACAGTTTCAAAAGTGTCTTCAAGCCATATTAACATGGCTCCCTTTTTGGAATAACTTGTTTTCCAGCAAGTCAAATGGGAAAACTTCCCTAGTGTTCAGTAGATGTCTATTCTGGCCTTGTTCCTCATTTCTCTTTGGCCTGAAGACAAGTGGCTTAGGGGAGAGTGTTTTAAAATGCTCTCAGTGTATTTAGTGCCACTGAGAAATGGTTCAGACTAACTGGTGTTGATGGTGTTGAACACTGTACAGTAAAATACCTCCTGGCCCCCAAAGGCGTATTACTGTAAGGATTTGGAAGGTGCTACTGCAGTCAGCCTCATGCCTTAGGCTGTGTTCTGCTCTGCTGGGATTGAAGGTCTGGCTGCAAATGGATGTGCCCAATGGCTTCATTCAAAGAACAGCCATTTAACTTGTTGTTTTCTATTCATCTTTGTGGAGGTGATTGGCAGTGTGTAATTTAATAATTTTAATTTTTTTTCTCACAAAAGAACATTCTAAGTAGCTGCAAAATGCTCAGTAAGCTGCCCCTAAAGTTTCTGAGGACAGTGAGACTGTACAGGCCTGGAGGAGTGCAGGGATTGGAGCTCTGTACGCCCTTGGCTGTAAAACATGCTTTTCTTGCCTCACTGGCGAACACAACTCTTACACTTCTAATTAGAAATTTAAACCAAATGAAGTGGGTTTTTTGTTGGTTGTTTTTTTTGTTTGGTTGGTTGTTTTGTTTTGTTTTCGTTTTTTGCGGGGTTTTTTTGTGCTGGGACCCCCCCATTGCCTGGGTTTGTTTGTGTTTTTAATAAGTTTTGAGACTTTTGATTCTGTTCAGCCCTTTTCTAGAAAAAGCACCAATTGTTGATAAAATGGGGTGTATTCTTCAACAGATGAATGCTATTCTAAAACAGTTAAAAGGAAAACTTATAATTCCTGTTTTTCTTTCTTCAGGCAATCTGTCACCTAGTGTATCCTTCAGAAACCCTCAAATTCCATCTAAGTACTGGTTAGTCAGTTTGATAATTTGGTATTTTGTGAAACTGGATCCTCATTTGATACTTTGGAGGAGTCACACTTATTAATTAGTAAGAGGACTGTCACTCAGAATATTCAGGATTCCACTTTGTCTCATGATCATGAAATTCACATTTATATGGTGATTAAAAGAAAATCTTACTACAGAATGCTTTCCAGTTTTGTTTTCAAAGATATTGGCAATTTCTTAGCAATATCAAGTATCAAGTCAGGTTTATTAATGAAGGTTTTCCAGTTAAAAAAAAAAAATAAGCAATATCAACATGTATGTTGGGCTAGCCATATTTTTTTGAACTCTAATAGATGTATATTTAAATGTAAATCCTTTAAAAGCAAGTGCCTTACATGGGCTGGTCTATCAAAGGAAGCTGTTGAAGTTGCTGTGAGTACATTTTTAAAAGCTCTGCAGGAAGTTTAACTTCTGGTAATCTGACAAAAAAATTCTGTTTGAAGGTGATTTTGGGTCACTTGGTGAGGACGGAGCTATTTTGAGATATTTGCTTTTTAACCTGCTTGACATGAAGATGTGGAGTGTGGCATTGCTTTGATAGCAGGGCGGAAGAATGTCTCTGTAACACCTGCTGATCTCACACTGTTCCCTTCAGCTATCTCTGTGTATTTAAAACACAATGTTTTTCAAAGAGCAGGCTCTGTTTTTTTAGCAAAATCTATCCTATTATATAGAAAATAGCTGTACCACACAACAAATCTAGCCACTTAACATGCTTGTGGACTCTCGAAATGAGAAACAAGACTGACATCAAATGTTTCTGGCAGTTTTAAGAAATATCACCAGTATATGCTTATTTTCAGATAACACTATCAAAAAAAGAAGACCCACATTACTTTTTTAAAATTACAATTTAGCTATTACAACTTAGGTATATTAAGCAAATTAAATGGTTTGGATTTAGAGACGAGGGAAGAGCTTATCATAGGAGTTGCAGTTCTTTAATTCCAAAAGCCAGAGCAATTGAGATACAGGCTCCATTTAATTAGAAATTATGAGATGGATAAAATTAGTAGAATAGAAGGATTTCCTTTCCACTTATCCATTTCCAATAAATACATGTTTTGACAGCAGTAATGCTGTCTTAAATAGTTAATGTTACATGAAACTTCCATCTTATTTATGTGGCTTGTTCTCATTATGTCGAGGAGCCTCTGAGATGCCAGATAGAACAAGCATCTATGCTGGAATAAATCAAGATGGATATGGAAAATTTGTTTTAATACTCATGTGAGAAAATCCCTGAAAGTGTTCTTTTCCTGCAGTCCCCATGAGCTTTCCTTCAAACTTTTCTCCTGCCAATTTTTCAGATCTTTTCTCTGAAAGACCCCAAGTGTTAATCTCAATCCAGGGATCACCTTACTTTTCTTGGCAAACCTTGCCTTTTTTTTTTCCTAATGGGCTACACATCTGAGCAATAAAAGGGAGTTGTAGAAAGGCAATGCTACATTTCTGACAGTGGGCATTGTATCCTTTTGCTGGAAATGTAATTTCTAGCTTGCTCCCTAAAACAAACCCTGTGGGTTTGGGCTGTGCCTGAGCACACTCTGAACCTGCCAACACCTCTCCAGTAGCACTGCAGCAAATATTCTCCTTATAGCAGAGCAATCAGCATCTGTGGGTGCACTGTAAGAGCCAGCAGCACACTGAATCCAGCAGATCATCTGCCTGCATAGCTAAACATGTGACACAAACGGAGACCTGTGTGCCAGAAGCAGCTCTCCAGGAATCCAAGATGCACTGAAGTGCTCAGCTGCCAGTGGTGAATGTCTCTGATAAGTCACCTTTTGTCTCTTGTTCATCATCCTCGAGGAAAACTTTAAAATCTTATTCCTTGGGAATTCACAACACAATGCCAAAAAATCATGCCTTCAATTAAACAGGTTTTGAGTTAGTCTTATTTGCTTTAATGGCATATTAATATCTTTTGCCTCTTTCCTTCCCAAACATACCCTGATTTTATTCCCTTTCTTGTCTTGCCAATCTCTTCCTCCCTGTCCCTTGCCAAATGCCTTCTGTAAGACACCTTTATTTCTTCCATCAGAGCACTGACCTTTTTATTTTAAGAATGAGAAAACCAACAGACATTTAATGAAGTGCTAAGGTTGCCCGAGGACAACCCTTTCTCTCAAGGCAGCTGCAACAAAGAAGGCCAGAAAAATTTGCTGTTGCATGCTGGGTGATGGGGTATTTCTAGCACATATAGGCACAGGTGGCAGAGATTTCTCTTAAAAATCTGCAGATTAGCACAGGCCATCTGATTTGAAAGGAGAATGTGTTGAGCACGTGCATTCAGTATTTTACTGCAAAAGGAATGACCAATTTTATTTTTATTCATCCTTATGAGGCATTAAGAAATATAAACTCTTCATTTAACTCTTAACCAGTAGTGTGAGAAGGGGTAGCCTGGATATGTGCATTGGAGGGACACATGCCCTGCCACAGGAATCTACTGCGGAACTACTCATTCCAGCCTGAGAGAAATCAGTTACAAATACACAACCCAAAATTTATCCACAATGGTTTAACATCCCCTTCCAGGCAGATACTTAGAGTCACTGCTTTTTCACCCCAGCCACTTGAATTTCACTGGTGCTGCCACTCAACTACTTCATATAAACCATAAAGAGATACCTATTTTCCTGAATAAAAGGCAAAAAAATCATCTTCTTGGGCTCTTTAATGAGTCTCTGTGACTTATTTTCAGAACACTTTAATACTTCTGCCTTGTCAGTCTCTGAAAATGAGTGGTAATTAGCCTTCTGGGTTGGCAGGAAATTGCCATATTGATCATCTCGGGAAACACTGGATACAGAAATAAATGTTTATGTGCCTTGTTGGGAGCTTGAGGGGGTTATTTTTTTGGTTTTTAGCTTGAGGAGATATTAACATTGGGGCAAATAGAGATGAACAAAGCACATTGCTACTGATTTAGACATTTAGAAATGGCTTTTACTACCACTAGTGCAAATCCAATAAAAACTCTTGAAATAAGCTAATACTGCTTTTAAGTAAGACCACTTAAGGCTTGGTTGTAAAGGAAATATTGCTCTTTAAAAATGTAAAACAAATCCTTCTAACAGGACTTTTCATGTTAAGCTGTCTCTAAATAAAAGATGATGAGATATTTAAAGAGTTTCTGAGTTCGCTTTAAATGCATAATTCAGGAGTGAATGTTGGAAAGGGAGTAAAAATCTAAAAGGCTTTAGAGGAATATACCTCTGACTCTATATGGTTTGTCTGGGAAGTTTAATTGGCACAGAGGAGCTGAAATGTAACCAGGAAAATAGTTTGGCTTATACTGATTTGAAGGTCTTAAAAAATTACCAACTCTTCAGAAATGGTTCCAGTATATAAGAACCCCATTTCAGGATTTGCTGCCCTGTGATATGCAAAAGAGATTATAGTAGCATGAGCTAAAGCAGCTGATGCTTTGCAATGGCCATTCCTGGTGTCACTGCATAATTCTGTAAGCCTGACTTAGTGATGAATTTTAAAAGTCAAATAACCCTGCGTGTCTTCCAGGCTTATGTTGCATATATACCCATATTGGTCTTTGGAATGCAAGAATATATGGAGTAATACCTTATAAAAAAACATTAGAGCCTTGCTATGAGATTAATGGTGGGATTTATGGAGATATTTGAAACCAGGACTGTGCCTATCATTCCTAATGTTTCAAACCAAGGGCATGAGTGATGTACATTTTTAGTAGCTGTCACTTCAATGCAGTATTCTTATAATGAGGGAGATGAAAACACTCATATCTTAAGAAAGAGCAGCGAAGAATAAAAAATATTAAATCAGTATTTTTTCAATCTAAAGTTGCTTTTCTCAACATCTCAGTCATATTTTTTCACAGGGTGAGCCTTCAGCCGCTATTTGTTTTAAGGGATGAGATATGTAATATATAAACTTCTTAAAGGGATGCATTTTGCTTTTATAGAACTGCAACAAACACAATTTGTGGTACACTCTTTTCTTGTGGCTGAGGAAAGTCTCAGCACCTTAGAAAGGACAGTGGCCATTTGGGCTGCAGTTCAGTAAATTTGCTTAGATACTGTGCTTTGCCACCTTTTTAGACAAAATTCATCACAATGGGAATCCTGTTCCTTATTTTGTGCTGTGCTCCTTATTTTAGGCTATGCTCCTACTCTTCTTTCTAATAAAGAAGATTTTTTCTGATTGTGGAGAATTACATTAATAATTCTCAGTGTTTTTTTCCTGCACACTTGGTTATTTTGCCTTTCCTTGGTTGCATGAATGTACAACTGTCAGCATATCCACTGCTGTCCTGCAGGCTTTATGTTCCCAGATTTGTTCCTTCCTTGGTTGGGACAAACTAAGCCAAACTGGAGAAAAGTCCCAATAAAAGTAAAATAAAGCAATTTCCATGTTTCTGGTCATTTATGTGTCAATGTCCAGTTTTTCTGAGCCATAACTGCAGTCACACCAGAGCATTTGGGAAATGCTTTCATCTTCTATTTGAATACTTGTTTGAGCATATAATTTTCCAAGTGTTTAATTTCTTTGTATTGTCAATAATGTTTCATGTATCAGTGGACAGAGGTCATTAGATAGAAATGTAGTGATTTAGGGTGTCCCTGGAGTGGATGGGCATTACAATCTAAATGCTTGATAGGAGATGCTTTTTCTGAGAAATCATGAAACTTTAATACAAATGCTGTGTTACAGTGCTGTATATAAAACTCACTCTGATACAAGAGGGAGATGGGAGTATTTGATCTGTTATGAATTTAGTAAAAATTGCTTTATTATGGAAGTTTAGTGAGACCCCCAGTAGCCAAAAAATTGGGAGTTAGTATGGTTTAACCTTCCTTTCATCTTCTACAAAGAGAAGTTCTTCTCTGAATTGTGCAGTTTTAGATTAAATTTTGAGCAAATGCTTTAGCCCTTTTGTGATCTATTTTAAAAATTAATAATAGAACAGTAGAAATGCAGCTAAGCATTCAGTGCCTTGTACTAGAGAGGTTAGCTGCTCTTTCAAGGCTTGAAATGAAAACAAGAGTTGGAGAGGAGGAACCATGTGGTGGCTGTCCCATGAGAAGGGTGAAGGGACAACTTCAGCTGCAAAGAGAAAGAAACCAAGCTCACTTTTGAGAAGGGTCGAGGAGATGTGGAATATCCTTTTTTTTTTTAAAGGAGACATGAATTAATGGTTAAGAATCTTGATTAAATTAACTTTATCCTAGGCAGAGTTTAGTAAGTTTTTCCTTAAGGTTTTAGAAAGTGAGTTGGCATTTGGTTTAGTTCTGTTGTTGTCTTTGGAAGTCTTCTCTGTTCCTATTAATTTCATGTGCTGAAAGTGTATTTATTTGCTTATTTCAACTGAGTATGCCTAATAGCTGTCCCTTTTGTTAGAAAGCTGGAATTCACTGAATATCACATTTTCCAAGGCTCTCTGTCAGGAAACTGTAAACTGTCTAATGACCATTATGTTTTGCAACACAAATTTTGTAAAAGGCAGCAGCAGACATGTTAAACAGATTTTTTGGGGTATGATGGATTTTCAGGGTGAAGGATTAAGAAATTTTATGGTGCATTTAGAGATGTGAATATTATGCCATGTATAGATTACTGATTTCCCATGCCCCTCCATCTTTCAGCTTTGCAGATTAAAACTGCCTGTATAATTGCACATTTCAAAAATCCATATGAAAGTAAGCTTCCATGGAATTCAGTGCTGAAGGCTCAGACTTAAATTTGTAAAGAATTAGCTTTTGTTGCTATGGGAACGTATACTTCATTTAGTCCTGAAAGGAAAATATACAAATTTATGGTAAAAAATAACACTATTAGTCCACTTGGTGGGGCAGGAGGCACTAGAAATAACTATGTAATCTGGGCATATAATATCTCCCTGTTGTATACAGCATGAGCACACTGAAAAAAAAAAGTCTCCTTGTCAGTTTATTGCTCCATCATAATCTTTTTTTCTATAAGTTCACATTTGTTTGCATTGTAAAATCACAAACTGCACATAAACATGTAGTACAGTCATTATTTGCCTTTATAAGGAATCACTGGGGACATCTATTAATTCTCACATGATTATCTTTATTTCTTTGTCATTCATAAAGTTTTGTATGAAGGCTAGATCTCAGCATATTATTACTCAGCTAACCAGGAGTAAAGTAGAGAAATTTGTTGTTGCAATTGAGCTTATTCCTAGAAACTATTAATATGAGTATGGAGTGAGTTCTGCTGCTTAATTCTGTGTTTGTTTCTTTGTTTAAGAGGCTTTTTCTGACTGTGAAGGAAGTGGTGGCAAATGTCTCACAATTAGACTTTTTTTGTCCTTGGAGAGTGACATAACTGTGGAGAGATTTTTTCCTTCTCTGGGATTCTGCCTTTCTTTCTCTTGGTTTCTGTCTCCCCAGTTTTTTTGAAAATCTCTATTGTTTCATAGATAGCATCAGCTTGAAAATTTATATATGTAGCATTAAAAATACTCTGCTTTTTAAGCCTGAAGAAGTTTCATTTAATTATAAAATCAAATGAAATGCACTTTTTGCATCAAGTTAATGACCATTGTGATTTTGGGTGCTATGACCACCATTCCATTTTTTGTGTGACACAGAGATTGTGTGAATTTATTTGCAAATGCAGGGGGTGCAAATTTATGCTGCTTTTCATCTACAATATTTGTGCTGTTTTATGCAGATATTTATTATCCTGTTTCCCTAAAATTTGATTTGATATTCAGGTTCAAGTGGGCATACAAATGTAAAGAGAAATACAATAGAAACTGCAACTATCATGTGATCCCCCAGGGAATTCCTTCAGAGATCTGCTTTTATTGTATTTTGATGCAAAAATTCTCTCTAACAATATCTTGGCTGTTTCAGGCATGCTGTAATTAATGTTGGGGAAGCCTACCTTTTAGCAAACCCCCAAAAATATCTGCCCCTGTCAGGCTATATGTATAAAAGGAGATATCAAGAAACAAGAAAATCAGTAAGAAATGCAGACAAAAATCAACATACAAGTGGGGAGATGCAGAGGCTAAGTGATGTCTCAATTTATCTCTGCAATGGAGAGGAAGTATGAGCAAAATGTTTTTCATCTTTTAGGAATCTCTAGCATGATCTCCACTTCTGCTTTTGCTCTAAGCAGTTAAGGTTACTTTTGTTGAAATGCTGCCATTATCATTTAATCATCAAGTCTGTAAAGTGCTGTGCCCACTCAGCACAGAGATCATTCCTTGGCCTAGAGACAAACCGTTTAAGCAGTGGCGATGTTTCATTCTTTCAAATAAAATCCTTTTCCAAGAAACGAACTGGTGAAATGTTTCAGTGAAGAAATATTCCCACAGCATTTCATTTGGCTGTGGGTTGTATGGAAGCGACCCCAAAATGTCTGATGTGTCTCTCAGTGACACTAATGCGTTCCACCTCTGCTGCCTCTCCCAAAGTTCACCTATTGAACCGCTGTGCTCAGGTCACACGCAACCCTTCACAGAGGCAAAAAGCAGTAGTTTAATATTCTGCAGCGAGATATGTCTAAATTGCCTTTTGTAAGCATTATGTCAACCAAATGTACGTAATGGCAATTGAAAGAACGACTTTTTGAGAAACCTGTAAACAAACTCTGTCATCGCTGTGGAAGAGAGATGAACATCTGCTATTTCTCTTCCGTTTGAAATCCAGGATGCAGTGCTGTGTAAATGTATTTTAGGTCACAATAAAGGCTTCCTTCCTCCCCATTCCCCAATTCCTTGCTTTGCAAAGCAGTCTTAGAGCACAGGGACTTGGTTCCTTTCTGGGGTCCCAGAAGGTCCACAGGGCCAGACTAGAGCTGATCATAGTAAAAGGCTCTCATGGTGCTCACTTTGGGCCATCAACTTCTTTGTTCCCTGAATTCTCTCTGCTGACAACCCTGCCAGCTTTTGTAGGCACACCTCATATCATCTGAGATCTACCCCACCTTTCATCCCCCCAGTCACTCTGTATAGCTTTTGTACCTAATTTTAAGGGGTTTAGGTGTACCTCCTTTTTGATGTACTTAAAGGAAACCTTTGTTCTTTTAATAAGTGAGATGGGGGAGTGTTGCCTAAACTTAAATAGATTTTTCACTTTGAAAACTCATTTTTGTCTGATATCCAGTTGATAGCTTTAGTAAACCTTACTTTATTTATTCCTCTCAACAGGAAAAATATTCAAAAGTTAGTGATATATTTAGGAGTTTATAAACAGAATGAAGGCTTCTAATTTTTGAAAAGTATTAGTGGTGGAGAACTTTACATTTAAGAAAGTGAAATGGCTTTTAAGGTCTGGCCTGATTCAAAGGGCTAAATGACTGCTTCTTACAAAGTCAGCTTTAATAGTGCATTTCTAATTAACCTCTCATGTCCATGTATGTATAGAAAAAAATTAATTTAAATGGTAATGGTTTCTCTATGCTGATCTCCCCAACTTTGGAATCTGAATGCCTGTGTTCATTTGCATTTATTCTTGAACCACTGAGTGAAGAGTGTTCCTGGCATTGCTTTTGGGATGCTTATAAAACATGAAGGAAGCTTCATTTTAAATTGTAAAATGGCTTAATGAAACCCATGGTTCTCAACTTCACTGAGATACCTGCATTAGCCAGGTAGAAATCTTTTTATCCCTAGAAAATGGTTATGCATAGTCTATTTTCATTTCTTCAGAAAGATCAGAAATTTTCTTCAGGTGGAATCAGTGTTCATCAGAAGGAACAAGCAGAACCAAAAATTGATTTTCTGAGGTACCTCAGTACCTCCTGCTCTCTCATGTTTCCTGACGACCTCAGAAGCACCACAAGCTATGGCAAACACTCTTCACCTCAGGACCTGGCCCTTGTCTACATTACAATTCATTTCATAAAAGATTTGGAGCAATATTTAGCATTTATTTGTGTTTTTGCAGCTCCAAGGGATCGTGTAGAGAATAAGATGATGGATAAGGAAAAAGTTGCAGGTACCTTTGCTGGGAAAGGCAAGTTCAGGTCCATGTCTGTACCTAATCTATGTATGGACATGAACCTCATCTTCTGTAGTTCAGATTGGAGACCTATCCCCAGCAGGCTGTGCTTTGCCTTTTCTCACAAATGGCAATATATAAATAAAAATAAAGTCACTGGTTCTTTGTCTTTAGTAACATTGCAAGTCCTGTTGGTTTGATTTGATTTGGGTTGTTTGGGAATTTTTTGGGTTTTTACTGTGAGTCCACTGGCTACTAGCTGGAATCTGGACAGCTGGGTAGGTTCAGGAGCTTCTCGTGTATCCAAGACCTTTCTAGGACTCAGCAAAGATCATGATCAAGGGAATTAAAGAAATCATCATTATTATACTGTCAGCTAGTACATTATTAAATTAATTAAGCAAGGATTTGTCTTTTTTATAATGCAAAATAGCATGTGTGATAAGCAACAACACAAAACCATGGGTGTAGAATTAAGTTGACTAAATCAATCAGGTTTTTAATTCAGAGGTCACTAAATGTGAGCTTTTTTTTTTTCATGTTCAAAATGTTTGTCTTCTGTTTTCTTCATGTACCCAAGAACAACATTTCCAGCCAAGCCTCTAAAGATAAAATATCCTTGATTTTACGTATGCTTTGCTTGTAATAACAAATAATCTCAGTACTGAGCCAGAACTTCAGATGGCTTAAATCAACACAGACTTCAATAAAACTGTGTTGATTTACTTTTTTTTCTCCTTTTTTTTTTTTTTTTTGCTATTAGATGTTTATGTTGAGCAAGCCAAGAAAAATTACTGGCCTACAGAAATTCAACACATTACCAAGCTACCAATATGTCAGATTATTTCTTTGGAGCAGATTCCTCTGATTAGCAATAGGATCTAATTAATTTTGCAGCTTTAATTTGTGGTAAATAAAGTGAAAATGACCACTTGGTACAACATTTCTTAGAACCATTTTCTGTGACTAGCACATCAACAACAAGTCATGTAATGACAAGATTTTTGTTCAAATCCTGGTGTTTGTGTCATATGGGACATGTCTGCACTGGGATATGTCAGTACAATCTAAGATTTTGTTTATTTACAATTTGAATTGATGGTCCCACTGTCCTTTTTGCTCTGCTTCTTGCACATCATGCATGGTCTTTCACAGGCATCAAACAGGAAAATACCTTATGAAAAGGTGGGTTGGTGTCCCTGAGAAAAAGAGAGAATCACTATCATAGAAGGATATTAAACAGTACCAAAATGAATGAGACCTTAATATTTCCAGTGTGTTAAACAGGAAGAGAAATATTAGTATTTGAATTCTCTCATTGGCTTCTTCAGGAGCATAAGATCACATGCCCATGGTCCAAGTGTAGCTTCAAAGGGCAGTGCACTACATGTATAACTTTTCAGGCTGCAATTAATGTTTGGCTTAATTCATGCTTCATTTGTAATTTACCATTCTGACACTTTTTAGCTACCTCAATTTTGTTTGTGCTTTGGGTTTTTTTGAGATTAAAATTTTCTCTTGCTTAGAAACGGAAGCATTAACACAAGTAATTAGTTGTTTCCTGAGTTCTACTTGAAATAAAGAGTAACTGGTAAAGAAACAAATTACAACAGCCCCTGGACATGTACTGGTAATGATTGTGGGAAGCTGATGTGACTGAAGGTGTGGTGAAAGGTTTAAAATGGGTAGGAGAAATAAAACCTTACACAGTGGCATCCTTATGGACCAAAACTGTTGAATTTATGCCTAATTCATCCATTTCTTTAATGAATCTCTTTCTAATTCTGGAGAGAAGTAATGTCTTCCAACAAAGAAAGATTAACTATTAGTTGGAGTTGGCATTATTTGTTCATTGTGATGATTGAGGGGAAGTCTTGCTTTTTAAAATTTCTTCTCTGTACCTTACTTTCCCAGGTAATTTGACAACTGGTTCAAACCTCTGCATGTAAAATTATTTTCTTGTGTTTTCACCCCAGAAATTCTGTTCTACTTCATGTAGGAATGCTCAGGTACTTAGGAAAGGAGGCTCTTTCTCTCTGCCCCACTGCTACCACAGAACATTTACATTTAGGGAAAATTAGGTATTCTGAGAGGCATGCAATTACAGAAGCTGGAGTCTGGCAAGGTCAGTCAGATTACCACGCCTAAACAACCTCACTGATCATAAGTGGTCATTAGTTTAGTTTTTCTTCTTATCTGAAAGACAGAGCCTCCTACAGCACAGTGCCCTCTGCTATCAAACCCTGTGTTTAGTCTAAGTTTCGTCCTACCTCTTTGTGGTCTAAATAAAAGTTTGTTTTATGAATCAGTTTTGAGTTATCTTAAAATGGAACTAATTACATAACTATTACCGATGTTTTCTCATATGGAAGATGATGTTTAGTAAAGTCTATAGCAAAGAATTTTGGCAAATATCAGATATTTCCTGTTTAAAAAGCTCTCTGTGCAAAAGAGCTTGCTCAGTTTTCATTCTTGCTTCCCAGGATTATATTAAACAGACTGTATGTTTCTTAGAGTTGACTTCAAAACTAATTCAAAATAGTGATAATTGTAGATTTCAGTTATCTGGATAGTGTCATCCAGTTGAGATCAAATGTTTTCTGTTCAGAGCTGTGGGTTAACAAATGTGGTGTTTCTCTGAAATTGAGTTGGAGACTTTTTTCTGCTTCCTTTCATTTTCCTGCTGTCTGGGACTCAGGCTGAATTCATGTTACTTCATTTTTTCCTGCTGCTGTTGTCCCAAATGGGAAACTTTACTTCTACACTTGCACAAACTTAGTTTGTGGAGGGATTGTAAATATGCTGGACTCTGCTGACCTTTTCAGTAGAGTGTCCCTTGATTGGTAGCCAGTCCACCACTCCCCCACAGGTTAATGAAGCTGTAAATAGGGAGAACTGAAATGGCAAGCCAATCAAAAAGGTCAGAGTAGTATAGCACAGCACCACAGCTGACAAAATATATGAGGCATTAAAATTTGGATACTTCATTCCTAGTGACAAAGATTGTAATGAGAGCAGAAAAGAAGGGTCCGTGAATCCCTTCACATCATGGGGAATGTAATGTGGATGGGAAACGATGCAAGCCTGCCATAGCTGAACTCCAAGATGAATGTTTTAAACCTCTTCATATATTTCAGGGGCCATATAATAGCCAAGTTAGGTTAAAACCAGTGTTCCTTTCTGCAGGAATGCATTCTTCCACGTTCTTGCTATATGTATGCACAAAATGTGCAAATATATTATCTCATACCAATACAGTTTTTCAAAGGAGGGTGTAGAGTGGGAAGGGTATGAAATAAAGAACAGGAATAGAAGGCTACTCAGGCTTTATTAGAATATATGAACATGAGAATGTCAGAGCAGATTCAGTCATATGGAATAACTGAACAGGCTCCTTCCTACTGCACTGGTACAGTATCATATTTCTCCAATTACATTTCTAAGTTTTAAACTAATAAAATTCTAGTAAAGCACAGAAGGATACTGCATGTAACTGCTGCTTAGCTGAATGGCTTGATGTAGTTAAACTTAAAACCATTGTTCAAAAAAATGCTGTCTTGAATTTTGTCTCTGTGAGGTAGCACACCACAGTGAAGTCAGCAAAGATGATGGTCATTAAAAATTTTCTTTTAATCCCCAAATAATTTTCTGACTATTGCTGTTATTTTTTCTTATCTGATGTAGAGATGTCTCATCCTGCTGTGTTACCCACGAATTCAAGTCCCCAGGAATTGTATTCCCATTGTTTTGGAACGTTTCCCTGTCATGCTGGCAACCCTTATCACTCCAGGAGCATAAAATGTTAAGTGTATTTCCCAAGTAGTTTAAAGCACATTGATACGAAATTCATGCTCCCTGGTGTAAAGCAAAGGTAGCTGGTGAGAGCTCCTTGTTAGAAGGGTGTGAGTGGTTGCTATGCCCATGGATTATTGCAGCTTTGGGTTTGTGAAACTCTCTCTTTTCTGCAAGAAATGGCAGAGTATTTGCTCACAGGGAGGAACTCACAGTAGCTTGGCCGGGTCCTGGGGCTGGTTTGCAGTAGATATATTGCTCTGTTCTTGCAGTATAAGCATGTACAGTTAAATGTGGCTTTGACAAATGGCTTGGTTCCTCTGGACTCAGAAGGAGCCTCCAACCCCAGCCTGGAGGACCCCTCTGCTCCACTGGATTTCCAGGCTGGCGGGATGAGTTACAGGGACCTGTGCCAAGAGGTGCCTTCTGCTGCATTTTATCACTGACTCTAATCCAGCTGTCTGAAACAGTGCCAAGCTAATTAGCTGTTTCAGTGCCTGTTCTATCAGGAGCCCAAATAAGCCCAGAGAGTTCACGTTTCGAACGGGAGCGAAGACTTTTCATTCATCTCTCTGTTTATGCAGGCCCAAGATGACTCCCATATGGGACAAATCCCAATTAATGCCTCCTATTTAAACTTGTCCTGACATATTTTAGAATGTTCACCAATTAACAGTAGCATTAAGTTATGAACTACTTTAGGTGAGGGTGGCAGTGGAGACTAAGACCCCTTGTTTTTCTTAAGATTGTCTAATCTTAGTTTGATTTGGCTAGTACAGGAAAACCAAAGAAAAGATCTGCTGAAACTGCATCACAGCATTATTAATCTGGAGGATTTATTATTGCCCAAACTCACTACATATATGGGTCTTAATGCACCCCTTACTTTGAAATCCCAAGTGCAATCACTGAGGTTAAGAGCAGGCAGGAAAGAAAAATAATATTATGATGATAAATACAAGGGAAAAGAACAGTGAAAATAAATATTATCATTGGTGAATAGCTGCTTTCTCAGTTATGTAAGCGGAACCTAAACAGCAAGGCAGCTGGCTCACACTCATGAGACTGTAGATAAAGGAATTACAATGTCTGTCAAGATTTCCATAATATCTACTTTAAATACCTGCAAAAATGAAACCCACAGCATGATACTTTTGGTGCTCTCAGCTCATGAAGATATTGGCCATGAAAGCCAAGTCCATTTCTTCAGTTGCTCAAATAAACTTTCTTTTGCTGGTGTACTTTGTTTAATTCAAATCTTTCACAAAATTACCAAGGAAGAGCAGTTAGACTGTTCCCTGTGTCCTGTTGATGAAGCAAAGAAACCTCAGAAAATAATGGTATTTATGGGCATATGCATTACCAGGGGTCTCATTTAATGATTTACATTATTTCAGGAGCATGCTACTGAAGAATGAGGGCAAATCCCAGCCTTACACAACTGGGCTGCACCTCTACATTCTTGCCATGGTGCTCCTGCTTCCACTGCCTGTGCACTTCCTTTTTGCTCTTTAGTTTGACCAGAAAGTTTTTAATCATCTGTGCTAGTATCTTGTCTTCCTTTCCTGATTTCTTACACCAGGAGATTGAGAGCTCTTGCACGCTGTGGAAAATGCCTTAAAGTTTTCCTAGCTCTGTTCCATAGTCCCTGAAGGACGTTTCCCAGGAGATCCTTGAGGAGCTGGAAATTTGCTTTCCTGAGATTCAGAATCCTGACTTTAGTTTGTGCCAGAACCTTAGAACTGCAAACTCCAGTTGCTTGAACACAATTTGCACTAGGGTCTGTTATTAGCTCTGGATTACTGAAGGTGATGCTTGGATGCTCTGTAAGAAAAAAAAGAATCAGAAATCCTGATCTAGGAATTGTTTTTGCTGCACCTGTAGCTGCTGCCATGCTCTGCCCTTCCTGCTCCTCTCTCATTAAATGCTCTGAGAGCTTGTTTCCTATCTGTGTGCACTTGTCTGGTGATGAGGGTGCTTCTTCTAAGCCTGGACTTCTCTGCATATTTTTCTAAACTTTGAGTAAGCCTAAGGTGTATTATGTAACTTTGTGAATAAATGCTTTTTGTTTTTTTAATTATATGCCCCAAATTAGGAAGTTTTATAAGAGAAGAAAAGACTCTACAACTGAACACTAGTTTGATATCATTCTCCACACTGATAAGAAGGCAGAGCCTTGTTGCCAGCTCAGAAATTTGATGGGGGCTAACAAAAATGTAGCTGAATGTCAACAGTTTTGTCTGTATTGCAAAACAGGTTAAGTGACTACAAAACCTGCAAATTAACAAAAGAATATGTAGCTGCTTTAAAAAAAAGCAGTTGTTATATGTAAGTTTAAGAGTGCAGCTGAACAAATTGAGGCATCAGAACTCAGACAAAGCAATTTCTTCTATCCTCAGTGAGGGATTTCTGCTTCAGTCAGGCATGGCATTAGAGAAAGTTATCACCACAGCTAGCCAAACTGTACTGAGTCATTCCACTTCTTTATGGAAAATGAAAATAAATCAGAGCACTGTGAGCATTGCTGAAGTTATGAAAGCACAAACATGGTTTGTACCATGACCATAGGAAAAGTGTAACATTGCAAACACAAGGCCATGAGGTGAAACTGCATCTCTTGCATCTCTGCCATCATAGAACCTGGCATGCTGCAAATCACTTCAGACTTCCCTCAGACTCTCTTCCAAGCTACCTGAGGAAAATGAACATTTCCCTTAGGACTCTAATCAATGTCCTGTAGGGGGATAGAATGTAAGAAAATAAAGATAGTTCAGAGAGTAACCTTTCCCCTAAGGAGTTGCAGCTGGGCCAATTACCAAAGATTGGGAACAGGCCTGACTCTAACAGGCCACAGCTGTGAGCAATGAGAAGCAGAGTGCTGTAACAGAGTGGGGTGGCTGGGTGGGAAGGGAACTGCAGTCAGTGGCTGCTTTGTGAAGGAGAAAGAGTCAGTGCTCTGAGGGCTGCCCACGAGAAACACCAAGAAGGTATGGAACTTTTGTGATAGGAGATAACAGTATGGAACCCCTGCAATAAGGTGACAACAATGTTCTGTGTAAACAACTGCAACCTGAAGTTACTTTCCCAGAGTAGCTTGCTTTGCCTGTGGATAAGAACAAAGTGAGCTTGCAAAAATTTATAGTATTTTTCTTTCTGACTTACCAGCAGAACAGCCAAATACCACAAATTGGATGGGGGTTCTACAACCTCTGTTACCTGTAGTTTTTATTCTCAGTCTTTCAGTGATTTTCCTTTTACTGAGCCCAAGCTACATCTCATGAGCTAGTAAAAGGAAACATTTCTGTTTGCTTGCCATTGCTGATATGCAAGTGTGGATATTTCCACCTTGCCCATGTGTTGAGAACATTGTTCACGGATATTGTGAGCATCACTGCTTCTGCAGGCACCAGTATGAGTCTGCTGCAGCAAACATCTGTATAACTTAGGGTGCATCTCTTCTGTACCATCTGTGGTTATTAAAAGGCAGCCTTCATTTCAGCTCTTGCAAGAGATGCAAGAACTGATCTATTAGAAGGTTTAACCGCAAGATTAAAATTTTACTTTGTACAAAAGAAACTGCTCCACCCATCACTTTTATGGAGAAATGCTCTAAAACTAGAGTTTAAAGAAGTACTTGATAATTAAATTAATGAAGATGCTGAATGACTTCATGAGTGTAACTCAATTAATGACAGTACTGGCAAAAGTAATTTTAACTGAACTTAAGGGAGCAAAAGAGCATCATTGTAGTTAAAAGGTATCTGCTCGATATGTCTAAATACTTGTACAACTTCATGGTAAAAAAGGTTCTTCGACTGATAATAGACATATTAAATTAAAAATCATCTTAATAAATGACACAGAAGCCTAGCAGACATCAGTTAATGATCATGATAAAATCTTATTCTTGAAATTGTGATATAGGGAGCTCATTTGTTTTGTAAGAGTAGTGTCCATAGTTCTTCAGTACCCAGAGTATGCAAGTAGACGTGCTGTATTTTAAATAGGTATATTTGATATGACCAGCAGATAAAGTACTGTCTTCTTGTCAGGTGAGCTTTCTAGCAGATTTATGGTCTTATCCTCTGGGACAATTTGGTTACCAAAGATCTTTACCTGAGGAACTTTTAGAATTATGCTGCATTTTGGTTTGTTTGCTTTTTTTTTCTTGCTGTAGTGTAAAAAAATGTTTTCCTAGCTAGTGTGTGTAAGTTCTGGATCAAATTGCTTCATCCATGAGAAGACAGTGAAAGTCCAGATGCTGGTAGTTTGGGAGCTGGTTAGAACATTATCAAATACTCACAGAACCTGTGACACCATTCATGGTTATTAATGGCTCATACTTAAACTATCATCACCCCAAGTCTTTGGAGGAGCAATTTGCTCTCTGTTGGCACCAAGCAGTGAGACAAAGAAATATCTGCTCCTGTTCAAACTGTGAAAATGCACAAGTTGTTTTGGTGCACATTAATATTTGTATCGCCACCATTTGGTAACGTTATTATGAAAGGAGCTGTGCAAGTGGGAATGCAAGTGCCTAACACTATGTGGGATAATTTTCCTGTATAAAAACGAGTACAAAGCTCATCCTGAGCTTGTGATAGTTGGCAAGTTGGTGTTCTCTGGTATTCTAGACACCCACGTGGAAGCAGCTGAACAGGTCACAAGTGCATTGCTGTATTTTAAATGCAATAAATGTCAGGCTGCTTGCTTCCATGTCTTATTTTAAAATAAATAATAAATACATTGCTTTACTCCCTGACAGCCTAAGAATCCAAACACTGTGTTCAGTCAGCTGACAGACTTTTAAGCTAATGCTCCATATTATTATCTATTCTCAGCAATCTATTATTAGAGAGGAACCACAGATTAAAAACAAGTGCCTGGTTCATAATAACCATCAAGGACATCGTGCTTGTGGCCAAATCCAAATGTTAAAGCTGAAGGTGCTCCATGTCTTTTTTATAACTTTTCAGGTTTTCAGTGCAGCAGCATTGTCTCATAAATTACAGTATAATCTTTCCATTTACTGGATCCAGCACGAGAAAAGCTTTTTCTTGTCTGCCTGTGCTGTATTCTTATGCTTAGTGCTCTTACCTTACTCCTCTGTCATTTGGGTAGAATTAGCAGATAGGTTTGGGTTTTTTTTTTTAATTCTGCAAGAGGCAATGTCCTTAATAAGAGATATTGTGTGGGTATGTCCATCAGTACATTTTCCCCAAGCTCATTTAAAAAAAACAAAACAGTAAAAGAAACAGCAAAAATACAAAACACATGCAGTTAAAGACCTTAGATTTGAATAGAACTCACCTGTAATTTTATAAGAAAAAAGGATAATTGAGAGTCCTTATTGTCTTCTGCAACTGTACATAAAAGACCCTTTTGCTCTCTTATGGACTATCATAAAATGTCTTCTGTTTTGAACCTACTTACTAAGTGCAATATGACATTTTTTCTGTATTAGTTATCTATGGTAGAGTAATAAAATTACTTTTAGCCTCACATTCTTCAAGATATGGCTTGCATCATGATATGCATAGAGCATGATGTTGCTCAATCAATCATATTCCTGGACCCACCTGTTATGAAAGTCCTGAATTAGGCTAAGTCATTGTCCTCAACCACTAATTTATCCACAATCTTTTTGCTAAATATATAAGCAGAGTACCTAAAAATCTCCCTTTGCTGCTGTGCCCTTTTAACAGTGTGATTTATTTGTTTCTTTAAGGGTGGGGGATAATGCAATGTTGGTGCTGGGAGACAGTTCTGATGTTCATGTTCTAAGGCAAGTAGAGATGCAGAGACTCCCTGCTAAGATGCTCTTTCCCAGGTTTTGCCCTGACTCTTCTCTGGGCTGCTACCACAAATTCTTTTTTTATACTTAAAGAATATATTGTTCAAAGCTTGTACTTGTAAAAATATAGCTCTACTCAAAGCTGGAAAGAGAACCATGTAATTTCAAACATGCCTTTAAGAATGTCAGAGGAAAATTTGAACATCATTATTCTGTAGCTGCTGAGACACACTCTACTTCTGAGCTTCCCCTGATCTGATCTTCAGGAGGGTCCTGCAGGCACAGGGTGTGTAGAGGAGCATCTGCTGGGCAAGGCACTGGAAAGCTGTTAAAAGCAATACAAATATCATCAAAACAGAACTCAGACTGCTGCTCAGGAGTTTGTAGATTTGTGAGTGTGTCTTGAATTTTTCCCTGGCTGTGATGGGTGACACATGGCCACACAACCTTTACCACCTTGTCCCCACACTTTGTGGCCACATCAACAGCTGCCTTGCTTTGCATGAAGGAGTTTGAGAGGAAATGTGAGGGGGATGTGGGGAGGCAGGATTTGATGGCAATTCAGTTTTAGGATGGCTTCAGCTGACCTTGAAAACACCCTCAGACCTTTCTGAGGAAGTTTCATGAGAAATACCTCAAAGAAATTCTGTATTATGCACTTCTGACTGATGGATTTCAAAGAGCCTCACAGGTTGATTCTTGCTATGTGTGTTTTGCATCTCTGCGTGTGTGCCTGTTGAATAGATTGTATTTCCAGTCATGGGAGAAGGAAGATTGCTGGTCAATGTCTATTAACAGATGTGAAGTTGCAGTTTACATATCCTCATGTCTACAGAATTGAGTGAAATGCAGCTCTGTTGATTATAATTTCAAAGTGCAAACTTTATTTTGTGGTATCACTGCTTCATGTGGGTTTGAGAGAATTTTTCTTACTTTTAACAGGATTATTTAAGTTTTATAGAGGCTTGACTCTCTGTACTGACTCAAAAGCCCACTAATTTGGTTATTAGCATGTGCATCAAGCAATTTCACTGCACTCATTCAGAAAATAGGAATTAAGATGATTTGACAGCCCTCCAATTTTGCTTTCAATGCTATCGATTCCTTTCATCAAGGCTGTGCTGTTCTGTGCTCAATCTTGCAAAAGGGAATGATGGCACACTTGCTCTAATCAAATTTCATTGTGCATTCACTTCATGTAATAATAAATTTGGCTATCCAGATCAATTTTGGCCCAATTTCCTCTCAGGGGATGCAATTCAATGATTGCTTTTGAGGACCATTGTTTGATACATGTAGTTTATATTTTTTAATACACAAAATATTGCCTAACATAGGCTTCAGTGGTATTCTAACTTTTGTTTATGATCACTTTGGGTAAGAGCATGTGCTTGACTTGGTAGGTCTGAAGTCACTGCATGGTACATAATGAGAGTGATTTTTGTAATGGATTTCAAAGCACTCAGTATGTTCACAGAGACTTTTTGAATGAACAGTTTAAATACAAATACTCCCATACACTGTACAGCTCTATAGAATTTGCAAATGCAGAGAGCTTATGGGATCATTTTCTGAGCAGAATTGCAATGCACCTCAATATTTTCTTCAATAACCTCATAACAGGATCATTATTTGACAGCAAACACTGCAAATGAGGTCGGTGAACTTTTTGTAATTTTTTCCTATAGAAATTAGAGGTGAAAGAGGTCTCCTAGGTCAACTAGTTTTTTCCTGCTTCTTCCTCAGTTCAAAGGGCCACATTACTGCTGCAAACCTGTGCTAGGGAAAAGGCAGTTCTGGGCCTGCCTATTAGTAGGTTGAATGTTTGTTTCTTATTGCTGCTGATGTGCAATAAGAAACAAAATTTTCACTGTCTTGTGCTAACTGAAAAAGTGTCAAAATCACTTGGAGGTGAGGAGGGAGAATAATTAAGGGCAAAGGCTTGTTAACTCTGTAGTCAGATCACAGGCTGATCCAAATGGAAAATAATGCAAATAACACATCTGTGGAGCTGGAAGAGTTGATCTTGGATTAAAGATCTGAGGCTTACAACTAAGCTTCATGCAGCATATAATGACATAACAGCTACATGATCCACAAATGTTTAGTAACTAAGTCCATTAATACAGTTGTTACATGAAATCCACTTAAGCATATGGATTGCAAATACATGAGTATGGGAAAGAGTCATTTAAAGCAGCTGTTCCCAGTGCATTACAGTACATTTAGAGCCTGCTTAACTATGACTGGGAAAATTCACTGTAAATTTGCACAGGTCCTATGTAGAACCTGTGGTCTTGTTTTCTCTTGGTTATAGATCATTATTACATGATTAGCAAAAAACAATGGAAAACCTGCTCCCTTTGTTCTAATTAGGACCAAATAAATCTATCCAGAATGATACATCTTGAAGTTTTTCAGGTGTTATGTTGTCTTCTGTTGAACTATAACCAAACCTTCATTAGTCAGTTCTTAGGAAAAGTATAATAAATTTGGAATGTTTCCTTGATCTCAACTTTTAATAATTTTTTTTAAAAAGCTATAACACACAACTTTAAACAGTCATGGTTCCAGTATTCATTTTTCTTCTTTTTCTGTAAGCAAAGTTTTCTTAATTTTCTTTTAAGTTTTATGCTTCTTTATTTCAACCCACTGCTTTTTTCCTAATTATGCTATGATTGATTGGATCTTCTAGCCTGAACAGGATTTAGTTAACAAATAGAATAAAGTGACTGGGTGAGAACTTTAAAGAATATTTTAAGTAAAATATTTAAGTAAGTAAACTAAATGTCACACAAAATTAGAAATTATATCTTTGAGTATTCTTATTTTGATTTTTGGTTTTGCTTCTCAAAGAAGCTTAAACACCATAATCATGTGTTCTAGACATTTAAAAAAGTTGCAGAAAGGCTTTCCATTATATGTGTCCCCCTGTGATGAGCATGAATTAAGATTCTATAGAGTAACATTATATGAACCATAGGAACTTGAAAGACTCATACTTTTCTGCCCTCAAAGTACATGGCAAAACCACTTCTTTATAAATGACAGACCTTAAGAAATAATCTGGTTTTTTTCACTACAGCTGAACAGAAAAGGCGAAAATTAAAAACCTTCCTAGATGTTTTGGATTAGAAAACACATTTTAAGAAATCTTGGACTTCTTATTACAGTACCTATATGCTTTATCCAAAAAAACACCTCTGTAAGCAAATTCAAGTATTAGCAGTGACACCTTAGGGCTTTGCAGAGCTACTTGTCTGGAAAAGTAAGTTTACTTTGACAGAATACTCAGCAGCATTTGCTAAGCCACAATGAAGGCTATAAGCTATCATGAAACAGGCTTGGCAAGTCTGTCTGAGGACGAGCTTCCTTCTCTGGGCTAAACTCTATTTCAGTGCTCCCATTTATCTCTCCAGTGAATGCAGGCACCCTTCATGGCCTGACAGATATTCTGTCCTTGCCAGGTAGCTGCTGCTCTTAGGCAGTAGCTGCCAAAACAATTCAGAGATTAATGGGAAAATGTCCATAAATTACAGTACAACCTCTCCACTTTTGCAGAAAAGGCAAGATCTTTGGGATGTTTAAATGCTGTAAAATGTCTTAATTTGTTCAGACATTTGCACAATTATTAATACAGACAGATGTGGAATACACAGACAACAAGCATCTAAATTAGCTTTGAGGGGAATTAATACAAGAAGCTGGCAAAACATTCCCAATGAATAAATTAGTGTGACATTTTATTATGATTTCAATGCAAGATTACCAAGTGCTTATCTTAAACATAGGTCTCAAAAACCTTCAAGAAGAAAGCTAATCTCAAATGATGCAGCAAGGAAATCCAAATGGAAAGCTATACCTGTTAGCCTCATAGACATTCCCAAGGTAGGACAACACTTGTCAACCTGAATAAGCCATTAAATGTATTGCTTTTTCCAAGTCTTTAATTACAGCTGGCATTCCTGAATCAGTGCTGGAGGCAACCATCCTGTTGAGGAATATAAACCTTTGTGGGAGGAAACAGCAGAGACCAGCCTAGTATCTAAAGTGCTTTTAAACCTCATTAGCAGGACAAAAAAGCTGTTCAACATGGCATGATTTGTACCTGTAGGTCCAGCCTCAGCTGAACACTCTGCCCTGTGGGTTTGTAACATGCCCCAGATCCAGTGTCTGTGGAGTTCAGCTCCTGCCATCACCACCTTGTAGCGCCCAGACCTCTACAAAACCCACTCTGTGGGGCTCAAATGGAAATTTCCTGATCTCACAACCCATAGCTCCTTAGCCAAATGGTGATGGCAATAGTTGCCTGGACTGTGGCATCTGATGACTCCAGTGCAGTCACACAAGCTGGAGATGTCATGTCAGCCCCCAAGATGTGAGTGCAGTCACCTAGACATGATTTCATCACTGTTACTCGCAGGGAAAATGCAGATTTCCCCATTACTTCAACTCCTCCAGCTCTTTCTTCAGCATGTACTGGAATCTTCCTGTGCTTCTTCTGCTCCTGCACACACAACTCCCATCACCTTTGCTTCTGGGTTTTGGCAGGCACTTGGGCTATTTCCTTTCAGCAAACAGAAAACCAGAGAGTTATGATGCACTTTGGACAGCACTGTAGGTCTTGTTTGAATTTTTGTGGTTAAGCCTCTTCTCTGGTTGAAACTCATCACAGTTCTCTTCAAAGCCTGAGTTAGTTCATACCTGCACTAAGACAGCAGCTGCTGTGTTTAATGCCAGCCATGAGCCTGTGAGACCTCTGTAACCTGTAATGTCAGGACTGTCGTGTAAAAATGCCAGGTTGGTGCTGTGTCACTCCTCAGCTGTCCCTCAGCCTCAGAAGGGACACACTGGTCACAGCCTGGCCAAGCCTGGCTCAGTGTCTCTCTGGGAAAATATCATCCACGTTTTCCCAGGCAACCAGCCACTGAGGAATGAGAGGAGGGCTCAGATCTCTTTCTGAATGTTGGAATCAGGAAGCAGGAGAACAGTGGAGAGGAGGGACAAGAGGAAGCTCAGAGCCAAAAGGAATCTTTAGGCAATCCCAGTAAAAATCTGTCATAGCAGCACTGATGAGAAATCTTGTCCTCTCTAAGTTCAACTTGTGGAAAATGATATGCTATGAGTGTGAGTCCCACTCTAAGGGGGCTTTATAAGTGATATAGGTTAGCAGCTGAAATAGAAAGATGGTGAGGGTGATCTCTGTTTTAGACTGGAACTAAGCACGATTTTATTTTCTTCACCATCTCAGTCATAATAGACACCAAAAGACATCATACTTGCATTGTTTCTGTGTCTTATGTTGTTTAAAAGAAAATAGTAATACTTCACTTTTAGTTTTGCCTTTAACCTAGATTATTTTAGTGTGTGTTGGATTAAGTGAGGTATTTGAGCACAGAGACCTGTGCATTTCTCAACTTCTCATTTGGCAGAATATTGAGAAGAGTGAGTGGAGTTGTCTAAAAACTGGAATGTTTCAACAGCAAAAGAGAAAAAAAGCCCAAGAGTATGTCTTATTACTTTGAGTATTCCAGCATAATCTGTGGGAGAAATACATTTTAAAGGCAAATCCATGTACAGTAGGATAAAAAACCAGTCAGAGTTGTGGTTTTATATTCCAACTTATATTCATGTGTTTTAATATTTCAATTCCTACCTCCAGTTCATTTTAAATAAAAACTGTTTCACTGGAGACTGTAGCTTTATTTTACCAAATAACAATTTAGCAAAATTAATTGATACAATGCATTTCGGTGTGAATCTTAATCTATAAGAATGTCTGTCCTTTTCCCTTGCTCAATATTTTTTTTTGTGGCATACTTAATTTTAAATCCATGACCTATGGTCCTTAATAGACTTTCTGACAATAATGATTAGGATACTGGATATGAGGTATCAAATTATCAATAACCTCCTTCACTGAGACAACCCTAATGAATCATTATCTGATAGGGATATCCTGCTTAAAACATTGATCATTAACTGTTTTACATTTTCCATTATAAAATCTGCATCTGCCTTTATGCCATTTTTGGAGAAAATATTTTAAAATATGTGATTTTTAAATATGGTGATTGCTTTTTAGCTTGTGAGATGTTTTCCATGAGGGTTTCTTTCTTTGTTTTTCTGAAAACTACAACTAAAAATCCATTGGATTGCAGTCCCTTATTTCTTTTATAGCTTTTGTTGGAATCAAAACTTTCATATAAAACATTCAAAATGGAGCTTAAATAAGCATAAATGAAACCCCTGTGTTAAACTCTGCCTGGCAATGCATGAGATTTGTACAATTCTCATTATATTCTGGGAACAAATGGACCTTAAGATCACATTGGAAACCTTGATTAAAAAAGTGTGACTAAGATAGGCTCCTTAAGGATTATTGACGTTTAATTTAGCATTTGATATGAACTATCTAAAGCCACATCCGGAGAAACCAAATATTGCTTTACTCTAAGTAGTTTTCAAAGAAAGAGCAGATTTCACAACTGAAACTCCTGCTTGAATTAGTTGCAATTGTCATCCCGAATGTCTCAATTAGCATATTTTAACAGTCTTTTAAGCCTTGAAACATAATTGGAATTGTAATAAAATATTCCACCTTGAGTGCCAAATGAAATAGTTGCAAGCCCACTTTAATTTCAGTGAGAAAGTCTCATTTTGACCAAATTTATCCTCTGCTTCAACCTGCATGGGATGCATATTAGGGCTAGTAACTTTCTGCAAAAAAAAGAAAAAAAATCCATGAGAAGCACAGTCCCTGCTGGCATTGTTTTAAAGCTTCAGTTTTTTGAATCCAGATAACGTCTGTAGACATTCTGCTCTTGCACATTCAGGGAGCAGAAGTTTTGCCTGCAAATCATACATGATTTATTGAACCAAACACTGTTTTTGGCTGAGTGTTCCTTTCCGCGTGTTTCACGGGACTGTGCATCCACATACTTTCTTTGAAAACATCTCATTGTCTCACCACTTCCTTTAGGGCTAAGAATTTGATGATTACCACAAAATAATTACTGTCATTTGCCACCCATTTGTGATTCCCATTGAAGTTGGGTTTCTAAAATATTTCATGTGGTGAGCCTGGAGTTAAGCAGAACAAAGGAAGGGAGCACATGCGACTCGTGGCAGCTTCTGCTGACAGTGGTTCCCTGGCATTGTAACCCTGTCCTAAACCCCACCGTAACCACTGGGTGGGGATCCATCAATGTTATCACAAGGAAGGAGATTGCAGATAACCTCACTGGCCTGAAACACTTGTCCTTTCTCTCAGGAAGAGAGCTGCCAGGAGGGGAATCAAGCAATGTTTTACAGAATGGTTTGGGTTGGAAGAGACTCTAAAGATCATCTCATTCCAATCCCCCTGCCAATAGACCAGGTTGCTCAGAAGCCCATCTAACCTGGCCTTGAACACTTCCAGGGAAGAGGTATCCGCATCTTTCTGGGCAACCTGTGCCAGTGCCTGACCATTTTCACAGTATTTTTTCTTAACCTCTAATCTAAACCTACAAATCAACTCTTTGTCAGTGTGAAGCCATTCCCCTTCTCCTGTCACTCCAGCCCCTTTTAAACAGTCTGTCTCTATCTTTCTTGTAGGATCCCTTCAGGTGCTGGAAGGCCACAGTTTGGTCATTCCTCAGCCTTCTCTTTTCCAGGATGAGCAAACCAAATTCTCTCGCCTTTTTTTCTGTCATGAGACTGGGAGCAGATGCTCCATAAGGTGTCTCACCTATTAAACCTTCCCCTCAAGGAATGGATTTGTTCCTGTTAATTTCTAGCTAGAAAGAGTCCCATAACCCTACCCAAACCCATGCTTAAGGCAAAACACCTGTTTGCCTTAAGGTTTAGAAAATAAATGCCCCTAGGCCTGTATCAGAAAAAGAAAATTAGACAGAAAATTTGGACACAAATCACCCTTCCTCAGGCCATATTTAGTCTCAGTTTGGCACTATACCCTCAGCAGGCAAGGGGGGCAGAAAAAGAGAGCTTTTACATAAAGTCAGGCTTCTTAAAAAAAGAATAAAACAAAAACCAAACAAACTTCTTCTGAAGCTACAACTTTAAACCAAGATATTCTCAAGTGGCATATTGGGAAGTACAAAGATAACATTTTATTCTCCAAGCCATATGGAAGGGTTTTCAGCAGCAAGGATAGGATAGGAAACAGTGTAGGAGATTGTGACAGGCTAAGTAAAGCAAACTAAATCCCTTGCACTTAAACACCATTAGGAAATGCCTGATGCTCAGTTTGAGGTGTGAAGGTGGGCTGCATGCTGACACAGGTAATAAATGGAATAAAGCATTTAAGGAGTGATAGGATTAATAATGTAATAGACTGACTTCAGAAGGCTTACTGGCTTTACCTTAGGGGATACTTGTCCCAGATATTGAACCAAGTCAACTTTGGCAACTCCATTATTTTTATCATTATTTATGTTACTGAAAGAAGCCTTTGTTAAATAAGTTTATATTTACAGAGGAGTGGTTTTAATTAGCAAGGTACTTATCTTTTCTCTTAAGTTTAGCCCAGCACATGAGAGGGAAGAATCTGTGAGCTTGGCTATGCATTCTGAAAGGGTGGAAGCCATCTTTAACACATTGATTCTGTTCAAATAGCACTTTGCCCCATTATCACAGAGAAAAAAAAACACAAAACCCCTCAAAGTATTTTGATGTACTTCATTAATATTGCCTACAGTTAAATCATTTATTCAGTAAAAGCAATATTTTTCTCCATGCTTTCCACTCTGGAAAAGCAATACTGTATGAACTGAACAAATAGAAGGGAGCATTTTTCCTGCTTCTTTTTGTTTCTTCCTTCCCACTAAGGGCATGCCAAGCAATATTTAACCTTTATCTATCAACCATGACCGATATCATGTATGTTCTAGTTTTGGTTTGATAGAGGATCCCTTTTGGGCTAGTGATTTCCAGCAAGTCAATGTTCTTGTGAAGCAAATGTACAGAATATATTATGGATTTCAATTATAAGGTGTTTTTTTAATTTTCAGGTTTAGGCAAATATTTATTTTCAAGTCAAATAAAATTGCAAGTTAATCAAATAGTACAAGGAAAAACATCATCAAAAGAAAGAAAAAAATTCCCAAATGATTATTTATAGAAACACTTCACTTTTTATAGTAGACTTCCATCCCAAGTAAAATTTTAAATAAGGAAAAAAATAGGTTTCAGGGTAGCTAAGGAACTAAAAAGCCAAACTGCAGAGGCATTGTTAAGCACAGAGAGTGTTCCTGGGAGATGTGAGTGTGTGCACAGCTGCACAGCCACAGAGCCCATATGCCTGTGAGTAAACAGTGAGTATCTGTACATGTGTGTATGCGCATGTGAATGTTTTATAACCACGTTGGCAGGTAGGCAGGAAAACCTGAATACAAATCAGCCTATTTCCAGCACTCCTTAGAGCGGCTGAACGGCTCTGGGGCTTGGATTACAAGTGAAATAACAGTTTGGGTTTTGTCTTAGAAACAAGGGGATTAAAGTTGAGTTTTAAACGAAAGTAGGTTCAGAATAGCTTTCTCCAAACTGCAGCGTCTGCCTACGAGACAGATTGCTACTGAACATGCCAAGCTGACCTCATTCTCTACTCTCCTGCACAAACTTAAATTCTCTTATTTTAGAGCAGGAGTCCACATCTACGTGAAGGATTACATTTTTCCAGGGTATCAGCTTTGTTCAAATCAAGCCATTTTGATATTTTTGTTTATTTCCAAAATGGTTGACAAATCCATTCAAAATTGTTGCCCTGCCCTTCCTTTCCCTTTGTCTTCCCTTCACTTTTTTTTTGAAAAGAAAAAGTGCATTTTTTTTTTGCACTTTTAGAAGCATGCTACTTCATGGGCATTGTTGTCCCAGCATAGTTCTGTTTGTTATACCCATTTAAATCCTCAGTTTGTGCCATGTGGCAAACCTGTGTCCTCCAAGGGGTCTTTAGTAAAGCTTTTTAATTCACTCCCTGTGTCACCTGTGTTTCTTTCTCAACGTTGTCCAGAAAATGCCCAAGCATCTCACTTCCTCCAGCAGAGTGCTCAGTTAGGTTCTGAAAAGGTGGACCCAAGCACCAGAGTAACTTCTAACAGAAGTTTTATTGATTATGAACTTGAAATATAAAAGACTTTTTCTTCTAAACTCATATTTATCTCCATTAAATTAGAAAAGTCTGTCAAACATATGATGACCCTCAGATTATGAAGCTTTAATTTTATGCCTTAAAAATCTATTAGTTTAGCTGCATGCAATACTTCAAGGAATATTTGGTCATTGATTTTTTACTAAGAACTTTTTATTTTATTGTAATTATTTTTGAAAATGAATTGATTTTTTTGTTGTTCAAGTACTTTTAATTTCATTTGCTATAAAGAAAGCTAACTGAGTTGTTCAAAATCTAACTAGGACAAAAAGAGGAGAGTAGATTTCATTAAGCCATGGCTAAGGTATACAAAATAAAAACATCTTCATGGGAACTCTGGCAAAACATGCTGTTCACTTTTAACAAGAAAAAATGAAAATTTGTTTTCCAACAGTATCTCACTGCATGACCTGTTTAAATCTCTAATCTTGAGGTAATCTTTTTTTCTAGGTGAATGCATGTAAATCTAGGCTTATTATCTCAAGTTAACCAACAGGGTTTTTTTTTCCTCTCTAGCAGATGTATGAGATTTATGGCAGTAGTCCAACTGCTATCCTTGAATTGAAACATTTGCTGAGCTATTTCTGCGGGTAGGAGTAAGTTGTGTTCTGAGCCTTCAAAAATCTTTCAGGTCATGGTGGTTTATCTCAGTTTCCAGGTAGTATCTGTTTCTACTGCCTTTATAGTAAATAGTTACTGCTCTTTGCTTAGCTAAGGGTTATCCCTGTTATCCTGACCCGTGGCTTCCCTGTGGTTGCTATTTTACTGATCCCCCCACATTAGTATGGATGTCTCGGTGTCCCCACGCATTTTGGTGATGCTCAGAAGGGTTTGTTACCTTCCCCTCCACACACAACCATAGGACCTGATTTTCCTCTTCCACTGTACCTCAAAATGCAGCATCCCAGACAGGGCAGTACCAGCTCCATAACTGGACTGGATGCTGCTTAAAACAACCTCTATTCCTTTGGCCCGAGGCTGCAGTCATTCTTGACAGCAGACAGGATATTTTCTTTCTGGACAAGGAGGATTTTTTATATTTCTCCAGTGCAAACCCTGACACCAGAGTGAACCACAGGATAACTATGACATGCAAACAAAGACACCTGTATGCCTGCTAAGCAGAGCTCTGAGTGTGCAGCTGCTGGTTTGTTTCCCAAGCAAGTTGGCAGGTTGATTAAGATGGGGTGAATTAGGAGCACAATCTGTTACAGAAAGTGGACACCCCATAATTAAGATACATTTTCCCCTCTGCACTATCTCTGCTCTTATGTTGATTTCTGTATTTCAGTTTTGTGCTGTATGTCTGGTTTGAATGAGAAATATTCAGTCCACCTGGTGCTGTCAGTTGCAAGTGATGTCTGTTTACTCTGTGCATTAAATTAGGCAATTAACTGTTTGAATGTATTTGTGCAGATAGCCAAGTGAAATCTTATTAAAATACCTAGCTGGCTGTAAAAGGCATTGATTGACTTGGGTTAAGGTTGCTCTGACTTTATACAAGGATCACATGGAATCTTCCTGATATGGAAGTCTTTTGGAAAAACAACCCATGTCATGGATTAGAGAGCTCTTAGAGGAATGTTTATGGGAAAAATCAGATAGCAGAGCTCACAGAAACACCCATAAGTTCTTCCTCTAATGCTTCTGGCTTTGGCCCTTGCAGATTTGAGAATCACTCAAATTAAACAGAACAAACTGAAACCTCATGTAATTTAAATCTGGAAGCGTCCAAGATTAGATAACAAGGCTCACTTCAGGTTGGTCTGGCTGTGTTAATAATTTCTCACATAAAAGTTGCTTGTCACACTGAGCTGGTGCCAGTGCTGACACACGATGTGGAGGAGCATGGAGCCAAAGCCAAGGCTCCTCTTGAGAAAGGAGAGCAAGATTTGCCACATTTGCTGCAGTCACAAGTGGCATCTTTCCCTTACTCTCAGCTCCCATAGAAAGTGGGAGGAAAAAAAGGAACTGTTCCAAGGAATGGGTAAAATCTGCCATGACACAAGGTTTATTGACTTTATAGTGTAAGAATCAAAGCCTCTGTATCTCCCAAATACATTAAAATATATGCCTTTTAAAACTATAAAGTGCTTGGCAGAGGAGGATTTAAACACAGAAGTGCAATATTTCCAATTCTTCCCTGGAAGCTGGAGGGATAACTCTCTAATAATTAAACATTTTCAGAAATTAACTAGTAATATAACTTTAATGATACGGTTAATTTTTAATTAGAGCAGATGTGTTCTGACATTTACTGGAACCATTGTACTTTTGCAGAGCATTTCATTATTAACAGCAATTTATCTATGATTTGTGCATGCACGTGCCAACAACATTTTTATGTTTATAAAGAAAGAAAATCACACCTGAATCCCAGCCCATGCTTCATATTTTGTTGGAGGGGGTTTTCTCCATGTTTATTTTCTATTTTGGGTTTTATGATTTGTAGTTAAACATTTCCAGGAGACCTTTACATAATTCAGTGATTTTTTTATGAATTCCCCCCAGGAAAAAAAAAAAAACCAACTTGAAATTAAAAAAATAATAATCTGAAGAAGCAGGAAGGTGGTTTTGCCAGAATCAGACCCTTGTGAGCAAGCCACTTCCTCATCTGAATTCACAGCCAATTACTTAGTGTTGAGAGGGCTGAATTTGGGTCTTGCTTGCAGCTGTAAGCAGGAAAGTGGAATAGCTTTGCCTTTGTGCTGGGTAACAAAGCTCAGGGTTGGATTCTGAAACAGCATCTCCATCCTCTCCAAAATCAATGCAGACTTGGAAGCCAGCACTCAGGATTATCTATTCCTGGTAATCGGATCATGCTTTCCACCTTCTCAACAAAAAAAAAAAAAAAAAAAAAAGAGACCGGTGTAAAAAATACAGCTATTTGTTAGAGAATTAAGGGAAAACAATGCTAGATATTGCTAGGTAGTTCAGCAATTCAGTGGCCAAGGTAGCCAGTCAGTGGCATTGCTGGTATCTTGTATCTTGATATGGACACTGGCTTTTGGTCCTAAACTCCTCAAAGATTCTCAAAACCCTTTCTTGACAACTGTTTCCTGGACAGAGTTGTCTTTTACAGCTAAAGAGTGAGTTCTCTTACCTGTGTGAACATCAAGTCAATTGATTCCTAACTTTCTCTTTGTCCGTATGGAAAACAATTTTAGTTGTTTCAGAACTGTTTTGCTTTTCCCCTAAATATGTTTCCTAGACTAAACAACCTCAATCTTTCCCCCTTTTTGCGCATCATGTTTTCTAAACAATTTACCATTCTTGTTGCTGTTCTCTGGACTGGCTTTTTCCAGCTTTCCTGAGGGAATGCTAGAAACTCCCACAGTTCTCTTGCTGAGGTCTCACTGATAGAATCACCACCTCAGCATGTTTCCCAAACCACTCCTATCAATGTGACTTAACAGAAGAACTGCTTCCCTCCCTTCCCCAAACATTGCATTGAGGGTTCCTAATGGATCTGCCATTTGTCCAGACTTTTTTCTGCAAGAATGCTTCCTGTTCCTATTTTAGTCCTTTTGTATTTGGGCTTTAATGTTGTCTTTCCTAAGAATAGCACTTGATGCATTGGCTGTTGTTGAATTGAACCTGATTGATTTCAGTTGTCCAGAGTGCTTGTGACCTAGGGGTATCCAGAAATCTCTCAATTGTAATGGAAAGTGGAGCATAAATCTGCATCCAGGACAGATATCTGTGGAATCTCAGTAGAATTGCCTTTCACTTTTGAATAAAATAAAGAGAAAACTTTTCAAAGTATGATTTTTTTTTCTAAGTTCTTATATTTTTAGATTATGTTATCCTTGAAAATAAGAAACACAGAACTTAGTAACATGAAAGTTTTATGTAAAAGTGAAGGTTTGATAGCTCAGTTCAGTTACATTACTGTTGCATAATTTAAAATTCCTTGTTTTTCTGAGTGTTGCTTCCCCATCAAACAAACTGAGCAGATTTTAAAACTTCACATACCTCTGCCTCCAGTGCCTACAGGATTTCCAGTTTAATAAAAGTAGATATGATTAGTAATACAGTTCAAATGCAGTTTCTTAGTTTAAAAAATTTGGTTGTCTGTAAACTGAGCTGTTTTGATGATTATTTTTTTCCCCTGCTATATTAAGCAGATTGAGCTCTTAGTCCTCACAGTCCATGAGATTAGTGTTGGGATGTAGATCTTTTTCTTTTAGGCTGAACAATTCAGGTGTCACCCAAATATGTTATGACAAAAACTTAATGGTGCTAAAGCTGCAGAAGAAATCAGTTTACATCTTGTGAACTTGGACACTGTAGAACTGGTTTAAAAGCAGCTTCCACACCGCCCTCTGAAAATTTGGGAAGTCTCCTCTAGCAGTGCAATGTAATTGGTCTGAGCCAGCCCTGCCCTTTTTCTTTCATTCTTGAAATTTTCATTCTGTTATGCTTTGTGGAGCATGGCAGGGTGTTGAGGGATAGGTATTTATGTCTCTGCTTCCCCAAATTAAAAAAAAAAGGCAAATAAAAGGCTTGGTTTGTGGGATGTAGTTTGGTTGTGACAAATGCTTCCATCACTCAATGGAACACAAAATGCTGATTTAAAATAAAGAGCATTTCAAGCACCCTACAGGCCCCTACTGGGTCATCATTCTTTAACTGCTTTTTTCTGAGCACTGGGGGGTTGGAGCTCGGTTGGTAAAGAAGTATCACTTATTTTTATTGAATTATTGGTGTCCTCAATTCCAGTGAAACTGGCGAAAAAACTGTACATGCTAAGATTACTTAGTGTCATAAGAGCAGAACACCAAATAAGAATGTAAAATAGTATTTTTTCTAGAGCCTTTACAGTGTGATCATGTGCTAAAATCAAAAGACTGGAAATTCAATACAGCAAAACTTCAGTGTGGCTGGTGAATAAGTTTGTTGTCTGCAATGAGGTCAGAAATTACAGAAAACATTCAAATAATCATAATATTTTTCTGGAAAACTTATCTCCAGATGTGGCAGATGTTCTGAAAATGGCTGTTATCATTTCTCTTGCTTTCGCTGAACAAAGTACTGCTTTTAAAAAATGAATGAATATGTTTTCTCAGAGTTTCCACCTAGCAACACAGGAGGAAGAGTTGAAGATTCTTTTTGCCTGGAGCCTGCCTCCTTTGGGAGTTTGTAGACGCTGGCAAAGAATTTGAAAAAGCCATCAGTGATACCCACTCCCAAAACTAACATGAGTTGTTATTGCTTTGACTGCTTTGTTCAGCTCACACTTACCCAAGGCTCTTTCCTTCTAACATTCTCCTTTCTGAAATGTTCTGGCTTTCAAGCTATGTTTAAAGTCACAGACACATTTTTCCCCCCATATTTACTAGCTTTTGAAGGTGGATATGGTTTAATCCTGCTTATTTCTGGTCTTCCTGTTTATCTCTGCTTAAATTCCGCTTTTCAGTCTTGCAGTGCTCAATCTGCAGCAGTCATTTTTACAGATAGTTGTCAGAAACACAGGAGTTTAGCTTTTCAGCAGGCTAAAACCAAATGAAATGCTTGACTGGAGTGAAAAAGCCACATTATTCAAACCAAATCTCTTGCAATGACAGCAAAAGGATAAAACAAGTTAACTGGGATTTTGCTTTCGAGTCCTATAAGAGGATTGTTGAAATAAATGGTACTGAATTAATACAGCCAAGATTTACTTGTGAAAACTTCCCTTACTCTTAAATATGTTATGGCTTTTTCCTACTGCAAGTTGTTGGAGCAGTTCAGGTGCCTCCTTACCAGAGTGATGGAAGCGTTTGAACTCAATTAAAGCATGAGCCAGCCAGCTGATATTTTGGGTCACAGCACAGGGTCCATGGCTGATATCCAGGGTGGATTTGCCTGATTGGATTGGCTGATATCCAGTGTGGACATGGGAGAAAATAGGAGGAATGGAAACAGGAGAACTCATGGGTCAGAATATAGACTAAGAAATCACCTACAAAGTACTCCAGCACCCAAAAGTGATTTGAGTTGGGGAATTTGACACAATTGGTTTTGACAATTAGCATAAATATTTAATTATCTATTCCAGTATTGGGAAACAAAGGAGACAAACACTGAAACACCTTTTCTCCCACATTTACAGCATCCCCTTCACTCTAGAGTTCTTTTCTTCTTCCTAGCATCTACTTCATTACTTCACAACCTTGCTAGAGAGAGGTTGCTCTCAGTCACAAGCAGTCCAGGCTCTGGGCAGTGATTTCTGTCTGCCCACTCCTCATTTCTCATTCTTTCTGCAAACTTGGATGGGTCCTCCACAGGGTATGGCCCTTTTGCAGTGTGTCTGCTCCTGCATGATCTCATCCACAAGCTCCTAGTGGCTTCAGCACCTGCTGAATGAGAAAGCAAATTATATGATGGGACGTTAACAGGTGAAAAGTCACAGATGTAGGCAGTTGCCTTTCATTTTTCTTCACAGGGAACATTAAAAACACAGCACTTTTACCAGCAATTTTATATTTTCAGTGCAAAGCCTGAATGTCTGCAGTGGTGTAGTTGACACTTGAAGTGCCACATCCCAGAGACATTCTCTTGTAGTGCAGAGAAGTCATTAGTGCTTGGTGTGACATTCCTACTGCAGTGAGCAGAAGGGACTCAAGCTGTTTGCCTCTACTTAGTATATAAGAGCTGGGATTCTTTCTATTTCCAGGGCAGTTTTCTTCATCTTCCCTTTCCAGGTTTCTCATTCAACATCTTTGTTTAACTGCCACTTTGCTGGATTCAACAATTTGGTGGGGGTTTTGGGGTGGATGTGGAACAATTCTGTTTCTGCATTATGAGTTAGAAACCATTTAAAATTGTGGCCAATTTTTATGAAAGAGGAAGAAGGGAAACATACTTAGATCCTTGTGGGTTTGCAGAAATCTCCTTATCAGGTATTGCAGCCTCCTGCTTCTGGCAAGAGCAAACTCCTCCTTCCTAAACTGTTCTTGTCATCAGAAGCCATGTCTATTTTTGAGAGAAGCTTTCTATGTATGTGTTTGTGTTCATTTATTATTTCTGTGTGAGAGGTTTCTTTGTGAGAGTGAAATCTTGGTGGTTCATTACCGTTTTTCTGAAGGTCTTGTTGCATCCTGGGTGAGCGTGCAGTAGCTCCTGTCTCTGTCCTTGGCCCTCTTTAAAGACAGCTTGTTCTCTGTCAAGTCAACCTTTGTCTCTATCAGGCACGGTGACACTCCAGGGTTGATAATCATGGGTCGTTCATTATTTAGAGAGACTGAGGTGTGGGCTCGATTCAGCCTGCAGCCAACTTTAAGACTAGCAAAATACAGTGACAAAATTCCTAATTAAGGATGCTTATCTATAAGAACAACTAGAAAAATTACCTCCTCTGTAACTGGAAACACAAGCTTAGCTGATTATAGCACTCCACCAGGTCTTTATTGAATCTTTGGCCAACTCCATTTCTAAGAAAATAACCTGCCATCCAGCTGGTATCCAGGCTTTGTTAAAGAAGAAAAAAAAAGAGGAGAGAAAGGGAGGGAAAGCAAAGAGAGAAAAAAAAATCAATCCTATTATTATCATAAAATTCAAAAGGTTGTTCACATCCAAACAGTAGGAGGTGGACAGATTAAACTTTTAGAACTGTAACAACATCTCTCTTGGTGCACTCTACTTCAGCAAAGTGAACCTTGTGAGACTTGACATCCATCACAACATTTCCTGTAGTTACCACTCTGTTACTGAGACCAAATCCCCAGTTCTAGCTTGCAGACTATAATTTGGAGACATTAAATGACTATACTGTGGAAAGTATCTGATGATGTATTGTACTTTAGAATAATCAAACTACTAAAATTACAGCTTCAAGAACTAAATCAAGGATATAATTATCTGTGTTTGTAGGATTTCCTCTAAAATGGTTATGTTGTTTAAGCCATGCCTTTCTTTGCCTTTTGTTAATAACCCACGTTCTTAGAAAGAGGATCATGCATTTAAAAATGTTCTTGGCACAAAGCCCCACTCCCACCTCCTTTCCTTCCTTCTTGCTGACCCATAACAAATCTTCTGACTTTGATTTCATTTCACATTCAAATACAACGACAGAGGCCTTAATGAAAAAACTTAATCCAAGTGCTTCATTTTCTTAGCTGCAATTCTCACATTTGGAGAGTGTCTTCGTGCCAAAATTCTTTCCTTTTGTTTTTCCGTAGCCTTTCTTTTCAGATGAGTGCTATCTGGCACTAAGAATAAGCGCAGTAATTGAATGTTCAGGAGCTAGTGACTTTAGGGAGCTTGCCAACATACAGAATACAGTTTCTTTTATCACTTTTTTTTCCTCATCACCCAAAGGAGTGCTTTGCACATTTGGAATTGCTGTCGTTTTTTTCTCCTCTAAAGACATTTTACCCCTCCTTTTCTTCACCCTTAACTCACTGTCATTATGTACTGGTTGCTTCCCTAGCATATCCCAAGGAGTATTTTGTCAGCATTACAGATCATTCTCCCTTGCTCTCCCTTGGTTTTTAAGGCTGACTGCCCTGCCTGTTGCTCTCTCCAGGCAAGGATCCTTTAAAAGCAGTGATGAATGAACCTTGAAGGCCTGAAAGCTTGTGTGCACCTGAGGTTCAGCAGACTGCACTGCTCTCTGGATTTGCTGCTTCTGTAAAATTGTCCTGGAAATCTCGGCAGGTGACATTTTGGTAAGGGCATTGTGGAGGTGCTGCTCCTGGCCCTCTTGGGAAGGAAGAGGAAATTATGCAGGGCATCTTCCATAAATTCAAAAGAACAATGTGGGCCTAGGAGAACTTTTACTGAATCTAGAGGGGAAAAAAAAAGTAATATTTTTCTTGCTCATGTATATATAATAAGGACTGGTTTGAATGAGGTGAATGATTTTATTTCATCCATCCCAGCTTACACATTGACAGGACAGAAGTTGAAGCCATGTGGATAAGTGAACACAGACAATTAATATCTGCAGGTTGCCAGACTGGTCTAACATTAATTTATCTTTTCCCAGAAGCTACTTCATTCTAAATCCTTTAGAATGTGTTTTATTCCCCTTCAGAAAAAGAGCATTTAGATTTCTGGATTGCTTTTAGCCATGTCACATTCAGTGATCTACAAAAAATATTATTAACTCAGTTAGAATTTATTTGTATCTTTATGTGTAAGAAAACCATAGCAGCTAGGGAAAGTCTGTATTATTCAACATCAGAAATGGATATATTATAGTTTTGCTTGTGCTGGACTGGGTCATGACATTACTAGCTTTTCTGTAAGACAGGATGAGTATTTTATATCTCTTTGGTGGAGGAGAGGATGCTAGATCAGTTTGCTCTAAGAGGTACTATTTGGGGAAACATCAGAAGGAAATAAAATTTAGGTTGGCAGGTACACCAGCAAAGCAGCAACACCACTGTAGTGTCCAGCTTTGCCTAAGAGCTAAAAGAGACTGCCTTGCACATTTTATTTCCTTTTTCATAAAACATATAAATCCTATCATCAGATTGCTTGGCCATGTATTTATTTTTATATGATACTAGATAGAAAATTTAACTTAAATCCAGAGGACTCAGTCAAGTGTGATCAGATTCCTGTAACATGATGAAATCATTCTGCAACTGTTTGTTGAAATATAAAAAGACAATCTACATTTGTTTATGTTTTTTGTTCTCACAGTAAGGATCAAAACAACATGTAGTTGAAAAGGTTGACATTATTTATTGTCCTTTTTTTATTGTTTAACATTTTTACATGAGCTATCCTGACAGGTCTTTATGAAGGGGTCATAATAATGAATTTAGCCCTTGACCATAACCAAACTAAATTTAAGAAAAACAAGCAAATATTATTCCAGGCAAATCTTCCTATAGCCCGAGAAAGAAAAACTGAGAAGCTTAATATCATAGAGAAAGCTGTGGATATCATTATGCAAATTTCACTTTTGCTTACTGACAGGCAAATATTATGGTGATAAACAGCTGTCTGTATTCATTTTTTTAGATTCTATAATTTTTTCCAAGTATGAATTTTAACATGGAATCCATAACAACTCTGACCAAGTGTGCATCTAGCCATTTCCACTTCCATAAAATGATATTTTAGAGTTACATTGGAGTGTTTGAGTGCTACAGATTAAATCATGGGTATAAGGGGAAAGTGTGGCATAGAATTTAAAAATATTGTTGCCTTTTGGTTGGTCCTTCCTTTTCCCAAGAAGGGGGAAGAGTAGCAATCATCATTCTTCTTTTGTAATTGCCAAGATTCCTGCAGCTAGAGGGAATGGTTGGGCAGTTGTCTTTGGGAGGTGAGTGCCAATGTGCTGTTTCAGAGCCTTACAGCCTTACTTCTTTTTCCTTCATGGAAACGTTGATTATTCTAAGTTTGTGCCTCAAAAAAACATGAAGGAGACAAAATGGTCACTGTAGTGCAGTGCAATTTTCTAGCCTTGTTATTTAGCTTTGGCCTTTATATATATATATATACACATACATTTTTATTTTTTTTTTAATAAATATTGACTCCCAGAGTTTATCTAAGTTTCATGTATTTTGTTTTCCTCCTTCTGCTCCTCATACTGGGAATTTTAGTAGATCCGATACATTGAAGGTGCATTTCTGAAGGAGGAAAGAAACTCAGGTTACCCAAGACTTAACATCTTGTAGTACAGAGGTTTTCTGTGCCATTAAATTAAGATAGCACTTCTCCGGTTTATGTGCTTTTACAATGCTTGATAAAAAAGTTTCTCAGTCCACATAAAAATCCTTCTTATATCTTGGTTCAAACAGTTTCCAATTAGATTTAATGCCTACTTGCAATTAGATGAAGTAATATTTATCAATATGGCAATACCATTATTTCTCTGTTGTCAACTTTAAAAACAATTGTCATAATATTTCAGTGATTCATAGTTATTCACAAGCAGTTATGCAGGCAATCACCTACAGCACTATAGGAGAAAATAAAATTAATTTATTTCCCACTCCTACAGCTAGTTATTATTTTGTGCAATTTTGTGCACAGGCATTAAACCCCTCCCTCCTGTAGACCTGTGTCACAGGCTACAGACAGAGATCTGGCTCTTATCTATGGTGTTTTAGAGTATTAGTTAGGTTCCAGGCCAACACCATTTGTCATTTTTTATCCAAATCCATGTGCCATTTTGCTGATGAGATGTAGCCTATTCAAACAAACATGTGAGGAACGGGTACATGCAATGTCAGAGGGGGGGAAAATGTGAAAGATCTGCTCAAGCTGATGGTGTTTGTGTGAAGCTTGTTAATCTCTGTAACATGCTGGTAACACAAAGAGAATAGAGTTATTTTCTGGTAAATGAGAGGTTGGGTCCTTAACTGCTATGGGGCAGGTCATACCCCCTTGCTGGTAGTAAAATCCTTGGAAATACTTATGTAGTAAGGGAACTCAGGGTGAGTATAAAGGAGCTTAGCCCTATATTTTCATCATGCATAATTGCATTTTTTCTCATTAAAATCCCACTCTGATTCTAATTAAATTCATAATTGTTCTGCATTTGATGCTATAAACTGTTGTGTAGTGTTGCGGGGTGCTATTTAACAGATGTCATCCTCCCCCCCAGAGGCAGTGGTATTTCATTGCTCTGTGAATTGATCCTTCAATGTGAAACCTGAACAGGTCCCCAGATAGCCCAGCAGGAAGGGGGATATTGTGAACTAGCAAGAATGAATAAATGAGGTAACCAAAGAGTGTCTCTCAGAATGCATGAGATGCAATTCCTTGCACTTCAATATATTTTAAAAGAGTAATCTAATTTTCTCGTTTTATCTTCTATTCATAATACAGTTACAAATTCATAGTGATACTTCAACACATGGTTCTCAGGCTTTAGAAACAGTTTTTAGACATTTGCAATAGGGTTTTTTCTGTTGTTGGGTTTTTCTTCCAGTACTGCTGCAACCAGTTTGACTCTTACGTATACAGACCTGAGAAAGTTAGTCTTGGCTTTTTTCAGAATATCTCTTTCTTCAAGTGTGTTAATTGCATTCACCACCACTTCCCCTCCATCTCTGGCAGATATACATGTGCTCCTAACACTCTTCATCCTCTTTGCTTCAAAATAGCTGTTTGATTGTTTCTGATTTTATTCTATCAGGTTTTTCTGCCACCACACTCAATATTTACCTGGGGACTCACTCACATCCATCTCTGATCAGCTTCTTCCAGTACAAATTCTCAGTTCAGCAAATACCACAGAAACCTGCTGCTCTTCAATCAGTTCAGAATAACTTAATATTTAATTTCTATGGCCCAGATTTACTATTACTAAGCTGAGAAGAGCCTTTATAAGTTTAAGGACAAAAGCACTGGAGTAGGCTAAATAATGTAACAATTATACTTTGCAGAAAAATGGAATTAAGAAACTAAGAGAGAGCAGCAGGATATCAGTGGGTCAACATTAATTTCTAGTTCATTTTTGTTTAGCAATATGTTGAGTCTCAAGATGGTTTTAAATTCCTTGAGGATCCTCAAAGGTAGTTGTGTTATAAAATGCATTTTACTATTTACCATACAAACTATTCACCAAAATCATATCATCTCTTCCATTCACATGCAAATTCCAGGGAATTTCAATAGGAGAATGAGGTTCAGCATGTTCTATTCTGAACATGAAATTCTTCTTAGATATTAAATTTACTCTTTATTTCTTCATGTTAGTCAAAATCCAACACCCCAGAGAAAAATCTTTCCAAATGGTACATAGAATGGCCTCAAAAGACAGATAAAATTCTTAGACATAGGCTGCTCATCATGAGTGGTATTAGAGGTAATATTCATTTTTCTAGTAATATTCATTATTCTTAGCTCATTATGAATTATGAATATTGTCCTATGGGTACTGCCATGGTTTTGTTTGGTTTTGGTTTTTTGAGGAATGTGAAAACTTGCTTTACAAACAAAGGGATTCCACTTTGTTTGTAAATGAGGGCTGAAGTTTCCTTGCTTTTCTTTGATACTACCTCTAATCTGCTGCTTATTTTAATGGTGATCTCCTGAAATTCCTATTCCTCTCTGAAATTTGTCTCAATCAGACATACAGGTGATTTCAAATTGCAGTGGAGATACATGAAACTTGTTTGCTTATAGAAAACCAGACAAAAATGCTTAGTAAAGATTAAAGGGTTAATGCTGGCTTACTTTACTTAGGCAGGGAAATATGAGGGTGTGGAGTGATCTCTAACTCCCTTTTCATTTCTTTTTTTTTACTAACCAGCAATACTAGCTGGTCTTTTGCTGCCAGTCTGGAGAGGTAGAAGCAGTCAGAGGCATGGGTCTGTCCTGTTTGTGCATCACAGGCAGAGTCAGGATAGCAGGCTTGTCTAAAATGAATGCTGTTCCTAGTTAGTGACTGATTAATACAGTAACATTTACAGAGCTGAGGGACAGGAATGAGGATTTCTATGTTGAGTCTCAAGATGGTTTTAAATTCCTTGAGGATCCTCAAAGGTAGTTGTGTTATAAAATGCATTTTACTATTTACCATACAAACTATTCACCAAAATCATATCATCTCTTCCATTCACATGCAAATTCCAGGGAATTTCAATAGGAGAATGAGGTTCAGCATGTTCTATTCTGAACATGAAGTTCTTCTTAGATATTAAATTTATTCTCTATTTCTTCATGTTAGTCAAAATCCGACACCCCAGAGAAAAATCTTTCCAAATGGTACATAGAATGGCCTCAAAAGACAGATAAAATTCTTAGACATAGGCTGCTCATCATGAGTGGTATTAGAGGTAATATTCATTTTTCTAGTAATGTTCATTATTCTTAGCTCATTATGAATTATGAATATTGTCCTGTGGGTACATGGTTTTGTTTGATTTTGTTTTGGGTTTTTTTCTTTTTGAGGAATGTGAAAACTTGTTTTACAAACAAAGGGATTCCACTTTGTTTGTAAATGAGGGCTGAAGTTTCCTTGCTTTTCTTTGATACTACCTGTAATCTGCTGCTTATTTTAATGGCGATCTCCTGAAATTCCTATTCCTCTCTGAAATTTTTCTCAGTCAGACATACAGGTGATTTCAAATTGCAGTGGAGATACATGTAACTTGTTTGCTTATAGAAAACCAGACAAAAATGCTTAGTAAAGATTAAAGGCTTAATGCTGGCTTACTTTACTTAGGCAGGGAAATATGAGGGTGTGGAGTGATCTCTAACTCCCTTTTCATTTCTTTTTTTTTTACTAACCAGCAATACTAGCTGGTCTTTTGTTGGCAGTCTGGAAAGCTAGAAGCAATCAGAGGCATGGGTCTGTCCTGTTTGTGCATCACAGGCAGAGTCAGGATAGCAGGCTTGTCTAAAATGAATGCTGTTCCTAGTTAGTGACTGATTAATACAGTAACATTTACAGAGCTGAGGGACAGGAATGAGGATTTCTCACACAGCTGCCATTTCTTCCCTGTTCTTCATGGAATTGCAGAGCTCACTGCATGTTTTTCCTAGCCAGAACCCAATAGATTGAATGCCACAAGTGGGTAAAATGAATATGAGAATTCAGTTACAGTGATGGTCTGTGTTGATTTCTATCTGTATAGAGCACAGAGTTCTGCTTTTCACAATTAGTTATATCATTTTTTCCTTTGGGACACAGGAGTTAATATTTTATGTTCCAATTTGATGATTAGGTTTCTTTGCTATCAGATTTTAGTCAATGAGCCATTCTTGAAAATTTGCCTTAAGCTCTTCAACAAAGCATTGTATCATTGTGCATAGTGAGTGAGTTGGAATAAATGCACAATATTTTTATACAAAAAAGTTTCCCCTGCCCCCAGATATTTTGAAGCCCATATAAGTAACAGAAAGATACATAACATAATAAATTGCAGAAATCAACAATGACACACAAGTGAAATAATCAGTAAATAAATATCCTTGTTTTGAAAAGATCTTGTAATTACAAAAGACATGTATGACAGTAACATTAAAATAGCTTGTCAAAACATCAAAATACAGACAGTTCTGATTCACTGGAACAATTATCTACTTTAAGCCTGAAAAACAATTTTTGAATAGGAGCCCAGTCACACACACTGAGGGATATGTTCATAGGATGAGAGATTTTGTTATCCTGTGATAAATTAGTCTAGTTAAAATTCTTTGCCTGGCTGAAATGACCACTTGGGGAATGAAGGTACCATCAGGAACATATCATGAAAACCATTGTCATCTTTAGTTTAAGATAAAATGGGAGGGGAAAAAAATTCAATAAAAAAGGGAAAACTAGGAAGAGAACACCAGCTCAACTATTAGCTCATGTGGCTTTAAGGTAGTCCCCAAATCTAAAAGGCAGAAAGTCTGGATAACAGAACGTTTTGAGAAAACAGTGCAATCTAAATCATAACATGATGATTCAGAAGCAGCAGAACATGCTATTCAGGTGCTGTAATGAAATGTTAGAAAACAAATATCACTAATTCTTGCCCACTTGGCATATTCAGGCATGTGCTCTGAAGTTGATGAGGAACACATTCTGTGCAGGGAGTTCGGGGTGCAGCTGCAGATGGAGCTGCAGGTTCACCTCTGGGTGGGAGCCTGGGACAAGAGGCTGTGAGCTGCCACCCCTTGCACAGCAAAGGGCACAGGGAGCTGTGGCACAGCCAGGGGAGGGACACTGAGAGATACAGCAGGAGCTGGTGGCTGGGGAGAGACTGCTTTGATTGGACTGTGAGGGGATGAGAGCCCAGGGGGGCTTCCTCAAAACCTGTGGAGGGATAGAATGTAAGAAAATAAAGATAGTGCAGAAGGTAATCTCACACCTGAGGAGCTGCAGCTGTACTAATCACCAAAGATTAGGAACAGCCTTGCCCTTAACAGGCCACAGCTGAGTCCAATAAGAAGAAGAGTGCTATAAAAGAGTGGGTTGGCTGGGTGAGGAGAGAGCTGGAGTTTGTTGGTTGTGCTGTGAAGAAGGAGTCAGTGCTGTGAGGAGCTGCCCATGATAAATCACTGAGAAGGCATGGGAGCTTTGCAATATGATGACAACAAAAACCAGACATCTGAGACTCTGCCATGGAGATTGAGCTGGTGAGGAAACCTGATTTGAGTGTGATTGGGGTGGGCATGGAGTCCAGTGGGGACCTGCCAGGCCACTGGAGCCACCCCCATGGCTCAGTCCCAGCAGTGACAGCCTGGGACTTTGGGATTATGGGTGCCAGACAGTCTTGTGAATGATCACACTGGGAAGATCCCTTAACAAAACTCAGAACTTCTGTTCCTAAAATGGATGGAGACTCACAGAATAAATGAAGAGGGACAGGACCTCAGGTTGATCTGTCCCAAGCCCTGCTCAAAGCAGGCCAAGGCCATGTTCACTGTGAGTGGAGACTGCACAGCTGCTCTGGAACATGGTCCTGGTGTCTTCCACCCTCACAGATATTTCTGTAGGGGGATGCAGTATGGGTAAATGAAGGTGGTACAGAATGTAATCTTATCCCCTAAAGAGTTGCAGCTGAACCAATTACTAAAGGTTAGAAGCAGGCCTGATGTTAACAGGCCACACCTGTAGCCAATAAGAAGAGTGTTATAAAAGAGTGGATTGGTGAGAACTGGAGTCATTTGGCTGCTGTGAGGACAAGGAAGAGTCAGTGCCTAGAGGAGCTGCCTATGGGAAACATCAAGGAGGTACAAAACTCTGGGAATATGGAACCCTTGCAATGTAATGGTAATAGAACTCTTGCACTGTAACTACAACAATTTCTTTTCTGTATTACCTGATTCTCTTGATACAACTTGAATTTTCTGCTGCCTGGTGTGCTGTCATGGTGTCTGTGATGTACCTGTGTGTGTGGTGTACCTGATGGCAGGGAATAGAGGACACAGAGCCAAACTCTTCCCAGTGGTGGAGAGGGCAAGAGGTAAATTGTTGGAGTCTCCATCCTTGGGGACATTCAAAACCCGACTGGCCACAGCCCTGAGCAACCTGCTCTAGCTGATCTCCAGGTGTGCCCTCTGCATCAGCCATTCCATGTGAGTCTGTGGTTTAAAAAATCAGTCTGTTACAGTACAAACAAATTTCACAGTTACTGGAATCTTCTCTGGAAGGCCTCTAATGGGAGGTTCTCTCCTCCTGTTTTTAATTGCATTTACATATCTAAGGCTTAACTGCCCAGACTAAGCTTTCCTAAAGTATCTCCTGCAGGCAATTTGTTTTGTGAAATTCAAGCGAGCATACTTAAATAATTAGAAAATGAAAATTTCAGGAATGTTATGTAATGATTTGACTGTATTACATGCTGTGAAACAAGTGGCTGAAGTCTGGTTAAGGCTTGGCTCTGATTGCAAATATATCACTGTTGTGTTATCTTACTTTGTGCCATGGGGGAAAGCCTTTGACAAGCTAAAGCTTAAGCCTTATGTTGGCTTGAATATGATCAGCAGAAGCTGACTGAGAACTGAAGTTTAACAAATATGTAGAATAAAGATACATGTATTTAATACAGGTGTTTTTTTCCTGCTGAGCATGTTCTGGGCAAAAAGCTTGGGCAGGTTTTCCAGAGCACTCTTGGAAGCTGGTGCTGCAGACTGAGGTGGTCCATGTGCAAATAAACTGATTAAGGAGAACATTATTGCTGTGCTTTCCATATCTTCATTCAGAAAGTCTGGAGGAGGAGGAAGCAGCAGCCTGAAATTCCTTCTGCCTAGCTTAGACCATTCTTGTAGTTTTCATTGTTTCTGTGTAATTTCTTATTATGTCACAATATGGAGTGTCCTCCTTTAGGTAAACATCCTTCTATGTCATGTCTTCAGCTGCACTCTCTGAAATTATAATTTCAGGTTTTGTCATTTCGTCAGGTTTTATTTGAAACACCATCTGAAAAACATTTGGTTATTTTTTTTGTCTTTGGTACAGGCTTTTGTAGGTAATTTTGAAAATTGTAACTTCTCTTTGTCTTGAGGGAGTAAAACCACCACAGGAATCTCTGTTTCCTTTCGTCACAGCTAGTAATGCTCAAACTTGCTCCAGCAAAGTTTTCCCCCACACTCTACAAATATTCTCTGTCCCTTTATTTCTCCTCAGGAATCCTGTGCTAGAACCTGCAGTTCGTATGAGAACATGGAAATACTTATGTGTATCTGCCTTACCAGGAGTTGCTTTCTTCTCCTTAAAATTGCCATTCTCCCTTCATCTCTGTCTAATTTTCTGTAACGCTTTTTTTTTTCCCCCTCAGACTACAAGGCTGCCTTAATCTTACCTATTTTCAATGTATTGAAGGGGAAAAAAAGAGAAATATTTACATATGCCATACAGATTAAGCCATGTTGTTTCAACAATTTCAGATAGGGAATATTACAGGTGTTTTCCTATTCTGTACAGAAAATTCAGGTTTGGGTTTCCAACAGATTTCATCTTCATGTGTGAAATCATAGCTCTGCTTTTTGAAGTCATTGGATAAGAACTACTGAGAAGTAGTATAACTAGATATTCCTAATTTAAGCCCAGGCTCTCCATCATTTCTAGTGACAAGGAAATGTAGTATTTCAGAGTAAAATAAAAGCTGTGTGTATATGGAGAAGGTGGATGAAAAGTGAAACATTCCCTGGCTTTGAAGAAATTGTCTTTACTTCAAAGTTTTTATTAATTTGGACATGAAGACACTCTGAAATATAAAACACTGAGGTGAGACCCCCCAGCTCTGGAGTTTGAGACTGGCTTCTTGAATCTGCATGAAGTTTTTTAAAATTTTATTGGTAATATTTGTTACCACACAGCTCTGTAGACTTTTTTGGGGCTTAGTTTCAATTTTCAATAGAAATTACATTTTACTTTTGAATTTTGGTTTTGAGACCCAGATAATGGAGCCAGACATATGTGAACCACAGCATCAAAATTTAAGAATTCAGTGTGTTTTCTCAGGATCCTGGTTCATTTCTTATTTTCTTTGTCCTAGCAGTTCCCTAATAATTGAAGTGTTTTACAAAATTAAAGTTTTCCCTGTATTCCATTAGATGCTTCCTCATCATTACCTCCTTTGATAGAACTTCTAGTTCCTAATTTTCCATAAAGTAGCTAGACACAGAGCTAAAAAATCATCAAATGCATTCCAATTTTTTATTTCATCTTAGTGCTCATCATTAGTCATAAATAGTACCTGCAGATAAGTCTTGATTTCCTTGGCCCCTTTATATCTCTTATGTTTTATGATACACAGAGCTGTGTGATACCAGCTCAACAGAATGTTCAACCTTCCTGCATCTGCTTAATCCCTTTTCCATCATTTACTCTTATATATTCTCTTCATTTTGTTAGTATCGTTCTTGCTGGTTTGTTGTCTTCTGTCTTGTGTTTTTTGAAGCAAATCTCTAAGGGTACTTTAACTGTCATAGTTTAAGTTATGAGCATAAATTACAAATAGGAAATTTTGTTTTCAGAAACTTTAACTAAAGTTTGTCGTGCACACCTGTTTGGGGGTTTTTGATTGGTTTGCATATTCCTTTATTCTCTGTCTGCATTGAGGTGACTGATGATGAGAAGAGTTCAAAATGGATGCTGAGGTTCTTTTCTATCTTCCAGTAACCCAGAAGGGTCTGCATTTTACCTTTCTAAAGGGATTTATTTGGAACAGGCATTTTGGGAGTATATCTTTGAAAGTCCTTTATGCAAAAAGAAAAAAGTTTTGCCTTTTTAAAAATAAAAAGATGAGTGGAAGTTTTTTCTTCAACAGGCTGTCCCTAGAAACAGCAAGTTTTAGTTTGTGAATAATTTGATAGAAATATCAGAGCCACCTCCTTGAAGTCCATATTTATGCAAGCAGTAAAAAGAAGGCAGATTTCTTTTTGGAGCTTTTACCAGTTTAAGTAAAATGCTGTAAAAAAAAAAATTACCATTCAAGGAGGCCATGGGAGGTAAATCGAGCAGATTAACCTTAATAAGCCTGCCAACAATTAAGGCCTTATCAGAAATGAAATCAGGGGATTATGAAGTAAGCTAAGTAAAGCCTCTCTCTGGTGAGCAACAGCCTTATTTCTGTGACACGTCCCACGGGAGGCTGTAAGCACAGAGCTCTGCTTTGGGAGCCCAGCCTGGGTACCTGTGGCCAGTGAGGCAGCAGCGAGCCAGGAGCGGGCACTGCCCTGTGCCCTGTGCCCTGTGCTGTGACCAGCGTGCTGCAGCGCCTCATCCTCACGCTCCAAACAGCAGCACCCCCATGAGGAGCCTGCCCGTGATTGAGAGACAAAAATAGAGAGGAGTGCCTAAAAGAGATGAATTAAAGCCAGGGCAGTGATCCCATAACTTCAGTAGCTGTCTTGGGAATATGAGAGTAACCGTACCTTTAACCGTACCTTGCTTCTTAGCCAGAGCTGTGACCATTCTGCCCTTTTTGCCAGAAATCTTGTTCTCCTTTCCTCACTCACATCCTGGAAGTCAGTTCCCTAAAATAATAAAAGCTGTTTCCATTTATAGTACCAAGTTAAGCTTTTAGCTATTCCTGTTTGGATCAGTGAGCTGCCTTACATTTGCCACAGTATAATCATTTAACAGAGCAGGGTACCCATTGTTGCTTGTAACAGTAGAATTTAAATTGCAAAGCACTGGGACTCTTTTTCAGAGGGATCCCTGAAGATGGCTATTCATTAGTGCAGATTCCCTGTGACTTTTGAGTAACTCTAGCAGGGCTGGTATTTAATATGGAGATACATTGGACTGTATTAGAATTAAATAGCCATTGAATCAGGATGATAGATAGGAAGTAAAATCTGGTTTTTCATAATTATTCAGGAACTCTGAACTGCTCTGCTGACTCTATATTACATATATATTCATATATATATATGTATACAATTCAATTTAGAAAGCTAGAGATGCTGAATGGTTGTTGTCAGATAATTTATCATGCTAGACAAATTCCTATATGCAAATTTTTCTCTTATAGAACATATTCTCAGCTGATGTAAATAAATCTTTTGGTTCCACAGAGTATTAATTCAGGTAATGTAACACCCAGAAGAAACAGAAACATTCACCTCTCTCAAATACTTTACAATAATTGCCAATTTTTCAAAATTAAGAAATGTGCAAGAAGTAGAGACCATATAATCAGTCTATCTAGCTGGATCATTTTCACTCTATATTTTAAAATAAATTGTTTTACATAGCTTCCATTGTTTCTTGCTTTACACACAGCTTCATTTTATTAGTTTACTTTTCAACAATATATTGACTATCTGATGAGTTTCATAAATTATTTTGTATGTCAGAGCAGGCAAATAATTTTTCTTAGTCACCCTGCTCTAATTAGTGCATTAGGAAGTGATGTTGTCAGGATTGTGAACACTGTAACATAGGAGAAATGGCTACTGACACAATGCCTAGATGCATACATTGCAAATGCTCTTGTGTCTCTGTCATCTAATTAAATATAATCCTCAGGTCAGAATATGATTTGTTGTCAAGTGACAATTTAAGAAGCTAGAAGAACATGTTTGTGCTGAAACTAGATCAGGAGTTCTGTAGTGTTACTTGTAGTGCATGGGCAATGATTTTAATGACTTTTTGACAAGGCTTTTGCTGCAATTCAACAATATCATTGCTCTAGATAATATCAGAAGCTTCACAGTGCAGACTTAGTGTGTTATTAATTTGTTTTTGGCATATTGAAACAGAAAACTTTGCATAAATGCGTAAATTGACAGAATATCCACGGAGAAAACAATTAAGGATTGTAAAAGGATAAATAAAATTACCAGGAACAACTGGAGCTATGAAGTTTGACCTTGCTTTTGTAACACGAAGCTTATTGAAAATGGGGGGAAAAAATCAAAAGTTATTTATTTGTGTTGCTTGGTTTTATAAACATGACAATTTTTTTTTAAATGTCACATATCCTACTTTTTAAGTTGCTTTGTTATTTTTTTTCTTTCAAAAGTGTTTTCATTAGAAAGAAGACTCTGACACTATGATTAAGAAGGGGGGAAAAAAACACACCTTTGTAGTCCAATGACTTTTTCACTCAGAGGAATCCAATTTTCACTTTTGCAGTATCCAGTTTTAACCAGGGTAAAATTTAAAGTATAATGTTAAACCAGGCTATATGCCACAACTGTGTGACACAAAAGAAGAAACTCCAATCTCTTGGCACAAACTTTTGTTGATTTTGTAGTATTCAGGCACTGATAGGCAACAAGCTGAGTCTCGCAAAGATTTGTTGCTGGTTTGGTTGTTTTAGTCTGGATATGGATTGTTGAAGTATATACATAGTACTTTTGCTTGTGAATATAAATGTCTCACAAAGTGTATGAATCATATTTCTTTTTTCCATGCTTCCCTGAGATGCCTTATGACTGTTACAGAGTTAATCAATATCAACGACCAGATAAAGAATATATTTCCCTCTGACCTGCAAGATTACATGCTTTGCTAGTTTGTTTTCTGCACAGCATGACAAGTTGTCTTTGCAACCTTTTCAAAATCCCACTTCACAGGTTTGGAAATCCTAAGAGTTTATTTCAATGATTGCCGAGATAAATAGAGCTTGACATTAGTGACACTTTTGTATAACTTCAACCTAAAAAAGTAAGGGCACCCAAATTCAGAGCAATATTATCCAATTTATACACACAAAAATTATTAGGTAAATCTTGGATTTGCATAGACTTAGTATGAAAAGCAGCAGCTCCATTGGGGCTGTTTTAATTGTATGAACATAAAGCTTCTCAGATTGAGTTGATTTACATGATCAGGCAAGGGGCTGAAACCTGTCTAATATCATATGAAAGAGTGCATGAATTCTAAACTTTGCAAACATGTTTGTCATGAGTCAGTGGAGGGGTGGTGAATGGCAGGGTCTCCAAGACTTCACATCTCTGTCATGCTCCTCTCATCTGGCACGTGAGAGTTTTCTTTAATAGTCATAGAGCTCTGCTTGTAAGGTTACAGTAAATTTAAAATGAAACCCTGAAACCTAGAGTTTGGTTTTTTTTTTTACATTTTTCCTTTGGTGCTCTGTGCTCAAGAGGGGAAGAAAAGGGTGCAGTATTCACCACCTTTATATTCATGTTGGCTACTCATGACCAGAGCTTGTGACATTTCTGTCAAACAGTTTGAGCTAGACATGAAAACATTTTTACACCAAGGTTCTTCTAAACAAAACATTTTTAAAACTCAAAATCCCTGGTCCAGGAGGGAGAAAACCCAGTATGTTTGTAGCCAGCGATTGTTATTTAGATATGTCCATTTATCAATTTCAAATGTAGAGTCCCCCCTTTTAAAAATTGGATTGATCTCTCCATTATCTGTGAAATCTTTCAGACTCACTAAACTTCATGTGTTTCCATGTGCCAGGAGCAGTTCAGCAGATTCAGGACTGCAACAACAGCTGACTAACCTTCTCACTTTAGTGTGGACACAATGATACATGCTAGTTTTCCCCAAGGATATTTTCAGATCTCTGGCCTGACTCCCTATCTGGAAGGTGTTTATGGCAGAGAAAGGGCACTCAGGCTTTGAGGGAGGTTGTACCAGAAATTGTGCTAATCCCTAACTCTGGCTGTAGTGCCACCACTGCAGGGATGGCCAGGGAGAGCAGGAGGGAGACTTCTTCAGATAGGAGTAGAAAAGTATGGCAAGAAGGGTATTCAAGAAGCCAGTGGTGTTGTGGGAGCTGGGTATGTGTCCTATATTCGTAGAAAACCCATTTGAAGTTCCATTATTATTTATTATTATCAGCAGCCAAAGAAACTAGCTGTGCCAGAGGAAGGATTGTGTTCATAGATCCTGAAAGTCATAGCAAATTTTTCTATTCATTTCATGTTATAGTGATTGCAATTAGTTTATGAATCTGGATATTTATATTTATATATATATGCAAGCAGAGATAGAATAATATCTGAAAGATTAAAGAGAGAAGGAGAGATGACATGATGTATTATTTAACATACAGGACAAATTTTTAGAATAAGAATTAAATCCTTAGTACTTTGTGGTAGCATAATATTCAACAGTGCTTCTAGACAGCAAGGGCTAATCTAAAATCTGTGAGGCAGAAACAAGCAGCAATATTTCACAGTTACAGCCCACTACATCCTTGGTTTAGTGCTTTTCTATACCTGTGTGTACCAACTTGCTGGCTATTAGTGGGATTCTGAATGTTGCTGAGGAATAACAGTTTGACAATTTATCTGATAAATATCCATCGATCAGAATTTCTCACAGTCCTAATTAAAACTACTGATAACATTTTATATGTGAAATACATTTATGTGTGGAATAAGTGTAACCAGATTTTATAAACTCAATTGGGATTGTAGATCAAAGAACAGATTTTTCCATGTCAAGGGAGTAGTTGCACAATTATTTTTGTATTTTATCATACCAGATCTGTAGGACTGCCTCATCAAGTGATATATGGGGCTCTGGTTTCACAGCAGGCAACTGAAGCAGTGCCATTTTTAGATCAGGGAGGATCCAGCCCAGCATATATTTTTTCTTTTCCGGTAACTTATAAAGAGAATGAAGTTCTTAATCCATCATTCAACATGGAGAAAAGAAAAATGGAATACAGAATTACCTTGACCTTTATAGCACTCTGCTAATAAAATTTCCTGAGCATTCATCCTGTGCACTCAACTTTCAGGAGTTCAGCAACCTGTTCAATAGCAGAGAAAGGGGCCAGACCCTCAAACCACAGCATGTTCAGGGGTTCCAACACACATAACATCCTCTGGTGTCCTGCACTGGAACTTCTAGAATTGATGCTTGTGAGTTTTCATTACCTTCATTGCAACAACATTATTACTTCCTTTTCATAGACCTAGCAAGACTCAAAAAGGGCAAAGCTTAAAACCTACCATTTGTTTCCACTTAGGCTTGAGCCAAAAGACAAAAATACTGTCCTCTGTTTTGCAGCAGAGAAAGAAGTGCCTGCTTGGACACTCAGTTGAGACAGCCTTGCTTCTAACACATACATATCTTAAAATTCATGCCTTTAGAGGGGCTTTATAATGTAATTCTGTTGGTGCTGTCCACCATATCAGGAGGTTTGGTGTGTTTTTCAAAAGGTCAGTGGGAATTGCTTTTAAAATCTTACTCACTGACAAAGTTTAATGTACTGGCTGTGTTGGAATGCCCAATGAAACAAGGTTTGATGAGTTGTGCTTGCTGCTGTACAAACACTCAAGCAGGAAAGGCCATATAAGAAAGACTTAGGACTTTGGGATAACTGCAGATGTTAAATGTACCGTTACAGGACACATCTGACCTCTAAATGCTTTCCCTCTTATTTACTCCTGATTTTGGAAAGAATCTACCCTTACGTAATTTACTTGGTGACTCAAAATTCAGACAGACTAGAGGTCAGGTGGAAATAAGAAATAATTTGGGGTATTACTATTTTGATGTAGAAAATTAGATGACCCTGAATATTAGCAAATAAGGGAAGCTTTTACACAGGAATCAGTGCAGGGTGCTTCCCATCATCCATTCCCCACCTTGTGCATGCTGAATCTGCAGAGCCAATCCCAACTTTTTCAAGGATTCTTACCCCTTTTACACCAGTGAAGTTTAAAAAATATTCAATTTTTAGTACAAAATCACTTCTTTATATTTATTACATAAAAATAAGATGCAGAACTTTTTAGATGGTTTGCCAACATGAGGATGAGAATGTCTAGATAGGCATAACTAAAAATCATGAATGTTTCGAAATAAAATGCTTTTGAAATGGTATTTGCCATCCTTCCTGGGAGGCTGGTACGAACTGCCATAGCTCTGCTGGAGTCAGTCAGTGCCCTGAATTTCCTACCTAATAATGCACAGGATACGCCTTGAAGCACCTGAATGGAAGAGTGGCAAGTGACTCACATTCCAAGTTTATTTCTTTATTTAAATCATAAATTTAAAGGCCTATTTCCCCTTGGAGTTCACTGAGGAAGTATTTAATCACAGGACAACAGGGAGAGCTAAAAGCCAGTTAAGATGCCTGACATCTATTTCATGAAATATTTAGACAAAGTACATTAAGGAACAGATGACTTTGAAATGAATGGGAGCACTAATGCAGTTGGCTGCCTTTAACACAGTGTGTTCACTGAGGGTGTTCTCTGAAGGAACTGCACTGCACTGCAGTTCACTTGCATGTACAGTATCACATGTGTTTCTGCAGCTAAAGGAACAGAACCTTATTTTAATTTTCGGGCACTTACTTGCTGGCAAATGTAATATACACTATTCCATGTTATCTACACTGAGCTGAAACTTTGAAGTAAACAAGCAGAATAATACTGAAGAGCTTTTTTAAAAATGAACTGTTTAGATTTTTTTTTTTTAAGTACGGTGAGTGGTCTGTATGTCAACATATTTTGAAAATTTTATTTACCTCAGAAGTTTTTTTTAATTCCCAGTGCTACTAATCGAACTTGAGTTTTCTGGTAAGATTAAATAAAGGAAAAGACAACCCAGGAGAAATTTTAAAGAAAGCTGATGCGTAACATACATTAACCAGAATTTGAATATTTAGATATTTAAGCAACAAATGAAAATACATTGGCAGGCTAAAACTGTATTTTAGGAATGGAAAATTAATTATATGAAATTCTGCTTAGTTGCCTGTTGACCTCAGCTTAGGTTCTATGTTGTTTACATGTTAAGACCTTGGAGACTTAGTTTACATTTTGACTTTCTATATTCAATCACTTTTGGTTTAAGTTTCATTCGAATCAACAACAAGGATTGAAACAATCTGAACTGCCTGATATTGTTACTGATGCAAACTGCAAAACAGGATGCCAGTGAGCAGGGTGCCCTTGACAAAAGCAGGCTAATGATATTCTGGGGGCATTAGGAAAACCTTGCCAGCAAGCTGAGGAGGTGATCCTTCCCTTTGCTCAGCACTGATGAGACCTTCCTGGAGTGCTGGGACCAGTGCTGGGCTTCCCAGCACAAGAGAGATGTGGATATAGTGGAGTGAGGTAAGGGAAAAGCCACAAAAACTATCAAGAGGCTGGAGACCGTGTAGGAACAGGGACCTAAGGAGTGTTCTCTGGCTTTGTGTGCCAAACAAACAATTCAGAAATGCTGAGCACCCTCTAAACCTTCATCAGCTTTCATCTCCTTTGAAATTCTGTGGACACCTAAGAGCTAATTTGAACACTTTTTCTTGAAATGTTTTCCATAATACAGGGTTAAAAAGCATGCTTGCCCTTAATCTTTGTGCTATATTGCTATGTGGTTTTGCTTTTTTGCTTTTGGTTTGGTTTTTTGGGGTTTTTTTTTTTTTTTTTTTTTTTTTTTGCATTATGGCTGAAATTTTAAGAAACCCCAAACTTTTAAAACTTGATCCCCCTCCAGTGTTCCTTCCCATTCCCTCCCTCCCTTTTTTACCCCATTATGCCCTCTCACCATTTTGTTTTCCCTTAGCTCTAATTGACATTTATGAATTTGATGGTCAAGTGACAAGGTTTTTGCAAAAAAAATTAGCTACTGAGCTATCAGGAGGATCATGTTTCTGCACGAATCACTGCTTGGGCATTCTCCCGTCATTTTAATGAGGCACATTCCTTTGAGCTGGCAAGTCACAATTCCACCACCCAGAGCCTCACTCTGAGGTATTTTTATAATGTCACAGTTTTTTGTTATAATCCTTGCTAGCTGGCACCATTTGGCACATGCTTCCCTGCAGGCTATTTCTAATCCCATTACTGTGGAAGTGACTCAGTTTGTAGCTTTTTTAGCACATTTGAGGGAACATCTGAGAGACACTTTGGTCTCCATCAGAAATGGCTGCGTTTATCTAGAGTTTCCAGCTGTGTTTAGCTGAAATCCAGGGAGAAAATGCTGTTTTAAAGGTAAAGAGTAGATAAAGCAAATTTATATGTTCACCTTGATAATTAGGGAATGCAATGATGTATGGAAAGCTGCCAGGAGAGTTTCATAGTTTTCAAATAGAAGTATAGATGAGAATAAATCAATTGTTTGGCTTTTTAAATTCCCACTTCTTCAGGGAAAAAAAAAGGAAATAAACTGCAATTTATGTCTAAATTCTGTTGCTGCTACTAATTAAAAGTAGTTTTTTTTCTTTTTTAGAAATATCTAAAGTGTGCTTGTTATCACAAAATTGTTGTTAAACTTTATTCTCTTCATTCATCAATCTAATTCATAGTGAACTATCTCAATGAGAACTTTGGAATTATAAAGGATTTGGAACTGTAGGGAAATAGTTCATTTCTAATTTTAAAGAAAATGCAAACAACTGTCCTGGCTCCCACTGAAGGTGCAGTTATTCTGGCCTTCTGTTTGGCATGTGTCCATTAGCAGATGATTAAGGAAAGAGTATAAAAACAGAATTATATTCCCTGTGCCATAACCTTCTGATTTTGGAAGCTGAATGCTTTTCTGAAGCAGAGGTTCATATGTGAAGCTGAGGTATCGATCTTTGTGTTTTATATAATTCACAAACCTTTCTGTGAATTCCTTTAACTGTCTTCCAACACATTCAGATTCTGACATATACATCCTGTGCTAAAAGGTTCCACAGCTTAATTACCTACCCTGTGGCAAAAAAAACCCTCTACTTGCTCTTTTCTAAACGTCTCTGTGATAACTTAAGTTGATGCCTCTAGTTGTTGCATTCTGAGGAAGATAAAATCTTTCATATTTACTCACCATATAAATTTTATGTTTCTGTGAAATTATGCCAGTAGAACCAGACATGTCTTTCCCCCAGAGTTATGACTTTCCAAAAAGTGTTAAAAGATTTAAACTTTGTAACTTCTCTATCCTTTTATTTAGCCCTTCTTTCTATTTCTTGTATTAGTTCTGTATCTTGGGTTTTTTTTCTTAATTGGACTATCAGAGCAAAATACAGCATTCAAAAGTCATATGTTTAAGGGATTTATCCATTGGTATGAACTTCTCATTTGTTCTCTATTCTCCTGACATGAACTCTCAATCAGACTGCAGCTAAACATTAAATTAAGGAGTATGGCCAAATATCCACAAGATCTTCAAAACCTCTGTTTTGAGAGGTGGAAACTTGATGTTTTCCCTGCATGTCTCTGATACATTTACAAATATATTACCTAGGCATCCAGTATCATGAGAACATTTTGTGACTTTTAATAGTCCATGTAAAATTCAAACCACCATTAATAAGAACCAGCTTGGTCATCTCCACATCCACTCTCCTTTACAGATTTATGAACATACTAAACATTAAGATGCCTTTACATAACAGCTCTGCAGAGCTCTTCTGGTGGTGAATTTATCCTCACAGTAAATACTGGCTGTTTTGTTTCTTGTTCTTAAACCTCTATTAGCTCATAACCTGGTCATACCTCTTATACTTTTTGTAAGCTTATTTTCTAGTGAGAGACTTTGTCAAAAGTAATGTAGAAATCCATGTGCTCTATATTGCCCTCATCACGCTCATCTATTTACAGTTACTTTCCCCCAAAAATTCCAGTGGATTTTTAAAGATTTATTTCCTTCCGTAAGAGCTGGTGGTTATTGTGTCCTTAATACATTGAATTTATCTTTTCATCCAGCAACTGTAATCTTTTCCAATGCCCTTTATTGATCTCCCTGGTATGGAAGTTAGGACATGTACAATGTTCAGGCATTGCAAAAGCCTTGCTCAAGATCTGCTGTTACTTTCCCATTCCTCTTGACTCTGGCACAGGGAATAAGCAGAGGGGGGCGTGGAAAAGGGGCACAACACTGCAGGTGACCAGGAGAGAGATGAGATTCCCTGGGACCCCAGAGAGAAGGGGAGTCTCAGTCCCCAGGGATACCCAAGAAGGAGCAGGCAGGTTTTGTGGTGATGGGGCTGTGAAGTAGAAATCCAACCTCTGACAGCTGAGGCTGGAGGGCTTTGGCCACAGAAGGAGGATCAGGTCAGCACCTGAGATGCAGAGGAGGCACCAGGACCTGCATCCAGCCACGAACCTGAGCCACAGAGCAGCACTGGGAGAAGGGATGAAGCATCAGGATGGAGACTCTCTGAGGCAGAGGATGGAGGGCCCAGGAAGGATTGCCGTTTGCTGGGAGCCTGGACATGGTGGAGAGAAGACTGAGGTTCATCCAGCCCTTGGATGGTTCCCCCACAGCCAGGGAAGACCCAAGGCATGCCAGCTGTGATTGGTTTGGGGGAGAGGGTGTAGGGCAAGAGAGCTGGGGGTTGGATTTCCAAGAGAAATGGAAATGTCCCTGAGAGGAGAGGCTTGAGGATGGGAGTGGGAGGGCCTTCCAGACCAACACCTAATGGGCAGCTGAATGTTAACAGCAGCAATTTGGCTCTAGCAAGCACAGGACCCTCCTTAAGGCCCAAGGGCTGGCAGCCACCTGTATGAGTTGATGCCTCCCAAGCTGGACAGCTCTCCAAACCAAGGCAGCTGACTTGGGGGATGAGGGCAGGGAACTGGGTGCTGTTGATCTGGACTTTACTAAGGCTTTTGAAACAGATCACTAAATGGTCCCCTAGAGGTCCTTTCATCACCCATTTGTACTGTGTGAGGCTGTGATTTTAAAAGTGGTGAAATGCATCACACAGGAGTTCTAAAACTGGATTTTAAAGTTCCCTTAGAAACAGTCAATGAGCACCATTGAGTCCATACAACTAGTTATTTTGTTTTTCATTTTATTGAGAGCCACTTTTATTGACACTTCTGTTTGAGACCATTTATTCAAATTTTCCTATATTAAGAAAGATGTAATAGTGGAAATAATATATGTTTTTCTGTGGTGAAGGAACACAGTGAGGTTATTTAAATTTTTTTTTCTGTCAGCTCTCAACCTCACAGACCCTTTCCAGCTTACTGCTCCTAATGTGTTAGAACTGGCTTTTAAGGGCTTTTTTTTTATGAGCTTAGCAAATTTCTCAAAATCTTCTTGGTCTGCCTTTGATTTGAAATCTAACTTGCCCCATACTATGCATTCTTTGTTTTCATTGCTTTTAATTCCTATGCTCTTAATTCAGAAGCATGTCTTACTTTTACTAGGGATTGTGTTTGATTATTCTAGGTTTTTCTTTGGGTTAGATTTTGGTGTTTGATTTTTTGTGGTGGGTTTTCATAGACTGATTTTAGTGGTTAATGCCTAGTGCACCCTGAACCTATAATGTGCTGTTTTCAAACAGACTCCATGCCCCACAAGGATTGTGCCTAATTAGCCCATTTCAATTTAGTTTTAACAATATTGCTTATTCTTATGTCCTTCAAATTCTTTGAATTTTAATGTAGTTCTATAAATTTTTTGCTTGCTCACTTCTTTTAAAGATAGCAGTAGTTGGAGTATTTGAGTATTTTTTAATAACTTCATCTTGAACCAGAGGCACTGTGCCTTGCTCAGAACTACAAGATTTGCTTTTCCCTTTGTGGGTTCTTTAATCAGTTATCTTATAGGCAATCACCTTGGATGCAATTTTAAGTTCTCTGCCACCACCTCTTGTAACAATTACCAGTTTTTGTGGGGTTATTTTATCAATGTTGCCATGAGATTGAGGCACATGGTCCCACATGTGTTAGTAGAAGCAAGGTCAGAGAACATTATCATGCATGTCCAAACAGCTGCCATCTTGCTTAGCAGCTCAGATGCGCCTTCCTGCACAGCTAATGCAAATTTTAAAGCCTGATAAAAGATATCTTTTCACCTTAAATTTATGGAGAATGTTCTTATTTTTAATGAGCTCTAGTTTACACCAGATTGTGGATCATCCCTTTAATTCTGCCATCACATTACTTGAGCAGAGACAAGTGCTGCTTTGAAGTGTCATTGTGCTGTGGAAAATCTGACATTCAGAGCTGAGTGCAAGATGTAGCACTAAGAAAGTGGAAGATGTAGGCTCCCAGATAAGGACGTTTCTCTGAATTTTAATACACACCTGTATTTATCCTTCCAGTCCCTCTGATTCAAACATCACAATGTCTGTTTTGCATCAGAGAAATTAAGTCTTCTTTCATTTACAAGTTTCACAGGGAAAGTCAAAAGTAGGTCAGAAGACAACTTAATGTTGTGCTGTTTTGTTCCACCAGTAAAAAGGAGTGAAAGAGCCACCTTTTATGATCAATATGGTGCCATTCCCTTTTGTGTTAAAAGCTGGGTGTTGCACTCTGTGTCGACCCTGCACAGCATGTTCCTTTACTTTAAAAGCCAAAACTTTAATTACTGGATGGAGAACCTGAGAGGTTACCAAGATGTGCATTATTTGGAACTTGTTTAGGGATGGAAGACAAAGAAGTTGTTTTAAAGAAAGAATAAACAGACATTTAGATCATGCTTGGGCAACAATACCCTAATTCTCTATTTTATACTTACAAATGATGCAGAGATATAAAATAAAGTGATGAAAAGTGGCCTTCTGGTTGCACTTACTATTAAAAAGAATATTTATACTTATAAATATTCTATTCTATATTTTATACTAAAAAGAATAATTTAAAAAACCTAATGACATTGCAATGGAAAAGTTCCTGCTGCATAAGAAAATTTATTTGTACCTTAATGCATACTAAATGGTACATTGTTGAAAAACAATTAAACCTAATTGTTGAAACTCAGGAGTCTGGCAAAGTGTGAGGGTTATAGTGTTAGTATGATTAATAGAGCCTTTTTAATTAAAGAAACCCAAGGAACTGCACACACTTGCAAAAGTTTTCAAATAGAAAGATAAAGCACAGGTTTTCAGTAGTATTTTCCTAGTGTGGTCATCTACAACATTTTGGTGTGAGTCAAAATGAAAGAGTCAGAATTTGCAAACTGATATTGATCACTGCATACTGTTTTCTCATGGGACCCTCCATAAAAACTGCCAAAGTTTTAGTTTAAGCATTCTGAAAGATGTAAAAGGGAAGAAATCAGTGTTTGCAGGAATTGTGAGATGATCTCTCCCCTTAGATTATATTAGAATAAAGATCAGAATGGAATCATAAGACTTTTCAGGCTGAGAAATGTTTCTAAGATTGAGTCCAATCATAAACCCAGTGCTACCAATTTCACCACTAGACTATGTCCCTCAGAGTCTCATCCACATCCATTTTAAATCCCTCCAGGGATGGTGACCCCTGCTCTCCTGGGCAGCCCATTCACTGGACCAGCTTTACAATATTTTTCGTGTAGAATTTTTTCCAAATATCCATTCCAAACATCCTCTGTTGCAGTTTGAGGCCATTTCCTCTCATCTGATCACTCGTTTCCTAGGAGAAGAGCGCAATGCCCACCAGAACTAACCTCTCCTATTAGGGAGTTGCAGACAGCGATATTGTCCCCCCTGAGCCTCCTTTTCTCCAGCTCAAACACCCCTACTCCTTCAGCTTCTCCTCACCAGACTTGTGCTCCAGACCATTCCCCATCTCCATTGTCCTTCTCTGGACACACTCCAGCCCCTCAATGTCCTTCTTGCAATGAGGCACCCAAAACTGAGCACAGGATTGAGGTGTGACTTTACAGCTGCAGAATTACTCCATCCTCTCTTGGAGGAACTTTTAAAGACAAATCAAAAGCCATTGTCCTGCCATGCTGTGCATCAGAAAGCAGAGAACACAGTATTAATTTCATTTATTCTGGGACTTTTTGTAGACAGAGTGGAAAGGTTTACAGACCTGTTTTTACTGGACTAATTATTCCATGTAGGTCATTAGCACTGATGAATCCAAACATGATATCTAATGGCACATATCATCAGTACTTAGGAGTCTAAATTTTATATTTAATGGCAACAATATCCAAATTTGGGAGACTTAATTCCAGGTCCTAATTCATAAATTTGGCAGCTGTCACTCTGATTTGTGGCACTTGGTGATTCCAATTATGGAAACCTAAAGCTCCCTTCTTCCTCTGGAAACCCATGTGCAACTACCCCAACCCATCTCCCTTGTGTTTTGTGAGTAACAACTGGAACTGCCTTCACAGCACTCCTTTATTGACTCAGAGAGCATTAGATTAATTCCCCTTTCTATTCTCTTGAATCCTTATCTGTGTTTGTGTAAATTATTTTGGGGAATATTAAATTATTGGCATAAGGAGTGATGCGCATTAATATAGTTTACCTAATCACTTGAGTTAACTGCCATTAGGTAAAAAGCCCATTTACTTAATGGTGCTTTGTTTTTATTTTTATTGTTGCCTAGAAAATAGCTTTTTTAAAGTTATTATCCTGAAGAGCTTAACATGTGAAGACACTGAAGTCCATAAGCATTCTGGGGAAAAACGTATTGGTAATTAATACACTTCATAGTTTTATTTTCCAAGACACTTAGCCTAATGACTATGGAGATAAGGAAAAAATGCACTGTAATATTCCACTGTCTTCTGCCTTGTGTTTTAGACTATTTACCTGTGTATAGTGAGCTGTAGGCTGAGGTGCTATCAACTTGAAGAAAAATATACTTGTGATGATGTATTTTTTAATGTTATCACTGCCTTTTATCAATCTCATCTGCAGGAAATAGAATAAGAATTGTCTTAGTCAAGCAAAGTGCCTGGCTCCCAAATGGGGGTTTCTCTACTAGTACCAGGACCAAGTCTCTGAACTGTAAAGTGAAATAAATTAAATTAGGAAAAAATTAAAATTATCTGGCTTCCATTTGGAATGCCATGGTTTCAAATATAGTGCTGTCTTTCAGGTAGGCTTGTGTTCAACATATTTACTGCTCTTCACATTTGCTGTAGTTCTATTTTAAAATAGAAAATAAAGTATTTTTAATGGGAAATCTTTTCTATATCATACATTTACAGTTATATTTGATGCATTTGAATAGAGCATATTGAGAATGGCAGGCATGCTATGCTATCATACCTTGCTCATTCTCAGAGCTTTAGAAACAAATGTTTAAAAGAAAAAATGCTTGCAGTCCCTTAGTAGAAAATGCTTCAGAAGGTTCTGTTCTTGTGTCAGTATTTCACAGGCTTCAGTTCAGAGGTCTGTTTGTGTTGTGAACAGGAATGGAGTAGGAATATTCATGGTACCTCAGTTGCCAGAGTTGGTTAGGGCTGACAGTTTTTCTGTCCGAGTGTTATTTTTTGATCATGTTCTGGTTAGATTTATAATTGTTGAGTCCTGTTTGCTTTTAAAATGTATTTTGTGATATTTTCAGGAAGTGAGGTGACTATGCCTGACATTAAAATTTGGGAAATATGAGTGACATTTTGACGTTATCAGGAAATTATTTATACAAATCCCTTGGAAGAGAGGGTTAGTAGAAAAGATGCAAAATTAATTTCAGCTGTGAATATACTGATGAATGTTGTTTGCAGGTTTACAAGCTTATCACAAGTACAGGCAGAGATAACGTGGATTTAATATGAATTGTTGAAAGCAGGCATGACCTGGTGCACATTAACATAAGCAGCAATTCAGGCTTTCTGCTTGTAGGAAAATACTGCATGAGGTGAGGGCTGTGCACATCCATTTTGGAAACAAGTATGAAAACTTGCTAAACAATGTTGCACCCAAGACACTGATAAAACTTCTTAAAAGATTATAATTCTATTTTGTGGACTTCTACCAAATGGTATTCACTTTGTTTACTTGACCCATTTAAGATTTCTAAACAAGTCTGTTTTCCTTTGCCCTCCAACTTAAGTTTCTGTTATGAATGTTTCAGCATAGGAGATATTAAAAAAATAACACAACAGCTTATTAAGGGGTTTGATTCTTCTGTTCCTAAAAGGACTTTGAATAGTGAGATTGTAGAAAACAATGAGTTAAGAATCCTGACTGTAACTTTTATTAAAGACATCAATTCTGAGTGCATAAATGTGTTTATACATAGTTTACCACAAATATAAATAAAGCTGTATGCAAAATACAGTTCACACATGTTATTCTCAAGAAACATAATAGATGTAAAAATGTGTATTTTATACCATATGTAAGAAATTAATTATTAATGTGACCTGAATATATAATATGTTAGTTTGATATAGCAGCAGATTATATTAGTCTTTTTGCCTAAAGTCTTGTGCTATGAAAATGCAAGAAAGGTTTTCAAGATGTTTGTAGCCTAACTTTTGCATTGGGAAGCCTGAGGCTGTCATTACCACATGTTTTGTCACTGCAGCAGAAGGGGTTTTTGTAACCCACGTTTTCAGGATTCAGTAAGGAATATTTTTACCACTGGTTTAAGGAGGTATGAGGAAATGTTCTGAAATATTACTTTGTGTACATTAGAAGAACAGACTGCAGTAATTTGTTCATTGTCAGCAGAGAGGAAGGAGATGTGAATGGTTATTTTGGAAACATAAACTGGGGATCTGACATCTGAAGTAAAAATTATTGTCCAAAAAACCCACTCAGATGTTGAGACGGAATGTTTAGAGCTGTCTAATCTTCCTGTGAAGTTCTCTTTTAAGTTTCTTTTAAGTTCTTGTCAGTTAATAAGTTAAATGTCATGTGGCAGGCTAAGAACTGACCCAGTCTCTGTTTCTGCAAAACTAAGGCAGAAACTACACAGATTCATACCTAAATACCCATCCAGTCTGTAAAGTCTGAACGTTTCTGGAAAATGTCAGATGAAAGAAGTCTCTTTTAAAAATAAATTATAAGATATCTATTCTAAATAATTTTTAAATGTTTTGGTTTAAAACTATGTTGAAATGCTTTTCAAGTAAAGCCAGTGTTACATAGTCCTTAACTTCTATATCAGTAGCTTGCTAGGCTGCTTTCCTACGCAATGGAACACCAAAGTTTGATTTTACTTCTAGTTAAAACTGTTGTCTTATTCTGAAAATGGGCTCTCTTCAGAGTAATAAGTTTTTCAAGATGAATGCCCTCCAAAATCAGGTACAAAAACATTCCCTCAGGACTCATATGCCCCAAAGGAGACCAAGTGAAAGAGATGTAATTCTTTAGCTTATTAGATTTTTCATGTTCATCAGAGGTTCATGATTTCATTCTAGATCTCAAGTTTGCTTCTGTTTTTTTTATTTCTGATTTAACATGTCTCAGAAATCCATAAAGTAAGCTTTAGAGGCAGGTTTCTCTCCTTGGTTATTTACCATAACCAGCAGGTAAATAATCCATCCTTGTCTTGTGGAGCACTTTGCATTCCCTAGGCTTCAGTGCCCTCATCTCCAAGGCTGGTTGTCTTTTTCTAAGAAAGTCCAAAATGTTTCTGCTCTGGGACAAAAGGAGAGAGATCCTTGGAAAGGTCCATGCCCAGGATTACCACAGAGCTGCTCAGACTTTGAGGAAGGCTGGGATTGCCAGCCCCAAACAGCAGCTCTGTGCTTCTACTGAGAGCTCTTTGACTCTTCTTCCTGAGGTGTCACCTCCTCACAGTGTCCACAGAAGCAAAGAATTGCCTGGCTTGGAAGGGACCTTAAAGGTGATTATGTTCCACCCCCCTTGCCATGCTCAGGACACCTTCCCCTATCCCAGGTTGTTCAGAGCCCCATCCAATCTGGCCTTGAACAGTTCCAGAGATGGGGCAACCACAGCTTCTCTGGGGAACCTGTGTCAGGACCTCACCATCCTCACAGTAAGTAATTTTTTCCATTTTTTTTCCACAATGGAGTGCCTGCAGCCAACACAATGAAGAACAGAAGCAGACTGTCCAGCTGTTTGCTCAGACTGCATGGCAGAGGAGTGTAAGCTTCCTGAGTGTCCCTGGTAAATCTGCATCTCTCACACAGTGACTGGATGCTTTACCCTAGGGTTTTGCAGATACTTAAAATTTTGCCTGTTGCAGTGATCTGTGTACAGCCATGATGACAAGTACAGATTTCTGAGCCCCAGGGGGAGGTGTTCTGGCAACTGGGTTACTCTACCCCATTTCAGACACTGTTTTACGCTTTAGAGCCTGTATTTTCATTTCCCTGTGACCATGTCTTGACTTTGTACCGACATTGTGTCTTCAATTTTTCAGGCAGTAGATGGAATAGTTTCCCTTTGATGAGTATTTAAAGACTACATCTGTCTTAAGTAGGAGACTGGTTCAGAGGAAATACAATGCAGCCAGCCACTGCCAGTTTGAGAGATCCTAATGTCAAGCAAGAAGGAGTTAATTGTGGACTTAAATATATCTGAAAGCAAACACACTTAATGATAATGACAAGTACTTATGCAAATGAACTGCTAATACTCATCCAGCCAGAGGTGATTAAGTCTTTTAGGCCAACTGGAGATTTCACCCAGCAGGGACTATGTGGTTAAAGACAAAGGTTTAAATAAATTGAGGGGTTATGGCTCTAGTGCTGCACTTAAGTCACATTTCTCTGAATTATCCTTCCTTTAATGCCTCTTCCCTTCCCCCAGGAAGGAGGTCACAACTTCTGTTACCTTGTAAATCTTTGAACCTTCACATTTTAAGGCCTATAAGAGCACTGTAACCTATCCCAGAGTGATATGCTGGTATTAAATAGACTGGAATAATGAACGCACCTAAGGGATTATCTAGTCTGATACTTAATTATGTAGACTAGGATCAAGGGAGAGGAATGAAGGAATTACATCTGTCTCTCACTCCTATGGTGTTTGTCCACAGAAAACAGTTATTGATACCATTCTATTAAAAGCCTTGCAAGGGCAACAGAGGCTGGAGTGAAATTTAGATCTGTGCAATATGGTGAAAGGAGGTCTTCAAGAAAAATGAGCTACTTTATCTGAAACAGAAAAAAGGAAAAATTATTAGCTGCTAGAATTCTGTTCTTTTTTTCATTCCAAATACGTCACTTAGTGTATCATGTTTATGTGGTGTTATCATATGTGGTGTTATCATAGTTAGATGCTATTGAAAGCCCTTTGTTTTGTATTTCATTGGTGAAAAAAATCTGTTCTTCCCTGATGAAGAACGTACAAAGACATCTATAAAAACAAAATAGAACATTTAGTAATTAAATGGGTTTTTTTAAGAAAAGATGTTGGATATTTTTGCATATATTTAAGGCAGAATTGATTTGTAACAAGAATTCATCCTCCTCAGACATATTTGTTTATATAAACACATATATATGTATTTTAGTATAAATTATCCAAGGTCTGCTTGTCATTGAAGGCTATTTTGCTAAATATATTTTCCAGTCAGGCAGAAATTGGGTGTTTGGTACATGCAGCTACCTTAAACATTTACTCAGAATTATTATTAACTGGTTTGTGCCATTGTGATTAGTATTTCAGGAAAAAATAGTTGTACAGGCTTATGACTCAAAAGCTTCAGGAAAAAGACAGTAGTTAACAGGTGTTATCAATCAGTCCTCAATCTGGTCTTCATAGCTGGGGGAAGAGGATCCAGCTGTCTGAGGTTTTCTGATTAAAAATTCCTTCTTAATAACCTCCCAGTCTTTTGCTTGTGCCCACACATGTTTTATACTTTTCAGTGGGCTTGGGGAAATGAATGGATTAGTAGCATCATGCGTCTGAGTCAGCAAGTTAATTAAAGGCTGCATGTGTAAAATGGAACAATGAATTATTTAGTGGATAACAAACATGATCTAAAATTCCATTTACTCACATTTCAGGTCAATTTTTGGTTTCAGAATCCATATACCAAAACCTAACACTTTTGCATATTGCTAAAAGTAAATGTTTGCCGACAACACACTTGCTAAAGTTTCAACTGGAAGTCTGTTAGGGGCTTTGTGACTTTACATTTGGGATGTTTGCTTTTCTTCCTATTTCCCGTCCCCAGAGAAATTTCAGACAGTGGTGAGAAGAGAATTGTTTGTCTGAAAATAAACACTAAACATAAAGCAGGTTATAGATTTGGACCCAAATTGCACATTATGCCTTGTTTGGAGAATCTCTTCTCAGATTTTGCTATGACTTTATAATGAACCATCTGAAACTATGGAGATCAAAGCCCTGATTCAAAGCAAGATCTGAGTTTCACAACACAAAATACATATACACTCACTCACACATCCTTGTTCTTGTTTTTCAAACATCTAATTAAGGCAACTTGAAGGGGTTTTTTACCATGTAGAACCCTACGGCAAAAATATTTCTCTTGATTTCACTGGGACTTTTGCAAGGCCATGGTAAATCTTGACAGAATATTTTCCTACAAATGGGTTTCATTTCTGGCCATTTAAAAAAGTACTCTGGACTGGTTTTACTATAGCACATACTTTTCTGCACCTTTATTATCATTCTCAATATGAAAGGCCTTGTAAATCTGCAAGACTGACTTTCAGCAATTCATTTAATGTACGATGTCCTAATTAGAAACAACTCCTCACTGTTTCTTTTATTTAGAGCCAAAAGAGGCCACAGATCTATTGTTCACAAGGACTGGCATCCATTTGGTGCAGGAGAGTGAAATATCTACTTTCTCAAATCTGTTTATGCAGTGTAGTTTTTATTTGAATAACTGAAATCAGTGATAGATCTCTATAAAGCATGTGACTGATGTTAACAGTTTTTCAATGAGCCATTATTTAAAGAAATAACTTGAATTATCAGAGACTGGAAAGACCATAATATTTTTCCTTCTTGCCCACAAAATTTTCTAAGGATTGAGATTTAAAATTTTGACAGGATTCAAGAGACCTGGCTTTCTGAATGTTTTGAGTTTTCCTTTCTAAAAGTTTTACTTCTTCAAGAAATTCAGCTCTGCGCTTGTTTCTCACTTCTGAAACTCTCCTACTCAAGCTCCTACCCAAGAATGGCAAAAGACTTTTTCAGAAGCAGAATTCTGTAGTTGTTTCTATACTATTAAGTTATTCAGAATTCAATTTTTAATCTTAAATGAAATGCTGGGCAAGTTTATGTGCATCTTCCTTATTTTTCTGTCTTAGTAATGGTACATCAATCTTGGAGAGAAATTTACAGAATTCTACATCCCTGTTATTTGACACTGGAACAAAAGTGAGAAATAAAGCATCCTTCTGATAAAATGCTATCTTCTTTCTTCCTTTCTTTCCCATATTTCTTCTCCCAAGCCATTCTAGAAATTGATCATTTTTTGCTGATCATTATCTAGATTTTGGGGTTTTTTTTCATTTTTATTATCAACCCTTATTGACTCATAGCTCTCATACTCTAAAAACAATTCATAACTCTCCTAATACTGATAGTAAGCAAGAAAAATCTTTATTCAAGATTAGAATTCAAAATGTTTCTTTAAATTTACTGAAACTTATATAATGATAGAGACTAGTTCATAGATACTGAATATATTAATATCATGCTTTATTTTTAACAATTTATTTTCCTGCCTCATTATGCAGGAAAAATGAGCGTAGGCTGAGTCAAACTTTCATAAGGTGGTAGAGTTTTTGTCAGCTTTTATTCCTCCAGAGGAAGTATCTGGGGGAAATGGATAATTACAATGCCAATTTTTATTATCAAAATAATGTGCGAAATTTATGACCTGATAAATCTGTCCTTGGATGGAGATTCTCATTTTGATAATCCCCCTAAAATGAGTAATAAAGCACCTCTGATAGTAATAAACCATTTTTCTTTGACATTTCATGATAAGTGTAACAACAAATAAAGGAGGAACTTCAAAGACTGCTTACTTCAAAAGCTCTATAAAGTCCATTTGAATAAAATCCATGACTTTCATAAAAGTGGTGTTGAAAATGTCATGAATTAAATTAATGGTCTACATCTCCTTGCTTCATATTGCCTGTATTTTAATCATAATTTATTCTTCCGCACATCCTGCATGTTGTTGATTGAAGGAAATATTAAATCCAGCTGAGCTTTAAGCAATTTTAAAAGGAATGACTGAATATAATTATACTTGTTAATAGTCCCGAATCTGCTTTTTTATTTGCTGCTGTCTGTCATATAACAGATCAGTAAGCTTTTCTTTTTATAACTATCATTAATCTTTCACAAAGATTCAAAAAATATCCATTCTATAACTATATTTTGTTAGTGTTCTTACTTTAGCCTTGTTTAAATGTTCTAAGTGTACCATGAAAGTACACTTTCCTGAACCACTCAGATTTTATCAGTTTCTGGGGAAAAAAACCAAATCAACTTTTCCTAATAAAACAATTTTTTGAGGTTCCATTTACAAGGAAAAGCTTATTTGAGAATAGGTTGGATTGATTCTGAAACCAATTATTTTAGAGCATAAGGTTTTTTGATAGTTATGAAGAGCAATGACAATGCAGACCACAGTGTCCAGCTCATTATTGTTCTTTTACACCACATGTTTTGTGTATGATGGGACTTTTTTTGGTAGTGTCTGTTACACTCAGAGGAAAATTAGGGTATCATGGATTATCCTGAGTTGAAAAGGATCCACATGGTTCATCAAAGCCAAATTCCTGGCTCTTCACAGGACACCCCAAGAATCCCACCACATGCTTGATGGCATTTTCCAAACACTTCTTGAGCTCTGTCAGGTTTGGTGCTGTGACCACTTCCATGGGGAGCCCATTCCTGCGCCCAATCATCCTCTGGGGGAAGAACCATTTACTAATATCCAGCCCAAACCTCTCACAACACATCTTCAGGCCATTCCCTCAGGTCCTGTCACTGGTCACCAGAGGGACAAGATCAGTGTCTGCCTCTCCACCTCCCCTCATGAGGATGTTGAGGACCAACAAGGTCTCCCCTCATTCTCTTCTCCCAGCTGAGCTGACCAAGTGACCTCAGCCACACCTCACACACTTTCCCTCAAGTTCCTTCACCCTCCTTTTAGCCCTTTTTTGTTGGTGTCCTGGGGAAAGAAGGGATCAAGAGTGCCCTGCCAGGGAGGAGAAGGGCCTTTCCTTGGAATATTGATCTCCCATGAGCTGGAGAATGTCGCCATACACCATGACTGCCAGGGAACCAGTTTTCTCCCGGTCAAGTTGCTCTAGCATTTTCACTGATCATTAAATTTTCTCTACCTTTCTCTAAGAGTAACAAAAGGAACTGTGAAGAAGCCTAAAGTTCCTAGTGAGCTCCACTGGCATGGAGGCAGGACAAGCAGGGAGGTGGAGCAACTTGCTCAGGGTCTTGGCTGAAGTGAGTGAGCCACCAAGCCTGCCTCACTGCATCGCCAGGATCACTGCTTGCTGCTGCTAATGAAAAGCAGATTTGCTGGTGCTCTCATGAATAATGCTGCATCACTTTATGGTACTACTGGCTGTGTAATCTACCAGGGAATTTATGAGAGATCTGCATAATATTTCATTATAGATCTACCTCCTTTTTTTTGTGTGTGTTTGTTTGTTTTTTGTTGAGGAGTTTTCTCTGTGTGTGTGTGTAGGATGCATTGCTGTGCATGTCACAATTTTTTTATAATCTCCTTCCAAATCTGTCCTTTTTTTCATAATTTTTTTTTCTTGCATGTCATTGCTGGCAATGATGGTGTTTTTCTTTGTCAAGTCTTAATTTTATCTGAAGTGATAAAAGTGGAAACAAAACCTCAATTGGATAAGAATACTAGGGCACACTGCATCAAAACTACTACTGTGATATTTTTCAGTAGCAGATGAGTTTTCTCTCTAAAACTGACCTTGCAATTTATCCACTGGGGAGCTGGATAACACAACCACAGCCTTTGAGATTATAATCATTGCTGTAGTAATGTTGGGCACATATTTATCTCATTCTTTTCAGAGAAGGAATTGATATTTAAATATAGTATTCCCAGGCTACATTTCTGATAACAATATTAACAAATGTCTGCAAAAGTCATGTTGAGCCACAGAAGTTCCCTTAAGTAACCTCAGCCACATAAATTTGGTAACTGAATCCTTGTGCAGTTCAGCTACAGAGCAATGATACACCAATGCCTGAATGTTTCTTTGAGATCACTTTAGTTTCCTCTTGGGATAGCTGGAAAAGGTCAAGATGCATAAAGTAAAAGAGGGAATAACAAGGAAACTGATCCCATATGTCACCAAGTAACCTTTCTTGTTCTTAAGTGACTCCTTCAAGTTAACATGGTCAGACATGAACCTAAACATGCCCATGGGTTTCTGGTAAGGCTGACAATGCCTGAGAAGGTTTGTAGCACTACAGGCCCCCTTTTTGTCTGTGAATCCACTCAGCACCAGGTACTGCTTTGTCTGTCGCTGGAAAAGCCTGCCAGCCTTTGTGTTTAGCCTAAACTGTACTCCAAATATATTCTGGAGGAGATGCAGGGGGGAGGAATGTGGTGAAGAATGGTGGTTTGCAGTGTAGAAACACAAACAATAAGGAAGTTTTGGATTCTAGGGCAGTTCTTCAAGAATGTCTCAACCAACATCTCTCACGAAACTTTAGAAACATGATAACCTAAAGAGAACCCCTCAGTGTAGATGATATCAATGCCATAAAGCTCTACATGCTGTCCTTTTGGGTAGGCTGCCTTTTGCTTTTTATTTTATAAGATGATGTCTCATTTATGTTTTCTGCTTTCATTTATGATTTCCCCTTTCATTACTGTAAAACAGTGTCCCTCCAGAAATTTATTTTTTTATATTTTGCACAAAGTACAAGGGTGTAAAATGTGAAACATACTTTTAAATGGAAAAGAGCTTGTAGAGATAATTCACAAGGTATTTTTATGGGGTTTATTTTGCATTTCTATTTGAGTTATGTAGGTGTGAGAAACATTTATGGGAAAAGTAAGATATTTTGTACAGTCAAGTGCTTCAAGTTAAAGATGTCACCAGTATTAAGGGGTTTTTTGCTACTTCACGTTATTCTGCCACCATAATTTTGTATTCAATGGTCCTTTAAATAATCACTTGAGGAAACACTGAAATCAGCTAATGAACTGTGTGCTCTAAAGTGCCAACCTTGTTTTTTTAATAGGTATCTGTGTCATATAAGTCAGATTTTTGTACCATACACTGATTCTGACTTTATAAAGCAGAAGGGAATTATGAAAGAGTAGTTTTATAGTCATATTTCATGGTTTAAAATTAGATGTATTTTAGATGACTGACATGGTGTTTTCATGTGTACGACTTTGGCTCTACATGTTTAGTTTTTGTGGGCTCTGAGTGGAGAGAAAATGAGAAGAAATGTGTATTCTTTCATGTACAATTTAGAAGGGGAGTTGTGCCAAGAAAAGAAAGAAAGGGAGAAGAATCATGTGTGTAAAACCAAGGAATCCAGAAAAGGAGAAATCTCCTATTGTAGGGATTGAACTCCTAAATGTCATAGACTGATTTGTCATGTTTAAGTTAAAATAGAAAATTTTACTCTTCTTTTCTCAGATAACTGAAAAGTTGAGGAGAAATCTCAGCCTGAATTGATGTAAATTTTGTGCAACTATCCAGAACCAAGAAGTTCTTGGATTCATTACAAGTAGAATAGCCTAAACATGAGCCAGATTAATACTGTATGTTGAGTCATGTCTGCAAAATGTACAGCAAGGCTGAAATGTATTGTTGCCAGACATCAGTAGTTCAGTCCCCACTATTCTTAAACTATTATTAAGAATAGTTAAATACTGTTAACCATCATCAGTACAAACCTCATGCTTATGAGTAAATGTCCAAGTACAGGAATTAAAACTTCCATAGTTTAGAGCTCCTTTTTCATTATTATCTTACATCTGTGGGAACTGGTATAAAAATATGGCCTTATTAGAAGATCAGCTAAAATACCTCCTTTTGCAAAATCCAAAATACATTGTTTGTTTCTTTGTGTCTGTGGGTTTGGTTTTTGGTTTTTTTTTTTTTTCTTTTTAATTAATTCCAAAGTAACAATCTGTAGAAGTAAAAGCCTGGCCCCAGTGACCCTGACTATGTGACTGTGTTTTCAGCTGTCATTTTTGTGTTTTAGACCCAATGTACGACACTGACTGTGTGATATTGCTAAATAAGAAAAGTGCCAATGCTGAGCACTGCCAAGGACTAAACCCCTGCTAATGTGTCTACACACCTTCCCTTAATAAAAGAATTATATATTTTTTATTTTTATTTTCATATTTATTATCTATAAAAAACTATTATGTGCTACCCAGGAAGAAAGTAGGCCCAAAGAAGAGTGTAAAACACAAAGTAAGGACCATTTGAGATTTCTTTAGCTTTGTAATATTCACTGTATTGTCTACCATTCACCCGATCTTAGATTTCCTTTTGACTATTTCACATTTTTCAATCCCGTGTGTAGTTAAAGCTTGAGCACATTTATTCAGCTTTAATTTAGTTCTGCACAACCCCAGGCAAATCCAAGCCCAGACAAACCCTGGGCATGGCAGATGTGTGACAGAGAGAATTCTTTGTTGCTATTTAAGTAGATTTTTACCATGCAGAGTCAGGCATCAATCTTAGGTCCTCGGAGTTGTGGTCTGGTGATATCTTTGCCTTCCTCCATCAGGGTGTTATATTCCTACCCACGTGGTTGCAATTGTACTTCTAGAAAATACAAAGGAATTTGAAGTCTTTGATAATCTATGCTTACTGAGATCTAATTGCCAGTCAGTGTGTCCAGTATTCCCTCAGATATGGTTTATTTTTCTTTATGAATGAGTTCATGTTTAGTGCTGCTGACTCCCCTGAGATGTGATCCATAGGTTCTCATGGGTGACAGGCTCTCCAATTTCAGGAGGGGCTGCTGGCCAGAATAGCAGGGATCAGTAAAGTGACCTGATATACCCAGGTGAGCGGGTTTTGTGCATCGCTTTTGAACTTACTCTTCATCATGATAAAAGGAAAACACATATTTTCAAATCCACTGGCCTGTGGCATCCCCATTTCTGCTAACAAAACAGCTAGAGATTTTACTATTCCCCTTTTTCTGTGTCTTATTTGGTACAAACTTCTTCCCCAAAACCACTGTGTTCTGCTTCGCTGTTTGAAATACAATGGGTCTGCTTTTTTCTTTTTTCTTTCTTTTTTTTTTTTTTACAAATGACATAACTAATCAGCTTCTGGGGGAAAAAATCGAGACAGCTACCACATATTCATTACCGGGAGTGTTGTGCAGGCTGCATTTTTTCCTCACAAGATTGATTAATTAAATATTTATGAAAGAGAAACACCTGGCATACTTCCATAAACAAATAGGTCTCCTGTGGGTTTGCAACAGCTGAGGAGAGTTTTGAGGGACCACAGGGATCTTAGGGTAAAGACTTCCTCACAGCTTGATTTCTTACACATTGCTGTTTCTCATAAATATGCACCAACACACAAATAATTTCTATTTTGGAGGCAGAAAGTGCAATATCAACAGATGAAATCTAAAAGACAGCCAAAGAGAAAGGTAAAGATTAAGCAGAACAGAAGTACTGTATGTAGTGAAAATGGCTCATTTTTATTTATCTGAGTAGGGTCTAAGGAGCCTCAGACAACTGGGCCCCTTTTTCCAGGTATTTATCTAGGGCTGGTAGTCAAATACTGAAAGCCTTAGACTGAAGAGATCTGTTGAAATCTAAGGGCAAGGGTTAAGAAATTATGCAAGACACCTAAAAGTGGGAAATTCATTCTGTTCGCTGTTTCAGCTGCTCTTCCAGATGGATCTGCTTTATAGATACTTCCCAGCCTCTTCATCTTCAGTGGAATGTTTTCACTGGTATGTCACTGCTTTAAAAATAAAAATAATTGTGCCACTGACTTCAGGTACAATTTAGCTGGCATGATTGCTTTTATCGACCACTTTGCTTTACTGTGGCCAGTTTCCTACAAGTGATTGCTTTAGTTCTTGGGAGTGGAAGTAATGTAGCTGTTAGTGTCAAATTCTTGTGCAATATCTTTTACATGTGCTTACATGCCATGTGCTTGCTGTATGTTGTATTGTACTTCATCATTCTCCAGCTATGATTTTTTGGGGAGGAAACCTTAGAAACTGGCCACTTGCACTGAAGTTTGGAAGTTTATGTTCAGCCTATATAGGAAATGATCATGCCATTTTAAATGCTTTGTGTTCCTGAAACCAAAGTCTAAAATTACTTACTGTGATGTGAATTTCTGATATTGGTCAAATATTAATTTCTCAAACACAGTAAAATATATAGATTCACAAAAAATTTAAGCACAGTTTATAAAAAAGCATATTTTTATATTTTTTTTATTTTAACTTGGTTTTGTTCTTTGCACAGCTGGATTAATACTAGAAGAAAACAAAGCCTTTTTCATTTTTAAATTCTGAAACAGAAAAGATTGTTTTTAAAAAGAAAAAAGGTGTTTTTGAAAGTTCAGATTGTTAATCATTGAAATAATACAGATGAAGTTTGGGAAACTTGGGTGTGTTTTTATTTGGTTTGGGGGGTTAGTGCTGCTGCTGTTTGTTCTGCTTTGGTCAATAGATTTTCTATCTGTCAGTATATTGTGTTTGATTGGAGTATTTCCAAGCTGTGAATTGTTTTAAGGATTAAGATTGAGAGGATCATAAGCATGTCAGTCTATTTAGGAAAAGAAAAAGTGAAGGTTTTTTGATGAAGTTCTGCAAACACAACTGGTTTGTAGTGATAAAGTCCAGTGATGTGTATAATAATGTGGAGATAAAGCAGGACTGTATTTAGTATAAGAATAGGTGGCACTTTGTCTTCTAGATAACCTCCATAAGGTGAAATGGTGTTATTGCTAATCCTATGATATTTGGTCAAAAAGTTAATGAAATGAATATGAGCCTTATCATGAGCTGCAATATATCAGAGCTGAGGTTTTACATGGTTTTACTTGTATTGAGCATACTTTCACTATGAGTTTTTGGAGAAGGTTTACTGATACAGAATGCAAAATCACTTTTTACATACCACCACTTTTTGCAAGAGTAGGTTTTTTTTCAGTTAATTTCACATATTTTTCCAGAAATAATAAGCATTAATATGTAGTATACAGCAATGTAATAGATTTTAAAAGGGTGATTACAAAGACTTAATTTAATCTAGAGCGAACTTCTTATGCACCTGCAGTTTTCTTTGTTTTCCCTTGGCATCCATAATAACAGTGTAATGCATCCAGGCTTAACCTGTTCCTTTAACAAATGTGTTGATCCTACATTCTGTAAAAATCTAAAATTACTCTTTGAAATTAATGTGCATGCTGGATGTCTGAGGATTGGATAATTCCATCTTTAACCATCAAAAATGCATTGCAATTGTATATGGTGAAGGTCTTAAATGTTCTGACTAAAAAGAATATTAATTCTGAGTGGTAGCAGATAGATCTTGATTTAATGAAATGTCTTTATTTCCTGCTAACAGAAAATGATCACAGGATTGTTTAAAAAGGATGAACCATCGAAATCACCTTGTTAGACATAAATACTTAATAACATTCACTATAATGAGATAAAAAGTGATGGTAGTGAGGTCAAGTGTGAGAGGGAGAGAGTTCAAAGACAGTGTAGACCCTTCAACATAATATAACCTAGTTTTAAAGGGGAGAGAGGAAATGCATTGCTTGATGAGAAGAAAAGCCCTTGTGTAAGCTTGATAAATATTAAGGGTTTGTGTGTAATGAGAAATGGAATCTGATGAATGAAATGTCATGGTAAAATCATTTTAATCAATAATGGAATGTGGCATTATTCAGACCATAGTAATATGTCATCTTTTTATTCTTTCCTAGTGGTATGCTTTCCTTCCTTTTCTTTCTTAATAATTTTGGTGGTTTGGGGATTTTTTTTTTGATAGCTTGAGATTGGTTATGCTAATGTAGTGTACTTCTGCAGCAAAAATATTGAATGTGTAATGTCACAATTCTATACATAAGCCTAGGAAAACAAAGGTGGTATGTGAAATAACAGCATCTTCTAGGAATATTTATGTATTCAAAATTAATTCACTTTCTTCCCTGCTCCCCAAATGATACTTTTAAATATGAAATTCTGACTGGATTACAGTAGATGTCATGTTTGTAGTGGGTGCTTTTTCAGACTCTTGGGTAATGTAATAATAACCCCAGTGTAAGTAACTGTGGATAAATTATGCACTATTGCATGCTAGTTGCCATTTACTTCGTTTCAGTGTTTACTTTAGCATAATAAAAATGAGATCTTCATTTTTTCATTATTGAGATCTTGTGGTACAGCAGTAACAAAGATGACTTTATAATGCCTTGTGATGATAGTGCTTTGTCAGCCTGATGGACTATTTCATTTGAAAATGCTGGAGTTCATTTTGAGCATTAAGCAGAGAATCTGCCATGTTAGCTTTGTGATCTCGTGGAGAAAGTATTGGAGAAGATTCACTTTAGCTCAAGGATTGTTTCTTGCAAGAGCAGCAAGATCTCCTGGCTCCTGCTTCTGGTCACAAGAGCAATTTAACGTGTGAACCTCCCAGCTCAGATTTGGGAGCATGCAGCAGACACAAATCTACATTTCACATCCCTTTTTAACTGTTTGTAGGCTTTCTAAGTGATGAGCAAAAGCAACCAGCCAGGAAGAACTGTGAAGTGACTGTATCTGTTGGAAAAAAATATTGTTCCTTCATATTGCCATGCTTTTGCAGCATCTTGGATGCTGATTTTAGAAAAATAGACTGAGAGAAAATCCTTTGAGGGCCTTAAGCTTTTGTCATATAAAATGATCCCATTCATGCTGAAATCAGATTGGGAGAAGTAATACAGAAAACTACTCAAGCAGGACAGGGAAAAACTTATCCAACTCCTACCATGTTATTTGTTTGGGGTTTTTTTGGTTTTTTTTTTTTTAGTTTTTTTTTTTTTTTTTTTTTGCAATTTGGCTTCCTAGATTTGTTCAATTAATTTCTTACGTGTTGAAAAAATAAGATTAAAAATCTTTCAGCATGGAATTTCATCAAAGCAACCCAGCTGATAAAGGGCATCTTACACATGCTTATCTGTTTTTTGTTAATTTGATTGTTAGCAACTTATTATTTGGCAATGCTTGAATTGATCTTTTTTCCTTTATTGTATCAACAATATGATCTGAATATACTCAATATATTAATATCAACTGCTTATTTTTGTTTGGATCAATTTGATTTAATGTCATTCATACCATTAACATTTTGCAGAAATAGTATTGACGAAAGTCATTGATCCCTCTTGCAGAAACCATTGTATCAGTTGTACTGAAGAATTACAAATGTTTGATCCTGTGTTAGCCACAAAGAATGTTTGATATTGTCCACAGGCTCAACACAGCCGAGTAACCATTGACTGAGACATGGAGGAACAAAATCCCAGAGACAGGAATGAATTTGCAAACACTGGGCTTCAGTGAGCAGGTCCACTGATCCACTCAGGCACAGGCACCTCATTTCTACACCAATTTTGCTGTAGAGGGCACAAAAAGTGTTAACCAGGCTGGTTTTTTTGGTAACTACATTTTTTATCCTTGTACAAATACATCTCTCTCCCTGGGACTTTGGGAGACACCATTTCCTTCCCTGTGTTCATTTCCAGCCCAAATTAACTGTTTCTGTGCAAGGAAGGGAGAGATGTCTTTGATTTTGGAGCTGCCCAGCCTGAGGAGTCTGGAGAAAGGGAGCATCCCTAGCTGTCTCCCTGTGTGTCACCTGGGCTGGCATTGGGACAGTCACATTTGCAAATGTACTTTTTAAACGTTTTCTGAATAAAAATATAAGTTATGTAAACACGAAACCCAAAGGAAATTCCCACTTTCAAAGGCATACAATGCTGTGTAATGCCCCAGAGAGATAAAGATATTGTTAGGTGGCTAACATTAGAATTTCACTGTCCATGCTGTAGCAAACTGAAATGTTACCCATTCCTTTAGGGAATGCCCACTACAAATTTGGCTTGTATTTTCTGACTTTGTACAAAGACCTTAGGATATTTTAGGATATTGATAGCTGCATCTCATTAATACTCCTGTTAAGATCATGTAGTGGGGGTTTTTTGGTGTCTTTTTAGGGTTACAAATTAAAAACCATCTGGAAGATTGCTATCACAAAGCAGGTAGAGCAAAAAAAAATAAGAGTCCTCATGCTCTTTTGCAATAGGAATATTTAAAAATAAATGAGCTCTGCTGAGGGTCTCAATACTCCTGAATCTCAGTTATTGATGATCCTGAAGTCAAACAGAGCCCATGCTGTCATGGTAGAACAATGCTTATAGCTCTATTCTGGTAATAATTTTCTGCTTTCTTGTAGAAAGGCAGGAGAGAAAGAAATTAAATAAACTTTTGCTGTTAGGAGGCAAGATTTTTTCATGTTCTTTTGTTTCTGTTACATGAAAGGTTAGCTGTGATGTTCTAGAAGGATAAAAGTCAGACTTTAAAATGTAATTGTTAAACTTAAACCAAGCATAATATGAAAATAATTTTTTACTTTTGCAGATGTGACAGTTCTAGGCAGCACTGCAAATAGAGAAATAATTACAGACAAAGATTTTTTTAAAGTTAGTCTATATGGAGGCAATAAAGTAGTTGAGAAGAATGGTAGTAAAGTATAAACAGGTTCTAAATAGTTTTTGTAGGCATTGAGGAGTGGGACTTTTTCCTCTTTCTTTTAATTTTAAGTCAAATTTCTTAGAGGAGTGCCTGCATTAATGTAAATAAGTACATGTAGTAAAAAGAAGGGAAGAGTGAAGGGAAAGATATATTAATTATGAGTCTGTGTATTTCAAAATTTGAGTGTTAGGTTTGGTTAAATTAGAATTTTCTACCCATTACCTACCCAAAACAACACCTTTCTTGGAACTCAGTATAAGTTTAGGTTTGTATCATGTTCACAACACACATGCAGCTGCTGAAATTTCCAGAACTGTTAATTCAGAAAGTTGCTTGCATTGTTCAAGGTGTGTCAGCCCCTCATATTTTCTGTTGTAATTAAACATTTGTAGCCTTACAAAAATCCTTTAAATGGAAAAGTGCATGGCAATTGAGCTCTTTTTTCTTTAAGATAAGTTGGTGTGGCATTGGGACTTCTAAAGGAAATTTTCAGCACATTTAGCACTAAATATCAAGACTACATTGAGTAATGTGTCCAGAATTCTAATGTGTGTTTAACTGAGTTTCAAGGAGTATGAAATGACACTTACTGTACAAAGGACATTGTGGTTACTATATAAAGAATCAGAAAAATCTCTACAGATTCATTATGTGACTTGCCATCTGCTATCAAAAGACTGCTGACTTCTTAGGAGATCTTACAGAGTGCAATAATTGCCAACCAAGGCTATTAGAAACAATTTTGAGATAAGAACTCTAATCATTAATCCCTGTAGGAGCTATATTACTTTTAAGAAACTGGTCTGCATATTGGAAATTTTTGATGAATTTATCAGGAACACATTTCAGGCTTTGAAGTTGAAAATTAACCTGACCATTCATGACTTTTTTTAGTAAACCTTGAACAAAGCTGTTATCTAAATTTCAAGCACATATCTAAGTGGGGGAATCTACTGTGTGTGTAATCTTGCTGTTAAGAGTGGATGCAATAAGGAAAATTAGAGCTCAATTCTGTTACCATAACCTTTTCAGACTTTAAGAATATTTCAAGAGTATCCCCAGTAGTTAACATCCATTCAAGGAAGCCAATTTGAATTAGTCCTGGGATGAGATTGTTATTTTCCCTATTGATGCCATTTACGTCTTGCAAGTACCTCTTTGTAGTTGCTTCAGCATTTAAGGAGCAGCATGGAGAGTGAAAACCTTGAAACAATTTTCCTTTTTGAGACAGCTATTGAGATAGAGAAATGGCTAGAGAAATGAGAATGTGCCTAAAGTTCTGAGGATTAACTGAAGCTGGATGATATATTGGGACAAAATGAACATTTTTCATGAATAGCAACTTGTGTGTTAAAATTGGGGGTTTTTTGGCTTAGTTCTTCCAAACACAAAAGTGTTCTATAAGGTGGGGTGATAACAGCAGCTGTTTGTACTCCTGGAAAACCTGCAGCTGGTTTCACAGGATGTGCCAGAGCAGCCCCTCACCTGGCCACTTAATCAAGGTTCTTGGTGACAATATAATAATAAGAGAGCCCATTGCAGTTTCTTTCATTTTCCAGTACGTTCATGTTGAGATTAAAATATTGAAGATGGGCCAACAAGTGTCAGTGTCTAAGGTACTAAAAGCAGTGCTAAAGCACGATGGATATCTAGTAACACATTATTGCTCTCTATTATCTGCTCTTGCTTAGATGAATGATTTGTTCTTGGCTTCCAAATAAATAATGCAGAGCATCCAAAGAGGCCATCTCACAGTTCCTGAATCCAACTTGAAACTGTGATGAACACAGATATTACTAGTTGTTGTTGTTGTTCTTTTTTAAGTAACAAAAAATAGGGCAGTCGTAGAATTTGGTGCCTCTTTTTGATGAAACTGGAGCAGTTTGGGAAATGTAGATTAGTTCCATCAATTTGGGTACTAAAGAAAGCAGAGCTAATTATGGTATTTTTCAGATTTAATATTATTATAGATTTCAAATGTAAAAATACCTCCTTCTCTCAAAATTTCTATTTTAAAATACGAACATTTAAAAACTTTGCTTTAAACAGAATATAGTTTTTTTCTCATGTGACTCCAAGAATTCTGTTATTTGCTCTGTTCTGTATTACATTTTTCCTCTTGTATTCCTGCACTTTGTAAGACATTGTCTGATTTATATGCTCAGTTAACATTGGTGATTTGAGAGAAACAAGGTTTACATTTTGTTATTATTTTGTTCTCCAGCTGACAAACTGATGATGTATGCTAATGTCTGACTTCGAGACAGCTTTTTGATTAAGAAGTGGAATTAGCAGATAAATTAGGCTGCTAATTCAAAGACTAGCCAGACTCCTCAGATAAAATCAAGTTGCTCAGTTTCTTTGTCTCGCCTGTCCTTTGATATTTGTTTACAGATGGGCAAGTAAATTACTATGCCACAGTTTAAAGAAAGAATGCAGCTCCCCCCAGAATTACCGTGGTGTGCACACATGCGCTTCCCTCCCCTCTCTTCCACCCCCCCCCAAAAAAAATTCCAGACTAAAAAATTGGCCAACTATGTTTCTGCTCAGAATATGTTTTTTCTGTTTAAATGGGATTTCAAGGCAAAGGAGGGCAACCTAACTTAAAGGGTAGCAAACTACTTCCTCCAATAATATACAGAGAAGATTTCTGATGTTAAGCATTTTAAACATTTTTTCTCCACTTTTGGTGTGTCTCTTTTAGAAAGGCCAAGTATTTAGTGTCATCATTTGGTTTCTCAATAATGCTCCAAATTACAGCTCAGAAGCTGGAAGGGAGATCCATCTTAGCTAGCACTAGGAGTTTATAAATTTAATATAAATAACTGATAGCAGGATTAAGAAGTGTCTGTTAATGGTTAAAAACAAGTGATGCTAATGAACAAAAAACTGTTATATCTAGCACAAAGAAACCCTACAATTAATTCCAACCTGAAGAGCTTTTCTGGAGTTTAGTTTTAAAGCAGTTTCCCAACTGAATAGGGAGAACTCTGCAGGATGTAGCATAGACAAAAGAATGCTATCTTTTTTTTTCCCTTGTAATATCAGATTTAGTTCTGTTTCTTTTACACATGTAATGCGGATATTGTCGTAGTAAACTAGGAGTCTCATCAGTCTGGGTGATATGATAGATTCTTTGCTGTTTTTATGAACAAAATCCCAAACTACTGAGAATTTGGAGAGAGTTTGTGACGGAGAAGAGGAGAACATGGTCTAGGAGCAGCCTGTATTTCCACATAACTCTCCAAAAATACTGTTGTGTGCCAGTCATGATTAATAGGAGGGATAAGGGGATGTAATGTCATGCAACTCTAACAATCTTGCAACCATCTTCAAAAAATGTTGCTTCTAACCAAAATTTTGGTAAGGTAATGCCCTTTAAACCTTTCAGTCATTTCCCATATGAACCATACGTGATCCTTTTGTGTGTCACTTTGAATTCAAAGCTGGATTCACTGATCTTGTGTGAGCTTGCACACATGTGGAGCTCTTGAAATGAAACATCACTTTCTGAATGGGACAGCCACATTTTGAAATAATTTGGAGCTTGGAAGAAAGAAACTGGCAATAGTTTTACAGGAAGTAAATAAAGGATGTAGAAATCATAATGTAAAAAAATTCATCAGCAATTTCTGTTTGGGTAGTTCTTGAATTAAAATGCATGGAAATCAGTATGGGTAAAGATACTTTTTTAAGCTTTCCCGACAGTAAAGTGATACTGGTGTGTGCCACCACCTCCCTTCTGCCTTACCTGTGTTATTTATTGTATTACCTATGAATGAATGTCTGGTTCATTGTCAATATGGCTTTTAGACCTGACTTCTGTTTCCAGGAGAAATTGAAAGCTGATTATCTTCCTTTAATCTCAGAAAGCCTTCTTAATGGTGTAATGAGATATAAATCCTGCCTTTTCAGAGGGCATATGTACACAAAATCAGTCCCTGAGGAGGATTTGCTGTTGGTTTGGTTGGAGTTTTTTTTGTAAGATTGCAAGTAGATACACAGAGTAAATGATTTTTACTACCTAATGTCTTCTCACTGATGTTTCTCCCATTTGATGGAACTTTCAAATACAGAATAATTCTTTTCACAAATATTTTACAAATTTCTGTAGGTTAAATTCACATTTTCAAAAAGTAGTCAGGACCATAGAATCAGTTCCCTCTTTCTCTGTGCTCTTCAAGAAGTTTGGTAGGTTTAATTTGCATGTTTGCAATCTGTTTCTTGACGAACTTTATGGAAGTGTTTCTTATGTGAAAAATAGACTAAACTAAAACTATCCAGCTTAGTACAGCTCCCAAGACTCAGTGTGAGTTCTGCTTTAAATGGGTGGAATGCTGGATTCCCATGGATTCCTTTGTCATGGGGAAGACTGAGACCCCATTAGGGGAAGAGCTGCGGGTGGCTGTGTCCCCCAACACACCACACTGCTTAGGTAGAGTCCTTATCCCAAAATTATGTCCATAACAGGGATCATGTTTCCTGTGTTCAGAGGAAATGGATTGTGCAATCTGCCTGTTGGCTGATTTCCTTGCTTACAATATGACTTTCAACATAGTAATGAGAACGCTTGGTTTTGTTATAGCAGAACTTATAAATGGAGTATTTTACACCATAACACAAACTAAGAGAGAATCTGTTCTTCATAAAACTCTGAAAAATATAAGTGACATTACTGAACTGTTTTGTGGAATCAGAGATTTATTATTCATGTATTGAGTGAGCAATTTGATAATGCTGACAACTTCCTGCAATGCAGAGGCTATATAATTTCAAAGAGGAATTTTTTTCTTCAGCCAATAACTTCCTATGCAGTCCAAGTATATCCACAAGAAGATAACGACTCTGGGGATTTCAGTTGCTGTCATGCCTCTAGGAAATTGTTTATTGTGATTTTAACTGTTTTAGAAACGGAGCTTATCTAATTTTCCAGATTGAAGCCATTGGATCTCTGCTAACTCTGTATTCCATATTAAAATCTTTGCACTGTTAGGCTGTTTCCTTGCTATCCACCAGTGATAATGGGGATAGAATGAGTGAGGATTTAGGGATTAAAACTGTTCTCCTGGTGTGCTGCTTGGGAGGCTAAAAAGGACTGCTTGATAAGGAGGAGTGTATACCTTTGGGATACATTAGAGTCCTTTTCCAGGGGAATGGGTCATATGCATGTTTTCACTGGAATGCTTATAAAAATTTTCAAAGGTTTGCTGAGGGAATGCTCCTTGTAAATGTTTGCATGTGGAAAGGACAGGTAGGTGGTGTAAAACACTTTGGAAGTGTGTATTAATTGTTGAAAATTCATTCCCAATATCTAATACATAGGCAGTGCTGAGGTTGATTCCTTAAGTTTTAGTTTTCATATTTTCCAGATTCTGTACTGCATTAATATATAACTCTGAACTTCATATAAAGTGTTAGCAAGTTCTCTACACAGTTTAGTCAGACAAAACAATCCTTTTCCAGCCTGAGAACCAAGGACACTGCTGAAGCTTCAGGTCCAAAAAGTGTTAACACCAGCAAATTGAGGAGAGCAATCTGGGAGGATGGAAGGTCATAACCTGAAGTTGCAATTGGACAATTAACTCTAATATTTAAAGGGACCAAAACTTACAAAAGTGTGAAAATTCACTCATGGCAGGTCGTTCATCTTGGGTAGAGCCACAGCCAGGCTCTTGTACTGCACAAGGTGTGTTCTTTGAAGGCCTTTTAATAAATAACTCCTTTCTTCTTTTAACCCTGTCTAGCCTCAGTTCTCAGCCTCCTTAGGCATCAAAATAACCTGCCTGAAATTAGAACAAAATTGGTCTCATTCTCTATTGTAACCATTTCATGCAGCATCCACCAGAGAACAGTCATGGTGCAAGAACAGAGATAGAATTGAGGTTTCTATCTTCTCTGAGGGTAAACCAGAAATTTTCCCCAAATTGGGTCGCATTCTTAGTGAAACAGAGAACTTGTGCTGCGGCCATTATTCTAACAACATCCATCTGCAAAGTTGTTTCTCTGTTATAACCATGTCTTGGCGCAGAATTTTGTGAAAATCACACACTCAAAATAAGTAATAAGGTTATCAAAAGATGGGAGGAGAGGCTGCTTGGAAGGAAACACTTAGAGGAGCTAATCCAATGCTAATGCATCTGTTAAAATGCTGTTAATTTTAGGACAACACTTAGAGGAAAGCAAAGAAAATAATTTCAGCAAATGGTGTAAAATTTTTTTTTTTTTTTTTTTTTTAACAATTTTGCTGAAGCTTTATTGTGTTTTCTTAGGAAAGAGCTTCCTTAAAATTAGCATGCTGAGCCTTTACCTTCTGCAAAAACATTCCCAAATAAGAAAAAGTAGAATGACTGTAATGTGCAAGCAATAATCATTTCAGCAGGGGACAAAAATGCATGCATCCATGTGCTGTTTTGGAAACTGCCCTGCTCTATTCCTGTGTTCTTGGCAACATCTGTGATGGCCAATCAACAATTTTTCAGCTGTGGACAAAGTGGATCTTGTAAGGATGGCTGCAGGCAGCCACTCCTCCGCTTCTCTCATGAGTTGGTTTTCAGCACTGAACTGTTCATATTTCCCCCAGGTTTGGCTTTCTTCCCAGACTGGAGCAGTGAGCTCTTTAAAGGAAAGCCCTGCTGCAGCTTTCACGGGAGTACATATCCTCAGCAGCCTGGATATAGTGATAAGCATATGTTTTTGGGAGATTTTATGTGTTACATGGAAGCAAATGCTTTTCCTCATTTTTTATGGCTGAGGAACCAGTGTATCCCTACCTTAGCAGGTAATAGGTTTGGACATTTGCCTTGCCCAGGTTTTCATGGACGTCTGGATCCTTCCATGTAGGAAGTTTAGTCCTGGTCCCAAGGGAACACAAATAATTTATATCACAGCCAGGAACAGATCCAGGGTCTCTTAATTTCTATTCTGTATTATTAATGTCTTGCAGATATCTGTCATGTCAAACTTTCCAGGAAGCCCAGGAGTTGAGTTTGGTTTTTAATAGCAGCTATTACTCTGATTTCTTAGAATTAGCTTTAATCATTTTAGAAGAGCTGTACAGCAATCTGAAATGTCATCCTAATGCAATATTTTGATATAGCTCTCTTATGGCATATATGTTAACTCTTAGTTGCAGGCACAAACAAGAACTGCCAAAAAAAAAAAAAAAAAAACCCAAACCAAGTGGGAAGGGTGAGAGAACAATAGAGAATGTTTCTGCTCTTTCTCACAGTACTAATTTCAGCTTCGTTTCTTGGATGTTTTCAGTTAATTTCTTTCCTGTTCTGATTTCTAGGAATAAATAATGAGAAGTCTCAGTGCGCTGTTTAATACTGTATTTGGTTTCTGAGAACAAAGTATCTCTCTTAGTCTTCAAATCTCTTCAGATCATGGTTTAATAATGGAGAATTATTAATATAAGATAAAAGGTCTGAAGGCTAAAACACATTAATCTTTTTTACTGTTTACCCTAACTCCAAACACTTCTATTTGTCTTTGAGCTTATTTCTAATTTGAAATACTAATTTTTAAAAAAAAACATAATTTGAATGAACTCCCTATGCAAGGTGGCAATCCCATTTACAAAATGGTATATACTGTATATGTGTAACAAAATAGTGAGACAAAAAGGTAAAATGAAAAAATAAGGTACATTAGCTCTTCCATAGAGCAATATTTGTAACTTAATGAGCAGTACTTGTAAATTAATAAGCATCTTGAATTTGTACTGAAATGCTTTTGGTCCCTGAATACACTTTGAATTAAAACTCAGTTATCTACAAGCCTGATATGTACTTTCATATAATTTATATCATATTGCAAGAACTTTTATCAGAGTGACAAATGTGTAAGTATACACGTGTAAGTGAGAGCAAAATGCATTGCAAAATTCATTTCCTTTATGTGGGAGGTATGCTGTTGGGCCAATAAAACCACTTTTTTGAGACATCTAGCTCATTTTTCTAGTGAGGATTGGGAAAACACCTTTTATCTGCTATGAAAACTGATTAATTTCTACTTTTGGCTCTCTCTACACCACAGGCTTCTGCAGAAAATTAGTTCTCACTTGTAATGTTTTCAGCCCCAACTGTGTTTGCCCTTGAAATCAGCCTACTGTATACAAGTATTTTGGATTGAAATACATACATTTCTTCTTACAATGTAATGAAATATTTCAGCCCTCTTGGTTTATTGATAGACCATCATGCAGGCTTCACAGCTCTGCTCATTGATAAGAACACCTACTGATAAATTTTATTAACCTCCCACTTTGAATTGTTATTGAATAATTAAAATAGTTAGATTGCAAAAGGTTATAAAATGTGTATTTTAAACTGTTCCCTTAGTTCCTGCTGATGCTGCTTTCACTGCTGCTTTTGGTGATTATTGATGTGTAGAAAATTGTCCAAGTTTGCTTGGAGGAACCCTTTCTTGAGGCCTGAACATTCAGCCTTCTGCAAGTAGTTTTATACTAGCTATTAGTTTTGTTTATAGTCTTTTGAGGATATAATTAATCCAGGATTGAGGCCTTCAGAAAAAAAAAAAAACTAGAAATTGTGCTCTACTCAATCATTGCTTTGTATGAATCGTTTCTCAGACCAAACATTTTCTCTCCCCTGCGTGGGCATGAAGACAATAGCAATGTCAGACCATTCACAGAAATGAAACTGAGCTGGATGAGACATTCTACTTGATGGTCTTGGCTTTCCTGGAATGTTTCATAGTTTGTGTGTTTCTCAGACTTGAATTAGTGGTTAGGCTGTATTGCCAAGAATATTTGCTGTTTCACTCCTTGTTCCTGTGAAGAATGAGAACTGAATGCACTCAGGCAGCTTTTGGGTCTGAAGGGGCTGGGATTTTCTTTACTTGGACAGGTGTTGAATCTGGGCTTCAGTCTGTTCAGACCTTTTGTTGTCATCTAGAGAAAAAGGAGAATTTACTTTTACCTCCTTAAACTTCAATGTTGAAATATTAAACTGTCATTATGATTTGGAGCAACTGTTCTCCAACAGGAGAAACGTGTGTCACACCAAAAAGAGAGAGAGACAGACAGTTGTTCATTACCTGATCTTTTCTTACTAGGCATATAAAAATACTTACCTATTACACATGTCTATTATTTGGCATCATCTATGTAAAATTCTGATCTCAATTGCATTATTCATGAGAAATGTTTGGCCTAATCTCAATGTATTTTTCTTGAAATGGATTCTTTAAAAATGGATTCCTCTGACGAGGTATTTCTCTGCAAGGTGAGGGAAGCACACTTGAAATGAATTACTGCTGAAATACCCTGGCATGTGTGATATTAAGCTAGTGGGCAACACATGAGTTACCTCATGTTATTTAGAAAACAACAACATGAATATTAGGTGCTGCATAATAACATCCAGAGAACTTGGTGCTGTGGTCTGTTATCAAATTTTTTTTAAATAATCTTTTTTTCATATTTAAACAGGAGGGTTTTTAAGACTTCGATATAAAAATCTGTAATTTTAAAAATCTGATTTTTTTAATGGAGTCTGAAGGCCCTAGATTCAGATAAATGGATATGTTGGGTAGAATATCTTGAGAGTACTTTGATTAAAACATTCTTGATATTTCTTCTGTCTACCTTAGTTTATTTTCCATTTGAAGCTAGCTAATATATTTTAAACAATCTCACTTTCAGCTTGTTTTCAAAAAGGAAACCAGTCTTCCAAAAATAACATGACAAAAGGCATCTATGCAAACAGGGTCCATCTCATCTATGTATCTATACAAGAGGGCTGGATATGTAAAGGGGAAAATCATATTTTATCAGCTCAGCTGAAAATAAAGCATTTCTCTTAGGCACTGGTTTGGTTTTCTAACTTCTAACCTAATTTCTTTTTAGTTTAAAAACCCATGAAATGAGGGATTAAGAATGAACATGATAAGACACTTTACTGCAGTAGCAAAACCAGACACCACTGTAATATTTTATGATAACCCAGGAAGAGAATTCACTGTTAACTCAGGACCATACATAATAGAATACAAACACAGATAATGACTCTAACTCCTTTACTTTACAGAGTGGAGATTATAGTAGCAAAGAAAAGGCAGGCTGGACTGATTGTCAGAAAAGCATTCTTTCCAAGTGACCTGGTGACCCATCAATTTAATTTTATTTTGCTTAAATTACATGTATTGAGATTCCAGCCATGAAATTGATTGCATAATGGCACTCCCCCTGAGCCCAAAGGAGTCCTACTGAACAGGGATGCTGGAATATGCCCAGGCTTTTGTGGGTTTGGAACCATAAATACAGTGGAGCTTGCAGCAGTCCCTGCTGCCAAGGAATTTCTGCATCTTGTTCCTACATCTCGGGTTATTTATTGTTATTTTATTTCTGGGGATTGCAGCTCAGGACGCATGTATCTCAGTCAGAGAGGATCCTGAAGGCACAATGGGCCAGCTCCAGTGAGCCTTTATTGATTTAGTGCTTATTGGGGAGGCAATATAGTGTCTGCTGTCATCAGGTGGTGAGATAGGAGGGCTCTGTGCTTCTAAGTAATGGGGTGGAACAAACTCGAGCTGTTTCTGAGTCTCCTTTCATCTTCTCGTGTGTTATAATGCAGTAGCCCAGTACAGAGGGGATAAGTGCATGGATTGGATTGACTGGGTCCACAGTCATTAGAGAAGTGCATATTCCCTTGGCCATTAGCAGATGGAAGAACAATGGATAATCGGTGTGAGGTATTTAGTGTTGCTCATCCTAAAAATCCTCTTAGCCAGGCCTTAATTTGATCACCTTTGAGGATCAAATGAGTTGTCTTCATGTGAGTGCTGCACTTCCCCATTTGTTAAGAAAGCAGAAAGATTGGAGGCAAGAGGTACTGCTGGAGCTGGAAGAGAAAACAGCATTTCATATAAGAAATTACTGATCTATCTGTTTTCACTGGAAAAGTGTGACAGAGCAGGAATTTACCTTTTCTTCTCTGCATGCTTGTGTTTCCTGTGTTTTGGTTATGAAAACCTATCAAATCTAGATTACTTTTGTGTCACTCTCAGGTGAACCAGAGAAGTCTATCTGAATAGATAGAAGTAGGTACTTTTCCCCATTCATTGCATTATATCTTTTCCCACCTTGTCTTTTAAGAAAGCAAACATTTCTCACAGGTCAGGAAAAGAGACTAGGAGCAGTTTCAGGCATTTCTACACAGAAAAAGGCCACAGAGTCTGATTAACATTACTGATGTCCAGTAAATACAAAATATGCTGTGCACTTTTTAAGACTTGCAGATAAAGCTTGACATTTTCCAGCTGTCCAGGAAGATTCTCAGACAAGAGGGCAAGCAGCTTCTTCCCAGTGAGACTGCTGAAACTAGGTGGCTGCAGTGATTAATAAGATTTATCTAGGCCATTAGTATAAATCTGGTTCACATTGTCCTCTTAAAGCCCTTTTTGGCTGTGGTAGATTAAATGAAGTAGTAGTTTATATAGTTCCTACTGAAAAAACTGCTCATATCACCAAAAAGAAAAAACAAACCCAACAAAACGTTTAATGTTGTTTGCTGAGGAAAATTCAATGAGCCTTTAAACTCAGACCTCAATTTTCCCTGTCATTCCCTCCCTCTGTCAGCCTCCTTGTTGCTGTTTGAGTAATTATTTTAGTGTTCTCTCTGTCTTCCAGTGCAGTACATAATAAGTCTGTAGTGTTGAAATTTTTTGTGGTAATACAGTGCTTCACCTTTCAGGAAAGCTCAGTAAGAATGTCAGATATAAACTATAAAATTGATAGGCTTTCAGATTATCAGAAATTATCATACTCATTTTAAAGGAGAAATTTCTGCAAATGAAGCACAAGCAATTTGAGCATTTTGTTTGGTGTGGGTTTGGTGTTTTTTCTGTTTTGTTGTTTATACCATATCTGTGTTATCTAACATAGGAAATAGGTGTTGCTCCCACCATCCCAACCAATGAAGAAAATTCCCAATATCTGCTTAGAATCAATGTCACACACTTGGTTACCTGTACCCAGCAATTCCAAGGGTGAGCAAAATGCTAGGACAGAGGAAGGAACTTGCCCATGGAGTACCAAGGAAGCTCAGCCCTGGTTTTTTGTGCCCCTTTCCATGGTGTTCAGGGCAAACTTGCAGCCAGACTCTGGCTGGACCATTTTCTTTCTCTGTCAGAGGTCTGACTAACAAGGACTTTCTGCTGGGACCATCTCCCATTTCCCCTTCCTTTCAACTTCTGTAGATTTTCCTTTGTCTTCCATTAATTTCATCTGGTGAATCCTTGCTTTTGTGAAGGGTTTCAACAATACAGTTGTTGAGCTACTCAGTATGGTTTTTTTGGCATCCCTTGAAATAAAAAAAATACTCTTCCAACTTGGCACAGTGCAAATTCACAGACCATATGGCATCTTGTTGAAGTAACTAGATTTGGTTTAGTTTGCAAATACTAACTTGAGTATTAAATGCCAGCCTTTTTTTCTAATGCAACAGTACTTTGGTGATGAGGAAAAAAATTAAATTCCACCTTCTGCATTATAGGATTCCTCTTGGTCCCCAGTAGCCTGGAAGTTCAGTAAAAGCATTGTTCAGTTTGTCCCATGCTGGGGAGCAGATTGACCTGGCTGGTTTTTCCCTCTTTCCCATCCAAAGAAGTTTCAGTTTTCTGGAATTTTTTTATTCTATTTGATTTGTTCGTGGCATCAATTTTATTTTCCATTTCAAATTTAAATGAGCAAAAAGAAGGTGAAATTAACTAATCCAGATTTTAGATGAGTTTTTAAGAGATGGTTGAACATGAAACAGTCATAGTAGGTCTTTTCTTACATATGGTTGATTGCCTCATTTTTATGCTATCTCTTTTTTCCTGGATAGCCTAAGGTATCAGAGGAGGAGTGAACTCTGTTTGCCAGACCACTACACAGTTATACTGCAGTTAATGTCACAGTTATTAGATATTCCTTGTGAAAAATATATACTTTGCTGCAAAAGTAGTTGTAAATATTTCATCTGGCAATCCATTAAGCAAACTAATAAATTTTCTTAGTTATTAGCCTAGATTTTCTTTTGTTTGATTTTTACTAATTTCTTAAAAATGTTCACCATCACCTTAGATAAGGAATCTGAGGAGGCAGTGACTGAAAGCCCAGCTTGGAAAAGCTTAATGTGAATGCTCTCTTGGCATTTGCAGAGATTCAGTTAGGGCCTGAATGTTAAAAATCCCAGATTAAACATAAATGCCAATGTAATATTGCTGACTGACCTCCCAACGTCACATTAGTTTGAATTTTAAAGCTCAATTTTAGCAGGCCAGGCATTAATGTGAAAAGAATCCGAATCTTCTCTCCACATACTCTTTTCAAAATTACTGTGAAGAGCTGCTGGTGAGGAGGAATAACTTCTCCTGTCCTCAATTTTTTTTCTGTGTATCAAAATAATGACAATCTTTTAGGTCCTTCTTCAATGATAAATCTTCAGAAAGAATGTCCTCAGCTTCCTATTATGCATGCAAGCCTGTGAGTCCTGACCATCTTATCCCAAGTTGCCTATTTACAGTCTTGATGAAACACTGATTAGCTCTGATTAGCTAATGGATCTCTGATTAAAATGTCTAATTAAGAAAGTAAGTTATTTTATTCATGCAGTCAAATTAACTTCCTTCCACAAAACCAACATGAGACAGTTGTACATGCTGTGTAAGTACTTGATTCTGAAGGTGCACAGTGCTTCCCAAGCAGTGAGAATTTAGAATATTTAAGTTCATTCCATTAGGTATTGCAAGTTATGCAAGCTTATACCACTTTAATGAAAAAGTATTTGTGCAAATAATGTTTTCTTCAAAACACTGGTTCATATTACAAAGCAATGAATATCTTGTTAGTGCTGTTTTAATCATGAATTTGTGTTGTGTGCTGGTTTAAAATAGTTGAAAAGTTACATCACTGGGTATTAACTGATGTGGTAGCTTTTCTTCAAAAATTTTATTGCCAAGTAGAAATTTAGCAATATTTTCAAGTGGCTATTCAGTAACTTTTAGAAATTATGATTTTGGAGTTATTTTTGAGTGGTTTGCTAACCTTTAATGATAGAATGTGAAGAATCAAGATGCACAGGTTTCCATACTTTTTAACAGTGTATTGTAAATTTTAGCTTGGCTGCCCAGTAGTAATGGTGGATAAAGTGGATTGATTATGCTGTCACAGTTGAAACAAATTAATCTAGTGCAAAATTTAATGAATTAGTGGGGCAAGTCTGTCCACAAACTGATGTGTCCAACAGCTATGTCAGTATTTCATAAACCTTGCCAAGCTCAACCAAACTAGGATGCAGCTGGGGAAATTTTCTTTGTTTGGTGCTCTGTAGTGATACAGGTGGAGTGCAAAAGTTAAAAATAATTTCCAATTCCCAGAATTTGATGTACTTTTAAACAAGTTGCAGGAGTTAGATTCTCATTTCCACAAGGAGAATGGGAATTAATGGTGTCTATGGGAGATGGAAACAAATCAGCTTCTTTTCTTAAGAAATGCACAGTTAATTGCACTTAAGAAATGGTCTGTACAAATTTAATGAAGGCTTTAAGGATGTGGATTTATGGTGCAAGTGTGGCAGCCAAATTATCTATCCATGGATTTAGGAGTCCCTTAATACTCATAGAGGTGATAGACCATGATGGCTCTGAGGAACTATTAAATCCATCAGGTCGAAAACAACTTCACATGACAACTTTTACACCCACATTAAAAGCTGCCAGACATTTCCCCAACATCCTGGCTGCCAGAACAGCTGCTTTTTCTGCTAGTCAAGCTGCACCATTCACAAACTGTGCTCCTGAACAATTTTTGATATGTACTTCATTGTCTGACTTTGATGTCGATAAAAATACTATCTGATATGATCACGAGAGAATTTATCAGGAGTTCTCCACTGAGAATTTTGATTTGCCATTGTGAAAGAGAAAATGAAATGGAGGAGGAAAAGGTATAGGGCCATTAGGAGTCAAGTTCCTTGAAAAGAAGTTAGAGTCTAAGAAAATATAAACCTGATAACCATGGCACAATAAATTTCCAATGTCTGGAATTTCTTCTGGAAATGAGGAGAGAGAAATGAAAATTCCTGTTACAACACCATCCTTGCTTTTTTTCTATTATGTGCCTGCTATATATCACTCCTTAGAGACCCATCTACTCCTACTTCATCTGTCTTTCTGGTAACCCTTGTGCAGAGTAATGTCACAGAAAGAAATAAAGGGGCAAAGTGGAACACCACTGATAGCACTGCCCAGGGGTAATTTAGTGGGCCATGACAATATTCTTAAAAGAAATATATGGATGCCTATTGTGGCCAGGGTATAGAGAGAAACAAATCACTTCTGCATGAGCTGTTGGTGTGGGAAGCTTCTAATTCTCCCTCATTACATATGGTATTAGAAAGCTGAGGCAGGCTCATAATCACATTGAGCCTTGTTTGGGATGTTAGTCAAATCATTTAACCTTGTCACCTCCCTTTAACCTCCTATCTCAACCCAAGAGTGCTGACAAGATCAAGGAACATAAAACACTTCATATCCTCTTGATGGTGGAATGTGATACTGCAGCAGGAGAATGGCTTTGGCTTTAGCTCTGTTCTTTTGTTTCAACTGGCTGCAATATAATTTGCAACTCGATGGAGGTGTTAGAAAAGCCCATAATGAATTAAAACTTTTGTAAGATTTTGAGATAAGAGAAGATGTGTAGTTACATGTTGAAATATCTGCTAGTGAAAGAATGGCAAATATCAACAATGTATTAAAAAACAAAAGAAAAAATAAATACAACAAAACCAACAAAATACAAATAAAACCCAAACCAAACAAAACCAAAACAAGAAAACAAACAACGCAAAACAAATGTGATAAATTGCTAAACTACTTCTGTGAAGCAGGAGAGACTAGAGAAGCAGGAGAATATGTAGTAAAATACCAAGTTCTAAGAAAAGAAAATACCAGATTGAGGATATGAGAGAGAATACTTAAATACTTAAATTATATGATTTTAGAAGAAGCAGCTTGACAGGCACAAGCTTTCACTGGACTGGATGTACCAAGTGTGAGAGAAAGTCTTTATTGGCACTGTTGAGTCTCCATAAGACTCTTCCAAATCATCCTGTGAAAAGAGGCTGGAAATAGAGTCAGGGATGACTTGTTCCTAGGAGACTCATTTTGGTGCTGTAAATCCAGCAGCCACTCTTGTGTCAGGAAAAAAGTACTGAATTTGCATTGCCTTTGTCCAGCAGTTGGAAGTGCAGGCTCAAACAAATGACGGTGGAGGATCCTCACTGCAAACTAACTATGGGAGTTTTATCACATCGTTTGTTTTAAGAGATTAGATTTCATCTTTGTTTCACAAACTGATCCTAGCTGCTTCCACAAAAGCTGCTTGGTAAGCAGCAGCTCTTGCTGGGCTGAGTTGATGCAAGTTGTCAAGAGTCATGGGATTGTTTGGGTCAAAAGAAATTTAGAGATCTTGTTCCAACCCTCCTGCCATGGGCAGGAACACCTTCCACTATCCCAGGGTGTTCAGAGCCCATCCAGCCTGGCCTTGGACCCTCCCAGGGATGGAGCATCCACAGCCTCTCTGGGCAACCAGTGCCAGGGCCTCACCACCCTTCTGGCAAAGAATTTCTCCTAATACCTAGCAGAAAAACCTATTTCTTTCAATTTAAAATAATTCCCCCTTAGTACAATTCTCACTAACATTAGAAGTAGAAATTTTTGTTAAAGACTATTTTTTGGAAGACAACTTGAGAATTTGGGGTTTGGTTTGGTTTGTTGGTTAAGGGTTTTTTGTTTGTTTTGTTCCTTCTTTTAATTACATTGCTCTGTTGCTAGGATTAATCTCCTAGACAGTGTTTTCAGGAATTGAATATGCACAATTGAAAATAAATCACAATTTTTGAAGAAAAATATATTTTGAAGTTAGCTCTCTGAAAAATGATGGGAGCTACAGTTTAGCTGATTGCTGCCTTCTTTCTCCCATAGAAGTTTGGTTCTTTTCAGAAACTCAATGTACCACAATGACATTAGAGGGGAAAAAAATAAAAAGACCATATGTAAGCAGGATTTGTTAAATTTTCAATGTTACCACTTCAGGGTTCTGCCCTAACTCTATAAAAACATGTTTTTTCTTTACAATTTTGCTATTTTCTTCATATGGAAATGTATATTCTTCAGTAATGCATCTAATAATGAACCTTTATTGAAGCATGGCCAGGGCAGCATTTGCTCAGCTGTAGCTGCTGCTGCAATATACCTGGAACAGCTTTTAGCAGTGTGGTGTCTCAGAGGGCAGATGAATAAAGATCAATTGAGTATTACTCTTTGATTTTGATAAATATTCAATTAAAACAGGGACTATGAACAGCAAGAGCTCTACCAATATAAGCTCTTTTTTTGTTTGTTTTCATCTTGTCCTTCATTGTATCCAGCATTATATTTTGTCCTTTGTAGTCAGAATTACCTGCCATTCCTCTTGCAGAAGAATTTTACTATCTGCTAAGAAAAACAAAAGAAAATAAATGGTGTTCAATAGGTTATAAGTCCTCCAGGAAAACATATTTATTAGATACTCATGTTGCAGAATTGTGTCTGGGAAATATCTGCAAGGGGTACTTTAAGTGCATTGTATTGAAAGCCAAAAAAACCAATCTGCATTCAACTTTTTCCATTTTGCATTAGAGGTGCAAAGAAATTCAATATTTAAAGCTAAATACCACCACAGGCTTCATATATCTCTTTGTAATCACTTAACCACAAAAGTAATGACCCATAAGGAAAAAATCTATCATGATATTTACCATTTCAGCTGGGTACAATTAAATTATATAAGTTAATGAGTTCTCTTAGTGACTGAGACTACAAAAATAATTCCTTTTTTTTTCTTTTGCTTTTTAAAGCAAGGACTATGATTACTTCCCCCCGCCTTCATTTGATGGTTCTTTGTAAAATCACTGCCCTGAAAATGTCAGATTTGATTTAAAAGGAATGCAGATGTTAGGTCTCCTTTCCTCAATGGATGTACAGAACTGTATAGTTTTGGTGTTTTTCATCCATTTGGAATCAAGGTACAGGTCTCTGTTCTCCTCTAGTGATGCTTAGTGTTGGTAATTTCTCCTTGAAGTCTTCTGGAACAGCTAGATGATTTCTAGCCCACTTTAGAGTGGGAAAAAATATGGAATATTTTCTTAAATTATATTAAACTATTTTTAATGCAGTGTATTTCTCATAGTTGGGGGGCAATGGAGAGGCATTAAGGAGCTAGGAGCTTTTTTAAATCAGTTGAGAATTTTAGATAAGCTCTGGTGTTTTGCTCTGTTTTCAGTGATTCTGGTCCCTTCTGTTTTTCCTCTCTGCCTGCCCCAAGCCCTTCTTTTTGCCTTTGGAGCATTTCCTTGGCAGAACAATTATCTGAGCCTAAAGTCTAGGGTTGGTCTGGCTGCCTGCTTTACAAACCAAGAGACAGAATGGACTTGGAGCTGTGCTGCCAGCGGACAATTGTCTTTGGTGGTGGAATTCCATATTCCATTATATTCCACCAAAAGGCATGATAAGAAAGATGTTTGGAAATATTTCAGTAAAAATCTGCCTCAAACTGAAGGAAAAGCAGCATCCTGGTACTCACTAGCTATTTAGATAAATAACCACATCCAAGAATTTTATGAGGATGGGGGGATTCTTTAGTAAAATGTAACTAATCCACGGTTGTCTGTGTTGTGGCACAGGAAAGGAGGGAACACTTGTGATTTGTAGGAGCTTTGCCACACGGCTTTCATGGGACGCCAGCAGCCTGCAGGAACTCAGGATCTGTCCTTTGCAATTTTACACATTTTGGCAAAGTGGAAGGTGGGCCCCAATGGTGTGTAATGTTTGCAAATATGTGCTGAGAAGGCTACAACTTCTCTGTGTGTGATTTGTGTGTGTATGGGTGGGTATGCAAGTTCAAAAGCATTCTGGGCAGATACAGAATTGTCAAAGGGGATGGGGGTGGTGGTTTTTGTTTTGGTTGGTTGCTTTTTTCCTTTTTTTTTTTTTGATACAAGGGAGGTTTTTTTACAAGTATTCTTTCTGGTATTATCAAGTGCCTGAGAGGCACTTTATAATATCAGAAAGCAACAGTAATGCATCTGGACTCCATTATTAATTTTATCAGGTTTGTTCAGCTACGTTTAAAAAGTAGAAAAAGAGACATGAGTACTCTGCCTTGACAATATATTCAGGGGAAGGCAACCTGAAGTGCCTGGAGACTTTCTTATATTGTGACTATTCCCTGGATAGTTCCTACACAGTGGTTTTTTTCCCATAACTTTTCTCTCACAGGACTCATACTGAATTAAAAGCTTCTTGAGGAGAACTGTGCATGAGAAATGTGCCTTGTGGTCTGCTTGTTAATCGAAATGTTTTGGTAAAATACTGAAAATTATTAGCTTCAGATTTGATGTTGGTGATATTCAACCATTTATAGAGGTTAATTCTGCATTCATTGGGAAGCAAAGAAGGAAATAATTACGATGTGTGGTATTAATGGTTAGTTTTCCAAACTGGAAAACAGTGAGATCCGAGGCTTTAAGCTTGGCTGCACAACTGACAGAGCAAAATAAGTCCATCTATCTTACAGTGTGGAATGGTAAAGGATGGGTAACTGATTTTGATGGAAATCCACAGGTTATAGCCTTGTAACAGAAATAATTGGTCAGGCTTGTGAGTTTGTAGATGCATTTGACTTTCCTATTCCTCCATCCTTCCAGCATAAAAAATTTGTTGTAAGGTTAACTTGGGGGTTTTGTTTATCTTTAGCACTAACTTCAAGCTGAATTTTGCCTTTTTAATTTATTTGAGGCCAATTTTTTAGCTTTATTTAATTCTTTTATTTCTTTCCCAAGAACCTCACAATTACTTTTTCTTCCACTCACTTTGGACCTTCTCCAAAACTTATTAAAATTGATGGGGTTTTTTTTATATCTGCTATTAAAGAGAACTGAAAGAAAGCATAAAACTGTCACAACATTATATCAGCTTTACATATTTATGAAAGGATAGTAAACTTATTATGCATGATAGCTGTATTCAGTGGAGATCTGTATTGTAAATGAGTTTAACTACAGTTTCTTATCACTGAACAGTTACTACTGATCTTTAATCTGTCTTTAGAATAGACAAATTATGCTCAGTATTATTATTCTTGCTCTCCATCTTGAACACTTTGCATGTAATATTATCCCTTCTGGAATGATTTACTTAGATTTTATATGATTGTGATTCTTGAATAGCATTGTAGAGGTTAAACAAAACTAGAAGTTAGACTTCAGGCAGTAACAGTTGTGTGATATCTGCTTTAACCTGGTGGTTATTTTAATAATGAAATCTTCCTGAGCAAAACACGCTATATTTCATAAAATTTAAGGTTTATAAATGTACAACATATTTCACAACAATAGAAACAGGAACATATAATAAGAGAGTGTGAAATATTAAGCCTATTCTGACTATGGTACACTAAGTGTGCTAGTGTCCAAACTAAGGACTATAAGGATAATAGATTAAACTTTCTCCATGGGTACAGAGATATTTTTCCAGTTTATGCAAGGTAGGAGAGTGCTGGTAGATGATCAGCAGGAGGTAGAAAAACTCCCTTGGGCAATCAGTGTCATCTCTGGGGGAAACCAAAGAGCTTTTGCTTCAGCCTGCCTCCCTTTGCTTCTCCCTCAGCTCCCTCACATCTGTAACCCATCTTATTCCAATTACACCAGCAGCCAAAATACTGCCCTTGGCCCTGTTTGGTTTGACCTGAAGTCAGGTGGGGTTGCAGATCTGTGGTTTTGCCTATCAGGGAGTTGGTGCTACTTCTTTGAGCACTTTGGGAATAAGCACGTTTGCAACACCTAAATTTCACCTGGGGACTTGAGCCAACTGCAGACATGGAGTTGAGAACCTGAGCTGGAGAAATTCCTGGGGCACAGAAGCTCTCAGCAAACACTTGTTCTAAAATGAGAGGATGCTCCCTTTTCCCATGGCAAGGACTTATTGTTGGAGTATATATTTGAAATGGAAATATCCTGAGTTGGTAATGGATTTTCATTTTCATGTGACTATTTATGTACACCTCTTCATTCTTCTGTGACCACACTGACTGTCCACAGCACAACATTTCAAGATAATTTTAGTAGTAAAACACTAGGCTACTTCTTACTTCAAGAAAGTTTTGTCCTAAAAATTTTCAGTTCTCATAACAATTGGACAGAAGCAACAGGAAAACAGATTATGTTCCCCTCTTCCCCCATTTCCTAATATTCCACCCTTTTAATTAAATGATTATGTAATTAGTGTTTCCAAGGAGTAGCTACACTTGTGTCCAAAAAACAACCCATATACAGTGTGACTTATTGCCATGTGGTAAATTTATATTTTTATTTTTAAAATCCTATAATTTAATCTTTTCATGATCATGGGCACAGCTGTGTCTTTGCTCATCAGTATTTGAATGCTTTGCATAGATACAGGTGACTATGTATCATTCTCCCCAATCTAAGGCCATAGTTTAAAACAGTCTTAATTAAAACCTTCTGCAATCACTTTTATAATTTAATTTTACAATTAATACAGAGTCCCTGAAGTATGTATTTTGCTGGTCCATATACTTCATGTTTCGACAGTGGTAATTACAAGATTTGCCTGCATGTTTACAATTTGCCTTGGTTAGAAATCTTTTAAGGGATTTAAATTATTGTTCAGGAATTTGCTAACCTTAACCTAAGGTCAAGAGGAAAATTCACTTACATTCTTCCACACATGGTGCTGTTCACTGTGTGACTTGCAAAGATCTGGTCCTGGCTGACACCATCTCACTGCATCTAAAATTAATTTCAACTCAATCAATCCTCCAGTTCCGAATACTTATCTGTATCTAATCCATTCTCCTCTTTTCATGCGGGCACACGCATGTGGAGTTTCTGTGAGCATGAGGCAGGGAAACAGATGGCTTTAACAGCAAGATTTTCCACTGACTTCTAGTTAATACAATATTTTCCCAGGAAAATAATCTCTCACATGATTTATTAGGTATTTCTTGAACAGGAAGCCTAGTAAGTATCCAAGTCATCTTCATTTCTTCCCCAAATATGTATTATGCCATCCAAACATAACACTTGGTAATTTTCTGAGGAAATTACCTTTCTTGTAGTTCTCGCCTTAATAAGCATATTGCTTTTGCTTTTCAGGGCATCGTTGGGAGTTAACCGTAGGCAGAAATTGGTTTGAATGTACCTAAATTGCATGGAACAGGGGTTTGGCCTAACCAGCAAGACTTTGCCTGGAGCAAGCAGGTTCAGAGGGTCAGGGTTCATTGGGGATGACCCCTGTCCAATGCCAGTTTTCCTTCTTGCACACACAGTTGTAAGGAAGTGAAGGAATGAGCACACGTGATTTATAATGGTGCTTATATCATGAAGCATAGAGCACACACTGCAAACTCCTGCTAATGGCTTCATAAAGCTGCAATTCCAGCCTGTGCTTCCACTGATTTAGAACAAACTAATCCCAGCATTCTCATCTTTGCTCTCATGGCTGGTGGAAGACACCAATGCCACTAAAACCTGGTGTTTACACGTTAAAATAGAAGCACCAGCCCTATGGAAACTCCTCTCCCAGAGGGACAAAGAGATTTGGCTTCAGTTGATGGAAGCAGGTCTAGAGATGAGCACAAGTGTTACTCTGAAGAATCACTCCTTCTGGCATGTTTCCATGGTCTCCCAAAGGAAAGGCAATCAAATGTTTAACAAGAGTTAATCCCTTCCCCAATTACCATTGCAAGCTGAAGCTGCAAAGACAGCCAGGAATAGCAGAGAGGTTCCTTCCTCCAGTCCATGGAGAAAGGGGCTTGACATGCACTCCATGGAAACCTCAGTAGCTCTGAAACTTCTATTAGCACTCAGAATTGCTGTTACCAGTGATGCAAAAATGCCTTTTCCCTTGCCAACAGTAGCAGGAAGAAAACACACTCTGTTTGTGTGTGTGTGTGACAGAGCATTTTACTGGTAAAGGATAATAGAAAAAAAAAATTTAAAGGACAAAGTTCTCCCAGGGTAGCTCACTGTATAGTCCAAGTCATGCTGGTGATATCACTGCTGAGAATAAGATGCACTTGAGATTTGAATATCTAAGTTTTGGGTTGATTTTGTTCAACTGAAAGGGCAATGCAGTGGAATTCTTGCAGAGACCTGTGATCTCTAGCATTTGTTTTGTGTTTTTTTCATATCTCATGCGAATTGAAATAAGAACCTAGAATAAGCACTGTTTAATTTTAATGATTTAGTTAAACAAATGCATTTTATCATTTCATCAGGCTTGTGGATTATTTTTTTCCTCCATCATTGAGCTGTACAACACAAATATTGGTTTTGCAGATAAGGAATTCAATTAGCATTTCAAAGGTGTCAGACTCACTCCCTCTCCTAGCAAGTTCTTAGTAGCTTATTTGGGATGATTGGGAGCTTCAATGAAATTAGGCAACCTAACAAAATTAAAGGACATGCATAAGGAAAGAGAAGGTAATGTTTTATTTTGATGTAATACAAAATTCATTCCAGAAGCTTTTGAAAATCTGGGGAAGAGAGTAGCCATAAATATCAGGTGTAGTACCTTCCCTAAGGCAGGTAAACAAATGCATTGATATCTAGAATTTTCAGATTTTAGGAAAACTTTTGTGCTTGGAAAAGTATCTGTATATGTTTTAACTTCTCTGCTACTGCTTAGAATTAAAATTTTATTTGCACTGCATTTATTAGAGGAGTTAAATTTGCCCTGAACAAAGGAGCAGCGTGGTCCTGCTGTATATTCCAGCCTAAGAACCTTCCTGGCCTTTTGCTACCCTGGTGATGGAGGGGTACCCAGAGTGCAGGCTGGGCAAGAGGCCAGTCAAACAGGGTGCTGCTGGAGTTGTCCATTCTGGGAGAGAGCTGCAGATGCAGTGGCATCTCCCCTGGCATCAGGGGATGCACAACTTCCACTGCAGCCCTGCAGTGCCCAGCTGGGAGCAAGAGCAGCAGCAGAGCCCAGAGAGGTTCCCCTTCCTCCTTCTAGCAAGGCTTAGGCTAGAAGCTGCCAGCCCTGGGGCATCCATGTGATGCAATGGATCAAGCTTCCAGTTTTATCTGTGCTGCCAGAAAAACAGACGGGATCCAAAAGTGCCTTGGGCGAAGCTGCACTCTGAGGAGTGAATCCGTTCTAGCAGAAAAGACAAATTCAGCTTTTTTTGATGAAGATGTTCCATTTGTTTGTCTTAAGGCTTCTTCTTATAAAAAGGAGGATAAAAAAGAGAAGAAGTGGGTTCTGTTCCTGCTAAAGTTTCTAAAAAGGTGAATACAAATGAAAATGAGAAATAATACTACTCAGAGTGGCACATAGTTCTATAAGTGCAAACTCAAGCCCTTGTCACAAGTTATGCCTATCCAGGTGGAGATTAGAAATCGTGGAGCACAGGCTCCCAAGGCTCTTTCACAATTTGTCTCCTCATATTCCAATGCATATTTTGCATGTAGTTAATGGATGTCTGGCTTCACCCCCACCCTGCCCTCATTAATATAAATCAGTATTTTATACTCACAGGGTTCTGATGTTTATGTCTAAGATGTCTTTCAATCACCTCTCAGTATTATCTTAAATGAGAAACTTCTCTTAACGAAAAAACCAGCAACAACAAATAAAATTATAATGTGTAGTGCGAATGAGATTTTGAATGATTTTCAGGGATGGTGACTTTGCTGAAGATTAGTGCAAAATACACAGAATTGCTAGCTGACATAAAGATTTATGTAACCACCACTTATCTTAGCATGTGTGAGGGCTGGCTTCTGCCTTAGTGGTGACCTACCTTCCCAGCCTTGCATTTAGTTAGTAACAGCATGATAACCCTGTTAAAATGCAAAATATTGCAGCCTGTCTTTGATGCTGACTTCAGATTAAATTCAACTTCTGTGTAGGAGGATACAACTCTTACAGACTACAAAGCAAATGTAGCCCTACTGGTTCTTGACTGCTCTATAATAGGAGTTAATGTCCCAAGTTTGCTTCAGAAGTTCTGCCTTGAAGACAGCAGATGTGTTGCTAAAGCCATCTGGCTCTTTTTTGAATATAATTTGTATGCCTATAAATAATCACTATGCATATGGGCTGCATTTCAACCGTGTGTTCCTCAAACTATGTAAGTTTAAGATAATTTATTTCTTCTTGTCTTACAAAGAACTTCTGCCATACATTCCTGTCCTCTTGTTAATATTCTTGCAAACTATCAGAGGAAAGAAACAACTTATGTGTACTAAGAAGCCAGAAAAGTTGATTAGACAAGGAAAACTAAAATACCCCTCTAGGCATAAGCAATCATAGAGCTCTTTTCAGTATTATCCAGCATTTGAAGTAGCAATTTAGAGTCCCAGAGCTGATTCCAATCTCTAGGCTGCACGTGTGGCATTAACAGGAAAAGTGTTAGAGAAGGATGCAAACAACCTCAGTCAGAGATAATATTCTTCCGAAATTATTTCTGCTTAGTGTGCAAAAAGTTGGTGTGTGAACTCTTGTTCACCTTTCCATTCAGGATTCTCTTACTGATCAGCTGCACAGTTATGACTCATGTGCATACAAGATTTCCTAAGCTGGCACTAAATTTGTCTTTTTTCTAAAATGAAAAAAAAAAAAAATCTGACAAACTTACAGATATTTAAATCAATCCCCACTGCTTGCATCCTACTGTATGAAGTAGTGTAATTCTGCTGCAGAACTTTCCAGTCTGTGTTCCTTAGCATAAGAAAGATAAATTGAATATCATTTGTTCATATTCAAGATTACCCACTCTGATACCAAAAATAAGGAAATAAAGATGGATGTCATTGCACTCTAAGCAAAAAGAAACTCAGTTTTTGCACTTGTTAGCATCAGCAGAATAAAGAATTCACACAACCTTTTTAGATGACAGTTTGAAAATGCCTGTTATTTATTAGAAAATAGCAAAAGGCCTTGTTACATGACTACCTATGAAGGAGCAAATTATTTAAAGTCTGCTTAGCTACACCTAACCCACAATTAACTGCAGTAAAAAATTTAATATTTTTCCAAGTCTTAGGGTAAGGGAAGATACAACTATCCTAGGTTAAGTGTGTGAGCAGCCTTTTGATTTAAAAAATGGATTTACAAACTCACAGCACCACTTAGATATAAAATTTTTGTGGAAATGTAAGTGTGACAGTATATTTAGATGATTCAGATGTTGAGCTCAAGAGCTTCAATTATGTTATTTGGCTTTGCTTAGGTGTGGTACAGAAAAATGTCTTGTAGGTCCATTCAGATTTAGAAATTCAAGTGCAAACTATTTTTTTAAAAAGATTATTAGGTAAATATACACTAAAAGCTCATACATCTAATGCAAAAGAATGCAATACTCTGCTTATCATTTAACTTTCCTTACATATATTAGTTTTGATCAATTAACACTGGTTTCCAACCTTCTGAACAAGTGTTTACAAAATGACAAAGATTGATTCTAATGAAGTTAAACATTTTTGTGTACCTCTGTATATTTTTCTGCTCTGTGCAAGGCTTTTGGAATGAAAAAAAAAATCTGAAATGTAAGATGGCACTGCTTTCGGTAACCAGTTAAAGACTCTCCTGCTTGTGAGCTTTGGTTTTCCACAGTGATGTTGAACTTGAGGCCTTTTAGGATATTACTAAAACAGAAGCCAACTAAGCACTTATTTGTGAGTTCCAGGATGATTTCCTCTGTCTGACTGCGCCACAGCCTGCCTTTGCATAAAGGGTGGAGGCCTTGAAGGGTGGTGGTACATCCACTAAACAACAGTTTTCAAATATAAATTGAAAATAGATGTCTCCTTGATACCAGCTTAATGATCAAAGCTAGAATTCCCATCTCCTTCCACTTTCTTCCCATGACTATAAACTGCCAGAAAATGTTTGTTTGATTAGACTTTGTGGTGTTATTTGCTGAACATCTGTAAAACACTTGTGTCTAAAACCCTTTGAAACTTCTTGCCTCCTTCTCAGACTCTCTCATACTTGCCTCAATTTTGCTGTGTTGTTGGTTTCTGTTTGGAGCAAGGAGAAATAAGGATTTTGAAAACCATAAAATGGTGTGTGACTGTATTTTTAAGTGCATCTCTCCACCTCCACCACTCAGGATGCAAGAATGGTGCAATTAGACTGTCAGTGTAGCACACAATTGTATTGTAAAACACCACTAAGACAACAGCTAGTGATGCTGATGGGGGAATGGCTGCATATCCCAGGAAACAAGGAAAAAGGTATATCTCATGTAGCTGCAGAATGCTTTCCTCTAGCTAGGAGGGTTTTTTCCCTTGTTTTCTATCTACTGCTCCAATAAAAATACAAAGCTGGGGTGTTGGGTGATGGAAATATTCTCCAAGATGCTTATGTCTGAAGTTGACAGGGTTTTCTTGCCTCCTTCATCCACTTCTGCCCTTTCTCTTACTGCCTACTTGCACACATCCTCTTAGGAGACTGACTTCCCTTGCATGGAGCTGTGCTCATTTTGATTTTCTCAAATTGTTCAGCATCATAATTGGGAGCATTCATTGCACAGTTCAAAAACATGTTTTTTATATAACACACAGAATACTTGCTTCCTATGTTAATTAGTCTCTATTAGGCAGTGTTCTAGAGGCTTAAAACATAGCTCCAGATTGGAGAAATTCAGTGTATGAGTGAATGATGCTTTTACTGTCATGCCTGGCAGTTTGACCACTTGAGTCTTGCTTTGGAGTAAATGTCCTCAAAGAACACATGTAAAAGCAACATTTCCATTTGGAAATTATGTAACTAAATAATTTCAGTGCACTAATTATCCAGGAAACATACAACAAATTTAATAGCACCCTGTCATCCTTGTGAGGACTGTACATTACAGAAGTGTCTGTGCTGGTGCTGTGTTTGTTGTTCTCTGCAGCAGCTGCTGCAAGGTAAGTGGCAGACATCATCCCATCCCCTTGGACCTTGCAGGCTGCTGCATCAACCCCAGGGCTGTGCTTGAGCACACACTTTTCCTCTCACCCATGAGATGGGGTTTTCCTGTGACAGGAGAAGCAGAGCTGCTGTTTCAGGGAGTATAAATTCCCTGTCCCTGTTAGGACTGTGGGTAGTGTGTGGTTTACCTCCTGATGTTTTCAATCACTGGAATGGCCATGCCATAACCTCCATTTCAGCCCCTAGCTGAAAGTGCTCTGTTGCTTTCCTATTCTTAACACTTTTCTTGCTGATTTTATTTTGGCCCCTTTTATTCCTGTTGCTTCCTAGTTCAGTGAATGCTTGAAAGGCTGTTTTCCTTACTGAGGGAGGCCACACAAAGCTCTTCCCATGTGGCACAATCTTATTTTTTTTCAAACTGTAAGGTAGCATCTTTTGCTTGCTTAAGTTACATGACAAAGTTGAGAATCAGAAAGTTAGGGTAAGGAATTAAAATGTGCCTTCATAGTGCACCAAGTTCAGTAACTGATCTTTTTGTCTTCACAATTTCACGAGCTTAGTAACACATTTTAATAATCATAAGAGATCTATAAGCCAGCTTGTGAAGTGACATTAGCACAAAGACCATATGGATGATTGTGAAATATCTTGTTGAATTTTTAGGAGTGTGAATTTGTCTAGAGTCATGTCTCCCTGAATACAAAAATAATTCCTCTTCTGTTCGCTGTGAAGTCTTAGTTTCTAACACAAAGCTTTGCAAACTCTGTTTTGTAGATTTTTAATTCTCTCAAGATCAACCTTAATTATCACATACAGTTCTTTTGGTAAAAGGCCTGAATATCCATAGTAATCTACATGCAGCGTTATTGGTGTAATAAAAGTAATAAATTAATAGGAATACAGGGGCTGTGTTGCAGAGCAGTTCTCAAAGAGCTGCTTTAGTTGTTGTTACTAAAGCAATTTTATCAGCAATCCACCCATCTACCTTTCAGACTTTCTTTATGAGCACACAAATTTCCACTTTTATGTACATATGCCCTTTTCACTATGTGCCACTTTCAGCTGTTGATGAATTATTGATTTCTCCTGTCACAATTCTTTTGAGTTACAGTACTCATGATGCTGAAAAAGAAACAGGATTCATTATTGTACTTTTTTTTTTTTTTGAATGTGTTTCACTCTCTTTAGATTTTCTTAATTTCCTGCAAGGCTATATGAAAGGGGCATTGAAATGACCCCAAGGACAGGGCATCAACCTGCACCCAGATGGGATGGTTCTTCATAAATTTCAAATAAATTGGAGAAGACAGCAACAGAGTTCAGGAGTAAATTTTCTCTATCAGAAATCAGTTTTCTTCCCACTGGGTTTGGAATAAGAAGCTAAATATTTCTAAGAGAATTATTTTGGTTTTACTTTGGGTTTTCCCTTAGCATTTTGAAGGATATAATGTTTTACAAACCAGCTGTGAGCTGACTGGGTGTGCTTACCTTTCTTTTACAGATAGCATACCTTTAATGGCAGCAGAGAGAGGTTAAGAAACAAGCCAAGGAATGTAAAAAGGTGAACAGCCTAACAGTTTAAAATTGCAGTATTAAATATCAGTTTGATTACACTTCCAAGACCAAGGATTTTGGTTTAAATAACTTTCCTTTTGCTGCTGTGGATTTATTGATCCCATGGAGTTCCTGCCTGCTCTTGGACCAGTGTTTTGCCCAGGGGCTCCATCCAAGGCCAGAGGTGGATCAGGCGCCAGCACTGGGAGCCCTGTCCCAGGTCAGCTCTGGCACCCTGGGCTTGGCAGAGCCAGGAACACAGTTCAGAGAAATACATGAGATTGTCACAGCAAGCAGCTGTGAGATGTGTTTGGTCTTTTTCTCTGTTTACTGGAGGCTGGTCTAAGACTTAGAACATGAAATTTAATTTAAACTCTACATTTGTGCTACGAGTACTATAGACTGGGGGCTTGGTATCCAAACACAGTTTTATAAATATTTATATCTTGCCTCAAATACTCTGCATCACAGAGTTCTGCGGTTTATTTTCAGACTGGGGAAAAACATAGAAATTCTTAACCAGTTTTGTCATTTTAAATGGAGTTGAATATTCCTGTGAAGTTTTGGTAAAAGGGATTTCTTGCTCTATGTTGATTCATCTTGATACTAGGTAACATAAATACACATTTCCTAGCAGGAGTAACACAATGCAAAGGACTGTTGTGTGTGCCAATAAGTGGATTGAATAATGGATACATTAAAAAAAAATCAAGGAATGCACATTGATTATTACATGTAAATCAGATACTGAACTTTCAGCCCAGAAGCATTTTCTGACAAAACTTGCAGGATTTTGTTTCCATGTGATACTAAATGCCAATTAATATCTGCAAGCAGAATATAATTTCTCTCTGCAGTACACTCTGGAAACCTCCTGTCAGAGAAGTAAATTGTTTGACAATCAACTGCAGGATGTGATGGAGAATTCTGTCCAAGTTTATTGTTGTTTATGTATACTGCAAATGAAATTATTCCTGGCATAAAAGAGCAAGAAACTTCAGTAAAGATCATAATATATGAGCAGATGACATATGTTTGTGTTAGCAACCATGTACCCTTTCAAATTATCTTCAAAACAATTCAGTTTTCTAATTGGAGACAATGGAATGGAGGATAGTGGCATACTTCTTTCCCTTTTATTTGAATCAAACTCAAGTATATCATTAAGTAGGAAGCATTTTCATTTCTTGTTCATGGATCATTTTTATTACTATAATGCACAGGCTGTTTTGAACTAATATTTAGGATGTTGCATTTTAGGATTCATAGAAAGTAGAACCTTAGAGGTAAGAAGGTTGCTAGTCCTTCTCTTGACTCAAAACAGTCATGGCTGTTTGTCAGATCCGTTCTTAAAAACTTCCCCAGTAAATTTATTCCAGTGCTTACTCTTCTTTCAATTAGAAAGGCTTTCCTACCTTAAATTCACCACAGTTCAGTTTAACTCTACTGCTTCTTATATTGTCTGCTGTAAATCTTGAAGCAGTATAAACGTCCTCTTGAATTTCAAACCTGATTTTCGAGGAGTTTGTTAACCTCTTCAAGCCTGATGCAAATTTAAAGCCAGTTTTCTTCTCTATCCTTCTGGACTTCTGTGAAATATCAAACTATGTGAGATTGGAGTAAATTCAAAGAAGCCCAGATTGATAATGTTTCTTTCTAATTTAAAGTGAAACCTTGACAATCATTGACTTGAGTAGATATTTAACAGAAAGCTGGTCTAGTTCCCATTTTCTGTTGACTTGTTTTGCTGTGCAGCTATTTCACAGTGGTTTCCTCTAGACACAGTTCTGCAACTTGTTTATGAGATGGCCATGTCAGATACTGCTTTACTGAACTCCAGGCATATGGCATTTACTGCTTTTTCCCCAAGGAAAGAATATTATGGAGTCATAAAAAAGGGATTGTGTTTGGTGAAATTTATTCTTGACAAATACCTGTTGTCTGTTGCTCACTTTATTTCTTTTCTTAATTTGCAGGTCATCTTTTTACTAGTGCAGGCAATCTCTTTCTCAGCTTATGTCATTAACTGCAAACAATTTTTTTTGTTCTTTCAAAGATGGTTTTATGTCCAGCTATAGGAATGATTTATATAGGATAACAGCATTCTCAGTGTTTTAGGAACACTCAGTGTGAAGTTTGGAAATTATGGTTAATGCCAAAGTTGAACCATTTTTTGATCAATGAGCCAGAATTTGTGTGTTTGCACTTTTAAATTCCATCCCTAGGCATGCTTGGGTTCAAGCAGGGAGAGTTTAAATTGATCATCTCCTGGAACCATTTTAGACACAGGCTTTGTTTAATTTAAGTCCACCAGGAATATGTCCCTCTTTAGTTTTTGTTTTTTTTTTTACTTTAGGCAGATCCTTCCAGTGTCCTTGATTCTTGGTTGTGTTGGGCAGGTTCTCTGCCCTGCTTTTCACAGCTGCTGAATGATTTCTCTTAGATGATAGTTTCTTGAAATATTATGTAAACTTGATAGATTGCAAGACACAGAAATGGATGAATGAAAAACACAAACCTATGCTTTTTCTGTGAGATGGTTTTCCTTTTTTTTTTTTTGATACTAAAATAATTTTTAAATAAAAGGATGAATAAGATTATTTGATCCAAGGATCTGTTTGCCTACAATATAGCTTATTTCCACCAAGATTTCTGAGCAAGTCCTAAACTCAGAGTGCCTCAGCTCTTTCTCTTTGCTTGGACAACAGGCCTTCTCTTGTCTCTCCTTCATTCTCATGGATTTGAAAAGTATTGTTATACCAGATAGGGAATGACAGCTTCATGCATGTAATCTCCAGAAAAGGTGTGGGGTTTTTCAATCAGGGGTGCTTCAAATATTTTATTTGAATAGCATGATTTATTGCAATAGTGTCTTTTATGAAGATTTTTTTTGTAAGCATTTGGGTAAAAAAAATAAATGTGGACCTCAGCCATAAGATGTGCATTTGTATCTAAACCAAGAAACTGAGCAAAGACAGCTGAGGTCTGAGTCTATTCTGGTTTTAATGCATTGGAGCAATCATGGCCCTGTACACCTGAGAAATTCAGTGTGAGCAGTAGGAATGGCACCCCACCTCTTTCATTAATATATGCAATTGGTGCAGCCATGTCATTCTCTCTGAAAGGTGATTCATCCTTCAGTGTTGTTCTACTGATGTAGTATTTGATATTACTCAAAAATCTTTTCTACTTTGAGTGATCATTTTTGCTCTGGCCAAATAAATAATTGATTTTTTTTTAATTGGTAAAACTGAGCAACAGGGAAATCCAGCAGCAATTTTCCTCTGTTAGAAGCCAAGGACATTATAGCTGTACTCCAGTGCAATCTTGTATTGCCAGTTTATTTCCTCCCTCGCTTTGCCTGCAAATGTCAGTCATTTTGTTATAGAATCTCAAAATTCAGCATGCAAAACAGCAGTAAGAGTCCACTAGGGCTCAAGCAGAACTTGAAACTGGACATGAGAATGGATATGAACTTACACACAGCACTAGTTTACAGAGGAGGAAAGTATCATTGCTGGAATCAAATCATCCTATGTATTTAAACTATAAGAAAAATTTGTGTGTGGAACTGCATGTTTTCAGGTAAGATACAAACAAGCACGAGAATCTTATTTGCTGAATTGTGTAAATTGTATCTTAAGCACCTGCACAAGGGAAGGAATGAAAGCAGTTAGCAGTGAAAACTGAACACTTTCCTTTTCACTCTTCCTACTTCTTTCTATTCCCAATCCCAGTGCCTTAATGTGTTATTACAGTGGGAAACAGTGGGATTTCCTCCTCCAAAATCATCATAAATGTTGTGCTGGTTGTTCTTTGTCCACTCAGAACAGTTTTTACACCACTCAGTTGATGTTACTCCCACTTGGACTTTTCTCTAAAGATGTTTTTGTGTTGTTATTTGAGGGGGCTTTCTCAAAGGAAACAAACACACAAAGAAAAGCTACGCAAGGATTCACATTCTTCCTGTTTCTTCATGTAATAGTTCATGCTCAAGAATATGTACAAAGAGCAGTAGCTAGCCTTAAAATCATGTCTTGAAATCTTTTTAAAGATTTTATGACTTTTCCAATATTTAAAAGCTAGTTTGCAGTCCACTGTTTATGAAAAAACATTTTTCTTACTGGTATGTAATATTGGCATTTTATCAGTATGTAGAATTATTTTTATAATCAAAAAGGCCAAAAAGAGAAACATTTTTTTATTTCTGAAAGAATATTTGCCCAAAGAATGTTAACCCTGATGTTAGAAATATGGCTTTTACTCACAGTTTATTTTTTTTAGTTTTCTCTGGCCAGAATTATTTATGGAAGTAATGTGGGGGAGGTTTCTCATGTTTCTCCTTAGGTTTCTTGCCAATCTGTGGTCATGTTCACTTGTCCACTATGCATTCCCACCATTTTCTTTGTACCTGTCTCATCTGTGTTGCAGGAGTTTTACTTTGACAACTAAAATGTTTTGTTATACAGTAACTGAGTTTCTTTGTCTAAAAATGTCAAAGAGCCTGGCTTTCTGTTGCTGTATATTATCATATTGTCAATCCCCTTGCTCCTCCCTTCTCCAGCTATGCAGCTTAAATTCTCAGGCTTTGTTCATTTAGTCACAAGGGAACCTTTTCCTTCCCTTTCTCCCCTTATAATTATTATTTTTCTCTGTGTTCTGGCTCCAGCCTCATTGCAACTGCACACAGCAGCGGTGGCAGCTGTGACAGGTGCTTCTTTGAAGCCTGGGAAGAAAATGCATCTAATGAAAGGGCTTGAACAGCCTCTCCAAAGGTGCTTGTGGATCGATCCGAACCATTTCATACCTTTTCCATCCCTGTGCCACCCAGTGTGCATCCTGAGCTCAGTTTGACTTAGCTGCAGAACTTCCCTCCCTCAAGAGATTGTGGCTCATGCAGAGGTCAAAGGCATCCTTTGTGAGAGCACTGCTCCAGACCTGCTGTGTGCGGGGTTTGATTGTTTGACAGACTTCAAATGCAGCATCTCTGCAAATGCCCTGATATCAGACCTTCCCCAGATAATGGGAAAGGCAACCAGAAGTTGGTTGGGCAAGCTGAATTATAATTTGTGCTTTTTGTTGTTGTTGTGTTTGTTGTTATTTTTCCTTCCACAATGATGACTTATGGAATTTCAGTTTCTTTTGTTGATGGTGTAGAAAACCCATCAAAGGTTTGAATCTGCCATGATCAGTGACTTGTTTATAAGTAAGATTTCTTATTTATTTCTGTGTGGTTCTCATCATTGCATAATCAAAGAACATAAAAGGAAAAAACCACCTGGTCCCACCACATTTCAGTGCATTTGTTTATTGGTTTGGTTTTGGTTTTTTTGGTGGTTCAGTCTGACAGCAGCCCAAGCTGCAACAAGCCTTGGACCTGTTTGCAGCCAGGTTCTGATCCTTTCTGAGCCTTCAAATGTTCAGAGATCTCTTCCCAGCTCAGCTCAGTTATTTATGCAACCCATCTCTCCTTGGGGGCTGGGAATTCCTAAAGTGGTAAATGAGACATTGAAGTTGTAGTAAGTGTTTTGTGTAAGGTAGCAGGGGAAATGGGCAAGATTGGCCAAAGAGAAAGTACAATTGTTAAACTATTTTGGATTTTGGACAGGGTCTAAACTACAGCTACATCCTGTCTACCATGCCTGAATTGTGAGCTTTATATGTGTTGGTGGGTTTCTTTTTAGCCTATGTTGATATTTTTGAGCATAAGAAAAATAAAATAGAATATACTTTTCCTTCTCTTGCTCTGTCTTGTATAAAGTGACATTAAAATCATCAGACATCTTTTTTTCTTTAATTCTTTATTGTCATTACTATTAATTATTGCAAGAATGCTATGCCTTTGCCCTCCTTTTCTCAGATTATTTATTTTCTGTGTGCTTTTACATTCTAGAGGTTTCTAAAATTTTTTTTTACTCAGTATCCCTAGTTCATCCCTGAGATTATTGCAATTATCCTAATTTTCTTCACATGTAGTGTGTGCATGTGTTTGTGTGTATAAATATTACCTGAAAATATTTTTATGTTCACCTCTTTGAAATTAACTGTTACCCTGAAAAAAGGGTTATTTTAAGATGCTTTGGCTTTCATTACTGGTTTCCTAAAAAAAAAAAAAATTAAAAATTATCCAGCAGTGTTCAGAGTGCCAGCACAAGATCTACTGGGAGAGTTTTATCCAGAAATGCATTTTTGTTACATACTTGTTGATTTTATCTAGATTAGTAAGTCACATAATTAGTTCCATAGTTAAATATTTCATTTTCTCTTAACTGACTTAAAATTGAACACAGTTGTGGGTAGTTAGACAACCTTGCTTCCTTTATACTCTTGTATTTATTGAGAAGGTACCCCCAAGTGGTAAATAAGAAATGGGATGCAAAGAGGGAGTGAAATTCAAAGTGCAAATGTACAAAGCACATGAAGCCATTTCCTGGGGAGAAATGAGGGAATTTGAAAAAGTTGCCTGAGACTGCTCTGCCAGAATATTTGACACAACCCAATAAATGAGTTCTTACTGAAACAGATGAAGTTTCATCTTGCGAAACAGGGAGGAACCTGTGTCAGGTGAAGCAGTGACAAAGACTGTGCCTCAGCTTCTCAGCTGGGTAAATGCAGTAAATCATTTCCTAGCAGAGTCAAACAGGCACTCGACCTGTGAACAAAAGAACAGGGGTTTATCTTCCCTGAGCTGGATTGCTTTGCTCAGTGAGGTCTTAGTCAAGCTATAAAACCAACAGAAAATGACTTCTGGGGTGAACTTGGGAAATTCTTCCAATATGATGAGGATTTTTTTCAGCCCATCCAAGAACTTTTAGGTGAAAACAGTAACTTGTCAAATTTTGATCTACCACTATGGCACCCAGAAACATTAGTACCCTGATCCTCAAAAGGTAATGCAAACAGCAAAGTAGTTTAGGATATAGTTACTGTTCAGTTAAAATATAATTTTAAAAGCCCCTAATGATGTAAATATAGGGTCTGAAATAAATTTGGTTTCGTATATTTCAGTTGATTTGAATCAAAACCTTTGTATAGTGTTGCAGTGATTGCAGTTGAATTCAGAAGTTCAGAAATGGATAAAAAAAGTAATAAATCCTATTCTTTATAACCTATGAAGTCATTAATAAATCTGTATATTAAAATTCTGAATTAATTTTTATTGAACAAGTTTTATAGAGCTAAGTGGAACTTGTAACTAGCAATTGGATTATTTCTGCATAAATTGAAAAAAAAATGTTTTGTCCTTCTTTTGAGATGGATTTCTGTTTCAGGCATAGGGATATAGGCTGATTTCTTCGTCCTACATCCTTATGCCTGAAACAGAAATCCATCTCAATCATCCTATTCCCCAGAATACACAGATCTTTTATATATTCTATTCATTCTGTATTACTTGGCTTTAGCCAGAGAAGCCAGGCCACACCTGCTGTGGAGAAAATATGCTGGCTTGAAAAGCTTTAAAGACCTCTAAAATCCATACATCAGGCCTTTAAATTATTTTTATGTTCTTCTGTGGTGAGGTGCATGTTTGAGGCCAGCAGAATAAGCATTAAAGTGGATATCATGGTGGGGATATTCAAAGTGTGTATCATGATAGTGTAGCCTTAGATAATGAACATTGTAAAATATATTCTTGTGTTTCCAAACTCCTGAATTCTGAAAACCCACAGAAAGGAGTTTTCACATCCCTCTGCTTCTTTTCACAAATGATTACCTGTGTCTGTATAAAATGGTTGTGAAATGGGTTGAGGTCAGTAGTAGAGAGGGAGTCCTGGCACCGCAGGATGAATGGTTTCTCAGTGGCTACAGGATGAGCATGTTGTTAATCTAGTGTTCATTTAATCTGACTCTTATAACTTTTCTGTTCCTGTACATTAACTACTCACTGCTTTGTGACCCATAGGAATTAGCTTGCGTTTATTGTTTAGACAGAGACTATTATGCCTCTTTAAAGTCATTTTTCTTCCTGCTGATATGAAATCTATGGAGACGGTAAAAAGCAGAATTTTAAGGAAGTTTTCATTCACAAAAGCGCTTGGAAAAAAAATTAACAAAATATTTTATGTATCTTCTTCATTGAAGAAAAATATTACTTAGGCCAGAAAAACCACTGAAGTGGCTTACACTGGTAACACCAGTTGGATCCATGCACTTCAGGATTCCACTTTAAATAGTGTTGACAGATGAAGATGCCTTATAAAGCTGCTCCCAAATACTGTCCAGTACAACCAAGTAAGAAAGTGCTATCAGAACAATCAATTCTATTTCCAGCCTAAAATACTCTTTTCCATTTTCTTTGTAATATACAAAATGTAATACAGCTAGATTTCATCCTAGATATAAAAATCTAATCATTTAAATGACAACAATTCATTACATTATTGTTTTCCATTTAATAATTTTAAGGGTCTTTTACTCATATGTCATCAAACTCTGGCCACTTAATAAGTGTATTTATGCTCTAGACTCTTTCAAAAGGCTTTTTTTCCATGACCAAAAAGGAGAAAAAGAAAGTGTTGGATTATAATGACCGGGTAAAAAATGCTGGCATAGTTTAAATCTGAGTGGCTTCTTTCAAGTGTGTAACACTTTAAAGTCCCAAAAATATTTCTTGGATTTTTATCTACTAGTCCAAATATCTCAGTGCTTCAAAACAGCCTCAAAAAATCCATATTTTCCTGAACTTCTCCTTGGCAGGAGGTTTTCAGAATCTCTGAATGACTTTTGTCCAACAGTCTGTAATTGAATCTGCTACAAAGACAATTCTGCTGTTCCTATACATGGCACAGGCATTGTGATTTGAGATGCTCTAACACTGCCTTATTTTTACTTTTTTTATGAATACCATAAAAAAGTTATTTTCATGATTCCATTTTAGAATCTCTGCCTTTCTTTGTTATAAGATATAAAAATACATACAAGCAGCGTGTACTTTCCATATGTAGGACACACTGCCTCTCACTATTGTTCCTATTCAGAAAATCACATCTAGCCCTTCATCTGTGTTATCTTGATGTCTGGGACACTCTGCTCTGTTTCAATTGGATTTCATAGGAACTATCAATAAATTCTTCAGTCAACGAATCACATTGATTACTCACATGAAATGAAAATGATTGCATTTGAGAAAGAGGTAGAGTAGATGGTTCTCCTGTCTTAGCACACAACTAAATGCATAATACAAAAATGTAAATAAAAGTTTAAGTTAGTATGTGAAAGTTCTATTCATGGCATAGAGACAATTTGTGCACATGGTATCTAATTCTGTGCTTGAGTCACAATCAAATAAACTTGAGAAAGGCTGAGCAACAGTATTATCTTTCTAAAATAGAAAATAACTTTTTTTGCTTCATCCAGACTCAGATTTAACTTTCAAAAATCCTAAGAGTACCTTTTCTGTTTCCAGGCAGAACTTCTCCTTTCCTCCAAATGTTATCTATTTTTACAATGCCTTGAGCTCAGAAATAGACACTGCCATTTTAACACCAGAAATAGAATTTTAAAATGTAACTACTGTATGAGGTATGACTGACAAGTCTGGGCCCTGCATAGTTTTAAATTCAGTTCTTTACCTTTTAGGAATTACATCATATATATTTCTTAAATTATATTAGCAATCTTTTTGTTCCTCTTTTTAAAAACTTACGTGAAGGCAATGGTACCACCAAAATATGAATTTTCACTGTATCTGACTGCTTGTCTTTTAACATTAGAGTCACTGCAATGAAGTAACTCCAGTTATTGAAAAGCAAAAAATAACGCTTAATGATGCTGATCATACCATGATATGTGGAAGTTGAGACAAAATTTGGAAGTGTTAATAGGCATCTTTGCCATTCAAAAATGCACACATTAGAAACAGCAGATAAAAATTACTTGTGGCAAATGCCTATTTCTATTAATCCTCTTTTTTTTAATAAAAAATTTAGTGGTTTTTACTAGGTGTGAAAAAGTCTAACAATGCCACAGTAAAAAATTCATATTTATATTCCAAGCTAATTAACATACTCTTTGTGCCTGTATCTTTGCACAAACAAAAAAGGATATTGCCTAGGCTGCTTCATGGAGAGATTACAGAGAGAAAAAAAAAAAAAAAAGAGATACTGAGCATTCTTTGCCCAGTGGTGTCCTGCACAGCTCAAAGGTATACAACTCCAGCATCTGATAGAAAAGGACTGAGGATGGGTAAGATCAAAACAGTCGCATCATCAAAGTGCAGCCAAAGCAGGAGCAGCTAATTGCTGCACTGCAATTAGTGACAGCAGCAGCGACTCCCCCAGCAGCCCCCAGCCCCATCTCAGGGGATGCATCCCAGCACTCAGCCAAGGCAGAGCTGGGGGCAGAAAATGTGGAAGAAGCTTGCAGGAGCCTGTGGATCTGAAGGGATTATTCCTGCTTCCTAGACAACTCCAGTCTGCTAGTTTAGCACATCCACTGTAGGGTGTAAGTTGTACATGGCAATCTGCATCTACAGCTGCTGGTTTTGTTTTGAAAGCTCTATACTGGTACTTCCATATGATGGTTGCATTTATTGCCACAACCTTTACCTTGTGCAATGCTAAATGTTGTTCTTTGCCACTCAAGAAATTGCATATTTTTAGAGATGAATGTGGGTATTTATTAATACAATTTGATTGACCCTAGTGGGAGCCTTTGGAAAAGGTCAGTATTTCCAAGGCTGATTTTTAACTTTATTCACTACCAGGAGCAGGAAATGATAGCAACATATGCTGCCAGAACCTCTGGAAGCATTTATCCAGAGGTATTCCTTGCAATGCACCCAAAGGGACCATCCCAGGATGGCCTCCTGCACCATCCTTCCCTACAGCAGCTTTTTATGGATCCTCCAACCCTTGTACCCTGTGCAGGCATTGGGGTTGGCAGAGCTGGTGGTTGTGGGGTGATCTGATTGAGGCCTTCCAGTACCTAAATTTCTGCTGCACAAGAGCTGGAGATGGATTTTTTACAAGAGCATGCAGTGATAATTGAGGGTGAATGGCTCTAAATGGAAGCAGGGGAGATTCAGATTGGATATTAAGAAGAAATTCTTTATTTTGAGACTTAGGGTACTGGAACAGGATGCCCAGAGAGGCTGTGGATGCCTCATCCATGCAGCTGTTCAAGGCCAGGCTGGATGGGGCTCTGAGCAACCTGGTCTAGTGAAAAGTGGTCCTGTCTGTGCTGGGGGGTGGAACCAAATGATCTCTAAGGTCCCTTCCACCCCAAACCATTCTATTCTTCTCAGTACAGGTCTCATTGGGTCCCAGCAGCCCATGTACAGCTTCATGGTGTCCTGAGCCCCATCTACTGATCCCCTCAAAAGGCTCTGTAGGTAGAGAAATATATTTCTCCCATGGAGGCCTTCATGTTTATGTGATATGTAGGATATGCCTCTGAAAGGAACTATTCATTAGAAAATGGCAGCCTTAGGTTTTCAAGTGGACTTTGGGCAGGCATGTGCTTCCCCTGGTCAGTCAAAAATATAGTTAGTGATTGAAAAAGCCCAGCAGAGTTTCTGGCTCCTGCCTTCTGCAGCCTAAATATCTCCAGTCAATTCTTTGAACAAATGCAAGCAGTCTTTGACTCTCTCCCCTACATCTTAATTTTGTATCCCTTCTGACTCTCTTGTGTCTGTGCACTCAGCAGCAGCAGCAGTTAGGATCCAGCTTGTAGGAGAGAGAGAATCTCACAATTTTTGCCCATGTAAATCATGTCAGTAGCTCAAGGATTAATGCCGTGCATGCTGAAGACAGGATCAGACTCGAGCAAAGGAGATGTGCTTGAAAGCCTTTTCCTGATCAATACCTGCAGCTCATGGTTCAGGGAGAAACACTTGTATGCTGTGGCGTCACAGAGACTACCTTGAGCACAGCTGGTGCATGTCATAAATTTAAAGAACTGATGCAGGCAGAACACTGTTTGACAAACCAAAATGCCTTTTTTTGAGAAACAGGAAGCTGAGAATTTGGTGTGTTAAGGTAACAAAGCAGAAGTTCAAATCCATCACCCTTATAGCAACACGATCAAATCCATCACCCTTGTAGCAACACGATCCCTTTGGCAGAAAGCTCGATTACACTGCGACTATTTATGTACATAATAATGTTATTCTTGGACTGCACACATCAGTTCTGCTTCTGTATGTGGATTATCTCTTGAATCCTTCAACTTAATCCTCTGGCAGCAGCTGAGAGAACCATGGTGGGTTGAGGCTGCAATTGCTCTGAGCAGCTTGTTGGTGTGACCCTTGACTTTTCCAAATATGCCACCAATGTGTCTGGCCACCTCCCTCCCAAACAGGCTCTGCACAGACTCTGTAACTCTTAGAACCAACCAGTCCAATCAATCCCACAGCTCCTCACAGCAGCACTCCAAAATGTCACTCTTATTAGTGTAATGACCACTCTCTAACATTTTGTTATCACTACAAGAACTTACTTTGTTTCATTACTTCACAGTTGGAGGCAAGATATGCATCTAATGCAAGACACATAATGATTTTTCATCAAAGAAAAGGCTTTATTTTGAATGTATGATGGTACAGCTTCATATATTTTGTGTAAGTAGTAAAATAGAATATCTTTGCTGACTCAAAAGTGGGATGGTGTCCTCCATAAAAGAATTTTTTAATATGTATTTTAGTGTCTTACTTAAGGCTGAGGGGGACAGAGATGAGTTCAAAGTGTATTGCTGTTGCCTAATACTCCAAAAAGATGTAAGTAGTGCTCTGTTAGACTTCTCATAGATATGGGATTGCTGCAGCATTCTCCATTTCCCAGAATAGAAACATTGAGACAAGGAGATGGTGTCAAAGGCAAGAGCAGACCCTGGGCCTCTTGAGTGCCAACAATGCACTTTATTTACAATAGTATCCTGCTTCAATAGAAATATATTCATTATGATCATCTCTGCAAGTATTCACACCTACTTGATTGCTCATTATGCATTGCATTTGACCAAATATTCATTTTAACATTTTCTCTCATGTTCCTCCTAACAAGTACTGAAACGTTGTGTGGTATTTCTGACTTAAGAAAATAATGGGGTCATTTGCTTAACAGATAAATATTTGGGCTGACAACAGTCTTAAAAGGTTTTATTACTGATTTTGTATAAGGGCTGAATTGGCTATGTGATTAAAATTCTTTTATTTCTGACATAAAAGTTACTGGCAATGGTATATCTTAAAAGAAAAAGGGAAAATATTTCATTTCAAAACCTAAAAATGAATATTTGCTTTATTTCTTCTTCAGTACACAATTAAATATTCACCCAAAACAAAATAGCACTAACTATATGTCTATAAAGAAAAATATAAAATTTTAATATCAGGCTTATTCATCTGGGTTGTGAAGTCGCAAAAGGACAGATTTCTCTCCTCTGTAGATATTTTTGGAATTTCTAGGCATATAAAATTATATTCAGATGTTTTCACTACACTTGGGAAGAGAATAATGCATCTCCACCCCTTTTATATTTATTGTAAACTGATTAACTGTTGTAGAAATAAGAGTGACACTGAACATGTTCATTTAGAGCAATTTCCCTGGAGCTTTTTGCTCCATGTTTTATATTCCCCAACTTTACCTACATCTGCAAATACTTACCTTGATGACCAACATATCTCTGCATGTGTTCTTGCCTTCACTGTAATATTTCTTCTTTTCTGTAATTAAGTAGGTCATCATTCAGCACAAATAACACTTCCTTTTTCCTGCCCTGATTCTTTACAGGTTGCTCTGTACTTACAAGAAAAATTCTGCCTTTCCAAATAAATTCCATATAAAATATGGATTTCTTGTGGAGAAAAAAAAATCACTTTTTTTTCTTTTCTTTTTTTATTTTTATATATATATAGTAAGGAAAATCCTTTAAGGACAGGGTGCTAAGGTACTCTTTTTGTGAATAAATGAAATTTGGGAGGAGAGTAGAAAGGAAAGTAAGTTTGCTTTTGTTTTCAGAAAATAGGAAGACAAATTTTCTTCTATGTTTCTCATGGAAACAAAGAAAATCAGAATCAACTTCTGTAACTGGATAAAATTAATGTGGTCAGTTTGTTCTCATCATTCAATGACTGTTCTTTTCTAATTTTCTTTACCCATAATGTATTCTGTGAGCAAGTGGTACTTTAATACACTTATTTTACTGAACAAAGGTATAGACTTATTGATATTTTTAATCTACTGCTGTGCCATCACTTCATGATGCAAAAATCTTATAATAACCTTGATATAAATTTGATTGTTTATGTATGGATCTGTTTTATTACTGATAAAATACATTGTGAAATTTCTGAAAGCTATACAACCATAGAAACTTGTGAGAATGTGCTGTGCTTTGACTTTTAAAAGTAAACTTGAAGATAGCGTGGGTAGTGTTAGAGTTTTTAAAGCCTCTTGCCACAAGGGCATGCCAGATACACACTGACACATTATGCAAATTTGTCATTGTGATTTACATTCTTTAATGACCTCAAGATGCTCCAGATTTACTTTTAGATGCACACAGACAATAAAGGAAGAACAGTACAAGGATGAAATTAGGCCAAAAGTCAAGATATATCAAAGCAACATGAGTGACAAATATGAAACAGTCAGGGAGCATCAGTCTTCCTAGATGTCCAGCTATGTTGAACCAATATAAATATTTGATGTGATAGGAAAAAACAAATGCCCAGCAGCAGCAATATTTTCCTTAAGGAGGTAAAGTCCAGCTGTTGTTTCTTCCTGTCTCCCAAGCATAATGTGTGGTGGTTTGGTGTGGTCAGGATGAAAGAAAGCACAGAAATGTCCAGAACAGACAGGAAAGAATGGAGATGTTTCAGCCCATTGAAATTAGAGCTTTCTTATGTCATTTTTATACTGCAATAAGAAAAAATTTGCTGTTGCAGATTTAAATAGTATGCTTGTTCTATCTGTAAAGTAGTAATCATTGCTTAAATGATCTTAGGGTAGTTGTCTCCTACCATTCAAGCAATGATTCTTCTAAATCTCAGAGATGTAAAACAGTTTTCTGGCCATCATTTTTTTACCAGTTTTAGGTTTTTAAATGATTATGAATGAAGATTGGAGGATAAACCCTCTATGGGAAGTAGTTAAAAGGCTGGAGAGCAGTCTGCATACCTAGGTTACTTATCAAAATACAAATAATCAGCTATAAGTATAAATATTCTTTGAGACAAGAGCTGTTTTTAAAATAAGTCTTTTGAAGTGGAAGATGGTTTCCATTAAATTATATATTATATTTGTTAAATCAGGCAGTTTAGGCAGAAATTATGGCTGTAGTTTTACCTGGACCATTCTCAGGTCCTGTTGAGTTGTTGGGTCATAACCTGGAGAAGGAAGAGTGGAAGAAAGAACCCTCAGTTCAAGAAGCTTTCATGTTCACCTGAGCAGAAAATTTCAGTTTCCACATAACCATTGCACAAACCCAAGTCCAAACGAGGTCAGGACTGTAAATTACTATAATAATTGATCTTTGTTTTCTCTGTAATTGCTCATCCATAGCAGTAGAACAGCATGAGGAAGCTGCTATCTGCAGCTCCTCTGTTTTGTGGCTAGAAGAGATCCATTCTCATGACTAGCCAGCAAGTACCTTTGGGTATCTCTAGATTCATTTGGGATTCCTCACTGAGCCTCACTTTAAATGCAAAGCTTTTCTGATATTCTGTGAGCGTGGGACTGTCCTTAGACAAATGAGCTGATTGAGTTTTAGGATGTGAAGTGGAAGCTGACACAGTAACTCTGTTTTCATTTCTACTCCATGCACATGAGCATTACCTGAAATGTAGCAACAAAAAGGCACTGAAAAAATAAAATTATATCATTTGATTCCCACTACTGTCCTTAAAATAGGATCTCTGCCATTCTCTGGCCTACCTCAAGCCTGACCTCCCCCTTTGTCAGGTCAAGAAGATTATAAATTTCTCCTTTGATCTATCCATCCATATGGTTATGCATGATAGAGGAACTGATAACTCGTGAGACAGAATCATTACTGTCAAGAGAAGGACATGGGCAAGTTTCTCTATAATTTTTATAATGGACTTGATAGGGATATGTGTTTTAGAGTTAGTTTTACTTTTGAGCCAATGGTTGTCATTTTTGGGTTTGGAAAATGTCATGAAGCAAAAGAATGCTGAAATAGTTTTCCCAAAGATATGAATGGACAAGTAAGAAATAAGTTGCAGGCTTAAAAGCTTCATAAGTGATAAATGTTTTACACTATATATAAATAAATTGATTACATGGCTACTGAGTAACAGGGGGCCATGGAACCTTATTCAGAAGCAGCTCAGTTGGGTTCTGTGGGCCTTGGTTCAGCAGCATGATGAACTCAAACCCAACAATTCTGTGTGCTTATGTTGCTAAGGATTGTTCTGTTTTGCTTACTGTTTTTCCTCAGTCTTCATTCAATGAAAATAGCCTTGCTCGTTTTCAACAGCACATTGAACAGCTTTTGTCAATATTAATTCTCCTTTATAAAAGCCAATTCCCAATTTGATTTCTTTGCTGAAATATTTAGCAGCTTTCACCTGAACCCATTGCCTTCTCCATTTTTAGCAATCCCTTCTCCAGTGCAAAGTATCAAAACCTGGGTGGTTTCCTTTCATCCATGTTCTGTCCTTTTCCTGTGGAAGGTGGCTATATGCTCATGGAAAAAGAGCATCATGCCCACCCACTCCCCCTCAGCTGCCACAAAGCAGAAATTGGGTTAAGGAATATTTGAGTTAAGACTTCAGGGTGGTCCTTCACAGTTTATGGGCTTTACAGTCCAATCTCTGCCTTTATGTACCTTTTGTGTGTGTAAGGCCAAGCAAACAGGCTGACTAATATTGGGGAATATTTTTATCACATATGATGATAAAAAGAAAGAAGGAACCTGGTGTAAAAAGAGATATAGATATATAGATCATAGCTCACTGAACAATGAAAACAATTTCTTTGGGAACTGCTGTTGAAAAAGGAATATTAACTTTGAAAATCCTGACAGTTGTTGCAAGTGTCATAACAAAACAGCTCTAAGTAATAAAAATAAATATGGGTTTGTTTGTTTGTCTGTAATGCTGCTTTATCCCTAGACAACTAACTTTACTTGGGAGAGGTGATGATATATCATATCTTGAATCAGCAGTGTCTCAAGCATATTTTTAAATTCATATATCCATCTATAGCATGGCACATCTGAAAATCATCAAGACCGTGAATGGTATGGCAAATAGACCTTTAATGAGATATGTCAGAGCTGCTATCACATAGCCTGGTTAGAGAATGAGCACATTCAGCACACATACAATTACACACCGTATTGTTCTGCAGTAACACATTATCCACATCTCTGCATGAGAGGGTTTTGGCTGGGGAAAAAAAAGGCCAGGAATGGTATCCTGTTCCTTTCTTAAATCTGTCAAGTGGAAATTTTGTGTATTTTGGGAAAAGGCAGAAGAGGTAAAAGAAAAGAATGGTCTTGTTAATGAGATGTTTTTAAAGCTCATTTAGCTCTATTAAGCAAAAAGGCCTAAACATGTACAAAGTTCTACCCTACGACTTACACAGAACACATTTCATGTTAAGATCTATTGTCTATTTTGATAAACTCTGGTCTCTTAATAAACATAATACAGTAAGAAATTATTCTACAGATCATTTTTTATTTAATTTTTTTAAATAGAGTCAGGGATATGCTGAGATATGTGAGAACAGAGTTTAATTTCTGGCTTTTTGACAGTCTTGAATAATAATGGGAAAGATAATTAGAACAAGAACCTAAAGTCAATGAAAATATTGCCAGTGATTATAATGGGACCAGAATTCAGTCTGTTTCCCTTTCACAAAATGAAGACATAACAGTGCTCACAGGTCTCACTTGGGAGTCACAATAATGAAAACATTACAGTAAAAATAATGTGGGTCAAGTTATTACTAAGAAGATATGTATTAGGTACCTGGTTATGACTGAGAGATTCAACAATCAGAACAGGTTACCAAAATCTTTTCTTCCATTAATAAAACTGGGGGAAATCCCTGGGGTTTCCCTCGGAATATAATTTTAAAACTGTAGAAAACCAGTGCTCATTCAGGGTAAACTCATAATAAGAAAGGCAGCGCAGTGACTACTGTAAAACCACAGTCTGAATGCAGAACAGGCCATTGCATTTAAATTTTGGTCATGAAAGCCAATGGAATCTTTTTTCATTCATTTTCCCATACTGATATTTCTTTGTCATTCTCAAGCCATCTACAAGTTTTATCTCTAATTCACACACACAAAGCTTAAAATTTCTTTAAGAAACCAAGAAAGTTTAAAATAAAAACCTTCTACCATATTTTCTTGATTACTTGATTAAAACTCCAAAGACAAAACATAAGATCATGACCTGGATTAAGCAGTATCCCTCTGTCCTTCTTCAAATTACCATGAAAGAAGAAAGAAAACATTATCATGTTAATTTGGAGGAACAAAATATGAACATGAAGGCATTTACCACAACTGCTTTTTGTTGTGAAGGAAAAAAAATGACAACATCTGGGACTAAATGTTTTCAATTATAGTGGATTGGAGTTACAGTCAAATTGAATTCAATAAAATGGAAAACAGGTTTCATGACAGCAGAAATGAGTGAAAGGGAGAAATCTCAACTGAAAAGCACAGAATATGGCAAAGCAATCATTCCTAAACAATTTTTTTAAAAAAAGAAGCAATGTTCATGCAGTCTGTGAAGAAGTTTTAGAGCTGACATACTATTAAGAGAGTTTAGAATGCATTAAGAATACATTTTACACACCCTGAATAAGTTTTCTTCTTAGGTTACCATGGTGTTCCTTTACCTCTTTAGTATAAAGTAATAACCACATTAATTCCTAATTAGAGAGGGAGCAAGTGGGTTTTGTTTTTTTTTTCTGTTTCTCCTTTTTAAAGGCCTATCTTCATACTGCCTGCAGGAAACAAGTGTGGAGAATATGGATAAGATAGAATTTTACCACAGCGTATTTATTAATATGCCTAAAGAAATAAAATTAAAAACAAAAAAAACCAATTTTCCTCTTCCAATTCATCTCTCAAGGGGTTTTGTGACTTCTTTGGTTTCATTTTGGTTTTCCTTTCAAAAGCAAACTCAGTGAATATCTCATAATATTGCCGTAAGATTTAATTAAGTGTTTATATAAAATTAAGGAATGGTCAAATGAAATAAGAACGGTCATCCAGGCTTTAAGTCCTTTGCCAATATTTGACCAAGTTCAGGTAGCAAGCTCTTCTGTATTTTCTAATAGTGTAGCTGAAAAAAATGTCATTACAGACACTGTTTCTGGCTTCATCAGAATGCAAAATGTAGTTTTAGAAGGATGCCTGTGCTTTCTGTAGTTTAAAAGTCTTGTAAAGTACTGTATGTTCCTGGATTCTTTAGGCCAGGGTCCCTCTGAGCTCAGTGGGAAGCCACCTGGGACTAAGGGTCCCTCCTACCAGGCAGGAAGATCAGCAGGGAAAAACTACAGAAAAATGATGTGGTCTTACTCGTAACATCTTGCTGGCACCTGGTTAAATTACTGAGTAGCTTATTTAAACCAGAAGGAAGTGCCTTTTGTTGGTTTTTTTTTTAACTTTTGTAACTTAAAGTATGTAAACTATTACTGGAGGATGTTGTTGATGCTAAGTGCATGGGCTCAAAAGGGATTGGGGGGGAAAAACCCCAAAAAACTGACACAAACTTGTGGAAGGTTCCCCTCAGAATACAGGTCAGACTTCTGATTGTCAAAAAATGCAAACAGTGCTTTAGGATTGCACCCCATTTGCCTTGTATGAAGGCTACTAAAGATCACATGTTGTTTCCACACTTCAGAAGCTGGGCAGCACATTTTTGTCCCTTTTTAGTACCTCTGAGTACATCTTTCTAGCAAATGTCATACTTTTCTTCCAGGACATTAAATAGATCATTCAGGGCAAGAGGAACTTCTACTTCTCTGTTAGCCAGGCAGGTTAAGTTGGCTGTCCTCACTCTCTTTGACAATTTTGGGTGTTTTTTGCTTACCAGAGAACAGAAGAGCAGCAAGCTACTAGAACATGTTAATAATATGAGTTTGTGAAAGGCAATGCAATCTTTCCTTTCACACACAGATACAAATAAATCTTTGAAGCAAGGAAAAAACTCCAAAAATTTATTCTCAGGAAAGATTGAACCTTCTTTTTTGGATCTTGTATTCTTGTCATCCCTGCTTCACTACTGGTCCCTGTTTCTACGGCAGTCTCAGATATAATTTTTGTTAAGATACTCACCAAAACTTCCTTCTTGATTAAACTAATCTATTCTTTCTAATTATTACATTTCTTTCTATTTCAGGGATGAATGAACCTGGCCACTGCAGCAGGGCTTGGTTCTTCCCCATTTAGTAGCTTGTTCTTTGTTCCCTCATTAAGAACTGTTTTATGCTCCCTTATCTCTTCTATTTTCTTTTGATTTTATCTTTATGAAGCTGTGTCAGGTAATATCACACAAATCCACTCAGATTAGCCTGGTATTTATAGGTATTGATACATTCACTTTTTTAACCATCTCCACCAACTCATTAAAATAATCTGAATTTTGACATATTTCACTTGTGTTTGCAAAAAAATAAAAATGAAACGAGGCCTGTGGAGTCAAATTCACAAAATTTTAGAGAGGAATGCCAAGAATACACAGCAAAATCTCCTATGAAACAAATGGTAAAACAAGCCCATACTTTTTTACATACCTTTTAACAAGCTTCAGATCATGATGCTTCTCAAGCATAAATCATTCAAAAAGTGCTTTAACTCACAGAAAATGTTTAATCCATCAATAAAATACTGAATTCGTTTATTTGCCTCTAACCTGTGTGTTATGCTTTGTTTTTTTAATTGAACTAATCAGTTATCCTCTGTGTTCATCACCTTTCCCATCTCTAAAGTGGGGCTAATGTTTTCCTCTTAAAAATCTTGAGACTTAATTTATTAAAAGCAATTTCAGATCCTCAGGCTGAAAGCACTCTAGCAGTGCTATGCATTTTTATTGTTACAATATTTGTAATCAAGCCTTTCATCCCGGGCTGCAAAATGCTCTTCTCTTAATGGAGATTTCCTCTTTTGTTAAGACAGTTTAGGAAACTAGCAGCCAAAATCCTTAAAGAATTATTATTACATGTGTTTCTGCCACAAGGTGGTGATGGGACAGCTGAGCCCATCATTCCACGTTTGGTGAACATTGTGTGATGACAGTGAGTTAAATGCTAAGACCTTGACAATCTGCATATATAAAACAAATGTTTTCATAATATGAAAATTAAGACCATTCTTTTCTCTCAAGATTGCATAATTCCAAGATCATCATCCATCTGTGTATATCCTTTATTTTTTCTTTTCACTTACTTTAATAGCTTTATTTTGCAACTTAATGTTTTTCCACCAGCAGGTGAAAGCATTCATAAATCTGTCACAAACAGTTGCCAATGAATATTCATATCTGAACTGTCTGACTGCAGTACTGTGACATTTTTATTTGATTCTAGAGGGAGAGCAACTTAGACATGTTTCTTATTTCCTAATGTATCTTGATTGATATTCTGCATTGTACTGCTGAGTAAGTTAATGTATTTAGTAACCTTAAACTGCTAATTTGGAATACAAGCATACATGAAATTGTTTAAGAATAAAATGCCTGTCTAGTAAATAATAAAAACTGTTGCTCACATACTTTTATCTAGGTTTGGCAAATAACTGGGATCTTTTAAAGCCAAGAGCTCCTCCTGTTCAGTCACAATACTTGCCCAATTATTGCATTGTTTGTCTCTAACACGGAAGAAGAGAGGCAGTCAAATATTTCTATTCAGTGTGTCTCAATTATCATGTTAGTGGTATTTTTTATTCTCTACTGGCTTTGTTATTCAGCCATAAGAAAAAAAAAGTGAGGGCTTGTAGTAGCTCCTTATGTTTTGGCTGCTGCATTTAAGAAGTAGCTCTTTTGTCCTTAAAATTTGCTGTGGTCCTGATCTAATATATTGCTTTTGCTTTTAAAGCCAGTGTTCTTTCTATAAGTTCACTCACATATGACAAGAAAAGAGTGTAATTTTTTTTTTTCATTTCCTTGCCCCAACACCAGTCTCTTATGTGTGCTTACTTACAAGGAAGCAAGAATCTTCATAATTTTTTCACTCTTTCCTCTTTGGATAGTTTACACTTTAATGCCACTTCCACTTTTTTCTTGATCAGACTTTATGGTAACATTCAAGGGAGAATCTTACAGAACTTTGATTTTTGCATCCCATAAAAATCAATATTTGAGCACCTACCTTCCAGTAGGTGTCTTTGGAAATCTAAGCATTCATACTTTCCTTTAATTAAGGAAAAAAACAAAGTTACTGTAAAAGTAGGCAAGAAAAATATTCTAGCGCTGCTTTCCTTCAAGCGTTCCTGTGAAATCACCATAAAAATATGCACTGCCATTAATCTGTGGAGAGATAAGATCAAAATTAATGCTTCCCCACACTTGAATGAAAGGCACAGTTTGTAGGCAATTAATTGTGTTTGAGTGTGGTTTGAGTCCCTCACAGAGGAAACATTGTGTAGCCCAGGCTGTGGGATTTACATCACCGACAAAGGGTACAAATTAGTTTTTTAATAGTAACCATACCTAGAAATGGCTGGCAGCCTACTGAGATCTTCAGTTGTGAGTTATTATTGCAAAACCATGGAAGTATTTTGACTCTGGAGCTGATGCAATCCAAGTTATGGTTTTGTTTTTCAAGGAAGTCTTCCAGCTGTGCTGCAGGATGTGTTAGCTCTATTTGAAGAGGTGTGACATGCACCTTGAATGTCAAATATCCTAGGGCAAATCTCAGAATTTATCAATCACAGGTAATTTAGAGTTTGGGAATCATTTGTTGAGTTCATCTCAACACGAGTAACAACACTTAGCTCTAAATAAGCTTGAAATTAAAAAAGAAAAATTAACAAGTTTTCTTTCTGCCTCACTGGCAGGTCCTCATCATCTTAAAGAACCTGGCAGCTGGTGAATGAAACTGATGTTATTCATTAGCTGTTTGGAAGGCTAAGTCAGTTTTAAAAACAGAATTATAGCTACTGGGTCAGTTAGGCATCGCTGAAAATTAGATCCAAAATTAAATCTGTAAAATCAAGACTACTTTCATGAAACAAGAAAATGGGATTTGAAAGCTTCTAGTGCCTGGAAGAGGCAAATTAATCCAGCTGATGTTGCATTAATGCTTGGTAGCAGTTCTGTACATCTTCACTGGGAATGCACATGTGCATACATTACATTTCAGGTTTCAGTCATGAAGAATATCAATGTGTCTTCTAGAAGCAGCTATATGAATGAGTGCAAAACATGCAATTCTGCTCATGCCTATGGTGATGGGGAATATTAAACTTACCTATAACTGGAAACACAGGGTTAGAGGTAACAGACTGACACCAGCATCTGATTTGATTAATCTCTTTTGTTCAGTCAGGTATCCAGCACTGCCACTTATACAGCCATGCCAGAATCACAAAGAACTCAAGATACTTGGGAAATGTTTATCTGAATGACATAGATTTTGAGGTTTGAAGGTAGATTTACAAATAAATGTAATTTGACACCAGTTGAGCAGGATTTGCTGGTGACAAAGTCATTCTCTGCAGGACTTTTCTGAGGTATTGTGGTGGAAGGTGGTGTTTCAGGAGGGATATGATCTTTGTATTGTTCCATACTGCTTTTCAAGGCAATTGGAGGTGTGTGTTATCTTAGTAAAATAAGACTGTTAGTGAGTATGTTGGAGAGGTTTTTTGTTTATTTGTTTTGTTGGGGTTTTTTAATTTGTTTTGTTTTGCTTTTTTATTAAATTGTTTTTTTTTTTTTATCATCAGCAGGGTGGAATTTTATTTTTAAATAATCATAAAAAAAAGGAGTTTCATCCAGAGAAAAGTTTGGGGCAGGGTGTCTTTAGCAATCAATTCTGTTTTTCCAATTAGCTTGTAAGAATCTCAAACCTGGATCTTCCTGTCCTTTTATTCTCTGGTAGACTCGGTTAAAATCTGAGGCTTGTAGAATATTTCCCAAGTTATTAGCATTTTCTATAGAATTACAGCATGTTTTATTGTCTCCTGCATTAACGCTGTGAAAGAGTAACAGTATTGATTATTTAATAAGTATTTAAACTTTCAGGAGCAATGGACCAAATTAATGCCTTGTATATCACACTGTAAAAGCTGATTTCTTAGAATTATTCAGATTATTATACATAGAGAATTAAAAGTCTATGGGACACCAGGGAAAAATCCTGTCATTTTCAATCCAAACTTGTAAGGACTGCCAAATTCCAGTGAATTCCAGATGCAGCTCTGTCCTATATTAAATTCTTATACGAAAATTTGGGATGCCACTCTTGATTGGATAATTACTAGTCTTATGTTAACTCCATTTTTCTGTAACAAAACAAGTCAAGCATGGCAAACAAAGTATGATGAGGGAATATTTTTATAAAGAAGTTTCTAGGGTTTTTCCTCCTGTGCAGCTATCTGGAACTTTACCATTTTGTTCAAGAAAATGTTTGTGAATCCTAAACACTTATTGAATGGTTATCCATGTAGAGCAGCAAAACTCTAGGAAAGCAGAGACAAGACACAAATTAAATTAGAGGAGTGAGATCAAAGTCATGGCAATAATTCATAAGGATACATGCAGGGAAGGCTGGACTTGCTTATTGACAAATACAAGATGCAGATTGAACACAGAATTCTATTGTGATGAACCATTTAAAGACACCTATTCCTTTGATTAAGAAAAACCAAAACAAACAACAGCAACAACATCAACAACAAACAAAAACCAACCAACCAACCAAACAAAACCAACCAAAAAGGGCATCCAAACATTTTGAGTCAAACCCTCTCTAATTAGCCATTGTGTTATGCACAATGCTGCAAAGCTAGGTGGAATTCCAGAGCAATTCCTAGCCAAATCTTGAACCTTACCAGTGCTAGTAAGGAATGTATTTTTTCAGGAACATTTGAATCAACAGTACAAATGTACTATGATTTCAATTTAGTAGCCTTTTCCTCTCCTATGTGTTCTGCAAAATACAGGGTAAGTTTTGAACAGATCCGTTCTGTTCGGCTTCACCAAGCAAATTGCTCTGTAATAGCATCTATTTGATCTTTCAGGACCTAAAAACTGCCTAGAGGCTACATGTTTCACTTCATTTCATTGGATCAAAGAGAGGGAAGTCTAGGGTTTTGAAAGCACATCCAGACTCCAAGTGGTGAAAAGTGTTCTTTTGATTTCAGCCATCCAGAACAAGCAGTGCAGATTTAGTGTGAACCCCATTAGTCACCACACTCTGTTCCATTTAGTAGTCAATGATTTTCTTTCCAAAGTAGTAGGGTTATAAATTTGGCACAGACAGCTCACTATTACACTTTGTAGATGTTTAACAAGGTTCATATAAATATAGGTTGGATTTTAATTACATCCTGGGTTTATGCACAAATTTTTTCCCAATTAAGAAACAGCCTTCAGTGTGTGGAAGATGGGTTCATGATGTGCTCTCTGCCTGGTGCTGTTAATTGGAGATGATTGAGAGTCTCAGTATAGCAGAAGTCCAACTTAAATATTATCATGTAAGGCTTCTTTGCCCTAGCAATGGGAGCAGTAGCATTCACTCTCTTTCCTCTGGTGTCTATCCATCTTTAGAAATCCACCTTGGGAAAGCTCTAACTGTGGCAATTTAAGAATTGTGGTGTTTGAATGTGAGTGTGAAACAAAAGAGCCTTTTTAACCCAATATCATTTTTGCAATGAGAAGCTTTAAGGTGCCTGAGTGAAGAATATTAGAAAACGGCCTTCCCTCTGTTTAACTCCAACCTTCTAAGAAATGTTTAGCTTTAATAGGTGTGTTTTCAGTGAAGCTATGGTGATTTTTAAATTAAAACTATATTTCAAGCTGTTACTCTCTGCTGAAAAGTTCAGCCAACAATACTGTCCTTTAAAAACCCAAACAAATCATAAGAAATTAAACTTGTTTAAACTGCTCTACTTTATCAGGAAAATGACCTGAATGATCTAATATAGTTTGACCACAAATGCATCTACTGTTCTTTGAGTACATTCTCTTGACCTTTTCCAGTTGATGGTTGCTTAAACTACATAAGATCCAAAACTGACCAGTAGCTTTTAGGAAAATTTAAAATCCAATAGGTTTTTGTCATTGAGGTCAAGGAAATATTAATACTATGATGTAATCATCAATAGTTTTTCATTTAAATCAGTTTGAAATAGCTGTTGAATTTTAATTTTTTTTTCTTTGAGCATTTGCAAAAGTTCATCTCTGAGACAGTTGCTGTATGCTACATTTCCTGCCTGGGTTTAACCTAATTCTATTCAACAGGTATGTGGGATAGACATGCAGCATAGCCCTTACAACAGTTTGCTTTGGAAAATGAGTGGTGTATAAGAAAAGTAACAGAATTTTGCATATCAAATTAGACTGAATTAAATAGCTGCCAGAAGAGGATAATTTCCAGGCACTGAGTAGTAGCACCTGCACATCTGAACTACTCTTCATCCCATGAATTTCTTGAGAGTCTGATCTAGTTCAGTCATTTAGCAAATGAGTTAATCACTCAGCCATTCCTAGTGGTTTTACAAGAGAGGATGACTCAACTGACCTCAGCCATGTAGCAAGAGCAACATCTCGTTAACAACTTATGTCTTTGTGAACTGTGTTCCCTTGGCTTCCTTTTAATCCATCACTCCAACACTCTGAATTTGCTAGGAATTAAAAACTGCTGCTGAATAATCATTTATAAAAAAATTCAATAAAATAATTTATCAGAATTTTAAAAAAATAAATCTGTGCTTCACTATCTCCCACCTCATCTTGGTCGACTCGCTCTGAACTGCAGCTATTGTACCATGTAATGTGAAGACACAAGGTGGCCTCAAACCCAGGCATGGAATTCAGATAAAATCTGCCCTTGTGTTTTCCTAGTTTCATATATCTCTACTCCTTTTGAGCCAGTACATATCCATTTACATACTTGAAAACTGTGCTATTTGCTGGACATTTATACAAGATAAAATGCCCCCACAAGGTATGTAAGCATATGTGAAAGTGCTCAGCTCAATGTTCAGCTTTAAATAGTTCATAGATATCCTCAAATGAGCTTCAGGTTTTTTCCTTAGATGCTCATAAGTGACATTCTTTGAGGTGTTGCAATTCTTGGGGGTCAATGAGTTGAGTTTCAGAATTAGTTCTTTGCAGACTGCCTGGCTTAACCTAAAATGCTACTGGAAGTTTTGCTTAGCATAATAGACTAAGTAATTTGCTTCTTCCCCCTACCCTATGCAAAATATGAACACAGAAATAAAAATGTTGGGGTTTTATGTTAGGTTTTTTTTTCATTTTTATGGTATCCAGGACACCTTTCTTGATCTCTGTTTTCCAATAGTTTCATCAGCTGGATATGTGTTACAGCAGACTCTTTACTAAAGTAACCATATACCAAAAAGATCTAAAGGTTGAAAGAAAAAAAGAAATAAAAAGATAATATTGGATTTCAAAAATGTGAAAGGTAATATCTCTCTCTTTATCAAACCTCAGTTTCATGTTAAATGAAAGCAGATGTACTCTCACAATCCAATCTAAAGGTCAGTAAGGTCAGCAGGGCCTTTGGTAGTCTCTGTGAGATTTTTTTCATAGTTTCTCCATTAGACCATCTCTACTGGGCTAAGTCCAGGGACCTAGAAAACATTTTGGACCAGGGGACTGTGACAAGTATGTTTTATAAGAATAAACAAGTTGTGAAATCACTAAACTCTCCAACCCTGCATCTGTGCAGCAATTTAACCAAGTTCTCCCAGCCTCACTGTGGTCTGCTCATCCTCCCAGACTCAGATCCCAGCATCAGACTCAGACTCATCCTCCCAAATCCCAACATCTCATTCAAATGTTCTGACCTACACTAATAATAAATTACCTCACATACAAAAAACTCACACTGTAATTAGAGTTATGGTCTGTTCCAGGAGGGGTGTTCCACAAGCTGCTGCAATACATTCTTTTATCAAACTATCCTCCTACTTATATTGATTATGCAGTTGATTACCACCAACTATTATCCTTCCAGTTTCATCTGTTTTCTGTCTCTAATTGGCCAAGCCAGTGACAAGCCTTTGTGGTACTTTCTTTGTGTCCTTTATTTTGATCTCCTGGACAAAGCATTGTGTTCTGGAGAAGCAGTGTGTGTCTATAGAGGCTTCTTTATATATTCAATTTTAAGCTTATTTTAAATTTTAACCTATCTTCCCCTTCTCTTTTCAAGCTGCCACACCTTTTGTTTCATAGAAGACTCCATTTAGTGCATTTAAGGGATTATAATTTTGGAATATTAGGTCAATGCAAATCAGAAAGGCAAACTAATCTTAGAAAACAGCAATAGAAGGATGAAGGTCCAGAGGACTGCAGATGCCAGACCTTCTTGGGAAATAGTGGTACCTGCAGGTGGGATTGGAATAGAAATAGTGTGGTCAGAGTTTCAGCTAACAGCAAAAATTTCCAGCACTGAAATGCTGAATGAGGAGGAGACTCTGTGCAGTCTGAGCCCTGACAGAGATGTTTTCAAGGCACTGCAACTTACAGGTCATAGAAAAAATCTTGATAAAAGATTAATCTGTTGACTATGATGAATTTGATCTTGGTTTTACCTCACAGAATACATTTAGTTTTGATTTTATTGAAAACATTTCAGTCTATGAGGATTATATTGTTGTTATAATTAGCTATACAGATTGATCATACATGGTGTTCATAAATGTTTGGTGCTTAACCTGATTTACTTAATTGCATTTAGTCAGGAATTGCTTTTATTATCCCAGTGGTCATAATCTCTCCCAGTGAAAATGTTTGTGAGTAGTGACATATCTGACAGTCATTTTCCATCACAACATGTGAAAGTAGAGCTCAAACAGATGTTTTTCACACAACTGCTTAACCAAAAAGTCTGAGAAATACCTGTGTATTATGACAGGAATGTTAAATACTCCTCTAAAACACAGGACAATTCCCAGGGCTGACACATATGCAATAATGTTATATTTACATACAATACTTTTTTTTCTCATCCCAAAGATATTTTCACTTCATCTGAAAAATAATCTGCACCAACCCAAATACAAGTTGCTTATACAGATGTTCTGTATATAAAGAATATAATTTGATAATATCTTGGAATATGGCAAGAGAGGGAAAAGAGTTTTGAAACATTTACTTTTAAGAAATTAGTATAACAAAAGAAAAGCCAGGTGTAATGACTGTAGGACTCCAGTCTGGTCATATTTATTACAGAAAAATGGATAAAAGAAGAAATTTTTTCATGAACCTGGACATGAAATTTATCTTCTTGCTGAGGCATGATGGGTACATGAAAGATGAATTTCCATATTAAAATTTGAGCTTTTGTGAAATTTAAGATACATACGTTGACTTTCAAAATAATCACCATGACATGAAAAAAAATCTGTTTCAAAAGTATCTTAATTTTAAATCTAAGGGTTAAGTGAATAGTGTCACAAGAGAATACGAGTGATGAAAAGTCATAGTCCAGCCATATATTACAGTATTGAAAATTAATTGTTTAATAGCTGAATTTCAGTCTTTCATTCAACATACCAAGATTGCAGTACTAGTTTTGTGTTTTTACTGTAGGCATGCATCCCTAGCAGCATCCCACAAAGCTAAAGAATATTTATATTTTTTTCCTTCAGGTTGCAGGTTCAGATTAACAGGTGACTTAAAAAATTAGCACCTAGCTGGTTTAATGAGTGTATAAATGATCACCCTTTCTACTCTGCGAACTCTTTGTAAACAGTGCATGAGAGTAAACTCCTGTCATAAACCCACCCATGCCTTTTACGGCCTCAATTTGATATTGCCTCCACTATTTCACATCCTGGAGCTGGCCACAGCGATGTCAGGGTTGGATATCAGGACAAGGTTTTTCACCCAGAGGGTGGCTGGGCACTGGACCAGGCTCCCCAGGGCGGTGGTCACAGCACCAAACCTGAGAGAGCTCAGGAAATGTTTGGGCAATGCCCTCAAGCACATGGTGGGATATCCTGGGGTGCTCTGAACAGCACAAGGAGATGGATTTGATGATCCTTGTGGGTCCTTCCCAGCTCAGGACATTCTGTGATCCTGTGATTCTGCAATCCAGAAGTGTGATATTAGACAAAATTTCCTTGTGGCCCACACTGAATACTAGAAACGCCAGCTAATATCCATTGCTGATGGGTCACTTAATAAATCCTAAAATATATGCTGAGATTAAGTTTGCATTTCCCAGGATGATGAAAAACACTTTATAAATATTTTAATTTTCTTAAAGGCTTGCTCCAAGCTACAGAATATTTAGGTTTGAAGCAAAAGGGTATTGTATTTTTACTTTTCCAAAGATTGCTGTAGTTTTCAGAGTTGGAAGAGAAAATGTGTAATAAAGTTTACTTTAGAATTTGGATGCATCCTCTAGAGACGTATAATGCTGGTTTATTGAGAAATATATAGGTTATCCAGGAAGATATTTGTACTTTAAAGTTATTTTGCTTGCCAACATCAGTTTTTGGGGCTCTATAAATTTTAATTTTTAAAGCTCTAACTCCAGATCCTGTTATTAGGAGTAAATAAGCTATCCTTTCAAGTTTAAGATGTCTGGGTTATAATTTCTTTGCAGATTTTGAGAATTTGGCAAAAAAATATTGATAGAAAGTCCTTGAAATTTTGTTGTTAAGTGGTTAATGATATTAAGATCAGTCTCCAAATTTGTTATTTTGTTTGTTTATTGGAGCTGGAATTGTAGAACAGCAAAACAAAGCCATGTTAAAACAGTAAGGCAGGTGTCTATATATCATTTGTAGAGATTAAGAGAGATCTGGTTTATCTGTGAATGTGTGTAGTATGGTACTAAAAAATCCTTAGTAAAATGGCATGTGAACTATTTTCAGGCAGAGATAGTCTTTGTCTGATACCTGCTGTTTAACTGAGTTTTGGCTAGTTGTGTGTGGCTCTCAAAATACAGATTCTCCCTGTTTGTGGACTGTCTAGAAGCTCACTCAGTGTGCTTATATCCTGATTTACAGGCTTGTGAGAGGTAGATTCCTCCTAGATTTTAACTGATGTTCACAGGGGAGAGACTCTGAACTTTTTCCATTATTTTCATTGAATTCTTTATGGTTCAGAGCTGAAGGTCCTGAGGAGACTGATCCTGGAGATGGATGTGTAACTCAGCTAATATTGGTGGCCATGACAGTGAGAATTCTTGAAAAAGTATTTATCTTTAAACCTCTCAAGCCACATAAGTTACCCCAGAATTTACATAACTCCTAAACTATGCAGTGTGTGAAACAATATTGTTTATTGTGGTGTATGAAACAATACCATTATTGTTACAATGGTAACAAGAAAAACAATAAATCAGAGATGTCTTGAGGACCATGAGCAATTTCCAGTCAAATCACTTAGATGAACAACACCTTAGAGGTTTCCTTTGAGAAAGCAATAAGATTTCTCTTACATTTTTAATGTTCCTGTGTTACATTTGTCCCAAAATTAAAGGAAAATCCTAACCTTGCAGTAAGGACTAATACCTCACTGAAATCTTGCTCCATGCATTTTGTCCTGGACAAACAATTAGTTTCCACTTGTCATCTGTAACTCAACTTCTCAGGTAGTTAGAATTGTAAGAAAATTGTAAATGAGGAACTTGGGTGCTAAAGGTTTTAGGAAATGAAACATATAGAAGCACTTGATGGAAAACTTCACTGTTCCAGCACTGCACTGAGCGATTTGTGTCATGCAGCTCCTTTGTGTTTTTAAACAAAGCCAAATGGCAGAGCTCAGCTGAGTGAAAAAATCTCTGCTATGGTCTGTGCTCATCCATCATCCCTAGCAGGGGTAGGAGAACAAACTGCACCCCCACAAATGTTGCCCATCTTTTCCAGTCCTTCACCCCCATAGGCAGGGTGGGGGCATGTGAAAGCACTTACACAAGCCACTGCCTCAGTTAGCTTGCCCCAACCTCATGGCCCTAATACAATTCAGATTTTTGAGTTCAGAAGATCACTATTCCTACCTTCTGGGTCATATTATTCATACATTCAACATTCATTTTATCAGGTAGCTATATAAATATATATATATATATATGTAGTGGTTTGCATTCTCAGTAATGTCTATATTTCTGTATTACAGAGAGAATAACTTTTACCTTTATAAACCCTAAAATTTATAGACTAGAGAACAAGCTAATTGTCTTTTATTTTGCTTTTAACCATTGCTTCTCAGTCTGCTAAGCATTGTAAATAAGAATTATATTGTTTACCAACAAACACAATGAAGAAATTAGTGGAGAAAAGTCATTTTGCCAAGAGAACTCTTAGGGAAGAATACAAATGGGCCCTAACTGCCATTTCTGTTAGACATCTCTCATGTCTCTGGGTGAATTCATATGTCTTTTTTCTCTCTCTTTATAACTTATTTTTACATGGAAAAAGCTTACCCTTGGGGACATTTATACATAAATTATGCTGTTTGAGTTCTGGCTTTCTGTAAACACAAAAATTACATGTAGAATTAGAAATTCTACTCCTGAATACACAAGAATGTTGCTTAATAAATTGACATTAAAGGCAATTATCTCTGGTATTTCTCTGAAGATTTTGGAGCACAATGTAATAATAGCTTATCTTCTCCTTTAAATTCAGTGTGGCCCACTTAATCTGACAATCTAACAAAAACGAGCAAGTTATATGAAATAAATGACTTGTCCTTCTTCTCAGAAAGACTTTTCTGCCATGTCCCGATTGCACTTGAGCATATCATTAGGCTAAATGTGAGCTAAAATGTTCTGGAAATTTAGTGCAAGGAAACTGGGATAGGTTTACTGTCAACTAACAGGATTAAACTGAAAGCTGAAAACCCCCAAAAAAGTCTCCTCCCTTCTTTCAGTGTTTAAAAATACATTTATAATTCAATTAATTTTAACCTTAGTCAAGAAAATATACATGTTGGTAGAAGAATGCAGGCTGGTGGGGCATATTTTGTAAGAAGCAAGAGAAATGTATATCTGGCTGTCCATGGCCTGGCTGTCCAGAGAGACTTTGCAGGACTTTCTGTTGCTCTGGAAAAGTGTATTTTTAATAGACATCTGCATCATGCTTTATTTTGACTTGTTTTGACGCTAAAGTACAGCATGTGGGCAGGAGGTGTGCCTGAAGTTGCAGCCCCAAGGCTGCATGAGGAGAGGGAAAGATGAGAAGGTTTCCTCAACTCTTTCCACTAACAAGAGAGGGTTGGAAAAGTGCCTCAGGTTGGTAGGCAGAATCAGTGGTTGTGTGGTGTTTTGTTTGGTTTGGGCTTAGTTGGGAGCCTTCCTTCCTGTCCTTCCTTCCGTCCGTCCTTCCATCCATGCATCCTTCCTTCCTTCCTTCCTTCCTTCCTTCCTTCCTTCCTTCCTTCCTTCCTTCCTTCCTTCCTTCCTTCCTTCCTTCCTTCCGTCCTTCCGTCCTTCCGTCCTTCCGTCCATCCTTCACCGTATAATGTTTCTCTCATTATTTCAGACCCTCCTCAGCCCCAAAACTGTAAGAACTCTACAGAGTCCTTTTCTGACCAGAATGCTGAGGAAGCATTAGATAACTTGGATTTCAGGCCAAAATCAGCCAAGGAAAATGTAGCGTGATTGAAGCAAGTTATTTATTCATTTGAAGTCAAGGAAAAGCAACAGGAATAGTTCTTAAACTGAATCATTTAAGGGCAAATTTTGAACGTTTCCTGGGGACCCTTATGTCTATAAATAATTCATGCCCTTGCATGGTTTTGATTCCTTTCTCTGAAAATGCTTTTTTTTATGACCGGGTCACATGGTCAGAGTTATCCTTTAATGTCCTTTAATGTATTTTTTCACTTTATCATTTTTCCATTTTGGTGAGGAATACATTAGCCTTTGCTACCTACCCTTGAAACATCTACTTTAGCAGCAGGCTTTGAAGAGAAAATGAGCAGTGAAATATTAGTTGCATCATACATACTTGGGTGAGAAATTTTACCTGAAAGATTGAAAATGTCCAGGAAAAAATATTATCTCTTCTGGTTTACATGTAATTTCTTTAAATGCCAACTGTGTTAACTTTATATATTAAAAACAAAGTTCAATAAGCAATACATCCCAAATAATTCATAGATCTGTGGATTCAGGGATGTAAAGCTATCCCTTAGCTCCCAAGTCTAAATTTTGACTTATTTCCTATGCTATGTAAAAGGCATAAAAATGCCTTTGAAATTAATGTGAACTTTCTACAGAGAAACTTCAAAGTTGGGACTAAAACCGAATTTCAAAATATGTATCCAAATTGAACACTTTTAACATTTGAGGCTAATAAACTTTTGAAAGGAGATCAAAATCTTTATTCTAGCCATTTTTCTGGGACAAAACTTCTTCTGATATTGAAGGATGCCCCAGTGATGACTTCGTCTCTAGTCCCTGTAGAAAGGTAGACTATTCAGAGGAATAAAAAGTATTCCCTTTTATGTATGCATACATATTCATTTATTTATTTATTTAAACAGTGCTGCCTTTGCAACCTCAGGAGAGTTTTCCTACATTAATTGCCTCTGTGCTTAGATGCCTCCAATTATTAACCTGCAGGTGTCTCTAATCACTGCATATTCCCATTGGAGTCAGGTTGAGGGCTATTAGCTGTGGTGGTTAAATACAACACACATTATCTGGCATTTGTTTACTGTTTTATCCCTGAATTTGGCCTCAAAGATGCCAGAAAACAGTGGAAATCAGCAACCACTTCTTTCCACTCCTGCAGTTCCTTGGATCCCACTTTCCTCCTTCCCTTCTTTCTCAGGGAAACATTTGAAGACAGTGTGTAGGCTAAAGTGAGAAGAGTTTTCCAAGCACTATTCCATATTATTGAACTTGGAAGGCAGTCTCACGCTTCCACACTTCTGCTTTCCAAAGCCATAAAAATCCCACTTGGGAAACCTACATAGTTTTGCTAAAACTGCTGAGCTGGGATATTTGAAAATGTATGGAGTAGTGGACTCTGTCTTCATTTGTATGGGGTTATCATGGCTTATTCAGCAGTAAAATTGTATCTAATTATGTTGGTACTAGACTGAATCTCCTTTAATTGATTAATTATAATTCACGTGCAGATTAACAGCTTTTAAAGGTCAAAACCTTTCAAATTGCACTGAGTACTTGTTTATCTCTCCCTGTGCTGTGTAAACCTGGTATTCTATTGCAGCCTGAAAGCGACACCATAATTACAGATTTGGAGGCCGAGCAAAATTGATTAGCAACCAAGGCTGGGTAGGAACAAAGGAACTGGGTCTGGTTATTCCTCTGCTCTCCCTCCTGGAAAGCACAAGCCTTCACTGTATTTTAGACCACGAGATTTTAACAGCCTAAGGTGTTTCAGAAGTGAACGAGCACTGTTTAAATAAAAGGTGTTGTTGATTATGAAACTGGCACACTGCATACAAATATATTCCTCCTTTAAATTCTGAGTAGCGTGAGGTGCTGGTATTATTACTTTTTAAAGAAGAAGCGTACTGATGCAAAAGTAGTTAAACTTTTAATCTTGTACTCCATTATACTTTGTTTTTCCTCTCACTCAGGTGCTAACACAGAACAAAATTTTTGTGCATGACACCCTGAGGGCCTCAAAGTGCTTGAATAAAACATGTTATTTTCACCTACTGGAAATATCCCCAATATTTTCTATACTCTACATGCAGCATATTATTGTTACCACATTTTTTAAAGTGTGACAGATAAAAGTGAAAAATATAAAAGTTTTCATTTTTGGTGGAAGCAAAAACATATTTTTCACAATAGGAAATTTGCCCTTGTTTCTAAGAGAAAAGGAACACTTATTCTTTCTATTTTTGAGGTTTGGAACATTTATTCTTTCTATTTTTGAGGTTTGATATTGGAAGACAAGCTGTTTGATGTGTCTCATGTTAAAATTGGCATTTTGGATTTTTGAGGGATTGTTTGTCTGACTCTTGATATTATGTTGAAATAGAGAAAATTTAAAGCTGAATAATGTTGTTCTCTTTAAGCACAATGAAAAGCCTATTTGGAGCACTCTTTCTTGTTTGCTAACTTGCCAACAGAAACCAAGTAATACTCTTTCCTGAAATATTCTGTTTTGAATAGAAGCAGAAATGAAGTGTAAGTCATTGGATTTTGGGTGCAAAATTAAGAGCACAATGCAATTTCTCAGAGAAAAGAGAAAATGGAGACTAAACTGGCAGTGCAGTTGGCTAGAGAAAGCAGACCTGGAGGGAAGAGCTGTCTCAAGTGTATATATATATCTATATACAGATATAGATATAGATAACTGTGTCCTTACTCTGGTAGTCAAGTAAAATACTTCAGGACAGGACTGGAAATGTATCAAAGAGTGATCCTTGCTGAGTCAGGTTTATTCCAGATAGGTGTCCTTACCATAACTTAGATTCTACTGCTAAAAACCACTTTTGATGATATTTTAATTTTCCTGAACTTGGTGTAATTTTCAAAATTTTAAAAAATTTTCATCTGGAGCAATGTTAGTTAGTGGGAAGTTGGAATGGATAGTATAAATACATCTGGTAAGACCAAGGAGTAGGAGAGGCTGGGAAAAACACAGTAATAGTGAAGTCTATTTTGAGGTGAAGTCTATATTCAGGGCAGCTTATATTGTGAATAATCTTTATCTCTCAAAAATTGAGAGAAAATTAAGTATTAAAAACAGGATGTGTTGAATATCAAAGTGAATTTTGGTTTGGTGTGAATTGTGGCCAATTTCAGGGTCAGAAGGATGCTACTTGGAAGATATCTATAAATAGTAGAAAAATATTTTTTAAAATTAACTACACATATTTGCATGCACTGTATACAGAGAGCAAAAGAAAAGTTTGAACCACCCATCTCTCACGGGTTTGTCTCCATTTATTTCTGAATGTTATTAGAATAGTCAGCATAGCCTTTTCAGCCCTTATTTTGGAGGGAGAAGAGACAGCAAACTCACCAAAGAAAGTATCAAAAAACAACCAACCAAAATAAAAATTAAAAAAATCCAAAAAACAACCCACAACAACAACAAAAACCCAAACAATTAAAAAAACCCCAAAGGCTGGGATGCTTTCCCTGCAAGGTCCATGGCTGCTCCCCAGCACAATTCCCATCCTGCCTGCAAACACCACAAAGTGAGGCATAGTACAAAATATGTGCTGAAGGAAAGGAGACACCATTATTTCTGATAGTCATACTGATTACATAGTAACTAAATCTAATTTTCATTCATCTGGCTGTTCAAACAATGAAATCAACTTAAAAGTCACAATTATCAACAACTTGGCAGAACAACAGTAAACATCTAAGCAAGACTGTCAAGGAGCTTTGAGATATTAAGAAAATGTGCTTTTAAACAACATTAATCCTCACTTTCCTTATAAGCTCTTCCCCTTCTAGGCTCCTTGGAATTTAATTTGGCTCTGGCTTAAAGGAGTTATGAATGGAAGTAATTTAAAGATGGATGGATGTTAATTTAAAGATGCCGTCATTTTCTGACAGAGCCGGGTACTGAAGTGTAAGAAAATGCATAAAGAAGATAGTGTGTAATCAGGAAATGCCAGTCAGACAACAATTTGATAAATTGATGGGAGAGAGACATGATGCTTCTAATGGCCTTTAGTCTCTACCAAATGCAACATATTTGATGAGTTAATTTCTGCTATAGCACACAAAGCAGGTTTCCTAAATTATGCTACACAATTGTGTATGTTTATACCATAAATGGAGACACTTTTTTTTTTAATAAGAGTAATATCAATATTACCTCCACTAAGCAGTAATGTAAATTGTTTAATATATAAACATTAGTGTGAATTGGAAAATTAATTAAAAGAACAAGTCACTATAATTATGATAAATAAAGCTTATCTTTATTGCTAGCATGCTTCTCAAGCAATCTGTCTAAATGAGAGGAAATTATATGCCATCAACTTCCCCAAGAGCTAAAGTCTCATTTTAAGGATCAGGTATGCTACACTGAAATTAGAAAAATATCTGCTTAATCGGTATCACATCTCAAGGAGGATTAGAGAGAGGCTGGCCCTGTTTTGCCACCTGTTCCGTACATGCAGAACACAATTCTTGTCCCATTTAACTGACTTTTGACCCCAAGTTTTGTTCATTGTGGCTAATTTAGTCAGATTTTGATGCCAGGGAAGCTGGTCATTAGACTGTAATGATAAAGAACGTATAACTATTAAATATGCAATGGTTTTCAAACTGGACTGCTGGAATTTGTTCACTGCTGTGGTATTTTCTTACACTGGCCTTCCTCATGTTCAGTATATTTTCCTATTCACCTATTTCCATCTCCAGTATATTTTCCTATTCACCAGATGCTACTGCCTACTTTGAAAGGAAAAAAAAGTCAACAGAAAGTCCTTTCAACTTTGCTGAGCTATTAGAAAATATATCATCAATCTGTCTCTTTTCTGTCTGAATCTTGTATTCGTCTTCTTGGTAATTTGTTAAAATATATCATTGCCTCTCAATATATTGAGCAATAGTTATTGAACAAGGGAATAACGTGTTGAAGTGCACATGTTGTTTAGTACTTCAGCATTGCTTTAACTTAAATAGCACCTTCTACAGCTTCTGAAAGCCATCTTCTGAATTGAAAAGTGGAGAAAAACAAAGCAGATCAGAAGACGTTTGGGGATGTGGGATAAAGAGAGGAAGTATTGATAAGCAAAGCAATCTCTGGCCTCTTTTCAGCATGATCAAAGTCTGGTGCAGTGATGGACAACTCCTCTTCCTCTTCCTCTTCCTCCTCCTCGCCCTCCTCTACCTCCTGAGCCTGGCACTGGGTCAGTCTGGATGTTCTTGGTCAGGACCTCGGGCTGTAATGGTGCCCTGGCACCATGGCACACAACTGCTCCCAGAGAAACTAGGGACAAATGCAAATGAGGTTCTGGTCGTTACTTCTTATGTTGTCTCTGTTGCATAATCATGTAAAAAAATTATGTGTGAAGTTAACTAGAGCTTGTGCTTGCAGTTATCTTTGCATACCAGAACAGCTGCATCAGCCAGGATGCAGCTGAATTTTCAAAATGACATCCAGCTTCCTATAGTTTATAAATCACCATCTGGATGTGTCCCTAGAAAAATGGCTTTATCTCATGTTGCTGGAAAAAACTTGGCTTCAAGTTTTAATCAGGGCCATAAATAGAGGAGGATGTAGGTTTATTATTTACTTGTCTAGTCTGGATGTTCACACATGGCATGTTGAAAATCTTGCCAATCCTGATTTTTGAAACCTTTCAAGCTCATTTTTTCTAATATTCAACTATTTACACTACTCAAAAAAAAAAAAAGTCACTTTAATTAGAAGATCTATTCACAACCAGCTTTAATGAGAAGAATGTGAATTTCCTCTTAAAATCACTTGCAGACCATACACTATAATATTAATTATATGCATCTTACTTCTTGCCTCATTTCATTATACAAATGAGATACTGAACATACATAAAATTCTTGCATTAGGGCCTACAAAACTTTATTGGACAGAAGTTGCATTACTGGCAGAAAAACAGTCTCTTTCTTAATCTTCATTGCAGCAGTATGGAAGTTGGTCAAGCAAGACTTGCTAATTATCTGTCTAAAACCCACTGTGCCTAAATTGATAATGTGCCACAGTGTTAAAGATTTTTTTTATCTGGGAGAATTTTTAGCACCTACTGTTTCTATTCTGACTTCTGCTAATTGTAGTATTCCCACCAAAAAAATACAAGACACACCAACATTCTCTATTAAAAAAAAAAAAAAGAAAAAAAAAGAAAAAGAGAAAAAAAACTCCTACAAATTAACTCTAATTACTAAACAAAGACTTATACAGGATGCTCTCTGTATTTAACCTATGAATGCTCTTCCCTTTGAAGTTTTTTGTGATTTTAATTTATTTTTAAGTTCTGGAGGACAGTTAAAAAAAAAAAAGGGAAAATGAGCAGATTGTTTTTATTTTTCCTGAAAAAATTAATAAGCCTCTGTAAGATTTGGGTCGTTTGCTTTTGAATTCACTTCATAGGTAAGATATGCTTAGCTTAATTGTTTCTTGCAATGAATTCCCAGTAAAGCCTTCAGGAGCAAATTTTGTTTACCACCAAATTCTATGCATGAGTGTTGTGATTCTGTTCCGTTAATGAAATAAGAACCAAAGGCCAAATTCCCACCTGAACTAATAAAGAATCAGCTTCTCACCAGATCTTTTCCACTGGGGAGACAATACTTTAAAGGGGAGGTGAAATCTGAGGCCCTCATAAAATTTGTGGTCATTTAAAAATCATGCATGTGCCAAGTTAAAGGTGTTAGCCCCAGTGTCTTGGTGAAATTCCAAATTAAATATTTATGTTCTGTGTGCCTGAGATCTCTGTCTAATTTCATTTAAATATTATTTCTTTCCCTAGTGGCACCATTCCAGTATAGTTGCTGTATTTCACTAGTGCTTTCATGCTTCATGATGGCAGTCTAACCTTTTTGTGAAGATACAGAATGTGCAAGTGTATTTAAAGGAATTAAGATATTTCTGTCTCCTTTGACAAGTTCTTAGCATCCAATCAAACTGTTACATAAAGGAACAGAGGGATCAAAAAGGGACATGAGGTCTGTTATTATCTCTGATCCCTGTTGTTGGTCAGCCTGGAGAAGAGGTTTTGAGAATACCTCATGACAGCTTTCCACTACCTTAAGGGTAATTATAAAAAGGAGGAAGGAGGACATTTTGTACGGACAAATAGTGACAGGGTAAGGGGCAATGGTTTTTAACTGAAAGAGAGTAAATTTAGATTGGATGTTAGGAAAAAATTCTTTACTGTGGGGGTGGTGAGGCCCTGGCACATGTTGCCCAGAGAAGCTGTGGATGCCCCATCCCTGGAAGTCTTCAAAGCCAGGCTGGATGCGGCCCTGAGCCACCTGGACTAGGGAAAGGTGTCCCTGACCATGGCAAGGTTGGATGACATGATCTCTAATGCCCCTTCCAACCTAAACCATTCCAAGGTTATGTTTCATGGAGGCACAACTACCCATGTGAATTCCCTGGAAATACTCTCACCAGCATGGACAGTGACAGCAGGACAGAACCACTTATTAGGACTTTTTGGGAGAAAAAAAATCTAAGATTCAGGCTACAGGAATTAACATCTTTATGGAACGTGGGATTTTACCCACATCCCACCAGACAGTGCCCAGTGGCAGGTTTTTCCAGGTGCATGGCTGTACATGTCCAGGTACAGGAGAGAAGGCAGCAGGCTGTGTTTTCAGTGATGTGTGGGTTCTGTCATGTTCCCTCAGAGACCAACGCTCTGTTTAAGCTCCAGTGGATGCACATTTCTGCCACTGATGTGTTTGTAGGCTTCTACATGTGTTTGTAGGATCAAAGGCTGGAGCCTGCAGCTGCACTGCAGGCTGTGAGCATCCCAGGCTGGGAGAGGGTGGGCTCACATCCTCATCCCAGAACCAGCAGCTCTTCTGGGCAATGCCATGGCATGGGCTGCTTAGATACCTACCTTTGGGTTTGCCACCTTAAAATATATGTAATAAATATAATAATACTTTTCTTTTTTAACCTTCTCATTTAAAACTTTGAGGTGGCTCTTATATGGAACTCTGGCAAGTCTTCCTATAGCCAGGAATAATGATTTTCAATTGCGGCTTAACTTGGGACTTTCTGAGTAGTCACAGCAACACATACATGTGTACACTGTTGAAGAATCCTTCCTCTAAGCTAACCAGGGGGGGTTCTGAGCTGCTTTATCTTTTCAAAACACATACCTAAACAGCCAGGTCCATTCCCTCCTGGCCTTATGTGGAGAAATGCCTCCTTTGGTCCCAAACACCCCAGACACTGAACACAATTGAGCTTCCTAAGCAGAGATATATGGGAGGATGATCAGAGCAAAGAATGGAAGGCAATTATTAAATTTTTGCTCAAAACAATTCTCATCTTCCCCATTTTTTCTAGAAATCACATAGAAGTAGGCAGTAAAAAACTGTCATAACTCCTTTTCTCCTTAGTTTTTTGTTTTGCTGAAGGAAATCTGCTGAAATACAGACAAGGAAATAAATGTATTAACTTCAGATCTATACCAGTTTAACAATGAAGGAAACTTTAATTCTGTTCTCACAATTCAGCCATCTTAGCAGGAAAGTCAATAGTAAATACAGACATTCAGTTTATAAAGATACTATAGGTGTTCCTATAGTAAGATACTCATCAGGAGCAACGTTTCCCTTGAAAATAGTAAGATAGTAGTGGCTCATTTTGGCTGAATCTAAAACAGAAACAAAAATAATACTCGTTAAACTGAAAAAAACAGTTGTTAATTGTACAATAAATGTCTGAAATGTGGAGTTTTATTATTTTGAATCCTTTTTAGTAATATAAATATATATGAGCCTGGAAAATAATTTCAGTAAATTAATAATTTTGAATGTGAGGAGACTTCAAAAAGGGTTCAGATGAAAGTGTGCAGAAATACAATTCATTCCTAAAGACAATTTAATACAAATATTGCAATTTTATATTTCTCTCGTATTTAATATGTAATTTTCTTCAAACTATCCAGCTAAGAAGCAGAGTCTCTGGAATACTAATAGGCTATTGTTTATATTGTCTTAGAAACAACAGTATGAGAGCAGGAAAGACAAAGACCTCAGCCCTTTCTATCTCCTGCTCTGAATTTCTGAGCATGCTGATGTGGCTCATCTGCAGCACAGGCAATGTGATTTCACTGGCCCAGAAACAGCCCAAGATCAGGGACTGAAGGAAAGGAGGGATGTAGGATCTAAAAATGAAAAGCACCTAAAATGAAAAAAAAAAAAAAAATATCTCCTTTAAGAATAAATTATATTTTGCAGTGAATAAAAATTTTCTCTTGAAATTGCAATAATTACTTTTTCTTCACTGACAATTGCATGCCATATTTGTAAGGTATACAGCTGAAAGATGCAGCAGGCCCTACCACACTTTAAGTAGCAAAAGATTCTTTGGGAGAGTGTTACTGCATGCAATTTGTGGAGCAGTGCCAGGAAATGTGCCGTGGAAACTTTAAAACGGTGCCTTTTTCCTCTATGTGTTATTTCCGCTGCCTAGAAGAGCACAGCTCATAGTAATTCTAAAAAGGGCAACAGGGATAATTGGGTTCCTGCTGCTACACGTGTTTATCAGGGAGCTACTGCCAGATGTAGGACATATGCTACAAATGGTCTCCTTATTCTTCCCCATCTCCGTGGACATAGAGCACTGGGAGTAAAGCCAGGAAGGGTTTTTAGCTTTGCATCTTAAATTAATGCTTTTAGTCAACTGATGGTTTGAGGGATTGTTATAATTTCAGTGCCCCTTTAAAAAACGGTTTTTTCCTCTATGTGTTATTTCCGCTGCCTAGAAGAGCACAGCTCATAGTAATTCTAAAAGGGCAACAGGGATAATTGGGTTCCTAAAGGAGCTACTGCCAGATGTAGGACATATGCTACAAATGGTCTCCTTATCCCCCAAGAAAAAAAATTAAACACCCAAACCAAACCCCTCAGCCTTCCCCATCTCCGTGCAGACATAGAGCACTGGGAGTAAAGCCAGGAAGGGTTTTTTAGCTTTGATACCCCTCCCTCTTAAATTAATGCTTTTAGTCAACTGATGGTTACAGATGAGGGATTGTTATAATTTCGAACAAATAATAAAAAGCCAAAGCTTTTCATGAGAAATTTAGAGACTGTGTGCGATTTTGGATGTGTACATGAAAGTTTATACAGCTCATGATTTGTATGTGGCTAGTGAGGATTGGGTTATGGCTCAAATATCAGTATTGGCTATTTTTTACATTGGGAGGTGTTGTATGATTGGATGCTTTTGCTCAACATGTGAAAATCAAAGCTTACTTTTGACTTTGCTCAAAATGAAAACAGTTGCAAAGAGAGCCATGGACTCATGTTTAATTCAGATTGTTTTGGGTAAAGAAGTTCACCAGACTCAAAGGAGAAAGAAAAGACTATTTTATTTTTGGTTTTTTTTATTAATGGTATTCTATGAAACTTTAAAATAAATTTAAGATTTCAATTAAAAATTAGTAAAATGCTTTAATTTCTTTAAAACGTACATTTAGAAACTACTGTCTCTAAGAAACTCATTGAGCTGGAACACAGAATCTCTATCTACCAGTCCAGAGACTCTATAAAAGGTATTTAATCTCACCATGAGCCTTTCTTCTTCATCTGCAGAAGCAAAATTCCTGTTGTGCTGTGAACTTAGTGAAGTAATCCAACATTATTACAAGACTTTTGCAACAGACACAAAACATGTGATGGCAAATAGGAAACTCTCAGATTCATGTATGTGGACTAGCACAAGAAACCCACCAGGTTTTCTCTCTGTTTTAACAGACTGTAGACAATACTCAACTCTCACCTGAAAAAAAAAAACCCAAAAAAACTGTGGATAGTATGATTTTTTTAAGTATAGGTCTCTGAATAGCCTCAGGGGTGATGCTAAACTTTTGTAGAGAAAAATATTATATTCCAGGCTGAAATAGTTTGCAGTCTGTGGACTGATATGTGGGGAAAAGCTGAGGCAAAAGTAGTCAGCAATGATTAGCAAGTGAGGAATGAGTGTTTTGAAAAAAATATGAACAACCAGAAAGAAATGTAAGGTGGAAGGTAATGCTGCAATAAAATGGAGCTGTTGGAGGTCAGGGGGAAGGTACTGGGAGATACACCCTGCATAGCTCCAGGGCAATGGGATAATGCAACAAGAAATGTTGCTCCATTTTTTGTTTTATTATCATTTGCCTCTAGATGACATTCTGAATAGATGGTTTGTGATTCAAGTGCTCTGAAATATTATTTTTGTTAGCACAAGTGCTAGACAAAATAATGTTTTGAAAATGTCAAGCAATTTTTAAATGGCATGTACTGTATAGACACAATTATTATAGACACAATTTATCTCTCAAAATGCATGAAACTTGCAAATATAGACCTGATTCATGCATATGCATTGAGAGGGCAATAAGGTGTTCTTTAAAGACCAAATGAAGTTTATTTATAGAATCACAGAATTACAGAAGGATTTGGGTTGGAAGGGATCTTTCAAATGCTGTCTAGTGCAAGCACCCTGCAATGAGCAGGGTTACCTTCAACTACATCTGGTTACTCAGACCTTGAATGTTACCCACAATGGGGCATCCATCACCTTTCTGGGCAACCCATTCCAGTGTCTCACAACCCTCATCACAAAAAATATCTTCTTTATATCCAGTCAAAATGTGCCATTTTAATTTAAAACCATCATCTCTTTTCCTATTGCAGCAGGCCCTACCCCAAAAAGTTTGCCCCCTCTTTCTTATAGACCCTCTTTAATACTGAAGGCTTCAATAAGGTCACCCAGAGCCTTCTCTTCTGCTCTCTCTTATCCAATGAGGTATCTGTACAACAAGGGATTTATTTTCACTTTAAATTTTCTATTTTAGAATACTGTGTTTAAAGCAACACAAAGAATTTGTTGTCTAAGAATAACACGGTTCTGAGAAGAATGTCAATTTATCAATTGAAACTGAGAGATGGGAGGGTGAAAACCCAAAAAGCAACATTTTCCTGCAAAAGCCTGTTTTGTTGATAATTGCATATCCATTCTTTTCAATATTAGAAAGAGTCTAGGAAAAGCTATTTTTAAAGCTCTGACAACATAGAATTAATTTGACTACCAAAGAAAAATAATTTTAGCATCAGGAATGTTCCCCTGCACTTTTCCTTTTGCCAGTATGAATGACTACATGGAAACCTTGTCAAGAGCTTGAACTGTGTCCAGAAACAAGTAGGAAGTGAGTGCTGTTCCTGGAACAATTATATCCTGCAAGTAGCACCACTCACCAAGGAGAAAAAGTGCACCTGGCACAAAATAATGGCTTCTTTTCTTCTGGGCAAATGAAGTGCCTCAGTGAATATCCTGGATTTTTGTTGGTAATCTAGCACATGATTTCTGGCAGTTGATTAGAAATTGAGAGGAGTGAGGAATGTTTGTGCTTCAGAAAACCAATCCCGGGGCCTTCCAGGTTTTCAGAAACACGACACGAAGTCATACCACCACAGTGTTAAGATAAAACAGCAGAGGTGTGTTACAGACCTGCAATTGGTTCAGAGAAAATTATTGGCCATAATTGGTTGTTATAGTGCATTGGTAGCAGGCTTTGCGTTGTGCTCAAGGTTCCTCATCCTCACACTTTGTATTTTGTCTCTGCGTTGTCAGGATTGCTCACGTTCAGATTTTCATGGAGTATCTGCTGGGCAGTTTCTCTGGTGCCCTTTTCTGGAAGATCTATTCATTTACAGACAAGGCTCATGGGCTCTGTAAGACAAAAAACGCTGAGGCACAGCAAGAGACCTGAGTGTAATCTTCATCTAAACTGAAAACTAAACTTAAACCTTGGATTTTTAGTCTGTTATTTGGAGGCCATTGAGGCCAATGATGCCATTCTCACTGCTCCCCCAGGAAGGCTAGATAAGACTCCCTCAAAACAAAAGTGAATGCATGCTGTGGGTCTGCTGAAGATAAGGCAAAATGTTCCACCTATAGGTAGAGGTTCCCTTTTGATCTACCCAAAATCTTTAGTAGTACCTAAGTCATTAGCAGTGACAAAATTCTTCAAAGACAGAGCATGCCACCTTGAACAAGCACCCCAAAGTTTCAAGAGGCTTAGAAAAAGGGCTGACTAGGTCCAAAAAAAACCAATCCCAAATATAAAGATTGGTTTGTTTCTCATCAAGTGATGAATGGTGAGGGTCACTATACATTAATTACAAAGTCTCTCTGCTGGCTGGCAATAGAACTTGCAAATACTTTTTCTCATCAGCATATTTAATACAACATGAAAATTTTGCTATTCATTATCTGTACAGAACTAGTGGCCACCTCAACACAAAACACCAAATTACCCTTTTGGATAAAAAAGAAAAAAAGGCTGTATTTCTTGTGAGTTTGGATAAAATGTTTTTAGCAAAGTGTAAGTAGAAAATTCTCTTTGAAGTGACTTGTATTTTGACAACATGACATACAATTTATTGCCAAGAAATACTGTGCAGATTTCTTCTTGGAACATGTCATAATTTCTATATCCATGTTTTGAGTCTTAAAATAAATGACTAGGAAGTACATTTACAACTCTACATCTGAGTTAATTCTAGAGGAATGCTTTGATTTTTGATCCCTTGTGCTCTATTGATGACTCTTTTTTGACTGTCCAGAAAGGACCACGCTACCTAAAATGCAGGAAAGTTGCTGGAATCCATTTTGTTTACCTTCTCTTGCTTGCTCTGAGCAGAAATTTTCAGATAAGCACTCTAATGAATTCTTATATGTTTTGTATTGTGAACTGCCATCAATTAGGAACTAGGCTGAGACCATCAAACTCATTTTAATTAGAACCTCTAATTGGATTCATGCCAAGATCCCAAAGGTAAAAAACTATAGTTCAGACATTTGCCATCTTTTCCAAGTCAAAATTTGAATTCTAGTCAGCTCTCCTCCTTCGGTTTAGCATTTGCTTACTTGGTGTATGAGGTTAAATTTTATTTTCCTTGGCAGGAAGTGGAGATGTTCCTGCATAGACTGAGCTGAGAGCATCCCATTATTCCATCCCTGTCATACACCATTCCATTTATACTGGCAGGCAGAAAAGCAATTTTATCTCTCACATTTTCATTCTATATATTTAATTTCTAATGAGTTTCAGGCATGCTCCATTCCCAAGGCACATTACCTTCCATTATAACCACAATACACTATAATATTTAAAATAATAATAGAGAATAATAACAATAGCTAATGTGTAATGACCAGGCTCATTCTGTCTTGAATCTGTTCTTACAAAGTCTGACAATTGTAGCCTGGTAAGAGGAAGATCTAGCCTCTGGATGTTTCAGTTTGGAATTCAGATAATTTCTTATCATGTTTATTGTTTAGTATTATTATTGTTATTATTAATGTTGTTATTATTGTTGTTGTTGTTTTAACCTTCACAATCTGTGATTTGAAATTCATGCTTAGAATTCAATAAGCCATAACCAGCTATCTGAAAGGGAAAATTGTTTCCCGTGTGGCCAGGAAAATGCACAAATGAGCTTTTCCTGACACTGGAAATATCTGCGCATTGAACGCATTTGTATGTATAGAGAACTCCACATATAATGTTCTCCAGAACAGCCTTTATAGTGAATAGATTTGAGAGCAGTGAACCTTACAAACAGAATGATAGCTGAGGGATAGTTTTGGAGTTCATACACAAAAAAAAATCTATAGGGTCCTATGTAAATAGCTGGAGGCTGGAGGAATTAGACAGAGAAAAATTATGTCTGCTCAGGGAACAGACAGCTCAGACCAAGTTGTTGACCCATTAAGTCACCTATGACAGTACTGAGACAGAAGCCAGGGGACTTCAGTTCAATCCTCAATTAGGTCATCCAATCAAAACGTGTTTAGGAACATAACTAACCAGATGAGTTGCAGGATGTCTCAACTCCTGCCCTTTCTGTGTCCCACAAGTAAATTTCAGTCAACTACATCACAAATAAAATAAAGGTGAGACCACTGGTGCACCAACAGCTTGTGCTTGCACTAAAGCATCACCCAGGTATAAATAAATGCTCATATTGATGTGATCTTTCAAGCCTTTGTTGAGACTTAAGCTTATTTGAAACCCAATAAGTTAAAGAATTATTGAAACAGTGTTAGGCACATTATTCCTTTTTCCATGGCTTAACTTCTTGGTTTGATTTTTAGGCCAGAATCCAATTTTATAAGTATTTTAGAGAAGTGCTTCCAAAGTTAGATGTCATGATGTGGGAAAGCCAAATACCCTGAAACAAGAATTAATAGTTCTCAATGACATTTCAAGGTGACACTAAAAACATTTCAGGATAACTAACTATCACTACACAGTTCAGATACAATCTTAAAATCTTAAGTAAATTCTGTCTTGGGAAAAAGCTGATATTTGGACAAGTAATTTTTGTACATTACATAAAAATTCTGATAACCTGGTAGGTCCAGATTCTTTGAAAAGAAAATAATTTGGAAGGATCCAAATATTCAGTGCTAAAATGATGAAGACAGAGTTTTGAATTCATAATCCTTTTTTGAGGTTATGTTCAGAAGTAAGCTATAAAATTAGTCTTTTTGTTTCCTGAAGTGTTTCCAGTTATTGCCATTTTAATCCCTATGGATGAGTTCCTTTTCTAGAGAAGGATTTCTTTTAACCTTCATGTATGACACTTAACTTGAAGTATATTGTGATAGCTGCTTATGAAATTCATTTTCCCTGCAGTTTTTGGGATTTAAAATAATGCTTGTTGTTTCATTTCCTTGTGGGTTTTTAATATTATGATCATAATTTTTGATCACTGGGGGAAAGCAAATAACTCAAATGGGCACTGAGTCATTGCAGATGCAAAAGTTAATAACTTCCTTCACTAAACTAACTCCATATTCTTCCTGAATCAAATGTCCTGTGGCCACCCTCTTTTTTTTTTAATTAGATGTGTAATCATAGCAGGTTTTGATTAGAGCAAAACAGGTAAAGCTCTCATGATACCAGCCCATGTCTGGTCATAAATGATATGGTAGGAGGTGAAAATAATGCAGCAGACCTGGGGGACTGTGGTTCTCACTCAGGATTAGGCATCCATTATATGTCAATTTTGCATGGGGAGAAACGATCACTGAAAGCCTCATTGTCCAATTCCTATCTATACTGATTCTTTCAGACAAAATTTTACTGATTTTTCTTGACAAAATTTTAGAGCAGTGCCAAGCAAAAAAATCTTTCAGGCAGAGCAATTCTTCTCTGGAGAGCATATCCTCTTAGTTTTGCAGCCTTCTTTTAGCAAAAGCATTTTTCTCCGCTCCAGCTTGTGAATCTTTAACTGAGTCAAGGAAATAATGTGATGTTCAGCAGACTCCAGTCAACTAAGATTACATTCTTTGTGCCATGAGAGTAAGGGGGAAAAAACACATTTGTTGAGACCAAAGGGCTCACAGAGGCAGCCCCGGAGTAATTCAAACATAAACAGGAAAGAAACTTGATAGAAAAGCCTGGCACTGGTCCATGTCAAGGCTAATTACTGCCACTTTGTTCATGCAAAGTTCTGAATTAATAAGGTAGAAGAAAAAGGGAATAGAGAGTGTGCACTTCTCTTCAAGGGCACAGCTTCATCCTCACAATTCTTTGCTTGCTCTTGAATTGAGAAGAAGACATAAGAGCTGTTTCACAAAAAAATATGCTGGTTGAAACACACTGTCAAATAAAAAAAAAAGCAATTCTAATTTTGTTGACATTAGAATCAAACTTGTTAGGTAGTATTTAACAGTTATTGTGGCCTTATATTTCATTAGTCAGAAACAGGGGCAGGTCTGTTTTATAGTAGGTCAATTTATCTGTCTAGCATTATGCCATTAAGCAGTCAATTTGTTTTCTCCTACATATATCAGTAATTTAAAGTGCATTTTCTTTGTTTAGCATTCAAACATGTTGAATGCTGTAATTATTTCAGTAAAATGGCAGCTGTAGGATTTAAATGGATAAGATAAAATATGTTTCACTTTTTCAAACATAAACATGGATATAAAACAATCTTCCTTTTCAGAAATTTTGGCCCTGAAAATACTGCTGCAAAGGATAGGTTCCTGGCCTTGGAAACAATCCTTCTGTGGGGAAAAGACTACCCACCTGGGTGATGAATTCTAGGAGGGAAGAGAGAGTTTTTTACCAATGGAAGGCTTTTCCAGAAATGCAAGTCCATCATTTCCATTTGATGGCTTAGAGGACATAGCCCCTGAAGTGAAAAACAATGAAAATCATTGAGCAAATGGCCAAACTCTGAGATTTTCGCAAAATGGAGAAAAAAAATTCATGAACCAAACAACTTTTTCATGATGTAGTCCAAAATAAGCTGTTTCTATTAAGGCTATTCCTTAAACACATCTAAAAGAGAGATGTGAGTCTGTGTCTTTATGCACACACAGACATTATCTCTGAAAAGAAAAAAGCAGTCCTGAGAGCTGACAGACCATTGATAACCATTATCTGTTTATTTTTTCCTTGAACTTAAGGCCAAACAAGTAAAGGTTCATGTTTTCCACACACCCCTTTGATGTTTCATTGACTGCTGTTGTCAAAGTGAAATGTTTGAAAGCTGGGAACCAGAAAAATGCAATAACTTTGCAAAACATGTGTGATATCCCTTTCTGCTATTTGTAGGTAAAAAACATGCATTGTTTGCTAATGGCTTGACATAGCCATAAGATGATTTTATGTGTGCAGGCTCACACACCCTGCATATCTGGTCAGTGCCAAGCATGCAGTATTCTCAGAGTTCAAAAATACATGTAGTTGGATTTGTTGCTCAAGTGACATCATTCAAGCCATTTTAGCACATTTTATGTAGGCTATATGAATACCACATTTTAAATTTGCCCAGGCCTTCTTGCCATTTTTATGTCAAAAGCTGGAAAGTACTCGAAATTAGATCCTTTAGTTTCAGTCCTGCTTACTCTTCTGCATGCATGGAAAATGTGGTTACTCTACAAACTGTACTTTTTAGTGTGTGCACAAGTTTGTGTTCTCAAGGCCAAGAGTATTTGATACTTCCAGGCAGATTAAGAGCCATTCTAACAGCATAAATGCAGGACACAGTATGAAGGCAAAGACAAATCTACTGTTTCGCTGAAGGCCATTAAAAACTGTGATTTTTGGCAAACCTATCCATTACTGTGTTAAACTATAACAGAGATATGTTCAGAGGGGAAACAGTATCCCCTTTGTTGAGGAAGAAAAAAAAAATCCTGATTCCAAGCTGCCCTTATAAATTCTCACTGAACCCTTTCAAGTAGCTTGCCAAGACATTAGGCAGTTTTAGGAGAACACTGGGGTGCAGATTAATTCTTAATAAATTGATTGATATCCCTACAAGTCAGCAAGCAAGCTGTGTGCTCAAATGCCATTTGGGTCCCGTGTATCTGACAGCTCCTTGTATAAATTATGGTTTCATTCTTTAAAAGACCAGTGTGTCATCTGTATTAAAAGTCTTCAAGAGCTTACAGTTGTTTCACATTATAGCTTATTGTATTACAGTTCTGGTATATTCTTTCTATAAGTAATCTTCTGGGAGCCAGAGAAATAGGAGCCCTTCAGAGTGCAACGACAATGACTTTTCCATGTTTCCGTTCTGCGCCGGGCTGGTGGGGGAGCAACTGGAAGAGACTCATGGAAGCTTCCTGGGCACCCGGGTTTCTTAACATTTTATTCAATTTTCACTAGGTTTTGATTTTCACTTTGAAAGGAGAGCTGGGGGAAGACTGGTGATTCCACACAAACAGTAAATACTCACCTCTCAGCCATCATTAACTCCCAGAAACCTAAAACTCAGTTTCAGTTGGTCTGGTTGGGTTTGGGGGGCTGGTGGTGTCTGACCAGTACTCACAAAGTGACTGAAAATTATCTGACAGATTTTAAAAAAAAGCCAAAAAAAAAAAAAAAAACCTGACCCCCCCAAAAACCCAAACAAACAAAAACCAAAACAAACAAAACCACAAAACCCAAACAAACAAACAAACAACCAACAACAAAAAAACAGGATGAAAACAGCTTCAGGGGTGTATTGCTCTACAGGTAAAAATGTGTTATCATACACATTTCCAGTGGAAATGTGTGAAGAACCTGCATGTAAATTTCAATAGCATTCATTTAATCCCTTTGAAAGTTGTCCATGTATGTGTTACAGATATTTGTAATACAAACATAAGGATACTATACTAAGGATAAGGAACTCTAAGAACAATGATATTTCATTTGTTTCAGCCATGCTTTTCTTAGGAATAAGGGTATTTCTTACAGCAACTACAACAGGAGAAGTCACTGAATTTTGACTGGGCAAAAATTGGTTGGGTTTTGTAATCAATGTGATATTTTTCCATTTTTCAACGTATAACTTTTCACACACAGGAAACAGATAAATGATCAAATGAAAGCCTAAACTACATCTATACATATGCACAATAAAAATATAGTTAGTTTAAAGGAAAATGTCCTGTAGCCACCATTAAAAGCCTACCACACTATCATACATTAAAAATTAGAACAATTATTACACTTTGGGAGGGCATTGACCATGGCTGGACACCAAGTGTCCACCAAAACTGTCCCCTTCTCAGCTGGACAGGGGAGAGAAAATACAATTAATAGTTTGTGGATTGAGGTAAGGACTAGGAGAGATCTGTCATAGGTAAAACAGACTTTACTTGGGGCAAAATTAATTTACTATATCACCAATCAAATCACAGTAAGCTAACTAAATATTAAAAGTATTCATCCACACCTCCCTTCTTTCCAAGCTCAACTTCACTCCCAATTTTGTGCATGTATTGTCTCTGCTCCTTCTTCCTCCTGTAGCTCTTGCTCCACCCACAAAAACTTTGCCATAAAAACTCAACAATTTTTTTTTTACCAAGTCTTTATATCACACAATTTCTATTATTCAATTTTCTGTGAGTTAACTATTTCCATGGTTATTTTTCATCCTTTCACATTGCTTTTTGAAGACTCTGAATACTATTGCAATTTCCAGTTTCCAGGAAATTCCCGTTGCTTCAGTTAACAGGTTGAAAATGAAGTTCCCGTAAAACATTTCTGGGATATTTGGGATGAGAAATTCCCCAGTGTTCTGCATTGTTTAAGTGTATACAGTTGAGATGCACCCAGAATTACTTCATTTAAGCTTCTGTGCTGATTTTGCTTCTAGGCCAAATCTCCAAGCTGATTCCTGCTTGTAATAAGGAAATAGCAGCAGCCCAGGGATGCCAGGGATGTGAGTGAACTCACACCTGAGTTTTATTTTGCAGATCACCTGTCAGTACCATTTATTCCAGGGCTGGAATAATGGCAAGGGCAAAGCCAAGGTATTGCACCTGTGTGTGTAGCAGCAAGTTTCTGAAACCTGAGTCTGTATCTGGTATCTTAATCTACTCTAGCATCTAAAATAAGCCCCTTATCTCTCTGGGAAGAATGGAGCTTCTGAAAAGCACGATGCTAGAGTGTTGAAAATAACTGACATGAGTGGGCAAGGAAGAACTGTTACTGAACAATAAGATGCTAAGCATTTCCTTTATTAAAACAAGTCTTTTGAAATATCTTACGAGTCAGGTTTTGCAGAAAAGGCATTAATGCACTTATATACTAGCACTTCACTGGATAGTTTGAATTATTTCTTATTTATCTATCCTGTTAGAACTACTAATTTTGCTCTCAAATATTCTTAAATTATACTTTTTTATTCTGTGAATGCTGCCTCTTATTATTGTGGGCTTCTTCTGTTTTCTTTATTTTTTAACCTTTCTGCAGATGAAAATAAAATTCTTCTGTAACACCCAGAAAATCATACCTCAACTATTCACATCCAGGCTTCATGTACACTGCAAAAACTCTGTGCTGACATCTAATTCAAAACTATGAGGGCTGTAGCATCACATTGTTCTTTTCCAGCCTGTTAAAATGCACCCCTCCTGTTGAAATATATCTTTCCTGTATAGAGAATTCAAATAGTTTAAATATGAACAATTTTTTTTTCCATTTTCTTAATAGGACCCTATAATAAGGATGGGATACCATAGGGGCTATTTTATTGGCTTGTTAGATTGCAGTACATTGATCCCAACTGCTAAATCATTTTTATGGCACATTAACAGTACCATGACATCAGGAAACATATCTCTCAGCTTGAGGGACCTCTTTCCAAACCAAATGCATCCCACATGAACACTGAAAACAAATCATACCAGTCTATTCTACAGTGGAGTTATAGAGGCCATTTTCAGTCTTAGAAGTGCTTGCTCAAACGAGTCTTCACTCAGACTTGGGATTACATTAAAAGTTTTGGAAATACCTGAGGTTTTATGTAAGCTTTGTGTTACTCCCTTAGCACAAAAATGTTTGTTTTGTTTTGTTTGGGTTTTTGTTATGTGGCTTTTTTGGTTTGGTTTGGTTTTTGGGGGTTTTTGGTTTTTTTTGTTTGGTTTTGGTTTTTTTGTGGAAGGCATTGGGTTATTTAATCATATATTGATGAAAAACACTTCAATTCTAGAGTAAGTTTTTATCACTTCTTGGTGTTTGATGTCACTGCAGAAAAGGATGGAGAAAGCAGTGGAAGGTTTGGCCTTCCTGCATTTCAGAAAATGTGTGGCACTCTTAATCAGACCATTGATGCAGGGAAAAAAGTATTATACTATGTTTTGAATGTATCAAAAATATTTTGTAATAGGTATTTCTCAAGCAAGAAAGTGAGCATCTGATTCTAATGTTAGATTTGCAGGATGCTTCATTTCATATTGGGAAGGTTTCTCTACTCAGCATTTACACACAGGTTTACCTCTCAAAGAACAGGCCTTGCTCTGTTTATCTCTCTTTCTTCTTTTTTCGTATAATTTCTTCTACTGTTTGCTAATCATGACAGTTGCCCTCTATTTCAGAAATCAAAACAGTAACTACTGAAACAGCAAACATTTGCAGCATTCATTATTGCCTGCAGCCTTCCTTTGATATGCAGTCTCTGTCTCCAAATTAACAAATTAATATGAAAATGGCTGGGATGGGGAAGGCTGAAGAATATAATCTCAACATACTTTTAATATATTTTTTATGCTCTGTTAAATCAGACCTGATATCCCCTTTATAAAAGCAAAATGAATCCTAAGAAATCTGAGCCAGGGAACTTAATCCAAATTTCTAAGAAAAACATCAGACATCTTTTCAGAAAGAATATGGTGCCTGAAAAATCCAAATTTATCTCCCATTGCAGCCAGAGTTTGTCATTAACAAATTATGGCCTCCTTTAATCTGAGAGAAATACTTGGGAGAGTTCTGTAGCTGTTATTAACTACCAAATTTTATATGAACTAATTGTATTAAGTAAAGCATGAGAACCTTCCACCATTTTTCTAGGGTGAAAAGGGTCTCCTTCACTCTTCAAATAAATTCATTCTTAGCACCATATATGATAATTTCTCATCTGTTTCCTATTCTGCAGGGAGAACCTGGCACCTGTACAAAAGAAAGTAAAATTGTTGTTTCCCACTTGTTTTCCCAGGCTCCTGGTTCCCCATATCTCCCGATGTTAGATATATAATGACCATCCCATTGAACAGAGACTCAAAGAATTAACTTTTCAGTGATGATTATTTCATGATAAAATAGGTAAAAATAGTCTGATCAATAGGTAATCATCCATTAGGTACATCTTTCTTTCTCTTTCTTTCTTTCTTTCTCTCTTTCTCTCTTTCTTTCTCTCTTTCTCTCTTTCCTCTTTCCTCTTTCCTCCCTCCCTCCTCTCCCTCCCTCCCTCCTTTCTCTCTCTTTCTCTCTCTTTCTCTTTCTCTCTCTCTTTCTCTCTTTCTCTCTCTTTCTCTTTCTCTCTCTCTCTCTTTCTCTCTCTCCTTCTCTCCTTCTCTCTTTCTTTTTCTCTCTTTCTTTTCTTTCTCTCTTCTCTCTCCTCTCTCTTCTCTTTCTCTCTCCTTTCTCCCTTCCTCCCAGGCAAAAAACCAAACAAAAACCACAACAACAACAAAAACCACCAATGGCATTATGGAAGTAACACTAGAAGAAATGAACACTATATATATATCCAATATATGAAGGCAAGTATATATGAAATCTGTGTGACTTGTTGTCTTATTATCCTACACAGAGGTATATGGCAAAGTGCATTTTTGCTGAGAAAAACACTAAGTTTGGCAACTGACTCTTGACACAATTTTTAATGGGTTTTTGTAGTAACATCTGGTTTGGCTTTTTTTTAAATCTTAGTCATAGAGCATTATTAAAGGGTTTCTGTGAGTGTTTGTTGAGCATGGTTGTAAAACATTGAAAAAATAAAATATACACTACCTGCCTGTAGGAGTAAGGGGCGTGCTTGTCTCATCCCATGGATGACCTCCCCTTCCCATGTAAATGCATTTACATCCTGTATTTCTCTCTCTTCCTTTTAACAGCTTCTAGATGCACAATGAATTCTGTGCTATCAACCTTTTTAATTTACCAAGGACTGGGTTTTGCTCTTTGTACCTAACTGTGGGAATGAAGTGATTGGCACTTAATCACTCCTGGAGATGTTGCTCCCAAAGAGATGCTCCTCTTGTCCTGGCAGGAAATGTTTCACTTTATGTGCATCCTTCTTTTCAGTGGCTCTGGGCATGCACAGCTCAGAAACATGGTGAGGAAAGCAGTTTTATTTCTAAGTTTCATGGGATAAGGATAGGTAGATCTGGCTGCTCATCTCCATAATCAGTCAGGAAGAGGGAGTGCATCTTGGAAGTGAACACAAATCTGATCCAGAACAAAGGAAGCTTTGGCAACATCTCATGTAAAATTTCAAGGGCCAAGCAAAGACTGAAAATAAGAGGCTAATTCTAAATTCCTGCTGTTCTCTGGGGTTCCTCAGAGGACTGATTTCTGTTCTGTGTGTATGTTTCTCTGGTGTTGACTGCCCATCTGCGGGGAATATAACTGAGTGTTTGATTTCCTGTCAGCTATAAGATATCGATCAGGTAGTAATCAAATGTTGCTGTCTGAGCTACTCTCCTGGTACAGATTAACACTGTGAGCCCTCTGCCCAGTGCCTCTTGGCCTTCTCCAAGTCCTCAGTCTTCTCTGGAATGGTTTTGCCAAGTACACCCTTGTTAGCACAGACTGGACCCATGTCCTACAAGAAATCATAACCTCAGAGTTTCTCTGTTTCTTTGTCACACCCATAACCAGAGAAATACTTGTGCTGGATGTTCTAATAGATGCTCCCTGCATACTTAGCTGCATTGTAAAGCATAATTACCCTTCCAGAAAAAGAAGAATTTTAAGAGCCCAGCAGTACATGAATTGCAATGAAAACTTTATGGGCAGCAATGAGTGGGAAAATTTATTATCACCTGATTTTCAAGGTTGGTTTTTCTTTTTATTTTGAGGGGTGGGGGGTATGAGGGGAGTGGGTGTTCTGTTTGGGTTTTTTGTTTTGTTTGCTTGTTAGTTTTTTTTTTTAAACATATTTTTAGAATTCAGCACAGAGGCGCAGCATAACTCTCATCATCCAAGGCATTAGGTACGGAAAGAAGTAATTGATTGCTGGTTAGTTGTAGCTGTGACTTGTGTTCCTATTGGAATAATAACTTACAAACTCTTACAGAAGGCAGCTATTTGGCACACTCCTGAAAAGCATTTGTGTAAGTTTGGTGTGCTTGCCTCATACATAATGTATACTCCTTAATCACCTGCATAGCCAAAGGATGGCACTTTAAATTGATGGCTGTGATATATTCATACGTAGAACAAATTAGTTTAAGGACAGATGAAGAATAGATGTGCACTCTAGCTAGCATGAACTGTTACAATTATAGAGATTATTACAACCACAGTCTAATACCTTCCAGACATCAGAAATCATTAAGTGCCAGAGTTACACAGATCTACAAGCTAGTTCTATTCACAAAAATTTTGCTGCATTACAGCAGTTTCAATTGTGCTACAATATTTGAGATTAGAATATTTCTACTAAAAATATTTATTTTCACAGGTTCCAAATTTAACCATAGTAAAGCATGACAGAAATATCCCCAAGTGGAAAACAGAGGTAAATTTTGTCTTGAAGCATTTTGTTTCCAATACATAAGAGGAAGGTGTCAGTGGAAATCAGGGTGAAACTGTTGACCTGAGCAAAGCCTGGCCCTCAGACAAGTGTGGGACTGAAAAGAGTTATCCTCATTTGCTTGAGGATAACTTAGAAAGCAATGAATTTAGTCATATCTGTTAAAACAATCTATATAATATTGCAAAATCTAAACTCACTCCAGGCTGTACTTGGGTTTAGAAGGGAGCATGAACCAGACCAGTTCATCCTGGTACCTGCAAGTTTGTGTGTGTCCCCTACACTGAATATTGATAACTTTCGTGGCTTGAACTACTCCCAAAATTTACACTGAAAAAGTTATCTGGAAAGCAAAATTTATTAGATGTGACATTTTTCCTGTTGCAAACACTATGAAAGAATGCCATGCCTGCTTGTCAGATTCTTCTCTACTCTTACAGTAAAGAACATCTGCAGTTTCATTGGTGCTTAAATTCTTTACTCACAAAGACTTTTCTTTTTATCTCCACAAAGTGAAAAAAGGTGTGTGCACATGATAGGTAGCCCAGAAAGTCATGGCAATAGTCAGGAAAATGTTTGTACCCCCGCAAAATGTCAGTGAAAATTAAAGGTTAATGGTATTTTTTTTTCTTGTTTTGTTGGTAATGCCTTAAGTCCAGTGGTTTTGTAAATTAGTAAATTAATATTTTTATATATGCAATTTCCTACATCACACCAGACATTATACATATGCATATATGTGCATATTTATATATCCTTTCCCCAAGTCATACTTACTCTCTTACGGACAAGTGGAGACATTTTTAAACTAAAAGAGAAGAGATATTAGGAAGAAATTATTTAGTGTGAGGGTGGTGAGGCACTGGGAAAAAATGCCCAGAGAAGCTGTGGATTCCCCATTCCTGGGAATGTTCAAGGCCAGGTTGGATGGAGCAACCTGGTCTAGTAGGGTGCAGATAATCTTTAAGGTCCTTTTCAACCCAGGTCATTCTATGATTCTATGAAAATGTGGTGGAAATTACAGAATATTCATTTTTTTGGTTTATTCCTGTGTTTTGGTTGTTGCTGTCTTAACACTGGCTTGGATCTATCTGGGAAAGTGAACCTAAAGGAGAGAATGCCAACACTGTCCTCCACCTGGGCTGGATGGCTGCACAAGTGATGCAAAATCCACAATTTCTTCCTACTACCACATCTCTTTATTCTTAACATTAAATAGTGACAGGCACAGAAATGCTCATGCAGGCAAACAAGGAACAGAAAGGAGGCTGAGAAAGTGAAACAGTTCCTATCATCCTGCCCTGGTAAAATCTGAATCATCATCAGGCTCCCATAAAATAGGGAAAATCAGCCTCCTCCACCCTCCACCAATCACTGCCACATGTTCTTTTATTAAGACATGAGAACTGGCATTCTTTTTTCAAGAGAAAGAGGTAGGTTAATATGATTTTTTTTTTTCCAGCAAGGCAGCCCTTGGTATGTTTATGCACATCACCAAAATGCTATGAAATTTCACTGTGGAAGTCTCTTGGTTAAAAAATGAGGTTTATATCTGATTTTTTTTTTGTTGGCCAGTTGCTGCATCTGCTCTAGATTAGGCAACATATGGAATGAAAACAGTGAAACTAGAAGCTGGGAGGAGATCATTTTGAGGTTGGACTGACAAGAAACAGGTACTTTCTGGATATTTGAGTCTAAATTCTAAGTTTTCAAAAAGAAATTGACCTAGGCAGTTAACAGCTAAATGCTGTGTGACTGCAGTGTATATTAGGCCTTGAAATTTGTCTGAAAATCTGAAAATGACAAAAAATGTGCTCATGCTGAAATGGATGCAATTCAAATTCAGATGGTGAGGGAAACAAAAAAACACCAGGGAGCAGAAATCATGATTTTTATACTCCTATTATCGTTAGGCAAATCTTGCACACATTCTGCTTATAACTGGGCACACTATTACTTAAACCCTCTCAAAGAAAGCCACACTATTCAGGAATTAGGAGATGGAAGACCAGAAGTTCTATAACTTAGATAAGCTGATGCATGAATCAGTGTGAATGCAGAGGAAGGTAGGCTGGTTTGTTTTGTTTGGTTGGTTTGGTTTCTTTGGTTTGGTTTTGGTTCACTTTTTTTTTTGTAAAAAAGGATTGTTACTGTAAAGAAAGCATTTAGAGTGAAACCATGACTGATTGTTAAGATCCTTAAGACTTATTTTAAATTCATTATATAACTCCACAGTCCACTTTTGTAATTGTAGGTCTTTTGTATAGCATGTGTCTTCGTTCACATGTAAATTGATTAAATAATCCTCAAAAATATGAAAATTTTGAGTAGAAGAGCAAATGGAAATTTGCATTAAAAAAAGACCCATTATAAAATTTCAACTATTATAATATACAGCATTTAGTTTTCAAATTCCAACTAAGGTCTGCACCCATCCCACCCTTAAAATGTTTCTTTTTTTTCCCGAAGGAAGTTATCATTTGCATCTGCCATACATTTTCAAGTTTGTTGTGGGGCTGCATTTTGGTAATTTAAGGGAAAGAATCTGAAGGTGTGCACTGGGTAAATCCCCAAGAAAAATGTCTTTTACAAAGTTACAAAGTAGATTCCACAGCACTGGCCATGGCCAGCCACCTAAACTTCCTTTGTCCCTGGTGCACAAGACTTATTTTTGGGTAGGTGCTGTTCATCCATGCAGGTCCTTGAGGTGGATTCCCAGGTATGAGTTGGTGGCCAGAAGAGGTCCCATCTACGAGGTCCTTTCAGTGCAGGGCTGTAGCAGAGGTCATGTCCTCCTGCCTCCTGTCACTGCCCCTTGCAAGCACAAGAAGAGGTGATTTGGTTTAGGCATGGCAGCTGGTGACTGAAGTGCATGTATCCCAAATACCTATGGACTGGTGTGCAAAAGGGACAGAAAATAGCAGTTTCTCCTATAGGTGAGGTTTGGTTTAGTTCACTGACAGAACTACAGATCTACAGATTTGTTAGAAACTTTTCTCTTGTGGTTTTTTTTTTAATTTTTTTTTTAATCTGTCTATACAAAGACCAGAAGAGCAAAGTAATGGTCAATTTTTCCACTGCTACTCTACACTAAAGAGAAAATAAGAGAAAATCCTGTATCCAAACTATTCTCAACAGAGGCAGAAATTTAAATGTAAATTGTAAGCATGACTGTAGGCTGTTTTTTGCGGGTTTTCTTTACATATTCTGTCAATAACTTATTAATGCTATTTTCTGCTATTTAGTCACCAGGAAGTCAGCCAGGGCTGTACTGCAAAGCTTCACTTTGCTGCCACAGGGTCCAAATGCAGGGGATTCCACTGCACAGTGCTGTAACCTCTTTATCTCGAGCTGACCTTGCACACCACTCGTCTCTGTAGCTGGCAGAAGATTTATCAGCACCTCCAGCAAGAAGCACCTCTCTCTGGTTGGAAAACATCTGTGTTTACACTTAGAAATGTCAATCATCTTCTCCTTTTAATTCTCACTATTGCTTACTGCCATGTCTGTCAGCAAGCAGCAATCTTCCTGGCTTTACCAAAAACTCATCTATTTTGAAAAAAGGAGCAAGAAACATTCTATAAAAGTGCAGAATGTAGGGTTAGGGGTTTTTTTTTAAACCACACTAGTGTGTAAAAGGACTTTACCAATCTGTTGATATTCTTTTGTTGTTTAAATCCCTTGTCACTTCAGAAAACCTTAGGAAGAATACAGTAATAAAATATGCTGTCAGTTTTGAGATATTTGTCCTCACCTTGGATTTGGGGTTGGGGCACACTTATGCAGTTAAAATGTACACCTTTACAGAATAAAGTTTATTCATACCCAGCAGCACATCTGCATTCCCATTGCATGCCAAAATATCCAGTAAGCTGAGTCCACTGGCTTAATCCCTGGGCCATCCACAATTCCAGTGTTATGTGTAGTTTTCAGTCTGTGTTTAAGTTGCACACAAATCATGGTCAAATAATTCACTCAAGACCAAACACTGCAGGATCTGGTTTCACTGGCAGGAAAAGGCATTATGGAAAACTTAAGGAAACCATAGAATCCTTGTGCACAGGGTGTGCTGCTCATTGACATTAGCATGAAGCAGACTTAGCAAGTGAAAGAATCTGACTGTGCAGCTTCAGAAAATGACTTATTTTTCTCCTTCAGTCATTTGTAAGCTCTCAAAGAAAGCAGAAAGTCTGTACTCACATGCCTACCTAATCCAATATCTCTTATTCCTCTGGGTCAAGGTTACCCAGTTCTGTCAGATGGAATATAAATTTTCTGTGAAACATTGACATTTGAGGGCAAGAAGGTCAAATATAGGATTGCTCCTTTGTTGTGGTCAGTTTGTTCTGTGTAAAGTAGGTAATGTGACATAAAGAACTCACTGGAACTTACATTTAGCTCATTTCCAAGTCCTGGCTGCAAAGTGTACCCTCAATTTTCAGGGAGTAAGGATTTCTGTACCACTTATCATGTGCCCTACATCACAGACCTCATACACACTAAACTGTTCTCTGTCAGTGATCACAAGGTTTTGCTTCTCTGCTGAGTTCTTCAGCAAATGCAACCCAGTGTTCCTAAACCAGGGCATTCACTATTTTAATTTGTGCAGTGACAAATTGTTTTCCTCCTACTTTTTTTACCAATTTTACAGGTCACTACTAGTTGACTAAAATGGGTGCAATTTGCCTCTGCCAGCTGATGTTTAATAATAGCTGTCAATCCTGCCTAGACCGTGCATCAGTAATTTCTAAAAGTACGTAACGCACAACACATATGTGGATTGACTACCTTACACTCTTCTGAAAAGCCATTTAATTAACTGATAAAAATCAAAGAATGAGTGGATGGACCCTGGAAGGAAGCTAATTTGGGTGTTTATTGGGCGTTTGATACTATGTTGGCCTCTATTAATTGTAAAAGTTTTGTCCTGCGTGTAGCTTGTTCCAAAGTTAAGGCTGGGAAATGCGTTCACTTCACCCTTGGCACAAGTTCTTCAGTGCCAAAGACCTCAAGCAGCGTGCACTGGATGTCAAGCCACAGGGTTTTGTGTTGATGAAATGGCTCCCAAGGCATTTAAAAGTTTTTTCCCATCCCCGAGACCAAAGAAGAAGTCAAAGTTTCTTGGCTCTGGTTCTCAAGGTTGTTTATTTTCTCTTATCTATAACATTCTTTTTCTGACCTGCTGAGATCTGTCCAGCAGGTTGGTTTGTGGCACACTGACCACCCTTGGGATGGTGTTAGTTTTTATACTAAGAACTACGTGTCCTTTATTTACAATAATTTTCCAATACCTATCACCTATGGTAGACAGTCTGTCTCTATCCTAAACCAATCCAGAAGTGCCACCATCACAGCAGAAGATGGAGGCCAAGAAGAAGGAGAAAGACAGGACACACCCAGATTCTTCCATCTTGCCTCTTGAACCCCCATCCTAAAAGCACCAAAATTCTACATTTTCACCCTGTGATTAATTTACTATCATTCTCAAACCCTTGTGGCTTGTAACTCCTCACACAAAGTTGGTAATTGTCTCCATGGGCTAAAATCCAAGGCACAGGTGTCTTTGACTCCGTGCCAAGGTCTCTGAGCCCCCTGCCAGGGTCTCAAGTCCTCCAGGGCAGCCAGAGGGATGTCCTGGGTTCTGACACACAGAAAAAGTGAGATGTGGCAGGGCTTTCCTGACCGTGAAACCGAGGGAAGTTGCTTTATTTGCAAACTGGTTTAATCTCCTTGCAAGCAAACTTTAAACGAGGAACTGCTGAGATTTATGGTTCCTTACAGGCCCCTAAGTGCTGCGTGTAGCGGAAAAGTTGGAGTGCAAACATGTCGTTCGCTTCCCCTGGAGAAGAAGGATTTCATGGAGGCAGGTCAGAGAGCCACGTCTGGATCTTTGCTGACTTAATATGTGACCTGGACAAGTTATATTAGCCCACTGTTTCTGCTTTCTCAAGTGTAAAATAGGTAAAATATTTCAGTGCACCTTAATTGGTTGACTGTTTCCTATATACTGGATAAAAGGAGATTACTGCATGCTCAAGCATCACATTTCCCTTTTATATTTTATTTTAACCACAACATGACAAGATTTTCTCATTCTTTCTCTTACACTTAGCCAGTTCAAGTGCTTGGCAATTCTTTTTTCTCCCATTTTTCTCCTCTGGTTTTCCTCACTCTGTGCCTTTGTTCTCCTTCTTTCCTATTTTATTCTGCTTCTCTTTCTCCCTGCTCTGTTTCACCATAACCATGACATGAATAATTTCTATTCAGGGGTCTCACTGAGTGTTTGATACACTGAGGCACGTTTTTGCTGCTTGCTGCATACACACTCTGTGGAGCATCAGTCCCTGCAGGCTGCCTGGGTACATGGTTCTTATTCTCAAGCTTTTTTTCCTCCTGCATGCAAATGTTTAAGGGTCTGCTGGAGTAAAACACATCCAGAGAAGCTCAGTTTTGCCATGATTCTGGTCTGGAGTCTCCCAAAGAATGCTCCTTTACAAAAAACGAAGCTATTGCTGAGTCATAGCCAGTGACTTGGAGGGGCCTGAGAAGCAAATCTGTGACCCAGCTATTGATTGGACTGTCACTTTGTCATGTATGGTAAATACCCAGAGGCACTGCAAGGAAAAGAGGAAGAAATGGAGTTGCCAGACCAGAAAAGCAAGGAATAGGCTTGTGAGGCTGGGAGGCTGAATTTTCTTAGATGAACCCAGTGCTGAGGGGCAAAATTTATATCAATAAAGTCATTCAATCTGCATGCTTTTATTCCAGCTATAGAAATTATTTTAATTTAGTAAAACTTTGTTGCTTGACAGTGAAGATATTTCTTCAGTGTGGACAATGTGAAATACCTAGCCAGCACATCTGTCTATAGCACCACAGTGGTACATTTGCTATTCCATGATATAGCAAATACCAAATATTTCAAGAGGGAAGTGAAGGCAGTCTTGAAACAGGTCGTTATTGTCTTTTTTAGCTGTCTAGTCTCTCTCTTTTTAGTCTTTGCTTTGTTAGCTGGTAAATCACTCATTTCTCCTCAGACACAGCTAGAGCTCACTGCTCTCCTTGGACATCACAAAACCAGATAAGGTTAGGAAATGGGCTTACAGCAGGTCCTCACCACCACTGCCCTCCACAAACCCAAGAGTTCTAGTGCACTGTCCTAGTTATGCATTGCTTTCTTGGGCATTTTTGTTGCTGCTTTTTTTTTTTTTTTTTCCCTTTGGAGGTCTAGAAAACTGTCACTGAAGCATCTGTTAAGGGTAGCCTGATTGGGAATTTAAGGATGTCAAAAAAGAGTATTAAAGGGGATTTTCCATTGAATAAAATTGAAAAATGGAAGTAGGGTTCTTTTCCATGTAATTTACCACAAAGAACAACACCTAGAGGAAGCATCCATTGTATACTGGCATATTGTATTTCCCACAAATCATGTGTTCAGTGGAACTGTATCAGAAATTTGTTAATTTCTTCAGATTTATCTGTTGAATTCTGAATTCTGTGAGTTTTAACCTCTGGCTAGTTACCCATATGAGAGTAGTTTCACCCCTGCCCTCCCAGCAGACCCAGGTGCAGAAGGTAAGGGCTGGTTATTGGATGCAGGTGTAAAGACAGCACAAGGCACCTTCACTAAGAGCTCTGAGGGGAGAGGCATCAGAGGGGGAGACCAAGGGGAGCAAGGCAAGTAGGTTTAAATATATATATATATATAAATATATATATGTATATGGAATATATATATTGAAGAGGTTTGCCCTTGTTCTATCAAGGACTGCTTGGATATAAATGTTTTGTGGTGTTGTTGTTCTGTTTTTAAAATGCTAGAATGTTTTGGTCTGATACAGCCAGAGAAGAATATTCTTGGGTAGTTCTTCATTATCATGAAAAAAAAAATCAAACTAATCTTCTTGGCTTATAGTTCCAGAGGATTCTTTACATTTCTCTAGCTTTTCCATAGAGAAAATGAAAAACACATTTATAAGTGACCTTTAGTTTTTGCCATCTAGCAAAGCGTTCCTTGCACCGGCACAGTAATACCATTATCTTGACCTTTGTCTCCCTCATACAGTTTCTCTTTGTGCCTGTCACTAGCCCTGGCTCAGCTAGTAAGAAGGAGGAAAAAAAGATACAAAGGGAAAAACTACAGTCTTATTCAAATAGTTAAGCCATGTAAGCTTCTGTTTGTTCCAGTTATGCTTGATTTTGTTCTGTTTATTTTTTACCTTTTCAGCTGGAGTTTTCTATTTCTTTCCTGTATTTGTTTTATTCCTCACTCAAAGTCTTTTTAACCAGGTATATATGTGTGGAGAAACAAAGTTTAGGAGAACTTTAATGCGAGATTTTTCTGGTCTGAGTCATATTTGTGGTTTGCCTTGATGTAAAACCTTCCCCAATACCATGCTGTTGCACTTCCATGTGCAAAACACTTGTATTTCTTTGAAGTTAAAATAAAAGTGCTTCACTGTTTTCTCTGACTTCAACATAATCAAGCAGCAAGCATCTATGTCTAAATCCTACGTTTAACTTTCAATCTGACCTTGGATTAATCCCTTTACCTCACCATGCCTCTGTTTCTTTTCCTGCCCCAGATCAGCATGCAGGCAGTGCAGAGAGGGCTGGGGAGCTCGGTCTTAATTCTTTAATACAGCTGGAAAAAATCCCTCAAGACATAAACTAACAGATTTCAAGCCATGCTTGTTGGCTACTTTCCAGTCTGAGTGAAGTGCAGAGCTACAGGACGACTAATATGGCTTGAAAATATCACTTGAAAGCCTTTATCTCAATAGTGTTTTGACTGATGCATAACTTGCAGAAAGACATTCAGTTTCCATCTGAAAACATCAAGAGATTTACAGTGTGCCAGTCCAATCTGTAATTTTGTCCTTTGTTCTGTGATTTATTTCCAAGCACATTGCATGCTGTTATAACACATAAATTTAATAAGAAATGCAATCTACTCTGTTTCCTTCCTTTCCTGATGTGTAGCAAAGAACTATGGAGGATATATATTTAAGAACAAGTGGCAGGGCTTCACTCTCTTTCTGTTTCAGTGGCAAGGACTCTTGGAACAGGGTTGATGTGCACACAGATAGATGGTTTCCTGTTGTTTGTTTTTAGCCTAATCAAGCTGATTGGGATGAATGGTAATGGTGATGTCTTTAGCACATACCAGAAATTTTCTTTGCTTGTGAGCTGGAAAACATTTGCAGTTTGCAGCAGCAATAGCAGTTGACTGAAGATGGGATATTTGATCATTACCCTCATAATGGGAGCTGCTGTTTTTCCACATATGCGTCTGCTTATGAGCTTAGAAATTAAGAGCATGTTTCACCCATTGATCTGAAAAAGCTCTTTGTAAAAAGGGTTCCTATCGAGCAAATGATGAAATGGATGAGCAGACAGAGGGAAACTAGCTCAAGGTGACGAGCAGAGGGCTGGCAGAGGACTTGGGTCCTTTTGTGGTTTGAGCCCCAGGGAGCGCATGACTCCCCTGAGCTGATTCACCCCTCTAGACTCAGCAGAAATGCAGAATTGTGGTGATCCTAAGCACAGATCCTATGGCCAGACTTCCATGAAGTCTATTTCTGTTCTGATCCTTGAGGTTTGATGGCTCAAAACCTATAGTTAATTGCATCTGCTGACATGGTCTACTTCTGTCTTTAGTACCAAAACACGAGATACAAAACATTAGTTAATTATAAAAAGCCTTATGTGAGCAAGTCTTTCATAGGAATGCTTTTTATGGATAGGCTTTGTGGAAAAGGCAAAGCACTGTAATTTTGGGTGCTGTGTGTCCCCAAAGGTAACTGAGGATGCATTCCATGTGAAAATAAAAGTGCTAATTATACAGTACATCATACGGTATCCAAGATTCGTGCATAATTTTTTAATTTCCTACTACCTTTTTGTTATCTTCCCATTCATTGGCCTAATTGATACACTACCTATCCTCTTTTGTGCCAAATACATTTGTTTTCTTCCTTCTAGGTCACAGTTTTACAATTATCGCCATAGCAACATTCCAGCTATAATAAGAAAATACATCTTCTGAATGGCTGGTGATACAACATTAACTGTTAGAACATAACATTTTTCATGTTGGAAACATCTGGAGTTCACAACCAGCAAAGATCTGTAAAAATGTCTGTAGCTCTTTAATAATCACCCAAGGCTGCACTTGCAAGCTTTATTAGGATGCATTACAAACACTCTTTAGTCTCCAGGCAGGGAATGTGACAAAAATAAGCTTTAGTCCAGCACCAAAAGAAGAAGGAAAAAAAGAGTTCAGTTTAAATCATGTGACTTAAAAAAAAAAAAAAAAAAAGGAATTTGTATTGGCCTTCATGTCAAGCCCTTTATTTTTGAGAGCTGGGCCAGACTCCTTTCCTCTGCTGTTCCCAGCCTATTACCTACAGCACTAATATTGCTATTTACTGGCTGATTATATCCTCTGGCAAGATTCGGACTGTGTCTACTTCCCTGCTGCAAACTAATCAGTTTTCAAAATTAGTTATTGATCTCAGGCTCATTGTGGAGGACAAATTTAGTGGCTGGTTCATTGAGTATCAGCAGTGCCACTCTTTGTGTGAGCTGCATAGAAGTGAAAACAAACAACGTATTCAGGCCCACGTACATATATAATCATCTCATATAAGGAGATACGAGACAAGTACAAATGCACTGGCAAATGAAATAGCTTTTTATTTTTTTGGTGAGAAAGTTGACATAAAGAAATTCAAGACTATTCCTCTCTTAAAGTACATGTATATTTCTTACTATCTACTGTAGAGAGTTTATCTGAAAGAACACACTTATCAGAACTATTACTGGAAAATATTGCTGTTACTTAATCTGAAGTAATTTGGGGTGCTGAATTTGTTTAGGGTTTTTTACTTGTTTCAGTTGTTTGAAGTCAGCAAGATTTTCAAATAGTAACTACTCGAGCTTCAGATTTACATTTTAGTGTCTGACAGTGTGCTGCCATTACCCATTGCACAGCTCTGTTGATCTACATAGAATCTTTTCAGTGATTATTATATCGCCATCCCTTTGGTTTTAATGGGAGCTTATCAGATGGAAGAAATTTTAAATGGAAAAGTTTCCCTCTAAAACACTGAGACAAAGATATAATCAGCAACACAGCATTTTCCTGGGGGTGGAAGGCCCATAGCTGTTTCTCTGCTTGAATGCAAGTACATCAACACTAGGTTTCATGGTTCTAAATTTCATCCCCAGGTGGACCTATAAAAATTTCGAAACCTAATTCTTTTTCTGAGAAAAGAGATTCCCATTTAGGTTCAGCTGCAAGAATACATTTTCTAGTCCCTTTAGGAAAATTCCTGGTCCATGCAAGCATATTGGAAATGTCCAAAATATTTTTAATAATAGTCTACTCCCATCCAACTGCAACAGTTTCATTATTTATGATACAAATAAAAATGCTAAAAACGTTTTTTTCTCTTTCTTAAACATTGTTATTCTTAGACTTTGTACTGAAAAAAAAACTCAGTCTTTTACACATTTCACTGTTGAAACAATATTAAGAGAATCTGCCAAGTGTGTATATGAACATATATTTCCAAATTAATTTAATATGTTCAGTAAGTCTTTTATTGTATTATGATCTCTTGAATTTTATTTCAAGGTTAGGATTTTAAAAGTGTCCAAAAGATGAGAATGTCAAAAGCATTATTTGCATGGATTTTTCATTAAAAACTATAATTTTCCAAAATTCACTCAAAACTTGGTCCAAATTTTCCAAAAGGTTTATGGATCTGGACTCTATTTCTGATTTATGAAAAACCACACACCAGGTCCTTGGCTTTGCCTGAGTTTTGAGGCTTTCATGGTGTGGTTTATTTTTGATGTACAGAAAAGCTGGAACTTCAATAAACAGTTGGTGGTCTGTGGTTCTCCTCCTTGTTTCCATGATACACATGCACACAAACAAATTTCCAAACCAAAACTTTTTGATTCCTATTGAGGCAAATTAGAAATTACTGAGAGTTTTATGACAAGGTTCATTTTAAGTTGAAAGTTTGACCCTACATTCCTGTATGTTTAAAGTTTCCATAAAGTTCAGTAAGAGCTGGAGTAGGCAAAGAGTACAAATGAGCGTATAATGGGAGGTACCAGTTAGTGTATAATGGAAATTGAATCTTAGAGAAGAAATAATGAGTCAATGGAGTCACCTGTGTATTTCACCACTAGTTTCTGTTACACTGTGATGAATTTGAAACATGCTGCTGGTTTTCCAGGTCTTGAGTGAAGCTGGGGTGTTAAAACATCCTTCTCACTTTTACTTCTCAGCTTATTAAGAGGTAGCACAAGAATCATATATTTCACTACAAACTCTGAGCTAAAGCCTTCTGTGCTTAGTGTGTACTGTGAACCAAACACTCCTTGGTCACCTGCATTCCTGAACTGAGGTACCTGAAACAATTCAGGTTTAAAATCCAGTTGTACCTGCAAATCAAAAAAGTATTTTAAGAGATATGAATAAATTAAATGTGCATTCAATTTAATTTGAAGATGTGCACCCAGGTCTAAAAATCCTAACATTTACTTGTTTCAGTGAAGCAATCACTGAACAAAGAACTTGTATACAATTGATCTATAAATACAAGTAAATCAATAAAATATTTTAGACCTCCATTTCTAGCCTATCTAGGTCATTTAAATGCTCTATCCTCGAGAGAATTAATGAAATTAAAAACTATATTACTTTTTTATTTGAGCATGCTCTGTCTGCCTGCAATTTCTCTGTTTCGAGTGAATGGTTCCACTAGAGTTAGCACAACCATGTTTTGCCCTAGATTTTTATTCAACTAAAACTAAACTGAAAACCAATATGCTTCAAAAATGTTGTGGTGCACTCAAAGATAGTACTAGGCAACTCAAAAAGCCCCACATTAAAATGCAAATGTAAAGGTTTATACTCAAGATACATTTTTAAAAGAAACAACCTCTCCTATGAAATTCAAGCTATATTTTAATGAGGTTTGATTAAGAAAGAGGTGGTAAAATTCAAGCTGTGAAAAAGTCAGAAATCGAGGTGTAATATTTATACACTGAAAGCCAGTATTGAGGTAAAATTAATAAATTTTTTGAAACACAGTTAATGAGAATTACCTGTGTCACTGAAATGTTGGCACACCAAACAATCCTATGCTAAAATGGAGTAAGCTTTATATTTGCATCTCTAGTTCTCATACATTTTGGAACTGGTTTACTTCCAAGATGTTTTTTGCAACTTTGTGTGGCTGTATGCCAGCTGAAAATGTTTCAATATCCTTTAATTATTTTTCTTCATATAAAAATTATGGTAATGTCATAGGGGTTTATGTTTTCATAATAGAACTCTTTTTTGCTATTTTGCTTATCTCAGATGCCAACACTTGATAAATAGTTAATAACTGTTAATGGAAGGAGAGATACCTGGTTCAGGTATTTAAGATTTTTGAAGCTTGAGTACTGGTTTGAAAACTTTTAAAGTTTATTTTATGCCATGTGCAGTCTCCTGAGAGGCAGTGAGAATTGTGAGATTAAATGATCTTGAGAGAAGTGAGCAAAGTTAGTGCATCTACGTCCTCCCTTTTTGTTGGATTGCTGAACAGGCCACCAGCTGTGATTACAGCTACATCTCTAGTGTTGCTGAGTTGTAAGGGAAAAACAAAGTCAACAATAAACTGTTTAATATAATTTCCATCTATCTTTGGTGCCACAAATTAAGATTAATTTAATATTATAATTTATATGGAATTAATTGAAAACACGCCATCTCTGTTCCCACACTCAGAGCATGTTTATCATTCAGCAGTAAGATAAGTTACAGATGTAAAATCTCAGGAGAAGAACAAATTCCTGTGATTTTGAGTGCTTTGAATTGTTCGTGAGCTGATTTTGGTGTTTTTTCATTTTAATCAGTAGCTGCTAATAAGGCTAACCAAATTACTACAGATTTATTGTCTTATGTAAGTGAATTTATCATCTGTGAAATGCAATATGACAGAATTTGGGGTCCATTTGAAGATGCTTAGCAATGCAGAAGCTGTCCTCATGCAGGAGTGGTGGTGGTATTCACTACCAATAGCAGGTTTGGTTTTTAAATTGGAGACGTGGCTTTTCAGTACAGAAGGGATTCATCCTCTTTTGAAACTTGATCCAAGCCTGATTGCACCAAAGCTTTTATGGCTGATTAGGGTAGAAACACTGTTGCTCCTTAGTGTAGCATTATTTTCTTTTCTGTAAATTTTCTTCCAGTAAAAAGTGAAGGACCTAATGCATGCAACCCAGCTTAAGTCTATCCCAAGAACTACCAAAATACAAAAAAAAAATCCAAATGGTGTTAAGCAGGTTGGTATCGTGCAGCACTTGATAGATTCCTACCACTTAAAATATTCAGGTTTGCTTATACACTGCCATCGAAGTTCAGAGCAGAGTATTTGGTTCATTTAACAACTGCAGACACTCCATTAGCCTTTTTCCCTACCAGCCTCACATCTCATATGCCTGCCTGATCCATCTGTCACGTTTTGTCAAACCTAAGCACTCCCAGGCAGCAGCCATGATTTCACAGTGCATCAAAAAGTGGGGCTCCAACCTGAATATCCACTGAACCACAGACTGAAATTTTAATAATAGAAGAGCAAATGGAAGCTCTGTAATCAGGAGGACTGTGGGCAAGGAGGGATGGTTACATTAATGCAGATGTGTGGTGAGCAGTAAGACATGTAAATCTTCACTGAACGGATAATGGAAGGATGGAAATATCAGGTTAGATTACACAGTCAGGCTTCTGCCTTTGAAAGTACCCAGCTAAAGATGCTGAGAAGAAAGCTGAATAAGCCAAGTACCCAGAATCCTCTCCTGATGTTCCTTGGCTTAAAACAAAAGAGCACACAACACCTCACGGATCTGGCTTTTCAGAGTAGAAATGGATGATAGGGAGTTAATTGCAATCTAAATAGAATATACCTCAACAATCTGGCCACTGACATTTGCATATTCAATTAATGTGCAGCATGATTATGGGATGCTGAAAAAGATTTTTCATTCCACACAAAAGGTATTTTAGTATCTTATTGTGGAGGCTTGTGTGTTTTATATACATATATATATGTGCATAAATCCCTTTCTGTCTCTGCACATGCAGTCATACTGACACACATACAGATATAAAGAGCATACATCTATAGTAGAAATCTGTTACACTGACTTCTTACTGTCATTCTGACAGAAATTGTGACTTATCTTGGGTGCAGAATATCTAATTTTGTAGCAACATCTGTATCATTGTGCAATTAACTTCTTCCCTGTCTACCATGTACTATATATTTTCTTTAATATTCTTACATGCAAATTGCACACTGAAAATAAGTCATAAGTCTTGACCTGTAAAATTATAAAAAAAAGTTAGTATTATTCAGGAACTAAAAATTTAGTGTGTGGGAGGACATTTTTTGCTGCTGGAGTTATTTAGATGCTATACATACCCAGCTAGTGCATCGTGCTATAAGAACAGCTGTACTAGTTAAGTTATACAGTCACTGTCCTCCTTGGGGAGTAGTCAGCAAAGTGCTTAGGAAAAGAGTTTCATAAAAGGCTAAACACTGAGCGTTTTCTTAGTATATTCTCTCATTTTCAGACAATCTGTGGCACTGAGATTTTCTGAGCCAGAGGCTGCATGCACATCTTTGTGCTTAATGGCCCTTAATGGATTTTTTTTTTCCTAATCATTTGCCTAATTATTTTTTTAACTCATTTATCCTTTTGGCCTTCGCAACATCCTGTGGCCATGAGTTCCACAATTTAATTACCTGTTATGTGAATAAGCACTTCCTTTTGACCCTGGATGCATTAAGAATACTTTATCTATATTTTTTCTTTTCTTTCTTTCTTAAATTCCTTTTACTTTTATGCTGATGCCCATGAAGCAGGAGCTAACTGCTTGGAAACTTTGTTCTTTAGACTTTACCTCAGTGTTCTTTGAATCAGAAATGGCCCTTTTGATGTTGGCATAAGCAAGTACATGAACTATAAACTGCACATAAAATACTGGCTAGATCTTGAAGCATTAAAGAAATGTGTTTCTAGTCCAGCTCTTTTTCTGGTTCTGTCCCATAGTTTTAGGGAGTGGGTCCTTGATAAACTTTTCTGGTCTCCTACTTTATGAATCCTGACCTCTAGGGACAGTGCACAGTGAATGACTTAAACTCCCAACCAACCATCAACAACAAAAACACACAAAAAGCACCTGCAAAAACCCATAAACCAAAACTCAAACAACACTGTAAGTTTTAAATTGAATCTAGAAAAAGACTAAATTGGTCTGAAACATATGTGAGAAAAAGAAGGTTGATCTTCATGTTTCCTAAGTTAAATTCCCTTTGGCTGCTGAAGATCTGGTTTTATTCTGTATTTGCTCTTGCATTTGTCGTTGATGATTTTGACCCAAATAAATGAAGCATGATTTAATATGAAGATTTTATCATTACAAATCAAGAAGACAGCTTCTTTAATGTAAGGAGTGGAAGGAAAAAGGACTTTTGGAGGAGTATAACACCACTCCCAACTGAGTTATTTTTCACCAAGTAACTAAATGTGGATTTGTGGCCACACCTGAGGTGCTGCACTCTAAAAATGTCAGCATTACAACTTTTGATTTAGAGGTGGAAGAAATCAAGCAGAGAATAAATCTGATGAGCTCTCTGAAGTTGAGGTTATATTTCAGGATAACTGAATCCCTTTTGTGGAGAATGTGCTTTATTTTAATCTGACTGCCAGTGTTTTTGTGGCAGTTTTATTTAGAATTTTTACTTCACAGTTCTCAGGCAAATGTTCTTCTGATGGCCTTGAGTCAGCCACTGCTGTCCAGAAGACAATAAATAATAACACATGATGTGCATAATATCCTTCCTAGAGAGATTATCACAAATTATTTTGCACCCTGTTGAGCATATCATGACTCCTGGTGTGATGCTTGGCAGTTCACTGCCCTCCAAATGCACTGCCTGGTTGTTTCCTATATCCCACAGTTTCTGACTGTCGTGTCGATTATCTTTCCTCTTGTTTTGCCATCAGCAGGGATATAAAACTCTATTTGTAATACTGAACTTACCAAGTGATGTTTCAGAGCCTTAAGTGTAAATGTACAAACAGTTTTCATGGAAGCTGTTTAATGCATTTCCTGTAAATTCTTAAAATGGCTACAGCACAGCTTGGCAGCTCAGCTATGTGCACGTTCAATATTTTTATATTATAGCAACTGGAGATGTAAGGTGTGCTTAAATAGGAAAGGCATTACAGTTTGATTACTTGATACAGACAGGAGGCTGTTTTTCAGCCAGTTAGGCCTGGTCATAAAACATGTCATATATTTTAGCTGAAGAAAAACACAGTAGAACTGCAGGAATGTGTTTCAGATGCCTCTCGTGCTGAACGGAGACAATCACTGAGATTTGAACCTCTCTGATTCATCTCCAGTGTTTTAAAAGGACAACTGAAACAGTCTGATGATTCTTCAGTTAGAAAAAAAGAGGACTTATCAATATGAAAATAAATGTTGTAGCTGATTTGATATCACTAATAGTCCAGCAACAATAAAGGCCCATTTCCTGGAATCAAAGGGTTCCTGGACTGATGCCACATCCACGTAAGTGAAGGAGTACGTGGAGGCATCTGCTTGTTTGCTTTCTCTTGCATGGCCAGGGTTTCACAACTCAGTCTTCCATTTCCTGGATATTTTCCTTTTCACTTTTAACATTTTTGAGCATTGGAATGCACAAGGATTTCAAAACTAAAACCAAGGCACCCTGAAGATGCAGGTGACTGAAATGTTTTTATGCCTTCTATTGTCATAGCCAAACTTCAAGGAACAGATGATGTTCCTTGAGAAAACTGCATTATGAAAATCTGGAAGGCTCTCAGTGCTCTGAGTAGTTCTGACTTCTTAAATTGTGCTGTTTAGCCCAAGGCATGAGAATAGAGTTCTTTTGCAAGGAAATAACTAGCAGCTTGCTATTGCAACCCAAAAGATGCTTCAAACATGAGAGTATTAAAAACAGTAACATCTTTCCCATTCAAAATTCCCACTACAATACACTTTTCAGGTTTCTGCGAGGGAAAAAATAAAAGTTAAGAAATCTTGTTTTGCTTAGCTTTTAAAGTTTTAGCTTGCGACTGATTTTAAATGTCAGTTATATACAGAATAATTCTCATCTAAATATTTTATTCATCTAATAAATAATGTATTTTAGGTTTATATTTAGGATTTCAAAGGTGTTGTAGAGTTTGGGGAGCTAATCTCTGCTTTTTCCTTGCAACCTACAATGCAGAATGATTTCTACAATCGTGTCTTGGGGAAGGCCAGACTTTCACTCAAGGAGTCATTTATACAGGACTTGGTAAAAATGGAAATACTGCTCTGTGCTGTTCTGTATTGTCTGTACAAGTAGCAGTGGCTGTCACCATGATATGTTAGAAAAAGAAAAGAAATGCCTGTGGAGGATGTCAGAATGATAAGTCTTGGTCACAGAGGCCTCTCAGGTTCCAGCAAGCTCTGCCAAACCTCTAATTCAATCAGTTTTAGGAAAGGCAAACTCTCAGTACCTGCTCTGCCTGCAATGTTTGAGTTAAAGCTTTCCCTTGGGGTAGAAAAACCCACATGTAAACACACACACAGATATATATATATATATAAATGGATATATAGTATGTATATGGATGGGCAACTGCTACTTTGCAAGGTAAATGGAAACCAAGTCTTTATCTTACTGCCAGGAAAGAACATAATTTCTGATCTCATCTGGTTCTTTCTCACAATTTTTGTTCTTGTCCCTTTTAATCTTGCTGTCATAGTTCAATCCTACTATCTCAAGTCTTCATATTTTTGCCCCTGCTAATACTTTGATGTTCCTTGAACGATATAAAGCTGACATAGAACATGTGGCTGATTACCACAGAAATTATCAGCTAGGATTTCTGCAGAGAAGCTGTCCATGCCACCACTCAGGGTACCATGAAAATTTAAATGGATGATGAGTATTTCTTTAAATACAAAACCAAAAGCAATTGCTCTCCCTCCCCCAAAAAACCCTACTAAAGCCTACATCAGATGTTCTTCTGCCAGAGTCTGAATGCTTTATTGCTTGTATTTCTTAGAAGAACTGAAAAGCAGCAAGATTTACTTAATCACTGCTTACTTCTAAGGGATTTTACTGATGCTGAATGTTTGCTGTTTGAAAATAAACACTTTGGTTTGGTCTGACAAACACTGCTTGATGGAGAGTAAAAGCCTATCTAGAATTGTTCCAGCAATACCTAAGGGTCAGAAAAAGTGTGGCCAGAAGGACTAAGGATGTGATCATTCCCCTGCGCTCAGCAACTTGAATGCTGCCTTCAGTTTTGAGCCCTTCACTACAAGAAAGAAATTGAGGGGCTGGAACACAAGTCCAGAGAAGGGCAATGGAGCTGGGGAAGGGTCTGGAGCACAAGGCTGATGGGGAGCAGCTGAGGGAGCTGGGGGGACTCAGCCTGGAGAAAAGGAGGCTCAGGAGAGAGCTTATCACTCTCTACAGCTCCCTGACAGGAGGGTGCAGCCAGGCGGGAACCACCCTCTTCTCCCAGGTAACAAGGGATAGGACAAGAGGAAATGGCCTAAAGTTGTGTAAGGGGAGGTTTATCAGAAATAATTCTTCACAGAAAGTGTTATCAAGTATTGGAACAGGTTGCTGAGGAAAGTGGAGTGGTGGAGTCGCCCTCCCTGGAGGGGTTTAAAAGGTGTTGTTGATGTGGATGGGCACTGAGGAATGTGGTTTAGTGAGGGCTTGGCAGAGCTTTCCTCTCCCTTCTGAGACCCGCTGGGTTTCTGACCCCCTTATTTAAACATCCCTCAGGCACCTGGGCATGATGTGCTTCTCTAGGCTCTCATCAGCTGTCTTCACAAACCAAACAACTCCTCCTTGGAGATGGCAGAAGGGAAAGACAGTGAGTTCTGGATGTATTTGCCTATAATTGGTGCTCTTCCCACAGACTACACTTGTGTAAACCCAGAAACATAGGAGAATAAAGCTGAGGACATGCACTCAGCCATCAATCTGAAGGAAAAAATAGAAACCAAGTCCAGACTCAATCCTGTTTCACTCTGGTACACAAGTAAATAAAAATCAGATCCATCCCATAATTTTCAGACCATTCATAGTACAAACACAGACATATTTAGTTTATTTTTGAAGTAATCTCTTATTGCATTTATGCAAAACTTTGACCCCACTTCTCCCTTAGAACATCCCTGTCATGGCATGCAAGGTCAGCTAGAATTTCAGGCACAGGAAGGGTCAAATAGCAGAACTAATTGCACTTTTATGAAAGACAACAGAACACAAGTTCACTAATTTAAGCCTGCAGTGCAATCACATTTAAATGCTGAATACCCATTTGAACCACAACACATTTTTTTGCCTGTACACAGTGAAAATCCAAGCATAAAATATCCCCAGAGAGATGAAAAGCACTTTTTTCGTTGTGTTTCCTCCACATTTTAAAATAAGTACAAGTAAAGTTTGTAAGTAATTTGATGATTTCTTGGGTGTTAGCACTGTTTGAGTTTCTGAGTGGATTTTCTCATCTTTTTAGCTCTTTAGCTACAAATCATCTATGAAAGCACTTCTTCATTCTTCTGTGGTGTTCTCAGTAAGTTTGGTCCTTATGTAACTCCTCTTCTGTAGTTTTTCACTTCTCTGGTGTTCTTGCCAGCTGGGTCTCATAATGTGTAACCAGATCTGATGCTTCAGAATTGTTTAAAATAAGAATTTTACATTAAAACTTTGTTTACCCTTTCCTTATGCTGAAGAAGACTACAGAAGGCTTCTTCTAGTCTTTATGTGTGTTAAAAGATGTTCAAGATGTTCTTAAAATTTCATCTTTTAAATGCTAAATTTACCTCATTTATGAAAATTCTTGAATAGATTAGAATGTTTAGGTTTTCTATCTTTAGTTTTAATACCTCTGTGAAAATACAGACTCTTAAAAAGACATCCTAGATTAGACCATATACACCCTTTGGAATGGTAGGGTAGCATTTAGGTAATATATTTTTCAGGAGGTTTTAGAAATACAAGCTTGGCAGTCTTGGAAATGTTCTCTGTTAGCAGTAGGAGCATTAAACATATGAAGAAATGTATGTGATTTGCATTAATGGTTAATGAAGCCCTAAGAAATCACAGCACTCACTGCCCAGCCTGGGTCTTCTGATCTTCATCAATCTTAAGAGCTGGAATAAATTCCTATTAAAAGATACGGAGCTACTGATGCACTCCAGAGGACTGAAAGCTGGGTGATAACATTTGCTGGATGCAAACACGCTCAGGACGACTGCAGCCACCACCGGCTCTCTCCTGTTCTCCCTGAAAATATGACAAGGGCAGGGCTGTGTGCAGTAGCTGAATGTCCAGTTGTCATTTTAGCTCACTTAAACCCACTTGATCAAACCAGGAGAGCTAAATTCAAGCTGGCAGTCACTCTTCCTTCGAGGAAGCAAGTCGATATTGGGTCTGTGCGCAGCAGATGCATGGCTAATGCAATAAATATGGTTCTTAAATTCTGTACATAGGAAAGTGAAAACTGCTCATATTTTTTAGCTCTTTGTATTTTGCATTTTGCAAAGAAGGGTTTATCCTGTATTTCACATTTGAAAGGCAGACAATTGCTGTAAGTGATTCAGAATATTTTTGGACGCTTGTTTATCAGCATAAAAGATTAAAGCTTTATGAATAAATATAGAAAATTCTTCACAGCTTTCTAACTTCAGAAATCCTCTTGTGGTAGCTTCTTGAACTAATATATTTTATAATCTATACATTGGAGGTATTCAGCAGATTTATAATGTTTTATAAAGACTGTTAAGCATATTAATCAGTAAGCTTTTGTGATTTCATTCAAATTGAGTCCACTAGGATTCCTCTGACTTTGTAATGTCAATCTTTTAATTTTTTTTTCCTATGGTGTTTTAGGGGTGTCCTACTTAGTTAATTTCTCCAGGGCTTTATTATCACCTTCCTCCAAAGCTTACAAGCAGCAAAGACAACAGACACTGAGGAAAAGCAAGAAGCAAGATGGGTGCTCAAAAATACCTCAACAGTTCCAGTCAGGTCTTTTGTAGAAGAATAGAGTATCTTGTTCCACATAAACTGGATTACTCAGCACTTGTGTAAACTAACCTTATACCCTTCCCTTCAAGTGTATCCAAACATTGCTCATGCCTCAGTTTAATTAGGGTAAGGGTTTCTACGTAACGTGATGCGATATTAAGTGCACACAAATATTTGGCTAGACAAACATCTGCATTTTCACTCCTGAAATTAATCATGGTCTGAAAAATGCTGGAAATGAACTACCCAATATAAAGGAGCAAAGTTTCTACAGTGGTTTAAAGAACAGTGCTTGCTTTGTTACATGCAGACAGAATATTTGCTCAGATAAATAGGGGGTTAGACCAAAGGGTATCGAATCCTCTCACATCTTTTGTTATTTACCACTTGGTACAGTAGCACTTTCTCAGCGGACATTCCTTGTGGGAGAAGACAAGTTTGTCAGGGCTGGGCAATAATTAATCTGTTGAAGTCGTTAGGGAAAATCTGAGATATCAGTGGAAATTGCCCTGTACGTTCTGAAAGCGTGTGGAGAAGAACCAGTGAGGGTCAAGCCATAGGCATCGTAGATGCCAAACAGGATACTTATGGCAAAAGCATTTTTCTTCTTTTCCTTTCTCTTTCCATGTGAAAAGATTCCTCTTGTAGTAGGTGGGATAGGACTGCACCTGTCTCAGAGGCCAAGCAGCAGCACTAGAAGTGTTCACAAGTTGCTCCCCACACTAATGTTCCCTTCCCAGGCTGAACTGGCATTTTATTGGAGAGGTACAGTTTAGCCAAGCACCGGAGATCTGATATCCTCAGGTTCCTCTGCCTGTGCCCTTTTCCATGGCTTAGCTCACTAGTGTATATTCTTTATTATCTAAGCAAGCCGATATTCAAGAGCTTTTTTTCTTCTCTTGGAGGGTATTTTTTGAGGATTTTCTCTCTCAAAAGGCTGTCCCTGATTAGCTCAGTGGATGTGGAATAAGATTGTTTTGCTGTTTTCTCTAGAAGTTGTCACTGCAAACCCAGATGAAGCAAAAGCACTTGTCAGCTTGGCACATTGTGTGTATTTTGCAACCAACAGGAACAGTTTAGCTTTTTTGTCCTCTTTTGAAAATCCAAGAGACCTTGATTCTGCACATAAAAGCTCTGGCAACAGGCCCACAGATCTCTCTTCTAAGTGTATGCCGAGAGTTTGAGTTAAAAAATTCAAACAGATGCGGATATGGATAAAAATTCTGGATAAAATATGGATAAAAATTCTGTCCTTTCTTTTCATCAACTTTAAAACTCTTTCCCTTTATAATATCATAATCTCTAAAATATATGCAATATTCTTCAAAGCTTGCCTTCACTTTAGCAGCTGCTCTGGGTAACAAAATAAAAACAAAAGAGCTCTTTGGAAAAGCCTTCTCTCTTAGCAGAAAATAACCATGTTCTCCTGCTTTCCTTTAAAAGACCATGTGCACGATACCCAACTGTATTTACCTGGAGCACTGATCATTATGGTTTTTTGTTTTCTGCAGTTTAGTTCCTGAGGTAGGTGTCAAAGCAGCTGCCATGGCAGGGAGGTGGTGTGCCAGTCTCCTGGCAGTGCTTCCCTCTGTTTTGGGAAGAGCAGTGCCTCCAGTGCTGCCCCAGTAACCACCACTGCCAAAACCTGCCCTTCCATTCTTGCCTTTCTTACAATTGCAGTTACCGTGCTGAGGTTTTAATTAAGGGATTGAAAAGCAGCTTCAGATGTGCCCTGTGGGTGTTTTGAAGGATTAAAAAGAGGTGTTACCTGTTTAAAGACAAGAGGGAAAGGGAGTTGATATCTGGACACATTATAGATAAGATTTACAGGGTGAAAATTCAGCACATTTCCTTCAGAAATGTATTATTGGAATTATTGGAAAAAATAGTTTTCTATGTAAAATTCTCTCATTTAGAAGTCCATATCTTCACTCTTTCTTTTCACTTTTAAAAATACCTTAATTATACAGGCGGGGTTGTTTCTTTTCTTTGCTGTGTTTGGCTATACAGGCATGTGCATACTGAGAATTTTCTTCTTGTGATTAGTGTCTCCCAGGTGGATGGCAGAGGCTGTTCAACTACACTCAGGAAAAATATTGTGTGTAAAACCAAGTGGAAACACACCTTTTTTTTTTCCTGTTTTATATAGAGGCACAGTACTCAATGTTATTAATGGGGTATTCTGGTTTAATAGACAATGCTGCTATGTTTTAACACTTCAATATTGTTCAAAAGTAGATCCTGGGAAAAAAAAAATCATTTACTTAAATAGCTTACATGGCAGGCAAGTGTATGAGAGTCAATGGAAATCAATACCAAAACAGACATTTCTACCACCAGGCTTTTGAAAGAGATATATAGACAAGGCTGTTAATTGGTTTTCAATGCAATAATTTTCAGTGAAGTTCATAATTATTCAGTTGTATGTATCCTCAGACCACTGTAATTTCCCTTCAATTTACAAACTCTCCACTTTCTATGGAGCATTTATAAAAGAACAACATGAATTTGCCACTTTCAGGAAGACTGTGGTCTATAGGCCTCATTTCTCAAGTATCAAATGGCTTTGTGTTTCTTGTGTCACTTGAAATCCAAGAAATACCTTGCAAACAAATTTAAGAAATAATTTATAATTTCTGTTCTCAAACTCTAAATATTTTAGTGGTCTTAATTCTCCAGGCTAGTTTTCAATATTCTGCCTCTGAAGTTGTTGCCTGATTCCTTCTCAAACAATCCCATGGGAATAAGCCCTGATATGTGTGTGCCTCTCCTTGTGTCTGTTCCTTCCTGATCAAAGTTACTTATAATTAATTTTCTGAAGTTTGGTCAACATTTTGCTGTATACACAACTCACTAGCTAGGATGGGTAATATTCTGCTTGGCAAGGGAATGAAATCCCCATTGAATATGGCACACTTGCATTATGCCCACTTTGAACACAGTTTAAATTAAGAGGCATAAGACTGCAGGGGTGCCTAAAATCTATCTGCCAATTTCAGGCATATCAGTTCAACTTCCATTATCCTGACAACCTTGTGCATGCTTTAAATAGCCACAGTATGGGACAGCAAGTCTTGTGGCATGGGAGAGATTTTCACTGGAAACAATTCTGGGAGAGCTTTTAGGAAAACAAACTAGAGACAGCCCTAAACAGGAGCAAAGATGAATAAAAAATGACTTAGAAGCCAGAGAAGATGTCCTAATTTTGAAGAATGCTTCATAACTCAAATAATGTGGTGTAAAGACCCCATACATTTGAGATTTATATTTTTAGCCTATGAACAACCAAGCCCACCCCAATTTTGGGAGCATAGAAGAAGTTTTTGGGTGCTATCATAAATTATATGCAACCCACTTAGAAACAGGCAAAACTAATATTTTATAACAATTCATGAGGATATTAAAGTAAATAATTATTTAAAATATTATTACTATAATAGTAACTTAGAATTGTGTTTGTTCAGGCATGGGATATTAAGAGAACAGGAATGTGGCATTCAGTTCAACTCCGTTCTGAGTGAGCAGGCTTGGTTAGCCCAGTGTTCTGTCTCTGCAGTAACTAATCAAGGTACATCTAGAGACACTTTAAAATTAAGTCATACTTACATCTTTTACTAGCCCACCCTCCCAGTCCAGCAGCATCAGAACTTCCTGCTTTGGACCATAATTTGAATAGTCATATATGTTTAAGAACCATTAGTTTATCTTTTTTTGATTAATTAATCTAAGTGTGTTGTATTTTTTTTGCATGTTGAATATAGTATGGTCATCGGTTTGACATTGCTATGAAAAACAAATTGTTTTCTTTCATTTGCTTTAAAACTGTTATCTAATTTTTTAAGCTGGACTTGATTTTTGCATTGTGAAAAAATGCTTCTTGACTAATGAGTTTCACACCATTTAGGATTTCCTTTTCCCTAATTTCGAATACCCTTCCAGTTGCCCCTTTATTCACTGGAGGCTATCAAGTCTTTTCTCTTCACAGAACTCGTTCTGCACCCCCTGCTCACACTTGTCAGCCTTCTATGTTTTTATTACTTGGACCATATGATTTTTTCAGACAGCCTAGCCAGCAATGCATGCAGTAATTACAGTGTGGGCACACCAAAGATCCACAAGCAGTTTAATACGTCTCTGTTTATACCCAGACTCCTTTCCCAATAACTCCCAACAATCTGTTTGCCATCCTGACTGCTATGGGTAACAGCTAAATCAAATCCAGCATTGTGTACGTTTGCTTTTTTTTTTTTTTAATTAGCCTTCATATTTATTGATAATGAATTGTAATTGATATTTTAACTATCACTCCCTAAATGCATTTGGTCTTTCTGCACCCTTCAGGGTTTTTTTTTTTTACAATTTTTGACCATGAGGAATAATTTTGTATCATCTGCATGCTTTGGCATCTTTCTGCTGGTTATTTTCTCAGGCAGATGAATGGAATGGAATAAAGCTTGTGGAATGAAGTGAATGGGACAGATAGCCACAACAAAGTGAAGGTGATGGCTATTAGACATGAACACTTTTTTCTGAAGCAGTCATCTTAAATCACCACTTGCAAAGCCCACCAGCACATGGCATTTTCTTGCCTGTGTTTGAGAAGTGTAGTTCTGAGGACTTATCGTGGCAGTAGGGGCTTTACAGAATTACATTTTAAAAGTCCTTCTTTATCTGCTTGAAAAGGTGGCATAAAAGAAACTATTACCTACTAAAAGAAAGAATCAACCTTGTAGCAGATGATCTTAAAATAGCAGTATATCCTACAGATCACTCAGGACTGCTGTTTATGTTATGCTACTCCCAGGGATTACTTTGGTTTATGATTAATCCTTTGTTGTCCTGTAAAGGTTTGTGATCATACCTAAATGTGGCCATACCTGTGAGGCTAGGCTAGATAACATGTGGTGTATGCTGAAGTACAGTGAAGTAATATTTAAACTTAATATTTCTGATGCAAGGAGAAAAATAACAACCCAATTGCTTGCTGATGTGTCTGTCCATTTTAGGCTTCACCCTGTTGCCTCTTTATGACTTTTATTTGCTTCTTTAAATAATTTTAAACCCATGAGAAGCAGTAATCCCTTCTGCCTAAGACTGGTGTGCTTACACAGCTTTCAGGAATATTTAATTTGTTTAATTCTAAGGAAATTTCTGTGAAAAGTTTGAGATGGCATCTCTAGATATTGACAAACATAAATACCAATATTTCTGTGCTGTGTTAATGTATAAGGAAAGAGAACCTGGAATTTATGAATTTTTATTTTCAGGAGGGATAGATAGTATTTTTAGTATTTATAAATTCCCTTTGAAATAAGCTTGCATTGCTCAAATGATGACCTTTCCTAACATGACCCTTACAGATCCATCCTTATCGATGGTTCTGTTTACTTTTGCAAATGGGGCTTCTCCGTTCTGCTATTATTTTAGGAACTCGGTATCTTTCCAGGAATTTCAGCTCTCCCAGAAATGTGTGGTTGTGTTCCCTCAGGGCGCACGGTGAGGAGCGACGGCCTCACTTCTTCAGAGAGTTCTGCACGGGAGTGTAGGAATAGGAATACTGGCTCACATCCAAGCTCCTTCTCTTCTGGCAATACCCTATGTAAAATGCTTTTAAGGAAGATTATAATAACCTAACAGATGGCTTGTGTAGGATAATCTGACACTGATCGCTTATACTTAAAGGTTGCTTTAAACCCAGAAGGGTAATTTATTTCCACATTTTTATTACGAATATTTATCACAACAAAATATTTTCTGTAGAGATGTCTCTGAATCTTGTGTTCCTGATGGCAGCACTAATCAGTTCTTCAGTCAGATAATAAGTCTTTATGAAAAAATTTTTTTGTTTTGCTTTTTTTATTCTCATGCTACCATGTGAGAAACTTTATGTGTCATCATTATTTCATACACGATTACTGTGACAGCTGTTATTCCTCTTTCCTCAGCAGTAAACAATCTCACACCTTTTCAATCTTGACATGTCTTCCACATTCATGATCATTCTTGTCATTTTTCTCCAAGTTCATGATCTATCCCTAAATACCTGATTTCAAAAAAGTTTCCAGATGAACTTTAACTCCTGCTGGTAAATATAAAATTGCTTTTCTGTCCTCCATATTCACATCTTCTATCTCTCCCAGGCACATCTTTAGGCAATATTAAATGAAGCTGAATTAGTGTGAAAAGAATAGCTGTTGGGAATAAGGAGGCCTAAATTTGATTACTTCTTGATCAAATCATAAACTCTCCTATATTCCTACCTGCAAATAGGGATAATAGCAGTTCCTTGCTCACAGAATGAAATACAGGCATAAGAACTCACATGACATAAATACCTCAGGAAATGTTCTCAAATATATATAATGCTACAGAAGTGCAGGTTATCTGAATTCACCCAGCCCAGTGGCTTGAATCTAATTGTTTCCTGAGAAAATGTAAAATATAATAGATTTTGACACATAAAATTTCCAAGTATTTGACTATATTCCCTTCATTAGAAGCATATTTAAAAAAAAAAAAAAACCTTTGAAGTTAAAGTAGGAGAAATAATAATTCTATATGACAAGAATAGCTGGATCTTTAAGATTATTACTTAAAGATTAGCTAGACAATAAAATACAATACTGGCCTCTTTCTCACCTCATAGGAGCTTCTTCAAAAGGAAGTCATAGATAATGAAGCCATAAAGAGGAGATTTTGGTAAAAAGATAAAAAAAACCCAAAACCTTTATTCACTGGTAATATCCACACTTTCTCCAAAGGGTATCTCTGGGCCACACAGGGCTGGAATTGGCGCTGCTCATAGTTCATGATCTCCTCATCCTTGGTGAAACACAGGTTTAAGGCAAAATGCATGAAGCCAAGTAGGCTATAACTTAGCCAGGATGCCATGATTTTCCTTGGAAATGTACAGCACACCTGGTGGTTCCTCTGCTGCAATCATAGCTGACATGCCATGTCTCACATGAACAGTTTTATTTTCATCAGACAATATTCGTTTTATCATAGTACCTATTTGTTATGTAGAAAAAGAGAGCCCTTTTTTTTTTGGTTAGGATAGTGGTTTTTGTTTTTGGGGGGTTTTTTTTGTGGTTTTTTTTTGTTGTTGTTGTTGTTTTGTTTTTTTTTTTTTTTTGTGGTTCACCAGATTAGCTTTAATAGTTTATCCTTTCTTTAACTTGTGTTTTTAATCATCATCCTCTGTCTTGGTCACTTAGTACTGTAGGTCTACCCTGCTCTTTGTGACCAGAAATGTCACTACAATTTTTTTAAGCAGCTATTGTCTTAAGCTCTAAAAGAGTTTTATTTTCTCATACCTGTGCATGGGTGTTCACTTCAGCTCCAGATGTATTTCCAAACCTCAGCAGCACTTCAGATTTGAGTTATCCAAATCTGAAAAGCTGTTGGTCTTGGCTTGGAGAGAGTTTGTGCATCATGCTAAGCAGATGTAAGCTGTTTTTTTTCCAGGAATGTAAGCCAGGTTTTCACAATGCCAGTGTCTTTATTTTGCTGGTACTTTCTCCTTGGCTCTTCTGTTGTAGGAGCTGACTCTTATGTTACATTTGGACAAAGTTTGTCAGACTGCAGAAATAAAAGGCACTTTGGGCTGGATCTTAGCAACAAGGGTGGCTTAGTCTGTAGAAAGGGGAAATGGAAGTTTAGGCAAATCTCTGCGATGCCCATGAATTCTCCTTAGCTTTGGGATCAGGTGTTTTATCCCTACTGTCTTGCCCTTTCTTTCCCCTGTCAAGCCATCACAAATGTTCCTCAACTAAATTTAATTAATAATTTTTTTTTTTAAATAATGGGCATGGTAATCAATAAAAATGAATTCTGTGAGATGGCCTTGAGCACTTCAGCACCACAAAGCTTCTACCAGTCAAAGGCAAGACTAAAAGGCCAATGCTTGAAAGTTACAAGCAGCTGAAATAAAAGAGTCTTTACATTAGAATTACTTATCCAGGCTTAACTATAGCTCGCATTGTGTGACTCAGCTACAATTCTATTAGCAATAAGACACTGCAGGGAGTGTATTTCCAAGCAATTATTATACTTGGGTGATTAAAGTAATTCTAGATATGACCTTGTCCCGTATAACACCGCCAGAGGCAGGTTGTAATCTTGCAGAAGTGTATTGCTTGTCTCATCTCGTTGCTTAATTATAAAATGTACACAGTAAATATTCTGGAGATAGGAAATGGAACTGATGCTATAAAACGCCCAGGTATGACATTATAAAATAAAATGTAAAGTACGACTCCTTCTTTTGCCAATCATCTTCAATTTTATAACAAAATAAGCAAGTAATCAATTGCAATCATTGATCATCTTATTTTGAAGCCACACAAGATAGAAAGATCACTATATTGCATCAAAATACACCTTTTTCTTTTTTTTTACTTCCTTCCTGTGTTACTAGAAGCTTTTCATATCAATGTAAAGCAGTTCAATCCATAACCTATGGTCTTCCTCAAGTATTTTTTTTTTCTCCACATAGCAAGGCTTCTATCTGATTCAGAACAGGTACATGAAATTCACCTCTATTTCCTGTGAGTTTTTTTCAGAACTGAGATCCAAACTCATTCTCTCAAAGGGAAGAAAAAGGTTTATGTAGTCATAGGTATGACAGTCTTGCTGCTGGGCTTCTTTATTCTGAGGATAAGATTATTATCAAAATTCACTGCTAGGGAAGAAAGAAAAAACACTGAATTCTGAAGGAAACATGCAGACTGGTAATCACTGTTGTAGGGTATCTGTATGGAAGAAATTGCAATTATAACATAATAAAATCTGTAGCCATAGGAGTACTTCTTGGGCCTGATCAAAAGGTGACAAGATTAAATAGAGCCACAATGAGTTAGTTCAGATCAGTCATAAAATATTGTGAATTTATTTAGCAATATAAAAATATATTTTGCCACTATTTTTTTCAATCTTGCACTTCACATGATTTTGAGTCTTTACTTCTATTTGCTTAAAAATTGAGGAATAAAGCCAGAATTTGCCTACAGAAAACTTAAGACATTAATAATTGACATACAGAACATTTTCTAGGGATTAATAACCAGCTGGGAGAGCTGATGGCCTGAGGCAAAGCCAAGGGCCATTACCCCCTGGCTGGTTATTAAATCCCCAGGAAATTCCCAATGCTAAGGTCATGATTGCTATTACAATCCTTTTTTCTAAAGAAAAAAAAAAAGCCTTGCTTCACTTTATTTCATCCTTTTTAATAATTTATTTTAAAATACTGCAGGTAATATAGATACAATGACACTAGTGTTTGGACATTTCTAGGGACCTAAAACCCCTTCAGCATGAACAGAAAACCTCCTATTTTTTCCTGTGGATCAGGCCCTGTTTACAAGCACAATCAAAATGCTTTTTGGGTATCTAGTGCAATGTCAGGGTTAATTCATAGTAAGAAACAAAACATTTCCATTTTAAGTTGGTGATGAAGAAAAATGGCAAACCCCACTATTGGTTGGGAAAAGAGCAGATAAGTAAGAAGCATTAAATTGTAACATTTGTATTGTAAAATGATGGACAGTGGTGCAGTCAGATGTCTGTTCAGGCCATCACTGTATCTTGTGTGCAAAATGTCAATTTTAATTGTGACTGGACGTGCTCTACAGTGCAGCCCACAGCAACCAAGTCTCTGATAGTCAGAAAGGGAATGCAATCAGTGCCCTGTATGCAAATGCTGTTAGGAAAATCAGCTGCTTGGTAAAACAAGTCTGGCATCAGAGAAGGAAGGGCGAAACAGTCATATTTTATTGTCGATAGGAGTGATGAAACCATGTAGATTAGATTAGAACAGACCTAATTGGAGATATGGGTGGTTTGCAGTACAGTAGGGGGAGCAGGCGTTAATTTGTGTCATGCTACGCCATGTCACTACCACTTGAAATTCCATTGGGCAATATTAATTCCAACAGAGGTCTAGGCTGCTAATAAATGAGGTAAATTGAGTCAATTACTAATTTCATGCTTTTCTGATTTTTGGTTTGGATAGATAATATCCACAATTTAATGCACTGTCCTCTAGAGATCTTTGCCATTTATGAAGAACATGTGTTCATAGAATTATTTATACCATTCCTGTTGATAAACATTGCTCCTGTACCCAGAGCAACAGGACAAAGGGCAGGAAGGGAGCCAGATTTTGTCTCTCTTTTCCTCTTGACTGAACTATTTCATTAGTTGTGATATGACTTTCTTGCCTCCAGGCAGATCTTCACTTTTTCCTTGTCATTTGCTTCCTTATCAGTGGCACAACAAAGTCTTCATTCACGTGCCTGCATTGACATTTCCCTATCAATATCTTATCACTGCTTTAAGCAGTCAGGAAGGATATTTTGTACCAGTTAAGGCAGAGGGGAGAAGCTTTTACACCCCTCTCTCACAGGAGAAGACCCCAAAGCTCATCTTGAATCCCACTGACGAGTGTAAATTTTCTTGGTTGCTCCCATTTTTCTGAGACAGAGCTTTTAATAACACACTGCCTCTCCCACTCTGCTCCTGCTCCGCTCCTACCTGTGGCTGATAAGGCGGGAGCTGTGCAGGCAGCTGCAGCAGCTCACCTCCTGCACCGCCCAGGGAGTGCTCTCCGAGCCACTGGCTCACTCTCAAGTCTTGGATGCTGTCCCAGAAAACCCACTTGTAACAGAACCTCTCTTACTCTATGAGCATAATGTAAAACTCAGTACCCCTGTTTGGGAAAGAGAAAGCAGAATAAATGTGATGGAAGGGTTTTGATCTCTCTGGCACAATTATTCGTCTGCTCTGCCATATCTTCTTACTGAAATAGCATATTATTTATTATTGCTAATTGAACTCACCGCCTTAGTTCAAGACGTGTATCACCCACTGCCATTTCTTTCTCTTTCTCATAAACACGTGCCAATCACTTATAAAAGTTAAAATAAATGACAAGGATATAAAGAAACACTATCCCTACCCCTCAAAAAAAAAAAAAAAAAAAAGAAAAATAAGGAAGAGAAACTCTAACATAAACTACTTAATTTGGAAAATCATTGGGGAGAAATAATGGTTCAGAAAATACTTATACCAAGATAATCTTCTTTCTTGCTTCTATGAAGCAAGCTCAGCATTTCTCCTTCCCATTTATCTTTCTGTTTTTTAAAATGTATCTTTTAAAATTAAATATAATTTTACATGTTGGCCTTTCATTATCGTTACATCTTCCTCTGTGGGATGTGGTACTCTTGTTTTAGTGTGTACAGAAGTTCATTGTTTTTTTAAAACCTTTGATGTTTTAAGCAGAGAATAAATTGTGAGAGACAGTAAGAATAAATTAGGTAGAAAAAACCTTCTATAAACACACAAATATTGTGATCAGGCTGATAGAAAAGGAAGTACAGAAAAGTGCAGAGGCAGCTAAATGACATAAAATGATCTGATGCCAAATGATCTGAAGCCACAGTCCCATCTTTCATGGTTCAGTACAGGTCATTGGGTGAATTTTTATTTTTCACACTAACCTTTGTCTGTATTTGTATAATGAGTATTCATGACTACATCTTGAGGAGATGTTTAAGTCCCTACATCTTGTGGATATAAATGCAGCTATCAAAGCTACAGATCGATTCCTTTCAGCCAGAACGTAGATTTATTTAGTGCTGCCATTTCATGACTGCAGACATTTTTGATAGAGCTTTTCATCTTTATTTTTTTTGGTTAAAAAGTAATAAAGAACTTCCTCCTCAAATACTGGCTTTTTTTTTGTGAATATACATAGGTTATTCAGATCCTATCAATATTTGGTATTTCCCTTTGTGAGTCTTTGCAGGAAAAGTCTTTTTCCTCAATTTTTTTCCACAGAATTCAAACCCACCACTTCTGGGACGTCTTAATGTCTAATAATTTCTTTAGAACAATAATTTGCTTCATGACTTCCTGAAGTGTACTGTATACAAACATATTTTTACATCATGGCACAGGGCAAGGGAGAAAAAAGGAGGAAAAAAAAAAACTCTTGACTTTTGGGTGAAATATTAGTCTTCAAATCCAGATGAAAATGAATGTGGCAACTTATTAATATTAATACTAGCCTATTAGTATGTATAACATGAATATCTCAACAACTACTCATTCTCTAAGTTGATAAACCAACAATGAGTGAGTGTATCATTCTGTGGAACACTGTAAGCCTTTAAGTGCAGGGGAGAGACACTGCAGCTGAATTATGAAACAGATTGGGTCTCTGCTAGATTTGTACTTTGCATGTTTGTGAGGATATTAACCTCAGGATGGGAGTTGTGTGCCCCCTAATTACACACTCAGGTTATTTTGAAAAGCTTTTAATCGGACTTTCACATAACAGTGAACATGAAAAACATACAGATAAAAAGGGGCCATGCCTTTGAATTTACATGGGCAAATAGTACTTTCATGTCTTCAGCAGTAATTTTTTTCTGTTGACATTGTAGATGTGAGGTTTATGCCATCTGGGTCAATAACCTCCTTGTTTCAAGAAAAATGGCTTCTTTTTCTGGAATGTTTAACAGACAGTGGAGGAGATTAAACAGAAGCTCTTACATAATCTTTTCATTTGTATGTTAAGAAGAGATGGATAGGATGCATACAGAATGGTATTTGTGGAGTTTTTACCAAAGCTATCATTGCAATCGAAATCTGAAAATAAATTACTTTTCCGTTACCATCATTCACAATTTTTTTTCCTTAAGTTTAGCAGGATGAAGTCCTGGCTTAAGCCTTTTCAATGAACTAAAAGCATTAGGAGGAGATAAATACAATGAGTGCAAATCCATTTTACTGCTGAAATTATTGTCTTACTCGCTCAGTAGGAAATACTCTCCTGCCATTGCTGCAGGACTTGTCAGAGGAAATTCTGGCTCTACTGAAATTAAGAGAAAAGCTTCCTTTGATGTCAGTGGGGACAGGATTACATCTTGGTGTTTGCCACCATGGATGCTAATTTTGACCCTCAGGAGAAATGTATTCACCAGTGTCCTCAAAGCAGAGCTTTGCAGTATTTATTACAGACTGCTCTCCAGCAGAGCACTGCCTTTTATTTTTCTGCCAATTCTGACTGCAAATAAATAAAATCTACGTGAGGAATCATGAAATCTGTCATCTTTCTGGCTTCTCCTGTACTTTTAGTAGAAGAATAATGTTAGGTGGTCAGTCTTTTATTATGCAGTAAGCACTTACATAAAATAAGATTCACCATAAGATATCACTATTAATACATTTCTAAGAAAGTAAATTTAGCACCTTCATAAGAAAAGAAACCCAAATAGGCATGACCACCAAATAGATGTAATTTTTATTTGAGAAATGTTAAATGAGACTATATTATTTGAGACTCATAACCAACCATTTGCTGCTCTGAAGTGCAAATGTAGATTTTAATATCCAATAGCACATGTTAAAAGGAAATTGGATGTTTAACTCTTAGAAGACTGGTGCATGATCATATGTTGCAGTCTAGAAATAAGGGTTTTCCCTCTAATCTAAGGGATATTGAAACAGTGATGGTGCATGGACACCTGCTGAACATCAGGCTCCTAGTAGAGTTTGCACAAAGGAGTGCAACTGAAACATTTAGTGGATGGTGACTCTAAAATCTACCTATTTAACTGCTTTAAATTGCAAGCCACCCCCATAACAAAAACCTGAGTAGTGTATTCTGTCCATCTACTGTTTTTCTTGTCTTGGAAAAGTGTGTCCCTGCCCTGGAGGAACCCTGGTCTGCTCAGCAAATGTATTAAGGAGTAATTTTTTAAAATATCACAGAAAGTTTTGAGCTAGAAGGCACCTTCAAAGATCATCTAGCACAACCCCACTGCCATGGGCAAGGGAATCTTTCACTAGATCAGGTTGCTCATGTTGGCTCATGCTTGCTATGGAGATTTTGATTAATGTAACACATAAGTTATGCGTACAGATGCCCTTCCCTGATTGGGATAAGAAGGCAAAAAGCTGGATAAAATAGTGAATAAGTAAAATGTTAGTAGTGATATTGGCTACTCCTCTTTTTTTAGTCTGTACTTTGGACAAAAATAGTCTCATAAATACATTAACACAAAGGTCTTAGAGGTAAGAGGGAACTTTCCTCCCTCCAGTAATTGAAAGTCAACCGCTGGCCCAGTAGATTTGGTGATTTGAGTCATAACTTCAACTCAGGCAGTTTTGTGGCCAGCCTGGATATGCAGATGGCCTTGGCATATGACTGTGAAAGTGATGTAAATCATTTCTCATTGAATCGTAGCATCCCAAGCTGTTGCCATTTAATTGTTCAGTTTATACAAAAGTAAATGCCAGTAGAATAATTTGAACTACTGGCATGATCTTTCTGTGAGGTGCTGCTTGTTTATCAGCTGCAAATTGTTTCAACAGTGAACTTCTGCCCCTGAAGGTCATGCACTGTTTCACCACCTCATTTGACATGTTTCTGTCAGTTTTGGTGTCTTCACAGTTTTTTGGTTTGTACAGTTCTCTTTTATCGCTTTGATCCAAAACGAATAAAATATTTAAACTTCCTGTTTCATACTGAAATAGTGTTTATTTTACTTAATTTATGCCTCTCTGCTATCCTAGTGTGACAGGTCAAAAAATTTCCTAACACTCTACCCAATACATTAAGGCAGGTTTGAAAATTTTCCATGACTGTAAGCTGGAAGTTGTCCTGTGAAGTGGTAAGAAAAAATATTAAAGTATCTTCTTGCCATAGCAAAGGTGAGGTAAATAGGTTTGTCCAGATAAGTGAGTGTTCATATTTTCTACTATTAACTAAAAAACTTACCTTTTCTACAAACATGGTTTTCTGGATGGCTGTCTTCCTTTATTCTTATCTTCCATCTTTCCAGCTGTACTTTCCCTCTTAGAGTAGAATATTCTTTTTAGATTGAGAAGTCCATATTTTCCTGTGTGTTTGTACCATGCATGCTCTGCATATTTTAGATTTAATCCAGCTACACTATAAAATATGTCTTTGCATTCAGTGACACTTCACTGTAAGTCACACAAGTGGATCATAAGGAATATGCTGGCTAACATGCCTTTAGTGTGGAGCTAACATAAAAGTATATGATGCAATTAATTAGGAACATATTGGAAATATCTTTGTGACTGGTGGATTTAAATGGCAATGAAAAGTTTAGCTCCTTGGTCAAGCATCTTAATGACAAATGTTGCAATGGGACTGTTAAATTCTCTGACAAGCATGCAGCAGTGCTAGAATAATGCTTTAGGTGCCTTTAAAAATACAGTGGATGGACTGCAGGAAAGTGGGGTTTGAAAGAAACAGAACACAAGGAAATCCAAGTAAAAATGAAGAGCTGTTTTAGGTTTTCCACTTGACTCCTACCACTAGAGGAATAGGCACTACTGCTAGTATAATTTTGATAGCACAGTTCATAACTGGTTGAATTTTAGAAACAGAATTATAGTCATTATTCCATTTATAGCAGTTATAAAAAAAGACTTAATAAACAGAATATTACAGCAGCACTTCGTATTTGTCATCTCATATTTCCTCTCACAGTTCTGTCATCCCATTTGGTCTATTTGTATACGTCTTCATTTCCAGGCCTTCATATGCTTCTAGCTGTGCTCATCCTACTGGCACCTGAAAGAATCCTGGCTTTAACTGGGGAGATGGGAATTTGGTGGAATGAGATTTACGAATTTCAGATTAAAAATGCTTAATTTGAGAAATTCAGAGTTAGCAGACAGAAAAACTTGTGGATAGATGAGGAGCTGGATAAACAGCAAACAGCAGTGAGAAGTACCAAGGAACTAAGTGCAGGGGAAAAACTCAAACAAGGGCAAGGAGCCGTTTAAGTTCTTTAAAGATTGGCAGAGCTCATGCCTATTTTTATATGGCTGGGAATAAAGGAGAAATATCCCTCAACATTAGAGCTCTGAAATTTTGGGGACTGTCTTACAGTCCAACTACATCTAAAATGGAGCTTGTAAAGTTTATGAAGAGGATTATGTGATGTGATTGTGGTATTAAATAAGTGATGCTGAATATACTCATTCTCATAACTTCCATCTCTGCAATAGCAATAAACATACCTTGGGGTTCTCTTTCAACTGAGTATTTAGTCTTAAAACACAAGACTCTAGTATGAATAAAAAAAGGAAAGAAATAGAACCAAAATTTGGAACAGAACTTCCTTCTCCATAAGAAATCCAGACTGGAATGTTGGACAATGTCAGTAGTAACAGGGTTCTGGCTGCAAAGCAGTCAATTTATTGACTCATTAACAGTTCATAAAATTTAGCACATTCCTCTGTTTCTTGTCACTGGTAAACATATGCTCTGAATTTATAGTGGGATCTGCAGTACCATTCCATAAATATTAAAAATAGTTTTGTGATCACTACAATGAATGATCATTACAATGTGCTTCAAACCACAGTGGAATTCTGATCTTAAATAAAAGAATTGCAAATTGTGGCAGACAAGTTCACATGATTCATGACCTACTGAACTCACTGAAACAGTCCAGCAACTCAATGAAAGCCTTCAAAAACACTTTTTCCTCACAGAATCTAAAAGCAATTTCTGATCATAAACATAATTCTGGAGGTGTGGATGAAATGTACTGTTTCTCAGTATAGTGAATCACAAATGGAACCAGTAAAAGGGCATTCCCAGGATACTGATAAACAAATGTGATGATTATAGATCTTTGGAGTACAAAATAGAGTTAAGACATAAGCACCATTTTAACTTGTATTAAATAGGGTCTGGTATAGCTGTTACTGCCAGATTCCTCTAATTTTTCCCATGTTGGTCTGTGGTATTTAGTCTGAGTAAGGGAATTAGACTTTGACACACAAGTTTTAAAAGTCTGTCATAAGTACATATTGTCAAGGAATTGAATTAATGGACTGAACTAATTACTTTGATATTTCTGTTCTTTTTTTAAATGTAGTGAAATACATCAAAACAGTTCAACAATTAACACAAGCAAATAAATTCCACAGTGTCATCTTTTTTTATTTTCTCTCTCCGTCAGAAATATGGTATAGAAATTGTTGACCAGAGAGAGAGAATCTCCTGTTATTTCTCCTGTTCCTGTGAACTTGTCTTTTCTAATACTCTTTGGCTGGTAGTGTCTTCAACAATTTTTAGAATAGCATCAAATGTAGCTGACAGTAGACCCCTATATATAAAAGTATGTGGTATGTCTCAGTTGAAAGTATTTATTTTGGCTGTCCAGTTTAAATTTGATTTGACTTGATGCAATTAAAAAGGAAAAAAAAAGTCATTTTATTTGCAGACATGACATTTGTCATGTTATAACCTCATCCAGAAACTAGGTACCTTGCAGCCCTTTGCTCACCCCCTGACCCCCACCACCAGTGGAATGAGGAGGAGAATCAGAAACAAAATTAAACCTGTGGGATGAAGTAAAAACAGTTTAATAGTTGAAATAATAATGATGACAAAAAACCCAAAAAATTTGTAATGAGAAGAGAGACAACAAAGAGAGAGGAATAAAATCAAAGACAGATCATTGATGCATAATACAATTTCTTTAATTTTATGTGTAAAGTAGTGGAAATTTAATTAAAAATACCTGCATTTATAGAACCTTGTGATTGTGTAGGGAGAAATTCTACCTCACTGATTGCATATGATACAAGGTACTACAATTTTTTTGCTGTTCAGTAAATAGCTGTGTATGAATGAACATGCTTTTTTTCTACTTCTAAGAGGTCCACCTAAGGTATACAAGGAACAAAACTTTTATAACCAAAAGGTTATAAAAAAAGAATGTAAGTTTTCCAGTCCAGAGTAAAGGGGAGTTGCATGTGTAAACATGCAGCTTCCATTTTGTCCTTATGCATCTCCTTTCAGAGAGCTACAGGCTTGGGATAACTGAGAGCATATGCAACCAATAAAAGAGGCAAGATCACAGTGGTTGAGATTTTTTCCATAGCAGACCAGCTGCTTTTGCTTGGACTTTTCATGAGATACAGCAGGATACAAATGTGAGATTGTACATATTTGCAATCAAGATATATTCTAAACACTTGAAGTATCTAATTAAAACTTCCTGTGTGAAGTGGAACAACACAGTTCAAATTTCCTTTCAGCTAAAGGGACACTTCCATAAACACAAGGATGCCCAAATAACATCATCTATTCTGATTTCCTGCAATGAACCAGATATTATGCATCCTTTAATAATCTCTACAATTACTATGATTACTTTTTTTTTTTTTTTCTGATCTGATGAGATGTGTGATAGAAGAATATTCAATCTCAGTTCTAGATAGTGGGGAATAACATACACTTTTGGGCAAAGCTGAGTGTTTGGGACTGACTTTTTAACAAATGGAGTAGAAGGATATCACAACAACTATTCCTCAGCTCCTATATGCAAAGATTTAAAAATGAATACTAATATTTACATATTTTTTAAAATCTTTACATTCAAGTTTTTGAGATTATTCCCTGAACAAACTATTTGGCAATTTTGCACTGAATCATTCCTAGTTAGGAATGCAGAAACTAAAGCCTGATGCAGAACTCTACTGTCTGACACGAGATGAAACAGTGCTCTCATCTTTACTTTTGTGTCTTTATAAGCATCCATGATCTTTGTGAGTGATCATGTCACTTATGTGTGATTCTCAGGTCCCACACAGAAAAAAAATATCCCAACTCCTTTGTAATTTTCTCCTTCTGCAATGCTGTGATTTGCCAGTTTAATTGTTTGGGTTTTTTTAAAATATAAGAATTGATCACATGGACCACTTATGGCATCATATATGTGAAGTATTATTAGGAAGTACATACTTTAAAAATTACATAAAAAGATAATTAAAATGAAAATTATATAATGCATAATTGGACATTTTTAATGTAAAAATATTTTTAATTGTTTAATTTGTTTGGATACATTACAGTAGTACTGATAATATGGTTTTGACAAAGACCTGAAATGATTGAAAGTTTTAGCATATCTGACAGCATCTTGATATTGAAAGAAATCTCATTAAATATAATAATTGGGATTGAAGGCAACAAGTTCAGTAAGATGCAGGGTGTTGAAAAGCACAGGTAGGGAGTGAGTCTTGGCAAAGTTGTTGGTTCAGGCCAACAATAGGCAGATACACACACCAGGCATGTAATAGTGCTGAGAAATTTAATTCAGGCTATTCACCAGATCCTTCAAACATACTGCCATATATTAGCAGTAGCTCCTTTTCTGAAAGTCCATTACACAGGACAGATTGTAATAGCAAACAATTGCCTGAATCTGTGCGTTGGTATCATATAGCAAATAATAACTCAGTTTATGGTAGTATTGTTCTGTTCATCCAAACAGGCTGCCTGAAAAGCCACTGAGCATGTAGGTGACATCTCCTTTGTTTTCCTCTCACTTTGCTTCCACATCTCAGCTCTCAGCTTCCAGCCTTGCATATGTAGTGTTATTGCCCGAAAATCACAGCTCTTTTATTTCAAAAAGTTGTATGGAGTTTGGAGATAAAACAAAAACTATTTCTGAAACCAGAAATCAACCTAATTAAAGCAATCTTATGTCTTTACTTTGACTTTTCTTTTTTAATACTGTGAGAAAAATGGAAATATATCCTTTCTGTGCTTTGGATGTTTTTAACACCATCTTGATGCATGGTGCAACCAAGTGTATCAAGTGATCTACACCTACTATTGCTATAGCAGGTATAGCAATAGCATTTGCTATTTCTATACCTATTATTGGTTTCTAAAGCACTATACCTACTATTGCTTTCTAAATAAATAAATAAATAGCTTATTATGCATCAGATGTAAACATTTTGACTTGTCATACTGCACTTAGTGTAGGGGGATAGACTATGAGAAAATGAAGGTAGTATAGAAAGTAATCTTACCCCCTAAGATTGCAGCTGGGTTAATTATTAAAGATTAGGAGCAGGCCTGACTTTAACAGGCCACAGCTATAGCCAATAAGAAGAGTGTTATAACAGAGTGGATTGGGTGGTTGAGGGGGAACTGGAGTCAGTTGGTTACTGTGAGAAGAAGGAAGGATCAGTGCTTAGAGGAGCTGCCTACAAGAAACATCAAGAAAGTACAAAACTCTGGCAATATGGAATCTTTGCAATATAATGGCAACAACTTAGTGCCTTTATAGTATATAGTACTGTCATTCACAGCAGTAATACTAAAAACTCAGCTTTTATTGAAATATGTCTATAAATGCATAGCTGAAATAATAACAACAGAAAAAGTTGATAAGATTCTCTGTTGAAAACTAGAATGCAATTGTGGTTTTTATTCCCTCAGCAGACATCTAGGACTAACTTTTTAAAGTGCTCTGCTTCATTTTTTGATGGATAGTTATTCACACACCATGCTAGTTGTGGGAATTCATTAAAGAAGCAGGACTGACCCTCTGATACTCTCCATGGAGGCAAGAGACTGTTCTGCAGCCAGAAATTGCCAGTGTTCAGGGTCACACTCTCTGCACTCCCATTACAGTGGGCAAACCTGCAATAGAAGGCTTGTGGCACTTCTGAAAATATGCCAGTAAAGCAATCCAAACAAATTCCAGAACACAGAGCATTGCTATTTGCTGTTTGTATCCCACATCATTTTTCAAGCGGTCAACAAACCTCTTATCTCCCACAAGAGGTTACACACATTGCCAACAAAGAATTACCTGCTACCCCCACCATAACAGGCACTACAACCTCAGCCTTTATACAGGAGTATGAGCTCAGATTTCCTCACTTTCTTTTTTTTATGTGTGTGAGATTTGTGCAGTGAAAAGGACTGCCTGTTCATTCAGCTTACAAGACTTTTGAGGAACTAGGTTCTATCCATCAAAAACTGGAAAAATGCCCTATAGGAGAGGGTCAGTTTCTTCAAAAGAAAGGGGATGAGTAAACTTAACCTGGCCATACTTAATAAGCAACTTTGGGTTGCTGTGGTTTTTTTAGAGTTTCTGCCTTCAAAATAAAGAGTAGCACTTTAAAATTGTGCTAATTATCCCACTGGTATATTTAAAGTAGCTTCTCAAGTAAATACAACATTTTTGAGATTAGTTCTTTAAGGAATTTTAATGCAGACCTACTTTGAGACACATAAAGTAACAAACTCTGCAAAAGTCTAGGAAAAATGAAGCACAATGGAATCTGAAAAAGACAGGAGCTGGCTTGGCAAGGCAAGAGGTATTTTTTAGCTGAGAAGTAATTTTCTTAGAGCCTCAGCAGAAGAATTTCGGGTTATTCTGATAAACTCAAAGAACACTGGCAAAGCTGTTCCCTGTTTTCCCAGGATCTCAAGGACCCTACTTTGCAGCTCACTATTGTCATATATCTGAAGCCACATTCCTGCTAAACTGTGTTTCACTACTAGCAAAGTATCTGTTCAATATTTTTTCCCTGTTCCAAAACCACTGTTTTCCACTAAACAGATCACAGAGCTAAATGAAATTAATTCCCTCTTCAAAATACCAAAACTCATCTATTCTTGAAAACATCTACAGGCAATAAGAGCGGTTTGATTTTTTTCCATGCACATATACTTTCTTGAGAATTCGTATTTATAATATAAAAGCTAAGTGTAAGGTTATCATGTGAATGTAGATACCTGTCTCTCTTTCTTTAATAATTTTTTCTCTCCTATCATTGCCTTTTATACTGAACCCAACAGAATGGATGATCCTAGAAATCCTTCAGTTTATTTAATATTTTTTTCCTGTTCTCTTTCTCAAACTTGAAAAAATTGGAGAAATGATAAGTTATAAAATTAAACAACAATATATACAACTTTTTATATACTTCTTAACCTGGGAGAGTATTAAAAAGGTAACAAAAAGGAAATTCATAGAATTCCTTAAGTTTCTGACTGAGAGCAAATGTGGAGATTATGCATCTTCATTGCACTTACTGAATGATATGGAAGGTAGAGGGGGGAAAAAAGTTTTCTGTAAAAAAAAAAATGTTCTTCCCCAAAATATATAGTCAAAGAAAAGGCTTCTGCCTTCAAAATAAAAGAGTAAGCACTTTAAAATTGTGCTAATTATCCCACTGGTATATTTAAAGTAGCTTCTCAAGTAAATACAACATTTTTGAGATTAGTTCTTTAAGGAATTTTAATGCAGACCTACTTTGAGACACATAGTAACAAACTCTGCAAAAGTCTAGGAAAATGAAGCACAATGGAATCTGAAAAGACAGGAGCTGGCTTGGCAAGGCAAGAGGTATTTTTAGCTGAGAAGTAATTTTCTTAGAGCCTCAGCAGAAGAATTTCGGGTTATTCTGATAAACTCGAAGAACACTGGCAAAGCTGTTCCCTGTTTTCCCAGGATCTCAAGGACCCTACTTTGCAGCTCACTATTGTCATATATCTGAAGCCACATTCCTGCTAAACTGTGTTTCACTACTAGCAAAGTATCTGTTCAATATTTTTTCCCTGTTCCAAAACCACTGTTTTCCACTAAACAGATCACAGAGCTAAATGAAATTAATTCCCTCTTCAAAATACCAAAACTCATCTATTCTTGAAAACATCTACAGGCAATAAGAGCTGTTTGATTTTTTTCCATGCACATATACTTTCTTGAGAATTCGTATTTATAATATAAAAGCTAAGTGTAAGGTTATCATGTGAATGTAGATACCTGTCTCTTTTTCTTTAATAATTTTTTCCTCTCCTATCATTGCCTTTTATACTGAACCCAACAGAATGGATGATCCTAGAAATCCTTCAGTTTATTTAATATTTTTTTCCTGTTCTTTCTCAAACTTGAAAAAATTGGAGAAATGATAAGTTATAAAATTAAACAACAATATATACAACTTTTTATATACTTCTTAACCTGGGAGAGTATTAAAAAGGTAACAAAAAGGAAATTCATAGAATTCCTTAAGTTTCTGACTGAGAGCAAATGTGGAGATTATGCATCTTCATTGCACTTACTGAATGATATGGAAGGTAGAGGGGGGAAAAAAGTTTTCTGTAAAAAAAAAAATGTTCTTCCCCAAAATATATAGTCAAAGAAAAGGCTTATCTGAATTAAAACAAGGGGGAAAAGATCCCAAACAAATTTGAAAAACCCAACTGTACAAACCAAAAAGCCCCACAAGGGAAAAAAAATTGCTTCATCAGTTGTTTATGGTGCATAGACAGAAACACTGATTCCAGTGAAGGGAGAAAGCAGGATAAGGATGGGATAAGTTGAAGCTGGGCTGAGGTGTTTGTGAGTGACAGATCTACAGGGCAGCTTTGGCTAGGAATCCTAATCCATCTTCCCTTTGCCTTTGCTGCAGATTTTCTTGGCCATCTGCAAGCCTGTTTAATTCACTAAAATCACAGAAAATTGCCCAAACATAAAGAAACAAAAGTTTGCTTGCATTTTATTTTCTCCCTTCCGATGTTAGTGATTTACATTTGTCCAGTCAAGGGGAGGAAGTAAGGCTGTGTAGCTAGAAGGAAAGGGAAAAATGATGAGGAATCAAGAGTTGGGAATGGGAAAGAAATGTTGCTCGACTGTTCTCTGTAGGAACAAGATGTTAATCAGCTCATTGTCCTGTGGAGGGTCGGCTCAGGGTGGATAAGGTCATGTGAATTTAAGCTCAAGTTTAAGAGCTTGTCGTGCTTTAATGCCAGCCAGCAACTGAGTCCCACCCAGTTTATCACTCACTCCATCACCTGCAGGATCCAGGAGAGAATTGGAAGAGTAAAAGTGAGAAAACTCCTGGGCTGAAATAAAGGCAGTTTAATGAGGAGAGCAAAAGCAAAGCAAAACAAGAAATCAATTCACTGCTTCCAATGGGCAGGCGTGTGTTCACCAATGCTAAATTGGCAAAAAAATAACCCAGACTAAAAACCCATGCCTTAGCTAGGTAAGGGAATCTGGGCACGGCGTGATCAGGATCATGTTCCTAGAAGACAAAAGCCTGGGAAAGAGGAGGAAGGTCCTTCACTTGCAGCAGCAGTGAGGAAGTAGATCAGCTCCCTCATAACACGTAACATTACCCTCAAAGTGACAAAGGAATTCTAAATAGAAACAAACAGACTCTTAGTTGAATTGCCCTGAGCATAAGACCATTGCATTGTGCATTTTATATATATTCTCCAATCTGTTTTTCTTTTTGCAAAACCAGTTATTCATATACCATGAACTACTAACAACAGTTGTTATTCAGCTTGAAAATGCAAGCTAGGATGCTTTTACAAAAACCTTTTTAGACATACAACAGATAGACACAAGGATTTAAAGAACAGCTTAAATATGTATTGCTACTACTCACATCAGTTTGTAACTGAGCAAGTAAAGGACAGTTTATGCCCATTTTCTAAAATGCAGGAATTTTTCCCCCCAGCATTTTGGTCTTTTAAATGAATTTATCATGAAGTGCAGGATAAGTGTCATTAACATTCACTTTCAACAAAGAAATGAGTTCATTGTTGTCTACATGCATTTAATTTATCACTCCAAGCAGAGACTGCACCATACTGATTCCTAGTAGACACAGAGCGATTTCTCCACAGTAAGGAAGGGTTTTGCCCTTGAAAAATGATGTGTGGCTATTATTAAAAAAAAGAAAAAGTTTTGATGTTGGTCTTTAGAGCAGCAATCTTCATATACAAGAGAAAAGCCCTTCTAGGGTGACAGAGTAACTACTTGCTGAGAAGAACTTCACCTTGTGTACAGTCTTCTAACCCCATTTAGGGCAATGGTGAAGGGTGAGTGTCCACAGGCTCTGAGAACTATCCTGAAGTACTAATTATCCCACAGATGTAAAATAAAGTAATTTAAGACCAGCATCTGGGATAATGACAAGTATTTATTACATTATGTGACAGCAACAATCCTTTGGAACAACATTTGTGAATTCTTATATATTTTCTGTATATTATACCTTACTTTTTAAGTCACATAGAACACTTCTTTTGCAGGGCTCTCAGAAAGTACAGAGTAAAAAACAAGCAGTAGGGAAAAAAAAAAGTATTAGGTGCGCCTCTAATGAAATCAGTCAATATCACCATAGCTTTCTTAAAAATATAATTTTCACTGCTCTTTTCTTTGTATGAACTAGTTGACAGCCTGGGGCAGCTAAAGATGGAGAGGGGAGCTTTGGGATAGGTCTTACTATGCAGGAAAAACATTACTTTTGCTTTCTATGGGGTTAGAATTTTAATTTCACTTTTTTTTTTAGTGGGCTAGCTTTTTAAAAAAATTGGCCATATGACTATACAAGAAAAATGGAAGAGGTTTTTAGTACGTGGCAGAAAACAGCCAAGGTGTGCCCTTTTTTTTCCTTCCAGTTCAGCTGACCATGAAGGCATTGAGGAAATAACTTTTAAAAGCAAATGAATCAGGAATCCAAAATCAGTTTGAAAGGTGTGACTTATTTTATCAAAGCCATGTGCTTTTTAGTTTTGCTATGGTTAAGTCTATTTAAGTGAGGTGTTTAAATATGTATATGTCTGCTGAGAGTGAAGGGATAACACCACCAGTAATAGCGTGTAACTAATTTCTAGGGTAGGGACCTTTGTATGTTTGTCTCAAATTTGTAAAATGCACATCCTGGAAATTACAATATATTAGAGATTACATCTCTTCATTGTCTGTGAGTGATATATTAAGAGTACAATCTGTTTTCATTCACTGTCTCCTTGGAACCTCTCAGAGGTTACTGTAGGATCATTAAATATTAAAGTTTTCCTTCTATCCATGAATCAAAGCCAGACTATGCAAATTTTGTTTTTCAGGTCCATCCCACAGTCAGATTATAATATATTTATGAAATGTAAGACCTATTTTTAGCTGGATTTTTCATGTTTACATATTATAGAGAACAAAGTGCACTGAAGTTAGAGGATACTATTTAAAACTTGGATTCCCAAGTCACAATTTTCCAATAACTTTTCCTTCTTGCTAAGCAGACTTGTCTCACGTGTTTAGACTAGGCTAGGAGTTCTTAAGGAGATTTTAATTTTTATTTAATTTTAATTTTTAATTTTTATTGGAATAATTTAAATTCAGTGAGAGTAATGGTGCAAAAAGGAAAGTGTGTTGTGTTCAAACCTTAATCATTTTCTCATGATTTAGGGGAGACATTGTGGTGTAGAACTTTCTCGTCAGGGCAGGCTTCTCTCTGGTGCTTAGTGACAGGACCTGAGGGAACAGCTTGAAGCTGTGTCAGGGGAGGTTCAGGCTGGATATCAGGAAAGGATTCTCTATCCAGAGGGTGGCTGGGCACTGGAACAGGCTCTCCAGGGAAGTGGCCACAGCACCAAGTCTGACAGAGCTCAAGAAGTGATTGGGCAGTGCTGCAATGCTTTTGGGCACATGGTGGGACTCTTGAGACTGTCCTGTTAGAGGCCAGGAGTTGCACATTGATGTTCATTGTGGTCCTTTCCAGCTCAGGATATTCTGTAATTCTATGATTCCATGATGACTGTGTTTTAACTCACATTACAGTCAATGTTTGGACTTCCCCACAGCTTTCCGTGAGATGTTACACATGGCTTAACAATGATGTATCTTCCTTCAATCTGAAATGGGAGTAAAAGAGGTTTGGAGATCTATTTTAGAGTTGCTATCTGCAGTCTGGTGAAAGCTTTATGTTTTATAGTATTTTGTTAATACAGAATGAGTGCTTTGCTTTATACAAACTATCCTAGCCAAGAGTTATTGTGCTTGGTTATCTCGAGGTAGTTGCTTCTTGTTGAAAACAAGATGAATCATATCTGATGGTGCACTAGAGTTTGCATCTGTTAAAAGTAAATGCTTGACTTCTTTAAGGACCTAACAGGGCCAAGTGCAGGGTGCTACTCCTGGGTTAGAGCAACCCCTGGTACCATCCAGGCTGGGGATGGGCAGACCCAGAGCAGCCCTGGGAGAAGGCCCTGGGGGTGCTGGTGGGTGAGAGGCTGGCCATGGCCTGGCCATTGGGAGCCCAGAGCCCCCCGTGTGCTGGGCTCATCCAGAGCCCCGTGGGCAGCAGGGCAGGGAGGGGATTCTGCCCCTCTGCCCCCTCTGCTGAGACCCCCCCTGCAGGGCTGCATCCAGCTCTGGGCTCCCAGCACAGCAAGGACAGGGACCTGCTGGAGCCAGGCCAGAGGAGGCACCGAGGGGATCAGGGGGATGGAGCAGCTCTGCTGGGAGGAAAGGCTCAGAGAACTGGGACTGTTCAGCCTGGAACAGAGAAGGCTTTGGGGTGACCTCATTGCAGCCTTTACAGCACCTGAAGGGAGCTCTCAAGAGAGCTGGAGCGGGACTTTTCACAAGAGCCTGGAGTGACAGGACAAGGGGGAATGGCTTCAATGTGAACAAAAAAAGCTTTAGGTTGGATATTGGGCAGAAATTCTTCCCTGTGAGGGTGGTGAGGCTCTGGCACAGGTTGCCCAGAGAAGTTGTGGCTGCCCCATCCCCATTCAAGGCCAGGTTGGATGGAGCTCTGAGCAACATGGTCTAGTGGAAGGTCTCCCTGCCTATGGCAGGGGGGTGAAATTAAATGCTCTTTTAAGTCTTTTTCAACCCAAGCCATGCTATGATTCTGCGCTTATCAAATTACATAGACAATTTTTTTGGTTAGCAGTTTTCGTCTTGAGCAGACCAGTAAGAAAAATAAAACTGATCTACCAGATAGCTGTCCCTCTTCAAGAGTGAAATTGGAAACTTTACTTTTAGTGTGTAAATGTCCCCATTAAAATCTCACTTTGTTTTGATTATTCTTTTAAAATACATATCTTTTCTGTAAACTAAAAGGGAAAGAGTTAAATGGAAGCTGAAGGGAGCTTACATGAAAACAAGAGATGACTCTATTGCAGTGGAATTAATCAAACAGAGATAAGACAGACGTATCTAATTTCAGATAGAAAGAATATCTTATCAGAATGGTTTCAGTGACCTCACTTTTTAACTTTAAGAGGAAATGCCTCATGTATGCAACCTTACACTAGGAAAAAGAGCCAAAATAAGTAGAAAGAACAGTATTATGGAGATTGCCAATGGATTTTTTTAACAGAATCTTTTTTTATTTTACAGCCTCTGTGTCTTATAAAAACAAATCCAAATCACCAATTAGATGAATTTTAGACTGTTTTTATTGCAAAAAAAAAAATTTCAATGAGCCGAAATTAATCTGGTGTGGCTATGAGTCTCAGCTCAGAAACCTGATCATAGGAGAAATGGCAGCAACATCCCCAAATCATACACAGGAGTACAAACACAAAGATATGGATGCTTGCATGAACAAAAATGGCATTACTACACTTTTAAGATGCAATATTAAAGGAATCAGGTTTTGACAAGAATAGAAAAATAGTAGGATATTTTATTTTGAAGTTCTTTAGTTGTCTCAGCAAACCCTATGGCCAAACATCCCAAGCAGTAGAGTCATTCAGCTGAACTCTTCTCACTGGACCTCAACAAAGAAAGGGAGGAAGAGACAGAAAAAAACAGCTCAGTTCTAGGAACAAGAACATGTTGTCATGGCACTGAGATTTAATGTGGCAGTGAGATTTAGCTACAATTCATATTACAAATTTTGGCTTCTATATAATTAGGGAAAAATGGGAAGGTACTGAACTACAAATAGACTCTTTGAACAGATTTTATAATGATACTTCCTGAGAAGTCAGGAGAAAAAACAGAATGGTTTTATCAGCTGCTGCTGTAGCTTAGGAGTAGAGATCTAATATTCTGAAAAAATATTTGCTAAAATCTGTATTATTTTCTTGCCTTATTGAAAATATGAAAGAACAATGTGTGGCCAATAGTTGAATTTCTCTACATGTGCTTTGTGGATTTTTTTTTAGGGAGTAGAATTACCCAGTTTCTTTCCTCAGATGTCTGCTAAATCACCTTTGTGTTCCTACTTTTCTCCTGGAATTGCCTTACTGCTCCTTCTCATGTCAGTTTTTATCCATTACATTTTTATTCCCTGTCTCCTGGCCTTTGTCTTTGCTTTCTTCAGCAGTAATCACAAAACACAGCTTCTGACCCAGCCTAGCCATGCTGCTTGAGGAATCCTGTGTTAATTTCTATTTAATACCAGGTGTCTTACTACTCAAAAGATTTGTACTTGCACTTTTTATTTGATCTGAAAGAAGAGTACTTAGCAATCCAAACTCCCTTTAAAAAGGTCTTTGATTTATTTTCTAGATCTCCAGATCAAGGATGATCTTGATGAGGGAAGTTTCTATACATGGACAGAATAAAGATGTTTAGATAGGTACTCGTTAAGAACCTTCAAAAGAAGCTAACAGCTAGGAACTGAACTCACACTGACTTGCAGCACTAATGAGGCTTCCACACAATTCCTTACAGCACTGTGAAGCACCTCTATATGATTTTATTAAGCTTGGCCTCAGAGAAACATTTTTTCTGCAAAATGGTTTTGCTCTTAACGTTGAATAGAATTTGTTAAGTATTTTTAAAGCATTAAAATTATATAGACCAAATGGGACTTAGTATACAGTGGTATCAATCTGACCACCTATAGCTGTGGTGGAAGAATTCTTTAATATTGACAGGCAGAAATTACTAGAGATTATGAATGGATTAAAAAACAAATGGGTGACTACTACACCAAAGCTGTTTCTGGCACTACTCTTTTGCTTAAATAGTTCAGAATGTAAGAGACCACCAAAATAAAGTTGAGATGCCAAACACACAGTAATGCCTCTCAAATAAAAGAAGTACAGTTACAGTTCTAATGATAAAATTTTCCCTTTAAACATTTGGAATTAAAAATAGAAAATTTCCTACTGTCAGTGCCTGAAGTGCGTATGACAGCAATCCTACTGTTCAGCTTAATGAGCCTGTCAGTCTAGAATATTAAGCAGTTTAAGCATCTTAAATATGATGTAGATCTAAAATGTTAATGGTAAGCAAGACTTTTGAAAATCTAATAAGGGACACTTTTTCTATATAAAAGAACCATCTATCATCTACTATTTGCCTAGACTATGAAAGGTGGTTATTAATTATTACAGCTTTGATTTCTAGGGACTTAAAGAATTCAAATCCAAAATTTCCCATGTATTTTAAGATGTTTCAAGACATCCATATAGGATGCCAGAGGTTCTTCACATTTACTTGCTGCCACTCAGCACTCATTTCATTTTTTTTTCTCATTTTGACACTCTTTAAAGGAGTATTTTCCTCAATTGTTTGGTCCACCACTGATTTCACTTGGCAGTACTTGAATTAAGTAACTGCCTACAAATCCAGGGTTTAGCACCTCAGATGCTGTAGCCTTCTTGTGGTGCTCTTGCCTCTATAATGTTATTTCTGGTGGAAGAGACATCTTGGTGTGTATCAGACACCACCTCCCTTCTTTTTGTTGTGTTGGTATTATGGAAGGCTTTTATCAGTTTTCTGCATATTCCTTGTCCAAGACATGACTTAAGCAACTGGAAACTCTTCTGCAAATATGCTCATCACTGATGTGTTCTGGCCTCCACAAAATTTTAGAAATGTAATTCTTTAGATTTTCATGTTAAGTACTTTAAGGGTAGACACTGCAAATTATTGATGGCTAAGATTTAAGCTCCTCCCTGACCCAGGAGACGTTGTACATTTCATTTGGGCAATGTGGATTTATGTTCATTTGTAAATTAATAGATTCAAACTCCCACCAGAGCATATGTGGAATCACTGACCAACTTCCAGGCCATGTGTTAAGGAAATTAAGTAGAATCACAGAATCATAGAATGGCTTGGGTTGGAAGGGACACGTTCCACTAGACCAAGCTGCTCAGATCCACATCCAGCCTGGCCTTGAACAGGGGTGGGGCATCTACAACTTCTCTGGGAAACCTGTCCAGTGCCTCACCACTCTCACAGTAAAGAATTTCCTTCCCAATATCTAGCCTAAACCTGCCCTCTTTCTGCTCAAAGCCATTCCCCCTTGTCCTATCACTACAAGCTGTCCTACTACTTCGGATGAAAAGGAAAAATGGATTTATGGAGGGGGAAAAAAGAAAAAAGTGGTACTCAGATTTCTAAGCCAGTACTACTCGTGATGACATAAACAGCTCTATCCTGTGCCTGCAGAAGCACTAAAGAACAGTGGTGGCCAACAGTAAAAGAACACTGGATCTCAAGCCAATTTTCTTTCAAATAGAGGTCACTTGAAAGGTTCTCTACAATTCCCAGAGGGAAAATTTCTCAGGTGGTCTGCTGCATTATTTAAATTATTTGAGATCAGCTGTGCTACCTCTTCCAAAGGATATTGGAAAAGACTTGTTATATAAGAATTCAAGTTCTGTAAGCACTTGTGGAAGTTTTTGAAGTAAATTCTGAGCAAATTTAGATGAGATTATCTCCTTCCTTCTACTCTTCAGGCTGGACTGTTGTTTTTTTTTTTAAACAGCAAAATAATAAATCCTGCACATTTCTTCATTATTTGATGCCACCTACATATCTATAAGCTTTATTACAAAATTCTGAATTTAATGTGTATTGGTATTTACCCTTTTTACTTAAAAATAATCTTGTAGCTTCCCTTATTGTTTCATATGCTTTAAGCCTGACATTTCAGTAGATATGTCACTTACAGATTAAAGAGCACGTTGTTTCATTGGGTTTTGTTTTGGTTTTTTATTTCCCTTGGGAAATTATAATAAGTAAATTTTTTACGTAACTTTTTGCCAGAATTGTGGGAGACACATTTCTTTTACAAAATCTTTTGGCGGGTAATGGGGCAGTGGGATTTAATTACTATTTATATTGCAGAAGTCCACAGATAGAGTCCTGGTAACAGGATCTCATTGTGGTAGATGCTGTTGAAACCCAATTCTTTCCTCATTCCCGAGATAAGAACCTTCTGGGCCATGGCAGTGCAAAATGCCCTATTCTTCTCCAGGTTGTCCTAGAGTGCTGAGCTATTGCTGATTGTCTGGGTGAGATAAGCTCACAATGTGTTTCTCTTGTCTACAAGGAGCTGACTGTAAAACAATTTAAGTGGGAATCAAGTAATAACTTTTGGTCACCATCATCAAGGGCAAGGTTTGAACTGGTGCCTGAGGTTGAAATGTGTTACATTCCACCATCAGCCCAGTAATGCAAGCCAGACAATGAACATTAAAGAAGAAAGAAAACCCTGTTTTTTGTTGTGTGGGTGGTGTGCTTTACATGTGAGAGAGTCTTCCTAGCTGTGGCAGCAAGCAGCTCTGAGGTAATTGCTATTTTGTGTTTCAGTTCAGAGACAGACGTTCAAATGAATCATTGGCTTCTGCTTCTGTGTTCTGAGCTGGCCCCTTTGCATGTTCAGTTTTATTGGTTTTAAAGGGGCTGTGTACTGGCACAGCTGCTCCCAGTATAATGGGATATGCAGCATAGAGGAAAACATTCCCACGTATTTTTCCTGGTAAAAGTTTGGTGATTTTATATACAATTTAAGCAATCAAATCCTATAATGGTTTTAGCTGCAGTATATACAAAATGCGATAGCTCCTCTAGTGAGTCTACAAGATACTTGATGTTTACATTTGTCTGTATGCAACATTTTGATTAAATGCATACATTTTAAGGAGAAGTCTTACTCTGAGGTCTCAAGTTTTTTCTTGTTTTATGTTTCTTTTCCATTTACTTTTGAAATTTATATGAATCTTGACCACTCTTCTAGTCTGCCATGCATGGGAAAGATATTAGCCCAAATTCTGCTGTGGGAACTCTGTTTCAGCTGTCTTTAATAGGATCATACCTCTAAAAAATAAGTCATACACTCATATAAAAATTTAGATAGAAAACTAAATTACATCAGCAGTGAAAAATCATACAACTGAAACATCAATTCTAATTTAAAAGCATTTCTTGAGACAATGTAAAATGTAATTCTATTGCTGAAGTGAGGCAAAGCTGTTGTGGGACAAAACTAATATAGAAGTCTGACAAATATTGTTAATAATCCACTGATATGTATAACTGATGAGAACAGTGTTGACAGCACCATATTGCAAAAAAAGAATCATAACCTGCTGGGAACATTACAAATCCACTGGTAGACACAAGCACAACCCCCTAATGTTGTTAGGGGTGCCACCACAACGATGGGCCAGATCCTTGGGAGCTGACATCTTCATAAATCAGAAGCTCCCTGGTTCCACAACTGGTCCTTGCTTTGACTAATATATGACCACGGTTGAGGACTGTAATAAAGCAGAAATTATGCTAAGCCTGACCTATCTGTGCCAATGGCACTTTGGAGGCCAGAGGTAACAAAGGGAACACACTAAGTCTGTCTTCTACAGAACAATCACTATGAAATCCAGCTAAATTCAAAAGCCATTTAAGATTGAACAACAATACTGGATGTGTCTATTAGAATTTCCAAGTAAATTGACTTGTTAATGACACAATAAATCTTGTTTCCTACCTTATTAAATTAAACACTGCCTGTTATAAGAATATTTGCCCGTCTACAAATGGGTATCCACATAATGGACATTTACACATGGACCTACTTTTATGAATTTTGGCCCTGTTAACATATCATAAAATAAAATCACAGAATTTTTAAGGTTGGAAAAGACCTCTTAAGATATCAAGCCCAACTGTTAACTTATGTACATATTATAGTTACATATTTCCATTTTAAAAGCTGTAATTAAAGAGTAAATATTGTTGGCTAATCTAGTGGCTGTCAATAAGCACTTGTTATGGAAAGTGTGACATATGTCACTTAATAAGAGAGCATAACATGCTATTTCTAATATAATTATGTAGGAATTTAGAGCTCAGTTTAAGACTTATTTGTGTATCGTTGTGTACAGTTAGAAACGTGTTGAAGTATAACCTGATTTCCTGATCCTTGGAAGTCAGGGTGCAGTAGCTACACTTGAGTTCATGTGAATCCATCTGATTGCACTATGAAAAAATAGGTATTTCTAGTGAGAATTTCACTTTTGCATCTCTCCTGTGGACAGGGTATGATTTTATCACCTTCCAGTTATTAATTTTAAATGCTCATTCTTTTATGGAATGGCACAATGACCACCTTATGCCCCCTGGAAAGCCAAACTGGAAATTAAGTTAACCTTGTCACTTAAGGAATGGTTTTGGGTTTTTGTGTCAATTAGGACAGAGTGCATTTTTGTTATTTTTTAATTAAAATGAATGTCCAGATAGAGGACACACTATTAAGAGAATAAACTAAATTACTCTTGGAGTCTTATTTCTCGTTGATAGAATGTGTCTTTGTTCTTATTTACACAGATCATAATTGGCGCCTTCATCTTATTAAGTAATTGACTTTTACTTCATTAGACAAAGAAATGCGTAACTTAGAGAGTTCTGGATATAAGAGAGGGAAGAGAAATTCCTGATGCAGCAGACCGGCACACTGACAGCTCTTACAAACAGATGTTTTAAGACAGTCCAATATGGAAATATTAGCGTGTAAGAGGAAGTCCCTGACGTGGGGGGAAGGCCCAGCTAGATGTAGTCAGGGGAAGGACTGGCAGGGTTGCAGTGTGACCTGCTGCAAATAATGAATTCGTGCTGCAGTCTAGCGTGGAGACAGCCATACACCTGATGTGCAACTTACTGCACTTGGCAGAAAGGCTATTAATTCTGTGTGCTGCAGTTCCAAAGGAAAGTGTTTCCAATCAAAAGACAGCAAGGAATGTACTTCTACTCCTGTAATGTTCACTCTTTAGTCTGCATAGGAATCTCTCAGCAAAGGCTCCTATTATTTCTACAGGCTTAAATTAGAGGAGAATCAAGCAATTCTTCTGTTTATAGCTTGTATGTGCAGTTTTATGTAATTTCTGTAATAGAAGTGAGTGCTACTGAACACTTGAGTACACAATTCTCTACTAAGAAACACTGGTGTTTGGTGTAAAACAAAGTACACTTGCATGATTGGATCTCTGTCAGTATTGCCAGCCGCAGAATCACGGAACCATGGAAAAATCTGGGTTAGAAAAGACCCTGGAGATCCTCTAGTCCAACTCAAAGCAGGTTCACCTTCAATGTCTAGGACATTGTCCAATTGAACTCTGAGTATCTCCAGGGACAGTGATTCCACAGCCCCCTCCGGCACCTGTTTGTAAATCCTGTTTCCTGTCACCTGACTAGAAACTTCTCACATTGCAGCTAAGTATTTGTGCTTATTACCTGCTCTGAATCTCACTCTAAAATAATCAAGTTGCACTTATTTTAGGTGAGGCTGTTTTAATGATTATCAAGAAAGAATCTTTCTTTTACCAGTTTTTGCACATTTAATGAGCTGTGGATGTAAACCCTAAATTGAGCCTAAGATGTATATGAAAAACTTGCAACAATTTAATTTGCCAAATATTTATCTTACCAATGCTGTAGATCGTTGTTATAATCGTGGTAAGCACTGTAGCTGTACTAGTAACTAAAAATAGTGCAGACATATTGACTCAGTCTAGCAAAGTGAGGATATTTCAAAATAGGGGTCTGAATGCTGCTTGATTGGTACTTCCAGAGAAAAACTCTGCAGTCAGATGCCACAACTCAGGAATTTTTCATGTTGTAGCAGAAGGTGACACTCCGTGCTGCAAGAGAGACACCTGTGAGACAGAGAAAACAGCAAATGCTTCTGGCACCTTTTTGTTTTTAATTTTTTAATTTATTTTTTTAAATCCATAAGGGTGGATTTTAGAAAAGCAGATTAGTCAAAGTTATCTGAGTTATGGTATCCAGTGACAGGAGGAAAACTATTCTTCAGGGGGCTTTGTGAAATACATCTAGCCACAGTACCTACACTGTTTCTACCAACACATCTTCTTTTCCAGGACCCAGCTCCTGCTTTACCTCTCATGGCCAATCTTCCTGTGGAAGACATTTATTGATTGTAGCAGGAATAATAATCATGCTTCAGCATTTATAAGGATTAAAATCTATAAATTCTGTTCTCTCATCATGTATTCAATAGTCAGATGGCATCAGAAGGCAGTGACCTGGAACAGAAAAGCACAGAGGAAGACAAAAGTGTGTTCTCTGGGAAGGTCCATGCTCACTCTGTCATTTTTCTTCCTTTCTCTTTTTGTGTTTCTGATGCTGCCTAATACTACATGCTCTGAATTAGACTCTGGATCTGCCTTTTGCTCTATTCCAGAGTCTAGAGGACCAGGTTCCTAACGCAGTTGCCTACATTTAAATTAGGCATCATGTGTACATTTTTTGATATTAAAGACTTCTATTCACTTACAGTAATTGCCTGGATGAATAGCTCTGGTATCCATAAGAAATTCTGTACAATCCACCTCAACTTTAACCTTTCTTCTTTGAGACTATAACAAGAGGGTTTTATGGCAACCAGAAAATAGAGTATTTTATATACACATGTGTAACACCAGAAATGGTATTTTTGGTTTAGAAGAAAAATTCTCTGAATGGTTGAAAATAGAGGACTATGCTTAGAACACTGGTTCTTTAAGCACTGGATTCAGTCTTTCATACACTAAATATATATTTTAATGCAGATGTATAGGTCTAGGAATCAATGATATGAAATATCAGACTGGGAAAGCAATGAAACTTTTACTTGTAACATTGACAAATCTGATCTCACTGCTGCTTTACCAAATTAGTCCTGCCTGACTTGATGGCTGACCTGAGTATGAATTAGTATAATCTTACTGTGCCATTTCCCTGTTCTAAAGTCCCCTCTCAACAACACCCTTTGAACTGAAGCTTTATGTGCACTGCTCCTGACAAGTCTTTTCCTCATCCTGCCCGCACAAGTATTTAATCAGGTGGCATATTGCTCGTGGCCAAACAAATAGTTGGCACACTCAGTTCCTCTGTACAGACTTTGCTATTCAAGCAGAGAACATCTGTCCTGTTGGCCGTGCTCACTGGAGGTTATTGAAAGACCAGAGAGTCAAGCATATGCTTTTTTATTCCAGTACTGGACCACATCTCAGAATGGAAGCACAAACTGTTCCTAGCAAACCCTGCTCACAGGCCAGTGACTCTGACCTGTGACTTGTCCTGTGCTTGCAAACCATAACTCATTTGTACCTCTGCTCTACTGATCCTGCACATCTTTGGATGACCTTGTATTTTATTTTGGGGAACTGCTATATCTTCTCAAAGAAAAAAAAAAAATCAGTGATACACACATGAGCAAAATCTGTACATGAAAAAGCTTGGTTGAATTTGGCTGAAACTTTTCAAAGTTTTATTTAGAAAGTGTTTAATAGTTGAAAAGTGGTGTTCTCTAGAAGTGAATTAATAAAGTAGCAGATATAATGGATAATCCACTGATTTCAATGGGAATGTTTGTATAAGTCATTTTACTCTTCTATGGCTACCTCTGTACCTAAGGGTTTTGAAGACTGTATATATCTACAGTGTTCTGGCCTACATCAGCTATTATTAAATTTATCTTAAATTTATTGAGAAGCAGGAAAAGAACTGTACACTCTCAAGCTATTTACAATTTAAAACTTTGCTTTGAACAAATCAGCATTTTCACTAACACCATTGTATTTCAAATGTCCACTAAAAAGGGAAACATTCTTTAATATTTCACATATTTTATACTGACTGGCATCAGGTAGTTATGGTCCTTTTGTGTTTGTTGCCAATTCAGAAACACAATGAGAAAGAAGAACGTTGTGAACACTTTAGCCTAATTAGTGTTACTTATAGCTTTCTTCATGAGGTAATCTTCAGGTGTAGTAATTTATGACCAGAGTGGGAGGGAGGGGATTCTGCCCCTCTCCTCTGCTTTGGTGAGACCCCCCCTGCAGGGCTGCATCCAGCCCTGGGCTCCCAGCACAGCAAGGACAGGGACCTGCTGGAGCCAGGCCAGAGGAGGCACCAAGGGGATCTGAGGGATGGAGCAGGCAGATTAGAGGCTGAGAGAACTGGGGTTGTTCTGCCTGAGAAAGAGCAGGCTCTGGGGTGACCTCACTGGGACCTCCCCGTACCTGAAGGCAGCCCACAGGAAAGATGGAGAGGGACTTTTGACAAGAGCATGGAGTGATAGGATAAGGGGAATGGCTTCAAACTGAGAGAGAGTAGGCCAATATTAGACATTAAGAAAAAAATGGTTTATTGTGAGGTTGGTGAGGCCCTGGCACAGATGCCCCATCCCTGGAAGTGTTCAAGGCCAGGCTGGATGAGCTCTGAGCAACCTGGTCTAGTGGAAGGTGTTCCTGCCTATGGCAGGAGGTTCAGAACTGACCTTTAAAGTCCCTTCCAACCCAAACTGTTCTGTGATTCTATGGTATTTATCTGCAGAGCATATTGTGAGTATAAGGGGACACCATTCCTGATTTGCACCAAGAGGCTTTGGAGTTGTTATCTGGCTTTGTGTGAAGTAGCCATAATCATTTCAGACACTTAAAAACCCTGACACTGCAACCTTTGGGCATGGTGAAATAGCTGTCACTGACTGCACGCAAAAATTAAGGAAAAATTAACTTGTGGACCATTTATGGGAGTATGTGTGGGCAGCGCGCATTATGCACAGATACGGTTTGGATCCTTTGCGTGAAGAAATGATTAAATGAATAAATCTCTAGCATATTCAAAATAAAGGTGAGGGGGAAAAAAATAAAAAGGAAGAAAGCAGGGCGGGATGAAACCTTTGGGGCCCCAGAGCCGCGGCGACAAAGGCAGCGCGGGGGCGGCCGCTGCGCGCGGCCCGGCAGTAGGGGGCGCTCGGGCTTCACCGTGAGGCGCTGCCGCCGGCCCGGCCGGGCGGCACAGCGGGGCCGCCCGGCCATGGTGTGTGTGTGATCCCGAACGGGGCATCTGCGTCCCACCGCGGCGTGTGTGCGACCCCTTACCGGGGTTCGTGTGTCCCCTTAACGGGGTTTGTGCCACCACTGTGACCCCTGGCGTGTGTGCGACCCCGTAACAGGGTGTCGGTTCCTCCTTAACGGGGGTGCCTGTGTCCCTGTAATGGGGCGTCTGTGACCGTTCATTTGTTGTTTTTGTGCCTCTAACGGGGTGTCTGTGACCCCTCACTGGATGTCTGTGCCCCTCAGGGGTGTCTGTCATCCCCGAGCTGTGTGCGACCCCTTTACAGGCGTCTGTGCCCCCATCACGGGCCGGCTCTGACCCCTCACAGGGTCTGTGTCCCCATCACGAGGTGCCTCAGCTCCCATCGCGGGGTGTCAGTGCTCCCCCTCACTGGGTATCTTTGTCTCTCTCACGGGCTGTCTCAGCCCCCTCACGGGATAGCTGTGCCCCCTCTCGGGGTCTGCCCCGCTCCGGCACCGGGAGCCGCTCACAACCCGCTTTCCTCCGCGTGCCTCCTTCCCCCGTGGCCCTCCCTCCCTGTGCTGTGGTGCTTCGGGGTTTGTTCCGAGCGTCTGTGGGAGAGGGGCTGTTCTCCCGGCTCCTGGGGGGCGAAGGCGGCTCCTTCTCCCGGCTCCGTCACTGCCGCCTCCGGGGACCTCCAAACTTTCCCTCCGGCGGGAGCTGCGCTGCATCCGAGGGGCCCAAGGGAGGCTGGAGGCTCCTGGGTTTCGGCAGAGCCCGCCGGCTCTGTGGGACACGTGCGACCTTTTGCTTTGTGTTTTATTTTATTTGCCACATTCCCTTCCTTTTCCACAGAGCGGGCCAGCAGAGAAATCCCTGGGGAATATTCTTTCAAGGGGTCTCACTCCCGAGCGCCTGCGTGCGTGCGCGCGCGAGAGGGAAAATGAATAATTAGAGAACAGTTCCATGAAAATCACTTACCGAAAAACTAGCTGCCCATTAAAGAGGAAGCGGTGAGGAGCAATCATGTAAATCCTACCTACACCCAACTGTAGAGGGGAGGCAGCGATCCTGATTCCCAGCCCCTGCGGCTGCCTGCTGGCATCGCCATCCCCATCTCCTTAGACCGGGAGGAGGGAGGGGGAGAGGGGGAGAGAGAGAGAGAGAGAGAGGGACGCGTGGGTGTGGAGCGCAGTGGTTTAGTCCACACCCCGCAGCCTCCCTTCCCCAGGCAGCCTCGGGAGCCGCGCTCATTCTCCTCCCTCTCCCTGCCAGCCGGTGTGTCCGCGGCGGCGGGAGGCGGAGGCGGCGGGAGAGGAGGGGAGAGGGGAGCGGAGCGAGGAGAGGAGCGGCGGAGTCCGGGGCCGCCCGGGAGAGCCGCGGCGGCGGGAGAGCCCCCAACTCCGCGCAGCCCCCGCCAGCGCTCGGCGCCGCGCCGGGCTCCTGCCCTCCTACAGTTCCCGCTCCGCTGCCAGTGAGGAGGGAGGTGCAGGGGACACGGCTTTAATTTTAATTTTTTTTTTTCATTATGTTTTTTCTCTTTTGAGGGGATGCTGAGAAAGCAAGCCGTTCCCCTCCCGTGTAGCACATTGCCTGGGCGTTCCTATTATGGAAGTTAAGTGAGAAACTCTGCAGCTTGAACTGATTTGGGGAGAGAAAGGGAGAGAAAGGGGGTAGGGGGAGGGCGAGAGCGAGAGGAAGGCAAAATAGCTGAACCAAACCAATGGTTTTCTTGCAAAGTGCCGGGAAGTTTGTGGAGCACTTTCTAGGAATCAGGTCCATTCTCAGAGGCTCTCCTTGTCTTCCGAAGAAAGAGCTTGCTTTTGGATTGCCATGGATCCTAAAGAGAGTCTTAGACACACTTGAATAATTCCCCTGCTTGGGCTGGATTGGTGGGAATTTAGGAAGGAGCGTGTGTGCAAAGCAGAAGCCTTCGGAGCTCACTCGCTGCTTCTCTGATCTGTATGGATCTAAAAGTGTCACATTCAAGATCTTTGCATCTCCAGCTTTTGAACTGAAGATTTCCCTTTCCACTTTAAGTAGCTGCTAGAAAACTGAAAACTTTTGGACCTACCTCTTACTGGCTTTGGATACTTTTTTCTTTTTTTTTTTTCTTTTTTTAAAATCTCTGTGGAATTGGTCTCGCAAGCGATCGGGATTGCTTTTAATATGTCAAAATGGGTCTGCTGACGCCACTCCTGCTCTTCGGATTTGCGTTTTTACAAGTCTATGGTAAGTTCGCTTATTTTAGATATGTCATTTCTGTGCAGAAATCCCCTTCATCTGAATTTGATTTGGGACAGCACATGGATGGCATTATAAGCCTTAACGTTACAGAGCCCTAAGTTTGTTTCTGGTATAAAAATGGTATTTGGGGAGGGAGGGATCGGAAGAGGGAGAATGTATGTTTCCAATAAGCAGCTCTTCCCGTCTCCTAACTTAATGGAGAAGCCGTTTATGAATGGAATAATGTCAGCTTGAGGTGGCGAGCAAAGAGTAAAAAACTACCGTGATAAATCTTTTATTTGGGGGTGGGGAGCGCGAAGGGGAAAGGAGAAGCAGAGCGCTGTTGTATTACTGGTGTTACTTTGCCGCCTTCTATTGTTAAACTTTCCACGGGTAGAGCCAGCTGATGAAATAAATAGGTTAGCCCTGCCTGGGCTCCAGGTGAGGCGGACTGGCGGATTTCCAGAGTCCCTCAGCGCCTCGCTCGGCGCTGGCGAGCGGCGGGAAGGGAAGGGAGGGAGGGAGGGAAGGGAGGCGGGCAGGGAGCGCGGGGCGGCGGCGGCCCCGACCAGCCCGCTCCGCCTCTCTCCGCCGGGGGCCGGGCCGGGCAGGTGGGGCGGCGGCGTCCCCCGGCAGCTCCGTGCTCACGCCGAGCTCCCCGGAGGGAGGTTTGTGTGAGGCTGTAGCGACGTCTGGGGAAAGGGTGGGTTTCCTCATGAACGCCCTCCCCCCCTTTGGGTGTGCTCTGCAACGTTCCTTGTGGTTTCGAGTTTAAGTGCTGGATGGGGAGCTGTAAATTACCATCTCGGGGAAGCACGGTTTAGCAGGGCGAGAACTTCAGTGCGAGGGCGAATTGCCTTTCAGAGTAGGGGTGGGCGCTGTGCTGCTGCTCAGGCCGTGGATGCACCAGAGCAGCTCAAGCACACGATGGGGAGCGAGCATCCCGCTCTACAGAGGGTGTGCTGGCCCCAGTTCCCCACAGCCCGGCTAGCATTGGGTGTTAGCAGCGCTAAACAGCCCTTTACCTTTGAGGGGAATGCAGTGTCTGGGGCCCTGGATGTTTCTGCCTGTCTGTCAGAGCAAACTTTGTTCCAAGAAGCTGTTCAAACCATTTACTATGCCAGTCCCGAGGCAAGGGCTCGGGGTTTATTGTTTGCAGTCACAGAAGGCTTTGGGTGTTTCTCCACCACCCCCTAGCAAGAAAGGAGGAGAACAGAAGAGGGACGGGTTCAAGTGCAGTTTTACCTTGGGTGCATGATATGCTCTGGAGTTAAATCCTAGGTTTTGTCAGTCGATAAGAAAATTACTACATAATGCATGCACATGCTAAACTAAACAGAACTTTTAACTGTGAAAGGATTGAATGGAACATTTATGGCTGTCAGTGCAATCATAGTTCTGAAGGGATTTGGTTTTATGTTTTGTTCTATTTTTCTTGCTGTAACAAAAGATCCTTAACTTTAAGGCCACTGATATTGGAGGTATCTTTGTGTACAAACTGCAAACATCAGGTTATAGAAATGTAATTATTAGTAAGTGTTTAAAATTGTATGTAGCTAGAAGGAATACAATTAAAGTGCTCAGTGGAAGTGACAGAGTGAATCAGAGGAGCTTGGTGTTACAGAATGTAATTAAAGTCCCAGTCTGTTTGGAGATATATGAAACAAATGCAATTAACCAGCTTGCTGGAACGACAGGAGCACGACATAATTTATTCGAGTTTTGTCATGGGGAACACATGTAGAACGTTTGTTCTGGCTTAGCTTTGTGCGGGTGGGGCGGTGCAGGTGAAGCACACAGCTAATGTAGGCCTGGACCATTAGGAAAAAATGGCCAAGCAGCACCCGGAATATATGTGATACTCCCCTTTTGTGGGAAGGTATTGCAGAGACTGTCAAGTTTGCCTGCATTAACAGCTCTCTGAAATAAATAAATAAAGAGCTTTGTGGATAGCACATCATGACCAAGTAGATATAAGCTGTTATTGTCGAAATGACTAACAAGTAGCTTTGAAGAAATACTGGCAGGCAGGCTTGGCACACAGTGCTTTTGTCTCTTTAGAAGCATAGTAATTACAATCACATCTTAGGCTGACATATACCACTAGTTGCTTTGAAAAGAACTCTATCAACATCAGCACCATTTGTGATGTTTTAGTTTAGGAATAAAAGACAAAACCCAACAGACTTCTTGTTTATAGGTCCTTTCTTTGTTTTCTATGTTTGAAAGTTACCTCTTAGTGCATTTCTGGGTTTGAGGGGGTTTTGTTGTTAGGCTTGACTGGGTGTTTTTGTTTTTATTCTTGGCAGGAGGTCCAGACATGGACATTGTAGCATTTGAGGCATGTTAACCATCTTTTTCCCTCTGAGTTTCCTTTTATTTAGTAGTTGAAAAGCAGTATAGATCAAAATGATAATATTTTTCTTCTGAAGTTATTTTTGCTGTCCATGGTTTTAGAACATCTGAAAATTACACAGCTCAGTGAAAGTGGCAGAAAACATATGCTACATACACATATGTAGGTTTTAGGGGTTTTATTATTGTGCTTTTGATTTTCCTGTAACCCTGCCCATGTTCTTGCACTCTGATAAGTGAATAACTTCCATTATCTTTTTCTTTAGCTATCAATCTTGGTTATTGTTCTTGCCACAAAGCAAAGAAAGAAAAAATCAGACACAAAAAATCCCAAATACCAAAACACACACAGACAAACAGCAGAACACCTCACTAGACAGTCTGTGCCATAAAGAAAGCCACCTGCTACTGGAGTTAAATGAGTTGATTACATGTAGATTTTTAATAGTGTTCAATTGATTGTTCTTTCATTGTTCTGTGTTTTGTTGTCCTTTTCCCAATAATTAATAAAGTTTAGAAGAACAAATATTAAAAGGTAACAACTGATGTGAACACAGGTATTGGTGAACAAGACCCTGGCCTGGAAGGACTCATAAGTACTTTCAATGAAAATGACAACTTTTTGTGTGAGAGCTGGCTTTTAGTCCCTTGAAAACTGCAAGTGTGATGCTCTTGAATGGGAGAAGGTGTTAAAGATATATGAGAATAATTCTGAGAAAACAGCCTTTTATCTCCATTTTATATATTTCAAAAGCACTTCTTAATGGAAAGTGTGCATCTGAAGTGGTGTGGTGGCTGCAACATTCTGTATTTCTTTGCCTTTTTATTTTTTAAAAATTCGTTTTATTTCTTCATGCCAATGATCTACACATCTGTGGCCTTGTGCAGGTCCCTGTTGCCTGTTGGAGAACATGGCTTACATATAAAGCTGGAGTATATTGTTCCAGTGAATATTTGAGCTGACAGGGTCTTGATCTCTCGTGAGTTTTGCTGTTGATGGATAACCTTTGCTTCTGTGGAATGTGTGCATTTTAATGCCTTAAGAGTAAAATTCTGGAGAGTTTGCAGTTTTGTTTCTGTTCCCTTGTTCTTCCATAGGACCCAATTCTGCAGAGCATTTAAGTGCTTCCATCTCTTAGCCACAGTCTTGCTGAAGTTAATAAGAATTTTAACACACGTTTCAAGTTAATCATAGGCTTTAAAACTTTGCTGAGTAAGGATGAATTTATGCCTATGATGACAGGTTTTGCTGAATTAGTCTTAAGATTTTGCTTTCTTTACTTCCTGTCTTGTAAGTCACCATTGCAACAATAAGTTTTTATGTGCAGAAGATAAGCAATGAGGGAACCCTGTCATTGTACTTCCAGAGATGGATTTGCTTGAAAAGTAAATGATAATCCAGGTTCTTTGGTTTGTGTCTTTGCTAATTTGGAGTTCTGCAGAAGGTCTGATACTCCACAAATCTTCCTGAAAAGTTGAAATTAGGGGGTTTTAAGCCTTTGAGTTGCACTGACTTCAATAATCCTTCCATTAGCAACTCTCTGTAATGATGAGATTGCAATGATCTACATCTGTGGCCTTGTGCAGGTCCCTGTTGCCTGTTGGAGAACATGGCTTACATATAAAGCTGGAGTATATTGTTCCAGTGAATATTTGAGCTGACAGGGTCTTGATCTCTCGTGAGTTTTGCTGTTGATGGATAACCTTTGCTTCTGTGGAATGTGTGCATTTTAATGCCTTAAGAGTAAAATTCTGGAGAGTTTGCAGTTTTGTTTCTGTTCCCTTGTTCTTCCATAGGACCCAATTCTGCAGAGCGTTTAAGTGCTTCCATCTCTTAGCCACAGTCTTGCTGAAGTTAATAAGAATTTTAACACATGTTTCAAGTTAATCATAGGCTTTAAAACTTTGCTGAGTAAGGATGAATTTATGCCTATGATGACAGGTTTTGCTGAATTAGTCTTAAGATTTTGCTTTCTTTACTTCCTGTCTTGTAAGTCACCATTGCAACAATAAGTTTTTATGTGCAGAAGATAAGCAATGAGGGAACCCTGTCATTGTACTTCCAGAGATGGATTTGCTTGAAAAGTAAATGATAATCCAGGTTCTTTGGTTTGTGTCTTTGCTAATTTGGAGTTCTGCAGAAGGTCTGATACTCCACAAATCTTCCTGAAAAGTTGAAATTAGGGGGTTTTAAGCCTTTGAGTTGCACTGACTTCAATAATCCTTCCATTAGCAACTCTCTGTAATGATGAGATTGATATTGCTCAGGGAAATTATTGAGTTTTAGCAATGCAGGCTCAAGATATGCAACCTTAAAAGCAGACAAAAGAATTAAAGTACATTTTTAAGGATGCATAAAAAGTATCAAGGAGATGTGCCAAAAAGTGTGATGGGAGAAAAAGAGGGCTTTGGCTGGTCTGTCCAGTCAACTCCATTTGCAGGAATCTCTTTTCCGTAGCAATGCTATGTGGGCTCATAGCCCTGAATTCGAGACGTGCTCTGTCCACTGCTGAACCATTTAGTGGAAATTACTGAAGAGTATGCAATGGCTTTTTAGCCATTTGTTACCCTTGAATTGCTATTCAAATATTGATCTGGGCTAAATAGATTGCTAACAGGTTCTGTGCATTCTGTTTCAGCCACCTAAGAGGACGCTGCTGTCAGGTTTTATCTGTTATCTCAGCTGGCATGGCTGAGCATGCTCTTCCCGTGGCTGCCATCTGGCTCACACTTCTCACACCAACCTTGGGGAGGGTACTTAGTGATCATATTGATGCTGTTTCTTGCCAAGAGACTCCCTTACTGGTGTGCTTTTCTACCTTTCTGTAGAAATCTCTTTATTTCGCAAGAAGGTGGCAGAATACAGCAAGTACTTGCTCTTGCCAAATAAATAAATAAATGTGTTGGCTGTTTGGTTTCTTACATGTAACTGAATTTTTAAAGTTTTGTTTTATTGTTGCCTGAGGATTTTTGTACTTATGTTTTGACAGTACACATGCCATGTATGTTCAAAACAATTTGTTTTGGTATGTAGATGGGTACAGGATCTGATAATAAATCACTACTTCAAAGAGAATGTTGAGGATGCCTTTTATGCAAGATAGTCATGTGGACTGTTAGTTATGAGATCTTTGAATGCAAAATATTTGTATATAAATAGAGATTTGCAGATGTGTATTTGAGTCTTTACTCTCACAACTGACTTCTGTTCTTAATTGTGGACAACAATTGAACAGTTGAAGTTATAAGCTCAGAAATAAGATTGAGTTTAGTGTTGTTCTCACCTCAAACCTTTTCCGTAAAGAAATAACTGCTAATCACCCATGGTTAATAACTTTTGTTGTTATAGTGGATAATTAAATAAGGCCCATTAATTTAGGTCCTGATTCTGCACCACTGAAATCTGTATGAATTTTGCTGCTGAGTTCACAGAACACTGAGAAAGCAAGCAATGTAATTTTGGCTTACTGTCATTGTAATCTTGCCACAGGAGGAAGTTGGCTTCTTGTTGCATGCAATACCACAACAACTACAAAAATACTAGAGGGTACAAGTGTGTATTGATGCCTCTGTTCTTCCTTTCCTTTCCTTTCTTCTCTGCTCACTCCTTTCCACAGTGCTCTCTTTACTAGAGCAGAGTTGCCCTTTGTAATGAAAAAAGTTAATTCTTGGGCTGTGTTGTGTAGGTACACAGTTTGTGGTGATTGGGAGTGGGGCTGTGGCCCAGCCTCATCCCCAATGGGCCACAGGTGTGAGCAGCAGGTGAGCAGCATTGAAAGCAATGAGCCATGGAGTGCCCAGGGGCACTGACCAACCACAAAGGGAACAGAGGGCACACAGGTGCAGTGCATCAGCAGGAGGGGATAAAAGGTTGGGCTAAAGAACAAGAAGGGGCAGATATTTGCAGCCTTCTGAAGAGATCAGGTAGTGCTTTATCCTGAAGCCTTCTGATGTGATGTGGTGTGGTGTTACTCTGTATGAGTGGGAGCTTTCTCAAATTGTACAATGATATTCAGTGTATTGTGGCCATCTCAGCTGCAGCATATGTTGTGACAATGTTGTGTATGTAAAGCTATGCATTCTTAATGTTTTTTCAAGCCAAAAGTTCATGAAGTAAAGAGTGGCTTTTTAATTCCACTTCTGCAGCTTATCTTGGCATTGCTGCCATGGCAGAGATCAAGGATGTTATCTTAATTTTATTAAAATTATAGCCTTCATCAATTAATACACGAGCAGCAATGGACAAACTAACCAGTAGTATAATGTAAGAACTTGCAGATACTTATATTGAGCTTCTGTGCTCTGGTGGCCAAGGCTCACTGAGATTGAGATTCATCTCTGCGTTCTGGGCAAATATGAAGTGAGGATATTAATCTGAATGTTGTTCTGGCAGAAGTATCTTGTGAATGCGCTTTGAACTTTAAGCTCTTTACCACTCTCCCCCAGTCATTTTTGATTTTTTTTTTCTGAGCAATTTTTTTTCCTGTGAACTAACTAAATAACAGTTATTATCTGCAGATCCCTGAGTTAATACATCTGTTTAACTAGGTTGTGAGAGAGCTTTCTGCTTATGTACTAGATAGGTTGGCAAACATTATTCCTTGTTGCTTGTTTGCATTGTTGTTTCTACCAGGAACCGTCATGTCTCTGCCTTGCTGATAACTGAAGGTCACTCTTATCTGGTGATTCCAGTGTGTATTTTGTAACCCATCGAGACTGTGTGCATGCAGGTGCTATTGCAGACTTCCAGTCCTGCTATTTGTCGTGGTTGTGGGGATACTCTTTCACTTCTACCTCCCTGAGTGATGACTGGAAGAGCACAAAATGTCTTTAGGTTCGTTACTTATCATTTTCAGTTGCTCAATGAACAAGCACAAGATGCTATTCCAAGCTCGATTTGGAGCATCCTTAGTGATATGTGGTATTTGCTTGCACAATTACCCTTGTTAGTGAGTCTTCATTGTACCACTCCAGTTCCAGCAGAATTCTTCAGTCTGATGGCAGTGAAGGACCTGCCATTGTGCTACTTTATGCTTTGTTATACCCTGCTTTTACTTTGTCACTTTTCCTCACATTACTTCGGAGAACAGTTTATTTGGTCTGATACGTGGAAATGATCTGGTGGGATGAGTGGGGATGCCAGGAGCTGAGTATGGTCTGACTCATTAGAGACTACCTAGATGGTTGTGCCACCCTGTCTGTTGCAGCATATGGTCTTTTCGTTTGTATTTAGGCATTGCCTCTATAGCTTCAGTGCAGTGTGCCAAGGAGAGAAGAGCATCTCTGTGATGTGCCTGTCATAAATGCAGATTGGACAAATAAGTAAGGAATTAAGGGCCAGCAGCAAGTTGTAAAACACAGAGCTGTGGTTCACTCATATTAATCACTTGCCCTTGATTACAAGAGAAACTGAATGGAAAAAATGTAGCCTTTTGAAACCAAAATGTCAGGTAACTGACATCAGTCACCTTGTTTCTCATTCATAGTGAATGGAGGGACAGTTCATGCCAGGGTACCAGAGGTACCTTTTTTACTGCTGTGAAAATGTCAAATAGTTAAAAAGCAGTTGTGAAAAGTATTCAGTGCTGGAGGAGCTCTATAGTCATGGGTTCTCAGGCTGTCATTCTGTGCGGTTTTCAAGGTCTGAATTCCCTGTAGCCCAGATGACTGCATCCTGGCAAATGGAATGGCCAGTTTTAACAGTTCATGTTATCCTGAAAAGAATTCTGCAACTAAAAGATGAGCAATAGTTAATTTCAGTATTAAGAAAAAATTCAAATGGCATTGCAAAGGTGTTGGACCAAACTAGGTGGAAAAGTGTGTTTTCTTCACCTGGGTTGCCTTTCCCTAGAGAACTTGGTCTCTTTGGGACTCACTCCATAGTAGAAGCCTGCAGGTAAAGGATCTGTGGGTGCATCCTCCTTCTCATTTTCAAGAGTATATCACCTTTGAGACCTGGAGCTGCTTATGGTTCCTGCGTGTACAGGAGCACTGCCACACTCTGACAGTTTTCTGGAGAGAGAAATTGCACTGTCAGCTGGGAGAAAGAGTGGAATAGTAGCCTGATTCCAGGTCCGTGGATTGATGGAGAGAGATACCCAGCAGAGGAGCTGGGTTAGATGGTGTAGGGAATGAACAGGGGAGCAAAGAACCTTTGTCATGCTTACCAGGGGAGTGCTGGTCCCTGAACACTGCAGGGTTGCTTCATACTCAGTATGTTTAGGCTTTTATCATTGCTATGTTGTTTGTACATCACTTATCCATGAAGTGAATAAGCTTTTCTGTTAAATTGTTTTAGTTCAGGTTTGTTTGGAGTGGCTTCAAGAAAAGGCTTATTTGTAGTTTGATGCAGTGAACCAAGGTCTGAGCTGGCTTTAACCTGATGTTCTGCAGAAGTGCTGTGATAAATTGGCTGGAGCTTTGTGTATATGTGTTTTTATGATATGTAAGAAGAATTCAGTGGACTGACCAAAATGGTTGGTTTATGTCAAGGCAACAGCTATTAAGCAAAGGACTTCCAGTGGGAAAAAATTAAGTATCAGAAGTACTGCAGGCTGCATTTTATCCTTGATCTATGCATCTGTTCTGTCACCAAACTGGATTTTAAATTATAATGCTTTGGTTTTAAGCTAGTCAGTGTGACTTGGCTATTCAGATGTATGTCTGAGTTACAAAATTCAGTGTTTGTTGGTTTTTTTTCCTTCTGCTTGAGGTTGTTTCATAATCTTAAACTGTACAGTGTGATTGATCTTTAACAAATGAGATCAATGTGTTCTGTAACATGTGAATCTTATCTATAAGTTAAAATCTCAGCATTTAGAATAGGAAGATTCTGTGATAAAATTGTCTTCTAGTGCTGTTGTATTTAAATCCCTAAGAATAGTTTTCTCTGTGTATAGATCTAGATCAGAAAAAAAACCCCAAAACAACTGTATGGAGAGATGATTAGAAGTGTGTGTAGATGTAAGTATAGAAAATAACTTCAGAAATTGTTCAGAAACGGGATAGAATTTATATCCCTGAAAGCAAAGCTCTAAACAGTAGTAGGAACCACTAAAACACTGAATTAAAGGAAAATGAAATGTGACAAGTAGGCAAACACATTTTTAAGTAAATATGAATCAGTGTAAACCAGAACTGCTTATTATTGTTATTATTTACTGACTCTTTTTTGACAACTGCTCGATTTAGAATCAAATGCAAAAGAACATATGTCTGTCTTTGTATGACCCCAAATATCTCTGCTCCCCCTTTCAGCAGACACCATGCCTTTTTTTTCCCCTAAGTGATTTTTGGTTGCTAGGAGAAGTGCAATGGTCTGCCCTGCTCTTATCCAGCAGTAAAACTGAAAAGTGTATTGAGGTAAAGAGAGGGGCAAAGCACAGTGTAGGCCATGAATCACAACTTGTCTCTAATATGTCCACTTTGTTCCCACTTTTTCTTTGAAAACTTTTGTTTTTACTAATGGTGTTTCTTTCCAGCTGATCTCTTGAAGCTATTCAGAAAGTTAAAAGAAAAAAAAAAAAAAGAAAATTGTGCTGTTAAGAGTCCACTCAGAGGAACAAAAAAAGGAGGGGGAGACTTTGGGACTTATTCATGGAGGCACAGTGGTAGCAATGCACAACTCAATGAGTGGCTCCAGTCAGCTGCTGTTAAACCTGGGTGATTGATACCTTCTGGTTTTTGCTAGAGCTAGAAAAGCGTGCAAAAAGTCTTTTAGTCCTCCTGCTGGTTTTAGTGCAAGATATTGAAGTTGTTTACAAACTATTTCAAACAGCAGAATACTCAGTGCTCTTGAAGCATTCAAGTGGCAACTTTGCATTATGTGTGTTAAAATCAGAAAGGGTTGTTAATAATTGTGGTACTCTTGTTCTAGTTTGTGAAACCCTTTATTCACTTTTTCAATCATGCTTTTTCAAATAATTGTGTGCTGTGGCAAGAATCACTTGACCATCACCTCCTGCAATGATCTAAAAGTGGCCTTATCTAAATGTCATTGGCTGCTTTTAAACCTTGTCTGTTAGAAATGGTTGTATGTGGTGATGTAATGGGTATAAATTATTTGGCAATATTGTCTAGATTAATAGATATCAAAATCATGAGAGCTATGGCAGATTTAACTTGAAATTGATTGCAGGATGAACGTATAGACAATATATTCTTTCCTCAAGTGTTTAATGAAACTTAGCCTGGAGAGCAGTCTTTGAGCAGTAATTATATCTCTCAAGAAAGATTGCTGAAGAGGCTGGGTGTGAGTCCTGTGAATGAGGAAACTGAGCCTACAAGTGCAGAGATCTGTGATTTGGGCTGTGGAAACAGCTGACTGCCTGTGGACGGAACAGGCCCCTGTATCATTCCTTACCAGGAGGAAATGCTGAGTGGCCAAGGGTCTCATTACCAATGTAAAATGTTGTGTTGACTCAATTTAGTGACATGCAGATAACAGAGAAATTCAATGATGATGTACTTGGAAAAATAGTGCAGCAACTTGTAACGATTTGTTATTCCCATAGGGACAAAACTGGCTTCACCCATATTTTCAAGGCTGTTGGGTGACCTGGCAGTACTGGATTGAGTCCCAGTGCAATTTAATGGAATTTGTGTCTGTTTAGGTCAGGGCTGAATTTGCCCCCAGGGAAAAATGAAAATGGAAGAGTTGCAAGTTAAATTACAGGGAACTGACTCTATCTTACAGGCTGCTAATGGGGATGGGGATGTGTGTGGTTCTTTTGTGTGTGGTGTTTGTTTTTTTTTTTTTCCTGATCCACACAGACTCTAGGAGTAGTTTAAATACCATCCCAAGTACAGCTGAGTTTTCAGTTACTTCCATGAAAGCTGCCAGTGCTGAGACCAAGAATTTTCCCTCCATAAATCACAGCAGATGTTGCCTCAGTTGTTCTTCAATGCTACCCCCAAAGCACTGTTGTCCTTCCTGCTGAGACCTGCACGGGGAAACCGACACGGTTTTGTTGCTGAAAGTGGATACTGGTTAAAGAATTTGGATTATCTGTTAATATGTTAACATAAAAGATGTGTCCAGTAACAGTTAGGAACTCCATGGCAGAAGGAATAGTGAGGTTTGGTCTCCAAGAACACAGCTGATGGTGGGAGCGGTGTGCAGTTGTTTAGAGTTGAGGGAGAAGGGTGACTTGAGCTGTTTCTGCTGCTGCTACATCTGTTTGTCTGACATCTAAAACAAGGCAACTTTTGAGCTCCAGCAGGATCAAAATGGAAGAATCACAGACCATTAAATATGCCTTCTAGTAATAATTTTCCTTCCTGTTACTTGATAGTCCTGTCACACTGAATTAAGAAGGAGAAAAGAGGCAGAGAGAGAGATTCAGCACTGCTGGCTTGGGACAGGGGTTGTGGGGGGAGCAGGCACTGCTGCGGTGAAGCATTCAGCAAGGCTTGTCCTTCCTTGTGCCTCTGGGAGCCTAAATATGCTGGGGAAGGAGTCAGGAAACAAGTGGTAGCTGTGGGCTTGTCTGAAATTAGACAAAACCTCTTGTAAATGGTGACGTTTAGCTGAATGTCTTTGCTGTTTCCTTTCTGTAATCATGCAACCCAACATGTTGAAGGAAGGACCATTTTCCAGAGACCTTGTCTGTTCCCCAGAGCCCAATTTCTTTGTAGGATAAACTTCTTTCAGGTTAAGTAGGCTACATCTATTTAAATAAGGAGCAGTTTATAGCTATGATATTGAAGTGGAAAAGTAAGTAAGGAGGGCAGGATTGCATTCACTTTTCCTTTAATATGAGACAAGTAAGGAGGGCAGGATTGCATTCACTTTTCCTTTAATATGAGACAAATCTTTGACCATCTCTTACACTTTTTCTCCCCTCCTTTTAAGTCTATTTCTTAGCATTTTGCTATGATGAAAGATGTGTGACTTTCTTGTCAAGTTTCAAATGTGAAATCTCCTCACTCTCAGTGCTTTACATTTCTAATTGTACAACATTTTCCTCTTCATAGGCCAGAAAATGAGAAATGTCTTAGCTCACTACACAGAAATCAGTGAAGTTAAAATTTCTAGATTTATTCTAGGCCAGGGAGAAAAATGTGCTCTTGTGTTTACAGATTTTCATTCCCTGTGCTCTTCATCTGCTTCATCTTCTGTGTTTTATTCATGTCACTTGCCTCCTTATATTTCACAGTTGAAGAGTTCATTGTATCTTGTTTTCTTGTCAATTGCTTTAGTTTATTTTCCAACTCCTTTTCTCTTCTGTTCATTCTCCTCTGGCTGCTGTTTTCCAGCCATGTTGCTAAAATATGAAGAATTAAAGGACAGCAAGGGTTGGAGGTGGGGGAGGCAGTGTTGGTGAGAGAAGTGCTGTTATAAGAAACTTTGTCCTTTGGCAGAGTTACTTGATGAATTCTCTGCATAGATGAAGTTCCATGGAGGCATAATCTTCTGCCATGCCTAACTAGTGCCTTGAGGAAATTAAAATAAACTTACAAAATTTACATGTGCAAGCCAAATTCTATGTGAAGTTGGAAAGAGGTACCTTCCTGAAAATTAAACCATGTCTTAAGTCTTCCATTTAGTTTTAAAACATATTAATTTCTCCTCTGTCATGGAGAATTGTCTCTTTCAGTCTAGTGAGAACTACAGATAACTATGTTTATACATTATTTGTTAAGTTTACTATTCTCTCAAATGGTTGAGCTTTCTCTATTTATGAAATATTGAGACATAGAAGGATAATAAACTTTAAGTATCAGTGGCTGGTTTTTTTTTTTAGTATTCTACAAAGTTGTTAGGAAAAAATAACATTAAAAGCTTAGAGATACTGGGTAGGCATAAACTTATTAGTAACAAAATTTGAGTAAATTATTGTGCTGATACTACTCTTGAAATAATTGGTATTATTTGAGGACTTAATTTCTGTTATGTTTATATAATCTATACATGATATATGTGTATAAGAGAAGAGGAGACTGAAGGGGAGATCTCATTGGAGTGTTCAACATCCTCATGAGGGGAAGTGGAGGGGCAGACAGTGATCTCTGTGACCAGTGACAGGACCCAAGGGAATGCCTGAAGCTGTGTCAGGGGAAGGTTTAGGGTGGATATTAGGGAAAGGTTCTTTCCCCAGAGGGTGGCTGGGCACTGGAACAGGCTCCCCAGGGCACTGGTCACAGCACCAACCTCACAGAGCTCAAGAAGCTTTTGGACAACACTCTCAGGCCCATGGTAAGATTCTTGGGGATGTCCTGGGCATAGTTTACTTGCTTATATATAAGCTTTTTTATAAATTGGTATTATATATAGGAAAGTAAACTGGGATGGACTTTGATGATCCTTGTGGGTCCCTTCCAACTGAGAATATTCTGTGATTCTATGATAATGCTGTAAGTATTAAATATGTACTAAGCAAAACATCTTGTGAGAGAATTCTCTTAATTTACTAGGTAAACTGGATGAAGTATTTCTGGATGAAAGTATGTTTGTTTTTTCTGGTTTTTTGTTTTTTTTTTTTTTAATCCACAGTTGATCCTAATTTTTCTTACTTTTTGTAGTGCAATGTAGATGAAACCCTGACTCAGCAGAAGATGCTGGGAATTTTGTCATCAGCATCAGTGGGGACACAGTTTTGGTTTTGTTGTGGCTGGCAATGTGGGAGGTTAATGCTGAGAAGGAAGTTTTGTTTGTTGGTTTGGTTTGGTTTTTTATGATAATACAAAGCTTAAGAGAGTGAATTAAAACCAAGTATGAAGTTGTAATCAGAAAAAAAAAAGAAAATTGTGCTGTTAAGAGTCCGCTCAGAGGAACAAAAAAAGGAGGTTAACAGATACCAGAAGCTTCACCTGTGCTCCATTAGAAAACCAGTGGGAAACCAAGACAACGATGTACAACAGATTGAGCAGTAAGAGGTGCAGTCAGCAGCTTGAGAAAGAAGTCTGTACCACCATGAAAAAAACCCTACTTTTATTTCATCTTCAAATAGAGGCTGGCCGTTGACTTATGGTAACCACCTTTAGCTGCATCTGTCCTCAGGACTAAATTTTTTTTATTATTAGAGCAGCCAAAAATATATTTTAAAACCAATTTGCAAATTAGAAAAGCAGGGGCATTATTTGATAACAGATTCCTTTCATGCCTCAGCATTTTGTCCTGCTGTCTTACTAGACTTCCCAAAACAGAGATGAGAGTAGAATAAATTCTGTCACTCTTTGGATGAGGAGTTATAACTCTTGTGATCAATTATATTATAAGTTACAATTCTCCTGGAAACAGGAGTTAGCAGACATTTAAAGGAAATGGAATCATTTAGGTTGAAAAAGAGCTCCAAGGTCAGCAAGTCCAAGCTTTAACTGATCACCACCCACTCAGCTGAACCACAGCACTCAGTGCCATCTCCAGTCATTTCTTGAACACTTTTAGGAGCAGCCCATTCCAACGTTTATCAGCCCTTTCAGTGAAGAAATTGCTCAGCCTGCACACTGAGTACCTGGGAGAAAATAGATTCTTTAATATTCTCTGCTGTGTCAGAAGACTTTTCAGATCACAATTTACTTTTCTATGTATAAGCTTTTTTATAAATCAATATGAATTGGTTGCATATGCATGTGATATAAATAAAACCTAACTGATGTTATAAGCCAAAGAAATAAATCAGAGAATTATTCTATGGCATGTTGTATTCTTAGTGCAGCTGTCTTGGAGAGCTATAAATAGATATTGCTTGTTACTTTCACTTGCATTTGTTTTTGCTTTAAATGGTAAATGCAACTATTGTTAACAGGTCTTAAAACTGGGAGGATATTTACTTAGATAATTTTGAGGAAAATTATGAATGTCCTTCTTAAAATATTTGTTAATAGTGTCTGACTGTTGTGATAAGTAGATAAATTGACAGTAAAAATGACTATTTTTTCCCCCTGTCTTCAAGAAAGAAATTTTATAGAGGGTTTGTAAGTAGTTTTCCAAATGCTTATACTGTGAGTTTTTTAGTGAAAAAAGACATATCCAAGAGGGAGGAAAAAAAAAACAAATGATAGTAGCAGTTTCAAAAAGTAACAAAGTAAAACAAACATAATAGAAAAATAAATACTGTCGTACAGACCTTCTTTTGCTCCTTTCCAAATACATCAAAATCAGCAAAAATACTGCGGTAGTTTCAGTCACATCTTCTTTAAAAGTAGGTCTTGCTGGTTTTGTTTTACTTTTCCAGTAATAGAGGAACTTTTGCTTTGTAAGGATTTTTGGAAGCTTTACTCACTGCCAGTAAATATAGCAAAAATAAGATAGATCAGTGCACTAAAGTGTTTGAGTGTTCATGGAATATCTATCTAATGTAATGTAGATGTCATTGGCTCTTGGTCCCCTTTCTGCTCATGGGGGGAATCGATGCCTTTGCTTCAGAATCCTTTCCTTGATAAAAAGAGGGGACAGTGATGGGAGACCTGGCTGTGTGGCACTGTGGCTGTCTGATAAACCAAATACTCAGAATTTTAGAGAAATATTGTTAAAACATGGTGTTCCTGACACTTCTTGCCCACATGGGTGAAACACTTTGGAGGTGAGTGAGATGACAATTCAGAAGATTGAGACTTAGTGAGATTCCTTTATTATATAATAATAAATTTATTCTATGAAAATGTTGTGTATATATATGTTGCTATATAAAATTATTAATAAATGTAGTAAGTGGAGAGCATTGCAGTTGCTGAATTTTTTGCTAGAGAGTTTTAACTTTTGTTTGTATAAGCAGAGATTCACAGTGTGCCTTACAATCTATATTTATGTTTATTTTTAATCTTAATAAAAGTGGTGGGAGCAATTAAATTAGCTTTGCCATAGAAACTGGAGAATGCCTCCAAACTACACAGTGGGAAGGATTAATGAAACAAATCCCTCTGCAAAGTTAAATTTCATCTCAGCCTAGGTAGAACTAGGTATATAAAGCTTCTCCTTTCAAGGAAAGAATTTATTTATTTATTTATTTATCTCCAACACCGATTTTACAGTATAAGATACAATTTCATGTTTAGAGATCCAAGTGAAAACAGAGACCAAGAAAAAAAGAATCTCTTCAGGCAGGAAATAGATTTCAAAATCCCCTCAAAAAATACTGGGATATTTTTTGCCTGCAAATAACAGATCTTGGATTTTGTTAAAAACTTACAGTGAGTGGAATGGAGTTTATGTATTATAAATCTTAACTGCAGTTCTGAGAGCTATTACATAACAAATGCAAATAATCTTTTGGACCATAGATAAGCTAGTCACTTGAACAATACAAAATTAAAATTCCCTGAATATTTATCTGGCTTTATATTGAAAATGAGAGGGTGCAAGTCTTGACAGCTGTAGCAAAACTGGGCTCGTGTCTAGGCACACAATTATAGCCTGTTCACTAGCGGGACATTTGTGTAATGTTAAAACACAAAGTGCTAAAACAAGGAGCATTCTTGTATCTCAAAACTAGCATTTAAAACAACAAATAAAAGGAATTAAGTCTTTGCTCTGCGCTCTCTCTATTTTCAGAGGCCTGTCAATGAATACATAAGTAACTGCTTAGTGTCTTAACTCTAAACTCCATGCATCGCTGATCCCCAGTTATAAAATATTGGTAATTCTAATTAAGTTGGTTTATGAGGCCCTATATTTTGATGTTACACCTTGGATTTCATAGGCCAGTACTCCTCTAGCCATACCTTGTCACATTCATTTGTGTGTCACATTTCATTTGTACAAAGATTGATCGGCAATGAGCTGCACCAGCTCTTGTGTGCTGTGAGGACCACATACATGAAGGAGGCAATTTTCAATTGTCCACTTCTGCAGTGGAGGGAGTTTGTGGTGGCTGTGTGACACAGGATGTGTCAGACTGTCTCCCTCTGCAGTCTTTTTTACTAGATCTTGGTCAAAACCTTGAGGAATATTGTGGGCTCTAAACTGACAGAACTGTGTGGTGTTCCTGCACAGGGTTTGCCTGACTGTTGAATGATGCATTGGTAGGGTTGAAACAGCAGGAATGCCAGGTTCATAAATTTGGGTGGATTTATGAACCTTTATATTACAGGCAGCTGTGGGAATATTCTTTTGAGGAATTGATTCTTCAGTAATCTATGTTCCTTCATTTACTATTTCATTCTGTTGTGTTTGTGTGTGTTTCAAAATGCTTTTCAATTCCAGCAGCTCTTGGGTGAGTGTGAATCTGATGTCACTCGTTAATGTTATTTGTAAGCTAGAAGTGATCTCCTAATTTGTGGAATTTCAATTGTCATGCCTCCTATTGATTAGGTTTTGTTATTTTAGGGCAATTGGCCATCTTTTCAAACCATAACAGGACTGTTGAAACTCAGCCACTGAAAAAATGGCACTAGCCTTTTTATTTTGTACAAGACATAGAAGGCATAGAGTTTTGAGAGTAAAAATAAATTTTATATATATTTTTATACCTTTAAAAAGGAAGGTGTGAGATTTATATTTAGTGTAAGTAAGAGGTATGGGTGGATAGTTGGATCAAGTGGTGGCCTTTCACCTTTAAGGCAACAGCTTAAATTAATCCTTAGATCCTAAGTTAATTGAGATAAATGGTTTTAGCTTTGTCCCTGGTGTGAAGTAGTCCATATTACAAAATTGCCGTACATCTGTTTGTGCAAACTTGGCATAATTGGCATTCTCTTAGGACTGGGTTGTCACTGAGAGGGGACTATTTCTTATTGCTTAGGAAGGTGCTCCCTGTAGGTCAGGGTAAATGTTGTTGTTGGGTCTGTGAAGGAAATCTGCTCCTGCCTCTCTCAATAATCCCTAGCTGACAGATTTGTCAGAAATGTTTTAAGTGATATAGCTGTTCTCTTAAATAAAGTAAAACAAAATGCCTTTGGTATAAAGAAATTAAATCAGTAGGAGAATGGACTTTATTTTATTGCATTTGGTAGGAATCCAGATGCTCAGATGTTAAAATTGCCTTACTTACCATTTGCTTATGACAGACGGCCTTCAATGATGTTCTTGAACTTTATGAAAGATGGGCATGTGGTGAGAAAGATAGATAAATTAATGCAGAATATATTATTATTTACTTCGGACTAGGTTGAACTTTAGGGAAGGAAAGCATGTGGCTTTCCCCATTTTCCTTCAAGGTTCTGTAGGAATTGCAATTCATTCTCTTTTCTATTATTTGTGAGGCCCTGGCACAGACTGGGTGCCCCATCCCTGGAAGTGTTCAAGGCCAGGCTGGATGGGGCTCTGAGCAACCTGGACTAGTGAAAAGTTTCCCTGTCTGTGACAAGAGGATTGGAACACGATGCTGTTTAAGGTTCCTTCAAATCCAAACCATTCTATGAATCTATTTTGTGTAGATTTGGCATTCAGGGACACAGTAAAAAATGTGGTTGACTTTACCGTGTTAGGTTTGTTATTGGACTCAATGATCTAAAAAGTATTTTTCAATCCAAATGATTCTGTGATTTCTCCTCCAAGGCAAAAGCAATTTGTGTCATACTGCTCTTGGCTGAAGAGTTTTTGTTGTTTTGCTGCTCTTACTCTGATACCTTCAGGGCTGAACAACTGGAGCTACAGGAGTCCTGTACCTCACTCTCCTAGCAGTCAGATTATCTGGAGGTGTGAAGGATCAAATACACAGCTTTACTCAGTGCCTCCTTTTTAACCCCAAGTGGGATGGGAGGTGTCAGGAGGCAGCAAAGGAAGCTGCATCCACATTTTGACCAATATTCTGTGTGGCATTATCCAAGGCAGTGTTCCAGGTGTCAGTGTGCTAAGTGTTGCCTTGGCAGACTTGGAGACATGTTTCCCCAAGATCTTCAGATTTAGATGAGAAAAGGATTGCGAAATATATTTATGTAGTACAGAAATTGGGGAAAAACTTCCAAAATGACAGTGGATATGCACTAAGTTCTGCTTGTTGTGTTGTATTTCCAGGAAGAGAAGCAACTTCAAAATGGAATGTTGTCAAACTGCATATATGTGTATACATCTCTGAGCTAGTGAGGGAACAATTTTCTAAAAGTAAAGGAAGTCTATAGCATTTTTCTAGTGCAGATTTGCTTATGTTCCTGTCTGAAAGTAGAACACAAATCTCATTTTGTTGTATATAAAAAAGAAAGAAAAATTTTGAAACAATATTTGCAAAACATTTCTAGCTTGTCAGATGTCATTTTATATGAGGAATTTGAAAATTACATGACACAGTACTATTTGATTAATGTTTATAAAATATAGAGATGTACAACTGTGAAGGAATCAGACAAACTGCCTCGTATGTGTCCATAGCAGGATTGTGTACAAGAAGTTAGAATAGGTGTCTTAAATCAGTAAAGTTTGGGGTACATATTTGGTCAAATTTACCATGTTTTAAAGTGTGCACCTTTTGTTTCAGTAACTGGTGTCTGGGTGAACAGGTGGGGAGGAGAGAGGAGTGGGAAGAAAATAGAAAACAAAACACTTTTCTCCAGTCACCAAAATCCCTTCTGAAACATGGAATGAACTTCTTATCATAATATTCATGCTGCTTAGTTACTGTGATTTCTAAGGATAGGAGATGGATAGAAATTTGTGGTAAAATTCCTTAGGTGTGCAGTTTTAATGAAGCAGGCATCTCATTTTTCTGTATCATGTTTGGAACTTGCTGGCAGGAATGGGAGATGTGAGCTGTTCTAAGCCTTAAGTAGCTGAAAGGGATTAACCTTACACACAGGATTTCCTAATGAAGACATCACACTTAGACACACAGAAGGAAAGGAAAGTGAATTGTTGATCCAGAAATTATTCTGTCTAGTTGTCCTAAATGCTTTTCCCCCCTTTCATTCTGCTTATAAATTTAGTTTATTGTATAAATGTAATTGGATCTTACTCTCCTGTGGTGTGTCCATGCTTTTGTAGTAGTTTCACAGTAGCTGGCAAGTCAGTAAGGTACAGTCTCTGAACACAGAGACATGGCAAACTGTAGGCTGTGATGGCAATTTGTGCTTTTTTTTGTTCTTCTAATACTTCATTTTCTTATGCTTAGGACTAGATCCTGCTGCTTGAGCCACTATATAATTTATTTTCAAAGGCTGATGCAGGTTATTTTAATCTTCTCTGGGATTAATTTGCAGAATAAAAAAATAATTAATTGAATTCCCCTGTTTTGCTTCTATTCTGTAAACAACCCATTAGCTTGGTAGATGGAGGTCAGGTGAGCGTGATCAAGGTTTAAAAAGGGAACAAGAAGACTCTCCACTGAAATATAGGAAGGTGTAGGGGTAGGGTAACTGCTTTCATGGTCAGGCTGTCTTTGAGTGCTGAGTTGTGCCATTATTATTTGGGAAGGGCAGGAGCTGCACATGGTGGGTAGCCCCCTTCATTAAATTCAGGGGGTTTTTCCTGGATGATTTGTGATCTTTTCAGAACACACTGAATTTGTAGGCTGAGATTAAGCAGGTTTCAAAAGTTAAGAAATGTGCCTGTTTGCCTCTGATTCCTTCCCTTGCCCTTTTACCGTGTCAGCTGCAGGGTCTGCACTGGGACAGCTTTGGTAGAGCTCTATTTCACATGCAACTTCTGCTGTAAAAGATTGAAGCAGAATCTAAGGTGTTTTAGACTAGATGTTGGCTAATATATAGCATGAGGTAATTTTTTGATGCTCTTGAAAATACACTGGTTTTGTTACTTGTTTTTAATATATGTTTATGCACATGCAAGTATATAATTGTGATTATTAAATGAGCTGTTGTGATACATGTGTTCTATTTTACTTGTAGGAAAAGATAAAAATGTTGCTTGTGACAAGGAATTCTGTTTTAAGGAGATTCAGTATAAAAATGGGGAGTAATTTAAGAAGCAGTGTTTTTAAATAAGGAAGGACAAAGCTATTGCTCTGGGAAACCAGAGTATGTTTTGTAAAGCTTTGTAAGCTATTAAGAGTGTGGCATTTAGAAAGAGGTTTATTCAAGTTTTCCAGTATGTTAAATGACTTTGGTCTTGCTGCTCTTATGCATTTTCCCATATACATTGTATGCAAGTTATTTTATAGATTATTACTATAGATTTTGTTTTGTAGATTGTTATTATTTCAACTTAATAAAAATTCTCAACCATTACTATAAATTGTTAATTTTTTTCAAAATCATTACTGTGTGTCTTGGGTTACAACATAAAAGACCCTTGTTTTTTGTCTCATTGTAGATAAACAATGCATTTTGGAAAATAAAAACATGGGACAAGCACTTTGAGTCTTCCCAGCTTCTTAGTGTTTGTGGCTTATTGACTTCCTGAGGTGCTGTCTTTGTGGTTAACTTCTGTGAATGTAGCCAGTTGTTTGGGTTTGGGCTTTTTTTTTAACCCAGCACTTACTTGTTCTTTGCTTTTTGAGGTTTTCCTGATTAGAAATAACAGAAGTGTTCCAGCAAACCATTTCCTGTATTATGAGCTGATATGTCCCTACACCAGTTCTTTTGCCCAGTGTCATTAAAGAATACTGACAGAGTTTAAAGAATCACTAGAGGTTGTTTTTCTCTTGCAGTCAAATGAAGTAATATTAACCAACAAACATGAGCAGGGAACCAAAATGGTTTTAAAGTGCAGCCAATTCTGAAGTTTATAGCACCATCGTAGTGATTTTCTCTAAAAAGTCAGTGATATAATCATGTGAGGTTGTTGCAGTTGATACTGATGTTAACCTTTAGCATAGCTGATAACTGACTTTCCACTGGCAGGCATCATTAATAGGAGGCTCTGTGCTGTCCTGAATAATTTTCCTCACGATTAGCAGCATTGATCTTATAGGTGCAGCAGCAGCTGAAGTTCCTTGAGGCAATCAGGGAGGGAAAGTGGTTGAAACTTACCCTGAGCCACATCAGTGGCTCCCACCTGACCATTACAGCAATTACATTTTTCTAGTCCTGCTGTGTTGATTCTTAAAAGCAGTTTATCCCTCATGCTTAGATATATTCACATGCTTTCAAGGTAAGAAGTGAAAAGCAAGGTTCATCAAGCTGTTCTGTGTAGTATCATCTCTACTTGATAGACCGTTCTGGATATAATCTGTAAATTACTTTTGGACAGAGACCCAGTGTCCTGATATCTCAAATATAGTGAAAGCTGTGGGTTTTTTGTCGGGGAGCAGGGCAGGGCGCAAAAGGATGAAATAATTTCTAGTCGAAAAGCTGCCTTTATGCAATTTTAAATTAATATTGATTAGTACTAATGGAGTGGGCTCTGGGAGAGGCTTTACATACCTCTTGTGCCTACTAATAAGGTCTCATCTCAGATGCACAAAGTCTCTTAAGGAAGTGAGTCATTTTTATCAAAGTTAGAAAAATAACCATGAGCTTTTTGAGTGAGAATAACTCACCAACTGGATGAGCTTCAGAGCAAAAGCTTGATACTGATGTGGGGGAATAGCCTGGGAGCTGCAGAGGGGCACAGATGGGCAACAGGGGGAGAAAGTGCTGTGTGAGACCACCCTGTGTTAAATGCAGGTTGTGATATAATTCTTGATGTGACCCTTTCTTCATTACCTTTATTATCTGGGGTAAGAATTGGTGATGATTCATTTTGACAAAAATCCAATCTTGAGTTTTGGTGAAAAACAGCATGCTACCTAGAAAGCTTTTCAACTTGTATCCACCTTTCTGTTGGCTGTAACATTCTCTGAAATTATCTTCATTTTACTATTAGAAGTAAATATTAGAAGGGTTTCAACAGTTGGACAGTGCTGGTCTTAAACTTCTTCGGGGTGAGGTGTAGAACATAATGGAAGTTTTAAAAGAAGGGATGAAAGCAGACTACATAGTACACAGATGGGTTACAGCTACTGAGTGCCTTGAGACTGGTAGGACTTGCACTCTGCAGTGAGGAGGAGTGCCGGAGGAAGCACTGTTTAGGACAGTGCTTAGTGGTTGCTGGGCTTTATTTGTCTTTGAGGGGACATCTCACATGACAGCAGATTCTATTTGTTGCTTTTTAATCAACTTGTTTAATATGAAGAATGCTTGAAATGTAATTAGATGGCTTGTTTGTTTGTTATTGTATTTGCAGGATGCCCTGTGGCAGGAAGGAATGATGAATCTGACTCAATGTCTTAGAAGGCTAATTTATTATTTTATGATACTATATTTTATTAAAGAATAATATACTAAACTATACTAAAGAACACAGAGGATACTTACAGAAGGCTAAAAAGATAATAATGAAAACTTGGGACTCCTTCCAGAGTTTTGACACAGCTTGGTCATTAAGTTAAAACAATTCACGGGAAACCAATGAAGCAATTGCCTGTTGGATAAACAATCTCCAGACACATTCCACATGTGAGCACAATGCAGGAGAAGCAAATGAGATAAGAATTTGTCTTCCTTTTTCTCTGAGGCTTCTCAGCTTCCCAGGAGAAAATCCTGGGCCAAGGGGTTTTTCAGAAAATATGACTGCCCCAGTTTGTTTGTTTGTTTGAGAAATAGAATGCGGGCAGTAAAGCAACATTTGACTGTTTTGGTAATGGTGACAGGAACACAAATGTGCAGTCCTGCAAGCAAACATAAATTACAGAGTCTCTGTGAGTCCTTCAGTATTGAAAGTTCTGTTGGTCTTTCTAGTGCCTCCTACAATCTGAGGTGGTGTGGCTGGAGGCAGTGCACTTGTGTTTGCAACATATAGCAAAGTCTTAGCTTGTCTGAAGTTAGGCTTTCTCTCACAAAGTGTGGAAGGCTTCTCAGATTGTTTTAGCTTTTCACCAATATACAATGAAAAGTGCTACTGCTTAGTAATCCATTCCTGTTGAAAACAGTTGTGAAACCGATAAATTTATTCAAGTGTAAGAAAAGAGCAATTATTTCCAGAGTAACTGTTTCAGTAAATGAAATAACTGTTGATACTGTCAGCATTTTATTCTGTGTGATAAAACTTGGGGCATTATCCCTCTAGGTTGGGGGGAATACAACATGCAGATCCTGGTTGAATTCTAGGTTTATTTTTTGGTGTAAAGACTGCTCTGAAACATCAACTACCTTAATTTGTCAATTAGCTTACATCTGCTACATCAATATTCTCAATATTCTTCCAGACTTAGCATGTTTTTCTCTTGGCATTTTAGGAAAAATAAAACAACCTCTTGCTTATCCAGCAATGAATTTTTGTGTTGCTCTATATATGTGCATATATAATGTAAAAAAATAGTGAATAGATATAGTTGTTAAATGGGCTTTTTGCATCTCCAACGAAGTAAATTGGTTAAGATATTATAGTATTAAAAACTAGTACTCTGGGAATTTCCATGTGATGCATTTAAAATTAGTTTGAAACTATGAAACAGTTCTATGACTAAAGTAAAATTATAGAAATCAGTTTGACAAACCAAAATTGCCCCTGAATGACTCTAGAAACCTGTAGCTCCCAGACATTTTGGGAGGACAAAGGGTGAAACTCAAACAGAGCAGATCAAGAAGCTGCAGCTGTATCTTGCCCGTGAGTGTTCAGTGGCATAGCAGAGCACGGTGACATTGGTCACACACTGTTGTAAGCCATCTGTGCATGCAGGGCACGGGTCAGGAGGACACCTTGGTAAGCTGGCAGTGCTGTTTGTTCCATGGGATTTCCATCAGCGGATCTCAAAATGCTTCACAAAGGAGTTGTGGCCACATCTGCATTTTAAAAGTAGCAAAACTGGGGTTAGTGCAATATCTCCAGGTATCACAATGATGGTAGAGTCTGGAGTTGAGCTCCTATCTCGTGTGCTCAGGAGCCCACGTGGGTGCTGGAGCCGTGTCTGCACCCTGACAAAACCAGTGTGGCTTGGAAGAATTTATGAGCACAGAATCCAAGTGAATAAATGTGTTGTCATCCACAGGGAGAACAAAAGCGTGACAGAAATAGAGAAGGCTGTTTTGTAGCTCCCACTGTGTTTGGCTGTCCTAATAGATGATACCCTTGTCTCAAAGTGACAGAGCTTCTTGTTGCTTTGATCCATAGGGTAGCAAATCTGTGTGTATGGTGCTGTGGCACAAACGTGGACATTTGGTGCTATTCTGTTTCCACTCTCTTTGAGTGAGGAAGCGTCCATCTTATTCTTGAACACCAGTAAGATTAATGAAGATAGTATCTAATGCCAGTTTAAGTCTGGAAATACTTCCAGGGGAGAAATTTAAAGGAAAATGATACATGAGATGGTCAAGGAAGTCACACTTTTTATAACAGCAAAAGAGCGAAGATTCTGTTCATGTTGCTCAGTAAATGCATCTTGCTTTGTTTTTTGTTAGGAAGAGAATCACATGTTCAATTTTGGGACACAGTTTTACTTGTTTTATTACATTTTAACGTAGCCTTTGAAAATCAGAGTTACCAATTTTGCTTTGAAAGAGCACATTCTGCAGATTGTGATAATAGCCCTTCTTTCAGGGAGCAGAAGCAGGAAAAAGCGAAGACTAATGGTAGATATGTGTGAATTTAGTCTGTATGGAAATATTCTTGCTAAAGATAATATTAAATGGAAAATTTTACACTAAAATAAGCAAGAAAATTTTGATTTGGGCTCTGAGATCTGAAGAGACAGAAGTTACACATTTATCAATACAAAAGGACTTCAGGAAGTTTGTTATGAAGTTAGGGAAGAAAATGGGTTGCAATAAAAAAAAAACAAGTCAAATCATATGTCACAAGGATCAGCATGAGAGATCAGTCATGCGGCTTAGAAGAGCATTTTTGGGAATGACAAGCTTTGCAAAAAAATATCAGCTTTGCAAGAGAACAGAGTGAAGCTGAAACTTCAATGGAATGGAAAGTTTGTGCCAGCTTTCTGCAGATGGCAGGGGGAGAAATTTAGGTTTTTAGCATGTGGAGTTCTAGGTCCTGTGATTTAAAACTGTGTCAGCAAAGTAGAGACAACTCAAAGGTGATGACAAGAGATTAGTGAGAACTTGGGAGAAGTTTTATGAATAACTGAAAGAGAATATGCCAAAGGAGACAAAAAAAAAAAAAGAATCAAGAGGGCTGTTGCTATTTTGAAAGGTTTCTACTAAATTTTTACACATTTCATCCTTTCTTTGGTCAAAATAATTTAGATGATGGATAAAATTTATACGCGTCTGTATCTTACTTGCAACATTACATCATTATTTTTGGTTTTTAACTAAACCTTGAAATTTAAAATGGGAGTTAACACAATGAAGGAATGCATGGTTAAAAGTTAAAATGTAGAGCTGTAGTGATTACAAATCTTTGAGAAGAGTAACTGAATGTGGCCCAACTGGATGTGATGCACTGGCATTATATGCATGATGTTATCCAGTGTGGAACCTGCTTTCTGGAACAATAATGGGAAGTACCTGCCATTTAAGTAATTTTAAAGTTAACAGAACAAAGCTAGAGATCAGTCTGCAGGTGATGGATCAAGATGCTTAATAGTAAAAGAAAACATGCTGATTTCATCCTCAGTTGGTTACATGCACACAAATCCACTGTATTTTGAAACATTATTCTAGGGCCAATGTTTTAGGCATTTAATACTGAGAACAAAGATGTGTTGTACTGTAATGATTGCTATACTTTGATTTGTACTATAATTGATATATTTTTCAAGAAGATGGAGATTGTGGAAAAGTCACAAAAAACCAGGAAGAGATTTGCAAAGCATTGTTTTAGCTTGGCCTGATTATTTTGAGAGACATTATTATATTACTTGTACAATGTTTTGTATTTTTACTTTGTGATGGTAATTATAAAGCCTACATGTTGTACTTGTTTCAATTAATTGTTACACTGTTTTTCTCTGTGTTAGGTAATTGGGGATGATTTTTAAATTTATTGTGTAATATAAGAGATGGCTTGAAATAAGCACAGATGTGACACAATTTGAGAAATGATAGCGCACGGTGACACTTAAAAGCTGTGAGGTGAAAATACTTAGGTGATGTCCTTTCAATTGAGGCCATTTTTTCCCAATAGAATTGAAATATAATTAGAGTTTTCTTTACTCCACATTAATTAAAAATTATTAATTTTTGTTAAAATGTTCAGGACACACATTCAGGCATGGAGAGATGGAGGAGGCTGCATGATTAATCTGAGGTAAAAATAAAGAAGTCTTTCATTATTCATCTCTTAATGACAGTTAGGAGCAAACTGCAATGTTTCGATAAATGAGAGAGGTAAAATGCTGGTCTGAAGCTGTTGTCTTTCTCTCAAAGTAGAACACAAGACTCAACCAAGCTCCTCAATGAAAATGCTAATTCCACATAATTAATCCTTTCTTCTTTTCTGTCAACCTGAATATTAAATAACTTCCTTTCCAGGGTCACTGGGAAGTTGTAACTCTTTTACTTCAGGTTCCCCTACCCTGAAACATAAAGCCTGACCTTAGGGCCTAAAATGACCCTTATTGTTCATTTCTGACTCTTTGAACTATTGCTCTTTCTCCTTTCATTCTGGTGGAGGGAGCCAAGTGGTGGAACAAGCCGTCAGTGGCAATTACTGATACACCAGGAATAGGTTTTTTCCCAGCTGGTTTCTAAGTGCCCAAGAGGCTTGACTCTCGGGAACGATTCCCTATTGCCAGCATCAGCCTGCTCGCCTTCCTTTAAGTAAAGCATTAACCCTAAGCTGGTTTTCTCTGTATTTTTACAAGAGTGTCTATGAGTATTTCATCTGCCATGTCTGTATAATTTACAGTGCCTACTTATTCTTGAAAACTTGTCTTCATTGGCCTGGTACTCCAAAGTGTTGCATTGCACACTGTGATGCAACCATACTTTTAAGTGGATGTTCTCCCTCCATTCCATTTCACCTTCATGTATATAATAATATAGGCTTAAAGGTAAAAGACCAAATATTTTAGTTGCCATGTACACAGAGGCATATCAGCCACTTTGATTTAAAAATAAAATTTAATTTTTGGGGTGTTTGTATTATTTTACTCAAAGACTTGTAATTGAAAGACTTGATGATGTTTGGATGACAGGTTTTTGCCTTTTTGTAGGAAACAAGGCTAATAAAACATTAAAAATAGATCAAATGGGGGCGTTCAAGGTAGGACACGTGCTCCTTACCTTGTCTAAGGAAAAAGAACAAGCCCTGGTTTCACAACTCAGTCTTTGATGCAGTCTTCATGGTGTGCTCAGTAAATCCGTAGCATAAAGATATTATTAAATCAATAAAGGGATAGCTATTATAAAACTGATTTAAAAGGTGGCTGTGCCCTGTGGATGCATTCCAGATAATAACTTGACCCTCTCTTTCCTTATACTGTCCCTCAGTGACCTCTGCCACCTGCACACACTTTTGTTGCATTCCTCTCAGCTCCTAATCGTGCATTTGCACCAACTGTTTCTTTGGTGTGGAGGAGGCAGCAGATGTGGCGCTGGTGCTTTGTAGGTTCTTTGACTTATTTTAATGGTTAGACACAGTGGCCCTTCTTTTTTTTTTTTTTTTTTTTTGTGAATATCTGCAATATCTTCAGGTTGAGCTGGCTTAGTGTGTAGTGGTGTCTGTTCTGGAGAGTGGAAGACTCTCCACAATACGGCCACAGGTCACCAGCGTCCGAGGTTTTTCCTTTTTATGGTAAACCATGATGTGTGTAAAAGTGTGGTAACTTCCACTCAGGCAAAGTTACATATGATCTATTTGAAACAAGCATAAACAGCTGAGTTCTGAAAGTGTCAGTTTGCATTGTTTAAGTAATACGAAAGAAAATAGCTATTTCTGCTTGTGCTTCACTAATTACAGAGTGCATTAGGTCTCTGAAGATAGGCAATGTATAAAATTAAGTTCTTCTTAAGTGTGTATCTGTGAGCAAACTGACTTGAGAATTACATTAGCATGCAAAAATTACTGTTTCAGTATTTTTCTAAGCATTTTCACAGTGTTCTCCTTTCTGCTACGTTTCTATTACTGCTGTATTGCTTGAAATATGTCTTTAAAGTAAATTATGTTTCTATCCATGGGTTTGTGAAAACACAGTGTATATGGTAGCATGGTATGGAGTGTTTTGTTTAGGAGCTGCTTAAGGGGTGCTGCTGGTCAGTAAGAGGAGCTTGCAGACCTCTGCTTGACTGTCATTTTTAGGTCAGCATAAACTGAATTTAAAGACGTGTGAATTTATTTTAGTCTCTGCTTAGGCTGTTTGCATTCTGTCATAAGATAGCTTTAGAAACCTGTCGTGCTTCTTGTTTTATTTTCTCCACTTGTAATGTGGTATTACCTTGGAAGATCAGAATGTCTTGCTTTATGCTGACAATTGGGAGGCTCAATGGAAGGGCCAGAGCTCTCCTGTTTGCTCTTTGTAACAATCATAGGGAGGCTGTAATGTTTTAATTAAGTTTACTGGAACTGCTTTGAGGCAAATTTTTTGTGATTACTCAGCAGAAAAAAAAATCATAGAATGTTTTAGATGGGAAGGGATGCTAAAGGTCATCCAGTTCCAACGTCCCTGCCATGGACAGGGATGCTTTCCTTCAGACCAGATTGCTTACTTCATCCAACCTGGATTTGAGCACTTCTATGGATGGGGCATCCATAACTCCTCCAGGGAACAAGGTCTATTAGAAAAACAAGTACTCCATAGATAAGCTCAGAGAGAGCTTTGGTGACTCTGGTATGTGTGGCCACCTGCTTTAGAGAGAATTTGCATTTGGCTTTGGATGTTCAAATGTTCATTTATTTCTTGTATCCCAGTATTTTTGCAAAGGAGGGAGGGCTCTGCCTAATGTCTTAATCTACGAGTTGGTTTGGTTTATGAGCAAAAGTGTATGTATGTCTGTAATATATATATATACACATTTATTTATGTGTGTAAATTCAGTGATATGGTTTGTGAAGTTTTCTCAACCTGTAAGTGTTCAGTTGTATGGAGGGTTCTCTTTCCCATTCTTGTTTGTCTTTTTCCCAAATGTGATTTGCTTTATGGGTGAAATGCCATTACATTTGTTTTAATTTCAAAACCTAAATATCATTACCCACACATTACACTGCAGTTTTGCTCATCTAATGAGAAAATTTGTAATAATGCCATTATTGAAGCTAGTGACTCAGAGTAGTGGTCTTGCATTCATTTTCATAAATAAAATTTATGGGGTTTTTGCAGTACGTATTCCTTGCATAGTTCCCACTGCTGCTAAACTTTCAATTCAAATCCAGGTTATAAAACTGGGAGAGATTCAATGTATTTAACAATCTTACTTTTTCTTATGATTGTCTCCCTCTGTCAGATTTCCATGGGCTGGTTTTAGATTGACACTAGAAATGAAAACAAATTGTGTGATTTTTCCTGACCATCATTTAGCACTGATTCTGTGCACATGGCTGAGGAGTGACAGGAGAAGCAAGGGGCTACATATCTTAATGTGATGAAATGATATGTCTAGTAGATGAGACACAGGATTTGGGAAATGGGAATTATTATGTCTAATTCTACTATATACAGTGTCACAGCCTGTTAGCTGGGAAAACAAAAGATAGATTTTCTTGATTGTCCAAGCTATCGTGTAGATGAATCATTGGTTGACATCTGTAAATAAAGGGTTACAATAGATAGCAAGAAACTGATGTAAAGAAAGGCATCAATTGGTTTGCCACAGGGATCTTTTTATTTGGATTGTGTCTTGTTTAACATCTTCGTTAATAATCTGAACGAGTGGGTAAACTGCATGCTAATTAAATTCACAGATGATACTAAGTGGGGAGGTGTTGCAAACATAGGGTGGCCAGATTTCCTAAGTGAAAATCTGGACCACCTGTCATGGCAGGCAGAGAGAGGAAGGTTTTTAGCAGGGATGAGGGAGGGGGTGTGCACAGAAGGACTTGACAGCTTGTGGGAGGGGAAGAAAGACTGCCCACCCCACCCCCTCCTTAACCAAGCACACCCTCTCTTTCCTTCTTCAGCCTCCTCTGGCTTGCATCCATTGTATTTATACTGTTTGCTATCCCTAGGTTATAAAAAATTTACTAGGTACCTATTAGCTGGTAAGTGAAACCTCTTATTCAGGTGTAGATGGGAAAGATTGAGAGGAGGGGAGGAAGGAGTGGTGAGCTCCAGGCAACTCATTCTGGTAGGCTCACTTTTCAGCTACTGAAAATTTGGATGACATAAGTTGTTTTTTTTTAACCCTTCCGTGTTAATCTGATTTATATTGTTCTAAAAAATGGGAAGCAACAAATTTTATGTATAATACAATCTGTAATGGCAAAAGGGCATTACAGCTCTCTCTGAATTTGAGGACTGTTAATGGCTGATCTTGTGTTAAGTGGTTGTGGGCCAACAAGAATGTAGCTCATGATGCAAGGGACTGAGTGCCAAGTGAAAATTTTCTTTGCTCCTTTTGTTGGTGCTTGTGTGTGATAGAAGCTGCTCTTGTTCCTCCTCCACTGCATCAGCTTGGTCTTTCTTATGCTTTCCTCACTATTTATTAAGTGCCTGTTGTGTTTTCATCATTTCTCTTCACTTAACCTTGCCTGGGGAGCACAAGTGCCACATTGAATGTTTTCCTTTCTGTTCTCCCAGGATTCTCAATAATAGGCTTTAAAAAACTTCCTAACTTTGGCAGTCCATGATCATGTGAACACCTGAATGATGAAATCAACTTTTTGCTGAACATACCATCAGCTTTTTGGAATGGTTGTAGCATTGATCAAGATGAAAGATTAACATTGTGTTCTTAGTGAGGCTCCCAGTTTTAAAGCAGTGGCACTTGTTTCTGCATTTTGCTTAGGGCTCAGAATTTTACCTGTCCTTGGCTGAGAGGGTTATCTTCATCCTTTTACTCCTCCTACTTATAATGTATTGGATAACCTGTGGCTCATGCTGCCCTGGGAAGTTTTTGTAGTCAGCAAGTTTGGCTTTGTTTTGCCTGTGTAGTTGTAGCATCGTGAGAGTTAATTTACTTGAGAGAGAATTGGACGTTTTGGCAAAACAATGCTTTCTAATTTTCTCAGCATCCTGCACTTTTCTTGGAATTTTGTTTGGACAGCCCCCGTGTTCTCTGCACATTCAATAGCAGCAGTGCCAAAACTCATGCAGTCCAGCATCGTGTGTAGATGTTTGTTGTGTATTTAGCTGTAATGCAGTTTGGGGTTTGTTACCTCAAACAATGGATGGTTCAAAGTGTAATGGCCATGTGACTAACGAGGAGCATGTCATGCTGCCTTCTTGAAGCGTTCCACTCTTGGCTTTTGTTTCCCAGGCATCTTTCCCTGGCAGTGTTATGCAAATTAACCAATTAATGACAGACAAAATGGCCTTCCTGCATCGCCATGCTTGTAATGAGAAGGGCAATGCTGTAAGTCACGTACCTATTCAGCGAGCTCTGTAGGCCACTGCCAGGGCATGATTAGCCTGACTGGGGAAGACAATTGCAGAGGCATCTGCTCGGTTAATTTTGAGAGAAAATTTACCAGATGGAGGCTGAAGATTTAAGTGATTAGAAGGTAGTAGATTGGAATACAAATTGGATTAAAAGAAATTAGATTGATATAAATCGAATTGAGTCACAACAGTTTGTGTTGTTTGTACCAAGGGGCAATGGATTATGGGAGAAGCAGATGCTCCAATGAGATAGGAATTAATGTGGCTTTGACGGTCCATCTGGGAAGGCCTGAATATCGAGTACATCCCTAATCTCTCTCTCCATTTATCAATGCCATAATGTTAATTAGTACTTCATTCATTAAGTTACTTACAGAGGAAAAAATCTCACCCCTGTAGCCCCTCTCTGCCTGAGGATTTGTTACCGCGCCAAGAAATGGAAATCTCTTTAGCTGAGCTAGTTACACTTGACTGTTACACTAGACCTGTGTCATTTTCCTCAAGCTTGCTGCTGCTTTTGGCCTAAATGAAATTTATTGGGCTTTGTTTTACAATAAACCCATCTTCATAAATCCAGCAGCATAGTTTTTGAAGTCCTGCCTTGATCTCTACAGCTAGCTACCACTGACAAGCCTCCTTCCCACATATTCAGTAAGGTACAATATATTTTATTTCATGTAGTTGCATAGCACTGTGGCTAATGACCAAACTTTAGCTATGACACAAATAGTGGGAGAAAACAAAGAAAGTTTGTGTGTGTGCACCTCTAAGGTCTTGGGTGGAGAAATGTGTGTGGAAGAAGAGTGCTGTACCTGAAACACCTGATGTGGGTCATGTCCTCAGGTGGCTGATGACAGAAGTGTTGGATTTTAAGCACATTTCTCTTACTCTAGAAGACAAATATTTGGGGTGTGTTTAACTCTGAAAGGTGACCCAAAATAATAACTTGAGTTTTTTCACTGAATGGGAAAAAACACAAAAGGGAAAAAAAAAAAAGGTTGTAGAATAGTTAACAAATATACCCAGACTGTGAAGGAATGGAGTTACATTCCCTTTCAGCCACAGGCTTCTGGAAATTAACATGAGATAATGCAAGAATGCTTAGCAAAAGTGTAGAGGACTTTTCACTCTTTCCTTCCCCAGGTGCACACAGAGGTGAGATGCAGAAAAGCTGTGTTATGATATTCACACACAGAGTGCAGACACTGGAAAATGCTCCATGTGAGCACCACTGTAGTGTCAACCTTAAACTTTTCCTTGCATTTTCCCATATATATTTGATTTGTTTTCCTTCATGGCAAGGAAGCTTTAATTCTACTTCACTTAGAAAGCTGACTGTAGCTGTAGTCCTTCAGTTATTAATCAGAGGAAATGTTAGATATAGAAATATGTTACTGCTCTGTTTTTGGAATCTAAAATGACAAAGGCACCTGCAAGGGTGTCTCACATTAAGCTTGTATGTTCTGGAGGAAACAGATTCGCTGCAAACTAGTTTTGCAGAAGAAAGGGGTTTTTTATAATGTATGAGCATTTATCTGTTAAAAATAAGTCATTAAAAAAATAGTCCTGTCTCTTGAAAATTTTGATTTGTACCTCTAAGCAGAAAGTGTAGTAGGCATGGGCTGGCAAGAGGTTGGAATGGAGCAGAGCTGGGACAGCTGAATCAAGATGATCAAAGGGATATTCTGTGCCGTATGTCATCATATGCTCAGCAATAAAAACTCATGGAAAGGAAGATAAAGGAGGGACATTGATGGTTTTGGCATTTGTGTTCTCAAGCAACAGTCCTGCATGCTGAGGCCCTGCTTGCCAGGAAGTGCCTGGACATCTGTTTGCTGATGAGTAGTGAATGAATTCCTCTTTCTTGCTTTGCTTGTATCCGCAGTGTTTTCCTTCCCTTTTAGCTGCCATTATTTCTATCCACAAGTCTCTTGCTTCCTTTTACTTTCTCCCCATCCCATGGGAGAGGGAGGTGAGTGAGCAGCTGGATTTGCCTGTCATTTGGGCCAACTACCACTGTTCAAAGATGGAATTTTATTTCCTAAGTTTGTCTAGGCAGCATTTGTCATATTTGCTAAATATAGTGATTTAGAAGTCTAAGGTTGAAAAGGTGGAATTTATTTCCTCTATATTTTCTATTTACTTCTGTACTGCTATTTTCAAAAATTCTATTGCTTACAGTAAACACTTTTAGAACTGCCTGGGAATTTTTGTTTGTTTTGCCTACTGTGCTGCCAGACAGTCTTATTTCTGTGCTTCTGCATAGTGCTGTGTGATGTAGAAAAACACAGAGTGAATAAGTTACATGCTGGAAAGAAGCTCTCAGAAGGCCGCAGCAGTCCCCTTGCCATTCCACTGCTCTGAGAGGTGGTTGTTTATCAGTAATCCATGCTCCATTAGTAAAATCAACAGATCTCTATAAAAACAGGATAGACAGAGGTTTCTGAATCAGTGTCTGCAACTTTACTGTTTCAAAAAATCTCCCTCATTTTAATATAGAAAGGGTAAAATAGAGCTGCAGAAAATTCCTGGGAAATGCATATTCCTTGAAAGGCAAGACTCTTCCACCACTGACAATAAGGGCCAATAAAAGCTCTCCACTGGACCTGTGCCTTCAGCCTAAAGCACTAGAAAACACTTCCCTTATTTGTGCCAGTTTTGGGTGTAAATATGTGGAACAGAAAAGGTGAGAGAAAGATCACTGAGGGCTGCTTAAAAGAAAAAAATTCTGTAAGTTGGCACAGATACTGGAGTGTTTGTTCGTTTTTTGTCACCAGGCCCAAGAACATTACATCCCATTTTTGCTGCAGAAGTTGCAGAATTGTGGTTTGTTATCTAATGGGACAGATAACTGGATGGCTTCTGAAAAGGAGAATGAAAAGAGAAAAGATTCACATTGTAAACGGAGGTGATGAACTGTTTTGGATTAAAAGAAAATCTAATTTTATTAGCTACAGGTATAATAGTAGCAAAGTAGAAAAATAACCTTAAAATACACATGATGAGGTAAGTAAGGAATTGTGAAACATGCATGGAGAGCAAACAAAAAAGAAAGGGACAAGGAAAATGTGTTTTTTTTTTTTTTTTTTTTTTTTTTTTTTCTGTGGGGGTGGGAGGGAGACACATGGGAGAGGATGTTGGGGCAGAGGAGATCCAAATATTATCTTAAAAGAAGATGCTCTCTCACATTATATATATGTTTATATATATATAAAAGTATATATAATTGTGCTATACATACATCAGGAGAAGCTAGAGTTAGGACACTTAGATGTTTGTGCATAAACTTGAATTTTGTATGCAGTTTCCCATTATTAGCAGTGAGACTTCCTTATACAAAGAGAGTCAATAATGCGACCTTCAGGTATCAGTGTGATAACCATTGAAAAGCTGGTGACATTTTGGTGATCAAACAAAACAAAATGCAATATTTGCAGTAAAGTATTTGCTTTTTAAACATGGGAAAACCAACCAAACAAAAAACGCAAACACCAAGCTTCTAAATGTATAAAAAGACAAATGCACGTTGGAAAGCACCAATATAAAAATTGTCATCTTCTGTACTTGGGATATAATGAGTTGTTTATAAACCTGACCTATATTGGCAGGAATAGCATGTGACTGAATTTTCTGTAGAAGTTTTTGTTTTCAAGCACTGGGGAGCTGAATGAATTTTTAAAATTCCAGCTAGCAAAATGTGAAATGAAGAGGCAATTACAAACATACCCTGAAGTCTTGGAGTGCCTGTACTTGTTCACCTGTTTCTTTTTTGTTGACATAGGTAGGAGAGATGCAGCTTGTGAGGAAGTTCATGCTAATTCCAAAAGCCTTCGATTTTTGAGCATATTTACTTTTGAGCTTATTTACTCAATGTGGGGTTAGAAAAAGTAGGATTAGAATTTCTTCACAGAGCTTGATCTATATTTTCATCCATGGATATTTGTAAAAAGTTTCCCAAACTAATTGAAACTTCCAAAGAGTCTTTGACAAATCATGAAGATGTGATTTCTTGATTTCCAAACCAAGATATTACAATGAGTTTTTGATATGTCATGCTACTTTAAATTCTACTGAGAGCTTTATTGCAAAGTTAATATTCATTGGCTGACAGTTACTTGGAACTTTATAAAAGGTTGCTTTGGAATGTTTGGGTCAAGTTTTAAGTCAAGTGTTGATATTGTGTGCTTATAATGCCCTAGACATTGACAACTGGTGTGGTTCAGGGAATCATTGTGACCAGTGTCAGCAGAAACATAGTGCCTGCAGGATAAAATTCAGAACATCAAAGTTAAAGTACCTGCTGTGCTCATAGTAGAAATCCTGTCTTCCTGAAAATATTATTTTAAGACTGCTTTAGGTGGGTGAATTTATTTACAAATGTAGTCTGATTTCGCAGATTGTAGTGATTTTATTCTACTCTGAGAACTCTGACTCATGGTTCGTGGAGGGATCTGGACCGGATTGTCATTTAAAAGCTTTTTTATAGCTGTTTTAGCTTAACACTGTTAAAACCGATGTGTTTTTCTAATTGCTCCTTTTTAAAGCTTTTAAATGTATCTTTTAATGTTGCCTTGGATGGTCGTTATCATCTATCTGTAGAAAGCTTTAGACTTTGGAGAGCCTGTGGTTATCAACCCTTCTATGCAAAAGCCAAGTTTACTTGCGTCTAATGGGCCATTGGTCTCTCCAGTGGTATCAGGGAAGCTGCAGAGCTTCCCTTTGCCTGGCTGATAAGGAGCCATTGCCAGTTCCCCAGTGCTATGATAACATGCCCCTTGTACAATAAATCACCATGCTGTCTGTAAGCAATATCTGCTTTTTTACCTTCCATCCTTGACCTGAAAACAGCGGAAAGATGTTTTTAGAGTCGGGCGTTCAGTAATGCGTTGCTGTGTTAAATTCCAGAGCGATTTGGAAAGGCTCCTAAGGGAAGAGCTGTTGTGCTTGAGGTCTTCTGGATGAAAAAGAGAGAGGTTTTTTGTTTTGTTTTTTTTTTTCTTCTTTTCTTTGATGCTTTTGTTATATGCTGTGCATATATCATAGAATAATTTGGATTAGAAGGGACTTCTGGAGGTCACCTGGCACTTGCAGGTGTGTGTGTGTACATTGTGTAAATATAGATGTGGTATGTATCTACACCCAGCATATAAATACAGAGACATACACATATATACACATAAACATTGTCCCTTTTGCTTTTCACAGGTGGAAGTGCTCCTCTTCTCTCCCTATCTTCTTTACTTCCTAAAGTCATTTTTATAATCTCATTATTTTTAGTCAGTGAACATTAATGAAATCCACACTTGGAGCAACTATTCTAGTTTCAAAACCTAGAGGTTTTTTGAGAAAGAACCTTAAAGTGAAGCTGGTTTGGGTTTGCTGGTTTTTTTTTTTTTTTTGTGTGTATGTGTGTAGGTGCTGGTGTATTATTAAGAATTGGTGTGTTATTAAACAAATAATTCTCTTATCTTCTTTCAGGGAACATAGCTCTGGTAAATATTTTTTTTCTTGACTTGAACTCTAAACCATTGTGCTTTGCAATAAACAAATCGATGTAACTTTCTCATTGAAGCAGTGACTTGTATTTATAACATCACTTTTCACCTGGGGAAAAAAGATTAATCATTTGCCTGTGAATCTATATTCCAGTTTTCAGGGTTATTGTGCTCACTTCTGCTCTCTTGACTGCATCCCTAACATGCTGCTCCATCCCAGGCAGTGTGCTGGAAATAAATTTTAAGGTGTGGTAAGGCTCTGCAAAAAAAGTGAAATGTGACACTCAAATGCTTGTAGGTGATGAGAAAGCAATTGAAGAAAAGTGAATTAGAGTAAAATAGCATTAAGCCTTTGTGTCAATTTTGGAATGCTTCCCCTGAAATAATTTTATATAAGGAAAAGGGTGCTTATACTGTGGCACTGGATTATTATCCACATTAATTAAAAAAAAGGAATTTTGTTTACAGTGTTTCTTTAATAGTAGAGTTGATTACACCTTGTTTAGCAAAGTCAGAGTTTCATACAAGAGAAACTTAATGAAATCAACCTTCCAGTAAGATTTGGTCAATGTTTTTAATGACAGTTATTGATCTCTCTTGTCAGCATTTCCTGCTCTCCCTCTTGGCAGGCACACTCTATAGGAAAGGTGACTTATCTTCAGGCACATGTCTTGGGGAAGTTAGGATATGTTGTTTAATGGATTAATTTTGCTCAAGGAAAAGCTTTCAGAGGACCTTGTCATAGCTGACACAGCTTTGAACAAAAAACCTTACCTTGGAAACAGTTTTATCACTGGAGTCTTTTCACATCTGCAAATCTCAGAAGGGGGGAAAGACTGTAAAGTATAAATTTTCAAAATCTTGTCCTTGCCATGTCACTTTGCCTAGAGGAATGCATGTCAAATAATCAGCCTGGTGCCAGTGCATCAGCCTGTATTCCAGTTCAGTTTTCTCATTATCTTGACTTTTTTTCCATGTTATATTTTGTTTGAACTAAGATGTGGCTGACTGGCTCTCTTCTTGAGATCTTGGGTGCCTTCAGTCAATTCTGTGCCTAAAAGGGTGGTGAAAGCAACAGACTTATTCATTACATCAAACAAATGTGTGCAATAAGTGTTTCTGATGAGTACTTCTCTTGTGAAACGAGGCATACGAAGAAGTGAGAGAATGAACAGTGACTGTCCTTCAGTAAATTTAACTAAGTAGCTGTGGGATTGTGTTTGTAGAGTCTGCATAATTCAAAAAAAGAGCTGGAGCCTGGCCATGTGACAGATCTGATGTAACCAGAAGAAATTCTGCAGACACTTCTGTAGCTGTCCATCCATTTAAAGCACATGATTCTTTTAATTTGATTTTAATACCTTGCTTTCAGTTTCATTTTTTCTTTATCGTTGCAGTGAAAATAAACCAAGATTCTAGCATAAAAGAAGGTTCTTTGGCATTAAATATAACTTTGGAGCTGTCCTCTCTGTAGAATCAAATGTACACAGGGTCTTTTCTTCCTGCATCTCTATCTTTCTCTTGTAGGAGATTTATTTTTTCCTATCACGGTTTTGCTGTTTGTCTCCTTGATAAACAGTCCTTTTGCGCCGTCTCAGGGAGAACATGTGTTGTTGGCAAACTCTTGGAGGGAGTGCATTCAAAATGCTATCAGAGGCATGAAATAACTAATAACTCATGTGAGGAGCAGCTGAGGGAGCTGGGGCTGTTAAGCCTGGAGAAAAGGAAGCTTTATGAATCTCTACAGCTCCCTGAAAGGCGGGTGCAGCCAGGTGGGAGTCCAGTCCCTTCTTCCAGACTACCAGCAATAGGAGAGGAGGACACAGGCTTAAGCTGTGCCAGAGGAGATTCAGGCTGGATGGGAGACATTTCTTTACAGAAGGGTTGTTAAACATTGGAATGGGCTGCCCGGGGGCGTGGTGGAGTCATCATCCCTAGAGATGTTCAAGAAATGACTGGATGTGCCACCATGATCTAGTTGGTAAGAGGTTGGAGTTGATTGTCCTGGAGGTCTTTTCCAACCTAAAGGATTTTGTGGCTGTGATATGAATTTGTCTTTCAAGTCCATTGTTGCAACAACTTCTGCTGCTTCTGTTGGCAATACTTTCTTTCTGGACTTAATACACAACACACCTGTTCAGTGTGTCTGGTTAGAACTCCTGAACTGGAAATATTTCAAATACATGACACAGTAGAAAACATCACATCCCATTTTAAGCATCCCCTTTCACAGCAGTAGCATGAGAACAGTAGGGCAGATTGGAGAGTAGGTAAATATCCAAGTATATTAAAGATAGGTGTTTGGAATGTTAAAGGAATCAAAATGAAAGCCTTGAGGAAGGATATAAAAGGATTAGTAGTTGTGGAGGTCAGCTGAGGAAGAGCTTTTCTGTATATAGGAAATCAGGTAGGTAAAAGTTGGAAAAGAGAGATGCAAATAAATGTGATGTCAGATGGTGACAGGTGCTGATAATGGCAGAAGGGGAAAGAGAATTTTGAGGAGGTTCTTGAAGGCATTTCAGAAATCTGTATTATGAAATACCAGCTCAGAGTGTTAACATATAAGCTAATGCAATATTGTTTTCTCATTAAAATTGTTCAGTGGTTATAATGCAATTGATAGCCTGTCTCTTAGCCACTGCTGGCCCAGTAGCCATGAATATTTTCTTGATTTGAGAAATGAGTTAAATGTCTATGAACTGTTGCTTTTCTGGTATGACAGACCATTAGCTTTGTAGGTGTTTATTTAGAGAGTAGACTTAATCGATTAAATCAACATTTGGTCTTTATGTGAAGTAAATTAAAACTAGAAGAATGTGAAGTGCAATAAATGAAAGTCTCTTCCTAGAAATTTGAAAGATAGTGGACTAGGAGGACTAAAAATTGAATTGCCAAATGCCTTTTTCTGTGATGATTTGTCTATGTTACACAGAGAGCACATGACCCATTTGAAGCCTTCCAGGCATTCCCACATGAAGGGAGCCTGCAGGAAATATGGAGAGAGACTTTGCAAGAGGCATGGAGTGACAGGACAACAAGGAATGGCTTCAAACTGACAGAGAGTGGGTTTGGATTAGATATTAGGAAGAAATTCTTAGCTGTGAGTGAGGCTGGGTGGTGATGCTGGAACAGGTTACCCACCTGGGGTTGTGGATGCCCCATCCCATGAAGGTTGGACAGAGCTCTGAGCAACCTGGTTGAGTGATGGCAGGGGTTTGGAATTAGATGGTCTTTAGGGACCCAGACCATTCCTCTTAGGACAGAGTTTGCATAGTGACTGAGGAAATGCAGTAAAGAGGAATAGAGTATTGACTCTTTGCTTTAGTCTCCTTTCCTACTTTGCATCTGTGTGTCTACAGCAAATATATTTCATTTATTAATAAAAAGTCATGCATCCAAATAATTTTTAGGGTTATTTGACTGTAGGATCAGCCAGACTAAACTGAAAATAATAGGCCTTCTGCTGGTATGCTAGCAATGTAGCTGTGACTATATTGTACACTGGGTCCCTGAGGAGCCTTGTGAGGAAGTCTGAGCATATAAAAGCAAATTTGTGAGGCTCGGTGTTAGTTGTGGACACAACCTGACTTAGTTGGCACCCTGGTGGTGTTGAAGTGGTTGAAATGAATGAGTGATTGTTGTCTTTTACACTTCCCAAAGGAGTAGTCTTGGAGGTGATTCTCAGGGAATTTCTTGTCCACCACATCTGAATTAAGTTAAAGTAGGGGAGTGGAAGAGCAGAGTGTTGACACCTGAAGTACAATATGCAGGCTACCTTTTTTTTTCTGCTTTTGTCAATTTTCCTCACTTTTCTTACTTTCTTTCCCCTACCTTGATTAGGAATATATAAGTACATAAATTCATAATGCAGGAAGGAGAGTGTAAGAAGTATTGGTGAATATATTTCAATACATGTGCTGCACAGGGACCTACAAATAACTGGAGTATTCTTTTGCTTTTTGGTGACAAAATGTGTCCCCCAGCAGTTTCCTTTTTCTTGATTCCAATATGAGGCTGGGCTTCTGTTCAGTGCCCTGACCTCAACAGACATTAGCAGTGACTGCTGCAGAAAAGATTCACATAAAGGTAGATATGAATGCAAATGTTCTTTATTTATGAAGTGACAGTTTATGACAAATCTATAATGTCACCAGCTATTATGAAAACTTCAGTGTTTCCCATCAGTCAGGATTTATCAGGTCAGCAATTGTCAGTAGTTAGCAGGCTCTGATATCTGAAAATGAAAGCTGTGTTTGTGTGAGTGACAAAACATTGTATTGCAGGGTCTTAGGCAGTGTAAGTTCATAACTTGATACTCAATTTAAAGTGAAGAATAAATTAATCACACATAAACATACCACAGCACACCATTAAGCTGGACATGAGCTGGCCATGAGCACTGGCAGCCTGGATAGCCAAACATGCCCTGGGATACCTCCAGAGCCCCGTGGGCAGCAGGGCAGGGAGGGGATTCTGCCCCTCTGCCCCCTCTGCTGAGACCCCCCCTGCAGGGCTGCATCCAGCTCTGGGCTCCCAGCACAGCAAGGACAGGGACCTGCTGGAGCCAGGCCAGAGGAGGCACCGAGGGGATCAGGGGGATGGAGCAGCTCTGCTGGGAGGAGAGGCTCAGAGAACTGGGATTGTTCAGCCTGGAACAGAGAAGGCTTCAGGGAGACCTCATTGCAGCCTTTACAGCACCTGAAGGGAACCTAAATGAAAGATGGAGAGAGATGTTTAACAAGAGCCTGGAGTGACAGGACAAGGGGTTATGATTTTAACTGAGAGTAGGTTTAGATTAGATATTAGGGAGAAATTCTTGACTGAGGGTGGTGAGCTATTCCTCCTGTGGAATAGCTCCAACCATTCTAATATTTTGGAAATTTTGGTTTTGCTCACCAGGATGTAGAAGCTCGCGAAGTCATTGCAGCCTATCATAGTAAAGACTTAAGGGCTCCTAAATTCTGCTCATATGCTCTATGCATATGCACCAGGTGGAAATCCTGGGGGAAGGAACAGAAAAGGAAGCTGTATGGGTAGCCCAGGATATACCACAGCTGCCTGCTTAAGGTCATGGTTGCATCTTGCTCTGCAGTATCTTCTGCCCAGACAGCTCATGGGGTTATTAGAATTTCTGTTCCTTCTAAATGAGGTTGTATCATAAGAGAAGTGGGAAGGGGACCATAGCAAAAGAATCAAAACTGGAATCAAAGACCACTTGTGTCTGTCTCTTTCTGATATGCAGACAGTGTCTAGAGACAGGCAGTGGAGCCAAATTTCTGGTTTCCTTTGTTATTTCTAAATCAGCATAACATTTGGGAATGTGTTGGCGCTCAGTTCACTTTGGAAGGAGGGAGTTCAGTGTGCTCTGTGAATGACCTTGTGTGTGTTTTGCTTCTCCCCTCCTCAAAGTGCACGCCGAGGGGAATTCCTTGTAGCCCTGGATAGCTGAAGGTGCACCCAGCCATCACAGGAATGGGTGGTCTGATCCCCCCTTGGAACACCTCCTGAGCCTTTCTCCTTGTACATTGGCGTGGTCCTGGCTGCTCTCATCTCAGCCCTCTCTTGTGCACAAAGTGCTTCATTAGGATGGAGTGAGGGAGCACCAGTTTTGTGATAAGCATCAGTACCAAAGAGGAAGAATCAGCCCTATTGGGACCTCAGGAGGGGTTTTTAATTGGGTTGGATAAAGTTAAACCTTTTATGGGAGGAAGCTTTTTGCACAGCTTTAAGGATGGCCTGTAAGTCTGTGTAGGATATACTTCTAGGGCTCTGAACACTGTCAACAAACCTTTGTGTACAAGAAAACTAATATTTTGGATTTGTGTTTCGCATTTCTTGCTGCCGATTTTGTTACCCTGTGTTAAGCATTTATCAAAATTGAGTTGTATCTGTTCTCTGCCTTAAGTCCCTCTCATGTTGCAGAAACACCTCAGCTTTCCTTTCCTTCCTGATATTGTTAATAGAAATTTGTTAACAGAACTAGGGGTTTTGTTTGCTTTTTGAGAATAAGCAAAGAATTAAGTTGTTAGACATGTCTGGACATACAAATGTTTCTAATCAGAGTGTGAAGTTGGCTTTTTTGTCCCATGTGCTGTCTGATATTTATCCTTTACTTTAATGGTGATTTCAGTCTTTTTTGATATTGTGTATGGGGTCATGGACTAAGGTTATTTTTTAGCTGGAGTTTCTCCTTTTAGTTTTTTTTGGTCAGTAGAAGTGAGAATAAAATATATCATTCTCTTCCAAATGTCCCATAAGTTCATCTGTGCTTAGCTATAGATTATGGGTTTTTTTCATGTACAGGCATTGCAGATTATGGATTTTTTTGCTGTTCTAGTAATAGAATCTGGAAGCCACTGAAAGAGCCAATTTGTGCAACAGCAATGTAGCACTTAACTGCAGTGGCAAGCCTTAGCTTAATGACCTGAGTGTTAGTAAAACAGAAGTCCAAAGGTGGATTCACTCTGTTGAATGGATCCTTATGCCTTTCCTCATAACTTTTGCAGTAAATGAGGCGTTGAAAATATTTTAAAGTATGTAGAGCCTAGACTATAATTAAGAAATTTGCTTTTCTACCACTCAGCAAAACTGCTGATCAGAAAATTGAGACAAATGTTTCACTAACCTGCAGAGGTTGGTTTACCTTGTATTTTAGGAGTGCAGTCCAGTTGTAGCAGTGTGGCAGCTCCACGCAAAGGATTTTTAGGATCCATGCTAGAAAAATTATTTTTGAGGCACCAGCTGCCGTGGCTGTTGCAGAAATATTTTTCCAGGCTCATGTAGTCTAATTAGACATGCAGGAGTGGAAAGTGTCTGTACCATTAATGTGGAAGGAAGAGTTCAAGGTAAGGTTGGATTGACTGGGCTCTGAGCAGCCTGGTCTAGTGGAAGGTGTCCCTGCCCCTGGTAGGGGATTGGAATGAGATGAGCTTAAAAGTCCCTTCCAACCCAGGCCCTTCTATGATTCTCTGCTTATAGTGTATTTATGTGTGTGTTTACATGCAATCCTGAAACTGAACATTTCTAAAGGGAACTGATATTTGAGATTTCCCTTCTGGCTTTCTTTTCTCTCCTTGTCTTTCCGTACCGGAGCTGTTTGTGGGAAAGGGATATAAAGTGTACATGTTAAATTGCAAAGAACTTTTAACTAATGGGGTGGTAAGAGACTGTGGTTTTGGATGTCCTCCTATTGAATCTGGCAGATGAATCGATGAGAAAGCAGTAGCTATGAGGGGAATCTGGAAGTGCACAGTGATCTAGAAGTAAATGTCAATAGGAAGATGATCAGGAAAAAAAAAAAGATTGTCATACATGTATGTGTAAAGGATCCTCCTCTAAGCACAGTCTGCATCTGGTATTGGTTGGATAACACTACAGGGGTTATCTCTGTTAGTCCATCTCAGATTTTTAGATAGGGGAGTGTCTGATACAGTTTCTGATATCAGATAAAGCAATTTCAGATATTGTGTAGTTAGTTTTTTTTATTTTTTGAATTTTTGTAACATTAAAGGAGTGACTTGCAAGAGCTCTTTGTGATGCCTAAAGCACAACTAAATTGTTCTCCCTTCCCTCTGTTTTTTTCCTTAGGATCCCGTCTCCGCCAAGAGGACTTTCCACCACGGATTGTTGAGCATCCCTCAGATGTGATAGTGTCTAAAGGAGAGCCAACCACTCTGAACTGCAAAGCAGAGGGAAGGCCCACCCCCACCATCGAGTGGTACAAGGACGGCGAGCGGGTGGAGACGGACAAGGACGACCCGCGCTCCCACCGGATGCTGCTGCCCAGCGGATCTTTATTTTTCCTGCGCATCGTGCACGGGCGCAGGAGCAAACCCGACGAGGGGAGCTACGTTTGTGTAGCAAGGAACTACCTTGGGGAAGCCGTGAGTCGCAACGCATCCCTGGAAGTGGCATGTGAGTAGTTTTATTTGGTTAGTGTTCTGGGAAACTCCATGGTGGCTTCTATGCTGTCACCCCAGCACTTGCACACAGCCAGCATAATGGGAGATAACAAATGGGCATAAAATACAGGTTTGTCATTAGCTATTGCTCTTAGTCAAGGCATTTTCACTTGTGTTTGCTCAGTAGCAGTGACCATACAGAATAAGTGATTTATACTGAAATGAGGTTCTAGCCAGAGTAAAATCATGATTGGCACAAACGTGGAAAAAGGATAATCTTCCTCTGAAGAATAACATGGACAAAGGATAATCTTCCTCTGAAGAATAATCTAATTTTTAAATGATGTCTAGAGTTGGTTATACTGGAACTAATGTGGAAAAAATTCCTATCATTTAATCTAAGGTGCACTGTCTGTTTTTCTTTATCTCATAATCTGTTACCTCAACAGAAGCAGACAGCATCTTGGTGACTCATGTTCTGTACTGCTGGAAACCTCAATATATGCTCCTCAATCATAAATTTGACCCTGGCCTCATTCATTATGTGAATGGCAAGTGAAATTGTTGGCCATTTCTCATATCATCCAGAGCAGTCTTGGTTTTTATTGATTCTCTTTGTCTTAACAGAGAAGTCAACAGGGCTCTTTCAGAACCCACCTGGCATGAGTAGTCTGCTTCCAGTAGAGTTAGGAGATACATTCATTATATTCACAGCAAACAAGCTCATCAGACCTAAAATATAATCAGTTTCACACAGGGGGTTTTTTTCTTTTTTTGCTTGGTTTTATGGGTTGACTCAACGCTGATCTTTTTATTCAGAATGTGCATCTTTGCCTATAATTTTATTTTAATACATTTATGAGTGCTCTTTTCTTGTTAGGCTTGAGTTTTTCACCCACAGCTCTTAATCTGAAAGTAGTTTCCCTAAAATATATTTGAAGTAGGGCTTTAGAGCAAATTTGTATTGCTTAGTTGATAAAGAATGGATTTAAGTCCACAGTGGATGATATGTTTAAAGGGAGGAAGCATAGAAGAGAAATCTGTGTTTCTGATGCAGTCTTCAGACTTTCTTAGCCAATATGGTGTGGTCTTGTGGCTTCTGTTTTCTCAGAAATTGCAGAAAATGCCATTTTTGAAATATTTAAATGTCAGAATAAGCCAAGTAGAACAAACATTTTCACTGCATTTCACCTGTTGTAACCTAGATTCAAAACTGTGTCAAACAAAAAATGAAAACAGTTTTAGTGCACTATCAAAGCAGAAGTAAATGTGCCAGTAAATGCATCACAGAAAGCTTTTCAGTTTTGGCTGGTATTTGGGAATTGAGGAGAAACCAGCTTAAGGAAGGCTGAAATCTAGGTGAGTATTACTAGATAAATTTACCGGATTGTTTGTGTCTTTGTACATGTGTTTTAACTGTTGAGAAATCCTGAGAGACCTAAACACTTGAAATCTTTATTGTATTCCTGTTGAGATTCAGGATCTCCTGTTGAAGTTCAAAGGATTGTTCCAGTTGTACCTTAAGTCATCAAATTGAAGTGAATGGTCATTTTGAAATTTTAATGTGCTTTATGTCTTGTCGGTTTTCACTGATCCTTACTTTCCTTACTTTATGACTGCTGCAATCTTGTTACACCATCTCTGTCTTTGGGGTTTAACTGCTGTGGCTGGTGGCAGGTCAGGCATGAATCACATGGGAGATAGTAGAAAATTTTAAAAATAATAAAGCTGTTCTACATTGTCAGGTGTTTTATGGCAGGAAACTGAGATCTGAAACATGGCTGAAGTTTTTGCAATAATATCATGCTTTTACTATTTCTATAGCTTTGAAATTTAACTTCCTGAACCCCCCAATTAAAGGGTTTAGTAGTTTAAAGTAGATTCTCCTATTTCACTTCAACAATGCTTTATCCTTCTTTGAGCAGTACCATGGCTGCAATTACAGAATGGTCTTCATCAAAGAAGAAAAATATAAATAATTACATACATTGCTTGTTTACTTAATTTTAGTGATTCTGCTGCGATTTTTAAAAGCACATGGCAGTGCTTGGTGTGTATCAAAGGCATCCTTTGGAAGATGACAGCAAAACTGCAGTTTTTTGCTGGGATATGAGATAACTTTTGGTTTTAAGTCAGGTTTTGAAGGAAACAGTTGGAGTCTCTTGTTTTTCTGGTGTCAGCATTTCTGGGCTGAAGAAGATGGGCAGGTCTGTAGCAGCCTGTTTGCAGGCTCAGGAAATGAGTTCCTGGTGACAGGCTGCTGTCAGCAGTGAGTCCCCATTCACCTGTCCTCAACTCCTGCTGGGAAGCTGCTGGGCTGCCTGGATGCTGCAGCCCTGTCCATGGGGCCACACGTACTCCAGCCTGGCTTGTGCTCTCTGTCGTGGTGTTGAAAACTCTCCTTTCCACACGGAGCCAAGCTGCTTTCATCGCCAGAAACAGGGAGGTTGTCTTTTGCTGTCAACAGGGTTCTGGATTCTTACCTCACTGTAGGTGGCCTCGAATAGGAGGAAACTGCTGGTTTTCACAGTTTTGAAATGCTTGAGCGTGCTGTTTTAGAGTAAGAAACTGTAATTGTTGTACTTTGCTTATTAAATTGGCAGTTGCAAATTATGTGCTCTTGCAACTTTTGAATGATTTATGAAGGAATATATATTGATTTTTTATATATGTTAGATGTGTTTGTGCTTATGCATTAATATGATAAACAGTGTTAATTATGATTAATTTTCTTTTATTTCCTTCTATTTACCCCCTCCATGCCACAAAAGTAGTGGGATTGGAAGTCTTCTGATGCATCCATATTTATGTGTAAAGACAAAAGTTAAATTCAGCTGGGACACAGAGTGGTTCAAACCATCTTGAACAGAGTCATTTTGCCCTTCAGTTTTTTGGTTTTTTTTGAGTGAGTTTCTTCAAGTTGCTGAAATCCCTATGCTCTTTTTGGTTGAGTAACTGTTTACACCTTTCCCAGACATGAATTTAGGTACCAGCCCTTACAAAGCAAATAAGGTATGCTTCTACATCCACGCCTCTTCAGAGCACATGCATACAGTGCAGGACAGGTATTTTTGTACTGCTGTATATCCTCTGAAAAATTTGTCCATGCCAGTAAAACTGTGGAGAACTGTGATTTGGAAAGTTACTTAAAAAACCATCATTAATATACTGAATATGCTTCTAGAATATTTTTGCTTATAATTGGAATATCTTCATTCCTGAAGACATTTAAGAAGAAATAGTTGGTATTTAGAAGAAAGAGTTATTATTTGAAGTTTAGGATAGATATGACTTATTCTGTTTGTTTTAAGACATTAATTCATGGTGTGCTTCATGATGATTAATTATTTGTAGGAGCTTCTTCAGAAGGAAAAAATAATTCTAATGCTACCAGTCAGAGAAGTCTTCCAAATTGTATGTGGCAAATTCTCATGTAGTGTTTTTGTTTTATGGTTAAATCATTAAAACCAGATGTTCTAAGCTTAAAACCTCTATGAAGAGTTGTATTCAAAAAAGTACAACATCTTTCTTTAGATTTTGTCCTTAAGAATTTTTTAATGGAAATTGAACAAGGGTTGGCATTATTAGATGTATGTTGATGTTCAGATTTTCTTGGGAGAATTTAGAAGTAGGCTTGAAATAATTTGATCTTTCACCAAACTGTTTCGTATTCGAACGCCAGAAATCTAAAAATAAAAGCACTTTTCTTTTTTTTTTTTAACAATTCTCCAGTTGAGGCGATCGAAGCTGCGCGGTAGAGTTTTCCAGCGGGAATATCAGGAAACACATTTGCGGCAGCAGGGAGGGTGGCTAGGATTTCAGCTGGGAGCACCGGGGAGCCACTTGTGAGCCGGGGAAGGAGCACCGGGGTCCCTGCGCTGGCCAGGGCTGCTCTGATCCATCCCGAGTCAGCGGCAGCCCCCAGGGAGAGCAGCTCTAGCTCCAGGTGTTAAATACGTGACAGCAGCTTGATCTATCGACCACTGTTACAGGGGGCTCTGGCCTAAATGAAAATTCATGAAAAATTGATGAAGTCCCCAGATTATTTTTTTCCCTTTTCCTTTTGCAGCGCTGTGCCAATGCAGCGAGGAGAGATTAAATGAGGTGTTGAACGCTTTAGTGGCGAGGAGGTTGTGGTTCAGAGGTCAGGGGGGAGGGGAAATAAGACCCATTTTCTGCCTTACTTTCCTTTAAAAGCAAACATGAAGCTTTTCAGATTAGTTGGGATTTGCTGCCATTTTAATGTAATAATAATAAAGCTCAGGAATATTTACAAATAAGATTCTTTTCTGCATGGGTTGGGAGCATACGGGTTGGTGCAGAAAATAGTGGAAGCCTCTGAGTCATAATTCAATTGAAGAACCAGAAATAGATTGAATTTTGTAATGGCAGTATAAATTTGGGCTTCCATCTTTCTGAGTCTCTGCTTGAACTGAAGTCATTTGGAGAAAGAAGAGGTCTTGCATTATTTATATTCCATAGATTGCTTGGATAGCAGGCTTTGGAACACTCTCTAAACATAATGATCCTGTTTGTGTTAGAGTCAACGCTGAATTATGTTTTTATCTGTTACAAGAGAGGTTATAGAACTACACTGAGTTTACTGTGAAGTCATAGGTGTTCTGCAAAGCAAGACTAAGCCACATCTCAAACATGGGAGACAGTAATTTTACAAATAAACCAGATATATTGAAGTGTTCAGTGAATAAAGGCTGAGAGATATAAAATATATGCTATGCAATCACCTTTGCATCATAATGCTAATGGCTATTTGCTGGAGCATGTGCAAAAGGCTGCAATGTGTTCATAATAATGGAGTTAATAATTTCCTATGAGATACTCAGAGTGAAAGAAGAGCGCAGTGTATGTGACTGTAAAATGGGTGGATGGTTTTTTCCATCTAGTTTCTGTTTTATGTGTGATAGTAACACATTATTAATTTTGTTACTGGTAATTTTGAAGTCTGGTTTGCTCTGAGGTTACTTTCATATGTGGAGAGCATGTCCTGTTACTTACATCTCTCTCACCCTTATCCTTTTAAACAGTGTATAAAAGTACACTGTTTTCTGTCTGAGTTGGCACTCTTCTGCTCTCATCACAACAGAATAATCATTGTAGAAATTGGAATGCTGGAAACTGTGGTCTGGTCTATGAGCAATATCAAGACATTTAAAAGCATCCTGCCTTTTCTCATCATAATTTTTCTCTAAGAAGAAATTTAACAAATCATGGCTACTATCACAGAATGCTTAAGGAAAACCAAATTTCTGTTATGGAAGAGAATAAATAAAATTGTATCTGATTACATAATCTGGGGAAAGGTAAATTTTGGAAGATGGTGTGAATACCTTAAACTTTCTCTGTACTTTCGAAGCTTGCAATAAGCAATTTCTGTGGACTTTTCTGTGGATTAGGATGAAGCCAGTGGGAGCACCATTATTTGAATACATTACATAAAATCGCATTTTTGTATAGGGCAGTATGCAGTCACTTTTAGAAATTAAAGAGATTATTAATATAAATGAGCGAAGACTTATCAGATAAACCAAAACCTGACTTGATATCTTATTGCAAAGTTTTCTTGAGCCAAAAAACCAGTTCTGTTTATTTACTTTATTAATCTAGGTTTTAATTGAGTGTTTTTATTTCTTCTGAATTCACCTGAGGCAAGAAAGCTACATATTTAAGAGGGTGTGATTTTTGTTCATAGCCAGAATGAACTAGATATTTTATGAGCGAGGTGCTCTTCATCAGGATAACCTAGATTCTGTTGCTAACACATTTCTCACAAACTGTTTAAGTCTGTGCTACAGCACTGATGCCTTCCATGTGGGCAGAAGCAGTACTTCCCGCCATCATCCATTAGGATTTAGACAAGTCATCACATTCTTGCATCTTCACTTCTTAGTCATTGAACTCCACCTGGGCTTGCAGATGTAAAGGCTAAAAGAGCTGAGGACTCCTTACATTTTAAGAAATTCCAAAGATAGTTAAAATTCCATCGCTCCTAATATATCAAGCTGTAGGTTTCTCCAGGCCTTATTTTTTTCGCCTTTTTCTCATTTATTTCATACTGTGGTCATCTTATAATACATTTTTAGGAGATATTTGCAGTTGGTCTGATTCTGCTTCTAATAATTTCTTGCCCACTCCTAACTTGATTTTTATCGGCTTCTTTCTTCCCCTTAACTTTGATTTGATTTTTTTTTAAATCAAATGTGCTGTTTACATCTCTCTGAATGGATACCTGAGAAAATGTTGGCAGCTAAGGAACATCTTCACAGAAGACTTCACAGAAACCTTGAAAGAAATCAGCTCCTGATTGATCTGTTAGTGGGTGCATCATCATGTGCTGATTTTTTTTTTTTTTTGGTTGACATTACTCTGATTTTTAGTTCATATAGGAAATGAAGGAGAACAAAATAACACTGAATTTTTACAACTTTTTTCTCTTTGCTCAGGACCCAATAAGCACCATTTGAATGTTAATTTAAATACTAGCTATTGGCATATGCTTAATTCATGATGCATTGCTTTTAGTGTCATGCTTAAAAAAGTACTGATTTGAAGCAATGCTTAGACTATGACTTTGCCCATTTTTTGTGATCTTAATTCTCAGAAGGTTCAGTACTGTGGTAATTAACAGTAATTATCAGGATGAGATTGGTGGATGTTTTATGTATACACATCTTTGTCTCTCTCTATGTATATATATTGATAAAGATTTTTATTATGGTAATCAGTCTACTTTTTTGAAGAAACCCTTAACCTCCTTCTTTTTTTCGCCCGTCTTTGTTCAGACATGAGCTTCCCTTGCTCTTCCACTTAAAGGACTAAAATTTAATCATGGCTTTGGTGCTACTTCATAAGTTCCCACAGATTTTATACTTCACATAAGTTTCTAACACGTAGAGTTTATGTGGGAAATGAAGTGGTGGTTTTGTTCCACTCTTCTGGCTTGAATATTTCAAGTGGCAGTGATGTGAATGTGTACTGATAGCTGGGAAATGGCTTCATTGTGATAGAGAAGGGAGGCGTGCACTGTCACTTTCTGCTGTCTCACAGGTCTGTTTGCCACTGTACGAAGGGATGTGGAGTTGTAAAGAACTGGGAGTCCTGGATCGCTGAGTTCCTCTATTCTACCCAGCTGTACTTTGTAATTCTGTTCAGAAACGTTTCAAGCTGCAGTCTGAAAAGCAGTTTGATTGCCTTCCCCTTCATCCTCAAGCTCGCTCCTTTCCGTTTCTGTTGAAAGCCTGTCTTGGAACTTGGTATTCTAACGGTGAGAAAAATAATTTCCATGTTTCCAGTGTAAACAGGATCATGCCTGATTTATGCTAGTTCTTGCAATTTGGAGCACCTCTCATATGAGGAAAGGCTGAGGAAATTAGGATTGTTCAGCCTGGGGAAGAGAAGTCTCTGGGGAGATCTTATAGCTGACTTTCAAAGCTTAAAAGAGACTTATAAGCAAGATGGGGTAAGACTTTTTAGCAGTGCCTGCTGCATTAGGACAAGGGCTAATGATATTAAGCCACAGGAGGGTTGATCAAGAATAGATGCAAAGAACAAGTTTTTTGCTGTGGATGTGGTAGAACTCTGAAACGGGTCAGATTCAGGGTCAGGTTGGATGGAGCTCTGAGCAACCTGATCAAGTTGAAGATGTCCCTGTCATTGTAGGGGGGTTGGACTAGATGACGTTTGAAAGGTTTATATCTTCTCAGACGATTCTATGATCTGATTTTCCTGCAGTTGTTTTCTCTCCTTTGTATTTACAGACCACCGTGGTGTCACTTCTCATCTCCACTATTGCTAAGTTAAGCAAGAAAAGCTCATGAGTTTATTTGGAAAATATTTGCTTGATCCTAGTAGTCATTCATCACCTGTTCTTTTCTGCGTATGCATGTAATATTTCAAGACTTGCATGCTGTGCATGATGAACTAATGTTAATAACTATCTTCACTGTTCAGTCAGTCCTGTGATCATGTTTAACTTTTTATAAGCATTTGGTAACTCATAGTGATTCTGTACTAATCAGACACAGATCTTTCTCTTCCTCTGTAATGTGTAACAGATGAGCTCTACTGTGCCATGAACTTCCCCGTGATGGGTTTGAAAGAATATGGCCTTGCAATTGCTGTTATTCCACTTCAGTTAGTGTCTCCTGTACTAATTTTCAGTGTCATCCCATTCTTCCCATCTAATGATCCTCCTGTTGGGTCCTGCTGGGTTCAGTGACAGATCTTGTATGCCAAAATAGATGTTGGCCTCGGTGTTCAAAATTGGCAGTTCTTAAACCACCTGCATCTTGCTGGAGGGCTTTTCTTCTACTAATTGGACTCAAACCTGCCTGTTGCTCTCTTCATATGCAAAATCATTTGATGAAATAAATGAGAAGGAAACAACTTTCTGTCAGCCTATGAAGAGATTACCAACCCAGCAAGGCTGAGAACATATAAACATTGTTTTTGGGAAGGAAGTAGTTTCTTTCTTTCTGTTGTAATCTCAAAACAATCCAGACATGAGAACCTGAGGAAAAATATCCCCAGTTTAAAGGGGATAAATTGAGCAACAATATTGCAAAAGAAATTGTGCTGGCTAAGCTTGGAATTATTTTTCAGGTCATAATGTATACAAAAATTCCCCATCTGCTGACTGTTACAGTCTCATAAAGCTGACAGGTAGTAGGGCGATCATTTTGTATTTTAGCAGTGATGAATGCCAGGTGGAACTTTTGGGTGTGTTTAGAATGTGAGAATTCCTGTGTTTTCTCCAGAGCAGCACTGTTGAGGTAGTCACTTATCATGTCTTTTATTCCACATGGGAAACAGTGGCATAATAACCCACTGTGTCTCACCAGTTGGTCCATCTATTGCAATGGTCCATCTTGGATAGTAAAAACCACCGATTTAGAGAACACATACAAGGTGTTTAAGCTCATATGTTTGAAGTTTAAGCACTTTATGTGGCTCATTCACCTCATGAATTCTGGACAAATGTAGTTCTTTTTCTTGGCTGGAATCCAAAAAAGGTACAGGTAGTGAAAAACCGGGAGTAGTTGATAATATCTGGGTGGAACACTGTCACCTTAGCCACTGAGATGTGTGTTGTTTTTACTGTACGATTGTCTTTATGAGAAAGATGCTTGCGTAGAGTTCAGCTTCATTTGTTTTTGTGCACCTTGCTTTTCTCTTGAAGTACAGAGTGTTTAGAATGTTTTAAAATTAAGTCAATTTCAAAGCCCACAGGAAAGCACAGTCTGGGTGTTGTTTGGGGTTGTTGAAGCAAACTGGGAAGTTAAAACTTTACAATGTTTGTCAGAATGGTTTTTCTTTTAGCAAAGCATCAGTAAATGGCAAAAAAATTAACTTGAATTCGTTTTCAGAAAGTATTTACTTTTGTGTTCTACTTAGATTTTTCCTAACTCTGTCTTCTCATTTTTATATATTTCTTTTATGCGTCAAACTTAGAATCAGCAACTAGAAATCGCATTTTCCTCAAGTAGTCTAAATCCTGTTGTTCATTCAGATTGTTGGAGAAGTTAAGTAGCCTGCAGTCTGGAGACTCAGCTGGGAAAAGGGATTGAAAGCACTGAAGATTTGTACCTTAGAGCTCCAGGTCCCTCCCTTAGCATATATACAATTCTTGCTGTACTGCAGAAGCGACTTAATTACCTGCTGCAGACCTGTAAATTCCTCTCCCACAGATGCCTGTGTGCAAGTCAGTGGTGGCAATGCTGAACATCAGTCATGTTTTCTTTGAGACTCAGAGCCATCTCTTTGAAGCCATGTATCATGTTGATTGCCCAACCACAGACAGAAGCCAAATATTTTGATTGGTAGTATGATATCTTAAAAATATGAGGGATATTCTTCATTTTATTTGCCGCCTTCTGCCTACTATAAAAAAGACAGGTGACTTTCTTCATGCTTTTATTGAGATTGTGTTCCCATTTGAGCAGTATCTGATCCTGAATATATCAGCTACTCCAAATTTTGGACTTCTTAATAGATACTTATACTTTGATTATATCAGTCTTATTGAAAATTGTGGAAATACAACTCCCTTGCTCACACCCTCCCCTTGGGAGCACTTAATAGAAATAAACTTTTCAGAAAATGGACCATAGGGAAAGAAGTTGCAGCAATCCTCACAAAAAGGTTTCTTTTGTCTTTAAGAAATTGATATCTTACAGAAATGCTTCAAAAAGCAAACCAACCATCTGAAAAAAAAAAATCAAAACCCTAATCACTACTGTTCCACTGCTTTCCCTCCAAGAAAAGAAAGGAAGGTATAAAAAATGGATCTGCAAATTATTGTAGAACTACTTCTTTCCCTGCCAGTGTCATTAGTCTAAGTGATGTCTACACTGCAGCCTATGCTTTTACATTTTTTGGAGAGACTGAGACAGAGCCCTGTTATTGTTTTTCTTATTTATCTGGATTTTCTTCTCAAATAGCTTGGCCAGATTATAAGGACTTGTTTTCTCATCCTAGAATAAAAGCTTGTCTTTGACTATTCTTTATATGATTCACCTGATAATTTTCCTATTCATCAAAATATTTTGACTGGCTATCATAAATACACTGGGTGCATATGTGCACATCTAAGTTTATATGTCACTTTTCTCATTATACACCTGCATTCTGAACAAATGAGAACTTGGTTAGATCAAATTTATGCTTTTAATTGCAGTGCTGCACATGTGCTTAAAGATAGCTAGTAATACTAATTTCCACCTCTCTTGGAAATTATTTCACTTTTGCAGGGTGGTTTATTATGAGGTGGATGTAGAAAGCACAAGTTCAGAGCTATAAGAAAGGAACAGTTTTGTATCAGTGTGTGATGAAGTTCCTGCCAGTGACAAACAGAACAGGTGAACAAACAGGATATAGTGTGCAATATAGTATGAACAGCATAATTATTTGCTTAAATCATGGGAGTAAAATCTCTCAAATTACACTGGCTATTGTCAGTATTGTTTAGGACCTGAGCAGTATACAGCTATTTAACTACTGTATGCTTTTACATATTTAATTTTATACATCTAAAATTGTGTTTCTATATGCATGAAATACATATGTATTTGAAACACATATATATTCTAAACATAAAATTACTAAAAAATAGTATTTATTATTGATGCATATTAAAATTCCTGAGCAATGGACAGAGTAGGAGTTTGTGTCATCTGCTGTTTGTCCTTCAAAGAAGCTTCTTTGTCAGACACAATGTGTCACAATGCAAGTGGGATGAAATGTATTGCCCTCCATTGTCACTGTGTACTAGAGCTAGTCTGCAACATCATGTGCTCTTCTTGCTCCTTTCCCTTAGTTACAGCAGAAATATTAAACTATCATATTTATTTTCTGACTTTTTAGTGGTTCTTTCTTTTGCCTGTACGCTGCTGCTTGATACCCGCAAGCTATTTTTAAAGAAACTTTTTCGCCTTTTTTCTTTTTACAACCAAGTAGACTGAAACCAGCTCAAGGCACTGTGAGAGTAAGGATTTATACTTGTTTCCATGTGTAGCATCAACTGCTGGGAATATGTGTATGCTTGTGCCAGCTGTTTTGCACATCTATCCCAAGCTCCTCGGCTGAGGTGACCTCTGAAGCGCCTGCTGCAGTGAGTGATGGAGTTATTGAGATTCAGAGACAACCCTGACCCTGACCCCCTCGTGGCCTTGGTTTCACTCATCCATCTTCCAAGCCCCACAGGCTGTGATGTGCTGTGTGGAGACAGGATTAAACAAGTGTGAATAAACAAGTTCAAAGCCTTCTGTCATGGCTGCCAACACAGAACATCAGGAGAATGAGACATTAATAACCCAGTGCTGGGCAGGCATGTTGTTTTGCCATAGGAACACCTGGGGAAAGCACCACTTTCTATGCAATCAGGTTTTTGTGTGCCAAGAAAAGTTTGCTTAAGACTTCTGTGAAGGGTGTGAGATTTGTCCTGCCATTCTTCTTAGTCACAAAGCTGGCAACAGTCAGGCCAGAAAGGTGCTGAAAAACCTTCTGTGGAAGCAGCATCCTTTGCTTGTATTGTTATTTGGGCTGTGATTCATCAGAAGTGATTGGAGGGTTGGAGTTTTTTGTGGCTTTAACCTAATCTGTTTACAAGAAAAGAGTCTGGAACACGTTGCCAGAATTATTTTCTTAAGGATAGTTGTAGGAGATGAGTTTTTTATTTTGTTGTAAGCAAAAATTTTATTCTGTAGTATGGTTTTAAGGTTGAATCTGTGCATGTGGGTGAACTGTGGCTGAGATAAGATTCTTGTTGTGACAGTGGTTTAGGTAGTGCCTGTCTTCCCTTTGTCAAGACACTCATTTCACCCTGTGGCACCTTCTGATCACTTGACTAGTCAGTGATTAAATACATTTATTTAGTTCAATGGGTCAGAGATGTTGGGGTGGTTAGAAAATTACTGATGGATTATCAGTTTCATCACCTCTGACATGCAGCCTTAGCATAGTTCATCATCTGAGAATTCATAACACATTTGCCTGAGCAGTAACATGCTCGGCTACCTGTGTGATCGGGGCTCTAGGAACTGGCAGTGTTGTGCTCAGGATTGATAGGACACATGTCACAGGAATTAGAAGGGCATCATCTCTTTTGCTGATAAACACGCTTACTAAAAAAACTACCGAAGAGTGTTCTCAGGCCAGTGGCAAAATGGTAAATTCCAAAGCTGTAATGCACTGATGTTTGTCTTTTCTTGGAGCATTTCAAGAAATTAAAGTGCTTTTCAGAAGAAAAGAAGCTTTGGCTTTAGCACTACTGGACACTTGTAAGACAGAAAATATGCAGTGATTTTTGAAGTATGAACCTGGAAAATTCATATCAAGGCAGGTATCTTTTTAGAGACCTATTAATTTCATCTCTGTTACACAGTAAATCTCATTATTGTGGTCTGACAGCCTATCTAAGATTAGGGGGATTTTTATGGAGTCCAGTCCTGGGACAAGCCTAATTGGAGGTGGTACACTACTGTACTTCCAGGTTACAAAACATTTATTTATGAATCAGTCAGTTGTTGGTGCTCCTATGTTAACATTTTTATTTTCAAAAACCTATCTGTGCACCTACAAGGAAAAAATCTTTGAGTCAGAAAGTGAGGTATGAAATCCAGTCCTTCCTTGCTTGCTTCCTTCCTTCCTTCCTTCCTTGCTTGATTTAAAGCAGGTGAAAATGTCCAAGTGATTTCAATCTTATGGTAAGAACTTGAGTAAAGGAAGTGAAAACATTGTTCATAAATAATAGAAATAGCACCAGCTTCTTAGCCCAAATATCAAATACATATCATCTACTATATAAGTAGTATGAAGGGAATAATGGGCAGGATCTACTGAGAAAACAAGTGAAATAAACCCTGGGTTCTAATGTTTAGGGAAATTATGAAAATTAACAGGGGAAAAAAACACTCAAAGAAAAAGTATCATACATCCTTTGGTTTTTTGCTGGGGTTTTTATTTTTTCCCCTCTCTGTGACATTTGTAATATGATTCTTACGTTGAGAGTGAAGCAAATTTATTTAATACTCTTGGATTGTTGACATCAAAGATGAGAATAATGCTGTTTGAAGTAGTGAAGTGAAATCTAACACAGCAAAGATGTTTCAAGTTTATTTGTTGTCATTATTCTTCAAGGTCCAAAGTGGTCCAGACAACAGAGCCAGAACGGGGGTTGACTGTGTATAGATTTGAGCAAATATGACTTTTAATCTATAATCTATTGGACATGATGAAATGTGATGGGAGAGTTTGGAAAGAAACCTTGCTTTTATCAATTGAACTCTAATAAAGCTTCTATGTTGGCATTATACCAGCTTGTAACAAATGTCTTGATGGAAGTAAATTGTTAATGTTTTGCACTTGTAGTGGATGTAACATTTAAGGTTCAGGGAGTTGTAATCCTTAATACTAACATTTCTTAATCTGGTGAGTTTCATGTCTGGAATTCTTAAGAGCCTGTTTCTTTTTCTTTTTTACTTTTTAGGTTTTTCTAGTACTTAAATGCTATCATTCTTTTGAATCATAAACCACTTTAAGATCCATTTAATGTAGCAGTTCCATAGAGACATCTTTTAATTCCACATAGTTTACAAGTATGACATTTGAAACCTTTAATGTCATGTTCAGCCAAGGGGAAAAGATGCTTTGAGAGGAGGTAAATTGATTGATTTTTTTTTCCACAGGATTAAACTACAGTTTTATTACTAGTGCTGAAATTAAAATCAGGCCCAAGCCTTGCATTCAGTGCTTGTATCAGTCAACCAATGAATGGATCTTGTTTCGAGATGTAAAGTTTTTTCATGAGTTTAAAAATATTGTCACTATGAAAATAAATCTGAATTAAAACTTTGTATGAACAAACTGTAGGAACTTTTTTTTTCATTTTATTCAATTTGCCATGTAAAAGTACTCACTAGTACACATTTTCATTCTCTCATTTTAGCTAATATTCCTTCCAGGTATTGATTAGTATGGAAGAGAAATTGCAATGGTTTCAGATTTTAGGTGTTGCCACCCTTATTTTACCTCTTTATCCCAGAAGAGTTTGTGAGCTGGGTGTGCTGCTGGTGTGAAATGCCCCAGTAATGCTGGCACCGGAGGTACCTGTGGGACACTGAGCTCCTGTTGATATCAGAGCTGTGTTTGCCCTCTGCATCTGATCAGCGTTCATCCCCAGGCAGGGCTTTATACACAAGTTGTTCTTTTAGCCCTGAGAGGCTTCACGTGCTGTGGCTGCTTATTTTCTTTCTGCAAAAGTACCTTGGCTTTTACTGCCTGCTTGATTTTTCCTTTGATAAGTGTTTTGAATAAACTGAGAGGGGAAAAATGATAAGGAGGCATTAATCTAGAGGGGATTATCCCAAAGTGTGGAAGAATGTATGCAGTACTTGAAATGACTTCTAACCCAAGTTTGACATTTGACTTGCTTAAGAGTTGATAATATCCTTTTGAGATCTCTGACTTATAATCAGCCTCATTAATTCTTGTGACTGCTCTTGTTTCTTTTTATTGACACATAAGATGTGTTATTTTAGAAAATGAATTCCAGTTCTTTGTCACAATTCCCCGTTATAAAAACCAAGTAAGGTTAAACTACACATATGCTCAGAATATGACAATAGTTCTGCTCTTTCACTGGGGGAAGCATGCAGGAATTATCAAGTTAGACCCTAGAATTTGCATCAATTGTTGTGATGTCAAAGCTGCCATATTAATATTCTTAGTTTTCCATTTCAGTGGTTAAGGATAATGCAGATCAATCTAATGAGGTTTTAGGTACACTAAGTACTTCTTGCTTTTACAGCAGTATGGTCTTGAGTTAAAAATAAGCTTTTTAAAACGTGTAGTCACAACTGATAGAAACTTCTAGCTTTAAATAAAAAGGAAATTTAAACAGGAGGGAAATTAGGTATGTAAGTTTTGTCTGGTTTTCTTAAAACTGAATATGCTCATTGTATTGAGAAATAGTTTTTAAATCATTATGAATTTTTTGAGTTTGTTTTGAGAAAGTTTTTAGGTAGCCTTAGGTGGGCTTAAGAATGAAAGCTGCTTTCCAAAAGAGAATGATCTGTATCAGTTATTTATTGGGGTGGATGATGCTCATTGTTCTAATATCTAGGTGTGTTAATGTACTTTCCTAACTAAATACTGAGAAGAAAATTCAGAAAGCTTCATAAAAGCAGATGCAGTGCTTATGTTGTTAGATTCAGAGCTGAGAAAGCAAAGACACCTCAAATTTATGCCAAGAGTGTGAAAGCTTTATGGTCTAACTTATGTTTTTGTTCAGTATACTGTGTTTTATTAACACTGCAAGCCTTAAAGTAGATTCAAGAAATTCTTGTGATCTCTTATCCTGACAGCACAATGGTCTGGTGAAATAATGTCACAAACCATGTCTGACAGGTTTAAAGTTGGACACAGGTGGCCTGTATTTCCTTTTTCCTAGCTCTGCTCCCTGTTTCAGGCTTGGAGGCTGGGATGAGGCTGCACTACTGCCTGTGTTCTATGTGGGCAACACAGACACAAATGTGGACACTTTGGTGGTGGCCAGCCAGGAGCCACAGGGAATTGTGCACTCAGAAATGGTGGGACTTTGGGTGTAATTAAATTTGAAGAGGAACCAGGAATGGTGAATCAAGCCATGTCTCCTTAAATGTAAACTACAAGCAGTTTAATGAAAAAACTGGTCGATTTTATCTAGTTTTTAAGGAACTTAAACACTCTGTTTCCTTAAGAATCCCTGTGGAGATGCTTTTGAACAGAAGAGGAGTTTTACTACAAGAAATTGTCCTTTTTAGAAAATACATGAACATTTATTATATTAAGTACATTTTCCTATTTTCTTTAGAGATTTAAGAGTGTTCTAGTGTAGAAGATAATTACCTTGCCACTACCTGCTTTTATTAGTGGTTTAGATTTTTTTTTGAACTCTTTAACATTTTTAAAGGCTCTTTCCTAAACATCATAACAGAAAAGGAAAGGTGTGTAAGGATAAACCAGAAGTTATTTTGGCTCCTTATGGCACATGTGTTTGGAAACTAATGCAGTGTGATTTCTACCAACTGACACTTCTTCCATAGCATCCAAGAAATGAACTAGTTCAAGATTCCTGGACTATCATGAAGAAATTTTCTTTTGGCTGAAAGGTCGGTTAAAGGTTAGAGTTGTGTGGAAGGAGGGTGATTTGTCCTTCTGATTTTCTATTTCTGGCTCTTTGTGGCTTTTGGTTGCCATGCATGTTTGAGAGGCACTCACGATTCCTGTCATGACAGATCCATGTTGCTCATAGAAATATCAAGTCTTGACTCATTTTCTGGGGTGCTTGAGAAGGTCTTAGGCTGCAAGCCTCCATTTCAATACTCTAAGCAGAATAAAAAGCAGGGCAGATTCACTTCCTATGTTACAGTCTTATGTAGATGTGTTCTTAATTTGGGTATGGCAGGGGCAGCTTTGTAATAAACCTATTCCTTTTTGTAATAATTTACGTAGCAAGGTTTCTTTCTGTTCGTGCAAAATTTTCTGTGTTTGCAAGGAAGAAAAAAATCTAAACTGATGACTCCATGTCTTTCTAGCAAGTGGGCTACCTAAATGCTTTTTTTCTGTAGCATCTAGGTATGATCTGAAGCACCCTGTTAGACATGGTGTCTCTGTACATGCACTTTTCACCTGTTTTGCACCTTTCACCTAAATCTCAGCAATGAATGACCTGTTATTGGTGTCTGTGCTCACACTTTCATCTAAGGAGCCAGTAAAAGCTGATAAATTATTAGATCTTGCCAGAGAATCCAATGTATGTTAACAACCCGGCATAACTCTGCAGACTCCCATTTAATAATGAACAAACCACAAAGAATGTATGGCTGTTTCTGAGCCTTCATCTTATGAAGGTTCTCTTCTCCACTGAAACTCCTGATCTTTTTCAGTCCACAGATGGGACAGTACCTTTAGCTTCAGGCACTGATGGCAAAAGTGCCTTTTACCCTAATACAGTTTCATCCTTGAGTTTTAGAGTTAGATTTTTCTCCAAATTTCAAACTTTGTCTGTTATGTTTAAAATTTGTAGAAGTTAATTCCCTAAAACAAAAATGCAATTAGGCTGTATCTTGATTTTTTGGGGTGTATGCATGGCTATGTATTCAACATAAATGAATCTGTGTTTGTATAGCAGTGTTGTCAAAATGCTGATCTATACTCATCTATGTCAACTGCTTAGATTATTTCTTCTTCTTAACCATAATGTATTCTGTTTGAAATTGTTGTAGTTCAGCAAAGAGAATACAGAGTACTTACACCACAGTGAAAGAAATAGTTAAATTTTTTTAGGAAACTAAATGTCTTTTGCCTTTTTCCTCCCTACCTCAAGATACTGACGAATCAAACCACCTTAGCTGGGATCACTGAATATTGCTTGATCCTCACACCCTGCGCAGAGATATGATCCTTGGCATGGATTTCAACAGCTCTAAACAAAACAAACAAACAAAAAGATGTATAATCCTTTGAAAATTTACCCAGTGGCAAATTACTTTTATGAAGCCTTATCAGGGCCATAAAACTGGCAGTGTGACCCCAGTGTGTCATGAAGAAACTTGGTCACATTCAGCCACATGGCTCAACCTCAGCACAGCAAACAAAGTGTTCCTTTAAAAAATTGGCTGTAGTCTCTGGAGAAGGGAAATCCTGGAGACCACCGTGAAGTTGGAGTAAGGCTTTCCTATTGTGTATTCAGCTTCCAGCCATTGTACACATTTGACCCCCAAATGACAAAATAAATGAAAGCTGCTCTTCAAAGTAATGCAATCAGTTCAAAAATATTGTGCTAATAAAGTTATAAATTCTAATGGAAAGATTTATGGCAATCCATTTAGTTGTTACTAGGTTATTTGTGGCAGACAGATGCAGAGTAACCTGATTAGAGTCAGCATTGTGATGACTTGTAGCTGCAGAGGGGAAAAAAGCTTTAAACCATTGTCATGGCCCATTCTCTGAGATGCATTTGGAAGCTGATTTGAAAGAAAATATATGACCCTTAAATGTAGTTTTGCAGCTGCCTCAGATAAGTTGGCCTAAAGAAAGTGCCAAAATGACTGGCAGGTCTTTCTTTACCTAAGTTTTAATTTGTAACTCAATTTTGCAGATGAATTTAGAAGAAATTAAATTGAAGCACTCTTTTCAATATATTTTTTCTTCCCATTCAGTCTATATTTAATATCTTATGTTGGGAAAAAATAGTTGTAATTCAGTTAATAACAGAAATGCTATTAAGGAGTTTATTCTTTTGGATTTGATGAGCAAGCTTTATGAAAATATGTTTCCTATATGAACATACCCCTGAAAAATGTAAAAGCAGGACCTTTATTCATGTGTAGCTATGTAGTTTTAGTTGAGAGGGAACTTAGATTTACTGGAGTCAAATAATAGTTTCATAGAAGCTGCAAAGAGCAGGAGCTAGTTGCTGGTCTTGCATTCCTACATTTAGTATCTAAAAAGTGGACATGGTTTTCTTACTTTTTTAATATATATATTCTTAAAGTCACACCCTTCAAATTATTCTACAAGTGAGAATCAGTTCAGTTTTATATTCAGTTTGTTTGATCTATTTATTGTCAACAGGATTAATTGGGGAACAGGATACAGTTTTGTATAATAATTAATAAAATGTATCAATTTTTGAATAATAACATAATAAAGTGCATTGCAAATCAGTTCTTGCTCTTAACTTCAGTCACTCAAAGCATTTGGCACAATAAAGCAATAAGATGATCCAAGTTCAAGCTTATTGGTGAGTGCTGGTCTTGGCCATTCTGATTAATACAGAACTTTTTCTGTAATATGTCAATTTAAGTTATATTTGAAGTTATAATCAAAATAGATTTAGTCGTTAACAGCTGTCAAAGGGAAGTGCATTGACAGAACTGGTTTTGTACTGAGAGTTAAATGATTCTTATGGCTCCAACCTTACAGGAAAAAGTACACTTATTCTTTATAGAATGGTACAGTTGCTGGCATTCATTCAACAAACTTTTACTGTAATGCAATAGGAGGAAACCCTAATTTACTGTAACATCTAAAAACAGTGAACTGTAAATATGATCAGTGAATGGATTATTAAATTTTGTGTTTATGTCCAGCAGGAAGATCTTTGACAAATTGCAATAGTGTTTAATTTTCTGCTGGTATTAGCCAGTAAGTGTATTAAAATAGTAGGAAATACTAAAGAGGAAGACTTGCAAAAGTGTTTGTCTGTATTAGTACATTTTTGTAAATTTGTATATGTATGTGTGTGGTACATATGTATCTGTTATATTCCAGATAATTATTATTGTTCTCTTAATGCTGTCTAATCTTTTTTTCCAAGGTAAGAGTAGTTTCTGTTGTCTGTCAGGTACTGAGTTGTGATCACTTCATCTGAAGAGCCAAGTTTGGCTCTGCCTTCAGGATGGTTTCTTGTGAGTGCTGTGATGGGAAAGCAAAGGAAGGAATCAAGGCAGAAACTTTGCCCCTTTCTCAACATGAGCATTTTATGAGCCAGGATCCTTTGAATACCTCTTGCCAAATCTTTCCTAAGGAAGTATTTTGGAGCAGGTGGAAATACTTAGATACTTAGGACCAGAAACTTCCCTTTGACTTTGCTGTCAAAATCCATTCAAGACATCCCTTTTTACGGGGTTGAGCTACCAGCCTGAGCTCCTAAGCTGTTCCATGCCCTGAAGATTTCATCAGTGTTACTTGTGTTCAGTCCCTGGTGAATAAGCTATTCCCAGCAATTTTACCTTCGTTCTCATAGTGGTCATTTGGGGCTCAGGGGCCTGAAATGGTGAATAATTCCCAGAGTGATGGATTAGCATGCAGGAAGCAGTTGAGGTGGTCAAAGGTGCATGACAAAATATAATTTATCATGTGGATACTACTGCTGTTTCTGGGGTTCCTGGGGGACAAATGTAAGGACATTTTGGGAACTGCAGAACTTGTGTTTTTAATCTCTGAATCCTTATTCAATAATATTTCTTTAATTTTAAGTAGCAAAATCATTGTGATTAAAGCCACCAGTACAGCTTTGAGGAAGATATTAGTACTGGTTTTCTACTGTCTGGGGATACTAATGTTAGGCACAAGCTGTTGTGGTATGGGAGCAAAAGAAGTTCCAGAGCTTGTCACCTCTTTTCAGTTAACTTTCATTCTGCTAGAATAAGATCACTGCACAAAACCTAAAACTCCAAACAAACTGTTTTAAGAAGTGCAGTAGTGAAATTTTATATTTCCCAAAGGTTTTCCTCTTTGGAATTTGGCTGTTGAAAGAGCTTCAAGATTAGTGAGGCAGATCATTAGCTGTTGGGCATGGACTCTATTTGCTTCCCTAGAATTTTGCTGTAGGAATGGACTGTGGATGGCCTGGCCTATTGTTGATAATAAAAGCATGGTGCACCTTCCCTCCATCTGTAGCAGTTATCCTGGAGATTGCTGACACAGAACTTCCATTAATTCCAGCGACTCTCGCTTTGAAAAGTAAAAGGAAGTGTCATTTCTATGCATGTGCCATGATTTACGGGTAGTACTCCCCAATTCAGTGCCCCAGAAGAGATTCTCCCAAACAAGACACTGCTCATGTGCTTCCCTCACCCCTTCCTGCTCTGGGGATGGAATTGAGAGCTGGAGACACAAAGGTAAAAATGGAGGGGTAAATTAAGAACAATTTACTGGGAACAGCAATGAGATAAGAAAACAAACAGTAACAGCAAAAAATAGTACTAACAAAAGAGGGTGATTTACATGCAAAACACACACCCAGCCCAGTGGTGAAAAAGAATGTCAGAAAAACTTTATTCTGGGAAAGGAGAGAGTCCCTTTGCCCAGCCCCCTGGCATTGAGGTAAGATGGCATCAAATAACATTTAGGAATGGCCATGCCCTCTCAGCCCAGCACACAGCAGCCCAGAATTCCTGGGCTCAAGCAATCCAGTGGGCTCAGCCTCCCAGCAGCTGGGGCTACAGGTGGGCACCACTGCACTGACTGCAGTACCTCAATGAGCTCTATCCTGCCCACAACTAGGACAGCATATTTTTCTCCGGTTTAGACACACAAACTCCCCTGTCCCAGGTTTCCTATTAGGTTTGTTAGATCTTTCTCTAATACTTAAGAGCCGGCAGTAGGCTCCAAATAGCAGGATAACCATCTGCTGTTTTAAAGGGAAAGAGAAACTCTGTTTTGCCAGTTCTCATCTTAAATATTTATTTTCCAGGTCTATTCTACCTTTACTTTATCTCCTAATCTTTTAAAAGTGACATTTGAAAAGACTTGTGTTTGATTAGCCAATTATACAATCTGGAAAAAAAGTCCTAAATGAAGAAAAATTAGTTGTAGACTGGTTTTTGAGAGAGTTTTGATTTACAGTTGCAGTATGTCACAATCAAAGCAATTCCTTATCGGTCTGTCAAGTGGCTGAGGCAGTACTGAATTGGAGAGGTTTTTTCTGGGAAGTCTCAAGTGTTTGTCTCAGGTACCATTGCTGTGCTCTTTCAATCAAGAGTCAGAAACGCTGCGATGGGCATATTTTGTTTGTTCACATCCCTGTGTGTCAACACTTCAGGAGTCTTTTCAGTCCCCTTTTTCCTGCTCTTCTCCCTGATCAGAGCATGACTTGCTTACTAAGATTCTCATAAGATAATAATTTAATAGCAGCTCTGAGCCAGAAGACAAAAGGAAAGAGAGTTCAAGAGCTCATTGCTAATTTCTCTCCCAGCATAATCCAATCAGTAGAGCTCTCCAGCTAGGACTTATAACCCTTAATAAGTCATTCTATTCGATTAAGAGGAATTGATTTTCTTCTCCTGTGTATCATAGTGATTATGATGAGTGTGGTATCTGCTGCTCACTTCCCTGTCTTCCCTCCTAGTCTCCATTTGTTTGCAGGGTCGGCAGGTAAGCGAGCCAGGGAGGTGGTGCAGCATCATTAACTGGAGCTGGTGTCAGCTCTGTGACAGCTCTGGAATTGAGGTGTCCCACAGATCAGAGGAGATGCCAGCTGTGAGGGTCTCACACAGCAATTCCATACTTTTGACAACTCTGCTGACAGCCTCAAAAGCAGGAATTGATGGGACAATCATTTGCAGTCGTGACTAGAAGAGCAACTTGCAATTGGTGGTGGTAGCAAATTTACCATAATTTAGAGGATAACTAACACTAAAGCAGATGGGAGAGGGGGTGAAAGGCAGTTTCTATATTTCAAAAGTTAAGCAATATTGAATTTTCTTCAATCAGAGGATACTGTTGGAAACATATTTTGATGATGTTATCTATTTGTTTCGTTTCCACAATTTATTAGCAGTAGAAAACTTAATTGTCTTGAATTGAATTTTGGGGAGGAAGAGTATGAGTAGAGGGGGGAATTAGCCAAGTTCAGTGCTGTTCAAGATTTGGGAATGGTGACATAAGGACACATAAACGTTTGTTCATATATGTTTAATTTATCATGAGTGCAGTCAAACAGCAAAACAAGACATTGCAACTGTCTGGGATATTTTACCCCACCGTGGGAGTAGCACCCTTTACCTGGACAGCTTTATTTCTGGATGCCTTCGAGCTGTAAACAACGTAGCAGGTGAGCTTTGGAAAGAAATGAGCCAGTCACACAATTCAACTCTTTTAAATTTATATTTCTCTCTCAAAATTGCAGTAAAATTTAAAATGTAGCACACTTCTTAATAATTATTATTATTTTCCAGAACTATTGCCTACCCTGTATGTGGGTGTCTACTTAAGAAGCTGTATTTTTAAAAGTGTTTAAATACATTAGTGCTGAGCAAGGGAAATTGGATTGCCATTTTGGTGTTGAATTATATAATTTGAAGAAATTAAGTCAATGTATTCAAAATCATGTAGTTTGACATTCTGCATAACCCAAGCCACAACTTCTTTAGCAGGATCAATAATGTGTGGCTGGAAAAAAACATGCTTTATTTTGGGACCTGAATTTTTTTATATGTTGTTTTGAATAAATATTGAGATGCCTCTGTAAAGATTTCAAGTGAGGGAAATCGCATCTCCCTTAGGATGTTTTCATATTGAGATGACCCAAAGGTAAAACTTCATTTTTAGTGAATTTTAGTTGCTTTGTTAGGCTTCAGACCACATTTCTGTTTAAATTATACAAACTGAATATTGTGCAGGGAAAAAAGTTTTGCTGCCCACACCACATTCTGAGGTATTTCTGATAAGTCATATGTCTTAAATATTGCAGCTGTTTCATGCAGTTGACATTTACTTTCCCTGCATAGCTGTGTGGAATGCCTGTAAAATGGGATTCACGTTGCCAGGTGCTGTCTCCTAAGTGCAGCTTTCAAGCACTGATTAGATGGCAGTGTGATGGTTTTGGAGTGCCTGAAATCCAGTCTTTGGATCCAGAGGTAGTTTGGATGGAAGTAAGATAGAGTGATTAATTTTTTTTCAGATTTCAGAGTACTTTGGCAAGTGTGCTTCATTTACACGGAAAGAATCCCCCAAAAATCCCAAACCCTCAATCCATTAACTTGCAATTTGAATTTTCTTAGTCCCAACTTCTAATGGTGAAATACTGAAATCCTGGAATGGGAATCTCACCACCTAATGTTTTCTAATGCCTTGGGAAAATGCAACTTGCATAAGTATTTACCACCTTTGATAGCTTTAGCATCTTATATTTTTTTAGTATCAAATTATAAATTGGGGTTTTCAAACTTCACAAAAAGGACATAGGAATAATTTGAAAACTGTGGGGCTTTTAGTGTACTTTAAAAGTGTGGGCAGTAATATTGGGCAAAATGTCACAGGAATAGCCTAATCATTGGCACTTGCTCACTGGGTAAACATCTTTGCTGCTATTTACTTATATCCAGATATTATTTCAGTATCTTTTGATCTGCTTTGTTAAATCAGGAGGTTGTGTTCCCTGGGTTATTTCCCTTTTCTTCCACGATATAATATTCCATTCTGTTATTGTGGGGTTTTTTTTGTTTGTTTTGAAACATGATCTCACCATAAATCTTGAACTGTGCCCAGTTTACAAAGCAATGTTTATTTGTATAGATTGCTTGCCACTTCATTATCCAGCAATGTGTGTTGTCTGAAAATTGGATTAGTAATGACCTTATATTTTCTTCTCGATTACTGGCAGGTATTGAATTGTTTTGAGGGTGTGAACCAATTCCATCATGACTCCTCTAGGAACTTGCTTTTTCATTGGTGATTCCCCAGTGATATCTCTTTTTCTGGAAACTGAATATTGTGCAGGGAAAAAAGTTTTGCTGCCCACACCACATTCTGAGGTATTTCTGATAAGTCATATGTCTTAAATATTGCAGCTGTTTCATGCAGTTGACATTTACTTTCCCTGCATAGCTGTGTGGAATGCCTGTAAAATGGGATTCACGTTGCCAGGTGCTGTCTCCTAAGTGCAGCTTTCAAGCACTGATTAGATGGCAGTGTGATGGTTTTGGAGTGCCTGAAATCCAGTCTTTGGATCCAGAGGTAGTTTGGAGGGAAGTAAGATAGAGTGATTAATTTTTTTTCAGATTTCAGAGTACTTTGTAAGTGTGCTTCATTTATTTACGGAAGAATCCCCAAAAATCCCAAACCCTCAATCCATTAACTTGCAATTTGAATTTTCTTAGTCCCAACTTCTAATGGTGAAATACTGAAATCCTGGAATGGGAATCTCACCACCTAATGTTTTCTAATGCCTTGGGAAAATGCAACTTGCATAAGTATTTACCACCTTTGATAGCTTTAGCATCTTATATTTTTAGTATCAAATTATAAATTGGGGTTTTCAAACTTCACAAAAAGGACATAGGAATAATTTGAAAACTGTGGGGCTTTTAGTGTACTTTAAAAGTGTGGGCAGTAATATTGGGCAAAATGTCACAGGAATAGCCTAATCATTGGCACTTGCTCACTGGGTAAACATCTTTGCTGCTATTTACTTATATCCAGATATTATTTCAGTATCTTTTGATCTGCTTTGTTAAATCAGGAGGTTGTGTTCCCTGGGTTATTTCCCTTTTCTTCCACAATATAATATTCCATTCTGTTATTGTGGGGGTTTTTTTTGTTTGTTTTGAAACATGATCTCACCATAAATCTTGAACTGTGCCCAGTTTACAAAGCAATGTTTATTTGTATAGATTGCTTGCCACTTCATTATCCAGCAATGTGTGTTGTCTGAAAATTGGATTAGTAATGACCTTATATTTTCTTCTCGATTACTGGCAGGTATTGAATTGTTTTGAGGGTGTGAACCAATTCCATCATGACTCCTCTAGGAACTTGCTTTTTCATTGGTGATTCCCCAGTGATATCTCTTTTTCTGGATTTATCAATTACCAGCTTCAAATCCACTTAGTATGTGCCAAGTTTAATTTGTGGGATGCTAATTTCCTAATGCAAATATCATGTGGTCAGATGCTTCACTGAGTATATAACCTCTTTCCTGTGAATGTGTTGATCATAATACAGTGAGATGTGATATAGTCATCAGCATCCTTCTGAGCAGCAGGTTTAGAGCTTTTATTCTGGACTATTTGACAATTAAATTTCTCTTTTTTGAAAGTAGTCTTGTCTGTGTGGTGCAGCTTTGGTTTAAAAGGTGTTCCCTGTTGGTGTTGCTGTTTAGTGTGCATGCTGCTTGTGCTTTGAGAGACACTGAAATGTACCAGTGCTGTTTACTTGATGAAACTGCCTTAAAGGCGTATAAAACCTGGTTGTTGTGGACTAGAAAGTGGAATAATCTGCTGTGATGATGTTATCCAATTTAAAGCAGATGGAAATTCTTCAGCAACTTCCTTCTTATGCCTTTATCTATCTGTATTTATTTTGTTATTTTAGCAGCAATGGATGCTGACAAAAAAGGCTCAATAATTAAACTACTATTTTGACCCTAAAATGACCTATTTGAATAAAACTTTGTTTTGCACACTTCTTTCTCCTTAAAGCTATAAAATGTTCTTATTCAGGTCCTCTGGATATTGTTTTGGCTTGTGCAACTTGGAGATGTTGGAATGCACTCAGGGCCCTGGGAAACCCAAGGTTAGAGTAACAGAGAGGGCTCTTGTTCTGTCCTTGGCTGAATATCTCCCTGAACAGCACTTAAGGGATACAGAATGTCCCTGGGCCAAACTGTTTTCCATCTAGGAAATCTGCATGACCTCGCTTGTCACCTACTTTTTATAAATTATAATCTTTATGCATTTAGTATATTTCTCTGCTTCTCATCCTCACTTGAAACTTTGAGGTTTCTGATATAGAGAGAATTGACATATGATTTACTTACTAGAATTTCTGTAATAATTTAGGGTTAACAGCACCTGATAACATAGAGATGATTGTATTACCAATACCCTGCTTAATTTTTTTTCCCATGGAAATGTTAATGGAAACATAAGATTCATCTCAGAGTTAAAGTTCCAATGTATTTTGATATAATTGGTTTTCAGTTGCTCTCTCAGTACTTAGTGCTGGTTTTACATTGTAGAGTCTAAAAGATTCACTGGCAGTTTTCCCCAGCTAGAATAAGTATCCAAAATTAACATTCCTCCCTCTTCTCTTGGCCTCTCCACTGGGAGGACAATAGTGTAAGCCTCATAGGAGAAATAGCTAGGAGGCACTGACTCAGATTTGAGAGGGAATGCTTTAGTCCCCAGAGCTCCAGGGTATGCAGAAGAGTAGTGAATACCTCAATTTTTGTAGCCCTGCAAAGCTTCTTTTGTAGGAAGTTGTATTTATGTCAGGAAACAATTTCCAACGTATGAATGCTAAAAATTATAACCAGTATAGATTACAGAAGCAGTAATTCTAGAATATCCTTGACTCTTAGAGGGGGTTCTGTGGTTTGGTTGTGGTTTGTGGTTTTGGAGGTTTTTTTTGTGATCTTGAGTCTGATTTAAATCAAGGTTGAGCATTTCTTTACTATTTGATGGTCTTAAGCAAAACGCTATGCTTGAGTTGCAGGCTCTTGATAAATGAGTTCAGAGTGCTGATGCATCCTTCAGTCCAATGTAAAAAATGCTGGTATTGAAATTAGTCATGTGCCCAAAAGGATTACACAGAGGAGCAGAAGGAATGGTAGAAAAACATAATTGGGTGATGCAAGTAAACAAAAATCTTTTTGGATTTCCTGGCTGCTTTCTGTGAGCTCATCTGATACTGTAAGTCAAGCAGAGAAGTCTCAGTGGGCATTTGCTGAGTGCTCATGATACTTACTACATCATTAGAATTTTGAATTGAAACATTTGAGGATATAATTAATTAGTTTATGTTAGTAAAGTGCTCTGTAAATACTAGCTATTATAAAGTAAACTGACAGACATTCTGGAAAAATGGTACAAGCATCCTTATTACTGTAAATCAATAGGTTTTATACCAGAGTTCTGCTTATTATTAAGGGGAATTTATAACTGATGAAGGGTTCAAAAATGACCTGCAGCCTTGAGTCCTTAATTTATCACAGGAGCAGGACATTGTTGACAGAAAAAAACAAATGCTGTGGTGCTTCCAGTACACCCTGACCTTGACCTGGAGGAGACATCTCTGGAAAGGGATTGGGGAATTCTTGCTCCATGCCCTGTAATTTGTGGCTGTTCTGTTACGATTGCCAATAAGGAGATCCATTACTCTCTCCTAAAAGTTTGATTTTATTAGTATTAACTATAATTTATCCTACGCCGAGGCCCAGAGAAATGGCTTCCCAGTGTTATATACAATGTCAAAGCACAACAAAAAGACCATCTCTGTCCCAGAGAACTTGCATTTGAATTCTTAGTCTGTGAAGCCTGGCACTCTTACAGATGATTGTCCATCAGATTTCCATGTGAGGCACTCACGTTACTGTGGGTTGAATTGTTTGAGCACTTGGGAACTTTGGTTAGTGTGGGTTTTATGAATCTTTTTTTTCCTCTTTTAAATCAGGTTTTACATTTCAGTTTAAATTATTGCTGCATAGCTAGTCACCAATATAATGTAAATAGAAAAATCTGTAGCTGAATAGTCTCCACGTGCAATCACAGGGAAAGGAATTCTTAAGCTTTCCTTTTGCTGTGGTGAATTTAAAAATCTTTGCAGTTTTCTTACTTATTACAAAGTTTGATAGGAGCAGCAGCCTTTCTCAAATCACTTTTTTCTGTCTGTATTTTTTTATAAATAGGAACTAAGTTCAATTATTTTCCAATCAAGGCAGATTCTGACAGCCTCTTATGTGAATAAATAAACCTACAGATGTTATACTTGCCAACATTTAATTAAGGAAAAAAAAATTGGACACATCTTCACTTCCTTGTGGCCATATATAAGTCCAAACCAAACAGAAAAGAATTGGGAAGGGAGGAGTTCTTCAGACACATTGCCTTTGTCACCAATATATTTGTTGTGTTCTGAAATACTTTCCAGTTTAAGTTCCAGGAATGAACACTAATACCCAGACTATTAAACATGTACTTTTTGGGTATTTGTCATTCTCTAAGAGCGCAAATGCCCCAGTTAAGACAAATCCTTACAGAGATCTTTTCTTAAATACTGTTAAATAAAATGCATAAATAAAATTCAGAGGCTAGCTCTGATAAAAACAAACAAAACAAACTTTATTCAATATTCCTCTTCCTCTATTTGGACCTCTCCCAGATATTGACCAATGAAGTTGGCAGCGTGGTGGGAGAAAGAGCAAATGGTTATTACAGGAGTTCTTAAACCTACTGAGTTCTTTCATCCCTTACCCTCTTGAGAGAATTGCTTTGATCCTGTTTGTAAATCAGTATAATCCCTGTAAACAAGTGTGAGGGACTGAAAATGTTTGGTGTTTCCAGGTGATTATTTAACTAAGTGGAGCTTTTAGTGACAAAGATGTGCTGCTTTCCTGCTTCTGGAATGGACAGCACTGAAAATGCACTTTGTCAGAATAGAGAAATAGAGTGAAATCTTGGAAGCACAGGCAATGTAAAAATGTGGTTTGTGTTTAAGGCTTTCACTCTTAATGTTCCTAGGCTGTATTTACTAAATAATTCCATTTTCAACTGTCTCCTACACTACAGTATTTCTCAAGCTATTGGTGACATATGGAAAAAACTTATTTTACCAAGGTCAAAAATACAAATGTATGGATGTATGTATGGGTTGTATTTATGGATTGATGTGCATGAATCAGAAGACTGAAAGCAAATTCCTCTTTCAAGTTCTGAGCTTGATTAAATTAATTGATAAAAGACTGCATGTGTGATTCTTCATAAGTTCCAAAGACATTGAGATAGAAGAAAAAGCAATAGATGTTGGTATATTAATGATAGCCATCCTCACAAATCATCTTGGAGACAAACACACATTCAGAGACTTAGGGGAAAAAGGCAGGGAAGTCTATGTTTGTAGAAACATATGCAATATCAGGTTTTGTATAAAATTCAAAGTGTTCCTGAATTTCATGGTCTTTGATTTCCATCCTTCCTGTAATTATAAATAACCCTTTCACTCATTCACCTGCTCTAGAGTGTAAAGAAATACAGTCAGACATTTGCCTGGAAATACAGAAGCATTTTTTGACACTTTTTTCCATGGGAGTTATTCATTATGGTAATGGTACTGTGTGATGTGCAGTTTCTGGATTTATGACCCATTCTCGATAAGCGTGAATCCAGCCTGCATGTGCATCTTTGATAAGGTTCTAATTGGATAGCAGTGACCTTTCTGAATGTAATTCTAGGAGGAAGATTAAAAAGCAGTCCAGAAAGTGACAGGTTTGGGACAATAACATATGAATTCAGCTCTGCTGGCAGGCATGAGATGTAAGCCATGATAAATTAGAGGCAGGCCAAGCAGGCTTGTGAGTGATTGCTCATTTCTGCTGCATCCTTGGGTAAAATCCCGTGAGTAACACCGGCGGTGCCATAATTCTGCCATATTCAGTGTTTACTGATTTTGCATGCTGTGAGATGATACATCAGGGAAAGTTTTGGGAGACACCAAGGAGAGCCTGCTGATGCTGTCCCCTCGTGTGGTAGGGGAGTCTTATATTTGTTGCCCTCATTTAACTACTTTCTAATAGCTTGCTTCTGCTGGCTTCCTGCTCTAATTAAACTACTTTTACAAAAGTGATCTTTATCCAGTGAAGGATTAAACAGATTACAAATTGAAACTAAAATAATTCAACTTGGCTCTGCACATATATAAATATATATTTTCCTTTGAAAATAAGATAACTATGAAGTTGGGTGATGGAACTTTTTCTATATATGTGCTCACACACTTAAGATATTGTAAGAATGCACTGGAAATGAAAACTAAAAAAAAAAAAGTCATAAAATCATATTGAAAATTCACTTCAATAAAAGTTTTATAGTTTGGTTATGTTGCCAATTATCTAGAAGAGTCACCAGATGCTTCCTGTATTGACACACCTTTTATTTCAAGATGAAATGTGGTCTGTATTTTAGATGTCTTTTTACATCTGTATTATTATTTCTACATAATTTTTGTGGAGCATACTTGATGATAAAAAGCAACATATCAATTTATATTTTGACTTTTCCTGTTTTATACATACACAGATAAAGGGTTGTTGTGAATATTGTTCTTGGTTCAGTTTTTGCATTGTGACCAAAATACGGACTTTCAAGTCACTTTTTAATTTAGGTGAAATTCTTGACCTGCTATATGAAATCTGAGATCACCAAACTGAAGGAGGAATATTTGTCATTGCAGCAAACATAACTGTGAATAACCTGTTTTTAAGGCTTTGTGTAAGCTATTGCTATTCAACCTCCAAAGTGAAGAATTCAAATGGTCGTGAGTTTTAGCCTTTGAAGTAAAATGGTGGTGAAGGGAGAAAGATGTTATGAATGTAAATAGGGGTCTGGGTAACTGAGTATCATAGAGGTTACTGGAGTTGTAAACAGGGATTTGTACTTTTATTTAAGTTTGTAAATTTAGCCACATGGGAAATAAAAACTGATTTTGTATTTTGATGCATAAGCTTATGACAAACATATTTAAATCAAATCCCCTGGTACTGGTGATATTTGTGAGAGAGGGATGTAATTATTTATTAATGCCTTGGTTTATTGGAGCATGCTGATAAAATGAGCTGTCGCTGCCTCCTGATAGTTTGTTTTGTTTTACCCTAATCTGTCTTGAAACATTTAGAAAATAGGTCATAGTAAGAAAGTCAGAGTTTACAGGGCATGGCCGTCATTTAAATCTTAATAGTGTGCCTCATGGAGATACCTAAAAGCAGATAGAAAATTAAATATAATTTGCTGTAAAAATTTGACAGCAGAAGTTTGGCAGATAACATTTTCAACTGAAAGGCCATATTTTGGTTAGTGTTTTTTCCTTTCTCTAAAACGAGTGTTTTAGAGAAAGGTTGAAAAGAGGAGGAGTTGCTGCTGTTAGCAAAACTTTTGTCCATTGTCCATGAATCAGTCCAAATTTGACTTCAGGTTTCTGCCCTTCAGAACAAGCTGCATGTGAGAAACACAGGGCTGGAAACATTCCTAGAACCAGCAGCAGCCCCACTGGGTGTGTGTTATAATAGTGTCAGGTAATTTGGGGCTGGTGTTACAGGTGAGGTAAGAACTGTTCAACACATGAGCAAGAGTTACACCTTCTGAAAGCAGAATTGTCAAATATGATTGCCTAAGGTTAAATAAGGTTCAGCACTTAAATTTAAGATCTTATCTACCTGATTTTCGTAAATTCTTTGGTTTTGGGTACCTAGAGGATTTGGCAGAGTGCCAAATTCAGGGTACTTTTGTATTTTGCCCCATACCAATATATGGGTTGTTTTTGTCATGTGAGGTACAGGTGTTTGGTTTTTTTTTTTAAAGTTTTGAATATTTTAATTAAATGATCCAGGTTTTCACAGTTTCTGACTGAACAGTTTGAAGTAACAGAGTGCAGTAGTCAAGGAATGTCCGATTTTACCCAGATAGTACAACTCTGCATCTCTGCTTTTCTTATTAAACTGGTATTTTGAAATATAACTGGAATATGTGCTATGTTACCATGTAAACTTCGGTAACTATTTCATAGTGATTCAGAACAATGAGTTAAAAATGGCTGTTCCTTTCTGACTCAGTGGATAATTAAAAGGTTAGATGAAAAAAAAACCAAACAGGTGTTCAGGAAAAAAAAAATTGTAGTGATTCTTGCTGTTTTAAATTGATGCTATGGCATTTAAACTGGTGGGCTTGGTGAAGTTTCTGTAGTTATTTTGTTCTGGCATTTCATTCAATTTTCCTTATTACCATACTAAACCAATTGTCTTGCATGGTTGCTTTGGTTTTTAAATCTTAATGAACTTGTCATTTTTCTATTAAAAAAAAAATCTCTGAAAGTGAGCATGTGCTTTGAGATGGAGGTAATGCTGGCTCACTGACCAAAAGCATTGAAACACAAACAGTACTTCTGAGACAGCAGAATCCTGAATGTTTGTTGAAGTTGTTTGTCATGTCTTAACGCCACATCTAGGAGGAGTGAAAAGAAACCCAGAAACCCAATAAGACTGTGAAAGGAGCAACAGCAAGTGTTGATGAGATAGGATGGTAGATGGAATCTCCTTCTGGAGATGGAAAAGAATCCATTTTTACATTTCAGTTGCTGAAGTATCTCATTTTATGTCAGAAAATCATAACACACACAAAGTTATTTGTTTTATTACCAAGTTTTCACAGTTAATTATCTCCCCCCAAGCAGATGAGGCTGGTTGGGTGAACACATCTTGATTTGCATTAGCAATTTTCCCGATACGAACCCAAGTCCGGCGTTCCAGACGCTCCTTGGTTTGTAGCCCCAGCGCTTTCATGTTTTTCCATGGAAAGGCGACGTTTGTCCCCCACAGGCGAACTCCCAAGCTGCAGTTGTGTGGAGAGCCAGGAAAATCAAAGAGCCACCTACTGACCCCACCTATTGTCTGGCCTTGTCGCCTTCTATCAGCAGCATGCCACAATCAGCGAGCTACACGTGTACCTCGCGCTTGCCTGGGCTTTGGCAGAGCCCTGCCTTGCACCTGTTTGCTTATGCATGAGCTGGGCATGTTTGAATCCAAAGAGCTGACAGAGAGGCAAGGAAAAAGGGGGAGGGAGAGGAGGGAGGGAGGGAAGTCAGCGCCAGGCGCTTTTCATTAGGCTGCTTGGAGGAGCCAAGGCGCAGCGATGCTGGGGAGGAAGAGGAGGCGCTGGCAGAGCCCACCAGTGTGGTATCAGATTGGGAATGTTAACAGATGTGGACAGTTGATTGTGGCATATGAAAGGCATCTGATTTTTTTTTCTATTTATTTTATTTCTTGGCTTTGATCTTTGATGCAGAAAGATTGCCTCCTTTGAGGGCGATGGCGGAATCTGTACTTTTCTTGAATGTAACCTTACTTATCACTTTTACCAGCTTTTATTCTATTCAGCATAAGTAAGGATGACAGAAATCCACCCTGATATCAGCTAAGAAATCTAATCTACCCAGTCTGCTGGGTCTTGTAGGCATATGTTTACAATTGTTACAGAGGAGGGTTCTCTGATTTTTCCGTATTATGTGTAGGAGCCGCATTTAACCTTGTTCATCAAAGGCTTTTTAATTTTTTTGTTAGGCATTTCTCTTACTAAATCTCCAGTAAGAGTGTGTGGGAGCAGAAGCCTAAGAAAATAGATTCCACGTGCTACTGTATATTTCTTGTCTTTTCAGTGTTTTCAATAAGGTACAGGAAAGGCTTCTTCCAGGTCCACCCGATAAATGTAGGTGCAGGGCCACATTCTTGATTTCTTGTTTGCACCTGCCCAGGGAAAATTGATTATTGTCCTCTAGGCACAGAGATATTAAATACCTTCAGTCATTTCCAACTTTTTTGGTTCTTCCATGTATTTCTTTCCTTCTTGCTGTTGGCTTTCCTTTGGAAATCTCACTTTTTCTCAAAGCACTGTATAAAGATAATGTCTAATTTGGGTATTTGTACTCATGATGTGGCTTTCTTGAGGTAGGGGTGATTCTTTGCAGAGGATAGAAACATAATGCCCATTCTAGAGTTAAATAACAAAGTGCTGTGGGATAAGGCTCCCTGATACCTAGGTATTAGCTGTATTAACCAATATCTAGCCTTATACTACACGGATATGTCAAGTAATCTTTGCTGTCATTCAGAAAATGCCTGAACAGTTTTGGTTCCCAGAATTAATGCATTTTCTATTGATATTTAGGCTTTATTAATGCCAACTGGTTTTAAATTCCAAAAGCTTGGGTCTTTTATGTGCAGTCCTTCAGAAGGAGGTTGAACATCTGAACACCTTTGAGAACATGGACCCTGTGTGATTGTTGCATTTGAAAGTGGGGTTTGGGTTACCAAAGGATCCAAGGATACTCTTGCAATATTGCAACTCTAACTCAACAGATGCTTTCATACACGGAATTACAGGAAAGTAAATGAAAGAGCAAGTTGCCAAATTTTGTAAACTTAGAGCTACTATATATCTTACTTGCCTTGCCGATGGAATTTCCTGCCAAATGCACACCTAATTACTAGTGTTAACACAGATCCCTCCTTTCTCCCTCTCCTTTTTTAGTGCTATCTTATATCTTGATGAGAACCAACAAAAATTAAGGATGGGGAAAGTTTTATGTTCCTCTACAACAGGAATGTTGGCTTCTTTTATGTGGAGAAGGGTCTTAAATGTGATTTTCAAAATGAACTCCTGTTGTTAAATTCATATTGTGCTTCAAGTGTTCCTGTAAAATCTTTCCATAAGGTAAAATTTTCATGCTCTGAAATGTAGTTTTAGTATTTTAGCATATTACAGTGGATTTATTTTATATGATGCATTACTGTATCAGAAGTACTGTGGGTTTTTTTCTCGTGCAAATGAGCCAGTGCTTCTAATGGGCTTCTTCCAACATTTCACTTCTAGTCTGTTGTCCCAAACAGCTGTTATCTGACAAAAGGGGAAATAAAAACAAAGAACAAGACACATTCCTGCGGTCTAATTTGCACATTCATCTATGGTAGATAAAGCATGGTCAGTCCTGTAGTTAGTAGAGCAGCATTTACAATTGAATACATGCAATAAATTCTGGGAAGACTCCACCTCTTGTGTTGCACTAGGAAGTCGTGGATCTGTTGTGTCTCTGTGCCCCACACAGCCTGAGCACATGAACACTTTTGGACTTTGCATTCAGAGTTTTAGTGCTTGGGCAGAAGGATGTACATCTGCAGGCCCTTGCATGACTAATTTCATGTCAGCAATGGGTTTTACTGCCATTTAAACAAGAATTTGTAATAATAGCTCTAAAGTTTCCAGATGGTTAGCCTGGTAAGTTTTAAGGCCACTAAGCCTTAAAATAATTATATTTTTTTTAACTGCCTGTCTATCTTGAGCACAAACATATTAAGATGTTGTTTTTTCCATCAGCATTTACTAGAAATATTCTCTATTCCTCACATTAACCCATGTATTGTAATACAACTGCCTTTCAGTAGATTTTTCTTTTTCGTTGACAGCTGTTTTGATCAGATTGATTGTGTGCCTAAGGATCAGCAATAACTCCAAGGCATGGGTGTAGAACCCCTTTTGAATTCAAGGGCAGTAATGGGAATTTACCCGTATTGTGACTCCTTCCCAGTGGAACCACTACCCTCAAAACCATTTCCTTGCCTTTGGGAGTTTATGCCCTGTTTAAATCCTGGCGGGTTTAAAATTTCCAGAGGTAACTTTTGCCTTCTCTGCAGCTTTTCTGAACGCATCCCTCAGAGAGCCATGGGTTTAGCTCTGGGGCACCCCTGCCAGGGCTGCAAAGACCTGGGACCCATTGCTGATAGTTAGACTGTGAACACACCCATGAGTTTCTACTATTCTGAAAGTAGTTAAGTTCAATAAGCTTCAGAGCTGGAGAAGAGTCACTGTATCCCTGCCTTATCTGTTCCTCTGCTTCAGGTGTAAAATTGCAAAGGAAATTTCAGCTTCACAAGATACTGCAGCTACAGATGGAAATTTCAAGTTAAGAAATAAAGTAATTCCCATTGGACTCTTCTATAGGGACTGATGAATGTTTTATTTTTTCTGTATGCTTTGGGGTTTTCCTTCAAGCTTTTAAAATGAGAGTAAGCTCATTTTCTCTCTTTAGCACGGGAAATTTGTGTGTCACTTTGGATTTTGGAAAGTTCCTTGAACAATCACATCTATAAGATGCAAATGAGTTTTTGGGAGTCCTGTGAGTTTTACATGTGTTATGGACATTTTTTGTGTTGGCATTAGTATTTATTACAGGTTAGCCATCATACCATAGTGGATGACTTTTCCTGTGAGAATTTTGGTATTTACGGACATGTGCAGGACATACAGCAACGCACTGGTGATCGCCAGCATGTTTGTCAGGAGCCCAGTACTAGTCATGGGGATATACTCCCACAGGTCCCTGTTGTTTTCTATATCTTCAATAGAATTAGATCCTTTACTAACATTACTCAGTCTCCAACATCCCTCTCATCTAATTCACAGCTTGAACCTCCTTACCTACTAATACATGTCCTTGCTGCCTGAAAAACATACTTTGGAAGGAATGGTTAAAGAGGAATAGATTACTGGGTTGGTTACATCCAGCTTTGTCACAGACATGATCTGTATAAAATATTTTCATGACAGAATATTTCATTTCTAGTTTATCTTTGCTGTTCTCTTGTTTTGGCTGTCAATTAGTGATCTCGTCTCTCTCTTTTTTTTTCCTTTACATTTTGCATATTTTCTTTTTAGCTTAATCACTTCTAACTATGGTTACAGATAATTGGTGAAATAACAGGGAATCACATAAAAAGCAGAAAAGCTAGAGGAAAATGCTTTTCCAGGAAAATGTCAAAATTGGATAATTTCTTTTCTCTCTCTCATTTGTCTGCTTTTTTTTCTCCCCCTTCACTGGATGTATAATTACCTCATTGTTTCAGTAATGAAACAAAAATTAGATGCAAGAGGGAAATCTAAATAGAAGGACTCTAAAATGCTTTTTCAAAATGAAGAATTTAACTAAACCACTCTAAAGTCCCCTGCTGGGCTCAGGCAAGCTGAAATTAATTCAAGAAGGCAGATAAAATTTTAACCAGCCCGAGTGGAGATGACGGATGTGACAGCTCTCAGTTAAAATGTCTTTTAGTGGCAAATGCATGCATATTAGTCAAGTGATGTGACATAACCGTCCTGGGTGAAAGAAGATGAACCAATGACCATTTGCATTGAGAACAAAAGAAAATTTAGAAGATTGCAATGTAGAAGAGAAGGAATCAGCAATGGGTTTTACTGCCATTTAAATAAGAATTTGTAATAATAGCTCTAAAGTTTCCAGATGGTTAGCCTGGTAAGTTTTAAGGCCACTAAGCCTTAAAATAATTATATTTTTTTTAACTGCCTATCTATCTTGAGCATAAACATATTAGGATGTTGTTTTTTCCATCAGCATTTACTAGAAATATTCTCTATTCCTCACATTAACCCATGTATTGTAATACAACTGCCTTTCAGTAGATTTTTCTTTTTCATTGACAGCTGTTTTGATCAGATTGATTGTGTGCCTAAGGATCAGCAATAACTCCAAGGCATGGCTATAGAACCCCTTTTGAATTCAAGGGCAGTAATGGGAATTTACTCGTATTGTGACTCCTTCCCAGTGGAACCACTACCCTCAAAACCATTTCCTTGCCTTTGGGAGTTTATGCCCTGTTTAAATCCTGGCGGGTTTAAATTTCCAGAGGTAACTTTTGCCTTCTCTGCAGCTTTTCTGAACGTATCCCTCAGAGAGCCATGGGTTTAGCTCTGGGGCACCCCTGCCAGGGCTGCAAAGACCTGGGACCCATTGCTGATAGTTAGACTGTGAACACACCCATGAGTTTCTACTATTCTGAAAATAGTTAAGTTCAATAAGCTTCAGAGCTGGAGAAGAGTCACTGTATCCCTGTCTTATCTGTTCCTCTGCTTCAGGTGTAAAATTGCAATGGAAATTTCAGCTTCACAAGATACTGCAGCTACAGATGGAAATTTCAAGTTAAGAAATAAAGTAATTCCTATTGGACTCTTCTATAGGGACTGATGAATGTTTTATTTTTTCTGTATGCTTTGGGGTTTTCCTTCAAGCTTTTAAAATGAGAGTAAGCTCATTTTCTCTCTTTAGCACTGGAAATTTGTGTGTCACTTTGGATTTTGGAAAGTTCCTTGAACAATCACGTCTCTAAGATGCAAATGAGTTTTTGGGAGTCCTGTGAGTTTTACAGGTCTTATGAACATTTTTGTGTTGACATTAGTATTTATTACAGGTTAGCCATCATACCATAGTAGATGACTTTTCCTGTGAGAATTTTGGTATTTATGGACATGTGCAGGACATACAGAAACGCACTGGTGATCGCCAGCATGTTTGTCAGGAGCCCAGTACTAGTCATGGGGATATATTCCCACAGGTCCCTGTTGTTTTCTATATCTTCAATAGAATTAGATCCTTTACTAACATTACTCAGTCTCCAACATCCCTCTCATCTAATTCACAGCTTGAACCTCCTTACCTACTAATACATGTCCTTGCTGCCTGGAAAACATACTTTGGAAGGAATGGTTAAAGAGGAATAGATTACTGGGTTGGTTACATCCAGCTTTGTCACAGACATGATCTGTATAAAATACTTTAATGACAGAATATTTCATTTCTAGTTTATCTTTTCTGTTCTCTTGTTTTGGCTGTCAATTAGTGATCTCGTCTCTCTCGTTTTTTTTCCTTTACATTTTGCATATTTTCTTTTTAGCTTAATCACTTCTAACTATGGTTACAGATAATTGGTGAAATAACAGGGAATCACATAAAAAGCAGAAAAGCTAGAGGAAAATGCTTTTCCAGGAAAATGTCAAAATTGGATAATTTCTTTTCTCTCTCTCATTTGTCTGCTTTTTTTTTCTCCCCCCTTCACTGGATGTATAATTACCTCATTGTTTCAGTAATGTGAAACAAAAATTAGATGCAAGAGGGAAATCTAAATAGAAGGACTCTAAAATGCTTTTTCAAAATGAAGAATTTAACTAAACCACTCTAAAGTCCCCTGCTGGGCTCAGGCAAGCTGAAATTAATTCAAGAAGGCAGATAAAAATTTTAACCAGCCCGAGTGGAGATGACGGATGTGACAGCTCTCAGTTAAAATGTCTTTTAGTGGCAAATGCATGCATATTAGTCAAGTGATGTGACATAACCGTCCTGGGTGAAAGAAGATGAACCAATGACCATTTGCATTGAGAACAAAAGAAAATTTAGAAGATTGCAATGTAGAAGAGAAGGAAAAAATAAGTTAACATTGTGTTTCTGTGTGTAAACCTGTACCTTTGAATATGTATGCATGCGTGTATGAAAGAGGCAGCTTAAAAGATCGTGTGGGTGGCAGGAAGTAGCTTCTGTTTAATATTTTTGAGTTTTCTTTTTACAGAAAAATTCAAAAACAACTGTAGGCTTGTTTTGAATGGGGTCCATGAAAATTTGTGGCTTTTCTTTACTCTGTGCAATAAAGGCATAAAAGGGAAAGGCTGAGGTGTGTGCTGTTCATGCATTCACTTAGTTTTAGAAGTATTTCTCTTTTGGAAGATGTTTTTGGCTCCTTCAAGAGTCTTCTCAGACTGAGAAGATGTACAGGTTGAATGGGAGCAGATTTTACTCAGGGATTATGTGAGGATGCAGCCCATTGTGAAACACTACAACAGAAATAAGTAACATCAGGAATGGACCTTGAAGAAAATAAACTACCTGCAAAGAAAGCACACTGAGAAATATTGGTCAGTTTACCACATGATTTTTAAATTTAAGTTATGCTTTACAAGCATATGCTACCAAGTCACGGTAGCTCCCAGTTAGAGCTGCCCAGATAATTTCATTTCAGTATAATTCTTATTTTTCCTCACTATAATCAAATTGTATTATCATAATTTTTTTATTCAGCTGTGCCTCTCACTGTGTACCTCAATAACGTTCAAGGCCACATCTGGAACTTCCTGCCCTTAAAAGTTGTGGGGAGAGTGGGAGCAGGGGCATGGGAATATCCTTCTAGGAACACTTGGTTGCAAAATAAGATGTACTTCCAAACTCTGCTATAGAGGGAATTCTCTCTAAAGGTTAATGGTTGAAATCTAAAAACCTAATTGGGCATTTGGGATACAGCTACTTTTGGTGCCTTTCTGTGTGAGATTGTGAATAAATTGATCCTTACTATCTTAATTTTAATACCCAGTAAAAAAAAACAAAAAATCCATTTGTTTTGTTTCCAGTGGTGACATTTTCAAATGTGCCCTTGTGCAGCATGCTCTGTGATTCTATTTCACTTGAAAGAAACAGCATTCATTAAGGGAGTTTTAACTATTGAACAAAGTACTCTAAAACAGGGTCAGAGGGGTAGGGACTGTAAAATGCTGACCTGTTCAGAAATAAACTGCAATTCAGCAAGCCTGTGGCAAGCTACTCATTAACATTTTAACAAGGGTAGCTAATGGCACAACAACCTGATTACAGCAATGTGTCTGTACACATTTGTTTCTGCGGATTTTTTTAATCCCTGCTCTTGGTTTCTTTGAAAATAATGTTTATCATGTTTAAAAAGGTGATCTCAGCTGTTATAAGTGGTTTGCTGGAGAGACTAAGTCAAAAGAGGAACATTTGCTGCATTTATTTTAATTAAAATAATGTAAACAAACATAAAATGTTTTTTTCTGTTTCTGATGCTCATTGCAGGCATGTACATTGAGAACATCAGGGTGTAAATCAACTCCTTCTCTAAACCTGCAAATGTTCAGATTTTCTCAGTGTCTTCATCAAGGTCTGTCTTGTCACACTTTGGCTAGATCTGAACTTGGAATGGCCATAATTCCAGTTTCCTAGCTATTCCCCTGACCTTGAGCAAGGCCTCTCTATCCTTTTTGTGCTTCAGTAACCAATCTGTAAGATAAAAGACTTTTAACTTTTCCCAGCATCACATGGACACTAAATATTAACTGCTTTTTTGAGTTATAGTGTGCATACAGTTAATGTACACCCTTATGGACAGTGTGCAGCCTTTCTGGGGGAAGAGACCAAGGTAATTTCTATAGGTTCATGCCTGTGACCCCAGAGTTTCCTGTTGTCTACCTGGAGATCACAGAATTGCTTAGGTTGGAAAAGATCACCAATGATTGATGCATCTGGAATCCAGGAAAAATATCTGCACAATCTCACAGCTTCATGTTGCTGTCTCATTCAGTAAGCTAAATAGGGAAGAAGGGGTATAAAATAAAATATGTGGAGTAGATTACACAAGAATAAACCCTGTATGAATAAAAGTGTCTCTGCTTAAGAGTTTGATTGTTTTAAGTGAAGTCACTTTTAATTGGTGTGCTTAGCATGTTGCCTACCAGGATATTGTCTGCCTCTCTCAGTAGGGAATAGATTAATATTTCAGGAGGAGGGATGTTGACCACAGAGGAAATTTCTGCTTGGCTGGTTTTCCAAATTATGTCCAGTTGAGGCATATCCAGATTATTTCTCTGTCCCTATAGTAAGATTATTTCAAGCACTAAAAATCATATTATTATTATTTTGTGTATTTAAAATCCAAATGATACTTTCAAGTGACTTAGTCTCTATTGAGATTAAAATTACAATTTTAAAACCTTTGAGGCATGTGTATCTCACAAGGCAGCAATGCTGCTTGAACTGTTCTGTCTGTTTGTACTTGGTGGATTCTATCTCCAAAATAAAGCATCAAATGCTGCCAGGGTATTTTCTGTAAATAAATAAAATTATATTTAAAAAAAAGAGATAGAAAACATAACT